>CM042686.1:70087847-75087847 GCA_023614405.1 Avena insularis
ACTCTTAACTTTGTTTCTTTCCATTTGTTTGCTTTCTGCAAGATGTAACGGCAGGAGTAACTTAGCCATTCGAGGAAGAAATGATGGAATGTCTTCACAACCGAGAAACCATGAAATAAGAGAAATTATTTTTAGAACCACATTATTTATTTGCAAGTCATTTGCTCCCCAGCAAACATCAAGAAAAGAAATACCACATCGTCATATACCACATTCTTCAGGGAACACTGATCTGGAAGATGAAACAGGTGTTGATGTTCCATACATCGCCAGAGCTTTCCTGCAGTGCCGCCAAAGTTCAAGGACAAGACCAATTGAAGAAGCAGAGGCGTATGAATGCATTAGAATCAGTATCCTCTTTTGTATAAGTTGATGTAGTCTGGGTAGCTCTGCTCAGTAGTAGTAGAACGATTTAGAGCAAGCAAATCTGCTTCCGTGTTTAGCAGTGTGGTGTAATTTAGAATCTATCATGTAGTCTGTTGTGAATATATATATCAACCACCTTATAATCTTTGTATTGTTCACTGTATGCACTTACTCAAAAGTCAAAACCAGATCAATGCCCTGCTTAATTATGTAATTACATAAAAAGATTGTCTACACGGGCGCAGCGTGTCGTCGCGCCAAGTTCCCTAGTATGTTTGTATTTGTATATGTTTAGGACTCTATCTAAACCTGACCGTGTACAACTTTGTAATCTCTGTGATTCTAATATATAAAGGAGGCCACGCTACCATCAGAGAGCTATCCAATCCTCTAAACCTATCTACGGTTTTTACATGTTTTTAATAAGAATTGAGCTGTTAATATTTTGCAGGTTGTCACCAGGGCTACCCATTGGATGTGTTGTCCTATATGCATCCAATTGAGGAGCGAGAGTCGATGGATTATGGAGCAGTCATGCGGTTTTGTTCAATCGGTGGGATGGCCGTCAAATAATCAACTTTGTAATGCACAGAGGCTTCATGTGTTGTCTTCTGCGCTGATTGTTTCATGTATATCCATTTTATGTGATCCTGGAATTGTAATATTTTCGTTGTGAACTTTGCAAAATAATAAAAGATGTGTACATCCATTGGCGCAAATGCTGGGTATGTCCCCTTTTTGGCACAAAAAAATATTGGTAACCAGAGGAGGGATCCTTATTGATCGTCAAAGAATTTCTACATTAATGCTAAACAGCTTTAGTTTATGGGCTTGAATCCTTCCTCCCGTGATCAAAATTTAGGTATCCCTAATTGAAAGGCGAGGCTCCTGGTCAGATGATGCCTCGGCACAGTCTTACTATAGATTATGTTTTCCTCTTTTGTGAGTAAAACACTCGATTTGCTTCACTTGCTAGATTCTTACTCCATTTTCAAAATTGTAAGATGTTTTAATAAGTTAAAATAATCTACTAGGTCCGACTCAAATTAATGTTCTTTGATTTGTCTAGATTTATACGTATCTATTACTAAAATATGACTAGATACATCCGAATCTAGACAAATCTAAGAACAATAATATGGACCGGTAGGAGTATCAAAACTTCTTATATTCTAAAACAGAGGTAATAGTACTTGTGTTAATCGTAATTTGTGTCGTTAGTGTTATTACCCCTTCATCGTCGAAAGAGATTAAGCTTGAGGATTTATCTTGCGACATGTAGTATTAGGTGCATACATACCTCACGGCTTCTACGAAAAGTATGGCCGTTGCGAAGTAGAAATCCAGTCTGAGGTCCTTGGAGTAGCCGCCGACCAGGACGACGGTGGCCCAGGTGAAGGCCAGCGTGCCCAGCGCGTTGCCAAACCTCTCCATCATGGCGACGAAATGCACGAAGCGGTTCAGCCGTTTCTCCGGCAGCTCCGCGGCAGCCTTGTCGGCGGCAGGAACCACCGGCATCTCCAGGCGGTGCTCGGTGATGTTCGCCATTCCGCACCAGGCGCTACTACGTACCAGAGCAAGCAGCAGTACACGCACGGGTAGTGAGTAGTGAGTCCACGCGGTTTTGTTCTAGTTAGCTGGAAGTCCTTTCCTATAAATAGACCCGCAGAGATATCATGTTGCTCTTAATAATTACTCCCTCCGTTTTAAAATATAAGATGTTTTAGTGTTGTGAAAATAGTATATATAGACCTCTTTTAGTGTGTAAGTTTATCTAAATTTAAAGTGAACCTACACACTGAAAGGAGTCTAGATACACTCATTTCACAAAGCTAAAACATCTAATATTTTGAAACAGAGAAGTACTAATATCTCCGTTCTAAAATATAAAAATGGGTTGGTAAGACAAAATAGCCGCCTAAACGTTTTATATGGAAGAAAGGTAGTACCTACTATTCCAAAATATAGCATTATTTGTTAGACCATTTTAGTATTACTAAAATATCTTATAATTTGGAACAAAGTAGTAGCATAGAGTAATACCACGGTGCCAGTGTAAAGGTTTATGTATGAAAAGTGAACTTGTTTTGTATATAAATCGTAAAACTACTTGTAGGAATATCTGTAAGCGTCAATTTTCAAAACAAATGGCTCGAGACCCTGACTTTTAATTAACAAAGCTCTCAACTAGCCAAGAGTATTACAACTGAAAAATCCTCAAAACAGGCTTTTTTCACCCCCTCTTTATATTAATAAATTCAAATGGCTAAAGGGTACATGGTATTGAGGAGATCTCAGAAGCTGATCAAACAGGAAAACACGACACAGCTAGCAGAGAACGCTGAAAAACGCACAAGCATGCACGCACTAAACGCCTCACGTGAGTCGCCGAGAAGATGCACAGGAAATACAGCAGAACGCCACAGGTACATCGACACTCATCGACGACACTCCCAAGAGGGACACGATGCAAAGCGCCGCCGCCGCCGTGTCAGCCAAAGATGACAAAGGTTTTCACCTAGAATGTCTGATTGTAAGGAGAGAGTCAAGACGGCGTCCAAAGAGGGATGTGGTACCCACGGGCATCAGCGCCGTCGGGGCAAAGCTTTCGCTCAACCTCCCTTGCCCACCACGTCACCGGAGGGCCATCACCCACCACGACGGAGACTCCGCTAACGGACATGAAACTCCAGATACAAATCAGGGCTTGGATGACACCACCGGCGACAACCTTGCCAAGACCTCCTGCCATAGCATGCCTCACCACCCACATGGTCGAGGCACACCGCCAACACCAGCTAACTCGCTTCTCACTAGAGAGACAAACCGAGTAGCCAGCCTTCGAAGGTCGCCGCCCCGCATACCTGGCTGCGATCTTGTCCGCGCATCAAGCCAAACACCACCAACCATGACGGCAGAAGGCAGAAAGGCAGCTACTTCCCGCCCCTAGAACCCCAACTCTGATCACCTCCAGCACAACTAGATCTGGCCGGCATGCAACCCTCGTCGGTGGCTAGATCCAGGGATGATGCCAGCTAGCTTCTGTGAGCCCGCGCAAGCTCGACAGTCGACACAGAGCCTAACCCCAGATCGAAGCCATCACGACAGAGGAGGAACATCGTCCCCAACTGGCACTGGACATCATCCGCCACCACCGTCTAGGCGCAGTTGACCACGATGCACACCAGCACAGCCACGCCGAGGCACGTGGCCATCGCCACACTGCACCACTACCTCTTGAGAAGTCGCCACCTCGGATCTGTTCGCCCCCGCCACTAGAAACCTCCACGGACACCGCGTCCCCACATCAGTAGTGGGTTGCCCCGCGCTACCCATCAACCTAAGCAGGAGAGGAGGAGCAGCCTCGCCACCGCCAGCGCCCACCGGAGGCAGGGAGGAGGGGAGGGGAGAGGAAGAGCTCAGAGGACGGCGGCGGTTCCCCCGTGACGCCCACAGGGAGCGTCGTGGGAGCCATCCTACAGTATGTACTGACGCCCACAGGGAGCGTCGTGGGAGCCAGCCTACAGTATGTACTGACTGTGATGGAGCTCCAAAATTGAAATACGACACCAATCATAATCTGGAAACCCTAAACCCTACAACTGAAAAATCAATATGAGCTTACAAGGAAAGAATGAGCAAAATAGAGCAACACTCAAAAATTACAGAAGAGGACTACAACAAGCAAAATATATAGAAAGATTGTACATGGCTTGATGTTTTCCTCCTCCGTCGACAGAATAGTATAGGGAATTGCCAGATCTAGCCCCAACTATCTCCGGAGTCTTCGAAGCAACACTCCTCCTCCTTGAAACAGGCTTTCACCCGCTTTACAAATAAAGCAATCAACTAGAGTCATACAAGATGCGGATAAAGGCACTGCCCGAAGGGCAAAGTCAAGACGAACAACAACATCGCTGGGGCAACAACACGACACTGCTAAAAAAAGAAAAGCAAAAAAAAAGGCCTTGAGACACCCCAAACTAGAGTACCGACCATCAATTGGATGTCGATGATAAGCAGCACGCAGGAACTAGAAGATCTTCTAGCAATCCATCCAGCTGATGTGTGTCGGGTTGTCTACACGGCGGGCATGCCACTCCGGCCCTAAAGCCTCACACACAAAGCTACAGAGGAAGAGCGCAGTAGGACATGTAAACAAGATATGGGTCCCAGTTTCCGGGATCCCACATGGGGGACACAAGCCATTACCATGGCCGTTCGTTTTGGAACCTCAACGCTTGAGGGGAGGCGATCTCGGAGCAGCTGCTACACAAACATCTTGATCTTCAGTGGCAACGGTGCCCTCTAGAGCAGCAAGGTCCATATTAGGACGGGCCCTCTAAATAGGGCCCGGTAGGTATACCCAACTGTGAGCACCGATCCCTCTAAATAGGGCCCGGTAGGTATACCCAATTGTGCTCATAGTAGGTATACCCAACTGTTGCTCCGGCCGGCTGCATCCAACTTTTTGAAGCCCTAGTCTCAATTGTCATAGTTTTTTTGCAATTTTCTCCATGTCAATTGATAGGTACCCCCTCTCTCCCATAATATAAGATGTTATAACCAATATGGTTATGTATTGGATATAATAACATCTTGTATCATGGGATTGATGAAGTAATTCATAAGTGAGTTCGCATGTCTGTTGTAATTTGTAGTATCGGGTATATATATATACGTAGGAGCAGAAGTATGGATTATCGGCGGTTGGTGTTTTGTACGCGTTATTAGCATAGAGCTCAGTTATGGTTTCATCTCCACCAATATTATAAACCTCACTCTCTATGGAATTGATTTGTAACCAGATGTCAAGTCAAAGATATATAGATGAAGTTTGAAATTCAGAGCCTTCTCAGGATCATGGTTGATCCATAACACATTTTCATCCGCGTACTGCATAATAGCAACACCTTTTTCCACCAAGTAGGGTCATGAGCTTAGGAACAAATAATTGCTCTGAGCCTTGGTGACCACCTTAGTCAAAGTGAAGCACTCGACAGCAAGACTGGACACAAAAGGAGACTGGGTATCACTTTGCCTGACAACTGTAGAACTTTGAAATTACTTCGGACCAATTTCGTTGTTCAACTTCACACTAGCAGTGCCTATATGAAGAACAGAGCTAAATCCTTTCTAACTACTTTGGACTAAAACATTTTACTCTATGATAACTCAGCACTAAGCCCCAATTAACCGTGTCATTTTGTTTTCTCAAGTATCAAGCTTAATGAATCCTCACGTGCTTGGTATAATGGAGTATGATTCATGATCACATGCGAGGATACAAATCCCCTTAAAAATATTCATGTTCTTAATGAAGGTGTTTTGCTGAACACCTTTTAGCATTAGGTTAAATCCTAATATTAATGTTTTAGCTATCTATTTTTCACGGGAAACCTGTTAACAGAAGGCAACAAGTGTTTCCATGACCGTGATTGGCGGGGAGATATCACGGGCGACTGATTATACCACTTGCAAGGAGTGACCAATGTCCAGGCTCCGGTGAAAACAGGGCGCACGTCCATCTTTTACGACTCATCGGTGCCATTGCACTTGTCCACTTTTCGCGGCAAGTCTCTTTTAACAGGAGGCCTCAAATGTTTCCACAATCACGACTCTAAGGCACAGGTCTCCGACCACTGATTATACTTGTAAGGCGTACTGGATCTCCAGGTTCCGGTGAGGCGGTGAAAGCAGAGCGCGAGGCCGTGTATGTCCATCGCTTACGGCTTGTCAGCGCTCTTTTCCGAAGAGCTCACTGCCGAGTGTTCTGTTCAGTGGACCATGCCGCAAATCACGGGCTGATCGAGCCGCAAGCATGAGACAAGTGAACTCCACGAAATTTCCACGGCCCAGTACACATAGCACAGTCGAGGCTTTGAGAAGGACGGTCGTCGTCTTCAAAGACATCATGGAACTCGAGAGCCTCGTACCTACGCGCGGTGCTCGTCCAATGGCGACGGATGCGCGCTGGGTCCGTGTCCGTGTGCGATGTCGTGGCCTCCTTTGGACAAGGGGAATCTCCGATCGGGCCCTGGTGATTGAGAATCTGAGCCAGCAGGCAGGCCACATGACGACAGAGCTTTCACGCGGACGCTCTCGGCACAACCGCGTTTGCTGGTCCATTTCAAAGTCTTTGGCAGCAGCATTGGTTGGGAGGTTGGTTGTACGAATGTGTGAAAGTAGAACGCACATGTAATATCTGCCAAAACTAGATTGGGAATAGAAGGAGAAGAGAAGGGTGTTGAAATAAATTGTGCCCTTTCCATTAGTTTAGACTTTTGGTTAGGATTCTTGCGTTGGTCACGATTTGATCCTAGAATCTCTTGTTCTAATACCATATTGAATTGATACACTAGCCAACACAACCAACAATTCAAACTGATGAAAAGGGGCTAGACAATTTATTTCAACACCCACCCTACATCTTTGCCCTTTGGCCAATTGTGAAGTTTGTTAGGAGAGACACAATATTTGTTTTTAATTCTTGCGTTGGCTAGGATTTGATCCTAGGACCTCCTACTCTGATACCATATTGAATTAATGCACTAGCAACACAACCAATATTCCGAACTGATGGAAAGGACTAGGCAATATATTTCAACACTCACACCCTACGGCTCTGCTCTTGGCATATTGTGACGTTTGTTTGGGGAGACACAATATTTGTTTTTAATTCTTGCATTGGCCAGGATTTGATCCTAGGACCTCCTGTTCTGATATCATATTAAATTGATGTACTAGCCAACGCAACCAACAACAACGGATGGAAAGAGCTAACCAATTTACTTCAACACTCATCCTACGTCTTTCGCCCTTAGGCCTATTATGACGCATGTTTAAGGAGCTAAAATATTTGTTTTTAATTCGTGCATTGGTCAGGATTTGATCATAGAATCTCCTTCTCTGATACCATATTGAATTGCATGCACTAGCCAACGCAACCAACAACCTAAACTGATGGATAGGGCTAGGAAATTTATTTCAACAAAGTGTTATAGCGCATGCGCAGAGTCCAACTAGGTGGATTCTTATAACACCCCAGCATTTAGGAACCAATGAAGGATAAAAATATGAATCTGCGCATATGCATGCATTCATCTGTAAAAAATCGGGTAAATCTTTCGCCAAATAAAAGTCTAAAGAGATCAGAGTTTCTCTGACTAACAAGAGGTGGGAATAACTCTTTCTGGTGATTGCTATAAACTTTTGACATGACCCTTAGGAATTAATGAGTTTTTTGGGAGGGGGGGGGAATTATTTGAATTCAAAATTGAAATTTAAATCATTTGAAAAATATTTGGAAAATAGAAGTGAGTAATATTACATTGTTTTCCAAAATGATTTAGTAATATTGCATGATTATATTAAAGGTATATTGAACCATAATAGGAACTTAAGACAAGGAAACTTAAATAAGAAATGAATTCTTATTTCTTTTCTTTATTCCATAATAATATTATAGTTGAGATCAATACACCAAAACATAATATTACAGGGAGTAGAATCTAATGAAATAAAACTTTATTAACTTATAAGAATATCCTTACAAGATTCTTTACAAAAACATAAGAAGAAGATTACAATAAAAACCTATCTACTCCTATACTAAGTCTTGACAATCCAGATCTTTGTTTCTGCAAAATAAAAGAAACAATATATTAAATTGTTAGTTTTACTCTCAGTAGAGAACAATGTGGTGCAATGTTCTTATTATATCATTGAGTATAGAGAAAGGGGCAAGTTTCACCAGAACAGTAACCAGTAAAAAGATAAGAAGTGAAAGTCGATTCACTTGATCTGATCCACAAACAGCCAAGCAACAAGGCAGCTTAGTCACCTAAATACATGTAGTGTGCTGTCCAAACAGTAGCAACAGCACGAGCAGTTAAAAAAGGAGTTCACAGCCGTAGCACGGCTACTACGGAGCTCATTTCATTTTCTCAAACACATTACAAGAACACAGCGAGCTTGTCCACTTCCCAAACAAATCCACCAGATAGCTTACCAAATCAACTAGCAAATCACCATAGAATGGTGACATAAGGAGGGGGTGGTGCAGAAGGATAGCAAGGACCAGGACATGGTCACATGAGCAAGGAGGAGTAGAACCAGAACCTGGGGTGTGCAAAACAGGCTCCAGGGAGTGATCAAGTCACCAAGATCAAGCCAGCAACATCAAGCAACACCACAACATCACTAACAAGCAAGTTGTGTGGTGAGTCTATACAAAACCATCACATGTTAAATCTTATCTAAGCATGTGTTGTTTTATAAGAGATCTTCTCAGAAAGACACCCAAGTGGGGTGTATCCATCCAGAAGGAATAAAACAAAGCCCAACAATTAATCTTTGCAAGCACACCAAGATCTCAGCCTGTGCATCACTGATCTTGGATAACAAGATATGTTTTTACATCCACATATACAGCAGTCTTAAGTGAATGTTTCTGGGCACATCTTATAATAGTAGCACCTCAGGAACTATTTCATCTTAAGAATCTATATTAAACAACATGAGCTATCAAGTCAGTTTCTTAAAGATCTATAAGAACCATTGTTTTACACTTAATATCAAGGCTTATCTATGAGGATCAGCAGGTAAAAACTTTAGTTCTTACATAGTTATGCCTCAGACCAACATCATAGGCCAAAGAAAATTAGTATACATCATAGGTTAATGTATCCAACAAGGGTTTCAACCATTTTTAGCCCACACTAGGACAAAGGTAGAATTTAGCCAGTACTAGAATGAGCACTTGTGTACCATTCCAAGGAAGGTGTCACAAGTATCTATTCTAAACCAAGCAAATCATACATAGAAATTTTGCAAGTAAACTTGCAGAAAGTTATTCAATCATTTTCCTAGAATAAATAACTAGGAATCATATTTACATATATACAATCTATTATAATCAGTGAATCTTAGCAGTATCAAATCAACTCCAGTCTGAACATATCAACACAGGCCAATGTATCAGAATTCAGTGAACCATTACTGTCAGTACCAAGAACGTTAAACAGTAACGCAAACCACACCACCAGAATCAATAGCCAACAGCTTAGCACAGGATCATCACCACAATTACTTCTAAATCATTCCTTAACCTTAATAATCAACATAGAAGGATAGAACCCTAACAGCACAGATGAACCCTAATTAGGGATTCCTCACCATGGGCACCCACAGAGTTGCAAGGGAGAACTAGAAGGGGATCGGAGAGAGAGATAGACTTACCTGTGGTCCTCGCTAGAGTTTAGAAGAGGAATCAGAGAGGCCGACAAGCACACACGACGGCATGGGGAGAACCCAAGGGCGATACAACCCACGCCGAGCCATGAGGCGGTGGCCACAGCCACACGAGCAGCAGCGGCGACATCATAGGGCCACCAAAGCCGTGGCACAGCACCACGGGGCGGCGGAACCCCACATCGCTGACAACCACCAAACCCTAGGGTTCGGGGTGGAGTCAACCTGGACGGGAGAGGGGTCCAAAGACGAATCGAACAGGACCAGTCGACGGAGCGGCGCCAACTACCTCACCATGCACCACGGCGACGGCCAGGAAGGCCCAGGGAGGCGATAATCAAGCGACAATGGTGCCAACGACACCACGCCGTAGCAGGGCGAGGGAGAACACGAGAGAGTGAGAGAGTTGAGGTGTGCGTACTAGACCGGTGTGGTCCAGTACCCCTCAGTGGAGCGGGTTTGACCAACCTAGGTGGGCCAAGTTAGGGCTAGGCCAGCCCAATGGGCTAGGTCCAGATTTAAAACAAAAGTCTAAGTAATTTATCAAAAGACCAAAATACCCCTAGGACTTAAAAGGTTCTAAGAAATACAATAAAAATCTTAAAAATATAAATAAAATATCAATGAATTCACAAAGATGTCCTCTATTCAAGAAAAAATAATAAATAGAATTTTAGGTAATTAAATTTAGAACTGTTATTATTATTGTATATACACCTTTTTGAAATTTATAAAAATATACAAAATACTTAAAATTGAATAAAATTCACTTTTAAGATCCTAAAAGGAAGTACTATTATAGAAAAATACTAGTTTGTATTTTTGAAAAGTAAATCAAATGTGATAAAAATGAAGTCTTATTTCCTTAAAGGAATTTTAGTTAAACATTTAAAAGATTTAAAAATTAAATAAAATCATTTTTAAACTCTTAGAATAATACTAATTATCATAATAATACTAAATATAAAAATTATATGAATTTAATGGTTCTTGAGTAATACTTTTCTTTTATTTTATTAAAAGAAACATAAAACCTTTATAAGATGGGTAAAACATGCAAAGAAGGAGAATAATAAATCATTCCATGACATTACTATGCATTGCATATTGCTTCTTTAAATATTGTCCTTATCGGGCAATGATGGTCTTCTGTATAAACCGGAGCTCAAGGTCAAGTGGAAGTATCCGACTTGACTACCTTACAGTCACAAGGCAAGTTCATCACTTGTTCATGTCCTCTGAAGAGTCTTATGAAAATATTTGAAAAATTGTATGTTATCACATATGTTCTAAAGGAGATAGAAAATAATTATTTTCCCAAACAAACGAAATGCTATTATCATCCTAAGTGATGATAAATACTAAGAATTGCAGAGGAATCTAAGATTCCAGTTGCAGAACAAATAGGACTTAATAACCCATGACATCAGTGATTCTAGCATCGTATATTACACGTTAACCATGAGATTTGGAATGGGACGGAGAAGTCAGCTGTATCCTTTTCCTTTCATATGTATGGTAAGGCGACCTTAACGTGATGTTGTGATTCCTTGTATGGATCCAACATATGGGTGGGTACCTTACGCCCCATGCTTTTTGGTGTTTTGATTATCTATGAGTGGCTGCCGAAGGTATAGCCAGACCTATATGGAACTTTCCAGGGGTATCACTAGCTCATAGAGTCTTCGGGAACTCATCAGGGTTATAGCCTGCCCAAAAGGGGGCTTAACGGAGGTGTAGCCAGCCCCGAAGGATCATGCAGACATACGGGATCACGCAGAGGGTAGGGATTGGCTTGGATCATCTACTGGGACCCACATCATAGAATTGTGGATGGGAAAGCACGCCCGGTTGTGCAACAAGGATTTGGTCTCTTATGGGAAAAGTGACGCACCTCTCCAGAGTGTAAGAACCATGACATGTTACTCCCTGTTTCGGGAAGGAACTACAAACACAGCAGGAAAGGAACTCCATGAAGTTCTGGTCAACCGGTGAAGGCTGATGGGCATAGTTGTGGATAATAAAATCAATCTTTAAAGAAATGTTTATGAAAACTGCATAGTGTCAAGGACTGATAGTCCGAGGTGGTAGATAGAGCATCAAACTTCCCAGCTTGCATATAATGAACTTGATGGGTAACGCTATTACTGACTTTTTCCTTTGATCCCCTGCTTAGACTCTGAGGAGCCACACGACACTCCAATGTACGCAGTTGAAGGGAAAGAGGATGTCTACTATGAGGAGCCAGACCTTTCCGGAGGAGTAGAAGTGGTGGACTATGAAATACGCTATGGAGTGGAGGGCAACGAGTCTGAGTAGTTGCCTTACTTATTAGTAAACCAATTGAGCCGAGCAGCATAAACTTTATATAATAAGTTGTTGAGCTCAATTAGGAGTATAAGTTTGAAACTTTGAATCTTCCGTTGAAACTGTTTAAGTTGGTTTGTAATTTTGAATCACTTGAAGGCTCGAACTTCTGGTATTGTAATAATAATGAAGTGTGTATGTTTGTAAAATGGACCCGTAATGTTTCTGTTGTACCACTCTGAGGGATGTGATATTTATAGAACGTTGTTCTGTGGATGTTATGTCAACGATTATAGTGTATTACACATGCAGTGGTATGCTGGGTCACCGCAGCTAGTATCAGAGCAATTGCTTTGACCTTAGGTTGGAAACCTAGTAAATGGTATTACCTGTAGGAGTCTAGGAGCAACAATAAAGAGTTCTCTAAATTATATGATGAATATTCAATTGGGAATATTTTGTTATATCTTTTAGTGCGATAATTCTTTATTATGATGCATCATTATAATTAATGGTTACTAGTTATGAATATTGCGTATACAGTGAAAATGGCACCAAAGTTTCCAAAATGGACTTTGGCAAGGAAAGAAGAGACTCTTGATGATTATCAGGGGACTTTAACTGAACAGCTTCGAGAACTTCTAAGGGTTTTTGGTTGCACAACTACCGTTCTAGTTAGTACCTTGACATACCATGATGGGCGAATGTTAGCAAAATATCGTGTTAGCATCCAACTACCAGAAAAGCTTGGTTTATATCACAATTTACCTATGGGTGAAGGTAGCAGACACCAAGCATCATACCATGTTGCTATTCTGGAGGCGATATCCAATATTTAGGAGCACAAAGCACAAGAGTTAGCTGGAAGCACATATTCTGTGATTCCTCATGACTCTATAGACATGGAGCCAGTTCCGATCATCTTACTTTAGTAAAGAAGCATCCAAAATTAGCTTCCAAGTTTATGGATCAACATTGACTGATAGTTGGGTCTTTATATAAGACACATCAGGTTATTGTGGAGGATCCGATTGAAATGCTAAAGGATTTAACTAACCCTGAACGAAGGGAGAAGTTAACATCTCAACTAGAGAATGAAGCAGTGGGTAGGGTTATCCCAACTTTTAAGGATATACCTATAGATCCATCATCTTTCACACCTTATCCTTATTCACCTATGCCAGAACCCACTAGATATCCTGATGAAGGTACTGGCCATCCAGTACCATAGAATTCTTGGGGAACCGAGGACTCGGAACTACCTATTGGAAACTCTGAAGGATAGAGGTACGGATTGATGGATGGATCTGCCGGGAATCCTATTCCTGTGGAAGATTATGTTGGTGATATCAGGCAAACTAGTCGGATGGGAGTGAGGTCTTATTCCATTGATGGAAGGGATGTCCATGTGGAGGATGTAGAGTCCGATGAGGAAGATCCTGAAGAAAGGGTGTTTGAATCACCGGAACATTATCCTACCCCAGATAACGTGCACTATCCAATTATAGCTGAGGACTGTCATACCCAGCAGAGTACTTGGGGAGCACCGGAATCGGAATATTCTGTTGATTACTATGGAGTTGGGATGCAGGAGGCGATTGAAGAAGACGGTGGTGAGGATGTTTGTGAAGATACCTCAAATGAGTTGGAAGGTATGGACGCACTTCAGCTGGATGATGTGTCGAGTCTAGATACTTCTGATACTGAATATCGTCCATCGAAGAGGCAAGTCGTTCCACAAACGGTGTGTCGTACTTCACATCAGCACGGTTGTACTCCGGGTATGTATGATGGACGTCGCAGCTTCTGGGGAGCGTGACCTTGAGGAGGAGTATTCAAGTGGTGATACGGCAGATAGAGTTTGAGAACTTAATGTAATTAAATAAGTGGGTAGCATCCACTTGAGTTTGTAATACCTAAATGGTACGGGCTTGTAATGAAGTTGTACTAACTATGTTGTTTGTAATGTATAATATGTGAAATGCATATTTGGTTCTTATTTGGATTTTGTTTCCCATTGTGTGACTAGTTCTATGCATGAAGCTGAGCTCGGAACACATATGCATGATGTAATTATGAGTGTTCGCTTTATGTTACAGGACTAGGGAGGTATGGAAATAGGTGTAGAGGACGAGACCAAACCACAACGCATGGAGCACGAAGCTAAGGGAAAGGCGGATGAAGACACCAGAATGCAGGCAAATTTACCACCACCACCACCACCACCACCAATGAGACCATTGATGGAGCAAAACTTTATGCAATACATGCAGATGATGCAAGAGTCCTAGAACAAGTTTATGGAGGGGTTAGGGGATCGAGTGGGAGATCAGAAGGAACCTGAAGGACGAGGAGTGAGTCTTTCTAACTTTCAGAATGCAAGGCCTTTACCTTTTGCATCAGCCCCTGAAACAATGGATGCAGAGGATTGGGTAGTAGATACAGAGATAAAGTTGAAAACTGTAGGATGCAATGATGAGGAAAAGTTAAGGTATGCAACACATCTCTTAACCGGACCTACAGCATCATGGTAGGAGAATCAGTTAGCAATGCAACCTCCAGAAAGGGAGTATACCTGGGAGGAGTTCAAGCATAGATTCCGTAAGTATTATGTTCTAGAAAGTGTGATGGAGTTGAAGCACAGAGAGTTTGAAGAGCTTCAATAGGGATATACCAGTGTCATGAAGTACATCCAGGAGTTCATTCACCTATCTCGTTATGCTGAGGATAAAGTGAACACTGAGGAAAAGAGGAAGAAACGTTTTCTACGTGGTTTAAATCCATTTGTGAAGATGCAACTGAGGCTGGCCAATAAGGCAACTTTTCAACAGCTACTTGATGCAGCCATAACATTTGAGGACGATTATAATAATGTCCAAGAGGATCGAAGAAAGAGAGCAAAGAAAGAAACCAAGAGAATCCAAGCAAGTAAGCCTAAACCCAATTTGGAGTTCAAACCAAGGAATCGACCCTTCAATAACAACAACAACCCCAATCAAGGTGCAAATCCAACCGGAAGGAATGTTATATGTCACAATTGCAAACTTCCAGGGCATGTGAGCAAGGATTGCCAGAAGCCAGTGATTATTTGTCATGGTTGTGGTCAAAGGGGTCATATCAGGCCAAATTGCCCAAGTAAACCACCGGGTGGTTGGCCAACAAGAAGTGAAGGACAAGCCAGGGGAGGCATTGGACAACCTAGTAAGGGAGGAAATTTTGTCAAGAACAATAATGGCAAAAGGAGCAAGCCTACTGGGAAGCTGAACTGTGCAACTCTGGAGGATGTGGATAATTCTGAGCACGCAGTGATAGGTATGCTCAACATCCTTACCAATCTCGGAAAAGTTTTATTTGATACGGATGCAACTACTTCTTTCATATATGAAGAATTTTGTGATAAATTTAGGATTAGAAGGGTAACGTTAGCAAACCCTATGACCGTAGTGGTGGCCAAGGGAAAAGTAGGGGTACGCCACATTAAGTAAGATCAAGTTATCTCGATCTGTGGTTGTAGATATTTTGCGGACCTATATGTGATTCCATTGAAGGTAATTGCGGTAGTGCTGGGTATGGACTGAATGACTGAACATGGGGCTCAGATAAATTGTGAGGACAAAACTGTTTCAATCAAGTCTCCAAGTGGAGTAAGGATAGTCTATCAGGCAGATAAACATAGTCATATCATGGTAGATCTTCAATTGAACTCAATGAAGGAGGTTAAGTTGGAAGATATACCTATAGTAAAAGAATTTCAAGATGTTTTTCCAGCAGAATTACCAGGAATGCCCCCTGATCGGGAAATATAATTCACTATTGACCTGATACCTGGTACAACACCAATAGCCCAAACACCATATAAAATGGGACCAAAAGAATTGAAAGGGCTTAAGGAACAAATTGATGAGTTAGCTCGGAAATGATTTATTCAGGAAAGTGTATCTCCGTGGGGAACTCCGGTAATTTTTGTGGATAAAAGAGATGGAGGACAAAGAATGTGTGGTGATTACAGAAATCTCAACAATGTCACCATCAAGAACAAATACCCATTGCCAAGAATTCAAGATCTATTTGATCAAGTCAAAGGAGCTGGAATATTTTCCAAGATTGATCTAAGATCAGGATACCATCAGATAAAAATCTAACCTGAAGATGTTCCAAAAACAACATTCATATCAAGATATGGTCATCATGAGTATCCCGTTGTACCTTTTGGACTGACCAATGCGCCAGCAATATTCATGAATTTGATGAACAAAATCTTCATGCCTTATCTGGATAAGTTTGTCATAGTGTTCATTGATGATACTTTGATATACTCTAAGGATAAAGAAGACCATGCAGATCATTTGAGGATAGCATTGCAAATATTGAGAGAACATAAGCTATATGCTAAATTCAGCAAGTGTGAATTCTGGTTGGACAAGGTAGAATTTCTTGGTCATGTGATTAGTAAGGATGGAATTGTAGTAAATCTTTACTATTAAAAGCAAACCCGTGGTGAATGCCTGGTGTCACACTTCACTTAATTACAAAACAAATGCCACCGCAACTCTTTCACATAACAGAAGACAAAACTAATCTGGCAACCTCTCCCGCTAATCCGAAGAAAAAACTAATCCAGTGACCCCTCCCGCTAATCCATCCTAAGATATCTCCTGTTGGTGGAGTCCCCGTTAACAAATTCCTAGATTGCCGGTAGACATCGGCCGCTTGCGCTTGTTTTTTAACAAATTATAATTTTCGTGGATCTATTCTCAACCAGCGCAAGTGCATCTCGTACAGCTAATCAATCAAGTAATAGATGACGTCCAAAATCACCTACGTCCAAAATTCCATGGACATGGCTGTTTCGTTTACCTTATCTCCCAGATCGCTGCATACGTAAGAATAAAGTTTCAACTTTTACACGTGAGTTAACTCTTGGTCTCGATTCTTTCTCTTGCGATGAGCACAAAGCAGAACACGCGGACTTCATATTTAAATTCTTTTTTTACTTCCTGCATCTAACTTTTTTTGAGTTATTCGGCGTTGCACTTCGAAAGTCGGCACTCCGACCAGATCACTGATGATAGGTGACAAACAGGACCTCATCATGGCTTGAGAGAGATCTTAGGACCGCACCTTTATTAGGCAGATCGTCGGCCCCTACGTCGCCACCTGCCGGCTACCCACGGGACCGGCACCCCGATTTCCCATCAGCAAGGCCGGCAAAGGAGTAGGCACCCGGGGCCGCTACGACCACAACCTGGCGCCAAGAGACCTGTGGAGATCCTCCAAAATCTGATCGGCGAAGAAAGTACACAGGAGGAGGCACCTGGGTGCCCGACCACACCACTACACCATTTGTCCATCGGAGATCAGATGCAGGGGCAGGCACATCTGCGCCAAGGGCCAGGCCATCACACCACCACCAGAGGTCCACGCCGGTCATCCCCAGCGCCGCCATATGCCTTGGCGCCCACCACCAGCCTCCACCTATGTTTGCCGCGCCGGCGGCAACCCGCACTCGCGGCGGCAACGGGCCAGCGCCGCACCACCAGCCAGGGGATAAGGATCCCTGCCGCCACCCTCCTTGGGGCGCCCGGGCTTTGCCCTTGGACCCTCCAGTAGCGGCAGGAAAGGGGAAGCAGCGGCATCGCCTAGGGTTTTGTCAAGAGAGGGACAGGGTATGGCGGCGGTGCCGTTTAACAATCACAAGAACGCTTATAGAAATCTCACAGATGATGAGGTCAAAGAGGTAGTAGCTTGATCTCTAAATCTACCTGCCCTTCTCCTCAAACCTTCTATAAAATTTCTAATTTTCTATACGTGTAAGATTGTGCCGAGCATCTCAATAAGATTGCCAAGTCAAAGAAACATGCAACGACCTATAAGGCTATGCCTTGCTTATCTTGGAAGAGCTGAACCCTAATGGTCATGGTTACATTGAGGTGCCAATTAATGAAAACATTATCTCTTCTTCCCAATGCACCAAGAACATACACTGAAACATAAAGATCAATTTCAAGTTATGTCCGAATAGAGGCATGGAAAGTGGAGAAACTATTTCGTGGATGCAAACTCAGACCGCGACCACAGGAACGTACACGAAGATTAGGAAGATGAGTGTCGCGGCTAAGACCTTGCTCATTCTGCCATCATTCCCCAACTTCATGGCCATGATAGCGTCAATAGGCTGACATGAGCAGCTCATGCCGCCAGCGAGGAACAATGTCCATCGAGAAACTGGTCCACCAGGAAGATAGAGAACGGATTTAGGAAAACAAGTTGTGGTGGAGAACACATCTGAGTAGCTAGGAAAACAATAGATATAGTATGAGTAGATTAATGAAAAAATGATTTAGTGGAAGTAGAAAACCTTATTGATTTTCTTTATGGGAGTAACTATATCAGACGATACCTCTATTGTTCCACAGATAGTTTAGATTTTTTCTTATGCTTATCGGATGATGAACATTTTATCGAATTAGTTCTAATTTGCACTTATAAGAGGAAAATGTACACGCATTTTTTTACTTTATCATTGCTTCATGTTATCATTACAGTAGCATATTGCTTCATGTTGCTGTTGGAGTAGTTTAGATTTTCCAAATATTACTCCACGTCAACGACAAGTTTAAATAGGCCTTGTCCTTGTCACATCGACTTCATCACCTGTGGAATGAGTCCTCAATGTATAGACCGATAGTGAGGTAGATATTGATAGGGCTAACATGGTCTAACGAGTCCACAACATATAGACCGCTGGTGTCACTCTCAAGGGCCATCTCGATGTTGAGCACGGACGTGTCGCTCTCGAGGATGTGGTTGACATGGGCCAACATAGGTTAAAGTGGAGATGCTATATTTCATTACCGCATTCGGAAAGGGAGAGAGTGAACCAGCCATGGGAAAATGAAGTAGCAAGAAAGCTTATAGACAAAGTTGAGAGAGATATGTATAGAGTTGTAGTTAGTAGACATGGAGCAATCAGAGAGAGGGGTTACATGCATGAGATGACTAAGGAGTGACATGCGGTACGTGGAACATGATCTATGAAAAGGGGTGTGAGTGGCTATACAACAAGGGAAAGAGTGTGAAGGATGTTGCAGCGACGATCTCTTTAATCACTCGTATGCTAGCAACAAGACTAAGCCAAAGACATGAAAAGAGGGGTAAGAAGACGATGACTTAATAAACATATTTTAACTCCGTTGCGAAGCACGGGTATTCAGCTAGTCCATCCAAAGTACAATCAATGTTAGAATGGAATAAACCAACTAATGTAAAGCAAATCCGAGGTTTCTTAGGCATGGCCGGTTATTATCAAAGATTGATTGAGGGTTTTTCCAAGATAGCTGGACCAATGACCAAATTACTAAGAAAGAATAGACCATTCATATGGGATCAGAAGTGCGTAGAAAGTTTTCAGGAATTGAAAACCAGATTAACCACCCCACCAATCTTAGCAGTTCCTAAAACAGGAAAAGATTACACAGTATATTGTGATGCATTGCTGACTCGTGTATTAACGAGCTCGTTGGGGAACCCCAAGAGGAAGGTATGATGAGCATAGCAGTAAGTTTTCTCTCAGTTATGAAACCAAGGTTATCAATCCAGTAGGAGCAAGGAAACACCTCCAAGGTGTTGCTAGATGGACTTTGGCAGGGTGCACTACTAGCGGAGAATATCCTTTTGCGGCCCAAAAGTTGGGTCGCCCAGGCAACGCGGTACCCAAGTTGATTTTTATCACCGCGATTCGAAAAGTTGGGGCGCCAATTGCTGAGAGGGGTCTTTCGAGTGAATGATGGACAAACCCAATATTTTCAAATCGTGCCCGTTAAGTCAGGATATTCCGTTACACTAGTTCCTGATGTGCCCCGGCTTCGCCGATCACTCTTCTTAGCCACCCTGCACATGTCATAGGGGAAAATCCATTACTGTACTTTCCTAACTCTCGACACTGAATCTTGTTGCGGCGGCGACGATCCCTTTTCTTCCCTTCCCTGACCCTAAATCTGCCAGCGGTGGAGGACCTTTTTTCTCCCTCCCCGACACTGAATCCGACGACGGCGGCCTAGCATGTCTTGCAAGGCGAAGGTTGTAGCTACGTCGCCGACTGAAAAGGGTCCATCGGGGCCCAAGTCTGGGGCTCAACACGTAGCAACGGCGAGGTCTTCAGCCCCGGTTAGCGAGGAGGCCAGCAAGGATTCTGCTCCCAAGGTACCTACGAGCAGCGGGTTGAAGAGAAAAGCAAGGCCGGCGGCAGATTGTTCGGCTCCGGTGGGCAGATGCAGCACTCATATCTCGAAGAAAAAAAACCCGAGAGAAGAGCGAGAGGTGAATTTTTCTTATCTGTGCCTTATCTTGCAAGTAGATTAGTTACGGCATAATAGAATCGAATGAACTGAAATGTTCCCCTTTTTAATCAAATTAGGCACAACTTTGATACAAGGGACCTATATGAGTTCATAGTTCATGTTCGGCAGTACACTGCAAAACTTGATTTTGGTTGCGAGAGGGTTGTGTTCGGGCACGATGTGCATCTGCTTGTGAATTGCAAAGAGGTTGTATCTGTTTTGCAGCCGGTAGATATGCTTGCCGCTAGAATTCCCTTGGGGTTCTAGACAGAGGACAAAATTGGTGTGGCGCAACATGAATGATACCTATCAGCAAATTGAGCACTCCCATGAGCTTCAGATGGTTTGGGAGTGTTGTGCATTGATAAAGGTGAAAGTTGAAGCGATGATTGATGATATGTATGCAAATGCTGGAGATCTTGCTGCCAGAGCTTCTACTCCTAGAGAATACGGACCAATAGATGCTGATCTAGATAAGTTCAGTATACGCATAGAGGTGGATTCATACATGGCAAAACTTGATGAGGGAGTTAATAAGCTAGTTTCGTCATGTACTGTGGAGATCACTGTCGATTCCAAAAACATAACTCTTGATGAAATGAGAGAGATGATCGATAAGGAAATCAGTATTGGCCCTAAGTAGATGGCAAAAATCCGGTGGTGGCATCATAAGAAGCAGCAATTCATAGATGTTTTGGATACTGAAGATCTTATGCAGATTATGCGACGAAAGAAGCGAACCAGGAAGGTGTTCTTCCTTGGTACCATTTCTGATGTTGTTGAACAGGTTATGGTGGATGTAGATGCCACTGTAGTGACTGAACAGAATGAGGTGGTCGACGTTGATGAGATATGATGAGAGTTGCTACCCTGGGCTTGTCATATGGACCACGGGGTTCCCCTTCCTGTATTTGTAATATTGACTGCTGTTGCATTTAGAGCGTGTTTCTGTGATTATGTTTGTTGAGAGATTGCGATATAATGCCGTGCGAGCTGTTGAGATTTTCAGACATGTCACTCACTGAAACCATCGTTGTTGTAATAAGACATAAGTACATTGTAGTTGACATGATTATGTTTCTTAAGATGACGTACCGTACTTGTTTCTGTTATTATGTTTGTTGGGACATTGTAATGTAATGTTTTGTGAAACCATGACTGGACTAGTGATGCATAAATACATTGTAGTTGACATGATTATGTTTCTTGAGATGATGTACTGTACTTGTTTCTGTTATTTTGTTTGTTGAGATACTGTAATGTAATGTTTTGCAAAACCATGACAGGACAAGTGATGTGTAAGTATCTTGTAGTCGACATGATTTTTTTTCTTGAGTTGATGTAATATATTTGTTTCTGTGATTACGTTAGTTGAGAGATTGTAATGTGATGTTTTGTGAAACCATGTTGTGGTTATGTTTGTTGAGAGATTGTAATGTAATGTTTTGTGAAACCATGATTGAAGAAGTGATGCATAAGTACCTTGTAGTTGACATGATTTTGTTTTTTTAGATGATGTAATATACTGGTATGGTTTCGTTAGGCAATGAAATTGGGATGGAGGGAGTGCAGGTTTAATATTTGAAATGAGAATGTGTGAAGAGAATCCATATCAAGCAGGAGACAGTAATCCAGGGAAAGGGCGTGGTATCCATTAAACTATTGTAACATGCCAGTTTAGTCATTGTTGCAGCGGTAGAAGGGCTGCTCTCTCTCTCTCTCTCTCTCTCTCTCTCTCTCTCTCTCTCTCTCTATCTCTCTCTCTCTCGCTGACGCCGACGTCGTCGCCTGCGACGACACATTCGCCATGCTGTTCTTGAACGGCAAGGACGACTAGTCGAGCAGCGACAACCTTCTCTCCAATATCGAGTATTCCTTCCACGATGGGAGTTCCTCTGTTTTCCCAGGCTAGGGTTAGGCAATGGTAAATCTCTCGATCTGAGCTCCATATGTGCATGCAATTGTGTTTGATTTCAGCTTTGCGTTTACCTATAGGTACCAAGGACGATCTACGACTTCGAATGGGAGGGCCTAGATCTCGATGGAGAAGTGCCATGCATGTGACCATGGGCTAAAACTGAGGAGATATGTTGCATTCGAAGGCAATAACACTGGGAGAAGGTTTTTGGGCTGTACAAATCAGGTTTGTTTACATTATGTGCAACTATGACATGAAGTAAAATGTATTGTGCATGTTCATAACACTATAGTGTGTGTGTTTTTAGGTTGGCCCGATCTGTAAAGCAGTAGAGTGGGTGGATCTTGAGTGGCCAGATGCACTTAAGAAATGTTTGGCACAGTTATGGGAGATGTATGAGTTGGAAAGGTCGGGGAGATTTACTGATGTAAGTGATGCAACTGAAAAAAATTACAAGCTGTCGATATGAAATAAGGAGCTAGAACAAGAAATCAAGAATTTGCAGTCAGAGCTAACTGACGGAATCGATGGGAGCTTGGTTGTTGGAACTGCAAAGAAGCTTTAGGATAGTCACACGTTGCTGATTCATAATGCAGAAAAGGAGAGGGATCAGCTCAGGGAAGACAAGAAGAAGCTAGAGTACTGCATTGCAGATCTGTTGAAGGAACTGAAGAAGGCGCGCGAGGGTGAACAAGGAGAGACTATAGAGGATAAAGGAAATTCGAGATGAATAATTTATGTTGTGCCAATGCTTGAAACTAGTTAATTGTAAGACTTGCAGTTGCGCTTTCCAAACTAAGCCAAACTCAATCCTCGAGCAAACTAATTTCAGACGAACACACATATCGTGCATAGAGTTAAGTTCACGCTTACAAAATCACCACTGCTGAGGATAAACTAGGCAGTTCAGTACTAAATAGACATATGTTATGGTCAAGCGAGCCTGGCCCGGAGCTGCCTGTTTTCCTCCCTAAGATTGGCCAGCTCCTTCAATACTATGTCGTGCTTCAGCTGTAGGTTCCAGCGCTCCATCATGGATTGGAGAATTTTGTCCGTAGCCATACGATTTTCCTTCAAGGTCCCTTTCATGATCTCCGTCTGCTTCCTAGCCGAGGCGCGACCTTCACTGTGTAGCTTCGCCCAGTCGGTGTTTAACTCCTTCAGTTTCTAGCACTTGTCAGAAAGGACCGCGACTTCATTGCCTTGATTGGTCAAAGGCGGTTTAAGAATTTTGCTTCTCCCTTTGGATTGCTATCTTGTCATTTAGCCAGGTCGCCAGGTCCTGGCCGATCTTTCGCCTCTTTCCCTGCAACAAAAATACATAGTATGATTTATTCAGTTCACCAGGACAAGCTGGTTAGTTTCCATAATTAACTGAATCGACTAGTGGCATTGTCATAATTTCAAGGAAGAAGCAATCTAGGACTAATCAACATTTTATGAATCGACTAGTGGCAGTGTCATAATTTCAATTTCAAAGACAAATAAGATTTATTAGCAGTTTAGTGTGCTGTGGGTTTTTCTCAATATCACCAAATAGTAGTGGGAGAGTGGCAAACTCATAATGCAGAAACCCATGTCCAGATACATAATGGAAAGAGAACATGGTGTCCATTCATGAACATGAACACCAACACATGTCCAGATAGATAAGGAGTGGCCCTAGGATTCTTATTGCACCCTATAATGGGAAGCAGACATGGGCATTGCTTCCTGAACCCTAAACATTACAAAAGGAGAGGAGGACGACCTGATATTCGTGTCCCCGCTAACAGGAATCAGACTTGGGCATTGCTCCGATATGCCTCCAGACATGCCCTTAGCTCCTCATTCTCTTTCTGAACACCCTCGAGTATGGTGATCCCTCTGCTCATGTTCGCCTTCATCTCCTTGACTGCATCCAGGCAACGGTTCCTGTCATGGTAGGCTCGGATGGTAGCCTTGGTGTCCTCGACGCATCCTCTGAGTGCCTCGCTAACTTCGTCCTGCAGGAGAATGCACCTTTCCACGAGATTCTTCTTCTCCTCTGTGAGCTTGTTGATTATCTTGATGGCCTGTTCTTGCCTGTTCAAGTTACGGTCGAGAACTTTCTGCAGCCTAACGACGTCACGTGCAAAATCTAGCGAGATCTCCTTCTGCACAGATAATTGCTTGCGTAGGCTCTCATTAGCTTGGGTGAGGAAGCGTGCAAGCTCATGTTGGTTGGCAATCTTGGAACTGATCGCGGCCACCTTGTCACGGTACTCGGCCTTCGATCGCTGCATCGTTCATGTTAATTGAAATAGGAATTCTACAATTACACTTCAGGTCCTAGGTGAATACTAATACAGATCAAAAAAATCCCTGTTGAATCTATTGGCCGCAGTGTTAAAAAATGGACCTAGAGATCTATTCATGACCACGATAAACTAATCCTAATCATAAAAAATCCATAGTGAATCTATGAACAACGGTATTAAGGAAAGACCAAGAGATCCAGTCATATTCATGAAAACTAATACAACTCTCAAAAGAAGAAGAAAAACTAATGCGGGGCGGACAACATCTAAGAAATCCACATCATAACTCGGAGAAATAACAGCATGGAGATTTGCTACCTCGCTGAGACATGGAACAGGGCCGAACGGGTCCTGCAACGCCTCCGTCATGGTGGATTCGGGCTCCACGGCCGGCCTATAATACGTAGAAGAGGAAGAGCCAGAAGAACAAGAAAAACAAGAAGAAGCTGATTAAGATCATGATGGAGAGGGAGATGGAGAAGAAGTAGAACAAGGAGACTGTACCGGGAGCAGCCCTCACCTGCTAGAACATTCGGCGCCATTGTTGGGGGAGATTGGGCCTCGATGAGAGGGTGAGCTTGAGCGGCTGGTAGAGCAAGAAGTGCCTCACGGCGATTTCTCTCCCTTTTCTCTGCGAGGATCGTCGACCGGCCTCTCCCCCTCATCAGTGGAGCCATGGCTTGCAGGGTGAGTATGGCGGCGGCAGTAGGAAGGAGATAGTGATTAGTGTGGGAGAAGAGTCAAAGAGTACATGCCATGGTCCAGTAGTACTAGTACTATTATACAAGACCACCGTGTATGGTCTACCTTCTCAAAGAAGCCAGGGAGGCAGGGGTAGGGAATCGATGGGACTTGTATTTATTGCGATGGACACTTCAATGGTCTTCGGCGCCGCCCAAAATCCAGTATATAATAAGGGGAGTGCGAGCCGGGTGGTCATCACGGGAATCGGCGCGCACATCCCGTGTGCGGGTGTCACGTGTTGATGGGGCAATGATGCGCGCAACTGCTGCACGATCACGTCGGCACGTCCAAATCTTTCGAACTCCACGTGATAGGCACACACGGGATATTTACGAGTCTAGAATACGCTGTGCCACTTTTTTTGAGATCAAATTATGTTCAGTACATGAGATATTACTTTTTTTTGATAATCAACAAATGCATGCGTGGACACAATGCACGAAACCGCTGCTCGTCCTTGATGAGATCGACACCCCACTCTGTGTACCCGCCATCAACCATTCGAAACAACTACCTCGAGCACGATGCGCCCTCGCCGTGGCAATGGCAGGTCCAAGCCATCCACTGACCGTCCTGCGTCCCCGGCTCTTCGCTGCATCGTCTGCGCTTGCGAGTCGCCTGCTGAGGCAGCACGTCGTGTCTGACCGCGCCAGGATCCATCAACATCGGCACTCGAGGACACCGCAACGTCAAAGCTCGTACCGGCCATGCAGGAGGAGCATGGGGTACCTGCAGCATCGGACGAGCGCAAAGCAGCAGCCAGGACGGGGGCGCGTGTTGCACCGGCGAGTACGGACAAGAAGAGGAACGAGAAGAAGACCAGGAAGAAGAGAGGAGATAGTTATTTGGACGAGTCCGACTCAACCAACGAGGAGGCATTCATCGATCAGTTGGAGGGAGAAGAGGAGTAGAGTGACGTGGACCCGTGAGACTACGAAGAGGAGGAGGAGGAATCCGACGAGGAGATATCGCGCTTATTCGAGGAAGGGGCGGTGTCGAGTCGTTAGAGGAGGACACCGACGGCGGCGATGGCAGGGACCATGGCGTTGACGAAGACGAGGACGAACTTGAAGACGAAGAAGATGGCTTCTTCGAAATATGATCATTTATTTTAGTTAGGTAGATGGATTTTCACTTGTTTATGGAGGTAAAGTATCGGTGGCACGGATTGACCATGCATAAAAAAGTGGAGAAGGGAGGGGTTATCCTGCCCGTTGGATCACATGGGATCAACGGTTGGTGGAGACGATCCGCGTGACATCCGTGTCAGCCAATCAGGGCATAGCACCCAGAATGAGCACATTTTTGGGATCTCCACACGTTTGGGATTTTGTGAGATTTGTGACCGAGAGAGAGGGAAAATCTCTTGTCACAATCCGCCTATGGATCCACCAGTATCATTCAAATGTGTGCTCTTTTTACTAACAACAACCAGAGTCATTGCATGTGTGTTCTTTTTACTAACAACAACTGGAGTCATTTCATGACTGTTCTTTTCACATACCACATATGGATCCACCAGTGTCATTGCATGTGTGTTCTCTTCAGAGACCACACATGGATCCACCAGTGTCATTGCATGTGTGCTCTTTTTACTAACAACAACCAGAGTCATTGCATGTGTGTTCTCTTCAGAGACCACACATGGATCCATAGTGTCATTTCATGTGTGTTCTTTTTACTAACAACAACCAGAGTCATTGCATGTGTGTTCTTTTCACATACCACCTATGGATCCACCAGTGTCATTGCATGTGTGTTCTTTTAACTAACAACAACTGGAGTCATTTCATGATTGTTCTTTTCGCATACCACATATGGATCCACCAGAGTCATTGCATGTGTGTTCTTTTCAGAGACCACCTCTGGATCCACCATTGTCATTGCATGTGTGTTCTTTTTACTAACTACTACTAGAGTCATTTCATGACTGTTATTTTCACATACTGATGGCTCAATGCACGACGCCCAGAAAAGTGCTGGTGCGTGGTTGATGTAGAGCTCGTTGGGAACCCCAAGAGGAAGGTATGATGAGCACGACAAGTTTCCCTCGATGAAACCAAGGTTTAATCGAACCAGTAGGGAGCAAGGAAACATCCCAAAGGTTGCTAGCTTGAGCCTTGGCGAGGCGCTTCTGAGATGCTAGTAAACAACGTTGAGACCTGCACAACACAACCACAGAACTTTGTCCCCAACTTGCGATGAGGTTGTCAGTCTCACCGTGTTTTGCGGAAAACAAAGGATTAAACGTATCGAATGGAAAGAAGTAAAAGTTTGCAGAAAGTAAACACAAAACAGTAAAAGATTGTAGATTGTATGTAAAAGAAAAGGACCGGGATCCATACTTCACTAGAGGTGGCTCTCCTTAGATAGATAACATGCTGGGTGAACAAATTACAGCGGGGCAATTGACAAATATCGAGAAAGCAATACATGCATATACTAATCATCTTGACTCCTTTGAGACTTGATTGGGCATTACAAAATTATACATAGACCGCCATCCAACTGCATCGATGACTAATAATCCACCTTCACGTTATCATCCGAACCCCCTCCAGTATTAAGTTGCAAGCAACAGATTATTGCTTTACGAACTGCATGATAGTAAACAATACGATTGTTCTATGAACAAAGGATTGTTGTTTTCTCCCTAGTAGCAACAACACATCTAGTACCTTAGAGATTTTTGTCACTTCCCTAGGTTACCAGAGGCATGAACCCAGTATCGAGCATAAATACTAACTCTTGGAGTTGCTAGCATCTACTTGGCCAAGATAGCTACTAACAACGGAAAGCATGCAAGATCACAAATAACAAAGAGATGATAGAATCAATAATCAATCTGAAATAGCATCTCAATATCCATCGGATCCCCGCAAACACAACATGCAGAATTACAAATAGATGATCTTGATTATGAACAGAGCTCACAAGATCTAAACATGAAAGCACAAAGGAGGAGAACCAACCATCTAGCTACTACATGGATCTGTAGTCCAAGGATGAACTACTCACGCATCACACCGGAGGCTTGCATGGTGATGAAGAAGGCCTCCAGGGTGAATTCCCCTCTTGGACAGGGTGCCGGAAAGAGCTTCAGATCCCTCCCGATCTAGATATGGAGATGACGGCGGCTACAGACTCTTTCGTGGATTTTTGATCGGGTACTTAGGGTTTTCGTCCCGAGGGAAATATATAGGCGGAAGGAGAGGCCGAGGGGGTGCCGGGAGCGGCCAAACCACCCCCTAGCGCGGGCCAGGTGGTGTGGTCGCCCCTGGCCCCTCTCCGTCTCGTATTCTGGTACTTGATGACTTTCGGAAAAATAGGCACTTTGGCTTTTGTCCCGTCCAATTCCGAGAATATTCATTTTCCGACTTTCTTGGAACCAAAAACAGCAGAAAACAGGCAACTGGCACTGTGGCTCTTGTTAATAGGTTAGTCCAAGAAATTATATGAAAAGTACTCCAAAGTGTGGACAAAACACAAGAAAGTGGATAAAACCAAGCATGGAACATCAAAAATTATATATACATTTGCAATGTATCAACATCCCCAAGCTTAACTCCTGCTCGTCCTCGAGTAGGTAAGTGATAAAAAGAAAGAATAATTTTTGAGGTAACATGCACCATCAAACACTTGATCAAAGTATTTGCAAAACATTCAAAGCTGGGATCATAGTACTTCAATCATAACATGGAAGACAAGGTTCTAGCAATAAGACAAAGAAACTATGATGCAACATGAAAAGGCACAAACAAAAGATTCATGAATAACAATGCTTTGCAAGACGTTTGTTTGTTTCACATAAAGAAAACATAGCATAATAGTATTCAGCTTGTCCCTCATAGAGTAGCAAACATAAATGCATAGGACACCTTCAAAGTTCATCAGAGTGACTAGATAAAATAGTTTAAAACAAGCAATATCAAGTTATGCATCAATCAACTAGTCTTGGGACAATGCACATAGAACTAAGAATGGCCACTATGCTCTCAAAGTAGGTGCATAAAGAAAGAAAGTGGAGACTCAATATAATGGTGGAAGAAAGGCCTTCATAGAGGGAAGTCGGGATTCAAGTCTCATAAAGAGCTTCCAAAAATTATGGTACTTCTAGCTTTCAGCTCTCATTGCCCCTATCATAAGCATCTTGAAGTGATTAAGGTTAAAGTGAACAAACTATGGTGTACATGCTTGACGAAGTATAAGTCAAAAATCTTATGTCCCTTGTATACGAGGGTCGCTCCTCATGCTACTCAAGTTTAGTCGCCGGTAAGTTCTTGTCATTGTAAGTACATGTGTATCATAGAGAACCGCCAACGGGGTACCCCTTGCCTGATGATACAGAAGAATCCCCATATCAAAATGACAAGGCAAGCAGACAACAAGCATCTCAGTATTCTTCTTATTTACCATGGGAATATGGTGCTTTTTTTCTCTCTTTCCTCTTTTCATAATATCTATTTTTTTCTTTTTCTCTTTTTTCTCAATACAGGACTCTTTTTTATAAGAAGAATGCTTCATAGACAGCTCATTATGGTTACGCTGCAGGTTTTCACCATGTCAGTATGGATTAGACCAGCGGCCCAGGCGTTTCTCTAACACATATACATAACTCCATGGACTTACAAGCTCCCCTTTCATTTCACACCGACGACATCCATATACAAAAGAGCATGATATCAACTAGGTACAAGTACCAAGTGCAATGTTGAAAGCGTTCCCCATGAAAGCATGGTTCTGCTAATTCCCAACAAATATAGTGCAAGCATATACAACATAGACGACACAATGGTTCAAGTTTATTAAGGGCAAGTAAAGTAAAGCGTGCCATCAAGTTCGTGAGAGCTTCAATCACTAGTTTTCTCATAACAAGTTTAATTTGGAAGGTAAACAAAAGCATGAATATACTTGGAATAGCATAAGATAGTAGGTAGGTATGGTGGACTCTTTGGAATAACTTGGTTTAGGGAGTTGGATGCATGAGTGGAACTCATACTTTGTTGTGGAGGCTAGCAAAAGACTGGGAGCGACAAACTAAGAGAGCAATAATGGCCATAATCATGCAGAGCGACAAAACATCATTGATCAAAGCATAAAGTGATACTAAAAGTTGAAAACTAAAGGATCATAAATGCTATGGTGACTTGAGATAGTCATAACATGGTGTGAGCATGTGCCAAGTCAACCCAAATAAAGCATCAAAGGAGAATACCACTATACTATGCTTTAATATGCTAAAACAATGCATGATTTATCCAATGCACATTAAGCAATCTCAATTGTTTATAACAAGTCATGCTACAACAAAGAATACTAAGCATAAAGCCAAAACAATATCAAGCATGGCATGACAGAGCATAGGCCATAGTCAAAAACAAGCTCTTTTTACCACATAAGCATGAACTTTCCTACTCTTTTCCAAACCAAACCAATATATTTGCAAACCAATGTATGAAAGACGGGGTCCAAACAATTTATTCAGAAAACTAAGAAAACCAAGCAAACGAAAAACCAAAACAAAAACGACAAAGAAGAGGCTCCAAGAACAACACAACTGTGCATGAAACAATAAAAAATGAAGCGTTTGGAAGAAACCTGGGATTTTTATTGATGAAGAAGGAGATGCCTTGGGCATCCCCAAGATTTGACGCTTGTACTTATTGGATATTTCTTGGGGTGACACGCGTGGCATACCCAAGCTTGAGCTTTAGTCTATCCATCATCTCATTACTCATTCCTTCCATACACCTGAAATTTTTCCTTGATACAAAACTTCACACAATCTTTATTAGCAACATTAGTGCACTCAAGATAAATAAGTCTTAAGGTTCAGTTCTAATACCAAATAAACTTCCATTAGAACACTAGCTACTATAGCACTTCCCTCAAAAAGCTCAATTCCCCAAAAGAACTCAAAAAGGAACCAACAAGAAGCAAATGCAGAAAATGGCAGAAATCTGTCAAAACAGACCAGCAGGTAAAGACGAATATTTTCAAAGACCTTATGTTGCTCAAATCAAAAAGTGTTGAACTAACTAAAGTTAGATAATAACCTGGGTCAGAAGCACAAAAATTCACGCCTCAAAAAGACGTTCAGAGATTTTACACGAATTTTTACGGTGCAGCACAGAAATCTGTTTCGGGACAGCAACTTTCCCAATCATTACTTCTCTCTCATTAGAGGTTACTCTTGGCACAAAAAGCAAATAAAAAAAAGGATAAGGAGCGGTTATTACTGAGGTAATAACTTCCAAGACTCATCTAAAACTTTTGGGTTATCTCCCCATAAGTACTTTTTTTAACGCCTTTAAGTCAGGCATAAGAAGCAAGAAAGAATCAAGTGTTCTCAAATGAAGAAGCATTAAAACCAAATTTTGTTTTCATAGGAGAAGCAAAAGAAATATTTTCTCTATTTTTAGGGAAGTGTTCTATACCTTTCTTGAGTGGGAGTTGGTATTTAATGGTGCCTTCTTTCATATCAATGATGGCACCAATAGTTATAAGAAAAGGTCTTCCCAAAGTAATAGGACAAGAAGCATTGTATTCAACATCCAAAACATAGAAATAAACGGGGACATAGGCATTGTTAACCATAATAAGAACATCATTAAGACTCCCCATGAGTTTCTTTTAGCATTATCATCAAGTGGGACATTCAAATAACAATCTTCTAGTGGAGGCAAATCAAGCATATCATAAATCCTTCTAGGCATAATAGAAACACTACTATCAAGATCACATAAAGCTTTAAAATCAAAGTCATTCACTTTCATATTAATGATGGGTTCCCAACTATCTTCTTGTTTTATAGGAATAGAAGCTTTATGTTTCATCTTTTCTTCTTTAATCTTTATGAGAGCATCAGTAATGTGTTTTGTAAAGGCCATGTTCATAGCACTAGCATTAGGACTTTTAGCAAGCTTTTGTAGGAACTTAATAACTTCAGAGATATTGCAACCATCAAGATCAAAACCATACTTATCATCTAAACCATACTTATCACACTAGTGGTGGTGATAGTAGAAACACTAATGTTTCTAGCAATTTCATCTTCTCTTTCCCACTTAGTATGTAATTCAGCTAATAGTCTAACATTTTCATCAATTCTTACTTGTATAGCATTAGTGGCTGCAAAGGGATTCTCATTAGTTTCAGGTTTAGCAGACATTTTATTAATCAATGAAGATTGAGCTTCAGACAAAGGTGATATATTTCTTTCAGCATTAGAGAGTTTCAATTGTAAACTAGGAATTTCCCTATTTAGACTCTCAAGTTGATGGCTAATGTTCTTAAAGATGATAGATTGTTCCTCCATAGTTTTAGTGAATAGTTTATTTTGCTCATATTGCATTTGCATGAAGTTTTTAGTGGCAACTTCTAAAATTCTTCCTTCACTAGGTAATCCAGGTTTACCATTATAGCCATAAGTATTATTAGGAGGGTAGGGCCTATAATTGTTATTACCATAAGCATTGTTGCCAAAATTATTATTTCTTATGAAGTTCACATCAACTTGCTCTTATTGAGCAACCAAAGAGGCTAAAGGAACATTATTTGAATCAATATGGGCTTTCCCATTAACAAGCATAGACATAATAATATCAATCTTATCACTCAAGGAGGAGGTTTCCTCCACATAATTTACCTTCTTACCTTGTGGAGCTCTCTCAGTATGCCATTCAGAATAATTAACCATCATATTGTCTAGAAGTTTTGTTGCAGCACCCAAAGTGATGGTCATAAATGTACCTCCAGCAGCAGAATCCAATAGGTTCCTTGAAGACTAGTTCAATCCTGCATAAAAAGTTTGGATGATCATCCAAGCAGTCAGTCCATGAGTGGGACAATTCTTTACCAAAGATTTCATTATTTCCCAAGCTTGAGCAACATTCTCATTATCAAGTTGTTTAGACTTCATTATTTCACTTCTCATAGATATAATCTTAGCAGGAGGATAATATTTTCCAATAAAAGCATCTTTGCATTTAGTCCAAGAATCAATACTATTCCTAGTTAAGGAATTCAACCATTCTTTAGCTTTTCCTCTCAAGGAGAAAGGAAACAATTTCATTTTAATAATATCACCATCTATATCCCTATGCTTTTGCAACTCACAAAGTTCAACAAAGTTATTTAGATGGGAAGCAGCATCTTCATTACCAATACCAGAAAATTGTTCTCTCATAACAAGATTGATCAAAGCAGGTTTTATCTCAAAGAAAGTATCTTCAGGCATAGGTGGAGCAATAGGTGTGCTCATAAAATCATTGTTGTTGGTGCTAGTGAAGTCACACAACTTAGTGTTTTCAAGAGTAGTCATTTTTTTGGATTTTCAAATAAGAAAGCAAACTAGTAAAACTATTTTTTTGTGTTTTTGATAAAGAAACAAGCAAACAAAGCAACAAGAGACTAAGCAAAACAAAAATAACAAAGTAAAGAGATTGGTTATGAGGGACTCCCCTTGTGAAGATGTCTTTGACTCCCCGGCAACGGCGCCAAAAAAATGCTTGATCACTCAATGCACGACGCCCAGAAAAGTGTTGGTGCGTGGTTGATGTAGAGCTCGTTGGGAACCCCAAGAGGAAGGTATGATGAGCACAGCAGCAAGTTTCCCTCAGTATGAAACCAAGGTTTAATCGAACCAGGGAGCAAAACACCCCAAAGGTGTTGCTAGCTGAGCCTTGGCAGAGCGCACTACCGGTGCTAGTAGCAACATGGAGACCTGCACAACACAACCACAGAACTTTGTCCCCAACTTGCGATGAGGTTGTCAGTCTCACCGTGCTTTGCGAAAAACAAAGGATTAAACGCATCGAATGGAAAGAAGTAAAAGTTTGCAGAAAGTAAACACAAAACAGTAAAAGATTGTAGATTGTATGTAAAAGAAAAGGACCGGGATCCATAGTTCACTAGAGGTGGCTCTCCTTAGATAGATAACATGCTGGGTGAACAAATTACAGTGGGGCAATTGACAAACATCGAGAAAGCAATACATGCATATACTAATCATCTTGACTCCTTTGAGACTTGATTGGGCATTACAACATTATACATAGACCACCATCCAACTGCATCTATGACTAATAATCCACCTCCAGGTTATCATCCGAACCCCCTCCAGTATTAAGTTGCAAGCAACAGATTATTGCTTTACGAACTGCGTGTAAAGTAAACAATACGATTGTTGTATGCACAAAGGATTGTTGTTTTCTGCCTAGTACCAACAGCACATCTAGTACCTTAGAGATTTCTGTCACTTCCCTAGATTACCAGAGGCATGAACCCACTATCGAGCATAAATACTAACTCTTGGAGTTTCTAGCATCTACTTGGCTACGATAGCTACTAACAACGGAAACCATGCAAGATCACAAATAACAAAGACATGATAGAATCAATAATCAATCTGAAATAGCATCTCGATATCCATCGGATCCCCACAAACACAACATGCAGAATTACAAATAGATGATCTTGATCATGAACGGAGCTCACAAGATCTAAACATGAAAGCACAAAGGAGGAGAACCAGCCATCTAGCTACTACATGGATCCGTAGTCCAAGGATGAACTACTCACGCATCACACCGGAGGCTTGCATGGTGACGAAGAAGGCCTCCAGGGTGAATTCCCCTCTCTGGTAGGGTGCCGGAAAGAGCTTCAGATCCCTCCTGGTCTAGGGTTGGAGATGACGGCGGCTACAGACTCTTTGTGGCATTTTTGATCGGGTACTTAGGGTTTTCGTCCTGAGGGAAATATATAGGCGTAAGGAGAGGCCGAGGGGTGCGGGAAGCCACACCAGCCTGCGGCGCTTGGGCGAGGCGGAGCGCCAAGGGGTGGGTATGTGTGTTCTTTCAAGTGACCACCTATGGATCCACTAGTGCCATTGCATGTGTGTTCTTTTGACTAACAACAACTGGAGTCATTTCATGACTGTTCTTTTCACATACCGCATATGGATCCACCAGTGTCATTAAAATGTGTGTTCTCTTCAGAGACCACACATGGATCCACCAGTGTCATTGCATATGTGTTCTTTTTACTAACAACAACCAGAGTCATTGCATGTGTGTTCTTTTCACATACCACATATGGATCCACCAGTGTCATTGCATGTGTGCTCTTTTTACAATCCACCTATGGATCCACCAGTGTCATTGCATGTGTGTTCTTTTTACTAACAACAACCAGAGTCATTGAAATGTGTGTTCTTTTTGCATACCACATATGGATCCACCAGTGTCATTGCATGTGTGCTTTTTTTACTAACAACAACTGGGCTCATTGCTTGTGTGTTCTCTTCAGAGACCACACATGGATCCACCAGTGTCACTGCATGTGTGTTCTTTTCGCAATCCACATGTGGATCAAATAGTATCATTGCATGTGTGCTCTTTTTACTAACAACAACCAGGGTCATTACATGTGTGTTCTCTTCAGAGACCACACATGCATCCACCAGTGTCATTGCATGTGTATTCTTTTTACTAACAACAACCAGAGTCATTGCATGTGTGTTCTTTTCACAATCCACCCATGGATCCACCAGTGTCATTGCATGTGTCCTTTTTTTACTAACAACAACTTGGGTCATTGCATGTGTGTTCTCTTCAGAGACCACACATGGATCCACCAGTGTCATTGCATGTGTGTTCTTTTCAGAATCCACCTATGGATCCACAAGTGTCATTGCATGTGTGCTCTTTTTACTAACAACAACCAGTGTCATTGACATGTGTGTTCTCTTCAGAGACCACACATGGATCCACCAGTGTCATTGCATGTGTGATCTTTTCACTAACAACAACTGGAGTCATTGCATGTGTGTTCTTTTCACATACCACATTTGGATCCACCAGTGTCATTGCATGTGTGCTCTTTTCACAATCCACCTATGGATCCACCAGTGTTATTGCATGTGTGTTCTTTTCATTAACAACAACTGGAGTAATTTCATGTGTGTTCTTTTCACTTACCACATATGGATCCAGCAGTGTCATTGCATGTGTGATGTTTTCACAATCCACCTATGGATCCACCAGTGTCATTGCATGTGTGTTCTTTTTACTAACAACAACTGGAGTCATTTCATGTGTGTTGTTTTCACATACCACATATGGATCCAGCAGTGTCATTGCATGTGTGCTGTTTTCACAATCCACCTATGGATCCGCCAGTGTCATTGCATGTGTGTTCTTTTTACTAACAACAACTGGAGTCATTTCATGTGTGTTGTTTTCACATACCACATATGGATCCACCGGTGTCATTGAAATGCGTGTTCTCTTTAGAGACCACACATGGATCCACCAGTGTCATTGCATGTGTGTTCTTTTTACTAACAACAACAGGAGTCATTGCATGTGTGTTATTTTCACATACCACATATGGATCCACCAGTGTCATTGCATGTGTGCTTTTTTCACAATCCACCTATGGATCCACCAGTGTCATTGCATATGTGTTCTTTTTACTAACTACAACTAGAGTCATTGCATGTGTGTTCTTTTCACATACCACATATGGATCCACCAGTGTCATTGCATGTGTGATCTTTTCACAATCCACCTATGGATCCTCCAGTGTCATGTGTGTTCTTTTTACTAACAACAACCAGAGTCATTGCATGTGTGCTTTTTTTACTAACAACAACTGGGGTCATTGCATGTGTGTTCTCTTCAGAGACAACACATGGATCCACTAGTGTCATTGCATCTGTGTTCTTTTCACAATCCACCTATGGATCCACCAGTGTCATTGCATGTGTGCTCTTTTTACTAACAACCAGAGTCATTGCATGTGTGTTCTCTTTAGAGACCACACATGGATCCACCAGTGTCATTGCATGTGTGTTCTTTTTACTAACAACAACTAGAGTAATTGCATGTGTGTTCTTTTCACATACCACATATGGATCCACCAGTGTCATTGCATGTGTGTTCTTTTTATTAACAACAACCGGAGTCATTTCATGACTGTTCTTTACACATACCACATATGGATCCACTAGTGTCATTGAAATGTGTGTTCTCTTCAGAGACCACACATGGATCCACCAGTGTCATTGCGTGTGTGTTCTTTTTACTAACAACAACTAGAGTCATTGCATGTGTGTTCTTTGCACATACCACATATGGATCCACCAGTGTCATTGAAATGTGTGTTCTCTTCAGAGACCACACATGGATCCACCAGTGTCATTGCATGTGTGTTCTTTTTACTAACAACAACCAGAGTCATTGCATGTGTGTTCTTTGCACATACCACATATAGATCCACCAGTGTCATTGTATCTGTGCTCTTTTCACAATCCACCTATGGATCCACCAGTGTCATTGCATGTGTGTTCTTTTCACTAACAACAACTGGAGTCATTTCATATGTGTTCTTTTCACATACCACATATGGATCCACCGGTGTCATTGAAATGTGTGTTCTCTTCAGAGACCACACATGGATCTACTAGTGTCATTGCATGTGTGTTCTTTTTACTAAGAACAACTAGAGACATTGCATGTCTGTTCTTTTCACATACCACATATGGATCCACCAGTGTCATTGCATGTGTGCTCTTTTCCACTACAAGAAATCTGGTGATACATGACCCTCCATATTGGTCACTAGAAGGTCATAATTTTTAATTTGTGACCTTTTTGTGACCAAATACAGATGGTCAAAAGCTGAGCGTCACTAGTTAAACACCATGACCTTTTTCTGAATTGGTCACAGACGTCTATGACTAATATAGACGGTCACAGATTCTATGACCAACTGTATTGGTCATAGACTGTCTACCCTGTCCACGTCAGATCCTACGTGGCCAATCCTACGTGGCAAATCAGTGACCAATTTTAAAGGTCGTCGATCAGATTTAGCCCGGTCTAGGTAGGTGTTTTATATGGGCCAAGCCCAAAAATTCAGCCAGTTTTTATGCTTATTTCTGTCAACTCTGGTCCACTAAATGGGCCAAGCCCAACATTTCAGCCTTTTTATTTTTGGACCATAGCCTATTTTCAAATTTCAGTGCTGGTCCCACTAGTCAGATGGGTGAATTAGGTCCCACCTGTGAGGTAAATTATTTGGTTCCAATAGTCAGGTCAAGCAGTCAGTCCTATTGGTTATTTTATTTTATTTTATTTCTTTCCATTGAAAAGCATGTCAGTTTTCTATCTATGCAATAGCCAGTAATTCTATTCAAACAAAGACAGTAAATTCATAATAATCCATATAACGGCCAAAAAGGCAGATTACAATCATGTACAGTACAAATCAGGCAATCAAAATTGAACAGAATATCGAAATAATAGATTTAAACAAAGCCAATAAACTCATAATAATTCATATAACAGCCAAAAAGGCAGATTACAATCATGTACAATACAGATTAGGTATTCGGCTATCAAAATTGAACAGAATATCGAAATAACCAGCTCAAGCTGGTTCTTTGGGATTCATCATCCTGGAGCTCTTGTACATGATTTGGACGAAAGAAGGCAGGCATCTGCAGGTTACAAATCAAAAGTTAGGAACGTAGATATACATGAATTTCTAGGCATCCAGTGTACATAAATAACACTAGAACAAGCATGTGTCCATTACTAGGCATGTTAGGAAAGTATCAGCATGTGCCTAATATATGAATCAATTAGCCCCTGAACAGATACCATTATGCAAAATAGAGCAGAAAGTAATTATAACTACAAAATAGAGACAATAAGAAATGGATGTTGCAACCAAACATGTAAAGAAGCAAGAATGGTACTCGATGATGGTGAAGTGGGAGCATAAGTCTGCCATGTGATGTTCGTAGTAGTACCTGGTGGGAAGATGAGGACGATGACAACGTCGAACACGAACAGATCAGCACACCCTCCTAGCAGCCAGGAACCCTGACCCCTCACCCTCGACTTCTCCAGCTCCAAGCAACTTCATGCATATCAACAGTAGCCACTCAAACATGCACACAACAAAAGAGGGCGACAAATTAATACTTGCACTATTAATTACTTATAGAAACAACAACAATGTAAATACTCTGCTAATTACTTGGAGAAGCAACAGCAATTTATGATACATGCATTATAGTTTAACAGAAGTAGCAAGCAAAGCTAATAGTCATCCCATTGAAGTAACAAATATCAGGTTTATTCTGTAGAAACAACAATGTAAAAGTCATATTTTCTAACTGAACTATGATGGCCGTCACAACACCTTCACAATTCTACAAAGGAATGCTAGTGAGAAAACATCCGGATACCTTACCCGTTGCAAGTATCTAAGGTCGATTCTAAAATCACATAAGCTAGTGAGAAAACATCCGGATACCTTACTTGTTGCAAGTAAATAAACTCGGCATTCAAAAAACAACCAGCAAGGATGGAACACATATTCATCAATGTAATACAAAGTATATTTCATTAGTGTATGAAGGAGGTAAACTGAAAATAGTCAAGTAAACATGATGTTCTACATGATAATCTAGCTCTGAAGAAATGTGTAAACTCCAACCATACAAGAACAAAGGAAGGAAGTGACAGACCCAAATATTACACTACATAGATGAAAGAATTCACATCCTCTTTCTCACTGGACAGTTCAAAATCTTGGCCTCCTCTTCCCTGTGCACCATTAGCAACACCATCTTAAACACATTGGTTCCTACAACCCGTGAAACAGTAAAAGGAAATGAATCATCAAACCCGCAAAACACATTATCTCTAGAACAAGTCAAAATTGCAAACATAGTACTTCCTAGAGAAAAGTTATAACATGACACTTGTTACTCAATACCATATTAAAACAAGGCATATTTGTTTGCTACCTTGTAATCTATATGCACTTAATTATAGAGAGAAGACAGAAGTACATGCTATGTTGGGTGAGACAACATCAGTTTTGAGATCATGGAAGCTATATATGAACTAATTCAACCCAGGAAACTATTCTCTATACATGACATCAGCTAGACATGACATATTATGATTCAATGATATACCATAACAAAGGAAATATTGTTTCAATATCAGCATGTGTAACTACCTCGGTGAATTACGCTCTTAGTTACATGCCTGGATGAGCGAAAGTGGTTAAAATAGTATGGTGGGGCACAGGGGCCACTCACAGGTAGACCTTTCGGCCGTCCTAACCACTTCCAGAACATCAGGACAAGAACGAGCGGCGTAATCGGCAAGCGAAGGGATCAACTACATACACAAGTGAGTATGTATGCAAGCCACCATACAACTGTTCACAGAGCCATTCCATCTAAAAGAAATAGAAATATTGCAACACCATACGGCAAGATCCAAATATCCTAGATAGAGATAATATTTTAGGATAGCTCCTCATACATCAAACATCAGAGTATCAGGCGGAAGCGAAAAACAAGATCCGAGTACGGATAAGAAGCGAATCGGCATAAGATGCCACATAAATAAACACATCCCGCCCACAGATCTCACAGATCCCCGTTCCCGGAATCTCTACACCGCGTGATCATTGCCAACATCATCCGTCTCCTCCACCCAGTATCCATCTTGCGAATACACCTGTTCATCTGAATCAAACAATTTATCGTGTGAGACCCTAGGGGTACTCAGCAAGTCTTTATGCCTCTAAAGGGGACATAAACCTGGGGTGACGCAATTGCAGCAAAAGATAATAACTAACAAGTCTATAGATACTCGCTAACCATCCGCCTAACCAAAGATAGACAGATGTCCGTTAATTAGTAACAACAGTTACAACCGTATAATTAACAGATCCATCCTCCTTCTCGCTTACCAACGAGAAAGCGGACGAACAACCCATCCGTTGGCAGTTTTATTAACCATTCCATTAGTATTGCACTATTTACTAGTCAAGTACTTATTCAAATTAAAAGCGGTACTTTAGTTATACTTGTCTATGATCGAGAAATTGTGCTCCAAGTCGTCCATAACCACGGACACGGCTTTCAGAAAGATTTACCCTGCAGGGGTGCACAAATAGCAACTCATACTCAATCAACCTCGGAAAAACCAAATCAAAACCCAACGAGGCATTCACGACAAAGCGATCACAGGATTCAGAAATATTTCAGGCCCCCCCCATTAAGCTACCCGCAACGAAGTTGGCCGGCTCCGAGATGGACCCAAGGTTTGCGCCAATGGCTGTAAACGACTGGGAACCTGAAAGTGTGACTGGGCTTGTCGATACCGCGAAAACACTCCGCATCCAAAACAGTACAGGTGCTCCTCACACAATCTTAAATAAAGCAGTAAAGCATGGCATAAGTACAAGATAGTAATAAAGCCCCAAACTACTTTGTGGCCCCAAGAAATAAAAATGAATCAAGCTCTGGCTCAGGAGGGTCCATAGGGCCTCCCGGATGTGGATAGTGCGAATAGTCAAGGAACAGGAATCAAGTACTCGGGGTCCTACGGGACACAAGTGAGCATGAAAAGCCAAATAGCATATATTGCCCACCGGTGCCTCTTTCATTAGTTATCCCATTACTACTCAGGTTAAGTTGTTTAGGTACCTCGTTATCCATCAGACACTCACATACCCTACACATGCAGTTCTATGACTCGCATGGCTCAAACAAATCCTATAGTAATGGCTCATGGGATGGAGGAACAAGCTTCGGTGGGGTTTAAAAGTAAAGGCTATGCAGTACTTGGGATTCAATTTAATGCAAACGCGACTCAATGATGCAAGAATAAAATAGAGGTAATAGGTTCTATATGTATGCAAGCATGTGGGAGTGCTTGCCTGGCAGCTCAGTTGAAGCGAGAGAAGGATCTGGGTAGTGCTCCTAGGGTTCCTGATATATCCTCTGCTCGGCGTCTATTCGAAGAAGAACCAAACAAACAAGGGCCAACATAAATAAAGTGCACAAGCATATGAACTAAAATGCGACAAGAAAACAATCATGCAATGATGAATGATGCACAATTTACATGGCAATAAAGTAGCATGGCATGGGTGAGGTGTGGGGTACAGGAATAAAGCATTTTATTAAGTTTTAGTCATGTTTTGCTCCCATATAAGTTGCTGTATACTTTATATTTATATGATGCATGCTGCAATTTAGAACAAGGAATGCATAGTTAGAACGGGATCGTTGCGCTGATCGATTTATACATATTATTTGTCAAATTTGGAGTTGTAGAATTAAAGTTATTAACTATTTAAGAAAAGGCATTTTATTGCATTTAAACAATTTTGAAAATTTAATTTTCCCAAAAGATATTTTGAATGGCATATTTGAATTCCTCACATTTTTCTGATTCCAAAACATATATCATTTGTTTTATTTGGATTTATAAAACAAAAGTTATTAAAAACAGATTAAAAATTCATATTAATCATTTTCTGAAATTGTTTTAAAAACAGATAAACGCCCAGACTTTTTATACCCAGAGAATTCTAACCCAAGTCACTAACGGGTGGGGGCCGTGCTACTGGGCGACACGGTGCGCGTCGGGGCTTTTCTTACCGCGCGGAAGGCTAGCCGCAGCAAATGACAAGCGGACCCGATACTAGAGCGGGCCCACGCCAATGGGGTGAAGGGGTTTGCCAGTCTGGTGGCAGGTGGGGTCCGTTGGACGGGTTAGATTCTGAAACCAACTGGTGCTTTTATGTAAAAGGTTGAAGGGTGACCGGTGGGGCCTGGTACCTGTGGGTTAAGGCAAAAGATTGTGGGGGGAAATTGCAAAGTGCCAGTACTTTTTTTTCCTTGCGCTCGATGAAATCGACGGAGGACGCTGCTGGCGGGACGGGGATCGAACTCAGATCGCAGACTTGTGGCGGTATGGCTACCACTGGGCTAGGGGAGGGTTGTTGCTGGGTTGCTGCTGCGTGGCTAGGTAAGGCTCCTACAGCGCGCCGACAAGGAAACGCTCGCGAGCTCGCCGCACAGAGGGTGCTCGACGGGTGATCCGGCGAGAACAGTGGACCTGGGAGAGAGAGGGGATGTCTAGGAGGGAGGTGGGCTCACCGCGAGGTTGCTGGAGGTGGTGGATTAGGCAGGGGGCGGCCGATCGGCGACGTAGCAGGCGACCGACCGGAGCTAGGGTTTCGGCGGCACGTGGTGTGCCACGGTACAAGGTCGGCTCCTCCTCGGCTCCATGTACGGGGCGACAAAGGGTGCTCCTCCAGCCTTCCTCGATGACCAAACACCACGCCCGCCTCCTCCTAGCTAGGGTGGCGAGAACGACACCGACGGTGGGCGCCGGCGATGGAAGAGGGAGGGTGGCGTCGGTGGAGAAGGAGAGGGGAAGGGCAAGGCCCTGGGGATGGATCTGGGCACGAGAGAGAGAGACAGGAGGGAGTGGGTAAAACAGAGAGGGAGAGGGGAGATGCCGTGGGGAATCGGTGGAGTAAAGGTGGCCCTTCGGCCACCTTTTTCTCCTCCTCCTTCACGTGCTCGTCCTAGGGGTGGGTGTGGCTGCAGGTGGGACCAGCCAAGGGGAAGAGAGGGGTAGCTCGGGTGTGGGGTAGGCCTGGCAGGGAGAGAGAGAGAAAGAGAGAGAGGCCGAGAGGTGAGGGGGTAGATGGAGCTAGGTTGGGGTAACTCGGGTTAGGGTTTAGAGATAGAGGTGTAGATGGCAAGGGTAGGACCCTGTTGGCAGAGAGAGGGCGAGGGGCTCGACATGGTGAGGGAAAAGTGGTGAGAGGAGGGCTCGGCTAGGAAGAGATAAAAAGAGAAGAGGGTTTAGGGTAGGGTAAGGTGGTAGGTTGGGGTTTCCTCATGGTCAAGGCAAGGGGTGGTGATGGTGTTTAGGGTTTGAGCATGACCAAGGCAAGACCAAGCAATAAGTAAGGAGGTGGGGTGAGGGTGAGATTTGATTGGCACATGGTGATGGTGAATAAAAACACAAGAGAGAGAGATAGGTGTCTAGGACTTTAGGTGCACATGGCAAGGGGAAAAAGATCAAGATGGTGAAGGTCTAGAGTAGAGCAAAAAGAATAGAGCCCACAAGAATTGATTCCCAAAGGAGCCATGATCCACTCAAAAATCCAAGTAAAACCCAAACAAAATAGAATGGTGGTGATTTGCATGGCCCATGCATGGGCATTAAATGCCATGTTTTATCTTGTGAAAACAAAACAATGATCATTGCATTTATGCACATGCATTCCAAAATATGGAGTAAGGACAAGCTAAAGGAGAATATAATTGGATCCATCCCAACCCACATGAACTAGATTAAATGCCAAAAGAAGTAAAAGCTCATGGGTAATTAGGATGGTGGAATTATAAGGTGGTGACAAAGAAAGGTGATGGAGTTGAATAAAAGATATGCCCCTAACTCAACTTGGGCATCAAGCATTTATCAAGAACCAAATACAATATATCAAGAGCCAAATACAATTACTAATGCATATGAGAGAAGAACCAAATGAAAAGGGGTTTTATATGATGCTCAAATGCAAGGTGGCATGAGCATGATATAATTATGATGCAACAATTATATGTAGGAAGTAGCCATTATATTACTAGACCATGTAGCATTACATATGTTAGACAGATGGGATGCTACAACATGTAAATATGAGCAATGATAATCTCCTCCAAGGCTATTTTAAGCAACTCGTGGGCATAAATGAAACAGATTCATCAGGAGTACCCTATAGAATAAAAATTACAGAGGGAGGTGGTAGAAAGGAGCAGAATAAAGGAAAAACTTGCCTGCTCATTGGTCTTGGAAATCTTGCCCTTGTACACCTTGCTGAAGCCGCTTGGTTCCTTCCCCAAATCGATGAGAAGCCGCTTGGTTCCTGGAGATCTTGCCATGGAACTTGTCTGGACAGACATGGTGCCCAAAATCGGTGAACAGCCCCTTGGTTCCTTCCCCAAATTGATAAGCCATTTGGTTCCTGCCCCAAATAGGGTCAGCATGAGGGAATATCGGTGAGTAGTAAGGGAGGAGGAGGAAATTGGAGGGATATTTGTGAGACAAGATAGGATGGGGCAGCATCAACGGATTTGAAGGGAAGGGTAATAATACCTTTGCATGGATGGCGATGTCACATGAACGACGTCTGCATCCTGGTCGTCGTGCAGCCGAAGCACGGCCATCGCACCGGTGGTCCAGCGAACGGTCCACCGTGGGGCGCCAGCTAGGGATGAATCAGGAGAACACACGCGTGATGGTGGCAGCTCATCCTGGAGGATGACGCCATCCGTCGGTCCGGAAGCTCGAGCCGCAGTTCAGATCCGCTCGGCTCGACGATCGGGTGGCCAGATCAGGTGTAGGGGTAAGAGCATGCTAAGGTCCGCACACAGAGGCGCTGCGGCTCAGCAGTGGCAGGAGGCGGCGGTGTCTCAGGTGTGGGCGATGGGATTATCGTTCGATGGGGAGAAGCGCGAGGGAGAGGAGCGGGAGGTGGCGGCGGGTCTGAGCGAGAGGCGTGGGGACATTAGGGATTGCTGCCCCCCTCTACCACGATACAGATGGATGGTGTGATTTTACGAAACAACCCCTGAACACTTGTGCTACCTGCCTCTAGAAACCGTAGGGTGTTTCAGTCATTTTAGGTATAAATTGGGTGGGAGGACGGGGAGGCGGGAGAAACTGACACGAAATTTCGGGCGTTGGATCGAGGCTAGGTGGATAGCTGAGATTTGCTTCGTGGGGGTGATCCGTGGGTACTTTGAATCTCTTTTCTGATTGGCTGGCACTATTCTAAATACCAAAAGGGGTCTTTTTTGAAGCATCTATCAAGAATATGTTGCAAAATTGTACCATATATTGTGCACACATGTGAACCGTGGAATGACGAACAACATTCTAGGTGGAAATTTTCTTTTATGTCGCACAAAAAAGGCATTTTCCATTTTCCCACTGCCAAAAAAGGTGTGCTTTGTGAAGCGATCACGGAATGAAGGTTTCAAAATGCTACCACCATATTTAAAAAAAATACTGGACCATATTACATGGCCAATGTCCCAACGGTGGTATCTCAAAACTTTCCGTCCATCCCTCGCGAAAAAGACAAATTCCTGCCGAATCGGTAGGAAGCAGGTCCGATTTGAACTATAGGTACATGATCTAATGCTCGTTATTTTTCGCAAAAATCATTTTTTAGACTCACAATATGCTATTTTATTAGAGATCCAATGCAAGTTTAGCGAGGGTCATCCCCTAGCTAAGAACCTTTAAGACCGCCGTTTGGCCATAGTTTGAAACAAGCATAAGAAATTCAAAAATAGTCCAAACAAGGTAAATCCTTTGTGTGGTGTCAGATTATATGAAATATTTGTAAGGAAAAATACCAAACTTGGTATATTGAGTACATCTCAAAAAAACCTTCACATAAATGACCTATCATGTTCGAGGTTTCATGGCTTTCAGGTCAAACGACCAATGTTATGGCTAGAATCATGGCATAGTTTGCGATAATGTGCCCGTATTATGCACGCATGTCCATCTTGGGATGTCAAACAATGTTGCAGGAGGAAGTTTTCCTTTTCGTCGCACAAAAAATGCATTTTCTATTTTTTGAATGCCGAAAAACGGTGCGTTTTGTAAAGCAACCACCAAATGAGAGTTTCAAAATGATTCCACCACATTTTTCAAAAATATTAGACCATGTTACATGGACAATGTCCGAACCGGGGCATCTCAAACCTTTTGGTCCACCCCTCGTGAAAAAGACAAATGCCTGCTGAATCGGTAGGAAGCGGGTCCGATTTGAACTACATGTACATGATTTAACGCTCATGATTTTTTGCAAAAATCATTTTTAGGTTCACAATATGATGTTTTATCAGAGATCTAATGAAATTTTAGCGAGTCTCGTCCCCTAGCTAGGAACCTTCATGCCCTCTGTTTTGACCATAGTTTGAAACGGGCATATAAATTCAAAAACGGTCCAAACGAGGTAAATCCTTCGTGTTGTGTCTTGTTATGTGACATATTTGCAAGGAAAAATCACAAACTTGGTATATTGCAAGTGTCTTGAAAAATCCTTATCAGAAATGACCTACCATGTTCGAGGTTTCATGGCTTTCAAGTCAAAAGACCAATGTTACGGCCTGAATCGTGGCATAGTTTGTGATAATATGCCTGTATTGTGCACACACGTGTATCTTGGGACGGAGAACAATATTGTAGGAGGAAGTTTTCCTTTTCGCCGCATAGAAAAGCCATTTTCTATTTCCTGAGTGTGAAAAACAGGGCGTTTTATGAAGCAACCACCAAATGAGAGTTTCAAAATGGTTCCAACACATTTTTCAAAAATACTAGACTCGCAATATGTTGTTTTATGAGAGATCCAGTGCAAGTTTAGCGAGGCTCATCCCCTAGCGAAGAACCTTCACGCCCGTCATTTTGACCATATTTTGAAACGGGCATAAGAAATTCAAAAACGGTCCAAATAAGGTGAATCCTTCGTGTGGCGTCATATTATGTGACATAGTTACGAGGAAAAATACCAAAGTTGGTATATTGCATGTGTCTCGAAAAAACCTTCTCAGAAATGACCTATTATGTTCAAGGTTTCATGGCTTTCGGGCCAAACGACCAATGTTATGGCCAGAATCGTGGCATAGTTTGCGATAATGTACCCGGTTTGTGCATACATGTGTATCTTGGGATGGTGAACAATGTTGCAGGAGGAAGTTTTCCTTTTCGTCGCACAGAAAAGCCATTTTCTATTTTCACAGTGCCCAAAACGGGGCGTTTTGTTAAGCAACTACCAAGTGACAGTTTCAAAATGGTACCACACTATTTTTCTAAAATATTAGACCATGTTACATGGCTAATGTCCCAACTAGGGTATCTAAAACCTTTTCGTAAACCCTTGGCAAAAAAGACAAATTCCTGCTGAATCGGTAGGAAGCGGGTCCGGTTTGAACTACAGGTACATTTATATTGCTCATGATTTTTTGCAAAAATCATTTTTAGACTCACAATATGCTGTTTTATCAGATATCCAATGCAAGTTTAGCAAGATTCCATCCCTATATAAGAACGATCACTCCTGACATTTTAACCGCATCTTGAAATAATAACTAATGTTATGGCCACAATCATGGCATATAGTTTATGATAATGTGCTCATAACGCACATACATATGCATCTTAGCATGAAAAATAATGTTGCTAAATAAAGTTTCCAACTTTATTGCACAAACAATCATTTTTTATTTTCCAAGTGTCACAAAGTGGGTTTTTTGTGAAGCGTCTATCAAGAATATGTTGCTAAATATGGTCATATATAAAATTGCATCATTTATATTAGAAGAAACTTATTCATCTCCTAAATATGAACCAAATTGATTTTTACATCATTTCAATCTGACATCATATGTAAAAATTATAGAAAAAAAATACATTTTTATACTTACCAAACCAAAAGAATAAAGTCCTTCCATTTGTGTGGGCTCAAAGTTTGTAAGAAGCCTACATTTTTTAGTAATATAGATCAGCTAATAGTCTATTGGGCTATTGGCCCACTAGGGTAAACAAAATATTATGAATTAAAAAAAATAAAGCCTTGTTCGCTTGAGGCCCAGGCCCAATAGCCGTTGAGATAGAATAAAGAGGGCGACGATTCATTCTTTAACAACAAGTGTTGAGTGGTGGGTTAGTTTGGTCCCTTCGCTAGGTAGGGAGAGGTTGCGGGTTCGATCCCCGGCGGCCCTCCTTTTTGCTATAATAATTGCCACGCGTGCTACTTAACTACTGGGCTCCACTTGTCGTGTTCCGTGGGTCCCAAGTGTCGCTTATGAGGAGCCTATTTGTCACTTGTGCCCAATATTTCAGAATGACATGTATGTCCCACTTGTCGGTGACTTGCTAGTAAAATATTAGGTACACTTGCAGGCCCAAGGAAATGGACACATCACCTGACACCTAGGCAAATTCGCCTAGGTGGAAATCTAGTCACCACCGTGTACATGGAAATATATTATTATATATCATGACCATCTGAATTGGTTGTAATCTACTAGATATAATGGTTTAAATCAGTGCTATTCATCTATGACCATCCTGTTCTTGGAAAATATGACCTTCTTAACAAAATTGGTCGTAATTTTGTAAGGTTTGGACCCTCTGAAATGCCTTACGACCAGTTGGTTCAGAATGGTCATAGTTCTATGACCAAAAATCCCATGGCCGTTAATAAAAGGTCACTAGTGAGCAGATTTCTTATAGTGTTCACAATCCACCTATGGATCCACCGGTGTCATTGCATGTGTGTTCTTTTTACTAACTACAACCAGAGTCATCGCATGTGTGTTCTTTTCACATACCACATATGGATCCACCAGTGTCATTGCATGTGTGATCTTTTCACAATCCACCTATGGATCCACCAGTGTCATTGCATGTGTGTTCTTTTTACTAATAGTAACCAGAGTCATTGAAATGTGTGTTCTTTTCACATACCACATATGGATCCACCAGTGTCATTGCATGTGTGGTTTTTTTACTAACAACAACTGGGGTCATTGCATGTGTGTTCTCTTCAGAGACCACACATGGATCCACTAGTGTCAATTCATGTCTGTTCTTTTCACAATCCAGCTATGGATCCACCAGTGTCATTGCATGTGTGCTCTTTTTACTAACAACAACCAGAGTCATTGCATGTGTGTTCTCTTCAGAGACCACACATGGATCCACCAGTGTCATTGCATGTGTGTTCTTTTTACTAACAACAACCACAGACATTGCATGTGTGTTCTTTTCACATACCACCTATGGACCCACCAGTGTCATTGCATGTGTGTTCTTTTTACTAACAACAACTGGAGTCATTTCATGACTATTCTTTACACATACCATATATGGATCCACCAGTGTCATTGAAATGTGTGTTCTCTTCAGAGACCACACATGGATCCACCAGTGTCATTGCATGTGTGTTCTTTTCACTAACAACAACCAGAGTCATTGCATGTGTGTTCTTTTCACATACCACATATGGATCCACCAGTGTCATTGTATGTGTGCTCTTTTCACAATCCACCTATGGATCCACCAGTGTCATTGCATGTGTGTTCTTTTCACTAACAACAACCAGAGTCATTGCATGTGTGTTCTTTTCACATACCACATATGGATCCACCAGTGTCATTGTATGTGTGCTCTTTTCACAATCCACCTATGGATCCACCAGTGTCATTGCATGTGTGTTCTTTTCACAAACAACAACTAGAGGCATTGAAATGTGTGTTCTTTTCACATACCACATATGGATCCACCAGTGTCATTGCATGTGTTCTTTTTTTACTAACAACAACTAGGGTCATTGCATGTGTGTTCACTTCAGAGACCACACATGGATCCACCAGTGTCATTGCATGTGTGTTCTTTTCACAATACACCTATGGATCCACCAGTGTCATTGCATGTGTGCTCTTTTTACTAACAACAACCAGAGTCATTGCATGTGTCTTCTCTTCAGAGACCACACATGGATCCACCAGTGTCATTGCATGTGTGTTCTCTTCAGAGACCACACATGGATCCACCAGTGTGATTGCATGTGTGTTCTTTTTACTAACAACAACCAGATTCATTCCATGTGTGTTCTTTTCACATACCACCTATGGATCCACCAGTGTCATTGCATGTGTGTTCTTTTTACTAACAACAACTGGAGTCATTTCATGACTGTTATTTTCACATACCACATATGGATCCACCAGTGTCATTGAAATATGTGTTCTCTTTAGAGACCACACATGGATCCACCAGTGTCATTGCATGTGTGTTGTTTTTACAAACAACAACCAGAGTCATTGCATGTGTGTTCTTTTCACATACCACATATGGATCCCGCAGTGTCATTGTATGTGTGCTCTTTTCACTATACACCTATGGATCCAGCAGTGGCATTGCATGTGTGCTCTTTTTACTAACAACAACCAGAGTCATTGCATGTGTTCTCTTCAGAGACCACAGATGGATCCACCAGTGTCATTGCATGTGTGTTCTTTTTACTAACAACAACCAGAGTCATTGCATGTGTGTTATTTTCACATACCACCTATGGATCCACCAGTGTCATTGCATGTGTGTTCTTTTTACTAACAACAACTGGAGTCATTTCATGATTGTTCTTTTGACATACCACATATGGATCCACCAGTGTCATTGAAATGTGTGTTCTCTTCAGAGACAACACATGGATCCACCAGTGTCATTGCATGTGTGTTCTTTTTACTAACAACAACTAGAGTCATTGCATGTGTGTTATTTTCACATACCACATATGGATCCACCAGTGTCATCGTATGTGTGCTCTTTTCACAATCCACCTATGGATCCACAAGTGTCATTGCATGTGTGTTCTTTTTACTAACAACAACCAGAGTCATTGAAATGTGTGTTCTTTTCACATACCACATATGGATCCACCAGTGTCATTGCATGTGTGCTTTTTTTACTAACAACAACTAGGGTCATTGCATGTGTGTTCTCTTCAGAGACCACACATGGATCCACCAGTGTCATTGCATGTGTATTCTTTTTACTAACAACAACCAGAGTCATTGAAATGTGTGTTCTTTTCAGAGACCACACATGGATCCACCAATGTGATTGCATGTGTGTTCTTTTTACTAACAACAACCAGTGTCATTGCATGTGTGTTCTTTTCACAATCCACCTATGGATCCACTAGTGTCATTGCATGTGTGTTCTTTTTACTAACGATAACCAGAGTCATTGAAATGTGTGTTCTTTTCACATACCACATATGGATCCACCAGTGTCATTGAAATGTCTGTTCTTCTCATTAACTACAGCTAGAGTCATTGGATGTGTGTTCTCTTCAAAGACCACATATTTATACACCAGTGTCATTGAAATGTGTATTATTTTCAACTACAGCCGTTGGCCACAAACAATCGGGACACAGAGCTAACCAGCAACCGCTCTGGGCTTCTAGAAGACCCGATCCCCCATTGTTAGGCGCCGGTGGATTGGGGTGCATGGACGATAGTGATGTCCTTCGCGAGGGCGATCCACGAGAAGTCTGTTCTGCGAACTGATTGACCGTGGCAACTACGCTGGGCCTACGTCCTTGCCCTTATCCCCTTAACCTCGGGGCCGAAGATCAGATCGTGTTCCTTCATCGCCATGGAGAGGGAGAGGCCCAAACTCAGCTTGCACGAGGCTCAGATGTTCGCCCACTACGACATACTCGCGCTGCCGTTCGTGAGGCTTCCGGTCGGCTTCGAGCTCAGCTACGCCAGGGTTCCTGTCATGCCGCTCTTGCGCGACAACTTGTTGGCGAGGCAGATCGAGGAGCACCTCCGCCAGCTGTCGGAGCGGAAGAGGGCAATGGTGTGGTACTCGCGTACGAGCGCGTATTGGCGAAAGCTATTCAAGAAGGAGTGGGCTACGTTGTTTGAGCTGTGCGAAACCCACCGGTGGGAGATCCACCCGGATCTGCGCAACCCCGAAGGGAGGCAGCGCTTATGGGCAGTGTCTGGGTGTACGACCTCCACCGTTATCGATGCAGCATGCCGTGAAGAATCCATGAGGAGGAGGAGGCTGGCGGCGATGCGGACAACATCGTCAATGATGGAGACTGCGGGAGCGTCATAGTCGATTAGGGCCACTTAAGCATAAATTAAATCTATGTATGGTATCTTAATGCGCTCTTTGGATCTGGGTCACTTGAGTCATGGTCGATTATCGTCATAATCTATATATGTTGGCCATGTTTTAGTTGTCTTTGTCTTTGAAACTAGTTGATCGAAACTCGTCCGATCCTGAAAATAAAGTTCGCATGTTCCTGGCATATATGATGGGACAATACGCTGACTCTGCTCCTGGCACTTCATGGCACAGCCATAATTTGGAGTGCGCTAGAGGAGAAGGGATCGAGCGTGTTGTAATAGTGTACTACTCCTGTCTAGATATAACTGACTTAGTTTTTTTTAGATATTTAATAAATGTGTCTATACCCAAAACATGTCTAGATACATGTTTTAGGTTTCTCTGTCTTTCAAACTAATCAAAAGTCATCAAATTCTAAACAAACAAAGTCATTGCATTCACACCTGATGGGAAAATACGCTGACTCTGCTACTTGATGGCACAGCCATAATTCTAGAGTGCGCTAGAGGAGATGGGAATGCAAGGGAGATGGGAAATAGTAGCCGCGTCCAAACACAGGTAAAAAATTAATATAATAATATTTAAAAAAAATGTAATCTGGTCCACATGACCCCATCACAGACACGTTGCACGCGCCAGATATAAATAAAGACGACACGGCTAGTTTAGTTTCAATGATATAATTCAACATACGACGTTACTGTGCCCGCATCTTTCTGCTCCTCTTATTAGTCTGCTAGGCCACCCTGCATTAAGCATTAGTTGATGAGGATAAAAAAATGATAAAATGGCAAATAAAACAATTATTAAGCTTACCTTTCATCCGGAGAATCGTACAAAGATGAAATTGGCAGAGATTTATTATTTCTCCCGCAGTTAGCCGAAAGATCCTCAAGAATATCCTCAATTACCCCTGCAACTTCTTCATATTCTAATACAACTCCATTATTTGCCCTTTCCTCCCCGTTCCGCTTACCCTTTTGTTTCTTTTCACACTCTTTTCTCGCAGGCATCTCCACTTCTTCATAAATTGGCTGCTTACGTACGTTTTCCTCCGAGTGCTCATCACCGTCTTCGAGCTGCTCTTCCGCTAGTTCTGGCTGAGAAGCCTCATTTTCTGCCACCCGGGTGTGAATAGGGACAATAGCATGTGTAACTGGGTTTTTGCACAACCTCTTGAAATGGCCGAATTCGCCACAACGTCCGTATTTCCTTTTCCTAGCTCCAAGCCTTGGACCTCTATCGATGCAGGCTTCGATCCTTAGCTTTCTAGGTCTCCCAGGTGGCCTCCTAAGAACTGGTGGTTGAAGTTTGAACCCTGGATCGATAATCTCCCAATCATTTTCATCGTCCATAGGTGGTACGTTTTCTGCATAAGTTGCAGCAAACTTGTCCACGGAGAAATAGTTCTCGACATAGTTCTCTATTTCAGCTCTGTTACCTCTAAGCTTTAAGATGAAGTAAATTGCATGGTGACATGGCAGACCATGTCTGCCACTGCGCATGAACAAGTCTTGTTTCCAATGTCTCTGATGTACCTCCGCTCACTTCCACGCTTGTATTCTCGTGATAAACCTCACCAATGTTCGAACTTGACCATCCTCATCTTTATCGTTCTCATTGCCCTGGTTCTTGCATTCAGTAACATAACCACCTTTGGAACTATTTTATGGCCTAAAAAATTTCTTGCACAAATTCTTTGCCTTAAATCTATCTTCATCATTATGCACTGTCTTATTGCATCCAACAAAATAACGATTCCAAGTGTCTTCATGCCCGGAATCTTATCATTGAAACTCTCTGCCAAATTATTGCAAACAAAATACACCTTGCTTAACTCACCAAACTTGCTTCTGGCCCATAGCTTGGTGTGATGTTCTTCAAGGTATTTTTTCACCTTTGGCACTACATACATGTTCTGCAAGTAAGTAGCATGCGTGCTTGGGGTGTATGTGTATGATGATCGCCACAAGTCCTCTTCAAAGATCTTTCCTTTGAACTTCTTCGTGAAGTTAGTAGCGAGGTGCCGCATGCATTCCCTATGCTCAACCCTGTGAAACACAAAGATCAACAACATTCTCAAGACCCTCGGATGCACCGGTGTGTATCACCAAGCCTTCAGGGTGACCAATTACTTGTCGTAGTCTCTGCATGAACCATGTCCAGCTTTCATTTGATTCACCCTCAAGAACAGCATAAGCTATGGGTAGAAGCCAATTATGCACGTCCAAAGCACAAGCAGAAGCAACATGTCCCTTGAACTTCCCTGTTAAAGAAGTTCCGCCTATTGCCAAGTATGGCCCGCAGCCGTCTAGGAACCCCTTCTAGCATGCCTTCAGGCAGACAAAACATCTCCTGAAGCATATCTTATCTGCCTGCTTATACCTGACCCCCCTCGAGACCTTTTCTCTCCCTTTCACAACCTCGTAATCGATGTCAACAACACTACCAGGTGATGTTTTCTCTACCTAAGCTTTGAAACTATACAACATATGAAAACTGTCATTCCACTTGCCTTGAATGAAGTCTAGAGCCATCTCCTTCCCATCAAAGACTCTGTGGTAAGGAATCAGAACGTTAAACTTTTTGCTAATCTTTGCTCTGAGTTCAGCAGGTCCAATGTTATGATCCTGTCTCACCCAAATAAGTCAAGAGCAAAGAATCCACTTGGTAGTCGCCGGTCTAATTTTACCACTTAAAGAAGTATTAGGGCAGTTGTGTTTCTTCGTGTTTACTTTGATTTGCATTCGATAAGAATCCAAATAATTCAGAGCTAGTTATCAGCAGAATAAATATGAGAAAGATTGAAACTAAATATAGCTATTGCAACCTAAAATGGGTGTCCACCCCGCATTGGAGATGCATGTAATCTCCATTTACACACATTAGTTTCCCTACAGTGCACCCTAAATCTCTTTTGGTCGCTCTTTTCAATGATAAATTCGAACCCAACTCGGATTGCATAGGTTGCAACTGTATATCTGCGGTCCTCCACATTATCAAAGACAGTCCCCTCATCAATTGTAGGATTGTCCCTGTCAAAGTGTATCACTGTCATGTCCACGTCTTCGTTGTTGTATCTACATCCCATTTCCACATCTTCACATTCCTCTTCCTCATCAGTCCCATAGTCAGGCTCAAAGTTCGAATCAACCAAATATTCCCTACTCTCCATCCTATCAGGGTCAGCAACCACGTCTGGATATGCTTTCTCATCATCATCATCCGCACCGCCACACGTTTCAGTGCCTTCATGCTCGCTTGACAAAGCATCATGCTCAAGGACAAGCTATACAGACGTCCTGCGGTTACCAACACATATCCTTGCATCACCACGGGACTAGAAATGCTAATTGGGGTATGCAGAAAAGGAATCACAGTTCTTACCCTTCAATGTGGACGCACGGCACCTTCTCCGGGCTCCATACCTCCAAAGCTCTGCACCCCACTTCCTCTCCTCCCGTTTATTGTCCTCTATGCTCTCTAGACTTGAAGGAGATTCAGTGCTCTCCAGCCGTGCATGACCCATATCCGTGCTCTTAAGCCTCGCAGGATCCATCTCAGAGCGGGATCTAGATCACTAGCGTCGTTGGGCCCCTAACCCAACGGCTGACTCTCAGTTTTCGTTTCCAGACGCGCCTGGGCGGTGGGCGGCGATAAGGAAATAGGGTAGGGAGGGGAGGGGAGGGGACGTGAGGGGATGGCAGGGAGGGGAGGGCGGGAGGACGACGGCCCAAGGGGACGACGAGAGCGGTGCACGACTGAGCGGAGTGGTGGCGGCAGCAACAGAGGAGAGGAGCGGAGCGGAGCTGGTTGTGACAAAGCATGGAAAATTGCATAATAATGTGTTGGTGGGCGGCACCATCCCTCGAACCTGGGACGCGCGCCGTCGAAGGTGGAGGAGGCGGGCCCGCCAGTCAGAAAACATGCCACCTGTCAGCGCACTATGCACGGGGAGCACTTCACGAAATTTTTTAGCAGGTCCCACATGTCAGTCTGTTTGATCAAAACTTGCATGGAGTGCATGGCTGGTTCACGAGCTGGTTCCAAAAAAATCCCGTTGATCCAAACTTGAATTGGCAGTTCCGCTTCTTCACCCCCGTCTCCTCGTCTCCTCGCAATGGCAGTTCCGCTTCGTCTCCTCTTCTCCTCGCAGTGGCAGTTCCGCTTTGTCTCCCACGTCTGTTATCCTCTTCTTCTTCTCCTTGCAGTGGTAGTTCTTCTTTCTTCCTTGATCAAAACATTCCCGCACATAAGCCATGGCCAGTAGCCGGATGAAGAGGAACCGGTCCGATCTCCCGGCCGACCCACTTCGCAAGATCGCCGACTATTTGCTGGAGAAAGAGGAGTACGTCGACACCTATGCTGCTTGTCAGGAAGTCTGCACCGATTGGCACCGCACTTTAAAGGTGCCCGAATTCCATCTCAACAACTAGATCATGATAGATCACACACTTCTAGACGTTGGCGACTTCACCTTCCTCAACCTCGCCACTGGTCGTTGCTCCAGGACAAATCTAATGGACGTCCATTGCAGGTTCACATTCACATCCGATATTTATTGGTATTTTCCATTGTAAACATCTTAGTTCTAACTGATGCCCTCTTCTTCCAAAAGATTCTACTTTGTCGGTGTTTCTCGTGGCATCATCGTGCTTGCTCAGAGGGTGGAGCCGTACCAGATTCGGCTTCTGAACCCAATCACTCATAAGTCTAACACTGAGTTTCAAGCACACATACCATCTGATCTTCTGCAATCTATCATCGTGACGAAGTCCCCGACGATGGTGTTCGTTTGCACTGATTATCCAGATCATATTGCATGGGCCGATGAGAGCACCCCAATGGGGCAAATCAATGGATCATTTGGAGAAGGATTGTATTTGCCACCTCCTGATACGCTTCTGGTCTGCATGACGGCATTCCGAGGGAAAGTATATGCATTACTTGAGAATGGAGACAACTTGTCGACCAACATCCAGTTAGAGCAAATGCGAAGACCGCCACGATGGCCAAAATAATTTCGGCCCCAGTCTTTGAACAGGTACGCGGAACCTACAATTTTTACCTTGTGGAGTCATATGGTGATCTGCTTCTTGTGTTGAACAGGGATTTCGCCAAAGGGCAACCGGTGTTGTACCGGGTGGACACGGAGAACCACTCTCTCGAGGCCGTCGGCGACATTGGAAGTCGTGCCCTCTTCGTTGGTTACAATCGGTATATCTCCATTGACACCAGGTTACACCCCACGGTCAAATCCGGTTGCATATACTACAGGAATTATATCAGACTGTATGATCATGAGGTTCAAGCCTAGGAAGAGGAACCAACAATTGTAATGTATGGCTTAAGTCTGGAACATACACCGAGGTCTTACCCTCTAGACAAGATACTGGCAGCACACTACAGACGGAGAGAGTTCTCTGAACATGTGTTGCAGCACGCGGGAGCCGCCGCCGACGAAATATATAGGGGAGAATGAATCCTATATTCATCCTAGGTTATTTGCTAGCATTTTCGGGTCTTTTTTCGAAATAGAAATTTGTACTGTATTTATATTATTTCAATGAGCAGTATGCGTATTACCTTTCAGATAAAATTGTAATGTATTTAAATTTAGTACTTTCAGAATTCAAAGTATTTATTTTTAGTAGCTTCTTTCATAATTCTCTATGTTCGACATGGGAATCAGCTCAGCGCCGGAATTCAGGTTCCACATGGAAAATTGCACAATAATGTGTTGGTGGGCGGCACCACCCCTCGAACCTAGGATGCACGCCGTCGAAGGTGGAGAGGGGACCACCAGTCAGAAAACATGCCACATCGGCATCCCCTGTTTCTGATGCCCTTTAAAAAAAGAAAACACGTCACATTGTTATCCCCTGTTTCTAATGGTGTTGCTACACTCTGGTACATGGTGGCATATAAATAACATCGTATAAACATAAGGGCACAGTCGTCAACATTTCTAAAATGAAACTCGGTCCCGTCTCCTACCTGTCCTGGTACATTTCCCGATTAGGTGGATAGCCACGACCGATCTTTTTAATACGTTCGCACTCTTATGCTGAGGAAATGGGAAATAAAGATTGAGTTGTTAATGAAATGAGTGTCGAATTATTACCCTCTAAGGAAATGGGAAATGGTTATTTTCACGCGTGCCCGTAGTCCAAACCTCACCGCCCTTTTCACTCCCTTCTCCGACTAACCACAGTTCACCTTGCGCAGCTCCTCCGTGCCGCACCAACTAGGGTAACATGGCCCCGCCTAAGCCGCAGCCGCCGCCACGACAGCCGCCGAAACTGGGGTATTTAGCCCCTCTAAGGCAGCCCATGAAGCTCTACTTCAAGGCCGGTCTCCCATTGCCCTGCCAGGCGGATGATTTCCCCGAATGTGCCGAATCGGCCGTGGCCGCGACTGCGGCGTCATCGGTGCCAGATGTGGCAAGCAGGGCCAAGAGAACGATGTGGAGAAATCGCGTGGTGGCATTACGGCATGCTCTAGGTAGTGGGAACAAGGTACGTCTCAAATCGTTCATGAGAGCATGTCGCCGCCGAGGGTACACACCCTCGAACAGGGCAGCGCCAAGGTCTAGGAACTCTCGCACCCATGCTTCGGCACGGACTACCTTACCTCAGTGGGGGAGGCTGGGAGCACGCCATCTGCGGCAAATACGCTCCATCCTACGCACCGTCGAAGGCCGTACCGTGGCGGCGACCAAGCGTCTACACTCAGCATGCTGGATTGTTCGATAGCTGGAGCCGATGGCGGGCATCAGCTCAGCCCCGGAATTCAGGTTCGAGTTCACACGGACCTACGATCCCGAGAAGGAGATGCCGAATTTCAGTTTCGAAGAAATCGTTGCGGCGGCACGGATGGTCCAACTGAACCGGGACTGGCGCACGCAAATTGCTCGTGCATGAATGATGCAGATTTCTTGTAGTTCGGCGGGAAGGCAATCGATCATTTTGGGTTAAATGATCAAAGAACTTATGTCCTCACAAGGCAATTGGCCAGCCAACTTTTCTGGTGGAGATCTGTAGTTTCTTCAGTGTAGAATAGTTAAGTTCAGACTGAAGAATGGCTTTTGTAGATGAAATGCTGACGAATTGTTCTATAAACTAGTAGGAAGTTTAGCCCACTTTTGTGCAGGTATAAGACCCTTTTGTATGGAAGTATTACTGTTGTAAGCAAATACTATCAAGTATCTATTTCCTTCAATTACTAGTCGTGGTTCAATCCAGTTAACTGGCATCTTTTTATCCCAGACTACAGATTGTGGGTCTGTTGTCTGTGATGAAAACCATTTTTCCTTTGTCTTGTGTTGCCTACAAAATGGTCCTGCAGTTCAACGTGTTACGAATGTAGCTACCTTGTACTTGAAGAGGAGATGGACTACATTTTCCTGGCATCCACAGAATTGACATTGCTCATTGCCAGATCACCCTCTTTTCATGAGGTTGTCCTTGGTTATTCACAGAAATTATAAAGCACAGTGTTCAACTACATTGATTCAAACTATTACACAGACACACACTACATCAAATTCATTACCCACACATACTACACCGATTCAAACTATTACACACACATACTACTTCAAACTATTACACACACGTACTACATCGATTCAAACTATTACACATTTTTAGTCGATGCTAACTTCCTACTACGCTATCCATACTACAAATTCATTAGCCACACATACCACGACAATTCACTAGAGCTCTGTCTTCACTCGAGGGAAATTAGAACCACCAGCTCGTCCAAGCCCCCCCACCAATCGTAAGCGTCGTCACAAAGCAGTGGTGGTCCTGTGTACATCGATCCTTCCAGGCCAACACCGCAGCGCACGAGGACGCTTCGGCAGCCTCTTTGGGCCCTTGAATGCCATGTACCGATTCCGAACCTCCTCCGTGGATGATGACCGGTGCTTCAAAGAAAGCTGTCACCGCTCGCTTGGAATCTGCACCTCGTACATCTTAGGAACGGTGTTAGGATCTTTCAGCCACGCCTTTACCTCGATGACCCATCTGTCGCTTGGTGGCATGATTTCCACCAGCTCGCCGCCAAGGCTACTAACGACCTGCTTGAGGGCCTCCGGCTCCCAAGCATCCAATGGGAGGCCGTCAAAGCTGAGCTTGGAGAAGAAACGAAGCTGCCCCAAGTGATCGTCCCACCCACAGGCACGATGCCAACGCATGAAGCTCATTTTCTCCCCGCAGCACTCGAAAGAACGGGAAGAATGCAGAACACGCTCGGTGTCTGAGCTGTGCTCGAACCGGATGAAAAAATCGAATGGCGGCGCGCATACCTCAATGTTGACCTCATTTCGTCTGATCCCAAAACAAGACCTGAAAGTCGATAGCAACTATGTCGGCGACACGGCGGGACGGATGCCCAGCACGGTGGCCATGAGAGCGTGGTCGTCGAACTGCTGTGCCAGGGCTACCATGCCTGGGGTGTGCAGCAGCACGCAACTTCCCGAGGCCGGTCGCCGGCCTGGATCGCCCGACGGGACGCGCTCCGCCATGCGAGAAGGACTAGCCAGAGGCGAGATATTAGTCCGGGGACACAAATCTCTGATACGGCGGACGATGCAACGGTGAAGGCTGCAAGCTTCGATTAGAGGCATGGGAGGTTGACTAGACATGGCGGGGACGCAAATTAGAGCAAGTGTGAGCTCCGATCTGAGACGAGCAGCGGGATCTGAGCAAATGTTATGGGGAGGGGAGCAGGGGAGAAGACTAGAGCAGAGCAAAGAAATAGATCTGGTCCACGCAGGGGTAATCTAGTCCACGACCGCAAAAGAAAACGGGGAATACTGACATGGCGGGCCAAGAAGAGTTGACCTAACGACGGTATTTGAGTTCAACCTTTTTCATCTGGTTCAAACGACCGTTTGGTCGTTAGATTTGTATTCACCCCCATTTGGCCCTTCGGGACAATTGGCGATTTTACTATGGCCCCTCCGCGCGATTGATGACAATTCGGGTACCGCGGTGCGCTCACCCACCAAGTTTGGTACCGCAAACGAACATTCCCCTACTAGCGCCAGTAGCAACATGGAAACCTGCACAACACAACCACAGAACTTTGCCCCCAACTTAAGGATTAAACGTACTGTGTGGAAGAAAGTAATAGTTTGCAGAAAGTAAACAGAAAGCAGTAAACAGTTGTAGATTAATGATAAAAGAAAGGCCCAGGGTCCATAGTTCACTAGTGGTGGCTCTCCTTAAGATAGATGACATGTTGGGTGAACAAATTACAGCGGGGCAATTGACAAACATCGAGAAAGCAATACATGCATATACTAATCATCTTGACTCCTTTGAGATTCGATTGGGCATTACAACATTATACATAGACCGTAATCCAACTGCATCTATGACTAATAATCCACCTTTAGGTTATCATCCGAACCCCCTCCAGTATTAAGTTGCAAGCAACAGATAATTGCATTACGCATTGCGTGTAAAGTAAACAATATGATTGTTCTATGAACAAAGGATTGTTGTTTTCTCCCTAGTAGCAACAACACATCTAGTACCTTAGAGATTTCTGTCACTTCCCTAGATTACTAGAGGCATGAACCCACTATCGAGCATAAATACTAACTCTTGGAGTTGCTAGCATCTACTTGGCCAAGATAGCTACTAACAACGGAAAGGATGCAAGATCACAAATAACAAAGACATGATAGAATCAATAATCAATCTGAAATAGCATCTCAATATCCATCGGATCCTCGGAAACACAACATGTAGAATTACAAATAGATGATCTTGATCATGAACGGAGCTTACAAGATCTAAACATGATAGCACAAAGGAGAAGAACCAGCATCTAGCTACTACATGGACCCGTAGTCCAAGGATGAACTACTCACGCATCACACCGGAGGCTTGCATGGTGATGAAGAAGGCCTCCAGGGTGAATTATCCTCTCCGACAGGGTGCCGGGAAGAGCTTCAGATCCCTACCGATCTAGGGATGGAGATGACGGCGGCAACAGACTCTTTCATGGAATTTTGATCAGGTACTTAGGGTTTCTGTATTAGAGGGATCTTATAGAGGAAAGGGGAGGCCGAGGGGGTGCCCTGGGCGGCCAGACCACCCCTAGCATGGGCCAGGCTTGGCTGTGCGGCCAGGTGGTGTGGAGGCCCCATGGCCCATCTCCGTCTCGTATTCTGGCTCCGTGTCCCCCTCGGTGAAAAACTGACTTTGGCTTTTGTCCCATCTAATTCCGAGAATATTCATTTTCTGACTTTCTTGGAACCAAAAACAGCAGAAAACAGGCAGCTAGCACTGTGGCATCTCATTAATAGGTTAGTCCAATAAAGTGTATAGAAAGTACTCTAAAGTGTGGACAAAACATAAGAAATTAGATAAAACCAAGCATGGAACATCAAAAATTATAGATACATTTGCAACGTATCAACATCCCCAAGCTTAACTCATGCTCGTCCTCGAGTAGGTAAGTGATAAAAAGAAAGAATAATTTTTGAGGTGACATGCACCATCATAAACTTGATCAAAGTATTTGTAAAACATTGATAGCTAGGATCATAGTACTTCAACATAACATGAAAGATAAAGTTCTAACAATAAGACATAGAAACTATGTTGCAACATGAAAAGGCACAAACAAAAGATTCATGAATAACAATGCTTTGCAAGACGTTTGTTTGTTTCACATAAAGAAAACACAGCATAATGGCATTCAGCTTGTCCCTCATAGAGTAGCAAATATAAATGCATAGGACACCTTCAATGTTCATAAGAGTGACTAGATACAAATAGTTTAAGAACAAGCAATATCAAAATTATGCATCAATCGACAAGTCTTGGGACAATGCACATAGAACTAAGAATGGCCACTATGCTCTCAAAGTAGGTGCATAAAGATAGTAGGTGGAGACTCAACATAAAAGTAAAAGAAAGGCCTTCATACAAGGAAGTAGGGAATCAAGTTTCATAAAGAGCTTCCAAAAATTATGGTACTTATTAGCTTTCAGCTCTCATTGCCCCTATCATAAGCATCTTTAGGCGACTATGGTTAAAGTGACACAACTAACAAGATATGCTTGATAAGTTATAAGCTGAAATCTCATGCCCCTTACTTACGAAGACCGAACCTCATGCTACTCAACTTTAGTCACAAGTAAGCTCTTGTCATTGTAATTACATATGTATCATAGAGAACCGCCAACGGGGTACCCCTTGCACATGATACAGGAGCTATCCCATAATCAAAATGACAAGGCAAGCATACAATGAGCATCTTAGCGATCTTTTTATTTGCTATTTGCATAGGTTTTATTGAGGATGCTTCATAGAGTGCTCATTATGGTTATGCTGCAAGTTTCCACCATGATTAGGCATGGCTTAGGCTAGCGGCCCAGGCGTTTCTCTAACACAAATACAAACTCCATGATCTTACAAGTTCCCCTTTTATTTCACACTGCCGGGATCCATAAGCAAAAGAACATGATATCAACTTGGTACAATGTACAAGTGCAATGTTGAAAGCGTTCCCCATGATACATGGTTCTGCTAACTTCAACTTATAAAGCGCAAGCATATACGCAACAAAGATGGATGCAATGGTTCAAGTTAATTAAGTGCAAGAAAGTAAAGTGTGCCATCAAGTTCGTGAGAGCTTTAATCACTAATTTTCTCATAACAAGTTTAATTCGGAAGATAGATAAAAACATGAATATACTTGGAATAGCAAATGCTAATAGGTAGGTATGGTGGACTCTTTGGAATAACTTGGTTTTAGGAGTTGGATGCATGAGTGGAACTCATACTTGGTTATGGAGGCTAGCAAAAGACTGGGAGCGACCAACTAAGAGAGCAATAATGGTCATAATCATGCAGAGCGACAAAACATCATTAATCAAAGCATAAAGTGATATTACAATTCAAAAACTAAAGGATCATAAAGGCTATGGTGACTTGGGATAGTCATAACATGGTGTGAGCATGTGCCGAGTCAACCCAAATAAAGCATCAAAGGAGAATACCACAATACTATCCTTTAATATGCTAAAACAATGCATGATTCTTCAAAGGCACATTAAGCAATCTCAATTGTTTATAACATGTCATGCTACAGAAAAGATCACTAAGCATAAAGCCAAAACAATATCAAGCATGGCATGACAAAGCATAGGCCACAGTTAAAAACAAGCTCTCTTTGCCACTTAAGCATGAACTTTTCCTACTCTTTTCCAATCCAAACCAAACTATTTGAAAACCAATGTATGAAAGAGGGGGTCCAACCAATTTATTCAGCAAACTAAGAAAACCAAGCAAACAAAAAACCAAAATGAAAAAGAAAAAGAAGACGCTCCAAGAACAACACAACTGTGCATGAAACAATAAAAATAAAGTGTTTGGAAGAAATCTGGGATTTTTATTGATAAAGAAGGGGATACCTTGGGCATCCCAAAGCTTTGACGCTTGTACCTCTTGAATATTTCTTGGGGTGACACGGTATGGCAACCCCAAGCTTGAGCTTTAGTCCATTCTTCATCTCATTACATCATTCTCTCCATACACCTGAAATTTTTCCTTCATACAAAACTTCACACAATCTTTATTACCAACATTAGTGCACTCAAGATAATAAGTCTTTAGGTTTAGTTTCAACACCAATAAAACTTCCATTAAAACACAAGCTACTATAGCACTTCCCTCAAAAAGCTCAAATCCCCAAAAGAACTCAAAAAGGAACCAACAAGAAGCAAATGCAAATAATGGCAGAAATCTGTCAAGACAGATCAGCAGGTAAAAACCGATTTTTTCGAATACCTTCTGTTGCTCAAATCAAAAAGTGTTGATCTAAAGAAAGTTAGATAACAACCTGGGTCAGAAGCACAAAAATTCACGCCTCAAAATGACGTACATAGATTTTACATGAATTTTTACGGTGAAGCACAAAAATCTGTGTCGGGACAGCAACTTTCCTAATCATTACTTCTCTCTCATTAGAGGTTACTCTTGGCACAAAAAACAAATAAAAAGGATAAGGAGTGGTTATTATAGAGGTAATAACTTCCAAGACTCATCTAAAACTTTTGGGTTATCTCCCAATAAGTACTTTTCTTTAACGCCTTTAAGTTAGGCATGATAGTTTGAGAAGATGATCACATAGAAAATATGAATTGAAGTAAAAGAGAGCATCAAGAAGGAAATTCAAAACACATTTAAGTCTAACCCACTTCCTATGAATAGGAATCTTATACGCAGATAAGTTCACAAAGAACAAAGTGACAAGCATAGGAACATAAAATGAGAGTAACTTCAAAACTTTCAGCAAATAGAGAGGTGTTTCAGTACCATGAAAACTTCTACAACCATATTTTCCTCTCTCATAATAATTTTCAGTAGCCTCATGAATAAACTCAACAATATAACTATCACATAAAGCATGCTTTTCATAATCTACAAGCACTAGAGCTTTATTATAAACATTTTCAAAAGAATCCTCAGGAACATAACATCCATCCTCCTTTAGTAAGCATGGGGGACAATCAAATATTGTAAGGGGTAAAGAGTTACTCTCATTAGAAGGTAGGAATGGGTAGATCCATTCTTCCTCCTCTTGATCATAACTCTCCTCCTCTTTTTCATCCAATGAGCTTTCAGTTTCAGCAATTTCTTCTTCCATAGGCTCCTGCAAGGCATTAGTCTCTTCCGCTGGTGGAGAGCATCTATTAAGATATTTAAGAATATAGCCATTTTCTTCCTTGTAATTATCAAAGCAAAATTGAAGTATATCATAAACATCATATTTATAAGGTGCATCATCAGTATTTTCAAGCAAACTAGCAAGTTCAAATGCACCCTTCCAAGCAATAAATTCTTCAATTTGTTCCACGTCATAAAAGTCATAATTTACTTTAACATAAGAAGATTTGGTATCACATTGAAAAGGGAGGTGTTTATACCTCCAACAGAAACAAGATTTATCAATGCAATAAGTAACATTATAAGTAGATCACACGTCTCTAGCAATGGTATTCAATTAATCAATTTGTTCCCATAAGAATTTCCCTTTTTGTGACAAGCGGTGTTCCTTATAATAATATTTTTGTTCTTCCGTGAATCCACCTTGCCAATTAGATTCAGTTTCAAAGAAACCAACCATTGATAGTAAGCATGATAAAGCAAGACAATAATGGACCAACAAAAATATCAACTATAGTAGGAACTATTTTTTTTGTATTTTTGACAAAGAAACAAGCAAACAAAGCAAAAATAAACTAACCAAAACAAAAATAACAAAGTAAAGAGATTGGTTATGAGGGACTCCCCTTGTCAAGATGTCCTTGACTCCCCGGCAACTGTGCTAGAAAATATACTTTCTGACTCGTGTATTAACGAGCTCGTTAGGGAACCCCAAGAGGAAGGTATGATGAGCACAACAGTAAGTTTTCCCCCAGTTATGAAACCAAGGTTTTCAATCCAGCATGAGCAAGGAAACACCTCCAAGGTGTTGTTAGCTGGACTTTGGCAGGGCGCACTACCAGCGCCAGCAGCAACGTGGAAACCTACACAACACAACCACAAAACTTTGCCCCCAACTTACAGTGAGGTTGTCAATCTCACCGGTTTTGCTGAAAACAAAGGATTAAACGTATTGTGTGGAAGAAAGTAATAGTTTGCAAAAAGTAAACAGAAAGCAGTAAAAAGTTGTAGATTGATGATAAAAGAAAGGACTAGGGTCCATAGTTCACTAGTGGCGGCTCTCCTTAAGATATATGACATGTTGGGTGAACAAATTACAACGGGGCAATTGACAAACATCGAGAAAGCAATACATGCATATACTAATCATCTTGACTCCTTTGCGATTCGATTGGGCATTACAACATTATACATAGACCGATATTCAAACTGCATCTATGACTAATAATCCACCTTCAGGTTATCATCCGAACCCCCTCTAGTATTAAGTTGCAAGCAACAGATAATTGCATTATGCATTGCGTGTAAAGTAAACAATAAGATTGTTCTATGAAAAAAGGATTGTTGTTTTCTCCCTAGTAGCAACAGCACATCTAGTACGTTAGAGATTTTGGTCACTTCCCCAGATTACTAGAGGCATGAACCCACTATCGAGCATAAATACTAACTCTTGGAGTTGCTAGCATCTACTTGGCCAAGATAGCTACTAACAATGGAAAGCATGCAAGATCAAAAATAACAAAGACATGATATAATCGATAATCAATCTGAAATAGCATATCAATATCCATCGGATCCCCGCAAACACAACATGTAGAATTACAAATAGATGATCTTGATCATGAACGGAGCTCGCAAGATCTAAACATGATAGCACAAAGGAGAAGAACCAGCCATCTAGCTACTACATGGACCCGTAGTCCAAGTATGAACTACTCACGCATCACACCGGAGGCTTGCATGGTGATGAAGAAGGCCTCCAGGGTGAATTCTCCCTCCGGCAGGGTGCCGGGAAGAGCTTCAGATACATCCCGATCTAGGGATGGAGATGACAGCGGCTACAAACTCTTTCGTGGAATTTTGATCGGGTACTTAGGGTTTCTGTATCGGAGGCATCTTATAGGCGAAAGGGGAGGCCGAGGGGATGCCCTGGGCGGCCAGACCACCCCATGGCGTGGGCCAGGCTTGGCCGTGTGGCCAGGTGGTGTGGCGCCCCCTGGCCCCTCTCCGTCTCGTATTCTGGCTCCGTGTCCCCCTCGGTGAAAAACTGACTTTGGCTTTTGTCCCGTCCAATTCCGAGAATATTCATTTTCTGACTTTCCTGGAACCAAAAACAGCAAAAAACTGGCAGCTGGCACTATGGCATCTTGTTAATAGGTTAGTCCAAGAAAGTGTATAGAAAGTACTCCAAAGCAGGGACAAAACATAAGAAAGTAGATAAAAACCAAGCATGGAACATCAAAAATTATAGATACATTTGCAATGTATCATGCATCCAAGGAAGGATTGGGATGTGTGTTAATATAAGATCGTAAGGTAATTGCTTATGGATCTAGACAACTGAAACCACATGAAGTTAATTATCCAACACATGATTTGGAGTTAGCAAAAGTGGTCTTTGCTTTAAAAGGATGGAGGCATTTTCTCTATGGAGCAAGGTGTGCACTGATCATAAAAGTCTCAAATATTTTTTCACTCAGAAGGATCTGAATATGAGGCAGAAAAGATGGTTGGAGTTGATCAAGGATCATGACCTTACAATTAACTATACTCCAGGAAAGGCCAATGTAGTAGCAGATGCTTTAAGCCGGAAGAGTATGGATACTGAACCCATCAATAGAGAATTACCAAAAGAGTTACAAATGCACTTTGAAAGGTTAGAAATACAATTTCTAAAGACAGGAGTTCGTGTAGGCCTAGCTACCATGAGGGTTGTAGAAGAGAAAAGTAGTGATCTTTGTCATGAGATCTATCGACATCAACTTGATGATCCATTCATTGCTGAAGAAATCAGAAGAATTTCTGAAGGTCAAAAATCATATTTTCACCTAGGAGATTATGGATCTTTATGGTTCCAAAATCGTCTTTGTGTACCATATGTACCAGAGATCAGAGAGGTGATACTCCAAGAATCACATGAGACACCATATTCAATCCATCCAGGGAGTACGAAGATGTACATGGATCTTAAGGAATTATTATGGTGGAATAACATGAAGAGGGATATTCCAAAGTATGTATCTGAATGCCATACTTGCCAAAGGGTAAAAGCAGAACATTAAAGTCTAGCTGGACCATTACAACCTTTGGAAATTCTAGAATGGAAGTGGGAAGAAATTCGTATGGATTTTATCACATGATTATCCGTGACACCGAAGCGCAAGGATATGGTATGGGTGATTGAGGATAGATTCACGAAAAGTGCACATTTTATTCCGGTAATGAAAAAGATAATGCCGAGAAGTTAGTGGAAATCTATGTCAAATAGATAGTAAGTAAGCACGGAGTACCCAAGAAAATTGTATCAGATAGAGGATTTGTGTTTACTTCAGCATTTTGGGAACAATTACATGAAGCACTTGGCTCAAAGTTGGCTTTCAGCACAGCCTATCATCCAGAAACTGGAGGCCAGACAGAAAGAACCAATCAAATCTTGGAGGACATGCTTAGAGCATGTGCATTAGATTTTGGAGGTTCAAGGGAATATCATCTGCCATTGGTAGAATTTTCCTACAATAATAGCTATCAAAGTAGTCTGAAAGAAGAACCATACCAAGTACTTTATGGGAGAAGATGTAGATTCACCAATATGTTGGTATGAGCCTAGAAGTAGCAAGGAATTTGCACCAGACTATATCAAGGATAAGCAAAATAGCATCGATCTTATTAGAGATCGATTGAAGATAGCTCAAAGTCGACAGAAGAGTTATGTTGATCAAAGTCAAAGATCATGGCATCCAGAAGTGGGGGATATGGTATATCTCAAAGTAAGTCCAATGAAGGGAGTTAAGAGATTTGGAGTCAAAGGAAAACTAAGTCCAAGATATATCGAACCATTCAAGATACTGAGTCAGAATAGAATAATAGCTTATGCTCTTGAGTTACCAAAAAGACTGGCTCAAGTTCATAATGTTTTCCATGTGTCACAACTATGGAAATGTCTTAAAGTTCCCAATGATGCAATTACACATCGAGAAATCGAGTTACAAGCAGATTTGACTTATGTTGAGATACTGGAAAAGGTTGAGAAATAGAGCAATCAAATACTTCAAGGTACAATGGAAACATCACCCGGAGCGAGAAGCCACATGGGAGAAAGAGGATGACTTAAAAGAAGCATATCCAGAACTATTCAGGTAAACATCAGCAAACTTCGGGATGAAGTTTAATTTAAGGGGGAAGTTTGTAACACCCTAGCATTTAGGAACCAACAAAGGGTAGAAATAGGAATCTGCGCATATGCATGAATTCATCTATAAAAATCCGGGTAAATTTTTCGCCAAACAAAAGCCTAAAGAGATCAGAGTTTCTCTCACTAATAAGAGGTAGGAATAGCTCTTTCTGGTGATTGCTATAAACTTTTTACATGACCCTTAGGAATTAATGAGTTTTGGGAGGAAATTATTTGAATTCAAATTTGAAATTTAAATCATTTGGAAAATATTTGCAAAAAAGAATTGAGTAATATTACATTGTTTTCCAAAATGATTTAGTAATATTGCATGATTATATTAAAGGTATATTGAACCATAATAGGAACTTAAGACAAGAAGAAATGAATTCTTATTTATTTTCTTTATTCCATAATAATATTACAATTGAGATCAATACAACAAAACAGAATATTACAGGGAATAGAATCTAATGAAATAAAACTTTATTAACTTATAAGAATATGCTTAAAAGATTCTTTACAAAAGGATAAGAAGAATATTACAATGAAAACCTATCTACTCCTATACTAGGTCTTGACAATCCAGATCTTTGTTCCTCCAAAATAAAAGAAACAAAAAAGGGGAAACAATATATTAAATTGTTAGTTTTACTCTCAGTAGAGAACGGTGTGGTGCACTGTTCTTATTACATCATTGAGTATAGAGAAAGGCGCAAGTTTCACTAGGATAGTAACCAGTAAAAAGATAAGAAGTGAAAGTCGATTCACTTGATCTGATCCACAAATAGCCAAGCAGCAAGGCATCTTAGTCACCTAAATGCATGTAGTGTGCTGTCCAAACAGTAACAACAACAGAAGCAGTCAAAAAAGGAGTTCACAGCCGTAGCACAGATACTAGGGAGCTCATTTCCTTTTCTCAGCACACTGTAAGAACACAGCGAGCTTGTCCACTTCCTAAACAAATCCACCAGATAGCTTACCAAATCAACCAGCAAATCACCACAGAATGGTGACATAAGGAGGGGGTGGTGCAGAAGGATAACAAGGACCAGGACAATGTCACGGGAGTAAGGAGGAACCTGGGGTGTGCAAAACAGGCTCTAGGGAGTGATCGGGTCACCAAGATCAAGCTAGCAACATCAAGCAACACCACAACATCACCAACAAGCAAATTGTGTGGTGAGTCTATACAAAACCATCACATGTTAAATTTTATCTAATCATGTGTTGTTTCATATGAGATCTTCTCAGAAAGACACCCAAGTGGGTTGTATCCATCATAGAAGGAATAAAACAAAGCCCAACAATTAATCTTTGCAAGCACACCAAGATCTCAGCCTGTGCATCACTGATCTTGGATAACAAGACATGTTATTACATCAACATATACAACAGTCTTAAGTGAATATTTCTGGGCACATCTTATAATAGTAGGACCTCGGGAACTATTTCATCTTAAGAATCTATATTAAACAGCATGAGCTATCAAGTCAGATTCTTAAAGATCTATAAGAACCATTGTTTTACACTTAATATCAAGGCACATCTATGAGGATCATCAGGTAAAAACTTTAGTTCTTACCTAGGTATGCCTCAGACCAACATCATAGGCCAAAGAAAATTCATATACATCATAGGTTAATGTATCCAACAAGGATTTCAACCATTTTTAGCCCAAGCCACACTAGGACAAAGGTACAATTTAGCCAGTACTAGAATGAGCACTTGTGTACCATTCCAAGGAAGGTGTCACAGGTATCTATTCTAAACCAAGCAAATCATACACATAAATTTTGCAAGTAAACTTGCAGAAAGGTATTCATTCATTTTCTTGGAATAAATAACTAGGAATCACATTTACATATATACAATCAATTATAATCAGTTAATCATAGCAGTGTCAAATCAACTCTAGTCTGAACATATCAACATAGGCCAATGTATCAGAATTCAGTGAACCATTACTGTTAGTACCAAGAACATTAAATGGTAGTGCAAACCACACCACTAAAATCAATAGCCAACATCTTAGCACAGTATCATCTCCACGAGTACTACTAAATCATTCATTAACCTCAATATTCAACACAGAAGGATAGAACCCTAACAGCATAGATGAACCCTAATTAGGGATTCTTCACCATGGGCACCCATAGAGTTGCAAGGGAGAACTAGAAGGGAGAGAGAGATAGGCTTACCCATGGTCCTCGCTAGAGTTTAGAAGAGGAAGCAGAGAGGCCGACAAGCACACACACAGCGGCACGGGGACCACTCGAGGGAGTTGCAACCCGCAACGAGCCATAAGGCGGCGGACACAGCCACACGAGCAGCAGCGGTGGCATCATAGGGCCACCAAAGCCGCGACACAGCACCACGGGGCGGCGGAACCCCACATCATCGACAACCACCAAACCCTAGGATTCGGGGTGGAGTCAACCTGGACGGGAGAGGGGTCCAAAGACGAATCGAACAGGACCAGTCAACGGAGCGGCGTCGACTACCTTGCCATGCACCACGGCAGCGGCCGGGGAGGGCCAGGGAGCCGGAAATCAAGAGGCAACGGCACCGGCGACACCACGCCGTAGCGGGGCGAGGGAGAACACGAGAGAGCGAGAGAGGTGAGGGGTGTGTACTGGGCCGGTGTGTTCCAGTACCCCTCAGTGGAGCGATTTTGACCAGCCCAGGTGGGCCGAGTCAGGGCTGGGCTAGGTCTAGAATTAAAAGAAAAGTCTAAGTAATTTAACAAAAGACCAAAATACCCCAAGGACTTAAAAGGTTCTAAGAAATACAATAAAAACTTAAAAATATAAATAAATATCAATGAACTCACAAATGTGTCTGCTATTCAAGAAAAAATAATAAATAGAATTTTAGGTAGTTAAATTTAGAACTGTTATTATTATTGTATATACTCCTTTTTGAAATTTATAAAAACATACAAACTACTTAAAATTAAATAAAATTCACTTTTAAGATCCTAAAAGGAAGTACTATTATAGAAAAATACTAGTTTGTATTTTTGAAAAGTAAATCAAATGTGATAAAAATGAAGTCTTATTTCCTTAAAGGAATTTTAGTTAAACTTTTAAAAGAGTTAAAAATTAAATAAATCCATTTTTAAACTCTTAGAATAATACTAGTTATCATACTAATACTAAATATAAAAATTATATGAATTTAATGGTTCTTGAGTAATACTTTTATTTTATTTAATTAAAAGAAACATAAAACCTTTATAAGATGGGTAAAACATGCAAAGAAGGAGAATAATAAATCATTGCATGACATTACTATGCATTGCATATTGCTTCTTTAAATATTTTCCTTACCGAGCAATGATGGTCTTCTGTAGAAACCAGAGCTCAAGGTCAAGTGGAAGTATCCGACTTTACTACCTTACAGTCACAAGGCAAGTTCATCACTTGGTCATGTCCTTTGAAGAGTCTTATGAAAGTATTTGAAAAATTATGTGTTATCACCTAAGTTCTAAAGGAGATACAAAATAAGTATTTTCCTAAACAAATGAAATGCTATTATCATCCTAAGTGATTATAAATACTAAGAATTGCAGAGGAATCTAAGATTTCAGTTGCAGAACAAATAGGACTTAATAACCCATGACATCAGTGATTCTAGCATCGTATATTACGTATTACGTGTTAACCATGAGATTTGGAATGGGACGGAGAAGTTAGTTGTATCCTTTTCCTTTTGTATGTATGGCAAGGCAACCTTAACGTGACGTTGTGATTCCTTGTGTGGATCCAGCATATGGGTGGGCACCCTTACGCCCCACACTTTTGGTGTCTTGATTATCTATGAGTGGCTGCCGGAGGTATAGCAGAACCTATATGGAACTTGCCAGGGGCATCACCATCTCATAGAGTCTTCGGGAACTCATCAGGGTTATAGCCTGCCCAAAAGGGGGCTTAACGGAGGTGTAGCCAGCCTCGAAGGATCATGCAGACATACCAGTTCGCAGAGAGGGCAGTGATTGACTTGGATCATCTATTGGGCCCCACATCACGGAATTGTGAACGTGAAAGTACGCTCGGTTGTGCAACAAGGATTTGGTCTCTTATGGGAAAAGTAACGCACCTCTGCAGAGTGTAAGAACCGTGACATGTTAATCCCTGTTCCAGGAAGAAACTACGAACGCGACAGGAAAGGAACTCCATGAAGTTCTGGTCAACATGTGAAGGCTGATGGGCATAGTTTTTGATAATAAAATCAATCTTTAAAGAAATATTTATGAAAACTGCATAGTGCCAAGGACTGATAGTCCGATGTGGTAGATAGAGCATCAAACTTCCCACCTTGCATATAATGAACTTGCTGGGTAACGCTATTACTCACTTTTTCCTTTGATCCCCTGCTTAGACTTTGAGGAGCCAGACGACACTCCAATGTACGCAGCTGAAGGGCAAGAGGATGTCTAATACGAGGAGCCAGACCTGTTCGTAGGAGTAGAAGGGGTGGACTATGAAATATGCTATGGAGTGGAGGGCAACAAGTCTGAGTAGTTGCCTTAGTTATTAGTAAACCAATTGAGCCGAGCAGCATAAACTTTATGTAATAAGTTGTTGAGCTCAATTTGGAGTATAAGTTTGAAACTTTGAATCTTCCACTGAAACTGTTTAAGTTGTTTTGTAATTTTGAATCACTTGAAGGCTCGAACTTCTGGTATTGTAATAATAATGAAGTGTGTATGTTTGTAAAATGGACCCGCAATGTTTCTATTGTACCACTATGAGGGATATGATATTTACAAAACGGTGTTGTGTGGATGTTATGTCAACGACTATAGTGTACTACACATGCAGTGGTATGCTAGGTCACCGCAATTCTCCGCCCCCACCAGGCTTGATCGAGTTCCATGCTTATATTATGGTGCTGTAGACAAGACTCAAAAAAAGTTTGGTAGGGTCCGATCTGGGTAGCGCGTTGGCTTGTTCAAGGCCGCGTGAGCTTGATCTGGGTCACGCGAGCCACGATTGCTGCATGTACCTCGTCAGCCATGTGGGTGATGGATGGTTGTGCTGCGACGGTGGGCACCGTGTTGCTCATATGTCGCTGGTGCGCCTATCATTTCCTACTACAGTGGAGGTTGTATGAACCTCCTTCATCATCGTTGGGTGGCGGATGGTGGTGTGGGTCCCTATTCATCCGCATCGAAGAATAAAGGTGGCGATCCTAGGGTTCCTCTCGCGTCAAGACAAAGATCTACCTGATGCTTGTCCTCCTTGTTCTGGCCGTAGTGCCGAGTTCTGGAAGGCTCCATCGGGAAACTTCCTTGGGTGACTCGGGACTGGAGATTGCTGGATCAGATGGGATTCGATTATGCGTTCCCAAGTATTTTTCCGAATGTTTGGTTTCAGGAGGGAGCGATGCAAAGTTCTACTATTTTTTTTCCATCATAGGACACATCTTGTTGGTTCAATGGTGAAGTCAGAGGCAAAGAATGGCATGGAAGCCGAGTTTTAAGGACTAGTGCCGGTGATTTGAGGTTTTGCATTGATGGTGAACTTGCTTGGTGTTTCGGGCTTCATAGAGGCGGCATGCGGGTGGGGCCATCAGTACATGAGAAGTTCAATGTCCTACTTTTCAGGGTGAAAATCCAAGGTCTAGCCATAACTGGTTATGCCTAGAAATGGTCATTTTGAAGGCAATGTTTAGAGAGTGGGTACATTTTTCAGGGTGAAAACCTAAGATCTATGATCGGGCAACGATGAAGCTTGTGCAGTATTTTCGCTTTTGGAGAACTTAGACTTCAGATGTTGTCATGGTGGTGTTTGTGCTGTCGTTGTAAGGAATAGAACTCTATAGCTGGAATTTTCCTTTTTTAGCTTCTTCTTTTCACTTGTGTGTATTTGTACTACCATTAGGATATGAGGTTTGCTCCGGTCTCCTACCCCTCCTCTCAAACTTGGAAAACTGAAAACACAAGGACGGCGAGGATTGGCTGATACCACTTCACACCCTCTAAACTGGAAGGGTATTAGTCCATCCTATCCATCCTTGTATTTTCAATTTTCTAAATTTGGGAGAAGGGGAGGACACTGAAGCAGAGGCTAGGTGTAATTGGTACCTTTGCGATATTAGTATAATCCCTTTATCAAAAAAGGAGTTGTGTGTAGTGAAGATTAGGGTGTATTTTAAGGCGCGTTAGCGATTGTGTTTGGTGGATCGACCCATCCATTGACCTTAGAGGTGCATGCTTGTCAGGAGGCCTTGGATCTTGCAACGGATCACCCGAGTGTCTAGAAGATGAAGATTGACTCTGACCTACGGTGATAAATGAGATCAATGTCAGCGTCACTCGAGGAACACATTGTTTGATTCTGCAATACACAACTCACATTGGTTATTACACATTTCCCTTTCACCCTAAAATTATCTATCTTCCAAATATCCATGTTGTTCCTCACATTATCAAAAATTGTATCTCTGTCTATCAGTTCACTAAAGATAATCTTTGTTCCATTGAATTTGACCCCTTCAGTTTTACTGTGAAGTATCTTCTCACCAAGACCGTGATTCTTTGATGCAATAGTTCTGGACCCCTCTACTCCCTCCGCCCACAAGAAGCTCAAGCTCTACTCGCCACCTCATCCTTCGAGCTTTGTCATCATCGCCTTGGACACCCCTGCCACCATACAATGGAGCGTCTTCACCACCACCAGCAAATTCCACCAAATAAAGCATCGGCGTCTTTGTGTCATGCTTGTCAGTTAAGTCCACACATCAGGCTTCCCTTTTATCCATCGGAGTATATTAGTTTTAAACCTTTTTAGTCGTTGCATTGTGATTTGTGGACATCATATATTCCTAGTACCTCTGGTTTTGGCTATTATCTTATCATTGTGGATGATTATACTAGTTATTTTTGGACTTTTCCCCTCCTCAAGAAATCCGATGTTTTTGTTACATTCACTACCTTTCAGGCCTATGCCCGTACTCAATTCAACCTTCCCATTCTTGCCATCCATGTGACAAGGGCCGAGAATTTGATAATAAACAAGTTCACTCTTTCTTCACCCAACACGTCACAATTTTTCATTTTTCATGTCCCCACACCTCTCAACAAAATGAAAAAGCCGAACAAGCCATCCGTACCACTAACAATGTCATTCGCACACTTCTTTTTCAAGCCTCCATGCATCTATCTCTATGGGTAAAGCTCTCCATACCGCCACCTTTCTCATTAACATACGACCAACCAACACTAAAACACTCACCACCTCCTACGAGCTCCTATTCGGCCCAACCCTACCATACAACACCCTTCGCATTTTTTGTCACCTATTTTACCCAAACATCACCTCCACCACGCTCAACAAACTTTCTCCTCATGCGACCAAATGTGTCTTCCTAGGATACCCTTCTCAACACAAAGGATACCGGTGTCTCGACCTCACCTCTCGTTGCATCATTATTTCTCGCCATGTCATCTTTGATGAACACACTTTCTCTTATGCACCAGAACCAATATCCCCTCAACCTCCACCCTATACACCCGAATTATTCGATCCTATAGATCCTCCTCCGCTTCCAGCCCCATCCTCTCGCCTGGCAACATCTCCTGCCACGGTAGTGCCGCGAGCCCACGATAGCCTACCACACACCCCAGCAGTCTGCCACGGCCACTTCTCCTACCGCGGCAATGCCCTTTCCCGAGCCCACCTCCCCTACCTCTCCTAGCCCTCCATCAACCACCTCGCCACCACAACAACCACCACTCGCCTCACCTCTTGTACATCGTTCTCGATCCACGACAGGCCATCTCCCTGGTCCACCTGACTACCTCAATATCTTTGCCACTTTATCATATCCTTTACCATCCACTTATCTCCTGGAATTACGTGATCCTAATTGGCGCCAAGCCATGCAAGAAGAATTTGATGCTCTCACTCTCAACCAAACCTGGACTCTAGTCCCTCCTCCTGGTGCTAAGCTCGTGAGTGGTAAATAGATTTTTCGCCACAAATATAATTATGATGGTTTCCTTGCATGTCATAAAGCTTGTTGGGTGGTTCATGGTTTCTTGCAACAACATGGCGTTGACTTTGATGAAACGTTTAGCCCTGTAGTTAAACTAGCCACCATTCGTATTGTTTTATCCCTTGTCCTCTCTAAATTTTGGCCAATGCATTAGTTTGATGTTAAAAATGCATTTCTCCATGGTCATCTCGATGAGGTGGTCTATAGTCAACAACCCTCTGGCTTTATCAATCCTAAGCATCCTACCCATGTGCGTTGCCTCGTAAAATCTCTATACGGCCTCAATAGGCGCCACCCCACTTATTGTTGTATAACAATCCTTGATCAAAGAGAGAACAATATCCATTTAAAAACATTTCGAACTCCATAGATATTACTTCTCAATATAATTTCTTTCAAATTTAGTAAAATTTCTTCACAAGTAAAAAAACGGCCTTTAATACCGGTTCTAGAGGGGCTTTGGTACCGGTTTGGCAACCGGTAGCAATGAATCGGGACTAAAGCCTCCCACCTTTGCTACCGGTTCCTTACGAACCGGTATTAAAAGTGCCTCCACGTGGGCAGGGAGGAGCCCGTGGGGCTGGAGACCTTTGGTATCGGTTTGTAACACGAACCGGTACTAGAGATATTTTTTCCAATTTTTTTATTTTTTTTTCAATTTTTTTAAACTTTTGAATTATTTGACTCGTTAATCTCTCTCTCTTGAAACATTTTTAACACTAACTATACTTAATCTTAGGTCAAATCGCAGACTTCTCGGTCGGTCACCCATTCTAGCACTACTCCACCCCCAACACGCTTAACTTCTCTGTTCCATCAGGATGTCCTTGCGTAAAGCCCATTAGTACCTTGTTGTCAACAATACCATATCAATCATATTAGCTCATATCAATATGTCACACGTCTTAATGTTTCAAAACTACAAACAACTATTTAAGTAAACAACAATAAATAGCTAATAATAATAAGAAAGTTAAAAACTAATTAAAATAATATTTTATTCATTTTTTGCCATTTATTCATTTAATATGGCATAAATAATATCTTTAAATCCGTAAATGGAAATTCGATAAATAATATATCCATTATTATCAGAAAAATGTGAAGAATCCAAATATGGCATAAATTTTTTTTCCAAAAAAATTAAAATTTTTAGATAACTTTTTTTCCTCTTCAAATTTTAAAAATCTAAAATAATCCCAAACAGCCAAAGGCAGTTGAAATCAAAAAGCAAATGTTTTTTCCGCACATTTTGATAGGTTGTATTTTTTTTTCGACATCGTATGCAAAAGTTATAGCCATTTGAAGTTTTCATAACAGTTTTTTGCAAAATATGTCGAAATTCATGTTTGTTAATTTTCATAACAACTAAATCACTTAATATAACTACAGTTCGAAGGATTTTATTTTTGGATTTTATTTATAATTTTGAAGGTCTATCTTTACTCCCAGTTGGAGACACCAACTGGGACTAAAGGTGCAGCGCTGGCCCCACCTCCGCTTCAAATTTGGCGCGAAACCCTTTCGTACCGGTTCGTAACACAAACCGGTACTAAAGGTGCAGCGCTGGCCCCATCTCCGCTTCAAATTTGGCGCGAAACCCTTTCATACCGGTTCGTAACACGAACCAGTACTATAGATTCTAAACAAACCGGTACTAAAGGTTTGCCGGCGACCTAGGCAGTTAAACCGGTACTAATGCGGCCTTTAGTACCGGTTCTTACTAAAGGTCAAATCCTTTGGTTAGTTTTCTACTAGTGCTTGTATGCACCTGGTTTCAACGCGTCTCCTCGTTTGCACGCAAAATTGGTTTCGTTGAATCCAAATTTGATGCCTCTCTCTTCATTCTTAGTTGTGGGCCTAACACAACATTTATCTTTTTCTCTATGGTGATGACATAATTATAATAGCCTCTACCGTCTCACTCCTCACTCACGTCACATCAGCCCTTAGCTGTGAATTTGCTATGAAAGACCTCGGTCCTCTTCATCATTTTCTCGGAATTTCAGTTACTCGTTGCTCCAATAGAATTCACCTTTTTCAGCACCAATACATCCTCAATGTTCTCTCTCGTGCAGGCATGCGCAATTGTCACCCTATCACTACTCGTGTCGACACCAAAGCCAAACTTTCCTCTATAGCCGATCCTCCTATTTCTGACCCTACTCTCTTTCGTAGTCTCGCTGAATCCCTTCAATATGCCACTCTCACACGTCCTGATATCTCCTATGCCTTCCAACAAGTCTGTCTACATATGACCCTCATGAGCCTCACTTGTCTCTCATTAAACGTATCCTTCGGTCCTCAAGGGCACTCTTCATCATGGCCTCACCTTACATCATTCTTCTTTTCACTCTCTCGTTGCATATTTGGATGCTGACTGGGCTGGGTACCCAGATACACGGCGCTCTGCATCGGTATTTTGCATGTATCTTGGAGATAATTTGACCATCTGGTCGTCTCGCCGCCATACGACGGTTTCTCGTTATAGTGCTGACGTGGAATATCGTGATGTTGCTGTGGCCATAGCAGAATCCTGCTGGGTTCAGCAACTCTTGCAGGAGCTTCATTGTCCTATCGAGACCACCACCATCGTGTACTGTGACAATTCATCTTTGTCTACTTGTCAGGAAATCTAGTTCATCATCAATGCACCAAACACATCAAGCTTGATATTCATTTTGTTCGAGAGAAGGTGGCTCTCGGCGTTGTTCTTGTGTTACATGTGCCCTCTACATCACAATATGCTGACATTTTCACCAAGGGCCTGCCTACCATTCTATCAAGGGAGTTTCGCTCCAGTCTTCACGTCGATACTCTCCTTGGTTTAGACTGTGGGGCGTGTTAGAGAAGGAGGCGGCCGGTCATCATCTTGCAGTAGACTCCAAGGCACCTAGCTAAAAACGGTTTCTATTTATGTAATGTGTAATTGTATTTGTCTATAAATATATGTGGGAGGCCGAGGCATTGCGATCACGCAAACCAGATTATATCGTCGCTTTCATTTCCACCCATATCTTAGCCCTGCATGGTGACCCTTTCTTTTGAATAGAGGTTTGTCCTAGGTAATGTAGTTCTGCTTATTTTGGTGGTGTATTTTGCATCCATCTCTTTGTCTTCTTTCTTTGGCTCGCTGAATTGGTCAAAGTCTTCTTTTGCGGCGACTCCATCTGACATAAGCATAACCTTTCGGGTGCATATTATTGATATATATGGTGCGGCCCAGCGGAAGCCTCGCCCGAAGATATGCCAAGATCAATGAAGCCCATGACGGTTTGGCTGATACGAAGCATACAAGGACACGAACTCCTGGCAGAACAAGACAAGGAAAGTATAAGACTAGACTAGATACAAACTGTAACTTTGTAAACCAACTCGTACTGGTACCCGAGACCTAGCCTCCTCATATATAAAGGCTAGGAGGGGCCAGCGAGGGGGGCAACCAATCTTACAATACGCATACCGCTCTCTCTCTCGACGAGATCACCTCTAGACGACTCAATGAGTTTGTACTCTCCAATGATAATACGAGCAGACAAACAGGAAGTAGGGTTTCCTCTACGAGAGCCTGAACCTGGGTAAATCGCCAGGGGCGAAGCTAGCAATCTGGCGAGGTTTGGCGACTGCCATACCTAAAATTCAGCGCTAATATTGTATATGTTTCAAGTTTTCCTGCTGTCACCATTAGTGGACATGTAGAGTTCTACTCCCTTAGTTTCAAAATATAAGATGTTTTACTTTGTGAAGGGAGTGTATCTAGACCCTTTTACTGTGTAGGTTCATCTAAGTTTGAAATAAACTAACACGCTAAAGAAGGTCTAGATACACTCTTTTCACAGAGCTTTTGAAACAGAGGGAGTAGGAACGAGCAAATGTACGAGAAGAAAGAAAAGGCCAACATGCCTAACCGGTAAAATCCAGTGCTGGGCTTGGTACATGGGCCTGATGCCCGGATCCGCACGTACGACAACTTCCTTTTCTGAAATCCAGGAAACCCTTGCGGTGCAGAGCGGAGGCGGCACGGCAAGTCGAAACACATAACTGCGGCCGCCGGCCGCTGGCCGACGAGACAGGGTCTGACAGGCATGGCTGCGAGGGGAAAATATGGCACCGAAGAAGAGCGAGTATATTGTGAACCGTATTTGATTTCAGAACTGAATTGCCCTTCGAATTCTGAAAACAGTCTTGTAGTTGTTGACTGAAATAACCTCATGTATAGCACTCTACAATTTCTCAATGATTAATTGTTTTGTTTTGCCCCCCTCGTGGTTTTGTTGTATAGATATAAAGAGCCATTTTTTCAAAGCATGTGGCACTAGCAGCTCGAACCCAGCTCTGAATCTCGATGTTGTTGTTGGACAAGCAGAAGAAGAGCCCCATGATCGAGAAGATGTGGAGACCGAGGTTCCAGTATATGTGCAAGAGACAGAGAATCAAAGGGAAATTCGTCTCATGTACGTGTTCAACAGTTACTAATTCATCTCCTTTTTCTACTGTTTTCAATTTCTGCAGATCATTCGATTTGTTCAACTAGTTAAAGTTGTTGATTGGTTATTCGTGTTATTTTCATGTAGTGAGGTATTTTGATCGTGATACTTTATTTAACATAAACTAATATTTATCTAGTGTAGTATTGCATTTTCTTATTCATCCACTCCGCCACACCTCAAATTTATTCTTGTCTCCACCACTGTAAATCGTCTCCCTTATTTGTTTGTTAAGCCGACACAGTGCAGCATATCATGTCTATGGGATCAAGCCGTTTTTGAAGGCGCTATAGAACCTAAAGAAAATCGATCAGGCAGAAGCAGATCAACCGTGAATTGTATAGGTATAAGAAACAGCGCACACGGGATTCAATTTCCAAAGAAGGAAACATAATCCAAGACGTACACTGAAGCCATAGCATGTACGATGATAAAAAATAAAAAAAGTAGGCGTGCAGCAGTCGGTAACCAGATCAAGTCTCAAGGAGCCACGTAGCACTGTTCACAATTTCTCGGCTAAGGGAAAAAGAAACGGCAGCCGGACGACTAAAGGAAGCCAGGATAGATCAAGGAAAGAAAAAAAAAATCTGTGCAACTTTACGTGGTCAAAAGCAAGCCACAAATCTTATTGGTCTCGGAATCAGCGTCATATGCAGTCCTATCAGGCCAGGAAGCCTAGCTAAGAAAAAGGTTTCGATAAGAAAAAGGAGTTTGATCAATACAAGATCGTACGTGAGCAGGGCCGAGCCGATAAAATCGGGGCCCTATGGGAAACTCTAGAATAGGCCCCAATTTTATTTTGTTTTTATAAATGGCACTTCAGCCCCCTATTTTACTAATAAATATAACTAATAAATAATTGAAATGTTGATTTTTTAAAGAGGTAACCATTGGAATAACAAAAAGGAGAAAATAGAAAACGGGTTTGTTGTGCTCTGTTTAGAGATCACACGGTGGTTGTTGACTTCCCTCAAAAAAAAAAGAAAACAGGTTTGTTATACACTTGTCTTGGATGTATTTTCCAATGGAAGAATTACTCTCAACACCACTCTTGGTAAAATCATCTTACATAACTTTTTGAAAGGCTACACATAGTTTAAAAAACCATACAAGACCGACGAGAAAAAACAATCTAGCTAAACTAGAGACTATTTTGGTTTTTAAGAGGCAACAATTGGAATAGCAAAAAAAGCGAGAAAATAAAGAGTTTAAAAAACCATAAAAGACCAATGAGAAAAAACAATCTAAACTCGAGACTATTTTGTTTTTTAAGAGGCAACAATTGGAATAGCAAAAAGGGGAGAAAATAAAGAATTACTCTCAACACCACTCGGTAAAATCATCATACAAACCGATTTAAAAGGAAACACACAGTTTAAGAAACCATACAAGACGACAAGAAAAAAAATCTAAACTAGGGAAACAATTTTGGTTATAAGAGGAAATAAAGAAAAAAGACAAAGTCAGGCTGCTGCTTGCTGCCGTGGGGAATCGAACTTCCGACGTCGGCCTAATGCAAACAAGTCTAAGCGTGACTCTTCACCAGCTGCACTAAAGTTCTTTCATGATTAGTTTTTGAAGTACAGACTATATGATATAAACATGCAATTTTGGGCCCCTAAAAATTCTGGGCCCTGTGCGGCTGCACGGGCCGCACTCCTATGGGCTCGGGCCTGACATGAGTTTCCTTCAAAGGGAAGTAATAGACAAAAGGGCCAATGATCGTTCTGATCGGGCTCTCTCCACTCTCATTTTATTATTATTATTATTATCCACTAATTGATTCATGTGTACAAGTACAAGCAGAGTACAACATGCAATATGTAATCCGGAGAACGACCGATATCGACTTCCGGACAAGCGGTCAACTCGCCGTTTCTGTTCACGGTGACACCTCCTAAGAAGCACTCCGTCGACTCCAATATGCCGCATCACCTATGTCCGCCACATAACTCCGTTCGACCGACCGGTCGCATTCGGTTTCTGCAACCATGTCTACTCCGGCAACTCCGGGGCTCCTTCAACTGTGGCAGCCCACTAAAATCTTCGGATACAGAAAACCACTACTGTCATCGGCTCCGTCGTCCGCGACCGGCATCGACTTTGTGTACGGCAACTACTAATAACGCTAAGTTTTTTCCTTTACTTAGAGTTCATTTATTTCTTATTTTAACCGCACTCGAAACACTCGGGGGCTGCACCCTTCTTCGAATAACCTAAGTGTCATTGACTTCATGCACTCGAGCACCTCATACGCGATTTCCCGAATAGCTGACTCTGCCTGAGCGTCAAATCCTTGAACTCTGACCCAGTTGCAGCCCAACTGATAAGTCGACAAGATACTGAGACTAAGGGCGTCAGGATAACGAAAAGGTCTTGCGTTACAGTGCAAAAGTGTCGGGTCCGATGGCACCAGAAAATGTTATGAAAAATTGAAAGGCGGTATTCTTTACAAGATGCAAGTACTTCATAATTCTCTATGTTTTTTGGAAGGATATCGGTTACATCGAGCTACTTTATCGGGTCCTCCAACAGAGTCGACTAAACGCCACTCGCTTCAACTTACGCCAAGACCCGAGTCGAGTACCTCCTCGGATGAAGAAGATTACTGAGCCTATGCTCACCCGATAAAAATCAAGCCCCGAGTCGACAGATTTTTTCTCGGATGAATATCATCTTCAGGCACCCGCTATCAATAAAGCTAAGTTCTCTTAACTGAGTCTACTTTTCATTACTCTATTACACCCCGATACTCAGGGACTTAGTCGAATAAATTATTACATGATCATACTCTGATACTCGGGGGCTTAGCTACTCGGCGCAAATTAAAAATCTTAGGCTCTGCCATGAAATACGTCAAAAGCACGCTTTGACCCGAGTGGCTAATCCAGCCTAATAGGCATCAGGCTAACGAAAAGGTCTCGCGACGGGCGCAAACGCCATAGCCATCGGCAAAAATATATAAAGTTTCAAATATATCAAGTTCTAAATTCACACATCCGAAAAAAATTACAACAAGCTATATTTTCAACTGATTTTAAATAGTTTACATGTCTTTTTCTAGGATCCTTATATTATCTACACGGAGAAATTTTCGGATGAAGAAGATCTTTGAACCTATGCTCCGGTGCAAATATCCGAACATAGCCTCAGGGGCAACTCCCATCGGGAGCGCTGGTCGCGCACCCGATGAAAACATATCCTCCAACGGAGTCGACAAAAATAGCTTACATTGCTACAGACAAGACCCAAGTAGAGAACCTCCTTGGATGAAGATCATATTTGCACACTCGATAGAAAAAAATCCTCATATGGAGTCGACACAATATCAAAAATTCTCGGATCGCTTCCGACGCGATAAAACTCCGAATGTCGTGTCCACGACATGAAGGTAAGACCCCAGGATCCATCCTGTGCAGCCTAGTAACCGCATCCGAATGCACTCTGCTAGTTATTTCTGTATCCATGATATGATGAAAAATCCCGACGGATGCGTTGGGTACCCATAAAACATGAGCCTGGAATTCAGTACTCGATAAGACCTCCGCGGCCCGAGGTGGATTACGCCAGTATATACCGAATTCGAGTCTGAGGACTCGAGTTTGAAGTAGGTCCACGATGTCTTTGCCCAAGAGCAATTAACTGGTTCATGATCCGCCGGATGCACCAGAGTCGTTATACCCAAATCCCCAGGACAAACTTATTGAATTATTCGATAAAAAATTCCTCCTATAATATCGACATAAAAGCAAAGTTGCAACACCTGAGTCAAGAAATTTCTCGTATGATGAAGACTTGAGCCTATGCTCGGGTATTACGCATTCGAACATAGCCTCGGGGGCTACTCCCATCGGGAGCGCTAGCCGTGCACCCGATAAGAAAAACAGAAATCCTTCAGCAGGAGGCGACGGAAGACTATCTACAATGAAGAAGCATAACTTTGAGTCTACCCGAGTGTATCCTCAAAGGTTACTCCCATCGGGAGCACCCGATAAAAATGCTGACATCACTTCAAAAACAAGACAACGTCATCCATTGCATCAGCCAAACAAGACATTGACAAGTTCATGCATCCGAGAAAATATTCGAGTTCACCTTCCGCGCATATTGAAAAGGACTTTGCGCCTATGCTCGGACGCAAGCATCCAAACATAGACTCGAGGGCTACTGACATCGGCATAACCTTTCGGGTGCCTATTATTGATATATTTGGTGTGGCCCAGCGGAAGCCTTACCCGAAGATATGCCAAGATCCATGAATACTACAAGGAATTTGGCTATATATAAGCCTTCATTTTCGTCATAGAATCATCACAATAGTCCGTTTCTGACGATTCTATGACGATTTTGAGATCGTCGAAAGTTGGGCGTCGCAAATGAATCATAACAACGATTTTTGCAAAATCGTCATAACCGTCTATGACGATATTGGATCGTTATAACCATTATGACGATTCCATATTATCACGGGCTGTCTAGTCTTGCCAGGTCAGATCCTACGTGGCAAATCTATGACGAAATGAGATCGTCGTAGTGTGAAATCAGCCCAGTCCATTTTATGGTCTAAATGGGTTGAGCCTAATAATTCCAGCCTTTTATTTACTAAGCCTTGGCCTCTATTTCTCTTTTGGGCCTTGCCTTCTTCTGATCCACTTATCTATTTTCACATTTGTTTTTGGTATTTCTGAATTGTTTCTTCAATATAATTTGGACCATAGCTTTTTTAGAGCCCAACTACATTTCATCATGTTGAGATTGCTACGATTTTAACTAGAATTTGCATTTTCAATTCTGGAATTTGCTTCAGCTAGGCCATACATCAAGAAAATATACAAGAATTTGGATAATCAGCAAATAAACAATAATCAGATAATTTATCTGCAAATAGGAGGTTCACAAGTGCACATGCAAGATTATAATTTAGTATTACATTAACGTATCAGCAAATAGCACCAATTGCAACATTGGCTACGCAATATCAAATTAACCAAGGAATACATAACTCGACACCACTAGCTCCAGGATCACCAAGTGCACATCCAGGATCATCTCGTACCAAAATGGTGCTACCATTCTCAACACCACTAGCTTCTGTAAAAAACAAGAAATTATGGTTATGACCATCAAGTCGGAATTAATGCAATATCTTTTAACAATAAGATAAAATAGCAGGAAACAAAAAAACACAAATCTACAAGCAGCTAGAGTCTAATCCTAAAGCATGAGGGCATGGATAACTGTCATGAATGGCAATGAAATAACTCTTAACAAATATTATTTGGCTGAACATTAACATAAGCATCAAGTGAGCATGTATAGAATACATGCATTCATCCTCAACTAAATTAGTTCACCCACCTGAACTACTTCAGAGGATGTTGAGGAACAGACAAATATCCCTACATGGGAGTACTAAAATTCCTAAAAGAGATGCAGATGCATTGTGAAGCATATTAGCAAACTAATATCTCATGTAACCATGCTATGAATTCCTAGCATATAAGCTATTCTTATTGATTACTCCAGCGCGCAAACAGTTTGTTGCAATAACAAAAAGGTTCTACATAACTAAAATTTCAAATGTTCATATTGCAAACACTAAGAGAAGGCTATGTACGAGAAGGTTCAAAAACTACAAGTACCAAATCATGGCTTCTATATTGAGCAGGTCAAAGAATGTCATACCATGTAAAACATAATTTTCGGCAATCCGAATATCTTTCGAAAGATATTCAAGTGTGATGGTTCGGTGTTGATGTAGAGCTCGTTGGGGAACCCCAAGAGGAAGGTATGATGAGCACATCAACAAGTTTCCCTCAGTTATGAAACCAAGGTTTAATAGAACCAGTAGGAGCAAGGAAACACCCCAAAGGTGTTGCTAGCTGAGCCTTGGCAGGGCGCACTACCGGTGCTAGTAGCAACGTGGAGATCCGCACAACACAACCACAGAACTTTGTCCCCAACTTGCGATGAGGTTGTCAATCTCACCGGTTTTGCTGAAAACAAAGGATTAAACGTATCGAATGGGAGGAAGTAATAGTTTGCAGAAAGTAAACACAAAGCAGTAAATAGTTTGTAGATTGTATGTAAAAGAAAGGACCAGGATCCATAGTTCACTAGAGGTGGCTCTCCTTAAGATAGATAACATGCTGGGTGAACAAATTACAGCGGGACAATTGACAAACATCGAGAAAGCAGTACATGCATATACTAATCATCTTGACTCCTTTGGAACTTGATTGGGCATTACAACATTATACATAGACCGCCATCCAACTGCATCTATGACTAATAATCCACCTTCAGGTTATCATCCGAACCCCCTCTAGTATTAAGTTGCAAGCAACGGATTATTGCTTTATGAATTGCGTGTAAAGTAAACAATACGATTGTTCTATGAACAAAGGATTGTTGTTTTCTCCCTAGTAGCAACAACACATCTAGTACCTTAGAGATTTCCATCACTTCCCCAGTTACGGAGGCATGAACCCACTATCGAGCATAAATACTAACTCTTGGAGTTGCTAGCATCTACTTGGCCAAGATAGCTACTAACAACGGAAAGCATGCAAGATCACAAATAACAAAGACATGATAGAATCAATAATCAATCTGAAATAGCATCTCAATATCCATCGGATCCCCACAAACACAACATGCAGAATTACAAATAGATGATCTTGATCATGAACGGAGCTCACAAGATCTAGACATGAAAGCACAAAGGAGGAGAACCAGCCATCTAGCTACTACATGGATCCGTAGCCCAAAGATGAACTACTCACGCATCACACCGGAGGCTTGCATGGTGATGAAGAAGGCCTCCAGGATGAATTCCCCTCTTCGGCAGGGTGCTGGGAAGAGCTTCAGATCCCTCCCGATCTAGGGATGGAGATGACGGCGGCTACAGACTCTTTTGTGGATTTTTTGATCGGGTACTTTGGGTTTTCGTCCCGAGGGAAATATATAGGCGGAAGGAGAGGATGAGGGTCTTGTGGTCGGGCCGGACCACCCCTAAGCGTGGCCAAGCCTGGGCCAGGCTGTGTGGTGTGGCCGGCCCCCAGCTCTTCTCCGTCTCGTATTCTGGCATCTGATGACTTCCGGAAAAATAGCCACTTTGGCTTTTGTCCCGTCCAATTCCGAGACTATTTATTTTTTGACTTTCCTGGAACCAAAAACAGCAAAAAACAGGCAGCTAGCGCTGTGGCTCTTGTTAATAGGTTAGTCCAAGAAATCATATGACAAGTACTCTAAAGTGTGGACAAAACACAAGAAATTGGATAAAACCAAGCATGGAACATCAAAAATTATAGATACATTTGCAATGTATCAACATCCCCAAGCTTAACTCCTGCTCGTCCTCGAATAGGTAAGTGATAAAAAGAAAGAATAATTTTTTAGGTGACATGCACCATCAAAGACTTGATCAAAGTATTTGTAAAACATTCAAAGCTGAGATCAAGTACTTCAATCATAACTTGAAAGACAAAGTTCTAGCAATAAGACAAAGAAACTACGATGCAACATGAAAAGGCACAAACAAAAGATTCATGAATAACAATGCTTTGCAAGACGTTTGTTTGTTTCATATAAAGAAAACATAACATAATAGTATTCAGCTTGTCCCTCATAGAATAGCAAATATAAATACATAGGACACCTTCAAAGTTCATAAGAGTGACTAGATACAAATAGTTTAAAACAAGCAATATCAAGTTATACATCAATCAACTAGTCTTGGGACAATGCACGTAGAACTAAGAATGGCCACTATGCTCTCAAAGTAGGTGCATAAAGGTAGAAGGTGGAGACTCAATATAATGGTGGAAGAAAGGCCTTCATAAAAGGAAGTAGGGATTCAAGTCTCATAAAGAGCTTCCAAAAATTATCGTACTTATGGCTTTCAGCTCTCATTGCCCCTATTATAAGCATCTTGAAGTGATTAAGGTTAAAGTGAACAAACTATGGTGTATATGCTTGACGAAGTATAAGTTAGAAATGTCATGTCCCTTGTATACGAGGGCCACTCCTCATGCTACTCAAGTTTAGTCACCGGTAAGTTCTTGTCATCATAAGTACATGTGTATCATAGAGAACCGCCAACGGGGTACCCCTTGCCCGATGATACGGAAGAATCCCCATATCAAAATGACAAGGCAAGCAGACAACGAGCATCTCAGCAATCTTCTTATTTACCATAGGAATATGGTGCTTTTTCTCCCTTTCCTCTTTTCTCATATCTCTCTTTTTCTTTTTCTCTTTTTCTCAATATCTGACTCTTTTTTTATAAGAAGAATGCTTCATAGACAGCTCATTATGGTTACCCTGCAGGTTTCCACCATGATTAGGCATGGATTAGACCGGTGGCCCAGGCGTTTCTCTAACACACATACATAACTCCATGGACTTACAAGCTCCCCTTTCATTTCACACCGACGACATCCATATACAAAAGAGCATGATATCAACTTGGTACAAGTACCAAGTGCAATGTTGAAAGCGTTCCCCATGATTGCATGGTTCTGCTAATTTCAAACAAATAAGTGCAAGCATATACAACATAGACGACACAATGGTTCAAGTTTATTAAGGGCAAGAAAAGTAAAGTGTGCCATCAAGTTCGTGAGAGCTTTAATCACTAGTTTTCTTATAACAAGTTTAATTCGGAAGGTAAACAAAAGCATGAATATACTTGGAATAGCATAAGCTAGTAGGTAGGTATGGTGGACTCTTTGGAATAACTTGGTTTAGGGAGTTGGATGCATGAGTGGAACTCATACTTGGTTGCGGAGGCTAGCAAAAGACTGGGAGCGACAAACTAAGAGAGCAATAATGGCCATAATCATGCAGAGCAACAAAACATCATTGATCAAAGCATAAAGTGATACTACAAGTTGAAAACTAAAGGATCATAAAGGCTATGGTGACTTGAGATAGTCATAACATGGTGTGAGCATGCGCCAAGTCAACCCAAATAAAGCATCAAAGGAGAATACCACTATACTATGCTTTAATATGCTAAAACAACGCATGATTCATCCAAGGCACATTAAGCAATCTCAATTGTTTATAACAAGTCATGCTACAGCAAAGAATACGAAGCATAAATCCAAGACAATATTGAGCATGGCATGACAGAGCATAGGCCACAGTCAAAAACGAGCTCTTTTTACCACATAAGCATGAACTTTCCTACTCTTTTCCAAACCAAACCAAACTATTTACAAACCAATGTATGAAAAAGGGGGTCCAACCAATTTATTCAGAAAACTAAGAAAACCAAGAAAACAAAAAACCAAAATGAAAACGAAAAAGAAGACGCCCCAAAAACAACACAACTGTGCATGAAACAATAAAAATGAAGCGTTTGGAAGAAACCTGGGATTTTTATTGATGAAGAAGGGGATGCCTTGGGCATCCCCAAGCTTTGACACTTGTACTTCTTGGATATTTCTTGGGGTGACACGTGTGGCATCCCCAAGCTTGAGCTTTAATCCATCCTTCATCTCATTACTCATTCCTTCCATACACCTGAAATTTTTCCTACATACAAAACTTCACACAATCTTTATTAGCAACATTAGTGCACTCAAGATAAATAAGTCTTAAGGTTCAGTTCCAACACCACATAAACTTTCATTAAAACACTAGCTACTGTAGCACTTCCCTCAAAAAGCTCAATTCCCCAAAAGAACTATAAAAAGGAACCAACAAGAAGCAAATGCAGAAAATAGCAGAAATCTGTCAAAACAGACCAGCAGGTAAAGACGAATTTTTTCGAAGACCTTCTATTGCTCAAATCAAAAAGTGTTGAACTAACGAAAGTTAAATAACAACCTGGGGCAGAAGCACAAAAATTCTTGCCTTGAAAAGACGTTCAGAGATTTTACACGAATTTTTACGGTGAAGCACAGAAATCTGTTTCGGAACAACAACTTTCCCAATCATTACTTCTCTCTCATTAGAGGTTACTCTTGGTACAAAATGCAAATAAAAAGGATAAGGAGCGGTTATTACTAAAGTAATAACTTCAAAGACTTATCTAAAACTTTTGGGTTATCTCCCAATAAGTACTTTTCTTTAACGCCTTTAAGTTAGGCATAAGAAGCAAGAAAGAGAATCAAGTGTTCTCAAATGAAGAAGCATTAAGACCAAATTTTGTTTTCATAGGAGAAGCAAAAGAAATCTTCTCTCTCTTCTTAGGGAAGTTTTATATACCTTTCTTGAGTGGGAGTTGATATTTAATGGTGCCTTCTTTCATATCAATAATGGCACTAACAGTTCTAAGAAAAGGTCTTCCCAAAGTAATAGGACAAGAAGCATTGCATTCAACGTCCAAAACATAGAAATCAACGTGGACATAGGCATTGTTAACCATAATAAGAACATCATTAAGACTCCCCATGAGTTTCTTTTAGCATTATCATCAAGTGGGACATTCAAATAACAGTCTTCAAGTGGAGGCAAATCAAGCATATCATACTTCTAGGCATAATAGAAACACTACTATCAAGATCACATAAAGCTTTGAAATCAAAGTCACTCACTTTCATATTAATGATGGGTTCCCAACCTTCTTCTTGTTTTATAGGAAGAGAAGCTTTATGTTTCATCTTTTCTTCTTTAATCTTTATGAGAGCATCAGTAATGTGTTTTGTAAAGGCCATGTTCATAGCACTAGCATTAGGACTTTTAGCAAGCTTTTGTAGGAACTTAATAACTTCAGAGATATTACACCCATCAAGATCAAAATCAAATTTATCATCTAGAATAGTAGAACTATTACTAGCCTCAACACTAGTGGTGGTGATAGTAGAAACACTAATGTTTCTACCAATTTCATCTTCTCTTTCCCACTTAGCACGTAATTCAGCTAATAGTCTAACATTTTCATCAATTCTTACTTGTATAGCATTAGTAGCTGCAAAGGGATTATCATTAGTTTCAGGTTTAGCAGCCATTTTATTCAAAGAAGATTGAGCTTCAACCAAAGATGCTATATTTCTTTCAGCATTAGGTGTGCTCATAAAATCATTGTTGTTGGTGCTAGTGAAGTCACACAACTTAGTGTTTTCAAGAGTAGTCATTTTTTGTGTTTTTGATAAATAAAGAAAACTAGTAAAACTAATTGTTTTGTGTTTTTGATAAAGAAACAAGCAAACAAAGAAAAAATAAACTAAGCAAAACAAAAATAACAAAGTAAAGAGATTGGTTATGAGGGACTCCCCTTGTGAAGATGTCCTTGACTTCCCGGCAACGGCACCAGAAAAATGCTTGATGGCTCGGTGTTGATGTAGATCTCGTTGGGGAACCCCAAGAGGAAGGTATGATGAGCACAGCAGCAAGTTTCCCTCAGTTATGAAACCAAGGTTTAATCGAACTAGTAGGAGCAAGGAAACACCCCAAAGGTGTTGCTAGATGAGCCTTGGCAGGGGGCACTACCGGTGCTAGTCGCAACGTGGAGACCTGCACAACACAACCATAGAACTTTGTCCTCAACTTGCGATCAGGTTGTCAATCTCACCGATTTTGCTGAAAACAAAGGATTAAACATATCGAATGGGAGGAAGTAATAGTTTGCAGAAAGTAAACACAAAGCATTAAACAGTTTGTAGATTATATGTAAATGAAAGGACTGGGATCCATAGTTCACTAGAGGTGGCTCTCCTTAAGATAGATAACATGCTGGGTGAATAAATTACAGCGGGGCAATTGACAAACATCGAGAAAGCAGTACATGCATATACTAATCATCTTGACTCTTTTGGAACTTGATTGGGCATTACAACATTATACATAGACCGCCATCCAACTGCATCTATGACTAATAATCCACCTTCAGGTTATCATCCGAACCCCCTCCAGTATTAATTTGCAAGCAACAGATTATTGCTTTACGAATTGCGTGTAAAGTAGACAATACGATTGTTCTATGAACAAAGTATTATTGTTTTCTCCCTAGTAGCAACAGCACATCTAGTACCTTAGATATTTCTGTCACTTCCCCAGATTACCAGAGGCATGAACCCACTATCGAGCATAAATACTAACGCTTGGAGTCGCTAGCATCTACTTGGCCAAGATAGCTACTAACAACGGAAAGCATGCAAGATCACAAATAACAAAGACATGATAGAATCAATAATCAATCTGAAATAGCATCTCAATATCCATCGGATCCCCGCAAACACAACATGCAGAATTACAAATAGATGATCTTGATTATGAACGGAGCTCACAATATCTAGACATGAAAGCACAAAGGAGGAGAACCAGCCATCTAGCTACTACATGGATCCGTAGCCCAAAGATGAACTACTCACACATCACACCGGAGGCTTGCATGGTGATGAAGAAGGCCTCTAGGATGAATTCCCCTCTCCGGCAGGGTGTCGAGAAGAGCTTCAGATTCCTCCCGATCTAGGGATGGAGATGACGGCGTCTACAGACTCTTTCGTGGATTTTTTGATCGGGTACTAAGGGTTTTCATACCGAGGGTAATATATTGGCGGAAGGAGAGGCCGAGGGGGTGCTGGGGTCGGCCAGACCACCCCTGGCGCGGGCCAGGCCTGGCCGCGTGGCCAGGTGGTGTGGCCGGCCCCCAGCTTTTCTCCGTCTCGTATTCTGGCATCTGATGAGTTCCGGAAAAATAGGCACTTTGGCTTTTGTCCCGTCCAATTCCGAGAATATTCATTTTCTGAATTTCCTGGAACCAAAAACAGCAGAAAACATGCCGCTGGCACTATGGCTCTTGTTAATAGGTTAGTCCAAGAAATCATATGAAAAGTACTCTAAAGTGTGGACAAAACACAAGAAAGTGGATAAAACCAAGCATGGAACATCAAAAATTATAGATACATTTGCAATGTATCAAAGTGCACCATTGACCATTCTACAGCAACATAGGTACAAACGAGATACTCAATTTTGCTATACAATAGTATTGGGAAATTATATTGCCGAGTAGGAAACTGTGATTTCTCCCCTTGCATGGGATTTTTTTACTCTACGGTATAATGACAAAAAAACATACCCAAGATGGTAGCCAAATAGAATTGCCCCCATGTAAGCAACACCAACATACAACAGAACATTTCCAAAATATTTGGCTTGAACCTTGTTAGGCAGAATATCTTCAGGGTCAACTGGAGATGGTAGCATATGAGTTGAGATCAGTTGACATGTTTAAAAGTGTATTCCAGTTCCAACTTGCAGAAACGAAACAAAACGAAAATATGAATATCTTCTATTTGAAACACAACCAATGCATACTTGCACCTGATATGAAAAACATAAAGGAACTAGTTGCATTAAGAAAGAAAACTGGTTGGTAATATCATGAGCAATGCCTAGCATTTATTAAAAACTAGAGTACATGGTTTTCCTATATAGATCATTATCACTTATCAGTTACACCATGACTTGGAAGAAACACGTACAACAGTAACCAAATTAACATTATAGACTCTACCAGGTCCTATTACAAAGCTAATCAGTCAATAGCTTCCTTATCACATAGGGACTTTACTTAAAAATAATGCATGGCATCATGATCCATCAACCAAGTAACAAAGAGAATGGGATAGACCGAAGACTTATCTAATTTGTAGAAGACAGTGTTGCTCCGGTTGTAGCACTCCATCGGGTCTGCAAGAACAACCATCATGAATACAAGTTAACAGTAGCATCAAGCATCAAATCTCAGGTAAAGCTAGCAGTACAAGAGTGTGCTATAAATAGAGAATATATAACAGTGATAGATATATGCCAAAAAAATATGAGAAGTAATATGGAACTACAAAGGTTAATCAATTAATTCAATCTGTATACATGGTCATGTAGAGGTCATCTCAAAGGAACCTGTCATCTTTGTTGAACTATTTCCCAGAGTAAACAAAATTCCATACATAAAATGGAAAATGGAGCACTGAAACATCATTGGGTACCATCAGGCATGAGTTTGAGCATCGAAACATGTACTTATCCAAGAAATTCATGACTTCAACATTGCATTAATAAAATATATAACCAACTAATGTAATTTTACTTGACCTAGTTGATGAATACATGCAAATAATATCCTAGTACAGCCACCTCCACCCTTTCAGCATTAGCTATTGACAGAATAAAATGCTTCATATAGTCAAAAATGCATATACTCGCTTAATGAGATAGAACCACTGTCTTTCATCACAATAACCTAATGAACTGAGTCAGCTATAATTTATTGACTGCACAGATACTTTCTGTTCAAGTGTATTAGACTAATTGTATACCCATCTCTCACATAGAGAGTCGAAAAGAAAGGGGGAGCCAGCGACTTACCTGCACCATAGAGATCATGAAGAAGAGGGGCAGCAGGGGTGAGGTCACGAAGATCTGAAAACCTGGCTGATGGATCTGGTGTTGTCGCGCACAAAGTGATGTAGTAGTGGAGGTGGCATAGGCTGTCGGGCTCGGCCTTGGTGTGTGCAAATTGCGCTGGTATGCAGAGCTCCTGAATGCTCTCTGAAGCTCGCCATCCATAAACCAAATCCAAATCAGAACGCAACACGAATCCATCACAACTACTGACACGAGAAATAGAGGAGAGAGGGCAACAGGGGCGCATCGAATGTAGATCTTGATAACGCATTCCAAAAAACCATCAACCGCCGCTGCCGTTTCCTCCTATCTGAGGTGACACGCGGAGGGCAACAACCATACATGGCTCGCGTCGCGCTGCCAGCCATTTGGGGTGGCCGGCGAGGTGGTGCCTGGGAAGGAGGAGATTGAACGGGGCAGTGGCTTAGATCCACCTCGATCTGAATGGGATCAAACGCAGGGAGAAATCCCATGATAGGGGATGGGGGTCGAGGGTGAGGGGCGGAGGTGGTTCAGATGGGAGGAGACGCGCTGGAGGTGTGGGGTGGCCGGCGATGTGGCGCTGGGAAGGATTAGGTCGCATGGGGCAGAGGTGGCGCGCGTGGGTGGATGAGTGGAGACGAGGGAGGGTGAATGGGGTGGGGGTATGGAGACGAGGGACGCGGCCTGACCTAGGTGATTTTGGGTCTTCGGCCCAAAATTGAAACCTCCGGCGCCAAATTTGGCAATGCGCCCAGCACAAAAATTTTAGTGGGTGAGAGCCTGCGGGGTGAGTCCGGGAGCGTTGGATCGAGATATTTGCCTACGACTGAGATTCACTTCAGCAAGGTGATCTGTGGATAGCCCTTTCCTCAATTCTGATTGGCTGGACAAGAGTGTGCATGGATTTCAAGGCTTTGAGGCCAAACAGCCGATGTTATGACCAGATTCATGGTATAGTTTGTGATAATGTGCCTATATTGTGTACGCATGTGCTACATGGGATGGCGAACAATGTTGCAATAGGAAGTTTTTCTTTTCATCGCACAGAAAAGCCATTTTCCATTTTCCGAGTGTCAAAATCGGGGTGTTTTGTAAAGCAACCACCAAATGGCTAATTCAAAATACCACCACCCCACTTTACAAAAATACTAAACCACCTTAAGTGGACAATTTCCTAACCGGGGTTTCTCAAACCTTTCCGTCCACCACTTGTGAAAAAGACAAATTCCTGCCGAATCGGTAGGAAGTGGGTCCGATTTGAACTACAGGTACATAATCCAATGCTCACCATTTTTTGAAAAAATTATTTTTAGACTCACAATATGATGTTTCTTCAGTGATCCAATGCAAGTTTAGCGAGGATCATCCCATATCTTAATGCCTGTTGTTTTGACCATAGTTTGAAATAGAAAAAAATTAAAACGGGCATAAGAAATTCAAAAACGGTCCGAACAATATAAATCCTTCGCATGGTGTCATATTATGTGACATAGTAGCAAGGAAAAATACCAAACTTGGTTTATTGATTACATATCAAAAAAACCTTCATAGAAATGACCTATCATATTCGAGTTTTCGTGGCTTTCAAGCCAAATGACCAATATTATGGCCAGAATCGTGACATAGTTTATAATAATATGCCCATATTGTGCACGCATACGCATATTGGGACAGCGAACAATGTTTCAGGAGGAAGTTTTGGAGGAAGTTTTCCTTTTCTTCGCACGGAAAAGCAATTTTCCATTTTTCGAGTGTCAAAATCGGGGTGTTTTGTGAAGTAACACCAAATGTTCAATTCAAAAAATGCTACCACCCTATTTTTCAAAAATACTAGACCACCTTATATAAACAATGTCCCAACCAGGGATTTTAAAAACTTTCCGTCCACCCCTGGTGAAAAACACAAATATCTGACGAATCGGTAGGAAGCGGGTCCAATTTAAACTACAGGTACATGATCCGATGCTCACGATTTTTTGAAAAAATCATTTTTAGACTCACAATATGACTTTCTTCAGAGATCCAATGCAAGTTTAGCGAGGATCATCCCATATCTTCATGCCTGTCGTTTTGACCATAGTTTGAAATATGAAAAAATTAAAACAGGCATAAGTAATTCAAAAACGGTCCGAACAATGTAAATCCTTCACGTGCTGTCATATTATATGACATAGTAGCAAGGAAAAAATATCAAACTTGGTATATTGATTGCATATCGAAAAAATCTTCACAGAAATGACCTAGCATGTTCGAGGTTTCGTGGCTTTCAAGCCAAACGACCAATGTTATGGCCAGAATCATGATATAGTTTGTGATAATGTGCCCATATTGTGCATGCATGCGCATATTGGGACGACGAACAATGTTTCAGGAGGAAGTTTTCCTTTTCTTCACACGAAAAAGCCATTTTCTATTTTCCGAGTGCCAAAATCGGGGCATTTTGTGAAGTAACACCAAATGTTTAATTCAAAAATACTACCACTCTGTTTTTCAAAAACACTAGACCACCTTACATGAACAATGTCCCAACCAGGGATTTTAAAACCTTTCCGTCCACCTCTGGTGAAAAAGACAAATTTCTGTCGAATTGGTAGGAAGTGGGTCCGATTTGAACTACAGGTACATGATCTGATGCTCATGATTTTTTGAAAAAATCATTTTTAGACTCATAATATCATTTTTCTTTAGATATCCAATGCAAGTTTAGCAAGGATCATCACATATCTTCATGCCTATTGTTTTGACCATAGTTTGAAATAGAATTTTTTTGAAACGGACATAGGAAATTGAAAAACGGTCCGAAGAATGTAAATCCTTCGCACGGTGTCATATTATGTGACATAGTAGCAAGGAAAAATACCAAACTTTGTATATTGCAAGTGTCTCAAAAAAACCTTCTCAGAAATGATCTATCATGTTCGAGGTTTCATGGCTTTCGGGTCAAATGACCAATGTTATGGCCAGAATCATGACATAGTTTATGATAATGTGCCCATATTGTGCATGCATGTGTATCACGGGATGCAAAACAATGTTATAGGAGGAAGTTTTCTTTTTCGTCGCATGGAAAAGCTATTTTCTATTTTTCAGAGTGCTAAAATCGGGGTGTTTTGCGAAGCAACACCAAACGGCGAATACAAAATGCTACCACCCCATTTGTCAAAAATAGTAGACCTACATGAACAATTTCCCAACCAAGGTTTCGCAAACCTTTCCATCCACCCCTTGTAAAAAACACAAATTCCTACCGAATCGGTAGGAAGTGGGTCCGGTTTCAATTACAGGTACATTATCTGATGCTCATGGTTTTTTGAAAAAAATCATTTTTAGACTCACAATATGATATTTATCCACCAAAATATTTGCAATACTCAACCACTAGATTCAAACCTAAGATTCTGAATTCAAAACCCTAGTTTTAAAATCATAATTTGAATTATATGATATTGTCCCTTCCATGGACTAATGTGGAATTAGTAGATCAACTATTCTTAAGTAATCATACTATTTATAATTAACAACCCAATATGATCTACTGAAATTTATAAAAATTTAGAGACAAAAGTCAATTCTTTTAGGCTTCTTATGAGAAAGATACAAAAGAATTAAGAAAACAAAAAAGAAAAACGAAAAAAACTTAACCGTACCTAATCTACTGCGCCCAAGGTCAAAGACCGGCCCAAGTTGCGCTCCCAGCGAGGCCCATTACAAATAAGCCCACGGGAAATACTAGCCGCCAGGCCCAGGCCTAAACGTAGAGAATACTCATATAGCCGTAGCGCGGTAACATTTCAATTAATAAAGCCTATTATTGCAAAGGACTCACATGCGCAACAGCCAAATAAAGCCTTTATAGTGTCGCTGTAGTTGTATGACAGCAACATTCAGTTGATGTAGTGGTTATGCATGCGATGGATGCTGTGCGAGGTCGTCGGTTCGAACCCTGGCGAACTCTTTTTTGACTAATAATCCCACCACCAATACCTGCATGTTTTTTATAAATCTGGGTGGTGCCCGTGTGTCGTTTTTGACTAATATAATCCCACTAGATAGGTCCTACACAGCAGTTTGAGGCAACTATGTGCCCTGGTAGATTGAAACAGTGCCACATAAGAAGATATGGACACATATAAAAGACACGTAGTCAAAAACTGACACATAGACACGTTACATAGGTGCAATTGCTGGACACATAGACACGTTACATAGGCGCAATTGCTGATGTGGCCGACTACTCCATTCCATTTATGATAATTTGGACACCATGACAATTTTAAATCGTCATAGTGAGCTACAAGTAACGTTGTAGGTTGTACCCACTAGGTTATGATGATTTCAGCTAATGAAACTATGACGTTTTATAGCAAAATCGTCGTAATTTTTAGGTTTTAGGCCCTCTTGAACTACTAACAACCATCTAGTGCAAAATCGTCATAAGTCTATGACGATTTTGTCCATGGTCACTATCAAAAGGTCATAGACTGACACATTTCTTGTAGTGGAAGCCCATGACGGTTTGGCTGATACGAAGCATACAAGAACACAGACTCCTGACAGAACAAGACAAGGAAAGTACAAGAATAGACTAGATACAAACTGTAACTTGTAAACCAACTCGTACTAGTACCCGAGACCTAGACTCCTCATCTATTAAGGCTAGGAGGGGCCAATGAGGGGCGCAACCAATCTTACAATACACACACCTCTCTCTCTCTCGACGAGGTCGCATCTAGATGACTCAACGAGTTTGTACTCTCCAATGAAAAAACGAGCAGACAAGTGGGAAGTAGGGTTTCCTCTACGAGGGCCTGAACCTGGGTAAATCGCCTCCCTTATTTGTCTGTTAAGCCGACAAAATCCCCAGCGCTCTCTCTTTCCACGAAACATAAGTCCATAATCATGGGCATTGCCGAGATCACCCCTCGTCACCATCCATTCCAACGATGTTCCTTTTGCCTCTCGTCGTGATTTACTACAAGAAATGTGTTGACTAGTGACCTTTTCTTAACGACCATGAAATTTTTGGTCATAGTTTTATGAACATCCTGAACCAAATAGTCGCAAGGCATCTTGGAGGGTCTAAATCTTCAAGAATTATGACCAATTTTTTAATATAGTCATAATTTTCTGACAAGAAATGGTCATAGATGGATATCATTGGTTTAGTGCATTACATTTAACTGATTACGACCAATTTCAATGGTCATGCATTAGGCCTTAAAATGACTGGTTTGCCACTCAACAATTTTACCGCCCACGTGTCAACCTCCATTCACATATCTAAATAATTCTTGGTCTAAATTTATCAATGACATGCGGGACCAACTGAGTAAGTAAAGATCAGATGAAAAATTTCGGAAACTTGCACGCGGGCCGGAATCCTCTATCCCGCCTCTTGGTCCCGAAATTTTGGACCAAAGTAAATATCCCCCGTCCCCTTCCCAGGACAGCCTAACCCTAATTCCTTTCCACAGTCCTGAGCGTGCATCGCCAGCCCATCGTTTCTCCCCTCTCCACCACCCAGCGAGCCCCCATATCCCTCGCCCCATGTATCCAGAAGATATGAAGCTGCCGAGATCGGCGGTCCCGTCAACGTACGCCTCTGCGGTGCTGCAGCTACCACGATGCCAGAGGAGGTCTCCCTACGGCGCGCGTCGGTGATGTTCCGGGTGGGCGCAGCGGCGGAGGGTCCCCTCCATCCCCTCCTTCCTCGTCGTCAGGGCTAGTCCGGTAAGCCTCCCCCTCTGCTTCGCACCTCTGTTCTTTTCCTCGATCTGATCCCACTATGGGATTCCTATTGCATCCATCCTCATCTCGAGTCGATGCTCAGGAAGATGAATCAAGCGGAGGGCTGGACCGTCGAGAAGAAGACAAGGGCCCTGGGAACTTCAACCTCATATTGCTTGACCTACTTCGCCTCATCGCATGCTGCAATGAGCGTGCACGCGGCGTATGCAGGGCCCCGTGGCATCGGCGCCTGCACCATCACGCTCACCACCGATGGCCTCAACGCCATCGCCGTAATCTACATCGCCGGTGGCCCAACTACAACGACTAGGCACAACTGCATCCTCCATCACACCATCGGCGTCCATGACTTGTCCTAGGATCTTCTCTGGTTCCAGACGCGATGTATATGTTCAATCTATGGCCTGCAATGTCGATATCCTTGGACATGCTACTGATGTTCACCCTAGGTTTGTGCATTTTGTCCTCTCCTATCTCCTGCACATTATCTGTTCTGTCCTCTCTTGACGTAATCTTCAAGTATCATAGTTATGTCCTCAACCATCATGGTTAGTGACCATCTACATATTTTCTTTCGTCTCGCCACACATGTGGATTCATACAAATTAGTGATGTAATTATGGTCATATTGATGTGGTTTCCTGATATCCTGACTACACCTAATGTTCAACATCATTTACCTGCTGGCAACTATTGGTGTTCTGATACTACAAATTTAGACATTATTTTGTGCTCTCTATATTTATTTTCTTTACTGATACACTAAAATCTTAAATTTGTGTCCCCTTGTTTATTAAATCATGCATCAAGCATCTTCTGTACTTGTGGATTGCTTTTCTTAACATACATCGGCTTCTGCGTTACAGAATCTTAACCACTAACTAACAATCAGGGAAAGAGAAAGTATGCATCATACTGTTGGGAATTATTGTTTTTAAAAGATGTAGAATCTTGAACAGATGCTTGCATGAGATATTTCTAATATTTGTCAATAGTAAATTTTTACAGAAGTCTTATTTTTTCCTTTGTGGATCTTACTGCACCTAGGAGGTCCATGTTTTGTTCTTAGTTAAGGGCCAATACTAAGTACAAGGAGTTATTTCAACACCCCTTTCATGGATTATGTACCATTAGCAGATGCAAATGAAACAACATTGGACATGAATGACTGCTATCATTTTAACTCAGTCAAAATATTGCAAACAAGATAAGCTTTGTAGTTTTGTTACTAAACTATAAATATTTTGGGTGGCTTGGTTTGTTTCCTACAGTATGCATGGGGTATCTCAATAAAAAAGAGTATTATTTGAGTCTCAGCTGAAGTGGAAATTGTTCGCCTGCCACTTGGTACTTCTGTTTACTTTGTCACTTTGTTCTAGAAAGGTATACTTATTAATTATGGAGTTCCTCCTTGGAAGAATTATAGATAATACTTGCTATTCAAGCCTATGTTAAATTGGGCTGCTCATTTCCTAGCACTAAGAATGGGGTTACATGTTGAGTTGCCGGTAAAAAATGCATCAATCTGCTGTTTTGTTTTATTATGTGCATGTTCGACCGGCTATTTTTTGATGCGTATGAAGTTCCTTGGAGCTAGAGGAGTCGAGGAAGAGGGATCAGGTTTCCTAGATGCTAGAGGATCAGGGTATGCTGGATATGCCTCGATATACCCTGCGTCTAGATGCAAGCTATTCTCAGTTTAACCAACTGGCAGATTAACACTGTAGGTCTACTTCTAATGCATCCAAGACCGTGTCCATGCAGCTCTCGCTAATATTAACAAAGCTTAGAATGCATGCAAGCCTGCTGCCAAGCGCATCTCATTCAAGTTAAAAAAAGCTGAGCTAATGCATGCAAGCCTGCTGCAATGCATGCCTCAGATGGGTTGATTAGTGTAATAGCTTTGGTAGATACTTAGAACCATCGGATTGATTACTGCTTTGGACAATAATCTACTTGTATGTTATGAAAGCAAAAGAAATATCTAGCTATTGTACCTATATTTGCTAGCCAAGGATGTCTTCATCACTCCGCTACCTCCCAGGCTGAGTTCCTCACGGTGACCCGTACCCGGAGATTGGGGCGGCACGACCCTTGGTGCCACAGTCCGCGTGTGAGCGTGTGCAGATCATGGCGAGGGAGTGGAAGGAGGCGGTGAAGCTCAAGGAAGGGGTTGAAGGGGCCAAGCCCCCTGCCCCCAACGCGCACGCCTTCCTGCAGCACATTCGCGGTTGCAGAGATGACTGGTATGTGCTCGCTTCTTGCCTGTTGATGCATTTCTTGCTGCAAATTTTGTTCGCCAGTTCATTAGGCCTTGTGCACACCAATTGTTTCTTTGGCCTTAGTGCGCTCAAATACTTTAGACAGTCCATTGAAATCCAGTGGTCTGCTATTTCGGGCACACTATGTGAATCCTTTGTGGTCTCTTCATATGGATTCGAATAGTAGAAGATAGAAACTGATTGTATCCAATTCTATATGCTCATCGTATGAATGCAGATAACTACATAGTAAGATTTGTTCAATTGGAAGTATTAGCTTTCAAAAATGTTACGACTATCCATGTGGTCAATTCAATAACATGAATCATGTGAATAACACCATACAGTTTTCTGCTCCTTCATCTGTATGTAATACTGTAATATCGAAATAGCAAAATTAAGCCTTGTTGTCTCATGCACAACTTCGAAACCTTGTTCGCTTAATGCTAAATCGTGATTTTGCTTAACTTGCTTTAGTTTGGATATCTATGCTGATAGATTTTGATACCCATGTCAAGGTTGTAGTTTGGTTCGTACTTCAGAAGCTGTGATTTTTTTCTCTTGATACAGAATGTCCTGTACTCTATTTAAGAGTGACTTTGTTTTAGTTTAGTAATGCCTTAACTTAGCTTTTATTTCATCATATTCCTTCCTATGAAGTATGAACAGATACTTCCTATCTCACACATATTACCTATCTTTTGTCTGAAGCATGATTATGTACATGCCGTATAATTCATTTAGATATTAGTCAATATTTTCCAGGAATGGATCATCAATCTTATAAAAAGGTTTATTTTCATATTGTTGGTTGTATTCATTGGAGATATGATATACATCTTATTTTTCTCTAGTAGCTATAGTACTTCTAGTTATAAACTGATAGTTTGTATATCTCATATGATCTGATCAAGGTGTGTATACCATGTAAGCTTCTTGGTTATTAATAATCATTGTAGCTCTTGTGGTCCTGGACCCTTCTTACTCTTTGTAGCTAATTATCTAGCTTAGTCTTGATCTCCAAGATCAATTTGGTATCCCATGTTCTTAATCTCTGAACGTAGTACAAGAAAAGTAACTGACTTGTTACTCCCTTCTTATGGTATCTGCACATCATAAATTTGGTATATGCACAACTTAAATATCTTATGCATGTATCTGTTTTGCCCTTATTTTTTTACTTACTTTGACCTGCAGCATCCTTGACATTCTGCTCCACATGTCTTGCAGATCTCCCAGTACAACTACAGCTCCAGACTGTCACCACCGATTTTCAGTGTCCAAGAACCACAACAAGCTGGATACTGTGGTTTGATTTTCTTTATATTTTAGTGGCTGGATATATGATGTGAACCATTCATGATTGTAATGTACTGTTGTATGAAATATTAGTGGCCCTGTTGAATCAGAATTATTTCATGTATCTGTTGGTTCTAATAAAATCTTTTGCTATTAATTATACTATTTAAATGTCAGAAAATAAAGACCTGGAAAAACTTATGAGCGGGACCTAATTTGTGCATCTAACAATTAGGGCCTACTGACACATGGGACTGTAGCAAATTAAAAGGCTGAAAATTTAGAATAAATTGTATGTAAAAAGGCCATGGCCCAAAAATAAAAAGGTTGAATTGTTAGGCTTGGCCTGTGTAGATGACTAAATTGATAATTAATAAATGGGCAAATTGTTGGGCTAGGCCCATTTAAAAGGCTGAATTGGACCAGGCTCAATTTGCTGCCACATCAGATTCCACGCCAGATTGGCTTATGTGGACAGGCTAGAATGCCATGACCAAAATTTTGGTCATGGAAACTATGACCATCTATTTTGGTCATAGTAGTTCACGACCAATTTAAAAAATAGGTCGTCAGTTGTCTATAGTGACGCTTGGTATGTGACCTACAGATTTTGGTCATAGAAAGGTCATAGATGAACTACTATGACCTTTCTATGACCAATATTTGGGGTCACCAGTTAACACATTTCTTGTAGTGATTACACGATTTGATAATTTTGGGCTGGTTACAAAGAAGCATTGGCATTGGGCCACGTCATTGTCGAAAACCCCAGACTCACTTTGGGAGGTGATTTTCCAACCAACCGGTTTTGTTTTGTATATAACCAATTAACCATGGTAGTGAGATAATAGTCTTCAAGACTTCAAACTCGACACCCTCCACCCATCTAACATGGAACATCATCGTCTTGTACAATCCCGAATAGTCAACTGCCCACATCTCTTCGATCCTGCCGCCTTGTACTCTTCCTTCACTAGTAGAAAACGGACCTTTGGTCCAGAGCATTAGTCCTGGTTCTGGTATAAACCGGGACTAATGCCCTAGTCCCAATGGCTAGAAATGGCCGCAGGGCCCAGAAAACATTAGTCCCGATTCGTACGAGACCTTTAGTCCCGGTTCGTTTAACAAACCGGGACTAAAGGGTCTGGCGCTGGAAAGGAGCGGATGTGTGGAGCTTTAGTCCCAGTTAGTTAAACGAACCGGGACTAAAGGGCCTGACTATATCTTCTTCGTCTCCCCTGCCCGAGCCATTTCAAGCTCACACAAGCATCTCCCTCAAATTTCTTCCCTCAAGCTCGAGTTCTTGCCGATTTTTATCAAGATTTGTGAAGATTTTTTGGCTCCACATCTATCTAAGGGTCCTAAGAGGTTTGCAACTTCATCCTTTCATATTTTATTGCTAGTTTTACCTCGTTTCATGCTCTAGAAATGTAGGGATTTGTGTGGATTCTATCTCTATATATCTGGTTAATTTGGCACATATAGTCCTTGAAATTCATTTGATTCATCGAAGCACAGAGATACATGAGTTCATCCTATCTGTATATCTTGGTTTGGCACATAGTCTCGAAATTCAAACGATTCACAGATGCATCATGCCACCGTCGAGTAACAAAATATCCTTCTTCTTCTTCAACCTACCGTCACAAAATCCATTGCAACAAAAATAAGAACCAAACCTATGAAGGCATACATATATATAGTGGCGCCCTAGCATTTTAATCATCGACCATTTAAGCAACCCAAAAACATGAACACGTCGGGGAGCTACCAAGTTAAATTAGGGAGTGCCTCTATGGCGAGCTCATCCAAGATGTCTGAGGACGGGATCCTAAGACATCTTCGAGAAGCTCTGCCATAGTGGTGTACCTACTCCCGCACACCATATTTTAGTTTATATCTTCTCTAACTAGATCAATATGCTGGTGGAGCTAACAAATTTCACATATTAGGGAGTGCCTCTACGGCGAGCTCCTCGAAGATGTCTGAGGACGTGGTCCTAAGACATATTCGAGAAGCTCTGCCGTAGTGGTTTCCCTGGTCTCGCACACCATCTTGTAGTTCTTCACAAGGATGCATACCTATTTATTGAGTAAGCAGCATAACATAGTGTTGGGCATTGATGACATAATGTCGACACGCTCACCCCTGGCATAGTGCTGCTACCCACCCAAAATAGTGTCGTCATTTACTGGCTTAGTGCTGCCTACTAAGGACATAGTGTCGACATGTTGTCGCCACATCCACATTTAGTCCTGGTTGGTGCCTCCAACCGGGACTAAAGGTTCATCATATCTTTAGTCCCGGTTGTTGGCTTCAATTTTGTTTTTTAGACCAATACTAATTTTATCATCATGATTCTATTTGATGTACTTAATTATATAATGCAGATGAGCCGGCAATGGATGTACACTGACCGACTCTCTAGCGAGTTCATTAAAGGTGTGCATTCTTTTCTCCTTGTGGCCGAGGCAAACAAGCGGAATGGTTTTATGTCTTGTCCATGTGGTGTCTGTCGGAATCATAAGGAATACTCTTCCTCAAGAGTCCTTCATAGCCACCTGTTTCGGTCCGGTTTCATGACCGGCTATAATTGTTGGACCAAGCACGGAGAAAGAGGGGTTATGATGGAAGACAACAAAGAAGAAGAGAATGATAATGTCTACCCTACTATGTCCCCTAAATACGATGGTACTACAATGGAAGACAATGATGAAGAAGAAGATGAAGAACGGGCATCAAATGTGCCCGATGATGATCTTAGTCGGTCCATTGCTGATGCCCTGGAAGAATGCATAACTGAAAGGGAGAGGGTGAAGTTCAAGCAGATGTTAGAGGATCACAACAAATTGTTGTACCCAAATTATGAAGATAGGCACAAAAAACTGGGTAGCACACTAGAATTGCTGCAATGGAGGCAGAGAACGGTGTGACTAACAAAGGATTTGAAAAGTTGCTGAAAATAATGAAGAAGTTCCTTCCAAAGGATAACGAACTGCCCGCCAGTACCTATGAAGCAAAGAAGGTTGTCTGCCCTCTAGGATTAGAGGTGCAAAAGATACATGCATGCATTAATAACTGCATCCTCTGCTGTGGCTAGGAGTACAAGAATTTGGATGCATGCCCAGTATGCACTGCATTGCGGTATAAGATAAGACAAGATGACCCTGGTGATGTTGAGGGCGAGCGCCGCATGAAGAGGGTTCCTGCCAAGGAGATGTGGTATGCTCCTATAATACCACGGTTGAAACGTTTGTTCAGGAACAAAGAGCATGCCAAGTTGTTGCGATGGCACATGGAAGACCGTAAGAAAGACGAGATGTTGAGACACACCACTGATGGGTTGCAATGGAGAAACATCGAGAGAGAGTTCCCGGACTTTGCAGGTGACGCGAGAAACTTATGGTTTGGTCTAAGTACAGATGGCATGAATCCTTTTGGGGAGCAGAGCTGCAGTCATAGCACCAGGCCTGTGACTTTGTGTATCTATAACCTTCCTCCTTGGTTGTGCATGAAGCGGAAGTTCATTATGATGTCAATGCTCATCCAAGGCCCGAAGCAACCCAGCAACGACATTGATGTGTACCTAAGGACATTAGTTGAAGAACTCTTACAGTTGTGGCACGGACAAGGTGTACGTGTGTGGGATGAGAACAAGCAGGAGGAATTTGACCTACGAGCGTTGTTGTGCATAACAATCAATGATTGGCCTGCTCTTAGTAACATTTCAGGACAGACAAACAAGGGATACAATGCATACACACACTGTTTAAATGAGACTGAAAGTATATATTTGGATAAATGTAAGAAGAATGTGTACCCGTGGAATCATCGTTTTCTTCCGCCCATGCACACCCTAAGAAGAAAGGTAACCATTTCAATGGTGAGGCACACAGCCGGTGTAATCCTATCCACCATACTGGTGATGATGTATTTGATATGGTGAAGGATTTAAAAGTAATCTTTGGAAAGGGTCCTGGTAGACAATCTATTCCGAAGGACAATGTCGGACACGCACCCATGTGGAAAAAGAAATCTATATTTTGGGAGCTACCCTATTGGAAAGTCCTAGAGGTCTTCTCTGCAATTGACGTGATGCACCTGGCAAAGAATCTTTGTGTGACGCTGCTAGACTTCTTGGGCGTGTATGGGAAGAATAAAGATACACCGGAAGCACGGCAGGACCAACAACGTTTGAAAGAACGAGACGGCATGCATCCAGAGCTGTTTGAAGGTACTGCCAGCTATGCTCTTACCAAAGAAGAGAATGAAATCTTTTTTGAAGTACTTTATAGTATTAAGGTCCCGTCTGGTTTCTCGTCGAACATAAAGGGAATAATAAATATGGTAGAGAAAAAATTTCAAAACCTAAAGTCTCATGACTGCCATGTGCTTATGACACGGCTGCTTCCGATTGCATTGCGGGGACTCCTGCCATAAAATGTTCGAGTATCCATTGTGCAGCTATGTGCGTTTCTCAATGCAATTTTTTAGAAGGTAATCAGTCTAGATAGTCTACCAAGGTTATAGAAATATGTGGTCCAATGTCTGTCAGCTTCGATTTGGTGTTCACACCATCCTTCTTCAATATTATGACACACTTCCTAGTTCACCTAGTCGAAGATATTAACATTCTCAGTCCTGTATTTCTACACAATATGTTCCCCTTTGAGAGGTTTATGGGAGTCTTAAAGAAATATGTTCATAATCGTGCTAGGCCAGAAGGAAGCATCTCAAAGGGATATGGAACATAGGAGGTCATTGAGTTTTGTGTTGACTTTATTCCTAACCTTAAGCCCATCGGTGTTCCTGAATCACGGCATGAGGGTAGACTAAGTGGAAAAGGCACGCTAGGAAAGAAATAAAGGATATGTATGGACGGACATTCTCTCACTAAAGCACACTACACAGTTCTGCAAAGTTCCACCTTGGTGGCTCCGTATATCGAGGAACACAAGAATATTGTACACTCCAACAACCCGGGGAAGCCTGACTCCTAGGTTAGAGATGAACATATGAGGAATTTTGGCGGTTGGTTGCTGACACATCTCATGAATGACATCAATATTGGAGAGAAGTTGCACTTGTTGGCTAGGTCACCATCTTCGACTATATTTACTTTCCAAGGGTACGAGATAAATGGGAATACATTTTACACAATCGCCCAAGATAAAAAGAGCACCAACCAAAACAGTGGTGTCCGATTTGATGCAACAGACGAGAATGTGCAAAAGGATACATATTATGGTTACATAGAGGAGATATGGGAACTTGACTATGGACCTTATTTTAAGGTCCCTTTGTTTCGGTGCAAATGGGTCAAGCTGACAGGAGGCGGGGTTGAGGTAGACAAGAAATACGGAATGACAACAGTGGATCTCAACAACCTTGCGTATAGAGATGAACCATTTGTCCTAGTCAATGATGTGGATCATGTTTTTTATGTGAAGGACATGTCTACCAAACCGAGAAAAAGGAAATATAAGCAAAATAATACAACATACCGTGAGCCAAAGCGCCACATAGTTCTTTCAGGAAAAAGAAACATCGTGGGGGTGGAGGATAAGACAGACATGCCAAAACATTATGATAAGTTTCATGAAATTCCTCCCTTCGCTGTGAAGGATGACCCAAGAATCCCGTTAAGTAAGGAAGATGTGCCATGGTTACGAATTAGAAGAAAACCCTAACAATAGAGATGTGTGGATGTTGGTGATGTACAATATTATTAAACCTTTATTTTTAATGATCTGCTTATATATATGGATATGAACTGTCTCGATCTCAATAGGTAGTATTGCAACTTGCTATGGCCAACAAAAAAGACATTTATTAATATTAGAACATAAAAAAAGTCATAATCATATCTAGCCCTGTAGTACACAGCTTCAGGGTCGTCTTTGGAATCGTCATCGTCATCGTCATCATCGTTGCTCGTAGAACATGGCTGGATCCTTAGCCCTTCCCCAACTTGTGCATAGGGGAATGGGGCAGGGGCACCTGCCACTCCAGCCTCGGATTCACGATGCGTGGGGGAGAGGGATCCTAGATGAAGACCTCGGTATGCCCTCGGCCTTCACCACCACCACCATTCTTATGGCTATGCGGCTGGTGAAAGTGCGGGTACCTCATGCGAGGATGGTCTCCCATGGCGATGCGCATCACGCCGGCGATAGTCCGGTTCGCCCACCACAGGCCGCGATCGAACTCGTTGTGGTTCACTAGGGACAGGCCATCACCCTCATACCTGGCGAGCTTCCTTTCCTGCCGATTTGCGAAGAAGGCAATCTAGGTGTCGAGGTTATCGGGATCCCAATGGGGATCCATCCGCTGCTCCGGCGTGAGATCGAGGTAGAAGTGGTTCATGATGGCCGCCTGGCGGGCTGAACCTTGAGGCACAGGAGGAACAGGAATCCCTCCAGCGCTCATCATCCAGCCGGCGGGCAGCCGGTACCCCGGCGGGCATGGGTAGCTAGAGGCGCACAGCACCTCGGTCTCCCTGAGCGTCATAAAGTCCCAGTAAGTGGTGTCCATTGTTGTGAGAGAGAAGGTGTGGATGTGTGGATGGACATGGCGGTCGGCCTAGATATACAGGGAAATGGCGGGAAAACATGGCGGGAAGCGAGGGGAAATGGCGGGAAAACATGACGGGAAGCAGGGGAAATGGCGGGAAATATCTAGTCCCAGTTGGAGGCCCCCGAAATATCTTTTTAGTCCCAATTACTAGTTTTAGTATGAAATATTATATTTCTAATGAGTATATTATTTTTTGTGAATAGCTTGGTATATTATATGTATTTTTCTATTTTTTAAATAATAAACTATATATTTCCAACATTTATACTAAATATAATACTTGTTCAACAATAAATAATTTCATTTAAGTTGTATAATATAGTATGATAATAGATTTAAATTATAGATCTTCTTTTTCTGAAAATTTTGATATATAATACATAATTTTCTGAAAACTATACACCGATTTTCTTTTTGGGGCCAAAAACCACCTTTAGCCCCGGTTTGTAATACAAATCGGGACTAAAGGTCTAAAGGGGTATGCGCGCGGGAATAGCAGCGGGCCGAAAATACCTTTAGCCCCGGTTTGTAATACAAACCGGGACGAAAGGGTGACCTTTAGCCCCGGTTTGTATTTACAAACCGGGGCTAAAGGTCACCCTTTGGTCCCGGTTTGTATTACAAACCGGGGCTAAAGGCGGGGGGTATAAATACCCCCACCTCCACCCCAGGTCGAGCCACGACCCGGAGAGCTTGATACCCTTCTTCCCTAGACGAACCGCCATCGTCTGTTAACTCGCGCGCACCATAGAGGATCTCGTCGTGGAGGATGCCGCCGCCCATGTGGAGGATCTCGTCGTGGAGGATGCCGCCGCCCGTCAGTTAGCTCGTCTGATCCTTCTTCCTTCCGTTGTCACCACATGGAGAGCTCCTCACGGTCTCTGCGCGTGCACCTTGTCCTGAGGCCCATTTATAGTTAGTATAGGTTAATTAGTTTAGGTTTAGAGTTATTATTTTTAGGTTAATTTAGAGTTAGTATAGGTTAATTAGTATTAGGTTTATAGTTATAGTATATAGGTTAATTTATTTAGTATTAGGTTTATAGTTAGTATTAGGGTTAACTAGTATATGTTAATTAGTATTAGGTTTATAGTTAGTATTAGGTTAATTTATATTAGTTAGTATTAGTTGTTTATAGCTAGGTTTATAATATTTGTAAAAAATATCTATTTATATAGTAGTTAGTTTAGGTTTATAGTTAGTATATGTTTATAGTTAGTATTACAAACCGGGGCTAAAGGTGGGGGGTATAAATACCCCCACCTCCACCCCGGGTCTAGCCACGACCCGGAGAGCCCGATCCTTCCCAGGGCTATAACAAACCCTAAATAGATGTTTATAGTAGTTAGTATTAGGCTATTTTCTTCATTGTACCTTGTGCCTTCTCTTGTCAAAACAATTTAATTAGGGCTAGTTAGGGTTAGTTAGAATACTTAGTTAATTAGATTTAGTTTAGTTAGTCTTAGGTTTAGGGTTAGTGTTATTAGGGCAATACTTAGTGATTTAGTTACTGTTTATGTTTTATGATTGATTATTGTTATTATATAGTTATGCCGTGTCCTCCTCGTTTGAGCGTACTAGACTCTGTCGGGTCCGGGGATGTCCGAGCCTGGGCTCCGCCAGGCTGGCACTAGGAGGAGCTACCTATCGGGACTCGTACCTTGGTGAGGAATTCGGGTATCATCGTCGACCCAGAGCTTCTTTGGTGGCGTCCACGAGGTCCAGGAGTGGTGCAGAGGGAGCCGGCCGCTGAGGAGGTGGTACGTCGTCATATCAGGGAGGAGGACGAGCACGTCTCCCGGTATATGTATCTTTTGGAGACCAGGTTCTCCCATCTCTGGTAGGTTCACGGATCTCACCCGAGCTATTCTCCCGTGATGGTTCCTGTTCTCTGGGTGCAGAGCTGCCATGGCACAGAACGCGACAGCCGAGTTTGCTAATTTAATATTATGAGCGAGATGTATTATTGTACTTTATCTTATATTATTGTACTTTATCTTAATGCAAAATTGTTTCATTATTAGTACGTAATTTTTTGTATATCCGAGTCGTCGCAATTGTAATATTCTTTTACTTAATGCAAAATTCTTTTATATTTTTCTGTATTAGCTAAGCTATGGACGGTAGACAGAATGAAGATGAGCTTCTCAACATGATAGATGAGGGTACTGGAGGTTCTTATTACGATGATGGCTCCTAGTATCTTAATTGTATGGAGGAGACGATAGTGGAGACGATGGTGCTGACCATGGTGGAGACCATGGTGAAGACACCTTAATAACAAAGTCCGGCGAGGTATATAAAGCCTCTACCACTTGATCACTAGTATAGATGCACTAATTGATTCGTATATATGTACTGACGAATGTTTCTTCTCTTAGACCTCCGCATCAGACCAATCTTCTACAAGGAAAAGAGGCCCGGCACAAAAGTTGCCCGCTGATGTCCGTTTTAGTATTGACTTAGTCTCTGCGCTAGGTCAACCGTTGGATCCCAAACAATCTGTGAATGCATTTGTACATCAATGCAGAGTGATTGTTAGAGACATCGTCCCGATCACCACGCGAGAGTGGAATAAGCCAGGAAAGAAAAGGGATCCAGCTGGGGCTAGTTTTGTAGATGACAGAGCGAGAGATGCGATGTCGAATTCTCTCATGACACATTTCACCCGACCAGTCTTGGAGACTGATGAGCTCACACAGCAAATGAGCAGGAAAGTCAAGGAGTGGGCTCTTAAGAAGATGGGCGGACTATTCAAGGACTGGAAGAAAAGATTGTACCACAACTATGTATTGAAGAAAAAAAACTCCTCCATTTACTGGCCCACTAGAGAAGCAGCAGGATAACTGGGCCGCATTTGTGGAATACAAGACCTCAGCACCAGCGGTGGCAATGTCAGAAAAGAATAAGCTAAATGCAGCCAAAAAGAAATATCACCATCATATGGGCATAGGTGGTTACAAGAGTGCCATGCCTAAGTGGGATAAAGCTGAGGCCGACCTGGCGGCTAAAGGGGTCACTCCAGCTATGTCTGGTTGGCCCTTGAGGTCAAGAAATTGGTTACTGGGGCATGGGGCATCGTATGACCCAGAAACAGGCGAGATTGTTCCAACCAAAGAAGTTGCTGCACCCAAGGATGATCTTATTAAAGTGATAAAAGAGGTTCAAAAGGGAAAGTTTGTTCTCGATAAAGAGAACGATGAGCTGACAAAGGCCCTCGGTAATCCTGAAAAGGCTAGACAAACAAGAGGCTTCGGACCTTCTTGTCCATGGGCTATCGGGTTTCCCGAGGACCTTGACACCTACAGAAGCCGATCGAGAAAAAAAAAGCGGCAAAAAGAGGAGGATGCAAAGCGGTTCGCGAGGTTCGAAGCCATGTTGCAGGAGCATCGGTAGGAGCTTAATGAACTTAAAGGACTCCAACAGCAAGATCCTGCACTAGACAGTGTGGTCGACCCATCTCAATGGAAAAGCGGCGTGGCTTCCACGGAGGGCCACGCTAATGACGCAACGATGGATGTGTACCCCGTGGATGCAATTAAGAAGAAGACTATTTGTGAGCTGCATGTTGAACTAAAGAACATATCCATGAAAGTGGCGGTCGGCTTTGCTTTACCTTCTGCACCGGGAGCGACCTACCATTGCAATCCGATTCCAACTGGTTATGCTCGTGTCGGTGTGGATGAAGTTCAACCGCTGTGTCAGTCACTACATCTTGACATCCCTGGAGGTGAAGGGGAGACGACACTGGGATAAGTCACGAGTGGCTTCATTCTTTGGAAAAAGGAATACATCAAGTTTCCAGGCTCGGCACCAAGGCCATCTTCTCCAACGAGAAACTATCCATCACCTCCAAGGCCATCGTCTCCTCCCAATAAAAGTCCACCTCTAAGGGCACCGTCTCCTCCTAGTAAAAGTCCACCACATCTATGTCTAACCCATGACCTCAACATGAGTGATACGTCTATTTTGCATCACTATTCTATGTCTTAATTCACTATTATTCATTGATACATTTCGTATTGAGAGGTGATACTTATGTTATTTCATCTATTTTTGCATGGTTGATGACTTTTGGAGCATGGACCGCTGCAGTCAGGATTCTGATGGAAAAGGTGCTGTTTGGAGGCAAAATTCACGAAGATCAGCAAATCCGGAAAAATATACGGAAAATCCTATTTTTCCAGAAGACTTAGGATGCCAGAAAATGGAATGGAGGTGGGCCACAGGGGGCCCACACCACCCCATGGCGCGGGCAGGCCTAGGCCGCGCCAGGGAGTGGTGTGGCCGCCCTGGCCCACTCTAGCCTCCCCCTCTGGCGTATATAAACCTCCCGAAACCCTAAGACTCAGGGAGCGACCACAGAAAGATTCTGCCACCTCTGCAGGGCGGAAAACACCGAGAGAGAAAGATCTCTTTGGCAGACAGATTTCTGCCGGGGGAATTCCTTCCCGGAGAGGGGAGATCGTCGCCATCGACACCACCATCAAGCTGGACTTCATCGGGATCATCATCATCATCACCACCATCAGCACCCTCATCACCATCTCCATATTGCTGTAACAATTGGTTGAATCTTACCTATAGTTCATAGGGGAAACTTTCCCGGTGTTGATTACTCTTTGTAGTTGATGCTATTGAGTGAACCATTGAATTATTGTTTATGTTCAGATTGTTATACATCATTATTCCATTTCTGATCATGATCCATATGATGTCTTGTGAGTAGTTCGTTTTGTGCTTGAGCACATGGGAGAAGTCTTGTTGTTAGTAGTGAAGTTGCATTGAGAAAGATTCAATAGATTGTTATTTAAGTTGTGGTGTACTTCTTCTAGTGGTGTCATGTGAATGTCGACTACATGACACTTCACCTATATGGGCCTAGGGGAATGCATTGTGTATTTGGCTACTAATCGTAGGGGTTGCCAGAGTGACAGAAACCTGAACCCCCGTTAGGAAACCATTGCACAAGGGACGTAAGGGTCTTAGAGTTTAAAGCCGTGGTTAGATTTCTACCTTAATTACTTTCTTGTACTTACGGATGTTTGCAAGGGGTATAATCACAAGTATGTATTAGTATTGGATGGGGCGGTACATTTGCACAGGTTCACCCACACAACACTTAGCAAGCTAAAGAAGATTAATCGACTATATGAAGCGAAAGCACTTGACAGTCTTCCCATGTGTCCTCGAGAACGTTTGGTCATCTATAGAAATACAACCGGCTTGTCCTTTGCTGCATAAAGGATTGGGCCACTTGCTGCATTTATTCCTACTGTCTTTTATTTACTCGTACTTTGTTTACTTGCTTTATCGAAAACCCCTGAAAATCCGTTTGCTAAGTATTTGCAGAGAATTCCTGATCCATACAACTAGCCAGCACCTTCTGCTCCTCATTTGGTTCGACACTCTTACTTATCGAAAATACTGCGATACACCCCCTATACTTGTGGGTCATCAAGACTATTTTCTGGCACCGTTGTCGGGGAGTGAAGCGCTATTGGAGAGTGGAACTGGTAAAGCAAATTTCTAATGTGAGTATTGTTTACTTCTTCTAGTTGCCTTATTTTCGTTATGGATAATTTGCTAAGTTTCTTATTTGATAATGCTACTACCACTGCTAAGGTAGTAGATAAGCCACCACCTGCTGAGAAAGATGTTTTCAAAATACCTACAAGAATTATTGATCGTGTTATGGATAACTATTATGTTGGGGATGGAACTGTCCATCTCGGTGATCATTTACTCTTTATACACGAATTATGCGGGTTGTTCAAGTGTGCAGGTATTACTACAGATCAAGTTAAGAAGAAGTTATTCTCATTATCGCTAAAAGGAAGAGCTGAGGAATGGTATAAGCTACTGAAGAATGGTCAAGCTCTGGAATGGGAGGAAATAGTGCCTCTCTTTTATTCAAAGTTTTATCCTCCTAGTGAGATTCATAAAGATCAGAATCAAATATACAACGTTTGGCCTCTTGATGGAGAGAGTACAACTCAAGCTTGGAGGAGATTGAAGTTACTAATGCTCAAATGTTCCATTCATGAGCTCCCCAACAATATTATTATCAACAACCTTTATGCAAGGCTCCCTCTACATGATAAAGATTTATTGGATGCTTCTTGCGCTGGATCATTCACTCGCATGGAAGAAGAAGCTAAATGGGATCTTCTGGACCGTATTCAAGACAATGCTGAAGCTTGGGAGAATGACAAAGGTAGAAAGTCAGGTATAAATTATGATTATAAATCCATTAATCTTTTATGGGAACCGACGACTTTCAAAATATTAAAATGCTTATGGTCTAGACTCACAAGCTATTGCTTCTTATTTTAAGGCTTTTGCTTCCTATATTGAAGTGCCTAAAAAGAAGTGGAATAAGTATCATGAACCTTAGAAAGATGTTGTTAAGAGTGTTCCTGCAAGAAAAACTAAAGTTTATACTGCTAATCATGTTTTACCTGAACCTTATATTGAGAAAATGCCTTTCCCAGTTAAGGTAAAGGAACATTCTATGATGGCTAGTATGGTAGATGAAAGTATGAATAAAGCTATTGAACCTGATAAAAAAATGGTTGATGAACCTACTGTAGCAAATGTGAAAGATTTTGTCACTAAGTATGAGGAAGAGGGACACCCTATCCTTTGTAAGGATACCTCTAATATTGTTTCACAAAGTAGTGTTATGAGAGCTAGTATTCCCGTGTTTTCTGTTAGAATAAGTGATCATTGCTATGATAGTCCTTGTGATAGATATATTGTTAAGTTTATGCATGATACTGAAAGTTATTATGAGAGAGGGAAAAGTGTTCTTATGCATCTCAATAATATCAAGTTTCCCTGTTTTATGCTGAAAGTTTTTATGCGGCACTTCTTTTGCCTTCTTATGCAAGTTTCCTATGGATTCAACAACTTGTTTGTTTACAAAATCCCCTTGCATAGGAAGTGGGTTAGACTTAAATGTGTGGGTGTTTTTGCTTCTTAATGCTCTCTTTCGCTTCAGTTTATATCCCTATGAGAGCTTCTTCAAAATTACCATGCCCATCTTAATGGCTATAAAGAAAGAGCTTTATGGGAGACAACCCAATTTGTTTTTGCTTTTAGTTTGTTTTTGTTTATTTGAGTCTTGGAAGTCATTACTTTGGTAATAACCTCTCCTTATCCATTTTTGTTTGGTTTTTGTGTCAAGATCAACCTCTAATGAGAGAGAAGTAAGATTTGGGGAAGTTGTTGTCCCGAAACAGATTTTTGTGCTTCACCGTAAACATTCGTGAGAGATCTCTGTATGTCGGATTGAGCTGTAATTTTTTGTGCTTCTGCCCCAGGTTGTTATTTAACTTTCGTTAGTTTTGCAGTTTTTGATTTGAGCAACAGAAGATTTTCGAAAAAATTGATCTTTACCTGCTGGTCTGTTTTGACAGATTTTGCCAATCTTGCATTTGCTTCTTTATTCGATTTCCTTTTTGAATTCTTTTTGGGTTATCAGAAGGAGTTGCTACAGTAGCTTTTGTTTTGATGGTTTTCAGTTGAAGTTGAACTCAAAAGGTTTTATCACTTCACTTATACTAATGTTGCTAATGAGAATTGTGTGAAGTTTTGTGTGAAAGAAATTTCCAGGAAGAGGAGACAATGGTGTAATAAGAAAGAGAAGGGTTTTATGACTCAATTAATAAGAATATGAAGATGAAGATATCGATGATATTCAAGAGATGGCCTCGTAAGAATCTACTAGATACCAAATTCAGAGACCTGCAGAGTCCGTGTTCAAATAGGTAACAGTTCTGGTAAGAAAAGTTCCACGAAAATACAATCCAACTATATTTTTGCAGTTTTCAGTCAATAAGGAAAGTTTCGAAGCGAAAAAGGGACGGAACCGGAGCCGGGGTGGCCCACACCACCCCATGGCACGGGCCCACCCCTGGTCGCGCCACCAGGTGGTGAGGCCACCCAGGACTCCGCCTCCGACTCGTTTTCTCCCAGTACCTTCCTTTTGATATGAAACTTTGTAATATATAACCCCCTGGATCTTCCGAGGTTTGTATATTGTGTTTTCGTCGTGTTTTTGTTTCGATCTGTTTCTGTCAGGACATACTCTTTGAGAGCTTAGAATCACAATGGTGTCCGCCAAGGATAAAGGAAAGGAGCCTATGGAGGAAAACCTCCGAGACCCCAAGTAAGGGCTGGTACCTTCAGTCACTTGCCCTGCATCAACGGAAGCCCTACGAGTCACTAAAGAATTCTATGATAAGTACCGAGACTTGAAGAGGAAGGTGGACATGCTTCAATGGGAGAATGATAGGCTTCGTAAGATGGTAGAAGATTTCCTCACGTCAACTAAGGAAATAATACCACCACCACCGAAGGAGTAATTTGTCATCAGGTTTGGCACCCCCTTGGTTTATTCCAAGCTTGGGGGAGTGCCGCGGTATCATATCACTATCTTCTATCTTTTTACCTTATTAGTAGAGTCATATCATGAATAGAGGAGTTATTTTGTAGTATGGTTTGCATTATGGAAGTGTCCCCTCTCTCGTTAGATGTATCCCTTGGTGTGAGTTTCCGTTATAGAATATTAATGAGAAGTTCTATCATTCACTCTTTTGCATAGCTTATATTAGTTTCCAATTCGTGGTTATATGATTGATCTTGTTGTTAGTATTGGTATCACTTTGGGATCATTGAGTTAATTTAGTTGGTTTTGGCAAACCTGGCTCGGTCAGTAGCAACACTATTTTTGAGTTGAAAGAACAACATAAGAGTACTCTAGAGAAAAATAATTTCATCATCTTTCTTTCTTGATTTGCTCATAAGTCTAGTATTCTCTAGTTAAGATCTTTTGTGCTTCCAAGGAAGATTGCATGTTTGCCTTTATCACTTGTATGTTTGTTTCTTTCCTTCAACTCTTATACTTGCTACCCAGCCTTGCTAGCCAAAAACCTGTACTAAGAGGGTATTCTTCTCGTGCATCCACCTCCTTAAAACTAAAACCTTTTCCATTTGTGTCCACCATACCTACCTAGTAGCATTATTGCTATTCCAAGTAAATTCTTGTTTTATCTACCTCCCAAATTAAACTTGTTATGTGAAAATTAGTGATTAAAGCTCTCACAAACTTGATGGCACACTTTACTTTCTTGCACTTAATAAACTTGAACCATTGGGTCCTTCTTTGTTGCGTATATGCTTGCACTTTATGAGTTGAATTTAGCCGAACCATGTATCATGGGGATCGCTTTCAACACTTCATTGCTACTTGTACCTAGTTGATATCATGTTCTTTTGCTTATGGATCCCGGCGGTGTGAAATAAAAGTGGAACTTGTAAGATCATGGAGTTTATATGTGTGTTAGAAAGCACTGGGCGCTAGCCTAAGCCATGCCTAATCATGGTGGAAACTTGCAGAATAACTATAGTGAGCATTCTGTGAAGCATCCTCAATAAAAACCTATGCAAATAGCAAATAAAAAGATCGCTGAGATGCTCACTGTCTGCTTGCCTTGTCATTTTGATTACGGGATAGCTCCTGTGTCATGTGCAAGGGGTACCCCATTGGCGGTTCTCAATGATACGCATGTATTTACAATGACAAGAGCTTGCTCGTGACTGAAGTTGAGTAGCATGAGGATCGGTACTCATAAGTAAGGGGCATGAGATTTCAACTTATAACTTGTCAAGCATATCCTCTTAGTTGTATCACTTTAACCTTAATCACCTAAAGATGCCTATGATAGGGGCAATGAGAGTTGAAAGCTAGTAAGTATCATAATTTTTGCGAGCTCTTTATGAGACTTGCAATCCCTGCTTCCCTCTTCGAAGGGACTTTCTTTTACTTTGTAGTTGAGTCAGTAAACCTACTCCCCTCTATCTCAGCAAGTATTTTGAGTTGTTGTGTTTCATTCATATGATGATTTATGCAATCATGTTTTATGTTCCTTGTTTTGCACATTGCTCTTATCTTGAAGTTTACTACTTTGAAAGCTTTCATTGAAAACCAGCTATTCGTGAACCCAGCAAATTATCAACTATTCTTCGACCAAGATCTAAGTTTGCCATTACCAATCATGATTCACTTTGTGTTTCTTTATTGTGTTTCCTTTACTCATTGCAAGTTGAGTTATATAATAGTGAGTTGTCTTCTATTATAATCTATGTTTTTGATGAATGTGATGCTTCTTGTCCGTATTCTTTTATCGACTCTTCACTCCATAAACTTGAGGTCATGTTTATTGAGCTCAGTTTCGCTTGGGGACAAGTGAAGTCTAAGCTTGGGGGGAGTTAATACGTCCATTTTGCATCAATATTCTATCTCTTAATTCACTATTATTCATTGATATATTTTGTATTGAGAGGTGATACTTATGTTATTTCATCTATTTTTGCATGGTTGATGACTTTTGGAGCATGGACCGCTGCAGTCAGGATTCTGATGGAAAAGGTGCTGTTTGGTGGCATAATTCGTGAAGATAAGAAAATCCGGGAAAATATACGGAAAATCCTATATTTCCAGAAGACTCAGGATGCCAGAAGATGGAGTGGAGGTGGGGCACAGGGGGCCCACACCACCCCATGGCGCGGGCAGGCCTAGGCCACGCCAGGGAGTGGTGTGGCCGCCTGCCCACTCAGCCTCCTGGCGTATATCAACCGCCAAACCCTAAGACTCGGGAGCGACCATAGAAAGATTCCGTCCTCTGCAGGCGGAAACACCGAGAGAAGATCTCTCCCAGATGATTCTGGGAATTCCTTCCGGAGAGGGAGATCGCCATCAACACCACCATCAAGCTGGACTTCATCGGGATCATCATCATCATCACCACCATCATCACCATTAGCACCCTCATCACCATCTCCATATTGCTGTAACAATTGGTTGAATCTTGCTATAGTTCATAGGGGAAACTTTCTCGGTGTTGATTACTCTTTGTAGTTGATGCTATTGAGTGAACCATTGAATTATTGTTTATGTTCAGATTTTTATACATCATTATTCCATCTCTGATCATGATCCATATGATGTCTTGTGAGTAGTTCGTTTTGTTCTTGAGGACATGGGAGAAGTCTTGTTGTTAGCAGTGGAGTTGCGTTGAGAAAGATTCAATAGATTGTTATTTAAGTTGTGGTGTACTTCTTCTAGTGGCGTCATATGAACGTCGACTACATGACACTTCACCTATATGGGCCTAGGGGAATGCATTGTGTATTTGGCTACTAATCGTAGGGGTTGCCGGAGTGACAGAAACCTGAACCCCCGTTAGGAAACCATTGCACAAGGGACATAAGGGTCTTAGAGTTTAAAGTTGTGGTTAGGTTTCTACCTTAATTACTTTCTTGTACTTACGGATGTTTGCAAGGGGTATAATCACAAGTATGTATTAGTATTGGATGGGGCGGTACATTAGCACAGGTTCACCCACACAACACTTAGCAAGCTAAAGAAGATTAATCGACTATATGAAGCGAAAGCACTTGACAGTCTTCCCATGTATCCCCGAGAACGTTTGGTCATCTATAGAAATACAACCGGCTTGTCCTTTGCTGCATAAAGGATTGTCCACTTGCTGCATTTATTCCTACTGTCTTTTATTTACTCGTACTTTGTTTACTTGCTTTATCGAAAACCCCTGAAAATCCGTTTGCTAAGTATTTGCAGAGAATTCCTGATCCATACCACTAGCCAACACCTTATGCTCCTCGTTGGGTTCGACACTCTTACTTATCGAAAATACTGCGATACACCCCCTATACTTGTGGGTCATCAATGAGTCCATCTCAATCTACGCAGCCGCCTCCACCCACTAAGGGCCAAAAGCGGAAGAATATCACCGCTCCGTCGAGTAATACCCGACACCCAAAGCGACAGTTGTCGCCCCTCCCAAGAGTACCACCGGTTACTCCCAAGAGGGCTTACGACCTGAACAATGAGGAGACCGATGCGGTCGTACGGGCCGAAGTGGATGCTCATTTTAAAAAGAAACAACCTGAGCCAGAGGTCCAAATAAAACCGGAAACCAAGGAGCACTTTAGGAAATTACTGACGCAGCCATCCCAAGCTCAATTAAATGCGCTAGATAACTATACACGCTGTCTTCAGAAGACACTGAAAAAGAAGAGACCAAGTGGTAGAGGAAGCATCACAAAAGACGTTCCCCAGCAGGGAAACAAGCAAAACTATCAAGTGGTAGCGGAAGCATTAGAACAGACGTTCCCTAGCTGGGGAAACAAGCAAAACAATCGAGTGGTAGCGGAAAAAGAATCAAAAGAAACGTTCCCTAGCTAGGTAAACAGGCAAATCAATCGATGCCCCCGCTCCAAGCGTACATACCCGAACCTCAACTATATGGGGGAGAACCTTTGCATATGGAAACGGCTAAGATATTGGCCGAGCAGTGTAATATGTCTATTCATGACATTATTCATGGCGATGATATGCCCAAGGCTGATGTAGCACCGAAATATGTTCACGGGGAGCCTCTGGTCAGTTCTGAGAGGCTTCGGGATATGCCAACAAAAATGCGACAATTGCATGAATGGTACATGGAAGTATAAAAAAAGAGCAATATTGGCTCATAGCGAAAGTTCGAAAAGAGCATTACTTCACTGAAGACGAGGTCCCTATTGAATTTACAGAATTCTTTCAGTTATTCAATCTAAAGGAACTCGACAAATATATCCTCAGTTGTTATTGTCTGTAAGTGATTACTTTATTTATGTAATTAAGTCTCTAGCTCAGCTTGTTCAATTCATTGCCGGTAAGTATACTCACTATATTCTTTTATACATTATAATTATGCAGATTGAAGATTCTCGAATGTAAAAAAGGCTATCAACGGATTTGGGTTCATTGACCCACATCGAGTTAATGGAGCTGTGTTAAAGGATAAGCCACTGGAGACCGAGCATAACTTGCTCCGGTTTTTCATGAACCAACATTTCTGTTATGAAATACTATTTCCTTACCACTGCGAGTGAGTGTGTTATTGCCTTGTATACGTTAACTTTGCTTACTCAATGTTCAGTGTAATGATGAGTTACCGACGTATGTAAACCTTGCGTAGCTACCACTGATTTTTCTAAGCATTTCTGTTGACTTAGGAAGAGTTCAAATCATGGACTCATTAAACAAAGACATGGAAGAGTACCGCAACATTATCGATATGCTCCATAGGTAAATTCAACCATTATCGTACTATATCGGTTTCTTTCATTCATTTTCTGAGATATCAAGTAGTTATTAACTCATACATTCATTTTCTTTGTCAGGTAGTGTTTGGACACGGTTCAAGAACAAGGTATGCGGTCAATGGTGTAAGGAGCTGATTTTTAAACCGATCCTGGTAAGTAGTACGAGCTAGGTCAGCGCATCTATTTAATTCTAATTTATGTACATTTATCATGCTAGAGTTATTATTTGATTGAATTCTATTCTTATAAAGTGCACGAGGCAGCCACGGGGGAGTAATCTATGTGGATTCTACGTGTGCGAGTTCATTCCCATCACTACTGAGAAGCCCTTGGAAACTGTTCGAGTAAGTAAACAATATATTCACCCTTTATTTTTATTACAATAAGTTGTGTTGAGTCTAATTCATATGATCTCCTTCTTTATAGTTGGACGTGATGTGGGACAAGCTCGTACCACAGGACCGCCTACTAGCAATCCAAGAGAAATTGGCTGGATTTTTGTTCGATGAGGTCATAGACCAATACGGAGAATACTCTATAGATAGACCCTAAAGCATCCATGTAATGATCTCCATGTAATCAAATAGATAGGCTCTGGACCCAGTTGGGACTCCATGGAATGACCTCCATGCATGTATGCTTGTAAGAGAAATTATATTATATATGCATCAACGTGTACAAGTACTGTGTAGTAGCGTTGTGTATGTATACGAAAACTTGTTTGTAATGAAAACACAGAATGAAAAATAATTGAACACAAAACAGAAAATGAAAAGAAAAACACAAAACCCTAAAACCCTATCTCCTGCCGCGGCAGCCAAATGGCCCAAAACGCTGCCGCGACAGGGAACCTTTAGTCCCGGTTCGTGTTACGAACCGAGATAAAATGTCCTCCATCCTAGCGCGGCTCACGGGTCCATATGGTGGACCTCTAGTCCCGGTTCGTAATAGATCTGGCAGTCCCGGTTTATAATCCGGGACTAAAGGTCCTTACGAACCGGGTCTAAAGGCCTGGTTTCTACTAGTGCTTCTCTATTATATAATATTGGTGTGAAACTCAATAATTGCAACCGAATTTATCTAACATGGATATTAATGCCAACTAGAATAAGTACTACAATATGTAATATAGATGTCGAAAGTTCTGGCGGATTCAGGCCAATTTTTTACTCACATGATCATGGTGGAGAACTCACACGATCACATTAGAATACACGATGGTTTTCTTGCTCTCAACGTCAGGTCAGAACGGTCTCCCCAGGGGAGTGACAGTGGCAAACAATAGAGACGCCCAACCCCGCATCCCTCCTCCTTCGCCCCTTGGCCATCACTAGGCGCAGCTGCTAGGCAAATCCCCGTGTGGTAGCCGGCAGCAGTAGGCCCTCCTCCCTCGTGCGCGGGGGCACCGGCCGTGGGGGCGGTGTTGGCTGCACCACGTCCGGAGCAGCGGCAGTAGGCCAATACGGGCGAGATCTGGGCTTGTAGGGCCTGATCTGGGTCGGGCGGGCCTAAGTGCTCGAGTTGGCGCGAGAGGTGGTCGGCACAGCGATATGCAGCATGGATGGTGGCGTGATGCTCCGGTGGAGGCGAGATGCCAGTCGGCCACGGTCGGGAAGCCTCGGCTGTGGCGGTGCAACATAGACTAGGGGCGTGCGGGTGCCTCTCTTTGTTCTGGCGTGCTCTGGTAGTGAGGAAGCCGGGACGACAGCCCTGGAATCTTCTTCAATGTGTGCGGCGTTGTGCGGAGGCTGTCGTAGGCTCGCAGCATGAGGTGTGTGGCATGAGTTGAGTTTGGTGGTCGGTAGCAGAGGTATGCTGCTTGGCTTGCTGCTCCTTTAGCCCAAACTCCCTTGTTGGGTTTGGTGGTCGAGATCATACTCCGGGCGAAAGCCCCACACTTAGGTGCCAGCGGCGGCATCCTTGGCGTTTTTCTCCTTCTTAAATGCGTCGTTTGGGAGCTACAATCCTCTACTGACTCGAGTGTCTTAGGTTTCTCTGGGTGAAAACCTAAGCTCCTTTGGAGCAGGCGACGGTGACACACACATCATTACCTTCTAGGAGGCATCGCCTGGGAGTTCTTATTCCTCAATGTTCCACGGGTTCGTGCCTGCTGTGTTGGGTGGCTCTATGGTTGGGGCAGTGGATGCCGAGGCGGCAACCTATGATAGTGGACGTGCGCCGATGTGGCAGCCTCGGGAAGCACTTGCGGTCATGGCTCTAGAAGGCAGGTTTGTGGCTTGGTGAAGGCTATTTGGGAGAAATATGTTAGTGGTCAAATGCCTATATAGTGATGGAACAACAAAATGTGTCCCTTACGCAAATTTCTTCGTGGTTGGGCCAGACATACTGCCGGAATTCTTAAAAAAGATAAAATACGCCTTTCATCTATTATCAACGGTTTAGAGGCTTCTGCAGAAGTTAGGCTTTTATCTACCCAAGAGATTGAGCTTAAAAACCAATCAAATACAGAAATTGCCAGACTACTTCGTGAGGAGGAAGTCAAATGGTATCAATGCTCTAAAGCGAAATTCATCCTTGAAGGAGATTGATGACCCAAAATTATAGGGGGTGTATCGCAGTATTTTCGAGGGAAGTGAAACCCAATTTATTGATTCGACACAAGGGGAGCCAAAGAATATTAATAAGCCTTAACAACTGAGTTGTCAATTCAGCTGCACCTGGAAACAATCTTGCTCACAACAGTTTATCAGTAGCAACAGTTTTGTAGTAGGAATAGCAAAGCAACAGCAGTAGTAAAGCAAAGACAATAGTAACAAAAGCAGTAAACAGTGGGATTCGAGTGCGGTAGGCATAGGAATGGATGGACGGGCGTTGCATGGACAAGACAATTCACATAGCAATCAGAACATAGGGCAATTGTAGATAAATAAGATAAAGCATCCAAGTACTAGACAATCCTAGGCATGTGTTCCATATATAGTCATACATGCTCGCAATGAGAACTTGCACAAAATGTTTTGTCCTGCCAGCCCGTTTGTAGCGGGGCCTCTAGGGAACTACTGGCAATTAAGATGCTCCTTTTAATAGAGCACCGGAGCAAAGCATTAACACTCCGTGAACACATGTGATCCTCACATCAAAGCCATTCCCTTCCGGTTAACCTGATTTACATCGCCGGGGCCATAGGTTCCGGACAACAACGTGTGTATACAACTTGCAGATAAGACCAGAAACAATACTATCATAATGAATCAATAACATGTTCAGATCTAAAATCATGGCACTCGGGCCCTAGTGACAAGCATTAAGCACAACAAGTCGCAACAAAGTCATAAAGCACTAATAAAAGATACTAGGCACCATGCCCTAACAATCTGATGCCATTACATGAACGATCTCATCCAATCCCTACCATCCCCATAGCCTATAGCGGGGGATTACTCACTCATAGATGGGGGAAACATGGATGGTCGATGGAGAAGAGATGGTGATGACGATGGCGTTGATCTCCTCCAATTACATCTGGCGTGAATACCGAGGAGTTTCGTGCTGTTTCGTGGAATCTAGTGGGGGCGGCAGAGCGGAACTCCTTCTAGAAAAACGTCGAAACCCCCGAAGTTTTTAGGTCAGGAGGCTCCTTATAGGCAAAGAGAGAGACCGAGGGGGTGCCTGGGGGTCCCACACCACCCCTGGCGCGGCCTGGCCTGGCCCGTGCCACCAGGTGGTGTGGCCACCCCCTGGCTCTTCTCCGTCTCGTATTCTGGCTCCTAGAGTCTTCGGGTGAAATAGAAGTTTTGGCATATTTTCCGGGATTTTTCCTGATAGTTGGTTTTCTGCACAAAAAGTAGACACCAAGGCAATTCTGCTGAAAACAGCGTCAGTCCGCATTAGTTGCATCCAAATCACACAAGTTTAGAGGAGAAACAATAGCAAAAGTGTTCGGGAAAGTAGATACGTTTTGGACGTATCAACTCCCCCCAAGCTTAGCTTATTGCTTGTCCTCAAGAAATTCAGTTGAAAACTGAGTGCGATAAAAGAACTTTCACGAACACATTTGCTTCATATGATGTAAATATTCTCAGCAATGTGATCAAGTACTTAGACAGTTCATAATAAAGAGTATGCAACTGAGTCTACTTAATAGTCATTGCAAGCTATGAAGATATTCCAACTCAAGAATAATAAGTAGCATGAAGCACAAACATAAGCAACATTAAAATGCTCATAAAAAGGTATGATAGAGTGGTATCTCGCTTGGCTTTGATTATGAATGTTAAGGAACCTCTGAAGTTCAAGTGATGACTAGAAGTAAATATATCAAGGATACAAGCATCAAAGTCATAACACAAATAATCAAGTAATAGAGCAAACACAAAGAATGACAACTATGCTCTCAAGAAGGTGCTCAAAGAATATGTGGAGACTCAACAAGTAGAAGAAAAGGTTTTGAATAATTTGAAAGGCTTCCAAATGCTGAAAGTATGGTACTCGTTAGCTTTGAGCTCTCATTGCCCCTATCATAAGCATCTTTAATGTGGTTAAGGTGAAAGTGAGGTCCAATCTGAGTTATATGCTTGACAGACTATAAACTGAAAATCCCAAGTCCCTTGAGTACGAGGGCCGCTCCTCATGCTACTCAACTTTAGTTACCGGTAAGTTCTTGTCATCGTAAGTATGTGCGTATCATTGAGAACCGCCAACGGGGTACCCCTTGCTCAATGATATGGAAGAATCCCCATATCAGAATGACAAGGAAAGCAGACAATGAGTATCTCAGCAATCTTCTCATTTACCATGGGAAAATGGTGCTTTTTTTCTCTCTTTCCTCTTTTCATAAAACTCTTTTTTTTCTTTTTCTCAATAGATATCTCTCTCTCTCTTTATAAGAAGAATGCTTCATAGATATCATTATGGTTACGCTGCAGGTTTCCACCATGTCAGCATGGATTAGACCAGCGGCCCAGGCATTTCTCTAACACACATACATAACTCCATGGACTTACAAGCTCCCCTTTTATTTCACACCGACGACATCCGCAAACAAAAGAGCAAGGTATCAACTGGGTATATATATACAAGTGTTGAAAGCGTTCCCCATGATAGCAGTTACGCTAATCCCGACCTATAATTTGCAAGCATATAACTTTCATGGAGAGTTCACAATGGTTTAGGTTTATTAAGTGTAGGAAATAAAGTGTGCCATCAAGTTCGTGAGAGCTTTACTAACTAATTTTCCCATAACAAGCAAACATTTTATTCGGAAGAAAACAATGCATATTGAATATGCACGGGAGTAGCAAATGATGCTAATAGGTAGGTATGGTGGACACTTTGGAAATATTTGGTTTAGGGAGTTGGAAACATGAGTAAAACACTCAGTGAAAGTGAAGGCTAGCAATAGTAAGGGAGCGACAAACGAGAGAGCAATAGTTGTCATTATCATGCTTGCAACAAAACAGGACTACTCATGGCAGGAAAGTGATTCAAGATCCTCAAGTCAAAATAATTCATCGAGGCTCAACTGATTATTACAGTCATGTGCATGCGTGAGCATGTGCCAAGTCAATTCAAATGAAACATTCAGAGGAGGATACCGTGGTGTCATACCAATTTATGAATAGAGAAATGCAAGAAAACATTCATAAGACATGCTACAAACTATTAGCGAGCTGGAGCTAATCATAAGAAAGCAAGAACTACTAAGCATCCAAATATAACATACACCCTACTTGAACGGACTAAGCAAGCCCACATTGATGAGTATATGTACAAAAATGAAAACAAATAGAGTTCGTTACCAGCCTATTACCATGCCTCAAGTAGTGATTGATCCTCATTATTGCTCTTCACTTGTGTGGCTTGAATAATAATATGAAACCAATATCCACTGAGGACTGCCAAACCCTGTAGCAAACTCGCAAAAACCAAAGAAGAACGACAAATATTTTTGGTGTTTTTGATTTTTAAACAAGAACCAAAAGAGAAAAACAAGCAAAGCAAAATCTTTTTGGGTTTTTCAAATAGTTCAAAAAAAGAAAAAAGGGAAAAGCAAACCAAGGAAAAAAGAAGAAGCAAACCAAAGAGAAACAATAGAAATATTTTTGGTCTTTTTGTGTTTTTAGAAAGCAAAAGCAAAGAAGAACGAAAACTAAAAAGAGAACGAAAACATGAATATACAAAGTACCGACGCAACATGATATGGAGATGAGTGCAGTGTCGGCATACCTCCCCCTAAGCTTAGGCTTTTGGCCTAAGTGGGTATCAATCCATGTACAAATAGGGGTTCCAAGCGGGCGGATCTGGGTAAGAATGGTCATAGCTGGGCCCATGAGAAGAACAAGAAGCTCCCTAATCATAAGCGGGCTGCTGATATGAAGACTCTCCCTCATTCGAGGGCTAGAACGAATCATCCGTGACCTCCCTTCTAGTGTCCTGCTCCTGTTGGGAGAGCTCTCCCAAGTACGTGTCAAGCTCCTCCTTAGTGAGGGACCATCCTTCCCTGTTATCAAGGTTAAACAAAACAGGTGCATGCAAAAGAACAACACGCTCGGACTTGCTCTTTCTCCAACCAGCTTTGATAAAGGTTATTTCATAAGATAACTCACTCATACTAGCCCACGAGTAAACAAATTTATGCTGTATCATGGAATTAAGATCAAGCCTCTCTATGGGAAACTGTAGGTCTAGATGATGAGGCACTAAACCATGCAATGCTAGTAAACGAGAAGAAATAAGGCCTCCACAAATTCCACCTTTCTCACGGTTAGCAGCAAGACGGAAAGCTATCAAAGCACCTAAGTTGTAAGACCTATCTCTTTTAAGAGCAGCAGAGATAAATGCTAGATCAAACGAAGATAACTTATTGGCAGTTTTCCTAGCAAGAACACACTTGGCAATAAAGTAGGCAAAGTAGCGAATGGAGGGAAGATGAATGTTACGGATTTTTCCATTCTCCTTCGAGAAGCTACTCCCTTGGCAAATCTCTGCGTATAAATCCATGAGTGGTTCAGGTCTCTCCTTAATCTTTCTGCATGATCCCCATTGAGGTACCTTAATAGCTACACAAAAATCATCAAGAGAAAGGTCGACAGCTATATTGTAAATTTTGTAATGGACCATGGGGTTAGGAAAAGAGTGACTAAATTGGAAGTCCTGCACCATAGACATGGTTAGCTTCACAAATTGACAAGGTTCATCTTCCAAAAAGTGCTCTAACCCTGCATTAGAAACCAAAGTGTGGAAATCTTGTAGAATTCCTGCAGCTCTCATGAACTCAGAGCATGGATAAATGGAAGGAAAAACTTCCTCCTCTCGGTGGACCTTCATGACCTCAAGCACCCAAAGCTCATGTTGGTTTAGGTGGTGTTCACTCATCTTCTATTCTGAAATTTAAACACCTATTAAACAAGTGATTGCAAAGTATATAATGAAGGATTCTACTCAAAGGGACTTGCAAGAGGCCTAAACATGCATCAAAACTATATCTCTAAGCATCAAACAAGCTTACAAGCCCTCATAACCAGTCACCTACAGCAGCAAAATACTCAACACATAATCCACTAAACACAAATCTACTTGGACAAGGGGAGGAGTCACATACCAGGGAACAAATGCTCCAAATTTCAGCAAGAAAGATGGGCTGAGCAAAGAGATCGAAAAAATCGAGAGCCAGCACAGCAAGAACATGATTTTGAGCTATGAACTGGAGCTTACTCGGGAGAGAGAAGAAAGTGGCAGGTGAGAGAGTTAGTGGGGGGCCAGGGGTGGTCCACACCAGGGCATGGCGCCACCCAAGGCTGGCCGCGCCACCATGTGGTGTGCCTGCCTGGTGGGCCCCCCTGGTACCTCCTAGGTAATCCTCTGCCCCTTTTTTCACGTAAAAATTTAATATGATTTTCTGGAATTTTTCGAGACACTATATTTTTGGGCATTTTTCAGAAATAGAAGAATGATTTTTCTGACAAACAGATTTTTTTTTTGGAAACATGATGCAAGGACAAAACAAGGCTAGAACTACAGAAGTTCTAACATGCAAGCAACTAACAACAAAAAGAAAACTAAATGAAAGCAAAAACTAAAAAGAAGGATAGAAATAAACGGAGATAATCATAATGAAAACATTGTTTTGCTCAATGGAATCCTTTTGTTAACAAGGTTGATCAGGTCTTGTTACCAAAACAATTGCATATGAGACAAAACTTTGTACTCCACTAATGATTATGTTACCTCAACCTTGATAGCAATGGTCCCAATCATAATAGTTTCAAATTTTTCTCTTGGTATGGGACAATATATTTCTCCAACTTGAATGCCTTCAACATGTTCAATTGAATTCAAACCATAAGTCCTTTCAATCTTCTTGCGGAAATAGACAGTATGTTCCTTTTCATTAACATTGAAGGTCACCTTTCCTTGATTACAATTAATAACAGCTCCTGCAGTATTAAGAAAAGGTCTCCCAAGAATAATAGAAATATTATCATCTTCGGGCATTTCAAGCACAACAAAATCAGTTAGTATCAAGAAATTGTGAGCCACCTGAACAGGTACATTCTCACATATACCCAAAGGAATGGTGGTAGATTTATCAGCCATTTGCAAAGATATATCAATTGGTATTAATTTTTCAAGTTGAAGACTCTTATAGAGAGAGAAAGGCATAACACTAACTCCAGCTCCCAAATCACACAAAGCAGTTCTAACATAACTGTTCTTAATAGAGCAAGGGATAGTTTGAATCCCTGGGTCTCCAAGTTTCTTAGGAACCTTACCATTGAAGGAATAATTAGCAAGCAAAGTAGAAATTTCTTCATTAGGGATCTTCCTTTTATTCGAGACAATGTCCTTCATATACTTTGAGTAAGGAGGCAATTTAATAGCATCCGTCAAAGGAATTTGCAAGAATAAAGGCTTCATCCACTCACAAAACTTATTATAGTGTTCATCTTCCTTTGACTTGTGTTTCTTATAAGGGAAAGTCATAGGTTTTTGGACCCAAGGTTCTCTTTCACTACCATGTTTCTTAGCAATAAAATCTTCTTTGGTGTATTTAGTATTCTTAGTGTGGTTTTCAGGTACTTCTTCAGCTTTTTCTTCATTAGGAACAACAGTTTCTTCATTACCACTTTCAGTTTCAGCATCAGAGATAGATATACTATTAGGATCTATAGCAGGTTCAGAGGGTTCTATAACAGTTTTATGTTTCTTTTTCCTTTTCTTACGAGTAGAACCACTATTTTCAGCTTGTTGAGAATCCTGCTCGATTCTTTTGGGATGCCCCTTAGGATATAGAGGATCCTGGGTAGCAGTACCACTTCTAGTTCTAATTTCATAAGCATGTTTTTCTTTAGCAGCATTAACTAGCAAGTCGTTTTGCACTTTAACGAGTTGATCTATTTGAGTTTGAACCATTTGAAAGTGTTTAACAATCATTTTAACATCATTAGAGGTTCTTTCCACAATATCTTTCAACTCAACAATAGCTCTAGTGTTTTCCATTACATGATTTTGCACCCTTTTATTAAAGTTATCTTGCTTAACAATAAAGATATCGAATTCTTCTAAGCATTGATCAGGAGGTTTAGAGTAAGGGATATCACCTTCATCAAAGTGTTGGAGAGAGTGTACCTCAATAGTGGGTGAGTAGGGAATAGGCTTACATAATTCTTCTATAGGAGGTAAATTCTTCACATCTACAACTTTAATTCCCTTCTCCTTAAGACATTTCTTAGCTTCCTTCATCACTTCATCATTTAATTCAATAACTCCCCTCCTCTTTGATGTTGGAATAGGCACAGGAATAGATGGTCCAGGTACAATTACTTCAGGTATAGCTTGTTTAGGAGGAGTCCAATCTTCATAATTCTTGCTTATTTTAGCCATTAATTCCTCAGCTTCCTTAGGAGTCCTATTCCTGAAAACAGAATCAGCACAACTATCTAGGTATGTCCTAGATTCCTCGGTTAGTCCATTATAAAATATATCAAGGAGCTCATTCTTAGGTAATGGACTTCTAGCCTGTGCATGAATCAAAGCACAAAACCTTGCCCAAGATTCGGGCAATACCTCTTTTTCTCCCTGTTTAAAATCAAAAAGTTCCTGCAAAATAGCATGTCTAGCACTAGGAGGAAAATATTTCTGCAGGAAAGTACTAACCAAGCACTCAGGGCTATCAATAGATCCAGGAGGTAAATTACTAAACCAAGTTTTAGCTTCTCCTTTCAGTTAAAAGGAAAAAATCTTAGCAACAAAGTAAGTACGCATCTTAATATCATCAGAAAACAAGCCACTCATGGTAGAAAGTTCATTAATATGTGCTACCACACTTTCATTCTTAGTCCCACAAAAAGGTTCTTTCTCGACAATAGCTATGTAAGATAGATCGAGAGAGAAATCATAATCTTCATCTATAATGTTTATGGGAGAAGCAGCAAACTTAGCATCAGGAGACAATTTGGGTCTAATAGTACGCCTCTCAAGGAGACTCTTAGCAGCGCTCCTATCATGGGTGTTCTTACATTATTTAATAAACTCATCGGTCATCTCAACATAACCATCTTCAATATCATAACTCTCACTAGACTCAGGTGAGCTAACATGTGTGGTAGTGTCTTCATTAGGAGTTTCGGTATTTCCAGCTATAGTTCTAGCAATCGTAGCATCTAGGAAATGACCTAATGAACCACTCTTATCAAGCACAGTAGAAGTAGCATCATAAGCATCAGAAGTTTCAGATTCAGCAGTAGTAGCAGTGTGTGTAGCATGTATATGTGGTGGTGTAAGGAACTTACTCAGAACAGACGGTGAATCAAGAGCAACAGAGATGTTCAGAACCGTACCTCTTCTTGTAGTGGATGGTAAAATAGGAACCTTGCCATCACGAGACTTACCCATGATGGATGGATAGCAGCGAACAATAGAGATTCCAAGTGGGCTTGATAAATAAAGCTATGCTCCCCGACAATGGCGCCGGAAAATAGTCTTGATGACCCACAAGTATAGGGGGTGTATCGCAGTATTTTCGAGGGAAGTGAAACCCAATTTATTGATTCGACACAAGGGGAGCCAAAGAATATTTATAAGCCTTAACAACTGAGTTGTCAATTCAGCTGCACCTGGAAACAATCTTGCTCACAGCAGTTTATCAGTAGCAACAGTTTTGTAGTAGGAATAGCAAACTAACAGCAGTAGTAAAGCAAAGACAGTAGTAACAAAAGCAGTAAGCAGTGGGATTCGAGTGCGGTAGGCATAGGGATGGATGGATGGACGTTGCATGGACAAGACAATTCACATAGTAATCAAAACATAGGGCAATTGCAGATAAATAAGATAAAGCATCCAAGTACTAGACAATCCTAGGCATGTGTTCCATATATAGTCATACGTGCTCGCAATGAGAACTTGCACACCATCTTTTGTCCTGCCAGCCCGTTTGCAGCGGGGCCTCTAGGGAACTACTGGCAATTAAGGTGCTCCATTTAATAGAGCACTGGAGCAAAGCATTAACACTCCGTGAACACATGTGATCCTCACATCAAAGCCATTCCCTTCCGGTTATCCCAATTTCTGTCACTTCGGGGCCATAGGTTCCGGACAACAACGTGTGTATACAACTTGCAGATAAGACCAGAAATAATACTATCATAATGAATCAATAACATGTTCAGATCTGAAATCATGGCACTCGGGCCCTAGTGACAAGCATTAAGCACAACAAGTCGCAACAAAGTCATAAAGCACTAATAAAAGATACTAGGCACCATGCCCTAACAATCTGATGCCATTACATGAACGATCTCATCCAATCCCTACCATCCCCATAGCCTATAGCGGGGGATTACTCACTCATAGATGGGGGAAACATGGATGGTCGATGGAGAAGCGATGGTGATGATGATGGCGATGATCTCCTCCAATTTCCCGTCCCGGCAGGGTGCCAGAACGGAGTTTCTGGTGCTGTTTCGTGGAATCTGGTGGTGGCGGCGGAGCGGAACTCCTTCTGGAAAAACGTCGACCCCCCCGAAGTTTTTAGGTCAGGAGGCTCCTTATAGGCGAAGAGAGAGACCGAGGGGGTGCCTGGGGGGCCCACACCACCCCCTGGCGTGGCCTGGCCTAGCCCGCGCCACCAGGTGGTGTGGCCACCCCTGGCTCTTCTGCGTCTCGTATTCTGGCTCCTCGAGTCTTCGGGTGAAATAGAATTTTTGGCATATTTTTCGGGATTTTTCCTGATAGTTGGTTTTCTGCACAAAAAGTAGACACCAAGGCAATTCTGCTGAAAACAACGTCAGTCCGCATTAGTTGCATCCAAATCACACAAGTTTAGAGGAGAAACAATAGCAAAAGTATTCGGGAAAGTAGATACGTTTTGGACGTATCAGAGATGCGAATACAAGATACTTCCCTGCTGTGGCCAATGGCAAGCATAAGAAGAAACTTATTCATTCTCTAATTCAGGATAAAGGTACGATTGAGGGTCAGGAGCAACTAAAATCTTATATTACTTCTTATTAAAAATCTTTGTTTGGGGCACTGCAAGAAAAATCTTTCTCGCTGGATGAGTACCAAACTGTGGATATTCCTCAGGTTTCTGTTCAGGAAAACAATTTTCTAACCGCTCCTTATACGGAGGAGGAGGTCAAGAAAGCCTTTTTTCAAATGGAACATAACAAAGCACCCGGGCCTAATGGCTTTCCGGCGGAATTTTATTAAAAGTCCTAGGAAGTTATTAAGGAGGACCTGATGCAATTATTTGAGTTTTTGCATGCCGAGCGCTTAGACCTTTTTCGATTCAATTTTGGCAACATAATTTTACCTTCTAAGGTTAATAATGTAGAATGAATACAATAGTATCGTCCAATCTGCCTTCTTATTGTTAGTTTTAAAATCTTCACAAAAGTTGCTATGATTAGACTAAATTCGGTAGTTGATAATGTTGTAAGCCCATCTCAAACTGCTTTCATGCAAGAAAGAAACAACCTGGATGATGTAGTAATCCTGCATGAAATAATCCATGAACTACACTCAAAGAAATTAAATGGTGTTTTGTTCAAGACTGACTTTGAGAAGGCTTATGACAAAGTTAATTGGTCTTTCCTTCAGCAAACACTTCATATGAAAGGTTTTTTTGGAGGAGTGGTGTGCTCTCATACAGTCTTTTGCGTTTGGTGATAGTGTTCCCATCAATGTCAACGATGACACTAGCAAATACTTCTAGACCAAAAAAGGACTAAGACAAGCGGATTCATTACCGCCTATACAATTTAACATAGTGGCCAATATGTTGGATATCCTTATTGAGAGGGACAAGGCTGATGGCCAAATTGAAGGATTAGTTCCCCATCTGGTTGATGGTGGTCTCTCCATTTTTCAATATGCTGATGATACAATCTTATTTATGGAACACGACTTGGAGTAAGCTAAGAATCTGAAATTAATATTATTAGTATTTGAGTAGCTCTCTAGTTTGAAAATTAACTTTCATAAGAGTGATTTGTATTGTTTTGGCGAGGCTCAAAATGAGGCTCACCTATATGTTGAACTTTTCGGCTATGGGCAGGGGCAATTTCCAATCAACTATCTGGGAATACCGATCCACTATCGATGTCTCATAATTGCTAAATGGAAAATCGTTGAGGAAAGACTCCAAAATTTCTTAATAGTTAGAAGAGTAAATTGCTGTCCCTTGGCGGAATACTTGTACTCATAAATTCAGTACTCACCAATATGGTACTACATATGATCTGGTTTTTCCAACTACCGAAAGGTGTCTTGAAGAAAGTGAATTATTTCCGATCAAGAATATTTTGGCAAGGGATAGTGAAAAGAAATATCGACTGGCCAGATGGAATGTGGTTTGCTGACCAAAAGGATACGATGGACTAGGCATCCATGATTTGCAAGTAAAAAACACAACGCTTCTTGATAAGTGGCTTTTCAAACTACTATCAGAAGATGGTGTCTGGCAAACCATTATATGGAGGAAATATGTTGGCTCCAAAGCTGTGTCTCAAGTGGTCTGGAAATCTGGTGATTCATACTTTTGGGCAGGACTAACGACGTCCAAAAAACATTTCTTTCGGTTTAGGGTTTTCAATATTAAGGATGGATCGCAGATTAGGTTCTGGGAAGATAAATGGCTAGGCCAAACTTATCTTCACGAAGAATATTCAGCTCTCTATTCGATTGTTAGGCATAAAGGAGATACACTTTCCTTAGTATTGGGATGTGATCCTCCTAATGTGTCTTTCCGACGAAGTCTCGTAGGTCCTAGACTCGTATCGTGGAGCAATCTTTTATTACGATTATTCACAATACAGCTGTCGGAGGGGGTGGACGAGTTCAAATGAAAACTACTGGATTGTGATAAATTTTTTGTGGACCCAATGTATAGAGCATTGATCCAACCTGATATTCTAGTTGATAATAATTCTAGAATTTGGAAGACGAAAATACCCCTTAAAATGAAGATTTTTTGCTTGGTATCTTCGTAAAGGGGTCATTCTTACAAAAGATAATCTTGTTAAGAGGAATTGACATGGAAGTACACAATGTATTTTTTGTCATCATAATGAGATAATTCGACATTTATTCTTCTAGTGTAAATTTGCTCGTACTATATGGTCAATCATCCAAGTAGTCCCTGGTTTATCTCCTCCACGCTCTGTAGCCAATGTATTTGGTAACTGGTTGTATGAGATACATGGTAAATATGAGATTTTTGTTTAGGGTGGGAGCGCTTGTCATTATTTGGATGCTTTGGCTATGTAGAAATGACAAGATTTTTAAGAACATTGTTTCTTCTTCTCTACGGGTGATCTATGGTGCCACGGCTATCCTCCGATCATGGACTACTCTCCAACGTATGGAGTTTCACGACTTGATTGTGGAAGGGTGTACGCGATTGGTTGATTGTGGAAGGGTGTACGCGATTGGAGGACATGACATGGAATATTTTCTCCCGATATGGATGGCAGCGTGATCTGCGGATAAATTTGCCATAGCTCAAGGCGTTTCCTCATATGTTTATGACCATTTTTGTAATGTTGGTACTTATGCTTTGGTCACTTTGTGCGTGGTTGATCGGCTGTGTGTATCCAAGCTATGCAGAGACCGGGTGTAAACTTTATTGATAATAAAAAAGCACCCATTTTCAAAAAAAAATCGCAGGGTTGCCGAACCAGTGTCACTAGGGTGGCTGGTTTGCTAACCTTTTTCACTTTTTTTTCATCCTTTTCGTCTAGTGCGATCCTGTAAATATTTTACTCCCTCCATTCAGAAATATAAGACATTGTAGCTCTGTGAAATGAATGTATCTAGACGCTTTTTAGTATATAGGTTTATTCCGAACTTCTACGAATCTATACACTAAAAGACATGTAGATACATTCGATTCATAAAGCTAAAACGTCTTATATTTCTGATCAGAGGGAGTAACTGCTGATATATGAGATGCTGGGCCTTTCCAAAAAAACGTCAGGTAAGAACAAAGAGTGTCAGACGCACACGCGAGAGAATTTTGTGACGCTTTAACCTGCGTCTTTTCTGCCTTGCTTTCCTTTTACTCCTCATGAAAACAGACTGAGCGAGATCTATACCACGATCAAACATGCACGCCCCCATCCCACGGCTTCGGATCGTGGACTCACTACCACGACTAACTTGGCCGCAGCGTGGAGTCAGCACGCCTCTGGCCGTACAAGACTTGCACATACAAGAAACTTCAGTACATGCGTGCTACAATGCTGCTACTAAATCAAACACAACATGACAAGTTCTAAAGAAAATAAACCAACCACAAACTGGTAACAAGATTAAGTCTAACAAGTACACACATACGGTAACCCCATATTACATACGAAAACGAAATCACTTGTAAGAAGGAAGCCCAGCTTAACGTGGTATGCTAGCTGATGACATGAACTCTTGCTCCAAGCTATAACATCGTTGGTTGTTTGCAGAGTTTGGATCAATTGTGTGACCCGAGTGAGATTGAACACCAGCTTCAGCTGTTTTATGTAGAGACGACTTCAATCTATTCGTATGCAGAAGCTGTAGAGACATCTTCACTTCCTTCATGGTAGGCCTTTCTTCACCCCGGAGCCGTAAGCACATCTGTGCAAGGGAGGCAACATTGGTAATTTCCTCCCCGGTTGCTTCTTCATGAACTTGTGGAGCAACTATCTCCTTTATTGGCCTCTTCTCTATCTCCCCAAGAAAGTAGCTGGCTAAATTCTAATCTGATCTGGACTCACCGCTAGAAAAAATAGGTTTCTTTCGGAGGAATAGTTCCAAAATTACGACACCAAAACTATACACGTCACTCTTCTCATTTAGCTGCCCAGTATGGCAATATTCTGGATCTAGGTACCCAAATGTACCTTGGATGTGTGTGGAAACATGAGTTTGGTCTATATTTACCAATCTTGATGCACCAAAGTCTGAAACTTTTGCAGCGTAGTTTGCATCTAGGAGTATATTAGAAGACTTGACATCACGATGGAAGATCGATATCGAAGCCGCAAGGTGGAGATAATAGAGAGCTCTTGCAGCTTCTGTAGCGATTCTTAGGCAGTCATCCCAGGACAAGGAAAAATTGTTGGTTGATCCAGAGTGAAGGCATTGAAATAGTGAACCATTAGGAACAAAATCATACACTAATAGGGGGGCCTTAGTTTCAAGGCAGCATCCATAAAGCTTTACGATGTTACGGTGGTTAATCTGTGAAAGGATGGCGACCTCATTGATGAATTGGCAAATCTCACCTTGTTTAATGACATTAGATTTTTTTATAGCCACTACACGCTGGTCAGATAAGATTCCTTTGTATACCATGCCATGTCCTCCTCGGCCAAGGATTCTTCTATGATCAAAATTGTTTGTTGCCAGCTTTAACTCTTCCGAAGAGAAAATCTTCGTCCTTTCACTTGCATCTTCATCCGATGATATTAATTGCTCTAGAAGGAGGCCATGATTCTTTGCAAAGTACTTCCTTCTCAGTTGCTTTTGGATGTCTCTTCTCCATCTACGGATGAGAAACATTGCACCTAGGCCAAGGAGAAGAAGTCCAAATCCAACACCAAGCCCAATAGCAACACCTGCAATGAATTTTGTGGCATCTTAATCTTGGATTCATGTTTTGGTGTGTTCATAGTGAAACTGAAGGGAGCAGAAAATTAACCTAATATAATATTTTGCCTTCTCGATGGAGTGCACTTCATTTTTATAGTGTCATATTCAGTTTTACCAGGGCACTCGGTACAAAAGTAACTTCCATTAGTGTTGTGGCATACTCCATGGCAAAGGCCAGGTTCCTTGCACTCGTTAATATCTGCAGACCAACACAAAAAATAATTAGAGAAGTTAAAGCATGTGATTCTTCTTGAGAAACTAATACAGGAGAATAATGCTATTAATCAGAATGGAACATATGTTAGTGAGAACACCCTCCATTCCTTTTATAAGGCGTTTTGGCAAGCTAATTAAGCTTCCCAAAACGTCTTATAAAAGAAAACATAGGAGTCTTATATAATATTAAAAGGGTACTATAATTTATTGATGTCATTGTTTGCTTGTATACTACTTCATTCATCTCAAATTAGTTCTCTTAGATTTATCTAAATATAGATGTATGTAGATACATTCGCATCTAGATATATTTGAAACAACTATTTTGAGACGGAGGAAGTACTATAGTCAAGAATGTATGACACTTGCATTGGCAGAAACTGCTACCTTTAAGCGTTTATTAAATTTCCCTTTCAGGTCAGAGATGAGATATAACAATTGCTGTGATTTGGTGGATAAATGGACAATATGCGTATGAACTTATATAATTAACACTACCAAAAGATAACTACATATAGAGGAAAAAAAGAAAGGGGTGGGCGGGGGTGGCACCTTGACAGCCATGTGGGCCGGTGACATAAGAATTTCCTGCATAGCCTTCGTTGCATTTACAACGATAACCCATGTCACCGTCTGTGGAATTGACGAGCAAGCACATGCTGTTAGGGCTAATACATGCATATGCGGACGTGTTTTGACGTGCCTCTTCGCAAGTTAGATTCGCGACGACCCAGTGCAGCTTGGTTGATTCTGTATAATCAATGAAGATTGAATTAGGTTCAGGCCGTTGTTCATTAGATGCATCTTGGGTGTCTATGTATCCCTCATTTATATTGATGTATGTGATAAATCCTCCATCTGCTGCTCCTTGTAGCCTGGAGTCTTCGCATTCCAGTGTAAATTCGGCAATTGCGGAACAGCCATCTTCGATGCCAAACGGAAATAGAACCTTGGTTTTGCCACATGACCGAGAGCACTTCACGTTTCGTCCAGCCGACGGATTGTAATCTATCAAAAAGAAGTGGAAGATAAAGTGATTAATAACTAAGCATAATTTGTAGATTCTAAGATACTGCAAATAAAGCTGAAGGAAAGATTAGTTGCAGACATGCAGATTTTAAAAGTGAATTGATTATTACCGTAAACACGCCAGCAGCCCGTATAGGGGTTACCCATGTACTCATCGGCGCAACTGCATGAATAACCAGACAAGATGTCATCGCACGAGCTGTGGTTGCCGACGCAGGTCAAGTTGGCCTTATCTGCCAAAGCAGCGGCGCATGACGGCTGGTCATCTATCCCCCAATATATCGCACCAAAGACCTCTGCATTTCGGCGATGCTGCCCGTCGAGCTCCTTGCGGTGGACGAACTTCAGATGGAGGGTGTTAGCAAGTCCAGCATAGAGGTCCAGGGAGTAGCACTGCTGCATCCTGTCGGAGTCTTGTCCGTTGCAGGTAGTGCAAATCGGATATTTCGGATCTACATAAGGAACTCCGATCATGTAGGCGTCGTCACACGAGGTGATTGTGAGGCTAGCCAACACGAGTAAGAAATTGCTGACTGGGGCCTTCCACGATAAGTTATAGCCATCAACATCCGGACTCGTTGATACGGCATGCGAGATATCGACATTGAAACCTGTCAAGCAAGAGAAATAAACCGTTTCTTAGCAGAATTATTCGAATAAAAAAAATGGACCAACTTGAACTCATAGTTTTAATAAGGGGAGGTTGATCAAACCGGTGAACATGTTGGTGTGCGGTTTAGTGGTATCACGATTCACGCCGTTGGTTACACTGGTAAAACCCATTGTTTAATTAAGTAATACTATACGATAATTATTTTGGAATATAGGTACACTGTCATGAAGAGAAGATATGTCAGCTAAATTAATTCCCTTCATTTTTCAGGCGGCTGTGAGCTTTGCTGATACGACTGCTGCCCCGGTTTAACTCAAAACCGGCCGGTTTTGAAAGATTTTCTCTTGTTTCTGGCGGCTCAACGCATAAATGAATCTGGCTGTTTCTGATTTTATACTTCCTGCACTATTTTTTTGTTAGAACCTAGTTTTTGCATCCTGCGCTCATTTTTCGGTTTCACCATTGGCTTATAACTTTGCAAGCAAAAGTACAATATCAAGACTTTTGAGATGTAAAAAGTAAAATCAAGTAAAAGAATCCTCAAGCCAGGTCACTCAGCAACGTTTCGGCTAAAACGGTACTATCGAGGCTTTTGATTGTTTATACTAGTATAAAGCACGATAGCAAATGGACTATTTTGTTATAATTTTTCATAATTTATAAGTTTGTACATATAAAAAGGCAGACAAATGGGGCTAGCTTTTTGGCCCGTGCACTAGACTTGTAGTGAGTCTACGGCATACACATTAAAAACCAAACTGGTCCGTCGATTACACTATAAATTCAAACGATAATTTAAATTTTCTATGCTACGGAAATATTTTTAAGACAAATCATTTATATTTTTTTCATGCATTCAATGAAAATATTTGAAATACGTATTACAAGTCAAAGTTCTTAAAAGTTTGACTACTAGACTAGGAATATTCCTAGACAAGAGGGTTATTATAAAGACAGGACATATTTTCAATCATATTGAGAAAAGAAAGCAGCGCAGTCCATATACAAGACCAATTATTTTTAATGGCAGAGTTAAAAAGTACTAATTGACGAACTATTGAAGGAGTTTAGGAACGAGACTAGTTTTTCTAAGCACCATGACACCTACACACCCCCACTTCATTTAGAGATTTTTGGTGTACTAAAAATTTGAAAACATATGTACAAGTAGTATTACAAAAAAGTTATGTTTATCAAATTAAATATGTATAAGTGCATGTAAGTAGGCAAGTACTTGAAGATCTTAAGCTTACCGTCGGGGTCGGAAGCTAGGATGCCGCCATCGATTACCTCCGTGACGCCGTCCATGAGAAAGAGCCTCGTATGGTTCCTCGCGGTGGTGCTGCAGATGAGGGCGAACTCGGCGTGTCGGGAGCATTCGGGACCGATGCCGAAGGGAAACTCGATTGGCTGATCGCCGCATTTGTCTGGACAATTGGCAGCCGGGAATCGCCTGATGGCCTGTTTGTTTCGTGAAGCTCCGGAACCGGAAACTTGCCTTGCTAATCGAGTTGTGGCGGTGGTGCTGCTGATACTGCAAGCAATCAGCAGGAGCAGCTGAAGCACCGTGTGGATGGCCATCATCCGCTAGACTGAGGCTGAAACTTGAGCAAACGGAAGCACAAGCAGATAATAATGGCATGAAGGTGTGTGCAAAGGAGCGTCCCTGGCTTTGCCTTTATATGCTAGTAGTGGCCCTCGGGCGGCTTCCGTTTCCACGCTCTTCCGCGTGAAATGTTCTCGGTGAAGCCTGTGATCTCACATGCCTCCTCACCGCGTGTGTCGGGCTCGGGCATCATTGCTGCATGCTGTCCTTGTTTTCATACGTGACTACAGTTCTCTTAAACACTGAAATCATGTTGCAGTAAGTCCTCCAAGAGAACTTTATTTGTGTACTCCAGTATATTTAGAACAAAAAGAATAGACAAGTATCGCAAAGAGAAAGACAAGTGTTGCGAGATTAGCGCTGAAATTTGAGTTTGTTGCTCTTTCCTAACGGCTCACATGCATGATATTGGGCTCTCTAACTGAGGAAAGCTGAGATGCACAATGTTAATTTTCCATGTCCCGTGCTTGACACTGCCAGCAAGCCCAGAATACCAAAAAAAACACATTCTCCGTACGTAATACTTGATCATTTTCTACAGCTTAAGTATGTATCCCGAGCGGACTGATAGGTAACTCATATATGAGTCTGCATGTACTCCCTCTGTTCGGAAATATAAGATGTTTTAGGTTTGTGAAATAAATATATCTAGACATCTTTTAGTACGAACCTACACACTAAAAAGTGTCTATATACATTAGCTTCACTAATATAAAATATCTTATATTTCTAAACAGAGGGATTATATTGTAACGCAGTATACGTAGCGGCCGGTTGTGTTTTGCGTTATTAGCATAGAGCTCAACTATGGTATATATCATCTTCACCAATCATACTATATACCTCAGTTGCTATGGAATTGATTTCTCAACCAGACTTCAACTCAAAGCTATATAGATGAAGTTTCAAATTCAAAGCCTTTTCAGGATCACGATTGATCCGTAATACATTTTCATCCGCGTACTACTTAATAGCGGCACCTTTCACACCAAGTAAGGTGATGAACCTAGGAACAAATCATTGCTCTGAGCCTTAGTGACCACCCTAGTCAAGCACTCAACAACAAGATTGTACAAAAGATGGCTTGCGGTCACGGTACCTAACACCCTAAGGGCATCTCTAACTGACCCCCAATCGATTAGAGGGGTAAATGGAGGAGTAAACTTTACAGGAGTAAAAGTACTTCTCTAAAGGTGGTCGGCACCTAACTGAACCCCTATTTTTAAAGGAGTAAAACTATTTTTCATCATTTCCAATACAAATAGGTTGATACAAACACATATATTATCATATATATTATCGTAGGTTTTGTACCGATACATCCCGATACACCTAAAATAGATACCGATATTGATACATAGAGAGTACGTACTTCTCTCCATAGATACTGACATGGGTATACCCTACAGGTACTCGAGCTTGGTATATACGGTCCAAATACGTACAGACCCACGGTGTCGCCAAGGCCCAAGCAAAGGACTCGAGTAACCTACGGACTCTCGATTGCTTGAAGAACAAGAAGAAATTAAAGATAGAAAGTTTGAAGGGGAAAAACCCTAACTTGTAACCGACTCGACCTGCTACCCGAGACCTAGCCTATCTATATAAAGGCTAGGAGGGGGCGGCGAGGAGGAGACACGCAACCCTAGTTTCCATAACCCTCGTCAGATTGCATCTGCGCACCATTGTAACTTTCGATTCCTTCGATAATTCCACGAGCAGACAAGCAGGAGTAGGGACCTCTACGAGGCCTGAACCTGGGTAAATCTTTGTCCCCCGTGTGCTTGTTTGCTAGCCGATAGATGTCTCTAGCGCTCCCTCCTTCTCCAAAACCCAAGTCCATAACAATGGGCATTGATAAGTTAAACCCTCGTCAATTGGCGCCATCTGTGGGAACTGGGAGTGCTGATGTTGCGGCTTCTTCGGTCCCATCAACTGCGATCTACAACTCCGCAACAGCGGAGATTCGCCAGCTCTTCGGCGTATTCGACTTCACCGTCCACACGCCGGCCACCCGCCCAGCCTTCGAGTCTGTGGGCGACGGAATCAGCCTGGCGATTGGGAGCTTCCGCTTCCAAATTGGTCAGATAGGCACGCTTCGCCTGCCCGATCAGCCGACAGCACCGACGATTGCCTCGGCATCGTGGTTCCCTCCATCGATCGGCACCCTCAGTGAGCTCAACGCCCCGGTGGCAGTCGAAAACACGGTCAGCGACAACAGTCGCGATTCCGATCTGAGCGATCTTGCCACTGAAGATGGAACCTACGGTTCCGGATCTGAGAGTTGTGGAAGCAACAGCTTCCCCAATCACTTCATGTGCGCCGTCATCAACGCAGGCGACACCTCTGCCAATCGCGACAACGGTGGCAACCCTGGTAATGGCACCGATCCACCCAACGCTGGCAACGGTGGCAACGGTGGCAACGGCGGTAACGGCGGCAATCGCGCTCCCGTCAACAACGGAGGAGCAGTCGAACCTCCCAGCATAATCAATGAGCAAACCAGCGAACGCGTCGTAATCAAGCTCAATGAGCAAGAGTGGGATCGCTGCCGCGAAGCCTTACGGGGCACACCCCTACCCTTTGGGTCCCCGCAGGAACTGCTGATGGGCTATCACTGGCTCCTGAAAGAAGAATTCAAGCGCCAACTGCAAACAATCGCGCAACTTGAGGCGCGTAAAAAGGCAGCGGACGAATCGAGCCTTCGTCGCGTTGGGCTCTCCTTCTACGGAGGATCCTCCTCAAGAGTCAACGAGTACCTCGCCAAGAAGAGGCAATCGCGGATAGCTCATCTTACCGAACAAGAACGCATAGAAGCCGTGAAAGTCCTCGACTTCGGCTCTATGACAGTCGACACGAGAGGCAACGTGGTCCCTAGGACGCCGCAGGCTGCGGTGACAGCAGCCACCATGTACCTCCTCAATAACCAGCCGCCAGCTAGAGATCCCTGAACAGCCATGCACCGATCTACGATCGTGGGTTTGGGATTAATCGAGGCCGCCCTCGACAAAGAGCCAACACCAGACCCAAAAAAGGGTAAACCCCTAGCAAAGCGCCACTCCTCGCCCTCATCCAGCGATGACAGTCACGACCTGTCTCGGCGCCGCCGCCCACGGCGACACGATCGTGACTACGATGCACGCGACGACCTCACGCAGCGCAAGATTGACAAATCAAGGGCACGACGTGCTCGGTCGACTGACACGGAAGAAGAAGATGGGGAGCTCTGCGGCGCCAGATGCTTCAGCAGATCAATTAGGCAGAAGCGAATGTCTAAAGGGTTTAAACTCCCATCGGAGAACCCGAAATTTGATGGTCTACAGGACCCCAAGATCTGGCTGGAGGACCACATCTCCTCCGTCAGACTCCATGGAGGCAGTCGAAGCACTGCCATGCAATGCTTGCAGCTACAACTGCAGGGCGCCGTCCGAGCATGTCTCAATAACCTCCCACGCGGATCCATTCACAGTTGGGATAAGCTGGTTTACAACTTCGTGCGCAACTTTAAGGGCACATACAAACGGCCCGCACCAATTGAAGAGCTGAGATGCTGCCAGCAAAGATCTAGCGAATCGCTGCGCTCCTACATCCAAAGGTGGTCCATCATCAAGAACTCCGCGGAGAATATCTTGGAAGACTGCGCGATTGATCCGTTCAACGGTGGTGTCCGTCGCCTATAACTCAGGGAGGAGCTGGGCCGCTCAAAGCCCCAAACCATCGACCACCTGATGGAGATCGCGAATCGATGGGCCGATGGAGAAGACTCGGTAAAGAATCGCGCTCACTCCGATGAAGAGGCAGAACTCGAACGTAGACGCGACCGCCGAGGCAAGCGTCGCATGCGCATCTACGATGACCACAACGACGTCAACATGGTCGCGGCCGGCTACGCCGATAGACGCGACGATAACCGCAACAGCGGATACCGTAGCAGCGGATACCGCGACTCCGGGAAAACCACGCAAGTATGGCAACGCCGCACTCGCGATGAGGCACCTGCAACCTCCATCGAGGACAAACTGTCCGGGCCATGCACAATACACTTCTACATCGACTAGCATGATGGCAAGAGAAAGTCCAGCCACCTCCTCAAGGACTACCACGAGTTCCTCAAGCTACACGAGGGATTGGTTCGGATGAACAGCAATGCAGTCGAAAGAGGCTACAGAGCCGCTCCAGGCGCCGTGGCACATGGCGCACCGCCACCACCACCTGGGCCACCCCGAAACGGAGCCGCACCGGACCAGCACCACGGAGGCGAACCGTACCCACGGGCCATGGGCACCATGATGATCCAAAAGGGACGCCCCTCCAACAGGGTGCAGAAGGCCATCACTCGCCAAGTCAACTTGGCCACGCACTCGCCACCATCCACTATTGAGTACCTCAATGGAAGCGAGTCATGCATCACCTTCGATAAGCGCGACCACCCGCCTCAGATACCCCATCCAGGTCATTGCCTCCTCGTACTCGAGGCACGAATTGGAGGCTTCGACATGAGTCGCGTCTTCATGGATGGCGGAAGCGGCATAAACCTCATATTCATGAGTACCTTGTGAGCAATGAGAATCCCTCTAACCTTCCTAGAGGCATCGGACACAATGTTCCACAGCATCGTCCCAGAGAAAGGCGTATACCCCCTGGGCAAAATCAACCCCGATGTCATCTTTGGCATGCCAAAAAACTTCCGGCGCGAGCGCATCGATTTTGAGGTCGTCGACTGACCCTCGCAATACCACTGCATCCTCGGGCGCGTCGCGTTCACTACGTTCATGGCAGTGCCCCACTACGCCTACCTGCAGATGAAAATGCCAGGTGCCAATGGCGTCATCACGATCAATAGGAGATTTGAACGATCTGACAGTTGCGACAGGGAAGTCAACAGAATCTCCCAGTCCTTCGGCATGCAGGAGGAGCTCACGAGATTGAAGGAGGCGACAGACAACAGCCTGCCTCCCCTGAGCAGGCCAAGCTCACCTGATCTCTCCTTCGACTCATCTGTGCACACAAAGAAGGTGCAGGTCCATCCATCAGATCCCGCCAAGATGACCCTCATCGCCAACAACTTGAGTCCCGCATAGGAACTCGCGCTCGTCGAATTCCTCCGTGAGCACTGGGAAATTTTTGCCCGGTGTCCTGCGGACATGCCAGGAGTTCCCAGGGAATTTGCCGAGCACGCACTCAACGTCAACCCCGACGCAAGGCCAGTCAAGCAAACAATCAGGCGACTGTCTGAGCCACGAGCGCAGGCAGTTGGAATGGAGATCAACAGACTCCTCGAGGCCAAGTTCATATGCGAGATCAAGGAAAGCACTTGGCTCGCCAACACGGTGCTGGTACCAAAAAAGGACACGGATATCCTGCGGATGTGCGTGGACTTCACTTCTCTGAACAAGCACTGCCCAAAGGATCACTTCCCGCTGCCACGGATCGACCAGATCATCGACTCCACCACGGGATGTGAGCGCCTCTTCTTCCTCGACGCCTACTCAGGCTATAATCAAATTCGAATGAAGGAGGAATATCAAGAGAAAACAACATTTACAATGTCCTTCGGTGTGTTCTGCTATAACACAATGCCCTTCGGGCTAAAAAACACGGGAGCCACCTACCAGCGGTGCATGCAGGCTTGCCTCAAGGAACAACTTGGTCGCAACATCCAAGTCTATGTCGACGACATAGTAATCAAGACCAAGGAGGAAGCCTCTCTAATCAACGATTTGCGCGAAACCTTCGCCAACCTCGACCGCTACCGGATCAAGCTCAATCCGGACAAATGCGCCTTCGGCGTACCATCTGGGCAGCTACTCGGGTATCTCATCTCCGCGAGGGGAATCGACGCGAACCCCAAAAAGATAAAAGCCATACTGGCCATGGAGAAGCCGAAGAACATAAGAGGTGTCCAGCAATCGTCGGACGAATCGCCCTCGCCGACGATCATCGGATGGGTGAAAAGGCACTGCCCTTCTACCAGCTCCTCCACAAAGCTGAAAAATTCGAGTGGACCAATGAAGCACAAGAAGCATTCGAAGATCTCAAGCGCTTGCTATCCACTTCGCCAGTACTGGTGACTCTACGAGAAAGGGAACCACTGTTGATGTACATCTCCACCACCAACCAGGTGGTCGACAAGGTTTCGTCGTCGAGCGAGCTGAGGAAAACAAGGTCCACGGCGTACAACGCCCAGTATACTACCTCAGCGAGGTCCTCACGCCAACAAAACAGTGGTACCCGCACTACCAGAAGCTGGCGTACGACATCTTTATGACCGCCCAGCGACTGCGCCACTACTTCTAGGAATACCCAATCGTGGTAGTCAACGACGCCCCGTTGGGACATATCCTCAATAACCCCGACGCCACGGGGCGAGTCGCGCTCTGGGGAATAGAGCTGTCTCCACGAGACATCACATACGAAAAGCGCGACGCAATCAAGTCGCAAGTTCTCCCTGACTTCCTCGTGCACTGGATGGAGAACCAACTCCCGGACAAGCCAGATATGTCCTACCTCTGGACAATGCACTTCGATGGGTCCAAGCGGAAAGACGGAGCAGGCGCAGGTGTCATACTGACATCACCTCAAGGGGACAAGCTGAAGTATATCCTGCGAATGCAGTTCACAGCCTCAAACAACGAGGCTGAATACGAGGCCCTGTTGCACGGAATGAGGATGGCAAAAGCTTGCGGCGCCAAGCGGCTCATCATATACGGTGACTCCAAGTTGGTCGTCAACCAAACAATGCATAAGTGCGATGCACTGAACGGCAACATGATCGCATACCGCGACCTCTACGACACACTCGAAGGAGACTTTGATGGTTGCGATCTGCGACACGTAGGGCGCGAAAGCAACGAAGAGGCGGACGCACTCGTCAACATAGGCTCTACCTGCGGCCCCATACCACCTGGGGTATTTCTCGAGCGCATATGCGAACGCTCCATCAAGCCAAAGGCCACAGAGAAGAAAACAAGCGTAGCAATGGACTCGGGGGCTACGCCACCCAATGAGCCAATGGCACTCGATGACTTGGAGCTGGACACAGGACTCGAGGGACCAATGAGCGTCATGATGATCGAGCAATCCTGGACGCAGCCGTACATTACGTACCTCCTCAGCAAGAGGCTACCGGACGATCCGACAGATGCACGGCACATCGCGCGGCGATCCAAGGCATTCGCCGTTATCAACGGCGAACTGTATAAATGCAGCATCACAAGAGTGCTACAGCGATGCATCTCCACGACCGACGGAAGAGCAGTCCTCCTCGACATCCATGAAGGGACCTGCGGGCACCACGCCGGCAGTCGCGCCCTCATTGCCAAAGCTCTACGAGCCGGATTTTACTGGCCCACGGCCATGCGCGACACCAAGGACATAGTCCAAAAATGCAATGCTTGCCATTGATTCGTGGACAAGCCACACGCACCAGGCGCAGAGCTACGACCAATCCCATTGGCCTGGCCCTTCGCACAATGGGGGTTCGACATGGTCGGCAAACTTCCAAGGTCCTCGCGAGGAGGCTACGTCTACCTCTTGGTCGCAGTCGACAAATTCACCAAGTGGATCGAGGCCATGCCGGTGACCAACCAATCAGGGCACAACGCAGTCAAATTCTTCGAGTCCATCGGCTACCGCTTTGGCGTGCCGCACAGCATCATCACCGACAACAAGACGAACTTCACATCCAAGGAGTTCCAAGAATTTTGCAAAAACCTAGGGATCAACATCAGCTACGCCTTAGTAGCGCATCCACAGACCAACGGTCAGGTGGAAAAGCAAACGGACTGGTCTACGGCGGCATCAAGAAGCGACTCCTATGACCACACGAACAAGCCGCAGGTTGTTGGCCAGATGAACTGCAATCCGTACTCTGGAGCCTACGTACAACTCCAAACAGCTCCACGGGCTACACGCCATTCTTTATGGTGCACGGAGCAGAGGCGGTGCTACCCGCCGAAGTACGATACAAGGCGCCGCGCGTAGTCGCTTACAGCAAACAAGAGTCATCCCTTGCACTCGAAGACTCTGTCGACCTCCTTGACGAAGCAAGAGAAATCGCTGCAGAAAGATCCACGATCTACCAGCAGAACCTGCGCAACTACCACAGTAGAAGGCTTGGCCCCAGATCCTTCGTCGAAGGTGACCTGGTCCTGCGACTGAAGCAGCAGGGGCATCTCAAGCTTGAGTCGCCCTGGGAAGGACCTTACGTGATTACAGAAGTAATCCCAGGTGGCGCATATCGCCTTCAAGATTTAGAGACAGGAGTCGCATACTCCAATCCCTGAAACATCGCACAGCTGCGACTCTTCTACCCTTAGTCGTTTTTACATTTACGTTGCAAATAAGGCTACTCAGCTGAGGCTACTTAGCCACACATTGTACCTCGCACTATCCTTCGAATAAATGAAAGCTAAGTAAACTCTGTGTTATCCTTTATTTTTTCAATTTATATACTCGGGGGCTGCGCCACCCTTTACACATCTGTTCTCCGAACCAAAACGCGATATCCTGAGTAGCTGGTACATCAATCGAAACCCTTAAAACACAACCTCAATCCAGCTGCAACGCACCTGACAGGTTGACAAGGGACTGAGATACAACACGGCCAGGCTAATGAAAAGGACTCGCATAGTGCAACGCACTTCATGCTAACAAAACTCTTTATACACATACGACAGTAAATTATCTACAAGACTTATACGAACTTTACAACACGAGTACACTTATGTGCAGGATACAAAAATGCCACTATTGCAGCAGAAAAACGTTGGTTTGTTCCTCAAAGAAGTCGACGATCTCTTCCGCTGAGTGGTCCACCACCTGATAATGCGGCACCATATTCCAAGCGGAACCTGCTGGTGGTGCAGGCGGTCCAGACGCAATGGCGGCAACATCTACGTCAGGCCTGTGCAATCGCACCATTGAGAGGGCAGCCTTGGCACCAGCCACCAACTGTTGCCTCACGCATTCGTGAACCGCGGATAGATCTTGAAACTTGGCAAGGAGAGCCAGCAAGCTTGATGGAGTATCATCCAGCGGGAACATCGGCCGATAAATATTCTTCAAGCATGTCTGCGACTTCTTCAGAAAGAGCAGCACTCACGACGCATGATCCTGCAGGGTCGCCAGCGCAGTCGCACGATCATGATCTACCCAGAAGTATCCACTCTCTTGAAGTTGCTCCTGGGTGAGATCATGCAGGCGAATAGCAATTCTATCCTTCTCCTCCTGCGGATGACGCACGCTAACAACTACACGAAGCAGTACCAGCAGCATGAGTACAACGTACCACTGCAAGTGACTACAAGGAAAAGATGAGAACAAGCAAACTAACACTTGAATTGGTCGCCCAGCTGCGTCACCTCGCCAAGCAGATATTGCTCTTGGGCGGCGGCTTTTTCCGCCTTCGACTTCCACGCGTCCGCGTTACCACGGAGCATGGGCAACTCATGCTCCAGCTGCTTCTCGCGAAAGCAAGGACAGCTCATCTACCCTGGAGCGTGATGGTGCCACGATATCATCAAGAGTTGGCGAGTCCTGGGTCCCCCTCATAGGATCACTTGATGTACCCTACCACAAGTCAAGATAGAAGCAAATAAGATGACCAAATCAACACAACAAGAAAAGGGTCAGATGCATTCAAGACTAGCATAAGTATCAGCAGATACACTCGCCAGCAGGCATGTCCTTAAACAAAGGGACATAAACTAATCAACTATTACAAAGCTAACTAAGGAGCAGCTGGCTTCTTCGACTTCGACGGCTTCTGGGGCTTCATCAAGTCCGCGGGCGATCGACGCCATCGACTTTCTCAGCCCCGAGGCCAAAGTTTCACGCCTTCTTGGCACGTTGGAGCTCCTCAGAATACTTCGCAATGGTATTTATCAAGTGATGCCCATATTTTCCACAGGCAGTCGCGTCAGGAGCGAAGACTACCTGCTGACCGTCCGCGCCAACAGGCATCACCTTCGATACCGCGGAAGGATCGATCTTGACTCCGTGGGCCTGCACCATGGCGAGTGACATGGACGCGCCAGCCGCGTGGAGTGAGTTCTTGTAGCTGGAAGGCACACCTCCGGCGAGTAACTCCACCAGCTCATCCATATTATCGATCAGCTCCGCCTTAGGCATCAACTCCTCCTGGAGGCGACAGAGGGCGACCTTGGCCTTGGAAAATGTATCCTGGACGGTGGCGCTACGGTCCTCGACTGCGGACACCGCACCCGCCAGAGCGTCATCGCGACGAAGGGCCTGCGGGTCAAAGCTCAAATCACCAGCATCTGTACATGAACCCACGCAAGGACCAAAACATCAGCGCCACCAGCAAAACATTAGAAACAGAGAAGAATAACAATATCCACAAGCAAAAGTACCTGAAAGAGCCTTGGCGATTGAAAACAGCTGTTCTTCAAACAACTTTTCCCTGGCCGCAAAGGAGGCACGCAGATCCTCTTCACGCTTCTGCGCCTCGTCACGCGCTGCGATTGCCTCGTCACGCCCCTTCACAGCCGCGACAAGTGTCTTCTCCATGGTGGTGGCGTTACGCAATAAGGCATTATGTTCAGCTACACGACAAGCAAAAGTTGATCATTAGTCGACTATATCAAAAGGAGAAGACGAATAAGAATAAAGTGTAGAACACTCACTTTCAACCATGCAGTGACGCGTCTCCAGCATTGCATGCTGGCGACCCATCGCCATCACCTGTTCTGCCAAGTGCGCGGCTTCCTTCACAAGGAGCTGTAGCACAACCAAGGAATCAGCAGAAGCAACAGATAACGTCGACTGCAATACTAAAACAAAGAAAATGTATACTTACATGGTCCTCAGTGACTTCGAAGATGTCTGTTGTACCATCACCGGGGAAACCATTCGATGCTCTCCTGCACGAGGAGAACTGGAAGAGTTGTGCCCGGAGTGGGCCGCCACTGGAGGGGAAGGAGCGCGCTCGACCTCTTTCTTGGCCGTTGAGGTCGCGACTCCAGATTCCTTCAAAAATTCGACGTCGCCAGAAGATGACGATGCCTCTTGACTACAAGACAAAACCCATCTTGAGAAAGGGCAACCTCTGGGACAAGCCAACAAGAAGAAAACAGAGAAGAACAAACGAACTAGAAAACTTACCAGTCAAACTTGTCAAAGTCAAATGTGGCCTCCACCGACTCCGACGAAGACTCCTTGGGCAATCGCATCTTCTTGCGAGAAGATGGTGCCATACCCCTCACAGGAACGACAGGAATTGGCGACTCCGCACCAACGCCAGTACCTTCCGGAGTCGACGGAGACGACGCGTCGGAATCCTCGCTGCACGAACGCTTGCGAGTATCCGGACTATCGGAATCGGGGGCTTCCTCCTCCACATCAGAAGGTACAGTCGACTCAGACTCATCCTCTTCCAAGGCTTCACGAGGAATAATCCCCTCGGGGAGAGGGGGCATACATGGTGACACCGCCCAATCCTGCATATAGACAACAAAAATCACCAAAAAACAAGTAAGCAACTGAAAAGCAATCGACAAAATAAGCTACTGCGTAGTACAACTATACCTCAGGAGGAGGATTCGAAGCATCAAAGGGAGGAACAACTGGCTCACTAGGAAGCACATCCTTGCCAGTGTACTTCGTGACCAGTCGAACCCTCTTGTCCACCTCACTCGCGGACATGCCATCGGTAGATACGCGAGTGGCATCATCAGCACCAGCCCATTTAAACATGGGGTGGACTCTGGCTTGCAGGGGCTGGACACGACGGCGCAACCAAGTTCGGATGAGAGCGCAGCCTCCCTCCTCTTTACCTATGCGACTCTCGAGGTCGCAGACGCGTTGATACAGCACGTCTGTCTCCGCGAGCTCGCTAGGCATAACTACATTCTTCCAGGAGCGCATCTTCTTGCACGGTGTCGCGGGATTGAAGGGCGCGAGTCCAAAGTGCTCATCTTTGTCCTTCTGATCACGGACGTAGAACCATTTATCCCTCCATCCTTGGACGGACTTCGTGAGCTTGATGTCGAAGTAGGTGGCGGATGGGTCGACGTGGACTCCGCAACCACCTACGTCATAAACTAAAGAGCCAGATGCAGACTGACGCTTCAATTTGAATATGCGCTTGAAAAGGCTGAAGTGTGGCTCGATTCCGAACCAGCACTCGCAAAGTGTGATGAAGCAAGAGATATGGAGGATCGAATTTGGGGACAGCTGATGGAGCTAGAGCCCGTAGAAACAAAGAAGACCCCTAAAAAAGGGGTGAAGAGGCAAGGAAAGACCGCGAATGATGAATGCAAGAAACATCACTCAAAAACCAGCGGGAGGAGCAGGAATGGTCTCACCGCTGGGGACGCGCGCATCGACGACTGCCGCGGACAGCACTCCGTCTTGGCGAATAAGAGGGAGATCAGACGCCTTGATGATGGAAGGGCGCCACGCACCATTCATGATGCGGGTGCCCGCGACCTTCTTCTTCCCGCCGGCGGCAGTGCTGGTGCCCGCAGCGGTGGAGCCGCCCTTCTTCTTCGCCGTGGCAACAGTGGCCGCGGAATTAGTGGCAGCGCCTCCCTTCTTCTTCCCCATTGCACGACGGCGAGGTGAGCGAAGAAAGTAGCTCGGGAACGAGCGGAGCTGGTCTAGCATCGTGGAGGAAACGGGCGCAGGAAAAAGCAGAGGAGTAGCAGCAATGGCGATGGCAGCAAAGAAGAATGAGCACAGATGGGAAAATTACCGCCGTAGCGCCGCTACTTAACCCCTGGAAGATGCAATCCAATGACTCAGAAAAACCCTATTGGACGCGTGGCACACATCGTGTTGGACACGTAGAGAAGGGGAAGCGCGAACTGTCCCTCCACTACTCCCATTACGCACGGAAATCGAGGAGGCGCAGTTAAAATAAAGATTACGCACGCCCAGTCAAATCAAAGTCAGGAAGTGGGACCCACTGCTCGTCACGTTCCGTCAAGCTCGCTCACGCGGGCAACTGAGGTCATACAAGTGTCAGCACTGACGTCATCAAAGCTACCCAGCGAAAAACTTCGACTACTTTTAGTCCTTGCTGGAGTCTTTGACTCCACCAGGCACTCGGGGGCTACTCCCATAGGGAGCACTGGCCGCGCACACTACGATTTTCTTTTCTTTTTGCAAGAACAAGGACAATCAGAAGCAAACCCAAACCATTCGAAATACGATTCGACTATGGACATGGGTTACTCCCATAGGGAGCGCTGGAAAAATTCGACTGAAACAAGCAACCAAAAGATGACGGCAGTCGCAAAAGTTATTTAGTCCCTGCCCGAGTCTTCGACTCAACCAGGCACTCGAGGGCTACTCCCATAGGGAGCGCTGGTCGCGCACCCTATGATTATTAAATACAGAAAATTGTGTGTTGATAACATCCGCACTCGAAGCTCATGGCGAAACCGCCTCATAATTTTCCCTACAAAGAGACTGCGTCTCCTGGGTCAACCGAATCGTCTCCGTGATGATAAAATTTGGATGCCGTGCTTAAGGCGTGAAGGTAAGACCTGAATAAGGACTGGCAACGCATTCAGCTACGCACTACCAGAAACGTATCCGTGCCTATAGGTACGATGAACATGCCTTGACGGACGCGTCGAGTGCTCACACCCCTATAACTGGAATTCGACTCCTGTAAGACATCCGCGACCTGAGTCGAATTACACCAGCACTTTTCCGGATTCGAGTCCGGGGACTCGAGTTCAAGTAGATTGCGTTGTTTCACCCTAAGGTGGTTAACTGATGCCGATGCTTCGGTTATATCAGGCACGTATATCAACAATCCCTATGACACAAATAAAAGCAGTCAAAATGCACTCGTTCAGGCACTCGAAGACTTCAAAAAAGTCCCCAGTCGAATCTGCGATTCCACTGGACACTCGGGGGCTACTGACATGGGTATACCCTATAGGTACTCGAGCTTGGTATATACTGTCCAAATACGTACAGGCCCACGGTGTCACCAAGGCCCAAGCAAAGGACTCGAGTAACGTACGGACTCTCGATTGCTTGAAGAACAAGAAGAAATTAAAGATAGAAAGTTTGAAGGGGAAAACCCTAACTTGTAACCGACTTGACCTGCTACCCGAGACCTGCCTATCTATATAAAGGCTAGGAGGGGCGGCGAGGAGGAGACACGCAACCCTAGTTTCCACAACCCTCGCCAGATTGCATCTGCGCACCATTGTAACTTTCGATTCCTTCGATAATTCCACGAGCAGACAAGCAGGAGTAGGGACCTCTACAAGGCCTGAACCTGGGTAAATCTTTGTCCCCTGTGTGCTTGTTTTCTAGCCGATAGATTTCTCCAGCGCTCCCTCCTTCTCCAAAACCCAAGTCCATAACAATGGGCATTGATGAGTTAAACCCTCGTCAGATACTAATACAACCCGATAGAAACCGGCACAAACCAAAGTGTTCTTGAAAGCGATCTATTTAACATCGATGAAAGTGATCTACCATCTCTAGTTGTCTTTTCATTGAAATTCTTATGAATTTTCTCCCAAAAAAGTTGCAATGGCGGACGAACACCACTCGCTTTGTATATTGCGTCATCTACAAGAGTTTGATGTTGCCATGCAAAATACAACTCATTGTCTTCATCCTCGGTCCATGTAGAAGTCCTAGTACTTCATTTGTAACAAAAATCAAATAAGCCACGGCTTCTTGTGCTCCAATTTGACATGAAAAAAGAGAGGAGGGAAATTCACCTTTTCCATCTTGTGTTGGTTGCGGCCGGCGGTGCCGGCGATCCATCTCTGGCAGCAGCATCGACGGACGCCGGCCCTGCATCCTCCAACTCTGGCTAGAGGTCCCGCGCGCAGACGAAACCCGTAGTGGGCGGTAGGGGAGGCGGGGGCAACCGCCGGTCACACGGGATCTATGGTGGGTTAGGAGGAGGGGGCGAGCTGCGTCGCGACATCGATGGTGGACGGCCTCCTGGGAGCCAACTCCGAGTTGTCGTGGTAACCGGAGGCCACACCGGCTCCGGCTTGCAACGAATCAATGCCGATGGAACCTGATTTGGAGCAAATCGAGGCGGCGGCCAGCGAAAACTAGGTCTCCCCGTTGATTTCAGCGACGGCGAGAGGCGGCTGAGGGACTGAGAGGTAGGCCGGAGGGCGGCTGAAAGGACATTTATTGTCCTAATTTGTTTTGGTGTTCGTTAACAACATGAGGTACATTTTACTGTGTGTTAATGTCTACAGGTCAATCTATTGATTAGGGAAAAAAGTCATAGTGTTGTGGGAAATCACATGGCCAAAACTATGCTTACCTGAAGATTCCAGACCGGAGTCTCCGGTGTGCAAACACCAGAGTCTCCTGTGTGGTCCAGAGTTTCCCTAGGAGTTCCTGGTGTGTGGTTTGGACCTTGGCTAGGGTATCTCTGTGAGGTGGTCCGGAGACTGACCGGATATCAACCAGAATCTCCGGAGTGTCTCATCGGACCAGAGTTTCTGGTGTGGACACACCGGAGTCTCTGGTGTCTCTGATCCGGAGTTATGGCCAGAGTCTCTAGAGTGGATGTCAAGCCCCTGCCCAAGACAGCCAGAGATGCGGTCCGGAGATGGACCAGAGGTCGATCGGAGTTTCTAGTCCTGGTCAGAGTCTCCGGTCTGGCAGACCAGAGTCTCCGGTGTGGATGGTCTCCAACGGTCAGAATACGGTTCACAAGTGTGTGGCCTATAAAGACCTCATCCTCTTCCTCCAGCTGCTCATTCCATAAAAGAAAGAGCACACCATTACATCCACCAAAACTCCAAGATCTCTTCATCCAACAACCCAAAGTCGTTGATATTTGGGGAATAAGAGGAGGATGCATTGATCTATAGCTTTACCAAGAAAGATCTTCATTTCCCCCTCATTCACTTGAGGGCCCCTTGCTCTAGGGTTTCATTAGAAACCCTACGCCTTGTTTTGGTTGATTTGATTCTTACAAGCTGTCTTTGATTGTTTGACAACTTGCTTGTATTTGGGAGCCTCCAATTTGGTTGTGGATGTGTGCCTCGAACTTGTTGTAAAGGTGCCGGCTTCCACCTTGTAGGTTGCCGATATAGTGGAAGAGGTGCATCGAACTCGTTGGGGTGAGGTTCATCAGAGAACAAGGGAGGCCTCTTGTGGCATTGGTGGTTTGAAACCACCCCCTCTCCAAACGTACATGTACTTCCCCTCAAAAGGAAGGAACTATGGGAAACAAATCCTTGTGTCTCCGCGTGCTCCACTTTGGTTACTTCTATCCTTTACCACACTTTAATTATCTTATTCTTTCTTGTGTTTGTGCTAGATTGACATATAGGTAAATTCACCATAGTTGCATAATCTAGAGAATTTACCTTTTGTGTCAAACCTTAATTTGTAAAAGAGTAAAATTTGAAGTGGCACGTATTCACCCCCTCTAGGTACCCATACAATCCTTTAAATTTGTATCGGAGCCTCGGCTCTTTATTCGGGCTTAACCACCTAAGAGATTATGGGCAACCCAGGAGATGAGGGAGAGGGTGAGGCTAGCAACTCGGTGACCATGGTAGATCTCAAGAATTTGGAAACAAGCTTGAGCTCTACCTTGGGCAACGAAATCCAATAGTTGCGTCAACTTGTTGAGCGACTTGTTATGGAAAAGTCAGCCTCACCACCTCCCTCTCAAGGGGAAACACCACCTAACCCTAAGGAAAATGCTCCGGCTAAGCCAATAGGTGAAGTGGTGGGGATGAACATAATTCCACTAACTCCACCACCAAAAAGGGTGATGGGAAGGAAGAGCATCATGCGGTCCCTGGATGGTACACTCCCGACCCTCCAATCCCTCATACCCATATAAATAATAGAGGTGACCCACCTAAGTTAGCCGCACATACTTTTGCTCAATGGCAAGTGACATGGGTATACCCTAGAGGTGCTCGAGCTTGGTATATACGGTCTAAATACATACAGGCCCACGGTGTCGCCAAGGCCCGGATGGAGGGACTCGAGTAACCTACGGACTCTCGATTGCTTGAAGGACAAGAAGAAGCTAAAGATAGAAAGTTTGAAGGGGAAAACCCTAACTTGTAACCGACTCGACCTGCTACCCGAGACCTAGCCTATCTATATAAAGGCTAGGAGGGGGCGACGAGGAGGGCACACACAACCCTAGTTTCCACAAACCCTCGCCAGATTGCATCTACGCACCGTTGTAACTTTCGACTCCCTCAATAATTCCACGAGCAGACAAGCAGGAGTAGGGACCTCTACGAGGCCTGAACCTGGGTAAATCCTTTGTCCCCTGTGTGCTTGTTTGCTAGCCGATAGATGTCTCCAGCGCTCCCTCCTTCTCCAAAACCCAAGTCCATAACAATGGGCATTGACGAGTTAAACCCTCGTCAATTGGCGCCGTCTGTGGGAATTGGGAGTGCTGATGTTGCGGCTTCTTCGGCCCCGACAAACGTGATCTACAACTCTGCAACAACGGAGATTCGCCAGCTTTTCGGTGCCTTCGACTTCACCGTCCACACGCCGGCTACTCGCCCGGCCTTCGAGTCCGTGGGCGACGGAATCAGCCTGGCGATTGGGAGCTTCCGCTTCCAAATTGGTCAGATGGGCACGTTTCGCATGCCCGATCAGCCGATGGTACCGGCGATTGCCCCAGCATCATGGTTCCCTCCATCGATCGGCACCCTCAGTGAGCTCAATGCTCCGGTGGTAGTTGGGAACACGGTCAGCGACAGGAGTCGCGACTCCGATCTAAGCGATCTGGCCACTGAAGATGGAACCCACGGTTCCGGATCTAAAAGTTGTGGAAGCAACATCTTCCCAAATTACGTCATGTGCGCCGTCATCAACGCGGGCGACACCTCCGCCAACCGCGGTAATGGTGGCAACACCGGTAACGGCACCGATCCACCCAATCGCGGCAACGGTGGTAACACCGGCAACGGCACCGACCCGCCCAACACCACCAACAGCGACAACGGCGGCAATGGAGGAGCAGTCGAACCTCCCAGCATAATCAACGAGCAAACCGGCGAATGCGTCGTGATCAGGCTCAACGAGCAAGAGTGGGAACGCTGTCGTGAAGCCCTACGAGGTGCACCTCTATCCTTCGGGTCCCCGCAGGAACTGCTGATGGGCTAGCACTGGCTCCTAAAAGAGGAATTCAAGCGCCAAAACAAGCAATCGCGCAACTTGAGGCGCGTAAAAAGGCGGCAGACGAGTCAAGCCTTTGTCGCGCTGGGCTCTCCTCCTACGGAGGATCCTCCTCAAGAGGCAACGAGCATCTCGCCAGGAAAAGGCAATCGCGGATGGCTCACCTCACCGAACAAGAACGCATAGACGCCGCGAAAGTCCTCGACTTCAGCTCTATGACAGTCGACACGAGAGGCAACGTGGTTCCCAGGACACCACAGGCCGCGGTGACAGCGACCACCATGTACCTTCTCAATAACCAGCCACCAGCTGGAGATCCCCGAACGGCCATGCAGCGATCTACGATCGCGGGCCTGGGGCTAATCGAGGCCGCCCTCGACAAAGAACCAGTACTAGACCCAAAAAAGGGCAAAGCGTTAGCAAAACGCTACTCCTCGCCCTCGTCCAGTGATGACAGTCACGACCTGTCTCGGTGCCGCCGCTCACGACGACACGATCGCGACTATGATGCACGCGATGAACTCATGCAGCGCAAGATCGACAAGTCAAGGGCACGACGTGCTCGGTCGACTGATTCGGAAGAAGAAGATGGGGAGCTCTGCGGCGCCAGATACTTCAGTAGATCCATCAGGCAAAAGCGAATGCTTAAAGGGTTCAAACTCCCATCGGAGAACCCGACATTTGATGGTCTGCAGGACCCCAAGATCTGGCTGGAGGATCACATCTCCTCCGTCAGGCTACACGGAGGCGATCAATCGCCATGCAATGCTTGCGCCTAATGCAGGCGCCGCCCGGGCATGGCTCAATAACCTCCCACGCGAATCCATTCGCAGCTGGGATGAGCTGGTCTACAGCTTCGTGTGCAACTTTAAGGGCACGCACAAACGCCCCGCTTCAATCGAAGAACTGAGATGCTGCCAGCAAAGATCTGGTGAATCGCTGCGCTCTTACATCCAAAGGTGGTCCATCATCAATAACTCCGCGGAGAACATCTCGGAAGACCGCGCAATCGATGCATTCAACGGTGGTGTCCGCCACATGGAACTCAGGGAGGAGCTAGGCCGCTCAAAGCCCAAGACCATCGACCACCTGATGGAGATCGCGAATCGGTGGGCTGATGGAGAAGATTCGGTGAAGAACCGCGTTCACTCTGACGAGGAGGCAGAACTCGAATGAAGACGCGACCGCCGGAGTAAGTGTCGCATGCGCGTCTACGACGATCGCGATGACGTCAACATGGTCGCAGCCGGCTACGCCGATAGACGCAATGATAACCGCAACAGCGGATACCGCAGCGGCAGATACCACGACTCCGGGAAAACCACGCAAGTATGGCAACGCCGCACTCGCGATGAAGCACCCGCGACCTCCATCGAGGACAAACTATCCGGGCCATGCACGATACACTTCTACATCGACAAGCATGATGGCAAGAGAAAGTCCAGCACCTCCTGAAGGACTGCCGCGAGTTCCTCAAGCTACATGAGGGGTTGGTTCGGATGAACCGCAATGCCGTCGAAAGAGGCTACAGAGCCGCTCCAGGCGCCGTGGCACAGGGCGCACCACCACCACCACCACCTGGGCCACCCCCGAACGGAGCTGCACCGGACCAGCACCACGGAGGCGAACCATACCCACAGGCCATGGGTACCATGATGATTCAAAAGGGGAGCCCCTCCAATAGGGTGCAGAAGGCCATCACTCGCCAAGTCAACTTGGCCACGCACTCGCCACCATCCACCACTGAGTACCTCAGTGGCAATGAGTCGAGCATTAGCTTCGATAAACACGACCAACCGCCTCAAGTACCTCGCCCAGGTCATTGCCCCCTCGTACTCGAGGCACAAATTGGAGGGTTCGACATGAGTCGCGTCTTCATCGATGGCGGAAGCGGCATCAACCTCATATTCGCGAGTACTTTGCGAGCAATGAGGATCCCTCTAACCTGCTTGGAGGCATCGGACACAATGTTCCATGGCATCATCCCAGGAAAAGGCGTATACCCCCTGGGCAAAATCAACCTCGACGTCATATTCGGCACGGCAAGGAACTTCCGGCGCGAGCGCATCGACTGGCCCTCACAATACCACTGCATCCTCGGACGTGTCGCGTTCGCTTGGTTCATGGCAGTACCCCACTACGCCTACCTGGAGATGAAAATACCAGGTCCCAACAGCGTCATCACGATCAACGGGAATTCGAGCGATCTGACAGTTGCGACAGGGAATTAAACAGAATCTCCCAGTCCTTCGGCATGCAGGAGGAGCTCGCGCGACTGAAGGAAACGGCAGACAACAGTCTGCCCCCCTTGAGTAGGCCAAGCTCACCTGACCTCTCCTTCGACTCATCTATGCACACAAAGAAGGTGCAGGTCCATCCATCAAATCCCGCTAAAACAGCCCTCATCGCCAATAACTTGAGTCCCGCACAGGAACTCGCGCTCGTCGAATTCCTCCGTGAGCACTAGGAAATTTTCGCCTGGTGTCATGCGGACATGCCAGGAGTTCCCAGGGAATTCGCTGAGCACGCACTCAACGTCAATCCCGACGCAAGGCCAGTCAAGCAAACAATCAGGCGACTGTCTGAGCCACGGGCACAAGCAGTCGGAATGGAGATCAATAGACTCCTCGAGGCCAAATTCATACGCGAGAACAAGGAAAGCACTTGGTTCGCCAATACGGTGCTGGTGCCAAAAAGGACACGGATATCCTGCGGATGTGCGTGGACTTCACTTCTTTAAACAAGCACTACCCAAAAGATCACTTCCTGCTACCACGGATCGACCAAATCATCGACTCCACCGCTGGATGTGGGCGCCTCTGCTTCCTCGACGCCTACTCAGGCTATAACCAAATTCGAATGAAGGAGGAAGACCAGGAGAAGACCGCGTTTACAACGCCCTTCGGTGTGTTCTGCTACAACACAATGCCCTTCGGGCTAAAAAACGCAGGAGCCACGTACCAGCGGTGCATGCAGGCTTGCCTCAAGGAGCAACTAGGTCGCAACATCCAAGTCTATGTCGATGACATAGTAATCAAAACCAAGGAAGAAGCCTCTCTAATCGACAACTTGCGCGAAACCTTTGCCAATCTCGATCGTTACCGAATAAAGCTCAATCCGGACAAATGCGCCTTCGGCGTACCCTCTGGGCAGTTGCTCGGGTATCTCATCTCCGCGAGAGGGATTGAGACAAACCCGAAAAAAGATAAAGGCCATACTGGCCATGGAGAAGCCAAAGAACATAAGAGGCGTTCAGCAACTAGCCAGGCAAATCACGACCCTCAGTCGATTTATTAGTCGAATGGGAGAAAAGGCGCTGCCCTTCTATCAGCTCCTCCGCAAAGCTGACAAATTCGAGTGGACCAATGAAGCGCAAGAAGCATTCGAAGACCTCAAGCGCCTACTATCCACCTCGCTAGTATTGGTAACTCCACGAGAAAGGGAACCATTGCTGCTGTACATCTCCGCCACCAACCAAGTGGTTAGCACAGTGCTCGTCGTCGAACGGGCCGAGGAAAACAAGGTCCACGGCATACAACGCCCGGTGTACTACCTCAGCGAGGTCCTCACGCCAACAAAACAGCGGTACCCGCACTACCAGAAGCTGGCGCACGGCGTCTTTATGACCGCCCAGCGACTGCGCCATTACTTCCAGGAACACCCAATCATGGTAGTCAACGACGCCCCATTGGGACATATCCTCAATAACCCCGACGCCACAGGGCGAGTCGCGCTTTGGGGAATCGAACTGTCTCCACGAGACATCACATACGAAAAGCGCGACGCAATCAAGTCGCAAGTTCTCCCTGACTTCCTCATACATTGGATGGAAAACCAACTCCCGGACAAACCAGACATGTCCTACCTCTGGACAAGGCACTTCGACGGGTCCAAGAGGAAAGATGGAGAAGGAGCAGGTGTCATACTGACATCGCCTCAAGGGGACAAGCTGAAATACGTCCTGCGAATGCAATTCACAGCCTCAAACAACGAGGCTGAATACGAGGCCCTGTTACACGGGATGAGGATGGCAAAAGCCTGCGGCACAAAGAGGCTAATCATATATGGCGACTCCAAGCTGGTCGTCAACCAAACAATGCACGAGCGCGACGCACTGAACGACTACATGATCGCATATCGCGACCTCTACGACACACTTGAAGCAGACTTCAATGGTTGCGAGTGGCGACACATTGGTCGTGAAAGCAATGAGGAGACGGACGCACTCGCCAACATAGGCTCCACCTGTGCACCCATACCACCTGGGGTATTTCTCGAGCGCATATGCGAACGCTCCATCAAGCCAAAGGCCGTAGAGAAGAAAACAAGCGCAGCAACGGACTCGGGTACTACGCCACCCAATGAGCCAAGAACACTCGATGACTTGGAGCTCGACACAAGACTCGAGGGACCAATGAGTGTCATGGTGATCGAACAATCCTGGACGCAGCCGTACATTACGTACCTCCTCAGCAAGCGCCTACCGGATGACCCGACAGACGCACGACACATCGCGCGACACTCCAAGGCATTCGCTGTTATCAACGGCGAACTGTATAAGCGCAGCATCACAGGCGTGTCCCTAGGCGAAGGAAGAGCAGTCCTCCTCGACATCCATGAAGGGACCTGCGGGCATCACGCCGGTAGTCGTTCCCTCGTTGCCAAAGCTCTACGAGCTGGATTTTACTGGCCCACGGCCATGCGCGACACCAAGGATATAGTCCAAAAGTGCAACGCTTGCCAGCGATTCACAAACAAGCCAAACGCACCAGGCGCAGAACTCCGGCCTATTCCATTGGCCTGGCCCTTCGCCCAGTGGGGACTCGACATGGTTGGCAAACTTCCAAGGTCCTCACAAGGAGGCTACGTCTACCTCTTGGTCGCAGTCGACAAATTCACCAAGTGGATTGAGGCAATGCCAGTGACCAAGCAATCAGAGCACAACGCAGTCAAGTTCTTTGAGTCCATCGTCTACCGCTTCGGCGTGCCACACAGCATCATCACCGATAACGGGACGAACTTCACATCCAAGGAGTTCCAAGAATTCTGCGAGAACATGGGGATCAACATCAGCTACGCCTCAGCAGCACACCCAGAGACCAACGGTCAGGTGGAAAAGGCAAACGGGCTCGTCTGCAGCGGCATCAAGAAGCGACTCCTCCGACCACTCGAACAAGCCGCGGGCTGCTGGCCAGACGAACTGCAATCCGTACTCTGGAGCCTACGTACAACTCCAAACAGCGCCACTGGCTACACGCCATTCTTTATGGTACACGGAGCAGAGACAGTACTACCCGCCGAGGTACGGTACAAAGCGCCACGCGTAGTCTCCTACAGCGAGCAGGAGTCATCCCTCGCACTCGAAGACTCCGTCGACCTCCTTGGCGAAGCAAGATAAATCGCCGCAGAAAGATCCCCGATCTACCAGCAGAACCTGCGCAACTATCATAGCCCCAGATCCTTCGTCGAAGGTGACCTAGTCCTGCGACTGAAGCAGCAGGGGCACCTCAAGCTCGAGTCCCCCTGGGAAGGACCGTACGTGATTACAGAAGTAATCCCAGGTGGCGCCTATCGCCTTCAAGATTTAGAGACAGGACTCGCACACTCCAACCCTTGGAACGTCGCACAACTGCGACGCTTCTACCCTCAGCCGTTTTTCTTTACTTTTGCATCGCAAATAAGGCTATTCAGCCAAGGCTACTTAGCCGCACATTGTACTTCATACTGTTCTCTGAATAAATAAAAGCTAAGTGCCCCAAAACTCCATGTTCTCCTTTACTTTGTCAACTTTCATACTCGGGGGCTACGCCACCCTATACACATATGTTCTTCGAACAATAACGCGACATCCTGAGTAGCTGCCATATCAATCGAACCCCTTAACACAAACTCAACCCAGCTACAACGCACCTGACAGGTTGACAAGGGAATGATACAAAGATGGCCAGGCTAACGAAAAGGACTCGCATAAGTGCAACGCACCCCATGCTTAAAACTATTTGTACACATTCAATAGTAAATTATCTACAAATATATACGAGCTTTACAACACTAGTACACTTATGTGCAGGATACATATTTGGCTACCCTTGCAACAGAAGAATATTAGTCTGTTCCTCGAAGAAATCGACAACCTCCTCGGCTGGACGATCCACCCCCTGATAGTGCGGCACCATGTTCCAGGAAGATCCTACTGGTGGCGCCGGTGGCTCAGAAGCAAGGGCGGCGACATCCACGTCAGGCCTGTGCAAACGCACCATGGAAAGGGAAGCCTTGGCACCAGCCACCAACTGCTGCCTCACGCACTCGCGAACCGCGGACATATCTTGAAATTTGGTCAGGAGAGCCAGCAGGCTTGACGGAGTATCGTCCAGCGGGAACATCGCCCGATAGATGTTCTTCAAACACGACTGCGACTTCTTCAGAAAGAGCAGCACCCGCGAGGCGCGATCCTGCAGGGTCGCTAACGCATCGCCGCGATCATGATCCACCCAGAAGTATCCACTCTCCTGAAGTTGCTCCTGGGTGAGATCATGAAGATGGATGGCAATCCTATCCCTCTCCTCCTGCGGATGCCGTGCGCTAACAACTACACGAAGCAGCATCAACAGCATGAGTACAACGTACCATTGCGATTAACTACAAAGGAAAAGACAAGGATGAGCAAACTAACACTTAAACTGGTCGCCCAGTTGCGTCACCTCACCAAGCAGATATTGCTCGCGGGCGGCGGCTTTTTCAGCCTTTGACTTCCACACGTCCGTGCTACCACGGATCACGGGCAATTCACGCTCCAGTTGCTTAACGCGATCACGAAGTCGCGAAAGCAAGGACAGCTCCTCTACCCTGGAGCATGGTGGTGCCATTGTATCCTCAAGAGATGGCGAGTCCGGGGTTCCCCCCACAGGACCACTTGATGTACCCTACCAAAAATCAAGCCAGAGGCAAATAAGGCGACCAACTCAAAAGTCAAAAGTAACAGATGCATTCAGGATCAGCATAAAAGTATCTACAAACACATTCACCAATAGGCATGTTCTCCAATCAAAAGAGCAATTCATCAACTATTACAAGAAACTAACTATGAAGCAGCTGGCTTCTTCGACTTCGATGACCTCGGGGGCTTCATCAAGTCCGTGGTAGTATCATATGCCACTGACTTTCCGCCGGCCCCTGAGGCCGAAGTTTTCGCCGCCTTCTTTGCACGATTGACCTCCTCCGAATACTTGGCAATAGTGTTTATCAAGGAATGGCCATATTTGGCACAGGCAGTCGCAAAGGGAGCGAATACTACCTGCTGACCATCCGCGCCAACATGCATCGTCTTCGACACCGCAGAAGGATCTACTTCGACTCCGTGGGCTTGCACCATGGCAAGCGACATGGTCGCGCCAGCTGCGCGGAGGGAGTTCTTGTACGTGGCAAGCACATTCCCAGCGAGTGACTCCACCAGCTCTTCCACATTGTCGACCAGCTCTGCCTTCGGCATCAGCTCCTCCCGGAGGCGACTCAGGGTGGCCTTGGCCTGGGACATCGTATTTTGGACAGCGGCACTACGATCCTCGACCGCAGATACCGTGCCCGCCAGAGCGTCATCGTGACAAAGGGCTTGTGGATCAAAACTCAAGCCGCCAGCATCTACACCAAAATACACACATGGATCAAACTTCTAGTGCCACCGGCACTACAGAGGAAGAGAAGAACATCAATAAAATATCTACCAGTAAAGGTACCTGAGAGGGCCTTGGTGACTGAGAACAGTTGCTCTTAGAACAACTTCTCCCTGACCGCAAAGGAGGCGCGCAGATCCTCTTCGCGCTTCTGGGCATCATCGCGAGCTACGATTGACTCGTCGCGCCCCTTCACGCTGCGGCTAGTGTCTTCTCCAACGTGGCGACATCGCGTAGTAAAGCGTTATGCTCAGCTACATGGCAGTCAATAATTGGTTGTCAGTCGATTATACCAAAACAGAGAGAAGACGAAAAGAATAAGTACAGAACATTTACTCTTGACCACGCGGTGGCGCGTCTCCAGCATCGCATGCTGGCGACCCATCGCCATCACCCGCTCCGTCACCTGCGTGGCTTCCTTTACAAGAAGATGTCGCACAAAACAAGGAGTCAGCAGAGGGCAGCAGAAGGCGTTGACTACCACATTTAAAAAAAGGAAAACTATACTTACATGGTCCTCTAGTGACTCCGAAGAAGTTCGTTGAACCGTCGTCCGAGCAACTACTCGATGCTCCCCTACGTGAGGAGAGCTCAAAGAATTGTGCCCGGAGTGGGCTGCCGCTGGAGAAGGAGCGCGCTCGACCTCTACCTTGGCCCTTGAAGTCGCGACTCCCGATTCCTTCAAAAATTCGACGTCGCCAGAAGATGACGACGCCTCTTGACTGTAAGACAAAATCCACACTCAGAAAGGGCAAACTCCAGAACAAAGCCAACAAGAAGAAAACAGAGAAGAACGAATGCACTAGCAAAATTACCAGTCAAATTTTTCAAGATCAAACGTGGCCTCCGCTGACTCCGACGAAGATTCCTTGGGCAATCGCATCTTCTTGCGAGAAGACGGTGCCACAGCCCTCAGATGAATGGCGGGAATTGGTGACTCCGCGCCAACAACCGCGCCTCCTAGAGTTGAAGGAGTCAACGTGTCGGAATCCCCTCTACGTGAACGCTTGCGAGTATCTGGGCTCTCGGACTCGGGGGCTTCCTCTTCCACATCGGAAGGGACAGTCGACTCAGACTCGTCCTCTTCCAAAGCTTCACGAGGAATAATCCCCTCAGGGAGGGGAGGCATACAAGGCGACACCGCCCACTCCTGCATATAAATAGTAAAGATCAGCAAACATAACAGATAAGCAACAGAAAACGCAATCGAGAAAATAAGCTACTACGTAGCACAACTGTACCTCAGGAGGAGGATTCGAAGCATCGAAAGGAGGAACGACTGGCTCGTTCGGAAGAACATCCTTGAGGGTGTACTTCGTGACCAGTCGCACCCTCTTATCTACCTCACTCGCGGACATGCCATCAGCAGACACACGAGTGGCATCATCAGCGCCACCCCATTGAAACATGGGATGGACCCTGGCCTGGAGAGGCTGGACCCGATGATGCAGCCAAGTTCTGACAAGGGCGCAGCCTCCCTCTTCTGCGCCTATGCGACTCTCGAGGTCGTAGACGCGCTGATATAGAACGTCTATCTCCGCGAGTTCGAAAGGCATGATCACGTTCTTCCAAGAACGCATCTTCTTGTAGGGAGTCGCGGGATCGAAAGGCGCGAGTCCAAAGTGCTCGTCCTTGGCCTTCTGATCGCGAATATAGAACCATTTGTCCCTCCATCCCTGGACGAACTTGGTAAGCTTGATATCGAAGTAGTTGGCGGATGGGTCGACGTGGATTCCGCAACCACCTACTTCGTAAACTAAAGAGCCAGATATAGACTGACGCTTCAATTTAAAGATGCGCTTGAAAAGACCAAAGTGTGGCTCGATTCCGAGCTAGCACTCGTAGAGAGTGATGAAACAAGTAATGTGGAGGAGCGAATTTGGGGACAGCTAATGGAGCTGGAGCCCATAGAAACAAAGAAGACCCCGAAGAAAAGGGTGAAGAGGCAAGGAAAGACCGCGAATGATGAATGCAAGAAACATCACTCGAAAACCAGCGGGAGGAGCAGGAATAGTCTCACCGCTGGGGACGCGCGCATCGGTGACTGCCGCAGAGATAACTCCATCTTGACGAAGAAGACGGAGATCTGACGCCTTGATGATAGAGGGGCGCCATGCGCCATTGCTCACGCAGGTGTCCGCGACCTTCTTCTTCCCGACGGCGGCGGTGCTGGTGCCCGTAGCAGTGGAGCCACCTTTCTTCTTCGCTGCAGCGAGGGTGGCCGTGGAATCAGCAGCAGCGCCTCCCCTCTTCGTTCACATTGCGCGGCGGCGATGTGAGCTAAGGAAGTAGCTCGGGAACGAACAGAGCTGGTCCAACGTCGTGGAGAAGATGGGTGCAGGGGAAAGCAGAAAAGCAACAGCAATGGCGACGGCAGCAAGGAAGAAAGAGTGCAGATGGGAAATTACCCCCGCAGCATCGCTACTTAACCCCTGGGAGATGCAATCCAACGGCTGACAAAAACCCAATTGGACGCGTGGCACGCATCGTGTTGGACACGTGGAGAAGAGGAAGCGCGAACCGTCCCCCCACTTCTACCATTACGCGTGGAAATCGAGGAGGCACAGTTAAAAATAAGATTACGCTCCCCCAGTCAAATCAAAGTCAGAAAGTGGGACCCACCGCTTGTCATGTCCCGTCAAAATCGCTCACGCGGGCAACTAAGGTCATACAAGCATCAGCACTGACGTCACCAAGGCTATGTAGTGGAAAACTTTGACTATTTTTAGTCCTTGCTGGAGTCTTCGACTCCACCAAGCACTCGGGGCTACTCCCATAGGGAGCGCTGGCAGCGCACCCTACGACTTTTTTCTTTTTCTTGTTGCAGGAACATGGACAATCACAAAAGCAAACCCAACCACTCGAAACACAGTTCGATTATGGACATGTGTTACTCCCATAGGGAGTGACGGAAACAAGCAGGCAAAAGACGACAACAGTCGCAAAAGTGTTTTAGTACCTGCCTGAGTCATCGACTGAAACAAGCAAGCAAAAGACGACAGCAGTCGCAAAAGTTCTTTAGTCCCTGCCTGAGTCTTCGACTCAACCAGGCACTCGGGGGCTACTCCCATAGGGAGTGCTGGTCGCGCACCCTATGATTATTTGTACAAAAAACTGTGTGTTGATAACATCGACACTCAAAACTCATGGCGACACCGCCTCATAATTTTTCCCCTACAAAGAGACTGCGTCTCTTGGGTTACCTGAATCGTCTCCGCGATGATAAAATTCCGATGCCGCGCCTACGGCGTGAAGGTAAGACCTGAATAAGGCTTGGCAATGCATTTAACTGCGCACTACCAGAAACATATCCGTCCCTACAGGCACGATGAACATGCCTTGACGGACGCGTCAAGTGCTCACACCCCTATAACTGGAATTCGACTCTTGTAAGACCTCCGCGGTCTGAGTTGAATTACACCAGCACTTTTCCGGATTTGAGTCCGGGGACTCGAATTTGAGTAGATTGCGTTGTTTCACCCTAAGGTGGTTAACTGATACCGATACTTCGGCTATATCAGGCACGTATATCAACAATCCCTATTACAAAAATAAAAGCAATCGAAATGTACTCATTTAGGCACTCACTACTAGGAAAACGGCTATAGGTAATCAGCACATCCGTGGCTCACATGGTTGAAGTGCCCCACGGCTAAAACAGGCGTGGCTCACACAGGCAAGCGTGCCCTACTAATAACTAGAACAACCGTGGCGCACATGACTATAGTGCGCCACAGATGTGTGTGGGCCAGGGCCCTGTTGGCCACACGCCAAACATCTATAGTGCACTACAGTCATGTGCGCCATGGTTGTTAGGGTCATCTGTGGCGCACGTGTGCCTGGTGCGCTACGCCTAAGCGCATGCCCCCTCTGCTCTGAAACGGCCACAAACTTCTGTGGCGCACCCCGCTAGTGCGCCACAGGGACTAGGAGCATCTGTGGCGCACTCGGCCTAGTGCGCCACGAATTCTTAGGACTGTGGCGCACTAGGGGCCCTGTGCCCACGGATGTGTCGATTCTTTTAGGACAGCACTTTATGTGCACATGTGTGCCCACACATCCACCACCCACACTTCACTTTCCCCTTCTTCTTCCTCCTTAGATCTAGTCGGGATCTTCTCCTTCCCACCTCAATTTCTCCATACATTCACCATTTTTAGCATGTAAAACTTGTTTTGGATGTTACATAAGTAATAGAGGAGGTCTCCGGTCTCTCATCTATCCATCTCCGGTCGACGCGCACACCTCTCCTTTCCATCTTTCTCGCGATCGGTCTCTCATCTCGGTAAGTTGTCCATGTAAGGATGTGTTCATGTGTATATGGATGATGCATGTGCTCATATGTATGTAGATGATCGATGCTCATGATGTGTGTATGTGTGGAGAGGATCGATGGTCATATGTGTGTGTATATGGAGAGTATCGATGATGCTCATGCATGTGTGTATGGAGAGGATAATGATATGTTCATGTGTGTATGGATCGGTCTCTCTCTCTCTTGTGTTTGTATGTGAACAAGTTGCCATTTGTTTTGCCAAAATGTTGATTCATTTCCATTTTGGCAAGACTTTGGCATTTCGCAAAGGTCCTAATTTTAGGATAGGTCATGCCGAAATTTTCTATCGACCATTGCATGCATGCATTCATTATGTGGTTCTAATAGATTTCAAAATTGTACCGTGTACATCGTGCAGGAAAAAATGGTCCGCATAATGAGCGAAGGCATTGTGGCTAGATTTTTGAAATGTGCGACGGCCGATGATACTGAAATAACAAGATGATATAAGATGTCCGTGCGTAAGATGCAAACTCAACTGGGTGATCGACCCAGATTCCGGGAATCTGCAGGCGCACCTGCTCCGCTATGGTTTCATGGATGGATACACTCGTTGGATAAGCGATGGCGTAGATGATGGAGACGGTGAAGAAGGTGGCCAACATGACGATGATCATCATCACGGCGAGAACGGGCGAGATGATGAAGAGGCTCTGGAGATGGTGAAGGTGCGAGCGATCGGGATGATGATGATCTAGATGTCGGAGGAAGCGCATTTACGATGGAACAACGTCAGGCTGGGTGCGGGACCCTTATGTGCAAGAGCTGCTTCTTAAGCAGACGAGTAACGCCAGGGCTACGCAACTTGAGAAAGACGCGGTTACTCCATTGTATGAAGGATGCAGGCCCGATGATACCGGTTGAATGTAACGCCAAGGCTATGGAGATGAAGGCAAAGCACAAATTGAGCGACGCAAGCTTGACGATATGATGGCATTACGGCACAATCGTCTCCGGAGGGAACACATGTCCAACTAGTATCGAGGATGCCAAGAAAATCGTCATCCTCTCGATCTACCGCATGTTAGATATCACGTATGCATCAACGATTGCATCATTTATCGGGCGAGGCGGAGAAAACCACATGTTCGGTGTCTGCGTGAGTCGATACAAGAAAGGAAGAAAGCACCTCGAAAAGTGGTATGGTACTTTCCTATCACCCCTCGTCTGCGCTATTTCGCGGACCCTAAGGAAGCGAAGCTCATGCGATGGCATGCGGAAAGGAAGAAGCCGAGATGATGATGACCCGAAAAGGATGAGCTGCGACGCACCCTTGGATGCTAGCGGTGGAAAGCATTGGACCTCGAATTCCCAGAATTTGGTGGAGATTCGAGGAACATCAGGCTTGGTGCGAGCACCGATGGACTCAATCCGTTTGGTAGCCAGAGCAGCACACACAGCACTTGGCCCGTGTTTGTATGGATGTACAACCTCCCTCCATGGTTGTGCATGAAGAAGAAGTACATACAAATGAGTATGCTAATTCAAGGGACGAAACAACCTGGTACCGACATCAATCTGTATCTGGGGCTGTTGAAAGAGGAGCTAGCCACGTTATGGGAATCTGGAGCCAATACTTACGACGCCGCACAAGATTATTTCACTATGAGAGCCGCGTTGGTCACTACGGTGCAAGACTATCTAGGTTGCGGGTATATCTCGGGCAGGTTATCCAAGGATTCTGCGTCGTTAGGTGCATGGATAACACAAGCTATCTCCAACTAGAGAAAGATCCAGGGTCATCGAAAACCGTGTTCATGGCGCACCGGAGGTGGCTCGGCAAGAATGATCCATGGAGAAAACGTGGAGACCTGTTCGATGGAAAATCAGAGACCCGAGGAATCCCAGAGCGTAGGAGCAGCGAAGAAGTGGAAGAGTTGCTGAAAAACTGGAAAGATTGTCCTAAGCCTGGAAAGAAGCAAAAGAGGCAGCAACAAGACAAGCCGCTGATGAAGGTATGGAAAACAAGGTCTGTTTTCTGGGAGTTGCCATACTGGAAGTTTCTCCGCACGCCTCATAGCCTCGACATCATGCATATCACGAAAAACGTAGCGAGTCTGGTCGCCACCATAATCAACATGCCAGATAGGACGAAAGATGGTCCGAAAGCAAGGCACGACCTGATATGCTTGGGTATCCGGAAGGAGCTTCACGGAGGACGCACTACTCCTGATGATCAGGAAGATGACGATGATCATGAGTCGGAGACGACACAAGGTCGTCGGAAGGGTAAAAAGTTCAAGAAGAACGAATATTACTGCCCTCCTTCTTGCTTCACTCTAAGCCAGGATGAGATCAAACAGTTTTCAAGTGCCTTCTAGGAGTCAAATTTCCTTACGGCCACGCCGCAAGATAAGCGAGATACCTAGGCAGTGAAGCGAGGTTCATGGCATGAAGTCTCACGGCGTGCGTGCTAATGACGCAGTACTTCCGGTCGCACTAAGAGGGATAATGGACGAGCACGTCGTGAAACGTTATTTGGCCTATGCAAGTTTTTCGACGTCATCTCTAGGAAGTCGATTGGCTTGAATCAGCTCGGAAGGCTACGAGGAGGAGATCGTGGTGATACTATGTGAGCTTGAGGTCTACTTCCCACCCGCATTCTTCGACATTATGGTGCATCTGCTGGTCCATGTCGTGGAGGACATCGTACAACTCGGGCCGATGTTCCTCCGCAGCATGATGGCGTTCGAAAGGATGAACAGACACATCAAAGGATACGTTCGCAGGTCCCGTCAGATGGAAGCATAGCCAAGGGCTTTCGGCGAAGAGTGCATCTCTTTACGCATGAATTATCTAGACATCGAGAACCTCCGGTCTTCCCGCCAGCAGACACCTTGGCAAGCTCGACGGATCTAGTCACCGAGAGGGTCGTCGCATCTCGCATGCGTACTTGATTTTTGACGCAGACTTTGATCGAGCAAACCTCGTCGCTACAGCATTTAGAACTGGTCGATCCTTGGGTACGAAGCACAAAAGGTTAATCGAGAAGAAATACGATGGCCGGGGCATACAGAGGACGCAGGAGAAATAATCAAAGAGAACAACTCAGATTTCACGCGTTGGTTTAGGCAGACGCTCCTTGATAATCCCCCGCGCTCGCATTCTTCTGACACGGAAAAGATCATATTCACCTTGTTGCAAGGACCGATGCAAAACCTGGTGACCTATCAGGTGTATGATATCAACGGCTACACATTCTACACGGAGGAAAAGGACAACAAGTGTGATTATCGAACTCAGCGTAACGTCGAATTCTACACCGATGACAACGTGAAGGAAAGATTCTACTAAGAATTGAGGAGATCCGGGAGCTCGACTCTGTGGAGAAAAGGTGCCGATGTTCCGTGTCGATGGGCAAAGAGCGTCGAAGAGAAGACCGTATTTCACAACCATGGTTATACCCGAAGCAGCCAAATCCAAGGCCCGGCAAACGTGGCCGCAAAAATGAACCGTGGTACTGCTACCAAAGTGGACCAATGTTTTTCATTACCGACCCGACAAAGCCTAGCCGTGTTGTCGTGAGGAGAGGAAAGAAACATCATCGGAATGGATGGAGTCGCCAACGAGCAAGACTTCACCAAGACGGCGATCCAAAGATTGAAGACGACGACTACGATGCAGCAACATACATCACAAGAAGAAAAAGGACAACCCTACCCAAAAAAGGTAGCCCGTTCAAAAGAAGAAACATTAAAGTGCCGGGGCTAAATTATTCAACCGCGACAAAGAAGGGAAAAAAGATTGTAAAACGCTAGCTCAAAAAATATTGTAAAACGCGTGGTCGAAAAAGATTGTAATATTCATGGACAAAGTATTATGAAATTTAGTTATACTTTGAATCATATTTGTAACACTTTTATGACATATATTATCACTTTTGGGCATTTTTGGAATATTTAAAAGTATTTTAAAAACAAAACAAAATTTGTATGGCATGTATCACCACTTTTGGACATTTTTTGGAACATTTAAAAGTATTTTTAAAATAAAAATAAAAAAGTGGAGCACCAGGATTCGAACCTGGGTGCTCATAGTTTAGAATAGAGCTAAGGGGCAGAACCAGTGGGCTATGACAGTACTAGTGCTAACAGAAGGGGTGGCCGCCCTCTTATCTGGTAGTCCAACACTCTCTTAACCGATGGGCTATGACAGTACTAGTGCTAACAGTACTATGTTCCTTGCACTCTCTTATGCTACGTGAACAACGAGCTGAGGGATGTTGCCAAGGGTACCATCGTTCAACCCTTGCAGCGCACGTTCCACTCAAAACCGATGCCAGATAGCATGCACAGGGTTAAAATTAGTCGGGTGCTAAGGGGCTGCGACGACCTGGAACCTCCCATTCAACCCCCAGGAGCGGATGAAGAAGAGCCGTCTGTCCTTAGAAGTTGCTTCGGCTTATTCTTGCTATGGCCAAAGAGCATGATCCGTTTGGGGACGGCGGGGGCCATCACGCCACAGACAACAGCACCGCATGTCGTGCCAGCAACAAGCGGTGGAAAGGCCCCCTTACCGCCCTCGCCGTCACCTCCACGCGGTGGGTCGGATGATCATGTTGATGATATGCACATGGCGCAGGATCCGGCCGAGGACGACGAAGACTGGAATGATCACTTCTTCAGCACTCAGTTTGGCAACGAAGAAGACCTAGCTGGTGGCCCCACAGAGAAAGCCACTATCACCAAGCGTCTGTTTGGTTCTCAGGAGACGCCTCTAGCTTGCGCCTTCAGAGCCAATCGATACAACCAAGCGACCTTTATTCTAAGCCCGACACACTACATAGGGCGGCCAAAGCTCGATTATGCCTGCCCGCTCTCCAAAAGAAAAAAGGGCGGAAAGAAAATCTAGCAATCGAGCCAGCCGGGCGTCGCCAACAACCGCGAATCCGATCAGGTTTCGGACGGGCCACCAAGACCGAGGGTATTATGTGGAGGATTCATGTGGCGGGTGAGCCCATGCTACCTAAGAATTTGCGGAAGCTCGCCATTCGGAATCTGCAGAGTGTGCATGACAAGCGTCTTGACGATAGAGAGACGCCTTCTATTGGAGAAAGATCCTCGCACCCGGTATTCGTGGTTAAGGTGCCACCAGGCTTGGGCTTCGACATCGCCCATGGATCTCTGTTCTTCTTGCGGTTCGAGGACATCTTCAATATGTTCCACCTATACCGCTGCACTATACCATGGTCCGCCTCTTTTCTCTCACCGCCACGCAGATCATTGGAGAGAAGACACCGGCATCGCTATAGTGGACCCCTACTACATGCGTGATTTGCTGCTTGGGTTCCCCACGACGACGATCGTGGCCTCGTACCTAAAAAGAATCCTCGTGGCGAACAAGACAAAGGAATACATTCTCGTGCCTTACTTTCCCGAGTAAGTCGTTATTCAGCCGCCACCGTCGATTGGCTTTATTAGATCATCATCATTCTTTTTCAACACATTCCATTTGAATTTTTTGCAGAGATGAACACCGCACGCCATCTCCTTATCGCCAAGCATTCCCATCGCCACGATTTCGACTCGGGAGTCTAGAAAAGAAGAAAAACTACGACAAGATCAAGGAAGTTCGATGATGCTCTCACCGGCTTTGCCTCGACGGAAGGCACCAGCTTCGTGCGTAAGAAGGTCAAGTTCGGCAGCACGCCTTCAACCACGTAACAGAGTTCCCTGCGTGAAGCAGCCGTAAAACAGAAGAAGGAAGCCTACTCGACTCCATCACATGAGGCGTTCCTACTTGACCAGCGAATTCTACGCTGCCGGATCATCTCAAGCAATGGGCGAAGCAAAGGCCAAGATCAATGATTCGGATATTAGACAAGAGATGTATCGCATCCAGCAGCGATTTGGGGCAATCATCTTTCGTGATGTCATGACTTCGGGGGGGATCTTCTACGGAGGAAATATCCCGAATAACCGTGACATAGAAGATCGCAGAGATGCAGGGTGACTATAGGAAGTTCATGACGAGACAGTATGCCCTCCCCGTTCCCTAAGCCGAGAAGGCTTGATGTTGGCCTAGTTGTAGTTGCAAACTATAGATGACCTTTGTGTGTGTGTGTGGACAAGTGTACTTATATTATTCGGTTTATGAATCACCGCTTACTTATTTTGCTTATTATTATTATATATCAATCAATGCTTGGTTTTTTTGCTTACTCTTTGGTTCTCGGACGACAAGTGTGAGTTATTTTTGTCTTTTTCGAGAATATGCCGATGATTGAAATGTCGTGGCACAATATATATGTGAATGTGCTATGACGGGATTGTTAGCCTTGTGATATGCACAAGTCCAGGAATTGTGCATCCTACTTGGCTAACAGTCCCGTCATAAGCATATTCCTGTGTCCAACAACCTAGTTATATATGAGGCATGCTTTTAGAGTTATTTTTGTCTTTTTCGAGAATATGCCGATGATTGAAATGTCGTGGCACAATATATATGTGAATTTGCTATGACGGGATTGTTAGCCTTGTGATATGCACAAGTCCAGGAATTGTGCATCCTACTTGGCTAACAGTCCCGTCATAAGCATATTCCTGTGTCCAACAACCTAGTTATATATGAGGCATGCTTTTTGAGTTTGCTCTTTTTGATTTAAGAGTACTTTCTATAAGTGTATCTTCATATGCGACTTTAATTATACATGTTTTTTCAATCTGGTTAGTTATTATTGTCAACTTGTAGATGACGTGGTACGTCAGGTACAAGGGACGGTTCCTGAGTCTACGATGATTGGGAAGACTGCCGAGACAGTGCACCGCTTCAGCGGCAATAGCTACAAAGGGTACAACACTATGGCGGAGGCGAAAGATACACGCCGCTATCTAGCGGTAGTTAGGACAAGGAACCGGATGAAGACCTACACCTTCGTCACGGCGGTGATCATGCTTATCTTCTTTGGTTATTTATCCCGCTTGTGTCTAGCTAGCTAGTTTAGATGTCTAGCGAGCTTAGAGCTCTAACTTGTTCGATCGACACATGTATTCGCATGTCACCAACTACTACTTTGTAACATGATCAAAACAATGTAACTTGGACTATGTATTCATGTATGAGACTTATCTATATGTATTTGTTTCAATCTTGTTTTTCATATTGAGTATTTATATATATAATTGTATATCTTGTATCTGTGTGTGTATATCTGCTGTAATATTGTATATAATCTGTATTGCATATAATCTGGCTTGGAAATTAAAAAAAAAACAAAAAAAACATCTGTGGCGCACATGGTTTACCTTCTGTGGCATACTACACCTAAAGCGCACCATGGATGTTTAGTGGCGCACTAGGTAGTGCGCCACAGAAGATCCAAGGGGTAGCGCACCACGCCAAACTTCTGTGGCGCACTAGGAGGTGCGCTACGCCTATCTCTACACAACCGTGGCAAGGCGATTAGGCGGCGCCACGGCTGAGATAGCCAGAAGCGCAGGCCTGGCGCACTACAGGTGCGCCACAGATGATGGTTTCAGGTGCGCCACTAAAGGCCGTTTTCCTAGTAGTGACTCGAAGGCTTCAAAAAGTCCCCAGTCGAATCTGCGATTCCACTGGACACTCGGGGGCTACTGACATGGGTATACCCTACAGGTGCTTGAGCTTGGTATATACGGTCTAAATACATACAGGCCCACGGTGTCGCCAAGGCCCGGATGGAGGGAGTCGAGTAACCTACGGACTCTCGATTACTTGAAGGACAAGAAGAAGCTAAAGATAGAAAGTTTGAAAGGGAAAACCCTAACTTGTAACCGACTCGACCTGCTACCCGAGACCTAGCCTATCTATATAAAGGCTAGGAGGGGGCGACGAGGAGGACACACGCGACCCTAGTTTCCACAAACCCTCGCCATATTGCATCTGCGCACGTTGTAACTTTCGACTCCCTCAATAATTCCACGAGCAGACAAGCAGGAGTAGGGACCTCTACGAGGCCTGAACCTGGGTAAATCCTTTGTCCCCTGTGTGCTTGTTTGCTAGCCGATAGATGTCTCCAGTGCTCCCTCCTTCTCCAAAACCCAAGTCCATAACAATGGGCATTAACGAGTTAGACCCTCGTCAGCAAGTTTTAATGAAATCTCATGTGCGCAGCTCTTGCATTGACTTGTGGAACATTATTGAAGAAGGACTCAAAATTGAGAATCCAACCAACTTGACTAGAAGAGAAGTAGTCAATAGCCAACTCAATGCGACAGCCTTACACATGATCCAACTTGGAGTGGGGCCAAAGGATTTCCCCCACATTGAGCACTACAATACCGCCAAGGAAGCTTGGGATGTTGTCATTAACTTGTTTGTTGGCAATGAGAGCATGAGAAGAAATAGATATGATGCCTTAAGAAATGAGGCTGAAGGTGTCTTTATGAAGGATGGTGAGGATCATGAAGACATGTATCGAAGACTCCAATCCATAGCCATCGCCTTCAGGAATGTTGGTGCCTCTCACATTGATGATGCTTGGATCAAGAGGAAGTATGTGAGTGCACTCATGCCCTTCGAGTCCACTGACTTGAAGAGTCTCTAAGAAAGACACAACTACCATCTCATGACCTCCAATGAAGTTATGCAAGAGATGGCCGCTTTCAAGGTTGCTGCCAAGAATGCCAAAGACGCCTGTTCTCGTGCTATTGGAATGACTAATGGTGTCAATCTTGCCTTGAAGGCCAAGCTTCTGGAGTATGATGAAGAATAAGGGAGTGATGATGCACTTTCAATGAGCCACCCTGAAGATGTCAAGGTTGCTCATGGTGAATACATGGCCTTCTATGCAAGAAACTTTTGGAAAGATCCCGCCAAGGCCAAGATGGAAATGCAACGAAGAAGCAACCCCAATGGGAGAAGAGACAATGGGTAAAAATTGAGAACTTGCTTCAACTATGGTAACCGCTATCACTTTGTTCCCTATGAGAATAGAGAATATCATGGGGGTAAACTTGTGTTGAAGAAAACCTCCAAAGCACCTTTCAATAAACCCTTCATCAAGAGGAATCCCACCAACAAGAAGTCGGGTGACATTGTCTTGATAACACATGAAGAATTCTCCTCTAACAATGATGATGAAGAAGAAGAAGAAGAAGAAGAGGAAACATCAAGTGGTGTGGCTGCTCTTGCCACTACTTCTACACCAATATTCTCACTCTTCGACTCTCCAAATGAGAATATCTCCAACAAGAACATCGCTTGCCTTATGGCAAGAGGAACGAATGTATTATCATCATCACACCCCACCTCCTTAGTTGATGATGAATTTGATGATGATATATCTTTTGAGGTCAAAAAGGAATTAGTTGCTTTTGATGTGTTTATGACTAACTGGCAAGGGAAACACAAGAAACATTTTGTGGACCTCTTAAATCAACTTTCACACACACAAGAGCTTCTTGATGAGAGATGTAAATTAGGAAGAGAGCACATGATTGAGGTAGAAGCTCTAAATAATGCTCTAGAAGAAGAACAAGAGACTAGGATGTTTCTTGAAACTAAACTTGAAGGGCTTGATGAAGAAAATGGCCTCATTATTAATAAACTCATCAAGGAACGTGACCATGCTATTGCTAAATATAAAAAGGCTAAAAAGGACAAGATTGAGTTTGGTGTTGTTCATGAAAAACTTGCTGAGGACTTTAGGTTGCTTGACAAGGCTCACACAGCCTTGGAGAGTGAACTCTTGTTACTCACAAAGTCTCGTGAAAAGCTTCAAACTCAACTGACCAATATTTCTTCACCTAGTACTTTCATTCCTTCTAGTTGTACAAATATACTTGAAGAAAATGCTAGGTTGAAGGGGGAGCAAGATAAGGCCACCTTTCCCAAAGGAAACAAGTCAATTAATGACCTCTTGAGTAAGAAGAGGCCAAATGGTGAGAAAGGGGGCATTGGCTTTGTCTCCAAAGCCAAGAAAAAGAACAACAACAAGAAGAAGGCCAAGCCCGCAGAAGAAAAAGAGAAGGCCATTGTGGGTAGTAAGACCATAAGTGGCAGAACTATGTATCATGATGACTTTGCGGGTAGTGCTAACCCTCACTATGTTTTAATGTGTGATTATTATGGTGATGTGTATGCACAATATGTTGGCCCATTTGATTGTTATATTGCTTGGTCTATTTGGGTTCCCAAGACCCTTGTTGCTAACAAAACAGGACCCATTGAAAAATGGGTACCTAAAAACTAGTTTGATCTTTTGTAGACCTATGCTTCTGGTGGATCAAAATGGGTGCTTGATTGTGGATGCACAAGTCATATGACCGGAAGCGCATCTAGTGTCAAGGAGTTGAGACCAAATGTTGATCAAATATCCATGACATATGCCGACAAGTCAAAGTCTAAGGTAATGGGTTTCGGCAAGGTTGTGGTTACCAACGACATTACTCTCATGGACGTCATGCTTGTTGAGACCCTTGGCTATAATTTACTTTTAGTCCATGCTCTTGGAAAGATGGGCTTTGCTGTCTTTATTGATAATGATATTGTGATCCTCATGTGGAGCAAGTCTCTAAAGGTCGCTTTTGTTGGGTACGTCGAAAATGACTTGTAGGTGGTGGACTTTTCGGGGAAAACCACTACAAGTGCGATGTGCTTATTTGGAAAGGCTGATGTGGGTTGGTTATGGCATCACCGTCTAGCCCATGTCAACATGAGAACTTTGCAAAGTCTCCACAAGGATGGTCATATTGTTGGACTAAAATAAAATGTTTGCTTTGCCAAAGATCGTGTTTGTAGGGCGTGTGTTGAAGGAAAGATGCATGATTCTCCCCACAAGCCAAAGAACTACATCAAGTCCAAGAGGATCTTGGAGCTCCTTCATGTGAATCTCTTTGGTCCTCCATCTCATGCAAGTCTTGGTGGGAAGAAATATTGTTTGGTGATTGTTGATGACTACTCAAGATACACATGGGTATATTTCTTCAAGATGAAAAGTGAGACTCAAGAGAACTTCATGGACTTCATCAACATGGCTCAACGTCAACACAATGTCCCTGTGTTAACAATAAGAAGTGACAACGGCACCAAGTTCAAGAACTACACCTTGAATGGATTTCTTAGTGATGAGGTGATAAAACACCAATATTTCGCTTCATATACCCCTCAACAAAATGGTGTAGCTGAGAGGAAGAACTGAACTCTTATTGATATGGCAAGGACCATGTTGGCGGAGTTTAAATCTCCATACAATTTTTGGGCCGATGCTATATCCACTTCACGCCATGCATCAAACCGTCTCTACCTCCACAAAGAATTGATCAAGACTCCATATGAAATTCTTACCGGTAACAAGCCCAACTTTTCATACTTCAGGGTGTTCGGTTGTAAGTGTTTCTATCGCATTAAGGATGTTCGTTTGTCCAAATTTGATTCCAATGCATTAGAGGGTATTTTTGTTGGTTATGGTCTCGAATCCCACACTTATAGAATCTATGAGAAGCTCTCTGGAATTGTCGTAGAATCTTGTATTGTGGTGTTTGAAGAATATGATGGTACCCAAGGTGGTGTCTTGATGTTTGTGATGTAGATGATGAAATGCCTGAGGATTCCATAGGAAGAATGGGTACAAGATTCATCCGCCCCGCCGAGGAACCCCTTATGGCGGATCGATAAGAACTATGATCTACTCAAATGGAGCCCTCATCTTCACAACATCATCAAGCTCCTATCGAGGAGGACAATGACCCAAGCCAAAGACAAGTTGTGGACCCTCAAAAAGTTTATCAAGGAGCAACCTCTAGCTAGGAGGAGCTTGACTCTCCATTTGCTAGAATGTCCAGCGCTGCTAAGTCTATTACACAAGGAAGATCTATAGAGATTGCCATAAGAGTAGCCCAACGCCTGTCTAGAAGTGTGTCTGGTCAAGACCAAGGTCAATCTTTGCCTCTTAATGAATAGAATGATTCCAATGATGATCAAGGTCAAATTAATGGTCAAGACGAGGACCAAAATGATGAAGTGATCCCCACAATAAAAAAAGGAGATCAAAACTCGTTGCCAAGCTAGAATTGATAGAATGTTGGAATTATGAGACCACACTCTAGAGAATGTGGTAGGAGATCTAAGAAGAGGGATATCCACTAGAGCTCAATTGAAGAGTTCTGGTGAACACCAAGCACTCCTTTCCATGGTGGAACCAAAGAACGATGGGAAGCTCTTGAAGATTCAAATTGGTTGGAAGCAATGCACAAAGAGCTCAAAAACTTTGAGAGAAACAAAGTATGGAAGTTAGCTAAAAAGCGAAAAGATTGCCGCAATGTTATAGGCACCAAGTGGATATTCAAGAATAAGCAAGATGAGCATGGAATTGTTGTGAGCAACAAGGCAATATTGGTTGCACAAGGCTTCTCTCAAATTGAAGGCATTGATTATGGAGAGACATATGCACTCGTGGCTCGCCTTGAGTCTATCAGTATCCTTCTTGCTTATGCGGCACACCATAACGCTAAATTACAACAAATGGAAGTAGAAAGTGCATTTCTTAATGGTCCATTGCATGAGTTAGTATATGTAAAGCAACCCCTAGGGTTTGAGGATCCCAAGTTCCCAAACCATGTCTACAAACTGGACAAGGTGCTTTATGGGCTCAAACAAGCCCCACGCACGTGGGATGAGCACCTTAGAGACTTGTTGTTGGATGATACATTGCAAATGTATCTATAATTTTTGATGTTCCGTGCTTGGTTTTATCTACTTTCTTATGTTTTGTCCACACTTTGGAGTACATTTCATATGATCTCTTGGACTAACCTATTAACAAGAGCCACAGTGCCAGCTGCCTGTTTTCTGCTGTTTTTGGTTCCAGGAAAGTCAGAAAATGAATATTCTCGGAATTGGACGGGACAAAAGCCAAAGTCATTATTTTACCAAGGGACACCTGGAGCTAGAATACGAGACGTAGAGGGGCTGGGGCCCATCCACACCACCTGGCCGTGTGGCCAGGCCTGGCCCGCGCCAGGGGGTGGTCTGGTCGCCCCAGGCACACCCTCGGCCTCTCCTTCCGCCTATATATTTCCTATAATACGCAAACCCTAAGTACCTGATCAAAAATCCACGAAAGAGTCTGTAGCCGCCGTCATCTCCATCCCTAGATCGGGAGGGATCTGAAGCTCTTCCTAGCACCCTGTCAGAGAGGGGAATTCATCCTAGAGGCCTTCTTCATCATCATGCAAGCCTCCATTGTGATGCGTGAGTAGTTCATCTCTGGACTATGGGTCCATGTAGTAGCTAGTTGGCTGGTTCTCCTCCTTTGTACTTTCATGTTTAGATCTTGTGAGCTCCGTTCATGATCAAGATCATCTATTTGTAATTCTACATGTTGTGTTTGCGGGGATCCGATGGATATTGAGATGCTATTTAAGATTGATTATTGATTCTATCATGTCTTTGTTATTTGTGATCTTGCATGCTTTCCGTTGTTAGTATCTATCTTGTCCAAGTAGATGCTAGCAACTCCAAGAGTTAGTATTTATTCTCGATAGTGGGTTCATGCCTATGGTAATCTGGGGAAGTGATAGAAATCTCTAAGGTACTTGATGTGTTGTTGCTACTAGGGAGAAAACAACAATCCTTTGTTCATAGAACAATTGTATTGTTTACTTTACACGCAATTCGTAATGCAATTATCTGTTGCTTGCAACTTAATACTGAAGATGGATTATTAGTCATAGATGCAGTTGGATGGCGGTCTATGTATAATGTTGTAATGCCCAATCGAATCTCAAAGGAGTCAAGATGATTAGTATATTATTGTATGCTTTGTTGATATTTGTCAATTGCCCCACTGTAATTTGTTCACCCAGCATGTTATCTATCTTAAGGAGAGCCACCTCTAGTGAACTATGGACCCCGGTCCTTTCTTTTACTTTCAATCTACAATCAAGTATTTACTGCTTTGTGTTTACTTTCTGCAAACTATTACTTTCTTCCACTCGATACGTTTAATCCTTTGTTTTCAGCAAAACCGATGAGATTGACAACCTCATCGCAAGTTGGGGGCAAAGTTCTGTGGTTGTGTTGTGCAGGTCTCTACGTTGCTACTAGCACCGGTAGTGCGCCCTGCCAAGGCTCAGCTAGTGTTGGGGGATAACCCTGGGTAGGGTCACTCCGGGGTATAAAGGCCGAGTTAGCCGAGGTTCGGCAAGGCCAAAGCGGATGCTGGCCGGGTCACCTCCAGGCAGGCCGGATCACGGAGTAACCCGGACCAGGGGGGTCGCCTAACACTATATCAGCTGACTTAAGTAATAAGTCGGAAGTGCTTATCTAACTTGTATGCAGGAACAGGTATAGCCGGATCTACCATGATCCGGGTCCCGTTTAGCTTGTGGGAGAAGGAAGGAATCTCTCTAGTCTAAAGAAGGCCCGGTACGCACTGCATGAGCGAAGCAAGCAAGGGCAGGACCACTGGGTCATGGCCGACAAGGGTGACGACGCCCGTGTTGGCTGACGCGGGCGCCGCAGAGGCTCACGTAGCTAAAGCATATATGACGCGGGGGAAAAGCACCCCGGTCGGGTTACCACTTTGAGAGGAGGCATATTCTCAGGAATATGCCTCCACGTATGCCCTAGGCAGAGACCAAGCCCCCTCTATATAAGGGGGGTTAGGGTTTCTGTAGGGGGGTTGGGGGTTTTCTTCCATACTGGTTTGGTTAAGGTTCTAGGGGTGAACTGTGGGTGAGAGTAAGAGAGTTCCTTCTTCCTCCTCTCGCCAATACAGCTCTAGGAGCACTTGTAATCTTGAAAGGAAAGAATACAAACCTCCGTGTGGAGAATCACTCCACTATCCCTCCCTGGATTCCCCTAGCGTGTATTAGTCCCACCTTTAGCCTACCCATGGCATCTGCCGTGACACCACCACGACAGTTGGCGCCCACCGTGGGGCTAGCGGCGCTAGCAGGGGTCAAGATCCGGACAGGAAACATCATCGCCACTGGCGAACGCATCGTCTCCGGGCTCGTTCACCGCTTTGGAGCGCTAGACTTCGTCAGCGACAACACAGGCTGTTTCGGCACGCGCCCACTTCCACGCAACGGCCTCTTTGTCAAGTTGGGTGCGCACAAGGTCTACGTTGTTGTGTACGTGTCATGCGTTCATCCGCGCCGCGTCGTCGATGCGGGGGGACCACCCCTCACTGTGGCTCGCGGGGCACGTATCACTCGCTCCCCGGACCATGCGGAGGTGATGATGACTGCGCCAGGTGTAGGCGCAAGCAAGGATCCAGCACCGGACCCAGAGGTAACGCCTAAGGCACCAAGGAAAGCTAGAGGTCCTCCACTAGAAAGGCCGGAGAATGTGCTGAGAGAAGCTATGGATAGCTTGGCAAACCTGGTAGCAGCAGTGGTAGATCCGACTCGGGCACAGGCCGAGCTAGAGGAAACTAGGCAAAAGATACTAGAAGGTGCAAAGAAAATAGCCGCGGCTCAGCAGTCGTTGAACATGACGCTGTGCGAGTATGCGAAGGCAAACAAAGTTGACACGGTAAAAGTAAAAGGGAGAAATCTCATGATAGAGATGAATAGAGAAGGTGATACTAGGATTGAGGAGTCAGAGAACTGTCTGTCCATTGGGCTGCCGAGGTACAGTACCCCGGCAAAGAACCTCAGAGCAGCGGACGCAGCTGCATCCGAGTTGGAGGGTCTGACGGGTGAGGCCCGTCAAAGACAACAAGATAGGGTTAATGAGCTGGTTCGGATCGCGAACAGACAAAATGAAGAGCTACTGAGAGCTAACCCGGAGAGAGCTGGAGATTCCAAAATCGTCCATTCGGCGTTGGGTAACCCGCAGAAATCCGCTGGAGCAGCATCATCTCCTCATGGCGGTCCGAGGAGAGAAGAGGCAGTAACCTCGGCCAGATGGAACAAACAGATCGTCCCATACGACCCAACGTGGGCAGGAAAGGGAAAAGAGGCACAGAAAAATGATGATCGACGAAGTGTGAGCCGAGGTAACCATGACCAAGGCAATGCCGGTCAAGGGAACGTTACAGCAGCAATGCCGGACAAGCGAAACTTCGAGGCGTGACAACTGCAGGAATGAATATACCAAGGCAAGAGCAAAGTGCCAGCCGAGGTATGCAACAGAGAGGTGCGCAACGAGAGCAAAACCGATTCAACGACGGTGATTCGGAGATGGTGAACACGGGGTACCCTAAACCGGACTATCATGTGATAGGGTCAATATTGGGAAGCAGGGATTTGATGCCGGATGATGCCAGGTTAAAACTGGATCGCCTGTATAGGTCGGAGCAGATCGAATCACAAGGTCCACCGGGTCCAGCGTGCTTTGGACCCCGGATCATGAAGGAGCCACCGGTACCCAATTTCCAGCTGCCCAGGGGCACGAAGATGTATGACGGTAGTACCAAGCCGGAAGATTGGCTGATAAACTATGCTACAGCTGTGAAAATTGCCATTGGCAACTTGAGATGAGCTGTACGATACGTACCCCAGATGTTAGAAGGTCCGTCCAGAGTATGGTTGAACAATTTACCACTAGGAAGCATCAACTGCTGGATAGATTTTGAGGAAATGTTTATCGGCAACTTCTCAAGTACATATCAGAGGCCAAATAGGCCGCAGACCCTAGCAATGTGCAAGCAAAGACCTAATGAGACAGACCGAGAATTCTTGACCCGGTGGTGTACCGTGAGAAACTCGTGTGAGGGTGTCATAGAGTCACAGGCCATAGCGTGGTTTGCACAAGGGTGCAGATACAGCAGCAAGTTGTGGATGAAGTTTCAAAGGAAAATGCCAATTACGTTGGCAGAGATGATCCAGATTGCCGATTCGTATGCTTTGGGTGATCCGACTCAACCTAGGCTCGCGTCAAACGAGTCAAACAAGGAGTACTATCAGAGGGATGGAGCCGGGTCATCTCGGAGGAATGATTACAGAGGAAAAAGAAGAGATGATAGACCGGATCATCGCTACAGTTCGCAACAAGTTGCAGCCGTGAATCAAGATCAACTCGGACCAGGGAGCAATCAGCGCCAGAAAACTGGAGGGCAATGGACTCCAAGAAATGATGGCAAGAAAACATGGACGCCGGAGCAAAAGAGACAGTGGCAAGAGAAGAAAGACCATCCGAGGTATACCTATGAGTCGATGTTGGACCAGCCGTGTAAGTTTCACACGCCAAATCCGAATAGCCCGGTGGGTCACACAACGAGGCAATGTGAGTGGATGCGTAAGATAGAACAAGGCGGTTCGGGGAATGCTCAGGCACCCCGGAATGATCAACCTCGGCAGGAGTTACCTCGGCAGCAACTGCTATCCGGAGCAAACACGCAACAGCTAATGTTGCCTTCCCCTCCGCCGAGGTATGACAACAATGAGAGAAGGGATGCAGTGCATCAGGTGGAAAATCAGCACCAGCCGGATCAGAGGTATCCCGGAAACGAGGGGAGGAATGAGTACAGAGAACATCACCAGAGCTATTGTGTGTTCACAACTGAGGAAACAGATAGGAAGAGCTTGCAGCGCCGACATATGGAGGTGAATGCAGTAATGCCGGCAGTGACGAGGTACATGCCTTGGTCGGACCAAGAAATCACTTGGTGTTGGAGATATGCCCAAGAGGCAATAATAAAAGTGGTTATTATTATAACTTTGTGTTTATGATGAATGTTTACATCCCATGCTATAATTGTATTATAAGGAAACACTAATACATGTGTGTTTCGTAAACATAAAAGAGTCCCTAGTAAGCCTCTTGTTGAACTAGCTTGTTGATTAATAGATGATCATGGTTTCCTGATCATGGACATTGGATGTCATTAATAACAAGGTTATATCATTAGGAGAATGATGTGATGGACACACACCCATAGTAAGCGTAGCATAAGATCAAGTCATTAAGTTCGTATTGCTATAAGCTTTCAAATGCATAGTAACCTAATCCTTCGACCATGAGGTTATGTTAATCACCATCACCAGATGGGTACTTTCATGACATCAAACACCCCTTCGTAACTGGGTGGTTATAAAGGTGTCATTGGGTATTCTGAAAGTATGTGTTGAAGCGCATGGACCAAGATTGGGATTTGTCCATCCATATGACAGATAGATATGCTCTGGGCCCTCTCGGTGGGATGTCATCTAGTTAGCTTGCAAGCATGTGACTAGGTCACAAGGGATGACATATCATGGAACGAGTAAAGAGTACTTATCAGTAACGAGGTAGAACTAGGTCTGGAGATACCAACGATCAAACCTCGGATAAGTAGAATATCGCGTGACAAAGGGAATTGGTTTCGTATGTTAATGGTTCTATCGATCACGAAGTCATCGTTGAGTATGTGGGAGCCATTATGGATCTCCAGATCCCGCTGATGGTTATTGATCAGAGAGGTGTCTTCATCATGTCTGCATATTCACGAACCGTAGGGTGACACACTTAAGGTTCGAAGTTGTTTTAAGTAGATATGGAATGTGCGTTGGAGACCGAATGTTGTTCGGAGTCTCGGATTTGATCCGGGACATCACGAGGAGATACGGAATTGTCTGGAGAATAAGATTCATATATTGGGGATCATTTTCTAAGTTAGGAAATGTTCCGGAGTATTTGTATGGGGATTCTAGAAGGTTTCAGAATGTTCTGGAAGGTTCTAGAAGATTTCTTGGAGTTTACTTGAAAACCAAGAAAGGATCAAGGAATCATTATGGGGCAAGACAAGGAGTAGTGGGGGAGGAGGACTCCTCCCCCCCTCCCAATCCGCCGGCCAAGGAGGACTCCCTCTCCGATGGCGCCTCCCTCCTTTAAATAGAGGGGTGGAGGCACAAAGCCCCTTGCCCCTTCTTTTCTCAAACCCTAGCTGCCTCTCTCCTCCTCCTTCCCTCTGCTCTGGCTTAGGCGAAGCCCTGCAGAATTCTCTACTCCACCACCACCACCACGCCGTCAGCATCGGGATTCCGTGGAGAGATCTACTACCTCCACGCCGCTAGAACAGGAGAGGAAGGTCCGCCGACTGCACGCAGGACCGATCATGGAAGCGCCGCCAAACGCTGCGCCGAAGGATCGTCTACTCGATCTTGAGATCGGCAAGTGATCGTCTACATCAACCACGAGATCCGATCTCGCACAAGGCTTTCGGATCTACAAGGGTTAGTACAGATCTATCTCGTTGCACATGTCTAATAGATTAGATCTTGGCTTTTATCTAGATTAGATCTGGGTTTTGTTCGTTCTTACGGTAGAAATTTTTTGTTTTCCATGCTACAAACCCATCAGTGGTATCAGAGCCGTGTCTATGCGTAGATCTGTTGCACGAGTAGAACCCAATGGTTTTGTGGGCGTTGGTGCTCGTGCCGTCTTTTGCTTTGTGTACTTTGCATCTTGCGGTATGGTGGGATGAAGCGGCTCGGGCTAACCTTACATGTCATCGCACATGAGACTTGCTCCACGCTTGACGTGTAACTTGCTTTGCACAAGTGGCTTTATGGTGTCTCTCTCCCACCATAGTATAGATCCAATTTACACTTTGCCCTTGATAGCACTTGTATCAACGTTGTGGTTCAGTTTCGTAGGTAAGATCCGTTCTTATTCGAAAGCCCCAAACCACGTAAAACATGCAAAGAAAATGAGAGGCGTATAACTTGTTTTTGCAGGGTTTTTTTGATGTGATATGGCCATCATGTGATTGTGGTAATATTTGATGTATGCAATGATCCTTGTTGTAATATGGCAACTGGCAGGATCCTAATGGTTGTCTTTAATTCTGTTAAGACCTGCGTGTCTATTCATCTTGTAATAGCTTTATTCCAAGTAGTTGTAATAGTTGCTAGTGATGATGGACAACCATGAAGCGGTGCCACTGACCTTGAAGCAATGCTGGTGATGATGGAGATCATGTCCGTGCTTTGGAGATGGAGATCAAAGGCATAAGAAGAAAGGGCCATATTATATCACACTAATTATGAATTGCCTGTGATGTTAATCCTTTATGCATCTTGTATTGCTTAGATCGCGACGGTAGCATTATAAGATGATCCCTCTCACTAAATATCAAGTAATAAAGTGTTCGTCCTTAGTTGGCACTGTTGCTAAGACTCGTCGTTTCGAAGCATCTCGTGATGATCGGATGTGATAGATTCTATGTGTGCATACAACGGGTGCAAGCCAAATTTGCACATGCGGAAACTAAGGTTAATCTTGACGAGCCTAGCATGTACAGACATGGTCTCGGAACACGGAATACCGAAAGGTAGAGCATGAATCATATAAGTGATATGATGAACATGAAGATTGTTCGCCGATGAAACTACATCTTCTCTCGTGAAGATCGGACTTGGTGTAGTGGACTTGGTTCGTGTAATCACTAAGACAATGTGAGGGATGTTGTTTTGAGTGGGATTTCACCTAGTTAATTTAAGAATTAAAATTGAACTCAATTATCATAAACTTAGTCTAAACTACTTGCAAATTTGTTGTAGATTATGGCGAACCTCTCCATCAATTTCAATGCGTTCCTAGAGAAAGAAAAGCTTAAGAAAAATGGAAGCAACTTCATGGACTGGCTCCGTGGTCTGAAGATTGTCCTCAGGGCTGGTCAGTTGACCTACGTGCTCGAAGCACCGCTAGGTGACCCACCTGCAGAAGATGCCACCGATGACGTAAAGAATGTTTACGCCACTCGGAAGAATCATTACTCCATAGTTCAGTGTGCCATCCTGTACGGTTTAGAAATGGAGCTTCAGAAGCACTTTGAGCACCACGACCCGTTCGAGATCATTAAGGAGATCAAGCTCATTTTTGAGACTCACGCGGCCGTGGAGAGCTATGAGGCCTCCGAAAAGTTCTTTAACTGTAAGATGGAAGAGGGAAGCTCCGTTAGCGAGCACGTGCTCACCATGTCTGGGCACGCAAACAAGCTCCAAGAGTTGGGGATAACGATTCCTAATGAGTTAGGGATTCACCGTGTCCTCCAATCACTTCCACCGAGTTATAAGAACTTTGTGATGAACTACAATATGCACTGCATGAACAAGACGTTGCCTGAACTATCGTCCATGCTGAAAACTGCTGAAGTGGAGATCAAGAAGCAGCACCAAGTGTTGATGGTCAATAAGACCACCAATTTCAAGAAACAGGGCAAGCCTAAGAAAAAGGGCAACTTCAAGAAGGACGGCAAGAAAGCTGCCGCACCTGCTAAGAAGCCAAAGGCTGGTCCTAAACCTGAAACTGAATGCTTCTACTGCAAGGGTGCTGGTCACTGGAAGCGTAACTGCCCCAAGTACCTGGCGGATCTGAAGAACGGCAACATCAAGAAGAAAGGTATATTTGATATACATGTTATTGATGTGTATCTTACTAGTAATCGTAGTAGTGCCTGGGTATTTGATACTGGTTCGGTTGCTCATATTTGTAACTCGAAACAGGAGCTGCGGAATAAACGAAGACTGGCGAGAGACGAGGTGACGGTGCGTGTTGGAAATGGCTCCAAGGTTGATGTGATCGCCGTCGGCACGCTCCCTCTACATCTACCTTCGGGATTAGTTTTAAATTTGAATAATTGTTATTTGGTGCCTGCGTTAAGCATGAACATTATATCTGGATCTTGTTTATTGCGAGACAGTTACTCTTTTAAGTCTAAGAACAAAGGTTGTTCGATTTATATGAGTAATATCTTTTATGGTAATGCACCTGAGATGAATGGTTTATTCTTATTGAATCTAGATAGTAGTGATACACATGTTCACAACATAGATGCTAAACGAATAAAATTGAATGATAATTCTACATACATGTGGCACTGTCGTCTTGGTCACATTGGAGTGAAGCGTATGAAGAAACTCCATTCTGATGGACTTCTTGAATCACTTGATTTTGAATCACTTGAAAGATGCGAAGCATGTCTAATGGGAAAAATGACTAAGACTCCATTTTCTGGAATAATGGAGCGAGCTACAGACTTATTGGAAATAATACATACCGATGTGTGCGGTCCAATGAGTGTAGCATCACTTGGTGGATATCGTTATGTTCTCACTTTCACGGATGACTTAAGTAGATATGGGTATGTCTACTTTATGAAACATAAGTCCGAAACTTTCGAGAAGTTTAAGGAATTTCAAAGTGAAGTGGAAAATCATCGTAACAAGAAGATTAAGTTTCTGCGTTCTGACCGCGGAGGTGAATATCTAAGTTATGAGTTTGGCATGCATTTAAAGAAATGTGGAATACTTTCGCAGTTGACACCGCCGGGAACACCACAGCGTAATGGTGTGTCCAAACATCATAATCGAACTCTCTTAGATATGGTTCGGTCTATGATGTCTCTTACAGATTTACCGCTATCGTTTTGGGGCTATGCATTAGAGACAGCCGTATTCACTTTAAATAGAGCACCATCTAAATCCGTTGAAACGACACCGTACGAATTGTGGTTTGGTAAGAAACCTAAGTTGTCGTTCCTTAAAGTTTGGGGTTGCGAAGCGTATGTAAAGAAGTTACAACGTGATAAGCTTGAACCCAAAGCGGAGAAATGCGTCTTCATAGGATACCCTAAAGAAACAATTGGGTATACCTTCTATCATAGAACCGAAGGAAAAGTTTTCGTTGCTAAGAATGGATCCTTTCTTGAGAAGGAGTTTCTCTCGAAGGAAGTGACTGGAAGGAAAGTAGAACTCGACGAGGTTATTGAACCTTCTCTCGGAGTTGAGAGTAGCGCAGCACCGGAAGATGTTTTTGTGCCGCCTGCACCAATTGGAGAGGAAGCTAATGATGGTGATCATGAAACTTCGAACGAAGGTGCTACTGAACCTCGCAGGTCAACGAGGGTTCATACCACTCCTGATTGGTATGACTCTGCCTTGAATGTCGTGTTGGTGGACAACACTGATGACCCTGCGACGTATGAAGAAGCTATGGTGAGCCCAGATTCCGACAAATGGCTAGAAGCCATGAAATCCAAAATGGGATCCATGTACGAAAACCAAGTATGGACTTTGGTGGACTTACCGGATGGCCGTAAGGCTGTCGAGAACAAATGGATTTTCAAAAGAAAAACAGATGCTGATGGTAATGTTATTGTCTATAAAGCTCGACTTGTAGCGAAAGGGTTCCGACAAATTCAAGGAGTTGACTACGATGAGACTTTCTCACCAGTAGCGAAGCTAAAGTCTATGAGGATTTTGTTAGCAATTGCTGCATATTTCGATTATGAGATTTGGCAGATGGATGTCAAAACGGCGTTCCTTAATGGTGACATTGAGGAAGAGTTGTATATGGTACAACCCAAGGGTTTTGTTGATCCTAGTGATGCTGACAAGGTATGCAAACTTCAGCGCTCCATTTATGGATTGAAGCAAGCATCCCGGAGTTGGAATCAACGTTTTGATAAAGTAATCAAAAACTTTGGATTTATACAAACTTATGGAGAAGCTTGTATTTACAAGAAAGTGAGTGGGAGCTCTGTAGCATTCCTAGTACTATATGTAGATGACAAATTGTTGATTGGGAATGATATAGAACTTCTTAATAGCGTCAAAACCTATTTGAATAATAGTTTTTCAATGAAGGATCTTGGCGAAGCGGCATATATTCTAGGCATCAAGATTAATAGAGATAGATCAAGACACCTAATAGCGCTTTCACAAAGTACATACTTAGACAAAGTTCTAAACTAGTTTAGAATGGAAGAGAGCAAGAAAGGGTTCGTGCCCATGTTGTCAGGTAAGACCGGATATAGCACATGCTGTTAGTTTGATTAGCAGATATCAAAATGATCCTGGAATGGAACACTGGACAGCGGTCAAGAATATCCTAAAGTACCTGAATAGGACTAAGGATATGGTTCTTTCTTATGGAGGTGATGAACAGCTTGTTGTAAACGGTTACGCTGATGCTAGTTGGAACACCGATCCAGATGACTCGAAGTCACAGTCTGGATACGTATTTATTTTGAATGGTGCTGCAGTGAGCTGGAGGAGTGCCAAGCAAAGCGTTGTGGCGAAATCTTCAACTGAATCGGAATACATAGCTGCTTCGGAGGCTGCACAAGAAGCCATATGGATGAAGGAGTTCATTACTGAACTTGGCGTGGTTCCCAGTGCGTTGGACCCGATGGCCATCTACTGTGACAACACAGGTGCCATAGCTAATGCACAGGAGCCAAGGTCACATAGCAAGCTGAAGCACATCAAGCTACGTTTCCATGCTATTCGCGAGTATGTCTGAGATGGTGAAATAAAGATTTGCAAAGTACACACTGATCTGAATGTGGCAGATCCGTTGACTAAACCTCTCCCTAGAGCAAAGCATGACCAACACCAGAACGCCATGGGTGTTACGTATATTACCATGTAATCTAGATTATTGACTCTAGTGCAAGTGGGAGACTGTTGGAGATATGCCCAAGAGGCAATAATAAAAGTGGTTATTATTATATCTTTGTGTTTATGATGAATGTTTACATCCCATGCTATAATTGTATTATAAGGAAACACTAATACATGTGTGTTTTGTAAACATAAAAGAGTCCCTAGTAAGCCTCTTGTTGAACTAGCTTGTTGATTAATAGATAATCATGGTTTCCTGATCATGGACATTGGATGTCATTAATAACAAGGTTATATCATTAGGAGAATGATGTGATGGACACACACCCATAGTAAGCGTAGCATAAGATCAAGTCATTAAGTTCGTATTGCTATAAGCTTTCAAATGCATAGTAACCTAATCCTTAGACCATGAGGTTATGTTAATCACCATCACTAGATGGGTACTTTCATGACATCAAACACCGCTTCATAACTGGGTGGTTATAAAGGTGTCATTGGGTATTCTGAAACTATGTGTTGAAGCGCATGGACCAAGATTGGGATTTGTCCATCCATATGACGGATAGATATGCTCTGGGCCCTCTCGGTGGGATGTCATCTAGTTAGCTTGCAAGCATGTGACTAGGTCACAAGGGATGACATATCATGGACGGAGTAAAGAGTACTTATCGACGAGGTAGAACTAGGTATGGAGATACCGACGATCAAACCTCAGATAAGTAGAATATCGCGTGACAAAGGGAATTGGTTTCGTATGTTAATGGTTCTATCGATCACGAAGTCATCGTTGAGTATGTGGGAGCCATTATGGATCTCCAGATCCCGCTGATGGTTATTGATCGGAGAGGTGTCTTCATCATGTCTGCATATTCATGAACCGTAGGGTGACACACTTAAGGTTCGAAGTTGTTTTAAGTATATATGGAATGTGCGTTGGAGACCGAATGTTGTTCGGAGTCTCGGATTGGATCCGGGACATCACGAGGAGATCCGAAATTGTCCGAAGAATATGATTCATATATTGGGGATCATTTTCTAAGTTAGGAAATGTTCCGGAGTATTTGTATGGGGATTCTAGAAGGTTTCGGAATGTTCCGGAAGGTTCTAGAAGATTTCTTGGAGTTTACTTGAAAACCAAGGAAGGATCAAGGAATCATTGTGGGGCAAGACAAGGAGTAGTGGGGGAGGAGGACTCCTCCCCCCTCCCAATCCGCCGGCCAAGGAGGGAGGGGAGTCCTACTAGGACTCCCCCTCCCATGGCGCCTCCCTCCTTTAAATAGAGGGGTGGAGGCACAAAGCCCCTTGCCCCTTCTATTCTCAAACCCTAGCCGCCTCTCTCCTCCTCCTTCCCTCTGCTCTGGCTTAGGCGAAGCCCTGCAGAATTCTCTACTCCACCACCACCACGCCATCGTGCTGCTAGGATTTCGTGGAGAGATCCACTACCTCTGCTGCTCGCTGGAACAGGGAGAGGAAGGTCTGCCGACTCAAGACGTGTGACCGATCATGAAGCGCCTGCGAACACGGCGCCGGAAGGATCGTCTACTCGATCTTGAGATCGGCAAGTGATCGTCTACATCAACCACGAGATCCGATCTCGCACAAGGCTTTCAGATCTACATGGGTTAGTATAGATCTATCTCGTTGCACATGTCTAATAGATTAGATCTTGCTTTTATCTAGATTAGATCTGGGTTTTGTTCGTTCTTGCGGTAGAAATTTTTTGTTTTCCATGCTACGAACCCATCACTTGGAACGTCAAAGATCATCCAAAGCTTATGCCAAGTCCAGGTTCGTATGCGCTAGTGCTGGACCCGACATTCATTGGGCCGAACATCAATGTGAGGTTCTCCAAGGTACTGATTGACAATGGCAGTAGCATTAAGATCATGTATGCGGATACAATGCGCAAGTTGGGTATCTCGGAGAACATGCTCCAGGCTACAAGGACAACTTTCCATGGTATTGTGCCAGGCATTTCTTGTGAGCCCATAGGCAAGGTCCGGGTTGACGTGCTATTCGGCACGAGAGATAATTGCCGAACTGAGAATCTGGAGTTTGAGGTGGTGAACTTGGAAAGTGCGTATCACGCGTTACTCGGAAGACTAGCATTGAACAAGTTCATGGCAAGCTGCCACATCAGTTATCTGAAGATGAAATTGCCCGGGCCAAATGGAGTGATTACCATTGCTGGAGATTTCCGACGTTCCATTGAGTGTGCCTCGGCTGGGTCTAACCTAGCCGAGTCACTCGTGATTGCGCAAGAGAAAAGAAAAATCCAAGAGGTGGCGGCATTAGCTCAGTCCGCGCAGCAGTATATGCCGGCGTTGAGTAACCCGCATGGTAGCGTTTCATTCCAAGCCGCAAAGGATACCAAGAAAGTTCCAGTTGATGACATGTTCCCGGAGCGCACCGTAACAATTGGTGCCGGGTTAACTATTAAATAGGAAAGCGAGCGCGTCACCTTCCTCCGTGAGAATCGGGACATTTTTGCTTGGTCCACACAGGATTTGCAAGGTGTTCCGAGGGAGTTGGCCTAGCACTCTTTGAACGTAAGACCCGGAGCAAGGCCGGTGAAGCAACCTCTCCGCCGCTTCGCCGAGGATAGGAGAAAAGTCATTGGAGACGAGATAGCTCGGTTGCTAGCAGTGTTGGGGGGATACCCTCGGATAGGGTCACTCCGGGGTATAAGGGCCGAATTAGCCAAGGTTCGGCAGGGTCAAAGCGTATGCTGGCCGGGCCACCTCAAGGCAGGCCAGATCACGGAGTAACCCAGACCGGGGGGGGGTCGCCTAACATTGTCTCATCCGACTTAAGGAGTAAGTCAGAAGTGCTTGTCTAACTTGTATGCAAGAACAGGTGTGGCCGGATCTACTATGATCCGGGTCCTCGCTTAGCTTCTGGGAGAAGGACGGAATCTCTCTGGTCAAAAAGAAGGTCCGGTACGCACTGCATGAGCGAAGAAAGCAAGGGCAGGACCACCGGGTCATGTCCGACAAGGGTGACGACGTCCATGTCGGCTGACGCAGGTGCCGCGGAGGCTTACATAGCTAAAGCATGTATAACGTGGGGGAAAAGCACCCCGGTCGGGTTACCACTTTGGGAGGAGGCATATTCTTAGGAATATGCCTCCACGTATGCCGTAGGCAGGGACCGAGCCTCCTCTATATAAGGGGAGGCTAGGGTTCCAGGAGGGGGTGGAGTTTTCTTTGATACTAGTTGAGTTCTTTGGGGCCAGAGGGTTCTGGTTAAGGTTCTAGTGGGTACTGTGGGCAAGAGTAAGAGAGATCCTTCTTCCTCCTCTCGCTAATACAGCTCCAGGAGCACTTGTAATCTTGAAAGGAATCAATACAAACTTCTGTGTGGAGAATCACTCCACTATCCCTCCCTAGATTCCCCTAGCGTGTATTAGTCCCCACCTTTAGCCTATCCATGGCATCTGCCGTGACGCCACCACGACAGTTGGCGCCACTGTGGCTAGCGCGCAGGTGAAGATCCAGACGAAACCTCATCGGACCGCAACGACGCTCTGGACTCGTTCAGCGCTTTGGAGCGCTGGATTTCGTCAGCGACAACGCTGGCTACTTCGGCACGCGCCCACTTCCGTGCAACGGCCTCTTCGTCAAGTTGGGTGCGCACAAGGTCTACGTTGCTGTGGACATATCATGCGTTCATCCGCGCCACGTCGTCGATGCAGGGAAACCACCCCTCACTGTGGCTCGCGGAGCGCGTATCGCTCGCTCCTCGGACCATGCGGAGGTGATGATGACTGCGCCAGGTGCGGGCGCAAGCAAGGATCCAGCACCGGACCCGGCGGTAACACCTAAGGCACCGAGGAAAGGTAGAGGACCTCCACTAGAGAGGCCTGAGAACATACTGAGAGAAGCTATGGATAGCTTGGCTAACCCGGTAGTGGCAGTGATAGATCCGGCTCAGGCACAGGCCGAGATAGAGGAAACTAGGCAAAAGATACTAGAGGGCGCCCCAATACGACAGAAGAGAAGCAATCAAGTCTCAGGCTGTGGCAGAATTTTTTGTGGATTGGGCCGAGGTACAATACGAACCACCGCCACCTGATCCGAACTACTGGAGGATGCACTTTGATGGGTCGAAAACCAAACCGGATTAGGCGCCGGGGTTATGCTTACCTCGCCAAAGAAGGACCAGCTAAAATATGTATTATAGATCCATTTCGCGGCATCAAACAATGTCGCTGAATACGAGGCTCTTGTGCATGGGCTCAAAGTGGCAAAAGAGATTGGCATACGTCGGATAATATGCTTTGGCGACTTGGATCTGGTGGTGCAGCAAGTGTCCGGAGTGTGGGACGCCCTGGATCCAAACATGGCATTGTACAAGTTTCATGTGCAGAAAATATCTGGTTACTTTGAGGGGTGTGAATTTCACCATGTACCCCAAGTGGAAAACGAGGCTGCCAACATGCTATCGAAGCTCGGATCAACCCGACAAGCAATTCCACCGGGTGTAGCATTGGAACACCTCAGAAAACCATCTATCAGGCCGTCCCCAGGAACCGACTCGATCTATGTCCCAGAAGATACGGAATCCGGAGCTGAGCCCATGGACATTGACATGGGAGGTAGTGCGCGAAACCCGTGGACTGCATCAGCAAACCTGTGGACTGCCTCAACAAGCCCGGGGAATGCCTCGCTGGACCCGGGGACTGCTCAGCGCGATCCGGCTGAAGTTATGCCGGTGGATCAGATGGAAATTGATGAGGACATGTTTCCTGCACGAGCAATACCAGCTTGGGCGCTGCCTATATTCCAATTCCTGAAAGATGGAACGTCACCCACTGAGGAGGTGTTAGCCAGGCAAACTCAGAGGAGAGCAAAAGCATACACAATCATCAATTCCGAGCTGTATAAACAGAGTGTAACCAATGTCTTCCAGCGATGCGTTGACCCGGAAGAAGGGCTCGACATCCTCCGAGATATACACCAAGGAGAGTGCGGGCATCATGCCTCGTCCCGAGCCTTGGTGGCAAAAGCGTTCCGGCATGGATTCTACTGGCCAAGTGCCTTAGAACAAGCAGAAGATCTGGTGAGAAAATGCAACGGCTGTCAGAGGTACGCTACCAAGACACATATGCCGATGTAGGAACTCAAGACCATACCAATTACGTGGCCATTTGCCGTATGGTGCTTGGATATGGTTGGCCCGTTCAAACCAGCAAGGGGAAACATGACACACATTTTGGTCATGGTGGATAAGTTTACAAAATGGATTGAAGTGAAGCCTATAAGAAAATGTGATGGAGCTACGGCCGTGACATTTCTCAAAGACATCATCTTGAGATACGGTTATCCACACAGTATCATAACTGATAATGGAACAAATTTTGCGGAAGGAGCATTTGCGCGCTTCTACCAAGACAAGAAGATCCGACTCGATGTTGCCTTGGTAGCCCACCCCGCATCGAACGGACAAGTGGAAAGATCCAACGGATTAGTATTATCTGGGATAAAACCCCGGCTCATTGAACCGCTGCAAAGATCAGCGGGGTACTGGATAGAAGAACTACCAGCGGTACTGTGGAGTTTAAGAACAACTCTGAATCGATCAACAGGCTATACGCCGTTTTTACGGTATATGGGCGAAGCTGTATTACCGCCGACATAGCGCATGATTCCTAGGGTCACCCAATACATAGGCCAAGTGCAAGAAGCCTGGCAAAATGATGTTGATTTGCTGGAAGAAGCGAGAGAAGCCTTTGTCGGATCTGCCATATATCAGCAAAATCTCTGATGCTACCATAGCCGGAAAGTGTGCCCCCGAGTCTTTCGGGAAGGCGATCTGGTGCTCCGGTTGGTACAACGTACTACTGGCATGCACAAATTATCCCCCCATGGGAAGGGCCATTCATTGTGAGCAAAGCATTGCACAATGATTCTTACTATCTTATAGATGCAAAGCCACAGGAAAAGAACAAGGCGGACAAGTCCGGAGAGGAATCTAAGCGAACATGGAATGCAGCACTACTTCATCCTTTCTACACTTAGCTAAGAAGTGTATGTATCCGAGTCGTCTCATATGTCGGTATATATGTCGGCAATGAGCTTATCAATGAAATAGTAGCGCCTCGAGCAGTAACTCGGGGACTGTCTTAATAAATATTGTTGTTGTCTCTTGTGCGTTAGCTGGAATAAGTTGTTCTACTTAACCCGGATTAGTAATGTGTGAGCACCAAAAACCCAACTCTTCGACTTGCTGCTGTCCAACAAGAATTGGCTTCATGGCAAGCAAGAGAACAACTTTGGAATTGCATAGCACATGAAAAGCGACTAAGGAAACGAATTTATTCGAGCTAACGTTCATTTTTCGGACTAACCCTGTATTTATTTTCAAGTTATTATGCAGCTCTATTTTTTGAGCTAAGTCTGAAAGTTTCTTAGTATTGTTAAGACAATTTTTGAAGCTCGGATTCGTAAGTCATAAAACCGAATCAAGGTAGACACAATCCGAGCCAAAAGATTGGACGAACAAGAAAAAGAAATTCGGGGACTACGCCCAAGTTAACCCGGCATCAGAACTTAGTAGCAAAATATCACATGTACACAGCATATAGTTGCACCCGGCATGCCGGGGATCCGATAAATTTTCAAGTTTTTTGACCTAAGGAGCAACAGGAGGAGGAAGTTCGGCGTCGTCTTCGCTGTCTTCAATATCTGAGGCATCGCCTTCTTCGTCCTCATCCGACCCGTCTTCAGCATTCTCAGTGTTCTCGTCCCCAGCGGATTTCAGGAAGCTCGGTCCTTCAACCCATTCATGGATAGGAGAATATTCGATGAGGCTGTAGGCGCAAGCCTGGCGCCGAGCTACCCACTCCGGATCATCGGTCCATCTGGATCTGGTGCGCCAGCGTGTAAGGAGGCCGAGGTCGATATTCTCATACCATGTGAGTATATGGTGAAGTATAGTATCAGATGCGGCACGCCCAGCGGACTCCCTCCAGAGGTCGAGCTGGGTCTCGATATCCGACAACTTTTCAGCAAGAAGTGTGATTCTCTTCAGAGCGCTCTCACCGGGACAGAACGTGTTGAAAACTCGGACTGAAACATCGAGGAGATCTTTGCCGTAGTTCTTGATGATTTCCACGTGATATGACAGGCTGACCAATAGGTCCTCCATGTCTAAGGGAATGCTCTCACCATCAAGAGCGACGGGAGTACCCCTCTCTCGGCGGAAATTGGCAACAGCAGCGCTTGCAATAGGAGTACCCTCTGGAAAGTGGCCTGGAAACAAGGCAAAGGAAGAAGCTGAAGAAAAGACATATGAAGTAACCCGGAGAATTATGTCGGATAAGGGAAAGGAACTTACGTGAAATATGGCTGTGAATCCGGGTCAACTCCTTGATGCAATCATCGCGTCTCTTGTGAAGTTGCTCAAGCTCAGCGATCGCCGACCCAAGCTGGATGTCGGATTCTTTGAGTAGGTCCTGGTCCTTGGAGATTTGGAGAGTAAGGTGCTCGCGCTCTTCTGTGAAGTTCTCAAACCTTTTGGAGCTCGGTTTGGTGCTGCGCCTTCATCTTCTTCATTTCTGCCCTTAGCTGGGCAATCTCATTGTCCTTGGTCCGGAGGAGAGCGAGCTCATCGTCTTTTTTCTTCAGCTCGGCTTCTGCCCTACTTGTTCGAGAAAATGCAGCATCATATCAGGCATGGGCACACTATCCTCAAGCGATGCTGAAATAGTATGTTGACCCGGCAGATCCGAGGAATGAATGTTTGCCGAGCCAAGAAGAAAAGAAGATGGAAAGCAAAGAAGGGTCGGAAAAAAAGGACTTACCCTTGATCTGCTCCAGGTTCTTTCGCATGATCTTGTTCTCAGCCTCCACCCCAGCTGCAGAAACCGAATGATGAGATTAGTTCGGCAGAGGAAGATGAAGAAAAAGGAAAAGCCCTAAGGAAGAAACTTACCCCTCTTTTCATGTTCTACAACAAGTGCAACGTGCTTTGCGCGTAGCATCTTGTGGGTATCCAACAGGCGTTGAAATTCAGCACTCCGGCGATTGGTGGTTACCTGAAGAAAGTACAGAAGCGTAAAATTAGGTGTGTGCATATTCGAAGTGTGCAAGATCCGGGCCAAGTGGAACTTAACCCGGCTCTAGGTGTGTGCATATTCGAAGTGTGCAAGATCCGGGCCAAGTGGAACTTAACCCGGCTCTAGGTGTGTGCATATTCGAAGTGTACAAGATCCGGGCCAAGTGGAACTTAACCCGGCTCTAGGTGTGTGCATATTCGAAGTGTACAAGATCCGGGACAAGTGGAACTTAACCCGGCTCTAGGTGTGTGCATATTCGAAGTGTGCAAGATCCGGGCCAAGTGGAACTTAACCCGGCTCTAGTTGTGAGCATATTCGAAGGTGTGCAAAATCCGGGCCAAGTGGAACTTAACCCGGCTCTAGGTGTGTGCATATTCGAAGTTCACATGGAGCTACGTTAGTTTTCTAATGAGCATCCGGCCGAGTAACAAGTTACTCCACCGGAGGCTCGGGGACTAATGGTTATTATCTACAGCATGTAAAGGAGGAGCAACATACCTCCATCATCCACCCCGCGAGGTTGATTGCCTTAGCGGCTGTGTTCATTTGGGCGGAAAATTCTGCGGGGCCGAACTTTTCCGGGAGATCGTCTTTGTGGACGAACTCCGCCTTGTTCCAGTTCATGACGAACTCGATCAGGCTCGGAGGGTACCGCTCACCGGTGGGCATATGGGGTGCCACCAAGCCCTTCGCGTGTGCTTCTTTCCTCTCAACCAAGGCAAGGGCTAGGCTGGTATGCAGAACCATTTGCTGCGCATCAGTTGGCTCGGCAGGAACATCCTTTGCTGCTGGAGTTTTCTTGGGAAGCATCGACGCTAGGGTTCGCTGCCCAGCCTCGACGAATGCTGACTTGGTAGCATCCGGAGCCTTTTGGCCCTTGGCTTGCTGGGAAGAAGTAACTGCAGCGGATTTCCCCTTAGGAGCTGCTGGAGTAGTTCCTCGCCGAGGTTGAGATGACTCGGACGAGGCGGAAGAGCTTGGCGCTGGAGCTCTTATAGATGGACTTGGAGCGGTTGTTGATTTTCTTGGTGCCGGAACGGGTGCTGGTGCTGGTTCGGTCACTGGTACTAGAACTGCTGCTGGTGTTGGGGCCGGTGCTGGTGTCGAGGTAGTCTCAGTGGCTGCTGGTTGCGGCAATGCCGAAGTTATGGACGTCGTCACCTCGGCTGGACCGGCCCCTCCCGCTCGGAGGTTGCATTCCTCTCGACGAGGTAGTGAGGGACCCGGAGCAGCCGCAGAACCCTTTGGAATAGGGCTCATGGGACGTGACTTGTCGTCACGAGGAGGAGAAGGGCTAGATCGGAGTGGTGAAGAGATGCTAGATCCGCTCTGAGGGACCTCCACCGGAGCCCTGCAGAAGAGAATAATGTCGGAAGAGAAATTACAACAATGCAAGGAAAAATGAGTTACACAAGGAAAAATGACTTACGCATCCGAGGGTTGGGCCTCCTTGGGTTTCCGACCCCTTCGTGTCGGGGCTTTGCCTGCCGGCTTGGAGGCAGTCTTGTCTCCGGCCTTCGTTCGCCTTTTTGTGGGCTGAGAAGGTTCAGAGGAGGAACTTGGTGCGGCTCCGCGCCTCTTCTTCGACGCCACCGGAACCGTTTCGCCCGTAGCAAGCGGAGGATCCTCGTGGATATGCCCACCGGGGTTAGCTGATGCCGGAAAGGCAAAAGAAAGAGGGACAGCCTCAATAGGTTCAATCACGTCGACATCCGAGTCATCCTCATCATCGGGCCAGTCTCTAAGAGAAGAGAATTTACCGCTGGGTCGTTTTGTAGCGTGAGTCATAGGGAGAAACATCTCCTGGTCCGGCTCCTCCTCATCCGGGGTTTCTCGGTCCGGCGCCCACTTGAGGGTCGGATCCGTGCCATCCTCAAGGGTTTGCTGGAGGAATAGCTGAGAAATGGAATGAAGAACAGAGTCAAAAATACAGCAAAAAACCGACATATATCTAATCCGAAGTAAGTTTGCCCCACGAAGCTTACCGCGGGAGGGAGCCTGTCACGACAGAAGTGCTCGATTCCCCACGTCCATTCAGCGGAGAAATCCTTGTGGGTGGTGAAGAGAGCCTTAACCCGGTGAAAAATCTCCGTGTTGCTCAACTCGAAGGAGGAGGTTCGGTTGGGGTTGCGGCCAAAACTCATGTGGCACACCTTGTAGGTGTGCTTCTGGAGGGGAGAGATTCGGTTGCGCACGAACGTGATCATAGCATCCTCGTTGCGCAATCCGAGTTTCTTCTGTTCCGCGAACCTCTTGTTAACCTGGTTGGCCAGAGCCGTGGGCTTCTTGGAGACCTCCTCCCAAAATTCCGGGTCAGGTGGACCCGAGCATAGGGGAGAAACCAAATCAAATCTTCAGTGCCCGTATTCCGGACGTAGAAGAAGGTCCGGGCCCATCCTTTGCAGGAGTCAAGCCCGGTGTCCTGGGGGAAAACGGAAGTTCTCCGGATTGAGATGGAGGCAACTCCGAATTGGGTGAGCTGCTTATCCTCCGACTCTACTTGGATGTTCGGGATGACGTTACGACGAAGGCCGAAAAACCGGATCCACAGCTCCTTCGTGGTCCACAGTCCGGTGTAGCCTTCGATCATAGAGGCAAAAGCAGAGAGAGAGGTGATAGCGTTGGCTAGAAGATGGTGTGGCTGCAAGTGGTAGGTGCTAAGCCAATCCCAGAAGAAATCACTCACCGGTAGGCCGAATCCCCATTGGAAGTGGGACAAGAACACGACGAACTCACCCGGATTGGGTGAGGGGCCAGTTCGACGGAGGGGAGACGAGCGTCGACGCCGGCGAGAATGCGTCTGGTCCGGTAAAGCCAGTCAAGGTCATCTTGACAGACCCATGGCCCGCCCCACACGCCGCGGTCCGCTGCAGCGGCGTCCTCCTCCATTTCTTGCTCGGCAATGACGAGCTCCTCTTCCGTCATCTCGTACTCGCTACCCTCGCTGGCGCTAGTGGCGGTGGGGGTCAGAGGCCTGGATTGGCAAGGACCCGTGGAGAGGGAGTTGCGCAGAGGTGGCTGCGACGCAGAGGCACGAGGAAAAGTGCGGCAGCGGCGCTGCTGCTAGGAGCACTGGCGGCGGTGCGGTCACTAGGAAGATGAAGGAGGAGAGCAACGGGAAGAGGGGCGCAGAAGAGGAAAAAATGCTAAGGGGTGCGCCCCTCTGCTACTTAACCACCCCCTAAGAGGGTGAGTGGGATCGCGCCCTGCCAATGAGCCACATGGTGTGGCCGTGTATCACCTACCTTAGCCAATCGGTGAGGAGCCACACAGAGGGCCACAGAGCAGAGGCGATCCCGTGACATGACGCACTGATGCGGTAAACAAGGAGGCAGGCGTGACGTGACCCTGGCACAGTGATAACTGACAATTACTACGGTAGTTACTATGCAGGCCCTTAAAATAAGACGAGGTAATGATTAGCCTCCATGTGGGTTGGCGTATGAAAGAAGGAAACAAGGCCCGGATCAAACCATGGTAACCATGGGATCCGAGTCAAAGTGGTAACCCGGCCGACAAGTGAAAACTTGGAACGTGCGAAGGGAACGTAAATCCATATAATCCGAGATAAAGAGATAACTCGGAAATAACATCCAAAGCTCGAACATAAATGAACCTGATGTGGCCTTAGCGGCCAAGGCAGCTAAGACCGCACCAGCTTCGGGGACTAATGTTGGGGGGATAACCCTGGGTAGGGTCACTCCGGGGTATAAAGGCCGAGTTAGCCGAGGTTCGGCAAGGCCAAAGCGCATGCTGGCCGGGTCACCTCCAGGCAGGCCGGATCACGGAGTAACCCGGACCAGGGGGGTCGCCTAACACTATATCAGCCGACTTAAGTAGTAAGTCGGAAGTGCTTGTCTAACTTGTATGCAGGAACAGGTATAGCCAGATCTACCATGATCCGGGTCCCGTTTAGCTTCTGGGAGAAGGAAGGAATCTCTCTGGTCAAAAAGAAGGCCCGGTACGCACTGCATGAGCGAAGCAAGCATGGGCAGGACCACCGGGTCATGGCCTACAAGGGTGACGACGCCCGTGTTGGCTGACGCGGGCGTCGCAGAGGCTCACGTAGCTAAAGCATGTATGACGCGGGGGAAAATCACCCCGGTAAGGTTACCACTTTGAGAGGAGGCATATTCTCAGGAATATGCCTCTACTTATGCCCTAGGCAGAGACCAAGCCCCCTCTATATAAGGGGGGTTAGGGTTTCTGTAGGGGGGTTGGGGGTTTTCTTCCATACTGGTTTGGTTAAGGTTCTAGGGGTGAACTGTGGGTGAGAGTAAGAGAGTTCCTTCTTCCTCCTCTCGCCAATACAGCTCTAGGAGCACTTGTAATCTTGAAAGGAAAGAATACAAACCTCTGTGTGGAGAATCACTCCACTATCCGTCCCTGGATTCCCCTAGCGTGTATTTGTCCCCACCTTTAGCCTATCCATGGCATCTGTTGTGACACCACCACGACAGCTAGCAACACATTTGGGGTGTTTCCTTGCTCCTACTGGTTCGATTAAACCTTGGTTTCGTACTGAGGGAAAACTTGCCGATGTGCTCATCATACCTTCCTCTTGAGGTTCCCCAATGAGCTTGATATATTTTGGGCCATCAAGCTACTTTTCTGGCGCCATTGCTGGGGAGTCAAGGACATCTTCACAAGGGGAGTCCCTCATAACCAATCTCTTTACTTTGTTATTTTTGTTTTGCTTAGTTTACTTTTGCTTTGTTTGCTTGTTTCTTTATCAAAAACACACAAAAATTAGTTCCTACTATAGTTGGTATTTTCGTTGGTCTGTTATTGTCTTGCTTTATCATTCTTACTATCAATGGTTGGTTTCTTTGAAACTGAATCTAATTGGCAAGATGGGTTCACGGAAGAACAAAAATATTACTATAAGGAACACCGCTTGTCACAAAAAAGGGAAACTCTTATGGGAACAAATTGATAAATTGAATACCATTGCTAGAAACATGTGCTCCACTTATGATGTTACTTATTGCATTGATAAATCTTGTTGCTGTAGGAGGTATAAACACCTCCCTTTTCAATGTGAGTATAATGATAATGTTACCATACTTCTTATGTTAAAGGAAATTATGACTTTTATGATGTGGAACAAATTGAAGAATTTATTGCTTGGAAGGGTGCATTTGAAATTGCTAGTTTGCTTGAAAATACTGATGATGCACCTTATAAATATGAGGTTTATGATATTCTTCAATTATGCTTTGATAATTAAAAGGAATAAAATGGCTATATACTTGAATATCTTAATAGATGCTCTCCACCAGCAGAAGAGACTAATGCCTTGCAGGAGCCTATGGAAGAAGAAATTACTGAAACTGGAACCTCATTGGATGAAAAAGAGAATGAGAGTGATGATCAAGAGGAGGAAGAATGGATCTACCCATTCTTACCTTCTAATGAGAGTAAATCTTTACCCCTTACAATATTTGATTGTCCCCCATGTTTACTAAAGGAGGATGAATGTTATGTTCTTGAGGATTCTTTTGAAAATGTTTATAATGAAGCTCTAGTGCTTGTAGATCATTAAAAGCATGCTTTATGTGATAGTTATATTGTTGAGTTTATTCATGAGGCTACTGAAAATTATTATGAGAGAGGAAAATATGGTTGTAGAAGTTTTCAAGGTACTGAAACACCTCTTTATGTGCTGAAAGTTTTGAAGTTACTTTTGGTTTATCTTCCTATGCCTGTCACTTTGTTCATTGTGAGTTTATTTGCGTATAAGATTCCTATGCATAGGAAGTGGGTTAGACTTAAATGTGTTTTGAATTTGCTTCTTGATGCTCTTTTTTACTTCAATTCATATTTCTTATGTGAGCATCATCGAAATTCTTATGCCTAACTTAAAGGCATTAAAGAAAAGTACTTATTGGGAGATAACCCAAAACTTTTAGATGAGCTTTGGAAGTTATTACTTCAGTAATAACCGCTCCTTATCCTTTTTATTTGCTTTTTGTGCCAAGAGTAACCTCTAATGAGAGAGAAGTAATGATTGAGAAAGTTGCTGTCCCGAAACAGATTTCTGTGCTTCACCGTAAAAATTCGTGTAAAATCTCTGTATGTCCTTTTGAGTCGTGCATTTTTGTGCTTATGCCCCAGTTTGTTGTCTAACTTTCGTTAGTTCAACACCTTTTGATTTGAGCAACAGAAGGTCTTCAAAAAAATCGTCTTTACCTGCTGGTCTATTTTGACATATTTCTGCCATTTTTCTGCATTTCCTTCTTGTTGGATACTTTTTGAGTTCTTTTGGGGAATTGAGATTTTTGAGGGAAGTGCTACAGTAGCTAGTGTTTTATTGGAGGTTTTATTGGTGTTATAACTGAACCTAAAGACTTATTATCTTGAGTGCACTAATGTTGCTAATAAAGATTGTATGAAGGAAAAAAATTCAGGTGTATGAAAGGAATGAGTAATGAGATGAAGGATGGACTAAAGCTCAAGATTGGGGATGCCACGCGTGTCACTCCAAGAAATATCCAAGAAGTACAAGCGTCAAAGCTTGGGGATGCCCAAGGCATCCCCTTCTTCATGAATAAAAATCCCAGGTTTCTTCCAAATGCTTCATTTTTATTGTTTCATGCATAGTTGTGTTGTTCTTGGAGCGTCTTTGATACATTGCAAATGTATCTATAATTTTTGATGTTCCATGCTTGGTTTTATCCACTTTCTTGTGTTTTGTTTCAACTTTGGAGTACTTTTCATATGATTTCTTGGACTAACCTATTACCAAGAGCCACAATGCCAGCTGCCTGTTTTCTGCTGTTTTTGGTTCCACGAAAGTCAGAAAATGAATATTCTCGGAATTGAACGGGACAAAAGCCAAAGTGCCTATTTTTCCGGAAGGGATCAAGTGCCAGAATACGAGACGGAGAGGGGCCAGAGGGCGGCCACACCACCTAGCCACGTGGTCAGGCCTGGCCCGCGCCAGGGGGTGGTGTGGCCAGCCCAGGCACCCCCTCGGCCTCTCCTTCCGCCTATATATTGCCCTCGGGAAGAAAACCCTAAGTACCCGATCAAAAATCCACGAAAGAGTCTGTAGCCGCCGTCATCTCCATCCCTAAATCGGGAGGGATCTGAAGCTCTTCCCGGCACCCTGCCGGAGAGGGGAATTCACCCTGGAGGCCTTCTTCATCACCATGCAAGCCTCCGGTGTGATGCGTGAGTAGTTCATCCTTGGACTACGGATCCATGTAGTAGCTAGATGGTTGGTTCTCCTCCTTTGTGCTTTCATGTTTAGATCTTGTGAGCTCCGTTCATGATCAAAATCATCTATTTGTAATTCATACATGTTGTGTTTGCAGGGATCCGATGGATATTGAGAAGCTATTTCAAATTGATTATTGATTCTATCATGTCTTTGTTATTTGAGATCTTGCATGCTTTCCGTTTTTAGTAGCTATCTTGGCCAAGTAGATGCTAGGAACTCCAAGAGTTAGTATTTATGCTCGACAGTGGGTTCATGCCTCTGGTAATCTAGGGAAGTGACAGAAATCTCTAAGGTACTAGATGTGCTGTTGCAACTAGGGAGAAAACAACAATCCTTTGTTCATAGAACAATCATATTGTTTACTTTACACGCAGTTTGTAAAGCAATAATCCGTTGCTTGCAACTTAATACCGGCGGGGGTTCGGATGATAACATGAAGGTGGATTATTAGTCATAAATGCAGTTGGATGGCGGTCTATGTATTATGTTGTAATGCCCAATCAAGTCTCAGAGGAGTCAAGATGATTAGTATATGCATGTATTGCTTTCTCGGTGTTTGTCAATTGCCTCCCTGTAATTTGTTCACCCAGCATGTTATCTATCTTAAGGAGAGCCACCTCTAGTGAACTATGGATCCCGGTCCTTGTCTTTTACATACAATCTACAATCTTTTACTGCTTTGTGTTTACTTTCTGCAAACTTTTACTTCTTTCCATTCGATACGTTTAATCCTTTGTTTTCCGCAAAACACGGTGAGATTGACAATCTCATCGCAAGTTGGGGACAAAGTTTTGTGGTTGTGTTGTGCAGGTATCCACGTTGTTACTAGCACCGGTAGTGCGCCCTGCCAAAGCTCAGCTAGTAACACCTTTGAGGTGTTTCCTTGCTCCTACTGGTTCGATTAAACCTTGGTTTCATAACTGAGGGAAACTTGCTGCTGTGCTCATCATACCTTCCTCTTGGGGTTCCCAACGAGCTCTACATCAACCACGAGCCATCAACACTTTTAAGGCGCCATGCACCGAGCCATCAAGCATTTTTAAAGGCCGCTGTTGGGAGTCAAGGACATCTTCACAAGGGGAGTCCCTCATAACCAATCTCTTTACTTTGTTGTTTTTGTTTTGCTTAGTTTCTTTTTTGCTTTTTTGCTTGTTTTGTTCTTCAAAAACACAAAAAAATTAGTTTTACAAGTTTGCTTTCTTATTTCAAAAACACAAAAAAATTAGTTCCTATCTCATTATGTCTAGCGTTGCTCCTGTCACTATGTCACCCAAGGAAATGATTTTCACTTTTAAACAAGGAATTGAGGAAAGTTTTAAAGAAGCTTGGTCTAGAATCTCTGATCTACATGAAAAAACTGAGCCTAAAATGACTCAAAGTTTGTTCCTTAGCAGTTTTTACCTTGGGATTGCTCTTTGCTATAGATATGCTCTAGATGCTGTGGTGGGAGGTGATTTCCTCCATTGTAATGAGGATGATGCTATTAATGCTATAACGAAATTGATCCTCACTTACAACTTGCCTAGCCAAACTGATACTTCTTTCGCAAAAATATTTGCTAGGTTGGACACTCTTGAGGCTAGCACTACTAGATTAGAGAGTTGCTATAATATGCTTACGGAGCATCACGATTATGTTCCAATAATCTCCGAACCATCAAAGTGGTTCCCTACAGTAAAGATTGAGATGAACACTGAAACTTTTCAAGCTCGCTATGATATCATGTCTGAATTTTGCCTTATGCCCAAAGATATTTATGAATCTTTGAATCTTTGGGGGATTACTGAAGGAGGAAAACAAATATCTCTTGCTAATAATGCTACCATATTACCTATTGGAATAGCTGAAGGAGTGTTTACAAAGATCCTTGGGAAAATGATTTCTACTGATTATCTTGTTATTGAATGTGTAGGAAAAGGACAAATTACACTTGGAAGGTCCCTATTAGAACTCCTTGGAGCAATAATAGATGTGGGAAAGGGGACCATGCACCTTTCTTCTCCACCAAACAATCACATTTTCCCAAAGGTTAAGAATAAAAATAAGAGAGGTAAGGGCAAGAAAGTTGGTTTTAATGCTTCTTCATTTGAGAACACTTGATTCTTTCTTTGCTTCTTATGCCTAACTTAAAGGCGTTAAAGAAAAGTACTTATTGGGAGATAACCCAAAAGTTTTAGATGATTATTGGAAGTTATTACCTCTGTAATAACCTCTCCTTATCCTTTTTATTTGCTTTTTGTGCCAAGAGTAACCTCTATTGAGAGTGAAGTAATGATTGGGAAAGTTGCTGTCCCGAAACAGATTTCTGTGCTTCACCGTAAAAATTCGTGAGAGCTCTGTATGTCGGATTGAGATGTAACTTTTTTTGATTCTGACCCAGGTTGTTATCTAACTTTCGTTGGTTCAACACTTTTTAATTTGAGCAACAGAAGGTCTTCGAAAAAATTCGTCTTTACCTGCTGGTCTGTTTTGACAGATTTCTACCATTTTCTGCATTTGCTTCTTGTTGGTTCCTTTTTGAGTTCTTTTGGGGAATTGAGCTTTTTGAGGGAAGCGCTACAGTAGCTAGTGTTCTGATGGAAGTTTATTTGGTGTTAGGACTGAACCTTAAGACTTATTTATCTTAAGTGCACTAATGTTGCTAATGAGATTGTGTGAAGTTTTGTATGAAGGAAAAAATTCAGGTGTATGGAAGGAATGAGTAATGAGATGAAGGATGGACTAAAGCTCAAGCTGGGGGATGCCACGCGTGTCACCCCAAGAAATATCCAAGAAGTACAAGCGTCAAAGCTTCGGGATGCCCAAGGCATCCCCTTCTTCATCAATAAAAATTCCAGGTTTCTTCCAAACGCTTCATTTTTATTGTTTCATGCACAGTTGTGTTTTTCTTGGAGCATCTTCTTTTTTGTTTTAGTTTTCGTTTGCTTTGGTTTGCTTAGTTTTCTGAATAAGTTGGTTGGACCCCCTCTTTCATACATTGGTTTGCAAATAGTTTGGTTTGGTTTGGAAAAGAGTAGGAAAGCTTGTTTCTGAATGTGGCCTGTCATGCCATGCTTGATATTGTTTTGGCTTTATGCTTAGTATTCTTTGTTGTAGCATGACTTGTTATAAACAATTGAGATTGCTTAATGTGCCTTGGATGAATCATGCGTTGTTTTAGCATATTAAAGCATAGTATAGTGGTATTCTCCTTTGATGCTTTATTTGGGTTGACTTGGCGCATGCTCACGCCATGTTATGACTGTCACAAGTCACCATAGCCTTTATGATCCTTTAGTTTTCAACTTGTAGTATCACTTTATGCTTGGATAAATGATGTTTTGTCGCTCTGCATGATTATGGCCATTATTGCTCTCTTAGTTTGTCGCTCCCAGTCTTTTGCTAGCCTCCACAACAAAGTATGACTCATGCATCCAACTCCCTAAACCAAGTTATTCCAAAGAGTCCACCATACCTACCTACTAGCTTATGTTATTCCAAGTATATTCATGCTTTTGTTTACCTTCCACTTGTTATGAGAAAACTAGTGATTAAAGCTCTCACGAACTTGATGGCACACTTTACTTTACTTGCCCTTAATAAACTTGAACCATTGTGTCTTCTATGTTGTATATGCTTGCACTTATTTGTTGGGAATTAGCAGAACCATGCTTTCATGGGGAACGCTTTCAACATTGCACTTGGTACTTGTACCTAGTTGATATCATGCTCTTTTGTATATGGATGTCGTCGGTGTGAAATGAAAGGGGAGCTTGTAAGTCCATGGAGTTATGTATATGTGTTAGAGAAACGCCTGGGCCGCTGGTCTAATACATGCTGACATGGTGGAAACCTGGAGCGTAACCATAATGAGCTGTCTATGAAGCATTCTTATAAAAAAAGAGTCCTATATTGAGAAAAAAAAAGAGAAAAGAGAAAAAAAGAGATACTATGAAAAGAGGAAAGAGACAAAAAAGCACCATATTCCCATGGTAAATAAGAAGAATGGTGAGATGCTCGTTGTCTGCTTGCCTTGTCATTTCGATATGGGGATTCTTCCGTATCATGGCAAGGGGTACCTCGTTGGCGGTTCTCAATGATACACATGTACTTACAATGACAAGAACTTACCGGTGACTAAACTTGAGTAGCATGAGGAGCGACCCTCGTATACAAGGGACATGAGATTTCTGACTTATACTTCATCAAGCATGTACACCATAGTTTGTTCACTTTAACCTTAATCACTTCAAGATGCTTATGATAGGGGCAATGAGAGCTGAAAGCTATAAGTACCATAATTTTTGGAAGCTCTTTATGAGACTTGAATCCCTACTTCCTGATAGATTGCAAATGTATCTATAATTTTTGATGTTCCATGCTTGGTTTTATCCACTTTCTTGTGTTTTGTTCCAACTTTGGAGTACTTTTCATATGATTTCTTGGACTAACCTATTAACAAGAGCCACGAGTGCCATTGCCTGCTTTTCTGCTGTTTTGGTTCCAGAAAAGTCAGAAAATGAATATTCTCGGAATTGGACGGGACAAAAGCCAAAGTGCTTATTTTTCCGGAAGTGATCAAGTGCCAGAATATGAGACGGAGAGGGGCCAGAGGGCGGCCACACCACCTGGCCGCGCGGCCAGGCCTGGCTCGCGACAGGGGGTGGTGTGGCCAGCCCAGGCACCCTATCGGCCTCTCCTTCCACCTATATATTGCCCTCGGGATGAAAACCCTAAGTACCCGATAAAAAATCCACGAAAGAATCTATAGCCGCCGTCATCTCCATCCCTAGATCGGGAGGGATCTGAAGCTCTTCCCGGCACCCTACCGGAGAGGGGAATTCACCCTGGAGGCCTTCTTCATCACCATGCAAGCCTCCGTTGTGATGCGTGAGTAGTTCATCCTTGGACTACAGATCCATGTAGTAGCTAGATGGCTGGTTCTCCTCCTTTGTGCTTTCATGTTTAGATCCTGTGAGCTTCGTTCATGATCAAGATCATCTATTTGTAATTCATACATGTTGTGTTTGCGGGGATCCGATGGATATTGAGATGCTATTTCAGATTGATTATTGATTCTATCATGTCTTTGTTATTTGAGATCTTGCATGCTTTCCGTTGTTAGTAGCTATCTTGGCCAAGTAGATGCTCACAACTCCAAGATTAGTATTTATGCTCGATAGTGGGTTCATGCCTCTAGTAATTTGGGGAAGTGACAGAAATCTCTAAGGTACTAGATGTGTTGTTGCTACTAGGGAGAAAACAACAATCCTTTGTTCATAGAACAATCGTATTGTTTACTTTACACGCAGTTCGTAAAGCAATAATCTGTTGCTTGCAACTTAATACTGGAGGGGGGTCGGATGATAATCTAAAGGTGGATTATTAGTCATAGATGCAGTTGGATGGCGGTCTATGTATTATGTTGTAATGCCCAATCAAGTCTCAGAGGAGTCAAGATGATTAGTATATGCATGTATTGCTTTCTCGGTGTTTGTCAATTGCCTCGCTGTAATTTGTTCACCCAACATGTTATCTATCTTAAGGAGAGACACCTCTAGTGAACTATGGATCCCGGTCCTTGTCTTTTACATACAATCTACAATCGTTTACTGCATTGTGTTTACTTTCTACAAACTTTTACTTCTTTCCATTCGATACGTTTAATCCTTTGTTTTCTACAAAACACGGTGAGATTGACAACCTCATCGCAAGTTGGGGACAAAGTTCTATGGTTGTGTTGTGCAGGTATCCACGTTGCTACTAGCACTAGTAGTGCACCCCGCCAAAGCTCAGCTAGTAACACCTTTGGGGTGTTTCCTTGCTCCTACTGGTTCGATTAAACCTTGGTTTCATAACTGAGGGAAACTTGCTGCTGTGCTCATCATACCTTCCTCTTTGGGTTCCCAACAAGCTCTACATCAACCACGAGCCATCAACACTTTTCTGGGCGCCGTGCACTGAGCCATCAGTCTTCTTTTTCGTTTTCGTTTGCTTTGTTTGCTTAGTTTGCTGAATAAATTGTTTGGAATCCCTCTTTCATACATTAGTTTTCAAATAGTTCGGTTCGGATTAGAAAAGAGTAGGAAAGTTCATGCTTAAGTGGTAAAGAGAGCTTGTTTTTGACTGTGGCCTATGCTTTTTCATGCCATGCTCGATATTGTTTTGGCTTTATGCTTACTATTATTTGCTGTAGCATGACTTGTTATAAACAATTGACATTGCTTAATGTGCCTTGGAATGATCATGCATTGTTTTAGCATATTAAAGCATAGTATCGTGGTATTCTCCTTTGATGCTTTATTTGGGTTGACTTGGGGCATGCTCACACCATGTTATGACTATCCCAAGTCACCATAAGACTTTATGATCCTTTAGTTTTCAACTTGTAGTATCACTTTATGCTTCGATCAATGATGTTTTGTAGCTCTGCATGATATTATTGCTCTCTTAGTTTGTCGCTCCTAGTCTTTTGCTAGCCTCCACAACCAAGTATGAGTTCCACTCATGCAAACAACTCCCTAAACCAAGTTATTCCAAAGAGTCCACCATACCTACCTACTAGCATATGCTATATTAATGTTTTTATCTACCTTCCAAATTAAACTTGTTATGAGAAACCTAGTGATTAAAGCTCTCACGAACTTGATGGCACCTTTACTTTTCTTGCCCTTAATAAACTTGAACCGTTGTGTCGTCTATGTTGTATATGCTTGCACTTATTTGTTGGGAATTAGCAGAACCATGCTTTCATGGGGAACGCTTTCAACATTGCACTTGTACTTTATACCTAGTTGACATCATGGTCTTTTGTCTATGGATGTCGTCGGTGTGAAATGAAACGGGAGCTTGTAAGTCCATGGAGTTATGTATATGTGTTAGAGAAACGCCTGGGCCTCTGGTCTAATCCATGATGACATGGTGGAAACTTGCAGCGTAACCATAATGAGCTGTCTATGAAGCATTCTTCTTATAAAAAAAGAGTCAGATATTGTGAAAAAAGAGAAAAAGAAAAAAAGAGATTATGAAAAGAGGAAAGAGAGAAAAAAGCACCATATTCCCATGGTAAATAAGAAGATTGATGAGATGCTCGTTGTCTGCTTGCCTTGTCATTTTGATATGGGGATTCTTCCGTATCATCGGGCAAGGGGTACCCCGTTGGCGGTTCTCTATGATACACATGTACTTACGATGACAAGAACTTACCGGTGACTAAACTTTAGTAGCATGAGGAGCAACCCTCGTATTGAAGGGACATGAGATTTCAACTTATATTTCTTCAAGTATATACACCATAGTTTGTTCACTTTAACCTTAATCACTTCAAGATGCTTATGATAGGGGCAATGAGAGCTGAAAACTATTAAGTACCATAATTTTTGGAAGCTCTTTATGAGACTTGAATCCCTACTTCCTTCTATGAAGGCCTTTCTTCCACTTATATATTGAGTCTCCACCTTCTATCTTTATGCAGTTACTTTGAAAGCATAGTGGCCATTCTTAGTTCTATGTGCATTGTCCCAAGACTTGTTGATTGATGCATAGCTTTGATATTGCTTGTTTTAAACTATTTGTATCTAGTCACTCTTATGAACTTTGAAGGTGTCCTATGCATTTATGTTTGCTACTCTATGAGGGACAATATGAATGCCACTATGCCATGTTTTCTTTATGTGAAACAAACAAACGTCTTGCAAAGCATTATTATTCATGAATCTTTTGTTTGTGCCTTTTCATGTTGCAACATAGTTTCTTTGTCTTATTGCTAGAACTTTGTCTTTCATGATATGATTGAAGTACTATGATCCCAGCTTTGAATGTTGTAACAACCTTGGATTCTACGCTCTAAGTTCAAGCCTCGATGATCCAGAAGTGGTTAAAATAGTACAGCGGGGGCCCAGGGGCCACCCACGTGTAGACCCGTCGGCCATCCTAACCACTTCCAAGACATCGGGACAAGAGCGAGCGGCGTAGGCAACAGGCAAAGAGATCAAATACATACACAAGTGAGTATGTATGCAAGCTACCTTACAACAGTTCTCAGAGCCATACCATCTAAAAAGAAATAGAAATATTGCAATGCCATACGGCAACTTCCAAATATCCTAGATAGAGATAATAGTTTAGGATAGCTCCTCATACATCAAACATCAGAGTATCAAGCGGAAGCGGGAAACAAGATCCGAGTACGGACAAGAAGCAAATCGGCATAAGATGCCACATAAGTAAGCAAATCCCGCCCACAGATCTCGCGGATCCCTATCCCCGGAATCTCTACACCGAGTGATCGTTGCCAACATCATCTGTCTCCTCCACCCAGTATCCATCTTGTGAATACACCTGTTCATCTGAATCAAACAATTTATCGTGTGAGACCCTAGGGGTACTTAGCAAGTCTTTATGCCTCTAAAGGGGACATAACCTAGGGTGACGCAATTGCAGCAAAAGATAATACTAACAAGTCTATAGATACTCGCTAACCATCCGCCTAACCAATGATAGACGGATGTCCGTTAATTAGAAACAACAGTTATAACAGTATAAAGTAACAGATCCATCCTCCTTCTCGCTTACCAACGAGAAAGCGGACGAACAACCCATCCGTTGGCAGTTTTATTAACCATTCCATGAGTGTTGTACTATTTACTAGACAGGTATTTAGTCAAATTAAAAGCGGTACTTTAGTTATACTTGTCTATGATCGAGAACTATGGTCCAAGTCGTCCATAACCGCGGACACGGCTTTTAGAAAGATTTACCCTGCAGGGGTGCACAAATAGCAACACACACTCGATCAACCTCGGAAAAACCAACTCAAAACCCAACGAGGCATTCACGACAAAGCGATCACAGGATTCATAAAATATTTCAGGGGGCACCCCATTAAGCTACCCGCAACGAAGTTGGCCGACTCCGAGACGGACCCAAGGTTTGCGTCAATGGCTGTAAACGACTGGGAACCCGAAAATGTGACTGGGCTTGTCGATACCGCGAAAACACTCCGCATCCAAAACAGTACAGGTGCTCCACGCACAATCTTAAATAAAGCAGTAAAACATGGCATAAGTACAGGATAGTAAATAACACCCCAAACTAGTTTGTGGCCCCAAGAAATAGAAATGAATTAAGCTCTGGCTCATGGGGGTCCATAAGGCCTCCCGGATGTGGATAGTGTGAATAGTCAAGGAACAGGAATCAAGTACTCGGGGTCCTACGAGACACAAGTGAGCATGAAAAACCAAATAACAAATATTGCTCACCGGTGCCGCTTTCATTAGTTATCCCATTACTACTCAGGTTAAGTTGTTTAGGTACCTCGTTATCCATCAGACACTCACATACCCTACACATGCTGTTCTATGACTCGCATGGCTCAAACAACTCCTGTATTAATGGCTCATAGGATGGAGGAACAAGCTTCGGTGGGGTTTAAAAGTAAAGGCTATGCAGTACTTGGGATTCAATTTAATGCAATCGCGACTCAATGATGCAAGAATAAGATAGAGGCAATAGGTAATATATGTATGCAAGCATATGGTAGTGCTTGCCTGGCAGCTCAGTTGAAGCGAGAGACGGATCTGGGTAGTACTCCTGGGATTCCTGATATTTTCCCTGCTCGGCGTCTATTCGAAAGAAGAACCAAACAAACAAGGGCCAACATAAATAAAGTGCATAAGCATATAAATAAAATGCGTCAAGCAAACAAGCATGCCATGATGAATGATGCACAATTACATGGCAATAAAGTAGCATGGTATGGGTGAGGTGTGGGGTACAAGAATAAAGCATTTTATTAAGTTTTAGTCATGTTTTGCTCCCATAACACTTGCTGTCCACTTAATATTTATATGATCCATGCTGCAATTCAGAACATGGAATACATAAACAGAACGGGCTCGTCGTGCTGATCGATTTAGACATATTATTTGTCAAATTTGGAGTTATAGAAATAAAGTTATTAATTAAATAAGAAAAGGCATTTTAATGCAATTAAACAATTTCGAAAATTTAAATTAGTTAAACATTAATTTGGATGGCAGATTTGAATTCCTCACATTTTTCAGGTTCAAAAACATATATCAATTGTATTATTTGGAAATGTCAATAAAAAGTTATTAATTTCTTAATATTAAAACAAATATGCAAAATTCCTGGAATTATCTTTATTTTTAAAAGGCTCACAAAAACTTTTTATACTCAGGTGAAACTTAGCCCGAGTCACTGATGGGTGGGACCGATGCGAACAGACGCTGCGCTGGCAAAAGAACACAGCGACAGCTTTTCTCACCGTGGCCGAAGCTAGCCACTAAGACAGACGAGCGGGGCCAGCGTAGCGCGGGACCACCGCACATGTGCGCCAGCAGGGGCTGTACACGTGGGTGAGCCGGGTCCGCGCCGAGGGAAAAACGGTGGAGTTCGGGCGCCTTTTTGTAAAACGACACGGCGACTGACCGGTGGTGCTCAAAGGACTGCGGGTGGAGGCGGGAAAAAGCATAGGGGCTTATGCGCAAAAATCACCGCGAGGCTGACGGAACTGAAACTGGGATCTGGGAATTTGGTAGAAATTCGGCCCACGTTCGAATGAAGATGACGGCGAATCTATCGGGATTTATAAGGTGCCGTAAAATTGAAAGTTGTAGATCTCGTACATATCTACAACTTTGCAGAAGGAAGCTTTTCCAAAGGAACAACTTACACGACAATGTAGAGGAAACAACAGAGGGGATTCAGATTTGAACGCGACTGTTTCCGAAACGCAGAATTTTCGACCGATCTTCGGCAGACGATGGCGAGAGCTACGGTGGATGGTTTTGGGCATATAGGTAGTCGTTTTGAAGAGGGAAGTTAGGGCTACGTTTTTGGTGTTTGGGGATTTCATAGAGGAGGCCTGCAGCATCGGGAAAAACATGAAGAACAGAGGGGTTCAGGTAAGGCGCGTCGCGTGAGTCCTTTCCCTGGAGGTGACCGCGACGACGGGTGCGTGCGCAGGGTGCTCCACGGATGGCGACGCGGCCACGGGGTGCTAACGGCGGCGCAGACATGTCTAACAGGGCGAGGGTAGCTCACCTAGGTGCTTGTCGCGGCCGGATGAAGAGGGGCGACGAGGATCCGCGGCTGGTCTTGGCGACGGCGGCAGGTGAGCTCGCACGGCGTGGCGGCGGCGAGAGAGCTTCTAGCGTCCTAGCCCGGTTCCGAGGAAGTGCACAACAACTGCCACGTCTAGCAAATCTTCCCCGACACCCGCGCGTCAACTCTCCGGCTCCTCGGCAGTAGAACAGCGTTAGCTCGAGTTAGGGTTTTCGGGACAGAGAGGAACCATGGCGAGGGGAGGAGGTAGAGGGAGACGATCTGGTGGGGTTCTGGGGTGGTTGCTGCATGCAGAAAGAGGCCTCGAGGATAAGGAGAGGAGGCAGAGGGTAGCACGTGAGGTGCGTGGCCAAGAAGATAAACAGGAGGGAGAGATAGGGGCGTGCAGCTGGCGTCGGCTCGGTGGGGTTTCCTGGCAGCGAGGGTAGAGAAAAAGAGAGGGAAGGAGCTCGGTTGGGGTTTAGGGTCGGTGGGTTTGGGCTGGGTTTACTTAGGCTAGCTGGTTTGGCTAGGCACGGGTGAGAGAGAATTAGGCTAGAGATAAGAGAGAGAGATAGGGTTAGGTTAGAGATTAGAGAAAAAGGTGCTCATGATTCCATGTGATGAAGGGGAGGTTTTATTATTCCATGCTTAGAGAGAACTTGTTAAAGCATGTGGCAAAATACACATGTATGTGGGGTGTCGAGGGTGGTGGCAAGTGAGGTTAGGGTGTAGGATGAAAGGGAGGATCTAGGGTAGATGCTTCATTGATAAAAGCACAAGCTTGCAAGAGAGTTCAAGAAAAGCTACACCTTCAAAAATTCAAATAGAAGAAAAATAAATAAATGGGAAGGAGGTGTTGCATGGCCCATGCAAAGCAAGGAATGCCACAATTACTAGGTGTGAGAACAACTAGATAGCCTATGGGCATTTATTCTCACATGCCTCAAAATATGGAATTAAGGCCAAACCAAAATGGAATAGAGTGGGTGTTCCATGTGGAGTAGATGGAATATGCTCACATTTGAATACAATTGGACATGCTAGTGGGTGTGTCCCACTAGATGCATAACTAGCCTCATTATATTCCAACATGGGCATACATTCAAAAACAAACCATATGGAAGCTTGATAAGGATTTCCACTCACATAGCATGCAAGGTGGCCATGTAGTTCTCCATATATCAATAATGTGAAAGCAACATGATATCTAAATGGGAGCATGTGGAAGTAGAAGTGGACCCATCTTAATGTGAGCTAGACAAGAGCCAAAAGAATTGCAAAAACCCACATATAGTTTGGATGGTGGAATTATGGGGCGGTGACAAAGAAAGGTGGTGGAGTTAATAAAAGATATGCCCCAACTCAATTTGGGCATTAAACAATATATCAAGAACCGACTACAATGTATCAAGGGGCAAATACAATTAATAAATGCATATGAGATAAGAACCAAATGGAAAGGGTTTGATATGATGCTCAAATGCAAGGTGGCATGATGACATGAGCATGATATAATGATGATGGAACAATTATATGTAGGAAGTAGCATTTTATTATTAGACCATGTAGCATTACAGATGTTAGACCGATGGGATGCTAGAACTCTCCCCCACTAAACAGGAATCTCGCCCCGAGATTCTAGGAAGAAGAAGAAGAAGAAGACACGAAGAGGGTAGGATACTTGGCACAGAGCTCATCCTCGCATTCCCAAGTGGCTTCATCAACGGAATGGTGCGACCAGTGCACCTTGCAGAACTTGATGGACTTGTTGCGAGTCCTTCTTTCTGCGACTTCTAGGATTTTTGTGGGGTGTTCTTGATAAGACAGGTCTTCTTGGAGATTGATGAGTTCATGGTCCACGGTCCTGCCGGGATCCTTGAAGCACTTCTTGAGTTGAGAGATATGGAAAACATCATGGACCTTGAGTTTTTCAGGAAGCTCAAGAGCATAAGCAACTTCTCTTCTTCTTCCACGAACTTTGAAAGGACCGATGTATCTAGGAGCCAGCTTTCCTTTGATACCAAACCGGTGCGTGCCTCTCATGGGAGTGACACGAAGGTAAACGAGATCACGAGGGACATACTCCATGTCCGTGTGCTTTCTGTCATAGTTGCTCTTCTGGTGACTTTGAGCAACCTTTAGATTTTCAAGAATGATGTGAACCTTCTCCTCCGCTTGAGTTACAATGTTGGGGCCAAACAATGTTCTTTCACCTGCGCCCGACCAACCAATCGGAGTTCTGCATTTGCGTCCATAGAGAACCTCAAATGGTGCCATCTTTAGACTTTTCTGGAAGCTATTGTTGTAAGAGAATTCAGCATAAGGAAGGCATTCTTCCCACTTCATGCCGAAAGAGATAACGCAAGCACGAAGCATATCTTCCAGAATCTGATTGATCCTTTCAACTTGACCTTGCGACTGAGGATGGTAAGTTGTGCTGAAGTTCAACTTTGTTCCCAAAGCATTTTGGAAACTTCCCCAGAACTTGGAAGTGAAGATGCTTCCACGGTCTGAACTGATCTCAAGAGGAACCCCATACAGAGAGACAATTCTGTTGATATAGAGCTCAGCCAACTAAATTGCAGAAATTGTTTCCTTGATGGGAAAGAAGTGAGCCACTTTAGAAAGCCTTTCGATGACAACAAAGATTGCATTGTTGCCCTTCTGCGACCTTGGAAAACCAGTTACGAAGTCCATCTCTACTTTCTCCCATTTCCATTCCGGAGGCTTCAATGGCTATAGAAGGCCGGAAGGTTTCTGATGGACAGCTTTAACTCTGCGGCAGACATCACACTCCGAGACATACTTGACACAATATCGTTTCAATCCAGGCCACCAATACTGTGTTTTCAAGTCCATGTACATCTTAGTGCTACCAGGGTGGATAGAAAGAACGGAATCATGCGCCTCCTTAAGAACTTGCTCTCTCAAACCAGGGTAGTTCGGAACAAACATCCGGTGTTTAAAGAATAGAGCGCCTTGGTCGTCGACGTGGAAGGACTCATACTTCAGAAGATGAATGTTGGAGATGATCTTTTTAGTGTAAGGATCGCCAAGTTGAATGGAGCGAACTTTTTCTTCCAAGAGAGGGGTTGCCAGAAGGTTCAGAAGATACCCTTGATCCACAATTTCAAGGTTGAGCTTGCGGAATTCCTCACACAAGAGAGGCTATTGTTCTTCCACCATGAGGTTGTTGACATAAGCTTTTCGGCTGAGGGCATCGGCCATCACATTAGCTTTGCCCGGAGTGTAGTTGATGGTCAGATCAAAATCATTAATTGCTTCAATCCACCTCCTCTGACGAAGGTTGATATCAGGTTGTGTGAAGATATACTTCAGACTCTTCTGATCAGAAAAGATCTCACAACGGTTGCCAAGCAAGTAGTGCCTCCATACTTTCAAAGCAAAGACAACTGCTGCGAGTTCGAGGTCATGTGTAGGATAGTTGATCTCATGCGTCTTCAACTGTCGAGTGGCATAAGCAACAACTTGTTTTTCTTGCATGAGGACCGCACCCAATCCTTGCAAGGAGGCATCACAGAATATCTGGAAAGGCTTTGATGTATCTGGAGGAATCAAGACTGGTGTGGAAGTGAGCTTCTCTTTGAGTGTTTCAAAGCTTGCTTGACATGCAGGAGACCAAAGGTATTTCTTGCCTTTCTTGAGGAGATCGGTAAGAGGCTTCGCAATCTTCGAGAAATTCTAAACGAAGCTACGGCATTAACTAGCCAAACCAAGGAAACTCTGGACTTCTTTGACATTTTTGGGTGGAAGCCAGTCAACAATTGTCCGAACAGTTTCTGGGTTAACGGCGATGCCCTTGGCAGAGATGACGTCACCAAGGAAGGTGACTTCAGGCAGCCAGAACTCACACTTGGAGAACTTTGCATACAGGCGGTTCTCACGAAGCTTGTTTAGGACACACCGAAGGTGTTCTTCATGTTCTTCCTTTGACTTAGAATAGACTAGAATATCATCCAGATAGACCACGATGAACTTATCAAGATACTCCATGATAACCAAGTTCATAAGCCTCGAGAAGGTGGCAGGTGCATTGGTGAGACCGAAGGACATGACCGTGTACGCATACAGGCCATAGCGGGTGGTGAAAGCTGTTTTGGGAACATCTTCCTTGCGAATGTTGATTTGATGATATCCACTTCTCAAGTCGAGCTTAGAGAATACCACAGCTCCAGCTAGCTGATCGAAGAGATCATTAATCCGCGGAAGGGGATATTTATTCTTGATGGTTTTAGCATTGAGAGCCCGATAGTCAACACAAAGTCTATCAGTCTTGTCTCGCTTCTTCACAAATATGGTTGGGCTACCCCAAGAAGAAGTACTGTGCTGAATGAAACCCAACTTCTCTTGTTCATCAAGCTGACGTTTGAGTTCAGCCAACTCAGTAGGACCCATTTTATAAGGCCGCTTGGAGATAGGAGCGGTTCCAGGTTCAAGCTCAATCACAAACTCGACCTCTCGGTTAGGAGGCATACCTGGTAACTCTTCAGGAAAAACATCTGGGAACTCACAGACCACCGGAACACTCTGAATAGCATCCATAGCATCATCATTCAGAGCCGCCAAAGAGAAAAGCTGAATTGCAGGAGTCAGACTTGGAGAATAGACTATATGGCCTTCAGGAATTTTCAGAGAAACCAAGCGTTCAGCACAATCAATCACAGCTGCATTTGCTGTCAACCAATCCATGCCCAAGATAACATCAATGTGAGAATTGCCTAGAATAATTAAGGAAGCCGGGAACGAAGAACCACCAATCTCAATTTGATTGCCATTGTTGCCCCAGGAGAAAGGACCATCAAGCGCTTAGGAAGCGCATCCATTGCTAACTCATTCTCATTTGCAAACTTGTGAGAAACAAAAGAATGCGATGCACCAGAATCAAACAAAACTCGTGCAGGAACTAAGTTAACAGAAAGCATACCCATCACAACTCTAGGTGCATGCTCAGCTTGAGCGACGTTGACACAGTTGGCACGAGCAACAGTGCACCCGGGCTTGGTGTTGATGTTGAGAGCCCGCGGTGGAGGTGCACGAACCATAGAAGAACTTGCCGCATGTCTTGGAGGTGGTGGAGGAAGAGCTTTGTTGTTCATGGGACAACTCCAGTGTTGATGCCCAGTGTTCCCACAAGTGTAACAAGCACCAGGTGGACGTGGAGCAGCGTAGCCAGGGACTCCGCCAGGCGCTCCAGGGTAGTTGTGGTTGTCGCCCTTAGGAGCCGTGGTGAAGGAGTTTGGTGGCCTTGCCGCGTAGCTTGAAGGTCTTGGTGGAGCCGGGAGCGATGGTGGGGTGTTAGGAACCCACACGCGGTGCTTAGAAGGAGTTGTCATAGCTGAAGAGCTTGTTGCGTCACGGCTGTGTTTCTTGGACTCCTCAAACACTTGCCTACTTGCTTCCTCCTGCAGAGCTGTATGTTGGAGTTCCAGAAAAGACCCCGGCCTTGCATGAGTGATTGCATATTTGATAGATGCATTGAGCCCTTGCCTGAACCTCTTTTGCTTCTTCTTGTCATCAGAGATCTCATCGCCACCATCCGAGAAAGATTCATGAAGTTTCTGATATAGGTATTGACATTTTCATTGCCCTGCTTGAGGTTGAGAAACACTTCCTTCATCCTTTCCATGACAATTTCTGACAGATTTTTCTCTTTGAAAGCTCCAGTGAACAGCTCCCAAGTAGGCTGAAAACCAGAGTGGTTTGCCTTCAGGTAATTCTCCCACCACAGAGCTGCATCTCCCTTCAGAAGGTGAGTGGCACATTTTACCCATTCTTGCTCAGGAACATCAGCAGTCATCAGCAACCTTGACATCTCACGCAACCAATCATCAGCATCAAGTGGCTGATCGGACACCTCAAAGTGGCGCGGGTTAAACTTCAGAAATCTCTTGATGTCTCCTCGCTTGGGAGGTGGAGGTAGCAGAACAAACTCATTCCTCCTGACACTTTCTTCAAAGCGCTGCCGGTTCTGCTGCATTGCTCCCAAGGCATTAGCAATACTTGCCAACGCAGCCCCTAGTTCAGGTGGTATGTCCTCCTCAGAACGGCGTGGTGGTGCCATCCTGTGATTGATATAAAACTCAAGTCAGTACCATAATGGAGAATAATAATAATCCAAAATAGTACCAAATAGGAATTAACTAGGATTAAAGGATACAAATTACTAAGATGCTATTAAAATATCAACAAAGTTCAAAGCACCTAGAAGATATTAAACATATCACACACGACTGAACAAGGAGTGTGGTACACAAACTAACAAAGAAAAAAATTCTGCAAATTTCGGCATTAAAATACCACTATATGTGCAAAACCACTTAACGAATCAAGATTAGTAACTCTACCAATTCAATATACAAGAGCGAATGATAAAATTAGTGGTATGGTCGTGACTCCATCCCGCACTCAAATCATTACTCCACACATGAATAAGTAAAACACATATCCCAACTTCCTTCCTTCTTAAGATGAACCTAAAGATTAGCAACTACGGAAATAAACACCCCAAACAAGATAGCGTCGGATAACAAAGAGTAAGACAGATCGCGCCGGTATACAACGAATCAGATAGATCGCGTTGGTTTACAAAGGCCTGTCGGTATGGAATGTACCAACAGTCGATAACCAAAAGGCAGATAGCGATAACAAGTTGGATGCAACAGATAGACAAAGAATTCACACACACACACAACCTATGGTACTACGGAACCCAGAACACGTGAATCCTAGTTTGAATTTTAGAAGAGGATTGAAAACGTTACACTTCCTTACCAGAAAAGGGGTGGGTGGGTGGGTAAGAAGAAAAATGGAAGCAGTCCTACTCTCGCGTTTTTGTTTTTCCCTAGTATACATAGCTACCAAAATATTTGCTAGACTGACAACGACCATTTGGCTGAGACCCTGAAGGGCGGAATGGCTCTGATACCAATTGTAACAACCTCGGACCCTACGCTCTAAGTTCAAGCCTGGATGATCCAGAAGTGGTTAAAATAATGCAATGAGGGCCTGGGGCCACCCACGTGTAGACCCGCCGGCCGTCCTAACCACTTCCAAGACATCGGGACAAGAGCGAGCGGTGTAGGCAACATGCGAAGAGATCAAATACATACACAAGTGAGTATGTATGCAAGCTACCTTACAATAGTTCTCAGAGCCATACCATCTAAAAAGAAATAGAAATATTGCAACGCCATACGGCAAGATCCAAATATCCTAGATAGAGATAATAGTTTAGGATAGCTCCTCATACATCAAACATCAGAGTATCAAGCGGAAACGGGAAACAAGATCTGAGTACGGACAAGAAGCAAATCGGCATAAGATGCCACATAAGTAAGCACATCCCGCCCACAGATCTCGCGGATCCCCATCCCCGGAATATCTACACCGAGTGATCGTTGCCAACATCATCTGTCTCCTCCACCCAGTATCCATCTTGCGAATACACCTGTTCATCTGAATCAAACAATTTATCATGTGAGACCCTAGGGGTACTCAGCAAGTCTTTATGCCTCTAAAGGGGACATAACCTGGGGTGACGCAATTGCAACAAAAGATAATACTAACAAGTCTATAGATACTCGCTAACCATCCGCCTAACCAATGATAGACGGATGTCCGTTAATTAGAAACAACAATTATAACAGTATAAAGTAACAGATCCATCCTCCTTCTCGCTTACCAACGAGAAAGCGGACGAACAACCCATCTGTTGGCAGTTTTATTAACCATTCCATGAGTGTTGTACTATTTACTAGACAGGTATTTAGTCAAATTAAAAGCGGTACTTTAGTTATAGTTGTCTATGATCGAGAAACTGTGCTCCAAGTCGTCCATAACCGCGGACACGGCTTTCAGAAAGATCTACCCTGCAGGGGTGCACAAATAGCAACACACACTCGATCAACCTCGGAAAAACCAACTCAAAACCCAACAAGGCATTCATGACAAAGCGATCACGGGATTCATAAAATATTTCAGGGGGCCACCCCATTAAGCTACCCGCAACGAAGTTGGCCGACTCCGAGACGGACCAAAGGTTTGCGTCAATGGTTGTAAACGACTGGGAACCCGAAAATGTTATTGGCCTTGTCGATACCATGAAAACACTCCGCATCCAAAACAGTACAGGTGCTCCACGCACAATCTTAAATAAAGCAGTAAAACATGGCATAAGTACAGGATAGTAAATAACACCCCAAACTAGTATGTGGCCTCAAGAAATAGAAATGAATCAAGCTCTGGCTCAGGGGGGGTCCATAAGTCCTCCCGGATGTGGATAGTGCGAATAGTCAAGAAACAGGAATAAAGTACTCGGGGTCCTACGGGACACAAGTGAGCATGAAAAACCAAATAACAAATATTGCTCACCGGTGCCGCTTTCATTAGTTATCCCATTACTACTCAGGTTAAGTTGTTTAGGTACCACGTTATCCATCAGACACTCACATACCCTACACATGCTGTTCTATGACTCGCATGGCTCAAACAACTCCTGTAGTAATGGCTCATAGGATGGAGGAACAAGCTTCGGTGGGGTTTCAAAGTAAAGGCTATGCAGTACTTGGGATTTAATTTAATGCAATCACGACTCAATGATGCAAGAATAATATAGAGGCAATAGGTACTATATCTATGCAAGCATGTGGTAGTGCTTGCCTGGCCGCTCAGTTGAAGCGAGACACGGATCTGGGTAATACTCCTGGGATTCCTGATATTTTCCCTGCTCCGCGTCTATTCGAAAGAAGAACCAAACAAACAAGGGCCAACATAAATAAAGTGCACAAGCATATAAATAAAATGCGTCAAGCAAACAAGCATGCCATGAGGAATGATGCACAATTACATGGCAATAAAGTAGCATGGCATGGGTGAGGTGTGGGGTACAAGAATAAAGCATTTTATTAATCTTTAGTCATGTTTTGCTCCCATAACACTTGCTGTCCACTTAATATTTATATGATGCATGCTGCAATTCAGAACATGGAATGCATAAACAGAACGGGCTCATCGCGCTGATCGATTTTGACATATTATTTGTCAAATTTGGAGTTATAGAAATAAAGTTATTAATTAAATAAGAAAAGGCATTTTTAATGCAATTAAACAATTTCTAAAATTTAAATTAGTTAAACATTAATTTGGACGGCAGATTTGAATTCCTCACATTTTTCTGGTTCAAAAACATATATCAATTGTATTATTTGGAAATGTCAATAAAAAGTTATTAATTTCTGAATATTAAAACAAATATGCAAAATTCCTGGAATTATCTTTATTTTTAAAAGGCTCACAAAACCTTTTTGTACTCAGGTGAAACTTAGCCCGAGTCACTGATGGGTGGGACCGATGCGAACAGACGCTGCGCTAGCAAAAGAACACAGCGACAGCTTTTTCTCCGTACAAGCTAGCCCAGATGCAGACGAGCGGGGCCAGAAGGGATCACCGTGCGTGTGCACCAGCAGGGGCTGGACACGTGGGCGAGCCGGGTCCACGCGGAGGGAAAAACGGTGGAGTTCAGGCGCCTTTTGTAAAACGGCGCGGCGGCTGACCGGTGGGGCTCAGAGGACTGCGGGTGGAGGAGGGAAAAAGCATAGGGGCTTATGCGCAAAAATCACCGCGAGGTCGATTTAATCAAATCGGGATCTGGGAATTTGGCGTAAATTTACGCGTTCGAATGAAGATGACGGTGAATCTAGCGGGATTTAGAAGGTGCCGTAAAAACGAAAGTTGTAGATCTCGCACAGATCAACTTGGCATAAGGAAGCTTTTCCAAAGGAACAACTTACGCAACGATGTAGAGGAAAAAACAGAGGGGATTCAGATTTGAACGCGACTGTTTCAGAAACGCAGAATTTTCGACCGATCTTCGGCAGACGATGGCGAGAGCTACGGTGGATGGTTTTGGGCGTATAGGTAGTCGTTTTGAAGAGGGAAGTTAGGGCTACGTTTTTGGTGTTTGGGGATTTCGTGGAGGAGGCCTGCAGCATCGGGAAAAACATGAAGAACAGTGGGGTTCAGGTAAGGCACGTCGCGTGAGTCCTTTCCCTGGCGGTGACCACGACGACGGGTGCGTGCGCAAGGTGCTCGACGGAGGGCGACGCGGCCACGGGGTGCTAACAGCGGCTCAGGCATGTCTAACAGGGCGAGGGTAGCTCACCTAGGTGCTTGTCGCGGCCGGATGCAGAGGGGCGGCGAGGATCTGCGGTTGGTCTTGGCGACGGCGGCAGGTGAGCTCGCACGACGTGGCAGCGGCGAGAGAGCTTCTGGCTTCCTGGCCCGGTTCCGAGGAAGTGCACAACAACTGCCACGTCCAGCAAATCTTCCCCGACACCCGCGCGTCAACTCTCCGGCTCCTCGGCAGCAGAACGGCGTTAACTCGAGTTAGGGTTTTCGGGACAGAGAGGAACCATGGCGAGGGGAGGAGGTAGAGGGAGACGATCTGGTGGGGTTCTGAGGTGGTTGCTGCATGCAGAAAGAGGCCTGGAGGATAAGGGAGAGGAGGCAGAGGGTAGCACGGGAGGTGCATGGCCAAGAAGATAAATAGGAGGGAGAGACAGGGGCGTGCAGCTGGCGTTGGCTCGGTGGGGTTTCCTGGCAGCGAGGGTAGAGAAAAAAAGAGGGAAGGGGCTTGGCTGGGGTTTAGGGTTGGTGGGTTTGGGCTGGGTTTACTTAGGCTAGCTAGTTTTGCTAGCCACGGGTGAGAGAGACTTAGGCTAGAGATGAGAGAGAGATAGGGTTAGGTTAGAGATTAGAGAAAAAGGTGCTCATGATTCCATGTGATGAAGGGGAGGTTTTATTATTCCATTCTTAGAGAGAACTTGTTAAAGCATGTGGCAAAATACACATGTATGTGGGGTGTCGAGGGTGGTGGCAAGTGAGGTTAGGGTGTAGGATGAAAGGGAGGATCTAGGGTAGATGCTTCATTGGTAAAAGCACAAGCTTGCAAGAGAGTTCAAGAAAAGCTACACCTTCAAAAATTCAAATAGAAGAAAAAGAAATAAATGGGAAGGAGGCGTTGCATGGCCCATGCAAAGCAAGGAATGCCACAATTACTAGGTGTGAGAACAACTAGATAGCCTATGGGCATTTATTCTCACATGCCTCAAAATATGGAATTAAGGCCAAACCAAAATGGAATAGAGTGGGTGTTCCATGTGGAGTAGATGTAATATGCTCACATTTGAATACAATTGGACGTGCTAGTGGGTGTGTCCCACTAGATGCATAACTAGCCTCATTATATTCCAACATGGGCAAACATTCAAAAACAAACCTTATGGAAGCTTGATAAGGATTTCTAATCACATAGCATGCAAGGTGTCCATGTAGTTCTCCATATATCAATAATGTGAAAACAACATGATATCTAAATGGGAGCATGTGGAAGTAGAAGTGGACCCATCTTAATATATTTGAGCTAGACAAGAGCCAAAAGAATTGCAAAAACCCATATATAGTTTGGATGGTGGAATTATGGGGTGGTGACAAAGAAAGGTGGTGGAGTTAATAAAAGATATGCCCCAACTCAATTTGGGCATTAAACAATATATCAAGAACCAACTACAATTTATCAAGGGGCAAATACAATTAATAAATGCATATGAGATAAGAACCAAATGGAAAGGGTTTTATATGATGCTCAAATGCAAGGTGGCATGATGACATGAGCATGATATAATGATGATGCAACAACTATATGTAGGAAGTAGCATTTTATTATTAGACCATGTAGCATTGCAGATGTTAGACAGATGGGATGCTACAAATGTTTTACAAAATACTTTGATCAAGTTTGTGATGGTGCATGTCACCTCAAAAATTATTCTTTCTTTTTATCACTTACCTACTCGAGGACGAGCAGGAGTTCAGCTTGGGGATGTTGATACATTGCAAATGTTCTATAATTTTTGATGTTCCATGCTTGGTTTTATCTACTTTCTTATGTTTTGTCCACACTTTGGAGTACTTTTCATATGATTTCTTGGACTAACCTATTAACAAGAGCCACAGTGTCAGCTGCCTGTTTTCTGCTGTTTTTGGTTCCAGGAAAGTCAGAAAATGAATATTCTCGGAATTGGATGGGACCAAAGCCAAAGTCATTATTTTACCAAGGGACACCTCGAGCTAGAATACGAGACGGAGAGGGGCTGGGGCCCGGCCACACCACCTGGCCGCTTGGCCAGGCCTGGCCCGCGCCAGGGGATGGTCTAGCCGCCCTAGGCACCCCCTCGGCCTCTCCTTCCGCCTATATATTGCCTCTAATACGGAAACCCTAAGTACCCGATCAAAAATCCACGAAAGAGTCTGTAGCCGCCGTCATCTCCATCCCTAGATCGGGAGGGATCTGAAGCTCTTCCCAACACCCTGCCGGAGAGGGGAATTCACCTTGGAGGCCTTCTTCATCATCATGCAAGCCTTCGGTGTGATGCGTGAGTAGTTCATCTCTGGACTACGGGTCCATGTTGTAGCTAGATGGCTGGTTCTCCTCCTTCGTGCTTTCATGTTTAGATCTTGTGAGCTCCGTTCATGATCAAGATCATCTATTTGTAATTCCGCATGTTGTGTTTATGGGGATCCGATGGAAATTGAGATGCTATTTCCAACTGATTATTGATTTTATCATGTCTTTGTTATTTGTGATCTTGCATTCTTTCCGTTGTTAGTAGCTATCTTGGCCAAGTAGATGCTAGCAACTCCAAGAGTTAATATTTATGCTCGATAGTGGGTTCATGCCTCTAGTAATCTGGGAAGTGACAGAAATCTCTAAGGTACTAGATGTGATGTTGCTACTAGGGAGAAAACAACAATCATTTGTTCATAGAACAATCGTATTGTTTACTTTACACGCAATTCGTAATGCAATTATCTGTTGCTTGCAACTTAATACTGGAGGGGTTTTGGATGATAACCTGAAGGTGGATTATTAGTCATAGATGCAGTTGGATGGCGGTCTATGTATAATGTTGTAATGCCCAATTGAATCTCAAAGGAGTCAAGATGATTAGTATATGCTTGTATGCTTTCTCGATGTTTGTCAATTGCCCCGCTGTAATTTGTTCACCCAGCATGTTATCTATCTTAAGGAGAGCCACCTCTAGTGAACTATGGACCCCGGTCCTTTCTTTTACTTTCAATCTACAATCAATTGTTTACTGCTTTGTGTTCACTTTCTGCAAACTATTACTTTCTTCCACTCGATACGTTTAATCCTTTGTTTTCAGCAAAACCGGTGAGATTGACAACCTCATCGCAAGTTGGGGGCAAAGTTCTGTGGTTGTGTTGTGCAGGTCTCCACGTTGCTACTAGCACCGGTAATGCGCCCTACCAAGGCTCGGCTAGCAACACCTTTGGGGTGTTTCCTTGCTCCTACTGGTTCGATTAAACCTTGGTTTCATACTGAGGGAAAACTTGTTGCTATGCTCATCATACCTTCCTCTTGGGGTTCTCCAACGAGCTTGATATATTTTGGGCCATCATTAGACCATGGGTTTTAGGTTGGGAAAATCGATCCCACTCTTTTTACTAAGAAGTTCAATGGGGAGCTTTTTATGTGCCAAATATATGTTGATGATACTATCTTTGGCTCATCTAACAAAGCTTTTAATGATGAATTCTCAAAGCTTATGACTAATAGGTTTCAGATGTCTATGATGGGGGAATTGAGAGTATTTCTTGGTTTTGAGATCAAGCAAGTAAGAGGAGGAACATTCTTCAACCAAGCCAAGTATACTCAAGATATGCTCAAGAGATTCAACATGAAATATCTAAATGGAGCTCCTACTCCCATGGCAACAAAGACTCACTTGAACTAAACCCAAATGGTAAAAATGTGGATCAAAAAGTATACCGGTCCATGATTGGTTCTTTGCTTTACCTTTGTGCATCTAGACCCGATATTGTGTTAGGTGTAGGAGTGTGTGCAAGATATCAAGCGACTCCTAAAGAAAGCTATTTGATGGCGGTCAGTAGAATCTTTCGATATTTGGTTCATAACCCAAACTATGGTATTTGGTATCCTAGGGGCTCAACTTTCTCTCTTTTTGGATACACGGATTCAGATTGGCTTGGTGATAAGGATGATAGAAAATCAACCTCCAGGGTTTGCCAATTCCTTGGAAGGTCCTTGGTGTGTTGGTCTTCTAAGAAACAAAATTGCATATCTCTCTCCACCGTTGAAGCCGAGTATGTGGCACCTACTAGTGCTTGTACCCAATTTCTATGAATGAGGCAAACTTTAAAGGAATAGGGTGTCCATTGTGACAAAGTGCCTCTTCTATGTGACAATGAAAGTGCTATCAAAATTTCCTACAACCCAGTGCATCATACAAGGACAAAGCATACTGAGATTCGTCATCACTTCATTAGAGACCATGTTGCTCGAGGAGATATTGAACTATCTTATGTGTCAACCAAAGACCAACTTGCCGACATTTTCACGAAGCCACTTGATGAAGCAAGGTTTTGTTATTTGAGGAATGAACTAAATATCATAGATTCAAGGAGCTTGACTTGATTAGCTTACATATTCACCTATGTCTTGACTCTTATTTGGTTTAGGTGCAGGCATGGAGATAGGGGGAGTTCGGTCCTAATACATTGGACTATCCCTCCCCCCATAATGACAACATTAAAGAAATTCAATTCTCTTAATATCATTTTGTGATATGTGAGCTTCATTGATGAGTAGTGGCTATGAACCCAAGGATAATTCTTGCGGCGTCATGCCACAAACTCTTACATGGTGGCCTCAGCCACTGCCCCCCCATCACTATGAAGGACTGGTTCTTGGTTCCACTTGTTGAGTGATCGGAGTTTCACATTGCCATTTTTTTATTTTTTTTATTTTATTGAAGTTCATTCCTTTTATGTTCTTCCCAGTTTGAAATCTTAACCTAAGCCTGTCTCCATTCCCTGAAAACATTATTTCCAACATATATGTCCCCAAAACTTGAATCTTGTTGTTTTGGTCGAAGAGGACTGGAGTCTCCGGTGTGCATACACCGGAGTCTCTGGTGTAGGCCAGATTCTCCGGTGCAGACCGGAGTCTCTAGTCTGGGGCAGTTTCGGGCTGTGACTTAAGCGGGCCGGGGTGAAAGAGTCACACAAACTCTATCTTCCACCCCTGAACCCTACCCTCACAAACACCTCCTCCTCCTCCAAAACTACTGCCCAGAGGATGTTTTGCCACCAGGATCCACCGTGTTGCCGGCCAACTCCACCCTCTCCACCCTTGGGACCTTCCACACCGGTGGAATCGTCCCAATGGACAGATCTGGTACCATCTTATCTCACCATGAACCTAGGGTTCATCCCCTTCATTTGTTTTGAGTTTTTGTACTAGTTTGTCCTTTGGAACAACATGTCTGCATGCACTGCATCACTTTAGTCTTGTATCTCTGCCCGATCTACTAGAATCAATCTCATCTGCAGTCTCTATGTGCAAATCGAAATCTCTAGACCGGAGATTCTAGTTGGTAAGTCCGGAGACTCCGGTCCAGGCCGGAGACTCCGGTCTGTCTGACCAGAAACTCCGGTCCAGACCAGAGATTCCGGTGTTGAACTCCGGAGACTCCAGTGTAGATTGCCTCCAGCACATCTAGCATAGCTATGAGGGTCTTGTGCCTATCTCTTGGACATATGTGCTTGCCCCCCATGCTAACCCCCTCTCTCTATTCATAGGAGGCTCAGGTTCTCGTCGTGGTCACACCAAGGCCAAGTCCAAAAGGGCGGATCCTCAATTTGATGAAGAGGCTGGGTAGTATGTGATCCCGCCATCCAATCATAGGCAACATCTCAGATTTTCTAATTATATGAGAAAGAATTGAGAACGGATTGAGGAGGAGAACCGGGCAAAGAGGGCCAAGTATGATAATTTGAAGTCTCTTGCTCATATGTCCAAGAAGGAGTTCCGTGACATTCGAAAGACTAATTTCTATGAGCTGCCTAGGACTTGTGAGGATCCTTGTTATTGGAGGAGGGAATAGAAAGTATTCATGACTGATGTCTATCGCAAGCTCACCAAATCCCCAGTTTGTCCTCAAAGGTGTTGGGTTCGCAGCATAGAAAACAAAAAAAATCCTACGATGGGAACTATACGCCAAGATCTATCTACTAGATACAAGCAACAGGTGGATATACATCCATGGAGAACTTACCCTCGAAGACAACAAAGCTTTGTTAACGAGATGGAACTCGTGGATGATGTAGTCGTACACTTGCTGATCTCAAGATCGTGATGAAGTCCAGCAGGTCCGGCTCCAGCACGTCCTTCAGATCCAGCTCCAGCAAGTCTAGCACCACCAAGTCCAGCACCACAAAGAAGCGGTGCATCCGTGATCGCACACACGTCCGGTACCCCGACAACCTCCATCCCTTGCTCCAGCAAAGCAACAGAAGCAGCAACTCCTTTCAAGATAAAGCCACCGGGAACATGTATCTCGCTAATCCGAGACCATGGGGAATAATACTAGAGGGGGAGAGAGATCCTTCACGAGGAGGTGTGAGGAAGAAAGAGTGAGAGGGGGGCCTTTTATATGAGGAGGGGAGGGTGTCCCTTCACCTCCCCCATTCATGTGGTGGTAACCCCCTCCACATTAAAATGCCCCTTCACATTCTCTTTTAAAGTCTCCACTTTAAATGCATTAAATTTCTCCAAATTTAATGCTCTCTCATTTAATAAAACTCTTTTATTAATTTTATTCAGAATTTTGTTAATTACTTTAATTAACAAACATTCACATAAAACCCCTACAACATTTCAATATTACATGCAGAACCAATTTCAGCAATTTCACCCGAAACAGTTTCGGTGTCTATGGAAATAATTCCAGCGCTTTCTTAATCTTTATCTGAAACATATTTGCTCCTAAAAGGTGTCGGTATCCCTTAAGTGTGTCACCCTACGGTTCGCGAATAATGCAGACATGATCGAGACCCCTCTCCGATCAATAATCAGCAGTGGCACCTGGAGATCCGTACTGACTCCCACATATTCAACGATGACCCTTGTGATCGTGTAAACCTTTAACATCGTAACTAAATCCCTTTGTCTTGCGATATATTACATGTCCGAGATTCGATCATTGGCATCCAAATACCTAGTTTGATCTCGTTACCGACATGCACTCTTTTCTCGTTCCCGTGATATAACATTCTAGTGATCACATCACTTGCTTGCAAGCTATCTTAATGTGATATCACCGGGAGGGCCCAGACTATATCTATCCGTCATCGGGATGGACAAATCCCACTCTTGATCCATGAGCCTCAACATAACACCTTCGTAGCACTGAACCCACCTTTATAGTCACCTTGTTACAGTGTGACGTTTGATGTTATCAAGATAGTCTTCCGGTGTTAGCAATTAACATGATCTCATGGTCTAAGGACTAAGATTACTTCGTATGATGTTATAGCAATATAAACATAATGACTCAGATCGTAATGCTATACTTCAGATGAATGTTCATCACATCATTCAACTAATGTTGTGACCTTGTTATTAACAACATCCAATGTCCATGATCAGGAAACTTTGATCATCTTGTTAATCAACATGCTAGTTTATATGAGAGGCATTACTAGGAACTTTGTATTTTGTTTATTAAACACACATGTATTGACGTTTCTGGTCAATACAATTATAGCATGCAAAATAAACATTTATCATAAACATGGAATAAGATAATAACCACTTTATTATTGCCTCTCGGGCATATTCCCTTCAAGAGGTACATGGAGCTTGAGTACATGTGTGCCAATAGTTACTTTACAAATGCTATGTGGATCACTGAAAAGCTTGGGCTGCATGGGCTCATAGAGCTTCAAGAAGATTACAGCATCCCCCTTGTCCAACAATTCTATGCTAATGTGGTGTTTGGGACTGATCAAGCAAGGACCATGACCTGGATGACTGGTGATGTTCGCTGCACTGCTACCTTCTTTGAATTTGCCAGGATCATCAATGAGACCTTCCAGGGTGTGGCTGTTCCTATTAGGCACCGTATGCATGATGCTGCTCTTGGAGAGAGCAAGACCAAGTTGGATCCGCTCTATGGCCGGGGTGCAGTTGTTGGTGAGGCTAAGGGCCTCAAACCTCTCTACAACTTACTGCTAAGGATATTCCGCCATAGTATCTCTCCCAGTGTTGGCAATGATGATGTCATTAGATGTGGGCTTGTCAACCTACTTCACCATGCTCACAAGATATACCTTGCTGGTCCTGATGCTGAAGGCTTTGCTATTGATGTGATGGATTACATTTTTGAGGAGATGTACCATGCCATTCTCTATAGGAAATCTCCTCCATATGCTCCTCTAGTGATGAGGCATATCAACACTCAAACTCATGGTTCACCACTTGCTCTACCCCCCAATCTTACAGAACATGCTTTGGTGTCCCTTAATAAGAAAGGGAAGATGGTGACTAGGCAGCCGTTTGGGAGTGAGGATGAGGAGATCTCTAAGGCTGAGCGTGCTCCCACCCCTCCTAGGGGCTCTAGGAGGAAGAATGCCTCCAATGTACCCGTGCCTCCTGTCACACGTGAGATTGTTAAGGAGAAAGTCAAGAAGGCATCCTTTTGGGAGAATACCCTTTTCTGCATGAATGTTGACATTCGTAAGGGATATCATGATGCCTACAAGAGCAACCGCAGGACTGAAAAACTTCTCAAGGAAATCAAGGCTCAAGGTGAGGAAGAAGAGGAAGGAGAGTCAGAGTACAATGATGAACATGGAGCTGAACCATCTGCAGAGTCTGATCACACACTTTCCTTTGGGGCTTGGAATGCCATGAATGCAAGCTTAGTTGACTGGTAGACTTTCTCTGAGGTTACTTTTGGTTTTGCACCTCAGGGCACCTCCTCTTATTGCCCTCACGGCAAAGGGCCACAGACTTCTGCTGCTGATGATGACTATGATGAGGATGAGGATGAGGCTGATGACGACGATGATGACTCCAAGTGATCTCCTTTGGGACAATAGCTAGGACACTTTTTCCTTTTTCGCGTTTCGATGCCAAAGGGGGAGAAGTTCTCCATTAGGTGCATCGGGATTTGCATGGGTTGGGTTGTCATATTTATATCTTTATGTTCGAACATTTGCTTTCTTTTGGTTCTTGTGAGACTTTATATCGTTATGTGAACTATCGTTGTGTGTGGACATATCTATGCCCGTTCCTCATTGTAATATTTATCCATTACCTGATAGGCATGTATTACTTGTTTATCTTGCTGCACATCGTCAGGGGGAGCATAATTATATCTTATTAAAAAATTCCATGCAAAACCTCGTGTTGTCATCGAACACAAAAAAGGGGGAGATTAAAAGGACATTTATTGTTCTAATCTGTTTTGGTGTTAGTTAACAACATGAGGTACATTTTACTATGTTTTAATGTCTACAGGTCAATCTATTGATTAGGGAAAAAAGTAAGAGTGTTGTGGGAAATCACATGGCCAAAACTATGCTTACCTGAAGATTCCAGACCAGAGTCTCCGGTGTGCAAACACCAGAGTCTCCGGTGTGGTCTGGAGTTTCCCCAGGAGTTCCCGGTGTGTGGTCTAGACCTTGGCCAGGGTCTCTCTGTGTGGTGGTCCGGAGACTGACCGGATATCAACTGGAATCTCCAAAGTGTCTCCTCAGACCAGAGTTTCTGATGTGGACACACTGGAGTCTCGTGTGTCTCTGATCCGGAGTTACGGCTAGAGTCTCTGGAATGGACGTCAAGCCCCTGGCCAAGACATCCAGAGATGCGGTCCGGAGATGGACCGGAGGTCGGCCGGAGTTTCTGGTCCTGGTCGGAGTCTCCGGTCTGGCATACTGGAGTCTCCGGTGAAGATGGTCTCCGACGGTCAGAAAACGGTTCACAAGTGTGTGGCCTATAAATAGGGGACCTCATCCTCTTCCTCCAGCTGCTCGTTCCAGAAAAGAAAGACCACACCATTAGAGCCACCAAAACTCCAAGATCTCTTCATCCAACCACACAAAGTCGTTGATCTTTGGGGAATCGGAGGAGGAGGCATCGATCTACAACTTCACCAAGAGAGATCTTCATTTCCCCCTCATTCACTTGAGGGCCCCTTGCTCTAGGGTTTCATTGGAAACCCTAAGCATTGTTTTGGTTCATTTGATTCTTACAATCTTGTCTTTGATTGTTTGACAGCTTGCTTGTATTCGGGAGACTCCAATTAGGTTGTGGATGTGTGCCTCAAACTTGTTGTAAAGGTGTCGGATTCCACCTCGAAGGTTGTCGATATAGTGGAAGAGGTGAATCGAACTCATTACGGTGAGGTTCATTGGAGAACAAGGGAGGCCTCTCATGGCATGGTGGTTTGAAACCACCCCCTCTCCAAATGTAGACGTACTTCCCCTCAAAAGGAAGGAACTACGGGAAACAAATCCTTGTGTCTCCACGTGCTCCACTTTGGTTACTTCTATCCTTTACCGCACTTTACTTATCTTGTTCTTGCTTGTGTTTGTGCTAGATTGACATATAGGTAAATTCACCATAGTTGCATAATCTAGAGAATTTACCTTTTGTGTCAAACCTTAATTTGTAAAAGAGTAAAATTTGAAGTAGAACATATTCATCGCCCCTCGAGGTGCCCATACGATCCTTCCAGCGGCGGAGGGACCGGGGTGGGGGCGGCAGGGTATGGGAGTCGCCGGCGGCGACGCCAGCGGGAATGGGTGCGGCGGGTCAGGTGGCGGAACTTTTTCTCCAATGTGGCCTCGGATGAGTAAATTTAGGAATCGGCCGCCACTTTTACTCCTCTGATGAGTATAATTTTACTCCTCTAACCGTTTAGGAGTTTGGTTAGGTGTCGCCGCTACATATTTTTACTCCAGTAACCGATTTTAGGGGATCGGTTAGAGATTCCCTAAGAACTTTGAAATTACTAGGGACTAATCTCATTGTTCAACTTCACACTGGCAATGTCATAATGAAGAACTTGGCTAATCCTATCTCGATACTTTGCATTAAACATCTAACTCTAGGACAACTCAACAATAAGCCCTTTGTTAACCTTGTTATTATGATTTTTGAGTATCAATCTTACTGAATCTTCACGTGCTTCTTAAAATGGGTGTATGAGCATATCAAACATATGATGTAAAATAGGGCACCTAAAAATTATTTTATGAACCAACTTTTGGGTTTTAGGGCACAGATCTTAGGGCACCGGTTTCAGATAATCTAAAATAGGGCAACAGTGAAAATTTAAATGATTTAAAATGGTGCAGCACACACATAGGGACATACCACATTTTAACTTTGTAGGATCAGCAGAAACATGTCAAAGACATATGAATTTACATCTTTGCAAAACCATCATTCATATTAATAACATACGAATTTAGATCATAATTAGCATGATCATCACACACACATATCAAGTTCAAAAGTATAGCATAGTTCAACAAGAACACAGACAAAAGGAAAGTTCATACAATCACATCACAATCATAGACAATGCATAGCCACTCATGGCTCATTGCCATCGCTGGCATCTAGTCCCTCTGTTTAAAAATATAAGATGTTTTAGCCTTTTTATGAAACACATGTATCTAGACGTATTTTAGTGCATATATAGGTTTACTCATTTTGCTTCGAACCTACACACTAAAATACATCTACATACATGCGTTTAAAAAAGCCTAAAACATCTTATATTTTAGAAAGGGGTACAGGTTGTGTCCCACCATTACTAGCAACATTGGATGCGTTGGGAGGTGGCGTGATTTGCAATAGACCGTCGGCTTCTTTGGTAGTCGTCCACGGTTTGCGGAGGCATCAATCTTATTTTCCTTTATACTCCCTCCATCCAAAAATATAAGAAGTTTTAGCTTTGTGAAACAAACATATCTAGACAACTTTTGTGTACAGATTCAGAGTGAACCTATACACAAAAGTTGTCTAGATACATTTGTTTCATAAAGCTAAAAATATTTCTGAACGGAGAGGGTAGTAGCTGAAGTGGACAACACCCTTTTCATGCCGCTGGCGTCGGACGCGGTACACGACACCTTCATCGTCGCGGACAACGCGACTTTAGGGTTGAACACAGAGACAGTGGTGATTATCACCGGTGGGGGAAGTGTGCTGGAAGCCACAGTAGGGCCGGAAGGGACTGGAGGGGCGAGAGGAGGGCTGATGTCGCTGCCCATGGCTTGGATTTCACCAGCGGTGACCGTAGTGGGAGGGAGGCAGTCGTGCAGGAAGTTTCAGCACCAAGTTGGTATTCGCTCGCTGCTGCGATTTGTTTTGGGGCAGCCAGAGGTTCCTCAAATATAAAGCATGAGAGGGTTTGGGGCAGCCCAAAAATATTTGCAGCACCAGATAGGGATAGGGCATCTGGTGGAGCACTATTTTTGGCCTCTCGTTCCCTAAAAATCAGTCTTTTGGGACACCAAATTTCTTTTACATTATGATGCTCTAATGGGGTATATATGATTCATGATCAATTGCAGGCATACAATCTCCTTCATAATATTCATGTTCTTAATGAAGGCATTTTTGGACACTTATCAACCTATCAGATATAGGGTCAATTAATTCTAGTATTCATGGTTTTTGGTATCCACATTTCACGGCAAGTCTGTTAATAGAAGGACACAAGTGTTTTCCTTGATCGCAACTTATGGGCACAGGTCCCCGCCAAGTCGCCGACTGATTATACTTGTTGTAAGGGGCTACCTCTTTCATGGGAATTGGCTGGAAAGCGATATAGTTGGTCATAATAGCTCACGTACGATGTGGGAACCACACTCAGTTGCCACGGGCGAGTCAAACCTGCCCGACCGACCGAGCACCGACTGACCGACCGTGCCCGAGCATGCCCTCTGAGCTCGACGGTGCTCGCCCTAGATCCCTCTCCGGCGGCGGAGCTATCCTACTCCGGGCGGCGGCATCTCTGAGTCAAATCGAACCCTACTCGCATCCCCCTACAAATCCAGCCCCGAATCTGATCTATTCGCACCCGATTTTGCCCGATTTGCAGCCCGATTTTGGGCGGCGGCAGGAGCCCGACGGAACGAGGGATGATGTGAAGTAGATGGAGCTGCCAGAGTCAAATTCGAGGTAATCCATCAGTCTCGTGCTGATTTTTCATTCGATTAGAGCTTGTTTGCTTCCAATTTGTCACATTCCCGCATGATTGTGAAAACATGGGAGATGACCGGCGTACCTTCGAATTGTTAGTCACATTCTTTCTATCTAGGGAGAAGTTAGCTGATGGTAGCTTGAGGAACATAGAGCATAGCAGATCAGCTAGTTCGTAGGTCGAATTTGCAGAGATCGATCCACAACACCTAGTGAACCAAGAAGAGAAAGCAGTGAGGAATGTCGTGGAGAAAATAGGGGAGAGTATTCCTTGGGGTCCATAGCAAGAAGTGGCGTTGCTACAGTTTGACGAATGGAATGGCAAGTATGTGAGAATGGAGGATGGTGAAGCACTTGTTGATGAAATCGATCGACAAAATGGCTAGACAAGTAAATGGGCTACATTTCTGTGACACCCCCGAGATCAGGGTTAAACAAATCCAGACCTTAGCCTGACATAAGCTTAACTTAGACCTCGAGGATATCCAGTGAGAAATCGGTAGCACAACACTAACCCTACGACACAAAAATTATTACAGCAAGCTCATAACTGAGAGAAGAACCAAAATATTACAAGCAGAGGTCACTGACCATAAACATCAAACAATGGAAGGCAAATTATGCTATTAAATATAGCAAACTTAACAAAGGGCCAAACAGGCCAAAAGCTTAACGATGACGTCTCAGCCCATAGATTCCAGTCTGTCGGCCGGGAACCCCAAGTTACTCGTCGGTGTCGATGTCGTACAGAACACGTCTTCAAGGGAGCAATTACTATGCTACAAAAGTATCAACAAGCAAGGGTGAGTACAGGGTGTACTCCGCAAGACTTATGGCTAGTGGGATTATTTTGCATAAAGCCATCTTTGTTTATAAACAAGGGAGAGAAGAAGCTCGTCTACTCAGAATATTTTAAAAGGGGATAAGGAAGCGACATCTCCGAAGAATAAATCATCATATTGATATCCACCAAAGTAATCCTCATCTCACAACTAGGATCACCCCCTCATACCCATGAGGAAGCATCCTTAAGCACACATTGAACTACCAAGTTTTACGATTCGGTTAAAGTTCTCTATGATCTTCACGTCCGTTCCCAAGTCGTCCATAACCGTGGACATGGCTTTTCGAAAAGATTTAACCCTGCAGCGGTGTACAACTTTACCCACACGTACCAACCGACTATTAATGCCACTAGTAATAGCCCTCTTCCTTGGAAGGCCGATAGAGGGTGGTTGGACATGACCTTTACCTTGCTTTCGCCGAGACCATGAGTCACGCCCTAAGGATGGTTCTGCCGTAACGGGTCAAATCCCAAAGTCGGTCCCTAGAGATGTGGGAGAGGTTGGTTTACCAGGGGTGCCATCTACCCCAAGCAACCCTGGCCACGCTTACCTACCTATATGAATGCACCTCCTTCCCCTCCTCTTTCGAAAAAAAATTCTATGCATATGTCGAATGGAACGCCCGAACTATGTGACTCATGGAATCTACTAGGCAAGTTAGTTGCTCGCGAGGTTTTCCAGACCACGTGTGGTTGTACGCTCGTCTTGGTTCAAGAGGCTAGAACTCGGGTCCTAGTAGTGGCGAGCATGGGACTACAAAAACCACATCCCACCATGGCCTCCCATACAAGCCTTAGCATGTCTAACCTTTACCACTAATCTTACCTCATCAGTATACCTTGTTCTCCTGTCATACTAGATTCTCTGCATTTGGTACATCTTCTGGATGAACCAGTATTGACGAGTAAGCATGGCTAAGAAAGACACGGATAAAAGCTCTAGCAGTGCACACAAGCCAAACCTAGTTATGCTAGGAGCAGTGGATCGGGTAATATAATCTCAAAGGAAGTAATGCAATAGATGGGATACTCTATCTATCAATAAAAGACCATAGTAGAATCGTATGCATCATGGCAAGAATGAAATACTTTCGAAATCATAGGATTGTATAATGGTGGGGCTATGCTTGCCTTGTTTGTTGATACCCAAAAAGCAGATCTTCAGATGCCTTGTACTTGACTTGATTACAATTGATCAAGTATTGTTCATCGATCTTCTATGGTGTTGATCTCGGTCTTCAATCTTGATCTCGATATCATATTCTATCGGAAAGAACCAAACACCGGAAAGAAAGGGGGAACAACAATCAACACATGGCATCGATGCAATTCTCAAGAATGTATGATGATATGACAAGTTTAATAGTATTGAAATGAAACCCTAAGACATGCTTGGAAATTTTAAACAGGGTCCGAAGGGTACAAACCCTAGGACAGGGGAACCCCGGAACACCTGTGAGGGGTTGATTTAGTTCTCTCATTAAACTTGTCATTTAAGTTGCTTAACAATGCATGATTATAGTTTAAACAGATAGATCTCATTTTTCTGAACATTTTGATATATTATTTGTATTTTTCTGACTTATAAATAATTACTTATTAATTTTATAAGATTTATCCTTTTTCTGAAATTATTAAAACAATCTAAAATGGGTTTACTGCGTCATTATGATGTCAGCGCATAGCTTTAAACATTTACACAACTACTGCACCTAGCCACTATGGCTGACTACTGGGCCCGAGGCCACCTCAGCATCCACGTTGGCAGGATGGGGCTAGGTGGATTTGACCAGCGCTGACCACGCCCTGCTGACGTCACGGTGACGTCGGCGTGACGGTGGCCGGCGGTGGCCTCCCAGGTGGTCGACGGAACGACGACTGGGGGCTGGCAGGACTGCGCGGCTGGGGGCATTGGGTGCGGCACGACGAGATGGACCATATGGTGGCGGCGATGGAGCAGCTAGTCAAAGGAATCGTCAGCGGTGAGCTTTTGCACGGCGGTGGTTGGTGGCTCTCGGTGATAGGACGAAGCAGAGCGAGAGGGAGAGAGCGGAAGGGCGCCTGAGCTTCATATGCTCACCGTGATCCCGAAGGTGAGGTCAGTGATGCAGGAGGTGGTCGGAAACAACGGCGACTAACGATGGAGGCGGCAGCCGGAGTCAGAGAGGACGACGCGATTGGCTCGATTCCGAGCTCCATTGCTTGTGTGTCTTGATGGAGAGGACGAAGAAGACACGGCGGTCACCACGATGTGCTCGGTTGCGTGAGGGGAGGCCGGGGACGACGGTGCTACGCCATCGGCTAGGGTTCGACCCGGGCTGTGATACGAGAGGGAGAGCACCAGGGAGGGAAGAGAGGGGATAAGGATGAGGCGAGGTATCCACAGCAGGTCTTATCTCCTCAGGGGCGGCAGCGGGGATCTCAACGCCGGCGAGTGTCGTGGCAGAGACAGCAAGGAGCTTCGGCGGATTGGAAGGTCGACAACAACCCGGACAAATGACGAACCGGTACTGGGCCTGGGGACTGGGCTAGGTGGGCCAAAGATGGACCGCGGAAAATGTTGAGGAAAGTGGAGGCGAGCTGGGCTGCGGCCTGTTTGCTCTCTGCCTCATTTTTATCTAAAACATTTTTCCAAAACTGTTTTCCCTTTTCCTTTTGTATTTCCAAATTCAAAAATGTTTGGGGCAAGTAAAAATTACCAGAGGGTTTGTAAAACATGTGAAATATTGTAGGGCCCCTTTATTTCATTTGGGCTCCATACATTTTGTAGTTTTCGAAATTCAAACTATTTTGAATGTGTTTGAGAGAAATAAGGAAACTAGGGTTTTAGGGTTTTGCATTTTTTATTTTGCATGCAATTTAAAAGATGATGCTCATGAATTCACAATCAACCCTAAATATAAGAGTAACTAAAACTGGGGCATTACAGCTCTATCCCCCTTACGAGAATCTCGACCCGAGATTCCAAAGGTAAGAAGAGAGAGAAGGAAACAGGGTCACTCTAAGGATAAGAGGGAAACACACTAAACAACACACAGAGTATCTCATGGTCAACTCATGAATGAGTTTTCAGAAACAACTCTGAGATGACGAACATGAAACACGTCAAGGTAACGGAGGAAACAAGAGGAGAAGGTTTCAAGTTGTTAGATAACTAGTCTTCATAAGGATTGAGACCATGGAGCTGCAGAAGAGTTTAAGCTTCTGAAAAGGAAAGCTTTCAACAGGAAGAACATGACCACAGACTTCGAGAAATTAACCTCTACTAAATGGCTTAAGTAGAGCTTTCAGGGATACAGAGATGCGGATAACCAGGCTATTAATCTACCTTTGATATAGAAGGATCACTCTTCATTCAACAGAAGGTTAAGACAGAAAGGGGTTTTGTGGGGAGGACTTGTAATAGTCACAAGGAACATGTAACAAGAGAAACTTCTGATTACCAAAATCATAGTGGCTCTTTGAACATGATCGAGAGATCGAAGAAAACTCTTAATTCATCTAGATTTATCAAAATCTTTGCCAAAGATCGTGATATCACTTTACACCACCAAGATGATTAAGTAAGAAGATTCCGGATGACATGAGGAAAAAGAAACTTCATTCTCAGACTTCAGTTACTTGGCACAAAAAGATGCTTACCAACATAAAAGGGTCTAGAGGATCGACCGAGAGACATTTAGCAACACTACTTTAAATGTTCTCCTTGATGTTTGGAATACCAGACATCAAGTAAAGGTCATACTTCGGAGACAAAGTAAACCATGAGCACAACTTCTAGAATGAATCATAGAAGATGCCTCATGAAGGGTGGTTGTTACTGCTGATTCAAGAGAATGTGATAATAGGCCTTCCGACTAGTTATGTCAACCATTACATCAATCATGTCGGACTTATATAGGAACCTATGTCAAAATCTTGAGGAACACCAACCATCATATCTGCTTGAGATTCAGATTTGGTTAGGTGGAATGATACTTTAGACTCAGCATGTCCGAATAGAAAGTTTGCAACATTTACCATGAAGGTAAAGTTACTAGATTCTCACGCCATGGACTAAGTGTTAAGCTCCAATAGACTGAGCTAAATTGCTAGACCCATGTATTAACAACTTGTCTAAGGACAACTTCTCATACATCGAGTATTTGCAACAAAATACAACTATGTCCTTGAGGGTATAGAGATAACTCTACTCAAATCCACGGCGACATCTTTCTACAGTTGTGCGTGAATTGGAGAAGGTTACTTCTAACATCCAGAACACATTCTTCGAGATGACCTGAAGACGGTTCTCGAAAGTTTTCCAACATTAATGCCAAATCTTTCATATTAGTCTGTTCTAGCTTGGAGAAGATAAGGATGTTATCGATGGGCTCAACAACAAACTTATCGAGATACTCTAAGATGATGAACTCATATGTTACTTGAACAAGGCAGAGTATTGGTCAGACCAAAGAACATGAAGATGTACTCGAGTGAAACATCACAAGGAACAACATCATCAAGATACTCCTTGGAACTGAGTTTGATTTGACGATAACCCAAATCAAATCAAAGGTGGGGAAGATAACATATCCATGAAGGAAATACTATCTTTCTTCATCATGAACAAAACTAGACATCCCTTTAAGAAGGAACTAAGTCGGATAGAACTTTTGTCTTACAACTCTCCAAGTTGTTGTTTAAGCTCAACCAACTAGTTCAGGGGTATCCAGTACGGATCCTTGGAGAAAGGAGCAGTTCAGAGAACTTGCTTGCTCAAGAACTTGACAACACGGTCATGTGGCAACGCATGGCGATACTTCTAGAAGACGTCTAGAATATCACAAACCACCGATATGTCACTTAGTTCGAGAGGAAACTTGCTTGATAAGGCAAGAAGACATAGTCTTAGAGCTTTCAGCATAAGCCTAACTCTTTGACCGGAGAGAGTGTACTAGAATAGCAGACTTGGTAGCACAATCATCCTTCACTTAGTGATAGGATTAACCAATCACGCTAAGGAATAACAAAATGTGAGAATTGCTAAGAATCTCAGATGGCCACATCATTATGCACACGCAACATTAATGAGCATGAAAGCTCATAGGAAGGGTGGGTAAATATGTCTAAGAGCATCACTTCATTAAGGGATTCATGAAAATCGATACAACCTCTTAATATAAAAGGTTGTGATGCGCTAAGGTAGAACAGATAGAAGCTAATCATGCCTCTTAATCTATGGACTAGAACACTTTGACCTAGTCCTAGATATGACGAGGTACTGGAGTTTGTTTCTCCTGACAACCCGAAATGGTTTGTCTTGACGGAACACAAGAGTATCTTGCATCGAAATACACCAATGCACATTTACTACTTGGCTACCAAGTGGTAGACAAAGGTCGGAAACAACAAGGGAAAAGAACATGCTCAGGAGGAATCCTGAGATGTGGATGCATGGATTATCAATCTTCCGTAAACCAATGCATAGAAGGGAGGGTGTGGCAGAGTCACGAGAATAGATGCAAGACTCACGAGGAGTACTCTTGTCGTGATCTATTTGGTTCCATTAAAGAACATCTGCCATAGCTAGTGGTAGGGGAAGTCCTTAATTGTCACAATTCAATCGCGGCAATAACCACAAGCTTGAAGGCTATAATTGTAGTACCAGCCATCCTGAGGTAATGTTTGAACATTAATGACAAGGGTTAATAGAATGGACCTTGGGTTAAAGATCAGCTTCATGTACAAGATTCACAACACCAGAATCCAGCACAATCCGGGATCTTCGGTTCAAGTCCAAGGGTCAGAACCCGAGAAAGAAGTAACTACTACTTGAGTAATACAGCGTATACTACAAGGTAGCAATCACAAGGTAACTTCCAAGAGAAGAAAGAACTTCTGAAGTACCTAAACAAACAAAAGGGAGGCACACGAGGCGAAAGGGAACCTCGAAACCTAGAACAGAACACTATGGATCCTTCAATATAATATTGTGGGCCCATAAGGTAGAGAGATCATGATAGAAAGGAATCTCTCAATTGAAACAGAGCAAAAGGAAACAAGGAACACACAACACACACAACTCTAGAGAACTCAACACTAGGTCAACTGGCTGAGAAACGGCATGCCTAGAAGGCACCTAAGCCTTGAAAGACTAGAAGAGATATCAAAACTTTTTCCAAATCAACACAAGGTAAGATGACCCAGAGTTAGAGTGAAACTGGATAAGGAGCAAAAGAAGTATACTAGAGTTTTAGCAAATAATTTTCATCTTTAAGATAGTTTTCACAAGCACTAGACTCAACATCGACCAATAGCAAGGTTTTCCTACGATCGGTACTGCTCTGCTACCAAAACCTGTGACCCCCCAGGATCAGGGTTAAACAAATCCAGACCTTAGCCTGACATAAGCTTAACTTAGACCTCGAGGATATCAAGTGAGAAATCGGTAGCACAACAGTAACCCCGCGACACAAAAATTATTATAGCAAGCTCATAACTGAGCGAAGAACCAAAACATTACAAGAAGAGGTCACTGACCACAAACATCAAACAACGGAAGGCAAATTATGTTATTAAATATAGCAAACTTAACAAAGGGCCTAAGAGGCCTAAAGCATAACGATGACGTCCTAACCCATAGATTCCAGGATGTCGGCCAGGAACCCCAAGCTACTCGTCGGTGTTGATGTCGTACGGAACACGTCTTCAAGGGAGCACTTACTCTGCTACAAAAGTATCAACAAAGCAAGGGTGAGTACAAGGTGTACTCCGCAAGACTTATGGCTGGTGGGGTTATTTTGCATAAAGCCATCTTTGTTTATAAAACAAGGGAGAGAAGAAGCCCGTCTACTCAGAATATTTTAAAAGGGGATAAGGGAGCGACATCTCCGAAGAATTGATCATCATCTTGATATCCACCAAAGTAATCCTCATCTCACAACTAGGATCACCCCCTCATACCCATGAGGAAGCATCCTTAAGCACACGTTGAACTACCAAGTTTTACGATTCGGTTAAAGTTCTCTATGATCCTCACGTCCGTTCCCAAGTCGTCCATAACCGTGGACACGGCTTTTTGAAAAGATTTAACACTTCATGGGTGTACAACTTTACCCACACGTACCAACCGACTCTTAATGCCACTAGTAATAGCCCTCTTCCTTGGAAGGCCGACAGAGGGTGGTTGGACACAGCCTTTACCTTGCTTTCGCCGAGACCATGAGTCACGCCCTAAGGATGGTTCCGCCGTAACCCCAAGCAACCCCGGCCTTGTCAAATCCTGAAGTCGGTCCCTAGAGATGTGGGTGAGGTTGGTTTACCAGGGGCGCCATCTACCCCAAGCAACCCCGGCCACGCTTACCTACCTGTATGAATGCACCTCCTTCACCTCCTCTTTCGAAAACATTTTCTATGCATATGTCGAATGGAACACCCGAACTATGTGACTCATGGAATTTACTAGGCAAGTTAGTTGCCCGTGAGGTTTTCCAGGCCCCGTGTGGTTGTACGCTCATCTTGGTTCAAGAGACTAGAACTCGGGTCCTAGTAGTGGCGAGCATGGGACTACAAAAACCACATCCCAGAGTGGCCTCCCATACAAGCCTTAGCATGTTTAACCTTTACCACTAATCTTACCTTATCAGTATACCTCGTTCTCCTGTCATACTAGATTCTCTGCATTTGGTACATCTTCTGGATGAACCAGCACTGACGACTAAGCATGTCTAAGCAAGACACAGATAAAAGCTCTAGCAGTGCACACAAGCCAAACCTAGTTATGCTAGGAGCAGTGGATCAGGTAATATAAGCTCAAAGGAAGTAATGCAACATATAGGATACTCTATCTATCAATAAAAGATCACAGTAGAATCGTCTGCATCATGGCAAGAATGAAATACTTTCGAAATCATAGGATTGTATAATGGTGGGGCTATGCTTGCCTTGTTTGTTGATACCCAAAAAGCAGATCTTCGGAAGCCTTGTACTTGACTTGATTACAGTTGGTCAAGTATTGTTCATCGATTTTCTATGGTGTTGATCTCGGTCTTCAATCTTGGTCTCGATATCATATTCTATCGGAAAGAACCAAACATCGGAAAGAAAGGGGGAACAACAATCAACACATGGCATCGATGCAATGCTCAAGCAAGTATGATGATATGACAAGTTTAATAGTATTGAAATGAAACCCTAAGAAATTCTTGGAAATTTTAAACAGGGTTCGAAGGGTACAAACCCTAGGACAGGGGAACCCCGGAACACCTATGAGGGGTTGATTTAGTTCTCTAGTTAAGCTTGTCATTTAAGTTGCTTAATAATAAATGATTATAGTTTAAACAGATAGATCTCATTTTTCTGACATTTTGATATATTATTTGTATTTTTCTGGCTTATAAATAATTACTTATTAATTTTATAAGATTTATCCTTTTTCTAAAATTATTAAAACAATCTAAAATGGGTTTACTGCGTCATTATGACACCAGCGCATAGCTTCAAACATTTACACAACTACTGCACCTAGCCACTATGGCTGACTACTGGGCCCGAGGCCACCTCCGCGTCCATGTTGGCAGGATGGGGCCTAGCTGGATTTGACCAGCGCTGACCACGCCCTGCTGACGTCACTGTGACGGTGGCCGGCGGTGGCCTCCCAGGTGGTCGACGGCACGACGACTAGGGGCTGGCAGGACTGCGCAGCTGGGGGCATTGGGTACGGCACAACGAGATGGATCATACGGTGGCGGCGCTGGAGCAGCTAGTCGAAGGAATCATCGGCGGCGAGCTTTTGCACGGCGGTGGTTGGTGGCTCTCGGTGATAGGATGAAGCAGAGCGAGAGGGAGAGAGCGGAAGGGCGCCTGAGCTTCATATGCTCACCGTGATCCCGAAGGTGAGGTCGGTGATGCAGGAGGTGGTCGGAAACAGCGGCGATTAATGACGGAGGCGGCAGCCGGAGTCGGAGAGGACGACCCGATTGGCTCGATTCTGAGCTCCCCTGCTTGTGTGTCTTGACGGAGGCGGTCACCATGATGTGCTCGGTTGCGTGAGGGGAGGCCGGGGACGGCAGTGCAATTATTTTGAATGTGTTTGAGAGAAATAAGGAAACTAGGGTTTTAGGGTTTTGCATTATTTTCATGCAATTTAAAAGATGATGCTCATGAATGCACAATCAACCCTAAATATAAGAGTAACTAAAACTAGGGCATTACAATTTCTTGTCGAGTTGGTTGATCTGAAATCAGATTCAAGGGTTGGATATGTGCCATCAAAGTTGGCTATGCAGATTGCTGATGATGATTGGGTTGCAAGGAGACAGATTATTCCCATTGTAACAGAAGTGACAGTGTTAGCTGATGATGTAGAAGAGGGTTGTGATGGTGCTGCAAATGTGGCTGTTGTTTACTGGAATTCAGTACAACTGGAAGAATGTACTGATTTTGTCATTGCACCACTGGCTGACACTCAGATGGCCAATTTTTTTGGAATTCTAGTAGATGATAAAGACAAGGAGAAGGAGAGGGCTGAGGCTTATGCGGCTGCTGGTTCTGAAGATGTGGATCCAGAGTTGATGAAGGAAGCTGCCGATGATGTAGATGAAAACAATGATGATGAGCTGATAAATGTATATGATAGAGATAACCCTGTAATTGAAGTAGGAAAGTTTTTTCCAAGCATGGATGAGTTTAGGATGTGTTTCAAGACTTATGCAGTAAACAGGGAGTTTGACACCAAGACTCTGTGGACAGATACAAAGAAATTTTATGCAAAGTGCAGAGGCTTTGATGGGGGTGCCAAGCCTTGCAAGTGGTACATTTCTGCTAGACGCCAACCTGATGGAAGTACTGTCAGGGTTAATCAAATCCCACATAAACATACTTGTATTACAAGTTCACAGAATGTATCAACCATGACATCACATGTCTGGGTTTCACAAAAGATCACTCCTATTTTATCCAAAACAACAAACATTACTCCAAAGAAACTGAAAGTAGACATGGAAAAGCAGTACCCTATTAAGCTGAATTATACCATAGTGTGGAAGGAAAAATACAAGGCAATGAAAGAATTATATGGTGATTGGGCAAATACCTTCAAGATGTTGTATAGTTTCAAGGCAGAGGTGGAGAAGAGGTCACCTGGCAGTGTTGTTGAGATAGATACCGAGGTTGCACCTGATGGCAAGGTATTTTTCTCCAAAATTTTTAAGGCTTTAAAGCCTTGCATCAATGGCTTCAAAGCAGGGTGTCTACCATATTTGAGCATAGACTCGTCTTTTTTGAATGGAAAGTGGAATGGTCAATTGGCAGCATCCAATGCTCTAGATGGACACAACTGGATGTTTCCTATTGCTATTGGCATGTTTCAATCAGAGACTAAGGCTTCATGGACATGGTTCATGATGCAGTTGAAATGATGCATTGGGCCAGTGACACCTTTGGCTATACACACAGATGCTTGTAAAGGGCTAGAAAATGCAGTCAAGAATGTATTTCCACATGCTGAGCAGAGGGAGTGCATCAGCCATATGTGGGTGAATGTGATCAAGAAACATAGAGGATATGATTTTGGGCGCCTGTGGCCAGAAGAAAGATCTTACTCTAAATAGACACATGCTTATCACCTTACCAAGTTTATTGCAGCAGATCCTGAGTTTGAGCACTAGCTAAAAGCATACTAATACATTGCAAATGTATCTATAATTTTTGATGTTCCATGCTTGGTTTTATCTACTTTCTTATGTTTTGTCCACACTTTAGAGTACTTTTCATATGATTTCTTGTACTAACCTATTAACAAGAGCCACAATGCCAGCTCTCTGTTTTCTGCTGTTTTTGGTTCCAGGAAAGTCAGAAAATCAATATTCTCGGAATTGGACCGGACAAAAGCCAAAGTCATTATTTTCCCGGAAGACTCACAGAGCCAGAAGGAGAGACGAAGGGGGGCCACAGGGTGGCCACACCACCCCTACACGCGGGTCCTTGATGGCTCAGTGCACGGCGCCTAGAAAAGTGTTGATGGCTCGTGGTTGATGTAGAGCTTGTTGGGAACCCCAAGAGGAAGGTATGATGAGCATAGCAGCAAGTTTCCCTCAGTTATGAAACCAAGGTTTAATCGAACCAGTAGGAGCAAGCAAACACCCCAAAGGTGTTACTAGCTAAGCTTTGGTAGGGCATACTACCGGTGCTAGTACCAACGTGGAGACCTGCACGACACAACCACAGAACTTTGTCCCCAACTTGCGATGAGGTTGTCAATCTCACCGTGTTTTGCGGAAAACAAAGGATTAAACGTATCGAATGGAAAGAAGTAAAAGTTTGCAGAAAGTAAACACAAAGCAGTAAAAGATTGTAGATTGTATGTAAAAGACAAGGACCGGGATCCATAGTTCACTAGAGGTGGCTCTCCTTAGATAGATAACATGCTGGGTGAACAAATTACAGCGGGGCAATTGACAAACACTGAGAAAGCTATACATGCTTATACTAATCATCTTGACTCCTTTGAGACTTGATTGGGCATTACAACATAATACATAGACCGCCATCCAACTGCATCTATGACTAATAATCCACCTTCAGGTTATCATCCGAACCCCCTCCAGTATTAAGTTGAAAGCAACAGATTATTGCTTTACGAACTGCGTGTAAAGTAAACAATACGATTGTTCTATGAACAAAGGATTGTTGTTTTCTCCCTAGTAGCAACAGCACATCTAGTACCTTAGATATTTCATCACTTCCTAGATTACCAGAGGCATGAACCCACTATCGAGCATAAATACTAACTCTTGGAGTTGCTAGCATCTACTTGGCCAAGATAGCTACTAACAACGGAAAGCATGCAAGATCTCAAATAACAAAGACATGATAGAATCAATAATCAATCTGAAATAGCATCACAATATCCATCGGATCCCCGCAAACACAACATGTATGAATTACAAATAGATGATCTTGATCATGAATGGAGCTCACAAGATCTAAACATGAAAGCACAAAGGAGGAGAACCAGCCATCTAGCTACTACATGGATCCGTAGTCCAAGGATGAACTACTCACGCATCACACCGGAGGCTTACATGGTGATGAAGAAGGCCTCTAGGGTGAATTCGCCTCTCCGGCAGGGTGCCGGGAAGAGCTTCAGATCCCTCCCGATCTAGGGATGGAGATGACGGCGGCTACAGACTCTTTCGTGGATTTTTGATCGGGTACTTAGGGTTTTCATCCCGAGGGCAATTTATAGGCGGAAGGAGAGGCCGAGGGGGTGCCGAGAGTGGCCACACCAACCCCTGGCGCGGGCCAGGTGGTGTGGTGGCTCCCTGGCCCTTCTCCGTCTCGTATTCTGGCACTTGATCACTTCCGGAAAAATAGGCACTTTGGCTTTTGTCCCATCCAATTCCGAGAATATTCATTTTATGACTTTCCTGGAACCAAAAACAGCAGAAAACAGGCAGCTGGCACTATGGCTCTTGTTAATAGGTTAGTCCAATAAATCATATGAGGAGTACTCCAAAGTTGGAACAAAACACAAGAAAGTGGATAAAACCAAGCATGGAACATCAAAAATTATAGATACATTTGCAATGTATCAACATCCCCAAGCTTAACTCCTGCTCGTCCTCGAGTAGGTAAGTGATAAAAAGAAGAATAATTTTTGAGGTGACATGCACCATCAAAGACTTGATCAAGGTATTTGCAAAACATTCAAAGCTGGGATCATAGTACTTCAATCATAACATGAAAGACAAAGTTCTAGCAATAAGCAAAGAAACTATGATGCAACATGAAAAGGAACAAACAAAAGATTCATGAATAACAATGCTTTGCAAGACTTTTGTTTGTTTCACATAAATAAAACATAGCATAATAGTATTCAGCTTGTCCCTCAATAGAGTAGCAAATATAAATGCATAGGACACCTTCAAAGTTCATAAGAGTGACTAGATACAATAGTTTAAAACAAGCAATATCAAAGTATGCATCAATGAACTAGTCTTGGGACAATGCACATAGAACTAAGAATGGCCACTATGCTCTCAAAGTAGGTGCATAAAGATAGAAGGTGGAGACTCAATATAATGGTGGAAAAAAGGCCTTTGTAAAAGGAAGTAGGGATTCAAGTCTCATAAAGAGCTTCCAAAAATTATGGTACTTATAGCTTTCAGCTCTCATTGCCCCTATCGTAAGCATCTTGAAGTGATTAAGGTTAAAGTAAACAAACTATGGTGTACATGCTTGACGAAGTATACGTCAGAAATCTCATGTCCCTTGTATACGAGGGTCGCTCCTCATGCTACTCAAGTTTAGTCACCGGTAAGTTCTTGTCATCGTAAGTATATGTGTATCATAGAGAACCGCCAATGGGGTACCCCTTGCCCGATGATACAGAAGAATCCCCATATCAAAATGACAAGGCAAGCAGACAACGAGCATCTCAGCATTCTTCTTATTTACCATGGGAATATGGTGCTTTTTTCTCTCTTTCCTCTTTTCATAGTATCTCTTTTTTTTCTCAATATAGGACTCTTTTTTATAAGAAGAATGCTTCATAGACTCATTATGGTTACCTGTGTTTCCACCATGACAGCATGGATTAGACCAGCGGCCCAGGCATTTCTCTAACATATATACATAACTCCATGGACTTACAAGCTCCCCTTTCATTTCACACCGACGACATCCATATACAAAAGAGCATGATATCAACTAGGTACAAGTACCAAGTGCAATGTTAAAAGCGTTCCCCATGAAAGCATGGTTCTGCTAATTCTCAACAAATAAGTGCAAGCATATACAACATAGAAGACACAATGGTTCAAGTTTATTAAGGGCAAGTAAAGTAAAGTGTGCCATCAAGTTCGTGAGAGCTTTAATCACTAGTTTTCTCATAACAAGTTTAATTTGGAAGGTAAACCAAAGCATGAATATACTTGGAATAGCATAAGCTAGTAGGTAGGTATGGTGGACTCTTTGGAATAACTTGGTTTAGGGAGTTGGATGCATGAGTGGAACTTATACTTGGTTGTGGAGGCTAGCAAAAGACTGGGAGCGACAAACTAAGAGAGCAATAATGGCCATAATCATGCAGAGCAACAAAACATCATTGATCAAAGCATAAAGTGATACTACAAGTTGAAAACTAAAGGATCATAAAGGCTATGGTGACTTGAGATAGTCATAACATGGTGTGAGCATGCGCCAAGTCAACCCAAATAAAGCATCAAAGGAGAATACCACTATACTATGCTTTAATATGCTAAAACAACGCATGATTCATCCAAGACACATGAAGCAATCTCAATTGTTTATAACAAGTCAGGCTACAGCAAAGAATACTAAGCATAAAGCCAAAAAAATATCAAGCATGGCATGACAAAGCATAGGCAACAGTCAAAAACAAGCTCTTTTTACCACAAAAGTATGAACTTTCCTACTCTTTTCCAAACCAAACCAAACTATTTGCAAACAAAATGTATGAAAGATGTCCAACCAATTTATTCAGAAAACTAAGAAAACCGAAGCAAACAAAAACCAAAACGAAAACGAAAAAGAAGACGCTCCAAGAAAAACACAACTGTGCATGAAACAATAAAAATGAAGCGTTTGGAAGAAACCTGGAATTTTTATTGATGAAGAAGGGGATGCCTTGGGCATCCCCAAGCTTTGACACTTGTACTTCTTGGTTAATTCTTGGGGTGACACACGTGGCATCCCCAATCTTGAGCTTTAGTCCATCCTTCATCTCATTACTCATTCCTTTCATACACCTGAAATTTTTTCTTCATACAAAACTTCACACAATCTCATTAGCAACATTAGTGCACTTAAGATAAATAAGTCTCAAGGTTCAGTTCTAACACCAAATAAACTTCCATTAGAACACTAGCTACTATAGCACTTCCTTCAAAAAGCTCAATTCCCCAAAAGAACTCAAGAAGGAACCAACAAGAAGCAAATGCAGAAAATGGCAGAAATCTGTCAAAACAGACCAGCAGGTAAAGACGAATTTTTTGAAGACCTTCTGTTGCTCAAATCAAAAAGTGTTGAACTAACGAAAGTTAGATAACAACCTGGGTCAGAAGCACAAAACATTACAGCTCAAACGGACATACAGAGCTCTCTCACGGATATTTACGGTGAAGCACAAAAATCTGTTTTGGGACAGCAACTTTCCCAATCATTACTTCTCTCTCATTAGAGGTTACTCTTGGCACAAAAATAAAATAAAAAGGATAAGGAGAGGTTATTACTGAATTAATAACTTCCGAGACTCATCTAAAACTTTTGGGTTATCTCCCAATAAGTACTTTTCTTTAACGCCTTTAAGTTAGGCATAAGAAGCAAAGAAAGAATCAAGTGTTCTCAAATGAAGAAGCATTAAGATCAATACCAGAAATATTTTCAACAAGGCAAGGTATATCATCCAAATAAGTTCTAGAGGATCCTCTCTCAATGCTCTTAGGTTCACTATTCTCATCAAAAGGGTTTGCAGGAACAATCCAATCAAGATTCTTTTCTACGGCATCATGTATTGCTACTAGTTTAAATGGTATTGGTATCTTAGGTTCCTCCCCATTAGGTTCGGTTTTGTTCATATTTTCTCATGTACCAACAACATCTACACATGATCCTAGCATATTGAAACGTTCAAAGACTTTTCTAGCTTCCTTGGCAACATCATAGAACTCCTTAAACAAAGTTTCTATAATAAAATCCCTCTTTTCAGGGTCCTCAATTTCTTTAAGCTTAAGAAACATTACTTGCATTAAGGGGTTGAGGTTAACAAACCTAGCTTATAACATGTGAATTAAAGAAGCTGCAGCAATCTCATAGTTTGGGGCAAGTTCTGCAAGGGATCTATCCTCGGTATCTTCATACCTACTAACATGATTGAAGAATTCTTCAATATTGTCTTTCCCAATTATAGAACCACTACCAATTGGTTATGAGGGACTCCCCTTGTGAAGATGTCCTTGACTCCCTGGCAACGGCGCCAGAAAAATGCTTGATGGCTCAGTGCACGGCGCCCAGAAAAGTGTTGATGCCTCGTGGTTGATGTAGAGCTCGTTGGGAACCCCAAGAGGAAGGTATGATGAGCACAGCAGAAAGTTTCCCTCAGTTATGAAACCAAGGTTTAATCGAAGGAGTAGGAGCAAGGAAACACCCCAAAGGTGCTACTAGCTGAGCTTTGGCAGGGCGCACTACTGGTGCTAGTAGCAACGTGGAGACCTGCACAACACAACCACAGAACTTTGTCCCCAACTTGCGATGAGGTTATCAATCTCACCGTGTTTTGCGGAAAACAAAGGATTAAACGTATCGAATGGAAAGAAGTAAAAGTTTGCAGAAAGTAAACACAAAGCAGTAAAAGATTGTAGATTGTATGTAAAAGACAAGGACCGGGATCCATAGTTCCTAGAGGTGGCTCTCCTTAGATAGATAACATGCTGGGTGAACAAATTACAGCGGGGCAATTGACAAACACCGAGAAAGCAATACATGCATATACTAATCATCTTGACACCTTTGAGACTTGATTGGGCATTACAACATAATACATAGACCACCATCCAACTACATCTATGACTAATAATCCACCTTCAGGTTATCATCCGAACCCCATCCAGTATTAAGTTGCAAGCAATAGATTATTTCTTTACGAACTGCGTGTAAAGTAAACAATACGATTGTTCTATGAACAAAGGATTGTTGTTTTCTCCCTAGTAGCAACAACACATCTAGTACCTTAGAGATTTCTGTCACTTCCCCAGATTACCAGAGGCATGAACCCACTATCGAGCATAAATACTAACTCTTGGAGTTGCTAGCATCTACTTGGCCAAGATAGCTACTAATAACGGAAAGCATGCAAGATCTCAAATAACAAAGACATGATAGAATCAATAATCAATCTGAAATAGCATCACAATATCCATCGGATCCCCGCAAACACAACATGTATGAATTACAAATAGATTATCTTGATCATGAATGGAGCTTACAAGATCTAAACATGAAAGCACAAAGGAGGAGAACCAGCCATTTAGCTACTACATGGATCCGTAGTCCAAGGATGAACAACTCATGCATCACACCGGAGGCTTGCATGGTGATGAAGAAGGCCTCCAGGGTGAATTCCCCTCTCCGGCAGGGTGCCGGGAAGAGCTTCAGATCCCTCCCGATCTAGGGATGGAGATAACGGCGCTGAGACTCTTTCGTGGATTTTTCATGGTGCTTAGGGTTTTCGTCCGAGGGCAATATATAGGCGGAAGGAGGCCGGGGTGCCGAGCGGCCACACCACCCCAGCACGGGCCAGGCCTGGCCATGACCAGTGGTGTGGTGGCTCCCTGGCCCTTCTCCGTCTCGTATTCTGGCACTTGATCACTTCCGGAAAAATAGGCACTTTGGCTTTTGTCCCATCCAATTCCGAGAATATTCATTTTCTGACTTTCCTGGAACCTAAAACAGCAGAAAACAGCCAGCTGGCACTGTGGCTCTTGTTAATAGGTTAGTCCAAGAAATCATATGAGAAGTAATCCAAAGTTGGAACAAAACACAAGAAAGTGGATAAAACCAAGCATGGAACATCAAAAATTATAGATACATTTGCAATGTATCAGTCCCCCCTGGCCGCGCCAGGGCATGGTGTGGGCCCTCTAGCTAACCACTGACCTTGCCTCTCCGCCTATAAGATGCCTCCCGATGTGAAAACCCTAAATCGTCAAGCCTCCAGCCACGAAAAGTTCCGCAGCGCCGCCGCCACCGAAGGGGAGATTCGGGGGACAGAAAGTCTCTGTTCCGGCACCCTGCTAGGATAGGGAAGTGCCCCCGGAGCCATCTCCATCGATCTCCACCGCCATCTCCGTCACGGTTGCTGATTCCCATGATGATGAGGGAGTAGATCTCTCTCAAGGCTAAGGGTTCTACCGGTAGCTATATGTTCATCTCTCTCTCTATACATGACCTTATTGAGATCATGAGCTTGTAATCTATAGATCTACCTTGCTACTCAAGTGCTTTAATAGATCTCTGCTCTCCCCATGTGTGTGAAGTTGACAGTGTGCACACCATGGTGGCACTTAGGCTAGAGATTTCAAATACTTGTTATGAGTTATATTTGGAGTTGGATGTCTTTATGAAATTGTGGTGTTTGTTGGATCCATCTAGCACTCAATGTGACAGTGCGGGGTTATCTAGATGGGTAAAGCGAACTTTGGGGAGTGCTGTTATAGCCCTACCATGGATTAAAGTGTCCAACCGGAGAGTAGATCAGCGTAGTATCATAAAGAAGAATATATTTATATGAGAGTGTTCACTAGTGAAAGTATGATCCCTAGGCCTTGTTTCTAAGCACTGAAACATAGTTTGCTATTAGATCTATTACATGTTTGCTTGCTTCTATCTTTATTTCAGTTTTACTTTAGTCTTTTCCACGCCATCAAGCTATTTTCTATCACCGTTACCACTTATAATTATCTATACCACTTGTATTTTACTATGTCTTCGCCGAACTAGTGCACCTATACACCTGACAAGTTTATTGGGTGTGTTGGGGACACAAGAGACTTCTTGTATCTTGATTGCAGGGTTACTTGAGAGGGGATACCTTTAACCACTTCCTCCCTGAGTTCGATAAACCTTGGGTGATCCACTTAAGGGAAAACTTGTTGTTCTACAAACCTCTGCACTTGGAGGCCCAACAACTGTCTACAAGAATAGAAGTGCGTAGACATCAAGCTATTTCCTGGCGCCGTTGCCGGGGACTGAAGAAGAAGAAGCTCCCACGTAAACCATGTGCCAGCAAGTATTTTCTGGCGCCGTTGCCGGGGAGGTAAGGTAAAAGGTACTCACATCCTCCGGTGTGACTGCTCGAAGTTATTTCCATTAGATTCTGCAATTTTATCTTTTTGTTTCTTGTTTTCACTAGTTAGGCTTAATGGAAAACAACAACAAAATTAGAGAGCTTTTTAGTATTTTTCCTAATGTAGAACATGAATTGTCTAAAAAGAAAATTAAAAAACCCATGGAACTTTCTTTGCATGCTAATAGCAATGTTATTAGTATGAATATTTTGAACACCTTTGTTACTAATGCTAAGGAAACGTCTAAGCTTGGGGAAGTTAGTTTTTATGAAAATGATCTTTTTAGTTCCCCAGCTTTAAAGAAGAAAATTTGCTATGATGACACTTTATCTCCCATATGTGGTAATTCTAATGATACTTGTGATATTTTAAATCCACATACTGAAAGCATCTCTTTTAAAATACCTATAAAAATTGTTGAACGTGTTATGAACAACTATTATTTGGGAGATGGAACTGTCCATCCCGGTGATCATTTACTCTTTATACACGAATTATGCGAGTTGTTTAAGTGTGCAGGTATTTCAATGAACCAAGTTAAGAGGAAGCTATTCCCTTTGTCACTCAAGGGCAAAGCAAGGGAGTGGTACGAGCTACTAGATGATCCTCATCATTTGGAGTGGAAGGAACTTGAATCTCTCCTTTACTCTAAATTTTATCCTCCTCATGAAATTCATAAAGATTGGAATTACATTTATAATTTTCATCCACATGATGGAGAAATTATTGCCCAAGCATGGGGGATATTGAAGTCACTAATGCTCAAATGTCCCATTCATGAGCTCTCCAGTAATATTGTTAATAATAATTTCTATGCAAGGCTTTTAGGACATTACAAGGACTATCTAGATACTTGTTTAGAGGGATCCTTCACAAGTAAGGATGTCAAAGCTAAGTGGGATCTTCTTGAAACAATTCAAAGCAATACCGAAGATTGGGATAACAACAAAGGTAAAGAATCAGGTATAAACTATGAGTATGATTGCATTAAGTCTTTCGCTAAAACTGCTGATTTTCAAGAGCTTAGTCCTAAATATGGTCTTGATCCTCAAATTCTTATTGATTGTTTTAGATCATTTGCTTCTCATGTTAATGCTCCTAAAGACAAATGGGACATGTATCATGAGCCTTTTCAAGACACTTGCATGGAAAATGAAATTGTTATTAATGATAGCAATAAACATGCTCAAACCTCTAAAAGTACTATTTCTTATAAGCATGTTAATTTTTGTGGAATACATAGACCTTGTGAGAATAATCAAATTGAAGAAGAATATGTATCACCCACAAGAATGAAAAAACTAGAACGTGGTATAGGGCTCTAAATGATCTTGGTAAAAAAGTTTGTGCCCTCTATCCTTTTATTTGTGAACTTTGCTTTGAAGTGGGTCATTTCAATTTTCAATGCGCATGCCATAATAATAGCCTTTCTAATCCAATGAGCACTGCAAGTTTGTATTGTGATGACATGATCACTCCTAATCAGCATGATCAACTTACATCATTTTTGGGGTGTGAAGAGTTATCACGAAAAACCTCTTTGGTAGACATGAGTGCTTTTGATATGAATAGCGTCTTGCATGGTTGTCATCTTTATTGTGTTGATAATTGCCACACAAATACTTATATACAAAATATTATAAATGATGATATTTTACCAAAATATGACAGGACTAATATGTGTCTTGGCCTTATTAATGAAAAGGAGGAATCCTCCAAAGTTTCTTCTATTGTCTCTAACAATGAACCAGGGTATATGGAGAAGCTTCCTTTCAAGCCTCTCCCTCCTAAAGAGAAGAAGAAAAAGAAGAAGAGGAGGAGTAAAAGGAGTGAGGAAACGGTATTTTCCCCTAAGCATCTTGCTCATATTATAGTTTTTGATGAGTCTGAACTCGATGATGTTCCTATGCCTATTACCTATAGTAGTGATCATGATTGGGAAAAGCACACTACTTTTGATATTGATTATCTCTTCGGTACCAATTCTGAAAATGATGATATTAATAATTGCTATACTATTAGTGCTATCCATGATCCTTCCAATGATGATATGTTTACAAATGAACATACTTTGGAGGATAACTATTCTATTGCTTATGATGATACTATACCTCCAATATATGATGATTGCAATGATGAATATGATATTTTCAGTTCACCTAATATGAAGGAGAAAATTAATGATTACAATATGCCTCCTATATTTGATGATTATGGTGATGAGAATAATAATGATAGCTATTTTCTTGAATTTGCTCCCACTACAATTAATAAGAATGACTATGCTTATAGGGAGAGTATTAATTCTTTTATGCATGTGGCTCATGATAAGAATGTTTCATGTGATAGTTATATTGTTAATTTTATTTATGATGCTACTGAAAGTTATTATGAGAGAGGGAAACATGGTTTTATGCATCTCAATAATATTAAGTTTCCCCTGTTTATATTGAATGTCTTGAAGTTGCACTTGTTTTGATTTACTATGCTTGTTGCTATGTGATTTCATAACATGTTTCTTTACAATATTACTATGCATAGGAAGTGGGTTAGACTTAAATATGCTTTGAATTTGCTTCTTGATGCTCTCTTTTACTTCAATTCATATTTCTTATGTGAGCATCTTCTCAAACTATCATGCCTAACTTAAAGGTGTTAAAAAAAGTACTTATTAGGAGATAACCCAAAAGTTTTAGATGAGTCTTGGAAGTTATTAACTTTGTAATAACCTCTCCTTATCCTTTTTGTTTGCTTTTTATGCCAAGAGTAACCTCTAATGAGAGAGAAGTAATGCTTGCGAAAGTTGCTGTCCCAAAACAGATTTTTGTGCTTCGCTGTAAAAATTCGTGTAAAATCTCTGAACGTCCTTTTGAGGCGCGAATTTTTGTGCTTCTGACCCAGGTTGTTATCTAACTTTCTTTAGTTCAACACTTTCCTATTTGAGCAACAGAAGGTCTTCGAAAAAATTCGTCTTTACTTGTTGGTCTGTTTTGACAGATTTCTGCTATTATTTGCATTTGCTTCTTGTTGGTTCCTTTTTGAGTTCTTTTGGGGAATTGAGCTTTTTGACGGAAGTGCTACAGTAGCTAGTGTTTTAATGGAAGTTTTATTGGTGTTAGAACTGAACCCAAAGACTTATTATCTTGAGTATACTAATGTTGCTAATAAAGGTTGTGTGAAGTTTTGTATGAAGGGAAAATTTCAGGTGTATGAAAGGAATGAGTAATGAGATGGAGGATGGACTAAAGCTCAATCTTGGGGATGCCACACGTTTCATCCCAAGAAATATCCAAAAATTACGAGCGTCAAAGCTTGGGGATTCCCAAGGCATCCCCTTCTTCATCAATAAAAATCTCAGGTTTCTCCCAAACACTTCATTTTTATTGTTTCATACATAGTTGTGTTGTTCTTGGAGCGTCTTATTTTTCGTTTTTGTTTTGGTTTCGTTTGCTTGGTTTGTTTAGTTTTCTGTATAAATTGGTTGGACCCCCTCTTTCATACATTGGTTTTCAAATAGTTTGGTTTGGATTGGAAAAGAGTAGGAAAGTTCATGCTTAAGTGGTAAAGAGAGCTTGTTTTTGACTGTGGCCTATGCTTTGCCATGCCATGCTTGATATTGATTTGGCTTTATGCTTAGTATTATTTGCTATAGCATGACTTGTTATAAACAATTGAGATTGCTTAATGTGCCTTTGAAGAATCATGCGTTGTTTTAGCATATTAAAGCATAGTATTGTGGTATTCTCCTTTGATGCTTTATTTGGGTTGACTTGGCACATGCTCACACCATGTTATGACTATCCCAAGTCACCATAGCCTTTATGATCCTTTACTTTTCAACTTGTAGTATCACTTTATGCTTTGATCAATGATGTTTTGTCGCTCTTCATGATTATGGCCATTATTGCTCTCTTAGTTGGTCGCTCCCAGTCTTTTGCTAGCCTCCACAACCAAGTATGACTTCCACTCATGCATCCAACACCTAAAACCAAGTTATTACAAAGAGTCCACCATACCTACCTATTAGCATTTGCTATTCCAAGTATATTCATGTTTTTATCTACCTTCCGAATTAAACTTGTTATGAGAAAACTAGTGATTAAATCTCTCACGAACTTGATGGCACACTTTACTTTTCTTTCCCTTAATAAACTTGAACCAATTGTGTCGTCTATGTTGTATATGCCTGGACTTATTTGTTGGGGATTAGCAGAACCATGCTATCATGGGGAACGCTTTCATCATCGCACTTGTACTTTGTACCTAGTTGATATCATGCTCGTTTGTCTATGGATGTCTTCGGTGGGAAATGAAAGGGGAGTTTGTAAGTCCATGGAGTTATGTATATGTGTTAGAGAAACGCCCGGGCCGCTGGTCTAATCCATGTTGTCATGGTGGAAACCTGCAGCGTAACCATAATGAGCTGTCTATGAAGCATTCTTCTTATAAAAAAAAGAGTCAGATATTGAGAAAAAGGAGAAAAAGAAAAGAGAAAAAAAAAGAGATATATGAAAAGAGGAAAGAGAAAAAAAGCACCATATCCCCATGGTAAATAAGAAGATTGCTGAGATGCTCGTTGTCTGCTTGCCTTGTCATTTTGATATGGGGATTCTTCCGTATCATCGGGCAAGGGGTACCCCATGGCGGTTCTCTATGATACACATGTACTTACGATGACAAGAACTTACCGGTGACTAAACTTGAGTAGCATGAGGAGCGGCCCTCGTATTCAAGGGACATGAGATTTCCAACTTATACTTCGTCAAGCATATACACCATAGTTTGTTCACTTTAACCTTAATCACTTCAAGATGCTTATGATAGGGGCAATGAGAGCTAAAAGCTAATAAGTACCATAATTTTTGGAAGCTCTTTATGAAACTTGAATCCCTGCTTCCTTCTATGAAGGCCTTTCTTCCACTTTTATATTGAGTCTCCACCTTCTATCTTTATGCACCTATTGAGAGAGCATAGTGGCCATTCTTAGTTCTATGTGCATTGTCCCAAGACTTGTTAACTGATACATAACTTTGATATTGCTTGTTTTAAACTATTTGTATCTAGTCACTCTTATGAACTTTGAAGGTGTCCTATGCATTTATGTTTGCTACTCTATGAGGGACAAGCTGAATGCCACTATGAAATGTTTTCTTTATGTGAAACAAACAAGCGTTTTGCAAAGCATTGTTATTCATTAATCTTTTGTTCGTGACCTTTATGTTGCAACATAGTTCCTATGTATTATTGTTAGAACTTTGTCTTTCATGCTATGTTGAAGTACTATGATCCCAGCTATCAATGTTTTACAAATACTTCGATCAAGTTTATGATGGTGCATGTCACCTCAAAAATTATTCTTTCTTTTTATCACTTACCTACTCGAGGACGAGCAGGAGTTAAGCTTGGGGATGTTGATACGTTGCTAACGTATCCATAATTTTTGATGTTCCATGCTTGGTTTTATTTACTTTCTTATGTTTTGTCCACACTTTGGAGTATTTTTATACTTTCTTGGACTAACCTATTAACAAGATGCCACAGTGCCAGTTGCCTGTTTTCTGCTGTTTTTGGTTCCATGAAAGTTAGAAATTCAATATTCACGGAATTGGACCAGACAAAAGCCAAAGTCAATATTTTACTGGAAGACTCACGGAGCCAGAAGCGAGAAGGAGAGGGGCCACAGGGTGGCCACACCATGTGGTGGCGCGTGCTAGCCCTGGCCGCGCCACCAGGTGGTGTGGGCCCCCTGGCCGCCCACCGAACTTGCCTCTTCGCCTATAAGATGCCTCCCGATGCAAAAACCCTAAATCATCAAGCCTCCAGCCACGAAAAGTTCCGCAGCACCGCCGCCACCGAAGGGGAGATTCGGGGGACAGAAAGTCTCTGTTCTGGCACCCTGTCGGGACGGGGAAGTGCCCTCGGAGCCATCTCCATCGATCTCCACCACCATCTCCATCGCCGTTGCTGATTCCCATGATGAGGAGGGAGTAGTTCTCTCTCGAGGCTAAGGGTTCTACCGGTAGCTTTGTGTTCATCTCTCTCTCTATGCATGATCTTATTGAGATCATGAGCTTATAATCTATAAATCTACCTTGCTACTCAAGTGATTTAATAGATCTCTGCTCTCCCCATGTGTGTGAAGTTGACAGTGTGCACACCATGGCGGCACTTAGGCTAGAGATTTCAAATACTTGTTATGAGTTATATTTGGAGTTGGATGTCTTTATGAAATTGTGGTGTTTGTCTAAATCATCTAGTGCTCAAGGTGATAGTGTGGGGTTATCTAGATGGGAAAGGCTTACTTTGAGGTGTGCTGTTATAGCCCTACCATGGATTAGAGTGTCCAACCGGAGAGTAGTTCAGCATAGTATCATAAAGAAGAATATATTCATATGAGAGTGTTCACTAGTGAAAGTATGATCCCTAGGCCTTGTTTCTAAGCACTAAAATGCCGTTTCCTATTAGATCTATTACATGTTTGCTTGCTTCTATCTTTATTTCAGTTTTACTTTAGTCTTTTCCACGCCATCAAGCTATTTTCTATCACCTTTACCACTTATAATTATCTATACCACTTGTATTTTACTATGTCTTCGCCGAACTAGTGCACCTATACACCTGACAAGTGTATTGGGTGTGTTGGGGACACAAGAGACTTCTTGTATCTTGATGGTAGGGTTGCTTGAGAGGGGATACCTTTGACCACTTCCTCCCTGAGTTCGATAAACCTTAGGTGATCCACTTAAGGGAAAACTTGTTGTTGTTCTACAAACCTCTGCACTTGGAGGCCCAACAGCTGTCTACAAGAATAGAAGTGCGTAGACATCAAATGACAAGAGCTTACTTGTGACTGAAGTTGAGTAGCATGAGGATCGGTACTCGTAAGTAAGGGGCATAAGGTTTTAACTTATAACTTGTCAAGCATATCCTCTTAGTTGTGTCACTTTAACCTTAACCATTTAAAGATGCTTATGATAGGGCAATGAGAGCTCAAAGCTAATGAGTACCATACTTTCAACATTTGGAAGCCTTTCAAAATTTTCAAAACCCTTTTTCATTTCCTTGTTGAGTCACCACCTATTCTATGAGCACTTTCTTGAGAGCATAATTGTCATTCTTAGTGTAATGTGCTTGTCTCAATACTTGATTAATTGTGTTATGACTTTGATGCTTGTATCTTTGATATCTTTACTTCTAGTCTTCACTTGAACTTCAGAGGTGCCTTGGCATTTATGTTTGCTCTACAATCAAAGGCAAGCGAGATACCACTCTATCATACCTTGTTATGAGCATTGCAATGTTGCTTATGTTTATGCTTCATGCTACTTACTATTTTGAGTTGGAATCTCTTCATAGCTTGCAATGACTATTAAGTAAACTTAGTTGCATACTCCTTATTATGAATTGCCTGAGTAGTTGATCATATGCTGAGAATATATACATCTTCTGAAGCAAATGTGTTCGTGAAAGTTTCTTTTATTGCACTCAGTTTTCAACCGAATTGCTTAAGGACAAGCAATAAGCTAAGCTTGGGGGAGTTGATACGTCCAAAACGTATCTACTTTCCCGAACACTTTTGCTATTGCTTTTCCTCTAAACTTGTGTGATTTGGATACAACTAACAGGACTAACGCTATTTTCAGCAGAATTATCTTGGTGTCTAGTTTTTGTGCCGAAAATCAACTATCAGGAAAAATCCCGGAAAAGATGCCAAAAATCCTATTTCACCAGAAGACTCACAGGCGGAAGACGACAGTAGGGCCACGAGGGGCCCACACCACCTGGCCGCGCGGGCCAGGCCAGGCCGCGCCTGGGGGTGGTGTGGCCGCCTCGGCTGCCCCCTCAGCCTCCCTCTTCGCCTATAAGTTGCCTATTAACCTAAAAACCAAGGGGGGTTCAACGTTTTTCCAGAAAGAGTTCCGCTTCGCCGCCACCACCAGATTCCACGATTCGGAACCAGAAACTCCGTTCTAGCACCCTGCCGGGACGGGGAATGGGAGGAGATCATCACCATCATCATCACCATTGCTTCTCCATCGACCATCCATGTTTCCCTCATCTATGAGTGAGTAATCCCCCATTGTAGGTTATGTGGATGGTAGGGATTGGATGAGATCGTTCATGTAATGGCATCGGATTGTTAGGGCATGGTGCCTAGTATCTATTATTAGTGCTTTTTGACATTGTTGCAACTTGTTATGCTTAATGCTTGTCACTAGGGCCCAAGTGCCATGATTTCAGATCTGAACATTTTATTGATTCATTATGATAGTATTGCTTATGGTCTTACCTGCAAGTTGTATACACACATTGTTATCCGGAACCAAAGGCCCCGAAGTGACAGCAATCGGGATAACTGGAGGGAATGGCTTTGATGTGAGGATCACATGTGTTCAGGGAGTGTTAATACTTTGCTCCGGTGCTCTATTAAAAGGAGCACCTTAATTGCCAGTAGTTCCCTTGAGGCCCCGCTGCAAACGGGCTGGCAGGACAAAAGATGTTATGCAAGTTCTCATTGCGAGCACGTATGACTATATATGAAACATATGCCTATGATTATTTAGTACTTGGATGGTTTATCTTATTTATCTGCAAATGCTCTATGTTCTGATTGCTATATGAATTGTCTTGTCCATGCAACGCCCGTCCATCCATCCCTGTGCCGACCGCGCTTTAATCCTACTGTTTACCACAATTGTTACTACTTTCTTTACTTTTACTACTGCTATTACTCTACTATTGTTACTACAAAACGGTTGCTACGGATAAACTGCTGTGAGCAAGATTGTTTCTAGGTGCAGCCGAATTGACAACTCAGTTGTTAAGGCTTATAAATATTATTTGGCTCCCCTTGTATCGAATCAATAAATTGAGTTTCACTTCTCTCGAAAATACTGCGATACACTCCCCATACTTGTGGGTCATCAACGTGATCTGCGGCATCCTAGTCCTACTGACACAAAGAAAATCAAGAGCATAAGGGTTTTGTGTGGTGTGCCGGCACAATCAAGTTGTAAGAAGAAGAGAAAATCGTGGGCAATGTAAACTCTTGTGTGAATGATTCCTATTTCATATGCACTATGTGTGCTATAACTTGTGTGGTAATTGTAAACATGTATGCACTATGTGTGTTATAACTTGTGTCTTCTTAATTCAAATATGAATTTGAACCAAAATTTGAATTTCTACAAATATTTGAAATATTTTGATCGGCTTTTGGCTGAACCATGACGCAAGTCATTTCTCAGTTGTCATGCTCATTTTGGTAACAAACCTAGCCCTTTTTGTACTCTAAACATCTCCAACAAGCAATCGATTCTCCAAAATGAGCTCAGAAGGAGCCTCAAAGGTAGGCCAAACAACCCCATTCTAATCCGGTCATTTTTTCGACCTTCTCCAAATGGCCTAAAACTCTAGGGTTAACATATATTGCACAAATAAAGTGTCCTTGAGCAATATGGAGGTTTTTTGAATTTTTTATTTTTTTGATTTTTTTATGCTCATTTGAGTATTTGGTCAAACTTAACTTTGACCAACATTTAAACTTGCATTGGATCTCTGATTAAATAGCATATTGTGAACCTAAAAATGATTTTTGTGAAAAATAATGAGCATTAGATCCTGTACCTGTAGTTCAAATCTGACCCACTTCCTACCGATTAGGCAGGAATTTGTCTTTTTCATCAGGGGTGAACGGAAAGGTTTGAGATGCCCCTATTGGTACATTGTCCATGTAAGGTGGTCTAGTATTTTTGAAAAATAGGGCGGTACCATTTTATATAGCATTTGGTGTTTGCTTGACAAAACGCCCCGTTTTTTGCACTCCAAAAATGGAAAATAGCTTTTTGGTGCAACGAAAAGGAAAACTTCCTCCTGCAACATTGTTCTCCATCCTATGATGCACATGCATGCACAATATGGACATATTATCACAAACTATACCGTGATTCTAGCCATAAGATTGGTCTTTTGACCTAAAAGCCATAAAACCTCGATTGAGATTAGTCATTTTGTGAAGGTTTTTTTGAGAAACTATCAATATACCAAGTTTTATTTTTTCCTTGCAACTATGTCACATAATATGATACCATGCAAAGGTTTTGTATTTTTTGATTTTTTGTTGAATTAGTTATGCCCATTTCAAACTATCGTCAAACTTTGTCGAATAGCGGGTATGAAGATTCTTAGCTCGGGGTTGAGTCTTGTTAAACTTGCATTGGATCTCTAATTAAATAGCATATTGTGAACCTAAAAATGATTTTTTATGAAAAATCATGAGCATCAGATCATGTACTTGTAGTTCAAATCTGACCCACTTCCTACCGATTCGGCAGGAATTTGTCTTTTTTATCAGGGGTGGACGGAAAGGTTTGAGATGCCCCTATTGGTACATTCTCCATGTAAGATAGTCTAGTATTTTTGAAAAATAGGATGGTACCATTTTTTTATAGCATTTGGTGGTTGCTTCACAAAACGTCTCGTTTTTTGGCAATCTGAAAATAGAAAATAGCTTTTTGGTGGAACAAAAAAGAAAACTTTCTCCTGCAACATTGTTTTCCATCCTATGATGCACATGCATGCATAATATGGGCACATTATGGCAAACTATACCGCGATTATAGCCGTAACATTGGTCTTTTGACCTAAAAGCCAGAAAACCTCGATTGAGATAGGTCATTTTGTGAAGGTTTTTTTGAGAAACAATCAATATACCAAGTTTTATATTTTTCCTTGCATCTATTTCACATAATATGACACCATGCAAAGGTTTTGTATTTTCTTTGATTTTTTTGAATTAGTAGGCAGTCGCCCAAGAGAGCGTCAAACCTGTCAAAACCCCGTTGACTGCCTACAAAATCCAGCTAACCCTAAGGACGAACGTGGACCGTCGATCTAACCCTAGCGCGGTATTGTGGTCATGTGACCGCGTCTTCTAGAAGAATTCCACGGCTAGCTCTGGGAGATCCGTGAGAGGACCGGTTCTCCAACCTGATTGGCTCGTGTCTTTTTTTCCACGAACAGATACGGTACAACGATTGTCCGTTGGGCGGGCCGAGGTGACCGGTTTCTGCACTACTGCACTGCTGTCGTTTTAGAATGGGCCCGCCAGAGCCTTCCGTGCATGCGCGCGGGTACATTGGTCTCTGTTGGCATGCGAGCGAGGTGGGCTGCACGACACCATGCATGACATGCAGCAGCTAGCCCTATCCATTTTTTGCATGCACATCGGCACAGCTTGCCTGTTTCATATCGCATGCACACATCTACGCACAGTAAAGCAGCGAGAGGCAGTAGTAGCCAAGCATGCATTGGCGCGACAGCGAAGTTACGTCGCATCCGAGCTATTACTATCGCATGCAGTGACGCTCGACGCTGAGATGGTCAGTGGCGGCAGGGGGCGCATGTAGAGAAGGCCAACGACAGTCGACGCAGAGGAGGCCAGCGACCGTTCACGGGAGGAAGAAAACAAGAACGAACGACACGAATTCACGGTGGACAAAGCCCACACGCTTACGACACGTACTAACAGGGCTATTATTTTGGCTCGACTTTTGGGCTAGCACAGGCAGCGGGCTTGCCTTCCACGATGCGGAGGACTAAAACGAAACTAGGGAAGCAGGAGCACGTGCCATTGTCGCATTAAACAAACCGCGTTTAACGATTCAGATTACGAAGCGACATTTAGGTTAAACTGTGCCCTTTCACTTCACCTCCCCGCCGCTATAAAAGGGCATCCAATCCATCTCCAACTCTCATACCACATCCCATCCATCTCCCTGTTCTTCTCCAAAGCCCGAGGCCCTCTACTGTCGCCGTCGTAGCCCGCCATCAACCATGCAGTTCTATGGTCCGAACTTCTGCCGTCCTGCCATCGTCCAAGAGCGCGGTATCCACCGGGAAGGATCGTGGAGAACACCTTGAGGGTCTGGGCCATATCTAGGTGGAGGGGGCCTACCGATTCCGCCAGGTTCTTTCTTGGGTCCTGCTCCACGCACCTCCCCGCCAGCACTCCGCCCTATCATGTATCCCGTACTATCGTCGAGTCGGGTACGCTATCTTGTACTATCTATTATGTAATGTTTGTGTGATCGAGTGTATGGTATTATTATATATATTTCTCCTCGATTTTCATTATAGTTAAGCTACATGATTCATCACAACACCACAACCATCAACAACAAAAAATAAAAGGTCCACACCATAACTTGAAACGTACACACCTTTGTTTGAGCTAAGTAGACATTCCTTTTGACTTGACATATTATTTTTTGTGACCACTGGAGCTACCATGACATTTCTTTTTAATCCAACAATATATGAGCCAACACAATAATATTTCATTTAGCCAACACGACACACCAAAAAAATTATCCAAAAATATTTCATTCTATCCATTTTTTCGGTCGAACCCGTCAAAACATTTAGCCAACATTCCAACACAAGTCTAATAACATGTCAATAAACTTTCATCCACTAAGCAAACCTATTCCACATTTCTTTCCAACACAAAATTCTTTTTTTCCTTCACTTAATTTAAGGGAGTACTCATGGCTTAGCCCAACAATGGACCCAATAACGGGCCCATTAACTTGTCAGTTTTTCTATTTTGGAAATGGCTACTAAACCTGTTCGAGGTGTTAACTGAATCTGTTCGAGGTGTTAACTGAACTTGTCTGAATTTGTACGCTTTCGATTTCTACAGGAAACATTCAAAGATAATTTATTCGAGTTCATAACATAGTTCATCTTACAAACAACATCCTACCTGGCCAGCCCCGCAATCCACAACAAATTCCTAATCCGAACAACATAGAAACACCAAATAAATGGCAATGATACACAAATAAAATGCTCCTGCCATCATGTTTTTTGCTTCTTCAATTCCACGATCTCTCTACTGGTTGTTGAATTTCTGCAACTTCCCATCAAAGAAATCCTCCAATGGCCGAACGGCTCTATTTGGGGCCCCTCTGTTTGAGATCTCCTCCTCCACAGCAGACGAGATGGGAGCCTAGATTGGGGGCAGCACTTGAACTTGAAGCTCTCGATCCCGAATATACTTATATATCCTCTCGAAATGGCCGCATTCCTCCAAATCCTGAAAAGGGGAACGCAAGCCCTAATTCCCAATTCCCAATTCCAAATTGCAAAAATCGAAATCACGCCAAATTGAGACAAATCAGGACAAACCCTACCTTCCCATCCTTCCCCTGACCTGGCCTGCTCTTGTATTTGACAAATTCCTGACCGACGTTGCCCCTCGCCGAGCGCACACATGTCAAGCGTTTCAGTGGATCGAGGCGAGGGCAATCCGGGCATCTATTCATCGGCACTTCTCCATAACGCGGCCATGACTTCTGGGAGCCAGAAGCGGAGCTGGACATCCCTCGCGCCGCCGCGGAGCGTTGCCGGAGAAGAGGAAGAAAAGGGGTGGTGCGCCAAGAAGAACAGGGGAAGGGAGGGGCGAGGCAACGGTGATGTCGGGGGCAGGGCACAAGCACGGGAGCGGGGGCTGACTCTGCCTCTTTCTAAATAGATAAGACTGACGTGTATAATTGGTGGGACCTAGTCTGTGGTGGCATGTTGTGGGTCCTGCGTAGCAACGGTCGACTGATGGGTCCCCCGTTCAAACAGCCCAGCTCACGTAATCCAAAAACATTAACTGCTTCTTTCGGTTTAAGGGCTTAAAAGAGCCGTATCGGGCCGTGGCTATTTGAGCCGCTCCAACTGTCGTCTCTGAGCTATTTCAAACGACGACTTTGTTTTCTAAGGAATAGCGGTGAAATATGTAGTCTCTGAGCTATTTACCAGTTGTAAGATGTACCCGGTATCCAGGTTCCCATGAACACAGCGCGCGAGGCCGTAGGTCCATCGCTTGTTAGTGCCTTCACGCTCTCCTCCGAAGAGCTCACTGCCGAGTGTTCTGTTCAGTGGACCAGGTGGAAAACACCGACAGATCGAGCCGCACACATGAGAAAAGCGCACTCCAGGAAATACCCAGGAAATTTACACTTACCATGTGCACATACATATATCTTGTTTTTCAATGTTTTCAGAAGGATAGTCGTCGTCCTCAAAATTCCTAGTCTTCATGGAATTCAGAGAGCCTCTTATGTATGAGGAAAGTTCTCAAAATCAATCTGAATCATAATCGAGGCTTGCTTCTTAAAATGGGCATAACGGAGTATGATGCATGATCACATGCACAGATACAATCTCCTTCATGGTATTCACTTTTCTTACTGAAGTCGTTTTGTTGAACACTTATTGACAATCATTTTTTTAGAAAAAGGGAATAAAACACGGCCTCTGTTTTGGTCGATGCACACCGTCTTTTATTAAAAGTTCATCATTCAAAATTATTACAAACACAATGGTCGCTCAAAGTTGACACATGAATCAACTAGCGAAAAACAATTAGCATAGTAGACTAAACATCCCGTATTGGGCTACTATGCTGCCAGCCAGCCTGACCGCCGATATGTTGAGCAATTGTTGGCAGACTATTGCATCCAGTAGCCATTGTATCCCGCTGGTCCCGCGGGAGTAGGAACGTCCATAGTTGCACATAATGTGCCACCATATAAAAAACCTCTATTAAAGACAATACCACTCACGCATTTTCTTGTGGACCAACATAAGGCTGAAACACTAATGCGAAGTCTAGCATTAAAGTACTTGTCAACCCCATTATCCAACCAATTTCTAAACATATTAGTAATGTGGGCTCGAGGTTGGAAGTCATATGTAAAGTTCACTATGCTACATAGAGACTAGTAAAAGGACATGAGATAAATAAGTGCTCAACAATCTCTTGTGCATCACCAAAGCAATATTTTGTGCATCTCACCCAATTCCTTTTTGCAAAGTTATCTTTGGTTAGTAAAACTTTGTTGTTCATGAATCACCTAAAAATCTTTATCTTGAGGGTGATTCTTAACTTCCATAGATATTTTGGAACAAAAGGGCGTATGATGATTCATAAGGTCTTCATACATAGACTTCACAAAGAAGATTTCTGAAGCCGTTAATTTCTACATAAACTTATCTGGTTCATCATTTAGTTGAACCATCGTTAGTCTTTGGCATAAGTGCAACCAATCCAACCACTTGTTACTCGTTAGTGTCCTTTTCAAACTGTTCAGTGATACTAGCTTGTGTTAAAACTCTACCATCAAAGCATTATTTTGTCACACGGCGTTAAACAAGGATGGATATTGTTGTAATGTAGCAGTATTGCCCATCCAAGTGTCCTCCCAAAAACTTGTAGAGGAGGCACCCCCCCCCCCCCCCAAGAACAAAACGATGCCTATTAAAGAAGTCATCTTTCACCTGCATAATAAGTTCCTTTCAAAAGGGAGAGTCGGTTGGTTTCTCTTGGACCTCGGACAATGTCTTTTGAGTGAGGTACTTGTTGTGTAGCAGCTCCTCATACGCCCCTTCCTCATTAAGCAATTTGTAAAGCCATCTACTGAAGAAACACTTATTAAGTTCAATCTTAGTAGTCATGACTTTAGCTATCCACTTTTCACGGCAAGTCTATTGACAGAAGGACACACATGCCACAACTGCTTCCATGACCGCGAGTCACGCGCACAGGTCTTCGGTGACTGACTACACTTATATGGCATACCGATGTCCGGGTTCCGGTGAAAACAGAGCGTGAGGCCGTACGTCCATTGTTTAAGACTTGTGCCTTCATGGTCTCGTCCGAAGTGTTCAATGCCGAGTGTGAATTGTTCAGTGGGTCAGGATGGGAATCATGGGCGGATCGAGCCACATGCAAACATGCATGAGACGAGTAAACCCCAGGAAATTTCCGCGGCCCAGTACACATACGTAACTTGACAAGGACTGCTTAGCCCCCACTACCCAGTCGAGCCGTTGACAAGGACGGTCGTCGCCTTCAAAGTCATCCTGTAACTTGAGAGCCTCGCACGTACGCTCTTTACTATCGTCCAATGGCGAAAGACGCGCGCTGGGTGCGTGGCTGTGTGATGTCGTGGCCTCGTGGGACAGGCAGGCAAGGCCACATGATGAAAGAGCATTCAGGTAACCATCCTCCTGGGATAATCCGTGGGAAAACAAGGACACCATACCCTAGGCGGAGCCGCGCGTTTGCTGACCCATTTCAAAGTCTTTGGCAGCGGCATTGTTTGAAAGTTCAGAGCATCTCCAGCCGTTTTATAGACCATATTCGGTAGTGTCAGGGCTGTATGTATAAAAGAACGAGAGAGAGAGGAAATAGATTGGTTTGTGTCGTGCCCTTGGCATCGCTCATGATCTCAAATTCTCAATATATATAGCACAAAGGATAGGGTTTACAAGGTTAGGGTAACAACAATATTCACATTGTACGGTTAGGATCGTATGTCATCTAACTCTATTTAACATCGCACCTCTCCAAACCTGGAGAGGCTAAATTCAGTTCAAACTTTAACCGATCAAACACTTCTCGACTAAGTGGGTTGGTTAATATATCTGCAAGCTGATCTCGAGAGGAGACAAAATGCACCTTCAGAACTCTAGCGGAAACTTTTTCTCGTACAAACTGAAAATCAATCTCGATGTGTTTAGTCCTTGCATGAAACACAATATTAGAGGTGAGAAACGTGGCTCCTAGATTATCACATCATAGAACTGGAGGTTGAGACTGAAACACTCCCAGTTCTCTGAGAAATGACTGCAACCATGTCACTTCTGCAGTTCCATTTGCAATTGCTTTGTATTCTGCATTGGTACTGGACCTGCTTACATTGGGTTGCTTCCTCGAACTCCATGACACTAAATTAGGTCCATAGAACACCGCATAACCACCACTTGATCGTTTATCATCTGGACACCTTGTGTATACATTGAGCTATCTAGAAGAGGACCGCAGAAATATTCAGTCCAAAAATTACTGTCCCTTTGACATACCTCAGTATGTGTTTTACTCCTGACCAGTGTCCGTCTGTTGGTGAGGCAAGGAACTAAAAAACTCTATTAACTGCAAATGAGATGTATGGCCGAGTCAGGAAAAAGTACTGTAGAGCCGACTGTACTTCTACAAGTAAAGGCCATATCATCGGTCACTGGTGGTCCTGGCGTCCTACTTAATCTTTCTGACACTGACATGGGAGTAGCTAGTTCCTTGCATCCATGCATGTTCACACATCGAAGCAGATCGGCTGCATATTTTGCTTGTGTCAATGTAATTCCATCATCTCGATCTACCACCTTAATACCAAGGAAATACGGCAGTTTTCCTAGATCCTTCACAACAAAGGAGTCACGAAGTTTAGCCAACAGAACTTCAACAACCTTCTTGCACGACCCAGCAATGATGATATCATCGACATAAATCAACATATAGATGACCACCTTCTTGTCACTGAAGATGAATAGAGAGGTATCTGCCTTGGAGGGAACAAAGCCAAGTGACTGAAGTTTGGAGCTCAACTTGGAGTACCACGTCCTGGGTGCATGCTTCAGTCCATACAATGATTTTTGCAGTCGGCAAACATGGTTTGGTCAGCTTGGATCAACATAACTGGGATGCCGGTACATATACTCCTCCTGAATATCGATGTGGAGAAAAGCATTATGTACGTCGACTTGTCAAAGAGTCCATCCTTGGGACATGGAGATAGAAAAAATGAGCCAAACGGTGGTAGGCTTAACAACCGGAGAGACTGTGTCAGTGTAGTCGATGCCCTGCCACTGTATGAAGCCCCTAGCAATGAGCCGAGCTTTATGCCGATCCATGGAGCCGTTGGCCTTGTATTTCAACTTGAACACCCATTTGCAGCCAACAATGTGGTGGCCATAAGGAGAGGCGACGAGACTCCAGGTGTTATTGAGACAGAGGGCAGAAAACTCGTCATCCATTGCAGACTTTTAGGCAGGAGAAACTAGGGCATCAACGTAAGACCGCGGCTCAGTAGAGAAGGCCTTCTTCTTCGGATCATAGTGAATGATGCTGTCAAAGAGACGGACAGGACGAACCACCTCATTCTAGCTCCGTGTATGCATCGTGTGAACCGGTGGATCAGCAGGAGTAGCTGGTGACGGCGAGGCGACAAACGATGGTGAAGCCACAGACACGCGATCAGAGATCGATGACGAGGACAGAGTCGCATCAAAATTGGGCACGTGGACAGGTGTAGGTGGAGTGGGCGGAGGCGAGTCGGGCTCATTCGGAGCCACACCATGGGCAGGCCCATGTTGGGACATAATAGGAGTCGACCCAGCAAGGCCAGCTGGTGCCACATGATCGATGTGCGTACCATGATCATCGTGTAGTAGCGCAGGCACTGCATGAAGTTGCGGATCAACTGGAGTCGAAGAACATGCAGCATCAGAAAAGGGAACTGATGGCTCCGATTTTTGCCATCTTCCACTGCGTTTAAACGTTATTTTTGGTCAAGCAATTGCCATATAAACTCTCAACCTTGCCACTAATGAGTAATAATTGCAAAGATGTGCAAATCCCTTCTTTGATTTATGTTGTGCAGAAAATCACTGCTTTTAAAGCGAAATAAGGAGTCATAATGAAGGATTTTGAGGAAGTACACACGGCCAAGTAATTGGGAAGCAATACCAAGGCGTCAGAATGCTTAACGACCACTGGTACGGGCGCGGCCCGTACCGCCCGCCCATACCAGGTGGCGACGACTTCGTCTCGTTAAACCCTACAACTTTCGTGAAGATGCCTATATATTTTGAGGCTCCAGCCGCCGGCCAGAGAGACGCCATTCTCAGAGTGCATCACAACACCACCAAAGGAGATCCATACCATTGTTCATCACTTCCACCATCCATCCCTCCACCAGCCATAGCCATTGTTTGTACTTTAGATCTCCTTGTGATTTGGCGACCATTGTAAGAATATTTGATTTCAATCTAAGTATTTGCATGATGTTTTCTATCTCTGATCTATTTGTTATGAGTGATTAGTCCTCACGGGTTGCGGTTGGAAAGAAACCTCGCAGCAATTATGTCCATCTAGATCATGGGAGAATTGTATTTTGTTTGGATTCGTGATTTGTATCTTTTGTTTCTTCGTCTCTCGCCTCTGTGAACTTGTAGGTACCCAAGATCCCATAGATTGATAAAGGATTGAGGTGAGATACTTGGCTAGCAGCGATCTCATGGGAAACTCAGTGACAAAAAGGGAAGTACGGTCTTCGCTTAGCGCCCCATTCAGGATCAACAACAACATCACCACTTAAAGCTTTAATCTGTGTTTACACTTAATAATTGTTTGCAACCCGTGGCTTTGGTGTGTTCTCGGTTGGATTAAAAGTCTATTGCTATGCCCGCTGCATCACGGGGGTTCTAGAATAATAGGATGTGTTGCCCACAAAATCTTATCTCAATACAAACACTATACATGATTGTGCTTATTATTATCTTTCATCCCATTTGATGTGCAGCTGGAGGTGGATCTTCAACCTTGGCCTATCTCCATCCATTGATTCAAACCCGTTATAAAGTAAACTAGATTGGTCCTGACAACTGAGGTAAAACGAACAAACAACGTTTTGTAGACATGTCCTTTCTTATTACCTTTTAGCAGTGCTTTTCAAGGTTAGATTAAACCTAGGTATTCTAGGGAAGAAAGCTATTATACTACATCCGTGATTCCGGATCGAAGGTATCAACCCCTTTTCTGGCGCCGTTGTCGGGGAAGCAATTTCTCTATCCTGGTGAGGTCATTAGAGACCTGGTTTTTAATTTTATTATTAGTTGTAGTTTAATTCTTGTTATTAGTTTACTTTCTTGTTATCTATTTGAAAAATCAAAAAATTAGTTACTTGCTATTTGTTTTCAATACTTAAAAATTACCAAAAAAATAAGAGCCATGGCTCAAAAGAGACTAGGGGAGTATGCTACTCCCACTGACGATTTTATTCGTGCACCCATCACTCAACCCGCAAATGATGCAGAAACTTATGAGATAAAACCTAAACTTTTAAGTTTGGTTCAACAAAACCAATTTGGGGGTTCATCTTCTGAGGATTCGGGATTGCACTTAAATACTTTTACTGAGATTTATGACATGATGCATATTAAAGACGTAGATCCAGATGTTGTTAAGCTAAGATTATTCCCTTTCTCTCTTAGAGAAAAGGCTAAGGATTGGTTACTAGCTCTATCAAAGGGCACTATTAAATCTTGGGAGGAATGTCCTAATTTGTTTATGACTAATTTTTTCCCCAGCTAAGACTATGCAGCTAAGATCCAACATCACAAGCTTTTGATAAGAAGACCGTGAGCCACTAGCGCTTGTGTGAGAAAGGATGAAAGAAGCCGTAATGAACTGTCCTAATCATGGGAGGGAAGAATGGCTTATATTACACTTATTTTATAATGGTCTTAACCCAATGTCTAAGTCTATGCTAGATACTGCAACAGGAGGAACGATCATGGGAAAACATGTAAGTGTTGCAAAGAAGTTGCTTGATGGCATGTGGAAAGAACGTCGAAGAGAGTAAGTTCAATTACCGAGGTAAACAATGAGAAGCTTACATCTAAGGTAGATGAGTTGCTTATCTTAGTAAAGGGTAAAGAAGATACCCAAGTTAATGCTATCATTGCCGATGTTAATGATGTCAATTTTATAGCTCACACTCCTTTTAATCCTGCATGGAAAAATAATTATGCTTCTAATGTTCAAAAATATCATGCTAATCCTGTAGGAGCTCCTTATAATAATTATGATAATACTAATGGAGCAAATCATGGCAATCTCCCATTTGAGCAAACTGTTAGAATATTTATGCAAGCTCAAACCGTACAAAATAATATGCTTATTAAGATTACGGAGAACCATGAAAATAGTTTAGGAAGATTATCTAACCAGGCCGTTGCAATTAGAAATGATGTGCAGACTCTACATGAAAGAACAAAGACCGTGGAGGCCTAGCTGGGTAAAGTGGCCGAGAGACAAGCTCTCATACTAGCAAAGTTTGCCGGCAAACCCGAGCCAAATCTGGTAGAGGACCTCAAAATAATGAAGGTGGTGACAAACGATGAAAAGCCTGGAGAGATGGATTATAGCAACGCGCCAACGCCAAAATATACCATGGAAGATCTATTGAATATGTTCACCGTTAAGAATCCAGGTATAGAGCAAGGTAACTATGCTATGTACCAACAATTTATAAAACAAGTAGCATCTAAGGTTCTTGATTTAGAGATGGAGTATAAAAGACTAGCTGATAAGCATCCAGCTAAGCTAGATGATACATTTGAGCTCACTATTAAAATTAAGTTGGGAGTTAATGAGATATCCGTACTTTGTGATCTTGGTGCAAGTGTCTCAACAATTTCCAAAATCCTATTCGATAAATTAAACTTGAGGCCATTTGTTACAACTGAATTAAGACCCCATCTAGCTGATTCAACTTATAAACAAGTTGTTGGGATCAAAGAAAATATAGTTATTGAAATTAAAGGAAGTCCCGCTCTTACTGATCTAGTTATTGTGGACATGCCTGAAGATCCCATAGCACATATAATTCTAGGTAGGCCATTTCTAAGAACTTAATTTACATGAAGGGAATTTAAGGATAGGGCTACCATCTAGAGATCCGTTCATAGTCCACTTCCCTAGGAAAAAGAAGGACAAGCCTAATGATAATGATGGTGTGATTACTTTAAAAGAAAACTATTTTGGAGTGCGCATTCCACTCCCAAAACCTAAGTGATTGCCATCAAGGTCAAGTTAATTGACCTTAACTAGAAGCGTTTCATGGGAGGTAACCCATGTGAAATAAATTTTATCTAAGTTTTTATTATGTTTTATTTTCGTATTAGTTTTTGTTTTTAATAAAGAGTGTTCAAGAAGACCTATGGAAAGAGGAGAAGAAATAAGGTAATCCTCTACATTATATTTTACTAACACATGGACTAAGTATTGTTGGATCATTAGTTAGTATTTTTGCTACTATCTAACCTTTTGATAAGATGTGCGAAGGCGCACGGAGCTACTAATCAAATTCTGAGTTTGTTGTAGTTTATAGCGTCGATAACGACCACTGATATGGCCGGAGTGGCCTGTACCATGCGCCCGTACCATCTCAAGGCTAAGGGGGATATAATTTTTGATGATTGACAAAGGAATCAGTGGTGATAACGACCACTGGTACGGCCGGAGGCGCCTGTACCGTACCCCTGAGCAAACATCAGATTTAACCAACGACTCTGAACAGATAACGACCAGCAGTACAGGCGCGCGCGATCGTACCGAGTGCACCGCCTGGGAGCAGTCGTCGCCTCCAAGGTAAGCCACCCGGTACGGGCGGGCTCCAGCCATACCGAGGAGGGTAACCTAAAAATTCCAATTCATCTATTTCTCTTTCTTCTTCCTCCAAACTTCAAACCACCTCTAGTGGATCTTCAAATTTACTCAATCTTTATTCGATTCTTCGCACACACTCGGTCTAAGGTATGATTCTCCTCCGATCCCCAACTTATTTGTGCAAAAGCTTGGCTTAGTCATTCATCATTGTTAATCTACGCATGGGTCTTGTTCTTGATTCAATGTTGGTACTAAGTATGCTTAGAATTGTTTTTAGAGGATATTTCTTTTGTAGTTAGTGTAGAGAATCACTTATTCTATGTTTCTATTGGACCAAAAAAAATATTAGGAATTTTATTTACTTTGTCTTATTTTTATTTATTAGATGAACACGAGGAGTCGTACACGTGAGATGGTTGTGTAATCCTCCGCACCATCCATTGATACGTTAACCCCCCGAGTCACTTGGCATCGAGTTCACCGAGGAGTTTCATCTTACGTGTTTCAATCGTCTCAAGATTCAAGAGATCAAGTCCACCAAGTGGACGTGTCCTTATATCCTAAACCAACTTGGCATTTGTGCTGATTTCGATTTACTTTACAACAATGTTCGTTTGTACAATATTGTCTTTCAGGATGTCGCAACATATCGCCGCTTGACACTTGAGTTCTTTAGCACCTTGACACACATGGTGGATCCTTATGGTTGTTCCGAGGAACAAAGGCATGGAGTTGATCGAATGAAATTCCACCTTATGAACTGTGAGTATACTTTGACACTCAGCCAATAGGCTCAATGCTTTGGGTTTACCAACAACACCACCGATGTACGCACAACTACCTTTGATTTAGATCCTTCCTCTTCACAATACTTTAACTTGATGATAGTTCGTGGACACACACCCAAAGGAAACTAAATTGATCATCCTACCATTCGATATTTGTTATATGTTATTGCTAACACATTGCAGGCACGTGGTGAGTTTACTAGAGTTAATGAGGAGGACATGTTGATCCTCGCAAAACCTGCACTTATCAATTGTAATTCAATACCAAATTTGGGCACTTTACTTGTGTTTTATCTTAAGCATCAAGCTCTTCAATCTCAAGGACCCATATGTGGAAGAGGAGTTGTGACCGTTCTTGCACGCGCACTTCACATCAACCTAGGTAACATCCAACCGTTGATTCGAGGTAACTGTCTCGGTCCATCTACTCTAAGAGCATGTGGTATGATTTCTAAAAATCATGGTAGATATTTCTTCAATATACCTGGAGCAGATCACTTGATTCTTGCTCCTTTGCCTAACGGTCTATTCTCTATCGAGGATGGACGTTTGCATTTTGACGCGCAAGTCAAAGCTAATCTACCCCAACAAGAAATACCCGTGGGAGGAGAAGAAGATGAAGAAGTAGAACAAGAAGGACCCGAACATGATGTGCAGCCACCAAACTACTACACCATCTATGAAGATATTTAAGCACTTGAAGGAAATATTCAAACCATGAACAACCTCTCCATCAACCTTCGAGATGCCGCTGCAAGCCTCGCCACCCAGTTCCATGATTGGGCAACCAATGGAACGTGGGAGATTATCCACCACCACCATAATGAAAAACAAAGGGGATTGCTTGGCGATGTGTTTCCCTAGCAAATTTATTTGTGTAATAACGAGGTTGTACTCTAGCTCCTTGTGAGATTTGAAACACTCGTGTTGGCATGTTCCAACACTTTGCTTTTTTCCTTTGATTTTTAAATTTGCTTTCGTTTTAGTTTATTTGTTTTCTTTTGTTTTTCTTTAGCCCTTGCTTGGTCGCAAGTTCTTTTCTATTCTTTAATCCCTAACCTCAAAAATACAAAACTATTTTTCCGTTTATCCTTTTTTCGTAAAGGTGGATTCATACTTTGCCTCTTTGCTTTGATATCATTTCGAGAGTAATCGTGTTTGAGTTTTGAAGGAACACATTCCTATAAGGAAGAGGATCAGGAAGTTACTTATGAGAGGTATGTCCTCACTACTAGGAAACAGCTTATAGATAGACAAGATATTCAGTGGCGCATATGTAAAAATATGCGCCACAGATATATATCAGTAGCGCACTAGAAACAATGTTCTATAGAAGTTTGGCACTTCAGTGGCGCACAAAACCAATATGCGCCACAGAAGTCCATATTTCTGTATGCATATTTTGCAGCGCCATCTCATGAAAATCAAACTTCGTATGCATATAGACGTATGCGCCATAGAAGGTTGATGGGACCAAGCAGCAAAAAAAGAAGGAGAAACTTCTGTGGCGCATATGGACATATGCGCCACAGAAAGTGATGTTTCTGTGGCGCATATAGGTGAATGCGCCACAGAACAAGCATATAGGGGGGGAAAACAAATCCCACACCCCCCCCTGTGGATCGCCTTTTCAGTTTTGTAAAAAATAAACAAAAATGATAGAAACTTCAAAAAAATAATTCCTTTAAGTTGTAGTTAGATTTTAGGGTATAGATCTAGACAAATTTTAAAAACATGAATTTCGATGTATTTTGCAAAAATAGGTCATGGCCCGGTAAAACGGCTCTAACTTTTGCATACTATGTCGGAAAAAAATCTTTAACCTATCAAAATGATCGTCTCGAAATTCCCTACTCGAATTCAACGACCTTTGGTCGGGGAGAAACTTCTGTGGCGCATTTCCCCCATATGCGCCACAGAAGTCTCGGGCGGGATTCGAAATTTGAATCCCGCCAGCACCCTTTCTCCCTCCCTTTTTCCTTTTTCTCCCCCTCCCCACTTCTTCTCCCCTCCCCACTTCTCCTCCTCTCCACACTTCTCCTCCTCTCCTCCCCTCCTCTCCTCCACACTTCTCCCCTTCTCCTTCCTCCTCCTTCTCCACTCTCCGGCGACCTCCTCCTCCTCCTCCACCACCACCAACTTCGGCGACCACCTCCTCCTCCTCCTCCACCACCAACTCCGGCGACCTCCTCCTCCTCCTCCACCACCAACTCCGGCGACCTCCTCCTCCTCCACCACCACCAACTCTGGTGACCTCCTCCTCCTCCACCAACTCCGGTGACCTCCTCCTCCTCCTCCTCCTCCTCCTTATCCTTCTCCTCCTCTTCCACCACCAACTCCGGCGAGCTCCTCCTCGTCCTCCTCCTCCTCCACCACCACCAACTCCGGCAACCTCCTCCTAGACCTAGCCACCGCCCGCCACCACCACCACCAACTCCGGCCAGATCCGACCAGATCTAGATCTGGCCCGGGTTTTTTTTTGAAATTTGAAAAAAACTTCAGTGGCGCATATTGGCCATATGCGCCACAGAAGTTTGAGATCTGGCCCGCCTTTTTTTTTGAATTTTGGGAAACAACTTATGTGGCGCATATTGGCCATATGCGCCACTGAAGTTAGTTATCAGTGGCGAGGTATCAGTGGCGACTAACAAATGCGCCACAGATGTTCAAAAAAGGTGCGCCACAGAAGAGCTGTTTCCTAGTAGTGCCTATGTCTTCCACTTATGAAGTTTGAATTGTTTATCTTAGTTGGTTGATTTTCTAAGATGCATGCTTGTGGGAAGTAATTTAATATGGTTAGAGTAAGGCTTTTTATTAGTATGATGATTAGTTGTTGAAGATCTTGCTCTAGTTCTTTTAGTTAACCGAGTCTTGCCTTGGAAATAATATTGTCAAACAAGTACAACAAGAAAAAGTCTGAAATTTATGACTTGTTTGATGAATGATTGTCTTGAGAGTATACCCTTGATTATACTTAACCCCATAGATATTTTTACAATCTCGACAACACTCATGAAAGGAATTGTTTGACTGAAATAAAGTCTAGTGGTAATTGTGACGCATGCGAAAGCTAACCTGTGGATCAAACCGTTGTTCTAGCTCCAAAAACAAAATATGCGAGGCAACTTTGTTCTATGTCTCTGACGCACACCTTTGGGATGCCAACAACTCCGCTAGCTTTTGAACGATCTATGGTATAACCCCGGATTTCGGCTGTGAGTTGATGACATGATTGGCATCCATGTCAATGTACGGGAAAAAGTATTGGTACTTTCATAGGTTGTGAAAATACTAGAAAAAAGAAACAATCATCAATCCTTGAAAATGAGATGAAAAGGAAAGAAAGAAAGAAAAAAGATATCTATGAGGATCCACATAACAAGTCCTTGGCATGGTCTCATTACTACTTTATGAATTTTTCTTGAAAGATAATAATTGGATTAGAAGTGTTTTAGATTGACTTGATCTATTGATGTGTGTGTAAATAAGATACTTCATTGTCATACTACTTGGGACATGAAACTCTCTTACTCAATTATGCTATTCAAACATCTTAAGTGTTCCTTGGCAAGATGGGAGTTCATTAGAGAAATTGGATTGATTGCTACACTTCTAGTTATTTATACTTATATTAAACTTTAATTTGATTATCTTGACTGACCGAAGCTTGTATAGTATTCTTGTCATCTCTAACTTTGATACGCTTTGCAAATGAATGAAGTGTTGAGCACATACGACTACCTACTGTAAGTGAACTCCTATTCTCGTTGTTTCATGTTTAAACGCTGAATTCCTTATAGTTCTTTTGGTTCTTCTTACTCGAGGGCGATCAAGGTTTGAGCTTTGGGGAAGTTGATGGCTCTGATTTTTGCCATCTTCCACTGTGTTTAAACATTGTTTTTGGTCAAGCAATTGCCAAATAAACTCTCAACCTTGCCACTAATGATTAATAATTTCAAAGATGTGCAAATCCCTTATTTGATTTATGTTGTGCAGGAAATTGCTGTTTTTAAGGCGAAATAAGGAGTCATAATGAAGGATTTTGAGGAAGTACACACAACCAAGTAATTGGGAAGCAATTCCAAGTCGTCAGAATGCTTAACGACCACTGGTACGGGCGCGGTCTGCCCGTACCGCCCGCCCGTAATAGGTGGCGATGGCTTCGTCTCGTCAAACCCTACAACTTTTGTGAAGACGTCTATATATTTTGAGGCTCCAGCCACCGGCCAGACAGCCGCCATTCTCAGATTGCATCACAACACCCCCAAAGGAGATCCACACCATTGTTCATCACTTCCACCATCCATCCATCCACTAGCCATAGCCATTGCTTTGTACTTTTAGATCTCCTTGTGATTTGGCGACCATTGTAAGAATATTTGATTTTAATCTAAATATTTGTATGATGTTTTCTATCTCCGATCTATTTGTTATGAGTGAGTAGTCCTCACGGGCTGCGCGTTGGAGAGAAACCTCGCAGCAATTATGTGCATCTAGATCATGGGAGAATTGTATTTTGTTTGGATTCGTGATTTGTATCTTTTGTTTCTTCGTCTCTAGCCTCGATCTGAGGACTTGTAGGTACCCAAGCTCACATAGATTGATAAAGGATTGAGGTGAGATACTTGGCTAGCGGCGATCTCATAGGAAACTCAGTGACAGAAAGGGAAGTACGGTCTTCGCTTAGTGCCCCATTCGGGATCAACTACAACATCACCACTTAAAGCTTTAATCTGTGTTTACACATAATAATCGTTTGCAACCTGTGGCTTTGGTGTGTTCTCGGTTGGATTAAATGTCTATTGACATGCCCGCTGCATTACGAGGGCTCTAGAATATTAGGATGTGTTGCCCACAAAAGATTATCTCAATACAAACACTATACATGATTGTGCTTATTATTATCTTTCATCTCATTTGATGTGCAGCTGCAGGTGGATCTAACCCTGGCCTATCTCCATCCACTGATTCAAACCCGTTATAAAGTAAACTAGACTCGTCCGGTCAACTAAGGTAAAACGAACAAACAAAGTCTTGTAGACGTGTCCTTTCTTATTACCTTTTAGCAGTGCTTTCCAAGATTCGATTAAACCTAGGTCTTCTAGAGAAAAATCTATTATACTACATCCGTGAATCCGGATCGAAGGTATCATGAACCAAAACATCAGTAGCACCGTCCTTATATTACATAAAGGTGTGTCTATATCGGGCTCAGGAAGAAAAAGGGTAGCTTTGGTGGTGGTGGGTGGGAGGAGGTAGGACACCCATGAGAGAAAGGATAAACATGCTCGTCGAACAAAGCATCGCGAGACACGTATATACGACTAGTTGAGCGATCATATAGTGGAAACCGAGATGATTTGGACTATAACCAAGAAAGATGCACATGCAAGAGCAAAAGTTTAGCTTTCATGTTTGGTAGGGGCGGATGTTGGGCAGCAGGCGCATCCAAATACGCGAAGAAAATTATAATCAACTAGTTTGTTTAGAAGTTTTGTGACGGGGGTGGAGTTGTGGATGATTTTGCTAGGCATACGATTGATTAAGTAACAGGCGGTAAGGACTACATCGTCCCAAAATAGAAGGGGTAAAAACTATTGAGTGAGGAGGGCTATGGCCGTTTCAACGAGATGACGATGTTAATGCTCAATTGCACCATTTTGTTGGTGCAATGCGATGAGTGACTCCTGTTTTATTAAAGTAGTGGTGGAGTTTTTGATATTCTCCACCCTAATCTGACTGAACATAGACAATTTTGGTACCAATATTAAGCTGAACTTGTTTTTGAAACTGATGAAACACATGTTCAACATCCGATTTATATTTCAACAAATACACCCAGGTGAATTTATTAAAATCATCTACAAAACTAACAAAATAGCGAAAGTCGCCTGCCGATTTAATGGTAGGACCCCGGACAAGCTCTAAAGGTGACCAAGAAACTCGACTAGACACTTCATAAGGAAGTTGATGAACCTTGGCTTGCTGGCATGCATCACACACATCTGACACAAAATCTTTATTTGGAGAGGATGCTAATTTATTTGTTTGACGGATAGCTTGGTCAATTGGTGAAGCAGGGTGCCCAAGATGGCGATGCCAGGTTACTTGGACGGGGTGGTGTGGTGGGCTTGTCGGTGGTAGGCGTGCTGACGATCTTGTGGGCGTCATGGATGAACTAGGTACAGGACACCGCGGCTGCTACCTTCTAGTAGGGTTGTTCTCATGGTATGCTCCTTAACAACAAAGGAAAATGGGTGAAATTCAACGAAACAATTATTATCAAGTGTAAGTTTGTGAGTGGAGAGAAGATTTTTGCTAATATTAGGAGCAAATATGACATTAGAAAGACGTAAAGATCGATTTGAACCAGATATTGAAGATTCACTGATATGTGAGATAGGAATATGCGTACCGTTGGCAACCTGAATCAGATAGTTGCCTTTGTACGGTTCGTGGGTGTGGAGACTCTCCATGTTATGTGTCATGTGATTAGTCGCACCTAAATCGAACTACGAGTTGGGAGCTCTAGTGTAATCTTCATTGGAGGTGGTGTAATTCGCATATCGATTCGAAGATTAGGATGTATCGCATGGTTGAACCGCGAATAACACCCGATGGCATCATGACCATACACACCGCAAATTTGACAGGTGGACTTGCCGACGCGTCCATGCCCTCCTCCCTGAGTGTGCCCACACCTAGAGTTGTCACCACTACCACCTCCATTATCGTCGTTGTTGTCGTAGTTGCCGTAGTTGTTGTTGTCGTAGTTGCCATAGTTGTTGTTGTTGTTGTGAGAGAAAACAAATCGTTCATTTTGACTTTGTCGGTGGCCGTGCTTGTAAAATATCTAAAATATAGGGGCAAAACAGTCAAATCTATATGGACGAAGGATAGAACAACCCTCCCTTTATTATTAGCTACTCTCTCTATTAGGAACTGTAAGCCTATGAGCCAATTTGATAGGATTAAGAAAAAAAATAACTCATCCTCTTAATTACTGTATACATCAATAGTTGTATGTGCATTAGAGAAGAGAAAGAAAGATCTTATAATTCTTAACATTCTAAAAAAACTCATAGGTCTTATAATATCTGGAGGGACTATAGAAAAGGCTAGAGGTAGGCTAGAGTGGGCCGGTTGCATGATGCGGCCAGGTAGACGGGCAGTAGCCAGCTCCCGGCTCCTAGTCGCAACAGCAGACGATGGCTAGCTTCCAGACGCAGTTACGGCGCCATCCTGGCCATCGCAATCAGGAGACGACAACGCTAGTGGGGATGTGTACTATACCGTGTGTGTTAGAATACTATACGTGTACGGTATATAGATAGGATAGTACTCTACGTCTTGTACTCCATTTATCCCCGTGTATCTCTATATAAAACCCCACAATGATCATTGCAATACAATACAGAATATTTCGTGATCAATATTTTTCACATGGTATTAGAGCGGTTAGTCTCACGGCGTTGATCCTAGACCCTCCCACCACTTCTGCAGCACGCGCCGCTCCCGGGGATATCAATATCTTCTCCTCGGGGGCATGGCACCCGACATAGATCAAAGATCTGATCATTTCCATAGATTAGATTAGATCAAATTCGAAATTTTCCAATTCCTAGATTAGATCCAATTAGCCAAATAAATCCCTAGATATTTAGATTCTCGTCCGGTGAAAACTAGTGAAAGATCACAGGGTTAGAGAACAGGCTGGACAAGATATCCTGAAGACGCATGCTTTCAGAAGTCCATCACGCCGCCACCCCGCGGATCAAGTATCGTACGTCTACATCAATAACCGCACGAGTATGCAAAATCCGTCCGACAATGACGCACCATGCCAGATAAGAACGCGGCCACGCGCGCGGGGGTCAAATGTCGCGTCCTACACCCACCACGGCAGATCGATCCATGCAGATTCCCTCGGTCGTAGATCCATGCAGATTCTCTAGGGCGGCATCAATGTGCCTGATTGATGCCTGTGACAACTCCATACATACATGCACTAGGGGCGTGTTTGGTTGCCTGTTTTCCCATTTCTTGCATGGGCTGAGAAGAAATAAGGGTGTTTGGTGTATTGGGTCGCATGTGTTTCTTGCATCACACGAACTTCAAAGCAGTCCAAAAGTTGGCCCGCTGGGAACGCCGATTTTGGGCGTTTCCCCGGGGACAGGCCCCGCTCGTGCAAAAGGAGGAAAGTTGCGCCGCCCGTGCGAGCTCGGCGATGGCACGAGCCGCGGGTTTCCCCCAAAAGCTGCCAGGAGAAATTTCGTCACCTCCTGCTGACGCGCCGGTATAAAGCACCACCTGCCACACCAATGTCCATCGCCACCATTTTCCCTATTCTTCGAGCTCTCAAGCCGGCAAGGTTCTGCATCGCGCGATAAGTAAGTGGCGGGAGCGGCGGTGGTGGTTGTAGACCGGCTTGTGCAGGCGTTCTTCTCCAAGATCTTCATCTCGACGTGCTCCGCTCCTCCGATGCCGGTGAGTTCCATCAAATCCCAGGTCTAGTAGTATCATTCAGTTAGCCTTGTAGATCTGATTGTAGTTTGTGGTAGATCTGGGTTAGTATAGTTATAGATTGGTGTCTTCCTGGACTCATTGCATGTTTAGGCTTGTGTTCATGTGTGTAGTCTAGGTCCTGATACGTGCGATCGTGAAATGTGTAGGACATGACCAGCGATGAGTTCAACCAGGCCCTCCTGGATTCTCAGGAGACCTTTGTCGCTGAGACCCAATCCCAGCTACCCCTCTGAGGCTCACCTATCCTTAGCGCACAAAGATCTTGTCTATGCCTCCGATGACCGGGTACATGGTAGAGAAGATTGCAGAGCAAGATGCCAAAATCAAGGCCAAGAAGAAAGCCAAGGCTGGCAAAGCCCACAACACAGGGTAGTGCAAGGGGGTTAAGGGCACCATGAAGTGGGAACGGTTCCTCTCGGCGTTCGTTCTCAACCAGATGTGTGATATCATCAAGAGCGGTGTCAGGACGAAGAAGGTGTTCAAAGAAGTGCACCTGAATACTGTTCCCCGCAAGGTGTTTGAGTTCTGTGGCATTGAGGTGTCCTCCCAGCAGGTGTACAACCACCTGCGTAAGTGGAGGACTAGGTGGATCCATATGTCCATGATCAGAGACCTTAGCAGAGCTAGCTGGGACGAGGAGACCTGCATCATCATCTTGGAGGACGCCCACTATAGGGAGAATATCATTTTGCGGCCCGAAAGTTGGGGTGTCCAGGCAACACGGTACCCAAGTTCCCTGAAATCATCCACGATGACTACAGTTGGTGTGCCAAATACTTAGAGGGTCTTTTTCAGCACGAATTCAACTTTATGTTTCAATACAAAAAATCAGGCTAACGGCCGTCAAGTTGGCCCCCCCTGTCAGTTCTCGCCGTTAAGTCGCTCCCGTCGCTTAGGTGTCAATTAGGCTTGCAGCGTTGGCACCTGCATCCATTACGCGTCTTCTTCTTCCCAGGAGCGGTAATCTGTGGGGCGTCGCAGCCATGGCGTGGAGCTGGGACGTGGACGAACCTGCTCGGCCCAGCTCTCCTCCCTGTAGGCTTGCAGCGTTGGCGCCTGCATCCATTACGCGTCTTCTTCCCCGGAGCGGCAATCTGTGGTCGCGGCCATGGCGTAGAGCTGGGACGTGATGAAGCTGCTCGGCCCCGCTCTCCTCCCCATCCCGAGTCGGAGCTCGCCCTCACTGTGGACGCACCCATGGCACGGTGCGGGGACGAGAATTGGTTCCCGGTGAGATCTATCACCTTCTCGACCATGCTCAGTTCTGTGTTCCTCCTCTAGAATCCGAGCTCGCCGTCACCGTGGTTGCACCCGCACCAATTCTGCCACCTCTGCCGAGGTCTCTGTGGTAGCTCAAGTTCTGGGGATCTCCAAGTTCTGCCATGTTGGGCATGTAAGTGTTGTTGTATGTTAAACTAGCAAATCTCTTTTGTTCAAATATCTTGGGCTGTACCAACTTCATTGTGTTTAATTATGAAAGACAAAATATAAATGATTTCTCTCAATTTATCGCATAGAAAAATGCACAGCTAATTTCATATTCTCGCAAGAACTGGCCCCACTTGTTGAACCGACGGCACTGCCACAATCTCCACATAACCACGGAGAGTTCTCGAACCGAAAGTTGCACTTACCACGTTTCTTCTGCAGTCATTCCTCTTCCTCAGTCATTCCTCTACAGTTTTTCCTGGGCGCTTCTTCTTCCTCTGTTCTGGAACCGTCGGTTCATCTTCTTCTTCCTCTCGCAGGCAGTTCGTTGCAGGCATTTCCTTTCACCCATTTCCTTGCAGGCATGGACGATGGGAAACGCACAACAGAGACCCACTTGGTCCCTGCCCATGGCACCACGACTTTGACAGTGGTGTACACAAATGATGAAGCGACTGTGGAGACAACTCTCGCCAGGTTTGAGCAATTGCTTGAGAAAGAGAAGCACAAGTTTCTGGGGCTAGACTTGGAGTACACCCGTGCAAATAAGCGAAAAAATCCTCCACGAGAGATCACTGTCATGCAAATCGCCATACATGAGGAGGTCCTCGCTTACCACTTCTGCAGGTATGTGAAATTTAAATTTGAGATCACCACTTCTGCATCACTTGTTCCCTTACATCCCTAGAACCATCTAAGTGCAGGAGTAAACCAACTGAGATGCATTGTCCGGTTCTGGTCGAGTTCTTGTGTAGGAAAGGGATAACTTTCACTAGCGTGGATATCACAAATGACACAATTATGCTTTCTCGTGCGTTGATAAAAATCCCAGAGGGACACCACATCGACATCCAAAATCTATACAAGATCAAATCATACCCAGCGAGGGATGGCATGGGTGATCTGGCAGCGGAAATCATCGATAAATCCTATGAAAAAATGAAAAAATTGAAGCGATTCGATCACGACCACTGGGAGTGGAAGCCGATGAGCCAGGTGCGCCTCGAGTATGCATCCAGAGACGCCTACATGGCGTACGAGTTGTACAGTAAGATCATTACCATGAAAGATGGGATGGTTCAGGCAGGGTTTTTCGCGAGAGAGCTATACTCTGATTGCAAGCTAGCCCAGGAGAAGAAGCGCGAGGAGGACAGAAAGCGGTTTCAGGACGAGCAGGGATCTTGGGACGGTGGCGACATCAAGCGGCTGAAGGGGAAGCAAGTCAAGGACGACAACAAGTGGTGGTGATACATTATGTGTTTGAACTAGATTTTAGTTTCTAGTTTATTATGTGTGTGATACATTTAGTTACTTCAATACAAAATTTCGACCAATTTAACTTGTTGATGTATTTCTTGACAATTATAATATAATCAAGCACTAGAAATATTTTGTAGTGTGCATGAGCATGATCAGTAAATATAATTGAACACTAGAAACTTTAAGGCACTCCATATAAAGGAGTTGATTAATATAGAAGGTTCACTAGAGACACCACGGATATATTGTCTTACATGCCACACACAGGTAATAATTAACTAGAACAAAATAAAAGCAGGGGCTGCAGTAGGAGGCCGGGACATGGAGACGCCTAGCAGGGTAGGGGTTTATCAGCAGGAGGCAGCGACAGCCTAGTCGATGGGATACAGGCTAGTCCTGACATACTCCTGGAGGAATTTGCCATAGGCTGCGTGCCGCGCCAAGGTAATCGGCCTATGGCTTCTGCCTCCGCCTCTGCCAACGCCCTCCGCTTGCTGGATCATGCTGTTGAGGTCCATGTTGATTGCTCTGCCACAGAATGGCAAAACAGTCTCCCCTACGGTGGAAACGGATTAGCCCACACCGTAACCGCCTCAGCACGTAGCGGCTCTTGTTGTCCCTAGATACCTTGCTATCGTCCACTTCATCATCATCCTCCTGTTGATTTTTAAGAACATAACTTAGAACTCATACATATGATTGAATTGTATTACAACTCAAAAATTGACAACATGTATATGTAAGACAATATATCCGTAGATATCAAAGATAAAGCATCTCAGCAATAGTTTGATCGGTTCATATATCATTTCATATACATATGCATCATACCAATCATTAAAAGATCAGAAACAATCATTGCTGATGAGGAGTCCGAGGTACTACATTGCTAGCTTCTCTAGTCGCAGCCACAGTTTTCACTGTTCATACATAGGATTTGCTCAATCGTGTACAGATTCTTTTACTCTTGAAGTAGGGTAGTATATATATGATTCGATCGGTTGATTGATGCACCTGCCATCTAGTCACAAAACCCCAATTTGTCTAGTCACAAAACCCCAATCTGCTCATCTGCCATCTAGTTGAGTTTGCTAGTTGAGTGTTGATTTCGATACACACTAGGCCTATAACATTACATTTCCATTCCTTATTGAGCGCAATGATTCAATTTTGCCCCAAAATAGTGTAAGGGCATCTGATGGTCTCGTTTTCTTAGGGATGGTTAGTGGCCCTGAGGCAGCAATGCACATAAACAATATAGGTTGTGCTGTTGGTATTTTGGTTCTCTGACTCCATCACTGAAAAAAATAAGGCCCTAATTTTTCTCTCACATGGAACCTAAATATATAATATTTGTATTGTTTCTGATCTATGAATGTGTTGTATGATGCATTTGTAAATCCCTAAATATTGTTTTGTACGATTACATTTCAATTTCTTATTGTGGCCAATGATTCAAATTTGCCCCAAAGAGAGGCAGACACATTGGTGTCAAATTTTTATAGGGATGAGTGAGCGAACCTGGGGCCATGTATAAGATCAATATAAGCTGTGCAATTGTTACTTGGTTCGCTTATGACATCTCTATAGAAACTTATGAGGCTGCAATCTTTATTCTACATTCATAGAACTATGATATTTGAATTATCTATTCCATGCATTCATAGTGTATAAGAATTACACTTTAGTTTGTCACCAAGGCCGATGATTGAAATTTGCCCCAAAAGAGTTCAAGGGGAGACACGTATGATGGTGTCGTGTTTTAGGGATGGGTTGGTGAACCTGAGGCAGCAATGCACACAAACAATATAGGTTGTGCTGTTGGTACTTTGGTTCCCCAACTCCATCTTTGAAACAAATTATGAGGCCCTTGATTTATTCTCATATGGAACTACATATATGATCCTTGAATTGTTTCTGATCTTTTAATGATTGGTATGATGCATATGTATATGAATGGTTTTGATCATAAGTATTTTTAACATGTACCTGAAGAATAATTGTTTGGTTTTTTATTTATAATTACAATATTTGGGCTTGTTTTTATACCTGACTATGTATATTCCTGAATAATGTTTTGTACGATTACATTTCAATTTCTTATTGTGGCCAATGATTCAAATTTGCCCCAAAAGAGAGGCATACACATTGGTGTCAGATTTTTTCAGGGACGAGTTAGTGAACCTGGGGCGATGTACAAGAACAATATAGGTTGTGCAATTGTTACTTGGTTCACTTACGCCGTCCCTATAGAAACTTATGAGGCCTTAATCTTTATTCTACATTCATATACATATGCATCATACCAATCATTGCATGTCTGTTCCTCTAAACAAACCACATAAGGATCCACCAGTGTCATTGCATGTCTGTTCTTTTCATGAACCACACCCAGTGTCATTGCATGTCTGTTCTTTTCATGAAACACACCCGGTGTCACTGCATGTCAGTTCTTTTCATGAACCACATAAGGATCTACCAGTGTCATTGGATGTGTGTTCTTCTCATGAACCACACGTGGACCCACCGGTGTCATTGCATGTATGTTCCTCTAAACAAACCACATAAGGATCCACCAGTGTCATTGGATGTGTGTTCTTTTCATGAACCACACCTAGTATCATTGCATGTGTGTTCTTCTAAACAAACCACATAAGGATCCACCAGTGTCATTGCATGTCTGTTCTTTTTATGAACCACACCCAGTGTCAGTGCATGTCTGTTCTTTTCATGAACCACACCAAGTGTCACTGCATGTCTGTTCTTTTCATGAACCACATAAGGATCTACCAGTGTCATTGGATGTGTGTTCTTCTCATGAACCACACGTGGATCCACCGGTGTCATTGCATGTCTGTTCCTCTAAACAAACCACATAAGGATCCACCAGTGTCATTGGATGTATGTTCTTTTCATGAACCACCCCCAGTGTCATTGCATGTGTGTTCTTCTAAACAAACCACATAAGGATCCACCAGTGTCATTGCATGTCTATTCTTTTCATGAACCACACATAAGGATCCACCAGTTTCATTGCATGTATGTTCTTTTCATGAACCACACCCAATGTCATTGCATGTCTGTTCCTCTAAACAAACCACATATGGATCCACCAGTGTCATTGCATGTCTGTTCTTTTCATGAACCACGCCAAATGTCATTGCATGTGTGTTCCTCTAAAAAAACCACATAAGGATCCACCAGTGTCATTGCATGTCTATTATTTTCATGAACCACACTCAATGTCATTGCATGTGTGTTCTCCTAACAAACCACATATGGATCCACCACTGTCATTGCATGCCTGTTCTTTTCATGAACCACAGCTAGAGTCCACAAGTGTCATTGGATGTGTGTTCTTCCCATGAACCACACATGGATCCACCAGTGTCATTGCATGTCTGTTCTTTTCATGAATCATAGCTAGAGTCATTGCATGTCTGTTACTTCCATAAACCACATATGGATCCACCTAGTGTGATTGCATGTCTATTCCTCTAAACAAACCACATAAGGATCCACCAGTGTCATTGGATGTGTGTTCTTCTCATGAACCACACATGGATCCACCAGTGTCATTGCATGTTTGTTCCTCTAAACAAACCACATAAGGATCCACCAGTGTCATTGCATGTATGTTCTTTTCATGAACCACACCCAGTGTCATTGCATGTGTGTTCTTTTCATGAACCACAGCTAGAGTCATTGGATGTCTATTCTTTTCATGAACCACACCTAGTGTCATTGTATGTCTATTCTTTTCATGAACCACACCCGGTGTCACTGCATGTCTATTCTTTTCATGAACCACACATAAGGATCTACCAGTGTCATTGGATGTGTGTTCTTCTCATGAACCACACGTGGATCCACCGGTGTCATTGCATGTTTGTTCCTCTAAACAAACCACATAAGGATCCACCAGTGTCATTGCATGTCTGTTCTTTTCATGAACCACATAAGGATCCACCAGTGTCATTGCATGTCTGTTCTTTTCATGGACCACATAAGGATCCACCAGTGTCATTGCATGTCTATTCTTTTCATGAACCACACCCAGTGTCATTGCATGTCTGTTCTTTTCATGAAACACACCCGGTGTCACTGCATGTCTGTTCTTTTCATGAACCACATAAGGATCTACCAGTGTTATTGGATGTGTGTTCTTCTCATGAACCACACGTGGATCCACCGGTGTCATTGCATGTCTGTTCCTCTAAACAAACCACATAAGGATCCACCAGTGTCATTGGATGTGTGTTCTTTTCATGAACCACACCCAGTGTCATTGCATGTGTGTTCTTCTAAACAAACCACATAAGGATCCACCAGTGTCATTGAATATCTGTTATTTTCATGAACCACACCCAGTGTCAGTGCATGTCTGTTCTTTTCATGAACCACACCCAGTGTCACTGCATGTCAGTTCTTTTCATGAACCACATAAGGATCTACCAGTGTCATTGGATGTGTGTTCTTCTCATGAACCATATGTGGATCCATCGGTGTCATTGCACGTCTGTTCCTCTAAACAAACCACATAAGGATCCACCAGTGTCATTGGATGTGTGTTCTTTTCATGAACCACACCCAATATCATTGCATGTGTGTTCTTCTAAACAAACCACATAAGGATCCACCTGTGTCATTGCATGTCTGTTCTTTTCATGAACAACACCCAGTGTCAGTGCATGTCTGTTCTTTTCATGAACCACACCCAGTGTCACTGCATGTCTGTTCTTTTCATGAACCACATAAGGATCTACTAGTGTCATTGGATGTGTGTTCTTCTCATGAACCACACGTGGATCCACGGGTGTCATTGCATGTCTGTTCCTCTAAACAAACCACATAAGGATCCACCAGTGTCATTGGATGTGTGTTCTTTTCATGAACCACACCTAGTGCCATTGCATGTGTGTTCTTCTAAACAAACCACATAAGGATCCACCAGTGTCATTGCATGTTTGTTCTTTTCATGAACCACACCTAGTGTTAGTGCATGTCTGTTCTTTTCATGAACCACACCCAGTGTCACTACATGTCAGTTCTTTTCATGAACCACATAAGGATCTACCAGTGTCATTGGATGTGTGTTCTTCTCATGAACCACATGTGGATCCACCGGTGTCATTGCATGTCTGTTCCTCTAAACAAACCACATAAGGATCCACCAGTGTCATTGGATGTGTGTTCTTTTCATGAACCACACCCAGTGTCATTGCATGTGTGTTCTTCTAAACAAACCACATAAGGATCCACCAGTGTCATTGCATGTCTATTCTTTTTATGAACCACACCCACTGTCAGTGCATGTCTGTTCTTTTCATGAACCACACCCAGTGTCACTACATGTCTATTCTTTTCATGAACCACATAAGGATCTACCAGTGTCATTGGATGTGTGTTCTTCTCATGAACCACACATGGATCCACCGGTGTCATTGCATCTGTTACTTCCATAAACCACATATGGATCCACCTAGTGTGATTGCACGTATGTTCTTTTCACAAACCACACATGGATACACCAGTGTCATTGCATGGGTAACCGTTAGACCGAGTCTTCTAGAAGGCACGCCCTAACACAGTTGTTCTACTTGACGATTGTTACATACCGTTCGATTGGGGCCCTTGGACGATTGGGATGGTCTTCATGAGAGCGATCCGTGAATAGGATGTTCTGCGGCATGATTGGTTACGCTTGCTCTGGACAAACTAGCAACACCGGGCGCTCCCTTGTTGCGAGTGTCACGTCTCACGAGTTTCGTGGGCCACATCCCAGTGTCACGTCCCCATTACTTCTCTTCCTTACCCTCGAAGTCACTTTCCCCACTTCACTCCCATCCTTGCCGTAGCCGCAAGCCGACGGCACCTCCATCCCAATCCCCTCTCCGGCAGCCACCCCCCTACCCTCTCGCCATGGGTTCAAGGGAGGCGGCTCGTCGTGGACGACGAGGGCAGTGATTTTGATGTGAGTCGTCTCATCTCTATTTCTATCATTTGTGGCCAGTTATCTATTTTTTGAGCTAGATCTAATCTGTTTACTCATGCGCGTATGATGTGTTAGGCCAACCAGACGATGTATGACTCCGACTATCACGGTTTAGAGGATGAAGACAGTCCTCTGGTATGTAAACATGGATATGTGCCCGCTAAACTTGTAGCCTTTGAAGGACGAAACACAGGCAGGAGGTTTCTACGGTGTCAAGGACATCGTGCAATGATGCAAGACGGAAGTTGCGGTGTTGTCAAATGGGTAGATCCAGAGTGGCCCAAATCAATGCAGAAAACGCTGGACAAACTACAAGAAATGACTGAGTTGAAAGAATCCGTATTCAGCTCACTTCTTGACAGTGTTGAGACGAAGCTATGGGAACCAGTTGACACGACCAAGCATAAGCGAGATCTCAGGTGGGTGCAAGACAAGGTTATCAAAGTCGAAAAGGAGAGGGACACGGCGTTGGCCCTGAAGGCTAAAGCAGAGCAAGAACTGACTCAAGCAAGGAATGATCTCCACCAGGCCAAAGTCCTGCAGTACACAACTACGAGTATTGACAAGTGCATGAGGAAAAAATGCAGAGAAACAATTGAAGCTGTGCAAGGAAGATGCTAAAAGGAAGGAGCAGAAAATTCGATCCTTGCTCTCGCAGGAAGATGCGCATCGGGCCAAGATTAGGAAGATCAAGGAGATGTGTGATAACTAGTTCTATTTATCTTAAGCTCTGTGCCTTTTTAAGTCGTAATATTTGTACTTGTTGACCTAGCGGTCTGAACTATTGGTCCTGGATTCTAGGGAGGAAAAAAATTCCTCTGACCCCGCATTACTTCTTTTGTCTGACCCTGCATTACTTCTTTTGTCTGACCATCGCTTCGTCGTCCTCGTGTACAAATAGGAGGCGCCACAGCGCGTCGCTTCGTCGTCCATCCCCTCGTCCTCTCCAATCTCCACCGTGCCGCCATGGAGATGCCTGATCTGAACTTGTACGAGGCGGTGATGTTCGCGAACTTCGACATCCTCGCGCCGCCAGCCGCGAAGGTGCCCCACGGATGGCGCACCAGCTCTGCGGGGGTGCCGGTGGCTCCGCTACCTGTCCGAGCCGAGATGGAGAGCGGAATCGTGGCGCGCCGCCGCCAGATGCCCGCGTGGAAGAGGGCGCTGCCCCGGTACGCGGTGGCCAGCCCGTACTGTCCAGCGCTGTTCAAGAAGGAGCGGAAGGCCAAGATTGGCAACCGCATCGTTGACGGGCGCGTGGTGCACCGGGATCTCCGCAACCGAGAAGGGCGGGAGAGGTTCTGGTCCATCCCTGGACGGACCAAGTACACCGTCATCGCCGCCCCTCGACGCGAAGAGGTGCTCCGTATCGCGAACAATGCAGACATCGTGGAGGTTCTGTCCGACAGCGACGAGGAAGCCAGCGGCTCGAAGGACAGTGGCAGCGGAAGTGAAATTGTTGACTAGTGGTTGAATTAATGTAGGATGTCAAATCGCACCTTTGTTTAGAAGAATTTGTGGTTGAAGTAATGAAATGCCTCGATTTAGATCTCTGTATCCATTAATTTGTGAAAGAATTTGTGATTTAGATCAATTTCTGCCTCGATTTAGATCTCTGTCCCAGATTGGGAACGTGACCATGGACCAAAGACACATTTTCTACTAGTGTATTCTGACATTGGTGGTTTGTTTAAATGTAATCTACGTGGATTGTGCCGCATGCAAATGGCACAACCATAATTTATAAAGTGGAAGCACGTACATCCGGTTACTGGAGATCCGGGAGCTTCGCCAGATGCAGGGGATGCAGGAGCAGAGAGGCGTTGAGATAGACGGGCTCAAGATTAGGCCAGAAAGTGGTACCCATTTCCTCCTCATCTGGGCATTATCGGTGAGAACATTGTTGTTTATGTTGCCACGTCATTGTGCAGCATCTGAAATAAGTTACTGCTTCGTTGAGTGTGGCAGCTTAAATAATTTATTTATGTGAAACTTACATTCCATCGTATTTGGAGACCTCCTGCCCCTCAGCAATCATGGAACCGGTGGATCCTTGTTTTCAGATAGCAGTGGCACAATCACAATTTTGGATTCAACTACTGACTCGGGCGTTTCCAAACCCTAAGTCGCGGTACATTTTACTCAGAGAACGTGGGTAGATTGTTTCGCCCAACAACGTGTCACACACAGAGAGATTAGAATTTAACAGAATTACATATATAGGTTCAAGTCCGACACATTACTATGCATCTTCATTGTCAGCAGCCTTCTTCCGCAGTCTGGGTGCCAAGCCTTCACGTCCAATGGCTTCTTCATTTCCTGCCTTCTTCCTCTTCCTTGATGCCAATTTTCTTAGCTTCACGTACTCTGCATCGCCGGGACAATATGCACTAGAATCGTGTCTAGCATCATCTTTCCACTCGTTTTTAATTTCTTCGGGCAGCAAAATGACATCTTTCCACTCGTTTGTAATTTCTTCGGGCAACAAAATGACTGAACCGGCAGTCATGTTTCTAACCTTGCGGCACTTCCTGTCAAAGAAATAAGATTGTTGCATAACTGCCCAATATCTACAGAGGAAATAAAACAAAAGTTACAATTCAGCACAAACATGCGAACCCCAAGAGACCTTTGCTTACCAGGAGCTAATTGGGTTCGAGCAACCACCTTGTCCAAGAATAGAAGGGCGACTCCCAGTTGCAGCAGCTTCCACATCCAGTACATCACATTTCAGCTCAAACATGGCAGCCGAAGCATACCTTTTCATCAACGCAATTAGCTGACGGTCACATATTATAGGAACCATGATGCCACTTTCATCCATGAAGCTGAACTTTGCAGTCTGCTTCGGCCATAATTCGACATGAATACGCAGAGCAGCAACCATACCAGATATAGTGCAGATCTGCGCAGGCGCTTCTTCCATCGTGAAACAATGGTGTTCATACCTCTTGCCCTTAAAGTCGTACCTATAGAGAACTACCGTAACCAGGTAAGGAGGGTCCGCGTAGATCCCACTTGACAGAAAACTGTGGACAAAATATGTTTGTCAGCGTTGGGCTAACAAACAATTTGAGGTTCAGTAGCCAGCTAGCAGTTGTAACTAGTGCAAATAGCAAAGAGAAGGGTAGATCACCTGCTTGTAGACAGAACTTCTTCTTTCTTGATAGTAGGATCTGCCATCCTCCGAGCTACTCGGCTCGTCGGCGGCGGAGGCGGGCTAGAGCCTCGCAACGGCGGCGGAGGCATGCGCCATTGGAGCTCGGGATCAGCGACTTGGCGCAGCAACTAGGCGCAGCAACTTGGCGCCAGAAGTCAAATGTCCGAAGGGATCGTCCTGCCTAGAGGGTGGATTCCGAAACCGCCGGTGCTAGGGGAAAGCTGGGAATGGATTTGTGAAATTGGTCAACGCATCCAATCTACTTAGCTGCTCGATTTGCCTAAGAGGTTGCCGCGTTGGCGCCCACGTCACGGACAGATGACCGACATGAGGGTCCCGACCGTCTACTTCATGGGGCAGTTTAACGAAATGTTTGAATTTGGCAGGGGTGAGATGAGTTTGCCTCAAAATAGCCCCTCTTAGTAGTTGGCGGCCCAACTTTACGAAACGCGGTAATTTTAGGCAACTTAGGTACCGCCATGAGCTGGCCTGCCAACTTTGGTACCGTAGACAGTATTAACTAATTTCAGTAACATCTCCTTTGATTTGGAACACTAGACTCACTAACCTCGCTAACCTCCCAGCAATTCCTTGTCTCAGGATCACCCCAAGGATGCCGAGTATCTGAACAAGCATGTCGCCAACTATAAACAGATGGAGGCCATCTTCTCCTTCTGCCTTGCCACTGGCAGGTTTGCAATGGGCTCCACTAATCCTCTTGGTGAACCATGCCCTGCATTCGTACAGACCCAAGAGTCGGAGACAGTGGGACTTGATGAGGATGCTGAGACCGATGCTACCGTAGGTTCTCCTACTGTCGGCGTTGGTCAAGGCGGCAGCACAAATGCCTACGTTGCAGGTGGCTACGATCCTTGCAAGAAGAGGAAGAGGTCGTTGCTAGGGGAGGAGGACATCGTCGCCATCACATGCATGGTCGAGGCCATGAAAGCGGTGGCGACCGCCATCACCACTACTTCCCCTCCTGATGTGCACATAGCTCTGTACGCCGCCATCATGGCAGCCAAAGGGTTCATCCCTGAGGCTCTGATGGTGGTGCTCAGCCACCTCTTCAACAACCGGGCTATTGGCAACAGCTTTGTTCAGATGGAAGAGGACCACAGAGATCTCTGGCTCACGATGTTCCTGGCCAAGCACTACTGCGTGTAGTGCTTGCTCCCTGATCATGGAGATGGTGGCAACAGTGCATGCATGATGAAGAGGAAGTTGTATATTTTGAAGTAGCTAGGGACTTGATGAAAACTTATACCTGTTTATTGTGAGGCGGTATATACTAACCCATCACATGATGGAGAACTTATGCAGTGTTAGGATTGCACCCCTTTTGATATGGTGGTAGGATCTCACTAGATGTTGGTCGTGATCGGTTGGATCACACTAACTTGGTAGGTTGGAACTGTTGATGCTTGTGCCCATGTGATCATGCATGCTTAACTAGTTTATGCCTGTGCCCAGTGTTTGTGAAATTGATCTGTCTGCCTTACTTGTGATCCTTAATATGTTGTATATGTGTATATCTCACAGAAATACAACTGGTATATGGTGTACTACGGCAAGAAGGCGAGAATCTACAAGACATGGGAGGAGTGCAGCCAACAAATGACGGGTTACCAGGACAACCTCCATAAGGGGTTTAAGACTCTAGAGCAAGCACAAAAAGCCTACTCTGAGTTCTTAGCAGAGCGTCCCTAGAAGGAACAACCGTCAGTAGAAATAAAGATCAATTTCACTCCACCAGCATCTGTTCGTAAACAAGTTCATCCACACGAGCAGGTTCCACCTATACGGGGTGCAAGTATGATCAAAAACATCATCATCGTCGGCCTAATCATGTGGATTATCCACTACCAGTTGTTCTGATTTAGGTTGATCGATCATGTAAGATCTTAAACCCTGATGGCTAGTTGGTAAGCTCACCATTTTGCCATGCGAGGTAAGCACATCGGGCCGGATGCGGGCTCCCAAACGTGCAACTTTGCACCAGCAGAGCCCAATCTGGGAAACCAAACAAAGTGGCCATATGGGCTCTCCTAGTGGGGAAACAAAAATACAGGCAACCAAATAAACAGCCCATCCTAGCCCGAGGGCAACCTCCCCCATGCAGCACCCAGCGGGCCAAGTCACAAAAACGGGAAATTTCGGCCAGAGCAACCAAACACACCCTAGGAGACAAGATTTAAAGCACCAGACTCCATGCACCAACGGATCTCATGCACAGTTATAGCAGCTACACGCTCTCGATCCAAGACTCCATGCGACACATGATCGACACTAACTCGACACTGCATCAAGCCGGACTATATTGATCCGAACATCTACGTCAAGTTATACGACTACACCAAGATCTTCGTCGAGTTCTACATGTCCAACAAAAATCATCGTCAAGGTCTATATCACGTGGTCCAAAACCGCCGCCGCCGCAATATGACGCAAAACCCATCGCCACCTCACAAAAATCCACCACCGCCGCACAAAAACCCATCGCCGCCGCCGCACAAAACCTAAAACCGTACAACGACAAATCGCGCACAAAAAAATTTGCGCCTCCTGCTCTAGCGGCTACACCCACCATGAAAATCTCGACCGAGGGTACATCATGCTCGGCTACCTTGACATCGACATAAAAAAATACGTCCACAACAACTCAAGAACTCCAGTCAACATCATCCGCGTTGTCATTTGCATCCACAACACTCCTGATATGACTGCGGGAGGGAAGAGAAGGAACCAGAAGGGGACGATGATGATGACAAGGTGGAGAAGGCAACAGATGCGCATGACTTCTCCAGTTGCAAGCGTCCATTTCTCTCCCGCAACGACTGAGGGGATGTTAGAATACGTATACATGTGTATGACCTAGAGATAGACTAGGGCTCTACATATTGTACTCAAGTCTCCACCTACCCCGTGTATCTGTATATAAAACCCCACAAGGGTCATTGCAATACAACACACAATATTCTGGGATCAATATTTTCCATACTATGTCGTCCTTGTGGTAGGTAGAGGGAAGGAAGTGAGGATAAGGATGTGCAGGTTGAAAGTGTACCAGTACATCTTAGCTACTACTCCCTCCATTTCAAAATAGAAGATGTTTTAGCTTTGTGAAAGGAGTTATATAGGCTATTTTTAGTGTGTAGGTTTCCTCCAAACATATATGAACCTACACACTAAAAAGAGTCTAGATACACTCCTTTCACAAAGCTAAAACATATTATATTTTAAAACAGAGGGAGTACATATGTGTGAGAAGATGGATAAGTTACAGTTTGAAAATGTAAAAGGCACCGGCACGGATCTTGAAAATGCCGAGGCCGTTGGATAAGGCAAGGACTTCAAACACTATGCGGAATCGCCACGTTCCTAACTTAGCTGACACGACCTTTAGATTTTCCAAGCATAGTGAAGACATTTGTGTCATAAATCTGCAGTTCTTCACAAGCAAACTTGTAACTTCACAGCGCAGAAACAAAAATCAAATTTAAACAAAACGAACACAACACAGACACGCCAATTTTCTCTTCTGCGCAGTGCAATGCGCACAACCCAAACGTTCCAGCACAACAACAACAAAAACTCGGAAAGCAAAATCAACTCAAGCATCAGTAGGAACATGTTTTCCCCGGACTCTCGGTGTGGATGAACAAATATGAGCAGCAGGTAAGTTCTTGCATCTAGAAGATCACATCGGCAATGGAGCGTGTGGATGCACAAATATGAGTAGCAGATAAGTTCTTGCATCCAGCAGTTCACATCGGCGATGGAGCCGACGGAGGGCTGCCATCCTGCCGATAAAACGGGAGCACGGTGTAGACGGTCTGCATGATTGTCATGACGAGGAGGAAGACGGCAGCCGCAAGGGACAGGAACGCCCACGGGCTCCTGAAGTAGGTGTGGATGAGGTTGGCGCGCCACATATTCCACGGCTGCCTGAAATAGCCGTTCACCTGCCTCTGCACGGCGTCGAGCGCACTGTACTGCTCCAGCACCACGTCCCTCGAGATGCTGTTGAATAGCTTGGCCACGGCCTTGTCGCTGCCGACGGCGTTTTGGATGATCCCCTTGGAGCTCAGCAGCGCCACGTCCTTGGCCGAGTCGATGATGTTGTCCATGAAGAACACGTAGGCGGTCACGTCGTTCCCGGCGCCGACATGCAGCCGCTCGAACGCCATCATGTTGAGGAACATGTACTCGGTGGAGTCGTCCACGGGCACCGTCGGCATGCTTAGCACGCCGTGCCGGAACTGGATGTCATGTAGGCTGCTCGACTTGCTCATTTTGAACCCGATGCCGGCTTCATAGAGCTCCACTGCCGACCGGATGATGTCGTTGTCCTGCGTGTCCTTGGAGTTTGGGATTTTCTGGTATTCACCGAAGAGCATGCTCCGGCGGAACACATCGAGTGGGTGGAGCCCTAGGCCAATGCCTGGTTGCAGTAGCCGGGAAGAGGGGGCCAGAAACCTTAGAACCATTCTGTTGATGAAGTCGTCATTCTAGTCATCATCCATGCATGCCAAGCATTCAAATGGTTAGCCAAAAGGTATTGAAGACACCAGAAAGTAAAGTGGTGTTTTAGATATATCATCAGTCTTACTTGAGCCATACTTCCAAAAAAGTTTTCTGTAAATATTTAATTCTATAGATAAAATTTGAATGTACTTTCACTCGTTTAAATGTACTACTGTACAATAGAAAAGAGTGGTCCTCTAAAAAAAGAGCGGTAGAAGTTGCGTTTTAAAGGTTATACAATTGTGTACGTTGCTTGTTTTGAGAGTCTATTTGGCTCTCAGATGTTCTCAATTCTCCATATGTTTTTTTCACTGTTGCTTGTTTTGAGAGTCTATTTGGCACTCAGATGTTTTCAATTCGCCATATGTTTTTTGCACGAAAAGTCAAAATTTTACATATAATTTACAGTGCACATTACGTGTATATATATGTGTGTTAACAATGCATGTACATGTGATTTACATTGTTAGTGGGCTAAGTAATTTACTACACTAATTTACATCTAAACACTTGTGTAAATGGGCTGTAATTTGTTTCACATAAGGAATTGACAAAAAAAAAGTGTCCAAAAGGATCTACCATGCATGCAATGGACAATAAGTACTTTTGACAAAAACTAAAATAGGCGGTAGCTAAATAGGAAAAGTGCTTATTTGCAAACGGAACAGCGGGAGTACATTGTAAATATACTCCACCCGTTCTAAAATATAAGATGTTTTAGCCGTGTTTTGAAAATATGTATATAAACGCCTTTTAGTGTGTAGGTTTGGAGCAAAATAACTGAATCTATATCTAAAAGATGTTAGATACATGTGTTTCAGAAAAATGCTAAAACAAACGGGTGGATGGAGTATTTACGAATCCTTGAACTGGTAGATGTGTGCAGAGATCATGTATGTTTCGGTTATTGGATATATAGATTTGGGGTATATAGTATATTGTTAGTTTCATGTGGCAGTAGTTACCGGAGGCTTTCCAGTCTCAACGGCGTTGAGCTTCTGGAGGAGGAGCAGCGGCAGCTGGTTCTCGAGCATGAGCATGTCTCGCTTGATGTAGGGCACCATATAGAGTATCCCGTGGGTGCTGAAGATTGGGTCGTTGCTGGCGTAGTCGTCGACGTTCTTCCCGGCCGTGGTCCTCATCACCTCGAGCAGGAAGCAGCCGTCAACGATCATCATCTCCAGGAACCGCTCCCTGCCGGTGCGCCGCCACTCGAGGCCGAGATCCATGTACGCGCTCTCCAGCAGCTCCGCAGCGTCCTCCACGGCGGCGACAAAGTGGTCGAGGGGCCGCCCCGCGCGGCGGAGCAGGTGGCGCAGCGCCCGGCGCTTGTGCTCCTCCATGGGCAGCAGATTGGGGTCTCCATGGTGGAAGGGGCCCAGGGAGACCACCTGCGGCTGGTACGCCTTGCTCTTGATGTCCTTGATGCACGCCGGCACCCGGTAGATGCAGTGGCGCTCCCACCGCGACACCTCCACCGACTTGTCGGCTTCCTTGAGCGTCTTCTCCACGTCCAGCACCCACGCCCTCTTGTTGCTGCTGCTGCTGCCAGCAGCCGCCATTCTCTGTTTCGATGTCTATAAGATTGTATATACTGATCTATGCATATATGCTGTGGACTGGACGTAGCAGCTAAGCTAAGTATATATATAGAGAGAGAGAGAAAGAAATCATTCTAGCGAAGATGACGATTGCCTATACTGCATATAAGGTTACTTGCCTTGTTCATGTCACATTGCGCGTGCTAGACAGGACAGGTGTGTACAAAAACAGGTCATCACTCAGTGGGAGCAGCTGGCCCAAGGAGCCCTGAGGAAGCGAGGAATAAGTGAAAGGTGGCCAGTGTTGGGAAGGCCTCGAGATCTCTTTGGTCTAAAGATAGAGTAGAGGGTAGGCGAGGCATCCCTTTGATCTTAATCTTAACTTATTGGTTAGATGCCTAGTTAGGGTTCAGGATCCAGTATTAAGAAGTGTACCGAACATGCCACACACAAATTATTCTCGGTCATCTCGTTGCCCAGGAAGGCGTTGACATAAACAAATCTCATGAGCACATGTCGGGCATGTATCTACATAGACTCTGAGATGCTAAAAAATAAGATATGTTGGTATCACCAATTTGTCTTTTTATTCACCAAGATATTATGAAACATATTGACAACAAATATTGCTACATATCATCTGCCTGCACATAGTGTGTTTCTTAGAAAATTTAGTGCGTGTACATGGTCTGCTAGGGCTCTTAGACAACAAAAAGAATGACATTTCCATGGCTGCCTCGGATATGCCAGGTGTAACATCAGAATGTACTCTCTCATCTCCAATACTCGGCAAAAGCATGCAAATAAAATTGCAATAGGGTGGTTCATGCGTGTGATTTCAGTTGTGCTCAAATGCTAGAAAATCAGCCGAATTACCTCTGATTTCTTCCGAATATGCAAGACCACAACCAGCTCTAAGTCAACTGTCTTCTTCAGTGTAGATGCACATAATCTACCTTTCGTCTTATTCTTTTCCTGCAAATATCAACTGTTGTTCAGTTACTGAAATCAAAGTCGGACATTGACACCAAAACTATCAAATCAAGCTTCCAAGTTGTTGAATTGTAAAGCAGAGTTCAGAAGTACATGCCATTAACCAAGAATTTGGCTTCCGAACCCAAAATTCAGTAAGTACTTTATCACTTCGGAACCAAAAATAAAAGAAAAATTAAAAGATACCACGGGTGAAAGTCCAAATTAGAAACCTACGCTTTGAAGCACTCAAGAACACGAGGCACAGTACCGCTAGCTGAATCTCCTAACTTGTCCTGAGGCTCTCGATAAGCTTCTGCATTGGCCCGCGCGAGGTGGACGGATAGACCAGCGGCAACACCGCCCAGGCGCCCAGCGTGCGAGGTGGACGGGGAGACTGGCGGTGGCCTGTGCGCGAGTTGGAGCGATGGAGCCATGGAGAGGGAGGCGTGCGGTCAAGGATGGAGGCTGCTCATGCGTGTGCTATTGTGCTCCATGCCGCCTTCCTCCAGCCTGCCCAACCGACGAAACGCACGCGGCCAGGACCGCGGGTAGCTTCGGGAGTGCGTGTCGCCTGCATGTCTGGCCTCGAGATTCTACCCTCGTGGCCATCGGCTGGCCGGCCTGCAGCGCCGCTCCCTCCCATCCTCTGTCTCCCCACGAGACTGTCACACCTCGTTGCCGCCGGTGAGGATCGGGGCGTGAGATCGATACAGTCGGTGGCTTGTGGTAGCCACCGGACCTGAGGAAGACAAGATTGAGACTCTAAGAGGAAGGAGACAGACGGGAGGAGAGACTCGGTTCAGGTTCTGTTCTATTCGATGTGTTGATCAAACCATGTGTCTTTATCCCCTCCTCTCCACACCTTCTGTTGGGCTGAGCCCACGTCCGCAGTCCATTGCAGCCCAGAGGGTAAGTGGGGTGTTACACTACCGCCTCAACAAAACATTGCTTGTCCCCAAGCAATGGCGTGCTCAGGTTGCAACAGGGTGTAGCTCCCACTTCAGCATCGAGGTCGTCAGGCCTTGACATGAACTGACACAACTGATGCATAGATTGAGGCAGTACCTGGATCCCAAGGTAATGATAAGTCGTCCAGGGCTATGATTAGTATGTATCCTCGAGAACCTATCCTCGGCAGCCTCCGTGATTGTTCAGTACAGTTCTTCTTGTTTTGAGCAGTACTCATGGTCGACCAAAACCCGCCAGAATCCCATGGTACGTGTGCATCTAAGACCTCGACATGAGTTACGACATGCATGAGAACTATCCAGAAAACATTCTGAGGTTCACGAAATTTATGAAAATCAGGCCCTTGTGGTCGTTGAGGTGCCAACAGAAGTTCAGATAGTACCACAAACACATTAGTGTTCTTCTCATGGTTCAGTGTTAGCACAATATCCTCTTCACTATGCTTGATGTACTTATATCTCAAATGTATGTGGCCCATTAATTTCCAAGTCTGAGTTGTAGCAATGCTTCTTAGCACTCCCAACTGATGAATCAATTCTCCATCAAAGCACCACGATTTCTTAACATCCTCAAGCGATTCAACAATGTCCATGTAAACCCATGTGCTTCTATTCAGACTAAATCTTTGAAACATGCATAGGTGAGTGTATCTTCCTTGAATCTGTTCCCATTCCTGGTGCTTCTTCTTCTTCTGGACAACCACAACTCCAATCTTTTGTTGTGCCACCCTGATATTGTAACGTGATGCACTACCGGTCTGACAATCCATACATTCAGCTACAACCTCGTAATTGAGGAGCCATGCTCCATACCACATCCTCAAAATACAACCTTGTGCAATAGCAAGCCCATGAGTGCGGTACGCAAGCTCAACCTTGTCTAAATCGTTCCTGCAAGTTGTAACCTCCAGAACGCACCAAATGAAGAGTTCCAGGACAGTGATAGAAGAGGAGTGCATTGCTTCCAGCATGATGCTTGGGGAAATAATAGAGCATAGTACCTCCACTAATTTATTCTTATTGAGATTTTTCATTTTCGCGGATGGATGTTTCAGTCGTACTCCGGACAGATAACAGATGAACTAAGACCATGACAATGGCTGCGGTGCAAAACATGTTCCTTTTGTTGCATCACTAAGTGCATGTGTACTTGCATTGCTCTAAAACCCCAGTAGCTCACCATACCAATAACACCTCCAGGATGGCCAAGGAGCTGGTCGCTCACTACCTATTGCTTCAAGGATCTCAAATTTCCTGCCAAGAAACAATTTCTTTGTCATATCAACATTGCACTGTGCCAATATGAATACATTCTCCACTAGGATCCCTGGGCAAAGTATTGCACATGCTGAAAAGTTCCAAAAAGGAAAAGAACTAGCAGCAACAGAATATCTTGAGCATGCCGTCAGTAATAATTCCAACTGGTCAAACATCTGAATACGATACATGCCAAGTTGTGCAATATGTTGGAGTTTGACACACTGCATAACAAGGACACATACAAATTTCACGTCAGATGTCCAGCTTGACTTATCTAGGAAAGGCCATTGTATAGTTCCAGGATCCCATTGTTCACATAGCTCTGCAGAAGTTATCCTTCCACCAGACTGGAACACATGCACTGCTCTTTTCTTCTTAGTATTCCTAGGACCGCAAGCATTGTTCCTCCAGCGGGGCACCTTCTCAAATATACAGTAACCACTCTCCACTGCATGTTTTTCAGGACTGAAAAGATTATGGTCCCATAACAGTGTGCTGGAATATTGCTGGTCTGGAGGACATGGTGGTGGAGGAGGTAAGGAATGGTGGTACTTTCTCCTTGCAGTCCACCATACTGGGCGGCGACTGATTGACACCCCTGACACCCACTTGATCATGCGGGGCTTCTTCTCGTCCCCTATCACCTCACTGTCGAACACCTTGAGTGAACAGTGTTGCTGCACCTTCTCATGACATAGAGGAGAGGCCATGATCTCATCTACAATGATCGGTGTGGCGGCGGTTATTTCTGTGACAAGCGACGTGGGCATGGACTGCACCTGAATTGACACAGAAGTTGGCACTGCTCCAGGTTGTAAAACCTCGGCATCTGGCCTTGTCATGGGCGACGATGGCATGTCGGTGCACACCTTGGCGCATGTGGATGCAGCCCCTGTTGGGAGTTTTGCCAGCGCCGCAGCAGGCATGCCCAATGACGTCAGCGCCGCTTCTGTGTTGGAGGTTGTTGATGTCGCATTTGGCCCCATGGCCAGGGACGTTGCCGCTGCGGTAGCAGATGCAACCATTGGTGTACACTCAATGGAGATGTTGCAGCAGCCATCGTATATGTTCCAGCCATGCAAAGCATCACGTGCGCGCACTGCCTCATGCCCTGACCGGAGTTGGACAAAAGCCTCCGCCCAGCTGCTCCCCTCCTTCTGTGTTGACCGTGCATCAAACACCTTACGGGCACCCATGGTGGAAGTTGTTTCTCGCCCAGGTGAGAGGTTGAGGCTGGCCACGGTGGGCGTAGCAGACAGAGGCATGGTCGTGGTGGCCACCTGCTCCCTGGGCGCCCAGGAAGACTATAGGCGTGCAATACGAGCCAAAGTCGCATCCGTGGACTTCGAGCGCTCCTCAATCATCTTCATCCGCACGAGCAAAAGGTTGAGGCTCGCCTGAATCGCCACCATGGAGACCTCGAACTGGTTGGAAGCATGAGCCATCGCCTCAAGCGCTCAGGGAACGACTGAATCACAGATTGATGGAGAACGAAGCAAAATTGGATGGGGAAAAAATTTGCTCAGATTTGGGGGGGCGGGGTCTGTGGAAGTAACCTTGCTCTGATACCAAATTGTCACACCTCGTTGCCGCCGGTGAGGATCGGGGCGTGAGATCGATACAATCGGTGGCTTGTGGTAGCCACCGGACCCGAGGAAGACAAGATTGAGACTCTAAGAGGAAGGAGACAGACGGGAGGAGAGACTCGGTTCAGGTTCTGTTCTATTCGATGCCTCATGTTGATCAAACCATGTGTCTTTATCCCCTCCTCTCCACACCTTCTGTTGGGCTGAGCCCACGTCCGCAGTCCATTGTAGCCCAGAGGGTAAGTGGGGTGTTACAGAGACCGAGCTCCTCTGTGGCAGCGCCACCCCCTCCCATCCTCTGCCTCCCCGCGCTCTAGTGGGAAGAGATCGAGACCAACGCGAGGGGAGCGACAGGGAAATTGGACATGGGCACCGCCTACGTGTCCCGCCTTGAGATTCTTCCCTCGTGGCCGCCGGGCGGCCGGCCGGCCTGCAGCGCCATGCCCTCCCATCCTCTGTATCCCCGCGAGGCCGAGCTCCTAGGCAGCAATGCCGCCCCCTCCCATCCTCTGCCTCCCCGCGCTCTAGTGGGAGGAGATCCGGGCCGACGCAAGGGGAACGACGGGGAATTGCAGCGCAAAAAAAGACGGGGAATTGGACGGACCGAAAAAAAACTCGAAACATTTTCTTCCTTACTTTTTTTTAAACGAGGCAAAAAGCTTTGCCTTTTATAGTACACTAGTTGAATGCACTTGCCACGGTCTGTAAATTTTCTTTGCTTATGGCATGTGAAAATTATGGTGTTGTAGAATATATGGGGACCAAGAAAGCTTTTTAATCAACATTTCAACAACACAATCCATCAGAGGAGAAGATCATGCAATTTGGATTACACAATCTAATGGTATGCTTTTGACATGCGTTATCACAGAAATCTAGAGGGATGTTGCTATGACGTTGCATTTGATGTCGTTGACACGACCTCTCAATTTCGTTTCTTGTAGCATGTGAAAATTATGATGTTGTACTATATATGTGGACGAAGAAAGCTTTTTAATCAACATTTCAACAACACGATCCATCGGAGGAGAAGATCATGCAACTTGGATTACACAAACTAAATGGCATGCTTTTTATATGCATCATTACAGAAATCTAGAGGGATGTTGCTATGACGTTGCATTTTATGTTTTTCGTTGGTTCACACATGAAAGAATTATAAGAAAAATGTATATTTTAGGTTTTCTGCAAATTTGTATACCATTTTCTTATTATTCTCTTGATTCTTTCTTAGAACTTTTGGTAATGAGAAAAAAAATTCTAGAAATTTGATATCTACTTTTTTGTGATTTATCAATACCTTTTCTACTTCTTTTTACTTATTACTATATCACATGTATTCTCTAAATTAATATCTAGTGATGTGATTTACATAGATGTCACAGCGGACAAAACAACTCAAATGGACCAAAAGCTATGGAAAACAATGATATTAAGAGAGACATACTCAAATGGTTTATCAATTCCTCTATCTCAAGTGACATGTGTGTTGCTATGAAAATAGAAAAAACAAAATGTACTATGTTGTGTGCACTCGTGTATCAAGACATGTGCCAGAAGACTCGTGTCCTCCTATTTGCGCTTATCACGCCATCTTAGTCTTACACGTCTCCTCCCATTCTTTTGACCATTTACCCTAACTACTTGCTTCTTCTTGAGTTGGCCATCTCATACCACGAGATAAACGTATGTAGTCTTCCACCTCCACACTCATTGTTCGCCAGCTTTGCCTTAAGTTACATCTCCAATTTGTGTGGCTCCGTCTTCTTTACCCGAAGTCATTTCACACTAATACGGCACATAAAAAGGATACAAAAGAGGCTACAGTTTAACAATGAATTGTTGAAAGCACATATACACACTGCAAAGGAGGAAGATACAAATCCACGGTAAGCATTGTCAATCTTTACTATTGAGTGGGTCACAAAAATTATGTTCCTAACCTGTAATCAGAGATAGCTAGCTCCTAGTAAACACCATTTTTATTTTATGATAAAAGTATTAGTGAGTATTGCTAATGAGTTAACCAAAACAAACTCGCCATCTTGTAAGGATGAATTGATAATGTACAGGGAAATATGCATTGGGAGTGATGCATGGACCAACTACAGGCGATCCTACCGAGGTATGTGTAGTACAAGATGGTCGGATAGATAGATTGATAAGACACAATGTTCAAATTTTGAACCGCCCCTGCTATTTTCTTTCAAGGGAAAAACTGTTTTGATCATAAATTTGTTACATTCCGAGAACTTGCTTAGCTCCATAAGTACCACGAAGAAACATAATAATATTACCTAACATGAAACTCCACAAATCAATGTGGCTCATAGGACAGTATTTTCTGGTGCAAAATAAATAAATGCATTATGGCAGTAATACTCCAGTTAGGAAGGTAAGAAAGTTGTGCAATAAATCCAAAGTAGCAAAAAAAGTAGTTAGTGATAAAACTTAATGACTGCATGGCACATACTAGTAGACTTGGATTTGTTAGTCGGAGCCATACATGTAGTTAATGGTGACATTTTACTTGCTCCTATGGCGAACATCAGATTACATTTTATCTTAATGGTTAATCAGGTTGAAGTCTCCCCCTACTGTTTTTTAGGTGGCAAAATCCAAAAATATCATGAATGCATGGTCTGCAAATACATAGGTAAACAAATAGCCCAAACTTTATTTAGTTAACATCCATGGAATTTTCATCTTTTCCTTTATAAAATGTAATTTGCTTCATCTATAAGTGAAGCATTTTCCTTCTTTGAGGAATCATCACTTTTGAGCAACCTCCTGACATTAAACCTGCAATAAGAGAAGAAAGACATCACTAGACTAACAACGCGAAACTGGGATATAGAGAATGTTTCAGTAAGCATAGTAGCATCCGGTGCCGCAGTCGATCTCCAGCTTCCTAGTATGCTAGTAACACCCATCTCATCCTTCCCTGCTAGCAGAAAAGAGCCATACTATTTACACCCTACTAACTTGATTCTGAAGCTCAAGTACCTCTCTCAATAGTGGTACAAAAACAGTGGAAATAGTTACCTGCTAGACCTTGAGCAACTGGAAAAACGTTGGTATATGCAGCCATGCAAATATACCCCGAATGTCTTCCATGCATAGCACTGAGACTGATGATGTGACAAAGACGCTTCTGGAGCCGTGGTGGGATGTTAGCAGGTATTTTTCTTTGCTCCGGCCTCTACTGAACAAATGTATGCCACATGACATCCACAATGTCGTGGCACATATCTCCACTATGAAACCACTCCAACTATCTGAGATGTTGTCAGAATGTCCATGCCCAATGACTGCAAGATTAGCTTGAGAAATATTTTAAAATTAAAAAAGGTAAACTGGCCAAGCCTAAAATACGGCCCCTGATGGTTCAAAACAGATAAAGTTGTGGTCTACAACAAAAAAACTTTAAATCTCTAGTTTGTTTATTTACTCAAGATAAAAATACCCACCAGGCTCCTCACATGAAGTAGCTTGCTTCGAATTGAACCATCAATTGTTTGAGCACATCTGTTTTCAAAAAAAAAAACACAGAGAATAGATCCGTGTAGTGAGTAGTGACTACTTTCAGATGAGGCAACACACATTCTTTGGCACTATTTGTATCTAAAAAGTATATAGCTGAAGTTTGATTTATCATTTCTCAAGTATGTCAGTCTTTGCACAACATTGTTTCATATCATTAAATGGAGAAGGAAATTCATATCAATTTTTAAACATAAAAAATATCTTACTTGATGTACTGGAGAGCCAATGTTCTCCATCGAAGCTGGATATCAAAAAACCATATGTGCCACTCACATCTACCAAATTTACCACCATGATTTCTGTCTGCCTCGTCAAATGTCTTAAAATAAGATAAAATTAACATGGAAAGTTAGAATTGCTAAGTGAAAAACAGAAGGGTTTTCTATTTTCGTGTCCTCGGGTCCTTAGTTGTACTCAGTTTTCTCCAGCTCCTTATTTTTTCCTCAGTTTTCCCCAAGTCCTTGTCTAAAACCCGCAGAAGGAGCTCGGACAGAAGGAATCCGTTAAGTTGACCGTTCCGTGCTGACGAGTGGGGTCGTGTCGTTTGTGGGGCCGCGTCGTGTGGGGCTGGTAGGAAGGGACCGCGTGGGACAGGACGAGACCGTGTTTGTGTGGCCGTAGCATGTGGGGCCGTAGCGTGTGGAGCCATGTGGGTACGGGACGTGGGCACGAGTGGTTTCTGTCTCTTTCGTCCAGATTAGCAGTTTTCAATGTACCTTTTTCCTCTCTCTCGCTCGATCTCATTCATATTTGATAGCCCAAATTGGTAGCAAATCTAGAGCAGCTTCTCCTTATGTTTTTTAACGCCATTCATTTTTTTATGCCTTCGTTTTTACCCAATCAGGAAGGAAATCTAGGGCACAAATCTAGAGAAAATATAGCATAAGCTGCATACAGCAGCCAACATAGCATAGATATATTCACGACAGATCCAACAGTAGTATCGATAGATACAACATAAGCTACATTTTACATGAATTTAAGCTGCTCTATAGATAGAGCAGTCACATACAGAGAGTGCAGTAGGCACGTTCAACGCCTCCAGGTAGCGCCTGTGACTCGCTTGGAGGTTGCGCAGGTGAATCCCAAGTGTTGTGTTTGGCCATGAACGCATGCACGTTCATGATCGTTCCAACTCTAGCGCCGCATCTACAAATAGATTCAGCATGGTTCATCGGGCAGTTGAAGTCGGTGGCGCGGAGCTTCCTGTTGCAGAAGGGGCACTTGTAAATGCCTCGAGCAAAGGGGCCATCGTAATGGCCGGACTGCAGCCTCCTGAGGACGTGACGAGTCTTGGTGTGGAAGGACTCGTCGTCGCTGTCGACGTCGCTGCTCTGCACCTGTCACGTAGCACCAAAGATCGTGCAAAAAACACGGAGTCAATTGCAACGATGATGGAACAGAGAGTGAACAAAGATCATGCATGATAATATGGGCTCAAAAAAAGAGGTAGCCTCAGTTACATTGGACACACATATCCAGGATTTGAGTCAGTAAACCAAAGATCATGCACAACAAATTTGTACACACCAATTGTTTACTGACCAAACCCTGAATCAATTTGTGCCCAAATATTCATCATCATCGGCACAAATCTTAAACAAAAGCAAATCACAAACACTAATAACGCAAGATCTAACACAAAAGGATTGAACTAGGAACAGACGAACCCTAATAACGCAAGATCTAACACAAATGGATTGAACTAGGAACAGACGAACCCTAATAACGCTAGATCTAACACAAAAGGATTGAAATGGGATAAGAACAAGGGAGCAAAGGGTTACCTCCGGCTCGTCGTCGACGATGCTGGTGTCGTAGGGGTTCTCCGGCGCGACGTACGGCACTGGTTCGTACGGGTTCCAAGCGACGGGGGCCTGGACGGTGGCGGCGGCCGATGCGCCGGCGGCTGATGCGTCGGCTGCTACGTTGGAAGCAGCGACAGGGGCCTGGACGTGGGTCGCGGCTGATGCGCCGACAATGGGCATCTCATTCTTCTCCATCGCCGGCGGTTTTCTTCGGGGTTTTTTCTTGGGCTCTTCGGTTGTGGAGAAGATGATGGGACAGGAGAGGCGGTTGCAGTGAGAACGTGCGTCGAGGGAGAGAAAAAGGGCTCTATAAAGACGAAGGTGGCGTGTACCGCAACACGCGTCCGCTATGCACGGCTGCAGCGTGCACCGCGACACGAGTCTAACCCTGGGACGTTTGGTGTACTCAGTTATAACCTCGGGCCTTATACAGAAATTTTATCTGTACTCAGTTTTCCCCTCGAGTACTTAGACTGGCAAGTGCAATATACTCAGTTTTACCCTCAAGTAGCTGGTCAACAGAGAGTCAACAAGTGAGATTAACATAGCTAATTGAGTCATTTCATGCGCAAAAAAATCCAAAAAAATAAAAACATAGTGGCACCTACTCATGGAGTCTTCCTACGCAACCTGCCACCTAGAAAACCTTAACAAACATATATAAATCAAGTTTTACCACAAATTGCCACTTCTCAGAATCACTAGTGTAGCTACGAAGATGCATGGTTTTCCACTCAAACCCCTTTGCAAAACATCTTCCCCAAAAACATAGTTTGTCTAAATGATGCCATAATTGTCACACTCATGTATATTTGAATTGCAAATAATTTGATGTAGCCCAATATGAATTATATTGTACAAAACACGCATTTTTCATTTTGTAATTTTTTTGTTTGAATCCTTAGTCTATTTACTATTTATGTGCCCTTGGATTCTTAGTACTACTCAGTTTTGCCCTCAAGTTCTGTCACAAATGCTCTCAGAAGCCCAAACTTATCCTGATTGGTTGAGCCGTTGTCACACGGATCGACTCCACGAACCGTTGATCAACTGATCTAACGGGCGATACCCTCTCCGTCTCTTCGTGGCCACCCTCTCTCTCTTGTGGCCACCCTCTCTCTCTGGTGGAGAGTGCCACCCCTCTATTTATGTGCAATAACGAGTTTGCCACGTAATATAGTTTGCGGATTTCGGTGAATGCATTATTTGTCACCCCTCTAACAATTATCAACTATATTTAGCTTTCCTTTTCTTTTAGGGAATATAGTTTGGGATATAGTTTTGGTAATTTGAAACGGCCCAAAAGTGGTATAATTTTGGTATAAACATGAGGCATACATATTTGCAGATTTCGGTGAATGCATTATTGTCACCCCTCTAACAATTATCAACTATCTTTAGCTTTCCTTTTCTTTTAGGGAATATAGTTTGGGATATAGTTTTGGTAATTTGAAACAGCCCAAAAGTGGTATAATTTTGGTATAAACATGAGGCATACATATTTGCGGATTTCGGTGAATGCATTATTGTCACCCCTCTAACAATTATCAACTATTTTTAGCTTTCCTTTTCTTTTAGGGAATATAGTTGGGAATATAGTTTTGGTAATTTTGGTAGAAACATGAGACATACATATTTGGCATATTTGGGGGATTTTGGTGAATGGATTATTTGTCACCCCTCTAACAATTATCAACTTTCTTTAGCATTCCAATATAGTTGGTAATTTCGGTGAATGCACACACTAACTATGAAAACAACTACAAGTACATGTAACTGAATAATGGATTTGTAACAAGGTATCCCTTGTAACAACTTCTAGCGCCTGGTGAGCAATGATAAGAATCCGATCGCAATTATACAACAGAAAAAACAACCAGCCATCAGATTAGCTTGCTTCTTCAACTCGATCAGCTGCCTTAACTGCTTGTTCATTTTCTTCAGTTCTCCCTTCACTTCCACCAGTCCTGCATTGGGAGCATTAGGCATAATCGGAACGGCTCCTCTCTCCGCCGCATTCTCTACAGCAAGTCCCCCCTCCCAAATTGCGCTCCCCAATAGCGCCAATTGATTCCTGCAATTGAAGCCTCTAAACGTACACATCGATCCACTCGAAATGCCTGCATTTCTTCAGGATCTGAAAACAACAACGTGAACCCTAAATCGCAAATTCGAGGGAATAACAATAAAATCGAGAGAAAACAGAGAAATTGGAGCGAGATCTAACCTTATCCCCCTCCTATATGGCAAGCTCTCACATGCAAGGAACTCACGTCCACGGTTGCTGTTGTCGTCCGTCTTACAGATCGACCCCTTCAGAGGCTCCTGGCGTGGGCAGTCAGGGCATCTTGTCAAAGGCACGGGTCCATACTGCAGCCATAAAGAACGGGAGGTCGAAGAGAAACTAGACATCACCCGCCTGCCGGAGAAGGGCTGCCGCTGGCGGAGAAGAAGAACAATGGGGCGCGGGGAAAGAAAGGGGAAGCAATGGCACGGGCGCGGGGAAAGAAAGGGGAAGCAATGGCACGGGTACGGGCGCGGGGCTGGCTCGGGCTCCCATTTTGCAACGGTCACCTGGGTAAGCTGTGGGTCCGGCACGCTAACGTGGACAAGTTGTGGGTCCCACGATGATCTAGATAAGTGGAGACGTGTCCACTGCGGGGCACCAACAGCGGCCCCACTTGCCAGCACCAACCAACGTCAACTAAACGGGAATCCTCCGTCCGAGCTCCTTCTGCGGGTTTCAGACAAGGGATTGGGGAAAACTGAGAAAAAACTAAGGAGCTGGGGAAAACTGAGTATAACTAAGGACCCGAGGGCACGGAAATAGAAAGCCCAAAATAGAAATATGAGTTTGCTTCAAGGGATCAAGGAACTAACAAATAATACTTGTACTGAACTGGAAAAACAAAAGAAAAAAACATTCATGTGATTCACTGAAAATAGGATTATTTCTAGTAAAATATATAGGGACTGTGAATGATTGTAGAAGTCAATAAAAAGAATGGAAATTAGTATATAATACAATCAGACAATAATACATGCTTTATCAGCCATTTAGCCGTAATATTGCACAACTATGTGTTGCCACATATAAGAAATGAATATGAGATTTACTGCCGAAGTACAAACACAAATCGGTATTTAAAAAATACACAAGAAAGGGGACATATACTTCATCACTTTCACCTTCCAGGAGTGTGATCTCCTTACAGGCATGAACGTTACATAAAGAAAATAATCAGTTTCTTTGCTTCCCTCCATTTTCATTAGAAATCTAATGGCTACATCTATTATTATGAAATCTAATGGTTCCAACAAATTGATGATCCAGGTTTGACTACTTCGAAGGAAACTATTACAAAGGTAAAAATCACCTTACAAATGAAAAATAATATATAACACATGGGAAATATGGAAGTGTCGCATCTACATCCTGCATCCATACAGATTATGAAACAGAAACTGGCTTGCTTAGTCTCTAGAGATCGTGAAGCGGGCAAGCAACTAACACAAAGCTAAATATGAAGCCATGCGATTATCTTGTTGATCCTAGCCAGATTGGATCATCTCATCACGTATCATGGCTGCAAAATTCATAAATATCTTATTTCCTCCATTACCTTTTTAACAGCTCCCCTAACAAATTAAAGTTGCACAAAATGAACGCCGCCCAATTAGTTGATTGTGGTACTACCTAAATATATAACTCGACATTATCAGATTACTAATAGAAGTAGAAGTACAAAAAAATTAGAAACAGTGGCACGATGAGAGTGTGTTTATGCCAGCATAGGCATGATTCTAATCAAATAACTTAGCTCAATTACTTAATGAAGGCTCTCCATGGCTGAAGTTTAAGTTCAAGTAGCTCGCTGTTGCTTCGCGCAAAACACATCAAGCTGGAATATATACGGAAATTTGAACCTTGAACCTGAACGCACTCAGCTATCTAGTATTTCTTGACTTGCATACTGTTCTCACAAACCACACAAACAACAATGGACTGAAGCAGTACATTAAAAGAAATGGTCTGAAGTGCAACCATTTGACACAGCATGACCTAATGAATTAGTATATGCATCACGCCCCATTGGTATGTATTTACATGTACCTGATTTTCACCCATATATAGCTTTGAGCCTCTAATCAAACGTAATCTTCTTATCAAGTTAGAGCAAGATCAGACAAGCAACATAGCTGAATGATCAGATGTCTCATCATACAGAATGGTTCAGCTAAGCCCCTAATATCGGTTGCACACATGAACTCATTCCATGATTTCATCTCAGCAATCCCCACAAAGGGGTCCAAAGGGAACTGGTCGGAGAGAAAGCTTGACAGCAGGCAGTCTCGTCCTGCTGGACTGGTGTCTTTAGACTCCATCGTTGTGTATGTGTGGCCGCTCATCTCAGCATGGAATCGATCAACCTGATGACACTTAGCAAATAGTTACAACTCAGAGCATTGAGGGATTCAGCTCAGAGAGCTAGGCAAACCCAAACAAGGTGCATTCAGTAATGGATAATTATGTGAAATCAGACAAAACAAGAACAAGAAAACTGAAGGAAAGGAATATGTATGCCTCACACAAGCCTTGAGCCAAAACACCATTGTCGATTATATGGTAGAATTTTAGTCCTCATATATTTGAAATCTGAGACTTATTCATAAACCCAAACCATGGTCATACCTGGCCGACGGGATGGATGGCGGAACAAGGAACAGTCGTAGCCACAACAGTCGCCGCATCGCTGGCATACCACCACCAGGGCACCGGTTGCTGCCGAAGTGGCGTCAGCTGCAGCTCGCCGCTTTCAGCTAGATCTAGCAGATGTTTTGAAATGTCACACAAATGTTTTTCAAGCTTATCTTATTGAAATTATGAGAGGCACTCATCTGCCATTTTTACCGATCTAAAGACAATATCAACAATTTTGTAGAAACTAAATATTCTAAACAAGTGCATGTATAAGAATCTCACAGGAACAGGATGGAATAAATAACCACTCAAAAAAAAGATGGAATAAACAACCACTCAAAAAAAATGGAATAAACAACAGTACAACAGAAGTTGACCACATATATACTCACATTTGGGACGGAAAGGAGCCTCACTCCGGTATGATGGACACCATGTCGACCTGCACAACTCACTCCAGCAGCACCACACCTACACGCCACCGTCCTCGCTGAAGTCTAACTCGCTGGGATGACCAGTAACGCCAACAGTCTCTTCCGGGCGTTGAAGGTGACCACGGACACCTTGTCGACGGACACCTGCCCCTGTGCGACCTCGAAGTGGTTCTTGATAGGAATGGGAAGCCATGAACCCAATCCACGCCAGCCGGCCCCAATCTCGCCGATTCAGTGTGGACGCTATCGGTCCGTTGTGTCGGCGAACGACGTCGTTTGCTTCTCCGGCTACATATAAGCTTAGACTTAAGTGGTCCGCTGGTGGTGGTGGCAATGGAGACCACTCGGGCGGCGATGAGATGGGCGGAAGGATCTTGGCAGCGGGGATTTTGGGTCGTGAGGAACCGTAGCGGCGCGAGTGGGGAATGGCGAGGGGAATCACCAGGATGTGTGGGCGAGCGGGCAGGCCTCTCTGCGGTGGCAGAGCGCAGTAATTTGTTCCAAAGTTGAGGGGCAGTTGTAGAGCAACGTACGACCATCACGACGTCTTTGTCTTTAATAAGTACTCCCTCCGTTCGGAAATATAAGACGTTTTAGGTTTGTACAATGAGTGTATCTAGACACTTTTTAGTATATAGGTTCACTCCGAAACTCTATGAACCTATATACTAAAATATGTTTAGATACATTTGATTCACAAAGCTAAAACGTCTTATATTTCTGAACGGAGGGAGTAGTAGAGATGGGAACGCCTACCCCTCAGGTATTTCTCAGTCGACCATCTTGTGACTCATGTCTCGGTCCAAGTTTTGTGTCGTGGAGCTGAGCCTCTATTTTAGGCCCGCTGTGTGTTCTCTATTGGGTGATTTTTTAGCAGCCTGCATGTGCACACTAATTTAATATCTGGTTTTTGTACATGTAGCCCACGTGTGAAACTTAAAATGAGATTAGATAGTATACTAGTCAAACAAACAAAAAACCGAGTGACACCATGTGCAATTTAGAAACTCAATTGCAACTCACATGTAACGGGAAAAATCAAGTTGCAACCCTTGTGCGACTGAAAAAAGAGTGACAAGAAAATCTCAGTTGTAGCTCACTTATAATTGGAAAAACACGTGTTACAACACATGTGCAATTGAGAAAATCTCAGTATGCAACTGGACAAAACCCCACTTGCAACCGCGACCGAGAAAATCTCAGTTGCAACTCACATGCAACTGGATAAAACCCCACTTGCAACCAATATGCGACTGAAAAAATCTCATTTGCAACTTACATGCAACTAGAGAAACCCCCAATTGCAACCAATGTGTAACTGAAAAAAATCTTAATCTTGATGCAACTCACGTGGAGCTGAAAAAACCCAATAGTTGCAATTAGCAAAATCTCACTTGCAGCCAACATGCAACTCTGACAAATCTGAGTTGTAACTCACATGCAAGTAGGGAAATCTCAGTTGCAACATACATGTACCACTCACTTGATAGCACAAATCGTGAAGAAAATATAACAATATAGATTTTTACCTCAGTTGCAACCCGCGTGCAACTAAAATGAAACTAACAGTTTATAATTTTTTGCTAGTTACATGACACGACCGACAAAATGTAACACGTGCAACTCACATGCCAACATAAATCACCACTACAGCGCTATTTTTCTCTCGGTTGCAACATATGTACAACTAGGAGGAAAAGAGCTGTCTAATCACGAGAAAAATAAAAACAAAGAGCAACCTATGTGCAGCTAGGATAATTTTCCCCTAAAAATTTAAAAAGCAAAAGGACGAATTTTAAAAGGCAGAAAGGAAAATAAAAATGAACGACACAATAAAAAATCCTACACACATTTTTTAGGGCAAAAGCCTACACACACGTAAATGTTTGGCTCTGTTGCAAAAAAAACAACCACGTATGTGCCTCAGGGCCTAGGTCAACACGCTAAAAAGAATGGAAGGCTAAAAATCCCATGTTCACACACGCTCGGTCTCTAGTGACACACAGGTGTATGGTTACACGTACAAAACAACTTTACCAGCACGAATCTTGATGCTACATCCAACGGCAGCAAAGGTGACTGTATTTCTCAGGCGTATTTCTCAGGCGCCTGAGAAATACGCAAAATTGTTTATATATATATATATATATATATATATATATATCCTATTAGATGCAGAATAGTTATTTTACATCTCACATATTTTTATGTTCTCACATTCAGAAATTTATGTTTTATATACTAATAATTATGTTCATATTGATTAGAAACGCAAAAAATTGACATAAAAATACATTTTAGGAGTCGTTATAGTGCAAAAAACATAGAAAATACGCATTTTATGTCGTATTTTTATACGACACATAAACAAAAAAGTTTACGACATGTCTAATTTTTCTTATGTTTCTCTTGACTTCCAGAATAAGAGAAAATTTACGTGACGTAAAAATTATGTACGGTTTGAAAGATAGAGGGTGGGTGAAGAATAACTATTCTACACCCTGGATGTCAAATAGCGCCACTATATATATATATATATTGATTGATATAAATGAGGAGCAAATAGGGATGGCCTAGGCCAAATAGAAACACATCCCAATTAAGGGCACAAAAACACTAAACCGTAATCTCCTCCAAATGCTTAGTACCCGCCGAAATCTAGTTCTTGCCCTCGTCTTTAATCTTTTGCAAAAGGATTGCAGGCATCGTAAACCTATTGTTGACAACCCTAGCATTTATTTCCTTCCAAATCTTCTAAGTAATAAGCGTGACCGCCGATTTCAACCCATGCGGGCAAGCGGTCAGCGTTTGCGTGGCGGCCTTCCAATATTGGAGCACAGTGGGGCGGTTCGTCCCAATGCTCTGTAACAAGGAATTGAGCTTTGTATGCCGATGCCGTCGAGTAAGATCCAGAGGCCGTTAGGGTCCAAATGATGGAGTCTTCAATGCCAGGAGATAGCGCAATGTCCTGAAGCATACCCCAAAGAGCAACATATTGGGTGAGGTGCTGGGCAGTGAAGTTATCGGTGCAAATGTCAGCGACCCATTGGTTGTTTTTGATAGCGTCATGCACAACCGTTTTTTCCTTTTGGACTCCTTAAAATGAGTGGCACAAGCGGTGTAGGGGTTCCGCGCATAAAAACAATAAATTTTACTCTACGCCCCTGAACCCCTGAAGCTGCCAGGACCTATCTATTAGTAATACAGTAACAGGAGGGGCTTTTCGCGAACTTACCCTCGAAGACCGAAAAACATTGTCAACGCTCAGGAGAGTGTGGTTGATGTAGACGAGCCGAAGCCGACCTCAAGGTCGTGATGAAGTCCTTGCGCTCCTTCTGGATCCAACGACTTGAGTGCCTCAAGTGCGACACCTCGTGGGAGTTACACACGTCCGTGCCTGACGATGACTCCCGCTTCCCCGATCCAGCAGCGAGCTATGGAAGTAGAGCTCCGGATCCGAATCCCAAGATCACACGGCCTCATGTGAAGATGTCTCTCGCTCGCGCAGTCCAGACTTGGGACCACGGTCATGAGAGAGAGAGGGGGAGAGAGAAAATATCAATTAGAGGTCCTCCCAAAAGTGGAGAGACCTTTATTGATTATTGGATGTATTTTCCAGGCCAAATACCCCACTTTATATAGGGGGAGGGGAGGTACTACCTCCCCTCAAGTCCCAGGGTGGAACTAAAGGAGAGGAGGGGGTGGGGTGGCTGCCGGCCGGCCCCTAGTGGGCCCCGCGGGGGGCAAGGCCTAGCCGGCCTCCCCTTTGGTCCCTCCTTCCTCTCTCCTTTCCCCTAATGGGCCCTCTCCCTCCGGAATTGGCCCATTAAGCCTTTTGACCTTTTAATTGATTTTCTCTTTATTAAATAATTATGAATAAATGATTAAATCAATATTTAACATTCATTCACACATTATCTAATCTCTGTGGCCATGGAACACCTTCCACCTCCACTCCGGACATCCTCCGGACTTACCGAAACCCTTTCGGTTTTCTCCTTTCTCTTCTTCGGTGATTCTACCGATCCTATAAACACTCTCTAAGCATCATCAAGCCCTTAAGCATGATACCCTACGGTTCGGGAACACTCCAGACATGGTCGGGACACTCTCGCACCAATGATAAACAGAGGGACCTGAATGGCCATGTGACCCCTGTGCATTCCACGAAGATCTTTTGTTGTTTGAACCGGGACAATCGTGTCTTATTCCCTTTGTCATTCGATACTTGCATTGCCCGAGATTCGATCAATGACATCACCATGTCGTGTTCAATCTCGTTACTGAACAATGCTACTTAACTCGTTCCGACAAGTGATATCCCCGTGATCTAATCACACGCTGCGCAGCTATTGGATATAACTTCTCCGAGTGGGCCCTAGAGTATCTTCCCGTCACATGGACGGACAAATCCCGCTCTTGACATATATTGCCTCTACGGTTTCCTCCGAATACCTGAACACACCTTTATAACCACCGTTTTACCAGATGGCGTTTGATGCTATCTAAGCACTCTTGGGAGACAGTGATTGATATAGCCTCACAGTCTAAGGAATAGTGTACGAGGATCCATTTCTAATCATCATAACTTGAACTTCGTGACATGATCGGATCACGATGTTTAGGTTGGGTATTGGTTCATCATCTCATTCTCCGAATGAGATAACCTCATTTCCAACTGGCATAAATGCCACATGATCAGGAAACATGATCATATGTTGACCAATGAACCAGTGACTAGAGTTTCACTGGGAACCCCTGGTTGTTTGTATATCACACGTGTATTGATGTTTCCACTCAATACAGTTATAGCATGATATAAAACTTAATCATAAACTATATGAAATATGATAATAGTCCTTACTATTATTTGTCTCTAGGGCATATTTTCAACAGTCTCCCACTTGCACTAGAGTACAAATACACTAGCTGCATTTGTTCTCAATCATTGGCACTATATATCCAGTACCCTGAACATGCTTGCTCATGGAATAGGTTGGGTCTTGGGTCTGTACTTTACAGTCCCAAATCCTTTGCAACTTACTAATGTCACCTTGATTGACATTAATACTTTATCATCACATGATAGCATCTGTGTGTATGCATCATCGCTATGGCAGCAGAACGAGGCCTAATTCCAGGAGCCTACAGTGACGTTAGATCAACCTCGAGGGCTTTCTCATGGGCATTGTGGCCTGGGACACATCATTCTATGTTAAAAGCGAACCAGCCCCGCCATAACATTATACAACACTTTAGATGGTACCCTTATCTATTATTATAAATGTATTCATTGAAACACTAGTGCACTCTGTGCAACTTTCGATGTTTTGTTCTCCTCGCTTCCTACTTGACTCTAATTGGTATCTACAGGAGTTTCCAACATATTCCCTTATAACATAACCCTTTATGTTTTAAGATATGTTATCTTTTATGGATTTGGAAAATATATCCACAGTTCTCTACTAGACACTGCGGACAAACTTAGCTCAACGTTCTGTGATTCGGACTTAATCACTTTCAAACGTTCTTTATTTGGATTACATATTATGCTAAGTTATCATCATGGTTTACTAAGACAGAACCTATGTCTTAACATAGTGGATGACGATCATCTTTTTTTTCTTTCTTTCAACCATTGATGTTAAACTTAATGTTATTCCTAATTTGAGTTATTAAGGACTGGTTCCTTAATTAACTTCTATTCTGAAACACTTTTCAGAATCCCTTAAGGAACACTACATAATATCATAATACACCTATTATCAACTTATACATCTTACAAATCATTATTTATAAGTATTTATGCCTTTCATCCATAACATACTTAAGAATTACTCTTATAAGCTCCCACTCAAAATATATTCCTACATATTTGAATTTGAGCCTCATATTGCTCCCACTCAATTTTATGCAAATTGCATATCTCCTTTACTATTTTGAATAACTTCAAAATCCTTTGATCAAATATCAAACTTTGAGATTTATTATGAGATACTAGTACTTTACTAGTTTTAAATCCACTAGACATTTAGCACACTTGAATCAAATTCATTTGAATTTGTCCAATACCTGACAAATTGTGCTTTTGTCATTCACCCCCTTTTTCCTACTATGGCTTTGCAGTCATTTGGGAAAATTCAAGTAACTCCTTTTACTTGTGAGATTCAGCAACGAATTGCTTTCTAATCTCAAGGGAATTTTGCTTCTAGGATTTCTCATAATTTAGTTTACCATTATTTCCTTTGTAGCTCGTAGGTATGTCATATTCCAAAAATCATGACAAGTGATTCACAAATGTCTTCATATAAGATATGGATTTACATTTTGAATCCTACTTCATGTAGTGAAAAACAATAGTGGAGGGAAAAACACAATGATCAAAATCATTGATTCTTTCCTTCTGTGAAGAGAATCATTCAGGAACATTGTCCGTTGCGCTTCTCAACACTCTGATTCAGGGTTTTGAATCCTCATCGTGTTTCACACTATTTTCCATTTGCTCCATAATTGAGAAACATCACTAGAAGTGAGCTTTCTCAAGAATGCACCAAAATCCAAGCAATACGAATCTTGCTTTCCTTTTGGTTTGAGCTATGGGTTTCATATTCAAAGTTTCCAATGAATACACTACAAGGACTTATTCGCTATTGTTTTGGTTATATCGAATAACCCCAAAACTTTCACGAAATCAAATGGTTCACTACATTCTAATTGAGTGCTAACTATTTCTAAGCTAATGGTCTCTACATATACTCTACAACGATTTATTTGGTGCCTTCTATTCGACCCCTTTTGATATCTAATATCACATTGTGATGCTCTGCATTTTGACGTTTCAAAACACTTTGCATTTCACAATTTCTTTCATGCCATTCTTATAAAGTCGAATTTCATTACTATTGATCAAATCATACTAATTAGATTCTCTTTTATACTTATACCCTTTTATTGATGAAACACTTTGATCAAATCAAAATAGTTTCATATTCATGTTTCTTTGGTAAACTACTTTACACATTTAAACAATCACTTAATGATAATTACCATTTTCGTTAAAACCCAATACATCGAATATGTATTCACTTTTAACAAGTCATTAAACATTTTGTATTCAAGTAATACACGGTGTTCAAGTTAATTTGCCGAACTTAGGCATGATTTATATGTGAAAAGTAATCAAATGACTTTCACATATGATCGCATAACTTTGAATTCAAACAATGGTTTCATTCATTAATGAAATATCATTAAATTGGGTATTTTTAAACAAGGCATTTTAATATTTTACAAATGTTCATACATTATCAATTAGTTTCACAACAATAAGGACAATTCACAAGTAATCAAACAAGATATGAACACGAATAGAAATCATTCATAAAAGCAGAACAACTGTTTGTTACAAACTCATATGAATAACCGTCTCACGAAGTGTGAGACACACTAAAGAAGTTCAAAACTCTTGATTACATTAATCATCCTAAAACATAAACTAAGTGATAAATATCGAGGGAGAGTGTCGTTGGCCGTCATCATCATGCTCGCCATCAACACGCAACGTCACCTCCTCTCCAGCAAGCACCTCTATGCAGAAGGACCTGTTTTCACCAAAACAGAACAAGTACTGCAAATGTCTTTGCAAGATTATAATATTTATAAAATTATATATCAACATATACCTTGGTCGTTGATGACTCCAGTGACGTTGGGTTCATCTATCACATTTCTGAAATGCGATATGAACTCAAGGAAATCCAGTGTTTCCGTGTCGCCTCTCATAACGCAGATCCTGACTTGTGCTTGGAATCTTGGTGGAAGTGACCGCAGCACAACTCCCATCACAAATGAGCTTGAGTACCAGTTGTCCAGGTAGTATGTCAGACTCATGTACGCATCGTAGAGGCGCAATAAGTGCTCATCCAGTGAGGAGCCCTCCTCCATCTTTATGGAGAGAAAGTCCCCCATCAGCTCATACTCCCACATGCGCACTTGTTCCACGAAATGTGCTCTCAGATGTGTCATGACCATCCGGGGCTTGAGACTCCCCACCATTGTCCACAGCCCATCCTCCATTCCGAGACGCATGGTAACTGATATAAATGTCGCCATCACACGACGATGATAACGTAGATCCCGCTGCTCCTGGGTCTCATGAGAATAGGGTGGCTCCAAATACATCTCGCAGGTCATGTAGTCAGCTACTTCGTTCTCCCCAAGGAGATCAAACAGGCGTATGACCCATGCAGAAAAGTTGGATCCATCTAACTTGAGCTTTTCTCCTTTTAACCAATCGTCGATAGGAAAGGTAATCTCGGGAAGAACCATTTTCTACATTTATAATTGCAAAAGGAATTTGGACTAAGTTTACGATTAAATGAGTTAATAATAACTCCACTCAGAAACACCTATCCCCAGTGAGGGTTCCTAGTGATAACACGACCCCTATCAGCCACATCTCCCCCGATCATCACGACCATCAATGTGGGTTCAAGAGTGGACGCTAAACGTCGGTCACATCATTCATGTGACTCGTGCTCGATCTTTCGACCATCCGTGTTCCGAGGCCATGTCTGTACATGCTAGGCTCGCCAACTCAACCTTAGTGTTTTCGCTGTGCAACATGGCTTGTACCCACTGTATGCGAACGTAGATATGTCTGACACCCGATCATCACGGCCTGCCTCATACCAAAGAACATTCTTGGTGGTGCACACTAAGGGGGAACACAATCGTTGGTTATTTTAACAGGTATCATCTTATTAGGCTACCGTCGAGTATCTAATACTAGCACACAATAATACATACAAACAATAACATTGAATGTAAATGCTATGTGATATGGTCCTTCATGTCGTGATCTCCATCCGCTGTCACCGGGTTCTGGCACCAGGGTTCCGACGCCGTAGACACCAGGGTACCAGTGACATTCCGGCATGGTAGTTCGTCAACTCCGTGACTATCTACTACTATGCAACAAAAGGTAATCACTTTACCTTTGCCATAACCATATCACAAAGCAACGCCCTCCTGCAAAACAAAGTTAGACGCCTCTACTTTAACTTTGCATGTTTTACGTGGCTGAATGGGCTTTCGTACAAGAACCGTTCTTACCTACGAACTTTCAGCACAACGCTGATCAAGTAGTTGTCTATACTACACCCCTTTCGGGGCCCTCCATTGCAAATGGTATACCAACTAATGCGAGAGAGACAAACACCCCCCTAAGCCACTTTATACGGTACAAGCCGTATGTCAAGCGTGGACCGGTCTCGCGAATGAACGCGTAAAGTCAGTTGGGGGCCGCTTCATCAAGCATTACTGCGATATACACAAGTACACGTGGGAGGGTAACAACTAACAGATCCACGCCCACACGCTACATCTCGTGTGTTCTACCCGTACTAGCATTACTACACATAGATCTAGCTCTGATACCACTGTAGGGGTTCCGCGCATAAAAACAACAAATTTTACTCTACGCCCCTGAACCCCTGAAGCTGCCAAGACCTATCTATTAGTAATACAGTAACGGGAGGGGCTTTTTGCGAACTTACCCTCGAAGACCGAAAAGCGTTTTCAACACTCAGGAGAGAGTGGTTGATGTAGACGAGCCGAAGCTGACCTCAAGGTCGTGATGAAGTCCTTGCACTCCTTCTGGCTCCAACGATTTGAGTGCCTCAACTGCGACACCTCGTGGGAGTTACACAAGTTCGGTGCCTGACGATGACTCCCGCTTCCCCGATCCAGCAGCAGTTGCGGAAGTAGAGCTCCCGGATCGGAATCCTGCAGCGCGACGGCGCTCCGCGGTGAGGATGTCTCTCGCTCGTGCAGTCCAGACTTGGGACCACGGTCACGAGAGAGAGAGGGGGAGAGAGAAAATATCAATTAGAGGTCCTCCCAAAAGTGGTGAGACCTTTATTGATTATTGGGTATATTTTCCAGGCCAAATACCCCACTTTATATAGGGGGAGGGGAGGTACTACCTCCCCTCAAGTCCCGGGGTGGGACTAAAGGAGAGGAGGGGGTGGGGGTGGCCGCCGGCCAGCCCCTAGTGGGCCCCACGGGGGGCAAGGCCTAGCCGGCCTCCCCTTTGGTCCCTCCTTCCTCTCTCCTTTCCCCTAATGGGCCCTCTCCCTCCGGAATTGGCCCATTAAGCCTTTTGACCTTTTAATTGATTTTCTCTTTATTAAATAATTATGAATAAATGATTAAATCAATATTTAACATTCATTCACACATTATCTAATCTCCGTGGCCATGGAACACCTGCCACCTCCACTCTGGACATCCTCCGGACATACCGAAACCCTTCCGGTTTTCTCCTTTCTCTTCTTCGGTGATTCTACCGATCCTATAAACACTCTCTAAGCATCATCAAGCCCTTAAGCGTGATACCCTACGATTCAGGAATACTCCAGACATGGTCGGGACACTCCCGCACCAATGATCAATAGAGGGACCTGGATGGCCATGTGACCCCTGTGCATTCCACGAAGATATTTCGTCGTTTGAACCGGGACAGTCATGTCTTATTCCCTTTGTCATTCGATACTTGCATTGCTCGAGATTCGATCAATGACATCACCATGTCGTGTTCAATCTCGTTACTGAACAATGCTACTTAACTCGTTCCGACAAGTGATATCCCTGTGATCTAATCACACGCTGCACAGCTATTGGATATAACTTCTCCGAGTGGGCCCTAGAATATCTTCCTGTCACATGGACGGACAAATCCCGCTCTTGACATATATTTCCTCTACGGTTTCCTCTGAATACCTGAACACACCTTTATAACCACCGTTTTACCAGATGGCATTTGATGCTATCTAAGCACTCTCGGGAGACAGTGATTGATATAGCCTCACGGTCTAAGGAATAGTCTACGAGGATCCATTTCTAATCATCATAACTTGAACTTCGTGACATGATCGGATCACGATGTTTAGGTTGGGTATTGGTTCATCATCTCATTCTCGGAATTAGATGACCTCATTTCCAACTGGCATAAATGCGACATTATCAGGAAACATGATCATATGTTGACCAATAAACCAGTGACTAGAGTTTCACTAGGAACCCCTGGTTGTTTGTATATCACACGTGTATTGATGTTTCCACTGAATACAGTTATAGCATGATATAAAACTTAATCATAAACTATATGAAATATGATAATAGTCCTTACTACTATTTGTCTCTAGGGCATATTTCCAACAAACGGTCCTTGGGGAAGAACCGTTCAGCCATGATGATTCCTAGAAAGACGCCTTCCTCCCATCCCCGATGCAAACTTTCATTGCCACGTTAAAAAGCCCTCTATCAATGCTATAGTTTGGGGTTTCCATGCCCACCCAATGCTTTTCAGGAGCTGTCCATTCAAGCCAAAGCCACCTTAATCTTAGAGCCCTAGCAAATTTCTCAAGGTCAAGGATCCCTAGTCCTCCAAGCTTCTTTGGGTGACAAACCTCTGCCCAACTCACTTTGCACTTGCCGCCACTGACCGAGGCCTTGCAAGCCCACAACATTCCTCTACGGATTTTGTCCAAAGCCGTGAGAGTTTCCTTGTCAGATTTTATAGCCATGAGCAGAAAAATCGGAAGGGCCGTGAGGACCGACTTCACCAGCGCCGCACATCCCGCAACATTGAGAAGTCTTGATTTCCAGGGATTCAGCCTGGAGATGGTCTTGTCGATGTATGGCTGAAGGTCAATGCGGCGCAACCTTCCAAGGACGAGGGGAGTCCAAGATATTTAATTTGGAATTGCGCTAAGGTAGTCGGAAAGTCTTGTAAAATGGCATTGAGGTCGATGTCCTTGCATCGAATAGGCACAATCGAGCTCTTCGCCACATTTGTTAACAGTCCCGTGACCTCACCGAAATTCTGTAGGATAACAGCCAAATTTGTGACGTCTTGTGCCATGGGGGCAAGGAAAATGACAGCATCGTCAGCTTAAAGAGGGATACACGATTTCATGAAATCCCCCGGCAGCTATTGCAGAAGGCCAGCCATGGTAGCCACATCCAAAATCTTGTGTAGAGGGTCAATTGCCAAGTCAAACAAAAGAGGGGAGATAGGGTCTCCTTGCCGAAGGCCTCGCCCATGGGGAATGTCTCTGCTAGGGTGGCCATTGAGAAGAACTCGTGAAGAGGCAGTAGATAAGATCAAGACTGCCCACGCTCGCCACCTAGGGGGAATCCTATCTGGTGCATAAGGTCCAGGATATAGTCCCAGCACACAGAATCAAAGGCTTTTGGTGATGTCCAGTTTGATGAGAAGATCCGGAGTGGGATTCTTGTGAAGACAGTACGCCACATTTCTGACAAACATGAAGTTGTCGTGGATGCTACGAGTCTTTATGAAGGCGCTTTGGCAATTTGAGATAATGCCATCCATCTTGGACCACAGAAGTAAGGCCATTGCCTTAGAAATGATTCTAGGGATCATGTGGATAAGACTGATGGGCCTGAAGTCCGACACGCAATCTGCCCCATCCTTCTTAGGCAGCAACACAATGTTTGTAGAGTTGAGAACATGGAAGTTTTTGATTGCCAACTGTGAGAACCCATTGATGATAAGCATAAGATCCCCCTTCACAATCTCCCAACAAGAGCGAAAGAAGACTCCGGTGAAACCATCTGGCCCGGGCGCCTTGTCAGGGGGTATATCATTTATTGTAGCCTTGATCTCATCTTCTGAAAAAGGCAGTCCCAAGTCATCCAAATCCTCATTTTACGGGTCGATGGCATTCATGATGATTACAATGATGATAGCAATGTTATTAGTATGAATTCTTTGAACACCAGTATTGCTAATGCTATGGAAAAGTATAAGCTTGGGGAAGCTAGTTTTTATGAAAATGATCTTTTTAGTCCCCCAAGCACGGAGGAGAAAATTTACTTTGATGATACTATACCTCCAATATATGATAATTACAATGATGAATATGATATTTTAAGTCCACCTACTATTGAGGAGAAAATTAATTATGATTACAATATGCCTCCTATATTTGATGATTATGGTGATGAGAATAATAATGATAGCTATTTTGTTGAATTTGCTCCCACTACGATTAATAAGAATTACTATGCTTATAGGGAGAGTAATAATTATTTTATGCATGTGGCTCATGATAAGAATGTTTTATGTGATATTTATATTGTTAATTTTATTCATGATACTACTGAAAGTTATTATGAGAGAGGAAAACATGGTTTTATGTATCTCAACAATATTAAGTTTCCCCTCTTTATGTTGAAAATTTTGAAGTTGCACTTGTTTTGCTTTCCTATGCTTGTTGGTTTGTGCTTTCATAACTTGTTTCTTTACAAGTTTCCCCTCTAATGAGAGAGAAGTAAGACTTGGGAAAGTTGATGTCCTGGAACAGATTTTTTGTGCTTCACTGTAAAAAATCGTGAAAACTCCTTGTACGTCGGATTAAGCTGTAATTGTTTGTGATTATGCCCCAGGTTATCACCCAACTTTCGTTAGTTTTGCACTTTTTGATTTGAGCAATAGAAGATTTTCGAAAAAATCGGTCTTTACCTGCTGGTCTATTTTGATAGATTTCTGTCATTATTCGCATTTGTCTCTTAATTGGTTTCTTTTTGAGTTCTCTTTGATCACCTGAGCTTTTAAAAGAAATTTCTACAGTAGCTTATATTTTAATGGATGATTTACTTGAGTTGAAACTGAACCAAAGGATTATTATTTTGAATACACTAATATTGCTAATGAAGATTGTGTGAAGTTTTGTATGAAGGAAGTTTTCAAGTGTAGGAAGAGAATGATGTGATGAGATGAAGTATGAACAGAAGCTCAAGCTTCGGGATGCCACCCGTGTCACCCCAAGAAATATTCAAGAAGTACAAGCGTCAAAGCTTGGGGATGCCCAAGGCATCCCCTTCTTCGTCAATAATCTCAGGTCTTTTTTCAAGACACTTTATTTTTATTACCTTATGCACTATGTGTTATTCTTGGAGCGTCTTTGTTTTTAGTTTTCTTTTGCTTTTTTTGTCGCAATAAGTTGGTTGGATCCCAACACACTTCTTTTGGAGAGAGACACACCTCGTTATTCATTGCCTAGAACACTCTAGTTTTCACTCTTATTGTTCTGTGAGTGTTCTTCTTTGCTAGCACTACGTTTAGCTTTAGTTTTATTACTATTTTGGTTGTAGATGGGTGAGACATGCTCTCTGGTCTTTATTGATTATTATCTTTGAGAGTTGTTTCAAATAAGTCGATTGGTGTTGGAAAAGAGTTGGAAGTTTCATGCTTATAGTGGTATAAAAGGAAGCTTGTTTTGACTGTGACTTAGACTTTATCATGTCATGCTAGATGTTGCTTTGACCATATGCTTAGTGATTATTTTTATAGCATGACTTGTTTCAAACAACTGATTTTGCTTAATGTGCCTTGAAATAATCATGCGTTGTTTTAGCATACAAAAGCATAATATTATGGTATTCTCCTTTGATGCTTAATTTGGGTTGACTTGGCATATTCTTACACCATGTTAAGACTATAAACTAGTAACCATAGCCTCTATGATAATTTAGTTTTTGACTTGCAATATCACTTTATGCTTTAATTAATAATGTTTTGTCGCTTTGCATGATTATGGCCATTATTGCTCTCTTAGTTGGTCGCTCCCAGTCTTTTGCTAGCCTCCACCTGTACTGAGTATGAGTTCTACTCATGCATCCAACTCCCAAGAAACCAAGTTATTCCAAAGAGTCCACTATAAATTCCTATGCATGGTGTGTTACACCATTCCAAGTACATTCATCTTTTTATCTACCTTCCAAATTAAACTTTTGTTATGTGAAAATTAGTGATTAAAGCTCTCACAAACTTGATGGCACACTTTATTTTCTTGCACTTAATAAACTTGAACCATTGTGTCCATATATGTTGCTTATATGCTTGCACTTTATAAGTTGTGAATTAGTAGAACCATGATACCATGGGGAACGCTTTCAACATTGCACTTATTATTTAGTAGATATCATGTTCTTTTGTTTATGGATCCTGGCGGTGTAAAATAAAAGGGGAGCTTGTAAGCTCATGGAGTTTGTATGTGTGTTAGAGAAACGCCTATGTGGATAGCCTAAGCCATGCCTAATTATGGTGGAAACTTGTAGCATAACCATAGTGAGCATTCTGTGAAGCATCCTCAATAAAAACCTATGTAAATAGCAAATAAAAAGATTGTTGAGATGCTCATTGTTTGTTGCCTTGTCATTTTGATATGGGAAAGCTCCTGTGTCATGGGGCAAGCGGTACCCCGTTGGCGGTTCTCCATGATATACATGTACTTACAATGACAAGAACTTACTTGTGACTAAAGTTGAGTAGCATGAGGTTCGGTACTCGTAAGCAAGGGGCATGAGATTTTCAACGTATAACTTGTCAAGCATATCCTCATATTTGTGTCACTTTAACCTTAATCACCTCAAGATGCTTATGATAGGGGCAATGAGAGCTAAAAGCTAATAAGTACCATAATTTATGGAAGCTCTTTATTAAACTTGAAATCCCTACTTCCCTCTGTGAAGGGCATTTCTTTTTTACTTTTATGTTGAGTCTCCATCTTATATCTTTATGCACCAATTGAGAGAGCATAGTGGTCATTCCTAGTTTAATGTGCATTATCCCAAAACTTGTTGATTGATTCATAACTTCGATATTGCTTGTTCTTAAATTATTTGTATCTAGTCACCCTTATGAACTTTGAAGGTATCATATGTATTTATGTTTTGCTATACCATGAGGGACAAGTTGAATACCACTCTTATTATGTTTTCTATATGTGAAACAAACAAACGTCTTTTAATGCATTGTTATTCATGATCTTGTGTTTGTACCTTTTCATGTTACAACATAGTTGCTATGTCTTATTGTTAGAACTCTATCTTTCATGCTCATGTTTAGAGTACTTTGATCCCAGCTATCAATGCTTTACAAATACCTTGATCAAGATTGTGATGGTGCATGTCACCTTAAAAATTATTCTTTTTATCACTTACCTACTTGAGGACGAGCAGGAGTTAAGCTTGGGGATGCTTGATACATCATAAACGTATCTATAATTTTTGATGTTCCATGCTTGTTTTATATCAACTTTCTTATTTTTTGTTTACACTTTGAGGTATTTTTATACATTTTCTGAAACTAACCTATTAACAAGATGTCGCAGTGCCGGTTGCCTGTTTTCTGTTTTTTTTTTTTTTCAGAAAATCTAGTAAGGAAATATTCTCGGAATTGGACGGGACAAAAGCCAAAGTCAATATTTTACTGGAAGGAACACGGAGCCAGAAGACGAGACAGAGAGGGGCCACGAGGGGCCCACACCACCTGCTGCGGGCGGGCTAGGCCAGGCCGCGCCAGGGGGTGGTGTGGCCGCCTCGGTCTCCGACTCGGCCTCTCCCTTCACCTATAAAAGTACCCCGAGACGAAAACCCTAGGGGGAGGATCAGAATTCCACGAAAAGTGCCACAACGCCGCCGCCACCGAAGAGGAGATTCGGGGGACAGAAGTCTCTGTTCCAGCATCCTGCCAGGACGAGGAAGTGCCCCGGGAGCCATGTCCATCGACTCCACCGCTATCTCCATCACCGTTGCTGACTCCCATGATGAGGAGGGAGTAGTTCTCTCTCGAGGCTAAGGGCTCTACCGGTAGCTATGTGTTCATCTCTCTCTCTCTATGCATGATCTTATTGAAATCATGAGCTTTGTAATCTAGTTGAATAAGTAGATCTATTCTGCTACTCAAGTGCTTTAATTAATCTCTGCTCATCCCTACGTGTGTGAAGTTGACAGTGTGCATACCGTGTGGCACTTAGGCTAAGGTTATAGAAATACTTATCATGAGTATAATTTGAGATGGATGTCTCTATGAGATTGCGGTGTTTATTGGAACCATCTAACGCTCAAGATGACAGAGAGGGATTATCTAGATGGGGAATGCGAACTTTAAGGTGTGTTGTTATAGCCCTACATCGTCCAACCGGAGGGTAGTTCAGGGTAGCATCATGAAGAGAAGATATTTATATGAGAATGTCCACTAGTGAAAGTATGATCCCTAGGCCTTGTTTCTATTGAAACATCGTTTACAATCAGTCCTGTTACATGTTTGCTTGATGTCACTCTTATTTCAGATTGCAATTACCACTTATAATCATCCATATTACTTGTATTTCACTATCTCTTTACCGAACTAGTGCACTTATACACCAGACAAGTGTATTGGGTGTGTTGGGAATACAAGAGCTTATTGTATCTTGATTGCACGGTTGCTTGAGAGGGATACCTTTGACCACTTTCTCCCTGAGTTCGATAAACCTTGGGTGATCCACTTAAGGAAAATTTGTTGCTGTTCTAAAAACCTCTGCACTTGGAGGCCCAACACTGTCTACAAGAATAGAAGCATGCGTAGACATCACTACTCTTTGGACCCTCCTTTACTCTGCTCAATGATGTGAAAAGAAATGCATTTCATTGCCAAAATGAGAGCGCACTAATTAACCCTAACCCCTTTCTTTTTGTCGTATTAGTCTTTGTTTGTAGGTACCAAGAGGAAATACATGAAGATCTTTACTGGATGTAGGAATTTAGTTATAGGTGTTTTCTTTTTACCCAATTTGTAATTTCCTTTTCTGTCAAGAAATAATGTAAGACATTGTAATACATTAGTTATTATTATTATTATTATTGTAACCATTTCTTATTATTCCTTTATTTTAAAAGAATAGTGTAATATATATTCTGTTAATAAAGAATTCTTCTATTTGTTTCATTGTTGTAATTCATTTTCCATTTTCTTTATTCACTTATTCGTTTCATTGTAATTTTCCTTTATTCTTTTATCATAAAAGAACAATGTAATGTTGGACTTAAATATTCTTTATACTTTTATTTATAATACTTGTATTTGTATTATTGTGAATAATTATTTATAATTCAAATTTCTCCCCTTATAATTCACTTAATTAATAGAGGTCATGTCAAAATTCATCCCACCACTCACCTAGGATGACACTAAACCTAATTCATCGGAGTGATGGAATTCTGATCACTCTAGTCTTTTATTTTGCGAAAAATTTATCCGAATTTTCAGATGCATGCATGTAGACGCAAAAAATCCTAAATCTACCCTTCTTTAAATCCTAAATGCTGGGATGTTACACCCACGTACCTACGATATGGACAAAACAAAGCATTATCCGTCATCCCCACCTGATCGGGTCTTTGAGGTTCTGGAAGATTCAAGGCTCGATGTTCCATCAACTGGTTGAACATGTCCTTCACCAACTCTCTACGAAAGATGTATTGCTTTTTGAGGAGTTCTTGCATACGTTTATTTGTTATATGGACGCAGCGGGTCGACCTATATATACAACAGGACTAGTCATCGTTACTAGGCTCGTGTTACGTCTGCATGCAGCATATTCATTAGGAGTCCATGCACGTACGTGTAGAACCTGTACTTGTACAACGATATTTTTGAGACTGGAATCTGCGACTCCGATACACTGGACTTGTACAACGATAATTCTGAGACTGAAATCTGCGACTCTGATACAAAATTCCATCGAACAAGTACATATAGTATGTTAGACTTTTACATGATTATGAAATTAATTGTCGAAATTCTGCCTAATAGTCTAAACAGATGTTGTAGCATCTTTGTCCTAATTTTAGTTGTTGTTTTTTCCTTTGGTAACATTTGAACGTCTTGTGCGCTCCTTCTAATTTCAATGAAAAGCAGGCCATCCTGCCTTTTTGTCAAAAAAAAAAAAAAGGTTATGATTCTAGAAGCCAGGTGTTAAAGAACAGGTCGCAAAAATGTGACCTGAAGATCCTGGAAGCCAGGTGTTGGAATAAATATTTGAGGCGAGAGCCCCTAGAAAGCCAAATATCTATCCAGAATATGAATCATATGAACACAACAACAGCAGTACAGCACATCATCTCCACACATTAATTGATTTTTGCACAGGACAAATGATGCCTTTGATGAGTAAAGGGACAAAGGGATGGCTGAAACACCGAGACAAACATATTTTTTCACAGCTAGCGAAGCTTGTACGTATGTCCATATACGTGCAGGCGCTGCAATGAAAGGCTTCGATGGTTCCAACTGCAAAAACATGAGCTTGTTGGCTTCACGTGGGAATGGGACGATGGATAGAGACGATAAACCTCTACACCATCACCAAGCACCCCGCATGCATGCACTGCATACAATGGCAGCCACCCAGGACAAGTTATTCGCACTGGTCGAGCCCGCACCACCGTCCCCCTCCCTCTTCCTCGACTGTCCGCCCTCGACGGCCCATGGCGATTCGCAGGAGCCGCAGGATGACCTGGCCCTGGCATACATCTCACACATGCTCATGGAGGAGGACATTACCGTGGACAGGTTCTTTTACGGGTACCCCGACCACCCCATGGTCCTGCAAGCCGAGCAGCCCTTCGCCGAGATCCTCTCTGCTTCCGGCACCACCTCGTCTGAATCTGATGCCCGGGATTCCTCCGCCTTACTAGTCCCCGGACACATGGTTTCTGGGTTCTTGTCCGGCGGCGAGGTACACGATCCTACCTTCTTGTTGAATGTCACGGTCACTGCAGAGGAGCCCAGCGGTAGTAGCACCGGCATGGGCATGCTGTCGACCATGGCTTTCCTCAAAGGCATGGAGGAAGCCACCAGGTTCCTACCCACACACAATGGGTTTGGTGAGACGGCACCGTGCACGGGCAGGAGCAGCAAGCTGATAGTGCCTGTGCATACGGAGGAAGCAGACACCGCGGTCGAGATGCCACACGACCTGCTCACCCTCGACGGCTACCCCGGCGACAAGATGAAGGAGAGGGGCGACAAGCAGGCGTCGCAGCAGAGCGTTTGCAGGAAGGCACCGCGTGTGAGGCGCTGTGCGAGGCAGGCGCTGGTGGCCGACCTTGAAACGCTGCTGATCCGGTGCGCCGAGGCGGTGGCTGCCAGCGACCGGCGCACGGCGGGGGATCTTCTGGAGCAGATCAAGCGGCACTCGTTGCCGACGGGAGACGCGACGCAGCGGCTGGCGCATTACTTCGCCCTGGGGCTGGAGGCGCGGCTGGCAGGCACGGGGTGGCAGCTCTACCACTCGATCACCATGCCGAAGCAGTCCTACATCACGGAGCTCCTCAAGCTCTACCACTCGTGCTGCTTCCTCAAGGTGGCCATCCACTTCTCCAACAAAAGCATCTGCAACGCGGTGGCAGGGAGGAAGAAGCTGCACATTGTGCACTACGGCGCCAACAACGAGTTCCAGTGGCCGGAGCTGCTCCGGTGGCTGGCGTGCAGGGAGGGCGGGCCGCCGGAGGTGAGGCTGACCGGAATCGCTAGCCCGCAGCCGGCCGGGCTGTGTCCGGCCACGCAAGCCGCGGAGTCAGAACGCAGGCTCAGCTACTGCGCGAGCCAGCTGGGCGTGCCGTTCAAGTTCCGCTCAATCATAGCCAAGTTCGATGCCGTCCGTGCCGAGGACCTGGACATCGATCCCGACGAGGTGCTCGTGGTGAACAACATGTTCAATTTCAGGACTCTGATGGACGAGAGCCTCGGCTTCGACACGGTGAACCCGAGGGACCTGGTGCTCGGCACCGTCAGGGAGATGAAGCCGTCGGTGTTCGTCCACGCCGCCGTGAACGGGTCCTACAGCTCCGCGCTCTTCAAGACGCGGTTCCGCCAAACGCTCCGCAACTTCACGGCGCAGTTTGACATGATGGCGACCACCATGCCGCGGGAGCGGGACAACGGCAGGAGGGTGCTGCTGGAGCGCGAAGTCTTTGCCCGGCGCGCCATGAACATCATCGCCTGCGAGGGCGCTGACCGGGTGGAGCGCCCTCAGAACTACAAGGAATGGCAGGCGCAGAACCGGCGGGCGGGGCTGAGGCAGCTGCCGCTGGACCCTGGCATCGTTGAGGTGCTCAAGGACCAAGTGAAGGAGCAGTACCACAGGCATTTCATGGTCAATGAGGATGGCCGTTGGCTTCTGCTGGGATGGAAAGGCACCATGCTCTACGCCCTCTCCACATGGGGATGGGGAACTCAAGCTGATGATAGGTAGATTTACAGCATCAGATCTGTGTGTTCTCCAGTATTTTTGTAGCTGTAAACTTAATAACAGAGACCATGATCATGTTGAACATATTATTCAGAGCTGCAGCGAGCACATATTTATGTATCCATGTTAACCTTGTAAGTTTCTCACTGCATTGTGAGACATAAGATGATGTGGGAACTCAACAATAATCAGTTTGATAAAGCTCAAGGGCACACAGGATGGAGATTCTGGGAGCAAGACGACCAACGGTGACGAGCTGGACATCCTTCTCTTCAGCAGCCCAGAGCTAGGGGATGAGCTGACAAAACGTGTTGAGCCACGAGGTCGAGAATACTTACTAGGAATGCGACGCAATAAATATGATACTGGATTTGATCGCCCTACGACCCAAGTATACTAGAATGCGCGCTTTCGCGTCACCTGCGACGGCAACGTGTGGCATATGCGGTACACTTGCGGTGGTTTGTTCTATGATATTATAAGCGGTGCACCTCTGGATATTCAATTCAGCTCGCATGTGCAAATGCATCCACTGCGAGAAAACATTTTTTGAAATATCAAAAAATCTGAAAAAAAAAATTCACATATGCATTCGAACATTTTATGTTGGTTCGCAAGTTTTCGAGATCAAAGAACATTTTGTGTGTCGTGTATAAAAAAGACAAAATATATCACAGAAATACGACTATTCACGTGACAGTTTTTGTCCTGTTTATACACGACACACAAAATGTTCTTTCATCCCGAAAACTTGTGAACCAACATAAAATGTTCGAATGTATATGTAGAATTGTTTTTCGAATTTTTTGACATTTCGAAAAATATTTTCATACAATGGGTGCATTTGCACCTGGGAGCCGAATTGCTGCCTCCCGGTACACCCACAATTATTTGTTGTACTATGAAACTATAGGCACAATAAGTTTGGAAATCCAATTCGTCTCACGAGTGCAAATAAATCGATTATTTAAAAAAATATTTTAAAATATCAAAAAAATATTAAAAAATGTATATTTGGACATTCTATATACGGACACACCATTCTTGAGAAAATGAAACATTATTTGTGTACCGTGTAAAAAATACAATTTCAGATGCCCCAATATGATTATTCTTGGATAATTATTTTGTCTTTTTGGCAAGTCATATAAAATGGACTTTTTTCTGAAAGTTGTGTAAAAACACAAAATGTTTAGATATACACGCGGAATTTTTTTTCTTAATTTTTTTATATTTTAAAATTTGTTTTTATATATTTTCATAATAGGTGCAACAAAACACCACCTCCTTATTTTTTTACTATTGTGTCCTACTGACATGTATAGATGTAAAAAGATAACAATTTGATCTATGCAAAAAGGGTGTGGGTGCACCGATCAGATGACCACACATGTTTGGAACTACTTTTATTTCTTACGTTAGATAGTTACCATATTTTTGCTCAATATATGCCAAGAGAGAGGGGGATTGGGTTGGCGGCGCCATGACGAGAGTAAGAGATTATACAGTGAAAACTACGACGCGTAAAGCAGACACCTGCACGTCTCCACCACATGCACGAAGGAGCTCCACACGGGCCGGCACATCATTGCAAAGAGTAGAAAAATGGACCCACATGAAAGTGTCATGGTAGAGGCAAATGGTCTTAAAATGCTTACATGTGACCAGGCTTAAGTTTATACATAATATGTTACTCTTTCTATGAAGTGCCAAGTTAAATCACCTGTAGAAAATGGGCCTCTAGCCCCGGTCTGTAAAGCCCTCTAATATCGAAACTAGAGCACCTCTAGTCCTGGTTTTGTTACAAATCGGGACTAAAGGAACTCCACGTGATCCGCGTAGTGTGGTGGGCTGGAGGACCTTTAGTCTCGATTCGTAAAACAAACCGACTAAAGGGTTTTTGTTGCGGCAGCTTTTTGTGACAATTGGCTGCCGCGACAGGAGATGAGGTTTTAGAGTTTTGTGTTTTGTGTTTTCCTTTTAATTTTGTGTTTTGTGTTCAATTATTTTTCATTTTGTGTTTTTATTTCAAACAAGTTTTCATATATATACACGACGCTACTACATACTGTACACATTGATGCATATATAATATAATTTCTCTTACGAGCATACATACATATATACAATTTGATATACGAGTCCCAGCCGGGACTAGAGCCTGTTTATTTGATTACATGGAGATTATTAAATTAAATGGATGCTTTAGACTCTATATATAATGTATTCTCCACTTGGGTCTATGACCTCATCAACCAAAAATCCCGTCAAATTCTCTTAAATTGTTAGTAGATGGTCATGTGGTAGGAGCTTTTCCTGTATCGCATCCAACTATAAAGAAGGAGATCAATATGAATATATCAATCATTATAATAAAAATTATAAATAGAACTCAACACAAATTATGGTAACAAAAATTATTAAATTGTGAATATATTGTTTACGTACTCGAAGAAATTCCAAGTTCCGCTCAATATAATCGACATGTGAATGAACTTCCAAACGCAATATCCACATAAATTAGTCCCTTGTGGCTGCGTCGCACACTTTATAAGAATAAAATTCAATCAAATAATAATCAAGCACGATAATTGTATTGAAACTAGAATTAAAAAGATGTGCGGACCTAACTCGTACTACTTAGCTGGACCGGAATAAAACTCAGCTCCTCACACCATTGACCGGTGACCACACTTTTGAACTGTTTCCAAACACTGCGCGGCAAATGCAATGAATGAATGAGTTAATAATTTCTTGATATCTCTGAAAATGAACAAAAGAGACTGATATAATGCGATAGTGATTGAAATTACTTCTGGAGCATATTAAGCATGCCGCGGTACTCTTGCATGTCTTTTTTTAATGAGTCTATAATTTGAACTCTTCCACTGTCAACGATAATGCTTAGCAGAATCCAGTGGAAGCTACGCATGGTTTCTATATGTCAGTAACTCATCAGTTACACTTAATATCTAGTAAACAAAAGTTAATGTATACAAGACAGTAACACTCTCACATGTAGTTGTAAGAAAATAGTATTTATTTACAGTAATGCTGCCTCTTGAGAAACCTTAGCAAGTTACGCTCCGTGTTTACGGGATTCATCTTTAGCATAGCAGAATTAACTCGATTTGGGTCAATGAATCCAATACAAAAGATTGTCTATTTTTACATTCTAGAATCTCCATTCTGCATCATAGCATACGAAAGGATATAGTAAGGATAATTATCGGCAATGAATTGAACAAGCTGAGCTAGAGACTTAATTAAATAAATAAATTGATCACTTACAGACAATAAAAACTGAGGAGAGATTTGTCGAGTTCCCTTTGATTGAGTAACTGAAAGTTTTCTGCAAGGTCAATATGGATCTCGTTTGGAAGGAAGTAATGCACCTCTCCAACTTTCTCTATGATCATTTCTCGCCCTTGATTAGCGACTTTCAAGTATCAGTCATGCAATTGTCGCATTTTTGTTGGCAGACACGGGAGCATCTCATCGCTGACCATAGGCTACCCGCGGACATATTGTCGTGCTACATCAGCCGTGAGGATAGCAGCCTCGCCAATAATTTTTTCAACGGACATATTACATTGCTCGACTAATAGCTGAGTTGTTTCCATATCCAAAGGCTCTTCCCTATATATTTGATGTTCGGGTAACACCTTGAGCGGGGGGATCAATTGTTTTGCCTGTTCTCCGAGCTGGGAACATCTCTTTTCATGCTTCCTCTACCACTTGATATCTTTTCTTTCCCTGTCTTCACAAGACACCATGTATAGTTATCTTTCTTATATAACTCATATTTGGATGGTTGCACAAGAAATCTCCTAAAGTGCTCCCTGACTTTCGGATCTACTAGGACCGTTAGCTGGGGTGTTTCGGTGCAAAATGGGCCTCCACTTCGGCCTTTACGATCTCCTTGTTTTCCTCATCAGTCTGGTGGCAAGATAACTTGGGAGGAGCCGGCGGTACTCTTAGAAGGCGATGTCGGTTTCCACGTCGGTTATCCATCGACAAAGTGGTGGTACTCTTCCGCTTTTGGCCCTTAGTAGGTGGAGTCGGCTGAGGCGTCGAACATCGAGATGGACTCGTGCTACGGTCCCTCTCGGGAAGGGGTGGACTTGTAGGTGGTGGACTTCTACTCGGAGGTGATGGGTTGCTTCTAGGAGGAGACGGTGGCCTTGGAGGTGATGGATTGCTTCTCGGAGGAGATGGTGGCCTTGGCTCCTAGCCTAGAAACTTGATGTTTTCCGTTTTCCATAAAATGAAGCCACTTGTCGCTTCTCCCAGTGTTGTCTCCCCTTCACCTCTAGGGATTCAAGCTGCAGTGACTAAAATAACGGTTGAACTTCATCCACACCAATACGAGCATAGCCAGCAAGAATCGGACGGCCATGGTAGGTTGCTCCAGGTGCAGAAGGTAAAGCATAGCCGAACGCAACTTTCATGGATATGTTCTTCGGTTCCACATGTAGATCACAACTTGTCTTCTCCTTGATTGCATCCATGGGGTAGCCATCCATCATTGCACCGGTATCATCTATCACCGGTGCATTATTCTTTATCATTAGTGTATCATTAGTATGGACCTTCGTGGAAGCCACACTGCTTTTCCGCTGAGATGGGCCGGTCATAGTGTCAAATGTTGGATCTTGCTGTCGGGCCAGTCCTCTAAGTTCATTGATCTGCTCCTGTTACCGCACGAACATGGCTTGAAATTCCTCGTTCTTTCATTCAACCTTCGCCAACCGCTCTGCCTCCTCCGCCTACTGCCACTTCGTTTTTCTCGACCGGCTTCTATAAGTGTTAATGTCCTGGGGAAACCTAATCTTCCATGGAAAAGAAGGTCCAAATCCTCGTGTTCATCCATACTTTTTAGGATTCCCGAGGGCCTTTGTTATCTCATCGTTCTCTCTCTCGGTATGAAACTTTCCCTCTTGAACCTCTTTTATCACTGAAGTTCATCCTTGGGTTCAGCAATTCCTTTCTTTGCAATAATATCCCCTGTTTGTGGGTCATATGATGCCCCCTGCCCAAGTAACCAATTTCTTGACCTCAAGGGACAATCACGTGTAGCTGGAGTGATCCCTTTAGACATCCGGCCGGCCTCAGTTTTATCCCACTTAGGCATGACACTCATCTAGCCACGTGTCCCCATATTATGGTGATATTTCTTTTTCACAGCATTTAACTTATTCTTTGCCGACGTCTGCTCAACTTCTTTCGATTCCTTGTACTCCACAATTGTGGCCCAGTTATCCTGCTACTTCTCTAGTGCGCTAGTGAATTCTGGAGCTTTTTTCTCCTTGACATAATCTCGGTATAATCTTTTCTTCCATCTCTAGAATTGTGTGGCCATCTTCTTAAGATCCCACTACTTGACTTTCAATGCCAGTGCCTGTGTGAGATCATCAGATTCCAAGACTGGTAGGGTGCAATGTGTCATTAGCGAATTCCAAAGACAATCTTTGGCTCTGTTGTCAATAAAACTAGCTCCAACTTGATCCTTTTTTCCCTGGCTTATTCCAATCTCGAGTGGGGATTGGGATGGTGTCCCTAACAATCACTCTTCATTGATATACAAATTGACATTCTAATTGTTTAGGAATGCATGATTTTGCTGCTATAAGATAGATCTTATTTTTCTGAACATTTTGATATATTATTTGCATTTTTATGACTTATAAATTAAAAGATATGATTTTTCTAGTATTAATCCCTTTTTCTACAATTTCTGAAAATTAACTAAACACTAATAATCCTAAACCTAATTAACTAATAAACCTAAACCTAATTAACTAAACACTGATAATCCTAAACCTAATTAACTAATAATCCTAAACCTAATTAATTAAACACTAATAATCCTAAACCTAATTAACTAATAATTCTAAACCTAATTAAGGAGGGAGGCACCTGCGGGGCGGCGGTGGCGTTCTGGGGCGGTGGCTGGCCTCAACTCCCTCCCTCCACGGACAGCATGGGGCAGTGGCTGGCCTCAACTCTCTCCCTCCATGGACAGCGCGGGGCGGCGGATCCTCCTCTCCCTTCTCTCCACGGGCACAGTCGACAGCGTTCCGGGGCGGTGTCTCCTCCTCTAGTCTCCACGGTCGCGGGTTGCAGTGACAGTTGTGCTCTCGCGGAGAAGATGAAGTGAAGGTGTCCTGGTTAGTGGCTCGAACCGGGGAGGAGGCGGTGGGTATTTATACCCACGCACCTTTAGTCCCGGTTTGAGTCACGAATCAGGACTAAAGGGTCTTTAGTCCTAGTTGGAGCCACCAACCGGGACTGAAGGGTGTGCCACCAACTGTAACTAAAGGTGTTTTTGGCTGCCCCGGTTTCACGCGCAAGCCCTACCCCTTTAGTCCTAGTTGGTCGCACCAACCGGGACTAAAGGTCAATTTTTTAGCGCCAAAACTATTTTCTTTTTCTAACCTTCCATCATTTAGTTATTTGAATAGTTTTTGAACATGAATTTAAATAACTTTTTCATATTTTTGAATCTAACAAAACTTTCAACATGAAAAGTGTTTGAATTTGAATAACTAATCTAAAACAATTTTCTGTTTCTAAAATAATTATTCTAACTACTCGAACTATTAACCATTTTGCCATTTTCAATTAAAAATACATTAATTCATATCTTTTGCATATTTTGGAATCTGACAAAACTTTCAATATGAAAAGTGTTTGAATTTGAATAACTAATCTGAAACCATTTTTTTCTAAAATTATTATTGTAACTACTCAAACTATTAACCATTTTGCCAGTTCAATTAAAAATGCATTAATTCTTACCTTTTGCATATATTCGAATCTGACAAAACTTTTAACATGAAAAGTTTTTGAATTTGAATAACTAATCCAAAACCATTTTATGTTTTCTAAAATTATTACTCTAACTACAACCATTAACCATTTTGACATTTTGAGGTTTCAGGTGATGAATGAGACTTGTTATGAGAAAGTATAATGGCTAATGCTGCTCGTAAGCAGGTAGACCTTAGTATGACACACAAGGAGAGGGAATAATCTTAACTAGCCATAATGAATTGCAATACTACCTCTCCCTTATGAATCAAACAACTGCCTATTGAGAGACAGTTCATATTTATAACACAGTTACATAAAAGGTTTAATACATTATTATACATCACCAACATCCACATCTAGTGTTGGGGTTTTCTTCTAGTCCGTAACCATGGAGCATATTCATTATTTAAATGGATGCTTGGGTCAGTGTTCACTGAGATTGGCGAAATTTCATGGAACTTATTATAATCTTCTAACATGTCTATCTTGTCCTCCACTCCCACGATGTTCCTTTTCCATGAAAGAACTATGTGGCTCTTTGGCTCATTGTATGTTGTATTATTTTTCTTATCTTTTCTCGGTTTGGTAGACATGTCCTTCACATAGAAAATCTGAGCCACATTATTGGCTAGGACGAATGGTTCGTCTCTGTACTCAAGATTTTTGAGATCCACTGTTGTCATTCTGTATTGCTGGTCTACCTTTACACCGCCTTCTATCAGCTTGACCCATTTGCACCGAAATAAAGGGACCTTGAAATAAGGTCCATAGTTAAGTTCCCATATCTCCTCTATGTAACCATAATATGTGTCCTTTTGCCCATTGTTGTCTGTTGCATCAAAGCAGACACCACTGTTTTGGTTGGTGCTCTTTTTATCTTGGGAGGTTATGTAAAATATATTCTCATTTATCTTGTACCCTTGGAAAGTCAATATAGTTGAAGATGGTGACATGGCCAACAAGTACAACTGATCTCCAATAGTGGTGTTATTCATGAGATGTGTGTGCAACGAACCGTTGAAAGTCGCAATGTGTTCAATCTTAATCCAGGAATCAGATTGCCCCGGGTTTTTGGAGCGTACAATATTCTGGTGTTCCTCGATATACGAAGCCACCAAGGTGGAATTTTGCAGAATTGTGTAGTGTGCTTGAGTGAAAGAATGTTTGTCCATACATATCCTTGCTTTCTTTCCTAGCATACCTTTTCCACTTAGTCTCCCCTCATGCCGTGATTCAGGAACTCCAATCGGCTTAAGGTCAGGAATAAAGTCAACACAAAACTCAATGACCTCCTGTGTTCCATAGCCCTTGGATATGTTTCCTTCTAGCCTAGCATGGTTATGAACATATTTATTTAAGACTCGAATGAACCTCTCAAAGGGGAAGATATTGCATAGAAATTCAGGACCGAGAATGTTAATGTCTTCGACAGGGTGAACTAGGAGGTGCATCTTAATATTGAAGAAGGATGGTGGGAACACCAACTCAAAGCTAACAAGACATTGGACCACATCATTCTATAACCTTGGTAGACTTTCTAGATTGATTACCTTCTGAGAAATTACATTGAGGAACGCAAATAGCTTCACAATGGGTACTTGAACTAACATGAGTATACATTACAAGTACTCGAGATTGTCCTATATGGTCCAGCCAAAGGAGGAGTCCACGGTATAGATGAAGCCTAGTAAGGATTCGGGTGGCCCACTGAATACGACTTCTTGAAGAACATGGCAAAGTGTAGATAGAAAATTAAAGGGGAAACCCTAAAACTTGTAACCGACTCGGCCTGCTATCCCGAGACCTAGCCTCTGTATATAAAGGCTAGGAGGGGGCGACGAGGAAGACAATCCACAACCCCTGCATACACCTCGCTAGATTGCATCTATGCACCCTTGTAACTTTCGACTCCCTCGTAATCAAGAGCAGACAAGCATGAGTAGGGTCCTCTACGAGGCCTGAACCTGGGTAAACCTCGTGTCACCTATGTGCTTGTTTGCTAGCTGATCGATGCCTCTAGTGCTCCCCACTTCCTCGAACCTAAGTCCATCAACTATGGGCATTAATGAGTTAACCCCTTGTCAATTGGCACCGTCTGTGGGAAACGGGAGTGCTGATGTTGCGGCTTCCTCGGCCCCATCAACTGCGATCTATGACTCCGCTGCAGCAGAGACTCTCCTCCTCTTCGGTGCTTTCGACTTCACCATCCACGCGCCAACTACTCGCCTGGATTTCAAGTCTATGGGAGATGGGATCGGCCTAGCAATCGGAAGCCTACGCTTTCAGGTTGGCCAGATCGGCATGCTTGGCCTCCCTGACCAGCCACAGGCTCCTTATATTGCCCCGGAATCATGGTTCCCTCCACCAATCGGCACTCTGAGCGAGCTCAATGCATCGGCATCAATGAAGGACACGGATAGGAACAGCAGTTGCGAGTCCGATCTGTGCGATCTGGCATCGAAGGATGGAGCCTACATCTCGTGTCTCCCTGGCCACTACATGTGCGTCGTCATCAACACCGATGGTGGTGGTGGCAATCAAGGGAATACCGGAAACAACGGTGGTACCCAAGGGAACGCCGGTAACATCGCCCCAGTCAACAATGGCGCCCCTGTCATCAACGGCGCCCCCGTCAACGGTGAACCCATCCCTCCCAACCCCGACAACAATGGAGAAAACGCCAACAATGGGACGGAACGCTAACAAATTCACCTCAACCAGGCAGAATAGGCAAGGTGCAGGGAGTCCCTGCATGGCAATCCCTTGCCACCAAACACGTTGCAGCAGATGCTAATGGGATACCAGGCAAAAGATCCGCAGATGAATCGAGTGCCCAACGGGCAGCGCTCTCCTCAATCGACGAAGCCTCCTCCAAGGGTAATGGGCCTATAGCCGCTAGAAGGCGCTCTCGCCTGGAACACCTCACCGACAAGGAGCGAGAAGAGGACACTCGAGCCCTCAACTTCTCGTTCATGACGGTGGACTCACGGGGCAATGTGCTCCCGAAAACACCATAAGCAGCGGCGATAGCAGCCACCATGTACCCGCCCAACAATCAACCACCAACTGGGGATCCACGATCCACCATGCACCAATCTACGATTGCTGGCCTTGGACTGGTCGAAGTTGCGCTCACCAAAGATCCAATGCTAGAGCCAAAGAAAAACAAGGCTCCAGTCAGGTACTACTCGCTCTCCTCGAGTGATGACGAGCATGACATGTCGCGGTGATCCCGCTCATGTTGACATGATCGCGAATAGGATGCACGTGACGACATCACGCAGCACAAACTCAACAAGATGTGCGCCAGGTGCGCCTGCTCCACGGAGTCGGAGGATGAAGGAATAGAACTCTGCGGCACTGGCTGCTTTAGCAGGGATATACGACAAACATGAATGCTGAAGGGGCTCAAAATCCTGTCAGAAAATCCAAAGTTCAACAGCCGCCAGGACCCAAAAATCTGGCCGGAGGACCATATCTCCTCCATCAAACTACATTGTGGAAACAAGAGCACAACCATGCAGTGCCTCTAGCTGCAGTTGCAGTGTGCTGCCCACGCATGGCTCAATAACCTGCCTCGCGGGTCGATCCGCAACTGGGAGGAGCTGGTCTACAGCTTCATGCGAAACTTGAAGGACACTTACAAAAGTCCCGTGTCAATTGAAGAGCTGAAGGCCTGCTATCAGAAGCCCAATGAATCATTGCGCTCTTACATTCGGAGGTGGTCCATCATTAAAAACTCAGCAGAAGACATCTCCGAGGACTGAGCAATCGATGCGTTTAACAGCAGCATACACCGCAGAGAGCTCAGGGAGGACCTGGGCCGCATGAAGCACAAAACAATTGACCACCTGATGGAAATCGAAATCGGTGGGCACATGGAGAGGACTCGCTGAAAAATAACCGCGTCCACTCAAACGACGAGGAAGACCTTGGCCGCAGACGCGGCCGTCGAGCAAAGCGTCGAATGCGCGGTTACGAAGACCGCGAAGAAATAGACATGGTCGCGGCTGGCTACACCCACAAACGCGACGACATCAACTGCAGCAGCGGGTACCACAGCAGCGGCTACCGTGACAGTGGGAAAACAACATAGGTATGGCAACACCGAACCTACGACAGAGCTCCTGGAACATCGATCCAGGATAAACTATCTGGACCGTGCAACGTCCACTTCTACATCGACAAGCACGATGGAAAGAAGAAGTCTAGCCACCTCCTAAAGGACTACCACGAGTTCCTCAAGCTCCACGAAGGCCTTGCCCAAATGGATCGTGACGTGATAAACCAGGGCTACGGGGCCACCCTAGGTGCCATAGCCCATGGAGCACCACCACTAACGCTCAGACCACCACCACATGCGGCCTTGCTAGCCTAGAACAATGGAGGCGAGTAGTACCTACTAGCGTTGGGGAACATGGGCATGATCCAGAAAGGGCGCCCCTCCAATAGGGTACAAAATTCAATCACTCGCCAAATCAATCCGGCGATGAACTCACCACCCTCGACCACTGAGTACCTCAGCGAGTGCGAGTCCTACATCACCTTCGACAAGCGTCTTCATGGACAGTGGCGCCTGGGCCACTCTCCACTGGTGCTTGAGGCACAAATCAGAGGCTACGTGATGAGTCGCGTCTTCATGGACAGTGGCAGTGACATCAACCTCATGTTCGCCAGCACCCTCCGTGCCATGCGGATCCCCCTCTCCTGCCTAGAGGCTTCCGATACAACATTCCATGGAATCGGCCTAGGGAAAGGCGTATACCCCTTGGGAAAAATCAACCTAGATGACATCTTCGGCACGCCCGCAAACTTTCGGCAGGAGTGCCTCGAATACGAAGTGGTCGACTATCCCTCATAATATCACACAATCCTTGGACGTGTCGCGTTCGCGAGGTTCATGGCGGTCCCACACTATGCCTACCTATAGATGAAGATGTCTGGACCAAACGACATCATTACCGTTAGCGGAAGCTTCGCCAAGTCAGACAACTGTGATAGGGAATAGAATCTCCATATCCTTTAGCATGCAAGAGGAGCTAGCGAGACTCAAGGAGTCGATAGAAAACAGTCTTCCTCCTCTGAGCAAACCAAACGCATCCTTCCAGTCCTTCGACTCATCGGTAAACACCAAAGCGGTCCAGGTCCACCCAACGGACCAGACCAAGACGACCCTCATCGCCAACAACCTGAGTTCCACATAGGAACTCGCGCTTGTCGAATTCCTCCCTGAGCTCTGGGAGATCTTTGCCTGGTGTCCTGTGGACATGCCAGGAGTCCCCAGGGAATTTTCCAAGCACACACTCAACGTGAACCTAGAGGCAAGACCTGACAAGCAGTCGATGCATTAACTGTCTGAACCAAGGGCAAAGGTGTTGGGCATGGAAGTCAAGAAACTCCTCGACGCTGATTTTATACACGAAATAAAGGAAAGCACCTAGGTGGCTAACCCTGTGATTGTTCCAAAGAAGGACACGGATATCCTACGCATGTGGGTGGACTTCACCTCTCTCAATAAACATTACCCGAAGGACCACTTCCCGTTACAGCGGATCGACCAGATAATTGACTCCACCACGGGATGCGAACGCCTCTACTTCCTCGATGTCTACTCAGACTATCATCAGATTCGAATGAAGGAGCAAGACCAGGATAAAATGGCCTTCATCACGCCCTTCAGCGTCTACTGCTACACAACAATGCCCTTCGGGCTGAAGAACGCAGGAGCCACCTATCAGCGGTGTATGTAGGCCTGCCTCAAAAACCAGCTTGGTCGAAACATCCAAGTTTATGTAGACGACATCGTCATCAAAACCAAGGAGGAAGCCATGCTCATAGACGACCTCCACGAGACCTTCGACAACCTCGATCGTTACCGGATCAAGATGAACCCGGAGAAATGTGCCTTTAGCATACCATCCCGACAACTACTCAGGTACCTCATATCCGCCAGGGGAATTGAGGCTAACCCAAACAAGATATAGGCCATACTAGCCATGGAGAAGACAAAGAACGTCAAAGGCGTCCATCAGCTAGCTGGGCGAATCGTGGCGCTAAGTCGATTCGTTAGTCGAATGGGCGAGAAGGCACTACCGTTCTACCATCTCCTCCGCAAAACTGAAAAGTTCAAGTGCCTACTCTCCACCTCTCCAGTGCTGGTGACCCCAAGGGAAAAGGAGCAAATGTTACTATACATATCCACCACCAACCAGGTTGTTAGTATTGTCCTGGTGGTAGAGCGAGCGAAAGATAACAAGGTTCATGGCGTGCAACATGCAATCTACTACCTCAACGAGGTACTCACGCCAACAAACCAGTGGTACCCGCACTACCAGAAGTTGGCTTATGGAGTCTTCATGATAGCACGGCGACTGTGCCACTACTTTTAGGAGCATCCCATAGTCATGGTAAACGATGCTCCACTGGGGTACATCCTCAACAACCCCAGTGCCATAGGACAAGTCACCCTTTGGGGAATCGAGCTGTCTCCACGAGACATTACATATGAGAAGCGATTGGGGATCAAGTTGCAAGTTCTCCCAGACTTCCTCGTTCACTGGATGGAGAACCAACTCCCAGACACACCGAACATGTCCTGCCTATGGATAATGCACTTTGACTGATCCAAACCTCAAGAGGGAGCTGCGCCACTGTCATCCTGACATCGTCGTAGGGCGACAAGATGAGATATGTCCTGCGGATGCAGTTCCGTGCCTCCAACAACGAGGCAGAATATGAGGCCCTAATTCACGGGATGTGGATGGACAAATCTTGCGGCACAACACGACTTGTCATCGACAGCGACTCCAAGCTCGTGGTGGACCAAACCATGAACCAATACGATGCTCTGAGTGACAACATGATTGCATACCGCAAGCTCTACGAAGCACTCGAAGGCAACTTCGGCAGATGTGAACTGTGACATGTAGGCCGCGAAAGCAACGAGGAGGCCGATACGCTCGCCAACATAGGCTCCACATGTGCTCCGATGCCGTCCGGCATATTCCTGGAGCAGATATGCAAGCGCTCCATCAAGCCAAAGACTCCTGAAGGACCATCTAGCACATCAAAGTACTCGGGGGATGCAAGATGACCCGATAGATGCATGACACATAGCGCGTCGCTCCAAAGCTTTCACCATCATTAACGGCGAGCTGTACAAATGCAGCATTACCAGAGTTCTTTAGCGATGTGTTTCCAATGGTGACGGGAGAGCCATACTCCTCGAGATACACGAAGGCACCTACGGTCATGACGCCGGGAGTCGTGCCCTCGTTGCTAAGGCTCTATGGGTTGGTTTCTATTGGCCAACGCGATGTGCAACGCCAAGGATATCGTCTAGAAGTGCAATGGTTGCCAAAGATACGTGGATAAGCCGCATGTGCTAGGCGCGGAACTAAGGCCAATACCTGTGGCTTGGCCTTTTGCGCAATGGGGACTCGACATGGTCAGCAAACTGAAAAAATCGTCACCAGGAGGATATGTCTACCTCCACATCATAGTCGACAAATTCACCAAGTGGATTGAGGCCATGCCGGTGACTAACTAGTTAGGAGCCACCGCCGTCAAGTTCTTCGAGTACTTCATCTTTAGGTTCGGGGTGCCACATAGCATCATCACCGGCAACGGGACGAATTTCACCTTGAATGAGTTCTAGGATTTCTATGAAAACCTGGGAATCAACATCATCTATGCCTCTGTGGCACACCCCTAGACCAACGGTCAAGTCGAGAAGGCCAACATCCTCGTTTGAAACGACATCAAGAAGAGACTCCTTTGGCCACTCGAGCGAGCAGCTGTGTGCTAGGCCGAGGAGCTGCCATCTGTACTGTGGAGCCTACACACAACTCCCAACAGTGCCACATGCTACACCCTGTTCTTCATGGTACACAGCGCCGAGGCAGTATTACCTGCAGAAGTGCGCTACAAGGCCCTAAGGGTTGTCGCGTACAGCGAGGCTGAATCTACAGCTGCACTCGAAGACTATGTCGACCTCCTCGATGAAGCACGCGAGATCGCGGTAGAACGATCAACGATCTACCAGCAGAGCCTCCGCAACTACTACATCCGACGGCTACGCCCAAGATCCTTCATCGAAGGAGACCTTGTCCTACGCCTGAAGCAAAAAGGACACCTCAAGATCGAGTCGCCCTGGGAGGGACCCTATGTGATGACTGAAGTAATCCTAGGTGGCGCCTATCGCTTGAAGGACATAGAAAGTAGAGTCGCATGCTCCAACCCGTGGAACGTCGCGCAACTGTGATGTTTCTACCTTTAGATATTTTTACCTTACAATAAGGCTACTCAGCCAGGCTACTTAGCCAAATATTGTACCACCATATATTCTACAAATAAATAAAGCTAAGTGCCTCCAACTGTGCGTATTGTTACATTTATTTTCATCGCTATTTCTGCACTCGGGGGTTGCGCCTATTTGACGACCTTGTCACATATACAATCCAACAAAGGCAATGGCCCGAGTAGCTAACCAAATCTATCAATCGAACCCTTGATAACACCAACCCAGTTTCCAGGCAACTGACAGGCTGGCAAGGCGATAAGATACACAAGTGTTAGGCTAACAAAAAGGCACTGCATAAAAACACACTCACAAAAACATAGGCTAACAACTTTAAATACAAGTCTGGGTATCCATAAACCCAGTCGAAGCATTATACAAGATTTACAATACTTCTACATATTGTGCAGGTTAAACACTATCCTACTGATGCGAAAGAAGAACATTGGTGCGCTCATCAAACAAGCTAACGATGTCTTCCGCCGGCCAGTCAACTGCGCGGTAATGAGGCACCATGTTCCACACCATCCCTGCTAGAGGTGGCGGGGGTCCAGCAGCGACAACATCCAATTCCACGTCAGGTCGTTGCATGTGCACAAGCGCCAATGCAGCCTTGGCACCCGCAACAAGCTGCTGACGTACACACTCACGTACTACATCCGCATTCTGAAACTTTCGCATCAGAGCCAGCAAGCTTGATGGTGCAGCATCCAACGAGAATATCGCCTTGAATATATGCTTCAAGCATGACTACGCCTTCTTCAGAAAGTGCAGCACATACGACATGTGATCCTGCAGCGTCGCCAGTACGATCGCATGATCTTGGCCGGTCCAGAAGAATCCACCAGCTTCTAGCTTCTCTTGAGACAAACAACTCAGTCGAATGCTGATGCAATCCCTCTCTTCTTGCGGAATGAGATTGACAACTGCACAAGCCACAAAAAAGCAAACATATTAGTCATCATATTGGCTACACAGAAGAACAAGAACAAGGCAATCACGCAAGAACCCACATTGCAACTGCTCGCTGATTTGGGCCACCTCATAAAGGAGATACTTTTTGCGCTCACTGGCCTTCTCTGCCTTCGATTTCCAGACGCTGGCATTACCACGAATCTTCAACGCCTCTCGCTCCAAGTTCTTCACACGATCACGCAAGCGTGACAAGAGCGACAACTCCTCCACTTTCGAGCATGGTTGCAGCACGGGCACATCAGAAGAAGGCACATCTTGCGAATCACTCAAAGATCCCTAACCAAATAGAAGATCGGAAGAATAAGAGGCATTACATATGGAATTCGGGCAGGCAAAAGCATGAAGAAAATTTATACATTCAGAATAGCAATAAGCTCCTAGCAAGGGCATCCCCACATAAACAGTTCAATAGACAAGGACAAAAGTATTTCACACTTCTACAAAATAAAGCAATGAGGACGGCTACGCCTATGCTTTGGCACCCACGGGCTTCATCGACTCTGTGGCAACCCCTGACACTATGGCCTTCGCCGTGGTGGCCCCTGACGCCGTGGCCTTCGCCGCGACAGCCCCTGATGTCATGGAATTTGCCGTGACGGTCCCAGACGCCCTGGTCTTCACTGTGTTCAACCGTTTTTGCTCTGCAGAGTACTTCACGAGTGTCTCTATGAGCCGCGGCCCATATTTATGACAGCGAGTAGCAAAGGGAGCAAAAAATACCTCTTGGCCATCAACGGTCATTGGCATCTTTTAAGTAATCCGAATAACATCCAAATCAGTGTCGCGGGACTGCGCCATGGCCAAACCGAAGGATGCGGTGGCTCCCTTTTGTGCATTCTTGAATTCCGCAGGAACACCACCCGCGAGGGTCTCCACCAGGCCATCAAGATCTTCAACTGTCGTGGCCTTGGGGAGCATCCTCCTTGCAAAGGCATCCCAGAATGGTTTTGGCCTTCTAGAGGGCATCCTGGGTGGAGGCGCTGTGATCTTTGATCGCTACAACAACGCCAACCAAAGCATCCTCCTAGACCAAAGCTTGGTGGTCGAAGCCAACACGACAGTATCTAGAATCGAATTCCCGCCAATCAATAAGCATGTCGAATGAAGAACATATGAACACAACGATAAGATCAGACCAACACATACCAGAGAGTGCTCAAGCCATAGAGAAAAGTTGTTCTGCGAACCCCTTTTCTCTGTCGGCTGCGGAGGCCATTAGGTCTTCCTCGTGCTTATGCGACTCTTGTTTGAGGAGCTCGAGGGCTTCGAGTGCCTCATCTTGCTTGGTCTCCGCCGCGCTCAGACCCTTCTCAAGGGAAGTCACTCGACAAAGAAGGTCATTGTTTTCCTCTACGGAGCAAAGGGAACATATCAAGCATAAAACAAAACAAAAAATACAGTGGCATAGGATGAGTCGACATGCTCACTTTGCAGCTGGCGATTGACAATATCTAGCCGAGCATGCTTCCGATCCATGGCCATAATCTGCTCGCCTAGATGCACAGCCTCCTGCGGGATAGGGTATAGAGGATAACATGTGTTAATGAAGAATTCAACACCAAGCAAACCTTTTAATTAGAAAAAGTTTCGGAGCACTTACATGGTCAGCCGAAGACTCCGAAGGTGTCTTATTGGCGGGTGTCCGCACAAGAACCCTATGCTCCCCCATGTGGGGCAAACTTGAGGAACTTGCGTCGGAGTTGGCCGCTATCTTCGAGGATGATGCAGACTCCTCCGTGACCAAACCTTTTGAGTCCGTGACTCTGGTGTCCCCCAGGACATGGCAGTCATCAGATGATGATGATGATGCAGTCCTCCTATAGCCAGTTCACGAAGGTATTCAGCACAAAGAAAATTGCAAGCAAGGAAAACTTTAACTACAGGCAGAAGACTTACCCGTCAAAATGGTCAAGGTCAAAATCATTGTCTAGCGGTTCCTTCAATTTCTTAGGCTTCTTCAGCAGTGGCGGAGACACGCTGCGAACGGGAACCGCTGGAATGGAGCTAGTGGTGCCCACCTCAAGCGAATTATCCTTCGGTGCCTCTAGCGTAGATGCATCAGATTCTTTGCTCCGGGAGCGCTTGCGGGTGCCGCCCTCGCTGGAATCAGGGATTTCTTGTGCAGGCACAGTCGACCCTGATTCGTCATCCTTTTTGGCCTCGAAGGGTAGAACCCCCTTCGGCTGAGGTGGTAGCAAAACCGCTACTTTCCAATCCTAACAACAAGCATCAACATAGTAACTACAAAGTGTCCTACTGATAAGGAAAAGAAACACATCAAGGTGTCGATAGCAAAATTATCTCAGAAGGGGAGTTACTCGCGCAGAAGGGCAGCATGACTGAGTCCATAGGGAGGACATCCTTGTTGGTGTACTTCATCAGAGCTCGCACCTTCCTGTCCACCTCCACCGATGATAGGTCTTCTGAGGATATGCGAGTGATGTCACCCACACTGGTCCAGCATGACATTGGGTGTGCCCTGGCCTGTAGAGGCTGTAACCGATTCCTTAAGAACGTGCGAATGAGGTCGACGCCGGTGAGTTCTTTGCCTGGGATAAGCTGGAGGTCGTAGACGTGCTTGTACAAGACTTTGTCTTCCTCCACCTCGCCCGACATCACAACATTCTTCCAGGACCGCTTCCTCCTCAATTCCACCCCGGAGTCGAAAGGAGCAAGTCCATACCGTTCACTGTCAGCATGTTGGTTGCGAATGTAGAACCATTTCTCCCTCCATCCTTGGACGGAATCGACGATGTTGAGGCTGAAGTATTGGACATTGGGGTCCACGTGAATTCCACAGCCACCAACGTCATAAACGACTGAGTCGGAGCCCGATTACCTCTTCAGCTTGAACAACTTCTTGAAGAGGCCAAAGTGTGGCTCGATACTGAACCAACACTCGCAAAGGGTGATATAGCACACGATGTGTAGGTAAACCTGGAACTGGATCAATATCCAAATCCAACACGCAGGTTTCCAACACATATCCACTTCAATGTGCTAGTATCCATGTCCAGTCCAAGCTTCCTTGCTTAATGTCCAAGTCCATCCAAGTCCAAAGAGATTATATCATTGGATATCCAAGGTCCAATGGACATTAATCCTTAATTAAATGATTGGAGATAGGGAGCTTCAGACTATACCATGCTCCGTGAAGTGATGCACCCTGACTCATCCCTGGCATTGTGATTCATGCGCTCCTGGCAATGGAATCATCCCCAGTGTCGCCATCGTCACCGTTCACTGGTGAGGAGATTCACCTAGCTCCAGTGTCGCGTTGACCAGGATAAGACCATCACAAGCGCCACGTCACTCAACCGCATCGATTCTCGAGTCCAATTCCTCCTATTTCCCTCTCTGTGGAGCAGTATGTGCTGCTGCTGTCTCGGCTGTTGTCGCCACTATAGGTCTGCAGCTAGAGACATCAATGAGCACATGTTCCATGAGCCGAGCGAACTGACACCATCTTCTACAAGTCCAGCCACGATCGTTTGTGTTGTCTCTGTGGTTCCCATCTCCCACGAGGTTCAGAATGAGCTGCTAGATTACTCCCTCTTTCCTTGTGGGACCCTCTGTATTCCCATCTTGTGTAGCTCCGTCATTCGCTGTCAACCATGAGATTGGTTTGTTTGAATCTATAAGCATTGAACCCTGGTGTGGTTGTGTTGATAAGCACTGGCAGCAACCACCGGGATGTGGACGTTAAGAGGACTTGAGCAGGGTAGGAAGAAGATGACCCCGCTGCACATATCCTCGTACCCACGCTGCCCCTGCTACGGTGGTTGCGGCGACCAACTCGTGCGATGCTGGCTGCAGCTAACACACGTGGGGTGGATGTCCAATGGATATTAGAGTATCCAACTTTTAGGTCCAAAGTCCGTTCAATATTACTGGACCTAATATCCATGTATATCCATGTCCAAAAGAGGTCCAGTCTAATTGGATCCAACAATTTTAAGTCCAAAGTCCATTGGACTACCTTGATCCAGTTCCAGATTTATGTACAGGATAGAGTTTGGGGTCAGGTGATGCTGATAGAGCCCGTAGAAACAAAGAAACCCTCGCACAAATTTTGGAGGGGGAGATAAAGACTGCGAAGGTTGAAGGCCAAAACATCACCCGAAATCCAACAGGAGGATTGGGGATTACCTCTAGCCCCAACATCTTGCAATCTGCTGCATTGGCGGGCAGTAGGCCATCCTGGTGATGAGTGTGGAGCTCATGCTCCTTCAATGAGGTGCGCCACCATGACCCGTTGGTCACGTGGGTCCCGAACCCTTCTTCTTGGTGGTAGCGGAGGTACCGGACCCAGCGACGCCGGCCCCCTTCTTCGTCATAGCAGCGGTAGCGGCAGATCCAGCAGTAGCGTCTCGCTTCTTTTTCCCCATCCCGCGGCAGCAGTGAGACCGAAGAAAGTAACTAGGAAATGCTTTGAGAATGTCCAGCGCAGCGCGAGCTATGGGCGCAAGGCTACAAAGGAGAATGATAATGGAAATGGTGTGCATAGGAGGAAGAAGATCAAGTGCAAAAATTACCGCACCAAAAACCCTACTTAAGCACAGGGGGATATCATCCAACGGCTCGCGAAACCTTCCCTCTAAGCATGGCGCACATCAATGAAGACACGTGGCGATGGTAATACCGAACCATTGCTGCATGTTCCCTACTACGCGAGAGAATCAAGGAGACACAGTTAAAACAAACATTACATGTGACTTGTCAAATCCCATTCAGGCATTGGGGCCCACCCCTGTCACGTCCCATCAGCAGCGCTTATGCGGGCAACCGATCTCATCTGATTGTCAGCACTGACGTCATCAAGAAAACCACTCCAACGGAGATTGTCTTCGACTAATTTAGTCCTTGCTCGACTCTGCGAGTTGACCAAGCACTCGGGGGCTACCCCTAATAGGAGACTTGGTCGCGCACCCGAAAATTCTAAAAATGCATAGAACTACCATGATAAACTTACAAGACATTTACATCTCCGCCTCCTCTTTCGAATTAACGATTCGATTGCAGACTCGAGGGCTTCTCCCATAGGGAGCGTTGAAAGCACAATCGACAAAAAAATACAAAGATAAAATAACAGCAGTCGATAATTGTTCAAAGTCGCCACTCGAGTCTCCGACTCAAGTAGGAACTCGGGGGCTACTCCCATAGGGAGCGCTGGTCGTGCACCCTATGAAAAGAAAAGATATTTGTACATGGAAAAAAGCGTCGACAACATCCGCACCATGGGCATTCGACTCATTTGGCGACTCTCGCCTCACAATTACTAAACACCCTATTAAGAGACAACGTCTCCTCATCCACCCAAATCACCCCCGCGGTGAACAAATTTTCGGATGCCACATTAACAACATGACGGTAAGACATGCAAAAGGCCTGGCAATGCACCTGATGCGCTCTACCGGAAATAATCCGTGCCTACATGCACGATGAAAATGCCTTGACGGACGTGTCAAGTGCTCACACACAATTACTGGAATTTGACTCTATAAGACCTCCATGACAAGAGTCGGATTATGCTAGCAATATTCCGAATTCGAGTCTAGGGACTCGAGTTCGAGTAGATAGCGTTGTTTTTCCCTAAGGCAGTTAACTGATCCTGATCCTTCGAATGAATCGGGCACGCATATTGACAATCCCTATGACACAACTTGCGGCACCCGAAAGAACTTCGGATGAGCCTATATCCCATGCACTCGAAGACTTATAGTCTCCACCCGAATCTACGATTCGGCTGGACATTCAGGGGATACTAACATGGGTATACCTTATGGTACTCGAGATTGGCCTATACAGTCCAGCCAAAGGAGGAGTCCTCAGTGCAGATGAAGCCCAGTAAGGATTCGGGTGGCCCGTCGAATACGACTTCTTGAAGAATACGGCAAAGTGTAGATAGAAAATTAAAGGGGAAACCCTAAAACTTGTAACTGACTCAACCTGCTATCCCGAGACCTAGCCTCTCTATATAAATGCTAGGAGGGGGCAACGAGGAAGACAATCCATAACCCCCGCATACACCTCACTAGATTGCATCTGCGCACCCTTGTAACTTTCTACTCCCTCATAATCAAGAGAATACAAGCAGGAGTAGGGTCCTCTATGAGGACTGAATATGGGTAAACCTCGTGTCACCTGTGTGCTTGTTTGCTAGCCGATCGATGCCTCTAGCGCTCCCCACTTCCTCGAACCTAAGTCCATCAGCGATGGTCATTGATGAGTTAACCCCTCGTCATGAACATTTTCTGATAGAAGCCCCCTCAATGCAACCGGACGCAACTGTGTCATAAGAACGTGGCAGGGATGAGACTTTAGGTTTTCAAAAAAAATTATCTGCCATATTTATTATTGTTGGAAATATGCCCTAGAGACAAATAATAATATGGATTATTATCACATTTCATGAAGTTTATGATTAAGTTTTATATCATGCTATAACTATATTGAAAAGAAATTTCAATACACATGTGATGTATAAAAAACCAAGAGTTACCAGTGAAGCTCTAGTCACTTGTTCATTGGTCAATGGATAATCAAGGTTTCCTGATCATTTAGCATTTATGCTAGTTGACAATGGAGTCACCTCATTGCGATAATGAGATGATGAGCTATACCCAACCTAAGCATCATGACCCGATCATGTCACGAAGTTCAAGTTATGATGATTATAAAAGGCCTAGTGTCCTATTTCTTAGACCGTGAGACCATATCAATCACTGTCACCCGAGGATACTTTGATAGCATCAAACATCATCTGGTGATAGGTGATCATAAAGGTGTGTTCAGGTATTCGGAGGAACATTTAAAGGAATTATGCATCAAGAGCAGGATTTGTTCATCCGCGTGACAGAAAAGATACTGGAGGGCCCACTCGAAGAAGTTATATCCAATAGTTGTGTAGCGTGCGATTTGATCACGGGGATATCACTTGTTGGAACGAGTCAAATAGAATTTGTTGGTAACGAGATTGAACATGACATAATGATGTTAATGATCAGATCTCAGCCAATGCAAGTATCGAGAGACAGAAGGAATATGAAACAACGTTCATGGTTTAGCGACGAATGATTTGTGGAATGCACAGGGATAAACATGGCCATCCAGGTCCCTCTGATGATCATTAGTGCGGGAAGGTCCTGACCATGTATGGAGTGTTCCCGAACCGTGGGGTATCACGCTTAAGGGCTTGATGATGCTTGGAGATCGTTTTGGTATCGGTAGAATCACCGAAGAAAATAGAGAGAGAAATCCGAAAGGGTTTCGGTAAATCCGGAAGATGTCCGGAGTGGGGTGGAAGGATTTCCATAACCACGGGGATTGAATAATATGTAAGTGAATGTTGAATATTGATTTAATCATTCACTTATATTTATTCAATAAAATAAAAAGAATTAAAAAAGGTTAAATACCTTATTGGGCTAGAATCTAGGGGGAAAAGGGCCCATGAGGGAAAGACCAAAGGGAGAAAGGAGGAGGGGTGGTCGGCTGGGCCAAGGAACCCGCGTGGGGCCCACTTGGGCCTTGGCCGACAGCGGCCAAGCCCCCCTCTCCCCTCTCCTTTGTTTAGTCCCACATGGCTAAGGCAATTGCCTATGCGGGGGTTTTCGCCTATATAAAGAGAGGTATTTTGACAAATTAAATATACAATAATCAATAAAAGGTTTCCTCTTTCTTGGGGAGACCTCTAGTTGATTCTCTCTCTCTCTCCCGTGATAGCGGTCCCAAGTAAGGATCACGCGAGCAGGAGTCTTGGTCACTATGGAGCGCCATCATGGTGCGGGATTCGGATCCAAAAGCTCTACTTCTGCAACTGCTGCTGGATCGAAGGAGCGGGAGTCGTTGTTTCCACCGGACGTGTGTAACTCCCTACGAGGTGCAACACTTGGGGCACTAGAAGTCGTTGGAGCCGCAGGAGCTATCAGGACTTCAACACGACCTCGAGGTCAGCTTTAGTACGACTACATCAACCATGCTCTCCCGAGCGTTGACATCGCTTTTCGGTCTTCACGGGTAAGTTTGCAAAAAAGACCCTCCCGTTACTGCATTACTAATAGATAGGTCCTGGCATTAGGATTCTTGGCGTAGGAAAAATTATTGTTTTCATGCGCGAACCTCAACAGTGGTATCAGAGCTAGATCTATGCGTAGTATTGCTAGTATGGGTAGAACACATGAATTGTAGTGTGTGGGCGATGATCCTTTAGTTTTTACCCTCCCACGTGTACTTGTGTATACCACAGTAATGCTTGATGAAGCGGCCCCCAACCGACTTTACGCGTTCATTCGCGAGACTGGTCCATGTTTGACATACGGCTTTTACCATATAAAGTGGCTTTGGGGGTGTCTGTCTCTCTCGGATTAGTTGGTATGCCATTTTCAAAGGAGGGCCCTGAAAGGGGTGTAGTATAGAAAACAACTTGATCAACGTTGTGGTGAAAGTTTGTGGGTAAGAATGGTTCTTGTGACAAAGCCCTAATAGCCATGTAAAACATTGAAAGATAAAGTGGAGGCATCTAACTTTGTTTTGCATGGTGGGCGCCAACTTTGCCGCGGACTTCAAGCCGGCAAAGGCCCTGCCCACGGAGGTGGAGCGGTTCCCCATGCGGGCCGACGAGGGCTCCGAGTTCCCACCCGGTGAGAATTTGCTTCCTGTCCTTGTCATGCTTGCACTTGCTATGCTTGTGGTTTTAATCTTGACTTTTCGCGTGTCCTTGGAATAGCTGCCCACGGCGAGGACGTGGAGCTGTCCGAGCTCGCCACGCCCAGGGGAAGGGGGAAACGGGTCGCCCCTACCAGCGTTGCCCTGGCCGCAGGTGGTGCCAAGAAGTCGCGCTGCCTCCGCCCTGCGCCCGTCATGCCGAGCGTTGTCGGGTAGGTGCTCTTATCCTTTTGGTGCGAGTATTGCCTTACTTGTGTTTGTTTTGCCCACTTCTTGTATTCCTGTAGCGAGGCTATGTCCTTGAACGGCTCCACGACCATCCCCACCGCGTCCGCCCCTCCGCCTGCTGCCAAGGGGAGTGCGCCGGCTTCGGCATCCGAGGCCGCACTGGCTTCGGTGTCCGAAGCTGCGCTGGCTCCGGCCCCCGAGGCTACGCTAGCTCCGGCTCTGGCATCCAAAGTTCCACCGACTCCGAGCCCCGAGGCAGCAGCAACAAATGTGGTGCCTCCGGCTGATCCCACGACACTTCACCGGGCCGGTGCCGTCTCCCGGCTTGCGGGGGGTTTGTCGTTCGGGCGTGCTGGTGGGGTCATCCCTCCCTCTGGCTCGACGGTGGGTGTTGACTCCAGCACCTACCGGGTGGAGGTTCCGCTGCCAGTTGCCCCTGTCTAGGCGGAGGTTGGTCCCTCCGCGGCTTCGGTGAGCGACAACGACCTCCAGGTCACCAGCTGCACGCTGGCGCGTGCCGCGCCACCGTCGGAAGTCCTTCTGGCATAGTTGTCGGAGGCGGCACCTATGGCCGTTGGCCAGATCGGCCAGCTGGTGGGGGCGCTGGAGCAGGGGCTCGGCCAAGCCAGGACGCTGGGAGCTTCTGTCGAGGTATGTGTTCTGTCGCCAGTCTCTTTTTTTTTCAACGTCTTGCGACGTAGCTATTTCTTTTGGTTCTTATCTCTCTTTTATTGCACAGAGGGCTCTTACCGACGCTGCCAAGACTTTGCGGGACCTAGGCCGTAAGATCGCTCGCTCTGTTGTATCTTCCCAATTGCGTGATTTCTCGCGCTTATTGTTGAGTATCGGTTACCCTCCTGCAGCTCTACTAGCGGACCGGCACCGCGAGGTGGCCCGACTGAAGGAGGAGGTCGCCCGGCGGGAGGAGGCCAACAAGACCCGCCAGGAACAGACTACCAAGCTGACTGCACAGCAGCAGCAGATGGAAATCAAGGCTGGTAGGGCCAAGAAGGTTGCGGACGCCCGGACCGAGGCGCTGAAGAACCTGGAGGGGCTCTATGCCACCCAGGTGGATGCCCTCAAGGCTTCCAAGGCCAAGGAGGTGGCAGCGCTGTCGGAGCTCTGCCAGATCGCTGAGATCGTTGTTAGTAAGTGCTTTTGACTTGAGTCCCTTTTGCGGATTTGTCCTCTGTGATTGATACTGACAGCTGCCCTCTTTTCTGGCTACAGCTCAGTACCCTGAGGCAACAGATCAGGCGCTGGGACGGATTCTCGAGACGAATCTGGACCGGGATCTCCACCCAGGGGAGATGGTGACGGTCGTCAGCGAGGAGGAGAATCGGCTCCGCGTTGCCGCTCTCGAGGTCTTTGACTATGTCTGGCCTGAGGCCGTCCCACCTGCCACCATGGATGTCCTAGTTAAGCGTATCTGGGGCGCTCCAGAGCTCATGAACATGGCCCGGGAGTGGGCGGCTCGAGGTGGCGTGGAGATGGTGCTGGCGCTGCTGAAGTCCTGGTACTCGGATGTGGATCTGCGGAGCCTTTCCCGTGGATTCTGCCAAGGGACCAGCTACGACCAGCTCCGTGCTGAGGTCCCCGACATCTGCTCCTATGGCGTGACGATCGGGAGCTACGTCGGGCTGGACAGGGACTTCAGCAACCCAGCCGGCACAAAGCGATACTTCTACAGCCTGGATGCGGCACGCACCGATGCTCTGGCTGCACCATAGACCGCCTCGACGGACGTCGCCTCCTATAGCCGCGCTCCAGCTGATGCCTCTGGCCCTTCTGCCCCTCAGTGAATTTGATCCCCGATATGTCGGGAGTATTTGTGACTTGAAAAATTCGTCTTTTCTGTGCGCCATGTGAACAATTCTCCATCTATGATGTATTGAACTTCTGTGGGAGCATCGCCTCCCTCTATCTTATTTGCTCGTGCTCTTCTTTTTGCACTTTCTGTTTTGCATCTTTTGCATGCCTGTTTCTTTGTGGGGGCGCGCAAGTGCACCCACGGGGTGTAGTCCCCGACGTTCGGGCCGGCTGGAGAATTCAGCTGGGTCGAAGCTCCTTTATGTTCTTTGTTTTGTAGGTTTCTATGTGGGGGTGCGCAAGCGCACCCACAGGGTGTAGTCCCCGAGGTTCGGGCCGGCTGGAGAATACAGCCGGGTCGAAGCTCCTTGACCTGCTCTGCTGCCGTGTGGTAGCTTTCTGCCTCCTCCTTGGTGGTGTTCGTCGTTGAACTTCGGCTCATGTAAACATAGAAACAAATAAGTTGTTTGCCTGGTTAAGCATATGCAAGTCCAAACTGTAATCTTAGATGAACTAGCTTTCAGATTTTTGCTATTTCGCGCAAATTCAATGTCTTTGCCCTTTTCTCAGTGAGCATTGGCCAATTTCAGTGATGTTCCCTTGCTGGCTTTTAGCTGGAGTCGAAGGGGTAGCTTGGCAGGCATACTGCACGATACTTTGGGTTTGGGTCATTGCCTATGAGCGAGCGAGCACATCCGGGTCATCTAGACGTTTTAGGTTTCCTCGTGGCATTTTCGTGTAGGGGCCTTTGAGCGTTCTGCTCTTGCCGGATCTATCAGCCGGCTTGCGGTCTGCAGCCGGAACCGAAGAGGAAGCCTTAGGAACTGCGTACAGTACTTTACCGTGTGGATTGCGCAGCCGTCTAGGCCAACCGGCGAGTCCCCGAGGCGGTCGCCGGCTCCGGGGTTAGAGTAATGCAGCTGGAAGAACTAACTTTTGCAGCATGACTTGCTTATTTTATTGAGGAGTCCCTGAGACTGTGTCGAGGCTCCTATGCTTGTTCATTACATGAAAGTAAGGTACATACACTTCTTGTTCAAGTGTAGAAGGGGCGGAGTAGGCTCGCGTTCCACGGGCGTTCAGTTTCTTCGCCTGAGCGGTCCATCTTGTTCTTTTCCGGCTTGCGGGCGTCGATGAGGTAGTATGAGTTGTTCTGAAGTGCCCAGCTGATTATGAATGGGCCTCCCAAGGTGGAGACAGCTTGTGCATCCCCTTGGTGTCTTGGACCAGCCTTAACACCAGATCGCTCTTGTGGAACGAGACGCTACGTATCTGGCTGCCATGGTAGCGGCGCAGGTTCTGCTAGTAGATGGTGGACCTGGACAAGGCCAGTTCGCGTGCTTCCTCCAGGAGATCAACACTATCTTCCCGTGCTTCTTTGGCTTGATGTTCTGTGTAGAGCAGTTTGCGGGGTGTGTCGAACTCGATGTCAGTGGACAAAACTGCCTCTGTCCCGTAAACGACAAAGAAGGGAGTGTAGCCGGTGGACCAGTTTGGCATTGTGCATAGGCTCCAGAGTACAGCCAGCAGCTCCTCAATCCAGTAGCCGTGGGATTGCATTAGTGGTTCGATCAGCCGGGGCTTGACTCCGGCTAGGACCAGGCCATTTGCTTTCTCGCATTGTCCATTGGACTGGGGGTGTGCCACAGATGCGAGGTCCAGGCGGATGCCCTTATCTCTGCAGAATCGTGCGAAAGCTCCCTTGGCAAAATTTGTTTCGTTGTCGGTTATGATGCTATTGGGGTAGCCAAAGCGTGTGATTATGTCCGTGAAGAACTTGACCACTGTTGGCTCATCCAGCTTCTTTATTGGCTTTGCCTCTATCCACTTGGTGAACTTGTCCACTGCCACCAGCAGGTGGGTCATGCCGGATCAGGTGAACCATGTCCAACCCCCAAACGGCAAACGGCCAGGTAATGGGAATAGTCTTGAGTGTTGCAGATGGAGTGTGCTCCTGCTGGCTGAACCGCTGACACCTATTGCACGCCTTGACAATCTGCTCAGCGTCTTCTAATGTTGTGGGCCAGTAGAACCCGTGGCGGAATGCCTTTGCCACTATGGCTCGTGACGATGCGTGGTGTCTGCATTCGCCCTTGTGGATGTCGACCAGCAGCCGGATTCCTTCCTCCTAGCCCACACACCATTGATAGATGCCGCCAACGCTGCGCTTGTAGAGCTTGTTGTTGATGATGGTGTATGCGCTGGCTCTGCGCTTGACCTGTCTTGCCTGCACCTCCTCTTCGGGCAGCTCTCCGTTGGCTAGGAAATCCATGAACGGCTTGCATTAGCAAATTCACTTCTGCATTAGCAAATTCACTTCTGCTTGGATGGCCGGGTTAGGCCCGTCCGGAGTCCGTCCGGGTGGGGTGGCGGAGCCGGCAGCTTCTAGGCTGGAGGCGGCAGTCCCCGGGTGCGCAGGAGCAGTCCTTGGGTGCAATGCAGCCGTCGTGGAGGTCTTGGAGCCAGCAGTCCCCGGGTGTGGCGAAGCAGTCCCCGGTGTGGTGCAGCCATCGCAGAGGTCTTGGAGCCGGCAGTCCCCGGGTGCGGCGAAGCAGTCCCCGGGTGTGGTGCAGCCATCATGGAGGTCTTGGAGCCGGAAAGCAGTCCCGGGTGCGGTGTAGCCGTCGCGGAGGTCTTGGAGCCTGTAACATCCCAAAACTTTAATCCAAGGTTATTAAGATCCAAATCCTAAAAATTAGGGTTAACAAAAACTTTTCCAATTAAAAATATGAAAGCATTCATGTGTATGTGCATTTAAAATAGGAGTTGTTTGAATTGCCATGGTTCTGCGATCCATTTCTTGTAAAATGATTCTTAGGTGAAATAAACATCATCTAAATCATTCCCAAACATTTCCCAAAGAAAAAAAACTCAAAAATTAATAAATGAAGTGAATGGTCATTTGTGCCATTTTAATCAACATGCCAACTTTGGCTATTCCTAGTACTCAAAACTTAACAGAAACAATTGTGGATCTTTGCACCCCTTGCTAGTACACATAATGATGTACCAAGGCCCACCTTGTGATCTACCAAAAACATTCAAACCATTGGAAAATTGAATTAATTTCATATAGGAAGATCCCACTATTTCAAAAACCACTCAAACAAGCTCAAATTTCAAGACCCAAGCACCCACAGAGTCTCAAGCTTAATACTAGCACACCCACCAAAAATCTTTTCAAAATTCAAAAATAAAGTTCTTTCGGCCATTTTCACAAACACCTTGTGGACAGATTTCAAACAAAAACCAAATCCACTATTTGAATAGTGTTCTGGCCAAACTTGTCCCCCAATTGTCCTCAAAACACTCCCATTGTCCCTAAATGATCAAACCATGCCATTATCACCCCATCCCCTACACCCTAGTGGCATTGCCATGCCAACCCGAGCCCATGCCGCCAGCCAAAACTTGCAACCGCCCCAGCAGACCACCTCCCTCCCTCTCGCCATGTCTACGAGCTAGCCAAGTCCTCACTGCCACCCTCTGTCCCCTCCCCGAGCCAGGCCAAGCCGTGGACCACCGAGGAACCGCCGCGCCCAGTGCGACTGCGCCATGCCGAGCACGCGCCAGAGCACCGTGCCCGACACGCGTGCACGCACCGCCCCTCGACCGCAGCCCGCGCCCACCGCTCCGCCACGACCCCAGGAGCACGCTAGACATGCCCATTCGCCGCCCAACGCACCACAGCCACCGCTCGCCGTGGACACCGCCGCCTCTGCCGCGTAGAGCGCCAGCACCGCCCGACCGCATACCACTGCCCCTAGTCCTGCATTGATCACGTAGAGCACCGTCAGGAGACCCGCGACCGCCCTCTACCTCGAGCCATGCTGCTAGCATGCTGTGCAGCCCTCGCCAGAGCCGCTCGCCCATCCCTCTCGGTCGCGTCATCGTCCAATAAATAGAGGCCACCCCCAGCCATTTGCAGCACACCACTCACCTCCCCTCACCTCACTGACCATTCCCTACCTCTAGCCAAAGCAAGGCGAGCAGCAGTTCACCGGAATTGCACCGGAGCAGGCCGCCTCTAGAGGAGAAGGCCGCCGCTGATTGCGACCACCCCCAGAGCTGCCTCGACCGTCCCTGAGCTCGCCATTGACCACCAGTCCGTTTTCCCGCCTCACCGTCATTGCTGGAGCCCTAGTACGCCCCCTATGCACCCCCACCAAGCCGCTAGGGTTAGAGTTCGCCGGCGACCAGTTCATCGTCGACAATGATCCCCAGCCGTTGATCCCCGTTCTAATCCAACGACCCACATTGCCCCGTACCGCTTCGCATGTTATTAGCCTCTAACCGGTGGACCCCCCTGTCAGCTGTGCCTCGCACCACGCAGTGTCACTGGGCCGGCCCGTTAGCGTTCCCGCGCAACCCAGTTAGTTTGAATTAGGATTTTTCTATTTAGTTTAAACCTAGTTCTGTCCCCTAGTTTGAAATTAAATTCAGAGAGATTTACAAATCCAAATGAAGTGATTCAAATTTTGCTAGAAAGCTACTGAAAAGATCTATCCAAGCCCATTGGATTTAATTCAATTAGTGTTAGAAATCTCTCCTAGTAAAAATAACAAAACAGAAGCTTTTGCACCTTGCAACATTTTTATAAAATCAACCATGTTAGCTTTTGAGATGATTCCAACTCTCAAAAATCAACCATGTTAGCTTTTGAGATGATTTCACCATACCTATCTGAATATGTAATAATATTAAGGTTTACATGCAGTGACTTTGGACTAGTACCAACATAATGCTATATAGGCATTTCTAGTCACTTTAAATCATTAAATAATGAACTTAAACCAAAGTAATTATGATCCAACCCTTAAATCCCATTCCCACATGTTAGAATATGTGGTGATGACATGTGTCCACATGATCCCATATTTGAATTGGTGAATATTAAATCTTAGTTAATTTTTCAATGAGTAGATATTACTTTTCTAAAATAAAAAGGATGAAACTATTGAATTAAACTTGTGATGCTTGTGATGATAGTAGATCATCAAATGTGTGCCTTAGAGTGCTAATTAGACTAGTTAAGTATTGTTTGGTGATTATGTACTCCGTATGTATTTATAGACGATAGTACCGACCAAGCTTTCGAGGAGGAGGAGTTCTACCAAGAAGAAGAAGAAGAAAACTTCAACCACTGCACCAACCAAGGCAAGCTACTAATGGCAAGCTAACACTTGCAAGTATAATGCTTAGCAAGCTAGGATTCAACTAGATGGTTTAACCAAGATGTTGTAGGCATGCTTGAGTATACCACTTTGACTACTAGTTACCCCAAGTATTATTTTCAAGCTTTACTTCCTTTACTTTACACCAAGTTCTTTACTTGTTTGAAGGTAGCATAAAGAGTATAAAACTTGACCTATACAGAAACCTTTAGATGTCATTCTATGGCATGAGATTGAACCCATCATTTCCACTTTAGTGAACACTCTTAACTTGGTAGTTTAGAGTAGATACAAACTTGAGTCACTTTAGAGGGGAGCACTTGGTGAAAATGAATTATGAAAACCTTGGAATGATGAGTCATTCTATTGAGATGCTTTGACATGTGTTGAGAAACACAAATGGTTTATGATGATGAAAATGTTGAGGCATGAGCCTTAACCCTTTTATAAAACTGATGGTTGGATTCGGATGCGATACCATTCCAAATTTACCGTACAACCACATTATCTGAATTGGGTAAGGCTTAGCCGGAAATTTATATGCATTAGTATTAGTTCCCTCGCGGGAGAGGTTTGAGCTGAGTCTACCTCTCAATGTTGTCCACCTATGAAGTGCCCAAGATGACTGATGGTCATGGTCGGGAGGCCATGCTCATAGGAGAGGTGCTTATACTAGGGTGTGTAAAGGAAAGGTTATGTTTGATTATCTGCATACCAAGTATGATGATTCAGGGTTATCCTTGACAGATGTATCGAATCTTGTGGTGAAAGTGTACCACCTCTGCAGAGTGTTAAACTATTCGAATAGCTGCGTCCGGGGTTATGGACAGTTGGAATGCCCATACTGTTTTGTTGTCAAATGTTTTCAAAATGACTTATGAAAGAAATGATGAATCTTGACTTGACCACAACAGGGTTGTGTTTATGACAATATCTTCCCAACTTAAGTGATTCTAGAACTTTATTTTATCTTTCTTTGCTTCTAAACTCAGCTTAGGTTTCGAACTTAACTTTATAGTTAAACTTAGATTTAGCGCTTTAACTTAGCACTATACTACTTGTTAGTGGTAGTTTGCGAGTACTTAAAGAGTACTCATGGCTTTTGTCCCTGGCTACTCTCATGGCCAGACTATGAAGGAGACTACCAAGATGATTGCCAGCAGGAAGGCTATGATAACTAGGACTATCTGCCTTCGTCAGCATTGCATGTTCCCCTGAACATGGACCCCACCGCTACGCTTATCTTTTATTTCCGCTGTTTGTTGTATTAAGACTGGATCATGAGATCCTTATTTGTGTAAGACCTTATGTATGGTTTGTAATGGATGATGTACTGTGATATCCAATCCGTTATGTCTCGCAAAAATGGTAATCCTGGGATTGCGAGGTATGGCATAACAGGCATCTGGGATTAAAAATCCGGGTGTTAGCCAGCGGTCCTTGAGTGCGTGGCGATCCTGAGTGCGGTACCGTCACGGAGGTCTTGAGCTTATGGTATCCGGTCCGCGTCCAATATGATGGAGTCGGATTCGGGAGACGGTGTGATTGATGTCTTGTGCATGTGCTCAAGGGAAACTCCAGGCGGAATTGGTTGTCTTGTCGACCCGATGCGGGCGAGCGAGTCTGCGGCCTTGTTGTTTACTCTGGGAACATGGTGAAACTCGCATCCTTCAAAATAGGCGCATAGTTGTTGTACGAAGAAACGGTATAGAGCCATGTTTGCATCTCTGGCGTCCCAGTCGCCTGACATTTGCTGCACCACCAGATCAGAATTGCGGAAGCATAGGATGTGCCGGATGCCTATTTCCTTTGCCATCTTGAGGCTATGGACAAGCGCTTCATACTCAGCGACATTATTGGACGCGCGGTAGTGGATCTGTAGCACATATTCCAGCCGGTATCCTTTTGGAGAGGTGATGACTGATGACCCACAAGTATAGGGGGTGTATCGCAGTATTTTCGAGGGAAGTGAAACACAATTTATTGATTCGACACAAGGGGAGCCAAAGAATATTTATCAGCCTTAACAACTGAGTTGTCAATTCAGCTGCACCTGGAAACAATCTTGCTCACAGTAGTTTATCAGTAGCAACAATTTTGTAGTAGGAATAGCAAAGTAACAGCAGTAGTAAAGTAAAGACAGTAGTAACAAAAGCAGTCAACAGTGGGATTCGAGTGCGGTAGGCATAGGGATGGATGGAAGGGCGTTGCATAGACAAGACAATTCACATAGCAAGCATAACATAGGGCAATTGCAGATAAATAAGATAAAGCATCCAAGTACTAGACAATCCTAGGCATGTGTTCCATATATAGTCATACGTGCTCGCAATGAGAACTTGCACAACATCTTTTGTCCTACCAGCCCGTTTGCAGCAGGGCCTCTAGGGAACTACTGGCAATTAAGGTGCTCCTTTTAATAAAGCACCAGAGCAAAGCATTAACACTCCGTGAACACATGTGATCCTCACATCAAAGCCTTTCCCTTCCGGTTATCCCGATTTCTGTCACTTCGGGGCCATAGGTTCCGGACAACGACGTGTGTAAACAACTTGTAGATAAGACCAAGAACAATACTATCATAATGAATCAATAACATGTTCAGATCTGAAATCATGGCACTCGGGCCCTAGTGACAAGCATTAAGCACAATAAAGTTGCAACAAAGTCATAAAGCACTAATAAAAGATACTAGGCACCATGCCCTAACAATCTGATGCCATTACATAAACGATCTCATCCAATCCCTACCATCCCCATAGCCTACAGCGGGGGATTACTCACTCATAGATGGGGGAAACATGGATGGTCGATGGAGAAGCGATGGTGATGATGATGGCGATGATATCCTCCAATTCCCCGTCCCGCCAGGGTGCTAGAATGGAGTTTCTGGTGCTGTTTTGTGGAATCTGGTGGTGGCGGCGGAGCGGGACTCCTTCTGGAAAAACGCCGAACCCCCCGAAGTTTTTAGGTCAGAAGGCTCCTTATAGGCGAACAGAGAGGCCGAGGGTGCACAGGGGCCCACACCACCTGGCGCGCCTAGCTCGCCCAGCGCCACCAGGTGGTGTGGCCACCCCAGGGCTCTTCTCCGTCTCGTATTCTGGCTCCTGGAGTCTTCGGGTGAAATAGGATTTTTGGTATATATTCAGGGATTTTTCCTGATAGTTGATTTTCTGCACAAAAAGTAGACACCAAGGCAATTCTGCTGAAAACAGCGTCAGTTTGCATTAGTTGCATCCAAATCACACAAGTATAGAGGAGAAACAATAGAAAAAGTGTTCAGGAAAGTAGATACGTTTTGGACGTATCAACTCCCCCCAAGCTTAGCTTATTGCTTGTCCTCAAGCAATTCAGTTGAAAACTGAGTGCGATAAAAGAACTTTCACGAACACATTTGCTTCATATGATGTAAATATTCTCAGCAGTGTAATCAACTACCTAGACAATTCATAATAAATAGTATGCAACTGAGTCTACTTAATAGTCATTGCAAGCTATGAAGAGATTCCAACTCAAGAATAATAAGTAGCATGAAGCACAACCATAAGTAACATTACAATGCTCATAGAAAGGTATGATAGGGTGGTATCTCGCTTGCCTTTGATTATGAATGCCAAGGCACCTCTGAAGTTCAAGTGATGACTAGAAGTAAAGATATCAAAGATACAAGCATCAAAGTCATAACACAAATAATCAAGTATTGGAACAAACACAAAGGATGACAACTATGCTCTCAAGAAGGTGCTCAAAGAATAAGTGGAGACTCAACAAGTAGAAGAAAGGGTTTTGAATAATTTGAAAGGCTTCCAAATGCTGAAAGTATGGTACTTGTTAGCTTTGAGCTCTCATTGCCCCTATCATAAGCATCTTTAATGTGGTTAAGGTGAAAGTGCCACAACTAAGAGGATATGCTTGACAAGTTATAAATTGAAGTCTCATGCCCCTTACTTACGAAGACCGATCCTCATGCTACTCAACTTCAGGCACAAGTAAGCTCTTGTCATTGTAAGTACATACGTATCATAGAGAACCGCCAACGGGTACCCCTTGCACATGACACGGGAGCTATCCCATGATCAAAATACAAGGAAAGCAGACAATGAGCATCTCGGCGATCTTTTTATTTACTATGTGCATAGATTTTTATTGAGGATGCTTCATAGAATGCTCATTATGGTTATGCTGCAAGTTTCCACCATGATTAGGCATGGCTTAGGCTAGCGCCCAGCGCTTTCTCTAACATACATACAAACTCCATGATCTTACAAGTTCCACTTTTATTTCACACCGCCGGGATCCATAAGCAAAAGAACATGATATCAACTAGGTACAAAGTACCTATGAAGCATTGAAAGCGGTCCCCATGATACATGGTTCTGCTAACTTCAACTCATAAAGCACAAGCATATGCGCAACAAAGAAGGGCGCAATGGTTCAGGTTTATTATGTGCAAGAAAATAAAGTGTGCCATCAAGTTTGTGAGAGCTTTACTAACTAACTTTCTCATAACAAGCAAACATTTTATTCGGAAGAAAATAAGGCATATTGAATATGCATGGAGGTAGCAAATGATGCTAATGGGTAGGTATGGTGGACACTTTGGAAATATTTGGTTTAGGGAGTTGGAAACATGAGTAAAACACTCAGTGGAAGTGAAGGCTAGCAATAGTAAGGGAGCGACAAACGAGAGAGCAATAGCTGTCATTATCATGCTTGCAACAAAACAAGACTACTCATGGCATGAAAGTGATTCAAGATCCTCAAGGCAAAATAATTCATCGAGGCTCAACTGATTATTACAGTCATGTGCATGCGTGAGCATGTACCAAGTCAATTCAAATTAAACATTTAGAGGAGGATACCACGGTGTCATACCAATTTATGAATAAAGTAATGCAAGCAAACACTCATGAGACATGCTACAAACTATTAACAAGCTGGAGCTAACCATAAGAAAGCAAGAACTACTAAGCATCCAAAGAAAACATACACTCTACATGAACGGACTAAGCAAGCTCACAATGATGAGTATATGTACAAAAATGAAGACAAATAGAGTTCGTTACCAGCCTCTTACCATGCCTCAAGTTGTCATTAATCCTCATTATTGCTCTTCACTTGTATGGCTTGAATAATAATATGAAACCAATAATCCACTGAGAACTGCCGAACCCTGAAGCAAACTCGCAAAAACCAAAGAAGAACGACAAATATTTTTGGTGTTTTTGATTTTTAAACAAGAACCAAAAGAGAGAAACAAGCAAAGCAAAATATTTTTGGGTTTTTCGAATAGTTCAAAGAAAGCAAAAAGGAAAAAGCAAACCAAGGCAAAAAGAAGAAGCAAGCCAAAGAGAAACAACAAAAATATTTTTGGTCTTTTTGTGTTTTTAGAAAGCAAAAGCAAAGAAGAACGAAAACTAAAAAGAGAGCGAAAACATGAATATACAAAGTACCGACGCAACATGATATGGAGATGAGTGCAGTGTCGGCGTACCTCCCCCCAAGCTTAGGCTTTTGGCCTAAGTGGGTATCAATCCCAAGCTGGCCAGGATGAAGTGTCACTGGGGTACGATGAGGAGGTACCCTCGTCCTGGTGCGAGCCCGAGTACGCCCCTCCGTAATGTGCGGAGTAATTATAGGAGGGCACGTCCTCCTGGTGCTGCTCGTGGAAACCCAACAAGCGAAGCTGCTCGTCCACCTCCTCCTTGGAGCGCGACCACGGTCTCCTGTCAACACTAAACAAAGCAGACTGTGGCAAGAGGATCTCCCTCTCATCCCCGTCAAAGGTAGCAGTGACAAAGTGATGAGTTTTCATGGCAACAAGGTCGAGCCTCTGTGGTGCTAGCAAAGCATCATCAGGATCCACTAAAAGATCTAATGCATCGACTATACGCGAGGCAATGATGCCCCCATAGATAGGCCCCCTAGCAGCTAGGCAGCGAGCAATAAGCGAGCCAAGATTGTACCGAGTATCGTTGTTGAGCGCAGCAGCAAGGAAAGCTAAGTGATAGTTGGAGATATTACTAGTGTTCTCCCTACCCAATACACTAGTGGCAAGATAGTATGCAAAGTATCTAAGAGCAGGGAGTTGGATATTTCTTATCTTTCCGCACTGCGCCACGCGGTCATCATCATTGGTCACCCCTCGGCAAAGCTCCAACAAATCAGCAGGTCGCCTTGAATTTTCTTCACGGTCCCTGTCATTCGCACACCTACAATACTGTAAAATCTCTCCAAAGGCATGGTGAAGGGAATATCATATATTTTAAAGGAGACAGTGGAATGATAGGATGTGTTAGTAAATGAGAAGCTCTCAACAAAAGTTTTGGTGAGCATAGCATATTGTGCACCCTCATCTTGCATATAAGAGGTTAAGCCAACCCTCTCAATCAGTAGCAAGAAATCATCAAGAATACCTGCAACTTGCAAGAAAGTAAAACAAGGAAAAGAGGATGGGTGAGCATCTCCATCATCCCTTTCACTGCCAATACGAGTTGCAATGATATATTCATTGTATGAAGGCCTAGCTTGGGAGGCTGTTCTTGAGGGCCTTGTCCTCCTAGGTGCATCACTCTCAAATATCTCTCCAAAAGTGTGGTTGTTCATGCTTGGTATTCTAAAATTTAAACACCTATTAAACAAGTGATTGCAAAGTAAATATAATGAAGGATTCTACTCATAGGGACTTGCAAGAGGCCTAAACATGCATCAAAACTTTATCTCTAAGCATCAAACAAGCTTACAAGCTCTCATAACCAGTCACCTACAGTAGCAAAATACTCAACATATAATCCACTAAACACAAATCTACTTGGACAAGGAGAGGAGTCACATACCAAGGAACAATTGCTCCAAATTTCAGCAAGAAAGATGGGCTGAGCAAAGAGATCGAAGAAATCGAGAGCAACCACAGAAAGAACGCGATTTTGAGCTATGAACTGAAGCTTACTCGGGAGAGAGAAGAAAGTGGCAGGTGAGAGAAGTAGTGGGGGGCCAGGGGTGGCCCACACCAGGGCATGGCGCCACCTAGGGCTGGCCGCGCCACCACATGCTGTGCCTGCCTGGTGGGCCCCCCTGGTACCTACCAGGTACTCCTCTGCCCCTTTTTCACGTAAAAATTTAATATGAATTTTCTGGAATTTTTCGAGACACTTTATTTTTGGGGCTTTTTCAGAAATAGAAGAATGATTTTTCTGATAGACAGATTTTTTTCTTTTTTGAAAACATGATGCAAGGACAAAACAAAGCTAGAACTACAGAAGTTCTAGCATGCAAGCAACTAACAACTCAAAGAAAACTAAACAAAAGCAAAACTAAAATGCAAAGGATAGAAATAAGCGGAGATAATCATAATGAAAACATTGTTTTGTTCAATGGAATCCTTTTGTTAGCAAGGTTGATCAAGTCTTGCTACCAAAACAATTGCATATGAGACAAAACTTTGTACTCCACTAATGATTATGTTATCTTAACCTTGATAGCAATGGACCCAATCATAATAGTTTCAAATTTTTCTCTTGGTATGGGACAATATATTTCTCCAACTTCAATGCCTTCAACATGTTCAATTGAATTCAAGCCATAAGTCCTTTCAATCTTCTTGGGGAAATAAACAGTATGTTCCTTGTCATTAACATTGAAGGTCACCTTTCCTTGATTACAATTAATAACAGCTCCTGCAGTATTAAGAAAAGGTCTCCCAAGAATAATAGACATATTATCATCTTCAGGCATTTCAAGCACAACAAAATCAGTTAATATCAAGCAATTGTGAGCCACCTGAACAGGTACATCCTCACATATACCCATAGGAATAGTGGTATATTTATCAGCCATTTGTAAAGATATATCAGTTGGTATCAATTTTTCAAGCTGAAGCCTTTTATAGAGAGAGAAAGGCATAACACTGACTCCAGCTCCCAAATCACACAAAGCAGTTCTAACATAACTATTCTTAATAGAGCAAGGGATAGTTGGAATCCCTGGGTCTCCAAGTTTCTTAGGAACCTTACCATTGAAAGAATAATTAGCAAGCAAAGTAGAGATTTCTTCATTAGGGATCTTCCTTTTATTCGAGACAATGTCCTTCATATACTTTGAGTAAGGAGGCAATTTAATAGCATCGGTCAAAGGAATTTGCAAGAATAAAGGCTTCATCCACTTACAAAACTTATTATAGTGTTCATCTTCCTTTGACTTGTGTTTCTTATCAGGGAATGGCATAGGTTTTTGGACCCAAGGCTCTCTTTCACTACCATGTTTCTTAGCAATAAAGTATTCTTTGGTGTATTTAGTATTCTTAGTGTGGTTTTCAAGTTCTTCTTCAACTTTTTCTTCATTACGAACAACATTTTCTTCATTACCACTTTCAGTTTCAGCATCAGAGATAGATATACTATTAGGATCTATAGCAGGTTTAGAGGGTTCTACAATAGTTTTATGTTTCTTTTTCCTTTTCTTACGAGTAGAACCACTATTTTCAGCTTGTTGAGAATCCTGCTCAATTCTTTTGGGATTCCCCTCGGGATATAGAGGATCCTGGGTAGCAGCTCCACTTCTAGTTCTAATTTCATAAGCATGTTTTTCTTTAGCAGCATTAACTAGCAAGTCGTTTTGCACTTTAACGAGTTGATCTATTTGAGTTTGAACCATTTGAAAGTGTTTAACAATCATTTTAACATCATTAGAGGTTCCTTCCACAATATCTTTCAATTCAACAATAACTCTAGTGTTTTCCATTAGATGATTTTGCACACTTTTATTAAAGTTATCGTGCTTAACAATAAAGATATCAAATTCTTCTAAGCATTGATCAGGAGGCTTCAAGTAAGGGATAACACCTTCATCAAAGTGTTGGAAAGAGTGTACCTCAATAGTGGGTGAGTAGGGAATAGGCTTACATAATTCTTCTATAGGAGGTAAATTTTGACATCTGCAGCTTTAATTCCCTTCTCCTTAAGACATTTCTTAGCTTCCTTCATCACTTCATCATTTAATTCAATAACTCCCCTCCTCTTTGATGTTGGAATAGGCACCGGAATAGATGGTTCAGGTACAATTACTTCAGGTATAGCTTGTTTAGGAGGAGTCCAATCTTCATAATTCTTGCTTATTTTAGCCATTAGTTCCTCAGCTTCCTTAGGAGTCCTATTCCTGAAAACACAATCAGCACAACTATCTAGGTATGTCCTAGATTCTTCGGTTAGTCCATTATAAAATATATCAAGAAGCTCATTCTTAGGTAATGGACTTCCAGCCTGTGCATGAATCAAAGCACAAAACCTTGCCCAAGATTCAAGCAATACCTCTTTTTCTCCCTATTTGAAATCAAAAAGTTCCTGCAAAATAGCATGTCTAGCATTGGGAGGAAAATATTTCTGCAGGAAAGTACTAATCAAGCACTCAGGGCTATCAATAGATCCAGGAGGTAAATTACTAAACCAAGTTTTAGCTTCTCCTTTCAGTGAAAAGGGGAAAATCTTAGCAACAAAGTAAGTACGCATCTTAATATCATCAGAAAACAAGCCACTCATAGTAGAAAGTTCATTCATATGTGCTACTGCACTTTCATTCTTAGTCCCACAAAAAGGTTCTTTCTCGACAATAGCTATGTAAGATAGATCGAGAGAGAAATCATAATCTTCATCTGTAATGTTTATGGGAGAATCAGCAAACTTAGCATCAAGGGATAAGTTGGGTCTAATAGTACGCCTCTCAAGGAGATTCTTAGCAGCGCTCCTATCATGGGTGTTCTTACATTCTTCAATAAACTCATCAGTCATCTCAACATAATCTTCTTCAGCATCATAACTCTCACTAGACTCAGGTGAGCTAACGGGTGTGGTAGTGTTTTCATTAGGAGTTTCGGTATTTCCAACTATAGTTCTAGAAATCATAGCATCTAGGAAAGGACCTAATGAACCACTCTTATCAAGCACAGTATAAGCAGCATCATAAGTATCAGAAGTTTCAGATTCAGCAGTAGTAGCAGTGTGTGTAGCATGTGCATGTGGTGGTGTAAGGAACTTACTCAAAAAAGACAGTGAATCAAGAGCAGTAGAGGTGTTTACAACCGTACCTCTTCTTGTAGTAGATGGTAAAATAGGAACCTTGCCATCACGAGACTTACCCATGATGGATGGGTAGCAGCGAACAATAGAGAATCCAAGTGAACTTGATAAATAAAGCTATGCTCCCGAACGGCGCCTTTGAAAATAGTCTTGATGACCCACAAGTATAGGGGGTGTATCGCAGTATTTTCGAGGGAAGTGAAACCCAATTTATTGATTCGACACAAGGGGAGCCAAAGAATATTTATCAGCCTTAACAACTGAGTTGTCAATTCAGCTGCACTTGGAAACAATCTTGCTCATAGTAGTTTATCAAGAGTAGTTTTGTAGTAGGAATAGCAAAGTAATGAGTAGTAAAGTAAAGACAAGAGTAACAAAAGCAAGAAACAATGGGATTCGAAAAGGTAGGCATAGGGATGGATGGACGGGCATTGCATGGACAAGACAATTCAAATAGCAATCAGAACATAGGGCAATTGCAGATAAATAAGATAAAGCATCCAAGTACTAGACAATCCTAGGCATGTGTTCCATATATAGTCATACGTGCTCGCAATGAGAACTTGCACAACATCTTTTGTCCTGCCAGCCCGTTTGCAGCGGGGCCTCTAGGGAACTACTAGTAATTAAGGTGCTCCTTTTAATAAAGCACCGGAGCAAAGCATTAACACTCTGTGAACACATGTGATCCTCACATCAAAGCCTTTCCCTTTCGGTTATCCCAGTTTCTGTCACTTCGGGGCCATAGGTTCTGGACAACAACGTGTGTAAACAACTTGTAGATAAGACCAAGAACAATACTATCATAATGAATCAATAACATGTTCAGATCTGAAATCATGGCACTCGGGCCCTAGTGACAAGCATTAAGCACAACAAAGTTGCAACAAAGTCATAAAGCACTAATAAAAGATACTAGGCACCATGCCCTAACAATCTATTGTCATTACATAAACGATCTCATCCAATCCCTACCATCCCCATAGCCTACAGCGGGGGATTACTCACTCATAGATGGGGGAAACATGGATGGTCGATGGATAAGCGATGGTGATGATGATGGCGATGATCTCCTCCAATTCCCAGCAGGTGCGAGCGGAGTTTCGGTGCTTTCATGGAATCTGGTGGTGGCGGCGAGCGAACTCCTTCCGGAAAACGTGAACCCCGAAGTTTTTAGGTCAGAAGGCTCCTTATAGGCGAAGAGAGAGGCCGAGGGGGTGCCTAGGGGGCCCACACCACCCCCTGGCGTGGCCTGGCCTGGCCCGCGCCACCAAGTGGTGTGGCCACCCCAGGGCTCTTCTCCGTCTCGTATTCTGGCTCCTAGAGTCTTCGGGTGAAATAGGATTTTTGGCATATTTTCCAGGATTTTTCCTGATAGTTGATTTTCTGCACAAAAAGTAGACACCAAGGCAATTCTGCTGAAAACAGCGTCAGTTCGCATTAGTTGCATCCAAATCACACAAGTATAGAGGAGAAACAATAGCAAAAGTGTTCGGGAAAGTAGATACGTTTTGGACATATCAATTACCACTTCGGCTTCGAGACCTCCATACATCTTGGAGCCGTCGAAATGCAGCTTCTAATGCATGGAGTCAGGGCAAGGTGGCAGGTACTGTGTTTCTGCCCAATCGACGAGGAAATCTGTAAAGGCCTGAGACTTGATCGTCGTTCTTGGCTCGTACTGTATGTTGTGGGCAGCGAGCTCTATGTTTGGTCCGCAGCATAGAAAACAAAAATTTTCCTACGATGAGAACTATACGCCAAGATCTATCTACTAGATACAGAGCAACGGGTGGACATACATCCATGGAGAACTTACCCTCGAAGACAACGAGTTTTGTTAACGAGTAGGAACTTGTGGTTGATGTAGTCGTACGCTTGCCGATCTCAAGATCGGGTGGAAGTCCGAGCGCCGCAACTCAGCAGCGCATCCGTACTCGCACACACGTTCAAGCCACCGGACAACCTCCACCTCCTCGCTCCAGCGATCCAGCGGAAGCAGCAACTCCTTCCGCATTTAAATGCCACTGAACATGTATCTCGCTAATCCGAGACCATGGGGAATAATTCTAGAGGGGAGAGATCCTTCACAAGGAGGTGTGAGGATGAAGGAGGAATGGGTGGCCTTTTATAGGAGGAGGGGTGCCCTCTCTCCATGGCGGTGCATGGGGGTGACCTTACCTCCCCATTCATGTGGTGGTAGCCCCTCCACATTAAAATGCCTCTTCACATTCCCTTTTAAAGTCTCCACTTTAAATGCATTAAATTTCTCCAAATTTAATGCTCTCTCATTTAATAAAACTCTTTTTATTAAATTTATTCAGAATTTTGTTAATTACTTTAATTAACAAACATTCACATATAGCCCCTTGCAATATTTCAATATCACATGCGTAACCACCTTCGCAATTTCACCAAACAATTTCGGTTTCTATTGAAACAATTCCTGCGCTTTGCAATTCTTTCGTCAAACATATGTGCTCCAAAATGGTGTCCGTAACTCTTAAGTGTGCCACCCTACGGTTCGCGAATAATGCGTACATGATCGAGACCCTTCTCCAATCAATAATCAGAACGGACCGGAGATCCGCATCGACTCCTACACATTCAACGATGACTCTGTGATCGTGAGAACCTTTAATGCTTGTAACTAAATCCCTTTGTCTCGATATATTACATGACCGAGATTCGATCATCATTCCATACCTAGTTTGATCTCGTTACCGACATGCACTCTTTTCTTGTTCCCGTGATATAACATTCTAGTGATCACATCACTTGCTTGCAAGCTATCCTAATGTGATATCACCGAGAGGGCCCAGAGTATATCTATCCGTCATCTGGATTGACAAATTCCACTCTTGATCCATGAGCCTCAACATAACACCTTCGTAATCTTGAACCCGTCTTTATAGTCACCTGTTACGGTGTGACGTTTGATGTTATCAAGATACTCTTCCGGTGTTAGCAATTAACATGATCTCATGGTCTAAGGATAAAGATTACTTCGTATGATGTTATAGAAATATAAACATAATGACTTGATCGTAATGCTATACTTCGGATGAATGTTCATCACATCATTTCACAAATGTTGTGACCTTGTTATTAACAACATCCAATGTCCATGATCAGGAAACCTTGATCATCTTGTTAATCAACAAGCTAGTCTATAAGAGAGGCATAACTAGGAACCATTTTTGTTTATTAAACACACATGTATTGATGTTTCCTATCAATACAATTATAGCATGTAAAATAAACATCTATCATATACAAGGAATACATAATAACAACTTTATTATTGCCTCTTAGGGCATATTTCCTTCAGTCTCCTACTTGCACTAGAGACAATAATCTAGTTTATATAGTGATAAATCTAACACCCATGGAGTTCTGGTGTTGATCATGTTTTGCCCTAGGGAGTACTTTAGTCAACGAATCTGCTACATTCAGGTCCGTGTGCACTTTACAAATCTTTATATCTCCATCCTTGACATGCTCGCGTATGGAGTGAAACCGGCGCTTAATATGCTTGGAATTCTTGTGAGACCTTGGTTCCTTGGCGTTGGCTATGGCTCCATTATTGTCACAATAGATCACCATTGGGTCCAACGCACTAGGAACCACACCTAGTTCCGTTATGAACTCCTTCATCCAAACCGCTTCCTGCGCTGCTTCTGAAGCAGCAACATATTCCGCCTCCGTCGTTGATCCAGCCACCAAAGGTTGTTTGGAGCTCCTCCAACTAACTTCTGCTCCATTCAAGAGAAATACGTATCCGGATTGAGACTTAGAGTCATCCGGATCAGTGTCAAAGCTAGCATCGACATAACACTTAGCGACTAGATCTTCTTCACCTCCGTATACAAGAAACATATCCTTAGTTCTTCTCAAGTACTTAAGGATATTCTTGACCGCTATCCAGTGTTCCGAACCTGGATCAGATTGGTACCTACTAGTCAAACTAACAGCATGTGCCCCATCCGGTCTTGTACATAGCATGGCATACATTATAGAGCCTATGGCTGAGGCATAGGGGAGCTTATCCATTATCTCTCTTTCTTCCGCCGTAGCCGGACTTTGAGTCTTACTCAATGACTTGCCTTGCAACATAGGTAAGTACCCCTTCTTACTTCTGTCCATATTAAACTTCTTTAATATCTTATCAAGGTATGTACTCTGCGATAGCCCAATTAGGCGTCTTGATCTATCTCTATAGATTTTAATGCCTAATATATATGAAGCTTAACCAAGGTCCTTCATCGAAAATTTGTCGTTAGATAACTTTTAACATGCTTAAAAGATCTATATCATTTCCAATCAATAATATGTCATCCACATATAATATCAGAAATGCCACATTGCTCCCACTCACTTTCTTGTAAATACAAGCCTCTCCATAAGTTTGGACAAATCCAAACTCTTTGATTACCTCATCAAAGCGGAGATTCCAACTCTGGGATGCTTGCTTCAGTCCATAGATGGATTGCTGAAGTTTGCACACCTTATCAGCATCCTTAGGATCGACAAAACCCTTAGGTTGTATCATATACAACTCTTCTTCAATATTACCATTGAGGAACGCAGTTTTGACATCCATCTGCCATATTTCATAATCGAAATATGCAGCAATTGCTAACATAATCCTAACCGACTTAAGCATCGCTACGGGAGAGAATGTCTCATCGTAGTCAACTCCTTGAATTTGTCAAAACCCCTTTACATAAGTCGAGCCTTATAGATGGTTACATTACCATCAGCATCAGTTTTTCTTTTGAAAATCCATTTATTCTCAACGGCCTTTAGATCGTGAGGTAAGTCCACCAAGGTCCAAACCTGGTTTTCGTACATGGATTCCATCTCGGATTTCATGGCTTCTAGCTATTTGTTGGAATTAGGGCTCATCATCGCTTCTTCATACGTCACAGGGTCATCTATTTCATCAATCATGAAATTCATAACAGGATTGCGATGCAGTTCAGAGTCAGACGTGTCCTGCTTGACCTCCGAGGTTCGGTAGTGTCCTCTTTCGGAGTTTCATGATCAATATCATTAGCTCTCTCTTCATTAGGTGAAGTCAACTCCGAAACAACTTCTAAAGCTGCGCTACTCGCCATTTCATGAAGAGAAGGTTCAATAACCTCTTCGAGTTCTACCTTCCGACTACTCACACCTTTCGCGAGAAACTCCTTCTCAAGAAAGGATCCATTCTTGGCAACAAATACCTTGCCCTCGGATCTGTGATAGAAGGTATACCCAATTGTTTCCTTAGGGTATCCTATGAAGACGCATTTTTCCGCTTTGGGTTCGAGTTTATCCGGTTGAAGTTTCTTCACATAAACATCGCATCCCCAAACTTTAAGAAATGACAGCTTAGGTTTGTTTCCAAACCATAATTCATACGGTGTCTTTTCAATGGATTTAGATGGGGCCCTGTTTAAAGTGAATGTAGCGGTTTCCAGTGCATAACCCCAAAATGACAGTGGCAAGTCAGTCAGAGACATCATAGATCGAACCATATCCAATAAAGTATGATTACAACGTTCTGACACACCATTACGTTGTGGTGTTCCGGCAGGCGTGAGTTGTGAAACTATTCCACAGTCTTTCATATGTGTGCTAAACTCGTAACTAAGATACTCTCCTCCACGGTCGGACCGCAGAAATTTGATCTTTCCGTTATGATGATTTTCCACTTCATTCTGAAATTCTTTGAACCTTTCAAAGGTTTCAGACTTATGTTTCATCAAATAGATATACCCGTATCTACTCAAATCATCCGTGAAGTAACAAAATAACGATATCCACCTCGCACCGACACACTCATTGGTCCACACACATCAGTATGTATGATTTCCAATAAATCTGTCGCCCGTTCCATTGAACCAGAAAACAGCGTTCTAGTCATCTTGCCATAAGGCATGGCTCACATGTATCAAATGATTCAAAATCAAGTGATTCCAAAAGTCCATCAGAATGGAGTTTCTTCATGCGTTTAACGCCAATATGACCTAGACGGCAGTGCCACATATATGTAGATATATCATTATCAAGTTTAATCCTTTTAGCATCAACATTATGAATATGCGTAATACTACTATCGAGATCCAACGGAAATAAACCATTCAACACAGGTGCATGACCATAAAAGATATTATTCATATAAATCGAACAACCATTGTTTTTAGACTTAAACGAATAACCACTTTGCATCAAACACGATCCGGATACAATGTTCATGCTCAGTGCAGGCACCAAATAACAATTATTCAGGTTTATAACTAATCCCGACGGCATATGGAGAGGCAGCGTTAACGGGCGATCATATCAACTCTTGATCCATTGCCTAACCTCATCGTGACCTCATCCCTTGCTAGATGTCGCTTGTTCCGCACCCCCTGAACCGAGTTACATACATTAGAAACCGATCCCGTATCAAATACCCAGTGCTCATGAGTACTAGTCAAGTACACATCAATAACATGTATATCACATATACCTTTGTTTGCCTTGCCGGCCTTCTTGTCCGCCAAATACTTGGGGCGATGCCCAATGGCGATCCCTTGCAATAGTAGCACTCGGTGTCAGACATAGGGCCAGCTTGGGGTTTCTTTTCAGGCGCGGCAACAGATTTGCCTCCCTTCTTTCCCTTCTGCTTGCCTTTCTTGTCCTTCTTGAAACCGGTGGTCTTATTGATCATCAACACTTGATGTTCTTTCCTAATCTCCACTTCTGCAGTCTTAAGCATTGACAGAAGCTTGGGAAGAGACTTCTTCATGCCCTGCATATTATAGTTCATCACGAAGCTCTTGTAGCTAGGTGGCAGAGATTGGAGAACACGATGTATGCCTAAGTCAATGGGAATCGTTATTCCCAAGGACACAAGCTTATCGGCGTACCCAGACATTTTGAGTACGTGCTCACTAACGGAGCTGTTCTCTTCCATCATGCAGCTAAAGAACTTTTCAGAAGCATTATAACTCTCTACGGCAGCATGGGTATCGAAAATCATTTTCAATTCTCCCATGGTATCAAAGGCATTGCCATTTTTGAAACGTTTTCGAAGTTCTGGCTCTAGCCCATACAGTATGCCGCAATGAACTAAGTTGTGGTCCTCCTGACGAGTTATATAGACGTTCTTTTCCTCGTCAGAGGCATCAGGAGCTGGTGGGGGGCCTAGCGGCGCCTCTAGCACATATTGCTTTTGTGCAGCAGTGAGGAGAATCCTCAACTTCATAGCCCAGTTGGTGAAGTTGCTACCATTCGCAGCAAGCTTCTCTTTCTCCATGAACACATTGAAATTAAAAGCAGGTGGTTCCATCTACAACAGAATTTGTAAAATATACTTAGACTAAGTTTATGATAGATTGAGTTCAACTAATCCAAATTACTAATGAACTCCCACTCAAAAACGACATCCCTCGTGTCCTTTTGGTGATTACATGAACCAAATCCACTACACCAAGTCCGATCATCACGTGAGTCGGTGTAGCTTCAAAGGCAAGCATCTATATGGGCATCATATCAACTATTTGACTCATGCTTAACCTTTCGGTCCGTGTTCCGAGGCCATGTCTATACATGCTAGGCTCGTCAAGTAAGAACCTTAGTATTTGCGTGTGTAAAACTTTTCTTACACCCGTTGTATGAAAGCGTAGAGTCGAGAACACCCGATCATCACGTGATGCCTCAAAACACGATCCACAAAACGGTGCATACTTAAGGAAGAACACATTTTATCTTGATATCTAAATGAGGGATCATCTTATAATGCTACCAAAAGCGCCAAACTAGCAATATAAGATGCTAATGTGTGAAGTGAGGTGATATGGTCCATGCATTTGATCTCTATCATTTGCATCGTGGTATGATCTCTATCATTCCTTTGTGTGTAAGGACAAGGTCTATGGAACTTACACGTTAAGTGAGTTGTAAGAGTATCTATCATACATCTACTTATAACAATACCATATCAATACACTAGCCCAGCAACGATCTAAACTAGACGCCTCTAATTTATCAATTGCAAGTTTTACGTGGCTTAGGACTTTCGGAGATAGAACCGGTCTAACCTACGAACATGAACCACAACGAGGATAACCAAGTTATTAGCAACTCGTTGTAAATCAGATATTGACTATAGTAGGAGAGACACCCGCTAGCCACTTATGCAAAACTAGTTGCATGTCGATGGAACCGGTCTCATGTAATGCGATGACATGTAAGGTTGGTCCGGGCCGCTTCATCCCACTATGCCACCAATATCCAAAGTACATAGAAGATGCAATAACATGATCATCATCGCCCACATATAAACATATGTGTACTACCCGTGCAAAGCACCTACGCATAGATCAGGCTCTGATACCACTGTTAGGTCTGCAGCATAGAAAACAAAAAATTTCCTACGATGAGAACTATACGCCAAGATCTATCTACTAGATACAGAGCAATGGGTGGACATACATCCATGGAGAACTTACCCTCGAAGACAACGAGTTTTGTTAACGAGTAGGAACTGTGGTTGATGTAGTAAACGCTTGCCGATCTCAAGATCGTGTGGAAGTCCGGCGCCGCAACTCAGCCAAGATCCGTACTCGCACACACGTTCAAGCCACCGACAACCTCCACCTCCTCGCCCAGCGATCCAAAGGAAGCAGCAACTCCTTCCGCATTTAAATGCCACCTGGAACATGTATCTCGCTAATCCGAGACCATGGGGAATAATTAGAGGGGAGAGAGATCCTTCACAAGGAGGTGCGAGGATGAAGGAGGGAATGGGTGGCCTTTTATAGGAGGACGGGGTGCCCCTCTCTCCATGGTCGGCGCATGGGGGTGACCTCACCTCCCCATTCATGTGGTGGTAACCCTCCACATTAAAATGCCTCCTCACATTCCCTTTTAAAGTCTCCACTTTAAATGCATTAAATTTCTCCAAATTTAATGCTCTCTCATTTAATAAAACTCTTTTTATTAAATTTATTCAGAATTTTGTTAATTACTTTAATTAACAAACATTCACATATAGCCCCTTGCAATATTTCAATATCACATGCAGAACCACCTTCTGCAATTTCACCCGAAACAATTTCCGGTTTCTATTGAAACAATTCCTGCGCTTTGCAATTCTTTTGTCTAAAACATATGTGCTCCAAAATGGTGTCCGGTAACTCTTAAGTGTGCCACCCTACGGTTCGCGAATAATGCAGACATGATCGAGACCCTTCTCCGATCAATAATCAGCAATGGACACGGAGATCCATCGACTCCTACACATTCAACGATGACTCCTGTGATCGTGAGAACCTTTAACGCTTGTAACTAAATCCCTTTGTCTCTCGATATATTACATGTCCGAGATTCAATCATCAGTATCTCCATACCTAGTTTGATCTCGTTACCGACATGCACTCTTTTCTCGTTCCCGTGATATAACATTCTAGTGATCACATCACTTGCTTGCGAGCTATCCTAATGTGATATCACCGAGAGGGCCCAGAGTATATCTATCCGTCATCTGGATTGACAAATTCCACTCATGATCCATGAGCCTCAACATAACACCTTCATAGTACTGAACCCATCTTTATAGTCACCCTGTTACGGTGTGACGTTTGATGTTATCAAGATACTCTTCCGGTGTTAGCAATTAACATGATCTCATGGTCTAAGGATAAAGATTACTTCGTATGATGTTATAGTAATATAAACATAATGACTTGATCATAATGCTATACTTCGGATGAATGTTCATCACATCATTTCACAAATGCTGTGACCTTGTTATTAACAACATCCAATGTCCATGATCAGGAAACCTTGATCATCTTGTTAATCAACAAGCTAGTCTATAAGAGAGGCATAACTAGGAACCCTTTTTGTTTATTAAACACACATGTATTGATGTTTCCTATCAATACAATTATAGCATGCAAAATAAACATCTATAATATACAAGGAATACATAATAACAACTTTATTATTGCCTCTCAGGGCATATTTCCTTCACTCTATGGCCCATTTCGCCACCCGGCTTGTGGCGTCTCTGTTGCCGATGATCTCTGCAAGTGGCGCTAGTGCCACCACCCAGATGGAGTGTTCTTGGAAGTAGTGCTTCAGTTTCTTCACGGCCATGTACACGCCGTATACCAGCTTCTGGTAATGAGAGTAGTTCTGCTTCAAGAGAGAGAGTACCTCACTCAGGTAGTACACCAGTCATTCCACTGGCTGCGCCTTTCCTTCTTCCGGCCTCTCCACTACCAACACCACACTGAGAACCCTGTTTGTTGCTGCGATGTACATCAACATGGGTTCCTTTGTTGCTGGTGCTGCTAGGATAGGTGGCAAGGTGAGCATGCGCTTGAGGTCACGGAAAGCTTCATCCGCATGCGATGTCCAGACGAACTTGTCCGTCTTCTTCATGAGCTGGTACGGTGGGAGTGCTTTCTTGCCCAGCTGGCTGATGAACCGGCTGAGGGAAGCCAGGCAGCCGGTCAACTTCTAGACATCTCTCAAGTTCTTGGGCGGCTGCATGTGCTCCATTGCGCCGATCTTCTGCGGGTTCGCCTCGATTCCTCGCTCAGATACGAGAAAACCAAGTAGCTGACCGGCTGGGACGCTGAATACGCACTTCTCCGGGTTCAGCTTCATCTTGAACCGGCGGAGGTTAGTGAATGTTTCCTTCAGGTCCTCAAGGAGTGTCTGGTGCTCCTTGGTCTTGACTACCACATCATCGATGTAGGAGTGTAAGTTTCTGCCAATCTGAGTCTGCAAGCACTTCTGCATGCAACGCTGGTATGTTGCTCCAGCGTTCTCAATCCGAATGGCATTGTGGTGTAGCAGTAGGCTCCGTACGGAGTGATGAATGATGTCTTTATTTGATCAGCTGGGTTCAGCCGGATCTGGTTCAGCCGGAATATGCGTCCAGAAATGACAACAGCTTGCAGCCGGCCATGGAATCGATCACTTGGTCTATCCTTGGCAGGGCGGATGGATCCTTAGGACATGCTTTGTTCAGACTGGTGTAGTCAACACACATGCGCCAAGTCTTGTTCTTCTTCAGCACGAGTACTGGGTTATCCAGCCATTCTGCGTGAAAAACTTCCATGATGAATCTGGCTGTGAGCAGCTGGGTGATCTCCTCCCCAATTGTTCTTCTTTTTTCTTCCATGAAGCGGCATAGTGACTATTTGACCGGTTTTGCATCTGGCCTGACATGTAAAGAGTGCTCGGCGAGCTCCCTCGAAACACCTGGCATGTCCTTGGTGGACCATGCGAAGATATCCCAATTATCACAGAGGAAGTCGACGAGCACGCTTTCCTATTTGCTATCAAGGCCATCTCTGACCAGGACGAACTTGTCTGTCTTGGCCTCGTTCAGCAGGATCTTCCTCGTGCCCTTGGATGGCTTGAATTGTGCTTCTTCGGCCGGCTTGGGCTCGCCAGCCGCCATGTCCTTCTGCAGGGCCGCCACGTTCAGCATGATTACGCGTTTTTCTTCCGCGATGATCATGGCTTCAGCTATTTTGGACCCGTCTGTGGCGCATTCCACAGACCGTCTGTAGTAGCCGGCCACGGTGATGACCCCTTTGGGCCCTGGTAGCTTCATCTTGAGGTAGGCCTAATGCGGTACCGCCATGAACTTGGTGAGCACCGGGTGCCCCAGGATTGCGTGGTACGCGCTGTAGAGGTTGACCACCTTGAACCAGATGGGCTCGCGGCGGAAGTTGTCCTCCGTGCCGAAGATGACGTCCAGCCGAATTTTTCCGATCGGGGAGTGAGAAGGGCCGGGGATGGCTCCGTGGAAGGAGGTGCTTGACGGCTCCAGCTGCGACTCACTGATACCGAGCCGGTCAAGCGAGCTATGGTACAAGAGGTTGATGATTCTCCCTCTATCTACGAGGATGCGGGAGAATCTGCAGGAATGCTTTTGGGAGACAATGATAGGATCCAAAACCATCGCGTAGGTGCCCGGGTGAGGAAGCTCAGCCGGCTGCTCCTTCTGGCTCCATGCAACTTCTTGCTCCGACCAGTTGAGGTACTGGGGAACAGGAGGAACGATCGCGTTCACCTCCGCATCACGACGCCTTTTGTTGTGCTTGGTGTCCGGCTCCACGGTGAAGATGTGGTAATTTCCCACCTGGCAAGGGTAGTTGTTATCATCGTCCTCCCTTCGATGTTGGTTGTTGTGATCGCCTGGCGGCCCGCCGGCTGGAGGTGGTGGCGCCTGTCCAACCGGTGCGCCAACAATCTCCGCCATCTTCTCCATCCAGGTGCACTGGCGTGTGGTGTGCGTGGCCGGCTTGTTGCCTCTGATGTGGAACTTGCATGGCCCATCAAGCATCAACTCAATGGTGTACTTGGGCCTTGGAGGCCGGTCATCAGGCTTCTGTCTCTGGCTTTCACCTGCAGTCGGATCCTCCTGCACTGCCGCTACCCGCCTGGAGCCATATTGGTTATCCGGCTGGTCGTCCTTTCTTTTGCCATGGTGGTTGTCGTGCCGCCTAGAATTGTGCCCATTCCCTTCCGGCTAGCGCCGATCCACGGTGACATCGACGATTATTTTCCCTTGGTCGTCCACCCGGACGGATCTTTTCATTGCCGCATCGGCCGGGGCGTACTTGTCTGCGATGGCCATGGTCTATGCCATGGTTGTGGGTTCCACACGACGAAGCTTATGCTTGAGCATAGTGCCATCTCTGCAGCTGTTGATGAAGAAATCAACTGCCTGATGTTCGTGTACCCCCTCATAGGAGTTGTGCATGCTCGTCCATCGAGTGATGTAGGATTGATCAGATTCATCCGGGCCCTGCACACAGAGAGCGAGCTCGCCAGGCCTCCCTAGGCACTTGTAGGTGCTAGTGAATTTGCGAACGAATGCCTGCTCGAAATCGATCCAAGCGTTGATGTTGTTGTCGGGGAGACTGTTTAGCCACGTCCTATCTGAGTCGAGGAGCATGTGAGGGGCGTAGCGCACTGCTACCCGGTGGTTGCTATTGGCGATGCCCACGGCGGTGCTATAATCCACCAGCCAGTCCTCCGGCTTGACCAAGCCATTGTACTTTGGCGTATCCATTGGGAGTGAAAATCCCTTTAGAAACGGTTCGTTCCGGATGCATGGTCCGAAACATATTGGTCTGGCTGGACTTTCTTCCTCCAGCGTGCGTGATTGGACTAGCAGGTCGATTCGTGCACACGCATCTTGTTGTTCGTCTGGCTCGAGCGGTCCCAGCCGGCCAGATAGGCGGGCCTTGGGGAGCGCCTGGCCTTTTCTGGCTTCGTCGGTCGGCTCGCGATTTTTGCTGGTAACAGCTGCCGCGTCGCAGGCGTTGTGCATGTGGCCTGCAGATCCACCGCATGGGCGGTTGCTCTATCTTGCTCCATTTGGGGAAGACGCCTTGCTGCCGCCCGTAGCCGGGTCTGCCATCCGGCGAGCCGCTTGGGTTTTGCTGTTGCCAGCCATGCTAAGTTCTGCCTCGGCCTGCTGCTTGTTCGCCGTGACCACGAGGAGCTGGACGCGTGCTTGCTGGCGGAGCAGTTCCTCGCCCTCCAGGTGGCTAAGTTCCGCGACCTCCGCCTCCACGGCCCTCATGTTTTTGGCGGGGGTGCTGTAGACGGGCTGCACCGCAGGCATACACGGATCAGCGGCACGATCCATCCTCGAACCGAGGTTCCGGCCTTGCGGCTGAGCCAGGCGGCTAGTGCCAGGTAGGCGCGTGAAGCCGTGCATGATGTTGTACTCCCGCATGGTGGCATTCATTCGTTGTTGGGCGGCTGCCACCTCGCCAGCTTCCTCCAGAAGGTTCTGGCGGGTGGTATCCAGGGCTATCATAGGTGCAGCTGGATCCGCCTCGATGGGGGTGATGGGGTTGCGGAGGTGCTCGATGGACGCGTTGATCAAGTCCGGGTTTGGGAGGCATGAGTTGGTGGCGCGTCTGTCCATGTTGTGCTCCAGAGGTAGGCGGCAGTTCTCCACCGAGCCTGCCATCATGACCTCGAAGCTACCACTGGCGACGCGCGAGTCAGAGAAGCTAGGGGGTGCGCCGAAGATGGTGACGACCTCGCGAGGGAAGGCCTCAGGGACGGTGATGACATAGACGCGGTGCTCGCCGAAGCGCATGATGGAGCCCCCGCTTGGGAAAGTTCCCCCAGCGAAGCAGGATGCGTTGTCGAGGACATAGTCGTAGGAGCCGAGAGTAAGGACGAGGCCAGAGGCTACTCGCTCACTAGTGACGAGTGGAAGTCCCGTGCAAAAGATGATCCCAGCCGAAGCGCTGTGCCTCACGGTGGGCGCCAACTGTCATGGTGTGGAACACGACAGTGCCATCGGGGATGGCTTGAAGGGGACAATCAGGTTGCTATCGGTGGCTACTCGTAACGGGTTGGGCACAGATACTGCAAACACAGCGATGTACCCAGGTTTGGAGCCCTCTTGGCGAGGTAAAACTCCTACTCCTGCAAGGATCTACTATCGAAGGGGGCGAATGCCCAATACAAGTGCTCCTTGAGCTGTTTCCTTAGCTACTTCTTGCTAGGAATTCTCTAAGTCCTTCTTCTGATGTCTATTTTTCCTTCTGCTTGAGCTTACCTAGAACCCTAGCACTACCCCCTTTATATACAGGTCGAGGGATAGCTTACAAGATGGGTTCTAGGGTTTAGTGTTTAGATTTGGGCTTTACAAGGTGGGCCGGCTGGACAGGGCCAAACGGTAGGCCTGGGTCCAGTCAAGCCTCTAGTACAGGGGAGGACCATGCTTTAGCGCTCGGCACCCCTGCTTTACTTGTTATCCAGCTCTTTATCCGTCAGCTGGCTCTTTATGCGTAAGCTGGGGCTTTCCTCGTCAGCCCTTGCTTTGCTCGTCAGCCTCCAGCTTTGGTACAGTTGTCCAATAGCGCCGGCCAGGCCAGCCAGCCTGTCCGGTCAAGGGTGCACTCAGCAAGGAGCGTCATCCCCACCGTACAGTGTCCAGCGGATCCGAGGCGGCCGGCTAGGAGCAGCCTCCTAGCCGGTTCTTCTGGCTACCCGGCTAGAAGGGCCAGCCCAGGAAACTTGAGTGCGGACCGGGTGGGAGTTCCACCCGGCTGTGGTCCTTCATCTCGGTCCAGACAGCATGCGCTCCTTGGAGCCAGCAGGTTGGTCCCGTCTTGGTCTACCCAGGGGTTATCCCCCGACAGATGTGATATGGTAGTAGTCAAGTTAAAGTAGTTTACTTTATATTGCTAAGTAGTAGTAACAGTCATGGAGATGTTGTACTACCACGCAGGAGGAACCGGTACCCTGGTGCCTACGGCGTCGAAACCCTGGCGCAGGAATCCGGAGACGTGGGATGGAGATCACAGCGTGAAGACCATATCACATCACACTTACATTCAATGTTTATTGTTTGTACATATTATTGTGTGCTAGTATTAAATACTCGACGGTAGCCTAATAAGATGATCCCTAATCAAAATACCAATGAAAGTGTTCTCCCTTAGTGTGCATCACCAAGAAAGTTCTCCGTTATGAGGCAGGCCCATGACGATCGGGTGTCAGACATATTTGTGTTCGCATACGGTGGGTGTAAGAAATGTCGCATAGAGGATACACTAAGGTTGAGTTGGCGAGCCTAGAATGTGTAGACATGGCCTCGGAACACGGATGGTCAAAAGATCAAGCACGAGTCACATGAATGATGTGATCAACATTTCGGTGTCCACCTTTGCAACTATATCACCGACAGTGACAATCGGGAGAGGTGTAGCGAATAGGGATCGTGTAATCACTAAAACCCTTTTTGGGGATAGGAATTTTTAGTGGAGTTATTGTTTTAACTCATATAATTATAAACTTAGTCTAAATTCTATTTTGCAGTTATAAATGTAGAAAATGGTTCTCCCTGATGCTACCTTACCGGTTGACGATTGGTTAGAAGGAGAGAAGCTCAAACTAGATGGATCCAACTTTTTTGAGTGGGTTACGTCTCCATGTTCTCCTAAGTGAGAATGAGTTGGTCGACTATATATGCTACAAGATGGATTTGAGCAGCCATATTTCTATGAGACTCTAGAATAGCGGGAAGACCGCTATTTCCATCGTGAGATGTCCACCTTCATTTCAGTGACGATGCGCTTTGGAATTTTTGATGAGCTATGGCCAATTGCGGGTAATCTTGACCCTCATGCGATAATGGTACAGATTAGATCACATTTCATGGGACAAGTGCGCATATGTAAACATGAGCTGAGGGGAGATTTCCTCTCCAAAAAGATGGAAGAGAACTCTTCACTGGAGAGTCACTTGGAGCGCATACATGATGTGTATATGAGGCTTGCTTACTTCCTGGATAACTGGTTGATGAGCTCTTTTGCAATAGGCATGTTGCTACGGTCACTGCCACAAGCTACCAAGCACAAGCCAGGACTTGCATCATGAGAGGCGATGGGGAAACATAGGATTTCGACGAGTTCAGATCACATTTCAGGAATGTGAAGGTTGAACCAATTATTGGAGAGGTCATCGATGACAAAGGTATATATTTGATATACAATTTTATAAATGTTATAATCTTGCAAACACTTGTTGCAGTGTTAAGGTATTTGATACTTGTTCTGTTTTGGTGAAAACATGTCCTTCTGCATGAGAGATGCTTCCTAGAGAGGAGGTGACGTTATGTGTTGATGGCGAGCATGATAATGATGGCCAACGACACTCTCCCTTGATATTTATCACTTAGTTTATCATTTTTGGATGATTATTGTAATCAATGGATTATGAACTTCTTTAGTGTGTCTCACACTTCGTGAGACGGTTATTCATATGAGTTCATAACAACCAGTTGGTTTGCTTCTATGAATGATTTCTATTTACATTCTTATGTTGTTCGATTATGTGTGAATTATCCCTGTTGAGAAACTAATTGATAATGCATGAACATTTGTAAAATATTGAAAAATGCCTTGAAAATACCCAACTAAATGATATATTCATTTATGAATGAAACCATTGTTTAAATTCAAAGTTATATTGATAATATGTGAAAGTTATTTGAATTATTTTCACATGTGAATCATGCCCAAGTTCGGCAAGATAACTTAAACACCGTGTATTGCATGAATGCAAAGTGTTTGATGAATTGTTGAAAGAAAATAGATACTCGATGTATCATATTTCAATGAAGTGGTGATTATCATTTTGTGATTGTTTGAATTTTGTTAAAAAATGGTTTACCAAAGGAAACATGAGCATGAAACTATTTGATGTGATCAAATTATTTCAGCGTCCAAGGGTATTAAAGATAAAAGAGAATCTAATTACTATGATTTGATCAATAGTAATAAAATTCGACGTTATAAGATTGGCATAAGGGATTATGAAATGCCATGCATTTTGACACGTCAAAGTGCAAAGCATCGCAATGTGATATTTGTTACCAAATGGGTGAATAGATGGCACCAAATAAATCGTTGTAGTGTAAGTGTAAAAACCATTACTTAGTAATAGTAAACACTCATTTAAAATATAAAGTGAACCATATGAATTCATGAGATCGGCGCCATATCTTATATGGATTGTCGTGGAAGTTTTGGATTTATTCAATATCACCAAAACAATAGCGAACAAGTCCTTATAGAGTATTCATTGGATACTATGAATACGAAATCCATGGCGGGAACCAAAAGAGAGGCAAAACTAGTGTTGCCTAAATTTTGGTGCATTCTCAAGAAATATTATGTTCTCGAACTTGATGTTAATGGAAGATAGTGAGAAACATGATGAGGGTTCATAACCCTGCATCGGAATGTTGAGAAGCGCAACAGAAATCATTCTTGAACGGTTCTATTCATAAAGGAAAGGATCAATGATAATGATTAATGTGTTTCCCCACTAGTGTTTTTACTACATGAAGTAGGATTAGGAAAATGTATCCCACATCTTTTATGGAGACATTTGTAAATCACTTGTCATGTTACCGGAATATGCCATACCAATGAACTATGAAGGAAATGATGGTAAACTAAAATTATGAGAAATCCTAAGAGGCAAAATTCACTTAAGATTAGAAAGAAAAACATTTCTAAATCTTATCAAGTAAAGGGTTACTTCATTTTTCCAAAAGACTGCAAGGTCATGATGGAATAGGTGAATGACAAAGGCACGATTTGTCATGAATAATGTATTGGACAAATTCAAAATAATTTGATTCAGAAGTGCTAAAAGTCTAATGGATTGAATAATAGTAAGTTACTAGTGTCTCATAATAAAACTCTCAGATTGATAAATGATCAAGGGATTTTGAAGCTATTCAAAAATATTGAGAAGATATGAAATTTGCATGAAATTGAGTGGGAGCTATATAAGTCTTCCTAAAGCAATATGTGAATGACATATTTTGAGAAGGGAGAAATGTAAGTCTCAGACTCGAAGATGTAGGGAACATATTTTGAGTGGGAGCAATGAATGTCTCATACTCAAATGTGTAGGAAACATATTTTGAGTGGGAGCTTAATAGTTGATCCTTAAGTGTGTATGACACATTAAGAATAAAGACACAAGTACCAATAATTAAAGATTTATGGCGGTTAAAAGTTGAAAGTAAATGTATTACAATATAATGTTGTATTCCTAAAAGGGATTCTGAAATAGTTTCGGAATAGGAAATTGATTAAGGAATAGTCCTTGGTCACTTGAATTAGGAATAGCACTAAGTTAAACATCAGTGGTTGAATGAAAAAAAGGATGATCGTCATCCACTATGTTGAGACGTAAGTTCTGTTTTGGAAACCATGATGACAACTTAACATAATATATGATTCGAGAAGGAAGATTCAAAAGTGATTGAGTATGAATCACGGAGTGTTGAGCTAAGTTTATCCATAATGTCTGTATGAGAACTATAGACATGTTTCCAAGTCTGTAAAGGATGACATATCTTAAAACATAAAAGGGTTATGTTATAAGGGCATGTGTTAACCTTAGAATATTGGAAACCTTGCATCGATTATACCAACCAAAGTCAAGAAGGAAGCAAGGTGGAAAACATCGAAAAATTGCACATAGTGCACTAGTGTTTTGATGATTACATTTATTAATAAAATATAAGGGTACCGACTAACTTGATGATATTGTTATGGCGGGACTAGTTCGTCTTTATGCAAAGGGTGTGTCCCAGGGCATAGTGCCCATGAGAAATCTCGTTTTGGCTCATCTAACATCACTGTTGGCTCCTGGAAACTGACCTCACTCTGCTTCCATGACTACGATGCATACACAAAGATGTTATCATGTGATGATAAAGTATTAATGTCAATCAAGGTGACATTAGTAAGTTGCAAAGGATTTGGGCTATAAAGTCCAGACCCAAGACTCAACCTCTTCCATGAGCGAGCATGATCAAAGGTGTCGGGAAATATGGTATCGATGATTAGTAACAAATGCATCTAGTTTATTTGTACTCTAGTGCAAGTGGGAAACTGTTGGAAATATGCCCTAGAGACAAATAATAATATGGATTATTATCATATTTCATGAAGTTTACAATTAAGTTTTATATCATGCTATAACTGTATAGAAAGGAAATGTTGATACATGTGTGATGTATAAACAACCAAGAGTTCTCGGTGAAGCTCTGGTCACTGGTTCATTGGTCAACAGATAATCAAGGTTTCCTGATCATGTGGCATTTATGCTAGTTGACAATGGAGTCACCTCATTGCGATAATGAGATGATGAGATATACCCAACCTAAGCATCGTTCCCGATCATGTCACGAATTTCAAGTTACGATGATTAGAAAAGACCTAGTGTCCTATTTCTTAGACCGTGAGACCAAATCAATCAGTGTCACTCGAGGATACTTTGATAGCATCAAACGTCATCTGGTGATACGTTGATCATAAAGGTGTGTTCAGGTATTTGGAGGAACATGTAGAGGCATTATGCGTCAATAGCAGGATTTGTTCATCCGCGTGACGGAAAAGATACTCGAGGGCCCACTCGGAGAAGTTATATCCAATAGCTGCGTAGCGCGTAATTTGATCAAGGGAATATCACTTTTTGGAACGAGTCAAATAGCATTTGTTAGTAACAAGATTGAACACAACATAATGATGTAAATGATTAGATATCGGGCAATGCAAGTATCAAGAGACAAAAGGAATATGACACGACATTCATGGTTCAGCGATGAAAGATTCGTCGAATGCACAAGGATCAACATGGCCATCTAGGTCCCTCTGATGATCATTGGTGTGGGAAGGTCCCAACCATGTATGGAGTGTACCCGAACCATGGGGTATCACGCTTTTGGTCTTGATGATGCTTAGAGAGTGTTTTGGTATCGGCAGAATCACCGAAGAAAAGAGAGAGAACTAGAAGGGTTTCGGTAAATGATTAGATATCGGGCAATGCAAGTATCAAGAGACAAAAGGAATATGACACGACATTCATGGTTCAGCGATGAAAGATTCGTCGAATGCACAAGGATCAACATGGCCATCTAGGTCCCTCTGATGATCATTGGTGTGGGAAGGTCCCAACCATGTATGGAGTGTACCCGAACCATGGGGTATCACGCTTTTGGTCTTGATGATGCTTAGAGAGTGTTTTGGTATCGGCAGAATCACCGAAGAAAAGAGAGAGAACTAGAAGGGTTTCGGTAAATCCGAAAGATGTATGGAGTGGGGTGGAAGGAGTTCCATAGCCACGGGGATTGAATAATATGTAAGTGAATGTTGAATATTGATGTGCACTAGACGTGTGTAAATCCCTATGATGTGCAACACTTGGGGCACTAGAAGTCGTTGGAGCTGCAGGAGCTGTTGGGACTTCAACACGACCTCAAGGTCGGCTTCGGTACGACTACATCAACCACGCTCTCCCGAGCATTGACAACGCTTTTCAGTCTTCAAGGATAAGTTTGCGAAAAGCCCCTCCAGTTACTGCATTACTAATAGATAGGTTTTGGCATTAGGGTTCTTAGCATAGGAAAATTTTATTGTTTTCATGCGTGAACCCCAACAATGGTATCACGGCTAGATCGATGCACAATATTGCTAGTACGGGTAGAACACATGAGTTGTAGTGTGTGGGCGTTGATCCTTTAGTTGTTACCCTCCCACGTGTACTTGTGTATACCGCAGTAATGCTTGATGAAGCGGCCCCCAACCGACCTTACGCGTTCATTCGCAAGACTGGTCCACGCTTCACATACGGCTTGTACCGTATAAAGTGGCTTTGGGGGTGTCTATATCTCTTGCATTAGTTGGTATGCCATTTGAAAAGGAGGGCCCCAAAAGGGGTGTAGTATAGACAACTACTTGATCAGTGTTGTGGTGAAAGTTCGTAGGTAAGAACGGTTCTTGTGCTAAAGCCCTAACAGCCACGTAAAACATGCAAAGATAAAGTAGAGGCGTCTAACTTTGTTTTGTACGTATGATAAAGTAGAGGTGGAAGAAATCGACGATTCCCTAGGTACACATTCTACTTACATTTATCCAAATATATACTTTTAGTCTCACCTAAGTAGTGCATGCATGTATTGTATCCCTTGTTTGTCTTTCCTGAAATGTTACTAAGAGAAAGTCAATCATTGATGTTATGAACAACAATGCGCGTAGGTCAAATTCCTCCTGTTTGTGCACATCCCACACACGTACACCTTGTCCATGCCAAAATTGTAGAAGTTCTTCAACTAATGGCCTTAGGTACATATCAATGTCATTGACGGGTTGCTTCGGCCCTTAGAACAGCACTGGCATCATAATGAACTTATGCTTCATGCACAACCAAGGAGGAAGGTTATAGATACATAGAGTCTAAGGCTAGGTGCTATGACTACTACTCTGCTCCTCAAATGGTTCATGCCATCTGTACTTAGACCAAACCATAAGTTCCTCGCGTCACCTACAAAGTTTGAAACTCTCTCTCCCTATTTTTCTCCACTGTGACCCATTAACGGGGTCTCTCAACATATCGTCTTTCTTATGATCTTCCATGTGCCATCGCAATAACTTGGCATGTTCTTTGTTTTTGAACAAACGTTTCAACTATGATATTATAGGAGCATACCACATCACCACGGCAAGAACCCTCTTCCTAGGGCGCTCGCCCTCAACATCACCAGGGTTATCTCGTCTGATCTTATACCGCAATACAGTGCATACCGGGCATGCATCCAAATTATCATACTCCTCACCGCAGTAGAGGATGCAGTCATTAGGACATGCATGTATCTTATGCACCTCTAATCCTAGAGGGAAGACAACCTTCTTTGCTTTGTACGTACTGGCGGATAGTTCGGTATCCTTTGGAAGCAACTTCTTCATTATTTTCAGCAACTTTTCAAATCCCTTGCCAGTCACACTATTCTCTGCCTTCCATTGCAGATATTATAGTATGCTACCCAACATTTGTGGCCATCTTCACAATTCAGCTACAACAATCTATTGTGATCATCTAACATCTGCTCGAACTTCAACCTCTCCTTTTCAATTTCGCATTCTTTATTTGCATCATCAATGGCCCGACCAAGATCATTAGCAGGCTCATCTGATGCCTGTTCTTCAGCTTCTTCTTCATCATTATCTTCCATTGTAGTACCACCATATTCAAGGAATATAGGATAGTTTTTATCATTCTCTAATTCTTCGTTGTCTTCCATCATAACCCCTCTTTCTCCATGCTTGGTCCAACAATTATAGACGGACATGAAATCGTACCAAAACAGGTGGCCATGAAGGACTCTTGAGGAAGAGTAATCCTTTTGATTCTGACAGATACCACATGGAAAACACATAAAACCATTCTGCTTATTTGCCTCGGACACAACAAGAAAAGAACACACGCCTTTAATGAACTCTCCAGAGCGTCAGTCAATGTATATCCATGGTCGGCTCATCTGCATTATATAAGTACATCAAATGCAATCACGATGCTAAAATTAGTACCGGTATAAAATTTCTACTCCATCTATAAAAACTATGCACTGATTTAAAAACTTTCTACTCCATCTTTAGTCCTGGTTGGTGGATCTTCAGTCCCTGTTGGAGACACCAACCGGAACTTAAGGGGTTGCAGCAGACTAGGGCTGGTGCGAGCCCGTTTAGTCCTGGATGGTGTCTCCAACCGGTACTAAAGATGGAAGTTTAGTCCCCGTTTGAGATGCCAACCGGGACTAAACGTTTATATTTATTTAATCATGGGTGGCGACAATATATCATGGGTGAGTGTCGACACTATGTGTGAGTGATGGCACTAGTTCGTCAGTGTCGACACTAAAGATCGACCTTTAGTCCCGGTTGGAGGTGCCAACCAGGACTAAACATTCAGATTTAATTATTTAATAGTGAGTGGCGACAATATGTCATGGGTGAGTGTCAACACTATGTCATGAGTGGCGACACTATCCGGTGGGTGGCGCCACTATGTCATGGGTGAGCGTCAACACTATGTTGTGGCGCTTAATATATAAATAGGCAAGATGCATCCTTGTGAAGTAATAAACTGCAAGATGTGGTGCGAGAGGGACACCACTATGACAGAGCTTCTTGAAGATGTCTTAGGATCCCGTCCTCAGACATCTTCGAGGACCTCGCCATAGAGACACTCCCATATATGTGAAATTTATTAGCTCCCGGGTGTATTAATCGAGATAGAGAAGTTATAAACTGTAAGATGGTGTGACATGGGCACCACTACGATGGAGCTTCTCGAAGATGTCTTAGGATCCTATCCTCATACATCTTCGAGGATCTCGTCATAGAGGCACTCCCATATATTGATCTGGGGGAGCTTCTCGAAGATGTATTGAGCTAGCGTATCTTCCTATTAAGCTTTTTTAATTAACCCTATTTTTTACAATTTTGTGATTATTATTGTTTACTATGGTACATATATATGCCTATGCATAATGATGATGGTATTTTGTTTATATCCATCTGGAATTTGAAGATGAAGTTGTTACAAATCTCTCTACTTCGAGAGCATGAAATGAGCTAAACTAGCAATTATAGATGAAAGGATGGAGTTGCTAACCTTTTAGAACACTTGGATAGATGGGGCGCTGCCAACTCTTGATAAATCGTGTGAAAAAAGCGGATGAACTCAATCTCGGAAAGGAGTGTATAATAATCTGCATTATATAATAATTATGTATATCAAAAACCATTACACAACATCATAAATAGAGAAGGACCTAATTAATACAAGTTCATCACATTAAAACCAAAGTAAAATAGTGACCAAATGTTATTATTACAAAAATTACTCCTAAACTAAACCCACAAATCCCACTACTACTAGAGCATGAAATGAGCTAAACTAGCAATGAAAGATGAAAGGATGAAGTTGCTTACCTTTTAGAACCCTTGGATAGATGGGGCGCCGCCAAATCTTGACAAAACTTGTGAATAAATATGGATGAACTCGAGCTCAATGGAGAAAACAAAGAGAGGAGAAATAGATTGAAAATGGAATGTGTGGCTCAGGCAGGGAAGAAGATATAGGACAAAAGCTCCATCATTAGTCCCGGTTGGAGAAACCAACAGTGACGGGTCTAGCGCCGGCCCCAGCCTGGCGGAAACCCTTTAGTCCCGAGTGGTGTCTCCAACCGGTACTAAAGGTCCCATTCAAACCGGGACTAGAGGTGGCCGGGCCGTACGACCATTTCTAGCCATTGGGTCTGGAGTATTAGTCTCGGTTCCAGACACAACAGGGACTAATGCTCTGAACCAAAGGCTTGTTTTCTACTAGTGAACCTTACTGTCAGTAAGATTCCAGAACAAGCCTACCTTGTCAGTTCAGTAAAATCATGGAAAATAAGACATGTATATGCCCATCTTAGGTTTTAAACTTGAGTTGTGTTACAGTTATTATGGACTACTTCTCAGCGAGTACTTCTGGTCTAATTTACGTTCGATTTGGCTCAATTAATTTATTTTTACATTCACGTCACTAGGGGTTTTATGGTAACTTCACCTATAGACCCACCCTGCATGGCTAGCCCCATTCGCGAGCGAGATCACAAAATGAATCCCTCCTAGACGCACCGCCTCTGTCACGCCGCTGGTGCCTGCCCTAACCTAGCGCAATCAACCGCCGCTCAATGACGCGCGACTACCAAAAGCAGGCACAAGTTCATCCAATTCGACAGTATGGTGATCAAACCATCCATAGTTCAGTGGTCAAATTATTACAGAAAACGCGAAATCTCAAGCAGCAGGCTCCTCCTCCGCCATGGCAGGAGGATCCTCCTCCACAGGGGTAGAGCTCGGTGACGATGTGGAGGAGGTCATAGGGGTCGGGTTGCAGGTGGGGCGTGTTGCGGCTAACCGCTATAGAGCAAAGAAGGATAAGGCCTGGTTTGTGGAAGTTGGCGGTTTTTGCCGCAGACCGTAGTACAATCCATGAAGCAATAGCTCTAGTGCCTCCCGCCTCCTTGTTGCTTCCTCTTGGTTGCTGCCAAGGTGTTTCTAGTCTCACATGATACAAGCACCGGTCGCCGGCCACATGAAATTAAGGACTACGTGCGACCCCGATATGTTATTATTGATGTAGGATCGTCTAGGTAGATTTTATTCGGTAGAACAATATGTCTTTGATTCACTATGATCTGAGAGAGAGATGGGAGAGGGAGAGTATGTACCTTCGCTTTAGCTCGACGAGCTCAAGCCATTGGCCATGGAGGAGGGGCGACGGCGTGATCGTGGGGTGCGTGGGTAAATGCAGTGGCAATTGAGCTTCCCATCACTAGGCACTAACCCTAGATCGGTAGGGGTTTGTTGATGGGGTTTGTGGCATAGCCAAACCTTGTAGTCTGTGTCGTAGGCCCCCACCCTTTATATAGCGCTGCGACAGGGGCCCACCAACCAGTGTACGGTTGGGCACCCCCGATCAAGGCGCGAGTCAAAGGGTCTATCGAGTCGTTGGGCTCGATCGGGGAGAGATCAATCTAACATTCTCCCCCTTGATCTCAGCTTTACTTTTAACTTTACACTTTATACTTTACTCGTTTCATCACGGATCAGTACATAGAGAATGATTCATCGTCACAGCTCAATTGCCGTTAGAATCAGACAGCTACAATATACCTCTCTATTTTGAAACAAATTTTGTTCCATTTGGGCCTCTTATGATCCAGGAATCATAGGCTTTCCCTTAAACCCATGCCGGTTAAGTGTTCCTTGAACACATTGGGTGGTAATCCTTTCATTAACGGATCCATAAGCATATCCTTTGTACTTATATGCTCGAGACTTATAGTGTGATCCTGAATTTTATCCTTCACAACTTAATACTTTATCTCTATTGGTTTCGAAGCATTACTTGACTTGTTGTTGTGGGTATAGAATAATGCGGGCTGGTTGTCACAGTACATCTTTAGTGTCTTGTCAATGCAATCTACCACTTTCAAGTCAGGTATAAATTTCTTTAACCATATCGCCTGCCCCGTGGCTTCATAACATGCTATAAATTCTGCATACATCGTGGATGATGCAACTATCGACTATTTGGAGCATCTCCATGAAATAGCCCCACCTACGAGAGTGAAGACATATCTAGTCGTGGATTTTCTATCATCTCTGTCTCCCGCAAAATCTGCATCTGAATACCCTCTTATTGTAGGGTTCCGCGTATGAAAATAATAAATTTTACCCTACGCCCCTGAACCCCTGAAGCTGCCAGAACCTATCTATTAGTAATACAGTAACGGGAGGGGCTTTTTGTGAACTTACCCTCGAAGACCGAAAAGCGTTGTCAACGCTCAGGAGAGCGTGGTTGATGTAGACGAGCCGAAGACGACCTCAAGGTCGTCAGGAAGTCCTTGCGCTCCTTTGGCTCCAACGACTTGAGTGCCTCAAGTGCGACACCTCGCGGGGAGTTACACACATCCGGTGCCTAACGATGACTCCCTCTTCCTCGATCTAGCGGCAGTTGCGGAAGTAGATCTCCTAGATCTGAATCCTGCAGCGCGACGGTGCTCCGCGGTGAAGATGTCTCTCGATCGCGAAGTTCGAACTTGGGACCATGGTCACGAGAGAGATAGGGAGACAGATAAAATATCAATTGGAGGTCCTCCCAAGAATACCTTTCTTGACTATTGGGTGTATTTATCTGGCCAAATACCCCCACTATATATAGGGGAAGGGGAGGTACTACCTCCCTCAAAGTCCCGGGGTGGGACTAAAGGAGAGGAGAGGGAGGGGAGGCCGCCGGCCAGCCCCAGTGGGCCCCGCGCGGGGGGCTTGGCCCAGCCGGCTAGCCCCTTGCCCCTTCTCCCTCTCTCCTTTCCCAAATGGGCCCTCTCCCCTCCGGGAATTGGCCCATTAAGCCTTTTGACCTTTTAAATGATTTTCTCTTTTATTAAATAATTATGAATAAATGATTAAATCAATATTTAACATTCATTCACATATTATTCAATCTCCATGGCTATGGAACACCTTCCACCTCCACTTCGGACATCCTCCAGACTTATCGAAACCCTTCCGGTTTTCTCCCTACTATTCTTCGGTGATTCTATCGATCCTATAAACACTCCCTAAGCATCATCAAGCCCTTAAGCATGATACCCCACGGTTCGGGAACACTCCAGACATGGTCGAGACACTCCCGCACCAATGATCGACAAAGGGACCTGGATGGCCATTGATACATTGCAAATATATCTATAATTTTTTATGTTCCATGCTTAGTTTTATCCACTTTCTTGTGTTTTGTTCCAACTTTGGAGTACTTTTATTATGATTTCTTGGACTAACCTATTAACAAGAGCCACAGTGCCAGCTGCCTGTTTTCTGTTGTTTTTGGTTCCAGAAAAGTCAGAAAATGAATATTCTCGGAATTGGACGAGACAAAAGCCAAAGTGTCTATTTTTCCGGAAGGGATCAAGTGCCAGAATACGAGACGGAGAGGGGACAGGGGCCGGCCACACCACCTGGCCGCGCGGCCAGGCCTGGCCCACGCTAGGGGGTGGTCTGGCTGACCCAGCACCCCTTCGGCCTCTCCTTCCGCCTATAAGTTGCCCTCGGGACGAAAACCCTTAGGACCTGATCAAAAATCCACGAAAGAGCCTGTAGCCACCATCATCTCCATCCCTAGATTGGGAGGGATCTGAAGCTCTTCCCGGCACCCTGCCGGAGAGGGGAATTCACCCTGGAGGCCTTCTTCATCACCATGCAAGCCTCCGGTGTGATACGTGAGTAGTTCATCCTTGGACTACGGATCCATGTAGTAGCTAGATGGCTGGTTTCTCCTCCTTTGTGCTTTCATGTTTAGATCTTGTGAGCTCCGTTCATGATCCAGATCATCTATTTGTAATTCATACATGTTGTGTTTGCGGGGATCCGATGGATATTGAGATGTTATTATAGATTGATTATTGATTATATCATGTCTTTATTATTTGTGATCTTGCATGCTTTCCGTTGTTAGTAGCTATCTTGGCCAAGTAGATGCTAGCAACTCCAAGAGTTAGTATTTATGCTCGATAGTGGGTTCATGCCTCTGGTAATCTGGGGAAGTGACAGAAATCTCTAAGGTACTAGATGTGTTGTTGCTACTAGGGAGAAAACAACGATCTTTTGTTCATAGAACAATTGTATTGTTTACTTTACACGCAGTTCTTAAAGCAATAATCTGTTGCTTGCAACTTAATACTGGAGGGGGTTCGGATGATAACCTGAAGGTGGATTATTAGTCATAGATGCAGTTGGATGGCGGTCTATGTATTATGTTGTAATGCCCAATCAAGTCTCAGAGGAGTCAAGATGATTACTATATGCATGTATTGCTTTCTTGGTGTTTGTCAATTGCCCCGTTGTAATTTATTCACCCAGCATGTTATCTATCTAAGGAGAGCCACCTCTAGTGAACTATGGATCCCGGTCCTTTTCTTTACATACAATCTACAACTGTTTACTGCTTTGTGTTTACTTTCTGCAAACTTTTACTTCTTTCCATTCGATACGTTTAATCCTTTGTTTTCCGCAAAACACGATGAGATTGACAACCTCATCGCAAGTTGGGGACAAAGTTCTGTGGTTGTGTTGTGCAGGTCTCCATGTTGCTACTAGCACCGGTAGTGCGCTCTGCCAAAGCTCAGCTAGTAACACCTTTGAGGTGTTTCCTTGCTCCTACTGGTTCGATTAAACCTTGGTTTCATAACTGAGGGAAACTTGTTGTTGTGCTCATCATACCTTCCTCTTGGGGTTCCTAACGAGCTCTACATCAACACCACGCACCAAGCACTTTTCTAGGCGCCGTGTATTGATCCATCAAGCGATTTTCTGGCACCGTTGCCGGGGAGTCAAGGACATCTTCACAAGGGGAGTCCCTCATAACCAATCTCTTTACTTTGTTGTTTTTGTTTTGCTTAGTTTCCTTTTTTCTTTGTTTGCTTGCTTTGTTCTTCAAAAATCCAAAAAAAAATAGTTTTACTTGTTTGCTTTCTTATTTGAAAACCCAAAAAAAATGACTACTCTTGAAAACACTAAGTTGTGTGACTTCACTAGCACCAACAACAATGATTTTATGAGCACTCCCATTGCTCCACCTGTGGCTGAAAATACTTTATTTGAGATAAAACCTGCTTTGCTCAACCTTGTTATGAGAGAACAATTTTCTGGTATTGGTAATGAAGATGCTGCTTCCCATCTAAATAACTTTGTTGAACTTTGTGAGATGAAAAAGCATAGGGATATAGATGGTGATATTATTAAACTGAAATTGTGTCCTTTCTCTTTGAGAGAAAAAGCTAAAGAATGGTTGAATTCCTTAACTAAGAATAGTATTGATTCTTGGACTAAGTGCAAAGATTCTTTTATTGGAAAATACTATCCTCCTGCTAAGATTATATCCATGAGGAGTGAAATAATGAAGTTTAAACAACTTGATAATGAGCATGTTGCTCAAGCTTGGTAAAGAATGAAGTCTTTGGTCAAGAATTGTCCCACTCATGGACTGACTGCTTGGATGATCATCCAAACTTTTTATGCAGGATTGAACTATTCTTCAAGGAACCTATTGGATTCAGCTGCTGGAGGTACCTTTATGACCATCACTTTGGGTGCTGCAACAAAACTTTTGGACAATATGATGGTTAATTATTCTGAATGGCATACTGAGAGAGCTCCACAAGGTAAGAAGGTAAATTCTGTTGAGGAAACCTCCTCCTTGAGTGATAAGATTGATATGATTATGTCTATGCTAGTTAATGGGAAAACCCATATTGATCCAAATAATGTTACTTTAGCCTCTTTGGTTGCTCAAGAAGAGCAAGTTGATGTGAACTTCATAAGAAATAACAACTTTAGAAACAATGCTTATGGTAATAATGCTTATAGGAACAATTTTGGTAACAACAATTATAAGCCTTATCCTCCCAACAATGCTAATGCTTATGGAAATCTTACAACAATAATAAGAGTGCTCCCTCTGAACTTGAAGTTATGCTTAAAGAGTTTATTAGTAAACAAACTGCTTTCAATAAAACTATTGAGGAAAAACTCTCTAATGCTGAAAGAAATATAGCATCTTTGGCTGAAGCTCAATCTACTTTGAATAAAATGGCTGCTAAACCTGAAACTAATGAGAATCCTTTGCAGCTACTAATGCCATACAAGTAAGAATTGATGAAAATGTTAGACTATTAGCTGAATTACATGCTAAGTGGGAAAGAGAAGATGAAATTGCTAGAAACATTAGTGTTTCTACTATTACCACCACTAGTGTTGAGGCTAGTAATCGTTCTACTACTTTAGATGATAAAGTTGATTTTGATCTTGATGGTTGGAACATCTCTGAAGTTATTAAGTTCCTACAAAAGCTTGCTAAAATTCCTAATGCTAGTGCTACAAACATGGCTTTTACAAAACACATTACTGATGCTCTCATAAAGATTAAAGAAGAAAAGATAAAACATAAAGCTTCTATTCCTATAAAGCAAAAAGATGGTTGGGAACCCATCATTAATATGAAAGTGAATGACTTTGATTTCAAAGCTTTATGTGATCTTGATAGTAGTGTTTCTATTATGCCTAGAAGGATTTATGATATGCTTGATTTGCCTCCTCTTGAAGATTGTTATTTGAATGTCCCACTTGATGCTAATGCTAAAAAGAAACTCATGGGGAGTCTTAATGATGTCCTTATTATGGTTAATGATTCCTATGTCCCCGTTGATTTTTATGTTTTGGATGCTGAATACAATGCTTCTTGTCCTATTTCTTTGGGAAGACCTTTTCTTAGAACTGTTGGTGCCATCATTGATATGAAAGAAGGCACCATTAAATATCAACTCCCACTCAAGAAAGGTATAGAACACTTCCCTAAAAAGAGAGAAAAGATTTCTTTTGCTTCTCCTATGAAAACAAAATTTGGTCTTAATGCTTCTTCATTTGAGAACACTTGATTCTTTCTTTGGTTCTTATGCCTAACTTAAAGGCGTTAAAGAAAAGTACTTGTTGGGAGATAACCCAAGAGTTTTAGATGAGTCTTGGAAGTTATTACCTCTGTAATAACCTCTCCTTATCCTTTTTATTTGCTTTTTGTGCCAAGAGTAACCTCTAATGAGAGTGAAGTAATGATTGGGAAAGTTGTTGTCCCGAAACAGATTTCTGTGCTTCACCGTAAAAATTACGGAGAGAGCTATGTACGTCGGATGGAGATGTATTTTTTTGTGATTCTGCCCCAGGTTGTTATCTAACTTTCGTTAGTGCAACACTTTTTGATTTGAGCAACAGAAGGTCTTCGAAAAATTTTGTCTTTACCTGCTGGTCTGTTTTGACAGATTTCTGCCATTTTCTGCATTTGCTTCTTGTTAGTTCCTTCTTGAGTTCCTTTGGGGAATTGAGATTTTTGAGGGAAGTGCTACAGTACCTAGTGTACTAATGGAAGTTTATTTGGTGTTAGAACTGAACCTTGAGACTTATTTATCTTAAGTGCACTAATGTTGCTAATGAGATTATGTGAAGTTTTGTATGAAGAAAATTTTCAGGTGTGTGGAAGGAATGAGTAATGAGATGAAGGATGGACTAAAGCTCAAGCTTGGGGATTCCACGCGTGTCACCCCAAGAAATATCCAAGAAGTACAAGCGTCAAAGCTTGGGGATGCCCAAGGCATCCCCTTCTTCATCAATAAAAATTCCAGGTTTCTTCCAAACGCTTCATTTTTATTGTTTCGTGCACAGTTGTGTTTCTCTTGGAGCGTCTTCTTTTTCGTTTTCATTTTGGTTTTTAGTTTGCTTGGTTTGCTTAGTTTTCTGAATAATTTGGTTGTACCCCCTCTTTCACACTTTGGTTTGTAAATAGTTTGGTTTGGAAAAGAGTAGGAAAGTTCATGCTTATGTGGTAAAAAGAGCTCGTTTTTGACTGTGGCTATGCTTTGTCATGCCATGCTTGATATTGTTTTCGCCTTATGCTTAGTATTCTTTGTTGTAGCATGACTTGTTATAAACAATTGAGATTGCTTAATGTGCCTTGGATGAATCATGCGTTGTTTTAGCATATTAAAGCAAAGTATAGTGGTATTCTCCTTTGATGCTTTATTTGGGTTGACTTGGCACATGCTCATACCATGTTATGACTATCACAAGTCACCATAGCCTTTATGATCCTTTAGTTTTTAACTTGTAGTATCACTTTATGCTTTGATCAATGATGTTTTGTCGCTCTGCATGATTATGGCCATTATTGCTCTCTTAGTTTGTCGCTCCCAGTCTTTAGCTAGCCTCCACAACAAAGTATGAGTTCCACTCATGCATCCAACTCCCTAAACCAAGTTTTTCCAAAGAGTCCACCATACCTACCTACTAGCTTATGCTATTCCAAGTACATTCATGCTTTTGTTTACCTTCCACTTGTTATGATAAAACTAGTGATTAAAGCTCTCACGAACTTGATGGCACACTTTACTTTATTGCCTCTAATAAACTTGAACCATTGTGTCTTCTATGTTGTATATGCTTGCACTTATTTGTTGGGAATTAGCAGAACCATGCTTTCATGGGGAACGCTTTCAACATTGCACTTGGTACTTGTACCTAGTTGATACCATGCTCCTTTGTATATGGATGTCGTCGGTGTGAAATGAAAGGGGAGCTTGTAAGTCCATGGAGTTATGTATATGTGTTAGAGAAACGCCTGGGCATTGGTCTAATCCATCTTGACATGGTGGAAACCTGCAGTAACCATAATGAGCTGTCTATGAAGCATTCTTCTTATAAAAAGAGTCCTATTGAGAAAAAAGATACTATGAAAAGAGGAAGAGAGAAAAAGCACCATATTCCCATGGTAAATAAGAAGAATGCTGAGATGCTCGTTATGCCTTGCCTTGTCATTTTGATATGGGGATTCTTCCGTATCATCGGGCAAGGGGTACCCCGTTGGCGGTTCTCAATGATACACATGTACTTACGATGACAAGAACTTACCGGTGACTAAACTTGAGTAGCATGAGGAGCGGCCCTCGTATACAAGGGACATGAGATTTCTGACTTATACTTCGTCAAGCATGTACACCATAGTTTGTTCACTTTAACCTTAATCACTTCAAGATGCTTATGATAGGGGCAATGAGAGCTGAAAGCTTTAAGTATCATAATTTTTGGAAGCTCTTTATGAGACCTGAATCCCTACTTCCTTTTACAAAAGTCCTTTCTTCCACCATTATATTGAGTCTCCACATTCTATCTTTATGCACCTACTTTGAGAGCATAGTGGCCATTCTTAGTTCTATGTGCATTGTCCCAAGACTAGTTGATTGATGCATAACTTGTTATTGCTTGTTTGAAACTATTGTATCTAGTCACTCTTATGAACTTTGAAGGTGTCCTATGCATTTATATTTGCTACTCTATTGAAGGACAAGCTGAATACTATTATGCTATGTTTTCTTTATGTGAAACAAACAAACATCTTGCGAAGCATGTTATTCATGAATCTTTTGTTTGTGCCTTTTCATGTTGCATCATAGTTTCTTTGCTTATTGCTAGAACTTTGCCTTTCATGTTATGATTGAAGTACTATGATCCCAGCCTTGAATGTTTTGCAAATACTTTGATCAAGTCTTTGATGGTGCATGTCACCTCAAAAATTATTTCTTTTTATCACTTACCTACTCGAGGACGAGCAGGAGTTAAGCTTGCGGATGTTGATACATTGCAAATGTATCTATAATTTTTGATGTTCCATGCTCAGTTTTATCCACTTTCTTGTGTTTTGTTCCAACTTTGGAGTACTTTTATTATGATTTCTTGGACTAACCTATTAACATGAGCCACAGTGCCAGCTGCCTATTTTCTGTTGTTTTTGGTTCCATAAAAGACAGAAAATGAATATTCTCGGAATTGGACGGGACAAAAGCCAAAGTGCCTATTTTTCCGGAAGGGATCAAGTGTCAGAATACAAGACGGAGAGGGGCCAGGGGCCAGCCACACCACCTGGCCGCACGGCCAGGCCTGGCCCACGCCAGGGGGTGGTCTGGCCGACCCTAGCACCCCCTCGGCCTCTCCTTCCGCCTATAAGTTGCCCTCGGGACGAAAACCCTAAGGACCTGATCAAAAATCCACGAAAGAGTCTGTAGCCGCCGTCATCTCCATCCCTAGATCGGGAGGGATCTGAAGCTCTTCCGGCACCTGCCGAGAGGGAATTTACCCTGGAGGCCTTCTTCTCACCATGCAAGCCTCCGGTGTGATGCGTGAGTAGTTCATCCTTGGACTACAGATCCATGTAGTAGCTAGATGGCTGGTTTCTCCTCCTTTGTGCTTTCATGTTTAGATCTTGTGAGCTCTGTTCATGATCAAGATCATCTATTTGTAATTCATACATGTTGTGTTTGCGGGGATCCGATGGATATTGAGATGCTATTTCAGATTGATTATTGATTCTATCATGTCTTTGTTATTTGTGATCTTGCATGCTTTCCATTGTTAGTAGCTATCTTGGCCAAGTAGATGCTAGCAACTCAGAGTTAGTATTTATGCTCGATAGTGGGTTCATGCCTCTGTAATGGGAAGTAATGAAATCTCTAAGGTACTAGATGTGATGTTGCTACTAGGAGAAAACAACGATCTTTTGTTCATAGAACAATAGTATTGTTTACTTTACGCAGATTAAATAAAGCAATAATCTGTTGCTTGCAACTTAATACTAGAGGGGGTTCGGATGATAACCTGAAGGTGGATTATTAGTCATAGATGCAGTTGGATGGTGGTCTATGTATTATGTTGTAATGCCCAATCAAGTCTCAGAGGAGTCAAGATGATTAGTATATGCATGTATTGCTTTCTCGGTGTTTGTCAATTGCCCCGCTGTAATTTGTTCACCCAGCATGTTATCTATCTAAGGAGAGCCACCTCTAGTGAACTATGGATCCCAGTCCTTTTCTTTACATACAATCTACAACTGTTTACTGCTTTGTGTTTACTTTCTGCAAAATTTTACTTCTTTCCATTCGATACGTTTAATCCTTTGTTTTCCGCAAAACACAGTGAGATTGACAACCTCGCCATGCAAGTTGGGGACAAAGTTACGTGGTTGTGTTGTGCAGGTCTCCACGTTGCTACTACTAGCACCGGTAGTCGCATACAAAGCTCAGCTAGTAACACCTTTGAGGTGTTTCCTTGCTCCTACTGGTTCGATTAAACCTTGGTTCCATAACTGAGGGAAACTTGCTGTTGTGCTCATCATACCTTCCTCTTGGGGTTCCCAACGAGATCTTCATCAACACCATGCACCAAACACTTTTCTGGGTGCCGTGTATTGAGCCGTCAGCCATGTGACCCCTGTGCGTTCCACGAAGATCTTTTGTCGTTTGAACCGGGACAGTCGTGTCTTATTCCTTTTGTCTCTCGATACTTGCATTGCCTGAGATCTGATCAATGACATCACCATGTCGTGTTCAATCTCGTTACCGAACAATGCTACTTGACTCGTTCCCACAAGTGATAAACCTGTGATCAAATCACACGATGCGCAGCTATTGGATATAACTTCTTCGAGTGGGATCTTTGAGTATCTTCCCGTCACATGGATGGACAAATCCCGCTCTTGACATATATTGCCTCTACGGTTTCCTCCGAGTACCTGAACACACCTTTATAACCACTGTATTACCAAGTGGCGCTGGATGCTATCTAAGCACTCTCGGGAGACAGTGATTTATATAGCCTCACGGTCTAAGGAATAGTCTATGAGGATCCATTTCTAATCATCGTAACTTGAACTTTGTGACATGATTGGGTCACGATGTTTAGGTTGGGTATTGGTTCATCATCTCATTCTCCGAATGAGTTGACTCCATTTCCAACTGGCATAAATGCCACATGATCAGGAAACATGATCATCTGTTGACCAATGAACCAGTGACTAGAGTTTCACTGGGAACCCCTGGTTGTTTGTATATCACACGTGTATTGATGTTTCCACTCAATACAGTTATAGCATGATATAAAACTTAATCATAAACTATATGAAATATGATAATAGTCCTTATAACTATTTGTCTCTAGGGCATATTTCCAACACTTATCTCTAGGGAATCAGACCTTCTATATGTTAGCATGAGGTCTTTTGTGCCTTGCGCATAATGCAATGCTTTCTTTACCATCTTCCAGTGCTCTATGCCTGGATTCTCTTGATATCTACCGAGTACCCTAGTGATAAAAGCTAAGTCAGGGCAAGTGCACACTTGTGCATACTGTAAGCTTCCAATAGCCAAAGCATATGGTACTGCTTTCATTTGATCGATCCCGTATTGACTCTTGGGACATTAAAAATTCCCAAAATTGTCACCCTTGACTATAGGAGAAGGTGTGGCATTGCATGCATGCATATTGTATTTATTAAGAATCTTCTCTAGGTATGCCTTTTGTGATAGTCCTAGAACCCCATTTGTCCTATCTTGGTGAATTTCTATGCCCAAAACATATGAAGCTTCAACAAGATCTTTCATATCAAAATTTGAGGACAAGAACTTCTTTGTTTCTAGTAGTAGACTGACATCGCTTCTAGCAAGCAAGATATCATCCACATACAGAATTAGGAAAATATATTTCCCACTTTTAAACTTTGCATAAACGCAGTTATCCTCAACATTCTCTTTAAATCCAAATTTCTTAATGGTATCATTAAACTTTAGATACCACTATCTAGCAGCTTGCTTTAATCCATAAATGGATTTCTTTAGGCGGCATCCCATATCTTCCTTGCCCTTCATGATAAAACCCTTGGGTTGTTTCATGTAGACATTTTCTTCTAAATCCCCATTTTGAAATGTTGTCTTTACATGCATCTGATGTAGCTCTAAATCAAAATGTGCAACTAATGGCATTATGATTCTGAAGGAATCCTTACATGAGACTGGAGAAAATGTCTCATTGTAATCTACCCCTTCTCTTTGTGTAAATCCTTTTGCCACAAGTCGTGCTTTATACTTTTCTACATTCCCTCTAGAGTCATATTTTGTTTTGTAGACCCATTTGCAGCCTGCTGTTTTGGCTCCTTTAAGAATTTCCTCTAAGTCCCAAACTTTGTTGGAACTCATCAACCTCATCTCATCTTCCATGGCCTCTAGCCACTTCGATGAGTGAGTGCTACTCATGGCTTCTTCAAATGAAGTGGGGTCGTTCTCCATATGAACTCTTTCTGTGTTATAAACTTTATAATCAGTAGAAATGACTGATCTTTTAACTCTTTGAGACCTTTTAGGGGCCTCATTTGTTGGGACATTCCGCCTTCTAGGTGCATCATTGGTTGGTACATTATGTGTCTCAACGTGTGGTACATCTTGTTGAGGTGGCTACTGCTCCTCCCTATCATGCACAAGAACTGGTTCAGTCGGCTCCTGACGGACAAGTTTCGTATCTTCACTCATTATTGTCATGGGTGGAGTTGCAACAGATGCTTGCACCACAACCTCAGGGGTTGTAGATGTAGGAACAACAGGTAGTGAAAAGAATGTCTCCTGAGTCATCGGATTAGGTGCATGCACCCTCTTCTCCTTAAGATCAATTTTCCGAGATGCCATGCTCCCCCTCATCATGTTGTCCTCTAAGAAGACTACATGTCTTGTTTCTACAAACTTTGTGTATCTGTCTAGATAGTCGAAAAGAAAACCTTTTGATCTTTCAGGATAGCTAATGAAATGGCAACTGACTATTTTAGCATCTAGCTTCGCAATGTTTGGGTTTAACATTTTGGCCTCAGCTAGGTTCCCCCACACCCATAGGTGTTGTAGAGAGGGTACTCTTCCCGTCCATAGCTCGTACGGTGTTTTGGGCACCGACTTGCTTGGTACTCTATTGAGAATATGAATGGCGGTTTTTAACGCCTCCATCCACAATCCCAATGGTAAGGTGGAGTTGCTCATCATACTGAGCACCATGTCCATAAGGGTACAGTTACGCCTTTCAGCTACTCCATTTTGCCGAGGCTCGCTCGGCATCGAATACTAGGCCACTATGCCAGTCTCCTGTAAGAACCTTGCAAAAGGTCCAAGGACTTGTCCATATGGGGTGTGCCGACCATAGTACTCCCATCCACGGTCAGATCTTACTATCTTTATTGTTTTACTATGCTGATTCTCAATTCATCTTTGAATATCTTAAATTTATCCAACGCTTCCGATCTTTCTTTAATTGGATAAATAAAACCATAATGGGAGTAATCATCTGTGAATTTTATGAACGGGTCATAACCATCCACACTTTTCACAGGAAACGGTCCACAAATATCAGTGTGAATGATTTCTAGTGATTCAGTGCTTCGTTTTGCACCCTTTTTGATTTGTTTTGTAAACTTTCCTTTAACGGAACCTATGCATTGATCTATATCGAATAACTCTAATGGAGGAAGAATATCATTTTTAACTAGTCTTTCTATTCTCCCCCTCGAAATATGGCCTAAGCGACAATGCCATAAATTTGACGAGTCATGAGTTCTCTTTCTTTTCTTTTGATCTTTGTCCAACACGGAAACATGCTCATTCACATTACACAGAGAAAATACTTTTTCACGAAGGGATAACAAATAAAGATCATTGTGAAGAAAAGCAACACCCACACAATCTTTATTACACCAAATGGCACACTAGCCATGTCCAAAATGACACTCATAATTAACTTTGCCCAAACATGATACACTTATTAAGTTTCTATGTAATGAAGGAACATATAAGACATTTGTAAGCAGGATCGTGAATCCATCAGGTAGCTCCAAGGATATGTCGCCAACATCTTCAATGTCCGCTTGGACTCCGTTTGCAACTTCAATGCATCTTTCACTTATTTTCGTAGTTCGCATCGAATGGAATCCCTATAAAGAATTTGCAACATGAACAGTTGCACCTGAGTCAATCCGCCAAGTAGATTTCAAAAACTGTGTATACAAGGATTCATTTACAAAGGAAACAATATTGTTATCTCTCTTTTCCATAACTTCCTTTAGCCAAGCAGGGCAACCTTTATTGTAATGCCTTGTCTTTTTGCAGTGGAGACAAGTATCTTTGTCAACTGGGAGAGGCCACTGCTGATGGTGATAGTGCATGGGAGATTTTCCATGTGGCTTAGAAGGGGAACCTTGGTTGCTTTGATGGTAGTTCCTCTTATTATTGACATAGTTCAAGGAACCACCATTTGAGGTTTTAAGCATCTCCTCTTCTTGCACACACATGGCTATAGTCTTTTCAATGTCCCACTTTTCTGGCGACATGTTGTAGTTGACAACAAAGGTGTCAAACTCTTTGGGCAGTGAAGCCATGACTACATGAACAAGGAGTGCAGGCTTGATCTCCAGATCAACATGCATGGGCTTCAACTTAGCAGCCATGTTGCTCATCCGGAGGATGTGTATTTTTCTGTCACCAGTTGTTTCAGCAGTTGGGTAGCATATATCTTTGAAGAGCCAGTTAACTGCCTCTTTATCTTTTCAAGGTACTCCCCTAAGGAAGCACACTTTGCAATTGAGCCCACAATGGCCTGCTCAATTGTGTTCTTTATAAATGACATGCACTTTTTATTGGTGTTTTGCTACTTTTTGTTCTCTAGGGTGTATGTCATCTCCAACGGGGCATAGTCCATTTTCTTTTTGACCCATTGATGGCTCAATGCACGGCGCCCAGAAAAGTGCTCGTGCGTGATTGATGTAGAGCTCGTTGGGAACCCCAAGAGGAAGGTATGATGAGCACAGCAGCAAGTTTCCCTCAATTATGAAACCAAGGTTTAATCGAACCAGTAGGAGCAAGGAAACACCCCAAAGGTGTTACTAGCTAAGCTTTGGCAGGGCGCACTACCGATGCTAGTAGCAACGTGGAGACCTCCACAACACAACCACAGAACTTTGTCCCCAACTTGCGATGAGGTTGTCAATCTCACCGTGTTTTGTGGAAAACAAAGGATTAAACATATCGAATGGAAAGAAGTAAAAGTTTGCAGAAAGTAAACAGTTGTAGATTGTATGTAAAGAAAGAGGACCGGGATCCATAGTTCACTAGAGGTGGCTCTCCTTAGATAGATAACATGATGGGTGAACAAATTACAGCGGGGCAATTGACAAACACCGAGAAAGCAATACATGCATATACTAATCATCTTGACTCCTTTGAGACTTGATTGGGCATTACAACATTATACATAGACCGCCATCCAACTGCATCTATGACTAATAATCCACCTTCAGGTTATCATCTGAACCCCCTCCAGTATTAAGTTGCAAGCAACAGATTATTGCTTTACGAACTGCGTGTAAAGTAAACAATACGATTGTTCTATGAACAAAGGATTGTTGTTTTCTCCCTAGTAGCAACAGCACATCTAGTACCTTAGAGATTTCTGTCACTTCCCCGGATTACTAGAGGCATGAACCCACTATCGAGCATAAATACTAACTCTTGGAGTTGCTAGCATCTACTTGGCCAAGATAGCTACTAACAATGGAAAGCATCCAAGATCACAAATAACAAAGACATGATAGAATCAATAATCAATCTAAAATAGCATCTCAATATCCATCGGATCCCCGCAAACACAACATGTAGAATTACAAATAGATGATCTTGATCATGAATGGAGCTCACAAGATCTAAACATGAAAGCACAAAGGAGGAGAACCAGCCATCTAGCTACTACATGGATCCGTAGTCCAAGGATGAACTACTCACGCATCACACTGGAGGCTTGCATGGTGATGAAGAAGGCCTCCAGGGTGAATTCCCCTCTCCGACAGGGTGCCGGGAAGAGCTTCAGATCCCTCCCGATCTAGGGATGGAGATGACGGCAGCTACAGACTCTTTCGTGGATTTTTGATCGACGATTTAGGGTTTCTGCCTCGGGAGGAATATATAGGCGAAGGAGGCAAGGTTGGTGGCCAGCCAGGGGGGCCACACCATGCCCTGGCACGTCCTAGGGTTGCCCGCGCCAAGGGGGTGTGGCCACCCTGTGGCCCCTCTCCGACTCTCCTTCTGGCTCCATGAGTCTTCTAGGAAAATAGTAACTTTGGCTTTTGTCCTGTCCAATTCCGAGAATATTCATTTTCTGACTTCCTGGAACCAAAATCAGCAGAAAACAGGCAACTGGCACTGTGGCTCTTGTTAATAGGTTAGTCCAAGAAATCATATGAAAAGTACTCCAAAGTTGGAACAAAACATAAGAAAGTAGATAAAAACCAAGCATGGAACATCAAAAATTATAGATACATTTGCAATGTATCAACATCCCCAAGCTTAACTGATGCTCGTCCTCGAGTAGGTAAGTGATAAAAAGAAAGAATAATTTTTGAGGTGACATGCACCATCATAAACTTGATCAAAGTACTTGTAAAACATTCAAAGTTGGGATCATAGTACTTCAATCATAACATGCAAGACAAAGTTCTAGCAATAAGACAAAGAAACTATGTTGCAACATGAAAAGGCACAAACAAAAGATTAATGAATAACAATGCTTTGCAAGATGTTTGTTTGTTTCACATAAAGAAAACATAGCATAGTGGTATTTAGCTTGTCCCTCATAGAGTAGCAAATATAAATGCATAGAACACCTTCAAAGTTCATAAGAGTGACTAGATACAAATAGTTTAGAACAAGCAATATCAAGTTATGCATCAATGAACTAGTCTTGGGACAATGCACATAGAACTAAGAATGGCCACTATGCTCTCAAACTAGGCGCATAAAATAGAAGGTGGTGACTCAATATAATGGTGGAAGAAAGACCTTTTGTAATAGGAAGTAGGGATTCAAGTCTCATAAAGAGCTTCCAAAAATTATGGTACTTATAGCTTTCAGCTCTCATTGCCCCTATCATAAGCATCTTTAAGGTGATTAACGTTAAAGTGACACAACTAAGAGGATATGCTTGACAAGTTATAAACCGAAATCTCATGCCCCTTACTTACGAAGACCGATCCTCATGCTACTCAACTTCAGTCACGAGTAAGCTCTTATCATTGTAAGTACATGTGTATCATTAAGAACCGCCAAGGGGGTACCCCTTGCACATGATACGGGAGCTTTCCCATAATCAAAATGACAAGGCAAGCAGACAATGAGCATCTCAACGATCTTTTTATTTGCTATTTGTATAGGTTTTTATTGAGGATGATTCATAGAGTGCTCATTATGGTGATGCTCCACCATGATTAGGCATGGCTTAGGCTAGCGGCCCAGGCGTTTCTCTAACACACATTCAAACTCCATGATCTTACAAGTTCCACTTTTATTTCACACCGCCGGGATCCGTAAGCAAAAGAACATGATATCAACGGGGTACAAAGTACAAGTGCAATGTTGAAAGCGTTCCCCATGAAACATGGTTCTGCTAATTTCAACTTATAAAGCGTAAGCATATACGCAACAAAGAAGGACCCAATGGTTCAAGTTTATTATAGGCAATAAAGTAAAGTGTGCCATCAAGTTCGTGAGAGCTTTAATCACTAGTTTTCTCATAACAAGTGGAAGGTAAACAAAAGCATGAATATACTTGGAATAGCATAAGCTAGTAGGTAGATATGGTGGACCCTTTGGAAAAACTTGGTTTAGGGAGTTGGATGCATGAGTGGAACTCATACTTGGTTGTGGAGGCTAGCAAAAGGCGGGCGACAAACTAAGAGAGCAATAATGGCCATAATCATGCAGAGCGACAAAACATCATTGATCAAAGCATAAAGTGATACTACAAGTTGAAAACTAAAGGATCATAAAGGCTATGGTGACTTGAGATAGTCATAACATGGTGTGAGCATGTGCCAAGTCAACCCAAATAAAGCATCAAAGGAGAATACCACTATACTATGCTTTAATATGCTAAAACAACACATGATTCATCCAAGGCACATTAAGCAATCTCAATTGTTTATAACAAATCATGCTACAGCAATGAATACTAAGCATAAAGCCAAAACAATATCAAGCATGGCATGACAAAGCATAGGCCACAGTCAAAAACAAGCTCATTTTACCACATAAGCATGAACTTTCCTACTCTTTTCCAAACCAAACTATTTGCAAACCAATGTATGAAAGAGGGGGTCCAACCAATTTATTCAGGAAAATAAGCAAACAAAAAAGAAAAACGAAAAAGAAAAAGAAGACGCTCCAAGAAAAACACAACTGTGCATGAAACAATAAAAATGAAGCGTTTGGAAGAAACCTGGGATTTTTATTGATGAAGAAGGGGAATGCCTTGGGCATCCCCAAGCTTTGACGCTTGTACTTCTTGGATATTTATTGGGGTGACACACGTGGCATCCCCAAGCTTGAGCTTTAGTCCATCCTTCATCTCATTACTCATTCCTTCCATACACCTGAAATTTTTCCTTCATACAAAACTTCACACAATCTCATTAGCAACATTAGTGCACTCAAGATAAAAGGTCTTAAGGTTAAGTTCTAACACCAAATAAACTTCCATTAGAACACTAGATACTGTAGCACTTCCCTCAAAAAGCTCAATTCCCCAAAAGAACTCAAAAAGGAACCAACAAGAAGCAAATGCAGAAAATGGCAGAAATCTGTCAAAACAGACCAGCAGGTAAAGACGAATTTTTTCAAAGACCTTCTGTTGCTCAAATCAAAAAGTGTTGAACTAACGAAAGTTAGATAACAACCTGGGTCAGAAGCACAAAAAATTACAGCTCAATCCGACATACAGAGCTCTCTCACGAATGTTTACGGTGAAGCACAAAAATCTGTTTCGGGACAGCAACTTTCTCAATCATTACTTCTCTCTCATTAGAGGTTACTCTTGGCACAAAAAGCAAATAAAAAGGATAAGGAGAGGTTATTACTGAAATAATAACTTACAAGACTCATCTAAAACTTTTGGGTTATCTCCCAATAAGTACTTTTCTTTAACGCCTTTAAGTTAGGCATAAGAAGCAAGAAAAAATCAAGTGTTCTCAAGTGAAGAAGCATTAAGACCAAATTTCTTGCCCTTACCTCTCTTACTTTTATTCTTAACCTTGGGGAAAATATTATTGTTTGGTGGAGAGGAAAGGTGCATGGTCCCCCTTCCCACATCTATTATTGCTTCAAGGAGTTCTAATAGGGACCTTCCAAGTGTAATTTGTCCTTTTCCTGCACATTCAATAACAAGATAGTCAATAAAAATCATTTTCCCAAGGATCTTTGTAGACACTCCTTCAGCTATTCCAAGAGGTAATATGGTAGTATTATTAGCAAGAGATATTTCTTTTCCTCCTTCAGTGAGCCCCCAAGTATTCAGAGATTTATAAATATCTTTGGGCATAAGACAAAATTCAGACATGATATCACAGCAAGCTTGAAAAGTTTCGGTGTTCATCTCAATCTTTACTATAGGGAACCACTTAGATGGTTCAGAGTTTATTGGAACATAATTGTGATGCTCCCTAAGCGTGTTATAGCAATTTTCTAAGCTAGTAGTGCTAGCTTCAAGAGTGTTCAACCTAGCAAATATTTTTGCGAAAGAAATATCAGTTTGGCTAGGCATGTTGTAAGTGAGGATCAATTTTTTTATAGCATTAATAGCATCATCCTCATTACATTGGAGGAAATCTCCTCCCACAACAGCATCTAAAGCATATCTATAGCAAAGAGCAATCCCAAGGTAAAAACTGCTAAGGAACAAGCTTTGAGTCATTTTAGGCTCAGTTTTTTCATGTAGATCGGAGATTCTAGACCAAGCTTCCTTAAAACTTTCCTCAATTCCTTGTTTAAAAGTGAAAATCATTTCCTCGGGTGACATAGTGATTGGAGCAAGGCTAGACATAAAGGCAACTTAAGAAAGGAACTAATTTTTTGTGTTTTTGAAATAAGAAAGCAAACTAGTAAAACTATTTTTTTGTGTTTTTGAATAACAAAACAAGCAAACAAAGCAAAAACAAACTAAGAAAAACAAAAACAAAAAGTAAAGAGATTGGTTATGAGGGACTCCCCTTGTGAAGATGTCCTTGACTCCCCGGCAACGGCGCCAAAAATCGCTTGATGGCTCAATGCACGGCGCCCAGAAAAGTGCTGGTGCGTGGTTGATGTAGAGCTCGTTGGGAACCCCAAGAGGAAGGTATGAACTAGGGTTGTAGATTGTATGTAAAGAAAGAGGACCGGGATCCATAGTTCACTAGAGGTGGCTCTCCTTAGATAGATAACATGATGGGTGAAGAAATTATAGCGGGGCAATTGACAAACACCGAGAAAGCAATACATGCATATACTAATCATATTGACTCCTTTGAGACTTGATTGGGCATTACAACATTATACATAGACCGCCATCCAACTGCATCTATGACTAATATTCCACCTTCAGGTTATCATCCGAACCCCCTCCAGTATTAAGTTGCAAGCAACAGATTATTGCTTTATGAACTGCGTGTAAAGTAAACTATATGATTGTTCTATGAACAAATGATTGTTGTTTTCTCCCTAGTAGCAACAGCACATCTAGTACCTTAGAGATTTCTGCCACTTCCCCAGATTACCAGAGGCATGAACCCACTATCGAGCATAAATACTAACTCTTAGAGTTGCTAGCATCTACTTGGCCAAGATAGCTACTAACAATGGAAAGCATGCAAGATAACAAATAACAAAGACATGATAGAATTAATAATCAATCTGAAATAGCATCTCAATATCCATCGGATCCCCGCAAACATAACATGTAGAATTACAAATAGATGATATTGATCATGAACAGAGCTCACAAGATCTAAACATGAAAGCACAAAGGAGGAGAACCAGCCATCTAGCTACTACATGGATCCGTAGTCCAAGGATGAACTACTCACGCATCACACCGGAGGCTTGCATGGTGATGAAGAAGGCCTCCAGGGTGAATTCCTCTCTGGCGGGTCTGGGAAGAGCTTGATCCTCCCGATCTAGGGATGGAGATGACGGCGGCTATAGACTCTTTCGTGGATTTTTGATCGACGATTTAGGGTTTCTGCCTCGGGAGGAATATATAGGCGAAGGAGGCAAGGTCAGTGGCCAGCCAGGGGGCCCACACCATGCCCTGGCGCGTCCTAGGGTTACCCGCGCAAAGGGGGTGTGGCCACCCTGTGGCCCCTCTCCGACTCTCCTTCTGGCTTCATGAGTCTTCTGGGAAAATAGTAACTTTGGCTTTTGTCCCGTCCAATTCCGAGAATATTCATTTTTTGACTTCCTGGAACCAAAATCAGCAGAAAACAGGCAACTGGCACTATGGCTCTTGTTAATAGGTTAGTCCAAGAAATCATATGAAAAGTACTCCAAAGTTGGAACAAAACATAAGAAAGTAGATAAAAACCAAACATGGAACATCAAAAATTATAGATACATTTGCAATGTATCACCCATGCAACATCATCATTTGTGGCGACTCGGAGTGGCTCTATCGGTTTGGTGGGCTAGGGAGTCTCGACAACCCAATCCACCTCAGTACAGACAAAAGCCAGGTCCACTTTCTTTCTCCATTCAGAGTAATTATCTCCTCTAAGAGTTGGGACCTCCTTGATGCAGCTCATCAAGTAGTACCTTTCTGAAAACCACAAAAGACGTGAGGTAATAACAACAATTGCATGTATTAATTCAATGTTGGTCAAAATTAAGACATACAATTGTTTATGCAATTAATTCTATATCACGGTGGGTAGAAGATAGAACCAAATGCACACAAACTAACCACTTTAAACGAAACCACTAATCATGATCATGCTATTAACAAAGTTGGTCAGAAAAATGACATGAACATAATCAGAAAAATACTTTGACATGCTCTCAAAATTTAATTCTCACTTTTGTCTTATTAAATTAAAAAAAGCACTTTTTAACTATTGCAGCGGAAGAAATGAATAAAATTCATTAAACTTTACACTTCTCAAAAGCAATAATTTTTTATTTCTCTAAACAAATGTCTCATTGGTTCAATTTGCATAGAAAAGCTAGACGAAAATTTGTCAAAAAACTAGAAACAAAATTCTAAAACTGCTTTGTAAACAAAAAAGTAAAAAAATTAAACTACATAGGCAAAGAGGCGCACGGCCTGCTGTCCTCGCGCCCCTATGGCCTGTACCACACGCACTCTCATTGCGCTCCCGTGGTGCAGCAGCGGCTCACGGCTGCTCAACGCTCGGGCCGAAGATGCCCATGCGTGGTCATCCGATCTCAGCGATGCCCATCGAACAGACGCGCTGGCTTTTTGCTTGGTCAAAACCAGCAGCGACCCATCCATCCCTAACCCTAACCACCAAACTCGCTCACTCCCCTGCGCTATGTCGGTCTCGCTCGCACTGGCGGCGGCGCGTCGCCTCGCTCACGGCGAGATGGCGAGACAGCGAGGAGGCAGCATCGCCCAGTCTGGCCAACGACGAGCCCATCCCCTCCACTTTTCTTTCTCTACCACCTGTCCCGTGTCTATCTCCACCCGATCTCCTGAGTAAGTAGTGAAACAGAGCGAGATAGAGGTGGCCTGGCGGCACCCCCAGCCCCCCTTGCCGGCGTGCGCGTCCACCCGAGGGTGGGCGCACTACCGTCAAGCGGCGCAGCGGCGGCGCCCTTTGTCGGCGCGACACACGGTAGCATCCGGAGGTTCCTTTTCCTGATTTGGGATTTACTGTTCCTTTCTTTTTCTGTGTACTGAAACTGTTCTAGATGAGTAAAACTGCAAGGGGTTCGGGTATGCGGGATGAACTAGGGTTTGAAGGAGTTATGCCCTAGAGGCAAATAACAAAGTGTATTATTTGATGTGACTCCTATATGTTCATAATACGTTTCATATTATGCTATAACTGTGTTAATACGAAACGTTAATACACGTGTGGTATGTAAACAAACCGTGTCTCTAGTTACCTCTAGCGAACTAGTTCATTGGTCATGAGGATGGTCTAAGTTTCAAGATCATAGGCATTTATGCCAATTGACAATGGGGTCATGTTATTAGTTGAATAACATGATAGACAAACATCTGACCGTTATATCTTGAATGAGATCTAGTTACAAAGTTCACCATTGATGATAAAACACAGAGAACCTCGCAACCTGATCCTTTGACTGTGAGGTAATGCAAATCACCATTCCAGAAGAAGCTTAGATGGTTATCAAGAATCATCTCGTAACAGGGTGATCAAAAGGTGCCACTCAGGTTTTTCGAAGGGATGCCTAGAGGAGTACATATCAAGACCAGGATTTGTCTAGTCCATGTAACGGACAGATACATGTGGCCATCTCGGTGACGTTGCATTAATGAAGCTTGCAAGCATGTGACTTGGTCATGGAATGCAACGACACAAGAACGAGTAAATAGGTTTCATTGGTAACGAGACCGAACTAAGGTATGGTGATACCGAAGATCAAGTCTCGAATGAATTAGGTATCATATGACAAAGGGAACGGGGAACGACTATCTCACAGTTCGAGCGATTATATTCGTGAAACGCACGGGGGTCACATGGCCATACAGGTCCCTCTGTTGATCATTGATGTGAGAGCAGTCTCGATCATGTCCGGAGTGTTACTGAACCGAAGGATGTCACGCTTAAGGGTAGGGACGCTTAGGGTAGATGAGGTATCGTAGGAGAAATAGAGAAAGATAAACCGGAATAGTTCCGGGTAACATCCGATGGAAATCGGAAGGGGTCCAGAAGATGTTCTAGAGTGAAGGAATAATATAATATGTGTATTTGAATGTTAATTGGAGAATTAATATTAAATATATTTTATTTTATTATTAAAGGCATCTTAATGCTAATGGGCCTCACTCGAAGGAAGGCCCAATAGGGCATGGCGCCTAGGGAGTGGGGGCCAGCCGGCCTAGGCTTGGTGGGCCGCCCCAATGGGGCCTACCTAGGGCCGGCGGCTTCCCCCAGGTGGCCGGTGGGTGTGGAGTTTAGTCCCACACCGCCTGGCCCCTAGGTGGTGCGCCCCTCCCCCTCCCACTATATATAGGGGTCTCCCCTCCCCCTTTGGAATCACCCATTCTCTCTCATTCTCTCTCTTATCCATTGAGGACTTCTCTGTAATATTGGGGAGGACCTCGTGGGTGAGTTCTCCACCTTCACACCACCATCGTGTGATCTACGATCTGGCATCTACTTCTTCTGCTGCTCGGCTGGATCGGAGTCCGGTTGACGTCTCCTACACCGGACGTGTGACGAACTTCGAAGGCACCACACTTGGGGTGCTGCTCGTCTTCATCAATATACGCCTTCATGCATAAGGCGTGCCTCGGTCTTCAAAGGTATGAATACCATATCCCTTCTCCGTTACTTATGTCTACATAGTATAGATCCTGGTATTAGTGTTCGAGTAGATAGAAATTTTTTGTTTTCTGCTATGGAACCCAACAGTGATATCAGAGCGGGTCTATGGGTAGACATGTCATATGGATAGAACACATAGCGATATGTGGGCATTGATTCTCTAGTTGCTACCCTCCTTAATTTTATTGTTCATATCACGGCACTGTTTGATGAAGCGGCCCCCAACCAACCTCACGTGGTGATTCACGAGACTAGTCCATGAATCAAAGTGGCTTAGGGGGGTGTCTATCTCTCTACAGTAGTTGATATGGCATTGACATTAGAGGGCCCTAAAAAGGGAAGAAGAACGGCAATCATTGAATCCGTGTTGTGGCTCGACGTTCGTAGGTGGGAAGGGGTTCTACTGCGAAAAGCCCTAAAGCTGCGTAAAACATGCAATAGATATTATAGAAGCGTCTATCTTTATTATTGCATAGGGGCAAGTATTATAACATGGCAGTGACAATTTTATGAAACTTTCATTGAAGCTATTGATGATGATCATAATTCTACAACCATGTCATAACACTTTATTTTTTGAAGTATTACTTATTATGTTGGTATACTTATATTAGACAGTAGCATAATGAGATAATCCCTCATAGTATTCCAGTTATCGTATTCCCCTTGTGTGTGCACCACCAAGAAAGTTCTTCGGTATGAGGCACCCTGCGGTGAGTAGGGATCAGACATATCTACGTTCGCATATAGTAGGTGTAAGCCATGTTGCACTACGAATACACACGAGTTAGAACTGGCGAGCCTAACATGTGCAGACATGGCCTCGGAATACAGGAGACCGAAAGGTCGAGCATGAATCGCATAGTTGATGTGATCGACATTAGGGAATGTCCACCTTTGATACTGCACTGATGGCCGTGACGATCGGGGGAGGTGCAGGGGATTGGGATCATGTGATCACTAAACGAGTAGAGGGATGTTCGTTTAAGTGGGAGTTCTTTTGTTTTAAGTTCAAAACCTAATTAAAACTTGAACTCATTATTATGAACATGGTCTAAACACTTTGCAAATCCATTGTAGATGTCTCGCCCACCCACCTTCAACCTTAGCACTTTCCTCGAGAAGGACAAGCTGAAAACTGATGGAACCAACTTCACCGTATGGTTCCGCAATCTTAGGATCCTCCTAGTCCCCTACAAGTCGACTTATGTCATCAAGGCTAAGCTTCCATCTAAACCTGCAGATTCTGCCTCCGAGGACGGAAAGAATGTCTCGCAGTCCAAGGCGGACGATTTCTCCCTCATCCAGAGTGGGATGCTCTATGCCATGGAGCCGGAGCTTCAAAAGCGTTTTGAGAAGATGAATGCTTATGAGATAATTGAGGATCTCAAGGTCGTCTTTGCTCCACAGGCTCGTGTAGAGAGGTATGATGCTTCCAAGCTCTTCTTCTCTGCTAAAATGGAAGAGCACAACAGTATTAGTGAGCACGTGGTCAAAATTTCTGGCTACGTTAAGCGTTTGAATGCCCTAGATTGCAAAATCCCGGAGGAGCTCGCAATTGATAGGGTGTTGCACTCGCTGCCCCTAGCTACAAGAGCTTTGTGATGAACTACAACATGCAAGGGATGACTAAGACCCTTGCTGAGGTGTTCGCCATGCTCAAAACTGCTGAGGTTGAAATCAAGAAGGAGCACACGGTGTTGATGGTAAACAAGACCACCAACTTCAAGAAGCCAGGGGAAAAGGGGAAAGGCAAGGGTAAGAAGTCTAAGAGGGGTGGCAAGATTGTTTCCAGCACCTCAAAGACTGCCAAGCCTGGCCCTAAGCCCGGCACGACGTGCTGCTACTGCAAAGGGGATGGGCAAACGCAACTGCCCCAAGTACCTTGAAGACAAGCGAGACGGCAAGATAGCCGCCAAGGACAAAGGTATATATGATATACATGTTATTGATGTATTCCTTACAAGCGCCAGGAGCAACACCTGGCTATTTGATACCGGATCAGTTGCTCACATTTGTAACTCTCAGCAGGATCTCCAGAGTAGAAGGCGCCTGAGGAAGGACGAGGTGATGATGCGCGTTGTCAATGGTTCGAGAGTCGAAGTGATGGCCGTCGACACCCTGCATCTCCGACTACCATCAGGATTAATATTGGTTTTGAATAAATGCTACTATGTACCCGCATTGTGTATGAATATTGTGAGTGGGTCTTGCTTGTTGCAAGATCGTTATTCGTTTAAATCAGGAACAAATGGTTGTTCAATTTATATGAATGATGTTTTCTATGTTAATGCTCCTGTGTTTTATGGTTTATTCTTACTTGATCTTGATTGTAATACACACATCCACAGTGTTGATGTTAAACGTTGTAAGCATAGTGATGATAATTCCATGTTCATGTGGCATTGCCGTCTTGGTCACATTGGCGTAAAGAGTATGAAGAAGCTTCATTCAGAAGGGCTTCTTGGATCATTGGATTTCGAATCCCTTGATACATGTGAGCCATGCCTCATGGGCAAGATGACTAGGACACCATTCTCTGGGATAGTGGAGAGAGCTGTAGACCTACTGGGAATCTTACATACAGATGTATGTGGACCAATGAGTGTCTCAACACGCAATGGTTATCGTTACTTTGTTACCTTTACTGACGACTAAAGCAGATATGGATATATCTACTTAATGAAGCACAAGTCTGAAACCTTTGAAAAGTTCAAGGAATTTCAGAAAGAAGTAGAGAATCAACTTAACAAGAAAATCAAGCACCTTCGATCAGATCGAGGAGGCGAGTATTTGAGTTATGAGTTTAACATGCACTTGAAGGACTGTGGGATTGTCCCACAGCTTACGCCAGCCGGAACGGCACAGCGTAATGGTGTGTCAGAACATCGTAACCGAACCCTATTAGATAGTGTGCGGTCCATGATGTCTTTAACTGATTTGTATGTGTCTTTCTGGGGATACGCGTTAGAAACCACCGCTTTTATTTTAAACCGAGCACCATCCAAATCCGTGGAGACAACCCCATATGAGATATGGCATGGCAAGAAGCCAATGTTGTCATTTCTGAAAGTTTGGGGATGTGAGGCTTACGTCAAGAAACTACAGCCTAATAAACTCGAACCTAGATCGGAAAAATGTATCTTTGTAGGATATCCAAGGGAAACCATTGGATATACTTTCTACAACCAAGCCGAAGGCAAAACGTTTGTTGCAAAAACCAGCACTTTTCTCGAGAAAGAGTTTCTTGCAAAAGGGGTGAGTGGAAGGAAAATTGAGTTAGATGAAATTGTTGACCCTTCTCTCCAAATTCCGAGTAGCACAACGGAAGCTGTTCCGAAACCGCTCTCCAACATGGAGGAAGATCCCATTGATGATGATCAAAACAATGATGTCGAGACTCCTGAGGTTCGCAGGTCTACAAGAGTTCGTGCCACTCTTGATTGGTACAGTAGCCTTGTAATGTCTGTCATCCTGGATGAACAAGAAGAACCTGCAAACTACAATGAGGCTATGGATAGTGCTGACTCCGAGAAATGGCTGGAAGCCATGAAATCAGAAATAGGATCCATGCATGAGAACCAAGTTTGGACCTTTGTAGATCTTCCAGAAGGCCGCAAGGCCATGGAAAATAAATGGATCTTTAAGAAAAAGACAGATGCGAATGGTAATGTGACCGTTCACAAAGCACGAATTGTCGTAAAGGGTTTTCGACAAATTCAAGGAGTTGACTACGACGAGACATATTCTCCTGTAGTGATGCTTAAGGCTATCCGGATTTTAATAGCAATTGTTGCACATTTCGACTATGAAATTTGGCAGATGGATGTCAAGACCGCATTCCTCAATGGTCACATTGATGAAGAGTTGTATATGATGCAACCGGAAGGTTTTGTTGATCCTAAGGATGTTGGAAAGGTATGCAAGCTTCAACGGTCCATTTATGGATTGAAGCAAGCATCTCAACATTTTGATCAAGTGATCGAAAGTTTTGGATTTGTCCAAAATCAACAAGAGTTCTGTGTTTACAAGAAAGCGAGTGGGAGCTCAGTTGTTTTCTTAGTAGTATATGTGGATGACATATTACTCATGGGAAACGATGTGGATCTTATGAAAAGCGTGAAAGCATATTTGAGTAACCAATTTTCCATGAAGGATCTAGGTGAAGCGGCATACATATTGGGAATCAAGATCTATAGAGATAGATCAAGGAACCTAATTGCATTGAGTCAGAGTACTTACATCGATAAGATTTTGAAAAGGTTCAAAATGGAAAACACCAAAAGGGGTTTTACACCTATGATGAAAAATTGCAAAATGAGTATGACTCAATATCCTGTAACGGACGATGATAAAGAGAAGATGTCTTACATCCCCTATGCTTCAGCCATAGGATCTATCATGTATGCAATGTTAAGTACGCGACCTGATGTGGCATTGGCTCTTAGTTTGACGAGCTGATACCAAAGTAATCCAGGACCGGATCACTGGACAGCTGTAAAGAGTATCCTAAAGTATCTGAGAAGAACAAAGGATATGTTCCTAATCTATGGAGGAAATGATGAAGCTCTAAACGTAACGGGTTACATGGATGTGAGATGGAACTTAGATCATGATGACTCGAAGTCTCAGACAGGATTTGTGTTCTAGTGAATGGTGGGGTGGTAAGCTGGAAGAGTAAGAAGCAGCCGGTGGTGGCGTAATCTTCGATGGAGTCTGAATACATTATTGCGGCCGATGCAGCAAACGAAGCTGTTTGGCTAAGGAATTTCTTTATCGAACCGGGAGTTTTTCCGAATGCGCAAGTCCCCATGACGATCTATTATGATAACACAGGTGCTATTGCAAACGCAAGGGAACCAAGAACTCATTCCACAGCCAAACACATCAAGCTTAGATTTCACGTCATCAGACAGAACGTTGACGAAGGTGAAGTCAAGATTTGCAAAGTAGATACGGAACTGAATATGGCAGATCCTTTGACTAAAGCTCTCCATCAAGAAAAGCACGAACAACACCGAAATTCCATTGGTGTTAGGTTCCTGCCTATTGTAAATTAGTTTTGTTTATACTCTAGTGCAAGTGGGAGACTAAAGGAGTTATGCCCTAGAGGCAAATAATAAAGTGTATTATTTGATGTGACTCCTATATGTTCATAATACGTTTCTTATTGTGCTATAAATGTGTTAATATGAAACTTTAATACATGTGTGGTATGTAAACAAACCATGTCTCTAGTTACCTCTAGCGAACTAGTTCATTGGTCATGAGGATGGTCTAAGTTTCAAGATCATGGGCATTTATGCCAATTGACAATGGGGTCATGTTATTAGTTGGATAACATGATAGACAAACATCCGACCATTATATCTTGAATGAGATCTAGTTACAATGTTCACCATTGATGATAAAACACAGAGAACCTCGTAACCTAGTCCTTTGACTGTGAGGTAATGCAAATCACCATTCTGGAAGAAGCTTAGATGGTTATCAAGCATCTTGTAACAGGGTGATCAAAAAGGTGCCACTCAGGTTTTCCGAAGAGATGCGTAGAGGAGTACATATCAAGACCAGGATTTGCCTAGTCCATGTAACGGACAGATACATGTGGCCATCTCGATGACGTTGCATTAATGAAGCTTGCAAGCATGTGACTTGGTCACGGAATGCAACGACACAAGAACGGGTAAACAAGTTCATTGGTAACGAGACCGAACTAAGGTATGGTGATATCGAAGATCAAGTCTCAAATGAATTAGGTATCATATGACAAAGGAAACGGGGAACGACTATCTCACGATTCGAGCGATTATATTCGTGAAACGCACGAGGGTCACATGGCCATCCAGGTCCCTCTGTTGATCATTGATGTGAGAGCAGTCTCAATCATGTCCGAAGTGTTTTCGAACCGAAGGATGTCACGCTTAAGGGTAGGGACGCTTAGGGTAGATGAGGTATCGTAGGAGAAATAGAGAAAAAGAAACCGGAATAGTTCCGGGTAACATCCGTTGGAAATTGGAAGGGGTCCGGAAGATGTTCCGAAGTGAAGGAATAATATAATATGTGTATTTGAATGTTAATTGGAGAAATGATATTAAATATATATTTTATTTTATTATTAAAGGCATCTTAATGCTAATGGGCCTCACCCGAAGGAAGGCCCAATAGGGCATGGCGCCTAGGGAGTGGGGGCCAACCGGCCTAGGCTTGGTGGGCCGCCCCAATGGGACCCACGTAGGGCCGGCGGCTGCCCCTAGGTGGCCGGCGGGTGTGGGGTTTAGTCCCACACCGCCTGGCCCCTAGGTGGTGTGCCCCCCTCCCACTATATATATAGGGGTCTTCCCTCCCCCTTTGGAATCACCCATTCTCTCTCATTCTCTCTCTCTTATCCATTGAGGAGTTCTCCATAATATTGGGGAGGACCTCGTGGGTGAGTTCTCCACCTTCACACTATCGCCATGTGATCTGTGATCCGGCATCTACTTCTTCCGCTGCTCGGCTGGATCGAAGTCCGGTTGACGTCTCCTACACCGGATGTGTGACGAACTTCGGAGGCACCACACTTGGGGTGCTGCTCGTCTTCATCAATATACGCCTTCCTGCGTAAGGCGTGTCTCGGTCTTCAAAGGTATGAATACCGTATCCCTTCTCCGTTACTTATGTCTACATAGTATAGATCCTGGTATTAGTGTTCGAGTAGATAGAAATTTTTTGTTTTCTGCTATGGAACCCAACAGGGTTAGGGTGGTGGTGCATTTTGCCCCGTGAGGGGTATGTTCTTCTTCCCTATGCCTCGGCTTGCCGATGCGCATAGGGATCGAGAGGAATGGCGCGGCCTTGCGGCGGCGCAACTTTGCCTTTTGGAGTTAGGGATTTTTGGGTTTCCTTTCTCTGTATACTTTTTGCCGAAAAGATCTATACACTAGGATAGTCTCTGATACCAATGTTATTATTGTTGTAGGATCATCTAGGTAGATTATATTCGGTAGAACAATCTGTCTTTGAATCACTATAATCTGAGAGAGAGATGGGAGAGGGAGAGTATGTACCTTCGCTTTGGCTCGACGATCTCGAGCCGTTGGCCATGGCGGAGGGGCGACGGCGAGATCGTGGGGTGCGTGGGTAAAGGCGGCGGCGACGGCGGAGCTTCCCGTCGCTAGGCGCTAACCCTAGACCAGTAGGGGTTTGTAGGTGGGGTTTGAGGCGCAGTCGAACCTCGTAGTCTATGCCGCCGGCCCCCCACCCTTTATATAGTGCTGCAATAGGAGCCCATCAACCATTGTACGATTGGGCGCCCCGATCAGGGCGCGAGTCAAAGGGTCCGTCGAGCCATTGGGCCGGATCGGGGAGAGATCAATCTAACACGATCGTAATTGTGGATAAACTTCCATGCCTGCCTCCCTACTCTCAATGAAATCAAACATTGCGTCTCTAATGGACTTCTCGTCACCACCAAATAGCTTGACTAGTATTTGCAGTTCCACCGACGGAATCACCAATACACAATTTTGTGGATGAATAATATCTTCTCCAGATTGTAGTCCATCTCCATGTTAGAAAAACACATCATTGACTCATGGAGGTATGAACGTGTGTAGGAGATTGGTCAATAAAAGGTGCGAGGATCTCGTCGAGCCGGATGATCCCTCGAGCGGTCAGAGATACCGTAAGCTAGAAAACATGATATTAATGGATGGTTTCAGGGAAGAAGAAGACCGGCCCGCTCCTAGATTGGTGGAGACACGTGGCATGTTTTTAACAAGGTCTGCAAAAGACCCGTAACTGAAAGAAGGCTCGAATACACACATGTACCTACGCGGTTTTACATTCCCTTAACATAGTTAGATATGAGTAGAAGAACACACGTTGCACACATCGGATTAGGATTTGGCCCGTCGGATACTCGCCTACCAAACAATCTGCTCGGGTATTCTGATGTCATTTTTTTTTCCGAACCATGCAAAAGTCTTGCATGTGATATATTAAGAAGAAGAAAAAGGACAAAGTACAACAGAAAGTTTGATCAGGGGAGAATGGCCGCTACAAAGACAAAAAAAATAGCTCATCGAATAGAAAGCCTCTAGTCTACAATAAACTCTATTTCAGGTAGAATAAAACGACCGTCACTCGCCAACGCCTATTGTTTCGCTTCCTGCTTGAGATGAACACTGATTTGATCCATGGTCTTAAATTGGTTCTCGAAAATCCTTCTGTTACGTTCTTTCCAAATGTTTCAAATTATCAGCATGACAATAGAATCCAAACGTTTGCGTTCCTCTCCTTGCAGTCGCGTTCCTCTCCTTGCAGCCTCACCCTTGACTGACTCCACCAAGTTCTTAAGGTTTGGTTCATGCTTGGAATAACTTGTGGGAGATCAGTACACACTAAAGTTTTGCTCCAAATCAAGTTAACGACCGCATATTTAAAAAATAGATGACTATGGTCCTTCTCGGCTGAGTTGCAAAATACACAGCCATCATTATGAGCCAGACCTCTTTTAGCCAAACGACCTGCTGTCCAAATTCTGATGTCATTTTAGTTGGCGTGGATAATACACACTAAACCCCATCAATACTCCTTCGCCAAACGAGGCCTTAAGAGTTTGTGGGCAGTGACGGCCTCTATTGTCGCTATTATTTTCGATGGAGCGATGTATATGATAATTTCTGACCAGAAGTCAGCCTACAAATTCCAAAACATCTCCTCGCCTCTAGCCAGCTCCACATCATCCTTCATCACCTCGTGCTTCAGTTTCTGCGCTGCCCGTCAATGAGGTTATAGGGGCAGCCGAAAGTTTCTTTTTCTTTCTAGGGGTGTCGAGGACCGGAGACTAGAGTTCATAAAGCTCAGTTTGTGCATATCAACAAAGAAATTCTTGTTATTAGATAATTAGATTCCTTGAACTGGTAGAACAATTTCACCTTCTTAAAATACAAAATTGGAATAACCAACTTCATTAATGCCTCAACATAGTGAAATAAGAAACATTTAAAGGCAACAACATCATTGAGACAAATGGAGTATGTTCTATCTCAAATGGATACAATACATCTGGATTAGGATCCAGGACCTCGCACGATACCCCCATGATCAAACACGATAGCAAAGAGGAGGCTGAAAGAGATATGAAAATAATTATCAAAACATGCATGGATGGATAGAGACTAGGGGGAGCACACTTAAACACGAACAGGAGCACCAGCAGCAGCGGTCGCCGTGTCGTCCGGCCGATCCTCGAACCCGACGTGGGTGAGCAATGCCCAGAGGAGAGTTATCAACTCGCCGCCTCGGTCGATGGCTTCCGCGTGGCCCTTGATATTGTTTGACGGAGCGGCGTATACGATCATTTCTGACCAGAAACCAGCCAACAACTCCCATGCCATCTCCTCACCTCCGGTCAGCTCCACCAGTTGCTTCGCGAGCTTCACGGCATCCTTGATCACCTCGTGCTTCACTTCTGCGCTCTCTAACTTCCCGATCAGCTGCCGATACTCCGCTTCTGGTGTTGACACCCCAATGCCGCCGGCGAGGGCACGCTCGGCGTCCTTCTGGACGTCCTTGTACAAGCCCTTGCTCCATGGAACAGCATCAGGAAGCAGCTCAGGACAGGATTCCAGCAGGTACGCGCAGTAGCGTGATAGGTGAGTAGCGGCAGTCATGTTGTCAGAAACAGACGAACGACGACCTTGTTGGAGGGCTGGATGTCTCACCTCAAGGATGGCGGTAGCAATGTGCCATACGAGCATAGTGTCAGATGTACCTTTGCGGTTGCGGCATGCCCAGAGTAAGCTCTCGCCATCTTGGCTTTGGCGCAGCGAGGCTGTGCCTTTGCTCAGGGCTCCATTGCTGCAGCTGCTTCTTAGCGCGTTCATGATGGAAGCCTTCACTGCAGCTGGTACTTTGACTCTGTTCATCTTCCTCCTCTGGTCCAGAATACGTAGGAAACACCTGGGGAAAACAAGCTGGAGTATCCCTGGGCGAAGCACCAAAACAGAGCTTTGTCTCATTATATCATTCCAATGCCTCATCAACTTGCATCTGCATCGCAGCAAACAGCCGATCCAGTTGGGGACGACATGGGAAGGCTGCATGGAGGCACGGTACGCGCTGACACAAATGAATGTCACTTTGGTCCAGCTTGAGAATATGTGTGAAGCAATATCCCTGGCCTCAGCGAACAAGACGAACACAAGGAGTAAGATTACTGGCAGTAGATCAAAGTCCAGACCTATAAATTGCATATCGCTCGAGTCACTACTATTCCACCCTTGCCTACAGTAGTAAGTACATCTGACTACGAACAGCTCTTGGGATCTAAATCTTCGAAGTTCCCTATACATCAGAGCGATGTCTATTCCAGAAAGTATGCAGTAAGCCATGCTCACAAGTGAGACAGCAATACTCAATATGACCAACCAGCAATCTGAATAGGATACTGGGAGTGGCGAAGCGTAGTAACTATGAAGAAAAGAAAGCTCATCTGCAATCATCCCGAATGCCCTTCCATGATCACCATCGTTTAGCAAGATGCTTCTGACAGAGTTGAGTGTGTCCGTGGAGATAACATGGGTTAGTTTGTACCTTGCGAATCGACACCGTAGCATCTTGAATAGTGCAAATGACAAGCAAATATCTTTTAGTTGCGGCATTGGCCTCGGAAGCGAGTTGACCAACTGCCAGACTCTATCGATGGTCACCAAGCCGTCGCCGTCCCGAACTGCCTCCAACTTCTGGCTGAACATGTAACCATGAGGCAGCTTCTCTACTTGACGTTCGTCCTCACCCATCACAATAAGTGGAGGAGGCACATCCTCCTCGCTTACTCCACCACGTCCATCACTTGTTTCCCGCAGCCGATGCATATATCCAACAATGAGGCAAGGATTGCGTCCGAGTGCAAAGGATTGTCGGGCCTTCAGAAACGCGTAGCATTTCAATGCCATCTTGACAAAAAACAGAGCGAAAGGTGTGTATCTGAGATAGCCAAGATTAATAAACACAGGAAAGTACGAAAGGGGGACAGCACCGGTGTTGACAACCAAGTAAGCCATCCAGATCCCTTGAACAAGAAGTTCAAAAGGGGGACCTTTGCCTCGATCTTCTCTGTCATCAGCGGCCACTATTGGGCTTGTATTGAGAGCGGAGATGAGGACAAGGCATGTGGATACTATAACCAGGTACGGGTGAACGAAGCTTGCTTTGCATTTGGCTATGAGTTCTTCATTTCCGTCTGGGATGCCGACAACGAATCTACCATTTCTGGAGGCATTTGCGGAGAGAACATAAGATATGATGGGTAGGAACAAAATGTTGGCCCCTAGCAAGAGATAACGGATGTAGGTGTAGTTGCGGAAGCGGATGGACGTAGGCGCCTATCCCGACTATGACTCCCGCAAGGATTGCGTTGACGAGCAACAACACGTCCACTTGGAATAGCTGTTTTGTCATGGTGCGAATGAGCTTATGTTCCAGATTTGTGCTGCAGTTGGTTGCACAATGGGACATGCTCTTATAATCACAGCTGAATGGGTAACCGCTGGTAGAATTGTCCGCCATGAGCTAGCTGGTAGATGGTCAAATTTAAACATCAGTACCCACGAAGAAAAAAAGAATACAACATCAATAAACAAATGAAATCGACAACAAAAGCAGCTTTTGATAGAAATGACGCTCTAATGGCAGATGCGAGTGTATTATAGTCAGAAATAGGGGGGAAAAGGAATCAAAGTTCTTGTAGTTACAATAATATCACACTCCGTAGTACAAAACCAAAAAAACCATCATTTGCTAGAGGGACGTACCTTGTACTAGGGGAACCTGCGGGCAATCTAGCGGAGACGTCGATCTGGTCGGCTGTAGGACTGAACCGTGTGCGTGGTGGATCTGCAGGCAGGGATCGGAGGAGATGGAACTTAGCTGCTACTATAGCAAGTTCGTGATGACCCCACGCAAGCCAGTCTGTACCATGCTTTCCCTTTTCTATTCGAATATGGTTCTTTCTTTTCCCTTTTGTGTGTCCCTGTCTTGTTCTAATGCTTCACTTTTAGATCGTTGTTAACGTGTATGCATGATTACAGACAGTACCGTCATGCCTAAGAGGCTAAGAGCATCCTTTGCTCAGGGTCAGGGCAAGTGAGAGCATTGGCAGGGGCAGAATGGATGTTGTTATAAACGCAACAAACAAATAACAAAGAATGAAAATGAAATCACCGTAAGGGACACATGATTTAACGTGGAAAACCTATCCAACAAAGAGAGAGAAAAACCACAAACGCATTATATGGAAAGTGATTTACACAACGGCGGGGATTATCATATGTGACTTATCCCAACCGGCGGCTTACAAAAAGTGCATATATGACGGTGGAAACCGAGATCTTCAATGATCCGTACCGGCGACGGGCTCGCTCCGCTCTTCAGAAGTTAATCTTTTTAATGAATTTGGATCAAAACTTCAACAGGTGCCACAACAGACTGATTCTCTAGTACCTCTGTTTCTAAAGAGTATACGATATTTTAGTAGGTTAAAACAGCCTACTAAAACATCTTGTATTTAAAAACAGAAGTAATACTGTAGATTACTATCCTAAAGGTGATGGCTTCTCGGCTTCTCTATTTTCTCCGATTTTTGGGCATGGTGGGTGACGTAGTAGTTAGTCGATAAATTCATAGCGAGTAGTTTCATCTTTTTTGTGTAAGGCGGAGAAAACACCTATGTAGCCTGGGAGTCTGGGACCGACATTGTTAAGCTTAACGCAAAGCCTCAAATCTAACCCCGGCAGTCAAGGAAGGTATAGATTCTTATCAGAGGCTTTTCCTTGTGGAGAGGGAGTCGAGAACCGTAGAGTAGAATTCGTGAAGCTCAAGGGTACACATGGTGGAGATTCCGAGAGATATGCCAACGGTGACAAGGTTGGCCGTCAAGCTGAAGCTCGCCGCGACAAGAATGAGAGGCGAGCTCACCACCCTGTTCTTCTTCAGCAGCCAGGAGCTCTATCTGTTATTCTTTATATCATGTGTTGAGCTGAATCTAATTATCACCCAGATTCCATAACAAGCCTACATTATTGTCAATCCAATAATACTGTAGCAAAAAAGGACATGTATATGCCAACCTCGGATATAAATCTTTAGTCAAACTGAATGACACGCAAGGCAATCAAACAAGGAAAACTGAAGCCAAACGTGCCATCTAACAAATTGTTACTGTTACAAACTTACAATAGCAATCTCTCAATCTTCTTCAGTTAAAAAGGAGATGTGGTCCCTGTCCACCCTGTGCTTCCTGCTCTTGAGCTTCGGCAATGCCACCATCCAGGAAGGGACCTCGCAGCCTGAAGATACCAGCACATTGGCGATGTTGCGCAGGAATGGCTTGTCCTCCTCTGTGAAGAATGTGATCGCCTCCCCTGATCTGCCTGCTCTTCCACACCGTCCTGTGTATAACAAGGAAAGGGATTTAGATTCTTACTATGTCTCGTTGAGAAAGCCTAACGAATTTCTTACCTATTCTGTGAATATAGGCAGAGGCCGACTCTGGAAAATCGTAGTTGATTACACAGTTGACACCTTTGAAATCAATTCCCCGGGCAAGGACCTCCGTTGTTATTAGTACCCAGCTCTTTCCAGCTCTCAAGTTGTCAACAGCATCTTCACGCTACAGTTAGGAAATACAAATTGCGGCAGTCAGCCTGATGTCGACAATATTACATGATTGGAAATTAAGATAACGTGAATATTTATCAAAAGAACAGTAGAAATCAGTTACCTGCTCTTCGCTAAGGTCTCCATGAATTACATCAGCTCTAATGTCATCAAATGCCAGTTCCTTGTAGAGCTCTTTTGCTCTCTCTTTGCTTTGAACAAAGATCAACACCGGAGGATTCAGAGACTACAAGTGAAGACAGTAGATCAACAACCAGTAATAAATTTTGAAACAAAGAGGACCTCTTATGCAAGTAGTTAGATTATTTTACGGCTACAGGCAGCATGATAGGCTTAGCTTTGCTATTTATATATGTGCATGCATGAGAAGGGATTGATGCATTAGAGTGTGCTCAGCTGGTGGCAAACATGACCAGCAGAAACAGTACTAAAACAATGTCAGATATATGGAAACCAGGAGAAACTGCCAGTGAAGGATCATGACATACTTCTGCAAAGCTTTGGCGAAGAGCTATCAGCTTCCCCCTCTCAGTTCCACTAAAAATCAACTTCTGTTTAATCAGTGAGGACGCTGAATTCCTGCAAGTGTATCGATTCATTATGAAAATAGCCCCTGCAAAACAGATCTGCTTGTTCACAAAAAGGCATGATACTCACTTTCTTCCCACAATGACCCGAACAGCATCATGCATTATTGTGCGTGCAAGAGACTCAATTGTTTCAGGCAATGTAGCACTGAATAAAGATCGAATTATTGAAGGATTTGAGCATGCTTTGACAATTGAGTCAATCACTTCAACAAATCCAAGCTCGAAAAGTTTATCAGATTCATCCAAGACAAGGTACTCCACCCTGCATGAGGCAATCCTGTGTTATCGTTGCACTATGTACATAGCAGTTCTGAAAGAAAATGTTGCAAAATTCTTGATTTCTCTGCTAAAAACATGATGACATAGATGGCTAAGATAATACCAAATACAGCATAGCTTAAGGCTCTCCATATTTCTTGATAAATAAAAACACTTAACATGGATATATTTTTTAAAAATAAAATGAAGAATTTGAATTCCAGTGCAATTTATCAACTACTCCCTCCGCTTCAAAATATAAGATGTTTTAGCCTTTTTCTGAAACACATGTTTCTAGACACCTTTTATTGTGTAGGTTCACTCATTTTGCTCCGAACCTACACACTAAAAGGCGTCTAGATACATGCATTTTAGAAAAAGGCTAAACATCTTATATTTTAAAACGGAGGGAATAGTAGTATAGTTTAAGTACTATAAGCGTAACCATCCAAGCAGTCTGACGAAAATGTCAGTAAATGGCACCTCAGGTTGACAAATTATGATCAAACATAAATAAGGACATTATTTTGTACCCAGAGCAGCTATAACATCATACTTGCATGAAACTGGTGGTGCTGCATAACTAAACAGAAAAGCATGATCACAGACCTACTTAAGTCAAGGTCTCTTTTTTGTATAGCATGGTTCAAACGAAGTGGGGTGGATACAAGGATGTCGCAGTGCATATCCTTGAAATTCCCATCTTGTGAAAGATCTTTGGTCACTAGCTTGATAGAAAACTTTCTTCCCTTTGCAAACTTCTTGCATTCTCTCGTAGTTTGTGCTGCCAATTCCCTTGTCGGGCAAAGAATAACAGCTTTAACAGCTCCTTTCGACCCTGGCTATTATAACAACAGTCATCATAAAGCATGTCTAATGAATCTAAACAGCATAACACAATATTATGAAGATAAATACCTTGATTTTCATAAGTATCGGGAGCAAGAACGCCAGGGTCTTCCCAGAGCCCGTAGGTGCACAAGCAAAGCATTCCCTGCCCTGAAGCAAGCAATAAGAGGTAATTAATGTAAGCGACTATAACTCCCCGTGACAAGGGAACTGAAATCCAAAACAGAGGGGAAAATCACTCACTGAAAGAAGAATGGAAATGGCCTGCCTTTGGATAGGTGTGGGTTCTTGAAAGCCAAGTTTTGACAAGTTCCCAACCAAATATGAATCGCAACCATACCTAGACACAGATAAAGAGGCTTAGCATTACAACCTTACATGATTGCATAATGACATCGTGTGCGCCTACAATAAGCAATTTCTGGAATCTACGTGAGCAAAAATTCTAACCTCGACACCAGTTCTTCAAAACTCTCAAGTGGTGCTGGAGCATTGTGACCCGAAATGTGGATGTCAAACCTCTTCCGGAGAATGGCAGCTCTCTGGAAACCAGAGCACACGATTAAAATCCTATCTCCACAGGTTACAGACATAAAATTGCAAACATAGCAATTCAGCACCACTTGATTCTATTCAATCAAGATGGTGATAGGATCATAAGTCATAATGAAGCTACTCTGCTCATCAGATATATATAGGTACACCTCTTCTTTTTTTGCAAAATAATAAGACTATCAGAAATTTGCCAACATGCTAACTAAACCACAAAAGGGATGAATCATGAGCATTACCTCGATTTCCCTCTCCGCTTCCTTCCGCCGCCTATCAGCTTCCGAGTCGGCATCCTTCCGCACCTCCTCCACCTTCACAGTGTCTTCCGCAGCATCCTTCGCTTCCGCTCCCTTGAACACACTGAACCCCTCCACAATATCTGCAGAGCAAACCCAGCAGAATCAAATTTACCAGCACAGCCACTCCAAGCACCAACCGCCCGATGCGAAACAACCAGGAACTAAAAGCTCACCGGACGCGGAGGCGGCCGCTTCAGCGCGCTTCTTCTTCTTGCTGTTCTTCTTCGCGTTCGTCTTGCTCTTGCGCTTCCGCTTCTTCTCCGTGGGCGGCGGCGCTGCTTCGGGGACGGGCGCAGGAGGCCCGCCTTTCCGGAAGCGGGCGATGTCCTCGGCGAAGCGCTTGCGGTCGAAGCGGGTGCCGGCGAAGAGCGCCGACGAGAGGCTCGACTTCTCCATGGTGGTGGGTGGATTCGCCGCCGCCGGGGAACCTCCTCTTCCTCTTAAACCCTAGCACGGTCCCATGCGCAGCGACGGAGCTTGTTGCTCTCACCTGGCCCCACATGTCAGCCACGGAGCTTGGCTAGTTTCTCTGATCGAGATTCGACGGTCCAGATCTGAGCACGAGTGCCATTCCCCATCTAAAGACTCTGTCAGTTACCGTGGGTCCCACGCGCGCTTGCTTATCCAGTTGTTCGGCCCCACAAGTCAGGAGAGTTCCTCCATGACAAGCAGGACCCACTCGTGACCATTTTCAGGACCCACTCGTGACCATTGCCGTTCGCTTCCAGGTCTGGTATCCAGTGCTTTGCCCACCTCGCCGTAATCCTGCCTTAAAACAAGGAGGAAGAAAATAAAATCACAGCTCCATCCCCCGTACCTTCTTCTCCCCTCCCCCGACCAAATTTGCCAATCCATTCCCGCGCGCCGGATTCGCCGTTCGCCTGTCCGATTCTTCTCCGCGAGATGATGATCCCGTGGGGCGGAGTCGGGTGCTGCCTCAGCGCCGCGGCGCTGTATCTCCTCGGGAGGAGCAGCGGGAGGTGCGGATTTTTCTTTTAAATTTGTTTTCGGTTTGGCGATTTAGGGTGGGGATTTTTTGTGGTGCTGATTGGTGGCGATTTTGCTCCTCAGGGATGCGGAGGTGCTGCGATCGGTGGCGAGGACTGGCAGCTTGAAGGATTTGGGTGGGTGAGCTGTGAGGAGCTAGGGTTGGTTTGGTCGATGCGTTGTAGGTTGTCTGATGGATTCCCAAGTAGCGGTACACTGAGTTGTAGTTTATTCGATACTTTGGCAGTGATGTTATTTCAGCATTAATTTCAGCAACTGCTTATGCTCTGGGCTAGTCTGATCCAAAGCCTCCTGCCATGAAATGGACTTAGATAGTTAGATTTGAATTAGATTAGTGATGTCAATGATTAGGATTGCAGCTGGTGTTAATATTTTGTGCTATTCGCTCTTAAGTTTGTGCTGGCTATCAGTGATTTCCTTGCGTTTGTACGTAGGTAAGTAGATGACTGTGCCATAGTCTTGAGCAGCAGCATAATGTGTTAACCTAAGAGCTCTGGATATATCAAATTGGCTTTAAATATGGTGATCAGAGTCCAGCGTTCTTTTAGATATGGTCAAGAGTTAGACACTTTCTGTCAGCATGCTTTACATGTGATGTACTTTGTACAGAGATTGTTACTTGATATGCTTCGTTAATTACATAATGAGGATGGGTATGTTTTAACATGTCCTCACTCTCTTCAACAGCTGCTATCTTGGACACTGCAAGCAAAGTCCTGCCACTTGTGGTGGCAGTCTCTGGGAGAGTTAGTTCGGATACGCCACTTGTCTGCCAACAAAGTGGTATGAGAGGTGTAATAGTCGAGGAAACGGTAGCTACTGATTCCATATATTTTCTTACTTAGCAGATGGGTCTGTTGTTAGTAATTGTAGCATTGTGCTAACTTTTTGTTGTTTGTAGGCAGAGCAACACTTCCTGAAACACAATGATGCTGGATCCTGGATTCAAGATTCTGCTGTGATGCTTTCTGTTAGCAAAGAGGTTCCATGGTACCTGGTAATATGCCCTGGATATTTATTTTTTGCTCAGTCGGTACAATTGGTTCAGTTTAGCCTTAGTTTGATTATTGATATTGCTATTACTTGTCCAAATTTGGAGTTATCTAGAAGTTCATTTGCGGAAAGCTTGGGTTTTATCCTGTCTCTGTTTCTAATCTGGAGTCTGGACTACCTTCTCTGTTTGTTGTAGACCAGATTAATGCCAAACAAGAGCATCTGCATCTCTAGCTGCTATCATAGTGGTATAGGTGAGAGAATGTTGGTAACATTAATGTGGCTGATTGAAGTGTGATGCTAAATCATTTATTGTTCAAGGGTAAAAACGAAACTGTAAAACGTTTGGTACCAATTAGCACCTTATGTGGTGCTATGTGCTATGGTTTATGGCAAGAGTAGCTAACAGTATTGTTTTGAAAAGACTGCTCTCAGCACCTAGTTTGCCCGTTAAGCCCTTAGCTTAGGCATTGCTAATGTCTTGATGATTATACCTATGTTTATATTCAATAAAACAATATGCCTAAGCTTAAGCTAGGCCAAGTTATTATGTAAACGTAAATGAAAATGACTGCTCTTAGAATAAAAGTTAATCGTGTTTCTAAATTCAATATTTGTTTGTTTAGCTTGATAATATCTTATGATTTTGTGATAGCTTCCTAGTTCATTACTTTTCTAACATCTAATTTATCGCCAGGATGATGGCAGTGGGCGTGTTTATGTTGTTGGCGCTCGTTCTGCAGCCGGGTTAGTTTTAACTGTTGCAAGTGAGGTTTTTGAGGAGTCAGGGCGAACACTTGTACGAGGAACTCTAGATTACTTACAAGGATTGAAGGTTTGTCTAATCACATCTTTAAGCAAAGCCAATGCTTGTAGAATTCCTATTAACGAATTTAGCAATAAACTTTGTAGATGCTCGGAGTAAAGCGAACTGAAAGGGTTCTTCCAACTGGAACTTCATTGACTGTTGTTGGTGAGGTAGTATATGTAGCTTTAATTGGGTTTCAAGGTACTGTGAATATTTGTTGGCATGGCTGATCTCCTTAGTCCCTTTTGTTCTGGGATCTTATGCTTTTTGGCCAGGCCATTAAAGATGACGTTGGAACTATTCGAATTCAGCGACCACACAAAGGACCATTTTATGCATCTCCAAAAAGCATCGATCAACTTATATTGAATCTCGGCAAATGGGCCAAGTAGGGAAATGATCTAGACCACTAGTTTTCTTTGCAGCCTTGAGGGGTCTTGCTGCTAATCGTGTGTCTTTTTATGGCAGGTTGTACAAGCTTGCTTCCATGGGCTTTGCAGCTTTTGGTGTCTTTCTTCTTGCTAAACGTGCGCTAGAGCATTTTCTACAAAAAAAGCGTCAGCATGAATTTCGCAGGAAGTATGGACAAGCATCAGTTCTTTTTATTTAGAATAAAGGACATATGTTAGGTTCTTTGGAAAGCAATTTCGTTCTCTTCATGTTCATTTATTCAGGAGGTTCATTCATATATGCTGGACATGGTTTGAATGATCTCCCTTCTATCTTGATCACCGAGTAGTATATTAAACTCCCTATGCTTTTCATTTGAAAAACCTGCATATTCCCCATCTGCACCTAATATATTTCTTCTAAAGGTCACATGCAGTTGAAAAGGAATGTTCTAGAGACACTTTATGCATAATGTTTTTACACATGGAACTATATTTTGTGTTCAGTGAACACCACAAACTAGCCATGATGCATGGGACCAAATACTAAGATACTTTAGCAAGCACCAAACTCTATTTTAATCTGGAGTTTCAAAACAACGATTTATGTAAAATTGCGTATTCATTTTATTTTATCCATACAGGGCTCGTGATGCTGCAGCACAAAGGCAGGCTAGGGAAGCTGAAGGTGATCTTCTTAAAGATTGATTAGGCTGTCTTGTCAGTACTAGTTTCTATCTTATGATATCATTTATTATTATGTGAATGGGCAGATGGTACATCAGATGGAGAGCCTAACAGTAAGAAGGACCAATTGGTCTTGGAAATATGCGTCATATGCCTTGAACAGGAGTATAATGCAGTTTTTGTGCCGTAAGTACCTTATTTTATACTCCACATTTCCTCATACAACTTAGTAAACATTATTGTAAGCTATACATTTCAACTTTGGTTGGAATCTGATTAAATATTTGAACTGCAGATTCGTTGCCCCTGACCTTGCATACTTTATTTACATTTTTTACTTTGATTAGTAATGTTGTTTTTTCCTTAATCGTCTCTACCAATCTCGTTGATAAGCATATTTCCCTACTAGCTCTGCTCTCACTATATTGTCGCCACAAAAAAGTGCATGACCGTTCAACATTATGCAGGTGTGGCCACATGTGTTGCTGTATGACCTGCTCTTCGCACGTAACCAACTGCCCACTTTGCCGGAGAAGAATTGACCAAGCTGTCAGAACATTTCGTCACTGATGGCACTATATGATGCAAAATCATGCACTTCATAACATACAACACAACAGTGAACTCCTCAAGTTCCAGTTGCCTTTACTGCCAGTCTGCCAATATTTGGACTGCAATACTGAGCTGAAGCTTGTTCATTGGAGTTTGTTTTGCGGACAGAACTTCAAGTAATGTGGACTCATCATATTTTGCAGTTGACACTACGCCAGTTGCTGGTCGTGCTTGTACCTTACAATTCTGTACAGAATGTTCTCGTGTAACGCCATGTTTCTAACGGTGCTCTTATTGGTAACAAGGATGCATTTACTGGTGGATCAATGGATTTTACCCAAAGGAAGCATTTTGTTGCTAAACATTGTAAAGGATAATCTGTTCTTCTGATGTATGGGACCTTATGTCTTGATAGTTCTTTTTGTGTTCACAGCTCAGATTGCTCAGTTGATTTTGTGTAGTCACATAAGATATAGTAGGTCTTATTCCAGTACTTTCTCAAGTTCCTGTACGTATAAACTCCAAGTGGTTTCTCATATTCTCTGTGTATCGTCATTCATAGTCCAGTCCTCTCAACGGTTCTAATAGGAGTGCAATTCCATGCTCTGTCCATTTGAGTCCTACAACATTTTGGTTGTTTGATTGTGTCATAGGAAACAAAATATTTTTTCCAGGAGGCTTAAGTGGATGAAAAATTTCGTTTTGTTGTGCAAATGATTGTTTGGCAAAAAACTATGAAAGTTCAGTCCTATAAATCAAACAATCTTTACTCTCAATTTGGATCGGAGGGAGTAGAAAAGTTGTTATCAACCTAAATCCTTCACAAATTGCCTCCTCTGCCATACTTGTATTTTGTTCCAGTAAAATACCCTGCCATGTTACTTGTGTAGATTAACATAGAATGAAAAGGTTCAAATATAACAAAACATTCCCTTACATTGCAAATTATGAACTCTTCGCGTGAGCCTATATCAAGTACTCCCTCCGTCTCAAAAGAGATGTCTCAAATTTGTCAAAAATTAGATGAATCTAGACATTGGAGTATTAGAAATTAATACGGTCTTCAAGATGTGACTTTAACCATTTTACTTTACATGTGTAAAGGCGAGAAATTGTAGTATTCTGGGAACTCTTTTTAAGAAAAATGTATACATATTTTCAACTTTGAAGCTTCAAATGTAGATACTTTCTGTAAACTGGTGTTCAAATGTTTAGAAGCTTGACTGAAATCTATAATGTGAATTATTATTGAATCAGAGGGAAGACAAGTGCTTGCAAACCTTGGCGCAGAGAAAAACATAGCATGCATCATTTTCTCTTTTCTTTCATACAAGATCAAAGGTCAATAGAGATTGCTATGATTATATACTGGAACCCCACTTCTTAAAACTTAGCAAAAAAAGCACATATGTAAGTTTTGAACAGTTATGAAAAAGAATCACACACATAGTTTAGAAACCGAGGCAAGTAAATTTTCTAAATAATATAACTGTATGTGCCCTTGGTGAAATGAGAAAATGGGAGTACTCCCTCCATACCGGATTATTGGTCTAATAGAGATTTTAGAAAGATAACAATAAATTAGGCTAATTTATGCATTAAATGCCTTGATTTACTGTCCTAAGAGCAAGTACAATAGGGGTGAGTCAGTTGGCTCTAAGAGTTTAAATATTTTATTTATGCTGAGTTGGAGGACATAGAAGGTAAGAGGGATGTTAACTAAGAGCCCGTTCTAGCACGTGCTTCTAGGAACTTCGTGAGAGTGAAAGGTAGGCCATGTTTTAATAAAATATTACTTTTCTATGACTAACTATTGTACGTGCTGGCTTTATAGCCGCTATAGATGACCTAGCACTTGCTTAGGCTGGTCATAGTAGGAGTATCATACTACTAGTATCATGCATATAATACTAGTGTATGATACTATCTCTATAGTGCATGGTATCATGTGGTAGTATCATTTTTTTAGAAAGTATGCCAAAGGCCCGGCAATAAATTTATAGCGCCAAGAACGACGAAAAGATACAAGATGCTAAACCAACTTACAAGCATGGACAACATACCCACACACTAGAAATAGCTACCAAGAGGGGCTACAACCGACAAAGTGTGCAGCAGGCACGGCCATTACGAAGACTACGCAAACTCGGAGTAGAAGCTGACAGCAACAGTGTCGGGTCGGGACTCGCCCAAAGGGTGAGCTAACGAACACGCAGGCCGTCGAGGCCACACCACCGTCGCAGACCACGCCACCGGAGGCCAACCACCGCCAGGAACCGGCCCGCGTTGCCCACGGCCAAGAGGCACCCCTGAGGTACCACTCAATAAGAGACCAGGGTGTAGAACCCGAAGCTAGCTTTGTTGAAGGTCGCCAAACGAAGAGGCAACGCCATCCGAAGAAGCACCGCACCTCCGCCCCACCACCAATGAAGGGTCGCACACCGTGAGCTCCAAGACGGTGTCTTCAAGAAGAGCACGACGCAAACGCGCCGCCACCGCTCGATCCGCGGATCTAGGGTTTTCACCCAGAGGAAGACTAGGAAAGTGAGGAACCGCAACGGCGCCTTCAGGAAGGGGACGACGCCCAAGGACGCCGACGCCGCGGCCCGGGAAGACACGGGTGAGGGTTTCCCCTCGGAAAGACCTCACCACCCTCCAATCATGGTGAGGGACGCCGCCTAGACGCCGACCACACCGCCACTACGAAGCGCCACCTGCCAAGCACCATGTCATCCACATGGCCATGGTCCTAGCCAGCACCAGAACCACGGGCTCGCCAGCCAACCCACATGGTTCCCACCTAAAAGGACAAGGATGTCACCTAGAGGGAGGTGAATAGGCGGTTTAAAAACTTTTACGAGATGGGCTTAACAAAGGCAGAATAAAACTAGCGTTTACCTATGGTTCACCTATGTGCACCAACAACTTATACTAAGCAAGACAAGCAACTATGTGATATCAAGATATAGACTTCAAGCACAAAGGCTATCACAAAGTAAGGTGCATAAGTAAGAGCTCGGGTATAGAGATAACCGAGGCACGTAGAGACAACGATGTTTTACCGAGTTCCTCCCAACATGGAGTACGTCTCATTTGGAGAGGGGGTGGTATCAAACCACCAACGCCACAAAAGGCCTCCCTTGTTCTCCTATGAATCTCACCCAACGGGATCGATCCACACTTCTACTATCGGTGCACTTGTCGGTGGAAATCCGGAACCTCTCACAAGATTGGGGCACTTCTCCACCGCTCAATTGGAGGCTCCCAACTAACAAGCTTGGGGAAAGCTCCACAACTTAATTGGAGACCCCAAGTAATCCACAAAACTGCAATACAACCAAACCGTCTATTCAAGAACCCAAGAGTAAAAAGCTTCTCACCTTTCACCCAATTGAATCCTCACCGAGAACTCAAACCGATGCACTAAATGCAATGGCAAGAACACAAGAAGTGCTCAAGTACTTATCTCCCAAATTCCACCAAAGCTACAAAAGCTTATGGGGGAATAAGAGAGGAAGAACAATGGAGGAAATACACAAAAGACTCCAAGATCTAAATCCCAAGATGTTTCTGCTGACTCGTGTAATAACGAGCTCGTTGGGGAACCCCAAGAGGAAGGTATGATGAGCACAGCAGTAAGTTTCCCTCAGTTATGAAACCAAGGTTATCGAACCAGTAAGAGCAAGGAAACACCTCCAAGGTGTTGTTTCCAACTTGGAATCCTGCACAACACAACCACAGAACTTTGCCCCCAACTTACAGTGAGGTTGTCAATCTCACCGGTTTTGCTAAAAACAAAGGATTAAACGTATTGTGTGGAAGAAAGTAATAGCTTGCAGAAAGTAAACAGAAAACAATAAACAGTTGTAGATTGATTGTAAAAGAAAGGACCAGGGTCCATAGTTCACTAGTGGTGGTTCTCCTTAAGATAGATAACATGTTGGGTGAACAAATTACAGCGCGGCAATTGACAAACATCGAGAAAGCATACATGCATATACTAATCATCTTGACTCCTTTGAGATCCGATTGGGCATTACAACATTATACATAGACTGTAATCCAACTTCATGTATGACTAATAATCCACCTTCAGGTTATCATCCGAACCCCCTCTAGTATTAAGTTGCAAGCAACAGATAATTGCATTACGCATTGCGTGTAAAGTAAACAATACGATTGTTCTATGAACAAAGGATTGCCGTTTTCTCCCTAGTAGCAACAACACATCTAGTACCTTAGAGATTTCTATCACTTCCCCAGATTACTAGAGGCATGAACCCACTATCGAGCATAAATACTCCCTCTTGGAATTGCTAGCATCTACTCGGCCAAGATAGCTACTAACAACAGAGAGCATGCAAGGTCACAAATAACAAAGACATGATAGAATCAATAATCAATCTGAAATAGCATCTCAATATCCATCGGATCCCCGCAAACGCAACATGTAGGATTACAAATAGATGATCTTAATCATGAACGGAGCTCACAAGATCTAAACATGATAGCACAAAGGAGAAGAACCAACCATCTAGCTACTACATGGACCCGTAGTCCAAGGATGAACTACTCACGCATCACACCGGAGGCTTGCATGGTGATGAAGAAGGCCTTCAGGGTGAATTCCCCTCTCCGGCAGGGTGCCGGGAAGAGCTTTAGATCCCTCCTGGTCTAGGGATGGAGATGACGGTGGCTACAGACTCTTTCGTGGAATTTTGATCGGGTACTTAGGGTTTCTATATCGGAGGCATCTTATAGTCGGAAGGGGAGGCCGAGGGTGTGACCTAGGCGGCCACACCACCCCCTGGCACGAGCCAGGCCTGGTTGCACGACCAAGTGGTGTGTCCGCCCTCTAGCCCCTCTCCGTCTCGTATTCTGGCTCCGTGTCCCCCTCGGTGAAATATTGACTTTGGCTTTTGTCCCGTCCAATTCCGAGAATATTCATTTTCTGACTTTCCTGGAACCAAAAACAGCAGAAAACAGGCAGCTGGCACCGTGGCATCTTGTTAATAGGTTAGTCCAAGAAAGTGTATAAAAATACTCCAAAGTTGGGACAAAACATAAGAAAGTAGATAAAAACCAAGCATGGAACATCAAAAATTATAGATACGTTAGCAACTTATCAAAATCCCCAAGCTTAACTCCTGCTCGTCCTCGAGTAGGTAAGTGATAAAAAGAAAGAATAATTTTTGAGGTGACATGCACCATCATAAACTTGATCAAAGTATTTGTAAAACATTGAAAGTTGGGATCATAGTACTTCAACATAGCATGAAAGATAAAATTCTAGCAATAAGACATAGCAACTATGTTGTAACATGAAAAGGCACAAACAAAAGATTCATGAATAACAATGCTTTGCAAGACGTTTGTTTGTTTCACATAAAGAAAACATAGCATAGTGGCATTCAGCTTGTCCCTCATAATGTAGCAAATCATAATTGCATAGGACACCTTCAAAGTTCATAAGGGTGACTAGATACAAATAGTTTAAGAACAAGCAATATCAAAGGTATGCATCAATCAACAAGTCTTGGGACAATGCACATTATACTAAGAATGGCCACTATGCTCTCTCAATAGGTGCATAAAGATAGAAGATGGAGACTCAACATAAAAGTAAAAGAAACGCCTTCATAGAAGGAAGCAGTGATTCAAGTCTCATAAAGAGCTTCCAAAAATTATGGTACTTATTAGCTTTCAGCTCTCATTGCCCCTATCATAAGCATATTTAGGTGATTAAGGTTAAAGTGACACAACTAAGAGGATATGCTTGACAAGTTATAAGCCGAAATCTCATGCCCCTTACTTACGAAGACCGAACCTCATGCTACTCAACTTTAGTCACAAGTAAGCTCTTGTCATTGTAAGCACATATGTATCATAGAGAACAACCAACGGGGTACCCCTTGCACATGATACAGGAGCTATCCCATAATCAAAATGACAAGGCAAGCAGACAATGAGCATCTCAGCGATCTTTTTATTTGCTATTTGCATAGGTTTATATTGAGGATGCTTCATAGAGTGCTCATTATGGTTATGCTGCAAGTTTCCACCATGATTAGGCATGGCTTAGGCTAGCGGCCCAGGCGTTTCTCTAACACACATACAAACTCCATGATCTTACAAGTTCCACTTTTATTTCACACCACCGGGATCCATAAGCAAAAGAATCATGATATCAACGGGGTACAATGTACAAGTGCAATGTTGAAAGTGTTCCCCATGATACATGGTTCTGCTAACTTCAACTTATGAAGCGCAAGCATATACGCAACAAAGATGAACACAATGATTCAAGTTTATTAAGTGCAAGAAAAGTAAAGTGTGCCATCAAGTTCGTGAGAGCTTTAATCACTAATTTTCACATAACAAGTTTAATTCGGAAGGTAGATAAAAACATGAATATACTTGGAATAGCAAATGCTAATAGGTAGGTATGGTGGACTCTTTGGAATAACTTGGTTTTATGGAGTTGGATGCATGAGTGGGACTCATACTTGGTTATGGAGGCTAGCAAAAGACTGGGAGCAACCAACTAAGAGAGCAACAATGGCCATAATCATGCAAAGCGACAAAACATCATTGATTAAAGCATAAAGTGATATTACAAGTCTAAAACTAAAGGATCATCAAGGCTAGGTGACTTGGGATAGTCATAACATGGTATGAGCATGCGCTAAGTCATCCCAAATAAAGCATCAAAGGAGAATACCACAATACTATGCTTTAATATGCTAAAACAATGCATGATTCTTCCAAAGCACATTAAGCAATCTCAATTGTTTATAACAAGTCATGCTACAGCAAAAATTACTAAGCATAGTGCCAAAACAATATCAAGCTTGGCATGACAAAGCATAGGCCACAGTCAAAAACAAACTCCTTTTACCACTTAAGCATGAACTTTTCCTACTCTTTTCCAATCCAAACCACACTTATTTGAAAACTAATGTATGAAAGAGGGGGTCCAACCAATTTATTCAAGCAAACTTAGAAAACCAAGCAAACGAAAACGAAAACGAAGACGCTCCAAGAACAACACAACTGTGCATGAAACAATTAAAATGAAGTGTTTGGAAAGAACCTAAGATTTTTATTGATGAAGAAGGGGATGCCTTGGGCATCCCCAAGCTTTGACGCTTGTACTTCTTGGATATTTCTTGGGGTGACACACGTGGAATCCCCAAGATTGAGCTTTAGACCATTCTTCATCTCATTACATCATTCTTTCCATACACCTGAAATTTTTCCTTCATACAAAACTTCACACAATCTTTATTAGGAACATTAGTGCACTCAAGATAATAAGTCTTTGGGTTCAGTTTCAACACTAATAAAACTTCCATTAAAACACAAGCTACTGTAGCACTTCCCTCAAAAAGCTCAATTCCCTAAAAGAACTCAAAAAGGAATCAACAAGAAGCAAATGCAAATAATGGCAGAAATCTGTCAAAACAGACCAGCAGGTAAAAACCAATTTTTTCGAAGACCTTATGTTTATCAAATCAAAAAGTGTTGAACTAACGAAAGTTAGATGACAACCTGGGGCAGAAGCACAAAAATTCACAGCTCAACCCGACATACAGAGATTTTACACTGTTTCGGGACAGCAACTTTCCCAAGCATTACTTCTCTCTCATTAGAGGTTACTCTTGGCACAAAAAGCAAATAAAAAGGATAAGGAGAGGTTATTACAGAAGTAATAACTTCCAAGACTCATCTAAAACTTTTGGGTTATCTCCCAATAAGTACTTTTCTTTAACGCCTTTGAGCTAGGCATAAGAATTTCGATGATGCTCACATAAGAAATATGAATTGAAGTAAAAGAGAGCATCAAGAAACAAATTCAAAACACATTTAAGTCTAACCCACTTCCTATGCATAGGAATCTTATACGCAAATAAATTCCCAAAGAACAAAGTGACAGGCATAGAAAGATAAAATGAGAGTAACTTCAAAACTTTCAGCAAATAGGGAGGTGTTTCAGTACCATGAAAACTTTTACAACCATATTTTCCTCTCTCATAATAATTTTCAGTAGCCTCATGAATAAACTCAACAATATAACTATCACATAAAGCATGCTTTTCATGATCTACAAACACATAATTTTTATCAAGCTCAAAAATAGTGGGATTAAAACCTTCAAACCCACTTTTAACAATTTTATAACAAGATGACTGATCAATCTCATTTTCAATAGTAGTACAATTAATATTATCAACCAATATAGGACCATCATCTAGAGCTTTATTATAAAAAAATTCAAAATAATCCACAGGAACATAACATTCATCCTCCTTTGGTAAGCATGAAGGAGAATCAAATAATGTAAGGGGCAAAGAGTTACTCTCATTAGAAGGTAGGCATGGGTAGATCCATTCTTCCTCCTCTTGATCATCACTCTCCTCCTCTTTTTCATCCAATGAGCTTCCAATTTCAGCAATTTCTTCTTCCATAGGCTCCTGCAAGACATTAGTCTCTTCCGTTGGTGGAGAGCATCTATTAAGATATTCAAGAATATATCCATTCTCTACCTTGTAATTATCAAAGCAAAATTTAAGTATATCATAAACCTCATATTTATAAAGTGCATCATCAGTATTTTTAAGCAAATAAGCAAGTTCGAATGCACCCTTCCAAGCAATAAATTCTTCAATTTGTTCCACATCATAAAAGTCATAATTTCCCTTAACATAAGAAGATATGGTAACATCATCATTATACTAACATTGAAAATGGAGGTGTTTATACCTCCTATAGCAACAAGTTTTATCAAAGCAATAAGTAACATTATAAGTAGAGCACACGTTTCTAGCAATGGTATACAATTTATCAATTTGTTCCCATAAGTGTTTCCCTTTTTGTGACAAGCGGTGTTCCTTATAATAATATTTTTGTTCTTCCGTGAATCCACCTTGCCAATAAGATTCAGTTTCAAAGAAACCAACCATTGATAGAAAGCATGATAAAGCAAGACAATAAGAGGCTAATGAAAATAACAACTATAGTAGGAACAAATTTATTTTGTATTTTTGATAAAGAAACAAGCAAATAAAGTAGAAAATAAACTAAGCAAAACAAAAATAACAAAGTAAAGAGATTGGTTATGAGGGACTCTGTCAACACCCGGATTTTTAATCCCAGATGCCTGTTATGCCATACATCGTAATCCCAGGATTACCATTTTTGCGAGACATAACAGATTGGATATCACAGTACATCATCCATTACAAACCATATTAAGGTCTTACACAAATAAAGGATCGCATGATCCAGTCTTAGTACAAACAAGCAGCGGAATAATAAGCGTAGTAGTGGGCTCCATCTTCAGGGTCACAAGCAATACCGACGATGGGAGATGATCCTAGTTGTCATAGTCGTCCTGTTGTCCTTCTTCAGGGTAGTCCTCCTCATAGTATGGCCACGGGAATAGCCAGGAACAAAGCCATGAGTACTCTTTAAGTACTCACAAACTATCACTAACAAGTAAGATAGTTCTAGTAGGAATGCTACACTCTAAGTTTATTTGCAAAAGCTAATTTGAAACCTAAGCTGAGTTCAGAGGTAAAGAAAGCTAATTTAAAGTTCTAAATCACTTAAGTTGGGAACTTAGTTTTCATAGTCACAACCCTGTTGTGGTCAAGTCAAGTCACAAATCATTTCATAAGTCATTTTGAAAACATATGACGATGGAACAGTATGACCACTCCAACTATCCATGACCGCGGACGCGGCTATTCGAACAGTTTAACACTCTGCAGAGGTGGTACACTTTCACCACAAAATTCGATACATCCGTTAGGGATAACCCTGAATCATCATACTTAGTATGCGGATAATCAATCATAACCTTTCAATTACACACCCTAGTATAGGCACCTCTCCTATGAGCTTGGCCTCCCAGCCATGGCCATCTGCCATCCTGGGCACTGCATAGGTGGACATCATCAAGAGGTAGCCTCAGCTCAAACCTCTCCCTCGAAGGAATCCATACTAATGCATATAAACTTCTGGCTAAGCCTTACCCAATTCAGGTATTGTGGTTGTACGGTAAATTTGGAATGGTATCGCATCCGAACCCAACCATCAGTTTTTATAAAGGGCTAAGGATCATGCCTCAACATTTTCATCATCATAAACCATTTGTGTTTCTCAACACATGTCAAAACATCTCAATAGAATGACTCATCATTCCAAGGTTTTCATAATCATTTCCACCAAGTATTCCCATCTAAGTGATCAAGTTTTATGCTTAGCACTAGCCACTAAGGTTAAGAGTGTTCACTAAAGAGGGGTGCTAATCTTCAATCTCATGCCATAGAATGACATCTAAGTATAACTAGATAGGCCAAGTTTTATACTCTTTATGGAAGGTAAAGAACTTTGGTAAAGAAAGAAAGTAAAGCTTGCAAGCAAAACTTGGGATGGGCATAAATCAAAATGATATAACCAAATCATTCTTAAGGCATTTTCTTAAGTTAACAAGTTGGCAAGGGTTAACTTGCTTAGTTCTAGCTTGCTTAGTAGTGATGGCTTGCCTTGGTTGGTGCAGTGGTTGAAATTCTCCTCGTCTTCTTCGGGGTAGAACTCCTCCTCGTAGACTTGGTCGGTACTATCGTCTATAAATGAATACGGGATACACAATCACCAAACAATACTTATCTATTGCTAAATAGCATACTAAGGCACATACTTGATGATCTAGTATTATCACAATCACCACAAGATTTAAAGAACTAGTTTCATTATTTTATTTGAGAAAAGTAATTTCTACTCATTGAAATTAATTAAGATTTAATATTCTCCAATTAAAATATGGGATCATGTGGAAACATGTCATCACCACATGTTCTAATACATGGGAATGTGATTTAAAGTGTTGGTCACATTTTATAAAGTTTAAGTTTATTATTTAATCATTTTAAAGTGACTAGAAACGCCCTAATAGCATTATTTTGGTACTAGTCCAAAGTCACTGCATGCAAACCTAAATATTTTTACATATTCAGATAGGTATGGTCAAATGTGATTTTTGAGAGTTGGAATAAACTCAAAAGCTATTATGGTTGATTTTTGAAAAATGTTTGAATGTAGAAAAGTATCTATCTTGTTATTTTTGCTATAGATTATATTTAACTCCAATTGATTTAAATCCAATGGGATTGGATAGATATTTTAATTATCTTTCTTACAAAATTTGAATCATGCATTTTGGTTAAGTGAAACTCTCTGAATTAATTTTTAAATAAGTGGACAGAATCTAGTTTAAACCTAAATGGAAAACTAATAATTTGAATCTTAGGGCCAGCGCGGGAAAACTAACGGGCCGGCCCAGTGGCGCTCCGCGGCGCAGGGGGCGACTAACAGGGCGGTCCTACATGTTAGCGGCTGCTACTCAGTGAAACGGTACGGGGAATTCTCAGCCATGCGATTAGAACTACGATCGACGGCTGTGGTCCGTCGTCTCCGGCGAACAGTTCTCCGGCGAAGACGAACCCTAGTGGCACGGTGGGGGTACGTGGGGGCTTACCAGGGCTCCAGCTAGACGTGGCGATGGGGCGATCAAACTGGGAGACGACGACGGTTCTAGGCGTGGTCGCGGTGGCTCCTAGGGCTGCTCCAATCGACGGCGCCTCTTCTCCTCTATCGCGGCAAGCTCCAGCGAAATTCCGGCCAACGGCGGCTCGCCTTGCTCTGGGGATTGGGTGGAAGGATCAGTGGAGATAGGAGAGTGAGATGGTGTGCAGAATGAGGTTGGGGTGGCCTCTATTTATAGTTCGACAGCGAGATCGAGCGGCGTGGGCGCGGCTCGTCGGGGGCGACGGTACAGGCAGCTATTGCCGGGGCGGACGTAGGCGGACGGTGCGCGGTCTGCTGGCGGTCATCTACGGCGTAAAGGCACGACTAGGGGCGGTGGCATTTGGTCGGGTGCGAGTCGTACTCTGCACGGCAGAAGCGGCGTTCGACGCAGCGCGCGGTGGCTGCGGGTCAAGCGGCGACGAACGAGCATGTTCGGGTGGTTCCTGGGGTCATGGCAAAGCGGTGCACGCAGGCTGCGGTCGAGGCATGGCGTGTGCTCGCTTGTCAGGCGCGGCGCTCTGGCGCGTGCTTGGCATGGCGTAGACACGGTGGGCGCGGTGCTCTCTGGGTGGTCCACGGCCTGGCAGTGCTCGGGGAAGGGACAAAGAGGGGCGGCGCATTGGTGGCTATCTCCTAGACATGGCGGGAGAGAGCAGGGCGGCGCGGGTTGAGCGGTCCATGGTCGACCTGCATGGGGGTGCTCGGGCGACATGGCACTAGCGCCAGCAGTGAAGGGGGCTAGGCTTAGATACTATGGTTGGTGCTGGGGTGACCAAGGGACAAGGATTGAGCCAGAAAGGAGGACAAAACATTGATCAAAACAGTAATTGTTAGGCAGGTTTATCTGTGATCACCAAGTGTTTGATGAAATAGCTGAAAGAAAATTATATTTGAATTTTGAAAAGATTTTTGGTGTGTGATCTGATCTTATGCTTGGTAGTCTCTGGTTGCTGGGAATTGTCAAGGTGAACTGGTTTGGTTGGTTTTGAGAAATGATGATCTTAACACCTACACTTGATTCAATTTTCAAATGTTATTTAAATTGCCTTGCTAAAAGTTATTGTAAATTGTAAAGTGGCCCTTGGTACATCTTTACTTGGTCTAGCAAGGGGTGCAAAGATCTAGAATTGTTTCTGTTGGGAAATGACTTCTAGGAATACCTAAAGTGGCCTAGTGGATTAAAATGGTCAAAATGACCATTTGGTCTTTTTATTCTTATTTGATTTCTTTTTCTTTGGATTTTGTTTGTAAATGGTCTAGATGATGTGGCATTCATCTTTGAACCATTTCATGTCATTTGTAGCAATCAAGCATGGCATTTCCAAACAATTCTACACTAATGCAACACACATGCATTCATTAATCATTTTAATAATAAAAAAGTTTTTGCTAACCCTAATTTGGGTGATTAGATTCTTGATAACCTTGATTAAAGTTTTGGGATGTTACAGACTCCCCTTATGAAGATGTCCTTGACTCCCCGGCAACGGCGCCAGAAAAATACTTGCTGACTCGTGTAATAACGAGCTCGTTGGGGAACCCCAAGAGGAAGGTATGATGAGCACAGCAGTAAGTTTCCCTCAGTTATGAAACCAAGGTTATCGAACCAGTAGGAGCAAGGAAACACCTCCAAGGTGTTGGTTCCAACTTGGAATCCTGCACCGGTTTTGCTGAAAACAAAGGTGCTGAAAACAAAGGATTAAACGTATTGTGTGGAAGAAAGTAATAGCTTGCAAAAAGTAAACAGAAAATAGTAAACAATTGTAGATTGAGTGTAAAAGAAAGGACCGAGGTCCATAGTTTACTAGTGGTGGTTCTCCTTAAGATAGATAACATGTTGGGTGAAGAAATTACAACGGGGCAATTGACAAACATTGAGAAAGCATACATGCATATACTAATCATCTTGACTCTTTTGAGATTCGATTGGGCATTACAACATTATACATAGACCATAATCCAACTGCATCTATGACTAATAATCCACCTTCAGGTTATCATCCGAACCCCCTCCAGTATTAAGTTGCAAGCAACATATAATTTTATTACGCATTGCGTGTAAAGTAAACAATATGATTGTTCTATGAACAAAGGATTGTTGTTTTCTCCCTAGTAGCAACAACACATCTAGTACCTTAGAGATTTCTGCCACTTCCTCATATTACTAGAGGCATGAACCCACTATCGAGCATAAATACTCCCTCTTGGAGTTGCAAGCATCTACTCGGCCAAGATAGCTACTAACAACGGAGAGCATGCAAGATCACAAATAACAAAGACATAATAGAATCAATAATTAATCTGAAATAGCATCTCAATATCCATCGGATCCCCGCAAACACAACATGTAGGATTACAAATAGATGATCTTGATCATGAACGGAGCTCACAAGATCTAAACATGATAGCACAAAGGAGAAGAACCAACCATCTAGCTACTACATGGACCCGTAGTCCAAGGATGAACTACTCACGCATCACACCAGAGGCTTGCATGGTGATGAAGAAGGCCTCCAGGGTGAATTCCCCTCTTCGGCAGGGTGCCGAGAAGAGCTTCAGATCCCTCCCGGTCTAGGGATGGAGATGACGGCGGCTATAGAGTCTTTCGTGGAATTTTGATCGAGTACTTAGGGTTTCTATATCGGAGGCATCTTATAGTCGGAAGAGGAGGCCGAGCGGGTGCCCTAGGCGGCCACACCACCCCCTGGCGTGGGCCAGGCCTGGCCACGTGGCCAGGTGGTGTGGCGGCCCTCTGGCCCCTCCCCGTCTCGTATTCTGGCTCCGTGTCCCCCTCGGTGAAATATTGACTTTGGCTTTTGTCCGGTCCAATTCCGAGAATATTCATTTTCTGACTTTCCTGGAACCAAAAACAGCAGAAAACAGGCAGCTGGCACTATGGCATCTTGTTAATAGGTTAGTCCAAGAAAGTGTATAAAAATACTCCAAAGTTGGGACAAAACATAAAAAAGTAGATAAAAACCAAGCATGGAACATAAAAAATTATAGATATGTTAGCAACGTATCAGTTTCCCTCACTTAGAGGGGAGATTTATTGGTGGGGTTGTAAATCTAGATCTCCTCTTTCAAATCCCTCAAGAATATGCAAGAATCAATGGAGGGATTGAGGGATAGCAAGCTAAAGAAGGTCAGCAATGGAGGGGAAAACTTGCAAGGAAGGTTAGGGAATCATTAGGGAAGAAGGGCCCCTTAAATAGGTCCCTAGAAATCCAACCGTTAGGCCCAGGAATCGCCCGGTCCAGAGTCTCCAGACTAGGACCGGAGTCTCTGATGTACCTAGGCCAAACAGGGTCAAACTGGGGGACAATTATTACGCGGTCCGTAGATGGACTGGAGATTCAGTCCGGAATCTCTGGTCTTACAAAAACTGGCAGAAAGACCAATACAAAAACAATCATAACTTTTGCATCGGGACTCAGATTTTGATGATCTTGGGCTCGTTTTAAAGAGGAAAACAAACTCTACAAGATCATGTAGAGAACCATCATAGTCCAGTAAGGGAGGAAGAACCAAATGACGAAAGTTTTGACCTCTCTCAAAAATACGAACCGGTAAAACCACCAACATCGAAAACGCAATAGAGAATGCATATAAAATCTGTTTTCGATGAACTTGGGCTTTTCATGAAGACTAACACAAGCTATAAATCCTCTCATGGATAAGAACCAAATAACAGAAGGTTTTACTAATCTCTAAAAGACAAATCGGTAAAACCTCTAACATCGAAAACGCAATAGAGAATGCATATGAAATCCATTTTCGATGAACTTAGAGCTTGTTATGAATATTACCACAAGCTCAAGAACCTCACATGGATAAGATCCAAATAACAACCAAGAAATATGATGCCAAGTATGCAATGGTTTGAGCTCTCTCCGAAGGATATAATCAAGTTACTCACTCGAGAGCCCCTCTTGATAGTACGGCTACCTATCCTATAAACCGGTCTCCCCAACTAACACCATGAGACTGGTTAGAAAGAAACCCTATCAAGAACATACATTTGCCTTGAGCATATTCCACTTGAGCTTGACGATAACGATGTTTTCCTCCATAAGATGGAACACCTTTCTTGATTGCGCTAGCTTGGTGAAGTCTTCCAAATTGCTCCCCAATACTCACTATGGGAGAGCCTCTCTTTTAGGAATATATTCACAAATCCATGATCACCATAATGATGGCAAGCCCCAAGCATATGATCTCTTCGATATGGCTCATCTTGAACTTGCACATCATTTATTCTTTCTTCATTATGTTGGTGACTTGAAGATACATAAGAGATATTATTCCAACTTTATTGTTCAAGACACACTTGCCATAGGCTCAACTCTCACATGACCAATCTTTGGATCTCTCCTTGAACACCTTGGTCAACACTTGATATTCTTTACTTTCTTCTTCTCTCAACCTTGAAGCCAACATATGGTACAAGCATTTCCTATGGACAAATCCTACAAGTAAAACTCAATGCAAACATAAGTCCATAAATATTGTCATTAATTACCAAAACTATACACGGGGGCACACATGCATTTTCAATCTCCCCCATTTTGGTAATTGATGACAATACATTTGAGAGGGTTTATATAAGGAATTAATCAAACAAAATGTTGTGCTAACATCAAATACAACACAAGTATGTGATGTTAGTACAACCACAATATAGAGCAAACTCCCCCGCAATCTATGCTCGTGTGGATGAACTTGAATTTCATTGCATATATTGCCAACCATTACCGATGGTTGAGTTTTCTCTATATATTCAAGATGCCATGCAACACACTAATATGCAAAGCACACGAGGCAATTGTTTAAGTACAAAACTCACAACATACAACCAAATTCCCTAAAACCCTCTAAAACTTCTCCCACATTAGCATCGATTGCCAAAATGGGTGAAAGACTTTAGAATGCCAATTTAGTGAGAGTTCCTCCATATGGTGTGCATTTCCCATAATATGAGCGGAATCAAATGCACGTATCCAATGACGAATACCATGAGGAAATCAAACTAAACTGAGGATCCAAAGATTGCAAAGAAATAAAATGGTGAAGAAGCATCAACGAATGAAGCAAGCAATCAAAAGATCGAAAGAAGCACTTCACAAAAGGAAGATACCAAAAGAAAGATAGATATTATGATAAGGTTGAAAAGAGAGTGATCTGAATAATATGAGGAGACTCCCCAAGGTTTGGGCACAAATTATAATTTGCGTTTGAATACAATATGCACAAACATGGCATCCTCATTCCCTCTGTGTCATTTAAACCACGAGCACAAGCAAGAGGGAAGATATTATGATGAGAGAAAATGGGTGTTTAGATGAAAATAGGAGGCTCCCCAAGTTTCATGCACAACAAAGTGCACAATTATGGAATCCTAACTCCCCATAATCAAACAAAACACTAAACAAGAACAAGAAGGCAAATGTGTGTTCTTAGGTAAATTAGGAAAGCTCCACAAGGTTTATGCACCAAATATAATAATTGCTTTGAATGCAAAGTGCATAAACATGGTATCCTTGCTCCCCCAAACTTATATAACAACACAAAGTCATTAGAGATAAACTTTCTTAATACCAACGAGTGCCAAAATATGCAAATGAAAAGGTCAAGCACTCAAAATAAAACTTTTGGAGCCACCAAAGAATAAAAAGTATCACAAGGTGGACCCCAAAGCAATAGGACATCAACTAGAGATTTAGCAATATTCATGTGTATAAGTCTCTAGGTAGATCACAATCACCAAGATATACATCCACAAAGAAACATGTACACACAAAATGGATACTCAAGAATGAACAAGATATCTAAATGAAAGTCATAGATAATGCCCATAAGATATTTGCTAGAAAGCATGGCCAAAGGCTCAAATTTATCTTATTAAACATCAATGACCTCCAAACACGAACAAATACATCACAACTATCACAAGGGAACAAGAGATAGTTGGAATGCATTGGGAAAGGCAACAAGTATCATAAAGACCAAATAAACCTTGCAAATTCATCCATATTGCACATGAGAGAAATTGAGGAAATGATTGGGTATAGAATTTCTAGATTGGCATATGTGGGATTGGTTAATAATAACCATGACTTTTATACACTCCCCAAAATATGCATTCATCTCAACTTACTCATAACACAATAAGGATGATACAATAAAATCTTGCAAGAACCACAATAAAAGCAACTGAAGGACATCATGCCATGATGCAACCATAAAGCTTGGATGCTAGAAAAGTATGCATGAGAGGGATAATTTCCACCGAGATAACATTGGTAGGATGTAGTAGATATGAGTTTGTTCATCATCCTAGCTTGCCTCCAATTATCATTTAGTCACCACATCTTCTTATTATTAAGACAAGCATCCAATGTATCTCCAATGTACCTAAAATACATTCAAGTACACAATGGTCCCAAAACTCATTGGGTCCAAAGTAGTTAGATACGCTATAATACATAGGACAAACTCCACAAAAACATGTGCATATTGATATGAAATTGAATTTCATGCACATCTTAGCCAAAATAGGATTTTGTGGAGTTTAACCTATATATTGGATCATAGAAAGCAAGCATACCATAATATATATATTTAGTAAATATGCATGCACAAGACTTTCAAGAACCAAAAGGAGATATAGTTTCAACAAAACACCAATAACACCAAGAAGGTACACCAAAGTGTGACCCAACAAACGGTTGTCCAAATTATATCAAAGACCAAATCAACACATGATAGGACACAAATTCAACAAATGAACAAGGAAAAAGCCAAAGAGAAAAGAGGATAAGCAAATATAAATGCTCAACGATTTGTCTCATTCAAATGGTTAAAACAAAGCAGGGAATGAGAAAATCAACTCTCAAACAAAATACCACTTGAAAAATAAATGGTTCCAACAAAAGAACCAAACTCTCAACATTTTTCAAGAATGGCACAAAGTACCAAAGAAAAGGTTTATCTTCCAATGGCATAAAACATGGTAGGGATCAACACATGTCATGAAGAAGCATAAAACGAGTGTTCTAAATAATATAGGAGAATTCCCCTATGATTAGTGCATTATTTAAGATTTTGCATTTGAATACAAAATGCACACACATGGGTTCATCATCCCTACCTACATCAACTGGAGCACTAAATGATTTCAAGACAAAGAAAGATCCATAAGAGTCGAGGAAGACATGGGAGACAAAACACAACAAATTCTTGGCAAGAGATAGTACAAAATTAAGTGAAGGCAAAAATGAATATGATCAATAAACTTCTACCATAAATATAGTACTAATTGTCCAAGGGCAAACAGTATTGGGAATAATCTTCCCGAGGTAGTTCACACGGATATCTAAGATCATATTCACACAAAGAAGCATATAACAAAGTATAAGAAGTAAGCTTGATGCTCCGGAAGAGATTCTTGGTAGCTTCCAATAGTCACACAATAAATAGTGATTAGAGTAACTTGAAGTTAGTGGTTTCCATGAGGATATAGATGTCCAAGTATGAGGAAACACATACCAAGAAGAGCTCACACAAACAAGATCCAAAAGATGAGGAACAATATATTTAAGAAAAATTGAACTTGTTTGAGCAAATGTGTCACATAGGAGCTAGATAATTATCAATATCAATTCTAAGTGACACAACCTAGAATATTCACATTTTCTAGGCTTGTAATATGCACTAAGCATATGACTCCCCCATAATCTGATAAACCATAAATATCGACACGAGGCAAAAGGATCCAAATAGAGATGATTAATGGACATTATAGACCTTGAATTTCTCATGAGAAACATACCACATATAGACTAGATAATATTGCACTATCAATACTAGGTGGTATTCCTCATGTACACACATTTAGGATTGTGAGGTGCCCCAAAGGACAACACACTCCCCCAAAATGGGATAGTCCATTAATCTCCCGCAAGAGCCAATTAAGATATGAACAAGATGCAATAGGCTCAAACATAAAACACATACATGGTGTGCAAACCAACATAGACAAGCTTGATTTCTCAAGTTAAGCAAGTAGGAAGCACAACATATACAAAACACATGCAAGGTACAAAACTAACACATGCACAAGGGGGCGAGTAACTTTCAATGTATATGAGTTAAGCACATGTTACCGCAAGGAGGAACATTTGATATATGACAGAAGCATGATAATCCAAATGGCTTGACTTAACAAGAATAAATGATGAAGATCCCTCAATTCTTCATAATGTAGCCAAACATCCAATGCTCTCCAAACAAACCTATTGATCAAGTTTTGGCTTGTTGGTCCCCAACCAAGTTGGGTCCTAAGAAGTTAGTCGCAATAGGCTTGGCAACCCAAATGGTTCTTTTCTTGAACTCACATTGAGCACCAACAAATTTGGCAAACATATTACCAACCTCATCCTTATGAAGAGAATAAGCATCATCAATTATGATAGGGTTGGATGAGGAGTTACCAATGGTGCATGAGGAAGAAATATGCCCTTTCTCGCGACAAATGTAGCAAGTTCTTCTCTTGCCATCTTTCCTTTTGTATGAAGCAACAACTTGAGGAAGAACTTGAATCTTCTTGGGAGGAGGCCCATCTCTAACAAGAGGTAGAGCTTGAGGCTGCTTCCCTTGTTGCTTCTTGCTAAGGTGCTTCTTCTTCAATGGGCAAGACTTAACATGATTCCATTCTTCCTTGCACTTGAAGCAAACAATGTTGGACGGATGCTTAACTTGATCTTGGCCATTTTTCTTTTTGCTCTTGTGCTTCAACTTGATATTGGACTTGTTATTTATATTGGAGTTTAATCCAAGTCCACTCTTGTCATTGGGGGATTTTACACATTCAAGATGTTGTTGAGTGTGGCCTTCCCTTTATGACCCTTTTTCCAGTCATTCTTCAAAGAAGTGACTTGAGCCTTGAGCTCTTTAATTTCCTCTACATGGTTAGTGTGAACAACAATACTAGAGGAAGTGGATGCTACATTGTTAGAGCAACAAGGCACTAAATGTAATTCATCACAAGATGTAGCAATGGCATGAGTGGATGAATTACAAGGACAAGCACATGGCAATATTACATTTTGAGTATAAGTAGTGCTAATGTCCACATGAGGCTCATTATATGTTACCTTTGACATAATAGCCTCATGAGCTAATTTTAGCCTATCATGGTACGCTAGAAGATCCTCATGAGAGCTTGATAGCTTACCTTGACTTTCTTGCAAGGTCACATACTTGCTAGTTAGCAAAGCAAGTTGAGTCTTTATCTAAACATTCTCCTTCAAAATAGATGCTTCACAAGAAATAGAGTTAGTAGCACAAGCATCATAATTAATTGCAAGAGGTGAGGGCAACTTCAAAAGCTCTTTTGAGTAAGAGGCTTTAAGTTGCTCATGTGACTCGGTGAGTTTGATGAGTTCTCCCTTGATGACCCTAGAGCCATTTTTAAGGTGCTCAAAATCCTCAAGGAGTTTAGCTAAGCAACTTGAATCCCAACATTTTTACTTTTAAGATCACTTTCCACCTCAAGATATCTATCACGAGATTCCTTCACTCTAGACAGCTTTAGAGCAAAAGTCTCCTCAAGAGTTTCCTTAGTGGTCTGTTCCTCTTCAAGAGCTTCATTTAGATGTGCAATTTGATAAGCATACTCACGCACAAAGCTACTCATTTTATCAATGGTGTTCTCATGATCCTCAGTTTGTGCTTCTAACTTACCAATGTGTTCTTTGCTCTTAATAGCAAAGTCCAAGATTTCAACAAAGTTAGAGCAAGCAATATTATCCTTAACAAGAGCATGATAAACCATCTCACCCTTTTCATATAAATCATCAACATTAATCTCTTTTTCCTTATTATCCTCATCCTCATCATCACAAGAGATATTGGGTTCCAAAGTAGGAGTTACCTTTGAATCCCAAGCCATAAGGCATAGGTGGTAACCGTGAGATGATGATGATGAAGAATTACTTGAAGCTCCATTCAAATTTGTGTCTTTACCAATAGAATCTTCGGTTTCCTCTACATTGTTAGACACACAACAACTAGAGGAAATAGAAGCATTTATATTATGACAACAAGGAAAAGAGAGCATATCATCATGTGATATATTGAGGCAATTTATACATGATATGCAAGGACTATCAACATTAGCATGTAAATCATATATAGTGCTAAACGTGTTTAAGTCCAAAGATGAAGTATTGAAATGAGATAGAGAAGAAGGATCAATAAGAGTAATCTCACTATCAACATTGCAAAGTTCACCACCACTCACCATATCATTACCTTGTGTCTTACCACACTTTGGTGAAGTGTAATAAAAAGAAAACTCATCTCTACTGGAAGTTGATGACCCACAAGTATAGGGGGTGTATCGCAGTATTTTCGAGGGAAGTGAAACCCAATTTATTGATTCGACACAAGGGGAGCCAAAGAATTATTATCAGCCTTAACAACTGAGTTGTCAATTCAGTTGCACCTGGAAACAATCTTGCTCATAGCAGTTTATCAGTAGCAACAGTTTTGTAGTAGGAATAGTAAAGTAACAACAGTAGTAAAGCAAAGACAGTAGTAACAAAAGCAGTAAATAGTGGGATTCGAGTGCGGTAGGCATAGGGATGGATGGACGGGCGTTGCATGGACAAGACAATTCACATAGCAATCAGAACATAGGGCAATTGTAGATAAATAAGATAAAGCATCCAAGTACTAGACAATCCTAGGCATGTGTTCCATATATAGTCATACGTGCTCGCAATGAGAACTTGCACAACATCTTTTGTCCTGCTAGCCCGTTTGTAGCGGGGCCTCTAGGGAACTACTGGGAATTAAGGTGCTCCTTTTAATAGAGCACCGGAGTAAAGCATTAACACTCTGTGAACACATGTGATCCTCACATCAAAGCCATTCCCTTCCGGTTATCCTGATTTCTGTCACTTCGGGGCCATAGGTTCCGGACAACAACATGTGTATACAACTTGCAGATAAGACCAAAACAATACTATCATAATGAATCAATAACATGTTCAAATCTGAAATCATGGCACTCGGGCCCTAGTGACAAGCATTAAGCACAACAAGTCGCAACAAAGTCATAAAGCACTAATAAAAGATACTAGGCACCATGCCCTAACAATCTGATGCCATTACATGAACGATCTCATCCAATCCATACCATCCCCATAGCCTACAGCGGGGGATTACTCACTCATAGATGGAAGAAACATGGATGGTCGATGGAGATGATGGTGGAGATCGATGGAGATGGCTCCGGGGGCATTTCCCCGTCCCGGCAGCGTGCCGGAACAGAGACTTTCTGTCCCCCGAATCTCCCCTTCGGTGGTGGCGGCGCTGCGGAAATTTTTCTGGAAAAACATCGAACCCCCCGAAGTTTTTAGGTCAGAAGGCTTCTTATAGGCGAAGAGGGAGACCGAGGGGGTGCCTGGGGCCACCACACCAGGCCCTGCCGCGGCCAGGCCCGACCCGCGCCTGGCGGGAGTGTGGCCAGCCCCTGGCCCTCCTCCGTCTCGTACTCTGGCTCTGTGAGTCTTCTGGAAAAATAGGCACTTTGGCTTTTGTCCCGTCCAATTCCGAGAATATTCATTTTTTGACTTTCCTGGAACCAAAAACAGCAGAAAACAGGCAACTGGCACTGTGGCTCTTGTTAATAGGTTAGTCCAAGAAATCAAATGAAAAGTACTCCAAAGTGTGGACAAAACACAAGAAAGTGGATAAAACCAAGCATGGAGCATCAAAAATTATAGATACATTTGCAATGTATCAACATCCCCAAGCTTAACTCCTGCTCGTCCTCGAGTAGGTAAGTGATAGAAATAAAGAATAATTTTTGAGGTGACATGCACCATCAAAGACTTGATCAAAGTATTTGTAAAACATTCAAAGCTGGGATCATAGTACTTCAACATAGCATGAAGGATAAAGTTCTAGCAATAAGATATAGCAACTAAGATGCAACATGAAAAGGCACAAACAAAAGATTCATGAATAACAATGCTTTGCGATACGTTTGTTTGTTTCACATAAAGAAAACATAGCACAGTGGTATTCAGCTTGTCCCTCAATATAGTAGCAAATATAAATGCATAGGACACCTTCAAAGTTCATAAGAGTGACTAGATACAATAGCTTAAAACAAGAAATAACAAGTTATGCATCAATCAACTAGTCTTGGGACAATGCACATAGAACTAAGAATGGCCACTATGCTCTCAAAGTAGGTGCATAAAGATAGAAGGTGGAGACTCAATATAATGGTGGAAGAAAGGCCTTTTGTAAAAGGAAGTAGGGATTCAAGTCTCATAAAGAGCTTCCAAAAAATATGGTACTTATAGCTTTCAGCTCTCATTGCCCCTATCATAAGCATCTTGAAGGTGGTTAAGGTTAAAGTGACACAACTAAGAGGATATGCTTGACAAGTTATAAACCGAAATCTCATGCCCCTTACTTACGAAGAACGATCCTCGTGCTACTCAACTTCAGTCACAAGTAAGCTCTTGTCATTGTAAGTATATGTGTATCATTAAGAACCGCCAACAGGGTACCCCTTGCACATGATACGGGAGCTTTCCCATAATCAAAATGACAAGGCAAGCAGACAATGAGCATCTCGGCGATCTTTTTATTTGTTATTTGCATAGGTTTTTATTGAGGATGCTTCATAGAGTGCTCATTATGGTGATGCTGCAAGTTTCCACCATGATTAGGCATGGCTTAGGCTAGCGGCCCAGGTGTTTCTCTAACACACATACAAACTCCATGATCTTACAAGTTCCACTTTTATTTCACACCGCCAGGATCCGTAAGCAAAAGAACATGATATCAACGGGGAACAAAGTACAAGTGCAATGTTGAAAGCATTCCCCATGAAACATGGTTCTGCTAATTTCAACTTATAAAGCGCAAGCATATACGCAACAAAGAAGGACCCAATGGTTCAAGTTTATTAGAGGCAAAAAGTAAAGTGTGCCATCAAGTTCGTGAGAGCTTTAATCACTAGTTTTCTCATAACAAGTGGAAGGTAAACAAAAGCATGAATATACTTGGAATAGCATAAGCTAGTAGGTAGGTATGGTGGACTCTTTGGAATAACTTGGTTTAGGGAGTTGGATGCATGAGTGGAACTCATACTTTGTTGTGGAGGCTAGCAAAAGACTGGGGGCGACAAACTAAGAGAGCAATAATGGCCATAATCATGCAGAACGACAAAACATCATTGATCAAAGCATAAATTGATACTACAAGTTGAAAACTAAAGGATCATTAAGGATTATGGTGACTTGGGATAGTCATAACATGGTGTGAGCATGCGCCAAGTCAACCCAAATAAAGCATCAAAGGAGAATACCACTATACTATGCTTTAATATGCTAAAACAACACATGATTCATCCAAGGCACATTAAGCAATCTCAATTGTTTATAACAAGTCATGCTACAACAAAGAATACTAAGCATAAAGACAAAAAAATATCAAGCATGGCATGACAAAGCAAAGGCCACAGTCAAAAACAAGCTCTCTTTACCACTTAAGCATGAGCTTTCCTACTCTTTTCCAAACCAAACCAAACCATTTGAACACCAATGTATGAAAGAGGGGGTCCAACCAATTTATTCAGCAAACTAAGCAAACCACACAAACTAAAAACCAAAACGAAGATGAAAAAGAAGACGCTCCAAGAAAAACACAACTGTGCATGAAACAATAAAAATGAAGCGTTTGGAAGAAACCTGGAATTTTTATTGATGAAGAAGGGGATGCCTTGGGCATCCCCAAGCTTTGACGCTTGTACTTCTTGGATATTTCTTGGGGTGACACGCGTGGCATCCCCAAGCTTGAGCTTTAGTCCATCCTTCATCTCATTACTCATTCCTTCCATACACCTGAAATTTTTCCTTCATACAAAACTTCACACAATCTTTATTAGCAACATTAGTGCACTTAAGATAAATAAGTCTTAGGGTTCAGTTCTAACACCAAATAAACTTCCATTAGAACACTAGCTACTGTAGCACTTCCCTCAAAAAGCTCAATTCCCCAAAAAGACTAAAGAAGGAACCAACAAGAAGCAAATGCAGAAAATGGCAGAAATCTGTCAAAACAGACCAGCAGGTAAAGACGATTTTTTTCGAAGACCTTCTGTTGCTCAAATCAAAAAGTGTTGAACTAACTAAAGTTATATAACAATCTGGGAAGAAGCACAAAACATTACAGCTCAATCCGACATACATAGCTCTCTCACGAATTTTTACGGTGAAGCACAAAAAATCTGTTTCGGGACAACAACTTTCCCAATCATTACTTCTCTCTCATTAGAGGTCACTCTTGGCACAAAAAGCAAATAAAAATGATAAGGAGCGGTTATTACAGAGGTAATAACTTCCAAGACTCAACTAAAACTCTTGGGTTATCTCTCAACAAGTACTTTTCTTTAACGCCTTTAAGTTAGGCATAATGAAAAACTAAAATGGATAGAATAGAAGTAAGCAGAGATAATCATGGTGAGAACATTGTTTTGTTCAATGAAATCCTTTTGTTAACAAGGTTGATCAGGTCTTGCTACCAAAACAATTTCATATGAGACAAAACTTTGTATTCCACTAATGATTATGTTACCTCAACCTTGATAGCAATGGTCCCAATCATAATAGTTTCGCATTTTTCTCTTTGTATGGGACAATATATTTCTCCAACTTGAATGCCCTCAACATGTTCAATTAAATTCAAACCATAAGTCCTTTCAATCTTCTTGAGGAAATAGACAATGTGTTCATTGAAGGTCACCTTCCCTTGATTACAATTAATAACAACTCCTGCAGTATTTAAGAAAAGGTCTCCCAAGAATAATAGACATATTATCATCTTCAGGCATAAAAGTTTGAGAGGATGATCTCATAAGAAATATGAGTTGAAGTAAAAGAGAGCATCAGGGAGCAAATTCAAAACACATTTAAGTCTAACCCACTTCCTATGCATAGGAATCGTGTAAGCAAATAACAAAGTGACAGGCATAGGAAGATAAAACAAGAGTAACTTCAAAACTTTCAGCACATAGAGAGGTGTTTCAATACCATGAAAACTTCTACAACCATATTTTCCTCTCTCATAATAATTTTCAGTAGCCTCATGAAGAAACTCAACAATATAACTATCACATAAAGCATGCTCTTCATGATCTACAAGCACTAGAGCTTTATTATAAACATTTTCAAGAGAAACCTCAGGAACATAACATTCATTCTCCTTTAGTAAGCAAGGGGGACAATCAAATAATGTAAGGAATAAAGAGTTACTCTCATTAGAAGGTAGGCATGGGTAGCTAATCCATTCTTCCTCCTTTTGTTCATTACTCTCCTCCTCTTTTTCATCTAATGAGATTTCGGGTTCATCAATTTCTTCTTCCATAGGATCCTGCAAGGCATTAGTCTCTTCCATTTGTGGAAAGCATCTATTAAAATATTCAAGAATATAGCCATTTTCATCCTTGTAATTATCAAAGCAAAATTTAAGTATACCATACACCTCATATTTGTAAGGTGAATCATCAATATTTTCAAGCAAACTAGCAAGTTCAAAAGCACCCTTCCAAGCAATAAATTCTTTAATTTGTTCCGCATCATCAAAGTCATAAATTCCTTTAGCATAGGAAGATATGGTATCATTATCACTATACTCACATTGAAAAGGGAGGTGTTTATACCTCTTTCAGCAACAAGACTCATCACAGCAATAAGTAACATTATAAGTAGAGCACACGTTCCTAGCAATGGTATACAATCTATCAATTTGTTCCCATAAGTGTTTCCCTTTTTGTGACAAGCGGTGTTCCTTATAATAATATTTTTGATTTTCCGTAAACCCACCTTGCCAATAAGCTTCAGTTTCAAAGAAACCAACCATTGCCAACAAGCATGATAAAGCAAGACAATAACAAAGCAACGAAAATAACAACTAGAGTAGGAACTAATTTTTTTGTATTTTTGATAAAGAAACAAGTAAACAAGGAGAAAAATAATCTTAGCTTGAACAATAGCGAATCCAAGTGGACTTGATAAATAAAGCTATGCTCCCCGGCAACGGCGCCAGAAAATAGTCTTGATGACCCACAAGTATAGGGGGTGTATCGCAGTATTTTCGAGGGAAGTGAAACCCAATTTATTGATTTGACACAAGGGGATCCAAAGAATATTTATCAGACTTAACAACTGAGTTATCAATTCAGCTGCACCTGGAAACAATCTTGCTCACAGCAGTTTATCAGTAGCAACAGTTTTGTAGTAGGAATAGTAAAGTAACAACAGTAGTAAAGCAAAGACAGTAGTAACAAAAGCAGTAAACAGTGGGATTCGAGTGCGGTAGGCATAGGGATGGATGGACGGGCGTTGCATGGACTAGACAATTCACATAGCATTCAGAACATAGGGCAATTGCAGATAAATAAGATAAAGCATCCAAGTACTAGACAATCCTAGGCATGTGTTTCATATATAGTCATACGTGCTCGCAATGAGAACTTGCACAACATCGTTTGTCCTGCCAGCCCGTTTGCAGCGGGGCCTCTAGGGAACTACTGGCAATTAAGGTGCTCCTTTTAATAGAGCACCGGAGCAAAGCATTAACACTCCGTGAACACATGTGATCCTCACATCAAAGCCATTCCCTTCCGGTTATCCCGATTTACATCGCCGGGGCCATAGGTTCCGGACAACAACGTGTGTATACAACTTGCAGATAAGACCAAAAACAATAATATCATAATGAATCAATAACATGTTCAGATCTGAAATCATGGCACTCGGGCCCTAGTGACAAGCATTAAGCACAACAAGTCGCAACAAAGTCATAAAGCACTAATAAAAGATACTAGGCACCATGCCCTAACAATCTGATGCCATTACATGAACGATCTCATCCAATCTCTACCATCCCCATAGCCTACAGCGGGGGATTACTCACTCATAGATGGAAGAAACATGGATGGTCGATGGAGATGATGGTGGAGATCGATGGAGATGGCTCCGGGGGCACTTCCCCGTCCCGGCAGGGTGCCAGAACAGAGACTTTCTGTCCCCCGAATCTCCCCTTCGGTGGTGGCGGTGCTGCGGAACTTTTTCCGGAAAAACGTCGAACCCCCCGAAATTTAGGTCAGAAGGCTTCTTATAGGCGAAGAGGGAGACCGAGGGGGTACCTGGGGACACCACACCAGGCCCTGGCGCGGCCAGGCCCAGCCCGCGCCTGGGGGGTGTGGCCATCCCCTGGCCCTCCTCCGTCTCGTACTCTGGCTCCGCGAGTCTTCTGGAAAATAGGCACTTTGGCTTTTGTCCCGTCCAATTCCGAGAATATTCATTTTCTGACTTTCCTGAAACCAAAACAGCGAGAAAAGCAGTGACAATTGTGGCTCTTGTTAATAGGTTAGTCCAAGAAATCAAATGAAAAGTACTCCAAAATGTGGACAAAACACAAGAAAGTGGATAAAACCAAGCATGGAGCATCAAAAATTATAGATACATTTGCAATGTATCAGAAGTGGAAGCAATAAAATCATCCTCAATAATGTTGGACACATCATTATTATCTTGAAGTTTTGTCCATAACTCATGAGCGCTCCAAAAAGGTATGATTGAAGAAGTAACTACATAGCTCAAAGCATTAACAAGAACATTAGAAGCTTGAGCATCGAGATATTAGTTTTTCTCATCCTCACAAGAAAGATTTTGGAAATCCATTGGAGGAGAAAAACCTATATCAACAATCCGCTCCAAATTTGGGTCCATGTCCTGAAAATAAATAAGCATACAAGTTTTCTATATATCATAATTTGTGCCATCGAATATGAACATTTCATTATGCACTAATCTCCTAGCTGGCATCTTTACTCTCAAGGCGGTGAAGCCTAAAATGAGAGACCAGGCTGTGATACCAATTGAAAGGACAAGGATGTCGCCTAGAGGGGGGGTGAATAGGCGGTTTAAAAACTTTTACAAGATGGGCTTAACAAAGGTGGAATAAAACTAGCGTTTACTTTATCAAGCACAAAACCTATATATATACTATGGTTCACCTATGTGCACCAACAACTTATGCTAAGCAAGACAAGCAAATATGTGATAGAAAGATATAGACTTCAAGCACGAAGGCTATCACAAAGTAAGGTGCATAAGTAAGAGCTCGGGTATAGAGATAACCGAGGCACGCAGAGATGACGATGTTTTACCGAGTTCCTCCCAACATGGAGTATGTCTCGTTTGGAGAGGGGGTGGTATCAAACCACCAATGCCACAAAAGGCCTCCCATGTTCTCCTGTGAATCTCACCCCAATAGGATCGATCCACACTTCTACTACCGGTGCACTTGTCGGTGGCAATCAGGAACCTCTCACAAGATTGGGGCACTTCTCCACAACTCAATTGGAGGCGCCCAACTAACAAGCTTGGGGAAAGCTCCACAACTTAATTGGAGGCCCCAAGTAATCCACAAACCTGCAATACAACCAAACCCTCTAGAGTTTCAAGAACCCAAGAGTAAAAAGCTTCTCACCTTTCACCCAATTGAATCCTCGCCGAGAACTCAAACCGATGCACCAAATGCAATGGCAAGAACACAAGAAGTGCTCAAGTACTTCTCTCCCAAATTCCACCAAAGCTACAAAAGCTTATGGGGGAATAAAAGAGGAAGAACAATGGAGGAAATCCACATAAGACTCCAAGATCTAGATCCCAAGATGTTTCTCTCACTTAGAGGAGAGATTGATTGGTGCGGTTGTAGACCTAGATATCCTCTTTCAAATCCCTCACGAATATGCAAGAATAAATGGAGGGATTGAGGGATAGCAAGCTCAAGAAGGTCAGCAATGGAGGGGAAAACTTGCAAAGAAGGTTAGGAAATCATTGGGGAAGAAGGGCCCCTTAAATATGTCCCTAGAAATCCAACCGTTAGGCCCAGGAATCGCCTGATCTGGAGTCTCCGGACTGGGACCGGAGTTTTCGATGTACCCAGGCTAAATGGGGTCAAACTGGGGGACAATTAGTACGTGGTCCAGAGATAGACCGGAGATTTAGTCTGGAATCTCTGGTCTTACAAAAACTGGCAGAAAGACCAATACGAAAACAACCATAACTTTTGCATCCGGACTCCGATTTTGATGATCTTGTGCTTGTTTTAAAGAGGAAAACAAACTCTACAAGATAATGCAGAGAACCATCATAGTACAGTAAGGGAGGATAGAACCAAATGACTAAAGGTTTGACCTCTCTCAAAAAGACGAACCGGTAAAACCTCCAACATCGAAAATGCAATAGAGAATGCATATGAAATCCGTTTAGATGAACTTGGGCTTGTCATGAAGACTAACACAACCTCTAAATCCTCTCATGGATAAGAACCAAATAATGGAAGGTTTTACCAATCTCTAAAAGACAAACCGGTAAAACCTCCAACATCAAAAACGTAATACAGAATGCATATGAAATCCATTTTCGATGAACTTAGAGCTTGTTATGAATATTACCACAAGCTCAAGAACCTCACATGGATAAGATCCAAATAAAAACCAAGAAAGATGATGCCAAGTATGCAAAGATTTGAGCTCTCTCTGAAGGATATAATCAAGTTACTCACTCGAGAGCCCCTCTTGATAGTACGACTACCTATCCTATAAACCGGTCTCCCCAAATAACACCATGAGACCGGTAAGAAAGAAACCCTATCAAGAACATAACTTTGCCTTGAGCATATTCCACTTGAGCTTGACGATAACGATTTTTTCCACCACAAGATGGAACACCTTTCATGATTGCGCTAGCTTGGTGAAGTCTTGCAAATTTCTCCCCCATACTCACTATGGGAGAGCCTCTCTTTTAGGAATATCTTCACAAATCCATGATCACCATAATGATGGCAAGACCCAAGCATATGATCTCTTTGATATGGCTCATCTTGAACTTGCACATCATTTATTCTTTCTTCATTATGTTGGTGACTTGAAGATACATAAGAGATAGCATTCCAACTTTATTCTTCAAGACACACTTTCCATAGGCTCAACTCTCACATGACCAATCTTTGGATCTCTCCTTGAACACCTTGGTCAAGACTTGATATTCTTTACTTTCTTCTTCTCCCAACCTTGAAGCGAACATATAGTACAAGCATTGCCTATAGACAAATCCTACAAGTAAAACTCAATGCAAACATAAGTCCATAAAGATTGTCATTAATTACCGAAACCACACACGGGGGCACACATGCACTTTCACCACCTCCTAGGACCGCCGCCCCGACATCCAAACTCAACACTCACCGGTGCTGGAGGAACAAGAAGAGGCACCGCCGGAGGAACCGAGACTGACACGGGGCATCAAACCTGCAGGGGAGGGGCGAGAACACACCGCGTAGATCAGCACCCTATAACCCCCATGGCTACAGCAACAACATAACTGGGAGGGGCGATGGGAAAGGTCCAGGGGCCCCTGGCCCGTCCCTAGAACTCGGAGTAGCCAAACGACCGAACCCCCATGGCCCGGAGTCATCAGATCCGCCAGAGCCCCATCTTTCGGGCACTCTCCACACCACACCAGCGCAATCAACGCCGGCCAAGCTTGTCATCGCTGCCACATACCCTGGATCAATGCCCGCGATGCACCCGACCGCCTCCAGGCCACCGAGAGCCTGAGCTCACGCCGCACGCCGCCACAACCACGCTGGGACGCCGCCCCTGCCACGCGCATGCCAAAACCCGCCCAGAGTCGCCATGCCGCTGAGAGTCAGCCGCGCCGCTGCGCCCTCTGGTTAGCGCCACGCCCCCAACCGCCGGAGCCGCCCGCGCCGCCTCCGCTGGAATAAGGGACAGGAGAGCCCCGCCGCCACCGACGCCCCGGGGCTTTGCCAGGCGACGCTCACTGGCGGTGGCGGGGGAGGAGGGAGGAGGGGAGGGGGCAGCGACGCAGAGGGGATTAGGGTTCGCCTGCCCGCTCCCGGGAGTAGACAAAGCGAGCAGGTTGTTCCTTTATGTGGTATTATCATAGTACTACTATATTTAATGATTTGTAGAATCTTAATGTAATATTGTGTACAAGATTTACATGCATTGGAATTTCTAGTTTTATGTGCTATGATACGGTATCTACCTATGATAGTCTAATCATCTATTTTTTTTATTAATTGTTGTGCCACATTAGATTTTTGCCAACGTGGCATGCATGATACTAGTTATGATACTCCCACTAGGATTAGCCTTAGACTAGTCATAGTGGGAGTAACTTGAATAGTCCTACATGTATTGCCAACTAAGTATTTAGATAACATGGCATGCAATTAAATAATGAGAGAGAGGCTTGTGATAACTAGCTATGTTACCATAACATCACACATTTCAAGATAAATGAGTCTATATTGCAATAAATGAGACTTTGCATGATACTACATCTATACTCCCTCTTTCCCAAATTAAGATGCCTATTAGTTTTGGTCAAAGTCAACCTTTCTAAAATTTGACCAGCTATATATAAAAATGTAGTAACTTTTGGAATACAAAATGCATATAATACAAAAATATATTTTATCATGGTTCTAATAACATTAAGTTTATGTTATGGATGTTCATATTATTTTATATATATTTGGTCAAAGTTTATAAAATTTAACTTTGATAAGGCATCCTAATTTGAAAAGAAGAAAGTATTATTTTCAATATAAAGATAGTAACTTACACTAATAACATATGCATGTTACTACTCTAAATTACTCCTCACTATGACTAGCCTTATAGCCAACAGTTGGCTATAGTATTAAACTTGCTCTAAAATTACTCCAATGGTTTAGTACTAGTCTATAGGAAACTGTCCAATGCATGCAGAATATCTTTGCGGAAAAGGAGGAGAGAGAGGGGGCATGCATGGCAATCGGTTTTAATTACTGGGTGCATCAGTGCTAAACAATTGCCCCTCTCTTTTTTCCACAGCCAATCGATAGCCAACTAGGTCAAGTTTTGTTAATTTAGCCCAATAATCTGTATGGATGAGTACTACCGTTTTCAGCCAAGTATCTTTTTGAACTTTTAAAATGTACGGGTATACTTTTTTTGCCTAATTTCAATTAGTGGGTATGCTAGATATATTTATGATACATATAAAAAAGATATATTAGGATCGGGATTGCCGCCGTCTTGAATGGTCCATATTTCTGAAGACAATAAGCAGACCACAAGACAAGAAAGAGCGTCAGTTTGCTAAAGAACAAGAGGTATGTAGGAAAGACGTGGATCGTACATTTAGATCATACATTTGGAGTGCTCCAAGCTTGTTGGGCCATTATCTCGCATCCAACAAGAACATGAAGCAGGAAGAGGATAACCGAGATGATGATTGCATGCGTGATCATGCACATGATGATTATTGAGGATGAGCGTGATGATATGATCCTTGATCATAATTGGAAATATGAGAGCGATTTGGTTGAGCCCCAGACCAGTCCGACCAATTTCCAACAGTTCATCCATACTCATCCCGAAATTTGTGATTAGGCAACCCATAATGCATTTTGAAAGGATTTGGTTAAGCATTTATGGATGCACGCAAGGAACCACTAGACCTTTTATTGAATTGTGTATGTGTCAAACTATTTGACTGTTGAACCTTTAAATAAATATGTGAGAAATGATCTTTTATTTTATCCTATTTGATGAAAAAATGTGGAAAAAATGGCCAAGTGTGGCTGAATTTGTGGTAAAATGGTGCCATCCAGGCCCGAAGTGATGGGAGAAATGGAACACCCCGTTGAGCGCAGCCGCAGACAGAGGAGGTCGGATCCTCCGTAACGTAAATGGACAGATTCCGACCATTTGCCTGTCTAAAATGGAGAGACCCCTTGGGTATGTCCTGAGTTTTTTTTACGGAGTATGCCCTCGGGTTTGGAAAAGCAGGAATGGGGCAATCTGAAGACTCCCAGTCCCAACTGCACATTGTCGGTAACCCTAGTCTAGTAATCCCCCTTAGCGATCCGGATTCCCATTCCTAATCCTGACTTTTCCCGCCACTCGCCTCCGACGTCCGCTTGCTGCTCACCGCCGTCGTCTTGGAACCTCCAATCGTGAGGTACATAGCCACATCCCCTCCTTTATCCTCTAGTCTAGGGGCATGTTTGGTTGGTCCGACCGTTTCTCGCACGGCGAGGGAAGAAATAAGCCTGTTTGAGACCTGAGCTGCATAAAATCTTTGCATCGCACGGGTAAGCAGGCCAAAACTTGACCCGTTGGGAACGCCGATTTTGAGCGTATCCATGGGACAGGCCGGCTAGCTTACAAGTTCTTCCCCGTGCGTACAACCTAGTCAACAATACTTTGCTCCATAATCGTGGTTAACTTAATCTCCTCTGATTACAAAATCATGGCCCGATTCAAAATAAGTTGTACATAAAAAAGTTGCGGATCGACGATGCGAATCCATTCCGACGAACGGTTCCTACTTTTCGTTGATGTTTTAGAGGCCTATTTCATGTTCATTTTTATATGTTTTATGAACGAAATTTGCTAAATTCTTTATGCACGGGCGAACATTTGAAATTTTCCTTGGTGTGTAGCTTTGCCTCACCGAATCACACAACTTTCGTGTTGTGAGTTTTTCGTTTTGATTTTCATAATTATTTAGATCTAAACTGTCATATTATACGTACGTACACGCAGATCTACGCATATAGTAATGTCAAAATAGAAAACTTACAACATCAAAATCGTGTGAAATGACGAATTGAATCTTCTCTTCAAAGGAAATTTCAAATGATCAACTGTGTGTGACGAATTTAACAAAATTCGTTTAAAAAAGCGCTAAAAGGGAAAACGACGTAGCATTTCAAACACTCAAAAAAATTACAAATTGTTCGCCGCAATGGATTCGTAACATCGAGGGACAACTTTTTCATGTACAACTTATCTCGAATGGAAGCATAATTAGGTAGATTAAAGAGAATTAAGATCAAGTATATTAGATTAGAGGGTTAACATTATTGTCTACTGTGTGCAGAAAGAAACCAACCACTGGATCGTTCTGGTGGGAAACGAGGATACGAGGGACCAAACAAGAGTCCAAAGTTAATCCAAGTCCATGCAGCATCCCGCGGGCTAAAAGACAAAAACGAGAAATTCGTGTCTGAGTAACCAAACACGCTAGATGACGGCGTTCGGGACTAGCATTCTTTTCCTGGCACGGACTGTTCTTTTCAGTCCTCCTTCAGACTATAAAAATTTATCTGGTTTTACGTTTTAGGGACGAATCAGAGTGAGAGCTCCAAGATTGTGCGCGGCAGAGGCAGGAACAAGCGGAAGTGGACATGGGACGAAGATGAGGAGCCTGTCAAAGCCCTGTGCGAGGTCTCTCTTGATCCCAGGTTCAGGGTCCAAGGAGGGGGTTTCAAGAACTGCTACTCTAAAGGGATAGAGAGCCTCCTTGCGCAGAGGCTGCCTGGCCGCGGAATCAAAGCCAGTCCACATGTCGATTCTCGGCTGAAAGTGTTGAAGCGCAAGTTCTTCGCGATCAAAGATATTCTGGCGGCGCCACGATTCTCTTGGGATGCCACAAGAAAGGTCATCCGATGTGAAAAGGAACGATATGATGAGTATTGCAGAGTAAGGCATTCTCAGTGTTTTTTGCCATTGTATCTAGTCTTCGTGATAGGACTTGTATTGACTTGTTTCATCTCTGCAGGATAATCCTAGAGCCAGAGGTATGAATGGTATCCCATTCCCGCATTTTGACGCGTTTGATGCGATATATGGCAAGGATGGAACCGGTAGAGAAGGAGTGGAAGTGTCTGGAGAAGCAACTGCCGACATGGAGAATGGAAATACAAGGGAAGCTGGAGATGAGGAAGCCGAGGAGGGACCATCCGGTCGCTCCTTGGATGCTACTCCCTCTGTTCCAGTTTATTTTGCGCGGTGCTACAGTACACGCAAAACAAGGTGACCGATTTCTCTCTCATTTTTTACTTTTTTGCTCCTCGGTTTTTTGGGATGTGTAGCTCCGTGTTTACTCTACCCATTCCAAAAATCATAGAATTTTTTTGATGAAAAATAAGAGAGAAATAGACCGTCTTGTTTTGCGTGATGAACAGTAACGGTAATATGGAACAGAGGGAGTACATCGAGCTATAAAAAGCAGAAGAAATGTAGGTATGGTGGGAAAAGAAAGAGGGTTGAATCAAACTGCCTGTCCCCGGACATGTATAAGGATCACTCTCAAGACGCCAGCCAGCATGCCAGCACGATGGTGGAAGCAATGGAGCTGTTCAACGATGTGCACCGTCACTTTCAGAGTGTTGTTCAGCATGCCAGCTCAATGGCGGCAGCAATGGAGACGTTCAAGGATGCGCATGATCAATTTCAGAGTGCTGTCCAGAATATGAGCACCGCCACAACAGCCATGGAAAGGTTCAAGGATGCACATGATCACTTTCAAAGTATCGCTCAAAATGGCAGCACGACTGCAGCGGCGATCGACTGTCATACTGATGTGCAAGAAAGGTTATCGCCTGAGGCGCCCCAACAGAATGCCAGAGTAAGAGCTGTTGCTGAAATGCAAAAGCTTGGATTTACCGGAAGCGAAGTGGTCAATGCCGCGAGTGTTTTCGCAAAGGAGCCAAACCAAATGGGCATGTTTTTAGCGCTCCCTGAAATCTACAAGAGGGAGTACATACTTCAAATGCTTAATGGTATGTTGAGTGATCCTCAAATCCTGTATGGTCGCATTGCACTTCATTGTAATAAAAGTTTCAGCCTTGATTATTCTTCTCAATGTTATTTTGCCATATTGGTCCAACATAGGCATTTTGGATACAACAAAGTAGAAACAGTATCCTACATCCCGATCAATTAAACAATTAGATATCATAGTGTTGTGGGCTATTAGCTTTTGTTGTGGACTTGCATGTGTATTCATTTTTTTACATAAGTTTGTGACTAAGTTATCTGCTACATGAGTTGTTTAATTATTTAGGAGTAGTATTTAAGGACAGTTATCATCTTAATAACATAAAAGGACTCGTGCCTGGAAATGGAAGATGATTTGATGCTCCTTATGCTCGTCTAGAAGGGGTTAAACAGCATGTTTGAAAGTGACTCTCACTTGATGCATAAGAGTTTTCCTTGATTTTTTTATATTTTCGGGTTAATTAGATCTATGCCACTGCAACTTTCGCGAGTTGGTAAAATGCCATTACAAAAGCCCAAATTGGAAATATGCAATTACAACTCTCTCTCTCTCTCTCTCTCTCTCTCTCTCTCTCTCTCTCTCATACCTCTATCTATGCCATTTCTTCACTTAAGAGAATAATTGTTTGAAAAATACTTGTATTTCAACTGCACTTTAGTATTCACCATATTGCCCCCTTGCTCAAATTGGGGCAGCACTTTTAGGTCTTCGTGACGCCAAAAATTCAATAAATGCCTATCATTTGATAACACATATTTTTTGCAATAATTCAACAATAATCATCAATTTTATCTACCACAGCAAAGATCTGACTCCATGTACAAAATCATACACAAACAGCAAGCATACAACTAGGAGGAAAAATAGAAAAAAAAATAGAAGCACAGGACTGACCGGCTGGTGTAGACCGAACTATTCCTAGTCGATGGTTGGAAGCGAGGTGCTGTCGGAGGCCTTCGACGGCAAATCCTGGTAGGAGGCAAAGTCGTCCCTCCACACTGCGATGGTGGGATTAAGTGGGGGTAGTGATGGCCAGGATAATAAGGTGGTGGCGTCAGTGTTCTTCGTCAGTCCCACGGTGGAAGGCCACCCGAACTGCAACGGCATAGATCCAATTATCCCTATATTTTTCTGTTGATCTTCTTGTTCAAACAATAACGGAATCAAATGATCTGGAAACAAAGTTTCCTACTCCAGTGAAGCTGATTTCTGTTTCATCCCCTTTTTAGGTGGGCAATCTCTCCAATTTTAAGTTGAAGCAACATGGGATGGGAGGAATGAAGCTCTAGAAGTACTGATTCAGTCTAGTTGCAGCCGTGACAGTAGGAATGTACTTTGTACAGGTGTAAATGATTACTAATCTAGCGCCCCTCTGTTTTTACCTTCTGACATGCTGTGTTGGAGCAACTTTAGCAAACCCTGTGACTGAGTAAAAGGTTGTCATTCCTCAGAATCAGATGATCATCATCCCTTTCCTTGGACCAATCACATGTGATCCCAGTGAATACTTGCTTCAGGATGGTATGGCGCACGCATGACCATTCCGGTTTCCAACTGATCATGACGTTCCATTCTGGTTACCTAAACGAACCAACAGCCCTCTAAAATTGCAGTTAGTCACCGTGTACATCCAGGACATAGTTTTTAAGAGATTATTACAATCGTTCTCCAAAATAATTATCATTTAATGTCCAGGTGTTCTCTTCTTACCAAAATCAGATATAGCTTGAGCTAGTTATATTGTTGAGTACGTCCTATATTGTTAAAAAAGTCACAATTCTGCACAATACCAAAAATTCTTACAACCAATCAGCTCTTTCATCTCAGACTATACTATATTTTTAGATGCAACTATTCAAGGCTTCAACCTGAAATTGTGTAAGAACTTGCTGCATACTGCAATAATGAAATGGTGAATTCACACAAAGTTATGTCATCAATGGGCACGCAATGGACTGCACAGAGAAAGCACAAGCTGAAAGGAGACAGAGCAGAAATATGAAATCGAACAAAAAGTTAACGATGCCGATGTTATAGAATCATCATTGCAAGTTTAGCATCAATTTGCTGACATTAAATATCTGCAAAACACCAACAGAAGAGGACTGGAAATTGACTCAGACTCGTTCTTTGACAATATTATTTGCAAACAAAGAAGACGCCATAGCTTGACGGTATTGCTTCAATGCCACGTACTGGGATGCTAGCAACCGCACGGAACTTCACTCTTTTTTCCCAATCCCGTGAGACATGTTGTAGATCCCACGACCCTGTTTTTAAATAAAGAGATGTTTCACTGGCTTGGGTGGAAGCAATATCAAAGAACACTAGTAAGAAAGTAGCAGTTGAGATTTTGAACTTACGATCATGAACAAGCTGGCGCCAGCAAGTGCAAGGGGAATGGCAACAGAGGTGACCATATCGTAACGCCCTTTGAGGTGGGTATGCTTGCTCAACTTCTGGAAGTACTGCTGCTGCTGAACGATCTTCTCGCGTGGGAAAAATGGTGCCTCCTCTGCTGTCATCCTGCATACAACAAAATACAGCACTGTTGAAAAGCTACTCTTTTATTTCTAACCTTTAGATGAGCAGTTCTAGTATAATCATTACATTATGACTAAACACTAAGATTCAGCAACAATGAACTTGAATTGCAGAACTGATTTAACTCCCATATAAAGGGTTCGAATGGTTGCTCAGCTACTCGAAAAAGCAACTACCCAAATGGAGAATAGTTACCAAAACGTACAATCCAGTATGTCACTTACATAACACACATTTTTTTAATTCAGTGATTCTTTCGGTTTCAGAGCATCTCAAAGTATTTGACTTTAACACACTAATGGAGCAACACAAAATTTCCATGCTCAACAAATTCAAGTATCGGACAAACAATATTGCCCTTTCTAGACTGTCACTTATCATGACCAGAACCTCACAGATGTAACATTCACATAATCGAATCAGGACACCCAAAAATCCATTGTGTTCTTCACATTCCAGCAAGTCTAATAAATCGAAGAACACGGTATTACCTACCTAGGAACACCATAATTCCAACGAAAGACATTTCAACAATAAAACCGGCCTCAATCTATGTTAAAGCAAACACCAGTACACCCCATCGAACCGAGACCAAAGTCCGAGGAGAGAACTAGTCCACTATAATCATCCTATAGCGCGAGAACATGCGTCCACATCCGGGCCGCTGCCCGCGAGGCGAACCGCCCAGCCCAGTAAGACGCATCGAGAGGATCACCGGCGCGTCGCAGACCACCGAGTAGATCCCCCACGCATACCCAGCGGCTTACAGAATCGCAGGGACGGACACGACGGCTCGCTCCATCGCCTCGCGTCGCGTCGACGGAGCAGATCGAGGAAGGGTCAGATTGGTAGCGGAGAGGGGAGATCGACGCGTACCTGGCTGACTGGGACGCACGGGTCGGGCAGCTACGGTGTTGACGGCGGCGGCGGGTGGATCTGGATGCTGGGAATTTCGGGGTAGCTTTGTGACCTGGACGGGAGGGGGAATGGAAGGGATGAAGGGGTCGACCGGGTGCGGGCCTGCGGGGGTTGTTTGGTCAGTTGAGCCTGTCAATGGGGCCAGGAGTTTAGGATGGGCCATGGGTAAGCCCAGGAGTTCCTGATGAGCATCGAGATCCCTTTTCAGTTGACAAACGACATATAGTTACTACGAAAATAAAAAAAAAAGTCTGATGTTGGCAAAGGTCGGTCACGTGCGCGTCGTCATCGCGCCTAAATGGTGTCTTCTCCTTCGTGCGGTCCTTCCAATAAGGTTATGCATACCAAGTGTCACAACGAGAAGTAAAATGAGAGAGTGAGAGATACAATTTCTTTTATTTTTCAAATTTGATGATATAAAACGAAATATTTTTAGGAACCACTTGTTCAAATTATGAGCTCCTCTTACCGAGAGCTTTAAAACTAGATCTTATGTTAATAAATTTTGACAACTTTTTTATACTTCCAAAACAGTTGCGTTCGTAGTTTAGATTACTTTAGTTTTGTACTTTTTCTTCTTTGAGTTCTTAGTGTATTTTATACTTGGGTTACTACACGCTTGTACTTCCGCTTACTTTGATAGTTAGTACACCTATACTTTTCTTTTTTACTTTAGCTATAGTACAGTAGTACTTTCATGTACTTGGCTCTAAATACGTTTGTATCTTCGTCTACTTAGGGGTGTGAATACACTTGTAGTTATATTTATTTTAGCTCTTAATACAGTTGTTGTTCCGCATACTTCGACTCTTAGTAAATTTGTACTTTCGCATACTTTTGCTTTGAGTGGAGTTGTACTTTTATGTATTTCGACTTTGAGTACAGTTATACTTCCGTGTACTTTGCATGTGAGCATAACTGTACTTTCGCATACTTTAAATCTGCATATACTTGTAATTTCGTATACTTTGGTTCTTAGTACACTTGTACTTCTATACTTTGATGTACTTCGGGTTTACTATATACTTTGGTTGTGAGTAAACTTGTACCAATGAGTACTTTGACTCTTAGTACAGTTGTTGTTTTGTGTACTTCAACTCTTAATACATTTATACATTCGCGTACTTCGGCTCTGAGTAGAGTTGTACTTTCGTGTATTTCGACTTCGAGTACAGTTGTACTTCCGTGTGCTTTGACTGTGAGCATAATTATACTTCCGCATACTTTGAATCTCTATGTACATGTCCTAGGCGCATTGAGCGAGGTGAAGCGAGGCTGATGTGCCGTAGAACCCGGTACAATAAATTAGAGTAACGACAAACGGACGCTACGACCAATGCATCCTTTCAATATATGTTTATAAAAATTTGAAGTGCCGTAGACGCGTGATTTGAGACCAAGCCGAGTCGTGATATGGAATACATATTTATTATTTAAAAAACATGTGTCATCTCTAATTTGAAAATCTGAACTGAACTGTTTGTCATCTAATTTGCTAATTTGAAATGACAAACACCGTTATCATTTGTACTTGACATACAGTACTGTACTTTGAAAAAATCCATGAGTACACAAAAAAAATAAGGACTACCGTGCGAGCAGGAGACTTTAACAAGGTCACGTACATGACGAGAGATTGGGAATCGATCCAAAATTACGTACGGAGACCAAACTTAATCCTATACATGACACATGGCGTGCTCCCTAGGCCCGCGTGCACGCCTTGACCAGACCGAAGGTCGCGCTTTTCTTAGTTGTACCCTTTGATCGATAAGTGACACTGACTTAGTACAACTTTACCAATAGGATATTTTTCAATTATCTAAAGACCAGTGTGGCGAGTTAAAACAATCTCGTCGAGGTTCTAGAGGGGAGACGGTAGTGACAAGAGGAAGGTTTACTGGATTAGTTGGGAGCGTATGTGCTCCCCTAAACGCAGTGGTGTCATGGGCTTTCGGGACTACTATGACTTCAATCAGGCCTTCTTGCCAAGCAGGTCTGAGAATGATTATGACACCGGAGTCTTTATGTGTGCGTGTTCTCCGTGCTCGGTATTTTAAAGGAGGTGAGTTTATGAATGCCGCGTCCCCGAAACGAGCCTCATTAGCATAGAAGAGCATTATGCACGGGCGGGATCTGTTAAAAGATGGGCTAGTCTGGAGAGTGGGAAACGGAGAACACATTGAAGTGTGGAATCACAAATGGATCCCGCGATCATCTCTGCAGCGACCATTGGGACACAAGCCGGATACGGAGGTCCAGAAAGGTTCGGAGCTTCTTCTTCCCAATGGTGCTGGATGGGACATAAACAAGCTAAATGAGGTGTTCTTTGAGGCGGACGTCGCTGATATACTGAAGATACCCGTAGGTCAAGCTGGAACAGATGACTATGTTGCTTGGAATTACAGCAAAAACATAATTTTCAGTGTGAGGTCGGCATACGACCTTAAACAACATCTCAAAAACATGGTCATGGGTAGGGTAGGCTCCTCAATGAATTGCACTGAGCATAAGGGTTGGCTATTCCTTTGGGGGACCAATGTACCGAACAATATAAAGTTCACTATTGGAGGCTTGCTAAGAATGCATTGAAAGTGGGTGCAGAACAGAGTAGAAGAAAGATCAAAGAGGGAGTGTGATTTGTTGCATGCAACAGGGAGAAGACACTGCACTATCGGTTTTGGGCATGTCCTCCTGCAGCTCAGACTAGGATGCACATCCGATCACGTGGGTCATTCACTCCGAATCTACACATAAAAAGCGTCTAGATATATTAACTTCATAAAGCTAAAACATGTTATATTTTAAAACTAAGGTAGTATAGTCTACCAGCTATGCCAAATTTATTTCAACCACTCTGTCATGTCCTTATATATTAAGCACGGGTTAGAGCAACCGTGACGACAGATCTTGTAATTGAGCCAAAACCATAAAATAACAGCTACGTTAAGGGTTACGCTTGGCAGAAATTTTCCTAATTAGATACCATAAATGAGCCCATCCTGTAATTTTTAAGATAAACCGTAAAATAAACCGCTCATACGGTCATACCACATATAACTATTGAGGTGGACTTTTATGATAAATATAAGGGAAATTTTGCTACAAGACATCGTTATTTTCTGGTGGCGTTTGCTAAAACAAACCGCACAATTGTGTCTTTGCTAGGTACCATTACAATTTTGTGCCACATTTGCCAGAACACACCGCACGACCAAAAAGGGAAAGTTTGTCACATTTTCTTTAAATCCGGCCATAACATGGTCACTGAGCAAAACTGCTAAAACTTTTCAGTTTTAGCCACGTGGTGTGTTCTGGCAAATGTGCCACAAAATTATAATGGTACCTGGCAAAGACACAATCGAACGGTGTGTTTCGGCAAATGACAAAAATAACGGTATCCCGTAACAAATTTTCCCTAAATGTAAACCATAGGATGGCTGGCGAGAGGGAAATTTCAGCTCAACTATTACACCGACCGACACATATTATGGCTAAATTCACCATGCCGCCCTAAATCTAGTCGATTATCGACAAAATCACACCTAATAACAGCAGCTGGTACAAGACAACCATGGTGAAATCCTCATGGAAGATTTTCTACCGTACATACATGTCCAACCTCGTCGTGCGCCAAGGCTGGGACATCTGGTGTGTACGCCGGGTATGGATGCAGGCGGACCATCCGGCGGACTAGGCGGACAGTCCTCCAGACTAGTGCATGCAACGATTTAGTCAAGTATTAACAAGTATGTGATTAAGTGCATGCAATGACTTGGATTAGGCGGACAGGTCTGGCCCCTTTAGTGGACGTCCGCCTGCATCCCTAACGCCGGGGGCCAAGAGTAAACTCTCAAGTGATGTACAAGGGGCGCGGCATGTCTTCTGACGTCCTTGCCGAGGAGAAAAGCTGGAAGGCCCTGTGGGCAGTTCAAGCTCCTGGGAAGATGCACATCACCCTTTGGCGCTTTGCACATAATTGCCTTCCGAGTGATCAGCAATTCCAGCGGCGGCACATTCCTATCTCGCCGTCGTGTATCCATTGTTCTGTCGACGAAAGTGTGGAACATGCCCTGCTGTTTTGCCCCTTTGCTCGTGCAGTTTGGGATGGAGTGAAGGAACGAATTGGGATTCAGCTAAAACGTAAGTGTTTCACTTCCCCTAAGTTATGGACTCTTTGAATTCCTTGCTCGATGTAGTGGTGTGGAGGCCACTACTCTAGCTGTTACTTTCTGGCACTTGTGGGATGCAAGGAACAAATTGCGTGAGGAAGGCGACAATATTGATCCAGCAAGCGTGGCCAGGAAATCAATCGCCTATGTTGACATGATTCAGACACATATACCCCAATCTAGTACCAGCCCCAGGCGTGAGACCTCCTCTGCAGTTTCTTGGTCTCCGCCGATTGAAGGTACCCTGATGATTAATGTCGACGCGACGTTGTTCGCAGCCTCCCAGTGTATGGGAGCTGGCATTGTGGTACGTGACCACTCTGGGGACTGTATCGCTGCTTGCTGCAATAGATTTCCGAATGTGACTGTTCCTGGGATGGCGGAAGCGATGGCAGTCAGATGTGCTATCTCCTTTGCGAGAGGTGAAGGGCTTGACAATTTCATCTGTGCAACTGACTGTCATTCGGTGGTCCAACGGGTGAACTCTCCTATCAGGGACCGTTCGGCTGGTGGTTCGGTGATCGAAGATATCAAGAGGCTGCTCTCCTCTTTTCAGTCTAGCACTGTTATTCATGTTTATCGCTAGCAGAATGTTGCAGCGCATGTTTTAGCTCATTTTGCTGAGTCTTCTAGTAGGTCTGCGTGGCGTGGTGTGCCTCCCGAGTGTATCCGGGATTCTATTTGTAATGACTCTATGGTTGATTGATCAATAAAGCGCACGACGTTCTCAAAAAAAAACCGATGTACATATGCGAGTCACCTGATGGCTGGCTAGCAGCGCATAGCCACACAAGTGACTTCTACTAATTCCGAAGCACCCAAGAATAAGTAGCTCTCGACACAGAATCGAAAACCGTGATCGGTCAGTGGTTATATCAATCTCAGATTGATACTGCACAACTATCTACAGTCTACATAAGGACCAAGCTCTTCTGAATCTTTCCCGCGGCTTCTAACCCGCGATCGATGACAACTCTTACACTCCTTTGTGTTTCCCTTTGCTTTCGTGGCCAGTTGGCATAGAGTTATTAGCAATCCGCTTGTTTGTTTTCTTCCAATATCTCATACGAACTGGCTAAGAGCAAAATATATACTCCGTGCGTGCCTATCTCACGAACCTCACCCATTTATATGGATGGGAATTCCTAGCGGTGAGTGGTTCATCCAATTTTCCCTTGTGGTCATGCGTGTGTTGTCCTACACTCACAAAATTGTTTATGTTATGCTCGAGGTGATTGTTTATGCCAGATTTTCTTTTCAAACCAGTATATTTTTAGGAGGATGCACACCATGTGTGCTCTTGCCTCTTCATGAGTTCTACATGGACAAGGACGAAAATATGGTTGGAAGAAGAGCAATTTGTAATGACAAAGAAGGAATCACAAAAGTGACGGTAGATGGAGAAACATTTCCCTGTAGCCACTAGAGGATTTTACATCCAGGTTGTTATTGATGCACATGTGTAGCATATTCTGCTTGTCCGTCCCAAAATCTTGGGAGATTTGCATATTTGTCATGAATTACTTTGGTCTTTGCATATTTGCCCCGTTTTATCTAGCCTTTGCATATTTGCCTCGTTTTAGATTGTCTCGTTGCTGATTTTCCCTTTCTTCACTTTTGCCTATTTTTTAAATTTATTTAACCTACATTGTCAAGATACCCTTGACGAACCTGTTATTAAAATCTTTACCTGGATCAATGGATTCAGCTGCGACAGCCACAGGTTCATTCAACCTAGCCGATAGCCATATGTCGTGTATCTTATCGGAACGCAGAGGATGAGGAGGAGAACTCCGCCCCAGCTGGCCGCCGGAGAGAGGGAGAAGGGAGCACTACAGCCTCGGCCAGCAGATCCTGTCCGGCCCCGCAGCCAACGCCGCCCCTGGCCGGCGGCGCTCCCGCAGGCGCCTCGCCCTCTTAAAGCTCAAAATCCGCGCCTTCTCCATGCCGCCATCGTTCTCCTCGCCAATTCCGGCATCACCGACGCGCCCCCGAAGCTTCCTCGATAAGGGTGGCTCCGGCAATACCACTACGGCCGCCGTCGCAGCTCAGGTAATATTTGCCTCTCTCCCCTGCTTGTCTTTGTTGTTGTGGAAGACTGTTTGAATTTTGGTGTGAGCTAGCTATGTACTCCGTAGATATTCTCATCTCTTCGGGAGCTGCTCGCTAGATACTCTGCAGATTCTGTCCACCCCCAACTTATTTTCAACTGTAATGATATGCTGAATGCTTGCTTATACTATGTCCAGTGGATATTAAACTATTCGATCAGAATCACGTAACATCATAGGGTGAGTAGAATTGCTTGCGCTGTTTTGTTGACTTATTTCTACGCTGCTTGTTTTCACCTCAAATAGATGGAGGTTTTCAATTTACAACTCTTTATGCTAACATGAAGTGGACCAAATTAGCTCTGATGAAAAGCACATCGAGAGAAACAAACTTACAGCTATAAAATTTTTGCATAGAAGGAGTACACCATAAGAAGATACACCAGTAAACTCTGAGTACATATCATTCTACGACTCTAGTGTGCATATATAGAATTACCTTCTTGTAATAGGCTCAGGGCTGTCATGAAGGCTGGAAGATAGTGTGCTTGTAGTTCTTCTCGGTGTGCCAAGTGCAGCCGGAAATACCTCTTGGGAAATCTCCTCCCCAAGTTGATCCTCAGAGACATTAAAACTAAGTGTCGTCGGATTGATGATAAGTATGCCATGAGGGGGTCCTCGAGGCGTGTGAAAGAGAGGGGTGTGTGACGTACAGTGTTCCGGGATAGTGAGCACACAAGTTTACCTAGGTTCGAATCCGCCGGCTTTGGACGGATCCTACTCCTGCTAGCAATCCAGTAATACGGCAGAGTCGGATATGTGTTATAAGGGTTTCGCCCGTGCAAGTTGAGATTGTAGACTATTGTGGTGGTTTGGTGTCGTGTCCTAAAGGCTTGTTCTAGGACGGCTTATATAGATATCCCGCCTAGGGTTTATAGGAGAGACCTATCCGGCTACGACTAAGAGTCGGTTACAGAGTACAACTTGAACTATAAGTAAACTATTAGGCCTATGTCGGTAAGTCTTCTGGGCCTTCCGTAGCCGAACTGGACTCCGTCTCTTCTCCCTGACTAGGCCGCCAGTGGAGCAAAACTCTAACCCGAAGTGGGCCACCCTAGTCAGCGAGGCACAGTGAGGATACTCGGAAAGTATATCCCTAACAGCATCCCCTAGAAGCCTCCAAGATCCAAAGTCGGATTTCACCATCTATCTTGTTTTATCTACGGCTTGCAGGATCATGAAGGATTCCTGAAACTTTTAAAACAAAGGGTAGGATCCGAGTCTCAAAGCGAGTCAGACCTATGAGTATATCATCAATGTTTCCAACTTTAAATTCAAACTAAGTCGGAACTTGATCGCTGACGTAACCTGACAACAGTCAAGGACAAGTCACGTCACTAACATACATTCCTATCAGCACGACCGTTGGTGGGTCCGCCTTTAGCAAATGGCCAGGGTGCTTTCTTCTTCCTCCCGACGCCACCGCGAAGAGCTCCTCTGCCTCCTTCTCCAAAACACATCGCACCGCCCATCCTAGGTCACCACCGCCCGCAAAATGGCTGAGGCTTCGTCTTCCGGCACGACAACGACAGCAGCGACGTCCTCCGAAATGGTGGAGAAGGAGAACTTCCGCGGGGTCTGGATCTCCTGCGTCCTTGAAGACGACAAGCTCCGCGTCGTCGAGAAGGAAGGTCTCCTCCGTGTTGGCAACTGGTGGAGAGGTTTTGGTCAAACCATCCCCACCCCCAACGCTGATGAGCGAGTGCACTTTGGCACCCACCTCGACAGAGGTTTGAGTTTTCCTCCCTCGGATTTCTTTTCTGAGGTCATAGATCATTATGGAATTCAACTCCACAATCTTACCCCGAACTCAATTTTAGAATCGAGCACTTATGCGTCTTTGTGTGAGGGGTGATGTCTACGCACTTCTATTCTTGTAGACAGTTGTTGGGCCTCCAAGTGCAGAGGTTTGTAGAACAACAACAAGTTTTCCCTTAAGTGGATCACCCAAGGTTTATCGAACTCAGGGAGGAAGTGGTCAAAGGTATCCCCTCTCAAGCAACCCTGGAATCAAGATACAAGAAGTCTCTTGTGTCCCCAACACACCCAATACACTTGTCAGGCGTATAGGTGCACTAGTTCGGCGAAGAGATAGTGAAATACAAGTGGTAACGGTGATAGAAAATAACTTGATGGTGTGGAAGATACTAAAGGCAAACTGTAATAAAGATGGAAGCAAGCAAACATGTAACAGATCTAATTGCAAACGGTGTATCAATACTTAGAAACAAGGCCTAGGATCATACTTTCACTAGTGAACACTCTCATATAAATATCATCTCTTTATGATACTACTCTTAACTACTCTCCGGTTGAACACTCTAATCGATGGTAGGGCTATAACAACACACCTCAAAGTTCATCTTTCCCATCTAGAAAACCCCACACTGTCATCTTAAGTACTAGATGAGTCCAACAAACACCACAATTTCATAAAGACATCCAACTCCAAATATAACTTATAACAAGTATTTGTAATCTCTAGCCTAAGTGCCACCATGGTGTGCACGCTGTCACTTTCACACACATGGGGAGAGCAGAGATCTATTAAAGCACTTGAGTAGCAAGGTAGATCTACTTGAATACAAAGCTCAAGATCTCAATAAGATCATGCATAAAGAGAGATGTGAACACATAGCTATCGGTAGAACCCTTAGCCTCGAGAGAGAACTACTCCCTCCTCATCATGGGAATCAGCAATGGTGATGGAGATGGCGGTGGAGATCGATGGAGATGGCTCCGGGGGCACTTCCCCGTCCCGGCGGGGTGCCAGAACAGAGACTTTCTGTCCCCCGAATCTCCCCTTCCGTGGCGGCGGCGCTGCAGAACTTTTCGTGGATTTCTGATTGACTCTTTAGGGTTTCTGCCTCGAGAGGCTCTTATAGGCGAAAGAGGCAAGGTCGGTGGCCGGCCAGGGGGCCCACACCATGCCCTGGCGTGGCCTAGGGTTGCCCGCGCCTAGGGCTGGTGTGGCCACCCTATGGCCCCTCTCCGACTCTCCTTCTGGCTTCGTGAGTCTTCCGGGAAAATAGTAACTTTGGCTTTTGTCCCGTCCAATTCCGGGAATATTCATTTTATGACTTCCTAGAACCAAAAACAGCAGAAAACAGGCAACTGGCACTGTGGCATCTTGTTAATAGGTTAGTCCAAGAAATCATATGAAAAGTACTCCAAAGTTGGAACAAAACGCAAGAAAGTAGATAAAACCAAGCATGGAACATCAAAAATTATAGATACATTTGCAATGTATCAACATCCCCAAGCTTAACTCCTGCTCGTCCCCGAGTAGGTAAGTGATAAAAAGAAAGAATAAATTTTTGAGGTGACATGCACCATCATAAACTTGATCAAAGTACTTGTAAAACATTCAAAGCTAGGATCATATTACTTCAATCATAACATGAAAGATAAAGTTCTAGCAATAAGACAAAGAAACTATGATGCAACATGAAAAGGCACAAACAAAAGATTCATGAATAACAATGCTTTGCAAGACTTTTGTTTGTTTCACATAAAGAAAACATAGCATAATGGCATTCAGCTTGTCCCTCATAGAGTAGCAAATATAAATGCATAGGACACCTTCAAAGTTCATAAGAGTGACTAGATACAAATAGTTTAAAACAAGCAATATCAAGGTATGCATCAATCAACTAGTCTGGGGACAATGCACATAGAACTAAGAATGGTCACTATGCTCTCAAAGTAGGTGCATAAAGATAGAAGGTGGAGACTCAATATAATGGTGGAAGAAGGGCCTTTATAAAAGGAAGCAGGGATTCAAGTCTCATAAAGAGCTTCCAAAAATTATGGTATTTATAGCTTTGAGCTCTCATTGCCCCTATCATAAGCATCTTAAAGTGATTAAGGTTAAAGTGAACAAACTATGGTGTACATGCTTGACGAAGTATAAGTTAGGAATCTCATGTCCCTTGTATACGAGGGTCGCTCCTCATGCTACTCAAGTTTAGTCACCAGTAAGTTCTTGTCATTGTAAGTACATGTATATCATAGAGAACCGCCAACGGGGTACCCCTTTCTCGATGATACGGAAGAATCCCCATATCAAAATGACAAGGCAAGCAGACAACGGCATCTCAGCATTCTTCTTATTTACCATGGGAATATGGTGCTTTTTTTCTCTCTTTCCTCTTTTCATAATATCTTTTTTTCCTTTTTCTCTTTTTCTCAATATAGGATTCTTTTTTTATAAGAAGAATGTTTCATAGACAACTCATTATGGTTACGCTGCAGGTTTCCACCATGTCAGCATGGATTAGACCATCGGCCCAGGCGTTTCTCTAACACATATACATAACTCCATGGACTTACAAGCTCCCCTTTCATTTCACATCGACGACATCCATATACAAAAGAGCATGATATCAAGTAGGTACAAGTACCAAGTGCAATGTTGAAAGCGTTCCCCATGAAAGCATGGTTCTGCTAATTCCCAACAAATAAGTGCAAGCATATACAACATAGACGACACAATGGTTCAAGTTTATTAAGGGCAAGAAAATTAAAGTGTGCCATCAAGTTTGTGAGAGCTTTAATCACTAGTTTTCTCATAACAAGTTTAATTTAGAAGGTAAACAAAAACATGAATATACTTGGAATAGCATAAGCTAGTAGGTAGGTATGGTGAACTCTTTAGAATAACTTGGTTTAGGGAGTTAGATGCATGAGTGGAACTCATACTTGGTTGTGGAGGCTAGCAAAAGACTGGGAGCGACAAACTAAGAGAGCAATAATGGCCATAATCATGCAGAGCGACAAAACTGATCAAAGCATAAAGTGATACTACAAGTCGAAAACTAAAGGATCATAAAGGCTCTGGTGACTTGGGATAGTCATAACATGTGTGAGCATGCGCCAAGTCAACCCAAATGAAGCATCAAAGGAGAATACCACTATACTATGCTTTAATATGCTAAAACAACGCATGATTCATCCAAGGCACATTAAGCAATCTCGATTATTTATAACAAGTCATGCTGCAACAAAGAATATTAAGCATAAAACCAAAACAATATCAAGCATGGCATGACAGAGCATAGGCCACAGTAAAAAAACAAGCTCTTTTTACCACATAAGCATGAACTTTCCTACTCTTTTCCAAACCAAACCAAACTATTTGAAAACCAATGTATGAAAGAGGGGGCCCAACCAATTTATTCAGCAAACTAAGCAAACCAATCAAACGAAAAACCAAAACAAAAATGAAAAAGAAGACGTTCCAAGAACAACACAACTATGCATGAAACAATAAAAATTAAGCGTTTGGAAGAAACCTGGAATTTTTATTGATGAAGAAGGGGATGCCTTGGGCATCCCCAAGCTTTGACGCTTGTTATTTTTGAATATTTCTTGGGGTGACACGCGTGGCATCCCCAAGTTTGAGCTTTAGTCCATCCTTCATCTCATTGCTCATTTCTTCCATACACCTGAAATTTTTCCTTCATACACAACTTCACACAATCTTTATTAGCAACATTAGTGCACTCAAGATAATAAGTCTTAAGGTTCAATTTCAACACCAATAAACTTCTATTAGAACACTAGCTACTGAAGCACTTATTTCAAAAAGCTCAATTCTCCAAAAGAACTCAAAAAGGAACCAACAAGAAGCAAATGCAAATAGTGGCAGAAATCTCTCAAAACAGACCAGCAGGTAAAGACGAATTTTTTCGAAGACCTTATGTTGCTCAAATCAAAAAGTGTTGAACTAACTAAAGTTATATAACAACCTGGGGCAGAAGCACAAAAATTGACGCCTCAAAAGGACATACAAAGATTTTACACGAATTTTTACGGTGAAGCACATAAATCTGTTTCGGGACAGCAACTTTCCCAATCATTACTTCTCTCTCATTAGAGGTTACTCTTGGCACAAGAAGAAAATAAAAAGGATAAGGAGCGGTTATTACTGAAGTAATAACTTCCAAGACTCATCTAAAACTTTGGGTTATCTCCCAATAAGTACTTTTCTTTAACGCCTTTAAGTTAGGCATGATAGTTTGAGAAGATGCTCATATAGAAAATATGAATTGAAGTAAAAGAGAGCATCAAAAAGTAAATTCAAAACACATTTAATTCTAACCCACTTCCTATGCTTAGTAATCTTGTAAAGAAACAAGTCATGAAAGCACAAAGCAACAAGCATAGGAAAGCAAAACAAGTGCAACTTCAAAAAAATTAACATAAAGAGGGGAAACTTAATATTATTGACATGCATAGAATCATGTTTTCCTCTCTCATAATAACTTTCAGTAGCAACATGAATAAAATTAACAATATAACTATCACATAAAACATTCTTATCATGAGCCACATGCATAAAAGAATTAATACTCCCCACATAAACATAGTCATTCTTGTTAATTGTAGTGGGAGCAAATTCAACAAAATAGCTATCATTATTATTCTCATCACCATAATCATCAAATATAGGAGGCATATTGTAATCATAATTAATTTTCTCCTCAATAGTAGGTGGACTGAAAATATCATACTCATCATTGTAATCATCATATATTGGAGGTTTGGTATCATCATAAGCAATAGAATAGCTATCTTCCAAAGCTGGGGAACTAAAAAGATCATTTTCATAAAAACTAGCTTCCCCAAGCTTAGACTTTTCCATAGCATTAGCAATAATGGTGTTCAAAGAATTCATACTAATAACCTTGCTATTAGCATGCAGATAAAGTTCCATAGGTTTCTTAATTTTCTCTTTAAACACTTCATGTCCTAACTCAAGATAAATACTATAAAGCTCTCTAATTTTGTTGTTGTTTTCCATTAAGCCTAACTAGTGAAAACAAGAAACAAAAAGACAAAATTGCAGAATCTAAAGGAAATAACTTCGAGCACTCACACCGGAGGATGTGAGTACCTTTTACCTTACCTTCCCGGCAACGGCGCCAGAAAATAGGCGTTTGCCGTGGGAGGTTCTTCTTCTTTAATCCTTCAGTGTGAATATCTTTTACCTTACCTTCTCGACAACGGCGCCAGAAAATAGCTTGATGTCTACGCACTTCTATTCTTGTAGACAATTGTTGGGCCTCCAAGTGCAGAGGTTTGTAGAACAGCAGCAAGTTTTCCCTTAAGTGGATCACCCAAGGTTTATCGAACTCAGGAAGGAAGTGGTCAAAGGTATCCCCTCTCAAGCAACCCTGCAATCAAGATACAATAAGTATCTTGTGTCCCCAACACACCCAATACACTTGTCAGGTGTATAGGTGCACTAGTTCGACGAAGAGATAGTGAAATACAAGTGGTATAGATAATTATAAGTGGTAACAGTGATAGAAAATAACTTGATGGCGTAGAAGAGACTAAAGGCAAACTGAAATAAAGATGGAAGCAAGCAAACATGTAACATATCTAATTGCAAATGGTGTATCAATGCTTAGAAACAAGACCTAGGGATCATACTTTCACTAGTGAACACTCTCATATAAATATCTTCCCTTTATGATACTACTCTTAACTACTCTCCGGTTGAACACTCTAATCGATGGTAGGGCTATAACAACACACCTCAAAGTTCATCTTTCCCATCTAGAAAACCCCACACTGTCACCTTGAGTACTAGATGAGTCCAACAAACACCACAATTTCATAAAGACATCCAACTCCAAATATAACTCATAACAAGTATTTGTAATCTCTAACCTAAGTGCCACCATGGTGTGCACGCTGTCACTTTCACACACATGGGGAGAGCAGAGATCTATTAAAGCACTTGAGTAGCAAGGTAGATCTACTTGATTACAAAGCTCATGATTTCAATAAGATCATGCATAGAGAGAGATATGAACACATAGCTACCGGTAGAACCCTTAGCCTCGAGAGAGAACTACTCCCTCTTCATCATGGGAATCAGCAATGGTGATGGAGATGGCGGTGGAGATCGATGGAGATGGCTCTGGGGGCACTTCCCGGTCCCGGCAGGGTGCTGGAATAGAGACTTTCCGTCCCCCGAATCTCCCCTTCGATGGCGGCGGCACTACAGAACTTTTCGTGGATTTCTGATTGACTCTTTAGGGTTTCTGCCTCAGGAGGCTCTTATAGGCGAAAGAGGCAAGGTTGGTGGCTGGCTAGGGGGCCCACACCATGCCCTGGCGCGGCGTAGGGTTGCCCGCGCCTAGGGGTGGTGTGGCCACCCTATGGCCTCTCTCCGACTCTCCTTCTGGCTCCGTGGGTCTTCCGGGAAAATATTAACTTTGGCTTTTGCCCGTCCAATTTTGAGAATATTCATTTTCTGACTTCCTAGAACCAAAAACAGCAGAAAACAGGCAACTGGCACTGTGGCATCTTGTTAATAGGTTAGTCCAAGAAATCATATGAAAAGTACTCCAAAGTTGGAACAAAACACAAGAAAGTGGATAAAACCAAGGATGGAACATCAAAAATTATAGATACATTTGCAATGTATCAAGGGGTATCTCAGAATTAGGCCGAGTCTTGTTCTTTTCCAGTACTATTTCGGTACCCAGAGAAATTCCATCACTTCCGGTAATCCTTATATTACCGGAACTCTTAGCTTTTCTGTTAGGAGAGAACGAGTCTATCCTAGGATTAAAGCTAGCGAGTCCATGAAGAAATGGTCGTCCACGTTCTTTTACCATAAGGATAGACTGGCTCCCGACAAAGCAACTGCTTTGCTGGCTTTCGTCGATGGCGCCGCCACGCCCCAAGACTCCTGGGACACAGAGGCTCTGGCTCTTACCGACGATCCGCCTCTTCGAATATTTGATGAAGCAAAGGATCCGACTTGATCCACTGTTGGTTGGCACGCCGGATCTAGCCTCTCTAACACCATCGTGATCGGCTCATGCATTCAATCACCAAGAGCAAGACAGATTCTCTCCGGAGCTGCTCAAGGTCATATTCGGAAAAGGACTATGAGTCTCATATCAGATGGTTGATCAAAGAGCGGATCAAGATGAAGATTCCGGATCTTTCCTTGGACATGTATACGGCTGACGATCCCATGACACCAATAAGTTCCCAGCAGTTACTCTTATACTCGAATATGTGTTTATTTGTTACAATGTTTTGCAATATTGAGATGATTTTTCTTTCAGCTTGCTGACCTCCCCGAGTCAGAGCTTGCTCCTCTCGAAGGATATCCTCCTGAGATATCTCAGCAGGAAGGGGAACTTTTGTGTTGCCGAAGGCACTTACTCGGAAGCGCAAATCTCCGACTGTATCCATCGGCACAAAGGAAGTGCCTGTTGTGAAGAGGTAACTTTCCTCACAAGGTCTTATACTTTCTTTCTTATTCCTTCCAAAGCGTAACGATTTTAGTCTGTTACCCTTCAGAGCTAAATAGCTCATCAAGGGCAAGGGGAAGGGAACTTCGGCAAAGCCCCTGCGCCATTCAAATTTAAATTTGACATCTCCTGCAACAGCGCCTCCGACTCCGGCCCCAATGCCTTCTACAACACCGGAGATTACTTCATCTCCGCATGTTAGAGAAAATCCGGCTCAGCATGCTGAGCCAGCGATCCTTGAATCGCAGACCGACATCACCATGGGTGACTCGGCTATTGACATGGGTGAACCCTCAAAGGGTAATGATCCATCAGCTGAAGTTTTTGCATATAACCTCCTGAGAAATCTGGGTCTTGCCAAACTTGGCATTACTCAGAGAACTGTGGAAGAAATCCAGAAGCTGGCTTGAGAATGTTTAGAGAGCCGAAATATCACTGCTGAGGAAGAGGCCCAAGAAGTAGAGGATGTAAAGCTCTCTGAGCTTCTTGATCAAGTTCGTCTTCGCGACGACAAGCTGAAGGCCGGTGTGGCTCCGCCACCACTAGTGATCCCGTCGACTCTCGCCGAGAAGGTTTCTTCTGAGGTGAACATGAGTCTGAAGAAGCTGACCCATGAACATTTTGTAAGTCGGAATTCCAACTCACTCTTTTTACTTCATTATATATCATATCCTATAGCCCCCAAGCATGAAGTTGGATAGGAAATCCAGATTTATGCTTACATAGGATGCCAAAGAATGAACTAGTATAACCCCCAAGGCTCGTGCTAATATTTAACTTAGTTAAAATATTAGCATGAGTATTTAGTAGACTTATGACTCTGGGTACTATTCTGACTTACAAAAAGTTAATTCTTATAACAAGGAATTATTGAAGAATATTTGTAATAAACGGAGAGAGATCAAAGCTCTCTGTCTAGAGAATGCTCAGTTGAAAATTGCCAAGGATGAAGCTGAAGGTAATCATTTCACTCCTCATACTTGCTCTTTTGACTTCATAGTCAAATTATGATTCGACTCTTTGTGTTTACAGAACTGGTCCAACAGTCATGTAAAATGATTGAAGAGGCCGAAAATTTCAAAACCCTAGAGGTGGAAAACGCCGACTTACGGCGGGAGCTAAATGAACTCAAGGTGTATCATGAGCTTAGCATTGCCAGCATTCTTGAGTCATCCAATATGGCCACCGAAGAGCGTGATCGAAAGATCGCAATCCAGGATAACAAAATCTCGGATCTTAGTGATGAGTTGGCCAGGGAGAAGGACATCACTCAAGCTCTCCGGGATGAACTCCAGAGTCTTCGAGCGGAGAAGACCAAAGTTGACGATGTCATATTTGGTAATTTTCCTATCTCTGACCTTTCTTTCTTTCCGATTCCTAGGAATCTGGATGTATGTCTGACTTTGCTTTTGTATATGCACCTCCTTTGAACTTACTGGATTCTTAATCCACCGAGTCTCGCACCAGCCGGCTTACTGAAGTCGGCGACTTGCTTCACGATTTCCACCAGTCAATGGAGGATATTGGCGAAGTTCTGAAAGTCCCGGACATGAACAGAATTTCCGCCTTTGAGGTGCGAGATAAGGCAAAGGAGATGCCGCAGCTCATCCAAAATTGGAATATGTCGTATACGTGAACCGCCGCATGGAATGCCCTTACCATGGTTATGAGCCATCATGGAAGCATGGAGATTTGGCAAGTACCCAGGGGTTATTTTACTATTGATGAAGACGGCAAGGAGCAAAACATCAAGGAGATCATGGACTCTTGCGCCGGCTATGGGTGTCACGTAGCTGATCTGACCAGCTATGATACTCCATTCTTCACTTGCGTGGAAACGCCTCCTTCGCCTCTAGAATTGACTGCTGAAGCCTCTGACGACGAACGGACCGAATCTGACATGCTCGTCGCAGAGAGATACCAAGGCGGAGGCAATGTCACTAGTGAGCCGGCAGATGCTCCTTCTTCACCTGTGGCATAAGAGATGCCAGAAAAAACAATGTGTTAATCTGAGAAACAAATCTTATTGTAATAACTAGAGTACTTTATTTTGATGTGCTAGCTAGTAAAGATTTCAATGCTTTTACTTCTTTAGCACTTCTATCTTTTTGTTATATTTGTGCTTGAAAATTACATAAGCACTTTTAGGTAGTTTGCACTTATCGTTTATCTGGCTTTCTGCCTCGTTCCTTTCGTGAGCCGGCTAACCTTCAATACGGAAACTTTGCCGAGCAACGGAGCTCAATTGCTAAACCAGTTTAAACTCGGAAACAAAGTCGGCTTCCAGTACCAACTATTCACTACTTGTTAAATGCCTACATCCGGCAACCAGATAAAAACCAAAGTACAAAAAAAAATTGTGTTTATACCCTAAGGTATCATTTTTAGAGTCGGAAATCTAACCAAAACAAGCATGAGCATAAAGTACTTTTAAGTATTCTAGGATTTTTTGACTTATGTCGTGATCATTCGAAAATAAGATGGTACTATAAAACTTCTCAGAAAAAATTTAGGCAACCAATACTTTATTTCTCATTGAATATGTACATATATATGATTACAAAGAAAGATAATTTTCAGAATAAAAGGGACGTAGCTGAGCAATATTCCACGGTCTGTCTCATTCATCCGGATTTGTACTGCCTCCAGCTCTCTTTCTCTTCTTAGTAGTAGGTCTTTCTTTGACTAGCCACATATCAGTTAGATAGTAAGAACCATTGTGCAATACTCTACTAACCAGAAAGGGTCCTTCCCAAATAGGGAAAAGTTTGTGCTTTCTTTGTTGCACGAGTCGGAGAACTAAGTTGCCTTTATTGCAAGAACGATTTTTGACTCTCTGACTATGATACTTGCGTAATTTCGGTTGATAGGCTGTTGATCTCTGCTCAGCAATGACGCGAACTTTTTCAATTAAATCGAGATCATCTTGTCGCGAAACCTCGGCATCCTCTTCGATATACGCAGCAACACGGGGAGAAGTATGGATTAAATCACTTGGAAGAACTGCTTCTGCGCCATAGACCAAGAAAATGGGCGTGTATTCGGTTGATCTGTTCGGAGTTGTTCTCAAGCTCCAAATGGCAGGTGGCAATTCATCCGCCCAAGCCCCCGCATCACGATGAAGTGGTGCTTTGAGTCTTGGTTTGAGGCCTTGAAGGATTAAACCATTTGCCCTTTTGACTTGTCCGTTGGCTTGTGGATGTGCGACTAATGCAATATCAAGCTGGATATTTTGATTATTGCAGAATTCGGCAAGCTCTCCCATTGAAAAGTTGCTCCTGTTGTATATGATAATACTATGTGGATAGCCATATCCGATTATTTCATCCTCGACGAATCTTTTGGCAGTTGCTCCATCACAGCTAGTGACGATTTTATCCTCAATCCATTTTGTGAACTCATCCACCATCACTAAGAGGTGGGTAAATCCACTTGGAGCCCGTTTGAACGGTCCTTCCATGTCAAGCCCCTAGACCACGAAGTGCCATGTTATCGGAATTGTTCGTAGCTGATCAGCCGGAACATGAGCTTGTTTGGCGTACTTTTGGCAACCTTTGCACGTCTTGACCAGCCGTTCGGCATCTGCCTTGGCTGCGAGCCAGAAAAATCCGTGTCTAAAAGCTTTTGCCACTAAAGATTTGGCGGCAGTGTGATGTCCGCATTCGCCTTCGTGGATTTCCCTTAGGATCTCCACTCCATCTTTCGGAGAAACACGGCGCTGAAAAACCCCAGATACACTCCGCTTATAGAGCTCACCATTTATTATTCTATAGGTTTTTACTCGTCGAACGATCTGTCGCCTCAGAACCTCGTCTTCGGGTAATTTTCCGTCTACCAAGAAATCAAGGTAGGGTTGAGTCCAGCTGGGAATTACAACCAGAACTGCTACTAAAGGTGAGTCGGATTTGGTCGGATACTCCTCATCAACTCCTGCGATAGAGGGAACTCTAAGGTGCTCCAAAAAAGCGCCATCCGGGACCTTTTTCCATGCAGAACCTATCCGAGATAGTGCATCTTCTTCCTCATTTTCTATTCGAGGGATGTGCTGAACTTCATATCCTTCAAACGATTTAGCTAATTCATCCACGACAGCTCTATATGATGCCATGTGCTTGTTTGCATTATAATGATCCGAGACTTATTGGACAACAAGATCCGAATCCCCATAACACATGAGACATCGGATACCAATGTCCTTGGCAATCCGGATTCCGTGCAACAGTGTTTAATATTCGACAATGTTATTTGTTGCCGTGAAGTGAATCGGGAGCACATAGAAAAGTTTATCTCCTTGGGGTGATTTGAGCACCACGCTAGCCTCCGAGCCCCCGAGTGATTTGGAACCGTCAAAATGTAGGGTCCAGTATTCTGACTCTGGTAGGGTCATGTTCTCCGTTGTCTCTGTCCAATCAGCGATAAAGTCCGTTAGTATAGATATCACTACTAGGAAACAACTCTTCTGTGGCGCACCTTTTTTCAACATCTATGGCGTATTTCCTAGTCGCCACTGATACCTCGCCACTGATATCTAACTTCAGTGGCTCATTTCGAAATGCGCCACAAAAGTCTCAAACTTCAGTGGCGCATATTGCCAATATGCGCCACCGAAGTTTTTTTTTCCAAAATTCAAAAAAAGGCGGGCCAGATCTCAAACTTCTGTGGCGCATAAGTTTTTTTCAAATTTAAAAAAAAACCTGGGCTAGATCTAGATATGGCCGGAGTTGGTGGTGGTGGTGATGGCTGGTGGTGGCTGGAGGAGGGCTAGGAGGAGGTTGCCGGAGTTGGTGGAGGAGGAGGAGGAGGTGGTGGTGGTGGAGGAGGAGGAGGAGGAGGAGGAGGAGAAGGTTGCCGGAGTTGGTGGTGGAGAAGGAGGAGGAGGTTGCCGGAGTTTGTGGTGGTGGAGGAGGAGGTCGCCGGAGTTGGTGGTGGAATAGGAGGAGAAGGAGTTCGCCGAAGTGGTGGTGGAGGATAAGAAGGTCGCCGGAGTTGGTGGTGGAGGAGGTCACCGGAGGTCGCCGGAGTTGGTGGTGGAGGAGGAGGAGGAGGTGGTGGTCGCCGGAGTTGGTGGTGGAGTAGTAGTAGTAGTAGTAGTAGTAGTAGTAGTAGTAGGGAGGGGGGAAGTGTGGAGGGGAGGAGAAGTGGGGAGGGGATAAAAAGGAAAAAGGGAGGGAGAAGGGCGCCGGCGGGATTCAAATTTCGAATCCCGCCTAAGACTTCTGTGGCGCATATGGGGGAAATGCGCCACAGAAGTTTCTCCCCCTTTTTTATTTTTTTGCAGGAAAAAATCTTAAGTCTGCCATAACTTTTTACTATTTTGGAATTTGGAGAATCTACAAAATCTTCAACGGCTTCCAACATTGAAATCGAGTAGAAAATTTCGAGACGAACATTTTGATAGGTTAAAGATTTTTTTCTGATATCGTATGCAAAAGTTAGAGCTGTTTTACCGTGCCATGACCTATTTTTGCAAAATACATCGAAATTTATGTTTTTTATTTTTGTCTAGATCTATACCCTAAAATCTAACTACAACTCAAAAGAATTATTTTTTTGAAGTTTCTATCATTTTTGTTTATTTTTTACAAAACTGAAAAGGCGATCCACCGGGGGTGGGATCTGTTTTCCCCCCTAGATGCTTGTTCTGTGGCGCATATGGACACATGCGCCACAGAAGTTTCTCCCGCTTTTTTTGCTGCTTGGTCCCATCAACCTTCTGTGGCGCATATGTCTATATACGCCACAGAAGTTTGACACTTTAGTGGCGCACACGAAAATATGCGCCACAGAAATATGGACTTCTGTGGCGCATATTGGTTTCGTGCGCCATTGAAGTGCCAAACTTCTGTGGCGCATGTTTTCTAGTGCGCCACTGATATTTATCTGTGGCGCATAATTTTACATATGCGCCACTAAATATTTTGTCTATCTATAAGCTGTTTCCTAGTAGTGTATGATACTAATACAACAATACAAATGTTACCTTTCTCTAGGTCCATTTTTTGGACAAGTTGTTTTTCTATGCCCCAACTCTCCACATTGTTTGCATCTATTTTTTGTGCCAAATCTCTTCTTTCCTTTGAGACCATCTTCTTGTGCCTTCTCTTGGTCTCCATATTCTTGCTTTTTTCCTTTAGCATCTACCTTTTTGTTCCCTTTACTGCTACTACCACCACCATCTTCAAGGTAGCCTTTGATTCTCAATTTCCTCTGTCTCCCAATGGGTCTCTTTGAAATCGGTGGCACCATCTCAAAATCTAGATTTACCTGAGACCATTGAGACTTGTCCGTGATGGGTTCAATCTCTCCAGCATATGCAGCCTGGAACATACTAACGGAGTAGTACTCATGTACATAGGGATGCAACTTTACATTTGCGGTCCCTATAAGGAATGCAAGTGCATGCTCGCAAGGCTTCCCGGTGTGCTGCCATTTTAGACAAGTGCACTCACGGCTGCCTATCTTCACAACATGCCTAAGTTTATCCTTGTTGGTGTCCGTGACCTCACAACTTTCTCTGATTGATCTTCCGACATCCAAATGACCAAGTTCTCTAGTCCTATTATTTATTTGATAAATGATAGAAGGTAGTATAATTCCACTAAGAATTTTCCCAACCAACCTCGCCTATGAAAAAATAGTCATGATTTTTTCTCGTAGTGAGTCAGCTAGCTCATCCACAGGAAGATCCTTAATTCCTCTAATCCAGCTATTGAAGCTCTCAGCTAGATTGTTGTGAATATAATCACATTTTATTTCCATGTTGAAGTCGGATCTCATCCACTTCAAGTTATGATAAGTAGTCAAGTATGTACTTACTGCAGGTTCAGCTTCAAATATCTTGACCATATAGTGCTTAAACGTTTCAACACGATAATCCTTGGCTACCGGCCACATGCGACCAAAAACCTCTCCATGAAATTTCTTTTTGAAGTTTCCCATGAGATGCCTAAAACACTCCCGTTGCTCATCTTGAGGGAAAACATTTTTAACAGCATTCTCCAACCCTTTGCAGGCATCAGTACATATAGCTAGAGTTTGAAGATGTCCTATCACCCTATGCAATTGTTGCATATACCAAGTCCACTTATACTCAGTCTCTGAACCAAAGAATCCAAACGCTAAAGGAAACATCTAGTGATGTGCATGCTGCTAACTGACCATTCCACTTTCCATTCATAAAGGTGGAGTCTATACTAACATATGGTCTACAACCATTCAAAAATCCATCAATGCATGGGTTAAATGCCATAAAAATCTGTTGAAATACACTTTACCTCCTTCCCTCTTTACATCAACTTCTACAATGCTATCCGGAGATCTCTTCTCAATCTCAGCTTTGAAGTTCAACAGATTTTTTCAGGGGCAATACAATAGCTACTGCTCCAGGCGCAATTTACATTAGGACTTAACCGCTGTTTCAGGGGCAATACAATGGAAATCTGTGTGTCCATCTCGTGGAACAAAGTAAGAGCATCTCTAACCCATCCCCAATAACCAGTTAGAGAACTAAATTTATCGGATTTGCTAGTTCTAAGATGCCTCAGAACTTCTTAGGTCTCATACGCCTCTTTCACAGTTTGATTTACCTCGTGATTCGTGCAAAGTGGAAGTTACACATGGGTTGCAACTAGGGTGTAACTCAGAATTTAATGAGTTACAACTAGACTACAACTGAGAATTAGTACAAATCTACTGAGAATTAGCACAAATATTCGGATGATATCAGCGACTTAGACATAAGAAGTTTTCAGGCGCCTGAGATCTAGGCACTCCCTATGTTTATACTCCTCTAATGATCGGACTCGCACCTAACCGAACCCTCAACGGCCTTAGAAGAGGAAGAAAATTTTAGCAATCGGCCTTCGCGGCTCACAAAAATAGGAGCACACGGCCTTGACTCGCATATTTTTCTCGTCCTCGCCGTTTGCACAGCTTCGTCGCTCCGCCACCATTTCCCCGTCGATGTTGACACCGCCGACCACCTGTCGCTTCCGCCGATAGTCTGAAACACCGGCCGCCCCATTCCTTCCTTTCGCCTCACTCGCCGGTGCTAGTTGTCACTAGAATCGCTCCCGAGAGCCGCATCGAGCCTGATCCTGCCACCGATTCAAAGGTCATTTCCGACCATGACGAGGTCGATTCCTTCGGCAAAAAAGCCGGCGGAGCATAGGGATGGTGCAGATCGACCGCCACAGACCAGTTCGCGACCAGAATCGAGGGTCATAGCCCTCATCTTGACGAGTTGTACCTGACGGCGGATTTGTTGCTTCGTCGATGCCTTGTCGTTGCGCTACCATATCGAGGGGCATCCCATAACCTCAACCTTGTCGTCTGATCTTCACGCAACCCTCACAGTCATTGCACACATTTTGGTTGGCTCTACTGCCCCGACCGTGGACTGCACCTCCGCCGCGCTCAAGGTACTCGAAGAAATTACTATGTGAGCTTTTTCAGATTTTTTTGCTTTGTTCACAACGAAGCTTGACCAAGAGTACCTTCGACTATGGACGAAGAGGTTGAGAAATATGATCTTCGATGACTCTTCGTCCGGGGAGGAAGATGAAGAAGACAAAGATTTGGAAATGGCTATGATCATGATTTTGAACGAAAATTTTCAGGTGTTGAGGCTAGGATCTCGATTTGGCCATGCATGGATCAATCAAAATAGAGTCGAGGGTCATGCAAAGATCGTGAGGGATTATTTCAACCTCAATGCAACATATACTGACAAGCACTTCCGACAGCGGTTTCGGATGCAAAAAATACCCGTTTCTCACAATTACCAGAGTCGTGGAGGTCCATGATGATTGGTTCAAACTTTGGAGGAGTGCAACAGGAGAGATCAATGCAATCTCGGTGATGAAGTGTGTGGCGGCCGTGAGGGTACTTGCATATGATTGTTTGGCCGACGCCATTGATGACTATGTTCTCATCGGGGAGGATACAGTTTTGGAGGTCATGAGAAGGTTTACAAGAGGTGTGATTGATATCTCGGGTCTAGAGTACTTGAGGGAACCTAGTAAAGAAAACACCGAGAGACTTCTTGCATAAAATGAAGCAAGAGGATGGCTTTGGATGCTTGGTTCAATTGACTTTATGCATTGGACCTGGAAGAATTGTCCAGCTGCTTAGAAAGGTCAATACAAAAGCCACTACAAAGATGCAAGAATCATTCTTGAGGAAGTTGCATTGAATGATCTATGGAAATAACATTCATTTTTTTTGGATTTCATGACTTTCTTAATGATCTGAATGTGTTGTCAAGGTCACCACTATTCTTAAGGCTTGTCAAGGGTGAAACTCCTCCTTGCAACTATGAGATCGAAGGCCATGAGTACTCAATGGGTTACTATCTTGCTGACGTGATATCCTCCATGGCCCATATTTGTGAAGACAATCTCGTGGCATCTTTGTAATAACGCGAAGAAATCAAACTTCGCAATAGTGCAAGAGGCAACAAGGAAAAATGTCGAGAAAGATTTCAGTGTGCTTCAGAAGCAATTTAGCATTGTTCGTGGACCTGTCGAAAACCCTCAAAACCATCTAAACTCAAACCCCAGCGTCTGATCGAAAGTGGGTCGACTATTGGTTGCGTCCTCATCCTCCCGTAGGTGAGGCGGCGACAACCCAAAATCCCCCCAATCTCCACCGGCCATAGCATGAGTCCCCTCTCCCTCCATGACGCTTTGGCGGCAGGAGGGAGGGGGACCTCGTTCCTCCGTTCTGTAGTTAGGGCTAGGACTAGCGTCTTTTTGTTGTGGTGTGTCGTTGGGATGGTGGGAGCGACGCACGTGCGAATAAATCTGCCTCAACTCTTCTCCCACACCGCTGGTGATCTTCGCGGCGGCGTCTCGGAGTTGATGGCAATGTGTGCTTGTTGATCCTTTAGATCAGTGGCTTGGTCTTCTCGCAGATCTTTAGATCTGGCGAGATCAGTATCATGATGTGTCGATGGCGTTTGTCGTTATCGAAGGCGGCACTGGGAGCTGGGGCGAGGTGGATGCTCTGGAGCAAAGTGCTGGTCCGGAAGTGGTTGATTTGTCGTTATTCCTCGACTTCGTCAATGGTATACGGCGGGTCTTGGTTCAAGGTAGCACGGGGACGTCCCATGGTCGACGTGCCACAACGACATGTGACTTGCTGCTTGCAGCGGGCCTGTTCATCGACTCACAGAGCCTCGTTGGCGACGATGCTCCCTTGGATCCGGCAGTGGTGGAGACTTGGTGTCTATTCTAGCGCACGTCTAGACGACATTGGTGTTTGGCGGTGACCACTGGCTTCGGCAAGTGTAGAAAACCCTAGGAATGGTTCTCTGCAAAGTTTCCCAGATATTTGTTTTCTCCTGGTTTTTCTATTAGTTTTGATGTTTGTTTACTCATGTAATTTGATATACCTAGTTGCTCTAAAAAAATCTAAACTCAAATACCGCCAAGATGCCTAGGTTAACAGCCAGACAGTCCTCTGGCGTGCACGCGGCTATATATGAACGGATTTGCTAGTTCTCATGCGTTCGAGAACTTCTTAGGTCTTAATTACCTCTTTTATCGTTCATTTACCTCATGATTCATGCAATGTGTGAGTTACATGTGAGTTGCAACTAGAGTGTAACTGAGAATTTAATGAGTGAGAATTAGTACAAATCTTATAAGTTGTAACTAGATTGCAACTGAGAATTAGCATAAATAGTATAACAACATTAACGACTTAGACATAAGAAATCACATGAGATCTAGACGCCTCCCATATATGAACTGTACGTGGTGCACCAGCAATAGTTGGCCACGGGGTTACGTATGAAAATCTCAGAAATAAAAACATCTTATACTCTTTCCGTGCTAAAGAGAGGATGTCATAGATTTATCTAAAATTAAATGTATCTTGATACTTTTGGGTATATATACACATTCTGATTTACACAAATTCACGGCATCTTTTTAGAACGGGAGGAGTATCCGCGACCATCTATTTGTTGATCGAGCTGGCTATACGTACGTTAGTACGTAGCCTACGCCTGCTGTAGGCTGTAGCAGCGCAGCCGGGATGATTGTGCAGCGCTGTGGCCAGCAGCAGCAAGCAGCAGCAGCACTAATGGCATGCACAGCTGCTGGGAGTTAGAGCAGTGATGGCGCCAGCTCTGTGACATTGACCAGAGTTATTGTAAAGCAGAGCCAACGTGCAGCGAGGCAAGGAGGAGAGGCTAGGGAGATAGGTAGTTGACCCACCCATGGCCATGGGATTCCTTCGCGCAGATGCGTTTATCATCTCGATGAGCGCCATCTAATTGACTCTGACCTACCATCCGCATCGGCATTACTCCCTCGACCCATTCCGTTCTTCTTCGTGAAGCAGCGCCGACCATGGGCAGCTGCGTGAGCAAGAAGGCCGCCCGCGGCGGTGCCGGAGCAAAGGTGGCAGCGCCGCTACCGCCGGAGAAGGACAATGCTCTGCCGCCGCCCGTGCCGGTCGTTGAGGAAGAGGTCAAGGAGGTGCTGTCAGAGACGGCAGTGCAGCGGCCAAGGCCGCCGGTGCCAGAGCCGGAGCCGGAGCAAGAGAAGGTGAAGAGGATCCAAGAACACGAGGAAGGCGAGGGCGAGGCATCCGATAGCGTGTCGATGGGGTCCTCCTCTGTGGTGGAGAAGGCGATGGTCAAGTCCGGGAGCGAACAGGAGGTGGAGAAGAGGACCGTGGACGCGCCGGACGCGCCGGAGAAGGAGAAGGCCAAGAGGACTAAGGCACCGGATCAGAGGAATCCCAATGACGGAAGGGCGAGGTCGCCGTCCCGTGCGCCAAAGCAGAGGAGGCAGGAGGGGGCGGGCACTGCTGCTGGCGAGCAGCCCGTCGTGGCGGCGAGGTCGCGGCGCGAGCAGCCCGCGGTGGTGTCCGGCATCGGGTGCCGGAGCGGCAGGTTCTCCCCTTCGGCGGCGAGGAGGGCAGCCGAGAGCGCCGTCAGGCGGACATACTCCGCCAGGGAGGCCGACATGGCGCTGCCGTCGTCGACTGCCAAGCGGTCGCTCAACGCGAGCATCGGTAGCGTCAGAAGGGATCCCGGTGAGCGTTCCGGAAGGAGGCCGGACTCCCCGGCTCGGCGCGCGCCGGCTTCTCCTGCCGCAAACGGCACCATCAGCCGGCAGTCGAGCGCCACGCGTAAGGTGCCAAAGGAGAATACCAGTCCGGAGCAAACCAAGCGACAATGTGGCCGCGGACGGGGCCCCGGGGAGATTGGACTTGGAGACGAACTCGTCGAGGCGCCACTGGCAGGGAAAAAGCTCAAGGAGGCGGCGGAGGAGCAGAACCCCTCGGTGGCCATGGAGTGCTTCATCTTCCTCTAGTTTTTTTTTTTTTTTTTTTTTTTTTACATGCATCTTCCTCGATCTAGTTAGTAAGACGTGTATGAGTTCTGATTGTCCATTTAACTGAAGAGGAAGCACGCGTAGAGTTCCTCCAAAGGGATCCACATCAACTGTTTTAGTTATTGTGAAAGAAGGCCTGTGAGAAGTATTTTTGCATTTATGTTGGGGGTGAGAAAATTCTAGGTGGAATACGCGGAAATCAGTTTTGGGTCGCAGGTCCAGATGATCATATTTATCTAGACCAATGCTTCACCTCGAGATTCACGTTGTCTGCAAGTATCCTGCCATGTATTAGAGCAAGTACAATAAGTCCTAGTCAGCTGGCTATAAGGATTAAAATACTATTTCTTTGTTTAGTTGGAAGAGAGAAGAAGAGAGAGAAAAAAAGTGAACTCTCATGCAAAAGACAGCTCTAGCACGTGCTTGTAGTCACTTTGAGAGAGTGAAGAGTGGGTCATATAGTACTAAAGTAAGATATTTTTGTAGCTCATTATTTTACATGCTAGCTCTAAGTTGGCTATAGACGACATGACACTTGACTTATAGCCAGCAGCCTATGCTATTGTTCTTGCTCTTACATAGTATATCATGCTTTTGCACAGTGATGGGTCCCACCGATGCAGTAACGTTCACGTACCACGCCGCCATTCACCCTTCACCAGTCCAGGAAATCGTTCCTGATTTTGTACCACCGGACAACTTCATGTACCGCCTGAGACCGTCTCATTGATTGACTCGGGAATCATCTTCATGGCCCAGAAAATTCTGCCCAGGTCTAGCAATAGCTCCTCTGTTTTCACTCATTGTTTTATTTTTCACAAATACTACACTGCAACAAATTGTGCCACACCAGCGAAATCGAGGACAAAGATACCGCATTCGACTACATTGATAATTTGGACTCTTAGTGACAACATTATATGCCTTAGCTAATTACTTGAAATAGACTGTCACCGTGAAGAAAATTCAAATTGCCACTTCAGGAGAACATAGTTCATTCCATCAAAGTTTCAGCCTGTTTGGTGCATGTGGTCCTCTGGTAACCAGCCACACCACGCTTTGTGAATCTGCCTGCCTTTCTCGCCTGCTTCGGAGCGTCGCACTGTGGGCAGGTTGTTCGCTTGTGTCCGCTGCATCGGCAAATAGTGCACATCCGCTTATAGACCTTCAGGCGGCTCGTAGGGAGCCCTGTCATGGCTTGTCGGCCTACCAGCTCCTCGGTTCTTCAGATGTGCACCGAGTCCTTGCAGATCGTTTCCACATACGTTGTCGTCGCGGAAATTCTCTCGAGGCGTAACCTCCTGGCCTCCGGGGTCTAGCAGAATAGCAGGCAAGTCTTCCAGACCGAGCCCGTCTCACTTCTCGTCGTACGGAGCCATTTCCAGTAGATTGCTATTGAACAAGGCATCAAGTTTCTCGTACGCCTCATCACTTGCATCTCGCAGACGCTGAAGTTCTAGGGCGTTTCTTGAAAACAGTAGAATGCCTATACATGAACGACCTTGACGATGCATGGTCGTTCTGGTAAATTTGTAGGTGCTCCGGCAAGATATCCCTTGCATCACGTGTCCATCTTTTCAGAATGTCCTTCCTAGGTATCTCCTCTATACCCCTGTAATCCATCACCCGCAAAAACCCACGATCAGTAAAAAACAATAACTACCAAGTAACACGGAGGCAATCACTCGCCAAACAAGCCACCAAGAATATAAAAAAATGCATCGGAGAGCCGAAAAAATATAACAAACCTGCAATGCATTGCGGCAAAGCACACCCATATGCTCAAACAATCCGCAGTCGCACTTGAAGTACTCCCCTTGTCCACAATCTTTACCTTGAATATGACCATGCTCCATTTCTCCCTATTGTGTGGCTTCATGTGTTTTGCCAAATACAATCTGTCTTTCTTGACTTCATCAATTCGGAATGCTCCGGCCTAGTACAGGTTCTTGCCGAATTGTTCAAACATGGACATTGTGTAAATCTTGCTGGCATGCTCCTTAATTAGCAGGTTGACGTGGAGCACCGGTTTTGCCTATCAACATTAAGAAACAACAAAATAAATGATTCATTGACAAGGAACTGACTATTGTTGTAAAGTTATTTTTGCACTTATAAAGTCAGGTCCACTTTTACCATTTTTTTCCTCTTCTCCTCATAACCCTCATTGGCCTCACGGTCGTGCTGCAACCGCATGTAGTGTTTCGCAAAAGGTTCATTGCACACCCCGGGAGCACATATGTTTTCAGCATCATGTTTGCACTCTCACTACGTTGCGTGCTTGTCATTTTTGCACAAAACACTCCTTTAAAGTATGGCTTAGCCCATTTACGCCTCACCTCGTATATTTGAGTTAGGAATGGGTGTGTCTTCAGATTTTACTTCTCCAGGAGCAACGCCCAAGCACTCCCAAATTCACCAGACGTTAACATGTGGTTCACATCTTTATGGAATTCTGACCAGAACTCGCTCCTCTTTGCGTACAGAGGCCCTAGGCACTCCCTTGCCTTCTTCAGAACATGCCATTTGCACCACCTATGCACTGTCCCAGGCAGCACGTTCCGAATGGCAACTTCCATTGCCCTGTTCTAGTCTGCAATTAGCCAAAGCACACAAGGAATGTCATGTACATTTCACTACTTGCCGAATTATAATTTATGCGTTTTCCACCCGTGAGAATAGTCCTTGGTGCATCACCCCCGAGCATTTTGAAAAACTCGGTGAACACCCACTCGAAACTCTAGTTTGCTCGTCTCTTAGCATACTCCACCGAGGATTGTGCTCTGGAAATGGTTGTTCACCCCTACAAAAAGACGGAATGGCATGTCGTACAGGTTTGTACTAATTTATGCGCGATCCATTTGTCCACATGAGGTTCCTTATCCTGCTTTCAGGATCTGCCAACACTATATAAGTGAACTCTCTGTCCTTTGACGCAATCTCAACAAAAACTTCTATTGTCTTCCTCACATCAACGTCGGCCTGATCCTTACTGATTTGCCTGCACAATTCTTCAAAGTCATGTTTATGAACGGCACATTTCCAACTTTGCCATAAAAACTCCTAAAAATTATGCTATACACTTTTCCAATATTTATATGTTGTTCTCCCTAAGCCGCCTTACCAAATCCTTCGTGTACGCATCCATGTGCTTGTGAGATGGCCAAAATACCTTTTCTGTATAGGTCATGGACATTGAGTGATTGTGTGTGACCCTATGCTCTGTTTATGTACCATCAACTGTCTTTCGTCGTAAGCAGGCAGATCATAGCCAGGCACTCACAACGGTAGGACGCGGAATTATCCTTCACGAGCTTGCCCTGCAAGAGAGATTTCAATCAACAAGCTGCCTTCCTCGAATGCTCTATCATGCAATACACAGATGCATACATAGTTTGCATGATTTTCGGTAGGTTTGTATAACTAAAACAAAAAATGGAAACATACAAACCGAACACCGACAGACAATTTCCTGCATCGTCTTTGTCCTCTTAGGGTTCAACCTACTTTTACCGTAACGAATACCAAAACCTTGCTCCCAAGAGTACAGGTTATAGAAATCGTATGCCTCTCCAAGTGAGTCAAAATGCATTCCTAATAAGGGCTCGACAACATGGTCACCCCATGTCTCCGTATAGCTCCTTGTACTTTGCTCCAAGCCACCAACTCTATTCGCACATGGCGTTCTCTCTGCTGCATTCCCCCAACCCTTACCCTGCATATCAAAAAAAGAAACACACGGTCTGATAAATGACAGAACAATTGCCCTCTACATATTAGTTTCAGGGGCACCATCTAATTTCATATAGCGTATTGTTCTTGGAATCAAGTACCGTCCACCGGCCCGAATTGATTTGAGACGAACTAACAAATTTGATGTCTAAAGTCTTGAACTGTACTGTTTCAACCGTGTTCCTAACCTGAAACTGAATTATTCCACACATTTTGCACAATTCCGAAACTCAAAATTCTTGAACCTAGGAGAGACTACTTAACCCAACTTCAACCAAATCTTTTTTTGCATTTGTTGCTCGATCATGTATCACGGCGGCTGACCGCGGTCCATCACCGACTTCACCCTCGCTCACTGCATTTGCACCCGTATTATGCAGAGCCTTCTCTGGCCTGACGTTTTCAGCCTTATCCCCACAAATTCCCTCTGCCATGGCGGCAACCACGCTGACCGCACGTTCGCTGTCAGCACCGACTTTGTAGCCATGATCAAGCACCGCTACATCGAATTCCGAATCTCCGAAGCTAGCCTGGGGCGCACACGCAGATGGGTTCAGCCAAAATTGAACCGATGCTTACAGACAGGAGACCATATAGATGAGATACACGTACCTCTCAATCGGATCCAACGGGAATTCCACCTCGTCTTGCTCCATTGTCGCGCGAAGGGCCAGGTTTCTCCGCCACCGGGCACGCCGCCAAAAACCACTTGCCAGGCCCGAGCCCCTGTGTCCAAACCGGAAGCGGTCAATCCAGATCTTTCAACTCCTGACAGCACCGGCACAATCTGTACTAGCAGGACACTATTTTCAATTGTTCCTGTACCACCGGAACATGAATATTGGTCGTCAATCGGACCAGACGGAGGAACGACCTGCCTCCAATTAATGATGTATGTACGTTCCTGTACCACCGAACCGCGGACCGGACTTGCACATATACGCTAATTTCTGCGCGTCGCACCTCTGTGCTAGAGGTCCCAGTCCCAAATCTACAAGCTCAAATGGACGGTGTTGATAGTGATATCATGAGCCAAATCGCCTCCTCCACCGTGGAATACGCAACAACGTCTTTCAATAGCAGCGATTCTAGCATGCATGCTTGTGCCGTTCATTCACTGCTTTACGATTCGTGCTGCCAAGTTTCACCAAGTTTTAGTATGTTTTGAAATCTATGTCCAATATAACTCAATGAAAATGATTGAAACAGTGCACGTGATGTAGCATGCATGCTAGAATCATATTTCTCCTTTCACTAGCTTGCAGCGCGGCATTGCTGTTCCAATGTGTAGAGGATAAAATAGGGAAGGTGTTCTGATGTAAGTTGTGTGACACGATCGACAAAAGGTTTTCTCGAGGTCAATATCAATTGTTACATATCCTCTTAAGATCCATCAAATTTTGGGTGTTCCTATCAGTAAAAATCATTTATATTTGCACCCCTAAACATGTCTGCATGACGAGGGATCAGGAGCATTTATTTCGTGGATCCAGTTCATGGCAAGGCAAGCACCCTCCACGACGCCGTCGGGGGCGACTACGTCACACCTCCTCTAGCCCCATCGATCCCGCGTCTCTTGTCGCCGCTGCTGCCAGCCCTCGCCGCGGCAGCGGCGGGCCCGACCGATGAAGGAGGCTGGGCGTGGTCGTTGCCGATGACGGCCGCCGGGATTGCTGGGGCAAAAACGGTCGGCGCGTCAACGAGTAGCGACAAGGGCGGCACTCCTAGCTGGGGTGGTGGCAGAGGTCCTCCTAGGTGGCGCTTGACCGGTGGTAGAGGTTGGGCTTCGGGTCGACAAGGGACGAACCCTAGATATTTGATCTGGGTGGTTCTCTCTGTTGTCTCCACATCTCCTCCTCGCCGTGTCACGGCCGGATCTGGTGGAGGACAGACCCTGCGTTGCCGCCTCCTTGCGTGCCGCTGGCCATGGTCATCGGTTGGGCCCGGTGAGGCAGATCTCATAGGTTGCCAGCAGATGACGTGGGGGCTGCCAGTTTGGCTTCGAATAAAGGGGGTCTGGTCCTACGATGTCTCTCGCGCCAAGACAAGATGAGGATTTACTTGATGCCGGTCTTCCTTCATCTGGCTGGAATGTCGAGTTCCGGAGGGTTCCGCTGGTGAACTCCAATGGACGACAGGCTGGACTCGACCGGATTGGATGGGTTTTGGTCACACGCAACCATGTTTTTATCTGACCATTTGGTTTTAGAGGAAGCGGTGTGAAGCTTTGCAGTCTGTTGCCATCAAGGACATGCCTTTAGTCGCATGGTGAAGTCAGTCGCGGAGAATAACATGGAAGCCGAGGTCTAGAAACTGGTAATGGTGGTTTAAATCCTAGTAGCGATGAGGTTTTGGCTTGGTGATCTGGGTCTTGGAGCAGCGATATCGTAAAGTGGGGGCGAAAGTACATGAGGACTTCAGAGTTCAAACTTGCAGGGTGAAAATTTAAGGTCTGGCCTTAATTGGTTGTGTCTAGAAATGACCTTGTTGAAGGCATTGTTTTGTGAGCGCGAACTTTCTTCAGGGTGAAAACCCATGATCGATGGTCAGGGTGATAACGACGCTTGTGCAGTATTCCCTTCTTGGAGGCATCACTTTTGGAGAGGATGGATTTCCTGGTGTTGTCTCGATGGTGTTTGGTCCGCCGTTGTAAGGCATAGATCACCGTAGCAGGACTTTTTTCCTGTAATTCTTTTTTTGTTGTGTGTGTCCGTAATGCCAATAAGGTAATGCGTTATTGCCGAGGCTGGATGTAATTGATATCTCATGATATTAATATATACTCCTTTCCAATAAAAAAGTATGCACGACGAGGAGCAATAATGTTACTACCTCCGATCAAATTAATGGTCTCAGATTTGTCTAGATTCGGATATATCTAGTCATGTTTTTTGTGCTAGATATATTCGAATCTAAATAAATTTAGACCATTAATTTGAATCAGAGGGAGTATTCCACTTATGACCTTAGAGGGTTTCCCTTATTTCTCTTTTTTTCTTTTTTGGAACATGAAATTTCTGCTTTTCTTTGAGTTGAGTCTGAGACTCTTCGAGTACATCGAGAGATTTCAATTTTTCGAAATGGGGAGCGTAGCATCGACCCCTGCATCAATTGATGCACACGGCCCTTTTATTGCATCGTTTAATTTAATTTATTCAAAGTTTTACAATCATGTATTAGATAGTGTTGCGACATGTATCAACCATCTAAAAATGATAAGCAATAAAGATCTTTTCATTTTGCAATCTACTAATATGTCGTCACCCAATAGCCCACAAATAACAGTCTTGAGCAACCTTCGGCAGCTGGTTGCATCTAGAATCCATGGCCCTTCTGCTGATCCACCAGGAGAAGGAAGGACCATTATTGTATCCGATGTGCTGCTCGATGAATAACCTTCAAAAAATTATACCTTTTTGTTTGTTAGAAACAATGTTATTTATGGACGTCAATATAGCCCAACATTGAGCTGAAACTCTAATTTAAAATCTACCTTTATTTTTCTTGTCGACCTCATTAAGCGAATTTGCAAACATATTGGTAATATTAGAAAGTGAAGGATATCGTAAGCAAAGAAAGTTATACGACAGATAATACGTGCAAATGGAACTGACTCGAATGAATCAAAGCAACAACATTTTTGTAATCTTGTCCATTATCTTTTTGCAAGGTTATCTTGTCAACAAAACTTTATTTTTTAAGGAATCACATAAAAAATTAATCTTCGAGGGTACTTTCAGCTTCCAAAGATATTTGTGTAAACATTAATTTGATCCAAATATAAAGATTTAACAGTAAAGTACCTGAGGTAGTTAACTTCCAAAAAATTGGTCGTGATCATCATTTAGGTGAACACTCACTAGCCTCTGGCATAAGTGCAACCATCGTGTACACTTACGATTAAACTTCTCCTAAAAGAAATATTAAGAGGTGTTTGGATAAAAACTTCTATCACTAAGACATTGTTGTATTGAGCAATATTATATAAAGATGGATATTGTTGTACTTGGGATTGTTTGCCTAGCCAGACATATTTCCAAAAGCGGACACTCTCCACCTCTTACCTTTCGAATTGCTAGAGGTAAAACTTGTTCTTCTTACAAATATTTTGTTGCTTCCTATAAAATTTGTTAACTTTGCTTTATTACCAATCTCTGCAAAATTTGCAAACTTTAACTTGAATTACGGTCCATCTATCTACTCAGTTGTTTGGCTTTGGTGTTCATTGTTCAACCCTTAAAGTATTCCTTTGCATGACCTACTCTGAACTTTTTTTCCAAGTACAGAAACGGGTGATGGTCTAGTTCTTAATTTGAGGTCGAAAAAACCTCCACTGCAACATCTTTACAATTGGAATAAAGATATGAATCCTTTTTTAGACATTTACTTGTTATAGAACAATTTATCTTGGGTAACCTTGTGACTAGTTGCATTTTTACGTGTGAAACAACGAGCCCCCCTCATCATTGCCATTGAAGAAACCGCCAGTTTTACGGCCACACTAACTAGAAAGAAAGTACCAGTTGTTCAAACTAGAAACTACAACTACTTATTATTGTTTATTCCCCTGTCCAACCTCTCCGACTCAGGTTATTTGGTCAGGATAATGCTCCTAAGCATTAGTCAAACAAATATTCTTATCTTCAGGGTGATTTGATTTTCCATAACAACATATAATTTACCAGACCAACAGACCTAAGCTGCGAGTATAGATCTTTAACTTTCAAATTATTTTGGTTCTCGGTTTTCCATCTAACGCTGTCAGGATTGTCAGTTAAACTCACTGAATTAAAAATAATTTACTTTCTTCCCCTCAAAGCTCTTGTAAATCCGATAGACGCCTAGCCAGTATGGTTGGCTTTCTTCACATTAATCATTTGTTTCAAAGATATACTGAACAATCTGATAAATTGAGTTGCTAGAGGTGATCCATTCACCCCGAGTATCATCCTAGAAAAGGGTTTTGGGTATATATGCTAATGTTATAAACATATTTCTTCAGGGTTACTAAAGGAGATATGCCCCAGAGGAAAATAATAAAATGTCATATCTCATTATTTCATAATAGTTTTATATCATGCTATAACTGTATCAAGCGAAAACATTGATACATGTGTGATATATAAACAAACTTAGGTCCCTAGCAGCCTCTATTCAACTAGTTCATTGGGTATCTGATCATCAAGGTTTCCTAATCATGGTGCTATGAAAAGAAAGACAAGTGACAATGAAGTTATATCATCTGAAATAATGTGATGGACATTTACCACTAATAATTGTTGCAACACGAGCATGTCACTTAGTTCACGTTGCAATTGTCAGTAATAGAATGTCAATCACTATTAATATATGATTGCTTAGATAGTATCAAACGTCACTCGGTAAAATGGTGATCATAAAGGTGTGTTCAGGTATCCAAAGGGACATGTAGAGGCATTATGCATCAAGATCCGGATTTGTTATCTTGTGTGACGGGAAGATACACTTGACCCACTCGGTGAATTACATCCATAAGTTGCGCAACGCATGACTAGGTCATGGGGATGGAGTTTCACGAAAACGAGTAAAACCGTACTTATTGGAAACGAGATTGAACAAGGTGTCCTGATACCAATGATCAGATCTCAAACAAATCTTGTATCGCGTAACAAAGGGAATTGGACATATCGTTTCAGGCTCGACATGATGAAGATTCGTGGAGTGCATAGGGGTCAACATGGGCATCTCGGTCCCGCTGTTGAACATTGATAGAGATCATGTCTATAGTATTCCCGAAGCATAGGGAAACACGCTTAAGGGCAATCCAATGCTTGGAGATCCTCTTGTAAGATGGAATCATGAAAGTGAGAGAAATCAGAATTATTTTGGAGAGATCTGAAGTTGTTCAGAGAAAGAAGGAAAGGAAAAGGTCGAAAGGAGTTTCGTATAAATGACAATTTATAATATGCATTTATTATATGTTAATTGTGAATTAATATATACTAAATAAATATTTAAATTTAAATTTATAGGGCGACTTCCTCAGTAGGCCAAAACCCAGAGGGAATTGGCCTAGGAGGATGCCACCCGGGAAAAACAACAAAGCAACAAAAAGAAACAGTCAAAACGGTTGTTGGGCCGCGCTGCCACAACCCACGCGGGTGGCAGATATACCGCGCCACACATGCGCATCGGGAAGCCGTCGGCCGCCTCAGCTGGCCTGCTTGACCCGACCCAACGGGCGCGCGGGGAGCTAGGCAGGTGGGCGGGCCAAGCAAGCCAACAGGCCGGGGGCGCGATGCGGCCCACCCAGGCCAAGAGGCTGTCGCTGATGTGGGAAGGGGGTGGGTCGCGGGGTGCATACGGCCCACCCAGGTTGCCGCCCTTTGCCGCACATGCGGGAGTGCGAGCTGGGCCACCGGGAGCGCGACCGACCCACCTAGCTAGCTGCCCTGGCCGCTGCTGCTGCTCCCTGCTACCGATGCTGAGCCTGGCGGGGTGAACCACCTATCCACCCAATGGCCTAGCCGGCTGCGAATTGTTTCCCCTTTATTTTCTTTATACTTTTAGTCCCACATGAGGTAACTAAAGGGGTGCCCATGGAAGGATTAAAACACATCAATAGATATTCTCTAAGGCCTTCTTACTTAGAGAAAATCCCCTCTCTATCTCTCAGTTGTCTTTGCTATGGCACGGTCCTAAGAAAGGACTGTACGCGCAAAGTCAACGTATGTATGGCACGCAGTTGTGCTGCAACCAGAAGGTCTACTTCCGCAACCTCGGTAGGGACCAAGAAGTTTTTCTTTGGGAGTCATCGCATTGCACCGTATGCATGTGATCCATCATGGAAGCTACACTTGTGGTGATCGGCCGTCGTGCAAGGACCTGGACAAGGGTTGACGTGCGAGGAGCTTCGCGACATTGAGGCCGGACGGGTACGACTACCACATCCATGCTCCTGCATGAACATAACGCTATCTCGGTCTTTAAGGACACGTTACCACTGTCTTCCTCTGTTATTGCATTACTTCTAGATAGATCCTTAGGAAATCAGGACATTTCGGGTAGTAATTTTTTTGTTATTTGTTGCGGAAATCCTACAGTTACATCCTCGACAACCCATTAACGGGCATCAGGATCGATATGCCAGCCAAAGTTCCATATGCCCATAGGATGGGCCTCATCTCCATTGAACAATATAAGGTGGCAGAGTCCATTCATCTATTATGAACTTATGATTAACATTTTCTATGTGCTTAATTTCATTTCAAATATACAGGGAAAGCTGCGGCACCGACACCCATAAGGGCCGAAAACATGCAGTGCACTAATTGTCTTGATGCAATAGACAAGGTATGATAATTTCAGTAGAAAAGTTAATTTGAAGTCGTTTTGTCGATCTCAAGTGTTCATGATGACTTTTTCCCTTCAAAATGTAGTGTTTGAAGGGCATAAACATACATCACATCCTAGAGCCCGAATGTTCTGAATACAATGGAGACTCAAACACCGGCAGGATACTACTTGACTACAGTAGTACAAAGATTCCCTTGTCTGATATTTCTTCGCAGTGCATAGTTAGTGACTCATAAACCTCGAATGTCAAAATGACCATGTTATTTATGACATTGCATGTTCCACTCACTATATAGTAATTGTTGCAAGATACATGATACACCATGTCCAGCGTATGGGAAAACGACAGGGCGGTAAGAGAGGCTCTAGGTGTCCACATGGTAAATGCATTTTCTTGAGTAAAAAACAATGTTGTTTCAGGGTATTATTAACTAGCAGAATTGAGTTAGGAACGTGATGGATGCAGGGAACGGTCCCTATGTGGTTGAGGTGCAAGTAGAGCACGACATACACCACTGACATCTGGAGTAGCTTGGAGTATCACCGGAGTGTCACCAGCAGAAGTTACCGGAGTCTGATTTACAGCGGAGATCACGATATGACCGTGCCTTTCATGGGCACCCAGGCATGGATCTGGTCACTTGGCTTGGTCGTCGTGGATGAATGGAGGCCGTGGCATGTCACCGGCCAAGTTGCAGGGTAATTTTGAGCTTGAGCATATATTGTCTAGATGAGCCTGGGGATAGGATCAGGATAGGGAAACTTCTAGCTTCTCTTTCTTAATAGTATGTGATACATTTGGTCTGCAACGCTGTATTCGAATAACCTCACATTTGCAACGGTCAAGGTGTGTACAAAGAGATTGCCAGGTTGGCAATACCTAGCTAGTTTGATTGATTTATTTATTACCCTATTTGATTGCCATGCCAATGGTGAGTGGTATCAATGTGAAGAAATTCCTCTGTTTATTGTTTGATCAGGGCGCTGGTCACATTTCTGTAGTATGGCTATGCTGTTGTGGAACCTCCATGTGAGTGTGCATAGTGGCATGGATCATCCACATGATCTTCTACTCCTTTACTTGGCAAAGATTTGATTCTGGTCCTTTCCAATTGTGAGATCCAGGCACATGGCTTAATAAGATTGATAGGATACTCATACCAATAAGTTGCAATTTTTTTTCCGGATGCTCATTCGAAAAGAACACTAAGATTAAGCGTTCTTGGCCTAGAGAAATTCTAGGATGGGTGACTGACCAGGAAGTAGGTATCGGGTGCGCACGAGTAGGGACAAAGTGCGCAGAAAAGACTAGTGTTGGTCTATGAGGCCAATCTAGATATCCTATTAAACTGCCAAGAGTGACACCCCGGGACCCAGTGGACGAGGTGTTACAAGTGGTATCAGAGCCGACCCTCGTGGTTATACATGTGTGCGGGTCAGTGGCAAGACATGTGAAGCATGACGCGTGTGTCCTGGAGTGGACACGGCATGGCACATGTGCCGGCACTGGACGCACAGACGTGTGCTAAGAGGGAACGTTCCTGGGGTGTGCTTGATCGATGAGGGCATCGATCTTCTAAAGGGTGGGCGTATGTGATATCTAGGAACATGGATTGATATGATTGATAGGATACTCATACCAATAAGTTGCAACTTCTTTTCCAGAAGCTCATTCGAAAAGAACTCTAAGGTTAAGCGTGCTTGGCCTAGAGAAATTTTAGGATGGGTGACCGACCGGAAAGTGGGTACCGGGTACCCACGAGTGGGGACAAAGTGGGCAGAAAAGACTAGTGTTGGTTTATGGGGCCAGTCTAGATATCCTATTAAGCTTCCAGGAGTGACACCCCCGGGGCCTAGTGGACGGGGTGTTACACCAATGTTGCGAAATCTGAGGCTATGTGAATAATTGATTTATACGTGTTGCTGTTAAAGTAGCTTGTTATATGTGGCTTGATCCTTAGCTTCTCAAGATTCTGGTAATCTGTATATCTTCTTCTTGTTCTCCTGGATGAGCATGATCTTATGGTTCCACTTCTGAAAATACTTCTCCTCCCTGTTGTTGCTAGCCTTCTTGATCTGGCTCCTCTGCTTCTCTTCTAGCATCCTTCTCTTCCTCTAGACCTAAGATCTTGAGCTCTAAGTAAGCATGATTGTGTGAGGTGTTTGTTGGAAATATGCCCTAGAGACAAATAGTAGTAAGGACTATTATCATATGTCATATAGTATATGATTAAGTTTTATATCATGCTATAACTATATTGAGTGGAAACATCAATAAACGTGTGATATACAAACAACTAGAGGTTCCTAGTGAAACTCTAGTCACTGGTTCATTGGTAACCATATGATCAAGTTTCCTGATCAAGTGGCATTTATGCCAGTTAGAAATGGAGTCAACTCATTCTGAGAATAAGATGATGAACCAATACCCAACCTAAACATCGTGACCCTATCATGTCACGAAGTTCAAGTTATGATGATTAGAAAAGGATCCTCGTAGACCATTCCTTAGACCGTGAGGCTATATCAATCACTGTCTCCTGAGAGTGCTTAGATAGCATCAAGCGCCACTTGGTAATACAGTGGTTATAAAGGTGTGTTCAGGTACTCAGAGGAAACCGTAGAGGCTAGTCAAGAGCAGGATTTGTCCGTCCATGTGACGGGAAGATACTCAAAGGCCCACTCAGAGAAGTTATATCCAATAGTTGTGCAGCGTGTGATTTGATCACGGGGATATCACTTGTCGGAACGAGTCAAGTAGCATTGTTCGATAACGAGATTGAACATGACATGGTGATGTCATTGATCAGATCTCGGGCAATAAAAGTATCGAGAGGCAAAGGGAATAAGACACGACTGTCCCGGTTCAAACGATGAAAGATCTTCGTGGAACGCTGATACGTTGCTAACGTATCCATAATTTTTGATGTTCCATGCTTGGTTTTATCTACTTTCTTATGTTTTGTCCACACTTTGGAGTACTTTCTATACACTTTCTTGGACTAACCTATTAACAAGAGCCACAGTGCCACCGTTTTTTCTTGCTTTTTGGTTCCAGGAAAGTCAGAAAATGAATATTCTCGGAATTGGACGGGACAAAAGCCAAAGTCAGTTTTTCACCGAGGGACACAAGGAGCCAGAATACAAGACGAAGAGGAGCCAGAGGGCAGCCACACCACCTGGCCCACGCCAGGGGTGGTGTGGTCAGCCCAGGCACCCCCTCGGCCTCCCCTTTCACCTATAAGATGCCTCCGATACAGAAACCCTAAGTACCCGATCAAAATTCCATGAAAGAGTATGTAGCCGCCGTCATCTCCATCCCTAGATCGGGAGGGATCTGAAGCTCTTCCCGACACCCTGCCGGAGGGGAGAATTCACCCTGGAGGCCTTCTTCATCACCATGCAAGCCTCCGGTGTGATGCGTGAGTAGTTCATCTTTGGACTACGGGCAGATACTACGGTGTAGTATCTAGATGGCTGGTTCTCCTCCTTTGTGCTATCATGTTTAGATATTGTGAGCTCCGTTCATGATCAAGATCATCTATTTGTAATTCCTACATATTGTGTTTGCGGGGATCCGATGGATATTGAGATGCTATTTCAGATTGATTATTGATTCTATCATGTCTTTGTTATTTGTGATCTTGCATGATTTCCGTTGTTAGTAGCTATCTTGGCCAAGTAGATGCTAGCAACTCCAAGAGTTAGTATTTATGCTCGATAGTGGGTTCATGCCTCTAGTAATCTAGGGAAGTGACAGAAATCTCTAAGGTACTAGATGTGTTGTTGCTACTAGGGAGAAAACAACAATCCTTTGTTCATAGAACAATCGTATTGTTTACTTTACACGCAATGCGTAAAGCAATAATCTGTTGCTTGCAACTTAATACTGGAGGGGGTTCGGATGATAACCTGAAGGTGGATTATTAGTCATAGATGCAGTTGGATTACGGTCTATGTATAATGTTGTAATGCCCAATCAAATCTCAAAGGAGTCAAGATGAGTAGTATATGCATGATTGCTTTCTCGATGTTTGTCAATTGCCTCGCTGTAATTTGTTCACCCAACATGTCATCTATCTTAAGGAGAGCCACCACTAGTGAACTATGGACCCCGGTCCTTTCTTTTATCATCAATCTACAACTGTTTACTGCTTTCTGTTTACTTTTTGCAAACTATTACTTTCTTCCACTCGATACGTTTAATCCTTTGTTTTCAGCAAAACCGATGAGATTGACAACCTCATCGCAAGTTGGGGGGCAAAGTTTTCTGGCTGTGTTGTGCAGGTTTCCACGTTGCTGCTGGCACCGGTAGTGCGCCCTGCCAAAGTCTAGCTAGCAACACCTTTGAGGTGTTTCCTTGCTCCTATTGGATTGGTAACCTTGGCTTCATAAATGAGGGAAAACTTGCTGATGTGCTCATCATACCTTGGTTCCCCAACGGGCTCGATATATTTTGGGCTAAGCAACTGATTTTCTGGCGCCGTTGCCAGGGTGTCAAGGACATCTTCACAAGGGGAGTCCCTCATAACCAATCTCTTTACTTTTTTTTTTTGCTTAGTTTATTTCTGCTTTGTTTGCTTATTTCTTTATCAAAAACACACAAAAATTAGTTTTAGAAGTTTGCTTTCTTTATTAAAAACACAAAAAAATAAGTCTTTCTATAGTTGTTACATCTTTCTTAGCTCACCATGTTGATCCCTCAATTCACTTTGAAAGACCTTTCAATAGGTAGTGGCTCTATAATTGAAAAAGATAATATTGAAGAATTCTTTAATCATCTTAGTAAACATGGGGATATTGAGGATAGATCCCTTGCAGAACTTGCTCCAAACTATGAAATTGCTGCAACTTCTTTAGTTCACATGTTGGAAGCTAGGTTTGTTACCTTAACCCCTTAATGCAAGTAATGTTTCTTAAACTTAAAGAAATTGATGACCCTGGAAAGAGAGATTTCATTTTAGAAACTTTGCTTAAGGAATTCTATGATGTTGCCAAGGAAGCTAGAAAAGTCTCTGAACGTTTTAATATGCTAGGCTCATGTGTAGATGTTGTTGGTACACAAGAAAAGACGAACAAAACCGAACCTAATGGGGAGGAAATTAAGATACCAATACCCTTCAAACTTGTAGCAATGCATGAAGCCATAGAAAAGAATCTTGATTGGATTGTTCCTGAAAACCCTATCGTCGGATTGAGGACAAGTACGCCATGAGGGGGTCCTTGAGGCGTGTGGAAGAGAGGGGTGTGAGACGTACGGTGTTCCGGGATGGTGAGCACACAAGTTTACCTAGGTTCGAATCCGCCGGCTTTGGACGGATCCTACTCCTGCTAGCAATCCGATGTCTGACAGCCGAATATGGGTTTACAAGGGTTTCGCCTGTGCGAGTTGAGATTGTAGACTATGAAGGTGTTTAGAGTGTTTCCCTAAGGGCTCTCCCTAGGACGGCTTATATAGATATCCGGCCTAGGGTTTACAGGAGAGATCTATCCGGCTACGACTAAGAGTCGGTTATAGAGTACATCTTGAACTACAAGTAACATTATGGGCCTAAGTCGGTAAGTCTTCTGGGCCTTCCCGTAGCTGAATTGGACTCTGTCTTTCTCCCTGACTGGGCCGCCCGTGAAGCAAAGCTCTAACCCGAAGTGGTCCACCCTGGTCAGTGAGGAACTATGAGGATACCCGGAAAGTATATCCCCAATAGCAGCCCCCGGAAGTCTCCAAGATCCAAAGTCGGATTTATCATCGTCTAGCTTGATCTTCGGCTTGCAGAATCTTGAAGGGTTCCTGAAACTTCACAACAAAAAATACTATTCGGGTATTAAAAATAAGTCGGACCTATCAACAGGTTACTCGGATTCTCCAGCTTGATTTCAAACTAAGCCGGAATTTGGTCTCTAACGCCACCTGACACAAGTCATGGTCAAGTCACGTCATCTGACAGACATCCTGTTAGCACGACCGTTGGTGGGTCCGCGGTTCGCGGAACCGAGGCGCCTTTTCAATGCGTGTGCAGAGATCGAGGCGACGTAATCATCACGTGGGTCCTTCCCACTTCCTTCCACGACGCGTGGCGGTTATACTGTAGCATTTGCACGATCTCGGTGCGGTTAGGTGGATATAAGGGGTGAGGATTCTTCTCCTCTTCTCTTCACCTATCCTTTGCCTTTTCCTCTCCTCCAATCTCTCCCCCGTGCGCACAGAGCTCCTCCTTTTCCCCCCCCCAAAAACTCCTAGCGCCGCCCATCCTAGGTCATCTGCCCGCCGGAGAAATGGCTTCTTCTTCCTCTTCTGGCTTGGCGGCAGCGGCGACGACGGCGGCGACGGAAGCGGCGGCGGAGAAGGAAAGCTTCCGCGGGGTCTGGATTCCCTGCGTGCTTGACGACGAGAAGCTCCAGAACATGGAGAATGAAGGGCTCCTCCGCGCCGGCGACTCGCGGAGCAGCTTCGAGGAAACCATCCCCAACCCGCGCGCCGACGAGCGGGTCCACTTCGGCACTCACCTCGACAGAGGTTTGTCGTTTCCTCCCTCGGAGTTCTTCTTCGAGGTGATTGACCATTACGGAGTTCAACTCCACCATCTTCCTCCCAATTCTCTCTTAGAGATGAGCGCTTATGCTTCTTTGTGTGAGGGCTTTCTCGGCATTAGGCCGAGTTTGACCCTATTCCGGTACTACTTTCACGTCCGGAGAAATTCTATCACTGCCGGTGTTCCTTACATCACCGGTACTATTAGTTTTTCACTTAGACGCGAGCGCGCATATCCCAAAATCCTAGCTAGTGACTCGGTCAAACAATGGTCAGCCACATTCTTTTATCATATTCCGGCTCCCGACAAAGCTACTGCTTTGCCGGCTTTTGTGACGGAGCTGCCACGGCCCAACCATCTAGGGATGAGGCTGCTCCGACTCTCAGTGACGATCTGATCCTTGCTAAGAGGCGGGTCGAATATCTGATCAAACACAAGGGACTGAAGGGATCCGACTTGGTCCAATGCTGGGTCTCACGCCGGATCTAGCCCCTTCAGTACCACGGAGATCGACTGATGCACTCCATCACGTCGTCCAAGAAAGACTCCCACCGCATCAGCCCCAAAGCCTACACCACGCAGGGCTATATAAGCCAGATTAAGTGGCTGATCAGGGAGCGGATCGAGAGGAGGATCCCGGAGGTTTCTCTGGATATGCATGATGACCCACAAGTATAGGGGGTGTATCCCAGTATTTTCGAGGGAAGTGAAACCCAATTTATTGATTCGACACAAGGGGAGCCAAAGAATACTTATCAGTCTTAACAACTGAGTTGTCAATTCAGCTGCACCTAGAAACAATCTTGCTCACAGCAGTTTATCAGTAGCAACAGTTTTGTAGTAGGAATAGTAAAGTAACAGCAGTAGTAAAGCAAAGACAGTAGTAACAAAAGCAGTAACAATGGGATTCGAGTGCGGTAGGCATAAGGATGGATGGACGGGCGTTGCATGGACAAGACAATTCACATAGCAATCAGAACATAGGGCAATTGCAGATAAATAAGATAAAGCACCCAAGTACTAGACAATCCTAGGCAGGTGTTCCATATATAGTCATACGTGCTCGCAATGAGAACTTGCACAACATCTTTTGTCCTGCCAGCCCGTTTGCAGCAGGGACTCTAGGGAACTACTGGCAATTAAGGTGCTCCTTTTAATAGAGCACCGGAGCAAAGCATTAACACTCTATGAACACATGTGATCCTCACATCAAAGCCTTTCCCTTCCGGCTACCCTGATTTCTATCACTTCGGGACCATAGGTTTCGGACAACGACGTGTGTATACAACTTGTAGATAAGGCCAAGAACAATACTATCATAATGAATCAATAATAAGTTCAGATCTGAAATCATGGCACTCGGGCCCTAGTGACAAGCATTAAGCACAACAGAGTTGCAACAAAGTCATAAAGCACTAATAAGAGATACTAGGCACTATGCCCTAACAATCTGATGCCATTACATGAACGATCTCATCCAATCCCTACCATCCCCATAGCCTACAGTGGGGGATTACTCACTCATAGATGGAAGAAACATGGATGGTCGATGAAGATGATGGTGGGGATCGATGAAGATGGCTCCAGGGGCACTTCCCCGTCCCGGCAGGGTGCCGGAACAGAGACTTTCTGTCCCCCGAATCTCCCCTTCGGTGGCGGCGGCGCAGCGGAACTTTTCGTGGAAAAACGTCAAACCCCCTAAAGTTTTTAGGTTAGAAGGCTTCTTATAGGCGAAGAGGGAGACCGAGGGGGTGCCTGGGGACACCACACTAGGCCCTGGCGCGGCCAGGCCTAGCCCGCACCTGGGGGGTGTCGCCAGCCCCTGGCCCTCCTCCGTATCGTATTCTGGCTCCTGGAGTCTTCTGGAAAAATAGGCACTTTGGCTTTTGTCCCGTCCAATTCCAAGAATATTCATTTTCTGACTTTCCTGGAACCAAAAACAGCAGAAAACAGGCAGCTGGCACTGTGGCTCTTTTTAATAAGTTAGTCCAAGAAATCATATGAAAAGTACTCCAAAGTGTGGACAAAACACAAGAAAGTGGATAAAACCAAGCATGGAGCATCAAAAATTATAGATACATTTGCAATGTATCAACATCCCCAAGCTTAACTCCTGCTCGTCCTCGAGTAGGTAAGTGATAAAAAGAAAGAATAATTTTTGAGGTGACATGCACCATCAAAGACTTGACCAAAATATTTGCAAACATTCAAAGATGGGATCATAGTACTTCAATCATAACATGAAAGACAAAGTTCTAGCAAAAAGACAAAGAAACTATGATGCAACATGAAAAGGCACAAACAAGAGATTCATGAATAACAATGCTTTGCAAGACGTTTGTTTGTTTCACATAAAGAAAACAAAGCATAATAGTATTCATCTTGTCCCTCAATAGAGTAGCAAATATAAATGCATAGGACACTTTCAAAGTTTATAAGAGTGACTAGATACAATAGTTTAAAACAAGCAATAACAAGTTATGCATCAATCAACTAGTCTTGGGACAATGCACATAGAACTAAGAATGGCCACTATGCTCTCAAAGTAAGTGCATAAAGATAGAAGGTGGAGACTCAATATAATGGTGGAAGAAAGGCCTTTTGTAAAAGGAAGTGGGGATTCAAGTCTCATAAAGAGCTTCCAAAATTGTGGTACTTATAGCTTTCAGCTCTCATTGCCCCTATGATAAGCATCTTGAAGTGATTAAGGTTAAAGTGAACAAACTATGGTGTACATGCTTGACGAAGTATAAGTCAGAAATCTCATGTCCCTTGTATACGAGGGCCGCTCCTCATGCTACTCAAGTTTAGTCACCGGTAAGTTCTTGTCATCGTAAGTACATGTGTATCATTGAGAACCGCTAATGGGGTACCCCTTGCCCGATGATACGGAAGAATCCCCATATCAAAATGACAAGGCAAGCAGACAACGAGCATCTCAGCATTCTTCTTATTTACCATGGGAATATGGTGCTTTTTTCTCTCTTTCCTCTTTTCATAGTATCTCTTTTTTTTATTTTTCTCAATATAGGACTCTTTTTTTTATAAGAAGAATGCTTCATAGACAGCTCATTATGGTTACGCTGCAGGTTTCCACCATGTCAGCATGGATTAGACCAGCGGCCCAGGCGTTTCTCTAACACATATACATAACTCCATGGACTTACAAGCTCCCCTTTCATTTCACACCGACGACATCCATATACAAAAGAGCATGATATCAACTAGGTACAAGTACCAAGTGCAATGTTGAAAGTGTTCCCCATGAAAGTATGGTTCTGCTAATTCCCAACGAATAAGTGCAAGCATATACAACATAGAAGACACACTGGTTCAAGTTTATTAAGGGCAAGTAAAGTAAAGTGTGCCATCAAGTTCGTGAGAGCTTTAATCACTAGTTTTCTCATAACAAGTGGAAGGTAAACAAAAGCATGAATATAGTTGGAATAGCATAAGCTAGTAGGTAGGTATGGTGGACTCTTTGGAAAAACTTGGTTTAGGGAGTTGTATGCATGAGTGGAACTCATACTTGGTGGTAGAGGCTAGCAAAAGACTGGGAGCGACAAACTAAGAGAGCAATAATGGCCATAATCATGCAGAGCGACAAAACATCATTGATCAAAGCATAAAGTGATACTACAAGTTGAAAACTAAAGGATCATAAAGTCTATGGTGACTTGAAATAGTCATAACATGGTGTGAGCATGTGCCATGTCAACCCAAATAAAGCATCAAAGGAGAATACCACTATACTATGCTTTAATATGCTAAAACAACGCATGATTCATCCAAGGCACATTAAGCAATCTCAATTGTTTATAACAAGTCATGCTACATCAAAGAATATTAAGCATAAAGCCAAAACAATATCAAGCATGGCATGATAGAGCATAGGCCACAGTCAAAAACAAGCTCTTTTTACCACTTAAGCATGAGCTTTCCTACTCTTTTCTAAACCAAACCAAACCATTTGAACACCAATGTATGAAAGGGGAGGTCCAACCAATTTATTCAGCAAACTAAGCAAACCATGCAAACTAAAACCAAAACGAAAATGAAAAAGAAGACGCTCCAAGAACAACACAACTGTGCATGAAACAATAAAAATGAAGTGTTTGAAAGAAACCTGAGATTTTTATTGATGAAGAAGGGATTGCCTTGGGCATCCCCAAGCTTTGACGCTTGTACTTCTTGGATATTTCTTGGGGTGACACGCGTGGCATCCCCAAGCTTGAGCTTTAGTCCATCCTTCATCTCATTACTCATTCCTTTCATATACCTGGAATTTTTCCTTCATACAAAACTTCACACAATCTTTATTAGCAACATTAGTGCACTTAAGATAAATAAGTCTTAAGGTTCAGTTCTAACACCAATAAACTTCCATTAGAACACTAGATACTGTAGCACTTCCCTCAAAAAGCTCAATTCCCCAAAAGAACTCAAGAAGGAACCAACAAGAAGCAAATGCAGAAAATGGCAGAAATCTGTCAAAACAGACCAGCAGGTAAAGACGAATTTTTTCGAAGACCTTCTGTTGCTCAAATCAAAAAGTTTTGAACTAACGAAAGTTAGATAACAACCTGGGTCAGTAGCAAAAAACATTACAGCTCAATCCAACATACAGAGCTCTCTCACGATTTTTTACGGTGAAGCACAAAAATCTGTTTTGGGACAGCAACTTTCCCAATCATTACTTCTCTCTCATTAGAGGTTACTCTTGCCACAAAAAGCAAATAAAAAGGATAAGGAGCGGTTATTACAGAGGTAATAACTTCCAAGACTCAACTAAAACTCTTGGGTTATCTCCCAACAAGTACTTTTCTTTAACGCCTTTAAGTTAGGCATAAGCAAACACTAAAATGGATAGAATAGAAGTAAGCGAAGATAATCATGGTGAAAACATTGTTTTGTTCAATGAAATCCTTTTGTTAACAAGGTTGATCAGGTCTTGTTACCAAAACAATTCCATATGATACAAAACTTTGTATCCCACTAATGATTATGTTACCTCAACCTTGATAGCAATGGTCCCAATCATAATAGTTTCAATTTTTTCTCTTCGTATGGGACAATATATTTCTCCAACTTGAATGCCCTCAACATGTTCAATTGAATTAAACTTTCAATATTCTTGAGGAAATAGACAATGTGTTCATTGAAGGTCACCTTCCCTTGATTACAATTAACAACAGCTCCTGCAGTATTTAAGAAAAGGTCTCCCAAGAATAATAGACATATTATCATCTTCAGGCATAAAAGTTTGAGAGGATGCTCTCATAAGAAATAAGAGTTAAAGTAAAAGAGAGCATCAAGAAGCAAATTCAAAACACATTTAAGTCTAACCCACTTCCTATGCATAGGAATCATGTAAGCAAATAACAAAGTGGCAGGCATAGGAAGATAAAACAAGAGTAACTTCAAAACTTTCAGCACATAGAGAGGTGTTTCAATACCATGGAAACTTCTACAACCATATTTTCCTCTCTCATAATAATTTTCAGTAGCCTCATGAAGAAACTCAACAATATAACTATCACATAAAGCATGCTTTTCGTGATCTACAAGCACTAGAGCCTTATCATAAACATTTTCAAACGAAACCTCGGGAACATAACATCCATCCTCCTTTAGTAAGCATGGAGGACAATCAAATAATGTAAGGGATAAAGAGTTACTCTCATTAGAAGGTAGGCATGGGTAGCTAATCCATTCTTCCTCCTTTTGTTCATCACTCTGCTCCTCTTTTTCATCTAATGAGATTTTAGGTTCATCAATTTCTTCTTCCATAGGAGCCTGCAAGGCATTAGTCTCTTCCATAGGGTCCTACAAGGCATTAGTCTCTTCCATTTGTGGAAAGCATTTATTAAAATACTCAAGAATATAGCCATTTTCATCCTTGTAATTATCAAAGCAGAATTTAAGCAGACCATACACCTCATATTTGTAAGGTGAATCATCAATATTTTCAAGCAAACTAACAAGTTCAAAAGCACCCTTCCAAGCAATAAATTCTTCAATTTGTTCCGCATCATAAAAGTCATAAATTCCTTTTGCATAGGAAGATATGGTATCATTATCACTATACTCACATTGAAAAGGGAGGTGTTTATACCTCTTTCTGCAACAAGACTCATCACAGCAATAAGTAACATTATAAGTAGAGCACACATTTCTAGCAATGGTATACAATCTATCAATTTGTTCCCATAAGTGTTTCCCTTTTTGTGACAAGCGGTGTTCCTTATAATAATATTTTTGATCTTCCGTGAACCCACCTTGCCAATAAGCTTCAGTTTCAAAGAAACCAACCATTAACAATAAGCATGATAAAGCAAGACAATAACAAACCAACGAAAATAACAACTAGAGTAGGAACTAAATTTTTTTTGTAATTTTGATAAAGAAACAAGCAAACAAGGAGAAAGATAAACTTAGCTTGAACAATAGTGAATCCAAGTGAACTTGATAAATAAAGCTATGCTCCCCGGCAACGGCGCCAGAAAATAGTCTTGATGACCCACAAGTATAGGGGGTGTATCGTAGTATTTTCGAGGGAAGTGAAACCCAATTTATTGATTCGACACAAGGGGAGACAAAGAATACTTATCAGTCTTAACAACTGAGTTGTCAATCAGATGCACCTGGAAACAATCTTGCTCATAGCAGTTTATCAGTAGCAACAGTTTTGTAGTAGGAATAATAAAGTAATAGCAGTAGTAAAGCAAAGACAGTAGTAACAAAAGCAGTAACAATGGGATTCGAGTGCGGTAGGCATAGGGATGGATGGACGGGCATTGCATGGACAAGACAATTCACATAGCAATCAGAACATAGGGCAATTGCAGATAAATAAGATAAAGCACCCAAGTACTAGACAATCCTAGGCATGTGTTCCATATATAGTCATACGTGCTCGCAATGAGAACTTGCACAACATCTTTTGTCCTGCCAGCCCGTTTGCAACGGGGCCTCTAGGGAACTACTGGCAATTAAGGTGCTCCTTTTAATAGAGCACCGGAGCAAAGCATTAACACTCTGTGAACACATGTGATCCTCACATCAAAGCCTTTCCCTTCCGGCTACCCTGATTTACATCGCCGGGACCATAGGTTCCGGACAACGACGTGTGTATACAACTTGTAGATAAGACCAAGAACAATACTATCATAATGAATCAATAATAAGTTCAGATCTGAAATCATGGCACTCGGGCCCTAGTGACAAGCATTAAGCACAACAAAGTTGCAACAAAGTCATAAAGCACTAATAAGAGATACTAGGCACTATGCCCTAACAATCTGATGCCATTACATGAACGATCTCATCCAATCCCTACCATCCCCATAGCCTACATCGGGGGATTACTCACTCGTAGATGGAAGAAACATGGATGGTCGATGAAGATGATGGTGGGGATCGATGGAGATGGCTCCGGGGGCACTTCCCCGTCCCGGCAGGGTGCCGGAACAGAGACTTTCTGTCCCCCGAATCTCCCCTTCGGTGGCGGCGGCGCAGCGGAACTTTTCATGGAAAAACGTCAAACCCCCTGAAGTATTTAGGTTAGAAGGATTCTTATAGGCGAAGAGGGAGACCGAGGGGGTGCCTGGGGACACCACACCAGGCCCTAGCGCGGCCAGGCCTAGCCTGCACCTTGGGGGGTGTGGCCAGCCCCTGGCCCTCCTCCGTCTCGTATTCTGGCTCCTGGAGTCTTCTAGAAAAATAGGCACTTTGGCTTTTGTCCCGTCCAATTCCAAGAATATTCATTTTCTGACTTTCCTGGAACCAAAAACAGCAGAAAATAGGCAGCTGGCACTGTGGCTCTTTTTAATAAGTTAGTCCAAGAAATCATATGAAAAGTACTCCAAAGTGTGGACAAAACACAAGAAAGTGGATAAAACCAAGCATGGAGCATCAAAAATTATAGATACATTTGCAATGTATCAATGCATACGGTGGAAAACCCCGTAGTGCCGGTAAGCTTCTATCAGTACACCTTTTTATGTGTTGCAATCTTTGAGTTATACTGCAATACTGATATGTTTTCTTCTTTTCAGCTTGCTGACCTCCCCGAGTCGGAATTTGCTCCGCTCGAAGGATATCCTCCAGAGTTTTCTCAGTAGACAGAAGTGGTACCATTGCCGGATGCTGCGCTCAAGAAGAGCAAAGCTCTGACAGTGGCTGTTGGCACAAAGGAGGTGCCCGTCGTGAAGAGGTAACTTTCAATCACAACTTCCGTCTTTGTGCTTTACTCGAATTTTCTTTCGAGATGTAATGTTTCCGACTCTATTACATTCTCAGAGCTAAACCGCTCATCAAGGGTAAGGGGAAGGGAACTTCTTCGAAGCCCCTATGATAGACGAAGCTTACCATAGCTTCTCCTGCCATGGCTCCTCCGACTCCTGCCCCTCAACCTTCCGCAACGCCAGTGATCATCCCTTCTCCGGTCGTCGCAGAAGATCCGGCTCCTTCAACGGAGCCTGCGATCCTTGAATCGCAAACTGACGTCACCATGGGTGAGTCAGGTTTAGATAAGGGTGAACCATTTTTGGGTAATGATCCCTCGACAGAAATCTTCGCCGAAAACCTTCTCAGCAAACCGGGACTTGCCAAGTTTGGTCTGTCCCGGAAATCTGCTGAAGAGATCCAGCGGCTGGCCAGGCAATGCCTAGATAAAAGTACCTTATCTGCCGAAGAAGAAGCGCAAGAAGCAGAGGACGTCAAGCAATCTAATCTTCTTGAACAAGTGCTTCTTTGAAACGAGAGGATTAGGTCCGAGAGCTTCCAACTGCTCCCGTGACCCCTCTGACTCTCGCTGAGATGGTTGCAGTTGAAGTGAACGCAAGTTTGGATAAACTCACTCGCGAACAATATGTAAGTTGGAATTCCAACTCCTGTTTTTCCTTTATTTCATATCATATCCTCTAGCCCCCAAGCATGAAGTAGGATAAATACTCCGAGTTTATGCTTCCTTAGGATGCCAAAGAACGAACTAGTGTAGCCCCCAAGGCTCGTGCTGATATTATCAAAAAATATTAACCCAAGTCTTTAGTAGCTTTCTGACTTTAGGTATTCTGACTTACAGAAAGTATATTCCTATAACCAGGATTTGTTGAAGAATGTTTGTGAAAAGCGGAGAGAGATCAGAGCTCTCCGACTTAAAAATGGTGAACTTAAAGTTTCCAAGGATGAAGCCGAAGGTAAACATTCCGAGATTCAAACCTTGTCTTTGTGTTTTCAATGTCGATTTTTTTGTTGAACTGTTGTTCTTTTTGGCTTATAGCATTGGTGAAACAATCCTGTGCCATGATTGAAGAGGCCGAGAACCTCAAGACTTTGGTGGTGGAGAACAAGGAGCTTCGCCAAGAGCTGGATCAGCTTAAGGCGGATCATGAAAAGAGCATTGCTCAAATCCTTGAGTCCTCCTCCATGGCTACTGATGAGCGTGATTGCAAGATCGCTGCTCAAGATCAAAAAATCTGGGACATCAATAATGAGTTGTGCAGAGAGAGGGACCTTTCCAAGGCGCTCCGAGCTGAACTCCAGAGTCTTCGGGAAGAGAAGACCAAAATTGACGACGTCATTTTCGGTACGTTCCATCTGTCTGACTTGTCTTTTTTCTTCAACTTCTTTCAATGTCGGATTTCTTTTAACTGCTTTTGTCTATAGGTCCTCTGAACTTGACAAACTCTACTTCCGCTGAGCCCCGCACCCACCGGCTTACTCAAGTCGTTGACCTGCTTCACGACTTCCGCCAATCCCTTGAGGATATTGGCGAAGCTCTCAAGATTCCGGACATGCATAGCATGTCGGATTTTCAGGTGCGGGACAAGGCAAAGGAGATCCCACAACTTGTCCAGGATTGGAACATGTCTTACGCGCGGACTGCAGCGCAAAACGCTCTCACCATGGTCATGAGCCACCATGGAAACATGGAAATATGGCAAGTGACCAGAGGGTACTGCAAAGTAGATGAAGACGGCCAGGAGCAGGACATTCAAGCCATCATGGACTCCTGTGCCAGATATGGGTGTCACGTGGCTGATTTGACCAGCTACGAGACTCCTTTCTTCACCCGCATGGATACTCCACCTCCGCGTCCAGAAGATTCAACAGAAGTTTCCGATGATGAACGCACCATCTCGGATGTGGACATCTCGGAACAATATCAAGGCGGTGTATCCAGCGAGCCGGCAGCTCCTTCCTCTCCCGCATCATAGATTAACATAAATATTTGTGTTATTCTGAAAAACGCGATGGGCCTGTATATATGCAGTACTATTATTTTGCTAGTGCTAAGTTTTTGATCTATTCAGCACTTTTGGTTTTAAATTTTTCTATGCCTGAAATGTTTTTCATAAGCACTTGTACTTTTTCGTCTATACTTATCGTTTATCTGGCTTTTCGCCTTGTCCCTTTCATGAGCCGGCTAAACCTTCTGCCGGAAACTTTGCCGAGCAACAGAGCTCAATCGTTAAACCAGTTTAAACTCGGAAACAAAGCCGGCTTCCAGTACCAACAATTCACCACTCGGAAAATGCCCGCATCCAGCAATCAGACAAATAACCAAAGTAAAGACTAGAAACTCTAGAGTTATACCCGAAGGTAGCAATTTTAGAATCAGAAATCTAAACCAGAACGAACATGAGCATAAAGTACTTTCACGCATTCTGGGATTTTTGACTATGACATGATCATTCGAAAATAAGATTGTAAAAAACTTCTCAGAAAAAACTTGAGGCAACCAAAACTTTTATTCCTCTCAAAGCATGTACATATATATGATTACAAAGAAGGATAAACTAAGAATAAAAGGGACGTAGTTGAGCAATATTCCATGGTCTATCTAACTCATCCAGATTTGTACTGCCTCAAGCTCTCTTTCTCTTCTTAGTAGCAGGTCTTTCTTTGGTAGCCTCATGTCGGTTAAATGTCTGAACCATTGTGTAATACTCGACTAACCAAAAAGGGCCCTTCCCATACTGGGGAAAGTTTGTGATTTCTTTGTTGCACAAGCCGGAGAACCAAATCACCTTTATTGAAAGATCTATTTTGGACTCTCTGGCTATAATACTTGCGTAACTTCTGCTGATAGGCTGTAGATCTCATTTCAGCAATGACGCGAACTTCTTCGACTAAGTCGAGATTGTTTTGTCGAGAAATCTCGGCATCCTCTTCAATATACGCGGCCACTCTAGGAGAAGTGTGAATCAAATCACTAGGAAGAACTGCTTCTGCGCCATAGACCAAGAAGAAGGGTGTGTATCCGGTTGACCTATTTGGAGTCATTCGTAAACTCCATATTACAGAGGGTAATTCCTCTGCCCAAGCCCCCGCAGCACGTCGTAGTGGTGCTTCGAGTCTCGGTTTTAGGCCTTGTAGGATTAAACCATTTTCTCTTTCAACTTGTCCGTTAGCTTGTGGATGTGCGACTGACGCAATGTCAAGCCGGATTTTTGCTCGTTGCAGAATTCAGCCAATTCTCCCATAGAGAAGTTACTCCCGTTGTCCGTGATAATGCTATGTGGATAACCATACCGGATTATAACATCCTCGACAAATCTTTTGGCTATTGCTCCATCACAACTAGTGACAGCTTTAGCCTCAATCCATTTGGTGAATTTATCCACCATCACTAAGAGGTGAGTAAATCCACTTAGAGCTCGTTTAAATGGTCCTACCATATCAAGCCCCCAGACTGCAAAGGGCCATGTTATAGGTATTGTTCGCAGCTGATCAGCCAGAACATGAGCTTTCTTGGCAGCCTTTGCACGGCTTGACTAATTGTTCGGCATCTGCCTGAGCTATAAGCCAGAAAAATCCGTGTCTAAAAGCTTTTGCCACTAAAGATTTGGCTGTAGTGTGGTGACCACACTCGCCTTTGTGGATTTCTCTTAAGATTTCCACTCCTTCTTCCGGAGATACCTTCCGACCCGTTTTCACCCAGTACCTTCCTTTTGATATGAAACTTCGTATTATATAACCCCTCAGATCTTCTGAGGTTCGTATATCGTGTTCTCGCCGTGTTTTTGTTTCGATCTGTTTCTACCAGGACATACTCTTTGAAAGTTTAGAAGCACAATGGTGTCCGCCAAGGATAAAGGGAAGGAGCCTATGGAGGAGGATCTTCAAGACGCCAAGCAGGGGCTGGTACCTTCAGTCTCTTGCCCTGCATCAGCGGAATCCCTACGAGTCACTAAGGAGTTCTACGATAAGTATCGAGACCTGCAGAGGATGGTGGACATGCTTCAATGGGAGAATAATAGGCTTCGCAAGATGCTAGAAGATTTCCTCACGACAACTAAGAAAATATTACCACCACCACCTAAGGAGTAATTCGTCATCAGGTTTGGCATCCCCTTAGTTTGTTCTAAGCTTGGGGGAGTGCCGCGGTATCATATCACTATCTTCTATCTTTTTACCTTATTAGTAGAGTCATATCATGAATAGAGGAGTTATTATGTAGGATGGTTTGCATTATGGAAGTGTCCCCTCTCTCGTTAGATATGTATCCCTTGGTGAGAGTTGCCGTTATGGAATATTAATGAGAAGTTCTATCATTTACTCTTTTGCATAGCTTATATTAGTTTTCAATTCATGGTTATATGATTGATCTTGTTGTTAGTATTGGTATCACTCTGGGATCATTGAGTTAATTCAGTTGGTTTTAGCAAACCTGGCTCGGTCAGTAGCAACACTATTTTTGAGTGTTGAATGAAAAAGATAAAAGTACCTTTAAAAGAAAAATTATTTCATCATCTTTCTTTCTTGATTTCCTCATAAGTCTAGTATTCTCTAGTTAAGATCTTTTGTGCTTCCAAGGAAGATTGCATGTTTGTCTTTATCACTTGTATGTTTGGTTGTTTCCTTCAACTCTTATACATGCTACCCAGCCTTGCTAGCCAAAAACCTGTACTGAGAGGGTATTCTTCCCGTGCATCCACCTCCTTTAAACCAAAACCCTTGCCATTTGTGTCCACCATACCTACCTATTAGCATTATTTCTATTCCAAGTAAATTCTTGTTTTATCTACCTCCCAAATTAAACTTGTTATGTGAAAATTAGTGATTAAAGCTCTCACGAACTTGATGGCACACTTTACTTTCTTGCATTTAATAAACTTGAACCATTGGGTCCTTCTTTGTTGCGTATATGCGTGCGCTTTATGAGTTGAAGTTAGCCGAACCATGTATCATGGGGACCACTTTGAACACTTCATTTGGTACTTTGTACCTAGTTGATATCATGTTCTTTTGCTTATGGATCCCGGCAGTGTGAAATAAAAGTGGAACTTGTAAGATCATGGAGTTTGTATGTGTGTTGAAGAGCTTTGGGCGCTAGCCTAAGCCATGCCTAATCATGGTGGAAACTTGCAGCATAACTATACTGAGCATTCTATGAAGCATCCTCAATAAAAACCTATGCAAATAGCAAATAAAAAGATCGCTGAGATGCTCACTGTCTGCTTGCCTTGTCATTTTGATTATGGGATAGCTCATGTGTCATGTGCAAGGGGTACCCCGTTGGCGGTTCTCAATGATACACATATATTTACAATGACAAGAGATTGCTCATGACTGAAGTTGAGTAGCATGAGGATCGGTACTCATAAGTAAGGGGCATGAGATTTCAACTTATAACTTGTCAAGCATATCCTCTTAGTTGTGTCACTTTTACCTTAATCACCTAAAGATGCCTATGATAGGGGCAATGAGATCTGAAAGCTAGTAAGTATCATAATTTTTGGGAGCTCTTTATGAGACTTGCAATCCCTGCTTCCCTCTGCGAAGGGCCTTTCTTTTACTTTGTAGTTGAGTCAGTACACCTATTCCCTTCTACCTCAGCAAGTATTTTGAATTGTTGTGTTTCATTCATTCATATGATGATTTATTCAATCATGTTTCTTATGTTTCTTTTTTTGCACATTGCTCTTATCTTGATGTTTACTACTTTGAAAGCTTTCATTGAAAACCATCTATTTGTGAACTCCAGCAAATTATCAACTATTCTTCGACCAAGAGCTAAGTTTGCCATTACCAATTATGATTCACTTTATGTATCTTTATTGTGTTTCCTTTACTCATGCAAGTTGAGTTATGTAATAGTGAGTTGTCTTCTATTATGATTTATGATTTTTATGAATGTGATGCTTCTTGTCCGTATTCTTTTATCGACTCTTCACTCCATAAACCTGAGGCCATGTTTATTGAGCTCAGTTTCGCTTGGGGACAAGCGAAGTCTAAGCTTGGGGGGAGTTGATACGTCCATTTTGCATCACTATTATATGTCTTAATTCACTATTATTCATTGATATATTTCATATTGAGAGGTGATACTTATGTTATTTCATCTATTTTTGCATGGTTGGTGACTTTTGGAGCATGGATCGTATGATCAGTTCGATGGAAAATGTGTTGTTTGGAGGCAAAATTCGCGAAGATCAGAAATCCGGGAAAATATACGGAAAATCCTATTTTTCCAGAAGACTAAGGATGCCAGAAGATGGAGTGGAGATGGGCCACAGGGGGCCCACACCACCCCATGGCGCGGGCGGCCCTAGGCCGCGCTAGGAGGTGGTGTGGCCACCCTGGCCCACTCCAGCCTCTCCCCTCTGGCGTATATTATCCTCCCGAAACCCTAAGACTCGGGGAGCGGCCATAGAAAGATTCCACCGCCTCTGCGGGGCGGAAAACACCGAGAGAGAAAGATCTATCCGGCAGACAGATTTCTGCCGGGGGAATTCCTTCCCGGAGAGGGGAGATCGTCGCCATCAACACCACCATCAAGCTGGACTTCATTGGGATCATCATCATCATCATCACCACCATCATCACCATCAGAACCCTCATCACCATCTCCATATTGATGTAACAATTGCGTTGAATCTTGCATAGTTCATAGGGGAAACTTGCCCGGTGTTGATTACTCTTTGTAGTTGATGCTATTGAGTGAACCATTGAATTATTGTTTATGTTCAGATTGTTATACATCATTATTCCATCTCTGATCATGATCCATATGATGTCTTGTGAGTAGTTCGTTTTGTTATTGAGGACATGGGAGAAGTCTTGTTGTTAGTGGTGGAGTTATGTTGAGAAAGATTGAATAGATTGTTATTTAAGTTGTGGTGTACTTCTTCTAGTGGTGTCATGTGAACGTCGACTACATGACACTTCACCTATATGGTCCTAGGGGAATGCATTGTGTATTTGGCTACTAATCGTAGGGGTTGCCGGAGTGACAGAAACCTGAACCCCCGTTAGGAAACCATTGCACAAGGGACATAAGGGTCTTAGAGTTTAAAGCTGTGGTTAGGTTTCTACCTTAATTACTTTCTTGTACTTACGGATGTTTGCAAGGGGTATAATCTTAAGTATGTATTAGTCTTGGATGGGGCGGTACATTAGCATAGGTTCACCCACACAACACTTAGCAAGCTAGAGAAGATTAATCGGCTATATGAAGCGAAAGCACTTGGCAGTCTTCCCCATGTGTCCTCGAGAATGTTTGGTCATCTTAAGTAATACAACTGGCTTGTCCTTTGCTGCATAAAGGATTGGGCCACTTGCTGCATTTATTCCTACTGTCTTTTATTTACTCGTACTTTGTTTACTTGCTTTATCGAAAACCCCTAAAAATCCGATTGCTAAGTATTTGCAGAGAATTCCTGATCCATACCACTAGCCAGCACCTTCTGCTCCTCGTTGGGTTCAACACTCTTACTTATCGAAAATACTGCGATACACCCCCTATACTTGTGGGCCATCAGAAATCAGCGTTTCCTTCTTTTTGGACATCACCACAATATCATCCACGTATGCATGTACATTGCGTCTGAGTTGGTCGTGGAGGCAACGCTGCATCATGCGCTGGTACGTAGCTCCTGAGTTCTTCAACCCAAAGGGCATCGTAACAAAACAGAAGGTTCCGAAAGGGGTTATGAATGAAGTTTTGACTTTGTCAGATTGCTTCATCTGGATTTGGTGATAACCGGAATATGCGTCGAGAAAACAGAGGAGTTCCGAGCCTGCCATAGAATCGATAACTTGATCAATTCTAGGCAGAGCGAACGGATCTTTTGGACAAGCCTTGTTCAAGGTAGTATAATCAACACACATCCTTAAATCGGTGGTGTCCTTTTTAGGGACCATTACAGGATTGGCCGACCACTTAGTGTGGATGACCTCTTCTATGAATCCGGCTAACTCGAGCCGTGCTAGTACCTTAGCTATTGCCTTACGCTTTTCATCGCCGAAACATCGTAAGGACTGTTTGACGAGTTTAGCATTCGGGTTTACATTTAGAGAGTGCTCGGCAAGTTCCCTAGGTACTCCGGTCATGTCAGATGGCTGCCATGCGAAGATATCTTGATTTGCTTGGAGGAACTTGACGAGCGTGCTTTCCTATGCGCTACCTAGGCCTACGCATATCTGGGTCACCTTAGAGGGGTCATTATCCTTCAACAGCGTCTTCTTCGTCTCTTCTGATGCCTTGAACTTCGGATTTGGCTTTGTTACCTCCTTCTTTGTTGTGGGCATCTCGGACGGATCTATGCTCTTCTTGATCTCCTGGTACTCCTGGGCGTGCAGCACGGCTTCGGCAAAGGCGACATTTCCATCCTCGCACTCTCGCGCTTTCTTCGGGTCTCCCCTGATGGTGATCACGCCGTTGGGACCTGGAATTTTCATCATATTGTAAATGTAACACGGACGAGCCATAAAAGCCCAGTAAGCCGGACGTCCGAATATAGCGTGGTACGTGCTCTTGAACGGGACCACTTTGAAGGAAAGTGCTTGCATCCAATAGTTCTTTGGGGTTCCAAAGGTGACATCCAAAGTAATCTCTCCCAGGGAATTATCTTGTCTTCCTGGGACAACTTCGTGAAAGATCACAGAGCTATGGTCCAGCTGGGTTTCCGAGATCTTCATCCGGCATAGCGTTTCGACATAGAGAATATTGATACTGCTACCACCGTCCATGAGGGTCTTGGAGAAACCATAATCGTCAATAAGTGGATTAACGATTAAGGCGTATTTTCCTCGCCTGTGCAACTTAGGCGGATGATCAGCGCGGTCAAATGTAATTGCCACTTCCGACCAGTCCAAGTATTGTGGGACAGCCGGAACTGTTGCATTGAGCTCGTGTAGAACTGCTTTCTTGACCTTTGCTGCTTGAGATCTGAGGAAATTGACATAAGTATCCTTCTTGGTGGGAAAAGTTTTCTTCCCTTCCGGCCTGGGATTTGAAGCATCAGCTTCCTCCATGTCAGAATCTTCATTGGTCTCTTTTTCTTTTTCGGGGTTCTTCTTTCCCTTCTTCCGCTTAGCTTTGTAGCCCGCAGTATCATCTCTTTTTATGTCGTCATTGAAACGACATTCGACGTTGGTGTGGGATGATCCCCCATTGGCGTCTAGGTGATGCACACATGGGTTATTGGCAATGTCGTCCCAAGAGTAGGTTTTGCCTGGTTGCTGGTCTCTACCTTGGACCCTTGAAGTCCCACGGCCACGCCCGCGGCCTCCACCGTGTCCTCCTCGTCCTCCAGACCCGAAAGTGGCAGTGACGACTACCGTTTCCAAGTTGTGTTTCTCTTCCAAGGTATTTTTGTGCTTCTGAGCTTGTTGCTTTGGTTGTTTTGCCGACTGTGGCACAGCTAGGGCATTGAGTAAACCCTCTGCATCGTCGTCAGCATCTGCATACTTGCTCACTGTTTCTATCATTTCTCCCAAATCAGTGACCTTGTCATACTTCAAGCGATGGCGCAGTAGACCGATTGGGAGTCCTGTGATGAAAGCTTCAATCGCGGTTTGATCGTTTACTCCTTCACAGGAGTTCTTGGTGTCGATCCATCGTCCGAGGTAATCTCGGCAAGTTTCTCCGGCCTTCTGGGTCCAACGCTGTAGGTCTCCGACCGTACAGGGCCTCCGATATGTACCTTCGAAATTCCGAAAGAACGCACTTTGCATGTCATACCAGTTATGGATGGTGTTCTCCGGAAGTTCATTAAGCCATGATCGTGTCGTCTTCCACAACATAAGTGGGAGATATCGGGTTGCGACCAGGCTGTTTCCGCCTTTAGCGTCTGACAACTTGGAAAAATCACAGCCGGTATCTGGCCGAGCAATGCCGTCGTAGGCTTGGATATGTCTTGAGATAGCAAATCCTTCTAGGAACCTTGTAGCTCTAATGCATGGTACGAAACATTTTGGGCCCACATAGATATCATCGTTTTCGTAGCGCCGCGCCTCTATGTTGGAATTAATCATGTGCCTTGCGTCGTTCGGGGATAGCAATCGTCCCGAATGTCAGTTGTGGCTGCGGTGCTTTGGAGCCGGACTTCGGCTTCTGCCACCACCTCCTCCGCTGCGTTGTCCTCCTTGTCCCCCTTGAGAGCCGTTGTGATGACTGCTTGGTGGAGAGGGTGGGTAGCTGGATGGTTTCCGGCTGATCGCCGGCCTCCATCTGGAGCGTCATTATTCCGGTTTCACGGAGGGTCTTCACTACGACGAGCCCCCTGCCGGCTTGTGCCGGCATGGTTTCCGTCGTTCCTTCGTCCGTTGTTCCCACCACGGTGACGCTCAGCCGGACGGCTTGCATGTCTAGGAGGTGGCATTTTTTGACGATCCTCCTCCGGACGTTTTTCTTTATCTTCTCCCCGTCGATCGTTCGACTCTCGCCGGGGAGGGTTCCTCGGATACAGTGCAGCAATGGCCTCTTGCTCGGCCGCTGGAGCGACGTCGCGCCAGCTACGTGTAGGTTTGTGATGCTGTCCTGATGATCTGGTTCTAGAGTAGTTATCTTCCCATCGGTCGGAAGGGTGACGCTATTCCGAAACACGCTGGGGCCTTATATCATTCCAGGCTGAGTCCGTGTGACATTGGTCGGATTTCGAGACCAGTTTTCCACTTCCAGATTTCGCAGCCATCTGTTGCTCCAGACCCTTGGTGAGTAGCTTGATGCCCAATCGAACCTGTTCTGGGCCTAGGTTATTTGATAGGATATCTCGCGCTGCGACAGTGTTTTGTACCGGCGTTGGGTATACCAGATATCCTTTGCTCTCGAGACGAGGCATCCCTAGATTTCCTTCAAAGAGGACCCTGTTTACTTACAGAAACTTACCGTCACCTGTGTAACGTTTCTGGGTCTTCTGATGCAACCGAGACATGTAATCTTTAGTTGCCATGCGTTTGTTTTCCCCCTCGATGTTTTTGGCTTCATCCAGGAGTTGCTGACGACACGCTTCTAGGGCTTGGGCCCTTTCGTCTAGCTCTTCAGCAGTAAGTTCTGCAGCTGTAGGGATAGGTGTGGTTAATGCAGCATCGATGAGTTTACGTGCACCTTCAGTGATCACGTGTCCATCCACCGATTCTTCTTTTTCGGCTCTTCTGGGATAAGTTCTCCATCCGAGTCTTGCTCATATTCCTCGGAAATCACCTCCTCTGTCAAAGGATCTTTTGTCGGGGTCTTGTTTTTCTTGTTCTTCTTCTTTGCCTTCTTGGCAGCGCCGGTAGCAAAGACGGCTTTGGGTCTGTTTCCTGGAGTCAAGCTCTGATCGGTACTTTCGGACATCTGGACTTCGGGATTATCTCCGACGTCCATGTCATCCCGCGCTTTGGGAGAGTGTTCCCCGGATCCTTCATCCATGGCTTCTCCTACTTCTGCAGCTTTGGAGTTATACTCCTCTTCATATTCTGCGGAGAACTTTCAGAAATCCGCTGACGTCATTGATTCATCCGAGGATGCGGGTACGTCGGCGTTTGTTCCAATTGCCTCCAGCATAGAGTCGGTGTTTTCTCCAGCATCGGCAGAGCCAGATCCAGATCCCACATATCCGACAAAGTGTGATGCGTGCTTCCCGAGGTACCTTAGGAAAGGCCTGTCTGTCCCGGCGTCATCAGAGCCGGAATCAGTGTTGTTGACTTGCTCCTCCTGAATTTCGACTTCCACGGGTGGGTCGATCTGGGATCCGGCTTCTCCGAAGAGATCCACTCCAGATTCGACTTGGGTTGCTAGGTCTTCTCCAGGCTCGGATTTCTCCACTATCTCCACAACTAGTGTGGGCTGGGTGGGATTAGGGTTTTCTGAGATCTGGAACTCCGCCGCCTCCACGGACAAAGGGGACCCAGAAGATTCTTCTGCCTCTATCATCACCGCTGGGGTGGGTGGGGCAGGTTCAGCGAAACCGATGTAAACATCGATCTCGCCAAAAGACATGATTGTGTAGGCAGTCACAGCCTCCCTAGCCGGAATCCAAGTCTCGTCGAGAACAATGAGAGGGACATCGCTGGCGTAGAGGATGCGACCGGCGGTGATAGTCTTGCTGATTCCGATTCTTGCAGATTCCGCTCGGAACGCAGATCCGAAGCTCACTTTCCCCACAGTGGGCACCAACTGTCGTCGGATTGAGGACAAGTACGCCATGAGGGGGTCCTCAAGGCGTGCGGAAGAGAGGGGTGTGAGACGTACGGTGTTCCGGGACAGTGAGCACACAAGTTTACCCAGGTTCGAATCCACCGGCTTTGGACGGATCCTACTCCTGCTAGCAATCCAGTAATACGGCAGAGCCGGAATATGGGTTTACAAGGGTTTCGCCTGTGCGAGTTGAGATTGTAGACTATGAAGGTGTTTAGAGTGTTGCCCTAAGGGCTCTCCCTAGGACGGTTTATATAGATATCCGGCCTAGGGTTTACAAGAGAGATCTATCCGGCTACGACTAAGAGTCGGTTACAGAGTACATCTTGAACTACAAGTAACATTATGGGCCTAAGTCGGTAAGTCTTATGGGCCTTCCCATAGCTGAATTGGACTCTGTCTTTCTCCCTGAGTGGGTCGCCCGTGAAGCAAAGCTCTAACCCGAAGTGGGCCACCCTGGTCAGTGAGGAACTGTGAGGATACCCGGAAAGTATATCCCCAACAAACCCGTTTGATGAAAACAGTGAACCCAGGAGCGTTGAGAGAGGATCCTATAGAACTTATTTGGATGAGATACCTTGCCTTGTTGAAGATATTTCTGGTACCAATCTTAATGCTTCTTCATTTGAGAACACTTGATTCTTTTTCTTGCTTCTTATGCCTAACTTAAAGGCGTTAAAGAAAAGTACTTATTGGGAGATAACCCAAAAGTTTTAGATGAGTCTTGGAAATTATTACTTCAGTAATAACCGCTCTTTATCCTTTTTATTTTCTTCAGTAATAACCGCTCTTTATCCTTTTTATTTTCTTTTGGTGCCAAGAGTAACCTCTAATGAGAGAGAACTAATGATTTGGAAAGTTGCTGTCCCGAAACAGATTTCTATGCTTCACCGTACAAATTCGTGTAAAATCTCTGTACATCCTTTTGAGGCGTGAATTTTTGTGCTTATGCCTCAGGTTGTTATATAACTTGCATTAGTTCAACACTTTTTGATTTGAGAAACATAAGGTCTTCGAAAAAATTCGTCTTTACCTACTGGTCTGTTTTGACAGATTTCTGCCATTATTTGCATTTGCTTCTTGGTTCCTTTTTGAGTTCTTTTGGGGAATTGAACTTTTTGAGGGAAGTACTACAGTAGCTTGTGTTTCAATGGAAGTTTTATTGGTGTTGGAACTGAACCTAAAATACTTATTACCTTGAGTGCACTAATGTTGCTAATACAGATTGTGTGAAGTTTTGTATGAAGGAAAAATTTCAGGTGTATGGAAGGAATGAGTAATGAGATGAAGAATCGACTAAAGCTCAAGCTTGGGGATGCCACGCGTGTCACCCCAAGAAATATCCAATAAGTACAAGCGTCAAAGCTTGGGGATGCCCAAGGCATCCCCTTCTTCATCAATAAAAATCCCAGGTTTCTTCCAAACAGACCTTGGAGCATCTTCGTTTTTTCGTTTTTGATTTTTTCGTTTGCTTGGTTTTCTTAGTTTTCTGAATAAATTGGTTGGACCCCCTCTTTCATGCATTGGTTTTCAAATAGTTTGGTTTGGATTGGAAAAGAGTAGGAAAAGTCCACGCTTAAGTGGTAAAGAGAGCTTGTTTTTGACTATGGCCTATGCTTTGTCATGCCATGCTCGCTATGGTTTTGGCTTTATGCTTAGTATTATTTGTTGTAGCATGATATGTTATAAACAATTGAGATTGCTTAATGTGCCTTGGAAGAATCATGCGTTGTTTTAGCATATTAAAGCATATTATTGTGGTATTCTCCATTGATGCTTTATTTGAGTTGACTTGGTGCATGCTCACACCATGTTATGACTATCCCAAGTCACTATAAGCCTTTATGATCCTTTAGTTTTCAACTTGTATTATCACTTTATGCTTTGATTAATGATGTTTTGTCGCTCTACATGATTATGCCATTATTGCTCTCTTAGTTGGTCGCTCCCAGTCTTTTGCTAGCCTCCATAACCAAGTGTGAGTTCCAATCATGCATCCAACTCCTAAAACCAAGTTATTCCAAAGAGTCCACCATACCTACCTATTAGCATATGCTATTGCAAGTATATTCATGTTTTTATCTACCTTCCGAATTAAACTTGTTATGAGAAAACTAGTGATTAAAGCTCTCACAAACTTGATGACACACTTTACTTTCTTGCATTTAATAAACTTGAACCATTGCTCCATCTTTGTTGCATATATGCTTGCGCTTTATAAGTTGAAGTTAGCAGAACCATATATAACGCTTTCAACATTGCACTTGTACTTTGTACCTCGTTGATATCATGTTCTTTTGCTTATGGATCCCGTCGGTGTGAAATAAAAGGGGAACTCGTAAGCTCATGGAGTTTTTGTTTGTGTTAGAGAAATGCCTGGGCCGCTAGCCTAAGCCATGCCTAATCATGGTGGAAACTTGCAGCATAACCATAATGAGCACTCTATGAAGCATCCTCAATAAAAACCTATGCAAATAGCAAATAAAAAAATCGCTGAGATGCTCATTGTCTGCTTGCGTTGTCATTTTGATTATGGGATAGCTCCTGTATCATGTGCAAGGGGTACCCCATTGGCGGTTCTCTATGATACATATGTACTTACAATGACAAGAGCTTACTTGTGATTAAAGTTGAGTAGCATGAGGTTCGGTCTTCGTAAGTAAGGGGCATGAGATTTCAGCTTATAACTTGTCAAGCATATCCTCTTAGTTGTGTCACTTTAACCTTAATCACCTAAAGATGCTTATGATAGGGGCAATGAGAGCTGAAAGCTAATAAGTATCATAATTTTTGGAAGCTCTTTATGAAACTTGAATCCCTACTTCCTTCTATGAAGGCCTTTCTTCCACTTTTATGTTGAGTCTCCACCTTCTATCTTTATGCACCTACTTTGAGAGCATAGTGTCCATTCTTAGTTCTATGTGCATTGTCCCAAGACTTGTTGATTGATGCATAGCTTTGATATTGCTTGTTTTAAACTATTTGTATGTAGTCACTCTTATGAACTTTGAAGGTGTCCTATGCATTTATATTTGCTACTCTATGAGGGACAAGCTGAATGCCACTATGCTATGTTTTCTTTATGTGTAACAAACAAACGTCTTGCAAAGCATTGTTATTCATGAATCTTTTGTTTGTGTCTTTTCATGTTGCAACATAGTTGCTTTTCCTTATTGTTAGAACTTTGTCTTTTATGTTATGATTCAAGTACTATGATCCCAGCTATCAATGTTTTACAAATACTTTGATCAAGTTCATGATGGTGCATGTCACCTCAAAAATTATTCTTTCTTTTTATCACTTACATACTCGAGGACGAGCGGGAGTTAAGCTTGGTGATGTTGATACGTTGCTAACGTATCCATAATTTTTGATGTTCCATGCTTGGTTTTATCTACTTTCTTATGTTTTGTCCACACTTTGGAGTACTTTCTATACACTTTCTTGGACTAACATATTAACAAGAGCCACAGTGTCAGCTACCTGTTTTCTGATGTTTTTGGTTCCAGGAAAGTCAGAAAATGAATATTCTCGAAATTGTACGGGACAAAAGCCAAAGTCAGTTTTTCACTGAGGGACACAAGGAGCCAGAATAAGAGACCGAGAGGGGCCAGAGGGCGGCCACACCACCTGGTCGTGCGGCCAGGCCTGGCCCACGCCAGGGGTGGTGTGGCTAACCCAGGCACCCCATCGGCCTCCCCTTTCGCCTATAAGATACCTCCGATATAGAAACCCTAAGTACCCGATCAAAATTCCATGAAAGAGTCTGTAGCCCATGTCATCTCCATCCCTAGATCGGGAGGGATCTGAAGCTCTTCCCGGCACCCACGGAGGAAATTCACCACAGGCCTTCTTCATCACCATGCAAGCCTCCAGTGTGATACGTGAGTAGTTCATCTCTAGACTACGGGTCCATGTAGTAGCTAGATCGCTGGTTCTCCTCCTTTGTGCTATCATGTTTAGATCTTGTGAGCTCCGTTCATCATCAAGATCATCTATTTGTAATTCCTACATGTTGTCTTTGCGGGGATCTGATGGATATTGAGATGTTATTTTAGATTTATTATTGATTCTATCATGTCTTTGTTATGTGTGATCTTGCATGCTTTCCGTTGTTAGTAGCTATCTTGGCCAAGAAGATGCTAGCAACTCCAAGAGTTAGTATTGATGCTCGATAGTGGGTTCATGCCTCTAGTAATCTGGGGAAGTGACAGAAATGTCTAAGGTACTAGATGTGGTGTTGCTATTAGGGAGAAAACAACAGTCCTTTGTTCATAGAACAATCGTATTGTTTACTTTACACGCAATGCATAATGCAATTATCTGTTGCTTGCAACTTAATTCTGGAGGGGGTTCGGATGATAACCTGAAGGTGGATTATTAGTCATAGATGCAGTTGGATTATGGTCTATGTATAATGTTGTAATGCCCAATCGAATCTCAAAGGAGTCAAGATGAGTAGTATATGCATGACTGCTTTCTCGATGTTTGTCAATTGCCTCGCTCTAATTTGTTCACCCAACATGTCATCTATCTTAAGGAGAGCCACCACTAGTGAACTATGGACCCCGGTCCTTTCTTTTATCATCAATCTACAACTATTTAGTGCTTTCTGTTTATTTTCCGCAAACTATTACTTTCTTCCACTCGATACGTTTAATCCTTTGTTTTCAGCAAAACCGGTGAGATTGACAACCTCATCGCAAGTTGGGGGCAAAGTTCTGTGGTTGTGTTGTGCAGGTTTCAACGGTGTCAGCGGTCTTTGCATGCCAAAGTCCAGCTAGCAACACCTTTGAGGTGTTTCCTTGCTCCTACTGGATTGATAACCTTGGTTTCATAACACAGGGAAAACTTGCTGCTATGCTCATCATACCTTCCTCTTGGGGTTCCCCAACGGGCTCGATATATTTTGGGCTAAGCAAACGCACAGGGGTCACATGGCCATCCAGGTCCCTCTGTCGATCATTGGTGCGGGAGTGTCCTGACCATGTCTGGAGTGTTCCCGAATTGTGGGGTATCACGCTTAAGGGCTTGATGATGCTTAGAGAGTGTTTATAGGATCGGTAGAATCGCCAAAGAATAGTAGAGAGAAAACCGGAAGGGTTTCGGTAAGTCCGGAGGATGTCCGGAGTGGAGGTGGAAGTGTTCCATAACCACAGAGGTTGAATAATATGTGAATGAATGTTAAATATTTATTTAATCATTTATTCATAATTATTTAATAAAGAGAAAATCAATTTAAATGGTCAAAAGGCTTAATGGGCCAATTCTTGGAGGGGAGAGGGCCCATTAGGGAAAGGAGAGAGGGAGAAGGGGCAAGGGGGTGGCCGGCCAGGCCAAGCCCCCCTATGTGGGGCCCACTAGGGCTGGCTGTCGGCCTCCCCTCCCCCTCCTCTCCTTTAGTCCCACCCCGGGACTTTGAGGGAGGTAATACCTCCCCTCCCCCTATATATAGTGGGGGTATTTGGCCAGATAAATACACCCAATAATCAATGAAGGTGTTCTCACTTTTGGGAGGACCACTAATTGATATTTTCTCTCTCTCCCTCTCTCTCTCGTGACCATGGTCCCAAGTTCGGACTGCACGAACGAGAGACATCTTCACCGCGGAGCGTCGTCGTGCTGCGGGGTTCGGATCCAGGAGCTCTACTTCTACAACTACTGCTGGATCGGGGAAGCAGGAGTCATCGTCAGGCACCAGACGTGTGTAACTCCCTGCGAGGTGTCGCACTTGAGGCACTCAAGTCGTTGGAGCCATTGGAGCGCAAGGACTTCATCACGACCTTGAGGTCGACTTCGGCTCGTCTACATCAACCATGCTCTCATGAGCATTGACAACACTTTTTGGCCTTCAAGGGTAAGTTCACGAAAAGCCCCTCCTTTTACTATATTACTAATAGATAGGTCCTGGCAGCATCAGGGGTTCAGGGGCGTAGGGTAAAATTTGTTGTTTTCATACGCGAAACCCCTACAATGTTGTCTGATTGTTTTTGACGGTTTAGTGATACATTGAGAAGAACAAACAGTGTTCTAGGTGGCATGGATATGAACTGATGTGGATGTGGAAATGATTCTAGGTTTGAACTGTATAGAATGGTATTCTTGCTGGTGGAAATGGATAGCTAGCAGATCTATTGCGGTTGTGCTCTCCCTTTTTGTGCTTCATGCGAGGTTCCCTATGTCGAGAGTACACACACATGCAGTTGTATGTGAGCTGCTTACAGTGGTCCCTGTTGTTTACAAGTTTCAGTGTTTGTTTGGCTTGAAACATGTCAACACCCGGATTTTAAATCCCAGACGCCTGTTATGCCATACATCGCAATCCCAGGATTACCATTTTTGCGAGACATAACAGATTGGATATCGTAGTACATTATCCATTACAAACCATAATAAGGTCTTACACAAATAAGGGATATCATGATCCAGTCTTAATACAAATAAGTAGCAGAATAATAAGCATAGCAGTGGGCTCCATCTTCAGGGTCACAGGCAATGCTGGCGATGGGAGATGATCCTAGTTGTCGTAGACGTCCTGCTATCCATCATCCTGATAGTCCTCCTCATAATCTGGCCACAGGAATAGCCAGGTACAAAGCCATGAGTACTCTTTAAGTACTCGCAAACTATCACTAACAAGTAAGGTAGTTCTAGTAGGAAATCCTAACCTCTAAGTTTATTTGCAAAAAGGCAGGTTTATTTAAACTGAGTTTAGAAGTAAAGAAAACTAAGTAAATGTTCTAAATCACTTTAGGTGGGAACCTAGTTTTCACATTCACAACCCTGTTGTGGTCAAGTCAAAATCATAGATCACTTCACAAGTCATTTTGAAAACATCTGACGCTAGAACAGTATGGCCACTCCAACTGTCCATGACCGCAGACGCGGCTATTCGAATAGTTTGACACTCTGTAGAGGTGGTACACTTTCACCACAAAATTCGATACATTTGTCAAGGATAACCCTTAATCATCATATTTAGTATGCGGATAATCAATAATAACCTTTCCTTTACACACTCTAGTATAGGCACCTCCCCTATGAGCTTGGCCTCCCATCCATGGCCATCTGCCATCCTGGGCACTGCATAGGTGGACATCATCAAGAGGTAGCCTCAGCTCAAACCTCTTCCGCGAGGGAACCCATACTAATGAATATAAACTTCCGTCTAAGCCTTACCCAATTCAGGTATTGTGGTTGTAGGGTAAAATTGGAATGGTATCGCATCCGAACCCAACCATCAATTTTTATAAAGGGCTAAGGCTCATGCCTCAACAATTTCATCATCAAATCCATTTGTGTTTCTCAACACATGTCAAAACATTTCAATAGAATGACTCATCATTCCAAGGTTTTCACAATCATTTTCACCAAGTATTCCCATCTAAAGTGATCAAGTTTTATGCTTAGCACTAGCCACTAAGTTAAGAGTGTTCACTAAAGAGGGTGCTAATCTTCAATCTCATGCCATAAAATGACACCTAGTATAGGCCTAGTTTTATACTCTGTGTGCTATCTATACTATCTTTCCAAATCCTCACAAAGCATTAACTAAAAGTAAAGAACTTTGGTAAAGTAAAGAGTAAAGCTTGGGATGGGTATAAATCAAAGGTATATAACCAAAGCATGCCTAATGCATCTTGCTTGGGTTAAGAAACATGCAAGTGTTAGCTTGCAAGGTCTAGCTTTCTAGTGATGATGGCTTGCCTTGATAGGTGCAGGGATTGAAGTTTTCCTCCTCTTCTTCGGGGTAGAACTCCTCCCCCTCGTAGCTTGGGTCGGTACTATCGTCTATATATAAATACAGGGTACACAATCACCAAACAATACTTAACTACTTCTATTTATCAAACTAAGGTTCACACTTGATGATCTAGCATCATCACAATCATCACATGAAATAAAGAACTAGTTTTATTTAGTTTATTTGAGAAAAGTAATTTCTACTCATTGAAATTAATTAAGATTTAATATTCTCCAATTAAAATATGGGGTCATGTTGACACATGTCATCACCAAATATTCTAATACATGGGAATGTGATTTAAAGGGTTGGTCATATTTTATAAAGTTTAAGATTATTATTTAATAGATTTAAAGGGACTAGAAATACCCTAATAGCATTCTTTTGGTACTAGTCCAATGTCACTTCAAGCAAACCTAGATATTTTTACATATTCAGATGGATATTATCAAATGTAATTTTTGAGAGTTGGAATCAACTCAAAAGCAATTATGGTTGATTTTTGAAAAATGTTTGAAGTTGCAAAAGTCTCTGTCTTATTATTTTTACTAAAGATTATCTCTAGCTCCAAATGATTTAAATCCAACGGTCTTGGATAGATAATTTAATTAGCCTTCTAAAAAAATTGAATCATGCAATTTGGTTCAGTGAAACTTTCTGAATTGTTTTTTGAATATGTGGACAGAAACTAGTTTAAACCAAAATGGAAAAACCAATATTTGAATTCCCAGGCCAGCGCGGGAAGTAAACGGGCCGGCCCAGCTACACTACGCGGTGCAGCGGGCTGCTAACAGATGGGGTCCACTAGTCAGCGGGACTAACTACGCGAAGCGGTATCTAAGCATCTGGGCCATGCAATTAGAACTAAGAGATGGGGTCATGCTGACAGATGGGGTCCACTAGTCGACGGCGAACTGCTCCGGCGAGGAATCAACCCTAACGCGGAGGTGGGGGTCTCGCAGGGCTCACCTGGGCTCTAGCTAGGTTCAGCGACAGGGGCGATTGACGTGGTAGACGACGGTGAGGCGAGGCATGGTCACGGCAGGGCTTGGGGTGGTCGAAATCAATAGCGCCCTTCTCCTACAGCAGCGGCGGGCTCCGGCCAAATTCCGGCGAGGGAGAGCTCGCCTTGCTCCGGGAAGAAGTGGGGGAGGGTTAGTGAGAAGTGGTGAGTGGAATGGTGTGGAGAAATGAGGCAGGGGTGGCCTTCTTTTATACTGTGGCGAGGGGACCGAATGGTGCGGGCGCGAGCTCGTCGGTGACGATGCTAAAGGCGGCTATCGGCATGGGTGTTGCTAGTGGGCGGTGTGTGGTTCCCTGGCGGTTCTCACAGACTTAATGGCGAGGTGTGGGGTGGTGTGGTTCAGTCGGGAGTGTGCGGCGCTCCGCATGGACACAGAGGTGTTTGTGGCGGCGTGCAGCAGCTGTGGGTCGCGCGACGGCGAACAGGGTTGTCTGCTGGGTTGCTGCGATCATGGCGGGCATGAGCGTCTGCGGTGAAGGAAAGGCGCGGTCTGGGCGAGCTGGTCGGGTGCGGCGAGTTGGCGCTCTGAATATGGTGCATAGGCACGGTGCGCGGCGTAGCTAGGGTGGTCCAGGGCTCGGCTAGGGTCGACGCTGGGACAAGGGGTGGCGATGGAGTGCGGCGTGCTTCCTAGACATCACGGTTGGCTATGGCGGTGTCTACTGTGAGCTGGCCGTGGTCGGCCGGCGATGACCAAAATTGGGCGGCACTCCACTATGCAAACGACAAAGGAGGGACTTAGTCTGGGTGCTGGCTATGCTCAGGGGAGACAGGGGAGTGAAGTGGAGACCAAATGGTCGATTAATTACTATGGAAACGGTGAAGTTAGGCAGGTGGTTAAATTAGTGTAAGCAAGGTGTTTGTGGAAATGGCCGCATGAAACTAGCTTTGGAAATTTTGATTCAAAATTTTTGAGTGATCTTAAGTTAAGCTTGAGAGTCTATGTTTGCTTGGAGAGGTCAAGGGGAATTGATTTCATAGGTTTTTGAAAAAGTGGGATCTTAACATATGAACTAGATTCAATTTTAAACTATCCATTAAATTAATTTGAAATATGTTTTTGTAAGTTTCTAAAGTGGTCCTTGATACACCTTTACTTGGTGTAGAAAGGGGTGAAAAGAAATAGAAATGTTTCTGTTAGAATTCTTCTTCTAGGAACACACAAAGTGGCCTAGTGGTTAACTTTTGTCAAAATGACCATTTGCTTTATTTATTCATATTTGATTTCTTTTGATTTTGTTTGTAAATGGTCTAGATGATGACGTATTCACCTTTAAACCATTTCACATCATTGGCAACAATCAAGCATGGCATAAGCACTCAAATCTACACTAATGCAAACACACATGCATTCATATTCATATTATTAATAAAAGTTTTTGTTAACCCTAATTTGGGTGATTTGAACTTAATAAACTTGATTATAAGTTTTGGGGTGTTACAAACCTTCCTTCCTTAAACAAAATCTCGTCCCGAGATTTAGGAAAAACTAGGAACTAAAGAGATCTGGAAACTCAGTCCTAATGTAATTTTCTCGCTCCCAAGTACCTTCTTCTTTAGTATCATTGCTCCATTGGATCTTGAGAAACTTGATACTTCGGGTCCTGGTAGTTCTGAAAGCTTCTTCCAAGATACGAATGGGCACTTCACGATACGTCAGGTCCTTGTTGATATCTATGGCTTGGTGATCGATGTTCTTGAAAACTTTAGTCTTCTCCGGCACTTCTAGGCATTTGCGAAGTAATGAGATATGGAACACATTATGGATGGCTGACATATACTCTAGCAGTTCCAGTTTATGAGAGACTTCTCCTTGGCGATTCAGAATCTTGAAGGGTCCAATATATCTGGGGGCTAATTTTCCTTTCAGTTCAAAATGTTGCATTCCTTTCAAAGGCGACACCTTGAGATACACAAAATCTTCGACATTGAAAGTCAGGTCTCTACGTCTCTTGTCGGCATAACTCTTCTGTCTGGATTGGGCGATCTTGAGGTGTTCACGGACTTTGTGAACCTTCTCTTCAGCTTCTCGTAGGATGTCGGGTCCGAAAATCTGACTCTCTCCTACTTGCGACCAATTCAAGGGGGTATGACACTTTCTTCCATACAGAAATTCAAATGGGGCCATTTGCAAACTGGCTTGATAACTGTTGTTGTATGAGAATTCTGCAAAAGGCAGACAATCTTCCCATTTTGATCCATACTCTAGAACACAACTCTCAACATATATTCTAAGATTTGGTTGACTCTTTCAGTCTGTCCATCGGTTTGCGGGTGATAAGCTATGCTGAAATTCAACTTGGTTCCTAATCCTTCTTGGACTTTCTGCCAAAATATTGAGGTAAACTAGGTTCCTCGATCCGACACTATGGTCTTGGGGGTTCCATGCAAACTAACGATTCTAGCAATGTACAACTCTGCTAGCTTCGAACTCTGGTAGGTAGTCTTGATGGGTATGAAATGGGTTACCTTGGACAGTCTATCAACTATGACCCAAATAGAGTCATTTTCCCTACTAGATGTAGGCAAACCGGTGATAAAGTCCATTCCGACGAAATCCATTTCCATTCCAGAATCTGTAATGGTTGCAACAGTCCTGCGGGTCTCTGATGTTTTGCTTTGACTCTCTGATAGATATCACACTTGGCTATGTAGCTTCCGATTTCTCTCTTCATCTTGTGCCACCAAAATTGCTCCTTCAAATCCTGATACATCTTTGTTCCTCTGGGGTGGATATAATAAAGAGTATCATGAGCTTCCTGCATAATAACTTGCTTCAGCTCCGAATCTGCTGGCACACAGATACGTCCTTTGTACCACAAATCTCCTCCTTCATCTTCTGTGAATCCAGGTACCTTCCCTGTACCAATACTGAAATGGATCATATGGGCACCTAGAGGGGGGTGAATAGGTGCTACTTCAAATTTTTAATGTAACATCCCAATTTCAACAACCCTGATTCGTTGTCCAGAATTCAAAAATCAGGGGGAACAAAAACTTTTTCTTGTTTAGTGATGAAGTGTTTGCCTGTTGTTTGAATATGTTTATGCTTATGATTGTGTATTAGAAAATATACTCCTTACCTCCACACTAGTTGACAAAAGCTACTTCCCAAAACTGTCTTGGCTTAATTTCCATATTCTCAAATGTTCTGGCATTTCAAAAACCTAAGCCAAGAAGCCTTTGCAAACCAACTATTTTAGTAGCTTCTATTGATGAAACTATGGAGAGCTATAGAATACTATCTCCTTATGTTTTCAAGACAGAACCTTCAACTACTCTTCTCTCTCTAGGTTTCCCAAAAACCTCTTTATAAAGTTTTTGACTTCTACTCTTGGTAAAGATACCAAGGACTCTCACCTAATTCCAACCACAAACTTTTTCAAAATACCCATCCTTACCTCGAGCTAGGCTTGATGGTAACCTCAGTAGTAGGTTTGCTTTGTTTGTAAGATGTGTTGCCTTGATCTATTGTCTCATGAATTGCTTTGATCTACTGTTTGACTTGTTTGCTTAAAGAGATAAGTGAGCCACCAGAGGAGCTCATCACTAGGATCAAGATACTTTAAACCCCAAACCCTAAGCATGATTACAAAGCTGGATCTAATTCCTAGCTACTAGGTGATCATCTAAAACCCTTAACTAGATCAATTCTGAAGTGATCCATTCTAGAAGTTTCCAAGTCAATGAAGACCCATATCAAGCATGGATCCTTTTTACTCCCTCTACACTTCCAAATCATCCACTTGATGAAGCTTTGGTACCTTGCATACCATCAAAATCATCACCACCCACATTATAGTCAAAAACCCTAAATCTGCCAAATTTGGCTGTGTCTGGAAAACTATTTCCAACATCACCTTTTTGAATGTCTCCTCTTCTCAACCCTTGTGCATTTTTGAAAATGCATTTGAACCATCTTGTTAACCATCCTAAAGACTACCAAGGCCCACTCTTGCCCTTGGTTAGATCATCCTCCAACCCACATGTTCTTGATGGTTGTGCAGGCAAGAAAATAACTATTCCTACTTTGACAGAAGCTCACACCACCATCCCACCTTCTATGGACCAACTCTTTGCATGGTTGTGTTCTATTCATATAGGTATATCAATATCTACTTCACTTGTTCCAAGGTTTTGAAGGCTAGTTGATAATATGCTTTGGCAGGCTTATTTTATTCAAAGTTCGAAAGCCTGTTTTGGTGAGTTCAAGCAGGATCAAGCTCAAATCTCTACACCATTGCGACCTACATCACTTGGTCTATCCATCCATATATCCCATGCCCCAAGGGGAACCTTGAGCTCCAAGATCCAACAAGGTTTTGGTGGCATGAAAACAATCTTACCCAAGAGCCTTAAATCTCTAGTTTTCACCAAAAATCAACTTGGATTCTCCACTCCCAAGGTTGCAAGTGCTTGATAGACATGGTGTACATCAACTACCATGATTACAAGGATTTATCAAATTTTATCCATATTTATTATGGACCAAATCAATTTAATTCCTTTAATAGACAAAATCCCCAAAACTCCTTTCCCAATGGAAAGTTTGGTTTTTGCCAAAACACTTCTCCAACCTTTTGCTCAATTGAGGTCTTACATCATACCCTACATTCCCATATAAAAAATAAATATTTTTGAGATCCTTTATTATTCCTTTTTGCCCTTTTTCTTAACTGGCATAAATGGAATAATAATAGTTTTAAATACTTTTGAGCCTCATTAAATCATGGGGAAATTCCCCTAAGTGTGTATTCACATTTGGGACCATCTCACATCAAAAACTCAACTTGTCCAATTCAAAAATACCAACTAAATTCCTAAAAACCATTTCTACACTATTTGAATAATTGATATAAAGTGCATCTAGAATTCTCTGAAAAATCCCAAATAATTCTTGGATACCTATCTTGACCTTACCAAGCTACCATACCCTCACCCCATCTAGACCTGACCCAAATCTAAGGAGTTCTTCATGATCATCTCTATGACCATAATTTGAGAATAGACAATACTAGGAGCTAAACCAACTACAACTACCACCAATCTTGTGCAGCAATGCTCCCAGGGCACCAACCCCTCCTCTGGTCGTGCCCACACTGTAGCCCAGCTACTGTAGCACCCCTCCCACTTGTCTCTTGTGCTTGCCAAGGAAGTAGAGAGAGAGTGAGAGAGAAGAGACAAGCCACTTGTGACCAAGCCTTTTCCAACGGTAGAACTACCTCATCCTCTCTGTCCCTGCCGACAAGGTGACTCACAACACCCCTCCACCGCCCTCCTTGACCAATCCCCAGCCAGCACCACCCCTCCGCCATGCCCAAAATGGACATTTCCACCCTAGGCCACCATACCTCGGGTTAAAGGCACCAGAGGCACCCCCGCACCTCTCTCACCCCTCACACCTACCTCCCCCGAGCTCCCCTAACTCTCCCCACCTGTGTCCTTGCCAGGAGAAGAGAGAAAACTCCTCTCAGCCATTGATGAGATCTAGCTTGAGGTGCCCTCTCCCGAGCTCTTCTCCACTTGCATGTGGCCCTCCCGCACCCCTCTACCCCTGATCTACCATCCCCTAGCTCCAGAGCTCCTTCCATGCCGCATCCTGACCGGTAAACGAGGAATAGCTCCTCTCGGCCTTACTCAAGATATGGCCCATGTACTCCCTCCTCTACTCTTTTCCCTTCTGCGTGAACCCTCCCGGACTCGCCTTGATCCGATCTACCTAACCCTACCTTTCTTCTTGGCTCCTCCCTGTCGCAGGTACCAACTCTGGCGGCCTCCGATGAGCCACTCTCGGGCGCGGACATGCGGGCCGCCTCCCGACGCAGAACCGACCCTTGCCGGCCACTGCCGGCCTCGCCGTGATGCGCCGCATCTCCCCGTCGTCTCCCCGACATCTCCCTCGCCCCAGGTGAGCCCCGCCGCTGCTCCCCGAGCCTAGCTAGGGTTCCTCCGTCGCCGGGTCGTCTATCTTGGGACGACGGTGGGCAGTCGTTCAATCTTACTAGATCCAACAGCCCACGTGCCCCCGTACCGCTTCGCTGGTGTCTGTGGCTGACAAGCGGGACCCGCCTGTCGGTTTAAACCTCCGGATCCCGCTTGCTGCCTGGCCTAGTGGGCCAACGCCGCGCTCCGCGGCCCATTTCGGTGCCCGACCCCGGCCTGCTATGCCGGTTCTTTTCTTTTTAACTAGAATTTTTCCAGTAGGCTCTAAATTGACTGAAAGGTTTAATTTATAAACAAAAATGGAAACTACCCTTTCTGTCCAGATCAAAAAAATTACCATGTACCTTGTTGTGCAATATGCAGAACTAGTCTTTTGCCAAAAATAATTGTTATTATTTATTGGCAAATTATCTACTAAGATGTATCCATCTCAACCAATAAATTCCTTAGGGAACTCCCTAGATCCATTTAACATGAAACAAGATTCGTATGTTAGACATTCATTTTACCCATCAACGTACCTTGGTCCCATGCCAAGGTGCACAAGAGTTTGGTCCTTGTAGAAATAACAAAATCAGGACAAATCTGACTTCAGAAAATTCCACAGATCAATTAGTACCAGATTTTGAGTTGGTTTCAACTCTCTGTGAGGTGGCCCACCAATATCTATCAAAACCAGGAGCTCATGATTTATTGAGCTTCTGAGGAATTTTAATAATTTAAACATTTGTTCCCATAGTGTTATCACTAGATAAATCATCACAGTAGTTCCACAACTCCAAAAAGGTTCATTCCAATTTCTACAGAAAGGAATTCTAAATGACTACCATGTGCCCTTGGAATCAACTTAAAAGCCTTTGTAAATTTAATTTGGTGAAAAAGACAAAACATGTCCAAAACTTCCTTTAGGAATTTCCTGAGGGCATTCTGGTAATTATTTGGGAGTGATTCTAACTCTCAGCTATTCAGTACATCAAACCCTACAATATCATCCAAGAAAATAATTTTTGGAGCTCCAGAACGTTTCTGGTAAATTATTTCCTAAAACTAGAGCTTTTATCACTAGGAAATTCATAAGTAATTCAAGAAAAGTGATAAAATAGTGAAACCACTTTTGTTGGTTTCATTTTATCAACACCTATGTGTTGGTATCATTTTTACACTAATGGTATCATATTGAATAGGTCATTGGTCTAAAACCCCTCTTAGGTAGTTCCTCGACAATAAACCCTAAGGGGTGTTCATCCCCTTCTCCAAGGCCATCTCAATCTCCTAAATCCAATCCTCTCTAAAACTACTGAACCTTAATTGGAGATTGTTCAATTGTTGTTGTATGTATGTCTGCTTGTATGCCTTGTGTTGATTGTGCTTTTGTTTGTTTTCATGTGCTATCTCGAAGACGATAGTGGCGATTACATCGGAGACGAGAAGAGGTGGTTATTATTGTATATTATTGGGTATTCTAAGAAGAAGTCCAGGGACAATTATGCCATATTGCTGATCACAGGCAAGCCACCTTCTTGCTCATAAGCCTTGTCCTACTGTTTTACTTATGCATGTTTTACTTACTGCTTTATGAAAACTGCATTGTTTTACTATATGATGATCTCTAGTTGGTAGTGGCTTGGCTTCTCCAAACCATTACGCTTTTGTACTATTAAGTACAACCCTCTTGATGACACCTATTTAACCCTAGTATGATAGATGGTGTATTACACCGTACCCCTTTGGAGACCCCCTTTTAGCCGAAGCCAAACTAGAGGATGGGAAAACCCCGGGAAAAGTTTTACTAAATGTTTTACGATAAAACCTTGGTGAGGTGGGACCTCCCAAGAGTTGTTGAGAAAGAAAAAGGTTTTTGTTTTACAAAATGCTGGAGGAAAGATGGAGGAAAAAGGTTTACAAAAACGCACCCGGTTCTTTGCAGTTTGCTAGGACAATTAACCCGTGCAACCACATTACCCTGAAATGGGACAGGGCTAGATTTGAAGATTGTTTATTCTAGTGTAAGCTGCCTCGTAACAACTACAGGGGATGCAAATCCCCGGAGGGTGGGCCTTCTCTAGACAGCGGTCCATGTAAAACATCGACCAGGAGAAGGAACGAAGGGTCTATGGACATCCACGCGTTACTATGAGCCCCTCATTGAAAGGGCACACTCGAGAAGTGGAAAAAGCGCTCTGGTTGGCTTTGAACTATATAGGGCGTCCCGGTGTTGAGGGGGATAACACTCATAGGGTAGGCACTTATACTGGAGTGGGCTTTTGGAAAGTCTTGGTCGATTACTCGACCCACGATCGGTCTAGATCAGGGCAGAATAGCTGGATGATGTGGATAAAGTGTACAACCTCTACAGAGTGTAAATCTATTCGAATAGCCGTGTCCGCGGTCATGGATGGTTGGGAAGGTTGCTGTAGAGCGGTGCTGGTTTTGTTTTCAAAAAGGATTTCGGAAAAGCAAGGGCTTTGAAAATGTTTTGACCATGCGATGGTCGAAAAGGAGGATGGTTTTGACCAGGGGATGGTCGGAAGGGGAAGGAAAGGAGTTTGGTTGTGAGACGACCGGAAGAACGGAACAAATGGGTGACCCAATCCTAGTGTTTTACAAAACTTTTCAAAAAGGTTTCCAAAATGTTTTACAAAAAGTTTTTAACAAATATATGGAGATGTCGTATCTATAAGAGAAAACTATTTAAGAAAAGAACCCTCTTGGAGCCCTCCTACTACCACCGCCATATTGCATATCTCCTTGTTTTTACTACTCTCTTAAGGTGGTTTGCGAGTACATTCAAAGTACTCACTAGCATTGTCCTTGGCTATTAACTTGGCCAGATTTCGAGACGGCGGTGATGATGGCGATTATGCGAGCTAGGACGTTCTGCCAGTCAATTGTTGTTGTATGTATGTCTGCTTGTATGCCTTGTGTTGATTGTGCTTTTATTTGTTTGCATGTGCTATCTCGAAGACGATAGTGGCGATTACATCGGAGACGAGAAGAGGTGGTTATTATTGTATATTATTGGGTATTCTAAGAAGAAGTCCAGGGACAATTATGCCATATTGCTGATCATAGGCAAGCCACCTTCTTGCTCATAAGCCTTGTCCTATTGTTTTACTTATGCATGTTTTACTTACTGCTTTATGAAAACTGCATTGTTTTACTATATGATGATCTCTAGTTGGTAGTGGCTTGGCTTCTCCAAACCATTACGCTTTTGTACTATTAAGTACAACCCTCTTGATGACACCTATTTAACCCTAGTATGATAGATGGTGTATTACACCGTACCCCTTTGGAGACCCCCTTTTAGCCAAAGCCAAACTAGAGGATGGGAAAACCCCGGGAAAAGTTTTACTAAATGTTTTACGATAAAACCTTGGTGAGGTGGGACCTCCCAAGAGTTGTTGAGAAAGAAAAAGGGTTTTGTTTTACAAAATGCTGGAGGAAAGATGGAGGAAAAAGGTTTACAAAAACGCACCTGGTTCTTTGCAGTTTGCTAGAACAATTAAACCCGTGCAATCACATTATCCTGAAATGGGACAGGGCTAGATTTGAAGATTGTTTATTCTGGTGTAAGCTGCCTCGCAATAACTATAGAGGATGCAAATACCTGAAGGGTGGTCCTTCTCTAGACAACAGTCCATGTAAAACATCGATCGGGAGAAGGAACAAAGGGTCTACGGACCTCCACGCGTTACTATGAGCCCCTCATTGAAAGTGCACACTCGGGAAGTGGAAAAAGTGCTCCGGTTGGCTTTGAACTATATACGGCATCCTGGTGTTGAGGGGGATAACACTCATAGGGTAGGTACTTATACTGGAGTGGGCTTTCGGAGAGTCTTGGTCGATTACTCGACCCACGATCAGTGTAGATCAGGGCAGAGTAGCCGGATGGTGTGGATAAAGTGTACAACCTCTGCAGAGTGTAAATCTATTTGAATAGCCATGTCCGCGGTCATGGACGGTTGGGAAGGTTGTTGTAGAGCGGTGCTGGTTTTGTTTTCAAAAAGGATTTCGGAAAAGCAAGGGCTTTGAAAACGCTTTGACCATGAGATGGTCGGAAAGGAGGATGGTTTTGACCAGGGGATGGTCGAAAGGGGAAGGAAAGGAGTTTGGTTGTGAGACGACCGGAAGAAGGGAACAAATGGGTGACCCAATCCTAGTGTTTTACAAAACTTTTCAAAAAGTTTTCCAAAATGTTTTACAAAAAGTCTTTAACAAAGATATGGAGATGTCGTATCTACAAGAGAAAACTATTTAAGAAAAGAACCCTCTTGGATCCCTCCTACTACCACCGCCATATTGCATATCTCCTTGTTTTTACTACTCTCTTGAGGTGGTTTGCGAGTACATTCAAAGTACTCACTCGCATTGTCCCTGGATATTAACTTGGCCAGATTTCGAGACGACGGTGATGATGGCGATTATGTGAGCTAGGACGTTCTCCTAGTCAGTTGCCTGTAGGTTAAGGCACGGCTCGGGCACTGCGCTTAAGGATTTTCCGCTGATGTTGCTGTTGTAGCAGTAATGGAAAATTAAGGTATGACTTGTATCCGAGTAATTAATGGATGTTTACTTTGATACTTGTCGGTTATGTGCCACGACGAACTGATCATGAGATCGTGGTTGTATGCATAACAGGGATTCTCGGAGGATTAATCTGGGGGGCCCACATTTAATGCTTTTTCAATTTTAGGCTTAACACAAAAGGTAAATTCTCTAGATAACTATTTAGAAGAATTTCCCTATATGCAAACATATCTACTAGCGAGTAAGAGGCGAGTGGAAAGAGGAACGAGTGAACCGTAGGGAAGCACGCGGAGACACAGGATTTGTTTTACCGTGGTTCCTTCCTTGTTAAGGGAAGTACATCTGTGTTGGAGGGGTGGGCGGTACTAAGACCACCATGCCACAATAGGCCTCACCCTATTTTCTGATGGATCCCGCCACCAAAGGCCTAATGCACCTTTCCACTATAGGAACCCTTCGAGGCGGGTACCGGCGCCTTTACACAACTAGCGGGGCACAACTCCACAACCAAATTGGAGGCTCCCGTAATGACAACAAGCTGCCACAAGAACAAGTTATCAACAACAAAACACAAGATCTAGATATTAACAAGAATACTAGATCGGGGATTTCTCCAAATGAATGGAGAGGATTTGATGCGCTTGATTCGTGATGATGATGAAGATTGTATCCTCCTTCAATTCTACCAAGATCGAAGCCTTCGGGTGGTTGAAGTGGGAGATCTAGAGAGGGACCTCCAGCAATGGGTCTGTCACTTTTCGAATGAATCAAGTGTTTTGCCTGAAGGAGATGAAGGGGCTTTTATACCCCCTTCCCCAACTGAGCCGTTGGAGCCTTTGGGCGCCGGATTATCCGGCCCAAGTGAGGGCCGGATTATCCGGCCTGGGGGAAAACTCCACCCCAGACTCGGATTATCCGGAAGATAAACCGCCCTCACTGAGAGCGACGCGTCGAGCCTGCCCTTGAGTGCCTCCTGGGGGGCGGATTATCCAGCCCCATGCGAAGGCTGGATTATCCGTCCAAGGGAGGAAAAACCGCCCCTGTTAGGATTTTCTGGGAGAAAATCCGACCACACTCCGAGCATCGCGCCTTGGCTGCCTTTGATCGATTTCTGGGGGCGGATTATCCGGCCCCATGCAATGGCTGGATTATCCGTCCAGGGGAGGAAAAACCGCCCATGTTCGGATTTTCCAGGAGACAATCTGAACCCACTCCAAGCGTCGTGCCTTGGCTGCCTTTGATCGATGAGTTAGGCTGGATTATCCGGCCCTTGGTGGGGTGGATAATCTGGCCCCCCAAAACACCAGAACATTCCCTGCACACTTAGCACACATGAGGAAACTCCACGGTATTGTTATCTAACACTCAAAACACAGGGAACCATGAAATGTTCTTTCAATCTCCCCCTTTTTGGTGTTAGATGACAATACTAGGATTTGCAGGAAAGTTCACAAGGCAACAAGATTTAATGAAAGACAAAGACTCCCCCTCAATATGTGCATACAAACAATTGCAGTTGATTACAAATACACACAAGAGGGTAAAAGTCTATATCATTGGAACATATGTGAAAGGCTCATACCACCGGTAGGGAGATAGAAGTGTCCTCAATACATTATAAGAATGTCCTCGATATAGATATCCAATAGCCATAAGAATATCCAATAAGATATATGACTTCATATGAATAATCCACAGGATAAATCCACAAAACCACAGACACAAAGATTCATACAAACCACAAATTAAAGTTCAACGCTAAATGGGCACAAGCGAGAAAACGACGAATAGAAAAGGTGCAAATGCTTGTGCCCGACCCATGCAAATCCTCGGAGACCTAATAGAACTACTTCTCCCTCTTTGGCATCAAGACGCCAAAAAGGAAGAAGAGCGATGGTAGCGCCCCAAGGAATCACGAATAAGGGGGTAGCAGGGAGATAAGCATACACACAAGTCCAAGAGAGAACATAGAAAAAGTAGGCAAATAGTTCATAGTCCAATCCTACTCAATGCACAAAGCAAGGCGAAACTGAACTAGTTTTTAGTCTGTCAGGCCGGATTATTGGCAAAAAAATCAGAATCGCCTAGATTGAATGCAAAAGAGTAGATCGGGCCTAGAAACTGCAAGACTACGATTTCTACTCGAAACAACATACTTCTAGACAACGTTCCACCTAACAAGCAACATATCTAGCCAAAGATGGGGAGAGATGGAGTTACCCTCACTCATTGGAGGAAGAACATGAAGGAGAAGGTACCCGGAGGCGCGGAGAAGAAGATCCGGGGAGGCCCGGAAAATCCGGTGGCCGGAGAGGCTCCGGGGAGGGTGGGGGACGGCAGGCGCGGCTGGGGAGAGGGAGAGGGTTGGGGGAGAAGTGTTGCTCGTTATGAGCCCTTCCCCCGACCCTAGCCCTTAAGGACAAAATCCGCCAGGGCCGGATTATCCGGCCTATACTTGGGCCGGATTATCCATCCTCAAATCTGAACTTCTATTACACACAGAGGCAGGCCCACGCGTCCCCAGACAACACCCTCACAAGGTGTACAAGGGACTTGTGTGCAAGAATAAATGGCTTAAGGGTAGGGAAAGGCTTGGGATGAAGATAGCCAAACTGAGATGGTACTACACACTCAAATTTGCAAGAATCAAAGCAACAAAAAGCCAAAATTGAGTGTGCTTCCCATAAAAACATGAGAAGCTAAAAACAATCAAGAAGATCCAAATAAATCCAACTCTTCTCATGGAAGAGGGTGGTGGCCGAAGCCACCTTGTTGGAGTGTATGGTATGACACCGTGAAGATATATCTTGGGTTCATGACCAGTACTCATCAATAAGCTCACATATCACAAAATGATATTAAAATAAATGATTTGACTTGCTTTCGGCATTATGGGGGGAGGGTTAGCCCAATCAATTAGGACCACACTCCCCCTATATCCATGCCCACATCTAGACCAAATAAGACTAAGATGTACGAGTGAGTGCATGGGTAATCAAGACAAGCTCCTTGAATCAACGATATTTAGCTCATTCCTCAAGTAGAAAAACCTTGCTTCATCAAGTGGCTTCGTGAAAATATTAGCAAGTTGGTTCTTCATGCTCACAAAAGATAGATCAATATCGCCTCGAGCAACATGGTCCCGAATAAAATGATTCCGAATCTCAATATGCTTTGTCCTTGTGTGTTGTACCGGATTGTACGCAATTTTGATTGCACTTTCATTATCGCATAAAAGAGGCACTTTGTCACAATTGACACCATATTCCTTTAAAGTTTGCCTCATCCATAATAACTGAGTGCAGGCACTAGCAGCATCAACATATTCAGCTTCGGTGGTGGAGAGAGAGATACAATTCTGCTTCTTAGATGACCAATAAACTAGAGATCTTCCCAAGAACTGACAAGCTCCAGAAGTTGATTTTTGATCATCCTTATCACCCGCCCAATCTGAATCAGTATAACCACATAGAGAGAAATTGGAGCCCTTGGGATACCATAGACCAAAGTTAGGGGAATGAACCAAATATCAGAAGATCCTCTTGACCGCCACTAAGTGGCTTTCTTTAGGAGCTGCTTGATACCTCAACACAATATCGGGTCTAGATGCGCAGAGGTAAAGAAGAGAGCCGATCATGGATCGGTATACCTTTTGGTCCACATCTTTACCATGGGGGTTAAGTTCAAGATGACATTTTGTTTGCATCGGAGTGGCGACGCCATTAAGATCCATCATCTTGAATCTCTTGAGCATGTCTTGGATGTATTTAGCTTGATTGATGAAGGTTCCTTCTCTGAGTTGCTTGATCTCGAAACCAAGAAAGAACCATAACTCCCCCATCATAGACATCTCAAACCTGTCAGTCATAAGCTTTGAAAATTCATCATTAAAAGCTTTATTAGTAGAACCAAATATGATGTCGTCTACATATAGTTGGCATACGAAGAGCTCCCCCTTAACCTTCTTAGTAAAAAGAGTGGGATCGATTTGCCCAACTTCAAATCCACGGTCTAGCGACATCTCTTTAAGGTGCTCATACCATGCACGTGGGGCTTGTTTAAGGCCATAGAGTGCCTTATCGAGTTTGTAGACATGGTTCGGGAAGTTAGGATCCTCAAATCCCGGGGGTTGCTTTACATATACCAACTCCTGTAGAGGACCATTAAGAAAAGCACTCTTAACGTCCATTTGCTGCATTTTAAAATTATTATGGGCAGCATAAGCAAGAAGGATACAGATGGACTCAAGACGAGCCACGAGAGCATAGGTCTCGCTGAAGTCAATGCCTTTAACTTGGGAATAGCCTTGTGCCACTAGTCTCGCCTTGTTCCTCACAACAATGCCATTCTCATCTTGCTTGTTTTTAAATATCCATTTAGTGCCAATAACATTGCGGCAATCCTTGGGCTTATCCACTAGTTTCTAGACCTTGTTGCGCTCAAAGTTATTCAACACTTCATGCATAGAAACAACCCAGTTCGGATCTTCAAGAGCTTCAAACACTTTCTTGGGTTCCACCATTGAGATGTGAGCTTGATTCTCACCAAAACTTGACAATTCCGTTCTTGTGGAAACCCTTCAACGAAGATCACCTACAACTTTGTCAAGAGTATGACCCCTTAATTCAAGGTTCCAATTAGCACAAGCCTTGCGACGAAGTTCAATAAGATTATTGTCTCTTGGTGGAATAGTTTCATCACTTGAGTCTTTGTTGGAATCATTTGCTTGACCTTGATTGGAAGTCAGATTATCAGTAGTAGGAGATGACGAAATATGCCCTTGAGGTGGATCAACAACCATAACAGGAGGCTGCTGATCATCAGGAATTTCAGGGCCGGATAATCCGGCCGAGGGTGAGGTCGGATAATCCGGCCTGGGAGAACTTGAAACAACTTCATCAGGTTGCCTAGAACTTGCTTGAATTGGCGAGGGGCCGGATAATCCGGGGTCAGCCGAAAAATCCGACCTAGAGCTTGCAGCAGTTTCTTCGATATGATGGACAGTTTGGTCGTCAGAGGAGTGGTGACCGGATAATCCGGTGTCAACCAGATAATCCAGCCTAGAGCATCCAGGAGCAATTTGACCTTCAGCATTTGGTGGAGTTGGTGTAGAAGTTACTCCCGTGGTTGGAGCATGTTGAGTCTGTGTAGATGAGGGCTCTTCATGAGTAGAGCATTGTCCTTCCCGATCCACCACAAGGGGTTCCTCAATGGGGCAGAAAAATCCCACGCCCATTCTTCTTATGGCATCTTGGGGTATTTCAACATCTGCATCACAAACATCAACTTGCCCCGCACGGGAGCCGTCATTTTCCTCGAACACCACACTACAAGATTCTACAACAGTTTTGGAGAGCTTATTGTAGACTCTATAAGTGTGGGATTCGGCACCATAACCAACAAAAATACCTTCTAAAGCCTTAGAATCAAATTTAGATAAACGAACTCCCTTAATGAGAAAGAAACACTTACACCCAAATACCCAAAAGTATGAGATGTTTGGCTTATTACCAGTAAGTATTTCATATGGAGTCTTGTCCAAGATTTTATGGAGGTATAACCGGTTTGATGAATGACAAGCGGTAGAGATTGCTTCAGCCCAGAAGTTATATGGAGACTTGAATTCGGCTAGCATAGACCTTGTCATATCCATTAGAGTCTGATTCTTCCCCTCGGCAACACCATTTTGTTGAGGGGTGTACATAGCGGAATATTGATGTCTTATCCCCTCTTCACTTAGGAACTCATTTAAAGTGTAGTTCTTGAACTCGGAGCCATTATCACTTCTTATTGCCAGAATAGAGACGGTGCGTTGACGTTGGACCTCATTGGCGAAGTCGATGACCGTTTGTTGAGTCTCGCTCTTCAACTTGAAGAAATAGACCCAAGTGTATCTTGAGTAATCATCAACAATCACAAGGCGGTACTTCTTCCCACCGAGGCTTGCATGAGATGGAGGTCCAAAGAGGTCCACATTAAGGAGCTCCAAGATCCTTTTTGATGAAATAATAGTCTTCCTTCGATGAGGAGAGTCATGCATTTTCCCTTCAACACAAGCCCTACAAACACGATCTTTGGCAAAGGAGACATTTTCTTTTAGTCCAAGGATGTGGCCACCCTTGTGGAGACTTTGCAAAGTTCTCATATTGACGTGGGATAGTCGGCGATGCCATAACCAACCCGCATCAGCCTTTCCAAAAAGACACATCGGTCCTGTAGTGGTTTTCCCCGAAAAGTCCACCACATACAGGTCATTTTCGACATATCCCACGAAAGCAGCTTTTAGAGACTTGCTCCACAAGAGTAACACCAAATCAGCATCAATAAAAACTTCAAAGCCCATCTTACCAAGGGCGTGAACTAAAAGTAAATTGTAACCGAGGGTCTCAACAAGCATGATGTCCACGAGAGAGATATCATGAGCCACCACAACTTTGCCGAGACCCGATACCTCAAATTTTGACTTGTCACCATAGGAGACGGTTATATGATCATGATTTGGCCGCATTTCCGTGATGATCTCCTTGCTTCCGGTCATGTGACTCGTGCATCCGCTATCGAGTACCCATTTAGACCCACCGGAAGCATAGCCCTGCAAGAAAGTTACTTCTTGGTTTTAGGTACCCATTTTCAATGGGTCCTCTCATGTTAGTGACAAGGGTCTTGGGGACCCAAATAGACCAAGGAATGGAACAATCATAAGGACCTACATAACTAGCATAAACATCACTATAATGATCGCAATATAACTCAAAGTTAGGATTGTTAGCCCCTGCAAAACCATCATAATTAGACTTGTCATTGGTGGTGGTGCTAGTCTTTGGTTGAGCAAGCTTGCTCTTCTTCTTCTTGTTCTTCTTGTTCTTTGTCTTGGGAATATAACCAAGACCCTCTTTTCCATTGTTTGTTCTTTGCTTGCTAAGTATCTCATCTAGAACTTCTTTACCTTTGTGTTGAGATCCTTTTACAAGTTCTTCTTTTCCATAAGATGATGTGGAGGTGTTGGGCACATCATACTTCCTCAATTGAGTTTGGAGCTAGTCATGAGACTCATTTAGAGTAGAGTGTTCACTCTCCAATGCCTTGTGATCAATGTCAAGTTTCTCAAACTTCTCCGAGAGTCTGGCATGAGCAGCCCCAAATTCAATCTTTTCCTTCCTTAGTTTCTTTACCTTGGCAAGAGCGTTGTCACGTTCTTTGATGAGTTGAGCCACAACTTCTTCATGTGACTCCTCAATGGATTCGAGTCTCTCTTCCAAAGATACTCGAGCTTCCTCTTCTTCTTCCAAGGCATTCTTCAAAGAAGCTATCTCCAAGGCATCTTCTCTTTCAATTCTACCCTTTTCTTCAAGGAGATCTTTGGCTTGGGAAAGTTGACTCATAAGAGCATCAAAATGAAGTTTGTGCTCACCTTGCAAGTTAGTGAAAAAGTTGTCCAAAGCAATAACTTCTTCTTTCATTTTAAGACTAGTATGATCATCCATATCCATATTTATGTTAGTCTTAGGTAATGAAGAACTAGAAGTTGATACATCGGACCCTCTTGCCATAATACAAGTGACGTTTTTGTTGATGACGTTTTCGTTTAGCGAGTCGAAGAGAGATGATGGAGTCGATGTGGTAGCTATAGTAGCCACCTCGCGAGAACTATCTTCATCTTCACTTGTAGAGGAGTATTCTTCTTGTGCCACCAAGACAATCTTGGGTTGCTTCTTATAAGGGCCATTTTTTTGATAAATGGCTTCTTCTTAGGTGCTTTGGATTTTTCTTTAAGGATGAGCCTGCCACCATTGTCTTCTATATTTTGATATGGACACTCGGCCACAAAGTGCAGCCTATCTCCACAATTGTAGCATGTTCTCAGTTTTGGGCCACTTTCTCTTCTTCCACTTGACCCATTCTTGCGTTCGAGTTCCAACTTGGCCTTGGCAGGATCCTTCCAAAAGTTCCTTGCGTAAAACGCCATGTACTCACCATGAGCACGTTTGACTTCATCGGGGCAGTCCATGGAGGCACTCTCAAAAGCTCTTTCGTCCTCATCTTGCTCAACAACATTAGCCTTTAGAGCAACATTGACCCCTTTTTGCATTCCAATGGCACGTGCACGGGCATCTTCCCCGTTCTTTGCAGGAACCTTGAATGATGCCATTTCTTGCATGACTTCATTGGACGTCATTTGATGATAGTTGTGTCTACCTTGCAATCTCTTCAAATCCGTTGGCTCAAAAGGCATTAGAGCACTCACATATTTCCTTTCTATTCAAGCATCATCAATGTGAGTGGCTCCATGCTTTCTAAATGTTGTTGCGATGCCCTTGAGTCTTCTATACATGTCTTCATGGTTTTCATCATCCAACATGTAGAATCCTTCAGCTTCATTATTAAGGGCATCATACCTATTCCTTCTCATGCTTTCATTTCCAATAAAGAGATCGGTGGGGGTCCACCGGTCAGCGGGACTAACTACGCAAAGCGGTATCTAAGCATCTAGGACGTGCGATTAGAAGACAGATCAACGGCTGGGAGTCGTCGTCGACGATGAACTGCTCCGGCGAGGAATCAACCCTAACGCGGCGGTGGGGGCCTCGCGGGACTCACCTGGGCTCCAGCTAGGGTTGGCGACGGGGGCGATCGACGTGGTAGACGACGGTGAGGCGAGGCGCGGTCACGGTAGGGCTTGGGGTCGTCGAAATCGACAGCGCCCTTCTCCTCCAGCAGCGGCGGGCTCCGTCCAAATTCCAGCGAGGGAGAGCTCGCCTTGCTCTGGGAAGAAGTAGGGAAGGGTCAGTGAGAGGTGGTGAGTGGAATGGTGTGGAGAAATGAGGCAGGGGTGGCCTTCTTTTCTACTGCGATGAGGGGACCGAATGGTGCGGGCGCGAGCTCGTTGGTGATGACGCTACAGGCGGCTATCGACATGGTGGTGGCTAGTGGGCGGTGCGTGGTTCCCTGGCGGTTCTCACGGACTTAATGGCGAGGCGTTGGGCGGTGTGGTTCGGTCGGGAGCGTGCGGCACTCTGTGCGGACGCATAGGTGTTTGCGGTGGCGTGCGGCAGCTGCGGGTCGCGCGGTAGCGAACGGGGTTGTCTGTTGGGTTGCTGCGATCATGGCGGGCGTGATCATGCGCGGCGAAGGCAAGGCGCGGTCTGGGCGAGCTGGTCGGGCACGGTGAGCTAGCGCGCTCTAAACATGGTGCAGAGGCACGGTGCGCGGCGTAGCTAGGGTGGTCCAGGGCTTGGCTGGGGTCGAGGCTAGGACAAGGGGTGGCGGTGGAGTGCGGCGTGCTTCCTGGACATCATGGTTGGCTGCGGCGGTGTCTACTGTGAGCTGGCCGTGGTCGGCCGGCGATGACCAAAATTGGGCGGCGCTCCACTGTGCAAACGGCAAATGGGGGACTTGGTCTGGGTGCTGGCTATGCTCAGGGGAGACAGGGGAGTGAAGTGGAGACCAAATGGTCGACTAATTACTATGGAAACAGTGAAGTTAGGCAGGTGGTTAAATTAGTGTAAACAAGGTGTTTGTGAAAATGGCCGCATGAAACTAGCTTTGGAAATTTTGATTTAAAATTTTTGAGTGATCTTAAGTTAAGCTTGAGAGTCTATGTTTGCTTGGAGAGGTCAAGGGGAATTGATTTGATAGGTTTTTGAAAAAATAGGATCTTAACATATGAACTAGATTTAATTTTCAACTGTTCATTAAATTAATTTGAAAGATGTTTTTGTAAGTTTGTAAAGTGGGCCTTGATACACTTTTACTTAGTCTAGCAAGGGGTGAAAAGAAATAGAAATGTTTCTGTTGGAATTCTTCTTCTAGAAACACACAAAGTGGCCTAGTGGTTAACTTTTGTCAAAATGACCATTTGCTTTATTTATTCATATTTGATTTCTATTTCTTTTGATTTTGTTTGTAAATGGTCTAGATGATGTAGTATTCACCTTTAAACCATTTCACATCATTGGCAACAATCAAGCATGGCATAAGCACTCAAATCTACACTAATGCAAACACACATGCATTCATATTCATATTATTAATAAAAGTTTTTATTAACCCTATTTTGGGTGATTTGAACTTGATAAACTTGATTAGAAGTTTGGGGGTGTTACAAAACATGGATCAGATCAAGTAACAACTTGATCTTACCTAGAGATTTTACTTTTTGCCTATTTAGTTTACTTGGTGAAAATTACCCATGATGCCTATGATGTTGAACTGAGGAAAGATTTCTGATAAGAACATTTACTACATTGTCCCTAAATATAAGCTCAATGATGATTTAAAAATTGCACTTAACTGTTAAAGCCTAAGAGCAATTCTCACAAACTAACCTCTTTCTTTTATTTATTTGTTTGTTTTGTTTTGTTCTAATTGTAGGGATCAAGATAAAGAAGATAAAGAAAATCAAGAATTGGATAGGAACTAGTTTAGGTTCTTATTTTTGTTACTTTTGTAATTTCGTTTTATTCTTTTATTGTAAAAACAATGTAACATTGTATTATGTAATAAAGATAATTTTTTATTCTTTTATTGTAATCTTCTTTTTATTATAGAATAATGTAAAGACTTTGTATACTTGTCTTTATGTAATAAAGTATTATTTTGTTTATTGAAGCAATTCCTTTTTCCTTTTATTCACTTTTGTAAAGAAATTGCAATTTATATTTATACTCTTAAATAATTCAATTTTCATTTACTTTAATCAATCGAATATTCATAATTCAAATTGAAATTTTTCTTAAGTTCACCTGAATTCAAATTTTAAATCCAAATACAAGTTTGAATTATTCTTTCCCGAAACACAAGGATTCAATAGAGGTCATTTCGAAATCCATCCCACCTGCCCTGACGTTTCCATCAGAACGAGAGAGAGATCTCGATCCATCTACACCACTTTTAGTTTTGTGTGGAAAATTTTCAGATTTTCTATGTATGAATGCAATGAACACAACTAGTTACTCTTTATTTCTAGCCGGTAATCCTGTGATGTTACACGCTTCATGAAGGCTTAGCCTGAGAGTTTCTGTATCATTTCAGTTTTACCATATGCTAGTGGTTGTCAGGTGCAGTTAATGTTACGAGACACATAGTACTATTATCAGACACATAGTATCAGATCTGGCTTCTAGAATTTGGACCCGTGGCGATCTGATTCCCCCATTTAAATTAAGAAGAAGCACGCAAACCTAGCTAGCTAATGTCAATGTGCTTAATAATGAAATTAATCAAGGTACCGAACCACCGATGATGTAAAGATCACCCTTTGACTCCAACTGAGCTGAGAGTTTATCCGTCATCTAGCTAGCTAGGCGAGGAGACAATGGCAAGTAGTCATGGCTGGGCACTGGCACTGAGCTTCCTCCTCTTCCTGCTCGTGGTCATCGTACAGAGCGAGAATAGTACCGTGGTGAGCCATCTCCCCGGCTACCATGGACCTCTCCCCTTCTCCCTGCAGACAGGCTACGTGGAAGTGGACGAGAGCGACGGCGTCCGCCTCTTCTACTACTTCGTCCAGTCCGAGAGGAATCCCGCGGCGGATCCCGTCTTGCTCTGGCTCACCGGCGGCCCCGGATGCTCCGGCTTCTCCGGCCTCGTCTACGAGATCGGTAACTCTAATGCACCCATTCTCCATACCCATCGTGATGCTGTTGCAGGTCCATGCTGTAAATCAAACTATCCTGCTGCTGGTGCAGGTCCTCTCCGTTTCCGGCCTCATTCCTACGTCGATGGACTGCCGGAGCTGGTGTACAACCCAGATTCCTGGACCAAGGCTAGTTTATTTCTAACTAACCATCATGTTCATGTTTGCAAGTTACAAAATATCCTTATCATGCTTATCTCTCTCTCAACATCTGGATCGACATTTCATCACTAGGTGGCCAACATAATCTTTCTGGATTCCCCGGTTGGAGCTGGCTTTTCATACTCTGCAACAGAAGAGGGAAACAAGATCTCTGATACCAGAACCGTTGACCAGATCGCCATCTTCCTTACCAAGGTCCATCGTCCAATCACATGGCGCATTCTGACTCTTAATTAATTAATGTACCTCGCTTTACTCGATCCTGTCGCTTAGTACTGTTCCATTGTACTACACACAAGAAGTACTACCTCTGTTCCATAATATAAGCTCTTTTAGAAAGCTGGCTTATATTATATAACGGAGGTAGTACTTCTGAATCACCACTAAGTTCCTCCTCTCTCATTATTTTGCCTGTCCGCAGTGGTACGAGGAGCATCCAGAGTTCTTACTGAATCCACTCTACATTGCCGGAGAATCGTATTCTGGCCTAATTGTCCCACCTCTAACCTTTCAAATTGCTAGAGGTAAGAGACATCCTTATTTTTATTCTTATATTTTACGGATTTTGCGTGGTTCCAGTACAACTTGTAAATTCTGCTTCATTACCAATCTCTGCAAATTTTGTAAACTTTAACACGGTTTTTATATTTGAGAAAACGTAAAAATGCATTGATACAAAATAAAATTATATATGTACAAGTCGGAAGAGGGGCTAACACCCAAATTACAACGCTCCCCGCCTATGAACTAGGTCCGCCACAGAGCAGTTCCGCGAGCCCTGTCGCCCCTGCCACTGCCCATGATGTGGCCTTGGCCTTGATCGTGTCAAGCAAGCTGGTGGTGTTGGGTACATCGTTGTCAAAAAGAGATAGAGAACGGTGTTTAACTCCTCCTTGATCCATCAAACCGTGAGCATGATCATTGAAGCAGTTCCCTTGCTCGAGGCATGTGGAGTGGAGTGGCGTGCAGTAGATCAATATCTAGTGAGCTCTTTTATGTACCCTGCAATGGATGCAAATCGTTCATTGTAGAGATCCAAGGGTGCATATGAATCCGTAGAGATGCAAGTTGGTCTCCATTAGGGTACCATATATCATCTTTAGTTTAAAATAAAGTATATATTGTGCCATGTAACAAAGTCTAGAGGTAAAGAGTTGCATGGCATGGTGCTTCATTGAGAGCTAGATGTACTACCAGAAGATCTTGTTTCACATGCTTTGGCAACTAGACAAAGGCAACCTTGAGCGGCTTCTCTACTTGTCTAGATGAACCCTTGGAAGATCTTGTTTCACCTGTTTAGGCAACTTCTTGTACATGCCTAGAACCATGAGATGGTGGAGCGGGATGGTGGCGAGGACCGACTTGACAAGGGTGAGGCGCCTCGCTTTGCCTTCTTACGACCCCGCCAAGTAGGAGGTCTATCTTTGACCCGATTAATGATGGCTTTGAAGGACTCACTAGACATCTTTCAGAGCAATAATGAGACCCCAAGGTACTTCACAGGGAGGAGGCCAAGTGGCACCCTGTGTTGGGAGTCGCAAGGGCCACCTCATTAGAACAACCAATAGGTGACACCGAGCACTTGAGAAAACTCATATGAAGCACGGATGCCTACTCGAAGAACCCATGGAGCATGCATATATCAAGCTACTCCGTCCTATCCAAGTGGTAGAAGATGACATGGCATCCACATAGAGTGAAACATTAGAACTAATGTCGTGTGATCCTACCTACGAAGAAGATCGACCTCGTCTGCTCTCACCAAGAGTCTGGCTAGGGCATCGATGACCAGGACCCATGACACGGATTCAAACACATGAGCGATATCCAACTTAAGCATGCCTCGGAGCTCCTTCAACCAGTGAAGGTTCCACGCCATTTGGTTCACAAGCCTTGTCGTGAATGCAATGCTTCGAGATGAAGGTGTGCATTAATTGGTTCTCCTCCACAAGTTTTCCCAATCTCGATAATAACACTATAACATGGATTACAATCCATCTACCCTAATGCTCGACTTCAGTGTTTTCTCTCAAAGTTTTGCTTCAAATGACATATTGTGTGGCTCTTTCCCAGGCATAGAAAAGGGTGATGGGCCACTTCTTAATTTGAAGGTGAGATAAACCGTTACCGCAACATCTGTACAATTTGATTAATTATGTGAATTTATTTTTCACGTATTATCTTGTTGTAGAACAATTAATGCATGTTATCTTGGTGTTAGCCTTTTGAGTAGTTTACTAATATTTTGAACATGTTGGTTTCAGGGTTACATCTTAGGCAACCCATTAACGGATCGCAAGATCGATATGGCATCCAAGTTTCCATATGTCCACAGGATGGGTCTCATATCCGATAAACAATATGAGGTCGTAGTAGGGGGATCGCATCCTTTCTCGCATTAATGAGTCGAGTAATTTCATGCATCATTATGATTAACGTTTCTATCAATGTTCCTAAATTTCAGATGTACATGGAAAGTTGCGGTGCAGGCACCATTACGGCTCGAAACATGCAATGCAGAAATTGCCTTGATGCAATAGATAAGGTAACAATTATTTAAGTAGAAAAGGAATTCGAATTCATTATGTCAATCTCTACTAGTATTAACGATGTTTCTTAATTGAAAGTGTAGTGTTTGAAGGGCATAAAGATGTATCACATTCTAGAACCGAAATGTTCCGAATACGACGAAAATTCCGGCGGTGGCAGGATGCTTCTTGACAACAACAGTGCAGAGCTTCCCTTGTCTGGCATTTCTTCAGAGTGCAGAGTTAGTGACCGAGAATCTTCAAATTTATTTTCTACTTCTCTAATAAGGTTTGCTAAACTGACCATGTTGTTATACAAATTTTTCATGGTTGACTCACTACTATATAATTACTGTAGGAGACAGGGTATATCATGTCCAGGGTGTGGGCAAACGACAAGACGGTAAGAGAAGCTCTGGGTGTCCACGAGGTAAATACATTTCTCGAAAAAACGATAATACAATTAGTATATTTGTTAATCAGAAAATTGAGTTAGGTATGTGATGGAAGCAGGGAACGGTTCCTTTGTGGCTGAGGTGCAGCCCTAGCACGCCGCGCATCAGTGACATCTCGAGTAGTGTGGAGTACCACCGGAGTGTCACCAGCAGAGGCTACCGGAGTCTGATTTACAGCGGCGATCACGACATGACTTGGCCTTTCATCGGCACCCAGGCGTGGATCCAGTCGCTCGGCTTCCCTGTCGTGGATGAGTGGAGGCCATGGTATGTCACCAGCCAAGTTGCAGGGTAAGTTTGAGCCTAGGGTTAGGATCAAGCAAGGGAAAAACTTCCGGCTACTCTTTCTTGATCGGTAGTCTGTGATTCCCGTTTGTCTGCGATTCATTCTGGTGCAGGTTTGCAACGGTGTATTCCAATAACCTGACCTTTGCAACAGTCAAGGTACGCGCAAAGGGATTTGGCAAGACCTAGCTAGTTTGATTCGCTTATTGCTATTTTGATTGCCATGCTAATGGTCAATGGTTGCAGTATGATGAAATTGCTGTGTTTTTGTTTGATCAGGGTGCTGGTCACACTGCTCCAGAGTATAGGCCCAAGGAGTGCTTGGCCATGGTCTCCAGCTGGTTATCCGGCCGTCGACTCTGAGTACCGAACTTCTCGCACGCATGACAAGGGCTTCTTCTTGCTACCCACATCGGCGATTTCAAAAAGAAAAAGCTTCACCGCCATGACCTGATATATTGTCCAATGCATGAATGTGGGTAGTGTTAACTGATCATCTCTGCTGCTTTGTGCGTGCTATGGTCTTGTTCTATGGATAAAAGTTTATCACTGTCGTCCTAACCAGGCTATGATGTAAGGTACTAGTATTTTTTTTGAGGTCGAACAGTCTCACAGACCATCAACAAGCAAATCGACTACACATCAAGAGAGTATGCATTGTGTACATTATGCAGTAGAGCCAGAAGGCAAGAGGTAACTGGCACATGGCTAGTATTATGTTTGATGCAGAACAGAAATGGGTTAGCCAAGTTTCTATCAAATGTACTGCTCTGGCCTGGCTCCAATTACTAAACTAAGAGGGGGTATTGACGTTAGCAATGAAAGTCACTCAGGGCATGTATGAAAGCAACATACTCTCTGGTACCAACCAATATGCAAATCCCGTCTTTACAGAAAGAAACACTTTTACCATCAAATACCAGTCCGGCAGATTTCACCAGGTAAGGCATCACCCATCTCAGTCCCTAATCATGAGATCGAAACAACTTTGTACTAAATCAGCAGCGACACTTATTATGGATCGGAGGGACTAGTAGTTAGTACAGATGAGCTACATTAACAATTTCCAGGTGACATGCTGAACCCATGTCCTCTGGTAAGAGGTTAATAATAAAACCCTCATAAACATGTCGACTAACTCAATTCCAATTGCCAGCATGATTACTACCACTAATGCATTATCATTGGGCCATGTAACCTAAGCTATTTTTATTATCACACCAGATGGACTAGTCTAGCATTGTGAAGAACATATGAACAAGCTCTGGTTTTAAGAAGTACTCCCTCTGTTCGGGATTATAGGTCCTACGCGTATACCTAGGTTGTTAATTTGACAAACAAAATATAACTTATATATCATAAAAATTATACCATTAGAAAATATAACCTCTAAAGTTTCTAGTGGTATAATTTTTATACTATATTATTTATATTTTGTTGTTCAAATTGACAACATAGTTATCCGCGCTGGACTTATAATCCCAAACGGAGGGAGTACAAACAAACAATTAAGCTGTCACAGTAGTTTCAACTCAAGGCATTGAATATGTACCCAACATCCAGCATCCACTACTATTGGAGAAAACTTGATGATTAATGCATGAAACGTAGATCAGAAGGGAATTACCAATTCATGCAGTACGAAATCACATTATATTGACTACCAATAATCAAAAGGATACAAATCAGGAACCTGGCTAATACAAGCATATTGGTAATAATATCCTGAGAGAAAGGGTGTTCTGAAAAGAACTGTTCAAACGTTGTTCAGTGTAATCAATGTACAATAAGTGAAACAATAGTAAATAGAACGCCATATTTACAGTAATAGACACATTAGCAAATTGACGCATAGCCAAATGCCACTTGATAACATCAAACTTGAGTTTACACGTGTATCGATAAGATAAGCAGCACAGCTAAACCAATACTTATTGGTCACATGACAGTATCTTGCACAAGTAATGAAATATAAAAAATGTAGACAATACAATCGACACTATCGTACCAGGATGGCTTCTCAGGCCTTATCATCATCATCCTCAATGTCCCAACTCAAATCCTCGTCATCTTCAGCAACGCTGAGCCTCTTACGTAACTCCTCCTTTGGAGCAGGACTAGAGCCATGAGCACTCCCCTTCTTCTCTTCATGCTCCCCAAGATCCTCAATCTCGTCCCATTCAAGGTCGTCCTCGGTCGCTGTTCGCTGTCTAGAAACCATGGAGTAGTCGCTATCCTTGCTTGAGTCACTCGTCTCATGCTTTACCCCTTCTTTCACCGCATCTTCTCCAGCGCTAGGATGTGGTTCCTCAACAACAGTTTTCTTGTCTTCTTCAACATCCAGTTTGGATGCATCTTCCTTCTCCTCCTTGTCCACTACTACCATAGAGCTACCGAAAACTTCCGGCGGCTGTGGCGCATCAGCATTCTTAGTTTCCTTAACCAAAGCTCCCGCCACCTCTTCCACTGCCTCGGTTTTGCTTTCTTCCACCAGCTTCTCAGTTCCCCTCTCTTCTACATCATGTTTTGGTTCTTCTTTGATCGATGCTTGCTTGACCACCTCTTCTTTTGCTGGCTCCTCCTCAACCTCATCATCCACCTCCCAGCTCAAATCCTCATCTTCCTCCTGCGCGATCACCCGCTTCACAAGCTTCGCCCTGGCGTCCTCCTGCTGCTTGAGCTTGTGGACGCGGTAAAAGTACCTCGCCCAGAACACCTCGCTCTCCACCGCGTCCGGCACGAGCCTGTCCACCATACCTTCCATGGCGTCGCTCTCGTAGCACAGCGCCTCGATCTCATCCTGCCTCTCCTCTACACTAAACCCCGCCCGCCAGGCCGCGAAGTCCTCGGCGTCCTCGGGATCGGCGGTGAAAGTGGCCGGATCCGACTGGAGCGCGCGCAGCTGCGCCTCGAAGCGGCTGTAGTACCTGAGGTGGCCCGAGGCGGAGCTGGGCTCGGAGTCGGCGCCGCCGTCCGAGGGCCCGGAGGCGGAGGCGGCGGCGGCGGCCTGCGCGATGGCGTCCTTGCCCTGGGCGACGATATCCGCGAGCCCGTCGAGCGCGTGCGCGGAGGAAGGGAGGTCCCGCGCGGCCCGGGCGGCGGCCTCGCGGAACGCGTCGGTCTCGCGGCGCAGGCCCGTGCTGAACTCGGCGAGGTCGCGGCGGTAGGCCTCGAGCACGGTCTCGGACTGGAAGGAGAGCGTCTTGAGCAGCCCGCCGAACCCCCACCCCGCGCCGGAGTCGGGCGGGGACGAGGCGGATCCCGCGGTCTCCGGCTCCGGCGGCGGCGAGGCAGGGTCGGGCGCCGCGAGGGAGTTGAAGAGGAAATCCATGGCGATTTGGGATCCGGTCGGGCGAAGGCCCGCTCCTCGTGTGTGTTTTCTTCGCGGAGTGGGGGCGGGCGGGGCTGCTTTCTTTCGCTTTGGGGTGGGCCCGTGCCGTAGGTTGAGAGAGATGGGGGAAACGATGATTCCCACCACACCACGGTGTGTTGTGCACGGGACGTCTTGCCGTCTTGGGTTGGGTTAGCACGAATGTGGGTCGGTCTCCTGCCTTGCTTGCGGTTCTGCCGAATGGCACGTGCAGGTATTTGAGCTGTCAAATTTTCCAAAATTGTTTCTTTTAGCGAATTTTTTAAAATATAGGATGTTTTAGCTTTGTGAAAGGAGTGTATCTAGACCTCTTTTAGTATGTTGGTTCACTCTAAACCTAATAAACCTATACACAAAAAATGGTATAGATACAATCTTTTCACAAAGTAAAACATCTTATATTTTAAAATAGAGGGAGTACATCATATACCATACTTCCAAGTTCCTAGTGACTTCATCAATGACACACATTTTCCGAACGAACACTCGGTCCTTCCTCTAGTCGAAGGGGAAGAGCGATGAGAGAAGTAGTAACGTGCCTTTAGATGTTTACCGGCTCCCGAACGGGTAAGAAGATAGGAGTAACGCGACTACAAAGTGGTCAACCGCTGTTTCTCCTACGGTGTGGTCACTCCGACAAGGTGTTATTTCCGGTTTAAAAGATCTAAAATGGTAGCAAGCCAAAACTACTGGACTAAAACTCACGTGCTCCAAACAAAAGCCTTCCCCAACTCCCGTGCACCAAACTCGCATGCTGCATGGGATCAGAAGCACATGGTTTCCTGGGCACACGATGTTGAACTGTGTAGAACGAGAACTTGTAGACTGGGATCTAGAAAATAGGTTGTTGAAGTATGTGCATCGATCTCTATTATCATCTAATTCCTTGCTTACTAGGCTCTACTTACACCCCTCTACATCCTTATGACTTTGATATTGTACATGTAGTTCTAACAGAAGCAGTAAAAATTAGAAATCTGCGAGGATACATCCACGTATGAGAAAATTTTGATGGACAATGGAATAGGATGGTAGATATTCATGGAAAAGTAACTTTTGAAATTTACAGTATATCCTTGTCACAAAGTTCTATAAAAAGCTCTTCTATAAACTATTGTTATCTACAAACTGGAGAACATCTAGTTCTATACCTCAATTTATAACCAATGTAGAACATCTTGTTTGAAGATGAACTTTCAGCAATCTAAAGATAAAATGCAAACTAATAAGGAAGTGCAAACTAATCAGGAAGTGGAACCGATATTGTTTCCTTCAGAGGGAACATCCATCTAAACATGTATACTACACCTAGAATCTATAGATTTTCTATATTTGAAAGAATGTGTGCCTGCATAAGAAATAGGGAAAAAGTTTAGATTGTTTGATGCAAACTAACACGCAGATGTGTAGCTGCATAAGAAATCATGATAAAATAAGCAAGATGTAATATAGGTCTTATTGTTCTAGTATATGGACATGCAAATATCAACTATATTTGACTATGTTTGCATTTGGTGTAGAAAATGGATGTTGACCTTGACGAACCGCTTGCAAAACATTTTGACGTTGATATTGAATTCAAAGCGGGGTAAGGTACAAACACATCATCTGTTGGGGATGGCACTGCAGACACATGGCGCACATCAGATACCGGTAATGCAACAAGAGTGACACTCTAGCGAAGACAGTGGTGGTGACAAAGAAATGCAATCAATTCTTGAAGGTCTTGTCCCACAAAAGCCGTTCATTGGCATGAAATTTGGTTATATAGAATACCTCCACCTAGTTTCTAATATACATCTATATAAAATCTAGCATACATCAAGATAGAGCTAATATACGTCCATATAAACAGGAAGGTAAGCATACATCGACATAGTAGCTAATATACATCTAGATATAAACTAATATACACATAGACATAGATTAAAACACACACATCTAGATACAAAACTAATGTACATCTACCATTAACTAATATATATCTATATATATACACTAATATACATCTACACATAGACTAAAAAATAGACATCTAGATAGAAAGCTAATGTGCATTTGGATATGATAAATTGCATATCTACCTATACCTATAAACTAATATACATGTAGATATACACTAATTATATCTACACATATAGTAAAAAGTAGACATCTAGATAGAAAGCTAATATACATTTAGATATAAGATAATGTACATCTACCTATAAACTGATATACATCTCGATATAACCTAATATACACTTAGACACAGACTGAAAAATAAACATCTAGATACAAAGCTATCGTACATCTAGTCTTGATATGAGCTAATATACATCCAGCTGTCACTTATAAACTTAAAGATGCATCAACCTTGAAAATAGAAAGATCATATACATGGAGATATACGGTGATATACATCTAAAACACAAACTACACATGACCTAAGGTTAGTGTGACCTAACCTGATGTTGGGAGAAAAACACAAGTTACATAGCACTATAGCTTCCTCCTTACTGGATCAAACAACCTTGTAACAAAAAACATGAGTAAATTCAGCCCGTAAAAAACAGTGGATGCAAGAAATAGAAAAGAGTGGTGAGGTTTGTATGACCCAACATCTATTTGCAAACCTCTATTTTCAAGCAAAACAAATCGAGCCAGATGGTGTTCTGTCAGTAGATGCATAGCAAACAAGTTGATCCGTGCACAAAAATAGACCAAAAAACAAGGATTAGAGCAGAAACAAAATCAACAAAATGGTATCAACAATCTATGAATCTTGTACAAATACACCAAGAACAGATCATCAAAATTACCACAATCACATGGCCCACTAAATCCATTACCAATGAACCTAATCTACAGAATAGCAACATACTATCCTCTTACTCATCAAATTGTGAACAAGCGATCACCACACTATTAACCCTGATGATTCCAAATTTGAAACATATTTACCTTTCATTTTTGCATAAGTAAAATATGGATTTTTGTATTTTACTGCGTTTGCGCGCACCTTTTATCCTTGTTTTAATAGGATCTCCAATTACTGAGTCTCTTATGAACATATCAATTAGAACTGTCATATTATGTTATAATATGATATTTTTAAGTGATAAATGTCATTTTATGGATTTACCTTCGCACATGGGAGAATAACAAATGCGAGGAAGACTTCTACGGCGATAGCGACCAGTGGTACGGGCGGATCCCGCCCGTAACATCCGCCCGTACCACGTGGCATCGTGTCCGCCTCGACAAATACTTCCTCCTAGCGGAGACGAATCCCTGATCCGACATAAATCTTGAACCACAAAAACCACACCAGAAAGGGATCTGAAGGAGGAACTTGGAGGAGGGAAAATCCTTGCTGCTTCACGGATCATTGGAGAACACCGCATCATCCCCTTCATCATCAACCGCTGCATCGCCATCACCACTATTACCCCCATCTTTCATTCATTAGATTTTGTTGTAATTCCAGATTCAATTGTGGTTTGCCTTAGATTTATCCCCGTACTTTTATCCATCCATTTGAATATGATAATGTTGTTGATTGCTTCCATGTGTGAGTAGTTTATCCTTATTCTTGGGGAGATGGAGGAACTCTAGCACTATTATTAAATTGAATTAAAGATGATCTATAGTTGTGTCTGTATGACTTATTTGTCTATGATAGATTTATGATGTATGGTTGATCTCTCTCTTTAAATGGTATGTGTATTCGGCCAGATATCATTTGCCTTCGGGACTAAAGAAGAGGGTGAAATCTTTTGGACGTGTTTGAAAGCGTGCCCCGAAAGATTCTCTAAGCTAATTACGATATCCATGGGAAGACCCTTAATTGTGGTGGTTGATGACCCACAAGTATAGGGGGTGTATCGCAGTATTTTCGATAAGTAAGAGTATCGAACCCAACGAGGAGCAGAAGGTGCTGGCTAGTGGTATGGATCAGGAATTCTCTGCAAATACTTAGCAAATGGATTTTTAGGGGTTTTTGATAAAGCAAGCAAACAAAGTACGAGTAAATAAAAGACAGTAGGTATGAATGTAGCAAGTGGCCCAATCCTTTATGCAGCAAAGGACAAGCCGGTTGTATTACTTAAGATGACCAAACGTTCTCGAGGACACATGGGAAGACTGTCAAGTGCTTTCGCTTCATATAGTTGATTAATCTTCTTTAGCTTGCTAAGTGTTGTGTGGGTGAACCTGTGCTAATGTGCCGCCCCATCCAAGACTAATACATACCTGTGATTATACCCCTTGTAAACATCCGTAAGTACAAGAAAGTAATTAAGGTAGAAACCTAACCATAACTTTAAACTCTAAGACCCTTACGTCCCTTGTGCAATGGTTTCCTAATGGGGTTCAGGTTTCTGTCACTCCGGCAACCCCTACGATTAGTAGCCAAATACACAATGCATTCCCCTAGGCCCATATAGGTGAAGTGTCATGTAGTCGATGTTCACATGACACCACTAGAATAAGTACACCACAACTTAAATAACAATCTATTGAATCTTTCTCAACGCAACTCCACTACTAACAACAAGACTTCTCCCATGTCCTCAAGAACAAAACGAACTACTCACGAGAAATCATATGGATCATGACCAGAGATGGAATAATGATTTATAACAATCTGAACATAAACAATAATTCAATGGTTCACTCAATAGCATCAACTACAAAGAGTAATCAACACCGAGAAAGTTTCCCCTATGAACTATAGCAAGATTCAACCAAATTGTTACAGCAATATGGAGATGGTGATGAGGGTACCGATGGTGATGATGATGGTGGTGATGATGATGATGATCCCGATGAAGTCCAGCTTGATGGTGGTGTTGATGGCGACGATCTCCCCTCTCCGGGAAGGAATTCCCCCGGCAGAAATCTGTCTGTCGGAGAGATCTTTCACTCTTGGTGTTTTCCGCCCCGCAAAGGCGGCAGAATATTTCTGTGGTCCTTCTCCGAGTCTTAGGGTTTTGGGAGGTTGATATACGCCAGAGGGGAGAGGCTGGAGTGGGCCAGGGTGGCCACACCACTCCCAGGCATGGCCTAGGCCTGCCCGCGCCATGGGGTGGTGTGGGCCCCCTGTGGCCCACCTCCACTCTATCTTCTGGCATCCTGAGTCTTCTGGAAAAATAGGATTTTCCGTGTATTTTCCCGGATTTTTTGATCTTCGCGAATTTTGCCTCCAAACAAAGACCTTTTCCATCGAATCTGACCGCAATGGTCCATGCTCCAAAAGTCATCAACCATGCAAAAATAGATGAAATAACATAAGTATCACCTCTCAATACGAAATATATCAATGAATACTAGTGAATTAAGACATAGAATAGTGATGCAAAATGGACGTATCAACTCCCCCCAAGCTTAGACTTCGCTTGTCCCCAAGCGAAACTGATCTCAATAAACATGGCCTCAGGTTTATGGGGTGAAGAGTCGATAAAAGAATACGAACAAGAAGCATCACATTCATCAAATACATAGATCATAATAGAAGACAACTCACTATTATATAACTCAACTTGTAATAAGTAAAGGAAACACAATAAAGATACATAAAGTGAATCATAATTGGTAATGGCAAACTTAGCTCTTGGTCGAAGAATAGTTGATAATTTGCTAGAGTTCACAAATAGCTGGTTTTTCAAAGATAGCTTTCAAAGTAGTAAACATTAGGATAAGAGCAATATGCAAAACAAGGAACATAAGAAACATGATTGAATAAATCACCATATGAATGAATGAATGAAACACATCAACTCAAAATACTTGCTGAGATAGAAGGGAGTAGGTTTACTGACTCAACTACAAAGTAAAAGAAAGGTCCTTCAAAGAAGGAAGCAGGGATTGCAAGTCTCATAAAGAGCTCCCAAAAATTATGATACTTACTAGCTTTCAGCTCTCATTGCCCCTATCATAGGCATCTTTAGGTGATTAAGGTTAAGTGACACAACTAAGAGGATATGATTGACAAGTTATAAGTTGAAATCTCATGCCCCTTACTTATGAGTACCGATCCTCATGCTACTCAACTTCAGTCACGAGCAAGCTCTTGTCATTGTAAATACATGCGTATCATTGAGAACCGCCAACGGGGTACCCCTTGCACATGACACAGGAGTTATCCCATAATCAAAATGACAAGGCAAGCAGACAGTGAGCATCTCAACGATCTTTTTATTTGCTATTTGCATAGGTTTTTATTGAGGATGCTTCATAGAATGCTCACTATAGTTATGCTGCAAGTTTCCACCATGATTAGGCATGACTTAGGCTAGCGGCCTAGACGTTTCTCTAACACACATATAAACTCCATGATCTTACAAGTTCCACTTTCATTTCACACCGCCGGGATCCATAAGCAAAAGAACATGATATCAACTAGGTACAAGTACCAATGAAGTGTTGAAAGCGGTCCCCATGATACATGGTTTGGCTAACTTCAACTCATAAAGCGCAAGCATATACACAACAAAGAAGGACCCAATGGTTCAAGTTTATTAAATGCAAGAAAGTAAAGTGTGCCATCAAGTTTGTGAGAGCTTTAATCACTAATTTTCACATAACAAGTTTAATTTGGGAGGTAGACAAAACAAAAATTTACTTGGAATAGCAATAATGCTAATAGGTAGGTATGGTGGACACAGATGGCAAAGGTTTTGGTTTAAAGGAGGTGGATGCACGAGAAGAATACCCTCTCAGTACAGGTTTTTGGCTAGCAAGGCTGGGTAGCAAGTATAAGAGTTGAAGGAAACAACCAAACATACGAGTGATAAAGACAAACATGCAATCTTCCTTGGAAGCACAAAAGATCTTAACTAGAGAATACTAGACTTATGAGCAAATCAAGAAAGAAAGATGATGAAATAATTTTTCTTTAGAGTACTTTTATCTTTTTCATTCAACTCTCAAAAAGGTGTTGCTACTGACCGAGCCAGGTTTGCCAAAACCAACTAAATTAACTCAATGGTCCCAAAGTGATACCAATACTAACAACAAGATCAATCATATAACCACGAATTGAAAACTAATAAAAGCTATGCAAAAGAGTGAATGATAGAACTTCTCATTAATATTCCATAACGGAAACTCACACCAAGGGATACATATCTAATGAGAGAGGGACACTTCCATAATGCAAACCATACTACAAAATAACTCCTCTATTCATGATATGACTCTACTAATAAGGTAAAAAGATAGAAGATAGTGATATGATACCGCGACACTACCCCAAGCTTGGAACAAACCAAGGGGATGCCAAACCTAATGACGAATTACTCCTTTGGTGGTAGTGGTACCCTCTCGATGAGCTCCTTGATCAGTTTCCCCAAGTCCTCAATCTCGAAGGTGAGATTACGAATCAGCTGTGAGTTTTGCTCAATGCGGCTCATGATCATGTCGTGTTGAGAATTCCAGCTCTTTCTATTCTTTCCCCACTCTTCCTCCTTAAAGTCTTCTTTTCCTGCATAGCTAGAACGAGGCAAATCCCAATTGGAGGGTAATTTCTCCTTGGGCATATTTTCTGGTATTGATGCTCATGGATAAGGGTATGGAAAGGATTCCTGGTGCGTGGAGGAAGTGACCGTGGAGCCAAACTGTGACGAGGAGCTTTCCCCCTAGTCTGCATCCGTGACGTCCTTCTGACCTTGGCAGGTTTCACCATTCCAATGCTTGCAATGGTAGTGCCAGCATGCGGATGTTGGCCTTGCTCCTCTTCACCTTCACTCTTGATCTCCTTCTCCTTCCCGGGGTCTTGGAGGTCTTCCTCCATAGGCTCCTTCCTTTTATCCTTGGCGGACACCATTGTGCTTCAAGGCTTTAAGAATAGTTCCTGGCAGAAACAGATCGAAACAAAAACACGACAAAAACACGATATACGAACCTTATATATTACGAAGTTTCATATCAAAAGGAAGGTACTGGGAGAAAACGAGTCGGAGGCGGAATCCTGGGTGGCCTCACCACCTGGTGGCGCGGCCAGGGAAGGGCCCGCACCACAGGGTGGTGTGGGCCATCCTGGCTCCGTTTCCGTCCCTTTTTCGCTTCGTAGCTTTCCTTATTGACTGAAAACTGCAAAAATATAGTTAGATTGTATTTTCGTGGAACTTTTTTTACCAGAACTGTTACCTAGTTGGAAACGGACTCTGCAGGTCTCTGAATTTGGTATTTAGTGGATCCTTCTGGAGTCATCACTTGAATCATCAATATCTTCATCTTCATACACTTATTACTTGAGTCATAAAACCCTTCTCTTCCTTGTTACACCATTATCTCCACTTCCTGGAAATTTCTTTCATACAAAACTTCACACAGTTCTCATTAGCAACATTGGTATAAGTGAAGTGATAAAACCTTTTGAGTCCAACTTCAACTGAAAACCATGAAAACAAAAGCTACTGTAGCAACTCCTTCCGAAAACCCAAAAATAATTCAAAAAAGAAATCGAATAAAGAAGCAACTGCAAGAGTGACAAAATCTGTCAAAACAGACCAGCAGGTAAAGATCAATTTTTTCGAAACTATTCTGTTGCTCAAATCAAAAAGTGCAAAACTAACGAAAGTTAAATAATAACCTGGGGCAGAAGCACAAAAAATTACAGCTCAATCCGACATACAGAGATCTCTCACGAATTTTTACGGTGAAGCACAAAAAATCTGTTTCGGGACAGCAACTTCCCCAAATATTACTTCTCTATCATTAGAGGTTGATCTTGACACAAAAACCAAACAAAACGGATAAGGAGCGGTTATTACCGAAGTAATAACTTCCAAGAATCAAAGAAACAAAAACAAACTAAAAGCAAAAACAAATTGGTTGTCTCCCATAAAGCTCTTTCTTTATAGCCATTAAGATGGGCATGATAATTTTGAAGAAGCTCTCATAAGGATATGAATTGAAGTGAAAGAGAGCATTAAGAAGAAAAAACACACATTTAAGTCTAACCCACTTCCTATTCAAGGGGATTTTATAAACAAACAAGTTATTGAAACCAAAGACAACTTGCATAAGAAGGCAAAAGAAACACAACATAAAAACTTTCAGCATAAAACGAGGAAACTTGATATTATTAAGATGCATAAGAACACTTTTACCTCTCTCATAATAGCTTTCAGTATCATGCATAAACCTAACAATATAGCTATCACAAGGACCATCATAGCAATGATCACTTATTCTAACAGAAAACACAAGAATACTAGCTCTCATAACACTACTTTGTGAAACAATATTAGGGGTATCCTTACAAAGGATAGGGTGTCCCTATTTTTCATATTTAGTGACAAAGTCTTTCACACTTGCTATTATAGGTTCATCAACCATTTGTTTATTAGGTTCAATAGCTTTACTAATACTTTCATTAACCATACTAGCTATCATAGAATGTTCCTTTACCTTAACTGGAAAAGGCATTTTCTAAATATAAGGTTCAGGTAAAACATGATTAGCAGTATAAACTTCAGTATTTCTTGCAAGAACACTCTTAGCAATATCTTTATAAGGTTCATGATACTTATTCCACTTCTTTTTAGGCACTTCAATATAAGAAGCAAAAGCCTTAAAATAAGAAGCAATAGCTTGAGAGTCTAGACCATAAGCATTTTTAATATTTTGAAAGTCATCAGTTCCCATCAACCCATTTGAGCATTAGTAACTTCAATCTTCCCCAAGCTTGAGCTGTACTCTCTCCATCAAGAGGCCAAAAGTTGTATATTTGATTCTGATCTTTATGAATCTCACTGGGAGGATAAAACTTTGAATAAAAGAGAGGCACTATTTCCTCCCATTCCAGAGCTTGACCATTCTTCAGCAGCTTATACCAGTCCTCAGCTCTTCCTTTAAGTGATAATGAGAATAACTTCTTCTTAACTTGATCTGTAGTAATACCTGCACACTTGAACAACCCGCATAATTCGTGTATAAAGAGTAAATGATCACCGGGATAGACAGTTCCATCCCCAACATAGTAGTTATCCATAACACGATCAATAATTCTTGTAGGTATTTTGAAAACATCATTCTCAGCAGGTGGTGGCTTATCTACTACCTTAGCAGTGGTAGTAGCATTACCAAATAAGAAACTCAGCGAATTATCCATAACTAAAATAAAGCAACTAACAGAAATAAACAATACTCACAGTAGAAGTTTCCTTTACCAGTTCCACTCTCCAATAGCGCTTCACTCCCCGGCAACGGCGCCAGAAAATAGTCTTGATGACCCACAAGTATAGGGGGTGTATCGCAGTATTTTTGATAAGTAAGAGTGTCGAACCCAATGAGGAGCAGAAGGTGCTGGCTAGTGGTATGGATCGGGAATTCTCTGCAAATACTTAGCAAACGGATTTTTAGGGGTTTTTGATAAAGCAAGCAAACAAAGTACGAGTAAATAAAAGACAGTAGGTATGAATGCAGCAAGTGGCCCAATCCTTTATGCAGCAAAGGACAAGCCGGTTGTATTACTTAAGATGACCAAACGTTCTCGAGGACACATGGGAACACTGTCAAGTGCTTTCGCTTCATATAGTTGATTAATCTTCTTTAGCTTGCTAAGTGTTGTGTGGGTGAACCTGTGCTAATGTACCGCCCCATCCAAGACTAATACATACTTGTGATTATACCCCTTGCAAACATCCGTAAGTACAAGAAAGTAATTAAGGTAGAAACCTAACCACAGCTTTAAACTCTAAGACCCTTACGTCCCTTGTGCAATGGTTTCCTAACAGGGGTTCAGGTTTCTATCACTCCGGCAACCCCTACGATTAGTAGCCAAATACACAATGCATTCCCCTAGGCCCATATAGGTGAAGTGTCATGTAGTCGATGTTCACATGACACCACTAGAAGAAGTACACCACAACTTAAATAACAATCTATTGAATCTTTCTCAACGCAACTCCACTACTAACAACAAGACTTCTCCCATGTCCTCAAGGACAAAACGAACTACTCACGAGACATCATATGGATCATGACCAGAGATGGAATAATGATGTATAACAATCTGAACATAAACAATAATTCAATGGTATAACTACCTCGGTGAATTACGCTCTTAGTTACATGCCTGGATGAGCGGAAATGGTTAAAATAGTACGGTGGGGCCAAATGCCACTCACAGGTAGACCTTTCGGCCGTCCTAGCCCTTTCCAGAACATCGGGATAAGAACGAGCGGCGTAATCGGCAGGCGAAGGGATCAACTACATACACAAATGAGTATGTATGCAAGCCACATACAACAGTCCTCAGAGCCATTCCATCTAAAAAGAAATAGAAATATTGCAACGCCATACGGCAAGATCCAAACATCCTAGATAGAGATAATATTTTAGGATAGATCCTCATACATCAAACATCAGAGTATCAGGCGGAAGCGGAAAACAAGATCCGAGTACGGATAAGAAGCAAATCGGCATAAGATGCCACATAAATAAACACATCCCGCCCACAGATCTCACGGATCCCCGTTCCCGGAATCTCTACACCGAGTTATCGTTGCCAACATCGTCCGTCTCCTCCACCCAGTATCCATCTTGTGAGAATACATGTGCATCTGAATCAAACAATTTATCGTGTGAGACCCTAGGGGTACTCAGCAAGTCTTTATGCCTCTAAAGGGGACATAACCTGGGGTGACGCAATTGCAGCAAAAGATAATCCCTAACAATTCTAGAGATACTCGCTAACGATCCGCCTAACCAAAGATAGACGGATATCCGTGAATTAATAACAACAGTTATAACAGTAATATTAACAGATCCATCCTCCTCCTCGCTTACCAACGAGGAAGCGGACGAACAGCCCCCATCCGTTGGCAGTTTTATTATCCATTCCATGAGTGTTGCACTATTTACTAGTCAGGTACTTAGTCAAATTAAAAGCGGTACTTTAGTTATACTTGTCTATGATCGAGAAACTATGCTCCAAGTCGTCCATAACCGCGGACACGGCTTTCAGAAAGATTTACCCTGCAGGGGTGCACAAATAGCAACACACACTCGATCAACCTCGGAAAAACCAAATCAAAACCCAACGAGGCATTCACGACAAAGCGATCACATGATTCAGAAATGTTTTAGGGGGCCACCCCACTAAGCTACCCGCAACGAAGTTGGCCGCCTCCGGAACGGACCCAGGGTTTGTGTGGACGGCGGTAAACGACTGGGAACCCGAAAATGTGACTGGGCTTGTCGATACAAATAAAACGTGGTGCTCCACGCACAATCTTAAATAAAGCAGTAAAGCATGGCATAAGTACAGGATAGTAATAAAGCCCCAAACTACTTTGTGGCCCCAAGAAATAAGAATGAACCAAGCTCTGGCTCAGGGGGGTCCATAAGGCCTCCCGGATGTGGATAGTGCGAATAGTCAAGGAACAAGAATCAAGTACTCGGGGTCCTACGGGACATAAGTGAGCATGAAGGACCAAATAGCAGATATTGCTCACCGGTGCCACTTTCATTAGTTATCCCATTACTACTCAGGTTAAGTTGTTTAGGTACCTCGTTATCCATTAGACACTCACATACCCTACACATGCTGTTCTACGACCCGCATGGCTCAAACAACTCCTGTAGTAATGGCTCATGGGATGGAGGAACAAGCTTCGGTGGGGTTTAAAAGTAAAGGCTATGCAGTACTTGGGATTCAGTTTAATGCAACCGCGACTCAATGATGCAAGAATAAGATAGAGGCAATAGGTACTATATGTATGCAAGCATGTGGTAGTGCTTGCACGGCTCGATTGAGCGAGGGAAGGATCAGGTAGTGCTCACAGGATTCTGATATATCCCACCTTTCGTCTATTCGAAGAAGAACCAAACAAACAAGGGCCAACATAAATAGAGTGCACAAGCATATGAATTATAATGCGTCAAGCAAACAATCATGCCATGATGAATGATACACAATTTGCATGGCAATAATGTAGCATGGCATGGGTGAGGTGTGGGGTACAAGAATAAAGCATTTTATTGAGTTTTAGTCACATTTTATACTCAAATAGGTTGCTGTACAGTTTATATTTATATGATGCATGCTGCAATTTAGAACATGGAATGCATAGATAGAACGGGCTCGTCGCGCTGATCGATCTAGACATATTATTTGCCAAAATTGGAGTTATAAAACAAAAGTTATTAATTAATTAAGGAAAAGGGCATTTTATTGTAATTTTAATCACCTCGAAATTTTAAAGTGCTCAATTAATATTTTGAATAGTATATTTGAATTCCTCACATTTTTCTGATTCAAAAACATATATCATATGTATTATTTGGAATAATATTTTAAAAGTTATTTGAAAACAGATTTGAATTTGAATATAAAACAAATTTGAAAAGTTTAAATTAAAACAGAAAAACAGAAAACCTTTTGTACTCACTCAGATCTAGCCACAGACTCAGACAAATTGGCCCAGGCTGACCTGGCGGAAAAACGACGCAGAGAAAACTTTCTCACCGCGGGCTGAGCTAGACCCTGAGGCTGACAGGTGGGGTCGGCGGTCTCGCGGGTCCACGGCGCCCGCAACCAGCCAGTGGGCGACACGTCGCGAATCCGGGGGACTACGGGTGGAGGAGGTGGAGAGCTGGGGGGTTTCCTGCAAGATTGCCAGGGCGGCTGACAGGTGGGGGCATGGGACTGCGGGTTTAGGCGGGAAAAAGGGCAGGGGGTCATGTGCAAAAAGGCTTCGGCTCACTGTTGATCTTCTCATTCTTGAAAGAGATCGGTGTCCGACCGCAGGCCTTGTGCTGGGTTCGAACCAGGTCAGCGTTGCACGCTGAGAAGGCCAGCCAGCGCGACTGGTTAGGGTTTGGTGTAGGAGGGTGGAAGCAGGCTAGATAGGTCATGATGACGCGAGCGCAGACGCTGGCCACGGCCGCAGATGTGTTCGATTTAAACGAACGGCGGCACTAGGCGGTGACAGCGAGCGGGAGGGTGTCAGCTAGGGAGAGGGGCTCACCGAGGAGTGGTCGATGACGACGGATCGGTGCGGGCGACGACGGGGCGGCGAGGAAGCAGAGGCCGGGGTTCTAGGGTTTTCTCGTCGGCGACGCGGTACTGCGGCAGTAGCGGGGCTCCTCCTCCGCGCTGGCGCGTCCAGGAAGAAGCGGGTCCTTCGGCCTCCTCGACCCTTCTCCACAGTTGGCCGGCTAGATCGAGGGGGCAGTCAAGGCGATCTGGCGAGGTATGGGTGTCGTCGCCAGAGAGGAAGGAGAGGAGGGGCAGCGACCCTAGGGTAGATCTGGCGAGCCAGGAGACGTGTGGGAGGAGGAAAAGTGAAGGGGGAAGGAAGGAGCGGCATGTGGGCACGAGACAGGGAAAAGCATCCTCGGCTCTGCCATTTTCTCCTCGATCACGTGCTGGCTCGGGCTGGGGAAGGCAGGCATGGAGAGGGAAGGGTGGTGGAGGCTGCCAGGTGGGCCAAGGGTGCCGGTGGGGTCGGTGGAGACGGCTACATGAGAGAGAGAGAGAAGAGAGGGCTCGGGTGGTGTCTAGATAGGGCTCGGGTTAGGGTTTGGGGGTGGTAGAAGGTAGTAAGCTGGGTGGGTCGGGGAGAGAGGGAGGCCAGGTAGGGCCAGCATGGTAGAGAGAGGAAGTGAAAGAGAGAGAGGTGAGATTAGGGTTAGGGTTTAAGTAGAACTAGGGCTAGGAGAAAAAAAATAGAGAGAGAAAGAATAAGCCTCATATGATCATGCATGAAGAGATCTAGCTAAAAGAAAAAGATCTGGATGAGAATATGGGGATGGTGGGATGGATGGAGATGGTCCACAAAGAAATATCCACTAACATAAAGGGAAAAACCAAAGGGATAAAAGGTGGTGGTACATTTTGCATGGCCCATGCAAAATAATAATGCCATGATTTATTTTGTGAAAACAATAATAATATTATGGCATTATTATTATGCATTTCCAAGAAGTAGATAAAAGCCAAGCACAAGAATTTATAGAAATAGATCCACCCCAAACCACATGAGCTAGAGTAAAAGCCAAAATAAAATAAAGCCCATGGTTAAATGGAATGGTGGAATTATAGGGTGGTGGAAGAAAGGTGGTGGAGTTGAAATAAAAGATATGCCCCCAACTCAACTTGGGCATTTAAACAATATATCAATAACCAAATACAATATCAAGAGGCAACTACAATTAATAATGCATATGAGAGAAGAACCAAATGAAAAAGGGTTTTGTATGATGCTCAAATGCAAGGTGGCATGATGACATGAGCATGATATAATTATGGTGCAACAATTGTATGTAGGAAGTAGCCATTATATTATTAAACCATGTAGCATTACCATTGTTAGACAATTGGGATGCTACAACTCTCCCCCACTAAACAGGAATCTCGCCCCGAGATTCTAGGAAGAAGAAGACTCAAAGAGGGTAGGATACTTGGCATGGAGCTCATCTTCACGTTCCCAAGTGGCTTCATCAACAGAATGGTGCGACCACTGCACCTTGCAGAATTTGATGGACTTGTTGCGAGTCCTTCTTTCTGTGACTTCAAGGATTTTTGTGGGGTGTTCTTGATAAGACAGGTCTTCTTGGAGATTGATAAGCTCATGGTCCACGGTCCTGCCGGGATCCTTGAAGCACTTCTTGAGTTGAGAGATGTGGAAAACATCATGGACCTTGAGTTTTTCAGGAAGCTCAAGAGCATAAGCAACTTCTCCTCTTCTTCCACGAATTTTGAATGGACCGATGTATCTAGGAGCCAGCTTTCCTTTGATACCAAAACGGTGTGTGCCTCTCATGGGAGTGACACGAAGGTAAACGAGATCACCAGGGACATACTCCATGTCCGTGTGCTTTCTATCATAATTGCTCTTCTGGCGACTTTGAGCAATCTTCAGATTTTCAAGAATGATATGAACTTTCTCCTCTGCTTGAGTTACAATGTCAGGGCCGAACAATGTTCTTTCTCCTGCGCTCGACCAACCAATCGGAGTTCTGCATTTGCGACCATAGAGAGCCTCAAATGGTGCCATCTTTACACTTTTCTGAAAGCTGTTGTTGTAAGAGAATTCAGCATAAGGAAGACATTCTTCCCACTTCATGCCGAAAGAGATGACGCAAGCACGGAGCATATCTTCTAGAATCTGATTGATCCTTTCAACTTGTCCTTGCATCGAGGATGGTAAGCTGTGCTGAAGTTCAATTTTGTCCCCAAAGCATTTTGGAAACTTCCCCAGAACTTGGAAGTGAAGATGCTTCCACGGTCTGAACTGATCTCAAGAGGAACCCCATACAGAGAGACAATTCTGTTGATATAGAGCTCAGCCAACTGAATTGCAGAAATTGTTTCCTTGACGGGAAAGAAGTGAGCCACTTTAGAAAGCCTGTCAATGACAACAAAGATTGCATTGTTGCCCTTCTGCGACCTTGGAAAACCAGTGATGAAGTCCATCTCTACTTTCTCCCATTTCCATTCTGGGGGTTTCAATGGCTGTAGAAGACCGGAAGGTTTTTGATGGACAGCTTTAACTCTGCGGCAGACATCACACTCCGAGACATACTTGGCACAATATCGTTTCAACCCAGGCCACCAATACTGTGTTTTCAAGTCCATGTACATCTTAGTGCTGCCAGGGTGGCGCCTCCTTGAGAACTTGCTCTCTCAAACCCGGGTAGTTTGGAACAAACATCCGGTGTTCAAAGAAAAGAGTGCCTTGATCATCGACATGGAAGGACTCATACTTCGGAAGCTGAATGTTGGAGATGATCTTTTTGGTGTACGGATCACCAAGTTGAATGGAGCGAACCTTTTTTTCCAAGAGGGGTTGCGGAAGGTTCAAGATACCCTTGATCCACAATTTCAAGGTTGAGCTAACGGAATTCCTCGCACAAGAGAGGCTGTTGTTCTTCCACCATGAGGTTGCTGACATAAGCTTTGCGGCTGAGAGCATCGGCCATGACATTAGCTTTGCCCGGAGTGTAGTTGATGGTCAAATCGAAATCATTGATTGCTTCAATTCACCTCCTCTGACAAAGGTTGAGATCAGGCTATGTGAAGATATACTTCAGACTCTTGTGATCAGAAAAGATTTCACAACGGTTGCCAAGCAAGTAGTGCCTCCATACTTTCAAAGCAAAGACAACTGCTGCGAGCTCGAGGTCATGTGTAGGATAGTTGATCTCATGCGTCTTCAACTGTCGAGAGGCATAAGCAACAACTTGTTTTTCTTGCATAAGGACCGCACCCAATCCTTGCAAAGAGGCGTCACAGAATATCTGGAAAGGCTTTGATGTATCTGGAGGAATCAAGACTGGTGTGGAAGTGAGCTTCTCTTTGAGTGTTTCAAAGCTTGCTTGACATGCAGGAGGAAGCCAGTCAACAATTGTCTTTACAGTTTCTGGGTTGAGGGCAATGCCCTCGGCAGAGATGACGTGACCAAGATAGGTGACTTGAGGGAGCCAAAACTCGCATTTGGAGAACTTTGCATACAGGCGGTTCTCACGAAGATTGTTTAGGACACACCGAAGGTGTTCTTCATGTTCTTCCTTTGACTTAGAATAGACTAGGATGTCATCCAGATAGACCACAACGAACTTATCAAGATACTCCATGAAAACCGAGTTCATAAGCCTCGAGAAGGTGGCAGGTGCGTTGGTGAGACCGAAAGACATGACCGTGTACTCATACATGCCATAGCGGGTGGTGAAAGCTGTTTTAGGAACATCTTCCTTGCGAATCTTGATTTGATGATAACCACTTCTCAAATCAAGCTTAGAGAATACCACAGCTCCAGCTAGCTGATCGAAGAGATCATTAATCCAGGAAAGGGGATATTTATTCTTAATGGTTTTAGCATTGAGAGCCCGATAGTCAACACAAAGTCTATCAGTCTTGTCTCGCTTCTTCACAAAGATGGTTGGGCTACCCCAAGAAGAAATCTTGTCTGAATGAAACCCAACTTCTATTGTTCATCAAGCTGACGTTTGAGTTCAGCCAACTCAGCAGGACCCATTTTATAAGGCCGCTTGGAGATAGGAGCGGTACCAGGTTCAAGCTCAATCACAAACTCAACCTCACGATCCGGAGGCATACCGCAACTCTTCGGAAAGACATCAGGAACTCATAGACCACGGAACACTCTGAATAGCTTCCATAGCATCATCATTCGAGCTGCCAAAGAGAAAAGTTGAATAGCAGAGTCGACTTGGAGAATAGACTATATGGCCTTCAGAATTTTCGAGAGAAACCGGCGTTCAAAGACAATCAATCACAGCTGCATTTGCTGTCAACCAATCCATGCCCAAGATAACATCAATGTCAGAATTGCCCAGAATAATCAAGGAAGCCGGGAACAAAGAGCCACCAATCTCAATTTGATTGTCATGGCTGATATGAGCAGCCCTCATGTTTGAGCCAGGAGATTGTACCACCAGACGATGCAATAAGGGAACCATATCCAGATCATGCTCATGAGCAAACTTATGAGAAACAAAAGAATGCGAAGCACCAGAATCAAACAAAACTCGTGCAGAGACTGAGTTAATGGGAAGCATACCCATCACAACTCCCGGTGCATGCTCAGCTTGAGCGGTGTTGATGCACGATTAGCACGAGCAACGATGAACCCGGGCTTGGTGTTGATGTTGAGAGGCAGGTGGTGGTGCACGAACCATAGGAGAGCTTGCCGCTGATCTTGGAGGTGGTGGAGGAAGAGCCTTGTTGTTCATTGGACAGTTCCATTGTTGATGCCCAGTGTTTCCACAAGTGTAACAAGCACCAAGTGGACGTGGAGCAACGTAGCCAGGGACTCCGCCAGGCGCTCCACGGTAGTTATGGTTGTAGCCCCTGGGAGCAGTAGTGAGGAAGTTTGGTGGCCTTGCCGCGTAGCTTGAAGGTCTTGGTGGAGCCGGGAGCGACAATGGGGTGTTAGGAACCCAGACGCGACGCTTAGAAGGAGTTGACATAGCTAAAGAGCTTGCTGCATCACGGTTGTGTTTCTTTGACTCCTCAAACACTTGCCTACTTGCTTCTTCCTGCAGAGTTGTATGTTGGAGTTCCAGAAAAGACGCCGGCCTTGCATGTGTGATTGCATATTTAATCGATGCATTAAGCCCTTGTCTGAACCTATTTTGCTTCTTCTTGTCATCAGAGATCTCATCGCCACCATAACGAGAAAGGTTCATGAAGTTTCTGATGTAGGTATTGACATTGTCATTGCCCTGCTTGAGGTTGAGAAACACTTCCTTCATCCTCTCCATGACAATTTCGAGATATTGCTCTTTGAAAGCTCCGATGAACTGTTCCCAAGTAGGCTGAAAACCCGGTGTAGTTTGCCTTGAGGTAATTCTCCCACCAGGCTGCATCTCCCTTGAAGGTGTGTGGCACACTTTACCCATTCTTGCTCAGAACATCAGCGCCATGATAACCTTGACATCTCCATGACCAATCATCAGCATCAAGTGGTTGATCAGAAACATCAAATTGGCGTGGGTTGAACTTTAGAAAGCTTTTGATGTCTCCCCGCTTGGGAGGTGGAGGTAGCGGAACAAACTCATTCCTCCTGACACTTTCTTCAAATCGCTGCTGGTTCTGCTGCATTGCGGCCAAGACATTGGCGATGCTTGCCAACGCAGTTGTATGTCCTCCTCGAGCAGGCGTGGTGGTGCCATCCTGTGATTGATATAAAACACAAGTTAGTACCATAATGGAGAATAATAATAATCCAAAATAGTACCAAAATGGAATTAACCAAGATTAAAGGATACAAAGTACTAAGATGATATTAAAATATCAACAAAGTTCAAAGCACCTAGAAGATATTAAGCATATCACACACGACTGACCAAGGAGTGTGGTACACAAAACTAAAGAAAAAATTTCCGCAATTTCGGCATTAAAATACCACTATATGCGCAAAACCACTTAACGAATCAAGATTAGTAACTCTATCAATTCAATATACAAGAGCGAATGAGATAAGTAGTGGTATGGTCGCGACTCCATCTCGCACTCAAATCATTACTCCGCACATGAATAAGTAAAACACATATCCCAACACCTTCTTCTAAGATGAACCTAAAGATTAGTAACTACGGAAACGAACACCCCAAACAAGATAACGTTGGATAACAAAGAGTAAGACAGATCGCGTCGGTATACAACGAATTAGATAGATGGCGTCGGTTTGCAAAAGCCTGTTGGTATGGAATGTACCAACAGTTGATAACCAAAAGGCAGATAAAGATAACATGTTGGATGCAGGAGATAGACAAGGAATTCACACACACACACACACACACACAACCTATGGTACTACGGAACCCAGAACACGTGAATCCTAGTTTGAATTTTAGAAGAGGATTGAAAACGTTACACTTCCTTACCAGAAAAGGGTGGGTGGGTGGTAAGAAGAAAAGTGGAAGCAGTCCTACTCTCACGTTTTGTTTTTCCCTAGTATACATAACTACTCAAAATATTTGCTAAACTGACAACGACCATTTGGCTGAGACCCTGAAGGGCGGGATGGCTCTGATACCAATTGTAACTACCTCGGTGAATTACGCTCTTAGTTACATGCCTGGATGAGCGGAAATGGTTAAAATAGTACGGTGGGGCCAAATGCCACTCACAGTGAACCTTTCGGCCGTCTAACCATTTCGAACATTGGGACAAGAACGGCGGCGTGTCGGCAGGCGAAGGGATCAACTACATACACAAATGAGTATGTATGCAAGCCACATACAACAGTCCTCAGAGCCATTCCATCTAAAAAGAAATAGAAATATTGCAACGCCATACGGCAAGATCCAAACATCCTAGATAGAGATAATATTTTAGGATAGCTCCTCATACATCAAACATCAGAGTATCAGGCGGAAGCGGAAAACAAGATCCGAGTACGGATAAGAAGCAAATCGGCATAAGATGCCACATAAATAAACACATCCCGCCCACAGATCTCACGGATCCTCGTTCCCGGAATCTCTACACCGAGTGATCGTTGCCAACATCGTCCGTCTCCTCCACCCAGTATCCATATTGTGAGAATACATGTGCATCTGAATCAAACAATTTATCGTGTAAGACCCTAGGGGTACTCAGCAAGTCTTTATGCCTCTAAAGGGGACATAACCTGGGGTGACGCAATTGCAGCAAAAGATAATCCCTAACAATTCTAGAGATACTCGCTAACCATCCGCCTAACCAAAGATAGAGGATGTCCGTGAATTAATAACAACAGTTATAACAGTAATATTAACAGATCCATCCTCCTCCTCGCTTACCAACGAGGAAGCGGATTTAACAAACCCCCATCCGTTGGCAGTTTTATTATCCATTCCATGAGTGTTGCACTATTTACTAGTCAGGTACTTAGTCAAATTAAAAGCAGTACTTTAGTTATACTTGTCTATGATCGAGAAACTGTGCTCCAAGTCGTCCATAACCGCGGACACGACTTTCAGAAAGATTTACCCTGCAGGGGTGCACAAATAGCAACACACACTCGATCAACCTCGGAAAAACCAAATCAAAACCCAACGAGGCATTCACGACAAAGCGATCACATGATTCATAAATGTTTCAGGGGGCCACCCCACTAAGCTACCCGCAACAAAGTTGGCCGGCTCCGGAACGGACCCAGGGTTTGTGTGGATGGCGGTAAACGACTGGGAACCCGAAAATGTGACTGGGCTTGTCGATACAGCGAAAACGTGTCACGGTCCTAAACAGTACAGGTGCTCCACGCACAATCTTAAATAAAGCAGTAAAGCATGGCATAAGTACAGGATAGTAATAAAGCCCCAAACTACTTTGTGGCCCCAAGAAATAAGAATGAACCAAGCTACGCTCGGGGGTCCATAAGGCCTCCCGGATGTGGATAGTGCGAATAGTCAAGGAACAAGAATCAAGTACTCGGGGTCCTACGGGACACAAGTGAGCATGAAGGACCAAATAGCAGATATTGCTCACCGGTGCCACTTTCATTAGTTATCCCATTACTACTCAGGTTAAGTTGTTTAGGTACCTCGTTATCCATTAGACACTCACATACCCTACACATGCTGTTCTACGACCCGCATGGCTCAAACAACTCCTGTAGTAATGGCTCATGGGATGGAGGAACAAGCTTCGGTGGGGTTTAAAATTAAAGGCTATGCAGTACTTGGGATTCAGTTTAATGCAACCGCGACTCAATGATGCAAGAATAAGATAGAGGCAATAGGTATTATATGTATGCAAGCATGTGGTAGTGCTTGCCTGGTAGCTCAGTTGAAGCGAGGGAAGGATCTGGGTAGTGCTCCTGGGATTCCTGATATATCCCACTTTCGGCCTATTCAAGAAGAACCAAACAAACAAGGACCAATATAAATAGAGTGCACAAGCATATGAATTATAATGCGTCAAGCAAACAATCATGCCATGATGAATGATGCACAATTTGCATGGCAATAATGTAGCATGGCATGGGTGAGGTGTGGGGTACAAGAATAAAGCATTTTATTGAGTTTTAGTCACATTTTATACTCAAATAGGTTGCTGTATACTTTATATTTATATGATGCATGCTGTAATTCAGAACATGGAATGCATAGATAGAACGGGCTCGTCGCGCTGATCGATCTAGACATATTATTTGCCAAAATTGGAGTTATAAAACAAAAATTATTAATTAATTAAGGAAAAGGGCATTTTATTGTAATTTTAACCACCTCGAAATTTTAAAGTGCTCAATTAATATTTTGAATAGCATATTTGAATTCCTCACATTTTTCTGATTCAAAAACATATATCATATGTATTATTTGGAATAATATTTTAAAAGTTATTTAAAAACAGATTTGAATTTGAATATAAAACAAATTTGAAAAGTTTAAATTAAAACAGAAAAACAGAAAACCTTTTGTACTCGCTCAGATCTAGCCACAGACTCAGACAAATTGGCCCAGGCTGACCTGGCAGAAAAACGACGCAGAGAAAACTTTCTCACCATGGCCGAGCTAGACCCCGAGGTCGACAGTGGGGCCGCGGTCTCATGGTCCAGACGCCAGACCACCGATGGGCGACACGTCGCGGATCCGGGGGACTGCGGGTGGAGGGGCTAGAGAGCTGGGGGGTTTCCTGCAAGATTGCCAGGGCGACTGACAGGTGGGGTCCTTGGACTGCGGGTTTAGGCGGGAAAAAGGGCAGGGGGTCATGTGCAAAAAGGCTTCGGCTCACTGTTGATCTTCTCAGTGTTTACTGAAGATAGATCGGTGTCCGACCGCGCGAAGCGTGGCGCGCGGGGTTCGAACCCGGGTCGCGGGCGTTACTGTTGAGGCTAGCCAGCTGGTTAGGGTTTAGTGTGAGGAGGGTGGGCCTTGAGGCTAGATAGGAGTCGGCTGAGCGGCAGACGAGCCGATGGCCGCCTTGTATGATGTGTTCGACAAAACGAATGGTGGCACTAGGCGGTGACAGCGAGCGGGAGGGTGTCAGCTAGGGAAAGGGGCTCACCGAGGAGTGGTCGGTGACGACGGATCGGTGCGGGCGACGACGGGGCGGCGAGGAAGCAGAGGCCGGGGTTCTAGGGTTTTCTCATCGGCGACGCGGTACTGCGGCAGTGGCAGGGCTCCTCCTCCGCGCTGGCGCGTCCAGGAAGAAGCGGGGGTCCCTTCTCGGCCTCCTCGACCCCTTCTCTGTTGTGTTGGCCGGCTACGGTACTGGCGGTCCTGGTGGCGAGGGATGGGCGTCGTCGCCAGAGAGGAAGGAGAGGAGGGGCAGCGACCCTAGGGTAGATCTGGTGAGCCAGGAGACATGTGGGAGGAGGAAAAGCGAAGGGGGAAGGAAGGAGCGGCGTGTGGGAACGGGACAGGGAAAAGCAGCCTCGGCTCTGCCCTTTTCTCCTCGATCACGTGCTGGCTCGGGCTGGGGAAGGCAGGCATGGAGAGGGAAGGGTGGTGGAGGCTGCCAGGTGGGCCAAGGGTGCCGGTGGGGTCGGTGGAGACGGCTAACAGCGAGAGAGAGATCAGAGAGGGCTCGGGTTAGGGTTTGGGGGGGTGGTAGATGGGGTAGAAGGTAGCTGGGGTGTGGGTCGGGGAGAGAGGGAGGCCAGGTGGGGCCAGCATAGTAGAGAGATGAAGTGGAAGAGAGAGAGGTGAGATTAGGGTTAGGGTTTAAGTAGAACCAGGGCTAGGAGAAAAAAAATAGAGAGAGAAAGAATAAGCCTCATATGATCATGCATGAAGAGATCTAGCTAAAAGAAAAAGATCTGGATGAGAATATGGGGATGGTGGGATGGATGGAGATGGTCCACAAAGAAATATCCACTAACATAAAGGGAAAAACCAAAGGGATAAAAGGTGGTGGTACATTTTGCATGGCCCATGCAAAATAATAATGCCATGATTTATTTTGTGAAAACAATAATAATATTATGGCATTATTATTATGCATTTCCAAGAAGTAGATAAAAGCCAAGCACAAGAATTTATAGAAATAGATCCACCCCAAACCACATGAGCTAGAGTAAAAGCCAAAATAAAATAAAGCCCATGGTTAAATGGAATGGTGGAATTATAGGGTGGTGGAAGAAAGGTGGTGGAGTTGAAATAAAAGATATGCCCCCAACTCAACTTGGGCATTTAAACAATATATCAATAACCAAATACAATATCAAGAGGCAACTACAATTAATAATGCATATGAGAGAAGAACCAAATGAAAAAGGGTTTTGTATGATGCTCAAATGCAAGGTGGCATGATGACATGAGCATGATATAATTATGATGCAACAATTGTATGTAGGAAGTAGCCATTATATTATTAAACCATGTAGCATTACCATTGTTAGACAATTGGGATGCTACAAATGGTTCACTCAATAGCATCAACTACAAAGAGTAATCAACACCGAAAAAGTTTCCCCTATGAACTATAGCAAGATTCAACCAAATTGTTACAGCAATATGGAGATGGTGATGAGGGTGCTGATGGTGATGATGATGGTGGTGATGATGATGATCCCGATAAAGTCCAGCTTGATGGTGGTGTTGATGGCGATGATCTCTCCTCTCCGGTAAGGAATTCCCCCGGCAGAAATCTATCTGCGGGAGAGATCTTTCTCTCTCGGTGTTTTCCGCCCCGCAGAGGCGATGGAATATTTCTGTGGTCCTTCTCCGAGTCTTAGGGTTTCGGGAGGTTGATATACGCCAGAGGGGAGAGGCTGGAGTGGGCCAGGGTGGCCACACCACTCCCAGGCGCGACCTAGGCCTGCCCGCGCCATGGGGTGGTGTGGGCCCCCTGTGGCCCACCTCCACTCCATCTTCTGGAAAAATAGGATTTTCCGTATTTTTTCCCGGATTTTCTGATCTTCGCGAATTTTGCCTCCAAACAGCACCTTTTCCATCAGAATCCTGACTGCACCGGTCCATGCTCCAAAAGTCATCAACCATGCAAAAATAGATGAAATAACATAAGTATCACCTCTCAATACGAAATATATCAATGAATAATAGTGAATTAAGACATAGAATAGTGATGCAAAATGGACGTATCAGTGGTCTGTATGGGTGATTGCTCCTAGAAATCCTAGTGGTTATTTACAGGTGACCTCATTATTGGCTCAACAAAGTGACTGCCTACGAGCCCTATAGTGAGCATCTTATTATGAAGTTCTCTCCACACACATCATGACACAAGAATTAGATTATCCTAATTATAAATAATAATATCATGTTAGAGTTGTATCTTATATCCTCGAGAACGTTTTGGCCCTATTGAGTTCAATCACGTTTCACACACTCTTGTTACTTGCTTTCTTTTACTTATTTTAATTACTATTCTTCATTCAACCAAAAACCTTTCAAATATCATTTACTTGAAATCAAAGGCAGCTTACAAGTATCCTTTGGTAGACAGTGACAAGGGGCATAAAGTGTAGGGGATCGGTGCGGAAAACAAAAAATTTCCTACGTTGAACCCCAGAAACTTGCCTAGGATCTATCTATGTAGTAATGCAGTAACGGCCGATGTGTAGAGAATACATACCCTTGTAGACCGTACGCGGTTAATGTTCCGCGGGGAACGTGGTTGAAGTAGTCGTACTCGTAGCCAACCTCAAGGTCGCGAAGCTCCTCGCAGGTTACCGCTTGCTCCTTCTTGATCTTCATCATCTTCATCGTGCAACAGCTTCGGCTCACGACATTCAAGCGCCCCAAGTGTTGCGCCTCGTGTCTTCGTACACATCCGGTGCACGATGAGACCTCCAGCTCCTCGATCCCGTCGGGAGTGCGGAAGTTGATATCCGGCTAGGAATCCTGCGGTAAGCAGCGTCTGCAGTGTGCCTCGATCGCACAGGCCAGACATGGGGTCATGGTCACAAGGTATAGAGAGAGGGAGAAGGAGAAAGTCAACCAAAGGACTTCTCCAATTGTCTGTTTAATCCCACCCATGGACACTCCTTTATATAGGGGGAGGGGGTGTGCCCTCCCCTTTGGGTTTCCCATGTGGGACTAATCAAGGGAGAGGGGGAGGCGCATGGGCCTTAATGGGCCAGCCGGCCTGGGGTAGGCCCCACCCCGCGCACAGCCCTAGGCTGGCCGGGTGGGCTCCCTCAAGGCGCCTGGGCCTTGGCCCTTTGGCCCTTGGCCCTTCCCCCTTTCGGTTTTCCCTCTTGGGCCCTATTTTCCTAGGAAGTTTGGCCCATTGGTGGAATAACTCTTCAAATTAGATTTTAATATTATATTTAATATTAATTACACTAATTAATATGTAAATACATATTACAAAATCCATCTTGACCCGAAACCCTTTCGGTTCCCTTTCGATTTCCTCCGAATGACTTCGGATCTTTTCCGGAATGATTCTGGTCCTTTATTCTTTCTCCGAACAACTTCAGATCTCTCTGCGGAATGATTCCGGCTTTCTCTCTTTCTCTACTATGATTCCGTCTTACGAATGATCGCTCTCATTGTACGTTTAAGCGTATCCTCTCACGGCTCGGGAATGCTCTAGACATGATCTGTATCAATGATCAACAGAGGGACCAGGGATATCCATGTGACCCCTATGCATTCCTGATGACAATGTCGTTTGAACCGTCTAAATGTAGCATTCTCTTCTTTTTGTTTCTCGATACAACTTGTCCGAGATCCAATCATTGGTATCCCATACCTTGTTCAATCTCGTTCACAACAAGTTCTGTTTTCTTGTTACCGTGATATTACATTCCCGTGACTTAGTCACATGTTGCAACATTTATAGATGTAATCTCATCAAGTCGGCCGTATGTATCTTTACCCGTCATGTGGGTGAACAAATCCCGGTCTTGCAGTCACATGTCATCTACTGTTCCTTCGGAATACCCAACGTACACCTTTATGGCCACCGCATTACCAAATGATGTTTGATGCAGTCAAAGCAGCCTAGGGAAACCGTGAGTAATATGAGCTCACGGTCTAAGGAGAAGGAGTCTAGGTATAGCTGTTGCAACAATGAACTATATGACTTGATCGTGTTGCAATCCTTCGAGGAATGTCCAATCACATCATTTTCCAATGATATGATCTCGTTGTCAGTCGGCATAAATGCCCATGATCTTAAAACCCAGATCATCTTCGTGACCAATGAACTAGTATGAATAGAGGCTACTAGGGACTTGGTTGTTTCATACCACACCTGTACCAATGTTTCTACTTGGCACAGTTATAGCACAATATAAAACTATTATAAACTAATTGAGATATGATAATAAAAACCTATTTCTTATTTGCCTCTAGGGCATATCTCCTTCATAAAGACCTTAACCAAATAGCTCTTTGTGGGTTCAATACTTTTATTTTAAAACTAGCTACAGTCGATTTGTGCACTTGCAATTATCAAAACCTAGAACTAACCACATCACAATGACCAGATCATCAGGAGCATGAGAGAGAGAGAGAGCAAGGTACAAGGTAGCTCACCGACGGTAATCCGTAGATGTTGTAGTCGAATCAGAGGAGTTATATCAAAGTTCACATAATTACTTCTAGTTTGTTACCGAGATACATACAAAAATCACATCATTACTTCTAGCTTGGTTTGGAGTTACATAAAATTCACACAATTACTTCTAGCTTAGTATTGACTTACATCCCATACCAAATAATTACTTCTAATTTGGTATTTAGTTACATCAAAATTTACTAATTACTTCTTGCTTAGTATTGAGTTTCATAAAAAATCACAGAAGGGTACTTCTGGCTAGAATGCAGAGAGGGTTTGCAGCTGGTTATTTCCATGTATCCATCGTTGTCAAGAACTACAATCCAACCATTTACATATAGTACGACATTGAACCCCCTACCTAAACCTATTTCTGATGCACACAAAAAATGATGAAAATCAACCTAAAAAAGTGAGCAAATTCGTACACTGACCTTGTGAAAAATAAGCAGCAATTAGCACTTCAATTCAACAAGAAAAAGAGTGTTATTATACTGCGATTGTTGTTGCTACAGAATTATAAGAGTTGCTAACAATCTAGTATGACAAACCAAGCTTTGACTCACGGATGCACAAATGAGCAATCTCAAAACCAAGTATTCTATCGTGACAAAAGAAAGAAAGCAGAAAGTGGATCAGGGAATGCAGATACCAGGAACAGCTGCCGAGACTCGGTTAGGCAATATTGTGAACACCTAGCGCGCAACTAAGATGGAGAGAATTTATCAATGTCATGGCGACAGATGGGAAGCAGACCTGGTGGCGGTATAAGCCGACTGAGACGTAAAGATCTTCGAGGTCGAAGGAGTCGGCACGCAAGCTAGTGCGCACGAGGTCCTGACGTAGGAGCGTGTCCTATTTATGCTCGACAACGTCCAAGCATCCATCTCTGCTGCCATGATCCCAAGGCGACCGTTTGGGTATCTTTTCCGTGCACACCATGTAGCAACTCTCGATCTCATCCTCCTCAAAGGATCCACAAGGACTACCCATCTCCGCCGATTCCGTCTTTGGCAGCCTCCAACTGCCGCCGCTTCAGGACTCCATTTGGATTGAAGTAGGCAACGGTGAGAGCTTGCATGGGATTATACGGGTTAAGGTGACACATAGGTGGGCTGGAGTCTAGGGAGGGGAGGGAGACGGCGGCGAGGCCCGTGGTAGAGGCCAGTATCGAGAAAAGGGGAGGAGGAGCGGTGACGACCGACCATAAAGAGGTGGAGAGGTCGAGAGTGAAGATGTGTTAGATTGGAATACGATTGTACGCTGACCGCACGAAGGAGATCGAGAAGCTCACGGTGTGACCATGCCAGAAGCTTCGTGTATGGTCAGCCAAGAAATATATTCTGCGTTAGATGTTTACCAGCTCCCGAACGGGTAAGAAGACATCAACTTGATGAATGCCCAATCAAGACTTCAACGGCTTGACTTGCGGAGAAAGAAGAATCAAAAGAAGAGGCTAGCAAGAGGAAGAAAGAAGCGAGGATAGAAGAGACAATAAAAGTTGAATATAGGAGACAAGAGGTCACACACTAAGCCTAGAGGACAACTCTAGTCAAGCACATCACAAAAATATACATGAAGTACACACTAGTTTGTCTCCTCTCTCCGTACTGAGAGACCACAACTGACAACCGAGCAAGAGTGGTTTCACCGTTGCTTCAATCAAGCTCATTTGGATATGTGAGTTTTCAACCTTATTTCATAGTGGATCATTACTCGTCGCTGTAATCACATTTTTCTTATGGTCTTTATTTCTCACCAATTAAATTTTTCCAACCTCTGAAATTCTCGTTACCTAGCCGAAAATGGCCGTTTCTATTCTACTGCATATTTTTAGACGCATATATATCCTTATAGCTAAGCAGTGCTCAACTTCTTACTATTCTAGTCTCTAAAGGCTGTTATATGTTGATCCAGCGGTACGGATCGTTGATGACCTAGGTTATCACCGCTATATATACTTCTTGTAAGCCGCCGGTTGGGATAAGTTGCATCTGTGAAATCCCCGGCGTTGTGAAAATACTCTCCGATATAGTGAAGTTTCGCTGGCTGGCGCCCGTGGTTTTCCCCCTCTCTTTGTTAGAGAGGGTTTTCCACGTTAAATCTGTGTCCCCCTCGCTGTAATTTTATTTTCGTTCTTCGTTATTTACTTGTCGCAAAGCTAACAAGTGGTATCAGAGCCCCAGGTTCTAATCTAGGGTTTGCGACATGTCGTCATTGAAGTTTGATCTACCGCAGCTGGACTACTCCACAAGATTCTGCTTGTGGCAGGTGAAGATGCGGGCGATTCTCGCCCAAACTTCAGATCTGGATGATGCGCTGGATGGATTCGGGGAAAAGGATGCTAAGAGCTGGTCTGACGAAGAAAAGCGGAAAGACCGTAAGGCTTTGTCTATGATTCAACTTCATCTATCCAATAATATTTTGCAGGAAGTCTTGACAGAGAAATATGCTGCTGCCCTTTGGGGGAAACTAGAATCGATCTGCATGTCAAAGGATCTAACCAGTAAGATGCATGTGAAGATGAAGTTGTTCTCGCATAGATTGCAGGAAGGTGGATCGGTAATGAATCACTTATCTCTTTTCAGAGAGATTATTTCTGATTTGCAATCTATGGAAGTAAAATATGATGATGAGGATCTAGCCCTATTACTCTTATGCTCGCTGCCTAGTTCTTATACACACTTTCGTGATACAATGTTGTTGAGCCGTGAGAAGATAACCCTTGATGAAGTGCAAGATGCCCTCAAACAGAGGGAAAAGATGAAATCTATGGTGCAGGCAGATGGGGCGTCTTCCAAGGCTGAAGCTCTGCAGGTTCGTGGCAGGACCGAGCAGAGATTTAACAACCATGGCAACCGAGATAAGAGCAAAGACGGCAGAGGTCGTTCGAAGTCCAAGGGAAAGGACAAGTTCTGCAGGTATTGTAAGAAATCTAATCATGTTATTGATGATTGTTGGAAGCTGCAGAATAAGGAGAAAAGGAACGGTACTTACCAACCGAAAGATAAGGATCAAGGTAATGGTAAGGCTTCTGTTGTTTCTGGTGATAGTTCTGACGGTGAATGTTTAGCCGTTTTTGCTGCTTGTGCTTCTCGTGATGATGAATGGATACTTGATACTGCATGTTCGTTTCATATTTGCTGTAACAAAGATTGGTTCAGTTCATATGAGTCTGTGCATCGGAGATTTTGTACGTGTGGGGAATGACAACCCGTGCCATATTGTCGGAGTTGGATCTGTTAAGATCAAGACACATGATGGCGTGACGCGTACGTTGAATGAGGTGAAGCACATACCAAGCATGACCAGAAATCTGATCTCCCTGAGTACCATGGACGTTGATGGATACAAGTACGCGGTGGGCGTAGGTTGTTAAAGGTATCGAAAGGCTCTCTTATTCACATGATAGGTGATATGAATTCTGCTAAGTTATATGTTCTTAGAGGTAGCACTTTGCCTAGTATTGCTGCTCATATCTTGCTAATGATTCTGATGATTGTGGTAAAACAAATCTTTGGCATATGCGCCTTGGGCATATGAGCGAACATGGCATGGCAGAATTGGTTAAGAGAGAGCTGATTGATGGTTGCAACCTGGGTAAGTTTGGGTTCTGTGAGCACTGCGTTTTTGGTAAGCACAAGAGAGTTAAATTCAATGCTTCCGTTCATACCACCAAAGGCATTTTAGATTATGTGCATGCTGATGTATGGGGATCTTCCCGTAAGACATCTATTGGTGGTGCTAATTACATGCTTACTATTATTGATGACTACTCAAGAAAAGTGTGGCCATATTTTCTAAAATACAAATCTGATGTTTTTGATGCTTTTAAGAAGTGGAAAGTTATGGTAGAAAAGCAAACTGAAAAGAAGGTAAAGGTACTACGTACTGACAAAGGTATGGAATTCTGTTCTAATGAGTTTGAGGAGTTTTGTAGTAATGATGGTATGATCAGGCACCACACCATCCCTTATACTCCTCAGCAGAATGGCTCGGCTGAGCGCATGAACAAAACCATCATCTCGAGGGCTCGCTGTATGTTGTCCAATGCAGGTATGCATAGACGTTTCGGCGGCAAGCGCCAACACAAAGATGTTACCTCATCAACAGGTCACCTTCTATTCCACTTGAGAAGAAAACTCCTATTGAGGTATGGTCAGGTTCGCCTGCTGATTATTCACAGTTGAGAGTTTTTGGTTGCACTGCTTATGCTCATGTTGGTAATGGAAAGTTAGAACCTAGAGCTGTCAAGTGCATATTCCTTGGTTATGGTTCAGGAGTTAAGGCATATAAACTATGGAACCCTGAAACTAAAAAGATTTTGTTGAGTAGGAACGTTGTTTTCAATGAATCCGTTATGTATCATGACAGCTTGCCATCAGATCCCTCTCCTGTTGCTATTGGAGAGGAGGGAGTTCGTGTGCAGGTGGAGCACCTGCAGAAAACTGTTGATAATAATGTTGTTGTTGATGATACTCATGAGGAAAATATTTGATGATAATGTTGTTCAGCACTCACCTACTGTTTTGCAGCAGCCACAGGAATCTATTGCTGCTGATAGACCGAGGCGTAACATAGTTCCACCTCGTCGTTTGATTGAAGAGTGTAATCTTACTCATTATGCTTTGAGTTGTGCTGAACAGGTGGAGCATGATACTGAACCTGCTACATACAATGAGGCTGTTGCATCCGTTGACCGCGAGAAGTGGGTTTCTGCTATGCAAGAAGAGATGCAATCGCTTGATAAGAATGGCACATGGAAAGTTGTGCGCTTGCCTAAACAGAAGAAGGCCGTCCGCTGTAAGTGGATATATAAGAGAAAAGAAGGTTTGTCTCCTAATGAGCCTCCAAGGTTTAAGGCAAGGTTAGTAGCAAAAGGTTTTAGCCAGATTCCAGGTATTGACTATAATGATGTTTTCTCTCCGGTTGTGAAGCATAGCTCTATTCGTACTTTCTTTGATATTGTTGCTATTCATGATCTTGAGCTTGAGCAGCTAGATGTAAAGACTGCTTTTCTGTATGGTGAACTGGAGGAGGAGATTTACATGGACCAACCTGAAGGGTTCATAGTTCCTGGAAAAGAGGATTTTGTGTGCAAATTGAAGAGGTCGCTTTATGGTTTGAAGCAATCTCCAAGACAGTGGTACAAAAGGTTTGATTCATTTATGATCTCACAAGGTTTTAAGAGGTCTCAGTTTGATAGCTGTGTTTACATAAAGTTTGTTAATGGATCACCTATTTACTTGCTGTTATATGTTGATGATATGTTAATTGCTGCCAAGAGCATGAAAGAAATCACTACTTTGAAGGCACACCTAAGTAGTGAATTTGAGATGAAAGATCTTGGTGCTGCTAAGAAAATCCTAGGTATGGAAATTAAACGGGACAGAAAATCTAGGTTGTTGTTTCTTAGTCAGCAAAGTTACGTTGAGAAAGTTCTTCAACGTTTTAATATGCATGATGCAAAGTCAGTTAGTACTCTGTTGCTCCTCATTTTAAATTGTCGCATTGCGAGGTCCTAGTTCGATGAAGATATTGAGTACATGTCTCGAGTTCCTTATTCTAGTGCTGTTGGTTCCTTGATGTATGCCATGGTTTGCTCTCGCCTGATTTATCATATGCTATGAGTTTGGTGAGTCGTTACATGGCTAATCCTGTAAAGAACATTGGAAAGTTGTTCGGATTTTCGGTACCTCCGTGGCACATCCAACGCTTGCTTGAAGTTTGGCAAGGCGATGAGGACTCCATGTGCTATGTGGATTCAGATTTTGCTGCCGACTTGGATAAGAGGAGGTCCCTCACAGGTTATGTGTTCACGGTAGGTGGATGTGCCGTGAGTTGGAAGGCAACGCTGCAACCAGTTGTTGCTCTATCTACAACCGAAGCAGAATATATGGCTATTGCTGAAGCTTGCAAAGAGTCTGTTTGGTTGAAAGGTTTGTATGCCGAGCTTTGTCAGGATGATTCTTGCATTAACCTGTTCTGTGACAGTCAAAGTGCTATTTACCTTACTAAGGATCAGATGTTCCATGAGAGAACAAAGCACATTGATATCAAGTACCATTATGTTCGTGATGTTGTTGTACAAGGTACACTGAAGGTATGCAAGATAAGCACTCATGATAATCCTGCTGATATGATGACAAAGTCTGTTCCTGTTGCTAAGTTTGATCTATGCTCAAGCTTAGTTGGTATAACTGCTTAGCCCAAGTGGCTATTGGCGCCGAAAGTGTTTTCTTTGTTTGTTCAGGGAGATGATTACTGTTAATGCTACAAGAAGGAATTTGTCTCAAGGTGGAGTTTGTTATATGTTGATCCAAATTCTACAAAGTAAAGGCCAACTTCTGACGGAGCGGAGCGAGGCCCGTCGCCGGAGGCTTGGGCCGATGCGGAATTGAGCTCTTTTGGGTCTCTAAAGGCTGTTATATGTTGATCCAGCGGTACGGATCGTTGATGACCTAGGTTACCACCGCTATATATACTTCTTGTAAGCCGCCGGTTGGGATAAGTTGCATCTGTGAAATCCCCGGCGTTGTGAAAACACTCTCCGATATAGTGAAGTTTCGCTGGCTGCCGCCCGTGGTTTTCCCCTCTCTTTGATGGAGAGGGTTTTCCACGTTAAATCTGTGTCCCCCTCGCTGCAATTTTATTTTCGTTCTTCGTTATTTACTTGTCGCAAAGCTAACAAAGACCAAGGGTTGCCAATGGAGGTGTCCACACGAGATCTACAGATCCCGTAACGATGTTAACTTACTTATATTCTCCAATGTACGCATACAAGGATGTGGTACACTTGGATTGTAAGCGGGATCCCACGAAAGTCACGCTTCTATTTATTTTAAGATTTTCTAGTATAATTTTTTTTATATCAAAAGTTAAACTAAAAAACTTCAAAATAAACAAGAAGCGGGACTTTCAAGAGATCCCACTTATAACTCTATGTACAAGAGACTTACCTACCGTAATCAAAACACTATCGGTCGCATGGCACGGTTTGATGGCAACTAGATCCTTCTGGTGAATACATCTTGTTATGTCGTGGTTATCTTAACAATTTGATGGCAACTAAGGTCCTTCTAGTGAACACATCTAGTTTGTGCCATGGCTATCTTACAGGGCATTAACATCAAGGGGTAGAGTAAAGCTTTGCACCTATGACAATTCGACACCTTTCCGTGGGAGCTTCTCACAACATGTCTTGAAAAGAAAAATGCCATATAGTGAAAGTTGTTGAGTTTGTTATTACAGGTGTGGCGCTTAAGCTCTACCTTGCTTGCTTGTCACTTTTTTGCTCAATTATCTGGCAGAGCAGGTGGCTCCTCGAAGCGCCCACGAGCAGCTCTCCACGACCACGGATCATGATGGTGTCATGCGCCAATACGCTGGAGTCAGCATCCTTGCGTACGATGACGATCAAAACATAATCTGCAACGGATGTGTGAGTACTGAGTAGTCACGACGGTGGCCTCTACTGGTCATTGTCGCGAGGGTGAGACACTCGACGACCGCAACAAGAGTCAATAAGATCTAGTGGTGTGATAGCGCATCAGCAGATGTATCGGCGTATTTGCAAGCATAACAGCGATGACTACGTGCAACACTCCCAGGTGGCACAAGGGGAATTTTGTTTGGCACGAGGTCAACGACAATTGCACGAGGAGGCTCGAGGCAGCAGAGTCTTATGCTAGCGAGCAAGGGGCACACTGGTAGTTCCTCGATGCCTTCTAGTACCAGCGGTCTCAACATACTCCATGCCGTTAAGGTCGGATGTGGTGACAGTGGCTCAAGGACACTCATCTTCACGAAGGCTTTGTTGCGGAAGAAGTCGGACTTAGTGGTAGGTGATTATTTTATATCTTGTAACGGTTTGGTTGTGGTTACTATTGTTTTATATTCTGGTTAACAATTAATAAAAAGTGATTGTGTGCATCACTTTGATGCAGAGACAGGGTTTAACCTTTTTTTTAAAAAAATCGATTTGATTAAAAGGATTTAAAAAACATACGGCTATAATGTCATGCTCTCTCGAATTCTGCTGAAAAAATTGTATAAATTCCTTCTATTGCACCAAAAAAAAGTGATCTGTTCTAAGAGGTTTGAGCAAAAATGGAAAATCTTCATTCCAAATGTAATGCCAAGGAATTTCTATATATAAAAAAACAACAATCCTACATATCAAAGAAGCCTCTTGGAAAAAAGATCGAACACAGTTCTGCCTCAGCGCGTTTGCTCTCGCGAGCGGCGGCGGCGGAAAAAACTCCTCCCGATCTCATCCGGCCAGGGCGTTGGCCTTGGTCCCCTCTCCCTCCGCTTGCCGCTCCGGCGGCGGCACGAGGGAGGGGGCCTCGTTCCTCCGTTCTGGCCTAGTAGTTAGGGTTAGGTTTGTCTTCTTTGATGTGCCGTTGGGGTGGTGGGAGCGGCGCCCAGGCGAATAAATCTGCCTCAACTCTACTCCCACACCGGCGACGACCTTCGAGGCGTCTTCTCGGAGTTGATGGCAATGTGTGCTGATCGGTCCTTCAGATCGACAGCTTGGTCTTCTCGCCGTTCTTCAGATCTGGCGAGAATAGTTTCTCGGTGTGTCGCCGACGCTCGTTGTTATCTGCGACAACGCTGGTGGCCGGGGCGAGGTGGTTCTTCTAGAGCGAGGATGTTGGTCCGGAGGTGGTGGATTTGCCGTTCTTTTCCGACTTCATCGATGGGAGACGGCAGATCTTGGTCCAAGACAGCACGGGGACGTCCTCCGGTCGACGTGCCACATCGACATGTGTCTTGCTGCGTGCAACAGGCCTGTTTATCGACTCACAAAGCCTCGTTGGCGATGGTGCGGTTTTGGATCTTGCAATGGTGGAGGTTCGACGTCTCTCCCGGCGTCTGCCTTGGCGGCGCTGGAGTTGGGCGGCAGCCACTAGCTATGGTGGTTGCGGAAAATTCTAAAGATCGTTTTGTATTTCTCGATTTCTTAGGATTTTATCTGCAAATTCAGGATAATCAGTTTATCCTGGTCTGTCTTTTAGTTTTCAGGTATAGGTGTGTTGCTCTAAAAAAAAAAGCCTCTTGGAAAAGATCTCTAAGGATTCAATATTTATACTTCTTGTGAAAATATTTTGAATCAAAGAGGCCACATAATAATAAATCTGAGGACAAACAAAAACAAGCAGAATATATATCCCAAACAACTGTTTAGCATTTTTGGCCGTTGATCTCGCAATGGAGGGACGAAAACATTCGATCTAACAAGTCATTTTGCCGTTTGGTCAGTTCATTCCTCGCCCCTCCCTAAACCCTCGCCGCCCAAGGCCAGTCTCGCGCCGCTCCTGCCACCCCCCTCCTCGTCGCTGTCCCCATCGCCGCCGCAGAGAAGAAACTTCAGCGATGTCTCTGGCTCGCCTCGGCCAGTCGCTTGTCCGGCGCCTCCACCGGCCTCTCCACCTTCCTCCTCCGCCGCCGACGTAATTCCTCGTTCCCTCCTCCTGCAGGTTCCGTTCGGTCTAGATCTCGCCCCCTGCAATGTGAATTCGATAATTCTTACCCCCTACTTCTCGCTTCCTTGCAGAGATCACCATGCCGCCGTTTTCCGATCTTTAGCTATGAGCCACGCGAATACATGTGTCAGAGGTGATCGACTGATATGCCTGCCTGTTTTCTTTCCCCCACTCTTTTAGTTCCTGTCTGAGCTTCATTTTAATCATTTTTTTTGGTCTGTGTTTACATCTTTAGGTTTTGCGAGCCTGACATACAGCGGTGGAAGCACGATTGCTGGCAAATTTGGAGGGCCGTCCTCTGTCCACGCTGTGCAGGTTTGTATATTCAAGTTCACTGTTTTGGTGATTCTACAATGTTTTGCTTACAAGGTCTTTTTTTTATCTGGGTTACAAACTCGCGTTGGTTGCATATCTGTAGGTTCTGGAGCTTGTAGCCCACCTTAATCATGCAAGGCCAATGTCTTCAGGAGCTGCGGCACCAACACCGGCAGGGCCAACATCGTCAGGAGCACCGGCAACACGACCAACAGTGTCGAAAGGCGTTCCTGTTGGTGCTCGGAAGGTGCAAGGGCATTAATTTTCTATTTTGGTTGTTTTTAAGTTGGAGATGTATTCTATTGATTGCAGTGGCTCTGTTTATATGTATGTTCAGGTTGGAATGAAAGTTGTCATGATGAGCCCTGGTTTTGTTTATGAGCCATACAGCCCCCGGGAGCCTATTTCATTTTGGAAAAGGTTGAATTTTCAGTGCAGATATTGAGTTTATATCATTAATTTGCCCAAGATCATTATGTATATGTTTCTCAATGCCCTCTCTGATTGTTATCGGGAGATTTTTCTTCTGAAAACCAATCCACTTGTTAGTTGTCCTGGACTAACCAAGTTAAAATTGATGCCTATGTTTCAGAACCCACGGTTTTTATTAAATGCCCCTTAACAAACTGCCCCAATGCATGAATCTTCATCATCATAACTATTACTTTTGTGACTTAGATTGTTTACACGAAGTGGCTGGAGTAGAACAAAGGAGGATGTTATTTTGGAGGTACTGACTTTCTTACACTGAGTAAACTTCTGCAACGAGAAAGCAAGTTCCGTTATTTTTCCTTGTTACAATATTTCACTCGGTTATCTAGCGACTGATTTCAGAACTGTAACCCTGCATGTTTAGAATTAAGAGGTTACGTTCCATTGCCGGTAACACACTTATTTTTGATTGTGTTGGCACCAATGCACCAACATTGAGACAACCAAGTTTGCTGCTGCATGTTTAGTTACTGGTCTGAATAATTCTAATTTACATGAGAGTTATTTTGTTATACTCTTGGATATAGGTGCATGCTACTCTGTTATACTCTATTTTTAAAATCTCATGTTACAATAATGGTGTAATACTGCATAGGAGGAAACCGTTTGATCCTTTTACTGATGGATATAATTTCTTACTTTTATAATCCTCTCAATAATCTCTTTCTCGTATTTGCTTGCTACCTGTGTTGATATCAAGATATTTGATTTAGTTGATGCATTTTTTCTTGTGTGCTACCTTCTGTGATGAACCATGAGCTGAGTAATTAGGTGCTTTACTTGACAGATGAAGAATGCATATGCCGTGCAACAGTTAAGGAAGAAAACCGGATATTCCAAAAAGCAGTTCTATGATGAAGCGTTTAAGATATACAAGGAGGTATAAGACTTTCATTGCTTGGAATTTAAGTTGTAGAATTTAAGCAGTTTGATTACATTGGCATGTGTTCAAGATTTGTGAGTTGGTGATTGCGTTAGCACGTGTTTAATATTTGCATGCTTGGTTATCGGATAAGGGAAGATGCAAGTTGTTACTTACAACATTTTTGTATGAACTCCGAACAAGTAGAATCACACTGCAGAATCCTTATAAGGGAAAATCATTTCTAAGGGGAAGTATTGTTGTATTTGAATGTATGTATAAACATCTGTTTGCATTCCCATTTCTCCTACATAGATCCATGTCAATATATGCTAGATTTGTCATGAATTATTGTTCTTGCGTATCAACTATTGAAATTACTTATCTGTAGGCTTTATGGTTATGAAGCTTTGTTGCCAGTGCTAGTTGCCAAACACTTCAACATATTGTTTTATTTATCCTTGCTATTATATAAATAAGAGTTGGTGGTGAATGCCCGGTAGTATCACACCCCTGCTTCTAACATCCCCCATCCAGGAAACCGCAGTTTCTTCTCCTTCCAAAAACTCGGTGCCAACATGTATGCCTAATAACCTCAAGCTAACAGCCTCGTGAGCTTTCTCATAGTTCTTTATTTCCTCACCAAACTGAACAACCTCTGCAGCTTCAGAAAATTAAGAAAACGTAATATCGTTTATAGAAGTGTAAGCATTGAAACACACAATTATTATTCTAAATGAAACCGGCTTGTTTTTTGAGCATGAATATATTGGTGAAATTCGTAGCAAAGCATGGGGCAATTATCTAGTTACAATAACAACCTTGGTTCTGATTATATTTTTTGGGATGAGTTGCATGATTTGTCAAAATGGTTTTAACTCTGTTCCATGCTGCGATTGCTTGTCCACCCACTTTACTTCTTAGTTTGTCATGGACTTCCTTCCGGTGACATGATTTACTGAGATATAAGTTTTCTTCCTTCTATTGCCTCCTTACAGTTTTTCTTAAATCAGTTAACTTTGATTTTTTTTCTCTGAGTTTTGAGAGAATATGATGTTCCGTCTTCTATATTATTTATGCATGACACCAATTAGTTTGTGGAATAACTCTGTCTGCGTTGTTCACTTTCCTTGGATTCAGGTTAACATGCTTTTCGCACGAGGAGACATATCATCTCTCCGGAAAGCTGTGACAGATAATATGCATTCTGTAAGCTTTCGCCTGCTGAATGGATGAGCCCGATGATGTCTTTTGCGGGGTTTTGCTGTTTATTCTTTTCTCTCTTCCTTTTTCTGAAGGCTATGAAAAATGAAATAAAGAGAAGACAAGCCAAGTGGAAGTCTGTATACTGGGAATTGGTGGAGCCTGCTGTAAACATAAGAACTTTGAGGGCTCGTATGGTAAGCTGTCTGTTGATTTCTATGATATATATATTTTTACACATTTACATTTGTATGCTGTATTTTCACGATTGAACCAAGCCAGTTGGTAATTGGTTAAGTCTTGTTTATTTTGCAGATTGGTCTTGATAAAAAGGACCTTGACAAAGCTTTCATACAGCTTACGCTTGAGTTCGTCACTAAGCAGGTTTCATTATCTAAAGTTCAAGTCTTTTTTTTTATACAATACAGCTGAGCTATAATGTGTTTCTTCTTTTCTTTTAAATTGCTGGCTTGATGTTGAACAAATTCACCTTTTCTTGGCTTTCTATGCATATTTGTACTTTCCCTTGACTGTTTCAATTACATTTCCTGTAGAAATATGAAGCCTATAATTCAAAAGGACAGGTTGTGTCAGGCGACAAGTCAAAGGAGGTACATTAAATATGTCAGGTTATTTCAAGTTTTAGTGTAAAATATGTGAGATAAAAGCACCTAGAACATGGCTTTTTTGCCCTCAAATTGCTTACGTTCTTTTTGAAATGTTAGTAGTGGTTCCTGGTGCAGTTTTGTCCTCAGGATGTCCTGTGTACATGTCTTTACATTGCTTTAGTGGTACATCTAGCATTACCTTAATATCAAGCAACATTTGTGTGATCAAGAAATGTTAAGTTTACAAACATTCCACTGTTTTCTCTTTCTGTAAATACCATGATAAAGTAGATTCTATGCAAAACAAAGTACTCCCTCCTTCTCAAAATAGATGTCGCAAATTAATCAAAACTTGGATGTATCTAGACACTAATTAGTACTCCCTCCGACCCAAATTAATTGACTTGCATTTGTCTAGATTCGGATGTATCTAGACATGTTTTAGTGCTAGATACATTCGAATCTAGGCAAATCCAAGTCAATTAATTTGGGTCGGAGGGAGTACTATATAGATACATCCAAATTTAAACAAACTTCCGTCATCTATTTTGAGACAGAGGGAGTAGATAAAATATACTAGTTGGCGGCCTTCCTCCTTCCCATAGTATGACATTCCAATGCTGCTCAAAACCTGGGTCATTTTCTCTTATCCATTTGTTGTCAAGTAGTAATTTGTTTTACATCTTTACGACAGCCGAACGGTTCAGCTTAGATAGCAAAACAATTCTCCTGATGTATTGTGGCATCTGTGTATCTTTCTGCAGGTACTCGTGAAAGAGATATGGGTGTTTGAGAGGTCCCTTTTCCACCCCGACGCATACTGGCGCGTATGTGGGCAGATTAAGTTGTGATAATCTCTTGACAAGCTCATTCGGCCCTACCTGAGCTGAGCGATGGCTTCTCTAATGCACAGCAGTTCCAAATAAACATTTTGTCCTGGCATCCTTATTTTTTCTCTCTCCTGTCTAACTGATGTTTAACAAGATCCTCCAGACACGTGTAGACAGTATTTGGTACGAGTAGGTTTTTACTTGTTTTCCCTTGCGAACTGTCGGCTGAAGGTACATGCTTTTCCCTGCTTAGAGAAGTAACTACTCCAGGCCATATTGCATCTTTGGAAGTTTTGGTTTAGGGTTACTAGATTTTGTCCCGCTGCGGGGTAACATACTGGTTGTAACTCGTGCAGTTCATGTGCTGCTGTGCTGTGCTGTGCTCTTGCACTTTGTTGGCAAGTTCCATAAGATTACCCGGTGAAGTTGGTCCTCGATTTTCTGAGCATGTACTACCAATGTTTCGTTTGGTATGAGTTCACCCTTGTGCCGTGGTATGTTTTCCATTCTTCTTCTGCACTGCGGTGATAGTGTATGCGTGTTTAGTTTCTGTCATGGACCTGCGCATCACTGGTATCGTTTCAGATGCTGGTAGATATATACGCTTGCTCACACATTCTCTGTTGTCCTATACAGCATACTGATCTACTACTGAATACTCCCTCTGTTCAGAGTTCAGAAATATAAGACATTTTTGCTTTGTGAATTGAATGTATCTGACGTATGAACCTAGATACATTCGATTCACAAAGCTAAAATGTCTTATATTTCTGAACGGAGGGAGTATATATTAATATACATCATACCATAGTTTCAAGTTCCTAGTGATGAGCTTTGGGTCCCCGTCCTGTACCCATTCTGGAAGCTGAGAATCTACGCTTGTAGAACCTGGAAGTTGGCGCATTCAGTGCGCCATAGCTACCCCATGATCCCACTAGTCAGTCCTTGTGAAAATAACAAAGAGTTACAGGAGTAGTACTACTAGGTCTCCGCAGCATCTCCGTCTCCTCCATAGATTGGTTCCCCCCCCCCTTCGACCGGTCTCGCCGGCATCGGAGGGGTGGGGAACCCGATCTATGGGTGGAGTTTTCAGTAAAAGTAGTGTTTTCAAGATTAGATTAGTGTTTTGGTTGTCATCTTCTTAATGGAGATGACATCGTCTATAATAAGTGATCTTCGGCATATCGTTCGACGACGAGATCTCTTTCCCGGCGTCAATGGTGGTGTTGAAAGATTAAGTTTCTATAGGTACAGTCTTTCGGATCTTTCTTCACCGGATCGATTTTGGACTTTTTCTCATGGTTGTCGCGAGGAGGATTATCCTCGCAATATTTGTCCCGGCTGCTACGTCCTCGACAATGGTGATTCGTACTCTCGGTTCGCCAGCGACGTCGATCAGGCTGTTCGGTTAATTTTCCCTGAAATACTTGTGTTGGATCTCTTGCCGATGTTGATTGATTACCTTAATGGCTGCGCGCGTGCACGTAGCCTCGGCACTGCGGCTCAAAAAATTATGGGAGAATCTTCATTGGTATTTACAGGTTATGGTTCGATATTTATCAGCGTTTGACTGCCTTTAGAGAAGTGCAAGATTATGTCTTGGAAGAAGAAAGAGATTGAAGACCTCGAAGATTTGCTAGTTTCTTTTAGACTTTATTTTGTAATCGATGGAGTCAGCTTACGTACCTCTACCATGTACTATTTGCTACTTTGAATATAACGTGGTATTGATTGTAAAAAAAAAAATCTTATTCTTCATTGAAGCAGATAAAGAATAAGTCCGCCATCATTGGGAGCTCTGGGAATTCCACTCTACAATATTTGCACGATGTCACGCACGACTATTTCTGCGCTCCGCTTAACCGCCGGCCACCGGAGTGCAGCGACATCAGCTTGGGCAGCTAGCCGTGGTCTGTTCTTCCCACCCACCCAGCTAATATCTCAGCTTGCTGCCTATTCTACTCCACCCCATGTTTATCCTCCACACCCGTCGTCTCAAATTCTTAACCTGCAGTCGCTCATTGCTGCTGATGCACGGGGCTGACTTTTGGCGGGCACGGCGGCGGCTGCTAGCCGATGATCGGGTGAGTGAAGGAGCGTCCCAATCAACCCGTATCTGTCGTGCAATGTCAACGATCGAGGCGAATGTCGTTGCCTCATCATTCCTTGCGTGTCGCGTGCAGCGGTAACCAGCTGTGAACACCAGTGACGGCCAAGGGCTGCTACCAGTAGTACTACTATACAGCACGCGATGACGGAGCCATATGCGCGCCCTCCCTTAATGGCCTACTTTTCTCGGCTTAATCTGACTGGGTCGACGAGCAAACCAATATAATATACTCCTATTAAGATGAGCACCCCTAAGAGCAAGTACAATAATTCCAGTCAGCAGGCTATAAACTATACCACATCAGTAAAAAAACTAATAAAATACTAACTAGAAGAGAGAAGAAAGGAGAGAGAATAGAGCTGGCATACAGCCGGGCGATAGCACAGGAAACGAGAGCACGCAGCTCGCTAGTAGCCCATTGTCGGCTGTACAGCCAGCTCTCCCCTTCCTTCTAGTCTTGCATAAAAACATCACTACAGGACGCGCGCGCTACGCCGAGGGCAAAAAGCCGTCGGCGTAGGCTAAAATGCCCTCGGCGTATGGTACGCCGACGGCTGCCCTCGGCGTAGCCTCCTCGGCAAAGGTCTCCCTCGGCGGAGCACGTAGAGGCCGTCGGCGTATCAAAATGCCGTCGGCGTATGCTACGCCGAGGGCAATGCCGTCGGCGTAGCGGCCGTCGGCATAGCTTGTCGACAGGTTGCAAAATATTTTTTTTTAAAAAAGATAATTTTTTATTTTTATTTTCTCAATTTTTGAATCTTTGAATTGTTTGACTCGTTAATCTCTCACTTTGAACATTTTTAACACTAATTACACTTAATATTTGGTCAAACTTCCCGGCCGGTCACCCATCCTAATACTACTCCAGCTCCAGCACGCTTAACTTCCTCGTTCCTTCAGAATCTGTTTCCGCAAAGTAATTCATACATTGTTGTCAATACTATGATATCAATCCTATTAACCCTTATATCAACATGTCACATGTTTGTATTTTTTGAAATTACAAACAATTATCTAAGTAAACAATAATAAATAAGTAAAAAATATTATTGAATTCAAATAAAAATATAATAATTTTACTTTTTTCTATTTTTCTATTTAATATGGAATAATTAATATCTTTAAATCTGTAAATCGGAATTTAACAAATAATATGTCTAAGTTGATCAGAAAAATGAGAGGAATCCAAATATGATATCCATATCAACTAATCACAGACCCTCCGTGTTTTGAATTATCTATTTGGTGGTTGCTTTAGAAAATTTCCTTTTTGCGCTCGGATAATGAAAAATGCCTTTTTGGTGCGATGAAAAGAAAAACTTGCATTGAATATTTAATAAAATAGCATATTGTGAACCTAAAAATGATTTTTGTAAAAAAACATGAGCATCGGATCATGTACATGTAGTTCATATCTGACCCACTTCCTGCCGATTCGGCAGGAATTTGTCTTTTTCACCAGAGGTGAATGGAAAGGTTTCGGATACCCCTGTTGGGACATTGTCCATATAAGGTGGTATAGTATTTTTGTAAAATGTGATGGTAGCATTTTGAATTAGCCATTTGGTGGTTGCTTCACAAAATCGTCTGTTTTTTGTGCTCGGAAAATGGAAAATGCCTTTTTGGTGCGACGAAAAGGAAAACTTCCTCCTACAACATTATTCGCCATGCCATGATGCATGTGTATGCACAATATGGGCACATTATCACAAACTATGCCTTGATTCTAGCCATAACATTGGTCATTTGACCCGAAAGCCAAGAAACCTCGAATGAGATAGGTCATTTTGTGAAGTTTTTTTTCAGACATAATCAATGTACCAAGTTTGATATTTTTCCTTGTAACTATGTCACATAATATGACACCACGCGAAGGTTTCGCATTGTTTCGATCGTTTTTGAATTTTTTATGCCCATTTTAAACTATCGTCAAACTTTGTCGAACGCCGGGCATGAAGATTCTTAGCTCGGGGCCGAGCCTTGCTAAACTTGCATTGGATCTTTGATAAAATATCATATTGTGAACCTAAAAATGATTTTTGTAAAAAAACATGAGCATCGGATCATGTACCTGTAGTTCATATCTGACCCACTTCCTGCCGATTCGGCAGGAATTTGTCTTTTTCACCAGAGGTGGACAGAAAGGTTTCGGATCCCCTTATTAGGACATTGTCTATATAAGATGGTATAGTATTTTTGTAAAATGTGGTGGTACCATTTTGAATTATCCATTTGGTGGTTGCTTCACAAAACCGTCCGTTTTTTATGCTCGGAAAATGGAAAATGCCTTTTTGGTGCGACAAAAAGGAAAGTTTCCTCCTACAACATTGTTCGCTATCCCATGATGCATGTGTATACACAATATGGGCACATTATCACAAACTATGCCTTGATTCTAGCCATAACATTGGTCATTTGACCAGAAAGCCAAGAATAAACCTCGAATGAGATAGGTCATTTTGTGAAGGTTTCTTTGAGACATAATCAATATACCAAGTTTTATATTTTTCCTTCTAACTATGTCACATAATATAACACGACGCGAAGGTTTCGCATTGTTTCGATCATTTTTGATTTTTTTATGCCCGTTTTAAACTATATATAATGTTTTATGTTTTACTTAATTTTTATTCACAAATGTGTATTATTTGAGTGTAGATAGATAGGTCTTATTTTTCTGCAAATTTTGATATATTATTTGTATTTTTCCGAATTAGAATGATTTAGTTATGATTTTTTAAAGTTTAATGAGATAAAATAAAAATTAGCTACGCCGAGGCGCCCGTCAGTAGCATAGGATATCTCAAGGCAATTCTACGCCGACGGCTGCTTGGCGGAGCTGGCCTAGACGATGGCTACGCCGACGGTCCCGACGTTTGGCCGTCGGCGTAGCTTCCCATTCCTGTAGTGCATGTACATGCATGGGCTGTTCGGTTTAGTCCGTTTAAATATTCAATAGAGCCAACTTTAGAGCAAGCTTACTGTACAAACTTTACTTAGAAAGGCTTTAGAACGGCTTTAGATGACTTGGCATATACTTATAGCCGGCAGCTGGCTACGTTATTGTTCTTGTTCTAAGTAGAATATTGTGAGCCGGCTCGGGCAGGGATAGTTAAAGACTGTAGCTCCTCAAGAACCGATCTGTTGCTCAGAGCCTCACAAGTATCAAATACGAGGGCGGAAACGAAACTACAAGTTGGCGACACGATGCTGTGACGATGCCATCGGATTTTCTCTATTGCCTACTCCCTCCGTTTCAAAATATAAGATGTTTTAGTTTTGTAAAGCAAATATATCTAGATTTTTTTTATACATAGGTTTATTTAGATTTGAAGTGAATCTACAAACTACAAGAAGTCTAGATTTTTTTTAAATATGTACGTCCGTAGGTATACATTACTTGTATTTATAATTGTAGCAATACAAAGATGAAATGCATACAAGTAACAGAAAACAAAGAGAAACAAACGGTTGAACAACTGCAAACAGTCATCTCCGCAACTACTAAGGACTCAAATCCTTCACCGTCGTCAGAGAAGAAGAAGACCACCAACAACCGGTCCACACTTTGGCACTGAAGAAACCCCTAGCCATAAGGCGTCAATGAGCCGCAATAACCACCAGCACCGTAAGACTGAATCTAGCCTGCTGCTATGCAATATCGACTGGAGGATCCCTCCGAGCATCTTCACCGCCGGATCCGGGGCCAGCGCCACCCCGCCTATCAAGCGGCCGGATCCTCCACCATCCACCACAAACCAGCAGTAGTCCGCACCGCCGCACTCCAAGACTGCCATGACCAGATCGGCGGCAAGATCAACACGACACAAAGTCGGAGCACACGCCCGACGAAGGCACAATCCCACAAGCTTCTTGACGTCGTAAACGTCGCCGAGATGGGGTTGAAGCCGGGGTACCATTATTCGATGTAGCGCATCCACCACCATTTGAGATGCGCCACCACGATACCACAAAACGCTAACATTATGGACCTTGATGAACGCCGAACGTAGGTCCTGGGTCCCCACCCCCTCTCGCCCGCATGAGCGAAAGCGGAGGAGGGGAGGACCCGTCGATCGCCGGCGGGGAGGAGGCGGTGGCCAGGGCTTTTTTTTGAGGAGGAGGCGGCTAGATACATTTTGTTCACAAAGCTAAAACATCTTATATTTTGAAACAGATGGCGTACATTTGTTCGGAATGTTCCTAGCCCATTCTTGGTTTGCTGAATTCAAAGACGGGCGACATGCTGCGGTAATTTTAAATCGAGACCTTCTTGATACGTTGCAAACGTATCTATAATTTTTGATGTTCCATGCTTGGTTTATATCTAATTTCTTATGTTTTGTGCATACTTTGAAGTACTTTTTATACACTTTCTTGGCTAACCTATTAACAAGATGCCACAGTGCCAGCTGCCTGTTTTCTGCTGTTTTTGGTTCCAGGAAAGTCAGAAAATGAATATTCTCGGAATTGGACGGGACAAAAGCCAGAGTAAATATTTCACCGAGGGAGACATGGAGCCAGAATACGAGACGGAGAGGGGCCAGGGGCAAGCCACACCACCTGGCCGCGCGGCCAGGCCTGGCCTACGCCAGGGGGTGGTGCGGCCGCCTAGGGCACCCCCTCGGCCTCCCCTTTCACCTATATATTGCCTCCGATATAGAAACCCTAAGTACCCGATAAAAAAACCACGAAAGAGTCTGTAGCCGCCGTCATCTCCATCCTTAGACCGGGAGGGATCTGAAGCTCTTCCCGGCACCCTGCCGGAGGGGAGAATTCACCCTAGAGGCCTTCTTCATCACCATGCAAGCCTCCGGTGTGATGCGTGAGTAGTTCATCCTTGGACTACAGGTCCATGTAGTAGCTAGATGGTTGGTTGTCCTCCTTTGTGCTATCATGTTTAGATCTTGTGAGCTCCGTTCATGATCAAGATCATCTATTTGTAATCATACATGTTGTGTTTGTGAGGATCCGATGGATATTGAGATGCTATTTCAGATTGATTATTGATTCTATCATGTCTTTGTTATTTGTGATCTTGCATGCTCTCCGTTGTTAGTAGATATCTTGGCCGAGTAGATGCTAGCAACTCCAAGAGGGAGTATTTATGCTCGATAGTGGGTTCATGCCTCCGATGTCAGGAAGTGACAGAAATCTCTAAGGTACTAGATGTGCTGTTGCTACTAGGGAGAAAACAACAATCCTTTGTTCATAGAACAATCGTATTGTTTACTTTACACGCAATGCTTAATGCAATTATCTGTTGCTTGCAACTTAATACTAGAGGGGGTTCAGATGATAACCTGAAGGTGGATTATTAGTCATAGATGCAGTTTGATTACGGTCTATGTATAATGTTGTAATGCCCAATCAAATCTCATAGGAGTCAAGATGATTAGTATATGCATGTATGCTTTCTCGATGTTTGTCAATTGCCCCGCTGTAATTTGTTCACCCAACATGTCATCTATCTTAAGGAGAATCACCACTAGTGAACGATGGACCCTGGTCCTTTCTTTTACTATCAATCTACAACTGTTTACTATTTTCTGTTTACTTTCTGCAAGCTACTACTATCTTCCAAACAATACGTTTAATCCTTTGTTTTCAGCAAAACCGGTGAGATTGACAACCTCACTATCAGTTGGGGACAAAGTTCTTTGGTTGTGTTGTGCAGGATTCCAAGTTAGAAACAACACCTTGGAGATGTTTCCTTGCTCCTAGTGGTTCGATAACCTTGGTTTCACAACTGAGGGAAAATTTGCTGCTGTGCTCATCATACCTTCCTCTTGGGGTTCCCAACGAGCTCATCGTATCTTGATCCAACAAGCATCTTTCTGGCGTCGTGGATTGAAGGAACAAGCACCCACATCAACCACGCGCCAGCAAGTATTTTTCTAGCGCCGTTGTCGGGGAGTCAAGGACATCTTCACAAGGGGAGTCCCTCATAACCAATCTCTTTACTTTGTTATTTTTGTTTTGCTTAGTTTATTTCTGCTTTGTTTGCTTGTTTCTTTATCAAAAACACAAAAAAATAGTTATACTAGTTAGCTTTCTTTATTTAAAACATAAGAAATGACTACTCTTGAAAACACTAAGTTGTGTGACTTCACTAGCACCAACAACAATGATTTCATGTGCACACCTATTACTCCACCTGTTCCTGAAGCTACTTTCTTTGAAATTAAACCTGCTTTACTCAATCTTGTTATGAGAGAACAATTTTCTGGTATTGGTACTGAAGATGCTGCTGCTCATCTTAATAACTTTGTTGAACTTTGTGAGATGCAAAAACATAGGGATATAGATGGATATATTATTAAGCTTAAATTGTTTCCTTTCTCTTTGAGAGGAAAAGCTAAAGAATGGTTGCAATCCCTAACTAGAAATAGTATTGATTCTTGGACTAAATGCAAAGATGCTTTTATTGGAAAATACTATCCTCGTGCTAAGATTATATCTATGAGAAGTGAAATAATGAAATTTAAACAATCTGATAATGAACATGTTGCTCAAGCTTGGGAAAGAATGAAATTTAAACAATCTGATAATGAACATCCTACGAGAAGCCGAAGAGAAGGTTCACAAAGTTTGACTGGACTGACAAATGTGAAGCAAGTTTCCAAGATCTCAAAAAGAGATTGATTTCAGCCCCAATACTGATCATGCCAGATATCAAGAAGCCGTTTGACGTGTATTGTGATGCATCCAAGATTGGTCTCGGATGTGTATTGATGCAAGAAGGCAAAGTCATCGCATATCTGTCTCGACAACTGAAGCAACATGAGCAAAACTACCCCACCCATGATCTTGAATTAGCAGCTGTAGTGTTAGCCTTGAAGACATGGCGTCATTATCTTATGGGTAATCGTTGTGAGATTTACTCAGATCACAAGAGCTTGTAGTATATTTTCACTCAGAAGGAGCTGAATATGAGGCAAAGGAGATGGATAGAGTTAATCAAGGATTATGACCTTGACATTCACTATCACCCCGGCAAAGCCAATGTGGTAGCGGATGCTCTTAGCAGATTGCCGTGTAGGTTAAACACCATGATCAAGGAGAAGCAACCAAGTTTGCATGAAGAGTTGGAGCAGTTTAGAACTGAGCTAGTTAGCAAAGAATTTTTAGCTAGCATTGAACTTTAACCCACTTTGATCAGCCAAATCAAGGAAGTCCAGAAGGGAAATGCAAGTATCGACGGAATCAATCGTCGTATTGGTACATGAAAGGTACCTGGATTCACCGAAGACGAAGAAGGAGTTCTGTCATACAAAGGACGTATCTGTGTGCCAGCAGATTTGGAGCTGAAGCAAGTTATCATGCAAGAAGCTCATGATACTCTTTATTCTATCCATCCCGGAAGAACGAAGATGTATCAAGATTTGAAGGAGCAATTTTGGTGGCACAAGATGAAGAGAGAAATCAGGAGCTACATCGCCAAATGTGACATCTGTCAGAGAGTCAAAGCGGAACATCAGAGACCTGCAGGACTGTTGCAACCATTGCAGATTCCGGAATGGAAATGTGATTCCGTCGCAATGGACTTTATCACCGGTTTGCCTACTTCTAGTAGGGGAAATGACTCAATCTGGGTCATCATTGATAAACTGTCCAAGATAGCTCATTTTATACCTGTCAAGACAACCTACCAGAGTTCGAAGCTAGCAGAGTTGTACATTGCCAGAATTGTTATTCTGCATGGAACCCCCAAGACCATAGTATCGGATCAAGGAACCTAATTTACCTCGAGATTTTGGCAGAAAGTTCAAGAAGGATTAGGAACCAAGTTGAATTTTAGCACAGCTTATCACCCACAGACCGATGGACAGACTGAAAGAGTCAACCAAATCTTAGAAGATATGTTGAGAGTTTGTGTGCTCGAGTATGGATCAAAATGGGAAGATTGTCTGCCTTTCGCAGAATTCTCATACAACAACAGTTACCAAGCAGTTTGCAAATGGCCCCATTTGAGTTCCTATATGGAAGGAAGTGCGTACCCTTTGAATTGGTCGCAAGTAGGAGAGTCAGATTTTCGGACCCGACATCCTATGAGAAGCCGAAGAGAAGGTTCACAAAGTCCGTGAGCACCTCAAGACCGCCCAATCAAGACAGAAGAGTTATGCTGACAAGAGATGTAGAGACCTGACTTTCAATGTCGGAGATTTTGTGTATCTCAAAGTTTCGCCATTGAAGGGAACACAACATTTTAGTCTGAAAGGAAAGTTAGCCCCCAGATATATGTGACCCTTCAAGATTCTGAATCATCAAGGAGAAGTATCATATCAAATGGAACTGCCAGAGGAGATGTCTGCCATCCATAATGTGTTCCATATCTCGTTACTTCGCAAATGCCTAGAAGTGCCGGAGAAGACCGAAGTTTTCAAGAACATCGATCACCAAGCCGTTGATATCAACAAGGATCTGACGTATCGTGAAGTGCCCATCCGTATCTTGGAGGAAGCTTACAGAACCACCAGGATCCGGAGTATCAAATTTCTCAAGATCCAATGGAGCAACCATACCAAAGAAGAAGCCACTTGGGAGCGAGAGGATTACATTAGGACTGAGTTCCCAGATCTCTTTAGTTCCTAGTTTTCTTTCTTAAATCTCGGGACGAGATTTTATTTAAGGGGGGAAGGTTTGTAACATCCCAAAACTTTAATCCAAGATATCAAGATCCAAAGCACCCAATTTAGGGTTAACAAAACCTTTTTATTATTAAAACAATTAAGCATGCATATGGTGTTGCATTAATAGGGAATTGTTTTGAATTGCCATGTGTGTTTGTTCTAATGATTGTAAAATGATTCTAAGGTGATTTCCACATCATATAGATCATTCCCAAGCAAAATGCCCTGACAGCCTCGCACAAGCCACGCCTTGCCTTCAGCTTGCGTGTGCCGCTCCGCCATAACCCCAGCACCTCCCCAGACACGCCCTCTTTCCGCCACGTGACCAGCAGCCACTGTGAAATGCATCGAGCACCGCCTCTGCCGCGCAGAGCGCCAGCCTTTCCTGACCGCATGCCACCACAGAGCGTCGCCATCATGCCATAGCTGACCGCCAGGAGGAAAGCCACCATCTGCCTACCCTGCCCATGCCTGTAGCGCCCTGTATCGTCATCACCGACGAGCTCACCGTCGCCCTCACGGTCCCCTCGTCGAGCCTATATAAGGAGCCCTCCCCAGCACCATTTCCTCACACCACTCAACTCCCCTCTCACCACTGATCCTTCCCCACCGTTAGCCGAAGGCGCTCGAGCAGCCGTTCGCTGAAATTGTGCTAGAGTTCGTCGTAGGAGAGAAGAAAGGGGCCCGATGATTTCGTCCACCCTAGGAGCTGCCGCGACCTCGCCTGAGTCCGCCGTCGTCTCCTCATTTGATCGCCCCCATCGCCACACTAGCTGGAGCCCTGGTATGCCCCCACTGCACCCCCACCGAGCTGCTAGGGTTCCGTCTCACCGATGACCTGTCCGTCGTCGATGACGAGCCATAGCCGTCGATCGTAGTTCTAATCGTGTGACCCACATCGCCCCGTACCACTTCGTGTTGAAGAGCCGCTGGCATGCGAGACCCCCCTGTCAGCTGTTCTCTGCGCCGCGGAGTGTGACTGGGCTGGCCCATTAGTGTTCCTGCCTTAGCCGACAGATTCAAATTTAGATTTTTCAATTTAGACTTAATCTAGTTTTTGTCCACTAGTTTGAAAATCATTTCAGAAAGATTTACTTAACCAAATTGAATGATTCCAATTTTGTTGGAAAGATAATTTAAATCTGTATCCAAGCCCATTGGATTTAAATCAATTAGAGTTATAGATCACATATAGCAAAAATAACAATACATAGACTTTTCTACATTCAAATATTTTTCAAAAATCAACCATAATAGCTTTTGAGTTGATTCAAACTCTCAAGAATCACATTTGACAATACCTATCTGAATATGTAATAATATTTAGGTTTGCATGAAGTGACTTTGGACTAGTACCAAAATAATGCTATAGAGGCATTTCTAGTCACTTTAAATTATTAAATATTAATCTTAAACTTTATAAAATGTGATCCAACATTTAAATCACATTACCATGTATTAGAATATGTGGTGATGACATGTGTCCACATGATCCCATATTTTAAATGGAGAATATTAAATCTTAATTAATTTCAATGACTAGAAATTACTTTTCTCAAATAAAATAAATAAAACCAGTTCATTAAAATCTTGTGATGATTATGATGATACTAGATCATCAAGCGTGTGCCTTAGTGGCTAAATATACTAGTCAAGTATTGTTTGGTGATTGTGTATTTTCTTATGTATTTATAGACGATAGTACCGACCAAGTCTACGAAGAGGAGGAGTTCTACCCCGAAGAAGACGAGGAGAATTTCAACCACTACACCAATCAAGGCAAGCTATTATTGGCAAGCTAAAACTTGCAAGCCATCACTAGATGCAATTATAACCCAAGCAAGATGCCTTAGGAATGCTTTGGTTATACCTTTTTTATTTATACCCATCCCAAGCTTTCTTACAAGCTTTACTTTCTTTTACTTTACCAAAGTTCCTTACTTTGTTTATAGATAGCATAAAGAGTATAAAACTTGGCCTATCTAGTTAGAATTAGATGTCATTCTAAGGCATGAGATTGAGATTAGCATCCCACCTTAGTGAACACTCTTAACTTAGTGATTAGAGCCAAACTAAAAACTTGATCACTTTAGATGGGAATACTTGGTGAAAATGCTTATGAAAACCTTGGAATGATGAGTCATGCTATTGAGATGTTTTGACATGTGTTGAGAAACACTAATGGTTTATGATGATGAAAATGTTGAGGCATGAGCCTTAACCCTTTATAAAAACTGATGGTTGGGTTCGGATGCGATACCATTCCAATTTTACTGTACACCCACAATACCTGAATTGGGTAAGGCTTAGCTAGAAATTTATATGCATTAGTATTAGTTCCCTTGCGGGAGAGGTATGAGCTGAGGCTACCTCTCAATGTTGTCCACCTATGCAGTGCCCAGGATGGCAGATGGCCATGGCTGGGAGGCCAAGCTCATAGGAGAGGTGCTTATACTAGAGTGTGTAAAGGAAAGGTTATGTTTGATTATATGCATACTAAGTATGATGATTCAGGGTTATCCCTGACAGATATATCGAATGTTGTGGTGAAAGAGTACCACCTCTGCAGAGTGTCAAACTATTCGAATAGCCGCGTCCACGGTTATGGACAGTTGGAGTGGCCATACTATTCCGTTGTCAGGTGTTTTCAAAATGACTTATGAAATGAATTGTGACATGACTTGACCACAACATGGTTGTGACTATGACAACTAAGTTCCCCTTAGGTGATTTAGAACTTTATTTTATCTTTCTTGATTTCTGAACTCAGCTTAGGTTTCAAACTTAACTTTACAAATAAACTTAAAACTTAGCTTTCCTACTAGAACTACCTTGCTTGTTAGTGATAGTTTGCGAGTACTTAAAAAGTACTCATGGCTTTGTCCCTGGCTATTCCCGTGGCCAGACTATGAGGAGGACTATCCAGAAGAAGGACAGCAGGGCGACTATGACAACTAGGATCATCTCCCATCGTCAGTGTTGCCTATGACACTGAAGATGGAGCCCACCGCTACGCTATTTATTCTGTTGCTTGTTTGTACTAAGACTGGATCATGAGATCCTTTATTTGTGTAAGACCCTATTATGGTTTGTAATGGATGATGTACTATGATATCCAATCTGTTATGTCTCGCAAAAATGGTAATCCTAGGATTGCGATGTATGGCATAAAAGGCATCTGGGATTAAAAATCCGGGTGTTGACAAGTTGGTATCAGAGCCATCCTGACCATAGGAGACCCTAGTTAGAATGGACGCCCGAACAAAAGAAAACTTAGTTTCAAAAAAAAGTGAGTATTTATGAAAACCTATTTCCTCTCTTACCCTTGGGATTCTTTCTCTAAAAAAAATACATGTTCCTCAAAAATTCTTACATTACTACATAAATTTTTGACACACTTGATCACCTCACTAACTTTCTCATCCTAAATTCTTATATATGGAAGTTTAGTACTGTAAGTTCTACCAGTTGGGAAACGGAGACCAACTGATCTTCGAGACGGATCTTGATGCACTATCTGAGTACTTGGAGCGCCCACATCCGGAGTTCTTTGGAGCTCAACTCAATGGTCCCCCAGGAGGAGATTTACAATGGTAGTAGTTGCTGATCTTCAAGGCAAGATGGAGGCACCACTTTCCGAGAAGATTCAATTCATCGTGAGAGAGAACAACTAGCTAGATGGATTAGCTAGGGCAATGCATGAAGCTCTCGCTCGTCTTTGCGCACAGAATGTCAACTTGATCCAGGGAACCCGCTTTGCTCACTATGCAAGGCGTGATTCTATGGGAATGCCTCTGGAGATGCCAAGTCACCCGGAGTTGAAGCTTCAAGTGGAGAACCTCGAATTCCTATTGTACGATAGGCAGAAGGAATTGGACAATGCTCGAGAGTTCACCAACCACAACCTTGCCATTGCCGCCTAGAAGGCCCAAACTTTCTCCCTGCTCGTCAAGGATCGTCATTCTCTTCGCCGTTAACGCACAAATAAGGATCGCACCATCGACCGTCTTTGCAAGAAGGTGGCTGACTTCGAGAAGACCATCAAGGAGCAAGAAGCTCAGCTTGCAGCAAAAGAAGAAGAGGAAGAAGGTGAAGACAACCAGGGGATATTCACTCATACCTCAGCAATGATGATGACTATCTGGAAGATGATGCCATGGACTTCTACACCGACATGATGACTCAGACTTCATCGATGATGAGTAGATGCACTAGAGCACTATCGTAGGAGTGAGAAGTATCGGTCCCATTGTATCTTAGCTTGCAGAATGATTCTTAAAACCATCTATTTTCCCTTTTGTTGTGGTGTGTGAGTGTTTGTATCATGTGCTTTTCTTGAATGAATGAAAAGAAGTTAGTTGCAAAACCTGAGTCAAACTCAAACTTTTAGCTTTGAAACCATAACCATGAACCTTAGAACTTTCCCTCTTACCCCATTATCTATCTCAATCTTCAGATGACTCGTGGAAACCAAGGAGGGAGCAGCTCATCGCAGGACCCAATGCTGCAGATTCTGCAAACACTCATTCCAGACCACGAAGCTAGTAGGGCAGAGCGCCAAGAAAATCTAGCCACACTGCAACAGATCGCCCAGATGGCTCACAACAATCAGGGCCATGGAAATCAGGATCATCATGGTTCCAAACTCAAAAACTTCTAGAATACCAATCCCCCAATCTTTAGCAAGTCATGCTGATGATTGGTTACAGACCATGGAAAACAACTTAGAAGTCGCCGGAGTGGATGCCAACGAGAAAGTTCTGTTTGCCACCCACTATCTGGCAGGAGATGCAAGAGCATGGTGGAACAACACCCGCACAATGAACCACGGTCAAGTGATGACGTGGGAAGCCTTCAAAGTCAAGTTCAGTCGCACCCATGTGCCGCAGGGTCTAGTCACCAGAATGAGAGATGAATTCAGAGAACTAAAGCAAGGCAGAATGACTGTGGTGGAGTACCGTGACAGTTCTTGTCCCTCGCCAGGTATGCACCTGATGAGATCAACACGGAGGCCAAGAAGAAGGAGAGATTCCTGAACGGACTGCATGATGAGATGCATACGGTGCTAGTCAACATCCGTTTCGAGGATCTCGAAGAGCTAGTCGACTCTGCCATCCAGATGGAAGGGAATATCAACCAAGCAAATGACAACCGCAAACGTCGGATGATGCACCAAGCTAGGTCCCACAGTGTGAAGGGAATATGCCCGAGAGGCAATAATAAAGTGGTTATTATCTTATTCCTTGTTTATGATAAATGTTTATTTTGCATGCTATAATTGTATTGATCGGAAACATCAATACATGTGTGTTTAATAAACAAAAGGGGTTCCTAGTTATGCCTCTCTTATAGACTAGCTTGTTGATTAACATGATGATCAAGGTTTCCTGATCATGGACATTGGATGTTGTTAATAACAAGGTCACACCATTGGTGGAATGATGTGATGAACATTCATCTGAAGTATAGCATTACGATCAAAGTCATTATGTTTATATTGCTATAACATCATACGAAGTAATCTTAGTCCTTAGACCATGAGATCATGTTAATTGCTAACACCGGAAGAGTATCTTGATAACATCAAACGTCACACCGTAACAGGGTGACTATAAAGGTGGGTTCGATTGCTGAAGGTGTTATGTTGAGGCTCATGGATCAAGAGTGGGATTTTTCCATCCCGATGACGGATAGATATACTCTGGGCCCTCTCGGTGATATCACATTGAAATAGCTTACAAGCAAGTGATGTGATCACTAGAATGTTATATCACGGGAACAAGAAAAGAGTGCATGTCGGTAACGAGATCAAACTAGGTATTTGGATACCGATGATCAAATCTCGGACATGTAATATATCGCGAGACAAAGGGATTTAATTACAACGTTAAAGGTTCACACGATCACAAGAGTCATCGTTGAATGTGTAGGAGTCAGTATGGATCTCCAGGTCCCGCTTTTGATTATTGATCTGAGAGGGGTCTCAATCATGTCTGCATTATTCACGAACCGTAGGGTGACACACTTAAGGGATACCGACACCATTTGGAGCAAATATGTTTCAGATAAAGATTTAAGAAAGCCCTGGAATTATTTCAAGAGACACCGAAACTGTTTCGGGTGAAATTGCTGAAATTGGTTCTGCATGTAATATTGAAATGTTGCAGGGGGTTTTATGTGAATGTTTGTTAATTAAATTAATTAACAAAATTCTGAATAAAACTAATAAAAGAGTTTTATTAAATGAGAGAGCATTAAATTTGGAGAAATTTAATGCATTTTAAGTGGAGACTTTAATGGAGAATGTGAAGAGGCAAATTTAAGTGGAGGGGGTTACCACCACATGAATGGGGGAGGTGAAGGGTCACCTCCATGGGGCGCCATCCATGGGAGGGGTACCCTCCCCTCCTCCTATAAAAGGCCCCCCTCTCCTCACTTCTCACACACACCTCCTTGTGAAGGATCTCTCTCCCCCTCTAGTATTATTTCCCCATGGTCTCGGATTAGCGAGATACATGTTCCTGGTGGCTTTATCTGGAAAGGAGTTCTTGCTTCTGCTTTCTTGGAAGCGAGGGACGGAGGTTGTCGGGTGCAGGACGTGTGTGCGATCACGGATGCACCGCTGCTGCGGTGCTGGACTTGGTGGTGCTGGAGCTGGATCGATGGGCGTCTTTGGAGCCGGACCTGCTGGACTTCATCACGATCTTGAGATCGGCAAGTGTACGACTACATCAACCACGAGTTCCTACTCGTTAACAAAGCTCGTTGTCTACGAGGGTAAGTTCTCTTTGGATGTATGTCCACCCGTTGCTTTGTACCTAGTAGATAGATCTTGGCGTGTAGTTCACACCGTAGGATTTTTTTTGTTTTCTATGCTGCGGACCCAACACAGTGCCCATAAGTATCGCCCCAACCCGTTTGCCGGATATGCCCCGTGGAACAATAGACCCCCAATGTCTTGCCCAAGCTACCCCAACCGCAGCGGAGGAAATGTGAAGTCCGGAGGAAACAACAACAACCACCCCGACAACTCTAGCAATTTCAACCGTGCACCGCCCAAGCCCCACAACAACAACAACAACACTGCACCGAGAACTGGAAGCAGTACTGTGCCCGTGGCAGCAAAAGACAAGTCTCAGATTACTTGTTTCAAGTGTGGGGTGAAGGGTCACTACTCCAATGAGTGTCCCAAGAAGATTGCCGCCACTGCCAACGTGAATGCCCCAGCTCAACAACAGCGCCGTGTTCAACCCGGAAGAAGATTCGCCCTAGGGAACCCTCATAACCGCAACGGCCGTCTCTTCCACATGAACGCCAAAGAAGCCCAAGAAGCGCCAGATGTCGTGCTGGGTATGTTTTCTGTCAACTCAATTTTAGCAAGAGTGTTGTTTGATTCTGGAGCATCGCACTCGTTTGTCACCGAAGAATTTGCATGCACTAGTAAGATTCACCCAACCAACTTGAAGCATGTCATGATAGTTCAAATACCTGGTTCAACCACAAAAGCTAGAAAAATTTGCAAAGCTGTACCTATCAGAATACATGGGATAGATTTTTATGTCAATCTAATAGTACTTGGAACCAAAGGTTTGGAAGTAGTACTAGGAATGTATTGGATGTCAAAGCATAAAGGATTGATCGACTGTGCCAAGAAAGCCATCACCATGACCAGTAGCTCTGGAGTATCAGTAGAGCATATATCTGAAACCTTGCCCCGTCAATTCAAGTGCAACAAGAGTCTAGCCCTACCCACCATAGACCAAGTCAGTGTAGTCTGTGAATACCCCGACGTATTCCTAGATGAATTGCCCGGTATGCCCCTGGATAGGGATATTGAGTTCATTATTGAATTCATCCCTGGAACCGGACCCATAGCTCAGAGACCCTATAGCATGAACCCATCAGAGTTAGTAGAGCTGAAGAAGCAACTGGATGCTATGTTGGAGAAAGGCTTGATTCAACCAAGCGCATCGCCATGGAGATCGCCCATGTTGTTCGTCGACAAGAAGGATGGAGGCAACCGTTTGTGCACAGATTACCGGAAGTTGAATGACGTCACAATCAAGAACAAGTACCCCTTGCCAAAGATAGAGGATCTATTTGATCAGTTGACGGGTGCCAGAGTGTTCTCTAAGATTGATCTTAGGACTGGTTATCACCAACTTAAGATTTGTGCAACGGATATTCCAAAGACCGCCTTTACCACCAGATATGGATTATATGAGTATATGGTCATGCATTTTGGATTAACCAATGCCCATGCTTATTTCATGAATCTCATGAATAAGATCTTTATGAATTTTCTAGATAAGTTTGTCGTTGTGTTTATCGACGATATCCTTATCTACTCCAAGTCAGAAGAAGAGCATGAGCAACATCTGAGAATCATCCTTGAAACCCTTAGAGAGCATCAATTGTATGCCAAGCTCAGCAAATGTGAGTTTTGGCTAAAAGAAGTAGGATTCCTCAGCCATATTGTTTCTGCCGGAGGAGTCACCGTTGATCCCGCCAAGATCAAAGATGTTAAATAATGGGAAGCCCTAACCACTCAAACCCAAGCCCGTGCATTTCTCGGATTAGCAGGATATTACCGCAAGTTCGTAGAAGGATTTTCGAGCATCGCAAGACCTATAACCCAATTGTTGAAGAAGGACAAGAAGTTTGACTGGACTGACAAATGTGAAGCAAGTTTCCAAGAGCTCAAAAAGAGATTGATTTCATCCCCTATACTGATCATGCCAGATATCAAGAAGCCGTTTGACGTGTATTGTGATGCATCCAAGATTGGTCTCAGATGTGTATTGATGCAAGAAGGCAAAGTCATCGCATATCTGTCTCGACAACTGAAGCAACATGAGCAAAACTACCCCACCCATGATCTTGAATTAGCAGCTGTAGTGTTAGCCCTGAAGACATGGTGTCATTATCTTATGGGTAATCGCTGTGAGATTTACTCAGATCACAAGAGCTTGAAGTATATTTTCACTCAGAAGAATCTGAATATGAGGCAAAGGAGATGGATAGAGTTAATCAAGGATTATGACCTTGACATTCACTATCACCCCGGCAAAGCCAATGTGGTAGCGGATGCTCTTAGCAGATTTCCGTGTAGGTTAAACACCATGATCAAGGAGAAGCAACCAAGTTTGCATGAAGAGTTGGAGCAGTTTAGAACTGAGCTAGTTAGCAAAGAATTTTTAGCTAGCATTGAACTTTAACCCACATTGATCAGCCAAATCAAGGAAGCCCAGAAGGGAAATGCAAGTATCGACGGAATCAATCGTCATATTGGTACAGGAAAGGTACCTGGATTCACCGAAGACGAAGAAGGAGTTCTGTGGTACAAAGGACGTATCTGTGTGCCAGCAGATTCGGAGCTGAAGTAAGTTATCATGCAAGAAGCTCATGATACTCTTTATTCTATCCACCCCGAAAGAACGAAGATGTATCAAGATTTGAAGGAGCAATTTTGGTGGCACAAGATGAAGAGAGAAATCAGGAGCTACATCGCCAAATGTGACATCTGTCAGAGAGTCAAAGCGGAACAACAGAGACCTGCAGGACTGTTGCAACCATTGCAGATTCCGGAATGGAAATGTGATTCCGTCGCAATGGACTTTATCACCGGTTTGCCTACTTCTAGTAGGGGAAATGACTCAATCTGGGTCATCATTGATAAACTGTCCAAGATAGCTCATTTTATACCTGTCAAGACAACCTACCAGAGTTCGAAGCTAGCAGAGTTATACATTGCCAGAATTGTTATTCTGCATGGAACCCCCAAGACCATAGTATCGGATCAAGGAACCTAATTTACCTCGAGATTTTGGCAAAAAGTTCAAGAAGGATTAGGAACCAAGTTGAATTTTAGCACAGCTTATCACCCACAGACCGATGGACAGACTGAAAGAGTCAACCAAATCTTAGAAGATATGTTGAGAGTTTGTGTGCTCGAGTATGGATCAAAATGGGAAGATTGTCTGCCTTTCGCAGAATTCTCATACAACAACAGTTACCAAGCCAGTTTGCAAATGGCCCCATTTGAGTTCCTATATGGAAGGAAGTGCCGTACCCCTTTGAATTGGTCGCAAGTAGGAGAGAGTCAGATTTTCGGACCCGACATCCTATGAGAAGCCGAAGAGAAGGTTCACAAAGTCCGTGAGCACCTCAAGACCGCCCAATCAAGACAGAAGAGTTATGCTGACAAGAGATGTAGAGACCTGACTTTCAATGTCGGAGATTTTGTGTATCTCAAAGTTTCGCCATTGAAGGGAACACAACATTTTAGTCTGAAAGGAAAGTTAGCCCCCAGATATATGTGACCCTTCAAGATTCTGAATCATCAAGGAGAAGTATCATATCAAATGGAACTGCCAGAGGAGATGTCTGCCATCCATAATGTGTTCCATATCTCGTTACTTCGCAAATGCCTAGAAGTGCCGGAGAAGACCGAAGTTTTCAAGAACATCGATCACCAAGCCGTTGATATCAACAAGGATCTGACGTATCGTGAAGTGCCCATCCGTATCTTGGAGGAAGCTTACAGAACCACCAGGATCCGGAGTATCAAATTTCTCAAGATCCAATGGAGCAACCATACCAAAGAAGAAGCCACTTGGGAGCGAGAAGATTACATTAGGACTGAGTTCCCAGATCTCTTTAGTTCCTAGTTTTCTTTCTTAAATCTCGGGATGAGATTTTATTTAAGGGGGGAAGGTTTGTAACATCCCAAAACTTTAATCCAAGATATCAAGATCCAAAGCACCCAATTTAGGGTTAACAAAAACTTTTTATTATTAAAACAATTAAGCATGCATATGGTGTTGCATTAATAGGGAATTGTTTTGAATTGCCATGTGTGTTTGTTCTAATGACTGTAAAATGATTCTAAGGTGATTTCCACATCATATAGATCATTCCCAAGCAAAATCCAAAGAAAAAGAAATCAATTGGAAGTAATAAAGGCAAATGGTCACTTTTGCCATTTTAATCCACTAGGTCACTTTAGGTGTTCCTAGAAGTCAATTCTTAACAGAAACAATTCTAACTCTTTGCACCCCTTGCTAGTACAAGTAATGATCTACCAAGGCCCACTTTGAAATCTTACAAAAACATTTAAACACTAATTTTAAATGGCATTTGAAAATGGAATTCAAGTCATATACATAGATCACACCTTTTCAAAAACCACTCAAATGAATTCCCCTTGACCTTTCCAAATAGGCATAGAATCTCAAGCTTAAGTGGAGAAGACTCAAAAATTTTGAATCCAAAATTCAAATTTTTTCTCCTTCCGGCATTCTGTCGAACACATGGCAGGCACTGAACCAAAACTAGATTAGCTTCATTGTTTCCACAGTGATCATCGACCAATTTGGTCTCCCACTTAATCCCCTGTCCCCCTAGCATCTACCCCAGCCCAGACCAGCTCCTCCTTCACCGCTAGCAACAGTGGCGCGCCGCCCAAATATGGTCGTCGCTGGCCAAACACGGGCAAAACGCCAGCAACCGTGCAGCGACAATCCAGCATGCCCCTAGCTCCGCTAAACCCTACCATTGCCCACGGTGCCTTCCTCGAGCGTTGCCAGCCCCTGGACCACCGCAGACAACCCGCGCTCTTCGCCTCTGCACCATGCACAGCCCATGCCAGAGCGCCGCCCCCGATAGCCTCGCACAAGCCGCGCCTTGCCTTCAGCTTGCATGCGCCGCTCCGCCATAACCCCAGCACCTCCCCAGACACGCCCTCTTCCTGCCGCGCGACCAGTAGCCACCGTGAAACGCGTCGAGCACCACCTCTGCAGCGCAGAGCTCCAGCCTTTCCCGACCGCATGCCACTGCCCCTAGCGTCACCATCACGCCATAGCTGACCGCCAGGAGGCAAGCCACCGTCCGCCTACACTGCCCATGCCTCTAGCGCCCTGTATCATCGTCACCCACGAGCTCACCGTCGCCCTCACGGTCCCCTCGTCGAGCCTATATAAGGAGCCCTCCCCAGCACCATTTCCTCACACCACTCAGCTCCCCTCTCACCACTGATCCTTCCCCACCGTTAGCCGGAGCCGCTCGAGCAGCCGTTCGACGGAATTGAGCCGGAGTTTGCCATAGTAGAGAAGAAAGGGCCTTGACGATTTCGTCCACCCCAGGAGCTGCCACGACCTTGCCTGAGTCCATCGTCGTCTCCTCGTTCGACCGCCCCCATCGCCACACTAGCTGGAGCCCTGGTATGCCCCCACTGCACCCCCACCGAGCCGCTAGGGTTCCGTCTCGCCGGCGACCTATCCGTCATCGACGACGAGCCACAACCGTCGATCGTAGTTGTAATCGTGCGGCCCACATCGCCCCGTACCGCTTCGCGTTTGAAGAGCCGCTGACATGCGGGACCCCCTGTCAGCTGTTCTCTGCGCCGCGCAGTGTGACTGGGCCGGCCCATTAGTGGTCCTGCCTTAGCCCGCATATTCAAATTTAGATTTTTCAATTTAGACTTAATCTAGTTTTTGTACACTAGTTTGAAAATCATTTCAGAAATATTTACTTAACCAAATTGAATGATTCCAATTTTTTTGGAAAGATAATTTAAATCTCTATCCAAGTCCATTGGATTTAAATCAATTAGAGTTATAGATCACATATAGCAAAAATAACAAGACATAGACTTTTCTACATTCAAACATTTTTCAAAAATCAACCATAATAGCTTTTGAGTTGATTCAAACTCTCAAAAATCACATTTGACAATACCTATCTGAATATGTAATAATATTTAGGTTTGCATGCAGTGACTTTGGACTAGTACCAAAATAATGCTATATTGGCATTTCTAGTCACTTTAAATCATTAAATATTAATCTTAAACTTTATAAAATGTGATCCAACATTTAAATCACATTCCCATGTATTAGAATATGTGGTGATGACATGTGTCCACATGATCCCATATTTTAAATGGAGAATATTAAATCTTAATTAATTTCAATGACTAGAAATTACTTTTCTCAAATAAAATAAATAAAACTAGTTCATTAAAATCTTGTGATGATTGTGATGATACTAGATCATCAAGTGTGTGCCTTAGTGGCTAAATATACTAGTCAAGTATTGTTTGGTGATTGTGTATTTTCGTATGTATTTATAGACGATAGTACCGACCAAGTCTACGAAGAGGAGGAGTTCTACCCCAAAGAAGACGAGGAGAATTTTAACCACTGCACCAATCAAGGCAAGCTATTATTGGCAAGCTAAAACTTGCAAGCCATCACTAAATGCAATTATAACCCAATGGGATGCCTTGGGCATGCTTTGGTTATACCTTTTAATTATACCCATCCCAAGTTTTCTTACAAGCTTTACTTTCTTTTACTTTACCAAAGTTCCTTACTTTGTTTATAGATAGCATAAAGAGTATAAAACTTGGTCCATCTAGTTAGAATTAGATGTCATTCTATGGCTTGAGATTGAGATTAGCATCCCACCTTAGTGAACACTCTTAACTTAGTGATTAGAGCCAAACTAAAAACTTGATCACTTTAGATGGGAATACTTGGTGAAAATGCTTATGAAAACCTTGGAATGATGAGTCATGCTATTGAGATGTTTTGATATGTGTTGAGAAACACTAATGGTTTATGATGATGAAAATGTTGATGCATGAGCCTTAACCCTTTATTAAAACTGATGGTTGGGTTCGGATGCGATACCATTCCAATTTTACCGTACACCCACAATACCTGAATTGGGTAAGGCTTAGCTGGAAATTTATATGCATTAGTATTAGTTCCCTCGTGGGAGAGGTTTGAGCTGAGGCTACCTCTCAATGTTGTCCACCTATGCAGTGCCCAGGATGGCAGATGGCCATGGCTGGGAGGCCAAGATCATAGGAGAGGTGCTTATACTAGAGTGTGTATAGGAAAGGTTATGTTTGATTATCTGCATACTAAGTATGATGATTCAGGGTTATCCCTGACAGATGTATCAAATGTTATGGTGAAAGTGTACCACCTCTGTAGAGTGTCAAACTATTCGAATAGCCGCGTTCGCGGTTATGGACAGTTGGAGTGGCCATACTGTTCCGTTGTCAGATGTTTTCAAAATGACTTATGAAATGAATTGTGACATGACTTGACCATAACATGGTTGTGACTATGACAACTAAGTTCCCCTTAGGTGATTTAGAACTTTATTTTATCTTTCTTGGTTTCTGAACTCAGCTTAGGTTTCAAACTTAACTTTACAAATAAACTTAGAACTTAGCTTTCCTACTAGAACTACCTTGCTTGTTAGTGATAGTTTGCGAGTACTTAAAGAGTACGCATGGCTTTGTCCCTCGCTATTCCCGTGGCCAGACTATGAGGAGGACTATCCAGAAGAAGGACAATAGGACGGCTACGACAACTAGGATCATCTCCCATCGTTAGCATTGCCTGTGATACTGAAGATGGAGCCCACCGCTACGCTATTTATTCCGTTGCTTGTTTGTACTAAGACTGGATGATGAGATCCTTTATTTGTGTAAGACCCTATTATGGTTTGTAATGGATGATGTACTATGATATCCAATCTGTTATGTCTCGCAAAAATGGTAATCCTGGGATTGCGATGTATGGCATAACAAGCATCTGGGATTAAAAATCCGGGTGTTGACAGTTGCAATATCTCTGAAGTAATTAAGTTCCTACAAAATCTTGCTAAAAGTCCTAATGCTAGTGCTATGAATATGGCCTTTACAAAACACATTACTGATGCTCTCATAAAAAATAAAGAAGAAAAGTTGAAACATAATGCTTCTATTCCTATGTAACTAGAATATGGTTGGGAACCCATCATTAATATGAAAGTAAATGATTTTGATTTCAAAGCTTTATGTGATCTTGATAGTAGTGTTTCTATTATGCGTAGAAGGATTTATGATATGCTTGATTTTCCACCATTGGAAGATTGTTATTTAAATGTCCCACTTGATGATAATGCTAAAAAGAAACTAATGGGGAGTATTAATGATGTTCTTATTATGGTTAACAATTCCTATGTCCCTGTTGATTTCTATGTTTTGGATGTTGAATACAATGCTTCTTGTCCTATTAGTTTGGGAAGACCTTTTCTTAGAACTGTTGGTGCCATTATTGATATGAAATAAGGCACCATTAAATATTAACTCCCACTCAATAAAGGTATAGAACACTTCCCTAAGAAGAGAGAGCAGATTCCTTTTGCCTCTCCTATGAAAACAAAATTTGCTCTTAATGCTTCTTCATTTGAGAATACTTGATTCTTTTGCTTGCTTCTTATGCCTAACTTAAAGGCGTTAAAGAAAAGTACTTATTGGGAGATAACCCAAAAGTTTTAGGTAAGTCTTGGAAGTTATTACCTCTGTAATAACCGCTCCTTATCCTTTTTATTTGCTTTTTGTGCCAAGAGTAACCTCTAATGAGAGAGAAGTAATGCTTGGGAAAGTTGCTGTCCCGAAACAGATTTTTGTGCTTCACTGTAAAAATTCGTGTAAAATCTATGTACGTTGTTTTGAGGCGTGAATTTTTTTCTTCTGCCCCAGGTTGTTATCTAACTTTCGTTAGTTCAACACTTTTCGATTTGAGCAACAGAAGGTCTTCGAAAAAATTCGTCTTTACCTGCTGGTCTGTTTTGACAGATTTCTGCCTTATTTGCATTTGCTTCTTGTTGGTTCCTTTTTTGAGTTCTTTTAGGGAATTGAGCTTTTTGAGGGAAGTGCTATAGTAGCTTCTGTTTTAATGGAAGTTTTATTAGTGTTGAAACTGAACCCAAAGACTTATTATCTTGAGTACACTAATGTTGCTAATAAAGATTGTGTGAAGTTTTGTATGAAGGAAGAATTTCAGGTGTAAGGAAAGAATGATGTAATGCGATGAAGAATGGACTAAAGCTCAAGCTTGGGGATGACACCCGTGTCACCCCAAGAAATATCCAAGAAGTACAAGCGTCAAAGCTTGGGGATGCCCAAGGCATCCCCTTCTTCATCAATAAAAATCTCAGGTTTCATTCAAACACTTCATTTTTTATTGTTTCATGCACAGTTGTGTTGTTCTTGGAGCATATTTGTTTTTGTTTTTGGTTTTTTTTTGCTTGAGTAAATTGGTTGGACCCCCTCTTTCATAAATTAGTTTCCAAATAAGTTTGGTTTGATTTGGAAAAGAGTAGGAAAATTTCATACTTAAGTGGTAAAAGGAGGTTGTTTTTGACTGTGGCCTATGCTTTGTCATGTCATGCTTGATATTGTTTTGGCTTTATGCTTAGTGATTTTTGCTGTAGCATGACATGTTATAAACAATTGAGATTGCTTAATGTGCCTTGAAAGAATCATGCATTGTTTTAGCATATTAAAGCATAGTATTGTGGTATTCTCCTTTGATGCTTTATTTGGGTTGACTTGGCGCATGCTCACACCATGTTATGACTATCCCAAGTCACCATAGCCTTTATGATCCTTTAGTTTTCGACTTGTAATATCACTTTATGCTTTAATTAATGATGTTTTGTCGCTTTGCATGATTATGGCCATTATTGCTCTCCTAGTTGGTCTCTCCTAGTCTTTTGCTAGCCTACATAACCAAGTATGAGTTCCACTCATGCATCCAACTCCAAATAAAACCAAGTTATTCCAAAGAGTCCACCATACCTACCTATTAGCATTTGCTATTCCAAGTATATTCATGTTTTTATCTATCTTCCGAATTAAACTTGTTATGAGAAAATTAAAGCTCTCACGAACTTGATGACACACTTTAATTTTCTTGCCCCTAATAAACTTGAACCATTGTGTCATCTATGTTGTATATGCTTGCACTTATATGTTGGGGATTAGCAGAACCATGTTGTCATGGGGAACGCTTTCAACATTGCACTTGTACATTGTATCTAGTTGATATCATGCTCTTTTGTCTATGGATGTCGTCGGTGTGAAATGAAAGGGGAGCTTGTAAGTCCATGGAGTTATGTATGTGTGTTAGAGAAACGCGTGGGCCGCTGGTCTAATCCATGCCTAATCATGGTAGAAACCTGCAACATAACCATAATGAGCAATCTATGAAGCATTTTTCTTATAAAAAAGAGATAGCGACTGAGAAAAAGAGAAAAAGAAAAAAAGAGACGAGAAAAGAGGAAAGAGAGAAAAAAGCACCATTTTCCCATGGTAAATAAGAAGATTGCTGAGATGCTCGTTGTCTGCTTGCCTTGTCATTTTGATATGGGGATTCTTCCGTATCATTGGGCAAGGGGTACCCCGTTGGTGGTTCTCTATGATACACATGTACTTACTATGACAAGAACTTACCGGTAACTAAACTTGAGTAGCATGAGGAGCGGCCCTCGTATTCAAGGGACATGAGATTTCCAACTTATACTTTGTCAAGCATATACTCCATAGTTTGTTCACTTTAACCTTAATCACTTCAAGATGCTTATGATAGGGGCAATGAGAGCTGAAAGCTAATAAGTACCATAATTTTTGTAAGCTCATTATGAAACTTGAATCCATGCTTCCTTCTATGAAGGCCTTTCTTTTACTTTTATGTTGAGTATCCATCTTCTATCTTTATGCACCTATTGAGAGAGCATAGTGGCCATTCTTAGTTTAATGTGCATTGTCCCAAGACTTGTTGATTGATGCATAAATTTGACATTGCTTGTTCTTAAACTATTTGTATCTAGTCACCCTTATAAACTTTGAAGGTGTCCTATGAAATTATGATTTGCTACATTATGAGGGACAAGCTGAATGCCACTATGCTATGTTTTCCTTATGTGAAACAAACAAATGTCTTGCAAAGCATTGTTATTCATGAATCTTTTGTTTGTGCCTTTTCATGTTACAACATAGTTGCTATGTCCTATTGTTAGAACTTTATCTTTCATGCTATGTTGAAGTACAATGATCCCAGCTATCAATGTTTTACAAATACTTTGATAAAGTTTATGATGGTGCATGTCACCTCAAAAATTATTCTTTCCTTTTATCACTTACCTACTCGAGGACGATTAGGAGTTAAGCTTGGGGATGTTGATACATTGCAAATGTATCCATAATTTTTGATGTTCCATGCTTGGTTTTATCTACTTTCTTATGTTTTGTCCATACTTTGGAGTACTTTATATACACTTTCTTGGACTAACCTATTAACAAGAGCCACAGTGCCAGCTGCATGTTTTCTGCTGTTTTTGGTTCCAGGAAAATTAGAAAATGAATATTCTCGGAATTGGACGAGACAAAAGCCAAAGTCAGTTTTTCACCGAGGGGGACACGGAGCCAAAATACGAGACAAAGAGGGGCCAGGGGTCCACCACACCACCTGGACGCGCGACCAAGCCTGACCCACGCCAGGGGGTGGTCTGGCCGCCTTGGGCACCCCCTCGGCCTCCCCTTTCGCCTATAAGATGCCTCTGATATAGAAACCCTAAGTACCCGATCAAAAATCCACGAAAGAGTATGTAGCCGCTGTCATCTCCATCCCTAGATCGGGAGGGATCTGAAGCTCTTCCCGGCACCCTGCCAGAGAGGAGAATTCACCCTGGAGGCCTTCTTCATCACCATGCAAGCCTCCGGTGTGATGCGTGGGTAGTTCATTTCTGGACTACGGGTCCATGTAGTAGCTAGATGGCTGGTTCTTCTCCTTTGTGCTATCATGTTTAGATCTTGTGAGCTCCGTTCATGATCAAGATCATCTATTTGTAATCCTACATGTTGTGTTTGCAGGGATCTGATGGATATTGAGATGCTATTTCAGATTGATTATTGATTCTATCATGTCTTTGTTATTTGTGATCTTTTATGCTCTCCGTTGTTAGTAGCTATCTTGGCTGAGTAGATGCTAGCAACTCCAAGGGGGAGTATTTATGCTCGATAGTGGGTTCATGCCTCCAGTAATCTGGGGAAGTGACAGAAATCTCTAAGGTACTAGATGTGATGTTGCTACTAAGGAGAAAACAACAATCCTTTGTTCATAGAACAATTGTATTGTTTACTTTACACGCAATGCTTAATGCAATTATCTGTTGCTTGTAACTTAATACTGGAGGGGGTTCGGATGATAACCTGAAGGTGGATTATTAGTCATAGATGCAGTTGGATTACGGTCTATGTATAATGTTGTAATGCCCAATGAAATATCATAGGAGTCAAGATGATTAGTATATGCATGTATGCTTTCTCGATGTTTGTCAATTTCCCCACTGTAATTTGTTCACCCAACATGTAATCTATCTTAAGGAGAATCACCACTAGTGAACTATGGACCCCGGTTCTTTCTTTTACCATCAATCTACAACTGTTTACTGTTTTCTGTTTACTTTCTGCAAGCTACTACTATCTCCCACACAATACGTTTAATCCTTTGTTTTCAGCAAAACCGGTGAGATTGACAACCTCACTGTAAGTTGGGGACAAAGTTCTGTGGTTGTGTTGTGCAGGATTCCAAGTTGGAAACAACACCTTGGAGGTGTTTCCTTGCTCCTACTAGTTCGATAACCTTGGTTTCACAACTGAGGGAAAATTTGCTGTTGTGCTCATCATACCTTCCTCTTGGGGTTCCCAACGAGCTCATTGTATCTTGAGCGAACAAGCATCTTTCTGGTGCCGTGGATTGAAGGAACAAGCAACCATGTCAACAACGCGCCAACACTTCTCCACACGATCAATGTTCTGTTTTGATACATTGATAGGAAGAATGTTGATTACAAGCTAGACCAATACAACTGACCACTCAAGATGACAAAGCAGTCAAACGATCATTAGACATGCGTTACGAGTTTACGACGAACACCACAAAACAATCACGTAGTGAAAGGAAATTTATTGTTCTAATCTATTTTGGTTTTCGTTAACAACATGAGGTTCATTTTACTATATGTTAATGTCTATAGGTCAATCTAATGAAAAGTGAAAAGGTCATATCATTGTGGGAATTTCCATGGACTAAACTAAGGTTTCCTGGAGGATCTAGAATAGAGTCTCCGGTGTGCAAACACCGGAGTCTCCGGTGTGGTCTGGAGTTTTCTCGGAAGTCCCCAGAGTGGACTCAAGATGCTGCCCTGGGTCATTCTGTATAGGGATCCGGAGGTAAACCGAATGCTGGCCGGAATCTCCGGTGTGGTATCTCGGACAAGAGTCTCCGAGTGTGTAAACACTGGAGTCTCTGGTGTCCCTGGTCCGGAGTTCCTAGCAAAGTCTTCGGAGTGAGCGACAAGTAGTGGCCTAGGACAGACTGAGGCGGTCTAGAGATGGACCAGAGATGGGCCGGAGTTTCCGATGTAGACCGGAGTCTCCGGTGTGGAAGGGACCCAACAGGCAGAAAACGGTCAGCAACTATGGAGGCTATAAATAGGGGACCTCATCCTCTACCTCAGACTGCTCATTCCAGAAAAGAAAAGCACCATCATTATAGCCACCAAAACTCTAAGATCTCTTCATCCAACCACCCAAAGTCGTTGATCTTTGGGGAATCGAAGTAGGAGGCCTTGATCTATAGCTTCACCAAGAGAGACCTTCATTTCCCCCTCATTCACTTGAGGGCCCCTTGCTCTAGGGTTTCATTGGAAACCCTAAGCCATGTTTTGGTTTGATTTGGTTCTTACAAGCTTGTCTTTGATTGTTGTGACAACTTGTTTGGATTCGGGAGCCTCCAATTAAGTTGTGGATGTGTACCTCGAACTTGTTGTAAGGGTGCCGGCTACCACCTTGAAGGTTAACGATATAGTGGAAGCGTGAATCGATCCATTTGCAATGAGGTTCACTGGAGAACAAGGGAGGCCTCTCATGGCGCTGGTGGTTTGATGCCACCCCCTCTCCAAACGTAGACGTACTTCCCCTCAAAAGGAAGGAACTACGGGAAATAATCATTGTGTCTCCGTGTGCTTCATTTCGGTTACTTCTATCCTTTACCGCACCTTACTTATCTTGTTCTTGCTTAGCTAGTTGTGCTAGTTTGACATATAGGTAAATTCACCTTAGTTGCATATCTAGAGAATTTACTTTTTTTGTGTCAAACCCTAAAGTAGAAAAGAGTAAAATTTGAAGTAGCACCTATTCCCCTCGTCTTGGTGCCCATGCGACCCTTTCAATTGGTATCAGAGCCTTGGCTCTTTATTCGGGCTTAACCGCCTAAGATAATATGGGTAACCCAGATGATGGTGGAGAGGGTGAGGCTATCACTTTGGTGACCATGGTAGATCTCAAGAAGTTGGAAACAAGCTTGAGCTCTACCTTGGGCAACAAAATCCAACAGTTGTGTCAACTTGTTGAGCTACTTGTTAAGGAAAAGTCAGGCTCACCACCTCCCACTCAAGAGGAAAGACCTCCTAACCCTAAGGCAAATGCTCCGGCTAAGCCAATGGGTGAAGTAGTGGGGGATGAACATAATTCCACTAACTCCACCACCAAAAAGGGTGATGGGAAGGAAGAGCACCATGCGGTTCCCGGATGGTACTCTCCGGACCCTCCGATCCGTCATCCCCATATAAATAATAGAGGTGACCCACCTAAGTTAGCTGCACATACTTTTTCTCAATGACAAGTTTTGATGAAATCTCATGTGTGCAGCTCTTGCATTGACTTGTGGAACATCATTGAAGAAGGACTCAAAATTGAGGATCCAACCAATTTGACAAGAAGAGAAGTGGTCAATAGTCAACTCAATGCCACCGCCTTGCACATGATTCAACTTGGAGTGGGGCCAAAGGACTTTCCCCACATTGAGCACTTCAATACCGCTAAGGAAGCTTGGGATGCTCTCATTGACTTGTTTGTTGGAAATGACAGCATGAGAAGAAATACATATGATGCCTTGAGCAATGAAGCTAAAGGGTTCTTTATGAAGGATGGTGAGGATCATGAAGACATGTATCGAAGACTCAAATCCACTACCACCGCCTTCAGAAATGTGGGTGCATCTCATATTGATGATGCTTGGATCAAAAGGAAATATGTGAGTGCGCTCTTGCTCTTCGAGCCCACTGATTTGAAGAGTCTCCAAGGAAGACACAACTACCATCTCATGACCTCAAATGAAGTTATGCAAGATATGGCCGCCTTCAAGGTTGCTGCCAAGAATGCCAAAGATGCCCGGGCTCGTGCCATTGGAATGAGCAGTGGTGTCAATCTTGCCTTGAAGGCCAAAGCTGTGGAGTATGAAGAAGAAGAAGGATGTGATGGTGTGCTTGATACGTCCATTTTGCATCACTATTCTATGTCTTAATTCACTATTATTCATTGATATATTTCATATTGAGAGGTGATACTTATGTTATTTCATCTATTTTTGCATGGTTGATGACTTTTGGAGCATGGACCGCTGCAGTCAGGGTTCTGATGGAAAAGGTGCTGTTTGGAGGCAAAATTCGCGAAGATCAGAAAATCCGGGAAAATATATGGAAAATCATATTTTTCTAGAAGACTAAGGATGCCAGAAGATGGAGGGGAGATGGGCCACAGGGGGCCCACACCACCCCATGGCGCGGGCAGGCCTAGGCCGCGCCAAGAGGTGGTGTGGCCACCCTGGCCCACTCCAGCCTCTCCCCTCTGGCGTATATCATCCTCCCGAAACCCTAAGACTCGGGGAGCGACCACAGAAAGATTCCGCCGCCTCTGTGGGGCGGAAAACACCGAGAGAGAAAGATCTCTCCCGCAGGCAGATTTCTGCCGGGGGAATTCCTTCCCGGAGAGGGGAGATCATCGCCATCAACACCACCATCAAGCCGGACTTCATCGGGATCATCATCATCATCACCACCACCATCACCATCAGCACCCTCATCACCATCTCCATATTGCTGTAACAATTGCGTTGAATCTTGCATAGTTCATAGGGGAAACTTTCCCGATGTTGACTAATCTTTGTAGTTGATGCTATTGAGTGAACCATTGAATTATTGTTTATGTTCAGATTGTTATACGTCATTATTCCATCTCTGATCATGATCCATATGATGTATTGTGAGTAGTTCGTTTTGTTCTTGAGGACATGGGAGAAGTCTTGTTGTTAGTAGTGGAGTTGTGTTGAGAAAGATTCAATAGATTGTTATTTAAGTTGTGGTGTACTTCTTCTAGTGGTGTCATGTGAACGTCGACTACATGACACTTCACCTATATGGGCCTAGGGGAATGCATTGTGTATTTGGCTACTAATCGTAGGGGTTGCCGGAGTGACAGAAACCTGAACCCCCGTTAGGAATCAATTGCACAAGGAACATAAGGGTCTTAGAGTTTAAAGATGTGGTTAGGTTTCTAACTTAATTACTTTCTTGTACTTACGGATGTTTGCAAGGGGTATAATCACAAGTATGTATTAGTCTTGGATGGGGCGGTACATTAGCACAGGTTCACCCACACAACACTTAGCAAGCTAAAGAAGATTAATCAACTATATGAAGCGAAAGCACTTGATAGTCTTCCCATGTGTCCTCGAAATGTTTGGTAATCTTAAGTAATACAACCGGCTTGTCCTTTGCTGCATAAAGGATTGGGCCACTTGCTGCATTTATTCCTACTGTCTTTTATTTATTCGTACTTTGTTTACTTGCTTTATCGAAAACCCCTAAAAATCTGTTTGCTAAGTATTTGTAGATAATTCCTGATCCATACCACTAGCCAGCACCTTCTGCTCCTCGTTGGGTTCGACACTCTTACTTATCGAAAATACTGCGATACACCCCCTATACTTGTGGGTCATCAAGACTATTTTAAAAGGCGCCGTTGGAGTGAAGCGCCTTTGGAGAGTGGGCGGAAAAGGAAACTTCTACTGTGAGTATTGTTTACTTCTGCTAGTTGCTTTATTTTCGTTATGGATAATTCGCTGAGTTTCTTATTTGGTAATGCTACTACCACTGCTAAGGTAGTAGATAAGCCACCACCTGCTGAGAATGATGTTTTCAAAATACCTACAAGAATTATTGATCGTGTTATGGATAACTACTATGTTAGGGATGGAACTGCCCATCCCGGTGATCATTTACTCTTTATACATGAATTATGCAGGTTGTTCAAGTGTGCAGGTGATGGCTCAATACACGGCGCCCAGAAAAGTGCTTGGTGCGTGGTGTTGATGTAGAGCTCGTTGGGAACCCCAAGAGGAAGGTATGATGAGTACGGCAGCAAGTTTCCCTCAGTTATGAAACCAAGGTTTAATCGAACCAGTAGGAGCAAGGAAACACCCCAAAGGTGTTACTAGCTGAGCTTTGGCAGGGCGCACTACCGGTGCTAGTAGCAACGTGGAGACCTGCACAACACAACCACAAAACTTTGTCCCCAACTTGCGATGAGGTTGTCAATATCACCGTGTTTTGTGGAAAACAAAGGATTAAACGTATCGAATGGAAAGAAGTAAAAGTTTGCAGAAAGTAAACACAAAGCAGTAAAAGATTGTAGATTGTATATAAAAGACAAGGACTGGGATCCATAGTTCACTAGAGGTGGCTGTCCTTAGATAGATAACATGCTGGGTGAACAAATTACAGCAGGGCAATTGACAAACACCGAGAAAGCAATACATGCATGTACTAATCATATTGACTCCTCTGAGACTTGATTGGGCATTACAACATAATACATAGACTGCCATCCAACTGCATCTATGACTAATAATCCACCTTCAGGTTATCATCCGAACCGCCTCCAGTATTAAGTTGCAAGCAACAAATTATTGCTTTACAAACAGCGTGTAAAGTAAACAATACAATTGTTCTATGAACAAAAGATCGTTGTGTTCTCCCTAGTAGCAACATCACATCTACTTGGCCAAGATAGCTACTAACAACGGAAAGCATGCAAGATCTCAAATAACAAAGACATGATAGAATCAATAATCAATCTGAAATAGCATCTCAATATCCATCGGATCCCCGCAAACACAACATGTATGAATTACAAATAGATGATCTTGATCATGAACGGAGCTCACAAGATCTAAACATGAAAGCACAAAGGAGGAGAACCAGCCATCTAGCTACTACATGGATCCGTAGTCCAAGGATGAACTACTCACGCATCACACCGGAGGCTTGCATGGTGATGAAGAAGGCCTCTAGGGTGAATTCCCCTCTTTGGCGGTCTTGGGGAAGAGCTTGATCCCTCCCGATCTAGGGATGGAGATGACGGCTGACTCTGAGACTCTTCGTGGATTTTGATCGGTGCCAGGTTTTCGTCGAGGGCAACTTATAGGCGGAAGGACGGGCCGAGGGTGCCGGGGTCACCACCACCTGCACGGCCAAGCCTGGGCAACCAAGCAGCCAGGTGGTGTGGCCGGCCCCTGGCCCCTCTCCGTCTCGTATTCTGGCACTTGATCCCTTCCGGAAAAATAGGCACTTGGGCTTTTGTCCCGTCCAATTCCGAGAATATTCATTTTCTGACTTTTCTGGAACCAAAAACAACAGAAAACAGGCAGCTGGCACTGTGGCTCTTGTTAATAGGTTAGTCCAAGAAATCATAATAAAAGTACTCCAAAGTTGGAACAAAACACAAGAAAGTGGATAAAACTAAGCATGGAACATCAAAAATTATAGATACATTTGCAATGTATCAACATCCCCAAGCTTAACTCCTGCTCGTCCTCGAGTAGGTAAGTGATAAAAAGAAATAATTTTTGAGGTGACATGCACCATCAAAGACTTGATCAAAGTATTTGCAAAACATTCAAAGCTGGGATCATAGTACTTCAATCATAACATGGAAGACAAAGTTCTAGCAATAAGCAAAGAAACTATGATGCAACATGAAAAGGCACAAACAAAAGATTCATGAATAACAATGTTTTGCAAGACGTTTGTTTGTTTCACATAAAGAAAACATAGCATAAAAGTATTCAGCTTGTCCCTCAATAGAGTAGCAAATATAAATGCATAGGACACCTTCAAAGTTCATAAGAGTGACTAGATACAATAGTTTCAAACAAGCAATAACAAGTTATGCATCAATCAACTAGTCTTGGGACAATGCACATAGAACTAAGAATGGCCACTATGCTCTCAAAATAGGTGCATAAAGATAGAAGGTGGAGACTCAATATAATGGTGGAAGAAAGGCCTTTTGTAAAAACGAAGTAGGGATTCAAGTCTCATAAAGAGCTTCCAAAAATTATGATACTTATAGCTTTCAGCTCTCATTGCCCCTATCATAAGCATCTTGAAATGATTAAGGTTAAAGTGAACAAACTATGGTGTACATGCTTGACGAAGTATAAGTCAGAAGTCTCATGTCCCTTGTATACGAGGGCCGCTCCTCATGCTACTCAAGTTTAGTCACCAGTAAGTTCTTGTCATCGTAAGTACATGTGTATCATAGAGAACCGCCAGCAGGGTACCCTTGCCCGATGATACGGAAGAATCCCCATATCAAAATGACAAGGCAAGCAGACAACAAGCATCTTAGCATTCTTCTTATTTACCATGGGAATATGGTGCTTTTTTCTCTCTTTCCTCTTTTCATAGTATCTCTTTTTTTCTTTTCTCTTTTTTCTCAATAGGACTCTTTTTTTATAAGAAGAATGCTTCATAGACAGCTCATTATGGTTACGCTGCAGGTTTCCACCATGTCAGCATGGATTAGACCAGCGACCAGTTTCTCTAACACATATACATAACTCCATGGACTTACAAGCTCCCCTTTCATTTCACACCGATGACATCCATATACAAAAGAGCATGATATCAACTAGGTACAAGTACCAAGTGCAATGTTGAAAGCGTTCCCCACAAAAGCATGGTTCTGCTAATTCCCAACAAATAAGTGCAAGCATATACAACATAGAAGACACAATGGTTCAAGTTTATTAGAGGCAATAAAGTAAAGTGTGCCATCAAGTTCGTGAGAGCTTTAATCACTAGTTTTCTCATAACAAGTGGAAGGTAAACAAAAGCATGAATATACTTGGAATAGAATAAGCTAGTAGGTAGGTATGGTGGACTCTTTAGAAAGACTTGGTTTAGGGAGTTGGATGCATGAGTGGAACTCATACTTTGTTGTGGAGGCTAGCAAAAGACTGGGAGCGACAAACTAAGAGAGCAATAATGGCCATAATCATGTAGAGCGACAAAACATCATTGATCAAAGCATAAAGTGATACTACAAGTTGAAAACTAAAGGATCATAAAGGCTATGGTGACTTGAGATAGTCATAACATGGTGTGAGCATGCGCCAAGTCAACCCAAATAAAGCATCAAAGGAGAATACCACTATACTATGCTTTAATATGCTAAAACAACGCATGATTCATCCAAGGCACATTAAGCAATCTCAATTGTTTATGACAAGTCATGCTACAGCAAAGAATACTAAGCATAAAGCCAAAACAATATCAAGCACGACATGACAAATCATAGCCATAGTAAAAAACGAGCTCTTTTTACCACATAAGCATGAACTTTCCTACTCTTTTCCAAACCAAACCAAACTATTTGCAAACCAAAGTGTGAAAGAGGGGGTCCAACCAACTTATTCAGAAAACTAAACAAACCAAGCAAACTAAAAAACAAAATGAAAACAAAAAAGAAGACGCTCCAAGAGAAATACAACTGTGCACGAAACAATAAAAATGAAGCGTTTGGAAGAAACCTGGAATTTTTATTGATGAAGAAGGAGATGCCTTGGGCATCCCCAAGCTTTGACGCTTGTACTTCTTGGATATTTCTTGGGGTGACATGCGTGGCATCCCCAAGCTTGAGATTTAGTCCATCCTTCATCTCATTACTCATTCCTTCCATACACCTGAAAATTTTCCTTCATACAAAACTTCACACAATCTCATTAGCAACATTAGTGCACTTAAGATAAATAAGTCTCAAGGTTCAGTTCTAACACCAAATAAACTTCCATTAGAACACTATCTACTGTAGCACTTCCCTCAAAAAGCTCAATTCCCCAAAGGAACTCAAGAAGGAGCTAACAAGAAGCAAATGCAGAAAATGGCAGAAATCTGTCAAAACAGACCAGCAGGTAAAGACGAATTTTTTCGAAGACCTTTTGTTGCTCAAATCAAAAAGTGTTGAACTAACTAAAGTTATATAACAACCTGGGGCAGAAGCACAAAACATTACATCTTAATCCGTCGTACAGAGCTCTCTTAGGAATTTTTACGGTGAAGCACAGAAATCTGTTTCGGGACAACAACTTTTCCAATCATTACTTCACTCTCATTAGAGGTTACTCTTGGCACAAAAAGAAAATAAAAAGGATAAGGAGAGGTTATTACAGAGGTAATAACTTCCAAGACTCAACTAAAACTCTTGGGTTATCTCCTAACAAGTACTTTTCTTTAACGCCTTTAAGTTAGGCATAAGAACCAAAGAAAGAATCAAGTGTTCTCAAAAGAAGAAGCACTAAGACCAACTTTCTTGCCCTTACCTCTCTTATCTTTATTCTTAACCTTGGGGAAAATATGATTGTTTGGTGGAGAATAAAGGTGCATGGTCCCCTTTCCCACATCTATTATTGCTCCAAGGAGTTCTAATAGGGACCTTCCAAGTGTAATTTGTCCTTTTCCTGCACATTCAATAACAAGATAATCAATAGAAATCGTTTTCCCAAGGATCTTTGTAAACACTCCTTCAGCAATTCCAAGAGGTAATATGGTAGTATTATTAGTAAGAGATATTTATTTTCCTCCTTCAATGAGCCCCCAAGTATTCAGAGATTTATAAATATCTTTGGGCATAAGGAAAAATTCAGACATGATGTCACAACGGGCTTGAAAAGTTTCATTGTTCATCTCAATCTTTACCGTAGGGAACCACTTTGATGGTTCAGAGTTTTTTGGAACATAATCATGATGCTCCCTAAGCTTATTATAGCACCCTTCTAATCTAGTAGTGCTAGCCTCAAGAGTGTCCAACCTAGCAAATATTTTTGCGAAAGAAGTATCAGTTTGGCTAGGCAAGTTGTAAGTGAGTATCAATTTCTTTATAGCATTAATGGCATCATCCTCATTACTTTGGAGGAAATCTCCTCCCGCAATAGCATCTAAAGCATATCTATAGCAAAGAGCAATCCCAAGGTAAAAACTGCTAAGGAACAAGCCTTGAATCATTTTAGGCTCAGTCTTTTCATGTAGATCACAGATTCTAGACCAAGCCTCCTTAAAACTTTCCTCAATTCCTTGTTTAAAAGTGAAAATCATTTCCTCGGGTGACACAGTGATTGGAGCAAGGCTAGACATAAAGAGATAGGGACTAATTTTTTTGTGTTTTTGAAATAAGAAAGCAAACAAGTAAAACTATTTTTTTTGGATTTTTGAAGAACAAAACAAGCAAACAAAGCAAGAAGAAACTAAGAAAAACAAAAACAACAAAGTAAAGAGATTGGTTATGAGGGACTCCCGACAGCGGTGCGAAAAATAAACGATGGCTCGATACCACGCCTTGAGAAAAGTGCTTGGTGCGTGGTGTTGATGTAGATATCGTTGGGAACCCCAAGAGGAAGGTATGATGAGCACAACAAAAAGTTTGCCTCAGTTATGAAACCAAGGTTTAATCGAACCAGTAGGAGCAAGGAAACACCCCAAAGGTGTTACTAGCTGAGCTTTGGCAGGGCGCACTACCGGTGCTAGTAGCAACATGGAGACCTGCACAACACAACCACAGAACTTTGTCCCTAACTTGCGATGAGGTTGTCAATCTCACCGTGTTTTGCGGAAAACAAGGGATTAAACGTATCGAATGGAAAGAAGTAAAAGTTTGCAGAAAGTAAACACAAAGCAGTAAAAGGTTGTAGATTGTATATAAAAGACAAGGACCGGGATCCATAGTTCACTAGAGGTGGCTCTCCTAAGATAGATAACTTGCTGGGTGAACAAATTACAGCGGGGCAATTGACAAACACCGAGAAAGCAATACATGCATATACTAATCATCTTGACTCCTTTGAGACTTGATTGGGCATTACAACATAATACATAGACCGCCATCCAACTGCATCTATGACTTATAATCCACCTTCAGGTTATCATCCAAACCCCCTCCAGTATTAAGTTGCAAGCAACAGATTATTGCTTTACGAACAGCGTGTAAAGTAAACAATACAATTGTTCTATGAACAAAAGATCGTTGTTTTCTCCTAGTAGCAACAACACATCTAGTACCTTAGAGATTTCTGTCACTTCCCCAGATTACCAGAGGCATGAACCCACTATCGAGCATAAATACTAACTCTTGGAGTTGCTAGCATCTACTTGGCCGAGATAGCTACTAACAACAGAAAACATGCAAGATCTCAAATAACAAAGACATGATAGAATCAATAATCAATCTGAAATAGCATCTCAATATCCATCAGATCCCCGCAAACACAACATGTATGAATTACAAATAGATGATCTTGATCATGAACGGAGCTCACAAGATCTAAACATGAAAGCACAAAGGAGGAGAACCATCCATCTAGCTACTACATGGATCCGTAGTCCAAGGATTAACTACTCACGTATCACACCGGAGGCTTGCATGGTGATGAAGAAGTCCTCGTATTCTGGCACTTGATCCCTTCCGGAAAAATAGGCACTTGGGCTTTTGTCCCGTCCAATTCCGAGAATATTCATTTTCTGACTTTTCTGGAACCAAAAACAATAGAAAACAGGCAGCTGGCACTGTGGTTCTTGTTAATAGGTTAGTCCAAGAAATCATAATAAAAGTACTCCAAAGTTGGAACAAAACACAAGAAAGTGGATAAAACTAAGCATGGAACATCAAAAATTATAGATACATTTGCAATGTATCAGTAGGTATTACTACAAATCAAGTTAAGAAGAAGTTATTATCATTATCACTGAAAGGAAGAGCTGAGGAATGGTATAAGCTGCTGAAGAATGGTCAAGCTCTGGAATGGGAGGAAATAGTGCCTCTCTTTTATTCAAAGTTTTATCCTCCTAGTGAGATTCATAAAGATCGGAATCAAATATACAACTTTTGGCCTCTTGATGGAGAGAGTACAACTCAAGCTTGGGGGAGATTGAAGTTACTAATGCTCAAATGTCCCATTCATGAGCTCCCCAACAATATTATTATCAATAACTTTTATGCAAGGCTCCCTCTACATGATAAAGATTTATTGGATGCTTCTTGTGCTGGATCATTCACTCGCATGGAAGAAGAAGCTAAATGGGATCTTCTGGACCGTATTCAAGACAATGCTGAAGCTTGGGAGAATGACAAAGGTAGAAAGTCAGGTATAAATTATGATTATGAATGCATTGAATCTTTTATGGGAACCGATGACTTTCAAAATATTAGTAATATTTATGGTCTTGATTTGCAAGTTATTTCGAATTGCTTTAGAGCTTTTGCTTCCTATATCAAAATTCCAAAAAGGGGATGGAACAAATACCATGCACCTTACAAAGATATTGCTAACTATGCTCCTATTGGAAGTGATGAGTATTGCATTATTGACCCCATCTTACCCGAACCTTATATTGAGAAGATTCCCTTCCCCGAAAAGGTAAAGGACCATCCTATGATAACTAATGTAATCACCAAAAGTGAAAAAGAACTGTAAAACCTGATGAACAAATAAACATTGAACCTGTGGTAGGAATTGTGAAAGACCTTGTCACTAAAAGCGTAGAAGATGGGCACATAGTCTTTTGTGAGGATGCTTCTAATATTGTTTCACATCCCAATAGAACTAAAAAGGCTAGTGTTCCTGTGCTTTCTGTTAGAATTGGTGATCATTGCTATTATGGTTTATGTGATATTGGTGCAAGTTCCAGTGCTATTCCTTATGAGCTTTACAGAGAAATTATGCATGAAATCATTCCTTGCGAGTTGGAAGAGATTGATGTGGTTATTCACCTTGCTAATAGAGAGACCATCTGTCCAATTGGTATTGTACGAGACGTGGAAGTTCTTTGTGGTAAGATTAAGTACCCTGCTGATTTTCTAGTACTTGGTTCGGCTGCTAGTAAAACCTACCCTATCATTTTTGGTAGACCTTTCTTGAGTACTTGTGGAGCTATTATTGATTGCAAGAGGGAGAAAATCTTGACTAAGTTTGATGGGGAATCTTATGAGTTTAATTTTTCGAAATTTGCTAAAGAACCTTGCGAAGAGGAAACCCATAATGAGGATTTTAGGGTTGAACAAACTGCTTCTATTTCTATTGCTCCTAACAATGCTTTGTAGCAATTTATGGAAGATCATGAAAGTGAAATCTTCATGGAAGAAAGGAATGAGATTGACAGGATTCTCCGTGATCAACCTATGATGCTTAAGCACGACTTGCCTGCAGAAGACTTGGGTACCACGATGACACCAAAAAAGGATCCGGTTTTCGATCTAAAACCTCTCCCTGATGATCTTAAATATGCTTATATTCATGATAAAAAGATATATCTTGTTATTGTTAGCGCTAAACTTTCAGGGAAGGAAGAAGAAAGGTTATTGGAAGTTTTGAGGAAACATCGAGGAGCTATGGGCTATACTCTAGATGATTTAAAAGGGATTTCACCTACTAAATGTCAGCATTCTATCAACATAGAACTAGATGCAAAGCCAGTAGTGGAGCACCAACGATGTTTAAATCCTAGGATGAAGGAAGTGGTAAGGAATGAGGTATTGAAACTCCTTGATGCTGGTATTATTTACCCTATTGCTGATAGTGAATGGGTTAGTCTTGTTCATTGTGTTCCTAAAAAGGGAGGTATTACCGTTGTCCCTAATGATAATGATGAGCTTATTCCTCAAAGAATAGTGGTAGGCTATAGGATGTGCATCGATTTTAGGAAAGTAAATAAAGTTACTAAGAAAGATCACTACCCGCTTCCTTTTATTGATCAAATGTTGGAAAGGTTGTCTAAAAAGACCCATTTTTGTTTTCTTGATGGTTATTTTGGTTTCTCTCAAATTGCTGTTAAACAACAAGATCAAGAAAAAACTACTTTTACTTGCCCTTATGGAACTTATGCTTATAGACGTATGCCTTTTGGTTTATGTAATGCTCCTGCTACTTTCCAAAGGTCCATGTCTGCTATCTTTCATGGTTTTTGTGAGGAAATTGTAGAAGTGTTCATGGATGACTTTTCTGTCTATGGAACTTCTTTTGATAATTGTCTGCACAACCTTGATAAAGTTTTGCAGAGATGTGAGGAAACTAATCTTGTTCTTAATTGTGAGAAATGACACTTCATGGTTAATGAAGGGATTGTTCTTGGGCATAAGGTTTCTGAAAGAGGCATAGAAGTTGATAGAGCTAAGGTTGAGGCAATTGAGAAGATGCCATGTCCAAGAGACATCAAAGGTATTCGTAGTATCCTTGGTCATTAAAGACTTCTCTAGGATATCAAAACCTCTCACTAATCTTCTTCAAAAAGATGTACCCTTCGTTTTTGATGATGATTGTAGGGAAGCTTTTGAAACTCTTAAGAAGGCTTTAACTACAGCCCCTATTGTTCAACCACCTGATTGGAGTTTACCCTTTGAAATAATGTGTGATGCTAGTGATTTTGCCATAGGGGCTGTCCTTGGGCAACGTATTGATAAAAAGTTAAATGTTATCCATTATGCTAGTAAGACCCTAGACGCTGCTCAAAGGAATTATGCCACTACTGAAAAGGAATTTCTAGCTGTTGTTTTTGCCTGTGATAAGTTTAGGCCCTATATTGTGGACTCAAAAGTAACCATTCATACTGATCATGCTGCTATTAAATATCTTATGATGAAGAAGGACGCTAAGCCTAGGCTTATTAGATGGGTACTGCTTTTACAAGAGTTTGATCTACATATACTCCCTCCATCCCAAGGCTTAAGGCATATAATTATTTTGAAAAGTCAAGGCATGTAAAGTTTGACCAAACTTTTAGAAAAATCTATTAAGAACTATTATATTATATAGATACCATGTGAAAATATGTTTCATGATGTATGCAAGGGTATGGATTACATAGTGTAAATATTAATATTTTTCTCTAAAAACTTGGTCAAACTTTAATTGATTTGACTTTAAAAAAAATTATATGCCTTAAGCCTTGGGACGGAGGTAGTAGTAGATAGGAAGGGTGCTGAAAACCCTGTAGCTGATAATTTATCTCATTTGGAAAACATCTCTTTTGACCCTATGCCTGTTAATGATAGTTTCCCAAATGAACAGTTGGCTGCAGTAGGGGTGAGCTCGCGAGGAAGCCCTTGGTATGCTTATTATGCTAACTTTATTGTCTCCAAGTATTTGCCTCCAACTTTTATAGATCAGCAAAGAAGAAAGTTCTTCTATGATTTGAGACATTATTTTTGGGATGACCCACACTTATACAAAGAAGGAGTTGATGGTATTATGCGAAGATGTGTTCTAGAATATGAAAAAAGGAGATATTGCGTAAATGTCATGGTAGTGCCTATGGAGGACATCATGCAGGAGATAGAACTGCACAAAAGGTACTACAATCAGGTTTCTACTGGCCTACCCTTTTTAATGATGCAAGAAAATTTGTCCTATCTTGTGATGAATGTCAGCGTGTTGGTAATATTTCTAGACGCAATGAAATGCCTATGAACTACTCTCTAGTTATTGAACCTTTTGATTGTTGGGGATTTGACTTTATGGGTCCTTTCCCTCCTTCGAAAGGCTACACTCATATTCTTGTTGCCGTTGATTATGTTACTAAGTGGGTAGAAGCTATTCCTACAAAGAGTGCTGACAGAGAGACTTCTCTAAAAATGCTTAAGGATGTTATCTTTCCTTGGTTTGGGGTGCCTAGGTATCTCATGACTGATGGGGGTTCTCATTTCATTCATGGTGGTTTTAGGAAGACCCTTGCTAAATATGATGTTAATCATAGAATTGCTTCAGCTTATCACCCCCAAACTAGCGGGCAAGTAGAGTTATCAAATAGACAGATTAAATCTATCTTGCAAAAGACTGTTAATAGGTCTAGGAAAAACTAGGCTAAGAAGTTGAATGATGCTTTATGGGCTTATAGAACTGCTTACAAAAATCCTATGGGAATGTCTCCTTATAAAATGGTTTATGGGAAAGCTTGTCACCTACCCTTATAATTAGAACCCAAAAGCTTTCTGGGCAGTGAAAGAACTAAATAGAGATTGTAAGCTCGCTGGTGAGAAAAGATTATTTGACTTAAGTTCTTTAGATGAATGGAGAAGTGAAGCCTATGAGAATGCTAGGCTCTTTAAGGAAAAAGTTAAAAGATGGCATGATAAGCGAATACTTAAGAGATAATTTCATGTTGGTGAGAAAGTTCTATTGTATAGGTCTCGTCTCAGATTTTTTGCAGGTAAGCTACTATCAAAATGGGAAGGACCTTTCATCATTGAAGAAGTATACCGTTCAGGAGCAATAAAAATTTGTTCTCTAAAAGATAATACTACACAAGTAGTGAATGGACAACGACTCAAACACTATATTGCTGGAGATTCTTACAATGAAGATGTTGATGCCTTTCAAGTTATAATTCCAGAGAAATTCATTGAGGACCAAATTCAGAGACCTGTAGAGTCTGTTTTCATATAGGTAACAGTTATAGTAAGAAAAGTTCTGCGAAAATACTATCCAACTATATTTTTGCAGTTTTCAGTCAATAAGGAAAGTTACGAAGCAAAAAAGGGACCGAAACGGAGCCGGGGTGGCCCACACCACCCCATGGCGCGGGCCCACCCCTGGACATGCCACCAGGTGGTGAGGCCACCCAGGACTCCGCCTCTGACTCGTTTTCTCCCAGTACCTTCCTTTTGATACGAAACTTCATAATATATAACCCCCCCTCGGATCTTTCGAGGTTCGTATATCGTGTTTTCGTTGTGTTTATGTTTCGATCTGTTTCTGCCAGGTAAAAATCTCAGATTTGTAGCCTCAATGTCTTCCACTGGATCAGTTGAGGGAGATTCCTTAGAAGATATCATCAACCCATACATGAGAGAATTGAAGATTCATCCCAAGGAGTTATTTCTCGAAGGTGGGGAGGTTCGGATTAAAGAGGTTCAAGGCCCTAAAGGTGAAGGAAGTCTGGAGGACAGGATGGAAGCATTGGAACAAGAAGTCTTTAGGTACAAGAAGATGGCGGAGCGCGAAGTGGATATCATCCATAAGATTTGTTCCGAACTCATCACCGAGCACCAAAAGGAGACTGCTGAACTCAAAGACGAAGTGCTCTCACTCCGCCAAACAACCAACGAACTGCAAGCATAGTTCTATGATGTTCAAAATCAAAACTGTGAGTATGAGGCTAGATTTAAACTCATAAGTGCTGCTGCAAGTTTCAGGATGTTGGAAACCACGATGTCCTTTGTTGATGGGAAGCCTTTACCTTGGAAGACGGACGAAGATGAGAGGATACCACCACCACCTAAGGAGTAATTCGTCATCAGGTTTGGCATCCACTTGGTTTGTTCCAAGCTTGGGGGAGTGCCACGGTATCACATCACTATCTTCTATCTTTTTACCTTTTTAGTAGAGTCATATCATGAATAGAGGAGTTATTATGTAGTATGGTTTGCATTATGGAAGTGTACCCTCTCTCGTTAGATATGTATCCCTTGGTGTGAGTTGCCGTTATGGAATATTAATGAGAAGTTCTATCATTCACTCTTTTGCATAGCTTATATTAGTTTTCAATTCGTGGTTATATGATTAATCTTGTTGTTAGTATTACTATCACTCTGGGATCATTGAGTTAATTTAGTTGGTTTTGGCAAACCTGGCTCGGTCAGTAGCAACACTATTTTTGAGAGTTGAATGAAAAAGATAGAAGTACTCTAGAGAAAAATAATTTCATCATCTTTCTTTCTTGATTTGCTCATAAGTTTAGTATTCTCTAGTTAAGATCTTTTGTGCTTCCAAGGAAGATTGCATGTTTGTCTTTATCACTTGTATGTTTGTTTGTTTCCTTCAACTCTTGTAATTGCTACCCAGCCTTGCTAGCCAAAAACCTGTACTGAGAGGGTATTCTTCTCGTGCATCCACCTCCTTTAAACCAAAACCTTTGCCATTTGTGTCCACCATACCTGTCATGGGGAACGCTTTCAACATTGCACTGGTACTTAGTACCAAGTTGATATCATGTTCTTTTGTCTATGGATGTCGTCAGTGTGAAATGAAAGGGGAGCTTGTAAGTCCATGGAGTTATGCATGTGTGTTAGAGAAACTCCTGGGCCGCTGGTCTAATCCATGCTGACATGGTGGAAACCTGCAGCGTAACCATAACAAGTATCTATGAAGCATTCTTCTTATAAAAAAAGAGGTAGAGATTGAGAAAAAGAGAAAATAAAAAAAATAGGTTATGAAAAGAGGAAAGAGAGAAAAAGCACCATATTCCCATGGTAAATAAGAAGATTGCTGAGATGCTTGTTGTCTGCTTGCCTTGTCATTTTGATATGGGGATTCTTCTGTATCATCGGGCAAGGGGTACCCCGTTGGCGGTTCTCTATGATACACATATGCTTACGATGATAAGAACTTACCGGTGACTAAACTTGAGTAGCATGAGGAGCGGCCCTCGTATTCAAGGGACATGAGATTCTCAACTTACAACTTGTCAATGCATATCCTCATTTTTGATCACTTTAACCTTAATCACCTAAAGATGCCTATGATAGGGACAATGAGAGCTGGAAGCTAGTAAGTATCATAATTTTTGGGAGCTCTTTATGAGACTTGCAATCCCTGCTTCCCTCTTTGAAGGGCCTTTCTTTTACTTTGTAGTTGAGTCAGTAAACCTACTCCCTTCTATCTCAGCAAGTATTTTGAGTTGTTGTGTTTCATTCATTCATATGTTGATTTATTCATTCATGTTTCTTATGTTCCTTGCTTTGCACATTGTTCTTATCCTGATGTTTACTACTTTGAAAGCTATCATTGAAAAACCAGCTATTTGTGAACTCCAGCAAATTATCAACGATTCTTCGACCAAGAGCTAAGTTTGCCATTACCAATTATGATTCACTTTATGTATCTTTATTATGTTTCCTTTACTTATTACAAGTTGAGTTATATAATAGTGAGTTGTCTTCTATTATGATCTATGTATTTGATAAATGTGATGCTTCTTGTCCGTATTCTTTTATCGACTCTTCACTCCATAAACCCGAGGTCATGTTTATTGAGCTCAGTTTTGCTTGGGGACAAGCGAAGTCTAAGCTTGGGGGGAGTTGATACGTCCATTTTGCATCACTATTCTATCTCTTAATTCACTATTATTCATTGATATATTTCATATTGAGAGGTGATACTTATGTTATTTCATCTATTTTTGCCTGGTTGATGACTTTTGGAGCATGGACCGCTGCGATCGAGATTACGATGGAAAAGGTCTTTGTTTGGAGGCAAAATTCGCGAAGATCAGAAAATCCGGGAAAATATCGGAAAATCCTATTTTTCCGAAGACTAAGGATGCTGAAGATGGAGTGGAGATGGGCCAGGGCCACACCACCCCATGGCGTGAGGCGAGCCTAAGCGCACCGAGGTGGTGTGGCCACCCTGGCCCACTCCAGCCTCTCCCCTCTGGCGTATATCATCCTCCCGAAACCCTAAGACTCGGGGAGCGACCACAGAAAGATTCCGCCACCTCTGCGGGGCGGAAAACACCGAGAGAGAAAGATCTCTCCGGCAGACAGATTTTTGCCGGGGGAATTCCTTCCCGGAGAGGGGAGATCATCGCCATCAACACCGCCATCAAGCCGGACTTCATCGGGATCATCATCATCATCCCCACCATCATCACCATTAGCACCCTCATCACCATCTCCATATTGCTATAACAATTAGGTTGAATCTTGCATAGTTCATAGGGGAAACTTTCCTGGTGTTGATTACTCTTTGTAGTTGATGCTATTGAGTGAACCATTGAATTATTGTTTATGTTCAGATTGTTATACATCATTATTCCATCTCTGATCATGATCCATATGATGTCTTGTGAGTAGTTCGTTTTGTTCTTGAGGACATGGGATAATTCTTGTTGTTAGTAGTGGAGTTGTGTTGAGAAAGATTCAATAGATTGTTGTTTAAGTTGTGGTGTACTTCTTCTAGTGGTGTCATGTGAACGCCGACTACATGACACTTCACCTATATGGGCCTAGGGGAATGCATTGTGTATTTGGCTACTAATCGTAGGGGTTGCGAGTGAAACCTGAACCCCCGTTAGGAAACCATTGCACAAGGGACGTAAGGGTCTTAGAGTTTAAAGCTGTGGTTAGGTTTCTACCTTAATTACTTTCTCGTACTTACGGATGTTTGCAAGGGGTATAATCACAAGTATGTATTAGTCTTGGATGGGGCGGTACATTAGCACAGGTTCACCCACACAACACTTAGCAAGCTAAAGAAGATTAATCAACTATATGAAGCGAAAGCACTTGACAGTCTTCCCATGTGTCCTCGAGAACGTTTGGTCATCTTAAGTAATACAACCGGCTTGTCCTTTGCTGCATAAAGGATTGGGCACTTGCTGCATTTATTCCTACTGTCTTTTATTTACTCGTACTTTGTTTACTTGCTTTATCAAAAACCCCTAAAAACCCGTTTGCTAAGTATTTGCAGAGAATTCCTTATCCATACCACTAGCCAGCACCTTCTGCTCCTCGTTGGGTTCGACACTCTTACTTAACGAAAATACTGCGATACACCCCCTATACTTGTGGGTCATCAGTGCTTTCTATGAGCCACCCCGAAGATGTCAAAGTTTCTCATGGAGAGTACATGGCCTTCTATGTGAGAAAATTTTGAAAAGATCCCGTCAAGCCCAAGATGGAGATGTAAAGAAGAAGCAACCCAAGTGGTAGAAAAGAGAGTGGTTCAAGATTGTGAACTTGCTTCAATTGTGGTGACCATTATCATTTTGTTGCCAGGTGTCCATATGAGAAGAGAGAAGACCATGGTGGTGCACTCATACTGAAGCTGACATGGATATGCCCTACGGGTACCCGATGTTAGCATACTTGGTCCAGCCCGACGGAAGGCCCACTCGATGACCTGCCAGGGTCCAGGACGCCCAAGACGTTTCGGCTGCACGAAGCACATATGGACACGGACTCCAAAGCGCACAAGACAAGGATACCTCAAGACTAGAGTTTGAATACAACTTGTAACCTACTCGTATTGGCACCCGAGACCTAGCCTCCCCATATATAAAGGCTAGGAGGGTCCAACGAGGAGGAGACGACTACACAGACGACGTACACAATAGCCAAATCTATAGATCTAGCCACAAAAACCAGACTCATACTTTCGCACACGCATCCACGCCAGATCGAATCTGCGCACCCTGTAACCTTCGGTTCCGCCGTAATCAAAGAGCAGACAAGCAGGAGTAGGGTTTCCCTCAGGCCTGAACAGGTAAATCTCGTGTCCCCTGGTTGCTTGTCTGTTAACCGTGCCACGATCTCCAGCATCCCCATCTTCTCCAAAACCCAAGTCCATAACAATGGGCATTGACGAGATTAAACCTCGTCAATTGGCGCCGTCTGTGGGAAGATTAAACCTCTTCAATTGGCGCCGTCTGTGGGAAGATTAAACCTCGTCAATTGGCGCCGTCTGTGGGAAGATTAAACCTCGTCAATTGGCGCCGTCTGTGGGAAGATTAAACCTCGTCAATTGGCGCTCTGGTGACCCACTATGGCCTTCGGCTGCGGTGACCTGCTGCATCTTTCGGATGCGTCGACCCGACGCGATCTTCGATAACGCAGCGGCGCGCCGGCTTCAGCGACCACGACTCGGGGCTCCCTCGACGCCAGCGACCAATGCGGTTTTGGCTGCGATGACCGATACATCCTTCGGATGTGGCGACCCGTCTGGTCTTCGACGCGACAATCTTCGGATGCGTAATTCGCTGCCGCCATCGACCTCGAACCCGTCGCTGCTATGACCGTGGTCCGCCGCGCCGACTTCGTCGCCGTGTGACCCACTACGCGTCGACTCCGTCCCGACAACTACCAATAAAGCTAAGTTTCCCTCTACCGAGCTGATTTCCTTTTAACTCGCTTTCGAACCACTGGCAAGTGCGCCCTCTTAGTAACCTAATGTGCCATCGGCTCCACGCTCGAGCACCTCGAGCGCGACAGTAGCTGATTCTCGATCGTCGAATCCTTGAACTCCGGTGCCTCGGCAAAATCGAGACTAACGGTAATCAGGCTAACGAAAAGGCCTCTGATGCAAAAGTGTCGACTCGATCGGCACCGAATCTTGATATACAAGCGAAAGGCAAATATTCTTTACAAGATACAAGTACTTCACAATTCGTCATGTTTTACGCAGCTTACAAAGACGCCCATTGTGCGAGATATTCTATCTAGTCCTCAACAGAGTCGGAAATAATCAGCTCGCCATAAACTCAAGACTCGAGTCGAGTCCCTCCTCGGATGGTTGCATCGCTTGATGATACAAAGGCGCAGTGCTGGTCGCGCACCTCACAGAAGCAACGACGTCGACTTCATCCGCAACATCGAGTCCTTCCGGCTAAAACGCCGCATGACTCCGCCACGACAACTCTGACTGCATCATCGATTCTCGGCTCCTTATGCATGAGACGCTGACTCGATGCACTTCCGGGTCAGTGGTTTCTCCTCGCATGAGTCTCCACTCGATTCTACGACTCCGCGGACACTGGAGGCTACTCCTATCGAGGCGCTGGTCACCCGATGTATTTTGGTCAGCGATGCATGAGATTTCCTACTATAACGCGATACAAGACTTGAGTCTCTGCCGAGTCTGACTCCGCCAGACACTCGGAGGCTACTCCAAACTGGAGCGCTGGTCGCGCACACACAAGATCTTCGAGTCCTATGCCGAGTCTACGACTCCACTACGGACTCGGGGGCTACTCCCATAGGGAGGATGGATTTAAGCATCCGAAAATTTTCGAGTCCTGCGGACCTAATGATTGAAACAATGCTTGAACTAAAAGTCTCTGTTCGAGTCTACGACTCAAACAAACACTCGGGGGCTACTCCCATAGGGAGCGCTGGTCGCGCACCCTATAGTCTATTGTGTTGACTACGTCCATGATGTCAATTCCTTTACAACAGCCGAACAAATTCAGCTGACCCGATGAACTTCCGGGTGAAGTGCTTCGCACTCGACACAACTTTCGACTCCGACATCCAAATACAAGGTTCAAGACAACTAAGTCTCCACCCGAATCTATGTTTCGGATGGACACTTGGGGCTCTTGACATGGATATGCCCTACGGGTACCGATGTTAGCATACTTGGTCCAGCCGACGGAAGGCCCACTCGATGACCTGCCGGGGTCCAAGGCGTAAGGCGTTTACTGAAGCACATATGGACACGGACTCCAAAGCGCACAAGACAAGGATACCTCAAGACTAGAGTTTGAATACAACTTGTAACCTACTCGTATTGGCACCCGAGACCTAGCCTCCCCATATATAAAGGCTAGGAGGGTCCAACGAGGAGGGGACGACTACACAGACGACGTACACAATAGACACATCTACAGATCTAGCCACAAAAACCAGACTCATACTTTCGCACACGCATCCACGCCAGATCGAATCTGCGCACCCTGTAACCTTCGGTTCCGCCGTAATCAAAGAGCAGACAAGCAGGAGTAGGGTTTTCCCTCCGGGGGCCTGAACCTGGGTAAATCTCGTGTCCCCTGGTTGCTTGTCTGTTAACCGTGCCACGATCTCCAGCATCCCCATCTTCTCCAAAACCCAAGTCCATAACAATGGGCATTGACGAGATTAAACCTCGTCAGAAGCCTTTCAACAAGAAGAATGCCACCAACAAGAAGCCCAGTGACATTGCTTTGATAGCACATGAAGAATTATCTTCCGATGATGAAGAGGAGGAGGAAGAAGAAGAAACAACCAATGGTGTGGCTGCCATTGCCACTACCTCTACACCCACCTTCTCTCTCTTCGATTCCCCAAATGAGAACACCTCCAACAAGAACGTCACATGTCTTGTGGCAAGAGCATTGGAGGCATCACCATCTCCTCTCTCCACCTCTAATAAAAATAAGAAGACAGAAGCTTTTGCAACTTGCAACATTTTTATAAAATCAACCAAGTTAGCTTTTGAGTTGATTCCAACTCTAAAAAATCACATTTCATCATATCTATCTAAATATGTAATAATATTAAGGTTTACATGTAGTGACTTTGGACTAGTACCAAAATAATGCTATATAGACATTTCTAGTCACTTTAAATCATTAAATAATAAACTTAAACTAAAGTAATATTGATCCAACCTTTAAATCTCATTCCCACATGTTAGAATATGTGGTGAGGACATGTGTCCACATGATCCCATATTTTGGTGGTGAATATTAAATTTTAGTTAATATTGCAATGAGTAGAAATTACTTTTCTAAAATAAAAAGGATGAAACTATTGAATTAAAACTTGTGATGTTGGTGATGATAATAGATCATAAAATGTGTGTTTTAAAATGCTACTTAGCCTAGTTAAGTATTGTTTGGTGATTGTGCACTCCCTATGTATTTATAGACGCTAGTAGCCAAGCTTTAGGAGGAGGAGTTCTACCAAGAAGAAGAAGAAGAAGAAGAACACTTCAACCACTGCACCAACCAACGCAAGCCACCATTAACAGGGCAAGCTACCCTTAGCAAGCTAGCACTATCCAAGATTAACCCTTGCAAGTTAGTACTTGCAAGTGTAGTACTTAGCAAACTAGAATCAAACTAGATGGTTTAGCAAAGATGCCTTAAGCATGCTTTGATCACACCTCTTTCACTATTAGTACCTCAAGTCTTATTGACAAGTTTTACCTCCCTTAGTTTACACAAAGTTATTTACTTGTTTTGAAGGTAGCATAAAAAGTATAAAACTTGACCTACTTAGAAACCTTTAGATGTCATTCTATGGCATGAGATTGAACCTATCACTTCCACCTTAGTGAACACTCTTAACTTAGTAATTTTAGATTAGATCAAAAACTTGAGTCACTTTAGATGGGAACACTTAGTGAAGATGAATTGTGAAAACCTTGGAATGATGAGTCATTCTATTGAGATGTTTTGACATGTGTTGAGAAACACAACTGGTTTATGATGATGAAAATGATGAGGCATGAGCCTTAACCCTTTTATAAAACTGATGGTTGGATTCGGATGCGATACCATTCCAAATTTACCGTACAACCACACTACCTGAATTAGGTAAGGCTTAGCTAGAAATTTATATGCATTAGTATTAGTTCCCTCACGGGAGAGGTTTGAGCTAAGGCTACCTCTCAATGTTGTCCACCTATGCAGTGCCCAAGATGGCTGATGGTCATGGTTGGGAGGCCATGCTCATAGGAGAGGTGCTTATACTAGGGTGTGTAAAGGGAAGGTTATGTTTGATTATCTGCATACTAAGTATGATGATTCAGGGTTACCCTGACAGATGTATCGAATCTTGTGGTGAAAGTGTACCACCTCTACAGAGTGTCAAACTATTCGAATAGCCGCGTCCGAGGTTATGGACAGTTGGAATGGCCATACTGTTTCGTTGTCAGATGTTTTCTAAATACTTTGAAGTAATGATGAATCTTAACTTGACCACAACAGGGTTGTGTTATGACAATAGCTTCCATCTTAAGTGATTCTAGAACCTTATTTTATCTTTTTTGGTTTCAGAACTCAGCTTAGGTTTCAAACTTAACTTTATAGTTAAACTTAGATTTAGCACTTTAACTTAGAACTATAGTACCTGTTAATAGTAGTTTGCGAGTACTTAAAGAGTACTCATGGCCAGACTATGAAGGAGACTATTAGGAGGATGGTCATCAGGACGGCTATGATAACTAGGACTATCTGCCTTCGTCAGCATTGCCTGTGCTCCTGAAGATGGACCCCACCACTATGCTATCTTTTATTTCCGCTGCTTGTTGTATTAAGACTGGATCATGAGATCCTTATTTGTGTAAAGACCTTATGTATGGTTTGTAATGGATGATGTACTATGATATCCAATCTGTTATGTCTCGCAAAAATGGTAATCCTGGGATTGCGAGGTATGGCATAACGGGCATCTGGGATAAAAAATCCGGGTGTTGACAAGTTGGTATCAGAGCCATCCTGACCATAGGAGACCCTAGTTACAATGGACGTTCAAACAAAATCTTAGTTTCACAACCAAAGTGAGTATTTCTGAAAAAACTATTTCCCCTCTTACCCTTGTGAACTCATTCTTTCTCAAAAATTCATGTTCCTCAAAATTCTTACATTACTACTTAAAATTTGACACACTTGATCACTTCACTAACTTCCTCATCTTTAATTCTTGTAGATGGAGACTCGGTTCAGCAAGTTTTACCAGTTGGGAAACGGAGGTCAGCTGATCTTCGAGAGGGATCTGGATTCGCTGTCGGAGTTACTGGGACGCCCACATCCGGAGTTTCTTGGAGCTCAACTTCCAGGACCCCCAGGAGGAGACCTACAGTGGCTAGTCACCGTGGATCTTCGAGGAAGCATCGAAGCACCAACTTCCGGGAGAATTCAGTTCTCCGTGAGAGAGAACAATTGGCTAGATGGATTAGCCAGGGCAATGCATGAAGCTCTCGCACGTCTATGTGCCCTCAGCATCAACAAGATCCAAGGAACCCGTTTTACCCACTATGCAAGACGTGACTTCATGGGAATGCCGATGGAGATGCCAAGTCACCCAGAGTTGAGGCGTCAAGTGGAGAACCTTGATTTCTTGCTTCATGCAGAAAGTAGGAACTGGACAATGCCAGGGAGTTAGCCAACCAAAACCGTGCCATCCCCGACCAGAAGGCCTAGACTTTCGCACTGTTCGTCCAAGATCGCCAGTCTCTTTGCCGCCAGCGTGCAAAGAAGGATCGCACCATCGCCCGTCTTCACAAGAAGGTGGCCGACCTCGAGAAGACCATCAAGGAGCAGGAAGCTCAGCTTGCCGCCAAACAAGAAGAAGATGAGGGTGAAGACATCCAGGGAGATATGGATTCTTACCTCAGCAACGATGACGATTTTCTGGAAGAAGATGTTGTGGACTTATACACTGATGATGAAGACTCTGACTTCATCGACGATGAGTAGATGCACTAGAGCACTGTCGTAGCATGAGATGTATTGATCTCACTGTATCTTAGCTTGTAGAATGGTTCTTAAAACCATCTATTTTCCCTTTGATTGTTGTGGTGTGTGTTGTATTGTGTGCTTGCTTGCATGAATGAAAAAGAAGTTAGTTGAAAAACCTGAGTTAGATTTGAAAACCCCAAAACCATGAACCTTAGAATTTCCCTCTTACCCCTATATCTCAATCTTCAGATGACTCGTGGAAACCAAGGAGGGAGCAGCTCGTCGCAAGACCCAATGTTGCAGATCTTGCAGAATCTCATCGCAGACCGTGAAGCAAGCAGGGCAGAACGCCAAGCCAACTTAGCAACACTTCAACAGATCGCCCAGATGGCTCTCAACAACCAAGGACATGGAAATCAGGATCACCATGGATCCAAACTCAAAAAATTTCAGAACACAAATCCCCCAATCTTCAACCAATCTGAGAACCCATTAGATGCTGATGACTGGTTACAGACCATGGAAAACAACCTCGAAGTTGCAGGAGTTGGTGAAAATGAGAAAGTTCTTTTTGCCACCCACTATTTGGCGGGAGATGCAAGAGCTTGGTGGAATAGCATCCGCAATATGAACCATGGTCAAGTTATGACATGGGAAGCATTCAAAGTCAAGTTCAGCCGCACCCACGTGCCGCAAGGTCTCGTCAACAGGATAAGAGATGAATTCCGCGAATTGAAGCAAGGAAGAATGACTGTGGTGGAGTACCGTGACAGATTCTTGTCACTTGCCAGATATGCACCTAATGAGATCAACACGGAGGCCAAGAAGAAGGAGAGATTCTTGAACGGACTGCATGATGAGATGCAGACTGTCCTCGTCAACATCCATTTCCAGGATCTCGAAGAGCTAGTCGACTCTGCCATTCAGATGGAAGGGAAGATTAACCAGGCAAACGACAACCGCAAGCGTCGTATGATGCAGCAGTCTGGATCCAGTAGTCACCAGAAGTACCGTCCCAACCCTTCACCAGGATATGCACCAAGGAACAACCGACCCCCAAATTCTCGCCCAAGCTACCCCAACCGTAGCGGAGGCAATGAGAAGTCCGGAGGAAACAATCACAACTCCGGTAATGCCAACAATTTCAACCGTGCCCCTCCCAAGAGCAACAACAACAACAACACTACACCCAGAACTGGCAGCAATGTTGTACCTGTTGCAGTCAAGGACAAGTCCTAGATCACTTGTTTCGAGTGTGGAGTGAAGGGTCACTACTCCAATGAGTGTCCCAAGAAGACTGTCGCCAATGCCCCTGTGAATGCCCAGCTCAGCAGCAGTGTCGTGTTCAGCCAGGAAGGAGATTTGCCCCAGGGAATCCTCACAACCGCAACGGTCGTCTCTTCCACATGAACGCAGAAGAAGCCCAGGAAGCACCAGATGTAGTGCTGGGTATGTTTTCTGTCAACTCAGTTTTAGCAAGAGTATTGTTTGATTCGGGAGCATCGCATTCATTTGTCATCGAAGAATTTGCATGCACTAGTAAGATTTGTCCAACCAACCTGAAGCATGTCATGATAGTTCAAATCCCCGGTTCAACAACCAAAGCTAGAAAAATTTAAAAAAGCTGTACCTATCAGAATACATGGGATAGATTTTTATGTCAACCTAATTGTACTTGGAACCAAAGGATTGGAAGTAGTACTAGGTATGGACTGGATGTCAAGGCATAAAGGACTGATAGACTGTGCTAAGAAAGCCATCACCATGACCAGTAGTTAGAGTAACATGAGAGCATATCTCTGAAACCTTACCCCGTCAATTCAAGTGCAACCAGAGTGTAGCCTTGCCCACCATTGACCAAGTCAGAGTAGTCTGTGAATACCCTGACGTATTCCCAGATGAATTGCCAGGTATGCCTCCGGATAGGGATATTGAGTTCATTATCGAACTAATCCCCAGAACCAGACCTATATCCCAGAGACCCTATACCATGAACCCCTTAGAGTTAGTGGAACTGAAGAAGCAGTTAGATGCCATGTTAGCCACAGGCTTGATTCAGCCAAGCGCATCGCCATGGAGATCACCAGTGTTATTCGTCGACAAGAAAGATGGAGGCAACCGTCTGTGTATAGATTACAGAAAATTGAATAATGTCACCATCAAGAACAAGTACCCTTTGCCAAAGATAGAGGATCTATTTGATCAGTTGACCGGAGCTCAGGTATTCTCAAAGATTGATCTTAGGACTGGTTATCACCAACTTAAGATTCGTGCAACGGATATTCCAAAGACCGCCTTTACTACTCACTATGGTTTATACGAGTATACGGTTATGTCTTTGGATTAACCAATGCCCCTGCTTATTTCATGAATCTCATGAATAAGATCTTTATGAATTTCCAAGATAAGTTTGTAGTTGTGTTTATCGACAACATCCTTATCTACTCCAAGTCAGAAGAAGAGCATGAGCAACATCTGAGAGTTATCCTAGAAACCCCGAGAGAGCATCATTTATATGCCAAGTTCAGCAAGTGTGAGTTTTGGCTGAAAGAAGTAGGATTGCTAGGACATATTGTGTCTACCGGAGGAGTCTCTGTTGATCCCACCAATATCAAAGATGTCGAAGAATGGGAAGCCCCAACCAATCAAACCCAAGTTTGTTCATTTATCGGATTAGCAGGATACTACCGCAAGTTCATAGAAGGATTCTCGAGCATAGCCCGACCAATGACCCAATTGTTGAAGAAGGACAAGAAGTTTGAATGGGCAGACAAGTGTGAAGCCAGTTTCCAAGAGTTGAAGAAGAGATTGATATCCACCCCAATTTTGATCATGCCAGACATCAAGAAGCCGTTTGATGTGTATTGTGATGCATCCAAGATTGGCCTAGGATGTGTATTGATGCAAGAAAGAAAAGTCATCGTGTATCTGTCTCGACAACTGAAGCAACATGAGCAGAACTATCCGACCCATGATCTTGAGCTAGCAGCTGTAGTTCTAGCACTGAAGACATGGCGTCATTATTTGATGGGTAATCATTGTGAGATTTACTCAGACCATAAGAGCCTGAAGTATATCTTCACTCAGAAGGAGCTGAATATGAGACAAAGGAGATGGATAGAGTTAATCAAGGATTATGACCTTGACATTCACTATTACCCCGGCAAAGCCAATGTGGTAGCGGATGCTCTTAGCAGATTGCCGTGTAGGCTTAACACCATGATCAAGGAGAAGCAACCAAGTTTGTATGAGGAGTTGGAGCAGTTCAGGACTGAGTTAGTTAGCAAAGGATTCCTAGCTAGCATTGAAATTCAACCCACTTTGATTAGCCAAATAAAGGAAGCCCGGAAGGGGAATGAAAGTATCGACAGAATCAAACATCGTATTGGTACAGGAAAGGTACCTGGATTCACCGAAGACGACGAAGGAGTAATGTGGTACAAGGGACGTATCTGTGTGCCAGCAGATTCGAGCGGAAGGAAGTTATCATGAAGGAAGATCATGATACTCTTTATTCTATCCACCCCGAAGGAACAAAGATGTATCAGGATTTGAAAGAGCAATTTTGGTGGCACAAGATGAAGAGAGAGATCAGAAGCTACATCGCCACGTGTGACATCTGTCAAAGAGTCAAAGCAGAGCATCAGAGACCTGCAGGACTATTGCCACCATTGCAGATCCTGGAATGGAAATGGGATTCCGTCGGAATGGACTTTATCACCGGTTTACCTACTTCTAGTAGGGGAAATGACTCAATCTGGGTCATCGTTGATAGATTGTCCAAGGTAGCCCACTTTATACCTGTTAAGACAACTTACCAAAGTGCAAAGTTAGCAGAGCTATACATTGCTAGGATTGGCAGTCTGCATGGAACCCCTAAGACCATTGTATCAGATCGAGGAACCCAGTTTACCTCGAGATTTTGGCAGAAAGTCCAAGAAGGATTAGGAACCAAGTTGAACTTCAGTACCGCATATCACCCGCAAACAGATGGACAGACTGAGAGAGTCAACCAGATCCTAGAGGATATGCTTTGAGCTTGTGTGTTGGAATATGGATCAAAATGGGAAGACTGCCTACCTTTCGCAGAATTCTCATATAACAACACTTATCAAGCTGGTTTGCAGATGGCACCATTTGAATTCCTATACGGAAGAAAGTGTCGTACCCCTTTGAATTGGTCGCAAGTAGGAGAGAGTCAGATCTTTGGACCCGACATTCTCCGCGAAGCAGAAGAGAAATTTCACAAAGTCCGTGAGCACCTCAAGACCGCCCAATCCAGACGGAAGAGCTATGCTGACAAGAGAAGGAGAGACCTGACTTTCATTGTCGGAGATTTTGTATATCTCAAGGTTTCAAAATTGAAGGGTACCCAATGCTTTAGTCTGAAGGGAAAGTTAGCCCCTAGATATATCGGACCTTTCAAGATTCTGAACCGTCGAGGAGAAGTATCATACCAACTAGAACTGCCTGAAGAGATGTCAGCCATCCACAATGTGTTCCATATCTCGTTACTTCGCAAATGTCTGGAAGTGCCTGAGAAGACGGAAGTTTTCAAGAACATCGATCACAGAGCTGTGGAAATCAACAATGACCTGACCTATCGGGAAGTGCCCATCCGTATCTTAGAAGAAGCCTACAGAACCACCAGGACCAGGAGTATCAAGTTTCTCAAGATTCAGTGGAGCAGCCATACCGAGGAGGAAGCTACTTGGGAGCGCGAAGATTACATTAGGACAGAGTTCCCAGATCTCTTTAGTTCCTAGTTTTCTTTGTAAATCTTGGGACGAGATTTTGTTTAAGGGGGGAAGGTTTGTAACATCCCAAAACTTCAATCCAAGGTTATCAAGATCAAATCATACAAAAATAGGGTTAACAAAAACGTTTCCAAATTTAAAATGAAAGCATTCATATATGTGTGCATTTAAAATAGGAGTTGTTTGAATTGCCATGATTGAGTGATCCAATGCTTGTAAAATGTTTCTTAGGTGATTTAAACATCATCTACATCATTCCCAAACTTTTCCTAAAGAAAATCAAATCAAAAAGAATTAAAGAGGAATGGTCATTTTGGCAAATTTCACTCTCATGCCTACTTTGGCTATTCCTAGTACTCAAAACTTAACAGAAACATTTCTTGATCCTTGCACCCCTTGCTAGTACACATAATGAGGTACCAAGGCCCACCTTTTGATCTGCTAAAAACATTCTGTTAACTATTTTAAAGGACAGTTTAAAATTGAATCTAATGCATATGCATAGATCACCCCTATTTCAAAAACCATCTCTCTGAGCTCCACTTTCAAAACCCTTGCAACCAGAGACTACCTATCACTAGTGGAGATCACTCAAAATTTTTGAAACCAAAATTCAAAACTTTCTTTCATGTGGCCATTTAATCAAACACTTGGCATGCATAATCTCTACTCTAATCCTAGCTCACTGTTTATTACAGGGTTTTGCCCACAAATGATCTTCATTTATCTCTTCTGTCCCCTCTTGATCTAACCAAACCCCTAACACCCCTCTCCCTTGTCCCTAGTCCCCATGCCATGCCATGCCGAGCCATGCCTCACCCCCAACCTTGCCCCACAGCAGACCATTCCCTCTTCCTCGCCATGTCTAGGAGGTAGCCAGAGCTCACCGCCACCCCATGTCCCTTGCCCGAGACAAGCAGCAGTGGACCACCGAGCACAAACGCGCAGTGCCACGCACCATGCAGTGTTGCCCCAGGCCTTTTCGGTCCCTTCGCCTGAGACCGCCTTATGGCACCAGCGCTCGTCGCTCCGCCTCGACCTGGAGAACACCCCAAACACCCCCGCTGGCCGCCCAACGCCTCACAGCCACCGCTCGCCATGGACACTGCCGCCTATGCCGCTCAGACCGCCACCTCGCCCAGACGGCGTGCCACCGCCCCTACGCTCGCATTCAAGTTCTAGAGCACTGCCAGGGAACCACACATCGATCACCACCCGCAGCCATGCCTCTACCCCGCCGTAGCCATGTCGCCACCGTCGACTGCCCATCCCGCTCGGTCTCACCGTCGGGCCTATAAAAGGAGCCCTCCCCAGCCTCTTCTCTCCACACCATTCCACTCCCTTCACCTCTCTGAACCTCACCCACCTCTCGCTGGAGCAAGACAGAAGCTTTTACAACTTGCAACATTTTTATAAAATCAACCAAGTTAGCTTTTTAGTTGATTCCAACTCTAAAAAATCACATTTCATCATATCTATCTAAATATGTAATAATATTAAGGTTTACATGTAGTGACTTTGGACTAGTACCAAAATAATGCTATATAGACATTTCTAGTCACTTTAAATCATTAAATAATAAACTTAAACTAAAGTAATATTGATCCAACCTTTAAATCTCATTCCCACATGTTAGAATATGTGGTGAGGACATGTGTCCACATGATCCCATATTTTGGTGGTGAATATTAAATTTTAGTTAATATTTCAATGAGTAGAAATTAGTTTTCTAAAATAAAAAGGATGAAACTATTGAATTAAAACTTGTGATGTTGGTGATGATAATAGATCATCAAATGTGTGTTTTAGAATGCTACTTAGCCTAGTTAAGTATTGTTTGGTGATTGTGCACTCCCTATGTATTTATAGACGCTAGTACCGACCAAGCTTTCGAGGAGGAGGAGTTCTACCAAGAAGAAGAAGAAGAAGAAGAAGAAAACTTCAACCACTGCACCAACCAACGCAAGCCACCATTAACAGTGCAAGCTACCCTTAGCAAGCTAGCACTATCCAAGATTAACCCTTGCAAGTTAGTACTTGCAAGTGTAGTACTTAGCAAACTAGAATCAAACTAGATGGTTTAGCAAAGATGCCTTAAGCATGCTTTGATCACACCTCTTTCACTATTAGTACCTCAAGTCTTATTGACAAGTTTTACCTCCCTTAGTTTACACAAAGTTATTTACTTGTTTTGAAGGTAGCATAAAAAGTATAAAACTTGACCTACTTAGAAACCTTTAGATGTCATTCTATGGCATGAGATTGAACCTATCACTTCCACCTTAGTGAACACTCTTAACTTAGTAATTTTAGATTAGATCAAAAACTTGAGTCACTTTAGATGGGAACACTTAGTGAAGATGAATTGTGAAAACCTTGGAATGATGAGTCATTCTATTGAGATGTTTTGACATGTGTTGAGAAACACAACTGGTTTATGATGATGAAAATGATGAGGCATGAGCCTTAACCCTTTTATAAAACTGATGGTTGGATTCGGATGCGATACCATTCCAAATTTACCGTACAACCACACTACCTGAATTGGGTAAGGCTTAGCTAGAAATTTATATGCATTAGTATTAGTTCCCTCATGGGAGAGGTTTGAGCTGAGGCTACCTCTCAATGTTGTCCACCTATGCAGTGCCCAAGATGGCTGATGGTCATGGTTGGGAGGCCATGCTCATAGGAGAGGTGCTTATACTAGGGTGTGTAAAGGGAAGGTTATGTTTGATTATCTGCATACTAAGTATGATGATTCAGGTTACCCCGATGATGTATCGAATCTTGTGGTGAAAGTGTACCACCTCTGCAGAGTGTCAAACTATTCGAATAGCCACGTCCGCGGTTATGGACAGTTGGAATGGCCATACTGTTTCGTTGTCAGATGTTTTCTAAATACTTTGAAGTAATGATGAATTTGACTTGACCACAACAGGGTTGTGTTATGAAAATAGCTTCCCAACTTAAGTGATTCTAGAACCTTATTTTATCTTTCTTGGTTTCAGAACTCATCTTAGGTTTCAAACTTAACTTTATAGTTAAACTTAGATTTAGCACTTTAACTTAGAACTATAGTACCTATTAATAGTAGTTTGCGAGTACTTAAAGAGTACTCATGGCTTTTGTCCCTGGCTATTCTCATGGCCAGACTATGAAGGAGACTATCAGGAGGATGGTCATCAGGACGGCTATGATAACTAGGACTATCTGCCTTCGTCAGCATTGCATGTGCCCCTGAAGATGGACCCCACCGCTACGCTATCTTTTATTTCCGCTGCTTGTTGTATTAAGACTGGATCATGAGATCCTTATTTGTGTAAAGACCTTATGTATGTTTGTAATGGATGATGTACTGTGATATCCAATCCGTTATGTCTCGCAAAAATGGTAATCCTGGGATTGCGAGGTATGGCATAACGGGCATCTGGGATTAAAAATCTAGGTGTTGACACAAGCAAAAGACAAGATCATTATGGGTGCTAATACCTTTAGTGGCAAAACTATGTCACAAGATGACTTTGCGAGAAATGCTAACCCTCACTAGGTCTTAATGCATAATTATTATGGTGATGTTTGTGCACAATATGTTGGTCCATTTGATGGTTATATTGCTTGGTCTATTTGGGTTCCAAAGACCCTTGTCACTAACAAGAGAGGACCCATTAAAAATGGGTACCTAAAAACTAGCTTGATCTCTTGTAGAACTATGCTTCTGGCGGGTCAAAGTAGGTGTTTGATAATGGTTGCACAAGTCATACGACCAGAAGCAAGACAATAATGACGGAGATAAGGGCAAATCAAGATCATATAACAGTCACATATGTCGATAAGTCAAAATCTCAGGTAATGGGTCTGGGCAAAGTTGTGGTTGCACACGATGTTACACTCGTGGACGTCATGCTTGTTGAGACTCTTGGTTACAATTTACTTTTTGTCCGTGCCCTTGGAAAGATGGGTTTCACCGTCTTTATTGATAATGATATTGTGGCTCTCTTGTGGAGCAAGGCTCTTAAGGTCGCTTTAGTTGGGTACATCAATAATGACTTGTATGTGGTGGACTTTTGGGGAAAACCATTACAAGTGTGATGTGCTTATTCGGAAAGGCCTTATGGTATCGCCGACTAGCCCATGTCAATATGAGAACTTTGCAAAGCCTCCACAAGGGTGTCCATGTTGTGGGACTAAAGGGCAATGTTTGTTTTGCCAATGATCGTGTTTTTATGGCTTGCGTTGAAGGAAAGATGCATGATTCTCCCCACAAGCCAAATAACATTATAAAGTCAAAGAGGATCTTGGAGATCCTTCATGTGGATCTCTTTGGTCCTCCCTCTCATGCAAGTCTTGGTGGGAAGAAATATTGTTTGATGATTGTTGATGACTACTCAAGGTACTCATGGGTCTATTTATTCAAGTTGAAGAGTGAGACCCAACAATACTTCATCGACTTCGTCAATATGGTTCAATGTCAATACAATGTGCCCGTGCTTGTGCTAAGAAGTGACAATGGCACCGAGTTCAAGAACTACACTCTAAATGGTTTTATTAGTGATGAGGGGATAAAACATCAATATTCCGATGCATATACCCCTCAACAAAATGGTGTAGCTGAGAGGAAGAACCAGACTTTAATGGATATGGCAAGGTCCATGTTGGTGGAGTTTAAGTCTCCATACAATTTTTGGGAAGAGGCAATCTCCACCACATGCCATGCATCAAACCATCTCTACCTCCGGAAAGAGTTTAACAAGACGCCATATTAAATACTTATAGGTAACAAGCCCAACATTTCATACTTCTGGGTGTTTGGTTGTAAGTGTTTCTATCTCATAAAAAGTGTTTGTTTGTCCAAATTTGACTCTAAAACTTTAGAGTGTATTTTTGTTGTCTATGGTCTCGATTCCCACACTTATAGAATCTATGATAAACTCTCCGAAATTGTCATAGTATCTTGTAGTGTGGTTTTCTAAGAATATGATGGCCCCCAAGCGGGGCATGTTGATGTTTGTGATGTAGACTATGAAATACCTCAAGATTCCATAAGAAGAATGGGTGCGGGATTCATCCGCTTCGTTGAGGAACCCCTTGTGGCGGATCAAGAAGAACTATGCTCTACTCAAGTGGAGCCCTCATATTCACAACTTCAACAAGCTCCTGTTATTGAGGGAAATAATGACCCAAGCCAAAGACAAGCTGAGAACCCTCACCATGTTGATCAAGCAGGTTGCTCTAGGGTGGATGACCTAGACTCTCCACTGACTGGACTGTCCAGCCCTGTGCATTCAGTTGCTCAAGGTAGATTTATTCAGTCATCCAAAAGATCATCTCGAATCCTTTCAAGTAGCATACCTGATCAAGACCAAGATCAACCTGTACCTCATGGTGATGAAGCTGAACCCATTGTTGATCAAGGTCAAAATGAAGGTCAAGTCGAGGACCAGAATGATGAAGAGATCCCGACAAGGAATTATGAGGAGATCGAAACTCGTTGCAAAGCTCACATGATAAAATGTTGGAAAGAATAGACCACTCCCTTGAGAATGTTATTGGTGATCTAAGGAGTGGAATGTCCACTCAGGCTCAATTGAAGCATTTTGGTGAACATCAAGCTCATATATCTATGGTGGAGCCCAAGAAGGTGTGGAAAGCTCTTGAAGACTCAGATTGGTTGGAAGCCATGCATAAGGATCTCAACAACTCTGAGATAAACAAAGTTTGGAAGTTACTACATAATCCCAAAGATTGCTGCAATGTTATTGGCACTAAATGGATATTCAAGAATAAGCAAGATGCTCATGGAATTGTTGTGAGGAATAAGGCAACATTGGTAGCTCAAGGGTTCTCTCAAATTGAAGGCATCGATTATGGAGAGACCTATGCTCCCGTGGCTCGCCTTGAGTCTATCTGTATCCTTCTTGCATATGCTACACATCATAATTTTAAATTACAACAAATGGATGTGGAAAGTGATTTTCTAAATGGTCCTTTGCATGAGTTGGTTTATGTTAAGCAACCCCCAGGTTTCGAAGATCCCAACTTCCCAAACCATGTCTACAAACTTGATAAGATGCTCTATGGACCTAAACAAGCTCCACGTACTTGGTATGAGAACCTTAGAGAGTTGTTGTTAGACCGTGGATTTGAGGTTGGGAAAATTGATCCCAGTCGTTTTACTAAGAAGGTCAATGGGGAGCTTTTTGTTTGCCAAATATATGTTGATGATATTATCTTTGGCTCATTTAAGAAAACTTTTAATGATGAATTCTCAAAGCTTATGATTGACAGGTTCAGGATGTCCATGATGGGAGAGTTGAGGGTATTCCTTGGCTTTGAGATCAAGCAAATAAGAGGAGGGACCTTTTTCAATCAAGCCAAATATACCCAATACATGCTCAAGAGGTTCAACATAAAATAACTAAATGGAGCCCCTACTCCCATGGCAACCAAGACTCATCTTGAACTTAACCCAAATGGTAAAGATGTTGATCAAAAGGTATACCAATCCGTGATTGGTTCTTTGCTTTACCTATGTGAATCTAGACCCGATATTGTGTTAAGTGTAGGAGTGTGTGCAAGAGATCAAGCGTCCCCTAAAGAAAGCCACTTGACGGCTATCAAAAAAATCTTTCGATATTTAGTTCATACCCCAAACTATGATGTGTGGTATCCTAAGGGCTCAACATTCTCACTTTGTGGCTACACTGATTCAGATTGGGCTAGTGATAAGGATGATAGAAAATCAACCTCTGGGGCTTGCCAATTCCTTGATAGGTCCTTGGTGTGTTGGTCTTCTAAAAAGCAAAACTATATATCTCTCTCCACCGCCGAGGCTGAGTATGTGGCTGCTGCTGGTGCATGCACCCAATTTTTATGGATGAGGCAAACTTTAAAGGAATACGGTGTCCATTATGACAAAGTGCCTCTTTTATGTGACAATGAAAGTGCTATCAAGATTGCCTACAATTCGGTGGATCATACAAGGACAAAGCATATTGAGATCCGTCATCATTTCATTAGAGATCATGTTGCCCGAGGGGATATTGAGATATCTTATGCATCAACCAAAGACCAACTTGCAGATATATTCATGAAGCCACTTGATGAAGCAAGGTTTTGTTATTTGAGGAATGAGCTAAATATCATAGATTCAGGGAGTTTGACTTGATCATCTTGCATACTCACCTATATCTTGATTCATATTTGGTTTAGGTGCAGGCATGGAGATAGGGGGAGTGTGGTCCTAATTTATTGGGCTATCCCTCCCCCCATAATGCCAAAATTAAGAAAAATCAATTCTCTTAATATCATGTGTGATATGTGAGCTTCATTGATGAGTAGAGGTTATTAACCCAAGGATAATTCTTTGCAGTTTCATGCCTCACACTCTTACATGGTGGCGTCAGCCACCGCCCTCTTCTTTATGAAGGGTTGGTTATTGGTTCTATTGAATTGGAGTTTCACTTATCATTTAATTTGAATTTCATTGCCTATTTTGGTTCTTCCGAGTTTGGAATCTAAACCCAGGCCATATACTCTCCCCTAAACACACTCCATCTCATATATGTCCCAAAATTTGAATCTGGTTGGTTTTTGGTCGAAGAGGACCGGAGTTTCCCACATACCAGAGTCTCCGGTGAGACCGAAGTTTCTAGTCTATCGGACCGGAGTCTCCGGTCTGGGACGGTTTTAGGCAGTGACAAAAGGGGGTCGGGGTGAAAGAGTCACTTAGGACTCTATCTTCCACCTCTGACCCCCACCTCCACACCCGCCGCCTCCTCCTCCAAAACCACCGCCCGGAGGCTGTTTTGCTGCCGAGATCTGTCGTGCCACCGGCCAACTCCACCCTCTCCACCTCTTGGACGTTCCCCACCGGTGGAATCGCCCCAATGGATAGATCTGGTACTCTCCCTCTAACCATGAACCTAGGGTTCATCCCCTTCGTTTGGTTTGAGTTTTGTACTGATTTTTCCCACTGGAACCTCATGTTTGCGTGCAATTCTTCACTTTATTCTCATTCCCTTGCCCGATCTACTAGAATCAAGCCCTACCTTAGTCTCCCGGTTCAACCCGAAATCTCCAAGCTGGAGACACTGGTCCGTCTGACCGAAAACTCTGGTCTAGGCCAGAGATTCCGGTGTAGCACTCTGGAGACTCCGGTGTTGATTGCTTCTAGCTCATCATGCAAAGTTGTGAGGGTCCTATGTTTATCTCTAGGACATATATGCTTACCACATGCTATCCCTTCACTCTATGTTCACATGTGGCTCTTGTTCTCGTCGTGGTCACACCAAGGCCAAGTCCAAGAGGGCGGATCCTCGGTTTGATGTAGAAGTTGGTCAGTATGTGATCCCGCCATCCAACCACAGGCAACAGCTTAGAGATGTTAAATACATGAGAAAGAACCAAGAGCACTTAGAGGAGGAAAACCGTGCCAAGAGGGCTAAGTATGCCAATTTGCAATCTCTTTCTCACATGACCAAGAAGGAGTTCTGTGACCTTTGCAAGACAAACTTCTATGAGCTACCCAGGACCAGTGAGGACCCTTGCCATTGGAGAAAGGAAAAAAGTTTTCATGACTGATATCTATAGCAAGCTCACCAAGTCCCCTGTTTGCCCTCAAAGGTATATGGACCTCGCGTACCTGCGTGCCAACAACTACTTTGAAGATGATGTGTGGATAACTGAGAAGCTGGGACTGCATAAGCTCACAGAGCTCCGAGAAAATTACAGCATTCCTCTTATCCAGCAATTCTATGCAACTGTTGTGTTTGGGACTGATCAGGCAAGGACAATGACTTGGATGACAGGCAATGTTCGCTGCTCCGCAAACTTCTTTGACCTTGTCGGAGTTATCAATGAGACATTCAAGGGTGTGTCTGTTCATGCTGGGCACCATATGCATGTGCTAGCCCTGATGTTGAAGGATATGCTATTGACATTATGGACTTTATTTTTTAGGAGATGCACCATTCTATTCTCTACGAGAAAACTCCCCTATATGCTGCTCTAGTGATGAGGATTATCAACACTCAAGCCCATGGTTCCCCTCTTGCCCTTCCTCCCAATCTTACGGAGCATGCACTAGTGTCTCTCCAAAAGAAAGGGAGAATGGATCCATCTCCTAGGCAGCCATTTGAGAGTGAGGGTGATGAGATTTCTGAGGCTGAGCGGGCTCCCACTCCTCCAAGGGGCTCTAGGAGGAAGAATGCCTCCAATGCTCCCATGTCTCCTGTCACACTTGCGGTGGTTCAGGAGAAAATCAAGAAGGCATCTTTTTGGGAGAAGACCCTTTGCTGCAAGAATGTAGACATTCGCAAGGGACATCATGACTCCTACAAGAGCAACCGAAGAATTGAAAAGCTCCTCAAAGAAATCAAGGCTTAGGGAGAAGAAGAAGAGGAAGGGGAGTATGAGTACAATCAATGATGAGCATGGGGTTGAACCTTCTGTTGAGTCAGTTCACACACTCTCCTTTGGTGCTTGGAATGCTATGAATGCAAGCTTAGTTGGCTGGCAGACTTTCTTAGAGGTTACTTCTGGTTTTGCTCCACAGGGTTCTTCCTTCTCTTGCCCTCATGGCAAAGGCCCACAGACTTCTGCTGCTCATGATGACTATGAGGAGGATGAGGATGACAATGGTGAGGAGGACTCCGAATGATTCCTTCAAGGTGTTAGATTGGACTTTTCCCTTTTCGGTGTTTTGATGCCAAAGGGGGAGAAGTTGTCTACTAGGATCATCCGGGGTTTTGCATGGGATTGGCATTAGCATAGAATTCTTCTTATTTGCTTATGACCGTGTATATTAAATTTCAAACATTTGCATTGGCTTTATTTGGTTCTTGTGTGAGAGTATCTGTTACATGTGAAGGGGATCCGTAGCAGAAAACAAAAAATTCCTACGTTGGAACCCCAAAAACTGCCCAGGATCTATCTATGTAGTAATGCGGTAACGACCGATGCGTAGAGAATACATACCCTTGTAGACCGTACGCGGTTAACATTCCGAGGGGAACATGGTTGATGTAGTCGTACTCGTAGCCGACCTCAAGGTGGCGAAGCTCCTCGTAGATCACCCCTTGCTCCATCTTCATCGTGCAGCAGCTCCGGCTCATGACATTTAAGCACCCCAAGTGTTGCGCCTTGTGTCTTCGTACTCATCCGGTGTATGATGAGACCTCCATCTCCCCGATCCCGCCGGGAGTGCACAAGTTGATATCTAGCTAGTCACTGCAGCTCAATGACGTGCTGCAGCTGTGCCTTGTTCGCACAGCCCAGACTTGGGGCCATGGTCACAAGGGCTAGAGAGAGAGGGAAGGACAAAGTCAACCAAAGGACTTCTCCAAATATTGGTGTATTTAATATCACCCATGGGCACCCCTTTATATAGGCGGAGGAGCGCGTGCCCTTTCCATTAGGTGCCCCATGTGGGACTAAAACAAATCAGGAAATAATGGGAAAAGGAGCACAGTAGGCTGGGCTTACTAGGCACACCCGGGTGGGCCGACCCAAGGTGGCCCAGCAGCCACAGCGAAGCAACATCAGCAGCTGAGGCGCAACTGGTGGGTGGGCCCTGGCCACAGCCCACCCCCCGTCACTTGACTCCTCATGGTAGCTGCATGGGCTGGCCTGCACGTCTCGCCGGTCACGCTGCTGATCTGGCCGGGTGGGCCGGCTGACCATGCGACCTAGCCAGGCCAGCTCCCCCGCGAGCTCCTTGGGACGGGGTCAAGCTAGGCCCAGCTGTGACAAGCGAGTAAATCGCCTTGCCAGGCGCGTATATCTATCTCCGACGGGTTAGCTGTTTTTCCCTTTTCCCTTTCTTTTTCTGTAGCTTTTCTTCTAGGCTATTTCCCTATGGGATTTGGCCTAATATAAAAGTTGCTCTTATAAATCTTAATATAAATATTATTTAGAATATATTAATTCACAATTAACATATAATAAATATATATATTTCAATTCTCATTTATCCGAAAACACTTTTCTGGGCTTTTTCTTTATTCCTTCTCTGAACAACTTCAGATCTCTCTGCAGAACAATTCCGGCTTTCTCTTTCTCTATTGTGATTCCGTCTTACGAATGATCGCTCTCATCGTACCCTTAAGTGTATCCCCTCACGGCTCGGGAATGCTCTAGACATGATCTAAATCAATGATCAATAGAGGGACCAGGGATATCCATGTGACCCCTATGCATTCCTGATGACAATGTCGTTTGAACCGGTAAATGTAGCATCCAATTTCCTTTTGTTTCTTGATACGACTTGTCCGAGATACGATCATTGGTATCACATACCTTGTTCAATCTCGTAAACAACAAGTTCTAGTTTCTTGTTACCGTGATATTACATCCCCATGACCGAGTCACATGTTGCAACATATATGGATGTAATCTCACCAAGTCGGCCGTATGTATCTTTACCCGTCATGTGGGTGAACAAATCCCGGTCTTGCAGTCACATGTCATCTACTGTTCCTTTGGAATACCCAACATACACCATTATTGCCACCGTATTACCAGATGACGTCTAATGCAGTCAAAGCAGCCTCAGGAAACAATGAGTAATATGAGCTCACGGTCTAAGGAAAAGGAGTCTAGATTTAGCTGTTGCAACAATGAACTTATATGACTTGATCGTGTTGCAATCCTTTGAGGAATGTCCATCACATCATTCTCCAATGATATGACCCTGTTGTCAATTGGCATAAATGCCCATGATCTTGAAACCCAGATCATCCTCATGACCAATGAACTAGTATGAATAGAGGCTACTAGGGACTTGGTTGTTTCATACCACACCTATACCAATGTTTCTACTTGGTACAGTTATAGCACAATATGAAACTATTATAAACTCGTTGAGATATGATAATAAAAACCTATTTATTATTTGCCTCTAGGGCATATCTCCTTCAGTCTCCCACTTGCACTAGAGTACAAATAATCTAGCTCGCATCTCGCTCATATAAACCATATAATATATGCGTTTATAGATCATGCATGCTCATGGGAAACGTCATGTCCATGTTCTGTTTTACCAGATCATTATGTCTTTTGCAAATCATTAATGTCTTCCTAATTTTGACATTCACACCATTATCGTATAATGGGTCAAAGCATTTGTTTGGCGACAAAGTGAGACTTTGTTTCTAGTGTTTATAATGACGGTCGTTTTCACTGTTGTCATCTAAACTTCGAAACACACTTTGCTATCCTTTGCGTATATACTTTAGTCATGGCAGCAGAACAAGGCCAGATTCCAGGAGCCTACAGTGACTTTAGATCAACCTCGAGGGCTTTCTTATAGGCATTATGCCCTGGGACACATCATTCTACGTTAAAAGCGAGCTAGCCCCGCCATAACATTATACATCACATCAGATGGAGCCTTTATACTTCTATATCTATGTAGATCCTAGTGCATGCAATGCAACTATGCCACTTACTTTGCTTCTTGCCATTTAAGTACAAACTTAATTCTGGTTTAGTGATCAACTCAGGAATCACTTAAAGACACGTTCTTACAGTTAAGACTTTGTCCTACCAACCAGAACTTTGGGTCACATTATGTCGAGTATACAACATGGTTGTATGGAAGAACATATGACTGAGGCATAGGAGATGCAACGCATCCCTTTCTTTCTTTTAACCATATTTGCAATACTAACTCAATGCTTCATATAGTAAGAACTTATTTCTCACTTTGTTCCATTCTGAGCTTCTTTAGAATCTTGCTTAGGACATTCTGAACATCTTTCAGAATCAAGTCCAGGAAGCATTCGACATTCAGTGTTTATTAAACTCACTAATCTATCTTGATAGATTTTATTGTTTAATAACTTCAACGTCATCCTTATTTATCTACTTAAATGTTATTAACACCAATCACATCATTCATATATGTCGTCCACATATCACAGAATGATTTCATGCTCCCACTCAAATATTGCATCCATATTTGAGATTCAGGGATTTCACTTAGCTCCCACTCAAAATATGTCAGCTACATATTATGATTTAGCCAAGCTGATTTGCTCCCACTCAAATCCAGGTCCTCTCGATAATCTTGGACATTCCAAAATTCCTTGATCAACATCAAATCAAGAATTCCACTAACGAGATTTCAATGACCATTCATTTCTCGCACTTGGGTCCATCACGCTTCTTTGTATTTCGTAGGTATGTCTTGTTCAAAACATGACAAGTGAATCAACAATATAATTCCACAAACTTGTAGAATATATAGTTGAGTCCAACTTTCTTTAGTAAAAGTATTCTCTGAAACTTTATGATCATTATCATTGGTTTCTCCTCTATTTGTAGAGTTTGGATTCACAGAACAAATTCCGCTGCGCCACTCAACAATCCGGATGTAAGGTCAAATGCCTTGTTTGATCTTTTACTTTCTTCCACCTGTATCTTCATCAAGACACGTCAACTTTGGACAATAGCAGGTTTGCCCCTTTGTGGAAGATGCATTCGTAGCTTCCTAAGAACGATCTACAAAGACTTGTTTATTCGCCATGACTTCGACTTATCAAAATCTCCAGAAACTCAAACTTGCCATAACACTTATGGTGTTGTTTCCATGAATCTTTAGATGTTCCTTTCTATTTGAAATGGGTGTTTGCTTATTTTGATCTCTAACTCTAGACGATAACTATAACCCCGATAAGAGATAATATTAGATCATATGTATCTAATACAAAATGATTATGATGTTTAGACATTTCAATATAGTTTGAATTCGTCCAGTTATCATAATTTGTGAAACATCTTTCACAAGTCCCTTTTATGCTAAACTTAACTTGAATACTTCAGTCATGTCGATCAAATCGAAGAGACTTGTTAATTCAATATCATCCTTTGTTGCGAAATCATTTGAACAATTCAAATCGTTTCAAACTCATGTTTTGTTAAGTAAATACGCTTATTCACTTAAGTCCACAATTAGCAAATGATTTCCACTACTTGTTCAAAATACGATACATCACTATGTATAAGATTCAACATTTCTTTGCATATCCTGTTTTACCAGAATGTGGAGTTTTAGTCATTCTTCCCAAGAGGCATGGTTTTGCAAAGTCTCTATATTAAGCATCTAGGACCCCCATCTCCATTAAGAACATACAATAACCAAAATGACTTAAACTATAGTGTCATTTCATTATTAAACTTTGGATATCTTTTAGCACTCTAATCCTTTATAAATGTTTCAACTATTATCATTAACATAGTGATGAGAATAACTTATTTATAATCATAATGTGACCATAAGGTATTTTTCATAAGAATAGTACAACGGGCTTGTAACTTGTTCATATGAATAATTGTCTTGCCATAAGCAAGAAACCCAAACAAGGATTACAAAATTATATTCAATTCCACTAATCCAAATGATAAATTTTGAGGAAAGAGGTGATGTCGGCCATCAACTGTTTTTCTTGCCGTCATCAAGACACGTTGCCTCAAATTTAGCAATTCTCAAGCAGACCATCCTGTTTTCACAAAACGGGACAAGTATCAAATACTTTATAAACTGCAACGAGTTTTGCAACAATTACACTTATAACTTTGTATATCTTACATATACCCTTTTCATTCATGACCTCCTATTGCAATCAAGCTCTTCTAACAGTTCTCAACTCTAATGCAAGATCGCTAAGTGTTTCTCCAAATATTCCCTTTTCATCCATGATGGAGGAAAACCCATCCAACGGCTCATACTCCATGTGCCCTATTCTGTAGAATACAAAATGTAGCCCAACTCTCCATCGAATAGAGAATGGCTTATTGGATGATTATGGAGAAAACACAAACATTGCAGAGTCATCGAATTATCTCCGAATGGTTATTGTATCAAGAAGAGAAGATCACCTTTTACGAGGACATCCCTCAGGCGTGGGTATTAAACTATGAAGTTGGACCCTTTTGCTAAGTTCCATATCAAGCAATATATTCCCATGGTCGCAAAGGACCTCAATGGGATAGGCTATGATCTACTAAGATATTTGCAAATAGACACCTAGACTAAGTTTATAATAAGAGTTAAATTTATAATTGATCTCCACTAAAATTGTCATCCCCTGGATGATTTTAGTGATCACATGATCCCAATCCTCTGCACCTCCCCCGATCATCACGGCCATCAGTGCAGCCTCAAAGGTAGACATTCCCTAATGCAAATCACATCATCCATGTGACTCATGCTTGATCTTTCAATCTATTGTGTTCTGAGGCCACGTCTCTGTAACATGCTAGGCTTGCCAAATCTAACTTGTGTGTATTCGCTGTGGAACATGGCTTACACCCACTGTATGCGAACGTAGATATGTCTGACACCCGCTCATCACGGCCTGCCTTATACCAAGAACTTTATTGGTGGTGCACACACAAGGGAAACATGAACATTGGAATTAAATAGGGATTATCTTATTTGCTACCATTGAGTATCTAATACTAGCACACAATAAGATATAAACAGGTATCAACATCATATGTATACTGTGATATGATATGGTCCTTTTTCTTGCGCCTTGATCTCCATCGAGCGCTCTGGCATGATCTTCATCTTGCCCTTGGTTTGACGCCAAGTCCACGATGCCTCCACCAGGTCGTCCATCGGAATGATGACTATTACTTTACTATTTAGTAACAGAAAAGTAAACTACTTTACCTTCATTACGACCAATGTCATATCATAATCACATGCCCTCCTGCAAAATAAAGTTAGACGCCTCTACTTTATCTATTGCAAGTTTTACGTGGTTGTTAGGGCTTTCGCAATAGAACCGTTTCTAATCTACGAACTTTCCAACCACAACATGGATCCAACAGTTGTCTCTATTACACCTCTTCCAGGGCCCTCCGTTGTAAATGCTATATCAACTATTGAATGAGAGACAGACACCCGCTAGCCACTTATACGGTACAAGCCGTATGTTGAGCGTGGAACCAGTCTCGCATATGAATACGCGTAAGGTCGGTCCGGGCCGCTTCATCAAGCAATACCACGATATAAACAAGTACATATTAGAGGGTAACAACTAAGGGATCAATGCTCGCACAAAACTAGTGCGTACTGACCGTATAGCACTCCTACGCATAGATCGGCTCTGATACCACTGAAGGGGATCCGCAGCAGAAAACAAAAAAATTCCTACGTTGGAACCCCCAAAACTACCTAGGATCTATCTATGTAGTAATGCGGTAATGGCCGATGCGTAGAGAATACATACCCTTGTAGACCATACACGGTTAACGTTCCAAGGGGAACATGGTTGATGTAGTCATACTCGTAGCCGACCTCAAGGTCGCGAAGCTCCTCGCAGGTCACCCCTTGCTCCATCTTCATAGTGCAGCAACTCCGTCTCATGACATTAAAGCGCACCAAGTGTTGTGCCTCGTGTCTTCGTACACATCCGGTGTACGATGAGATCTTTGTCTCCCTGATCCCACCGGGAGTGCGAAAGTTGATATCCGGCTAGGAATCACTGCAGTGAAACGGCGTGCTGTAGGTGTGTCTTGTTCGCACAACCCAGACTTGGGGCCATGGTCACAAGGGCTAGAGAGAGAGGGAAGGAGAAAGTCAACCAAAGGACTTCTCTAAATATTGGTGTATTTAATCCCACCCATGGGCACCCTGATACATTGCAAATGTATCTATAATTTTTGATGTTCCATGCTTGGTTTTATCCACTTTCTTGTGTTTTGTCCACACTTTGGAGTACTTTTCATATGATTTCTTAGACTAACCTATTAACAAGAGCCACAGTGCCAGCTGCCTGTTTTCTACTGTTTTTGGTTCCAGGAAAGTCAGAAAATGAATATTCTTGGAATTGGACGGGACAAAAGCCAAAGTGCCTATTTTTCCGGAAGTCATCGGATGCCAGAATACGAGACGGAGAAGGGCTAGGGGCCGGCCACACCACCTGGCCCGTGCCAGGGGGTGGTCTGGCCGCCTTCGGCACCCCCTCGGCCTCCCCTTTCGCCTATAAGATGCCTCATATACAGAAACCCTAAGTACCCGATCAAAAATCCATGAAAGAGTCTATGGCCGCCATCATCTCCATCCCTAGATCGGGAGGGATCTGAAGCTCTTCCCGGCACCCTGTCGGAGAGGAGAATTCACCCTGGAGGCCTTCTTCATCACCATGCAAGCCTCCGGTGTGATGCGCGAGTAGTTCATCTCTAGACCACGGGTCCATGTAGTAGCTAGATGGCTGGTTCTTCTCCTTTGTGCTATCATGTTTAGATCTTGTGAGCTCCGTTCATGATCAAGATCATCTATTTATAATCCTACATGTTGTGTTTGTGAGGATCTGATGGATATTGAGATGCTATTTCAGATTGATTATTGATTCTATCATGTCTTTGTTATTTGTGATCTTTTATGCTCTCCGTTATTAGTAGCTATCTTGGCCAAGTAGATGCTAGCAACTTCAAGAGTTAGTATTTATGCTCGATAGTGGGTTCATTCCTCTGGTAATCTAGGGAAGTGATAGAAATCTCTAAGGTACTAGATGTGTTATTGCTACTAGGGAGAAAACAACAATCCTTAGTTCATAGAACAATCGTATTGTTTACTTTACACGCAATTCGTAAAGCAATAATCCGTTGCTTGCAACTTAATACTGGAGGGGGTTCGGATGATAACCTGAAGGTGGATTATTAGTCATAGATGCAGTTGGATGGCGGTCTATGTATAATGTTGTAATGCCCAATCGAATCTCAAAGAAGTCAAGATGATTAGTATATGCATGTATTGCTTTCTCGATGTTTGTCAATTGCCCCACTATAATTTGTTCACCCAGCATGTTATCTATCTTAAGGAGAGCCACCTCTAGTGAACTATGGATCCCGGTCCTTTCTTTTACATACAATCTATAAACAGTTTACTGCTTTGTGTTTACTTTCTGCAAACTATTACTTCCTTCCATTCGATACGTTTAATCCTTTGTTTTCAGCAAAACCGGTGAGATTGACAACCTCATCGCAAGTTGGGGACAGAGTTCTGTGGTTGTGTTGTGCAGGTCTCCACGTTGCTACTAGCACCGGTAGTGCGCCCTGCCATCGTTCAGCTAGCTACACCTTTCGGTTGTTTCCTTGCTCCTACTGGATTGATAACCTTGGTTTCGTACTGAGGGAAAACTTGTTGTTGTGCTCATCATACCTTCCTCTTGGGGTTCCCCAACGAGCTCAATATATTTTGGGCCATCAAGCATATTTTCTGGCGCCGTTGCCGGGGAGTCAAGGAGATCTTCACAAGGGGAGTCCCTCATAACCAATCTCTTTACTTTTTTATTTTTGTTTTGCTTAGTTTCTTTTTCTTTGTTTGTTTGTTTCTTATTCAAAAACACAAAAAATAGTTTTACTAGTTTGCTTTCTTTATCAAAATCACAAAAAAATTAAGTCTCCTTTAGTTGTCACCTCTTCCTTAGCTCACCATGTTGATCCCTAAATTCACCCTGAAAGACCTTTCAATTGGTAGTGGTTCTATAATTGGGAAAGATAATATTGAAGAATTCTTTAATCATGTTAGTAAGCATGAAGATACTGAGGATAGATCCCTTGCAGAACTTGCTCCAAACTATGAGATTGCTGCAGCTTCTTTAATTCACATGTTAGAAGCTAGGTTTGTTAACCTCAACCCCTTAATGTAAGTAATGTTTCTTAAGCTTAAAGAAATTGAGGACCCTGAAAAGAGGGATTTTATTCTAGAAACTTTGTTTAAGGAGTTCTATGATGTTGCCAAGGAAGCTAGAAAAGTCTTTGAATGTTTAAATATGCTAGGCTCATGTGTAGATGTTGTTGGTACACAAGAAAATATTAGCAAAACCGAACCTAATGGGAAGGAATCTAAGATACCAATCCCCTTTAAACTGGTAGCAATACATGAAGCCATAGAAAAGAATCTTGATTGGATTGTTCCTGAAAACCCTTTTAATGAAAATAGTGAACCTAAGAACATTGAGATAGGATCCTCTAGAACTTATTTGGATGATATACCTTGCCTTGTTGAAGATATTTCTGGGATTAATCTTAATGCTTCCTCATTTGAGAACACTTGATTCTTTTTCTTGCTTCTTATGCCTAACTTAAAGGCATTAAAGAAAACTACTTATTGGGAGATAACCTAAAAGTTTTAGATGAGTCTTGGAAGTTATTACTTCAGTAATAACCGCTCATTATCCTTTTTATTTGCTTTTTGTGCCAAGAGTAACCTCTAATAAGAGAGAAGTAATGATTAGGAAAGTTGCTGTTCCGAAACAGATTTCTGTGCTTCACCATAAAAATTCGTGTAAAATCTCTGAACGTCTTTTTGAGAAGTGAATTTTTGTGCTTCTGCCCCAGTTTGTTATATAACTTTCGTTAGTTCAACACTTTTTGATTTGAGCAACAGAAGGTCTTTGAAAAAATTCGTTTTTACCTGCTGGTCTGTTTTGACAGATTTCTGCCATTTTCTGCATTTGCTTCTTGTTGGTTCCTTTTTGAGTTCTTTTGGGGAATTGAGATTTTTGAGGGAAGTACTACAGTAGCTAGTTTTCTAATGGAAGTTTATTGGTGTTGGAACTGAACCTTAATACCTATTATCTTGATACACTAATGTTACTAATAAAGATTGTGTGAAGTTTTGTATGAAGGAAAAATTTCAGGTGTATGGAAGGAATAAGTAATGAGATGAAGGATGGACTAAAGCTAAAGCTTGGGGATGCCACACGTGTCACCCCAAGAAATATCCAAGAAGTACAAGCGTCAAAGCTTGGGGATACCCAAGGCATCCCCTTCTTCATCAATAAAAATCTCAGGTTTCTTCCAAACGCTTCATTTTTATTGTTTCATGCACAGTTGTGTTGTTCTTGGAGCGTCTTCTTTTTCGTTTTTGTTTTGGTTTTTCATTTGCTTTGTTTGCTTAGTTTTCTGAATAAATTGGTTGGACCCCCTATTTCATACATTGGTTTGCAAATAGTTTGGTTTGGATTGGAAAAGAGTAGGAAAGTTCATACTTATGTGATAAAAAGAGCTTGTTTTTGACTGTGGCCTATGCTCTGTCATGCCATGCTTGATATTGTTTTGGCTTTATACTTAGTATTATTTGCTGTAGCATGACTTGTTATAAACAATTGAGATTGCTTCATGTGCTTTGGATGAATCATGCGTTGTTTTAGCATATTAAAGCATAGTATAGTGGTATTCTCCTTTGATGCTTTATTTGGGTTGACTTGGCACATGCTCACACCAGGTTATGACTATCTCGAGTCACGATAGCCTTTATGATCCTTTAGTTTTCGACTTTTAGTATCACTTTATGCTTTGATCAATGATGTTTTGTCGCTCTGCATGATTATGGCCATTATTGCTCTCTAAGTTTGTCCCTCCCAGTCTTTTGCTAGCCTCCACAATGAAGTATGAGTTACACTCATGCATCCAACTCCTTAAACCAAGTTATTCCAAAGAGTCCACCATACCTACCTACTAGCTTATGCTATTCCAAGTATATTCATGCTTTTGTTTACCTTCTAAATTAAACTTGTTATGAGAAAACTAGTGATTAAAGCTCTCACGAACTTGATGGCACATTTTACTTTTCTTGCCCTTAATAAACTTGAACCATTGTGTCGTCTATGTTGTATATGCTTGCACTTATTTTTTGGGAATTAGCAGAACCATGCTGTCATGGGGAACGCTTTCAACATTGCACTTGGTACTTGTACCTAGTTGATATCATGCTCTTTTGTATATGGATGTCGTCGGTGTGAAATGAAAGGGGAGCTTGTAAGTCCATGGAGTTATGTATATGTGTTAGAGAAACGCCTAGGCCGCTGGTCTAATCCATGCTGACATGGTGGAAACCTGCAGCGTAACCATAATGAGCTGTCTATGAAGCATTCTTATTATAAAAAAGAGTCCTATATTGAGAAAAAAAATAAAAAGAAAAAAAAAGATTATGAAAAGAGGAAAGAGAGAAAAAAGCACCATATTCCCATGGTAAATAAGAAGAGTGCTGAGATGCTCGTTGTCTGCTTGCCTTGTCATTTTGATATGGGGATTCTTCCGTATCATCGGGCAAGGGGTACCCTGTTGGCGGTTCACTATGATACACATGTACTTACAATGACAAGAACTTACCGGTGACTAAACTTGAGTAGCATGAGGAGCGGCCCTAGTATACAAGGGACATGAGATTACTAACTTATACTTCGTCAAGCATGTACACCATAGTTTGTTCACTTTAACCTTAATCACTTCAAGATGCTTATGATAGGGGGAATGAGAGATGAAAGCTATAAGTACCATAATTTTTGGAAGCTCTTTATGGGACTTGAATCTCTGCTTCCTTCTATGAAGGCCTTTCTTCCACCATTATATTGAATCTCCACCTTCTACCTTTATGCACCTACTTTGAGAGCATAGTGGCCATTCTTAGTTCTATGTGCATTGTCCCAGGACTAGTTGATTGATGCATACCTTGATATTGCTTGTTTTAAACTATTTGTATCTAGTCACTCTTATGAACTTTGAAGGTGTCCTATGCATTTATATTTGCTACTCTATGAGGGACAAGCTGAATACTATTATGGTATGTTTTCTTTATGTGAAACAAACAAACGTCTTGCAAAGCATTGTTTTTCATGAATCTTTTGTTTGTGCCTTTTCATGTTGCATCATAGTTTCTTTGTCTTATTGCTAGAACTTTGTCTTTCATGTTATGATTGAAGTACTATGATCCCAGCTTTGAATTTTTTACAAATACTTTGATCAAGTCTTTGATGGTGCATGTCACCTCAAAAATTATTCTTTCTTTTTATCACTTACCTACTCGGGGATGAGCAGGAGTTAAGCTTGGGGATGTTGATACATTGCAAATGTATCTATAATTTTTGATGTTCCATGCTTGGTTTTATCCACTTTCTTGTGTTTTGTCCACACTTTGGAGTACTTTTCATATGATTTCTTGGACTAACCTATTAACAAGAGCCACGTGCCAGTACTGTTTTCTGCTGTTTTTGGTTCCAGGAAAGTCAGAAAATGAATATTCTCGGAATTGGACGGGACAAAATCCAAAGTGCCTATTTTTCCAGAAGTCATCAGATGCCAGAATATGAGATGGAGAAGGGCTAGGGGACGGCCACACCACCTGGTCACGCGGCCAGGCCTGGCCTGCACCAGGGGGTCGTCTGGCCGCCTTCGGCACCCCCTCGGCCTCCCCTTTCACCTATAAGATGCCTCCGATACAGAAACCCTAAGTACCCGATCAAAAATGCACGAAATAGTCTATAGCTGCCGTCATCTCCCTCCCTAGATCGGGAGGGATCGGAAGCTCTTCCCGCACCACGGAGAGAATTCACCACAGGCCTTCTTCATCACCATGCAAGCCTCCGGTGTGATGCGTGAGTAGTTCATCCTTGGACTACGGATCCATGTAGTAGCTAGATGGCTGGTTCTCCTCCTTTGTGCTTTCATGTCTAGATCTTGTGAGTCTGCTCATGATCAAGATCATCTATTTGTAATTCTGCATGTTGTGTTTGCGGGGATCCGATGGATATTGAGATGCTATTTCAGATTGATTATTGATTCTATCATGTATTTGTTATTTGTGATCTTGCATGCTTTCCGTTGTTAGTAGCTATCTTGGCCAAGTAGTTGCTAGCAACTCCAAGAGTTAGTATTTATGCTCGATAGTGGGTTCATGCCTCTGGTAATCTGGGGAAGTGATAGAAATCTCTAAGGTACTAGATGTGTTGTTGCTACTAGGGAGAAAACAACAATCCTTTGTTCATAGAACAATCATATTGTTTACTTTACACGCAATTCGTAAAGCAATAATCTGTTGCTTGCAACTTAATCTTGGAGGGTTGGATGATAACCTGAAGGTGGATTATTAGTCATAGATACAGTTGGATGGCGGTCTATGTATAATGTTGTAATGCCCAATCGAATCTCAAAGGAGTCAAGATGATTAGTATATGCATGTATTGCTTTCTCGATGTTTGTCAATTGCCCCGCTGTAATTTGTTCACCCAGCATATTATCTATCTTAAGGAGAGCCACCTCTAGTGAACTATGGATCCCGGTCCTTTCTTTTACATACAATATATAAACGGTTTACTGCTTTATGTTTACTTTCTGCAAACTATTACTTCCTTCCATTCGATAGGTTTAATCCTTTGTTTTCAGCAAAACCGGTGAGATTGACAACCTCATCGCAAGTTGGGGACAGAGTTCTGTGGTTGTGTTGTGCAGGTCTCCACGTTGTCTTTGGCACCGTAGTCGCCCGCCATTGTTCATCTAGCTACACCTTTGGGGTGTTTCCTTGCTCCTACTGGATTGATAACCTTGGTTTCGTACTGAGGGAAAACTTGTTGTTGTGCTCATCATACCTTCCTCTTGGGGTTTCCCAACAAGCTCGATATATTTTGGGCTATCACACCCCTTTATATAGGCGAAGGCTGCTATCTGCCCTGTGCGGTGGCTGCTATCTGCGGCCCATGTGGGCTGGCTGTTTTTCCTTTTTCCCTTTCTTTTTCTGTAGCTTTTCTTGTAGGCTATTTCCCTCTGGGATTTGGCCTAATATAAAAGTTGCTCTTATAAATCTTAATATAAATATTATTTAGAATATATTAATTCACAATTAACATATAATAAATATATATATTTGAATTCCCATTTATCCGAAAACACTTTTCTGGGCTTTTTCTTTATTCCTTCTCCGAACAACTTCGGATCTCTCCGCGGAACAATTCCGGCTTTCTCTTTCTCTATTGTGATTCCGTCTTACGAATGATCGCTCTCATCATACCCTTAAGTGTATCCCCTCACGGCTCGGGAATGCTCTAGACATTATCTAAATCAATGATCAACAGAGGACCAGGGATATCCATGTGACCCCTATGCATTCCTGATGACAATGTTGTTTGAACCGGTAAATGTAGCATCCAATTTACTTTTGTTTCTTGATACGACTTGTCCGAGATCCGATCATTGGTATCACATACCTTGTTCAATCTCGTTAACAACAAGTTCTGTTTTCTTGTTACCGTGATATTACATCCCCATGACCGAGTCACATGTTGCAACATATATGGATGTAATCTCACCAAGCCGGTTGTATGTATCTTTACCCGTCATGTGGGTAAACAAATCCCGGTCTTGCAGTCACATGTCATCTACTATTCGTTTGGAATACCCAACATACACCAGTATTGCCACCGTATTACTAGATGACATCTAATGCAGTCAAAGCAACCTCAGGAAACCGTGAGTAATATGAGTTCACGGTCTAAGGAAAAGGAGTCTAGATTTAGCTGTTGCAACAATGAACTTACATGACTTGATCATGTTGCAATCCTTTGAGGAATGTCCGTCATATCATTCTCCAATGATATGACCCTGTTCTCAATTGGCATAAATGCCCATGATCTTGAAACCCAGATCATCCTCATGACCAACGAACTAGTATGAATAGAGGCTACTAGGGACTTGGTTGTTTCATACCACACCTGTACCAATGTTTATACTTGGTATAGTTATAGCACAATATAAAACTATTATAAACTCATTGAGATATGACAATAAAAACCTATTTATTATTTGCCTCTAGGGCATATCTCCTTCAACATGGACATGTTATGCCCGGTTATTATTGTAATGTTTAAGGGGGAGCTTAACTAGGTTGTTTAAATTTTTCATGCAAAACTTCTTGTTGTCATCGAACACCAAAAATGGGGAGATTGAAAGGACATTTACTGCCCTAATCTGTTTTGGTGTTCGTTAACAATTCGAGGTTCATTTTACTATATGTTAATGTCTACAGGCCAATCTAATGAAAAGTGAAAAGGTCATATCATTGTGGAATTTCCCTGGACTAAACTGAGGTTTCTTGGAATCTCCGGAGTCTCCGGTGTGGTCTCCGGTGTGGCAATCACCGGAGTCTCCGGTGTGGTCTGGAGTTTCTGCGAAAGTCCCCGGAGTGGACTCAAGATGCTGCCCTGGGTCATTCTGTATAGGGGTCCGGAGGCAGACCAGATGCTGGCCGGAATCTCCGGTGTGGTATCTTGGACCGGAGTCTCCGGTGTCCCTGGTCCGGAGTTCCTGGCAAAGTCTCCGGAGTGAGCGAAAAAAGTGGCCTGGGACAGTCTGATAGGGGATCCGGCGATGGACTGGAGATGGGCCAGAGTTTCCGGTGTAGAGCAGAGTCTCTAGTGTGGAAGGTCTCCAACAAACAGAAAACAGTCAACAACTGTGGAGGTTATAAATAGGGGACCTCATCTTCTATCTCAGGCTGCTCGTTCCAGAAAAGAAAAGCACCATCATTAGAGCCACCAAAACTCCAAGATCTCTTCATCCAACCACCCAAAGTCGCTGATCTTTGGGGAATCAAAGGAGGAGGCCTTGATCTATAGCTTCACCCAAAGAGATCTTCATTTCCCCCTCATTCACTTGCGGGCCCCTTGCTCTAGGATTTCATTGGAAACCCTAAGCCATGTTTTGGTTTGATTTGGTTTTTACAAGCTTGTCTTTGATTGTTGTGATAACTTGCTTGGATTCAGGAGCCTCCAATTAAGTTGTGGATGTGTGCCTCGAACTTGTTGTAAGGGTGAAGGCTGCCAACTTGAAGGTTGCCAATATAGTGGAAGCGTGAATCGATCCCCTTGTGATGAGGTTCACCGGAGAACATGGGAGGCCGCTCATGGTGTTGGTGGTTTAATACCACCCCCTCTCCAAATGCAGACGTACTTCCCCTCAAAAGGAAGGAACTGCGGAAAATAATCTTTGTGTCTCTGTGTGCTTCATTTCGGTTAGTTCTATCCTTTACCGCACCTTACTTATCTTGTTCTTGCTTAGCTAGTTGTGCTAGTTTGACATATAGGTAAATTCAGCTTAGTTGCATATCTAGAGAATTTACCTTTTTTGTGTCAAACTCTAAAGTAAAAAAGAGTAAAATTTTAAGTAACACATATTCATCCCCCTCTAGGTGCCCATACAATCCTTTCACGGTGGTACGGAACCACAACTACTAAAGCCTCACCCCACCCTCCGAGAGAGAAGAGAGACCTAGATCTAAGCGGAGGGTAGAACCGAGGCCATTTTGGAGCCCTTAATGCCACAACGCCATACAATCGACACAATCTTAGTCTATCCCAATATCATCCCGACCGGCTCCTAGCGTCATGTGTTGATGGTGGCAGATGAGAGTGATTTTTTAAGAAAATGGATACTCCTGAACCTGGAGTTTTACACTGTTTAAAATCCAAGTTACCCGACTCTGTAGATAAGTTTCGTACTCTCATCACTAAGTCACGAACTATTTTGATCTTATAAGTTACACAAAATTAATAAAATTTAAGGAAAACATCCATACTGATCATCCTAGTATGGGAGCTTAAGTTACATGCTGATAGCTTTGTCATTTTCCCATCGTCCTGCTCCGCAGCCATCTGATCGAGTCGATCATGGCCGTTAGCTCGCCACCCGCCACACCCTCCTCCTGCGTTTGCTTCTGAAGCAGAAAACGATTAGATTGTAGAAAAAACAGAGCAGAGCAAAGAAAGGAAACCTAATCCCGCACGGTTTCCTCGGCGGTCGGCGCACGACGACGTCGCGGCGACCCCTGCAGCAAATCCCGGTGCCTCCCATAGCTCACCACTTCTCATCCATCTGTTACCCCACCTCTGGACATCCTCACCACAGCAATCCACCGCCAATCGTTGCCTCGAGCTCTACTTCGAACCCTGCAGCACGTCGGCGACATGGATCCGATTCAGCGAGTGACGGCGCCAGAGCGCCATTGCAGCAGCAGATGCGCGGTTGGTACAACAATCCTGGGGTGTTCTTCGATCAAGACCCCGAGGAGGACCAGCCAGCTCCAGCTCCACCCATAGTTTTGCTCCTAGGGTTTCAGACTTTAGCAATTGCACTTGCTTCTGTAGTGTTTGTTTCTGGTAGCAAAAAACTTCAGTGTAGCAGAAGCAGTTGCTTCAGAAGCATGCTACTGACATGGGAGAAGGCAACATGATTTCTGCCATATTTTGAATTTTGCTTCAATATCTCTTGATTTCTGCTACATTTGTCTTAAGTTTTAGCTCACTACATGTATATTAGTTGCTACTGATTAGATGTCTTGTGTTCTTTCCTGTATTTTTAAGATGCGTCATTAGTATTTTATTTCTTCTATAATTGTATTAACCAGTAGCTTATCTACTCTAAAGTAGTTGCTACAATGCTTTCTGTCAATTATGTTTCTCTCATGTTTTTCAATATGCTTCAGTACCTTTTTATTTTTTGCTACAATTGTGTCAATCAGCAGCTTGTTTAGTGCATATTAGTTGCTACATGGCTATCCGGTCTTCTTCATCGTGTTCATCATTGATTTCTCCCTGCAGCAGCACACGGTGGCTACCTAGAGTTAGCGAATCGGGGAGCAAATCGGCGCGCGCGTCTATGCGAGAAGACCGGAGGTGAGAGGAGAGCGAGAGGACGAACCGGAAGACCTGCGCGCGGGCGGCGCCGTCCCCGGAAGCAGCACTCGCCGTCGTCGAGCGGCCTCGCTCCACGGTCGCCTTCGTCTACGCCTCGGTCACCCCTCTCTACTTCCGGTAACCGACACCTACATGCGCGAGCGTGGTCTGACCCTGTGCAGCAAACCCGGGGGAGGGGGGGAGGGACGTGGCACGTGGCACGTGGGGGACGGTTGGATCGCGTCCAATCCCACGACGCGCGACCAGGACGACGGAAGGACGTGGCGGTCCGGGGGGAACATGATCATTTTCCTTTCGAATTAGGTGCAAGCATACTTACCACCCGGAAATAATAGGATGCACATGCGGGGTGTTTCTATGGTAAACTTTTGTCCTGTTTTCCCATTCCGTTTTCGAAACTTTCATTTCCTAGATGGTTCTTTTTCCACTTTTTCCGGGGACAGCTAGAGACATTCCGTTCTTTTTCGGGCCTCCTTGGCTCAGCCGGTTGAGACGAACTGACGAAAGACAGTTGTTACTTACTACCTCCATTCCAAAATATAAGTCCTTTTACTAGTTCAAAATTGTACTACAAAGAATTAGTGGAACGGAGGTAGTGCTTGACTAGTGTTGTAAATCAGCAGGTCAGCACACTCGTACTGTGAAGCCACCAAGTGTTTCTGTTTCGAAAGAGAGTAGTAGTAAAAAAGGAAAAATTCGCATGGCAGCAGTTTTCCGTCAAAGCGTCCTCGATCGCGTCTGGTATGTGCGTTTAGATTTCGTTGGTTTGACCGAGGAAGCGATGGGTTCCTCGGGGCACAAGGAACGAACATAAACCGAGCGACGACTTGCGAGTTGCGAGACGTACGGCGACGTAGGCTTTCGCTTTGCCCAACTAGGTAGCTGTGTCTTTTCCGTCTGAACTCCATGTATGATGTATGCCTATTCTTCCTTTTTCGCCGTAATACAAGTTTGAGCGGAACCCGACGGCGCGACGGCTATGAAAGGTGGATGGATCGATCAGCCATCAGCGCGTGCGTCACGATGGTAGTGGCAGATAAACTAAACCGCACGAGAACCTGGCGGTAATGCGTGTGCAGGAAAGCCAAGCCAAGCCAAGCCAGGTAGGTACTAGGTGTCTCTCTGAAATCAACCGAACCATCGATCCAAGTGGCAACACGCGTGACTCATCATATAGTACTACAACAAGAACCCATAGAACTACAGTATAATTCTGTGCAGCCAGGTCATACGAGGAGGAGGGAGCGGATGCGATCGATCGTGAGCATTTTGCTGCCTCCAGCGAGCGCGAGACGACAGACAGACAGGAGGCCGACCGCTGCGATATGTGGCCATCGCTTTGCGGTAGTAGCTGCGGGGGGGCACAGACAGCAAGAGAACAAACAAGAGACCCCAGACCCAAATGCGCCGGCCACCCTCTCTCCCCTCTCTGTCTGTTGCGCCAGATCTGCATTAGTACAACAAGGAGAAATAAAAGGACAGGCAAAAAGGTGTCAGGGCGAACACGTACGCGCTACATGCCTCCATGTCTTGACTTTTTTTTTTTCAAAATTCCATCCATCTATTAATAATCATCAACAATAGTACAAAGAGACCCAAAAGTAATAAAAATTACAAATAGATCATTGGACCACCTAGCGACGACTACAAACAATAGCGTGAGCCGAAGGCGCGCCGCCGTCCTCGCCCCTCCATCACCGTAGCCAGGCAAAACTTGTTGTAGTAGAGCTTGTTGTAGTAGACAGACGGAAAGTCGTCGTGCTAAGGCCATAAAGGACCAGCGCACTAAAGCAGCAACCATCGCCAATGATGACAACCGTAGATCGAAAGAGACTGACCTGAAAACAAACCAACGAAGATGAAAACGGACAGAATCCCGGGAGATCCGCCGGACACACGACTCCACGCGCTCTCCATCGGTGCTAGATGCACCACTGGAACGAGGATAGAGCGGGGAGGGAGGACATTATTCTGACTTCAAGACGTAGCCGTCGTCTCAACATCCCGAAGAAGACACATAAAAACAGCCTAAACAGAGGACGGAAAACCTCCCGCCGGCGAGAGGCCGTGGTCTGCCATACCTCCAAGTCCCTAAGACCACCGGAGACGGAGCAGACCGACGATGTCGCCAACGAGGGGTACGGAAACCCTAGATGGGTTTTAGTCTGGTTGCCTCCCTGGAGGTCCCGTACGTACCGGTTGAGCACTCCATGTCTTGACTTGGTGGTATGGTCTATGGTATGCTACCCGTACACACGTGCTAACTAAAAGCGTCTTTTGCAGAATGTTCTCTCATTCCTTCTTTTCTTTCTTTTTGGTGTTTTTTAACTGGAAGGTAAGGACATCTCTACCGACGCCCAATAAATGACGATAACAGCCGCCGGATAAGCCCTATTGTGAGCGACGACACACGGTGTCGGCGTATTGGGGGGTGTTCGCCCATAGCGGCACTCTCAATATATTTGTACAAAATTATGAAATCATAGAATTCGAACAAACCGCTGATATTTTTCTCTCTAGATTTTTAGGATTTATACACAATTGAAAAGAATTTAAATATAAACCCTAATCAAGCGGCGTTGCGGTCCGTTGTCGTCGCCGCCGTCGTCCTCTATCTCTAAAGGACGACGAAAGCATGTTGTCCGATGCGCGGCCATCGTTGACGTCGCCGTCCTCGCCGTCGAGATTTGACCTTGCCCATCTCCTGCGCTATGACTCCGGTGGGCAGTTGTGGCATGTGTGGCGTGCTCTGGCGAAAGGGACAAATAGAGGGTTAGAGTGCATGACAATGTTACACATGGTGAGAGTGTGCATATACAGGGGTGTTGCTCGAAGCTTATTTTGGGCCCGTGCATAAATAGCCCTATTGGGAGTGCTTTTGGGGGCACCAGTGGAGACAAGTGATACTCTCAAAATTGCACGACGCGGTCGCTTTTTTGCAAAATCTCCAATAAAGTACAAACAGTTCTAAAAATAATGATAATTATAAATAGATCATAGGGCCATCTACTGATGAATACTAACGCTAGCACGAATCGAAGGCGCGCCGCCATACTCAGTTCCTACCTCACCACAGAATGGCAAACGTTGTCCTAGTAGTAGAGCTTCTTGTAATAGATAGATAGAAAATCATCGTGTTAAGCCCATACAGATCAGCTCACAATAGTATCAACCATCACTTAACATCGGCCGTTATAAATTCGAATGCAAAACCTCTCTTCTGCAGAGCGTTTTTTCTTCGTTCTTATCGTGCTTCCGGAATCGATGCTGACTAGTGGAGAAACTTTGTGACGTTGGGGATTTGTTCGGGTCCTTGGTCCATTTCACTTGGCACTACCGGTAGGAAACTACCGGTGATAAGGACCCCTGTTAGTTAAAAACCATCTTTTGTTGAGAAGGGTTTTTTCATCGTTCCTGGTCGTGTTTCCAGAAGCAATGCTGACGTATGGAACCTGTGTGATGTGGCTGACTTGTTTCGGTCCTAGGCTCTATTTCACCTAGCGCCACTTGTCTCGTCCAAACTTAAAAACTACCATATCCGCTGGAGTCTTCTTAGCCGACTTTCTGACGGGATAGACTTTGCGTGGTTTTCTCATCCGCCTCGTGGGGTCTAGACATACTACTGAGCGGCGAAACATACATGATAAAAGTATTGGCTAGCTCGGATGGAGAATATATTACATCAAACTCCATATCCGCAACAAAACTAATAACTTTACATGGACTCTTGTTGTCGTGTAAGGAGCTGCCGAGGAGGAATTTCAAGCCGACTTTTTTCGTGAGTTGGTTAACATAGCAAAGAATAATTCATACCCTATATTCATTTTGGGGGTGGGGGGGGGGGGGATTTCAACGTGCTGAGATTTTGTCATACAAAAGTAATGGTAGCCTTGACATTCACTGGCTTTCAATATCGTCACTGACAATTTAAATTTAAATTTAAATGAGATTGTAATGATAGGAAGGTAATTTACTTGAACAAACAGCCATCCGTGGTGTTTTCAGTTAAATCTATGTATCTAGACTTATTTAATGGGAACACATTTTTTTTTGCTTAAGTTGTTATAGAAAATGAAGGTGCCACTAAAAATCAGAATTTTCATGTGGTTCTCGCATCGTAAAGTTTTATTGAAGAAAGATAATCTAGCAAAAAGAAGATGACAAGGTGGCCAGTAATGTTGCTTCTGTACTGATAATGAGATAATTCATCACTTGTTCATTGGTTGCTCTTTTGTGAAAATAGTTTGATGCATATGGCGTTTAATCTAGCTCCCCGAATAAATATTAAGAATCTGTTTGGCAATTAGCTTAATGGGTTGATAAATTAGAGAAGGTTCAAATACGAGTGGGTGGGCAATTTGGAACATTTGCAATGATCCGACTTTTAACATATCAACAAACTTTTCTTCATGCAGGTTATTCCATTAACCACACACTTGATCCGTATGTGATATTTCCTTTAGCCAGAGGAGCATAGGCCTACCATGGCTATTAGATGCAGCCGTTTGGAAATGGTTGCATGGGATTTATTCAGCCGGTGCGGCTGATGTTTTGATAACAGGATATCATGTTGACACGCATGCTTTTCTTGATTTTGGATTTCTTTACATAGATGGTGCATGTCTCAACTTTATGTGACCCATGAACTAGGATTGTATGAACTTTATGTAATAAACTCAATAAAACAATAAAGGCTATATGCATCAGTGCAGCGGCCAGAGTGTTTCTACCCTTTTCCAAAAAACATCGTGAGAGCTTCCATGACATGGTCAATGTGGAACAATGAACTATGTGCCATACACCAACACATTGGTGACTGGGCACGTCATTTAATAGGTGCTCTTAAAAAGTAAATATCTTTCATCAATTATTTGACGATCTCAAATCTTCCGCAAAAGTGCGGCTACTATACACGCAAGCAATTGATCTCAAGAGTCAATCAAATGTGCACATAGCTCAGTATGAACTTTATACTAGAAGGGGACTCAAATATAAGATACTTGCATAGCATTGCCAATAGATGACACAAGAAGAAACCTATTCATGCTCTGGTACAAGAAGAATATTCATGCTCTGGTACAAGAAGAAAGCACGATCGAAGGCCATGAGCAACTCAAGTCGTATATTACCAATTACTATAAAGATTTTTTTGGGACACCCGAAGAAGATAACTTCTCTACGGATGAGTCCCGGACAAATGATATCCCCTAGGTTTCTGTTGAGTAACTGCACCATATTCCGAGGTGGAAATAAGAAAGGCGATTTTCCAAATGAAACACAACAAGACTCAAGGTCCAGACAGTTTCTCAGCTAAGTTCTACCAAAACTTCTAGGATGTCATAAAATCAAACCTTCTAGATTTGTTCGGCTATGTTCATGCTAAACAACGAGATTTGTTTCGCATGAATTTCAGTGAGATAACTTTACTATCTAAGGTTAATAAGGCAGGAAGGATCCAACAATACAAGCCTATTTGTCTCCTTAATGTTTGTTTTTTGTTTTTACTAAAGTTGCTACTATTACGCTGAACACGGTAACAAACCATGTGGTTCGTCTATAAAAGAATAGAGATGTCACCTAGAATGGTGTGAATAGGCAATTTAAAAAACTATTACAATTTGGCTTTAAAGAATGCGGAATTAAACTAACGTTTATTTTACAAGTATAAAATCTTAATACACTAGGCCCAACTAAGTGCACCAACGACAAATTAAGCTAAGCACGATAGCACATGATATATAACACAAGTGATAAGAAGGATATAAGTACTTCAACCTCGATGGCTATCACATGGAAGGTAAACTCAGGTATAGAGATAACCGAGTCATGTGGAGACGAAGATGTATTCATGTGTTCCATACACAAGGTAATGTACATATCTTGGAGAGATGTGGGATTCCATGAAGGATTTTTAATGCCACGAAGACTCACCTTCTTCTCTGAATCTATCCTGTCGTCGGATTGAGGACAAGTACGCCATGAGGGGATCCTCGAGGCGTGCGGAAGAGAGGAGTGTGAGACGTACGGTATTCCGGGACGGTGAGCACACAAGTTTACCCAGGTTCGAATCCGCTGGCTTTAGACGAATCCTACTCCTGCTAGCAATCCAGTAATATGGCAGAGCCGGAATATGGGTTACAAGGGTTTCGCCTGTGCGAGTTGAGGGTCTAAAAAAGTATTGGGTGTCCTAAAGGCTCTCCCTAGGACGGCTTATATAGATATCCGGCTTAGGATTTACAGGAGAGATCTATCCGGCTATGACTAAGAGTCGGTTACAGAGTACATCTTAAACTACAAGTAACATTATGGGCCTAAGTCGGTAAGACTTCTGGGCCTTACCGTAGCCGAATTGGACTAGTCTTTCTCCCTGATTGGGCCGCCCGTGAAGCAAAGCTCTAACCCGAAGTGGGCCACCCTGGTCAGTGAGGAATTGTGAGGATACCCGGAAAGTATATCCCCAACAGCAGCCCCCGGAGGCCTCCAAGATCCAAAGTCGGATTTATCATCGTCTAGCTTGATCTTCGGCTTGCAAAATCTTGAAGGGTTCCTGAAACTTCACAACAAAAAATACGATCCGGGTCTTAAAAATAAGTCGGACCTATCAATAGGTTACTCGGATTTTCCAGCTCGATTTCAAACTAAGCCGGAACTTGGTCTCTAACGCCACCTGACACAAGTCATGGTCAAGTCACGTCATCTGACAGGCATTCCGTCAGCACGATCGTTGGTGGGTCCGCGGCTCGTGGAACCGAGGCGCCGTTTCAATACGTGCGTGGAGATCGAGGCGACACAATCATCGCGCGGGTCCTTCCCAGCTCCTTCCACAACGCGTGGCGGTTACACTGTAGCATTTGCACGAATCTTGGCGCAGGTAGGTGGATATAAGGGGTTAGGATTTTCTCCTCCTTCCACCAGTCCTTTGCCTTTTCATTTCCTCCCAATCCTCCTGCGTGCACAGAGCTTCCTCGTTCTTTCCCCATAGAACTCCCAGCGCCGCCCCTTTTAGGTCAATCTCTCGCCGGATAAATGGCTTCATCTTCTTCCTCCGGCTTGGCGGCAGCGGCGACGGCAACGGCGGAAGCAGCAGCGGAGAAAGAGAGCTTCCGCGGGATCTGGATTCCCTGCGCTCTCAATGAGGAGGGCCTCAAGAACGTGGAGAAGGAGGGGCTTCTCGTCGCCGGCAACTGGCGGAGCGGCTACGGGGAAACCGTCCCCAACCCGCGCGACGGCGAGCGGGTCCACTTCGGCACCCACCTCGATAGAGGTCTGTCCTTTCCTCCCTCGGAGTTCTTCTCCGAGGTGATAGATCATTACGGAGTTCAACTCCATAATCTTCCTCCCAACTCTCTCTTAGAGATGAGCGCATATGCTTCATTGTGCGAGGGCTTTCTCGGCATTAGGCCGAGTCTGACTCTCTTCTGGTACTATTTCCATGTCCGGAGAAATTCCATTACCGTCGGTGTTCCTTATATCACCGGCACTATCAGCTTTTCACTTAGACGCGAGCGGGCGTATCCCAAAATTCTAGCCAGTGACTCGGTCAAACAATGGCCAGCCACATTTTTCTACCATAGGGATATTCCGGCTCCCGACAAAGCTATTGCATTGCCGGCTTTTGTCGACGGAGCTACCATGGCCCAACCTTCTTGGGACGAGGCTGCTCTGGCTCTTTCCGACGATCTGATCCTCGCTAAGAGGCAGATCGAATATTTGATCAAACACAAGGGTCTAAAGGGATCCGACTTTGTCCAGTGCTGGGTCTCACGTTGGATCCAGCCCCTTCAGTACCACGGGGATCGACTAATGCACTCCATCACGTCATCCAAAAAAGACTCCCTCCGCATCAGCCCCAAAGCTTACACCACTCAAGTCTACATAAGCCAGATCAAGTGGCTGATCAAGGAGCGGATCGAGAGGAGAATTCCGGAGGTTTCTCTGGATATGCACACGGCGGAAAACCCCGTAGTGCCGGTAAGTTTCCATCAGTACACCTTTTATGTGTTTCAGTCTTCGAGTTACATTGCAATACTGATATGTTTTCTTCTTTTCAGCTTGCTGACCTCCTTGAGTTAGAGCTTGCTCTACTCGAAGGATATCCTCCTGAGTTTTCTCAGGAGACAGAAGTGGTCCCATTGCCGGACCTTGCGCTCAAGAAGCGCAAAGCTCCGACAGTGGCTGTTGGCACAAAGGAGGTGCCTGTTGTGAAGAGGTAACTTTCAGTCACAATTTCCGCCTTTGTACTTTATTCAAATTTCTTTCCGAGATGTAATGTTTCCGACTTTACTACAATCTCAGAGCAAAGCCGCTCGTCAAGGGCAAGGGGAAAGGGATTCCTTCGAAGCCCCTGCGACATACGAAGCTCACCATAGCTTCCCCTGCCGTGGCTCCTCCGACTCCTGCCCCTCAACCTTCTGCAACACCGGCGATCACTCCTTCTCCGGTTGTTGCAGAAGATCCGGCTCCTTCAACGGAGCCCGTGATCCTTGAATCGCAAACTGACGTCACCATGGGTGCGTCAGATCTAGATAAGGGTGAACCCTCTTCGGGTAATGATTCCTTGGTAGAAACCTTTACCGAAAACCTCATCAGCAATCCGGGACTTGCCAAGTTTGGCATGTCTCGGAAATCTGCTGAAGAAATCCAGCGGCTTGCCAGGCAATGCCTGGAGAAAAGCCATTTATCTCCCGAAGAAGAAGCGCAAGAAGCATAGGACGTCAAGTTCTCTGACCTTCTCACCCAGGTCCGCCTTCGCGACGAGAGGATTATGACCAGTGAGCTTCCAACAGCTCCAGTGATTCCTCTGACTCTCGCCGAAAAGGTGGCTGCTGAAGTGAACGCGGGTTTGGATAAACTCACCCGCGAACAATATGTAAGTCGGAATTCCAACTCCTGTTTTTTCCATTATCTTATATCGTATCCTCTAGCCCCCAAGCATGAAGTAGGATATATAATCCGGGTTTATGCTTTATTAGGATGCCAAAGAACGAACTAGTGTGGCCCCCAAGGCTCGTGCTGATATTTAGCAAAAAATATTAGGCCGAGTCTTAAGTAGCTTTCTGATTTGGGGTATTCTGTCTTACAGAAAGTATGTTCCTATAACCAGGAATTATTGAAGAATGTCTGTGATAAGAGGAGAGAGATCAAAGCTCTCCGACTTAAAAATGTTGAACTTAAAGTTGCCAAGGATGAGGCCGAAGGTAAACATTCCGAGACACAAACCTTGTCTTTGATTTTTTCAATGTCGAATTTTTTCTGAATTGTTGTTCTTTTTGACTTACAGCGCTGGTAAAACAATCTGTCGCCATGATTGAAGAGGCCGAGAACCTCAAGACCTTGGTGGTGGAGAACAAGGAGCTTCGCCAAGAGCTTAGTCAGCTCAAGGCAGATCATGAAAAGAGCATAGCTCAAGTTCTTGAATCCTCCTCCATGGCTACTGAAGAGCGTGATCGCAAGATCCCTGCTCAAGATAAAATAATCTCGGACCTCAAGAATGAGCTTGGCAGAGAGAAGGACATGTCCCAGGCGCTCCAGGCTGAACTCCAGAGTCTCCAGGAGGAGAAGACTAAAATTGACGACGTCATTTTCGGTGCATTCGATCTATCTGACTTGTCTCTTTCTTCGACTTTTATCAATGTTGGATTTTTCTTAACTTGTTTTATGTATAGGTCCTCTGAATTTGACGGACTCTTCCTCCTCCGAGCCCCGCACCCACCGGCTTACCCAAGTCGGTGACCTGCTTCATGACTTCCGCCAGTCCCTTGAGGACATCGGCGAAGCTCTCAAGATTCCGGACATGCCAAGCATGTCGAATTTTCAGGTGCGGGATAAGGCAAAGGAGATGCCGCAACTTGTTCGGATCGAACATGTCTCTGGCGCACTGCGCAGAACGCTCTCACCATGGTCATGAGCCACCATGGAAACATAGAGATATGGCAAGTGACCAGAGGGTACTGCAAGGTAGATGAGGACGGCCAGGAGCAGGACCTTCAAGCCATCATGCACTCCTGCGCCGGATATGGGTGTCGCGTGGCTGACCTGACTAGCTACGAGATCCCCTTCTTCACCCGCATGGCTAATCCGTCTCCTCCTCCAGAAGAAACAACTGAAGTTTCCAACGATGAGCGCACCACCTCGGATGCGGACATCTCGGAACGATACCAAGGCAGCGGAACCAGCGAGCCGGTAGCTCCTCCATCTCCTCCTGCATCATAGATCAGAAATTTTTGTATTATTCCAGAAAAACATGATGCGTTTGTAAATATGTAATATTTTAACTTTGCTAGTGCTAAGATTTTGATCTATTCAACACTTTTTGGCTTTGAGTTATTTTTGTGTGCCTGAAATGTTTACACAAGCACTTGTACTTTTTCGTCTCTACTTATCGTTTATCTGGCTTTCCGCCTCGTCCCTTTTGTGAGCCGGCCAAACCTTCCGCCGGAAACTTTGCCGAGCAACGGAGCTCAATTGCTAAACCAGTTTAAACTCAGAAACAAATCCGGCTTTCAGTACCAACAATTCACTACTCGGAAAATGCCCGCATCCAGCAATCAGACAAATAACCAAAGTAAAGACTAGAAATTTTAGAGTTATACCCGAAGGTAGCAATTTTAGAATCGGAAATCTAGACCAGAACGAACATGAGCGTAAAGTACTTTCAAGCATTCTGGGATTTTCGACTATGACATGATCATTTGGAAATAAGATGGTAAAAACTTCTCAGAAAAACTTGAGGCAACCAAAACTTTTATTTCTCACAGAACATGTACATATGTATGATTACAAAGAAGGATAAACTAAGAATAAAAGGGACGTAGCTGAGAAATATTTCACGGTCTGTCTAACTCATCCGGATTTGTACTGCCTCCACCTCTCTTTCTCTTCTTAGTAGCAGGTCTTTCTTTGACTGGCCTCATGTCAGTTAAGTAGTATGATCCATTGTGCAATACTCGACTAACTAAAAAGGGCCCTTTCCATACTGGGGAAAGTTTGTGCTTTCTTTGTTGCACAAGCCGGAGAACCAAATCACCTTTATTGAAAGATCTATTTTGGACTCTCTGGCTATGATACTTGCGTAACTTCTGCTGATAGGATGTAGATCTCATTTCAGCAACGACGCGAACTTCTTCGACTAAGTCGAGATCATTTTGTCGAGAAATCTCGGCATCCTCTTTAATATACGTGGCCACTCTAGGAGAAGTATGAATCAAATCACTAGAAAGAACTGCTTCTGCACCATAGACCAAGAAGAAAGGTGTGTATCCTGTTGACCTGTTTGGAGTTGTTCGTAAACTCCAAATTACAGAAGGCAATTCCTCTGCCCAAGCCCCCGCAACACGTCGTAGTGGTGCTTCGAGTCTCGGTTTTAGGCCTTGTAAGATTAAACTATTTGTCCTTTCAACTTGTCCGTTAGCATGTGGATGTGCGACTGACACAATGTCAAACCGGATATTTTGCTCGTCGCAGAATTCAGCCAATTCTCCCATAGAAAAGTTACTCCCATTGTCCGTGATAATGCTATGCGGATAACCATACCGGATTATAACATCCTCGACAAATCTTTTGGTTGTTGCTCCATCACAACTAGTGACGGGTTTAGCCTCAATCCATTTTGTGAATTTATCCACCATCACTAAGAGGTGAGTAAATCCACTTGGAGCTCGTTTAAAAGGTCCTACCATATCAAGCCCCCAGACCGCAAAGGGCCATGTTATAGGTATTGTTCGCAGCTGATCAGCCGGAACATGAGCTTGCTTGGCGTACTTTTGGCACCCTTTGCACGTCTTGACTAATCGTTCGGCATCTGCCTGAGCTGTAAGGCAGAAAAATCCGTGCCTAAAAGCTTTTGCCACTAAAGATTTGGTTGCAGCATGGTGACCACACTCGCCTTCGTGAATTTCCCTTAAGATTTCCACTCCTTCTTCCGGAGATACACAGCGCTGAAACCCCCCAGAAGTACTCCGTTTATGGAGCTCACCTTTAACAATGGTATAGGCTTTTGCTCGTCGGATAATCTGCCGGCTCAGCACCTCGTCTTCGGGTAATTTGCCATCTACCAAATAATCAAGGTAGGGTTGAGTCCAGCTGGGAATTACAGCCAGAACTGCTATCAAAGGTGAGTCGGATTTGGTCGGATATTCCTCATCTACTCCTTTTATTGAAGGAACTTTGAGGTGCTCTAGAAAAGCGCCATCCGGGACTTCTTTCCGCGCAGAACCTATCCGAGATAGTGCATCTGCTTCCTCATTTTCTACTCGAGGGATGTGTTGAACTTTAAACCCTTCGAACGATTTAGATAGATCATCCACGAAAGCTTTATATGCTGTCATGTGTTTATTTGCATTACAAATATCCAACACTTGTTGAGCAACGAGATCCGAATCTCCGTAACACATCAAACATCGAATGCCAATATCCTTAGCAATCCGGATTCCATGCAGCAGTGCTTCATACTCGGCAATATTGTTTGTCGCTGTGAAGTGGATCTGCAACACGTATAAAATTTTATCTCCTTGGGGTGATTTGAGCACCACACCAGCCCCCGAGCCCCCCCTCCCCCCCCCCCCCCGAGCCTTAGACCCATCGAAAAAGAGGGTCCAATATTCTGACTCAGGGAGGATCATGTTTTCCTTCGTCTCTGTTCAATCAGCGACAAAGTCAGCAAGGATCTGAGATTTGATTATTGTCCGAGGTTTATACTCAATGTCGAAAGCTGAAAGCTCTATGCCCCATTTGGCGACGCGTCCTGTGGCGTCACTGTTGTTGATTATATCTCTCATGGGAGCTTTTCTCACCACGGTAATTGGATGCTCCTGAAAATAGTGTCGTAACTTACGAGATGCTAGAAAAACACCGTAAGCCAACTTTTAATAGTGCGGATACCGCTGTTTTGATTCTGTCAGGACCTCGCTGACAAAGTAACTCGGGCGCTGCACCAGGTGTTCCTAATTTTCCTCTGGTCTCTCCACCACCATGACGATACCAACGACCTTATTTGTCGCGGCAATGTAAAGCAACATCGGTTCCTGAGGTTCCGGTGCTGCAAGGATAGGAGCAGATGAGAGTACTTTCTTCAGGTCTTGTAGTGCAGCTTCAGCTTCATCAGTCCAAACAAAATCCTTGGTCTTTTTCAGGAGTTTGTATAATGGTGCGGCTCTTTCACCAAGCCGGCTTACAAATCGACTGACCACAGTGATGCAGCCAGTTAATCTTTGTACGTCCTTCAGGCGAGTTGGCCTGGAAATATTGAGTATAGCCTTGATTTTCTCTCGGTTCACCTCTATGCCTCTCTGAGACACGATGAAACCTAACAATTTTCCGGCTGGTATTCCAAAGAAGCATTTCTTCGGGTTAAGCATGATGTTGTATTTTCGTAGATTGGCAAATGTCTCCTCTAAGTCGGAAATCAGTGTTTCCTTCTTTTTGGACATCACCGCGATATCATCCACGTATGCATGTACATTGCGTCCGAGTTGGTCGTGGAGGCAACGCTGCATCGTGCGCTGGTACTTAGCTCCTGCGTTCTTCAGCCCAAAGGGCATCGTAACAAAACAGAAGGTTCCGAAGGGGGTTATGAATGAAGTTTTGACTTTGTCAGATTCCTTCATTCGGATTTGGTGATAACCAGAATATGCGTCGAGAAAACAGAGGAGTTCCGAGCCTGCTGTAGAATCGATGACTTGATCAATTCTAGGCAGAGCGAACGGATCTTTTGGACAAGCCTTGTTCAAGGCAGTATAATCAACACACATCCTTAAATTAGTGGTGTCCTTTTTAGGGACCATTACAGGATTGGCCGACCACTCAGTGTGGATGACCTCTTCTATGAATCCGGCTAACTCGAGCCGCGCTAGTTCTTTAGCTATTGCCTTACGCTTTTCATCACCAAACCATCGTAAGGACTGTTTGACAGGTTTAGCGTTCGGGTTTACATTTAGAGAGTGCTCGGCAAGTTCCCTAGGTACTCTGGTCATGTCAGATGGCTGCCATGCGAAGATATCTCGATTTGCTTGGAGGAACTTGACGAGCGCGCTTTCTTATGCGCTACCTAGGCCTACGCCTATCTAGGTCACCTTGGAGGGGTCATCATCCTTCAACGGTGCTTTCTTCGTCTCTTTTGATGCCTTGAACTCCGGATTTGGCTTTGTCACCTCCTTTTTTGTTGCGGGCATCTCGGACGGATCTATGCTCTTCTTGATCTCCTGGTACTCCTGGGCATGCAGCATGGCTTTGGCAAAGGCGGCATTTCCATCCTCGCACTCTCGCGCTTTCTTTGGGTCTCCCCTGATGGCGATCACGCCGTTGGGACCTGGAATTTTCATCATATTGTAAATGTAACACGGACGAGACATAAAATCCCAGTAAGCCGGACGTCCGAATATAGCGTGGTATGCGCTCTTGAACGGGACCACTTTGAAGGAAAGTGCCTCCATCTGATTGGATTGACGATTAAGGCGTATTTTCCTCGCCTGTGCAATTTGGGCGGATGATCAGCGCGGTCAAATGTGATGGCCGAGCAATGCCGTCGTAGGCTTGGATGTGCCTTGAGATAGCAAATCCTTCCGGGAATCTTGTAACTCTGATGCATGGTCTGAAGCACTTTGGGCCCACATACATGTCATCGTTTTCATAGCGTCACGCCTCTATGTTGGAATTGATTATGTGCCTTTGCGTCGTTCGGGGATAGAGATCGTCCCGAATGCCGGCTGTGGCTGCGGTGCCGTGGAGTCGGACTTCGGCTTCTGCCACCACCTCCTCCGCCATGTCGTCCTCCTTGCCCTCCATGGGAGCCGTTGTGATGACTGTGTGGTGGAGATGGTGGGGCAGCTAGATAGTTTCTGGCTGATCGCCGGCCTCCGTCCGGAGCGTCATTATTCCGGTTCCGGGGAGGATCTTGACTACGGCGAGCCCTCTGCCGGCTTGTCCCACCATGGTTTCCGTCGTTCCTTCGTACGTCGTTCCCACCATGGTGAGGCTCAGCCGGACGGCTTGTATGTTTAGGAGGTGGCATTTTTTGACAATCCTCCTCCCGTCGTTTCTCTTTATCTTCTCCCCTTCGATCGTTAGATTCTCGTCGGGGAGGGTTCTTCGGATTCAGTGCAGCGATGGCGTCTTTCTCGGCCACTGGAGCGACGTTGCTCCAGTTACACGAAGTTCTGTGATGCTGTCCTGACGATCCGGTTCTTGAATAGTTGTCTTCCCGGCGTTCGGGGTGATGATACTGTGCCCGAACGTAATGGGATCTTACGCCAATCCATGCCGGATCTGTACGACATTGGTCAGAATCTGAGACCAGCTTTTGACTTCCGGACAGGGCGACCTTTTGCTGCTCCAGTCCCTTGTTGAGTAGTTTGATACCCAAACGGATATCCTCCGGTCCTGGATTAGCCGATAGAATTTCTCGGGCCGCCACGGTATTCTGTACTGGGGTTGGGTATACCCAATCTCCTTTGCTATCTTTCCGTGGCTTCCCCATCTCATCTCCGAAAAGGACGACACGGACAGTTGGGAACTGGTCGTCATTGGTGTGACATTTCCGTGTCTTCTGATGCAACCGAGACATGTAGTCCTTAGTTGCCATGCGTTTCTTCTCCACCTCGATGTTTTTGGCTTCATCAAGGAGTTGTTACCGACGCGCTTCTAGGGCTTGGGCCCTTTCGTCCAGCTCTTCAGCAGTAAGTTCTGCAGCTGTAGGGATAGGTGTGGTTAATGCAGCATCGATGAGTTTATGCGCACCTTCGGTGATCACGTGTCCATCCACTGATTCTTCTTTTTTCGGCTCTTCTGGGATAAGTGCTCCATCCGAGTCTTCTTCGTATTCTTTGGCAATCACCTCCTCTGTCAGAGGGTCTTTTGTCGGGGTCTTGTTCTTCTTGTTTGCCTTCTTGGCAGCGCCGGTAGCAAAGACGGCTTTGGGTCCGTTTCCCGGAGTCAAGCTCTAATCGGTACTTTCAGACATCTGGACTTCGGGATTGTCTCCGACGTCCATGTCATCCTGCGCTTTGGGAGAGTGTTCCCCGGATCCTTCATCCATGGCTTCTCCTTCTTCTGCAGCTTTGGAGTTATACTCCTCTTCATATTTAGCAGAGAACTTTCGAAAATCTGCTGACGTCATCGATTCATCCGAGGATGCGGGTACGTCGGTGTTTGTTCCAATTGCCTCCAGCACAGAGTCGGTGTTTTCTCTAGCATCGGCAGAGCCAGATCCGGATCCCACATATCCGACGAAGTGTGATGCGTGCTTCCTGAGGTACCTGTGGCTTTCGCGGTCAGCCATGTCGAAACTTTTGATGGTCTCGAGGATTGCATATGCGCTTTCGCCTTGCAGTATGATACGTCTTAGTGTGTACCTCAGGAAAGGCCTGTCTGTCCCGGCATCGTCAGAGCCGGAATCAGTGTCGTTGATAAGCTCCTCCTGAATTTCGACTTCCACGGGTGGGTCGATCTGGGATCCGGCTTCTCCAGAGAGATCCACTCTAGATTCGACTTGGACCGCAAGGTCTTCTTCAGGCTCAGATTTCTCCACTATCTCCATAGAATGCGTGCGGTGGGATTAGGGTTTTCGAGATCCGAACTCTGCGCCTCATGGACAAAGGGGACCCAGAAGATTCTTCTACATCTATCATCACCGTTGGGGTGGGTTGGGCAGGTTCAGCGAAACCGATGTAAACATCGATCTCGCCAAAAGACATGATTGTGTAGGCAGTCATGGCCTCCCTAGTCGGAATCCAGGTCTTGTCGAGAACGATGAGAGGGACGTCGCTGGCATAGAGGATGCGACCGACGGTGATAGTCTCGCCGATTACGATTCTTGCAGATTCCGCTCGGAACGCAGATCCGAAGCTCACTTGCCCCATGATGGGCGCCAACTGTCGTCGGATTGAGGACAAGTACGCCATGAGGGGGTCCTCGATGCGTGCGGAAGAGAGGGGTATGAGACGTACGGTATTCCGGGACGGTGAGCACACAAGTTTACCTAGGTTCGAATCCGCCGGCTTTGGACGAATCCTACTCCTGCTAGCAATCCAGTAATACGGCAGAGCCGGAATATGGGTTACAAGGGTTTCGCCTGTGCGAGTTGAGGGTCTAAAAAAGTATTGGGTTCCCTAAAGGCTCTCCATAGGACAGCTTATATAGATATCCAGCCTAGGGTTTACAAGAGAGATCTATCCGGCTACGACTAAGAGTCGGTTATAGAGTACATCTTGAACTACAAGTAACATTATGGGCCTAAGTCGGTAAGTCTTCTGGGCCTTACCGTAGCCGAATTGGACTCCGTCTTTCTCCCCGATTGGGCCGCCCGTGAAGCAAAGCTCTAACCCGAAGTGGGCCACCCTGGTCAGTGAGGAATTGTGAGGATACCCGGAAAGTATATCCCCAACATATCCCACGAAGGAATAGGCTCTTTTCTTATGGCTAGTTTTTCCTCCACTCCGGAGATAACAAGCTTCACAACCACTTCACAAGCTCCACGAAGAATAAGCTCCTGCCTCTTCATAATCTCGCACAAAGAGGACAACGCGACACCAACCGCCAAGCCAACTAGAAGATCACTCTCACAGATTAACAATATTATAGTCTGTAACACGAACAAATCGTAATAGAGAGATCAACACTTATACAAGAATGCAAATCAAAACACCAAAGGTGTTCAAATCCTTCATACTCAAATCCCTCCCAAAAAGTAAGTGGTAGAGAGGAATTAGAGAGAAAGAACGATGGTGAAAATCAACAAAAGACTTCAAGATCTAGATCTAGAACTCTTACCAAAGAGCATCTCCACTAGTATTCCAACGAGGCCATTCCCATGGCATTTTTTCATCCGGATTTACACAAAACGGTCCAGTAGCGTTTCGAGGAGGCATTCCCAGGCTGCTTTTTTTGCGCAGTTTACGTCCGAGGTTCCCAGGGCGATCCTAGCTACCCGGGAATGCGCTGGGAACACCGGATGAAATGATTGGCCACTCCCCCTCCAACACGTCTCCCCCCTCTCTCTCTCTCCCCTTCCGCGCGCGTCGCCGCCGCCCGCGTCAAGCTCCCCGTGCTCCCCTCCCTCGGTTCCCAGTGCCACCGCCGGCCATGCCGCCATGCCTCTCTCCTTACCTGGTCGCATGCCACGACGCCATGCCTCTCTCCCTACCTGGCCGCGCGTCGGAGTCCAAGGCCCGGACCGACATGCCCTCGTCGGTGTCCTCCATCCTTTGCCGCTTTGTGGCGCCCTCGACCCGCTTGACGGCGTCCAAGGCAGGGCGCGACGTCGGGGGTCGTCGAACACGGACATGCCCTGCCACGAGAAGTCTGGTAGGGCGTCGCCGGATCCAGAGCTCTCGCTCGCCTCGACTCCGTGCTTGACGAAGGACGATGCGTGCATGACGTGCTCTTCCTCCTCGTCGACAAGGACGACGACCGGAGCTGCCTTGGCAGCGGGAGCCTTGCCGGCGTCGGCAAGGCCGTGCTTGCGGGGGCCAAGATCTAGGGCGCCGGAGGACTCGGAGGGGAAGTTGAGCTTGGCCCTGGAGCCACGAATGTCGCGCGTGGTGTCATCATAGGCGAGCACGGCGGCCTCGGCGGACGGGAAGGTGCCGAGCCAGACGCGGATGCCCTTGACGGGGTCGCGGATCTCGGCCGCCCACTTGCCCCACAGGCGGCGCGGTCGGTATGAGCTCGGCAAGGATCGCGTAGGAGCAGATGCGGGGCACACGGCCGGCGGCGCAGGAGCTCACGGCCGGGCTCACCGCTGCTTTCGTTCCACGTGCTAGGCGGCAACCACAGTCTGCGCTGGAAACATGGCTGGAAAATTGTCATTCAATTCCCGGGCCTAAAAAATAATCCATCCAGAGCTATTTTGCTTCATCCGGTGATACATTTAGTCCTGGGACCTTCCAAACGAGTGTAGATGCTCTAACAACGGAGAAGAAGTCCCTTTGGAAAAGCAAATCTAACCTCTCGGGCCTCGTCACACATATTTATGGTACCTTAAATATGTATCATCCTAATTAGTATGCAAAGATCGGATGTCTTTTAACTTTTAGAGCTTAAAGCGCCATTTATTAAAAAAAATTACGAGAATATACATCAGACCAGGTACGGGTACCCTTGACCGCTGTTACTCTAAATTGCCTTTCCCGTAGAATGGTTTTACCCCTTCATTCTTAATCATCTTTCGTACTAGTTGATGATGATGACGATGAGTGGAAACTTTCTCATGTGACGGATTCGTCTGATCCTCCGTCAATTTGGTGTGGTCAGGTAGTAGAGTTTTGTAAGTACTTGACACGATACCATTAACCGATTGTAAGACCGTGTCTTTTGCAAGTACAGTAGTGTAGAATATTTTTCCCTAGTTGTTATTGACTCTGTTTCCCGAAGCGTGCTAACGGGTGACTGAACTTTGTTACGTCGCGGATTTAATTTGGGCCTCCGTCAGTTTCATGTGGTGCCTACTGAATGAAAATTATCGAAGCAGGGAGAGTTTTCTTACATAAGAAACTGACACTGCACACTGTTGCAATACTGACCACTGTTGATTCAAAACCGCTTCTCTTTCGTAGAGAATCCTTTTCCCCTTTCGTTGTTGACCGTGTTTCCGAAAGTCACGATGACCAATTGTGGAAACTTTTGTGATGCAGCTAGCGGATGTATTTGTCCTCGGTCAATCGACATCTGGTACTAGTTGAAATTCTACCGGATCACTTCACAAGGTACACTAGAATTGACCACTATCAACCCAGAACCATCTCTTTTTGTAGAATGTTTTCCCCCTTCATCCTTAGCTATTTGAGTTTTTTTTTTGAGAGAGACTTAGCCGTTTGAGTTAATAGCAATTTGGTACCATATCGGTGGCAAAATTTACCGTTTAGTATCACTTTCTGTTTTGATGACCAAAATCTACCACTCTAGCACACGATTTTTGCAATTCACGCAAATAACCGTCTGATAGCTAATTGATACCGGAATTGACAGTGGGCCCCAAATGACCGCCTGATAGCTAACTGACACCGGAACTGATAGTGGCCCTAGATGTCATGATGACGTGGCATTTCGGAAACAGAAGGTGGGTCCCAATTTGTTGAGTTGTACTGGATCCCACTTGTCAGTCCTATTAAAAAATCAATATAACAAAAAAAAGGAAGGTGGGAGGTCTTCTTCTTCGTAAATGCGCCGCCTCCCGTGGCCCCAGCTCAACCGCTGGCCGCCACCGGTTCCCTCCTAGATCCATCCGGCTGGAGATCTGCGTGCCTACGACCGGAAAAGCTTCGTCTTGCTGCCGTCGGAAAAGCTTCGGTGGTGAAGTTCATGGGTCACGGCCAGAGTTCTGCAAGCGACCGCGTAGAGGATATGGGCGGCGAGCTATGCGGCAGCATGCGAGCTGTTCAGTGGCACGCGAGCCGTGCAACGTCAAGGCGGTGACACTGGGACCTACTCGGGGTGACTCGGTCGTCGAGGCCAGGAGCGCGGGGATCGGGGGCGGGCATCAGCGGTGGTCTAGCCGGTGGGAAGGGGCTGGTTGCCGGCGGCGAGGAAGGCGGGGTTGGCCAGCGGCGGGTAAGACGGGTCTAGCTGACGCGCTGATGAGTTCTGACTCACTTTCTTAATTTTATAGATATTTTGTTTTTTTAATTATGTTGATACATGGGACCTATTATATTTTAGATATTTTTTTTAAGTGGGCTGACATGTGGGACCCAGCCCAACTCAGTAAATAAAAATATTTTTTACCACATCAGCACTGGCAAATGGGTCCCACCTATCAATTCCGGTGTCAATTAGCTATTAGACTGTCATTTGTGCAATGCAAAATTCATGCGGTAGAGTGGTAGATTTTGGCCATCAAAGTACTAAACCATAAATTTTGACACAAATGTGGTACCAGAATGCTATTAGTAACTCTAGCCGTTCGGAAAACCGTCTAAAAAAAGTCAATTCCACGTTGTAGGAAACTAGTGGTGTATACGTAGCATTGACCGACCGCTGTTAACTTGAAACCGTTTCTAACCTCCATCTGATCATACCATAGCACACACCTGGAATGGAACCAGTAAAGCGTACTCCAATAACTTAATCAAGTCAGCACCCGGCAGCCAATGGTGCAATCGCCAAAGAAATTTCTCCAGCCGCCGCCCAGCGACCCCAACCCAGCCGCATATATAAACCTCCAGACGGCGCCGCATACATGCCGTCGTCGTCGTCGATCGTGGCCTCCGAGCAACGGCCGAGGCTCCACCCCAGGTGGCCGTAGACTTAATTGCCAGGACAAGCTAAGGAAGAAGCCGCCGCCGTCGTCGCCATGTGGTGGTGGTGGTCGTCGTCGTGGCAGTGGGGCTGGTGCGCCGCCGTGCTGGTCGGCGTGGCGTGCCTGTGCGCGCACGCGGCGGCGGAGGCGCTCTGGCTGCGTCCCCGGCGCCTGGAGCGGCACTTCGCGCGGCAGGGCGTGCGCGGTCCCGGCTACCGCTTCTTCGTCGGCAGCTCGATCGAGCTCATCAGGCTCATGCTGGACGCCTCGTCGCGGCCCATGGCGCCGCAGGACTCCCACCACATCCTCCCCAGGGTGCTCGCCTTCTACCACCATTGGAGGGAGCTCTACGGTACGTAAGCATACCGATCGATCAACCACCCAGTCATTACCATTCTTCTTCTTCTTCCATTTCTTGATCCAATTCCCATCTCTCGGACCATCTCAGTGCATTGAGAAAATAGAATTTCTCGATAAAGTTTACTCTAGTAGGAACAAAAGCGCGTGCAATTGCCATTAATTAATTTAAATCCACGCGTACATATATACAATGGAGGATTAGTTTAGACTAGAACAGTGGCGCGTGAACCCGGCCGGAGGAAAGGAGGGGACATGCTTCCATGCTTTTGCAAGTAGGAACAAGAACTCAGACTTTAAACTATTTCCCTGCTGCCTCTGATTAGGTGAGCTCCTCCTTCGTTTCACTTTTGCTGAGGTCGGGCCGCTTTGCTTCCTTCGTCACTTTTAATTTTTCTTTTTAATTAATAAATAATGGTAACCGCTAAGTAACAAGCAAGCGCCAACAAATCAATGTGTGCAAGCTAGCTAATAGGCCTCTCTCAGGTCAAACCTGGTGATGATGATGCCATGATCGATCGATCTTTCCACCAGGCTGTCAATGTGTAGGTCAATGATCGATAATGCGAGTAGATTAAGGCGGTGAACAACCCTTGCGGAAGAATTAATTGCAGATCCATGGCCACATGCATGCGCGCTTGCTTTGTAATTTAGTCGTCGTTGATGCTGCGTATATGAGCATAATAAGCAGCACATTGCCAGAGCATTTTCGGTTCAGGATCCACCCAATTTGCTTCCTAGCTACTGGTTGTGATGAATTAGAATTCGAGCGAGGAATCTCATTGCTGGTCGACCGCTTAAGAAATTGTCGGTGTGATGGATGGAACACATGAAAATACTTCGTTTCAGAGCTGGCTTCGATAGACATTGGAAAGATACCATCGATGTTCACTTTGTTTTTGAACAGAAGGATAGTATAGCTTGCTATTCGAACAACCCACAACATACTTTCCCAAGGCGGGCTTGTTTGTCAATACCAAAGGTTATCTGTCACTCACGTTTTGAAGAGAAATCATCATTTATTGAGAAATTGCATTCCCTTTTCTTTTACAAGACCATCTTATTCCACCTTTATAACGTTAGCTTACAACTGATGACTCGTTGCATGACATAAATGTAGACGTGTACATTCTCCCATTCCTCGAATCCCAGCCGTCCGAATCTCGAACGGACGGCGCGCAGGGACGAAGTGAAATTTGGCAGCAATTTTGTCTGTCTAATCTTTGTGAGTAAACTTTTTGATGATTAGGTCCGATGCATCTGATCTGGTTCGGGACGAAGGCGAGGCTGACGATCAGCTCGCCGGAGCTGATCCGCGAGGTGCTGCTGACGCGGGCGAAGCACTTCGACCGGTACGAGGCGCACCCGCTCATCTGCCAGTTCGAGGGCTACGGCCTCAGCAACCTCCACGGCGACGCGTGGTCCCGCCACCGCCGCCTCCTCTCCCCCGCGTTCCACACCGAGAACCTCAAGCCGCTCGTGCCCTTCGTCGCCGACACCGTGCGCCGCATGCTCGACGAGCTCGTCCTGGAGACCGACGGCGGCGGCGGCGAGGCGGAGGTGGACGTGGCGGAGTGGTTCCAGCGGGTGCCGCAGGAGGTGATCACGTTCGCGACGTTCGGGCGCCGGAACTACGAGGACGGCAAGGTTGTCTTCCAGCTCCAGGACGAGCTCGCCGGCCTCGCCGCCGACGCGCACAGCAAGGTGTTCATCCCCGGGTACCGGTTCCTGCCGCTGAGGAGGAACCTGCGGGTGTGGCACCTGGTCAGGGAGATCCGGAAGGGCCTGGCCGCGTTCATCGCCAACCTGCCGCAGACCAAGGCTGACGACGACGGCAGCGGGATGATGAGGGACTTGATGAGCTTCATGACGCCAGCCATGACGACGGACGAGATCATCGAGGAGAGCAAGAACTTCTTCTTCGCCGGCAAGGAGACGCTCTCCAGCCTCCTCACCTGGGCCACCGTCGCCCTCGCCATGCACCCGGAGTGGCAGGACCGCGCCCGCCGGGAGGTCCTCGACGTCGTCGGCCCCCATCACCTCCCCACCAAAGACCACCTCCCCAAGCTCAAAACCGTACGTGTAAACCGTCTCTATCTCTCCCTCTCTCTCGCGCGCGCGCGCACGGCAGGCTTGTGATGTTTGCTAATGGTAATCAACAATGCAGGTGGGGATGATCGTGAACGAGACGCTGAGGCTGTACCCACCGGCGGTGGCGATGCTACGGACGGCGAAGCGGGACGTGGAGCTCGGCGGGTGCGTCGTGCCGGCGGGCACGGAGCTCCTGATACCCATCCTGGCCGTGCACCACGACGAGGAGCACTGGGGCGTCGATGCTAAGCAGTTCAACCCGGCGAGGTTCGGCGACGACGACCGGCCGCTGCGGCGGCACCAGATGGCGTTCGTGCCGTTCGGGGCCGGCGAGCGGGTGTGCATCGGGCAGAACCTGGCGCTGATGGAGGCCAAGGTGGCGCTGGCCGTCGTGCTGCAGCGGTTCGCCTTCCGGCTGTCGCCAGCGTACGTGCACGCGCCCCAGGTGCTCATGATACTCAACCCGCAGCACGGCGCGCCGGTCATCTTCCGGCCGTTGTGATTTCACTGTGACTCCGCATATATCCAATCCCCCACCCAACCCCAAGTCCCCAATGTTAATGTTAGTCGGATTCAATTGATTCCTTCCTGTAAATTATCATCTCCCCTCCCCTCCCCTTGTCAAGTCAAAATGTATAAAAGTATATACCATACGTACGCAACAAGTGCCAGATTTTCACAAAGTAGAACAGAAGCAATCCGTAGCTGTTAAACTGTCAGCTTTGCAAACATGACACAACAAAACATTCAAAATGCTCTCAGTGTTATTCTTCCCAAATTTATCACGCGGGAGCAGTGCACTTCCACATATCCAGAAAAGAAAACAAATGACGAAAAGTACCAAAGATGCAGCGGTATATTCACTCGAGCCATATATGCATGAAGCAATGCTTCATGTTCTTGTGAAAGACCCCGCACGTGGGCCAAATTGTTTCGGTATAAATATTAAAAAGCTCTGTACAGGCCTAGTACATGGTAGTAACATATTACACAGGAGGCTCTGAAATAAGACTGGAAGAAAGGGATTGCCTATATTGACCACTGAATTTCGAAGGGGTAATTTTGGGTTTCTCGAGGGTCTATACTGATGAGCGCACGAGCTTCTTGATTTCCTCGATAATTAAGTCCCGCTCCTCATCAAATTGTTCATCGTCGCCTATTAAGAGGAATGCACTAGAAGTGTCACGGTTTGCATACACCTCTCAACAATCTAACAAGGAAGCCTATTTAACACTAAGTCGCGGCTATAATGTTTGGTTGTTCTATTACTCGCATCATTTGCTTAGTCAGAACACAATATCTGAAAATCCTGTAGGGTTAGCTGAAAGCAGAGAATGCAGAAGTACCTTTGCTTGCAGGAAGATCGTGGAGTAACTTCAACAATTCTCTGTGATTGTCTACCAAAACTTCAATAATATCGCGAGGCTTGTTTGGATTGGCAACAAAAACCTAATTCCACATGAACCACCGAAAAAAGGCAAGTAGATATGCTCATAAAGTTATAATGGACCAATGACATCTAGTTGCGCAAATTCTCAAAATCAAACAAGTACAAAAGTTGGAAAAATAAAGTAATACCTTAAAAATGTGAAAGGAGCATATCCTGATATTTTTGCTTGAATCCTGAAAGAGCTTCATTTTAGTATAGGTATTAAGAAAGGATAGGCATAGAGCCAAGAAAAGTTGATTAGCTATGAAGCTCAAAGGAAACCTATAACTACTTCACTGCTTTAACTGTTCAGTTGTCTAATCTGAAAAACAAAAGTAACGCTGTTTCCTTTGGGAGTGTGTCTATTCAAACTACTTCTATATTGAAAAAGTAGCATCATTGCTTCAACAGCCGCTTTTGAAATATGCTTGTTGCCTAGCACTCGAACAGTACACACTTGGTTGGAGGGAACAACGGCAGTTACATTGCATCACCTCCCTATCAGCTAGCGTGCAAAAAAATGATGCCATGAATCATAGTTACAAACAGAAAAAACATTCAGCTCTGAACCACTAATAGCCATTGCAGGTGTACAGTCTTGGTGGTTGGCGAGCTAGAAATAGAAAAGCAGTGTTTCTCATTTCTCATACTAGTACAACTATCCACTATTGTTAAAAGCAAGATGAGCCGATCACAGGAAATGGGAACTATAATAAGTGCATGATAGTTTCTGAATGTAGAAGCAGGAGATGGTTCGCGAGCTAGTAATACAAAGGCAGTGTTGCTCATTTCTCATACTAGTACAACTATCCACCATTATTAAAAGCAGGATGAGCCAAGCATAGGAAGTGATAACTATAATAAGAGCGCGATAATTTCTGAATGTAGAAGAAGGAAATATATAACCAACAATTTAATACCTTCAGTAGACCAATCATAATGTTTAAGTAACGAACTTCCAAAATGTACCGCTTCATTATCTGAGCATTAGGGGCCTCCAACAGAAACTCTGAAAGAAACTGACATGCAGCAAAACACTCTTTGGTTTCTTTTTTCAGTGCTCAACAGCAAATAGAAATAGAATAACTACAAATAGACTAACCTTCACTGACTGTCTTCTTGTGACATAATTATCTGAAGTTAAAAGCCTTTTGTAGAGTTCAAAGAACTGCAAATATTTACATGTTCAAAATGACACCAGATGTGGACCAGTCAATGCAAGAGCATCATATTTTGTTTACATAAACATGGTGGAATTCACACGTTTCACTAAAAAGATATTGTTCTCTCATCTACCTGTTCATAATGGGAAATCAGAAACTCGGAGACTGCATCTTCATGTTTGGTGAGCAAATCCTAAAAAAAATGTAAATAACAAATATCAATCACGAAGAACCAAGCATAAAGCCCAATAATAGTATAGCATAAATCCCAAATTAACAAAATTAGATTTACCTTGAAGGTGTTCAGAGCATCAGAAGCAATATCAAAGTTTGGCAACTCAACATACTGGAAAAACAATTCAAAGCTATTTGACTCCAATATATATCTGAAAGAGCACTACAAAATCAAAATGCATGTAAAATTAATCAATTATGTAATAGTTAAACCATTTCTTTATACATTCCTTTAGGCAACCATCTCATCGTAGCTAATGAACAAAGCCACTGCTGATACAGTATTACATTTGAAAGGTTGAACTTGAGGCAACACTGTTTCAAGTTCAACAGCTTCATAGTACTTGTCAAACAAACCAAGATTAATTTGGTGGGGAATCAACTGGGGAAGGGGAAACTAACTTTTGCATAAGTTTCTATCCCTTGGGGGACTGGCACTCAGTCAAATGATGTCAAACACAATTTTCCATCAAGGCATATTCGTTGGACAACAAATGTTTATGCAAGTCGGTATTAGCCTCTAATAACCACTAAGAGATAGAAAATATAGTTTAATAGAGACTTTGAAGCCTTACTTTGCAAGCGCAGGATACTTTATGCATTCTCGTAACATGTTCCCACAGTTCAATGCAACCTCCAGGTTATTGTAGCTGGGACAACATAGTTAATCAATCAACACAAAAATATAAAGTTGCATATAATGTAGACATGAATCATAATAAAAATAATAATATTAAAGTTGAATCACATGAATCATATTAAAGTTGCATATATCAAAACACAAAGCTTTTGCATTTTCGCGAAAAATACTAAAAAATACAAGGATCATGGAGGTATAGATGAATGTATTGAAAAGGGTCCGACTCAACAACTCAAATATAATGCAGAAGTTCATAGCCAAACACAATAATCATATAAATTCAGGAAGATAATGATGGGACCAGAAGGAAAGGGAAGGAACATGAAACAGTTGTCTACTTGCAGCAGATAGATAGCTTTTGAATTGTGCCTAATAAAATGTCCAGAGCATACCATTAACTCAGCAATAGGCCTTACCAAACAACAAGGAAATCTAGAAGATCAACATGATTTTCAATATACTGCACACAGCAGTAACTTTCATCAACCTTCTGCCTCAACAAAATGCACCAGCAGTGGACAAGATCCTTTCTACCCTGCGATGTAAAAGTAGTAAGTCTAATGCGCTTAGCAAAAATGACTTCCCAATCAATTGATGAATGCCATACCTCCCAACCCAAGGAAGGCAGATTCTGAACAAAGAGAGAAAGGACACCTTCCTTGCAAATTTCAAGGGCTATCTGTAAAACCTGCTCCTGGTTTGGTTCAACTTCTCCATCACCAGAAAGTGTCTGTTTCAAGGTGAATATGTTTTTCTCAACATCTTCGAGAGCCTGATAAGAGGAAACGTAGTATGTGAGTAACCAGTGGTCTGTATCCATGGTGTTATGTGTGCAGAGTAATTGTATACATGGACACAACAGTCACGATACAACAACAAAAGGTAAATTAAACAAGCAAATGTTCCATGCTTATGAGCAGGCTCCAAATGTGCCTATCATTTGAAGACCGGTTGACAGTTGTACATAGAAACTGCTAAAACGAACAACGGAATGCATGTTTAAAATTACAATCAGATGGATGGTGTAACCTTTTTAAGGGACATATTAAACAACAAATTGTACTTTTGTTAAAAGAAAAGAGTGAATTCCATTTTTACTCCCTAGTGACATTTGAGACACCAACCACCCAATTTAGCATTTCTTCCCGCTTACCCCATTTAGCGAAAGTTGTGCAAGAGATTATCCCCTCTCAATCTTTCACGCCATTATCATGTAGGGATGGGTCATCGCCTCATCGGGTGTTTCAGAAAGAGAACGTGGCCGCCGCTCCTCATGCGGAAGGCAGCACGAAGTGCCCCCTACGCCGACTGGCTTTGTCAGGCACGGTAGCTCAGGCTGGTGGCATGGAACGATAAGAAAAGAGCGAATTCCGTTGTTAGTTCTTGAGTTAGATTCACTCAGACATGGATGCCTTTCTGACCACCAACATCGGGGCAAAATGAGCACTCCTTTGCTAAACAAAATCTCAGCAGACGCGGTTACCATCCATGGTCAGTCCTCCCATGGCAGCCACAAAATCTTAGGCAATTACGTTCCCTACAAAGTCAGCTACTTGGACCACAGATTAGACTGAAGCTTCAACCAAGTGAAGCACCACGTTCACTACCAATAAACATTAGTGAACTACAGAGGTCTGAAGAACATGAATTAAGATCCAGAGAGATCACTCCTGACTTCTCAGAGCAAAAGCAGCCCCGCCCCCCCTGCAGAAACAGCCCGATCGCCTGAGCAAGTGAGCAGTCACTAGGATCCCGACCTCGCTCGCAATTGGGATAACCAGGAGCTAACCGCAAGCCGGAATGCGCGGATCGGGCCAGGAAGTGCACGGAAATGATCACGGAGGGTAGAGCCGCGAGGGAGGGGAGCAGTACCTTGGCGCCGGTCTTGGTGTCGAGCGCGAGGAGGGAGTCCTTGATGGAGCGCACGAGCTCCTGCTGCGGCTGACGGGGCCGCGACGCCGCCCGGAAGAAGAAGGACATCTCGCCGGCGGCGGCGGGAATTGAACCGGCGGCGGTGGGGAGTGATTGGGGCAAAGCCGAGGTTGTGGTGGACGAAACGAGGAGTTGACGACGACGACGACAGCGCAACTGCTAAGTTGCGAGTTTTTTTTTCCCTCTCTATTTCCTTTTTCAGTTTCCGATATTTTGTACCTGAGTTTCCAAAACTTTGTCGTGCAAAATTTGCCGAATTTTGGGGGCAGTTTTGAATCCCTTTTTACGGAATTTTTATACTCCCTTCGTTAAAAAATAAGTGACTTGAATTGTTTAAATTCGTATGTATCTAAGTATATTTTAGTGTGTAGATATATTTAAATCTACACAAAACCAAGTCAGTTATTTATACTCCCTCCATACAAAATAACTGATTTAGATTTGTTTAAATTCGAATATATCTAGACATGTTTTTCTTCGTTCAGAAATACCCAATTTTGGTTTGTCTAGATCTGAATGTATGTATACACTAAAACGTGTCTAGATAAATACGTCCTACGTTTCAAAATATAAGATGTTTTAACTTTATAAAAGTAGTGTATCTCGATCCCTTTAGTATATAGATTTATTCCAAATCTAGATAAACCTACACACTAAAAGAGGTCTAGATACACTTCTTTCATAAAACTAAAACATCTTATGTTTTGAAACGGAGAGAGTACAAATTTAGACAGATCTAAATCAGTTAATTCTAAACAGTAATTTACAAAAACATGGCCACAAACAAAGTCGGAGACCGGAGAAATATCAAACGCTTATGTGCTTTGAGGCCACATTTATCTTGCCAAAAGTTTGGCTTGGCTTCACTTGGTCGAGGCATTACAACAGTACATGCCAAGCCGCGGTTGCCGTTAAAAACACATCTAACAGTTTTAAACGCCGGTTCACACGTCTACAAGCCGTGGTTGCCCTTAAAGCAAAGACAATAGTGGCTATAATCAAGTGTAATGTTATTTATAGCTAACTTAGAGCTAGCATATATAATCGTGAGCTAAAAAATATACTATTTTAGTATTATATGGTCCACCTTTCACTCTCTCAAAGTGTCTACGAGCACGTGCTAGAGCTGGCTCTTGCATGAGAGTCCACTCTTATTCTCTCTCTTCCAACTAGGCAAGGAAATAATATTTTAATCCTTATAGCCAGCTGACTAGGACTTATTGTACTTGCTCTTAAGAGCAAGGTTAATAATATAAGCCGCTGCCGGCTGTGTACCTATGCCACGTCATCTATAGCTAACATAAAAGCGCATCCATACAATAGGCTAGCTATTAGGTTGCTATTAGATGAAGTTTAATTAAGATTTATTTTTTTAAAGCACACGTGCTATTGGATCTAGGCTGCATGCAAAGACTTTTTCTCTCGGCCTCTGTGCTAGAGCCGGCTATATGTGAAACACTCGCTTTCCTCTCTCTTCTCTTTCCTCTCTCTTCCATCTAGACTTTTAAATGACATGGCATCTCCTGTAGCCTGCTGACTAGTCTTATTATACTTGCTCTAAGGCTGGTCATAGTGGGAAGTAACTTAGAGTACTAACATGCATATGTTACTAGGCTAAGTTACTACTCTCATAATGGAAAATAACTTAGTTGTGGTAACATGCAATATCATATTAATTAGATTGTAGACATATTTGCGTTGGTATGTGTGATGACATAGTTAGTTACTCAATTCATCTCTCTTCTCATTAAATCATTGCCACATAAGCAAAAATGCGGATTTGGACCCTTAGTTACTAGTGAAGTTACCCCACTATAACTAGCCTAAGTGTCTTAGAGCGTATCCAACGGTGCTCCTAAATGCTTAAATGTCCTTTTACTATCTTAAACGCTATCCGCATACATCAAGGACGAAAAACGAGCTTCCAACCGGAGGCACAAACAGTCCGCGGGTCAAATCTAAATACTACTGGATAATTAAGTTTTCGATTTTACCTATTTCTTTCTTCCAATTTGAAAGAGAATGGGGCCCAGCTGTGATCACTCAATTGAGTGATCTTTCAAGTCATAGATTGGAGACAGGCCAACAATCATCAAAATGACATTCACATGTGGTTCGTCAAGTTACACCGTACAACATTTCTCTTGTCAGACAAGATCCACTCTCGGATTAGAATATATGTCAAATCTGAGTACATGTCCTTATATAAATAGCTAATGTGGGATGAGCCTTTTTGACCGGCGTCACGTCCCAAATCGAGACAGCGTTTACGGTCCCACGTGTCCGTGAGGACAGCACAAACGTCCTCCCTCCGTCCACGTATGGGACACATGGCAGCGACCCCATACCGGCCTCCTGCACTTTTCATTAATGCGGTCGCTGAAATGCCTGCGCCGGCCGCCTAACTGCTTCCTCGCCAACCCCGTTATGCTTGCTTCTCCTCGTTGATCACATCCGGAGACACTACGTCGCCGCTGATGCCCATTGGCTTCTTACGCTTCCCATTAATAGTTGTCCTTCATAAGATGGCACGCATCTCACATCTCTCCCCCACAATCCACCCCGTTCCACGCTCTGCACCCACCCACCACACGCCCACTGCCATGTGTCGCCGTTGGCTTCACGTTTGGGTCTTTGGGAGGCGCGCGCCTTGTACGAGGCAAACTATCTGGCGCCTCTAGACTCCATCTGCCCGGTGGCGCATGGTGCGGAGCTGCAGGCGGCCATCGAACACGAGTACACGGTACAGTTCACTGCAGAGCAGTAGTCAAATCCGGACTAGGATCCCGACAACCTAGCCACCTGGCTCAAGTTCTTGCGCAAGTGTTGGAGCCCGGAGACTCCGAGGCTGTCTCCGGCCAGGTCTCCGGGGTCGCCTAGTTTCCTCCCAGTACTCCCCTCTGGAGTCCTGCCTGGAGTCCTGCGCCCCGCACTGGAGACTCCGCTCCCCCCGGAGACTTCGACCCTGGAGCCCGAAGACTCTGGGGTTAGTGAGGCTGCAACGGCTAGATTTCTGGTGGGGGTATAAATACCCCCTTCTTCTCCAAGAGCTGGTTGCGGCTTCTACTCTCTCTCCTCCATTAATGCTGAGCTCCAACCTCCTAGATCTCCCTCTTTAGCCACTCAAACTTGTTGCCCTTCGGGGATTTGAGGGAGGAGACCTATCCCTAGCCTTTCACCAAAGGAATTTGTGTTTCCCCACCATTTTTGTAAGTTGTTGTTGCTCTAGGGTTTGAGGAAACCCTAAATTGAAGAAGTCACCCTCCATAGCTCATCCTCGTGTGTAAGAGCTTCGAGGTCATCTTGGGAGCCTCCAATTCTATTGTGGAGAAGTGCCCCAAGGTTTTGTACAAGGTTTCGGTTGCCACCTTCAAGGTCACCGCATAGTGGATCGTGTGCTTTCTGCAACGCGGGTGCTCGGGAGAATAGGGTGAGGCCTTAGTGGCGCTGGTGGTCTTAGTACCGCCCACTGATACATTGCAAATGTATCTATAATTTTTGATGTTCCATGCTTGGTTTTATCCACTTTCTTGTGTTTTGTCCACACTTTAGAGTACTTTTCATATGATTTCTTAGACTAACCTATTAACAAGAGCCACAGTGCCAGCTATCTGTTTTCTGTTGTTTTTGGTTCCAGGAAAGTCAGAAAATGAATATTCTCGAAATTGGACGGGACAAAAGCCAGTGCCTATTTTTCCGGAAGTCATCAGATGCTAGAATACGAGACGGAGAAGGGCGGAGGCACCACCACACACTGTGCGGCCAGCCAGCGCCCGGTGGTGTGGCCAGCCGCACCCTCGGCCTCCTTCCGCCTATAAGATGCCCTCGGGACGAAGACCCTAAGTACCCGATCAAAAATCCACGAAAGAGTCTGTAGCCGCCGTCATCTCCATCCCTAGATCAGGAGGGATCTGAAGCTCTTCCCGGCACCCTACCGGAGAGGGGAATTCACCCTAGAGGCCTTCTTCATCACCATGCAAGCCTCCGGTGTGATGCGTGAGTAGTTCATCCTTGGACTACGGATCCATGTAGTAGCTAGATGGCTGGTTCTCCTCCTTTGTGCTTTCATGTCTAGATCTTATGAGCTACGTTCATGGTCAAGATCATCTATTTGTAATTCTGCATGTTGTGTCTGCGGGGATCCGATGGATATTGAGATGTTATTTCAGATTGATTATTGATTCTATCATGTCTTTGTTATTTGTGATCTTGCATGCTTTTCGTTGTTAGTAGCTATCTTGGACAAGTAGATGCTAGCAACTCCAAGAGTTACTATTTATGCTCGATAGTGGGTTCATGCCTCTGGTAATCTGGGGAAGTGACAGAAATCTCTAAGGTACTAGATGTGCTGTCGCTACTAGGGAGAAAACAACAATCCTTTGTTCATAGAACAATCATATTGTTTACATTACACGCAATTCGTAAAGCAATAATCTGTTGCAACTTAATCTTGGAGGGGTTCGATGATAACTTTGAAGGTGGATTATTAGTCATAGATGCAGTTGGATGGCGGTCTATATATAATGTTGTAATGCCCAATCAAGTTCCAAAGGAGTCAAGATGATTAGTATATGCATGTATTGCTTTCTTGATGTTTGTCAATTGTCCCGCTGTAATTTGTTCACCCAGCATGTTATCTATCTTAAGGAGAGCCACCTCTAGTGAACTATGGATCCCGGTCCTTTTCTTTTACATACAATCTACAAACTGTTTATTGCTTTGTGTTTACTTTCTGCAAACTATTACTTCCTTCCATTCGATACGTTTAATCCTTTGTTTTCAGCAAAACACGGTGAGATTGACAACCTCATCGCAAGTTGGGAACAAAGTTCTGTGGTTGTGTTGTGCAGGTCTCCACGTTGCTACTAGCACCGGTAGTGCGCCCTACCAAGGCTCAGCTAGCAACACCTTTGAGGTGTTTCCTTGCTCCTACTGGTTCGATTAAACCTTGGTTTCATAACTGAGGGAAACTTGCTGCTATGCTCATCATACCTTCCTCTTGGGGTTCCCAACGATCTTGTTAATACACGAGCCATCAAGCACTTTTCTGGCGCTGTTGTCGGGGAGTCAACGGCATCTTCACAAGGGGAGTCCCTCATAACCAATCTCTTTACTTTGTTTTTTTTGCTTAGTTTCTTTTTGTTTTGTTTGCTTGTTTCTTTATTCAAAAACACAAAAAAAAATAGTTTTACTAGTTTGCTTTTCTTATTGAAAACACACAAAAAACAGTTCCTATCTTAAGTTGCTACTATGTCTAGCCTTGCTCCAGTCACTATGTCACCCGAGGAAATGATTTTCACTTTTAAACAAGAAATTTAGGAAAGCTTCAAGGAAGCTTGGTCTGGAATCTCTGATCTACATGAAAAAACTGAGCCTAAAATGACCCAAAGTTTGTTCCTTAGCAATTTTTACCTTGGAATTGCTCTTTGCTATAGATATGCTCTAGATGCTGTTGTGGGAGGAGATTTCCTCCAATGTAATGAGGATGATGCTATTAATGCTATAAAGAAATTGATCCTCACTTACAACTTGCCTAGCCAAACTGATATTTCTTTCGCAAGAATATTTGCTAGATTGAACACTCTTGAGACTAGCACTACTAGCTTAAAAGATTGCTATAATACGTTTAGGGAGTATCACAATTATGTTCCCATAAATTCTGAACCATCAAAGTGGCTCCCTACAATAAAGATTGAGATAAACACTGAAACTTTTCAAGCCCGCTGTGATATCATGTCTAAATTTTATCTTATGCCCAAAGATATTTATGAATCCCTGAATGTTTGGGGGCTTACTGAAGGAGGAAAAGAAATATCTCTTGCTAATAATGCTACCATTTTACCTATTGGAATAGCTGAAGGAGTGTTTACAAAGATTCTTGGGAAAATGATTTCTACTGATTATCTTGTCATTGAATGTGCAGGAAAAAGACAAATTACACTTGGAAGGTCCCTATTAGAACTTCTTGGAGCAATAATAGATGTGGGAAAGGGGACCATGCACCTTTCCTATCCACCAAATAATCATATTTTCCCCAAGGTTAAGAATAAAAGTAAGAGAGGTAAGGGCAAGAAATTTGGTTTTAATGCTTCTTCGAACACTTGATTTTTTCTTGCTTCTTATGCCTAACTTAAAGGCGTTAAAGAAAAGTATTTATTGGGAGATAACCCAAAAGTTTTAGATGAGTCTTGGAAGTTATTACCTCTTTAATAACCGCTCCTTATCCTTTTTATTTGCTTTTTGTGCCAAGAGTAACCTCTAATGAGAGAGAAGTAATGATTGGGAAAGTTGCTGTCCCGAAACAGATTTCTATGCTTCACCGTAAATATTCGTGTAAAATCTCTGAACGTATTTTTGAGGCGTAAATTTTTGTGCTTCTACCCCAGGTTGTTATCTAACTTTCTTTAGTTCAACACTTTTTGATTTGAGCAACAGAAGGTCTTCGAAAAAATTCGTCTTTACCTGCTGGTCTGTTTTGACAGATTTCTGCCATTTTCTGCATTTGCTTCTTGTTGGTTCCTTTTTTGAGTTCTTTTGGAGAATTGAGCTTTTTGAGGGAAGTGCTACAGTAGCTAATGTTTTAATGGAAGTTTATTTGGTGTTAGAACTGAACCTTAAGACTTATTTATCTTGAGTGCACTAATGTTGCTAATAAAGATTGTGTGAAGTTTTGTATGAAGGAAAAAAATTCAGGTGTATGAAAGGAATGAGTAATGAGATGAAGGATGGACTAAAGCTCAAGCTTGGAGATGCCACTCATGTTACTCCAAGAAATATCCAAGAAGTACAAGCATCAAAGCTTAGGGATGCCCAAGGCATCCCCTCTTCATCAATAAAAATCCCAGGTTTCTTCCAAACGCTTCATTTTTATTGTTTCATGCACAGTTGCGTTGTTCTTGGAGCGTCTTATTTTTTGTTTTCGTTTTGGTTTTTCGTTTGCTTTTGTTTGCTTAGTTTTCTGAATAAATTGGTTGGATCCCCTCTTTCATACATTGGTTTGCAAATAGTTTGGTTTGGATTGGAAAAGAGTAGGAAAGTTCATTCTTATGTGGTAAAAAGAGCTTGTTTTTGACTGTGGCCTATGCTTTGTCATGCCATGCTTGATATTATTTTGGATTTATGCTTAGTATTAATTGCTGTAGCATGAATTGTTATAAACAATTGAGATTGCTTAATGTGCCTTGGATGAATCATGCATTGTTTTAGCATATTAAAGCATAGTATAGTGATATTCTCCTTTGATGCTTTATTTGGGTTGACTTGGCGCATGCTCACACCATGTTATGACTATCTCAAGTCACCATAGCCTTTATGATCCTTTAGTTTTCAACTTGTAGTATCACTTTATGCTTTGATCAATGATGTTTTGTCGCTCTGCATGATTATGGTCATTATTGCTCTCTTAGTTTGTCGCTCCCAGTCTTTTGCTAGCCTCCACAACCAAGTATGAGTTCCACTCATGTATCCAACTCTCTAAACCAAGTTATTCCAAAGAGTCCACCATACCAACCTACTAGATTATGCTATTCCAAGTATATTTATGATTTTGTTTACCTTCCGAATTGAACTTGTTATGAGAAAACTAGTGATTAAAGTTCTCACGAACTTGATGGCACACTTTACTTTTCTTGCCCTTAATAAACTTGAACCATTGTGTCGTCTATGTTGTATATGCTTGCACTTATTTGTTGGGAATTAGCAGAACCATGCTGTCATGGGGAACGCTTTCAACATTGCACTTGGTACTTTGTACCTAGTTGATATCATGCTCTTTTGTATATGGATGTCGTCAGTGTGAAATGAAAGGGGAGATTGTAAGTCCATGGAGTTATGTATATGTGTTAGAGAAACGCCTGGGCAGTGATGTCTACGCACTTCTATTCTTGTAGACAGTTGTTGGGCCTCCAAGTGCAGAGGTTTGTAGAACAGCAGCAAGTTTTCCCTTAAGTGGATCACCCAAAGTTTATCGAACTCAGGGAGGAAGTGGTCAAAGGTATTCCCTCTCAAGCAATCCTGCAATCAAGATACAAGAAGTCTCTTGTGTCCCCAACATACCCAATACACTTGTCAGGTGTATAGGTGCACTAGTTCGGCGAAGAGATAGTGAAATACAAGTGGTATGGATAATTATAAGTGGTAACGATGATAGAAAATAGCTTGCTGTCGTGGAAAAGACTAAAAGCAAACTGAAATAAAGATGGAAGCAAGCAAACATGTAACATATCTAATTGCAAATGGTGTATCAATGCTAAGAAACAAGGCCTAGGGATCATACTTTCACTAGTGAACACTCTCACATAAATATCTTCTCTTTATGATACTACTCTTAACTACTCTCCGGTTGGACACTCTAATCGATGGTAGGGCTATAACAGCACACCTCAAAGTAAGCCTTTCCCATCTAGATAACCCCACACTGTCACCTTGAGCACTAGATGAGTCCAACAAACACCACAATTTCATAAAGACATCCAACTCCAAATATAACTCATAACAAGTATTTGTAATCTCTAGCCTAAGTGCCACCATGGTGTGCACGCTGTCACTTTCACACACATGGGGAGAGCAGAGATCTATTAAAGCACTTGAGCAGCAAGGTAGATCTATAGATTACAAGCTCATGATCACAATATGAGCATGCATAGAGAGAGATATGAACACATAGCTACCGGTAGAATCCTTAGCCTCGAGAGAGAACTACTCCCTCCTCATCATGGGAATCAGCAACGTTGATGGAGATGGTGGTGGAGATCGATGGAGATGGTTCCGGGTGTTGGGTCCGCAGCATAGAAAACAAAAAAAATTCCTACGGTGTGAACTACACGCCAAGATCTATCTACTAGGTACAAAGCAACGGGTGGACATACATCCAACGAGAACTTACCCTCATAGACAACGAGCTTTGTTAACGAGTAGGAACTCGTGGTTGATGTAGTCGAACACTTGCCGATCTCAAGATCGTGATGAAGTCCAGCAGGTCCGGCTCTAGCACGTCCATCAGATCCAGCTCCAGCACCACCAAGTCCAGCACCGCAAAGCAGCGGTGCATCCGTGATCGCACACATGTCCGGTACCCCGACAACCTCCGTCCCTCGCTCCAGCAAAGCAGCGGAAGCAGCAACTCCTTTCCAGATAAAGCCACCGGGAACATGTATCTCGCTAATCCGAGACCATGGGGGAATAATACTAGAGGGGGAGAGAGATCCTTCACAAGGAGGTGTGTGTGAGAAGTGAGGAGAGGGTGGCCTTTTATAGGAGGAGGGGGTGCCCCTCCTTCATGGCCGGCGCATGGAGTAGGTGCCTCTTCACCTCCTCCATTCATGTGGTGGTAACCCCTCCACATTAAAATGCCTCTTCACATTCTCTTTTAAAGTCTCCACTTTAAATGCATTAAATTTCTCCAAATTTAATGCTCTCTCATTTAATAAAATTCTTTTATTATTTTTATTCAGAATTTTTTTAATTACTTTAATTAACAAACATTCACATAAAACCCCCTGCAACATTTCAATATTACATGCAGAACCAATTTCAGCATTTTCACCCGAAACAGTTTCGATGTCTATTGAAATAATTCCAGCGCTTTCTTAAATCTTTATCTGAAACATATTTGCTCCAAATGGTGTCGGTATCCCTTAAGTGTGTCACCCTATGGTTCGCGAATAATGTAGACATGATCGAGACCCCTCTCCGATCAATAATCAGCAGCGGGACCTGGAGATCCATACTGACTCCTACACATTCAACGATGACTTCTGTGATCGTGAGAACCTTTAACGCTTGATCGGGATGGACAAATCCCACTCTTGATCCATGAGCCTCAACATAACACCTTCGTAGCACTGAACCCACCTTTATAGTCACCTTGTTACGGTGTGACGTTTGATTATATCAAGATACTCTTTTGGTGTTAGCAATTAACATGATCTCATGGTCTAAGGATAAAGATTACTTCGTATGATGTTATAGCAATATAAACATAATGACTTTGATCGTAATGCTATACTTCGGATGAATGTTCATCACATCATTCCACCAATGGTGTGACCTTGTTATTAACAACATCCAATGTCCATGATCAGGAAACCTTGATCATCTTGTTAATCAACAAGCTAGTCTATAAGAGAGGCATAACTAGGAACCCTTTTTGTTTATTAAACACACATGTATTCATGTTTACGATCAATACAATTCTAGCATGTAAAATAAACATTTATCATAAACATGAAATAAGATAATAACCACTTTATTATTGCCTCTCAGGCATATTCCCTTCAGTCTCCCACTTGCACTAGAGTCAATAATCTAGTTTGAAAAACTTTGCGTATTGAACACCTATGGCTTTCTGGTGTTGCATATAGGCTATTGCTAGTGGTTAACATAATCTCTAGATCTGACAGTTTCAGGTCTGTGTGTATTTGCATGTATTTGCGTCTCTACGCATCGCTCATTCTCAAATGAGATGGCATTGTATAAATTTGGTCCTTTGGTGAGACCTTTTTAGTTCGTTCGGGTCAAAATATGTTGATATTATTGTCACACAATATATCTTCATAGTATTAGCCCACTTTGAACCACACCTAGTTTGATAACAAACTACTTAACACAAATGCCCTCCTTTGCTGCTACTATAGCAGTTATATACTTAGCCTTTTGTTCTAGTATCCGTCACAATATCTCAACTTTGGAACTCATCCAAATCCATCATGGAACATCCTTTCCATTATATTGTGCCACCCATAGTCTAAATTGAGATAAATTTAATTTGTATCTTGTGACAAAACTAGTATCAATGTAACACTTTACAATGAACTACCTTTAACTATTTGTCACTTATACATGATATATTCTTAGTTCTTCCAAAGCTCATAAGAATATCTTTACTATTGTCCAATGATCATCTTATGAATCATTGTGGTATATGCTCATAACATTTAGAGCATAGGACATTCTGGATATATACATATCATGGTATAATCGATCAAAATCTTCATGTGATTTTACTCACCAAGTGTCAATACACTTGAATCTTGATACAATTCTTTCCATGCAGCAAGAACCTTTCTTGTTGTTTCCATATTCAACTATTGAAGTTTACATGCCCTTTTAGCACCCTTTGAATTAACAAAACCCTTCGGACCATGTCATGTACATGTCCTAGGTTACCGTTCTATTAGAAGAACCTTGTTTTGTTTATTCAACTACCATATACCAAATTATATGTAGTGGTTGCTACATTAATCCGTCGAGACTATATATCGCTATGAAAGATCATATCTTGTCATAGTCAACTCCTTGAACATTGTAACTGACATATCGAGACTATTTCATAGATGTTAAACATCCATGTCTTATTTCTTTATAGATCCAAACACCCGATAGGCTTCACGCCTTCAGGAGGTCGGAGGGGTCTTCCAAGTTTAGAAACTTGATTTCTCGTGTATGGATACTATCACGGATTCTATGACTTCTAGTCATTTTATGGAGTCAGGGCCCATCATCGCTTCTTTGCATGTAGTCGGTTCATCATTGTCAAAACAATAACGACTTGCTTATCAAATCTTACTATTTGATTCTTACCGACCCACACGGTTCTATAGGAACTCTAATCTCCGAGATCACACCTTTTGTAATCACGAGAGCCATGAGCATTGTGGCCGACACCAGGACACTTTCCGGCGCTGCGCTACTTAGCACATATAGCTAAGGTTCAACAACCTTATCAAAGTTCTATTGTCCTCCCACTTAACTTTTCACAAAAATTTCCTTCTCAAGAAACTTGACGTTCCAAGCGACAAACTCTTTTGTCCTTGGTGTTATGGAGAAATTCCCAACAAATTCTTTGGGATAACCTACAAAGACGTGCTTATCCGACTTTGGTTGTAAACATTTTACTTATGCATAGCATACCAAAATTTAAGAAAAGACAATTCGGGTTTTATCCCAAACCATAACTCATATTGTGTCATTTCAATGGATCACGATGGTGCTCTTTTCAGTGTAAAAGCGGTAGTCTCTAAAGCTTCAATCCTTAAAACATAATGGCAGTTTTATAAATGACACCCTTGATCTTACCATGTCAAACATGGTTTGATTTTATCTCTCGAATATGCCATACTCCTATAGTTTATCGGGGAACACAAATCATGGAACAATTCCTCAAGTCTTAGATGTTTTTGCTAAACATGTAACTCAAATATCTTCCTTTATGATCGAATCATAAACTCTTTATTTTCTTGTTACAATGATTTTCCACTTCATCTTGAAAGTCTTTGAACATTTTTCAAATGTTTCATACTTCTTCCTTATTAAGTAAATACAGATATATTCACTCAAATTTTTGGAGAAAGCATATGAAGCAAAAAGATCCATCGCATATGGCTACACATAATGGACTATGCACATCAGCATGCACAATTTCCAATAAGCTAGTCATCCGTTCCTCTCTGGCCTATGGACGGAGTTTCAATTATCTCGAGGAAAGTCTCACATGCGTCAATTGATCAAAATCAAAGACTCCAAAAATCCATCAACATGGAGTTTCATCATGTTTTCTTTCAAATATAATTTAAACAGCGATGTCACTTCATAAGTGATCTTTCAATCATTTGTCTTGCGACATTTTAGCAATAGTGTTTATGGATGTGATTTCTCCAACTAGACTTGTAAAAGTTCATCCATCCTTTATGGAATACGGTAATTATTTAAACAGCCATTGTTCTCATGATACCGGAACAAAATAACAATTATTTAAACAAATCTTGAAGGCTTGGTTTGATGACAATGAAAAACACAATAACAGTTTATTTGTTTTCGATGAACATCATCACTCATTCTCTTGCTGGTTTACTTAGGCCATTATAGTTCATGAATTGTGTTGTCCTATATGACACTTCATACCAACCAATTCGGTATCCAATACCGGTATCCAATACCTAAGAACCACATTGTTTAACAAGCAAGGAATATAACCATAACATGTATATCTTGTATATACCTAAGTTGGACATCTCCAACCTTTTATTTTCTGCCAAATATTTTATAGATTCTCTTTCAGCAATTCCTTTTCTTTTAAAAGAATCTATCAACATCAATAGTGGTGTCATCAACATGACACATGGAACAAAGCTTGTATATGGTCAAATACTAATACCTTTGGACTTGCACTTTGAAGTGGATCACCATCATCAAATGTTTGGCATTCTTTCAAAAATCCATTCTTTAGTAATCTATTAGTGTAGTAAACATTTTACTTACATCTTCTATTCATCCTTATCATGACAACTTTCATGATCAAGCTACTATAGCCTATAAGGAAGAATCGCGAGTATAATATCAGTTTCCAAAACCTTTTTGGTAGATTAGGATGCCTAGCGTCTCCAACCTTCACAAATTCTCATACAATATGAGAACATGTATTTTGCTAAATTATACTCTATCATAATGCAACCAAAAACATTGTTTCAGATATCACAATATCTTTCACACATGATGGTTTCTGAAACAATTTTTAGCTCTAATATAATCTTGATATTAAAACAACTTTTGGATATCAATAATCATGGAGGCAAACATGATACTTTAGATACTAACATTGGAATTCTTACTCTTGATTTAATACTACTTATTAAATTTCATGGAGTAAATAGAGTTTGCTGAAAGTTTGCAATAGGGCTTATAAACTTTAAATTGACATTCAAAACAATACGATACCAGTTCGTAAAGTAAATATCCAAAATTCTATAGTTCTATTATCTCAAATAAAAACTAAACATAAGATAGAAAACGAATGCCAATGACTACAATAAACTATGCAAATTCACTTTGATTTAATTTATGACAAATTTGGTTCGACTAATCCAAATTAGAAATGAACTCCCACTCAAAAACGACATCCCTCGTGTCCTTTTGGTGATTACATGAACCAAATCCACTACACCAAGTCCGATCATCACGTGAGTCAGTGTAGCTTCAAAGACGAGCATCTATATGGGCATCATATCAACTATATGACTCATGCTTAACCTTTCGGTCCGTGTTCCGAGGCCATGTCTGTACATGCTAGGCTCGTCAAGTAAGAACCTTAGTATTTGCGTGTGTAAAACTGTCTTACACCCGTTGTATGAAAGCGTAGAGTCGAGAACACCCGATCATCACGTGATGCCTCAAAACACGATCCACAAAACGGTGCATACTTAAGGAAGAACATATTTTATCTTGATATCTAAATGAGGGATCATCTTATAATGCTACCAAAAGCGCCAAACTAGCAATATAAGATGCTAATGTGTGAAGTGAGGTGATATGGTTCGTGCATTTGATCTCTATCATTTGCATCGTGGTATGATCTCTATCATTCCTGTGTGTGTAAGGCCAAGGTCTATGGAACTTACACGTTGAGTGTGTTGTAAGAGTATCTATCATACATCTACTTACAACAATACCATATCAAGACACTAGCCCAACAACGATCTAAACTAGACGCCTCTAATTTATCAATTGCAAGTTTTACGTGGCTTAGGGCTTTCGGAGATAGAACCGTTCTTACCTACGAACATGAACCACAACGAGGATAACCAAATTATTAGAAACTCGTTGTAAATCAGATATTGACTATAGTAGGAGAGACAGACACCCGCCAGCCACTTATGCAAAACTAGTTGCATGTCAGTCGTGGAACCGGTCTCATGTACGATGACATGTAAGGTTGGTCTGGGCCGCTTCATCCCACTATGCCACCAATATCCAAAGTACATAGAAGATGCAATAACATGATCATCATCGCCCACATATAAACATATGTGTACTACCCGTGCAAAGCACCTACGCATAGATCAGGCTCTGATACCACTGTTGGGTCTGCAGCATAGAAAAGAAAAAAATTTCCTACGGTGTGAACTACACGCCAAGATCTATCTACTAGGTACAAAGCAACGGGTGGACATACATCCAACGAGAACTTACCCTCGTAGACAACGAGCTTTGTTAACGAGTAGGAACTCATGGTTGATGTAGTCATACACTTGTCGATCTCAAGATCGTGATGAAGTCCAGCAGGTCCGGCTCTAGCACGTCCATCAGATCCAGCTCCAGCACCACCAAGTCCAGCACCGCAAAGCAGCGGTGCATCCGTGATCGCACACATGTCCGGTACCCCGACAACCTCCGTCCCTCGCTCCAGCAAAGCAGCGGAAGCAGCAACTACTTTCCAGATAAAGCCATCGGGAACATGTATCTCGCTAATCCGAGACCATGGGGGAATAATACTAGAGGGGGAGAGAGATCCTTCACAAGGAGGTGTGTGTGAGAAGTGAGGAGAGGGTGGCCTTTTATAGGAGGAGGGGGGTGCCCCTCCTTCATGGCCGGCGTATGGAGGAGGTGCCTCTTCACCTCCTTCATTCATGTGGTGGTAACCCCTCCACATTAAAATGCCTCTTCACATTCTTTTTTAAAGTCTCCACTTTAAATGCATTAAATTTCTCCAAATTTAATGCTCTCTCATTTGATAAAACTCTTTTATTATTTTTATTCAGAATTTTGTTAATTACTTTAATTAACAAACATTCACATAAAACCCCCTGCAACATTTCAATATTACATGCAGAACCAATTTCAGCATTTTCACCCGAAACAGTTTCGGTGTCTATTGAAATAATTCTAGTGCTTTCTTAAATCTTTATCTGAAACATATTTGCTCCAAATGGTGCCGGTATCCCTTAAGTGTGTCACCCTACGGTTCACGAATAATGCAGACATGATCGAGACCCCTCTCCGATCAATAATCAGCAGCAGGACCTAGAGATCCATACTGACTCCTACACATTCAACGATGACTTCTGTGATCGTGAGAACCTTTAACGCTAGTAACTAAATCCCTTTGTCCCGCAATATATTACATGTCCGAGATTCGATCATCGGTATCTCCATACCTATTTTGATCTCGTTACCGACATGCACTCTTTTCTCGTTTCCGTGATATAACATTCTAGTGATCACATCACTTGCTTGCAAGCTATTTAAATGTGATATCACCGAGAGGGCCCAGAGTATATCTATCCGTCATCGGGATGGACAAATCCCACCCTTGATCCATGAGCCTCAACATAACACCTTCGTAGCACTGAACCCACCTTTATAGTCACCTTGTTACGGTGTGACGTTTGATTATATCAAGATACTCTTCTGGTGTTAGCAATTAACATGATCTTATGGTCTAAGGATAAAGATTACTTCGTATGATGTTATAGCAATATAAACATAATGACTTTGATCGTAATGCTATACTTCAGATGAATGTTCATCACATCATTCCACCAATGGTGTGACCTTGTTATTAACAACATCCAATGTCCATGATCAGGAAACCTTGATCATCTTGTTAATCAACAAGCTAGTCTATAAGATAGGCATAACTAGGAACCCTTTTTGTTTATTAAACACACATGTATTGATGTTTCCGATCAATACAATTCTAGCATGTAAAATAAACATTTATCATAAACATGGAATAAGATAATAACCACTTCATTATTGCCTCTCGGGCATATTCCCTTCACCAGGGGCAATTCCCGTCCCAGGTGCTTGAACAGACTTCTGTCCCCGAATCTCCTCCGGGTGGCGGCAGCGGAACTTTTTGGGGATTTCTGATTGGGTACTTAGGGTTTATGCCTCGGGAGGCTTCTTATAGGCCAGAAGGCAAGGTCGGTGGGCGGCCAGGGGCCCACACCATGCCCTGGCGCGGCCTGGGGGAACCCGCGCCATGGGATGGTGTGGCCACCCTGTGGCCCCTACTCTCCTTCTAGCTCCGCGAGTCTTCTGAGAAAATATCAACTTTGGCTTTTGTCCGGTCCAATTTAGAGAATATTCATTTTCTGACTTCCTGGAACCAAAAACAGCAAAAAACAGGCAACTGGCACTGTGGCATCTTGTTAATAGGTTAGTCCAAGAAATCATATGAAAAGTACTCCAAAGTGTGGACAAAACACAAGAAATTAGATAAAACCAAGCATGGAACATCAAAAATTATAGATACATTTGCAATGTATCAGGCCGCTGGTCTAATCCATGCTGACATGGTGGAAACCTGCAGCGTAACCATAATGAGTTGTCTATGAAGCATTCTTCTTATATAAAAAAAGAGTCCTATATTGAGAAAAAAAGAGAAAAAAAAATGAGATTATGAAAAGAGGAAAGAGAAAAAGCACCATATTCCCATGGTAAATAAGAGATTGCTGAGATGCTCGTTGTCTGCTTGCCTTGTCATTTTGATATGGGGATTCTTCTGTATCATCGGGCAAGGGGTACCCCGTTGGCGGTTCTCTATGATACACATGTACTTACGATGACAAGAACTTACCGGTGACTAAACTTGAGTAGCATGAGGAGCGGCCCTCGTATCCAAGGGACATGAGATTTCTAACTTATACTTCGTCAAGCATGTACACCATAGTTTGTTCACTTTAACCTTAATCACTTCAAGATGCTTATGATAGGGGAAATGAGAGCTGAAAGCTATAAGTACCATAATTTTTAGAAGCTCTTTATGAGACTTGAATCCCTACTTCCTTTTATAAAGGCCCTTCTTCCACCATTATATTGAGTCTCCACCTTCTACCTTTATGCACTTACTTTGAGAGCATAGTGGCCATTCTTAGTTCTATGTGCATTGTCCCAAGACTAGTTGATTGATGAATAACTTGATATTGCTTGTTTTAAACTATTTGTATCTAGTCACTCTATGAGGGACAAGCTGAATACTATTATGCTATGTTTTCTTTATGTGAAACAAACAAACGTCTTGCAAAGCATTGTTATTCATGAATCCTTTGTTTGTGCCTTTTCATGTTGCATCATAGTTTCTTTGTCTTATTGCTAGAACCTTGTCTTTCATGTTATGATTGAAGTACTATGATCCCAGCTTTGAATGTTTTACAAATACTTTGATCAAGTCTTTGATGGTGCATGTCACCTCAAAAATTATTCTTTCTTTTTATCACTTACCTACTCGAGGACGAGCAGGAGTTAAGCTTGGGGATGTTGATACATTGCAAATATATCTATAATTTTTGATGTTCCATGCTTGGTTTTATCCACTTTCTTGTGTTTTGTCCACACTTTGGAGTACTTTTCATATGATTTCTTGGACTAACCTATTAACAAGAGCCACAAAGGTACATTTTGTTTTCTGCTGTTTTTGGTTCCAGGAAAGTCAGAAAATGAATATTCTCCGAATTGGACAGAACCAAAGCCAAAGTGCCCATTTTTCCGGAAGTCATCAGATGCCAGAATACGAGACGGAGAAGGGCCAGAGGGCGGCCACACCACCTGGCCACGCGGCCAGGCTTGACCCGCGCCAGGGGGTGGTGTGGCCAGCCCAGGCACCCCCTCGGCCTCTCCTTCCGCCTATAAGATGCCCTCGGGACGAAAACCCTAAGTACCCGATCAAAAATCCACGAAAGAGTCTATAGCCGCCGTGATCTCCATCCCTAGATCGGGAGGATCTAGCTCTTCGGCACCTGGAGAGGGAATTCACCACGAGGCCTTCTTCATCACCATGCAAGCCTCCGGAGTGATGCGTGAGTAGTTCATCCTTGGACTACGGATCCATGTAGTTGCTAGATGGCTGGTTCTTCTCCTTTGTGCTTTCATGTCTAGATCTTGTGAGCTCCGTTCATGATCAAGATCATCTATTTGTAATTCTGCATGTTGTATTTGCGGGGATCCGATGGATATTGAGATGTTATTTCAGATTGATTATTGATTCTATCATGTCTTTGTTATTTGTGATCTTGCATGCTTTCTGTTGTTAGTAGCTATCTTGGTCAAGTAGATGCTAGCAACTCCAAGAGTTAGTATTTATGCTCGATAGTGGGTTCATGCCTCCGTAACTGGGAAGTGATGTAAATCTCTAAGGTACTAGATGTGCTGTCGCTACTAGGGAGAAAACAACAATCCTTTGTTCATAGAACAATCATATTGTTTACATTACACGCAATTCGTAAAGCAATAATCTGTTGCTTGCAACTTAATACTGGAGGGGATTCGGATGATAAATTGAAGGTGGATTATTAGTCATAGATGCAGTTGGATGGCGGTCTATGTATAATGTTGTAATGCCCAATCAAGTTCCAAAGGAGTCAAGATGATTAGTATATGCATGTATTGCTTTCTCGATGTTTGTCAATTGCCCCGCTGTAATTTTTTTACCCAGCATGTTATCTATCTTAAGGAGAGCCACCTCTAGTGAACTATGGATCCCGGTCCTTTTCTTTTACATACAATCTACAAATTGTTTATTGCTTTGTGTTTACTTTTTGCAAACTATTACTTTCTTCCATTTGATACGTTTAATCCTTCGTTTTCAGCAAAACACGGTGATATTGACAACCTCATCGCAAGTTGGGGACAAAGTTCTGTGGTTGTGTTGTGCAGGTCTCCACGTTGCTACTAGCACCGGTAGTGCACCCTGCCAAGGCTCAGCTAGCAACACCTTTGAGGTGTTTCCTTGCTCCTACTAGTTCGATTAAACCTTGGTTTCATAACTGAGGGAAACTTGCTGCTGTGCTCATCATACGTTCCTCTTGGGGTTCCCCAACGAGTTTGTTAATACATGAGCCATCACCCACCCTCCAACGGAGACGTACTTCCCCTCAAAAGGAAGGAACTTCGGGAAAACATCTCCGTGTTCCCTCTCGGTGATTTCTATCCTTTACTCCTTATTATTGTTCTTGTATGCTAGCTTGTCACTTAGGTTTTATCACTTAGTTGCACATCTAGAGAACCTACTTTGTGTCAAGCCTTAAATTGAATAGTAACCAAAAATTGAGTAGCGCCTATTCACCCCCTCTAGTCGCTTATACTGATCTTTCACATGCCTCATAACGGAGAACTTTCTTTGTGGTGCACACACAGAGGGGAACACTATAATTAGAATTATGTGAGGGATCATCATATTATGCTACCGTCGTATATATAATACACAAGCAAAATAAGATGTTTAAATAAATACTTTAAAGTATGGTGCCACGACATGGTTGCAGCGCCTTGATCGCCATTGAGAGCTCTAACGGAAAACGTTTCATAAACTTACTATTACCATGTCACGACACACACCCCTGCAAAATAAAGTTAGACACCTCTACTTTATCTATTGCAAGTTTTACGTGGCTTCAGGGATTTCGTGGTAGAACCCCCTTTCCCACCCACGAACATAGAGCCATAACATGGATTCAATGATTGTCGTTGCTCTTCCCTTTTCAGGGCCCTCCATTGCAAAATCCATATCAACTACTGCAGAGAGCAGACACCCCCAAAGCCACTTACTTGTGGACCAGTCTCGTGAATCACCATGTAATGTCAGTTGAGGACCGCTTCAGTAACACGATATAAACAATTATACGAAAGAGAGTAGCAACTAGAAAATCAATGTCCACATATTGTTTTGTGTTCTATCCGTACGACATGTCTACCCATAGATTGGCTCTGATACTATTGTTGGGTTCTATAGCAGAAAACAAAAAAAATTCTAACTACGCGAACACAATAACCAAGATCTATACTACGTAGACATAAGTAACGGAGAGGGGAACGGTATTCATACCCTTGAAGACCGAGGAACGCCTTATGCAGGTAGGTGTATGTTGATGAAGACGAGAAGCTCCAAGCACCCCAAGTGTGGCGCTTCCGAAGTTCTACACATGCTCGGTGTAGGCGACGTCTCCCGAGCTCCGATCTAGCCGAGCAGCTGAATAAGAAAGATGGCAGATCGAAGAGCGCACAATGGTAGTGCGAAGGTATAGAACTCAAGACATCGCCTTGCCCTTTCCTCTACGTAAGCTACCCTGTAGCATCTCTCGTGGTCAATACCACGACAGAGATGGTGGAAGAGGTGGCCGAGATGGTGAAGGCCTTACTTTTGGACCTAACATGATCGATTTAATGTGTTTTAGATAATATTTATGCATGTTTGTAATATGGATACTTGACATGTGGTGTGGAGATTTGAAAATTGTGATGATTTTTTTACTCCTCTAAGTTTTAGGGGATCGAATGGGGCGCGAAGTTTAGAGGAGCAAATACTCTCTAAGTTTTGGGGTCCTTTTTCTCCTCTAAGAAAATGCTCTAAGGCAGAATAAACTTCACAATAAAGATGAATGCGATCCATGCGGAGACGAGAACATTCTTCTGAAAAAAGAGTTGTGAGTTGTATGTGTATTGTCGTCCTAATTAACCTTTTTATTTACATGTTACAACACTACAGTCCGATCGCCACGTGTGACGTTAAGCATCCAAAACAAGACGGGAATGTATCGATCGATCCCCTGTTTCCTCGCAAAATCTTCGAGCTCGCCCAAGTTAATGTGTTTGTTGCGCTTGCGCGCCCGCACACAAACCCTTGATCCAATCTCTCGCACACCGTACGATCGATCGATCGTGTGTTTCCTGTCCACCATCGATCGATCCCTCCTCTTCGATCTGGCTGCCCCTCGTCGTGTTCGATCAACGCGAGCTCTCATTTTTCGATCGAAAAATCCATCGATCACGGCCGGTGGCGCACCGATGAACGCGCGGCGGCCAAGTTGAGTTCACTCCTCGATCGCGGTGGCGGCGGCGGCCTTGTAGAGGTCGTAGGGCGCCCAGAGGTGGTCGACGGCGCAGGGCTTCCGCGAGTCGAGCCGCAGCCACGGCTTCCCTTTCCCGCTCCAATGCAGCAGACTGATGGGGCCCGGGTGGAGGTTCCGGCACCTCCCCTCAACGTTGTCCCCGCCGAGGCCGTGCTGGTTCCAGCGGTGGTCCACGGGCATGATCTCCCCCGCGAGCACGAGCAGGAAGGGCGGCAGCGAGCCGAGGCTGTAGATCCGCTTCTCCTCCTTCTGCACCGCCATCCACTCCTCCACCCGCCTCGAGTACCCTCCCTGGCGCCACCGCGCCACGTCCATCACCATCACGCCCGTGTTGAAATAGCACGGCCGGCGGCGCCGGCGCGGCCCCTGCTGAAAAGTGGCGCTGAGGCTGGCGTCCGACCAGAACGCGTCCGTGAAGTACTTGGTGAAGTTGGTGTGGCAGTACTCGGGCGCCGCCACCACGTGGCTCCCGGCGGCGAGGTCGACGGACCAGAGCTTCTGGATGTCGTCGACCACCACGAGGTCGGAGTCGAGGTAGATGACGCGGCGCACGGAGCGGGGGAGGATGTCGGCGAGGTAGATGCGCGCGTAGTTGAGCGGCTGGTCCAGCGCGCTGCGCACGGAGCGGGAGATGCGGGCGCTGACGCGGGACGGGTCGAAGCGGTACACGTGCAGGCGGCGGGGGTCCAGGTACGGGAAGGTGGCGCGCACGGCGTCGGCGTCGCGGCGCCTGGAGGCGAGGAAGTGGAAGGTCACGTCCTCCGGGCACGCCGTGTGCCGCAGGATGGAGAAGACGGCCGCCACGGTGCCGCGCAGGTAGTTGGCGTCCAGCGTCATGGCGATGTGCACGCGGGAGGAGGCGGAGGACGGCGTCCCGGGCATGGTCGCGCGGCACGCGTCGCCGTTCCGGAACGCCGGGGCCTCCCTGAACGCTCCTCCGGCTGGGTTGTTGTACTGCGCGGCGACGGGCGGCCGGACGACGTCCGCCGCCGGCAGCTGGGTGCTAGACGCCGCCGCCGCCGCCACGCCGTGGGTCGTAGCCACCAGCACCGCGGCCAGAAGCCAGGCCCGCCACATCGCAACACCACCACGGGCGCGTGCTTGGGCGGAGCAGGCAGGAGAGACCGCCAGACCGGCAATGTACGAGTCAGCACGCGCGAGAGCTTCCCTTGGCGACGGAAAGCAACCACGGCTGTCGGCGATCGACAGCGGCACTCGATCTAGAGTTGGATGGATCACCCGCCCAATGGCAATGGCAACATCATTCCAAATTGCGCGTCACATTATATACCTGTGTGTCGCCGACCTCGTGTTGACTCCAGATGTGCGGGGAACATACAGCGCGAGACGATCCGACGTTCGTGAGTGTGTCTCACGTTTGTTTATAGAACGAAAAATTGGAAGGGAATCTGATGGGAGTACTATGTATACTTACGTTTGCGTGTTGGCTAGTCCTTCTCCGGCCAGCTTGTGTTTTGCGCGTCGAGGACGATCGTCGAGGGGTTCCACCAGCAGCAGCCACGCACGTTCCGACAGGCCAGCGTGGCATCCATGCATGTGCTCTGGTTCCTTCCTTCTCTCGGGTCTCTGCGTTCTGGTCGTCGCCGCACAGGTGGTTGTTAGTTGGTTGGGACTACGTTCTCGGCCGATTGATTTATATTCAGAAACATTGGGCCATTATTGGCACTTGGCAGATCGATGCTAACGGTAGTAAGTAGTACGCAGGTTTCCTTGTCATTCTATTTAAGAAATAAAATCTAGAACCAGCTGTTCACAGCGCTTGGTAATCCAGCTCATGCAACGTTGCATTTTTAATTTTGATGTGATCGATTCATTTGGCATGTAATAATAATACTACCACCAATGCGCGATAAGACGTACGTGCAGCTAAATGCGTGACCCTGACTGCGCACACCGTACACACTTGTTCGAATGGTGCGTGCCACACCGACAAACACGGCAGTTACTAGTACGTACAAGAGTTATCTAGAGCAGGTGGTGTCATGAGTCCCTGAGGAGCGACAGTTTGGCCATCAGAATCCAGAGATATCTTTCACCTGTATAAACTGAAATTCAGAGGGATCTTGGATATATTCATATTTGGTTCTCAGAAGACCAACGATGCTGGACAACACACGCACGAGGCAGACGTGCCAACGGCGCGTGTCGGTGAACACTGAGCCCTTTCCTCGCTCCGCGTAAACCCGTCCATATGGGACCCACTGTCAGCAGACCATTTTTCTCGTTTTGGACCCTTTCCATAGATATGGGACCCACTTCGATATGGGCCTCGATCGCTGTCCTTTACCGATTCCCCAACGTCGCATCGACCTCCTGCCGTGCCCCGCGATCGATGAACCCTAGCTGCGGCTCAGTTCACCGTTGTGGTGATCTAACGGTCGTCGGCGCCGCCTCCCCCAGCTCTTCCGAGTCCCCTCATTGCCTCCTCGTGTTCTCGCGCCGCCTCTTCGGTTCGGTGGCAGCGGCTTCACCACGCTGCAACCACGGTGAGGATCGGATGACCCCACCTCCCCGACCACTCTCCGGTCTCCTCACTCTCTTCTTTCTACTTTCTGTTGGAGGGATTCATCTTGGGCTCTATTTCTTGATGTACACCAACCGTGATTCTGGCGAGGGAGGATAGGATATGCTTCCCGAGGCATTTCTAGAGTTGGTACTCAATCTTCTCCCTCAGAATTTATTGCACGTGGCGTTGTACCCCCAGCCCACCAGAGTTCAAACCCCCGGTTTGACACTGTGTGTTGCATAAAAAGGCGGAATATTCTTTCAGTGGGAGGCGACGTTCCCGTCGACAGCGAGGCGCCCGTGGTGACTTCGTCAATCTCAAGACCCGATCCGCCGGCTCGGTCTCTCGGAGGTGCTCATAGGGATAGGGTGTGTGTGTGTGATTTCAAAGGGGTGGGTGCATGTACGCGTGTTGTGAGCGTCTAAGGTTGCTGTGTTTCTAAAAAAGAAAAAGAATTTATTGCATGTGTGCTACAATTTGGTCCGGTCCCTGCTGAACATTTAAGACATACTCCAGGCAACTTCCCTTTTGTGCCAATTGTACTACTCCCAGGCTTTGAAAATTAGCACCATTAGCTTTTAAACTTAGAGTTTGCCCAGGCTCTGAAATTTCTTGGGTCTGCTATTGGTTTATGTGCAGATGTTCTTATTAGTGTATACAAACACGTTGTAGTAAACCTAGCAATGCTACTGTTTATTTTATTTTTTCACCTATGAGATTTGAAATCGAATCGCCCATTGTTGATGCAGAATTATGCAACCTTATTTCAGTTTTTATCTACTCCTGTTTCTTTTATTATTTCTACTTTGTGAACCTGAGAAGATATGCCATGGTTTATTGTAAATGGATCACACACCCCTTATGCAATGTTTTTATTAGAGTTTTCATTCTGTAGACAAAGAAGAAAACAAGCCTTATTCGTTATCCACAACTGTGCTTACTGATTGCTTGGTCTATGCATGATGATTCCATCGTATCACACATTTTTTTTAACAATATTACACATTGGTTGGATAGTGGCAAAATTAAGTGGCTGCTTGTTCCACAGATGTGCAACAGTAGTCAATTCTTCTGATCTCGGAAGAAATGTTCATATAAATTTAGAAACGCTGATCACGAAAGCATCAATATCTGATGAAACGGAAGACGATAAAAATTAGTACTCCCTCCGACCCAAATTAGTTGACTCAAATTTGTCAAGATACGGATGTATCTAATACTAAATCATGTCTAGATACAATCGAATCTCGACAAATCTAAGTCAACTAATTTGGGTCGGAGGGAGTAGTAAATGTACAAGGCAAAAACTGATCGTAGGCTCATACCAGAGAGGATTCTAAACCAAATGCACCGATATTGTTCATAGTATAACATCACCCGTTTTATTTTAAGTTATCAATAGAGAGATGCATACCATTAGTATTTACTGCTACGCCTATCTCGAAATTCTACCTAGATGCTATGTTGCTTCCATGTGAGCTCAAACAGTTAGTAATATGGACACCTGAATCCCTCGGCAGCCATCCTTCTTTGTTTTTTGCTTCACATAGTTTCTTTTGAATAGTATACGCAGAGAAGTATGATTTAGTCTCCGCTCCGCAGATTCATGTTTCCAGGTTGCTTACATTATAATATGATGCTTCCATTCTATTACACGATTTTTTAGCAGAAAATAAGCTTCCCGTGGGATAGTTGAATTGGACTGAGCTAATTTTATCCTATAGTCAGTGAAAATTAAATGTAGACATAGTGCAAGTCGGGTCAGTGCTTCTATTTTGCAAAGAAATGTTTGATCATTGGTACAACTGTGATAAAAAAACTTATCACCACACGATGGAATTCTATTCTCCAGGCTCCTTCTAGAGATCTACTAAATAAACATTATGCGGAAAAGTTGGCAACTGTGTGCTCCATGTGCAATTACAAGTAGAGGTAGTAACAAAACTGTTTAGTTACATTGCAGAGCTTGTTATCATCAGCGCTTTAAAAATGCAAAATTCTAAGATAATTAAACCACTTAAAGCATCATGGATGTTAAAGAAAAAGTTACGTTCTTGCAATTTATATGTTGAAGAATGTTCACCGTAAGCAATCAAATCAGAATGCAGACCATTCCAGGCCAATACTCCCTCTGATTGATGTATATGCGTTAGATTTTTGTTAGTTATCAAGGCTAATTCTATCATCTTTTCATTCTTTGTGTGAAATCTACTAAAGAACCACCAATACAGAAACCACATCCTGCATGTTATCACTAAATTGTAGCCACAAGATTTCTGGGAAAGCATCAGGTGGAAGTACTATTGAGCTCATCTTTGTAAGTGCTAAATTCCTTATACCTTCTGCAGTTTGAGTTTCTGTGGAGAGTTCTCACAAATAATTCCAAACTGCATGTTACAATAGAAGCTAGCAGCCTTACAAGGAGTTTGGGACGTCAAAGAGCTTGACATCAGTACGAGGGAATACTATAATTTTGATCTGCATCTGTATGTCATCTAACTGTAATGTACGAGAAGTTGGTTTTATCGTGCAATTCTTTGTTTCTCAAGTAACGAAGGGTTATTGAGTAAAGATGTTGTAACATAAATCAGAAAGATATATATGTAAAAGTTTGTTGATATAAATCATCTCGCTGCAGCAGTAGTTACAAATTCTATTATATATATGAGAAAGAAACTCTTTTCTTCGTTCACAATAATATACTCCTAAAGTTCTGTAAATGACATAATTTACCTTGTGTCTTTTTGTTTCCCCTCTTTCTACGACAGCATCGATCTCAAACCCTAGCTTTTCCATGGTGGGTGGCGATTCTTGTTCCACGGCGGCTGTCGCAGCAGACAGGGAGGCGGATAAGCGACTGTGGAAGAAGCAGAGACATGAGCAGCCACAGCTGGTGGAGGAGGAGGATAAGGGGATGAATCCTCTGGATCCGAGGTTCAGCGAGTACGACCCCAAGCAGGGGAAATACATCTACACCCGCTACTTCTATCGCAGCAAACGTGACCTCGGTCTCGACCTCGACCAGGAATGTGCGTTCCTTTCCCCGTTATTTTTCTTATCGATCCTTGTCCTGGTTACCCTGCACCTTCAACTTTCACATGGATCCTTGTTGATGTCTGCTAGCTCATTGCATTCTAGAATGAAAATTAATTTGTGTGATTACGTATTTACACCATACATCGCTTAATTAGCATTTACAGTAAATTTATTCGAAACGCAAAGAGTATTCAGATGGACCCATTCTGTTCAGAATGGACCCATACAATTTATTCAGATGCTATTTTCCTCTTTTCCTCACTTTGAAACTGTTTCCCCTCTATTTTGACAGCACCTGTCGGTCCAATGCGATATACAGACAAAATCTCCCCAGAGGGTTTTTTCCAGGCTAACACCATGAATGTTGTCTCAGTCAAGATTGTGTCCTCTGACTATGGCTACCCACTCCATGTTTATGGTACAATCGTAGCTAGGGACAGTCTTGATGGCAAATGCATCTACATGTTCCGGCGTGACAAGGACAATTGCCAGCTCATCAGCTCAAAGGTATTACTACTATCATTTGCATTATACTCCCTCCGTCCTAAAATAAATGACTTGAGTTTATCTAGATTCGTATGTATCTAGACACGTTTTAGTATTAGATACATACAAATCTAGACAAATACAAGTCATTTATTTCTGGATGGAGGGAGTACAATGTGCAATGCACCCCTAGGGAGATAATGTGCCAGCAGTATAGTTCTTGTATCGGTAATTTCTCATATTAGTCATCTGATTGCCATAGCAGGATTATTTATATAAAAATGCAAAATTCACAATGGAGAGCATATACATGTTAATGGCAGCACATTCTTACTGTACTCATATTTTATTTACCACTCCCTCCGGTCCATATTAATGTTCTCAACTTTGCCTAGATTTGGATGAATCTAGCTAAATCATTAACTAGGTACATCCGAATCTAGATAAGATTGAGAACAATAATATAGATCGGAGGGAGTATATGGTAACCGTTCACGACGTCCTTCATCTAGGAGTGATTGATTTTAAATGTTATGTATCCATGAACCTGATTTTACTTTTGTGTATTGTACTAATAACTAGTCTGGTTTGTTTACTGTGCCAATATTTGTTTCATATTGTGTTAATTTTAGAGGAGCCGCTACTTTCAGTTTTTACCTTGTAATGAATAACCTTAGCAGGCTTGTTATTTAGCAACTCTTCCGTGCTTCCTCAGTTCTATTGCACTACAAACCCTGCACAGTTAGATATGTAGTACATGATATGAGAACATGAAATGCACCTGAATTTTATCCTGTCACTCAAACAGGAACACAGACCCCACAGCAAATATTGTTCTAACATATATAAACTCGAATAAATGCCTGTAATTTATCTGTTCGCTTTTGTTTTGCAGGACGATTCATTGATTTTGACTGGCCCAAAGAGAGGATTCATGGTATGTGATGCGATATTCTTCGAAATTGATCTAAAGGTCAAGGACGTGCATGGGATGAAGATCAAGGACGAAAGGCTCAGTAAAGGCTTGATGGAGGTGGATGGTGTCATGAGGCTAGCATATCCAACAATGCGTAAGGTTCAAACGGAAAAACTTGTCAGCATGCACAGCATATTGGATTTGAGCTACATATTTGTTAGGAACGCGGTGGAGGGCACAGTTGAGGTCAGGATCCTTGACGGACCTGCTGGTTTCCATGGGAAAATCTATGCCCGCACTACAAACGTTCCATGCGACATTATGCTACATGATACTAAAGTGAACGGCATGCTTACTGCCGGTGATGAAGGAGTTTTGCAAATGGCGCGCAGCGTAGTAGGGGTCTCTGTGGATGAGCTGCTGCAGTTGACTGTAGCTGCTGCTCTAGGCGGTGATGAGTTTTCTGTCCGTCCCGTTAAGTTTACTCCAAGGCGCAACAGTTACGATGTAGAGGAAATCACATGTGCTAACTGTAAGATACTACTGAAGGTTACTTGGTCGATAGTTTGTTTCTAAGTTCTGTTTTACTCTATTGGAACCGGTTGATTTGCTATGGTGTGAAGACACGCGTCGTCTATCTACATCAGATTGTATTAAATCCTTCTGATGTAACTAAGTGCTCTGTTATATGGTGTCAAGGGACGTCTAATCTGTCTATCAGATTATATTATTTTATTTATCTGTTTGCTATGTACATCCATGTGTTCTGACACTTTCAAGTGACCAAGGTCTAGGTAAAAATGTATGAAATGTTGCAAGATGGGTACACTTACAGTTTTGTGTAATGTTTTCACAAATTCTGCACTCCATTTGTTGTCAGTAGATTGCAGCGGTAGGGACACCATGTAGGGAATATAGATCACCGGAGCTATTGAAGCATACGATCTCGGCCTTGCTCCGATAATCCTTCACAGATAAACCAAAGGGGTCAAACTCGACAGAAACATGATTGTTAGTGATGAATTGGTGAACAGAAATCAGATTTTTAATAAGAGCAGGAGTGACAAGAACATCACGAAGAAGCAAATGTTTAGTTTGAGATTGGGTTTTAGCCTAGATAACACAATAAATAGAAATAGAAGATCCATCACCAAGAGTAATAGAGGGGAAATACGAAGGTGTGCAAGAAAGAAAATTACGTGATGCAGATATATGACTAGAAACATCAGAATCGAAAATCCAATCTGTACCTGAGTTCTCTTGAGAAGCAAAATTGTTCATGGCTTGTAGGAAAGCAGCTTGGTCCCAGCTCGGAGTCGAGGTAGAGGTCGCTGTAGTCATGAGAGCTGGCGGTTGTGGTGGAGCCGACGTCGGCATGAAGTGAGAGCCACCATCATTGTAGTTCGGCATGTAGGGGGACGATGGAGCGCCATAGAATGCATAGGGCGTTGTGTTGAAGATCGGTGGCGCATAGGCAGGAGCGGCGCGATACGCGATCGTTGGCTGTCGAGGCGCGAGGACGGGAGTGCCAATGTGAGGACGAGCACCGGGCTGCCAGGCACCGACGTAGGCAGGCAGGGTGCCATATGGTGTAGGGACAGACCAGGGCATAGGCCACGCCTAGAAAAGCCCGGTCCATGGGTCGGGCGACGGACGTCAACCGGGGCGTCGGAGGTGGAGCGCTTGGTGGAGCCGGGGCCAAGGGCGGAGCAAGAGGAACGAGCGCCGTGCGAAACTACGTCGGCCTAGGGGTTCTGCCTCGATAATTGGGACTTGGATGCTAGCCCGATGGTTGATGTGGTGCTATCGGTGGAGGGGGAGGCGGCGGCGCAGGCGGGCGAGGAGCAGCGGTGAAGACGTGGGGACGAGAGTCCTTGTTGGTTTGGGCACGATCGACCCATTGGAGCATAGAGCGAACCTCGGCGAAGGAGGGACGCGGGCGCATCATGGGGATGAAGGAGGCCTGCTTCTCAAACTGCTCGCTGAGTTCGACGAGGAGGACGTTGATGAGATGGCGATCGTCGATGGGATCAACAAGTTCACAGAGTTTATCCACAATCGCCTTGAGACATTGACAGTAGACACCGACCGGTGCATCACCCTACACCGCGTTCCAAAGCTCGGTGTGGATGTTGTTGGCGCGAGCGTCGATGTTGTCCTGGAAGAGCTGATGAAGGGTCGTCTAGAGATCGGCGGTAGTGGCACCATCACAGTGCACGAGATTGAAGATTTCGGTGGAGACTCGCATGTAGATCCATTGAATAATGGCGAGATCATCCTTGACCCAATAAGGAGCATGAAGTTGGGGACGAGAGTCGTCGGCGACATGGGAGCGGAGATTGCATCGCCCGAGGTGGATGTCGAAGAGGTGACGCCAATGGTAGTAATTGTGAGCAGAGAGGTCTAGGGTTACGGGGATATATGGGCTAATATCTGAGATGGTATCGGTGAAGGAGATTGAGGGAGGTATTGGTGGAGGTAAAGCTAGAGTGGAGTTAGAAGGAGAGGAGGCATCGGCGGTGACCTTGGCAGCGACGATGGCGGCGCGCTGCTCGAAGAAGTCGGGCGGCGGTGGCTGCGGATTTGGTGGGTTCTTCATACTCTAGAATCGGAAGTCTGATACCATGTAGAATTATTGTATTGAATAATAATCAATAACAATATTATGCCGGTTACAGGTGATTATATAGGCCTAACACAAACCGACTTAGCATATTACAAACCGACTCAAACACGTGAACATGTTGTACAAGAAATATTCTAACTGTACCCTCCAACTTCATTATTGTCGTATGTGAACGCTAGAGCACTCAAGGTACACAATGTTTCCCATAGGCGATTGTCTTCACACTATTGCAATAAAATATTTGAAATTGATATTTTACACATTTCTAGGCTAAAATCGTTTGTAGCTCCAGGTTTCTTTTCAATTTCCTTTAAAACTAGTAAATATGATTTTTGATTTTTTAAACATAGGATGATCGCCAATCTTAGGAGCCACAAATCTTCACTCGTTTTTAATGACCTTGTTTTAGGCGGTTTAAAAAAGAGTATGCTGTTAGCACACATGCATGAATGAGCCTAGAAGACTGGCCAGCGGCGGCAGAGCATCAACACATGGTCGAAGAAAGAATAGTTAGACTACCCAAGAGAAAGGGTGCGAAGCGAAGTGGGACACAAAGGAATACAAGGCTAGTCCATCTCGCTGAAGTGTGACGGTTATATAGCCAAGAGGAAACATACATACCCAATGTCGTCAATGATAGCCTTGCGACTTGCGCCAGCGGCGAAACCGGCGAGGAAGCGACTAGGCGCACAGCCCCGCGCTCCGGTGGTTCGATTGGCCCCATACGACCTTCTGGCGGTCGGAAGAAAATCAGCGGATCTAAGGTTCCCTCCGGCCCAAAGCCGAAGAGAACCGCGAGCCAGAAGTCCCTCTCTGCATGCACGCCGATGCTGGTGCCTCCCCCGTGACCGGCCACCCAGTTCGCCCCTATTCCTGGAAAGTATGTTTCCGTGTAGATTTGGTTGCTACCAAATTCGCCCTAGATATGTTGCAGATGCCGTGTAGAAATTAATTTCCTGAAAATCGCCATATTTTTTGTGTTCGTAGCGAGGATCTTATCTCAATCCGTGTTAGTTCGTTGACATGCTGAACGGCGCCGGGGTGAACGTCAACGGAGGTCCGCCCCTACCTGACGAGATGGGTACTGCTGCTTCCGACGACGGTGGTGAGGAGGAAGGAGTGCGAGAGACCGATGACTAGGAAGCCGATGAACTAGAAGAGGTGGACGAGGAGGCGTTCGATGCTTCCCAAGAGAAGGTGAAATCTAAGAGATCTGCCAACTACACCATGGACGAAGACACGACATTGATCCGGGCTTGGGAGGGTGTGTCCATGGATGCTTTCACCGGGAGTGACCAATCTCAGAAGAAGTATTGACAGCGGATTGAGGACAATATGTTCAAGCTTGTGCCGAAAGGAAGCACTCGCAGATTGAGATCTCTCCAAGACCAGTGGGATACAATCAAACAATCTTGTATTCGTTGGAGTGCCGCCTACGAGCAAGTGAAGACTCATCCCCAAGCGGTGTCAATATTGACGAATATGACAAGATTGCGCAATTTAGGTACAAGGACATAGCCGCATCAAGGAACAAACCATTCGCTCTCCATCACTATTGGGAATTGCTCAAGGACAGTGAGAAATGGAGGGTACATGATCGAGAGGCACCACCTCCGAGAAACATCTCGGCAATAAACTTGGAGGAAGAATATGAAGAGAAAGACGATGAACCGAAAACCAAAAGAAAAAGGCCAGATGGTACAAAGAAGGTGAAGGAAGAGTTGAAGAGAAAGGTTGAGCACGAGAAGTTGAGGGACAATATGGATGAAATGATGAAGTACAAGTCAATAGTAGCGTAACAACAAATGGAAAGCGAGCTTAAGATAGCTGACAAGAGAGAAGAGACCAAGATGAAAATGTGGCTTGCAACTCGTGAAGACGAGGAGCGCAAAGCTGAGTTTGTGGAGTGGAGGATTCGTCTCGAAGAGGAAAAGGCTAGGGAAGCAGTGATTGCCGATGAAACATGAGTGATGACTATCGATCGTGACAAGATGGATCCGATCACAAAAGAGTGGTGGGAAGACTGAAGGATGGAAATCATCGAAGCAAAGAAAGCTCACAGAGCTACCGCAAGTGCTACTGCGAATGGTGGAGATGATGATCATCATCGTGAGAAAGGCTAGTATGTTTATTTTCAGGTCGTTTGTGCTGTTGTGAACTGTGTGCTATTGTAAACTTTGAAAATTCTAAATTGGTTTGAGCTGCTGGGGTAGAATCTGTTTTGCGGTATATGCTTTTTTGCAGTACACACGACAGGGCGGAATAGATGCCGTATAACTGAACTATAAAATGAAACATTCTGTTTTGCGGTACAATTACACGACATCTGATCCGTCCCACCTTTTTTCGCACCGCAAAGTCGAGTTGCGGTTTATCGCATACGCGTTTTGCGGTATAGAAGGATGCGGTATCTGCTAGAGATGCACTGGGTGGAATGCACTTGTGGTGAAAACCAGCAGCTTTTAGACGTGATCAGAAAGAAAGTCCATTTTTTGTCCTTTAATTTTGACACATGATTTCTTTTTAGGACGAATAATTAAAATCTCTAAATCGTCCACATATTTTGGCATGTTCAACGAAATTCGACAAACTCGGTATCTCAACAATTGAAAAGTTAAGGGAAGGAAAAAAGGTTTAGCTGAAATGTGATGTCTCCTAAATTCCAAGGGCGTAAAATATTTTTATTTTTTCCTTCTAAATAGCCTAAGTTACCCGTCGTAGTGAAAAATTGAAAATGAAAACATTTACCCTCCGGTTCTATAAAAACAGGTACTCCCTCCGATCCATATTAATATTTTTAGATTTATCTAGATTCGAAAGTTTCTAATCATATTTTATGCTTAATGTATCCGAATCAGTCAAATCTGAGCACATTAATTTGAATTCAGAGGAAATACCCACATTCTTTTTTAGAAAGTTCCCGGAAAGAAAAACTATCAGAAATGTAAGCGGGCCGGCCCACGCTGAGCGGCAACTCGGTCTTTTGCGAGTGTCCTCCTGTTTTTCCTCTCTTTACAGCAGCATCGATCTAGCTTTCCATGGAGGACGGCGATTCTCCTTCCATGGCGGCTGTAGGAGCAGAAAGAGAGACGGATGAGCGACTGTGGAAGAAGCCGAAGCATGAGCAGCCACATCTGGCGGAGGAGGAGGAGGAGGAGAAGGGTATGAATCCTCTGGACCCGAGATTCAGCGAGTACGACCCCAAGCAGAGGGAATACATCTACACCCGCTACTTCTATCGCAGCAAACTCGACCTCGACCAGGAATGTATGCTCCTTTCCCCATTATTTTTCATGTCGATCCTTGTCTTGGTTACCCTGCACCTTCAACTTTCATATGTATCCTTATTGTCGATTACATAATTTGCGTGATCACATATTTACAGCATACGCTGCTTCATTAGCATTTATTCGAAAAGCAAAGAATTCCACCTCTCCTTTCTGTTTGCAATGGACCCATTCAATTTATTCCTATGCTACATCTTTTCCTCACTTTGAAACGATTTCCCTCTATTTTGACAGCACCTATCGGTCCAATGCGATATACAGACAAAATCTTCCGAGAGGGGTTCTTCTTGGCTAACACCGTGAATGTTGTCTCAGTCAAGATTGTGTCTTCTGACTATGGGTACCCACTCAATGTCTATGGTACAATCATAGCCAGGGACAGTCTTGATCACAAATGCATCTATATGTTCCAGCGTGGCGAGGACAATTGCCAGCTCATCAGCTCAAAGGTATTAGTATCATTTTCCTTTTATGATATCCAATGCACCTCTAGGGCCTCTTTGATTCATAAGGTTCTATAAACATTGGAATAAGGAAAGTGTAGGATTGGAGTGTCATGCTATTCTCAATCCTTAGGATTTATGAATGATGTTTGATACAATACAACATAGGAAAAGCATTGGAATTCTAAAACGAGGTTGAAGTGGATGGAAAATTTCCTCCAAAACATGCTACTAATTATTCCTTAGGATCCGTAAGGATTGCAACCCTGCAAAATAAATGGCTACGATGGGAAAATTTCCTAAGGATTAGAATCCTCCAAAACCCTTTGAAATTCCTTTGAATCAGAGAGGCCCTAGAGACATAATATGCTAGCAGTATAATTCTTGTATCGATACATCTCATATTAGTCATATGATAACCACATTCTTACTGTACTCATATAGTATGTATAGGAAAATCATTCAGGAACATCCTCCATTCCATGAATGTCTGGTTCTAAATGTTATGTATCCAAAAACCTGATTTTTGCTTTTGTGTTTTGTTCCAATAACTAGTTTGGTTTATTTACCGTGCCAATATTTGTTTCATATTCTGTTAATTTTAGCGGAACCGTTTCTTCAGTTTTTCCCTTTCAGCAATAATCTTAGTAGGCGTGTGATTTAGCAACTCTTCCATGCTTCTTCGGTTCTATTGTACTTGTACTACAAAGCCTGCACAGCTAGAAAAGTAGTACATAATACGAGAACATGAAAGGCACCTGAAATGTATTTTGTCACTCAAACAGGATCACAAACCCCACAGCAAGGATTATTCAAACATAGGTAAATCTAAAAAAAAGCCAGGAATTCATCTATTCACTTATTTCAATTGCAGGACGATCCCTTGATTTTGACTGGCCCAAAGAGAGGATTCATGGTATGTGATCGGGTATTCTTCGAAATTGATCTAAAGGTCAAGGATGTGAATGGAAGGAGGGTCAAGGATGAAAGACTCAGTAAAGGCTTGATGGAGGTGGATGGTATCATGAGACTAGCATTTCCAATCATACACGAGGTTGAAACGGAAACACTTGTCAGCATGCACAGCATATTGGATTTGAGCTACATATTTGTTAGGAGCGCGGTGGAGGGCACTGTTGAGGTCAGGATCCTTGACGGACCTGCTGCTTTCCATGGGAAAATCTATGCCTTCACTGCAAACCTTCGATGTGACATTATGCTACATGATAGTAAAGTGAATGGCATGCTTACAGCTGGAGATAAAGGAGTTGTGCAAATGGCGCGCAGCGTAGTAGGGGTCTCTGTGAATGATGAGCTGTTGACTGTAGCTGCTGCTCTAGGTGGTGATGAGTTTTCCGTCTGCACCAAGTTTACTCCAAAGCGCCACAGTTACGATGAAGAGGAAATCACGTGTGGTAACTATAAGATACTACTGAAGGTCACTTGGTCGATGGTTTATTTCTGAGTTAAGTTCTGGTCTACTCTATTGGAACCGGTTGATTTGCTATGGTGTCAAGATACGCTTCATTTATCTACATCAGAGTGCATTATAATCTTTCTGATGTAACTAAGTGATCTGTTATGTTGTCAAGGGGTGTCTAATCTTTCTATCACATTATTTTATTAGTCTGCTTGCTAGTGTGCATCAACGTGTTCTCACTGTTATGACACTTCCAGTTGACCAAGGGCTAGGTACAAATGTATGAAATGTTGCAAGATTTGTACACTTATGCTCTGTTGTAATGTTTCCACAAATGGTGCACTCCATTTGTTGTCAGGAGATTGGATAAAATGCCCTACCTTCCTTTGCTCTTTGCCCCTAGAAGGACAAAGATACTGAAGCCAGTGGTAGCAATAAACAGGCTAGGATTTTACTACTCTCTCCGATTCATATCAAGACAATCTGAGTCCATTAATTTGGATCGGAGGAAGTATCTCATCCTGTGAACAAGATGCCTGTGCTTGGTTGATAGAGCTGGGTAATCCAGCTTATTAAACGTTGGTCGGAGGATTTTCTTTTCTTCTTATGGCAGCACCCTGCCATTTTCTGCTACGTATATTTTTCTTAGATGCTGCTCCTTTAAAGTGGACTGACATTCGGAGTGGTAGAGACAATGCCAAAACAGAAGAGCTGAGTAACAACTTCGGATCTCTCTGCGGAACGATTCCGGCTTTCTCTCTTTCTCTACTACGATTCCGTCTTACGAATGATCGCTCTCATCGTACCCTTAAGTGTATCCTCTCACAGCTCGGGAATGCTCTAGACATGATCTAAATCAATGATCAATAGAGCGACCAGGGATGTCCATGTGACCCCTATGCATTCCTGATGACAATATCGTTTGAACCGCTAAATGTAGCATCCTCTTCCTTTTGTTTCTCGATACAACTTGTCCGAGATCCGATCATTGGTATCCCATACCTTGTTCAATCTCGTTCACAACAAGTTCTGTTTTTTGTTACCGTGATATTACATCCCCGTGACCTAGTCACATGTTGCAATATTTATGGATGTAATCTAACCAAGCCGGCCGTATGTATCTTTACCCGTCATGTGGGTGAACAAATCCCGGTCTTGCAGTCACATGTCATCAACTGTTCCTTTGGAATACCAAACATACACCTTTATGGCCACCGTATTACCAGATGACGGTTGATGTAGTCAAAGAAGCCTCGGGAAACAGTGAGTAATATGAGCTCACGGTCTAAGGAGAAGGAGTCTAGGTATAGTTGTTGCAACAATGAACTATATGACTTGATCGTGTTGCAATCCTTCGAGGAATGTCCAATCACATCATTCTCCAATGATATAATCCCGTTGTCAGTCAGCATAAATACCCATGATCTTGAAACCCAGATCATCTTCATGACCAACGAACTAGTATGAATAGAGGCTACTAGGGACTTGGTTGTTTCATACCACACCTGTACCAATGTTTCTACTTGGCACAGTTATAGCACAATATGAAACTATTATAAACTAATTGAGATATGACAATAAAAACCTATTTATTATTTGCCTCTAGGACATATCTCCTTCTGTCTCCCACTTGCACTAGAGTACAAATAACCTAGCTTGCATTTTACTCATATAAACCATATATCATATGCGTTTACAGATCATGCATGCTCATGGGAAACATCATGTCCATGTTCTGTTTTTACCAGATCATTATGTCTTTTGCAAATCGTTAATGTCTTCCTAATTTTGACATTCACACCATTATCTTATAATGGGTCGAAGTATTTGTTTGGTAACAAAGTGGGACTTTGTTTCTAGTGTTTATGATGACGGTCGTTTTCACCGTTGTCATCTAAACTTTGAAACACACTTTGCTATCCTTTGTGTATATACTATAGTCATGGCAGGCAGAACGAGGCCGGATTCCAGGAGCTTACAGTGACTTTAGATCAACCTCGAGGGCTTTCTCATGGGCACTGGGCCCTGGGACACATCATTCTACGTTAAAAGTGAACTAGCCCCGTCATAACATTATACATCACATTAGATGGAGCTTTTATACTTCTATATCTATGTAGATCCTAGTGCATGAAATGCATCTATGCCACTTACATTGCTTCTTGCCATTTATGTACAAACTTAATTCTGGTTCAGTGATCAACTCAGGAATCACTTAAAGACACGTTCTTACAGTTAAGACTTTGTCCTACCAACCAGAACCTCGGGTCACATTACGTCGAGTATACAACATGGTTATATGGAAGAACCTATGACTGGGGCATAGGAGATGCAACGTATCTCTTCCTTTCAACCATAGTTGCAATACTAACTCAATGCTTCATATAGTAAGAACTACTTTCTCACCTTGTTCCATTTTGAACTTCTTTAGAATCTTGCTTAGGACATTCTAAACATCTTTCAAAGTCAAGTCCAGGAAGCTTTCGACATTCAGTGTTTATTAAACTCATCAATCTATCTCGACAGATCTTATTGTTTAATAACTTCCCCTTATTTATCTAACTTAAACGTTATTAATACCAATCACATCATTCATATATGTCGTCCACATATCACAGAATGATTCCACGCTCCCACTCAAATATGACATTCATGTTTGAGATCTAGGGATTTCACTTAGCTCCCACTCAAAATATGTTAACTACATATTATGAATTAGCCAAGCTGATTTGCTCCCACCCAAATCCAGGTCCTCTCGATAATCTTGGACATTCCAAAATTCCTTGATCATCATCAAATCGAGAATTCCACTAACGAGATTTCAATGACCATTCATTTCTCGTACTTAGGTCCATCATGCTTCTTTGTAATTCGTAGGTATGTCTTGTTCAAAACATGACAAGTGAATCAACAATACAATTCCACAAACTTGTAGAATATATAGTTGAATCCTACTTTCTTTTAGTAAAAGTATTTACTTAAAACTTTATGATCATTATCAATAGTTTCTCCTCTATTTGTAGAGTTTGGATTCACGAAACAAATTTCGCTGTGCCACTCAACAATTCGGAGGCAAGGTCAAAATACCTTGTTTTGATCTTTTACTTTCTTCCACCTGTATCTTCATTAAGACACGTTGACTTTGGACAACAGCAGGTTTGCCCCTTATGGACGATGCATTCATAGCTTCCTAAGAATGCTTTACAAAGACTTGTTTATTCGCCACGATTTCGACTTATCAAAATCTCCAGAAACTCGAACTTGCCATAACACTTATGGTGTTGTTTCCACGAATCTTTAGATGTTCCATTGTATTTCAAATGAGTGTTTGCTTATTTTGATCTTTAACTCTAAATGAAAACTATAACCCTATAAGAGATGATATTATGCCATATGTATCTTAATACATAATGATTATGATGTTTAGATATTTCAACACAGTTTGAATTCGTCCAATTATCATAATCTATGAAACATCTTTCACAAGTTTCTTTTATGCTAAACTTAACTTGAGTACTTCAGTCATGTCGATCAAATCGAACAGACTTCGTATTCTTGTTAATTTCAATATCCTCTTTGTTGTGAACTCATTTGAACAATTCAAATCGCTTCAAACTCATGTTTCATTAAGTAAATACGCTTATTCACGTAAGTCCACAATTAACTAACGATTTCCACTATTTGTTGAAAATATGATACATCACTATGTATAAGATTCAACTTTCTTCCCATATCACCATTTTACCAGAATGCGGAGTTTTAGTCATTCTGCCCAAGAGGCATGGTTTTGCAAAGTCTCCAGATTAAGCATCTAGGACCCCGATCTTTCATAAAGAACCTGCAATAACCAAAATGACTTAAACTATAGTGTCATTTCATTATTAAACTTTGGATATCTTTTAGCATTCTAATCCTTTATAAATGTTTAAACTATTATCATTAACATAGTGATAAGAATAACTTGTTTATAATCGTAATATGACCATAACAGTATTGTTCATAAGAATAGTACAAACTGATTTGTAACTTGTTCATATGAATAATTGTCTCGTCAAAAGCAAGACACACAAACAGGGATTATAAATCTATATTCAAGTCCACTAATCCAAATGACAAACTTTGAGGGAAGAGGTGATGTCAGCCACCAATTGTTTTGCTTGTCGTCATCAAGTCACGTTGCCTCAAAAACAACAATTCTCAAGCAGATCCTCCTGTTTTCAAAAAATAGGACAATTATCAAATACTTGGCAAACTGCAACGAGTTTTGCAAGAACCACATTTATAATTTGTATATCTTACATATACCTTTTCATCCATGACTCCATTTGCAATCAAGCCCTTCTAAGAGTTCTCAACTCTAATGCAAGATTGCTAAGTGTTTTTCTAAACATTCTAGAGTCATCAAATTATCTCCTAATGGTTATTGTATCAAGAAGAGAAGATCACCTTTTACGAGGATATCCCTCAGGCGTGGGTATTAATCTATGAAGTTGGACCCTTTTGCTAAGTTTCAAATTAAGCAATATATTCCCATGGTCGCAAAGGACCTCAATGGGATAGGTCAAGGTCTACAAAGATCTTTGCAAACAGACATCTAGACTAAGTTTATAATAAGAGATCAATTTATAATTGGTATCCACTAAAATTGTCATCCCCTAGACGATTTTAATGATCGCATGATCCCTATCTTCTGCACCTCCCCCGATCGTCATGGCCATCAGTGCAGTATCAAAGGTAGACATTCACTAATGTCAATCACATCATCCATGTGACTCATGCTCGATCTTTTGATCTCTTGTGTTCCGAGGCCACGCTTCTATGGCATGCTAGGATCGCCAAATCTAACTTGTGTGTATTCGATGTGCAACATGGCTTACACCCACTGTATGCGAACGTAGATATGTCTGACCCCTACTCACCGCAGGGCGCCTCATACCGAAGAACTTTCTTGGTGGTGCACACACAAGGGGAACACGGAACATTGGAATTTAATAGGGATTATCTTATTTGCTACCGTTGACTATCTAAATACTAGCACACAATAAGATGTAAAACAGGTATCAACATCATATGTATAATGTGATATGATATGGTCTTTCTTGCGCCTTGATCTCCATCGAGGGCTCCGACATGATCTCCATCTTGCCCTTGGTTTGACGCCAAGTCCACGACGCCTCCACTAGGTTGTTCATCGGAACAATGACTATTACTATACTACTTAGTAACAGAAAAGTAAACTACTTTACCTTCGCAACAACCAATGCCATATCATAATCACATGCCTCTACTTTATCTATTGCAAGTTTTAAGTGGTTGTTAGGGCTTTCGCAATAGAACCATTTCTAATCTACGAACTTTCCAACCACAACATGGATCCAACAGTTGTCTATACTACACCCCTTTCGAGGCCCTCCATGGTAAATGCTATATCAACTATTGAATAAGAGACAGACACCCGCTGGCCACTTATACGGTACAAGCCGTATGTTGAGCGTGGAACCAGTCTCGCATACGAATACGTGTAAGGTCGGTCCGGGCCGCTTTATCAAACAATACCGTGATATAAACAAGTACACGTTAGAGGGTAACAACTAAGGGATCGATGCCCGCACAAAACTTGTGCGTACTGGCCGTACAACACTCCTACGCATAGAACTGGCTCTAATACCACTGATGGGGATCACAGCAGAAAACATAAAATTTCCTACGATGTAACCCCAAAACTGCCTAGGATCTATCTATGTAGTAATGCGGTAACGACCGGAGCGTAGAAAATACATACCCTTGTAGACCGTATGCGGTTAACGTTCCGCGGAGAACATGGTTGAAGTAGTCGTACTCGTAGCCGACCTCAAGGTCGCGAAGCTCCTCGCAGGTCACCCCTTGATCCTTCTTCATCTTCATCGTGCAACAGCTCCGGCTCACGACATTTAAGCGCCCCAAGTGTTGCGCCTCGTGTATTCGTACACATCCGGTGCACGATGAGACCTCCGGCTCCCCGATCCCGCCGGGAGTGCGGAAGTTGATATCCGGCTAGGAATCCGTGCAGCGCAACGACGTGCAGTAGGTGTGCTTCGATCGCAAATCCCAGACTTGGGGCCATGGTCACAAGGTATAGAGAGAGGGAGGGAGAAAGTCAACCAAAGGACTTCTCAAGTTGTGTGTTTAATACCACCCATGGACACCCCTTTATATAGGCGGAGGGGGTGTGCCCTCCCCATTGGGTTAGCCATGTGACTAACAGTCAAAAGAAAAATACAGGAATTTTCGTCCTGGCTGATTGGGCCGAATCAACTTAGCCCAATAGACAAAACATAAAATAGACAATAAAATAAAAAGGGGAAGCCAGGGAAGAGGCTGACCGGGTGGGCCGACCTGCCCACCGTGGCCCAGCGTGGGCAGTGGACGGCATGGCGGCCAAGATGGCAGTCATGCAGCGCCGCTCCGCCCAGGTGGGCGGTCTTGCCCGTGACCACTCCAGCTCGCCAGGTGGCGGCGGTGCCCGCCCTAGGTGGGCCTGCTTCAGGCCGAGTGGGCCTCGAGGCATGGCCCGGCTGCATGCCGCCCTGTGCGGCGGCAGTTATCTGCCGCCCACGCGGCTGGCTGTTTTTCTTTTTCCAATCCTTTTTCTGCAGCTTTTTCTTCTAGGCCTTTTCCCTCCGGGATTTGGCCTAATAAAAAAGTTGTCTTTATAAATCCTGACTTAAATATTATTTAGAATATATTAATTCACAATTAACATGTAATAAATATATATTTAAATTCCTATTTATCCGAAAACACTTTTCTGGTCTTTTCCTTTATTCTTTCTCCGAACAACTTCGGATCTCTCTACGGAATGATTCCGGCTTTCTCTCTTTCTCTACTGTGATTCTGTCTGACGAATGATCGCTCTCATCGTACCCTTAAGTGTATCCTCTCATGGCTCAGGAATGCTCTAGACATGATCTAAATCAATAATCAACAGAGGGACCAGGGATGTCCATGTGACCCCTATGCATTCCTGATGACAATATCGTTTGAACTGCTAAATGTAGCATCCTCTTCCTTTTGTTTCTCGATACAACTTGTCCGAGATCCGATCATTGGTAGCTCATACCTTGTACAATCTCGTTCACAACAAGTTCTATTTTTTTGTTACCGTGATATTACATCCCCGTGACCTAGTCACATGTTGCAACCTTTATGGATGTAATCTCACCAAGACGGCCGTATGTATCTTTACCCGTCATGTGGGTGAACAAATCCCGGTCTTGCAGTCACGTGTCATCAAATGTTCCTTTGGAATACCCAACATACACCTTTATGGCCACCGTATTACCAGATGAAGGTTGATGTAGTCAAAGCAGCCTCGGAAAATAGTGAGTAATATGAGCTCACGGTCTAAGGAGAAGGAGTCTAGGTATAGCTGTTGGAATAATGAACTATATGAGTTGATCGTGTTGTAATCCTTCGAGGAATGTCTAATCACATCATTCTCCAATGATATGATCCCGTTGTCAGTCGACATAAATTCCCATGATCTTGAAACCCAGATCATCTTCATGACCAATGAACTAGTATGAATAGAGGCTACTAGGGACTTGGTTGTTTCATACCACACCTGTACCAATGTTTCTACTTGGCACAGTTATAGCACAATATGAAACTATTATAAACTAATTGAGATATGACAATAAATACCTATTTATTATTTGCCTCTAGGGAATATCTCCTTCATTCTCCTACTTGCACTAGTGTACAAATAACCTAGCTTGCATTTTACTCATATAAACCATATACCATATGCGTTTACAGATCATGCTGTTGGAGATATGCCCAAGAGGCAATAATAAAAGTGGTTATTATTATATCTTTGTGTTTATGATGAATGTTTGCATCCCATGCTATAATTGTATTATAAGGAAACACTAATACATGTGTGTTTTGTAAACATAAAAGAGTCCCTAGTAAGCCTCTTGTTGAACTAGCTTGTTGGTTAATTGATGATCATGGTTTCCTGATCATGATCATTGTATGTCATTAATAACAAGGTTATATCATTAGGAGAATGATGTGATGGACACACACACCCATAGTAAGCATAGCATAAGATCAAGTCATTAAGTTCGTATTGCTACAAGCTTTCAAATGCATAGTAACCTAATCCTTCGACCATGAGGTTATGTTAATCACCATCACCGGATGGGTACTTTGATGACATCAAACACCGCTTCGTAACTGGGTGGTTATAAAGGTGTCATTGGGTATTTTGAAAGTATGTGTTGAAGCGCATGGACCAAGATTGGGATTTGTCCATCCATATGACGGATAGATATGCTCTGGGCCCTCTCGGTGGAATGTCATCTAGTTAGCTTGCAAGCATGTGACTAGGTCACAGGGGATGACATAACATGGAACGAGTAAAGAGTACTTATCAGTAACAAGGTGGAACTAGGTATGGAGATACCGACGATCAAACCTCGGATAAGTAGAGTATCGCGTGACAAAGGGAATTGGTTTCGTTTGTTAATGGTTCTATCGATCACGAAGTCATCGTTGAGTATGTGGGAGGCTTTATGGATCTCCAGATCCCGCTGATGGTTATTGATCGGAGAGGTGTCTCCATCATGTCTACATATTCACGACCCGTAGGGTGACACACTTAAGGTTCGAAGTTGTTTTAAGTAGATATTGAATGTGCGTTGGAGACGAATGTTGTTCGGAGTCTCGGATTGGATCCGGGACATCACGAGGAGATCCGGAATTGTCCGGGGAATAAGATTCATATAATGGGGATCATTTTCTAAGTTAGGAAATGTTCCGGAGTGTTTGTATGGGGATTCTAGAAGGTTTCAGAATGTTCCGGAAGGTTCTAGAAGATATTTTGGAGTTTACTTGAAAACCAAGATAGGATAAGGGAAAACTTAAAGGGTAAGTAAAGGAAACTTGGGGGGAAGGACTCTTCCCCCAAGCTCCTTGGTGCGCCGGCCCTAAGGGGTGGGCCTAGGGGTGGGAACCCTAGGCCGGACCCCTCCCTCTATATATAGAGGGGTGGAAGCGCCACCCCCTTGCCCCTTCCCACTCAAAACCCTAGCCGCCTCTCTCCTCCTCCTTCCATCTGCTCTGGCTTAGGCGAAGCCCTGCAGAATTCTCTACTCCACCACCACCACCACGCCATCGTGCTGCTGGGATTCTGTGGAGAGATCTACTACCTCTGCTGCTCACTGGAACAGGGAGAGGAAGGTCTGCTTCGACTCCGCACGTGTGACCGATCAGGAAGCGCCATTAACGCTGCCGGAAGGATCGTCTACTCGATCTTGAGATCGGCAAGTGATCGACTACATCAACCACGAGATCCAATCTCGAACAAGGCTTTCGAAACTACAAGTGTTAGTACAGATCTATCTCGTTGCACATGTCTAATAGATTAGATCTTGGCTTTTATCTAGATTAGATCTGGGTTTTGTTCGTTCTTGCGGTAGAATTTTTTTGTTTTCCATGCTACGAACCCATCAGTGGTATCAGAGCCTTGTTTATGCGTAGATCTATTGCACGAGTAGAACACAATGGTTTTGTGGGCGTTGGTGCTCGTGCCGTCTTTTGCTTTGTGTACTTTGCATCTTGCGGTATGGTGGGATGAAGTGGCTCGGGCTAACCTTACATGTCATCGCACATGAAACTTGCTCCATGCTTGACGTGTAACTTGCTTTGCACAAGTGGCTTTGCGGGTGTCTATCTCTCCCACCATAGTATAGATCCAATCTACACTTTGCACTTGATAGCACTTGTATCAACGTTGTGGTTCAGTTTCGTAGGTAAGATCCGTTCTTATTCGAAAGACCCAAACCACGTAAAACATGCAAAGAAAATTAGAGGCGTCTAACTTGTTTTTGCAGGGGTTTTGTGATGTGATATGGCCATCATGTGATTGTGATTACATTTTATGTATGCAATGATCCTTGTTGTAATATGGCAACCGGCAGGAGCCTAATGGTTGTCTTTAATTCTGTTAAGACCTGCGTGTCTATTCATCTTGTAATAGCTTTATTCCAAGTAGTTGTAATAGTTGCTAGTGATGATGGACAACCATGAAGCGGCCATCGACCTTGGACGCAATGCTGGTGATGATGGAGATCATGTCCGTGCTTTGGAGATGGAGATCAAAGGCATAAGAAGAAATGGCCATATCATATCACACTAATTATGAATTGCCTGTGATGTTAATCCTTTATGCATCTTGTATTGCTTAGATCGCGACGGTAGCATTATAAGATGATCCCTCTCACTAAATATCAAGTAATAAAGTGTTAGTCCTTAGTTGGCACCGTTGCTAAGACTCGTCGTTTCGAAGCATCTCGTGATGATCGGATGTGATAGATTCTACGTGTGCATACAATGGGTGCAAGCCAGATTTGCACATGCGGAAACTAAGGTTAATCTTGACGAGCCTAGCATGTACAGACATGGTCCCGGAACACGGAATACCGAAAGGTAGAGCATGAGTCATATAAATGATATGATGAACATGAAGATTGTTCGCCGATGAAACTACATCTTCTCTCGTGAAGATCGGACTTGGTGTAGTGGACTTGGTCTGTAATCACTAAGACAATGTGAGGGATGTTGTTTTGAGTGGGAGTTCACCTAGTTAATTTAAGAATTAAAATTGAACTCAATTTATCATAAACTTAGTCTAAACTACTTGCAAATTTGTTGTAGATTATGGCAAACCTCTCCATCAATTTCAATGCGTTCCTAGAGAAAGAAAAGCTTAAGAACAATGGAAGCAACTTCACGGACTGGCTCCATGGACTGAAGATTGTCCTCAGGGCTGGTTATTTGACCTATGTGCTCGAAGCACCGCTAGGTGACCCACCTGCAGAAGATGCCACCGATGACGTAAAGAATGTTTACGCCACTCGGAAAAATCATTACTCCACAGTTCAGTGTGCCATCCTCAGACGGTTTAGAAACGGAGCTTGAAGCACTTTGAGCACCACGACCCGTTCGAGATCATTAAGGAGCTCAAGCTCATTTTTGAGACTCACGCCGTGAGAGAGCTATGAGGCCTCCGAAAAGTTCTTTAAGCGTAAGATGGAAGAGGGTAGCTCACGTGACAGCACGCGTGCTCACCATGTCTGGGCACGCAAACAAGCTCCAAGAGTTGGGGATAATGATTCCTAATGAGTTAGGGATTCACCGTGTCCTCCAATCACTGCCACCAAGTTATAAGAACTTTGTGATGAACTACAATATGCACTGCATGAACAAGACGTTGCCTGAACTATCGTCCATGCTGAAAACTGCTGAAGTGGAGATCAAGAAGGAGCACCAAGTGTTGATGGTCAATAAGACCACCAATTTCAAGAAACAGGGCAAGCCTAAGAACAAGGGCAACTCCAAGAAGGACGGCAAGAAAGCTGCCGCACCTGCTAAGAAGCCCAAGGCTGGTCCTAAGCCTAAAACTGAATGCTTCTACTGCAAGGGTGCTGGTCACTGGAAGCGTAACTGCCCCAAGTACCTGGCAGATCTGAAGAATGGCAACATCAAGAAGAAAGGTATATTCGATATACATGTTATTGATGTGTATCTTACTAGTAATCGTAGTAGTGCCTGGGTATTTGATCTTTGGTTCGTTGCTCATATTTGTAACTCAAACAGAGCTGGAATAAACAAAGACTGGCGAGAGACGAGGTGACGATGCGCGTTGGAAATGGCTCCAAGGTTGATGTGATCGCCGTCGGCACGCTCCCTCTACACCTACCTTCGGGATTAGTTTTAAATTTAAATAATTGTTATTTGGTGCCTGCGTTAAGCATGAACATTATATCTGGATCTTGTTTATTGCGAGACGGTTACTCTTTTAAGTCCGAGAATAAAGGTTGTTCGATTTATATGAGTAATATCTTTTATGGTAATGCACCTAAGATGAATGGTTTATTCTTACTGAATCTCGATAGTAGTGATACACATGTTCACAACATAGATGCTAAATGAATAAAATTGAATGATAATTCTACATACATGTGGCACTGTCGTCTTGGTCACATTGGAGTGAAGCGTATGAAGAAACTCCATTCTGATGGACTTCTTGAATCACTTGAAAGATGCGAAGCATGTCTAATGGGAAAAATGACTAAGACTCCATTCTCTAGAATAATGGAGCGAGCTACAGACTTATTGGAAATAATACATACCGATATGTGCGGTCCAATGAGTGTAGCGTCGCGTGGTGGATATCGTTATGTTCTCACTTTCACGGATGACTTAAGTAGATATGGGTATGTCTACTTTATGAAACATAAGTCCAAAACTTTCGAGAAGTTTAAGGAATTTCAAAGTGAAGTGGAAAATCATCGTAACAAGAAGATTAAGTTTTTGCGTTCTGACCGCGGAGGTGAATATCTAAGTTATGAGTTTGGCATGCATTTAAAGAAATGTGGAATACTTTCACAGTTGACACCGCCGGGAACACCACAGCGTAATGGTGTGTACGAACGTCGTAATCGAACTCTCTTAGATATGGTTCGGTCTATGATGTCTCTTACAGATTTACCGCTATCGTTTTGGGGCTATGCATTAGAGACAGACGCATTCAGTTTAAATAGGGCACCATCTAAAATCCGTTGAAACGACACCGTATGAATTGTGGTTTGGAAAGAAACCTAAGTTGTTGTTCCTTAAAGTTTGGGGTTGCGAAGCGTATGTAAAGAAGTTACAACCTGATAAGCTTGAACCCAAAGCGGAGAAATGCGTCTTCATAGGATACCCTAAAGAAACAATTGGGTATACCTTCTATCATAGATCCGAAGGCAAAGTTTTTGTTGCCAAGAATGGATCCTTTCTTGAGAAGGAGTTTCTCTCGAAGGAATTGACTGGAAGGAAAGTAGAACTCGACAAGGTTATTGAACCTTCTCTCGGAGTTGAGAGTAGCGCAGCACCGGAAGATGTTTTTGTGCCGCCTGCACCAATTGGAGAGGAAGCTCATGATGGTGATCATGAAACTTCGAACGAAGTTGCTGCTGAACCTCGCAGGTCAACGAGGGTCCGTACCACTCCTGATTGGTATGGCTCTGCCTTGAACGTCATGTTGGTGGACAACACTGATGACCCTGCGACGTATGAATAAGCTATGGTGAGCCCAGATTCCGACAAATGGCTAGAAGCCATGAAATCCGAAATGGGATCCATGTACGAAAACCAAGTATGGACTTTGGTGGACTTACCGGATGGCCATAAGGCTATCGAGAACAAATGGTTTTTGAAAAGAAAAACAGATGCTGATGGTAATGTTACCGTCTATAAAGCTCGACTTGTCGCGAAAGGGTTCCGACAAATTCAAGGAGTTGACTATGATGAGACATTCTCACCAGTAGCGAAGCTAAAGTCTGTGAGGATTTTGTTAGCAATAGCTGCATATTTCGATTATGAGATTTGGCAGATGGATGTCAAAACGGCATTCCTTAATGGTGACATTGAGGAAGAGTTGTATATGGTACAACCCAAGGGTTTTGTCGATCCTAAAGATGCCGACAAGGTATGCAAACTTCAGCGCTCCATTTATGGACTGAAGCAAGCATCCCGGAGTTGGAATCAACGTTTTGATAAAGTAATCAAAAACTTTGGATTTATACAAACTTATGGAGAAGCTTGTATTTACAAGAAAGTGAGTGGGAGCTCTGTAGCATTCCTAGTACTATATGTAGATGACATATTGTTGATTGGGAATGATATAGAACTTCTTAATAGTGTCAAAGCCTATTTGAATAATAGTTTTTCAATGAAGGATCTTGGCGAAGCGACATATATTTTAGGCATCAAGATTTATAGAGATAGATCAAGACGCCTAATAGCGTTTTCACAAAGTACATACTTGGACAAAGTTCTAAAGAAGTTTAGAATGGAATAGAGCAAGAAAGGGTTCGTGCCCATGTTGTCAGGTAAGACCTTGAGTAAGACTCAAAGTCCAGCTACGGCAGAAGATAGAGAGAAGATGAATAATATTCCCTATGCCTCGGCCATAGGTTCTATCATGTATGCCATGCTATGTACAAGACCGGATATAGCACATGCTGTTAGTTTGACTACCAGATATCAAAGTGATCCTGGAATGGAGCACTGGACAGCGGTCAAGAATATCCTAAAGTACCTAAATAGGACTAAGGATATGGTTCTTTCTTATGGAGGTGATGAACATCTTGTTGTAAACAGTTACACTGATGCTAGTTGGAACACTGATCCAGATGACTCGAAGTCACAGTCTGGATACGTATTTATTTTGAACGGTGCTGCCGTGAGTTGGAGGAGTGCCAAGCAAAGCGTTGTGGCAAAATCTTTAACTGAATCGGAATACATAGCTTGTTCGGAGGCTGCACAAGAAGCCATATGGATGAAGGAGTTCATTACTGAACTTGGCGTGGTTCCTAGTGCGTTGGACCCGATGGCTATCTACTGTGACAACACAGGTGCCATAGCTAATGCACAGGAGCCAAGGTCACATAGCAAGCTGAAGCACATCAAGCTACGTTTCCATGCTATTCGCGAGTATGTCCGAGATGGTGACATAAAGATTTGCAAAGTACACACTGATCTGAATGTGGCAGATCCATTGACTAAACCTCTCCCTAGAGCAAAGCATGACCAACACCATAACACCATGGGTGTTAGGTATATTACCATGTAATCTAGATTATTGACTCTAGTGCAAGTGGGAGACTGTTGGAGATATGCCCAAGAGGCAATAATAAAAGTGGTTATTATTATATCTTTGTGTTTATAATGAATGTTTGCATCCCATGCTATAATTGTATTATAAGGAAACACTAATACATGTGTGTTTTGTAAACATAAAAGAGTCCCTAGTAAGCCTCTTGTTGAACTAGCTTGTTGGTTAATTGATGATCATGGTTTCCTGATCATGGACATTGTATGTCATTAATAACAAGGTTATATCATTAGGAGAATGATGTGATGGACACACACACCCATAGTAAGCGTAGCATAAGATCAAGTCATTAAGTTCGTATTGCTACAAGCTTTCAAATGCATAGTAACCTAATCCTTCGACCATGAGGTTATGTTAATCACCATCACCGGATGGGTACTTTGATGACATCAAACACCGCTCAGAATCGGGTGGTTATAAAGGTGTCATTGGGTATTTTGAAAGTATGTGTTGAAGCGCATGGACCAAGATTGGGATTTGTCCATCCATATGACGGATAGATATGCTCTGGGCCCTCTCGGTGGAATGTCATCTAGTTACTTGCAAGCATGTGACTAGGCCCCAGGGGATGACATAACATGGAACGAGTAAAGAGTACTTATCAGTAACAAGGTGGAACTAGGTATGGAGATACCAACGATCAAACCTCGGATAAGTAGAGTATCGCGTGACAAAGGGAATTGGTTTCGTATGTTAATGGTTCTATCGATCACGAAGTCATCGTTGAGTATGTGGGAGCCTTTATGGATCTCCAGATCCCGCTGATGGTTATTGATCGGAGAGGTGTCTCCATCATGTCTACATATTCACGAACCGTAGGGTGACACACTTAAGGTTCGAAGTTGTTTTAAGTAGATATTGAATGTGCGTTGGAGACCGAATGTTGTTCGGAGTCTCGGATTGGATCCGGGACATCATGAGGAGATCCGGAATTGTCCGGGGAATAAGATTCATATAATGGGGATCATTTTCTAAGTTAGGAAATGTTCCGGAGTGTTTGTATGGGGATTCTAGAAGGTTTCGGAATGTTCCGGAAGGTTCTAGAAGATATTTTGGAGTTTACTTGAAAACCAAGATAGGATAAGGGAAAACTTAAAGGGTAAGTAAAGGAAACTTGGGGGGGAAGGACTCTCCCCCCAAGCTCCTTGGTGCGCCGGCCCTAAGGGGTGGGCCTAGGGGTGGGAACCCTAGGCCGCACCCCTCCCTCTATATATAGAGGGGTGGAGGCGCCACCCCTTGCCTCTTCCCACTCAAAACCCTAGCCGCCTCTCTCCTCCTCCTTCCATCTGCTCTGGCTTAGGCGAAGCCCTGCATAATTCTCTACTCCACCACCACCACCACGCTGTCGTGCTGCTGGGATTCCGTGGAGAGATCTACTACCTCATTGCTTTGGAACAGGGAGAGGAAGGTCTGCTTCGACTCCGCACGTGTGACCGACTGCGGAAGCGCTGCCGGAACGCGGCGCCAGAAGGATCGTCTACTCGATCTTGAGATCGGCAAGTGATCGACTACATCAACCACGAGATCCGATCTCGAACAAGGCTTTCGAAACTACAAGGGTTAGTACAGATCTATCTCGTTGCACATGTCTAATAGATTATATCTTGGCTTTTATCTAGATTAGATCTGGGTTTTGTTTGTTCTTGCGGTAGAATTTTTTGTTTTCCATGCTACAAACCCATCACATGCATGCTCATGGGAAACGTCATGTCCATGTTCTGTTTTTACCAGATCATTATGTCTTTTGCAAATCGTTAATGTCTTCCTAATTTTGACATTCACACCGTTATCTTATAATGGGTCAAAGTATTTGTTTGGAAACAAAGTGAGACTTTGTTTATAGTGTTTATGATGACGGTCGTTTTCACCGTTGTCATCTAAACTTCAAAACACACTTTGCTATCCTTTGTGTATATACTATAGTCATGTGATACATTGCAAATGTGTCTATAATTTTTGATGTTCCATGCTTGGTTTTATCTACTTTCTTGTGTTTTGTCCACACTTTGGAGTACTTTTCATATGATTTCTTGGACTAACCTATTAACAAGAGCCACAGTGCCAGCTGCCTGTTTTGTGCCGTTTTTGGTTCTAGGAAAGTCAGAAAATGAATATTCTTAGAATTGGACGGGACAAAAGCCAAAAATCCTATTTCACCAGAAGACTCCAGGAGCCAGAATATGAGACGGAGTGGGGCTGGGGCCTAGCCACACCACCTGGCCTTGGCTGGGCTGGCCGCCAGGGGTGGTCTGCCGCCCAGTGCACCCCTCGGTCTCCCTCTTTGCCTAAAGTTGCCTTCTGACCTAAAAACAAAGGGGGGTTCGACGTTTTTCCAGAAGGAGTTCGCTCCGTCGCCACCACTAGATTCCACGAAACAACACCAGAAACTCTGTTCTGGCACCCTGCCGGGAATGGGAGGAGATCATCGCCATCACCATCACCATCGCTTCTCCATCGACCATCCATGTTTCCCTCATCTATGAGTGAGTAATCCCCTGCTATAGGCTATGGGGATGGTAGGGATTGGATGAGATCGTTCATGTAATGGCATCAGATTGTTAGGGCATGGTGCCTAGTATCTACTATTAGTTCTGTTGACTTTGTTGCGACTTGTTATGCTTAATGCTTGTCACTAGGGCCCGAGTGCCATGATTTCAGATCTGAACATGTTATTGATTCATTATGATAGTATTGTTTTTGGTCTTATCTGCAAGTTGTATACACGTTGTTGTCAGAACCAATGGCCCCGAAGTGGCAATCGGGATCTGGGAGGGAATGGCTTTGATGTGAGGATCACATGTGTTCACGGAGTGTTAATGCTTTGCTCGGTGCTCTATTAAAGGAGCACCTTAATTGCCGATAGTTCCTTGAGGCCCATTGCAAGCGTCTTTGGCGGGACAAAAGATGTTGTGCAAGTTCTCATTGCGAGCACATATGACTATATATGGAACACATGCCTAGGATTATCTAGTACTTGGATGCTTTATCTTATTTATCTGCAATTACCCTATGTTCTGATTGCTATGTGAATTGTCTTGTCCATGCAACGCCCGTCCATCCATCCCTATGCCTACCGCACTCGAATCCTACTGTTTACTGCTATTGTTACTGCTGTCTTTACTTTACTACTGCCGCTACTTTACTATTCCTACTACAAAACTGTTGCTACTGATAAACTGCTGTGAGCAAGATTGTTTCCAGGTGCATCTGAATTGACAACTCAGTTGTTAAGACTTATAAATATTCTCTGGCTCCCCTTGTGTCGAATCAATAAATTGGGTTTCACTTCCCTCGAAAATACTGCGATAAATTGATGCTTATGATGCTGCTTCTACTGTGCTTGATAAGAGTGGTTCATTAGGTCCTTTCCTAGATGCTACGATTGCTAGAACTATAGCTGGAAATACTGAAACTCCTAATGAAGACACTACTAGAGCTGTTAGTTCACCTGAGTCTAGTGAAAGCTATGATATTGAAGATGGTTATGTTGAGATGACCGATGAATTTATTAAAGAATGTAAAAACACCCATGATAGGAGCACTGCTAAGAGTCTCCTTGAGAGGCGTACTATTAGACCCAAATTGTCTCCTATTGCTAAGTTTGTTGCTTCTCCCATAAACATTATAGATGAAGATTATGATTTCTCTCTCGATCTATCTTACATAGCTATTGTTGAGAAAGAACCTTTTTGTGGGACTAAGAATGAAAGTGCGGTAGCACATATGAATGAACTTTCTACCATGAGTGGCTTGTTTTCTGATGATATTAAGATGCGTACTTACTTTGTTGCTAATATTTTCCCCTTTTCACTAAAAGGAGAAGCTAAAACTTGGTTTAGTAACTTACCTCCTGGATCTATTGATAGCCCTGATTGCTTGATTAGTACTTTCCTGCACAAATATTTTCCTCCTAGTGCTAGACATGCTATTTTGCAGGAACTTTTTGATTTTAAACAGGGAGAAAAAGAGGTATTGCCTGAATCTTGGGCAAGGTTTTATGCTTTGATTCATGCACAGGCTGGAAGTCCATTACCTAAGAATGAGCTTCTTGATATATTTTATAATGGACTAACCGAGGAATCTAGGACGTACCTAGATAGTTGTGCTGATTGTGTTTTCAGGAATAGGACTCCTAAGGAAGATGAGGAATTAATGGCTAAAATAAGCAAGAATTATGAAGACTGGACTCCTCCTGAACAAGCTATACCTAAAGTAATTGTACCTGAACCTACTATACCAGTACCTATTCCAACATCAAAGAAGAGGGGAGTTATTGAATTAAATGATGAAGTAATGAAGGAAGCTAAGAAATGTCTTAAGGAGAAGGGAATTAAAGCTGCAGATGTCAAGAATTTACCTCCTATAGAAGAATTATGTAAGCCTATTCCCTACTCATCCACTATTGAGGTACACTCTCTCCAACACTTTGATGAAGGTGATATCCCTTACTCTAAACCTCCTGATCAATGCTTAGAAGAATTCGATATCTATATTGTTAAGCAAGATAATTTTAATAAAAGGGTGCAAAATCATCTATTGGAAAACACTAGAGCTATCGTTGAGTTGAAAGATATTGTGGAAAGAACCTCTAATGATGTTAAAATGATTGTTAAACACTTTCAAATGGTTCAAACTCAAATAGATCAACTCGTTAAAGTGCAAAAAGACTTGCTAGTTAATGCTGCTAAAGAAAAACATGCTTATGAAATTAGAACTAGATGTGGTGCTGCTACCCAGGATCCTCTATATCCTGAGGGGCATCCCAAAAGAATTGAGCAGGATTCTCAACAAGCTGAAAATAGTGGCTCTACTCGTAAGAAAAGGAAAAAAACATAAAACTTTTGTAGAACCCTCAGAACCTGCTATAGATCCTAATAGTATATCTATCTCTGATGCCAAAACTAAAAGTTGTAATGAAGAAAATGAAGTTCCTAATGAAGAAAAAGTTGAAGAAGAACCTGAAAACCACACTAAGAATACTAAATACACCAAAGAAGATTTTGTTGCTAAGAAATATGGTAGTGAAAGAGAACCTTGGGTCCAAAAACCTATGCCTTTCCTTGATAAGAAACACAAGTCAAAGGAAGATGAACACTATAATAAGTTTTGTGAGTGGATGAAACCTTTATTCCTGCAAATTCCTTTGACTGATGCTATTAAATTGCCTCCTTACTCAAAATATATGAAGGATATTGTCTCGAATAAAAGGAAGATCCTTAATGAAGAAATTTCTACTTTTCTTGCTAATTATTCCTTTAATGGTAAGGTTCCTAAGAAACTTGGAGATCCAGGGATTCCAACTATCCCTTGCTCTATTAAGAATAGTTATGTTAGAACTGCTTTCTGTGATTTGGGAGCTGGAGTTAGTGTTATGCCTTTCTCTCTATATAAGAGGCTTCAACTAGAAAAGTTAATACCAACTGATATATCTTTGCAAATGGCTGATAAATCTACCACTATTCCTGTTGGTATATGTGAGGATGTACCTGTTCAAGTGGCTCATAATTGCTTGTTATTAACTTATTTTGTTGTGCTTGAAATGCCTGAAGATGATATTATGTCTATCATTCTTGGGAGACCTTTTCTTAATACTGCAGGAGATGTTATTAATTATAATCAAGGAAAGGTGACTTTCAATGTTAATGACAAGGAACATACTGTCTATTTCCCCAAGAAGATTGAAAGGACTTATGGTTTGAATTCAATTGAACATGTTGAAGGCATTCAAGTTGGAGAAATATATTGTCCCATACCAAGAAAAAAATAGGAAACTATTATGATTGGGACCATTGCTATCAAGGTTGAGGTAACATAATCATTAGTGGAATACAAAGTTTTGTCTCATATGAATTTTTTTGGTAACAAGACCTGATCAACCTTGTTAACAAAAGGATTTCAATGAACAAAACAATGTTTTCACCATGATTATCTTTGTTTACTTTTATTTTTATGCCTAACTTAAAGGCGTTAAAGAAAAGTACTTATTGGGAGATAACCCAAAAGTTTTAGATGAGTCTTGGAAGTTATTACTTCAGTAATAACCGCTCCTTATCCTTTTTATTTGCTTTTTGTGCCAAGAGTAACCTCTAATGAGAGAGAAGTAATGATTGGGAAAGTTGCTGTCCCGAAACAGATTTTTGTGCTTCACCGTAAAAATTTGTGTAAAATCTCTGAGCGTCTTTTTGATGAGTGAATTTTGTGCTTCTGGCCCAGGTTGTTATCTAACTTTCATTAGTTTAACACTTTTTGATTTGAGCAACAGAAGGTCTTCGAAAAAATTCGTCTTTACCTGCTGGTCTGTTTTGACAGATTTCTGCCATTTTCTGCATTTGCTTCTTGTTGATTCCTTTTTGAGTTCTTTTGGGAAATTGAGCTTTTTGAGGGAAGTGCTACAGTAGCTAGTGTTTTAATGGAAGTTTTATTGGTGTTAGAACTGAAACTAAAGACCTATTATCTTGAGTGCACTAATGTTGCTAATAAAGATTGTGTGAAGTTTTGTATGAAGGAAAAATTTCAGGTGTATGGAAGGAATGGGTAATGAGATGAAGGATGGACTAAAGCTCAAGATTGGGGATGCCACGCGTGTCACCCCAAGAAATATCCAAGAGGTACAAGCATCAAAGCTTGGGGATGCCCAAGGCATCCCCTTCTTCATCAATAAAAATCCCAGGTTTCTTCCAAACACTTCATTTTTATTGTTTCATGCATAGTTGTGTTGTTCTTGGAGCGTCTTATTTTTCGTTTTCGTTTTGGTTTTTCATTTTCTTAGTTTGCTGAATAAATTGGTTGGACCTCCTCTTTCATACACTGGTTTTCAAATAGTTTGGTTTGGTTTGGAAAAGAGTAGGGAAGTTCATGCTTAAGTGGTAAAGAGAGCTTGTTTTTGACTGTGGCATATGCTTTGTCATGCCATGATTGATATTGTTTTAGCTTTATGCTTAGTATTATTTGCTGTAGCATGACTTGTTATAAACAATTGAGGTTTCTTAATGTGCCTTGGATGAATCATGCGTTGTTTTAGCATATTAAAGCATAGTATAATGGTATTCTCCTTTGATCCTTTATTTGGGTTGACTTGGCGCATGCTCACACCATGTTATGACTATCCCAAGTCACCATAAGCCTTCATGATCCTTTAGTTTTCAACTTGTAGTATCACTTTATACTTTGATCAATGATGTTTTGTCGCTCTGCATGATTATGGCCATTATTGCTCTCCTAGTTTGTCGCTCCCAGTCTTTTGCTAGCCTCCACAACCAAGTATGAGTTCCACTCATGCATAAAACTCCCTAAACCAAGTTATTCCAAAGAGTCCACCATACCTACCTACTAGCTTATGCTATTCCATGTATATTCATGTTTTTGTTTACCTTCCAAATTAAACTTGTTATGAGAAAACTAGTGATTAAAGCTCTCACTAACTTGATGGCACACTTTACTTTTCTTGCCCTTAATAAAATTGAACCATTGTGTCATCTGTGTTGTATATGCTTGCACTTATTTGTTGGGGATTAGCAGAACCATGCTGTCATGGGGAACACTTTCAACATTGCACTGGTACTTTGTACCTAGTTGATATCATGCTCTTTTGTATATGGATGTCGTCGGTGTGAAATGAAAGGGGAGCTTGTAAGTCCATGGAGTTATGTATATGTGTTAGAGAAATGCCTGGGTCGCTGGTCTAATCCATGCTGACATGGTGGAAACCTGCAGCGTAACCATAATGAGCTGTCTATGAAGCATTCTTCTTATAAAAAAAGAGTCCTATATTGAGAAAAAAAAGAGATTATGAAAAGAGGAAAGAGAGAAAAAAGCACCATATTCCCATGGTAAATAAGAAGATTGCTGAGATGCTTGTTGTCTGCTTGCCTTGTCATTTTGATATGGGGATTCTTCCGTATCATCGGGCAAGGGGTACCCCGTTGGCGGTTCTCTATGATACACATGTACTTACGATGACAAGAACTTACCGGTGACTAAACTTGAGTAGCATGAGGAGCGGCCCTAGTATTCAAGGGACATGAGATTTCCAACGTATACTTCGTCAAGCATATACACCATAGTTTGTTCACTTTAACCTTAACCACTTCAAGATGCTTATGATAGGGGCAATAAGAGCTGAAAGCTAATAAGTACCATAATTTTTGGAAGCTCTTTATGAGACTTGAATCCCTACTTCCTTCTATGAAGTCCTTTCTTCCACTTATATATTGAGTCTCCACCTTCTATCTTTATGCACCTACTTTGAGAGCATAGTGGCCATTCTTAGTTCTATGTGCATTGTCCCAAGACTAGTTGATTGATGCGTAACTTGATATTGCTTGTTTTAAACTATTTGTATCTAGTCACTCTTATGAACTTTGAAGGTGTCCTACGCATTTATATTTGCTACTTTATGAGGGACAAGCTGAATGCCATTCTGTTATGTTTTCTTTATGTGAAACAAACAAACGTCTTGCAAAGCATTGTTATTCATGAATCTTTTGTTTGTGCCTTTTCATGTTGCAACATAGTTTCTTTGTCTTATTGCTAGGACTTTGTCTTTCATGTTATGATTGAAGTACTATGATCCCAGTTTCGAATGTTTTACAAATACCTTGATTAAGTTTATGATGGTGCATGTCACCTCAAAAATTATTCTTTCTTTTTATCACTTACCTACTCGAGGACGAGCAGGAGTTAAGCTTGGGGATGTTGATACATTGCAAATGTATCTATAATTTTTGATGTTCCATGCTTTGTTTTATCTACTTTCTTGTGTTTTGTCCACACTTTGGAGTACTTTTCATATGATTTCTTGGACTAACCTATTAACAAGAGCCATAGTGCCAGCTGCCTGTTTTCTGCTGTTTTTGGTTCTAGGAAAGTCAGAAAATGAATATTCTCGAAATTGGACGGGACAAAAGCCAAAAATCCTATTTCACCAGAAGACTCCTGGAGCCAGAATATGAGACGGAGTGGGGCTGGGGCCTAGCCACACCACCTGGCCGCGCGGGCTGGGCCTGGCCGCGCCAGGGGGTGGTCTGGCCGCCCCAGGCACCCCCTCGGTCTCCCTCTTTGCCTAAAGTTGCCTTCTGACCTAAAAACAAAGGGGGGTTCGACGTTTTTCCAGAAGGAGTTCCGCTCCGTCGCCACCACTAGATTCCACGAAACAACACCAGAAACTCTGTTCTGGCACCCTGCCGGGAATGGGAGGAGATCATCGCCATCACCATCACCATCGCTTCTCCATCGACCATCCATGTTTCCCTCATCTATGAGTGAGTAATCCCCTGCTATAGGCTATGGGGATGGTAGGGATTGGATGAGATCGTTCATGTAATGGCATCAGATTGTTAGGGCATGGTGCCTAGTATCTACTATTAGTTCTTTTGACTTTGTTGCGACTTGTTATGCTTAATGCTTGTCACTAGGGCCCGAGTGCCATGATTTCAGATCTGAACATGTTATTGATTCATTATGATAGTATTGTTTTTGGTCTTATCTGCAAGTTGTATACACACGTTGTTGTCCAGAACCAATGGCCCGAAGTGGCAATCGGGATGGGAGGAATGGCTTTGATGTGAGGATCACATGTGTTCACGGAGTGTTAATGCTTTGCTCGGTGCTCTATTAAAAGGAGCACCTTAATTGCCGATAGTTCCTTGAGGCCCGCTGCAAACGTCTTTGGCGGGACAAAAGATGTTGTGCAAGTTCTCATTGCGAGCACATATGACTATATATGGAACACATGCCTAGGATTATCTAGTACTTGGATGCTTTATCTTATTTATCTGCAATTGCCCTATGTTCTGATTGCTATGTGAATTGTCTTGTCCATGCGCCGTCCATCCATCCCTATGCCTACCTTTTCGAATCCCTCATTTCTGCTATTGTTACTGCTGTCTTTACTTTACTACTGCCGCTACTTTACTATTCCTACTACAAAACTGTTGCTACTGATAAACTGCTGTGAGCAAGATTGTTTCCAGGTGCATCTGAATTGACAACTCAGTTGTTAAGACTTATAAATATTATTTGGCTCCCCTATACTGCGATACACCCCCTATACTTGTGGGTCATCATCATGGCAGCAGAACGAGGCCGGATTCCAGGAGCTTACAGTGACTTTAGATCAACCTCGAGGGCTTTCTCATGGGCACTGGGATCCTACTCCTGCTAGCAATCCAGTAATACGGCAGAGCCGAAATATGGGTTACAAGGGTTCGCCTGTGCGAGTTGAGATTGTAGACTATGGTGTTTCCCTAAAGGCTCTCCCTAGGACGGCTTATATAGATATCTGGCCTAGGGTTTACAGGAGATATCTATCCGGCTACGACTAAGAGTCGGTCACAAAGTACATCTTGAACTACAAGCAATACTATGGGCCTATGTCGGTAAGTCTTCTGGGCCTTCCCGTAGCCGGACTGGACTCCGTCTCTTCTCCCTGACTAGGCCGCCCGTGAAGCAAAGCTCTAACCCGAAATGGGCCACCCTAGTCAGTGAAGAACTGTGAGGATACCCGGAAAGTATATCCCCAACAGCAGCCCCCGGAAGTCTCCAAGATCCAAAGTCGGATTCATCATTACCTTAACTTGATCTTCGGCTTGCAGAATCTTGAAGGGTTCCTGAAACTTCAAAACAAAAGATTCGATCCGGGTCTCAAAAAATAAGTTGGACCTATCAGTACGTTATTCGGATTTCCAGCTTGATATTCAAACTAAGCCGGAACTTGGTCTCTGACGTCATCTGACACAGGTCATGGTCAAGTCACGTCACTGACAGACATCTCCTGTCAGCACGATCGTTGGTGGGCCCGCCGTTCGCGGAACCGAGGCGCTGTTTCAATGCGTGCGTGGAGATCGAGGCGGCATAATCATCACGTGGGGGCTTCCTAGTTCTTTCCACGACGCGTGGCGTGTGTACTGTGTTATTTGCACAAATCTTGGCGCGGTTCGGTGGTTATAAGGGGTGAGGATTCCCTCATCTCATTTTCTTCACCTATTCCCGTGCCGTTTCCTTCTCCTCCACTTCTCCCACGCGCATAGAGCTCCCTTGCCTCCAGAAATTCCCAGCGCTGCCCATCCAAGGTCACCGGCGCACCAGGAAAATGGCTTCCACTTCAACTTCCAGCGCAGCAGCGACGGCAGCGGTGGCGGAAAAGGAGAGGAATCACGGGGTCTGGATCCCGTGCATCCTCGATGACGAGAAGCTCCGTGGTATCGAAGAAGAAGGGCTCCTCCGCGCCGGCGATTGGCGGAGCGGCTTCGGTGAAGCCGTCCTCAACCCTCGCAACGGCGAGCGAGTGCGCTTTGGCACCCACCTCGACAGAGGTTTCTCCTTTCCTCCCTCAGATTTATTTTCTGAGGTGATTGATCATTACAGTTTCTCAACTTCACCATCTCCCCCAAACTCTATCTTAGAGATGAGCACCTATGCGGCTTTGTGTGAGGGGTATCTCGGCATTACACCGAGTCTCACTCTCCTCCGATACTATTTGCATATCCGGAGAAACTCTATCACTACCAGTAATCCTTACATTACCGGTACAATTAGTCTTTCGGTTAGGCGTGAGCACGTTTATCCTCGGATTTTAGCTAGTGAGTTGGTCAAACAATGGCCAGCTACCTTTTTCTATCACAAGGATATTCCTGCTCCCGACAAAGCTAGTGCTTTATCGGCTTTCGTCGATGGAGCCGCCACACCTTAACCATCTTGGGACGAGGCCGCTCTGGCTCTTAGTGACGATCTGCTTCTCGCCAAGAGGCGGATTGAATATCTGATGAAGCACAAGGGCCTTAGAGGGTCCGACTTGGTCCAGAACTGGGTGGCATGCTGGATCCAGCCTCTCCAGCACCACGGCGACCGACTGATGCATTCCATCACAGCGTCGAAAAAGGACTCCCTCTGCATTAGCTCCAAGGCCTTAAAGCCACAAGATTACATAAGCCAAATCAAATGGCTGATAAAGGAGCGGATCGAGAGAAAGATTCCGGATTTATCTCTGGACATGCATACAGCGGAAGACCCTGTAGTGCCGGTAAGCTTTAGTAGCAAACCCTTTTTATGTGTTTCACCTTTAAGTGATTTTGCAATACTGAGATATTATCTTCTTTTCAGCTTGCCGACCTCCCCGAGTCAGAATTGGCTCCTATCAAGGGATATCCTCCTGAGTTTTCTCAGGAAAAGGAATTGGTCCCACTGCCGGACGTTGTGCGCCGGAAGCGCAAACCTCCGATAGTGGCCATCGGCACAAAGGAAATGCTAGTTGTGAAGAGGTAACTTTCCGCACAACTTCTGCCTTTGTACATTACTTCATGATTTCTTCCGAGATATAATGTTCTTCATTCTATTACTTTCTCAGAGCTAAGCAGCTCATCAAGGGCAAGGGGAAGGGGACTATCTCGAAGCCCCTGCGTCAGACGAAGCTAACTATGGATTCTCCTGCCGTGGATCCTCCGACACCTGCCCCTCAACCTTCTGCAGTGCCGGTGATTACTCCATCCCCGATCGTTGTAGAAGATCCGGCTCCCTCAACAGGGCCAGTGATCCTTGAGTCACAGACTGATGTCACCATGGGTGACTCAGGTTTTGATAAGAGTGAACCCTCTTCGGGTAATGATCCCTTGGCAGAAACCTTCGCCGAAAATCTCCTGAATAATCCGGGACTTGCCAAATTTGACTTATCTCGGAAATCTGCGGAGGAAATCCAGCGGCTGGCCTGGCAATGCCTAGAAAGCCGAAATCTTTCTGCCGAAGAAGAAGCACAAGAAGCGGAGGACATCAAGTACTCCGATCTTCTCGAACAAGTCCGCCTTCGCGACGAGGGTTTAAGAGCTGGTGTGCTTCCACCATCTCTGGTTATTCCACTCACCCTTGCTGAGAAGGTTACTACTGAGATGAACATGTGCGTGAGCAAGCTCACACATGAACATCATGTAAGTCGGAATTCCAACTCACGTTTTTATTTATGGTACTTTATATCATATCCTCTAGCCCCCAAGCATGAAGTTGGATAGACAATCTGGGTTTATGCTTCCTTAGGATGCCGAACAATGAACTAGTGTAGCCCCCAAGGCTCGTGCTGATATTAGCTACAATATTAGCCCGAGTCTTTAGTAGACTTCTGACTCTGGGTATTCTGACTTACAAAAAGTTAATTCATATAACCAGGAATTGTTGAAGAATGTCTGCAATAAGCGGAGAGAGATCAAAGCTCTCCGACTTAAAAATGTCGAGCTTAAAGTTTCCAAGGATGAGGCCGAAGGTAAACATTCCGAGACTCAAATCTTGTCTTGCGTTTTCATAGTCGAATATTTTTTGCTGAACTGTTGTTCTTTTTGACTTACAACACTGATAAAGCATTCATGTGCTATGATCGAAGAGGCCGAGAATCTGAAGACCCTGGTGGTGGAAAACAAGGATCTCCGCCGAGAGCTAGACCAGCTTAAGGCGGATCATGAGAAGAGCATTGCTCAAGTTCTCGAATCCTCCTCCATGGCCACCGTGGAGTGTGATCGCAAGTTTGCACTCCACGAGGAGAAAATCTCGGATCTCAACGACGAGCTTTTCATAGAGAAGGACCTTTCCGAGGCGCTTCGAGCTGAACTCCGGAGTCTTCGTGAGGAGAAAACCAAAGTTGATGACGTCATCTTTGGTATGTTTCCATCTTTCTGACTTGTCTACGTTATTCGACTCTTTCGATGTCGGATTTATTAAACCGTTTTGCGTTATATGCATAGGTCCTCTGAACTTGACAGACTCCACCTCTACCGAGCCTCGCACCCACCGGCTTACCCAAGTCGATGATTTGCTTCATGACTTCCGCCAATCCATTGACGATATTGGCGAAGCTCTCAAGGTTCCGAACATGCATAGCATGTCTGACTTTCAGGTGCGGGATAAAGCAAAGGAGATGCCGCAGCTTGTCCAGGACTGGAACATGTCCTACGCGCGATCTACAGCGCAGAACACTCTCACAATGGTCATGAGCCACCATGGAAGCATGGAAATCTGGCAAGTGACCAGAGGGTACTCTACTATGGACGAAGACAACCAGAAATAGGATATCAAAGTCATCATGGACTCCTGCGCTGGATATGGGTGCCATGTAGCTGATTTAACCAGCTACGACACTCCCTTCTTCAACCGCGTGGACACACCGCCTCCGCCTCCAGAAGAAGCAGTCGAAGTTTCTGACGATGAACAAACCACATCAGATTTGGACATCTCGGATCGTTATCAGGGTGCAGCTGACGTGTCCAGCGAGCCGGTAGCTCCTACCTCTCCTCCTGCATCATAAGTCATCAGAATGAAACAGATGTGTTATTCTGAAAACATTATGGATCTGTAAATAAGTAGTGTAATACTTTTGATGGTGCTAAATTTTTATCTATTTAGCACTTTTGGCATAAATTTTGTGTGCCTGAAATGTTTGCACAAGCACTTGTATTTTTTGTCTGTACTTATCGTTTATCTGGCTTTCTGCCTCGTCCCTTTCGTGAGCTGGCTAAACTTTCAGCACAGAAACTTTGCCGAGCAACGGAGCTCAATTGCTAAACTAGTTTAAACTCGGAAACAAAGCCGGCTTCCAGTACCAACAATTCACTACTCGGAAAATACCCGCATCCGGCAATCAGACAAATAACCAAAGTATAGACTAGGAAATATAGATTTATACCCGAAGGTAGCAATTTTAGAATCGGAAATCTAAACTAGAACGAACATGAGCATAAAGTACTTTCAAGTATTCTGGGATTTTCGACTGTGACATGATCATTCGGAAATAAGATGGTAAAAACTTCTTAGAAAAAACTTGAGGCAACCAAAACTTTTATTTCTCACAGAACATGTACACATATATGATTACAAAGAAGGATAAACTAAGAATAAAAGGGACGTAGTTGAGCAATATTCCATGGTCTGTCTAACTCATCTGGATTTGTACTGCCTCCAGCTCTCTTTCTCTTCTTAGTAGCAGGTCTTTCTTTGACTGGCCTCATATCAGTTAGGTAGTATGAACCAGTGTGCAATACTCGGCTAACTAAAAATGGCCCTTCCCATACTGGGGAAAGTTTGTGCTTTCTTTGTTGCACAAACCGGAGAACCAAATCGCCCTTATTGAAAGATCTGTTTCTAACTCTCTGGCTATGATACTTGTGTAACTTCTGCTGATAGGCTGTTGATCTCATTTCAGCAACGACGCGAACTTCTTCGACTAAGTCGAGATCATTTTGTCGAGAAATCTCGGCATCCTCATCAATATACGCGGCCACTCTAGGAGAAGTGTGAATCAAATCACTAGGAAGAACTGCTTCTGTGCCATAGACCAAGAAGAAAGGTGTGTATCCGGTTGACCTGTTCGGAGTTGTTCGTAAACTCCATATTACAGAAGGTAATTCCTCTGCCCAAGCCCCCACATCACGTCGTAGTGGTGCTTCGAGTCTCGGTTTTAGTCCTTGTAGGATTAAACCATTTGCTCTTTCGACTTGTCCATTAGCCTACGGATGTGCGACTGACGCAATGTCAAGCCGGATATTTTGTTTGTTGCAGAATTCAGCAAGTTCTCCCATAGAGAAATTACTCCTGTTGTCCGTGATAATACTATGTGGATAACCATACTGGATTATAACATCCTCGACAAATCTTTTGGATGTTGCTCCATCACAACTAGTGACGGGTTTAGCCTCAATCCATTTGGTGAATTTATCCACCATCACTAAGAGGTGAGTGATGTCTATGCACTTCTATTCTTGTAGACAGTTGTTGGGCCTCCAAGTGCAGAGGTTTGTAGAACAGTAGCAAGTTTCCCTTAAGTGGATCACCCAAGGTTTATCGAACTCAGGGAGGAAGTGGTCAAAGGTATCCCCTCTCAAGCAACCCTGCAATCAAGATACAAGAAGTCTCTTGTGTCCCCAACACACCCAATAGACTTGTCATGTGTATAGGTGCACTAGTTCGGCGAACAGATAGTGAAATACAAGTGGTAAGGATAATTATAAGTGGTAACGGTGTAAGAAAATAGCTTGCTGGCGTGTGGTTGACGTGGGAAAAGACTAAAGGCAAACTAAAATAAAGATGGAAGCAAGCAAACATGTAACAGATCTAATTGCAAACGGTGTATCAATGCTTAGAAACAAGGCCTAGGGATCATACTTTCACTAGTGAACACTCTCATATAAATATCTTCTCTTTATGATACTACTCTTAACTACTCTCCGGTTGGACACTCTAATCAAGGGTAGGGCTATAACAGCACACCTCAAAGTAAGCCTTTCCCATATAGATAACCCCACACTGTCACCTTGAGCTCTAGATGGTTCCAACCAACACCACAATTTCATAAAGGCATCCAACTCCAAATATAACACATAACAAGTATTTGTAATCTCTAGCCTAAGTGCCACCATGGTGTGCATGCTGTCACTTTCACACACATGGGGAGAGCAGAGATCTATTAAAGCACTTGAGTAGCAATGTAGATCTATAGATTACAAGCTCATGATCACAATATGATCATGCATAGAGAGAGAGATGAACACATAGCTATCGGTAGAACCATTAGCCTCGAGAGAGAACTACTCCCTCCTCAACATGGGAATCAGCCACGGCGATGGAGATGGCGGTGGAGATCGATGGAGATGGCTCCGGGGGCACTTCCCCGTCTCGGCAGGGTGCTAGAACAGAGACTTTCTGTCCCCCGAATCTCCACCTTCGGTGGTGGCGGCGCTGCGGAACTTTTTGTGGATTTCTGATTGACGATTCAGGGTTTCTGCCTCAGGAGGAATATATAGGCGAAGGAGGCAAGGTCGGTGGCCAGCCAGGGGGCCCACACCAGGCCCTGGCGCGGCCTAGGGTTACCTGCGCCAAGGGGAGTGTGGCCACCCTGTGGCCCCTCTCCGGCTCTCCTTTTGGCTCCGTGAATCTTCCGGTAAAATATCAACTTCGGCTTTTGTCCCATCCAATTCCGAGAATATTGATTTTATGACTTTCCTGGAACCAAAAATAGCAGAAAACAGGCAACTGGCACTGTGGCATCTTGTTAATAGGTTAGTCCAGGAAAGTGTATAAAAATTACTCCAAAGTTGGAACAAAACACAAGAAAGTAGATAAAACGAAGCATGGAACATAAAAAATTATAGATACATTTGCAATGTATCAACATCCCCAAGCTTAACTCCTGCTCGTCCTCGAGTAGGTACGTGATAAAAAGAAAGAATAATTTTTGAGGTGACATGCACCATCATAAACTTGATCAAAGTATTTGTAAAACATTCAAAGCTGGGATCATAGTTCTTCAATCATGATGCAACAGTGCTTTGCAAGACGTTTGTTTGTTTCACATAAAGAAAATATAGCATAGTGGCATTCAGCTTATTCCTCATAGAGTAGCAAACATAAATGCATAGGACACCTTCAAAGTTCATAAGAGTGACTAGATACAAATAGTTTAAAAGAAGCAATATCAAGGTATGCATCAATCAACAAGTCTTGGGACAATGCACATAGAACTAAGAATGGCCACTATGCTCTCAAAGTAGGTGCATAAAGATAGAAGGTGGAGACTCAACATAAAAGTAAAAGAAAGACCTTCATAGAAGGAAGTAGGGATTCAAGTCTCATAAAGAGCTTCCAAAAATTATGGTACTTAATAGCTTTCATCTCTCATTGCCCCTATCATAAGCATCTTGAAGGTGATTAAGGTTAAAGTGACATAACTAAGAGGATATGCTTGACAAGTTATAAGCCAAAATCTCATGCCCCTTACTTACGAAGATTGAACCTCATGCTACTCAACTTTAGTCACAAGTAAGATCTTGTCATTGTAAGTACATATGTATCATAGAGAACCGCCAACAGGGTACCCCTTGCACATGATACAGGAGCTATCCCATAATCAAAATTACAAGGCAAGTAGACAATGAGCATCTCAGCGATCTTTTTATTTGCTATTTGCATAGGTTTTTATTGAGGATGCTTCATAGAGTGCTCATTATGGTTATGCTGCAAGTTTCCACCATGATTAGGCATGGCTTAGGCTAGCGGCCCAGGCATTTCTCTAACACACATACAAACTCCATGATCTTACAAGTTCCACTTTTATTTCACACCGCCGAGATCCATAAGCAAAAGAACATGATATCAACAGGGTACAAAGTACAAGTGAAATGTTGAAAGCGTTCCCCATGATACATGGTTCTGCTAATTTCAACTGATAAAGCGCAAGCATATACGCAACAAAGATGGACACAATGGGTCAATTTTATTAAATGCAAGAAAAGTAAAGCGTGCCATCAAGTTCGTGAGAGCTTTAATCACTAGTTTTCTCATAACAAGTTTAATTCGGAAGGTAAACAAAAACATGAATATACTTGGAATATCATAAGCTAGTAGGTAGGTACGGTGGACTCTTTGGAATAACTTGGTTTAAGGAGTTGGATGCATGAGTGGAACTCACACTTGGTTATGGAGGCTAGCAAAAGACTGGGAGCGACAAACTAAGAGAGCAATAATGGCCATAATCATGCATAGCGACAAAACATCATTGATCAAAGCATAAAGTGATACTACAAGTCAAAAACTAAAGGATCATAAAGGCTATGGTGACTTGGGATAGTCATAACATGGTGTGAGCATGCGCCAAGTCAACCCAAATAAAGCATCAAAGGAGAATACCACAATACTATGCTTTAATATGCTAAAACAACGCATGATTCATCCAAGGCACATTAAGCAATCTCAATTGTTTATAACATGTCATGCTACAGCAAATAATACTAAGCATAAAACAAAAACAGTATCAAGCATGGCATGACAAAGCATATGTGACAGTCAAAAACAAGCTCTCTTTAACACTTAAGCATGGACTTTCCTACTCTTTTCCAATCCAGACCAAACTATTTGAAAACCAATGTATGAAAAGGGGGTCCAACCAATTTATTCAGCAAACTAAGCAAACCAAGCAAATGAAAACCAAAACGAAAAACGAAAAAGAAGACGCTCCTAGAACAACACAACTGTGCATCAAACAATAAAAATGAAGTGTTTGGAAGAAACCTGGGATTTTTATTGATGAAGAAGGGGATGCCTTGGGCATCCCCAAGATTTGACGCTTGTACTTCCTGGATATTTCTTGGGGTGACACACGTGGCATCCCCAAGCTTGAGCTTTAGTCCATCCTTCATCTCATTACCCATTCCTTCCATACACCTGAAAATTTTCCTTCATACAAAACTTCACACAATCTTTATTAGCAACATTAGTGCACTCAAGATAATTGGTATTTAAGGTTCAGTTATAACACCAATAAAACTTCCATTAAAACACAAGATACTGTAGCACTTCCCTCAAAAAGCTCAATTCCCCAAAAGAACTCAAAAAGGAACCAACAAGAAGCAAATGCGGAAAATGGCAGAAATCTGTCAAAACAGACCAGTAGGTAAAGACGATTTTTTTCGAAGACCTTCTGTTTCTCAAATAAAAAAGTGTTTAACTAATGAAAGTTATATAACAACCTGGGTCAGAAGCACAAAAATCCACGCCTCAAAAGTACGTTCAGATATTTTACACGATTTTTTATGGTGAAGCACAGAAATCTGTTTTAGGACAGCAACTTTCTCAATCATTACTTCTCTCTCAATAGAGGTTACTGTTGGCACAAAAAGCAAAAATAAAAAGGATAAGGTTAGATTATTACAGAAGTAATAACTTCCAAGACTCATCTAAAAAAATTGGGTTATCTCGCAATAAGTACTTTTCTTTAACGCCTTTAAGTTAGGCATGATAGTTTGAGAAGATGCTCACATAAGAAATATGAATTGAAGTAAGAGAGAGCATCAAGAAGCAAACTCAAAGCACATTTAAGTCTAACCCACTTCCTATGCATAGGAATCTTGTAAAGAAACAAGTCATGAAAGCACAAAGCAACAAGCATAGGAAAGCAAAACAAGTGCAACTTCAAAATTTTCAACATAAAGAGGGGAAACCTAATATTGTTGTGATGCATAAAACCATGTTTCCCTCTCTCATAATAACTTTCAGTAGCATCATGAATAAAATTAACAATATAACTATCACATAAAACATTCTTATCATGAGCCACATGCATATAATCATTATTACTCTCCACATAAGCATAGTTATTCTTACTAATTGTAGCGGGAGCAAGTTCAACAAAATAGCTATCATTATTATTCTCATCACCATAATCATCAAATATAGGAGGCATATTGTAATCATTAATTTTATCCTCAATAGTAGGTGGGGAATAGAATAGCTATCTTCATAAGCAATAGAATAGCTATCTTCCAAACTGGGGAACTAAAAAGATCATTTTCATAAAAACTAGCTTCCCCAAGCTTAGACTTTTCCATAGCATTAGCAATAATGGTGTCCAAAGAATTCATACTAACAACATTGCTATTAGCATGCAAATAAAGTTCCATAGGTTTTTTAATTTTCTCTTCAAACACTTCATGTCCCAACTCAAGATAAATACTATAAAGATCTCTAATTTTGTTGTTGTTTTCCATTAAGCCTAACTAGTGAAAATAAAAACAAGAAACAAAAAGACAAAATTGCAGAATCTAAAAGAAATGACTTCAAGCACTCACACCGGAGGATGTGAGTACCTTTTACCTTACCTCCCCGGCAACGGCGCCAGAAAATAGCTTGATATCTACGCACTTCTATTCTTGTAGACAGTTGTTGGGCCTCCGAGTGTAGAGGTTTGTAGAATAGCAGCAAGTTTCCCTTAAGTGGATCACCCATGGTTTATCGAACTCAGGGAGGAAGTGGTCAAAGGTATCCCCTCTCAAGCAACCCTGCAATCAAGATACAAGAAGTCTCTTGTGTCCCCAACACACCCAATACACTTGTCAGGTGTATAGGTGCACTAGTTCGGTGAATAGATAGTGAAATACAAGTGGTAAGGATAATTATAAGTGGTAACGGTGCCAGAAAATAGCAAACGGTGGACGTGGTTGACGTGGGAAAAGACTAAAGGAAAACTGAAATAAAGATGGAAGCAAGCAAACATGTAACAGATCTAATTGCAAACGGTGTATCAATGCTTAGAAACAAGGCCTAGGGATCATACTTTCACTAGTGAACACTCTCCTATAAATTTCTTCTCTTTATGATACTACTCTTAACTACTCTCCGGTTGGACACTCTAATCGATGGCAGGGCTCTAACAGCACACCTCAAAGTAAGCCTTTCCCATCTAGATAACCCCACACAGTCACCTTGAGCTCTAGATATTTCCAACAAATACCACAATTTCATAAAGACATCCAACTCCAAATATAACTCATAACAAGTATTTTGTAACATCCCAAAAAATTTCATCTGAAAACCATCATCATTGCACTCATATCACCATGGCATGTGTTGCATTGCATCTAGTTTGTCCTCCAAAGATTTGGTGGAATTTTGAGGCAATTTAGAGCCCTTTTGCTAAATCCAAAACCTAGGAAAAGAAAATCTAAAAGAAAAAGAAAAGGGGAGAAAAAAAGAAACATCAGCAGTAGTTCTGGCCTTTTCGGCCCAAACCAGCCCAACAAGCCCACCCCTCCCCCTCTCTTTCTTTTTCTCACGCCCCCTCTGCACACCCCCTCCCACTTACACGTCGGCCCCACTCCCACGTCATCGCCACCTCGTCGTCTTCAATCCAGGCGACGAATAGACCCCCTACTCCCTCTGCCGTTTCCAAACCCAGCCGAATCCGGGCGTTTCTGCGATTAAATCGCCATTACGACCACCCCTTCTTAACCCCACCCCCTCCTTATCAATTTCCCCCCTCACTACCCCCGGAGATCCCCCAGGCTCAACAATTGCAAGCTCGAACCGCCACTGTCCGACGCAACTCCGGCGATGATTCTGGTGAGCTCCAACCACCTCGCGCCCTCCTCTCTGCCCTATTCCCTTCGCCACGTCTTAGCCCACCTTTTAACCCTGGCTGCGTGCCTTTTCTTGCTCCAGGTCGACGACACGATCATCACTGGTAAACTCCCTCTATTGCCGCCGTCCGTCGAGTTTTCTGGTAAGCCTAGGGTTTCCGCTGCCCCTTTTTAGCCTCTACTAGACCGTGCTGACTCGGGCGCACCTCACTGACCTCTCTCCTTGCCTTTTTGAGCCCCAGATCATCGTCACCGTCGCAGGGACACGAGCTCCGCCGTTGACAGAACTCCGACGAGGAATCGGGATCAAGGCAGACCACCCCTCTCTCCACCACGTCCATCAACGAGACCGCCTCGACCGCCACGACCTCTGGTAAGGGTCCACAGACCCCCTGCCCCTTTAGAACCGCCGGAACACCGCCGTCCGACGAGCCGCCAGACGAAGAGCAGTAGCGCCAGTTCGTGGATGCGCTACTGTGAAACTTTCGATCAGGTTTTAGCGGCTAGGATTAGATCTCTAGTCGAAGCGGTACGGGCTGATCCAATTCGTCCATTTGCCACTTAAAATCTGACGGCCCGCAGCGATCGATCCGACCGAACCGGTATGGACCAATAAGAAAGCGCCACGTCGGCTAGGATATCTGTTTAATTAGAAAAATAGACAGAATATATATTAAACTTAGAAATTCAATAACTTTTGATCCACAAATCAGAAAAATGCAAATTTGGTGTCTATGGATTCAGAAAAATGAGACCTTTATTGTTGAGGCCTTGTTTCACACTTTTACTTCAGAAAAATTGGAATTATAGGCAGAACCTTTTTAGGAGTATTTTGCTCATAAAAATTATTCTATAAATTGTGTTTAGGTTTTTATTATGCCTTTAGATAGGATATTTTAACCTCTGTACTGTAGACTCTATAAGTTTTAGAGCTTTGTTCATATCATTGCATTTGTATTCATTCATATTTTTGTGATACTATATTGATTGAATTATTGTTATTGTATTGTTCTATGTGTAGATTGTGAAGTTTGTTGCTGTGGGGATTGTACCTATTCCCCTAGCTACCAAGGCAAGTGATATTTCATCTTATGTCCTATTATTTTCACTATTGCACTAGTGATATTTTGGTGGATATTAGCATGATAATATTATTTATATGTTACTATACTATGCTATGCTATCCTATAGATGATATCTTGGTAGTATTTCCTAGTTGAAAAACTTCATATGCTAGAGTGCTTAGCCATGCTATTAGAATTCGTGGGTGGAAATTCATATAAGATAGTATGAAAGGATATTATTTTGTTTGACTAAGAAAACAACTAATGTTAATGAAACACCTGGGTGGAATAGGACTTGCTTGGATTATGTTGAGTGGTTACTCAGGGGCCATGTCTATGGTCAGCTGGTGTATCGCACTTGTGGATGGCCACCCAGGAACAAAGAGATTGGAGATGTTCTTGTCACGAAGCTTCCAGTGCAGCCACATGGCATATGGGCTCTGCCTTGACCAACTAAGTTGCAAGAACTCAGCGAGACTGACAAAAGGTGGTAGTTATGATAGGATGGAACGCGTCCGTGGTGGTCTGAGGGATTGCTTCTGAAAAGTCTCGTATCGATGCATGTCGAGTCTTGTGGGGAAAGTGCACCACCTCTCGAGAGGGTAAAACTAAGTACTGAGCCGTGTCCCCGGTTATGGACAATTTCTGAGCCTCAAGACAGTGAAGTAGTTCAATAATCTCCTCATCCAAACTTATCTAAGTTAAAACTTGTGGGTGAACAAGGGTAGAGGTTCAGTGATGTCTATCATTGGTACCTTAGTGTTTTGAAAGAGAAAACTTACTCTTCAAAAACTATGAGATAAAAACTTGCTTTTAGCAAAGTCAGCCAAAACCACACTTAGCCATATATTCATGTAGTTGTTGGATTATACTAAGCATCTATGGTATCACTTGCCAATACAATTCCAAATGTATTGACCCTTTGTGGCTGTAACTTAATCATGTTGCAGGATACTCTAATGATGAGTAGGGTTGCGGGTCTACACTCGACATGTTTGCATGTGGCGCATGAAGACAAAAGACTCTATTATTATACTATGTATTGTGAACTTTGAGTAATCTTAGCCTTGGGCTAAGTGAGTTGTAAGAACCATTATATTCCTGGATATGCGATGTAATAATGACCTTTGTTTCTGTGTACTTCATCTTAAACTGTGGGTGCTAGCAATTCGATCCAGGGACTAGCACTGCAATCACAGGGATCTTACCTTATTATGGTGAGATCTTACAGATGGTATCAGAGCACTATGTTGCCTGTAGGTTCGTGACCTTAGATTGGATTAGACTAAGGAAAACCCTTAGGAAAAATAACTTTATATTCAAACTTTACCCTTGTCTTTTCATCTCGTAAAACTTTCCCTGGTCATCCTTTCTCATATATTTTTGTAGATGTCCACCATCAATGAATCTATCAAGAAGGGACCACTGATGACTATGACCCTTGAGTGTGAGACAGAATTTCCCAAGGCACTTAAGAACCTCATGATCGGCTTGGGAATGGATGGTGAAGCCGTGTACAAGGGATTTCCTATGATAAACGAGGGACAAGAGTATTGGTGGGTGCAACTCCATTTGTATAAGAACAAGGAAGATGATCCCAAGAGTACGGGATTCTGCATGTTCACCAACTCTGAAATGCACACGTCATTCTTTGACTCTGCAAGGAATGCTACGTGGAAAGCCATTGAGGAACTTGGGGAAAGACTAAAGTATAGAATGCTCAATACTCAGGAGGATCCAAGGAGGAGAAACGTCTTGTCCAAGATTCAAAGGCCACTGTAAAACGACTAAGTAAGGATATCATAGGCTTGGCTTTGGAGCTATGCGACCAAGACAAGCAGATTGCTGCCAAGGATGCCCAGATTGCTACCTTGGTTAATAAGGAGTGAGATACTAGTTGGACCACCACCCTTGGCGTTTTACCACGTTAGTATTTTGATCATACCGACCTATGTGGTATGGCAAAAATAAGTTATGTCTGGAACCTTGACTGCTTTGAGTTGAATAATGTATTTCTACTTGGTATGAGGAATGTTTTGTTGGTTGATTTCATTTTATCTTTGCATATTTTGTGACTTGTGTTATTACTAATTTTCTTCATACTATGCAAAAGATGCCGAATTTTTTCTACAGCACGGCCAAGGATTTCAAGGGAACTCGCTTTGGGACTCGTATGTTGGAGCTCATCCATGTGCTCGCTCTTCCAATCCCTACCATTCAGGGACTTCAGCTGAGGAAGTTTCAGAGGAAGGACTTATGGGGATTCAGAGTTACCCAGCCAGGACGTGAGACAGAGCCCCAAACTAGGGAGACTGCCTTCAAGATACTCCATGATGACATGGAGAGGGGCCTTAACGTCGCTATGCAGGAGTTGTTGGGACGCCTATGTGGATGTCACTCTTCTGAGATCAGGAGCCACTACTTCCACTTCTTTGGGAGGCGCGACGAGGACGGAGAGCCTATTGTGTTGGATGAGGCCACTAAGGAGTCTATCAAGCCCGTGCGTCACCACCTCCAGGATTTAGAGAGCCTTATCAGACACCTTGATACTGATAGGACTAATGTGATGCTTAGCAACGATGAACTACGAGTCCAACTTAAGGAGAAGGACAAGGCCTTCCAGGAATAGGAGAATCGAATCAAGGAAATGGAGAAGAAGTTTGAAAACCAGGAGAAAAAATTCAAGAACCAAGAGAAGAGGGTTCAGGAGAAGAATAAGAAGATCAGAGACTTGGAGACTGAGTTAGAGCTTGAGGACATTGAGCTGCAAGCAGATCACGAGGTGATAGAGAGGCTACGCACACAGAAGAGAGAATTGCAGGCAAAGATCGATGCTTTGTCTACAAGCTTGGAGGAATACAAGGCAGGATTCGCCGCAGCAGGACTTACACTAGTGGAGGAGGAAGTTGACATGGAGGAGTAGTGATACTTATCCATCTATCTACCGTTTTATTATCGAGTCGCATAGATCATACCGACTTGTGGGTGACTATGCTAGTATGTTTATTTTCGCAAACTCTGTTATTGTCGTGATGTTGAACCTGCATGTGCTTGTTTGTTTGATTGTTGTTATTCTACTTGGGATATCTATCTTTACTTACCCTTATTAAACCCACATATGCCTCCCCGTCGCAACAACGAGGACAATAACGACAATGGTAATGGAATGCAGCAAATGATGGTTGCGCAGACACAATTGATGCAAATGATGACTCAATTCATGGCGAACCAGAATCAGAACAACAACAACAACCAGAACAATCCACCACCTCTGGATATGCTCACAAGATTTCTATGGCTGAGACCTGCTAAGTTCTCTGGTACTACTGATCCCATGGTATAAAATGACTGGCTATGCTCTGTGAATAAGGACTTAGTCACAGTTGGTTGCACTGATGCGGAAAAGGTCAGATTTGCAGCACACTTACTGGAAGGTCATGCAGCTACTTGGTGGGACAATTTCCAACTTACTCACCCCATTGAAGAGGTAACTTGGGCAATATTTGAGGATGGATTTCGTACCACTCACATCTCTTCTGGAATAATGGGGTTAAAGAAAAAGGAGTTTCACAACCTCAAACAACACCACCGCAGTATTTCTGAGTACATCGAAGAGTTCAACAATCTATCACGTTATGCACCAGATGATGTTGACACTGACGCAAAGAGAAAGGAGAAGTTCCTTGATGGGTTGAATGATGAGATATCTATGCAACTATCTGTTGCTTATGTTCCAACCTATCAATCTCTGTGTGATAAAACTACCATCCTAGAAAACAAGATGAAGCAAGTGGAGGGTAGAAAAGGAAGCACCATTTTGATAAGTTTGGATCAGGATCACCTCACAAGCGTTCCCATGGTGATGGAAGCGGGAGTTCAGGATTCCACAAGAATGGGAATCATAACAACCATCGTAACAATAACCACCACCACGATGGGAACAATCATCATGGACATAACAAAGGTGGGTTCAGGAACAACCACAATGGTCATGGCCATGGGAATCAAAATGGTCAGAATCGTCACAATCAGCCAGCGAAGAAAGACATCAGTCAGGTGGAATGTTTCAAGTGCAAGAAGACATGCCACTATGCTAATGAATGCCCAGAGAAGAAGACTGATGGGGCTAAGCCGAACCCATTTCAAAAGGGTCATGTGAATCACATCAATGTGGAGGAAATTCAAGAAGGATCTGACGCCATGATTGGTAAGTTCAAGATTAACTCCTTTCCTGCACTTATCCTTTTCGATACCGGCGCATCGCATTCATTCATTTCAAGAGCATTTGTATTCAAAAACAAACTCTCCACTGAAACCATTGGATGTCCCATTAAGGTAAGCTCCCCAGGTGGAGAAATGATAGTAAATTCTGTGTGCCGGCAGATAATCCTAGAGATTGGAAAGAACAAGTTTCCAGTTAATTTAATAATCGTAGAGTCCCAAGGATTAGATATAATATTAGGGATGGACTAGTTGACATGTTATGAGGGAGTGATAGATTGTGCCAAACAAACTATTATGCTCACCACCACAGAAAAGAAACGGATCAGGTTCAAGTCTAACTTTGAACCCAAGGGGAGCAAGGTTAATTGTCTTAAGGGGGTTAGCCTAGACAGTGTACCAATAGTGAAGGAGTACCCAGATGTGTTCCCTGAAGAATTACCTGGCATGCCACCAGATAGAGATGTGGAGTTTCTGATAGACCTACTGCCGGAACTAGACCTATAGCAAAGAGACCTTACAAAATGTCGGTGGACGAGTTAAAAGAACTCAAGAAACAGTCGGGAGAACAGTTGAAAAAGGGGTTTATCCAACCAAGTTCTTCGTCTTGGGGAGCACTAGTTTTATTTGTTGAGAAGAAGGACCGAAGTCAAAGGCTATGCATAGATTATCGATCACTTAATGAAGTGACCATAAAGAATAAATATCCCCTACCTAGAATAAATGATCTCTTCGATCAGCTAGAGGGAGCATGTGTGTTCTCAAAATTTGATCTTCGATCAGGATACTTCCAACTAAAGATTAGAGAACATGATATACCAAAGACTGCATTTACCACTAGATATGGGTTGTATGAATATAAAGTGATGCCGTTTGGGTTGACCAATGCACCGGCCTATTTCATGAACATGATGAATAAGGTATTCATGGAATTTATTGACAAGTTCGTAGTGGTATTCATCGATGACATATTGGTATATTCCAAGAGCAACAAAGAACATGAAGAACATCTACGCCTAATTCTAGAGAAACTCAGGGAACACAAACTATATGCCAAGTTCAGTAAATGTGAATTTTGGCTGAATGAAGTGGGTTTTCTTGGGCATATAGTATCTGGAAATGGTATAGCTGTTGACCCAGCAAAAGTGGCAGCTGTGACAGAATGGGAACCTCCTAAATCGGTTAAAGAAATCCGTAGTTTCCTAGGCCTAGTAGGATACTATCGGAGGTTCATTGAAAATTTCTCTAAGATAGCAAAGCCTATGACTGGTCTGCTAAAGAAAGAGAAGAAGTTTAACTGGACAGAAGCATGTGAAACCAGCTTTCAGGAGTTGAAGAAGAGATTAATGTCAGCACCAGTGTTATGTTTGCCAGATCTTGAGAAAGACTTTCAAGTCTATTGTGATGCATCTCACCAAGGACTGGGAGGTGTACTAATGCAGGAAGGTAGAGTTGTAGCTTATGCATCAAGGCAACTCAAAAATCATGAAGTGAACTATCCTACTCATGACCTAGAGCTGGCATCAGTTGTGCATGCCGTAAAAACATGGAGGCATTATCTTATGGGAAAGCGTTGTGAAATGTTCACCGATCACAAGAGTCTGAAATACATTTTTACACAGAAGGAACTCAACATGAGACAAAGAAGATGGCTAGAACTTATCAAGGACTACGACTTAAGTTTGCAATACCATCCTGGAAAGGCAAATGTCGTAGCCGATGCATTAAGCCGCAAGGTTTATGTAAATGGCCTCAATAAAGGAGAATTGCCAGAGGAGTTATGTGCCCAATTTAGGGAGTTGAGATTAGAGATAGTGCCTGAAGGATACCTTGCCTCCTTGGAAGTGCAGCCCACACTGATGAACATAATTCAAGAAGCTCAAAAGATGGACAAGGAAATAGAAGAAATCAAAAGTAAAATTAGAGAAGGCAAGGCAAAAGGATTTCATGTATATGAACAAGGAACCTTATGGTACGAAAAACGTATCTGTATTCCGCAGGATCTTGAACTTAAGAAGTTGATCTTACAAGAAGCTCACAACTCACCATATTCAATTCATCCTGGCAACACCAAGATGTATATGGATGTTAAGGAAAGATTCTGGTGGAATAATTGAAAGAAAGATATAGCAGAACACATTGCCCTGTGCGACGTATGTAGTCGTGTAAAGGCAGAACATCAGAAACCGGCGAGATTATTACAACCACTGCTAATACCTGATTGGAAATGGGATAAAATTGGTATGGATTTTATCACCAGACCGCCAAGGACTAAATCTGGATACGATTCTATATGGGTTATTGTTGTTCGCTTGACAAAAGTGGCTCATTTCATACCGGTGAAGACCACTTACACAAGTGCCAAGCTAGCCAAGATATACATGAATAGAATTGTATGTTTACATGGGGTGCCTAAGAGTATCGTGTCAGATAGAGGGACTCAATTCACTTTGCACTTTTGGCGACAACTTCACGAGTCATTGGGAACTCGACTAGAATTCAGCACTGCGTTTCATCCACAGACTGATGGACAGACAGAAAGGACCAATCAGATATTGGAAGATATGCTAAGAGCTTGTGTGTTAGATTATGGATCTAGTTGGGATGAAAGTCTACGATACGCAGAGTTTTCCTACAATAACAGCTATCAATCAAGCATAGAAACATTTGAATTCCTTTATGGAAGGAAGTGTACTACACCGTTGTTGTGGAATGGAGTAGGAGAAAGAAATTTGTTTGGGTCAGACTAATCAAGGAGGCTGAAGAGAAAGTCAAGATGGTGAGGGATAGGCTAAAGGTAGCCCAATCTGGACAAAAGAGCTATGCAGATCCAAAACATAGAGAGGTCACCTATGAGGTTGGTGATAGAGCTTATCTCAGGGTATCACCACTTCATGGTGTGAAGAGATTTGGAATCAAAGGAAAATTAGCACCACGCTATGTAGGACCCTTCAAGATTTTGAGCCGCAAAGGAGAAGTGGCATATGAGATAGAATTACCAGAATCTCTGTCAGCAGTTCATAATGTATTTCATGTCAGTCAGCTGAAAAAGTGTCACCCAGAGATGGAAGAAACTTTGTTGAAAGACACTATACCGTTAGAAGAAGTTCAGCTGGAGAATGATCTCACTTATGAAGAGAAACCTATTAAGATTCTGGAGACAGCAGAAAGAATTACCCGTACCAAGACAATCAAATTCTGCAAAGTGCAGTGGAACCATCACACTGAATCAGAAGCAACATGGGAGCGAGAGGATGAACTTCAGAGGGATCACCCTCACCTATTTGCTAGCCAACCCGAATCTCGAGGGCGAGATTCATCTTAAGGGGGTTAGATTTGTAACATCCCAAAAAAATTCATCTGAAAACCATCACCATTGCACTCATATCATCATGGCATGTGTTGCATTGCATCTAGTTTGTCCTCCAAAAATTTGGTGGAATTTTGAGGCAATTTAGAGCCCTTTTGATATATCCAAAACCTAGGAAAAGATAATCTAAAAGGAAAAAGAAAAGGGGAGAAAAAATAAACAGCAGCAGCAGTTCTAGCCTTTTCGGCCCAAACCAGCCCAACAAGCCCACCCGGGCCACCCCTCTCGCTCTCTTTCTTTTTCTCACGCCCCCTCTGCACACCCCCTCCCGCTTACACGTCGGCCCCACTCCCACGTCATCACCACCTCGTCGTCTTCAACCCAGGCGACGAACAGACCCCCCACTCCCTCTGCCGTTTCCAAACCCAGCCGAATTCGGGCGTTTCCGCGATTAAATCGCCATTATGACCACCCCTTCTTAACCCCCTCCCCTCCTCATTAGTTTTCCCCCACTCACTACCCCCGGAGAGCCCCCAGGCTCCCTAGTTGCAAGCTCGAACCGCCACTGTCCGACGCAACTCCGGCGATGATTCCAGTGAGCTCCGACCACCTCGCGCCCTCCTCTCTGCCCTATTCCCTTCACCACGTCTTAACCCACCTTTTAACCCTGGTCGTGTGCCTTTTCTTGCTCCAGGTCGACGACACGATCATCGCCGGCGAACTCCCTCTGCCGCCACCGTCCGTCGAGTTTTCTGGTAAGCCTAGGGTTTCCGCCGCCCCTTTTTAGCCTCTACTAGACTGTGCTGACCCGGGCGGACCTCACTGACCTCTCTCCTTGCCTGTTCGAGCCCCAGATCACCGTCACCATCGCAGGGACACGAGCTCCGCCGTTGATAGAACTCCAGCGAGGAATCGGGATCGAGGCAGAACACCCCTGTCTCCACCACGTCCATCAACGAGACCGCCACGACCGCCACGACCTCTGGTAAGAGTCCACGAACCCCCTGCCCCTTTAGAACCACCGGAACACCGTCGTCCGACGAGCCGCTGCCGCGCACAGAGAGCCAGCGCCGCCAGTTCGTGGCTGCGCGCTGAGCACCGTTCGATCAGGTTTTAGCGGCTAGGATTAGATCTCTAGCCGAAGCGGTACGGGCTGATCCAATTCGTCCATTTGCCACTTAAAATCTGACGGCCCGCAGCGATCGATCTGACCGAACCGGTACGGACCAATAAGAAAGCGCCACGTCGGCTAGGATATCTGTTTAATTAGAAAAATAGACAGAATATATATTAAACTTAGAAATTCAATAACTTTTGATCCACAAATCAGAAAAATGCAAATTTGGTGTCTATGGATTCATAAAAATGAGACCTTTATTGTTGAGGCCTTGTTTCACACTTTTGCATCTGAAAAATTGGAATTATAGGCAGAACTTTTTTAGGAGTATTTTGCTCATAAAAATTATTCCATAAATTGTTTTTAGGTTTTTCTTATGCCTTTAGATAGGATATTTTAACCTCTGTACTATAGACTCTGTAAGTTTTAGAGCTTTGTTCATATCATTGCATTTGCATGCATTCATATTTTTGTGATACTATATTGATTGAATTATTGTTATTGTATTGTTCTATGTGTAGATTGTGTGGATTGTGAAGTTTATTGCTGTGAGGATTGTACCTATTCCCCTAGCTACCAAGGCAAGTGATATTTCATCTTATGTCCTATTATTTTCACTATTGCACTAGTGATATTTTGGTGGATATTAGCATGATAAGATTATTTATATGTTTCTATACTATGCTATCCTATAGATGATATCTTGGTAGTATTTCCTAGTTGAAAAACTTCGTATGCTAGAGTGCTTAGCCATGCTATTAGAATTCGTGGGTGGAAATTCATATAAGATAGTATGGAAGGATATTATTTTGTTTGACTAAGAAAACAACTAATGTTAATGAAACACCTGGGTGGAATAGGACTTGCTTGGCTTATGTTGAGTGGTTACTCAGGGGCCATGTCTATGGTCAGCTGGTGTATCACACTTGTGTACGGACACCTAGGAACAAAGAGATTGGAGACGTTCTTGTCACGAAGCTTCTAGTGCAGCCACATGGCATATGGGCTCTGCCTTGACCAACTAAGTTGCAAGAACTCAGCGAGACTGACAGAAGGTGGTAGTTATGATAGAATGGAATGCGTCCGTGGTGGTCTGAGGGATTGCTTCTGAAAAGTCTCGTCTCGATGCATGTCGAGTCTTGCAGGGAAAGTGCACCACCTCTCGAGAGGGTAAAACTAAGTACTTAGCCGTGTCCCTGGTTATGGACAATTTCTGAGCCTCAAGACAGTGAAGTAGTTCAATAATCTCCTCATCCAAATTTCTCTAAGTTAAAACTTGTGGGTGAACAAGGGTAGAGGTTCAGTGATGTCTATCATTGGTACCTTAGTGTTTTGAAAGAGAAAACTTACTCTTCAAAAACTATGAGATAAAACTTGCTTTTAGCAAAGTCAGCCAAAACCACACTTAGCCATACATTCATCTAGTTGTTGGATTATACTAAGCATCTATGGTATCACTTGCCAATACAATTCCAAATGTATTGACCCTTTGTGGCTGTAACTTAATCATGTTGCAGGATACTTTGATGATGAGTAGGGTTGCGGGTCTACACTCGACGTGTTTGCATGTGGCGCATGAAGACAAAAGACTCTATTATTATACTATGTATTGTGAACTTTGAATAATCTTAGCCTTGGGCTAAGTGAGTTGTAAGAACCATTATATTCCTGGATATGCGATGTAATAATGACCTTTGTTTCTGTGTACTTCATCTTAAACTGTGGGTGCTAGCAATTCGATCCAAGGACTAGCACTGCAATCACAGGGATCTTACCTTATTATGGTGAGATCTTACATATTTGTAATCTCTAGCTTAAGTGCCACCATGGTGTGCACGCTGTCACTTTCACACACATGGGGAGAGCAGAGATCTATTAAAGCACTTGAGTAGCAAGGTAGATCTATAGATTACAAGCTCATGATCACAATATGATCATGCATAGAGAGAGATGAACACATAGCTACCGGTAGAACCCTTAGCCTCGAGAGAACTACTCCTCCTCATCATGGGAATCAGCGGTGATGGAGATGGCGGTGGAGATCGATGGAGATGGCTCCGGGCACTTCCCGTCCGGCAGGGTGTGCCGAAATGTAGACTTTCTGTCCCCCGAATCTCCCCTTTGGTGGCAGCGGTGCTGTGGAACTTTTCATGGATTTCTGATTGACGATTTAGGGTTTCTGCCTCGGGAGGAATATATAGGTGAAGGAGGCAAGGTCGGTGGCCAGCCAGGGGGTCCCACACCATGCCCTGGCGCGGCCTAGGGTTACCCGTGCCAAGGGGGGTGTGGCAACCCTGTGGAACCTCTCCGGCTCTCCTTCTGGCTCCGTGAATCTTCTAGTAAAATATCAACTTTGGCTTTTGTCCCGTCCAATTCTGAGAATATTGATTTTCTAACTTTCCTGGAACCAAAATAGCAGAAAACAGGCAACTGACACTGTGGCATCTTGTTAATAGGTTAGTCCAGGAAAGTGTATAAAAAGTACTCCAAAGTTGGAACAAAACACAAGAAAGTAGATAAAACCAAGCATGGAACATCAAAAATTATAGATACATTTGCAATGTATCAGCGAGTAAATCCACTTGGAGCCCATTTGAACGGTCTTACCATATCAAGCCCCCAGACCGCAAAAGGCCATGTTATAGGTATTGTTCGCAGCTGATCAGCCGGAACGTGAGCTTGTTTGGCGTACTTTTGGCATCCCTTGCACGTCTTGACCAGCCATTCGGCATCTGCCTTGGCTGTAAGCCAGAAAAAAACATGTCGGAAAGCTTTTGCCACTAAAGATTTGGCTGCAACATGGTGACCGCACTCGCCTTCGTGGATTTCTCTGAAGATTTCCACTCCTTCTTCCGGAGATACGCAGAGCTGAAAGACCCTAGACACACTCCGCTTATAGAGCTCACCGTAACTACAGTATAGGCTTTTGCTCGACGGATGATCTGCCGGCTCAGAACTTCGTCTTTGGTTAATTTGCCATCTACCAAATAGTCGAGGTAGGGTTGAGTCCAGCTGGGAATTACAGCCAGAACTGCTATTAGAGGTGAGTCGGATTTGGTCGGATATTCCTCGTCCACTCCCTTTATTGAGGGAACTTTGAGGTGCTCTAAAAAGCGCCATTCGGGACCTCTTTCCGTGTAGAGCCTATTCGAGATAATGCATCTGCTTCCTCATTTTCTGCTCGAGGGATGTGTTGAACCTCAAACCCTTCGAATGATTTAGATAAATCGTCCACGTCAGCTTTATATGCTGCCATGTGTTTATTTGCATTACAAATATCCGACACTTGCTGAGCAACAAGATCCGAATATCCGTAACACATCAAACGTCGGATGCCGATATCCTTAGAAATCCAGATTCCATGCAGCAATGCTTCATACTCGGCAATATTATTTGTCACTGTGAAGTGGATCTGCAACATGTATAAAAGTTTATCTCCTTGGGGTGATTTGAGCACCACGCTAGCCCCCGAGCTCCCGCGAGCCTTAGACCCATCAAAATATAGGGTCCTATATTCCAACTCAGGGAGGGTCTGTAACATCCCTAAATTCATATTCCAAAACTCATTCATATCATCCATGCATCCATCATCATTTAGTGTTTCAAAATCAAAACCATTTCAGAAAAACAGAAACTTGATGCTATGATTTCATGTGAGCAAATTTAATTCAAATGGCCATCACCCTTTGAAACTTGAATGTTTAGGAACTTGTTTGCTTGCCTCCATTGTTGGAAAGTTTAAGTGTAAAAGTTTGACCAAAGTTTTCAACTTGGAAATAAATTCAAAACCCTATTTTTTAAACATTTGCAAACCAGAGGCAAAGTCTCTGATTGTTTTAAGTCCAAGCTTGACCAAGCCCTTGCAGGGTAACCACATGGTTAAATAACTGATTTTTGAAACCACAGTACCCTGCAAAAATCCCCAGAATTGTTTGAATTCAAAAGGGATTTGAATTCATATCTAAATCATTCCTGAAAACCAAAATAGAAAAGGAAAAGGAATAAACAAAATGAAAAGGCCGCGCGCCAGGTTTCTGGCCCAGCATCGAATCGAGCCTAACTAGCCCACCCGGGGGTTTTCTTTTTCTCTCTCACGCACGAGTGCACGCACTCAGTCGCTGACAGCCAGACCCCACGCTCCCTCCGATTATTTCCCTAACCAGCAGGCCCCGCCCACGTAGCCCTCGTCTTCCCCAAACCGTGCCCGCGACCACGTCGCTGCTGCAGTCAAGTCCGGTAATGGCGCGGTGTAATTGACCATTAATCAGCAGGCGTTTCCTGTCGCACCTGAGCCTATTTAACCCTCTCTGCCTCGCGAGCATTCTCCCCCATTCACCTTGCTCACTCCGCCGCCAGGCTGCGCACAATTGCCTTCGAAGCTCCGCAGAACCGAGAACTCCGGCGACCAAATACGGTGAGCCTCGACCACCCCTTCCTCTCTGGTTCAAACGAGGATGATCAGAATGTTCTTGCGCACCCTCTAATACTTTTTTTTTGGCCGCTCGTGACCCAGGTTGTCATCTCCGTCCACAGCCGAAACCACCTGCGCCGCTGACAAACTTCGGCGACCAATTAAGGTAAATCCAGACCGCCCCTTGCCTCCTCCCTCACACGAGCCTGTTTGCCTGTGTCTTGCGCAAGTACTGATGCCACTCGTTCGTGCTAGGGCGACGCCAAACCTCGGCAAGGACCACGTCTGCAAGCTTCTGTCACCGCCCGTAACTCCGACGATCTCCAGAGACCGTCTCGCGCCTCGCAAGCCAGCACCACGTCGAGCTTCAGCACGCCACTACGATTCCGGTAGGCATCTCCCTTCCTCCCCGGGCGACCTAGAACGCCGACGCCACCAGGTCGACGCCGCCGCTACCAACACCGCTAGCGCCGCCAGTTTGTGGCTTGATGGTTGTGTCCGTTGGATCCAGATCGTAGGGCTAGGATAGATTGTAAATGAAGGGGTAAGCGCGCATCTGAGCCGCCAGATCCCACTTAGATCCTGCGGTCCACAGAGCGCGATCCAACCGAAACGGTATGCGCCAGTGAGACTACGACACGTGGCTAGGGTTAATTCAAAAACAGAAATTCAAATCAGATTTAGATCCAAACTTCAAACAGCTATAACTTTTAAATGCCACGTTGGAATTTTGCAAACTCTATACCATTGGATTCAGTGAAACAAGACCTTTCTGAATATCCAATGTGTTTAACAAATAGTAACCGTTAAAATGACTTTATTTGTAGAAACATGTTTAAGGCTATTTTGAGTATAGATTTAGTTTAGTAATCTGATTTAGGGCCAAATAAGTTTGATTTGGCAAACTTTGTTTCCTGTTATGTTTAAGTATCATGCAATTGCTTGGTAGAGTTTTCAAAATCATCACTTAGTAATTTCTTGCATGCATGCATTCATATTTTTGATTGTATATAAATTGTGTGTAATTGTATGCTACAAATTTTTGTGTAGATTTTGCTAGTGACTGTGATTGTGAAGAGTGCTACTCTCCCCATTACCAAGGCAAGTGATACTTCATGATATTTCCACCCTTTATTTTGAATAAGCATTAGAATTATTTTTGCTAAGTCTTGCATGCTACTTGTGCCAAATGCTATGATGGGAAATCCTATGTGGTGTAGAATTGTAGAATTGCTAGGGAATTTTTCTAAGTTAAGTTACTATACCATGCTTAGCCTAGCTAGTAGAAAACAAGGGTTGGTAAAGAATGTACATGCTATGGTGAAATAATTCTAAGTCCTTTGGGACTCATGCTTTTCTTAATAAAACAACTAAGTCAATGAACTTCCCGGTGGAATGGGACTTGAATGGTGGTTTTGGTTGAGTGGTTACACAAGGCCATGGATTTGGCTTGTGTATCTCACTTGTGGTATGCCACCCAGGCACAAAGGATTTGGAGGCCAAGTGTTGAGAAAGCTTACAAGGCAACCACTTGGCAATATGGGCTCTGCCTTGATCATATAGGTTGCTAGAACTTAGTCATTTGGACAGTTGGTGGTAGTGGGATGATAGGTTGGAACGTCCATTTGACTAAGGAAAGGCTTCAAAGGTCATGTCTTGGGAAACCAAGTCTGGTGGGAAAGTGCACAACCTGCAGATGGAAAAACCTAAGTACTTAGCCAAGTCCATGGCAATGGACAAATTGAGCATCAAGACGTGGAAGCTACAAGAATCTCATCACTCCAACTTCTAAGTAAAACTTGTGGGTGAACAAGGGTGAAGGACCCCAATGTCTATTGGTGGTTTCTTGGGAAGTTTTGACAAAGAAAAACTTAGTGATTTCAACTAATAGGAAAAACCTATTTTGAGCAAAGCAAGCCAAGCTACACTTAGCCAAAATGCATATAGTAATATATTCCACTTAAAATAAACTAAGGTATCACTTGCCAATACTATTCCAAAGTATTGACCCTCTGCGGCTGTAACTTGTGATGTTGCAGGTTACTCCGATGATGAGTAGGAGTCATGAGTCTACACTCAACATGCTTGCCTGTGGCACATGAAGATGAAGACTTATGTTTATTTACTTATTCCATAAACTCTTGTGTTAGGCCTTTGGCCCTGAGTTGTAAAAGACTATGTTTTATCTCTAGAATGAATGTAATGAACGACCTTTGTATCTGTGTACTTCATCTTAAACTGTGGATGCTAGCATTGATCCAGGGACTAGCATTGCAATCACAGGGATCCTTTTCCTTTACAAAGGAGGGGTCTAACAGGGTCATATTCTCCTTTGTCTCTGTCCAATCGGCAACAAAGTCGGCAAGGATTTGGGATTTGATTGCTGTCCGAGGTTTGTACTCAATATCGAAAGTTGAGAGCGCTATGCCCCATTTGGCGACGCGTCCTGTGGCGTCACTGTTGTTGATTATATCTCTCATGGGAGCTGTGATCACCATGGTAATTGCATGTTCCTGAAAATAATGTCGTAGCTTACGAGATGCTAAGAACACACCATAAGCTAGATTTTGATAGTGCGGATACCGCTGTTACGATTCTGTTAAGACCTCACTGAGAAAGTAAGTCGGACGTTGCACCAAGTGTTCCTGATTTTCCTCCGGTCTCTCCACTACCATGACAATACTGATGACTTTGTTTGACGCAGCGAGATAGAGCAACATCGGTTCCTATGGTTCCGGGGCTGCAAGGATTGGAGCAGATGAGAGTACTGTTTTTAGGTCTTGTAGCGCAGCTTCAGCTTTGTCAGTCCACACAAAATCCTTGGTCTTTTTCAGGAGTTTGTATAATGGTGCGGCTCTTTCACCGAGCCGGCTTACAAACCGACTGACTGCGGCAATGCAACCAGTTAGTCTTTGTACGTCCTTCAGGCGAGTTGTCCTGGAAATATTGAGTATAGCCTTGATTTTGTCTCGGTTCACCTCTGTGCCTCTTTGAGACACGATAAAACCTAACAATTTTCCGGTTGGGATTCCAAAGAAGCATTTCTTCGGATTAAGCATTATGTTGTATTTTCGTAGATTGGCGAACGTTTCCTCCAAGTCAGAAATCAATGTTTCCTTCTTTTTGGACATCACCGCAATATCATCCACATATGCATGTACATTGCGTCCGATTTGATCTTGGAGGTAACGCTGCATTGTGCGTTGGTACGTAGCTCCTGCGTTCTTCAGCCCAAAGGGCATCGTAACGAAACAGAAGGTTCTAAAGGGGGTTATGAATGAAGTTTTGACTTTGTCAGATTCCTTCTTCCGGATTTGGTGATAACCGGAATATGCGTCGAGAAAACAGAGGAGTTCCGAGCCTGCCGTAGAATCGATAACCTGATTAATTCTAGGCAGCACGAACGGATCTTTGGGACAAGCCTTGTTCAAGGCAGTATAATCAACACACATTCTTAAATCAGTGGTGTCCTTTTTAGGGATCATTACAGGATTGGCCAACCACTCAGTGTGGATGACCTCTTCTATGTAATGAACGACCTTTGTATCTGTGTACTTCATCTTAAAATGTGGATGCTAGCATTGATCCAGGGACTAGCATTGCAATCACAGGGATCCTTTTCCTTTACAAAGGAGGGGTCTAACAGATGGTATCAGAGCACTATGTTGCCTGTAGGATTATGACCCTAGGATTGGAAACCACTAAGGAAAATTTTTAACTACTTCTACACTTGTCTATTCTTCTCGTAAACTTTTCTAATCTTCTCATTCTCATCTCTATTTGTAGATGAACTCCATCAACGAAGCCGTGAAGAAAGGACCACTCATGACCATGACCTTGGAGTGTGAAACTGAGTTTGCCAAAATTCTCAAGGACCTCATGGAGGCAATGGAAGCACATGGTGAAGCTGTGTACAAGGGCTTTCTAGTGATGGATGAAGGAGTGGAGTATTGGTGGGTGCAACTTCACTTGTACAAAAACAAGGAAGACAACCACAAAGAAAGAGGCTTCTGCATGTACACCAACACTGTGATGCACACCACATTCTTTGAGTCAGCCAGAGATGCAGCTTGGAGGACCATCAAAGAACTAAGTGCTAGAGTCAAGTGCAGGATGCTCAACCTCCAAAAAGACTTAGAGAAAGAAAAGGAACTTACCCAAGAGTTGGAAGCCACCAACCAAGAATTAAGGGGAGATATTATAGACTTAGTGATAGAATCATGTGAACAAGATAGGTGGATTGCCTCTAGGAACATTGTGTTAGCCACCAGAACTAGTGAGATAGGATTGTGAGCACACTTCGTTAGTTGGACCACCATCTATCACCTTATTTTTCCAAAATTGATACCTTAAATAAGTTTGGACCTTGATTGATGTAATGGAATTGTGTAGGCATGACTTGTGTGATTTTTTATGTTCCATGGTTATGTATGAGTGTTTGTCTTGTTTTAAATTGTGTTGTTCTAACTTTTTCAATCTTATAAATAGATGCCTATTACCATCAGCACTGTTGAGGAGTTCCAGGTTACCCGTTTTGGTCCTCGTATCGTAGAGCTTACTACCTTGCTCGATCTCCCTCTTCCCACCATTATGGTGCACCCACTCACCAAGTTTGAGAGAAATGACCTCTGGGGCTTCAAGGTGAACCAGCGGGGCCAGACGAGCCTACTACGGAGGCCATCGCCTTCAAGCTTATGCGATGGCGAGAGAGGCATGGAGGTTGTCATGCAGGACTGATAGGACATCGTTGGGTCGTCACTCCCGACAGGTTAGAGGCACTCACTTCCACGCCTTCGGAAGGCGTGATGATGACGGAGAGTCCATCGACTTTGAGGACGACTCGAGGGTCGCAGCAGAGCCGATACGCCTGTACCTCCAGGACTTAGAGACTCTTATTAGGCACGTGGATACTGACAGGACCAATGTCATGCTCAGTAATGACGAGCTCCAGGTGCAGCTTCGCGAGAAGGACAAGCTCTTCAGCAGAGGGCAGATAGTCAAGGAGATGGAGGCGAAGTTCGAGACCCAGGACCGTAAGTTCAAGAGTCAGGAGAAACGTGTCCAGGATAGGAACAAGAAGATTCGGGACATGACCGAGGAACTGAAGTCCAAGGATTTCGAGCTAGAGCGATGGAGATGGTTATTGAGAGGCTTCGCTTCCAAAAGAGGGCTCTCAAGACCAAGATTGAGTCCTTGACCACTACTATCGAGGAGAACAAGACCGCGATGGAGAACGCAGGTCTTACCTTTGTCGAGGAGGAGATTGATGCTGATGAGTAGACTTGACTACTCGGTTATTGGACCACCCGACATGTGGATGGATTGCCACTTGTGTGTTTTTACTTTGAGACTTTGTTATCTTGTTGTTGAACTTTGATCCTTGTGTTGCATGCTATGTGTTTGCTTATGTGATGTAATGAATCATGTAAGGGTATCTCATTCTTATCTCCATTTGAACAAACCACAGATGCCTCCCCGTCGCGCAAACCCCAACCCCAACAACATTACCCCGGAAATGCAACAGATGATGAATGCGCAGACACAGCTTATGCAAATGATGACGACATTCATTCAAAACCAGAACAACAACCCCAATAACAACAACAACCCCGATAACAACAACAACCCCAATAACAACAACAACAACAACGACAACAACAACCCTCCGGGTTTTGATATGCTCACCAGATTTCTGCGTCTGAGGCCAGCTAAGTTTTCGGGAACGACTGATCCCATGGTGGCCAATGATTGGCTACATTCTGTGAACAAAGACTTAGTGACCGTGGGCTGCACGGATGCTGAAAAAGTCAGGTTCACAGCACATCTGTTGGAAGGACCAGCCGCCACATGGTGGGACAACTTCCAGATCACCACTCCTATTGATGAGGTGACTTGGGCTATCTTTGAAGATGGCTTTCGCACTACTCATATCTCACCAGGAATGATGAGCCTGAAAAAGAAGGAGTTTCACAAATCAAGCAATACCACAAATATGGTGAATATATAGAAGAGTTCAACAATCTGGCGCTATGCACCGGATGAGGTTGACACAGATGCCAAAAGAAAGGAAAAGTTTCGGAAGGCTTGAATGATGAGCTGAATGCAAATGCCGCAGGCATATGTTCCAACTTATCAGTCTCTGTGTGACAAGGCTGCTATTGTGGAGAGTAAAATGAGGCAAGTCGAGAGTAGGAAGAGGAAACACTCCGACAAGCACAGCTCGGGATCGTCTCATAAACGATCTCACTATGATGATAGTGTCAGCTCAGGATCCCACAAGCATGGGAAATTTAACAAGCACCACAACCACAACCGTCATGACAACAAGCATCATCGCAGTCATGACAATGATAAGTACAAGAATCACAAGAGTGGACATAAGAGCCACCACAGTGGAAGTGGAAGTGGAAACCAGCCTAAAAAGGACATCAGTCAGGTTGAATGCTTCAAATGCAAGAAGTCAGGGCATTATGCTAATGAGTGCCCTGAAAAGAAAGTTGAAGGACCTAACAAGCCCAATCCTTTTCAGAAAGGACAGGTTAACCACATCAATGTGGAGGAGGTCTATGAAGAGCCTGATGCTGTTGCGGGTAAGTTCAGACTCAATTCAATTCCAGCATTTGTACTCTTTGATACCGGTGCATCTCATTCATTCATATCAAAAGCATTTGTCGAAAGAAATGAACTACCGGTAGAAACCATTGGGTGTCCTATAAGAGTAAGTTCTCCTGGTGGAGAAATGATAGTAAACTCAGGATGTCATGACTTAGTCATAGAGTTTGGAAAACATAAGTTTCCAGTAAACCTAATAATCCTGAATTCCCAAGGATTGGATGTGATTTTGGGAATGGATTGGATGGCTAAGTATGAGGGAGTACTAGATTGTGCAAATCGTACAGTTACACTCACAACCCCTGAAGGAAGGAGGATAAAATTCAAGTCCAACTTTGAATCTAAAGGAAGTAAGCTAAATTCTCTTAAGGGGGTTAGCATGGACACTGTGCCAATTGTGTGTGAATATCCGGATGTGTTTCCGGAAGAGTTACTGGGAATGCCACCAGATAGAGATGTGGAGTTTATAATAGATTTGGTACCTGGCTCTGGACCAAGAGCAAAGAGACCTTACAAGATGTCAGTTGACGAACTAAAAGAACTCAAGAAACAACTTGGAGAACAGTTGCAGAAAGGATTCATCCAACCAAGTTCTTCATCTTGGTGAGCTCCAGTTTTATTCGTGGAAAAGAAAGATAGAACACAAAGATTATGCATTGATTACCGTTCTCTCAACGAGGTAACTATCAAGAATAAATATCCTTTGCCAAGAATCAATGACTTGTTTGATCAGCTAGAAGGAGCATGTGTGTTCTCAAAGATTGATCTCCAATCCGGTTATTTTCAACTCAAGGTAAGAGAGCAAGACATACCTAAAACAACATTCACTACAAGGTATGGATTGTATGAATACACTGTGATGCCTTTTGGTTTAACCAACGCTCCAGCATACTTCATGAATATGATGAACAAGGTATTCATGGAATTCCTTGACAAGTTTGTGGTCGTTTTCATTGATGACATCTTAGTCTACTCCAAGAGCAAAGAAGAACATGAAAGACACCTACGCTTGATACTTGAGAAACTGAGGGAACATAAGCTTTATGCCAAATTCAGCAAATGTGAGTTTTGGTTAGAGGAAGTTGGATTTCTTGGTCACGTTATGACAAAGGATGGTGTAGCAGTTGATCCTGCTAAAGTTTCAGGTGTGACAGAATGGGAATCTCCTAAGAACGTAAAAGAGGTTCGTAGTTTCCTTGGTTTAGCAGGTTACTACAGAAGATTCATTGAAATTTTTTCAAAGGTTGCTAAACCAATGACAGAATTGTTAAAGAAAGATAAGAAATTTGCTTGGTCTGAAGGTTGTGAACTCAGCTTTCAAGAATTAAAGAAGAGGCTTGTGTCACAGACCAGCCTTGAGACTTGGAAAAGGATTTCCAAGTGTTTTATGATGCTTCTCATCAAGGATTAGGTGCCGTACTTATGCAAGGCGGAAAAGTTGTGGCTTATGCCTCGAGACAACTCAAAACTCATGAAGTAAACTATCCTACTCATGATTTAGAGTTAGCCGCTGTTGTCCATGCACTCAAAACATGGAGACACTACCTTTTGGGAAAGTGTTGTGAAGTATTCACCGATCAAAAGAGTTTGAAGTATATCTTCACCCAGAAGGAAATCAATATGAGACAAAGGAGATGGCTAGAACTTATCAAGGATTACGACCTAAGTTTGCAATACCACCCCGGTAAAGCAAATGTAGTAGCTGATGCTCTAAGTCGTAAGGAGTTTGTAAATGGCCTTACCAAAGGTGAATTGCCAGATGACTTATGTAAACAAGTCAAAGAACTCAGATTGGAGTTTGTGCTAGAAGGACATCTCATGTCTTTGGATGTTCAACCCACTCTGTTGGATAAGATTAAAGAAGCCCAAAAGACGGATAAAGAAATCGAAGAGATTAAGGAAAGGATTAGCCAAGGGAAAGCTAAAAGTTTCCATATAGACGAACAAGGTACTTTATGGCACGGGAAACGTATTTGTGTTCCACAAGATCTGGAGTTGCGGAAACTGATTCTGCAAGAAGCTCACAACTCTCTGTATTCTATTCACCCGGGAAACACCAAGATGTACATGGATATGAAAGAAAGATTTTGGTGGAACAATCTCAAAAGGGACATCACTGAACATATTGCTTTATGTGATGTGTGTAGTAGAGTGAAAGCAGAGCATCAGAAACCAGCAGGTTTGCTTCAACCACTACCTATTCTTGAATGGAAGTGGGAAAATATTGGTATGGATTTCATTACCGGATTACCAAGGACCAGGTCAGGGTATGATTCTATATGGGTAGTAGTGGATCGCTTAACTAAAGTGGCTCATTTTATACCCGTGAAGACAACCTATACAAGTGCCAAGTTAGCCAAAATCTACATGAGTAGAATTGTATGCCTTCACGGTGTGCCTAAGAGTATTGTGTCTGATAGAGGAACTCAGTTCACTTCTCACTTTTGGAGACAGCTTCATGAATCTTTGGGAACGAGATTGGAATTCAACCTGCTTTTCATCCTCAAACCGATGGACAACAGAAAGGACTAATCAAATTCTTGAAGACATGTTGAGGGCATGTGCCCTAGACTATGGAGCAAGTTGGGATGAAAGTCTGCCTTACGCAGAGTTCTCTTACAATAACAGTTATCAATCTAGTATTGGAATGGCACCATTTGAGTTTCTCTGAAGGAAGTGTACCACCCATTGTTATGGAATGGTGTGGGAGAAAGAAGTTTGTTTGGACCAGATCTTATCAAAGATGCAAGAGAAATTCAAATTGGTCAAAGACAGTTGAAGATAGCACAGTCCCGAGAAGAGCTACGCTGATTCTAAGCGTAGAGAAGTCACTCTGACGGTTGGGGATAGAGCTTATCTTAGAGTATCACTACCACTGGGTAAGTGAAAAGATTTGAGTCAAGGGAAAGTTGGCACCAAGATATGTTGGACCATTCAAAATTCTAAGTCAAGGAGAAGTTGCATATGAAGTTGAATTACTGAATCTCCTCAAAGTCCATAATGTGTTTCACGTGAGTCGACTTAAGAAATGTCACCCAGAAATGGAAGAATCTTCTTTGAAAGATACCATACCTTTGGAAGAAGTTCAACTAGAAAGTGATCTCACCTATGAAGAAAGGCCTGTCAAGATTCTTGAGACCGCAGAAAGAGTCACAAGGACAAAAACTATCAAGTTTTGCAAAGTGCAATGGAATCATCATTCCGAAGAGGAAGCAACATGGGAAAGAGAAGATGATCTTGGAAGACCACCCTCACCTATTTGCTAGCCAATCCAATCTCGAGTAGATTCATCTTAAGGGGTTAGATTTGTAACATCCCTAAATTCATATTCAAAACTCATTCATATCATCCATGCATCCATCATCATTTAGTGTTTCAAAATCAAAACCATTTCGTAAAAAGAAACTTGATGCTATGATTTCATGTGAGCAAATTTAATTCAAATGGCCATCACCCTTTGAAACTTGAATGTTTAGGAACTTGTTTGCTTGCCTCCATTGTTGGAAAGTTTAAGTGTAAAACTTTGACCAAAGTTTTCAACTTGGAAATAAATTCAAAACCCTATTTTTTTAAACATTTGCAAACCAGAGGCAAAGTCTCTGATTGTTTTAAGTCCAAGCTTGACCAAGCCCTTGCAGGGTAACCACATGGTTAAATAACTGATTTCTGAAACCACGATTCCAAAAATCCCCATAATTGTTTGAATTCAAAAAGGATTTGAATTCATATCTAAATCATTCCTGAAAACCAAAATAGAAAAGGAAAAGGAATAAACAAAATAAAAAGGCCGCGCGCCAGGTTTCTGGCCCAGCATCGAATCGAGCCCAACTAGCCCACCCGGGGGTTTTCTTTTTCTCTCTCCTGCAGCAGTGCACTTTCGATCGCCGACAAAGACCCCACGCTCCCTCTGATTATTTCGCTGACCAGCGGGCCCCGTCCACGTAGCCCTCGTCTTCCCCAAACCGCGCCCGCGACCACGTCGCTGCTGCAGTCAAGTCCGGTAATGGCGCGGTGTAATTGACCATTAATCAGCAGGCGTTTCCTGTCGCACCTGAGCCTATTTAACCCTCTCTGATTCGCGAGCATTCTCCCCCATTCACCTCGCTCACTCCGCCGCCAGGCTGCGCACAATTGCCTTCGAAGCTCCGCAGAACCGAGAACTCCGGCGACCAAATACGGTGAGCCTCGACCACCCCTTCCTCTCTGGTTCAAACGAGGATGATCAGAATGTTCTTGCGCACCCTCTAATACTTTTATTTTGGCCGCTCGTGACCCAGGTTGTCATCTCCGTCCATAGCCGAAACCACCTGCGCTGCCGACAAACTTCGGCGACCAATTAAGGTAAATCCAGACCGCCCCTTGCTTCCTCCCTCACACGAGCCTGTTTGCCTGTGTCTTGCGCAAGTACTGATGCCACTCGTTCGTGCTAGGGCGACGCCAAACCTCGGCAAGGACCACGTCTGCAAGCTTACACACCGCCCGTAACTCCGGCGACGCCCCTTCGCAAGCCAGCACCACGTCGAGCTTCAGCATGCCACTGCGATTCCAGTAGGCATCTCCCTTCCTCCCCGGGCGACCTAGAACGCCAACGCCACCATAGTCAAACGCGCTGCCGCCAGTCAACGCCGCTAGCGCCCCCAGTTTGTGGCTTGATGGTTGTGTCCGTTGGATCCAGATCGTAGGGCTAGGATAGATTGTAAATGAAGGGGCGCCAGATCCCACTTAGATCCTGCAGTCCGCAGAGCGCGATCCAACCGAAACGGTATGCGCCAGTGAGACTGCGACACGTGGCTAGGGTTAATTCAAAAACAGAAATTCAAATCAGATTTAGATCCAAACTTCAAACAGCTATAACTTTTGAATACCACGTTGGAATTTTGCAAACTCTATACCATTGGATTCAGTGAAACAAGACCTTTCTGAATATCCAATGTGTTTAACAAATAGTAACCGTTAAAATGACTTTATTTGTAGAAACATGTTTAAGGCTATTTTGAGTATAGATTTAGTTTAGTAATCTGATTTAGTGCCAAATAAGTTTGATTTGGCAAACTTTGTGTCTTGTTATGTTTAAGTATCATGCACTTGCTTGGTAGAGTTTTCAAAATCATCACTTAGTAATTTCTTGCATGCATGCATTCATATTTTTGATTGTATATAAATTGTGTGTAATTGTATGCTACAAATTTTTGTGTAGATTTTGCTAGTGACTGTGATTGTGAAGAGTGCTACTCTCCCCATTACCAAGGCAAGTGATACTTCATGATATTTCCACCCTTTATTTTGAATAAGCATTAGAATTATTTTTGCTAAGTCTTGCATGCTACTTTTGCCAAATGCTATGATGGGAAATCCTATGTGGTGTAGAATTATAGAATTGCTAGGGAATTTTTCTAAGTTAAGTTACTATACCATGCTTAGCCTAGCTAGTAGAAAACAAGGGTTGGTAAAGAATGTACATGCTATGGTGAATTAATTCTAAGTCCTTTGGGACTCATGCTTTTCTTAATAAAACAACTAAGTCAATGAACTTCCTGGGTGGAATGGGACTTGAATGGTGGTTTTTGGTTGAGTGGTTACACAAGGACATGGATTTGGCTTGTGTATCTCACTTGTGGTATGCCACCCAGGCACAAAGGGATTTGGAGGCCAAGTGTTGAGAAAGCTTACAGTGCAACCACTTGGCAATATGGGCTCTGCCTTGATCATATAGGTTGCTAGAACTTAGTCATTTGGACAGTTGGTGGTAGTGGGATGATAGGTTGGAACGCGTCCATTTGACTAAGGAAAGGCTTCTGAAAGGTCATGTCTTGGGAAACCAAGTCTGGTGGGGAAAGTGCACAACCTCTGCAGATGGAAAAACCTAAGTACTTAGCCAAGTCCATGGCAATGGACAAATTGAGCATCAAGACGTGGAAGCTACAAGAATCTCATCACTCCAACTTCTAAGTAAAACTTGTGGGTGAACAAGGGTGAAGGACCCCAATGTCTATTGGTGGTTTCTTGGGAAGTTTTGACAAAGAAAAACTTAGTGATTTCAACTAATAGGAAAAACCTATTTTGAGCAAAGCAAGCCAAGCTACACTTAGCCAAAATGCATATAGTAATATATTCCACTTAAAATAAACTAAGGTATCACTTGCCAATACTATTCCAAAGTATTGACCCTCTGCGGCTGTAACTTGTGATGTTGCAGGTTACTCCGATGATGAGTAGGAGTCATGAGTCTACACTCAACATGCTTGCCTGTGGCACATGAAGATGAAGACTTATGTTTATTTACTTATTCCATAAACTCTTGTGTTAGGCCTTTGGCCCTGAGTTGTAAAAGACTATGTTTTATCTCTAGAATGAATGTAATGAACGACCTTTGTATCTGTGTACTTCATCTTAAACTGTGGATGCTAGCATTGATCCAGGGACTAGCATTGCAATCACAGGGATCCTTTTCCTTTACAAAGGAGGGGTCTAACAGGGTCATATTCTCCTTTGTCTCTGTCCAATCGGCAACAAAGTCGGCAAGGATTTGGGATTTGATTGCTGTCCGAGGTTTGTACTCAATATCGAAAGTTGAGAGCGCTATGCCCCATTTGGCGACGCGTCCTGTGGCGTCACTGTTGTTGATTATATCTCTCATGGGAGTTGTGATCACCATGGTAATTGCATGTTCCTGAAAATAATGTCGTAGCTTACGAGATGCTAAGAACACACCATAAGCTAGATTTTGATAGTGCGGATACCGCTGTTACGATTCTGTTAAGACCTCACTGAGAAAGTAAGTCGGACGTTGCACCAAGTGTTCCTGATTTTCCTCCGGTCTCTCCACTACCATGACAATACTGATGACTTTGTTTGACGCAGCGAGATAGAGCAACATCGGTTCCTATGGTTCCGGGGCTGCAAGGATTGGAGAAGATGAGAGTACTGTTTTTAGGTCTTGTAGCGCAGCTTCAGCTTTGTCAGTCCACACAAAATCCTTGGTCTTTTTCAGGAGTTTGTATAATGGTGCGGCTCTTTCACCGAGCCGGCTTACAAACCGATCGATCTGCAATGCAACCAGTTAGTCTTTGTACGTCCTTCAGGCGAGTTGTCCTGGAAATATTGAGTATAGCCTTGATTTTGTCTCGGTTCACCTCTGTGCCTCTTTGAGACACGATAAAACCTAACAATTTTCCGGTTGGGATTCCAAAGAAGCATTTCTTCGGATTAAGCATTATGTTGTATTTTCGTAGATTGGCGAACGTTTCCTCCAAGTCAGAAATCAATGTTTCCTTCTTTTTGGACATCACCGCAATATCATCCACATATGCATGTACATTGCGTCCGATTTGATCTTGGAGGTAACGCTGCATTGTGCGTTGGTACGTAGCTCCTGCGTTCTTCAGCCCAAAGGGCATCGTAACAAAACAGAAGGTTCTAAAGGGGGTTATGAATGAAGTTTTGACTTTGTCAGATTCCTTCTTCCGGATTTGGTGATAACCGGAATATGCGTCGAGAAAACAGAGGAGTTCCGAGCCTGCCGTAGAATCGATAACTTGATTAATTCTAGGCAGCACGAACGGATCTTTGGGACAAGCCTTGTTCAAGGCAGTATAATCAACACACATTCTTAAATCAGTGGTGTCCTTTTTAGGGACCATTACAGGATTGGCCAACCACTCAGTGTGGATGACCTCTTCTATGAATCCGGCTAACTCGAGCCGTGCTAGTTCCTTAGCTATTGCCTTACGCTTTTCATCGCCGAAACATCGTAAGGACTGTTTGACGGGTTTAGCGTTCGGGTTTACATTTAAAGAGTGCTCGGAAAGTTTCCTAGGTACTCCGGTCATGTCAGATGGCTGCCATGCGAAGATGTCTCGATTTGCTTTGAGGAACTTGATGAGCGTGCTTTCCTATGCGCTATCTAGGCCTACGCCTATCTGGGTCACCTTGGAGGGGTCATCATCCTTCAACGGTGTCTTCTTCGTCTCTTCTGATGCCTTGAACTCCGAATTCGGCTTTGTCACCTCCTTCTTTGTCGCGGGCATCTTAGATGGATCTATGCTCTTCTTGATATCCTGGTACTCCTGGGCGTGCAGCACGGCTTCAGCAAAGGCAGCATTTCCATCCTCGCACTCTCATGCTTTCTTTGGGTCTCCCCTGATGGTGCTCACACCGTCGGGACCTGGAATTTTCATCATATTGTAAATGTAACACGGACGAGCCATAAAAGCATAGTAAGCTGGACGTCCGAATATAGCGTGGTACGCGCTCTTGAACGGGACCACTTTGAAGGAAAGTGCCTCCATCCGATAGTTCTTTAGAGTTCCAAAGGTAACATCCAAAGTGATTTCTCCCAGGGAATTTGCTTGTCTGCCTGGGACAACCCCATGAAAGATCACAAAGATGTGGTTCAGGTGGGTCTCCGAGATCTTTATCCGGCGTAATGTTTCAACATATAGAATGTTAATGTTGCTGCCACCGTCCATGAGAGTCTTGGAGAAACCATAACCGTCAATAAGTGGATTGACGATTAAGGTGTATTTTCCTCGCATGTGTAACTTAGGCGGATGATCAGTGCGGTGAAAGGTGATTGCCACTTCCGACCAGTCCAAGAATTGAGGGACAGACGGAACTGTTGCGTTGAGCTCATGTAGAACTACTTTCTTGACCTTTGCTGGTTGAGATCCGAGGAAGGTGACGTACGTGTCTTTCTTGGTCGGAAATTTTTTCTTCCCTTCCGGCTTGGGATTTGAAGCGTCAGCTTCCTCCATGTCAGAATATTCCTTGGTCTCTTTATCTTTCTCGGGATTCTTCTTTTCCTTCTTCCGCTTAGCCCTGTAGCTAGCGGTATCATCTCTCTTAATGTCGTCATTAAAACGACACTCAGCATTTGTGTGGGACGAGCCCCCATTGGCGTCTAGGTGATGCACACATGGGTTATTGGCAATGTCGGCCCAAGAGTAGGTTTTGCCAGGTTGTTGGTCTCCTCTACCTTGAACTCTTGACGTCCCACAACCGCGTCAGCGGCCACCGCCATGTCCTCCTCGTCCACCAGATCCGAAAGTAGCAGTGACCACTGCCGTTTCCGCGTTAGGTTTTTCTTCCGAGGTATTCTTGTGCTTCTGAGCTTATTGCTTTGGTTGTTTTGCTGATTGTGGCACAACCAGGGCGTTCAGTAATCCCTCTGCATCATCGTCAGCATCTGCATACTTGCTCGCTGTTTCTATCATCTCTCCCAAATCAGTGACTTTGTCACACTTCAAGCGATGACGTAGTAAACCAATTGGGAGTCCTGCAATGAAAGCTTCAATCGCAGTTTGGTCATTTACTCCTTCACAGGAGTTCTTGGTGTCGATCCATCATCCAAGATAATCCCGGCAAGTTTCTCCGGCTTTCTGGGTGCAACGCTGTAGGTCTCCTACTATACAGGGCCTCCGGTATGTGCCTTCGAAATTCCGAAAGAACGCACTTTGCATGTCATACCAGTTGTGGATGGTGTTCTCCAAAAATTCATTGAGCCATGATCGTGTTGTCTTTCGCAACATGAGTGGGAGATATCGGGTTGCGACCAGGCTGTTTCCGCCTTTGGCGATGCAGCAAGCTTGGAAAAAATCCTGTAGCCAAGTGTCTAGCCGAGCTATGCCGTCGTAGGCTTGAATGTGTCTTGAGATAGCAAATCCTTCCGGGAATTTTGTAGCTCTTATGCGTGGTTCGAAGCACTTTGGGCCCACGTATATGTCATCATTTTCATAGCGTCGTGATTCTATGTTGGAATTAATCCTGCGCCTTGCGTCACTTGGGGATAGAGATCGTCCCGAATGACGGCTACGGGTGCGGTGCCTTGGAGCTGGACTTCGGCTTCTGCCACCACCTCCTCCACCACGACGTCCTCCTTGGCCTCCTTGGGGGCCGTTATGATGGCTGCTTGGTGGGGAAGGTGGAGCAGCTGGGTTGTTTCCGGCTGATCGTCGCCTCCGTCTGGAGCATCGTTATTCTGGTTCCGGGGAGGATCTTCATTGTGACGAGCCCCTGCCGGTTTGACTCGGCATGGTGTCCGTCGTTCCTTCGCCCGTCATCTGGACGGCTTGCGTGTCTAGGAGGTGGCATTCTTTGTTGGTCCTCCTCCCGACGTTTTTCTTTATCTTCTTCCCTGTGTTCCTTCGACTCTCGCCGGGGAGGATTCCTCGGATTCAGGGCAGCAATTGCCTCTTGCTCTGCAACTGGGTTAACGTTACGCCAGTCACGTGCAACTTTGTGGTGTTGTTCTGAAGATCCGGTTCTTGAGTAGTTGTCTTCCTGATGGTCGGAACGATGGTGCTATTCCGGAACACGTTGGGGTCTTACGTCAGCCTAGGTCGGATCCGTGCGACATTGGTCAGAATGGGAAACCAGCTTTTGGCTTCCGGACAGGGCGAGCTTTTGCTGTTCTAGGCTCTTGTTGAGTAGCTTAATGCCCGATTGAATCTGTTCTGGGCCCAGATTAGCGGATAGGATTTCTCGAGCTACAACGGTGTTCTATACTGGTGTTGGATACACCCAATCCCCTTTGCTGTCGCGTCGAGGCATCCCATGTTCTCCTCCAAAAAGGACTTTGTGAATCTGCGGGAATTGGTCGTCATGAGTATGACGTTTCCTAGTCTTCTGATGTTGCCTGGAGTTGTACTTCTCCGCAGTTGCCATGCGTTTCTTTTCCTCCTCAAGGTTTTTGGCTTCATCGAGGAGTACTTGGCGACACGCTTCTAGGGCCTGGGCCCTTTCGTCCAGCTCTTCAGTAGTAAGCTCTACAGTTGTGGGAATAGGTGTGGTTAATGCAGCATCGATGAGTTTACGCGCACCTTCAGTGATCACGTGTCCGTCCATCGAATATTCTTTGGGATCGTCTAGGATAAGTGCTCCATCCGAGTCTTCCTCGTATTCCTCGGCAATCACCTCCTCTGCCGGAGGGTCTTTCGCCAGGGTCTTGTTTTTCTTGTTCTTCTTCTTTGCCTTCTTGGCAGCGCCGGTATCAAACACGGCTTTGGGTCCGTTTCCTGGAGTCAAGCTCTAATCAGTACTTTCGGACATTTGGACCTCGGGATTGTCTCCGATTTCCATGTCATCCAGCGCTTTGGGAGAGTTTTCCCTGGATCCTTCATCCATGGCTTCTTCTTCCTCTGCAGCTTTGGAGTTATACTCCTCTTCATATTCCGCGGAGAACTTTCGGAAATCTGCCGACGTCATTGAGTCATCCGAAGATGCGGGTACGTCGGTGTTTGTTCCGATCGCCTCCAGCACAAAGTCGGTGTTGTCTCCAGCATCGGCGGAGCTGGATCCGGATCCCACATATCCGACAAAGTGCGATGCGCCCCTCCTGAGATAACTGCAGTCTTCATAGTAGGCTTCATCGAAATGTTTAATGGTCACGAGGATTTCATCTACGCCTGAGTTTTGCATCATCTGCGTCTTAGTGTGTATCTCAGGAAAGGCCTGGCCGTCCCGGTGTCGTCAGAGCCGGAACCAGTGTTGTTGCTATGCTCCTCCTAGATGTCAACTTCGGCGGGTGGGTCAATATGGGATTCGGTCTCTCCAAGGAGATCCACTCCAGTTTCAACTTGGACCACCAGGTCTGCTTCAGGTTCGGATTTATCCACTATCTCCCCAATTGGTGCGGGCTGGGTCGGATTAGGGTTTTCTGAGATCCGGAACTCTACCGCCTCCACGGACAAAGGGGACCCAGAAGTTTCTTCTGCCTCTATCATCACCCCTAGGGTGGGTGGGGCAGGTTCAGCGAAACCGATGTAAACATCGATCTCGCCAAAAGACATGATGGTGTAGGCAGTCACAGCCTCCCTAGCCGGAATCCAGGTCTCATCGAGAACGATGAGAGGGACGTCGCTGGCATAGAGGATGCGACCGACGGTGATAGTCTCGCCGATTTCGATTCTTGCAGATTCCGCCCGGAACGCAGATCCGAAGCTCACTTGCCCCACAGTGGGCGCCAACTGTCGTCGGATTGATGACAAGTACGCCATGAGGGGGTCCTCGAGGCATGCGAAAGAGAGGGGTGTGAGACGTATGGTGTTCCGGGACGGTGAGAACACAAGTTTACCCAGGTTCGAATCCACCGGCTTTGGACGGATCCTACTCCTGCTAGCAATCCAGTAATACGACAGAGCCGGAATATGGGTTACAAGGGTTCGCCTATGCGAGTTGAGATTGTAGACTATTGTGTTGCCCTAAAGGCTCTCCCTAGGATGGCTTATATAGATATCCGGCCTAGGGTTTATAGGAGAGATCTATCCGGCTACGACTAAGAGTCGGTCACAGAGTACATCTTGAACTACAAGCAATACTATGGGCCTTCCCATAGCCGGACTGGACTCCGTCTCTTCTCCCTGACTGGGTCGCCCGTGAAGCAAAGCTCTAACCTGAAGTGGGCCACCCTGGTCAGTGAAGAACTGTGAGGATACCCGGAAAGTATATCCCCAACAACAATAAAAACCTATTTATTATTTGCCTCTAGGGCATATCTCCTTCAAGATGGTGGAAAGAGGAATTGAAAAGGAGAAGGCCCCTCCGCTCCCGAGTTGTCCCTCTCACCTACGCTCCCTTCGCCCCTCCACTCACGAGGCCACCGCCTCCCGTCTAGATCCCGCATCCAGCATCGGCCGCCTCTACTTCCTCGCCTTGAACCTGCCTAGTACCGATTCAACATCGCCCCCAACTTCGCGCACCCGTCTGCCGCCACGCTTTGCCGGTGGTGATGAGGAAGATAAGGAGGAGGTGAGCGTGTGGGACAGTGGGGGTGAGAGAGAGGGGCAGCGTGGGTAGAGACGCTCCTATGCGGGACTACACAAAGATTTCGCATCATCCTCACCGCTTTGACTGGAAAAATTAGGGACGAACGGCAGAAAAAAAAAGGAATTGAAAAAAGGAGAAGGCTCGCGAGACATGTGGTGACACAGAACAGATAGATTGGACAGAACCTCGAATCTACAGTAATCGATTGGAAGAATCATTGAATGGAAAGGGTGGAGCGCTAACAAGGCAAGAAATAGTCGCGCCTTGCGATACACAGTAGTGTTTCATGTCACTTAAACAATTAACATGTATGTATTCCTGAAATAAAGCAGAATAAGCTGGTTTTGGCACCTCTTAGGCTCTGCAATTGATTTTTCTTTTTAATATATTAGCATATCTCGAGAATACATGATATGCTTGTGTAAATTGATAGAGTTAACAAAAATTTCAGCGCCCTTGACTTGGTGCATTCTTTATGATTAATGAACAAGCAGGTTTCATCGACTAAATGGGTCTAAAATAAATATAATAACTTTTATTTTTCATTTTGATGTACATAAATTATCAAACTTGATTAAATTTTAGATCTTGCTTTTATGTAAAGATTCGTGGCAACTTTTAGCCATACCTTTTGTTTTAAATTTTATTGAACGAGTAAATAATTTGCAATATATCAAGTATAGCTCCTGCATAGAATTGGTATATATATAATCTAGTTTTCTATATTGACTAAACAAATCATTTAATAATCCAACTACTTATAAGTGTTGAATACAAAGTTGTGCCTTCACTTGGAGCTCTGCAATACAAATAGTTGCGAGAATCGATTTTGAGACATCGAACAAGGTTACCGTGTGATCTTTATAAGTTAGCTTATTTTGACATCATTAGTCTTTTACCTTGATCATGTAACATGCCAGTTTCTTGTGGTATTGAACTTAGTCTATTGCTTGATGTGTTTTTGTTTGAAGTTTACTCGATGTACCTTTTTGTTTACTTGAAGAAACACTGATATCCCTATGTTTCTTATGAGCTTCAATACGAAATAAGGACATGTTTCTTACGTCTAAGGTCAGATCCATCACTTTCAGACATATCTAACACGTAAATGACACACTTGTCTACCGATTAAAACACTCAACCCTGCACATGCTCATATATTTAATTTATGGTAACATAAACAAAACAAAATGTGTTACCAATAGTGAGTATAACACACCTACCACACTCTGTCAAATAGACTATAAGCAACGCGGCGGAGCGCGCGTGTCCACCTAGTGCATTACTATGCCCGTGGGGATAGCGAGCTCTCAGCGCCCTAGGCACTATTTATATGAACAGTGTCGCGCGCATGAACAATGCATGTTGTTCATCCGACTGTTCATCTTTGATCCAGAACGTGTATTATTCGCTATATAATTTTGTCTAAACGTGCCACGTCATAGTCTAATTTTATCCAAAAGTGTGCCATGTCACGTAGACGCAACACAACTTTTCGGCTTAAATTTTATTGCCCTAACCGATAACCTTTTACGTTCATCTTTTCTAACTATTTGGCTTTAATTTTCTGGGTCATCTTTTCCGGCCATTCGATCGGGCGGCCCGCGTCCACGTGTGTACTATTCATTGTCTAGTTTTATCCAATCGTGTGTCACGTCACGTAGACGCAACACAACTTTTCGGCTAAAATTTTCTTGACCTAACCAATATTTTTTCGCCAACATCTTTTCTAACTATTCGGCTCAGATTTTCTAGCACACCTTTTTCGGCCATAATATTTCTACTTAATTTCCGGACACAACATCTCGGCTTTATTTTTGTAGCGGTAGTTATTCTATCACCACGACAATATTTTTTGGTTTCACTTTTTTATTATTCGAATGTCCTTTTCCGAAATAACTTTCTAGCCATAATTTCCCATTCGTAGTTAGACCATGGTAACATCTCACCGGTGTATAATTGTATAACCTTAGTTTGCCAACAATAGTTTTTTTTAGGATTATTTCATATTCTTTAGCCGAGGTGTTTTTTAGGTTATTTTATATTCTTTAGCAGTATTTTTCCCTTGCACTTTCACATCCGTAATTTCCACACGGTAGTTACTCTTCGGTACTTCTCTAAGTGTGAATAATTTTCTAGCTACAGTTCAAGCGGTGATTCAATTTTGTTATATGTAACACCCCCGGGATTAGGGTTCCAAACCTCGGATTACCGTCCGAGATAAACTTATCCCCAAACTCAGAGACTCATAGTGTATGATTCGGTAATATCACAGAACATAGGGATAAAACAACATAAGTTTAAACTCCTAACAGAGTACGATATCAGATTTTAACAAAGCAGGGCTCACGGACTCATCATCACACCAAACAGCAAAAGCAAATTATGTTGTTCTACACAACAAACTAAACAAAGGGCCTAAGAGTCCATAAACATAAGCGACATCCAACCCATAGTCCTCAGGCTGCTATCTGGGACCCCCAACTACTCGTTGATGTCAACGTAGAAGCCACCTTCAATTGCAACTAGATAAAAGTAGAAAAACAATAATGGCGCAAGGCTGAGTACGAGAATGTACTCCGCAAGACTTAGATAACCTAATATCTACATGCTCTGGCTAGAAAAGCTTTCTCTGGATTTCTTTTGCATAAAGAAAACTTTGTTTGTAAACAAGAGAAAGTAGAGACTCGTCTACACAGAATACTTTTAAAATGGGGTAAGAGAGCGACGACTCCATCTTGAACATCTGAACTTGGTAACCAAGTACATCTGAACTCCACATCTAGGATCACCCCCTTGAACCCCCCAGGAAGCATCCTTAAGCACACGTGGATCAACAAGTTTTACTTTTAGTTAATGTTATCTATGATCTTAGAATTCGGTCACCAAGCGTTCATAACCGTGAACACGGCTTTTCGAAAGGATTTAACCCTGCAGGGGTGTACAACTTTACCCACACATATCAATCGACTCTTAGTGCCAAATGTTATTAGCCCTCTTCCTTGGAGGGCCGGCAGAGGGTGGTTGACCATGACCTTTACCTTGTTGTCGCCGAGACCATGAGTCACACCCTAAGGAGGGTTCCGCCGTAACGGGTCAAATCCCGAAGCCGGTCCCTAGAGATGTGGACGAGGTTGGTTTACTAGGGGCTCCATCGACCCCAAGCAACCCCGGCCACGCTTACCTACCTGTTATGATGCACCTCCTTCTCCTCCGCTTTCGAAAACATTTCCAATGCGTATGCCAAATGGAAAGCCCGAACTATATGACTCATGGAATCTACTAGGCAAGTTAGTTAGTCGAGGGGTTTTCCAGGCCCCGTGTGGCTGTACGCTCATCTCGGTTCCAAAGGCAAGAACTCGGTTCCTAGTGGTGGCGAGCATGGGACTATAAAAACCACACCCAACATGGACTCCCATACAAGCTTTAGTATGTTTACTGTCACCTCCGATCATGTCTCCATCTCCTACCTTTCTAGATTCTTTGGCATCTCCGATTCATCATCATCGGGATGGATCATACATAATTACTAAGCATGGCTAAGCTTGACCATTGAAGAAGCTCTAGCAACGCTCACATGCCAGACCTAGGTATGCTAGGAGCTGTGGGTCAGGTGTATAAGGCTACAACAGGGAAACTATGTAGCAGATAGATAACTCTAGCTACTAACAAAAGACCACATTGGAATCGTGTGAAATATAGCGAGAAAGTAGATACTTTGTAAAACATAGGTTCAGAATGAGAGGCTACGCTTTCCTTGTCCTTCAATTGAAATATATGGATCTTCAGTATTGTTGACTTCAGTCTCGTGCTTGGATCCTATCGCGAAGAAGCAATACCAGAAAGAAAGGCAACAATCAACATTTCGAACCATGCAATGCCCAAGCACATGAATGACATGTCAGATTAAAGTTATCATGACAACCCTAGGATTAGCATCAATTTAAATGGGTTCAGAGTGCCGAGGGTTTGGCATTCCATCGATCCCATATGCAATTAGGGGGTGTGATGTTCCTCTAAACTATCTAGGGTTTATATTGCGCAACAATGCATGATTATATTTTAAAAGTGTAGATATCATTCTTCTTATCATTTTGATATATGACTCATATTTTTCTGATAAAATATGAATTAGTTATGAATTTTATAAGATTATAACAATTTCTGCCTTATTTAAAACATTGCTGAAAATAATAAAGCCTTTATGACATCATCCTGACGTCATCGTCACGGTTTAATACTTCCATTACCGCACCCTATGCTACCCACACACACTGACGAGTGGGGCTTGGGCCACGTCGGATTGCCATCGTGGCGAAGGTTGCCAGGTGCTAGCGTCAGCACCACGTCGGCCCACGCGACGGCCACGTGGAGCCCACGTCGGACTCACCAGCGAGAGCGGCAGGAGGTCATCGCCGACGATGTTCCCGATGGTTCCAGGTAGCGCCATTGGCGGTGTTCGAACTGCACAGACGAGACGAATCTAGGGCGACTAGCGCTGCTACTTATTGGTCGCCGGAGCGCGTGGCACGATGACGAGCTGTGGTGGCGAGCATTGGCGCACAACGCGAGAGAAGCACATGCGACGCCAGGAAGCACTGAAGGTTCAGGGAGATGCAGGAGATCACCGTGGAGATAACGGTGCGGTCGGGGAGACAAGAGGGAGACCGGAGAGACGATGAGATGGATGGCGGGGGTCGTCGGTGTCGGAGAAGATGGCGTCGATGCAGGCGACTAGGAGCTTCCCGACCCGATTCAGCCGGCGAGGAGGAATCAGGCATCGAGGTAGAGCAGTCGATGTGGTCAGAGGGGATCGGGAAGGACAGGAGCGGTGGCTAGCCGGCAGCCATGGCGACTAGGGTTTCGACAACACGGCGAAACCGAGAGAGAAGAGAGGGCGATCCAGGGCGAGTGTGGAAGAGGAGAAGATGTCCAAGGCTCGGGGTGGCCTTATTGTAACATCCCAGCATTAGAACTTAGAAATAAGCTGAGATAAGGTGTGTGCATTGCATTCATGCATAAAAAATCCGGGGAATTTTCGCGCAGAACTAAAGAAGCCAGTGAGGGATCGGGATCTCTCTTGCTCTGATGGCAGCATCCGGGCAAGTGCGATAGATTTCGACATGACCTCCACTGTATCTTTGATTTGAGGGGGTAGCCATTCAAATTTGAACATTCAAAAGTTATCTTTGAATTCAAATAGAATTTGAGATGAATATGGAAAATAAATTGCAATAATAGAATAAAGTACATGTTATATGAATATATAATACACTACCATTTATAATAAAGGTATCTCAAGACAAATGAAAGATTACATTAATAAATGAGAATACACAAAAAATATAAGTACAAATAATAACAAGCCTTAAACTCCAAAAGGGGAGAAAAATCAAACTTTATTATCTCAAACAAATAATAATACATTGTCTTTACAGATACATAAAAGAATAAATGGATTACAAAAGAATCTATAATAAAGATTACAATAAGGATCAATAATAAAAAAGGTCCTAAACTATACCTTCAATCCCGTGTCTTCATTCCTCACTCTGATTCTTGCAAAACAGATCACAAAAATAAAGAAGTAACATTTTGGTAATGTTAAAAATGTTTGCCTCACCAGGTGAGGCAATTAAATGTATGATCTAGCTTAGGGATTTTGGTAAGAATTGCTAAAATCCACTAATGCCTAAGAAGGTACCACCCAATCTAGAAATAAGTAATATCTTGATCTGGGAGCTATACACTTGAGTATGAGAGGCAAATTTGATGTCTAAGGAAACCAACACAAATTTGACCATTTGTATTAAGGCAACAATTAGCATGTTACGGCACCCTCTTAAGCCTAGCTAAATTCAAGAAAAGAAAGGCAAAATCAAATAACCATTAATCTATCTTAGCACTAATGAGCTAAGAAGATCAGCAGTCAACTTTTGTAAGCACAAGCATCAACTGAATTGTACACTAGCAGTATCAAGGAAAAAATACATAGTACAAGATAATACCACCACACAACCGAGATGATCCACTAGGAACATTGAACCCGGGAGGTCCCACTAGCAAGCAGCATACACAACACATGCATAAGGATGTGTTGTCAACACATTAGAGACAGGGTAATTGCCATTTGAGGTAACACAGCCGTACCAAAGCTGCTAGCCAACACCATATCCCTCCTTATCCACGAGAACATCACCTCTAGAAAACCACTTAATCTTCCCAGCTCATCACGAAGAACATTCACCATCACTCGACCATTAAGATCACCTAGGGCAAGATCTTAGGTAAACAGTAAGGAGAAGGAAGTAATAAGATAGGAGGAGTCACTGGAGCTAGACCAGAAGGAGTGGCAGCAGCTCACGAAGGAGTATGCTAGCATCATCAACAAGGAGCAGAGTGGAATAGATCAAGCTACAAAGGAATAAGCTACTCCAATAATAGCAGTAACATCAGGTTAGATTCTCATCTGGCTTGAGGATCTAATATTTCTCCAAGCATGAGCACCATCAATACAGATCTTGTTAGGCAAGGTTTTACCCTGTGCACACTCATGTGAGGCACCATAGGTATAAATCTAGCCTAGCAGAAATGCATTGGGCACAGATGCGGGTAAATAAATAAGCACCCACCATTTAATGAGCTTATTCCACACTCCCAACCATAGCCTCTGTTTTTAATCATGTATCTAGGAAATGGTTTAAAAGTTAAAGCTCTCAGATCCACATTGTGATGCTATGAGGAGTTCATCATTGATCTAAAAGGGAAGTCAAAGGAAACATCTGTTCTTATCCATTAAATTGAGCCTCAGACCAAGCATCATTGGCAGAGGAGATTTATAGCAGAAAATCATGCTACTCTCAGATATCCAATGTGCAAACTCTAAAGAGGCACCACAGTGGAACAACCAGATCAACAGAATCCACTATTTGACTCAGCAGCTAATAAACTTTGAGATCAAACAAAATTCTCAAATCATTTTCCTAGTTCATAAACTAGGAATCATTTTAAAGAGATACAAATATACTCCATGGGGGCTATGATCATTTATGGACCATAGGTTCACATTACCATGTGTATCTCACCCAGAAAATCAAATCCATCATTTATCATCTGCAAGTCATCAGTGGTTAAATTAAATCATCTTCCTAGAAAATCTTCTCTAGGAATCATATATCTAGATATCAAGATATTAAGTAGATACAAAGAATCTACTTTGCATATTCCAATTCATATTTGTCCAAGGTCATCCTTGTGCATGATCTGATCATCAATAGCTCATTCAAAACCCATCTGTAAGCAACTAAAGAAGATTCCAAATCATTTCCCTAGCCATCTTTCGCTAGGAATCATTTAAAGGGATGCAATTGTAGACCAAGATCATCACTGAACCATAGGTTCAGTTCACCAAATATATCTCATATATGAATATAGCACAACCAGCTAATAGGGATAGCAAATCTTCATGTAGTGGAATTTACACTTCAAGAAAAACACCACCATAGTGGATTCCAAAAATAACAAAGCTATGAACCAAAACCATAGATACCAACAATTCCAATAGGAATATAAATCATTTTCATAGTCAACAACTTATGAATCATTTTGATTCAAGTATCACAATGTCTAGTTCTTCTTCAAAATCATAAGTGAACTAATCAAACTACTGGACTATAGTCACTTAAGTTCAACACAGCGTGGATATACCAACTAACATATGTTGATGATGAATGTTCATCCAAACTGAAGCATGGAACTTAGTAGTATCTCATATATCTCAGGCAAATCCTAAGTATATTAATGACAGCATCACTGACCCATCACCACTAGATGTCTGCACCTAGCATCATACATTGGCTTAGAAGCGACACCACAGACTATCGAGTAAGGTCATCGGCTCGATGGCTGGTCACAGGAAAGAACTCACCATGCCGTACGTGGGAGTAGCGACGAGTCGACGACAGGATTTGCGTCCATAGCACCATCCCACCAGCGGCAGAATCGAAAGGGAAGGCACCGGGGCTGCGCCGCAGCATCGTCCTACCGATGTCAAATTGGGGAAGGTGAGGTTCAGGTCGATGGTGGGCACCAAGGCGCCTGTACCGTGCCGAGCCATACCAACCATGGCAGTTGCACATGGGGAGTGTCGTGGCCGAGCAGCAGCACCGCTAGAAGTCATTAGAGGTGCGGTGGCACCAGAATCGACAGCGGCCAGACCAAGGCAGAGCTAGGGTTTCGGCCAGGCGCACGCAAGTCCGCGATTAAACTCAATCAACATGGAGAAAGGAAGAGGAGGTGGTGGCGAGCCAGCGCCAGCATACAGCCGCAGCCTACGGCGTCGGATTTGGCCAACGTTGGTCAGGTGGGCGTCGACGGTGGCGTGTGCGGTGAGGCAGAGGAACGAGGGAGAGCGAGAATGTGTGCGAGTGTGCAGGAGAAGAGAGGGAGGGGAGAGATGGGCCGTGCTCTGGATGACCCGAGCTAGATCCAGATGGGCCAAGTTGGCCCATGTGCCTAACCAAACGGCCTAGATTAAATAGGATAAGAAATATATAAAGTAAGAAATAAAATACAAATTACCAAAATACCGCTAAGCTTATTTCCACCCTAGAAAAATATAGAAAAGTCTTAAAAATATATAATATATCAACAAGACCACAAAAATAATATCTACCTAAGAAAAATATGATTTTACTTATTTAAGTTTAATAAAATGCAAATAAATATTAACACCCTTAAATCCTAAGTGAAATTTCATAAATTAAGAAAACGTCCTAAAAATGAATAAAAATCATTTTTGCATATGAAAATAAATCTACTATTTTATAAAAATACTAACTTAATTTATTTACAAATAAAACTTGAAGAAAATATTTAAAGATATATAATCCTTTGTGGAATTTTATAAAAATAAGAATAACACCTAAAATTAAATAAAATTCACTTCTAAGATGTTAAGTAAGTATGTTTACTAGAAAAATACTAATTATATCATTCCAACACATTTTATGGTTATTAAGAAATAAATCCTTGTTTATTATCTAGTTGGTAAATTCTTTAAAAAACATTTCTTTAATAAGAAATAATCACAATGTTATATAAAACCATAAATCTTGTACATTTAAATACTAGTTTCAAAAATCATAATTTGAGTCTATAATAATACTTAAAAATAACTCCTTTAAAACCATAACTCCAAGGTAAACCAACAATTTAAGTAAATTATAGTCACCATTCACTTATAATAAAAGTGAATGTTACTTATTAAAATCATCTAAGCTTACTTTCCTTTAAAAAATTATATTCATAATAACAAGACATATTTAAACTCATCACTCACTTAAACTAAAAGTGGATAATCTCATACTCTTAAACATGCTTATTACAAATTTTAAAGGTTATTAATACTTTTAAACATCAAACCTAGGTCTATTCATGTTTTAAATTTAACTTTGGTCCACAAAGTTATAAACACAATGTATAAAGTTTAATTATGTTTTATTGTTAACTTTTGTCTATTTCAATCAAATCATAAGGCATCTCAAACTCAAATAATTCGGGCAAACACAAACGACGTCGATCACATTCTACTAACCCCACAGATGGTTTAAACCTTGGCAAAGGAACCTTTCCTTCAAAGGTTATTCGTTCTGCCACTTCAAACAACAATCTTATAATAAGTCCCTTAACTCTTAACAACTTAACATAATAAATCGCATCATAATTACCAGATAACAATTTCCTCAATCTTAGAATATTATTATACTTCACTTTTATACTTTGCATGTTAAGCAGTTAAATGATTTTTCTTTATAAAGTAATCTTTCCTAAAAAGTTATTCTTTTAAGAAACATTAAAAGTAGTCCTTAAACACTTCTTTAAAAGCTCTCATTGATTAATAATCTTGCTTAAGGAATCTTTTAGATACCATGCCCAATTTGAGTGCTTTAGAATTGTATGCTACTTATTATATTTACATATTGTTTCACACCCTCTCATAAGCCTTAATAAGACACACAAGTGTGAAACTGGTACAAAAGTGCAACACACTCCAAACATCACAAGCTTCAAACCCTAGATCAGATACGATTAGTCCAGGGATTCGCGTTTATCAAATTGCATTACATTAATTATGCATAATTGCATCTTGCTTCTTTAAACATTCGTCCTTACTGGACCAATGATGCTACTTTCAGAATTTGGATTTTCTATTGTCATGAAGACCGTGATTGCATAATCTTGCAATCACAAAAGGCAAGTTCACAACTTGCTCATGCCGTTTGATTATTTTCTATCAAATGCTTGTAACTCAAATGTTGTCATCACCTGCATTTCAAAAAGGTCAGAAAACACTAGTTTCATAATAATATGATTATAGATTATTTACCCAATGGTAATAATCTATTGATACAGTTCCAGTGGTAAAGGAACATAATACTTAGGACTTAACAACCAATATCGCCAGTGATTCTAGCATCGTATATTACGCGTTAACCATGAGATTTGGAATGGGACGGAGAAGTCAGCTGTATCTTCTTCCTCTCGCATGCATCCGGATGGCCAGGTCGTGGCTATTATCCTTGTAGCATGCATTTATTGGTAATTCATAGAGGATATGCAGCATACGGGTGGGAGCCCTCAATGTCCCATGATAGTTCTGGCATCTGACGGTCTGTACTAACAATTGTTGCAATTCAAGATGTGGGCATAGTGTACACTAAGGGAACATGCGGGGTCATGAAGGGGGCACTGATTGGCTTGGATCTTCGACTGGGCCCCATACAAAGGAAGTATGGATAAGCTCTAGACTTGGTTGTGCAACAAAGCTAAGGTCTCTCATGGGTAAAGCAACGCACCTCTGCAGAGTGTAAGAACTGTGACATGTGATACATTGCAAACGTATCTATAATTTTTTATGTTCCATGCTTTTTTAGTATCTACTTTGCTTAGCTTTGTCAACACTTTGAGGTATTTTTATAAGTTTTCTGGGACTAACCTGTTAACAAGATACCACAGTGCCAGTTGCATGTTTTCTTCTGTTTTTGGTTCCAAAAAAGGCAGAAAATCAATATTATCAGAATTGGACGGGACAAAAGCCAATATGCCTATGTTTTCCGGAGCAACACGGAAACACGAAGTAGAGACGGAGTAGAGCACCAGGGTGGGCACACATAATGGTGGTGCGGGCTAGCCCTGGCCGCGCCACCAGGTGGTGTGGGCCCCCTGGCCGGCCACCGACCTTGCCCCTTCGCCTATAAGAAGCCCTTGATGCAAAAACCCTAGATCGAACAGCCTCTAGCCACGAAAAGTTCTACAGCGCTGCCGCCACCGAAGGGGAGATTCGGGGGACAGAAAGTCTATGTTCCGGCACCCTGCCGGGACAGGGAAGTGTCCCCGGAGCCATGTCCATCGATCTCCACCACCATCTCCATCGACATTGCTGATTCCCATGATGATGAGGGAGTAGTTCTTCCTCGAGGCTAAGGGTTCTACCGGTAGCTATGTGTTCATCTCTCTCTCTATGCATGATCATATTGTGATCCTGAGCTTTGTAATCAAGTAGATCTACTTTGCTACTCAAGTGCTTTAATAGATCTCTGCTCTCCCCATGTGTGTGAAAGTGATAGCGTGCACACCATGGTGGCACTTAGGCTAGAGATTACAAATACTTGTTATGAATTATATTTGGAGTTGGATGTCTTTATGAAATTGTGGTGTTTGTTGGAACCATCTAGTGCTCAAGGTGACAGTGTGGGGTTGTCTAGATGGGAAAGGTTTACTTTAAGGTGTGCTGTTATAGCCCTACCATGGATTAGAGTGTCCAACCGGAGAGTAGTTCAGAGTAGTATCATAAAGAGAAGATATTTATATGAGAGTGTTCACTAGTGAAAGTATGATCCCTAGGCCTTCTTTCTAAGCATTGAAACACTGTTTTCTACTAGATCTGTTACATGTTTACTTGCTTCCATCTTTATTTCAGTTTGCCTTTAGTCTCTTCCACGCCATCAAGCTATTTTCTGGCACCATTGTCTTATATCTATACCACTTGTATTTTACTATCTCTTCACCGAACTAGTGCACCTATACACCTGACAAGTGTATTGGGTGTGTTGGGACATAAGAGACTTCTTGTATCATGATTGCAGGGTTGCTTGAGAGGTATACCTTTGACCACTTCCTCCCTGAGTTCGATAAACCTTGGGTAATCCACTTAAGGGAAACTTGCTGCTGTTCTATAAACCTCTGCACTTGGAGGCCCAACAACTGTCTACAGGAATAGAAGTGCGTAGACATCAAGCTATTTTCTGGCGCCGTTGCCGAGGATGTATGGTAAAAGGTACTCACATCCTCCAGTGTGAGTGCTCGAAGTTATTTCCTTTAGATTATGCAATTTTTTCTTTTTGTTTCTTGTTTTCACTAGTTAGGCTTAATGGAAAACAACAACAAAAATTAGAGAGCTTTATAGTATTTATCTTGAGTTAGGACATGAAGTGTTTGAAGAGAAAATTAAAAAACCTATGGAACTTTATTTGCGTGCTAATAGCAATATTATTAGTATGAATTCTTTGAACACCATTATTGCTAATGCTATGGAAAAGTCTAAGCTTGGGGAAGCTAGTTTTTATGAAAATGATCTTTTTAGTTCCCCGGCTTTGGAAGATAGCTATTCTATTGCTTATGATGATACCAAACCTCCAATATATGATGATTACAATGATGAATATGATATTTTCAGTCCACCTACTATTGAGGAGAAAATTAATTATGATTACAATATGCCTCCTATATTTGATGATTATGGTGATGAGAATAATAATGATAGGTATTTTGTTGAATTTGCTCCCACTATGATTAATAAGAATGACTATGTTTATGTGAGAGTATTAATTCTTTTATGCATGTGTCTCATGATAAGAATGTTTTATGTGATAGTTATATTGTTAATTATATTCATGATACTACTGAAGCTATTATGAGAGAGGGAAACATGGTTTTATGTATCTCAACAATATTAAGTTTCCCCTCTTTATGTTGAAAGTCTTGAAGTTGCACTTGTTTTGCTTTATTATGCTTGTTGCTTTGTGCTTGCACGACTTGTTTCTTTACAAGGTTCCTATGCATAGGAAGTGGGTTAGACTTAAATGTCCTTTGAATTTTCTTCTTGATGCTCTCTTTTACTTCAATTCATATTTCTTATGTGAGAATCTTCTTAAACTATCAAGCCTAACTTAAAGGCGATAAAGAAAAGTACTTATTGGGAGATAACCCAAAAGTTTTAGATGAGTCTTGGAAGTTATTAATTCTGTAATAACCGCTCCTTATCCTTTTTATTTGATTTTTGTGCTAAGAGTAACCTCTAATGAGAGAGAAGTAATGCTTGGGAAAGTTGCTGTCCCGAAACAGATTTGTGTTCTTCACCGTAAAAATTCGTGTAAAATCTCTGTACATCGTTTAAAGGCGTGAATTTTTGTGCTTCTGACCCAGGTTGTTATCTAACTTTCCTTAGTTCAACACTTTTTGATTTGAGCAACAGAAGGTCTTCGAAAAAATTGGTTTTTACCTGCTGGTCTGTTTTGACAGATTTCTGCCATTATTTGCATTTGCTTTTTGTTGGTTCCTTTTTGAGTTCTTTTGGGGAATTGAGCTTTTTGAGGGAAGTGCTACAGTAGCTTGTGTTTTAATGGAAGTTTTATTTGTGTTGAAACTTAACCCAAAGACTTATTATCTTGAGTGCACTAATGTTGCTAATAAAGATTGTGTGAAGTTTTGTATGAAGAAAAATTTCAGGTGTATGGAAGGAATGATGTAATGAGATGAAGAATGGACTAAAGTTCAAGCTTGGGGATGCCACGCGGGTCACGCCAAGAAATATCCAAGAAGTACAAGCGTCAAATCTTGGGGATGTCCAAGGCATCCCCTTCTTCATCAATAAAAGTCTCAGGTTTCTTCCAAACACTTCATTTTTATTGTTTCATGCACAGTTGTGTTGTTCTTGGAGCATCTTCACTTTTGGTTTTTGGTTTTCATTTGCTTGGTTTTCTTAGTTTTCTGAAAAAATTGGTTGGACCCCCTCTTTCATACATTAGTTTTCAAATAAGTTTGGTTTGGATTGGAAAAGCGTAGGAAAGTTCATGCTTAAATGGTAAAAGGAGTTTGTTTTTGACTATGGCCTATGCTTTGTCATGCCATGCTTGATATTGTTTTAGCTTTATGATTAGTGATCTTTGTTGTAGCATGACTTGTTATAAACAATTGAGATTGCTTAATGTGCCTTGGAAGAATCATGCGTTGTTTTAGCATATTAAAGCATAGTATTGTGGTATTCTCCTTTGATGCTTTATTTGGGTTGACTTGGCGCATGCTCACACCATGTTATGACTATCCAAAGTCACCATAGCCTTTATGATCCTTTAGTTTTCGACTTGTAATATCACTTTATGCTTTGATTAATGATGTCTTGTCGCTCTGCATGATTATGGCCATTATTGCTCTCTTAGTTGGTCGCTCCTAGTCTTTTGCTAGCCTCCGTAACCAATTATGAGTTCCACTCATGCATCCAACTCCTAAAACCAAGTTATTACAAAGAGTCCACCATACCTACCTATTAGCACTTTCTATTCCAAGTATATTCATGTTTTTATCTACCTTCCGAATTAAACTTGTTATGAGAAAACTAGTGATTAAAGCTCTCACGAACTTGATGGCACACTTTACTTTTCTTGCCCTTAATAAACTTGAACCATTGTGTCGTCTATGTTTTATATGCTTGCACTTATATGTTGGGGATTAGCATAACCATGTTGTCATGGGGAACGCTTTCAACATTGCACTTGTACTTTGTACCTAGTTGATATCATGCTCTCGTCGGTGTGAAATGAAAGGGGAACTTGTAAGTCCATGGAGTTATGTATATGTGTTAGAGAAACGCCTGGGCCGCGGTCTAATCCATGCTGTCATGGTGGAAACCTGCAGCGTAACCATAATGAGCTGTCTATGAAGCATTCTTCTTATAAAAAAAGAGTCAGATATTGAGAAAAAAAGAGATATGAGAAAAGAGGAAAGAGAGAAAAAAGCACCATTTTCCCATGGTAAATAAGAAGATTGCTGAGATGCTCGCTGTCTGCTTGCCTTGTCATTTTGATATGGGGATTCTTCCGTATCATCGGGCAAGGGGTACCCCGTTGGCGGTTCTCTATGATACACATGTACTTACTATGGCAAGAACTTAGCGGTAACTAAACTTGAGTAGCATGAGGAGCGGCCCTCGTATTCAAGGGACATGAGATTTCCAACTTATACTTTGTCAAGCATATACTCCATAGTTTGTTAACTTTAACCTTAATCACTTCAAGATGCTTATGATAAGGGAAATGAGAGTTGAAAGTTAGTACCATAATTTTTGGAAGCTCTTTATGAGACTTGAATCCCTGCTTCCTTCTATGAAGGCCTTTCTTTTACTTCTATGTTGAGTCTCCATCTTCTATCCTTAGGCACCAATTAAGAGAGCATAGTTGTCATTCTTAGTTCTATGTGCATTGTCCCAAGACTTGTTGATTGATGCATAACTTTGATATTGCTTGTTCTTAAACTATTTGTATATAGTCACCCTTATAAACTTTGAAGGTGTCCTATGCATTTATGTTTTGCTACTCTATGAGGGACAAGCTGAATGCCACTATGCTATGTTTTGTTTATGTGAAACAAACAAACGTCTTGTAAAGCATTGTTATTCATGAATCTTTTGTTTGTGCCTTTTCATGTTACAACATAGTTGCTATGTCTTATAGTTAGAACTTTATCTTTCATGCTATGTTGAAGTACTTTGATCCTAGCTATCAATGTTTGCAAATACATTGATCAAGTTTATGATGGTGCATGTCACCTCAAAAATTATTCTTTCTTTTTATCACTTACCTACTCGAGGACGAGCAGGATTTAATCTTGGGGATGTTGATACGTTGCAAACGTATCTATAATTTTTGATGTTCTGTGCTTGTTTAGTATGTACTTTGCTTTGCTTTGTCAACACTTTGAGATATTTTTATATGTTTTCTAGGACTAACCTATTAACAAGATGCCACAGTGCCAATTGCCTGTTTTCTTCTGTTTTTGGTTCCAGAAAAGGTAGAAAATCAATATTCTCGGAATTGGACGGGACAAAAGCCAATATGCCTATTTTTCCTGGAGCAACACGGAAACACGAAGCAGAGACGGAGTAGAGCACCAGGGTGGGCACACCATATGGTGGCATAGGCTAGCCCTGGCCGCACCACCAGGTGGTGTGGGCCCCCTGGTCGGCCACCGACCTTGCCCCTTCGCCTATAAGAAGCCCCAGATGCAAAAACCCTAGATCGAACAGCCTCCAGCCACGAAAAGTTCCACAGCGCCGCCGCCACTTAAGGGGAGATTCGGGGGACAGAAAGTCTCTGTTCCGGCACCCTGCCAGGACGGGGAAATGCCCCCGGAGCCATCTCCGTAGATCTCCCACCATCTCCATCACTGTTGCTGATTCCCATGATGATGAGGGAGTAGTTCTTCCTCGAGGATAAGGGTTCTACCGGTAGCTATGTGTTCATCTCTCTCTATGCATGATCATATTGTGATCATGAGCTTTGTAATCAAGTAGATCTACTTTGCTACTCAAGTGCTTTAATAGATCTCTGCTCTCCCCATGTGTGTGAAAGTGACAACATGCACACCATGGTGGCACTTAGGCTAGAGATTACAAATACTTGTTATGAGTTATATTTGGAGTTGGATGTCTTTATGAAATTGTGGTGTTTGTTGGAACCATCTAGTGCTCAAGGTGACAGTGTGGGGTTATCTAGATGGTAAAGGCTTACTTTGAGGTGTGCTGTTATAGCCCTACCATGGATTAGAGTGTCCAACCGGAGAGTAGTTCAGAGTAGTATCATAAAGAGAAGATTTTTATATGAGAGTGTTCACTAGTGAAAGTATGATCCCTAGGCCTTGTTTCTAAGCATTGAAACACCGTTTGCTACTAGATCTGTTACATGTTTGCTTGCTTCCATCTTTATTTCAGTTTGCCTTTAGTCTCTTCCACGCCATCAAGCTATTTTCTGGCACCGTTTTCTTATATCTATACCACTTGTATTTTACTATCTCTTCGCCGAACTAGTGCACCTATACACCTGACAAGTGTATTGGGTGTGTTGGGGATAGAAGAGACTTCTTGTATCTTGATTGTAGGGTTGCTTGAGAGGGATACCTTTGACCACTTCCTCCCTGAGTTCGATAAACCTTGGATAATCCACTTAAAGGAAACTTGCTGTTGTTCTACAAACCTATGCACTTGGAGGCCCAACAACTATCTACAAGAATAGAAGTGCATAGACATCAACATGTTACTCCCTGTTTCGGGAAGGAGCTACGAACGCGGCAGGAAAGGAACCCCACGAAGGTTCTGGTCAACCTGTGAAGGCTATCGGACATAGTTTTCAAAATAAAAGCAACCTTTGAAGAAATGTTTACAAAAACCTGCATTGCCTACGACCTTTGGATTGTGGCTATAGAGATAGTGTATCATAGACTCCTTTTTAGTGAACTTGTTGAGTACGCCCATACTCAACCGTACCTTCTTAACCCTTGCTAGGTTCTAAGCTGTCGAAGACAACGTCAACATTAATTTCTGCTCAAGAAACCATCATCGGTAGCTAAAGTTCTTCAATAAAGTCAATGAAGTCAACATATACTTCAACCGAAGTGAAGACGAAGTTCTGGATTTGATAGGAGTAGATACTCTAGCCATAACACCTACTTCTGTAGAGCATTGCATTAGTAGCAATTGCAATCCAGATAGCTTACATGTTAGTTTTATTAGCCAGATAGTTCCGAGTTATTACTTCTGGTTCTTCTTTGTAAGAAGTTTCTCTCTCTCTCTCTCTTTAACCTAGAGTGTTCTCTGGATCTTTTGTAAAGAGTCGAGTTGTAATCTATAGTCATGTCTTGGACCTACTGTGTTTCTGTTGTACCACTCTAAGGGATGTAATACTAGTGAACGGTGTTTCATTGGTGTTGTGTCAACGACTATAGTGTACTACATCATGAAGTGGTATGCTAGGTCACTACACTTATCCCCTCCCCAACGTGGCGGATGGGTGGGAATCGCGGCGCACAGCGCCGACGATGGTGGCGGCTCCAACGAGCTGCTTCCAGCTGGGAGAAGACGAAGAACATTTTGCAAAAAACCCCTTAGGAAAGCGAAGATTCAACCCGCGGTCTAGAACTGGCGATCCAGGGGCTGGGTTTTTCAGAAACCCCCTAGGTTTTATTAAAACCTGTATTTTTATTATAAAAAGCCCTTTTTAGTTGATTTTTAAGTATTTTAAATAGGGAAAATGGCAGGGACCTTTTGGTAAAATACTAGAGCAACCCAAAATTTGAATTTGGGCACATTTTGAAACCATTTGTAAAGAAACTAAGGTTTTGCACTTGCATTTGTTCATATATATAGTTCACATGCATATATTTTATTGATTTGAACACATGCATGCAATGTTTGGGTACTAATTACAAATATTACAAACCGGGGTTGTTACAGCTCTACCCCCTTACAAGAATCTCGTCGCGAGATTCCTAAGTTTTAGAGAAGAAGGCAGGGTACTCATATCGAAGACGATCTTCTCGTTCCCAGGTTGCTTCGTCCTTAGAGTGATGAGACAACTAAACTTTTAGGAATTTGATGCTTTGACGATGAGTCTTGCGCTCGACTTCATCAAGGATACGAACATGATATTCTCGATAAGTCAGATCCTCTTGAAGGTCAAGCGTTTGGTGATAAACACCACAGACAGGGTCTTTGAAGCAACACTTGAGTTGAGACACATGGAAGACATCATGTACCTCAGGTAAGTTTGTAGGAAGCTCCAAATGATATGCAATTTTACCACACTTGGAAAGAACGCGGAAAGGACCAACATAGCGAGGAGCCAGTTTTCCCTTGATACCAAAGCGATGTTCACCCTTTAATAGAGTGACTCAGAGATAAGCTTGATCACCAACTTCATATTCAACATGTTGATGGTGATGATCATGATAGCCCTTCTAACGAGACTGAGCAGTTTTCAAATGATCTCGTATAATAAGAACTTGATCTTCTTCTTCCTTGATCATATCTGGTCTAGAGAACTTTCTTTCGTCGGTTTCAGACCAATTCAGAGGAGTACGGCATGTTCTTCTGTATAAGAACTGGAAAGGTGCCATGTCTATACTGGACTGATAACTGCTGTTGCAGGAGAACTCAGCAAAAGGTAGGCATTTCTCCCAGTTCTTACCAAAAGATATGACACATGCTCTGAGTGTGTCTTCAAGGATTTTATATACCCTTTTAGTTTGACCACCGCTGCTAGAATGATAAGTTATACTGAAGGATAACTGAGTTCCCATGGCTTGTTGGAAACTTGACCAGAACCTTGAAGTGGACAAACTCCCTCGGTCAGAGATTTTCTTCGGAACTCCATGAAGGACCACTATCCAAGAGATGTATAAATATGCCAACTGACTAGCAGTAATGCTCTCATGAACAGGTAGGAAATGAGCTACCTTGGACAGATAGTCAACAATTACCCATATGGCATCATTTCCCTTTTGATTCTTAGGAAAACCAGTGATGAAATCCATACCAACTTCAACCCATTTCCACTCAGGAATACGGTGCGGTTGTAGGAGACCAACGGGCCTTTGGTGTTCAGCCTTGACGCGATGAAAAACGTCACATTCAGCAACAAAACGAGTGATATCTTGCTTCATACTAGACCACTAGAATCTTTGGCAAAGATCCCGGTACAGTTTGATACCTCCGGGGTGAATGGAGAGAAGTGATTCATGAGCCTCTTTAAGAATTAAATCCCTCAGTTTTGTTCTCTTTGGCAGTACCAGACGGTTACTAAAATAGAGAATACCTTGATCATCAACAGAGAAACATTTTGCAACTCCCTTAGCAATTCTCTCTTTGATCTCAGCAACTTCTGAATCATTTTTTTGAGCAAGCTTGATTTCATCCTCTATAGAAGATTTCACCTCAAGAGTAGAAAGGAATCCACAAGGAACAACTTCAAGATTTAGTCAAGAAAATTCCTCATGAAGAGAAGGTTGAGCTTGTTTGATCAACAGATTGTTGCAATAGGATTTTTGACTTAGCGCATCAGCAACGACATTGGCTTTGCCCAATTGATAGTTGAGGCCCAAATCATAATCTTTGATGAGTTCTAACCATCTTCTTTGCCTGAGATTCAGATCAGGTTGTGTAAAAATATACTTTAAACTCTGATGATCCGAGTATAACTCATAACGACTACCGATGAGGTAATGTTGCCATTGCTTAAGAGCATGAACAACAGCGGCAAGCTCGAGATCATGAGTTGGATAGTTGTTCTCGTGTGGTTTCAGCTGTCGGGAGGCATAGGCCACCACATTTACCATCTTGCATCAACACACATCCGAGACCTTGGTGAGAAGCATCATAGATGATGACAAAATCTTTACTGGTGTCTAGAAGAACTAGCACGAGAGCAGTTGTTAGCTTGGTTTTCAAAATCTGGAAGCTTTCTTTAGCCTTATCAGACCATTCGAACTTCTTATCCTTCTTAAGAAGATCAGTCATTGGCTTGGCAATCTTGGAAAAGTTCTCGATGAATCGACGGTAATAACCCGCCAACCGAAGGAAACTTCGAACATCCTTAACGGATTTGGGGGATTCCTGGTCAAGAATAGATTGAACCTTGTCCGGAATAATAGCAACCCCTTCGGCAGAAACAACATGACCAAGGAATATGAGTTCTTGTAACCAAAACTCACATTTGGAGAACATGGGGTAGAGACGATGTTCTCGAAGCTTTGTTAACACCAAATGTAGATGTTCATCATGTTCTTCATCAGTCTTGGAATAGACTAGAATATCGTCGATGTAGACCACAACGAACTTGTCGAGATACTCCATGAAGACAGAGTTCATAAGCCGCATAAAAGTGGCTAGAGCATTGGTAAAACCAAAGGACATGACAGTATACTCGTAAAGACCATAATGAGTAGTAAAAGCAGTCTTTGGAATGTGTTCCTTTCAGATCTTCATTTGATGATACCCTGACCTCAAATCCATTTTGGAAAAGATGGTGGCACCACTTAACTGATCAAAAAGATCGTTGATCCTAGGGAGAGGATACTTGTTATTAATAGTCATAGCATTGAGAGGGCGATAGTCCACAACCAGACGCGGTATATTGGTATCCCGCTTCTTAATAAAGATTGTAGGACATCCCTAAGAAGATGTACTAGGATGGATGTACCCCTTTATCTCCAAATCCTCTAGTTGCTTCTTCAACTCCACTAACTCATGAGGGGGCATATGATAGGGTCTCTTGGAAACAGGTGTAGTTCGAGGGACCAACTCTATGACAAACTCCACACTTCAATCGGGTGGCATGCCAGGAAACTCTTCAGGAAAGACATCCGGGAATTCACATACCACAGAAACATCTTGAATCTCTAACGGTGGTTGAACTTCAAGAGCATACAACTCCGCTTGAGGAATAGAAACAGCTGAAGGAGATAGTGACCCTATGGTCCGATAAGTGATTATTATGCCAGCAGGACTTGTCAGAGTCACAGACTTGGTTACACAGTCTATGACTGCTTGATATTGAGACAACCAGTCCATGCCCAAGATGACGTCAATATCAGTTGACTTGAGGGCAATAAGAGAAGTGGGGAACAACTGGGAGGCAACATTGATTAGGTTCCCATGACTAACCATGGTGGTTTGCCATCTATAACCAGGAGAATGAACCATCAAAGGTTTAGACAACCCCTCAAAACGTATCCCATGCAATTCAGCAAAAGCTTGTGACATGAATGAATGCGATGCTCCAGAATCAAACAAAACTTTAGCTGGAATGTGATTGATACGAAGCGTACCCATAACAATGCTTGGATCTTCCCGAGCCTCTTCAGCAGAGATATGGGTCAGACGACCACTTCCAGCAGCTTGAGGCTTGGTATACTTCTTTGGTGGTGTTCTCTCAGTAGCACTATTTAGCGGACACTCCTTTGCAAAGTGACCAGGCTAGTGCTAGTTGAAGTAGATAAGACCTGATGCTATACTAGTAGCAGGATAGTTTGTCCCACAAGCATTGCTTGAGGTTACATTCGGATGAGGAGCATATCCAGAAGACTTTTGGGTATAAGGAGCACGTGGCATGGCACTATAAGGCACTAAGACACGATGCTTCTTGGTGCTTGAACCAGCCTTGTTGGATCCCTCATAGGAACGCTTATGAGTTTCCTCATACTCCACCTTTCCACGCTCTTCTTTCATTGCCTTGTTCACAAGAGTTTGCAGATTCCTGAATTCCATCAGATGAAGATCATGACGAACATCAGGGTCCAATCCCTTGCGTAACAGAGCTTGCTTCTTAACATCAGTGGAAACTTCTTTAGGAGCATAGCATGCGAGACGATTGAAGCTACGCTGGTAATCATACACAGAACCAGTGCCTTGTTTCATCTTGAGGAACTCCTCCCTCTTTTCATCCATTAGACCCTCAGGAATATGATAAGTTCGGAATCCTTCAGTGAATTCTTGCAAAGTAACAACATGTTAGGAGGCTTGCATTGCCAAGAAACTTTCCCACCAGGAGTTAGGTGCTCCCTCCAGATGGTAGGCAGCAAAGGTTACCCAATCAGCTTCAGGAACATGACCAACCTGAAGTTTGTGCTCCATGGTGCAAAGCTAGTAGTCTGCATCAAGTGGCTCAATGAAAAGCTGTAGACTGGTGGAGTGAGACGTATGAAATCCTTGATACCGACTTGGTTTTTTGGGTGCTGGGTATTGCGCTCAATCCTTTCAATGAGCCTCATGTTGTCAGCACGGTTGGTCTCATACATAGCCATGATTTGAACCATTGATGGCGGTGGAGGAATATTAGAAGGATCATCCTCATTCCCAGAACCACGAGCATGTGCCCGGGTGCGAGCTTGAGAAGTGTCACCCATCCTATAAGAACAGAAGGAGTCAGCCAAGGGATTCGAAGACAAAGGATACTGGATATAAAAATATCATCTCATCAAGCATGGTAGTATCAAAGCATACTGACGTATACACTAACTAGCTAACCTACAAACCATAACAATGGAGTGCTAAGATGTTATGCATTAAGTAGAATTGGGATATTTTGGTAACTCTGAGAATAGCAACCGGTTACGGAGTACTTAGAAAAACAACCCCAAAACCACGATCCTAAAAGTTTGAAATTAAAGTTAAGGAATGAAAATCTTTCTAAATCAAATAGGATAAGAAAAATCCAGCGTAGAATCACATCAGAGAAGGAGTAAAAAGAATCCTAGTCAGATTTTTTTGCAAATAAATTTCAGCTTTTAAATAGTTTTGTCAACTTCTAGACTCAACATCGACCAATACTAGGGTTTCCTCTAGGAAGTCCTGCTCTAATACCAAAACCTGTAACACCCCTGGGTTAGGGTTAAACAAACCTCAGATTACCGTCCGAGATAAACGTAACCACAAACTCAGAGACTCACAGTATATGATTCGGTAACATCATAAAGCATAGGGATACAATAACATAAGTTTAAACTCTTAACAGAGTATGATATAAGATTATTACAAACCAGGGGTCACGGACCCATCATCACACCAAATAGCGAAAGCAAATTATGTTGTTGTACACAACAAACTTAACAAAGGGCCTAGGAGGCCATAAACATAAGCGGCATCCAACACATAGTCCTCAGGATGCTACCTGGGACCCCCAACTACTCGTCGATGTCAACGTAGAAGCCACCTTTAGTTGCAACTAGATCATCTATAGAAAAACAACAATGGCGTAAGGCTGAGTACGAGAATGTACTCCGCAAGACTTAGATAACCTAGTATCTACATGATCTGGCTAGAAAAGCTTTCTATGGATTTCTTTTGCGTAAAGCAAACTTTGTTTGTAAACAAGAGAGAGTGGAGGCTCGTCTACACAGAATACTTTTAAAATGTGGTAAGAGAGCGACGACTCCATCTTGAACATCTGAACTCCTCATCTAGGATCACCCCCTTGAACCCCCGAGGAAGCATCCTTAAGCACACGTGGATCAACAAGTTTTACTTTTAGTTAATATTATCTATGATCTTAGAATTCGGTCACCACGCGTTCATAACCGTGAACACGGGTTTTCAAAAATATTTAACCCTGTAGGGGTGTACAACTTTACCCACACATACCAACCGACTCTTAGTGCCAAATATTATTAGCCCTCTTCCTTGGAGGGCTGGCAGAGGGTGGTTGACCATGACCTTTACCTTGCTGTCGTCGAGACCATGAGTCACGCTCTAAGGAGGGTTCCATCGTAATAGGTCAAATCCCGAAGCCGGTCCCTAGAGATGTGGACGAGGTTGGTTTACTAGGGGCTCCATCGACCCCAAGCAACCCCGACCATGCTTACCTACCTGTTATGATGCACCTCCTTCTCCTCCGCTTTCGAAAACATTTTCAATGTGTATGCCAAATGGAAAGCCTGAACTATGTGACTCATGGAATCTACTAGGAAAGTTAGTTAGTCGAGGGGTTTTCCAGGCCCCGTGTGGATGTACACTCGTCTCGGTTCCAAAGGCAAGAACTCGGTTCCTAGTGGTGGCGAGCATGGGACTATAAAAACCACACCCAACATGGCCTCCCATACAAGCCTTAGCATGTTTATCCGTCACCTCCGATCATGTCTCCATCTCCTACCTTTCTAGATTCGTTGGCATCTCCGATTCATCATCATCGGGATGGATCAGACGTAATTACTAAGCATGGCTAAGCTTGACCGTTGAAGAAGCTCTAGCAACGCTCACATGCCAGACCTAGGTATGCTAGGACCTGTGGATCAGGTGTATAAGGCTACAACAAGGAAACTGTGTAGCATATAGGTAACTCTAGCTACTGACAATAGACCACATTGGAATCGTGTGCAATATAGCGAGAAAGTAGATACTTTGTAGAACATAGGTTCAGAATGCGAGGCTTCGCTTGCCTTGTCCTTCAGTTGATAGATATGGATCTTCAGTATCGTTGACTTTAGTCTCGTGCTCGGATCCTATCGTGAAGAAGCAATACCGGAAAGAAAGGCAACAATCAACATTTCGAACCATGCAATGCACAAGCACATGAATGATATGTCACATTAAAGTTATCATGACAACCCTGGGATTAGCATCGATTTAAATGTGTTCAGAGTGCCGATGGATTGGCATTCCATCGATCCCATATGCAGTTAGGAGGGTGTGATGTTCCTCTAAACTAGCTAGGGTTTATATTGCTCAGCAATGCATGATTATATTTTTAAAGTGTAGATCTCATTCTTCTGATCATTTTGATATATTACTCATTTTTTCTGATTAAATATGAATTAGTTATGAATTTGATAAGATTATAACAATTTCTACCTTATTTAAAACATTTTTGAAAATAATAAAGCCTTTATGATGTCAGCCTAACGTCATCGTCACAGTTTAATACTTCCATTACTGCACCCTATTCTACCCACAGACACTAACGAGTGGGGCCTGGGCCACGTCGGATTGCCACCATGGCGAAGGTTGCCAGGCGCTGGCGTCAGTGCCACGTCGGCCCACACAGCAGCCACGTGGATCCCACGTTGGACTCGTAGGCAGGAGCAGCAGGATATCATCGCCGGCGATGTTCCCGGCGGTTCCAGGAAGCGCTGTTGGCAGCGTTCGAACCGCGCGAACGAGACAAACCTCGGGCGACTAGCGTTGCTACTTATTGGTCGCCGGAGCGCATGGCACGACAGCGAGCTATGGCGGCACACGATGCGAGAGCAGCACATGCGACGCCAGGAACCACTTAAGGGGCGGGGATACGCAAGAGCTCACCGTGGAGCTAACGGTACGGTCAGGGAGACCAGAGGGAGGTGATGTCTATGCACTTCTATTCTGGTAGACAGTTGTTGGGCCTCCAAGTGCAGGGGTTTGTAGAACAGCAGCAAGTTTCCCTTAAGTGGATTACCCAAGGTTTATCGAACTCAGGGAGGAAGTGGTCAAAGGTATTCCCTCTCAAGCAACCCTGCAATCAAGATACAAGAAGTCTCTTGTGTCCCCAACACACCCAATACACTTGTTAGGTGTATAGGTGCACTAGTTCGGCGAAGAGATAGTAAAATACAAGTGGTATGGATATAAGACAACGGTGCCAGAAAATAGCTTGACGGGTAGGAAGAGACTAAAGGCAAACTGAAATAAAAGATGGAAGCAAGCAAACATGTAATAGATCTAGTTGCAAATGGTGTTTCAATGCTTAGAAACAAGGCCTAGGCATCATACTTTCACTAGTGAACACTCTCATATAAATATCTTCTCTTTATGATACTACTCTGAACTACTCTCCGGTTGGACACTCTAATCCATGGTAGGGCTATAACAGCACACCTCAAAGTAAGCCTTTCCCATCTAGATAACCCCACATTGTCACCTTGAGCACTAGATGGTTCCAACAAACACCACAATTTCATAAAGACATCCAACTCCAAATATAACTCATAACAAGTATTTGTAATCTCTAGCCTAAGTGCCACCATGGTGTGCACGCTGTCACTTTCTGTCCCCCCGAATATCCCCTTCGGTGGCGGTGGCGCTGCAGAACTTTTTGTGGCTGGAGGCTTGACGATTTAGGGTTTCTGTCCTGGGGGCTTCTTATAGGCGAAGGGGCAAGGTCGGTGGCCGGACAGGGGGCCCACACCACCTAGTGGCATGGCCAGGGCTAGCCCAGGCCACCATATGGTGTGCCCACCCTGGTGCTCTACTCCGTCTCTGCTTCGTGTTTCCGTGTTGCTCCGGGAAAAATAGGCATATTGGCTTTTGTCCCGTCCAATTCCGAGAATATTGATTTTCTGCCTTTTCTGGAACCAAAAATGAAGAAAAGTGCAACTGCACTGTGGCATCTTATTAATAGGTTAGTCCCAGAAAACATATAAAAATACCTCAAAGTGTTGACAAAGCAAAGCAAAGTAGATACTAAACAAGCATGGAACATAAAAAATTATAGATACGTTTGCAACGTATCAACATCCCCAAGCTTAACTCCTGCTCGTCCTCGAGTAGGTAAGTGATAAAAAGAAAGAATAATTTTTGAGGTGACATGCACCATCACAATCTTGATCAAGGCATTTATAAAACACTGATAGCTGGGATCATAGTACTTTAACATAGCATGAAAGATATAGTTCTAACAATAAGACATAGCAACTATGTTGTAACATGAAAAGATACAAACAAAAGATCATGAATAACAATGCATTGAAAGACGTTTGTTTATTTCACATATAGAAAACATAGCATAGTGGCATTCAGCTTGTCCCTCATAGAGTAGCAAACATAAATGCATAGGACACCTTCAAAGTTCATAAGAGTGACTAGATACAAATTATTTAAGAACAAGCAATATCAAGTTATACATAAACCAATAAGTTTTGGGACAATGCACATAGAACTAAGAATGGCAACTATGCTCTCTCAATAGGTGCATAAATATAGAAGATGGAGACTCAACATAAAAGTAAAAGAAAGGCCTTGATAGAGGGAAACAGGGATTCAAGTGTCATAAAGAGGTTCCAAAAATTATGGTACTTATTAGCTTTCAGCTCTCATTGCCCCTATCATAAGCATCTTTAGGTGATTAAGGTTAAAGTGACATAACTAAGAGGATATGCTTGACAAGTTATAAGTTGAAATCTCATGCCCCTTACTTACGAAGACCGAACCTCATGCTACTCAACTTCAGTCACAAGTAAGCTCTTGTCATTGTAAGTACACATGTATCATAGATGTCAGGGGGATGATCCCTGGGTACCCCATCCGAATAAGAAACAGGACAGTCGGATCGCGTCCAGCTAACCAGATGCAGCCGGACAAGACAGGACGGGTCGGCTATCACCCAGTAGCCGGATTAGCAAGAGACAGCCGGATACGATGATGTAGCCGTACCCAATCAGAGAGACAGGAGGACATGCGTATAAGTGCACGATACACCCTGTACGATGACAAGACGGGCAACCACCTGCCCATACCGAAGACTTTGCGGGGTAGCTGGAGCGTGGCTTTGTCTTGATGACTCGCCACGGCGTCCACTGTACCTACGACAGCCATACCGCTCATACACCGGTAAGACAAGCCATACTGGATACTGTAGATGACTAGTCGGCTGGGACCCGCCTGTGGGGCCCGCCAGTCGGACTAGCCAGCGAGACCTTTGCATCTCTGCCTATATAAGGAGAGGCAAGGCCTCAGTAGAAAGGGTTGGTCTCAGTGCATTTAAGGCAGTAGCTAAAGAATACAGCTCAAGGAGCACTTGTAGTTCATATATCCCACATAGACAGATCAGGCAGGAGTAGGGGCTTTACCTCACCACGAGGGCCCCGAACCTAGGCACTTCTTGCGTCCCACTACGCTCGCTCGTATGCAATCTCGCCTGTGGACACTGTCGATAGCTTCCCTGCTAGTCCCCACACCTCTATCTAACCTCCTCAGGTACTGCCGTTCCCAATACAACAACAAATGGCGCCCACCGTGGGGCAGATGGCTTCGACCGGAGTCACGTTCCGCACGGGACCCCGCACTTCAGCCGGTGAGCGTGTGGCCTCCGGCCTAGTGCTCACGCTTGGCAAGTTCGACTGCATCATCAACAACGCCTCCTGCTTCGCCGGAACTTCCTTCCCAGTGAACGACATTGTCCTGCTATTCAGCGATCTCCCTATCTACGTCGCCACCGTCCCGGAGCGTTTCCCTAGGGAAATCATCTCTGTCGCGGGGCTGTCGTGCTCAGAAGGCAGCACCTCCGCCGCACCTCGCAGCGTGGAGGTCATGATGGCCGGATCCAGCTCGCATCCCTGCCAGCCGCGGGAGCGAGGCGTGGACGAGGTCGGAACTTCCGCTCCCCCGCAGCCTCGGAACCCGGTGGAGGATGCCATTGATCGGCTCCAGACGCCGGTTAACCTCGGGGACAACCCGGAGGAAGCAGAGGCCAACTTCACCATGGAGAGACAGATCCTCCTCTAGGAGGCCATGGAACTGCAAGCAGCTTGAGATCGCTAGGCGCGAGTATGACCGTGTGCACGGCCTCACTCCGGCTACCGTGGAGCCGAGCCGGCGCGGCCAGGTACGGTGTCGGGGCAGTGAGCTGGGCGGTAGGATGGAGAAGGACGGGGAACCGGATCCCGCGCCTGCCCTCACACAGCCCACCTACAGCACGCCCATCAAGAACCTGCGCACGGCGCGAGCCGCAGCAGAAGAACTACCCAGCCTGGAGGGCGAGGAGCGAGCCCGCCAGCACGCTGCGTGTAGAGCTCCTCGCGTTGCGAAAGCAGACGGCACCAACCGTGACGCAGGAAGACCTTAGCTACTCGGAGGAGCAAGCTACACGCAACAGCAGGCGTGCATGACACCAGAAGGCGTCCTCCCCTCAGCCGCCCAGGGCCCGCAAAGCGCCGCAGCTCGGGCAACGAGGCTAGCCGCCAGGAGGCGACGGTGAGCAACCCACCACCTCCCCACCGCCACCGGGCGCCCGGACCAGCGGTTCCGTCTCGGGCCGGTTGAGCTCCCAACCCGGATTGTCCGGATGCCCGCGACCGCATCGAGCTCCTCGCTCAAGCGCGCGTCACGGAGGAGGAAGATTCTACCGGTCCGGTTTGTTTGGACCTACGCATCCGGGCAGGCGTTTCGGATAAATTCTCCTGCCGAGGACACCCCCAAATCTGACAAAGATGAAGCCGGAAGATCGGCGGACCGACCACGCTATGGTAGTCGGCCATGCGCCCACGGAACAAAGCTGTGCGCTACGTCCCTCTCATGCTAACCGGGTCGGCAAGGACATGGCTCAATAGCCTTGCGCCCAACAGCATCAACGCCTGGCCTGACTTCGAGAAGGTGTTCGTCCGCAACTTCAACGGCACGTACAAACGTCCAGGGCGCCCGCGCGACCTGGCCTTGTGCGTCCAGGGCGACCGCGAGACCGACCGCGAGTACCTCTCCAAGTGGACGGAGCTCCGCAACACTTGCGAGGGCATCCTGGAGAGCCAAGCCATCAGCTTCTTCATCGAAGGATGCCGAGAGGGCACCATGCTTCGCCACCGGCTACTGTGTGACGAGCCGAAAACCATGGCGGAGCTCATGATGGTTGCGAACCAGTACGCCACGGCGGATGCCGCCATGAAGAAGCCCCTCCGAGTAAACGCGGACGGTCGTCCGACTCCCACGGAGCCGGCTCACGACCATCTGAGCAATCCGGCTGGTGAAGCCGGATCCTCCAGATGCCACGGCAACGACAACCGGTTCCATGGGGACCGCCAGGCCGGACAACAGAAGCCTCGCTACCACGCGCGGCAGGTCAATGCTGTGGAGGGTGCGCCCGACGCACCGGCTAATGACGCAAGAAGGCAGAAGCCCCGACTCACCTTCGACCAGATGATTGACGGCCCATGCAAGTGGCATAGCGGTCCCTTCAAACCGGCTACGCACACCACCCGGAACTGCAGCTGGACCCGCCAGCTAAAGGACCAGGGCAACCAGCCTCGTCTCCCGCCTCCCCCACCGGGTGGACCCCCACCACCGACTAGGGGAGCCAGTAATGATGGTAACGGCGGCAACGGTGGCAACAACAACAATGGCTACCCCCAGCCGCACGCCGCCTACCACATCTTCGAGACGGAGCAGGACGACAAGCCCTGAGCATCTGCCGACTCCCGGGGGCTACGCCATGGTGCTCGACCCTCTCATCGTCTCCAACGCGCGCACCAGCCGATTCTCGCGCGTCCTCATCGACTGAGGCAGCAGCCTCAACCTCCTCTACCAGTCCTCGCTGGAGAAACTGGGCATTCGCGAAAGCGACCTACGCCTGACTACCACGACATTCCACGGCGTACTGCTGGGGCCAGCCTGCGCTCCGCTGGGGAAAATCCAGCTGGACGTCATCTTCGGGACCGAGGAGAACTTCCGCCACGAACCAATCTGGTTTGAAGTGGTAAATCTGACGAGCTCCTACCATGCTCTCCTCGGGCGCCCCGCCCTTGCCAAGTTCATGGCCATCCCCCACTACGCGTACCTCAAGACGAAGATGCTGGGACCCCACGGCGTGATCATCGTCGCCGGCTGCTTCAGGCGGTCGATGGAGTGCGCCTCAGCTGGTTCCAAACTGGCAGAGGCCCTCATCATAGCCGAGGAAAAACGCGCGATCATGTGCAACGTGGCCATGGCCCAGCAGGACATTCCGGCTAGCAGCAAACCGGCTGGATAAGGAGCTTTCCAGCCGGCAAAGGAGACGAAGAGGATCCCGCTTGACCCCATCGATCCGACTAAGTTCGTCACCATTGGTGCCGGCTTGGATAGAAAATAGGAAGGTGCGCTCGTCGACTTCCTCCGTGAGAATCGGGACATCTTCGCATGGTCTCCCAAAGACATGCCGGGTGTGCCGAGGGAGTTCGCCGAGCACTCACTTCATGTGCGTCTGGATGCCAAGCCGGTCAAGCAACCTCTACACTAGTTCGCAGAGGAGAAGAGAAAGATAATCGGTGATGAGATCACCCGGCTCCTTGCAGCCGGGTTCATCATGGAAGTGTACCACCCAGACTGGCTGGCGAACCCAGTCTTGGTGTTGAAGAAGAACAAGACCTGGCGCATGTGTATCGACTACACCAGCCTGAACAAGGCGTGCCCGAAAGACCCCTTCGCCTTGCCCCGTATCGATCAAGTCATCGATTCCACGGCCGGCTATGATTTGTTGTCTTTCTAGATTGTTATTCCAGGTACAATCAGATCCGGCTAAACCCGGCTGATCAGATTAAGACATCATTTATCACCCCCTACGGGGCTTTCTGCTATGTAACCATGCCTTTCGGCCTAAAGAACGCAGGCGCCACCTATCAGCGATGTATGCAGAAATGCTTGCACTCGCAGATAGGCCGAAACGTGCACGCTTACGTGGATGACATAGTCATCAAGACCAAGGAAAAGCGCACCCTCCTCGAGGATCTGAGAGAAACATTTGGCAACCTTCGCCAGTACCAGATGAAGCTGAACCCAGAGAAGTGCATCTTCGGAGTACCATCCGGTCAACTACTCGGTTTCCTCGTATCACAGCGAGGTATCGAGGCGAATCCGGAGAAGATCGCGGCCATCGAGAGGATCCAGCCGCCCAAGAACCTGCTTGGAGTCCAGAAGTTCACTGGATGCCTGGCTTCCCTCAGTCGTTTCGTCAGCCGGCTGGGGGAGAAGGCACTCCTGTTATACCAACTGATGAAGAAGACGGACAAGTTCTCCTGGACTTCGCAGGCCGACATCGCGTTTCACGACCTCAAGTGCATGCTATCCACAGCACCGGTTCTAGCCACGCCGGCTAGCAAGGAGCCGATGTTGCTCTATATAGCATCCACCAGCCGGGTCATCAGCGTTGTCCTGGTGGTGGAGCGCCCCGAGGAAAGCAAGGCTCAGCCGCTTCAGAGAACCGTCTACTACCTCAGCGAGGTTCTCTCCCTCTCCAAGCAGAACTACCCCCACTACCAAAAGATGTGCTACGGTGTGCACCTAGCATGCAAGAAGCTCAAGCACTACTTCTAGGAGCACCCGATCAAGGTCGTGTGCACTGCACCCCTTTCAGAAATCATCGGCAACAAGGACGCCACCGGCCAAGTCGCCAAGTGGGCCATCGAGCTCGCCGCCTACTCCATCCAGTACGAGCCCCTGCTCACGATCAAGTCACAGGCATTGGCGGACTTCCTCGTCGACTGGGCCGAGACCCAGTATCTCCCACCGGTTCCGGATTCAGACCACTGGCGGATGCACTTAGATGGGTCGAAGATGCTCGGGGGATTGGGAGCCGGCATCGTGCTCACCTCGCCCAAGGGAGACCGGCTAGAGTAAGTGCTGTAGATCCACTTCAAGGCCTCCAACAACGTAGCTGAATACGAGGCACTGGCGCACGGGCTCCGGCTGGCCAAGGAGATCGGTGTCAACCGGATCCTGTGCTTCGGTGATTCAGACTTGGTGGTGCAACAGGTGTCTGGGGAATGGGACGCCAGAGATGCAAACATGGCTCTCTAGCGGTTCCACATCCAGAAGCTCAGCGCCTCCTTCGACGGGTGTGAATTTCATCACGTCCCCCGCACCAACAACAAGGCAGCCGATGCGCTCTCCAAGATAGGATCCACCAGGCAGGCCATCCCGCCAGGGGTCTCCTTGGAGCATCTGCGCAAGCCATCCATCAACCCGTCACCGGAGTCGGACTCCATCGTCTGGGCGGGAAGCGTTCCGGTGGCCGGAGCAGCAGAAACGGAGCCGGCAGAACCACCAAAGAAGAAAACCCGCACCAATTCCGGCCAGGCAGTGCCCTCCGGCTCGCAAGACCCGAAGGCTGCCGGCCCGCCTAATGGCTCGGGGGCTGCCGTCCCGGATATTCCACCCGGACAACCCCCCGACACCCGTCCGGAGGACAGGAGCGTCCTCGTCATCCGGGAAGTGCCATCCTGGGCACAGCCCTTCATGAACTACATCGCCAACAGAGAACTCCCGGACAACGAGGTAGAGGCCAGGCAAATCCGACGCCGCGCGCATACATACACCATCATAAATGGCGAGCTGTACAAGCGCAGTGTATCCGGTATCTTCCAAAGATGTGTCGATGTAGACACAAGCTACCGGCTACTCAAGGACATCCACCAGGGTGAGTGTGGGCACCACGCTTCGTCAAGGGCGATAGTCGCCAAGGCGTTTCGCCATGGTTTCTATTGGCCCACCGCCCTCGAGGATGCCGAGCAGCTGGTCCGCGCAAGCAATGGGTGCCAGCGCTTCGGGCAGCTCAGGCACATGCCAACCTCGGTACTCAAGACCATACCGATCACCTGGCCCTTCACAGTTTGGGGCCTCGACATGGTCAGGCCTTTCAAGCGAGCCCGCGCAGGAATGACCCACCTGCTGGTAGCGGTGGACAAGTTCACAAAGTGGATCGAGGCCAAGCCTATCCAGAAGCTGGATGGAGCGACGGTTGTTACCTTCTTCACCGGCATCATCAACCCCTTCGGCTATCCCAACAGCATCATCACCGACAACGGCACGAACTTCACCAAGGGGTCCTTCGCTCGGTTCTGCAGCAACAAGGGCATCCGGCTGGACCTCGCCTCCGTTGCACACCCGCAGTCCAACGGGCAAGTCGAACGAGCAAACGGCTTGGTGCTAGCCGGCATCAAACCACGTCTCATCGAGTCGTTAGAGCGGTCACCCGGATGTTGGATCGAAGAACTTCCGGCTGTGTTGTGGAGCCTCCGCACCACACCGAATAGGTCAACCGGCTACAGGCCATTCTTCCTGGTCTACGGATCGGAAGCCGTCCTCTCCGCCGACATCGAATTTGACTCCCCTCGCAAGCTCCTCTACGACGAGCAAGCCAACAAGGAGGCGCGGGAGGATGCGGTGGATCTCCTGGAGGAGGCCTGCGAGCTAGCCCTGTCCAGATCTGCCCTATACCAACAGCGACTACGTCGCTACTATTCAAGCCAGATTCGCCCAGTCGCATTCCACGAGGGCGACCTGGTTCTTTGACTGGTGCAAGACACGAAGGGCATGCACAAGCTATCACCACCCTAGGAGGGCCCCTTCATCATTAGCCGGGCGCTGCCCAACGACTCCTATTACCTCATCGACGCACAACAGCCGTGCAAGAACAAGATGGACAAATCGGATGAGGAGACCGAACGTCCTTGGAACGCGGCCCTGCTGCGCCCGTTTTACACCTAGTCGCCAGGAACTGTATGTATCCCGAAAACCCCATAAATGAAAATGCGGACTCCCACGAGAATCTCGGGGGCTCCTTCTAGAAATGTGTGTGCACCTGTTTTTCGGTTCAAATTTTCCGGCTCCGGCAACCCCTACCCAGGGGCTCGCCGGCTGGCCCAGCCTGTTAAGTCAACAAACCGACTGAGTAGTGTGCGATGATGTCAGAGGCCCATTCTTCGTCTCAGCTACAGACCGCAACCCGGCTGTCCGGCTAACAAGAGAAAAAGCCCGAGGCATCCCACACGAAAAATGGGGAGGAGACGCGACAGATCGGGCGTCCCGGCCCCGCAACTAGCTCGAACCAATCCAGCTGCTAAGCCGCTAGTACCGTGCGTAATGTACTGTTAGCTCCCTTCGATTCCGGCTGCAGATCGCAACCCGGCTGCCCGGCAAGGACGCAGCGAAAACAGCAGAACACACGAGAAGGCGACTAAGTGTCTAGAAATGAGCAAGCCAGTTTTCGAAAAAAAAAGCAAGCCGTTTTCCGGCTACGATTTGACAGACTAACCTATTAACCTGTGAAGATGTATGTGTATGCATATGCGCATTCTTGTCCGACTACTTCGAGTCGGAATTTAGGAGAAGGAAAGAAGATTCGAAGTCCTTGCCTTCATCAAGCGCTCCGAATCTCGGGGGATACACCCACTGGGTGCGCTCGCATGCCCCCAGTGGAATCTTGTAGTTCCTGACCGGCTAAGGGCGTTTAGCCGGCCGTTCGGAGCCCAGGTGAGGGCAAGGGCGGGAGCAAGAAAAGACAAGAAAGATTCAAAGCACTGCTACATCATACTCGAATCTGGCTACACCCAGTGGCGCCATGCGCCCACTGAATGTTAGTTCCCCGGAAGGCGTCTAGCCGACGAAAGCGGCCGATCGACGAGGCCATCGGATAAAGTTAGAAGACTTGGCAGAATAAGAAAGATTGAAGCACTGCTGCCACACTCCTCAATCTCGGGGCTAGACCTGGTGGCTAAGCGCCGCCCACTGGAGGTGCAGGTCGCCCGGCTAAAGGTGTGTAGCCGGACGAAGTTAGTCGGGCAAAATACACAAAAGGAAAGCTCAACGCAAAAGGAAGATTCAAGAGTTTCAACAATAATAAACAAAAAGGAGACGAAGCTCTCATAAGTTACCCGGTGTCAAAGACGGCCGACACAAGCAGACAAGGTTCACAAGTACATAACACAAGACAATTACTCCCGACATCCCGGGGCAGCAGCTAAACGGCAGGGCCTTTGCCGTGGGGGAGTTCTTGGCTGGCAGAGGTCAGCGGGAGGAGCCGCAGTTTGATCCGCCCCGCGCTAAGCGGTGGCATCAGGCCCTCCACATCAGGAGTCCCGATGGACTCCGAGTCGGTGAGCACCTCGTCAGGGTCCACGTAGTCGGCGATCTTGATGGCGGACCCGCAAAGCTCCGGATGGGCTTGGCGGATGGCGGCAAGATCAGCTCCGGCACGGAAGACCCCATCGATCTTCTCGACGCGGGTGTCCTTGTACCAGGAGAGCATCAGAGCCAGGGCCATCTCCGCTCCGGCCCGCGCCGCCAGGTCCCGCAGACGGTCCACCGCAGCCGGCACCTCTCCCACCTTCGCCGCCAGCTGCGCCATCGTCTCTAGAACCGGAGCCTCCGTCCACACGAAGGAGAAGACGTCTCGCGCCGCCTGACGAAGCTTCGCAGCTTCCTCGCCAAGAAGGACGATGAGCTCCTGAGCCGTCGGTTGCGCTCCCGGCCAGTTCTCTTGCAGCCAGTTGTAGGCCAGCAGGTCTATGCCGGGGTAAAAAGCTGTCAGAAAAGAGGAGTCAGATCCGGCTACTGGATCCGGAAAGAAAGGAAGACAGAAGAAAGAACTCACCCTTGGCAGTGTGGCCAACCTGCATCAGCTCCTCCACCAGTGCCTTCTCCTTGACCGCTAGCCGTTTTATCTCCTTCTCTTGGTCCTTGTTCTGGGCCTCGAGAAGGGAGAAGGCTTCGGCCCGGCTAGCGAGCGAGGCGTCGCGCTCCTTGACTGTGGCCTCCAAACCGTCTACCCGCGCGTGCCAATCCTTGTTCTGCAGCCGCAGAGTGGAGTTGGACTTGCTCAGCCGGTCGTTCGCTTTCTTCAAGCAATCGATCTGCTGGCGCACAAGGATGGCTGCGAAACGCTATCGGTAAAAAGGAGCAAGACGGATAAAGCGAACTTACTCTGGGAGGTCCCGTTGGCGACAGCAAGCTTCTGCTCCAGGGTCCGGTTCCCGCCGGCTGTGGCCTCAAGCAGCCGGATCTCCTTCACCGCCAGCTCGAGCGTGGCGGCAAGGTCCGACAGCGAAGCAGCAGAGGAGGCGTCGTCGTCCACGATGTTGACGGCCAAGGACTCCTTCGTCGTGACCACCGCCGTTCGCCACTCCTTCCCGAGCTCCTCGTCGGAGTTATCGTTGCCAACAATGACGAGCTCCTTGCCGGCAGCCCCCCGTGCGCCCGCGGAGGAGCCTTCCGGCTGGGAGAGATCTGCTTCCGGCTGGGGACCCTCCGGCTGGGAGGACGCAGCCGGCTCAGCCTCAGAAGAAGGAGAGGCGCCGGTTGGCTCAGTCAGGGCGTGGGGCGGTGACCCAGTTGGCGCCCGGGCCGGGCTCGCGGCTCCGAAAGAAACCAACGCGCTAAGGGGAAGGAGGAAAAGGCAAAAGCAAAATAAGCCAAAGTCAGAAAAACAAGAAGGAGGACAAATAGACAGAAATCACCGAAAGATAGAGGGGGAGAGGAAAAACGTACCCCGGCACGACCAGGGGCGGCCCTTTCTTCTAGCCAAGACGGCTCGGTGGCAGGGTGCTAGATCGGATCCTCTTGGCAGCCGGCTCCTCCTCGTGCACCTCCGCGTGCGGGTCGGCGGCCGGCTCGTCGTTCCGGTTGGGGAAGGCATCGCCGTCCCCATCCGATTCCTCGCTGGACCGCCGAGCGCGTGGCTCGGGCAAATCTGGCGTGAATACCTCGAGGGGAGCCTCGCCCTCCTCTCGACGGATGCAGGCGAAGATCTGCCGAATGCAAGAAGTCAATCAGACAGAACAAGGACATAACACAGAAAGAATAAGCAAAATTTCCGGCTACGAGAACTTACCCGAGGCGCGCGGTTCTCCCGGGTAAGGCGCGGTGAACTTCCAGTTCTTCGGCAGCCGCTCCTTGCTGATCGTCCACAACCACTCCTTCAAGTTGTGGTAGCGGGGATCGCGGCGCGATAGCCGGGTCGGGTCCAGCCGGCCGGATTAGTAGCACATCTTGTGCTCCCGCTGCTGCATCGACATCATCAGCCGGGACATCCAGCTAAGAGTGATGTCCTGACCGGTTAGCTGGCAGGTGACGAGGGAGCGCATGCGTGCCAGCATCGCGTCCGTCTTCGCCTTGTCGCCGTGGATCTTCAGGTCCCAGTTCTGTCGGCTGGACTCGATGTCTTGGAAGCCCGACAGGTTTATCTGGTCGACGTTGGTGATGTTCTTGACGTAAAAGTACGACTGCTGCCACAGCCGTACCGTGTCCTAGAGCAAGAACTTCGGGTAGCCGGACTGGGTGCGGGAGTATATGGAGGCGCCGCCGCAGACGACGAGCGGCCCCTTCGTGTAGTGCACCTGCGGCCGAACTCAGAAGAGCCGGCAGAAGAGCCCAAGATCCAGCTGGATCCCGAGATAACTCTCGTAGAACGCCATGAAGTGCGCCAGCGTTCCGATTGCGTTGGCGCCGAGGTGGTGGAGGCGGAGGTCGAAGAAGGCCAAGAAAGTGAGGAAGAAAGGGTGCAGCGGCAGCACGAACCTGCGCACCAGGTCTGAAAGGAAGATGACGCGCTCCCCCTCCGTCGGATGCGGCGACACCTCCCCCACCGGCGCCAACCGCACCGCCACCTCCTCCGCCGGGAGGGCCTTGGTCATGTGATGCCAGCGATTTGGTCTTCGGTGACGGAGGAGCCGCACCAGGCTCCGCGGTCGGCGGCCATTTCCAGCTAGTGAAGAGGAGTGGCAACGGAAGAGTGGTGGTGGCCCGTAGCATCAATGACGGCGAGCGGGCGGCGCAGAGGGTAAGAGCGCAGGAGCAAGAGCACGCGAGGGAGAAGGAGATTGCAGCGGGGGAGCGAAGGAAAAGAACTGCCTCCCCCGCGGTGTCCCTTTAAAGGACCGGAAGGGCAACCGTCGGCGGGGCCACGTGGCGCGCATCCGGGCAACCCACACCCCAACCGCCGCCTAGATCCCGTGTGCCAGGGCAGGATGCGCAGAAGATCCTGGAGCGAGAACCGAAGCGCCGGACAACAGTTTCCCGAGGCGACATGCGACGGGACGTTACGCTGCCCGCTGTAGAGCAATGATGGCGCGTGTGCGCGTGGCCGGTGTCAGCACTGACGTCACGGGTAGCGCAACCGCCAGGCTCAGCCAGATGAAAATTCGAAAAGCAAGAAGGAGCGCGCGCACATTTCGCCTAAGGACGGAATCCACACGCGCTCGGGGGCTAGTTTCAGGGGGATGATCCCCGGGTACCCCATCCAAATAAGAAACAGGACAGTCGGACCGCGTCCGGCTAACCAGATGCAGCCGGACAAGACAGGACAGGTCGGCTATCACCCAGTAGCCGGATTAGCAAGAGACAGCCGGATACGACGACGTAGCCGGACCCAATCGTAGAGCGGGGCGGCGTGTGTATCGATGCACGACGCGCCTGCGATGACAAGACGAGCAACCACCGCCCATACCAAGACTTTGCGGGGTGACGCTGGAGCGATGGCTGTCTTGATAGCCAGCTCGCATCGGCGTCCACTGTACCTCGACCATACCGCTCATACACCGATAAGACAAGCCATCTTGGATATCAGAGATGACTAGTCGGCTGGGACCCGCCTGTGGGGCCCACCAGTCGGACTAGCCAGCGAGACCTTTGCCTCTCTGCCTATATAAGGAGAGGCAAGGCCTCAGTAGAAAGGGTTGGTCTCAGTGCATTTAAGGCAGTAGCTAAAGAATACAGCTCAAGGAGCACTTGTAGTTCATATATCCCACATAGACAGATCAGGCAGGAGTAGGGGATTTACCTCACCACAAGGGCCCTGAACCTGGGTACTTCTTGCGTCCCGCTACGCTTGCTCGTATCCAATCTCGCATGCGGACGCCGTCGATAGCTTCCCTGCTAGTCCCCACACCTCTATCTAACCTCCTCAGGTACTGCCGTTCCCAATACAACGACAATAGAGAACCGCCAACGGGGTACCCCTTGCACATGATACAGGAGTTATGCCATAATCAAAATGACAAGGCAAGCAGACAATGAGCATCTCAGCGATCTTTTTATTTGCTATTTGCATAGGTTTTTATTGAGGATGATTCATAGAGTGATCATTATGGTTATGATGCAAGTTTCCACCATGATTAGGTATGGCTTAGGCTAGCGGCCCAGGCATTTCTGTAACACACATACAAACTCCATGATCTTACAAGTTCCCCTTTTATTTCAGATCACCGGGATCCATAAGCAAAAGAATCATGATATCAACACGGTACAAAGTACCAGTGCAATGTTGAAAGCGTTCCCCATGATACATGGTTCTGCTAACTTCAACTTATAAAGCGCAAGCATATACGCAACAAAGATGGACACAATGGTTCAAGATTATTAAGTGCAAGAAAGTAAAGTGTGCCATCAAGTTCGTGAGAGCTTTAATCACTAATTTTCACATAACAAGTTTTAATTCAGAAGGTAGATAAAAACATGAATATACTTGGAATAGCAAATGCTAATAGGTAGGTATGGTGGAATCTTTGGAATAACTTGGTTTTATTTGGAGTTGGATGCATGAGTGGAACTCATACTTGGTATGGAGGCTAGCAAAAGACTAGGAGTGACCAACTAAGAGAGCAATAATGGTCGTAATCATGCAAAGCGACAAAACATCATTAATTAAAGCATAAAGTGATATTACAGGTCAAAAACTAAAGGATCATAGAGGCTATGATGACTTGGGATAGTCTTAACATGGTGTGAGCATGCGCCAAGTCAACCCAAATAAAGCATCAAAGGAGAATACCACAATACTATACTTTAATATGCTAAAACAATGCATGATTCTTTCAAGGCACATTAAGCAATCTCAATTATTTGTAACATGTCATGCTACAACAAAAATCACTAAGCATAAAGCCAAAACAATATCAAGCATGGCATGACAAAGTCTAAGTCACGGTCAAAAACAAGCTCCTTTTATACCACTTAAGCATGAACTTTCCTACTCTTTTCCAATCCAAATCAACATATTTGAAAGAACTCACAAAGATAATAATAAATAAAGATCTGTGAGCTTGTCTCACAAATCCAAAAAGAAGAACTAAAAAGTTCTAAGCTGAAAGCACAAGAAAACTAAGGCTAAACACAGTGCTAGCAAAAGAGAACACTCACAAAACAATAAGAGTGAAAACTAGAGTGTTCTAAACAATGAAAGAAGAGTGTGTCTCTCTCCAAAACCAACTTATTGCAGCAAACCAAGCAAAATAAAACAAAAAACCAAAACAAAGACGCTCCAAGAACAACACAACAGTGCATGGAACAATAAAAACGAAGTGTCTAGAAAGACCTGAGATTTTTATTGATGAAGAAGGGGATGCCTTGGGCATCCCCAAGCTTTGACGCTTGTACCTCTTGAATATTTCTTGGGGTGACACGGGGTGGCATCCCCAAGCTTGAGCTTTTGTCCCTTCTTCATCTCATTACATCATTCTTTCCTTACACCTGAATTTTTTTCCTTCATACAAAACTTCACACAATCTTCATTAGCAACATTAGTGTACTCAAGATAATAAGTCTTTTTGGTTCAGTTCCAACACAAGTAAAAATTCCATTAAAACAAAATCTATTGTAGCACTTCCTTTAAAAAGTTCAAATGATCAAAGAGAACTCAAAGAGAAAGAGATTAAGAGGCAAATGCAAATAATGACAGAAATCTATCAAAACAGAGCAGCAGGTAAAAACCATTTTTTTCGAAGACCTTCTGTTGCTCAAATCGAAAAGTGTTGAACTAACGAAAGTTATATAACAACCTGGGGCAGAAGCAAAAAAATTCACGCCTCAACACGACGTACAGATATTTTACATGAATTTTTATAGTAAAGCACAAAAATCTGTTTCGGGACAGCAACTTTCCCAATCATTACTTCTCTCTCATTAGAGGTTACTCTTGGCACAAAAAGCAAATAAAAAGGGTAAGGAGCGGTTATTACAGAGGTAATAACTTCCAAGACTCATCTAAAACTTTTGTTTTATCTCCCAATAAGTACTTTTCTTTAACGCCTTTAAGTTAGGCATGATAGTTTGAGAAGATGCTCACATAAGAAATATAAATTGAAGTAAAAGAGAGCATCAAGAAGCAAATTCAAAGCACATTTAAGTCTAACCCACTTCCTATGCATAGGAATCTTGTAAAGAAACAAGTCATGAAAGCACAAAGCAACAAGCATAGTAAAGCAAAACAAGTGCAACTTCAAGACTTTCAACATAAAGAGGGGAAACCTAATATTATTGAGATGCATAAAACCATGGTTCCCTCTCTTCTAATAACTTTTAGTAGCATCATGAATAAAATTAACAATATAAATATCACATAAAACATTCTTATCATTTGCCACATGCATATAATGATTATTACTCTCCACATAAGCATAGTCATTCTTATTAATTGTGGTGGGAGCAAATTCAACAAAATAGCTATCATTATTATTCTCATCACCATAATCATCAAATATAGGAGGCATATTGAAATCATAATTAATTTTCTCCTCAATAGTAGGTGGACTGAAAATATCATATTCATCATTGTAATCATCATATATTGGAGGTTTGGTATCATCATAAGCAATATAATAGCTATCTTCTAAAGCTGGGGAACTAAAAAGATCATTTTCATAAAAACTAGTTTACCCAAGCTTATACTTTTCCATAGCATTAGCAATAATGGTGTTCAAAGAATTCATACTAATAACATTGCTATTAGCATGCAAATAAAGTTCCATAGGTTTTTTAATTTTCTCTTCAAACACTTCATGTCCTAACTCAAGATAAATACTATAAAGCTCTCTAATTTTTTTGTTGTTTTCCATTAAGCCTAACTAGTGAAAACAAGAAACAAAAAGACAAAATTGCAGAATCTAAAGGAAATAACTTCGAGCACTCACACCGGAGGATGTGAGTATCTTTTACCTTACCTCCCCGGCAACGGCGCCAGAAAATAGCTTGATGTCTATGCACTTCTATTCTTGTAGACAGTTGTTGGGCCTCCAAGTGCAGAGGTTTGTAGAACAACATCAAGTTTCCCTTAAGTGGATTACCCAAGGTTTATCGAACTCAGGGAGGAAGTGGTCAAATGTATTCCCTCTCAAGCAACCCTGCAATTAAGATACAAGAAGTCTCTTGTGTCCCCAACACACCCCATACACTTGTCAGGTGTATAGGTGCATTAATTCGGCGAAGAGATAGTAAAATACAAGTGGTATGGATATAAGACAACGGTGCCAGAAAATAGCTTGACGGGTAGGAAGAGACTAAAGGCAAACTGAAATAAAAGATGGAAGCAAGCAAACATGTAACAGATCTATTTGCAAACGGTGTTTCAATGCTTAAAAACAAGGCCTAGGGATCATACTTTCACTAGTGAACACTCTCATATAAATATCTTCTCTTTATGATACTACTCTAAACTACTCTCTGGTTGGACACTCTAATCCATGGTAGGGTTATAACAACACACCTCAAAGTAAGCCTTTCCCATCTAGATAACCCCACACTGTTACCTTGAGCACTAGATGGTTCCAACAAACACCACAATTTTATAAAGACATCCAACTCCAAATATAACTCATAACAAGTATTTGTAATCTCTAGCCTAAGTGCCACCATGGTGTGCACGCTGTCACTTTCACACACATGGGGAGAGCAGAGATCTATTAAAGCACTTGAGTAGAAAGGTAGATCTATTAGATTACAAAGCTCATGATCACAATATGATCATGCATAGAGAGAGAGAGATGAACACATAGATACCGGTAGAATCCTTAGCCTCGAGAGAGAACTACTCCCTCCTCATCATGGGAATCAGCAACAGCGATGGAGATGGTGGTGGAGATCGATGGAGATGGCTCCGGGGGCACTTCCCGTCGGCAGTCTTTGGAACAGAGACTTTCTGTCCCCCGAATATCCCCTTCGGTGGCGGCGGCGCTACGGAACTTTTCGTGGCTGGAGGCTTGACGATTTAGGGTTTCTGTCCTAGGGGCTTCTTATAGGCGAATGGGCAAGGTCGGTGGCCGGCCAGGGGGCCCACACCACCTAGTGGCGCGACCAAGGCTAGCCCGCGCCACCATATGGTGTGCCCACCCTGGTTCCCTACTCCATCTCTACTTCGTGTTTCCGTGTTGCTCCGGGAAAAATAGGCATATTGGCTTTTGTCCTGTCCAATTCCGAGAATATTGATTTTCTGCCTTTTCTGGAACCAAAAACAGAAGAAAACAGGCAACTGACACTATGGCATCTTGTTAATAGGTTAGTCCCAGAAAACATATTAAAATACCTCAAAGTGTTGACAAAGAAAAGCAAAGTAGATATTAAACAAGCATGGAACATCAAAAATTATAGATACGTTTGCAACGTATCAGGAGGCTGGAGCGACGACTAGATGGACGACGAGGGTCATCGGTCTCGGAGAAGACGGCGTCGATGCGGGCGACTGGGAGCTTCCTGGCCCGATTCAGACAGTGAGGAGGAAGCAGGCGTCGAGGCAGAGCGGTCCGTGTGGTTAGCGGGGCTCGGGGTGGACAGGAGCGACGGCTAGCCGGCGGCCATGGCGACTAGGGTTTCAACAACGCGGCGAGATCGAGAGAGAGAAGACAGGGCGATCTGGGGTGAGTGTGGACGAGGAGAAGATGTCCATGGCTCGGGGCGGCCTTATCCCCTCCCCAACATGGCGGATGGGCGGGAATCGCGGCGCACAACGCCAACGGCGGCGGCGGCTCCAGCGAGCTGCTTCCAGCTGGGAGAAGACGAAGAACATTTTGCAAAAAACCCCTTGGGAAAGCGAAGATTCAACCCGCGGTCCAAAACTCCTAGGTTTTATTAAAACCTGTATTATTATTATAAAAAGACATTTTAGTTGATTTTTAAGTATTTTAAATAGGGAAAAGGGCAGGGACCTTTTGGTAAAATACTAGAGCAACCCCAAAATTTGAATTTGGGCACATTTTGAAACCATTTGTAATGAAACTAAGGTTTTGCACATGCATTTGTTTATATATATAGTTCACATGCATAGATTTTATTGATTTGAACACATGCATGCAATGTTTGAGTACTAATTACAAATATTACAAACCTGGGTTGTTACATTATACTTTTTTATTCTTCCACACTAATTGTACCGTCTATCACCTTTTTATCCGTAAATAGTACTATTGTCTTCTTCTGCCACAACTTCAGACAATAGTAATACACTGCACATGGCGGAATCTCTAGAAACAATTTTAACTGATTATTTTATGACATTGCCCCTCGCGAACGCGACGTCACGCCGCGCCAGGTTCCCTAGTGCATTACTAAGGGCATATCCACTCGTCGGAGGCCCAGGCCAAAATCCGCCATTTTTATTTACCGGATTGGACGAACGTTTGGCCTGGGGGCCGTCAACTCTCAGTCGCAATCCTGGCTTGACACCCCTGGAATTGGCAATTTTGGCAAAATTTGGCCAAATTCAACACAATTTTTCTCAGTTCGGCCAATATTTTCACAGATCGTCCAAATTTTCACACACAACAACAATTCGGCCAATTTATCTTATCTCATAGTTCGGTGCACAAAGAAAATTCGACACACACATAGCAAATAATTTAATAAGTTTTCAAACACAAGAAAACCTCAAGCTAGGTGTTGCTTTTGAGCATCCACAGGTGCTCCACTAGATCATCATGCAGTTTTTGATGTATATGCGGGTCTCGGATCTCTTGACGCATAGCAATAAAGTTATGCCACGATGCTGGCACTTGTGATCAGACTCTGTAAGAGGACGCTGTCCGTGAGGAGCCGAGTGGAGATTCTCTAAGTATTAACTCTACATATAAAAAAAGTACCCAACTCTTAGCCGGAAATCCAATTCGGCTCACGGGTGCAAATGAACTCAATGTCAGAAAGAACATTTCAAAATGTAAAAAAATAGAAAAAATATATGCATGTACATCTAGATATTATATCTTTGTACACAAGTTTCTGGAAAAAGAGAACTTTCTGTGTGCCATGTAAAAGGACAAATTTGGGTGTTGCAATATGACTATTCACGAACATTTCTTTTGTATTTTTTACATAAGTCACATAAAATTCATTTTTCTAAGGAAACTTGTGTATCAACGTAGAATCTTCAGATGTACATGTGAAATTTTTATTCAATTTTTTTAACATTTTAAATTTTATTTTTTATGCATTTTTATAATAGGTTCATTTGTATCCGTGTGCCAAAACACCACCTCCACTCTTAGCTCACATTACAGATGGTAGGCGACCTCCGCGCACACGACGTCCTGGCTGCGGCATCTGCCCCACGACCCACTACCAGCGCGTCGCTGCCCATCTTCACGGCGTCGGCTCGACATGGCCCTTGATGTGCGTCGCCGCCTCCCTGGCCGCACCACCGGTGCTCTACGGAAGAGGATAGCTTTTGCCGCCGACTCGTCCTGGACCTGGTGTGTTGCCGCTGCCATGGCCACTCGCCGCGAGTGTGGTGAAAAATCTCTTGTTGGGTCGTCGGAGGCTGGCATGTCCATGGCGTTCTCTGCCCAAAGTTACGTATTGTGGCGTCCATGGCCCCTCTTGGTGACCAACGAGCTTCTTTGAGGCGACCGGGGGCTGGTGCTGCGAGGCTCCAATGCCGGGACAGTGTTGCTATGTACGACGTCGAAGGTTGCTACATGGGGCCAATGCGGCGCTACATGTGCCCGCCAGCGGTGCTACAAGCCATGTCGGGGTTTGCTACATACGCCCGGTGTCGGTGTTACAAGCATGCGTTGGGTTGCTATATGCGGTCGGCGGTGGTGCTACGAAACCTCCGAAGGTGCTACTTGAAGCGTCAGATTTTGCTACATTTTTTCTGCTATAAACGTTATGTTGCTTTGCTATAATAGTACATAGGTTTTGCTACGAGATCTCCAGTAAGGTCTCCGACGATGTCTCGGTGCTTGCTACATTAAAATAACTTTTTTGCTACAACCTTTTTGTGGGTTTGCTACAATAACGTATTTTTTTCTACGAGATCTTCCGGCGATGTCATCGGTGAGGTCGGGTTTGCTACATTACCATAAATATTTTTCTACATAGTCTCAGGTGAAATTCCGAAGAAACTCTGGCGAAAATGTCTTTTTATTTTTGTCTCGTGGACGAACTATTTTTTACTATATGTAGTAAAAGCGGGACATTTTATAGCAAAAAGGAACGTTTTGTAGCAAAAGCAGGAATTGAGCTTTTTGGGGGACACGTATCAGCAGTGGGAGGTTGAGGATCGGGGGGGGGGGGGGCAATATCGCCCCATGGTTAAAATACACGGTGCAATGTCTCAGAAGAAAAATATCACTGGAACAAATAACATGCAGCTTCTAATAATTACTTCATTGTAAGGGTGTGGTAATCAATTCGAATTCTTGGACACAGCAATGATAGGAATTACAATGCGAATTGCTTGCTTAATGCACACATTATAGCATCTACTTGAAATTAAATATGTTGTCTGTAGGAAAATAAAGGCAAGGCAAAATTCATTAATCACTGCTTTTCTAAAGTTAGAATCTATGAACACGACATCTAAAGCTTGGACAAAACAGTAGCATTAGCAATGCAAGCATATTACAAATTTATCAAGTAAATAACATAGAGACGTGATGATACGAGTAGAACTACTGTGTTTAGAGCTTACTGTCTTCATGCAATTCTAATTCTCAGCTCTCAACTCTTCGTCCTGCTTAGGGACTCGATCTCTTTTGTCTGTAGATCTAGCTCAAGTTTGAATCTCTGAACCTGCTTAGTCTCGAGCTCTTTCTTGTTGCACGTGAGCTACTTTCTAAGGGCATCTCTAGCCGATCCCTCAAATTTTAGAGGGGTAAGCGGTCGAGTATCCTTAACTCCTTATAATTTCAGGAGTTAAAAGATGGTCGTTGAAAGGATAGAGATGGTTAAACCTAGAGGGGGTGTGGTGACCTAGTGCCCCAATGTAGGTTGTAGAGCATGAGTCATCGGCATGACACTCACGGAACACCGTTCCATGAATATTACACTATCAGAGTAGTACAACAGAAACATGGCAGGTCTAAGGCTTAACTATATATATTTATATCATAGACCTTCACAGAAGATTATTGGAACTCCCATGTGAAAGAAAAATGGACGTCGCCTAGAGGGAGGGGGTGAATAGGCGTTTTAAAATTATTACGGTTTAGGCTCTAATAAATGCGGAATAAAACTTAACGTTTAAATTATCAAGACAAAACCTATATCCACTAACTAAGTGCACCAACAACCTATGCTAAGCAAGACAAGCAACAAGATGATAGCAATATATAATACTTCAAGCACGATGGCTATCACAATGTAAATTACATAAGTAAATGGCTCGATTGAGAGATAACCGATGGACGCGAAGACGATGATTTGTTATCCCGAAGTTCACTTCCAAAGAAGCTACGTCTCCGTTGGAGAGGTGCGATGGCGCAATGTACTTCGAACGCCATAAATGGCTCACCTCTAGGTGTGGCGTCTTGATGCTCACCCAATGCCACACAAGGCCTCACCCCAAGATGTGAAGGCACGCAACTCACCAACGCCACAAAAGGCTCACCCTATTCTCCTGTGAGCTCGCCATAAAGGCCTACTTACGATCCACTATGGGACACTTGAGGGTGGTCACCGAACCCGTACAAGGCTTGGGGCAATCTCCATAACTCAATTGGAGGGATCCCAAGAAATGACACAAAGGCTACAAGCTTGAGGAAATTCCACAATAATTGGAGCCCCCAAGATCAATGCCACAACAGGCCACAAGCTTGATAAATCTCCACAACTCAATTGGAGGCCTCAAGAACACACCACAACTCCACACAACCGTCTAGGGTTCCAAGAACCCAAGAGTAACAAGCCCAAGGGCTTGAACTCACCGAATCTCCGAGGAGAGCTCAAACCTACGCACCAAATACAAGAGGAAAGTACTTCACTCTCAAATTCCACCAAATCTACAAAAGCTATTGGGAGAATAAGAGAGGAAGAACACAAAACTCTCCAAGATCTAGATCCCAAGGATTCCCTCACAAAAAAGGGATTTGGTTTGGTGGGGGTTGTAGATCTAGATCTCCTCTCTCAAATCCCTCAAAAAGTGCAAGAATCATAGGAGGGGGAAGGGGAGAGGGCAAGCTCTTCAAGATCAACAATGGAGGAGAGAGAGAAAACCAAGAACCAAGAAAAGCAAATCACCCACGAAGGGGAAGAGGGGCTCCTTTTTAAAGGGCTCCCCGATCTGCCCATTATACACAAAATCATGCACGGCCAGTAGTACTGCTGGGTGGGCGGTACTACCACCGACACCCTTTCAACAGTCAGAAATGCGAGGAGAAAAGAGAAAAAGTCCTAGCCGGAACTACCGCCGGAAATTCCGGTCGAAGTTCCGACAAATAGACGCGACCAAAAGAGAGAGCACACTGAAGGGTGCAAAAGATGATCGGAAGTTGGGCCAGAATTTCCACCGGTACTACCAGCGGCAAAATCATGAGCGGTACTTCCGGTCAAGTACCGGCCCAAGTTCCGCCAAATAGAACACACCAATACAGAGACCCTACTGAACCAAAACTAGGATGACCGGAAGTGGCCTCGGAACTTCCACCGGTACTACCGGCGGCAAAAATGCCCTAGCGGTACTACCGGTGGAGAGCCAGAACTTCCAGTCAGGGAAACTTCAGAAACCAAAACTGCAATAACTTTCGTATCCAAACTCCAAATGAGATGAAACCAATTTTGTTCGAAATATTGGGTATCAACAAGGGATAAAATACCATGAATATATATGTGAGATATCTCCCAAGGCATGGATCCGGAAAACCCGCAAGATCAAAAATGCAATAAGTTATTCAAGAGAAATTTGTTTTTGACGAACTAGATCTTATTATGAAGATAACCACAAGCTCTAGATCCTCTCATGGACAAGATCCAAACAACAACCAAGTAAGATGATGCTATGTATGCAAAGGTTTGGGCTCTCTCCAAAAGATATGATCGAGTTACTCACTCGAGAGCCCCTCTTGATAGTATGCATATCTATCCTAAACCCAGTCTCCCAACTACAAGAGACCAGTAAAATAGAAAGCCTAGCAAGATCATACCTTTTCCTTGAGCATTCCACTTGAGCTTGATGTAGATCGCCTTGTCCTTCTCAAGATGGATCACCTTTCTTGATTCATGTTGCTTTCTCTTGCTTGATGAAGACTTGCGAATAGCTCCCCATACTCCATGGGGAAACTTCTTCTTTGAACTTGTCTTCATCACTCCATGATCGCCGAGGATGGCAATCTTCCAGAATGAGATCTTCTAGAGATGGCGCACCTTAAGCTTGCACTTCATTTCTTGATGATGTCTTGAAGATTGCCATAAGGAAATCCATCTCCGTATTCTTCAAGACATACTTGATCTTCTTCTTCTACTACTTGATTCCAATAGGCACAAAGCCCTTGGACATTGCTTCTTCTTTTTCAACCTTGAAACCAACACATGGTCTAAGAGATGCCAATGGACAAACCTACAAGTGAAACTCAATTTACACATTAGTCCATAGAGATTGTCATTAATTACCAAAACCACACATGGGGCATACATGCCCTTTCACCATGGCACAATGTGCTCGTCAGGTAAGTTCCTATTCAAACCAAGATCCAGAAGAAGCAGCTTGTAGTCTAGTTTAGCACTAGATCTACCTCTAGGACTATCTTGGTGTCTAAAGGTTGTCTATTTGCTCTAGTAGCAACTTCTATTGGTATAGTTCCTATTCACAGGAAATGGATCCCATCTATGTTTATCTTGATCTCCACTATTACTATGTTGAAATACTGTCTCCTTTAATTCTGTTGAACTAATGTCGGCCTCCTGTAGATGCCTTCCTAGGTCTTCTAATACCGCGTTTCCAGTCCCGTACAGAACTTTTTGGTCTTCGAGGGTAAGATATCCATGGATGTATATCCACTCATTGATTGTATATAGGTAGATAGATCTTGGTGCTTAGTTATTCATATCGTAGGAAATTCTTTGATTTCTATGTTGCAAACCCAATAGTGACAATATCACATGTACGAGCATTGGGCCCGCGTGGCTGCACTACATTCACACCCTGATTTTTTTGAGCAACCAATAGGAGATCTGCCTTTTCTATTAGAAGAAGAGAATTGGCCGGTTTGGAAGGGAAATCGCCTGAAACCCGATACATGCGTATGTACACACGGGTCTAGTTAAAAGGGGAACCATACCAAAAAAGACCCCAAACGGCACAGTTTTAAGGAAAAACTAGCAGAAACCACACGAGGACTGCACTACCTATCTCGACTAGGTCTGGAGCACCACCGAAGGCCACCAGCACAACAGCAACAGCGGCATAATCAAATAGCCTGGTCCACGTCCCCGGAGAGGAAGTCAAAGACGAAGGAACGACTAGGCCTCATAGGCTTCATGGCGAGACGCAGGCCGCAGGGAACTCGCCAGCAGAACTCACACGCCGACAGGTCCCGAAGATGTCGACTCTCTAGTAGTACCAACAAAACCTAGGCAAGGCTCCCATCTGTCCTAAAAATGAGCCTCCAGGAAGGTCACGACATCCGAGATGACATCGCCGTCATCCAATCTGGCTTCGCCAAATTTGGGTTTTCACCCCGGAGTGATGGACAGAGGGATGCCCGGGCTCCACGACCACGCCCATAAGGGAAACGGCGCCCACATGCATCACCGAAGTCGGCACCGACCAAAGTCATGCAGGACTTTCATCCAGAGACCCTACACCACCTCCAGTGGACCGTCATGAATATGACCCACGCCGCCCGACGAGCATGAACAACAACAAGAGAGACGCCACCCCCCACACACGCCCCTTGCCCCGCCGCCCGCATGGCTAAAGCAAAGCAGCAACAACACCTTGGCCCGGAGCTACCGCTCTGGCCTACACGCGTAGGAGAGCGAGCACCACATGCCAACTCGCCACCGTCGAAGGGATGCACGAAAGTGCCCCGACCACCAAAAAGTGGCGCCACCGTCCAAGCACCATGGCACACCTCTGCCATGTGGATGCCCGAGAGGGCCACCATGCCCCCGCCAACCACACAGAGTGGCCCAACATAGCCACCATGGCACTGACGAAGTTGGCCCGGCCTCCACGAGACCACCGCGCTGAGGCACCCCCAGCCTTGTCGTCCTCCACGCAACCGCCACGTCGAGGCAAAACCCTGGCCACCGAACACCCAACAACCACTGCGTCCCCAGGATACCGCCCTGGCATCCTCATCTCCCCCGATAGACGCCGGAGAAAAGCCAGATCGGCCATCCTAGCCTATAGTGTGTCGCCGCCATCCTCCACCACTCCCACTAACCGCAACCACGATGACCCGCGTGCAGCCAGCACAAGCTACACGCGTGCCCACCAATAGCATAGCCGCCAGCACTAGCCACGGCCCCCGCAGGCCCAGACCAGGCCCGCCTCCCCGCCAGACGCACTTCGGCATCGCAAGCCCTGCGAGCATGGGATCCCACTGTCGCCATTACCCACACTGACCCGCCGTGAGAGAGGAGCCGCGCTGCCCCGCGCGTCCATCGCGAGCTCTCTCTGCACCACCTTCGGAGTCCGGGGCCGGGGCTACCGCCACCGTTGCGGAGCCAGTGGCAGCGGCGGAGAGGTGCCAACGGAGGAGATCGAGCCGGCGGTGGGCGTGGTTTCTAGGGATGTAAACAGATCGGATAATGCTCTTCTCGTATCCTTTACCTTATTTTTTGCCAGATTCGGAGTGGAACGGATAATAATCGGATGCGAATTTGAATGCGGATTATATCGGACTATGGATTTGGATCGGAAATGGGATGGATTCAGACCAGAAACGGGCAAAGATTATTGGATAAATACAGCCAACAAGACATAATTTCACCATCGCCAACAATATGAGCAACAAAATCATCCAAAAGAACACTAGAGAGTTGAAAGGATCGGATGGGCACCTAGAGGGGGGTGAATAGGTGCTACTCCAAATTTTACTCTTTTTCAATTTAGGGTTTGACACAAAAGGTAAATTCTCTAGATTATGTAACTATGGTGAATTTACCTATATGTCAACCTAGCACAAGTACTAAGCAAGAACTAGATAAGTAAAGTGCGGTAAAGGATAGAAGTAACCAAAGTGGAGCACGTGGAGACACAAGGATTTGTTTCCCGTAGTTCCTTCCTTTTGAGGGGAAGTACGTATACGTTTGGAGAGGGGGTGGTTTCAAACCACCAACGCCACAAGAGGCCTCCCTTGTTCTCCGATAAACCTCACCCCAAAGGGTTCGGTTCACCTCTTCTACTATACGGCAACCTTCGAGGGGGAAGCCGGCACTTTTACAACGAGTTCGGGGCACACATCCACAACTTAATTGGAGGCTCCCAAATACAAGCAAGCTGTCAAAGAATCAAAGACAAGCTTATAAGAACCAAATCAAAAGCTAGGGTTTCCAAAGAAACACTAGAGCATGGGGGCCCTCAAGTGAATGAGGGGGAAATGAAGATCTCTCTTGGTTAAGCTATAGATCAAGGCCTCCTTCTTCGATTCTCCAAATATCAATGACTTTGGATGGTTGGATGAAAAGATCTTGTTGATTTGGTGGCTCAAATGGGCAGGGTGTTCTTGAGGTGGACGAGCAGCTGGAGGAAGGGGATAAGGTCCCCTATTTATAGCCCTTCACTCCACTGAACCATTTTCTGACCGTTGGAGAAAAGTCAGACCGGAGACTCTAGCCCGCACATCGGAGACTCCGGTCTACACCGGAGATTCCGGCCCATCTCTGGACCAGCCTCCGGACCATCGAACAGATTGACCCAGCCCTTCTGTGAGCCAAGTGGACAGGAGACTCCGGTCCAACCACATCGGAGACTTTGGTCAGGGGCTTGGACCGGAGACTCCGGACCTGGCTCCAGACCACCTATTTGGCTGACCCAGGTAGAAAACTGGAGCACCCTCAGGAGATTCCTGGGGAGACTCCGGACCACACCAGAGACTCCGGTCCAGCAAGACCGGAGACTCCGGTCTGGAGCTCCCAGGAATACGTAAATATTGCAGGATAAGTCTCGTATGCCAAGGGTTCTTTTCACTTTGCATTATATCAACCTGTAGACAATAACATACTGTAAAATGTTCTACTTGTTGTTAACGAACACCAAAAGTGATTATGACAGTAAATGTCCTTTCAATCTCCCCATTTTTGGTGTTCGATGACAACAAGTGATTTTGCATGGAAATAATTTGCAATGAATTATGACAGTGTATAAAAATGCCCCCCTAACTATGTGCACTAAGATAAACATGTAAAGCATGCACGGTAGGTAGTACATGGATAAAACACATAGTTATCACACGAGTTACAATAATGTCGGTGCACCCTCAGAGTCACACACAAATAGCAAATAGTATCTCGCAAGAGCATAAGGCAAGTAATTACAAAGGTCGAGATAGTAAGTAAGAACCAAATCTAAGCCCATGCAAATCCCGATGACAATGTCTTCTCCCCCTTTGGCATCAAAACACTGAAAAGGGAAAAGACCTAAGCTAGCGCCCCAAAGAATCAGTAGTCCTCGTCGTCATCATCCTCGTCCTCCTCATCCATATCTTGATCCTCATCATCATCATCATCATAGTCCTCATCACCATCTGGAGCTATAGGTCCTTTGTCGTGAGGGCGAGAAGTGGAGGTACCTTGGTACCCATATCCAGAAGTGACATCAGAAAAGGTATTCCAATCCACCAAGCTGTCATGTTGGGCATTCCATGCCCCAAAATAAAGAGTGTAATCTGACTCAGTGGATGGTTGAGCCCCATGCTCATCGGTGTACTCATCCTCTCCTTCCTCATCATTTGCTGCACCCTGAGCCTTGATCTCCTTGAGAAGTTTCTCTATGCGACGGTTGCTCTTGTAGGAGGCATTCTATTGCTTGCGGATGTCCACATTCATGCAAAAAAGGGTCCTCTCCCAGAAAGGGGCCTTCTTGACCCTCTCATGTACATAGTCACGTGTCATGGGAGGCAAGGGTGCATTGGAGGCACTCTTCCTCTGAGCCCTAGTAGGAGAGGGGGCCCTCTCGGTCTCAGAGATCTCCTCTTCCACATTGGCATGAGAGCTTCTAGGAGGAGGCCCCATGTGACCCTTCTGCTGTAGTGATACAAGAATGTGCTCGGTAAGGTTGGGAGCCATGCCAAGTGGAGAACCATGGTCCTGGGTGTTGATGAGTCTCATGAAAAGTGGTGCATATGGAGGAGCCTTCTTATACAGTATGGCATGGTACATATCCTCAAATATGTAATCCATAATATCAATAGGATCTGCATCCGCCTCGGGGCCAGCCATGTAAATCCTGTGGGTATGATATAGTAAGTTGACCAAACCACATCTGATGGCATCATCATTGCCAGCACTAGGGGAGATGGTTTGGCGGAATATCCTTAACATCAGATTGTAGAGAGGTTTGAGTCCCTTGGACCCGCCCATAACACCCTCGCTGCCATACAACGGAGCAAGCTTGTTCTTGTTCACCCAAAGTGCTGTAGAGTGCATGCGTACCCAACATGAGTGGACATGCCCTAGAAGGTCTCAAATATGGCCTCGGCAAATTCATAGAAAGTTGCAGAGCAGCGGTGATTTCCAGTCATCCAGGTCATAGTCCGGGCTTGGTCAGTCCCAAACACAACTGTGGCGTAAAACGGTTGTACAAGGGTGATGGTGTAGTCTTCATGGAGCTCCATCAAGTTGAACCGTCCTAACTTCTCACTAATCCACAGTGCATCCGAGAAGTAGGAGCTCTTCCTCATCTGCTCAACACTCATGTACTTCTAGGGGCACACAGGTGACCTCTTGAGCATGCTGTAAATGTCTTTCATGAAAACAGCTTGCTCCTTCCTCCAATAGCATGGGTCCTCGCTGGTGCGAGACAAGGCATAGAAATCAGTCTTCCGTAGTTCACGGTACTCCTTCTTTTACATGTGGGCAAAGGACTGAAGATTGTCGTACGTTGCCCTCTTGGCACGGTTCTCTTCCTCAACCCTGTCCTGCTCCCTCCTCATGTATGCTGCATCACGGGCCTGCTGTCTTCGGTTGGACAGAGGCACAATATACTGACCCTCGAACACATCATAGCGAGGATCCACCTTTTTTAACTTGGCCTTGGTGCAAGGAGGACGACGAGAGCCAGAACCTGTGAACACCAGTGAGGTAGATAGCATGGAGGTAAGTATATATATGTCCCAAGGAGGCAGCACAAGAGCCTTGATGCATTATGAGATCTGTTTGATCCATCTCACACCAGAGTCTCCGGTCTAGAGGACCGGAGTCTCCGGTCGGGAGGCTCGGGGGAAGAACAGTGAGGCTCCAGTAGGGGTTGAATCCAACAGATCGGGCAAGACAACAAGGTTAATGTACTAGTGTGCACACATACAAGAGATTCCCGTGGGAAAAAATAGTACCAATCCTCAAAAACAAATCAAGGGATGAACCCTAGGAGAAAAGGAGGAGGAGAGGTACCAGATCTGTCCATGGGATTGATTCCAATGTTGGGAATCACCCAATGGTGAAGGGAAGAAGGTTGGCCAGCGGCACGGCGGATCTCGGGGGCTTCTTGACCTCCGGGGAGGAGTTTTGGAGGAGGAGGCGACGGGTAGAGAGGGGAGGACGGACGTGGATGAATGAAACTGTCTGTTTCAGTTCACTCTATCTACCCTCTATGTGGCCCGAAACCGTCCGAACCGGAGACTCCGGTCTACACCGAAGACTCCGACCTACACCAGAGACTCCGGTGTGAGCACACCGGAGACTCCGGTCCTCCTCGACTAAACACTCCAGGTTTTGTGTATGGGGACATATATGAGAGAGAGAGTGTTTACGGGACCAATAATAGGCTTGGGTTAAGATGACCTACTGTGAAGAATCAAAGAAACCACAGAAATCCATTCAAATGTTCATTAACGCGCCAAATAAACATGAACTAAGACCCAACTCTTCAATGAGAAGAGGGTGGTGGCCGAAGCCACCATGTAAGAGTTTATGGCATGATACCGCGAAGAATTATCCTTGGGTTCATAGCCACTACTCAACAATGAAGCTCACATATCACACAATGATATTAAGAGAATTGAATTTCTTAATTTTGGCATTATGGGGGGAGGGATAGCCCAATGTATTAGGACCGCACTCCCCTATCTCCATGCTTGCACCTACACCAAATATGAGTCAAGACATAGGTGAGTATGCAAGGTGATCAAGTCAAGCTCCTAGAATCTATGATATTTAGTTCATTCCTCAAGTAACAAAACGTTGCTTCATCAAGTGGCTTCGTGAAAATGTCGGCAAGTTGGTCTTTAGTTGACACATAGGATAGCTCAACATCACCTCGAGCAACATGATCTCTAATGAAGTGATGACGGATCTCAATATGCTTTTTCCTTATATGATCCACTGGGTTATAGGCAATCTTGATAGCGCTTTCATTGTCACATAGAAGAGGCACTTTGTCACTGTATTCCTTTAAAGTTTGCATCATCCATAGCAATTGAGTAGAAGCACTAGCAGCTTCCACATACTCGGCTTCGACGGTGGAGAGAGATATACAATTTTGCTTCTTAGAAGACCAACACACCAAGGACCTTCCAAGGAATTGGCAAGCCCTGGAGGTTGATTTTCTATCATCCTTGTCACCAGCCCAATCTGAATCCCTGTATCCACAAAGAGAGAAAGTTGAGCCCCTAGGATACCAAATACCATAGTTTGGGGTATGAACCAAATATCGAAAGATTCTCTTGACCGCAATCAAATGGCTTTCTTTAGGAGCCGCTTGATATCTTGCACACACTCCTACACTCAACACAATATCGGGTCTAGATGCACAAAGGTAAAGCAAAGAGCCAATCATGGACTGGTATACCTTTTGATCCACATCTTTACCATTTGGGTTTAGTTCAAGACGAGTCTTTGTTGCCATGGGAGTGGGAGCTCCATTTAGATATTTCATGTTGAATCTTTTGAGCATATCTTGAGCATACTTGGCTTGATTGAAGAATGTTCCTCCTCTCACTTGCTTGATCTCAAAACCAAGGAATACTCTCAATTCTCCCATCATAGACATCTTGAACCTGTCAGTCATAAGCTTTGAGAATTCATCATTAAAAGCTTTGTTAGATGAGCCAAAGATAATATCATCTACATATATTTGGCATACAAAAAATTCCCCATTGACCTTCTTAGTAAAAAGAGTGGGATCAACTTTCCCAACCTCAAACCCACGATCTAACAACAACTCTCTAAGGTGCTCATACCACGTGCGTGGGGCTTGTTTGAGCCCATAGAGCGCCTTATCAAGTTTGTAGACGTGGTTTGGAAAGTTGGGATCCTCAAACCCTGGGGGTTGCTTTACATATACCAATTCATGCAATGGACCATTAAGAAATGCACTTTCTATATCCATTTGTTGCAATTTAAATTTATGATGTGCCGCATAAGCAAGAAGGATACGGATGGACTCAAGGTGAGCCACGGGTGCATATGTCTCTCCATAATCAATGCCTTCAATCTGAGAGAACCCTTGTGCAACCAATCTTGCCTTGTTCCTCACCACAATTCCATGCTCATCTTGCTTGTTCTTGAAAATCCACTTGGTGCCTATAACATTGCGGTGATCTTTTGGCTTTTCAACTAACTTCCATACTTTGTTTCTCTCAAAGTTGTTGAGCTCTTTGTGCATTGCATCCAACCAATCTGGATCTTCAAGAGCTTCCCATACTTTCTTTGGTTCCACCATGGAAATGTGTGCTTGGTGCTCACCAAAGTTCTTCAGCTGAGCGAGTGTATATCCCTCTTCTTAGATCTCCTACCACATTCTTAAGAGTGTGGTCTCTCAATTCCAAAGTTCTATCCATTCTAGCTTGGCGACGAGTTTTGATCTCTTTGTTGTTTCTTGGGGGGGATCACTTCATTGTTTTGGACTCATCTTGACCATTAACTTGACCTTGATCATTGTTGGAATTATTCTCTTCTACAAGAGGCAAAGATTAACCTTGGTCTTGATCAAGCATACTTCTAGACAGATATTAAGCTTCCCTTATGGCAGTTTCTATAGATCTTCCTTGTGTAATGGCCTTAGCACCACTGGACATTCTATCAAATGGAGACTCAAGCACCTCCTGGCTAGAGGTTTCTACTTGATCAACAGGTTGAGGGTCCACAGCTTGTCTTTGGCATGGGTCATCGTCTTCCTCGATAGGAGCTTGTTGATGTTGTGAAGATGAGGGCTCCACTTGAGTAGAGCATAGTTCTTCTCGATCCGCCATAAGGGGTTCCTCAACAGGGCAGATGAAACCCGCAACCATTCTTCCTATGGCATCCTGAGGCATTTCATCATCTACATCACAAACATCAACATGCCCCGCTTGGGGACCATCATATTCTTCAAACACCACACTACAAGATTCTAAGACAGTTCCGGAGAGCTTGTCATAGATTTTATAAGTGTGGGATTCGAGACCATAACCAACAAAAATACCCTCTAATGCTTTGGAATCAAACTTAGACAAACGAAAACCCTTAATGCGATAGAAACACTTACAACCGAACACCCGGAAATATGAAACGTTGGGCTTGTTACCGGTAAGAATTTCATATGGAGTCTTGATCAATTCTTTTCCGAGGTAGAGACGGTTTGATGCATGGCATGCGGTGGAGATTGCTTCTGCCGAAAAATTGTATGGAGATTTAAACTCCACCAGCATGGTCCTTGCCATATCAATAAGAGTCCGGTTCTTCCTCTCAGCTACACTATTTTGTTGAGGGGTATATGCTGCAAAATATTGATGTTTTATTCCCTCATCACTAAGAAATCCATTCAATGTGTAGTTCTTGAACTTGGTATCGTTGTCACTTCTTATTTTTAATACTAGGACATTGTGTTGACGTTGAGACATGTTGATGAAGTCAATGAAGTTTTCTTGGGTCTCACTTTTCATCTTGAAGAAATATACCCAAGTGTATCTCAAGTTCAACAATCACCAAACAATATTTCTTCCCACCAAGGCTTGCATGAGATGGAGGACCAAAGAGATCCGCATGAAGGAGCTCCAAGATCCTCTTGGACTCGATGTAGTTCTTAGGATTGTGGGGAGAATCATGCATCTTTCCTTCTACACATGCCTGATGACCCACAAATATAGGGGGTGTATCGCAGTATTTTCAAGGGAAGTGAAACCCAATTTATTGATTCGACACAAGGGGAGCCAAAGAATATTTATAAACCTTAACAACTGAGTTGTCAATTCAGCTGCACCTAGAAACAATCTTGCTCAAAGCAGTTTATCAGTAGCAATAGTTCTGTAGTAGGAATAGTAAAGTAATAGCAGTAGTGAAAGTAAAGACAGTAGTAAGGATTGCAGTAACAGTAGGATTCGAGCGCGGTAGGCATAGGGATGGATGGACGGGCATTGCATGGACAAGACAACTCACATGGCAATCAGAACATAGGGCAATTGCAGATAAATAAGATAAAGCATCCAAGTACTAGATAATCCTAGGCATGTGTTCCATATATAGTCATACGTGCTCGCAATGAGAACTTGCACAACATATTTTGTCCTGCCAGCCCATTTGTAGTGGGGCCTCAAGGGAACTACTGGCAATTAAGGTGCTCCTTTTAATAGAGCACCGGAGCAAAGCATTAACACTCCATGAACACATGTGATCCTCACATCAAATCCATTCCCTCCGGTTATCCCAATTTTTGTCACTTCGGGGCCATTGGTTCCAGATAACAACGTGTGTATACAACTTGCAGGTAAGACCATAAACAATACTATCATAATGAATCAATAACATGTTCAGATCTGAAATCATGGCACTTGGGCCCTAGTGACAAGTATTAAGCATAACAAGTTGCAACAAATTCAAAAGCACTAATAGTAGATACTAGGCACCATGCCCTAACAATCTGATGCCATTACATTAATGATCTCATCCAATCCCTACCATCCCCATAGCCTACAGCGGGGGATTACTCACTCATAGATGGGGGAAACATGGATGGTCGATGGAGAAGCGATGGTGATGATGATGGCGATGATCTCCTCCAATTCCACGTCCCGGCAGGGTGCCAGAACAGAGTTTCTGGTTTCGAATCGTGGAATCTGGGGGTGGCGGCAGAGCAGAACTCCTTCTGGAAAAATGTCGAACCCCCATGAGTTTTTAGGTCAGAAGGCAACTTATAGGCGAAGAGGGAGACCGAGGGGTGTGCAGGCGGCAGACCACCCCTGGCGTGGCTGCCTAGCTCAGCTGCCGTGTGGTGTGGCCTGGGCCCAACCCCACTCCGTCTCATATTCTGGCTCCGTGAGTCTTCTATCGAAATAGAATTTTTGGCATATTTTCCGGGATTTTTCCAGTTGATTTTCTGCACAAAAACTAGACACCAAAGTAATTCTGCTGAAAACAGCGTCAGTCCGCGTTAGTTGCATCTAAATCACACAAGTTTACAGGAGAAACAATAGCAAAAGTGTTCGAGAAAGTAGATACGTTTTGGACGTATCAACTCCCCCCCAAGCTTAGCTTATTGCTTGTCCTCAAGCAATTCAGTTGAAAACTGAGTGCGATAAAAGAAACTTTCACATACACATTTGCTTCATATGATGTATATATTCTCAGCATGTGATCAACTACTTAGACAATTCATAATAAGGAGTATGCAACTAAGTTTACTTAATAGGCATTGCAAGCTATGAAGAGATTCCAACTCAAAAATAATAAGTAGCATGAAACATAAACATAAGCAACATTACGATGCTCATAACAAGGTATGATAGAGTGGTATCTCGCTTGCCTTTGATTGTGAATGCCAAGGCACCTCTGAAGTTTAGGTGAAGACTAGAAGTAAAGATATCAAAGATACACGCATCAAAGTCATAACACAAATAATCAAGTTTTGAGACAAGCACATTACACTAAGAATGACAACTATGCTCTCAAGAAGGTGCTCATAGAATAAGTGGAGACTCAACAAGGAAATGAAAAAGGTTTTGAATAGTTTGAAAGGCTTCCAAATGCTGAAAGTATGGTACTCATTAGCTTTGAGCTCTCATTGCCCCTATCATAAGCATCTTTAATATGGCTAAGGTGAAAGTGAGGTCCAATCTGAGTTATATGCTTGACAGACTATAAACTAGAAATCCCATGTCCCTTGAGTACGAGGGCCGCTCCTCATGCTACTCAACTTTAGTTACCGGTAAGTTCTTGTCATCGTAAATACGTGCGTATCATAGAGAACCGCCAATGGGGTACCCCTTGCCCGATGATACGGAAGAATTCCCATATCAAAATGACAAGGCAAGCAGACAATGAGTATCTCAGCAATCTTCTTATTTACCATGGGAAAATGGTGCTTTTTTCTCTCTTTCCTCTTTTCTCAAATCTCTTTTTTTCTTTTTCTCAATAGCTATTTCTCTCTTTTTTATAAGAAGAATGCTTCATAGATACTTATTATGGTTACGCTGTAGGTTTCCACCATGATAGCATGGATTAGACCGGCGGCCCAGGCGTTTCTCTAACACACATACATAACTCCATGGACTTACAAGCTCCCCTTTTATTTCACACCGACGACATCCGCAAACAAAAGAGCATGGTATCAACTGGGTATATATTTACAGGTGTTGAAAGTGTTCCCCGTGATAGCACGGTTCTGCTAATCCCCGGCCTATAACTTGCAAGCATATAACTTTCATGGACAGTCACAATGGTTCAGGTTTATTAAGTGCAGGAAATAAAGTGTGCCATCAAGTTCGTGAGAGCTTTACTAACTAACTTTATCATAAGAAGCAAATATTTTATTCAGAAGAAAACAAGGCATATTGAATATGCACGAAAATAGCAAATGATGCTAATAGGTAGGTATGGTGGACAATTTTGGCAATATTTGGTTTTAGAGAGTTGGAAACATGAGTAAAACATACTCAGTGTAAGTGAAGGCTAGCAATAGTAAGAGAGCAACAAACGAGAGAGAAATAGCTGTCATAAGCATGCTTGCAACAAAACAGGACTAATCATGGCATGAAAGTGATTCAAGACCCTCAAGGCAAAATAATTCATCGAGGCTTAACTGATTATTTCAGTCATATGCATGCGTGAGCATGTGCCAAGTCAATTCAAATGAAACATTCAGAGGAGGATACCACGGTTTCATACCAAGTTATGAATAGAGTAATTCAAGTAAACATTCATATGACATGCTACAAACTATTAGCAAGCTGGAACTAATCATAAGAAAGCAAGAACTACTAAGCATCCATGAATAACAAACACCCTACATGAACAGACTAAGCATGCCCACAATGATGAGTATATGTACAAAAATGAAAACAAATAGAGTTCGTTACCAGCCTCTTACCACACCTCAAGTTGTCATTAATCCTCATTATTGCCCTTCTCTTGTGTGGCTTGAATAATAATAATATGAAACCAAATTCCACTGAGAACTGCTGAACCCTGCAACAAACTCACAAAACCAAAGAAGAACAACAAATATTTTTGGTGTTTTTGATTTTTAAAACAAGAACCAAAAAGGGAGAACAAGCAAAGAAAAATCTTTTCGAGTTTTCTGAATAGTTCAAACAAAGAAAAAAGGAAAAAAGCAAACAAAGAGAAACAATAGAAATATTTTTGGTCTTTTTGTGTTTTAGAAAGCAAAATCAAAGAAGGAATGAAAACTAAAAAGAGAACGAAACATGAATATACAAAGTACTGACGGAAAATGATATGGAGATGAGTGCGATGTCAGCGTACCTCCCCCCAAGCTTAGGCTTTTGGCCTAAGTGGGTATCAATCCCAAGCTGGCCAAGATGAAGTGTCTCCGTGGTATGACGAGGAGGTACCCTCGTCCTGGTGCGACCTCGAGTACATCCCTCCGTAGTGCGCAGAGTAATCGTAGGAGGGCACATCCTACTGGTGCTGCCCGTGGAACCCCAGCAAGCGGAGCTGCTCGTCCACCTCCTCCTTGGAGCGCGACCATGGTCTCTGATACATTGCAAATGTATCTATAATTTTTGATGCTCCATGCTAGGTTTTATCCACTTTCTTGTGTTTTGTCCACACTTTGGAGTACTTTTCATATGATTTCTTGGACTAACCTATTAACAAGAGCCACAGTGCCAGCTGCCTGTTTTCTGCTGTTTTTGGTTCCAGGAAAGTCAGAAAATAAATATTCTCGGAATTGGACGGGACAAAAGCCAAAGTGCCTATTTTTCCGGTAAGACTCAGGAGCTGTAATACGAGGCGAGCAGGCTGTGGCTGGCCACACCCCCCTAGGCGCGGGTTGGGCCTGGCCGCGCCAGAGCATGGTGTGGTGGCCCCAGGAACCCCCTCGGTCTCCCTCTTCGCCTATAAGAAGCCTTCTGACCTAAAAACTCCAGGGGGGTTGATGTTTTTCTAGAAAAGTTCATGCGCCGCCACCACCAAGGAGATTCGAGGATAGAAAGTCTTTGTTCCAAGACTTCACGACGGAAGTGCCCGAGCCATCTCCATCGATCTCCACCATCATCTCCATCGACCATCCATGTTTCCATCTATGAGTGAGTAATCCCCGCTATAGGCTATGGGGATGGTAGGGATTGGATGAGATTGTTCATGTAATGGCATCAGATTGTTAGGGCATGGTGCCTAGTATCTTTTATTAGTGCTTTATGACTTTGTTGCGACTTGTTGTGCTTAATGCTTGTCACTAGGGCCCGAGTGCCATGATTTCATATCTGAACTTGTTATTGATTCATTATGATAGTATTGTTTTTGGTCTTATCTGCAAGTTGTATACACACGTTTTTGTCCAGAACCTATGGCCTCAAAGTGACAGAAATCGGGATAACCGGAAGGGAATGGCTTTGATGTGAGGATCACATGTGTTCACGGAGTGTTAATGCTTTGCTCCGGTGCTCTATTAAAAGGATCACCTTAATTGCCAGTAGTTCCTAGAGGCCCCACGCAAAGCGGCTGGCAGGACAAAAGATGTTGTGCAAGTTCTCATTGCGAGCACGTATGACTATATATGGAACACATGCCTAGGATTATCTAGTACTTGGATGCTTTATCTTATTTATATGAAATTGCCCTATGTTCTGATTGCTATGTGAATTGTCTTGTCCATGCAACGCCATTCATCCATCCCTATGCCTACCGCATCGAATCCCATTTCTTCGCTTTGTTACTACCGCCTTTGCTTTACTACTGCTGTTACTTTACTATTCCTACTACAAAACTGTTGCTACTGATAAAACTGCTGTGAGCAAGATTGTTTTCAGGTGCAGCTGAATTGACAACTCAGTTGTTAAGGCTTATAAATATTCTTTGGCTCCCCTTGTGTCGAATCAATAAATTGGGTTTCACTTCCCTCGAAAATACTGCGATACACCCACTATACTTGTGGGTCATCAAGACTATTTTCTACCGCCGTTGCCGGGGAGCATAGCTTTATTTATCAAGTTCACCTGGATTCACTATTGTTCAAGCTAAGTTTATTCTTGCCTTATCATGCTTGTTGTCAATGGTTGGTTTCTTTGAAACTGAAGCTTATTAGCAAGGTGGGTTCACGGAAGATCAAAAATATTATTATAAGGAACACCGCTTGTCACAAAAAGGGAAACACTTATGGGAACAAATTGATAGATTGTATACCATTGCTAGAAACGTGTGCTCTATTTATAATGCTACTTATTGCTGTGATGAATCTTGTTGCAGAAAGAGGTATAAACACCTCCCTTTTAAACGTGAGTATAATGATAATGATACCATATCTTCCTATGCTAAAGGAATTTATTACTTTTATGATGCGGAGCAAATTGAAGAATTTATTGCTTGGAAGGGTGCTTTTGAACTTGCTAGTTTGCTTGAAAATATTGATGATTCACCTTACAAATATGAGGTTTATGGTATACTTAAATTTTTCTTTGATAATTACAAGGATGAAAATGGCTATATTCTTGAATATTTTAGATGCTTTCCACAAATGCAAGAGATTAATGCCTTGCAGGATCCTATGGAAGAAGAAATTGATGAACCTGAAATCTCATTAGATGAAAAAGAGGAGGAGAGTGATGAACAGAAGGAGGAAGAATGGATTAGCTACCCATGCCTACCTTCTAATGAGAGTAACTCTTTATCCCTTACATTATTTAATTGTCCTCCATGCTTACTAAAGGAGGATGAATGTTATGTTCCTGAGGATTCTTTTGAAGATGTTTATGATAAAGCTCTAGTGCTTGTAGATCATGAAAAGCATGCTTTATGTGATACTTATATTGTTGAGTTTATTCATGAGGCTACTAAAAATTATTTTGAGAGAGGAAAATATGGTGGTAGAAGTTTTCCTGGTATTGAAACACCTCTCTATGTGCTGAAAGTTTTGAAGTCACTCTTGTTTTATCTTCCTATGCCTGTCACTTTGTTCTTTGCGAATTTATTTGCATACACGATTCCTATGCATAGGAAGTGGGTTAGACTTAAATGTGTTTTGAATTTGCTTCTTGATGCTCTCTTTTACTTCAACTCTTATTTCTTATGAGATCATCCTCTCAAACTATTATGCCTGAAGATGATAATATGTCTATTATTCTTAGGAGACCTTTTCTTAAACACTGTAGGAGTTGTTATTAATTGTAATCAAGGGAAGGTGACCTTCAATGTTAATGACAAGGAACATACTGTCCATTTCACCAAGAAGATTGAAAGGACTTATGGTTTGAGTTCAATTGAACATGTTGAAGGCATTCAAGTTGGAGAAATATATTGTCCCATACCAAGAGAAAAATTTGAAACTATTATGATTGGGACTATTGCTATCAAGGTTGAGGTAACATAATCATTAGTGGAATACAAAGTTTTGTATCATATGAAATTGTTTTGGTAACAAGACCTGATCAACCTTGTTAACAAAAGGATTTCATTGAACAAAACAATGTTTTCACCATGATTATCTCCGCTTACTTCTATTTTTATCCATTTTTAGTTTTTGCTTTTGCCTAACTTAAAGGCGTTAAAGAAAAGTACTTATTGGTAGATAACCCAAAAGTTTTAGTTGAGTCTTGGAAGTTATTGCTTCAGTAATAACCTCTCCTTATCCTTTTTATTTGATTTTTGTGCCAAGAGTAACCTCTAATGAGAGAGAAGTAATGATTGGAAAAGTTGCTGTCCCGAAACAGAATTCTGTGCTTCACCGTAAAAATTCGTGTAAAATCTCTGTACGTCCTTTTGAGGCGTGAATTTTTGTGCTTCTGCCTCAGGTTGTTATCTAACTTTCTTTAGTTCAACACTTTTTGATTTTATCAACAGAAGGTCTTCGAAAAAATTCGTCTTTACCTGCTGGTCTGTTTTGACAGATTTCTGCCATTTTCTGCATTTGCTTCTTGTTGTTTCCTTTTTGAATTCTTTTGGGGAATTGAGCTTTTTAAGGGAAGTTCTTCAGTATCTAGTGTTCTAATGGAAGTTTATTGGTGTTAGAACTGAACCTTAAGACCTATTATTTTGAGTGCACTAATGTTGCTAATAAAGATTGTGTGAAGTTTTGTATGAAGGAAAAATTTCAGGTGTATGGAAGGAATGAGTAATGAGATGAAGGATGGACTAAAGCCCAAGCTTGGGGATGCCACGCGTGTCACCCCAAGCAATATCCAAGAAGTACAAGCATCAAAGCTTGGGGATGCCCAAGGCATCCCCTTCTTCATCAATAAAAATCTCAGGTTTCTTCCAAACGCTTTATTTTTATTGTTTCATGCACAGTTGCGTTGTTCTTGGAGCGTCTTCTTTTTTGTTTTTGTTTTGGTTTTTAGTTTGCGTGGTTTGTTTAGTTTGCTGAATAAATTGGTTGGACCTCCTCTTTCATGCATTGGTTTTCAAATAGTTTGGTTTGGTTTGGAAAAGAGTAGGAGAGCTCATGCTTAAGTGGTAAAGAGAGTTTGTTTTTGACTGCGGCCTATGCTCTGCCATGCCATGCTTGATATTGTTTTGGCTTTATGCTTAGTATTATTTGCTGTAGCATGACTTGTTATAAACAATTGAGATTGCTTAATGTGCCTTGGATGAATCATGCGTTGTTTTAGCATATTAAAGCATAAGTATAGTGGTATTCTCCTTTGATGCTTTATTTGGGTTGACTTGGCGCATGATCACACCATGTTATGACTATCTCAAGTCACCTTAAGCCTTTATAATCCTTTAGTTTTCAACTTGTAGTATCACTTTATGCTTTGATCAATGATGTTTTGTCGCTCTGCATGATTATGGCCATTATTGCTCTCTCGTTTGTCCCTCCCTTACTATTGCTAGCCTTCACTTACACTGAGTGTTTTACTCATGTTTCCAACTCCCTTAAACCAAATATTGCCAAAGTGTCCACCATACCTACCTATTAGCATCATTTGCTACTTCCGTGCATATTCAATATGCCTTGTTTTCTTCTGAATAAAATGTTTGCTTGTTATGAGAAAGTTAGTTAGTAAAGCTCTCACGAACTTGACGGCACACTTTACTTTTCTTGCCCTTAATAAACTTGAACCATTGTGTTTTCTATGTTGTTTATGCTTGCACTTATTTTTTGGGAATTAGCAGAACCATGCTTTCATGGGGAACGCTTTCAACATTGCACTTGGTACTTGTACCTAGTTGATACCATGCTCTTTTGTATATGGATGTTGTCGGTGTGAAATGAAAGGGGAGGTTGTAAGTCCATGGAGTTATGTATATGTGTTAGAAAGCGCTGGGCGTGGTCTAATCCATGCTGACATGGTGGAAACCTGCAGCGTAACCATAATGAGTTGTCTATGAAGCATTCTTCTTATAAAAAAGAGTCCTATATTGAGAAAGAAAGAGAAAAGAGAAAAAAAAGAGATACTATGAAAATAGGAAAGAGAGAAAAAAGTACCATATTCCCATGGTAAATAAGAAGAATGTTGAGATGCTTGTTGTCTGCTTGCCTTGTCATTTTGATATGGGGATTCTTCTGTATCATCGGGCAAGGGGTACCCTGTTGGCGGTTCTCTATGATACACATGTACTTACGATGACAAGAACTTACCGGTGACTAAACTTGAGTAGCATGAGGAGCGGCCCTCGTATACAAGGGACATGAGATTTCTGACTTATACTTCGTCAAGCATGTACACCATAGTTTGTTCACTTTAACCTTAATCACTTCAAGATGCTTATGATAGTGGGCAATGAGAGCTGAAAGCTATAAGTACCATAATTTTTGGAAGCTCTTTATGAGACTTGAATCCCTACTTCCTTCTATGAAGGCCTTTCTTCCACCATTATATTGAGTCTCCACCTTCTACCTTTATGCACCTACTTTGAGAGCATAGTGGCCATTCTTAGTTCTATGTGCATTGTCCCAAGACTAGTTAATTGATGCATAACTTGATATTGCTTATTTTAGACTATTTGTATCTAGTCACTCTTATGAACTTTGAAGGTGTCCTATGCATTTATATTTTCTACTCTATGAGGGACAAGCTGAATACTATTATTCTATGTTTTCTTTATGTGAAACAAACAAACATCTTGCAAAGCTTTGTTATTCATGAATCTTTTGTTTGTGCCTTTTCATGTTGCATCATAGTCTCTTTGTCTTATTGCTAGAACTTTGTCTTTCATGTTATGATTGAAGTACTATGATCCCAGCTTTGAATGTTTTACAAATATTTTGATCAAGTCTTTGATGGTGCATGTCACCTCAAAAATTATTCTTTCTTTTTATCACTTACCTACTCGAGGAATGAGGAGTTAAGCTTGGGATGTTGATACATTGCAAATGTATCTATAATTTTTGATGCTCCATGCTTGGTTTTATCCACTTTCTTGTGTTTTGTCCACACTTTGGAGTACTTTTCATACGATTTCTTGGACTAACCTATTAACAAGAGCCATAGTGCATTTTGTTTTCTGCTGTTTTGGTTCCAGGAAAGTCGAACATATACATAACTCCATGGACTTACAAGCCAAAGTGCCTTTCATTTCACAATCGACATCCATATACAAAGAGCATGATATCAACTAGGTACAAGTACTGCAATGTTGAAAGCCCTCATGAAAGCATGGTTCTGCTAATTCCCAACAAATAAGTGCAAGCATATACAACATAGATGACACAATGGTTCAAGTTTATTAAGGGCAAGTAAAGTAAAGTGTGCCATCAAGTTCGTGAGAGCTTTAATCACTAGTTTTCTCATAACAAGTGGAAGGTAAACAAAAACATGAATATACTTGGAATAGCAAAAGCTAGTAGGTAGGTATGGTGGACTCTTTGGAATAACTTGGTTTAGGGAGTTGGATGCATGAGTGGAACTCATACTTTGTTGTGGAGGCTAGCAAAAGACTGGGAGCGACAAACTAAGAGAGCAATAATGGCCATAATCATGCAGAGCGACAAAACATCATTGATCAAAGCATAAAGTGATACTACAAGTTGAAAACTAAAGGATCATAAAGGCTATGGTGACCCCTCGGTAGAGCTCCAGCAAATCAGCGGGTTGCCCCTGAATCTTCTTCATGGTCCATGTCATGCTTACACCTACAATACTGCAAAATCTTTCCAATGACATGGTAAAGGGCAGATTATAAATTCTGAAAGAGACAACTGACTGATAGGGCGTGTTAGTAAACACGAAGCTCTCAACAAAAGTCATGGTGAGCATAGTGTATTGCTCACTCTCATCTTGCATGTATGAGGTTAAACCAACCCTCTGAATCAGTAGCAAGAAATCATCAAGAACCCCTGCAGCTTCTAAGAAAGTAAAACAAGGAAAAGTAGATGGGTGAGCATCCCCATCATCTCCTTCATTACCAATACGAGGTGCAATGAGATCTTCGTTGTATGATGGCCTAAACTGATAGGCTGATCTTGAGGGCCTTGACCTCCTAGGTGCATCCCTCTCAAATATTTCTCCAAAGGTATGGTTGTTCATGTTTGATATTCTGAAATTTAAACATCTATTAAACAAGTGATTGCAAAGTGAATATATAATGAAGGGCACTACTCATAGGGACTTGTAAGAGGCCTAAACATGCATCAAAACTATATCTCTAAGCATCAAACAAGCTTACAAGCTCTCATAACCTGTCACCTACAGTAGCAAAATACTCAAGATATAAACCACTAAACACAAATCTACTTGGACAAGCGGAGGAGTCACATACCGGAGAACAAATGCTCCAAATCTCAGTAGCAAAGATGGGCAGAGCAAGGAGATCAAAAAATCGAGGGCAAGCACAACAAGAACGAGATTTTGAGCAATGAACTGGTGTTTACTCGGGAGAGAGAAGAAAGTGGCAAGTGAGAGAGTGAGTGGAGGGCCAGGGGTGGCCTACACCATAGACAGGCGCGCCCTAGGGCTGGCCGCGCCACCAGGTGGTGTGCCTGCCTGGTGGGCCCCCCTAGTACCTTCCAGGCACTCCTCTGCCCCTTTTTTCACGTAAAATTTTAATATGATTTTTTTGGAATTTTTCGAGACACTTTATTTTTGGGCATTTTTCAGGTATAGATGAATGATCTTCTGACAGAAAATGATTTTCTGGAATGATGCAATGACAAAACAAGGCTAGAACTACAGAAGTTCTAAGACACTCTAATATGCAAGCAACTAACAACAGAAAAGAAAACTAAACGAAAACAAAAACAAAAACTAAAAGGAAAGAATAGAAGTAAACAGAGATAATCAAGGTGAAAACATTGTTTTGTTCAATGAAATCCTTTTGTTAACAAGGTTGATCAGGTCTTGTTACCAAAACAATTTTATATGAAACAAAACTTTGTATTCCACTAATGATTATGTTACCTCAACCTTGATAGCAATGGTCCCAATCATAATAGTTTCAATTTTTTCTCTTGGTATGGGACAATGTATCTCTCCAACTTGAATGCCCTCAACATGTTCAATTGAATTCAAACCATAAGTCCTATCAATCTTCTTGGGGAAATAGACAGTATGCTCCTTGTCATTAACACTGGAGGTCACCTTTCCTTGATTACAATTAATAACAGCTCCTACAATATTAAGAAAAGGTCTCCCAAGAATAATAGACATATTATCATCTTCAGGCATTTCAAGCACAACAAAATCAGTTAAATATCAAGCAATTATGAGCCACTTGAACAGGTACATCCTCACATATACCAACAGGAATAGTGGTAGATTTATCAGTCATTTGCAAAGATATATCAGTTGGTATTAGTTTTTCAAGTTGAAGTCTCTTGTAGAGAGAGAAAGGCATGACACTGACTCCTGCTCCCAAATCACACAAAGCAGTTCTAACATAACTATTTTTAATAGAGCAAGGGATAGTTAAAATACCTGGGTCTCCAAGTTTCTTTGGAACCTTACCATTAAAGAAATAATTATCAAGCAAAGTAGAAATTTCTTTATTAGGGATCTTCCTTTTATCCGAGACAATATCCTTCATATACTTTGAGTAAGGAGGCAATTTAATAGCATCAGTCAAAGGAATTTGCAGGAATAAAGGTTTCATCCACTCACAAAACTTATTATAGTGTTCATCTTCCTTTGACTTGTGTTTCTTATCAGGGAAAGGCATAGGTTTTTGGACCCAAGGCTCTCTTTCACTACCATGTTTCTTAGCAATAAAATCTTCCTTAGTGTATTTAGTATTCTTAGTGTGCTTTTCATGTTCTTCTTCAACTTTTTCTTTATCACGAACATCATTTTCTTCATTACCACTTTCAGTTTCAGCATCAGAGATAGATATACTATTAGGATCTTTAGCAGGTTCAAAGGGTTCTACAATAGTTTTATGTTTCTTTTTTCTTTTCTTATGAGTAGAACCACTATTTTCAGCTTGTTGAGAATCCTACTCAATTCTTTTGGGATGCCCCTCAGGATATAGAGGATCCTGGGTAGCAGCACCACTTCTAGTTCTAATTTCATAAGCATGTTTTTCTTTAGCAGCATTAACTAGCAAGTCTTTTTGCACTTTAATAAGTTGATCTATTTGAGTTTGAACCATTTGAAAATGTTTGACAATCATTTTAACATCATTAGAGGTTCTTTCCACAATATCTTTTAACTCAACAATAGCTCTAGTGTTTTCCATTAGATGATTTTGCACCCTTTTATTAAAATTATCTTGCTTAACAATAAAAATATCGAATTCTTCTAAGCATTGATCAGGAGGTTTAAGGTAAGGAACATCACCTTTATCAAAGTGTTGGAGAGAGTGTACCTCAATAGTGGATGAATAGGGGATAGGCTTACAAAATTCTTCTATAGGAGGTAAATTATTGACATCTGCAGCTTTAATTTCCTTCTCCTTAAGACATTTCTTAGCTTCCTTCATCACTTCATCATTCAATTGAATAACTCCCCTCTTCTTAGATAATGGTATAGGCACCGATATAGCTGGTTCAGGTATAATTACTTCAGGTATAGCTGGTTCAGGAGGAGTCCAATCTTCATAGTTCTTGCTTATTTTAGCCATTAATTCCTCAGCTTCCTTGGGAGTCCTATTCCTGAAAACACAATCAGCACAACTATCTAGGTATGTCCTAGATTCTTCAGTTAGTCCATTATAAAATATATCAAGAAGCTCATTCTTAGGTAATGAACTTCCAGCCTGTGCATGAATCAAAGCACAAAGCCTTGCCCATGATTCAGGCAATATCTCTTTTTCTCCCTGTTTAAAATCAAAAAGTTCCTGCAAAATAGCATGTCTAGCACTAGGAGGAAAATATTTCTACAGGAAAGTAATAATGAAGCAATCAGGGCTATCAATAGATCCAGGAGGTAAATTGTTAAACCAAGTTTTAGCTTCCCCTTTTAGTGAAAAGGGGAAAATCTTAGCAACAAAGTAAGTACGCATCTTACTATCATCAGAAAACAAGCCACTCATGGTAGAAAGCTCAGTCATATGTGCTACCGCAAAAAGGTTCTTTCTCAACAATAGTTATGTAAGATAGATCAAGAGAGAAATCATAATCTTTATCTTTAATGTTTATGGGAGATGCAACAAACTTAGCAATAGGAGACAATTTGGGTCTAATAGTATGCCTCTCAAGGAGACTCTTAGTAGCGCTCCTATCATGGGTGTTTTTACATTCTTTAATAAATTCATCGGTCATCTCAACTTAACCGTCTTTAATATCATAACTCTCACTAGACTCAGGTGAACTAACAGGTGTAGTAGTGTCTTCATTAGGAGTTTCAGTATTTCCAGCTATAGTTCTAGCAATCGTAGCATCTAGGAAAGGACCTAATGAACCACTCTTATCAAGCATAGTAGAAGCAACATCATAAGTATCAGAAGTTTTAGATTCAGCAGTAGTAGCAGTGTGTGTAGCATGTGTATGTGGTGGTGTAACGAGCTTACTCATAACAGATGGTGAATCAAGAGCAACAGAGGTGTTCAGAACCGTACCTCTTCTTGTAGTGGATGGTAAAATAGGAACTTTGCCATCACGCGACTTACCCATGATGGATAGATGGCAGCGAACAATAATGATTCTAAGTGGACTTGATAAATAAAGCTATGCTCCCCGGCAACGGCGCCAGAAAATAGTCTTGATGACCCACAAGTATAGGGGGTGTACCGCGGTATTTTCGAGGGAAGTGAAACCCAATTTATTGATTCGACACAAGGGGAGACAAAGAATATTTATAAGCCTTAACAACTGAGTTGTCAATTCAGCTGCACTTGGAAACAATCTTGCTCACATTAGTTTATCAGTAGCAACAATTCTATAGTAGGAATAGTAAAGTAATAGCAGTAGTGAAAGTAAAGACAGTAGTAAGGATTGCAGTAACAGTAGGATTCGAGCGCGGTAGGCATAGGGATGGATGGACAGGCGTTGTATGGACAAGACAACTTGCATAGGGGTGTACCGCGGTTATCCCGATTTCTGTCACTTCAGGGCCATTGGTTCCGGACAACAACGTGTGTATACAACTTGCAGGTAAGACCATAAACAATACTATCATAATGAATCAATAACATGTTCAGATCCGGGCCCTAGTGACAAGCATTAAGCATAACAAGTCGCAACAAAGTCAAAAGCACTAATAGTAGATACTAGGCACCATGCCCTAACAATCTGATGCCATTACATGAACGATCTCATCCAATCCCTACCATCCCCATAGCCTACAGCGGGGGATTACTCACTCATAGATGGGGAAACATGGATGGTCGATGGAGAAGCGACGGTGATGATGATGGCGATGATCTCCTCCAATTCCCTGTCCCGGCAGGGTGCCAGAACGGAGTTTCTGGTTCCGAATTGTGGAATCTGGTGGTGGCGGCAGAGCGGAACTCCTTCTGGAAAAACGTCGAACCCCCCCCCTGAGTTTTTAGGTCAGAAGGAAACTTATAGGCGAAGAGGGAGATCGAGGGGGTGTCTGGGCGGACCACCTGGCGTGGCTGTGCCCAGCCTGGCCACAGGTGGTGTGGCCTGGGCCCAGCCCCACTCCGTCTCGTATTCTGGCTCCATGAGTCTTCTGGCGAAATAGGATTTTTGGCATATTTTTCGGGATTTTTCCTGATAGTTGATTTTCTGCACAAAAACTAGACACCAAAGTAATTCTGCTAAAAACAGCGTCAGTCCGCGTTAGTTGCATCCAAATCACACAAGTTCAGAGGAGAAACAATAGCAAAATCGTTCGGGAAAGTAGATACGTTTTGGATGTATCAATGTCCTGCAAACACGATCTTTGGAAAGCAAACATTTTCTTTTAGTCCAACAATATGACCATCCTTGTGGAGGCTTTGCAAAGTTCTCATGTTGACATGGGCTAGACGGTGATGCCATAGCCAACCCACATCGGCCTTTCTGAATATGCACATCAGACTTGTAGTGGTTTTCCCCGAGAAGTCCACCACATACAAGTCATTTTCGACGTACCCAACAAAAGCGACCTTTAGAGACTTGCTCCACATGAGGATCACAATATCATTATCAATAAAGATGGAAAACCCCATCTTTCCAAGAGCACGGACAGAAAGTAAATTATAGCCAAGGGTCTCAACAAGCATGACGTCCACGAGAGTGATATCGTGTGCAACCACAACTTTGCCGAAACCCGTTACCTTGGACTTTGACTTGTCGGCATATGTCACGGATATTTGATCAATATTTGGTCTCAACTCCTTGACACTCGGTGCGCTTCCAGTCATATGACTTGTGCATCCACTATCGAGCACCCATTTTGACCCTCCGGAAGCATAGGTCTCCATTCCTCTTGCCATAAGGCAAGTGACGTTCTTGTTGGAGATATTCTCATTTGGAGAGTCGAAGAGTGAGAATGTAGGGGTAGAAGTGGTGGCAAGAGCCGCCACACCACTTGATGTTTCCTCTTCATCATCATCATCGGAGGAAAATTCTTCATGTGTGATCAAGACAATTTCACCCGACTTCTTGTTGGTTGCATTCCTTTTGATGAAGGGTTTCTTGTAAGGAGCTTTGGAGGTCTTCTTCAACACAACTTTACACCCATGATCTTCTCTTTTCTCATAGGGACAAGCAGCAACAAAGTGATAGCGGTCACCACAATTGAAGCAAGTTCTCAACTTGGACCCATTATCTCTTTTCCCATTGGGGTTACTTCTTTGTTGCATTTCCATCTTGGCCTTGGCGGGATATTTCCAAAAATTTCTTGCATAGAAGGACATGTATTCACCATGAGCAACCTTGACATCTTCGGGATGGCTCATTGAAAGTCCCTCATCACTTCCTTTATCTTCATCATACTCCACAACCTTGGCCTTCAAGGCAAGATTGACACCACTACTCATTCCAATGGCACGAGCACGGGCGTCTTTGGCATTCTTGGTAGCAACCTTGAAGGCGGCCATCTCTTGCATAACTTCATTGGAGGTCATGAGATGGTAGTTGTGTCTTCCTTGGAGACTCTTCAAGTCAGTAGGCTCGAAAGGCATGAGAGCACTCACATACTTCCTCTTGATCCAAGCATCATCAATGTGAGAGGCACCAACATTCCCGAAGGCGGTGGCTGTGGATTTGAGTCTTCGATACATGTCTTCATGGTCCTCACCATCCTTCATGAAGAAACCTTCGGCCTCATTGCTTAAGGCATCGTATCTATTTCTTCTCATACTCTCATTGCCAACAAACAAGTCAATGAGAGCATCCCAAGCTTCCTTGGCGGTATTGTAGTGCTCAATGTGGGGAAAATCCTTTGGCCCCACTCCAAGTTGGATCATGTGCAAGGCAGTCGCATTGAGTTGGCTATTGACCACTTCTCTTCTAGTCAAGTTGGTTGGATCCTCAATTTTGAGTCCTTCTTCAATAATATTCCACAAATCAATGCAAGAGCTACGCACATGTGATTTCATTAAAACTTGCCATTGAGCAAAAGTATGTGCAGCTAACTTAGGTGGGCCGCCTCTATTATTTATATGTGGGTGAGGGATAGGAGGGTCGGGAGAGTACCATCCGGGAACCGCATGGTGCTCTTCCTTCCCACCACCCTTTTTGATGGTGGAGTCAGTGGAATTATGTTCATCCCCCGCCACTTCCTCCAAAGGCTTAGCCGGAGCATTTGCCTTTGGGTTAGGTGGTGTTTCCTCTTGAGAGGGAGGAGGTGAGGTTTGCTTATCCCTAACAAGTTGCTCAACGAGTTGGCGCAACTGTTGGATTTCATTGCCCAAGGTAGAGCTCAAGCTTGTTTCCAAATTCTTTAGATCTACCATGGTCACCGAATGGCTAGCCTTACTTTCTCCCTCATCTGGGTTGCCCATAATCTCTTAGGTGGTTAAGCCCGAATAAAGAGTCGAGGCTCTGATACCAATTGAAAGGATCGTATGGGAACCTAGAGGGGGGGGTGAATAGGTTTTACTCCAAATTTTACTCCTTTTCAATTTAGGGTTTGACACAAAAGGTAAATTCTCTAGATTATGCAACTATGGTGAATTTACCTATATGTCAACCTAGCACAAGTACTAAGCAAGAACTAGATAAGTAAAGTGCGGTAAAGGATAGAAGTAACCAAAGTGGAGCACGCGGAGACACAAGGATGTGTTTCCCGTAGTTCCTTCCTTTTGAGGGGAAGTATGTCTACGTTTGGAGAGGGGGTGGTTTCAAACCACCAACGCCACGAGAGGCCTCCCTTGTTCTCCGATGAACCTCACCCCAAAGGGTTCGATTCACCTCTTCCACTATACGACAACCTTCGAGGGGGAAGCCGGCACTTTTACAACGAGTTCGGGGCACACATCCACAACTTAATTGGAGGCTCCCAAATACAAGCAAGTTGTCAAACAATCAAAGACAAGCTTGTAAGAACCAAATCAAAAGCTAGGGTTTCCAAAGAAACACTAAAGCATGGGGGCCCTCAAGTGAATGAGGGGAAATGAAGATCTCTCTTGGTGAAGCTGTAGATCAAGGCCTCCTCCTTTGATTCTCCAAAGATCAATGACTTTGGATGGTTGGATGAAGAGATCTTGTTAATTTGGTGGCTCAAATGGGCATGGTGTTCTTGAGGTGGACGAGCAGCTGGAGGAAGGGGATAAGGTCCTCTATTTATAGCCCTTCACTCCACCGAACCGTTTTCTGACCGTTGGAGAAAAGTCAGACCGGAGACTCCGGCCCGCACACCGGAGACTCCGATCTACACCGGAGATTTCGGCCCATCTCCGGACCAGCCTCCGGACCATCGAACAGATTGACCCAACCCTTCTGTGAGCCAAGTGGACCGGAGAGTCCGGTCCAACCACACCAGAGACTCCGGTCAGGGGCTTGGACTGGAGACTCCAGTCAGTCCTTCGGACCTGGCTCCGGACCACCTATCTGGCTGACCCAGGCAGAAAACTGGAGTCCCCTCCAGAGATTCCTGGGGAGACTCCGGACCACACCGGAAACTCCGGTCCAGCAAGACCGGAGACTCCGGTCTAGAGCTCCCAAGAATACGTAAATATTGCAGGGTAAGTCCCGTATGCCAAGGGTTCTTTTCACTTTGCATTATATCAACCTGTAGACAATAGCATACTGTAAAATGATCTACTTCTTGTTAATGAATACCAAAAGTGATTATGACAGTAAATGTCCTTTCAAGAGTGCTAAATCGTTCAAAGTTCAACCAGTGTGAAGGTCATAGTACTTAATAGTGCTACACCACGATGAAGGTCATACTTAAAAAATACTTAACTAAAGGTTCTGTTCTAGTTCCTTATTATAAAAGCAAGCACCCGACTAAGTAGGAGGCGAGGCGATGTCACACCCTGAACTTCTCAACGTGCCATTCTTCATCTCCACTTGTCTTCTTCCTGTGGATATGATGACAGATAATCAGATTACATTTCGCAAACAAAGAATAATCCATTACTACTTAGGAAAATGAATAGTAACTAGTAAGACTAGATATGCATACCTGTAGGAATTACTTGCCACTAATCAAGACCATCTCTGACAACCAAATTTAGAATATAATTTGCACACCTAACATGAAAGAGCTCACCATCACATACTAAAGGGGAATGCCTTTTCAGTTTACCAATGACATGATTAACACAAGCTTCATTTGAAGATGCATTGTCCAAAGTAAGAGAGAACAACCTTTTTTCAATAAACCATCGCAAAATGCAAGCGATAGATTCTTCAAACATGTTAAGACCAGTATGGTGAACTTCTACATGCATAAATTTGACAATCCTTTTCTAAATACTCCAATCCTCATCAATCCAATGCATTGTGACACACATATACCCCTTATTTTGATTAGATGTCCACATGTCCATTGTGGTGCTAAAGCGACAGTTGATTGTTTTGCAATACTCATAGCTTATCCCATTCCTCTTGAAACATAGCTACTATTTCATTTCTAATAGACATAGATGGTCCACGGTAGGCGGCGCACGCGCACGGCAGGAAGAACCAAGATAATATGTTGTGTGGTGATTACGACGTGATTGTCTAGGGTTACATATTATATACTTCGTCAATATAAAGAAAATCTTTAAGTTAATGGATTCATTAGGTAGTTGGGCCACACCATTGGGCTAGTTTATCGGATAATCTGAATTAAGAAGGTCAGATTATCCGCGTAAAACATCGGATAATCCGCATCCGTCAGATAATACCAATATCATATCCGCCGGATATCCGCTTGACAAATATCCGTATCAACATCCATATCCGTCGGATTTCTATAATTGCATACCGTATTCTTAAAAATGGATGCGGATGCGGTTTCAGAAGGAAAACTATCCTTACCAGTTACACCCCTAGTGGTTTCCCACGTGTCGCTCAAGCGGCGCGGGTGTCGTGTGTCATTTTTTCTTTTTTCCTTGCTCGCACCCTGATTTCTCCCTAGTTCTTCATCTTTTTTTGACAATCAATACCATATATATTTATACCGACAAATAGTACATGGTAGAGATACACAAGACGACTTCAGCGTTTACAACATAAACTCTAAAAGAAAATAAGCAAATCTTTGAGGTCCTCAAATTCTTTTTCTTCCATGACACGATCTTGTACTTTCCTGAAGGTAGCCAAAGAAACATGAACATACATGCAAATACCAACGATGGTTCTTCCATAATTTTAATTTGAGCCACAGTGCCAAGGTTGTGTGCACGCACGCAACCATTAAAGTATTCAACCAACATCGACAAGAGTACCAACACGAGTATTTCAGGGAAAATAAATCGAACAGCCTGGTCAACGTCGCTGGGGATGAATCACCATTGTCGAAGACGTAGCAGTCGAGACAAATATTGCAAGGATAATCATCCTCGCGACAACCATGAGAAAAGCTCCAAAACCGGTCTGACAAAGCAAGATCTGAAAGATCGTACCTATAGAGCTTGAATCTTGTAGCACCATTATTGACGCCGGGAAAATCTCGTCGTCGCAGGAAGGGCTGAAAATCTCTTATTATAAATGATGTCATCTCCATTGACATAAATGCCCAACAAAAAGATGACTACCAAAACATAATCAAATCTTCAGAAAACATTACATTTATTAAAAAATCCACCCGTAGATCGGGGGTCCCTGGTTCTCCACCTTCTTCTTGTTTCCTCGAGATGGAGCCCAACAGCAAATGAAAATACAGCCTCATACAGCTGCCGGAGCCTTGCGAATGACCCATCACCAAAATATGGAGGGAAAACACCCCACAAGCGAGGGAAAACCAGAACTCATCCCCTGTTCGGCTGTTCCCCAAATGCCGAGCACCACGCCACAGTTCCAACTTCCAAGATGGAAACCCTCGCCGAACTCGGCTCCGACGGCCGCTACCCTGCTCCGACGAACCCGGCCACGATGGAAGATCCACGTGCTGACGCCGCGGCTGTAGTCCCTACCCTAGCCTGCACCGATGCGCTACCCGACCAGGTCCGTTCTCCTCGCTGCCCTCCCCGTACATCGATGGATTCGCCGCCATCGCTTTTCTTGAAAATTTGTGTGTTTTGGTCTTGTAGGATACCGCCGCCGGCGCGAGGAAACGGAAGGCCCCGGCCCCGGCGACGGCGACGGCGAAGGCAGTGAGGAAGCCTCGCGAGCGGCAGGTCTGTACTTTACTGTACCCATCAACCCCTTCCCCCCTTCAATCTTGCTTCGTAGTTCGATTCGTCTGAACCTATTGCACATGGGCTGCGGCATTGTCTGGTGGTGTAGGTTGAAGAACCAATAGGATGCCTGTGTACTACGGATGTAGAAAAGAGTTTTTCAGTGTGAATGGCGATGATTTAGTTGAAGATTGCTCGTACCTTTCTGCAAAGAACACATGTCCGCACCTGGTCGGCGAGCTACCGCTGCAGCCACAGTCCATGTCATTGGTGGACCTACAGCTCTGGATCTTCAAGCTGTTTCGGCTCCACCCAGAAACACAAGATCTCAAAATTAAGGGGTTCCTCAAACAACACACAGCTGGCTTGTATGACGAGGAGGAACCAGACTGGTATATGGAGTACTGCCCATGGGACAGTAGTGATTTTTACTCGGACAAATACTGGAGTTCCTTTGCCAAGAAGTTAAAGAGAAAAAGAAATGTGACACAGAAGTTCATGTTGTATGTGCAATCCTCTGAGATCAAGCACTATGACATCTTGCTCAAAGCAGTAAATGATGATTATTCTCAACTGTTGACGGTTGTGTTTCCTGGAACAGAAAGCCTGACAAGTAATCAGTTTGGCTTCCGTGGCCTTGTGAATGACCTGACAATGACTGCTAAGGAAATTGCAGCCTATCTCACTCTCACTGGTCACTATGACAAGCAGATTAGTCCTGCTGAGGTGTGGAGGGCAAGACAAATTGCTATGGAGAGGGATTACGGTACCTTTTATGATTCACACAACTTTGCCCCGAGATTACTGAAGGAAATAGCGCGTAAAAACCCTGGTGGTTTTATAGACATCAAGGATGCAGAGGTTGCAGGGTGTAAGGATTTTCGGGTCCTCCAGCGTATGTTTTGGGCATTTGCACAGTGCTTACAGGCCTTCCGTACTTGTCGCCCTGTGCTATGCATTAAGGGCAAGGCACTATGCGGGAAATACCAAGGGGTGCTGTTGACGGCTGTAGCATTAGATGCTAATGATTCCTCCATTCCAGTAGCATGTGCTATCGTTGAGGCCAATACCAAGGAATGCTGGCTGTGGTTTCTTAGGAATTTGGAGCGAGCAGTGGTGCATCAGTCTCATATTTGCATTATACACGACTACAAAAGGGAGTTGATTGATGCCGTGGAGGACCTTCTGAGTTCTCGTCAACGACAGTGGCGGAGAGCAGAAAGCCGGTGGTGCATGGAAGACCTTGCTGAGAACTTCTTTGCATATTTTGGTGACCAGAACCTGGTGCTGATGTTCAAGAAGCTTTGTCAGCAGAATCGACGACATAAGTTCAGTAAAATATGGAAGGAGCTAGACGAATTGACGTCAAAATATATGGCAGAGAAAGAACATGGTGCTAGTGGGAAAATGCAGCAAGAATCAGTCGAGCATGACGTGCTAGAGCTTGAAGCAGAAAACCCCTGCAACCAACCTGATCCAGTGGAGGATGTGAAGGAAGGAGATCATGTGGATGAAAACAACAGAAAATTAACAAAGTTCTCTGACTGGATTCATCTGAAACCAAAGGAAAAGTGGTCACGGGCATATGACAGTGATGGAGCAAGATATGGCATCATGGGCAGTGATATAGCTGATGTATACAAGAATGACCCTGTATTGAAAGGGATAACATGCCTTCCGCTCAGTGCGATAGTGGAGGTGACATTCTTGCGCTTGGTAGAGTACTTCAAAAATGCAAGTGCTGCAGCAAACAAAGCGATGGGTAACCCGTCAATCAACTTCCCTGAACTTGTCCAGGTTGACATGAATTCCAAAATGCAGAAAGCCGAGATGCATAAATATTTTCAGAAGTACACCGATGATGAAAATGTTGTTGGTGGGGAAGAGAATTGGAAATTTACAGTTAAGGGAAGGAAGAGGGAGGTGACTGTTCACCTGAAGTGGGAGAACACCCTCAGCTTGAATAGGTCTGAAGGATCCACAATTAAAAAAACTGCCACCTGTACATGCAACAAGCCGCAGCTGCTTCACAAGCCTTGCTCTCATGTCATTGCCATCTGTTGTGAGGTTGGGGTTAGCACTGCTACATACATGTCCCCATACTACTGCCTGCCCTCTCTAGTTTGCACCTGGAAGCCAAAATTCAATAAGTTCTCACATGACTACAGAGATGTTGTGCCAGTCTACTTCAGAGATAATATTCCAACTTGGATCCCAGACAAAAGATTGGAGTGTGGTCTTCCTGTTTGTCTGTCGTCGGACTGTGTGCAAACTGTGGTTGAGGAAGAGCAACAGAGCAGTATTGAGGATGGATCAGCTGCACAGAATCAAGGAACCAAGACACACTCAGAAGAAGCCAGCCAAATCTGAGCTTCTAAATATCATTCTGTCGAGCTCCAAGTTATTTGTATTTTGGACGCTTAATGTGTTAGCCGTTGTGCTTAACCTATGTAAACTCTAAATCTCTATGATTAGTAGCAGTGCTCCCATGTTGTATGGAAAACCGAATTTCTTAGTACTGTATTTCTTTTGTAGTCGGTAACAATCTGAAATCTGAATTTCTTGCTTTCTTTATATCTTCCTGAAACTTTCGTATGCTCAGTTGCTAAATTATTCTAGAGGACATCACTTGGCTGATGGCATGCCTTGCATACCAATTTAGTTGGTAAAAGAGTCAGTAGAAGTTCTTGCCTTCCAAGTATATCAAGCAACCATTTACTACTGCAGTTGAAGTTTGTCTTAGCAGACTCCTCAGGATTACTTCTTGGCTGATGGCGTGACATGCAAACATCTGTCAAACTCCAAGTTAATCATATTTTTAGATGCTTTGTATGTGTTAGCCATTGTACTTAAGTTATCCTATGTAAACTCTGAACCTCTATTATTATTTGCAGTGCTTCCATTTTATATAGGAAACTGAATTTCTCATTTATTTTCTAGTCGGTTGCAATCTAATGATATTTAATTTCTTGCTTTGTTTATATCTTCTTAAAACTTTCGTATGCTCAATTGCTCAATTTTCAGAAGAAATTACTTCTTGGTTGATGGCATGACATGCAATACCAGTTCAGTTGATAAACCTGTCCCTAGTAGAACCAAATAAAATTTTCATTAGTAGACCACTTGACTAGATTCCAGTGCTGTAAGTATATCAAGCAACCATTTGCTACTAGCAGTTGAAGTTTCTCTGAGCACACACTGTTCAGGATTACAGTGAATGTAGAGTTGGTAAGGACAACTACAACTTGCAACGCCCGATGAGATAACTGAAGGTGGAAGTAGAACAAAGTTTAAGAAGCTGTGCAAGACCATTCAGTACACCAAGTGTCAGAATACATTGATGTACACTAGCGAACAGACAAATAATATTATATGATATAGACAGATTAGACATCTCTTGACACCATAACAAATCAACCGGTTCTGATAGAGTAGATCCTGGCAAAGCACGACTAGTTAACCAGAACTTAACTCAAAAACAAACAATCGACCAAGTGACCTTCAGTAGTATCTTATAGTCACCACATGTGATTTCCTCTTCATCGTAACCGTTGCGCTTTGGAGTAAACTCAACACTGCAGACTAAAAGCTCATCACCATCTAGGGCAGCATCTACAGTCAACCGTAGCCGCTCATCGACAGAGACCCCTACTATGTTGCGTGCCATTTGCAAAGCTCCTTTATCTCCAGCAGTAAGCATGCCGTTCACTTTACTATCATGTAGCATAATGTCACATGGAAAGTTCGTAGCGCAGGCACAGATATTCCCATGGAAAACAGCAGGCCCGTCAAGGATCCTGACCTCAACATCGCCCTCCACCGCTTTCCTAACAAATATGTAGCTTAAATCCAATATACTGTGCATGCTGACAAGTGTTTCCGTTTCAACCTCATGTATGATTGGATATGCTAGCCTGAGGATACCATCCACCTCCATCACGCCTTTACTGAGCCTCTCATCCTTGACCTTCATGCCATGCACGTCCTTGACCTTTAGATCAATTTCGAAGACTATCCTATCGCATACCATGACTTCTCTCTTTGGGCCAGTCAAAATCAGTGCATCTTCCTGCATAACAAGGGTGAACAGATAAATTCCTGGCATTTTCTCGAGGTTTATCTATGTTTGAGTAATCCTTGCTGTGGGTTTTTTGTTCCTGTCTGAGTGATAAGATAAACTTCAGGTGCATTTCATGTATTCCTTTTCTGTTTTGTTCAACAAAGATGATGTACTCCTTTTTAAATATGCAGGGTTTGTAGTACCGCAGAACTGAAGAAGCAAGGAAGAGTTGCTAAATCACAGGCCCACTAACATTATCCGCTACAAGTGAATAAAAAATGGAAGTAACGGTTCATAGAATGGCGGACAATGCCGAATGATTTCCCTATGTATAATACTCCATCCAATGAATAAGGCGTATAAATTTAGTCAAAAGTCAACAACGTCTATTGTAGAGGAAAATATAAACATTTAGGATACAAAATCAATATCAATATCAATAGATTCATCATAAAAGATTTTCTTATTACTGTATTTATTTAATATTAGAGATGTTGATATTTTGTTCCATATATTTTGTCAGACATAGTAAGTTTTTGACTTCACTAAATTTATACGCCTTATTCATTGGAACCAAGGTAGTATATGAGTAGAGTAAGAATGTGGTATTACTACATTCGAGGCCATTAACGTGCATTTTTGAAATGAATAATCCTGCTGTGGCGATCAGATGACTATACTGCTGGCATACTATGTGTCTCTAGAGGTGCATTCAGACATGGTGTAATGCAGATGATCGTACCATAGACATTGAGTGGGTAGCCATAGTCAGAGGACACAATCTTGACTGAGACAACATTCACGGTGCTAGCCAGGAAGAACCCCTCTGGGAAGATTCTGTCCGTATATCGCACTGGACCGACAGGCGCTGTCGAAACAGACGGGAAATCGTTTCAAAGCAAGGTCCATATGAGAGTTGAAGGCGGGGGGGTTAAAAAGACGGTGATCCACATGGAAATTAATGGGTAGTGGAACGACGCACATTCCTGGTCGAGGTCGAAGTCGAGTTTGCTGCGGTAGAAGTAACGCGTGTAGATGTACTCCCTCTGCTTGGGGTCGTACTCGCTGAACCTTGGGTCCAGAGGATTCATCCCCTTCTCCTCCTCTGCCAGCTCCTGCTTCTCCTTCTTGCACAGTTGGCCAGTTGCTCATCCGCCGAGGGAGCAGAATCGTCGCCCGCCATGGAAAGGTAGGGTATGAGATCGATCGTAGCCGAACGAGTTACCGCTCAGGTTGGGCCTGGCCCGCTTCTATAGGCTAGAGGGGTGGAAACGCAAAACAGTCTTCCCCCTTCCGCTGCGATTCCGAAGGCCGAAGAACAGCGGTGCCGGCATGGGCACCACCGCCAACTTGGTTCTGACGAGTTCAGAATGTGATGGAATCAGACCGCTGCACTTGGGCGCCACGCTCGTCCACGTCGGCGGCGCCAGCCGCCAGGTTCTGCATCATCCGGTCGACATGTATGTCACGCCGCCCCGTGCTCTTCATGACCACATCCAGTGTCAAGTACGACGACAAGAGGGAGCTGCACGACCACATCCGGTGTCAAGTACGATGAGCAGAGGGAGCTGCGGGATACAAGACATCGCCGGCGCAGCGTCTTTCCAGCGAGCTCACGTCATGTCGGGTGAAAAACCCTGTCGCCTTCTTGAATTTCGTGTTCTTGGAACAGATACATGTGTGTATCTCACAGAATTGAATTGAATCCAAGAGATTTATCGGTCATATCAATCACATTGATATTTATCAGTTGTATCATACAGTGTTACAGACTGCATTTGCATACACAAGGATGCCGGACATCGTTTGGTGTCTGCACATCGTCACAGCGAACAAACCACCAACATCAACATCTTCTAACCGAATCGTGTATACACTCCTCACTCACTCTTCAATTAAGTAGCAAAAACAAATCCTAAACTACAAGATTGAGTTCAGGCGAGGTCCCTCCATTTGTCATCCACCCATGTCAACATGTTTGGGAAATGCTTCGACAGATCTTCAGACGCACCTACAACCTTTACCCGTTCGGTGCCTCTCAGTCTTCTTCCAAGCTGGGGCTGTGTCGCCTTTACTTCTATTTGGGGGGTGCTTCAAACTTTTGGCCTGGGGTTAGGTCTGTATTAATTTAAAGCCAGACATATATGCCATTTATATATAAAGCTATCAGGCTGATGGCACTACAATCATGAGGATATATAACAGTAACAATAGAACTTAAGTTGAGCTAAACTAAATATACCTCTGTTGAGAAGTGGGCACCCGACAATAACCAATGGCAGAGTTGTAAGAAAGCCTTCCGTACTCATCTAAGTTATCACTGAGAATACATGACAGTGTAGTGAGGAAAAATACGGCAATGGTGAAAAGAACGGTAGTGGTTTGTAGAAAGAAAAATGGAGCTCTAATACAAAAGTAAACATTTCAGTCCTAAATGTTTATGCCAGTTCTTAAGATTCTAGCACTATGGGTGTGTATAGTACATGGTTGACCGTCTAGTTTTGTTACAATTACCTAGCCATGTAATCTTTGGATCCTCTCTGCTTCTTCTCTGATGCAAACAAGGTTGGTTTTGATCTCTTTGCAAATCCTTCCTTCCAGTAGCCTAACTGGAACCCAGAGCTTGGGCTCCAGCTCTACCACATAAGAAAGTGTAGTCTGAAATTCCTGGCCCACTGAAACTTCCGCACCTTCGTCAGTAGCATCATTGACCTACACGGGATCGAAGTGTCAACCAGATTACCTAGCTGCCTTTTACAAAGAAATACAGACTCATAGTGTCACTGGCCAAAACTCAAAAGTGAAGCTTCCTGGTGTCACTGGTCAAAATGCAGCGTTATAGTACTAGTGTTACTGGTTATCAGATCTACCACCAACCTACACAACCATCAATTGGCGAACTATCTGAATCTAGAATACTACAGCACCAAAGTATAGCATCCAACACACTTCATTTGGTTACAAGCACATGTTATGCACGAATTTTGAACAAAACCGCTCGACATTGATCATCGACAAAAAATGTAGTTAAGCGACGAATCAAGTGATCCTATGAGCAAGTAAACTTTCTATTTCCGGAAATGCCAGTGACCTATGCTTCTACTAGGCTATCAATTTCGCGCATCGCATCACAGAATGTAGGGGTATAATTTTGTTTGACTCTGCAATTACACTTTGGAATTTGGAATTGTGACCAAGAACAAGAGGGTATCATCATGTTACCTCCTCGACAGACCATTTACCCTCGAAGACCTTGAAATCGCCCTCGACCATGTTGAACGCGATCTCCCGCCTCCGCTCCCCGGCCTGGAGCACCTCCATCTCCCCCTCGTAGCAGTCTATGGTGCCCCTGGCGTTGAACTTGAAGCCCAGGGCCAGATCCTGCTCCCCAACCTGCACAGACCAAGTCCACCATCCATCTGTCACAACGGCTCGCCCACACACATCCAACCTGCTCGACGAAATGTGCGGGAGGCGGGCAGGGCGGACCTGGTATAGGCGGGCGAAGGCGGCCTCTTGGCGGAGGAGGCGGCACTCGGAGAGGCCCGGGATGAATCCCGCGAGGCCCTCGTAGTCGGTGAGCGTGGCCCAGACGGCCTCCAGCGGCGCGCCGACGCGCACCCGCGCGCGTACGGAACGCCGGTTCTTCTTCCCCGGCAGCTTACGGACCTCCATCTCGAACCCGTACCGCTCGTCCCGGTCCTCCTGTTCATCCCTTTCTGCGCTGTGCTCTTTGTCCTCGGCAGCATCGGGCGCAGGCGAGGGCGAGGAGGAAATAGGGTGGGGGTTCCGGGATGGGGCGGGGCGGGCGACGAGGCGTAGGCCGAGGGGGAGGCGCGCGGGGATACTAGTGGTGGTAGTTGGGAGGTGGGAGCGGAGGGGGTGGGGGCGGCCATGGGAGGAGGGGGAGAAGCAGCAGGAGGCGGACGAAGCCATGGCCATGGCAAGTCAGGCAGGTTCCCCCCTTCGTTTCTCACTCGCGTTGAGGTTTGTCCTTTTGTCATTTCGTTCGGTAGCGATCGTGACACGTAAACGCGATACACTACGCAAATATTTGAATTGGCCCTTCGATGTTTGAATGTCCAATGGGATTAGTCGCCATTCTTTCTCTGCTTTCATGGTTTCATCAAATTATTGAAAACATTATTTTGTTTTATGCGTCGGAAGTGGTTGTACAAGGGAGATGCCGCCGCCACCTCCTCCATGTATCGGAAGTAGTATCACCATGGAAAGGCTGCACAATCGGTTTTATTTTTTTAAAAGAGCATATATTAATATCGCGATGATACCACTTAAACTCAGTCTCTCCAAACATTACCGTATTGTCATTACGGATGCGCACAACTGAAAAAAAAAATTTGCAAAAAAAAGTCCCGCTACAACGATAAGATCCTTAATAGCAACGACACTAACCCCGTAGGAACAACACCAGAAGTTCAACAATTTCAATAGCGACGCCTTCAAGAAGGAAATAAAGCACAAACATCGTCGTCGGCCAATCAAAGATCATAGGTCTTCATCCTGGAGAAAGTCTTCACTCACAAAACAATGTCTTCAACAAGGTCATTGCCAGACACAACCAATTAAAGCCAGATCTTAGATTTTCACCCTGCAAAGTAAGACTGTGAACACCTCCTGTGTTGCCGCTCCCATTTTCCGATGCCACTACTACAATTCACGAATCACCAAGCCAATTCCTCATCGCCACCAGGACTCGACCCACCATAGCTAGTCCACAAATCTTAGCTTCCATGACATTCTCCGCACACTGACTTCACCATGAAACCGAAGACATGTTCCACGATGGTAACAGACTGTAGAGCTTCGCCTCGCTCCCTCTGAAACCAAACAGTCAGAAAGACAACAATTGCGCGAGACCGAATCCCATCTGTTCCAGCAATCTCCAGGCATGAATCGCCCATGGAAGTTCACCGGCGGAGCCTTCCGGAACACAATACTGCCACCAGATCAATGGAAACATGTTGAAGGTAGATCTTCGTCTTGGCGTGAGAGAAACCGTAGGAGAGCGCCCTTGCCAGCAGATGCGACCCGCGACACCATCCGCCGAGGGAGAACCGCCATCAAAGCCCGAGGCCGCCGCCCCGGCTTCTAGACCCCGCCGCCATCAGATCGTCGTCGGGGCGACAACCTTCGAGCACCCAAGGGGCTCCCTACGAGGGAGAGGCCACCACGCGAGGAAGTAGCCCCGCCGTCACCGTCGGCCGGCCGGGCTTTGCCCGTCGGCGTCATCCGGTGGCAGCGGGGGAGAAGAAGGAGGAGGAGTCGGGGGCAGTGTCAGCTTAGGGTTCCGCCCGTGCCGCCCCCTCCCCCTGAGAGCGACGTGTGCGTCCACTCAGTTTTACTTAAACCAAAGTATTCCAAAACCACGGTGAAATACCCTCTAGGCAAGAGATATTACAGTTTTTGTATTATTATTTTTGAACGGAGAAGGGTCCAGAAGGACCCAGAGCTACACATTACTAATCCAAGTGGGTATTTACATGAAGCCCCCTTGCGTCTATTGCCCTGACAAACCTAGAATTTGAAGAAGTGGCCACAAACATTAGAAAAAGAACCCTAGGACAAAATCTAAAAAAGAGGTCCTAGAACTTCTCCACCACCAGTCTTCGGCAACCTCAAGGTGTTGAAGACGTCGAGGTCTTGGAGGAAGCTGCTCGTGCTCTCGCTTCCTACAAAGAATCGCTGTCATCGGCCACCTCGATGCCTCCGAGGATGAACCACTTGGCGGCAAAGGGGTGTCGAACTCCGGCATAGGATTCACCGAGGACCTCCAAAGGAGGTTGAACCATCAGGCCACCATTCAACCAGAAAGGGCAGTATCCCAGTGGACGCACCGCCGCTACCGACCACTGTGGATGAACACCAACAAAATACACATATATCCACAGATAGGGCCACCAGCATGCTCCAAGACACTTCATGTTGCCGCCATCCCTCCCTCGCCGCCACTTCCAGCCAGGAGGATGGTGGAAGCTCGAAGGGGAAGATAGCACAGATGACCGCGACGCTTATTAAAGAAGCATCTCAGTGGGGAAGCAACCATTAGCCTCTTCCACCTCGAAAACACGCCATGGAGCTCCCTCACCGATTCCCAGCGCCACGTCCACGTGCCAGAGAGGAGGAATACCACCACTACCTTGAAGCCCCACCAGCACACCCGCTTCTTCTCTACCCCTCGCCTCCATGGCTAGCCAACAGGAGAGGAAGCAACATGGCAATGCTGATGGGAAAATCCCCTTTATTTGAGGAGGAAGCAACCGTCCTCCTTAGTGCCCAAGGCTCCGACCGCCGGAGCTCCGCGTCAAGGAAGAAAGGCCATCATCGTCTGCAAGTCTTGGGCAAGAAAGACACTAGCCACCTCCCATCATAGAGCTAAACTATGGCAAAAAGCTAACACCTAGCTACCCTAATACTACTAGACCCTACATCTACTCTGGCGCCGCTCCTCCTCCACCTCTAGCCGGCTATTTTGGCTGGAGAGGCTCGGGAACGACTCGGTTTATAGGCGACGGTGGACAAGCATAGGGGGAGGAGGATCAGGTTGGAGTGGGGAAGGAGGGTAGATATACTGCAGTTTTTGTAAAACTATGGTTTTGGAGAAAAAAGTTCGCACCTCTTTCTTTAATACCATGAAAATAATTCAGTTTTTGACAAACCATTGTTCCAAAACTGTGGTATATTAGTGTAGCCAAACACCTCAAAGTATTTAAAACTCAAGCTTTTCTAGAACCATGGTATTTGAAGAAAGGAAGTTGCTATATTCAGAGTGCCCTAAGAACAGGCAAAACCAACAGATGTTCCAACACAGATCGTGTTGGCTTGGACTAGCATGCATGCTTAATTAGGATACTTAGTTCTTAATAAGCACAAAAGGATAAAAACTGCAAGGAGTATAGTCATGTGGTGATTAAGAACAAAATTGCTGATGTCATCCATAATAAATGTAAAATTCAGAAATTTAAAAAGTTTTGTATCTCAAACGATTTACCCAATTGAAAATCCGTTCGTACCTTTCGACTAGTCGCAACGAGATTTTCAAAACCAGATCCCATGTTGATATGTTCCGACAACTTTTATTTCGGACCCAAAAGTTACACACCTTAAGAGTATCTCCAATCTTTGCACCCCCTAGGAGCCATCGTCGTTGGATAAAGGCCTCATCCAGATAAAAATGAGTCCTTGAGTTTATTGACTTCCCAGCCGCATGCCCAACCTGATGAAATCTTGAACCTCTTCTTGACCAAAAGGGCAAAACAATGGGGACCAAAGCCGACGCTTCCCCGGTGACAGAGATGACCTCGCGGCCATGCATGACCAGTGTCAGAACATGGAAGAGGCCATCTTAGGCACATCTCGGCCTCGACCACTCCCTCCGCCTGAAGCCCCACCACTGCCGCACCATCTGAGCGGAGGCGTACATGCGGGCATCGTTGTTTGGATTCTGTTAGGACCTCGCTGACAAAGTAGGTTGGACGCTGCACCATGTGTTCCTAATTTTTCTCCGGTCTCTCCACCACCATAATGATACTGACGACCTTATTTGTCGCAGCAAGATAGAACAACATTGGTTCCTGAGGTTCCGGCGAAGCAAGGATAGGAGCAGATGAGAGTACTTTCTTCAGGTCTTGTAATGCAGCTTCAGCTTCGTCAGTCCAAACAAAATCCTTGGTCTTTTTCAGGAGTTTGTATAATGGTGCGGCTCGTTCACCAAGCCGGCTTACAAATCGACTGACCGTAGCGATGCAACCAGTTAGTCTTTGTACGTCCTTCAGGCGAGTTGGCCTGGAAATATTGAGTATAGCCTTGATTTTGTCCCGGTTCACCTCTATGTCTCTTTGAGACACGATGAAACCTAACAATTTTCCGGCTGATATTCTAAAGAAACATTTCTTTGGGTTAAGCATGATGTTGTATTTTCGTAGATTGGCGAATGTTTCCTCCAAGTCGGAAATCAGCGTTTCCTTCTTTTTGGACATCACCGCAATATCATCCACGTATGCATGTACATTACGTCCGAGTTGGTCATGGAGGCAACGCTACATCGTGCGCTGGTACATAGCTCCTGCGTTCTTCAGCCAAAGGGCATTGTAACAAAACAGAAGGTTCCGAAGGGGGTTATGAATGAAGTTTTTACTTTGTCAGATTCCTTCATTCGGATTTGATGATAACCAGAATATGCATCGAGAAAATAGAGGAGTTCCGAGCCTGCCGTAGAACCGATAACTTGATCAATTCTAGGCAGAGCGAACGGATCTTTTGGACAAGCCTTGTTCAAGGCAGTATAATCAACACACATCCTTAAATCAGTGGTGTCCTTTTTAGGGACCATTACAGGATTGGCCAACCACTCAGTATGGATGACCTCTTCTATGAATCCGGCTAACTCGAGCCGTGCTAGTTCCTTAGCTATTGCCTTACGCTTTTCATTGCCGAAACATCGTAAGGACTGTTTGATGGGTTTAGCGTTCGGGTTTACATTTAAAGAGTGCTCGGCAAGTTCCCTAGGTACTCCGGTCATGTCAGATGGCTGCCATGCGAAGATATCTTGATTTGCTTGGAGGAACTTGACGAGCGCGCTTTCCTATGCGCTACCTAGGACTACACCTATCTGGGTCACCTTGGAGGGGTCATCATCCTTTAACGGCGTCTTCTTCGTCTCTTCTGATGCCTTGAACTTCGGATTTGGCTTTGTCACCTCCTTCTTCGTTGCGGGCATCTCGGACGGATCTATGCTCTTCTTGATCTCTTGGTACTCTGGCGTGCAAAGACGGCTTCAAAGAAAGGCGGCATTTCCATCCTTGCACTCTCGCGCTTTCTTCGGGTCTCCCCTGATAGTGATTACGCCGTTGGGACCTGGAATTTTCATCATATTGTAAATGTAACACGGACGAGCCATAAAATCCCAGTAAGCCGGACGTCCGAATATAGCGTGGTACGCGCTCTTGAACGGGACCACTTTGAAGGAAAGTGCCCCCGTCCGATAATTCTTTGGAGTTCCAAAGGTAACATCCAAAGTAATCTCCCCCAGGGAATTAGCTTGTCTTCCTGGGACAACTTCGTGAAAAATCACAGAGCTATGGTCCAGCTGGGTCTCCGAGATCTTCATCCGGCGTAGCGTTTCGACATAGAGAATATTGATACTGCTGCCGCCATCCATGAGGGTCTTAGAGAAACCATAACCGTCAATAAGTGGATTGACGATTAAGGCGTATTTTCCTCGCCTATGCAACTTAGGCGGATGATCAGCGCAGTCAAATGTGATTGCCACTTCCGACCAGTCCAAGAATTGGGGGACAGCCAGAACTGTTGCATTGAGCTCATGTAGAACTGCTTTCTTAACCTTTGCTGGTTGAGATCCGAGGAAGGTGACATAAGTGTCTTTTTTGGTCAGAAATTTTTTCTTCCCTTTCGGGTTGGGATTTGAAGCATCAGCTTCCTCCATGTCAGAATCTTCCTTGGTCTCTTTATCTTTTTCGGGATTCTTCTTTCCCTTCTTCCGCTTAGCTTTGTAGCCCGCGGTGTCATCTCTTTTGATGTCGTCATTGAAACAACATTCAGCGTTGGTGTGGGACGAGCCCCCATTGGCGTCTAAGTGATGCACATATGGGTTATTGGCAATGTCAGCCCAAGAGTAGGTTTTGCCCGGTTGCTGGTCTCCTCTACCTTGGACTCTTGAAGTCCCACGGCCACGCCCGCGGCCTCCGCCGCGTCCTCCTCGTCCTCCAGACCCGAAAGTAGCAGTGACCACTATCGTTTCCGCGTTGGGTTTTTCTTCCAAGGTATTTTTGCGCTTCTGAGCTTGTTGCTTTGGTTGTTTTGCCGACTGTGGCACATCTAGGGCATTGAGTAATCCCTCTACATTGTTGTCAGCATCTGCATACTTGCTCGCTGTTTCTATCATCTCTACCAAATCAGTGACCTTGTCACACTTCAAGCGATGGCGTAGTAGACCAATTGGGAGACCTGCAATGAAAGCTTCAATCGCAGTTTGATCATTTACTCCTTCACAGGAGTTCTTGGTGTCGATCCATCGTCCGAGGTAATCCCGGCAAGTTTCTCCGGCCTTCTGGGTGCAACGCTGTAGGTCTCCGACCGTACAGGGCCTCTGGTATGTGCCTTCGAAATTCCGAAAGAATGCACTTTGCATGTCATACCAGTTGTGGATGGTGTTCTCCGGAAGTTCATTAAGCCATGATCGTGCCGTCTTCCGCAACATAAGTGGGAGATATCGGGTTGTGACCAGGCTGTTTCCGCCTTTGGCGATGCAACAAGCTTGGAAGAAATCCTGTAGCCAGGTATCTGGCCGAGCAATGCCGTCGTAGGCTTGGATATGTCTTGAGATAGCAAATCCTTCTAGGAATTTTGTAGCTCTGATACGTGGTCCAAAGCACTTTGGGCCCATGTAGATATCATCGTTTTCGTAGCATCGCGCCTCTATGTTGGAGTTGATCCTGTGTCTTGCGTCGTTCGGGGATAGGGATCGTCCCGAATGTCGGCTGTGGCTGCGGTGCCTTGGAGCCGGACTTCGGCTTCTGCCACCACCTCCTCCGCCACGTCGTCCTCCTTGTCCTCCGTGAGAGCCGTTGTGATGACTGCTTGGTGGAGAGGGTGGGGCAGCTGGATTGTTTCCGGCTGTTCGCCGACCTCCATCCGGAGCGTCATTATTTCGGTTCCGGGGAGGGTCTTCACTATGATGAGCCCCCTGCTGGCTTGCCTCAGCATGGTTTCCGTCGTTCCTTCGTCCGTCGTTCCCACTACGGTGAGGCTCAACTGGACGGCTTGCATGTCTAGGATGTGGCATTTTTTGACGGTCCCCCTCCCGACGTTTCTCTTTATCTTCTCCCCTTCGATCGTTCGACTCATGTCAAGGAGGATTCCTCGGATATAGTGTAGCAATGGCCTCTTGTTCGGCCGCTGGAGCGACGTTGCTCCAGTCACGTGCAGGTCTGTGATGTTGTTCTGATGATCCGGTTCTGGAGTAGTTGTCTTCCCGTCGGTCGGAACGGTGATGCTGTTCCGGAACATGCTGGGGCCTTATATCATTCCAGGCTGAGTCTGTGTGACATTGGTCGGATTTGGAGACCCGTTTTCAACTTCCGGATTTTGCAGCCATTTGTTGCTCCAGACCCTTGGTGAGTAGCTTGATGCCCAATCGAACCTGTTCTGGGCCTGGGTTATTTGACAGGATATCTCGAGCTGCGGTGTTGCATGGTCTTTGGGTACACCAGATATCCTTTGCTGTCGAGACGAGGCATCCCTGGATCTCCTTCAAAGAGGACCCTATTCACTTCCGGAAATTTACCGTCACCTGTGTAACGTTTCCGTGTCTTCTGATGCAACCGAGACATGTAATCCTTAGTTGCCATGCGTTTCTTTTCCCCCTCGATGTTTTTAGCTTCATCCAGGAGTTGTTGACGATGCGCTTCTAGGGCTTGGGCCCTTTCGTCCAACTCTTCAGTAGTAAGTTCTGCAACTGTAGGGATAGGTGTGGTTAATGCAGCATCGATGAGTTTACGTGCACCTTCAGTGATCACGTGTCCATGCACCGATTCCTCTTTTTTCGTCTCTTCTGCGATAAGTGCTCCATCCGAGTCTTCCTCATATTCCTCGGCAATCACCTCCTCTATCAGAGGGTCTTTTGTCGGGGTCTTGTTCTTCTTGTTCTTCTTCTTTGCCTTCTTGGCAGCGCCGGTGGCAAAGACAGCTTTGGGTCTGTTTCCCGGAGTCAAGCTCTGATCGATACTTTTGGACATCTAGACTTCGGGATTGTCTCCGACTTCCATGTCATCATGCGCTTTGGGAGAGTGTTCCCCGGATCCTTCATCCATGGCTTCTCCTTCCTCTGCAGCTTTGGAGTTATACTCCTCTTCATATTCCGCGGAGAACTTTCGGAAATCTGCCGACGTCATCGATTCGTCCGAGGATGCGGGTACGTCAGCATTTGTTCCAATTGCCTCCAGTACAGAGTTGGTGTTGTCTCCAGCATCGGCAGAGCCGGATCTGGATCCAACGTATCCGACAAAGTGCGTTGCGCTCCTCTTGAGGTACCTGCGGCTCTCGCGATCAGCTTCGTCGAAACTTTTGATGGTCTCAAGAATTGCATCTACGCCTGAGTTTTGCATTATCATACGTCGTAGTGTGTACCTCAGGAAAGGCCTGTCTGTCCCGGCATCGTTAGAGCCAGAATCAGTGTCATTGATATGCTCCTCCTGGATTTCAACTTCAGCAGGAGGGTCGATCTGGGATTCAGTCTCTCCAAGGAGATCCACTCCAGATTCGACTTGGGCCGCTAGGTCTTCTTTAGGCTCAGATTTCTCCACTATCTCCGCAATTGGTGCGGGCTGGGTGGGATTAGGGTTTTCTGAGATCTGGAACTCTGCCGCCTCCGCGGACAAAGGGGACCCAGAAGATTCTTCTGCCTCTATCATCACCGCTGGGGTGGGTGGGACAGGTTCAGCGAAACTGATGTAAACATCGATCTCGCTAAAAGACATGATTGTGTAGGCAGTCATGGCCTCCCTAGCCGGAATCCAGGTCTCGTCGAGAATGATGAGAGGGACGTCGCTGGCATAGAGGATGCGACCGACGGCGATGGTCTCGCCGATTCCGATTCTTGCAGATTCCGCTCGGAACACAGATCCGAAGCTCACTTGCCCCACGGTGGGCGCCAACTGTCGTCGGATTGATGACAAGTACGCCATGAGGGGGTCCTCGAGGCGTGCGGAAGAGAGGGGTGTGAGACGTACGGTGTTTTGGGACGGTGAGCACACAAGTTTACCCAGGTTCGAATCCGCCGGCTTTGGACGGATCCTACTCCTGCTAGCAATCCAGTAATACGACAGAGCCGGAATATGGGTTACAAGGGTTCGCCTGTGTGAGTTGAGATTGTAGACTATTGAGGGTGCCCTAAAGGCTCTTCCTTGGGTGGCTTATATAGATATCCGGCCTAGGGTTTACAGGAGAGATCTATCCGGCTACGACTAAGAGTCGGTTACAGAGTACATCTTGAACTACAAGTAACACTATGGGCCTAAGTCGGTAATTCTTCTGGGCCTTCCCGTAGCCGGACTGAACTCCGTCTCTTCTCGCTGACTGGGCCGCCCGTGAAGCAAAGCTCTAACCCGAAGTGGGCCACCCTGGTCAGTGAGGAACTGTGAGGATAGCCGGAAAGTATATCCCCAACAGGGCATGCGCGTGGGCGAGGGCGGGCAGGTGTGAGAAGGCATAGGAGCAGGCATGGACGGGCAGACACGCGCGAGCAGGTGCCAGCAGGATAGGGCGGCGCTGCAGGAGCTCGCAAGCGAGGCGGAGGCCAGCAAGTACGACCAGAATAGCAGCGATGTGGTCTAGGCCGAGAAGGCGCCATGGCGGCTGGTGAGCCCAAATTTAAAGCATATTTACCTTATGTTTTTGTGAATAGGATTTTTGATATTTTACTGCGCTCGCGTGCATCTTTTGTTCTTGTTTCAACAGGATTCTGAATTACTAAGTCTTTTGTGAACATATCAATTAGGACTATTATATTATGCAGTAATATGATATTTCTAAGTGATAAATGTCATTTAATTGATTTTCTCGTGTCTGGGAGAATAACAAACGTGAAGGAAGACTATAGAGGGTTTAACGACCACTGGTACAGCTAGAGCTTGCCCTTACCGCCCTCCCGTACCACCTATCAGTGCGTCCCCACGTGAAGACGAATCTAAGATCCGACATACATAGAAACTTCCAGCCTTGAAACACCATACCAAAGAGGGATCTGGACGAGGAACTAGGCGAAGGGGAAATCCTTGCTGCTTCATGGATAATCGGAGTACATCACATCATCCCCTTCATTATCAACCACTGCATGTCCATCACCATCACCATTCCCCTCACCCATACTTTATATCTTGTTGTAATTCCAAATACAATTGTGGTTTGCACTAGATTTATCTTCACACTTTTATCCACCCATTTGAATATGATGATGTTGTTGATTGCTTCCATGTATGAATAGTTCCCTTTGTTCTTGGGGAGATGGAGAAACCTAGCATTATTATGAAATGAAATAAAGATGATTTATTACTTTGGCCCATGCTCCATTGATCTATGATATTGTGTTTTATCTATCTCTTTAGATGGTATGTGTAGTCGACCATATATCATTTGCCTCCGGGTCTAAAGAGAGGGTGATACCCTTAGGACGTGTATGGGAGTATGACCAGTGTTACTTCCATGACTATAAGCATTGGCTTATAACCTGCATGATCTAAGGGGGAACTAAGAGAGATTCACTAAGCTTTTTATGATATCCATAGGAAAACCCTTAATTGTTGTGGTCTATATGAGTTACTGCTCTTAGGCATTGCAATGGTTATTTAGAGATGACCTCATTACTTGACTCAAGAAAATGTTTGCCCACGAGTCTTGTAGTGAACATCTTATTATGGAGCTCTCTCCACACATATCATGACAAAAGAAATAAATTATTCTAATTATGATTAATTACCCCATGCTAGCGGTGTATCCTAAATCCCTGAGAATGCTTTAACCTTATTGAGTTCCAACACCATTTTTTAGCACTTTTGTTACTCGCTTTTCTTTACTTGTTTTATTTACTTTTCTTTATTCAAACACAAAACCTTTCAAACACCCTTTACTTGAAATCAAAGCAGCTTACAAGTATCCTTTGTAGATAGTGACGAGGGGCATAAAGACCTTAATCAAATAGCTCTTTGTGGGTTCAATACTTGATGAGTCCAAAACTGAAGCATATTTACCTTCCATTTTTGCATAAGTAGAATATGGATTTTGGTATTTTACTGCGTTTGCACGCACCTTTTATCCTTGTTTCAACATTGTCATGGGAATGATCATGGTAGTCGCTACCAGGGGTAGCGATTGATAGGATTGAGGGCAAGAGCGGGCGGCCATCTGCGGAGCGAGATGAGGGCTAAGACACATAAGTTTACCCAGGTCCGGCCCCCCGTAGGGTAAAGACCTACTCATGCTAGATTGTATTATTGGTGAGTGAGTTATAGGGGTGGCAAGCTTGGCGGCTAGGAAGAGAGTCGCTTGGAAGGGGTGTATGATGGAATGTGAGTACAAAGGGAATCCTAGGGAGGCTTATATAGGGGGTACCTCGCTAGGGTTTACAGATATACAACCGAATCAGTCAAGGACTTGGAGGATTTGACCTAATCCGACTAGGCTTCAGCTACACTTCTGGACCTCCAGCTTCTAGTTGCCAGGTTTCCTGTCATTCGCATTCCAGTCGCCGTCCTGCAGGCCCACTCGCAAAGCCCTTGGTCCAGTCGAAACGTCCTACTAGGCATACCCCATTCGGCATATCCCCATCAGTAGTCCCCTAGGAAAGTGTTGACTTGGCGCAGGTGTTCATTTGGCAGTCAGAGTAAGCGAGTCCAATTTGGACGCCCAGTCGAATCGGAAATGGACTCCCTCAATGAAAGAGGAAGTCTCTCCAGCGTGTCTTAAGTCATAACATTGACGAGTGGAATTATGCTCGAGTCGCTGCACCATGTCGAATGGACAAGGCGCACCAGCAGGAGAGTCGAGTGGAAGAAGTTGGATCGCCAGCTTGGTTAAACTACCCGTTGGGTAAACCAATGGTAACTTTGGCGTAATTACCGCGGGGTAGCGGCTATCCCGAGATTGGCGGGTAGCATCTCTTTATAAGGAGAGCGGCAGGGAAATCTACAGATCTTCTTCCGCATTTCTTACCCCTGCACACTCCCAGTCTCTCTGTCTCCTCATGATCCAGAATTTCCGGACCAGTCGACCTTGTCTTCTCCTCGATGGCGCCTCCAAAGGATTTGTGGGGGAAGTCCAAGTGCACTACCGCCCAGCTCAAATCGTTCCAGGACGCAGGTTTCTCTGCAAGGGGAATTGGCGGATTCCCGCACCCGCCGAGACCAAGCCGAAACCTCGCCCCGGTGAGTTCATTTGTTTCCCGAGCCACCTGGCGAGGGGCTTGGGATTCCCCACTTTAATGTTTTTCTGGTGGTTCTACGTGTATTACGCGATCAAACCGTCGGATCTAGGTCCGCACAACATCGAGCAGTTGGCGATTTTCGTCGCCTTCTGTGAGTGCTATCTAGGATGCTAGCCTTACTTCCCGTTGTGGCTAGAGCTGTTCCGTGGTTTCCTCAGCCGCGACAGATCAGGCGGCCCCATCCTGGCGGTGGGTGGTGTTACCTTTCAACTAAAGCCGAAGGTGAAGTTCTTTAAGCTCCTTCTGCCGAAGAAAGCCGTGAGCGAGTGGAAGAAGAGCTGGTTTTATGTGAAGGAGTTTACTCCCTCCGATGAAGTGGCGCTCCTGATGTATACTGTAGAGAGAAGCGAGCCCCGCCGGCTGATAGCGACGAAGCTCCCCGACGACTATAGGATGGCCGTCACCGAAATGATGGAATAGATTCAGGAGTTGAAGAACAAAGGGCTCGAGACGATCAATCTCTACAACTGTTGGCTTGGGCGGCACCTCGTCCCACTGGCAACCCGACCCCACTGGATGTATGAGTACACCGGGAAAAACGATCCTTCCAGGACGAGCAGCGAGGCCTAGGACACCACGGACTACAAGGCCACCTTGAAGAAGATCACAGACGCAGAATTCACCGACACAAGGGTCGGTCTTGCTCCGTATGTAGCCGTGAAGAATGAAGCTCCCATGGTAAGTCTTTTCCTATCGCTTTGTATTTAGCCACAATTCATGTGGGCGCAATTTGTACCCGCAACTTGTAATGTTCAGTCATGATTTTTAACCAAACCGACTCTCCTTGTCCACTCTCAGCTGTTCCAGATCCTCGAAGGTTGGCTTCCCCTGCTTGACGAGGAGATTCCCAAGGAGCTCGAGGAAGGGACCAAAGGGGAGTCCTCCAAAAGCGAAGAGGAAGTGAGGGACATTCCCCCACCAGCACTCGCGGCCCACAAGACCCGCGGGCAGAGGAAGCGCGAAATAGAGGCGAGTCATAGCCTCGAAGAGCGCGACAACGACGATGAGATTATAGAGGAGCATTCCTTGTGACGAGCGGCGACTCTAGCCAAGCTCGCATGGAAGCCTAAGTCGTCGGTGAAGGTCAAGCAGATGGCCAAGCTGCAGTCACCAGAGAAGGCCAAACTAATGACCGAACCAAGGTCGCCGCCCAAGTCGGTGGCGGCCTTCGACTCAGAGGATGAGTCCACCGGCGAAGAGGCCGGGGAAGCGCCCAAGGCGCCAATGATGGATCCGGGGGCCATGGACGTCATCATGGAATCAGAGGTCCCACTCGCCGTGCTCACGCCGGAGGCTTCAGCGCCCCTAGAGTCGCGAGTCAAGGCGGCTGCGGAATCGGCAACTCCATCATCAAAGGAGACACCCGCTCCATTGTCATCAGAAACTCCTCCAGCCGCAGTTTCAATGATGAAGAAGTCCTCGGTGTCGTTCGCCGTGGGCATACTTGAAAAGGGGCTCTCGCGGAAGCTGGGGATGGAACTAGAGAAGCCAGCACACATCAGCATCGGCCTTCGCACTCTCCCAGTCGCCAAGTAAGTCGCAGCAACTCGTTTTTGGTATGTTGTTGTTTTTGTGGTTTTGAGCAAGTGGCTAATTGCAATGATTCGCAGGACCAGTGCCAAGAGGATCGGCCGCCCTTCGGTGGCCAAGGTTCTGCCGGTCGCCACTGAAGGGGAGCTCGACTCTTCTAGGAAGAAGAAGGCCGGCGCTTCCGCGGCGCCGGATGAGGGTATGAAGAAGTAGAAGGAGGGCGACTCCTCCGCCACGGTGGAGGAAGGCGTGGCGGAGGGCGACTCCGTGAGCGTGGCCAAAGAGGGATTCCTGCTGGCCTGGATCCAAGCATGGTGGTTCTGCCAGCGAAGGCGCCTATGCGAGCCGCCAGCACTCCGGTGACAACGGCCGCGACATTCCCTCGCTTCATGGCTAAGGCTTTTGCATGTCAACTGGAGGTCAATCGCCGCAGGTCCTAGAGATTATTGATAGTAACCTCGTGCAACGTCACGGACATACGCCCTTCGTGATTCCCTCGGTGGACGCTATCGAACTCCATGGCATGCTAGGTGCTGCCATCCAGGTATGTCCAGTCCCCGAGGGCCTAGTCGTGGCTAGGCACTTTGAATTTGTTGTCGTCTAGTCCCCAAGGGTATAGTCGCTGATTTTCAGCGGCTAGACACTCAGAGCTTTTAGACATCCAGTCCCTTATTGTTTGTTATCTTCAGGGCCTGGAGTGGGAGTTGGCCGACCGGTTGGCCATGAAGGAATGCTTGGGGCGTGATCTGCGGGAGATGCAAGAGGCCAACAAGTGACTCCAGGCGCCTGCTGGTAAGTTGTATTGTCTTTGGTAAATTTGAGTTCTTGCTGGTGTGGGGGGGATTTGAAATATGGTCTTTCTTGTAGTTGATTCTTGTGCTATAGTCGCCAAAGCTCGCGAGGGCTATGTTCTAGTCGCCAAGCTGGAGGCAGCGAAGGCCACTTTGGCCACTGTGGAGGAGCGAGTCGTCTCGTTGACGAAAGAGCTGGAGGTCGTGAAGGCTTTGGTGATCTCTTCTGAAGAGAGGGCCAAGGCTGAGGTCACCGTGGTGGAGGAGGAGTAGAAGGCCTACGATTCTGCCATCCTTGGGTTGCAGGACAACCTTGGTGCATTGGAGAAGCATGTGACGGATAACTGTCGCAAACTCCTCGGTGAGTGTCTATTCCTTTTACTCCTTCTTCCTGGTAGTCGGCGAGTCCCCGAGCGAGTGAGTCCCCGAGCTGGTGAGTCCACTAGGCCGAAGTGATATTGATTTTCTGACGTTGCAGCTGTGATAGGTCAAAATGATCTGGTGGTGCAGACCTTTGACGTTGTGCAATGCGTGACAGTGGTGGCGAATGTGGCCACCCCCTCGACACTTTGTGTTCAGGCCGTCCTTCAAGGGATCTCCCCCACCGAGGTGATTCCTGGTGGGCTGATGGAGGTGTGGCGCTACCTTGAGGAGGCGCCCGCTATGGTCGAGTGGATGGCACGATCGTCCCTACAGCGAGGAGCTACCACAACACTCAGTCTCGGGATCGCGCACTTCCCCGACGACTTCGACCTTGCTGACGTCACCAGTGGGTATCGCTCAACGACTGGATCGGTGGAGATCGTGGAGGTGCTGAGGTTGACCGCCAAGGCTGCACCGTTCATAGAGCGGGTGTTGGCAATGGGGGACCTACTACCATACCAGGAAACAGTGGTGGCCCAGGCGACCCCGAGCCGAAGCACCATGATTTGAAGTCGGAATAGCCCTTCCGGTCGTTGCTAGCGAAGCAATTGATGACGTACCTGGTGAACCCTTGGGAGCCATACGTCCGGGTCAAGGGTGATGGCAGTGCCTCTTTGTCGGAGCCTGCAAAATGAGTGACTGCCCTGAGGGGGCTTTTTGTAAGTTATGGCGACTGGTCGCTTTTGTAATGTAAACAATATATTTTGTTACTGAAATGAAAGGGGTCAATCGACTCGCAATGCATGGTGATGTCCGTTTTATGTTGAGTATTTGGTTATGTGAGTCCTCGAGCGCATCCTCCCTTTATTGGGGTTTAGCTCATATGTATGTAAGTTTGGTTGTATTAAGTTTGGTTGTCCCTTGGTGACCCCAAGGGAGCTCTAGTCGCATGCCCAAGGTAGGTGAGGACCTAGTGCGTTGTTTGTAACGTGTCTCTCCCTGGCTCGGAAAGCCAGTCGCATGGCGAGTCCTAGGCAAGATCTCTTACTTGGTGTGTTCCCGAGCCGCGTGGGGGTTATTTTGGACAAGTCCCCGTGCGTGGTACTTAACCGTTCGAGTTGCGTTGCACGAGGATGGGGAAGACGGGTCGCTGTGAGAAGCGTTATTGGTTCTCTTGGCCTGGTGGGCCAGTTGAGCGAGGCGACTCCAATGGTGGCTCCGGGGAGGCTTGTTCGTGGATGACACAAGGCCCGAGTGTCTTCGGTGCCCTTGGGCCACACTACTTAGCCGTGCCTGTTGATACATTGCAAATGTATCTATAATTTTTGATGCTCCATGCTTGGTTTTATCCACTTTCTTGTGTTTTGTCCACACTTTGGAGTACTTTTCATATGATTTCTTGGACTAACCTATTAACAAGAGCCATAGTGCCAGCTGCCTGTTTTCTGCTGTTTTTGGTTCCAGAAAAGTCAGAAAATGAATATTCTGGGAAATGGACGGGACAAAAGCCAAAGTGCTTATTTTTCCAGAAGACTCCAGGAGCCAGAATACGAGACGGAGGAGGGCCAGGGGCTGGCCACACCACCCCCAGGCGCGGGCTGGGCCTGGCCACGCCAGGGCATGGTGTGGTGGCCCCAGGCACCCCCTCGGTCTCCTTCTTCACCTATAAGAAGCCTTCTGACCTAAAACTTTGGGGGGTTCGACGTTTTTCCACGAAAAGTTCCGCTGCGCCGCCGCCACCGAAGGGGAGATTCGGGGGATAGAAAGTCTCTGTTCCGGCACCCTGCCGAGACGGGGAAGTGCCCCCGGAGCCGTCTCCATCGATGTCCACCATCATCTCCATCGACCATCCATGTTTCCCCCATATATGAGTGAGTAATCCCCCGCTGTAGGCTATGGGGATGGTAGGGATTGGATGAGATTGTTCATGTAATGGCATCAGATTGTTAGGGCATGGTGCCTAGTATCTTTTATTAGTGATTTATGACTTTGTTGCAACTTGTTGTGCTTAATGCTTGTCACTAGGGCCCGAGTGCCATGATTTCAGATCTTAACATGTTATTGATTCATTATGATTGTATTGTTCTTGGTCTTATCTACAAGTTGTATACACACGTTGTTGTCCAGAACCTATGGCCCCGGCGATGTAAATCGGGATAACCGAAGGGAATGGCTTTGATGTGAGGATCACATGTGTTCATGGAGTGTTAATGCTTTGCTCTGGTGCTCTATTAAAAGGAGCACCTTAATTGCCAGTAGTTCCCTAGAGGCCCCGCTGCAAACGGGGTGGCAGGACAAAAGATGTTGTGCAAGTTGTCATTGCGAGCACGTATGACTATATATGGAACATATGCCTAGGATTGTCTAGTACTTGGATGCTTTATCTTATTTATCTGCAATTGCCCTATGCTCTGATTGCTATGTGAATTGTCTTGTCCATGCAACACCCGTCCATCCATCCCTATGCCCACCGCACTCGAATCCCACTGTTTACTGCTTTTGTTACTGCTGTCTTTGCTTTACTACTGCTGTTACTTTGCTATCCCTACTACAAAACTGTTGCTACTGATAAACTGCTGTTAGCAAGATTGTTTCCAGGTGCAGCTGAATTGACAACTCAGTTGTTAAGGCTTATAAATATTCTTTGGCTCCCCTTGTGTCGAATCAATAAATTGGGTTTCACTTCCCTCGAAAATATTGCGATACACCCCCTATACTTGTGGGTCATCAAGACTATTTTCTGGCACCGTTGCGGGGAGCATAGCTTTATTTATGAAGTTCACTTGGATTCACTATTGTTCAAGCTAAGTTTATTCTCTCCTTTTTTTTCTTGTTTCTTTATCAAAAATACAAAAAAATTGGTTCCTACTCTAGTTGTTATTTTCGTTGGTCTGTTATTTTCTTGCTTTATCATGCTTGTTGTCAATGGTTGGTTTCTTTGAAACTGAAGCTTATTAGCAAGGTGGGTTCACGGAAGATCAAAAATATTATTATAAGGAACACCGCTTGTCACAAAAAGGGAAACACTTATGGGAACAAATTGATAGATTGTATACCATTGCTAGAAACGTGTGCTCTACTTATAATGTTACTTATTGCTGTGATGAGTCTTATTGCAGAAAGAGGTATAAACACCTCCCTTTTCAGTGTGAGTATAGTGATAATGATACCATATCTTCCTATGCTAAAGGAATTTATGACTTTTATGATGCGGAACAAACTGAAGAATTTATTGCTTGGAAGGGTGCTTTTGAACTTGCTAGTTTGCTTGAAAATATTGATGATTCACCTTATAAGTATGAGGTTTATGGTATACTTAAATTTTGCTTTGATAATTACAAGGATGAAAATAGCTATATTTTGGAATATTTTAATAGATGCTTTCCACAAATGGAAGAGACTAATGCCTTGCAGGATCCTATGGAAGAAGAAATTGATGAACCTGAAATCTCATTAGATGAAAAAGAGGAGGAGAGTGATGAACAAAAGGAGGAAGAATGGATTAGCTACCCATGCCTACCTTCTAATGAGAGTAACTCTTTATCCCTTACATTATTTGATTGTCCTCCATGCTTACTAAAGGAGGATGAATGTTATGTTCCCGTGGTTTCTTTTGAAGATGTTTATGATAAAGCTCTAGTGCTTGTAGATCATGAAGAGCATGCTTTATGTGATAGTTATATTGTTGAGTTTATTCATGAGGCTACTGAAAATTATTATGAGAGAGGAAAATATGGTTGTAGAAGTTTTCATGGTATTGAAACACCTCTCTATGTGCTGAAAGTTTTGAAGTTACTCTTGTTTTATCTTCCTATGCCTGTCACTTTGTTCATTGTGAATTTATTTGCTTACACGATTCCTATGCATAGGAAGTGGGTTAGACTTAAATGTGTTTTGGATTTGCTTCTTGATGCTCTCTTTTACTTCACTTCATATTTCTTATGAGAGCATCCTCTCAAAATTTTATGCCTGAAGATGATAATATGTCTATTATGCTTGGGAGATCTTTTCTTAAATACCGCAGGAGCTGTTATTAATTGTAATCAAGGGAAGGTGACCTTCAATGAACACATTGTATATTTCCTAAACAAGATTGAAAGGACTTATGGTTTGAATTCAATTGAACATGTTGAGGACATTCAAGTTGGAGAAATATATTGTCCCATACCAAGAGAAAAATTTGAAACTATTATGATTGGGACTATTGCTGTCAAGGTTGAGGTAACATAATTATTAGTGGAATACAAAGTTTTGTATCATATGAAATTGTTTTGGTAACAAGACCTGATCAACCTTGTTAACAAAAGGATTTCATTAAACAAAACAATGTTTTCACCATGATTATCTCCGCTTACTTCTATTCTATCCATTTTAGTTTTTGCTTATGCCTAACTTAAAGGCGTTAAAGAAAAGTACTTATTGGGAGATAACCCAAAAAAGTTTTAGATGAGTCTTGGAAGTTATTACTTCAGTAATAACCGCTCCTTATCCTTTTTATTTGCTTTTTGTGCCAAGAGTAACCTCTAATGAGAGAGAAGTAATGATTGGGAAAGTTGCTGTCCCGAAACAGATTTTTGTGCTTCACCATAAAAATTCGTGAGAGAGCTATGTATGTCGGATTTAGCTGTAATTGTTTGTGCTTCCGCCCCAGGTTGTTTCCTAACTTTCGTTAGTTCAACACTTTTTGATTTGAGCAACAGAAGGTCTTCGAAAAAATTCGTCTTTACCTACTGGTCTGTTTTGACAGATTACTGCCATTTTCTGCATTTGCTTCTTGTTGCTTTTGGGGAATTGAGCTTTTTGAGGGAAGTGCTACAGTAGCTAGTGTTCTAATGGAAGTTTATTTGGTGTTAGAACTGAACCTTAAGACCTATTATCTTGAGTGCACTAATATTGCTAATAAAGATTGTGTGAAGTTTTGTATGAAGGAAAAATTTCAGGCGTATGGAAGGAATGAGTAATGAGATGAAGGATGGACTAAAGCTCAAGATTGGGGATGCCATGCGTGTCACCCAAGAAATATCCAAGAAGTACAAGCGTCAAAGCTTGGGGATGTCCAAGGCATCCCCTTCTTCATCAATAAAAATCCCAGGTTTCTTCCAAACACTTCATTTTTATTGTTTCATGCATAGTTGTGTTGTTCTTGGAGCATCTTCTTTTTCATTTTCGTTTTGGTTTTTAGTTTGTGTGGTTTGCTTAGTTTTCTGAATAAATTGGTTGGACCCCCTCTTTCATACATTGGTGTTCGCATAGTCTAGTTTGGATTGGAAAAGAGTAGGAAAGCTCATGCTTAAGTGGTAAAGAGAGCTTGTTTTTGACTGTGGCCTATGCTCTGTTATGCCATGCTTGAAATTGTTTTGGCTTTATGCTTAGTATTCTTTGCTGTAGCATGGCTTGTTATAAACAATTGAGATTGCTTAATGTGCCTTGGATGAATCATGCGTTGTTTTAGCATATTAAAGCATAGTATAGTGGTATTCTCCTTTGATGCTTTATTTGGGTTGACTTGGCGCATGCTCACACCATGTTATGACTATCTCAAGTCACCTTAAGCCTTTATGATCCTTTAGTTTTCAACTTGTAGTATCAATTTATGCTTTGATCAATAATGTTTGGTCGCTCTGCATGATTATGGCCATTATTGCTCTCTCGTTTGTCGCTCCCTTACTATTGCTAGCCTTCACTTACACTGAGTGTTTTACTCATGTTTCCAACTCCCTTAAACCAAATATTGCCAAAGTGTCCACCATACCTACCTATTAGCATCATTTGCTACTTCCGTGCATATTCACTATGCCTTGTTTTCTTCCGAATAAAATGTTTGCTTGTTATGAGAAAGTTAGTTAGTAAAGCTCTCACGAACTTGATGGCACACTTTATTTCCTGCACTTAATAAACCTGAACCATTGTGAACTCTCCATGAAAGTTATACGCTTGCTAATTATAGGCTGGGGATTAGCAGAACCGTGCTGTCACGAGGAATGCTTTCAACACTTGTAAATATATACCCAGTTGATACCTTGCTCTTTTGTTTGCGGATGTCGTCGGTGTGAAATAAAATGGGAGCTTGTAAGTCCATGGAGTTACGTATGTGTGTTAGAGAAACGCCTGGGCCGCTGGTCTAATCCATGCTGACATGGTGGAAACCTGCAGCGTAACCATAATGATATCTATGAAGCATTCTTCTTATAAAAGAAAAAAAGAGATTTATGAAAAGAGGAAAGAGAGAAAAAAGCACCATTTTCCCATGGTAAATAAGAAGATTGCTGAGATACTCATTGTCTGCTTGCCTTGTCATTTTGATATGGGGATTCTTCCATATCATCGGGCAAGGGGTACCCTGTTGGCGGTTCTCAATGATACGCACATACTTACGATGACTAGAACTTACCGGTAACTAAAGTTGAGTAGCATGAGGAGCGGCCCTCGTACTCAAGGGACTTGGGATTTTCAGTTTATAGTCTGTCAAGCATATAACTCAGGTTGGACCTCACTTTCACCTTAACCACATTAAAGATGCTTATGACAGGGGCAATGAGATCTCAAAGCTAATGAGTACCATACTTTCAGCATTTGGAAGCCTTTCAAACTATTCAAACTCTTTTCTTTTACTTGTTGAGTCTCCACATATTCTTTGAGCACTTTCTTGAGAGCATAGTGGCCATTCTTAGTTCTATGTGCATTGTCCCCAGACTTGTTGATGGATGCATACCTTGATATTGCTTGTTTTAAACTATTTGTATCTAATCACTCTTGTAAACTTCGAAGGTGTCCTATGCATTTATGTTTGCTACTCTATGAGGGACAAGCTGAATGCCACTATGCTATGTTTTCTTTATGTGAAACAAACAAACGTCTTGCAAAGCATTGTTATTCATGAATCTTTTGTTTGTGCCTTTTCATGTTGCACCATAGTTTCTTTGTCTTATTGCTAGAACTTTGTCTTTCATGTTATGATTGAAGTACTATGATCCCAGCTTTGAATGTTTTACAAATACTTTGATCAAGTCTTTGATGGTGCATGTCACCTCAAAAATTATTCTTTCTTTTTATCACTTACCTACTCGAGGACGAGCAGGAGTTAAGCTTGGGGATGTTGATACATTGCAAATGTATCTATAATTTTTGATGCTCCATGCTTGGTTTTATCCACTTTCTTGTGTTTTGTCCACACTTTGGAGTACTTTTCAGATGATTTCTTGGACTAACCTATTAACAAGAGCCATAGTGCCAACTGCTTGTTTTCTGCTGTTTTTGGTTCCAGGAAAGTCAGAAAATGAATATTCTCGGAATTGGACGGGACAAAAGCCAAAGTGCCTATTTTTCCAGAAGACTCCATGAGCCAGAATACGAGACGGAGGAGGGCCAGGGGATGGCCACACCACCCCCAGGGCATGATTTCAGAATACGAGGCGCGAGCTGGGCCTGGCCGCGCCAGGGCATGGTGTGGTGGCCCCAGGCACCCCCTCGGTCTCCTTCTTCACCTATAAGAAGCCTTCTGACCTAAAAACTTCGGGGGGTTCGACGTTTTTCCATGAAAAGTTCACTTCTTGGCCGCCGAAGGGGAGATTCGGGACGAAAGTCTCTGTTAAGCACCTGACAGGTGGAAGTGCCCCTGGAGCCGTCTCCATCGATCTCCACCATCATCTCCATCGACCATCCATGTTTCCCCCATCTATGAGTGAGTAATCCCCCGCTGTAGGCTATGGGGATGGTAGGGATTGGATGAGATTGTTCATGTAATGGCATCAGATTGTTCGGGCATGGTGCCTAGTATCTTTTATTAGTGCTTTATGACTTTGTTGCGACTTGTTGTGCTTAATGCTTGTCACTAGGGCCCAAGTGCCATGATTTCAGATCTGAACATGTTATTGATTCATTATGATAGTATTGTTCTTGGTCTTATCTACAAGTTGTATACACACGTTGTTGTCCGGAACCTATGGCCCCGAAGTGACAGAAATCCGGATAACCGGAAAGGAATGGCTTTGATATGAGGATCACATGTGTTCATAGAGTTTTAATGCTTTGCTCCGGTGCTCTATTAAAAGGAGCACCTTAATTGCTAGTAGTTCCCTAGAGGCCCCGCTGCAAACGGGCTGGCAGGACAAAAGATGTTGTGCAAGTTCTCATTGCGAGCACGTATGACTATATATGGAACACATGCCTAGGATTGTCTAGTACTTGGATGCTTTATATTATTTATCTGCAATTGCCCTATGCTCTGGTTGCTATGTGAATTGTCTTGTCCATGCAACGCCCGTCCATTCATCCCTATGCCTACCGCACTCGAATCCCACTGTTTACTGCTTTTGTTACTGCTGTCTTTGCTTTACTACTGCTGTTACTTTGCTATTCCTACTACAAAACTGTTGCTGCTGATAAACTGCTATGAGCAAGATTGTTTCCAGGTGCAGCTGAATTAACAACTCAGTTGTTAAGGCTTATAAATATTCTTTGGCTCCCCTTGTGTCGAATCAATAAATTGGGTTTCACTTCCCTCGAAAATACTACGATACACCCCCTATACTTGTGGGTCATCATCGGTCGCTCTACCAAGGGTTGACTTCCGTGGGTAGCGTATTGCTAAGTGTACGAGTGCGATTGGCACAAGAGTATGGTGAGTATACACAATTTGTGTGATCCAAATTGATTTCATTATATAGCAGCTCAGTACAAGTTTTAGTTCTATGTATAGAACTTTCGGAGGAGGTTGACATTCCATGGCCTCCCAACTTCGAGGTGGCCATTGCCTCTTATATCAATGAGGTAGTAGGCATCGTTGCCGAGGACTCACCCTATGGAGAATGGACCCTCCCATGGGGAGAAAGCTTGTGCATTCCCTTCTTGTCCTAGATCAGTCGTAGGACCAGGTCGCCTTCCTAGAAGGTGCGAGTTCGGACTTGGCGACTGTGGTAGCAGCGGAGTCCCTACTTGTAGATGGCGGTGCGAGAGCGAGCTAGGTCGCGTGCTTCATCGATCTGGTCGATCCTGTCTTGACGGGCTATCTCATTTTCTGCCTCCACGTAACTGATGACCCGAGGCGAGTCGTGTTCCAGGTCGGTTGGCATGACAGCTTTAGTGCCGTACACCATGAAGAAGGGTGTGAACTCCGTGGAGCGGTTGACGGAGGTGTGAATTCACCATATCATGGAAGGGAGCTCTTCGACCCAGCATCCAGGGGTTCGCTCGAGGGGAACCTATAATCACGGCTTGAGGCCATGGAGGATGCTTTGGTTGGCGCGCTCTGCTTGGCCGTTCGACTCCGGGTGGGCGACTGAGGCGAGGTCAAGTCGTATGGCGTGCTCTTCACAGAATTTAGCCATGTCGCCCTTGGTGAAGTTGGTCCCATTGTCGGTGATGATGCTGTGCGGGTAGCCGTACCGGCAAATGAGATCACGGAGGAACTTCGTAGCGGTCTTGCCGTCACACTTCTTGATTGTCTTGGCCTCCACCCACTTGGTGAACTTGTCGACTGCGACCAGGAGGTGGGTAAAGCCGGATGGGGCCTTCTTGAATGGGCCGACCATGTCAATGCCCCATACGGTGAATGGCCAGGTAATGGGGATGGTGTTGAATGCCAAACCAGGGATGTGCGTCTGGTTGGCGTACTTCTAGCACCCGACGCACCGTTGGACGATGCTGATGGCGTCGACATGCGCGGTGAGCCTGTAGAAGCCATGTCGCACAGCCTTGGCGACTAGCGACCTGGCGTCGGCATGATGGCCGCAGTTACCAGCGTGGATGTCTTGGAGGATCTTGCATCCTTCTTCTGGCTGTACGCAACGCTGGAATACACCAGTCACACTGTGTTTGTGGAGCTTGCCATTGATGATGACGAAGGATTTGCAGCGGCACACGATCATTCGCGCCTCTGTCTCATCGGTGGGCAGGACCTTGTGCTCGAGGAAGGCGATGTATGGTGCGGTCCAGTCCCTGGGCTCCATGATCATGGTGACTAGGGCGGGCTCGGGCTGCAGAGGTATCTCGATGTTGATCTCCTTGGGCGGGGAGACCGAAGGATTATGGATGATGTCGAGGAAGACGCCCGCGGGTGGCGTTTGGCGGGCCGATCCGATTCGGGAGAGAGCGTCGGCCTCCTCGTTCTTGCGCCTGTCGATGCACTCGATGGAGTAGCCGGTGAAGTGACCTCCCAGCTGGTCCACTGGTTGGCGGTATGCTATCATGGTAGGGGAGACGGTGTCGCAGGTCCCAACGACTAGGTCAGAGTCACCGTAGCACCGTAGGCGATTGACGTTCATCTCCTTGGCGGCCCGCATGCCGTGAAGGAGGGCCTCATACTCGGCCATGTTGTTGGTGCAGGGCGTGAAGTCAAGGTAGAGCATGTAGCGGAGCTTGTCGCCTTTGGGGAGGTGAGGACAATCCCAGCCCCCATGCTGTCCGTGTTCTTGGACCCGTCGAAGTGGAGTGACCAGTAATGGAGATAGGGTAGCTTCTCCGGCTGCTGTGCCTCTTCCCAATCGGCGAGGAAATCGGCCAGGGCTTGCGATTTGATCGCTTTGTGTGGCTCGTACTTGATGTTGTGGACACTGAATTTGATGGCGCACTTAGCGACTCGCCCAGTTGCCTCTCGATTGCGGATGATGTCCTGCAGTGGCGCGGAGGAGACGATCGTGATGGGGTGCTCCTGGAAGTAATGTGGGAGTCGCCGCTGGGCTCTGAAGATCACATATACCAGTTTCTGGTATTGCGGGTAGCGCTGCCTTGTGTTCATTATGTCCTCACTGATGTAGTAGATGGGGCGCTGTACGGGGCGCTCCTTGCCCTCTTCTGGTCGCTCGACAACCATCACGGCGCTAACGACTCGAGTGGAGGCCGCGACGTAGACGAGCATTGGCTCTTTGTCGATTGGGGCACTAAGTAGTGGTGCCGCGAGCAGCACTTCCTTAAGCGCCTTGAGCGTGTTGTCCGCTTCTTCGTCCCATTGGAACGTGGGGTTCTTGTGCATCAGGCGGTAGAGGGGTAATGAATGCATATTTGCATCATGTTTTACATTATTTTTTTGCATTGTAGATGTATTTTACGGTGCTCACACACACATTTTATGTCTGTTTTCACCAGGATCAGGATAGATGATGGATCCAATGGATACAATTATTGGAGCAGTTGTACTGTGGAGAAAAGGAGTCAAAAACAACGTAAATCGCTTATTTGGGAAATATTAATAATACTAGAAGAAAACCAGAAGCGAACAAGGGAGGCAGAGAGTCCAATGACCAACTATACGATCGAAGCAACTTTTCTGGCCGTATAGCTCCAGCCGTATAGTTGGCGCCGCCTCTACCTCGTCAAATAGTTTCACCACGTGCAATTGGTTGAAAGAGACGACATACAGAACACCCAGAAATCACAGAAACCTCACCTCCGGAAGGCATCTGGAGGGGGAACTCATCCACAAGGGACCCATCTTCGCCCTGCGCAGATCCGGGAGGCTAAGGCATCGATCTTCATCATCCACCACTACATCACCAGCATCTCCATCCATCCCATCTACATCTTGTCTAGATCTTGTTGTAACTCCTATACTCATTGTGGATTTATACAAGTACTATTCATCTATGATTGTTTCCATTACCGTCGCCATGGTGTTGATTGCCTCCATGTATGAGTAGAACATTAGTTCTTGGGGAGATGGAGAAAACCTAGTGTTGGTGATATACTTTCAAGGTATCCTCACTGTGCCTCACTGACCAGGGTGGCCCACTTCGGGTTAGAGCTATTCTTCACAAGGGGCCTAGTCAGAGAGAAGAGACAGAGTCCAGTCCGGCTACAGGAAGGCCCAGAAGACTTACCGACATAGGCCTGTAGCATTATTTGTAGTTCAAGATGTACTCTGTAACCGACTCTTAGTCGTAGTCGGATAGGTCTCTCCTGTAAACCCTAGGCCGGATATCTATATAAGTTGTCCTAGGGAGAGCCTTTAGGGCACTCTCACAATAGTCTACAATCTCAACTCGCGCAGGCGAAACCCTTGTAACCCATACTTTGGCCCTGCCGTATTACTAGATTGCTAGAAGGAGTAGGATCCATCCAAAGCTGGCGGATTCGAACCTGGGTAAACTTGTGTGCTCACCATCCCAGAATACCGTACATCTCACACTCTTCTCTTCCGCATGCCTCGAGGACCCCCTCATGGCGTACTTGTCATCAATCCGACGACAGTTGGCGCCCACCATGGGGCAAGTGAGCTTCAGATCTATGTTTTGGATGGAATCTGCAAGAATCGGAATAGGCGAGACCATCACCGTCGGTCGCATCCTCTATGCAAGCGACCTCCCTCTCATCATTCTCGATGATACTTGGATTCCGGCTAGGGAGGCTGTGACTTCCTACACCATCATGTCTTTTGGCGAGATCGATGTTTACATCGGTTTTGCTGAACCTGCCCCACCCATCCCAGTAGTGATGATAGAGGCATAAGAAGTTTCTGGCTCCTCTCTGTCCACGGAGGTGGCGAAGTTCCATATCCTAGAAAACCCTAATCCCACCTAGCCCGCACCTATTGCGGAGATAGTGGAGAAAGTTGAGCCTGAAGCACATCTTGCGGTGCAAGTCGAATCTAGAGTGGATCTCCCTAGAGAGGCTGACTCCCAGATTATCCACCCGCCAAGGTCAAAATCCAGGAAGAGAAAGTCAACAACACTGGTTCTGGCTCTTGTAACGCCGAAACAAACCAACCTTTCCCGAGGCATACGTTGAGGCGCATGATGCTGCAAGGTGCAAACGTGGATGAGGTTCTCGAGACCATCAATATTTTCGAGGAAGCCCATGAAGAAAGCCACAACTACCTCAGGGCACACACATCGCACTTTGTCAGATATGTTGGATCCGGATCCGGCTCTGCCGATGCTGGAGACAACAAAGACTCGATGCTGGAGGCGATCGGAATAAACACCAACTTACCGGCATCCTCAGATGATTCCATGATGTCGACGGATTTCTGAAAGTTTTCCGAGGAATATGAAGCGGAGTACAACTCCAAGGCTGCAGAAGAAGGAGAAGGCATGGATGAAGTATTCGGGGAAAACTCTCCCAAAGTGCAGGATGACATGGATCTCAGAGACAATCCCAACGTCCAGATGTCCGAAAGTACCGATCAGAGCTTGACTCCGGGAAATGGACCCAAAGCCGTCTTTGCTACCGGCGCTGCCAAGAAGGCAAAGAAGAAGAACAAGACCTCGGCGAGAGATCCTCCAGCAGAGGAAGTGGTTGTTGAGGATTACGAAGAAGACTCGGATGGAGCTTTAATCCCAGACGAGCCCAAAGAAGCTTCGGTGGATGGACACGTGGTTACCACTGGGTCCCGTAAACTCATCGATGCTGCGTTAACTACGCCTATCCCTACAACGGCAGAGCTTACTGCTGCAAAATTGGAAGAAAGGGCTCAACCCTAGAAGCGTGTCGCCAAGTACTCCTCAATGAAGCCAATAACATCGAGGAAGAGAAGAAGGGCATAGCTACTGCGGAGACGTTCATCTCTTTGTAGCATCAGAAGACCCGGAAAATCCACACGCGGGCCGACAATTTTTCGGAAGTCCACAAGGTTCTCTTTGAAGGGGACCCAGGGATGCCTCGGATCGACAGCAGTGGAGATTTGGTGTACCCAACACCAGTACAGAACACCGTCGTGGCTCGAGATATCCTAGCAAATAATCCAGGCCTAGAACAGGTCTGGTTGGGCATAAAGCTACTTACTAAGGTTCTGGAACAACAGAAGGTCGCGAAATCTGGAAGCGGAAAGCTGGTCTCTCAATCTGACCAATGTCGCACGGATCTGGCCTAGAATGATATTAGGCCCCAGCGGGTTCCACAACAACATCACCGTTCCGACCGTCGGGAAGATAACTACTCAAGAACCAGATCTTCAGGCCAGCGACACATAACCACACGTGACTAGAGCAATGTTGCCCCAGCTGCAGAGTGAGACACAGTTGCAGCACTGTATCCGAGACACCCTCCCTGGCAAGAGTCGAGCAATCACAGTGAAGAAGACAAAGAGAAACGTCGGGAGGAGGACCGTCAAAGGATGCCACCTCCTAGACATGCAAGCCGTCTGGCTGAACCCCATCGCGGTGGGAATGATAGATAAAGGAATGATGGAAACCGTGCCGAGTCAAGCCGCAGGGGGCTTGTTGCAATGAAAACCCTCCCCGGAACAAGAATAATGACACTCCGGATGGAGGCCGGTGATCAGCTAGAAACAATCCACCTGAACCACCCTCTCCACCAAGCAGCCACCACAACGACTCTCAAGGAGGGTGTCGTGGCGGAGGAGGTGTTGGCAGAAGCAGAAGTCCGGCTCCAAGGCACCGCAGCCATAGCGAACAACCAAGACGGCGTTCCCTGTCACCAAGTGACGCGAGACACAAGATCAACTCTAACATAGAGGCACGGTGTTACGAGTCGGATAATATCTACGTAGGTCCAAAATGCTTCGTACCATGTATTCGACAAACAAACTTCCCAGAAGGATTTGCTATCTCAAGACACATCCACCCCTATGGCGGTGTGACCCGACCAGATACTTGGCTCCAGGATTTTTTCTAGGCTTGCTGCATTGCCAAAGGCGGAAATAGCTTGGTCATGACCTGGTATCTCCCACTTATGTTGCGGAAGACGGCATGATCATGGCTTAATGAACTTCTAGAGAATACCATCCACAACTGGTATGACATGCAAATCGCATTCTTTTGGAATTTCAAAGGCACATATCGGAGGCCCTGTACAGTAGGAGACCTACAGCGTTGCACCCAGAAAGCCAGAGAAACTTGCCGAGATTACCTCGGACGAGGGATCAACACCAAGAACTCCTCTGAAGGAGTAAATGATCAAACTACGATTAAATCTTTTATTGCAGGACTCCCAATTGGTTTACTACGTCATCACTTGAAGTGCGACAAGGTCACTAATCTGGGAGAGATGATAGAAACAGCGAGCAAGTATGCATACGCCGACGATGATGCAGAGGGATTACTGAACACCCTAGCTGTGCCATAGTCGGCAAAACAACCAAAGCAACAAGCTCAAAAGCGCAAGAATACCTTGGAAGAAAAACCCAACACAGAAACAGCAGTGGTAACTGCTACTTTCGGGTCTGGAGAATGAGGAGGGCGCGGTGGTGGCCGCGGACGCGGTCGTGGGACATCAAGAGTCCTGGGTAGAGGAGACCAGCAGCCTGGTAAAACCTATTCCTGGCCCGACATTGCCAACAACCCGTGTGTGCATCACTTAGATGCCAACGGGGGCTCGTCCCACACAATGTCGAGTGTCGTTTCAACAACGATATCAAGAAAGACGATACCGCTGGCTACAGGGCTAAGTGGAAGAAGGGAAAGAAGAATCCCGAAAAATAAAAGGAGACCAAGGAAGATTCTGACATAGAGGAAGCTGACCCTTCAAATCCCAAGCTGGATGGAAAGAAGAACCTCCCAACGAAGAAAGACACATACTCCACTTTCCTTGGGTCTCAACCAACTAAGGTCAAGAAGGTAGTTTTGCATGAGCTCAACGCAACTATTCCGGCTATCCCACAATTCTTGGACTGGTCGGAAGTGGCAATCACCTTTGACCATGCTGATCATCCTCCTAAGTTGCACATGCGAGGAAAATACTCCTTAGTCGTCAGCCCACTTATTGACAGCTATGGTTTCACCAAGACTCTCATGGACAGTGGCAACAACATCAATATTCTGTATGTCGAAACGCTACGCCAGATGCGGATCTTGGAGACGCAGCTGAATCACAGCTTTGTGATCTTTCACGGAATTGTCCCAGGAAGACAAGCAAATTCCCCGGGAGAGATCACTTTGGATGTTACCTTTGGAACTCCAAAGAACTATCAGACGGAAGCACTTTCCTTTGAAGTGGTCCCGTTCAAGAGCGCCTACCACACTATATTCGGACATCCGGCTTACTGGGCTTTTATGGCTCGTCCGTGTTACATTTACAATATGATGAAAATTCTAGGTCCCAAAGGCGTGATCACCATCAGGGAGACCCGAAAAAGGCGCGAGAGTGCGAGGACGGAAATGCCGCCTTTGCTAAAGCCATGATGCACGCCCAGGAGTACCAGGAGATCAAGAAGACCATCAATCCGTCCGAGATGCCCACAACAAAGAAGGAGGTGACAAAGCCAACTATAGAGTTCAAGGCATTAGAAGAGACGAAGATGATGCCATTGAAGGATGATGACCCCTCCAAGGTGACCTAGATAGGTGTGGGTTTAGATAGCGCATAAGAAAGCGTGCTCGTCAAGTTTCTCAAAGAAAATCAAGATATCTTTGCATGGCAGCCATCTGACATGACCGGAGTACCTAGGGAACTTGCCGAGCACTCTCTAAATGTACACCCAAATGGTAAACCCATCAAACAGTCCTGACGATGTTTTGGCGACGAAAAGCGAAAAGCAATAGCTAAGGAACTAGCCTGACTCGAGTTAGCCGGATTCATAGAAGAGGTCATCCACATTGAGTGGTCGGCTAATCCTGTAATGGTCCCTAAAAAGGACACCACTGATTTAAGGATGTGTGTTGATTATACCGCCTTGAACAAGGCTTGTCCCAAAGATCCGTTCGCTCTGCCTAGGATTGATCAAGTTATCGATTCTACGGCAGGCTCGGAACTCCTATGTTTTCTCGATGCATATTCTGGTTATCACCAAATCCATATGAAGGAATCAGACAAAGTCAAAACTTCATTCATAACCCCCTTCGGAACCTTCTGTTTCATTACGATGCCCTTTGGGCTCAAGAACGCAGGAGCTACATACCAGCGCACTATGCAGCGTTGCCTCCATGATCAAATCGGATGCAATGTACATGCATGTGTGGACGACATTGTGGTGATGTCCAAAAGGAATGGAACCTTAATTTCCGACTTGGAGGAAATGTTCACTAATTTACGAAAATACAACATAATGCTTAATCCGAAGAAGTGTTTATTTGGAATACCAGCCGGAAAATTGTTAGGTTTCATCGTGTCGCAAAGAGGCATAGAGGTGAACCACGACAAAATAAAGGCTATACTCAATATTTCCAGGACGACTCGCCTGAAGGACGTTCAAAGACTAACTGGTTTCATTGCTGCAATCAGTCGGTTTGTAAGCCGACTCGGTCAAAGAGCCGCACCACTTTATAAGCTCCCGAAAAAGACTAAAAAGTTCATTTGGACTGATGAAGCTGAAGCTACACTACAAGACCTAAAAGCAGTACTCTCGTCCGCTCCTATGCTTGTAGCACCGGAACCTCAGGAACTGATGTTGCTCTATCTCGCTGTGACTAACAGGGTCGTTAGTGTCGTCATGGTGGTGGAATGGCCAGAGAAAAACTGGAACATCTGGTGCAACGTCCGACTTACTACCTCAGTGAAGTCCTAACCGAATCAAAGGAGCGGTATCCACACTATCAAAAGCTGGCTTACGGTGTGTTCTTCGCATCCCGGAAGTTACAACATTATTTTCAGGAACATCCAATAACTGTGGTGAGCACAGCTCCCATGAGAGATATCATCAACAACAGCGATGCTACATGACGTGTCACAAAATGGGACATAGAGCTTTCAGCTTTCGACATTGAGTACAAACCTCATACAGCAATCAAATCCCAAATCCTCGCTAACTTTGTCGCTGATTGGACAGAGACAACGGAGAATATGACCCTCCTAGAGTCAGAATACTGGACCTTACATTTTGATGGGTCTAAGGCGCTCGGGGGTTAGCATGGTGCTCAAATCACCACAAGGAGATAAAATTTTCTATGTGTTGCAAATCCACTTCACGGTGACAAATAACATTGTCGAATATGAAGCACTGCTGCACGACATCCGGATTGCTAAGGACATCGGCATCCGACGATTAATGTGTTATGGAGATTCGTATCTTGTGGCTCAACAAGTGTCAGATATCTATAATGCAAATAAGCACATGGCAACACATAGAGCTGTTGTGGATGAACTATCTAAATCATTCAAAGGGTTTGAGGTTCAACACATCCCTCGAATAGAAAATGAGGAAGCATATGCGTTATCTCGAATAGGCTCTGCACGGAAAAAGGTCCCGAATGGCGCTTTTTTAGAGCACCTCAAAGTTCCCTATATAAAAGGAGTAGATGAGGAATATCCGACCAAATCTGACTCACCTTTAGTAGCAGTTCTAGCTGTGATTCCCAGCTAGACTCAACCCTACCTTGATTACTTGGTAGATGGCAAATTACCCAAAGATGAGGTTCTGAGCCGGCAGATCGTCCGACGCGCAAAAACCTATAGAATAGTAAATGGTGAGCTCTATAAGCGGAGTGTGTCTGGGGTCTTTCAGCGCTGTGTATCTCTAGAAGGAGGAGTGGAAATCCTAAGGGAAATCCACGAAGGCGAATGCGGCCATCATGCTGCAACCAAATCTTTAGTGGCAAAAGCTTTTTGACATGTTTTTTCTGGCTTACAGCCAAGGCAGATGCCGAATGGCTGGTTAAGACGTGCAAAGGCTGTCAAAAGTACACCAAACAAGCTCATGCTACGGTTGATCAGCTGCGAACAATACCTATAACATGGCCTTTTGCGGTTTGGGGGCTTGACATGGTAGGACCGTTTAAACGGGCTCCAAGTGGATTTACTCACCTCTTAGTGATGGTGGATAAATTCACAAAATGGATTGAGGCTAAACCCGTCACAAGTTGTGATGGAGCAATAGCCAGAAGATTTGTCGAGGATGTCATAATCCTGTACGGTTATCCGCATAGCATTATTACGGACAATGGGAGTAATTTTTCTATGGGAGAGCTTGCCGAATTCTGTGATGAACAAAATATCCGGCTTGACATTGCGTTAGTCGCACATCCACAGGCTAATGGACAAGTTGAAAGAGCAAATGGTTTAATCCTACAAGGCCTAAAACCAATACTCGAAGCACCGCTACGTCGTGCTGCGGGGGCTTGGGTAGAGGAATTACCTTCTGTGATATGGAGCTTGAGAACAGCTCCGAACAGGTCAACCGGATACACACCTTTCTTCTTGGTCTATGGCACAGAATCAGTTCTTCCTAGCGATTTGATTCACACTTCTCCCCGTGTTGCTGCATATATTGAAGAGTATGCCGAAATTTCTTGACAAAATGATCTCGATTTAATCGAAGAAGTACGTGTCGTTGCTAAAATGAGATCAACAACCTATCAGTAGAAGTTACGCACGTATCATAGCTAGAGAGTCAGAAACCGGTCTTTCAATAAGGGCAATTTGGTTCTCCGGCTTGTGCAGAAAAGAAAGCACAAACTTTCCCCAGTATGGGAAGGGCCCTTTTTAGTTAGCCGAGTATTGCACAATGGTTCTTACTATCTAACTGATATGCGGCTAGTCAAAGAAAGACCTGCTACTAAGAAACGAAAGAGAGCTGGAGGCAGTACAGACCCGGAAGAATTAGACAGACCATGGAATATTTCTCAGCTACGTCCCTTTTATTCTTAAATTTTCTTTCTTTGTAATCATATATGTGTACATGTTCAATGAGAAATAAAGTATTGGTTGCCTCAAATTTTTCTAAGAAGTTTTATATCACCATCTTACTTCTGAATGATCATGTCACAGTCGAAAATCCCATAATACTTAAAAGTACTTTATGCTCATGTTTGTTCTGGTTGAGATTTCCAATTCTAAAAGTCCTACCTTCGGGTATAACTCTAAATTTTTAGTTTGTACTTTCGTCCTTTATCTGATTGCCGGATGCGGGCATTTTTAGAGTAGTGAATTGGTACTAAAAGCCGGTTCTGTTTACGAGTTTAAACTGGTTTAGCAATTGAGCTCCGTTGCTCGGCAGAGTTTCTGTGTGGAAGGTTAGCCGGCTCACGAAAGGGACGAGGCGGAAAGCCAGATAAACGATAAGTACAGGCAAAGCAAACAAAAAGTGCTTATGTAAACATTTCAAGCACGATAAATATAAAGACAAAAGTGCTAAATAGGGATATCAAATCTTAGCACTAGCAAAAGTATTACACTACTTATTTACAACCTGAATTGTTTCACACATCATTTTTCTGGTACTTTACGATGCAGGGGAAGAGGTAGGAGCTGTCAGATCACTAGAGACATCAACCTCGCCTTGATATCTTTCCAAGATGTTCAAATCCAAAATGGTTTGTTCGTCGTCGGAGACTTCAGCTGTTACTTCGGCAGGCGGAGGAGGCGTCTCCACGCGAGTCAAGAAAGGAGTGTCGTAGCTGGTCAGATCTTCTACATGACATCCATATCCGGCATAGAAGTCCATGATGGCCTTGATGTCTTGCTCCTGTCCATCTTCATCCACAGTCGAATACCCTCTGGTTACTTGCCAGATTGTCATGCTTCCATGGTGGCTCATAACCATGGTTAGGGCGTTCTGTGCTACAGTCCATGCAAAGGACATGTTCCAGTCCTGGATGAGCTGGGGCATCTCCTTGGCCTTGTCTCGCACCTCAAAGCCGGACATTCTGTTCATGTATGGAACCTTGAGTACTTCGCCAATATCTTCCAAAGATTGGCGGAAATCGTGAAGCAAATCGCCGACTTGTGTAAGCCGGCTGGTGCGAGACTCGGTGGAGGAGGAATCCAGTAAGTTCAGAGGACCTGCGCATACAATGCAAAGGTTAGTAAATATATCCGAACTCCTATAGTCGGAAAAGCAGAAAGTCAGAAAGTGGGAAACATACCAAAGATGACATCGTCAACTTTGGTATTCTCTGCCCTAATGCTCTAGAGTTCAGCCTGGAGTGTTTCGGAGATGTCATTCTCTCTGAATAAAGCATCATTGATATCCGAGATCTTTTGGTCCTGGGTCGTGATCCTTCGATCATGTTCTTCGGTGGCCATAGAAGAGGATTCGAGGACTTGAGCAATGCTCTGCTCGTGATCCGCCTTCAACTTGTCCAGCTCCTGACGTAAGTCGGTGTTCTCCACCTCCAGGGTCTTAGGATTCTCGGCTTCTTCAATCATGGCACATGATTGTTTGACCACTGCTGTAAACAAAAAGAACAACAGTTGAATAAATAATTTGACTATGAAAGAAAGAGCAAGGTTAAGGACTGAAATGTTTACCTTCAGCCTCATCCCTTGACACCTTTAACTGAGTATTTTCAAGCCGGAGAGCTCTGATCTCTCTCTGCTTGTTACAGATATTCTTTAATAATTCCTGGTTATACGAATTAACTTTCTGTAAGTTAGAACACCCAGAGTCAAAAGTCTACTAAAGACTTGGGCTAATATTCTAACTAATATCAGCACGAGCCTTGGGGACTACACTAGTTCGTTCTTTGGCATCCTGTGAAAGCATAAATCCAGATTTTATATCCAACTTCATGCTTGGGGGCTAGAGGATATGATATGAAATACAGTAAAAAAGGTGATATGGAAATTTGACTTACATAATGTTCATGAGTGAGCTTGCTCAAGCTCATGTTCAGTTCGATGCTAACCTTCTCGGCGAGGGTCAGCGAGATCACTAGTGGGGGAGGAACCACACCGGCTCTCAGCCTCTCGTCGCGAATACGGATTTGCTCGAGAAGCTCAAAGTACTTGATGTCCTCTGCTTCTTGTGCCTCCTCCTCGGCAGTGATGTTCCAGCTTTCCAAGCATTGCTGGGCTAGCCATTGGATCTCCTCCACAGATTTCCGAGTAATGCCAAGTTTGGCAAGACCTAGGTTGTTGAGGAGGTTTTCAGCAAAGACCTCTGCCGAGGTATCATTACCCTTAGAGGGTTCACCCTTATCAAATCCTGAGTCACCCATGGTGACGTCAGTCTGCGAGCCGAGGATCGCTGGCTGTGCTAGTTGAGCCGGATCTTCCACAATGGGCGGAGATGGAGTAATCTCCGGTGCTGTGGAAGGCTGTGGGGCAGGAGTCAGAGGTGCTGTGGTAGGAGAAGTCAAATTTAGCTTTGATTGGCGTAGGGGCTTCGACGAGCCACCTTTCCCCTGAAGGGAATATGCCTGAGAGGCAATAATAAAGTGGTTATTATCTTATTCCATGTTTATGATAAATGTTTATTTTGCATGCTATAATTGTATTAATTGGAAACGTTAATACATGTGTGTTTAATAATCAAAATACAAAGTTCCTAGTAATGCCTCTCATATAAACTAGCTCGTTGATTAACAAGATGATCAAGGTTTCCTGATCATGGACATTGGATGTTGTTAATAACGAGGTCACAACATTGGTGGAATGATGTGATGAACATTCATCCGAAGTATAGCATTACGATCAAAGTCATTATGTTTATATTGCTATAACATCATACAAAGTAATCTTAGTCCTTAGACCATGAGATCATGTTAATTGCTAACACCAAAAGAGTATCTTGATAACACCAAACGTCACACCGTAACAGGGTGACTATAAAGGTGGGTTCAGTACTATGAAGGTGTTATGTTGAAGCTCATGGATCAAGAGTGAAATTTGTCAATCCCGATGATGGTGTTATGTTGAACTCTGGGCCCTCCCGGTGATATCACATTAAGATAGCTTGCAAGCAAGTGATGTGATCACTAGAATGTTATATCACGGGAACGAGAAAAGAGTGCATGTCAGTAACGAGATCAAACTAGGTATTTGGATACCGATGATCGAATCTCGGACATGTATTATATCATGAGACAAATGGATTTAGTTACTAGCGTTAAAGGTTCTCACGATCACAGAAGTCATTGTTGAATGTGTAGGAGTCAGTATGGATCTCTAGGTCCTGCTTCTGATTATTGATTTGAGAGGGATCTCGATCATGTCTGCATTATTCGCGAACCGTAGGGTGACACACTTAAGAGATACCGACACCATTTGGAGCAAATATGTTTTAGATAAAGATTTAAGAAAGCGCTGGAATTATTTCAATAGACACCGAAACTGTTTCGGGTGAAATTGCTAAAATTGGTTCTGCATGTAATATTGAAATGTTGCAGGGGGTTTTATGTGAATGTTTGTTAATTAAAGTAATTAACAAAATTCTGAATAAAATTAATAAAAGAGTTTTATTAAATGAGAGAGCATTAAATTTGGAGAAATTTAATGCATTTAAAGTGGAGACTTTAAAAGAGAATGTGAAGGGGCAAATTTATGTGGAGGGAGTTACCACCACATGAATGAGGAGGTGAGGGGTCACCCCTTGGGGCGCTGGCCATGGGGAGGGGTACCCTCCCCTCCTCCTATAAAAGGCCCCCCTCTCACACCTTCACACTCACACCTCCTCATGAAGGATCTCTCTCCCCCTCTAGTATTATTTCCCCATGGTCTCAGATTAGCAAGATACATGTTCCCGGTGGCTTTATCTAGAAAGGAGTTGCTGCTTCCAGTGCTTTGCTGGAGCGAGGGACGGAGGTTGTCAGGGTACCGGACGTGTGTGCGATCACGGATGCACCGCTGCTTTGCGGTGCTGGACTTGGTGGTGCTGGACTTGCTGGAGCTGGATCTGATGGACGTGCTGGAGCCGGACCTGCTGGACTTCATCACGATCTTGAGATCGGCAAGTGTACGACTACATCATCCACGAGTTCCAACTTGTTAACAAAGCTTTTTTGTCTTCGAGGGTAAGTTCTCTATGGATGTATATCCACTCGTTGCTTGTATCTAGTAGATAGATCTTGGCGTATAGTTCCCATCGTAGGAATTTTTTTGTTTTCTATGCTATGATCCCAACAGTGGTATCAGAGCCTGATCTATGCATAGGTGCTTTGCACGGGTAGTACACATATGTTTATATGTGGGCGATGATGATCATGTTATTGCTTCTTTCATGTATTTTGGATATTGGTGGCATAGTGGGATGAAGCGGCCCGGACCAACCTTACATGTCATCGTACATGAGACCGGTTCCACGACTGACATGCAACTAGTTTTGCATAAGTGGTCAAGTGTGTCCTCTCTCCTACTATAGTCAATATCTGATTTACAACGAGTTTCTAATAACTTGGTTATCCTCGTTGTGGTTCCATGTTCGTAGGTAAGAACAATTCTATCTCCGAAATCCCTAAGCCACGTAAAACTTGCAATGGATAAATTAGATGTGTCTAGTTTAGATCGTTGCTGGGCTAGTGTCATGATATGGTAACGTTGTAAGTAGATGTATGATAGATACTCTTACAACACACCTAACGTGTAAGTTCCATAGACCTTGGCCTTACACACAAAGGAATGATAGATATCATACGATGATGCATATGATAGAGATCAAATGCATGGACCATATCATCTCACTTTACACATTAGATGTTTGCATATTATATTGCTAGTTTGGCGTTTTAGTAGCATTTTAAGATGATCCCTCATTTAGATATCAAGATAAAAATGTGTTCTTCCTTAAGTATGCACCATTCTATGGATCGTGTTTCGAGACATCACGTGATGATCGGGTGTACTCGACTCTACGCTTTCATACAACGGGCGTAATACAGTTTTACACACGCGAGTACTAAGGTTCTTACTTGGCAAGCCTAGCATGTATAGACATGTCCTCGGAACACGGACCGAAAGGTTAAGAATGAGTCATATAGTTGATATGATGCCCATATAGATGCTCGCCTTTGAAGCTACACCGACTCACGTGATGATCGGACTTGGTGTAGTGGATTTGGTTCATGTAATCACCAAAAAGGCACGAGGGATGTCGTTTTTGAGTGGGAGTTCATTTCTAATTTGGATTAGTCGAACTCAATTTGTCATAAACTAAATCAAAGTGAATTTGCATAATTTGTTGTAGTCATTGGCGTCTGTTCACTACCTTATGCTTAGTTTTAATTGAGATAATAGAACTATAGAATTCTGGATATTTACTTTACGAACTGGTATCGTATTGTTTGGAATGTCAATTTAAAGTTTAAAAGTCCTATTGCAAACTTTCAGCAAACTCTATTTACTCCATGAAGTTTAATAAGTAGTATTAAATCAAGAGTAAGAATTCCAATGTTAGTATCTAAAGTATCATGTTTTCCTCCATGATTATTGATATTCAAAATTTGTTTTAATATCAATATTATATAGGAGCTAAAAATTATTTCAGAAACCATCATGTGTGAAACATATTGTGATATCTGAAACAATGTTTTTGGTTGCATTTTGATAGAGTATAATTTAGCAAAATACATGTTCTCATATTGTATGAGAATTTGTGAAGGATGGAGATGCTAAGCATCCGGATCTCCCAAAAAGGTTTTGGGAACTAACATTATACTCGCGATTCTTCCTTACAGGCTATAGTAGCTTAATCATGAAAGTTGTCATGATAAGGATGAATAGAAGATGTAAGTAAAATGTTTACTACACTGATAGATTACTAAAGAATGGATTTTTGAAAGAACACCAAACATTTGATGATGGTGATCCACTTCAAAGTGCAAGTCCAAAGGTATTAGTATTTGACTATACACGCTTTGTACTATGTATCATGTGAATGACACCACTATTGATGTTGATAGATTCTTTTAAAAGAAAAGGAATTGTTGAAAGAGAATCTATAAAATATTTGGCAGAAAACAAAAAGGTTGGAGATGTCCAACTTAGGTATATAGAAGATATACATGTTATGGCTGTATTCCTTGCTTGTTAAACAATGTGGTTCTGAGGTATTGGATACCGAATTGGTTGGTATGAAGTGTCATACAAGACAATGCAATTCATGAACTGCAATGGCCTAAGTAACTAGCAAGCGAATAAGTGATGATGATCATCGAAAACAAATAAAGTGTTATTGTGCTTTTGGTTGACATCAAACCTAGTCTTCAAGATTTGTTTTAATAATTGTTATTTTGTTCTGGTATTACGAGAACAATGGTTGTTCACATAACTACCGTATTCCATAAAGGATGGATGAACTTTTACAAGTCTAGTTGGAGAAATTACATCCATAAACATTATTGCTAAAATGTCGCAAGACAAATGATTAAAAGATCACTTATGAAGTGACATCGCTGTTTTAAATTATATTGGAAAGAAAACATGAAGAAACTCCATGTTGATGGAATTTTTGGAGTCTTTGATTTTGATCAATTGACGCTTGTGAAATTTTCTTCGAGATAATTGAAACTCTGTCCATAGGCCAAAAAGGAACGGATGACTAACTTATTGGATATTATGCATGTTGATGTATATAGTCCATTATGTGTAGCCATATGCGATGGATCTTTTTGCTTCATATGCTTTCTCCAGAAATTTAAGTGAATATATTTATATATTTACTTAATAAGGAAGAAGTATGAAACATTTGACAAAAAATTCAAAGACTTTTAAGATGAAGTGAAAAATCACTATAACAAGAAAATAAAAGAGTTTATGATTTGATCATAAAGTAAGATATTTGAGTTACATGTTTAGCAAAACACCTAAGATTTGAGGAATTGTTCCATGATTTGTGTTTCCTGATAAACCATAGGACTATGGCATATTCGAGAGATGAAATCAAACCATGTTTGACATGGTAAGATCAAAGGTGTCATTTATAAAACTGCCATTATGTTTTAAGGATTGAAGCTTTAGAGACTACCGCTTTTACACTGAAAAGAGCACCATCGTGATCCGTTGAAATGACACCATATAAGTTATGGTTTGGGATAAAACCCGAATTGTCTTTTCTTAAATTTTGGTATGCTATGCATAAGTAAAATGTTTACAACCAAAGTCGAATAAGCACGTCTTTGTAGGTTATCCCAAAGAATTTGTTGGGAATTTCTCCATAACACCAAGGACAAAAGAGTTTGTTACTTGGAACGTCAAGTTTCTTGAGAAAGAATTTTTCGCGAAAAGTTAAGTGGGAGGGCAATATAACTTTGATAAGGTTGTTGAACCTTAGCTATATGTGCTAAGTAGCGCATCGTCGGAAAGTGTCCCGGTGGCGGCCACAATGCTCATGGCTCCCATGATTACAAAGGTTGTGATCTCGGAGATTATAGTTCCTATTGAACCGTGTGGGTCGGTAAGAATCAAATAGTGAGATTTGATAAACAAGTCATTTTTGTTTTGACAATGATGAACCGACTACATGCAAAGAAGCGATGATGGGCCCTGATACATCCATTTTGCATCACTATTCTATGTCATAATTCACTGTTATTCATTGATATATTTCGTATTGAGAGGTGATGCTTATGTTGTTTCATCTATTTTTGCATGGTTGATGACTTTTGGAGCATGGACCGCTGCAATCAGGATTCTGATGGAAAAGGTGCTGTTTGGAGGCAAAATTCGCAAAGATCAGAAAATCCGGGAAAATATACGGAAAATCCTATTTTTCCAGAGGACAAAGGAAGCCAGAAGGGGGGCTGGAGATGGGCCACAAGGGGCCCACACCACCCCCTAGCGTGGGCCACCCTAGGCCGTGCCACCAGGTGGTGTGGCCGCCTTGGTCCACCCCTGGCACGCCCCTCTGGCGTATATTATCCTCCCAAAACCCTAAGACTCGGGGAGCGACCACAGAAAGATTCCCCGCCTTTGTGGGGCGGAAAACACCGAGAGAGAAAGATCTCTCCGGCAGACAGATTTCTGCCGGGGAATTCCTTCCCGGAGAGGGGAGATCGTCGCCATCAACACCACCATCAAGCTGGACTTCATTGGGATCATCATCATCATCACCACCATCATCATCAGCAGCACCCTCATCACCATCTCCATATTGCTGTAACAATTGGGTTGAATCTTGCATAGTTCATAGGGGAAACTTTCCCGGTGTTGATTACTCTTTGTAGTTGATGCTATTGAGTGAACCGTTGAATTATTGTTTATGTTCAGATTGTTATACATCATTATTCCATCTCTGATCATGATCCATATGATGTCTTGTGAGTAGTTCGTTTTGTTCTTGAGGACATGGGAGAAGTCATGTTGTTAGTAGTGGAGTTGTGTTGAGAAAGATTCAATAGTTTGATATTTAAGTTGTGGTGTACTTCTTCTAGTGGTGTTATGTGAATGTCGACTACATGAAAATTCACCTATATGGGCCTAGGGGAATGCATTGTGTATTTGGCTACTAATCGTAGGGGTTACCAGAGTGACAGAAACCTGAACCCCCGTTAGGAAACCATTGCACAAGGGACGTAAGGGTCTTAGAGTTTAAAGCTATGGTTAGGTTTCTACCTTAATTACTTTCTTGTACTTACGGATGTTTGCAAGGGGTATAATCACAAGTATGTATTAGTCCTAGGAAGGTCGGTACATTAGCACAGGTTCGCCCACACAACACTTAGCAAGCTAAAGAAGATTAATCAACTATATGAAGCAAAAGCACTTGACAGTCTTCCCATGTGTCCTCGAGAACGTTTGGTCATCTTAAGTAATAAAACCGGCTTGTCCTTTGCTGCATAAAGGATTGGGCCATTTGCTGCATTTAGTCCTATTGTATTTTATTTACTCGTACTTTGTTTACTTGCTTTATCAAAAACCCCTAAAAATCTGTTTGCTAAGTATTTGCAGAGAATTCCTGATCCATACCACTAGCCAGCACCTTCTGCTCCTCGTTGGGTTCGACACTCTTACTTATCGAAAATACTGCGATACACCCCTATACTTACGGGTCATTAGGCCCTGACTCCATAAAATGACTAGAAGTCATAGAATCCGTGATAGTATCCATACACAAGAAATCAAGTTTCTTAACTTGGAAGACCCTCCAGAAAGGCGTGGAGCCTATCGGTTGTGTTTGGATTTATAAAGAAATAGACATGGATGTTTAACATCTATGAAATAGTCAACATGTTGGAAAGAAGTTTACGACAATGTTCAAGGAGTTGACTATGACAAGATTTGATCTTTCATAGTGATATTTAGTCTTGACAGATTAATGTAGCAACCACTACATATAATTTGATGTATGGTAGTTGAACAAACAAAAAATGTTCTTCTAATAGAATGGTTACCTAGGACGTGTACAAGACACGGTCCAAAGGGTTTTGTTAATTCAAAGGGTGCTAAAAAGGGCATGCAAACTTCAATAGTTGAAGTGAGCATAGCGGAGTTGGAATCTTCACCATGATGAAAATGTTAAAGGAGTTTAATTTCATAGGAGATGATGAAGATGCTTGCATTTGCAAGAAATTAAGTGGGAGCGCTAAGACAAATTTCCAATACATTATGCAGAGTACATATTGTTGATTGGAAATGATGTATCTTTTTGACACAAGTTAAGAATTTCATTAAAATAGGATTTCGATGAAAGACTTGGGCAAAACCGGAATATTTGGCATCAATGTCTATATGGATAGATTGAGGCGCTAATATGGTTATGCTAGACGTACATATATGAGATATTGATAGGGTTCAATATGGAAACAACAAGAAAGGTTCTTCCTGCATGGAAAGGATTGTATCAAGATTCAATTGTTTCAACACTTGGTGAGTAAAATCACATGAAGATTTTGATCGATTATGCTGTGATATGTATATATCCAGAATGTCCTATGCTCTAAATGTTGTGAGCACATACCATAATGATTCATAAGATGATCATTGGACAATAATAAAGATATTCTTATGAGCTTTGGAAGAACTAAGCATATATCATGTATAAGTGACAAATAGTTAAAGGTAGTTCATTGTAAAGTGTTACATTGCTACTAGTTTTGTCACAAGATACAAATTAAATTTATCTCAATTTAGAATATGGGTGGCACAATGTAATGGAAAGGATGTTCCATGATGGATTTGGATAAGTTCCAAAGTTGAAACATTTTGATGGATACTACAACAAAAGGCTAAGTATATGACTGCTATAGTAGTAGCAAAGGAGGGCATTTGTAAGAAGTTTGCTATCAAACTAGGTGTGGTTCAAAGTGGGCTAATACTATGAAGATATATGGTATGACAATAATATCAACATATTTTAACCCGAACGAACTAAAGGTCTCACCAAAGGACCAAATTTATACAATGCCATCTCACTTGAGAATGAGTGATGCGTAGTGACGCAAAGACATGCAAATACACATGGACCTGAAAGTGCCAGATCTGGAGATTATGTTAACCACTAGCAAACGCGTATATTCAACACCTAGTTGTTGTATATACATGTTTACAAACTATATTATTGACTCTAGTGCAAGTGGGAGACTTAAGGAAATATGCCCGAGAGGCAATAATAAGTGGTTATTATCTTATTCCATGTTTATGATAAATGTTTATTTTGCATGCTATAATTGTATTAATTGGAAACATTAATACATGTGTGTTTAATAAACAAAATACAAAGTTCCTTGTAATGCCTCTCATATAAACTAGCTCGTTGATTAACAAGATGATCAAGGTTTCCTGATCATGGACATTGGATGTTGTTAATAACGAGGTCACAACATTGGTGGAATGATGTGATGAACATTCATCCAAAGTATAGCATTACGATCAAAGTCATTATGTTTATATTGCTATAACATCATACAAAGTAATCTTAGTCCTTAGACCATGAGATCATGTTAATTGCTAACACCAGAAGAGTATCTTGATAACACCAAACATCACACTGTAACAGGGTGACTATAAAGGTGGGTTCAGTACTACGGAGGTGTTATGTTGAAGCTCATGGATCAAGAGTGGAATTTGTCAATCCTGATGACGGATAGATATACTCTAGGCCCTCTCGGTGATATCACATTAAGATAGCTTGCAAGCAAGTGATGTGATCACTAGAATGTTATATCACGGGAAAGAGAAAAGAGTGCATGTCGGTAACGAGATCAAACTAGGTATTTGGATACTGATGATCGAATCTCGGACATGTATTATATCATGAGACAAAGGGGTTTATTTACTAGCGTTAAAGGTTCTCACGATCATAGAAGTCATCGTTGAATGTGCAGGAGTCAATATGGATCTCCAGGCCCCGCTTCTGATTATTGATCTGAGAGGGGTCTCGATCATGTCTACAATATTCGTGAACCGTAGGGTGACACACTTAAGGGATACCGACACCATTTTGAGCAAATATGTTTCAGATAAAGATTTAAGAAAGCGCTGGAATTATTTCAATAGACACCGAAACTGTTTCGGGTGAAATTGCTGAAATTGGTTCTGCATGTAATATTGAAATGTTGCAGGGGTTTTATGTGCATGTTTGTTAATTAAAGTAATTAACAATATTCTGAATAAAATTAATAAAAGAGTTTTATTAAATGAGAGAGCATTAAATTTGAAGAAATTTAATGCAATTAAAGTGGAGACTTTAAAAGAGAATGTGAAGGGGCAAATTTATGTGGAGGGAGTTATCACCACATGAATGAGGAGGTGAGGGGTCACCCCTTGGGGCATCGGCCATGGGGAGGGATACCCTCCCCTCCTCCTATAAAAGGCCCCCCTCTCAAACCTTCACACTCACACCTCCTTGTGAAGGATCTCTCTCCCTCTCTAGTATTATTTCCCCATGGTCTCGGATTAGCGAGATACATATTCCTGGTGGCTTTATCTGGAAAGGAGTTGCTGCTTCTGCTGCTTTGCTGGAGCGAGGGACGGAGGTTGTCGGGGTACCGGACGTGTGTGCGATCACGGATGCACCGCTGCTTTGCGGTGCTGGACTTGGTGGTGCTGGACTTGCTAGAGCTGGATCTGATGGACGTCTTGGAGCGGACCATAGACTTCATCACGATCTTGAGATCGGCAAGTGTACGACTACATCATCTACGAGTTCCAACTTGTTAACAAAGCTTTGTTGTCTTCGAGGGTAAGTTCTCTATGGATGTATATCCACCCGTTGCTTGTATCTAGTAGATAGATCTTGGCGTATAGTTCCCATCGTAGGAAATTTTTTGTTTTCTATGCTGCGATCCCAACAACCCCTTGCCCTTGGTGAGCTAATTAGCTCCGAGGAGGTAATAGAGGAAAGATCGTTACACCTTAGAAAGAATTAAGATATAAAATACAGAGACCTTGTGAGGAAAGTTACCTCTTCACAATGGGCACTTCCTTTGTGCCAATGGAAACTGTCGGAGCCTTACGCTTTTGGGTAAAGGTCTCCGGTAGTGGAACCAATTGTCCATCATCCTAAGAAATCTCAGGAGGATATCCCTTGAGAGGAGCAAGCTGAAAAGAAGAAATATCTTAGTATTGCAGAAAGAAGTAATAATGTATAGATGAACACATAATTCGAGTTGTTGTTGGAAAACTTACTGGTACAACGGGATCATCGGCCGTATGCATGTCCAAGGACAGATCCGGAATTTTCCTCTCAATCCGCTCCCTTATCAACCACTTGGTTTGGGACTCATAGTCCGTTTTCGAGTAAGGACGGGAGCAGATCCGGAGAGTATCCTTCTTGGACGTTGTGATGGAGTGCATAAGCCAGTCACCATGGTGTTGAAGAGGCTAGATCCGGCGTGCGAGCTAGCAGTGAATCAAGTCAGACCCTTTAAGGCCCTTGTGCTTCATCAGATATTCGATCCACCTCTTGGTAAGAAGCATATCATCAGTGAGAGCCGGCGCATCTGCGTCCCAGGACTCTTGGGGCGGCACCGTCAACAAAAGCCGGCAAAGCAGTAGCTTTGTTGGGAGCTGGTATATACTTATGATAGAAAAAAGTGGATGGCCATTGCTTCACCGACTCACTAGCCTTAATCCTAGGATAGACTCGTTCTCTCCTAATAGAAAAGCTAAGAGTTCCGGTAATGTAAGGATTACTGGCGGTGATAGAGTTTCTCCAGGTATGAAAGTAATATCGAAAGAGTATGAGACTCGGCCTAATGCCGAGATACCCCTCACACAAAGAGGCATATGCGCTGATCCCTAAACGAGAGTTTGGGGGAGATGGTGGAGTTACACTCCATAATGGTCTATAACCTCAGAAAAGAAATCTTAGGGTTGAAAACTCAAACCTCTGTCGAGGTGGGTGATGCGCTCGACGATCGACGTAGAGCTCGTTGGGAACCCCAAGAGGAAGGTATGATGAGCACAGCAGCAAGTTTTCCTTTAGTTATGAAACCAAGGTTTAATCGAACCAGTAGGAGCAAGGAAACACCCCAAAGGTGTTACTAGCTGAGCTTTGGCAGGGCGCACTACCGATGCTAGTAGCAACGTGGAGACCTGCACAACACAACCACAGAACTTTGTCCCCAACTTGCGATGAGGTTGTCAATCTAACTGTGTTTTGTGGAAAACAAAGGATTAAACGTATCGAGTGGAAAGAAGTAAAAGTTTGCAGAAAGTAAACACAAAGAAGTAAACAGTTGTAGATTGTATGTAAAGAAGAAGGATCGGGATCCATAGTTCACTAGAGGTGGCTCTCCTTAGATAGATAACATGCTGGGTGAACAAATTACAACGGGGCAATTGACAAACACCGAGAAAGCAATACATGCATATACTAATCATCTTGACTCCTTTGAGACTTGATTGCGCATTACAACATAATACATAGACCGCCATCCAACTACATCTATGACTAATAATCCACCTTCAGGTTATCATCTGAACCCCCTCCAGTATTAAGTTGCAAGCAACAGACTATTGCTTTACGAACTGCGTGTAAAGTAAACAATACGATTGTTCTATGAACAAAAGATCGTTGTTTTCTCCCTAGTAGCAACAACACATCTAGTACCTTAGAGATTTCTGTCACTTCCCCAGATTACAAGAGGCATGAACCCACTATCGAGCATAAATACTAACTCTTGGAGTTGCTAGCATCTACTTGGCCAAGATAGCTACTAACAACGGAAAGCATGCAAGATCTCAAATAACAAAGACATGATAGGATCAATAATCAATCTGAAATAGCATCTCAATATCCATCGGATCCCCACAAACACAACATGTATGAATTACAAATAGATGATCTTGATCATGAACGGAGCTCACAAGATCTAAACATGAAAGCACAAAGGAGGAGAAACCAGCCATCTAGCTACTACATGGATCCGTAGTCCAAGGATGAACTACACACGCATCACACCGGAGGCTTGCATGGTGATGAAGAAGGCCTGTGGTGAATTCCCTCCGTGGTGCCGGAAGAGCTTCAGATCCCTCCCAATCTAGGGATGGAGATGACTCTGCACTCTTTCGTGGATTTTTGATCGGGTACTTAGGGTTTTTGTCCCGAGGGCATCTTATAGGCGGAAGGAGAGGCCGAGGGGGTGCTAGGGTCGGCCAGACCACCCCCTGGCGTGGGCCAGGCCTGGCTGCGCGGCCAGGTGGTGTGGCCGGCCCCCAGCCCTTCTCCGTCTCGTATTCTGGCACTTGATCCCTTCCGGAAAAATAGGCACTTTGGCTTTTGTCCCGTCCAATTCCGAGAATATTCATTTTCTGACTTTCCTGGAACCAAAAACAGCAGAAAAGAGGCAGCTGGCACTGTGGCTCTTGTTAATAGGTTAGCCCAAGAAATCATAATAAAAGTACTCCAAAGTTGGAAAAAAACACAAGACAGTGGATAAAACCAAGCATGGAACATCAAAAATTATAGATACATTTGCAATGTATCAATATCCCCAAGCTTAACTCCTGCTCGTCCTCGAGTAGGTAAGTGATAAAAAGAATAATTTTTGAGGTGACATGCACCATCAAAGACTTGATCAAAGTATTTGCAAAACATTCAAAGCTAGGATCATAGTACTTCAATCATAACATGAAAGACAAAGTTCTAACAATAAGCAAAGAGACTATGATGCAACATGAAAAGGCACAAACAAAAGATTCATGAATAACATGCTTTGCAAGACGTTTGTTTGTTTCACATAAAGAAAACATAGCATAAAAGTATTCAGCTTGTCCCTCAATAGAGTAGCAAATATAAATGCATGGGACACCTTCAAAGTTCATAAGAGTGACTAGATACAATAGTTTCAAACAAGCAATAACAAGTTATGCCTCAATCAATTAGTCTTGGGACAATGCACATAGAACTAAGAATGGCCACTATGCTCTCAAAGTAGGTTCATAAAGATAGAAGGTGGAGACTCAATATAATGGTGGAAGAAAGGCCTTTTGTAAAAGGAAGTAGGGATTCAAGTCTCATAAAGAGATTCCAAAAATTATGGTACTTATAGGTTTCATCTCTCATTGCCCCTATCATAAGCATCTTGAAGGTGATTAAGGTTAAAGTGACACAACTAAGAGGATATGCTTGACAAGTTATAAACCGAAATCTCATGCCCCTTACTTACGAAGACCGATCCTCATGCTACTCAACTTTAGTCACGAGTAAGCTCTTGTCATTGTAAGTATATGTGTATCATTAAGAACCGCCAACGGGGTACCCCTTGCACATGATACGGGAGCTTTCCCATAATCAAAATGACAAGGCAAGCAGACAATGAGCATCTCAGTGATCTTTTTATTTGCTATTTGCATAGGTTTTTATTGAGGATGCTTCATAGAGTGCTCATTATAGTGATGCTGCAAGTTTCCACCATGATTAGGCATGGCTTAGGCTAGCGGCCCAGGCATTTCTCTAACACAGATACAAACTCCATGATCTTACAAGTTCCACATTTATTTCACACCGCCGGGATCCGTAAGCAAAAGAACATAATATCAACGGGGTACAAAGTACAAGTGCAATGTTGAAAGCGTTCCCCATGAAACATGGTTCTGCTAATTTCAACTTATAAAGCGCAAGCATATACACAACAAAGAAGGACCCAATGGTTCAAGTTTATTAGAGGCAAAAAAGTAAAGTGTGCCATCGAGTTCGTGAGAGCTTTAATCACTAGTTTTCTCATAACAAGTGAAAGGTAAACAAAAACATGAATATACTTGGAATAGCATAAGCTAGTAGGTAGGTATGGTGGACTCTTTGGAAAAACTTGGTTTAGGGAGTTGGATGCATGAGTGGAACTCATACTTTGTTGTGGAGGCTAGCAAAAGACTGTGAGCGACAAACTAAGAGAGCAATAATGGCCATAATCATGCAGAGCGACAAAACATCATTGATCAAAGCATAAAGTGATACTACAAGTTGAAAACTAAAGGATCATAAAGGCTATGGTGACTTGTGACAGTCATAACATGGTGTGAGCATGTGCCAAGTCAACCCAAATAAAGCATCAAAGGAGAATACCACTATACTATGCTTTAACATGCTAAAAAAACGCATGATTCATCCAAGGCACATTAAGCAACCTCAATTGTTTATAACAAGTCATGCTACAACAAAGAATACTAAGCATAAAGCCAAAACAATATCAAGCATGGCATGACAAAGCATAGCCACAGTCAAAAACGAGCTCTTTTTACCACAAAAGTATGCACTTTCCTACTCTTTTCCAAACCAAACCAAACTATTTGCAAACCAAAGTATGAAAGTGGGGGTCCAACCAACTTATTCAGAGAACTAAACAAACCAAGCAAACTAAAAACCAAAACGAAAACGAAAAAGAAGACACTCCAAGAAAAACACAACTGTGCATGAAACAATAAAAATGAAGTGGCTAGCATCTACTTGGCCAAGATAGCTACTAACAACGGAAAGCATGCAAGATCTCAAATAACAAAGACATGATAGAATCAATAATCAATCTGAAATAGCATCTCAATATCCATCGGATCCCCGCAAACACAACATGTTTGAATTACAAATAGATGATCTTGATCATGAACGGAGCTCACAAGATCTAAACATGAAAGCACACAGGAGGAGAAACCAGCCATCTAGCTACTACATGGATCCATAGTCCAAGGATGAACTACTCACGCATCACACCAGAGGCTTGCATGGTGATGAAGAAGGCCTCCAGGGTGAATTCCCCTCTCTGGCAGGGTGCCGGGAAGAGCTTCAGATCCCTCCCGATCTAGGGATGGAGATGACGGCGGCTACAGACTCTTTCGTGGATTTTTGATCGGGTACTTAGGGTTTTCGTCCCGAGGGCATCGTATAGGCGGAAGGAGAGGCCGAGGGGGTGCTGGGGTCGGCCAAACCACCCCCTGGCGTGGGCCAGGCCTGGCCGCGTGGCTAGGTGGTGTGGCCGTCCCCCAGCCCTTCTCCGTCTCGTATTCTGGCACTTGATCCCTTCCGGAAAAATAGGCACTTTGGCTTTTGTCTCGTCCAATTCCGAGAATATTCATTTTCTAACTTTCCTAGAACCAAAAACAGCAGAAAACAGGCAGCTGGCACTGTGGCTCTTGTTAATAGGTTAGTCCAAGAAATCATAATAAAAGTACTCCAAAGTTGGAACAAAACACAAGAAAGTGGATAAAACCAAGCATGGAACATAAAAAATTATAGATACATTTGCAATGTATCAGTGGGTGCCTAAGTGCACTCGCTCGTCGGTGTTGGGGGTGGGGATGGTTTGGCCAAAGCTGCTCCGCCAGTCGCCAGCGCGGAGGAGGCCTTCATTCTCGACGATGTGGAGCTTCGCGTCATCAAGAACACACGGGATCCAGACTCCGTGGAACTTCTCCTTCTCCGCCGCAGGTGCTGTCGCCTTCGTCACCGCCGTAGCTGAAGAAGAACCCTCAGCCATTTTTGGGCTCCAGTGACCTAGGGTGGGTGGCGCTGTAGGATTTGGGGGAAGGCAGAGGAGCTCTATTTGCAGAAGACATCGAGAGGAAGGATGATGAACTGGCACTGGTGAGGAGGAAGGAAGAAATCTAGACCCCTTATATCCTTCACCTGTGCCAAGATTCGTGCAATATAAACAATAACTATGCCACGCGCGTGGAAGGAGCTGGGTAACTCCCTCGCGATGATTATGCCTCCTCAATCTCCGTGCACGCATTAAAACGATGCCTCGGTTCCACAAAAGGCAGACCCACCAACGGTCATGCTGACGGGAATGACTGTCAGTGACGTGACTTGACCTTGACTAGTGTCAGGTTATGTCAGAGGCCAAGTTCCGGCTTAGTTTCAATTTCAAGCTTGAAACCCAAATAATCTATTCATAGGTTCGACTCATTTTTGAGACCCGGATCCTATCCTTTGTTTTGAAGTTTTAGGAACCCTTCAAGATTCTGCAAGCTGAAGATCAAGCTAGACGATGATGAAATCCGACTCTGGATCTTGGAGGCTTTCGGGGGCTGCTGTTGGGGATATACTTTCCTGGTATCCTCACTATGCCTCACTGACCAGGGTCGCCCACTTCGGGTTAGAGCTTTGCTTCACGGGCGACCCAGTCAGGGAGAAGAGACGGAGTCCAGTCCGGCTACAGGAAGGCCTAGAAGATTTACCGACATAGGCTTGTAGCGTTACTTGTAGTTCAAGATGTACTCTATAACCGACTCTTAGTCGTAGCCGGATATCTATATAAGCCGTCCTAGGGAGAGCCTTTAGGGCACTCTCACAATAGTCTACAATCTCAACTCGCACAGGCGAAACCCTTGTAACCCATATTCCGGCTTGCTAGCAGGAGTAGGATCCGTCCAAAGCTAGCGGATTTGAACCTTGGTAAACTTGTGTGCTCACCGTCCCAGAATACCGTACGTCTTACACCCCTCTCTTCTGCATGCCTCGAGGACCCCATCATGGCGTACTTGTCATCAATCCGACGACACCTAGTATGAGATTGAAATAAGATAAAGTCTATTATGATATTCATCGCTATGACCATGTGTTAGATTTTCTACATCTTGATATTGAGAGAAGTCGACCTCTCAATATTTGCCTCTTGTGGGGACTTGATGGAGGAAACTACTTGTTGGTAGACTGCTAACACTTGCAGTGACTATAAAGCTGTTGGCACCCCTTACGTATCAACTTGGGAAACGGAGGAAACTCATGGAACACTATCCTTACGTATCATGGCACCCCTACAGGATTACGTCCCTTAATAGCACAGTAATTCGATTGATGTTGATTGCTGACTGCTGTGGTTATGAGGATGATGTGAGCAGCGGTTGCTGCCTATTTGTCCAAATATGGAGTTCCTCCCACACATACATAGTTGAGAATGTTCATGATGATAATCTTTATCTTAGATCCTACAATAATAGTGGTGTATCCGCAACTTCCTGAGAACGCTTTTTCCCCATCGCAGTTCCAATCTCTCTTACATACGCGTTACTTACCTGCTGTACTGATGTCTACGCATGCTTCTATTCTTGTAGACAGTGTTGGGCCTCCAAGTGCAGAGGTTTGTAGAACAGTAGCAAGTTTCCCTTAAGTGGATCACCCAAGGCTTATCAACTCGGGGAGGAAGTGGTCAAAGGTATCCCTCTCAAGCAACCCAGCAATCAAGATACAAGAAGTCTCTTGTGTCCCCAACACACCCAATACACTTGTTAGGTGGTGCACTAGTTCGGCGAAGAGATAGTGAAATACAAGTAATATGGATGATTATAAGTGGTAATTGCAATCTGAAATAATAGTGGTATCAAGCAAACATGTAACACGACTGATTGTAAACGATGTTTCAATGCTTAGAAATAAGGCCTAGGGATCATACTTTCACTAGTGGACACTCTCATATAAATATCTTCTCTTCATTATGCTACCTAAACTACTCTCTGGTTGGATGATGTAGGGCTATAACAACACACCTTAAAGTTTGCATTCCCCATCTAGATAACCCCTCACTGTCACCTTGAGCGCTAGATGGTTCCAACAAACACCACAATCTCATAGAGACATCCAACTCAAATTATACTCATGAATTGTATTAATTCCGCTTCCTACTCGCAGTATGCTCTTAATGATCCCGGCTCATGATTTAATTGCCATGTATTTAGCTATTGAGCTTCAAAGTTTATGTTTTTATGTTATCGCATCATCAAAAAGAAAGTTTGAATTTTCCACTATTTAACCTTAGCCAAAGTGCCACACGGTGTGCACACTGTCAACTTCACACATGTGGGGAGAAGCAGAGATTCATTAAAGCACTTGAGTAGCAGAATAGATCTATAGATTAAAAAGCTCATGATCTCATAAGATCATGCATAGAGAGAGATGAACACATAGCTACCAGTAGAACCCTTAGCCTTGAGAGAGAACTACCCCCTCCTCATCATGGGAGCCAGCCACGACGATGGAGATGGCGGTGGAGTCGATGGAGACGGATCCGGGGGCACTTCCCCGTCCCGGCAGGATGCCGGAACAGAGACTTCTATCCCCGGAATCTCCTCTTCAGTGGTGGCGGCGCTGCGGAACTTTTCGTGGAAATCTAATCTTCTATTTAGGGTTTTCGTCCCGGGGTACTTTTATAGGCGAAGAGGCAATGTCGGTGGCGTGGCCTGGGCTGGCCCACGTCACCAGGTGGTGTGTCCACCTCGTGGCCCCTCTCCGTCTCGTCTTCTGGATCCGTGAGTCTTCTGGTAAAATATTGACTTTGGCTTTTGTCTGGTCCAATTCTGAGAATATTTCTGTTCCAGCTTTTCTGAAACCAAAACAGCAGAAAACATGCAACTGGCACTGTGGCGTCTTGTTAATAGGTTAGTTCCAGAAAATGTGTAAAAATACTCCAAAGTGTGGACAAAACATTAGAAAGTAGATACTAAACAATCATGGAACATCAAAAATTATAGATACATTTACAATGTATCAACATCCCCAAGCTTAACTCCTGTTCATCCTCGAGTAGGTAGGTGATAAAAAGAATAATTTTTGAGGTGACATGCACCATCATAATCTTGATCAAGGTATTTGTAAAACATTGATAGCTGGGATCATAGTACTTTAACATAGACATGAAAGATATAGTTCTAACAATAAGACATAGCAACTATGTTGTAACATGAAAAGGTACAAATAAAAGATTCATGAATAACAATGCTTTGAAAGACATTTGTTTGTTTCACATATAGAAAACATAATAAGAATGGTATTCAACTTGTCCATCATGGTGTAGCAAAACATAAATGCATAGGACACCTTCAAAGTTCATAAGGGTGACTAGATACAAATAGTTTAAGAACAAGCAATATCAAAGTTCTGAATCAATCAACAAGCTTTGGGACAATGCACATTAAACTAAGAATGACCACTATGCTCTTTCAATAGGTGCATAAAGATAGAAGATGGAGACTCAACATAAAAGTAAAAGAAAGGCCCTTCATAGAAGGAAGTAAGGATTCAGGTTCCATAAAGAGCTTCCAAAAATAATGGTACTTATTAGCTTTTAGCTCTCATTGCCCCTATCATAAGCATATTTAAGGTGATTAAGGTTAAAGTGAACAAATATGAGGATATGCTTGACAAGTTATAAGCTGAAAATCTCATGCTCCTTGCTTACGAGTACTGTTCCTCATGCTACTCAACTTTAGTCACATGTAAGTTCTTGTCATTTTAAGTACATGTGTATCATATAGAGAACCACCAACGGGGTACCCCTTGCCCAATGATACGAAAGATTCCCCATATCAAAAAGACAAGGCAAGCAGACAATGAGCATCTCAGCAATCTTTTTGTATGCTATTTTCATATGGTTTTCCCCCTTTTTTCTTTTTCTTTTTCTTTTTTCCTCTTTTTTGAATGCTTCACAGATTTCTCACTATGGTTATGCTACAGGTTTCCACCATGATTAGGCATGGCTTAGACGAGCCGCCCGGGCGTTTCTCTAACACATATATGAACTCCATGAGCCTTACAAGCTCCCCTTTCATTTCACACCGCCGAAATCCATAAGCAAAAGAACATGATATCAACTTAATAAAGTGCAATGTTGAAAGCCTTCCCCATGGTAACATGGTTCTGCTAATTCTGAACTTACAAAACGCAACATAGATGGGCACAATGGTTCAAGTTTATTAAGTGCAAGAAAGTAAAGTGTGCCATCAAGTTTGAGAGAGCTTTAATCACTAATTTTCACATAACAAGTTTAATTTGGAAGGTAGATAAAAACATGAATATACTTGGAATAGCAATAATGCTAATAGGTAGGTATGGTGGACTCTTTGGAATAAATTAGTTTTATTTGGAGTTGGATGCATGAGTGGAACTCATACTTGGTACATGTGGAGGCTAGCAAAAGACAAGGAGCGACCAACTAAGAGATCAATAATGGCCATAATCAGGCAAAGTGACAAAACAATATTAATTAAAGCATAAAGTGATATTACAAGTCACAAAACTAAATGATCATAGAGGCTATGGTGACTTGGTATAGTCTTAACATGGTGTGAGCATGCGCAAAGTCAACCCAAATAAAGCATCAAAGGAGAATACCACAATATTATGCTTTTGTATGCTAAAACAACGCATGATTCTTTCAAGGCACATTAAGCAATCTCAATTGTTTGTAACAAGTCATGGTACAGCAATAATCACTAAGCATAAAGTCAAAGCAATATCAAACATGACATGATAAAGTCTATGCCACAGTCAAAACAAGCTTCCTTTTGTACCACTATAAGTATGAAACTTCCTACTCTTTTCCAACACCAATCGAAAACTAAAGCTAAACACAGTGCTAGCAAAGGAGAACACTCAAAGAACAATAAGAGTGGAAACTAGAGTGTTCTAGGCAGTGAATAACGGGGTGTGTCTCTCTCCAAAATAAGCGTGTTGGGATCCAACCAACTTATTGCAGCAAAGAAAGCAAAAAATAAAACTAAAAACAAAATGAAGATGCTCCAAGAACAACACAATTGTGCATGAAACAATAAAAATGAAGTGTTTGAAAGAAAACCTGAGATTTTTATTGATGAAGAAGGGGATGCCTTGGGAATCCCCAAGCTTTGACGCTTGTACTTCTTGAATATTTCTTGGGGTGACACGGGTGGAATCCCCAAGCTTGAGCTTTTGTCCATACTTCATCTTATCACATTGTTCTTCCCTACACATTAAAATTTCCTTCATACAAAACTTCACACAATCTTCATTAGCAACATTAGTGTACTTAAGATAATAAGTCTTTAGGTCCAGTTTCAACACAAGTAAATCTTCCATTAAAGGACAAGCTACTGTAGAAATTTCTTTTAGAAGTTCAAGTGATCAAAGAGAACTCAAAGAGAAAGATATTAAGAGGCAAATGCAAATAATGGCAGAAATCTGTCAAAACAGACCAGAAGGTAAAAATCGATTTTTCCGAAGACTTTCTGTTGCTCAAATCAAAAAGTGTTAAACTAACGAAAGTTAGATAACAACCTGGGGCAGAAGCACAAACAATTACAGCTCAATCTGACGTACAGAGATTTTTCACGAATTTTTATAGCGAAGCACAAAAATCTATTTCGGGACAGCAACTTTCCCAAGTCTTACTTCTTTCTCATTAGAGGTTATTCTTGGCACAAAAATCAAACAAAAAGGATAAGGAGAAGTTATTACTGAGAAAATAATTTCCAAGACTCAACAAAAGAAAAACTTACTGAATAAAAATTTAGGTTATCTCCCAATAAGTGCTTTTCTTTAACGCCTTTGAGCTAGGCATGATAATTTCGATGATGCTCACATAAGAAATATGAATTGAAGTAAAAGAGAGTATCAAGAAGCAAATATGGAACAAATTTAAGTATAACCCACTTCCTATGAAAAATAATCTTGTAAACAAACAAGTCATGAAAGCACAAAGCAACAAGCATAGGAAAGCAAAACAAGTGCAACTTCAAAATTTTCAACATAAAGAGGGGAAACTTAATATTGTTGAGATACATAAAACCATGTTTCCCTTTCTCATAATAACTTTCAGTAGCATCATGAATAAAATTAACAATATAACTATCACATAAAACATTCTTATCATGAGCCACATGCATAAAAGAATTATTACTCTCCCTATAAGCATAGTCATTCTTATTAATCATAGTGGGAGAAAATTCAACAAAATAGCTATCATTATTATTCTCATCACCATAGTCATCAAATATAGGAGGCATATTGTAATCATAATTAATTTTCTTCTCAATAGTAGGTGGACTGAAAATATCATAATCATCATATATTGGAGGTATAGTATCATCAAAGTAAATTTTCTACTCTGTGCTTAGGGGACTAAAAATATCATGCTCATCAAAACCAGCTTCCCCAAGCTTAGACTTTTCCATAGCATTAACAATAATGGTGTTCGAAGAATTCATACTAATAACATTGCTATTAGCATGCAAATAAGGTTCCATAGGTTTTTTAATTTTCTCTTCAAACACTTCATGTCCTAACTCAAGATAAATTCTATAAAGCTCTCTAATTTTGTTGTTGTTTTCCATTAAGCCTAACTAGTGAAAATAAAAACAAGAAACAAAAAGATATAATTGCAGAATCTAAAGGAAGTAACTTCGAGCACTCACACACTAGCAACAATACTAGAAGATATCTTAGTAGCCAGAGGATGTGAGTACCTTTTACCTTACCTTCCTGGCAACAACGCCAGAAAATAGCTTGATGTCTACGCACGCTTCTATTCTTGTAGACAGTGTTGGGCCTCCAAATGCAGAGGTTTGTAGAATAGCAGCAAGTTTCCCTTAAGTGGATCACCCAAGGTTTATCAACTCAGGGAGGAAGTGGTCAAAGGTATCCCTCTCAAGCATCCCTGCAATCAAGATACAAGAAGTCTCTTGTGTCCCCAACACACCCAATACACTTGTCAGGTGTATAGGTGCACTAGTTCGGCGAAGAGATAGTGAAATACAAGTAATATGGATGATTATAAGTGGTAATTGCAATCTGAAATAATAGTGGCAGCAAGCAAACATGTAACATGACTGATTGTAAATGGTGTTTCAATGCTTAGAAACAAGGCCTAGGGGTCATACTTTCACTAGCGGACACTCTCATATAAATATCTTCTCTTTATTATGCTACCCTAAACTACTCTCCAGTTGGACGATGTAGGGCTATAACAGCACACCTTAAAGTTTGCATTCCCCATCTATATAACCCTCACTGTCACCTTGAGCGCTAGATGGTTGCAACAAACACCACAATCTCATAGAGACATCCAACTCAAATTATACTCATGATAAGTATTTATGTAACCTTAGCCAAAGTGACACACGGTGTGCACACTGTCAACTTCACACACGTGGGGATAAGCAGAGATTCATTAAAGCACTTGAGTAGCAAAATAGATCTATAGATTACAAAGCTCATGATCTCATAAGATCACACATAGAGAGAGATGAACACATAGCTACCAGTAGATCCCTTAGCCTCGAGAGAGAACTACTCCCTCCTCAACATGGGAGTCAGCAACAGTGATGGAGATGGCGGTGGAGTCGATGGAGAAGGCTCCGGGGGTACTTCCCCATCCCGGCAGGGTGCTGGAACAAAGACTTCTGTCCCCCGAATCTCCTCGTCGATGGCGGCGACGCTGCAGAACTTTTTATGGAAATTTGATCTTCTATTTAGGGTTTTCGTCCCAGGGTACTTTTATAGGCGAAGAGGCAAGGTCGGTGGCGCGGCCTGGGCTGGCCCACGCCACCAGGTGGTGTGTCCACCTCGTGGCCGCTCTCCGTCTCGTCTTCTGGATCCGTGAGTCTTCTGGTAAAATATTGACTTTGGCTTTTGTCCGGTCCAATTCCGAGAATATTTCTTTTCCAGCTTTTCTGAAACCAAAACAGTAGAAAATAGGCAACTGGCACTGTGGCATCTTGTTAATAGGTTAGTTCTAGAAAATGTGTAAAAATACTCTAGAGTATGGACAAAACATAAGAAAGTAGATACTAAACAAGCATGGAACATCAAAAATTATAGATACGTTTACAATGTATCATGTACTCAGTTGTTTTATTTTACTTTATTATTGCTCTTATACCAAAAAACAACTTTTTTACACAATACTCGCATTTTATCTTGTCACTTAGAACTTTATCTAGCATTTCTATTGTAATATTTATTTCAAGAGTTATTAGACTTCAGACTCCTGCTCCCTTGGGGATCGATATCTTTATTTCAAAACTAGCTACAAACAATCTGTGCACTTGCAGTCATCAAGCTATTTTCTGGCGCTGTTGCTGGGGAGCTAAGCGTTGTGGGTCTTTTAGTTTTTGCTTATTTATTTTTGTCATGCTAAATTTTGTTTTGAGTTACAGGTTTCCACCAACATTATGGAGTTTGAGCATATGACTAGTGCTAACCCACTCAACCACTTTGGGAAGCCCTATGCTATTTATAAAAGAGACAACTCCAATGAGAAGACAAGGGGGTTTGAAATAAATCCTCTACTACTTAGTATTCTACATAAGAAGCAATTTACTGGAGATGAAGAAGACCCTGATCCATATGAGCATATTGCATGTTTGAAAGATATATGTGGCACTTTTCTATTGACAGGATATACCGCTGATGAGGTAAGGGTTAAAATTTTTAGTCAAACTTTGACAAGTATAGCTCTCTCGTGGTATAGATCTCTACCCCCTGAAGCCACTACTACTCGGGATAATCTGGCCTGTGAATTTCTATCAAAATATTATCCATTATCAAAATCTTTTGGAATCAGGCGTCTTATAATGACTTGGAAGAATCGTTCTAATGAAGGACTGGTAAGAGCTTATATTAGATTTAAAGATTTACTATGACTATGTCCTCATCATGATTTGCCTGAATGGTATTTACTACATATCTTTTATGGCGGTTTAATTGAACCTAATAAAATTGAACTAGACTCTTTCACAGAAGGAGCCTTTATGAATCTTCCTATACCTAAAGCTTGGGCTTTACTAAATAGAAATCATGATCATAGAGTTTCGTGGAAATTTGGTCTAGGAAGCAAAGGAGGCGTAGAAATGGAGCATGATTGTATTCATGACTATAATAAAAAAAGTCCATGTTAAAGAATTATCTAAAGAGCTTTATTTAGATTCAGATCTTGTGTTGCAAGTTTTTAAAGATTTTATAGAACATATAAAAGTTCCAAAGGAGGGTCCAGTCAAGTATGATCCACCACCCGAACTTGAAAAGAGAAGAGAAGATAAAGCAACACTGGCCTCCGTATAACTAATATATGAAATGTCTTTCCCTAACACTGCACAAAAGCATATTCATGAATATGAACAGGTCAAAGCATTACAGGAGAAGAAGGTAGAGGAAAGCATGCCAGAAGTCGTGGAACATCTGGAAGAGACCAAAGATGAAGAGGTAACCAAGGAAGCAATTATGCCTATGTACGTACATTGTAACATAGTTGAACTTGATGAAGAGACTTCCATATTGGTTGAAGGTAAGACAAAGGTAAAAGATATGGGTAAGCCTATTCTTCCCTGCATATTTAAAGAAACCTCGCATTATGGTTTATGTGATCTTGGCACCGAAGTTAATGTTATATCTTATGATTTCTACTTAGAAATAAAAGAAGAGATAAATCTGGCTACAATTGAAAATACTGATATGACAATTATGTTAGCCAATAAAAATCTTAGAATTCCAATGGGAGTAGCTGAAGATGCAACTGTCACAATTGGCAACAAAAACTTTCCTATCGATTTTGTAGTTGTTGATATGCGAGCTGACACTCTTTGCCCAATGATAACCCACAAGTATAGGGGATCATGTGTAGCCTTTTTGATAAGTAAGAGTGTCGAACCCAACGAGGAGCTAAAGGTAGGATAAATATTCTCTCAAGTTCTATCAACCACTGATACAACTCTACGCACTCTAAACGCTTGCATTATCTAGGAAATAAAACTAGAGCAACAATACGAGCACTAGTAGAAAACGGACCTTTGGTCCAGGGGCATTAGTCCCAATTCTGCTACAAACTGGGACTAATGCCCCGGTCTCAACGGCTTTATCTGGCCACAGGGGGCGGTAGACACTAGCCCCGGTTTGAACGGACCCTTTAGTCCTGGTTCGTGTAACAAACCGGGACTAAAGGGTGTCAGGCAAGCTGGGTCCAGCGCCAGACCCTTTAGTCCTGGTTTGTTACACGAACCGGGACTAAAGGTCGACCTTTAGTCCCGGTTCTAGAAACAAACCGAGACTAAAGGCCTGGCTATATCTTCTTCCCAACCATCCCGAGCCACCATTTCAAGCTGGTGGCTCCTCCCTCTTTCTTGCTTCAACAAGCTCGAGTTCATGCCCAATTTTCTCTCAAGATTTCTATATTTTGTGGTGCCCCATATATCCAAAGGTTCTAAAAGGTGAGCAACTTCATCCTTTGAACTCTCATTGCTATATTAGCTCATTTCATGCTCTATCTTGTAGATGGATTTGTGGATTTAGTTTGGTAGTAATTTTTGCAATGATAACATGAGATCGATGTTTAGATTCTATCTATCTTGTATTAATGTAAGGAACTCCAAGATAAATATCACAATATGTGGATTCTATCTATATATCTTGTTTTCGCACATAGTCTCGAAATTTGATTTTAGAAGCACACATGCGTGAGTTCATCATTCTAACTAGCTGGGCAAAATACCCTTCTTCGTCTTCAACCTGCCTTCAGCAAACGAAAAAAATGTAACAAAGATAGGGTTAATTCATAAAAGCTTGATAAGAAGACATCATCGTACATCTTCGAGAAGCTCCTCTATGGAGAGCTCCTCGAAGATGTCTGAGGATAGGATCCTAAGACATCTTCGATAAGCTCCACCGTAGTGGTGTCCCTCTCGCACCATCTTGGAGTTAATAACTTCTCTAGCTATAGATTAATACGCCGGATAAATAAAACAATTCACGTATTAGGGAGTGCCTCTATGGCGAGCTCCTCGAAGATGTCTAAGGACGGGATCCTAAGACATCTTCGAGAAGCTCTGCCATAGTGGTGTCCCTGCTCTCGCACACCATCTTTCAGTTTATATCTTCTCTAGCTAGATCAGTATGCTGGTGGAGCTAACTAATTTCACATATTAGAGAGTGCCTCTACGGTGAACTCCTTGAAGATGTCTGAGGACGAGGTCCTAAGACATCTTTGAGAAGCTCCGCCATAGTGGTGTCCCTGGTCTCGCACACCATCTTGCAGTTCTTCACAAGAATGCATACCTATTTATAGATTAAGCAGCACAACATAGTGTCGGGCACTAAAGACATAATGTCGACACACTCACCCTAGTGCTGCCACCCACCCAAAATAGTGTCGTCATTTACTGGCTTAGTGTTGTCCACTAAGAACATAGTGTCGACATGTTGTCGCCACATCCACATTTAGTCCCGTTTGGTGCCTCCAACCGGGACTAAAGGTTCATCATATCTTTAGTCCTGTTTGTTGGCTTTAATTTTGTTTTTTAGACCAGTACTAATTTTATCATCATGATTCTGTTTGATGTACTTAATTAATTATATAATGCAGATGAGCTGACAATGGATGTAGGTTGACCGACTCTCTAGCGAGTTCATTAAAGGCGTGCATTATTTTCTCCTTGTGGCCGAGGCAAACAAGCGGACTGGTTTTATGTCTTGTCCATGTGCTGTTTGTCGGAATCATAAGGAATACTCTTCCTCAAGAGTCCTTCACAGCCACCTATTTTGGTCCGGTTTCATGACCGGCTATAATTGTTGGACCAAGCATGGATAAAGAGGGGTTATGATGGAAGACAACAAAGAAGAAGAGAAAGATACGAATACCCTACTATGTCCCCTGAATACGATGGTACTACAATGGAAGACAATGATGAAGAAGAAGATGAAGAACGGGCATCAGATCTGCCCAATGATGATCTTAGTCGGGCCATTTCTGATGCCTAGGAAGAATGCGTAACTGAAAGGGAGAGGTTGAAGTTTAAGCAGATGTTAGAGGATCACAACAAATTGTTGTACCCAAATTGTGAAGATGGGCACAAAAAACTGGGTAGCACACTGGAATTGCTGCAATGGAAGGTAGAGAACAGTGTGATTGACAAAGGATTTGAAAAGTTGCTGAAAATAATGAAGAAGTTGCTTCCAAAGGATAACGAATTGCCCGCCAGTACCTACGAAGCAAAGAAGGTTGTCTGCCCTCTAGGATATCAGTGCAGAAGATACATGAATGCATTAATGACTGCATCCTCTACCGCGACGAGGAGTACGAGAATTTAGATGCATGCCCAGTATGCACTACATTGCGGTATAAGATAAGACGAGATGGCCCTGGTGATGTTGAGGGCGAGGGCCGCATGAAGAGGGTTCCTGCCAAGGTGATGTGGTATGCTCCTATAATACCACGGTTGAAACATTTATTCAGGAACAAAGAGAATGCCAAGTTGTTGCGATGGCACATGGAAGACCGTAAGAAAGACGAGATGTTGAGACACCCCGTTGATGGGTCGCAGTGGAGAAAAATCGAGAGAGAGAGTTCCCGGACTTTGCAGGTGCCGCGAGGAACTTATGGTTTGGTCTAAGTACAGATGGCATGAATCCTTTTGGAGAGCAGAGCTGCAGTCATAGCACTTGGCCTGTGACTATGTGTATCTATAACCTTCCTCCTTGGTTGTGCATGAAGCGGAAGTTCATTATGATGCCAGTGCTCATCCAAGGCCCGAAGCAACCCGGCAATGACATTGATGTGTACCTAAGGCCATTAGTTGAAGAGCTCTTACAGTTGTAGCACAGACAAGGTGTACATGTGTGGGATGAGAACAAGCAGGAGGAATTTGACCTACGAGCGTTGTTGTTCATAACAATCAATGATTAGCCTACTCTTAGTAACATTTCAGGACAAACAAACAAGGGATACAATGCATGTACACACTGTTTAAATGAGATTGAAAGTATATATTTGGATAAATGTAAGAAGAATGTGTACCCGGGGAATCGTCGTTTTCTTCCGCCCACACACACCCTAAGAAAGAAAGGTAAGCATTTCAATGGTGAGGCAGATAGCCGGTGTAAGCCTATCCACCGTACTGGTGATGATGTATTTGATATGGTGAAGGATTTAAAAGTAATATTTGGAAATGGTCCTGGTAAACAATCTGTTCCGAAGGACGATGTCGGACACGCACCCGTGTGGAAAAATAAATCTATATTTTGGGAGCTACCCTATTGGAAAGTCCTAGAGGTCCGCTCTGCAATTGACGTGATGCACCTGACGAAGAATCTTTGCATGACGCTGCTAGGCTTCTTGGGCGTGTATGGGAAGAATAAAGATACACCGGAAGCACGGCAGGACCAACAACGTATGAAAGACCGAGATGGCATGCATCCAGAGCTGTTGAAGGTACTGCCAGCTATGCTCTTACCAAAGAAGAGAAGAAAATATTTTTTGAAGTCCTTTATAGTATCAAGGTCCCGTTTGGTTTCTCGTCGAACATAAAGGGGATAATAAATATGGCAGATAAAAAATTTCAAAACCTAAAGTCTCATGACTGCCACGTGCTTATGACACAGCTGCTTCCGATTGCATTGAGGGGACTCCTGCTCAAAAATGTTCGAGTACCCATTGTGAAGCTATGTGCGTTTCTCAATGCAATTTCTCAGAAGGTAATCAGTCTAGATAGTCTACCAAGGTTACAGAAAGATGTGGTCCAATGTCTTGTCAGCTTCAAGTTGGTGTTCCCACCATCCTTCTTCAATATTATGACGCACCTCTTAGTTCACCTAGTCGAAGAGATTAACATTCTCGGTCCTGTATTTCTACACAATATGTTCCCCTTTGAGAGGTTCATGGGAGTCTTAAAGAAATATGTTCATAACCATGCTAGGCCATAAGGAAGTATCTCAATGGGATATGGAACAGAGGAGGTCACTGAGTTTTGTGTTGACTTTATTCTTGACCTTAAGCCCATCGGTGTTCCTGAATCACGACATGAGGGTAGACCGAGTGGAAAAGGCACACTAGGAAAGAAAGCAAGGATATGTATGGATGGACATTCTCTCACTAAAGCAGACTACACAGTTCTGCAAAGTTCCACCTTGGTGGCTCCATATATCGAGAAACACAAGAATATTGTACACTCCAACAACCCGGGGAAGCCTAGCTCTTGGATTAGAGATGAACACATGAGGACTTTCAGCGGTTGGTTGCAGACACATCTCATGAATGACATCAATGTTGGAGAGTAGTTGTACTTGTTGGCCAGGTCACCATCTTCGACTATATTGACTTTCCAAGGGTACGAGATAAATAGGAATACATTTTACATGATCGTCCAAGATAAAAAGAGCACCAACCAAAACAGTGGTGTCCGATTTGATGCAACTGACGAGAATGGGCAAAAGGATACATATTATGGTTACATAGAGGATATATGGACCTTATTTTAAGGTCCCTTTGTTTCAGTGCAAATGGGTCAAGCTGACAGGAGGCAGCGTTGAGGTAGACAAGTAATACGAAATGACAACAGTGGATCTCAACAACATTGCATATAGAGATGAACCATTTGTCCTAGCCAATGATGTGGCTCAGGTTTTTTATGTGAAGGACATGTCTACCAAACCGACAAAAAGGAAATATAAGCAAAATAATACAGCATACGATGAGCCAAAGTGCCACATAGTTCTTTCAGGAAAAAGAAACATCGTGGGGGTGGAGGATAAGACAGACATGTCAGAATATTATGATAAGTTTCATGAAATTCCGCCCTTCGGAGTGAAGGATGACCCAAGCATCCCGTTAAGTAAGGAAGATGCTCCATGGTTACGAATTAGAAGAAAACCCTAACAATAGAGATGTGTGGATGTTGGTGATGTACAATATTATTAAACCTTTATTTTGAATGATCTGCTTATATATATGGATATGAACTGTCTCGATCTCAATCGGTAGTATTGCAACTTGCTGTGGCCAACAACTTAACAAAGACATTTATTAATATTAAAACGTAAAAATTAGTCATAATCATTTCTAGCCCTATAGTACACAGCTTCAGAGTCATCTTCGGAATCGTCATCGTCATCATCGTCGCTCGTAGCACGCGGCTGGATCCTTAGCCCTTCCCCGGCTTGTGCACGGGGGAACGGGGGAGGGGGCACCTGCCACTCTAGCCTCAGATTCAAGACGCGCGGGGGAGGGGGCTCCCAGATGATGACCCCATTACACCCTCGGCCTTCACCACCACCACCACCATTCTTGTGGCTATGCGGCTGATGAAAGTGCGGGTACCTCAGATGAGGATGGTCTCCCATGGTGATGTAGCGCATCACGTTGGCGATAGTCCGGTTAGCCCACCAAAGGCGGCGACCGACCTCATTGTGGTTCACTAGGGGCGGGCTGTCACCCTCGTACCTAGCAAGCTCCCTTTCCTGCCGGTTTCCGAAGAAAGCATTCTAGGTGTCGAGGTTGTCGAGATCCCAATGGGGATACATCCGCTGCTCCGGTGTGAGGTCGAGGTAGAAGTGGTTCGTGATGGCCGCCTGGCAGACCGAACCTTGAGGCACAGAAGGAACAGAAACCCCTCCAGCGCTCAGCATCCAGTCGGCGGGCAGCCGGTACCCCGGCGGGCATGGGTAGCTGGAGGCGCACAGCGCCTCGGTCTTATCGAGCGTCAGAAAGGCCCAGTAAGCGGTGTCCATTGTTGTGAGAGAAAGGTGTGGATGTATGGATGGACATGGCGTTTGGCCTAGATATAGAGGGAAATGGCAGGAAAACATGGCGGGAAGCGGGGGAAATGGCGGGAAAACATGGCGGGAAGTGGGGGGAAATGGCGGGAAAACATGGCGGGAAGCGGGAGAAATGGCGGGAAATATCTAGTCCCGGTTAGTGGCTCCAACCGGGGCTAAAGGCCCCCGAAATATCTTTTAGTCCCAGTTACTAGTTTTAGTATTAAATATTATATTTCTAATGAGTATATTATTTTTTGTGAATATTTTGATATATTATATGTATTTTTCTATTGTTTAAATAATAAACTATATTTTTCCAACTTTTATACTAAATATAATACTTGTTAAACAATAGATAATTTTATTTAAGTTGTATAATAGAGTATGATAATAGATTTAAATTATAGATCTTCTTTTTCTGAAAATTTTGATATATAATACATAATTTTCTAAAAACTATAAACCATTTTTATTTTTGGCGCCAAAAACACCCTTTAGCGCCGGTTTTATTGGTCATGTATTACAAACCGGGGCTAAAGGGTGACCAATAGAAACTGGGGCTAAAGGGGTATGCCGCGCGGGAATAGCGGCGGGCCGAAAAGACCTTTAGCCCTGGTTCCTTTAGCCCCAACCGGGGCTAATGGGGGGGGTATAAATACCCCCACCCCCACCCCGGGTCGAGCCACGACCCGGAGAGCCCATTCTTCTTCCCAGAGTAGACGAACCGCGCGTCGTCGTTGCCGTGCCCATGGAGAGGCTCGCCGCTGCCGTTGCTGCCCGTCGCGCCCGTGGAGAGCTCGCCGCCGCCGTTCTTGCCGGCCGCCACGAGTTCACTCCGCCTGCCATAGTCTTCCCCCGTGCCGCCGTTGCCACCTGTCGCCCGTGGAGAGCTCACCGTTGCCGCCGACGTCCTCCGCCGCCCCTGCAAGTGAGGTCAATTTCTAGTTAGTATATATATGTTAATTAGCTAGTTTAGGTTAGTTTAGGTTAGGTTAGTATTAGTTAGTATTAGGGTTAATTGTTAGTATTAGTTAAGTTTAAAATTAGTATTAGTTAAGTTAGAATTAGAATTAGTATTAGTATTAGGTTAATCTAGTTATTAGTATTAGGGTTAATTCTTAGTATTAGTTAAGTTAGAATTAGAATTAGTATTAGTATTAGGTTAATCTAGTTATTAGTATTAGGGTTAATTGTTAGTATTAGTTAAGTTAAAATTAGAATTAGAATTAGAATTAGTATTAGGTTAATCTAGTTATTAGTGTTAGGGTTAATTGTTAGTATTAGTTAAGTTAGAATTAGAATTAGTATTAGGGTTAATTGTTAGTATTAGTTAAGTTAGAATTACTATTAGGTTAATCTAGTATTAGTATTAGGGTTAATTGTTAGTATTAGTTAAGTTAGAATTAGTATTAGTATTAGTTGTTAGTATTAGGGTTAATTAGGTAAATACCCCCACCTCCACCCCGGGTCTAGCCACGACCCGGAGAGTCCGTTCCGTCCTAGGGGTATAACCCTAAATAGCTGTTTATAGTAGTTAGTGTTAGGTTTAGGGTTAGTGTTATTAGGGTAATACTTAGTGATTTAGTTACTGTTTATGTTTTATGATTGTTTATTGCTATTATTTAGTTATGCCGTGTCCTCCTCGTCCGAGCCTACTGGACTCCGCCGGTTCCGGGGATGTCCGAGCCTAGGCTCCACCGGGCTGGCACTAGGAGGTGCTACCTATCGGGACTCGTACCTTGGTGAGGAATCCAAGTATCATCGTCGACCCGGAGCTTCTTTGGTGGCGTTCACGTGGTCCAGGAGTGGTGTAGAGGGAGACGGCCCCCGAGGTGGTGGTACGTCTTCGTATCAGGGAGGAGGACAAGCATGTCCGCTGATATATGTATCTTTTGGTGAACAGGTTCTCCAATATCTGGCATGTTCACGGATCTGATCACCCGAGCTATTCTCCGGTGATGGTTCCTTTTCTCCGGGTGCAGAGCTGCCGTGGCATAGAACGCGGCACCCGAGTTCGCTAGTTTTATATTATGAGCGAGATATGAGCGAGATGTATTATTGTACTTTATCTTATATTATTGTACTTTATCTTAATGCAAAATTGTTTCATTATTAGTATGTAATCTTTTTTCTATATCCAAGTCGTCGCAATTGTAATATTCTTTTACTTAATGCAAAATTGTTTTATCTTTTTTGTATTAGTTAAGCTATGGATGGTAGACAAAATGAAGAGGAGATTCTCAACATGATAGATCAGGGTACTGGGGGTTCTTATTACGATGATGGCTCCCAGTATCTTAATTTGTTTGGAGGAGACGAGGGTGGAGACGATGGTGCTGACCATGGTGGAGACCATGGTGAAGACACCATAATAATAACAAAGTCCGGCGAGGTATATAAAGCCTCTACCGATTGATCACTAGTATAGATGCACTAATTGATTAGTATATATGTAGTGACGAATGTTTCTTCTTTTAGACCTCCGCATCCGGCCAATCTTCTACAAGGACAAGAGGCCCGTCAGAAAAGTTGCCCGCTGATGTCCGTTTCAGCATTGACTTAGTCTCTGCACTGGGTCAACCGTTGGAGCCGAAAGAATCTGTGAATGCATTTGTACATCAATGCGGAGTGATTGTTAGAGACACCATCCCGATCACCACGCGAGAGTGGAATAAGCCAGGAAAGAAAAGGGATCTAGCTGGGGCTAGTTTTGTAGATGACAGAGCGAGAGATGCGACGTGGAATTCTCTCATGACACATTTCACCCTACCAGTCTTGGAGACTGATGAGCTCACATAGCAAATGAAGAGGAAAGTCAAGGCATGGGCTCTTAAGAAGATGGGTGAACTATTCAAGGACTAGAAGAAAATATTGTACCACAACTATGTGAAGAAGAAAAAAACTCCTCCATTCACTGGCCCACTAGAGATGCAGCAGGATAACTGGGCCGCATTTGTGGAATACAAGAACTCGGCACGAGTTGTGGCAATGTTAGAAAAGAATAAGCTAAATGCAGCCCAAAAGAAATATCACCATCGTATGGGCACAGGTGGCTACAAGAGTGCCATGCCTAAGTGGGATAAAGCTGAGGCCGACCTAGAGGCTAAAGGGGTCACTCCAGCTATGTCTCGTTGACCCAGGAGGTCAAGAAATTGGTTACTCGGGCATGGGGCATCGTATGACCCAGAAATAGGCGAGATTGTTGCAACCAAAGAAGTTGCTGCACCCAAAAATGATCTTATTAAAGTGATAAAAGAGGTTGAAGAGGGAAAGTTTGTTCCCGACAAAGAGAACGATGAGCTGACAAAGGCCCTCGGGAATCCTGAAAAGGCTGGACAAATAAGAGGCTTCAGACCTTCTTGTCCATGGGCTATCAGGTTTCTCGAGGACCTTGACACGTATAGAAGACGATCGAGAAAAACGAAGCGGCAAAAAGAGCAGGATGCAGAGCAGTTCGCGAGGTTTGAAGCCATGTTGCAGGAGCATCAGCAGGAGCTTAATGAACTTAAAGGTCTCCGACAGCAAGATCCTGCACCAGACAGTACGGTCGGCCCATCGCAACGGAAATCAGCATGGCTTCCACGAAGGGCCATGATAATGATGCAACGATGGATGTGTACCCCGTGGATGCAATTAAGGAGAAGACTAGTTGTGAGCTGCATGTTGAACTGAAGAACATATCGATGAAGGTGGCGGTCGGCTTTGCTTAACTTCTGCAACGGGAGCGACCTACCATTGCAATCTGATTCCAGCTGGCTATGCTCGTGTCGGTGTGGATGAAGTTCAACCGCTGTGTTAGTCACTACAACTTGACTTCCCTAGAGGTGAAGGGGAGACGAGACTGGGAGAAGTCATGAGTGGCTTCATTCTTTCGAAAAGGGAATACATCAAGTTTCCAGGCTCGACACCAAGGCCACCTTCTCCACCGAGAAACAATCCATCACCTCCAAGGCCACCGTATCCTCCCAGTAAAAGTCCACCTCCAAGTCCACCTCTAAGGGCACCGTCTCCTCCTAGTAAAAGTCCACCACCTTCAAGTCCAATCCATGACCTCAACACGAGTGCATCTCAATCTACACAGCTGCCTCCACCCACAAAGGGCCAAAAGCGGAAGAATAGCACCGCTCTGTCGAGCGATAACCGACGCCCAAAGCGACAATTGTCGCCCCTCCCAAGAGTAACGCTGGTTCCTCCCAAGAGGGCCTATGACCTGAATGATGACGAGACCGATGCGGTCGTATGGGCCGAAGTGGATGCGCATTTTAAAAAGAAACAACATGAGCCAGAGGTCCAAATAAAATCGGAAACCAAGGAGGACTTTAGGAAATTAGTGACGCAACCATCCCAAGCTCAGTTAAATGCGCCAGATGACTATACACGATGTCTTCAGAAGACACTGAAACATAAGAGATCAAGTGGTAGAGGAAGCATCACAAAAGACATTCCCCAGCAGAGGGAACACGCAAAACAATCGAGTGGTAGCAGAAGCATCAGAACGGATGTTCCCCAGCTGGGGAAACAAGCAAAGCAATCAAGTGGTAGCAGAAGAATCAAAAGAGACGTTCCCCAGCTGGGGAAACAAGCAAATCAATCGACCCCCCCGGTCCAGGTGCCCGAACCTCAACTATATGGGGGAGAACCTTTGCATATGGAAACGACTAAGATATTGGCCGAGCAATGTAATATGTCTATTCATGACATTATTCATGGCGATCATATGCCCAAGGCTGAGGTAGCACCCAAATTTGTTCACGGGGAGCCTCTGCTCAGTTCTGAGAGGCTTCGGGATATGCCAACAAAAATGTGACGATTGCATGAATGGTACATGAAAGTATCAAAAGAAGAGCGATATTGGCTCATAGCAAAAGTTCGAAAAGACCATTACTTCACTGAAGACGAGGTCCCTATTGAATTTACAGAATTATTTCAATTATTCAATCTAAAGGAACTCGACAAATCTATCCTCAGTTGCTATTGTCTGTAAGTGATTACTTTATTTATGTAATTAAGTCTCTATCTCAGCTTGTTCAATTCATTCCCGGTAAGTATACTCACTATATTCTTTTGTACGCTATATATAATGATGCAGATTGAAGATTCTCGAATGTAAAAGAAAGGCTATCAACGGATTTGGGTTCATTGACCCACATCGAGTTAATGGAGCTGTGCTAAAGGATAAGCCACTGGAGACCGAGCACTGGTTTCTCATGAACCAACATTTCTGTAATGAAATACTCTTTCCTTACCACGAGGGCAAGTGAGTTCTTGTACACATTAACTTTTTCTTACTCGATGTTCAGTGTAGAGTTACTGACATATTTAAACCATGCGTAGGTACCACTGGATTCTTCTAAGAATTTCAGTTGACTTGGGAAGAGTTCACATCATGGACTCACTAAACAAAGACATTGAAGACTACTGCAACATTATCGATATGCTCCTGAGGTAATTTCAACCATTCTCGCACTATATCGGTTTCTTTCATTCATTTTCTGGGATATCAAGTAGTTATTAACTCATACATTCATTTTCTTTGTCGGGTAGTGTTTGGACACGGTTCAAGAACAAGGTCTGCGGTCAATGGCGTGAGGAGCTATTTTTTAAATCGGTCTCGGTAAGTAGTACGAGCTAAGTCCGCGCATCTATTTAATTCTAGTTTATGTGCATTTATCATGCTAGAGTTATTATTTGATTGAATTCTATTCTTGTAAAGTGCGCGAGGCAGCCACGGGGGACTAATCTATGTGGATTCTACGTGCGCGAGTTCATTCGCATCACTACTGGGAAGCCCTTGCAAACTGTTCGAGTAAGTAAACAATATATTCACCCTTTATTTTTATTACAAAAAGTTGTGTTGAGCCTAATTCATATGATCTCCTTCTTTATAGTTGGACGCGATGCGGGACAAGCTCCTACCAGAGGACCGCCTACTAGCAATCCAAGAGGAATTGGCTGGATTTTTTGTCGACGAGGTCATAGACCCATACAGAGAATACTCTCTACATAGACCCTAAAGCATCCATGTAATGATCTCCATGTAATCAAATAGACAGGCTCTGGACCCGGTTGGGACTCCATGTAATGATCGACCTTTCATGCATGTATGCTTGTAAGAGAAATTATATTATATATATGCATCAATGTGTACAAGTACTGTGTAGTAGCGTTCTATATATATATATATGAAAACTTTTTTCTAATGAAAACACATAATGAAAAATAATTGAACACAAAACACAAAATGAAAAGAAAAACACAAAACCCTAAAACCCTATCTCCTGCCGCGACAGCCAAATGGCCCAAAATGTTGCCGCGACAGACACCCTTTAGTCTCGGTTCGTGTTACGAACCGGGACTAAATGTCCTCCAGCCTAGCTCGACTCATGGGGCCATGTGGTGGACCTCTAGTCCTGGTTCGTAATAGAACCGGGACTAAAGGCCGGACCTTTAGTCCCGGTTTGCAATCTGGGACTAAAGGTCCTTACGAACCGGGGCTAATAGCCTGGTTTCTACTAGTGGAGTAATAGAGAAAGCTTTGCATGATAATAAATAACAAGAAAGTAAAGCTAGTTGCTTCAGCAATAAAATACACTAAACTAACAGAACCATGAGTGTGGAATAATGGTGGTAATTGTGGTGGCTTTGTCCAAGTTTAAATAGCGAATAGATCAGGTTCATTGTCTTCGATGCAGTTTTCTATGTGGGACAGGCTAAATATACATGCGCTTCACTACTTGGAATTACATGTACTATATGATTGGATTGTTAGCAGACATCCGTAAGTACTAATCAATGCATTAAGGTTTCCCCAACCATAGACTTAAGTTTAATGGTCCTCTTACTCCCATACGTGCAACGTTCCAGTCAAGGCCCTCGTGTTTCTCACTCCCGTAACTCCCCTTCCTTTTACACATACTACAAACCCTATGATGTTTAATCCATGCACACACAAATATAATGGACACCAAAGGACTGTACCATATCAACATACAACTCTAATGAACCAAAGACGTTCAACCATTCAATTTAAGAACAAAAAACTACGCAGACATGACATAGATCATAGGATTATAACTTATAACATCAAACACCATGTTTACATAGGACGGTACAGAGGTGTGTGGGAGGATGAACCACTGCATACTAGGAGGGTTAGGTGATAGAGATGACGGTGAAGATGGTGAAGAGAGCGGCGGCTGCGCTGGCGGCGGCGCGGGGGAATCCTTCCCCACCGCCGGTATCATGGGGGAGCACCGCCCCTTAGCCCCCTTCCTTCATGGATTCTTGGGAGCCCTCCTCCATGGAGATGGGATCCATGGGGGAGGCAAAAACGTGGCTTTGGTGGCTGCAAATTCGTGGGTGGAGATGCCCTGGGCGAATTAAGTTTCCTCCCTTTATATAGCTTCTCGGATTCTCGTCACCCCATCTTGGGCTGCAGTATATCTGGCCTAGAAGGCCCCTCCAGATTCTTCATAGAGTGCTCATTATGGTTATGCTGCAAGTTTCCACCATGATTAGACATGGCTTAGGCTAGCGGCCCAGGCGTTTCTCTAACACACATACAAACTCCATGATCTTACAAGTTCCACTTTTATTTCACACTGTCGGGATCCATAAGCAAAAGAATCATGATATCAACAGGGTACAATGTACAAGTGCAATGTTGAAAGCGTTCCCCATGATACATGGTTCTGCTAACTTCAACTTATAAAGCGCAAGCATATACGCAACAAAGATGGACACAATGGTTCAAGTTTATTAAGTGCAAGAAAAATAAAGTGTGCCATCAAGTTCGTGAGAGCTTTAATCACTAGTTTTCACATAACAAGTTTAATTTGGAAGGTAGATAAAAGCATAAATATACTTGGAATAGCATATGCTAATAGGTAGGTATGGTGGACTCTTTGGAATAACTTGGTTTTATTTAGAGTTGGATGCATGAGTGGAACTCATACTTGGTTATCGAGGCTAGCAAAAGACTGGGAGCGACCAACTAAGAGAGCAATAATGGCCATAATCATGCAAAGCGACAAAACATCATTGATTAAAGCATAAAGTGATATTACAAGTCGAAAACTAAAGGATAATAAAGGCTATGGTGACTTTGGATAGTCATAACATGGTGTGAGCATGCGCCAAGTCAACCCAAATAAAGCATCAAAGGAGAATACCACAATACGATGCTTTAATATGCTAAAACAACGCATGATTCTTCCAAGGCACATTAAGCAATCTCAATTGTTTATAACAAGTCATGCTATAGCAAAAATCACTAAGCATAAAGCCAAAACAATATCAATCATGACATGACAAAGCATATGCCACAGTCAAAAACAAGCTCCTTTTACCACTTAAGCATGGACTTTTCCTACTCTTTTCCAATCCAAACCAAACTATTTGAAAACTAATGTATGAAAGTGGGGGTCCAACCAATTTATTCAAGCAAACTAAGAAAACCAAGAAAACAAAAAACCAAAAACAAAAACGAAGACGCTCCAAGAACAACACAACTGTGCATGAAACAATAAAAATGAAGTGTTTGGAAGAAACCTGAGATTTTTATTGATGAAGAAGGGGATGCCTTGGGCATCCCCAAGCTTTGACGCTTGTACTTATTGGATATTTCTTGGGGTGACACGGGGTGGCATCCCCAAGCTTGAGCTTTAGTCCATTCTTCATCTCATTACATCACTCTTTCCATACACCTGAAATTATTCCTTCATACAAAACTTCACACAATCTTTATTAGCAACATTAGTGCACTCAAGATAATAAGTCTTTGGGTTCAGTTCCAACACCAATAAAACTTAAATTAAAACACAAGCTACTGTAGCACTTCCCTTGGAAAGCTCAATTCCCCAAAGAGAACTCAAAAAGGAACCAACAAGAAGCAAATGCAAATAATGGCAGAAATCTGTCAAAACAGACCAGCAGGTAAAAACCAATTTTTTCGAAGACCTTCTGTTGCTCAAATCGAAAAGTGTTGAACTAACGGAAGTTAGATAACAACCTGGGGCAGAAGCACAGAAATTCACGCCTCAAACCTACGTACATAGATTTTACATGAATTTTTTACAGTGAAGAACAAAAATCTGTTTCAGGACAGCAACTTCCCCAAGCATAACTTCTCTCTTATTAGAGGTTACTATTGGCACAAAAAGCAAATAAAAGTGATAAGGAGCAGTTATTACAGAGGTAATAACTTCCAAGACTCATCTAAAACTTTTGGGTTATCTCCCAATAAGTACTTTTCTTTAACGCCTTTAAGTTAGGCATAAGAAGCAAGAAAAAGGATCAAGTATTCTCAAATGAAGAAGCATTAAAACCAAATTTCTTGCCCTTACCTCTCTTACCGTTATTCTTAACCTTGGAGAACATATGATTGTTTGGTGGAGAAGAAAAGTGCATGGTGCCCTTTTCCACATCTATTATTGCTCCAAGGAGCTTCAATAGGGATCTGCCAAGTGTAATTTGTCCTTTTCCTACACATTCAATAACAAGATAATCAGTAGAAACCATTTTCCCTAGGATCTTTGTAAAGACTCCTTTAGCTATTCTAATGGGTAATATTGTGGCATTATTAGCCAGAAATATTTCTTCTCCCCCTTCAGAAAGTCCCCAAAGATTCAAAGATTCATAGATATCTTTAGGCATAAGACATAATTCAGACATGATATCACAGCGAGCATGAAAAGTTTCATTATTTATAACAATCTTTACTGTGGGAAGCCATTTTGAGGGTTCAAAATATATTGGAACATAGTCATGATACTCTATAAGTGTGTTATAGCAATCTTTTAAACTAGTAGTGCGGGTCTCAAGAGTGTTCAATCTAGCAAATATGTTTATAAAGGAAAAATCAGATTTGCTAGGCAAGTTGTAAGTAAAGACCAACTTCTTTATGGCATTAAAAGCATCATCCTCATTGCATTGGAGGAAATCTCTTCCCACTAGAGCATCCAAAGCATATCTATAGCAAAGAGCAATTCCAAGATAAAAACTGCTAAGAAACAAGCTTTGAGTCATTTTGGGTTCAGTTTTTTCATGTAAATCAGAGATTCTAGACCAAGCTTCTTTGAAACTCTCTTCAATTCCTTGTTTGAAAGTGAAAATCATTTCCTCAGGTGACATAGTGATTGGAGCAAAGCTAGACATAATGGCAACTTAAGATAGGAACTAATAATACTTTTTGTGTGTTTTTAATAAAGAAAGCAAACTAGAACAACTAATTTTTTGTGTGTTTTTGATAAAGAAACAAGCAATCAAAACAGAAATAAACTAAAAAAAACAAAAATAACAAAGTAAAGAGATTGGTTATGAGGGACTCCCCTTGTGAAGATGTCCTTGACTCCCCGGCAACGGCGCCAGAAAAGGTCTTCAATAACAAGGTAATATAGAAAGCTTTGCATGATAATAAATAACAAGAAAGTAAAGCTAGTTGCTACAGGAATAAAATACACTAAACTAACAGAACCATGAGTGTGGAATAGTGGTGGCTTTGTCCAAGTTTAAATAGCGAATAGATCAGGTTCATTGTCTTTGATGCAGTTTTCTATGTGGGAGAGGCTAAATATACATGCGCTTCACTACTTGGAATTACATGTACTATATGATTGGATTGTTAGCAAACATCCGTAAGTACTAATCAATGCATTAAGCTTTCCCCAACCATAGACTTAAGTTTAATGGTCCGCTTACTCCCATACGTGCAACGTTCCGGTTCACGTCCTCTAGTTTCTGTCACTCCGGCAGAACTCCCCCTTCCTTTTACACATACTACAAACCCTATGATGTTTAATCCATGCGCCCACAAATATAATGGACACCAAAGGACTATACCATATCAACATACAACTCTAATGAACCAAAGACGTTCAACCATTCAATCTAAGAACAAAGAAACTACACAAACATGGCATAGATCATAGGATTATAAATTATAGCATCAAACACCATGTTTACATAGGACGGTACAAAGGTGTGTGGGAGGATGAACCACTTCATACTAGGAGGTTTAGCGGATGGAGATGACGGTGAAGATGCTGAAGAGAGCGGCGGCGGCGGCCCGGGGGACTCCTTCCTCGCCACCGGTATCATGGGGGAGTACCGCCCCTTAGACCCTTTCCTTCATGGCTTCTTGGGAGCCCTCCCCCATGGATATGGGATCCATGGGGAGGCAAAAACGTGGCTTTGGTGGATGCAAATTCGTGGGTGGAGATGCCATGGGCAAATTAGGTTTCCTCCGTTTATATAGTTTCTCGGATTTCCATCACCCCATCTTGGGCTGCAGTAAATCGGGCCTATAAGGCCCGTCCGGACTCGGAATCAGCTAAATTTTATATTCAGAACGTTTGTCGTGAAATTTCCAACAACTTTTTAGCAGAAGAGTTTTCCGTTTGACGCTGTCTTCGACCTAAAACGTGACCATCTTCAAAAAGAGTTCCGAGACAGATTTCTGGAAAAATCCTAATTTGACTCCAACAAGGTTTCCACTTGTATTCTTGGTAATTCCTACACATAAAAGTGTAAAACAAGAACATTGTGCACTTTTGCAACTATTAGTAGGTTAGTCCAAATAAATCATAAACTTTATAAAAAAGGAGTGTCAAAAGCATATTATTAGCATAAAACCATCAAAAATTATAGATACGTTATGGGCGTATCAGCCAATTATATTTGGAAGGAACTTTTTGGTTGATATAGGTGCCTACGTTAATTTCAACAAGGAGATTGTGTCTCTTAAGCTTGGAGGAACATAAAGTAAATTCCATTTTTCCAAATTTAAAGACATGCCTCCACAGATACGAGAAGAAGAAGAAGAAGAGAGAACTATTGAGGAAATGGCGGCTCTTTTATTTAGTAATCAAGAAGAAGAAATAAATGAAGGATCCAAATTATGAAGAAATAGTTATGGAGGATAAGTCCCTGGGAGAACTAGAAAATGAATTCAATTCACTTCCTATTCTGGTACCTCCAACCAATGAGGCTTTTGAAGAGCCAGAAAAGAGAGGGGACGAGGAACTACCACCCCCAGAGTTGAAGGCTCTACTAGAAAATCTCAATACAAGTTTTTAGATGATACAAATAAATTCCCTGTTATTATTAGTGCTAAACTTTCAGGAGAAGAAGAAGAACTCGTGAAGATACTTAAGGAGCATCGCCAAGCCTTTGGGTACTCAATGGATGACTTGAAGGGCATTAGTCCCATGATAGCCGTCCATCGAATATTCATGGAAGAAGGTGCTAAACCAATTGCAGAATTTAATAGAAGATTGAAGCCTAAAATGAAAGAAGTGGTAAGAAAAGAAATTGTACGCTTATTGGACGAAGGTATAATATATCATGTTAAAGAAAGTGAATGGGTAAGTCCTATTCATTGTGTCCCTAAGAAGGGCAGTTTTACTATTGTTCCTAATGAAAATAATGAATTGATACCTACTAGAACTATTGTTGGGCATAGAATGTGCATAGACTTCAGAAAAATAAATAAAGAGACTAGGAAAGATCACTATCCATTACCGCTCATAGATCAAACTTTAGACATGTTAGCAAACCATACTCATTTTTGTTACTTGGACGGATAGTCTAGTTTTTATCAAATAGATGTTCATCCGGATGACCAACTTAAAACAACTTTCATTAGTCCTTATGGTTTACATGCTTACCGACGTATGCCTTTTGGTTTATGTAATGCTCCAGCTACTTTTCAATGATGTATGACTGCTATATTTGTGGATTTTATAGAACTTATAATGGAAGTATTTATGGATGAATTTTCTGTCTATGGAACTTTGTTTACCAGTTGCTTGGATAATCTCAAAAGATTTTTGCAGTGTTGAGAAGAAACTAATCTTGTTCTAAACTAGGAGAAGTGCCATTTTATGGTCAAAGAAGGTATAGTCCTTGGACACAAGGTATCAGGTAATCGAATTGAAGTTGATAGAGCTAAGGTTGAGGCAATAGAGAGAATGCCACAACCTAGGGATATTAAAGGTATAAGAAGTTCTCTTGGTCATGTGGGTTTTTATAGAAGGTTCATTAGAAATTTCTCTGGGATACCTAAACATTTGACTAACCTCTTGCAAAAGGGAATAAGATTTAATTTTGATGATAAGTGTCTTGAAGCCTTTGATAAACTCAAAAATGCTTTATCTCGTGCTCCCACCATTAAACCACCTATCTGGGATACAACCTTTGACTTAATATGTGAAGCTAGTGATGATGTAGTAGGAGTAACTCTGGGACAACATATTGGTCATAGATTTAATATTATACATCATGCTAGTAGAACTCTTAATGGTGCTCAAAAGAATTACCCTAAGGAAAAAGGAACTTTTTGCTGTATTTTTCTCTTGTGATAAATTCCGTTCCTATATAATTGATGCAAAGGTAAGAGTTCACATGAATCGTGATGGCTTAAAAGAACTCCTCGAAAGGAAAGACCATAAGCCAAGACTGACCCGTTGGATTCTTTCAGTTCAAGAATTTGAGTTGCAGATTATGCAAAGGCAAGAAATAAAGATGCTGGATACGGTATCCATGTTTGCTCAGCAAGACATTATTCTTATTGAGAGGAACTTTGGTCCTGGTGATTTTCATTTACAAGAATTACTCAATGAACTAAGGTCAATTCCTTCAAGAGATAAGAAGTCTTTGTTGTTGGAGGAACTTTTCATCCCCGAATACGCAAGTGGTAAGTGCAAGGTAAGTGTTTGATGGCTCAAAATGTAGAGCTCGTTGGGAACCCCAAGAAGAAGGTATAATGAGCACAGTAGCAAGTTTTCCTCAGTTATGAAACCAAGGTTATCGAACCAGTAGGAGTAAGGAAACAACTCCAACGTGTTGCTAACAACTTGGAATCCTACACAACACAACCACAGAACTTTGCCCCAACTTACAGTGAGGTTTTCAATCTCATTGGTTTTGCTGAAAACAAAGGATTAAACATATAGTATGGAAGATAGTAATTGCTTGCAAAAAATAAACAGTAAATGGTAAATAGTAGATAGTATATCAATGCTAAAGGAATGGACTAGGGTCCATAGTTCACTAGAGGTGTTTCTCCTTAAGATAAATAGCATGTTGGGTGAACAAATTACAGCGGGGCAATTGACAGATTGAGAAAGCATAACGATGCATATACTAGACATCTTGACTCCTATGAGATTTGATTTGGCATTACAACATAATACATAGACCGTAATCCAACTGCATCTATGACTAATGATCCACCTTCAGGTTATCATCCGAACCCCTTCTAGTATTAAGTTGCAAGCAACAGATAATTGCATTAAGCAAAGTGTGTAAAGTAAACAATACAATTTCCCCATGGACAAAGGATTATTGTTTTCTCCCTAGTAGAAACAACACATCTACGACCTTAGAGATTTCTATCACTTCCCTAGATCACTAGAGGCACGAACCCACTATTGAGAATAAATACACCCTCTTGGAGTTGCAAGCATCTACTTGACCAAGATAGCTACTAACAATGGAGAGCATGCAAGATCACAAATAACATAGACATGATAGAATCAATAATCAATTTGACATAGTATCTCAATATCCATCGGATCCCCACAAACAAAACATATGGGATTACAAATAGATGATCTTGATCATGAACAGAGCTCACAAGATCTAAACATGATATCACAAAGGAGGAGAACCAACCATCTAGCTACTATATGGACCCATAGTCCAAGGGTGAACTACTCACGCATCACGCTGGAGGTAGGCATGGTGATGAAGAAGGCCTCCGGGATGATCTCTCCCCTCAGGTGGGGTGTCAGGAAGAGCTTCGGATCCCCCTGATCTAGGGATGGAGATGGCGGCGGCTACAGACTCTTTCGTGGATTTCTGATTCGGTGCTTAGGGTTTTCATCTCGTGGTGCTTTTATAGGCGAAGGGGCAAGGTCGGTGGCGGCCCGAGGGGCCCACACCAGCTGGTGGCATGCCCAGGGGGGCTGCGCCACCCTACGGTGTGGCCGCCTCGACGCCCCTCTTCGGCTGCCCTTCGGACTCCGTGTTCCCTTTTGTAAAATATTGACTTTGGCTTCTTGTCCCGTCCAATTCCAAGAATATTTCCTTACTAGCTTTTCTAAAACCAAAAACAGCAGAAAACAGGCAACTGGCACTATGCCATCTTGTTAATAGGTTAGTTATAGAAAATGTATAGAAATACCTCAAAGTGTGAACAAAACATAATAAAGTTGATATAAAACAAGCATGGAGCATCAAAAATTATAGATACATTTACGACGTATCAAGCATCCCCAAGCTTAACTCCTGGTCGTCCTTGAGTAGGTAAGTGATAAAAAGAATAATTTTTGATGTGACATGCACCATCACAATCTTGATCAAGGTATTTGTAAAGCATTGATAGCTGGGATCAAAGTACTCCAAACATGAACATGAAAGATAGAGTTCTAACAATAAGACATAGCAACTATGGTGTAACATGAAAAGGTACAAACAAAAGATCAGGAATAACAATGCATTGAAAGATGTTTGTTTGTTTCACATATAGAAAACATAATAAGAGTGGTATTCAGCTTGTCCCTCATAGTATAGCAAAACATAAATGCATAGGACACCTTCAAAGTTCATAAGGGTGACTAGATACAAATAATTTAAGAACAAGCAATATCAAAGTTATGAATCAATCAACAAGTTTTGGGACAATGCACATTAAACTAAGAATGACCACTATGCTCTCTCAATTGGTGCATAAAAATAGAAGATGGAGACTCAACATAAAAGTAAAAAGAAAGGCCCTTCATAGAGGGAAGCAGGGATTTCAAGTTTCATAAAGAGCTTCCAAAATTATGGTACTTATTAGCTTTCATCTCTCACTGCCCCTATAATAAGCATCTTGAGGTGATTAAGGTTAAAGTGACACAAATATGAGTATATGCCTGACAAGTTATAAGTTGAAAATCTCATGCCCCTTGCTTACGAGTACCAAACCTCATGCTACTCAACTTTAGTCACAAGTAAGTTCTTGTCATTGTAAGTACATGTGTATCATGGAGAACCGCCAATAGGGTACCCCTTGCCCCATTACATAGGAGCTATCCCATATCAAAATGACAAGGCAACATGCAATGAGCATCTCAGCGATCTTTTTATTTTCTATTTGCATAGGTTTTTATTTAGGATGCTTCACAGAATGCTCACTATGGTTATGCTGCAAGTTTCCACCATGATTAGGCATGGCTTAGGCTAGCCGCCCAGGCGTTTCTCTAACACACATACAAACTCCATGAGCTTACAAGTTCCCCTTTTATTTCACACCGCCGGGATCCATAAACAAAAGAACATGATATCAACTGAATAATAAGTGCAATGTTGAAAGCGTTCCCCATGGTACATGGTTCTGCTAATTCAAAACTTATAAAGCGCAAGAATATAAGCAACATAGATGGACACAATGGTTCAAGTTTATTAAGCGCAAGAAAGTAAAGTGTGTCATCAAGTTCGTGAGAGCTGATACGTTGCTAACGTATCCATAAATTTTGATGTTCCATGCTTGGTTTTATCTACTTTCTTGTGTTTTGTTCCAACTTTGGAGTACATTCTATACACTTTCTTGGATTAACCTATTAACAAGTGCCACAGTGCCAGTTGCCTGTTTTCTATTGTTTTTGGTTCCAGGAAAGTCAGAAAATCAATATTCTTGGAATTGGACCGGATAAAAGCCAAAGTCGATATTTTACCGGAAGACTCACGGAGCCAGAAGATGAGACGGAGAGGGGCCACAGGGTGGCCACACCATATGGTGGCGCGGGCTGGCCATTGCCGCGCCACCAGGTGGTGTGGGCCCCCTGGCCACCCATCGACCTTGCCTCTTCGCCTATAAGAAGCCTCCCGACACCAAAACCCTAGATCATCAATCAGAAATCCACGAAAAGTTCCACAGCGCCGCCAGCCACGAAAATTTCCACGCCATCAAGCTATCTTCTAGCACCGTTGTCTTATATCCATACCACTTGTATTTCACTATCTCTTCTCCAAACTAGTGCACCTATACACCTGACAAGTGTATTGGGTGTGTTGGGGACACAAGAGACTTCTTGTATCTTGATTGCAAGGTTGCTTGAGAGGGGATACCTTTGAACACTTCCTCCCTAAGTTCGATAAACCTTGGGTGATCCACTTAAGGGAAAACCTGCTGCTGTTCTACAAACCTCTGCACTTGGAGGCCCAACAACTGTCTACAAGAATAGAAGTGCGTAGACATCAAGAGCCTTAATCACTAATTTTCACATAACAAGTTTACCTCGGAAGGTAGATAAAAACATGAATATACTTGGAATGGTGTAACACACCATGCATAGGAATTTATAGTGGAATCTTTGGAATAACTTGGTTTTCTTGGGGGTTGGATGCATGAGTGGAACTCATACTTGGTACAGGTGGAGGCTAGTAAAAGACTGAGAGCGACCAACTAAGAGAGCAATAATGGCCATAAGCATGCAAAGAGACAAAACATTATTGATTAAAGCATAAAGTGATATTACAAATGAAAAGCTAAATGATCATAGAGGCTAGGTGACTGGTTCATAGTCTTAACATGGTGTAAGCATGTGCCAAGTCAACCCAAATAAAGCATCAAAGGAGAATACCACAATATTATGCTTTTGTATGCTAAAACAATGCATGATTCTTTCAAGGCACATTAAGCAATCTCAATTGTTTGGAACAAGTCATGCTACAACAATAATCACTAAGCATAAAGTCAAAGCAACATCAAACATGACATGATAAAGTCTTGACCATAGTCAAAACAAGCTCCTTTTGTACCACTTATAAGCATGAAGCTTCCTAGTCTTTTCCAACACCAATCAACTTATTTGAAACAACATATGAATGCGGGGGTCCAACCAATTTATTTAAACAAACCAAACAAAATAAAAACAAAAACAAAGACGCTCCAAGAACAACACAATTGTGCATGAAATAATAAAAATGAAGTGTTTTGGAAGAAAACCTGAGATTTTTATTGATGAAGAAGGGGATGCCTTGGGCATCCCCAAGATTTGACGCTTATACTTCTTGAATATTTCTTGGGGTGACACGGGTGGCATCCCCAATATTGAGTTCTTGTCCATACTTCATCTCATCACATTATTCTTCCCTACACTTGAAAATTTCCTTCATACAAAACTTCACACAATCTTCATTAGCAACATTAGTGTATTCAAGATAATAAGTCTTTGGGTTTAGTTTCAACACAATTAAAACTTCCATTAAAACAATAGCTACTATATCAGTTCCTTCTAAAATCTCAAGTGATCAAAGAGAACTCAAAGAGAAAGAGATTAAGACAAATGCAAATAATGACAGAAATCTGTCAAAACAGACCAGTAGGTAAAAACCGATTTTTTCGAAAACCTTATGTTGCTCAAATCGAAAAGTTCGAAACTAATGAAATTTATATAATAACCTGGGTCATAAGAACGAAAAATTACAGCTCAATCCGACGTACAGGGATTTTTCATGATTTTTTATAGTGAAGCATAAAAATCTGTTTCGGGACAACAACTTTCCCAAGTCTTCTCTCTCATTAGAGGTTATTCTTGGCATAAAAACCACACAAAAAGATAAGGATAGGTTATTACTGAGCCAATAACTTTCAGGACTCAACAAAAGAAAGCTTACTAAAAGTAAAACTAATTTGGGTTATCTCCCAATAATGCTTTTCTTTAATGCCTTTCAGCTAGGCATAGGAAGCAAGATTCAAGTATTTTCAAATGAAGAAGCATTAAGATCAAATTTTTTTAATAGGAGAGGCAAAAGGTGTCTTCTCTCTCTTCCTAGGGAAGTGTTCTATACCTTTCTTGAGTTGGAATTAATATTTAATGGTGCCTTCCTTCATATCAATAATGGCACCAACAGTTCTAAGAAAAGGTCTTCCCAAAATAATAGGACAAGAAGCATTGCATTCAACATCCAAAACATAGAAATCAACAGGGACATAGGTATTGTTAACCATAATAAGAACATCATTAATACTCCCCATGAGTTTCTTTTTAGCATTATCATCAAGTTGGACATCTAAATAACAATCTTCCAATGGTGGCAAATCAAGCATTTCATAAATCTTTCTAGGAATAATAGAGACACTAGTACCAAGATCACATAAAGCTTTGAGATAAAAATCATTCACTTTCATATTGATGATGGGTTCCTAATCATCTTTTAATTTCCTATGAATAGAAGCTTTATGTTTCAATTTTTCTTCTTTAATTTTTATGAGAGCATCTGTAATGTGTTTTGTAAAGGCTATATTCATAGCACTAGCATTAGGACTTCTAGCAAGCTTTTTTAGGAACATAATTGCTTCATAAATGTTGAAACCATCAAGATCAAAATCAAAATTACCATCCAAGGTAGTAGAACTATTGTCTCCCATATTTCAAAGAATTTCAGCATTTTTACTGGAAAAGGTTCCATTGGTTTTAGGCATTGTTGCAAAAGGAATGGGGACTTCATGTGGTTTGCTAGCATCAACATTGGTGGTGGTAATAGTACAAATACTACTATTTCTAGCAATTTCATCTTCTCCTTCCCACTTAGCATGCAATTTAGCTAACAATCTAACATTTTCATCAATTCTAACTTGTATGGCATTAGTTGCAGCAAAGGGGTTTTCCATAGTTTCAGGTTTAGCAGCCATTTTATTAAACAAAGAGGATTATGCTTCAGACAAAGATGATATATTTTTTTAGCATTCGAAATTTTGGATTACCAACCAGGAATTTCCCTATATAACTCTCAAGTTGATGACTAATATTTTTCAAAATAGTAGATTGTTCCTCCATGGTTTTAGTAAATAATTTATTCTGCTCATATTGCATTTGCATGAAGTTTTTAGTGGCTCTTTCAACTTCTAAAATTCTTTCTTCACTAGGCATTCCAGATTTACCATGATAACTATTGATATTATTAGGAGGATAAGGCCTATAGTTGTTATTACAATAAGCATTGTTGCCAAAATTATTATTTCTAATGAAGTTCACATCAACTTTCTCTTGAGCAACCAAAGAGGCTAAGGGAATATGATTTGGATCAATATGAGCTTTTCCACTAACAAGCATAGACATAATAACATCAATTTTATCACTCAAGGAGGAGGTTTCTTCAACAAAACTTACCTTCTTACCTTGTGGAGCTCTCTTAGTGTGCCATTCAGAATAGTTAACCATCATATTATCAAGGAGCTTTGTTGCAACACCCAAAGTAATGGTCATAAAGGTGCCTCCAGCATCCAACAGATTTCTTGAAGAATAATTCAGTCCTGCATAAAAAGTTTGGATAATCATCCAAGCAGTCAGTCCATGAGTGGGCCAATTCTTTACCAAAGATTTCATTCTTTCCCAATCTTGAGCAACATGTTCATTATCAAATTGTTTAAATTTCATTATTTCACTTCTCATAGATATAATCTTTAGCTGGAGGATAGTGTTTTCCAATGAAAGCATCTTTGCATTTAATCCAAGAATCAATACTATTTCTAGGTAGGGATAGCAACCATTCTTTAGCTTTTCCTCTCAAAGAGAAAGGAAACAATTTAAGCATAATAATATCTCCATCTATATACTATGTTTTTGCATCTCACAAAGTTCAACAAAGTTATTAAAGTGAGCAACATCATCATCAGTACTAGCACCATAGAATTGTTCTTTCATAACAAGATTGAGCAAAGCAGGTTTAATTTCAAAGAAAGCAGCTTCAGGAACAGGTGGAGCAATAGGTGTGCACATGAAATCATTGTTATTTGTGCTAGTGAAGTCACACAATTTAGTGTTTTCAGGAGTATTCATTTTTTGCAAGATTAAAGCAAGCCAACAGAAATAGAAATTGTAATAGGATTTTTTTGTGTTTTTGATAAAAGGAGCAAACCCGTACAACTAATTTTTTTTGTGTTTTTGATAAAAGAAACAAGCAAACAAAGCAAAAATAAACTAAGCAAAACAAAAACAAAGTAAAGAGATTGGTTGTGAGGGACTCCCCTTGCAAGAATCTTCTTTCTCCCTGAAAAGTGATTCACGAGGAGGAAGAGATTCAACTTGTCCTCAACTCCCCGGCAACGGCGCTAGAAAAAGTGCTTGATGGCTCAAAATGTAGAGCTCGTTGGGAACCCCAAAAGGAAGGTATGATGAGCACAGTAGCAACTTTTCCCTTAGTTATGAAACCAAGGTTATCGAACCAGTAGGAGTAAGGAAACAACTCCAAGGTGTTGCTAACAACTTGGAATCCTGCACAACACAACCACAAAACTTTGCCCCAACTTACAGTGAGGTTGTCAATCTCACTGGTTTTGCTGAAAACAAAGGATTAAACATATAGTGTGGAAGATAGTAATTGCTTCCAGAAAGTAAACAATAAACGGTAAACATTAATAGATAGTATATCAATGGTAAAGGAATGGACTAGGGGCCATAGTTCACTAGAGGTGTTTCTCCTTAAGATAAATAGCATGTTGGGTGAACAAATTACAGCGGGGCAATTGACAGATTGAGAAAGCATAACAATGCATATACTAGACATCTTGACTCCTATGAGATTTGATTTGGCATTATAACATAATACATAGAACGTAATCCAACTGCATCTATGACTAATAATCCACCTTCAGGTTATCATCCGAACCCCTTCCAGTATTAAGTTGCAAGCAACAGATAATTTCATTAAGTGTGTAAAGTAAACAATACAATTGCCCCATGGACAAAGGATTGTTGATTTATCCCTAGTAGCAACATCACATCTACAACCTTATAGATTTCTGTCACTTCCCCAAATTACTAGAGGCATGAACCCATTATCGAGCATAAATACTCCCTCTTGGAGTTGCAAGCATCTACTTGGCCAAGATAGCTACTAACAATGGAGAGCATGCAATATCACAAATAACATATACATGATAGAATCAATAATCAATCTGACATAGTATCTCAATATCCATCAGATCCCCACAAACACAACATATGGGATTACAAATAGATGATCTTGATCATGAACGGAGCTCACAAGATCTAAACATGATAGCACAAAGGAGGAGAACCAACCATCTACCTACTATATGGACCCATAGTCCAAGGGTGAACTACTCACGCATCACGCTGGAGGCAGGCATGGTGATGAAGAAGGCCTCCAGGATGATCTCTCCCCTCCGGCAGGGTGCCTGGAAGAGCTTTGGATCCCCCCAATCTAGGGATGGAGATGAAGGCGGCTACAGACTCTTTCGTGGATTTCTGATCCGGTTCTTAGGGTTTTTGTCTCGGGTGCTTTTATAGGCGAAGGGGCAATGTCGGTGGCGGCCCGAGGGGCCCACACCAGGTGGTGGCGTGCCTAGGAGGGTCACGCCACCCTAGGCTGTGGCCACCTCGGCGCCCCTCTTCGGCTGCCCTTCGGACTCCATGTCCTCTCTAGTAAAATATTGACTTTGGCTTTTTGTCGTGTCCAATTCCGAGAAAATTTCCTTACTAGCTTTTCTGAAACCAAAAACAGCAGAAAACAGGCAACTGACACTGTGGCATCTTGTTAATAGGTTAATTCTAGAAAATGTATAAAAATACCTCAAAGTGTGAACAAAACATAAGAAAGTTGATATAAGGGCATAAAAAATTATAGATACGTTTATGACGTATCAGTGTTCTTACCCAAATAAGTGATTCGTTTTCATAATTTTTACTTTTGAAAATTCTACCTTTGAATTCCTTGTGTTTTCTGAAGCTTTAGAGGGTTTTTACCAACTAAACGGGCGGAGCTATACAACTGGAGAGGAAGCTACTGCCGTATAGTTGGTCGTTAAACTCTCTGTATCATCTTCGTGAAATTATTTTTGCTATCTGAGCCTATACGGTCACAACTATACGATCGGAGCAAAAAAATCCGGCCGTATAGTTGGTCGTTAAACTCTCAGATAATTTTGCTTTTTGGTGTCTGTATCTATATGGTCGCAACTACACGACCGGAGCAAAAATTCTGGCCATATAGTTGGTCGTTAAACTCCCAGACACTTTTGATTTTCGGTGTTTGTACCTATACGGTTGCAACTATACGACCGGAGCAAAAAAAATCCGGCCGTATAGTTGGTCGTTAAACTCTCAGACACTTTTTTGTTTGATCTTTCATTTATTTATATTAAAAAAACTTTATTGTCGGTTCTGATTCGTGATTTAATCGACCTGGACTCAAGATATTTGGAAATATCTTCCTGGAACCAACTATACAGCCAAAGCTATATGAGCCACGCCCGTATAGTTGGTCGTTACACGACAGGGAACTTCCAAATCCATGATTTATTTCCCTGTTTTGTTCAGATTCTTTTCTTGGGCGACAATTTGGTGTTTCTCGCGAGTTTTACCGACCTCTGACCCCTTTATTGTCTCTCTCTCTCTAATCGTAATCCATAGGAACCAATCTAGCAATGCGCTATCCAGTCCTAGGTAGTGGAAAACCCATGGGGCTCATTGCTCCTTCCATGGACCGCTCTAGTAGCCCGTCCATGGAGGACGGTGACGAGGAGGTGGAGAGGTTTAGCCCAAAGTACAAGGAGTACATCGAGCCAATATACTTCAACAACGATTCCGATGACGATGTGGTTGACGTCTACATCCGCCGTGACGTCTATGATCCACCGGAGATCCATTGGGCGGTGATGAAGAAAGATCAACAAGAGAGAGAAGATCGCAAGCCACATGGAAAAGGGCATGTGGAGACAGTCAAGTTCATCACAACGGATCAAAGGCCGCACAAGCGTAAGTAATTATCTAATATTGGTGCAGGTGCTAGCAAGAGAACGGAGGAACCACTCTCGAAGCCAACCATTGGTGCTCGTATGAAGGTCAAGACTCAAGAAGAGTGGAGGTACGGTTTCCACTTCCCCGATCCATCAATTATGGACGAGGAAGAAGCTGTCCCCAGGACCAAGGATTGCATGCGGGCATTGGAGATATATCAGAAGCAGGAGCTACTCCATCGCGTTGAAGTCCGTCACCGTCTCAATGACATGGAGAAGAAGGAAGATCTCCTTCCATTGGTGAGTAAGCTCACTGATAGAGTGAACACTCTGTAGTCTGATTTGCGGAGGTGCTATAGCCGCATAACTGCTCTAGAGGAGATCAACAAGAAGCAACGCACAGCGGTGTTACATGTCATGGCGTCACAGTGATCTACAACAATCACGGTATCAAATAATCGCAAGGGATTATTTGATCCCGCCTGGCTTGATTCCAAGCTTCGAGGGATCTTTAAGACCTTGTAATCTATCATATAAGTTTTTATTACTATTTTTGCATTAGTTCAAACTAGCAATAAGTTTGCATCATTAGAATTCCCTTCAGGAATAGTCAATCCCTTTTATGAAATTCCGAGTTTATTATTATATATGGAGCAATATTGAGTTTTTGTTTGCTTTATTGATATATGAATGGCTTGAGTATAACTTTACTTGCACTTGATGATAGCAATGGGAGTTTTCCACACCATTGGTATTAATGGAACACCTAAAGATAATTTAGTCAATATGCTGTAAGTCTACGGTTTGATTTACAAAGAAAAAATTGCCTATACAGTTAAGTTGAAAAAGAAACCTTGAACAAAGGAAAATAAAAGTGCTATCAAAATAGGGTGAGAACAAGTCGAGGTAGAATCTTCAAGTCATAAGAATGCTTCATATACAATTCAAATTTGATAATTGAGATCGTTAAACTTTGAATTCCTACATGAAGTGGAATGTATGGCTAGCTCCTTTGCACAACACTTAAACAAAAGTATGAGCATATATACAAAAGAAAAGAAAAATAAGAATTAAAAGAGCGAGTGTGCAAAGAGCAAGTAGGCATATACCACCGTATTGTAGTATGACAAAGAGATACTCTTGAGATTCTAAATCCCAAGTGAATACGTTGATCCTAAAACACTTGGGACTACCTCGCTAACTCATTCGGTTGAACCGGATACTTTTACATTATGTTTAGATTCATCTTTTATGAACTATTGATTACTAAGGTGTGGAAGCCTTCTAATCCTATTCAGATGGTTGGAGTAAGGTACTATTCATGAATTTATTCCTATCTATCGTACATGATAAACACATACTGCAACTTCCTCATTTATTTTATCAACTCACCTTCATGAATATGAGGATCACATCCATTAAGCTAAACTTGCTTGGGACGAGCAAGAGTCTAAGCTTGGGGAAGTTGATGAGTGCATATTTGAATCATGTTTTACATTTTTATTTTGCATTGTAGATGTAGGATCTTGGTATTTTTCAGCACTCGAGCGCACATTTTATGTCTGTTTTCACCAGGATCAGGACAGATGATGGATCCGATGGATACAATTATTGAGCAGTTGTACTGTGGAGAAAAGGAATAAAAAACAACGTAAATCGCTTATTTGGGAAAATATTAATAATACCAGAAGAAAACCAGAAGCGAACAAGGGAGGCAGAGAGTCCAACGACCAACTCTATGACCGGAGCAACTTTTTCCACCATATAGCTCCGGCCGTATAGTTGGCACCGCCTCTGCTCGTCAAATATTTTCACCCCGTGCAATTGATTAAAAGAGACGACATACAGAACACCCAGAAATCGCAGAAACCTCACCTCCGAAAAGCATCTGGAGGGGGAACTCATCCACAAGGGATCCATCTTTGCCCTGCGCAGATCCGGGAGGCTAAGGCATCGATATTCATCATCCACCACTGGATCACCACCATCTCCATCCATCCCATCTAAATCTTGTCTAGATCTTGTTGTAATTCCTATACTCATTGTGGATTTATACAAGTACTATTCATCTATGATGTTGCCATGATGTTGATTCCCTCCATGTTTGAGTAGGTCATTAGTTCTTGGGGAGATGGAGAACCCCTAGTATGAGATTGAAATAAGATAAAGTCTATTATAATATTCATCGATGTGACCATGTGTTAGATTTTCTACATCTTGATGTTGAGAGAAGTCGACCTCTCAATATTTGCCTCTCGTGGGGACTTGATGGAGGAAACTACTTGTTGGTAGATGGAGGTGTGCTAGCACTTACAGTGATTATAAAGTTGTTGGTACCCCTTACATATCAACTTGGGAAATAGAGGAAACTCACAGAACACTATCCATTCCATGGGATACGTCCTACGGGATTACGTTCCTTAATAGCGCAGTAATTCGATTGGTGTCAATTGCTAACTGTTGTGGTTATGAGGATGATGTGAGTAGCAGTTCTTGCCTATTCGTCCAAATACGGAGTTCCTCCCACACATACATAGTTGAGAATGTTCATGATGATAATCTTTATCTTAGATACTTACAATACTAGTGGTGTATCCGCTACTTCCTGAGAATGCCTTTTCCCTATTGCAGTTCCAATCTCTCTTACATACGTGATGACCCACAAGTATAGGGGGTGTATCGCAGTATTTTTGATAAGTAAGATTGTCGAACCCAACGAGGAGCAGAAGGTGCTGGCTAGTGGTATGGATCAGGAATTCTCTGCAAATACTTAGCAAACGGATTTTTAGGGGTTTTTGATAAAGCAAGTAAACAAAATACGAGTAAACAAAAGACAGTAGGAATAAATGCAGCAAGTGGCCCAATCCTTTATGCAGCAAAGGACAAGCCGGTTGTACTACTTAAGATGATCAAACATTCTCGAGGACACATGGGAAGACTGTCAAGTGCTTTCGCTTCATATAGTTGATTAATCTTCTTTAGCTTGCTAAGTGTTGTGTGGGTGAACCTGTGCTGATGTACCGACCTTCCTAGGACTAATACATACTTGTGATTATACCCCTTGCAAACATCGGTAAGTACAAGAAAGTAATTAAGGTAGAAACCTAACCACAGCTTTAAACTCTAAAACCCTTACGTCCCTTGTGCAATGGTTTCCTAACGGGGATTAAGGTTTCTGTCACTTCGGCAACCCCTATGATTAGTAGCCAAATACACAATGCATTCCCCTAGGCCCATATAGGTGAAGTGTCATGTAGTCGACGTTCACATGACACCACTAGAAGAAGTACACCACAACTTAAATATCAAACTATTGAATCTTTCTCAACACAACTCCACTACTAACAACATGACTTCTCCCATGTCCTCAAGAACAAAACGAACTACTCACAAGACATCATATGGATCATGATCAGAGATGGAATAATGATGTATAACAATCTGAACATAAACAATAATTCAATGGTTCACTCAATAGCATCAACTACAAAGAGTAATCAACACCGAGAAAGTTTCCCCTATGAACTATGCAAGATTCAACGCAATCCTTACAGCAATATGGAGATGGTGATGAGGGTGCTGATGGTGGTGATGATGACGATGATGATCCCGATGAAGTCCAGCTTGATGGTGGTGTTGATGGCGACGATCTCCCCTCTCCGGGAAGGAATTCCCCCCGGCAGAAATCTGTCTGCCGAAGAGATCTTTCTCTCTCGGTGTTTTCTGCCCTGTAGAGGCGGCGAAATCTTTCTATGGTCGCTCCCCGAGTCTTAGGGTTTCGGGAGGATAATATATGCCAGAGGGGAGTGCCAGGGGTGGACCAGGGTGGCCACACCACCTGGTGGCGCGGCCTAGGCTGGCCTGCGCCAGGGGGTGGTGTGGGCCCCCTGTGGCCCATCTCCAGCCCCCCTTCTAGCTTCCTTCGTCTTCTGGAAAAATAGGATTTTCGTATATTTTCCCGGATTTTCTGATCTTCGTGAATTTTACCTCCAAACAGCCCTTTTCCATCAGAATCCCGACTGCAGCGGTCCATGCTCCAAAAGTCATCAACCATCCAAAAACAGATGAAATAACATAAGTATCACCTCTCAATACGAAATATATCAATGAATATCAGTGAATTATGACATAGAATAGTGATGCAAAATGGACGTATCAACTCCCCCCAAGCTTAGACTTTGCTTGTCCCCAAGCGAAACCGAGCTCAATAAACATGGCCTCAGGTTTATGGAGTGAAGAGTCGATAAAAGAATACGGACAAGAAGCATCACATTCATCAATACATAGATCATAATAGAAGACAACTCACTATTATATAACTTAACTTGCAATTAGTAAAGGAAACACAATAAAGATACATAAAGTAAATCATAATTGGTAATGGCAAACTTAGCTCTTGGTCGAAGAATAGTTGATAATTTGCTGGAGTTCACAAATAACTAGTTTTCAAAGAAAGCTTTCAAAGTAGTAAACATCAAGATAAGAGCAATGTGCAAAACAAGGAATATAAGAAACATGAATGGATAAATCATCATATGAATGAATGAAACACAACAACTCAAAATACTTGCTGAGATAGAAAGGAGTAGGTTTACTGACTCAATTACAAGGTAAAAGAAAGGCCCTTCGCAGAGGGAAGCAGGTATTGCAAGTCTCATAAAGAGCTCCCAAAAATTATGATACTTACTAGCTTTCATCTCTCATTGCCCCTATCATAGGCATCTTTAGGTGATTAAGGTTAAAGTGATCAAATATGAGGATATCCATTGACAAGTTGTAAATTGAGAATCTCGTGTCCCTTGAATACGAGGGCCGCTCCTCATGCTACTCAAGTTTAGTCACTGGTAAGTTCTTGTCATTGTAAGCATATGTGTATCATAGAGAACCGCCAACAGGGTACCCCTTGCCCGATGATACGGAAGAATCCCCATATCAAAATGACAAGGAAAGCAGACAACAAGCATCTCAGCAATATTCTTATTTACCATGGGAATATGGTGCCTTTTTCTCTCTTTCCTCTTTTCATAATCTCTTTTTTCTTTTTCTCTTTTTGTGTCAATATCGGACTCTTTTTTTATGAGAAGAATGCTTCATAGATGCTCGTTATAGTTACGCTGCAGGTTTCCACCATGTCAGCATGGATTAGACCAGCGGCCCAGGCGTTTCTCTAACACATATGCATAACTCCATGGACTTACAAGCTCCCCTTTCATTTCACACCGACGACATCCATAGACAAAAGAACATGATATCAACTAGGTACAAAGTACCAGTGCAATGTTGAAAGCGTTCCCCATGACAACATGGTTCTGCTAATTCACAACTTACAAAGCGCAAGCATATACGCAACATAGGTGAGCACAATGGTTCAAGTTTATTAAGGGAAAGAAAGTAAAGTGTGCCATCAAGTTCGTGAGAGCTTTAATCACTAATTTTCACATAACAAGTTTAATTTGGGAGGTAGATAAAACAAGAATTTACTTGGAATAGAAATAATGCTAATAGGTAGGTAAGGTGGACGCAAATGGCAAAGGTTTTGGTTTAAAGGAGTGGATGCACAAGAAGAATTCCCTCTCAGTACAGGTTTTTGGCTAGCAAGGCTGGGTAGCAAGTACAAGAGTTGAAGGAAACAAACAAACATACAAGTGATAAAGACAAACATGCAATCTTCCTTGGAAGCACAAAAGATCTTAACTAGAGAATACTAAACTTATGAGCAAATCAATAAAGAAAGATGATGAAATTATATTTCTTTTGACTACTTTTATCTTTTTCATTCAACTCTCAAAAATAGTGTTTCTACTGACCGAGCCAGGTTTGCCAAAACCAACTAAATTAACTCAATGATCCCAAAGTGCTACCAATACTAACAACAAGATCAATCATATAACCACGAATTGAAAACTAATATAAGCAATGCAAAAGGGTGAATGATAGAACTTCTCATTAATATTCCATAACAGCAACTCACACCAAGGGATACACATCTAACGAGAGAGGGGACACTTCCATAATGCAAACCATCCTACATAATAACTTCTCTATTCATGATATGACTCTACTAATAAGGTAAAAAGATAGAAGATAGTGATGTGATACCGCGGCACTCCCCGAAGGTTGGAACAAACCAAGGGGATGCCAAACCTGATGACGAATTACTCCTTTGGTGGTGGTGGTATCCTATCGATGAGCTTCTTGACCAATTTCCCCAAGTCCTCAATCTCGAAGGTGAGGGTACGAATCAACTCCGAGTTGTGCTTGATGCGGTGCATGATCATGTCAGATTGTGGATCCCAGCTCTTGTGATTCTTTTTCCGCTCTCCTTCCTTGCGGTCTTCTTTTCCTTGCTCCTCTTCATCTTCACTTTTGATCTCCTTCTCCTTCCCGGGGTCTTGGAGGTCTTCCTCCATAGGCTCCTTCCCTTTATCCTTGGCGGACACCATTGTGCTTCTAAACCTTAAAAGAGTATGTCCTGGCAGAAACAGATCGAAACAAAAACACGACGAAAACACGATATATGAACCTCAGGGGATCCGGGGGGTTATATATTACGAAGTTTCATATCAAAAGGAAGGTACTGGGGGAAAACGAGTTGGAGGCAGAGTCCGGGGTGGACTCACCACCTGGTGGCACGGCCAGGGGTGGGCCCGCGCCACAGGGTGGTGTGGGCCACCCTAGCTCCGTTTCCGTCCCTTTTTTGCTTCGTAGCTTTCCTTATTGACTAAAAACTGCAAAAATATAGTTGGATAGTATTTTCGCGGAACTTTTCTTACCAGAACTGTTACCTATTTGAAAACAGACTCTGCAGGTCTCTGAATTTGGTATCTAGTAGATTCTTCCGGAGTCATCACTTGAATATCATCGATATCTTCATCTTCATACACTTATTACTTGAGTCATAAAACCCTTCTCTTCCTTATTACACCATCATCTCCACTTCCTGGAAATTTCTTTCACACAAAACTTCACAAAGTTCTCATTAGCAACATTAGTATAAGTGAAGTGGTAAAACCTTTTGTGTCCAAATTCAACTGAAAACCATCAAAACATAAGCTACTGTAGCAAATCCTTCCGAAAACCCAAAAAGAATTCAAAAAGGAAATCGAATGAAGAAGCAAATGCAAGAGTGGCAAAATCTGTCAAAACAGACCAGCAGGTAAAGATCAAATTTTTCGAAAATCTTATGTTGCTCAAATCAAAAAGTGCAAAACTAACGAAAGTTAAATAACAACATGGGTCCGAAGCACAAACAATTACAGCTCAATCCGACATACAGAGATCTCTCACGAATTTTTACGGTGAAGCACAAAAATCTGTTTCGGGACAGCAACCTCCCCAAATCTTACTTCTCTCTCATTAGAGGTTGATCTTGACACAAAAACCAAACAAAAAGGATAAGGAGCGGTTATTACCAAAGTAATAACTTCCAAGACTCAAAGAAACAAAAACAAACTGAAAGCAAAAACAAATTGGGTTGTCTCCCATAAAGCTCTTTCTTTATAGCCATTAAGATGGGCATGATAATTTTGATGATGCTCACATAGGAATATGAATTGAAGTGAAAGAGAGCATTAAGAAGCAAAAATACACACATTTAAGTATAACCCACTTACTATGCAAGGTAATTTTGTGAACAAACAAGTTGTTGAAACCAGAGGCTACTTGCATAAGAAGGCAAAAGAAGTGCAACATAAAATTTTCGGCATAAAACGAGGAAACTTGATATTATTGAGATGCATAAGAACACTTTTTCCTCTTTCATAGTAACTTTCAGTATCAGGTATAAACTTAACAATATAGCTATCACAAGGACCATCATAGCAATGATCACTTATTCTAATAGAAAACACAGGAATACTAGCTCTCATAACACTACTTTGTGAAACAATATTAGATGTATCCTTACAAAGGACAGGGTGTCCCTCTTTCTCATATTTAGTAACAAAGTCTTTCACATTTGCTATTATGGGTTCATAAACCATTTGTTTATCAGGTTCAATAGCTTTATGTGTACTTTCATTAACCATACTAGCTATCATAGAATGTTCCTTTATCTTAACTGGGAAAGGCATTTTCTCAATGTAAGGTTCAGGTAAGACATGATTAGCAGTATAAACTTCAGTATTTCTTGCAGGAACACTCTTAGCAACATCTTTATAAGGTTCATGATACTTATACCACTTATTTTTAGGCACTTCAATGTAGGAAGCAAAAGCCTTAAAATAAGAAGCAATAGCTTGAGAGTCTAAACCATAAGCATTTTTTATATTTTGAAAGTCATCAGTTCCCATAAAAGATTCAATGCATTCATAATCATAATGTATACCTGACTTTCTACCTTTGTCATTCTACCATGCTTCAGCATTGTCTTGAATACAGTCAAGAAGATCCCATTTAGCTTCTTCTTCCATCCGAGTGAATGATCCAGCATAAGAAGCATCCAATAAATCCTTATCATGAAGAGAAAGCCTTGCATAAAATTTATTGATAATAATATTGTTGCGGAGCTCATGAATGGGACATTTGAGCATTAGTAACTTCAATCTCCCCCAAGCTTGAGCTGTACTCTCTCCATCAAGAGGCCAAAAGTTGTATATTTGATTCCGATCTTTATGAATCTCACTAGGAGGATAAAACTTTGAATAAAAGAGAGGCACTATTTCCTCCCATTCCAGAGCTTGACCATTCTTCGACAGCTTATACCATTCCTCAGCTCTTCCTTTCAGCGATAATGAGAATAACTTCTTCTTAACTTGATCTGTAGTAATACCTTCACACTTGAACAACCCGCATAATTTGTGTATAAAGAGTAAATGATCACCGTGATGGAAAGTTCCATCCCCAACATAGTAGTTATCCATAACACGATCAATAATTCTTGTAGGTATTTTAAAAGAATCATTCTCAGTAGGTGGTGGCTTATCTACTACCTTAGCAGTGGTAGTAGCATTACCAAATAAGAAACTCAGCGAATTATCCATAACAAAAATAAAGCAACTAACAAAAATAAACAATACTCACAGTAGAGGTTTCCTTTACCAGTTCCACTCTCCAATAGCGCTTCACTCCCCGGCAACGGCGCCACAAAATAGTCTTGATGACCCACAAGTATAGGGGGTGTATCGCAGTATTTTCGATAAGTAAGAGTGTCGAACCCAACAAGGAGCAGAAGGTGCTGGCTAGTGGTATGGATCAGGAATTCTCTGCAAATACTTAGCAAACGAATTTTTAGGGGTTTTTGATAAATCAAGTAAACAAAATACGAGTAAACAAAGACAGTAGGAATAAATGCAGAAAGTGGCCCAATCCTTTATGCAGCAAAGGACAAGCCGGTTGTACTACTTAAGATGACCAAACATTCTCGAGGACACATGGGAAGACTATCAAGTGCTTTCGCTTCATATAGTTGATTAATCTTCTTTAGCTTGCTAAGTGTTGTTGGGTGAACCTGTGCTAATGTACCGACCTTCCTAGGACTAATACATACTTGTGATTATACCCCTTGCAAACATCCGTAAGTACAAGAAAGTAATTAAGGTAGAAACCTAACCACAGCTTTAAACTCTAAGACCCTTACGTCCCTTGTGCAATGGTTTCCTAACGGGGGTTAATGTTTCTTTCACTCCGGAAACCCCTACGATTAGTAGCCAAATACACAATGCATTCCCCTAGGCCCATATAGGTGAAGTGTCATGTAGTCGACGTTCACATGACACCACTAGAAGAAGTACACCACAACTTAAATATCAAACTATTGAATCTTTCTCAACATAACTCCACTACTAACAACATGACTTCTCCCATGTCCTCAAGAACAAAACGAACTACTCACAAGACATCATATGGATCATGATCAGAGATGGAATAATGATGTATAACAATCTGAACATAAACAATAATTCAATGGTTCACTCAATAGCATCAACTACAAAGAGTAATCAACACCGAGAAAGTTTCCCCTATGAACTATGCAAGATTCAACGCAATCGTTACAGCAATATGGAGATGGTGATGAGGGTGCTGATGGTGATGATGGTGGTGATGATGACGATGATGATTCCGATGAAGTCCAGCTTGATGGTGGTGTTGATGGTGACGATCTGCCCTCTCCGGGAAGGAATTCCCCGGTAATCATCTCTGAGAGATCTTTCTCTCTCGGTGTTTTCCGCCCCGCAGAGGCGGCGAAATCTTTCTGTGGCCGCTCCTCGAGTCTGAGGGTTTCAGGAGGATAATATACGCCAGAGGGGAGTGCCAGGGGTGGACCAGGATGGCCACACCACCTGGTGGCGCGGCCTAGGCTGGCCTGCGCCAGGGGGTGGTGTGGGCCCCCTGTGGCCCATCTCCAGCCCCCTTCTGGCTTCCTTCGTCTTCTGGAAAAATAGGATTTTCTGTATATTTTCCCGGATTTTCTGATCTTCGCAAATTTTGCCTCCAAACAGCACCTTTTCCATCAGAATCCTGACTGCAGTGGTCCATGCTCCAAAAGACATCAACCATGCAAAAACAGATGAAATAACATAAGTATCACCTCTCAATACGAAATATATCAATGAATAGCAGTGAATTATGACATAGAATAGTGATGCAAAATAGACGTATCAATACGCGATACTTACTTTCTGTACTCAGTTGTTTTACTTTACTTTATTATTGCTCTTATACCCAAAACACCTTTTTACACAATACTCGCATTTTATCTTGGCACTTAGAACTTTATCTAGCATTGCTATTGTAATATTTATTTGAAGAGTTATTAGACTTCAGACTCCTGCTCCCTATGGGATCGATATCTTTATTTTTAAACTAGCTACAAACGATCTGTGCACTTGCAGTCATAAAGGGGCATCGCCTTCTCGCCGAGCCGGGGGATAAAGCGACTGAGGGCCGCGACTCGCCTGGCTAGCTTCTGGACGTCGCGCAGGCACTCGGGTTTCCCGAGCCACGTGATGGTGTCGATCTTGGTGGGGTTTTCCTCGATGCCTTTTTTGGAGACCACGTACCCCAGTAGCTGTCCGGTGGGCACGCCGAAGGTGCACTTTCCTAGATTGAGCTTGATCTTGTACCTCCGCAGATTCACGAAGGTCTCGGCCAGGTCGGCGAGCAGGTCGCTCTAGCGGGTGGATTTTACCACCACGTCGCCAATGTAGACATGGATGTTGCGACCAATTTTACTCGCAAGGCACTCTTGCATGCACCTTTGATAGGTTGCGTGGGAGTTCTTGAGGTCGAACGTCATGGCGGTGTAGCAGAAGGCGCCAAATAGTGTGATGAATGCCATCTTCTCCTCGTCCTCGACCGCCATTTTGATCTGGTTGTAACCAGAGTATGCGTCGAGGAAGCATAGCGACTCAATCCCACGGTCGAGTCGATGATTTGATCAATGCATGGTAGGACGAACTCCTCCTTCGGGCAGACGCTGTTGAGGTTGATGTAGTCAATACACATTCTCCAGATGTTGCTCTTTTTCAGAACCAGGACAGGGTTTGCCAGCCACTTGGATTACTTGATGGGACGAATGAACCCTGCAGTGAGTAGACTTTGTAGTTCTTTGGTGATTGCTCGACATCGCTCTTCATTGAAGGGCCACAACGACTGCTTTACTGGTCGCACTTTTGTGTCGACGTTCAGTTTGTGCTCAGCGAGTTCCCTCGGGACACCAGGCATGTCGAATGGTTTCCATGCGAAGATGTCGCAATTCTCACGCAGGAACCCAATGAGCACGCTTTCCTATGCGGGACTCATGTTCATCCTGATGGTGACCGTCTGGCTGGAGTCGCCTGGGACGAGCTCAACGGTGCGAGTGTGCGTGGTCACCTCGAAAGTTGTTCCCTGGAGGTGGCCTTTTTCAGAATGGTGGGGTCGTCCTTATCGACATCGCTCGCATATTTTGCAAGCTCATCTGCATGGTTGGTTTCCGCGGCTATGATGGCATCGGCGAGCTCGGCGCCTTTGTCTTTGCATTCCACAACCATGTCGGGGTCACCATGGACGGTGATGATGCCGCTTGCCCCGAGGAGTTTCATCATGTTGTAGGCGTAGTGTGGGGTCGCCATGAATTTGGCGAATGCCTGGCGCCCTAGGACGCAGTGGTAGGGGCTCTGGAAGTTCACCAGCTCAAAGACGATCCACTCGGTGCGGAATTTTGCTAGTGTGCCGAAGGTGACTAGCAGCATCACCTTGCCGATTGGGTACGCCTTCTGACCGGGGACGATGCCGTGGAAGGTGGTGAGCATTGACTCGATCACCGACTCCGGGAGGCATAGCCTCTTGAATGTGTCCAAGTACATGATGTTGATGGAGCTTCCGCCGTCCATCAGCGTCTTGGGTAGCCAGTAGTCGGCCACTTTGGGCCTGACCACCAGGGCGACTCGCCCCGGATATTCGATCCTAGGCGTGTGATCTTGGCGGCTCTAGGTGATGCTTTGCTCGGACCAGTTGAGGAAGAGGGGAATGTCGACCTAGGTCACCGCATTGACGGCGACTGCGCGGGCGGGCACCTTCTTCTCGCGTTTGGTGCCGAGCCTAGTGAAGGTGTGTAGCAAGCCGCTGGTGTTGCCGAATCCACCGGCGTTGCCGTTGTCCCTTGGCGGGTTGTTTTGGGGGTCCTCCCTTGCTCGCCTTGCCTTCTCAATCTCCTTTAGAGAATGGCAGTCAGCAGTGGTGTGCTCCCTGCTGTGGTAGACACAGGGCTGGTTGAGGAGGGCGGCAGGGTCGAATTTCGGCCTTGCCGCGTTGTTGGCGCGGTAATTTCCGTTGTTGCGGTAGTTTCCTCCGTCATGGTGGAAGTTTCTTGGGTCACGTTGCCCATAGCCAGCGTTGGCGACGAAGTCGACTCGCCTGTCACTGCGGTGCTTGCCGGTGAGGCGAGTGTTGCTGTAGTGCTTGTGGCGCTATCGCCCGTTGTCGTTGCCGCTAGTGCAGCGTCTCCCCCCCCCCCGACTCGTCGTTGGAGTCTTGATTGGGGTCCTCCTCCGTGTAGTGTTTGCCGATCCCGAGGAGGCCGGGGATGTTATCGAGCGTCCGGTAGACCCTCTTGATGTTGGCGACCAGGGGCTTGTACCAGCACACGTTCTTGAAGCAGTGGATCGTCGTGTCCGGTGGATGCCGAAAACGTTGATCCACAACTCCTGCCACCTCTAGATCCAGTGGTGGGTTGACTCGCACTGTCCCTAGATGTAGCGCTCTAGGTCCTCGATGGTGGTGGCGCGGGTGTAGGAGCCTTCGAAGTGCCTGACGAAGGCGTTGTGCATCTCCTCCCATGAGTCAATGTTGTCCACGGGGAGGGTGTTGATCCATTGCCTGGTTGCTCCCTTCATCATCAGGGGAAGGTAGCGAGCAGTGAGCATGTCGGTGTGGCCGGCGATTCCCATTTCCATCAGGTACGTGTCTAGCCACACCACTGGATCGTATGTTGGATTGTACTTTTCGATCTCCTTGGGGGCCTTGAAGTTGGCGGGGTACTTCTCGCCTCGGATCATTGGTCTGAAGCACTAAGGGCCGACTCGGCTGAGCGAGCCCCTTGGCTCGGGGTCTCCGCGGTTGGTGAGGGTGTGCCTCGAGTTGTTGGCCTGGCGGGTGCGCCGTGTGCGTTTGTGCATCGATGGGTTGGCTGTTGGCGGCAACCGTGTTGTTTGTGGGCCGCGGTTCTTTGGTGGAGAGCACAGGGTTGGCGACCCGTGGTTTGTGCGGCAGGGGCTCGGGCGGTGGGCAGTTGAGGGTGTTGGCGACATTTGGACGGACGCTTGAGGCCGCCATGTTTCCCGATGAGCGGGAGTACATCCACCCCTACGGGTCGACTCCCGCGGCTTGCTGCTCGACGGCCCTGGCGAGTAGGGCCTTGGCATACTGGACCTGCAATGCACCCTCTCCTTGGATGTCGAGGTGCGCGACTGCGGTGTCTGCCACGACGATGTTGTCCATTGGGGTGGAGTACATCGGAAGCCCATTGGCGTCACGGGCTTGCGGCGAGATGATGATCCGCGGCTAGTCCGATGGGGGCGCGCTACCTATGGTTGGCGGTGGGGCTCTAGTCGCAGGAGCACCAGGTGGCGGGCGATTTCTACCGCCAGGCGACGCGTTCTCATAGTACTCGTGCTCAGCAGCGCGCGCGGTGTCGCTTTCGTCGTTGAAGTTCAGGACACGGCCCTGGACGTTGGAGTGCAGGCGGGTCCTGATGCGGCATTGATGGTAGAGCGATATCTCCTGCGCCGTTTGCCACTCGAGGTGGAACTTCTCGTGCTTGGCCTACGCCTTGCGCTCGCATCTTCCAGGCGTAGGCGGGCTTCCTCCACCTCTGTTGCCATCGTGGTCGGTGGGATCGGCATAGAGAATGGATCTGGTGGGGCGCTCATGCTGCTCGCCATGTAGATCGTGTTGAAGCGATTGGATCTGGCACGGAAGTCCTCGGGGGACTCCGACCCGGAATTGAAGTCGAAGATCCCAAGGATGGAGGGGTCTTCGAAATCCTCAGGGGTTGAGACTCATGTGATGGAGTCTTCACGTGATGCGGCGGTGATGGATCCGGCGACCGAGGCAGGGGTCGCCGAATCGGTGTCGTCATGGATAGCCGCGTCATCCGCGGCGGCATCAGTCCTGGCCGTGTTGCTAGAGGCCGAGTCGTACTTGGTGGCGAGGCGGCTGATGGAGTGGATCTGGTCCTCCAAGAGCAGATCGCGGTGCGGTGGCGATCTGCCAACGATCACCGTTCCTGCTGGGTCGATGGCGTCGGTGAAGCCGAGAAATAGGTTAATGGTGTCGACCAGCATCACCGTGTTGTGCGGAATCAGGCGCGACGCCAGGATGTAGCTGCTGAGCAGGATCTGGAGGATCCCGCCGGTGGTGATCATATGGCCGGTGGCGATCGACCGATCGATTGACGAATAGGGTCTCGCCGCAGAACTCAGGCCAGACCAGCCATGCCCCACAATGTGCGCCACTATCATGGGAATGACCACGGTAGTCGCTACCAGGGGTAGCGATTGATAGGATTGAGGGCAAGAGCAGGTGGCCATCTACGGAGCGAGATGAGGGCTGAGACACATGAGTTTATCTAGGTTCATCCCCCCGTAGGGTAAAGATCTACTCCTGCTAGATTGTATTATCGGCGAGTGAGTTACAGGGGTTGCGAGCTCGGCGGCTAGGCAGCGAGTCGCTTGGAAGGGGTGTATGATGGAATGTGAGTACAAAGGGAACCCTAGGGAGGCTTATATAGGGGGTACCTCGCTAGGGTTTACAGATATACAACCGAATTAGTCAAGGACTCGGAGGATTTGACCTAATCCGACTGGGCTTCAGCTACACTTCTGGGCCTCCAGCTTCTAGTCGCCAGGCTTCCTATCTGTCGCATTCCTGTCACCGTCCTGCAGGCCCACTCGCAAAGCCCTTGGTCCAGTCGAAACGTCCTGCTGGGCATACCCCATTCGGCATATCCCCATCAAAAATGATCCCGAATTACTAAGTGTCTTATGAACATATTAATTGGAACTATCATATTATGTTATAATATGATATGTTAAGTGATAAAAGTCATTTAATTGATTTACCTTCGCACTTGGGAGAATTGCAAATGTGAAGGACGCTACTGCACGTTAATGACCAGTGGTATGGGCCATCCGCCCGTACCACATGGAAGCGCGGCCGCCTCGTCAAATACTTTCTCCTGGTGAAGAAGAATCATAGATCCAACATACACAACAACCTTGAGCCACGAAAAACCACACTAGAGAGGGATCTGAAGGAGGAACTTGGAGAAGGGCAAATCTTTTTTGCCTCATGGATCATTGGAGGACATCGCATCATCCCATTCATCATCAATCGCCGTATCACCATCACCACTATTACCCCCATCTTTCATCCATTAGATCTTGTTGTAATTCTAGATTCAATTCTGGTTTGCACTAGATTTATCTCCATACTTTTATCCATCCATTTGATTATGATGATGTCATTTATTGCTCCCATGTGTGAGTAGTTTCCCTCGTTCTTGGGGAGATGGATAAACCCTAGCACTATTATGAATTGAAATAAAGATGATCTATACTTGTGTCCTTAGACTTATTGGTATATGATATATTTATGATGTGTGTTTGATCTCTCTCTTTAGATGGTATGTGTAGTCGGCCATATATCATTTGCCTTCAGGACTAAAGAAGAGGGTGAAATCCTTTGGACGTGTTTGGAAGTGTGCCCGGAGTTATTGTGACTAGAAGCACTGGCTAGCAACCTGCACGGTCAAAGGAGGATTAAGAGAGATTCCCTAAGCTAATTACGATATCCATGGGGAGACCCTTAATTGTGGTGGTTTATATGGGTGACTACTCTCAGACATCGCAATGGTTATTTAGAGGTGACTGTAGTGGTTCGCGCCTGAAAACAATAAATTTTTCCTACGCTAAGAACCCTAATGCCAGGACCTATCTATTAGTAATGCAATAACGGGAGGGGATTTTTGAAACTTACCCTTGAAGACCGAAAATCGTTGTCAATGTTTAGGAGAACGTGGTTGATGTAGTCGTGTTGAAGTCCAACGCCTCCTGCAGTTCCGACGACTTCTAGTGCCCCAAGTGTTGCACCTCCGAGGGAGTTACACATGTCTAGTGCCTGACGATGACTCCCGCTCCTCCGATCCAGCAGAAGTTGCAGAAGTAGACCTTCTGGATCCGAATCTTGTAGTGTGACGGTGCTTCGTGCTAAAGAAGTCTCCTGATCGCGCAGTCCAGACTTGGGACTGCCGTCACAGGAGAGAGATGATCAACTAGAGGTCTCCCCAAAATAGAGGAAACCTTTTATTGATTATTGGTGTATTTATTTTCTCAAGATACCTCTCAATATATAGGGGAAAAGGCACCCCATAGCTAATTAGCTAAGCCATGTGGGACTAAACAAGGGAGGGAGAGGGGGCTGGCCGCTGCCATCCATGGCCCTAGTGGGCCCCACGTGGGTGATAACCCCCAAGTGTAAGGATCACCATAGTACAATTCGATAAGTATTTGAGTGTCGAACCCACAAGGAGCTGAAGGTAAACTATATATTCTCTAAAGCCCTATAACCCACTTATATGGCCTTTTATGCAAAGCTAGGATCTAGAGTGTGTATGTGTGGTTGTTTTTACTATTAACTAGAATGCGGTAAATTGTTGGAAGTAATTACTATGAATAAACTAGTGCAAGTAAAATAGATCTAGTGAAGTGGAGTGATGGCAAGTTTTATCAAGGGAGTAAATGTTTAGGCAAATTGTTGTTTCATTCATTTGGTTGTCATAATTAGTGAAACACATATTATAGCTAGATGCACCAGTACTAAACACAATAAAGCATAAAGAACTCGATGATTAAAATCCCAAGGCACTATAATTTAGAGCAACAATAGGATTAATTAAGGACATGTGTCTAGCAAGTGACACTCCTAACCATCACATCTAACTTATATGGATAAAGTCTATTGTTTCTTCTAGGTGGAGCCCTAAATCACAGAGTAGTCAAGTAAATGAACTACCACACACCCTAGTGATTGGTCCCTAAGCCAAGTTAATGTGCTAACAAGGGATTCATTGAGCCAAATATGTTCAACCACCACTTTAAGTTCTAAGGTCCCCAATATATTCCCCGTTAATTAACCATGAATTAATATAGCATGCATATAAGACTTGGAACACGATTTCTGTTCAACTCCCTCTGTTCCTCCTCCTAACAAAATGTAACGGTGATAACCTTATGCATCCTCCAACATATGTGTGCACTCATATATCAGTACATAAGACCATCATAGAAGATAACAAACTTGTATGCAACTAAAATGAACTAGATCACAATTGCCATGAACAATCACTACTCAAACATTAACATATAGACACAATAGATCATGGAAAAGTAAAATATTGCCTCATACATCATGTTTCCCAAGAGATTACAGTAGGTATATGGAGGGGATCTCGTTGTAGATGGTGATGGAGATGTGCCTCTCCAAGGGGGAGAGGCGGCCACACGAGGAGAGGAGGCGACGCCGGCGGCAGGGAGGCGCCAGTGCCCTCCTATGGTGGCGGCTGCACTTGGGGAGCACTGCCCCTTTGCCTACTTCTTCCTTGGAGCTTCTTGGTGATGTAGGTGAGCCCTCCCCCTTGTAGATCGAGGCCAAGGGGAGGAAAATTCGTGGCTTATGGTGGTTGCCTCCAAAAATAGGGTTTTCCCTCAATATATAGTGGTGGAGGCTTCAGCGGGGCCATCGGATCAAAACCCTTGGATCCAAGGGCTCTTAGGAACCTCTAAAACGTTCATTGTGACTCCTAGAAAGGCCCACAAGTCTCCAAATTCGTGTCTTGGCCGAATTTATCTCATATGGCAAGAGTTTGAGTCAACCACGTCACCAACTTCTGAATCCCAAAACTGCTTCTATATCCTTCAGTAATCGGGGCTTTTCTAGAGCGTCCCAACTTTCACGTTGATCACTTTTTCATTTGACGTCATCTTCAAGATCTTCCGAGTCCATCTTTGAAAAGTGTTCAGCATGATAGATTCCAGGAAACTCCAAAGACTGCCATATTAAGCGATTTTCTTCCATATTCATCTTTTTCCTACACATCAAAGTGTAAAACAAGAACTTGTGCACTTTTGCAACTATTAGTAGGTTGGTCCTAGTAAATATAATCAAGTTCCAAAATAATAAGCATTTTAGCACAATAAACTACAAAGTTCTTGTATGCATTTTACATGCATCAACATCCCCAAGCTTAACCCATGCTCGTCCTTGAGTATGAAGGTGATAAAACTAAACATGGACTTTGGAGTTTATTGTCTTGCTTCCTTAATTATCATGTAGAGTTCATAGGCTCAATTCCTTTAAATGAAACATAATATGCAAGTGTACTGTCAAGTTGTATCTTTTACACATCTATAAATATGTTAAACAATAAGTAATGGTGTGATAAAAAAATTATGAACAAAACAAACCTGCAAGCACACTTTGATGAACCTATAGAATATGAGACTCTTTTCATGATTGGCATTGGTGTTTTATGCCTTCATTTTTGGGCTAGTTCTTAGTTTAATACCCTTGACTGGAAGACTCACTTCTTAGTTTTATGTCTTCCCTTGAGATATTTTGCATATCGTACCAAAAGTAAGCATTGAATAGGTATGTTAATCCTCGATAAAGAATAAAAAATAGAATTTTGAGTTATGTAATTCATGTCAACAATACTAATAAGGATGGGGTTCGAAGTATCTTTTTATTTCACTTAGTTTTAAAGCTTCATATGGTTTATGTGCTAAACATCTTACAAGTTGATTGTTTCATGCACCTAGCCTATGAACTTGCACTCCTCATGTTACTCAACTTAGGCATGTCATTGTATACTCATGTTGGTCTATGAGACTGCATCATTGAAGTACCTCTTGCCCCTATGTAGATATATGCCCCCTTTTTGGCATTTATGTATTTGCTTATTTATTCATTCATTCAGCATAAAAGATAATATAATTCCTTGGTTGTGTTCAAGGTGGGAGGGGTAGTATCTCTACTCCAAAAGAACAAGAAAAACAGACATATGAATCATATCAACAAGGATCATCATGTTGTAAGTTTCCACCATGTCATGCATGGCTTTGGCTACCGGTTTAGGAGTGTTTTCTACCAACATGCCCACTCCAGTGTGCACACTTCATTTCACACCGTTGCAATCTATAGGTAGAACTTAAACATGATTAATATTCAACATTTAACATTGAAAGCTTTGTGCCATGCTGATACGTTGCAAACGTATATACAATTTTTGATGTTCCATGCTTGTTTAGTATCTACTTTCTTATATTTGGAGATACTTTTATGCATTTTCTGGGAGTAACCTATTAACAAGTTGTCACAATGCCAGTTGTCTGTTTTCTGCTGTTTTTGGTTCTAGAAAAGTCAGAAAATGAATATTCTCGGAATTGGATGGGACAAAAGCCAAAGTCGATATTTTACCGGAAGACTCACGGAGCCAGAAGACGAGACGGAGAGGGGCCAGGGCCTGGCCACACCACCTGGTGGCACGAGCCATGCCAGGCCGCGCCAGGGGATGGTGTGGGCCCCTCCGGCACCCCCTTGGTCTCCCCTCTCACCTATAAGAAGCCTCCCATGAGAAAACCCTAAATCGAACAGCCTCTAGACACGAAAAGTTCCACAGCGCCGCCGCCACCGAAGGGCAGATTCGGGGGACAGAAACTCTCTATTCTGGCACCCTGCCGGGACGGGGAAGTGCCCCCCCAGCCATCTCCATCGATCTCCGCCACCATCTCCATCACCGTTGCTGATTCCCATGATGAGGAGGGAGTAGTTCTCTCTCGAGGCTAAGGGTTCTACCGGTAGCTATGTGTTCATCTCTCTCTCTATGCATGATCATATTGTGATCATGAGCTTTGTAATCAAGTAGATCTACCTTGCTACTCAAGTGCTTTAATAGATCTCTGCTCTCCCCATGTGTGTGAAAGTGACAACGTGCACACCATGGTGGTACTTAGGCTAGAGATTACAAATACTTGTTATGAGTTATATTTGGAGTTGGATGTGTCTATGAAATTGTGGTGTTTGTTGGAACCATCTAGAGCTCAAGGTGACAGTGTGGGGGTTATTTAGATGGGGAAAGCGAACTTTGAGGAGTGTTGTTATAGCCCTACCATGGATTAGAGTGTCCAACCGGAGAGTAGTTCAGAGTAGTATCATGAAGAGAACATATTAATATGAGAGTGTTCACTAGTGAAAGTATGATCCATAGGCCTTGTTTCTAAACATTGAAACACCGTTTGCAACTAGGTCTGTTACATGTTTGCTTGCTTCCATCTTTATTTCAGTTTGCCTTTAGTCTCTTCCACGCCATCAATCTATTTTCTGGCATCGTTACCACTTATAATTATCCATACCACTTGTATTTCACTATCTCTTCGCCAAACTAGTGCACCTATACACCTGACAACTGTATTGGGTGTGTTGGGGACACAAGAGACTTCTTGTATCTTGATTGCAAGGTTGCTTGACAGGGATACCTTTGACCACTTCCTCCCTGAGTTCGATAAACCTTGGGTAATCCACTTAAGGGAAAACTTGATGTTGTTCTACAAACCTATGCACTTGGAGGCCCAACAACTGTCTACAAGAATAGAAGTGCGTAGACATCAAGATATTTTCTGGCGCCGCTGTCGGGGAGGTAAGGTAAAAGGTACTCACATCCTCCGGTGTGTGCTCGAAGTTATTTCCTTTAGATTCTGCAATTATATCTTTTCATTTCTTGTTTTCACTAGTTAGGCTTAATGGAAAACAACAAAAAAATTAGAGAGCTTTATAGTATTTATCTTGAGTTAGGACATGAAGTGTTTGAAGAGAAAATTAAAAAACCTATGGAACTTTATTTGCATGCTAATAACAATGTTATTAGTATGAATTCTTTGAACACCATTATTGCTAATGCTATGGAAAAGTCTAAGCTTGGGGAAGCTGGTTTTGATGAGCATGATATTTTTAGTCCCCCAAGCACGGAGGAGAAAATTTACTTTGATGATACTATACCTCCAATATATGATGATTACAATGATGAATATGATATTTTCAGTCCACCTACTATTGAGGAGAAAATTAATTATGATTACAATATGCCTCCTATATTTGATGATTATGGTGATGAGAATAATAATGATAGTTATTTTATTGAATTTGCTCCCACTACGATTAATAAGAATGACTATACTTATAGGGAGAGTAATAATTATTTTATGCATGTGGCTCATGATAAGAATGTTTTATATGATAGTTATATTGTTAATTTTATTCATGATGCTGCTAAAATTTATTATGAGAGAGGGAAACATGGTTTTATGCATCTCAATAATATTAAGTTTCGCCTCTTTATGTTGAAAGTCTTGAAGTTGCACTTGTTTTGCTTTACTATGGTTTCTTTGTGCTTTCATGACTTGTTTCTTACAACATTCCTATGCATAGGAAGTGGGTTAGACTTAAATTTGTTTTATATTTGCTTCTTGATGCTCTCTTTTACTCTCAATTCATATTTCTTATGTGAGTATCTTCTCAAACTATCATGCCTAACTTAAAGGCGTTAAAGAAAAGTACTTATTGCGAGATAACCCAAAACTTTTAGATGAGTCTTGGAAGTTATTACCTCTGTAATAACCTCTCCTTATCCTTTTTATTTGCTTTTTGTGCCAAGAGTAACATCTAATGAGAGAGAAGTAATGCTTGGGAAAGTTGTTGTCCCGAAACAGATATTTGTGCTTCACCATAAAAAATCGTGTAAAATCTCAGTATGTCGTTTTGAGGCGTGAAGTTTTGTGCTTCTGCCCCAGGTTTTTATCTAACTTTCCTTAGTTCAACACTTTCTATTTGAGCAACAGAAGGTCTTCGAAAAAATTCTTTTTTACCTGCTGGTCTGTTTTGACAGATTTCTGCCATTATTTGCATTTGCTTCTTGTTGGTTCCTTTTTGAGTTCCTTTGGGGAATTGAGCTTTTTGAGGGAAGTACTACAGTAGCTTGTGTTTTAATGAAAGTTTTGCTGTTTTAAAACTAAACCACAAATGTTTATTATCTTTTGAATGCACTAACGTTGCTAATGAAGATTCTGTGAAGTTTTGTATGAAGGAACAATTTCAGGTGTAAGGAAAGAGTGGTGTAATGAGATGAAGAATGGACTAAAGCTCAAGCTTTGGGATGCCACGCGTGTTACCCCAAGAAATATCCAAGAAGTACAAGCGTCAAAGCTTGGGGATGCCCAAGGCATCCCCTTCTTCATCAATAAAAAATCTCAGGTTCTACCAAACACTTCATTTTTATTGTTTCATGCACAATTGTGTTGTTCTTGGAGCATCTTCGTTTTTGTTTTTAGTTTTAGTTTGCTTAGTTTGCTTGAATAAATTGGTTGGACCCCCTCATTCATACATTAGTTTTCAAATAATTTGGTTTGGATTGGAAAAGAGTAGGAAAGTTCATGCTTAAGTGGTAAAGAGAGCTTGTTTTTGACTGTGGCCTATGCTTTGTCATGCCATGCTTGATATTGTTTTGGCTTTATGCTTAGTGATATTTGCTGTAGCATGACATGTTATAAACAATTGAGATTGCTTAATGTGCCTTGGAAGAATCATGTGTTGTTTTAGCATATTAAAGCATAGTATTGTGGTATTCTCCTTTAATGCTTTATTTGGGTTGACTTGGCGCATGCTCACACCATGTTATGACTATCCCAAGTCACCATAGCCTTTATGATCCTTTAGTTTTCGACTTTTAATATCACATTATGCTTCAATTAATGATGTTTTGTTGCTCTGCATGATTATGGCCATTATTGCTCTCTTAGTTGGTCGCTCCTAGTCTTTTGCTAGCCTCCATAACCAAGTATGAGTTCCACTCATGCATCCAACTCCTAAAACCAAGTTTTTTCAAAGAGTCCACCATACCTACCTATTAGCATTTGCTATTCCAAGTATATTCATGTTTTTATGTACCTTCCGAATTAAACTTGTTATGAGAAAACTAGTGATTAAAGCTCTGATGACCCACAAGTATAGGGGGTGTATCGCAGTATTTTCAAGGGAAGTGCAACCCAATTTATTGATTCGACACAAGGGGAGCCAAAGAATATTTATAAGCCTTAACAACTGAGTTGTCAATTCAGCTGCACCTGGAAACAATCTTGCTCACAACAGTTTATTAGTAGCAACAGTTTTGTAGTAGGAATAGTAAAGTAGCAGTAGTAGTAAAGTAAAGACAGCAGTAACAATAGGAGTAACAGTAGGATTTGAGTGCGGTAGGCATAGGGATGGATGGACGGGCGTTGCATGGACAAGACAATTCTCATAGCAATCAGAACATAGGGAAATTGCAGATAAATAAGATAAAGCATCCAAGTACTAGATAATCCTAGGCATGTGTTCCATATATAGTCATACGTGCTCGCAATGAGAACTTGCACAACATCTTTTGTCCTGCCAGCCCGTTTGCAGCGGGGTCTCAAGGGAACTACTGGCAATTAAGGTGCTCCTTTTAATAGAGCACCGGAGCAAAGCATTAACACTCCATGAACACATGTGATCCTCACATCAAAGCCATTCGCTCCGGTTATCCCGATTTCTGTCACTTTGGGGCCATTGGTTCCGGACAACAACGTGTGTATACAACTTGCAGATAAGACCATAAACAATACTATCATAATGAATCAATAACATGTTCAGATCTGAAATCATGGCACTCGAGCCCTAGTGACAAGCATTAAGCACAACAAGTCGCAACAAAGTCATAAAGCACTAATAAAAGATACTAGGCACCATGCCCTAATAATGCCATTACATGAACGATCTCATCCAATCCCTACCATCCCCATTGCCTACAGCGGGGGATTACTCACTCATGGATGGGGGAAACATGGATGGTCGATGGAGAAGCGATGATGATGATGATGGCGATGATCTCCTCCAATTCCCCGCCCTGGCAGGGTGCCAGAATGGAGTTTCTGGTGCTGTTTCGTGGAATCTGGTGGTGGCGGTGGAGCAGAACTCCTTCTGGAAAAACGTCGACCCCCCTGAGTTTTTAGGTCAGAAGGCAACTTATAGGCGAAGAGGGAGACCGAGGGGGGGTCTAGGGCGGCCAGACCACCCCTTGGCGTGGCCTGGGCTTGCCCGCACGGCCAGGTGATGTGGCCTGGGCCTAACCCCCTCCGTCTCGTATTCTGGCTCCGGGAGTCTTCTGGTGAAATAGGATTTTTGGCTTTTGTCCCATCCAATTCCGAGAATATTCATTTTCTAACTTTCCTGGAACCAAAAACAGTAGAAAACAGGCAGCTGGCATTGTGGCTCTTGTTAATAGGTTAGTCCAAGAAATCATATGAAAAGTACTCCAAAGTGTGGACAAAACACAAGAAAGTAGATAAAACCAAGCATGGAACATCAAAAATTATAGATACATTTGCAATGTATCAACATCCCCAAGCTTAACTCATGCTTGTCCTCGAGTAGGTAAGTGATAAAAAGAAAGAATAATTTTTGAGGTGACATGCACCATCATAAACTTGATCAAAGTATTTGTAAAACATTCGAAGCTGGGATCATAGTACTTCAATCATAACATGAAAGACAAAGTTCTAGCAATAAGACAAAGAAACTATGATGCAACATGAAAAGGCACAAACAAAAGATTCATGAATAACAATGCTTTGAAAGACGTTTGTTTGTTTCACATAAAGAAAACATAGCATAATAGTATTCAGCTTGTCCCTCATAGAGTAGCAAATATAAATGCACATGACACCTTCAAAGTTCATAAGAGTGACTAGATACAAATAGTTTAAAACAAGCAATATCAAGTTATGCATCAATCAACTAGTTTTGGGACAATGCACATAGAACTAAGAATGGACACTATGCTCGCAAAGTAAGTGCATAAAGATAGAAGGTGGAGACTCAATATAATGGTAGAAGAAAGGCCTTCATAGAAGGAAGCAGGGATTCAAGTCTCATAAAGAGCATCCAAAAATTATGGTACTTATAGCTTTCAGCTCTCATTGCCCCTATCATAAGCATCTTGAAGTGATTAAGGTTAAAGTGAACAAACTATGGTGTACATGCTTGACGAAGTATAAGTGAGAAATCTCATGTCCCTTGAATACGAGGGCCGCTCCTCATGCTACTCAAGTTTAGTCACCGGTAAGTTCTTATCATCGTAAGTACATGCGTATAATAGAGAACCGCCAACGGGGTACCCCTTGCCCGATGATACGGAAGAATCCCCATATCAAAATGACAAGGCAAGCAGACAACGAGCATCTCAGCAATCTTCTTATTTACCATGGGAATATGGTGCTTTTTCTCTCTTTCCTCTTTTCTCATATCTCTTTTTTTTATTTTTCTCTTTTTTTCTCAATATCTGACTCTGTTTTTTATAAGAAGAATGCTTCATAGACAACTCATTATGGTTACGCTGCAGGTTTCCACCATGTCAGCATGGATTAGACCAGCGGCCCAGACGTTTCTCTAACACATATACATAATTCCATGGACTTACAAGCTCCCCTTTCATTTCACACCGACGACGTCCATAGACAAAAGAGCATGATATCAACTAGGTTCAAAGTACCCGTGCAATGTTGAAAGCGTTCCCCATGACAACATGGTTCTGCTAATCCCCAACAAATAAGTGCAAGCATATACAACATAGGCGACACAATGGTTCAAGTTTATTAAGGACAAGAAAAGTAAAGTGTGTCATCAAGTTCGTGAGAGCTTTAATCACCAGTTTTCTCATAAAAAGTTTAATTCGGAAGGTAAACAAAAACATGAATATACTAGGAATAGCATATGCTACTAGGTAGGTATGGTGGACTCTTTGGAATAACTTGGTTTTAGGAGTTGGATGCATGAGTGGAACTCATACTTGGTTATGGAGGCTAGCAAAAGACTGGGAGCGACCAACTAAGAGAGCAATAATGGCCATAATCATGTAGAGCGACAAAACATCATTGATCAAAGCATAAAGTGATACTACACGTTGAAAACTAAAGGATCATAAAGGCTATAGTGACTTGGGATAGTCATAACATGGTGTGAGCATGTGCCAAGTCAACCCAAATAAAGCATCAAAGGAGAATACCACAATACTATGCTTTAATATGCTAAAACAACGCATGATCCTTCCAAGGCACATTAAGCAATCTCAATTGTTTAAAACAAGTCATGCTACAGCAAACAATACTAAGCATAAAGCCAAAACAATATCAACCGTGGCATGACAAAGCATAGGCCACAGTCAAAAACAAGCTCTCTTTACCACTTAAGCATGAACTTTTCCTACTCTTTTCCAATTCAAACCAAACTATTTGAAAACCAATGCATGAAAAAGGAGGTCAAACCAATTTGTTCAGAAAACTAAGTAAACAAAGCAAACGAAAAACCAAAACGAAAGCGAAAAAGAAGACGCTCCAAGAACAACACAACTTTGCATGAAACAATAAAAATGAAGTGTTTGGAAGAAACCTGGGATCTTTATTGATGAAGAAGGGGATTCCTTGGGCATCCCCAAGATTTGACGCTTGTACCTCTTGGATATTTCTTGGGGTGACACGCGTGGCATCCCCAAGATTGAGCTTTAGTCCATCCTTCCTCTCATTACTCATTCCTTCCATACACCTAAAATTTTTCCTTCATACAAAACTTCACACAATCTTTATTAGCAATATTAGTGCACTCAAGATAATAGATCTTAAGGTTCAGTTCTAACACCAAATAAACTTCCATTAGAACACTAGCTACTGAAGCACTTCCCTCAAAAAGCTCAATTCCCCAAAAGAACTCATAAAGGAACCAACAAGAAGCAAATGCAGAGAAATAGCAGAAATCTATCAAAACAGACCAGCAGGTAAAGACCAGCAGGAGGAAAATATTTCTGCAGGAAAGTACTAATCAAGCAATCAGGGATATCAATAGATCCAGGAGGTAAATTACTAAACCAATTTTTAGCTTCTCCTTTCAGTGAAAAAGGGAAAATCTTAGCAACAAAGTAAGTACGCATCTTAATATCATCAGAAAACAAGCCACTCATGGTAGAAAGTTCATTCATATGTGCTACCGCACTTTAATTCTTAGTCCCACAAAAAGGTTCTTTCTCAACAATAGCTATGTAAGATAGATCGAGAGAGAAATCATAATCTTTATCTATAATGTTTATGGGAGAAGCAGCAAACTTAGCAATAGGAGATAATTTGGGTCTAATACTATGCCTCTCAAGGAGACTCTTAGCAGCGCTCCTATCATGGGTGTTTTTACATTCTTTAATAAATTCATCGGTCATCTCAACATAACCATCTTCAATATCATAACTCTCACTAGACTCAGGTGAACTAACAGGTGTGGTAGTGTCTTCATTAGGAGTTTCAGTATTTCCAGCTATAGTTCTAGCAATCGTAGCATCTAGGAAAGGACCTAATGAACCACTCTTATCAAGCACAGTAGAAGCAGCATCAGAAGTTTCAGATTCAGCAGTGGTAGTAGTGTGTGTAGCATGTGTATGTGGTGGTGTAACGAGCTTACTCATAACAGATGGTGAATCAAGAGCAATGGAGGTGTTCAGAACCGTACCTCTTCTTGTAGTGGATGGTAAAATAGGAACCTTGCCATCACGAGACTTACCCATGATGGATGGATAGTAGCAAACAATAGAGAATCCAAGTGAACTTGATAAATAAAGCTATGCTCCCCGGCAACGGCGCCAGAAAATAGTCTTGATGACCCACAAGTATAGGGGGTGTATCGCAGTATTTTTGAGGGAAGTGAAACCCAATTTATTGATTCGACACAAGGGGAGCCAAAAAATATTTATAAGCCTTAACAACCGAGTTGTCAATTCAGCTGCACCTGGAAACAATCTTGCTCACAGCAATTTATCAGTAGCAACAATTTTGTAGTAGGAATAGTAAAGTAGCAGCAGTAGTAAAGTAAAGACAACAGTAACAGTAGGATTCGAGTGTGGTAGGCATAGGGATGGATGGACGGGCGTTGCATGGACAAGACAATTGTCATAGCAATCAGAACATAGGGCAATTGCAGATAAATAAGATAAAGCATCCAAGTACTAGATAATCCTAGGCATGTGTTCCATATATAGTCATACGTGCTCACAATGAGAACTTGCACAACATCTTTTGTCCTGCCAGCCCGTTTGCAGCAGGGCCTCAAGGGAACTACTGACAATTAAGGTGCTCCTTTTAATAGAGCACCGGAGCAAAGCATTAACACTCCATGAACACATGTGATCCTCACATCAAAGTCATTCCCTCCGGTTATCCCGATTTCTGTCACTTCAGAGCCATTGGTTCCGGACAACAACAACGTGTGTATACAACTTGCAGATAAGACCATAAAAAAATACTATCATAGTGAATCAATAACATGTTCAGATCTGAAATCATGGCACTCGGGCCCTAGTGATAAGCATTAAGCACAACAAGTCGCAACAAAGTCATAAAGCACTAATAAAAGATACTAGGCACCATGCCCTAATAATCTGATGCCATTACATGAATGATCTCATCCAATCCCTACCACCCCCATAGCCTACAGCGGGGGATTACTCACTCATGGATGGGGGAAACATGGATGGTCGATGGAGAAGCGATGGTGATGATGATGGCGATGATCTCCTCCAATTCCCCGTCCCGGCATGCGAACGGAGTTTCGTGCTGTTTAAGGAATCTGGTGGTGGCGTGAAGCAGAACTCCTTATGGAAAAACGTCGAACCCCTGAGTTTTTTAGGTCAAGGCAACTTATAGGCGAAGAGGAGACCGAGGGAGTGCAGGGCGGACCACCCCTGGCCTAGGCTTGCCCGCGCGGCTAGTTGGTGTGGCCTGGGCCCAGCCCCCCTTCGTCTCGTATTCTAGCTCTGGGAGTCTTCTGGTGCAATAGGATTTTTGGCTTTTGTCCCGTCCAATTCAGAGAATATTCATTTTCTGACTTTCCTAGAACCAAAAACAGCAGAAAACAGGCAGCTGGCACTGTGGCTCTTGTTAATAGGTTAGTCCAAGAAATCATATGAAAAGTACTCCAAAGTGTGGACAAAACACAAGAAAGTAGATAAAACCAAGCATGGAACATCAAAAATTATAGATACATTTGCAATGTATCAAGCTCTCACGAACTTGATGGCACACTTTACTTTTCTTGCCCTTAATAAACTTAAACCATTGTGTCCATCTTTGTTGCGTATATTCTTGCGCTTTATAAGTTGAAGTTAGCAGAACCATGTATCATGGGGAATGCTTTCAACATTGCACTTGTACATTGTACCCCGTTGATATCATGATTCTTTTGCTTATGGATCCCGGCGGTGTGAAATAAAAGGGGAACTTGTAAGATCATGGAGTTTGTATGTGTGTTAGATAAATGCCTGGGCCGCTAGCCTAAGCCATGCCTAATCATGGTGGAAACTTGCAGCATAACCATAATGAGCATTCTATGAAGCATCCTCAATAAAAACCTATGCAAACAGCAAAAAAAAGATCGCTGAAATGCTCATTGTCTGCTTGCCTTGTCATTTTGATTATGGGATAGCTCCTGTATCATGTGCAAGGGGTACCCCGTTGGCGGTTCTCTATGATACATATGTACTTACAATGACAAGAGCTTACTTGTGACTAAAGTTGAGTAGCATGAGGTTCGGTCTTCGTAAGTAAGGGGCATGAGATTTCGGCTTATAACTTGTCAAGCTTATCCTCTTAGTTGTGTCACTTTAACCTTAATCACCTAAAGATGCTTATGATAGGGGCAATGAGAGATGAAAGCTAATAAGTACCATAATTTTTGGAAGCTCTTTATGAAACTTGAATCCCTGCTTCCTTCTATGAACGCCTTTCTTTTACTATTATGTTGAGTCTCCACCTTCTATCTTTATGCACATATTGAGAGAGCATAGTGGCCATTCTTAGTTTAATGTGAATTGTCCCAAGACTTGTTGATTGATGAATAACTTTGATATTGCTTGTTCTTAAACTATTTGTATCTAGTCACCCTTATGAACTTTGAAGGTGTCCTATGCATTTATGTTTTGCTACTCTATGAGGGACAAGCTGAATGCCACTATGCTATGTTTTATTTATGTGAAACAAACAAACGTCTTGCAAAGCATTGTTATTCATGAATCTTTTGTTTGTGCCTTTTCATGTTGCAACATAGTGGCTATGTCTTATTGTTAGAACTTTATCTTTCATGCTATGTTGAAGTACTATGATCTCAGCTATCAATATTTTACAAATACTTTGATCAAGTTTATGATGGTGCATGTCACCTCAAAAATTATTCCTTCCTTTTATCACTTACCTACTCAAGGACGAGCAGGAGTTAAGCTTGGGATGTTGATACGTTGCAAATGTATCTATAATTTTTAATGTTCCATGCTTGTTTAGTATCTACTTTCTTAAGTTTTGTCTACATTTGGAGATACTTTTATGCATTTTCTGAGACTAACCTATTAACAAGATGCCACAGTGCCAGTTGTCTGTTTTCTGCTGTTTTTGGTTCCAGAAAAGTCAGAAAATGAATATTTTCGGAATTGGATGGGACAAAAGCCAAAGTCGATATTTTACCGGAAGACTCACAGAGCCAGAAGACGAGACGGAGAGGGGCCAGGGGCTAGCCACAACACCTGGTGGCGTGGGCCATGCCAGGCCACGCCAGGGGGTGGTGTGGGCCCCTCCGGCACCCCCTCGGTCTCTCCTCTCGCATATAAGAAGCTTCCGATGAGAAAACCCTAAATCGAATAGCCTCCAGCCACAAAAAGTTCCACAGCGCTGCCGCCACCGAAGGGCAGATTCAGGGGACAAAAACTCTCTGTTCTGGCACCCTGTCGGGACAGGGAAGTGCCCCTGGAGCCATCTCCATAGATCTCCACCACCATCTCCATCACTGTTGCTAATTCTCATGATGAGGAGGGAGTAGTTCTCTCTCAAGGCTAAGGGTTCTACCGGTAGCTATGTGTTCATCTCTCTCTCTATACATGATCATATTGTGATCATGAGCTTTGTAATCAAGTAGATCTACCTTGCTACTCAAGTGCTTTAATAGATCTCTGCTCTCCCCATGTGTGTGAAAGTGACAGCGTGCACACCATGGTGGCACTTAGGCTAGAGATTACAAATACTTGTTATAAGTTATATTTGGAGTTGGATGTCTCTATGAAATTTTGGTGTTTGTTGGAACCATCTAGATCTCAAGGTGACAGTGTGGGGTTATTTAGATGGGGAAAGCGAACTTTGAGGAGTGATGTTATAGCCCTACCATGGATTAGAGTGTGCAACCGGAGAGTAGTTCAGAGTAGTATCATGAAGAGAATATATTTATATGAGAGTGTTCACTAGTAAAAGTATGATCCCTAGGCCTTGTTTATAAACATTGAAACACCGTTTGCAACTAGATCTGTTACATGCTTGCTTGCTTCCATCTTTATTTCAGTTTGCCTTTAGTCTCTTCCACGCCATCAATATATTTTCTGGCACCGTTACCACTTATAATTATCCATACCACTTGTATTTCACTATCTCTTCGCCGAACTAGTGCACCTATACACCTGACAAGTGTGTTGGGTGTGTTGGGGACACAAGAGACTTCTTGTATCTTGATTGCAGGGTTACTTGAGAGGGATACCTTTGACCACTTCCTCCCTGAGTTCGATAAACCTTGGGCAATTCACTTAAGGGAAAACTTGTTGCTGTTCTACAAACCTCTGCAGTTGGAGGCTCAACAGCTGTCTACAAGAATATAAGTGCGTAGACATCACATGCTAGTCATGGTTTAGCTAACAACCACTAATAATATGTGAAGCACAAAAAAATTCGTAGTGGTATCACCCCAAACCTTACTTTCTTATGAGCTTTAAAATGCATGAAAAAGGTGTTTTTAAGAATGTTTGGAGGATTAACATACATACTATACTTGAAAGTATCTTTTGCCACAAATATGTGGATATGCCTAGCCTAGTTTATGGGGTTTGGAACAAGTCTTAGCTTGTACAGAGAAGGCTTAGCAAAAAGAGATCTAAACAGTGTGCCATCTACTTCATAATGTCAACATTTATTTTCTCACCTTGCTCATTAATATTTGAACATAAATATACACAAGCAAAAGATACAAATTAATAGTCACAAAACAAACAATACTTCCTATAAAGTACTTGAGCTTAAGAACTAGACACAAAATGAATTTCAGCTTTTTTGTTTTTATCTCCCCTTTTCTTTTGATAGCACACAACTCATTCTCATCAAGGAATTTAATCATGGGATAGATTGTTTCAGTAGATATTTCCTAAGGATGCAAAACATCTATCATGATGATTTCATTTATTCTCAAGGCAACATGCAAAACTAGACATAAAACTAGACAAAGACGCTCCAAGTTTCTACTATCATTCTATGTTGCTCAAAAAACAAAGTTTAGAGGTTTGCAAACTGAGAGTTTGATAGGTACAGTGGGGTGCCTTGGGCATCCCTAAGATTATGGTCTTGACTATTCTTGGATAACTCTTAGTGTGGTTTTCCTCCATTCCCTGTCAAAAAACTTCAACACAAAACTTTCTCCCATTTCTTTTCTATGGGGTGACATTAGTGGTACGAAGATATAGTGCTAACTGTGATAAAAACCCCAATTAAAAATTGGTTTTAAATGTCCAGAGAGTTACTTAAGTTTCCAATATCCATAAAATATCACAATAATAAAAAAGAATCAAATCAAAACTCAAAAAGGCCACTCTTGCAACAATTTGGTAAACATCAGCGTGTAAAAAATTTCAACTCCAAATATATGTTTCAAATTTTAACATCCAAAATAGGTAAAACTTGGTACTTTATTAAAACCTTTAGAAAGAAAACTAAAATAAGACTCTTTTTCAACATCAAGAGTTCAAAAAGAAAATCCAAATAAAACAAAAAGGTAATTCAAACATGGTTTCCACAAACAATACAAACCAAAACATGAAGGTAAAACTAAGACATGAGTTTGGAATGATATTACTTGAAATACTTGAGAGAAGAGGGGATGCATGGGCATCCCCAAGTTGTGGTCTTTCTAGTTCTTTTCCTCTACTTCTTTCTCATCATATCATGTCACGCATCTCAAACAAAGTAATATTTTCATCTTCATGTTACTTCAATGCCTACAAAATGGTTAGTTCTCCAAACAAATGATATAATAGTTTCTACCATGATGCAAACTTTAGTAATTATTGGGAGACCATTTTATTCAAGAATCTACTGTATTAAAAAATAGAGACTCTTTTATTTTGTTTTTATGTGGGGGAAATTTTAATGATCTAGACTTTGCAATGGTTCCATTGGCATGAACAACACATGCTCAAGGTCGACCCCAACTTCTCCATTGCTAATCTTTCTCATTTGCTTTCCCAAATTTTGTATTTAGTTAAAATCTTACAGTAATTGTTAAATAATAGTATCTAAAGTTATTTTACATGTTACATGGATATCAAGGAGTGCTCAAATAAAATAGTATTTGAAAGCTTATGGAGCACACCACAAAGCACATAGACATTAACATTTAAGTCTAACTTTATTTCTATGCATTGGCATTTTATATATGAATAAGTATCAACAACTTTGTGGTGTCCAATGCATATAATGATCAATAGTTTGCATTTTAAATAATATGGAAATATAAGGATGGCTCTTATCTCCTCCTCTTTCATAATAGTTGCAAGCATCAAAGGTAAGTTCACCCTCATAGTTTTTAATAGAGTCACCATATAAATACTTATCATCTAATGATCATAAGGTTTCATCTATCTCATTTATATAATTATTATCCTCCCATATATTAGACACAATTGCTCCACATATAGAACTATCAGGCAATAAAGAATCAACATCCATAGCACTATCATTTAATAAGTCAAAGCAATATTCCTCATCTTTTTTAATGGAAGGACTAGTACTAATGGAATCATTTTTATACTTTACAAATATATTATCTACCAAACTATCATATGATTCTCCAAATAAATTATTCACATCAAGAGATTCATCAAGTATGGGCTTATCAGAATAAATATCATCATTACTTGCAATAGTATAAGAAGGTGTTTCCATGGGAATTTGTTCATTACCATTATTGGGAGTAGTAGATGGGTAGTTATTCCATTCTTTCTCCACTTTTTCTTCTTTATCCTCTTCTTGGGGTTGCATGGGCATCCCCAAGCTTATGCTTTTATCATCCTCTTCCTGCAAAACATTAGTGCTCTCTTATGCAGCAATATCCCTATTATTGTAGTTAACAACATAAATATTTTCCTTTAAGTTGGCTATACAATAATTAAGGAGAAGATTAATTCCCATATCAACTTTACAAGCTACAACACTAGTTTTAAAAATTTCATCAATGAAGGTTTTTAATTAATAAGCTGCCATAAAAGTAATAAATTGCTCTACTTGTTCCATCCCTAAATGAGCATAATGACCTCTATTGTAGGAGGCAATGACATGATATTCATGGAACATACAACGAAATTTAAAGTGTCTATCATCTTGTTTAGATCAACAAGTGACATCACTATGATATTCAAGCAACTCAGTAGAAGTATAATCTATTTTTTTTCAACCAATGCTCTAGTATTTTCCCTTCTTGTGATTCTCTATGTTTCTTAGCAATCTCAGAACTATGAAAGTATCTACACAAAGCATCATTTATGTCCATGCTTATGCCCACAAAAGCAGTATTTTTTTGGTATATTCCATTTTCTGATTTTTTTTGTGGGTTTTAGTTTTATAAAGAAATGTACTAAAAGTAAACTAGCAATGTAAGCAAGAATAGAAGCCTAGCGCTACGCTCCCCGGCAACGATGCCAAAAAAGTACCTTGATAACCCCCAAGTGCAGGGGATCACCATAGTACAATTCAACAAGTATTTGACTCTCAAACCCACGAGGAGCTAGAGGTAAACTATCTATTATCTAAAGCCCTATAACCCACTTATATGGCCTTTTATGCAAATCTAGGATCTAGAGTGTGTATGTGTGGTTGTGTTTACAATTAACTAGAATGCGATAAATTGTTGGAAGTAATTACTATGAATAAACTAGTGCAAGTAAAATAGATCTAGTGAAGTGGAGTGATGGCAAGTTTTCTCAAGGGAGTAAATGTTTAGGAAAATTGTTTTTTCATTCATTTAGTTGTCACAATTAGTGAAACATATATTATAGCTAGATGCATCAGTATTAAACACAATAAACCATAAAGAACTCGATGATTAAAATCCCAAGGCACTATAATCTAGAGCAACAATAGGATTAATTAAGGATATGTGTCAAGCAGCTGACACTCCTAACCATCACATCTAACTTATATGGATAAAGTCTATTGTTTCTTCTAGGTGGAGATCTAAGTGTGCCCGAAGCTATTGTGACTAGAAGCACCGTCTAGCAACCTGCACGGTCAAAAGAGGATTAGGAGAGATTCCCTAAGCTAATTATGATAACCACGGGGAGACCCTTAATTGTGTTGGTCTATATGGGTGACTGCTCTCAGACATCGCAGTGGTTATTTAGAGGTGACTGCAGGGGTTCGCGCCTGAAAACAATAAATTTTTCCTACGCCGAGAACCCTAATGCCAGGACCTATCTATTAGTAATGCTGTAATGGGAGGAGATTTTCAAAACTTACCCTTGAAGACCAAAAAACAGAATTAGACTGATCAAGCTCAGCCTAACTTGGGATGAAGAGAATAGAACAATCCTCCACCAGACGGGTAGAGTAGAACGTAGATGGTCAGGCTATCATGGAGATGCCCTCAAGAGCATCACACGGTATAGGTGCCATCAAGAGCATCAGGCCATGGAGGTGCCATAAAAAGCATAAAAGTATGCCTAGCTATCAGACGATTTGAGTAGAACGTAGAAGGTGAAAGTTTCCTTCCCGTCGTGTCCCTAGAGAGTGTCCTCTCTCTTTCTATCATCTAATAATATTTATTTTTTATCTTTATATGGTGTTTCTGTTCCTTTTGTGTAAAGTTTACTTAGACAAGTAAGCTTGTGCGATGTCGGGTTAATAATCAGAACATGTACGATAGGATGAAGTATTTACATTTCACGTCATGCATTGTATTAAAATAACATGACATTGTTCTGAAAAACGCTATTGTTTAGCGTTTCGAAAGCAAATCTTTCCTCTTGCACGTGGATGTATCGTGATAGTATCATAAGGCATCCTCCCTATTGGCCGCGCTCCGGGAGGCGTAGAGAGAAGTCTAGTCAAATATTATATTCATAAAAACACACTAACTACCATCATGATAGTATATCATTTTAAGAAAGACATCCACTTCATTGGTTTATTGATTATTTTATCTACTATTTTAATTAATTTGCAACACCAATTCAGTACATGCTGGGACTCTTCCACCTAGTCCCATGGATCAACATGCTAATGAGCTCTGAGGCATGCGAAGGAGACGCTCTTTCATGCGACGATTAGATGTGAACATGCTAAGCTTTTTTGGGTTCCACTGGAGGAACAATGTAACATTAAACTCCCTAGGCTGCATCTGAGAAGTTTGGCCTCTAACTTTATGGTGGATGAAGTTTTATCAAATGAAGACAAGGTCATGTTGTTTTCCTTGATGTGGTGTGTCTAGTCGAGTAGGTGCTCTTGATATGACACATTGGGTTGCATGTTTGGGCTATAAAAGTTTTTCGGCAAATTCAAGGAGTTGACTACGATGAGACAATCTCACTCGTAGCGACGCTCAAATCCGTACGGATTATGTTAGCAATTTTTGCCTTCCACGATTATGAAATATGACAGATGGATATCAAAACTGCATTCCTGAATGGTCATTAAGAATGAGTTGTACATGGTACAACCCGAAGGTTTTGTCGATCCTAAGGATTCTAACAAAGTATGCAAACTTCATATGTCTATTTATGGATTGAATCAAGCATCCCAAAATTGGAACCACCGCTTTGATGAAGTGATCAAAGGATTTGGATTTGTCCAAATAAGTGAAGAATATTGTATTTACAAGAAAGTGAGTGGGAGCTCTATTGCGGTTCTAATACTGTATGTAGATGACATATTGTTAACTGGAAACAACGTAAAACTACTTGAAAGTGTAAAGGCTTATTTGAATAAAAGTTTTTTAATGAAATACCTTGGTGAAGTTGCATACATATTGGGCATCAAGATCTATAGAAATAGATGAAGACATCTGATAAGACTATCATTGAGTACATACCTGGATAATATTTTGAAGAAGGTCAAAATGGATAACTCGAAGAAATGATTCTTAGCAATGTTGCCAGGTAAGACTTTGGGTAAGACTAAAGATCCAACTACGATAGAAGATAGAGAAAAGATGAACAATGTAACACCCCATCCACTCCTGGGCCTGGGGGTGTCACTCCTAGCAGCTTAATAGGATATCTAGACTGGCCCCACAGACCAACACTAGTCTTTTCTGCGCACTTTGTCCTCACTCATGCGCACCCGGTTACCCACTTCCCGGTCGGTCACCCATCCTAGAATTGCTCTAGGCCAAGCACGCTTAACCTTAGAGTTCTTTTCGAATGAGCTTCCGGAAAAGAAGTTGCAACTTGTTGATATGGGTATCCTATCAATCCTATTAAGCCATGTGCCTAGATCTCACATACATACACCCTTTAGAAGATCGATGCCCTCATCGATCAAGCACACCCCAGGAACGTTCCCTCTTGTCACGTGTCTGTGCGTCTAGTGCCGGCACATGTGCCATGCCATGTCCACTTCGGGCCACACGCGCCATGCTCCACATGTCCCGCCACTAACCCGCACACACCCGTGTAATCGCAAGGGTCGGCTCCGATACCACTTTGTAACACCCCTTCCACTCCTGGGCCTAGGGGTGTCACTCCTAGCAGCTTAATAGGATATCTAGACTGGCCCCACAGACCAACACTAGTCTTTTCTGCGCACTTTGTCCTCACTCGTGCGCACCCGGTTACCCACTTCCCGGTCGGTCACCCATCCTAGAATTGCTCTAGGACAAGCACGCTTAACCTTAGAGTTCTTTTCGAATGAGCTTCCGGAAAAGAAGTTGCAACTTGTTGATATGGGTATCCTATTAATCCTATTAAGCCATGTGCCTAGATCTCACAAACAATGATCCATATTGAAAGGACAATAGATGTCGCCTAGAGGGGGGTGAATAGGTGTTTTAAAATAATTATAGTTTAGGCTCTAATAAATGCGGAATAAAACTAGCATTTAATTTATCAAGAACAAAACCTAAATTCACTAGGTTCAACTAAGTGCACCAACAACATATGCTAAGCAATATGAGCAACAAGGTGATAGCAAGATAGAATACTTCAAGAATGATGGCTATCACAATGTGAAGTGCATAAGTAAATGGCTCGGGTATAGGAATAACCGATGGATGCGGAGATAGTGATTTTTATCCCAAAGTTCACTTCCAAAGAAGCTGCGTCTCCGTTCGAGAGGTGCGATGGTGCAATGCTCTCCGAACGCCACACATGACTCACCTTGAGTGTGATGGCTTGATGCTCACCCAACGCCACACAAGGCCTCACCCCAAGATATGAAGGCACACAACTCATCGACGCCACAAAAGGCTTAACTTATTCTCCCATGAGCTCACCATAAAGGGCTACTCATGATCCACTATGAGACACTTGATGGCGGTTCCAAACCCGTACAAGCTTGGGGCAATCTCCACAACTCAATTCGAGGCTCCCGAGAATCACCACCAAGGCCTCTAGCTTGAGGAATCTCCACAACTAAATTGGAGGCCTCAAGGGTATCTACACCACTACCACACAACCGTCTAGGGTTCCAAGAACCCAAGAGAAACAAGCCCACAAGCTTGAACTCGCAGAATCTCCATAGAGAACTCAAACCTATGCACCAAATACAAGGGCAAGTCCTTCACTCCAAAATTTCACCAAAGTTACAAAAGCTATTAGGTAAATAAGAGAGGAAGAACACAATAGAATAACACAAACTCTCCAAGATCTAGATCCTAAGGATTCCTTCACAAAGAAGAGATTTGGTTTGGTAGGATTGTAGATCTAGATCTTCTCTCTCAAATCTCTCAAAAAGATGCAAGAATCATGGGAGGGAGAAGGGGAGAGAGCAAGCTTTTGAAGTTCAACAATGGAGGAGAGAGAGTGGAAGAGCTAGCAAAAAGAGCCTCCAAAGTTGGGGAAACATTGGGGAAGAAGGGCCCCTTAAGTAGGGCAAGAGAAATCTACCCATTTGGGTCAGTTTCGCACGCCACCGAAACTTTTAGTGAACCACCAGAAAAACTGGTGAAGTGGAATAAGAATTACTGCAAGGAAACTAGCCTTGTTCAGAAGTTTGGCGGCAGTTGGGCCGGTACTACCACTCAAGCAAAAAACGTTGGACAACATTGTACGAAAATTTCAATAACTTTTGACTCCGGACTCCAATTTCGATGATCTTGGGATCATTTTTAAGAGAACAACAAGCTCTAAAATATTATGCAAAGAAAATCATTGTCCAACATGGGAGAATAAAAATAAAATGGAGAAAGGTATGGCCTCTCTACAAGCGATGAACCGGTAAAATCTCCAAAACCCAAAACGCAAGAAGTTGAGCTTGGAAACTCCAATTAGGATGAAACAAATTTTGTTGAAAAGATAATAAAGATTATAATCGAAAAAAAGTTGTAAATATTGGATACTACTAAGGGAGAAAAATATCAAGTATGAATATGTGAGATACTCCCAAGTTGTGGAGCCAGAAAACCTTTAAGATCAAAAACACAATAAGATATGCAAGGGGAATCCATTTTTTGATGAATAGAGCTTGTCATGAACATAAACACAAGCTCTAGAACCTCACAAGGATAATATCCAAACAACAATCAAGAAATATGATGCTAAGTATGTAATGGTTTGAGCTCTCCGAAAGATACGATCGAGTTACTCACTTGAGATCCCCTCTTGATAGTACGACTATCTATCCTAAACCCGGTATCTCAACTAATAACATGAGACCGTAAAAATAGAAAACCTATCAAGACCATACTTTTTCCTTGATAATTACACTTGATCTTGATGTAGACCGTCTTGTCCTCCTCAAGATGGAACACATTTCTTGATTGTTCTTGCTCGCTCTTGCTTGATGAAGACTTGTGAATCACTCCCCCATACACCATAGGGAGACCTCTTCCTTGAACTTGTCTTCATCAAACCAAGATCACCGAGGATGGCAAGATTCAAGCATGTGATCTTCTAGAGATGGTGCATCTTGAGCTTACACTTCATTTCTTCTAACTCCATTAGGATGATTTCTTGAAGGTACACATGAGGAACTCCATATTCTTCTTCAATACACTCTTGATATTCTTTTCTTTATTCTTATTGTTTTCTTCATCTTTCAACCTTGAAGACAACACATGGACGAATAGATGCCAATGGATAATTCCTACAAGTGTAACTTAATTCAAACATTAGACCATAGAGATTGTCATTAATTACCAAAACCACACATGGGGGCATGCATGCCCTTTCACTTATACCTTAGCCATAGGTTCTATCATGTATGCCATATTATGTATAACACCAGATGTATTCCACGTTGTAAGTTTGACCAGCAGGTACCAAAGTGATCCAGGAATTGAACACTGGATAATAGTAAAGAATATCCTTAAGTACTTGAGAAGAACTAAGGATGTGTTTCTCGTTTATTGAGGTGACTAGGAGCTAGTAGTAAAGAGTTACGTCTATGCTAGATAGGACACTAATCCAGATTACTCTAAGTCTTAGTCTGGATATGTGTTTATTTTGAATGGAGGTGTAGTGAGCTGGAGTAGTTCCAAGCAGAGCATGACAACAACATCATATTGTGAAGCAGAATACATTGCTGCTTCAGAAGCAACAAGGGAAGCAATCTGGATGAAGGAGTTCCTTACTAAAACTGAAGTGGTTCCTAGTGTATTGGGTCTATTGCCCTTGCATAGGAGCCATGTGCTCACAAGAATACCAAGCACATCAAATGTCGGTTTCACATCATACGTGAGCATGTTCAAGAAGGGGACATGCAGATTTGCAAGATACACATGTATCTGAATGTCACAAACCCATTGACTAAGCCTCTTCCACGAGCAAAGCATGATCAAAACCAAGACTCCATATGTGTTAGATACTTACACAATATAAACTAGATTATTGACTAGTGCAAGTGGGAGACTATTGGAAATATGCCCTAGAGACAATAATAAAGTTGTTATTATTCATATTTCCTTGTTCATGTTATTGTTTATCATCCATGCTATAGTATTGGAAACTAAATAAACATGTGGATAAATAAACAACACAGAGTCCCTAGTGAGCCTCTTCTACTAGTTCGTTAGTCAAACAGTGGTTAAGGTTTCCTATACCATGGACATGGATGACACTTGATAATGGAATCACTTCATTAGAGAATTATGTGGTGGACAAAACCCTAATAATAAGCATAACTTCTGATTACAATGTCTAGTTTGTTTGATATCACTTAATGAATATGTGAAGTATAGTTTTCTTAGACCATGAGATCATGTTACTCCCGGGCATCAGAGGAATACCTTGTGGACATCAAATGTCACTATGTAAATGGGTGATTATAAAGGTGGCTTTTAGGTATCTCCGATGGTGTATGTTGGGTTGTGTGAATCAAGGTTGGGATTTGTTCCTTCATATGATGGAGTGTAAGATATCTCTGGCCCTCTCGGTAGTATAGCATCCAAGAGTTCAGTGACTAAAGTAGTTGGTCATATGGATCCTATGCCACGATGCGAGTAAAGAGAACTTGCCAGTAACGAGATTGAACTAGGTATAGTGATACTGACGATCGAATCTCACGCAAGCAACATATCGTGATAAAAAGGAATCGTATACCAGATTGTTTGAATCTTTGACATAGTGGTTCAATCGAAAAGAACTTCGTTTAATGTGTACGGACCTATATGGCATCCCGGTCCCATTTATGGTTACTGGTCGGAGAGTTGTCTCGATCATGTTTGCATATTCTCGAACCCGTCGGGGTCAGACAGTTAACCTTCGTTGTCACTAGTCCTTGTTGAGAATATGTATGGTGTGAATCAAATGTTGTTTTAGAGTATTGGATGATATCCTTGATATCACGAGGAGCTTCGAAATGGTTCAGAGATAAAGAGAAGTATATGGGAAGTCCAAATAAGGGTTTCGGGAAAAGTTCAGATGTTTTTGTGAGATGGAACATTCTAGAAGGTTCCTAGAGGTAGGGCCACATGGGCCCGAGGGGAGTACCTTGGCCCTTGTGGGCCAAGTCACCACATCCCCTAGGACATGCAGCCAGATAAGGCAAAACCCCTAGTTGGATAAGATCAAAGGCGAATGGATAAAGACCAAGGGAAGGGGGATGGTTATCCTATCCCCTCCCTTGGCCGCCGGCCACATGGAGGGGTTTGAAGGAGGGGCAAGACCCCCTCCCCTGCGCCTATATAAGAGGAGAGGGGCATGGGCGCAGCCACTTGATCCACCCGTTGCCTCTCTCTTCCTCCCAAATACATTCCCCCTCCACGCAGAAAAGTACGGCAAAGCCCTGCTAAAATTCTCCACCACCATAGTAGTGTTGTTGGATTCTCGTGAAGATCTCCATAATATCTTGTGGGATCAATAATGAGGAGACGAAACTGGAGTGAAATATGTGGATACTGTAGAGGTGCCGTTGTTTTGGTACACATATCTCGAAGGTCAAGATCTACTACAGTTTGAACCGTCGCAAGCGATCGAATACATCACCCACGATCTCTAGATCTTTAACACTCGTGTTCTTAGAGGATAAGTATATTAGATCTATTCTACCTTTTTACTTGCATCTAGTATATTAGATCTTGCAGAGTTCTCTCTTGCTATTCTATAGGAATTTTTTGTTTTCGATTCAACGAATCTATCAGTTATCTTAATTTGCAGGTTGCTATAAATGAGAGAGGAAAGTGTTCTACTATTTCTTCAAGTGTGTTCAAAATTGAAAACAGACTTACCCTTGTGGGGAAAAACCCTTGCTACATCACTTTGCGAATGGAGTCCCAATGAATTTGATTCCACTGTGATTTGTTGCTATCAATGAGAAAAAAATCAAGCTAATAGCGAGAAGGGGAAAAGGGATAGAGGTGAATACATGTGGGGAGGGTGGTCTTTGCTGAGGATTTAACATCTTCTCCAATGCATTGGCACTTAACACATTCTCGTGGATGACAATATATTTTAAGAGGCAATTACCCAGTATGCATTTCTCTAGAAGGTTATATCTAGCTAAACACGCACTTAATAATACAAGTCTTGTACATGCATATGATGGAGTATCATTTGTTTGCATATGATCTCGTGCAAGAGCTATATGTTAGTTAGGATAATGTCACTCTATTTTATCATCAACGGTGGTGCCATCCAATGATTTTGTCAATTGCTAAGAGCCAAACATTGAGGGAGGCCTAAGTAATCTGGCCTTAGAGCAAGGATAAGCATAGAGATACCTACTAGCCATACCTTATCTTTTTACCATATGTTATGTATACCCAGTTCAATAGCTAATGTGTATAATAGTTATGTATAAAGATGTACTCTCTCTATCCAAAATTAATTGACTCACTATTTTCTAGATTCGCATGTATAATGTGAGTCAGTTAGAGAAAGTAATAAAAATAAGCTATAAGATGTATATGTAGCATGTATTTCTATCCAAAAAATTAAAAGTAGTATTTGTAAGCCGGAAATCCCTTTAGGCTCACGGGTGAGAAAACATATTTTGAAATGTCAAAAAATTGATAAAAATGGCTACACGTACTTTCAAACATTTTATGTTCGTTCACAAGTTTTCGGGATGAATGAACATTTTATGTGTCATGTATAAAAAGAACAAAAAATGTCACTGACTATTCACAGGATATTTTTTTATCTTTTTTGCACGGGACATGTAGAATTTTCTTTCATCCCGAAAACTTGTGAACAAACATAAAATGTTCGAATGTATATGTAAATATTTTTTTTATTTTTTTATATTTTAAAATATATTTTCTCACAATGGATGCAAATGCACCCATGAGCAGAATAGCCTCCTACATTTGTAAGCATACTACATAAAAATTATAAGCATGCTACCAATTACTGACTCACATTTTTCTAGATTCACATGCATTTCTATCAAAAAATTACACCTTATTCATTAAAAAGAGGGAGTATAGCATGCTTACATTATTTTATCACAATTTCCCTTATGACATTACAATGGTAACGAAATGAGCCTTCTTTTAACCCTCCACATCATACAGAAGAGCAATAAAAATAAGCTATATGATGGGTTATCTATTATTATCATCCTAATAATTAATGAGAATTAATTAAATTTAGTAAGAAATTGAATAGGTGAAGTTAAATGGTACAATGAAGAAAATATGTTTCTCTTATTTTTAAAGGAACATATCTTAGCTAAGAAAAGATAATTTTTTTTTCATATTCTCTCCTCTACCTAAAAAACAATTCCAAGAAAAGAGAACATCACCATATTGTAAATGCCATTAGAATTCTGAGCAACTTAAAAAACACAAATGGCCTTGAATACTATTGAGAGCACCTGCAGCGGGACGCTTATTTGCAGGCGCCATGAATTGAATCACATCAATTTCGGCAGTTCAAGTCCGGATCTCGGCTGCTTTTTAGGCATGGCACAAGCTGTGGAGTCAGATGCTAGCAAAATACTATAGACATCAGGCGTCTGCGCATGTCAGGATACTAATTTTTTAAGCGCCATGGGTAAAGATGATAATTGATAAGGATTACGACGTATATACTTTTATTAAGCCAAGTGCACCGAATTGGGTAATTGGTGCGAGACCGCAACCGAGCCAACAAATCTATCTAACCACCGCCTTACCTAACCGGCGTCTCTCCATCGTCTTCTGCGTAGATCGGTTCTCCCTCTTCCGGCCGGTCTCACCGGCGTCAGTAAAATTAGGCTCCGTTTGGCATCTCATTTTTTTTCAAATCGAAGTATTACAAAACCAGAGTATCTCAATGCCCGGGCAAAGGAATACTTTGTTTTCTTGAAACCACCGTTTTTTGTAGTTTTGGACAAAACGAAGAGATGTTTGGCAAGTGCTATTTTATTGTAGCTTTGATGCATGGATAATCAATTTTTGCCCAATAGTGTAGCTGTAAGCCTGCAATGGTTGTTGCATGAGTTGCCGCATCATTGGCTTCTTCTATGTACAAGCCCCGCTATTGTAGGCGGCGTGTCTCCTTGATCTGGGCATTGTACACGACGACATCAACGACGAGGACGCAACAAAGTGGCGCCTTAGCTTGAAAGGAAGGTCCTATGCGGCTTGAGCGCCGGCGGATACAGCGTCGCACGCCGTATTGCTGAGCTCTAGAGGCTTGGCATGGACCATTGTATGGCACGGAGGACAGTTCCACGTCGTCTAGTCTCAGGCTTGGCTCTAGCCAGCATATTTTTGTGCCCATTGCTGCATATATGTTTCTCCATGGCCACCAAGCGAGGGCATAGAGCAGATAGGATGGTGGTGGCGCCTTGGAAAAGTGAACAATGCGTGATGCGTTGTTGTTCTCGTTTCTCAGTTTTAGAAAAAAGAGGTCCGGACCTCTTTTTTTCAATACTCCAAAAAAACCATAGTTTTAGGAATACTATGGTTTTGAAAACTGTTGTTTATGTCAGAGCCAAACACCTCAGGGTTTTCTATATTGTAGTATTTCTAAAAACTACAGTATTCTAAGAATACTTAAAAAATACAGAGATACCAAACGGGGCCTTAGTGTTTTGAGAAATTAGATTAAATTTTAATAGTTATCTTTAGATGACATCATCTACAATAAGTGATCTTCGGCCTTTCGTTTAATGATAAGATCTTCTTCCCAACGTTAATGATAGTGTTTACTTCACCAAGCTAATTTTCGATTTTTTCATGGTTACCTTCTGCACGAAGCCTTGACACTGCGACTCAAATTAAAATTATGGAAGAACCCATCGTTAGTATTTACATGTTGTGGTTGGTATTTTTCGGTTTATGGATGTCTTCAGAAAAGTTCAAGATGGAGTCTTGAAAGAAGAAAGAGTTTAAAGATCTCGGTGTTTTACTAGTTTTTTAAAACTTTATTTTGTAATTGCGTCTATATATTTCTACCATGTACTATATGCTACTATAAATATACTGTGGTACTGATTGTTAAAAAAAATTGATAACCGATTGCCGTTTCACAAATTTTAATTTCAGGCGAAATGAATTACCGCGTGGGCGGGAAAGGGGCGGGAGATCCGAAAATTAGAAGGCCGGTTTGCCCACGTCCTCGGTACCAAACTTCCAAGTTCCAAGTACAGACTGGAGGCGTGGAAACGCAAAACTGTCTTCCGCTTTCGCTGCGACTCACAACACCCAACTCCGAACTGCAGCGGCGCCGGCATGGCCGCCAACGCCAAGGCCGCCCACGTCCCTGATGAGTTAAGAAGGTGGTCGGAGACCTTCAACAACGGCGTCACCGTCGACGAAGGGGATGAGGAGGAGGTGGATTCTGACTACGGAGAAGACGGCGAGGAGGAGGCATCCGGTTTCAGGCCGGAGGAAGAGGAGAATGCGGGCGCGGTGGCGGGTGCGAGAGACAGAAAGACGACGGCGGCCGCCCACGCGATCCGCGGCGGCGCAGCCGCCGCCGCCCGTCATTGCGATGGTAATTAATTAAGCGGGACACTCGCATTCGCATCCTTAATTTGACAGCAGCATTTACTTTGATTATGCGCCACGATCAATCATCTGTCGCGTCGATTCCCTCCTCGACCATCACGATTTCGGAAATTAACTTCGTATTCGTAGATGGGGGTTTCTTTTGGGGAATCAGCTTTGTAAATGGGAAAATTTCTGAACCAATTGACGTTCATCCAAGTGATTAGCTAGGAACGAAGAGTATGCAGTCAACATGGTTTCCGGGGCTCCGGGCCTTGTAAAAAAATCAGTTCAGGAGCAGAGAGCATGTGGCACTGCATCATAAATTCAAATACTCTTCCAAGTACTGCACATCAGATGGAATTTGATCTCTATAAACCATCTAGACCGTGCTGCAATGTACATGTAGTACACTACTATTGCCTTTCCATACAGTTCCATCAACTGATGCTTTATATGTGATGAAACTGATTGGATACTTCTGAACGTTGTTGCAAATGGAATGCTGTTAAAATGCAGAGGAGGAGGTGTCTGAGGATGGCTATGGTCAGATTCAAGGTGGACTGCTCGGGAGGAAGAGGAAAGCGATCGCGAAACGCGGTAAACCGCAGACAAACGGAATCCAGGATGAAAAAGGTCATTGATTACCCCTTGTGGCAATTGATAGTCATAGAACACGCCATTCATGTCTTCTCATGCAATTCCATAATGAGTAGAAGAATGCATGCTTTCCTTATATAGATGAGATTGATTGCATTTTGAGTGATATGTTAATGGATGACCAAATGCAGGCGAGTGCATTTCTGATCAGATTGGAGGTGGGTTGCAAGAAACGAAGGGGGAAGCAACCGCGACACCCAGCAAACGACAAAGGACAACCGGAACTGAGATCCAGGACAAGAAAGTTCACGGTAATACAAAGGATCATCACTAGTTCCTAGTACTTGCATATTACGTAATACAACATGCGCCATTACTTATGCTGTATTTATGCAGGTGAGTGTTTGAGATCTGAGAATGAGATGCTGAGACTGCAGCTTGTGCGCACGACGAAAGAGCTCGAGGCTGAACGGATTCGTAGGCTCGAACTTGAGTTACAGTTGAAGGATAAGAAGATCAAGTCTCTAACGAAGCAGAACGAAGAGTTGAGAGATGAGAATGATCACTACAGGAAGACCGTTAGTCCTAAACGCAATTCTACTCGTACCTTCATGCCTCTAGATTATTTACTTCACGGCGAAATTTTCATAATATGCTTGAATAAATAATGTATTGCTTAAATTTCAATTTCAAGCAATGGTCAACAATGAATTTTTGCCTTGCCTTTATTTTCCTACAGACATCACATTTGGTTTCAAACAGATGCTATAATGTATGCACCAAGCAAGCAATCGCCGTAGTAATTCTTCTCACATATATATGTCCGAAAAATTCGAATTAATCACCATATCTTTAATTACAACAGACTGATTTCTTGAAGCTGCCAGCTGTTTTATTTATATCTATTTACTGACTAGTTCCTTGTGCGTACCAGGCAAAGCCACCGAGAAATCCAAGGCTGTGCAGGTTCTGTAACAAATATGTACTCGGCCATGACTACCGCAACTGCCCCGAGAGGCGCGCTTCCGATTCTTCTGAACAAGATGAAGGGGACGATTCCAACTAACACCAGTGAAAATATGCTGCGCTATGTACCTGCCAGATAGGATTTGATGAGACAGAATCTGCTGCCGCTGTCCCAGAGTCAAGAAATTAAAGATGCATTTTGTTGCTTGTAGTGATGCTTTTGTCGAGCCGTAATTCCAGCTAGTTACTTAGGAATGGATTTGCTGCAGAACATGAAGATGCCTGCACGGCACTTGAATCTGTTTAGTCTCTCCTATGATATATCCATGTGAACTTCAGTCTTCAGGTTGTTATGTACTACTACTTTTTTTTTAGATGGGATGTACTCCCTCCGTTTCAAAATATAAGATGTTTTAGCTTTGTGAAAGGAGTGTATCTAGATCTCTTTTAGTGTCTAGGTTCACTCCAAACTTAGATGAACCTAGACACTAAAAGAGGTATTCACAAAACTAAAACGTCTTATATTTTGAAACGGAGGGAGTAGTACTGTACTACTTAGTGCTGAGTGTTTTGGTCGTCCAGTGACAACAGAGGACGGCCATATGGTTGCATGTCCGTCTGATCGTTGTTCATTACGCCAGTAGCAGCTGTATTAAACTAAATTAATTGCAGTTTGCACATGTAAACTTTCTTGCCAGTAGTGTAATCTACAGCAATTATCCCGTGTAAAGCCTGTTGCTGCTTAACAATCGGCACATCATGTAATGTCATTTTAAGATTGGCCTATGCTCCTGTAGTTACCCAGACGAATAACTTCATGACGTGATACTGAGCTTTGTTCTATTTTGCCAGGTGCATGCATGCCAATCAAGCAACAAAATCTGTGGATTTTATGGTCTTGTTTCTGTGCTTCACAGCATGGTCAAATACTTTGCGACTTTGTGTCAACCAATCTTTGCACGGATGAAGCCCATAAATTCTCTCTGCCCGGTTGCGTACCTAGGTGCCGAGTCTTCTCTCTGAGTCTGACGAGGGTGTGTTGAGCACAGTGCTCTGTTTGGCCTGCACGCAAGAAGAGAAATTGTTTCAGTGAAAAATTCCGTAGGAAGCAGCCAAGACCAATCCCTGAACATACTTCTGCCTGAAAAAAAAAGAGAAGCCCATCCCAGCCACTACAACATGGATGGATCAAGGGATTCACGGGTATGTATAAATTCTGGAGCCATACGTACATTTGTGCAACCGCCGCAGAATTGAATTGAAGCCGCTCATATGCGTTTCATGCGCATGCGCGTGCTGCTGCTGCTGCTGGCCGTTTCCGTGAAACCTCCCTCCCTCCGTTCCCTCCTCCTCGCATGTGATCGCCAGCCTCCTTCCAGCTCCAGATCCCACTCTCCATCTCTAGTCCTGGCCAGCGGCCACCCCTCTGCTCCCTCTCGAAGCGGCAGTCCGTGCCGTGGCAGGGTACGAAATTGAATGGGGTCGCCGCCGCCGGCCACACCGACGCCGTCACGTGGCGCCTCCACCGCCGGCACTTACTCCGTGCACCTCCACCGGAGGAAACGGGAAGGCTTAAGAAGGGCGGCGAGGGCGCGGAGCAAGATGAAGCTCATGTATTTTCTCATGGACAAGGAGGAGCGGCGCTGCAAGACGGACGAGCTGCAGTTCGAGGTCACTCGCCCCACTACTTACATGCTTGCTCTTCTTGCTCCTTATTAGTTCTCCTCGAGGAATCATCAAGATGATATACTATATCCGTATATGCTGTCCTTCAACCATGATCCACGCTTGCAGGTGTCGGAGCTGGAGGCGGTGCTCGAGAAGGAGAAGCGGCTCAACAGGGTCCTGCACTGCTCCCTGCAGGGCCGGAACGTCGTCTGCCATTGCTGCCTTTCCGCCTTTGTTCCAACTAAAGTAATTACTGTACTACGATTTACATGCCTGCTGGTCTCTTCAGCCTTTAAAAAAACAAAAGTTAACTCTATGTTGTCAGTATAATTTGCATCTTCTTCAACGGTTAATAAGGCTATTTTTACTGGCGTAAAAAAACAGAGAGGTTCCCTCCGAACTTAGATACTAAAAATCGTCTAGATACATTATCTTCACAAAGTTAAAACATCTTATATTTTAAAACCGAGGTACAACATCGCTTCAGGTTCAGTCCAGCAGCAGTGTCCCTCCCAGGATATGCTCATTCCTTGCCTGCTACTACTCCTTAGGAATATTACATATCTTAGCCATAATCGACAGGACACAGGAGAAGACATCAAAGTACTATTGGCGCATCGCGTCCCCACAATGGCAGATTTGTCTGCAAATACCCACCACTATCATCTACCACGTCTCTTCTCCTCGGATTCCCGCCATCTCGTACATCATCAATCAATTGCATTGTACGGTGGTCTGCTTACATGTCTATCGAACACATTCTCCCACGTCACTATCGTACACATCACCGTTCCGTTGATTGGAGTAACTAACATCTACCTTAATTCTCTCATCGCATTGCTACAGTATTATTTTCAGGAACATGACATAGCTAGGTATTACCAGTGATCACTGAAAACGTTGGTAAGTATTAATCATTTTATCATGCCTTTCGTGCAGATCAGGGTGCTTCTTTCGGAGCTGGCGATCGTGGAGGACGAGATATTCTACCTCGAGAAGAAGGTCGACGACCTGCGGCTACGTCTTCGCCAGGAGCGCAACTGGACCCAACGCTGCGTTCTCCAGCAGAGACAGCAGCAGCATCGGCTGCAACAGAATTGCCGGTATTCCGGTGGTCGGAGGGAGATCGATGGTGGAGGTCAAAGGCTCCCGATGCTTCCTTGTCGAGGCAGCCAAGATGAAGGTGAAGCTCTTGAGCGTGGGAGCAAGGCTGCTTCAGCTGGATCCTCTGTCTCTGCACAAGGTACACACTGAAACGTTGAGCAGATGCATTATTTGCATTTTTCATGAGATTGTTATCTTTGATCACTCTACTCTAAGCTCACCCTTTTCAGAAGAATACTTTGTTGGTAGTATATACTCCCTCCGTTCACTAATATAAGACGTCTTATATTAGTGAACAGAGGAATACCTCAAGTGAGCAACTTGTTTATTTATTTATTTTCATGGCAAAAATCAACAACAACAACAACAACAACAACAACTGCAGCAACATTATTTGATTTCGATCGGGGCAAAACAGCAACATCTTGGTTTTCTAATGTTTGTGTTTCGAGTAAAATTTGAACAGGTGAGGAAGTTGAGCAGGTCAGAAGAACAAGCCACTCTTTCGGAAATCTAAACCACCCCGAAAGAAAAATCTGCTTGAGCAGTCCCAACAAGCTGTCAGAGGAGCTGGTCAAGCTGACGGTGACCATCTTTCACAAGATCAACAAGACAACGGATCATGCATCAGAGCTGGGGCTGAGCAGCGTCCCGAAGCTCAACATAACCTCGTGCATAGGCTCGTCCAGAAGCCTTGCCCCCAAGTCGTCGTCGTCATCTAGCGATGGCACGGCGCCCCCCTTTCGCTCCCTGAAGAGCCGTGCATTGCCGCCCCGTGAATGCGCCAGTGGCGATAGGGAGACTGGCGGAGGTTGCAAGAGGTTCGTGGAGTTCACAAGGAGCTCGTTTGACCCGAGCCGCGGGTCGTCGTGCCTGGCCGACATCAAGAACTTGAGGTGAGAGAGACTCATCACGACCATTGCTGCATTGAGAACTTTTTTTCTATTAAGAACTCGACCAACTAAAATTTTCATGTTTCTTCAGGGTGTTGATGAGCAAGCTGTCCACCGTGGATCCGAGTTTCCTGACCAACAAACAGAAGCTGGCCTTCTGGCTCAACATCTACAACTTCTGCGTGATGCATGTAAAAAATTCCTTACGCTAACCAAATTAGTAGTACTTATGAACATAATAACTTCAGTAACTAATGAGCCTGATAATGTAATTTACATTTTCAGGCATTTCTTCAACATGGTCTGCCCCCATCGCCAGATAAGCTCCTGTCGCTCCTGAACCAGGCGTCAGTGAACGTGGGAGGAACGGTGTTGAATGTTCTGTCCATCGAGCATCTCTTCCTTAGGCACTCCCCTGATCAAGGCAACAAGGAGGTAATTACTTCACCAATTTTCACATCAATTTTTCAACCTTATTGCTATTCTTCTTAGAGATTCAGCAGAATTATAATACTGTATTATTTAACCTGAACATTTGGGATGAATAGTTGACTGAGAAGAGAATGATGACAGAAGGGGAGAGGGACCTTCAGCTCAGCTACGGTCTAGGGTACCCTGAACCCAACGTCGTCTTCGCGCTCTGCAGAGGCAGCCGCTCCTCACCACCAGTACGCGCAAACGATTTCTGCCCATTGTCGACCGTTCTTGGGCTTGACCTGACCGAGAATGAAGTGCAGGTCCGGGTGTACACGGCGGAGGAGGTGTCGAGCGAGCTGGAGGCGGCGAAGGTGGAGTACCTGGAGCGGTGCGTCCGGGTCGTCCCCGCCGCCGGCGCGAGGAGGCGGAAGACCAAGGCAGCGTCGACGATCGTTTTGCCCAAGCTACTACACTGGCACATGCGGTGTTTCGCTGACGATGTGGAGTCGCTGCTGGAGTGGGTCCACAGCCAGCTCCCACGCTCCACTCGTGCGCTCGAGCTCAAGAGGGCCATCAGGGACCTCCTTCTCCACCGCGACAGGCCTCCGGTGCCGGAGAAGATGGTGGAGATCAAGCCCTACGACGCAGAGTTCTGCTACCTGTTGCCACTGGTCTGGTGAATGCACGCTTGTCTCGGGACGGCCTTTAGCTCTGGTGTTGCTTTACTTATTGTACTGTACTTAAATTCTGTCGGAATATATATACACAATGTAATGTAGATATATGTAGAATCCGAGAAAATGAATAAATTTTACTTCACTATTATACGTGCTTCTCAAGGGCCTGCTTGTGACATGCTAAAATTCTGTCCATAATAATATGTAACATTCTACCTGCAAAAAAAAAACACAATATGTAACATTCTAAGAACTAGAGAGCACTTAAATAATCAAACAAATTAACAGTTTCATCTATTAATAAATAAAACTTTGGAAATTCATAACTTTTCTTTTATAACTCCAAATTTAACAAATAATATATCAAAATTTATTAGAAAAATGAGAGTAATCCAAATATGCAATCATACATGCATTTTGAACAATGATTTTTTTAAACACGGCAAAAATCTTTGCCTATTATATTGATAAAGTAGGAGCAAACACGGATGGCCTAGGCCGAAATAAAACACCCCATGAAAGGGAAAGGAAACTAAGTTGTAATCTTCTACACATGTTTAGCACCCGCTAGAATCCAATTCTTGCTCTCGTCCTTTATCTTCTGAATGTGAATCACAGGCGTACCAAACTTGTTGTTTAAGGCTCAGTTGTTCCTCTCTTTCCAGATCACCCAGGTGATTAGCGTGACCGCAGATTTCAGATCCTGAGTATAAGCAGACGGTGCATGTGTGGAAGCTTCCCAGTATTGAAGAATAGTGGGACGGACATCCCCAATATTCTGAAGGAGTGAAGAGCATCCAATCCAGGAGCCCGTAGCCTCCCAGATCCTTCTGGAGTAGCGGCATTCAAAGAGCATGTGTCTGGCAGTCTCAACCTGACACCTGCACAGTGGGCAAGTCGGCCGGTGAGGCCAACCCTGCTTAGCAAGACGATCTGAGGTCCATAGCCTATTTTGCACTGCAAGCCAGGCGAAAAAACGGCACTTGGGAGGCGCCCAAGTCTTCCAAACGAGCTTATCGAAAGAGCACGGGATGGCTCCTAGGAATTGAGCTTTGTAGGCAGAGTCAGTAGAGTATAATCCGGAGGTTGTGAGGGTCCAAATGATGTTGTCCTCGATGCCAGGAAGTAGCACTATGTCCTGCAACATTCCCCAGAGAGCGACATATTGAGAAAGTTGCTGCACAGTGAATGAATCAATGCAGATATCAGCAATCCACCGAGAGTTCTGCAGGGCACTGTGCACCTTGCGCTTTTTCATTTTTGATGTCGCATAAACTAAGGGCGCCAAGGATTGGGGGAGGATCCGTTGAGCCAAGAGGAGTTCCAAAAAGGAGCTTTTTCCCATCACGAACGCTAACTTTTGTTGCGGCATTGAAAAAATCTCTATCGATGTCATCATTTGGGGTTTCCATGCCAACCCAGTGCTTGTCCGGTGATGTCCACTCAAGCCAGAGCCACCTTAGTGGGAGAGCCTATAACACCCCAGCATTTAAGAACCAACGAAGGGTAGAAATAGAAATCTGTGCATATGCATGCATTCATCTATAAAAATCGGGGTAAACTTTTCGCCAAATAAAAACCTAAAGGGATCATAGTTTCTTTCACTATCTAGAGGTAGGAATAGCTCTCTAAAGTGATTGCTACAAATTTGACATGACCTTTAGGCATTGTTGTGTTTTGGGGGAAATATTTTTGAATTCAAATTTGAAATTCAAATCATGTGAACAATATTTGAAAATTAGATGTTAGAATTGTAAAGTGGTTTTCCAAAAGGATGTATTAACATTGTTTGATTATATATTAAACAACAATATTAATTTAAGACAAGGAACTTCAAATAAGAAATGAATTCTTATTCTTTTCTTTATTCCATAATAAGATTACAAATGGAGATAGTTACAACCAGACAGAAAATTACAAGGAAATAGTCCAATAAAATGAGTCTTTATTAAATCAAAGGAATACTATTACAAGATTCTTTACAAAGAAAAAAAGAAATAAGATTACAATGGGAACCTACACTACTTATCTACTCCTATACTAAACCTTGAGCATCCAGACCTTGTTCCTGCAAAAACAAGATAAACACTAAAATAAAAAACAAAAGATTAGTGGATTAGTTTTACTCTTAGTGTTGAACACTGAGTTGCACTATTCATATTACATCATAGAGTAATTGAAAGGGACAAGTTTCACCAAAGTATAGTATCTGTTCTTTTAATCAAATAGCTTCAGCTAAATAGGAAAGTGGTAAGTTTCACCAGATAAGTAATAGTAAAAGGATGGGGAAGTTAAACCATAGTTACTTGATCTCATCCATAGCCAAAGCAAATAGTAAAGCAGCTCACACACCTAAATGCATGCATTGAGGTGTCAACAACAGAGAGCAAAGGAGCAGCTTAAATCATAGCAGTGTAGGAGCAAAGCAAGCTTTTCTATCCACTTCACAGAGAGAGAGCACAACCACAGTTTTTCACCAGCACAACTAAGAACAACACCAGATCTTGAAACCAAATCACTAGATCAAGTCATTTTCCACCACAGAAAACCCAGGAGATCACCAACAAAGATGGTGACTTGAGGAGGGGGAAGTAATAGGTGGACAACAAGGTCACACAGGAACAACATCACCAGGAGGAGAAAGACCAGGCCAAGAGGAAGCTAACACAAATCCAGAACTACCACAAGCCAGAAGTAGAACGCAACATCAATACAAGGCTACCAGGGGATATCCCAACATTTGATCTAATTATTTTCTATCTTACACATTCATTTTCTTACAAGCACATGATAGTGAACATATCAGACATTAGATAATAAACAACCAGATTATACATGTGCTCTTGCACAGGCAGGGTCTCAGACCAACATCATTGACCCTATGATCTAGTTTTCACTAGATCGATACACATCATAGCTGCTGGTACATGGCACATTCTCAGAAGGGTAGCACCTCTGTACCTAGCAGATTCTTATATGTTTGAATACAAGCTCAAGCATATTTTTTCAACAAAGATAATCATCTTCCTAAATGATTTAGGAATCATAAATAGACACTATATTTTATAAAAGACAGTAAAGATCAACACTGTCTATCACTAGGCCACACTGTACAACAACCACTAAGTTTAATCATTTTCCTACAAGCATATAGAAATCATATGTTTATAAATCATCTTCTTATTAATCACACAGTAGAGACTATCACTAGATTTACACAGTAACATGATTAAATCATGAGACTGAACATATTAGTACTTCACAAGTAAGTATTTAACCAAGTATCAGTACAGAGAGCAATCTCAACTTAACTCCATAGGAGTAAATCCAAAGCCACAACAACTTAGGCATCCACATTAATCTAATCATGCTTTCACAGAGAATTTTATGATAGAGAACAGAGTAACACAAGCATGATCAGCAGAGTGTTCTCTGATAGAGAACAGAGTAACAAACATGCTCAACAGATATTGACACTACACTAACAGTAAATCAACATCAAAGGATTAGCATAGACAAGATTAACCCTATAGCTATGCTAAATCACTACTGTAGGGGGTATGAACCCTAGAAATTTAGGAATGAACCCTAAATAGGAAAATCCATTGCAAGTGACCACATGGCATGGGATAGAGGCAAGGTAGAGCACAGAGAGGAGATCAGAGCACTTACTCAAGGTCCTCGTAAGATTATCAAAGAGGAAGTAGAGAGGAGGCCGACGACAGAGAGGTGGCGACACGGGGAGCACCCCGAGGGGGTGCTGCAACCCGCGCCTGCACACGGCGATGGAGGCCATGGAGGAGGGCGTCACGAGCACCACAGTGCCATCGAGGAAGCGCCAGAGCACGGCGGACCCCAAACCCTAGCCACAAGGTGGGGGTCAGCGCGGCCAGTGGAGAGCACCAACGCTAGATCGAGTGGGACAACGTCGAGCAGCCGCAACATCCACGTCGTCTTGCACCGCAGCAATGAACACGGCGGCCTGGCGGCCGGAATCACCCGTGGCGGCAACGACATCGAGCGGCCAGAGAGGGGGTCGTGCGAGAGAGAAGAGAGAGGAGAGCGAGCGAGTGAGTGGTACTGGGCCGGGTATGGGCAGCCCAGTACTACCCACGGGCTTTTGTCCAGCGCAAATGGGTCGGGTCGGGCTGGACCAGCCCAGTGGGCCAGGCCCGTGTTTTAAAAGAAGGACCTATGTAAAATAATTAATTTAAAATATATCCCTGAGATAAATTAGGCTCTAGAAAAAATCCCAAAAATACAAATAATATATCTATGAAATCACAAAAATATTCTCTATCTAATAAAAATACTAGATAGTAATTTTAAGCAATTAAATATAGATCTATTATTAAAATTATATAAATTCCTTCTGGAATTTTATAAAAATATACAAAACACTTAAAATTGAATAAAATTCATTTTTAAGATTCTAAAGGAAAGTACTATTATAGAAAAACTAGCATAATGGCCCTCGCAAATGCGAGGGCATCATATTTAATGTCATATGTTTTATTTTTGTATTACGAAGACATATTTGTTATTCCATTTAACAAACTCTTCTTCACAAAGTACGTAGAGATCTGATGTGCACAATTTCTTTATAGTGTAAGTTTGACATCTACTCTCTTCGTCCTAAAATAAGTGACTTGGATTTGTCTTTGTAAAATACACAGTGATTCATTTTTTTCTCGACTTCTGTTTATATAGATAGATGAGACGTTGCGATGGGAGCAACAAAACTAACCACCAGTTTGCGCTCCCATTAGATCAAATGTTGTGTTTTGGCTATCGATGTGGAAGTATCTTATGCTTGTCCTTTTGTGTATGATTATAGAGAACAGTCCATTATGTATATTTATATGTCCTGTAAAACAGTAGATCCTTGCGCTAGGATTATTTCTCGTGTTTGTAATCTGACCATGTTTTACAAACAAAAATTCTAGTAAAGCAATTGACTGACCCATCTTTGTGTACCCTATATTCTAAAAGATATTCTAAAAGGTATTTGCAATCGCTTGAGTCGGTTAATCTAAAAGATCTTCTCTTCTCTATTATCTTTGTAATTTTATTCTATCACGAGTCAAAATAATATTTATATCCTTCACTTATGCATGATCAGCAAGTTCATGGACTCACATGTATATTGAGATTATATGTGTTCAACATCAGTGGAGAATATGGTACGTAGACCCTTAACCAAAATGGAAGCTTTATATTCACAAGCATGTTTTAATTTCATAAATCCCAATTTAGGAGAATATTGCTCTATGGGTTTCATCAGCAGCAGCAGGAAAATCAATCAAGGCTTATCCCCTAGCCTTATCCAACAACCATAAAACTCAAAGCTCAGGAGTGAAACCTGGCTCTCCACCACCGTCATCATTCCTAAGGCAGATGATCTTCCCCAAATCCTTCAAGCATGAGATTCCTTTAGATCCTAACGTCACAATAACCTTATTACAAAATTAAGTCTCTATTTTTTTGCGGGTATAAAATTAAGTCTCTATTTGATAATGACACTAAATTAACTTGCAAATATTGCAAACAAGAACCAACAATTTAGAACCTATGTTGCTCCACCATCTTATTTGGTTAAGGCTTTCAATTACCTACAGCCTACCTGATTTTTTTTCTAACAAACTGAACATGAAATTCGTAAATATCTGTGCATATTTTCTTATGTGGCCATGTTTTCTTACTGCCGAGATAGAGTTGTGTCTATGTGTTAACTCCCGAAATGTACCTACGGAGATATGCATTATCATGTAAATACATACGTGCAAGACCCTTGATTATCGTTTTTTATAACATGTTAGGCTTACTCCTTATATCAACCCTACCGGGTTTACCCTTGTTTACATACATGGGAAAGAGGGTCCACCAAATGAAATATGTAGAATTATGAAAGATCTAATGGTTCTGCTTCATTTCTTGAAAGTGGGTGCACCAGATAGACGGCCAGACAATGCTTTTTATCTAATTATCTATCATATATATTTCATCTCCTTATCGAAAAGAATATCTCTTTCATCTCGGGATACATTGTGTCACCTTTTATTTCTTACACTCATATAGGTGGCCATTTTTTCTTTACTTAAGATAATTTCATTCTATATAGGGCGATACGATATTAGCTCCCTCTCAGAAGGCAATTTTATGAATTGAAGAAATAAGCAAAACTATTCACTTAGTAATAGCTCTAGAGTAAAGACTATCGGATGATTGATGATACATCGTCATGGGATAACACAATGGTAATGTGTGAAAAACTAATTCTGAGTAAAATATCAAGCAACTGCTAAAACTCATGTATCAATTTTTATTTTCCAAGTTTGATTGCTAATGAACACTCAAAATTATAAATAACAAAAAAATATCTAAGAAAAATATTTAGTTGCACTCACCATTTAGCAGCATGATTTTCTGTTTCTGTTGCACGGTCTTGTACATATCGGCACAGGTTTTACTCATATAGTCCTGCCAAGAATTTTAACATACAGATTAACCAGAAACTCCATTGGATATCTGCGGTGTACACAGCAACATTAATGTTTAGTTTCCAAAGGAATTATAGACACCTTGTATCTCAAATTTAGATGCAATTTTACCATATGTAAAGTTTGTAATAGATCAATATTGATTAATTGTTTGAGTACAATGGGGGAGATTAAATAGGCCAAGGCACAAACCGACTTAGGCCAAAAAAAAATTGAGAAACAAGAAATCTAAACCGAAACTAACTCAAAATAATATATTCTAACATCCCCGCAGTGTCAACGGTGTGATCAACAATGTTGAGACTGGATCGAATATCACTGAATGGAGCGGTGCCAAGCGCCTTGGTGAAAATATCTGCAAACTGAGCTGTGGTTGGGACATGAAGAACACGAACTTGCCCAAGAGCCACTTTTTCCCGAACAAAATGTATGTCAATCTCAATGTGCTTGGTACGCCGATTTCCTGCCATATAAACTGCATAGATATTGTCACAATAAACAATAGTTGCCTGCTGAATCGGATGATGGAGCTCTGTCAGTAGTTGGCGGAGCCAAACTGTTTCAGCCACAGTGTGTGCAACCGCTCTATACTCGGCCTCAGCAGAAGAACGTGAAACCGTGAGCTGACATTTCGAAGACCATGAAATCAAATTGTCACCTAGGAAAACACAGTATCCTGAAGTGGATCGTCGAGTATCTGAGCAACCAGCCCAGTCGGCATCAGAATATGCTGTCAAAGTAGTAGGAGTGGAGGTGTTTATGTGGAGGCAATGGCCGAGAGTACCTTTAAGATAACTAAGAATATGTTTGTACATGATTAAAGTGGGGAAGACAAGGATCGTGCATATATAGACAAGCTTGTTAAACGGCATATGAAATTTCAGGGCGAGTTAGAGTGAGATATTGAAGAGCACCCGTGAGACTACGATAGAGAGTGCCATCAGAAAAGGATTCACCGTCGGCTATAAGTTTAACGGTGGTGTCGGCAGGAGTGCGGGACGGCTGACAATCCATCATTCCTGCCCTGGAAAGAAGACCGAGGATATACTGTCGTTGAGAGAGAAGGAGACCAGAGGTGTCACAATGAATGACAATGCCTAAAAAATGAGAGAGGACTCCAAGATCTGTCATAGAAAATTCAGCACGAAGAAGAGAGATAATGTGATCAAGGAAAGATTGAGTAGAGGCTGTGAGAATGATATCATCAACATAAAGAAGAAGATAGGCGACATTGGAATTGCTATGAAAGATAAAGAGAGATGTGTCAGAAAGAGAGGGAGTAAATCCTATTGTTTGAATGAAGGAGGAAAAACGTTGAAACCAGGCACGAGGAGCCTGTTTAAGACCATATAAGGATTTCTTTAGAAGACACACATGATTAGGTGTAGAGGGGCTTTCGAATCCTAAGGGTTGTTGACAGTAAACTGTTTCCTAAATAGTGCCATTGAGAAAGGCATTTTTGACATCTAATTGATGGATAGGCCAGGAGGAACAAACAGCTAGACTAAGAACTGTGCGAATAGTACTTGGTTTGACAACAGGAGAGAAGGTTTCATCATAATCTACACCATGCTGCTGGGAATAACCACGACAAACCCATCGTGCTTTGTATCGAGAAAGTGTACCATCAGAATGAAACTTTTGCCAAAAAACCCATTTTACCGAAACTAGGTTAACATTAGGAGGAGGAGGTACTAGCTGCCATGTATCATTTTCAACTAATGCTTTATATTCATCTTGCATCGCAGCAGCCCAATTAGGATCGAGTAGAGCTGACTTGTATGTTTTAGGGATAGGAGAGATAGTAATATTTGCAAAAAGGTTTAATTTAGATGAAGGTAGACGAAAGCCAGACTTGGCACGCGTTCTCATTGTGTGTTCATTAGCCGGCGGGTCAGTAGGTACAACTTTAGGTGGTAGGGGAGGGATGGGAGAGTCAGTGCTGACAGAGGGTGAAGAGACCGACGACACGGCAGGAGAAGCTGCCGTGGCAGGAGAAAGGGGTGGTTCTGGTGCCGGGGCAGGCTACCGTGGAGCCACGGCAGGCTGTCGCGCAGCCACGGCAGGAGTGGCGGCAGAGGGGGGGGGGGGTGATCACGGGAGAGGTGGAGGTGTTGATTGGGTTGACTAGGTGGATGGGTCGGAGAAGAGCTGGAGAAGGCGCTGGGTTAGATGGGAAGGGTTCGGGTGAGGAGACTCGTGTGGAGTAGGGGAATATATGCTCGACAAACGTGACATGACACGAGATGTGAATGTGGCCACTAAGAAGATCGAGACATCGATATCCTTTGTGCTCATCAGAATATCCGAGAAAAACACAAGGGTTAGATCTAGGTGATAATTTATTGAAGGAGGTGACATAAGTATTAGGAAAACATAGACACCCAAAGACTCGAAGTTCACTATAACTTGGATGAGACAGAAAAAGGGAGTAGTAGGGAGTAGTATTTGGGTTCGCTTTTGTTGGTCTAATATTGAGAAGGTAGGTGGCAGTACGAAGAGCTTCAGCCCAAAATTTTGATGGTATAGAAGATTGAATTAACATTGTTCGTATAATGTCATTGATAGTTCTTAAGACACGTTCAACTTTGCCGTTTTGGAGAGAGGTATAGGGACATGAAAGACAGAAAAGAATACCATATTGAAGGAAGAAATTTCGATTTGCATAATTGTTAAATTCACGACCATTATCTGTTTGAATGAAACGAATTGGTAGAAAAAAGTCGGCTGATACATAGTGCTGAAAGTTGAGGAATATTTTATGAACATCATATTTGTTTTGAAAAGGGAAAGTCCAAACAAAATGTGTGAAATCATCAAACATGACAAGATAATATTTGAAGCCGGAAATACTTTCTATTGGTGAGGTCCAAAGATCACAATGTAATAATTCAAAGGGAAATGTGCTGGTGGTGCTAGAAGAACTAAATGGTAGGCTGCTTGCCCTGTTGACAGGATTCACAAGTGGCCGGATGATAGCAAATTCACTAAGAAGCGACGATAAAGCGGCATTGTTTGGATGACCGAAGCGCCGGTGCCAGAGATCAACCGAGGCAATGATGGAGGTTGGTGGTGCGTTTGTGGGAGCGCCATGAAGGGAATAGAGGTCGCCGGAGCTATTGAAGCGTGCGATCTCCGCCTTGGTCAGAAAGTCCTTCACAAATAAACCAAACAGATCAAATTCAGCAGAAACAAGATTGTCACGAGTGAATTTGCAAACGGAAATAAGATTTTTAATTAGGGCAGGTGCAACAAGAACGTCTCGAAGAAGTAGGGGTTTATTTTTGGTCGCAATATGGGATTGGCCGACACAAGAAATAGGGATAGAAGAACCATCACCGAGAGTGATAGAAGAAAACGGAGAGGAAGTAAACGATGACAGCATATTACGTGACGAAGACATGTGACTAGATGCGCCAGAATCAAAAATCCAATCAAAATCTGAGTTACCTTGGGCAGCAAAATTATTCATTGCCTGAAGAAATGCTGCTTGATCCTAGTTCGGCACCGAGGTGGGTGGTGGAGCAGGAGCACTTGGTGTAGCTCTCATCGGGAGCATCATCGGTGAGGAGAGTTGTGGCTGATAGTGCCCCCCTCCGTCGTGGTAGTAGACTGGTGATGTCTACGCACTTCTATTCTTGTAGACAGTTGTTGGGCCTCCAAGTACAGAGGTTTGTAGAACAGCAGCAAGTTTTCCCTTAAGTGGATCACCCAAGGTTTATCGAACTCAGGGAGGAAGTGGTCAAAGGTATCCCCTCTCAAGCAATCCTGCAATCAAGATACAACAAGTCTCTTATGTCCCCAACACACCCAATACACTTGTCAGGTGTATAGGTGCACTAGTTCGGCGAAGAGATAGTGAAATACAAGTGGTATGGATAATTATAAGTGGTAACGGTGATAGAAAATAGCTTGATGGCGTGAAAGAGACTAAAGGCAAACTGAAATAAAGACGGAAACAAGCAAACATGTAACAGATCTAGTTGCAACCGGTGTATCAATGCTTAGAAACAAGGCCTGTGGATCATACTTTCACTAGTGAACACTCTCATATAAATATATTCTCTTCATGATACTACTCTTAACTACTCTTCGGTTGGACACTCTAATCGATGGTAGGGCTATAACAACACACCTCAAAGTAAGTCTTTCCCATCTAGAAAACCCCACAATGTCACCTTGAGCTCTAAATGGTTCCAACAAACACCACAATTTCATAAATACATCCAACTCCAAATATAACTCATAACAAGTATTTGTAATCTCTAGCCTAAGTGCCACCATGGTGAGCACGCTGTCACTTTCACACACATGGGGAGAGCAGAGATCTAATAAAGCACTTGAGTAGCAAGGTAGATCTATAGATTACAAGCTCATGATCTCAATAAGATCATGCATAGAGAGAGAGATGAACACATTGCTACCGGTAGAACCCTTAGCCTCGAGAGAGAACTATTCCCTCCTCATCATGGGAATCAGCAATGGTGATGGAGATGGCGGTGGAGATCGATGGAGATGGCTCCGGGGGCACTTCCCGGCCGGCAGGTCTTGAACAGACTTTCTGTCCCCGAATCTCCCTTGATTGGCGGCGCTGTGGAACTTTTCGTGGATTTCTGATTGATGATCTAGGGTTTTGGTGTCGGGAGGCTTCTTATAGGCGAAGAGGCAAGGTCGGTGGGCGGCCAGGGGGCCCACACCACCTGGTGGCGCGACCAGGGCTAGCCCGCGCCACCACATGGTGTGGCCGCCCTGTGGCCCCTCTCCGTATCGTCTTCTGGCTCCGTGAGTCTTCCGGAAAAATAGGCACTTTGGCTTTTGTCCCGTCCAATTCCGAGAATATTCATTTTCTGACTTTCCTGGAACCAAAACAGCAGAAAAAGCAATTGGCACTGTGGCTCTTGTTAATAGGTTAGTCCAAGAAATCATATGAAAAGTACTCCAAAGTGTGGACAAAACACAAGAAAGTGGATAAAACCAAGCATGGAACATCAAAAATTATAGATACATTTGCAATGTATCAACATCCCCAAGCTTAACTCCTGCTCGTCCTCGAGTAGGTAAGTGATAAAAAGAAAGAATAATTTTTGAGGTGACATGCACCATCATAAACTTGATAAAAGTATTTGTAAAACATTGATAGCTAGGATCATAGTACTTCAATCATGACATGAAAGACAAAGTTCTAGCAATAAGACAAAGAAACTATGATGCAACATAAAAAGGCACAAAGAAAAGTTTCATGAATAACAATGCTTTACAAGACGTTTATTTGTTTCACATAAAGAAAACATAGCATACTAGTATTCAGCTTGTCCCTCAATAGAGTAGCAAATATAAATGCATAGGACACCTTCAAAGTTCATAAGAGTGACTAGATACAATAGTTTAAAACAAGCAATATCAAGTTATGCATCAATCAACTAGTCTTGGGACAATGCACATAGAACTAAGAATGGCCACTATGCTCTCAAAGAAGGTGCATAAAGTTAGAAGGTGGAGACTCAATATAATGGTGGAAGAAAGGCCTTTTGTAAAAGGAAGTAGGGATTCAAGTCTCATAAAGAGCTTCCAAAAATCACGGTACTTATAACTTTCAGCTCCCATTGCCCCTATCATAAGCATCTTTAAGTGATTAAGGTTAAAGTGAACAAACTATGGTGTACATGCTTGACGAAGTATAAGTCAGAAATCCCATGTCCCTTGTATACGAGGGCCGCTCCTCATGCTACTCAAGTTTAGTCACCAGTAAGTTCTTGTCATCGTAAGTACATGTGTATCATAGAGAACCGCCAACGGGGTACCCCTTGCACGATGATACAGAAGAATCCCCATATCAAAATGACAAGGCAAGCAGACAACGAGCATCTCAACATTCTTCTTATTTACCATGGGAATATGGTGCTTTTTTCTCTCTTTCCTCTTTTCATAGTATCTCTTTTTTTCTCTTTTTTCTCAATATAGGACTCTTTTTTATAAGAAGAATGCTTCATAGACAACTCATTATGGTTACGCTGGAGGTTTCCACCATGTCAGCATGGATTAGACCAGCGACCCAGGCGTTTCTCTAACACATATACATAACTCCATGGACTTACAAGCTCCCCTTTCATTTCACACCGATGACATCTATATACAAAAGAGCATGATATCAACTAGGTACAAGTACCAAGTGCAATGTTGAAAGCGTTCCCCATGAAAGCATGGTTCTGCTAATTCCCAACAAATAAGTGCAAGCATATACAACATAGATGACACAATGGTTCAAGTTTATTAGAGGCAAGTAAAGTAAAGTGTGCCATCAAGTTCGTGAGAGCTGTAATCACTAGTTTTCTCATAACAAGTGGAAGGTAAACAAAAGCATGAATATACTTGGAATAGCATAAGCTAGTAGGTAGGTATGGTGGACTCTTTGGAATAACTTAGTTCAGGGAGTTGGATGCATGAGTGGAACTCATACTTTGTTGTGGAGGCTAGCAAAAGACTGGGAGCGACAAACTAAGAGAGCAATAATGGTCATAATCATGCAGAGCGACAAAACATCATTGATCAAAGCATAAAGTGATACTACAAGTTGAAAACTAAAGGATCATAAAGGCTACAGTGACTTAAGATAGTCATAACATGGTGTGAGCATGCGCCAAGTCAACCCAAATAAAGCATCAATGGAGAATACCACTATACTATGCTTTAATATGCTAAAACAACGCATGATTCATCCAAGGCACATTAATAAATCTCAATTGTTTATAACAAGTCATGCTACAGCAAACAATACTAAGCATAAAGCCAAAACAATATCAAGCATGGCATGACAAAGCATAGGCCACAGTCAAAAACAAGCTCTTTTTACCGCATAAGTACAAACTTTCCTACTCTTTTCCAAACCAAACCAAACTATTTGCAAACCAATGTATGAAAGAGGGGGTCCAACCAATTTATTCAGAAAACTAAGCAGACCAAGAAAACGAAAACCAAAATGAAAACGAAAAAGAAGACGCTCCAAGAACAACACAACTGTGCATGAAACAATAAAAATGAAGCGTTTGGAAGAAACCTAGGGTTTTTATTGATGAAGAAGGGGATGCCTTGGGCATCCCCAAGCTTTGACGCTTGTACTTCTTGGATATTTCTTGGGGTGACACGCGTGGCATCCTCAAGCTTGAGATTTAGTCCATCCTTCATATCATTACTCATTCCTTCCATACACCTGAAATTTTTTCTTCATACAAAACTTCACACAATCTTTATTAGCAACATTAGTGCACTCAAGATAAATAAGTCTTATGGTTCAGTTTTAACACCAAATAAACTTCCATTAGAACACTAGATACTGTAGCACTTCACTCAAAAAGCTCAATTCCCCAAAAGAACTCAAAAAGGAACCAACAAGAAGCAAATGCAGAAAATGGCAGAAATCTGTCAAAAAAGACCAGCAGGTAAAGACGATTTTTTTCGAAGACCTTCTGTTGCTCAAATCGAAAAGTATTGAACTAACGAAAGTTATATAACAACCTGGGGCAGAAGCACAAAACTTCACGCCTCAAAAGGACGTACAGATATTTTAGATGAATTTTTACAGTGAAGCACAAAAATCTGTTTCAGGACAGTAACTTTCCCAAACATTACTTCTCTCTCATTAGAGGTTATTCTTGGCACAAAAAGGAAATAAAAAGGATAAGGAGCGGTTATTACAGAGGTAATAACTTCCAAGACTCATCTAAAACTTTTGGGTTATCTCACAATAAGTACTTTTATTTAACGCCTCTAAGTTAGGGATGATAGTTTGAGAAGATGCTCACATAAGAAATATGAATTGAAGTAAAAGAGAGAATCAAGAAGCAAATTCAAAGCACATTTAAGTCTAACCCACTTCCTATGAAAAATAATCTTGTAAAGAAACAAGTCATGAAAGCACAAATCAACAAGCATAGGAAAGCAAAACAAGTGCAACTTCAAAACTTTCAACATAAAGAGGGGAAACTTAATATTGTTGAGACACATAAAACCATGTTTCCCTCTCTCATAATAACTTTCAGTAGCATCATGAATAAAAGTAACAATATAACTATCACAGGAAACATTCTTATCATGAGCCACATGCATAAAAGAATTAATACTCCCCACATAAGCATAGTCATTCTTATTAATTGTGGTGGGAGCAAATTCAACAAAATAGCTATCACTATTATTCTCATCGCCATAATCATCAAATATAGGAGGCATATTGTAATCATAATTAATTTTCTCCTCAATAGTAGGTGGACTGAAAATAACATATTCATCATTGTAATCATCATATATTGGAGGTTTGGTATCACCATAAGCAATAGAATAGCTATCTTCCAAAGCTGGGGAACTAAAAAGAGCATACTCATCAAAACTAGCTTCCCCGAGCTTAGACTTTTCCATAGCATTAGCAATAATTGTGTCCAAAGAATTCATACTAATAACATTGCTATTAGCATGCAAATAAAGTTCCATAGGTTTCCTAATTTTCTCTTCAAACACTTCATGTCCTAACTCAAGATAAATACTATAAAGCTCTCTAATTTTTTTGTTGTTTTCCATTAAACCTAACTAGTGAAAACAAGAAACAAAAAGACAAAATTGCAGAATCTAAAGGAAATAACTTCGAGTACTCACACCAGAAAATAGGCGTTTGCCGTGGGAGGTTCTTCTTCTTTGATCCTCCGGTGTGAATACCTTTTACCTTACCTCCCCGACAATGGCGCTAGAAAATAGCTTGATGTCTACGCACTTCTATTCTTGTAGATAGTTGGTGGGCCTCCAAGTGCAGAGGTTTGTAGAACAGCAACAAGTTTTCCCTTAAGTGGATCACCCAAGGTTTATCGAACTCAGAGAGGAAGTGGTCAAAGGTATCCCCTCTCAAGCAATCCTGCAATCAAGATACAAGAAGTCTCTTGTGTCCCCAACACACCCAATACACTTGTCAGGTGTATAGGTGCACTATTCGGTGAAGAGATAGTGAAATACAAGTGGTAACAGTGATAGAAAATAGCTTGATGGCGTGAAAAGAGACTAAAGGCAAACTGAAATAAAGACGGAAACAAGCAAACATGTAACAGATCTAGTTGCAACCGGTGTATCAATGCTTAGAAACAAGGCCTAGGGATCATACTTTCACTAGTGAACACTCTCATATAAATATATTCTCTTCATGATACTACTCTTAACTACTCTCCGGTTGGACACTCTAATCGATGGTAGGGCTCTAACAGCACACCTCAAAGTAAGTCTTTCCCATCTAGAAAACCCCACACTGTCACCTTGAGCTCTAGATGGTTCCAACAAACACCACAATTTCATAAAGACATCAAACTCCAAATATAACTCATAACAAGTATTTGTAATCTCTAACCTAAGTGCCACCATGGTGAGCACGCTGTCACTTTCACACACATGGGGAGAGCAGAGATCTAATAAAGCACTTGAGTAGCAAGGTAGATCTATAGATTACAAGCTCATGATCTCAATAAGATCATGAATAGAGAGAGAGATGAACACATTGCTACCGATAGAACCCTTAGCCTCGAGAGAGAACTACTCCCTCCTCATCATGGGAATCAGCAATGGTGATGGAGATGGCGGTGGAGATCGATGGAGATGGCTCCGGGGGAACTTCCCCATCCCAGCAGGGTGCCGGAACAGAGACTTTCTGTCCCACGAATCTCCCCTTCGGTGGCGGCGGCACTGCGGAACTTTTCGTGGATTTCTAATTGATGATCTAGGGTTTTGGTGTCGGGAGGCTTCTTATAGGCGAAGAGGCAAGGTCGGTGGGCGGCCAGGGGCCCACACCACCTAGTGGCACGACCAGGGCTAGCACGCACCACCACATGGTGTGGCCGCCCTATGGCCCCTCTCCATCTCGTCTTCTGGCTCCGTGAGTCTTCCGGAAAAATAGGCACTTTGGCTTTTGTCCCGTCCAATTCCGAGAATATTCATTTTTTGACTTTCCTAGAACCAAAACAGCAGAAAACAGGCAGTTAGCACTGTGGCTCTTATTAATAGGTTAGTCCAAGAAATCATATGAAAAATACTCCAAAGTGTGGACAAAACACAAGAAAGTGGATAAAACCAAGCATGGAACATCAAAAATTATAGATACATTTGCAATGTATCAACCGACACCTGATATGATGGTGTTGGGCCATGCAGAGAAAAACAAAACTTTTCTTACATGGTGATCCCAAGATCTAGCTGAGGTAGTAGGCCACGAGAATTACCACTAGACGCGTGGTTGCGGAATCGATGAAGCACGTCGCTTGATGCAGTGTAGTCCTCACGAGACGTTCCGATCCACGATCGTCGAAGTGTTGAAGGTACAGCACCTCCGCCAGTATCCACACATACGAGGAGGAGCACCGGCGATGGACTGCTAGGTCCGGTACGGCGGCGACAGGATTGGACTAGACTGGAGCTAGGGTTTCCAACACATGGAGTGACCTAACCATGTGCTCTAAGCACCTGCTCCCCAGCTTATATAGGGAGTGAAAGTGGGCTCCACTCACTTGTGGTCCATTCACTAAAAGGCCTATATTAGTCACTGTGATTCCAACTCACTGACTCTGTCCGTTTCCCTTTTGGGTCCAACCCAAATACGCTCCCGCTCCTAAGTGTGTGACCCGACAGGCTCATGGTGACCCGGACACGATCCGAGTCTCACTCGTGACCGATCAGTTGGTAGCGGCTCCTAGCAGAACGTGCCAACTCCCAAGTACCAAAGAGTCATGACGACATACCTTCCAATGCGACTTTCGTCTGAGTCCCTTTTGCCTCACGATATACCTTGTCGAACTATAGGCGAATGATCGTCATCCCTTAAATAGTCCGACTCTCTTTCTCGATCCGAGATAAGTGATTCATCCGACTAACTCTTAGTCGGTCGCCTCGGTTAACACTTAACCGAGTCAAGCATGGCCATGCTTTCCGAATCATATCTTCCGAGAGGGCGCATAGAATATCTCTCCAGATGGAGGGGCAAAATCCCGTCTTGGTTATTCACATCACGCAGCTTGATTCTCAGTCGACCCGAACTCCGCCTTTATAACTGTCCAGTGACGGAACAACGTTTGACAGAACCTAAGTCGGTGATCCTCAACTCGGACTGTGCAATAACCTCAGGTCTAAGGATTACATTGATTGAGACATGCAAATGACGACTTGTTCGTTGCATCTCAATATGGGTCAGTCCGACTAGCTAAACTCTTTTGTCAAATGCGTGTAAGTCGGAATAGCATCTCCATGCCCATGACAAGTGGAACCGAGTCATCTGCCGACTTTCACATTGGTCTAAGTTGTGTGTCCAACACAACCTCAACGACCAAGGAAAACTAGTATAAACAACATGAATATATAGTTCCACAATCGAATCACATATTCAATGATATATATCAGTAGTTCATACATGGAAAATAACTTTATGAATACCATGGAAATAACATCATACATGATTGCCTCTAGGGCATATTCCCAACAGTCTCCCAATTGCACTAGAGTCAATCATCCGACATCACATGTCTAGGCATCTAATGCCCATAGCTCTCAGGTGCGCCTCATGCTTCGGCTGTGGAAGTGGCTTTGTCAACGGATCCGCAATGTTTGCATCCATGTGTACTTTGCATAACTTGATATCACCTTGATCCACGAACTAGCGAATAAGGTGGTATCGCATGAGTATATGTTTGTCCTTCTGGTGTTGTCTAGGTTCCTCGGCTTGTGCGATAGCACCATTGTTGTCACAATACACGTCTAACGGATTGGACGAGCCCTGAACCACACCAAGATCCATGAGGAAATTCCTCATCCAAACGGCTTCCTTTGCCGCCTCTGAGGCAGCAATATACTCAGCCTCTGTTGTAGACGCAGGCACCGTCTCTTGCTTGGAACTCTTCCAGCTCACAGCCCCTCCGTTTATTACAAACACATATCCGTATTGCGAACGAGAATCATCCGAGTTAGTGAGATAACTCGCATCCGTGTAACCCCTTACACTGAGTTCATCCTCACCTCCATAAACCAGGAACATATCCTTAGTCCTTCTCAAGTACTTGAGGATATTTTTAGCCGCTGCCCAGTGGATTTCTCCAGGGTTAGCCTGTTACCTGCTCACAACACTTAGAGCATAGGAAACATCCGGCCTAGTACAAATCATAGCGTACATGATGGATCCGACTACAGAAGCATACGGAATCACACTCATTCGACTTCGCTCATCAGTTCTCGAAGGACACTGAGTCTTGCTAAGTTTTACACCATGGGACATCGGTAAGCACCCCTTCTTAGACGATTCCATGTTGAACTTCTTCAACACTTTGTCCAAATATGTACTCTGACTCAATCCAATGAGCCGCCTTGATCTATCTCTATAGATCCGGATTCCTAGTATGTAAGTCGCCTCACCCAAGTATTTCATCGAAAAACTCTTTTCCAATGATTCCTTGGTCTCTTGCAACATCTGGACATCATTTCCAATCAGTAATATGTCATCCACATATAAGATCAGAAAGTTTACTTTGCTCCCACTAGACTTCTTGTATAAACAAGAGTCATGATCACTCTTGATGAAGCCAAACGATTTGACCACCTCATCAAAGCGAATGTTCCAACTCCGAGATGCTTGCTTCATCCCATAAATGGATTTCCGAAGTTTGCAAACCTTGTCAGCATTAGCCGGATTGACAAAACCCTCGGGCTGTATCATATACACGTCCTCGGTTAAATTTCCATTAAGGAAAGCCGTCTTGACATCCATCTGCCATATCTCATAATCGAAATAGGCAGCTATAGCTAACATGATCTGAACTGATTTAAGCATCGCTACGGGTGAGAAAGTCTCATCGTAGTCAACTCCTTGAACTTGTCAGAACCCCTTCGCGACAAGCCGTGCCTTATAGATAGAAACATTTCCATCCATATCCGTTTTCCTCTTAAAGACCCATTTGCACTCGATAGGTCTTGCACCGTCTGGCAGATCAACCAAGTTCCAAACTTGATTTTCATCCATGGACTTTAACTCAGATCTCATGGCTCTAAGCCATGACTCAGAATCAGCCGTCGCTTCCGAATAAGTTGCCGGCTCATCACTGTATAACAGTAACACATCACGAACACTTCGCAATCTGGCCGATCTTCGCAGTGTCGGTTCTGTTTCTGGCTCAGGTACCACGACCGGCTCAACCTCCAAGGCTTTTGCCGACTCACTACTGGCCGGTACCTCTCGAATTTCTTCGAGTTGCACCGTGCTCCCACTGACTCCCCGTCTGAGAAACTCTTTCTCAAGGAAGACACTGTTCTGAGCGACAAACACTTTGCCCTCTTCTCGGTTGTAGAAGTAGTAACCCAAGGTTTCCCTCGGATATCCTACGAAAATACACTTATCCAACTTAGCTGTAAGCTTGTCCGACTGAAGTCGCTTGACAAAAGCTTCACAACCCCAAATCTTAAGAAAAGACAAACTCGGCTTCTTGCCAGTCCACATCTCATGCGGTGTCTTCTCTACCGACTTTGATGGTACTCTGTTTAGTGTGAACGCTGCAGTTTCTAGACAATAACCCTAAAATGATAAAGGCAGATCTGTCCGACTCATCATTGATTGTACCATGTCCAACAAGGTCCAATTTCTCCTTTCCGACACACCGTTTCTCTGCGGTGTTCCTGGAGGAGTGAGTTGGGGAACTATTCCACAACTCTTCAGATGGTCATCAAACTCATGGCTCATGTACTCGCCTCCTCGGTCCGACCAAAGAAACTTTATTTTCTTGCCGAGTTGATTATGTACCTCATTCTGGAATTCCTTGAACTTTTCAAAGGCATTCGACTTATGTTTCATCAAGTAGATATATCCATACCTACTCAAATCATCAGTGAAGGTAATGAAGTACTCATAACCACCTCTGTCTGTCGTGCTCATTGGGCTACATACATCACTATGTACTAGTCCCAATAAGTCAGACGCCCTTTCACAACTCTTTGCAAAAGGTGTCTTGGTCATCTTGCCGAGTAGGCAGGATTCACATGTCTCGAATGACTCCAAGTCGAACGAAGTTAGGAGTCCATCATCATGGAGCTTCTTCATGCGTTTCCAGCTTATATGACCAAGACGACAATGCCAAAAGTAAGTCATATTCAGATCATTTGGTTTCAACCTTTTCACATTTATGTTATAGACAAATTCACCTTCAAGATTCAAAATAAATAACCCGTCCTGGACGGGTGCAAAGCCGTGAAACATATTATTCAAATATAAAGAACAACCATTATTCTTAATATTCGACTCATAGCCTTGTCTCATCAAACATGAGGCAGAAATAATGTTTCGACTAAGCACTAGAACATAATAACAATTATTCAGCTCCATTAAGAATCTAGAAGGTAAATGAAGTTGCATTATGCCGACTTCCAACGCAACGACTCTCGCTTTGTTGCCGACTCGAATGCCAACCTCGCCTCTCTCCATGCTCCTAGTTCTTACCAGTCCCTGCAACGAGTTGCAGATGTGAATAACTGATCCGATATCATATACCCAAGAACTACCAGGTGCATCGGCAAGATAAATGTCTATAACATTGCAAACAAGCGTACCTGAGCCGGAAGTCACACCTCCACTCTTGGCTTTATCAGCCAGATACTTGCTGCAATTCCTCTTCCAGTGGCCATCCGCCTTGTAGTAGAAGCAAGTGGATCCGGCTACAGGAGATGGCTTAGTCCCTGAGGAAGCGCTTTGGACCGGGTCCTCAGCCTTACCTCCTGACTTAGCCTTCTTCTTCTTAGTCCAAGAAATCTTCTTGAACTTAGCCTTATTCTGTACCATCAACACTTGACTGGCACCTTTCTTGAGATCCGCCTCAGCCTGCTTGAGCATCCCATGTAATTCAGTGAGCTTCTTATCCATACCATGCATGTGGTAGTTCGATATGAACTGGCCATACGCACTAGGAAGAGAGTTCAGAATTATGTCCGCAGCGAACTCTTTGCTAATGGGGTAGCCAAGCCTTTCCAGAGACTGCACGTAACCAACCATCTTGATCACATGCGGACTCAGTGGATCGCGATCCTTAAGCTTGCAGCTCAACAAGGCCTGAGAGACTTGATACCTCTTAGTCTTTGCTTGAGCCTGGAACATACTTTTGAGGCTTTCGATCATATCGTAGGCCTCAACATTCTCGAACTGCTGCTGCAAGTCCGGTTCCATGTGAGCAAGCATAAGACAGCTAATCTCCGTGGATTCATCACAAATCCGACGGTAGGCATTGGTGGCTGTGACAGTCGCATTCTCATTCGGCTCATCTGGAAGTGGGTTGTCTAGGACATGGTCCCTCTTTTCTTGCTTGAGAATAATTCTCAGATTACGATACCAGTTGGTGAAGTTAGTTCCATTTAGCTTATCTTTCTCTAAGGTGGTTCTCAAAGCAAAACTAGAAATCTGAGGAAGACTGCTAGGTGTCATTGATCTACAATAGAAAATACGCAAAACACTTAAGACATGTATCCATAAAGAGCAAGCATATTAAACATTTTAATATTTATGCTCCCACTAGAACCAACACCCCTTCGATGGTTACTTAGTGATTCAGGATCCTAAATAAGCAAGTCGACTAGTGAGCTTTAGCATCACGGCTAGCCGTCAAGTGATCTAGGTAGACAACTCCTTGTCAATCGTATCTCATACGACTCCTGTTGGATGGGTGGCATCACATGCCCCGGCTCCCATCCGACTTTTCCCCAAGTCCCACAACCGTTGTGATAGACCCGTCTAGATTACCGAGTGCTTCCGCTGTAAAAGTCCAACTCAAACCCACCTGGTCGGAAAGAATTGATAGTACCTCAATTTTATGAGCCCACTACCAAAAATGTCCGACTTGTGATGGTGCAGCACTAGCGGGGAAACCGACTAGACCTTCTTTGAGGGATTACTTTCTACCAACTATGTAATAGAGGTAAACAGAGACATGACAATAACACAAAACAAAGCAATTATAATGTGAAATGGTATGGCTCTCTTCATGGCGATCTCCGTCTCCACAAAACCTGTAATCCGACTCATGTCAACTCTTGTCACGTGCCGTCTTACTCCATGTAGCCGACTTGTACATCGACTTGCATGCCATCTGGGTCCTCCAAACAGCTACACTAGCTAGTAATATAAATTACATAGAGAATCTGACACGCATGTCGTTATACAATAAAATGACAGCACCTAGGCTCCAGCCGGTTGACAAAAACCATGATACGCAGATCTCATCTGCATTCTGGACATGGATTTCGTCATCGGATAAAACAATTTTACCCAAATCTGATCCAGACTCCGATTCGATCAAACTCTTTGATCTTCAATCACCGCATCCGGGTTTACGTGTCACAGTCTACCCCGATGGCGGAAGCCGACCGGTAGGGGTATGTCGTTCCACGACCTTAGCAGTTAGATCACGGAAACCAGATCATCCATTCCCCCGAGTATAGTTGATCCAATCAACTTTGTACAAAACTGATCTATCTCATAGATCGACCACCAAAACTGCAATTAGATCCAATCTAACACCAACCGCATATCACATATGCATCATCTCGAGCCTAAAACCAGAAGCTAACACTCCGATACCACTGTTGGGCCATGCAGAGAAAAACAAAACTTTTCTTACGCGGTGATCCCATGATCTAGCTGAGGTAGTAGGCTACGAGAATTACCACTAGACGCGCGGTTGCGGAATCGATGAAGCACGTCGCTTGATGCAGTGCAGTCCTCACGATCCGTTCCGATCCACGATCGTCGAAGTGCTGAACGTACAACACCTCCGCCAGTATCCACACGTACGAGGAGGAGCGCCGGTGATGGACTGCTAGGTCCGGTACGGTGGCGACATGACTGGACTGGAGCTAGGGTTTCCAACACATGGAGTGACCTAACCGTGTGCTCTAAGCACCTGCGCCCTAGCTTATATAGGGAGTGAAAGTGGGTTCCACTCACTTGTGTCCCATTCACTAAAAGGCCTATATTAGTCACTGTGAGTCCAACTCACTAACTTTGTCCGTTTCCCTTTTGGGTCCAACCCAAATACGCTTCCGCTCTTAAGTGGGTGACCCGACAGGCTCATGGTGACCCGGACATGATCCGAGTCTCACTCGTGACCGATCAGTTGGTAGCGGCTCCTAGCAGAACGTGCCAACTCCCAAGTACCAAAGAGTCATGACGACATACCTTCCAATGCGACTTTCATCTGAGTCCTTTTTGCCTCACGATATACCTTGTCGAACTATAGGCGAATGATCGTCACCCCTTAAATAGTCCGACTCTCTTTCTCAATCCGAGATAAGTGATTCATCCGACAAACTCTTAGTCGGTCGCCTCTGTTAACACTTAACCGAGTCATGCATGGCCAAGCTTTCCGAATCATATCTTCCGAGAGGGCGCAGAGAATATCTCTCCAGATGGAGGGGAAAAATCCCGTCTTGGTTATTCACATCACGCAGCTTGATTCTCAGTCGACCCGAACTCCGCCTTTATAACTGCCTAGTGACGGAACAATGTTTGACAGAACCTAAGTCGGTGATCCTCAACTCGGACTGTGCAATAACCTCAGGTCTAAGGATTACATTGATTGAGACATGCAAATGACGACTTGTTCGTTGCATCTCAATATGGGTCAGTCCGACTCTCTAAACTCTTTAGTCGAATCCGTGTAAGTCAGAATAGCATCTCCATGCCCATGACAAGTGGAACCGAGTCATCTGCCGACTTTCACATTGGTCTACGTTGTGTGTCCAACACAACGTCAACGACCAAGGATAACTAGTATAAACAACATGAATATATAGCTCCACAATCGAATCACATATTCAATGATATATATCAGTAGTTCATACATGGACAATAACTTTATGAATACATTGAAAATAACATCATACATGATTGCCTCTAGGGCATATTCCCAACAGATGGCTGTGATGGGCCGGCGTAAGGGTAATAGGCCGGAGTGGCGTAGTAGGCGTGCGTTGGGGGCCAGGCCATAAGAGGACGCCAGGAGTCCACGCGGCGGTGTATGCAGGAGGTGCACCAGTGGGAGAGGGAGCCATCCAGGGCATCGGCCAAGCTTGGACAAGGCATGTCCACGGGTCATGAGGGGGTCGCCAGGCAGGAGCAGCAGGTGGGGCCGATGCTGGTGGTGCTGGAGCCGGAGGTACATGTGCCGGTGCTGGAGCAGGAGGGGCCGGCTGTGGCTGAGGCGGCCGATAGATGGGATTCTTCCCCCTGTAATTTGGCTCGGGCGCCAACCGGGTGGCGGGGGAGCTGTAGGCGTCGGCAGGATCGGTGCTGCAGGAGGGATCGGTGGCCGTGGCGTGGCATTGAAGGCCTATAGATGAGCGTCTTTGCGAGTCTGCTGCTGATCGGCCCATTGGAGAAGAGATGCACTTCGGAGAACGAAGGCATTGGCCGCATCAGAGGGATGAAGGAAGCTTGCTTTTCGAAGCGGTCGCTGAGCCCGACTAGAAGCACGTTGATGAGTTGTTTGTCGCCGACTGGATCGTCGAGTTCCCGAAGTTCATCGGCGATTGACTTGAGTTGCTGGCAGTAGACACCAACCGGAGCGTCGCCCTGGACGGTGTTACGGAGCTCAGTGTTGAGGCCATTGACGCGGGCATCGACATTGTCCTGGAAGAGCTGACGGAGAGCCGCCCAAAGAGTAGCGGCAGTAGCGGCGTCGCGAAACACCAAGTTGAAGATCTTGGTGGAGACACGCTGATAGATCCACTGAATAATAGCAAGATCGTCTTTGACCCAACGCGGATCATGAGGTTGTGGAGGAGCGGTGCCATCAACGTGAGATCGGAGATTGCAACGACCGAGGTGGACGTCAAACAGATGAACCCAATGACAGTAGTTGTGTTTTGGTAGATCTAATGTGATGGGGATGAAGGGAGTGACATCGGCAATGGTGTCGGCTAGAGGAATTTGAGAGAAGGTAGGGTTAGGGTTTTGGGTAGCGAGGGCAGTAGATAGTTGGGTGGTGGATGAGAAGGAGGTGGGGGCACTGGCGGCACGGAACTCGTCGGAGGTGAAGAGCGGCCAAGACGGCGGCGGTGGTGGTGGCGGCGTCGGTGCCATGCCGAGGGCGGAAACCTAGGCGTCTGATACCATGTTTTATAATAGATCAATATTGATTAATTGTTTGAGTACAATGGGGGAGATTAAATAGGCCAAGCCACAAACCGACTTAGGCCAAAACAACTTGAGAAAGAAGAAATCTAAACCGAAACTAACTCAAAATAATATATTCTAACACCATATACTATGATTAACTTCAAGTTTATTTGTTGATGCAGTAACAAACTGGCTACTCCACACCTTTAAGAAAGCAATGGACTTAAAGTCGAAAGTGTCATAATTAGGGAGATCGAAGTTCTTTTTTTCGATGCAGAGAAATTAAATACTTGATCACTTTGTAGTGCCATCGGGCCGGATGGTGATGACACATGACATGGTGAATCTCCTCGGCCCCCTACAAATATTCAGGTCCATGACGTTAATTAGCAATCATCATGCACTGGCAGAGAGCAAAATATGTGCAATGTGTAGTGTTACCGCGTTGGTAGTTAAGCATGCTGAAGACCAATGAATTAACCACCATGTATACAATATAGGACTTTTTACATATCAATCTTCGATGGACACTGAAAGCCTTCTGACAGGTATTGTTAATATTGTTTCTTTGTTCCATGTTTTATTTGTCGAAACAAATCGATTGGGTAATCTTTATGTATATTGCATGGTGTATCATTATAAATTAGGAGATAAAGTAGTCTAAATAGAAACAAAACCTACTACCTGCGCCTAGCTTTCGGGGTTGTGCGAGAAAAACCTTAGACAAATCTTGCATGGCTATGTGCGTGAGGTCAGATCAAAACTTCCCCGCCGATGTGCATGTGCAGGAATCATGGGAAGATGGCCGGCCGGCCGGCCGGACTGCTAGCCAACGGCATCGAGGCCGGCACCTGCAGCCTGCGTGAGGACAAAGCTATGGCAGACAGAAGAATAATCTCCTCTAGAACCCTAACGTAAGCACTGGAATATGGTCACGGCCATGGGCATTGATGCCGTGCCCCAAATTTTAGATCTATTAGACAGTTTTTTTCCGTTTGAGTTTGCTTGCACTTGCACGTTATGTATGTAGATTTTTTTTGTTTGGGCTTCCTTGCACGATACATGGGTTTAGAAGGATTGCACGTTCGCTGATGTGTTGATTTCATAACTCGATTAAATCGTAACCATGGATTAAAGATCTAATGGTTAGGATAATTTAGGTGATGTGGATCAACCTAGTGCCTCGAAAAACATCCTTATATTGCTTTTAGTATATAATAGATAGATACTAGTTTGTATTTTTGAAAAGTAAATCAAGTGTAATAAAAATAAAGTTTTATTTCCTTAAAGGAACTTTAATTAAATATTTAAAAGATTTAAAAAATTAAATTAATTAATTTATAAACTCTTAGAATAATAATATTATTATAAAAATGATAAATATCAAAATAATATGAATTTAATGATTCTTAAGTAATGATTTTCATTTATTAATTAAAAGAAACTTAAAACCTTTACAAGGTGGGTAAAACACGCAAAGAAGGAAGAAAACAAATCATGTCATGACATCCCTATGCATTGCATATTGCTTCTTTAAATATTGTTCTTACCGGGCAATAATGGTTTTCTGTAGAAACCGGAGTTCAAGGTCAAGTGGAAGTATCCGAATTCACTATCTTGCAGTCACAAGGCAAGTTCATCACTTGCTCATGTCCTTTGAAGAGTCTTTATGAAAGTATTTGAAAATTGTGTATTATCACCTATATTCTATATTCTAAGAGAGATAGAAAATAAATATTTTCCCAAACAAATGAATGCTATTATCATCCTAAGTGATGATAAATACTAAGAATGACAATGGAATCTAAGATTCCAATGGTCGAACAACTAGGGATTAATAATCCATGACATAAGTGATTCTAGCGCAAGAATGGCAATGGAATCTAAGATTCCAATGGTCGAACAACTAGGGATTAATAATCCATGACATAAGTGATTCTAGCGCCGTATATTACGTGTTAACCATGAGATTTGGAACGGGACGGAGAAGTCAGATGTATCTTCTTCCTCTCGCATGTATCCGGATGGCCAGGTCGTGGCTGTTATCCTCGTAGCGTGCATTAATTGGTAATTCGTAGAGGATATGCAGCATATGGGTGGAAACCCTCAACGTCCCATGATAGTTCTAGTATCCGACGGTCTGTACTAACCATTGCCGTAATTCAAGATGTGGGCATGGCGTACACCAAGTGGACATGCGGGGTCACGAAGGGGGCAGTGATTGGCTTGGATTATCTACTGGGCCCCGCATCACGGAATTGTCGATGGGAAAGTATGCCCGGTTGTGCAACAAAGATTTGGTCTCTTGTGGGTAAAGTAACGCACATCTGCAGAGTGTAAGAATTGTGACATGTTACTCCCTGTTCCGGGAAAGAGCTACGAACGCAGCAGGAAAGGAACTCCATGAAGTTTTGATCAACCTGTGAAGACTGATGGGCATAGGTTTTTGATATTAAAATCAATCTTTGAATAAACATTTACTAAAACTACATAGTACCAAGGACTTATAGTCTGAGGTGATAGTTAGAGCATCAAACTTCCCACCTTGCATATAGTGAACTTGCTGGGTAACGTTGTTGCTCACTCTTTCCTTTGAACCCCTTGCTAGACTTTCAGGGCCAGAAGAATGACTAGGTGTATGCTACGGAGGTCCAGAACATCGTCTACTATGAAGAGGTGGATCTATCTGGTGGAATCAAAGGGGTGGACTACGGAATAAACTATGGAGCTGAAGACAACGAGTCAGACTAGTTGTCAGGCCAGAATGTAGTTATCTAGGTTGAGCCGAGCAGAACGAACCCTATAGAATAAGTTGTTGAGCTCACGTCTTTATTACCTTTGTGTTTTTCGTTCTTCCGCTAAACTTATGAAATAAGTTATTTGGTTTGTAAATTTGAATCACTTGAAGTCTCGAACTTCTAGTATTGTAATAATAATGAAGTGTGTATGTTTGTAATTTGGACCCGCAATGTTTCTATTGTACCACTCTGAGGGATGTGATATTTACAAAATGGTGTTCTGTGAATGTCATGTCAACGACTATAGTATACTACACATGTAGTGGTATGTTGGTTCAACGCAGATGGTATCAGAGAAATTGCTTTGTGCTTAGGCTTGAAACCTAGTAAAGGGAGCTACCTGTAGGAGTCTTAGGGCAACGGTAAAGAGTTCTCTAGATTATATGATAAATATTCAATTGGGAATATTTCATTATATTTTTAGTACGATAATTCTTTATTATGATGCATCATTACAATTATTGGTTACTAATTATGAATATTTTGTATATAGTTAAAATGGCACCAAAGTTTTCAAAACAGACTTTGGCAAGGAAAGAAGAAACTCTCGATGATTATCAGGGGACTTTAACTGAGTAGCTTCGAGAACTTCTGAGGGTTTTTGGTTGCACAACTAATACTCCAGTTAATACCATGACATACCATGATGGGCGAATGTTAGCCAAATATTGTGTTAGCATCCAACTACCAAAAAATCTTGGTTTATATCACGATTTACCTATGGGTGAAGGTAGAAGTCACCTAGCAGCATACCATGTTGCTATTTTGGAGGCGATATCCAATGTTCGGGAGCACAAAGCAGAAGAGCTAGCGGGAAGCACATATTCTATAATTCCTCATGACTCTATAGACGAGGCACTACTACCGGATCATCTTACTTTAGTAAAGAAGCATCCAAAACTAGCTTCCAAGTTTATGGATCTGTATCGACTGATGGTTGGGTCTTTGTATAAGACACATCAGGTTATTGTAGAGGATCAGATTGATATGCTAGAGGATTTGACTAATCCTGAACGAAGGGAGAAGTTAGCATCTAAACTGGAGAACAAAGCAGTGGGTAGGGTTAGCCTAATTTTTAAGGATATACCTATAGATCCAGCATCTTTTACACCATATCCTTATTCACCTATGCCAGAACCCACTAGATATCCTAATGAGGGCACTAGTCATCCAGTACCACAAAATTCTTGGGGAACCGAGGACTCGGAACTACCTATTGGAAACTCCGAAGGATGGAGGTATGAATCAATGGATGGAACTATCGAGAATCCTATTCCTGTGGAAGATTCTATTGGTGATATCGGCAACTAGTCGCATGGGAATGAGATCTTATTCTATTGATGGAAGGGATGTCCACGTGGAGGATGTAGATTCCGATGAGGAAGATCCTGAAGAAAGGGTGTTTGAGTCACCAGAACATTATCCTACTCCAGATAACATGCACTATCCAATTATAGTTGAGGACTATTGTACCCAGCAGAGTACTTGGGGAGCACCGGAAGTGGAATATTCTTTTGATTACTCAGGAGTCGGGATGCAGGAGGCGACTGAAGAAGACAGTGATGAGGACGATTCTGAAGATACCTCGGATGCGTTGGAAGGTTTGGACACACTTCAACTAGATGATGTGTCAAGTCCGGATACGTCTGATACTGAGTATCTTCCGTCAAACAAGCAAGTCGTTCCACAAACGGTGCATCGTACTTCACGTCAGCACGGTTGTACTCCGGGTATGTATGATGAATGTCGCAACTTCTAGGGAGCGTGACCTTGAGAAGGAGTATCCTAATGTTGATCTAGGAGTTAGAGTCTGAGCACTTGATGTAAAAGAATAAGTGAGATAGCATTCACATGGTATGGGCTTGTAATGACGTTGTACTAACTATGCTGTTTGTAATGTATAATATGTGAAATGCATATTTGGTTCTTATTTGGATCTTGTTTTCCATTGTGTGACTAGTTCTGTGCATGAAGTTGAGCTTAGAACACATATGCATGATATAATTATAAGTGTTTGCTTTATGTTACAGGACTAGGGGGTATGGAAACGGGTGTAGAGGACGAGATCGAACAGCAGCGCATGGAGCGCAAAACTAAGGAAAGGTGGATGAAGATGCCAGAATGTAGGCAAATTTACCACCACCACCACCAATGAGGTTGTTGATGGAGCAAAATTTTATGCAATACATGCAGATGATGCAAGAGTCCTAGAACAAGTTTATGGAGGGATTAGTGGATCGAGTGGGACATCAGAGGGAACCTGAAGGACGTGATGTGAGTCTTTCTGACTTTCAAAATGCAAGGCCTCTACCTTTTGCATCAGCCCCTGAGCCAATGGATGCAGAGGATTGGCTAGCAGATACAGATAGAAAGTTGAAAACTGTAGGATGCAATGATGAGGAAAAGTTAAGGTTTGCAACACACCTCTTAACTGGACCTGCATCATCATGGTGGGAGAATCAGTTAGCAATATGATGTCTACGCACTTCTATTCTTGTAGACAGTTGTTGGGCCTCCAAGTGCAGAGGTTTGTAGAACAGCAGCAAGTTTTCCCTTAAGTGGATCACCCAATGTTTATCGAACTCAGGGAGGAAGTGGTCAAAGGTATCCCCTCTCAAGCAACCCTGCAATCAAGATACAAGAAGTCTCTTATGTCCCCAACACACCCAATACACTTGTCAGGTGTATAGGTGCACTACTTCGGCGAAGAGATAGTGAAGTACAAGTGGTATGGATAATTATAAGTGGTAACGGTGATAGAAAATAGCTTGAATGCGTGGAAAAGACTAAAGTAAAACTGAAATAAAGATGGAAGCAAGCAACATGCAACAGATCTAGTAGCAAACGGTGTATCAATGCTTAGAAACAAGGCCTAGGGATCATACTTTCACTAGTGAACACTCTCATATAAATATCTTCTCTTTATGATACTACTCTTAACTACTCTCCGGTTGAACACTCTAATCGATGATAGGGCTATAACAGCACACCTCAAAGTAAGTCTTCCCCATCTAGAAAACCCCACACAGCCACCTTGAGTACTAGATGAGTCCAACAAACACCACAATTTCATAAAGACATCCAACTCCCAATATAACTCATAACAAGTATTTGTAATCTCTAGCCTAAGTGCCACCATGGTGAGCACGCTGTCACTTTCACACACATGGGGAGAGTAGAGATCTATTAAAGCACTTGAGTAGCAAGGTAGATCTATAGATTACAAGCTCATGATCTCAATAAGATCATGCATAGAGAGAGAGATGAACACATAGCTACCGGTAGAACCCTTAGCCTCGAGAGAGAACTACTCCCTCATCATCATGGGAATCAGCAATGGTGATGGAGATGGTGGTGGAGATTGATGGAGATGGCTTCGGGGGCACTTCCCCGTCCTGGCAGGGTGCCGGAACAGAGACTTTCTGTCCCCCGAATCTCCCCTTCGGTGGCGGCGGCGCTGCGGAACTTTTCGTGGATTTCTGATTGACTATCTAGGGTTTTGGTATCGGGAGGCTCTTATAGGCGAAGGAGGCAAGGTCGGTGGCCAGCCAGGGGGCCCACACCATGCCCTGGCGCGGCCTAGGCTGGCCCGTGCCAAGGGGGGGTGTGGCCACCCTGTGGCCCCTCTCCGACTCTCCTTCTGGCTCCGTGAGTCTTCTGGGAAAATAGTAACTTTGGCTTTTGTCCCGTCCAATTCCGAGAATATTCATTTTCTGACTTCTTGGAACCAAAAACAGGAGAAAACAGGCAACTGGCACTATGGCATCTTGTTAATAGGTTAGTCCAAGAAATCATATGAAAAGTACTCCAAAGTGTGGACAAAACACAAGAAAGTAGATAAAACCAAGCATGGAACATCAAAAATTATAGATACATTTGCAATGTATCAACATCCCCAAGCTTAACTCCTGCTCGTCCTCGAGTAGGTAAGTGATAAAAAGAAAGAATAATTTTTGAGGTGACATGCACCATCATAAACTTGATCAAAGTATTTGTAAAGCATTCAAAGCTGGGATCATAGTACTTCAATCATAACATGAAAGACAAAGTTCTAGCAATAAGACAAAGAAACTATGTTGCAACATGAAAAGGCACAAACAAAAGATTCATGAATAACAGTGCTTTGCAAGACGTTTGTTTATTTCACATAAAGAAAACATAGCATAATAGTATTCAGCTTGTCCCTCATAGAGTAGCAAATATAAATGCATAGGACACCTTCGAAGTTCATAAGAGTGACTAGATACAAGTAGTTTAAAACAAGCAATATCAAGTTATGCATCAATCAACTAGTCTTGGGACAATGCACATAGAACTAAGAATGGCCACTATGCTCTCAAAGTAGGTGCATAAAGATAGAAGGTGGAGACTCAACATAAAATAAAAAAGAAAGGCCTTCATAGAAGGAAGTAGGGATTCAAGTCCCATAAAGAGCTTCCAAAAATTATGGTACTTATAGCTTTCAACTCTCATTGCCCCTATCATAAGCATCTTGAAGTGAACAAACTATGGTGTACATGCTTGACGAAGTATAAGTTAGAAATCTCATGTCCCTTGAATAGGAGGGTCGCTCCTCATGCTACTCAAGTTTAGTCACTGGTAAGTTCTTATCATCGTAAGTACATGTGTATCATAGAGAACCGCCAACGGGGTACCCCTTGCCCGATGATACGGAAGAATCCCCATATCAAAATGACAAGGCAAGCAGACAACGAGCATCTCAGCAATCTTCTTATTTACCATGGGAATATGGTGCTTTTTTCTCTCTTTCCTCTTTTCATAATCTCATTTTTTTCCTCTTTTTTTCTTAATATAGGACTCTTTTTTTATAAGAAGAATGCTTCATAGACAGCTCATTATGGTTACGCTGCAGGTTTCCACCATGTTAGCATGGATTAGACCAGCGGCCCAGGCGTTTCTCTAACACATATACATAACTCCATGGACTTACAAGCTCCCCTTTCATTTCACACCGACGACATCCATATACAAAAGAGCATGATATCAACTAGGTACAAGTACCAAGTGCAATGTTGAAAGCGTTCCCCATGACAACATGGTTCTGCTAACTCCCAACAAATATGTGCAATCATATACAACATAGACGACACAATGGTTCAAGTTTATTAAGGGCAAGAAAAGTAAAGTGTGCCATCAAGTTCGTGAGAGCTTTAATCACTAGTTTTCTCATAACAAGTTTAATTCGGAAGGTAGATAAAAACAAGAATATACTTGGAACAGCATATGCTAATAGGTAGGTATGGTGGACTCTTTGTAATAACTTGGTTTTAGGTGTTGGATGCATGAGTGGAACTCATACTTGGTTGTGGAGGCTAGCAAAAGACTGGGAGCGACCAACTAAGAGAGCAATAATGGCCATAATCATGTAGAGCGACAAAACATCATTGATCAAAGCATAAAGTGATACTACAAGTTGAAAACTAAAGGATCATAAAGGCTATAGTGACTTGGGATAGTCATAACATGGTGTGAGCATGTGCCAAGTCAACCCAAATAAAGCATCAAAGGAGAATACCACAATACTATGCTTTAATATGCTAAAACAACGCATGATCCTTCCAAGGCACATTAAGCAATCTCAATTGTTTATAACAAGTCATGCTACAACAAAGAATACTAAGCATAAAGCCAAAACAATATCAAGCATGTCATGACAAAGCATAGGCCACAGTAAAAAATGAGCTCTTTTTACCACATAAGCATGAACTTTCCTACTCTTTTCCAAACCAAACCAAACTATTTGAAAACCAATGTATGAAAGAGGGGGGTCCAACCAATTTAGTCAGCAAACTAAGCAAACAAAGGAAATGAAAAACCAAAACGAAAAAGAAAAAGAAGATTCTCCAAGAACAACACAACTGTGCATGAAACAATAAAAATGAAGCGTTTGGAAGAAACCTGGGATTTTTATTGATGAAGAAGGGGATGCCTTGGGCATCCCCAAGATTTGATGCTTTTACTTCTTGGATATTTCTTGGGGTGACACACGTGCATCCCCAAGATTGAGCTTTAGTCCATCCTTCATCTCATTACTCATTCCTTCCATACACCTGAAATTTTTCCTTCATACAAAACTTCACACAATCTTTATTAGCAACATTAGTGCACTCAAGATAAATTAGTCTTAAGGTTCAGTGATAACACCAAATAAACTTCCATTAGAACACTAGCTACTGAAGCACTTCCCTCAAAAAGCTCAATTCCCCAAAAGAACTCAGAAAGGAACCAACAAGAAGCAAATGCAGAAAATGGCAGAAATCTGTCAAAACAGACCAGCAGGTAAATACGAATTTTTTCAAAGACCTTCTGTTGCTCAAATCAAAAAGTGTTTAAGTAAGGAAAGTTAGATATCAACCTGGGGCATAAGCGCAAAAATTCACGCCTCAAAAAGACGTTCAGAGATTTTACACAAATTTTTACGGTGAAGCACAAAAATCTGTTTCGGGACAGCAACTTTCCCAATCATTACTTCTCTCTCATTAGAGGTTACTCTTGGCACAAAAAAGAAAATAAAAAGGATAAGGAGTGGTTATTACTGAAGTAATAACTTCCAAGACTCATCTAAAACTTTTAGGTTATCTCCCAATAAGTACTTTTCTTTAACGCCTTTAAGTTAGACATGATAGTTTGAAAAGATGCTCACATAAGACATATGAATTGAAGTAAAAGAGAGCATCAAGAAGCAAATTCAAAACACATTTAAGTCTAACCCACTTCCTATGCATAGGAATCTTGTAAAGGAACAAGTCATGAAAGCACAAAGCAACAAGCATAGTAAAGCAAAACAAGTGCAACTTCAAGACTTTCAACATAAAAAGGGGAAACTTAATATTATTGAGATGCATAAAACCATGTTTCCCTCTCTCATAATAACTTTCAGTAGCATCATGAATAAAATTAACAATATAACTATCACATAAAACATTTTTATCATGAGCCACATGCATATAATCATTATTACTCTCCACATAAGCATAGTTATTCTTATTAATTATAGTGGGAGCAAATTCAACAAAATAGTTATCATTATTATTCTCATCACCATAATCATCAAATATAGGAGGCATATTGTAATCATAATTAATTTTCTCCTCAATAGTAGGTGGACTGAAAATATCATATTCATCATTGTAATCATCATATATTGGAGGTTTGGTATCATCATATGCAACAAAATAGCTATCTTCCAAAGCTGGGGAACTAAAAAGATCATTTTCATCAAAACTAGCTTCCCCAGGCTTAGACTTTTCCATGGCATTAGCAATAATGGGGTCCAAAGAATTCATACTAACAACATTGCTATTAGCACACAAATAAAGTTCCATAGGTTTTTTAATTTTCTCTTCAAACACTTCATGTCCTAACTCAAGATAAATACTATAAAGCTCTCTAATTTTGTTGTTGTTTTCCATTAAGCCTAACTAGTGAAAACAAGAAACAAAAAGACAAAATTGCAGAATCTAAAGGAAATAACTTTGAGCACTCACACCGGAAGATGTGATTACCTTTTACCTTACCTCCCCGGCAACGACGCTAGAAAATAGGCGTTTGCCGTGGGAGGTTCTTCTTCTTTAATCCTCTGGTGGGAATACCTTTTACCTTACCTCCCCGGCAACGGCGCCAGAAAATAGGCGTTTGCCGTGGGAGGTTCTTCTTCTTTAATCCTCCGGTGTGAATACCTTTTACCTTACCTCCCCGGCAACGGCGCCAGAAAATAGCTTGATGTCTACACACTTCTATTCTTGTAGACAGTTGTTGGGCCTCCAAGTGCAGAGGTTTGTAGAACAGCGGCAAGTTTTCCCTTAAGTGGATCACCCAAGGTTTATCGAACTCGGGGAGGAAGTGGTCAAAGGTATCCCCTCTCAAGCAACCCTGCAATCAAGATACAAGAAGTCTCTTGTGTCCCCAACACACCCAATACACTTGTCAGGTGTATAGGTGCACTAGTTCGGTGAAGAGATAGTGAAGTACAAGTGGTATGGATAATTATAAGTGGTAACGGTGATAGAAAATAGCTTGAAGGCATGGAAAAGACTAAAGTAAAACTGAAATAAAGATGGAAGCAAGAAAACATGCAACAGATCTAGTAGCAAACGGTGTATCAATGCTTAGAAACAAGGCCTAGGGATCATGCTTTCACTAGTGAACACTCTCATATAAATATCTTCTCTTTATGATACTACTCTTAACTACTCTCCGGTTGAACACTCTAATCGAGGGTAGGGTTATAACAACACACCTCAAAGTAAGCCTTCCCCATCTAGAAAACCCCACACTGTCACCTTGAGTACTAGATGAGTCCAACAAACACCACAATTTCATAAACACATCCAACTCCAAATATAACTCATAACAAGTATTTGTAATCTCTACCCTAAATGCCACCATGGTGAGCACGCTGTCACTTTCACACACATGGGGAGAGCAGAGATCTATTAAAGCACTTGAGTAGCAAGGTAGATCTATAGATTACAAGCTCATGATCTCAATAAGATCATGCATAGAGAGAGAGATGAACACATAGCTACCGGTAGAACCCTTAGCCTTGAGAGAGAACTACTCCCTCATCATCATGGGAATCAGCAATGGTGATGGAGATGGTGGTGGAGATCGATGGAGATGGCTCCGGGGGCACTTCCCCGTCCCGGCAGGGTGCCGGAACAGAGACTTTATGTCCCCCAAATCTCCCCTTCGGTGGCGGTGGCGTTGCGGAACTTTTCATGGATTTCTGATTGACTATCTAGGGTTTTGGTATCGGGAGGCTCTTATAGGCGAAGGAGGCAAGGTCGGTGGCCAGCCAGGGGGCCCACACCATGCCCTGGCGCGGCCTAGGCTGGCCCGCGCCAAGGGGGGTGTGGCCACCCTGTGGCCCCTCTCCGACTCTCCTTCTGGCCCCGTGAGTCTTTCGAGAAAATAGTAACTTTGGCTTTTGTCCTGTCCAATTGCGAGAATATTCATTTTCTGACTTCCTAGAACCAAAAATAGCAGAAAACAGGCAACTGGCACTGTGGCATCTTGTTAATAGGTTAGTCCAAGAAATCATATGAAAATTACTCCAAAGTGTGGACAAAACACAAGAAAGTAGATAAAACCAAGCATGGAACATCAAAAATTATAGATACATTTGCAATGTATCACAATGCAACCTCTAGGAAGAGAGTATACCTGGGAGGAGTTTAAGTAGAGATTCCATGAGTATCATGTTCCGGAAAGTGTGATGGAGTTGAAGTGCAGGAGTTCGAAGAACTTCAGCAGGGATATACCAGTGTCATGAAGTACATCCGGGAGTTCAGTCAACTATATTGTTATACTGAGGATGAAGTGAGCACTAAGGAAAAGAGGAAGAAACGTTTCTTGCGTGGTTTAAATCCATTTGTGAAGATGCAGCTGAGGCTGGCTAATAAGGAAACTTTTCAACAGTTACTAGATGTAGCTATCACATTTGAGGATGATTACAAGAATTTCCAAGAGGACCGAAGGAAAAGAGCAAAGAAGGAAACCAAGAGGATCCAAGCAAGTAATCCTAAACCTAATTTGGAGTTCAAACCCAGGAATCGACCCTTCAATAACAACAACAATACTAAGAAGAATAGAAGTGGAGGTCAGTCCAACCCTAGGAGGAATATTATATGCAACAATTGTGGTATTCCAGGGCATTGCCAAAGGGAATGTAAGAAGCCAATAATCATATGCTATGGTTGTGGTTAGAAGGGGCACATCAAGCCTGATTTCCCAAGCAAACCACCAGGTGGTTGGCCTACAACTGGCAGTGGTTAAGCAAGAGGCAGAGATGGACAACCTAACAGAGGTAGAAGCTATGGTGTTGGGGGGATAACCCCGGGTAGGGTCACTCCGGGGTATAAGGGCCGAGTTAGCCGAGGTTCGGCAAGGTCAAAGCGGATGCCGGCCGAGTCACCTCAAGGCATGCCGGATCACGGAGTAACCCGGACCAGGGGTTCGCCTAACATTGTCTCGTCCGACTCAAGGAGTAAGTCGGAGATACTTGTCTAGCTTAACTGCAGGAACAGGCGTGACCGGACCAACTGTGATCTGGATCCTCGCTAGCCTTCTAGGAGAAGGAAGGAATCTCTCTGGTCAAAAAGAAGGTCTAGTGCGTACTGGATGAGCGAATAAAGCAAGGGCAGGACCACCGGATCGTGGCTGACAAGGGTGACGACGCTCACGTCGGTGGCAGTGAGGCGCCCGCTAAAAGCAAGTGTGACGCGGGAGAAAAGCACCCGTGTCGGGTTACTACTTTGGGAGGGGGCATATTCTTAGGAATATGCCTCCACGTATGCCCTAGACCAGGACCGAACCACCTCTATATAAGGGGGGGTTGGGGTTCTGGTAAGGGGGTTGGGTCTTCTTAGGTTGGGTCTTTTCAGATACATAGCAAGGAGAATTCTAGTGGATCTAGGGTTCTGGGGCTAGTTGGTAGACAAGAGTAAGAGAGTTTCTTCTTCCTCCTCTCGTCAATACAGCTTGAGGAGCACTTGTAATCTTGGAGATTGAACATCAATACAAAGCTTCTGTGTAGAGAATCACTCTACTATCCCTCCCTGGATTCCCCTAGCGCATATTAGTCCCCACCTTTAGCCTATCCATGGCATCTGCCGTGACACCACCACGACAGTTGGCGCCCACCGTGGGGCTAGCGGCGCTAGCAGGGGTAAAGATCCGGACGGGAAACTTCATCGGCACCGGCGAACGCATCGTCTTCGGGCTCGTTCAGCGCTTTGGAGCGCTGGACTACGTCAGCGACAACGCTGGCTACTTCGGCACGTGCCCCCTTCCTCGCAACGGCATCTTCGTTAAGCTCGGCATGCACAAGGTCTATGTTGCTGTGGACGTGTCTTGCGTTCATCCGCGTCGCATCGTCGATGCAGGAGAACCACCCCTCACTGTGGCTTGCGGGGCGCGTATCGCTTGCTCCCCGGACCATGCAGAGGTGATGATGACTGCGCCAGGCGCGGGCATGAGCAAGGATCCAGTGCCAGACCCGGAGGTAACGCCTAAGGCACCAAGGAAAGCTAGGGGTCCTCCGCTAGAGAGGCCTGAGAACGTGCTGAGGGAAGCTATGGATAGCTTGGCGAATCCAGTGGCAGCAGTGGTAGATCCGGCTCAGGCACAGGCCGAGCTAGAGGAGACCCGGCAAAAGATACTGGAGGGCGCAAAGAAGATAGCAGCGGCTCAGCAGTCATTGAACATGACGCTGCATGAGTACGCGAAGGCAAACAAGGTTGCCGCAGTAAAGGTAAAAGGGAAAAATCTCATAAGTGAGATGAACAGAGAAGGTGATGACGGACCAGAAGGGTCGGAAAACTATCTGTCCGTGGGGTTGCCGAAGTACAGTACCCCGGCAAAGAACCTCAGGGCAGCAGATGCCGTGGCGTCCGAGCTAGAGGGTCTGACGGGTGAAGCCCGTCAGAGACAGCAAGACCGGGTTAACGAGCTGGTTCGGATCGCGAACAGGCAGAACGAGGAGTTGCTGAGAGGTAACCCGGAGAGGGTTGGAGCTTCTAAGATCGTCCATTCGGCGATGGGTAACCCGGAGAAATCCGCTGGAGCCGCATCGTCACCTCATGGTGGCCAAAGGAGAGAAGAGGTAGTAACCTCGGCCAGATGGAACAAGCAGATCGTTCCATACGACCCAACGTGTGCGGGAAAAGAAAAAGAGATGCAGAAAAACGACGATCGATGAAGTGTGAGCCGAGGTGAAGCTGCCCGAGGTAACCACGACCAAGGCAATGCCGGTCAAGGGAATGCTGCCAACGGTAATGCCAGACAGCGAAACTCGGCAGGAGCAGGTCATCCGCAGCAGCGGAATGTACCAAGGCAAGAGCAAAGTGCCGGCCGTGGTATGCAACAGAGAGGAGCACAACGAGAGCAAGACCGATACAATGACGGAGACTCGGAGATGATGAATGCGGGATACGCAAGACCGGACTATCATGTGATAGGGTCGAGATTGGGAAGCAGAGATTTGATGCCGGATGACGCCAGGCTAAAACTGGATCGCCTGTATAGGTCGGAACAGATCGAATGTCAAGGTACTCCGGGTCCAGCGTGCTTTGGACCCCGGATCATGAAGGAACCGCCAGTACCCAATTTCCAATTACCCAGGGGCACGAAGACGTACGACGGCAGTACAAAGCCGGAGGATTGGCTGATAAACTACGCAACAGCTGTGAAAATTGCAACTGGCAACTTGAGATGGGTTGTACGATATGTACCCCAAATGTTGGAAGGTCCGGCTAGGGTTTGGCTGAATAATTTGCCACCCGGAAGCATCAACTGCTGGATAGATTTTGAAGAAATGTTTATCAGCAACTTCTCAAGTACATATCAGAGACCGAATAGACCGCAGACCACAGCAATGCATAGCGAGGTCTAACGAAACGGACCGTGAATTCTTGACCCAGTGGTGTACCGTGAGAAACTCGTGTGAGGGAGTCATAGAGTCACAGGCTATAGCATGGTTCACACAAGGGTGCAGATATGGCAGCGAGTTGTGGAGGAAATTGCAAAGGAAAATGCCAGTCACATTGGCAGAGATGATCCAGATCGCGGATTCTTATGCTTTGGGTGATCCGACTCAACCTAGGATCACGTCGAACGAGTCAAATGAGGAGTACTATCCGAGGGACGGAGTCGGGTCATCCCGGAGGAACGATTACAGGGGAAAAAGGAGAGACGATAGACCGGACCATCGATATGGTTCGCAACAAGTTGCAGCCATGAATCAAGATCAGCCCGGAGCAGGGAGCAACCAATGCCAGAAAACGGGAGGGCAATGGACTCCTCGAAACGATGGCAAGAAAACGTGGACTCCGGAGCAGAAGAAGCAATGGCAAGAAAAGAAAGATCGTCCGAGGTATACCTATGAGTCAATGTTGGACCAGCCGTGTAAGTTTCACACGCCAAATCCGAACAGCCCGGCGGGTCAGACAACGAGGCAATGTGAGTGGATGCGTAAGATAGAACAAGGTGGTTCGGGGAATGCTCAGGCACCCCGGAATGATCAACCTCGGCAGGAGTTACCCCGACAGCAACTGCTTTCTAGAGCAAACACGCAGCAACTAATGTTGCCTCCCCCTCCGCCGAGGTATGACAACAGCGAGAGAAGGGATGCAGTGCATCAGGTGGAAAACCAGCAACCACCAGATCAGAGGTACTCCGGAAACGAGGGAAGAAATGAGTACAGGGAACATCACCAGAGCTATTGTGTGTTCACAACAGAGGGAACAGATAGGAAGAGCTTGCAGCGCCGACATATGGAGGTTAACGCGGTTATGCCCGCAGTGACGAGGTACATGTCTTGGTCGGACCAGGAAATTACCTGGAGCGCCAAAGATCATCCCAAGCTTATGCCAAGTCTGGGCTCGTATGCAGTAGTGTTAGATTCGACGTTCATTGGACCAAACATTAATGTGAGGTTCTCCAAGGTACTAATCGACAATGGCAGTAGCATTAACCTCATGTACGCGGATACGATGCACAAGTTGGGCATCTCGGAGAACATGCTCCAGGCTACAAGAACAACTTTCCATGGTATCGTACCAAGCATATCCTGCGAACCCATAGGCAAAGTCCGGGTCGACGTGCTATTCGGTACGAGGGATAACTGCCGAACTGAAAATCTAGAGTTTGAGGTGGTAAACTTGGAGAGCGCGTATCATGCATTACTCGGGAGACCAGCACTGAGCAAATTCATGGCGAGTTGCCATGTTGGTTATCTGAAGATGAAGTTGCCCGGACCAAATGGAGCAATTACTATCGCTGGGGATTTCCGACGTTCTATTGAGTGCGCCTCAGCCGGGTCTAACCTAGCCGAGTCACTAGTAATTGCCCAAGAAAAAAGAAAAATTCAAGAGGTGGCGGCTTTAGCTCAGTCCGCGCAGCAGTATCTGCCGGCGTTAAGCAACCCGCATGGAAGTGTTTCGTTTCAAGCCGCGAAGGACACCAAGAAAATTCCAGTGGATAACATGTTTCCGGAGCGTACCGTAACAATTGGTGCCGGGTTAACTAACAAATAGGAAAGCGAGCTCGTCAACTTCCTTCGTGAGAATCGGGACATTTTTGCTTGGTCCACACAGGACTTGCAAGGTGTTCCGAGGGAGTTGGCCGAGCACTCTTTGAACGTAAGACCCGGAGCAAGGCCGGTGAAGCAGCCTCTCCGACGCTTCGCCAAAGATAGGAGAAAGGTCATTGGCGACGAGATAGCTCGGTTGCTAGCAGCAGGATTTATCATGGAAGTGCTGTATCCGGATTGGATCTCTAATCCGGTGCTGGTAGAAAAGAAGAAGGATGATCCGAACGTGGCAGTGGTTTGACGTATGTGTATCGATTACACGAACCTGAACAAGGCGTGTCCAAAAGATCCGTTTCCACTGCCGAGGATAGATCAGGTCATTGACTCTACCGCGGGGTGTGAACTGTTGTCATTCATTGACGCTTATTCTGGTTTCCACCAGATACCTCTGAACCCGGATGATCAAATAAAAACTGCCTTTATTACCCCGTACGGGGCTTATTGCTATCGCACTATGCCGTTCGGATTACGAAATGCAGGAGCAACGTACCAAAGATGTATGCAAAAATGTTTGCACGATCAAATAGGTCAAAATGTACAAGTCTATGTGGATGATGTGGTTATCAAGACCAAGGAAAGCGCAACGCTCCTTGACGACATAAGGCAAACATTCGCGAACTTGAGAAGATTCCGTATGAAGCTTAACCCGGAGAAATGTACCTTCGGTGTCCTGGCTGGAAAATTACTCGGATTTCTCGTCTCCAGCCGAGGTATCGAGGTTAATCCAACTAAGATCTGAGCCATCGAACGAATGGAGCTGCCGAAGTGTCTCAACGACGTCCAGAAGTTCACTAGATGCCTAGTGTCGTTGAGTCGGTTTGTATGTCGGTTAGGGGAAAAGGCACTGCCTCTCTACCAACTCATGAAAAAATCAGATAAATTCGTTTGGACGCTGCAGGCCGATGAAGCTTTTGCCCACTTGAAAAAGATGTTGGCCACTGCACCAGTGTTAGCTTCTCCACTATCGAAGGAGCCAATGTTGCTCTACATAGCCGCAACCAACCGAGTTGTAAGTGCAGTGATTGTAGTGGAGCGAAATGAAGAGGGGAAGTCGGTGCAAAGGCCAGTGTATTACTTGAGCGAGGTATTGTCTGCCTCAAAACAGAACTACCCGCATTTTCAAAAGGTGGCATACGGAGTTTATATGGCGGCAAGTAAGTTAAAGCACTACTTTGAGGAGCATCCCATCAAAGTGATATGCGAAGCCCCCATATCCGAGATAATGGGTAACAAAGATGCGAATGGCAGAATTGCGAAATGGGCAATTGAGCTAGCACCATACGCACCCCAGTATGATAGGAGAGAAGCGATCAAGTCCTAGGATGTGGCGGACTTTTTTGTGGATTGGGCCGAGGTACAATATGAACCACCGCCGCCAGATCCGAACTACTGGAGGATGCACTTTGACGGATCGAAAACCAAAATCGGGTTAGGTGCCGGGGTTGTTCTTACCTCGCCAAAGAAGGATCAGCTCAAGTACGTATTGCAGATCCATTTCGCGGCATCAAACAATGTCGCTGAGTACGAGGCTCTTGTGCATGGTCTCAAGGTGGCAAAGGAGATTGGCATACGTCGGATAATTTGCTTTGGCGACTCGGATCTAGTAATACAGCAAGTGTCCGGAGTGTGGGACGCCCTGGATCCAAACATGGCACTATACAGGTTTCATGTGCAGAAAATCTCGGGTTACTTTGAGGGATGCGAATTTCACCATGTACCTCGCGTGGAAAACAAAGCTGCCGACATGCTATCAAAGCTCGGATCGACCCGACAGGCAATTCCACCGGGCGTAGCATTAGAGCACCTCAGAAAACCATCTATCAGGCCGTCCCCAGGAACCGATTCAATCTATGTCCCGGAAAACACGGACTCCGGAGTTGAGCCCATGGACGTTGACATGGGAGGTAGCACGCCGAACCCGGGGACTACCTCGCTAGACCCAGGGACTGTGCAGCGTGATCCGGCTGAAGTTATGCCGGTGGATCGAATGGAAATTGATGAGGAGATGTTCCCTGCGCGAGCAATACCAGCTTGGGCACTGCCTATATTCCAATTCCTGAAAGACGGAATGTTACCCGCTGAGGAGGTGTTAGCCAGGCAAACTCAGAGGAGAGCAAAAGCTTACACAATCATCAATTCCGAGCTGTACAAACGGAGTGTAACCAATGTCCTCCAGCGGTGTGTTGACCCGAAAGAAGGACTTGACATCCTCCGAGATATACACCAAGGAGAATGCGGGCATCATGCCTCATCCCGGGCCTTAGTGGCAAAGGCATTCCGGCATGTATTTTACTGGCCAATCGCCTTGGAGCAAGCAGAAGATCTGGTGAGAAAATGCAATGGTTGCCAACGGTACGCCACCAAGACACATATGCCTATGTCGGAACTCAAAACCATACCAATTACATGGCCATTTGCTGTGTGGTGCTTGGATATGGTTGGCCCGTCCAAACCAGCAAGAGGAAACATGACACACATTCTGGTCATGGTGGACAAGTTTACAAAATGGATCGAAGTGAAACCTATAAGAAAATGTGATGGAGCTACTGCCGTGACATTTCTCAAAGACATCATCTTGAGATACGGTTATCCGCACAGCATTATAACTGATAATGGCACAAATTTTGCTGAAGGAGCATTTGCACGATTCTGCCGAGACAAGAAAATCCGACTCGACGTAGCCTCGGTAGCCCACCCCGCATCGAACGGACAAGTGGAAAGATCCAACGGATTAGTATTATCCGAAATAAAACCCCGGCTCATGGAGCCGCTGCAAAGATCAGCGGGGTGCTAGATAGAAGAACTACCAGCGGTATTGTGGAGTTTAAGAACAACTCTGAATCGATCAACAGGCTACACGCCGTTCTTTCTGGTATATGGGGCAGAAGCTGTATTACCAGCCGACATAGAGCATGATTCACCTAGGGTCACCCAATACACAGGAGCCGAAGTGCAAGAAGCCTGGCAAAATGATGTTGATCTGCTGGAAGAAGCGAGAGAACTGGCACTGTCCAGATCCGCCATATATCAGCAAAATCTCCGACGCTATCATAGCTGGAAAGTGTGCCCCTGAGTCTTCCGGGAAGGCGATCTGGTGCTCCGGTTGGTACAGCGTACCACTGGCATGCATAAATTATCCCCCCCATGGGAAGGACCATTTATTGTGAGCAAAGCATTGCACAATGACTCTTATTATCTCATAGATGCAAAGCCACAGGAAAAGAACAAGGCGGACAGGTCCGGAGAGGAATCGAAGCGACCATGGAATGTAGCACTACTTCGTCCCTTCTACACTTAGCTAAAAAGTATATGTATCCGAGTCATCCTCATATGTCGGTATGTATGTCGGCAATGAGCTTATCAATGAAATAGCGGAGCCTCGAGCAGTAACTCGAGGACTGCCTTAATAAATGATTGTTGTTACTTTTTATGCGTTAGCTGGGATGACTCGTTTCGCTTAACCCGGATTAGTAATGTGTGAGCACCAAAAACCCAACCCTTCGACTTGCTGCTGTCCAACAAGAATTGGCTTCATGGCAAGCAAGGGAACAAGTTTGGAATTGCGTAACACATGAAAAACTACTAAGGAAATGATTCGATTCCAGCTAACATTTGTTTTTTCAGACTAACCCCATATGTACTTTCAAGTTATTATGTTGAATTTTTTTGAGCCAAGCCTCAAAGTTTCTCAGTATTGTTAAAACGATTCTTGAGGCTCAGATTCGTAAGTCGTAAAACCGAATCAAGGTAGACACGGATCGAGCCGGAGAATTGGACGAACAAGAAAATGAAACTCGGGGACTACGCCCAAGTTAATCCGGCATACAAGGATAGTAGAAAAATATCATGTATTCAGCATACAATTGCACCCGGCATACCGGGGATCTGATAAATTTTGAAGTTTTTTCAACTAAGGAGCGGCAGGAGGAGGAAGTTCGGCGTCATCATCACTGTCTTCAATATCTGAAGCAGCATCTTCTCCATCATCGCCCGACCCATCCTCCATGTTCTCCATCTGCTCCTCCTCATCGGATTCTAGAAAGCTCGGCCCCTCAACCCAGTCATGGACTGGAGAATATTCGACGAGGCTATAGGCGCAAGCCTGGCGCGGAGCTACCCACTCCGGATCATCGGTCCATTTGGATCTGGTGCACCGACGGGTGAGGAGGCTCAGATCGATTTTCTCGTACCATGAAAGGATATGATGGAGAAGGGTATCTGCTGCGGCACGCCCGGCGGATTCCCTCCAGAGGTCAAGTTGAGTCTCGATCTCCATCAGTTTGTTGGCAAGGAGCGTGATCCTTTCTGGAGCATCCTCGCTTGGCCAGAATGTGTTGAAGATCCGGACCGCAACGTCGAGGAGATCTTTCCCATAGTTCTTAATAGTTTCCACCCGAGCTGACACGCTGACCAACAGGTCCTCCATGTCTAAGGGGATGCTCTCACCATCAGGAGCGATGGGAGTACCCCTCTCTTGGCGGAATTTGGCAATGGCAGCAATGGCGATGGCAGTACCCTCCAGAAAGTTATCTGAAAATAAGGAAAGGGAGGATGCTGAAGCAAAGGCATTTGAGCTAACCCGGAAAACTAGGTCGGACAAGGGGAAGAAACTTACGTGAGATATGGCGATGGACCCGGGTCAACTCCTTGATACAATTGTCGCTTCTCTGTCGAAGTTGTTCAAGCTCGGCGAGCACCGACCCAAGCTGGACCTCGGATTCCTTAAGCAGGTCCTGGTCCTTGGAGATCTGGAGGGTAAAGCGCTCACGTTCTTCGGTGAAGTTCTGGCCAACTTTTTGGAGCTCGGTTTTGTGTTGGGCCTTCATCTTCTCCATCTCAACCTTGAGTTTAGCTATTTCATTATCCTTGGTCTGGAGGAGAGCGAGCTCATCGTTCTTCTTCTTCAGATCGGCTTGATGTTGTCCTGCTTGTTCGAGAAAATGCAGCATCATATCAGGCACAGGCACACTATCCTCAAGTGATGCTGAAATAGTGTGTTGACCCGGAAAAGCCGAGGAGTGAATGTTTGCCGAGCCAAGGAGAAGAAAGAATGGAAAACACAACGATGTTGGCCGAAAGAGGACATACCTCGGATTTCCTCCAAGTTCTTCCGCATAATCTTGTTTCCAGCCTCCACCCCAGCTGCAAAAAACCGAATAAGGAGGTTAGTCCGGCAGAAACAAACGAAATGGTGAGGTGTTAAGAGAGGAAATTACCCCTCTTTTCATGCTCCGCGCCAAGTGCAACATGTTTTGCGCGCAAGATCTTGTGGGTATCAAGCAGGAGCTGAAACTCGGCGCTCCGACGATTGGTGGTTACCTGACAAAGGTACAGGCGGGTAATATGAGTTCGGTGCATATTCGAAGTGTACAAGATCCGGGTCAAGCGGAACTTAACCCGGCTCTAGGTGGGTGCATATTCGAAGTGTACAAGATCCGGGCCAAGCGGAACTTAACCCGGCTATAGGTGTGTGCATATTCGAAGTGTACAAGATCCGGGCCAAGCGGAACTTAACCCAGCTCTAGGTGTGTGCATATTCGAAGTGTACAAAGATCCGGGCCAAGCGGAACTTAACCCAGCTCTAGGTGGGTGCATATTCGAAGTGTACAAGATCCAGGCCAAGCGGAACTTAACCCGGCTCTAGGTGTGTGCATATTCGAAGTGTACAAGATCCAGGCCAAGCGGAACTTAACCCAGCTCTAGGTGTGTGCATATTCGAAGTGTACAAAGATCCGGGCCAAGCGGAACTTAACCCATCTCTAGGTGTGTGCATATTCGAAGTGTACAAGATCCGGGCCAAGCGGAACTTAACCCAGCTCTAGGTGTGTGCATATTTGAAGTGTCCGAGATCCGGGCCAAGCAGAACTTAACCCGGCTCTAGGTGGGTGCATATTTGAAGTTTACATGCAACTACGTTGATCTTCTAAGGAGCATCCGACCGAGTAACAAGTTACTCCGCCGGAGGCTCGGGGACTAAAGGTTATTATCTACAGCATGTAAAGAAGAAACGACGTACCTCCATCATACGCCCAGCGAGGTTAATGGCCTTGGCGGCGGTATTCATCTGAGCGGAAAATTCAGCTGGGCCGAACTTTTCCGGGAGGTCGTCGTTGTAGACGAACTCCGCCTTATTCCAGTTCATGACAAACTCAATGAGGCTCGGAGGATACCGTTCGCCAGTGGGCATGTGAGGTGCCACCAAGCCCTTTGCGTGAGCTTCTTTCCTTTCAATCAGGGCAAGAGCTAGGCTAGTGTGAAGAACCATCTGCTACGAATCGGCTGGCTCGGCAGGAGGATCTGTCGCGGCTGGTGACTTCTTTGGAAGCATCGACGACAAGGTTCGCTTCCCAGCCTCGACGGAGGTGGGCTTGCCTTTGGCTTGCTGGGAGGATGTGACCATAGTGGATTTGCCCTTGGAAGCCGCTGGAGTGGTTCCTCGCCGAGCCTGGGATAACTCGGACGAGGCAGATGAACTTGGCACGGGAACTTTGGTGGCTGGTGCTGGAGATGATGTTGGTTTCTTCGGAGCCGGGACAGGCGCTGGTTCGGTGGCTGGTGCTGGAGCTGCTGCTAGTGCTGGAGTTGCGGTAGACTTGCTAGTTGCTGGTTGCGGCAATGCCGAAGTGCCGGACACCAATGCCTCGGCCGATCCGACCCCTCCCGATCCGACCCCTCCCGTTCTGAAGGAGGTATTGTGGAACCCGGAGCGGCCGTAGAGCCCTCCGGAATAGGGCTCGGCGGGCGTGAATCGTCGTCACGAGGAGGGGAAGGACTGGACCGAAGAGGAGAGGAGATGCTCGATCCGCTCTGAGGGACCTCCACAGGAGCCCTGCAAGAGAAAATAATGTCAGGAGTGAAATTACCCCAATGCAGGGAGAAGTGTGTTGTGCAGTGAAAAATGACTTACGCATCTGAGGTCTCGGCCTCCTTAGGTTTCCGGGCCCTCCGTGCCGGGGCTTTGCCTGCCCGTTTGGAGGCAGTCTTTTCTCCGGCCTTCTTTTGCCTTTTGGAAGGCTGAGAAGGTTCGGAAGAAGAACTTGACGCGGATCCGTGCTTCTTCTTCGACGCCACCGGAACAGGCTCGCCCGTGGCAAGTGGAGAATCCTCGTGGATGTGCCCACCGGGGTTAGCTAATGCCGGGAAGGCAAAAGAAAGAGGGACAACCTCAACGGGTTCAATCACGTCGATATCCGAGTCATCCTCATCATCGGGCCAATCTCTAAGAGAAGAGAATTTACCGCTGGGTCGTTTGGTGGCGTCGGTTGTGGGGAGGAACATCTCCTGGTCCGGTTCCTCCTCATCCGGGATTTGTCGGTCTGGGGCCCACTTAAGGGTCGGATCCATGCCATCCTCGAGGGTTTGCTGGAGAAACAGCTGAGAAAAAAGCACAAGGAGCAAAGTCAAAGATACGATAAGAACCGACATGTAATTGATCCGAAATAAATTTACCCCGCGAAGCTTACCGCGGGAGGGAGCCTGTCACGGCAGTAATGCTCGATTCCCCACGTCCATTCGGCGGAGAAGTCCTTATGGGTGGTGAAAAGAGCCTTGACCCGGTGGAAGATCTCCGTATTGCTCAACTCGAACGAGGAGGTTCGGTTGGGGTCGCGGCTGAAGCTCATGTGGCACAACTTGTGAGTGCGCCGCTGGAGGGGAGAGATTCGGTTGTGCACGAATGTGATCATGGCGTCCTCGTTGCGCAATCCTAGCTTCTTCACCTCCGCGAACCTTTTGTTGACTTGGTTGGCCAGAGCTGTAGGTTTCTTGGCAACCTCCTCCCAGAAATCCGTGTCAGGGGGACCCAGAGCGTAGGGCAGCAACCGGATCAAGTCTTCCGTGCCTTCATTCCGGACGTAGAAGAAGGTCCGGGCCCATCCTTTGCAGGAGTCAAGCCTGGTGACCCGGGGAAAGATTGAATACCTCCGGGGCGAGATCGAGGCAGCTCCGAACTGAGTGAGCTGCTTGTCCTCCGACTCGACGTGGATGTTGGGGACGACGTTGCGACGAAGGCTGAAGAACCGGATCCACAGCTCCTTCGTGGGCCATAGTCCGGTGTAGCCTTCCATCGAGGAAACGAAAGCAGACAGAGAGGTGATGGCGTTCGCTGGGAGATGATGTGGTTGCAGGTGATAGGTCCGGACCCAGTCCCGGAAGAAATCACTCACCGGAAGACCAAATCCCCGTTGGAAATGGGATAGGAAAACGACGAACTCACCCGGATTGGGTGAGGGGGCCAATTCCGAGGAGGGGAGACGAGCGGCGACGCCGGCAGGAATACGCCAGGTTCGGTAGAACCAGTCGATGTCGTCCTGGCAAACCCACGAACCGGCCCATGCGCCGCGGTCCGCCGCGCCGGCGTCCTCCTCCATCTCCTGCTCGACGATGATGAGCTCCTCCTCCGTCATCTCGAATCCGCTGTCCTCACTGGAGCTGGCGGCGGCGGGGCTCTGCGGTCTAGATTGACGAGGACCCGTGGCTAAGCAGTAGTGCAGCGGTGGCTGTGGTGCAGAGGCACAGAGAAGGTGTGGCGGCGGCGCTGCTGCAACGGGTACTGGCGGCGGCGCGGTTGCGAGGAGGAAGAAGAGGAATGGGCGAGGAGGCGCAGAGATGGAAAAGTGCTAAGGAGCGTGCCCCTCCCCTATTTAACCGCCCCCAGTAATCAACGAGTGGGATCGTGCTGCGCTGGAGAGCCACACGGTGTGGCCGTGTATCACCAGCATCGACCAATCAGAGAGAAGCCACACCAGGGGCAGCAGAGTAAATATGATCCCATGACGCCACGTGCAGTTGCGGTAAACAAGGAGACAGACGTGACGTAACCCCCGCACAGTAATCACTGACATTTACTGCGGCGGTTACTGTGCTGGCCCTTAAAATGAGGCAACGTAATGATTAACCTTTACGTGGGTTGGCGTACGAGAGAAGGAAGCAAGGCCTAGATCCGAGCCACGATGGTAACCCGGCCGGCAAGTGAAAACTTGAAATGTGCAGAGGGAAAGCAAAACCATAGGATCCGAGCCAAAATGGTAACCCGGCCAGCAAGTGAAAACTTGGAACGTGCGAAGGGAACGTAAATCCATATAATCCGAGACAAGAAGCTAACCCGGAACAAAAGTCCGAAGCTTAGATACGAATGAACCTGATGTGGCCTTAGCGACCAAGGCCGCTAAGGCTGCACCAGCTTCGGGGACTAATGTTGGGGGGATTACCCCAGGTAGGGTCACTCCAGGGTATAAGGGCCGAGTTAGCCGAGGTTCGGCAAGGTCAAAGTGGATGTTGGCCGAGTCACCTCAAGGCAGGCCGGATCACGGAGTAAACCGGACCAGGAGGTCGCCTAACATTGTCTCGTCCGACTCAAGGAGTAAGTCGGAGATACTTGTCTAGCTTAAATGCAGGAACAGGCGTGGCCGGACCAACTGTGATCCGGATCCTCGCTAGGCTTCTAGGAGAAGGAAGGAATCTCTCTGGTTAAAAAGAAGGTCCGGTGCGTACTGGATGAGCGAATAAAGCAAGGGCAGGACCACCAGATCGTGGCCGACAAGGGTGACGACGCTCACGTCGGCTGACGCGGGCGCCGCAGAGGCTACGTCGCTAAAGCAAGTGTGACGCGGGAGAAAATCACCCCTGTCGGGTTACTACTTTGGGAGGGGGCATATTCTTAGGAATATGCCTCCACGTATGCCCTAGACCAGGACCGAACCACCTCTATATAAGGGGGGGGGGGTTGGGGTTCTGGTAAGGGGGTTGGGTCTTCTTAGGTTGGGTCTTTTCAGATACATAGCAAGGAGAATTCTAGTGGATCTAGGGTTCTGGGGCTAGTTGGTAGACAAGAGTAAGAGAGTTTCTTCTTCCTCCTCTCGTCAATACAGCTCGAGGAGCACTTGTAATCTTGGAGATTGAACATCAATACAAAGCTTCTATGTAGAGAATCACTCTACTATCCCTCCCTGGATTCCCCTAGCGCATATTAGTCCCCGCCTTTAGCCTATCCATGGCATGTGCCGTGACACCACCATGACATATGGCAAGAACGACAATGTCAATAGAAGCAGACCTACTAGAAAGCTAAATTATGCAACCTTGGAGGAGGTGGATAGCTCAGATCAAGCGGTGATAGGTACGCTCAATATTCTCACAAATCCTGGAAAAGTTCTATTTGATACGGGTGCAACTACTTCATTCATATCTTAACAATTTTGTGATAAGTTCGGGATTAGAAGGGCACTGTTAGAAAAACCTAAGACCATAGTTACTGCTAGAGGGATCGTGGTAGTTAGAAACATAAAATTAAACCAAGTTATCTCAATCTGTGGTCAAACCTATTATGCGGATCTTTTTATGATTCCATTAAGGGGAATAGCAGTAGTGTTGGGAATGGATTGGATGACTAAGTATGGGGCTCAGATCAATTGTGAGGAGAAAACCGTTTCAATTAAGTCTCCAAGTGGAGGAAGATTAGTCTATCAGGTGGATAAACATAGTCATATCATGGTAGATCTGCAATTGAACTCAATGAAGGAGGTCAAATTGGAAGATATTCCGGTTGTGAAGGAATTTCAAGATGTTTTTCCAGCAGAGTTACCAGGAATGCCAACTGATCGAGAAATAGAGTTCATTATTGACCTGATACCTGGTACAACACCAATAGCCCAAGCACCGTATAAGACGGGACCAAAAGAATTAAAATAGCTCAAGGAGCAAATTGATGAGTTGGCCAGAAAAGGATTTATTCAGGAAAGTGTATCCCCATGGGGAACTCCAGTAATTTTTGTGGATAAAAGAGATGGAGGACAAAGAATGTGTGGTGATTACCGAAATCTCAACAATGTTACCATCAAGAACAAATATCCATTGCCAAGAATCCAAGATCTATTTGATCAAGTCAAAGGAGCTGAAGTGTTTTCCAAGATTGATCTAAGATCAGGATACCATCAGATAAAAATCAAACCTGAAGATGTTCCAAAAACAACATTTGTGTCAAGGTATTGACATCATGAGTACCTCGCCATACCTTTTGGATTTTTTTTTGAGGGTAAAACAGTAGGGCAAAAGACCCCACTGCAATTTTTATATATTGTAGAGATTTACAAAAGAATATTTACAAGACTCATTCCACCTCAAAGAAGAGGGAAAATTCTAATCAGCTATCTCCTGTCTAAATTGGTTTCAATCCAAACCTTAAGGCTCTGATAATACTTCTTCTTAATTCTAAAAAGGACCCATCTTAATTCCTGGGCTACAATAGCCTTCCAGGTCTCGATCGAAGCATGCTGATTATTGAAAATTTCATTATTCCTGCAAATCCAAATGCCCCAAGTTCCAAGTAGCAGAATTTCCATTGCAAAAGGGACATTGAGGTCTTTTTTAATACTGACTAACACTTCAAAGATAGTTGGATCAGCCAAATTGACCTGAGAAATTTCAGCCCAAAGACTCTTGCAAAGAACATTCCCAAAACAAATGTAGGCTGGTTTCTTCATTATTGCAGCCTGGAAGACAGTCATAAGATGCCAACAGAAACATTTCCTTTTCGTAAGGTTTCTAGTGTTGAGTCTATCAAGCAGAAGAGCCGTAAGAAGAATTTGTGTTTTTTCGACAAGAAGATTTCCATAACCAAGAGAAATGTGGCTGAACCGTGGTAACCAGCTAAGGAGCATAAGCCTTTTCACCGAATAATTACTGCCCCAAATGTAAGACCAACAATCGAATCCCTTCCCGCCAGAATTGAGAATTTGTTCAAGACTTTGATATTCCTGATAAGCTTGCTGTGACAAAGGAAGGTAAAAAAGGTCCTGAGTATTTGGGGTATGCAGGAACTCACTGACAGAGATGTGAGGTTTTTTTGCATAAGAGAGGAGGTGAGGAAGCTTATGTTGGAGGCAGCTATCATTCCACATATCAGACCAGAAAAGTGTGGTTTTTCCATTTCCAACAGAGCACTTTGCAAGTCCTTTAAAAATGTCAATCAGTTTGAGGTGAGCTTTCCACCAAAAGGATCCCTCAAGACTTCTTCCAGGGAGCTTATCATTACAATAGTAAGTGTTCCAAACCAGATGAACCCAAGGAATATCCTTATGATTATAAAATTTATCCAAATTCTTCAAAAGAAGAGCAGAATTTTGAACATTAAGATCAAGAACACCCAAACCTCCCTGGTTCTTGGGTTTACAAACTTTCTCCCATGCTACAAGAGCAGTACCTCTAGCTTGAACATCAGTAGTTTTCTTTCTCCACAAGCATTGCCTCATATATTTAACCAACTGCTCCTTGATAGTGACAGGAAGCTCAAAACAGCTCATGTAATATATGGGAAGGGAAGATAACACAGATTTGACTAACTGCAATTTCCCCCCATAATTAAGAAAGTCAGCAATTCCACACAACCTTCTTTCAATTCTCTGAACAATAGGCAGGAAATGTTCCACAGCAGGTTTATTCAAGCTCAAGGGCAAACCAAGGTATGTAAAAGGCAAGGAACCAGTGAGACAAGAAAGGGTATTAGCAAAATGCCCAAGCCTCTCAGAGTCCATGTTAATAGGCATCATGCTGGACTTGGAATAATTGACTTTGAGTCCAGAGGAGAGAGCAAAAGTATGTAAAATTGCCTTAAGACACAGGAGTTGCTCAGAATCATCCTTAAGGATTATTAAAGTGTCATCTGCATACTGAATCACAGGGAAGTCAGGACAGAAAACATTCTTAGTGGGCAAAGAAAGAAGATCCAGGTTCATTGCTTTATTGAGGATACTTTGAAGAAGATCGCAATGGAACAAACAATAAAGGAGACAAAGGATCTCCTTGTCCGACACCCTTCTACAAAAAAAATTTCCCGTGCACACCATTTAAAAGCACAGAAGAAGAAGCAGACCCAAAGATCATCTGAATCCAAGAAATCCATTTAGCTCCAAAACCTTTGGCTTTAAGGATATTGATGATAGTAGAATGCTCAATTCTGTCAAAAGCCTTCTCAAAATCCAACTTAAGAATTAAAATTTCCTCTTTTGACTTGTGACATTGATCAAGAAATTCAAATGCCCAACCTAAACAGTCTTGGATAGATCTTTGCTTGAGGAAACCATATTGATTCTTGTGAACAAGTTTAAGAATGACTTTTTGCAATCATTGGCGGAATCTTGGTGATAATCTTAAGGACACTATTTAGCAAAGAAATAGGCCTAAAATCAGCAGGGGTCAAAGGAGCAGCAATTTTTGGAATTAGGGTGATAAAAGAAGAATTGATGCTTTCCAAAGAGGCATTCCCTTCAAAGAATTCCACAAGAAGACTCTTCACATCATCCTTAATAATAGGCCGAAAGCTTCATGAATTCATTATTAAAGCCATCGAAATTTGGGGACTTATCATTAGGTAAATTTGTGATGACTTCCTCAATCTCCTCATCCGAGAAAGGTTTTTCCAAAGCATCCCTTTCTTCCTGGCTTAAGCAATCACCAGCCAAGTCATTAAGATTGAAATGCATTTCAGGCTTATCAGAAGAGCCCATTCTATTTTTAAAGGCATTCCAAAGAAGATTTGCTTTGCCATCATGATCATAGACCTCAAGATCAGAATCATCCTTGAGCATGGAAATGTAATTGTGCCTAAAACTAATGGTAGCTCTGGAGTGAAAGAACTTGGTGTTCTCATCCCCCAGCTTAACCCATTTGATTTTTCCTCTCTGTTTCCAATAAGTATTCTGGTCTTGTAAAAGAGAAATAATAAGATTTTTCAGGATATCCCTAAGATTCCATTCTTGAACAGTAAGAGTTCTCATTTCCTCCATGATATCAAGCAAGTCAATGGTGGCATTGACATTACAGATTTGTGCCTTTAGGGAAGGGAGCTGTTTGGCCCAAAGCTTCAGCCCTCTTCTCACATTTTTAAATTTAGCATTGATTTTTTTTGCAGAATCCATAAAACCCACAGGAATGTTCCAGGCATTTTGAACAATAGCTTTAAACTCCTTATGATGTAACCAATGATTTTCAAATCTGAACACCTGAGCTTTGGGAATCATTGTACCAATGGAAATGACACAGGGAGTGTGATCAGAAGTGGGCTTTGAAAGAGGAGCAACAAAAGTTGAGGAAAACTCGAGTCCGTAGCGAAGTAAAAAACCAATACAATCTTTCCAAGAGTGGATCCTTCTGCATGTTACTCCAAGTGAACTTTCTACCCTTAAGTGGTAATTCAATGAGACCCAAATTATTAATGGCTTCATTGAAGAGAAGCATACCATTCACATCTCCACCCAATTTATTTCTATCAAGGCATCTCTGAAGTTAAAATCTCCCATAATAAGCCAATCCATATCATCAGGCATATCAATGCTGCCAAACCAGTCCAAAAATTCAGACTTTTTTTTCAGATAAACATGGCCCATAAATGTTGGAGAGGACCCAGGATTTATTGGACAAGAGGGAAGTCAAGGTTATGGAGATAGAAAACTCATTGAGAAAAGAAAGCTATCCAGAAAATAGGGAGCCATTCCAAATGATGATCAAGCCTCCAGATGCACCTCTGGAGGGAAGAAATTCAAACTTGGTAAATTTGGAGGGGCAAAATTTTTTAATGTAGGAGCTATCAAAATCCTCACGCTTAGTTTCTTGGAGACAGATAATGTCACAACCAGACTCCTCAATTTTGCTTCTGAGAGCAGACCATTTTTTTTCCAGAGTTGATTCCCCTGATATTCCAATTCAAGATCTTCCAAGTTCTTGTGTTATTCATTAAGAGACCAGAAGTAAGTATAGATATGGGGTGATATAAATAGTGTAATCACCTAGGAGAGGAAACAGCAAAAATAGAGACAAAAGTCAACCCAATTCAGGTTACCACAGAGATTATCCATAATAAGTACCATCCACATTGCAAATCCACAAACACAGGACACATAACAGGGAGTCAACAAGACTCTAGCAAAAGATATAGTTTGATACATTAGCACACTTAAGAAGAGGTCTTCATCTTGGCTTGCTGTCCACAGGTACCAGCAGCCCCTGGCTTCTTCTTGCCACCAAATCCCAAGCTGGAAGAGGGCCCTCCTTTAGTGCTGCCTTTTGTAGGAGCCTTAACTGCCACATCATTGACCTTCCCTTTCTTGAGCAGCCTCTTTTCCAGGTCCCCATCCTTGACCTTGCAGAATGAAGCAGCAAGATTTTTAACCACTTTGGAATTCAGGCAAGGAGGAGCAGCATTACAAACCAGGCAATCAACAATTTGACAATTTAAGTGAATTTTAAAACCCCCATTTAATTCAACAATTCTAGGGCTTCTTCTCACCTCAGTTTCCACAAGAGGTTCCTTGCCCTTTCTCTTTCTAGCAGGGGTAGAAGGAGAGCCTGAAGATTTAGTTGCTTCAATACCCAGGCAAGAAGGAGGCATCTGGGAAAAGCTCTTATTAGGAATGATGAAGGAGATTGAACTTTCCTCAGCAATAGGTTCTTTAATAATTTCCCATAAAGGAGAAGTAAGAAATCTCTTGACCCAGTTAAACTTCTCAGGAGTAGCAAGCATTAGAGTAATGAAGTTAAACCAACTTACAGGAATATCACACTTAAGAGAGCCCATTGGAGAAGAATTCTTCTGAATATGAGGAGCAAAATAATTCTCCCAGAGCTCCAAGCCTTGTTGGGAAAATCCCTGCTTGGCAACATGCACATCAGGGATGGAAATAAAAGTTCTCACCATCCCAATCTGAAGGTGAGCCTCATTTGGAGAAAGAAGATGCTGATCCTCCATCATCCAATCATCATTCCGGGGCCACCGTACTTGAATCCATAGGACTTCCCCTCCTCGGATCAGCATTGTCCTCCTCCTCATCAGCCAGATAGTTTTGAAGAATGTTCTGCAGGCCATCACCAATGCCAACCCCTTGTGGTGCAACTGCAACACCATGCTCCTCCACAGCCTCAGGCTCATTCACAGATTCATCATCAGACCCCCAGTCTTGAACAATGATAGCACCAGTAACTCCACTGTTCACATCCTGAGGTGGCAGATGCTGATTGTCAATAGGCATATCTTCTCCAGGAGCAATGATGTGGCCTTGAACAGGGCAGCAGCAGCCTCCCAAGGACCCCAACCTTCAGCGTGCCACCAGCGGAGGTGGTCTTGCAGGGGCCATCCATCGACCCCACTCACCCCCAGGAGCAGGAGGGAGGGGGAGGTGGAACCTGGGCCCAAAGATCGGACCATGCCCAGGAACTGGTGTGGGTCCACATTGTCATCTGGTGGGTCCTCCTCGGTGGGCCCCCACCAAGCAAGTGACTCAAGAACTTCAACAAAAAGTCCATGACTCTGTCTCTACCAAGTCACCAATGGTAAACCTCACGCTCTTGGGGATGTCAACCAAGTCAAGAACACAAATCTTAGCAATAATCCTACCCTTCGGTCGTGGTCCCTCTCCACGTAAGAACTTTCCCAATGTCAGCAAAGATAGCATTCAGATCCTCCGTATGCCAGTGGTCAAGGGATGGTCCTACCAACATCACCCAGCACTCATTATTGAACTGAGTCCTATGCCAGTTATCACCCTCATTGTGTTTCACAAAAGAGACATGCACATCTTGAAAAGGAATCGGGCTCGCCGCAGTGAGCCTGTCACGGTCGCTGACATGATGGAACTGCACATACGCAGACCCAAAGGGACAATCTTGAATATCTCAAGTGCACTCCAACCTCATTGTTGAAGAAATCCACCAGACACCATGAATATTCAAGAACGGAACAGGACCAGAGGGAGGGAAAAATGTTAGCAAAGCATACTGTTCATGCGCTCTTGACCTCCGAGGCACCACCACCCTTCTAACACGATTCCTCCCAGCCACCTGCATAATCTGGAAGCCGTTCGGCAGGAAAGGCGCAGGATCAATCGGAATGTTCGCCATTTCGACGTCCTTCGCCGACGACGAGCAGGAGGGGAATGGGGTTTCAGCCAAGCGGGGAGTTGAGGAGAGACAGGAAGTGGTAGTTGTTTTTCAGCGAAGAGATGAACTTGAAAACTGCCGTGAAAGATGGGCCGGAATGAGAAACCACGGGCCTTAAACCACCCTCATACGATTTGTCGGCCAACTACATTTAGGGAAAGAGGGAAATTTCAGAAAAGGAAGGAGACCAGCAATTTAAATGTCGCGATTACGCCTCTCCAGACTGACCGGCGTTACCATCGACTTAACACCATCATTAGTGAGCACGAGCATAAGATCTGCCTTGAAGACGGATTTGATCTCACCATTAATACGTTGCTCAATCACGGGCGAATGACCCACAATGTGTGCAGAAATTTGAGTCATTGAAAACCGAGCCACTTTTCTTTGGAATGCTTTAAAGAAGGAGATTTTTTGCACTTTCTTTTTATGCGTGACAACTTTCCATTCCTTAGCGATTCCTTGTAGAATTCCCTTTCTTCATGAATCCAATTCGGACCCCATTACCCCAAAGATTGACATGAATCACAAAAGAATAACATGAAAACTTTGAGATATTGTAGATCTCAAAACCCACTGCCCTTGAAGCAACCGAGAATCGAAAAGTTCTATCTTGAAGAAGCTTCACCTGGAATTTAGAAGCATTACTTCCAAAACAATCTTGAAGAGCAAGACTAACAGTATGAAGGTCCAATTTAAAATTTGCTCGTCCAAAAGAATGCATCAGATAAAAGGTCTTTCCTGAAACCACCAATGAAATTAACTTGATGCCTGAATTTATCAAAAATCTTCTTCTCAAAATCACGCCCTAAACAAAAATCCAGGGCAGGTCGACACGAGGCAGCATCTTCAGAAGCACACCCAGAGGGGAGATTTTCCGAGAAATCCAGAGATCTAGGTACCAACTTCTCAATATTGGAGGAAAATTTCATAACCAAAGGGCTTGGTAAAATTTGAGAACCAACCAGCACCCTCTTCACCTGGAGATCAATAGAGATGCCAGAAGCCACCACCTCACCATGGACCAAGTATCTAGCATCGATCACAACCTCATTATGATTGAGGAGAACAAGCCTTTTTGAACTAGGAAAAAGCGTGAGAAAACCTTTAGAAGGCTCAAGATCATCAGTCGACAAAGAGTAGCAAAGGGCATGCCATTTAAGACCAGAGTCTTCATCTGATCCAGTGATGGTAGGAGATCTACCAAGAAATCCAGATGAGGGAACCAAAGAATCATTAACACGAGAAAGGTGAGAGGGGAACCTCAAAACCGATCCAACAGAGATCATCTCCCCAATTTCCAAACATCGCCCCTCAAGGGGGGAGCCTTTGGCGTTGAGAAGAACCAACCAAGAATCAGCCGAGACAGCGAGAGATCCTTCCAGAAACTTACCACCCGTGGTCACACCAGAGTAGGTGACCTTCCAGCAACCTCTAGAGAAATCCATGCCGAGCCTATGCCGGCGAGGCGCCAGCGAGAGCCGGAGGCCGACCAACGGTCACCTCAGAGGAGCCTCATGCCTAGACGAGGGAGACTGCCATTTTCCTTGACCCCCACTTAGAAATTTTGTGGCTTTGTGCAAAGGATACCTAGAAGCATCACATTCATCAATACATAGCCATACCTTTTGGATTGACCAATGCACCATCAATATTCATGAACCTAATAAAAAAACCTTCATGCCGTATCTGGATAAGTTTTTCGTAGTGTTTATTGATGATATTTTGATATACTCAAAGGATAAAGAAGAGCATGCTGATCATTTGAGGATAGCGTTGCAAATCTTGAGAGAAAATAAGTTGTATGCTAAATTCAGCAAGTGTGAATTTTAGTTGGACAAGGTAGAATTTCTTGGTCATGTGATCAGTAAAGATGGAATTGCGGTAAACCCATCCAAAGTTCAATTAGTATTGGAACGGAATGCAGCAACTAATGTGAAACAAATCTGAGGTTTCTTAAGCATAACACACTATCATCGGAGATTCATTGAAGGTTTTTCCAAGATAGCTGGACCAATGACCAAGTTGCTAAGAAAGAATGCACCATTCATATGGGATGAGAAGTGCAAGGCAAGTTTTCAGGAATTGAAGACCAGATTAACAACTGCACCAATCTTATCTATACCAGAAACCGGAAAAGATTACACAGTATATTGTGACGCATCCAAAGAAGGACTAGAATGTGTGCTAATGCAAGATCGCAAGGTAATTGCTTAAGGTTCTAGACAACTCAAACCTCATGAAGTTAATTACCCAACACGTGATTTGGAGTTAGCAGCAGTGGTATTTGCTTTGAAAGGATGGAGACATTTTATCTATGGAGCAAGGTGTGAACTATACACGGATCATAAGAGTCTTAAATATTTTCTTACCCAGAAGGAACTGAATATGAGGCAGAAAAGATGGCTGGAGTTGATCAAGGATTATGATCTTACAATTAACTATACTCCAGGAAAGGCCAATGTAGTAGCAGATGCTTTAAGTCGGAAGAGTATGGATACTTAATCCATCCATAGTGAATTACCAAAAGAGTTGCAAATGGATTTGGAAAGGATAGAAATACAATTCCTAAGGACAGAAGTTTGTATAGGCTTAGCTACCATGAGGGTTGTAGAAGAGCAAAGAAGTGATCTTCGTCATGAGATCTATCGACATCAACTTGATGATCCATTTATTTCTAAAGAAATCAGAAGAATTTCCGAAGGACAAAATTCAGTTTTTCACCTAGGAGATTATGGATTTTTATGGTTCCAAAACCGTCTTTGTGTACCAGATGAACCGGAGATCAGAGAGGTAATACTCCGAGAAGCACATGAAACACCATATTCAATTCATCCAGGAAATACAAAGATGTACATGGATCTTAAAGAATTATTCTAGTGGAATGACATGAAGAGGGATATTGCAAAGTATGTATCTGAATGCCATACTTATCAAAGGGTAAAAGCAGAACATCAAAGTCCAGCAGGACCATTACAACCTTTAGAAATTCTGAAATGGAACTGGGAAGAAATTGGTATGGATTTTATCACAGGATTACCTATGACATTGAAGTGGAAGGATATGATATGGGCGATTGTGGATAGATTCACGAAAAGTGCATATTTTATCCCGGTAAATCAAAAAGATAATGTCGAGAAGTTAGTAGAAATCTATGTGAAAGAGATACTAAGTAAGCCCAGAGTACCCAAGAAGATTGTATCAGATAGAGGATCTGTGTTTACTTCAGCATTTTGGAAGAAATTACATGAAGCACTTGGCTCGAAGTTGGATTTCAGCACAGCCTATCATCCCAAAACTGGAGGCCAAATAGAAAGAACCAATCAAATCTTGGAGGACATGCTTAGAGCTGGTGCATTAGATTTTGGAGGTTCGTGGGAAGATCATCTACTGTTGGCAGAATTTTCCTACAACAATAGCTATCAAAGTAGTCCGAAAGCAGCACCATATCATGTACTTTATGGGAGACGATGTAGATCACCAATATGTTGGTATGAACCTGGTAGTAGCAAGGAATTTGCACCAGACTACATCAAGGAGAAGCAAGATATCATCAACATTATTAGAGATTGATTGAAGATATCTCAAAGTCGACAGAAGAGTTATGCTGATCAAAGTCAAAGATCATGGCATCTAGAAGTGGGGGATATGGTATATCTCAAAGTAAGTCCAATAAAGGGAGTTAAGAGATTCAGAGTCAAAGGAAAACTGAGTCCAAGATATATCGGACCATTTAAGATACTGAGTCAGAACAGAACAATAGCTTATGCTCTTGAGTTTCCAAAAAGATTGGCTCAAGTTCATAATGTTTTCCATGTGTCACAGTTACGAAAATGTCTTAAAGTTCTCGATGATGCAATTACACATCAAGAAATTGAGTTACAAGCAGATTTGACTTATGTTGAGAAACCCTGTAAAATTCTGGAAGAGAACTGGAAAAGGTTGAGAAACAGGGCAATCCAATACTGCAAAGTGCAATGGGAACATCACCCAGAGCGAGAAGCCACATGGGAGGAAGAGGATGATTTAAGAGAAGCATATCCAGAACTATTCAGGTACACATCAGCAAACTTCGAGACGAAGTTTAATTTAAGGGGGGAAGTCTGTAACACCCCAGCATTTAGGAACCAACGAAGGTTAGAAATGGGAATCTGTGCATATGCATGCATTCATCTGTAAAAATCGGGGTAATTTTTTGCCAAACAAAAACCTAAAGGGATCAAAGTTTCTTTCACTATCTAGAGGTAGGAATAGCTCTCTGAAGTGATTGCTTCAAATTTTGACATGACCTTTAGGCACTGTTGTGTTTTGGGAGAAATATTTTTGAATTCAAATTTGAAATTCAAATCATGTGAATAATATTTGAAAATTAGAAGATAGAATTATAAAGTGGTTTTCCAAAAGGATGTATTAACATTGTTTGATTATATATTAAACAACAATATTAATTTAAGACAAGGAACTTCAAATAAGAAATGAATTCTTATTCTTTTCTTTATTCCATAATAAGATTACAAATGGAGATAGTTCCAACCAGATAGAAAAATACAAGGAAATAGTCCAATAAAATGAGTCTTTATTAAATCAAAGGAATACTATTACAAGATTCTTTACAAAGAGAAAAGAAATAAGAGTACAATGGGAACCTACACTACTTATCTACTCATATACTAAATCTTGAGCATCCAGACCTTGTTCCTGCAAAAACAAGATAAACAATCAAATAAAAAACAAAAGATTAGTGGATTAGTTTTACTCTCAGTGTTGAACGGTGAGTTGCACTGTTCATATTACATCATAGTGAAGGGAATATGCCCGAGAGGCAATAATAAAGTGGTTATTATCTTATTCCATGTTTATGATAAATGTTTATTTTACATGCTAGAATTGTATTGATCGGAAACATCAATACATGTGTGTTTAATAAACAAAAAGGGTTCCTAGTTATGCCTATCTTATAGACTAGCTTGTTGATTAACAAGATGATCAAGGTTTCCTGATCATGGACATTGGATGTTGTTAATAACAAGGTCACGCCATTGGTGGAATGATGTGATGAACATTCATCCGAAGTATAGCATTACGATCAAAGTCATTATGTTTATATTTCTATAACATCATACGAAGTAATCTTTATCCTTAGACCATGAGATCATGTTAATTGCTAACACCGGAAGAGTATCTTGATAACATCAAATGTCACACCGTAACAGGGTGAATATAAAGGTGGGTTCAGTGCTATGAAGGTGTTATGTTGAGGATCATGGATCAAGAGTGGGATTTGTCCATCCCGATGACGGATAGATATACTTTGGGCCCTCTTGGTGATATCACATTGAAATAGCTTGCAAGCAAGTGATGTGATCACTAGAATGTTATATCACGGAAACGAGAAAAGAGTGCATGTCGGTAACGAGATCAAACTTGGTATGGAGATACCGATGATCGAATCTCGGACATGTAATATATCGCGGGACAAAGGGATTTAGTTACTAGCGTTAAAGGTTCTCACGATCACAGAAGTCATCGTTGAATGTGTAGGAGTCGGTATGGATCTCCAGGTCCCGCTGCTGATTATTGATCGGAGAGGGGTCTCGATCATGTCTGCATTATTCACGAACCGTAGGGTGACACACTTAAGGGATACCGACACCATTTGGAGCAAATATGTTTCAGATAAAGATTTAAGAAAGCGCTGGAATTATTTCAATAGACACCGAAACTGTTTCGGGTGAAATTGCTGAAATTGGTTCTGCATGTAATATTCAAATGTTGCAGGGGGTTTTATGTGAATGTTTGTTAATTAAAGTAATTAACAAAATTCTGAATAAAAATAATAAAAGAGTTTTATTAAATGAGAGAGCATTAAATTTGGAGAAATTTAATGCATTTAAAGTGGAGACTTTAAAAGAGAATGTGAAGGGGCATTTTAATGTGGAGGGGTTACCACCACATGAATGGAGGAGGTGAAGGTCACCCCTCCATGCTGCCATGAAGGAGGGCACCCCCTCCTCCTATAAAAACCACCCTCCTCACTTCTCACACACACCTCCTTGTGAAGGATCTCTCTCCCCCTCTAGTATTATTCCCCATGGTCTCGGATTAGCGAGATACATGTTCCCGGTGGCTTTATCTGGAAAGGAGTTGCTACTTCTGCTGCTTTGCTGGAGCGAGGGACGGAGGTTTTCGGGGTACCGGACATGCGTGCGATCACGGATGCACCGCTGCTTTGCGATGCTGGACTTTGTGGTGCTGGAGCTGGATCTGATGGACGTGCTGGAGCCGGACCTGCTGGACTTCATCATGATCTTGAGATCGGCAAGTGTACGACTACATCAACCACGAGTTCCTACTCGATAACAAAGCTCGTTGTCTACGAGGGTAAGTTCTCGTTGGATGTATGTCCACCCGTTGCTTTGTACCTAGTAGATAGATCTTGGCGTGTAGTTCACACCGTAGGAAATTTTTTGTTTTCTATGCTGCGGACCCAACAGTGGTATCAGAGCCTGATCTATGCGTAGGTTCTTAGCACGGGTAGTACACATATGTTGATATGTGGGCGATGATGATCATGTTATTGCATCTTCTATGTATTTTGGATATTGGTGGCATAGTGGGATGAAGCGGCACGGACCAACCTTACATCTCATCGTACATGAGACCGGTTCCACGACTGACATGCAACTTGTTTTGCATAAGTGGCTGGCAGGTGTCTGTCTCTCCTACTATAGTCAATATCTGATTTACAACGAGTTACTAATAACTTAGTTATCCTCGTTGTGGTTCATGTTCGTAGGTAAGAACGGTTCTATCTCCGAAAGCCCTAAGCCACGTAAAACTTGCAATTGATAAATTAGAGGCCTCTAGTTTAGATCGTTGCCGGGCTAGTGTATTGATATGGTATTGTTGTAAGTAGATGTATGATAGATACTCTTACAACACACTCAACGTGTAAGTTCCATAGACCGTGGCCTTACACACAAAGGAATGATAGAGATCATACCACGATGCAAGTGATAGAGATCAAATGCATGGACCATATCATCTCACTTTACACATTAGATGTTAGCATCTTATACTGCTAGTTTGGCGCTTTCTGTAGCATTGTAAGATGATCCCTCTTTTAGATATCAAGATAAAAATGTGTTCTTCCTTAAGTATGCACCGTTTTGTGGATCATATTTCGAGACATCACGTGATGATCGGGTGTACTCGACTCTACGTATTCATACAAACGGGTGTAAGACAGTTTTACACATGCGAGTACTAAAGTTCTTACTTGACGAGCCTAGCATGTACAGACATGGCCTCGGAACATGGACCGAAAGGTTAAGCATGAGTCATATAGTTGATATGAGCCCATATAGATCCTCGCCTTTGAAGCTACATCAACTCACGTGATGATCGGACTTGGTGTAGTGGATTTGGTTCATGTAATCACCAAAAAGGCATGAGGGATGTCGTTTTTGAGTGGGAGTTCATTTCTAATTTGGATTAGTCGAACCAAATTTGTCATAAATTAAATCAAAGTGAATTTGCATAGTTTGTTGTAGTCATTGGCATTCGTTTTCTACCTTATGCTTAGTTTTTATTTGAGATCTAGAACTATAGGATTCTGGATATTTACTTTACGAACTGGTATCGTATTGTTTTGAATGTCACTTTAAAGTTTATAAGTCCTATTGCAAACTTTCAGCAAACTCTATTTACTCCATGAAGTTTAATAAGTAGTATTAAATCAAGAGTAAGAATTCCAATGTTAGTATCTAAAGTATCATGTTTGCCTCCATGATTATTGATATTCAAAAAGTTGTTTTAATATCAAGATTATATTGGAGCTGGAAATTGTTTCAGAAACCATCATGTGTGAAAGATATTGTGATATCTGAAACAATGTTTTTGGTTGCATTATGATAGAGTATAATTTAGCAAAATACATGTTCTCATATTGTATGAGAATTTGTGAAGGATGGAGATGCTAGGCATCCAAATCTACCAAAAAGGTTTTGGGAACTGATATTATACTCGTGATTCTTCCTTATAAGCTATAGTAGCTTGATCATGAAAGTTGTCATGATAAGGATGAATAGAAGATGTAAGTAAAATGTTTACTACACTAATAGATTACTAAAGAATGGATTTTTGAAAGAATGCCAAACATTTGATGATGGTGATCCACTTCAAAGTGCAAGTCCAAAGGTATTAGTATTTGACTATATACGCTTTGTACTATGTGTCATGTGAATGACACCACTATTGATGTTGATAAATACTTTTAAAAGAAAAAGGAATTGCTGAAAGAGAATCTATAAAATATTTGGCAGAAAATATAAGGTTGGAGATGTCCAACTTGGGTATATAGAAGATATACATGTTATGGTTGCATTCATTGCTTGTTAAAAAAATGTGGTTCTTAGGTATTGGATACCGAATTGATTGGTATGAAGTGTCATACAGGACAACGCAATTCATGAACTACAATGGCCTAAGTAAACCAGCAAGAGAATGAGTGATGATGTTCATCGAAAACAAATAAAGTGTTATTGTGTTTTTCGTTGTCATCAAACCAAGCCTTCAAGATTTGTTTCAATAATTGTTATTTTGTTCCGGTATCATGAGAACAATGGCTATTCAAATAATTACCGTATTCCATAAAGGATGGATGAACTTTTACAAGTCTAGTTGGAGAAATCACATCCATAAACACTATTGCTAAAATGTCGCAAGACAAATGATTGAAAGATCACTTATGAAGTGACATCGTTGTTTAAATTATACTTGAAAGAAAACATGAAGAAACTCCATGTTGATGGATTTTTGGAGTCTTTGATTTTGATCAATTGACGCATGTGAGACTTTCCTCGAGATAATTGAAACTCTGTCCATAGGCCAGAGAGGAACGGATGACTAGCTTATTGGAAATTGTGCATCTTGTGCATAGTCCATTATGTGTAGCCATATGCGATGGATCTTTTTGCTTCATATGCTTTCTCCAAAAATTTGAGTGAATATATCTGTATATTTACTTAATAAGGAAGAAGTATGAAACATTTGAAAATTGTTCAAAGACTTTCAAGATGAAGTGGAAAATCATTATAACAAGAAAATAAAGAGTTTATGATTCGATCATAAAGGAAGATATTTGAGTTACATGTTTAGCAAAAACACCTAAGACTTGAGGAATTGTTCCATGATTTGTGTTTCCTGATAAACCATAGGAGTATGGCATATTCGAGAGATAAAATCAAACCATGTTTGACATGGTAAGATCAAGGGTGTCATTTATAAAACTGCCATTATGTTTTAAGGATTGAAGCTTTAGAGACTACCGCTTTTACACTGAAAAGAGCACCATCGTGATCCATTGAAATGACACCATATGAGTTATGGTTTGGGATAAAACCCAAATTGTCTTTTCTTAAATTTTGGTATGCTATGCATAAGTAAAATGTTTACAACTAAAGTCGGATAAGCACGCTTTGTAGGTTATCCCAAAGAATTTGTTGGGAATTTCTCCATAACATCGAGGACAAAAGAGTTTGTTACTTGGAACGTCAAGTTTCTTGAGAAGGAATTTTTCGTGAAAAGTTAAGTGGGAGGACAATAGAACTTTGATAAGGTTGTTGAACCTTAGCTATATGTGCTAAGTATCGCAACGCCGGAAAGTGTCCCGGTGGCGGCCACAATGCTCATGGCTCTCGTGATTACAAAAGGTGTGATCTCGGAGATTAGAGTTCCTATAGAACTGTGTGGGTCGGTAAGAATCAAATAGTAAGATTTGATAAGCAAGTCGTTATTGTTTTGACAATGATGAACCGACTACATGCAAAGAAGCGATGATAGGCCCTGACTCCATAAAATGACTAGAAGTCATAGAATCCATGATAGTATCCATACACGAGAAAACAATTTTCTGAACTGGGAAGACCCTCCGGAAAGGCATGAAGTCTATCGGTCGTGTTTGGATCTATAAAGAAATAAGACATGGATATTTAACATCTATGAAATAGTTGACATGTCGGAAAGAAGTTTACGACAATATTCAAGGAGTTGACTATGACAAGATTTGATCTTTCATAGAGATATATAGTCTTGACGGATTAATGTAGCATCCACTACATATAATTTGGTATATGGTAGTTGAATAAACAAAACAAGATTCTTCTAATAGAACGGTAACCTAGGACATGTACATGACATGGTCCGAAGGGTTTTGTTAATTCAAAGGGTGCTAAAAGGGCATGTAAACTTCAATAGTTGAAGTAAGCATAGCGGAGTTGGAATCTTCACCATGATGAAACTGTTAAAAGAGTTTAAATTCATCGGAGATGATGAAGATGCTTGTATTTGCAAGAAATTAAGTGGGAGCGCTGAGACATATTTCTAATACATTATGTAGAGGACATATTGTTGATTGGAAATGATGTATCTTGTATTGACACAAGTTAAGAATTTCATTAAAATAAGATTTCGATGAAAGACTTGGGCAAACCCGGAATATTAGGCATCAATATCTATATGGATAGATTAAAGCGCTAATATGGTTGTGCCAGACATACATATATGAGATATTGAAAGGGTTCAATATGGAAACAACAAGAAAGGTTCTTCCTGCATGGAAAGGATTGTATTAAAATTCAAGTGTTTCATCACTTGGTGAGTAAAATCACATGAAGATTTTGATCGATTGTACCATGATATGTATATATCCAGAATGTCCTATGCCCTAAATGTTATGAGCATATACCAGAATGATTCATAAGATGATCATTGGACAATAGTAAAGATATTCTTATGAGCTTTGGAAGAACTAAGAATATATAATGTATAAGTGACAAATAGTTAAAGTAGTTCATTGTAAAGTGTTACATTGATACTAGTTTTGTCACAAGATACAAATTAAATTTATCTCAATTTAGACTATGGGTGGCACAATGTAATGGAAAGGATGTTCCAGGATGGATTTGGATGAGTTCTAAAGTTGAGGCATGTTGACGGATACTACAACAAAAGGCTAAGTATATGACTGCTATAGTAGCAGCAAAGGAGGGCATTTGTGTTAAGTAGTTTTTTTATCAAACTAGGTGTGGTTCAAAGTGGGCTAATACTATGAAGATATATTGTGTGACAATAATATCAACATATTTTGAGCCGAACGAACTAAAGGTCTCACCAAAGGACCAAATATATACAATGCCATCTCATTTGAGAATGAGTGATGCGTAGAGACGCAGAGACATGCAAATTCACACGGACCTGAAACTATCAGATCCAGAGATTATGTTAACCACTAGAAATAGCGTATATGCAACACCAGAAAGCCATAGGTGTTCAATACAAAAAAGTTTTTCAAACTAGATTATTGACTCTAGTGCAAGTGGGAGACTGAAGGGAATATGCCCGAGAGGCAATAATAAAGTGGTTATTATCTTATTCCATGTTTATGATAAATATTTATTTTACATTCTAGAATTGTATTGATTGGAAACATCAATACATGTGTGTTTAATAAACAAAAAGGGTTCCTAGTTATGCCTCTCTTATAGACTAGGTTGTTGATTAACAAGATGATCAAGGTTTCCTGATCATGGACATTGGATGTTGTTAATAACAAGGTCACACCATTGGTGGAATGATGTGATGAACATTCATCCGAAGTATAGCATTACGATCAAAGTCATTTTGTTTATATTGCTATAACATCGTACGAAGTAATCTTTATCATTAGACCATGAGATCATGTTAATTGCTAATACCGAAAGAGTATCTTGATAACATCAAACGTCACACCGTAACAGGGTGACTATAAAGGTGGGTTCAATGCTACGAAGGTGTTATGTTGAGGCTCATGGATCAAGAGTGGGATTTGTCCATCCCGATGACGGATAGATATACTCTGGGCCCTCTCGGTGATATCACATTGAAATAGCTTGCAAGCAAGTGATGTGATCACTAGAATGTTATATCACGGGAACGAGAAAAGAGTGCATGTCGGTAACGAGATCAAACTAGGTATGGAGATACCGATGATCGAATCTCAGACATGTAATATATCGCGTGCCAAAGGGATTTAGTTATTAGCGTTAAAGGTTCTCACGACCACAGAAGTCATCATTGAATGTGTAGGACTCGGTATGGATCTCTAGGTCCCGCTGCTGATTATTGATCGGAGAGGGGTCTCGATCATGTCTATATTATTCGCGAACCGTAGGGTGACACACTTAAGGGATACCGACACCATTTGGAGCAAATATGTTTCAGATAAAGATTTAAGAAAGCGCTGGAATTATTTCAATAGACACCAAAACTGTTTCGGGTGAAATTGGTTCTGCATGTAATATTGAAATGTTGCAGGGGGTTTTATGTGAATGTTTGTTAATTAAAGTAATTAACAAAATTCTGAATAAAAATAATAAAAGAGTTTTATTAAATGAGAGAGCATTAAATTTGGAGAAATTTAATGCATTTAAAGTGGAGACTTTAAAAGAGAATGTGAAGGGGCATTTTAATGTGGAGGGGTTACCACCACATGAATGGAGGAGGTGAAGGGTCACCCCCTCCATGCGCCGGCCATGAAGGAGGGGCACCCCCCCTCCTCCTATAAAAGGCCACCCCCTCCTCACTTCTCACACACACCTCCTTGTGAAGGATCTCTCTCCCCCTCTAGTATTATTCCCCATGGTCTCGGATTAGCGAGATACATGTTCCTGGTGGCTTTATCTGGAAAGGAGTTGCTGCTTCCGCTTTGCTGGAGCGAGGGAGTTTGGAGTTTGACGCGGCGTGCGATCACGGATGCACCGCTGCTTTGCGGTGCTGGACTTGGTGGTGCTGGAGCTGGATCTGATGGACTTGCTGGAGCCGGACCTGCTGGACTTCATCACGATCTTGAGATCGGCAAGTGTACGACTACATCAACCACGAGTTCCTACTCATTAACAATGCTTGTTGTCTACGAGGGTAAGTTCCCGTTGGATGTATGTCCACCCGTTGCTTTGTACCTAGTAGATAGATCTTGGCATGTAGTTCACACCGTAGGAAATTTTTTGTTTTCTATGTTGCGGACCCAACACATAGAGTAATTGAAAGGGGCAAGTTTCACCAACGTATAGTATCTGTTCTTTTAATCAAATAGCTTCAGCCAAAGAGGAAAGTGGTAAGTTTCACCAGATGAGTAATAGTAAAAGGATGGGGAAGTTAAACCATAGTTACTTGATCTCATCCACAGCCAAAGAAAATAGTGAAGCAACTAACACACCTAAATGCATGCAATGAGGTGTCAGCAGCAGAGAGCAAAGGAGCAGCTTAAATCACAGCAGCATAGGAGCAAAGCAAGCTTTGCTATCCAATTCACATAGAGAGAGAGAGAGAGCATAGCCATAGTTTGTCACCAGCACAACGAAGAACATCACCAGATCTTGAAACCAAATCACTAGATCAAGTCATTTTCCACCATAGAAAACCCAGGAGATCACCAACAAAGATGGTGACTTGAGGAGGGGGAAGTAATAGGTGGATAGCAAGGCCACACAGGAACAACATCACCAGGAGGAGCAAGACCAAGCCAAGAGGAAGCCAACACAAATCCATAACTACCACAAGCCAGAAGTAGAAAGCAACATCAGTACAAGGCTACCAGGGTATATCCCAACATTTGATCTAATTATTTTCCATCTTACACATTCATTTTCCTGCAAGCACATGATAGTGAACATATCAGACAGCAAATAATAAACACCTAGATTATACATGTGCTCTTGCACATGCAGGGTCTCAAACCAGCATCATTGACCCTATGATCTTGTTTTCACTAGATAGATACACATCACAGCTGCTGGTACAGGGCACATTCTCAGGAGGGTAGCACCTCTGTACCTAGCAGATTCTTATCTGTTTGAATATAAGCTCAAGCATATTTTTTCAATAAATATAATCATCTTCCTAAATGATTAAGGAATCATAAATAGACACTCTATTTTAGAAAAGACAGTAAAGATTAACACTGTCTATCACTAGACCACACTGTACATCAACCACTAAGTTTAATCATTTTCCTACAAGCATACATGAATCATATGTTTATAAATCATCTTCTTATTAATCACAGAGTAGAGACTAGCACTAGATGTACATAGTAACAGGATTAAATCCTGAGACTGAATATATCAGTACTTCACAAGTAAGTAATTAACCAAGTGTCAGTACAGAGAGCAATCTCAACTTAACTCCATAAGATTAAATCCACAACCACAACAACTTAGGCATCCACATTAATCTAATCATGCTTTCATAGAGAATTTTATGACAGCGAACAGAGTAACACAAGCATGATCAGCAGAGTGTTCTATGATAGAGAACAGAGTAACAAACATGCTCAACAGAGATTGACACTACACTAACAGTAAATTAACATCAAAGGATTAGCATAGACAAGATTAACCCTAGAGCTATGCTAAATCACCACTGTAGGGGGTATGAACCCTAGAAATTTAGGGATGAACCCTAAATGGGGAAATCCATCGCAAGTGACCACATGGCAATGGGATAGAGGCATGGTAGAGCACAAAGAGGAGATTCGAGCACTTACTCGAGGTCCTTGTAAGATTATCGAAGAGGAAGAAGAGAGGAGGTCGACGGCAGATAGGTGGCAACATGAGGAGCACCCCGAGGGGGCACTGCAACCCGCGCCTACACACGGCGGTGGCGGCCATGGAGGAGTGGCGCCACGAGCACCACAACACCATCGAGGAAGCACCATAGCACGACGGACCCCAAACCCTAGCCGCGAGGTGGGGGTCAGCGTGGCCAACGAAGAGCACCAGCGCCAGATCGAGCGGGACAATGTCGAGAAACCGCAACATCCACGTTGTCTTGCACCGCGGCAACACACACGGTGGCCTGGGGCAGCCGGAATCACCCGCGGCGGCGGCGACATCGAGCGGCCAGAGAGGGGGTCGTGCGATAGAGAAGAGAGAGGAGAGCGAGCGAGTGAGTGGTATTGGGCCAGGTATGGGTAGCCCAGTACTACCCAAGGGCTTTTGTCCAGCCCAAATGGGTCGGGTCGGGTCGGGCCAGCCAGTGGGCTAGGTTCGTGTTTTAAAAGAAGGACCTATGTAAAATATTTAATTACAAATATATCCCTAAGATAAATTAGGCTCTAGAAAAAATCCTAAAAATACAAATAATATATCTGTGAAATCACAAAAATATTCTCTATCTAATAAAAATACTAGATAGTAATTTTAAGCAATTAAATATAGATCTATTATTAAAATTATATAAATTCCTTCTGGAATTTTATAAAAATATACAAAACACTTAAAATTGAATAAAATTCATTTTTAAGATTCTAAAGGAAAGTACTATTATAGAAACATACTAGTTTGTATTTTTGAAAAGTAAATCAAGTGTAATAAAAATAAAGTTTTATTTCCTTAAAGGAACTTTAATTAAATATTTAAAACAGTTAAAAAATTAAATAAATTCATTTATAAACTCTTAGAATAATATTAATTATTATAAAAATGCTAAATATCAAAATAATATGAATTAATGATTCTTAAGTAATTCTTTTCTTTTATTAATTAAAAGAAACTTAAAACCTGTACAATGTGGGTAAAACATGCAAAGAAGGAAGAAAACAAATCATGGCACCTATGCATTGCATATTGCTTCTTTAAATATTGTTCTTACCGGGCAATAATGGTTTTCTGTAGAAACCGGAGTTCAAGATCAAGTGAAAGTATCCGACTTCACTACCTTGCAGTCACAAGGCAAGTTCATCACGTGTTCATGTCCTTTGAAGAGTCTTTATGAAAGTATTTGAAAATTATATTTTATCACATATATTCTAACAGAGACAGAAAAATAAATATTTTCCCAAACAAATGAATGCCATTATCATCCTAAGTGATGATAAATACTAAGAATGACAATGGAATCTAAAATTCCAATGGTCAAACAACTAGGGCTTAATAACCAATGACATCAGTGATTCTAGCGCCGTATATTACGCGTTAACCATGAGATTTGGAATGGGACAGAGAAGTCAGCTGTATCTTCTTCCTCTCGCATGCATTCGGATGGCCAGGTCGTGGCTGTTATCCTTGTAGCGTGAATTAATTGGTAATTCATAGAGGATATGCAGCATATGGGTGGGAACCCTCAACGTCCCACGATAGTTCTGGCATATGACGGTCTCTACTAACCATTGCCGTAATTCAAGATGTGGGTATGGTGTACACCAAGGGGACATGCGAGGTCGCAAAGGGGGCAGTGATTGGCTTGGATCATCTACTAGGCCCCACATCACGAAATTGTGGACAGGAAAGTACGCCCAGTTGTGCAACAAAGATTTGGTCTCTTGTGGGTAAAGTAATGTAGCTATGCAGAGTGTAAGAATTATGACATGTTACTCCCTATTCTGGAAAGGAGCTACGAACGTGGCAGGAAAGGAACTCCATGAAGTTCTGGTCAACCTGTAAAGAATGATGGGCATAGTTTTTTATATTAAAATCAACCTTTGAAGAAATATTTACTAAAACTGCATAGTACCAAGGACTTATAGTCCGAGGTGGTAGTTAGAGCATCAAACTTCCCACCTTGCATATAGTGAACTTGCTGGGTAGCGATGTTACTCACTCTTTCCTTTGAACCCCTTGCTAGACTTTAAGGGCCAGAAGAATGACCAGGTGTATGCTACGGAGGTCCAGAACGACATATACTATGAAGGGGTGGACTACAGAATATACTATGGAGCTAAAGACAACGAGTCAGAGTAGTTGTTAGGCCGGAGTGTAGTTATCTAGGTTGAGCCGAGCAGCACGAACCCTATAGAATAAACCTGTTGAGCTCACGTCTTTATTACCGTTGTGTTTTTCGTTCTTCCACTAAACTTATGAAATAAGTTATTTGGTTTATAAATTTGAATCACTTGAAGTCTCGAACTTCTAGTATTGTAATAATAATGAAGTATGTATGTTTGTAGTTTGGACCCGCAATGTTTCTGTTGTACCACTCTGAGGGATGTGATATTTACAGAATGGTGTTCTGTGGATGTCATGTCAATGACTATAGTATACTACACATGCAGTGGTATGCTGGGTCACCGCAGAGCCATGGCAAATTTCTCCAGATCGAGGATTCCCAATCCTCCAAGTTTCTTAGGGCGGCAAACTTTGGCCCAGCTAACTTTGCACTTTCCACCACTGACGGGGGCCCTGCATGCCCATAGCATCACCCTTCGAATTGTCCAGATCCTTAATTGTTGCCTTATCCGCCTTGATAGCCATTCGCAGAAAAATCGGAAGGGCTGTTACAACAGACTTAACCAAAGTCGCGCAACCCGCAACATTGAGGAATCTAGCTTTCCAGTGGTTGAGCTACGAGTTGTCCACGTGGCTTTTGGGTTGGCACCTCCCAGAAACATCACAAATCTATTTGAAAATTGGCTACAAGGAATTGATAAACGCACAAAAGCCCAAATCAGAGTCGGGCTTTATGCTTTGTTATGGGTTATTTGGCATGTCTGAAATGATTTAACTTTTAACAAATCAAAACGTGCTTCATTTCTACAGGTTATCCCGCTTTTTACACATTGGACCGGTACGTGGTTATGTCTACGGCCAGAGACAGACAGAGAGGCCATAGATTTTGGGTGAAGCCACCTGGATTCGGTTGCACGGCATTTGTTCAGCCGGTGTGGTTGGCAGCTTGATCGCAGTCCCACATGTTAATCCATAGGTGCAGTACACTTTTTGGTTTTTTAGGTGTCTGATTCACGTGGAGACTCTTTCCGATCCATGATTTGTAATAAGTTATAACCTAAGTTACTAAGCTTCGGCTGGATGGTTTTATTCTAATAATCAAAATAAAAGATGTATGCATTCTTTCAATACAAAGGTCGGGGCATTTATCCCCATTTCAAAGAAAAAAATAGCCTCTTCCGGATGGTGGCTCACGCCTTATATATGCCACTGTACGGGCAGACGGCGGCGATCAGGTAATAATAACTCGTCAAGGTTTCCAGCTAGAGGCCTAAGATGTGTGTGGAATTGAGGGTCTTGCACCTAGGGTAGGCCATCTAATTGATTTGATTGCTGGGCTAGGGCCATGTGACAACGATACATGTGTGGTTTAATGGCCGGAAACAACTGCGCTTAGCATAAATCATGGCATGATTAGTGCTGGCCCATGTGGTACATCGTCGGGGGTGGCCGATCGATGGCGGGGCCCTGGCCACCCCTTGCCCCGTGATCCGCCTCTGGCGCCATCCCCGACACTAATGAAGTTCCCTTAGAAAAACCCAAAATCTAATTCTTGCCTAGGCACTTTCTGGCCTTACCGAGTGCGCACATCTCCTGCGCGTACGACGGCGATCGTGTGGCTAGCTCGTTGCTGGGAATCACGGACGAGGCAACAACACGGGACAGAGGCCCCATGTTCTCCCCGTTCCCCTTCGTCTCTCTCCAGCGAGATCACACGAGACAGAGGACGCAGATCTCGCTGGCCATCGGGAGCGATGGCTACCGAGATGGCTGTCAACGGCCCTAGCGCGATTTGCTGCACCCTGGACAAGGCGTGCGCCAGCCCATGCCGCGGTCTCTAGCCTGGTTCGCGCCCATCCTCCGCCTTTCTCCCGCCGCCAAGCCGCCACCATGATCCAAAGGAGTCCCCACCTCACAAGCATCCCTGGCCTCTAGCCACCGGGTTTCCATGCTCATCTCCTCCTAGGGCCTAAATTTCCAGGGCCCTCCTCAAGACCTTCCCTTGTGAAGGGAATATGCCCGAGAGGCAATAATAAAGTGGTTATTATCTTATTCCATGTTTATGATAAATGTTTATTTTACATGCTAGAATTGTATTGATCGGAAATATCAATACATGTGTATTTAATAAACAAAAAGGGTTCCTAGTTATGCCTCTCTTATAGACTAGCTTGTTGATTAACAAGATGATCAAGCTTTCCTGATCATGGATATTGGATGTTGTTAATAACAAGGTCACACCATTGGAGGAATGATGTGATGAACATTCATCCGAAGTATAGCATTACGATCAAAGTCATTATGTTTATATTGCTATAACATCATACGAAGTAATCTTTATCCTTAGACCATGAGATCATGTTAATTGCTAACACCGAAAGAGTATCTTGATAAGATCAAACGTCACACCGTAACAGGGTGACTATAAAAGTGGGTTCAGTGCTACGAAGGTGTTATGTTGAGGCTCATGGATCAAGAGTGGGATTTGTCCATCCCGATGATGGATAGATATACTCTGGGCCCTCTCGGTGATATCACATTGAAATAGCTTGCAAGCAAGTGAGTTGATCACTAGAATGTTATATCACGGGAACGAGAAAAGAGTGCATGTCGGTAACGAGATCAAACTAGGTATGGAGATACCGATGATCGAATCTCGGACATGTAATATATCGCGGGACAAAGGGATTTAGTTACTAGCATTAAAGGTTCTCACGATCACAGAAGTCATCATTGAATGTGTAGGAGTCAGTATGGATCTCCAGGTCCCGCTTCTGATTATTGATCTGAGAGGGGTCTCGATCATGTCTGCATTATTCGTGAACCGTAGGATGACACACTTAAGGGATACCGACACCATTTGGAGCAAATATGTTTCAGATAAAGATTTAAGAAAGCGCTGGAATTATTTCAATAGACACCGAAACTGTTTCGGGTGAAATTGCTGAAACTGGTTCTGCATGTAATGTTGAAATGTTGCAGGGGGGTTTTATGTGAATGTTTGTTAATTAAAGTAATTAACAAAATTCTGAATAAAAATAATAAAAGAGTTTTATTAAATGAGAGGGCATTAAATTTGGAGAAATTTAATGCATTTAAAGTGGAGACTTTAAAAGAGAATGTGAAGGGGCAAATTTATGTGGAGGGAGTTACCACCACATGAATGGAGGAGGTGAAGAGTCACCTCCTCCATGCGCCGGCCATGAAGAAGGGGCACCCCCCTCCTCCTATAAAAGGTCACCCCCTCCTCACTTCTCACACACACCTTCTTGTGAAGGATCTCTCTCCCCCTCTAGTATTATTCCCCCATGGTCTCGGATTAGCGAGATACATGTTTCCGGTGGCTTTATCTGGAAAGGAGTTGCTGCTTCCGCTGCTTTGCTGGAGCGAGGGATGGAGGTTGTCGGGGTACCGGACGTGTGTGCGATCACGGATGCACTGCTGCTTTGCGGTGCTGGACTTGGTGGTGCTGGAGCTGGATCTGATGGACATGCTGGAGCCGGACCTGCTGGACTTCATCACGATCTTGAGATCGGCAAGTGTACGACTACATCAACCACGAGTTCCTACTGCTAACAAAGCTCGTTGTTCACGAGGGTAAGTTCTCTTTGGATGTATGTCCACCCTTCCTTTGTACCTAGTAGATAGATCTTGGCGTGTAGTTCAATCAGAGGAAAATTTTTGTTTTCTATGTTGCGGACCCAACAAAGGGTATCGAGCCTGATCTATGAGTAGGTGCTTAGCATCGTAGTACACATATGTTGATATGTGGGCAATGATGATCATGTTATTGCATCTTCTATGTATTTTGGATATTGGTGGCATAGTGGGATGAAGCGGCCGGACCAACCTTACATGTCATCGTACATGAGACCGGTTCCACGACCGACATGCAACTTGTTTTGCATAAGTGGTCGGCGGGTGTCTGCTCTCCTACTATAGTCAATATCTGATTTACAATGAGTTTCTAATAACTTAGTTATCCTCGCTAGGTTCATGTTCGTAGGTAAGAACGATTCTATCTCCAAAGCCCTAAGCCACGTAAAACTTGCAATTGATAAATTAGAGGCGCCTAGTTTAGATCGTTCTTTGGGCCAAGGATTGATATGGTATTGTTGTAAGTAGATGTATGATAGATACTCTACAACACACTCAACGGTAAGTTCCATAGACCTTGGCCTTACACACAAAGGAATGATAGAGATCATACCACGATGCAAGTGATAGAGATCAAATGCATGGACCATATCATCTCACTTTACACATTAGGTGTTAGCATCTTATACTGCTAGTTTGACGCTTTCTGTAGCATTGTAAGATGATCCCTCATTTAAATATCAAGATAAAATGTGTTCTTCCTTAAGTATGCACCGTTCTATGGATCGTGTTTTCGAGACATCACGTGATGATCGGGTGTTCTCAACTCTACGCTTTCATGCAACGGGTGTAAGACAGTTTTACACACACGAATACTAAGGTTCTTACTTGGCGAGCCTAGCATGTACAGACATGGCCTTGGAACACGGACCGAAAGGTTAAGCATGAGTCATATAGTTGATGTGATGACCATATTGATGCTCGCCTTTGAAGCTACACCGACTCACGTGATGATCGGACTTGGTGTAGTGGATTTGGTTCATGTAATCAACAAAAAGGCACGAGGGATGTCGTTTTTGAGTGGGAGTTCATTTCTAATTTGGATTAGTCGAACTCAATTTGTCATAAACTAAATCGAAGTGAATTTGCATAGTTTGTTGTAGTCATTGGCATTTGTTTTCTACCTTATGCTTAGTTTTTATTTGAGATAATAGAACTATAGAATTCTGTATATTTACTTTATGAACTGGTATCGTATTGTTTCGAATGTCAATTTAAAGTTTATAAGTCCTATTGCAAACTTTCAGCAAACTCTATTTACTCCATGAAGTTTAATAAGTAGTATTAAATCAAGAGTAAGAATTCCAATGTTAGTATCTAAAGTATCATGTTTGCCTCCATGATTATTGATATTTAAAAAGTTGTTTTCATATCAAGATTATATTGGAGCTGATAATTGTTTTAGAAACCATCATGTGTGAAAGATATTGTGATATCTGAAACAATGTTTTTGGTTGCATTATGATAGAGTATAATTTAGCAAAATACATGTTCTCATATTGTATGAGAATTTGTGAAGGATGGAGATGCTAGGCATCCGAATATACCAAAAGGGTTTTGGGCACTGATATTATACTCGCGATTCTTCCTTATAGGCTATAGTAGCTTGATCATGAAAGTTGTCATGATAAGGATGAATAGAAGATGTAAGTAAAATGTTTACTACACTAATATATTACTAAAGAATGGATTTTTGAAAGAACACCAAACATTTTATGATGGTGATCCACTTCAAAGTGCAAGTCCAAAGGTATTAGTATTTGACTATATACGCTTTGTACTATGTGTCATGTGAATGACACCAAAATTGATGTTGATAGATTCTTTTAAAAGAAAAAGGAATTGCTGAAAGAGAATCTATAAAATATTTGGCAGAAAATATAAGGTTGGAGATGTCCAATTTGGGTATATAGAAGATATACATGTTATGGTTGTATTCCTTGCTTGTTAAACAATGTGGTTCTTAGGTATTGGATACCGGTATTGGATACCGAATTGGTTGGTATGAAGTGTCATACAGGACAACCCAATTCATGAACTACAATGGCCTAACTAACCAGCAAGAGAATGAGTGATGATGTTCATCGAAAACATATAAAGTGTTATTGTATTTTTCGTTGTCATCAAACCAAGCCTTCAAGATTTGTTTAAATAATTGTTATTTTGTTCCGGTATCATGAGAACAATGGTTGTTCAAATAATTACCGTATTCCATAAAGGATGGATGAACTTTTACAAGTCTAGTTGGAGAAATCACATCCATAAACACTATTGCTTAAATGTCACAAGACAAATGATTGAAAGATCACTTATGAAGTGACATCGCTGTTTAAATTATATTTGAAAGAAAACATGAAGAAACTCCATGTTGATGGATTTTTGGAGTCTTTGATTTTGATCAATTGACGCATGTGATACTTTCCTCGAGATAATTAAAACTCCGTCCATAGGCCAGAGAGGAACGGATGACTAGCTTATTGGAAATTGTGCATGCTGATGTGCATAGTCCATTATGTGTAGCCATATGCGATGGATCTTTTTACTTCATATGCTTTCTCCGAAAATTTGAGTGAATATATCTGTATATTTACTTAATAAGGAAGAAGTATGAAACATTTGAAAATTGTTCAAAGACTTTCAAGATGAAGTGGAAAATCATTGTAACAAGAAAATAAAGAGTTTATGATTCGATCATAAAGGAAGATATTTGAGTTACATGTTTAGCAAAAACACCTAAGACTTGAGGAATTGTTCCATGATTTGTGTTTCCCGATAAACCATAGGAGTATGGCATATTCGAGAGATGAAATCAAACCATGTTTGACATGGTAAGATCAAAGGTGTCATTTATAAAACTGCCATTATGTTTTAAAGATTGAAGCTTTAGAGACTACCGCTTTCACACTGAAAAGAGCACCATCGTGATCTGTTGAAATGACACCATATGAGTTATGGTTTGGGATAAAACCCGAATTGTCTTTTCTTAAATTTTGGTATGCTATGCATAAGTAAAATGTTTACAACCAAAGTCGGATAAGCACGTCTTTGTAGGTTATCCTAAAGAATTTGTTGGGAATTTCTCCATAACACCGAGGACAAAAGAGTTTGTTACTTGGAACGTCAAGTTTCTTGAGAAGGAATTTTCGTGAAAAGTTAAGTGGGAGGACAATAGAACTTTGATAAGGTTGTTGAACCTTAGCTATATGTGCTAAGTAGCGCAGCACCGGAAAGTGTCCCAGTGGCGGCCACAATGCTCATGGCTCTCGTGATTACAATAGGTGTGATCTTGGAGATTAGAGTTCCTATTGAACCATGTGGGTCGGTAAGAATCGAATAGTAAGATTTGAAACAGAAGTCGTTATTGTTTTGACAATGATGAACCGACTACACGCAAAGAAGCGATGATGGGCCCTGACTCCATAAAATGACTAGAAGTCATAGAATCCGTGATAGTATCCATACACGAGAAAACAAGTTTCTGAACTTGGAAGACCCTCCGGAAAGGCGTGAAGCCTATGGGTCGTGTTTAGATCGATAAAGAAATAAGACATGGATGTTTAACATCTATGAAATAGTCGACATGTCGGAAAGAAGTTTACGACAATGTTCAAGGAGTTGACTATGACAAGATTTGATCTTTCATAGCGATATATAGTCTTGAAGGATTAATGTAGCAACCACTACATATAATTTGGTATATGGTAGTTGAATAAACAAAACAAGGTTCTTCTAATAGAACGGTAACCTAGGACATGTACATGACATGGTCCGAAGGGTTTTGTTAATTCAAAGGGTGCTAAAAGGGCATGTAAACTTCAATAGTTGAAGTAAGCATAGTGGAGTTGGAATTTTCACCATGATGAAACTGTTAAAAGAGTTTAAATTCATCGGAGATGATGAAGATGCTTGTATTTGCAAGAAATTAAGTGGGAGCGCTGAGACATATTTCTAATACATTATGTAGAGGACATATTGTTGATTGGAAATGATGTATCTTGTATTGACACAAGTTAAGAATTTCATTAAAATAAGATTTCGATGAAAGACTTGGGCAAACCCGGAATATTTGGCATCAATATCTATATGGATAGATTAAGGCGCAAATATGGTTGTGCCAGACATACATATATGAGATATTGAAAGGGTTCAATATGGAAACAACAAGAAAGGTTCTTGCTGCATGGGAAGAATTGTATCAAGATTCAAGTGTTTCAACACTTGGTGAGTAAAATCACATGAAGATTTTGATCGATTATACCATGATATGTATATATCCAGAATGTCCTATGCTCTAAATGTTATGAGCATATACCAGAATGATTCATAAGATGATCATTGGACAATAGTAAAGATATTCTTATGAGCTTTGGAAGAACTAAGAATATATCATGTAGCAGCATAGGAGGGCATTTGTGTTACGTAGTTTGTTATCAAACTAGGTGTGATTCAAAGTGGGCTAATACTATGAAGATATATTGTGTGACAATAATATCAACATATTTTAACCCGAACGAACTAAAGGTCTCACCAGAGGACCAAATTTATACAATGCCATCTCATTTGAGAATGAGTGATGCGTAGAGACGCAAAGACATGCAAATACACACGGACCTGAAACTGTCAGATCTGGAGATTATGTTAACCACTAGCAATTGCGTATATGCAACACCAGAAAGCCATAGGTGTTCAATACGCAACGTTTTTCAAACTAGATTATTGACTCTAGTGCAAGTGGGAGACTGAAGGGAATATGCCCGAGAGGCAATAATAAAGTGGTTATTATCTTATTCCATGTTTTTGATAAATGTTTATTTTACACGCTAGAATTGTATTGATCGGAAACATCAATACATTTGTGTTTAATAAACAAAAAGGGTTCCTAGTTATGCCTCTCTTATAGACTAGCTTGTTGATTAACAAGATGATCAAGGTTTCCTGATCATGGACATTGGATGTTGTTAATAACAAGGTCACACCATTGGTGGAATGATGTGATGAACATTCATCCGAAGTATAGCATTACGATCAAAGTCATTATATTTATATTGCTATAACATCATACGAAGTAATCTTTATCCTTAGACCATGAGATCATGTTAATTGCTAACACCGGAAGAGTATCTTGATAAGATCAAACGTCACACCGTAACAGGGTGACTATAAAGGTGGGTTCAGTGCTACGAAGGTGTTATGTTGAGGCTCATGGATCAAGAGTGGGATTTGTCCATCCCGATGACGGATAGATATACTCTGGGCCCTCTCGGTGATATCACATTGAAATAGCTTGCAAGCAAGTGATGTGATCACTAGAATGTTATATCACGGGAACGAGAAAAGAGTGCATGTCGGTAACGAGATCAAACTAGGTATGGAGATACCGATGATCGAATCTCGGACATGTAATATATCGCAGGACAAATGGATTTAGTTACTAGCGTTAAAGGTTCTCACGATCACAGAAGTCATCGTTGAATGTGTAGGAGTCAGTATGGATCTCCAGGTCCCGCTTCTGATTATTGATCTGAGAGGGGTCTCAATCATGTCTGTATTATTCGCGAATCGTAGGGTGACACACTTAAGGGATACCGACACCATTTGGAGCAAATATGTTTCAGATAAAGATTTAAGAAAGCGCTGGAATTATTTCAATAGACACCGAAACTGTTTCGGGTGAAATTGCTGAAATTGGTTCTGCATGTAATATTGAAATGTTGTAGGGGGTTTTATGTGAATGTTTGTTAATTAAAGTAATTAACAAAATTCTGAATAAAAATAATAAAAGAGTTTTATTAAATGAGAGAGCATTAAATTTGGAGAAATTTAATGCATTTAAAGTGGAGACTTTAAAAGAGAATGTGAAGGGGCAAATTTATGTGGAGGGAGTTACCACCACATGAATGGAGGATGTGAAGAGTCACCTCGTCCATGCGCCGGCCATGAAGGAGGGGCACCCCCTCTCCTCCTATAAAAGGCCACCCCCTCCTCACTTCTCACACACACCTCCTTGTGAAGGATCTCTCTCCCCCTCTAGTATTATTCCCCCATGGTCTTGGATTAGCGAGATACATGTTCCCGGTGGCTTTATCTGGAAAGGAGTTGCTGCTTCCGCTGCTTTGCTAGAGCGAGGGACGGAGGTTGTCGGGGTACCGGACGTGTGTGCGATCACGGATGCACCGCTGTTTTGCGGTGCTGGACTTGGTGGTGCTGGAGCTGGATCTGATGGACGTGCTGGAGCCGGACCTGCTGGACTTCATCACGATCTTGAGATCGGCAAGTGTACGACTATATCAACCACGAGTTCCTACTCGTTAACAAAGCTCGTTGTCTACGAGGGTAAGTTCTCTTTGGATGTATGTCCACCCCTTCCTTTGTACCTAGTAGATAGATCTTGGCGTGTAGTTCACACCGTAGGAAAATTTTTGTTTTCTATGCTGCGGACCCAACACCTTGTTCCCAAGCTCCGGGGTCCTCGTCGGCATGCTCTTCGTCGCCTTATTCCTCGCCGACCTCCTTCGTGCTCGCCGTAGGCGTCCCCATAGTCATGCTCCACACAGAGTTCCGCGTCCGGGACGACCTCGAGCCCGCCTCCGGCAACAATCGAAACAGGCCCAGCTGCACCTTCTCCCGTGCCGCCCCTCCACCCGCTGCTCTCCCATGGCCACCTCCACCGTGGGGACACGGCGGCGGACACATACGTGGAGGCCCTCTGCCGCCTCTCCGACAACCTCGACGCCCCTTTTCGCTCGCCGGTATGTGTCCGTCGTCGTTCGGGGGTGCCCCCGACCTGTACGTCCACCACTGCGTGCTCTCTGCCCGGAGCTCCTTACTGCACGGCGTATTTGCGCGCAACACCACCGACGTTTTGTCCTGGTGGGGATGGCTCCTGATGGAGTTGTTGTAGCTTTTCGGAGATGAGTTGGAGGTCGGGTATGGCGCCCTGCATCCGGTGAGGTCCGCATTTAACAGAATGAGTCACAGTCGGCATCATGTCCTGCTCCTCGACATGCGTCTCCAACGTTTGATTCTCTTGGTGATGTTAACTTGCATTTCTTTCTCAGCTTGATATGCCTAATGCCATTTTTATGCTATGGTATTGTTTGGAAGGGACAGTTCCATATGCAATGAAATGGCGGGGATGATCCAATGTGGAGAGTTAGAATGTTTCTTTTGTCTTACCACATAACTACTCTTCCATATTCTTTATTTTTTGTTACATCTATAGCTGGAGGGGTGTGCAATAACCCTTTTTTTATGCATAATCGGGATGTAGCTCTACCACATTTAGTTAAGCTTTCTCTATACATATAGGCTGGGGTGGTGAAGAGCTTTCTCTACAATTTCATTTTATGGATAGTGTCCTTGGTGATGAATATTGGACAGTAGGTGTGGGGGTGGTGCAGAGGTGCTATTGGGTTTGTGTCATATATTATAACTATCATATTCAAATTAGCACTAATTCCTATTAGGATGTAACTATCATGTTCAAATTAGCACTAATTCGGGACAATTTAGATGAAAGGGGCACTAATTCATCTTAGTACGTATAGACTGTAACAATTTTTACACCTAGGTTGTAACTTTCTATATCTAGCCTGTAACTTTTTGAAGTATGGACTGTAACTTTTTGAATTCATAGCATATGTGTTAGGACTTTTACACTCCATTTATTGTTTTTCATTTTTTTTTGCCCATATGCATGTAACTTTTTGTTAATCTGTATATATATGCACATACGTTTAATCAATATGAATGTATTTAATACTGTAATTGTCAACATTAAGGGATTTAACTTTTACAGGAAGTTTTTTTTACATATGGACCGGAACTCGCAACTAACTTTTTGCATATGGGGACATTTTGTATTTTTTTGACTGTTTTAGCATGTAACATCATATGTACGGACTATATGGAGCTTGTAACTTCTTTTTTGCATATGAACTGCATCTTCTTCATATCTAGCCTGTAATTTTTAGCATATTGTCTGTAACTTTTTGTATATACCATGTAACTCTTTCATACATGGACTGTAACTTTATAGCCTAGCCTGAAACCCTTTTTGGTTTTTTGCACTGAAAATCTTTTAAGTATCCAACATGTAAATCTTTTGCATAAGGACTGTAACTTTTGTGAACATAGCCTGAAACCCTTTGTATATGGACTGTAACTAGAAAGTAACTTTATGGATATAGAGAATATATAGACTATAACTTTTTGCATATTGATAGTGTATAGACTATAACTTTTTCCCATTATGCAACTATGCGGCATTTAGCTTTCATTTCTGCAGCACATACAACAAAAAACTTCTGTTTTCAATTATGCTATTGGAATAGCTAGCAATTTATTTCATCTGTACAAACTTCTAGGAAACGGCAACAATTGCTGGACATTTTGTCTTTCTTTTTCAGATACATGTTCTGGGCTTTATGTCAAATACGCAGAAGCAAGTTCTCATGTTCCTTATATATTTACTACATGCAGATTCGTTCAGTACATATCTTCAAGGAACAGACTGCCAAGACAAGCTACAAGGACTGAAGCATCGGTGAGATGATATGTTGTCAGCCAAAAAACCATAGAATCTGCTCCTACCTTCTTAAAATTGCAGATGTGCCATGTAATTTTGACCCAATATTTAGACTTGGTGGTCAAAATTGTTTGTAAGACATGAAGTGGTGGTCAGTAGATATGCCATGTAAATGCACATAAGATATGTTAGTTTTCTGATTAGGATTTGTTGCATCCTTGCAGTGGTGGTCAGTTCATATGTGACGTAACTTTTTTGTCAATTGATTTTAACTTGATGGTCAAATTTTTGTGTAAGATATTTGTTACACAAAGAGACATCTGCCAGGCAACCACACAGATGAGGTAAAGAATCAGGTTTTCTATGTTTCTTACCCCTGAAGTTCTCCATGTTTCTTTATCTACAATGTTACTATGATTCGCAGCATAGAATAATCTTTTAGACTGTAACTATGATGTGCAGTATAGAATATTATGTAGCTAACATTTTAATCATAGACAGTGACTTAGAAGATATCATGTAGTATCCTGTAACTTTTAGTATAAATGGCATGTAACTTTTAATCATATCCTGTAACATTTTAATCCTGGACTGTAACTCAGAAGATATCCTGTAACTTTTTAGTTTATATGGCCTGTAACTTTTAATCATATCCTGTAACATTTTAACCATAGATTGACTTACAAGATATCCTTTAATTTTATGTCCATTGCATCCTGTAACTTTTTTAATCGTAGCCTGTAACTTTTAGTATAAATGGCCTATAACTTTTAATCATATCTTGTAACATTTTAATCATAGATTGTAACTTTTATATTTTTTTTAAATATCCACAATGTAACTATGATTCATGGCATAGATAAATCTTTTGGGATTTTGTATTCGTGACATAGTTACATTACTAAGTTTGTTCAGGTCAGTAAATCCACATCATACATGTTTTTCCAGTGAACCAAAAAATTGACCTCTCGCATGCTTACCACGAAATTAATTAGCCATTTTATTACATTTTCTTGGCTGCATGCTCTAAAACCACCAGGACTTGAGGAATAGTTACATCAGGTTAACACACCAATTTTTGAGCAATTTTTTCAATCTACTTAGTTATGCTTCTTTTTAAAACAGTACATAACATCTACTTTTTTATTTTTTGATCTTTTTTTGCAGATAATTCTTGCAGATCCCATCATATGAAGACCATAGGAAATTTTGCACGATTTTTTCTGCTAGATAAATTGTACAATCTGCTTTGTTTTGCATCAAGCCTGAAGCTGCTACTACTGCAAGAAACTACATGCATGTGCATGCATCCCCTTGGAACACATGCTTTTCTTACATCAGAATCACGTTGGGAACAACAGTAAAGTGCATGGATTTGAACAGTAGAATCATGCTTTTGGTTGTAATTTTGCAAAACATCTTCAGATCTGGATCGTGTTTGCTTGAAACATACATGTAATTTGATCAAGTTCTTCTATCTGAATCCTCCTGCTTGCCTTTTGCTCTCTTCAGGTAGGAGTGGGGAGGAGGGTGGAAGATCTGCCTGTAATTTTTTGTTTCTTTTCTTGGCTTTTATTTTGCCTATAATTTCTTGGTGAATAATGGCAGCCATGGAGATTTCCTGTTTTCTGCGCCTGGAGAAGGAAGAAAGTAGGGGGCGGGTTGGGAAAGGGAGGGCTAGCTATGTATTTTTATCTGCACCAGATGCGTTCGCGCGCCGCTGGCCTAAACTCACACTACAACATAAGAGGAAAAGGACCTGGGACCAGTTTGAGGGACCACTTTCCATTTCGGGGAAGTTTTAATTTCAGACATGGGGAGCACCGCGGTAGACCAAAAGGAGAGTGCGCACTGTGTAGCAGGCTCCTTAGAAAAACCTAAGCCAACCCTAACTATTCGCAGAAGTCGACATGATGAGTCGTATTTGGAAATGGGTTTCGGGGAGAATGGTAGGTGCTGTTTGGACAGCCTTCATAAGACTATTTAGTAGTATATGTATCTTGAAAATAAACCTAAGAGGAAAATCGCAATACTTCCCTGCAATAAATGTTTGAAAGAGTTCTTGGGTGAAACACGGAGAGTTATCATAATCACCAAGTATTCTAATATGTGAAAATGTATTACTCTGCAGAGGGGAACTACCGCAAGTTTTCAGCTTAGAAAAGAGTAGGAAATCATTAAAAAGCCATTATTTTGATACACACTTGTTAGTAAATCTTCATACAACCATTACTATGCTAGATTGATCAAATAATTTCAAAGTAAAGGCCACAATTTATGTTAGTTGAAGGGCAAAGATTCAACGGAACAATGTTGACGATCAAACCTACCTGCATGTGGTGAATGTTTCACACACTTTTCAGCATAAATTAAATAGGTGACAATTACAGTATGTATTTGCACGCTTGCCTTCCTTTATTATCACTTATAGTACACAATACAACATCAACATTTGCTGAAATAAAAATATATTAACATTGATCGTGTCATAGATTTGTAAATCATGACACTGAAGTCAAATAACTAGAGCTTTTTATTATAGCTGCAAGTAGTCTTGGCATCGGAAGCATATCAATTTCCTGAAGACCCTCAAGAACCCGAACCACTTCGCTCATCATCGGCCGATCATACTCATTGTCTTGGATGCACCATAATGCGACTTTGCAAACCCTCTCAACCTGTTCCGCATTGAAGACATCATGTAATCGTGGATCCACCAAACTCTGTATCTCTCCCCCATGAAGCTTGTTAATGACTAGTGTGGGGAAATATTTAACATGATCTTCATTGTCAGTATGTTCTTCTGGTAAATTCCTCCTTCCTGATATGATTTCAAACAATACCATGCCAAAGCTGTAAACATCAACCTTTGGTGTAACAGCAACTCCGCTCAACCACTCTGGGGCAAGATAACCTACTGTTCCTCTAAATGTAGTCAGGACTCGGCTAAAATTTCTGCCCACAAATGCTGCCATTCCAAAGTCTGCAACTTTAGGAAAAAATGATGCATCGAGAAGTATGTTCTCTGGCTTAATATCACAGTGTATGATGCACTCGCGGCAACTCTGGTGCAAGTAGGAAATCCCTCTAGCAATTCCTAGGACTATTTGGTACCTTGTGTCCCAGTTTAGTACAACGGCGGTGCTCTTAAAAAGATGACCATCAAGGGATCCATTTGGCATGTTTTCATACACAAGTAACCTATTATCACCTTGGCTGCAGAAACCAATCAATTTGACTAGGTTGACATGGTGGACCAATCCAAGTGAGCTCACCTCAGCTCTAAATTGCTTCTCTCCTTGACGGGTACCATCAAGCCTTTTCACTGCTATAGTAGTGGAATCACTTAACACTCCCTTATAGACAGAACCAAAACCACCTGTTCCCAGCTTTTCAGAGAAGTTTTTAGTAGCATGAGCTAAATCAGTATATCTAAACGCCATAATGCCAGTAGCGCCTTGATTGCGGTATAATGGCGAAACACACCACCCAAGTTTGCTCCTCCAAATCACTAACACCAGCATGAGCATTAGTAACACAAAACTACTAACGGTTGCAGCGGTAAGGAGTCCAACATTTGGTTTTCTTTTGGCATTTTGCAGGATTGGCTCATCTTTGGCGGCAAGGCGAAAGTAAAGAGTATCTTCAGAAGTAGTTTCAATGCCATCATTCAGATTTACACCAAGTAGTTTCCCATGCCAGACAGAGCATATGCTATTATTATAGGAGTAAGCGGTGCAAGAGCAGGAACTGAGACAAGCTTCCTCACACTTGCTACGAGTGGTACCGATGTCTGTGCTTCGCGGATCGTAGGGCAATGTAACCCAAGAAATTGGGAGGAACATGTCGGTTGAATTTGTTGTGTTCTTGTTAGTGGTGCAATACAACGGTGAATCTCTGATGCACCCCTGTGATCGATCACCGAACTCCCAATGCCGTGGTGACTTCTTAGAAAATCTCTCCATGCAGTCACAGGACGGTTGTGCATTGCCGTTGCAGACCGTGAAAGGTCCGCATGTAGCAGGCGGAGTGCATACATCAAGAGGGTCGGCTAATACAGCTTGCCAAGATCGTTCGTCTTGTGACCAAATATTCAGCTTGATCTGACCAGAGATGTCCAGCGAGAGAAATGAGCAAGAAGAATCATTTAGTGAAGTATACATGTAGTACTCCTCTTTCGTGTTATCAACATGCTGCGGGATGACCACACCTTTGGTCCGTGGAACCAATCCTAGAAGCTTCTGTATTCTGGGCATGAGTTTCAGTATGGATGATGATTCGGATTCATAAGTCCGGTACACTATCGAGCCTTGGCGGCGCTTGAGGATTATCCCGTTGCCATTGGTTTGCAGTTCAACACTATAGGAGCCACTCCCCGGCTCGACGGTGCTCTTTTTTGAGATGGCCATGCGATTCAAACCGGTGACCTTGTTCCAGCCAAACTTGGCGCCAGGAAGCACGACATCTGTTGGGCAGTCGAAGCTCTCCCACAACACTTGGTCGGATGATGATGTGAGGACTAGGTTCCCACTATTATTCATGAGGACTACACTTGTGGTGGTGGTGCTTATGTTTGTGTCTGTCCTACTATTGTTAGCGATTTGAGCGGACCAGAGAACAAGATCATCGTGTACGATGACAAGATCACCGTCGCTTGAGATTTTGAGGTGCGTTGTCAGGGTGAGCTTGGGATCATCGGCGATCGGGTCGTCCCTATTGGCGACCCACACGGTGGTAAAAACTGGTATCTGGTTGAACCATATGCCGAGGTACCAGTTGGCGGCAGCTGGGGAGGTGGTGTCGGTGAACTTACTGGTAGTGGTGCTTGCGGTTGCGGCTGGCTGGAAGAAGCCGAGCGCGAACTTGCCGTTCCTCGAGACCAGCTTGTCCCCGACCGTGAGCACCTGGCCGGCTGTGAGAGTGTCATTTGCGGAGGAGCATGGGAGGAGGAGGAGGCCAAGTAGTATGTAGAGGGGAACCATGGGGACGGGTACTGTGAATGATGAACTGGGGCCTTGTTTTGTTTCAACAGAAAATGATGAATTAATTGGAGAAAAGAGGGAAGAAGAGGGGTGGTGTATATATCGATGTTGAGCTGAACACGTAGTACGTAGGAACCATTTTGAGCTGGGTTGGCCGATGGGAAAGAAACGGCGACGACTTGGAGTCGTCGGCTGCCACAGTGCCACTGGAGCGAGCCAGCTTCAACGACGCTTCCGTTGGTACTTCAGCCAGCCATGGACCACGGACATGTGACGGCCAAGAGCGCGGCCACCACATGCTGGTCGCTGGATCGCTAGTGCCCCAATAGTGTCACGTCCGTCCTACATCAAGTGAATAATGGCAACGATAGACTTGTCGCACCTGTTTTCTTCCCTCGAATACACGCCAAACTGGATATCATCCACATGTTACCTGTGTAATAAAAGCATATGAAAACAGCTCTCTAGTTGCGAAAGTGTAGATACTTCAAAGCATTTGCCAAAAAACTAATCACACAAATAAAAACTCATGTAATAGCACAAAATTTGGTACATATGATTTTTTTTATTTCAACTCAATTAGAAATGATCCAAAAAGTACAATAGAGATGACGGAAAAATGGAATACATAGGAAAAAATTGTATCATCTACTCCCTCCATCCAGAAATAACTGACTTGAATTTGTCTAAATTCGAATGTATCTATACCATAAAATGCGTCTAGATACATTTAAATCTGAATAAAACCAAGTCAGTTATTTCTGGACGGAGCGAGTACCGTTTGGTACTTTGACCTGGTGGAGGACTGGTCGGAGCCGGATACCTCGGACCTGCTGGTTGACCTGATGGTGGATGAGCGCTTTGACTCATGCAGCTGGCGTGGCATCCCGCAAAAACCACTACTAGAAAATCGCGTTGTTTTTATGCATTGCATCGTCATGACCGCATGCTCATGTCATCATGCCACCTTGCATTTGAGCATCGTCATGTCATTATGCATTTATTTGTCTAAAACTATTTTCAAAACGCCTAGTTTTGTTTTCCAATATTCCCGTCTTTATTCAAATTAAAACCCGGGTCTATCCGGAATATTTTGTTTTGCCTACCAACGATTTACAAACGCGTCGTTTTTAATAAATAAAATATTTAAATTATTTTTGGGAGGCAGTCAGCCAGGCTCGAAAGACCAGCCGGCCACCTCCAGATAAAAATCCTATCTAAACCAGAGCTACCCAAACCTTTTTCTACCCAAACCTAATCTACCCAGCCCCCTCCACCTCACCTTGGCCACTCACAACTCGCCACATCACCCCACCCCGCCACCCTGGCACCCCGCCACCTCTCTCTCTCCAACCCCAGCCCGCCACCACAGCCACCCCACCGCCACCTCATCCCACCTGCCCAATTTCCCTCCAACTCCCTATTCAGCCGCCGCCTCCCAGCTTTTTCCCGCTCAGCCACCTAGCCCGCTCCTTACCCCGGCCCTACCCCAGCATCGTATTCCGCGCCTGCCCACCACACCCCGCGCGAGCCAGCCCGACCGTCCCCCACCTGGACACGCCCTCCCACGCGCGCCCCAGCCCCATGTTCCCACTCCACGCCGCCTCCGCGCCCGATCGAGCCACTCACAGCCGCTGACGCGACCCTTCTGAGCTCCTTGGCCGACGCGCCATGCTCCGCCGCTGTGTCTCGCCCTGCCTCGGCTACCACTACAGCGCCCGGGCTGCTCCTCTCCTCCTCAAGCCGTCGCCCCAACCGCCAGAGAGCCACCGCCGACCTCATCCGACGGCTCTCTCCGCCGTCCCTCGCTCGCCGCTCTCCGCAGAGCCAGCATCGCCAGGCCGACGGCTTCCCCTCGCCGTGGGCTTCCCGCCATGCTCTCCTCCAGCCTCTCCTCCTCCCTCCCTTCGGCTCGATCCCCTCCGCCTCAAGCGCCAGGCCGCCTCGCCGGCCCTGCCTCGCCTCGTTCCCCGTAGCTCCGGCGCCGCCCTTCCTCGCGTCCAGCCCGCCTGGCCACCGCCTCCGCGTTAGTACTCTGCCTCCCCGCCTTGACTACGCTGCTTCTCTCCGCCAGCCAGCATCGCCGAGGGGTTTATCGCCTCCGCCGGTCGCCCACCTCCCTTTCGCCTCCACGCCGTCGCTTCGCCTGCTCGCCTTCGCGTCTGCCCTGCCAAAGCACTGTGGCTGCTTCCGTCCCTTGTTGATGCTCTGCAGGTCCCCGGGAGATAGGACGCTCGTGTAGCATCAGCTATTGGTTGGAGTTTTCTGCTCTCCAAAACGGGCCATCACCAAGACAAGACCTGCGCGTCGTACCGGTGTACCCGAGCGGCTCCCACGAAGGTTTCCTGACGAGCCAGGGGACACCAAGATCTGCGTGCCGAGGGTGTGCCGACAAGATCTTCGTAACAACCGACACCAAGTCCGCCGACGAACTTCAACGCAAGTCCATGACCGACGATCAAGATGGGATCCGAAGACATCGAGACCCCCAGGTGTGCCGATAAAGGAACGCAGAGGACCCCTACCGGACCCGGTGACGCTGCTGCCTCGAGATCTCCATCATGGAACAACAAGTACTCCTTCTCGGACGACAAGACTGTCGACATGGAACCGAAGGACGCCAAGTACTTCCTCCCGGATGCCAAGACCAACCCGATACATGGACCTGACAAGATCTTCGCGACGATAAGATCGACACCGACCAGGGCAAATCCGATGCGCCCCGACGCCAAACCAAGTCCTTCTTCCTGGATGCGACAAGATCTACTTCTGTTGTCCAATAACGTTCCCATCGAGGCCGATCCTGATCCCGTCGAACCGCTCCCCGTCGAACACTGAGACCGGACCCCGCACCCCCCGGCACCCAAGATCTCCCGAACCCGGATGTGTGTCCCTAAGCCTCTATATTTATAATATGACATTATCAACTGTCACATATTAAATTGTTCATACATGCATACCTGTCTGTGGTTTGGGGGCATTATGCCGTTACACCTCATAATTAAATATGGAGTCTCTATACGGGATATCTTTGTCTTATTCCGGACTCCATTTAAATTGGTGTAGCGAACCGATGCCATATTTTGCCTTGTTAATACAACATTTAATCTGCGGGGTTTTAAACAATTTGAACCGTTTAATTAATTGTCGGGACCCCGGTTCCGCTTAATACTGCCTAATTGCACCGCATCTGCATCATATCATAAACATGCCGGATCTTCTGCCGTAGTATTAAATATTGCATCCGGTGTTTCTTCTAGTGTTTGCTTCTTCGCGGACTAGGCCGATGAGTGGATGCGAGTATCGACAAGTTCTCCGGATACGATCCGTCGGCAGTGTTTTCCCAGGCGAGCATCTCTTCCCCTTCTACCTATTTTGCATTTATAGTCTTTATTTCCTCCTGTTGATCTATTGTTACCCGTGTCGCGATGCTTTAGTTTCCGTACACCAGTTATACCCCGTGCAGCCTCTATATAGCGTTGGACACCTTCTATTACCTGTGTTTGCTAGATAGCTGGCCTTGCGAGTCGCAGTCGCTTGCTCAGGTGTGATCTTGTGTTGTCGAGTACCACAGTTGTTGATGCTTAATGGTGGAGATGGTCATGACTTTAAATACAACTATTAAAGTGCTAGATATAACTAATGCAGAGGCATCGGTGGGCAATAGATGTTATTTGGTTCTTCCACGCCCACTTATGTCCCGTAGGACCCCGAGTACTTGATACCTGTTCCTTGATTTTTCGCACTATCCACATCCGGGAGGCCTTATGGACCCCCCTGAGCCAGAGCTTGATTCATTTCTATTTCTTGGGGCCACAAAGTAGTTTGGGGCTTTATTACTATCCTGTACTTATGCCATGCTTTACTGCTTTATTTAAGATTGTGCGTGGAGCACCTGTATTGTTTTGGATCGTGGAATGTTTTCGCGGTATCGACAAGCCCAGTCACACTTTTGGGTTCCCAGTCGTTTACAGCCATTGACACAAACCCTGGGTCCGTTCCGGAGCCGGCCAACTTCGTTGCAGGTAGCTTAGTGGGGTGGACCCCTGAAATATTTCTAAATCCTGTGATCGCTTTATCGTGAAAGCCTCGTTGGGTTTTGAGTTGGTTTTTCCGAGGTTGATCGAGTGTGTGTTGCTATTTGTGCACCCCTGCAGGATAAAACTTTCTGAAAGCCATGTCCGCGGTTATGGATGACTTGGAGCACAGTATCTCGATCATAGACAAGCATAACTAAAGTAGTGCTATAAATTTGACTTAATATGTGACTAGTAATCAGCCCAATTATAACGGAATGGATGTTAAAAATGCCAACAACTGGTGGACCTTGGTCGTATCATGTTCTGATATACCTGCCTAGTAAGTATTGTAACTCCAATGGAATGTGATAAAAGTGTCAACAACTGTTGGGTTTTGGGATTCCTCAGGACAATTATATCTGACTAGTAAATGTTCCAACTACAACGGAATGGTGATTAAAACTGCCCACTACTTATGCTTCAGGATGACTCATGCTATCTATATCTGACTAGTAAGTGCTTCAACTATAATGGGATGAATAAAACTACCAACTGTGTGAGTTCCTTGGTCCGACTTCCTCGTTTGGTCTCGAGGGGGAAATACCAGGATGGGTTTGTGTGGTGTTAGTTTCAGGTTGGATCCGAATAAGTCTTTCTTATCCCTCTCTGATAACCGCCAGTTGTATCGAGTCTCTATAGGTTGTTTAGTGCCGCTGCGCTGCCGCTTCAGCCCACCATACCTATGTAGGCGAGAGCCGCCGAATTCTAGCCTCGCCGTAATCGGCCTCGTCTTGGCGCTCCTATTTTTCCTTTGCCCTTTGTCGGCACCCCTTTTGTTTTAGCAGGTTTGAGATCGACGTCGTTAGCAGGGTTACCCTTCCGGCTTGGCCTGGGCAGGGTTATGGATGCCATTGGTTATTCTTCAGGGCTCTTAGCCCCATTTGCATCTTGTCCGTAGTCGGACGCTTTATCGTTTGCAAGGTGATTTGGAGCTTTGTATTGTATATCTGTATTCTTGACTCGTTGAGTCGCTGTTGTATATATATCTGTTATGTGGGTCCCCTCGAGGACTGTTGTGTAATGGTATTACTTTGTTTTCCACCCGTACGAAAGTGCCTGGTGGGCGTCCTTGAATCGTTTCTATGAGGGTTTGACGGAAAGGGCTAAAACTTGCATAGGGCCGATTTGAGGGTGTTACAGCTGGGCTCCATCGGCGGACCCCATGCTCCTCGAGCTTGAGGCTATCTCGCGCTGCGTCAACGCAAGTGCCCCTCTCCTTCCCTCCGAGTGGGGTCCATTGACGTGCAGCCGGTGGGCTTTCGGGAGACGGACGCGCCTGCTTTGGGCTTGCTGGGCCAAGGTGGGCAGGGAAGCCCTGGCCATGCCACCTCCTTCAGCCCATCGCCGCTTGGGCGCCCTCCTTCTCCTCCTAGGACAGCAGCGCGGGTAGAGATGTAAATGGTACGGATAATTTTTGCTCCGAATCTGCATCCGCATTCTTTTTTGAGGATATGGTATGCATTTTTAGATATCCGACGGATGTGGATATCCGACGGATATGGTATTAATGATATCCGACGGATAAGGATAATCCTACATTCTATGCGGATTATTCGAGGTACTCAAATAGGATAATCGATAAATTTAGCGCGACCCCAATATCTAGACAACCTAGGTAATCTATCGGCCAGCTGGTAACCATAGCGTGTGTATAGTTCAGTAGAAGCGTTTTCTCCTTGGGGTCGCGATGGTGGGTTTAGAGTTCAAGGCGACCTAGGTCTGGAACGGCGGCGGTGACTTCTCTTCCGGTGCCTAGCTGGGCACCATTGGGTACTTTCCCCCGTTTAGGGTTCTCCTTCTCTCCCTGGACATAGTCCCGCGGTTGAGTTTTTTCCCTCCCCTAGATCCGTCTAGTGGTGAGGTTCTGAGATTTTTCCGAGCTTGGTTGAGGTCTTGTGGAAGTTTTTTTGAGGAGTCGCGATCTGCCTGTTTCGCTAGGCAGAGGGGCTGAGATGATTGTGGTGTAGTTTGGTCTAATTGTTTGTCGTTGATCTATGAGCAGGTTGTTAGGGCCTGGTCTCGATTTTCCAAGAAGGAGTTGTAGGTGATTTTGGCAATAAACTGAATATGGCAGGCTCTGATGCGGAGCGCCACCCGGGTCAATGAATCTTTTGAGTTTGAACTGTCGAGGAGGAGGAAACCCTCGTATAGTTCGTGACATTGCGACGACGATTCAGTCGCATTCCCCAACCCTAGTTTTCTTATGTGAAACTAGGCAGAAGAAAGATAAAATGAGGAGCCTCCGAGGCCGGTTTGGTTTACGGGGTTTTGACGGCATTGACGGCACCGGCATGTCTGGGGGATTGGTGTTTTTTTGGCATGAGTCATTGAATATTGAGGTGGTAGTAATTACTGCCAGATACATTGATTCCCTTGTACGAGATTCAGCTGATGTGCCTCAATGGCGCATTACATGTGTGTATGGGGAGTCGCGTGTGGAACACCGTCATGTTATGTGGTCAGCTCTAAGTGATTTACACCTTCAACATGATATTCCGTGGCTATTGACGGGAGATTTTAACGAATGCATGTGGAGTTTTGAGCACTTTTCATCTACACCGAGAGTGGAACAGCAAATGGCCGTCTTTCGGGATATGCTGGAATTGTGTGGCTTGTTGGATCTAGGCTTCTTAGGGGTTCCTTTTACATATGATAATAAGCGATCTGGGGCGGCAAATGTGAAGGTACGCCTAGATAGGGTTGTAGCCTCTAATGGCTGGAGAAACATTTATCCGTATTGTACTGTTAAGCACCTAGTGACACCATGTTCAGATCACCTTGCTCTGCTCATCAAAGGTGATGTTGAGGAACCTCAAGATACGAGGAGAAGATGCAAATAGTTTGAAGTCATGTGGGATAGAGACCACACATTACCAGAGGTTATCAAAAATTTGTGGCCTGACTCGGGTGTCATTCGTGGTCTGGGTGATGTTGGGAGGGCTCCAAAATAAACTATGGACAAACTGTATGTATGGAGCAGAACTAAGTTTGGTAGTATTCGATTGCAACTACAGAAATCTCGGGACCAATTAGAACAGTTGTTGCATATGAATGCCGATAAGCAAGAAATAAGGAGGCTCTTGGATAGTATGAACGAGTTGCTGTATAGAGAAGAGATGGCTTCAGAGGTCCAGATTGACGTCGCTAAAGGAAGGGGATAGAAACACTAAATATTTCCATAGCAAGTCAGTGTGGCGTGCAAGGAAGAATAAAATTCGGAGGTTGGTAGATGATGTCGGTAATGTCCATGAGGACGTTGGCACTTTGAGGCATATGGCAACAGAGTATTTTAAAACCTTGTTCACAGCTGATGAAGAGGTGGTACCTGCCCCTGTGATTGGTCTGTTCGAAACATGTATGGGGGAAGATATGAATGATAGCCTTTGCGCTGATTTTACAGATAAGGAAATTGAGATGCTCTCTTTCAGATTGGACCCTTAAAGGCACTGGGGCCATATGGTTTTCCCGCAAGATTCTTTCAGCGTAATTGGGGAATTTTGAAAGAGGACATTATTCATGCTGTCAAGGAATTCTTCCGTACAGGTATAATGCCAGAGGGTGCTAATACAACATCGATCATGCTGATTCCTAAAGTGAACAACCTAAGCAAGCTATCTGAATATTGGCCGATCAACTTGTGCAATGTTGTTTACAAAATTATATCCAAATGTCTGGTTAACAGAATGAGACCTCTTCTGGATGACATTATTTCTCCTGAGTAGAGCACCTTTGTCCCGGGGCGCCTGATTACTGATAATGCATTGTTTGCCTTTGAATGCATTCACCACATTAAACAGGAAAGGGACCCTACAAAGAGCTATTGTGCCTATAAGTTGGACTTATCTAAGGCATATGACAGGGTTGAATGGGCTTTCTTGAGGCAAGTGATGCAAAAGCTGGGTTTTCCTCACCGTTTTGTCGAGTGGATTATCACATGTGTGACATCGGTGAGATATGCTATTAAACTCAATGGAACCCTCTTGGATTCATTTGCACCCGTCGCATGGACTTCGGCAAGGTGACCCATTATCCCCTTTTTTATTCCTTCTAGTTGCTAATGGTTTATCTGCTCCCCTGAATAAAGGAATTGTTTGAGAATCACTTAACACCACTTAAAGTATGTCGCCGTGCTCCTGGAATTTTATACTTGCTCTTTGCCGACGACACACTATTGTTCTCCAAAGCAACTCATGATCAGGCTAATTATGTCAAGCATATTTTGGAGGCTTATGCTTCTGCCATCGGCAAGGTTATTAATCCTACTAAAAGCTCCTTATTATTTAGCGAGTCTTGTCCCTCCAGGTTACAAGATGAAGTCAGGAATATCATGGGTGTTACATCGTTGGCATTTGATGAAAAATATCTTGGTTTGCCTACTCCCGATGGTCGCATGACAAGAGGAAAATTGCAAAATCTTCAGGCTCAATTAACTAAATGGTTATTAATTACTATGGGGTGATGGACATCTTGCACAAGCGGGTCAGGAAGTATTTATTAAATCTATTGCCCAAGCTCTTCCAGTATATTTGATGGGAGTTTTTAAATTACCTTTTTCTGTCTGTGATGACCTGACAAGCTTAGTCCGGAATTTCTACTAGGGTGCGCAGAAAAGAAAAAAGGAAAACATAGTGAAAGGCATGGGAAAAACTTCAAAGACCAAAGAGGAAAGGCGGGTTAGGATTTCATGATTATCGGGTCTTTAATCAAGCGCTTCTTGACCCGCAAGCATGGAGACTTATAACTAGACCAGACAGCTTATGTGTCCGGGTTTTGAAAGCGAATATTTTCCAAATGGCCAATTAGAGGACATTGTCTTCACGGGCAATGCTTTCTCTACTTGGCAAGCTATCTCCTATGGCTTGGGTCTCTTGAAAAAAAGGCTTGATTTGGCATGTCGGAAATGGTCAGAATACACGTATTTGGAGAGACCCGTGGATTCCTAGACCTACATCATTTAAACCGATCACTCCTAAAGGCAGATGCAGGCTTCGCTTTGTGTCTGAACTTATTGATCAACATGGGAGATGGAGGATGGAGTACTTTTGTACGGCAGATGCTAATGAGACATTGAAGATCAAACCTTCGCCACGACTCGCTCCAGATCAGCTCGTCTAGGCTTTGGATAAACATGGCACGTTTACTGTTCGTAGTGCATATTGGTTTGCCATGGAGGAATCTTGGAGACCATCTTCTGTTTCTTCCAGCTCCGCTCCGTATCGGAATAGGAAAATATGAGAGCTTATTTGGAAATTAGATGTGCCGCCTAAGGTACAACACTTTGCATGGCGGCTTGCAATAAATTCCATTCCTACTTGGTGTAATAAACAGAGAAGGAACCTGGAAGTTTCTAACCAATGCCCTATTTGTGGAGTTGAAGCTAAGGATAATTTCCATCCCTTCGTCCGGTGTACTCTTGCTAAGGATCTCTGGGCTACTATGGCTGAGGATTGGGAACTTCCTGATATTGTAACTATTGAGAATACAGGCGTTGAGTGGCTTCTCAATTTGCTCATGAAAATTTCAAGGAGATCTATTAATATGGTTTTGATGACACTTGGAGGGTTTGGCACGTTCAGAATGAGGTGATCCATGCTAAGAATATGTAGGTTCCGTAGCAGAAAACAAAAAAATTCTAACTATGCGAAAACTAATACCAGGATCTATACTATGCAGACATAAGTAACGGAAAGAAAGAGACGGTATTTATACCCTTGAAGACCGAGGAACTCCTTACGTAGGAAGGCATATGTTGATGGAGCCGAGTAGCTCCAAGCACCTAAAGTGTGGTGCCTCCGAAGTACTACACACGTCTGGTGTAGGCGACGTCTCCCGGGCTCCGATCCAGCCGAGCAGCAGAAGAAGAAGATGCTGGATTGAAGATCACACGACGGTAGTGTGAAGGTGGAGAACTCACAACCCGAGGGTTCCTCTCCAATATTACGAAGAAGTCCTTGGCGGAAGTGAGAGAGAGAATGGAAGAATGGGAGAATGGGATGATTCTAAAGGGAAGGAGAAGACCCCTATATATAGTGGGAGGGGGAGGTGCACCACCCAAGGGACAGGCGGTGTGGGACTAATGCCCACACCCACTGGCCACCTAGGGGCAGTCGCCGGCCCTAGGTGGGCCCTACTTGGGCGGCCCACTAAGCCTTGGCCGGCTGGCCCCCTTCCCTAGGCGCCTTGCCCCTTTGGGCCTCCCCTCCGGGTGAGGCCCAATAGCAATGGGTTGCCTATAAAATAAAATAAAAATATATATTTTAATATTAATTCTGCAATTAACATAAAACACATATATTATTATATTCCTTCACTCCGGAACACCTTCTGGATCCCTTCCAATCCACATCGGATGTTACCCGGAACTATTCTGGTTTCTCTCTCTTTATTTCTCCTATGATACCACATCTACCCTAAGCGTTCCCACCCTTAAGCGGGACATCCTTCAGTTCGGAAACACTCTGGACATGATTGAGATATCTGTCATATCAATGATCAATAGAGGGACCTGTATGGCCATGTGACTCCCGTGCGTTTCACGAATCTCATCGCTCGAACCGTGAAAAGTCGTTTCTCATTCCCTTTGTCATTTGATACCTAGTTCATCCGAGACTTGATCTTCAGTATCCTAGTTCGATCTTGTTACTGATGAACTTGTTTACTTGTTCCCATGTCGTTGCATTCCGTGACCAAGTCACATGCTTGCAAGCTTCGTTTATGCAACATCACCAAGATAGCCACATGTATATATCTGTTACATGGATTGACAAATCCTGGCCTTGATATGTACTTGTCTACGCGTCTCTTTGGAAAACCTGAGTGGCACCTTTTTGATCATCCTGTTACGAGATGATGCTTGATACCATCAAAGCTTCCTCCAGAACGGTGATTTGCATTACCTCACAGTCTAAGGATCAGGTTGCGAGATTTCCTATGTTTATCATCACTGTTGAACTTTGTAACTAGATCTCATTAAGATATAACTATCGGATGTTTGTCTATTACATCATTCAACTAATGACATGACCTCATTATCAATTGGCATAAATGCCCATGATCTTGAAACCCAGATCATCCACATGACCAATTGCGGTGACCCAGCATACCACTGCATGTGTAGTACACTATAGTCGTTGACATGACATCCACAGAACACCGTTCTGTAAATATCACATCCCTCAGAGTGGTACAACAGAAATATTGCGGGTCCATATTACAAACATACATACCTCATTGTTATTACAAACCATAAATATCAAACTTCAAGTGTTACAAATTACAAACTAAACTTAAGAAGTTTCGACGGAAAATATAAGATTCAAACCCATACTCCAAACTGAGCTCAACAACTTATTCTATAAAGTTCCTACTGCTCGGCTCACTTGGATTACTAATAACTAAGACAACTACTCAGACTCGTTTCCCTGTGCTCCGTAGCGTATCTCGTAGTCCACCCCTTCAACTCCTCCGGAAAGGTCTGGCTCCTCGTAGCAGACATCCCCTTGTTCTTCAGCTAAATACATCGAAGGTTCTTCTGGATTCTTAGAGTCAAAGCAAGGGTTCAAAGGAAAGAGTGAGTAACAGCGTTACCCAGCAAGTTCATTATATGCAAGGTGGGAAGTTTTGATGCTCTATCTACCACCTCGGACGATACGTCCTTGGTACTATGCAGTTTTCACAAAACTTTCTTCAAAGTTTGGTTTTATTATCAAAAACTATGCCCATCAGCCTTCACAGGTTGACCAGAACTTCATGGAGTTCCTTTCCTGCTGCGTTCGTAGCTCCTTCCCAGAACAGGGAGTAACATGTCACAATTCTTACACTCTGCAGAGGTGCGTTGCTTTACCCATGAGAGACCAACTCCTTGTTGCACAGCCGGACGTACTTTCCCGTCCACAATTCCATGATGTGGGGCCCAGTAGGTGATCCAAGCCAATCACTGCCCTCTCCACGACCCCATATGTCTGCATGATCCTCCGAGGCTGACTACACCTCCGTTAAGCCTCCAACTAGGGCAAGCTATAACCCTGGTGAGTTCCCAAAGACTCTATGAGCTGGTGATGCCCTTGGCAAGCTCCATAAAAGGACCGACTATACCTCCGGCAGCCACTCATAAATAATCTAGACACCAAAATCGTGGGGCCTAAGGGTGCCCACCCATATGTTGGATCCATACCAGGAATCCCAACGTCACGATAAGGTCGTCTTGCCTCCATATAAAAGGAAGAAGATACAGCTGACTTCTCTGTCCCATTCCAAATCTCATGGTTAACGTGTAATATACGGCGCTAGAATCACTAATGTCATGGGTTATTAATCCTATGGTGACTTATGCACCTGGAACCCTAAGTTACATTGCTCATCTTTATCATCACTTAGGATGATAACTATATCTTATTTATTAAAGAAGATAATATTTTCTTCCTCCAGCTCATAAGTGATAACACACAATTTGCAACATCTTTGATAAAGACTCTTCAAAGGACATGAGCAAGTTATGAACTTGCCTTGTGACTGCAAGATAGTGAAGTCGGATGCTTCCACCTGAACTTGAGCTCCGGTTTCTACAAAGAACCATTATTGCCCGGTAAGGACAACATTTAGAGAAGCAATATGCAATGCATAGTAATGTCATGCAATGATTTATTATCTATTTCTTTGCGTGTTTTACCCTCTTAGAAAAAACCTACTATTTTTTTAATTAATAAAGGAAAAGTATTATTATAAGAGTTGAAAGTATGAATTTAATTAATTCTATTATTCCTTTAAAGATTTTTCTGAAATTCCTTTAAGGAAATAAGATTTATTTTTATCAAATCAAATTTATTTTAAAAAAAGACCATTTAGTATTTTTCTATAATCCTTTATTCATTTGGGATTTTAAAGATGAATTTTATTCAATTTTAAGTGTTTCATAAAATTTTATAAAATTCAAAAGTAATTGGAATAATAATAATAATAGACCTAAATTTTATTTAATAGGGAATATTTTTGTGAGCTCATAAATATATTATTTATATTTTTCAGATTTTTATTTTATTTCTTAGAGCCATTTGAATCCTAGGGGTATTTTGGTCATTTAGCAATTTAATTATATTTCTTTTTTTTAAACTAGACTTAGCCCGTTGGGCTGGCCCAGCCCTGACCCGGCCCATTTGGGTTGGTCTAACAATACCACGAGCTACCCAAGACCACTCGACCTCACCTCTCTCTCACAAGACTGTCTCGCCCTACTGAGGCGCCACGCCATCTTCTTGTCACCGCTTCGATTCCGCCATCTTGGCTCCACTCCGCCGTGGTTTGTGACGAGGTAGCCGAAGACGCTCCATCAAATGGTCCTACTCGATTCGTCTGCAAGCCCCTCTCCCGTCCAGGTTGACCCCTACCCCGAACCCTAGGGTATGGGTTGGCCGGCGATGTGGAGCTCCGCCGCTGTGGTGACGATGTGCTAGGATCCAGGCGGTCTTGTGGTGCCTCCACTGCTGCATGTGTGACTGCGGCCACCGTGCCACGGCTTGGCGCGGGTTGCAACGTCCTCGGGTGCTCCCCGTGCCGCCGTGTGTGCTCGTCGTTGACCCTGCTTCCTCTTCTAACCTCAGCAAGGACCACGGGTGAGTTTCATTTCTCTCCCTCTCTGAATCTCTTGTTTACCCTGCTACTCTCTGCGTGTTGTTCATGTATGAACCCTAATTCTGTCTGTTCACGACACTAGGGTTCATCCCTCTGTGTTAGGGTTCATCCCTTGATATCATGTTTACCTAATGCGATTCTTACTGAATCTAGCTATGAGTGACTCACTGTTATTCTGTGGTATTCATGGTTGATGGTGGTTTATGTCAGTAGACTGTTAACTGAACCTTACTTACTACTCTATATGATAGCTATGATCTGATTGAGATGAGCTCTCTGGCTACTGTTGATACACTTTGGTATGAAAGAATTGTAGTGGACTATTTAATCCAACTACACTCTGATACTTGTCTATTACAAGATTCAGATCCATAAAGCATGATTCCTAAGTGTTATGTTTAGGAAAATAATTAAATGTTCTGTTGCAATATTGGATTATGGTAGCCTGGCAGAAACCATTTGGCTAAGATAGACTCTTGTGATACCCTCAATGGAGTGGCACACAGGTTTTATCTCTGAACTGGACTGTTTTTGTATCCATGTGCTATTATATCTGAGAGTTGTAGATCCTCCTACTAAACAGATTAGCCTATGATGTTGGTCTGAGGCAAAACCACAGGAAAGTAGCTTTATTTACCTGCTGCTTTACCTCCTTGATGATCTGTGATGGCTAGGCTGCTATAAGAAGATTAAGATGGATCCTTACTATTTAAGAGAAGGTTTTGAGATGTTCATTCTTATGGTGCTACCATCCATAGGATGTGCCTAGAAATGTTTATCCCAATATGTGTGTGTATCTAGTTATCAAACTAGAGATTCCTCTCCAAGATCAGTGATGCAAAAGCTGAGATCTTGGGAGTAGCTGGTAAAGTTGTATCATTTGCCTTTTTATCTTTCTTCTATGATGGATGTACACCTTGTTAGAGTATATATTTGTATATTGTAGTTTCCCCATATGTTAGCGGGCTTTCTGTATATTTGCACCTATACTTGTACTATATATTCTGGCCTTTGGCCCTCTGGTAATACAACAGTCTATTACCCTAACATGGTATCGAGTCAGGCTTTTTTTTCTTCCTCGCGCCCTTCCTGGCATCCTCAGCCGTGCCTTGTCGCCGCCGCCGCCTCTCCGTCTCCGGCCACCCGCCCGCCGCCTCCTCTGCCGTCGTCCACGCCTGCCTGCCTCCTCCTCGCCACGCCGACTCCGCCTCTTCCTCGGCCCGCCATCCCATCCGCCGCCGCTTTAGCTCTCTCGCTGCCGGACGCTAGCTTTTCATCCGATCTAGATCGGATCTGAGAAAAAAAAAGAGCTATGTCTTCCTCGTCGGGCTATGTTGCGATTCCTCGCTACCCGGTGATTTTTGATGGCGCGAATTATCCTGATTTCGCTGCCTTCATGCACGTCCATATGTACGGTCTTCGCCTTTGGGGTGTGCTTTCCGGTGAGGTCTCCTGTCCACCGCGCCCCGTTGCGCCTACGGCGCCTATTGCACCGACGCCCGTTGCCCTTGCCTCCGATGCCACTCAGGCGGTCAAGGATGATGTAGCCCAGAGTGTTGATGATACCGCCGGGATGATTATGATCGAAGGTCCGTGAGCATTCTCATCGTTGTTGCGACCTACCGGCTGGATCTGGTTGACTACACTCAGTGGATAGATGAGGATGCTCGTGCTGCTGCTATTCTCACTTCTAGTGTTCTGCCTCAGTATGCTGCTGAGTTCATGGGTCTTCCCACTACTGCTGCTCAGTGGGCTTTTCTTCGTCAGCGCTATCATCCGTCTGGAGATGCTCTTTATCTGTCTGTGGTTCGTCAGGAGCATGCTCTTAAGCAGGGTTATTCCACTATTGATGAGTTCTATACTCAGAGTGCTGCTATTTGGCGTCAGCTTGACTCTCTTCGTACAGCTATGTGTAACACCTATCCCTGCTGTTTGATTGTGCACACGGATCTAGAGTTTCGGCGCGTCTTTGAGTTCTTGTCACGGCTCCGCAAGGAGTTTGAGCCGCCTCGTGCCCAGCTGCTTGCCCGTGGTCGTGTTCCGCTCTCTGAGGTACTGGCTGAGCTTCGTCGAGGAGACCTGCTCGTGGTGATGGTCTTCTTGAGGTTCCATCTGTTCTTGTTGCTCGTGGTCCCCCCGTGCCGCCGGCTTCGTCACGGTCTCTAGCACCGCCGCTACTCTCTGCTCCGCCGACTCAGGGTCAGAGTCAGCCTCAGCAGCCTCATGGTTCTCGTCCTCCCTGTGCCCACTGTGGCAAGCCTGGTCACGATATCTCTGGCTGCTAGACGAGGGATCCTCGCCACACGCAGCATTTTGCTCGCCGGGCAGCTGGTTCTTCGTGATCTTCGCCGTTGTTTCGACCTCCTTCGTGGATCTTCGCCGCATCGTTCGATCGTGATATTATCCGTGGTCTTCAGTCCGCCGCTGCTGCTGTGCTCTTCCTCGACGGGTACTTCTGGTTCTATGCCTAGCTCTTCTAGCACCGCGCGACCACCACCTTCTACATAGTCAGGTACGTCATCCCCGTGGTATCTGGATTCTGGATCTTCTTTTCATATGACTTCTGCGTCTTCTATTCTTTCTGCTCTTCGCTCTCTTATTTCTCCTGTCCATGTTACCATGGCTGATGGTACCTCTCTTCCTGTTTCTAGTCGAGGCACCCTCTCTACTTCCTCTTTCTCTGTTCCTGATGTTTCTCATGTTCCCAGTCTTAAGATGAACCTTTCTCGCTAGTCACCATCGATTCTGGTTGTCGTGTCATTCTTGACGCTGATTCTTGTGATGTTCAGTACCATCGTACACAGGCTCTGGTTGGAGTTGGCCCTCGCAGCATTGAGTCTCTAGGGCTATGGGAGTTAGACTGGCTTCGCGTTCCTTCCGCTGACACTTCCTTTGCTAGTTCTCCTGCGGTTGCTGCTTCTGTCACCGGCTCGTTTCAGCAGTGGCATCATCGGCTGGGTCATCTTTGTGGCTCCCTTTTATCGTCATTAGTTCGTCGTGGTCTTCTGGGGCCTGTCTCAGGAGATGTGTCTTTACATTCGTGTCAGGGTTGTAGGTTAGGCAAACCGATTCAGCTTCCCTATCCTACTAGTGTGTCTGTATCTCAGCGACCTTTTGATTTAGTTCATTCAGATGTTTGGGGTCCAGCTCCCTTTGCTTCAAAAGGGGGCCATCGATACTATATTTTGTTCATTGATGATTTTTCACGGTACACCTGGTTGTTTTTTATGCGCTCTCCCAGTGAGGTGCTTCCTATTTATCAGCGTTTTGTGGCCATGGTTCGTACTCAGTATTCCACTCCTGTTCGTGTGTTTCATGCTAATTCTGCAGGAGAGTATATCTCCCAAAGACATGCGGGCGTCCTCACGAAAGGGCACCCTTGCTCAGTTCTCGTGTCCTGGCGCCCATGCTCAAAATGGTGTCGCCGAGCGTAAGCATCATCATATTCTTGAGACTACCCGTGCTATGATGATTGCTTCCTCTCTTCCGCCGCATTTCTGGGCTGAGGCTATCGCTACGTCGACTTACCTCATTAACATCCAGCCTTCTGCTGCTCTTCAGGGTGGCATTCCTCTCGAGCGTCTCTCTGGTACCTATCCAGACTACTCGACTCTTCGTTTATTTGGTTGCATTTGCTATGTCCTTCTCCCTCCTCGCGAATGCACCAAACTGACCGCTCAGTCTGTTGAGTATGTTTTTCTCGGCTACAGTGATGAGCATAAGGGCTATCGCTGTTGGGACCCCGTTGGTCGTCGGATGCGCATCTCTCGTGATGTCACGTTCGATGAGACGCGTCCTTTCTATCCTCGCCCCACCTCTGGTACTTACCCGGCTGATGATCTCTCTTTTCTTCTTTTTCCTGATACACCTCCCGTTGTCTCTACTCCTCCACCTTCTCCTTCTAATGCGCCTCCTTTGTTTTCGGCGCCATCCTCTCCTCCGTCTAGTTCCCCTAGTTCTTCCTGTTCTCCGGCTTCGAACCCTTCCTCCGCTGTTCCTTCTTCCTCCTCTTCTAATGAGTCGTCTTCCACGGATGAGCTTCCCTCTTCACGGCTTTCGCTTGTTCGTCGTGCTCTGCATCACTCTCCTAGTCAGTATGGTCTCTCTGTCGTCTCCGAGCCGACTTCTTATCGGGATGTCGCGTGTCATCCTGAATGGCAGCTTGCCATGGCTGAGGAGATCGCTGCGCTTGAGCGCACTGGCACCTGGGATCTTGTTTCTCCCCCTTATGGTGTTCGTCCTATCACGTGTAAGTGGGTCTATAAAATTAAGACCCGCTCTGATCGATCTCTTGAGCGTTATAAAGCGCGTCTTGTGGCTCGTGGCTTTCAGCAGGAGCACGGCCGTGACTATGATGAGACTTTTGCTCCCGTGGCCCATATGACCAATGTGCGTACTCTTCTTGCTATTGCTTCTGTTCGACGCTGGTCTGTGTCCCAGCTTGATGTTCAAAACGCTTTTCTTAATGGCGAGTTGAGTGAGGAGGTTTATATGCAGCCTCCTCCTGGGTATTCTGTTCCCGATGGGATGGTTTGTCGTCTTCGACGTTCCCTTTATGGCCTGAAACAGGCCCCTCGTGCCTGGTTTGAGCGCTTTGCCTCTGTGGTGACTGCTGCTGGTTTCTCTCCTAGTCTTCATGATCCAGCGCTTTTTGTTCACACTCCTCCTCGAGGAAGCACTCTTCTCCTTCTCTATGTTGATGATATGATCATTACTGGTGATGATTCTGAGTATATTGCCTTTGTCAAGGCTCGTCTCCGTGATCAGTTTCTTATGACTGATCTTGGTCCTCTTTGCTACTTTCTTGGGATTGAGGTTTCCTCCACTTCTGATGGCTTTTCTATCTCTCAGGAAAAGTATATTCAGGATCTTTGCTCATGCTGCTCTTATGGATGAGCGCACCGTTGAGACTCCTATGGAGCTTAATGTTAAGCTTCATCCCATCGACGGTGATCCTCTTCCGATCCCACTCGTATCGCCATCTTGTTGGGAGTCTTGTTTATCTTGTCATTACTCGTCCACGATATCTCTTATCCTGTTCATATTCTGAGTCAGTTTGTCTCAGCTCCTACCACTGTTCACTATAGTCATCTCCTCCATGTCCTTCGTTATCTTCGTGGTACGATTACTCGTCGCCTTTTCTTCCCTCGTTCTAGCTCTCTCCAGCTCCAGTGCTACTCGGATGCTACATGGGCGAATGATCCTACGGGTCGTCGTTCACTTTCTGCTTACTGTGTGTTTCTTGGTGGTTCGCTTGTTGCTTGGAAGACGAAGAAATAGGTAGCGGTTTCCCGTTCGAGTGTTGAGGCTGAGCTGCGGGCTCTGGCTTTGGTGACTGCTGAGGTGACCTGGTTACGGTGGTTGCTTGCAGATTTTGGGGTCTCTGTTACGACACCCACTCCACTTTTGTCAGACAGTACAGGTGCTATCAGTATTGCACGTGATCCAGTCAAGCATGAGCTGACCAAGCATATTGGCGTTGATGCTTTTTATACACGTGCTCAGGTGCAAGATCAGGTTGTTGCGCTTCATTATGTGCCTTCAGACTTGCAGTTGGCAGATTTCTTTACAAAGGCACAAACCCGAGCACAGCATGATTTCTTACTCTCCAAACTCAGTGTTGTGGATCCACCGTGAGTTTGAGGGGGGTGTTAGAGTATATATTTGTATATTGTAGTTTCCCCTTATGTTAGGGGGCTTTCTGTATATTTGCACATGTACTTGTACTATATATTCTGGCCTTTGGCCCTCTGGTAATACAACAGTCTATTACCCTAACACACCTCACTTGGGTGTTTTTCTGAGAAGATCAAATAAACAACACATGCTCCATTGACTCCATGATGACTTGATCATGTGGTGGTGTTATTTGTACTCACCAAATTACTTGCTGGTTGATGAGGTTGTGGTGTTGCTTGCTGGCTTGATCAAGCTCTGCACCTCCTGGTGCTGCTCCTGTGATTTTTGTGCTTGACCTTGCTATCCACCTGCTGCATCCCCTCCTTATGTTACCATCTTGTGAAGAACTGGTGGTTGATTGGGGAATCTGGTTGAGGATTTGGCTATGGTTTCAACAAGTTCAAGAAGTTGTGAGTGTGTGCTTGAGAAGGAGAACTAAGTTCATGTACGGTGCTTTGACTGGTGCTCTATGTGGTAGCTTGTACTGCTGCTGCTGGCTTGACAGCACATTCCATGAAATTTGGTGACTAAGCTGTGTGTATATGTGAGTTGTGCATGTGGATCAGCTTAAGTAACTTGGCTTTTACTATTACCTGTTTACTTGTTGATAGCCTGGTGAAACTTACTTCTATCCACTTGGCTTCTACTGTAGTCTCTGACTATTTACTAAAAGAACAGATACTTCACCATTGGTGAAACTTGTCCCTTTATTCACTCAATGGTGTTATATGAATAGTGAATTTCACTGTTCACCACTGAGAGTAAAATGATCTAACTAACCCCTTATTTTCCTTCTAGTTGTTTATCTTATTTGCAGGATCAAGATCTGGACATACAAGATTTAGTGTAGGAGTAGTTAGGTAGTATAGGTTTTCATTGTAACCTTCTCTGTATCCTTTTTGTAAAAGATCTTGTAAAGATATTATTACAAGTTAATAAAGTTTAATTTCTGTTCTGTGTAATCTTATGCTTTTGATGTATTTGTCACCAGTTATAACCTTATTATGAAATAAAGAAATAAGAATTCATTTCTTATTTAATTCTCTTACCTTTAATCCTTTATTGTTGATTACTATTTCTATACTATAATCAAACAATGTTAATAAGGTTTTCTTTTGGAAAACCATTCAATATTAATAACTTCTAATATTCAAATATTTTAAAATTGATTTGAATTCAAAGTAATTTCCCCAAAATGATAATACTGCCTAAAGGTCATGTCAAAATTTACAGCAATCACTAACAAGAGCTATTCCTACCTCTAGTTAGCAAAAGAAACTCTGGTCCCTTTAGTGTTTTGTTTGGCGAAAAATTTACCCTGATTTTACAAATGCATGCATGCACAAACTTATATTCCTATTTCTACCCTTCGTTGGATCCTAATGTTGGGATGTTACACCAATGAAGTAGTTCGCCGGAGATAACTAGAGACACGGTTTGTTACATACGACACGTGTATTAACATTTCGTATTAATACAGTTATAGCACAGTATGAAACATATTATGAACATATAAGAGATATATCAGACAATACACTTTATTATTTGCCTCTAGGACATACCTCCTTTAGTCTCCCACTTGCACTAGAGTACAAATAAATCTAATTTTACAATAGGCAGGAACCTAACACCAATGGCATCTTGGTGTCGTTCGTGCTTAACTTGCAGGAGAGCTTTAGTCAGAGGATCTGCTACATTCAAATCATGTGTACTTTGTAAATCTTGATTTCACCTTCGTCAACATTCTGCCGATGACGTGAAATCGAAGCTTGATGTGTTTGGTCATGGAATGAGTCGTTGGTTTTTTTTATTTGTAATAGCACCCGTGTTGTCACAATAGATTGTCACGGGGTATTGCGCACTTGGAATGACTCCTAGTTCGATGATGAAATTCCTTAGCCAAACAGCTTCATTCGTCACATCAGCTACAACAATGTATTTAGACTCCATTGAAGACTGGGCCACCACTGGCTGCTTCTTACTCTTCCAGCTTACCGCCCCACCATTCACTAGGAACACAAATCCTGTCTGAGACTTTGAGTCATCAAGATCTGAGTTCCAGCTTGCATCCACGTAACTGGTTGTGTTTAGAGCTTCATCATTTCCTCCATAAACTAGGAACATATCCTTCATTCTCTTGAGATACTTCAGGATATTCTTAACAGATGTCCAGTGATCTGATCCTGGATTACTTTGGTATCGGCTCGTCAGACTAAGATAGATGTGGATCACATCATACCAAAGTAATCACATCATTGGTATAGTAGCCACATCAGGTCGATTACTTAGCATTGCATACATGATAGATCCTATGGCTGAAGCATATGGGACATAAGACATCTTTTCTCTATCAACATCTGTTACCGGACATTGAGTCAAACTCAGTGTGCAATTCTTCATCATAGGCGCAAAACCCCTTTTGGCTTTCTCCATTTTGAACCTTTTCAAAATCTTTTCAATGTAAGTACTTTGACTTAATGTAATTAGATGTCTTGATCTATCTCTATAGATTTTGATGCCTAATATGTACGCAGCTTCACCTAAGTCCTTCATGGAAAATTGACTACTCAAATATGCGTTCACGCTTTTCATAAGATCCACATCATTTCTCATAAGTAATATGTCATCCACATATACTACTAGAAAAACCACTGAGCTCCCACTCGCTTTCTTGTAAACACAGAACTCTTGTTGGGTTTTGGATGAATCAAAACTCTTGATCACTTCATCAAAACATTGGTTCCAACTCCGAGATGCTTGCTTCAATCCATAAATGGATCGCTGAAGTTTGCACACCTTTCCAGCATCCTTAGGATCAACAAAACCTTCCAGTTGCATCATATACAACTCTTTATCAATGTATCCATTTAGGAACGCGGTTTTGACATCCATCTGCCATATTTCATAGTCGAAATGAGCAGCAATTGCTAGTAAAATCCGGATAGCTTTAAGCATCACTATGGGAGAGAAAGTCTCATCGTAGTAAACTCCATGAATTTCTCGAAACCCTTATGTGACAAGTCGAGTTTTGTGAATGATCACATTACCATTCACATCTATCTTTTTCTTAAAGATCCATTTATTTTCCATGGCCTTGCGGGCTTCTGGAAGATCTACCAAAGTCCAAACTTGGTTTTCATACATGGATCCTATTTCGGATTTCATGGCTTCCAACCATTTCTCGAGATTAGCACTATACATTGCCTCTTCATAGTTTGCAAGTTCTTCCTGTTCATCTAGTATGACAGATATCACAGGGCTACTGTAGCAATCAAGAGTGGTACAAACTCTTGTAGACTTGCGAACCGTAGGAGTTTCGATGTTGTCGTCTTGATCATTATCATTAGGTTCTTCTTCCATGTTGGAGAGCGGTTTCGGAATGGCTTCCATTGCGCTACTCGGAATTTGGAGAGAAGGGTCAACAACTCCATCTAACTCAATTTTCCTTCCACTAACTCCTTTAGCGCGAAACTCTTTCTCAAGAAAGGTGCCATTTTTCGTGAAAAACATTTTTCCTTCGTCTTGGTTGTAGAAGGTATACCCAACTATTTCCCTTGGGTATCCTACGGAGATACATTTTTCCGCCTTGGGTTCAAGTTTGTCAGGTTGTAGTTTCTTGACGTAAGCCTCACATCCCCAAACTTTCAAAAATGACAACATTGGATTCTTGCCATACCATATTTCATATGGGGTTGTCTCCACGGATTTGACGGTGCTCGGTTTAAATTAAAAGCGGCAGTTTCTAACGCATATCCTCAAAACGATACAGACAAATCAGTTAAAGACATCATGGACCGCACACTATCCAATAGGATATGGTTACGTCGTTCCGACACACCATTACAATGTGGTGTTCCATCTGGCGTAAGCTATGGGATGATCCCATAGTCCTTCAACTGCATGTTAAACTCATAACTCAAATACTCGACTCCTCAATCCGATCGAAGATGCTTGATTTTCTTGTTAAGTTGATTCTCTACTTCTTTCTGAAATTCCTTAAACTTTTCAAAGGTTTTAGATTTATGCTTCATTAGGTAGATATATCCATATCTACTTAAGTCGTTAGTAAAGGTAACAAAATAACGATAACCATTGCGGGGGTTGAGATGCTCATTGGTCCACATACATCCGTATGTATGATTCCCAGTAGGTCTGCGGATCTCTCTATTATGCCGGAGAAGGGTGTCTTAGTCATCTTGCCCATAAGGCATGGCTCACATGTATCGAGGGATTCGAAATCCAACGATCCAAGCAGTCCATCTGAATGGAGCTTTTTCATGCGCTTTACGCCAATATGACCAAGACGGTAATGCCACATAAATATGGAATTATCATCATTATGCTTACAATGTTTAGCATCAATACTATGGATGTGAGTATTGCAATCAAGATCCAGTAAGAATAAACCATTACACACAGGCGCATGAACATAGAAAATGTCATTCATATAAATAGAACAACATTTGTTCTGGATTTAAACGAATACCAATCTTGCAACAAGCAAGATCCACTCACAATATTCTTACTCAATGTGGGTACATAGTAGCATTTATTTAAAACTAAAATCAATCCTGACGGCAAATGTAGAGGTAAAGTGTCGACGACCATCATTTCGACTCTCGAACCGTTGCCAACATGCATTGTCACCTCGTCCTTTCTCAGGTGCCTCTTACTCTGCAGTGCCTGCTGAGAGTTACAAATGTGAGCAACCGAACCGGTATCGAATACCCAGGTGTTACTCCTAGCACTAGTAAGAAACACATCAATAACATGTATATCACATATACCTTTGTCCTTGGCGGCTATCTTGTCGGCTTTCTTGTTTTCAAGGTACTTGAGGCAGTTGCGTTTCCAGTGCCCATCCCCTTTGAAGTAGTAGCACATGGTGCCGGGCTTAGGGCCAGGCTTGGCAGTCTTAGAGGTGTTGGCATAGAACTTGCCATCCTTCTTAGGCTTCTTTCCCTTGCCTTTTCCCCTTTGCTCCGGCTTCTTAAAATTGGTGGTCTTATTGACCATCAACACCGTGTGCTCCTTCTTGATCTCTACCTCAGTAGTTTTGAGCATGGCGAACAATTCAACAAGGGTTTTGGCCGGACAGTAGTGGCAACATGCAGCAACTCTGCAGCTGAAGGTGACCGCAAGCCTGGACTTTATTTGAGGAGCTTTGGGGGAGTCAGCTCCAGCCGCCACCCACCATGGACGTCAGAAGAGCTGAATCCGCCCAATCTCAGCGCTGCTTGCACTCACCGAGAAGAGTAGGAGCACTCAAACTCGAGTGGGTGGGAAGTCATCAACCCCTCTCCACCACTAGGTCATGTGTTAGTATGAAGCTTTTCCATCTTCCTTGTATGAACACTTCCGGCACATAAAATAAAAGAATTTTCTAATAATTTTATGAAACCAGGAAAGCATAGAAAGAATGGAGACTAATTCCATTGGACATTCAAACATCGAAGGGACAATTTAAATACACTAGTGTATGCATAAGGGGTGTTTGGTAGCCTGCAGTTTCCCTAGACAGGTATGTGGGAGGCGAAATAGTCCGATTGGTTGGCTGCATGCGAGTTTGGGCTACGCCAGCACGCCTATTAAAGTAGCCCGAAGCCAGGCCTATGGACAGCGCTCAGATTGGCCGTTCTGTGGAGGCAGGCTAAGCGCGGCTTTTAAAGCACTAGATCTAGCTCCATGGAGCCATCACGCTCTTCTTTTCTCTCTCCTATGTTAAACAGGTTCATCTTCAAACCACTTGTGATTAGCACAATAAGGCTCCAAATCGACTCCAGCTCTACATGAAAAGGATGCGTATCAGCGATGGAGTTTAATTTTAACCATCGGTTTCGAGGTTTGTGAACCATATCTTCTCCGATTCATGGTCAAAGTTTGAGCTTTTTTGTGGGAATTTTTTCAGATTCATCGCATAGTATCAACCGTTCAAAATTTCCTTCTAGAAATAGCTTGATCACGTTGTTCCTCGTAAAGTGGTTTGTTTTGATGGAGGTAGAGGATATCTCAGCTCTCTCAACTATCAACTGTAGGTGTAGGTACCTGAGGATGAACTTTTCAGCTTGTATGTGAGATTGAAGATAAGGTAGAGGAAGATGGTCTACTCTACGGGCAGGTCGTGCGGGTAGAGGAACACCAAGGTTGTCATCTCCGTCGACCGTGCGTAGCTCCCCTTCGCCGCGTAGGTGTTCGAGGCGGTCCAGTTCGCCGTGTTCGAGCTCGAGTTCCTGGACACCGCGTCAGGTGTCCCACCGGCCTCCGTCACCAGCTTGGCCGTAACAGTTGTCTTGCCATCCTCCACCACTAGCGCAGCCGCAACAACTATCATGCCACCCTGTATCGCCGGGATGCAGTAGACGAACACAAAGAACAAGAGCATCTAATGATTGTTTACGTGTGCATATTACTGTGACAGGTAATCTGGCAGAGAACCAAACAACATGTATTTATTGTTGTCGTCGTGCAAAAAAAAAGTTATGCAACCTATCAAACAAAGATGCACAAGCTGGCCCAGAGATCAGATGAGTGCGGCAGTACCCTCCACGGCACTACCCAGCCGGGGAAGAAATTGATACAGCCTACCAAACACCTCCTTAGCGTATCGCTTTTACCTGTCACGATCGCTACCCAACGAAACGACAAAAGGACAAACCTCAACGCGGGTGGGAAACAAGGGGGAACCTGCCTGACTTGCCATGCCCATGGCTTCGTCCGCCTCCTGCTGCTTCTCCCCCTCCTCCCATGGCCGCCCCCACCCCCTGTAGGTCAATGATGCTACTGACGAAGGTGCGGAAGATTCAGTTGGCCAGGAATTTCAGACTACACTTTCTTATGTGGTAGAGCTCTGGGTTCCAGTTAGGCTACTGGAAGGAAGGATTTGCAAAGAGATCAAAAATAACCTTGTTTGCATCAGAGAAGAAGCAGAGAGGATCCAACGATTACATGGCAAGGTAATTGTAACGAAACCAAACAGTCAACCATGTACTATATCACGCATAATGCTAGAATCTTAAGAACTGACACAAACATTTAGGACTGAAATGTTTACTTTTGCATTAGAGCTCTATTTTTCTGTCTTCAAACCACTACCGTTCTTTTCACCGTTGCCGTATTTTCCCTCACTACAGTGTCATGTATTATCAGTGATAACATAGATGAACACCGAAGGCTTTGTTACAACTCCGCCCTTGGTTATTGTCGGCTGCCCGCTCCTCCTCGAAACAGGCATACGCCCAGCTATATAAATATATCAACCATTTGAAACCGCTGTTGGGCCAGACAGCACATCACCCAAAGGAAAAACAAAGAAACCAAAGATGAAAAACAAAGAAAAGAAAGCCGACAATAGTGGCCTGACGAAAACGAGGAGGATCCGCAACCGTGGCGCCCTCCAACTGATTCCCACTACTAGCCTAGCACTTTCGAAGCATCGCGCACCAAACAGCACCTCCAGGAAGGGAAGCGACGATGACGGCGCTGCTGCCCGGACATGTCCTAAGGTTTCCCCGGTACGCTCCGGGAGGTGGGAAAGAGGTACACCCGACGGCCTTCAAGAAGGACGGTGGCACCCGCAGGTGTCGTCACGTCGGTGTCAAGGTGACCAGAATTTCTCCCGACCCCTCAAAAAAACTACACCCCCGGATGCTTCACAGTGCTCCACCATGCTCGTCGTCCGCCAATGCACGCCACCACGGTCTTGCATCCTCCACCACCATCGCACCGTGACACACGAAGTAGGGCCGAGAGACCAACTAAGAGGAAGCTTCGGTGGAGGTAGCCTGGACCACGGTGCGCGGGAGGGAACTACCTCCACCACCAGAGGGCGGTAGCCGACCGGATGCGGGCACAAGGCAAACCAGGCCCTCCTGGCTTGGCCGAGCCCAACAGGGCTCGTGAAGCCCCACCGCCGCACTACATCAAGGGAACCGTCGTCCAAGGCACCCCCACGCTAGCCCCTACCGCGTTGTCCCCCAGGGGATCAACTACCACCGTCGATCCCTGCCGCCAAGTAGCACCACCACCACCACCACGCGCACCCGGGAATACCGGACCATCGTCGCCCGAGGATCACCACCGGACCGCAGGCCAGGGAACAAGCATGCCGAAACCTGCCGTCACCGCCCACACGGGTCTCCCAAGCACGATTGACGGGTGACAACCAGATCTAGGCCCGCCGCCCAGATCCAGATCGTCGGCCGCAGCAGACAGGGGCGGTACCATCCACCCACCCGGAGACCAAAGGTCCTGGCCGGAGCCCGCAAGGCCCAGATCCCGGCCCAACCTGGCCCAGATCTGGCCCTGCAGATGCACCGCTAGGAACCCACGCGCCTCCCGTCGCCCGGCCTCCCCGTCGCCCCGTCCCCGTCGTGCAGAGGTCGTCCCGCCGCCATGACGCTGCTGAAGCGCCGTGCTCGCCGCTGCCAGACCTCGCCCCTTGCCGGACCCCGCGATGGACCGCCGCCGAGAAGGGAGCCCTGCGCCTCCACCTTCGCCGCCGGGAGAGAGAGCACCCGCCGCCGCCGACACCGCACGGGCTTTGCCCGGCGGCGCGCGCCGACGGCGGTGGGAGGGGAGGGTTGGGGGTAAGCTGAAGGAGAGGCGGCGGAGAGCTCGCCCCGTCGCCCGCGGGGGCGAGCGAGACGAGCGGCCTGGCTCAGCAATCGGTTCTGAGCCTCAAGATGTGGTCGGCTGCCCGCTCCTTAACAGAGGTATATTTAGTTTAGCTCAACTTAAGTTCTATTGTTATTGTTATATCCTCATGATTGTAGTGCCCTCACCCTGATAGATTTTTTGATAAATGGCATGTATGTCTGGCTTTAAATTAATAATAAAGCATGCGAGGTTCACAAGGTAGCAACAAAGATATATGTTGGGTTACCAGCTTAAGATTGTAGACCTAGCACTAGGCCAAAAGTTTGAAGCACGCCCTAAACTAATGCAAATGTGACATAGTGCCCGCTTGGTTGAACACCGAGACGCCGAACATGTAAAGGTGTAGGTGCATCTGAAGGTTTGTTGAAGCATTTCCCAAACATGTTGACATGGCTGGATGACAAATGGAGGGACCTCGCCTGAACTCAATCTTGCACTTTAGGATTTGTTTTTTTACTCCCTCCAGTCTATACTAATGACCTCAACTTTGTCTAGATACAAATGCATCTAGTCTAAATGCTTAACTAGGTACATACGAATCTATATAAAGTTGGGGCCATTAATATGGACTGGAGGGAGTACTTAATTGAAGAGTGAGTGAGGAGTATATACATGATTCAGGATGTTGATGTTGGCGGTTTGTTCGCTGTGATGATGTACAGGCACCAAACGGTGTCCGGTATCCTTGTGTATGCAAATGCATCATGTAATATGATACAACTGATAAATAACAATGCCATTGATACGATTGATAAATCTCTTCGATACAGTTTTGTGAAGTACAAACATGGAGTATCTATTCCAAGATCACAACTGAAGAATGTGACGCGGGCAACCAACTGATATTGCTTTTTTTTACACTTTGCCACCCTTCCCCGCCCACGCTGCAAACCATGAGAAAAAGAAGCGGGACCAACCTGAGGGGCAACTCGTTCGCTTATGATTGATCTAATATCCTAACTTACCATGGCGGGTGGTGATTCTTCTTCCACGGCGGTTGCCGCAACAGAGGGGGAGGCGGCGGAGGAGGAATCATGAGCAGCCGCAGCTGGCGGAGGAGGAGGAAAATGAGAAGGGGATGAATCCTCAGGACCGAGGTTCAGCGAGTACGACCCCAAGCAGAGGGAATATATCTACACGCGTTACTTCTATCGCAGCAAACTCGACCTCGACCAGGAATGTGCGTTCCACTACCCATTTATTTCCATGTCGATCACTGTCTTTTTACCCCTGCACCTGCAACTCTCATATGGATCCTTGTTCTTGATATCTGCTTGTTAATTAATTTGCGTTATCACGCCATAGGTTGCTCAATTAGCATTTACAGTAAATTTATTCTGAAAAACAGAGAGTACAGCCACTCCTTTCTGTTTGCAGTGGATCCAATCCATTCTATTTACAATGCTATTTCTCATATTTTTCTCGCTTTGAAACGATTTCCCCTCTATTTTGCCAGCACCTGTAGGTCCAGTCCAATACACAGACAGAATCTTCCCTAAGGGGTTCTTCCTGACTAACACCGTGAATGTTGTCTCAGTCAAGATTGTGTCCTCTGACTATGGCTACCCACTCAGTGCCTATGGTACGATCGTAGCCAGGGACAGTCTTAATCACAAATGCATCTACATGTTCCGGCGAGGCAAGGACAATTGCCAGCTCATCAGCTCAAAGGTATTACCATATCATTTGCATTACACGACGTCGAACGGACCTCTTAGAGACATGGTACGCCAGCAGTATAATTCTTGTATCATATTATTCATCTGATCGCCACAGGAGGATTATTTATTTTTAAAAATGCAATTAATACCACATTCTTACTGTACTCAAATACTACCTTCTTTCCAACGAATAAGGCGTATAAATTTAGTGAAGTCAAAACTTGCTATGTAGTGAAGTCAAAACTTGCTATGTATGACAAAATATATAGAACAAAATATCAACATCTCTAATATTAAATAAATAGTACAAAAATAACATATTTTTTATGATAAATCCATTGATATTGATTTATCCTAAATGTTTATAATTTTCTCTAAAATAGATGCTGTTGACATTTGAATAAATTTATACGCATTATTCATTGGAATGGAGTATTATGCATAGGGAAATCATTCATAGGAACCATTACTTCAGTTTTATTCACTTGTTGCGAATAATGTTAGTGGGATTGTGATTTAGCAACTCTTCCTTGCTTCTTCAGTTCTGCTGTACTACAAACCCTGCATAGTTAGAAAAGCAGTACTCCCTCCGACCCAAATTAATTGACTTAGATTTGTCTAGATTCGGATGTATCTAGACTTGTTTTAGTGCTAGATACGTCTGAATCTAGACCAAACCAAGTCAATTAATTTGGGTCGGAGGGAGTACATCTTTTTTGAATAAAACAGAAAAGGAGTACCTGATACGAAAACATGAAATGCACCTGGAGTTTATCTTATCACTCAAACAGGAACAAGAAAACCCACAGAAAGGATTATTCAAACATAGATAAACCTCGAGAAAATGCCAGGGATTTATCTGTTCACCCTTGTTTTGCAGGACGATGCACTAATTTTGGTTGGCCCAAAGAGAGGAGTCATGGTATGCGATAGGATAGTCTTCGAAATTGATCTAAAGGTCAAGGACGTGCATGGCATTAAGGTCAAGGATGAAAGGCTCAGTAAAGGCTTGATGGAGGTGGATGGTATCCTGAGGTGGATGATATCCAATCATACATGAGGTTGAAATGGAAACACTCGTCAGCATGCACAGCATATTGGATGTAAGCTACATACGTATTTGTTAGCAAAGCGGTGGAGGGCGCTGTTGAGGTCAGGATCCTTGACGGGTCTGCTGGTTTCCATGGGAAAATCCGTGCCTGCACTACAAACCTTCCATGTGAAATTATGCTACATGATAGTAAAGTGAACGGCATGCTTACCGCTGGGGATGAAGGAGTTGTGCAAATGGTGCGCAGTGTAGTAGGGGTCTCTGTCGATGAGCGGCTGCGGTTGACTGTATATGCTACCCTAGATGGTGATGAGCTTTCAATCTTCAGTGTTGAGTTTACTCCAAAGCGCAACGGTTACGATGAAGAGGAAATCACATGTGGTGACTATAAGATACTACTCAAGGTCACTTGGTCCATTGTTTATTTTTGAGTTAAGTTCTGGTTAACTAGACGTGCTTTATCAGGTTCTACTCTATCGGAACCGATCGATTTGTAATGGTGTCAAGAGACGTCTAATCTTTACTCTCTCTGGTTCATATTAATGGCCTCAACTTTGTCTAGATACGGATGCATCTAGTCTAAAAATTTAACTATATACATACGAATCTAGATAAAGTTGAGGCCATTAATATGAACCGGAGGGAGTACATCAATGTATTCGGACACTTTGTTCTACTGAATGTTCTTGCACAGCTTCTAACACTTTGTTCTACTTCCATCTTCAGTTATCTCATCTGTCTTGCAAGTTGTAGCTGTCCTTACCAAATGTTCATTCATTGTAGTCCTGAAAAGTGTGTGCTCAAAGAAACTTGAACTGCTAGTACTAAATGGTTGCTTGATATACGTACACCACTGGAATCTAGTCAAGTGGTTCTACTAATGACAATTTTACGTGGTTCTACTCATGACAGTTGTACCAACTGAACTGGTATCGTCTGTCATGCCGTCAACCAAGAAGTAATGTCTTCTGAAAATTTAGCAATTGAGCAAACGAAAAGTTTTAAGAATATATAAATCAAGCAAGAAATTCAGATATCAAATTGTAACCGACCAAAAATAAAAAATCCAGTTTCCTGTATAAAATGGAAGCACTGGAAATAATAATAGAGGTTCAGAGTTTACATAGGATAACTTAAGTACAACGGCTTACACATACAAAGCATCCAAAAACATGATTAACTTGGAGTTTGATAGATGTTTGCATGTCACGCCACCAACCAAGAAGTAATCGTGAGGAGTCTGTGCTCAGACAAACTTCAACTGCAGTTGTAAATGGTTGCTTGATATACTGGAAGGCAAGAGCTTCTACTGACACTTTTACCAACTAAATTGGTATGCAAGACATGCCATCAGCCAAGTGATGTCCTCTGGAATAATTTAGCAACTGAGCATACGAAAGTTTCAGGAAGATATAAACCAAGCAAGAAATTCAGATTTCAGATTGTTACCGACTACAAGAGAAATACTAAGAAATTCAGTTTTCCGTACAGCATGAGAGCACTGCTACTAATAATAGAGGTTCAGAGTTTACATAGGTTAAGCACAACGGCAAACACATGAAGCATCTGAAATACGAATAACTTGGAGTTCGTCAGATGATAGTTAGAAGCTCAGATTTGGGTGGCTTCTTCTGAGTGTGTCTTGGTTCCTTGATTCTGTGTAACTGAACCATCTTCAATACTGCTCTGTTGCTCTTCCTCAACCACAGTTTGCACACAGTCCGACAACAGACAAACAGGAAGACCACACTCCAATCTTTTGTCTGGGATCCAAGTTGGTATATTATCTCTGAAGTAGACTGGTGCAACATCTCTGTAGTCATGTGAGAACTTATTGAATTTTGGCTTCCAGGTGCAAACTAGAGAGGGCAGGCAGTAGTATGGGGACATGTATGTAGCAGTGCTAACCCCAACCTCACAACAGATGGCAATGACATGAGAGCAAGGCTTGTGAAGTAGCTGCGGCTTGTTGCATGTACAGGTGGCAGTTTTTTGAATTGTGGATCCTTCAGACCTATTCATGCTGAGGGTGTTCTCCGACTTCAGGTGAACAGTCACCTCCCTCTTCCTTCCCTTAACTGTAAATTTCCAATTCTCTTCCCCACCAACAACATTTTCATCATCGGTGTACTTCTGAAAATATTTATGCATCTCGGCTTTCTGCATTTTGGAATTCATGTCAACCTGGACAAGTTCGGGGAAGTTGACTGATGGGTTACCCATCGCTTTGTTTGCTGCAGCGCTTGCATTTTTGAAGTACTCTACCAAGCGCACGAATGTCACCTCCACTATCGCACTGAGCGGAAGGCATCTTATCCCTTTCAATACAGGGTCATTCTTGTATACATCAGCTATATCACTGCCCATGATGCCATATCTTGCTCCATCGTTGTCATATGCCAGTGACCACTTCTCCTTTGGTTTCAGATGGATCCAGTCAGAGAACTTTGTTATTTTTCTGTTGTTTTCATCGACATGATCTCCTTCCTTCACATCCTCCACTGGATCAGGTTGGTTGCAGGGGTTTTCTGCTTCAGGCTCTGGCACATCATGCTCGACTGATTCTTGCTGCATTTTCCCGCTAGCACCATGTTCTTTCTCCGCCATATATTTTGACGTCAATTCGTCTAGCTCCTTCCAGACTTTACTGAACTTATGGCGTCGATTCTGCTGACAAAGTTTCTTGAACATTATCACCAGGTTCTGGTCGCCAAAATATGCAAAGAAGTTCTCGGCAAGGTCTTCCATGCACCACCGGCTTTCTGCTCTCCGCCACAGTCGTTGACGAGAACTCAGAAGGTCCTCCACGGCATCAATCAACTCCCTTTTGTAGTCATGTATAATGCAAATATGAGACTGATGCACCACTGCTCGCTCCAAATTCCTAAGAAACCACAGCCAGCATTCCTTGGTATCGGCCTCAACGATAGCACATGCTACTGGAATGGAGGAATCATTAGCATCTAATGCTACAGCCGTCAACAACACCCCTTGGTATTTCCCGCATAGTGCCTTGCCCTTAATGCATAGCACAGGACGACAAGTACGGAAGGCCTGTAAGCACTGTGCAAATGCCCAAAACATACGCTGGAGGATCCGAAAATCCTTACACCCTGCAACCTCTGCATCCTTGATGTCTACAAAACCACCAGGGTTTTTACGCGCTATTTCCTTCAGTAATCTCGGGGCAAAGTTGTGTGAATCATAAAAGGTACCGTAATCCCTCTCCATAGCAATTTGTCTTGCCCTCCACACCTCAGCGGGACTAATCTGCTTTTCATAGTGACCAGTGAGAGTGAGATAGGCTGCAATTTCCTTAGCAGTCATTGTCAGGTCATTCACAAGGCCACGGAAGCCAAACTGATTACTTGTCAGGCTTTCTGTTCCAGGCAACACAACCGTCAACAGTTGAGAATAATCATCATTTACTGCTTTGAGCACGATGTCGTAGTGCTTGATCTCAGAGGATTGCACATACAACATGAACTTCTGCGTCACATTTCTTTTTCCCTTTAACTTCTTGGCAAAGGAACTCCAGTATTTGTCCGAGTAAAAATCACTAGTGTCCCACGGGCAGTACTCCATATACCAGTCTGGTTCCTCCTCGTCAAACAAGTCAGCTGTGTGTTGTTTGAGGAACCCCTTAATTTTGAGATCTTGTGTTTCTGGGTGGAGCCGAAACAGCTTGAAGATCCAGAGCTGTAGGTCCACCAATGACATGGACTGTGGCTGCAGCGGTAGCTCGCCGACCAGGTGCGCACATGTGTTCTTTGCAGAAAGGTACGAGCAATCTTGAACTAAATCATCGCCATTCACACTGAAAAACTCTTTTCTACATCCGTAGTACACAGGCATCTGGATTGGTTCTTCAACCTACACCACCAGACAATGCCGCAGCCATGTGCAATAGGTTCAGACGAAGTCGAACTACCAAGCAAGATTGAAGGGGGGGAAGGGGTTGCTGGGTACAGTAAAGTACAGACCTGCCGCTCGCGAGGCTTCCTCACTGCCTTCGCCGTCGCCGGGGCCGGGGCCTTCCGTTTCCTCGCGCCAGCGGCGGTATCCTACAAGACCAAAACACACAAATTTTCAAGAAAAGCGGTGGCGGTGAATCCGTCGAATGGTATTGTACGGGGAGGGCAGCGAGGAGAACGGACCTGGTCGGGTAGAGCATCGGTGCCGGCTAGGGTGGGGACTACAGCCCCGGCGCTTGGATCTTCCATCGCCGCCGGGTTCGTCGGAGCAGGGTAGCGGCCGTCGGAACCGAGTTCGGCGAGGGTTTCCATCCTGGAAGCTGGAACTGTGGCGTGGTGCTCGCTTTTGGGGAACAGGGGATGAGTCTGGGTTTTCCCTCCCTTCTGGTCTGGGGTTTTCCCTCGCTTATGAGGTGTTTTCCCTCCATTTTTTCGTTATGATGGGCCATTCGCTTCCGCCACATCAGCGAAAACCCAGGCAGGAGTCCTCCAACTGCTCGAGCAGAAGTTTCGCCCCGACCCACCCGAGCATGGCGCCGCACGCCGTCATCCCTCCGGCCGCCGGCGACCACCCCCATCGGTGCCACTCTGCGCCCCTCTACCTCCGCCTGGCCCGCTGGCCTCCACTGTCCTGACCGCTTCTTCTATCGACTGGGAGCGAGCCAAAATGGCTGCCCCCATTGGCGCGCCGCTAGCTCCAATTCGCCGGGGCGGGGCCTCTTCCAAGCCCGCACATAGCTCCGCCGCCACCCTACCCGCGAGCTCCACCACCTACCCCGCACAAGCGAGCACCGCAAGCCCTCCCGCGCCTCCCGCCGACAAGCTTTGGTCGCCGGCCGCGACCATGTTCCCATCGAGTGCCGGCCTCAATCCCGGCCACCGTGCCCCGACGGCGACGTAGGCGAGGCCAGGCACCCAGCGACACGAGCGAGGACCGGGCAGGCAGCGGTTCCGGCGAGGCCGAGGTGCAGCATGCGTACAGTTCACCTGCTGTCCTTGATTGCTTTTTTATTTTTTGTGTAGGGTCCTCAGTGTAAAAAGATGTACCAAATTGTAATTTGTTTATTGTTTAGGTCTTGGTTGTGTTTTGGCTAGACAAAAAATGGGCAAGCTCACTGGTGAAAAAAGGGCCTCTAGTCTCGATTCATAAGGGCCATTGGTTCCGGTTTGGAAACTGGGATCAATCACTCGGGACTAATGCTGGTCCCGGTTCGGGCACGAACCGGGACCAATGGGTCTCCACGTGGGCGGGCGCGCGACGAGGGGGTGAACCATTGGTCCCGGTTCGTGAAACAAACAGGGACCAATGGGTCTCCACGTGGGAGCGCGCGAGACGAGGGTGATCATTGGTCTCGGTTCGTGACACGAACCGGGATCGTTGGTCTCTGTGTCGCGACAGGGTTTTGTGCCGTGGCAAGATTTTCGGGCTATTTTTTTGTCGCGACAGGGTTATTTATTTATTTATTTATTTGGTGTTTTGTATTTAATTTAATGGTACTACATATATACAACAATAATGAAACCACGATATATATACTACACATCACGATCATAAATATATTATACACCGTCTCATCCGTCTTCTTGGTCGAAACATATTAATTACAAACGGTACTCACACGAATTTGATCTAATTTACATCTTTTTTTTTACACTTCATCCTTCCAAATGAACCGGGTAATAGTATTCTTCTTTCGGATCTATGACTTGTTCTAATAAGAATCCGGCAATTTTCTCTTAAATTGCTTGCACGTGTTCTTGTGATAGAAGACCGTCCCGTATCCGTTCGATCTAATTTAAAGAAGGGGAGCAATATATATGAATGAAACTAAATATAATTGGTGGTAATAAAATAAAGTTGTGATTATTGTTTATCGTACTTTAATTTTTTTGATGTTCCGGTCTGAGCCCTTCTCTTTGGTCGTCTGCGAATGAACTCGCAGACATAGTATCCACATAAGTTATTCCTGGCTTCCTGCCTCAAGCACTTTACGAGAACAGAGTTCAATCAAAATAATAATCAAGCATGATAATGATGGTATTGAAACTAGAATCAAAGAGATGCATGGATCTAGCAAGTAGTACTTACGGTCAATGGTGGAAATGTAAGCTCTGGCTTCCAAACACCTCTAGTTTTGGCGGTGAACCATTTTCAAGCCTTCTGAAGGCATTCCTGCATGTTCGCCCACTTTTCTAATGGTGTGCGTTTCGAGTCCAGGACTTTTACTACTCCGGTGTCAACAACAATGATTAACAGAATATAGTGAAAGCTGGACACACTAACAAAATATAACACGAGTCAATTATACGCTTAACATCGAGTAAGCGAAAAAAGAATGTGTACAAGACAGTAACACTCACCCAGCGTTGTAAGAAAATACTATTTCCTTTTTGTTGTTGAAATGCGTCAACGCTTGTAGCAAGTTATCCTCTGTCTCTTTGGGTTTCGTTTTTAGAGTAACTTTATGAACAAAATTGCAGTCAACAAACCCAAGGTCATAGATTTATCCTTTGTTACATTCGAGAATCTTCATTCTACATATATAATTAGTATACTGATGAGTAAAATTATACAAGCAACGAATGAGCTGAGCTGGAAAGACTTAATTACAGAAATTAATAATACTTACAAACAATAGGCACTGATGATAGTTTTGTCGAGGGCGTCTTGTTGGTAAAACTGAAATAATTCTGGAAATTCGATCAGTAGGAAGCCATCTCCATGACCGTAATGGTGGTGTTTATATGCAGCATAGATTTAGTTTTTAGATTCAGCACAGGCTTGCATGTACCAGTTATGCAATCTTCACATTTTTGTTGGTAGATCTTTGACTAATTCGGGTTTGACGAGAGGAGCCCCGTACTGGTATATGTATGCTATTTCTTGGTACCCCTCGAACTCATCGATACGGCTCATGTACTCAGTAATAGACAGTCTATATAATTGGGCCTTTTCTCCGTATAGTCGAACAAACTCCGGATCAATGTTCGGATCATGCCGCTCCTGGGCTCTCCACTCATTGGTATCATACACTTTGAGCGGTTCGATCGATTGATTTTTATGTTGTCCGAGCTAGGCAACTTTTTTCCCGACTCTCCGCTCTTTTGCCTCAGCCGACTTGGTAATAGAGCGATTATAGTCTGATGTGAGCGCTATGGGTTGGTGAAGCTGAATCTTAAGCGCGGCTGCTTCGGCTTTATCTTCTGCGGTGACTGGGAAGAATGGCTCTATCGCCTTTTTCTTGTTAGCCATGTCAATCTTCCACTTTTCATAATGGGTAGCTGCGGCCGCAGCAGTTTCCTCGTCTGTCTTCTCGCAAGGTAGCTTCTTCATATTCTTATGAGGTACTTTTGAGAGGGGCGATAGCTTACGTTTCGGTGATCGGAACGTGCTCTTGCTGTTGCTGGTGGTGCTTCCCCTCTTAGTATACTTCCACTTTTGTCTATGAGGCTCAGGGGACGGAGACGGCTGAGGAGGCGGCGGAGACGGCTGAGGCGGCGATGGAGACTAAGTTGCCGCTAAGCCGGAGAATGGTGAGGTGGCGGCGAAGGTGGATTGCTGCTCTGAGGAGTGGTTGGCCTTGGCGGCACATAATTTGGAAGCACAATGCGCTCCTTTGGCCATACAATAGTCCCCCTTTGGCTTCTCCTAGTTGAGTCAGCTTCATATCTTCCCCCGCAGGGTGGTCTAGCTCCAGCTCCTCAAAATCTTCTTTCACATCATCCACCGTGACGACAGCATACCCTTTTGGAACCGGTCTGCAATGCCAAGTTGGGTTAGGCGCAATTGGTACGGCCATGCCGACCGCCGTCGTCACCCTTAAGTTCATAACCTGCACCTTTAGCTCACAAGATGTGCTCTCCGTGATATCATCCACTGGGTAGCGTTTAGGAGAAGCCATTGTTAGTGCATCATCATCAACATCATGGAGCTGCGTGGAAGCGACGCTGCTTTTCTTATTCGATAGGGCGCCGGTACCATCGAATGCAGCTTCTACCACGTCCGCTGAGATTGGCCGCTAGTACCTTGCTGGCTAAGTCTGTCGAGTTGATCCTGGTGCCGTTTTAATGCTTCTTCTACATTACGCAGCCGGTCTGCAGCGGCCGCTTTCTCAGCTTCCTCCCTTTCCTTTCTCCTCTGATGGCTTTTATCGGGATATCTCTTCATTTCTGTGGGGAAGGCAACCTTCCACGACTTGGAGCCTGGTGTGCCTCGTGCTCGTCCTTCGTGTTCAGGATTTTTAAGGGCGCGTGTGAGCTCGTCGTTCTCTCTATCGGGAATGAACCGTCCGGCTGCAACATCATCTACTGCATTTCTAATATCGTCGATGGGCAGTAGGGGATCATATTTGTGTTTCTGATTATATATTGCCCTCCCTTCTTTGTCCAACATGCCCCCATGGCCATAAAACCAGTTTCTCGCCCGTGGTGTCCATGTTGTAGGCTCTGGTCTGATCCCGGCAGCAATGTAATTGACCTCAAGTGCATCCCACTTAGGCATGCAACCGACGTAGCCAGCAGTCCCCATATTATGATGGTACACTTTCTTAACAGCGTTCTCCGTATTTATTCTAGACCTTTCCTTAGCTTTCTCCGATGTCTTGTACTTCACAAAATCCTCCCACTGGTGTCTTAACTTAGCATAGCCGCCTTGATTGAAATTCGGAGTCTTCTCTACCTTGACAAAGTTATTGTACAGTTTCTTCTTCCAGTTATTGAATGCATCGGCCATCTTGATGAGAGCAAACTTCTTAACTCTTTGCACAAGCTCCATTCTTGCTCTCTCCTCCTCATCTGGATTCACATCTGGCATCGGTAGGAGGAAATTAATCATGATCTTGTCAAAAAGCTTATCTTTGGCGGTGTCGCCGACATACGGGACTCCACCACCGCTTGGCCGATTCCATTCTTGAACGGTGATCAGGATGTAGTCCCTCACAAGAACTCCGCATTGCTTGACAAATTTTCTTGCGACATCGATGGGAACTTGCGGTTCGCCGTCTACACCGACCACTTCGATCTTATACCTCACAGTGTCATCCAACTTTCTTGTTGGGCCTCGTTTCATTTTTACGGAAGAAATTCTCGATCTGGAGGGCTAAAAGAAGAAAGAGTGTTAATATATGCATGTATATATATAGACAGCAGTATTTTAATTACAAAAATACATATATACACCTCGCCGGTGTTTGCGAGATTTAAGGTTCCGCCAGAGCCGTCGCCTTCTCCCTCATTAGCTTCTCCCCTGTCCTAGGCTTTGGCTTCTACCTCACCGGAGCCGTCTCCTCGGTTGAGAGACTCATCTCCCTCACCGGAATCGTTCATAAACTCACTGGTGACATCGATATTGATATCTTCATTTTCGCAGATCATTCCGTGGAGGATGTTTTCCTGATGTTCTGGAATCATAGTATCTTGGTGTGTTAGATCCATAGTATCTGCAAATTAATATTTGCAAGTTACTATAATGCAAATAATGCAAAACACTATGCACTTATTTTCTAAATCGGTTCGGAATGCCCTAGGTGGACAAACCATCGAACCCATGGTACTTAGGGGGTGTCGGTGTTCCTCTATGTAAAGTAAGGTTCAAAGTTGTATGAATATGAATGCTTACATTTTAAAATGGTAGAGCTCATTTTTCTGACCATTTTGATATATTATACACATTTTTCTGATTTAAAATGAATTAGTTATGATTTTTCCCAATTTTAATCCTTTTTAAAATCATTTTTAAATAAATAAACATTTTTGGAATTACTAAAATTATTTTCCATCTGGCCCCACATGTCAGACCTAATTAAAAACCTAACTAAAAACCTAATTAAAAACCTAACTAAAAACCTAATTAAAAAACTAACTAAAAACCTAACTAAAAACCTACCTAAAAACCAAATTAAAAACCTAACTAAAAACCTAATTAAAGGGTCGGGGGAGGCTTATCGGCCGGTGGTGGCCGCCGGCGTCTTGACGAAGCGGAGCGGTCGACGGCTGCTGGTCGACAGGGCTTGATCGATGGCCTGGCTCAGGCGGCGCGGTCGTAGCTCGAGGCGGCTGCAATCCGGGCAGCGTGTCGCTTGCTCACACTTTCCTTAGGCGTTTTGCGAGTGAAGTGGATGGGAAAGAAGACGGAGGGGCAACAGTTGTCTAGTACAGGCCTTTGGTCCCGGTTCGTCCCACCAACCGGGACTAAAGGCTCACCGGTCCCGGTTGGTGGGACGAACCGGGACCAAAGGTCTGCAGAGCGTTGCCGGGCCGCCACGCGGCGCTGCCTTTGGTCCTGCCTCGCACCAGCCAGATCTGGGCCTTTAGTCCCTTGGTGGGACGAACCGACCAAAGGCTCGCTGGCAAAGACGCACCTAGGATCATCGGTCCCGGTTCGTGGGACGAACCGGGATCGTTGACCCGTTTTTCAGATTTTGGCAAAACTTTTGGTCTTCCCGCCATTTTCAAATTTGTTTTCTTCTTTAATTAATAAGATGTTTCAATTTAAGATGATTATTTATTTGGAATTTTAAAAAACTTTTAACAAGAAAAGTGCTTCAATTTAAATAACTAATCAAAAACCATTTTCTATTTTCAAATATTTTTAGTTGAACTATACAATTTTACTATTTTCAATTAAAATTGCATTACCAAATATTTATTGCATAATTTGGAATTTCAAAAAAACTTTCAAGAGGAAAAGTGCTTCAATTTAAATAACTAATCAAAATCCATTTTCTGCTTTCAAATATTTTTATTTGAACTATACAATTTTACTATTTTCAATTAAAATTGCATTACCAAATATTTATTGCATAATTTGGAATTTGAAATAACTTTCAACGGGAAAAGTGCTTCAATTTAAATAACTAATCAAAAACCATTTTCTGTTTTCAAATATTTTTATTTGAACCATACAATTTTACTATTTTCAATTAAAATTGCATTAACAAATATTTATTGCATAATTTGGAATTTGAAAAACTTTCAACAGGAAAAGTGCTTCAATTTAAATAACTAATGAAAAATTCATTAACTATTCAAATTATAAACATTTATGCCATTTTCAATTAAAAATTCATTAACTATTTTTTCTGCATATTTCATTAACTAAGAAGCCGGGCTAGGAATCTTCATGCCCGCCGTTTTGAATATGGTTTCAATCGGGCATAACAAAGTCAAAAATGATCCAAACAATGTGAAACCTTCACGTGGTGTCATATTATGTGTCATAGTTGCAAGGAAAAATATTGAACTTAAAAAATTACAAACATCATAAAAAATCCTTTACAAAATGACCTATCATGTTCGAGGTTTCATGGCATTTAGGTCAAACCACCAATGTTATGGCTAGAATAAGGGCATAGTTTGTGATAATGTGCCCATATTGTGCACACGTATGCATCTTGGGATGGCTTACGATGTTGCAGGAGGAAGTTTTCCTTTTCAACGCACGAAAAAGCCAATTTCCATTTTCGAGGTGCCGAAATCGGGGTGTTCTGTGAAGCAACCACCAAATTAAAGCTTGGCATTGGTACCAACCCATTTTTCAAAAATACTAGACCACCTTATATGGACAATTTCCAAACTGGTGTATCTGGAACCTTTCCGCCCATCCGTCATGAAAAAGACAAATTCCTACCGAATCGGTAGGAGGTTGCCCAGATTTGAACTACAAGTACATGATATAATGTTTGTGAATTTTTAAAAAAATCATTTATAGGTTCACAATATGCTATTTCATCAGAGATCCACTTCAAGTTCAGTGAGACTCAGCCCCGGGCTAAGAAGCTTCATGCCCGTCATTTTGAATATGGTTTCAATCGGGCATAAGAAATTCAAAAATGATCCAAACAATGTGAAACCTTCGCGTGGTGTCATATTATGTGTCATAGTTGCAAGGAAAAATATTGAACTTGAAAAATTGCAAACATCATAAAAAATCCTTCACAAAATGACCTATCATGTTTGAGGTTTCATGGCATTTAGGTCAAACCACCAATGTTATGTCTAGAATTAGGGCATAGTTTGTGATAATGTGCCCATATTGTGCACACATGTGCATCTTGGGATGGCTTACGATGTTGCAGGAGTAAGTTTTCCTTTTCGACGCACGAAAAAGCCAATTTCAATTTTTGAGGTGCCGAAATCGAGGTGTTCTGTGAAGCAACCACCAAATTAAAGTTTGGCATTGGTACCAACCCATTTTTCAAAAATACTAGACCACCTTATATGGACAATTTCCCAACTGGTGTATCTGGAACCTTTCCGTCCATCCCTCATGAAAAAGACAAATTCCTACCAAATCGATAGGAGGTTGCCTAGATTTGAACTACAAGTACATGATATAATGTTTGTGATTTTTTTAAAAATAATTTATAGGTTCACAATATGCTATTTCATCAGAGATCCACTTCAATTTCAGCGAGGCTCAACCCCGGGCTAAGAAGCTTCATGCCCGCCGTTTTGGATATAGTTTGAAACGGGCATAAGAAATTCAAAAATGATCCAAACAATATGAAACATTCGCGTGGTGTCATATTATGTGTCATAGTTGCAAGGAAAAATATTGAACTTGAAAAATTGCAAACATCATAAAAAATCCTTCACAAAATGACCTATCATGTTTGAGGTTTCATGGCATTTAGGTCAAACCACCAATGTTATGTCTAGAATCAGGGCATAGTTTGTGATAATGTGCCCATATTGTGCACACATGTGCATCTTGGGATGGCTTACGATGTTGCAGGAGGAAGTTTTCCTTTTCGACGCACGAAAAAGCCAATTTCCATTTTTAAGGTGCCGAAATCGGGGTGTTCTATGAAGCAACCACCAAATTAAAGTTTGACATTGGTACCAACCCATTTTTCAAAAATACTAGACCACCTTATATGGACAATTTCCCAACCGGTGTATCTGGAACCTTTCCGTCCATCCCTCATGAAAAAGACAAATTCCTGCCGAATCGGTAGGAGGTTGCCCATATTTGAACTACATGTACATGATATAATGCTTGTGAATTTTTTTTAAAATCATTTATAGGTTCACAACATGCTATTTCATCAGATATCCACTTCAAGTTCAGCGAGGCTCAGCCCCGGGCTAAGAAGCTTCATGCCTGCCATTTTGAATATAGTTTGAAACAAGCATAAGAAATTCAAAAATGATTCAAACAATGTGAAACATTCGCGTGGTGTCATATTATGTGTCATAGTTGCAAGGAAAAATATTGAACTTGAAAAATTGCAAACATCATAAAAAATCCTTCACAAAATGACCTATCATGTTCGAGGTTTCATGGCATTTAGGTCAAACCACCAGTGTTATGGCTAGAATCAGGGCATAGTTTGTGATAATGTGCCCATATTGTGCACACATGTGCATCTTGGGATGGCTTACGATGTTGCAGGAGGAAGTTTTCCTTTTTGACGCAAGAAAAAGCCAATTTCCATTTTTGAGGTGCCGAAATCGGGTTGTTCTGTGAAGCAACCACCAAATTAAAGTTTGGCATTGGTACCAACCCATTTTTCAAAAATACTAGACCACCTTATATGGACAATTTCCCAACCGGTGTATCTGGAACCTTTCCGTCCATCCCTCATAAAAAGACAAATTCCTTCTGAATCGGTAGGAGGTTGCCCAGATTTGAACTACAAGTACATGATATAATGCTTGTGATTTAAAAAAAAACATTTATAGGTTGACAACATGCTTTTCATCAGAGGTCCACTTCAAGTTCAGCGAGGCTTAGCTCCGGGCTAAGAAGCTTCATGCCCGCCGTTAGTCAATTAATTAGTACTAATCTAAAAAACAAAATTAAAGCCAACAACCGGGACTAAAGATATGATGAACCTTTAGTCCCGGTTGGAGGCACCAACCGGGACTAAATGTGGATGTGGCGACAACATGTCGACACTATGTCCCCAGTGAGCAACACTAAGCCAGTAAATGATGACACTATTTTGGGTGGATGGCAGCACTATGCCAGGTGTGAGTGTGTCGACATTATGTCATCAGTGCCCGACACTATGTTGTGCTGCTTAATCTATAAATAGGTATGCATTATTGTGAAGAACTGCAAGATGGTGTGCGAGACCAGGGACACCACTACGGCGGAGCTTCTCGAAGATGTCTTAGGATCCCGTCCTCAGACATCTTCAGGAGCTCGCCGTAGAGGCACTCTCTAATATGTGAAATTAGTTAGCTCCACCAGCATACTGATCTAGCTAGAGAAGATATAAACTGAAAGATGGTGTGCGAGAGCAGGGACACCACTACGGCAAAGCTTCTCGAAGATGTCTTAGGATCCCGTCCTCAGACATCTTCGAGGAGCTCGCCATAGAGGCACTCCCTAATTTAATTTGGTAGCTCCTCGGCGTGTTCATGTTTTTGGTTTGCTTAAACGACCGGTGATTAAAATGCTAGGGCGCCACTATATATATGTATGCCTTCATAGTTTTGGTTCTTATTTTTGTTGCAATGGATTTTGTGACGGCAGATAGAAGAAGAAGAATATTTTGTTGCTCGACGGGGATATGTACATGATATAATGCTTGTGATTTTTTTTAAAAATCATTTATAGGTTCACAACATGCTATTTCATCAGAGATCCACTTCAAGTTCAGCGAGGCTCAGCCCGGGGCTAAGAAGCTTCATGCCTGCCGTTAGTCAATTAATTAGTACTAATCTAAAAAACAAAATTAAAGCCAACAATCGGGACAAAAGATATGATGAACCTTTAGTCCCGGTTGGAGGCACCAACCGGAACTAAATGTGGATGTGGCGACAACATGTCGACACTATGTCCTCAGTGGGCAACACTAAGCCAGTAAATGACGACACTATTTTGGGTGGGTGGCAACACTATGCCAGGGGTGAGTGTGTCGACATCATGTCATCAGTGCCCGACACTATGTTGTGCTGCTTAATCTATAAATAGGTATGCATTCTTGTGAAGAACTGCAAGATGGTGTGCGAGACCAGGGACACCACTACGGTGGAGCTTCTCGAAGATGTCTTAGGATCCTGTCCTCAGACATCTTCGAGGAGCTCGCCGTAGAGGCACTCTCTAATATGTGAAATTAGTTAGCTCCACCAGCATACTAATCTAGCTGGAGAAGATATAAACTGAAAGATGGTGTGCGAGCGAGGACACCAATAGAAGCTTCTCGAAGATGTCTTAGGATCCCGTCCTCAGACATCTTCGAGGAGCTCGCCATAGAGGCACTCCCTAATTTAATTTGGTAGCTCCTCGACGTATTCATGTTTTTGGTTTGCTTAAACGGTCAGTGATTAAAATGCTAGGGCGCCACTATATATATGTATGCCTTCATAGTTTTGGTTCTTATTTTTGTTGCAATGGATTTTGTGACGGTAGATAGAAGAAGAAGAATATTTTGTTGCTCGATGGGGATATGTACATGATATAATGCTTGTGATTTTTTTTTAAAATCATTTATAGGTTCACAACATGCTATTTCATCAGAGATCCACTTCAAGTTCAGCGAGGCTCAGCCCCGGGCTAAGAAGCTTCATGCCCACCATTAGTCACTTAATTAGTACTAATCTAAAAAACAAAATTAAAGCCAACAACCGGGACTAAGGATATGATGAACCTTTAGTCCTGGTTGGAGGCACCAACCGGGACTAAATGTGGATGTGGCGACAACATGTTAACACTATGTCCTCAGTGGGCAGCACTAAGCCAGTAAATGACGACACTATTTTTGGTGGGTGGCTGCACTATGCCAGGCATGAGTGTGTCGACATTATGTCATCAGTGCCCGACACTATGTTGTGCTGCTTGGGTGGCAGCACTATTTTGGGTGGCAGCACTATTTTGGGTGGGTGGCAGCACTAAGCCAATTTCCATTTTGAGGTGCCGAAATCGGGGTGTTCTGTGAAGCAACCACCAAATTAAAGTTTGGCATTGGTACCACCAAATCGGGGTGTTCTGTGAAGCCAATTATCATATAAAATTTTCATACATCACATAAAGTTTCCATACATTACATAGATTTACATAGGGTTTAGGGTTTAGGGTATGAATCCTTCGTCGCGTATGTCGATCCCTTGCCTATGATCGCTTCTTAGGCCATAACCATGGAGCATCTTCTTTGCTTAACGGGATGCTTGGGTCAGTTTTCACGGTGAAGGGCGGAATTTCATCAAACTTATCATAATCTGCTGACATGTCTGTCTTGTCCTCGACTCCCGTGATGTTTCTTTTCCCTGAAAGAACTATATGACGCCTTGGATCATGGTCTGATGTATTCGTTTCCTTATTTTTTCTTTTTTTTGGTCTAAAGGACATGTCCTTCACATAAAAAACCTAAGCCACATCATTGGCTAGGACGAATGGTTCGTCTTTGTAACCAATATTCTTGAGATCCACTGTTGTCATTCCGTACAGCTGGTCTACCTTTACCCCTTCTCCAGTCATGTTGACCCAATGATGACCCACAAGTATAGGGGGTGTATCGCAGTATTTTCGATAAGTAAGAGTGTCAAACCCAACGAGGAGCGTATAGGTCAAGCATCGGTATGGATCAGGAATTCTCTACAAATACTTAGCAAACGGATTTTTAGGGGTTTTTGATAAAGCAAGTAAACAAAGTACGAGTAAATAAAAGACAGTAGGAATAAATGTAGCAAGTGGCCCAATCCTTTATGCATCAAAGGACGGGCCGGTTGTATTACTTAAGATGACCAAACGTTCTCGAGGACACATGGGAAGACTGTCAAGTGCTTTCGCTTCATATAGTTGATTAATCTTCTTTAGCTTGCTAAGTGTTGTGTGGGTGAACCTGTTCTAATGTACCGACCTTCCCAAGACTAATACATACTTGTGATTATAACCCTTGCAAACATCCGTAAGTACAAGAAAGTAATTAAGGTAGAAACCTAACCACAACTTTAAACTCTAAGACCCTTACGTCCCTTGTGCAATGGTTTCCTAACGGGGGTTCAGGTTTCACACTCCGCAACCCCTACGATTAGTAGCCAAATACACAATGCATTCCCCTAGGCCCATATAGGTGAAGTGTCATGTAGTCGACGTTCACATGACACCACTAGAAGAAGTACACCACAACTTAAATATCAAACCATTGAATCTTTCTCAACACAACTCCACTACTAACAACATGACTTATCCCAAGTCCTCAAGAACAAAACGAACTACTCACAAGACATCATGTGGATCATGATCAGAGATGGAATAATGATGTATAACAATCTGAACATAAACAACAATTCAACGGTTCACTCAATAGCATCAACTACAAAGAGTAATCAACACCGGGAAAGTTTCCCCTATGAACTAATGCAAGATTCAACTCAATTGTTACATCAATATGGAGATGGTGATGAGAGTGCTAATGGTGCTGATGGTGGTTGTGATGATGATGATCTCGATGAAGTCTAGCTTGATGGTGGTGTTGATGGCGACGATCTCCCCTCTCCGGGAAGGAATTCCCCCGGCAGAAATCTGTCTACCGGAGAGATCTTTCTCTCTCGGTGTTTTCCGCCCCGCAGAGGCGGCGGAATCTTTCTGTGGTCGCTTCCCGAGTATTAGGGTTTCGGGAGGATAATATACGCCAGAGGGGAGTGTCAGGGGTGGACCAGGGCAGCCACACCACCTGGTGGCGTGGCCTGGGCAGGCCCACGCCAGGGGGTGGTGTGGTCCCCCTGTGGCCCATCTCCAGCCCCCCTTCTGGCTTCCTTCGTCTTCTGGAGAAATAGGATTTTCCGTTTATTTTTCCGGATTTTCTGATCTTCGTGAATTTTGCCTCCAAACAGCACCCTTTTCCATCAGAATCCTGAATGCAGTGGTCCATGCTCCAAAATTCATCAACCATGCAAAAACAGATGAAATAACATAAGTATCACCTTTCAATACGAAATATATCAATGAATAACAGTAAATTATGACATAGAATAGTGATGGAAAATGGACGTATCAACTCCCCCCAAGCTTAGACTTCGCTTGTCCCTGTTTAAAACGAGCTCAATAAACATGGCCTCAGGTTTATGGAGTGAAGAGTCGATAAAAGAATATGGACAAGAAGCATCACATTCATCAAATACATAGATCATAATAGAAGACAACTCACTATTATATAACTCAACTTGTAATGGGTAAAGGAAACACAATAAATATACATAAAGTGAATCATAATTGGTAATGGCAAACTTAGCTCTTGGTCAAAGAATAGTTGATAATTTGCTGGAGTTCACAAATAACTGGTTTTCAATGATAGCTTTCAAAGTAGTAAACATCAAGATAAGAGCAATGTGCAAAACAAGGAACATAAGAAACATGATTGAATAAATCATCATATGAATGAATGAAACACAACAACTCAAAATACTTGCTGAGGTAGAAGGGAATAGGTTTACTGACTCAACTACAAAGTAAAAGAAAGGCCCTTCAAAGAGGGAAGCAGGTATTGCAAGTATCATAAAGAGCTCCCAAAAATTATGATACTTACTAGCTTTTAGCTCTCATTGCCCCTACCATAGGCATCTTTAGGTGATTAAGGTTAAAGTGATAAAATATGAGGATATGCATTGACAAGTTGTAAATTGAGAATCTCATGTCCCTTGAATACGAGGGCTGCTCCTCATGCTACTCAAGTTTAGTCACCGGTAAGTTCTTGTCATCGTAAGCATATGTGTATCATAGAGAACTTAACGGGTACCCCTTGCCCGATGATACGGAAGAATCCCCATATCAAAATGACAAGGCAAGCAGACAACAAGTATCTCAGCAATCTTCTTATTTACCATGGGAATATGGTGCTTTTTTCTCTCTTTCCTATTTTCATAATATCTGCTTTTTTCTTTTCTCTTTTATTTTCTCAATATCGGACTCTTTTTTTTATAAGAAGAATGCTTCATAGATACTCGTTATGGTTACGCTGCAGGTTTCCACCATGTCAGCATGGATTAGACCAACGGCCCATGCGTTTCTCTAACACAAATGCATAACTCCATGGACTTACAAGCTCCCCTTTCATTTCACACCAATGACATCCATAGACAAAAGAACATGATATCAACTTGGTACAAAGTACCAGTGCAATGTTGAAAGCATTCCCCATGACATCATGGTTCTGCTAATTCACAACTCACAAAGCGCAAGCATATACGCAACATAGATGGGCACAATGGTTCAAGTTTATTAGATGCAAGGAAGTAAAGTGTGCCATCAATTTTGTGAGAGCTTTAATCACTAATTTTCACATAACAAGTTTAATTTGGGAGGTAGATAAAACAAGAATTTACTTGGAATAGCAATAATGCTAATAGGTAGGTATGGTGGACACAAATGGCAAAGGTTTTGGTTTTAAAGGAGTGGATGCACGAGAAGAATTCCCTCTCGGTACAGGTTTTTGGCTAGCAAGGCTGGGTAGCAAGTACAAGAGTTGAAGGAAACAAACAAACATACAAGTGATAAAGACAAACATGCAATCTTCCTTGGAAGCACAAAATATCTTAACTAGAGAATACTAGACTTATGAGCAAATCAAGAAAGAAAGATGATGAAATTATTTTTCTTTAGAGTACTTTTATCTTTTTCATTCAACTCTCAAAAATAGTGTTGCTACTGACCGAGCCAGGTTTGCCAAAACCAACTAAATTAACTCAATGATCCCAAAGTGATACCAATACTAACAACAAGATCAATCACATAATCACGAATTGAAAACTAATATAAGCTATGCAAAAGAGTGAATGATAGAACTTCTCATTAATAATCCATAACGGCAACTCACACCAAGGGATACGTATCTAACAAGAGAGGGGACACTTCCATAATGCAAACCATACTACATAATAACTTCTCTATTCATGATATGACTCTACTAAAAAGGTAAAAGATAGAAGATAGTGATGTGATACCACGGCACTCCCCCAATCTTGGAACAAACCAAGGGGATGCCAAACTTGATGACGAATTACTCCTTCGGTGGTGGTGGTATCCTCTCGATGAGCTCTCTGATAAGTTTCCCCAAGTCCTTAATCTTGAAAGTGAGATTACAAATCAGCTGTGAGTTTTTCTCAATGCGGCTCGTGATCATGTCGGGTTGAGAGTTCCAGCTCTTTCTATTCTTTCCCCACTCTTCCTCCTTGAAGTCTTATTTTCCAGGGATCTGCACGGTGATGAGGAGGCTTCCCTCCAATTGACATAGTCCTGGCAGGGTTTGCCACCACTCCAATGCTTGCAATGGTAGTGTCGTTGTGCTTTGCCTCCTCTTCATCTACACTTATTACTTGAGTCATAAAACCTTTCTCTTCCTTATTACACCATTATCTCCACTTCCTGGAAATTTCTTTCACACAAAACTTCACACAGTTCTCATTAGCAACATTAGTATAAGTGAAGTGATAAAACCTTTTGTGTCCAAATTCAACTGAAAACCATCAAAACATAAGCTACTGAAGCAACTCCTTTTGAAAACCCAAAAAGAATTCAAAAAGGAAATCGAATAAAGAAGCAAATGCAAAAGTGGCAAAAACTGTCAAAACAAACCAGCAGGTAAAGATCAATTTTTTCAAAAATCTTGTGTTGCTCAAATCAAAAAGTGCAAAACTAACAAAAGTTAAATAACAACCTGGGCAGAATCACAAAAAATTACAGGTCAATCCGACATACAGAGATCTCTCACGAATTTTTACGGTGAAGCACAAAAATCTGTTTCGGGACAGCAACTTCCCCAAATCTTACTTCTCTCTCATTAGAGGTTGATCTTGACACAAAAACCAAACAAAACGGATAAGGAGCGGTTATTACCGAAGTAATAAATTCCAAGACTCAAAGAAACAAAAACAAGCTGAAAGCAAAAACAAATTGGGTTGTCTCCCAAAAAGCTCTTTCTTTATAGCCATTAAGATGGGCATGATAATTTCGAAGATGCTCACATAGGAATATGAATTGAAGTGGAAGAGAGCATTAAGAAGCAAAAATACACGCATTTAAGTCTAACCCACTTCCTATGCAAGGGAATTTTGTAAACAAACAAGTTTTTGAAACCAGAGGCTACTTGCATAAGAAGGCAAAACAAGTGCAACACAAAAACTTTCAGCATAAAACGAAGAAACTTGATATTATTGAGATACATAAGAACACTTTTCCCTCTCTCATAATAACTTTCGGTATCATGCATAAACTTAACAATATAACTATCACAAGGACCATCATAACAATGATCACTTATTCTAACAGAAAACACAGGAATACTAGCTCTCATAACACTACTATGTGAAACAATATTTGAGGTATCCTTACAAAGGATAGTGTGTCCCTCTTCTTCATATTTAGTGACAAAGTCTTTCACATTTGCTATTATAGGTTCATCAACCATTTGTTTATCAGGTTCAACAGCTTTATTTGTACTTTCATTAACCATACTAGCTATCATAGAATGTGCCTTTATCTTAACTGGGAAATGCATTTTCTCAATGTAAGGTTTAGGTAAGACATGATTAGTAGTATAAACTTCAGTATTTCTTGCAGGAACACTCTTAGCAACATCTTTATAAGGTTCATGATACTTATTCCACTTCTTTTTAGGCACTTCAATGTAGGAAGCAAAAGCCTTAAAATAAGAAGCAATAGCTTGAGAGTCTAGACCATAAGCATTTTTAATATTTTGGAAGTCATCAGTTCCCATAAAAGATTCAATGCATTCATAATCGTAATTTATACCTGATTTTCTACCTTTGTCATTCTCCCAAGCTTCAGCATTGTCTTGAATACGGTCCATAAGATCCCATTTAGCTTCTTCTTCCATGCGAGTGAATGATCCAGCACAAAAAGCATCCAATAAATCCTTGTCATGTAGAGGGAGCCTTGCATAAAAGTTATTGATAATAATATTGTTGGGGAGCTCATGAATGGGACATTTGAGCATTAGTAACTTCAATCTCCCCCAAGCTTGAGCTGTACTCTCTCCATCAAGAGGCCAAAAGTTGTATATTTTATTCCGATCTTTATGAATCTCACTAGGAGGATAACACTTTGAATAAAAGAGAGGCACTATTTCCTCCCATTCCAGAGCTTAACCATTCTTCAACAGCTTATACCATTCCTCAGCTCTTCCTTTTAGTGATAATGAGAATAACTTCTTCTTAACTTGATCTGTAGTAATACGTGCACACTTGAACAACCCGCATAATTCGTGTATAAAGAGTAAATGATCACCGGGATGGACAGTTCCATCCCCAACATAGTAGTTATCCATAACACGATCAATAATTCTTGTAGGTATTTTAAAAACATCATTCTCAGCAGGTGGTGGCTTATCTACTACCTTAGCAGTGGTAGTAGCATTACCAAATAAGAAACTCATCGAATTATCCATAACGAAAATAAAGCAACTAGCAGAAGTAAACAATACTCACAGTAGAAGTTTCCTTTACCAGTTCCACTCTCCAATAGCGCTTCACTCCCTGGCAATGGCTCCAGAAAACAGTCTTGATGACCCACAAGTATAGGGGGTGTATCGCAGTATTTTTGATAAGTAAGAGTGTCGAACCCAACGAGGAGCGTATAGGTCTTGGCTAGTTGTATGGATCAGGAATTCTCTGCAAATACTTAGCAAACGGATTTTTAGGGTTTTTTGATAAAGCAAGTAAACAAAGTACGAGTAAATAAAAGACAGTAGGAATAAATGCAGCAAGTGGCCGCAAAGGACAAGCCGGTTCTATTACTTAAGATGACCAAACGTTCTCGAGGACACATGGGAAGACTGTCAAGTGCTTTTGCTTCGTATAGTTGATTAATCTTATTTAGCTTGCTAAGTGTTGTGTGGGTGAACCTGTGCTAATGTACCAACCTTCCTAGGACTAATACATACTTGTGATTATACCCCTTGCAAACATCCGTAAGTACAAGAAAGTAATTAAGGTAGAAACCTAACCACAACTTTAAACTCTAAGACCCTTACGTCCCTTGTGCAATGGTTTCCTAACGGGGGTTCAGGTTTACATCACTCCGCAACCCCTACGATTAGTAGCCAAATACACAATGCATTCCCCTAGGCCCATATAGGTGAAGTGTCATGTAGTCGACGTTCACATGACACCACTAGAAGAAGTACACCACAACTTAAATATCAAACCATTGAATCTTTCTCAACACAACTCCACTACTAACAACATGACTTCTCCCATGTCCTCAAGAACAAAACGAACTACTCACAAGACATCACATGGATCATGATCAGAGATGGAATAATGATGTATAACAATCTGAACATAAACAATAATTCAACGGTTCACTCAATAGCATCAACTACAAAGAGTAATCAACACCGGGAAAGTTTCCCCTATGAACTAATGCAAGATTCAACTCAATTGTTACAGCAATATGGAGATGGTGATGAGGGGGCTGATGGTGCTGATGGTGGTGATGATGATGATCCCGATGAAGTCTAGCTTGATGGTGATGTTGATGGCGATGATCTCCCCTCTCCTGGAAGGAATTCCCCCGACAGAAATCTGTCTGCCGGAGAGATCTTTCTCTCTCGGTGTTTTCTGCCCCGCAGAGGCAGCGGAATCTTTCTATGGTCGCTCCCCGAGTTTTAGGGTTTCGGGAGGATAATATACGCCAGAGGGGAGTGCCAAGGGTGGACCAGGGCGGCCACACCACCTGGTTGGGCGGCCTGGGCTGGCCCGCGCCAGGGGGTGGTGTGGCCCCCTGTGGCCCATCTCCAGCCCCCCTTCTGGATTCCTTCGTCTTCTAGAAAAATAGGATTTTCCGTATATTTTCTCGGATTTTCTGATCTTCGCGAATTTTGCCTCTAAACAGCACCCTTTTCCATCAGAATCCTGACTGTAGCGGTCCATGCTCCAAAAGTCATCAACCATGCAAAAACAGATGAAATAAGATAAGTATGACCTCTCAATACGAAATATATCAATGAATAACAGTAAATTATGACATAGAATAGTGATGCAAAATGGACGTATCACCCAACTGCACCTAAACAAAGGGACCTTAAAAGTAGGTCCATAGTCAAGTTCCCATATCTCCTCTATGTAACCATAGTATGTGTCCTTTTTCCCATGCTCGCATCTTGCATCAAAGCGGACACCACTGTTTTGGTTGGTGCTCTTTTTATCTTGGGCAATCGTGTAAAATGTATTCCCATTTATCTCGTACCCTTGGAAAGTTAATACAATCGCAGATGGTGTCGCAGCCAACAAGTAGAGCTGATCTCCAATAGTGGTGTCATTCATGAGATGTAAGTGCAACCAAGTGCCAAAAGTCTCCATGTGATTTTCTTTAATACAGTATTCATCCTTCCCCGGGAACTTGGAGCGTACAACATTCATGTGTTCCTCGATGTACGGATCCACGAAGGTAGAACTTTGTAGAACTATGTAGTGTGCTTGATTCAAAGAATGCTCGTCCCTAAATATCATTGCTTTCTTTCCTAGTGTGCCTTTTCCACTCAGTATCACCTCATACCGTGATTCAGGAACACCAATCGGATTAAGGTCAGGAAGAAAGTCTACACAGAACCCAATGACCTCCTCTGTTCCATAGCTCTTGGAGATGCTTCCTTCTAGCCTAGCACGATTACGAACATATTTATTTAAGACTCCCATGAACCTCTTGAAGGGGAACATATTGTGCAGAAATACAGGACCGGGAATGTAAATCTCTTCGACTAGGTGAACTAAGAGATGCGTCATAATATTGAAGAAGGACGGGGGAACACCAACTCAAAACTAACAAGACATTGGACCACATCCTTCTGTAGCCTTTCCAGACTTTCTCGATTAATTACCTTCTGAGATATTGCATTGAGGAATGCACATAGCTTCACAATGGCTAATCGAACATTTTCTGGTAGAAGCCCCCTCAATGCAACCAGAAGCAACTGCGTCATAATCACGTGGCAATCATGAGACTTCAGGTTCTAAAATTTTTTCTCTGCCATATTTATTATTCCCTTTATATTTGACGAGAATCCAGCCAGGACATTGATACTATAAAGGACTTCAAAAAAGAATTCCTTCTCTGCTTTGGTAAGAGCGTAGCTGCTTAAGTATTCACGACCTTTATCAGTATGCTTGTTGTATGGGTCTTTGATACGTTGCTGGTCCTCCCGTGCTTCTGGTGTATCTTTTGTCTTCCCATACACGTCCAGGAAGCCTAGCAGGTTCACGCAAAGATTCTTCGCCACGTGCATCACGTCGATTGAAGAACGGACCTCTAGGTCTTTCCAATACTCAAGCTCCCAAAATATAGATTTCTTTTTCCACATGGCCGTGTGTCCGGTAATGGGGTCTTTCAGAACAGATTGACCGCTAGGACCCTTTCCAAAGATTACTTCTAGGTCCTTCACCATACCAAATACATTAGCACCTTTAGGGATCTTAGGCTTCTTCCGGTAATCTGCCTCACCGTTGAAATGCTTGCCTTTCTTTCTTACTTGATGATTGGTCGGAAGAAATTTACGACACCCCAGATACACAACCTTCTTACATTTATCCAAATATGTACCTTTAGTCATATCTAAACAGTGTGTGGATGCATTGTATCCCTTGCTTAACTATCCTGAAATGTTACTAAGAGCAGGCCAATCATTGATGATTATGAACAACAACGCTCGTAGGTCAAATGGCTCCTGTTTGTGTTCATCCCACACCTTTGCACCTGGTTCTGCCCACAACTGCAAAAGTTCATCGACTAATGGCCTTAGGTACACATCAATGTCGTTGCCGGGTTGCTTCGGTCCTTGGATGAGCACTGACATCATATTGAACTTCCGCTTCATGCACAACCATGGAGGAAGGTTGTAGATACATAGAGTCACTGGCCAGGTGCTGTGACTGCAGCTCTACTCCCCAAAAGGATTCATGGCGTCTATAATTAGACCAAACCATAAGTTTCTTGCGTCACCTGCAAAGTTCGAGTACTTTCTCTCGATGTTTCTCCACTGCGACCCATCGGCGGGGTGTCTCAGTTTCCTGTCTTTCTTACGCTTTTCTTTGTGCCATCACAACCTGGCATGCTTTTTGTTTCTGAACAGACGTTTCAACCGTGGTATTATAGGAGCATACCACATAACCTTAGTAGGAACCCTCTTCTTGGGGGGCTCGTCATCGCCCTCAACATCACCAGGGTCATCTTGTCTGATCTTGTATCGACATGTAGTGCATACCGGGCATTTATCCATATTCTCGTACTTTTCACCGCGGTACAGGATGCAGTCATTAATGCATGCATGTATCTTCTCTACATCTAATCCTAGAGGGCAAATAGTCTTCTTTGCTTCGTACGTTGTCTTGGGCAGCTTGTTATCCTTTGGAAGCTTCGACTTCATTATTTCCAGTAACTTCTCAAATCCCTTGTCAGATAAGCCAGTCTCTGCTTTCCATTTCAGCAGTTCAAGTGTGGTACCAAGCTTTGTGCTGCCATCTTAGCAATTTGGGTACAACAACTTTTTGTGATCCTTTTGCATCGCCTCCAACTTAAGCTTCTCCCTTTCTGTATCACATTGTTGCTTTGCATCAGAAATGACCCGACCAAGACCATCAGCGGGCTCATCCGATGCCCGTTGTTCTTCTTCATTGCCGCCTCCCTCTTCTTCATTGTCTTCCATTACAGTATCACCATATTCTTTAGGGGACATAGGATAGCTGTCATCATCCTCCTCTTCTTCATTTTCTTCCAGCCTAACCCCTCTTTCTCCGTGCATGGCCCAACAATAATATCCGGGCATGAAACCTCTCCGAAGCAGATGAATTTGAAGGATTCTCGGGGCAGAGTGCTCCGCCACGTTCCGACAGTCGATGCAGGGACAAGGCATAAAATTATCCACTTTGTTTGCCTTAGCCAAATTGATAAATTTATGCAGGCCTGCAATAAAATCGGAATTGCATCGGTCGCTGTACATCCATCGCATCCGCGCATCGATCTGCATCATAATAATTAACCATGACAATGACATCGTGAATAGTGAAATGACCACCCTACATGGACACATGCAATATTTTTGTATCAATTACAGATAAAGAAGATAAGGTTGCTAACCTCGGCCGAGGATACCGTGTTATGCGAACTTAAGCGTGGCTCGGACATTTCGTCGAACACCTTGTGTGCAGTGTGAAGAAAAAAAACCTAGCATCCACCTCCCACACAAAATTCTAGAAAAAAATAAGTGGATGGACTGGGCTTATATATAGCCAGGGGAGGGTTTTTGGTCCCGGTTAATGCCACGAACCGGGACCAAAGTTCCCTACTGCGACACATGACTAACACGCCCCACCAGGTCGTTGGTCCCGGTTCATGCCATCAACCGGGACAAATGACCTAGGTGGGTGGGGGGGGCGTTGTTGCGCAGCCACGTGTCGTGAGGAGGGGCTTTGGTCCCGGTTCGTGTCATGAACTGGGACCAATGCCCACCGTCGCTTCGTCGTCCTCGCGTACAAATAGGACGCCACAACGCGTCGCTTTTGCCATCGCCTCGGCCTCTCTGCAATCTCCACCGCGCCATCGCCTTGCCCTCCGCACCTCTCCACCGCGTCGTCATCTCGCCTCCCCTTCCTCTCCAATCTCCACCGTGCCGCCATGGAGATGCCCATGATGAACTTCTACGAGGCGGTGATGTTCGCGCACTACAACATCCTCGCGCCGCCGGACGCGACGGTGCCCCACGGATGGCGCATCAGCTACGCGGGTGTGCCGGTGGCTCCGCTCCTCGTCCCTGGCGGATACGAGATGTAGAGCTTAATCGCGGAGCATCGCCACCAGATGCCCGCGTGGAAGAGGGCATTGCCCCGGTACGCGGCGGCCAGCCCGTACTGGCCCCGGCTGTTCAAGAAGGAGTGGAAGGCCAAGATTGGCAACCACATCGTTTACGGGCGCGTGGTGCAGCTAGATCTCCGCAACCGAGAAGGGCGAGAGAGGTTCTGGTCCATCCCTGGACGAACCATCTACACCGTCATCGACGCCGCTCGCCGCGCAGAGGAGCTCCGTTTTGCGAACAATGCGGAAATCGTGGAGGTTTCGTCCGACGACGACGAGGAAGCCGGTGGCTCGGAGGACAGCGACGGCGGAAGTGAAATTGTTGACTAGGAAGAATTTGTAAAATCGCACCTTTGTTTAGGAAGAATTTGTGGTTGAATTAATAAAATGTCTCGATTTAGATCTTTGTCTCGATTAATTTGTGGATTTTTTTTCAAAAATACTAGATCAATTCAATTTATGCCTTGAATTAACTTAGATCTCTGTCCCGGATTGCGGACCGTCGAGGGGTTTTTGGTCCCGGTTCGTGGCATGAACCGGGACCAATGCTCCGCAGAGCGCCATGTGTGCGTCGCGGTGGCATTGGTCCCGGTTCATGCGACGAACCGGGACCAATGCTTAGAGATGAACCGAGACCAATTCCCAGGTGGCATGAACCGGGACCGGTGCCTGGCATTGGTCCCGATTAAGGAAACGAACCGGGACCAATGGTATTTGGGTGCTGGACCAAAGACCCTTTTTCTACTAGTGGCTGTCGAAGCAAACAATGTTTTCCTTACCCATACCTTCTCTCTCCTCTTACCCATACAATTTTTGCTTACCCATATATGGGTAAGCTATTGGAGTTGCTCTGACGCTACATTTCCATTTGCTGTTGGGCTCCATTTCGAGAAAACAGGAAGAAAATCAGGAGGCTTCGGCGAAGGTGGAGAACTGGGAGAAATCAGGGTGCTCCTACGTGTCACGCTGTCATACACCACACGTCCTAAGTAGGCAAATAGAGAGATTTTTTTATGTTTTCTACTTTTTATGATTTTTTTATTTTGTTTTCCAACTTACAAAATATACACCACAAAGTTAAAAAGTACTCCCTCCGTTTGAAAATATAAGATGTTTAAGATTTTGAAAAGATTGTATCTCTTCGAGGCGGCAGCTTTCTCGGTGGTTGGGGACGGGGTCACCACTTTCTTCTGGACAGACAGGTGGATGCAGTGTGGACGGATCCGGGATATAGCGCCGAACCTCTTCGTGGCGGTCCCAGCGAGCGCGGTATCTGGCAGGGTCTGGCAGGAGGATGGCTGCATGATGTGCCCCTGATCTAGGCACTGCAGCCATTAGAGAGCTCCTCGAGGTTGCTGATCGACTAGAGTTGGTCACCCTAACGGAGGGAACGCAAGATGTCTTCAAGTGGAACTTGGACTCAAGCAACTGCTACACTGCCCGCTCCTGTTATCAAGCCCTTTTTGCGGGGCGAACCTCGATGGCTGGAGCTCTGCAGATCTAGCGCTCTCGCGCTCCCGCCAGCTGTAAGATCGTGCTCTGGCTTGCCATCAGAAACAATGTTGGACAGCTGACAGGCTAAGTCGATGGCGCCTCCAACACCCGACAGCATGTCCCTTCTGTGACCAATATGGAGAGACCATTGATCACCTGCTAATGGGGTGTGTCCTCGCACGTGAGGTTTGGGCAACTTGCCTGAGCTGGTGGAACAAAGGCCATTGTCTCCCGGACCACGACTCCAAATTGGTAGCTTGGCTTCAGGACATGCGGGGCGGCAAAGGTCGAGAGCGTGACCTTTGGACTGAGATCTCTCTCGTCTGTTGGACGCTTTGGCGCCACATGAACGATATTGTCTTCGAGGGGGCCATCCCCTGTAGGGATCATCCACAAGATTTCCGCGAAGGCGGACCTGTGGAGGACGGCAGGGCTATTCCGTGACTGCCTGGGGCAGGTGGATAGGTGGAGGTGTCCCGAGTAGTTAGTTAGGGTGTGTGTGCTATCCTTGTGACGGCTGGGAGTTGCGCTCGTGGCGCTTGTGCCACCGCGCGTTGTATTTGGGCCTCTTGGCCTTTTCCTTCTATGAAAAAGATACGTCTCATAGGACGTATTCTTAAAAAAAGTACGTAGTTCATACATGTTTGGAGTGAACCTACACACTAAAGAGGTCTAGATGCACTCCTTTCACATAGGTAGAATATCTTATATTTTGAAATGGAGGGAGTACTCTTCTACACTCCACAAAGTATATTGTACAAAGTACACACCATAAGAGCATCTCCACACGTGATCCTCATACGGGCTCCGGCGTGGCCATTTTTTGGGCCGTATGGGGGGGCACCAACGCGAAATCAGAAATGGGGCCGGCCGACTCCCAGCCGTGCACCCCAAACCGGCCATTTTTTTATTTTCTGAATTATTTCAACATAAGCAATCAGTTAAATTGGAACACAAATTCAATACAAATTCAACACAATTATTCAACAAGTTCAACATAGTAAACAAATAAATTATGTTTAACACACCACACAAATTAAACAAGTTTGAATCACAATGGCCAACAAACTAGAGAGTTGCTTTTATGTTCCACAAATGCTCGATCAAATCATTTTGCAGGTGATGATGAGTGTTGGAGTCTCGAAGTTCTTGACGCTTGGCCAGGAAAGAGGCAAAGGCAGTAGGCACCTGATGATCAACATCTCCAAGAGGACCCTAGCGATAGTATGGTTGAGTGTCAAACACTGGGTTCTCCCACTCGCTCTCGATGATCATGTTGTGCAAGATGATACAAGCAGTCATGACCTCCCACATCTGATCCTTGGACCATGTAAGCGCAGGGTACCGAACAATGGCAAATCGAACTTGCAGCACACCAAATGCCCTCTCCACATCTTTCCTGCAAGCCTCCTGGCACTGAGCAAACCAAGCTTTCTTCCCTCCAGGCACTGCATTTGAAATGGTCTTGACAAATGTTGACCACTTTGGATAGATGCCATCAGCCAGATAGTATCCCTTGTTATATTGGTGACCATTGATCTTATAAGCCACAGGAGGAGAATTGCCTGAAACAAACTTGGCAAACACATTCGAGCACTAGAGCATGTTGATATCATTGTGAGATCCTGCCATCCCGAAGAAAGCATGCCAAATCCAGAGATCCTTATCAGCCACTGCCTCAAGAACCACACTGCATGCTCCTTTGTGGCCCTTGTACATGTCCTAGTTTGCAAACAGACAGTTCTTCCATGCCCAGTGCATACAGTCGATGCTTCCAAGCATCCCAGGGAACCCTCTGTCTGCATTCTGTGCCAGCAGACGAGCAGTGTCGCTTTCATTGGGTGTGCATAGATATGTGTCGCCAAACACCGCCACAATTTCCCTGCAAAACCTATACATGCAATCAATGGCCGTGGACTCGGCCATGCGTATGTAGTCGTCCTGTGTCTCTCCAGGCATTCCATATGCTAGCATCCGAAGAGCAACTATGTATTTTTGGATAGTGGAGAAGCCAAGCGTACCGACGGCGTCCCTCTTCAGCTTGAAGAAGTCATCAAACTCCCTCAGCTTCTCGACGATGTTGAGGAAGAGCTTCCTGCTCATCCTGAAATGGTGGCAGAATGTGACATCGCTGTGCACTGGATCATTGGCGAAGTAGTCTGCCTCGGCTTGCTCTTGCAGCGTCCAGGCGCCGAGCCGCCGCGGACCGGCTTGTCCTCCTCGATGATCATGGACATGAGGGCAAGGAGGATAGACAGGTGCTCGTCGTCCCCCGCCGCCGCTGCATTCATCGCAGCGACCTCCTCATCCATCAGAACGGTCATGACCTCCTCGTCGTCCGAGTCCATCGCCTTGGCAAATGATCGAACACCTTGTGTGCGGGAAGGAAGTCGGGTGGGAGCAGAGGTTCGCCGGCCGGCGGTTGGACGCAAGGACAACGGAGGAAGAGGCTCGTAGGTTTATTTGGTGGTGAGGAGTGCTACTGGAGGCGGGTTCCCGACGGCGAGGTAGGGGTGGTCGCGGCGGTCGCCAGGGGGTAGGGGGGTCGAAAGGGTATAGGACAGGTTTTCTGGCCGTTTATCACCGACAAGGCTGGCCCGCAACATTTTCTCGACACACCGGCGCTCCCGCTCGCCTCCCTGTACATTGTGTTTCACCTGGGACCACCGACTAAATAATTGGACCGCCGACAGAAATTCTGAAATGAGGGCCGTGGCTGGTCGCGTTTTTTAGCGCCGGCGGCCCTCATAGGTCTTTGGGGGGAGGGGGGGAGGGATTTGAGAACCCCAAGTGAAGATGCTCTAAATTATAGTACACAAAGTATGTGGAGTACACGAATAGCGTGCACTACTCGGAGAACGCGATGTACTTCACGAAATACACTACGCGAGGTGCATAGAGTGCACAAAACACACTCCATGGAGTACACCACACGAAGTAAAGTACTCCCTAATTCTCAAAAAAAAGAGAAGTAAAGTACTCCCTATCCCTCCGTTTGAAAATATAAGATGTTTTAGATTTATAAAAAGAGTGTATCTAGACTTCTTTTATTGTATAGATTTATATAGGTTTAGAGTGAACCTATACACTGGTCTAGATACACTCTATTCACAGAGCTAAAACATCTTATATTTTAAAACGGAGAAAGTACATAAAAACACGGAGTACACCCCATGAAGTACATGGGAGTGAGTGGCAGACCCAGAAAATTAGAGGGTGGACACACTTAAAAGAAAGTTTTGCACTGGTTTTTCTATGATAAAAGTACTGTATGAGATATGAATAATACAAGTAGGCAATGATTCATAGCATCGCACGCAACTAGTTCAATAAATATGTTTTAAATGTGCATGATTCCAACACAACTGTGAAGTGTCGATTTTTACCATATATTTTTTTGTTGGAAAATCATATTCAGATGGTTGGAAGTGAGCAGTTGTTGGGGAGATGGTGTATTACTCTCGATATCCAATTGGACCGGAGATGCGGAATCAAGGCACATCAATAAGCTCCCACCCTCTTCGGTTTGTTCATCATCTACTACCAACGACAATGAAGAAGATGCAATTTTCTTTGCTTCATGTTTATCAAAAAGTGTCACAATGAGGCTCTTCCTTTTCATAATCAAATCTACAATTATAATAGATACATACAATTATATAAGCTATCGCACTATTGGCTGCCATTTATAAAAATAAATCGACAATCCTAGACATTAAATTGACAACAACACAAAAAACAAAAAAAATGTTGTACTAACTTTAAATCGATAATGAGCGGGCTCTGGTAACTCCCTGGTGGTTCGAATGAAGCTGCAGGGGCAATTTTAGTTCACCAAAATCGCCCCCACCTACTTCGGTGACCATTATTTATTCCTTTTACAGCGGGATGCTACATCCCCGGTGACAGGCGGAGAGCGGTCTTCGAGCCCTTTGGGGAGCACATATCCTTTGCGTTTTTCACCGACTACGAAGGTGGTTTGTGTAGGATTTCCGCAACAGATAACAAAAAAAATACTACACGGACCGTCATAATTGCCTAAGGATCTATCTAGAAGTAATGCAGTAACGGAGGAAGACAGTGGTAACGTACCCTTGAAGACTGAGAAAGCGTTACGCTCATGCGAGAGCATGGACACTAGTAGAAAAATGGACATCAATACCGGTTCCAGACGCCCTTTTGTACCGGAAAAGTAACCGGTACAAAAGATTCGGGACAAAAGCCCCCCTCCCCCTTTGGTACCGGTTCCTTACGAACCGGTATTAAAGGGGCCTCCACGTGGACATCCAGTAGACCGCAGGGCTAGGGACCTTTGGTACCGGTTTGTAACAAGAACCGGTACCAAAGGTTGGCTACCGCGGCAGAGAAAGTGCATAAATCTCTGCCGCGGCAGAAAATCGAGGGTTTAGGGTTTTAGGGGTATCAGACCGTTTCATCATACGAGAATCGCGTCGATGCGCCAGAAACGCATTTGGGTTTAGGTAGTACATGAAGATCTAGGTGATGCATATCAACTTGGTGCATATAATATAACACATGTAATTGCATAAGATCACAAAATTAACTAGTACAATCTTCATGCATGGTGGTACTCTCCGAGGCATACTATCTATTACATGTAGCATAGTGGTATTCTCCGAGTCAAACTATAGATTACATGTAGATCTTCATTCATAGTGGTACTCTGCGAAGTTAGGTATGACGTCCCGAAGGAAAAATCCCGCCAATTCCTCGCCAATTGCTTTGAAGCGGTGCTCGATTGAGATCCTGTCCCGCTTTCTTGCCAACTGTAAAAGAATGAGATACAAATGAATACATGAGCTATGTGTGTGTATATATATATATATCAAAATCACAATCAAACAATTATGACTGAAACTCAGCACAAGTTATGGTAACAAAATAAATTTGTGAATATTGTTTTCGTACCTCTCTATTTCTTTGATTATTCATTCTCTCGCTGACAATCTTGTGGATGTTTTCGCAAACGTAGTATCCACATAGATTAGTCCCTTTTGGTTGTTTCGCGCATTTCTGTACAAGAATATAATTCAATCAAACAATAATCAAGTATGATAAAGGTGTGTGGACCTAGGTAGTACTACTTACTTTGTTCGCACGCCATATCAGCTTCTGTTTCCATCCACCGGTCGGATCTTCCTCGATGAATTTTTTCCATACACTGCCCGACAAAAGAAAATGCATAAAAGAGTTATCAATTTGTTGATATCGGGAAATTAACGAAAAACCCGATAAGAATTAAAATTACTTTTTGAGCATCTCAAAAGCCGTCTTGTATAGTATAGGCTCTTTGGTTAGTGAGTCAAAGACTTCAACTTCTCCATCGTACATTTTAATGACGATAAGAATAAAGTGGAACCTGCGCACGTTCAAATATGCAGTGTCATAGATATAAGTCATCGGTTAAAAATTTAACATATGGTGAGCAAAATAGAATGTGTCATAAGACAGTAACACTCACTTGAAGTTGTAAGGCCAAAGTATTATCTTTTTGTCACGTTGCCGCTTCAAAAACCTTAACAAAGTCTCCGGTGTATCCTTGTTAAAGATGGGATCTTCTATGGTTATTTCATGCATTGTATCTAGGTCAATGAACCCAATGTCCGTGATTTCATCCCTTTTGCATTCGAGCTTCTTCGATCTGCATAATATAGCGCACAAAAGATTAAATTAAGGATAATTTGTAGACAATGAACGAGCTAAGCTAAAGACTTCTCAAATTACATTAATAAATCACTTACAAACAATAGCAACTGATGATAGATTTGTCGAGGGCCCGGAGATTGTATAACTGAAAAAGTTCACAGAAGTCAACGCTCACAGAGTATTCTTGGAAGTAGTGCTCATCCTTAACTCGCACCATGATTGCCTCGATCCCTCTCTTTGTGGCATTAGTGTACCACACATGCAAATTACGCATACTTGTTGGTAGCGACCTGATATTCTCGACCAAATCTTTTCCAAGAACAAATTTATATGCTACTTCAGCGATGGGGTAATTGGTTGTGTTTTGTCGAGAACTTTGAACGGCCTTCTCGTCAAACACCTTGAGAGGAGGGACCGATTGAACGGGTTGTTCTCCGAACTGGTGCACTTGTTTCCTTTTTATACCCGAGACCACCGATTTATCGGGTTTTTTCGCCTCCACCATATCATGATACGACCTTTCAATAGAACGCCTATAGTTAGATGGCGGCGATGGTACAGGGTCATATAGATTCTCAACGGTACGCACAACTTTCACCGGATCTAGAGTCTTCTCAAAAGGTATCTCTGGCACTTTCTTAGCAAAATGTTGTTCCACCTCGGACTTAGAGGTTTCGGTGCATTCCTCGATAGTTTTTTCCCAAGGTAACTTCTCAATAGGCGGTAGTGGTTTCTCCTTGCTAGGTCTCTTCCTAGGCGGTGTACCGTTTCGCTTAATGGGCGCAGTCTTACGTGGAGGATCTCGAGATGGTGGACGCGCGCTGGGGTCCCTCTCAGGTAGGTGTGGACTTTGCTGCTCATGTGGACTGCTACCAGGAGGAGTCGATCGCCATTGATGCTCATGCGGAATTTGCTGCTCATGTGGACTGCTACGAGGAGGAGTCGGTGGCCTTTGCAAAAGGATGATGTATTTCTTGGACCATAGGGCGAAACCTCGCTTGACATCGGCCAATGTCTTCTCCTCGTCACCTCCAGGAAAATCAAGCTCCACTGTTTCATAACCCGGAACAACATCATCCACCGCGACACAGACACAGCCAACTGGAATGGGCATATGATGGTGCGTTGCTCCATCTTCAGTTGGGTAAACATAGCCGACCGCCACCTTAACGAACACGTTCCTCATTGGCAAATGTAGCTCGCAATCTGTCTTCTCCGTGACATAATCCACGGGGTAGCTTCCTCCACATTCAAGATGCGAGGAACCCACACCGCTTCTTCGCTGAGATGGGGCGGCATCGGCTTGAGGATCTTGTAGAAACAGGTGATCAGTGCCCTCTGATTTTTCTCAAGCACCTCCACCCTATTTATCAATTCCGCTAACTTGGCTGACTCCTGCTTCTTCTTTCTCGAACGGCTTCTATAAGTGTCAGCGCACTCCGGCCACGCTTCCTTCATGGTGACACCTGGGAGGGCTCGTATCCGTCCAACGTGTTCAGGATTCCCTAGAGCGAGTGTCAGCTCGTCATTCTCTCTATCGGGAATGTACTCTCCCTTTCTAACTTTTTCAATTGCATCTATAAGCTCCATCGTGATTGCTTTAATTTTTTTCTTCCATTTTCCCTTTGCAACGATCTTCCCTGTCTTTGGGTCCAACCCTTCCCCATGCGCGAACAACCAGAACTTGGACCGGTCGGTCCAGTCCCATGTCTGTGGAGTGATTCCTGCCTCCATTAGTTTAGTTTCAAATGCTATCCACTTCGGAATGACAGTCTTGTAGCCACCTGACCCCAAATGATGGAAATGTTTCTTCTTTGAAGCATTTTTCATATTTGTGATTGATCGGGACACAGCTGTAGATGATTTCTTATACCTCTTAAATGCGGGCCAGTGATCTTTTATCTTCACTAGACTTTCAGTGAATACTGGATCTTCATCTTCATATCTGGCCCATAAATATTTCTTCCAGGTCTAGAATTGTGTGGCCATTGATACATTGCAAATGTATCTATAATTTTTGATGTTCCATGCTTGGTTTTATCCACTTTCTTGTGTTTTGTTCCAACTTTGGAGTACTTTTCATATGATTTCTTGGACTAACCTATTAACAAGAGCCACAGTGCCAGCTGCCTGTTTTCTGTTGTTTTTGGTTCCAGGAAAGTCAGAAAATAAATATTCTCGGAAGTAGAGGGGACAAAAGCCAAAGTGCCTATTTTTCCGGAAGGGATCAAGGGCCAGAATACGAGGTGGAGAAGGGCCAGGGGCCAGCCACACCACCTGGCCGCGCAGCCAGGGGGTGGTGTGGTGGCTCCCGGCACCCCCTCGGCCTCTCCTTCCGCCTATAAGTTGCCCTCAGGACGAAAACCCTAGGTACCCGATCAAAAATCCACGAAAGAGTCTATAGCTGCCGTCATCTCCATCCCTATATCGGGAGGGATCTGAAGCTCTTCCTGGCACCCTGCCGGAGAGGGGAATTCACCCTGGAGGCCTTCTTCATCACCATGCAAGCCTCCGGTGTGATGCGTGAGTAGTTCATCCTTGGACTATGGATCCATGTAGTAGCTAGATGGCTGGTTTCTCTTCCTTTGTGCTTTCATGTTTAGATCTTGTGAGCTCCGTTCATGATCAAGATCATCTATTCGTAATTCATACATGTCGTGTTTGCGGGGATCCAATGGATATTGAGATGCTATTTCAGATTGATTATTGATTCTATCATGTCTTTGTTATTTGAGATCTTGCATGCTTTCCGTTGTTAGTAGCTATCTTGGCCAAGTAGATGCTAGCAACTCCAAGAGTTAGTATTTATGCTCGATAGTGGGTTCATGCCTCGTAACTGGGAAGTGATGAAATCTCTAAGGTACTAGATGTGTTGTTGCTACTAGGGAGAAAACAACAATCCTTTGTTCATAGAACAATTGTATTGTTTACTTTACACGCAGTTCGTAAAGCAATAATCTGTTGCTTGTAACTTAATACTAGAGGGGGTTCGGATGATAACCTGAAGGTGGATTATTAGTCATAGATGAAGTTGGATGGCGGTCTATGTATTATGTTGTAATGCCCAATCAAGTCTCAAAGGAGTCAAGATGATTAGTATATGCATGTATTGTTTTCTCGGTGTTTGTCAATTGCCCCGCTGTAATTTGTTCACCCAGCATGTTATCTATCTTAAGGAGAGCCACCTCTAGTGAACTATGGATCCCGGTCCTTTTTCTTTACATACAATCTACAATCTTTTACTGCTTTGTGTTTAGTTTCTGCAAACTTTTACTTCTTTCCATTCGATACGTTTAATCCTTCGTTTTCCGCAAAACACGGTGAGATTGATAACCTCATCGCAAGTTGGGGACAAAGTTCTATGGTTGTGTTGTGCAGGTCTCCACGTTGCTACTAGCACCGGTAGTGTGCCCTGCCAAAGCTCAGCTAATAATACCTTTGGGGTGTTTCCTTGCTCCTACTGGTTCGATTAAACCTTGGTTTCATAACTGAGGGAAAACTTACTGTTGTGCTCATCGTACCTTCCTCTTGGGGTTCCCAACGAGCTCTACGTTGAAAGTCGAGCGCATCAGCCATCTTCTTAAAAGTCCATTCCTTGACTTTATTCTTCTGCCCTTCTGTCATGTCTTCCGGTAGGCTGAAGTGTGTTAGTAGACTGTCCCAAAGAAACGGTTTTAGAGTATCGTTGACATAACTAGCTTCAGCCCCTGCGTTCTTTGGCTTATGTCACTGTACAATGCTGATCGGTACATGGTCCCTAACAAGAACTCCAGCTTGATTTACAAATGTACGGCAGTGCTCCACCGGTTCACCATTAGCCTTAAATGCGGTGAGGGCTAACCTACCCTTGCCCTTTAGACGTTGCGTCGGGCCTCGTTGGGTTTTAACAGATTTGCTCAATGATCCAGAAGGCTATAAGAAAAATAATTCATTAATAAGTGCAATACAAATAAATCAATGCATCTAGTCTTGATATATAAATATACACCTCACCGGAGTTTGTTAAGAACACTTCGTTGTCTCTTCTTTCTTTAGACTCAAATCGCTCACTGACATCGTTCAGAAATTGTGAGGCGAAATCATCGTCATCTCCATCGGGTTCCGGTCCACGGGCACTCTCATATATCATTTTCTGCACCATTTCTTCTTGCTCCTCATCTCGGAAGAAGGTGTCATCCTCCATAGCTCAACGTCACTACAAAATTCATTACTCAATGAATAAGCAATCTATATGAATAAAGTCTATGCACAAAGTCTATGAATAAACCTCTATTTAGATTATGAATAAAGTCTATGCACAAAGTCTATATGCAATGTTGATAACAAAACTAAACAACACTTGTATGAATAAATTTAAACTCAAATGATTTGAATTTAATTCAAAATTTATCAAGTAATCACTACAAAATTTCTACACTACATAAAAATCACTAAAAATCACCTGCAAGGTGCAGATGCAAAACCCAGTAATCAATTATCAGCTCCACTATTGGAGTAAAAAAAACTCAGCTGTCACATATGTGGATATTCTATGTATCATACAAAAAAGCATAATCAGAAATTCCAATATGCTAGATTGCTAGAATTTTTATTTATTTTGAAAGGTAAGTAGAATATTTAAAACCTATAGTTGTTTGCTAACATAACCAACACCATATATTATACTAAGATTTTGATTTGGAATACATGCCGTTATTACATGTGGTTCCCGAACAATGTATCTATCTTCCTTGCAGAAAAATAAATAATGCCAAGTGCTCTAGAAATTATAGTGTCAAATACTTTTCCCAAATGAAGATGGAGCAAAAATCACCGAGGAGAGGTAGGGTCGGTGGAGGCTCACCGAGGCGCGGCGGCGAGGTCGGCGGAGGCGCGGCGAGGTCGGTGGAGGCGCGGCTGCAAGGTCGAGGCACGGCTCACCGCGGGGCGACGACGGCGACGTGGATCACCGAGGAGGTAGGGTGCACGCGGCATGGCTCACCGAGGGGCGACGACGGCGGCCAGCGAGGACGACGATGGTGGAGGCGCGGCGAGGTCGGTGGAGGCGCGGCGATGAGGTCGAGGCGCGGCTCACCGAGGGGCAACGACGACGGCCGGCGAGGACGACGGCGGCGGCGACAGCGACCGGTAGGGACGGCGACGACGGCGACGGCGACCGGTAGGGACAACGACGGCGGCGACGGAATTGGGAAGCCTGACGGCGTCTGTGTGTGGCTCCTCGCGATGGCGTCTGCGTGGCTTCCTCGCGAGGAAGAAACCACAGCGTCAAACCGGTACTAAAGGCCCTTTAGTACCGGTTGTTGGCAACAACCGGTACTAAAGGGTATTTTGGCACGCAGGGCCAAACCGTTTGCAAAAAATATTTACCCTCTTTTGTTTTAAATTTAGAAAATGAATAAATACCATAAATTCAATAACTAATTCATTTTTAATCAGAAAAATATGTATAATATATCAAAATATTCATAAAAATGAGATCTACAATTTAGACGCAATATCATGCATTGTTAAACAATTTTTACTACAAGTTTAATTAGAAGAACAAAAGAACCCCCGTAGGTGACTCCGAGGTCTCTCCTGTATTAGGGTTTGGACCCCTCGGATCCTTGTTAAATTGCAAAGCATGCTTTAGGGTCGCATTTCAATAAGGACAGATATCCTCACTTATTCATCGCTCGAAAAAGCCAATTTTTATCGCACGAAAAAGCTAATTTCCTTTTTTGAGGTACCGAAATCGCGGAAGGAAAAGGGCAGGAGGAAAATTAAAGTACATATCTCAACTGAAAATTAAGATACATGGCCAGATTATGTCACAATCGGCCGAACTTGTTTTCGAATATTGGAGTGATTTAGTCATAGTCGTGCCTAGTCCTATAAACGTCACCACTGTAGTCGTCGTAGTCGCCGATGTCGTCGTCGCTGGCATCAGGGTCGCGGTAGTCGAACCTCGGCGGGTGAGCACACGTGGGCTGAGACCGAGGGTAGCGCAGGCGAGGGCCACTGTAGGCCATGACACTCTGGAGAGTCCGGCCGCGCCACCACAGCCGACGACCGGCCTCGTTGAAGTTCGAACTAGGCGGGCCGTCCTCCTCGTGCCTGGCTAGCGCACTCTCATGCCGATTGATGAAGAAGCCGTCCCAAGTCGGGCTGTAGTCGGGATGCCACTAGGGATTCCTCCGCTGCTCTGGCGTGAGCTCGAAGTAGTAGTGGTTCGTGATGGCCATCTAGCGCACCACACCTACAGGGACAGGAAGTACCGGTATGCCTCCGACGCTCAACATCCAATCGATGGGGACGCGGTAGCCTGGCAGGCAGGGGTAGTTTGAGGCGCAAAGCGCCTCTGCCTCCCAGGGGGTTAGATATATGATGGAAGCCATGGGAGAGAGTGATGAGGTTTGCAGATATGAGTCTAGATGTGATATGTAAATGGAGGCCAAGCCTACATATATATAGTGAAAAAATAGCGGGAAGACGGAGGAGGGAAGCGGTGGAAAGCGCGGGAAGAAAATAGGCAGGAACGCAGTGGTGCGGGAAACCATCTAACCTTTAGTCCCGGCTAGTGGGTACAACCGGGACTAAAGATTGTTTTTGTGTCATCTAACAAAACTGTCGGTGGGATAAGGACGTGTGGGTAACCTTTAGTCCCGGCTGGCGGGTGCCACCGAGACTAAAGCTGTCGGCAGGATAAGGACGCGTGGGTGGATGCACTGCTCGATGAGATAAGGACGCGTGGGTGGACACACGACGCCCCTGTCGGAGGAACAAGACAAAGTAGAAGCGGCGCCGTGCCTATAAAAGGAGCATCGATACGCCATGGCAAGCAACTCAACAAGCCAACCTACAAGGTAGGGAGAGTTTCATTCCCATGGATGGAGGACAGGGTTGGGAAATCTCCCGTGGCAGGGCTTCTCGAAGATGTCGTTGGTGCTCACGCCCTACGGCATCTTTGGAAGCTCCGCCTCGGAAAAATTTCCCTGCAAGCCCGTGAGACTCTATCTCCTCTAACAGTTTTGGGTAAAGGGTTGGGAAATCTCCCGTGGCGGAGCTTCTCGAAGATGTCGTTGGTGCTCACACCCTACGGCATCTTCGGAAGCTCCACCTCGGAAAAATTTCTTACATACAGTAACATCATTACACAAAAATAAATGGGAAAGTGATTTCCATATTGAGATACACAAGTTATGATCCCTATCTAGTCTTCTGAATTTTCTTCGCGTGTTTCCCTTTCTTCTGATTGCGACGGAACCATGGACAATCTTCATTATTTAAAATGATGCTTGGGTCAGTTTTCACCTTGAAGGGTGGAATATCATCAAACTTATTATAATCTTCTGACATGTCTGTCTTGTCCTCTACTCCCATGATGTTTCTTTTTCCTGAAAGAACTATGTGCCGCTTTGGGTCATCGTATGATGTGTCCTCTTGCCTTTCTTTTCTTTTTTCGGTTTGGTAGACATGTACTTCACATAAAAAACCTGAGCCACTTCACTGGCTAGGACGAATGGTTCGGTGTCGTACCCTAGATTCTTGAGATCCACTGTAGTCATTCCATCTTGCTGGTCTACACATACCCGTTTTCAGGTTGAACCATTTGCACCGGAACAAAGGGACCTTGAAATTAGGTCCATAGTCAAGTTCCCATATCTCCTCTATATACCCATAATATGTGACCTTCTTCCCATTATCCTCTGCTGCATCAAAGCGGACACCACTGTTTTGGTTGGTGCTCTTTTTATCTTGGGTGAACGTGTAAAATGTATTCCCATTTATCTCGTACCCTTGAAAAGTCGATATAGTCGAAGATGGTTGCTTGGCCAACAAGTATAGCTGTTCTTCATCAGTGACATTCATGAGACGTGTTTGCAACCAACCGCCGAAAGTCTTCATGTGTTCTCCATCAATCCAATCTTCACGTTGCTCCGGGTATTCAGAGCGTAAAATATTCTTGTGTTCCACTATGTACGGAGCCACCAAGCTGGAATTATGTAGAACTATGTAGTGTGCTAGAGTGAAAGAATGTCCGTCCATACACATTGTTGCTTTCTTTCCTAGCGTGCCTTTTCCATGCAGTCTCCCCTCATAGCGCGATTTAGGAACACCGATTGGCTTAAGGTCAGGAATAAAGTCAACACAGAACTCAATGACATCCTCTGTTCCATAGCCCTTGGAGATGCTTCCTTCGGGCCTAGCACGGTTATGAACGTATTTCTTTAAGACTCCCATTAATCTCTCAAAGGGGAACATGTTGTGTAGAATTACAGGACCGAGAACGCCAATCTCTTCGACCAGGTGAACGAGGAGATGCGTCATAATATTGAAGAAGGATGGTGGGAACACCAACTCGAAGCTGACTAGACATTGAACCACATCCTTCTGTAAATTTTGTAGAGTTAGTGGTATCACCTTCTGAGAAATCGCATTGAGGAACGCACATAACTTCACAATGGGTACTCGAACATTTTCTGGCAGAAGCCCCCTCAATGCAACCGGAAGTAATTGTGTCATAATCATGTGGCAGTCATGAGACTTTAGGTTTTGAAACTTTTTCTCTGACATGTTTATTATTCCGTTTATATTCGACGAGAAGCCGGACGGGACCTTGATGCTACTCAGGACTTCAAAAAGATCTCCTTCTCTTCTTTGGTAAGAGCGTAGCTGGAAGTACCTTGATACTTCTCTGGATTCAGGTTGTTTCCTTCGTGGATAAATTGCTGGTCCTGCCGTGCATCCTGTGTATCTTTTGTCTTCCCATCACGTCGATTTTTCGTCACGTGCATCACGTCGATTGCAGAGTGAACCTCTAGGATTTTCTAGTAGGGTAGCTCCCAAAATATAGACATCTTCTTTCACATGGGTACGTGTCCATCAACATCATGCGGAACAGATTGTCCGCCAGGACCCTTTCCAAATATCACTTTTAAATCCTTGACCATATCATATATAACATCCCCAGTAGGGCGGGTAGGCCTCGTTCGGTTATCTGCCTCACCTCTGAAATGTTTTCCTCTGTTTCTTACGTGATGCTGCTTTGGAAGAAATCGACGATGCCCCAGGTACACATTCTTGTTTCCCAAATATATACTATCAGTCTCACCTAAACAGTGTGTGCATGCATTGTATCCTTTGTTTGACTGTCCTGAAATGTTACTAAGAGCAGGCCAATCATTGGTGGTTACAAACAACAACACTCGTATGTTAAATTCCTTTTGTTCGTGCTCATCCCACACAGGTACACCTTCTTCACGCCACAACTGTAAAAGTTCTTCAACCAATGGCCTCAGGTACACATCAATGTCGTTGCCGGGTTCCCTCGGGCCTTGGATGAGCACTAGCATCATAATGAACTTCCGCTTCATGCACAACCAAGGAGGAAGGTTATAGATACATAGAGTCACTGGCCAGGTGCTATGACTGGAGCTCTGCTCACCGAAAGGATTAAACCATCTGTACTTAGACCAAATCTTAAGTTCCTTGCGTCATCTGAAAATGACTTGAACTCTCTGTCTATTTTTCTCCACTGCGACCCGTCAGCGGGGTGTCTCAACATCACATCTTTCTTACAGTCCTCTTTGTGCCATCGCAACAACTTGGCATGCTCTTTGTTTTGGAACAAACGTTTCAATCGTGGTATTATAGGAGCATACCACATCACCTTCGCAGGAACCCTCTTCCTAGGGGTGGACTCGCCCTCAACCTCGCCAGGGTCATCTCGCCTGATCTTATACCTCAATGCACCACATACCGGGCATGCATTCAAATTCTCGTACTCCTCGCAGTAGAGGATGCAGTCATTGATGCATGCATGTATCTTCTGCACCTCTAATCCTAGAGGGCAGACAACCTTCTTTGCTTCGTACGTACTAGAGGGTAATACGTTCTCCCCTGTAAGCATCTTCTTTATTATTTTTAGCAACTTTTCAAATCCGTTGTCAGAAGTACCATTCTCTGCCTTCCATTGCAGCAATTCTAGTGTGGTACCCAGCTTTTTCTGGCCATCTTCGCAATTTGGGTACAACAGTTTGTTGTGATCCTCTAACATTTTCTCCAACTTCATCCTCTCCTTTTCACTTCCGCAGTTTATCTTCGCATCAAGAATGGCCCGACCCAAATCGTCATCAGGGTCATCAAAAATGGGCTCTTCTTCATCTTCGTCTTCCCGAATTCTACTATCACCGTATTCAGTGAACATAGGATAGTTGTCACTATCCTCTTCTTCTTTGTTGTCTTCCATTATAACCCCTCTTTCTCTGTGCTTGGTCCAACAATTGTAGCCGGGCATGAAACCATTCTCAAGCAGGTGGACGTGAAGGGTCTTTGAGGTAGAATAATCCTTCGTATTGTTACAGGAACTACATGGAGAATAAATGAAACCATTCGACCGCCTGTTTGCCTTAGCCACATTGAGAAAATAATGCATGCCAGTAATGAAGTCGGGATGGCATCGGTCACCGTACATCCATTGTCGATTCATCTGCATTATATATATAAGTATATCAAAAATCATTAATTACACAGCATCATGGATATATGGGTGACCAACTTAATTAATATTCAAGTTCATCACATAAAACTAAGTTTTTTTATAAAAAAGAAGAGGCTCGCCGAGGTGGTACGGTGCTGGGGGACGACGCTGGCGATCGACGGTGGTGAGGACGGGGATGATACTAAAACCTACAAATCATACTTTAATTTGAGCTCAAATTGCATATAAAAAGAATGAAATCCCTAACTTAGGCATTTCATCAAACACCTTGCTAGCACTACAAAATAATAAGAGTTAAACTAGGAAAGAAATGAGCTAAATTAGGAACGCCTAAAGAAAGGATGATATTGCTAACCCTTGGATATATGGGTGCTGTCAATCTTGATAAAATGGTGGAAAAATGGAGATTTGTTGGAGTGTGAGAGGTGCAAAATATTTGGAAATGTGAGACAGGAGAAGGAGAAGGGGAAATGAGATGCAAGGCCGATCGGGCTTGAGAAAGAGGGCAGGGACCCTATAGTACCGGTTCTTAATACGAACCGGTACTAAAGGTTCAGCACTGGGCCCACCTTGCTTCAAAATTGGACTGAGAAGCCTTTCGTACCGGTTCGTAACACGAACCAGTACAAAAGGCCCTCAAAAAACCAATATTAATGTTCCTCGGCCGCCTGGACAAGTGAGCCGGTATTAATGCACCCTTTAGTACCGGTTCGTAAGGGAACCGGTACTAAAGGCTTAGATGGAAGCCCTGTTTTCTACTTGTGGGATGATGTGTTGTATCCGTCCGACCTCAATGTCGCAAAGCTCCTCGCATGTCACCTCTTGTCCAGGTCCTTGCATGATGGCCCGGTCGCTACAAGTGCAGCTCTCCCGAGTTATCACACACATTGAAGGGGATATGCCCTAGAGGCAAATAATAAAGTGTATTGTTTGATATATCTCTTATATTCATAATATGTTTCATACTATGCTATAACTGTATTAATACGAAATGTTAATACACGTGTGATATGTAAACAAACCAAGTCTCTAGTTACCTCTAGCGAACTAGTTCATTGGTCATGAGGATGATCTAGGATTTCGAGATCATGGGAATTTATGCCAATTGACAATGAGGTCATGTCATTAGTTGAATGATGTGATAGAAAAACAACCCGACAAGTTGTATCATAATGAGATCTAGTTACAAAGTTAACCATTAATGATAAACTAAGGGAACCTCGCAACCTAATCCTTAGACTGTGAGATAATGCAAATCACCATTCTGGAGGGAGCTTAGATGGTATCAAGTTTCATTCCGTGACTAGATGATCAAAAAGGTGCCACTCAGGTTTCTCAAAGGGGCGTGTAGAAGAGTACATATCAAGACCAGGATTTGCCCATCCATGTAACGGACAGATACATTTATGGCCATCTTGGTGATGTTGCATTAATGAAGCTTGCAAGCGTGTGACTGGGTCACAGAATGCAACGACATGAGGACGAGGAAACAAGTTCATCGGTAACGAGATCGAACGAAGGTATGGAGATACCGTAGATCAAATCTCGGGTGAACTAGGTATCAAGTGGCAAAGGGAATGGGAAACAACGTTTGCGATTCAAACGACATTATCATCGTGGAATGCACAGGGGTCATTATGGGCACCCCACTCCCGCTATTGATCATTGATGGAGATCATGTCTGTGCCATTACTGAGCCGTGCGGAAATACACTTAAGGGTACGATGAGCTAGAGATCCTTTATAAGTTGGAATCACCATATGAAAGAGAAAAGGAAACCGAAAAGTTCCATGAGAGAACCAAAATCGTTCCGGGAAAGTTCCGAAGTCATTCAGAGGAAATCGAAAGGGAACCGAAAGGTGTTTCTGGTCAAATCGGATTTTGTAATATGTATTTACATGTTAATTAATGTAATTAATATTAAATATAATATTAAAATCTAATTTGAAGGGGTATTCCACTAATGGGCCAAACTTCCTAGAGAAAAAAGGGCCCATGAGGGAAAACCATAAGAGGGAAGGGCCAAGGGCCAAAGGATCCAAGGCCTAGACGCCACATGGGGCCCACCCGGTCAGCCTTGGGTTATGCGCGCGGTGGGGCCCACCCCTGGCCAGCTGGCCCATGAGGCCCATGGCGCCTCCCCCCTCTCTCCCTTGTTTAGTCCCACATGGGAAACCCAAAGGGGAGGGCACACCTCCCTCGCCATATATAAAGGGGTGCTCATGGGTGGGAATAGACACATAATTTGAGATGTTAGCTAAGACATTTTCCTTAGAGAATTCCTCTCTCTCTACATAGTTGTCTCCACGCGTTGGCACGGTCCTAAGAAAGGACTGGCCATGCAACAGACAGCGCACCTGCAGCACGCCGTTGCGATGCAGGGATTCCAAGCCTGAGATCTACTTCCGCACTCTCGGCAGGGATCAAGGAGTCGGAGGTTGTTATCGTACACCGTATGTGTACGAAACCTCGAGAGTGCCTCATACGAGGGCACCTTGGATGTCGTGAGCTGGAGCCACGGCACGATGAAGATGTATCAGGGGTGACCTGTGAGGAACATCGTGACCTTGAGGTCGGCTACGAGTTCGACTACTTCAACCACATTCCCCTCGGAACGTCAACCGCGTATGGTCTATAAGGGTATTCTATATGCTCCGGTCGTTACTGCATTTCTACATAGATAGATCTTGGGCATTAGGAAGTTCCAACATAGGACATTTTTTGTTTTCTGCTACGGAACCCTTCAGTGGTATCAGAGCCGATCTATGCGCATTTAGTCTTTGTATGGCCAAGACGCACAAGTATGTCTTGGCATTGATCCCTTAGTTGTTACCCTCTAACGTGTACTTTTTTATGTCGCAATATTGTTTGATGAAGCGGACCGGACCAACCTTACGCATATTCGTACGCAAGACTAGTTCCACGCTCGACATACGACTTGCTCCGTATAAGTGGCTAGCGGTGATGACTGGGTTCCTGCACCAATAACAGGGTTATTGCAGTACTTGTAGCAGCAAATATTCAAAGAGTTTGTCCTGATGGGAGCTCGGCGAACACGACCCCGCAGCCACATTGTCAATGTGACCACGTTCGCACCCAAACCTTGGTCTGGAAATAGCATATTCTATAAGTTGCTAGGATAAATGAATTTAAGATGTTTTGAAATAAGTACTACTAGGACCGCAAGAAAAGTAGAACAAAAATAAAACTGAAAAGAGGTGAATGCAATGAGATAAAATATTAATGCTATGATTCCTCGAGTAATGTTGTGTATACCGATGTGCATGATAAGAGCTTACGGAATATATGTTAACTATAATTGTGGCAGTCCCTCATATACCGTTGTCTCCCACCGTTGGTAAGTGGCAACTAGACAACTCAATTGTCCACACCCTCTTTGGACATGGGTCATCTCGTAAGAGAATAGTGTATTAAGGTAACAAGACCAATCAAGGTAAACCAGAGCAAAGGCATTAAGTTCTATGGACAACCGTACTCCTAAGCAGGTGTGCTAGTCACAAGATATCCCGTCTGTCACTTTGGGGTCAAGAAATTCGCAACACTATACCTATCTATATCATGAGTGATCTTGAGGGAACTCTGGGCGGTGCATCCTAAGTTGCTATTGCCTCCACAAATAACTTATAGCAAATAGCCTATTAGTTCTACACACGGAAGAGTAGAGACTAATGATAAGTTTTGTGACACTCCGTGAATCCCTAGTAAGTCCTCAACAATGGATTGGACGTCTCCAATCACTAGAATAATATCATGAATAGAATAATGTAAAGAGAAAGCACAAACATATTAATTAACATGAACACACCACACTTCAATTACTCAAATCATCATAATATTAATAAAAGGGGGTTCAATCCATGTTACAACCCATCATGGAGATCATGATGGGGAAGGATGAAGGAGTAGCGGAGATGGAGATGGTGATGACAGCGCGGTGATGGTGGCGTCGGCGTGGTGATGGCGGTGTCCTCCTTCTCCTCCTCTTCTTGCTTGGATGGATTGATGGTGTTGATGGAGATCTTGATCTTGGTGGAGATGTAAAGGCTATGGAGGCAGCACAACAGCAGGGCTCCGCCATGGAGGCGGTAGATGGGATCTAGATCTTGTATATGGTGTATGGTGGCTTCCTCCTCTCTTTTTTGACTCCTCCTCCTTTATATAGGCCTTGGGGGTGACATAGGGTTCCTCCAATACCGTCATATGACTTAGGGAAAGTTCTGGAGCTTCCGGAGGGCGAAATCCCGTCGTTTGTGACCTTTTTGGCAACTATGCAGCGGGAGCTATACAGCCGGAATTTTTTCTCCCGCCGTATAGTTGGTTGTTAAACCTTCGGTACTATTTAGTATTTTGGTCGTTATTTCTTCATACGAACTCCGTTTTAGGTGTTCTTGGGCTCGTTGAATTCGTCTCGTTGAATTCGTCTCGTCGAGGGCTACAACCCTGTGGTCTTGGATCTTTATGTCGAGAATTTGGAAAAGTTCACTTTTCCAACACCTCAAATGGCTAAGTCTGGTCCCTGCAGCTCCTCCATACTATGCTCTCTTTGTTCCTTTTGCCTTTGTTTTATCCATAATTATCATCAACACCTACACACATGTCAAATACAAGGAAAAGGGATAAAATTCTACCTAAACTACTAAATGTGCAAAGCTCATATTGAGTTTAATAAAAACAAGTAATCATGCATATCAGGCATAACAATAGTTAGATGGAGCATGATATGATAGGCAAATGACACAATTTATATTTCTAAAAAGTGTTGTATTATCACAACCATCAACTTCCCCAAGCTAGATCTTGCTCGTCCTCGAGCAAAAGGGATCGATAACTTAATGGATGTGATCTTGCTTATCATTGGAAATCAATGCACCGTATCCTTGTTTTTCCTACAAGCTCAAAAAAAAGAGCACATAATTATACAAGGCAATATAAGCTCAGTTATATTATTCCAAACCACTAGAGATTAGTCAAAAACTTCTATGCTCCATGTCAAAGTTAAATCTAGCTTGCAAGTAAACTTGTGATCCTTCTATACGCTCTTTATTGTATTTTTGTATTTTTATTTGTATAAGGCAAAGTTGAACACGGTTAGTTGTCAATCATAAATAGAAATAGAGTTTTCCAATGCTGCCCACTCATGCCATCTATTAAAGTCTCTCAAGTGCAAACTTCAATTATTGAGCTCATAGAAAATATTTTTCTTAGTAATGATACCATGCCAAAAGAGTGGTATATGTTCAATCGAGACTGTGTAGGCTAGGAAGGACACTCGTGACCATTACCAAGGTTTCCCTTTTTGGTATAATGATTTCTCATAACGGTCAGAGGAGTATTCTGACTTTTGCTTTTAACGCATGCCCATGAGAATACCAATGCATACCCAAATTTAGCATTTTTCTACATATGTTGGGCAACTCATAGCCAAACTCCAAGAGTTTATTCTTTTTGGATTGTCCAAATGCTAGCGAAGTTGTTAGCATCCCATGTTGTGCAATAGTGGCACAAGACACGCATAAGCAATATATCACTTTGATTTCCAAGACAAAATTTTGGCATATGTAATCTCGAAACTTTGAAACATCATTTCTTATTTGACAACTCACTCAGTAAGCATCTATTTATACCATCATTTCCAACACTATGGGTGAAAGGGAAATGGATGTCGCCTAGAAGGGGGGTGAATAGGCGTTTTAAAATTGATGGTTTAGGCTCTAATAATGTGGAATAAAACATAACGTTTAATTTATCAAGCCAAAACCTATATTCACTAGGTTCAATAAGTGCACCAAGAACCTATGTTAAGCAAGATAAACAACAAGGTGATAGCAAGATATAATACTTCAAGCACGATGGCTATCACAATGTAAATTGCATAAGTAAAGGGCTCGGTTGAGAGATAACCGATGGGCGCGGAGACGATGATTTGTTTCCCGAAGTTCACTTCTAAAGAAGCTACGTCTCCATTGGAGAGGTGCAGGGGTAAAATGTACTTCGAACGCCACAAGTGGCTCACCTCGAGGTGTGGTGGCTCGATGCTCACCCAACACCACACAAGGCCTCATCCCAAGATGCAAAGGCACACAACCTACCGATGCCACAACAGGCTCACCCTATTCTCCCGTGAGCTCGCCACAAAGACCTACTCACGTTACACTCTGGGACACTTGAGGGTGGTTACCAAACCCGTACAAGGTTGGGGCTATCTCCACAACTCAATTGGAGGCTCCCAACAACAATGCCACAAAGTCTACAAAGCCACAAAAGGCAACAAGGCCACAAAAGGCTACAAGACCACAAAAGGTCAAAAATCCAACCACACAACCGTCTAGGGTTCCAAGAACCCAAGAGAAACAAGCCCAAGGGCTTGAACTCGTCGAATCTCCGAGGAGAACTCAAACCTATGCACCAAATGCAAGAGGCAAGTCCTTCACTCTCAAATTCCACCAAAGCTACAAAAGCTATTGGGGGAATAAGGAAGGAAGAACACAAGAGGAGAACACAAAACTCTCCAAGATCTAGATCCCAAGGATTCCTTCACAAAGAAGGGATTTGGCTTGGTGGGGCTTGTAGATCTAGATCTCCTCTCTCAAATCCCTCAAAAAGATGCAAGAATCATAGGAAGGGAAAGGGGAGAGGGCAAGCTCTTCAAGGTCAACAATGGAGGAGAGAGAAAGCCAAAACCGAGAAGAACAAGTGAGAGATCGAAGGGGAAATGATAGCTCCCTTTAAAGGGCTCCCCGATCTGCCTGTTACTCACAGATTCACACACGGCCGGTAGTACCGGCGGGTGGCCAGTACTACCGGTGGCACTCAGCCAACGGTACAAAAACGGCAATGCGAATGAACACAAAAACGAGGATGAACGGTACTACCGGTGGTCACCGGTACTACCGCCCAAGATTCCGGCTGAAGTATCGTCAAATAGCACAAACCAGGAAGAGAGAGTACTAAACCAAAATTGGGTTTACCGGAAGTTGGGGCAGAATTAAGACCGGTACTACCGACGGCATTTCTGCCCGAGCGGTACTTCCGGCACCTGGTCGGTACTTCCGATCAGAGAAACTTCAGAAACCAAAACTGCAATAACTTTCACATCCGAACTCCAAACAAGACGAAACCAATTTTGTTCGAAATATTGGGTATAACAAGGGAGAAAATGCCATGAATATATATGTGAGATACCTCCCAAGGTGTGGAGCCGGAAAAACCGCAAGATAAAAAACGCAATAAGATATGAACGGGAAATCCGTTTTTGATGAACTAGAGCTTGTTATGAAGATAACCACAAGCTCTAGATCCTTACATGGACAAGAACCAAAAAACAACCAAGAAAGATGATGCTATGTATGCAAAGGTTTGAGCTCTCTCCGAAAGATACGAACGAGTCACCCACTCGAGAGCCCCTCTTGATAGTACGGCTATCTATCCTAAACCCGGTCTCCCAACACTACAAGAGACTAGTAAAATAGAAACCCTATGAAGATCATACCTTTGCCTTGAGCATCCCACTTGAGCTTGATGTAGACAATCTTGTCATCTTCAATATGGAACACCTTTCTTGATTGCTCTTGCTTGCTCTTGCTTGCTCTTGCTTGATGAAGACTTGCAAATGGATCCCACATACTCCATGGGGAAACCTCTTCTTTGACCTTGTCTTCATCACTCCATGAACATCAAGGAGGGAAGCTCCAAGCATGAGATCTTCTAGAGATGGCGCACCGAGATCTTGCGCATCAATTCTTGATGATGATGTCTTTAAGAAAGACATGAGGAACTCCATCTTCTTCTTCTTCTTCAAGACATACTTGATCTTCTTCTTCTACTTGATTCCAATAGGCACAAAGCCCTTGGATAATGCTTCTTATTTTTCATCCTTGAAACCAACACATGGTCCAAGCGATGCCAATGGACAAACCTACAAGTGAGACTCAATTTGCACATTAGTCCATAGGGATTGTCATTAATTACCAAAATCACACATGGGGGCATACATGCCCTTTCAATGGGGTCGTGCTACTCCATAACCATTCACTTAAGACAATTCTGAATAGTGACAACTAGCAAGTTTCGAAGAACTTCTTATTATATTTTTTCTTTTCAAAATGTAGAGAACATGGCAATGTATATTTAGAGGATCACAATATTTTTGACAAGCTAGATAAAAGTTGAATAAGGTGCCTCAAAGCTATGGCTTGTCTCCTATGGGGCCTAACATGAGCAAGTATATCCTTTATATAAATATGAACAAAAACTCACCTAAGCAAGCATTCAAAAATAGAGGGATACATAATAGCATACAGAACTTTGCACAAGACTCTACGCATGCAAAATAACCTCCCCAAGCTAAGAATACCAACTTGAGAAGATCATGAAAACAAAAGAGAAAATGCAGTTATCAAAAGAGAGTATAAGAAGTGGTTACCTCCCCAAGCTTAAGTTAAAGCAAGGGTGACACACTTTGCCGTTGAGGTGCTTTTAACCTCTACTTTGGTGTACAAAGAACCTGCTTCAATGCTTCACGATCCGGTGTATGCTTTCCTTAAGAACCTAGTAGGAACAAGACTAGAAACAAGACAAAATATTTTGTGTTTTTGAAGAGACGGGTTTGGCTCACAAGTGATAAAAATACAATTCCCACTGAGCCGGTTCATCAACCTAAGAACCACGCTTAAGTCAACAAACTAGTTCTATAAGTGGCCTCTCCTAGATTGTGATGAGGTGCAAGTGAAACAGGATACAAGAACCGAGTGTGCAGCCCCTATGTGCTTATTTAAAAGAGGTTTGAGTTGGAAGGTTTTACCAGACACTCATTTTTGAAATGTTGAATTGAAGCAACCAAGTGGCTCATGCAAGTGTTTGCATGGTTGGTACTACTGTACACGTCGTCACACAAGGTTCAAGTCCCTGCGAAAAATAGCACAAAAAATAAAAGACAACGGTTTGGTGTACGAACGAAGTTTGTTTGCTCAACTAATGAAAGAAAACAAAAAGAAAATATGAACTACTAAAGATAATTACAACTTAAGGAATTTCTGAGATAGAACTTTATTGTTTACATACGCTCGGCTTCTCTAAAACATGCGAGAAGCTCCTAGGTGGTATTTCGAGGTTTTTAGAAGAATAAGGAAGAAGAAAGAATGAAATTTTGAGCAATGGTTACCTTCCAGTTGACGTTTGAGCGGTTTTCCCAACTATACGACCGAACCAAAAAGGTCCCACCGTATAGTTGGTCATTAAACTTACAATACCTTGAACATCGAAGGGTAGATGGCGTCGATATCTATACGGCTGCAACTATACGGCCGGACCAAAAAGGTCCCGTCGTATAGTTGGTCGTTAAACTTGCAGTACCCTGCAATAGAAATTCGGATATGGGGTAGATAACTATACGACCGCAACTATACGGCCGGAAAAAATTTCTTGCCGTATAGTTGGTCGTTAAACCTTTTGGATATGCCAATCTTCACTTGTTTCTTCGAGGATTCGTTATTAACCTAAAACTTAATAAACACCATGTTTTGACGGTAAAATAACAACTTTAATTTTGGACCAATAAATACATATAATTGAAGGATTCACCTGAAACTGATTTTCTCTTCCTTTTTACCGAGTTTATGCAACACATAATATAGTGACAATAAATTCTACCTTTTGAAAACTACCACAAGATTACTCTAATAGCAAGACATGCGAAGAATAAAAGTGTCAATGCAACATGAATGCAACTAGACTCGAGACACAAAACTAAGAAAGACACCTAGTAACTTTTGGGTTGCCTCCTGGGAAGTGCTCTCTTTAAAGCCGTAAAGCTAGGCTAGGATGCTCCATACATTTCCAACCTGGATCCCAAGGGATATCGACTCGAGGTGAGGTTGTACATACCACCTTGGAGCATCTTGAAGTAGAGTTCGGCCAGAGACATACCCGCTTACGGTGCATCGGCATCATGTAGATGAACAAGTTCTCGCTTTCAAGCGAGTGTTGATGCACCAAGCTTGGTGAACATGCCTCCGTGTATAGCTGCAATGAGAGGATTTGAGATTCATATAAAATTCTTAAATCTTTACCTTGGTTACCTGTGTAGGGGAACACTTCATAGTATTCTTCCTTCATAGAAGGGAGTTCAGGACCCTGCATGTTAGTATAGCAAGGTTCTATCTCTAGTTCATTATTATTAATGCTCTCCATATGAGTGTCTAGGCACAAGGCCTCCGCAAAACAATTATCAACAGTTTTAGCATCATAAAAATCGCTACTAGAGTGAGAGGCATCACAAACAAAAGTTGTAGTGTGACTCTCTTTGTCAACCTCACCTTTTTGTTCCTCCTTTTCATCGACTAGTGTTTTAATAGCAATGATAGAATCAAAAGTAGGAGTCAAAGGTGTGAGCGGGTGATCAATCCGTTCTTCCTCCTTGTGCTCCTTTTCCTCTTCGCTCTTTAGTGAGTCCTGCAAAAGGTTATCTTTCTCCATGGCGATTTTAGACCGCTTCAAATAATATAATACCAATGCACTATTACTTAAATTATTGTCACAAAAGAGGAATATGAGGTATACTAAATTAAAAACTTCATCAAGTGCTTCACTTTCAACATCAATACTTCCTACTTTAAATACCATTTCAGATGCACCTTTGAAAACAAAGTATTCTAGTACTTCCAAACTAGCATATGATTTATCTCTATTATAATTTGCTAGAGTAGGATTGTTGGAACACTTACATTGAAAATTAAGGTGGTTATCTATTATACAAATTGTGCAATAAGATCCATCATTAGCACGCAACCATAATGAATGCCTTTCCAATTGGTCCAGCAATTTCTTTATCAGCTCATGTCTAGCAACCAGGATCGATGAACTTGAATCCTTTATCCCTCCAATGGTTGTATTATCTCTTGAACAAAATTTATCTCAGAAGACATGATTAGTAGCAATAGTTTTTATAAATTTTTGGTTTTGTAATTTTTTATTGTTTTCAATATAAAAGAAAGCAGTAAGATAATAGCAACAAACTAAAATAAACTATGTGCGAGTAGATAACCGAACTCTTTGCTCCCTGGCAATGGCGCCAATTTGATGTCTGGGTTCCTGCACTAATAACAGGGTTATTGCAGTACTTGTAGAAACAAATATTTAAAGAGTTTGTCCCGATGGGAGCTCGGTGAACACGACCCCACAACCATGTCTTCAATGCGACCACGTTCGCACCCAAACCGTGGTTTGGAAATATCCTATTCTATAAGTTGCTAGGATAAATGAATTTAAGGTGTTTTGTAATAACTACTACTAGGACTGGAAGAAAACTAGAACAAAAGTAAAACTGAAAAGAGGTGAATGCAATGAGATGAAATATTAATGCTATGATTCCTCAAGAAATATTGTGTATACCGGTGTGCATGATAAGTGCGTATGGAATAGCTATTAACTATAATTGTGGCAGTCCCTCATATACTGTTGTCTCCTATCATTGGTAAGTGGCAACTAGACAACTCAATTGTCCACACCCTCTTCGGACATGGGTCATCTCGTAAGAGAATAGGTAACAAGACCAATCAAGGTAAACAAGAGCAAAGGCATTAAGTTCTATGGACAACCGTACTCCTAACAAGAATCCCTAGTAAATCCTCAACAATGGATTGGACGTCTCCAATCACTAGAATAATATCAGGAATAGAACAATGTAAATAGAAAGCACAAACATATTAATTAACAAGAACACACCACACTTCAATTACTCAAATCATCATAACATTAATAAAAGGGGGTTCAAGCCATGTTACAACCCATCACGGAGATCATGATGGGGAAGGATGAAGGAGTAGCAGCGATGCAGATGGTGATGACGACGCGGTGATGGTGGCATCGACATGGTGATGGTGGCATCGGCGTGGTCATGGCGGCTGATGGCTCAGTGTACGGCGCCAGAAAAGTGCTGGTGCGGTGTTGATGTAGAGCTCGTTGGGAACCCTAGGAGGAAGGTATGATGAGCACAACAACAACTTTCCCTCAGTTATGAAACCAAGGTTTAATCGAACCAGTAGGAGCAAGGAAACACCCCAAAGGTGTTTCTAGCTGAGCCTTGGCAGGGCGCACTACCGGTGCTAGTAGAAACGTGGAGACCTGCACAACACAACCACAGAACTTTGTCCCCAACTTGCGATGAGGTTGTCAATCTCACCGTGTTTTGCGGAAAACAAAGGATTAAACGTATCGAATGGAAAGAAGTAAAAGTTTGCAGAAAGTAAACACAAAGCAGTAAACAATTTGTACATTGTATGTAAAAGACAAGGATCGGGATCCATAGTTCACTAGAGGTGGCTCTCCTTAAGATAGACAACATGCTAGGTGAACAAATTACAGCGAGGCAATTGAGAAACACCGAGAAAGCAATACATGCATATACTAATCATCTTGACTCCTTTGAGACTTGATTGGGCATTACAACATTATACATAGACCGCCATCCAACTGCATCTATGACTAATAATCCACCTTCAGGTTATCATCAACCCCTCCATTATTAAGTTGCAAGCAACAGATTATTGCTTTACGAACTGCGTGTAAAGTAAACAATACGATTGTTCTATGAACAAAGGATTGTTGTTTTCTCCCTAGTAGCAACAACACATCTAGTACCTTAGAGATTTCGGTCACTTCCCCAGATTACCAGAGGCATGAACCCATTATCGAGCATAAATACTAACTCTTGGAGTTGCTAGCATCTACTTGGCAAAGATAGCTACTAACAACGGAAAGCATGCAAGATCACAAATAACAAAGACATGATAGAATCAATAATCAATCTGAAATAGCATCTCAATATCCATCGGATCCTCGCAAACACAACATGCAGAATTACAAATAGATGATCTTGATCATGAACAGAGCTCACAAGATCTACACATGAAAGCACAAAAGAGGAGAACCAGCCATCTAGCTACTACATGGATCCGCAGTCCAAGGATGAACTACTCATGCATCACACCGGAGGCTTGCATGGTGATGAAGAAGGCCTCCAGGGTGAATTCCCCTCTCTAGCATGGTGCCGGGAAGAGCTTCAGATCCCTCCCGACCTAGGGATGGAGATGACGGCGGCTATAGACTCTTTCGTGGATTTTTTGATCGGGCCCTTAGGGTTTTCGTCCCGAATGCATCTTATAGGCGGAACGGGACGCCGAGGGGGTGCCAGGGGCCACCACACCACCCCCTGGCATGGGCCAAGCCTGGCCAAGTGGCCAGGTGGTGTGGCCGTCCTCTAGCCCCTCTCCGTCTCGTATTTTGTCATCTGATGACTTCTAGAAAAATAGGCACTTTGGCTTTTGTCCCGTCCAATTCCGAGAATATTCATTTTCTGACTTTCCTGGAACCATAAACAGCAGAAAACAGGCAGCTAGCACTGTGGCTCTTGTTAATAGGTTAGTCCAAGAAATCATATGAAAAGTACTCCAAAGTGTGGACAAAACACAAGAAAGTGGATAAAACCAGCATGGAACATCAAAAATTATAGATATATTTGCAATGTATCAACATCCCTAAGCTTAACTCCTGCTCGTCCTCGAGTAGGTAAGTGATAAAAAGAAATAATTATTTTTGAGGTGACATGCACCATCAAAGACTTGATCAAAGTATTTGTAAAACATTCAAAGCTGGGATCATAGTACTTCAATCATAACATGAAATACAAAGTTCTAGCAATAAGACAAAGAAACTATGTTGCAACATGAAAAGGCACAAACAAAAGATTCATGAATAACAATGCTTTGCAAGGCGTTTGTTTTTTTCACATCAAGAAAACATAGCATAATAGTATTCAACTTGTCCCTCATAGAGTAGAAAATATAAATGCATAGGACACCTTCAAAGTTCATAAGAGTGACTAGATACAAATAGTTTAAAACAAGCAATATCAAGTTATGCATTAATCAACTAGTCTTGGGACAATGCACATAGAACTAAGAATGGCCACTATGCTCTCAAAGTAGGTGCATAAAGGTAGAAGGTGGAGACTCAATATAATGGTGGAAGAAAGGCCTTTTTATAAAAGGAAGTATGGATTCAAGTCTCATAAAGAGCTTCCAAAAATTATGGTACTTATAGCTTTCAGCTCTCATTGCCCCTATCATAAGCATCTTGAAGTGATTAAGGTTAAAGTGAACAAACTATGGTGTACAATCTTGATGAAGTATAAGTTAGAAATCTCATGTCCCTTGTATACGAGGGCCGCTCCTCATGCTACTAAAGTTTAGTCACCGGTAAGTTCTTGTCATCGTAAGTACATGTGTATCATAGAGAACCGCCAACGGGGTACCCCTTGCCCGATGATACGGAAGAATCCCCGTATCAAAATGACAAGGCAATCAGACAACGAGCATCTCAGTAATCTTCTTATTTACCATGGGAATATGGTGCTTTTTTCTCTCTTTCCTCTTTTCATAATCTCTTTTTTTCGTTTTCTCTTTTTTCTCAGTATAGGACTCTTTTTTTATAAGAAGAATGCTTCATAGACAGCTCATTATGGTTACGCTGTAGGTTTCCACCATGTCAGCATGGATTAGACCAGCGGCCCAGGCGTTTCTCTAACACATATACATAACTCCATGGACTTACAAGCTCCCCTTTCATTTCACACCGACGGCATCCATATACAAAAGAGCATGATATCAACTAGATACAAGTACCAAGTGCAATGTTGAAAGCGTTCCCCATGAAAGCATGGTTCTGCTAATTCCCAACAAATAAGTGTAAGAATATACAACATAGATGACACAATGGTTCAAGTTTATTAAGGGCAGGAAAAGTAAAGTGTGCCATCAAGTTAGTGAGAGATTTAATCACTAGTTTTCTCATAACAAGTTTAATTCGGAAGGTAAACAAAAGCATGAATATACTTGGAATAGCATAAGCTAATAGGTAGGTATGGTGGATTCCTTGAAATAACTTTGTTTAGGGAGTTGCATGCATGAGTGGAACTCATACTTTGTTGTGGAGGCTAGCAAAAGACTGGGAGCGACAAACTAAGAGAGCAATAATGGCCATAATCATGCAGAGCGACAAAACATCATTGATCAAAGCATAAAGTGATACTACAAGTTGAAAACTAAAGGATCATAAAGGCTATGGTGACTTGAGATAGTCATAACATGGTGTGAGCATGCGCCAAGTCAACCCAAATAAAGCATCAAAGGAGAATACCACTATACTATGCTTTAATATGCTAAAACTACGCATGATTCATCCAAGGCACATTAAGCAATCTCAATTTTTTATAACAAGTCATGCTACATCAAAGAATAATAAGAATAAAGCCAAAACAATATCAAGCATGGCATGACAAAGCATAGGCCACAGTCAAAAATGAGCTCTTTTTACCACATAAGCATGAACTTTCCTACTCTTTTCCAAACCAAACAAAACTATTTGCAAACCAATGTATGAAAGAGGGGGTCCAACCAATTTATTTAGCAAACTAAGCAAACCAAGCAAACGAAAAACCAAAACAAAAACGAAAAAGAAGACGCTCTAAGAACAACACAACTGTGCATGAAACAATAAAAATGAAGCGTTTGGAAGAAACCTGGGATTTTTATTGATGAAGAAGGGGATGCCTTGGGAATCCCCAAGCTTTGACGCTTGTACTTCTTGGAGATTTCTTGGGGTGACACGTGTGGCATCCCCAAGCTTGATCTTTAGTCCATCCTTCATCTCATTACTCATTCCTTCCATACACCTGAAATTTTTTCCTTCATACAAAACTTCACACAATCTTTATTAGCAACATTAGTGTACTCAAGATAAATAAGTCTTAAGGTTCAGTTCTAACACCAAATAAACTTCCATTAGAACACTAGCTACTGTAGCACTTCCCTCAAAAATCTAAATTCCCCAAAAGAACTCAAAAAGGAACCAACAAGAAGCAAATGCAGAAAATGGCAGAAATCTGTCAAAACAGACTAGCAGGTAAAGACGAATTTTTTCGAAGGCCTTCTGTTGCTCAAATCAAAAAGTGTTGAACTAACGAAAGTTAGATAAGAATGTAGGGCAGAAGCACAAAGATTCACGCCTCAAAACAACGTTCAGAGGTTTTACACGAATTTTTACGGTGAAGCACAGAAATCTGTTTCGGGACAGCAACTTTCCCAATCATTACTTCTCTCTTATTAGAGGTTATTCTTGGCACAAAAAGCAAATAAAAAGGATAAGGAGCAGTTATTACAGAGGTAATAACTTCCAAGACTCATCTAAAACTTTTGGGTTATCTCCCAATAAGTACTTTTCTTTAACGCCTTTAAGTTAGGCATAAGAAGCAAGAAAAAGAATCAAGTGTTCTCAAATGAAGAAGCATTAAGACCAAATTTTGTTTTCATAGGAGAAGCAAAAGAAATCTTCTCTCTCTTCTTAGGGAAGTGTTCTATACCTTTCTTGAGTGGGAGTTGATATTTAATGGTGCCTTCTTTCATATCAATGATGGCACCAACAGTTCTAAGAAAAGGTCTTCCCAAAGTAAAAGGACAAGAAGCATTGCATTCAACATCCAAAACATAGAAATCAACAGGGACATAGGCATTGTTAACCATAATAAGAACATCATTAAGACTCCCCATGAGTTTCTTTTTAGCATTATCATCAAGTGGGACATTCAAATAACAATCTTCAAGAGGAGGCAAATCTAGCATATCAAAAATCCTTCTAGGCATAATAGAAACACTACTATCAAGATCACATAAAGCTTTGAAATCAAAGTCATTCACTTTCATATTAATGATGGGTTCCCAACCATCTTCTTGTTTTATAGGAATAGAAGCTTTGTGTTTCATATTTTCTTCTTTAATCTTTATGAGAGCATCAGTAATGTGTTTTGTAAAAGCCATGTTCATAGCACTAGCATTAGGACTTTTAGCAAGATTTTGTAGGAACTTAATAACTTCAGAGATATTACAACCATCAAGATCAAAATCAAATTTATCATCTAAAGTTGTAGAACTATTACTAGCCTCAACATTAGTGGTGGTAATAGCAGAAACACTAATGTTTCTAGCAATTTCATCTTCTCTTTCCCACTTAGCATGTAATTCAGCTAACAGTCTAACATTTTCATCAATTCTTACTTGTATAGCATTAGTAGCTGCAAAGGGATTCTCATTAGTTTCAGGTTTAGCAGCCATTTTATTAATCAATGAAGATTGAGCTTCAGATCGAGATGATATATTCCTTTCAGCATTAGAGAGTTTCAATTGTAAACTTTGAATTTCCCTATTTAGACTCTCAAGTTGATGGCTAATGTTCTTCAAGATGGTAGATTGTTCCTCCATAGTTTTAGTAAATAGTTTATTTTGCTCATATTGCATTTGCATGAAGTTTTTAGTGGCTCTTTCAACTTCTAAAATTCTTCCTTCACTAGGTAATCCAGGTTTACCACTATAACCATAAGTATTATTAGGAGGGTAGGGCCTATAATTGTTATTACCAAAAGCATTGTTGCCAAAATTATTATTTCTTATGAAGTTCACATCAACTTGCTCTTCTTGAGCAACCAAAGAGGCTAAAGGAACATTACTTGGATCAATATGGGCTTTCCCATTAACAAGCATAGACATAATAATATCAATCTTATCACTCAAGGAGGAGGTTTCCTCAACAGAATTTACCTTCTTACCTTGTGGAGCTCTCTCAGTATGCCATTCAGAATAATTAACCATCATATTGTCCAGAAGTTTTGTTGCATCACCCAAAGTAATGGTCATAAAGGTACCTCCAGCAGCAGAATCCAATTGGTTCCTTGAAGAATAGTTCAATCCTGCATAAAAAGTTTGGATGATCATCCAAGCAGTCAGTCCATGAGTGGGACAATTCTTTACCAAAGATTTCATTCTTTCCCAAGCTTGAGCAACATGTTCATTATCAAGTTGTTTAAACTTCATTATTTCACTTCTCATAGATATAATCTTAGCAGGGGGTAGTATTTTCCAATGAAAGCATCTTTGCATTTAGTCCAAGAATCAATGCTATTCCTAGTTAAGGAATTCAACCATTCTTTAGCTTTTCCTCTCAAAGAGAAAGGAAACAATTTCAGCTTAATAATATCACCATCTATATCCCTATGCTTTTGCATCTCACAAAGTTCAACAAAGTTAATTAGATGGGAAGCAGCATCTTCATTACCAATACCAGAAAATTGTTCTCTCATAACAAGATTGAGCAAAGCAGGTTTTATCTCAAAGAAAGTATCTTTAGGCACAGGTGGAGCAATAGGTGTGCTCATAAAATCATTGTTGTTGGTGCTAGTGAAGTCACACAACTTAGTGTTTTCAAGAGTAGTTATTTTTTTATGTTTTTGATAACAAAACAAGCAAACTAAGCAAAAAAAAAATAACAAAGTAAAGAGATTGGTTATGAGGGACTCCCCTTGTGAAGATGTCCTTGACTCCCTGGCAACGGCGCTAGAAAAATGCTTGATGGCTCAGTGTACGGCGCCAGAAAAGTGCTGGTGCAGTGTTGATGTAGAGCTCGTTGGGAACCCAAAGAGGAAGGTATGATGAGCACAGCAGCAAGTTTCCCTCAGTTATGAAACCAAGGTTTAATCGAACCAGTAGGAGCAAGGAAACACCCCAAAGGTGTTGCTAGCTGAGCCTTGGCAGGGCGCACTACCGGTGCTAGTAGCAACGTGGAGACCTGCACAACACAATCACAGAACTTTGTCCCCAACTTAGGATGAGGTTGTCAATCTCACTGTGTTTTGTGGAAAACAAAGGATTAAACGTATCAAATGGAAAGAAGTAAAAGTTTACAGAAAGTAAACATAAAGCAGTAAACAGTTTGTAGATTGTATGTAAAAGACAAAGACCGGGGTCCATAGTTCACTAGAGGTGGCTATCCTTAAGATAGACAACATGCTGGGTGAACAAATTACAGCAGGGCAATTGACAAACACCGAGAAAGCAATACATGCATATACTAATCATCTTGACTCCTTTTAGACTTGATTGGGCATTACAACATTATACATAGACTGCCATCCAACTGCATCTATGACTAATAATCCACCTTCAGGTTTTCATCCGAACCCCCTCCAGTATTAAGTTGCAAGCAACAGATTATTGCTTTACAAACTGCGTGTAAAGTAAACAATACGATTGTTCTATGAACAAAGGATTGTTGTTTTCTCCCTACTAGCAAAAACACATCTAGTACCTTAGAGATTTCTGTCACTTCCCCAGATTACCAGAGGTATGAACCCACTATCAAGCATAAATACTAACTCTTGGAGTTGCTAGCATCTACTTGGCCAAGATAGCTACTAACAACGGAAAGCATGCAAGATCACAAATAACAAAGACATGATAGAATCAATAATCAATCTGAAATAGCATCTCAATATCCATCGGATCCCCGCAAACACAACATGCAGAATTACAAATAGATGATCTTGATCATGAACGGAGCTCACAAGATCTACACATGAAAGCACAAAAGAGGAGAACCAGCCATCTAGCTACTACATGGATCCGTAGTCCAAGGATGAACTACTCACGCATCACACTGGAGGCTTGCATGGTGATGAAGAAGGCCTCCAGGGTGAATTCCCCTCTCCGGCAGGGTGTCGGGAAGAGCTTCAGATCCCTCCCGATCTAGGGATGGAGATGACGGTGGCTACAGACTCTTCCGTGGATTTTTTGATCGGGCCCTTAGGGTTTTTGTCCCGAGGGCATCTTATAGGCGGAAGGGGAGGCTGAGGGGGTGCCAGGGGCCACCACACCACCCCCTGGCGCAGGCCAAGCCTGGCTGCATGGCCAGGTGGTGTGTCCGGCCTCTGGCCCCTCTCTGTCTCGTATTCTGGCATCTGATGACTTCCGGAAAAATAGGCAATTTGGCTTTTGTCCCGTCCAATTCTGAGAATATTCATTTTCTGACTTTCCTAGAACCAAAAGCAGTAGAAAACAGGCAGTTGGCACTATGGCTCTTGTTAATAGGTTAGTCCAAGAAATCATATGAAAAGTACTCCAAAGTGTGGACAAAACACAAGAAAGTGGATAAAACCAAGCATGGAACATCAAAAGTTATAGATACATTTACAATGTATCAGCGGCGTCCTCCTTCTCCTCCTCTTCTTGCTTGGATGGCTTGATGGTGTTGATGGAGATCTGGATCTTGGTGGAGATGTAGAGGCTATGGAGGCGGCATGGCGGCAGGGCACCACCGTGGAGGCGGTAGATGGGATCTAGATCTTGTATATGGTGTATGGTGGCTTCCTCCTCTCTTCTTTGACTCCTCCCTCCTTTATATAGGCCTTGGGGTGCCCTAGGGTTCCCCCAATAGCGTCATATGACTTAGGGAAGGTTCTGGAGCTTCCAGAGGGCCAAATCCCGTCATTTGCAACCTTTTTGGCAACTATAACACGGGAGCTATATGGACGGAAATTTTTTGCTCCCGCCATATAGTTGGTCGTTAAACCTTCGGTACTCTTTAGTATTTTGGTCACCATTTCTTCATACGAACTCCGTTTTGGGTTTTCTTGGGCTCGTTGAATTCATCTCGTCGAGGGCAACAACCCTGTGGCCTTGGATATTTATTTTGGTAAGTTGGAAAAATTCAGTTTTCCAACACCTCAAATGGCTAAGTCTGGTCCCTACAGCTCCTCCATACTATGCTCTCTTTGTTCCTTTTGCCTTTGTTTTATCCATAATCATCATCAACACCTACACACATGTCAAAGATAAGGAAGAGGGATAAAATTCTACCTAAACTACTAAATTTTCAAAGCTCATATTGAGTTTAATAAAAACAAGTAATCATACATATCTCACATAGCAATAGTTTGATGGAGCATGATATGATAGGCAAATAACACAATTTATATTGCTAAAAAGTGTTGTATTATCACAACCATCAAGTGGGTGTCTGTGTCTCATTCAATAGTTAATATAGCATTTACAACGGAGGGCCCCGAGAGGGGTGGATCCATGTTTTGGTTGGAAAGTTCATAGATTAGAAACGGTTCTATTACGAAAGCCTTAACAACCACGTAAAACCTGCAATAGATAAAGTAGAGGCGTCTAACTTTATTTTGCAGGAGGGCATGTGATTTTATATGGTATTGGTTGTTATGAAGGTAAAGTAGTTTACTTTTCTATTACTAAGTAGATAGTAATAGCCATCATTCCAATGGACGGCCTACTGGTGGCGTTGTGGACTTGGCGTCAAACCAGGGGCAAGATGGAGATCATGCCCGAGCGCTCGATGGAGATCAAGGCGCAAGAAGAAGGACCATATCATATCACAATATACATGTGATGTTGATACCTGTTATTCATCTTATTGTATGCTAGTATTAAGACACTCAATGGTAGCAAATAAGATAATCCCTAAGTAATTCCAATGATAGTGTTCCCCTTGTGTGTGCACCACCAAGAAAGTTCTTTGTTATGAGGAAGGCTGTGACGATCGGGTGTCAGACATATATGTGTTCGCATACAGTGGGTGTAAGCCATGTTGCACTGCAAATACACACAAGTTAGATTTGGCGAGCCTAGCATGTGTAGACATGGCCTTAGAACACAAGAGACCGAAAGATCGAGCATGAGTCACATGGTTGATGTGATTGACATTGGGAATGTCTACCTTTGAAACTGCATTACCGGCTGTGATGATCGGGGGTTGTGTAGCAGATTGGGATCGTGTGATCACTAAAATCGTCCAGGGGATGACAATTTTAGTGGGATCTCAATTAGGATTGAACTCATATTATGAACTTAGTCTAGATGTCTATTTGCAAATATCTTAGTAGATCATGGACTATCCCATTGAAGTCTTTTGCGACCATGGGAAATTTCCTGCTTGATATGGAACTTAGCAAAAGGGTCCAACTTCATAGATTAATACCCACGCGTGAGGGATATCCTCGAAAAAGGTGATATTATATTGTTGATACAATAACCATTAGGAGATAATCCGATGACTCCGCAATGTTTGTGTTTTCTCCATTATCATCCAATAAACCATTCTCCATACGATGGAGAGTTGGGCTTCAATTTTGTATTATGCAAGATCTGGCACATAAAGTATGAGCTATTGGATGAGTTATCTTCCATGATGGATAAAAAGGGAATATTTGGAGAAACACTTAGCGATCTTGCATTAGAGTTATGAACTCCCAGAAGGGCTTGATTGTAATGGATGTCATGAATGAAAAGAGTATTTGTCAGATATACAAAGTTATAAATGTAATTCTTGCAAAACTCATTGCAGTTTATAAAAGTATTAGATACTTGTCATGTTTTTTTGAAAATAGGATGGTTTGCTTGAGAATTGCTGGAATTGAGGCAATGTGGCTTCATGACGGCGAGCAAACTGGCTGATGGCCGACATCACTCATTCCCTCAAGGTTTATCATTTGGATTAGTGGACTTGAATATAATTTTGTAATCCTTGCTTGTGTGTCTTGCTTTTAGCGAGACAACTATTCATATAAATAAGTTACAATCCAGTTGTACTATTCTTATGAATAATACCGTTATGGTCACATTATGATTATAAATGAGTTATTCTAATCACTATGTTAATGATAATAGTTTAAAGCATTTATAAAGTATTAGAATGCTAGAAGATATCCAAAGTTTGATTATGATAGGACACTATTGTTTAAGTCATGGTGGTTATTGCATGTTCTTCATTCTAAATGAAGATCGGGGTCTTATATATTTATCTAGAGACTTTGCAAAACCATGCCTCGTTGGGCAGAACGACTAAAAATCCGCATTATGGTAAAACGGTGATATGCGAAGAAATGTTGAATCTTATACATAGTGATGTATCGTATTTTCAACAAATAGTGGAAATCATTATTTCATACTTCATTGTGGATTTAAGTGAATATGAGTATTTAATTAATGAAACATAAGTTTGAAACTGTTTTGAATTGTTCAAAAGATTTCAATGTAAAGGAGGATATTGAATTAACAAAGATACAAGGTCTCTTTGATTTTATTGACATGACTAAAGTATTTAAGTTAATTTTGGCCTAAAAGTACACGTGAAAGAGGTTTCACAAATTATGATAATAGGGCAAATTCAAAGTGTATTGAAATGTCTAAAGATCATAATCATTTTGTATTAGATACATATGGTCCAATATTATCTCTTATCGGGGTTATAGTTATCGTTTAGAGTTAGAAATCAAAATGAGCAAACACTCATTTAAATACAAAGGAACATCTAAAATATTCATGGAAATAACACCATAAGAGTTATGGCACGTTCGACTTTCTAGAGGTTTCGATAATTCAAAATCGCAGCGAATAAACAAGTCTTTGTAGCATATTCTTAGGCAACTATGAATACATATTCCACAAGTGGCAAACCTGATGTTGTCCTAAGTTTATGTGTCTTGATGAAGATACAGGTGGAAGAAAGTAAAAGATCAAAACAAGGTATTTGACCTTACCTCCAGATATTTGAGTGGCGCAATGGAATTTGTTTCGTGAAACCAAACTCTACAAATAGAGGATAAACTAATGCTAATGATCATAAATTTTTAGTGAATACTTTACTAAAGAAAGTAGGATTCGATGATATATTTTGCAAGTTTGCAAAATTATATAATTGATTCACTCATCATGTTATTTGAACAAGACATATCTACGAACTAAAAAGAAGCGTGACGGACCTAAGTGTGAGAAATGACTAGGATTCATAAAATCCTATATTAAGTTACATTTAAGATTGCAAAGTAATATGTTACTTGATCTTATTAAGTAAAGAAGTTTACTTGATATTTCTGTATGACTTCAAAGTCATTAGAAGGAAATGAAACTTAATGAAGACGTAAAGCTCGATTTGTCACATAGTATGGACAAATTCAAGGAGTTGACTACAATTGTAGTGATGCTTAAGTCTATTGGATTTACACCAGCAATATATGGATATTGAAGTCCCATAACTGGAATTCTCGATTTGATGGTGATCAAAGAATTTTGGAATGTCCAAGATTATCGAGAGGACATGCATTTTAGTGGAAGCTAATTAGCTTGGCCAAATCTTAATATGTAAGAGACATATTTTGAGTGGGAGATAAGTAGCTTGGCCAAATCTTGATATGTAGTAGACATATTTTGAGTGGGAGCTAAGTGAAATCCCTGGATCTCATATATGGATGCCATTTTTGAGTAGGAGCATGAAATCATTCTGACATATGTGGACAACACATATGAATGATGTGATTGGTATTGATAACATTTAAGTTAGTAAATATGGATGAACTTGAACAAGTTATTAAAAAATGAGATCTATCAAGATAGATTGGTAAGTTTAATAAACATCATAGTTGAATTCTTCATGGACTTGATTCTAAAAATGTTCAGAATATCTTGGACAAGATTCTGAAGTAATCTAGAATGGAATGAGGTAAGAAAGAAGTTCTTACTTGTATGAAGTATTGACTTAGTCTTAGTATTACAACTATGGTTAAAAGAAAGAAAGAGGGTCCTATGCCTCAGTCATAAGTTCTTCCATACAACCATATTGTATACTCGACGTAATGTGACCCGAGGTTCTAGTTGGAAGGACAAGCTCTTAACTGTAAGAACATGTCTTGAAGTGATTCCTGAGTTAATCACTGAACTAGAATTAAGTTTGTCATTAAATTGCAAGAAGCAAAGTAAGACACATAGTTGCATTTCTTGCACTAGGATCTACATAGATAAAGAAGTATAAGGGCACCATCTAACGTGATGTATATTATTATGGCGGGACTAGTTCGTCTTTATGCAGAGGGTTTGTCCCAGGGCACAGTGCCCACGAGAAAGCTCGTTTTGGCTGATCTAACGTCACTCCTGGCTCCTAGAAACCAACCTCACTCTGTTGCCATAACTACTATACATACACAAAGGAGTGCTAAGTGTGTTTGAAAGTTTAAGTGACAATAGTGAAAGCGACCATCACGGTAAACACTAGAAACAAAGTCTCACTTTGTCGCCAAAAGAATACTTGAGCCCATTATGAGATAATGGTATGAATGTCAAAGTTAGGAAGACATTAATGATTTGCAAAGACATAATGATCTGGTAAAACAAAACATGGATATGAGGTTTTCCATAAGCATGCATGATCAATAAACGCATATGGCGTATGGTTTATGATGAGTAAAATGCGAGCTAGATTATTTGTACTCTAGTGCAAGTGGGAGACAGAAGGGAATATGCCCTATAGGCAAATAATAAAGCATATTGTTTGATATATCTCTTATGTTCATAATACATTTCATAGTGTGCTATAACTATATTAATACGAAACATTAATACACGTGTGGTATCTAAACAAACCAAGTCTCTAGTTACCTCTAGCGAACTAGTTCATTGGTCATGAGGATGATCTAGGGTTTCGAGATCATGGGTATTTATGCAAATTGACAATGAGGTCATGTCATTAGTTGAATGATGTGATAGAAAAACAACCCAACAAGTTGTATCATAATGAGATCTAGTTACAAAGTTCACCATTAATGATAAACTAAGGAAACCTTGCAACCAAATCCTTAGACTGTGAGATAATGCAAATCATTGTTCTAGAGGAAGCTTAGATGGTATCAAGTATCATTTCGTGGCTGGATGATCAAAAAGGTGCCACTCAGGTTTCCCAAAGGGGTGTGTAGAAGAGTACATATCAAGACCAGGATTTGCCCATCCATGTAACGGACAGACACATTTGTGGCCATCTCGGTGACGTTGCATTAATGAGGCTTGCAAGCGTGTGACTGGGTCACAGACTGGAACCACATGGGAACGAGAAAACAAGTTCATCGGTAACGAGATCGAACGAAGGTATGGAGTTACCGTAGATCAAATCTTGGGTGGACTGGTATCAAGTGGCAACGGGAATGGGAAACGGCGTTTATGGTTCAAACGGCATTATCATCGTGGAATGCACAGGGGTCATTACGGGCATCCTGGTCCTGCTATTGATCATTGATGGAGATCATGTCTATGCCATTCCCGAGCTGTGGGGAAATAAAATTAAGGGTATGATGAGCTAGAGATCCTCCATAAGTTGGAATCACCATATGAAAGAGAAAAGGAAACCAGAAAAGTTCTGTGAGAGAACCAGAATCGTTACAGGAAAGTTCTGAAGTCATTCGGAGGAAATCAAAAGGGAACCAAAAGTTTTTTCAGGTCAAAAGTTTTTTCAGCCAGCTAGCCCATGAGGCCCATGGCGCCTCCCCCTCTCTCCCTTGTTTAGTCCCACATGGGAAACCCAAAGGGGAGGGCACACCTCCCTCCCCCTATATAAAGGGGTGCCCATGGGTGGGAATAGACACACAATTTGAGATGTTCTCTAAGGCATTTTCCTTAGAGAATTCATCCCTGTCTCTCTACATAGTTGTCTCCATGCGTTGGCACGGTCCCAAGAAAGGACTGTTCGCATGCCACCTCAAGGGTCTACAAGGGTATGTATTCTATACCTCAAGGTCACGAAGCTCCTCGCATGTCACCTCTTGTCCAGGTCCTTGCACGATGACCGGGTCGCTACAAGTGTAGCTCCCTCGAGTTATGACACACATATAGTACAATACACTGACTCCCGAACTTCTTGATCCCTGCTGAGATCTTGGAAGTAGACCTCCTGGCGGAATCCATGCAACACAACAGTGTGTCGCAGATGCGTTGACTTTGCACGTACACTCCTTTCTTGGGACCGTGCCATGACAAAGGTAACTAAGAGAGGGGGATTTTCTCAAAGGAAAGAAGCCTTAGAGAATATCTAATTGGTGCATTTAATCCCACCCATGGGCACCCCTTTATATAGGCGGAGTGGGTGTACCCTCCCATTTGGGTTAGCCATATGGGACTAAAAGGACAACAGAAATAAAGGGTAAAAACCTCCCAACTGTCTGGGCCAGCCGATGCCAGTCCAACAAACAAACATCAGATGCAGTACAAGACTGCCAAGATGGGCCTGCAGGCCCCCATGGCCTGCCAAAGAAGTGATCGATTGTGGCTGGGCCGGCCCGAGTGGCCGCCAACTTTTGGCGTGGCCCACGAGTAGTAAGAGTGGCGGCCTGCTACGCGTGGCTGGGTGGGCCGGTTGGCCTGCCCGTGGCCCGCCAGCCCAGCTCTCCCGCATGCCCGTTGGGCTGAGGTCGAGAAGGCCATCTGTGGCGGCCGGCAGCCCTGATGCACGCGTGTAGTGGCTACTATCCTCAGCCTATGGGCCAATTGGTCCAGCTGTTGTTTTCAGTTGCCTTTTTAGCTGTATTTTTTCTATCTTTTCCACGCGGTTTCCTCTCAAGTCAATTCCCTCCGGGGTTTTGGCCTAATGAGGAAGCTGCACTATAAAACTTTAATTTAAATATTTATTTAATATAAGTTAATTCACAATTAACATATAATAAATGCATATTGTAAATTGCCATTTACCCGAAACTCCTTTCGACCTTTTTTATTTCCTTCTTTCTCCGAACAACTTCGGATCTCCCTTGAACGATTCTGGTTTCTCTCTCTTCCATGATTCCATCTTACAAGAGGATCTCCAAGTGTCGTATCACCCTTAAGAATGTTTCCCTATGATTCAGGAATGTCAGACATGATCTCTATCAATGATCAACAGCAGGACCGAGATGCCCTTGTTGACCCCTATGCACTCCACGAATTACCATCAGGTCGAACCTGAAATGATATGTCCAATTCCCTTTGTTACGCGATACAAGACTTGTCCGAGATTCGGTCATTGATATCATGATACCTTGTTCAATCTCATTTCCAACAAGTACTATTTTACTCTTTCCCGGAAATTCCATCCCGATGACCTAGTCATACATTGCGCAACTTATGGAGTAATTCACCTAGTGGGCCCAGTGTATCTTCCCATCACACAAGAGAAAAAATCATGATCTTGATGCATAAAGCCTCTACATGCCCCTTTGGATACCCATCATGCACCTTTATGGTCACCCTTTTATGGAAATGACGGTTGATGCAGTATAAGCAATCCTCCGGTGATAGTGATTGGTATGATCTCATGGTCTAAGGATTAGGACACTCTATTTCTGACAATTGCAACTATGAACTATGTGACATGATCATGTTGCAACAATCATTTGTGGGAAATGTCCGTCACGTCATTATAGATGATATGACTTCATTGTCAGTTGGCTTTCATAGCACCATGAGCAAGAAACCTTGATCATCGGCTGCCCAATGAACTAGTTGAATAGAGACTACTAGGGACCTGGGTTTGTTTATACATCACACATGTATCAATGTTTCCCCTCGATACAGTTATAGCATGAGATAAAACTATTATGAACTAATGAGATATGATAATAAACCCCCATTATTATTTGCCTCTAGGGCATATCTCCTCCAGTCTGTACGCCTAACACCTTGACACCATCCGTCAGAGCGGCCGACTCATGGTTGTAGGGGATGGGACCATGTCGAAGGATGAGGAATCCCTCGTGTGGGTGATGCGTCGCAAAGAGGAGCATAATTTGGACTTTACGGGTATGGTGTCACCTTCCAAGTGAAAGAACATGTGTGCCCCATGTGTGGTTTTGGTAATTAATGACAATCTTTATGGACTTATGTTTGCATTAAGTTTTACTTGTAGGATTTTTGCATAGGCAATGCTTGAACCATATGTTGGCTTCAAGGTGTGAAGAACAAGAAAGTGAAGAAGATCAAGTGTTGATCAAGGTTTCAAGGAATGATCCGGAGATTGGTCAAGTAGAAGTTGAGCCTATGGCAAGTGTGTCTTGAATAATAAGATGATCTCAAGTGTAGCTTGCCATCCTTATGGTGATCATGTATATGTTAAGATATACCTAAAAGAGAGGCTCTTCCATAGTGGAGTATGGGGGAGCAAATTCCAAGTATTCACCAAGCTAGCACAATCAAGAAAGGTGTTCCATCTTGAGGTGTAGAAGATCGTCATCATCAACATCAAGTGGAAGATACACAAAGTAATCGTTTGATCTTGATAGGGTTTCTTTCTTACCGGTCTCGTGGTGTTAGTTGGGGAGACCGGTTTATAGGATAGATAACCGTACTATAAGAGGGGCTCTCGAGTGATTAACTTGATCATATCCCTCGGTGAGAGCTCAAACCTTTGCATACTTGGCATCATCTTTCTTAGTTCTTATTTGGGTCTTACTCATGTGAGTATTTAGAGCTTGCGTTAATCTCCATGACAAGCTTAAGTTCATCGAAAACGAATTTATATGCATTCCCTATTGCGTTTTAGATGTTGGAGGTTTTATCGGTTTTTCTTTTTGAGAGAGGTCAAACCTTTCGTCATTTGGTTTTATCCTACCTTGCTGGACTATGATGTTTCTCTTGCTGACCTTGTAGAGCTCATTGTTCTCTTTAAAACTATCCCAAGATCATCAAAAACGGAGTCCGGATGTAAAAGTTATGATTGTTTCAGCCATTGCTTCGCCGGCCAGGGGCGGATTATCCGCCCAATTTTGGAAAACGGCTAAGGAATTTGAGGCGTGGCTCTCTGTAACAGGGGCGGATTATCCGGGCCTCTGGGGGCGGATTATCCGGCCCAAATATCCGCCCCCTATACAGAGGGTCGCGCCGCGAAGTCCTTAGCCATATTTTGGCCCGGGGAATCCAGAATATCCGGGGAAGGGGCAGATTATCCGGCCTGGGAGGTCCCAAACGGTCATATTTCGTTGGGGAGGGGTATAAATAGACCCCTTCTTCCTCCTTAGGCTGGTTGCTTTCATTCTCTCTCTCCTCCATTGTTTTGACCTTCAAGAGCTTGCAAATACTCTCAATCCCTCCCATATTTCTTGAATCTTTTTGGGGGATTTGAGGGGGATCTAGATATACAACTCCACCAATCCATCTCTCCTCTATGTGAGGGGAACATATTGGGATCTAGATCTTAGGGTTTCTTTTGTGGATTTCCTCTTGTGTTCTTCCTCTCTTATTCTCCCACTAGCTTTTGTAGCTTTCGTGGAATTTGCGAAAACAGGACTTGAGCACTTCTTGTGTTCTTGCCATTGCATTTGGTGCATCGGTTTGAGTTCTCGGAGAGGATTCGATTGGGTGAAAGGTGAGAAGCTTTTTACTCTTGGGTTCTTGGAACCCTAGACGGTTTAGTTGTTTTGCAGGTTTGTCGATTACTTGGGGCCTCCAATTAAGTTGTGGAGATTTCCCCGAGCTTGTTTGTTGGGAGCCTCCAATTGAGTTGTGGAGAAGTGCCCCAATCTTTGTGAGAGGTTACGGATTGCCACCGACAAGTGCACTGATAGTGAAGAAGTGAACCAGGCCTCTTGTGGCGAGGTTCACACGAGAATAGGGTGAGGCCTTTTGTGTCATGGTGGTCTTAGTACCGCCCACCCCTACAACGAGACATACTCTCTTTATGGGAGGAACTCGGTAACAAATCATCGTCTTCGCGTGCCTCGGTTATCTCTATACCCGAGCTATTTACTTATGCACTTTACTTTGTGATAGCCTTCATGCTTGAAGTCTTATATCTAGCTATCACATAGTTGCTTGTTTTACTTAGCATAAGTTATTGGTGCACATAGGTGAACCATAGTTTATATAGGTTTTGTGCTTAACAAAGTAAATGCTAGTTTTATTCCGCCGTTGTTAAGCCCTTCTCGTAAAAGTCTTAAACCGCCTATTCACCCCCCTCTAGGCGGCATCTGTATCCTTTTCAATTGGTATCAGAGCATGGTCTCTCATTTTAGGCTTCACCTCCTTGAGAGTAAAGATGTCGGCTAGGGGATTAGTGCATAGTGACATTTTCATATTCGATGGCACATATTATGAGATTTGGAAAATTCGTATGCTTAATCATTTTCAGGCCACGGACCCAAATTTGGAGCCAATTGTAGATATAGGTTTTTCTCCTCCAATGGATTTCCTAAATCTATCTTGTGAGGATGAGAAAAACTTATATCTCGATGCTCAAGCTTCTAATGTTCTTGTTAATGCTTTGAGCCATGTAGTTACTTCTTCAATCATACCTTTTTTGGAGTGCTCATGAGTTATGGACAAAACTTCAAGATAAATATGATGTGTCCAACATTATTGAGGATGATTGTATTGCTTCCACTTCCGGCCGTGATGAGTTCTCATCTTCTTCCACTTCACCAAAGTGTGGCAAGACACAAGGTAATGATATGGTAAGTGGTGATGAAACTTGCAATGTTGATAGTAAGCTTACTGTTGATGATTCTTCATCTATATCTCATTACAATGCTTCATCTTTGGACTTAAACACTTCTAGCACTATATATGATTTACATGCTCATGTTGATAGTCCTTGCATATCATGTGTAAGTTGTTTGAATAAATCTCATGATGATATGCTTGATGTTCCTTGTTGCCATGATATAAATGCTTCTATTTCCTCTAGTTGTTGTGTTTCTAACAATGTAGAGGAAACTGAAGATTCTACGGGTCAAGACAACATCTTGAATGAAGCCTCAAGTAATTCTTCATTATCATCATCTCACGGTTCCCATCTATGCCTTATGGCTAGGGATTCAAAGGTATCTCCTACTTTGGAACCCAATACCTCTTGTGATGATGAGGATGAGTTTTACATGAAAAGGGTGAGATTGTTTATAATGCTCTTGTTAAGAATAATATTTCTTGCTCTAACTTCGTTGAAATCTTGGGTTTTGCTATTGAGAGCAAAGAATGTATTGATAAGTTAGAAGCTAAAGTTGAGGAGCACGAGAACACAATTGACAAAATGAGTAGCCTTGAGCGTGAGTACGCTAATGATATTGCAAATCTAAATGAAGCTCTTGAAGAAGCACAAGCAACCAAAGAATCTCTTGAGGAGACATTTACTCTAGAAGTGTCTAAAGTAAAGGAAACCCGTGATAAAGCTCTTGAGGTGGCTATTGATCTCAAAATAAAATATAATGAGATTGCCAAGTTGTCTTCTACTATTGCTAATTATAATGATGCTTGTGCTACTAACTCTATTTCTTGTGAAGCATCTATTTTGAAGGAGAATGTTGAGCTAAAGGCTCAACTTGCTTTGCTAACTAGAAATTATGGGAAATTGGAAGAAAGTCATGTTATTCAATCAAGATCTCACGAGGATCTTCTAGCCTCCCATGATAGGCTAAATATAGATCATGAGGCTATTGTGTCGAAGGTAACATCTAATGATACTCATGTGGACATTAGCACTATATCCACTACAAATGTCATACTGCCATGTCCTAGTCCTAGTAATTCATCATCTCATATTATTGCTACATCTTGTAATGAATTACATTCCTTGCCTTGTTGCTCTAACAATGAAGCTTCTACTTCTTCTAGTATTTGTGTTGATACTAACCATGTAGAGGAAATCAAAGAGCTCAAGTCTCAAGTCTCATCTTTGAAGAGGGACTTGAAAAGGGGTCATGAAGGAAGGGCCACACTCAAAAAGATCTTGAGTGTGCAAAAAGTCCCCAATGACAAGAGTGGACTTGGATTCAAGTCCAATGTCAAGAACAAGTCCACTAACAATAATAATCTCAAGAGAAACAAGAAGAAGGGCCAAGAACAAGTCAAGAATCCAACTAATATTGTTTGCTTCAAGTGCAAAATTTAAGGGCACCATGTTAGATCTTGCCCTTTGAAGAAGAAGCCTCTTGGTGAGAGGAAAAAAGGGAAGCGGTCTAAAGTTCAAGTTCACGGTCTACCTCAAGTTGAAGAAAGACCACTTCCCAAGAAGAATCAAGCTAATACTTCCGTGGTGGAGAAATCAAGTGAGAAGAAAGGGAAGAGAAGAACTTGCTACATATGTCGTGAGAAGGGTCACATCTCTTCTTCATGCACTATTGGTAACTCCTCATCCAACCCTACCATAATTGATGATGTGTATTCTCTTCGTAAGGATAAGGTTGGCAATGTGTTTGCCAAATATTTTGGTGCCCAATGTGGTGTCAAGAAAAGAACCATTTGGGTTGCCAAGCCTATTGTGACTAAATTCTTAGGACCCAACATGGTTGGGGACCAACAAGCTAAAACTTGATCAATAGGTGTTGTTGGAGGGCATTGGAGACTTCGCTACATTATGAAGAATTAAGGGAACTTCATCAATTATATTCTCTCAAGCCAAGTCATTTGTATTATCATATCTCTATCATATATCCATTGCTCCTCCTTGTGGTAACATGTTATTAACTCATTTACATTGAAAGTTACTTGCCCCTTGTGCATGTGTTGTTTTTGTACCTTGCATGTGTTTGTATATGTTGTGCATGACCACTTACTTATCTTGAGTTATCAAGTTTATTTTGTGTATGTTGGCTTGCACACCATGTACTTGATTTGCTATGTTGAGCCTTTATTGAATCTATTTTATACTATTTGGCTCCTGCGAGAAATTAATGGACTATCCTATTTTGGGGGAGTGGTGTCCTTTGGGAATTCCACAATCCTAAAAATGCATGTACATGAGGAATACCACTTAGTATCGATATTGCAAGATTATCTATTTTCTACGTGGTATATCATACTCATGAGAAATTCAAATTCTATAATGTCCATTAATATTCTCTAGTTGTATCTTTTTGCCTCTTATGGATATTGATTTGACTTGAAATTGTTTAATGCTATATTTTGATCTAGGTAGAGATGATGATCCCGTGTGTGTGCATTTTGTATTAAAATGCAAAATATTAAATAATGCACTAATCGTGGGGGAGTTCTTCTATATTATTTAGAACACTCCTTTTTCTGCTTCTTGCTTTGATCCATATCGTGTTTTGTGTCTTTGGAAGTTTTTTTGGGGGGTACTTTGTGGCATCTTGAAAAGTGTTGAGTTTTTGGTGTGGTTTCCTAAACCTTGCTCTTTTGGGGAGTTGGATTTGTCTCATTACTTTTTGATTATTTTGACCTTTTAGAATGAGATAAACCCTTGAGCATTTGTGTTTTTCCATCTCTCTCTTTGGTTTTTGTCTAGTTCATTTGTTGGACTTGTGGTCTACCATGTGTTGATTTGGTTTTTGATATAGTTTGAACAACATTTTGTCATGTCACACTTTGGTGTGCTTTCTTGGTTTACTTGGTATTTTGTTCAAATTGTATCTCCTTTGGTTCTTGAAAGTAGTGTGCATGCATATTTACTAAATGTATATATTATGAGGTGCTTGCTTTCCTTGATCCAATATATAGGGGAAACTCCACCAAATCCTAATTGGGTAAGATGTGCATGAAATTCCATTTCATACCAATATGCACATATTTATTTGGAGTCTCTCCTATGTATTGTAGTTGCTCTAACTACTTTGGACCTAATAAGTTTGGGGACCATATTCTACTTAAATTTTGTTTTAGGTACATTGGAGATGCATTGGATGGTTGTCTCTTTCATAAGGAAGAAGTGACTCAATTAAAATTAGAGACAAGCTAGGATGGTCAACAAACTCCTATCTACTTCATCACACCAATGATATCTCGGTAACAAGTATCTCTTACTCATGCATACATATCGTCTTCCAACCTATGGTAGGTTGCATATTGGCATGATTTTTTTTGTATTTGCAGTTGTTGTGGTTCTTTCTTTGGCCTTAAAGAACACTCTCTATTGCATATGTGAGTAAGTTGGGATGAGTGCATATAATTGGGACTATACAAAATCATGCTCATGATTCACCAATCCCAAATATGTCAATCTAGCAATTATATTTCATATTGTTTCCTTAAAGTACTGTCATGTGCAATATTGATGAATTTGCAAAGTTGATTCTTTCTTTGTGATACTTGATTCCTCTCGCAATACATTCCAACTATCTCTACTTCCCTTAGTGATAGTTGTGATGTATTTGATATGTTTGTGGTTGAAGTTCATGAATATACAATAAGATAAAATTGAGCCTTTCTGCCATGCTATCAAGCAAAGATCTTAGTGATGTATTGTCATGACTTCATTTTGGATATCTTGCCCTATTGATTTTAGTATCTATTTTTTGTGTACATGTTTCTTCGTGGATCAATATCTTTGTGAGATTGTCTACTTAGAAACTTATACACATGAAAGATGTTACTTCTCTATTTTTGACATCTTCTTTGTTCCGCGTGTGTTGTATGGTCATACTAAGCAATATCATTTATTGAAGACTATGTTGACGCTTAATGATCATCCTTGCATTAGTCTTATACTATGCTTTGGCATGCCTCTCAAACATCCTTGTGGTTGAGCCTGCTATTATGTTGTCTCTTACTCGTTGCTCAACCATTTGTTTATTGCAAGTTTTATGCCTTGGTATATGCTCTTTTGTACATAGTTGGGTTTTAAATATCGAGGGAGTGAGGATGCCATATTTGTCCATATTGTCTTCAAATGATATATTTTTGCACAAACCTTGGGGAGCCTCCTCGTATTATATAGAACACTCTCTTTTCAATCTTATCATAATATCTATCTTTCATTTGGTATGTTCTTTTTGTAAAGTGGTTCTTTGGATCTTTTGATTGCTTGCTTCATTTGTTGATGCTTATTCACCTTGTTAATTTTTTTGCAATCTTTTGATCCTCAATATTGTTTGACCTCCTCCTAAGTATTCGTCATTGGATACGTGCATTTTATTCCACTCACACTATGAGAAATGTACACATTTTGGAGGAATTATCACTCTATTGGTCATCTAGAGCTTTTCACCCATTTTGGCAATCGATGCCAATGGGGAAGAAGTTTTGGAGGGTTTAAGGGAAGTTGGTTTCATGCTTTGAGTTTGTTCTTAAGCATTTGCCTCTCATGCTCTTGCATCTTTGTTGTTGCTTTGCATGTTGAATATATGTATTTGCCTCTCATGCTCTTGCATCCTTGTTATTGCTTTGCATGTTGAATATATAGATATAAACCCTCTTAAAAGGATTGTCATCAATTACCAAAATGGGGGAGATTGAAGAACATGTGTGCCCCATGTGTGGTTTTGGTAATTAATGACAATCTTTATGGACTTATGTTTGCATTGAGTTTCACTTGTAGGATTTTTTTCATAGGCAATGCTTGAACCATATGTTGGCTTCAAGGTGTGAAGAAGAAGAAAGTGAAGAAGATCAAGTGTTGATCAAGGTTTCAAGGAATGAGCCGGAGATTGGTCAAGTAGAAGTTGAGCCTATGGCAAGTGTGTCTTGAATAATAAGATGATATCAAGTGTAGCTTTCCATCCTTATGGTGATCATGTATATGTTAAGATATACCTAAAAGAGAGGCTCTTCCATAGTGGAGTATGGGGGAGCAAATTCCAAGTCTTCACCAAGCTAGCACAATCAAGAAAGGTGTTCCATATTGAGGTGTAGAAGATCGTCATCATCAACATCAAGTGGAATATACACAAGGAAATTGTTTGATCTTGATAGGGTTTCTTTCTTACCGGTCTCGTGGTGTTAGTTGGGGAGACCGGTTTATAGGATAGATAACCGTACTATCAAGAGGGGCTCTCGAGTGAGTAACTTGATCATATCCGTCGGTGAGAGCTCAAACCTTTGCATACTTGGCATCATCTTTCTTAGTTCTTATTTGGGTCTTACTCATGTGAGTATTTAAATCTTGTGTTAATCTCCATGACAAGCTCAAGTTCATCGAAAACGAATTTATATGCATTCTCTATTGCGTTTTCGATGTTGGAGGTTTTATCGGTTTTTATTTTTGAGAGAGGTCAAACCTTTCGTCATTTGGTTTTATCCTACCTTGCTGGACTATGATGTTTCTCTGGATGATCTTGTAGATCTCATTGTCCTCTTTAAAACGATCCCAAGATCATCAAAAACGGAGTCCGGATGCAAAAGTTATGATTGTTTTAGTTTCGTTGTTTCTCCTAGTTTTCAGGGGGGCGGATTATCCGGCCCAATTTTTGGAAAACGGCTAAGGAATTTGAGGCGTGGCTCCCTATAACAGGGGCGGATTATCCGGACCTCCGGGGGGCGGATTATCCGGCCCAAATATCCGCCCCCCATACAGAGGGTCGCGCCACGAAGTCCTTAGCCATATTTTGGCCCGGGGAATCCGGAATATCCTGGGGAGAGGCGGATTATCCGGCCTGGGAGGTCCCAAACGGTCATATTTCGTTGGGGAGGGGTATAAATAGACCCCTTCTTCCTCCTTAGGCTGGTTGCTTTCATTCTCTCTCTCCTCCATTGTTTTGACCTTCAAGAGCTTGCAAATACTCTCAATCCCTCCCATATTTCTTGAATCTTTTTGGGGGATTTGAGGGGGATCTAGATATACAACTCCACCAATCCATCTCTCCTCTATGTGAGGGGAACATATTGGGATCTAGATCTTAGGGTTTCTTTTGTGGATTTCCTCTTGTGTTCTTCCTCTCTTATTCTCCCACTAGCTTTTGTAGCTTTCGTGGAATTTGCGAAAACAGGACTTGAGCACTTCTTGTGTTCTTGCCATTGCATTTGGTGCATCGGTTTGAGTTCTCGGAGAGGATTCGATTGGGTGAAAGGTGAGAAGCTTTTTACTCTTGGGTTCTTGGAACCCTAGACGGTTTAGTTGTTTTGCAGGTTTGTCGATTACTTGGGGCCTCCAATTAAGTTGTGGAGATTTCCCCGAGCTTGTTTGTTGGGAGCCTCCAATTGAGTTGTGGAGAAGTGCCCCAATCTTTGTGAGAGGTTACGGATTGCCACCGACAAGTGCAACGATAGTGAAGAAGTGAACCATGCCTCTTGTGGCGAGGTTCACACGAGAATAGGGTGAGGCCTTTTGTGGCATGGTGGTCTTAGTACCGCCTACCCCTCCAACGAGACGTACTCTCTTTATGGGAGGAAGTCGGTAATAAATCATCGTCTTCGCGTGCCTCGGTTATCTCTATACCCGAGCTATTTACTTATGCACTTTACTTTGTGATAGCCTTCATGCTTGAAGTCTTATATCTAGCTATCACATAGTTGCTTGTTTTACTTAGCATAAGTTGTCGGTGCACATAGGTGAACCATAGTTTATATAGGTTTTGTGCTTAACAAAGTAAACGCTAGTTTTATTCCACCATTGTTAAGCCCTTCTCGTAAAAGGTTTAAACCGCCTATTCACCCCCCCCCCCTCTATGCGTCATCTGTATCCTTTTCACCAAGTCCTTTATTTCTTTTTCTACCCCTCTCATATCTGCAAAGTTAAATAGTGTAGGCATTAGTATTATCAGTAATTGTAAAGATGTTAATGTTTCGACTAAGGCATTCAGGCATATGGAATATGCCCATTTTATGGTTATTCCTAAAGTTTCGACTTTGTCAGATACCGCATACCTAGATGAAGAGGAAGCGATTGCCACATTAGATGGTTAGCTTCTCTCTCATCTAGTGGGTGAGGTGTCTGAGGTTGGACGATGGCATGCTTAGTTCTTTGTTTAAACTGAAAGCTTCTGGCCATAAATCTAAGTCCAATTAAAAAAAGTCTCAAAAGTCCTAAAAATGGGTCGCCTAGAGGGCGTGAATAGGTAGTTTAAAACTTTTATGAGATGGGCTTAACAAAGGCGGAATAAAATTAGTGTTTACTTTGTCAAGCACAAAACCTATATATACTATGGTTCACCTATGTGCACCAACAACTTATGCTAAGCAAGACAAGCAACAAGGTGATAGCAAGATAGATTACTTCAAGAACGAAGGCTATCACAATGTAAAGTGCATAAGTAAAGGGCTTGGGTATAGATATAACCGAGACACGTGGAGACGACAATGTTTTACCGAGTTCCTCCCTGCAAGGGAGTACGTCTCGTTGAGGGGTGGGCAATACTAAGACCACCAGCACCACAAGAGGCCTCACCCTATTCTCCTGAGCACCCGTAGTACGACAAGCGCCCGATCCACTATGGGACACTTGAGGGCGGTCACCAAACCCATACAAGATTGGGGCAATATCCACAACTTAATTGGAGGCTCCCAATGATCACCACCAAGGCCACTACACCGTCTAAGGTTCCAAGAAACCAAGAGTAACAAGCTTTTGGATTTCACCAACCAATTCCTCCAAGGAGAACTCAAACTGATGCACCTAATGCAATGGCATTCACTCCCAAATCCCACCAAAGCTGCAAAAGCTATTGGGGTAATAAGAGAGTAAGAACACAAGAGAAAAACCACACAAGTCTCCAAAATCTGAATCCCAAGATATTCCCCTAACTTAGAGGAAAGATGGATTGGTGGGATTGTAGATCTAGATCACCTCTCTCTTTTCCCTCAAAGAGATGCAAGAATCATGGGAGGAAGAGGGAGAGGACACGCTCAAGAGATTCAACAATGGAGGGGCAAAGAGCTCGAACGGAGAAGAAGGGCCCCTTTTATAGGGGGTCCCAAAATCTTCCCGTTGGCTGCTGCGAAGAGCGGTACTACCGAACATGGCAACGGTAGTACCAGAGAATCCCAGTACTACCTACCTGGTACCGATGTGGGAAGCTAGGCGAGCCAGCGAGGAATACCAATGAGCTAAACCATCTTAGAGGCCACATGTAGTGCCGAATCCAAGGGCGGTGCTACCGCTTACAGGTAGTTCCGGGCCATGGAGCGGTACTACCAATGATCCCGGTAGTACTGGGAGGAGGTATCGGATGCTCCTGAGGAGGAACGCCATCTCGCATTTGGGTTCAGATGTGACCGGTACCGCTTTTCAAGCGGTACTACTGGACAAAAACGTTTGGTACTACCGGACACGACAGCAGCAAATGCAATAACTCGAGCAACTGAACTCCGAATCGGATGAAACCAATTTTTTTGGAAAGATAGTGACGAGTAGAATCCAACAAGGGAGAAAATATCAAGTATTGTTAGGTGAGATACCTCCTATGGTGTGGAGCCGAAAAAACGTAATAAGAATATAAGGGAAATCAATTTTTGATGAACTAGAGCTTGTTATGAAGATTACCACAAGCTCTAGAATCTCACTTGAATAAGATCCAAATAACAACCAAAAAGATGATGCAAAGTATGCAAAGGTTTGAAATCTATCTGAAATATACGATCGAGTTACTCACTCGAGAGCCCCTCCTAATAGTACGGTTATCTATCCTAAACTCGGTCTCCTAACATGAGACCGGTAAAAGGGAAAACATATAAAGATCATAAGTTTGCCTTGAGCATTCCACTTGAGCTTGATGTAGATGATATTGTACTCCTCAAACTGGAACATCTTTCTTGATTGCTCTTGCTCGCGATTTCTTGATGAAGTCTTGTGAATTGCTACCCCATACACATGGGAAACTCTTTCTTAGAACTTGTCTTCATCGGTCCATGATCACCGAGGATGGCAAACTTCAAGCATGAGATCTTCTAGAGATGGCTCATCTTGAGCTGGCACTTCAATTCTTCTAACTTCATTTGGATGATGTCTTGAAGATACACATGAGGAACTCCATGTTCTTCTTCAAGATGCTCTTGATCTTCTTTTCTTTATTCTTCTTATTCTATAAGGTTCCAATAGGCGCAAAGCCCTTGGACATTGCTTCTTATTCTTCATTTCTTCTACCTTGAAGCTAACACATGGTTCAAGTGATGGCAATGTACAATTCCTACAAGTGCAACACAATGCAAACATAATTCCATAGAGATTGTCATTAATTACCAAAACCACACATGGGGCCCCACATGCTCTTTCAATGGGAAAAAGTTTCAAAATCTCCCTTTGTTTCCCAATGAATGGGATGTATTTGAATAGTATAGGTCTTCATGACTTGGCTAAACAAATATTTACATATTTCTCAATGTTCTCGGGATCACAATTTGTACTTCGTAGCTATTTTGGAAACGAGTAGACGAGATTTCTCGCACATTCTTCTTAACCAACTTTCGGACAGTATATACTACGTCTAGCATTCTCTTCTGCCTCGTGGATGATCTGGGGGTATTTTACTCGGTGTCAGGACTGATACTGTGGAAATCTTGGCTAGTTCAGATGGTGAGTATCATATTAAACTCTATATCCATAACAAAGATGATAATTACACATGGAGTCTTGTTACCATGTATGCAGCTTCCCATGATCAATTTAAGGCTGATTTCCTTCATGAGATGGTTAATCTAGCAAAAGATGATACATACCCTATTCTCATAGGTGGGAATTTTAATTTGCTAAGATTTCCTTCCGAGAAGAGTAGAGGCTAGTTCGACAACCATTGGATTTAAAAGAGGTTACAATGAATGGAAGGTAGTTTACTTGGGAAAACAACCTTTCGGAACCTACATACGAAAAGCTGGATCAAATAATGATGGACTCTGATTGGGAAGAAAAATTCCCCATAGTCTCAGTACGTGCTCTAGAACATTAGAGGCTCTATCACATCATGCTCCTATATTGTTGACTACAGGATTTTGTAGACCGCAAGGTACTTGTCGTTTGAAGTTCTAACTTGGATGTTTACACCGTGAGGGCTTCCTGGATATGGTCAAAACAGTATGGGAAATACATATTGTTGGTTGTATCCTAATAGAGAGGTGAAACAATAAGATGCATGCTATATATAAACACCTTGGTGGTTCGGCACATCATACAACAGGTATCCTTAAAAAATAAACACTGACTATAGTCTATTATTGATGACCTTGAAGCATTTGGAGAAGTTCGTCTACTAGCTGTGGATGAAGCTGAGCTCAAAAGCCAACTAAAAGCATAGCTAGCAAGATTTCTATGCGAGGAGGGGATCAAATGGTACAAGCGGTCCAAATCTCAATCCTAATGGAAGAAGATTCAAATACAAGATACTTCCATGGTTTTGCCAATGGCAGATATAGTAAGAAACATATTCATTCTCTAGTCTAGGATGAGGAATCAATTTAGGGACATGAGAAACTAAAGTTATTCATTACAAATTACTATAAAGGTCTGTCCGGGGCTCCGAGAGAAGGCAACTTCTTTGAGTCTCGAACAGATGATATTCCCCGAGTTTCAGACGAGGAAAATAACCTGCTTACTGCTCCCTATTCAAAGGAGGAAGTAAAAAAGGAAATTTTTAAAATGGAACACATCAAAGCCTCTAGTCCCGATGGTTTCCTGACAGAGTTCTACCAGAACTTTTGGGATATCATTAAAGTGGATCTCCTAGATATGTTCATGAAGGAGATATGCCCTAGAGGCAAATAATAAAGGGGTTTTATTATCATATCTCATTAGTTCATAATAGTTTTATATCATGCTATAAATGTGTCAAGAGGACACATTGATACAAGTGTGGTATATAAATAAACCCAGGTCCCTAGTAACCTCTATTCAACAAGTTAATTGGGTAGCTGATGATCATGGTTTCCTGATCATGGTGCTATTAAAGCCAACTGACAATGAAGTCATATCATTTAGAATGATGTGATGGACATTTTCCACCCATGATTGTTGCAACATGATAATGTCACTTAGTTCACAGTTGCAATTTTTCAAAAAACGGAGTCCTAATCCTTAGACCGTGAGATCATATTAATCACTGTTATCGCAGGATTGCTTTCACTGCATCAACCATCATGTCCATAACTAGGTGACCATAAAGGTGCATGTTGAGTATTCAAAAGGGGCAGGTTGAGGCCTATGCATCAAGATCGGGAATTGTTCTCCTATTTGACGGGAAGACACACTGGTACCACTCGATGAATTACATCCATAAGCTGCACAGCGTATGCCTAGGTCATGGGGATAGAATTCACGTGAACGAGTAAAACGATACTTGTTGGAAACATGATTGAACAAGATATCGTGATACCGATGATCAGATGTCGTACAAGTCTTGTATCGCTTAACAAAGGGAATTGGATATGTCGTTTAAGGTTCGACACGAAGGTGATTCATGGCGTGCATAGGGGTTAATATGGGTGTCCTAGTCCCATTAATGATCATTGATCGAGATCATGTCTATGATATTCCCAAACCGTAGGGAAACACGCTTAAGGGCACTAGGACACTTAGAGATCTTCTTGTAAATAGAGAATCACAATTGAGAGAACCAGAGTTGTTCTAGAGAGAAAATAACCAAAGGTTACTCGTAGGAGAAAGAAAGAAAGGAAAAGACCGAAAGGTCTTTTGATAAATAGAGATTTACAATATGCATTTATTATATGTTAACTATGAATTAATATATATTAAATTAATATTTATGGGCAACTTCCTCAATAGGCCAAAACCCCGGAGGGAATTGGTCCAGGAGGAAGTCACCCAAAAAGGACAAGAAAATAGCCACTGTTGGGCTGCTTTGCTACAGCCCACGCGGGCGTACTGGTGGTGGGAACCACGTAGGTGACAAATAGCTAACCGCCGCGAGCCAGCCCACCCGGGCAGGCACACCGCGGAGTTGGGCCGCTGACCACCACGAACTGGCGGGCTGCATGCGTGCTGGCCCACCCGAGCGCTGGCCACCGGCACCACGAGCCAACTGGGACACGGGCGGGTGCGCTGGCCCACCCGGGTTAGTCGCTGGCACTGCTTGCTGTGCTGCTTGGCTGGGCCCGGTGAGGTGGCCCACCCAACCACCCATTGGCCTAGCCGGCTGCTCCCTTCGCACTATGTTTCTTTGTCTAATTTTAGTCCCACATGGCTAGACCTTTGGAAAAGGTATGCCCCTTCCATCTATATAAAGGAGTGCCCATGGGTGGGAGTAAACAACAATAATTTCTCTAAGGCAATTTTAATTAGGAGAAAATCTCTCTCCTAGTTTCCTTTGCGGTGGCATGGTCCCAAGAAAGGACTACACACACAAAGACAACAACTCTGCGCCACGCTGTTGTGCTACAGGGATTCCAGTCAGGAGGTCTACTTCCGCAACCTTGGAAGGTATAAGAGCCCATGAGTCATTATCTTGCACTATATGTGTGTGATAACTCGGGGAAGCTACCATTAGTAGCGACCTGACCGTCGTGGAAGTCCCTGGACAAGGGGTGACGTGCGAGGACCTTCACGAAACTGAGGTCGGAAGGGTATGACTATATCATCCACGCTCCTACATGAGCGTAACGCTCTCTCGGTCTTCAAGGGTATGTGTCGGGGGAATGACCCCCGGTAAGGTCAAGCTATGGAGTAATGACGAGGTTGACCAAGACCAAGGTTGACAATTGTGGGTCGGCCGACATAGGCCGAGATACCTGAGGCGGGTTAACCCGGCATGCCTTGGCCGACATACTTTGTATGTCGGCATAACATGTATGTTGCTTTTTCTATGTAGGTTACCCCAAGCCAGGTTATTTGGTTTGAGGTCGACATAGGGGTTGGCATACGCTAGTAGGGTGTATACCGGCCTCAATGTCAGCGCCTTTGTCTCTCCTAGGATTCCCAGAAGAGATAAGCATGCTCAGTTAGGCGTGCCCTTAAATCTCGAAGGTAAGTCCTGACGAGGATTTCCTAGAGGGGATATTGTCAGCAGACCGTTAGGTCATGGGCACGTTAATTCACATAACTAACAAGAAGAGCATTTGGGCCTAGCCAACGACTTCTGCAAGAGCATATTCTGGGCATATTCCCAGCCACCTCAGCCCTAAGTGTATCTTGGTCACCCCTTTATAAGGTGCACCAGGGCCTCCTAGAAGGGGGAGGTTCATTTGGTTACTAGTTCATCTTCTGTAGAATAGAGAGAGACAAGAGCTCCTTCTTCTTCTACCTCTCACATACAACTCGAGGAGCCATTGTAACTTGAGTGTTGACCGTATTATAAGATCTAGCATGCAGGAGTAGGGTTTTATTTAATTAGGAGAGCCCTGAACTTGGGTACATCGTGTGTCTCTATGTGTGTTCTGTGTGCGGTATCCACCGCACTATCCCTCCCTGGTCCACTAGCACTCATACGGACCCTACTTTAGCCATCCTATGGCATCTGCCGTGACACCACCACAATAGTTGGCGCCCACCATGGGGCCAGCAACAAAGCTGGCTGGAGTGTTCATCCGGACAAGAATCTTCATCGCCTCAGGTGAACGCATCATCTCCGGCCTAGTTCAGCGATTCGGCTTGCTGTACTTCGTCAGCGACAATGTCGGCAACTTCAGCAGAAGGCCCTTCCCGCACAACGACAAGTTTGTCAGCTTCGACACGCACAAGGTCTATGTCGTGGTCGACATCTCCTACAGGTTCCCGCAGAAGGTGGTGGTTGCAGCGGATCCACCTGCTCTCCGCACCGCTGGTGGCCAACATATCAAGATGATGACTACACCAAACGTGGATGCCGGCAAAGAGCCCACCGAAGATGGGGAGACAACTCCCAAGGCCGCCAGGTCTAGGTTTCTTCCATAAGAAAAGCCAGAGAATATCCCGTAGGAGGCTATTGAGAAGCTAGTTGTGCTAGTTGCACCTATAGTAGATCCGGATCAGGCACATGCCGAGCTGGAGTTGACCCGACAAAGTGTCCTTAAGGGGGGCATGTAGGTAGCTAGGGCACGTGAGGAGCTAAACATCACCCTCCGTGAGCATAACAAGGCACACAAGTTTCTGGGTGCAAGCCCTAGTCGTTTAGATGGAGTAAGGAATAGAGGTAAAAACCTCAATGTTCAAATTGCGATAGATGGTAAGACTAACATGGTGTTTGTTTGGGATTTTGGTGGATTTCTAGTGGAAAAAGCCAGAAAAATGGACCAAACGGCACAACTGTGTGGTGAGCTTCGGCGGAAGTGGTTGGCGAAATAGGCCATCCCGAGAAGCACATCCGCAGGTGCTTCTCGCGGCTTTCCGAGGCTACGAGTGAAGTTTTTTCGGCTTTGGACATTTGGTTTGAGGAAATTATGAGCAAACTACCATCCTGAGCCCCGCCCTCATATCACACCCCATCGATCGGACCGATGGACCTCCTCCTTGCCTGTCCTTGCCCGACCCCCATCTCCCCATATCGATGGCCCCCCAACTTGTGCTGCCAGCCGACCGCCCGACCCCGTCCCCCACCCCGCGGGCCTACCTCGTCCCCAGCCGACCTCCTCCCCATCCCAGGTCAGTTCCAAGGATAACCCCGTCCCCATCCCGGGCTGACCTCCTCCTCGGCCGACCTCGTTCCCGGTGGATGTTGACGATAGTCAAGAAGGTCGAAGTCAACTGAGACAACGGCGAATGGCCGGAGAGCATGCAGCGGACGACCATGGCGACTAGGCATCGGGGAGCAAGCATGGGAGGGAAGGAGGAGAGGCCGGGGAGGAGAAGCAGAGCAGTGTCCGGCGGTGGAGGAGAAGATAAAGGAGAGAATAGAGGTGAGGAAGAGGTGAATATAAAGGAGAGAGAGGACAACGGTTGGGTTTTTTTTTTTTTTTTATTTCTCTCTTTTTCTTTAACTGAAAATTTTAATTAGAGAGTAAGAATGCATGCTAAATAAATTGTATCTAAACGGACAATTAATGTATATATTCGTGTGAATATTCATGTCTATAACTCAGTGACAAATATGCTTGTACACTTTTAATCAGCAAATATACATGTTCTCGAAACTCTGAGGGTATTTCAGACAATTTATCAGCATACAGCTAGACAGCCAGCCAAGTTGCCAAATAGTGAAACTTGGAACATCAGCTTTCTCTACACAACAGCTTTTCCTGCACAGCCAGCCAGCGACAGCCCAAACAAACACCCCCTAAGTCTGCTATGCCGGGTAGTTAGATGTTGGTCGGGTTGCCAAAATACTATACCCTGGGTAAGAACCTTAGAGCTGTAGATGCAGCAGCAACCGAGTTATCAGCTTTATCCGGTGAGGCCCGACGTAAGCAGCATGAAAGAGCGAATGAGCTAGTGCGCATCGCAAACTGGCAGAATGAGGCCATCATCAGGGCAAACCCAGCTGGAGCTGGTGTCTCCCAAGTTGTTCATTCAGCAGGGGCGCTGCTGCAAAATCTGTCGGGGTAGCGGCATCATCGCCCCATGCAACCCCAAGAAGAGAAGGGACTGTAAACTCCAGCAAGAATAATAAACAGCTACTCCCTCTGTCCCAAATTACTCTACATTCTAGGTTTAGTCAAAGTCAAACTTCATAAACTTTGACTATATATATTAAAAGAAATACCAATATCTAAAATATGTAATAAATATACTTAGACTCACCATAAAACATACTTTCATATTGTATGCAATTGATATTATAAATGTTAGTATTTTCCTAAATATGCTCGGTCAAGTTTTAACATGTTTTACTTTGATCAAACCTAGAATGTAAAGTAATTCGGAACGGAGGGAGTAATAGCTTATGACCCGAATGTTGCCGGGAAAGGCAATGCTAGATAGGGGAATGTCGGGCAAGGAAGTGTTGGTCGTGTAAATGCTAGTCAAGGAAATCTCAGCCAGGGTAATGTCATTCAGGGGAATGTCGGGCATGGCAATGCCGGCCAGAATAACCCGAACCATCAAGGCCATCACTCGGTTGGTGGGGGGTAGCAGCAACAACAACAACCCCAATATTAGTACCAGTTGTATAACCCACTATGTAGGACCAGTTGTGCAGCACCAAAATGCTAACCCAATGGCGGATCGTCATAATGATGGTTATTCGACTATGGCCAATGCTGGATATCCAAGGCCAGAACATAAGATGATGGGAAACCCATTGGGATCTCAGCTGGGAAATAGGAATTTGCAGCCAGATAATGCACGGTTGAAGTTGGATAAGATTTATATGTTGAAAATTATGGAAGGGCAAGGTCCTCCGGGTCCAGCATGTTTCGGACCTCGAATTCTGAGAGAACCACCAGTGCCAAACTTTCAGTTAACAAGGGGAACAAAAACTTATGACGGCAACACCAAGCCAAAGGATTGGTTAATAGATTATGCCACTATTGTACATATTGCACAAGGAAACCTTAGGTGGGTCGTGAGATATGTCCCGCAAATGTTGGAGGGGCCTGGTAGAGTGTGGTTTAATAATCTGCCAGCAGGAAGCATAAACTATTGGCTAGATTTTGAGGAAGTGTTTGTCAGCAATTTTACCAGTACTTACAAGAGGACAAATAGACCTCAGTAGCTAGCTATGTGCAAGCAAAGGCCTAACGATACTGACAGAGAGTTTCTGACCAGGTGGTGCAATATGCACAACTCTTGTGAAGGAATAATTGAGTCGCAAGCCATAGTGTGGTTTGCACAGGGGTGCCGACATGCAAGTGTGTTGTGGCAAAGGTTGCAAAGAGACATGTCAACTACTCTGGTTGAAACAATTAAGATAGCAGATTCGTAAGCTTTGGGTGATCTGACCTAGCTATTGCTTATGTTGGCTAAGCCGAATGAGGAGTACTATTCTCACAACGGGGCTGGGTCATCCAAAAGGAATGATTTCCGAGGAAAAAGAAGAGACGAGAAGCCGGATTATTGGTATGGGTCAAACCAAGTGGAGACAGTTAACTAGGATCAGCCTAGTGCCGGCAATAGCTAGCACCAGAAGTGGATGGCAAGAAACCATGGAATGAGCAAAATAAACAGTGACAAGAGAGGTCGAAGTTCACATATGAGATGATGTTGGATATGCCATGTAGTTTTCACACGCCAAACCTGGGAAAGCCGACGAACCATACTACCGGGCAGTGCAGCTGGTTTTAGCGTGCGGGAATGGGTGAAATGGGTTTACCACCACCACCTCCCCCACCACCACTCATAGGAGCAAATACTCAACAACTGATGTTACCACTGCCACCGAGATATGAGAACCCGGAAATAAGAGAGGTTGTGAATCAAGTTGGGAACCAGAATCAGGGAGACTATGGCATGTCGACCAAGGTGGTAGGAATGAATATAGAGAGCATCACCAAAGTTATGTCATCTTTACGATAGAATAGACAGATAAGCAGAGCCTGCAAAGGCGCTAGATGGAAGTGAATGCAGTAATGCCGGTAGTGCTGAAATTCATGTACCGGTCTAACCAGGAAATCACATGCAGCATCAAGGATCACCCCAAGATCATGTCGAGTCCATAAGCATATGCTTTAGTGTTGGAACCAATGTTCATAGGGCCCAACATAAATGCCAGATTATCCAAGGTTCTCATCGATGGGGGGTAGCAGTATTAGTATACTATACCGAGATACAATGCACAAGTTGGGCATAACTGAGAACATGCTTGAGCCGACAAAGACCACTATCCATGGCATTGTGCCGGTATTGTCGTGCGAACCAATAGGCAAAGTCCGGATATATGTTTTATTCGGAACAAGGGAGAATTGTCGAACAGAGAACCTTTTGTTCGAGGTAGTGGATCTCGACAGTTGTTATCATGCTCTGCTTGGAAGGCGGGCTTTGGCAAAGTTTATGGCCTCTACCCATATAGGTTATCTAAATATGAAGTTTCCAGGGCCAAATAGGGTCATCACCATCGTAGGTGATCACAAGCATTCTATGGAATGTGGCCCTATTGGCTCTTCTCTAGCCGAGTCACTTGTTATAGCTCAAGAGAAGAAGAGGATCCATGAGGTTGTGGCATTGGCACAGTCGGATCAACAGAATATGTCATCGTTTACTAACCCACATGGCAGTGTATCTTTTCAAGCGAGCATGGAAACAAAGAAGATTTAGGTAGATGTTGAGTTCCCCGAGCGCACTATCACAATTGGTGCTGGCCTGACCGACAAATATGAAAGCAAGTTTATCAGCTTCCTCCATGAGAATCAGGATATTTTTGCATGGTCCACACATGACCTGCTGGGTGTCCCGAGGGAGCTGGCCGAGCACTCTTTGCGCGTTAGGACAGATGCAAGGACATTGAAGCAACCACTCCACCGCTTCCCCAATGATAGGAGAAAATTTATTGGTGATGAGATTGCTCGGCTGCTCGCAGCCTGGTTTATTATGGAAGTGTTATACCTGGATTGGCTATCGAATCCTGTTTTAGTCGAGAATAAGAAGTATGACCCCAATGTGGAAGTGGTGTGGCGAATGTGTATTGATTACACAAATCTGAACAAGGCTTTTCCGAAGGACCATTTTCCTTTACCTAGGATCGATCAAGTGATTGATCCTATAGCTGGGTGTGAGTTATTATCATTTGTAGATGCGTATTCTGGTTTCCACCAGATACCTTTAAACCCAGCTGATCAAATAAAGATAGCCTTTATTACCCCATATGGGGCTTATTTCTATCGCACAATGCCCTTTGGTTTGAGAAATGCAGGTTCAACATATCAGAGGTGTATGCAAAAATATTTGCATGAGCAAATTTGTAAAAATGTGCAGGTACGTTGATGATGTGGTTATCAAAACCAATGAGAGTCATACTCTCTTGGACGACATAAGGCAATCATTCACGAACTTGAGAAGGTTCCTAATGAAATTAAACCCGGAAAAATGTACATTTAGTGTCCCGTCTAGAAAATTACTCGGTTTCCTTGTGTCGAGCCGAGGTATTGAAGAAAACCCGACTAAGATTAGTACCATTGAGAAAATGGGACTACCAAAATGTCTCAATAATGTCCAGAAGTTTACTGGTTGACTAGCATCATTGAGTCGCTTTGTTAGTTGGCTAGGGGGAAGGCACTGCCCTTATATCAACTAATGAAAAAAGCTGATAAATTTATTTGGACACCGCAAGCAGATAACGCATTTCATAAACTTAAAAAGATGTTAGCCTTTGCACTAGTGTTAGATTCACCACTATCCAAAGAGCCGATGTTTCTCTACAATGCAGCAACAAACCAAGTCATTAGTGTCGTGGTAGTGGTGGAGCATGACAAGGAAGGTAAATCGGTGCAGTGGCCAATATATTACCTAAGTGAGGTGCTCTCGGCATCTAAGCAAAATTACCCACAGTATCACAAAATGACATATGGCATCTATATGGCGGCGAAAAATCTCAAACATTATTTCGAAGAACATCCAATAAGAGTAATATGTGAGGCTCCTATATCGGAGATCATGGGTGATAAAGATGCGACTGGACAAGTTGCCAAGTGAGACATTGATTTAGCACCATATGCACCGCATTACGATAGGAGAGATGCCATCAAGTCTCAGGCATTGGCCGACTTTTTTGTTGATTGGGATGATATGCAATACAAGCCGCCATTGTCTAACTCCAATTATTGGAGAATGCACTTTGATGGATCCAAAATGAAAATCGGGATAGGTGTTGGCATAGTCCTCACCTCTCCTAAGAAAGATCAGTTGAGATATGTGTTGTAGATCCACTTTGCAACATCAAATAGTGTGGCCGAGTATGAGGCACTTGTGCATGGTCTCAAGGTGGCTAAGGAAATTGGCATTCACCAGACTCAATGTTTTGGTGATTCAGACCTGGTAGTATAGCAAGTTTCAGGTAATTGGGATGCGCTCAATGCTAACATGGCCTTGTATAGAGATTTCACATTTAGCAAATTAGTGGGTACTTCGAGGGATGTGAATTCCATCATGTACCTCGTACCAAGAATGAGGCAGCTGATGTGTTATCCAAACTAGGCTCATCCCGATAGTCAACCCCACTTGCCTCTAGAAACCCTCCATTAAACCATCGCCTAAATCCGAGTCAATCTTTATCCCAACCAATCCGGAATCAGAGTCTGTCCCTATGGACTTAGATATGGGGAGTGGTTCGAGTAACCTAGGGACTGCCTCGCAAAACCTGGGGACTATGCAATCGAACCCGATGGATATTATGTTGGTAGAACCAATATTAATTAATGAAGTTGTTTTCCCAGTTCATGTTGTGCCAGCTTGGGCACAGCCGATTATGTCCTTTTTGAAAATGGAAGTTTGCCAAGTGATGAGATCTTGGCCAGGCAGGTGCAGAGAAGAGTGAAAGCTTATACCATTATCAATGGCGATATATACAAGAGAAGTGTAACTAATGTTCTTCAGCGATGTGTTGATCCAGAAATAGGGTAAGAAATACTTCGAGATATCCATCAAGGGGAATGTGGGCATGATGCCTCATCATGAGCCCTAGTTGCTAAGGCATTCCGACATGGGTTTTATTGGCCAAGTGCCTTACAAGAAGCTGAATATCTGGTGATAAAGTGCAATGGGTGTCAAAGATATTCAAGAAAGATTCATATGTCGGCATCTGTGCTGAAAACTATACCAATCACTTGGCCATTATTTATTGTATGGTGTTTAGATATGGTGGGGCCGTTTAAGCCGGCTCATGGCAACATGACTCATATCTTGACCAATGTAGATAAATTCACTAAATGGATAGAGGTCAAACCAATAAGAAAATGTGACGGTCGCACGGCTGTGTCATTCTTGAAAGATATAATCCTGAGATATGGATATCCGCACAGCATTATAGCAGATAATGGCATGAATTTTGTTGAAGGAGGCATTACTCGGTTCTACGTGGATAAAAGGATAAGACTCGATGTTGCATCGATCCCACATCCTGAATCAAATGGGCAAGTGGAGATAGCCAATGGACTAGTACTGTCCGAGATAAAACCTCGGCTCATTGAGCCGCTGCACTGGTCAGCTGGATGCTGGATTGATGAACTCTCGGTAGTACTGTGGAGTCTAAGGACAACTCCGAACCGCACAACTAGCTACATGTATTTTTTTCTCGTATATGGGGCTGAAGATATTTTACTAGCCGACATACAACATGACTCGCCGAGAATCACTCAATATACTAAGGCCAAGGTAAAAGAAGCTCGGGAGAATGATGTTGATTTGCTGGAAGAAGCACGACAATTGGCATTGTCCAGATCTGCTATATATCAGCAAAATCTCCGGCGCTATCATAGCCGAAAGATAAACCCTCAAGTGTTTCAAGAAGGGGATTTTGTGCTTCGGTTAGTGCAACGCACTGCCGGCATGCACAAATTATCGCCTCCATGAGAGGACCATTTATCTTGAGCAAGGCACTGCACATGATGCATATTATATGATAGATTCTTAAGCACAGGAGAAGAACATGGCGGACAAGTCTGGTGAAGAAAGCAAGAGGTCGTGGAATGTGGCATTACTCCATCCATTTTACACTTAGGAAAAAGTGTATGCATCTCGAACTCTCATATATAAGATATGTATGTCGGTAATGAGCTATGAATGAAATCCCGACACCTTGAGTTGTAACTCGGGGACTGCCTTCATCGTAATGTCAATACAATACTTTCATTTTTTATGTCAGTTGGCTTAAGTTTCTTAGCCCTTACACCAGGTTAGTAATGTGTTAGCACCAAAGGCCCACTCTTCGACTTGCTGCTGTCCGCAACCCGGCTTCATGCTAAGCAAGAGCAAAAGTTGGTGATTGCTATACACATGAAAAACGACTAAGGAAAGAAAAATAAGCGAGCCAATTTTTTTTTGACTAACCCCTCTATCTGAATTTTTTTCTTATGTCAAATGACTCTGAGCTAGATCTCATTGTTTTGAGTATTGTTGATTTAATTTTGTGACCTTGTGACTCATACATTGAATGCCGAATATGGTAGACAGGAGCCAATGTCATGAGATCAGGTAAACAAGAAAATAAACTCGGGAACTTAGCCCAAAGAAATCCGACATAAAAGGTTGGTAGCAACAAAAGGACTTAACTGTATATTACATCTGCACCCAACATACTGGGGGTTTAATAAATTTCAATTTTTCAAAAAGCCTAAGAGACTGAATCAGAACTAGGAGCACTGCTAGCTGGAGGAGAAATTTCATTACCCAGGACTGGAGTATCAGCTTCGGCTACACTCTCCGAGTTTTCTTCGTCTCCTTCTTCTGCATTTTCTTCCACGTCCTCATAGTCGAGGAAACTCAGTCTAGGAGTGGATTTCAGCATATTGGATGAACTCGTAGGCTCGAGCTTGGCGCTGCTTGATGATTTCTAGATTCGTGGTCCACTTGGACGCGGTGCACAATGTGTGGAGCACGCCTAACTTGATGTTCTCGTACCATGATAGTACAAATACCAAAGCTTCATCAGCACCGGCTTGGGAAGCACATTCGCGCCAGTGGCTCGGCCTCATCTCACATTCCATCAATTTGTCCACCATCTATGAGACATGTTCCAGAACCGTATCTCTCGGACAGAGCACTCTGAACATGCGTATGGCGGTGTTAAGAAGATCAACTCCAAAGGTTTTAACCAGACCGAGGCTAGTAGAGAGAGCGGCCAGGAGGTCATCGATGCTGGGCTCATCCAAGATAGGGCCAGACCTGACTCTTTTCGCATGAGACTTCTTGACGGTAGCAGCAGCAAGAGGTTTCGATTCAGGAAAGTTATCTGAAAAGAATGAACAACAAGCAAACAAATTAGTAAGGCAAATGTGGTATAAGATATATGTCGACAGGGAGGGAAAGCTAGAAAGGTAAACTCACGGGCCATGATATCATTAATCCAGGTAATAAGCTCAGTTAGCCATTGGTGGGATTTACTCTTTAGCTCATCCATCTCAGTGCCAATCGACTGGATCATTGTCTCGGAGTACTTGAGAAAATCCTTATCCTTATTGATCTGGCTTGAGAGTCGGATTTTCTCCTCGGTGAACTCCTGGTTAATCTTCTCAAGCTCAGCCTTATGGGTTTTCTTCAGCTCTTCATTCTCAGCACGAAGCCGGGATATCTCATTCGGTTGCTCTTTCAGCTGAGCTTGATGTTCCCCTGCTTGTTCGAGAAAATGACTCATCAGTTCTAGCATGGATATACAGTCCTGATGCGCCTCTGTAAGATCTATTTTCCTGGTTGTGCTGAGGTAAAAAATTATAGTGCAAGTCAAGTGAAGTAAAGAGCAAGATAAAAAGACAGAAAACAAATACCCTCAATGTCGGTGATATGCTTCTGCAGCTCCTCGTTCTTTGCCTCAACCTTGGCTGCCAATGTTGCATCACGAGTTAAGTCGGCAAATGAAAGATGAGAAACCAAAGCAAGGCAACAAGGACATACCTTTACCCTTCAGCTCAACTAGAACCTCCATGTGCTTGGTCGAGAGGCTCTAGTGCTCCAAGAGAAGTTTCTGATATTGCTTGGTGCATTTGTTGGAGGAGATCTAGAAAGGACGAGGTATAAATAATTGATTCTAGTTTAGATTTGAGCCGAGTAGGCTCGACTTTAATCTTGGTCGTTAGATATTTGATTCTAGTCTAGATTTGAGCTAAGTAAACTCGACTTAAATCTCGGTGGCTGGATATTTGATTCTAGTCTAGATTTGAGCTAGGTAAACTCAACTTAAATCTTAGTGGCTAGATATTTGATTCTAGTCTAGATGTGAGCCGAGTAAACTCAACTTAAATCTCGGGGGCTTAATATTTCATTCTAGTCTAGATTTGTGCCGAGTAAACTTGACTTAAATCTTGGAGGCTGGATATTTGATTCTAGTCTAGATTCGAGCCGAGTAAACTCGACTTAAATCACGGTGGCTAGATATCTAATTCTAGTCTAGATTTGAACCGAGTAAACTCGACTTAAATCTCAGTGGCTGGGTATTTGATTCAAGGCTAGATTCAAGCGAGTAAACTCGACGTAAATATCAGTGGCCGGATATTTGATTCTAATCTAGATTTAAGCCGAGTAAACTCGACTTAAACCTTGGTGGCTAGATATTTGATTCTAGTCTAGATTTGAGCCGAGTAAACTCGACTTAAGTCTCGATGGCTAGATAATTGATTCTAGTCGGTGGCTGAATAATCGATTCTAGTCTCAATTTGAACTCAGTTACGATAACTCAAGTCAAATCTCGGAGAGTTGGGATTCGAGGCTAACAATTTGTAAGTAAAGCCAGTGTGGTCTAAGAGTTTCTGGCCGAGTAATGTCTTACTCGCTCGGAACCTCAGGGACTAGGGATTATATATGTTTACTACAAGTATGAAAAGAGTAACTGACATATTTACCTCTAGGATCTTGTTAGCCTCGGCCAGAGCCATTCTAGTAGTATACATACTTTAGGCAACATCGGTCAGACCAAATTCTTGCTGCTGAGGGTTCACAGATGTCACTTCACCATATTCGGCGTTGTTCCAATCTGTAGCATAATGTGTAAGGGAACCAAGGATTTGGTCGCTTAGAGTCCGGGTTAGGACCAAACCTTTCTCGGCAACAGATTTCTTGGCACCAGCCATTAGCACAGCAGGACTCATATGCAATGTTAATTACTTATTTAGAGTGGTACCAGGGAGGTACTGGGCTTCTTCGTCATTGCTGCAACCGACATTTGCTTGGTTGCAACTGCAGCTTTCTTCTGCACTACCTTAGTCACCTGGGTTGTTTTCTTCGGCTTGTCCAAAGGGTTCACCTATTGCTACGATGGTGTTGGCCGAGGCTAGGGTTGTTGACTTTGTTGAGGTTGTTGCTGATGAGTGTGGGCTGGCTCTGGCGCTTGTTGTGGTTCTTGGGGCTGAGTTGTCTTCAGGATTAATAGAGTCTCGGCTGTAACTGTCTCGGCGCCTATGTTGCTAGTGCCAAAATCTCCAACTTCCCTATCAGGGGCGGAGGTATCATCCCTTTGATCTAGTGATGGCCCAAAATATATCGAGCTCGTTGGGGAACCCCAAGAGGAAGGTATGATGAGAACAGCAGCAAGTTTTCCCTCAGTATGAAACCAAGGTTATCAATCCAGTAGGAGCAAGGAAACATCCCAAAGGTGTAGCTAGCTGAACGTTGGCAAGGCGCACTACCGGTGCCGCAAAGAACGTGAGACCTACAACACAACCACAGAACTTTGTCCCCAACTTGCGATGAGGTTGTCAATCTCACCGGTTTTGCTGAAAACAAAGGATTAAACGTATCGAATGGAAGGAAGTAATAGTTTGCAGAAAGTAAACACAAAGCAGTAAACAGTTTGATTGTAGATTGAATGTAAAAGAAAGGACTGGGGTCCATAGTTCACTAGAGGTGGCTCTCCTTAAGATAGATAACATGCTGGGTGAACAAATTACAGCGGGGCAATTGACAAACATCGAGAAAGCAAACAAGCATATACTAATCATCTTGACTCCTTTGAGATTCGATTGGGCATTACAACAATATACATAGACCGCCATCCAACTGCATCTATGACTAATAATCCACCTTCTGGTTATCATCCGAACCCCCTCCAGTATTAAGTTGCAAGCAACAGATTATTGCATTACGAATTGCGTGTAAAGTAAACAATACGATTGTTCTATAAACAAAGGATTGTTGTTTTCTCCCTAGTAGCAACAACACATCTTGTATCTTAGATATTTCTGTCACTTCCCCAGATTACCAGAGGCATGAACCCACTATCGAAAGCATAACATCTTGGAGTTGCTAGCATCTACTTGCCAAGATAGCTACTAACAACGGAAAGCATGCAAGATCACAAATAACAAAGACATGATAGAATCAATAATCAATCTGAAATAGCATCTCAATATCCATCGGATCCCCGCAAACACAACATGCAGAATTATAAATAGATGATCTTGATCATGAACGGAGCTCACAAGATCTAGACATGAAAGCGCAAAGGAGGAGAACCAGCCATCTAGCTACTACATGGACCCGTAGTCTAGAATGAACTACTCACACATCACACCGGAGGATTGCATGATGATGAAGAAGGCCTCTAGTGTGAATTCCCCTCTCCGGCAAGGTGCCGAGAAGAGCTTCAGATCCCTCCCGATCTAGGGATGGAGATGACGGCGGCTACAGACTCTTTCGTGGATTTTTGATCGGGTACTTAGGGTTTCAGACGAGGCAATATAGGCGGAAGGAGAGGCCGAGGGTGCTGGGCTGGCCACACCACCTCGATGCGCTGGCTGGCCGCTGCTGCCAGGTGGTGTGGCCGCCCTTTGGCCCTTCTCCGTCTCGTATTCTGGCTCCAAGTATCCCCCGGTAAAATAATAACTTTGGCTTTTGTCCCGTCCAATTCCAAGAATATTCATTTTCTGACTTCCTGGAACCAAAAACAGCAGAAAATAGGCAGCTGGCACTGTGGCTCTTGTTAATAGGTTAGTCCAAGAAATCATATGAAAAGTACTGCAAAGTGTGGACAAAACACAAGAAAGTAGATAAAACCAAGCATGGAATATCAAAAATTATAGATACATTTGCAATGTATCAACATCCCCAAGCTTAACTCCTGCTCGTCCTCGAGTAGGTAAGTGATAAAAAGAAAGAATAATTTTTGAGGTGACATGCACCATCATAAACTTGATCAAAGTATTTGTAAAACATTCAAAGCTGGGATCATAGTACTTCAATCATAAAAGGAAAGACAAAGTTCTAGCAATAAGACAAAGAAACTATGTTGCAACATGAAAAGGCACAAACAAAAGATTCATGAATAACAATGCTTTGCAAGACGTTTGTTTGTTTCACATAAAGAAAACATAGCATAATAGTATTCAGCTTGTCCCTCATAGAGTAGCAAATATAAATGCATAGGACACTTTCAAAGTTCATAAGAGTGACTAGATACAAATAGTTTAAAATAAGCAATATCAAGTTATGCATCAATCAACAAGTCTGGGGACAATGCACATAGAACTAAGAATGGCCACTATGCTCTCAAAGTAGCTGCATAAAGGTAGAAGGTGGAGACTCAATATAATGGTGGAAGAAAGGCCTTCATAGAAGGAAGGAGAGATTCAAGTTTCATAAAGAGCTTCCAAAAATTATGGTACTTATAGCTTTTAGCCCTCATTGCCCCTATCATAAGCATCTTGAAGTGATTAAGATTAAAGTGAACAAACTATGGTGTACATGCTTGACGAAGTATAAGTTAGAAATCTCATGTCCCTTGAATACGAGGGCCGCTCCTCATGCTACTCAAGTTTAGTCACCGGTAAGTTCTTGTCATCGTAAGTACATGTGTATCATAGAGAATCGCCAACGGGGTACCCCTTGCCCGATGATACGGAAGAATCCCCATATCAAAATGGCAAGGCAAGCAGACAACAAGCATCTCAGCAATCTTCTTATTTACCATGGGAATTTAGTGCTTTTTTCTCTCTTTCCTCTTTTCATAATCTCTTTTTTTTCTTTTTTTTCTCTTTTTTCTCAATATAGGACTCTCTTTTTTTATAAGAAGAATGCTTCATAGACAGCTCATTATGGTTACGCTGCAGGTTTCCACCTTGTCAGCATGGATTAGACCAGCGGCCCAGGCATTTCTCTAACACATATACATAACTCCATGGACTTACAACCTCCCCTTTCATTTCACACCAACGACATCCATAGACAAAAGAGCATGATATCAACTAGGTACAAAGTACCAGTACAATGTTGAAAGTGTTCCCCATGACAGCATGGTTCTGCTAATCCCCAACAAATAAGTGCAAGCATATACAACATAGACGACACAATGGTTCAAGTTTATTAAGGGCAAGAAAAGTAAAGTGTGCCATCAAGTTCGTGAGAGCTTTAATCACTAGTTTTCTCATAACAAGTTTAATTTGGAAGGTAAACAAAAACATGAATATACTTGGAATGGCATATGCTAGTAGGTAGGTATGGTGGACTCTTTGGAATAACTTGGTTTAGGGAGTTGGCAGGGCCGTCTCCAGGAATTCGGGGCCCCTGTGCGAACACGGAAAATGGGGCTCTAAATTTTGATAAATTACATTATAATGATATCTAAAACACACTTTCACTTTATTATTATATAACAATAATATGTGTTATTCCGTAATTTGTACAATATATAGAGATAACAAATATTAATTGTACTAAAAGGTACCACGAAGAAATAAACTAACCTCAAAGTTCTACTAAAAAGCATCATCCGACTGGTCTTCATTTTTTTATTACGCTTTGTAGCACCAGAGTATTCTCCTATTTTATAAACGAACAAATTAGTAATTTGAATCAACCAAATTGTACATGGATTTAACTTTGTTCCTGTTGATTTCCTAGATAAGTTTATACTTAACACTAGAATAACATTCTACAAACCTTGATCAGTTGGTCGGCTTGGAGGTCTGGATTGGGGCATCGGGAGACCTAGAGAAAGAAGCAGTTGATTTGCTCTGATTCCAAAACAGTAAAATTGTGAGAAAAAAGAACTGATGATTGGCTAAACATATGCTACTGGGGGACTGCATCTTCGTGAACTGACGCTAGTGGAGCAGATCGATCTCTCTCGATAGACTTTTTTAGAAGAGGTGATCTATTGCCGAAGGCCGATCTGAATTTTACTCGACCCTGATCGATCGAGCAACAAGCTGTCACGTCTGCCCAGAATCGGTAACGATTGAAGCATGCAGCTCGGCCGACTTTGGGCCCATAAAAGAATTGTTCGGCTGGACGCTCTTCGGGAGCCCACAAGACGTTGGTCTGGGAAAAAATCGACAGAATATGGGCTGTATGCTGGGAAAATAGGAGCCCCTAGATTTTGGGGGCCCAGTGTGGTCGCCCAGCTCGCACTGGGCCTTGGATGGGCCTGGGAGTTGGATGCATGAGTAGAACTCATACTTGGCTGTGGAGGCTAGCAAAAGATTGGGAGAGACAGACTAAGAGAGCAATAATGGCCATAATCATGCAGAGCGACAAAACATCATTGATCAAAGCATAAAGTGATACTACAAGTTGAAAACTAAAGGATCATAAAGGCTTATGCTGACTTGGGATAGTCATAACATGGTGTGAGCATGCGTCAAGTCAACCCAAATAAAGCATCAAAGGAGAATACCACAATACTATGCTTTAATATGCTAAAACAACACATGATTCATCCAAGGCACATTAAGCAATATCAATTGTTTATAACAAGTCATGCTACAGCAAACAATACTAATCATAATGCCAACACAATATCAAGCATGGCATGACAAAGCATAGACCTCAGTCAAAAACAAGCTCTCTTTACCACTTAAGCATAAACTTTCCTACTCTTTTCCAAACCAAACCAAACTATTTGAAAACCAATGTATGAAAAAGGGGATCCAACCAATTTATTCAGTAAACTAAGCAAACAAATCAAACCAAAAACCAAAACAAAAACGAAAAAGAAGACGCTCCAAGAATAACACAAATGTGCATGAAACAATAAAAATGAAGCGTTTGGAAGAAACCTGGGATTTTTATTGATGAAGAGGGGGATGCCTTGGGCATCCCCAAGCTTTGATGCTTGTACTTCCTGGATATTTCTTGGGGTGACACACGTGGCATCCCCAAGCTTGAGCTTTAGTCCATCTTTCATATCATTACTCATTCCTCCCATACACCTGAAATTTTTCCTTCATACAAAACTTCACACAATCTTTATTAGCAACATTAGTGCACTCAAGATAATACGTCTTTTAGGTTTAGTTGTAACAATAATAAAACTTACATTAAAACACAATCTACTGAAGCACTTCCCTCAAAAAGTTCAATTCCCCAAAAGAACTAAAAAAGGAACCAACAAGAAGCAAATGCAGAAAATGGCAGAAATCTGTCAAAACAGACCAGCAGGTAAAGACGGATTTTTTTGAAGACCTGTTGTTGCTCAAATCAAAAAGTGTTGAACTAACGAAAGTTAGATAACAACCTGGGGCAGAAGAACAAAAATTCACGCCTCAAAAGGACGTTCAGAGATTTTACACGAATTTTTACGATGAAGCACAGAAATCTGTTTCGGGACAACAACTTTCCCAATCATTACTTCTCTCTCATTAGAGGTTAGTAATAACTTCCAAGACTCATCTAAAACTTTTGGGTTATCTCCCAATAAGTACTTTTCTTTAACGCCTTTAAGTTAGGCATAAGAAGCAAGAAAAAGGATCAAGTGTTCTCAAATGAAGAAGCATTAAGAGTAAATTTTGTTTTCATATGAGAGGCAAAAGAAATCTTATCTCTATTCTTAGGGAAGTGTTCTATACCTTTCTTGAGTGGGAGTTGATATTTAATGGTGCCTTCTTTCATATCAATAATATCACCAATAGTTCTAAGAAAAGGTCTTCCCAAAGTAATAGGACAAGAAGCATTGCATTCAACATCCAAAACATAGAAATCAACGGAGACATAGGCATTGTTAACCACAATAAGGACATCATTAATACTCCCCATGAGTTTCTTTTTAGCATTATCATAAAGTGGGACATTCAAATAACAATCTTCAAGTGGTGGCAAATCAAGCATATCATAAATCCTTCTAGGCATAATAGAAACACTACTATCAAGATCACATAAAGCTTTGAAATCAAAATCATTCACTTTCATATTAATGATGGGTTCCCAACCATATTCTTGTTTTATAGGAATAGAAGCTTTATGTTTCATCTTTTCTTCTTTAATCTTTATGAGAGCATCAGTAATGTGTTTTGTAAAGGCCATGTTCATAGCACTAGCATTAGGACTTTTAGCAAGCTTTTGTAGGAACTTAATAACTTTAGAGATATTGCAACCATCAAGATCAAAATCAAAATTATCATCTAACGTAGTAGAGCTATTACTAGCCTCAACACTAGTGGTAGTGATAGTAGAAACACTAATATTTCTAGCAATTTCATCTTCCCTTTCCCACTTAGCATGCAATTCAGCTAATAGTCTAACATTTTCATCAATTCTTACTTGTATGGCATTAGTAGCTGCAAAGGGATTCTCATTAGTTTCAGGTTTAGCAGCCATTTTATTCAAAGAAGTTTGAGCTTCAGCAAGTGATGCTATATTTCTTTCAGCATTAGAGAGTTTTTCCTCAGTAGTTTTATTGAAAGTAGTTTGTTTACTAATCAAGTACTTAAGCATAACTTCAAGTTCAGAGGGTGCACTCCTATTATTGTTGTAAGAATTTCCATAAGCATTACCATTGTTGGGAGGATATGGTTTATAATTGTTGTTACCAAAATTATTCCTATAGGCATTGTTGCTAAAATTATTATTTCTTATAAAGTTCACATCAACTTGCTCTTCTTGAGCAACCAAAGAGGCTAAGGGAACATTATTTGGATCAATATGAGCTTTCCCATTAACAAGCATAGACATAATAATATCAATCTTATCACTCAAGGAGGAGGTTTCCTCAATAGAATTTACCTTCTTACCTTGTGGAGCTCTTTCAGTATGCCATTCAGAGTAGTTAACCATTATATTATCCAGAAGCTTTGTTGCAGCACCCAAAGTAATGGTCATAAAGGTACCTCCAGCAGCAGAATCCAATAGATTCCTTGAAGCATAGTTCAATCCTGCATAAAAGGTTTGGATGATCATCCAAGCAGTCAGTCCATGAGTGAGACAATTCTTTACCAAAGATTTCATTCTTTCCCAAGCTTGAGCAACATGTTCATTATCAGATTGTTTAAACTTCATTATTTCACTTCTCATAGATATAATCTTAGCAGGAGGATAGTATTTTCCAATGAAAGCATCTTTGCATTTAGTCCAAGAATCAATACTATTCCTAGTTAAGGAATTCAACCACTCTTTATCTTTTCCTCTCAAAGATAAAGGAAACAGTTTAAGCTTAATAATATATCCATCTATATCCATGTGCTTTTGCATCTCACAAAGTTCAACAAAGTTATTTAGATTGGTAGCAGCATCTTCATTACCAATACCAAAAAATTGTTCTCTCATAACAAGATTGAGTAAAGCAGGTTTAATTTCAAAGAAAGTAGCTTCAGGAACAGGTGGAGTAATAGGTGTGCTCATGAAATCATTGTTGTTGGTGCTAGTGAAGTCACACAACTTAGTGTTTTCAAGAGTAGTCATTTTTTGTGTTTTTAATAAAGAAACAAGCAAACAAAGCAAAAAAACAACAAAGTAAAGAGATTGGTTATGAGGGACTCCCCTTGTGAAGATGTCCTTGACTCCCCGGCAACGGCGCCAAAAAATATGCTTGATGGCCCAAAATATATCGAGCTCATTGGGGAACCCCAAGAGGAAGGTATGATGAGCACAGCAGCAAGTTTTCCCTCAGTATGAAACCAAGGTTATCAATCAGTAGGAGCAAGGAAACACCCCAAAGGTGTAGCTTGAACATTGGCAGGGCGCACTACCGGTGCCAGCAGCAACGTGGAGACCTACACAACACAACCGCAGAACTTTGTCCCCAACTTGCGATGAGGTTGTCAATCTCATCGGTTTTGCTGAAAACAAAGGATTAAACATATCGAATGGAAGGAAGTAATAGTTTGCAGAAAGTAAACACAAAGAAGTAAACAGTTTGATTGTAGATTGAATGTAAAAGAAAGGACCGGGGTCCATAGTTCACTAGAGGTGGCTCTCCTTAAGATAGATAACATGCTGGGTGAACAAATTATAGCGGGGCAATTGACAAACATCGAGAAAGCATACAAGCATATACTAATCATCTTGACTCCTTTGAGATTCGATTGGGCATTACAACATTATACATAGACCGCCATCCAACTGCATCTATGACTAATAATCCACCTTCAGGTTATCATCCTAACCCTCCGGATTAAGTTGCAAGCAACAGATTATTGCATTACTTAATTATGTAAAGTAAACAATATGATTGTTCTATGAACAAAGGATTGTTGTTTTCTCCCTAGTAGAAACAGCACATCTAGTACCTTAGAGATTTCTGTCACTTCCCCAGATTACTAGAGGCATGAACCCACTATCGAGGATAAATACTAACTCTTGGAGTTGCTAGCATCTACTTGGCCAAGATAGCTACTAACAACGGAAAGCATGCAAGATCACAAATAACTAAGACATGATAGAATCAATAATCAATCTGAAATAGCATCCCAATATCCATCGGATCCCCACAAACACAACATGCAAAATTACAAATAGATGATCTTGATCATGAACGGAGCTCACAAGATCTAGACATGAAAGCGCAAAGGAGGAGAACCAGCCATCTAGCTACTACATGGACCCGTAGTCCAGAGATGAACTACTCACGCATCACACCGGAGGATTGCATGATGATGAAGAAGGCCTCCAGGGTGAATTCCCCTCTCCGGCAGGGTGCCGGGAAGAGCTTCAGATCCCTCCCAATCTAGGGATGGAGATGACGGTGGCTACAGACTCTTTCGTGGATTTTTGATCGGGTACTTAGGGTTTCCGTATCAGAGGCAATATATAGGCGGAAGGAGAGGCCGAGTGGGTGCCTAGGCTGGCCACACCACCCCCTGGCGCGAGCCAAGCCTGGCCGCGTGTCTAGGTGTTGTGGCCGCCCTCTGGCCCTTCTCCGTCTCGTATTCTGGCTCCAAGTGTCTCCCGGTAAAATAATAACTTTGGCTTTTGTCCCGTCCAATTCTGAAAATATTCATTTTCTGACTTCCTAGAGCCAAAAACAGCAGAAAACAGGCAGCTGGCACTGTGGCTCTTGTTAATAGGTTAGTCCAAGAAATCATATGAAAAGTACTCCAAAGTGTGGACAAAACACAAGAAAGTAGATAAAACCAAGCATGGAACATCAAAAATTATAGATACATTCGCAATGTATCATCTAGCATGGCTTCGTCCTTTGGGGCACCACCTCCTCCTCCAATGTCGGCTTCTCCCTCCAGCCAGGAAATATTAGCGTCGGGTGCCAGAGGAGTACTTGCTCGAGCCGGGCTTGGGACTCGAGTATCGCTGGGAGGAGGAGAAGATGGTACATTGATTGGAGAGGCAATGTTGGAGGTAGTTTGGGAGGCATCCAAGGTAGCCCTATGATATGATGGAGATAAGAAATAGTCAGATAAAGGAAAAGAAAGAGAGAAACAAGAAATACGGAAACATAGAAATATGTCGGCAAAAGTGGATTACCCGGAGCCAACATGTCTTTGCTTCCGATACTTCTTAACAACATACCTCCGGTTCGTCATCGGCTTAGCGGGTTCAGATAACTTGGCAGCAGGCACGACACGTTTCTTGATCGCGCCTTGGGGGCACGTCGTGCACCTGACCAACCAAGTCAGCTGATGTAGATTGCAACGGGAAGGTGAATGCAAGTGGCATAGGATCTAATACATCTAAAATGTGATAATCATCATCATCATCCGCCCACTCCTTTAAGGGTTCAAAGACTGGAGCCTTACCTTGAATTTGGACCGAAGCCCGCATCAGGGATGGCATAATATAAAGTCCTAAGAGTTCGGGTCTTCCGAATCCGAGGTATCCCGATCCTTACCCCAGCTTCTAGGGGGTTCCTCAACATCTTCGGCAATTTTCTGGGTAAACTTCTGCATAAACATTAAAGGGAAGGTCAAAGTCAAATAACATGATGGGCCGACATAAAGTATATAACGGTAGAAGTAAATCGATAATTACCTTTGGTGCTGGGTTTTCCCCGTTGTAGGGATATTTTCCCCACTCCCAATCCTCGATCATATCGATCTTGAAGATGGCCTTGACATATCTCTAGACCTGGGCTTTGTGTAGATCAAAGGTGGAGATCTGGTTAGGGTCGAATCGGCCACTCATATGACAAATCTTGTGACTCCGGAGTTGAAGGGGGCAAACCCGGTGGCTAATGAATGCCATCAGGAGGTAAGCAACCGACATACCGACACCAGTTAACTCGTCCAGGAAGGCGTGTACTTCATTGACATCTTTATTCTTGTCCTTCAGGTCATACTTCCAATTGAGTTTGGTGAGAACACCAATGGAGAACTTCGGTAGCTGAATCTTGTCTATCCTGGTATTGTTCTTCACATAGAAGAATGACCGCTGCCATTTCTTGCACGAGTATAGCCCATGGATCCGGGGAATATGGACTTCTTATAGGGTACAACTGAAGCGGCTCCACATTGAGTTAGTTCCTTTTCGCCAGCGGGAACATCCCATTCCGGGACAACCTGAGACCAAAGTTGGAAATATTTGGCCCAAAGGGAAATAGAAGGCAGAGGCCGAGATAACCTTCGTAGCATGTGATAAATGCGAAAAGGGAGGAGATGGCATTGGCAGGTAAATGATTGGGTTGGAGACCGAAGGTCTTGAAGAATTTCACGGTGAAGTCACTGATGGTAAGACCAAATCAGCAAGAGAAGTGGGAAACAAAAACCACATACTCACCAATCTCGGCCTCCAGAATGAGTTCGTCACCCGGGAGACGACAATCAACCTCTAGAGGAATTCGCTGGGTCTGGCGAAGCCAATCTATCTTTGCATTAGTCACAGAGGAGCCGTCCCAGGAGCCACACACAGATGCGAGCTCATGTTCTCCGTGCTCAATGACGACGACATCGTGAGACACCATCTCTGAGGCATTGTCCTCCATCATAGTGATGTCCGCCGAGGTGTTGGGATTGCTCTGGCATGGTCCTATGGAGGTGAAGAACGGTGCTCAAGCATGGTGGCGGTGCAAGAGGAGCAGAGGAGCAGCACGATCGCATGATTGTAAGAACCGGCGACGGCGCAGCAAGGAAAAGTGAGTGGGGGAGGGGAAAGTGAAACGAGGGTTCCCCTTCTCCCCGATTTAAAGGGCCAGCGCATCATGGGTCCTAGGATCAGTTGCACCCACGACGGCCACACTACATGCATGTATTCCATAGGAACTCAAGGGAATTGTGCCACATGGCCAGCTATAGCGCCAAAGGCCACAGTTGGATCTTGTGACCATAGCGGCAAACGAGGATTTGTGCAGCGATGTGATGGTTTCCAGGGATAACTGGCATAGCGTGATAGAGACCATTGTGACACATCGTGTCTAGACCCGAAGAATTAGGTGCAATATTATGATTACCTGACACGTAGGATAAGATAGCAAAAAAATAAGGGAAACAAAGTAAGTTGAGTGGTTCAAGGAAAATAACCTAAGTATAGAGAAGTGGCCTGGTAAGCAAGATATATCTTGATTTGATCCAGGCAAAGTTGGTTTCGACAAAGAATCACTAACTGGTGGAGCCGAGTCAAAATCAATATTTGCTAGCATAAAGGTATGTCAGCTGTACAGGAGATGTTTCGTATAAGTTGAACCTGTCGTGGCCTTTTCAGCTAGCACTGCTAAGACCACGACAGCTTCGAGGATTAATGTTGAGGGAATGACCCCCACTAGGGTCAAGCTATGGAGTAAATATGAGGTTGAACAAGACCAAGGTTGAAAATTGTGGGTCGGCCGACATAGGCCAAGATACCCGAGCCGAGTTAACCCGGCATGCCTTGGCCGACATACTTTGTATGTCGGCATAACATGTATATTGCTTTTTCTATGCAGGTTACCCGAAGCCGGGTTATTTGGGTTGACGTTGACATAGGGGTTGGCGTACGCCAAGAGGGTGTATGTCGGCCTCAAGTTCAGCACCTATGTCTCTCCCAGGATTCCTATCGGGGGGACGACCCCCGGGTACCCTGACAAGACAAGAAGAAAGACAGACACCTCGTGTTTGGCTAGCAGATCGTAGCCAAACGCATGCACTTCATTCCAGCTACCAGCCGGTAGCCGGAACCAGGAAGGGCGACAAGACACGGATCTGGCTACACGGTCGTAGCCGGACGCAATCAGGAGGACAGGACGACGTGTTGTACAGTGCACGGTACGCCCTGGTACATCAACAAGACTCACCACTACGAGACCATACCAAAGACTTTGCGGGGTGACGCAGGCATAGTGGCCGGTTGCTGACGAAATGCTCGCACGGCATTCACTGTACCCACGACGACCCGCATGGCGTGTACCTTCAATAAGACAGACCCTATCGGATACTATAGATGACCAGTTGGCTGGGGCCCGCCTGTGGGACCCTCCAGTCGGCCTAGCCAGTGAGACTGTTGCCCCTTTGCCTATATAAGGAGGGGCAAGGCTTTCGTAGCAAGGGTTGAGCATTTAAGAGGTAGCTAGTTCATACAACTCGAGGAGCAAGTGTACCCCTTATTATACCCATAGTCAGATCGGTAGGAGTAGGAGTTTTACCTCTGGCTCCATACCTGGGTACTTCCTGTGTCTCGCTACACTCGCTTATACCCAATCCTGCTTGCGGACACCGTCGAGAGCTTTCCTGCTAGTCCCCACACCTCTATCTAGTCTCCTCAGGCACTGTCGTTTCCATAACAATGAAAATTCCTGAAAGAGATAAGCGTGCTTAGTCAGGCATGGCGTTAAATCCCGGAGGCAGGCCCCGTCGAGGATTTCCTAGAGGGGACAGTGTCAGCAAACCTTTAGCGGTCATGGGCATGTCAAGTCCCATCGCTGACAAGAAGAGCATGTGGGCCCATCCAACGACTTCTGCATGAGCATATTCTAGGCATATTCCCAGCCACCTCAGCCCTAAGTGTATCTTGGGCACCCCTTTATAAGGTGCACCAGAGCCTCCTAGAAGGGGGCGGTTCATTTGGTTACTAGTTCATATTCTGTAGAATAGACAGACAGGAGATCCTTCTTCTTCTTCCTCTCGCATACAGCTCGAGGAGCCATTATAACTTGAGTGTTGATCATATTATAAGATCTAGCATGTAGGCGTAGGGGTTTTATCTCATTAGGAGAGCCCTGAACCTGGGTACATCATGTGTCTCTATGTGTTCTGTGTGCGGTATCCACCACATTATTCCTCCCTGGATCCACTAGCACTCATCCGGCCCCTACTTTAGCCATCCTATAGCATCTGCTGTGATACCACCATGACAGTATGTTACCTTGTCTTCCTCTGTTACTACATTACTTCTAGATATATCTTTGGGCAATTAGGGTGTTCCGCATAGTAATATTTTTGTTTTCTATCACGGAACCCCTTCAGTGGTATCAGAGCCTAATCTATGCGTAGTATGCTAGTATAGAAAGACACATGCAGAGTGTGGGCATTGATATTTTAATTGATACCTTCCTACGTGTATTTGTTTATATCGCGGTACTATGAGATGAAGCGGCCCGGACTGACCTTACGCGTAATATTACGCAAGACTGGTTCCACGCTCAACATATGGCTTGTACTGTATAAGTGGCTAGCGGGTGACTGTCTCTCTTATAGTAGTTGATATAGCATCTACAACGGAAGGCCCCGAAAGAGGTGTAGTATAAACAACTATTGTATCCATGTTGTGGTTAGAAGTTCGTAGGTATAAATGTTCTATTGCGAAATCCTAAATAGCCACGTAAAATCTGCAATATATAAAGTAGATGCGTCTAATTTTATGTTGCACGAAAGGCTTTGGGATGTGATATGGTTACAGTTGTGCATGAGGTAAGGTAGTTTACTTTTCCTATTACTAAATAGTATAGTAGTATTCATCATGAAGATGAACGACAAGACCAGTGGCATCGTGGACATGGCGTCAAATTGGTGGCCTGATAAAGATCATGCCTAGGCACCTGATAGAGATCATGGAGCGCAAAGACAACAATGCCATGTCACATTTTGATAAGATATGATTTAGTGTTTGTGTGCATCTTGTTTGAGTGCTAGTATTAGATATACAATCGTGGCATTTAAAATAGGATGATCCCTAATTAATACCATGTAGTGTTCTTCATTAGTGTGCACCACCAAGAAAGTTTGACATTATGAAGCAGGCTGTGATAATCGGGTGCTAGACATCTCTACATTCACATACGGTGCAAGCCAAGTATGCACAGCGAATACACTATGGTTGGGTTGTCAAGCCTATGTATAGACATGGCCTCAGAACACGGAGATCGAAAGATCAAGCACAAGTCACATGGATGATGTGATCTACGAATATAGTCTACCCTGACAGCCGCATCAAAGGATGTGATGATCAGGGATGATGTGGTGTAAAGGGGTCGTGTAATCACTAAACTGTCTTTAGGGGTGATAGTTTAAGTGGGAGCTCGTTTGTTAATATGATTACAAATTTAAACTCCAATTATGAACTTATTCTAAGTCCATTTGCAAATGTCATGTACATTATGGCTACCCCCTCGGTTCAGGACATCTTTGGTCCATTTATGGACGGGGAGAAACTTAAGCTAGATGGGTCAAATTTCATCGACTAGTACCAACGCCTCACAAGGATCCTCATAGAAAACCATCTTCTCTATGTCCTTCCTGAACCCCTAGAAGATTTCCCTGATGACTCCGATGGAAATGAATATGCGACTCTCCGCGACCGCCGCGACACGTTTATGGTTGTCAAGTACACCATTATCCATGCCATGGAACCTAGCTTGAGAATGCCCTTCCATGAAATCGACACATATGATATGCTCGATGGATTGAAGAGTATGTTTCTAGCTGAGGTTAGACGCATGCGATATGAGTACGTGAAGGAGTTTGTTTCCATCAAGATGGAAGAAAACTCAAGCTTGGAAATCCACTTGGACACCATGGAAAATCTCCATGAACGTCTTAAGGATGCCATGGGAACCTAGCTGACCGAAGACTTTGCAATAGTTGGGGTGTTGCGCTCTCTTTCCCCTAGTTGAAAAGAAATTGTCACTGACTATGTCGTGATAGGGATACCATATACCTTTCGCGAGGTCATAGCCAAGCTAAGGACTACCAAGGTCGAACCCAAGGTTGGGATCGATGTCAACGGAGAAGGTATATGTTGATATACAAGTAATAAATGTTTCCATGAAACACTTATGCAATTTCAAGTATTTGATACTTACCCCTATTTTATTTGAAAACACGACCCTCTGCGTAAGAGTTGCTAATGGAACGAGGCACTAATGGCGTGATAACGGCAAGAAATATGGTCGAAGGCCGATGACAATCCTTCACTCGAAGTTTATCATTAGGATTAGAAGATTTGAATAAAAGGATTTGTAATCAAGTTTGTGAACCGTATCAGTGTGTCTTGCTTATTGCGAGACGGTTATTCATATTAATGAGAAACAATAAGTTGTTCCTTTTCTATGAATATTTTCTTTTATGATTCACATTGTAATTACAAACAAGATATTCTAGTCCTTAATCTATATGATAATAAAGCACTTATGAAATATGAAAATTTCCAGAAGATATCCAAACATGAATCTGAACTATTTGAATCGTTCGAAGATTTTTGGAATCAAGGTATATATAAAATTAACAAGAATATCAAAGTCTTTGCGATTTGATCCAAGTGACTCCGAATTCAAGTTAATAGCAAATTGTCATATGAGGACTTGTGGAAAATAGTTTCACAAATTATGGTGATTGGACAAATCAAATAGTATTGATATGTCTAATGCATCATAATCATAGTGCATAATATACATATGGTCTAAAATGAATTTCCACTCGGTCTAAACGTTGGATATTAGGGTTATAGATTGAAATAGTGAACACTCAATAAAACATAAGGAACGTCTAAAGATTTGCGGAAATAGCAGCATATGAGATATGGCAAGTTGTGGTGCATTCTTAGTAAGACTATGAATACAAATTCCAAACTAATACCCGAAGAAGACAAAGTTGGTATTGTCTCAGTGTGGTACTTCTTTGAGAAAGTGTCTTCTTATAGAAGTGTTAGTGGAAAGGTATAAGTGTAAGAAAAGGTTTGACCTTACCTCTGAACTGTTAAGTATCTAGAATGGAACATGTTCCGGGAGACAAACTTTACAAATAGAGGAAAACTGTAATGATATGATCATAAATGTTTTAGCTAATACTTTATAAAAGTAGGATTCAAGATTTTGTTCTGCCACTTGTAGAATATTCATGCTTGATTTAGTTGACTTATTATTGAAATAAGATATACCTACGAACTACAAAGAAATTTTGATGAACCTAAGTACAAGAAATGACTTAGAGTCATGAACTAGTACAACATGCATGTTTTGACCAATCAGGAATTGCTGAAGTCTTGTAATAGAAAATTCTCGATTTTATATAAGATCAAAGTATTTTGGATTTGCCGAAGATTATTGAGAAAAGTCTGTAAATTGAGTGAGAGCTTAGAAGTTTTCCAAATAGAATATGTGGACGACATATTTGAGTGGGAGATGAGTGACATCCTAGAATATTGATGAAATATTTGAGTGGGAGCGTAACAATGTTCTTGAAGATGTAATTGACATATTGGTGAACAATGTGTTGGGTATTAGAAATGATTAGATCATTAGATGAAATTAGACATAGAGGATCTATGTGGATAGATCAGGATGTTTAATAAACATCAAATGTCAAAATACTTGGAATATTCTGAAGGTAGTTCAGAAGAACCTAGTTGAGATTCTGAAAGTAGTTCAGAATGGAAAACAAGAAAAGAATGAAATATTCTTACTTGTGAAACTAGGAGAAGCATCTGAGTAAAGACTCGGTATTTAAGACAATGGTTAAAATAGGGAAAAGGGATGCACTGCATCAACTATGCCTTGGCCATAGTTTTTCAAGGTAAAACCCATGTTGTTTATACTTGACATAATGTAATCCATGTTCTTAGTTGTAAAGAACAAGATTCTGGGGTGATTTCTGGATTAATCACTAAATCAAAGTTAAGTTTAGCGCAAAGGAAGCATGGCCAGGGATCAAAGTTGCAAATATGCAATTTGGTTAAACTATAAAGATATAGAAGTATTAGGATACTTCAGTATTATCAAGTATGATTTTGGTTTAAATAAAGTTCGACTTTCGACTAAGTGCGTTTATAGTTATACATGACATCTTGAACTTCAATTGACTGATAGATCGTCATTGTATATACTAGAAAATAGAAGTATCACTTTGTCACCAAAATGCTACAACACATTCTATGATAATGGTGTGAATGTCAAAATAGGTGACATTAATGATTTGCAAAATAGGACCTTATGAATTTGGTAAAACAGATTTAGGACATGAAGTCCTCCATGAGGAAGCATGATCAATAAACGCATATGAGATATGGTTTATGATTAGTAGCAATACAACTAGATTAGTTGTACTCTAGTTCAAGTGGGAGACTGAAGGAGATATGCCCTATAGGAAAATAATAAAGGGGTTTTATTATCATATCTCATTAGTTCATAATATTTTTATATCATGCTATAATTGTGTCAAGCGAAAACATTGATACATGTGTGGTATATAAACAAACCTAGGTCCCTAGTAGCCTCTATTCAACTAGTTCATTGGGCAGCTGATGATCAAGGTTTCCTGATCATGGTGCTATTAAATCTAACTGACAATGAAGTCATATCATTTAGAATGCTGTGATGGACATTTCCCACCGATGATTGTTGCAAGACGATCATGTCACTTAGTTCATAGTTGCAATTGTAAGAAACAGAGTGTCCTAATCCTTAGGCCGTGAGATCATATTAATCACTGTAATTGGAGGATTTCTTTGACTGCATCAACCATCATGTCCGTAACTAGGTGACCATAATGGTGCATGTTGACTATTCCGAAGGGGCGGGTTGAGGTCTATACATCAAGATCGGAATTTGTTCTCCTGTGTGACGAGAAGATACATTGGCCCACTCGATGAATTACATCCATAAGTTGCGCAGCGTATGACTAGGTCATGGGGATGGAATTCCACATGAACGAGTAAAACAATACTTCTTGGAAACATGATTGAACAATGTATCGTGATACCAAGGATCAGATCTCGGACAAGTCTTGTATCGTGTAACAAAGGGAATTGGATATGTCGTTTAAGGTTCGACACGAAGGTGATTCGTGGAGTGCATAGGGCTCAATATGGGCATCGTAGTCCTGCTATTGATCATTGATCGAGATCATGTCTATAACATTCCCGAACCATAGGCAAACATGCTTAAGGGCTCTACGACACTTAGAGATCTTACTGTAAAGATGGAATCACAATTGAGAGAACCAGGGTTGTTTTGGAGAGAAAAGAACCGAAGGTTGTTTGAAGAATAAAGAAAGAAAAGAAAAGACCAAAAGGTGTTTCGATAATGGAGATTTATAATATATATTTATTATATGTTAATTGCGAATTAATAAATATTAAATTAATATTTATGGGCAACTTGCTCAATAGGCTAAAACCTTAGTGAGAATTGGCCCAGGAGAAAGTCACCCGAAAAGGGACAGCAAAAGGGACAAGAAAACAACCACTATTTGGATGCTTTGCTACAGCCCACGCGAGTGAATTGGTGTTGGGAACCACGCGGGCGACGGACAACTAACTGACTCCACGAGCTAGCCCACCTAGGTAGGTGTGGGTAGGCGCAACGCAGAGCTGGGCCACCGGCCAGCCCACCCGGTCAGCCACCGCTAACCTCCTCGAATCGGGCAAGACGACGTTGGCCCACCAGCATCGCCGCCATCATCATGAGCCGCTTGGGCCTGGCGTGGCCGACCACCCGGGTCAGCCGCTAGCCGCTGGTGCTTCTTGTTGCGCTGTTGTGCTAGGCCCGGCAGGGTGGCCCATTGGCCCACCCGGCTGCTCCCTTCCCCCTTTGTTTCTTTTTCTAATTTTAGTGCCACACGGCTTGACCTTTGGGAAAGGTACGCCCCTTCCGTCTATATTAAGGGGTGCCCATGGATGGGAATAAACAACAATATTTTCTCTAAGGCAATTTTCCTTAGGAGAAAATCTCTCTCTCTAGTTGCCTTTGCGGTGGCACGGTGCTAAGAAAAGACTGCATACGCAAAGACAACAACTCTGTGGCACACCGTTGTGTTGCAGGGATTTCAGTCAGGAGGTATACTTCTACAACCTCGGCAGGGATCAGAGCCCGGGAGTAGTTGTCTTAGACCGTATGTGTGATAACTCGAGGGAGCTACCATTAGTAGCGACCTAGACAGGGGGTGACGTGCATGGAGCTTCACGATCCTGAGGTCGGACGGGTACGACTACATCATCCACGCTCCTACATGAGCGTAACACTCTCTCGGTCTTTAAGGGTATGTTACCGCTATCTTCCTCCATTACTGCATTACTTCTAGATAGATCTTTGGGCAATTAGGGTGTTCCGCGTAGTAATTTTTTAGTTTTCTGTCACGGAACCCCTTCAGTTCGGTGCTTTACATACTCGAAAACTAGAAATGTTTTGCCTGAATTTTGGTGAGATAATTTTATTACACAATGCAAATAAAGTAGAAAGGATCCAATAATACAAACCTATTTGTCTTCTTAATATTAGTTTTAAATTTTTCAAGGAAGTTGCTACTATCAGGTTGAACTTGGTGGCTGGTCATGTACTTTGTCCCTCTCAGTCTTCTTTCATGCAATGACGTAATATCCTAGATGGGGTGGTTATCCTGCATGAAACAGTACACGAAATACATAAGAAAAGGTTGAATGGGTTTATTTTAAAAATTAATTTTGAGAAAGCCTACGACAAAGTCAAGTGGTATTTCCTCCAGCATACTCTTAGAATGAAAGGTTTCTCTGCGGAGTGACTTGCTTTAGTTCATAACTTTGTGTTGGGAGGTAGTGTTTCCATTAAAGTCAATGATGACTAGGAAACTTCTTCCAAACAAAGAAAGGTCTAACATAAGGCGATCCATTATCACCATTGCTATTTAATATAGTGGTCGATGTGCTAGCTGTTGTGATTGAGTGTGCAAAGTTCGAGGGTCAAATCAAAGATGTAATTCCTCATCTTGTTGATGATGGATTATCTATCCTGCAATATGATGATGGTACAGTCCTCTTTTATGGAACATGACCTTGTAAAGGCAAAAAATCTTAAGTTAATTATTTCAGCTTTCGATCAATTTCTGGGTCTAAAAATAAACTTCTATAAGAGTGGATTGTTTTGCTTCAGTGAGCCTCAAGAGGCGGGTAGTCTGTATGCCGAGTTACTTGGCTCTGGACAAGGTCAGTTTCCAATTAGGTATTTGGGTATTCCGATTCATTATCGGACTCACAAATGTTGAATAGAATCTTGTCGAGGAGAGACTACAATTAAGGTTAAGCATTTGGAAATGCAAACTGTTATTCTTGGTGGGAGATTGGTTCTCGTCAACTCTGTCTAAGTAACATGGTAGTGTATATGATATCTTTCTTCCAACTTCTAAAAGGAGTCTTAAAAATATTGGATTATTTCCGGTCAAGATTCTTTTGGCAGGGTGAGGATGAGAAAAAAATATAGACTTACTAAGTGGAGTGTGGTTTGCCACCCTAAAGACCAGGATGGGCTAGGTATTCATGATCTTGAAATCAACAATATAACCCTTCTTTGGGAAATATCTCTACAAGTTACTTATCGAAGACGGTGTGGGGCAGGAGACCTCCTTAAACAAAAATATGTTGGCTCAAAAGCATTATCTCTGGTTAGTTAAAAACATGGTGATTCTTATTTTTAGGCTGGTCTAATGGTGACAAAGAAGCATTTCTTCCGCTTTGGATATTTTTCAATTAAGAATGTATCTGAGATACGATTTTGGGAGGATAAGTGGCTAGGGAATGCGACACTCCGAGAATAGTATACAACTTTGTATAACATCGTTCATCATAAGAGTGATACGATCGATACGGTTTTAGAGTCTAATCCTCCAAATGTGATGTTCAGAATAGATTTAGTTGGACTTAGGGTTAAATCTTGGAATGCCTTGCTTTAGCGCTTGGTCGTAATCCAATTAGTACTAGGTTCTAATAAATTTCACTAGAATCTCCATGAGAATGATAAATTTTCTGTTGATTCTATGTTTAAGAGGCTAATCCAGCCAATTTTACCAGATGCTAATAATAGGAAAATCCGAAAAATCAAAATACCTCTAAAAACCAATTTTTTTTGTTTGGTATCTTCGTCGAGGGGTTATCCTTATAAAAGACAATCTTGCTAAGAGGAATTGGCAAGGGAGTAAGGCTTGTGTTTGTTGTCATCATGACGAGACAATTAAGCATTTATTCTTCCAATGCAATTTTGCTCGCTCTATACGATTAGTCATCCAAGTAGCTTCACGCTTGAGTCCACCTCGTAGTGTTGTCAATAATTTTGGAAATTGGCTACACGGGATAGACCACAAGTACAAAATTCTCCTTATGATCCGAGCAATTGCTATTATTTGATCACTATGTCTATGTAGAAATAATAACGTTTTTAATGATAAGAATGCTTCTCTTTTGTAGGTTATCTACCAATGCACATCGACGCTCCGTTCATGGTCCTCTCTATATCATGTAGAGTTTCGCGGTGTTTTATTTTTCGTTTAAGACTTTGGATTTGGAACCGCTGTGTATATTCCATTTATGCAGATGCCAGATGTAATGCTTAAACCTTTTAAGTAATAAAACGTCCTTTACGAAAAAATGATCATTTATAGGTAGATATGCATGAAAATTTATTTATGAACACTAGACGACACACATGCACAACGCGAGGTAGACATGCCAACAGCCAACAGGGCGTGTTGGTGAACGTTGTGTACATGCATATCTGAAATGAAAGCTGCATGCCAATACACTCGACAATCGTCATTCTACAGAAGGGAATTCAGAAGACACTGCAATCAGCAGAACTGATGAGGAAATGTAAAAAAAGCATAATAATAGGACTACTATAATCTGCAATCCATGATTATGGCACCGGCAAGGCGTGCCTGGGCTTGTATGTAATCAGCACAGGTACACAAGAAGTGGTACACGAGGGATCTGATTTTTCTTCCTGGTGAAATAATGGGCATATAGATCCTCCATAGAAATAGTTCAGGATAAACAAATATTGTCAGCATCCAATGTAATATATTGAAGCCAATAGTAGCAAAAAACATGCCAGCTGGATTCACCCGTCTCACATTGTGAACGAGAGTTGCAGAACCAGTACATTTACAAATATCCATGTGATGTTGTGACATCAAGTGCAAGAATAAATCAGGGATTTTAAGTTTGATGGGTGGTTAGTTTATAAATAACATGGAAGGAATTCAACCTGTTGTAAGAAAATGTTTGAACCCTGAACCTCTGTCTGTCTGCACCTGAAAACAAGCACAGGCTATCATAACAGCATGCAAAACTTAAATTAGTCTTGCACAACTTCTGAGGTATCAAAAGAATGCGCCATCTTGTTCTACTTTCACCTTCAGTTATCCTACCTGTTTTGGTGATGTAACTGTCCTTACCATATCTTAATTCACCTGTTATCTCACCTGTTTTGATGCTGTACTAAGAGAAACTTCACCTGCAGTAGCAAATGGTTTCTTGATATACTTGGACAATTGGAAATTTGGAATATAGTGAAGTGCTTGTACTGATAATTTATCACTGAACTGATATGTGTGTCCTGCCATTGGCAAAGAAGTCACCTTTTCTGGAATGATTTAGCAATTGAGCATACATAAGAAATATAAACTAAGCCAGAAATTCAGAGGTCAAATTATAGCTGACTAGAAAAGAAATAAGAAATTTAGTTTCTCCAGTACAAAATGGAAACACTGCAAATAATAATAGGGTTTCAGCGTTTACATAGGATAACTTAAGCAGAATATCTAACACATATTAAGCGTCCAAAATGTGAATAACTTTTGGAGTTTGACAGATGATATTAAAAGCTCAGATTTAGCTTAGGTTGTTCTGAGTGAGTCTTGGTTCCTGGATTGTGTGCAACTGATCAATCTTCAGTTCTGCACTGCTGCTGCTTCCTCAGCCAAGGCAGTTTGTATGCGGTCTGAGAATAGGCAAACAGGAAGACCACACTCCAATCTTTTGTCTGGGATCCAAGTTGGTGTTTCATTTTCAAATGGTGTAATATCTCTGAAGTAGCGTGGTATAATATCTCTGTAGTCGCGTGAGAACTTATTGAATTTTTGCCTCCAGGTGCAAACAAGATAGGGCAGGCTGTAGTACGGAGACACGTATGTAGCAGTTTTAACACCAATCTCACAACAGACAGCAATGACATGAGAGCAAGGCTTGTGAAGGACCTGCGGCTTGTTGCATGAACAGGTGGAAGTTTTTCGAATTGTGGATCTTTTAGATTTATTCATGCTGAAGGTGTACTCTGACTTCAGGTGAACCGTCACCTCCCTCTTTCTTCCCTTAACTGTATATTTCCGATCCTCGTCTCCGCCAAGAACATTTTTCTCAGCAGCGTACGTGTACATCAATTCGTGCATCTCGGCTTTCTGCATTTTGGAATTCATGTCAACCTGGACACGTTCCGGGAAGTTAATTGATGGGTTGCCAATTGCTTTGTTTGCTGCAGCACTTGTGTTTTCGAAGTACTTTACCAGGCGCAGGAATGTGACCTCCACTATGGCACTGAGCGGCAGACAGGTTACCCCTTTCAATACAAAGTCGTTCTTGTATACATCTGCTGTATCACTGCCCATGATGCCATATCTTGCTCCATCTCTGTCATACGCTAGTGACCACTTCTCCCTTGGTTTCAGCTGGATCCACTCAGAGAACTTCGTTATTTTCCGATTCTTGGTATCGGAATGATCTCCTTCCTTCACATCCTCCACTGAATCAGGTTCGTTGCATGGGCTTTGTGCCTCAAGCTCTGCCACATCATGCTCGGCTGATTCCTTCTGTATTTCCCCACTAGCACTATGTTCTTTCCCCGCCATATATTTGGATGTTAGCTCGTCTAGCTCCTTCCAGATTTTACCAAATTTATGGCGTCGCTTCTGCTGACAAAGTTCCTTGAACATCATCACCAGCCCCTTGTCGCCAAAATATGCAAAGAAGTTTTCAGCAAGGTCTTCCATGCACCACCGGCTTTCTGCTTTCCGCCACCGTCGTTGAGGAGAATTCAGAAGGTCCTTCATAGCATCGATCAACTCACTTTTGTAGTCATGTATAAGGCAAACATCAGACTGATGCACCACTGCTCGCTCCAAATTCATAAGAAACCACAACCAGCTTTCTTTGGTCTCGCCCTCAACGATTGCACATGCCACTGGAATGGATAAATCGTTAGCATCTAATGCTACAGCAGTCAACAGCATCCCTTGATATTTCCCACACAGTGGTGTGCCCTTGATGCATAGCACAGGGCGACAATTACGGAAGGCCTGTAGGCACTGTCCAAATGCCCAAAACATACGCTGGAGGACCCGAAAATCCTTACACCCTGCAACCTCTACGTCCTTGATGTCTACATAACCACCAGGGTTTTTACGCGCTATTTCCTTAAGTAACCTCGGGGCGAAGTTGTGTGAATCATAAAAGGTACCGTAATTCCTCTCCATAGCCATCTGTCTGGCCCTCCACACCTCAGCAGGACTAATGTGCTCGTCATTAGCAGTGAGATAATCTACAATTTCCTTAGCAGTCATTGTCAGGTCTTCCATAAGGTTGCGGGAGCCGAACTGACAACTTCTCAGGTTATCTGTCCCCGGCAACACAACCGTCACCAGTTGAGAGTAATCATCACTTACGGCTTTGAGCAAAATGTCATAGTGTTTGATCTCAGAGGACTGAACATACAGCATGAACTTCTGCTTCACGTTTCTTTTTCTCTTTAACTTATTGGCGAAGGTACTCCAGCATTTGTCACTATAAAATTGGTGTCTGTCCCAAGGGCAGTAGTCCAAAGGACACTCTGGTTCAGAGGACTCTTCGTCAAAGAAGTCGATTTTGTGTTGTTTGTGGAACCCCTTAATTTCGAGATCTTGTGTCTCTGGATGGAGCCGGAACAGTTTGAATATCCAGAGCTGTAGGTCCACCAATGACATGGACAGCGGCTGCAGCGGTAGCTCGCCGATTATGCTCGCACATCTGTTCTCTGCATAAAGGTCTGGGCAATCGTCAACTAAATCACTGCCGTCCACACGGAGAAACTGTTCTCTACGTCCGTAGTACACAGGCATCTGAATCGGTTCTTCAACCTACAGAAACAACGATACAACACAGATGCAAAAAAATTAAGAGAAGCAAACTATCAAGCAGGATTGAAGTGGGGAGGGGGTTGATGGGTACGGTGAAGTACAGACCTGCCGCTTGCGAGGCTTCCTTGCAGCATTCGCCATCGCCGGGACCTTCCGCTTCCTCGCGCCGGCGGTGGTACCCTGCGAGATCGAAACACACAGATTTCAGCAAAACTTGTGGCGGCAGGCGGCGAATCCATAGACATCGAGTGGCACCCGGAGTGCGGCGAGGAGAACGGACCTGGTTGGGGGCTGGGTGCACGTCGATGTCGGCAAGGTAGAGGGCTGCAGAGGCGTAGGCATCTGGCTGCTCCATCGACGCCGGGTTCGTCGGAGCAGGGTTGCGGCCCTCGAAGCCGAGCTCGGCGTGGGTCTCCATCTTGGAACTGTGGCGTGGTGCGCGGCGGGATTGGGGAACGGGAGGAGTTTTCCCTCGCTTTCTGGGGGTTTTCCCTCCACTTTTCTCGTGATGGGCCGTTCGCGAGGCTCTGAGTTGTTGAACGTTTCGGCCTGGCCTGCTGTTAGGCTTTGCGTCGAGGAAGATTGGGAATGGTCTTCCTCTGTAAAGGTACTGAAGTTCAGACAGCTCTTTGACGAAATTGACGTTATGGTTGTCTATATTTACTCCGTTTTAACATTTTTCTATAACACACGTATCTAGACGACTTTTAGTTTGTAGATTCACTCATTTTGTTCCGTACCTATGCACTAAAAAGCGTCTAGATACATACGTTTTAGAAAAAAACTAAAACATCATATATTTTAAATGGAGGGAGTACATTGTTTCATCATCCAAAACCCAGCAGAATGCAGTGGAAGAATTAACTTTCATAACCAGGAAAAAGTTTAATCGATGGGAGAAGCTTCAACCTATACATTTGCCATGTAGCAAAGAGTTGACCAACAATGCAACATTATCCTTTTACATCTCATATTATTTCTTTTCGACTTAATGAATATGCAGCTTCCTTGTAATTTCTCCAAACAGAAAAAAAAAGCATATAACATTGCTCTGTTTTTCAGACCAGTGTGGCATAAAGCAGACTGAAAGCAGCATGTCAGGTGTCAACCTTAATGGCAGGTCTACGTAGCTTGCAGACTGGTTCTTTTTATAAGTTTCTGTATACTGTAACTCTGTAGAAAATGCAAGTCGGCAATCACATGAAGAAATGAGGAGAAAATGTAAATTTTATTTGTGGTGGAAAATAATGGATTCAGAGAAAATGTTCAGGATGCATAAATCTTGGCAGCATGTTTGCTTGCAGAGAGAAACATATTTAAAGAAAGAAATAATGTCTCCCAGAATGATTTGGCATTTGAGCATACAAGAATGCCAAGAAAAAAATATGAAAACTGTAACTAACTAGAGAAGACACGAGAGATGTGTTGATTCGCAGTCTACCATGGGCGTAGTAACCATGTTGTCTCAAGATGCCTGAAATTTAGTTTTCATATGAGCACTGCGAATAACACTAGAGATTCAGAGTTTTACATAGAATATGCTCGGCAGCAACTACTGCATATTTAGGGGCCAAACTATGGATGGCTTGGAGCTTGACAGATGATAACAGAAGTTTAAATTTGATTAGGTTCTTCTGCGCGTGTTGTAGCTACTTGATTGTCTTTAATTGATCCATCCCCAGTGCTGCGTTGTTGCCCTGCCTCCTCCGCGACAGTTTCTAGGCAGTCCGATGTTAGAAAAGAAGGAAGGCCACACTCCAATCTTTTGTCTGGGATCCAAGTCGGTGTCTTGTCCTCAAACGGCATGATATATCTGTATCTATAGTTGAGTGAGATCTTAGATTCATCAAATTTTCCACTCCAGGTCCTACCTAGATAGGTCAGACTGTAGTACGGGGACATGTACGTAGCAGTGCTAACCCCAATCTGACAACAGACGGCAATGACATGAGAGCAGGGCTTGTGAAGCAGCTGCGGCCTGTTACACGAACAAGTGGCACTTTCTCGAATTGTGGATCTTTGAAACTTATTATTAGTGTTAGGGACATCTTCCGAATTCAGGTGAACAGCCTCAGTCTTCTGCCTCGACTGAACTTTAAATTTCCAAACCACTTTCCCCTGGAAATTTGTTCTAGTGTTGGTGTCAATGCGAATCACGCGATGCATCTTGGATTTCTGCATTTTGGAATTCATGTCATCCTGGACACGTTCAGGGAAGTTCTGTGATGGGTTACCTATTGCTTCGTTTGCTGCAGCACTTGTGTTTTTGAAGCACTCTACCAAACGCAGGAATGTAACCTCCACTATCGCACCGAGAGGAAGGCATGTTATCCCTTTCAACACAGGGTCATTCTTATACACATCAGCTATATCAGTACCCATGATACCATACCTTGCTCCCTTTCTGTCATGCGCCAATGACCACTTCTCCATTGGTTTCATGTTGATCCAGTCAGAAAAATTGGTTATCTTTCTATTGTTGTCATTGGCAAGATCTCCTTCCACCCCATACTCCAGTGAATTGGTTAAATGGAATGGATAAGGCTAATAAAGCTAGTATACGTATAGGGGTATCGGCTTTATGTTGGGCTATATGGAAATGTCGTAATAATATTATTTTAACAAGGTGCGAGTTTAATCTTTTTTGCAGGTTATTATCTCGGCTTCCCAATGGATCCAGCTCTGGGCTTTTTTTGCTTCCAGCGCATTTACGCCCCACGATGGTTTCTGGATGCAGCCGTCTGGTGATGGTTGCTCAGGATATCTACTACCAGGTTATGTGGCGTCATGCTAGTAGATTGAGAGATGTTTAGTTGTGGCCTGCTGTCCATTTTCAGCTTCTCTAGCTTGTTTCGAGGGTTGTTTGTTTCAATCTTCTGAATGCTTGAATTGTAATTTTGGTACTACAGACTTTGAAGTAATAAAAGGGCTGTGTGCATCCTTGGATGCAGAGGCCAGGGTACATCCCCATTTCGAAAAAGAAAAATACTCCAGTGAATTGGGTTGGTTACATGGACTTTGTGCTGCCAGCTCTTTGTCCGTCGTATATTTGGTTGTCAGCTCATCGAGCTCCTTCCAGATTTTAACAAACTCATTTACTCGCCTCTGCTGACAAAGTTTCTTGAACATCATTACCAGCTTCTTGTCACCAAAATATGAAGAAAAGTTATCAGCAAGGTGTTCCATGCACCACCGGCTTTCTGTTCTCGGCCATTGCCGTTGACTGGAATTTAAAAAGTCCTCTATGGCATCAATCACATCCCTTTTGTAGTCATGTATAATGCAGACATCAGATTCATGCCAAACTGCTTGCTCCAAATTCCTAAGAAACCACATCCAGCTTTCCTTGGTCTCCCCTTCAACTACAGCACATGCTACTGGAATGGAGCAATCATTAGCATCTAATGCTACAGCAGTCAACAATACTCCATGGTATTTCCTGCATAGTGGCATTCCCTTAATGCATAGCACAGGGCGACAATGATGGAAGGCCTGTGAGCACCGATCAAACGCCCAAAATGTACGGTGCAGGACTCGAAAACCGTTACAGCCTGGAACCTCTGCATCCTTGATGTCCACAAAAACACGACTTGCCATGTCCTTGAGTATCCTCGGTGCCAAGTTGTGTGAATCATAAAATGTCCCAAACTCTCTCTCCAGAGCCTTCTGTCTTGCCCTCCATGCCTCTGGGGGGCTCATCTGCTCACCATAGTTTTTAGCGAGATAAGCTATAATATCCTTAGGTATCATTGCCAGGTCTTCCACGAGTCGGATGAAGCGGTATTCAAAAGTACTCAGGCATTTCGTCCCAGGCAACACAACCCGTGCCATTTGAGAGTAATCATCATGTACGGCTTTGAGCAAAATGGCGTGGTGCTTGATTTCAGAGGACTCCACATACAACATGAACTTTTGTGTCACATTTCTTCTTCTCTTCAATTTATTGGCAAAGGCTCTCCAGCACTTGTCAGCATAGAAATGACGGTTCTCCCATGGGTAGTACTCCAAATACCAGTCAGGTTCGAAGTCGTCACACATGTCACTGGTGCGTTGCTTGAGGAACCCCTTAACAGCAAGATCTTGTGTTTCTGGGTGGAGCCGAAACAGCTTGAAGATCCAGAGATGTAGATCGACCAGCGACATCGACTGTGGCTGCAGCGGTAGCTCGCCCACTACGTGTGCACAGTCTTTTTCTCTAGCAGAAATGTATGAACAATCAACCAAGTCATCGCCTCCCACGCAATAGAACTCTTTTCTATGTCCATAGTACACAGAAATCTGAATCGGTTCTTGAGCCTACAGCAAACAATGACACGATGCATGGATGCAGCATGTTCAGACAGACGAATCAAACAGCTTGCAACGGTGGATTATTACTACAGTACAGCACGGTACGGTGTGCAAACCTGCTGCTTCCGAGGCTTCCTCGCCGCGGCCGCCGGGGCCTTTCGCTTCCTCGCGCCGGCGGCGGCAATCTGCGAGCTCAGAAACACACAAACCTCAATAAAAGGGGCGGCGGCGGCGGCGAATGGATCGAGTGGTAAGCGGAGCGGCGGAAGGCGGCGAGGAGAATGTACCGGGCTGGGGGGCGGCGCGTCGGTGCCAGCGGGGGAGGGGGAAGAGGCGAAGGCGTGGTGTTCTGCCGCCGCCATCGACGGCTTCGCCAGAGCAGGACTTAGTCGGGAATCTCGGCGTTGGTATCGAGTTTGCAGAACGGTGTCTGTGTGGCGCTTCCTGGGGATGAGAATTGTTTTCCCTCCATTTCTCGAGTCTTCCCTCCATTTTCTTCGTGAGAGGCTGAGACTGAGACCCTGTTCGGATGGGCCGTTGGGGCGGCGGTGCTTGTGATATCCATACAAGCATTCGCGGCCCAGACCAAATACTCTCTCTGTTTGGTATTTTTTTTTTTACGGAAAAAGATCCGGATCTATTTCATAAGTTCATAAGAAGTACAAAGTATCCTAAACATAATAAAAATTACATTGAGGTCTTTGGACCATTCCCGAGCGGCAGTCAAACGGAGGCGTGAATGCAAGATGCCAGCGATCTAACGACCACTACTGCAGCCAGAGCGAGCTGTCGACGCGCCGATGTCGCCGCTCCATTACCGGAGCCGGCATGCCGTTGTTGATGACAGTCGGGAAGTCTTCGTGCACGTGCCCCTAAGGACCAGCGCCCTAGAGATGAAGTTGTCACTATTGAACCCTTGAATTGATCCAAAACTTGTAACACCAAACCTAAAACACACGTACACTGGACGAGATCCAGACACACGTAGACTGAACGAGATCCACCACTCCATGGAAGCGGTGACCAGACGAATCCTCACCCTCCTTAACGCCAACAGCAGGATCGTCGCCGACGAGGTGGAAGAGGAGACGGGTATACCTTATTCTTGTCCCGCACAACGCCGCCATAGCCACCATAACGACGATGCTGAATGATCAAACTCTAACTTTATGAGACCCTTCTACACCGCCGAAGATAAGAGGTCCCCACTCTCCTCCCGGCCGAGCCGGCAAGCAGAGGAGGCGGGGACCCGTCGATGCTCGGTCGCAGACGACGAGGACGAAGCAGATCGTGGCGGCTGCTAGGGTTTTTACCCTAGTCGCCGCCTCTTTTCTCAGGTCTCTGTTTGAGATTATTAGTCCAAAGAGCTTTTTTATATTATTTGAGATTATAAGAGTTATCTCATTTATTAGTCTCTCTCGTCCAATGCATGTTTTCCTTTTCCTCTCACTTTTCTCATGCATGTAAAACTATTGGTGCATGCATATATTAATGAGAGAGAGTTATGAAATGTCTTGATATTAGTAGTTTGGTCCTTAGAACTAATAATCCAAACAGAGGTAGTACCTACGTTCCTCACGAACTCAATTCTTGGGAGAAGAAAAGATGGGCCGATGGCATTTTCGTAGTCCACGGAGAGGGTTTCTCTCTCCTGTCTAGCGTCGCCCCACGCGCGGCCGAGGTGGCCCCTTCTCTCCTCCCCCGCTTTCCCTCTCCTCTCCCTCCCCTGCCGCCGTTGGCGTGCACCGACGGGCAAAGCTCGGGTGGTTGTGGCGGCGGATCGTCTCTTCCCCGCCCACAGGTGGGTCTCGCGGGGGTGCACGGTGGTGGCGGGGGTGTGGCCCGATGGCGGCAGGCAAGGTGTTGACGGCACGCGACGCAGGTTGCGACAGGCGCTTTGAAGGAAGGCGGCGGCAAGCGGCTAGGTGCTCCTGGCGGTAGGCCTGGCGGGCCAGATCTGAGCCTAGCCGATGCGTGCGTCTGCAAGCACTTCTTTGTCGTGCGCTCGGGAGCATCCCCTTGGTCCTATGAGGGGGCTAGGACGCTAGATCCTAGCCAGGCGAGCCTAGATCTGGCTGCCTCCCAGCAGATGCATGAGGCTCCGCAGGGGATGACTTGTGGGTGACACGGAGGTGTCGTGTCCTCCGTACTCGGCGCCCTTCTGCTACCCGTGGGGTGACGTTGGTTGCCTCTGGCCGTGTCGTTGAGCTCGTGGTGGTTGTGCTTGCTGCGCTGCTGCGAGGACCGTTAGGCCTTGCATTGCGGTGGCGACGAAGCCTTTGCTTGGCTAAGAGAGATCTGCTGTGGTGGCGGATCCCTGGTGGATGGAGGAGTAGGGCCTGGTGTTGGGGTTGGCGTGCACGGTGGCACCCTTGCTGCAGTGCGGCAGCGGGCTTCATGAGTCTATTCAGGCTCGGCAGGACCAGATAGGGTATGGTTTGTCTCTGCTGCTACATCTGATCGGCTACCGCCTTTCGGCTATGGAGGTAGTTCCCTCCCGCGTGTTGTTGTCCTGCCGGCCCTCGCCAAAGTTTCCTCTTTTTCGGTCTTATCAGCCTCGCATCATGGGTCATGGTGAGACGGCGGTGGCGACTTCAAGAGCGTGGGTGCGTGCATGTGGCCGGCTAGCTTGGTGGAGCATTACGAAGTGTCCAGGAGTGTGGTTTTTTTAGGGGTCAGGAGAAATTCTTATCATAATGACACCAAAGCGGTGACACCTGTGGATGTTTCCATCCTTCCTGAAGGGCATTGGATATATCTTTTCTCCACCTCCCATAGTGTACCCGTGGAAAAGCTAGTACCAGTCTAGGCAGCAGTGTCGTCGTCACTTCCCTTTTTAGAGGTCATGCTTGGTACGCGGTGTTTGGAAGTGCTAGACGCATGGTGGTATTTCTCCGGAGGATGCAACGGTTGCGAGTTATCTCTGTTTTCGTTGAACAATCGATGTCGGCTTTCTTTTCTTTTCTTTTCTTTCATCTTGTTTTTCTTTTGAGTTTGGCTTGTGTTGTTTGCCCCAAGGTTGTTCGCAAAGTTATATCGGGTGATTGTTATATTAACATATAGCGGGACGAAAGGAGTAGAAAAGATGGCGCAGCGGAAAAACAATGGAAAATTCCGCTGAATATTTACCGGGCAGAAAATTAATGTTGTGGCCAAAGATTTGCGTTAAAAAATTACCCAAAAAATATGGCGACGAAGAATTACTGTCAAATATCTGCAGTAGCGTTTCAAAAAAAAAATCTACAGTAGTAGAATCAGGGTTGAAGTTTAAGATTCCTGCGGCGAGTAATTACCGTGGGAAATATATTTTTGAGTCTGAAGCTTTGCAGTGGAAAACAATTGTTCGGGTTGGGAGAAAGTGCCGTCGAGTAATTAGTAATTACCATTTGAGAATTGCGGTTAGAGTTAAAGATTTGCATGAAAGAATTAGTGGAAAAAATATTGTGTCAATCATTAGGGATATTATAACTGGGACAAACCGGAGCTCTCTCACGCAATCCCGGATTTTTACCGTCCGATCAAGCGTTTCGATCGTTCCTAGCCATTCGATATGCCTCTTCTATCGCGTGGGCCACTCGTCGAACGAATATCCCGGACGAATATCCCAGAGGCGGCTTCTCTGGGGATCGAATCGGTGGCCTCCTGTTCGATCAGATGCAGACCGTCGTGATGTGACTCGAGCGACCCCCACGTCCCCACAAAAACAGACGCTCCTTTTTCTGGCCCAGGAGAAACCTATGTACGCCGCCTCGGCCGCTACCGCTGCCGCCGCCCCTGCCGTCCTCATCGTGGAGAGATAGGAGAGAAGATAAAGAGAGGGAGAGGATGGCAATGGCGATGGCGGATGGCGACGATGACCAAAGGGTTTGGTGCCGTTGCTCCCGCTCCCCACTCATTAGTCCCCTCCTGTTACCTTCATACACTGTGAGGATACCAAAAGGGCCACAGCTCTGAGGCGATCTTCCCGCTTCCGCTGCCCTAATGCTTGTTTCAGAGCTGCTTTTCCTCGTTGTGGCGATGCACGCTGTCCAAGTCTGCCACCACGCCATTTCTCCCATCACCAGGGATAGAATCTAGAGGATTTCTGAGTGAGATCCCACATCGACGTGGTAATACTAGCCATACTCTCTACGGGATGGTAGGGTTCATACAATTGCCGATCTGAAGCTTTGGCATGCAAACCGCACACTACACAAACAGTGATTTGTTCAGCGACAGTACAGGATATTTTATTCCCTCTCGCCTCTAATTTGGATTGTTTGGTTACAATTTCATCTGGTTTCCAATATCTTCTCTAAACATGCATTTCTTGATTTGTTTATCTGCAGCTGATCTCTAATGATGCCATCCGTTCTAAATTTCTAATGATTTGGAAATCCATGGCCACCGATGTCCGAAGTACAGGTAATCAGTTGCTATGCCTTGCATGTGTTTGTCTAAGGCCTCCAGCCTCAGAACTGCGGATGAGCTTGCTAATCTGGATGTCTAGGTACGAATAATGGATGTCGCACAACATATGCCTGTTTAGTGTTATCTCCTTTAACCAGTTTTGCACCCAGCTGAAATAATCAAGTGCCCCCTCCGTCCAAAAAAATAAGTGAATTGGCTTTATCTATATTCGAATGTATCTATACACTAAAAATATTTAGATACGTGCGAACCTAGACAAATCCAAGTCACTTTTTTTAGACAGAGAGAGTACAAACTTACTGTTTGAAAGTTTAGTGCATAATCTCTGTTTCTTGGTTATTTTTTCACCCACCTGTAGACGCAATAAACAACTTGTCAATTAACTTTGCTTACACTCACATTTGATCTTGGAATACCAAGATGAGAATCATACTGAACATAATCATCACGTTGCATGGAAATATTAGTGGGAAAAAATATAATTTGCTCTTTTAATAAAATTGAGGAGGACGGGAGATGCATCACCCAGACTTAGAAGAAATTCGTGTGGATCCTGGCAGCAGCTGATTTCCCCTACTTAAGACATTGTTTGTGATAGACTCATCAACTGATGTATTGCCCGACAGTTGTATAGTATTCAATCACATTTGCTTTGTGGTTTGGTAGTACAGTGTAATTGATTGTACAAGTTATGTAATCCGGCTCCGCTCAATTTGGTGAGACAAATCTTGGAGTCTGGTCTGATTTTTATTGCGGTTCTTAAACTAACAATTCGCAATGGCTGGAGACCAGGTGAATTTCTTTGTTTATCTAATTCTGTCCTGATGATAGTTGTCAAGTAGTACAACTTTTCTATTGTGTTACTTTTTATGTTCTATTTTCATGTCATCCTAATCAAATTGTTTGTAATCCATGCTCATGTTCAGATTTGGAGGCTCTCGAGAACTACGTGGTCCTTAATTCTTGCCCTCACCTTGTACTTGATTCTGCTGACCATGATGAGTTGGTGACGGAGGTAATTTACCTATATTTTAGTGATTTCTCTTTATCATGAATTGTCACTTAATAAGCATTCCTGAAATAATGTTTTGTGGCATTTCAGATTGTCTCTAATTGCCAACTTTGCCGATGCAATCCATGGAAACAGAGGTAAGAGTTCCATTCATATTCAGACCTGGCTTGCATCCATGCATACCGTGGAGTGTGGACAACCTGAATAGCTGCACTAGCTGCAAATTGTTTTTTTCTAGAGAAGCTATTCAACCAAGTTATCTGCCACTTAATAATATTGCATCCTATCCTATCGATGCAAGTGGGGTTTTATCTTACAATATATTAAAACTCCTAATTGTTAAGCATCCGTTGTTTCTTATGAAAATTAGGTTGTCTTCATATTCTGGCAAGGCATAAAATCGTCAAGGACCATCAAGGCTGCGCCATGCATCTGCCGTAGTCATTCTATTGGCTATAATTTCAAACTCTCCGCTCAATATGTTATTTACCTGAGCCTTTCATTAGAACAAGTACTCTATATAGATTAGTTGTGTGAATTTAATGTGTATGTATGTGACCATATTAGTTCATGCAAATCGGTTTTTTTATTTCTCGTGACTTCATTTCCTACAAGGCTACAACAATATTTATACAATCTTATTATCAAAATTGACGGGCGCGGCAATACGCGCCATCATGGTCTAGTGAGGTAGTATTATTAGAGCAACTTTGACGGCCGCTGCAGGTCGGGCAAAACGTCCCCAACAACTGCCACATCGCGGTTTCTATTTTTTTTTCAACAGTACGGCCTCGTGTTGCATATATGCGGCAGTCACGCAAAATCCTAGTCAAGCAAATGCGTGCAGCCCAACCGTCGAACCCCCCACCTACCACCCCTCACGTGCATAGTGTTGCAGCCACCGACTTCCGCCGATGTTGATTCCGCTGCTGCCAAGCCCCATTCCTAGTAGATCCGACCGCCCTACGCTCTCCCTAGCCCCAATTGGCCTTCCCGTCGGACAATCGTCGTCGCCGCTTCGATGAGATGCCGCCGCTCCACCGCCAGTCGAGGGGCTCCATCGGCTTCCTCGACGTCCAGATGCGGCCCTCCAACCACTTCGCCGCCGACATCATCCACGATGGCGTTCGATGGTGGCTCGGCACCTTCGACTCCATAGGAGAAGCCACATGCGTGTACGATGCGGTGGTGTGGAGGTTCGGCCGGCTGCGCCGCGACCTCAACTTTCCTGATGTGTAGTCGCTGCAGGAGGTGGAGTTCCTCACACCAGAGATGAAGTGGACCGCGACGCGCACTGGCAGTGGTGCGCCGCCGCGATGCAGCGCCAGACCACCAAGCTCGATGACATGAGGATATCGCAGCTCTGCCTCAACCACCCCAAGTACGTGCATGCAGAGCTGGCCTACTATGCGTCGGCGGCGAAGAAGAAGAAGAGCTGTAACGTCACTGGTCCGTCCAACCCCGCGCCGCGCCACCCATCCCCGTCGGCGACTCATCGTCCCTAGGTTCCAATTTCTGTGATGAATCCGACGACCGCAAAAGTGTGAAACAGCTACTACACCGCTGAAAACAGAGGACTTTCTTGCGCAGCTGCTGAGTCCAGGGGGCATGCAACGGCGGCATCCAACAGGGGCACACGGCGGCGGGAGCATGAGCTGCGTCGGGGCTGCTCCGGTGACAAGGAGGCAAGGTGTGGTGGTATCAGCGGAGGGCCGGGCCGGCCGCATCGGCCGGCAGTGGGAGCCCGCAGCGACGGGCGGGCATGGCATGTGGGGCCGGCTTCGTTTGTCCACCACCGCGTCGGCTGGGGCGGGCGAGAGTCTTCGGACTGGGAAGGCGGCTAGGGGCAGGCGGGAGGCGTCCGAGTCGACCACGGTTGTAGACCACTGTACACCGTGTCCCCTCTTTTTAAGCAACTTGTCCACCATGTCCTAAACCACTCTCCACGTGCTAAAACCACCGATGAAAACAGCCTACACGGGCCTGCGGGGGTAAACTGTCTGGTTTTAGATTGTTACTAGATCATGATGGCGCGCGTTGCCGTGTCCGTTAATTTTGAGATGGTTTAATAGTAATTTGTAGTATTCTATAAAGTAAAACAAACCTTTCCAAAAGTAGAAAGTTAGATGTTCAAAAAGTTTATTTGCAGGGAGGTCGGAGAACAAGTATTGGTATCTAAAGAGAAGAAAAAAATCACGCATACAAATTGAAGTTCTACTCCTTTAATAATTAGGGTACAAACATATATATTAAAGTATTGAATAGGAAATATATCAATCAGTTGTTGTGATTCTTTGAGGGACATGGGAGCTTGCATCTGAACCTTCACTTTGGGGAAAACCACAACTAAATGGTATATCCAAGGTCACAGTTAAGCTCGAATAAAGCACTACCTCTAGTATCATATTTAAATATTGTAATATTACTGGCAATCAATAATCTGTTGCACACCCAACTCTGCCCATGGGCTTCATTTTACTACAATAAATATTCAAAAGGTTAAAAATAAGATCCACAAAATTACAAAGCCTAATCATTTTGTCTTGTCGGAGAGCTTATTAGCTAGCCTACACATTTTGGAATAGCCAAAGAATGCCATGGGACCACCAAAGTCTTCGATGGAGTGAGAGGCTTCTCATAGTGCACAGTTATAATGTCCTTAAATTGAAGTTTTGGTCATTCTGGTCAACTGAAAGGTTCGCAATTACATGACAATTTATAAAGAAAAACAATAAAAAATATTCTCCAACAATATAGAGAGTACAAATGCATAATGTGCAATCTTTGATCCATAATAATAGAAAGCGTACAAAATAGAACAGAAAAGAAGTGCCTAATAAAGTAATAAACAAATTAGGCATTTAAATATTACACCAAATCTTCAGAAATTAAAAATAAGATCCACTAAATTAGTAAGAATAATCATCTTGTTTTGTCAAAGCTTCATTAAATATGTATTTTTATTTTAATCATCCTTTCGCAATGTTTGTGAGCCATTTCTTGCTTTTCGATATCTTATCCTTGATCCACAATAACAGAAAGTAAACAAAACCGAATAGGAAAGAAGTGCATAATAAAGTAATAAACAAATTAGGCTTCTAAATATTTCTAGAGCCTATCGTAAGAGTTGTAACAACATAGCACTCTAAAGAGTATTTCAGTGTACATTAAACTATGCCTAGTGTTCACCTGAATATATAACTGACTAACATTCACATCTTACCATCTTAGAATCAGAGATTTGGCTTCAGGAGAGCATACTTTATGCATAAAAGTAGTAGTAGATACACCTGCAAGTTTGTAGTATAGTATCACTGTAGTGACATCATGGCCTCAGGCGATTAACTGCTGCTCGGTGATTAGTCATGAAAAACACATTCCATATCCAATATGACACTTAATAATGTTCTTCTATAAACACATAAATATGGAAGCTTACCAACGATTTTTCTGTGTGCTGCAACCTACATATGAGTTACTTAGTATGTTGTCTTTGTTCAGGTGACTCAACTATTCAGATGACAAATGGTCGAAACCAAAGATCTACTGGTTGAGCTGAATTTCATCAAGAAATTTCGAGAGAGTAATGAGACATCATTGTTCGGGTTAAGATGCTTAAGATTGTACATACCTAGGGATCTGACTAAGTCTAACAACAGGCTTGCCTGCAATCATCTTCTACAAAATAAAAGTAGCAGAAATTTGCATAATGGATATGCTGGAGTTAAGAGCACAAGTGACTAAAACAATCGCTTATTTGTAGGAGACCACACCAGTTCAAGATAGTACCAACGGATCCGTTGAACAGCCAAAAAAGTGAGTACATGATGCTGCCTCCATGAACTGGTGTGGTGTCCTACAGGCTACAAATAAGCGATTCGAAATTTCGTATACTATATATCTGTACTACCTGTCTGTCTCCTCATGTCAAGTAATTCAAAGAGTTGAATCCAAAGAGGAATCGTTCCTGGATGTGAGCACTCGTGGAAACCCCATGTGGAATTGGACAGGCGAGAGAAGCATTACAGCTCACAAGCAGAAGTTGCAGCGGAGGAAGAGGCGTGGAAAAGGATCCAATAAGCAGAATTTGTGGCGGAGGTAGATCAGCGGGTGGCAAATACTGAATCCGGGCAGTACAGATACGGAGAACCTTGCGGGGAGATGCTGCGATCTGGTACAGAGCACGAGAAATCAGTACTCGGCGACACCCTCATCCCTACCATCACTCGCCCCGCCGCCTCCCGAATTATCACAACCGTCTGTCCAAAATCTGATGTTGAGAAGCAAGAGTGAATGACAGGCCTACAATTTGTTCTCCAGAGTAGCGGCCCAAAGGATATCCGGCCCATGAGCGAACCAGGTGCAGGAGAGAATGTATCGACGATCAAGAATAGCCAAAGCATGCCATCGGATGGTCAAAATGGCAGATAGCCTGAGAGGCTTCCTAGAGTGTGCGGTTATAATATCCTTAATGGGGGTTAAATGACCAAGTTTAAAGTTAGAGGGGTAGTGTCCCAAACCTCATAGGTAGGGGATTATTTGTACTTCTTTCTTTGCTTTGTAAGAGGGTCTCCCTATGACCTTGTATCTGTTCAACCATTGTAACTTTATTTGTAAAGCGGGACGAAAGATTGTTTCTAGATATATAGACTCCAAGAAAGGCCCTTTATCTTTTTTTCTCTGAACGATCCTTCTCGTGAAAGCTGCACAAGTGAACAGGTCAAAAGCCCAACCGAGATGTCTCTGTTCCAGGACAACCAATCGATCAGCATTGCTGCTGTGGAGTGGCAGGAGGAATCGCGACGGCTCCCGGCGGAGGCGGCAACTGAAACCACGTCGGCGGTCATATCCAAATTAGCATTGCGGCCTTCACGTCTCACCCGTTGCGCACATCAGGCGAAACGAGGTGACGCAATGGTACCCTCCACCTCCATCTCCTCCACTCTCCTCGCCCTCCATCATCGGCGACCTCCTTGGTACCTCAGTGAGTCAAGCACCTCCCTTCTGATGTGTATGCTTTATGCCCTCAACTTGCTCGACCCAGTTCCTCAGAGGAATGATTCCCAATTTGTGTTCTTTGACCATGCACCTGATATCCACTTAACTACCTTACTAATAAGTTGTTCAATCTCGTCCATAGTAATATGCTCGTTCAAATTGGCTGAGCTATGTGCATGCCCAATAGAGGAACTCACGAGTAACTGTTGAATTGATGTTGTGTGCATCAGGAACTGATGATGTGTCTATAGGAAGTAATTGGGAAAGATTATAGAGTTTCTTGGGTCTATAGAGTAGAAAAAGAGAGTTCAAACGGCATATTCTCTGCATCAGGAACTGATGATGTGTGCGCGCGCTAGAACAGGAATTGATGCTGGGACAAACGGAAAATTGTGTACACACAAATACACAATTACCCAACTATAGACTACCATTCAAATTTGACCCATTTGACTATTTTGACATATTTATGTTAGTTTGAAGATTACTTACCACCATTTCAGTGGTGTAGTTATTCGGCCGTTAAGATAACAACCGACCACCGTATACATGCTTAGTCCTACCCTGTTGGGAATGCTGAGTTCAGATTTTCAACATATCCATGTCCATGAGACCACGACCTGGCCTTCAATCGAAATATATGCTAATCCATTATTTATATGTGTCCTTGTATGAGTTCCCCCTAGGGTCCAATTTAGAATAATCATTCAAGTTGAATCCATAGTTTCACAAACTAGTCAAATACTTGCTAATAAATACAAATGATTTTACTCATGTAAAATTATGTCAATCATGGATACAAAATACGATCATCTCTGTGATTACCACTGGGACTTATTTCTAACACGTGGAAAGTAGAAAGATATGGTAGCTCATTTTATAAGTTCATCGACTTTTAGAAAAATAAATTTAACAAAACATCTGCTAAGTTCACACTTGTATTTCAGAGTTAGACAATCACTGACAGGAGACTATGTTCCATGATTGCATCAACCTATCGTCGTGTCAAGGTTGAGCCACCTGGTGCAGTGTGCTGCTTCTGGCATCTTTCAGTTTCCGCACCTCTTGTGAAGCTCGGTCCAGGTACCAATCAGCTACGTGCACATAGAAAAGACAACACAATTAGCGATATATGTTGATGTGACAGTTGACATTGTTTTTATCATTATTATACGAAATGTACCCCGTGACAGAATATGATGATCTTATCATGTCTCTACTTATATTCTAAGAATTACAGCAAAGTTGTGCCCGGATTAATATTTTGCATAAATATAATCTTACTTACGTTTCGAGCCTGTATTTCCTACAATAGATTGAAGTAGTCTTGGAATCGGGGGTATGTTGACTTCAACAAAACCTTTAAGATATTGAACAACTTGACCCATTGTGGGGCGATCGAACTCATATTCTTGAATACACCAACATGCAACCTTCAAAGCTGTCTCCACCTGCTCCAAATGGATATCACCATGTAGTTTGGTGTCCACCAAAGTCTCCACACTCCCCTCTAGTAATTTATTTGCAACTTGCACAGGGAAATATGCATGATCACTTGTACATTCTATACCATTTCTCTTTCCTGATACAATTTCCAACAAAACCATGCCATAGCTGTACACATCAACTTTTGCTGTAATAGCAGTTCCACTGAGCCACTCGGGGGGCAAGATATCCTCTGGTTCCTCTCATTGTAGTGAGGACTCGACTGAAATCTCTTCCAAGAAATTTTGCCATCCCAAAGTCTCCTATCTTTGGGACAAACGATGCATCGAGGAGTATGTTCTCTGGCTTAATATCACAATGTATGATACAATCCTGACAACTATCATGCAAGTAGGCCAGCCCCCTAGCCACTCCGAGAGCAATTTCATACCTAATGCTCCATTTCAAGACGGTAGAGTCACTACGAAATAAATGGGAATTAAGAGAATGATTTGGCATGTGTTCGTAGACAATTAGTCTCTTGTCGGTACATAAACCGATTAGCTTGACTAAATTAATGTGTTGAATAATCCCAACTGATCTCACTTCAGCTCTGAATTGCTTCTCCCCTTGGCAAGCACCATCAAGCCTTTTAACTGCTATGACAGAAGAGTCGTTTAGAAACCCCTTGAATACAGAACCAAAACCACCTGCCCCCAGCTTGTCCGAGAAGTTCTTTGTTGCACATCGCAAATCAGCGTACCTAAACATGATAATCCCACCACCACCACCTTGAAGATTTCCCATTCTTTGACCATAGAGCCTCCTAATCATCAGCAGCAGGAATAGTGACAGTAGACCCAAGGATACAACACTAGCACCAATGGCAATGCCATTGATTGTTCTTTTTCTGCAGCTTTTCCAACTCTCTTGCAGCAAGGCGAAGGTAAAGAGTAGCTTGCTTACTATTATCAATACACTGTTTCGATTTCACATTGGTCAATTCATCATCCTAGACAAAACATCCATCCCTACCATAGGAATATGCAGTACATTTGCAGTTGCCCAGACAAACTTGTGCACACTCGCCTGCACTCGTCGGACCTCCTATCTCGCTGCCACCATCAGGCAAATCGACACATGGCATAAGTTAGAATCCGTCTTTCGTCACACTTGTGTTGCTACCGCAATTCAACGGAATGTTCCTTGTGCAGCCACCTATTCGATCCTCCAGCTCCCAGTCATAAGGCGATCTCACGGAGAAGCCCTCCATGCAGCTACAACAAGGGAGCTTGTTGTCTACGAGGTGGTGAAAATTCCACATACGCCATACACATCGCACTAGCCGTTGGGGTTGGTGTAGGCCGGCACCCAGTCCTGTGCACGTTCGACCCACGGGAGTATCTTGGTCTGGCCAGAGACGTTCAGCGCGAAACGCACAATGGTCGCGTCGTCGAGCATGGTGTACGTGAAGTACACCTCCTGCTCGTCGTCGACGAACGTGAAACCGATCAGCCGGCGGCCTGACATCTCCGATATAGAACCAAATTAGTGCCCGTTCCATTCTTCGCTGGACCAGTACGGCGGAAGCTTTTTTAGTGCCGCGAGCCTGTAACTCAGCAGAGCCGTTCGTCTCGTGCAGCTCGTAGAGGTACGTGCCAGAGGAAGGGTCTACTGAGTTCTTCCTGGAAACGAGATGCCAGTTCAGGCCGGTGACCTTGTCCCGGCCAAGCTTCGCGCCGGCTAGGTGGGTGTCCATTGGGTGATCGAAGCTCTGCCACAAGATATGGGAAGAGTTTGAGCTATTGTGCAGGACGAGGTTGCCGGTGCTCAGTAGCTTGGCTCTGGTGGTTTTTGTCGTGGTGTTAGTAGCTTGGGTAGACCAGATGGTGGACTTGCTGGTTTGGTATCTGCAGGGCCGGCCTAGGGGTGGGAAAGGTGTGCGGCCGCCCAGGGCAACGAAAATCCAAGGGCCCCACCCTAGGTATATGCACGGTACTAGTACTTCTATTTTTGAGCGGCAGAAAACATGTCTAATGGGCCGTGTAACATTAGCGATCAGGTAAAAAAAGCACGATCATTGGCGTGTTTGTTTGCTCGGGCTGAAAATTGCCTTTTTGTCACTTGGCCTGCTGGGTGCTACATGGGGGGAGATTGCCCTCGGGCCATAATGAACTGTTTATTTGGTTTCATGTATTTTCGTTTTCCCACTAGAAGAACCCATATGGTCACTTTATTTGGTTTTCCAGATTGGACTCTACTGGTGCAAAGTTGCACATTTGGGAGCCGTATCCGGCCCGATGGAGTTACCTCGCATGGAAAAATAGTGAGCTTACCAACTAGTCATCAGGGTTTAAGATCTTACATGATCGATCAACATGAATCAGAACAACTGGTAGTGGACAATCCACATGATTAGGCCGATGATGATGATGTCTTTGATCATACTTGCACCCCATATAGGTGGAAACTGCTCGTGTGGATGAACTTGTTGATGAACTGATGGCGGTGGAGTGAAATTGATCTTCATATCTTGTGACGGTTGTGCCTTCTAGGGACGCTCTGCTAAGAACTCAACTTAGGCTTTTTGTGACTGCTCTAGAGTCTTAAACCCCTTATGGAGGTTGTGCTGGTAACCCGTCACTTGTTGGCTGCACTTCTCCCATGTCTTGTAGATTCCTGGCTTCTTGCCGTAGTACATCATGTACTAGTTGTATTTCTATGAGACATAACACATATGCAACATGTAAGGATCACAACTAAATCAATCGGATCAAGTTCACAAACACAGGGCAATAAACATAAACTAGTTAAGCATGCATGATCATATGGGCACAAGCATCATCAGTTCCAACCTACCAAGTTAGTGTGATCCAACCGATCACGACCAACATTGATGGTGAGATCCTACCACCACATCAAAGGGGGTGCAATCCTAACACCGCATAAGTTCTCCATCATGTGAGGGGTTAGTATATACCACCTCACAGTAAATAGGCATAAGTTTTCATCAAGTCCCTAGCTACTTCAAAATATACAACTTCTTCTTCATCATACATGCATTACCGCTACCATCTCCATGATCAGGGAGCAAGCACTACATGTAGTAGTGCTTGGCCAGGAAGGTCCTGAGCCAGAGATCCCTGTAGTCCTCTGCCATCTGAACAAATTCGTTGCCCATAGCCCTGTTGTCGAAGAGGTGGCTGAGCGCCACCATCAGAGCCCTAGGGTTGTAGCCTTTGGCTGCCATGATGGCGTCGTATAGAGATGGGTGCACATCAGGAGGGGAAGTAGTGGTGATGGCGGTCGCCACCACTTTCACGGCCTCGGTCATGTACATTATGGCGATGATGTCCTCCTCCCCCAATAGCGACCTCTTCCTCTTCTTGCAAGGATCGAAGCCAGCAACAACATAGGCATTTGTGCTGCCGCCTTGACCAACGCCGGCAGCAGGAGAACCTGCGGTGGCATCGGTATCGGCCTCGTCATCAAGTACCACTGTCTCCGACGCCTAGGCATGTATGTATTCAGGGTTTGGTTCACCAAGAGGCTCATTGGAGCCGATTGCAAATCTGCCAGTGGAAAGGCTGAAGGAGAAGATGGCCTCCATCTGCCTATAGTTGGCGATAGGCTTGTTCAGATACTCGGCATCCTTGGGGTGATCCTGTGACAGGGAATTGTAGGGAGGTTAGCAAGGTTTGTGCGGTTAGTGTTCGAAATTGTAGGAGATGTTACTGAAATTAGTTAATACCGAGATGTGTCCCCTATAGTGGGCGTCCTCCAAGATGATGGTGCATGTCTCCTTGTCCCAGCTAGCTCCGCTAAGGTCTCTGAGCTTGGAGATATGGATCCACCTGGTCCTCCACTTACGCAAGTGGTTGTACAACTTCCGAGAGGGCACCTCGATGCCACAAAACTCAAACACCTTGCGGGCAACAGTGTTCAGGTGCACTTCTTTGAACCCCTTCTCCGTCCTGACGCCGCTCTTGATGATCTCACACATCTGGTTGAGCACAAACGCCAAGAGGAACGGTTCCCACTTCATGGCACCCTTCACCCCTTGCACTAGCCTGTGGTGTGGGCTTTGCTAGCCTTGGATTTCTTCTTGGCCATGATTTTGGCAGCTTGCTCTGCAATCTGCTCCACCGTGTACCCGGTCATCAGAGGCACATACAAGATCTCCGTGCACTGAGGATAGGTGATCCTCAGAGGCGGTAGCTAGGATTAGGTCTCAGTGACAAAGGTCTCCTGAGAATCCAGGAGGGCCTGGCTGAACTCATCATGGGTCATGTCCTACAGATCTCACGGTCGCATATATCAGGACCTAGACTACACATGAACACAAGCTTAAACATGCAATGAGTCCAAAAAACACCAATCTATGACTATATTAGCAGTTCCTTACGCATACTAACACAAATCTACCGCAAACTACAATTAGATCTAGGAGGTGCTAACAGACCGAAGCTAATAGACCTGGGGTTTGATGGAACTCACCGGCATCAGAGGAGCGGAGTACGTCGATGATGAAGATCTTGGAGAAGAACGCCTGCACCAGACGATCTACAACCACCACCGTCGCTCCCGCCGCTTACCTGTTGGACGATGAAGAACCTCGCTGGCTTGAGAGCTCGAAGAATGGGGGAAATGGTGGCGAGGGATGTTGGTGTGGTGGGTGGTGCTTTATACCGTCGCGCTTCAGCGGGCAGTGATGAAAGTTCTCCCGTCAGCTTATGCGGGAAACCCGCGGCTTGCACCATCGCCGAGCTTGCACGGGCGGTGCAGCTTTTCACCCACTTTTGCACGAGCGGAGCCTGTCCCCGCAGAAGCGTCAAAATCGGGGTTCTTAGCGGGCCAACTTTTGGCCTGCTTTAAAACTCGTGCCGTGCAGCAAATTCATGCAGGCCGAATAACCAAATGGGCTTATTTCTTCTCCCCGCATGCGAGAAATAGAAATCCGGCTTACCAAACACGTCCTTGATTTCTGTTTCGCGCTACTCATGTTTACCAGGCGGTGGCCCAGGAATCAGCAATCTGTTCCCTACAAGTCAAGTAAAAAAAGTTATCTGTTCCCTGTCGCCTGATCGACTACCTGACCTGCGCAGACGCGACAGGCATGGAGGCACCTAGGTCGCTCACGGCCAACGGACTGACCAGACACCCAATTGTGTCCGTGCATGGTTGATATCTCTGGTGAACTTCTAGGGGCCAGGGCTGACCAACGGGCGACGGATTGATGGGCAAACGAGCATGGTAACAATTCATTGTGATTTAAGGCTCGTGTTTTCTCCTAAATTTAGCTTTTCTTTCACTTCTCTAAGCGCGGTGCACACACACAACACATCGCCGATTTGACCAATCCGAGGTATATCGAACATTTTATTGCCATCCTTAATATCTACCTTCATATACATGATGCATAGTTTGTACCATTTGATATTTTGATATAAATTTGTTTTCCAAATCATGTCGTCCCCATCGAGAAAGTGTCTATTTGGTCACTCTAAAAGAAAAGAGCAAAAAAGGTGGCTACATTGGCACAACCACATAGAGGAGATATTTTTGCAAGACATCAACATCGAAAGTGACTTTGCATAGAGAAATTATAGAAGGAATGTTTAGGGTAATATGTATAATTTGTTTGATATGCATACTGCTTTTGGAGCATTTAAATGTTATTGACAATGTTCGTTTTTCACGTAAAATACTCATTAGTATTATTGCGATTTGTTTATATTAAGGGCCCAACTTTTAGTCTCGCCTTGGGACAAAAAAACTCAGGACCGGCTCTTGTGTATGATGACCAGGTTTCCGTCATCGGAGATCCTGAGGTCCGGTGGGTCTGATGGCGGGGTTATCTCCGTTGGCGACCCATGCTAGAGTGAACTTGGGGACCGTGTTGAACCATACTCCTAGGTACCATTTGTGTGAGGAATTACCGAACGGTTGGTAGAAGCCGAGTGTGAACCTGCAGTTGCTGGAGATGAGCGTGTCGTTGCCAGAGAGTCACTAGTAGAAAATAGCCTTTTCGTTTAGAGCTGCCAGGGGATCTACTCCCGGTATGGTCTAGGACCCGGACTATTGTGCACACTAGTCCCGGTTTATCCCGATCCCAACGGCTAGGAGGACACAGGTGACTAGTCCCAGTTTGTTTGGAACCTCTAGTCCCGGTTAGAAACAACCGGGTCTAAAGATCTGGACCCCAACGGCTAGGAGCTGGGTGACCATTAGTCCCGGTTTGTATTACAAACCAGGACTAGTTTTTAATTTCTAGTCCCGGTTTGTATTACAAATCGGGACTAATTGTTTTTCTATACATACCCTTGCTTCACCCCGTCCGAGTCCATGGCCATTTTGCTCCAAGCTAGCTCAAGTTCATCCCAATTTTTTGTCCAAGATTTGTCAAGATTTGGTGGCACCCTTCAACCAAGGTTTTAAAAGGTTAGTAACTTCATTCTTTCATCTATCATTGTTATGTTGCTCAATGCTCTAGAAGTAGAGAGGGATTTCATGCTTTAGAAGTACAGAGTTAGAGGGAATTTTAGTTGTATAATTTCATACATATTTTGATTGTGCAAAAAGTTACTGAAAGTTGAGATGTGTAATTTTAGAGTTTCGGAGCTCAGAATTGAATCAGGTTTTCACTGCTAGATCAATAATTAGAAACTCATTTTTTTTATGTTAATACTTTTGTCCAATTCAAAAATTGGTGCATGTAAAATTTTATATATAGGTTGTTAGTACACACTAAATTTTTAGATTTGAATAAGTAAATAAAGTGAAAATGATCCAAGCTTTTTATATAATGCAGATGAGCCGGTCATGGATGTACGACGGTTCCTGAATGTCTGACGCGTTAATTAAAGGCGTGCATTCTTTTCTTGATGTGGCTGAGGGAAACAAGCGGAATGGTTTTATGTGTTGTCTGTGTCGTGTCTGTCAGAATGAGAAGGATTAATCTTCCTCAAAAACCATTCATGTCCACCTGATTCAGTACGGTCATGTCCAGCTATAATTGTTTGACAAAGCACGGAGAAAGAGGGGTTATGATGGAAGACAACAAAGAAGAAGAGAATGATGTCAACTATCCAATGTTCTCTGCAATGGAAGATGGTGAACAAGAAGAAGGTGAAGAATGGGCATCAGATGAGACCGCTGATGATCTTAGTCAGGCCATTCTTGATGCTCATAGAGAATGCGAAAATGAAAACGAGAAGAAGAAGTTGGAGCACATGTTAGAGGATCACAAAAAATTGTTGTATCCAAATTGCGAAGATGGCAACACAAAGCTCGGTACCACACTGGAATCACTGTCATGGAATTCAGAGAATGGTTTATCTGACAAGGGATTTGAGAAGCTACTAAAAATAATGAAGAAGAAGCTTCCAAAGGATAACGATGTAACACCCCTAGTTTTATTAGTCTCTAAGTAGGGTTTGTTTTGTGCATAGCATGAGCATCATCTTAAAAGGCATGCAACAAATAATCACAAAACCCTATTTTTATCCCCTTTTGTAAACCTTCAAAATGGTTTTATATTTTGGAAACTACCAAATTTATGGAGCCCAAATGGATTATAAGGGCTCTGCAGTATTTTGAGAAGTTTACAAAAGTTCTGGTATTTTAGAAATATCCAAAACAGAAAAGAGTTTGAAAATACAAACAAAGAAATAGAAAAGTAGAAAAGAAAAATGTTTTGTTAAAAAAAACTGAGCCAGATCAACACCAGGCCGCAACCCTCCCTCTCTCTCTTTCTGGCTCGGCCCAGCGAAGGCCCAGCCGGTGCCCAAAGAAGCCCAGCGCGGCTCGTACCTCTTTGCCCAGCTGTCTCGCGTCATCTTCTTCCTCGACGGGAGAAGCAGCTGGGTGACCAGCGCTCCGCCGTCCGCCGCTGCTGTGCGCCAAGATTCCCGCCACCGACAACCCCGACGTCTACAAGAACCCTGGCCGCCGCAGTGGAGAACCCTAGCCCACCTTCTCCATCTCGCACGCGTTCTCTCCCTCTCTGGCCGAAACCCTAGCTCGCTGGCCGTCGTCGTCCCCACCATTCCCGACCACCCCTCGCCGTTCTAAGACCTCCACGAGATCCGTCTTGTTGTCCTTGTTCTGCCCGTCGAAGCACACAAGCCGGGAAGGCCCCACCTCGCCGGAAAATCCAGCTCCTCCTCACGGGCGGCCACCGCAGTCACGCCGTTGATTTGTTGCCGTCCGACCTCGCCTGGCCTCGCCAGCACCTCTATCGTGCTCACGGTGAGCTCGCGGTGCTAACGCACCCTCCGTTCCCTCCCTATCGCACTACATCGTCGCCCCGCCGTGTGCCTGCCGCCACCTCCGCTCGCCGTCGTTGTGTCGTCTTCCCTAAACACTCCGCGAAAACACTCCGCTTCCCTAAACAGTACAGGTGCAGTACATCGCACAATTTAAATAAAGCAGTAAAGCATGGCATAAGTACAGGATAGTAATAAAGCCCCAAACTAATTGTGGCCCCCGGTACAATACTTTGAAATCAGGTACTAATCGATGGGGGTGCCCACACACCCCACCTGTGGTTAGCGCGCTCGATCTCGGAACAGGTGTCAAGAACTCGGGGTCCTACGGGACACAAGTGAGCGGTTGGAAACCAAATATTGTCTATCACCCACCGGTGCCTCTGCATTTACCTACTTTCAATTTTAGTTATTAAACAATAATGAAAGCCATGATCATCTCCAACATTAAACATGCGGCAATACTCCAACAACTGTGGTACTTGACGACACGCAACAGCACTTGAGCAAGCGACTACGACGCGCAAGTCCAACTATCTACCAAACAACAGGTAATAGGATGTGTCCAAGGCAATATAAGGCTGCAAGGGATATCACGGGCACGAAACTAGAGCATCGCAACACAGATAGCAATAGAACAACAGGAGGGAATAAATACTATAAAAGTAAGATAGGTAGAAAGGGGGAGGTGCTCGCCTGAAAACATTGCCGAAGGTTCATCCGAAGATCGGGTCGATACTCGCATCAACTCATCGGCCTAATCCGTGAAGAAGCAAAGCACTAGAAGAAACACCGGATACACTATTTAATACTACGGCAGAAGATCGGGCATGATGCATGTATGATGTATGGCATGACAAGGATGCGATACAATTGAGCAATATTAAGCGGAACTGGGGTCCCGACAATTAATTAAACGGTTCAAGTTATTTATCTACCCCGCAAATTAAATGTTGGATTAGCAAGACAAAACATGGCTTCGGTTCGCTATGCCAATTTAAATGGAGTCCGGAATAAGACAAAGATATCCCGCCTATAGACTCCATATTTAATTATGAGGTGAATCGGCATGATGCCCCCAAACCACATGATATGCATGCGAGATGAACAAATAATATGCAACAAGATGATAATGTAATATTATAAAATAGGGTCTCGGATAAAGGGGTCACACATCTGGGTTCGGCAGATCTTGGGGTTTCGAGGGTCCCGGGTCCGGTCTCAGGGTTCGGCGGGGGAAACGGTTCGACGGGATTGTTCTCGGACAACGGAAAGAGAGCTTGGCGTTCCGATGAAGAAGGACTTGGTGCTCCGAGATGGAGCGCTTGTCGTTTCGTGTGGCGATCTTGGCGGTCTTCGGATCCGGGTCTTGGCGTGGCCTTCGGATCACCGGGATCGGGCTTCGGGGTCTCGGTCATCAGATCTGCGAAGGAGATCTTGGCGTGCCGAGGGTCTCGGTGGGATCGGTCTTCGGTGCCAGGAAGGAGTTCTTGGTGCTCCGTGAGGTAGATCTTGTCGGTTCCACCCCCAAAGGTCTTGTGGTTCCGTGACGGAGATCTCCGGGTTCGGTTCGCGGTTCCTCGTCGACGGTTCGGGGTCATGGTACCCGGAAGGAGATCTTGTCGGTAGTCCTTACAACTTGTTCTTGGTCGATCTTGTCTTTAGCCCCACACCGTATTCTTGTCTCCAGAGTACCACCACACAACAATACTCGCTCAGGCTCTGCACTGAAAAACTAAAAGCACCAGGGCACACACGCGGCTAGGAGAAGGACGGCCGGACTTGACACGAGGGGGGGGTGGTTCTCTGGGGGGGCGAGCCGATAGGGGAGCAGATCGAGGCGTCTGGGTCGGGGACGCTTGAGCTCGAGGCCTCGGCTCGAGGCTCTCGCTTAGACGGGCGTTCTTGGCAAGAGGAGGCTCGGCTGCCGAGAGAGCGGCAAGGCCGCGATGGCGGATGGCGAGCAGGCCGAGGACGCGCTGGGGCCCGGGGCGGTGCTGCCTGGGAGAGGGAGGGCGGAGCTCGCGTGGGCGGAGGCGGCGACGGGGAGGCAGAGGGCCGGCGCCAGGAAGGACAAGCGAGACTGGCCTGGCAAGACGGCCAAGGTGGACACAGGCGACCCGACGGAGAGGCGGCCGGGGAGGAGGCGAGGAAGGAGAGGAGGGCGCTGGGGCGCGGGGTGGAGCACGAGGCGGAGGAGGGCGAGGGACCAAGGAGGCGAGCTGGCCAGGGGAGGGGCGAGCGAGGGAGAGGAGAGAGAGGAGGCGCGAGGCTTGCAGTGGCGTCAAGGTTGGTGGAGGGGACGCCGACGCGGGGGAAGAGAGAGAGGGGCGGGGCAGGGGAGAAGAGAGAAGGGGCGGTGGGGCCGGGCGCGGGACGCGTGCCCAGGGGTGTCGGTGGTGGGGCCAGGCCCACAGGCGGTTGGTGGGAGGCGGCTGGGTGTGTGCTGCTGTGTGTGTTGTGTGTGTGGGGGTTGGTGGGGAGTGGGCCGGTGGGGTGAGGTGGCGTGCAGGGATAGGCTAGAGGGAAGGGAGTGGTGAGGTGGCGGCAGGTGATTGGTCGGGGTGATGTGGCTGGGGACTGGGTAGGATAGGGGTGGGTAGGTTAGCTGGTAGCTTAGGTTTTGGGATGTTTCTGGGGTAGGTAGGGTTTTTTCTTTGAGGCCGGTGGTCGGCCCAGACGCTGCCCCCTAAAATAAAAATAGATATTTTAGTATTAACAACGGGGCTTTTGAAATCCATTGGTAGACGAAACAAAATAATCCGGAGACCCGGGTTTTGGATTTGAAATAAATTGCGGGGTATTTAGAAAACAAAATATGCTTTTCGAAAATAGTTTCAGACAAACAAATGCATGATGATGACGATGCTCAAATGCAATGTGGCATGATGACATGAGCATGCGGTCATGATGATGCAATGCACAAAAACAACGCGATTTTCTAGTAGTGGTTTTTGCGGGGCGCCACACTGGCGTTCGCTGCAATTTGGGATATGACGAGTCTAAGCCGACAAAATCCACCCCGTACATTGATTCAGAGGGGAGGAAAGTCATGCCAACTCCCGCCCTCAACATTGCCGTCGCCAAGACCCTCCTAGAACAGGACAGTTCACCAGAAGCAGTTGCTCAGGTATACAACCTCGTCGCTAAGGCATGCAAGCAACAGGAAAAGGCTACCTCGCAGAGGCTTGAGTCCAACCCGGAGCTTTGCCAGTCAACCCTGAACAGCTGCAGAAGGCCAAAATCTCCCCGTGACGAGGGATCCCACACAGGCTCCACAGAGCAAAGACAGAGGAGGCACGCAACAGGACTGACGCCATCCCCATATCCTCTGATCACGGAGAAAAGGCTCGTCCTCGCCGGTCTCCACCCCCACCACCATCCCGACGTCACGAGGAACCACAGCCATGCCACCATACAAGCATGCCATCTCCAAAGCATCCCCATGCCAGCATTGTTATACGCGACTACAGTGAGTAGCCCTGGCATGCCGGAGAGCGCAGCGGCATTGAAGGACATAGGAGCAGGTCCCACAAGGAGCCGCCACGTCTGACAAGCAATCGCGATAGGCGTGAGGAGTCATAGGAGGGACACAGCAAGAAGGCTAACCCACCGCCTCCACCGCCACCTAGCAGCCATCATGGCGGAGGGCACGGTGGATCTCATAGATCGTGCCACAACTCCCTCCCCCATGAAGGAAAAGGGAAGCAGCCAGAGCCTTATGACGCACGTTCACGGCTGGACAAGATCCAAGAAGCTCGGGAGCTCCCATACCATGGGCCACGTTTCTTTGGACCAGTAATACGGGCCACAACTTACCCCAAGGGTCTCCGAATAGACAAGACCATCAAGCCCTACGACGGCACCACTAGGCCAACAACATGGTTGTAGGACTACAGCAAAGCGATTCACATCGCAGGGGGAAACCCCAATGTCACCGTCAAGTACCTCCCACTCATGCTGACCGGCACCGCCCAACAATGGATCGACGACTTGCCGGAGAAATCAATATGCAATTGGTTGGACATGCATGAAGCGTTCACCAAGAATTTCGAGGGTACGTACAAACGTCCATGCATTGTCGGAGACCTACAATGGTGTGTGCAAGAAAAGGATGAAACCTCTCGTGCCTACCTCTCTTGCTGGCTAGATATGAAAAATTCTTGCACAGGGATGCACGAATAGACCGCTATGGCTGCCTTCATCGACAATCTGGAAAAGGGAACTTTGCCGACATACGTTGAAATGCAAGCAAGAAAACAATGAGCTCAACATCAACGCAATGATCACCATGGCTAGCGAGTTCGCCATAGCTGATGACAACGCGCGTGGATTGTTGCCGGCAATAGAAATCCCTACCTAGGCCAGGAAAAACAACAATAAAAAGCGGAAGAACCCGCCTGAAGAAAAGCAAGTAGACGACATGGTCGCCGCAATGTTCACTGGCAGTGGAAGAGGCGGACAACATGGATGTGGCCGGGGGGATAGCAGTGGCCAGCAGAGGAGTGATTCTATACCCTCAATGCCCCGTGTTCCCCAAACGTATGAGGAGTACCGTGATATGCCGTGTTTCGTCCACCTCGACACAAACAGTAAAGCCATCCACACCAACCGCCAATGCAAATTTATCAACTACCTCAAGGAAGACACTGAGTCCAGCTACAAGCGAAGTCGGAAGAACAGACCTCGCGGAAAGGGCAAAGGGAAGAAGGAGGAGGAGCCAAGGAATCAAGCGATATGGATGAAGACGTGGAACCTAAATATTCCGACAAGGGAGAGGGTAAAGGGAAAACTTCCTTCAAAAAGAAGGCTCCATGTTACCATACCTTCCTTGGCACTCCCACCGTTCGGGCCCAGAAAACCTCTTTGAGGATATTGATGGCTACCCTCCCTCCGGTTCCCTAGTATGTTAGATGGGCGGAGATTCCAATTACTTGGGATAGGAAGGATCACCCAGACCTTATCCCAACTGAGAACCAATATGCCATGGTCATCAACCCTTTGATTGACGGCACAGAGTTCACCAGGTGCCTCGTGGATAGTGGAAGCAGCATCAACATCATGTACCTAGATACACTGCACAAGATGAACTTGACGGAGACCCAGCTAAGGAAGAGCAACACCGTGTTCCATGGGGTTGTCCCCGGCCGACAAGCAAATTCCCTAGGCTGCATCACCCTTCAGGTTGCTTTTGGCGATGTTAATAATTACCGCCAAGAACGCATGAACTTTGAAGTGTTGCCTTTCAAGAGTGTATACCACGTCATTTTTGGACGCGACATCTGCCACTCCTTCCTTGCAATGCCATGCTTTGTCTACAACAAGCTCAAGATACCCAGACAAAATGGCATCATCACCGTTGACAGAAGCTTCACCAAGGCACGAGAGTGCGAGCTTAGTGAGGCCGCCTTCGCCAAAGAAGTTCTCTACGGTGAGGAGTTCAAGGAAATCCAGAACCAGGTCGATGCCTCGGAGATGCCGGCTTCGAAGAAGCAGATCACTAGTGCCAAACCCGCATTCAAGGCCACCATCAAGAGCAAGTAGGTGGAGCATGTTGAAGGAGATTCCTCCAAGACCACCACCATTAGCACGGACCTAGATCCCAAATAGGAAAGCTCACTCGTCAAGTTCCTCTATGAGAATAGGGACATCTTCGCCTGGCAACCTGCCGACATGAAAGGTGTACCTAGGGAACTTGCCGAGCATAGCTTGAATATCGATCCCAATGCCAAACCGGTGAAGCAACCTCTACGATGCTTTGGTGATGAAAGACGAAGGGCTATAGGCAAAGAAGTAGCTAGGTTACTTAAGGATGGCTTTATCCGAGAAGTTATTCACACCCGATGGGTGGCAAATCCTGTACTTGTCCCCAAAAAGGGAACCAATGAATTAAGAATGTGCATTGATTACACCGGCTTGAACAAAGCATGTCCGAAGGACCCGTTTGCTTTGCCTCACATTGACCAAGTCATTTATTCGACGGTTGGCTCGGAACTTCTGTGTTTTCTCGACGCTTACTCAGGATACCACCAAATCCGGATGCGAAAGTCGGACCAACTGGCCACTTCCTTCACCACACCCTACGACACGTATTGCTACATCACGATGCCCTATGGGTTGAAAAATGCTGGTGCTACTTACCAGCGGACAATGTAACATTGCCTACACGACCAAATAGGTCGCAACGTACTCGCTTACGTGGACGACATCGCGGTAATGTCAAGGAAATCAAATGATCTTATCGCTGACTTGCAGGAAACCTTCGACAATCTCCGAAAATACAACATGATGCTGAACCATAGGAACTGCATCTTCGGGGTACCTTCCAGCAAGCTGTTGGGTTTCATCGTTTCTCATCACGGAATTGAGGTGAACCCGGGGAAAATCAAGGCCATCCTCGACATAAAACATCTGACATGCCTGAAGGACATACAAAGGCTCATAGGCTCCATAGTAGCAGTAAGCCGGTTCATCAGCCGACTTGGTGAGAAGGCTATGCTGCTCTACAAGTTGCGCAAGAAGGCGGACAAATTCACATGGACGGACGAGGCTGACACAGTACTTCAGGAGTTGAAGAGAATACTCTCCTCGCTACCAATACTTGCAGCACTGGTGTTAAGGGAGCCTATGTTAGTTCACATGGCGGCAACCAACTGAGTAATCAACATCATCATCATGGTGGAGCGCAAAGAACCAACACATGAATACGGAGTTCAGTGACCCGTTTACTATGTAAGCGAGGTCTTGACGGAATCCAATGAGCATTACTCGCACTACCAAAAGATAGCTTATGGAGTTTTCCTTGCTTCACGCAAGCTAAGGCATTATTTCCAGGAGCACCCTATCACAGTGGTGAGCAAAGCTCCACTGTCCGACATCATCAACAACAACGACGCTACAGGAAGAGTGGAAAAGTGGGGCATTGAACTTGCCACCTTTGAAATCACCGACAAGATACGCGACGCTATCAAATCACAAGCATTGGCGGATTTTATTGTAGATTGGACAGAACTACCAGAAGACACTCCTGTGCTAGATCCAGAATATTGGGTCATGCACTTTGACAGATCAAAGCTACTCAACGGCTCGGGGGCTGGTGTATTATTGCAATCACCAATAGGAGAAAAGTTGCAATATGTCCTACAGATTCACTTCAATGCTACCAACAACATGGCGGAGTATGAGGCCCTCATTCACGGACTTCGTGTGGCAAAATATATTGGCATCAAGCGCATAGTTTGCTATGGAGATTTCGACTTGGTTGCCCAGCAAGTGGCTGGCACCTGGAACACGCGGAACCCTATGATGGCGGCATATCGAGAAGAAGTAGACGAAATAGCCAAGTGCTTCGACGGCTACGAAGTCAAGTACGTCAAAAGGGAGGAGAATGATGCGACAGATCTACTATCAAAGCTCGGATCAGCTCATCGACCAATTCCGCCAGGCGTTTTTCTAGAACATTTATGGACCCCATCCATGAAGGGAGTGGACTCCGACAACCCGGATAGAGTGGAGTCATTTGTTAATATAGTAACAGTAACCTCTCCGTGTTGGACGAGACCGTTCATAGATTACCTACAAGACGAAACTTTGCCTGCTGACGAAGTCGAAAGCCGGCAAATAGTATGCAGAGCAAAAGGCTACGCCATCATTGACGGCCAGCTATACAAAAGAAGTACCATAGGAATTTTCCTTCGATGTGTCTCCCAGCAGCAAGGTACTGACATCCTTAGAGAGATGCATCTTGGAGAGTGCGGGCATCACGCCGCTCCCTGATCGTTGGTGGCTAAGGCCTTCCGATAAGGATTCTACTAGTTAACTGTCAAGGCAGACACCGACAAGTTGGTACAAACATGCCTTGGGTGTCATTTCTATGCAAGACAACCAAGTGTTCTAGCTGAAGAATTGCGAACCATAGCAATAACTTGGCCGGTTGCAGTCTAGGGGCTGGACATGGTGGGACCTTTGTAGACAACACCCTGTGGATTTACACACTTGCTCGTAGAAGTGGACAAATTCACAAAATGGATTGAAGCTAAACCCATTAGAAAGCTTGATGGGGCAACAACCCTAAAATTTGTCCGGGATCTAGTGGTGAGATTTGGCCTCCCACACAGCATCATCACCGACAATGGCAGAAATTTGTCTCTCAGAGAAGTTGAGGAGTATTGTCATGAAAAAGGCATGCCTTGACCTAGAATCTGTGGCACACCCACAGTCAAATGGGCAAGTTGAAAGGGCCAATGGACTAATTCTGCATGGAATCAAGACACGCTTAGAGGCACTGCTACATAGAGCAGCTAGAGCCTAGGTGGAGCAATTACCATATGTCTTGTGGAGTTTATGAACAACACCCAACAGATCCACTGACTTGACTCCTTTCTTCATGGTTTATGGAGCAGAAGCCGTCCTTCCATCCGATATCCTCCACGATCCACCAAGAGTCACCGCCTATAAGGAGGATGACGCTGAAGAATCCAGACGCCTATCTGTGGACTACTTGAAGAAGAGCACGTGCTGGCATGCTAGAGATCCACTGTCTACTAGTAGAAGCTACATGGCTACCATAGTCACCGTGTAAGGCATTGCTTATTTAAAGAAGGGGATCTGGTGCTTAGACTCAAGCATGAGAAATCACACAAACTATCCCTGCCTTGAGAAGGACCGTTCGTCATAAGCAAAGCATTGCTAAATGGTTCCTATTACCTCGTCGATATTCGTGAGTTGAAAGATAGGCCAAAAAATCGTAAACGCAAGCAACGTGACTCCGATGATGATTACCCAGAGACAGATCGGCCATGGAACATAGCACAACTACGTCCCTTTTAAACTTAGCACATTTATATTATATAATAAGTTTCTTATATGATCAATGAAATAAAGCATTTGGTTCACTCATATTCTCTGAGTCTTTTACCTCCTTTAGTTATTTATTTTTGGATCATATAAACCCTTTATGCGCAAGTTTGCATTTGCACTTGTCAAAATTCCGCCTACGGGCGTTGGCTTAAGTTTTCTGGTCTACAAGTTTTTTGAAGTTTTTATGTGGATTCCAGAGTAGTGACTTCTGGCACTCAAAGCTGGTGATTTTGCTCTTAGGTTCTTGACGGTGCTATTAAGCATCATCACCTGAGGGCATAGTTATGTGCTAGGAGTCTTCCGTCTCATGAAAGGTCAAGCATACGAACCAGAATAATGGATAAGCCAGCACTTTCTTAAAAAATATACACATGCTGGAAACATATAAGTAGCAGGAAACTTGAGTACAAGTTTTTCCGCCTTAATAACACATAAGTTTTTCTGCATACACTTCACATAGATACATTTAATACAAACATTGTTTTCATGACTCTGCTGCAGGGGACTTCGTGGTGGCATCATCAGGAGAGCCAGGCCAGGAGAGCTCGTCAAACTCGGAGGGAGATGGGCTAGACCACTACAAGAAAAGTTGGCTTTTACAACAGACGATTTTCGTGGTTAAAGGCCCATTTTTCGTGGCTAAAAAGTCTTCTACGATGGATTCCCATCGTGGTAAAAGCCCTGTCATAAAAGAATCTACCACGGTATTTTCCTGACCGTGGTGGATCGCACCCTTCAACCACAAAAACTTGTTCCGTCATAGATCTGTTCGCCAGCCGCATTAACTGCTAACGTCATGCAAAATGCCACGTGGAAAACACCGTTAACGACCACGAAAACTATGGTAGAAGCTAGGCCCAGCCAAGGCCTGCTCATAATTAAGTGTGCCGGCCCATCAAGAGAGCCCAATAAGATTACGAACCGTTACTGTTTCGTCCGACAATGATTGAAATGGGCCCAAAGATGTGGCCAGCAGTGGCCCACAAATGTCAGACACGCTACTGTTTCGGCCTACAAAAGTCCACAATTTTCGAACACCGTGCGACCCGTTAACAGGTTGTGTCAAGTAGGCCCGATACTGTTAAAGCCCACGGTCAGCCCATCACTGTTCTCACAGCTCGTCATGGGCCGCCTACAAATGGCCCACTTTTGAGAAGGTCCGATACTATTCTGGCCTTTTACTATTCTGTCTCGTTACTGTTCTAGCAGTCTACTATTCATGTCCGTTGCAGTTGTGGCCCTTTACTGTTTTGGCCCGTTACTGTGCTGGTTGCCCCTGTTCTGGCCTGTTACTATTTAGGCCTGTTACTGTTCTAGCATGTTAGTATTCTGGCCTGTTACTATGCTGGATTGCCACTGTTCTGGTCAGCTGGTGTTTTGGCTTGCTACTATTTGGCCTATTACTATTTTATCGCTTTTGGCTTGTTACTATTTCGATGCATTCTTGTTTTGGCGATTAACGTTCTTTGTTTTGGTCATCCTTTGTTTTGTCATATTTTGTTTTGGCGATGCATTCTTTATTTGTAATTCTGAAACCTGATCAACCTGGCTGGTGCAGTTATGATACCGCCATGCATGGACGACGTTAACTAAATGCCTACATGGGAAAGAAACTTCTTAAAAATATTACAAAATATGAACAAAAGGGAAAGAAAATTCAGCACTTCAGTTGCGAATCAAGTTGATAGCAGAGCCCTTAATTTGCTTTCTCAATCCATCAACTGCATCTCCCTTTGAGTGTGATAGCTACATTGGAAAACCACCTTGAGATATGATCTTGCAGTCCCCTCTTTGGTGGCGATAGCAATAATTGCAGTCTGAAACTAACTAATAACAAGTTAATACAGCAAAGAAGACAAACTACTCATAGCTAAGAATGAACCAGATAGGAATTATAACTGCATAATACAAACTTGTAGAGCAAGAATGCAAACCATGAATGAACTATATAGTAGAGGATAGTTATGTCGTTGCCTAGGACGAATCAGAACCAAATACTAGATATAATGGTGTGGCTTGTGAACCTATAGAACAGGACAGACAAGCATTAGACAAGTATGCCAACAATGAAATGAGCAATCAAACAAAGTGTTTCTTATAATTTCAGTATAAACTAGCCAGGTCATTTCAGCAAATATATATGGAAGCAGTGGTATCTCCTGGAATGAAAGAGACATTGGGTGACTCAAAATTGGCGGTGAGCTACACAATGGCATGCAGTTACTGTCATAGCTAAGAATGAACCACATAGAAATTATAACCGCATCATACCAGAACTTGTTGAGCAGGAATGGAAAACACGAATGAACTATACAACAAAGAATAATTATGCCGTTGATTAGGACAAACCAACACCAGATACAAAAAATGTATAATGGCATCACTGGTGGACCTGTAGGCTGTGCAAACCAACAAGTTCAGTGTTGCCTTTTTGAGCTTTACGCAAAGAAAACGAAAATAGACAGTGTTGCAGCTTTTGAAGAACCAGATGGAAACAACAAAATTATAATCGAACTAGTACGAAGAGTTTGAACGGGTACCACAGGAGACCAGAACAATGCCAGGGAGGAAATAATAGCAATAACTTAGCTCAGGAATAACCAGATAGAGTCAGTAACTATGTATCAGGGAATCCACACTAATATTTTCCACTGGCATTACATTTTGCAAGAACTACACAATAGCAGGCATTTATTGTTGTACAAAGCAGCTAAGATAAGAACATGTGCATGACAAAATAATAGACATGTGCATGACTTGATATTTGTAGAGCAGCGAATGCAAACCAACATGTCTAATGACATTGTATGTACTAGCACGAAGAACATGTGTGCCCAGTGACTTGTATGTACTAGCACGATTACAAAAATGCAATTCACTACGACAGGCTTGAACCTGCTATACCACTGACAAAACAAAAACGGGTTGGAGATTTGGTTCACCTTGGTCGGAGAGGCGTCTAAGCATCATCGGTACCATGCGAGTGACGTCCAGTTCACCGAGGGTCCTGCGGTTGCGGTGGCTGTTGGCGTCGGGGAAGAAGATCTTGGGCGGTCGATGCCAGCTTGAAAGCGGTGGACGAGAGCATCACTGAGGCAGATCCGTTGTAGTGATCGGCGACGGACATGCAGCTGGTCTGGAGCGGTGGACATGGAACTCTTTGAACTAGATCATTCCTGGTGGACACCGGTTAAACGGATCCGGTACGGTTGGGTTGCTTTCGGCAGCAAGGAAGTAGAGCTTGGGTGGTCGATGACGCCATCGGCGTGGTGAACGACACTACATCTCCTAGATCTGGTGGGTGAGCGTCGGTGAAGCGGCTGCGCGGCGGTGCACGAGACCGCAGCTCAAGCCGGTGCGCATGGTGGTCGTGGAGGGGACAAAGGAGCTTGGGATTTTTTGGAGGGCCGATGGGGAAAACTGGGGGAATCGGGACCATAGAGTTGAGTAGAAAAAATAATTACGATCGTGCCCCAAGCTACCGACTTTAGCATGCCCATTTGTCGTCTAAACAATGGGTAGATTTGGAATTTTAAATTCTAAAGTTTTTGAAATAGAAGGGCACGAAATGCTTCAAGGTTGGTGTGTGGTTTTGCTGCTCGATTGAGAATTTGAGTTTGGCTTGTGCCCATCTAATAATAATAATATAAAAATGGCACTCTCCCGGTCGGTTGGGATATTTTGGCTCAATTTTTTGAAACGGTGGGGCGGTAAATGCTTGGTAGGTGGGTGATTTTGCCGCTCGATTGAGATTGTGAATTTGGCTAGCCTCCAGCTACTAATAGAAAAAAGGTAGTAGACCGTATGCTATATATCCAGGAATTCAAGACCGAGAGTCACATCAACTGATCATCCATAAACTTTTTTTGCACAGAAACTTGGATACCCTCCATTCACATAGCATAGGCAGTAAATTTTGCCGTTTGACTCAGATTTTAAATTTGTCTAGGGTCCATGTAATAATATAAAAATGGTACTACCTCGGAGGGTGATTTTTCCTAAAAATGTTTGAAACAGAGGGGGTGCAAAATGCTTCGGGGTCGGTTGGTTATTTTCCCGCTCGATTACGATTTTGAATTTGGCTGCCGGCCAAGTTTTTATTACTAGAAAAAAGGTTGTGTAGTTTGAACGCCATCTGGTTAGGAATTTAAGGCGAGACTCACATCAACTCATGCCTCCGATTCAAACGGGATAGGCAGTAGGTTTTGGCGGTCGACAGTGATTTTGAATTTAGAGATTGTCCAAAGAATAATTAAAAAAATAGGCCATTCTCCCTCTATTTCAGGGATCCAAGTCAGGGAAAGTGATTATCTACCACGCATATGAAAATGCAGATCTCCGATACAAGAATGTTTGTTTAACATAACAACAAACAAATGTCTGAAGTAGCTATGATTCAAGCATGTGAAAATGGTGTGCAACCAAGGTCTACTAATTATTTAGGTGTCGGCACATACTCTTCTACAAGAAGCACTAACTAAATGGTAGTACTAATTCAGATCAAATAAAAAGCCTGTTGCGAAACAAATACTCGTACTACAGCATACTATCGAAACAAAAAGACCAGCTAAAGTATATGTAGAACAAATAAAACAAGATTTCATCACGCATACACTATTATATAGAGAACACCATTTTATCATATAAAACAATGTTTTATCAGACACACATAGGCGAGAATATCATTTTGCGGCCCGAAAGTTGGGGTGTCCAGGCAACGCGGTACCCAAGTTTCCTGAAATCATCCGCGATGACTACAGTTGGTGTGCCAAATACTCATAGGGTCTTTTTCGGCACGAATTCAACTTTACGTTTCAATACAAAAAATCAGGCCAACGGCCGTCAGGTTGGGCCCCCCTGTCAGTTCTCACCGTTAAGTCGCTCCTGTCACTCCCGTCGCTTAGGTGTCAATTAGGCTTGCAGCGTTGGCGCCTGCATCCATTACACGTCTTCTTCTTCCCCGGAGCGGCAATTTGTGGGGCGTCGCAGCCATGGCGCGGAGCTGGGACGTGGACGAACCTGCTCGGCCCAGCTCTCCTCCCTGTAGGCTTGCAGCGTTGGCGCCTGCATCCATTATGCGTCTTCTTCCCCAGAGCGACAATCTGTGGTCGCGACCATGGCGCAGAGCTAGGACGTGACGAAGCTGCTCGGCCCCGCCTCCTCCCCATCCCGAGTCAGAGCTCGCCCTCACTGTGGACGCACCCATGGCACGGTGCGGGGACGAGAATTGGTTCCCGATGAGATCTATCACCTTGTCGACCATGCTCGGTGCTGTTTTCCTCCTCTAGAATCCGAGCTCGTAGTCACCGTGGTTGGACCCGCACCAATTCTATACCAACTTCATTGTGTTTAATTATGAAAGACAAAATATAAATGATTTCTCTCAATTTCTCGCATAGAAAAATGCACAACTAATTTCATATTCTCGCAGGAACTGGCCCCACTTGTTGAACCGGCAGCACTGCCATGATCTCCACGTAACCACGGAGAGTTCTCGAACCGAAAGTTGTAGTTACCACGTTTCTTCTGTAGTCATTCCTCTTTCTCAGTCATTCCTCTGCAGTTTTTCCTGGGCGCTTCTTCTTCCTCTGTTCTGGAACCGTCGGTTCATCTTCTTCTTCCTTTCGCAGGCAGTTCCTTGCAGGCATTTCCTTTCACCCATTTCCTTGGAGGCATGGACGATGGGAAACGCACAACAGAGACCCACTTGGTCCCTGCCCATGGCACCACGACTTTGACAGTGGTGTACACAAATGATGAAGCAACTGTGGAGACAACTCTCGCCAGGTTTGAGCAATTGCTTGAGAAAGAGAAGCACAAGTTTGTGGGGCTAGACTTGGAGTACACCCATGCAAATAAGCGAAAAAAAATCCTCCACAAGAGATCGCTGTCGTGCAAATCGCCATACATGAGGAGGTCCTCGTTTACCACTTCTGCAGGTATGTGAAATTTAAATTTGAGATCACCACTTCTGGATCACTTGTTCCCTTACATCCCTAGAACCATCTAAGTGCAGGAGTAAACCAACTGAGATGCATTGTCCGGCTCTGGTCGAGTTCTTGTGTAGGAAAGGGATAACTTTCACTAGCATGGATATCACAAATGACACAATTATGCTTTCTCGTGCGTTGATAAAAATCCCAGAGGGGCACCACATCGACATCCAAAATATGTACAAGATCAAATCATACCCAACGAAGGATGGCATGGGTGATCTGGTAGCGGAAATCATCGATAAATCCTATGAAAAACTGAAGAAATTGAAGCGACTCGATCACGACTACTGGGAGTGGAAGCCGATGAGCCAGGTGCGCCTTGAGTATGCAGCCAGAGATGCCTACATGGCGTACGAGTTGTATAGTAAGCTCATTACCATGAAATATGGGATGGTTAAGGCGGGGTTTTTCACGAGAGAGCTATGCCTGGTTACAAGCTAGCCCAGGAGAAGAAGCGCGAGGCGGACAGAAAGCGGTTTCAGGACGAGCAGGGATCTTGGGATGGTGGCGACATCAAGCGGTTGAAGGGGAAGCAAGTCAAGAACGGCAACAAGTGGTGGTGATACATTATGTGTTTGAACTAGATTTTAGTTTCTAGTTTATTATGTGTGTGATACATTTAGTTACTTCAATACAAAATTTTGACCAATTTAACTTGTTGATGTATTTCTTGACAATTATAATATAATCGAGCACTAGAAATATTTTGTAGTGTGCATGAGCATGATCAGTAAATATAATTGAACACTAGAAACTTTAAGGCACTCCATATAAAGGAGTAGATTAATATAGAAGGTTCATCAGAGACACCACGGATATATTGTCTTACATGCCACACATATGTAATAATTAACTAGAACAAAATAAAAGCAGGGGCTACAGCAGGAGGCCGGGACACGGAGACGCCTAGTAGGGCAGGGGTTTATTAGCAGGAGGCAGCGATAGCCTAGTCGATGGGATACAGGCCAGTCCTGACATACTCCTGGAGGAATTTTCTGTAGGCTGCGTGCCGTGCCAAGGTAATCGGCATATGCCTTCTGCCTCCACCTCTGCCAACGCCCTTCGCGTGCTGGATCATGCTGTTGAGGTCCACGTTGATTGCTCTGCCACAGAATGGGCAAAACAGTCTCCCCCTACGGTGGAAACAGATTAGCCCACACCGTAACCGCCTCAGCACGTAGCGGCTCTTGTTGTTCCTGGATACCTTGCTATCGTCCACTTCATCATCATCCTCCTGTTGATTTTTAAGAACATAACTTAGAACTCACACATATGATTGAATTGTATTACAACTCAAGAATTGACAACATGTATATGTAAGACAATATATCCGTGGATATCAAAGATAAAGCATCTCAGCAATAGTTTGATCGGTTCATATATCATTTCATCTCAACACAATGACAAATAATTGCATCAGAGTGAATGTAGGATAAATCTAGGAGCCTCATAAGTTTCTTCAGGGATGGAGTAGGTGAACAAAGTAACGATAGCACAACCTGTAATGTTGTTGTACAACGCCCTAGGTTCACTAACTCATCCCTGAAAAAATCTGACACCAATGTGTGTGCCTCTCTTTTGGGACAAATTTGAATCATTGGCCACAATAAGAAATTGAAATGTAATCGTACAAAACGTTATTCAGGGATATACATAGTCAGGTACAAAAACAAGCCTAAATATTGTAATTATAAATAAAAAACCAAACAATTAATCTTTAGGTGCATGTTAAAAATACTTATGATCAAAACCATTCATATACATATGCATCATACCAATCATTAAAAGATCAGAAACAATTCAAGGATCATATATGTAGTTCCATATGAGAATAAATCTAGGGCCTCCTAATTTGTTTTAGAGATGGAGTTGGTGAACCAAAGTACCAACAACACAACCTATATTGTTTGTGTGCATTGCTGCCTCAGGTTCACCAACCCATCCCTAAAACACGACACCGTCATATGTGTCTCCCCTTGAACTCTTTTGGGACAAATTTCAATCATCGGCCTGGGTGACAAACTAAAATGTAATTCTTATACACTGAATGCATGGAATAGGTAATTCGAATATCATAGTTCTATGAATGTAGAATAAAGATTAAGGCCTCATAAGTTTCTACAGGGACGGCGTAAGTGAACCAAGTAACAATTGCACAGCCTATATTGTTCTTGTACATCGCCTGAGTTCACTAACTCGTCCCTCGAAAAATCGACACCAATGTGTTCCGCTCTTTGGGGCAAATTTGAATCATTGGCCACAATAAGAAATTGAAATGTAATCGTACAAAACATTATTCAGGGATATACATAGTCATGTACACAAACAAGCCTAAATATTGTAATTATAAATAAAAAACCAAACAATTAATCTTCAGGTACATGTTAAAAATACTGATGATCAAAACCATTCATATACATATGCATCATACCAATCATTAAAAGATCAGAAACAATTCAAGGATCATATATGTAGTTCCATATGAGAATAAATCAAGGGCATCATAATTTGTTTCAGAGATGGAGTTGGAGAACCAAAGTACCAACATCACAACCTATATTATTTGTGTGCATTGCTGCCTCAGTTTCACCAACCCATCCCTAAAACACGACACCATCATACGTGTCTCCCCTTGAACTCTTTTGGGGAAAATTTCAATCATCGGCCTCGGTGATAAACTAAAATGTAATTCTTATACACTATGAATGCATGGAATAGTTAATTCGGATATCATAGTTCTATGAATGTAGAATAAAGATTGCAGCCTCATAAGTTTCTTTAGGGATGGAGTCAGCGAACCAAGTAACAATTGCACAGCTTATATTGTTCTTGTACATGGTCCCAGGTTCGCTCATTCATCCCTGAAAAAATCTGACACCAATGTGTCTGCCTCTCTTTGGGGCAAATTTGAATCATTGGCCAAAATAAGAAATTGAAATGTAATCGTACAAAACAATATTCAGGGATATACATAGTCAGGTACAAAAACAAGCCTAAATATTGTAATTATAAATAAAAATACAAACAATTAATCTTCAGGTACATGTTAAAAATACTTATGATCAAAACCAGTCATATACATATGAATCATACCAATCATTAAAAGATCAGAAACAATTCAAGGATTATATATGTAGTTCCATATGAGAATAAATCAAGGGCCTCCTAATTTGTTTAAGAGATGGAGTTGGAGAACCAAAGTACCAACATCACATCCTATATTGTTTGTGTGCATTGCTACCTCAGGTTTACCAACCTATCCCTAAAACAAGATACCATCATACGTATCTCCCCTTGAACTCTTTTGGGGCAAATTTCAATCATCGGCCTCGATGACAAACTAAAATGTAATTCTTATACACTATGAGTGCATGGAATAGATAATTGAAATATCATAGTTCTATGAATGTAGAATAAAGATTGTAGCCTCATAAGTTCCTACAGAGATGACATAAGCAAACCAAGTAACAATTGCACAGCTTATATTGATCTTGTACATGGCCCCAGGTTCGATCACTCATCCCTGAAAAAATTTGACACCAATGTGTCTGCCTCTCTTTGGGGCAAATTTGAATCATTGGCCACAATAAGAAATTGAAATGTAATCGTACAAAACAATATTCAAGGATATACAAATGCATCATACAATGCATTCATAGATCAGAAACAATACAAAGATTATATATTTAGGTTCCATATGAGAGAAAAATTAGGGCCTCATTTTTTTCAGCGATGGAGTCGGAGAACCAAAATACCAACAGCACAACCTATATTGTTTATGTGCATTGCTGCCTCAGGTTCACTAACCATCCCTAAGAAAACTACACCATCAGATGCCCTTGCACTATTTTGGGGCAAAATTGAATCATTGGGCTTAGTAAGGAATAGAAATGTAATGTTATAGGCCTGCTGTGTATCGAAATCAACACTCAACTAGCAAACTCAACTAGATGGCAGATGAGCAGATTGGGGTTTTGTGACTAGACGGATTGGGGTTTTGTGACTAGATGGAAGATGCATCAATCAACCGATTGAATCATATATATACTACCCTACTTCAAGAGAAAAAGAATCTGTTCACGATTGAGCAAATCCTATGTATGAACAGTGAAAACTGCGGCTGCGACTAGAGAAGCTAGCAATGTAGTACCTCAGACTCCTCATCAGGGACCTCCTCCTCGAACTCATCATTCTCCGCGATTGCGTTGAAGATTTCTTGAACGGTGATGGGGTCGTCGATGTAGATCACCGGATTGCCTCCACATGCCGCCTGCCCCCATCCAGATCTGCCACTGGCACCACGACATTGTTGGCCACGACGTTGTCGGCCACCTGCTGCTCGATGGCGACGGCTACTACCTGCTGCTCGGTGGTGATGGCTACCACCTGCTGCTCGGCGGCAACGACTACCACCTGCTGATCGGCGGCAACGACTACCACCTGCTGCTCGGCAGCGACGACTACTGGCTGGACAGATGAGCTTGCACCCTCGACGGCGCAGCGACGAGCGGCGTTCATGCCCGGAGAAGACGCCTCCGCCTGCTTGGCGACGACTGAGCCATCTGCTGCTACGCCTTCAAATGGCTTTACCTCCAGATCGTCTCCATGCGTACGCTTCATGGCGCACCAAGGGAAGGAGGTAGTGCAAACGATGGAGCTTCGACGCGCGCGGCAGATGTAGATTAGGGTCTTGGGACTAGACAGACTGGGGGGAAATGGCACTAGCTCATGGAAGAAGAAGGTCGAGGGGGGTTATAAACACCGGACCGTTCGTAGTCCTCGAGTGAACACGTGTGGTGGGCGGGGGGCTAACATGATCTCCACCCTTTTTTTCGGTTCCCTTTTTTTTGAAACAGCCACGATCTCCACTTTAGAGTTGCATTGAAAACACGCTCATGGCAGACCTTGATTCCACTACATGCAAGTGGCGTGGAACTAATTTCTAGCAACATTAGATCTAATCGAGGGGGGCCCTTGACTCATGGAAGTTACTAGCGGTAGGGCCCAGTTGGAAGTGAAATTGAGAACGCTGCGTAAAAATAGGATATGTCTTATTAAAATCAAGTGGCAATAAATTGCAGCGTCCCGTCGACAACCGTGCACTCGATGACCCCGTTGCCCTGTGCATGAGTTGTAGTAGCAGTAGTAGGCTTTTCAGACTTGATTAAACTTGACATGATCGCTCAACGACTTTTTCCATGGACGGCATCGTGTTCCTTCCTGTAGAAGTCTCACAGAGGGAGACATCCGTGCTGTCTCACAATATACTGTGAAGGGCACGACATGTGCAACAATCATCGTTGGATCGCACAGAATCAACGGTTGGTGCGCACGATCCGCGTGACAACTATGAAAACCAATCAGGGAGTAGCAGACAGGGTGAGCACAGGTTTGGGCTTCTACGAAAGATAGAGAGGGGGGGGGCAAAACTAAGTAGTACCACATAAAACCAAGGGCAAAACTGAGTAGTATAAAAATGGAAAGTGTCTTGTATAATGAAATACATCGTGGAATACATCAAATTATGCCAAGATAGATCCACAAGAGTTCATTGGATGTGTGTTCTTCTCATAAACCACACATGGATCCACACCTAGTGACATTGCATGTCTGTTCCTCTAGACAAACCACATAAGGATCCACCGGTGTCACTGCATGTCTGTTCTTTTCATGAACCACACATGGATCCACCGGTGTCATTGCATGTCTGTTCTTTTCATGAACCACACCCAGTGTCACTGCATGTCAGTTCTTTTCATGAACCACACCCAGTGTCATTGCATGTCAGTTCTTTTCATGAACCACATAAGGATCCACCAGTGTCATTGCATATCTGTTCTTCACACAAACCACATAAGGATCCACTAGTGTCATTGCATGTCTGTTCTTTTCATGAACCACACCCAATGACATTGCATGCGTGTTCCTCTAGAAAAACCACATAAGGATCCACCAGTGTCACTGTATGTCTGTTCTTTTCATGAACCACACATGGATCTACCGGTGTCATTGCATGTCTGTTCTTTTCATGAACCATAGCTAGAGTCATTGCATGTCTGTTACTTCCATAAACCATAGATGGATCCACTGGTGTCCATGCATGCCTGTTCTTTTCATGAACCACACCAGTGTCATTGCATGTCAGTTCTTTTCATGAACCACACCCAGTGTCATTGCATGCCAGTTCTTTTCATGAACCATATAAGGATCCACCAGTGTCATTGGATGTGTGTTCTTCTCATGAACCACACATGGATCCACCAGTGTCATTACATGTGTGTTCTTTTCATGAACCACACCCAGTGTCATTGCATGTGTGTTCCTCTATACAAACCACATAAGGATCCACCGGTGTCACTGCATGTCTGTTCTTTTCATGAAGCACAGCTAGAGTCAACCAGTGTCATTGGATGTGTGTTCTTCTCATGAACCACACCTAGTGTCACTGCATGTCAGTTCTTTTCATGAACCACATAAGGATCCACCAGTGTCATTGGATGTGTGTTCTTCTCATGAACAACACATGGATCCACCGGTGTCATTGCATGTCTGTTCTTTTCATGAACCACACCCAGTGTCATTACATGTGTGTTCTTCTAAACAAACCACATAAGGATCTACCAGTGTCATTGCATGTCTGTTCTTTTCATGAACCACACCCAGTGTCATTGCATGTGTGTTCTTTTCATGGACCACAAGTAGAGTCATTGCATGTCTGTTCTTTTCATGAACCACACCCAGTGTCATTGCATGTCTGTTCTTTTCATGGACCACACCTAGTGTGACTGCATGTCAGTTCTTTTTATGAAACACATAAGGATCCACCAGTGTCATTGGATGTGTGTTCTTCTCATGAACCCGCGACGCATCCACCGGTGTCATTGCATGTCTGTTCCTCTAAACAAACCACATAAGGTTCACCCAGTGTCATTGCATGTCTGTTCTTTTCATGAACCACACCCAGTGTCATTGCATCTGTGTTCTTCTAAACAAACCACATAAGGATCCACTAGTGTCATTGCATGTCTGTTCTTTTCATGAACCACACCCGGTGTCATTGCATGTTTGTTCTTCTCATGAACCACAGCTAGAGTCATTGCAGGTCTGTTACTTCCATAAACCACACATGGATCCACTAGTGTCATTGCATGTCAGTTCTTTTCATGAACCACACCCACTGTCATTGCATGTCAGTTCATTTCATGAACCACATAAGGATCCACCAGTGTCATTGCATGTTTGTTCTTTTGGTGAACCACACCCAATGACATTGCATGTGTGTTCCTCTAGACAAACCACATAAGGATCCACCAGTGTCACTGCATGTCTGTTATTTTCATGAACCACACATAGATCCACCGGTGTCATTGCATGTCTGTTCTTTTCATGAACCACACCCAATGTCATTGCATGTTACTTCTTTTCATGAACCACACCCAGTGTCATTGCATGTCAGTTCTTATCATGAACCACATAAGGATCCACTAGTGTCATTGGATGTGTGTTCTTTTCATGAACCACACATGGATCCACTAGTGTCATTGCATGTGTGTTCTTTTCATGAACCACACCTAGTGTCATTGCATGTGTGTTCCTCTAGACAAACCACATAAGGATCCACTTGTGTCACTGCATGTCTGTTCTTTTCATGAACCACAGCTAGAGTTCACCAGTGTCATTGGATGTGTGTTCTTCTCATGAACCACACCTAGTGTCACTGCATGTCAGTTATTTTCATGAACCACATAAAAATCCACGAGTGTCATTGGATGTGTGTTCTTCTCATGAACCACACATGGATCCACCGGTGTCATTGCATGTCTGTTCCTCTAAACAAACCACATAAGGATCCACTAGTGTCATTGAATGTCTGTTCTTTTCCTAAACCACACCCAGTGTCATTGCATGTGTGTTCTTCTAAACAAACCACATAAGTCATTGCATGTCTGTTCTTTTCAGGAACCACACCCGATGTCATTGCATGTGTGTTTCTCTAGACAGACCACATAAGGATCCACCGGTGTCACTGCATGTCAGTTCTTTTCATGAACCACATAAGGATCCACCAATGTCATTGGATGTGTGTTCTTCTCATGAACCGCACATGGATCCACCGGTGTCATTACATGTCTGTTCCTCTAAACAAACCACATAAGGATCCACCAGTGTCATTGCATGTCTGTTCTTTTCATGAACCACACCTAGTGTCATTACATGTGTGTTCATCTAAGCAAACCACATAAGGATCTACCAGTGTCATTGCATGTCTGTTCTTTTCATGAACCACACCCAGTGTCATTGCATGTGTGTTCTTTTCATGAACCACATCTAGAGTCATTGCATGTCTGTTCTATTCATGAACAACACCCAATGTCATTGCATGTCTGTTCTTTTCTTGGACCACACCCAGTGTCACTGCATGTCAGTTCTTTTCATGAAACACATAAGGATCCACCAGTGTCATTGGATGTGTGTTCTTCTCATGAACCCACGACGGATCCACCGGTGTCATTCCATGTCTGTTCCTCTAAACAAACCACATAAGGTTCACCCAATGTCATTGCATGTCTGTTCTATTCATGAACCACACCCAGTGTCATTGCATGTGTGTTCTTCTAAACAAACCACATAAGGATCCACCAGTGTCATTGCATGTCTGTTCTTTTCATGAACTACACCCGGTGTCACTGCATGTCTGTTCTTTTCATGAACCACAGCTAGAGTCATTGCAGGTCTGTTACTTCCATAAACCACACATGGATCCACCGGTGTCATTGCATGTCTGTTCTTTTCATGAACCACACCTAGTGTCATTGCATGTCAGTTCTTTTCATGAACCACACCTAGTGTGATTGCATGTCAGTTCTTTTCATGAACCACGTAAGGATCCACCAGTGTCATTGCATGTCTGTTCTTCTCACAAACCACAATAGGATCCACCAGTGCCATTGCATGTTTGTTCTTTTCATGAACCACACCCAATGACATTGCATGTGTGGTCCTCTAGAGAAACCACATAAGGATCCCCCGGTGTCACTGCATGTCTGTTCTTTTCATGAACCACACATGTTTCCACCGGTGTCATTGCATGTCTGTTCTTTTCATGAACCACACCCAGTGTCATTGCATGTCAGTTCTTTTCATGAACCACACCTAGTGTCATTGCATGTCAGTTCTTATCATGAACCACATAAGGATCCCACTAGTGTCATTGGATGTGTGTTCTTCTCATGAACCACACATGGATCCACCAGTGTCATTGCATAGGTGTTCTTTTCATTAACCACACCAAGTGTCATTGCATGTGTTTTCCTCTAGACAAACCACATAAGGATCCACTTGTGTCACTGCATGTCTGTTCTTTTCATGAACCACAGCTAGAGTCCACCAGTGTCATTGGATGTGTGTTCTTCTCATGAACCACACATGGATCCACCGGTGTCATTGCATGTCTGTTCCTCTAAACAAACCACACATGGGTCCACCAGTGTCATTGAATGTATGTTCTTTTCATGAACCACACCCAGTGTCATTGCATGTGTGTTCTTCTAAACAAACCACATAAGTCATTGCATGTCTGTTCTTTTCATGAACCACACCCGATGTCATTGCATGTGTGTTCCTCTAGACAGACCACATAAGGATCCAACGGTGTCACTACATGTCAGCTCTTTTCATGAACCACATAAGGATCCACCAGTGTAATTGGATGTGTGTTCTTCTCATGAACCACACATGGATCCACCGGTGTCATTGCATGTCTATTCCTCTAAACAAACCACATAAGGATCCACCAGTGTCATTGCATATCTGTTCTTTTCATGAACTACACCCAGTGTCATTGCATGTTTGTTCTTCTAAACAAACCACATAAGGATCCACCAGTGTCATTGCATGTGTGTTCTTTTCATGAACCACACCCGGTGGCATTGCATGTCTGTTCTTTTCATTAACCACAGCTAGAGTCATTGCATGTCTCATTTTCCACAAACCAGACATGGATCCACCGGTGTCATTGCATGTCTGTTCTTTTCATGAACCACACCCAGTGCCATTGCATGTCAGTTCTTTTCATGAACCACACCCAGTGTCATTGCATGTCAGTTCTTTTCATGAACCACATAAGGATCCACCAGTGTTATTGGATGTGTGTTCTTCTCATGAACCACACATGGATCCAACAGTGTCATTGCATGTGTGTTCTTCTCATGAACCACACATGGATCCACCGGTGTCATTGCATGTCTATTCCTCTAAACAAACCACATAAGGATCCACAAGTGTCATTGCATATCTGTTCTTTTCATGAACCACACCCAGTGTCATAGCATGTGTGTTCTTCTAAACAAACCACATAAGGATCCACTGGTGTCATTGCATGCGTGTTCTTTTCATGAACCACACCCGGTGTCATTGCAAGTCTGTTCTTTTCATTAACCACAGCTAGAGTCATTTCATGTCTGTTACTTCCACAAACAAGACATGGATCCACCGGTGTCATTGCATGTCTGTTATTTTCATGAACCACACCCAGTGTCATTGCATGTCAGTTCTTTTCATGAACCACACCCAGTGTCATTGCATGTCAGTTCTTTTCATGAACCACATAAGGATCCACTAGTGTCATTGGATGTGTGTTCTTCTCATGAACCACACATGGATCCACCAGTGTCATTGGATGTGTGTTCTTTTCATGAACCACACCCAGTGTCATTGCATGTGTGTTCCTCTAGAGAAACCACATAAGGATCCACCGGTGTCACTGCATGTCTGTTCTTTTCATGAACCACAGCTAGAGTCCACCAGTGTCATTGGATGTGTGTTGTTCTGATGAACCACACCTAGTGTCACTGCATGTTAGTTCTTTTCATGAACCACATAAGGATCCACTAGTGTCATTGGATGTGTGTTCTTCTAATGAACCACACATGGATCCACCGGTGTCATTGCATGTCTGTTCCTCTACAAACCACATAAGGATCCACCAGTGTCATTGCATGTCTGTTCTTTTCATGAACCACACCCAGTGTCATTGCATGTGTGTTCTTCTAAACAAACCACATAAGGATGCACCAGTGTCATTGCATGTCTGTTCTTTTCATGAACCACACCCAGTGTCATTGCATGTGTGTTCTTTTCATGAACCACAACTAGAGTCATTGCATGTCTGTTCTTTTCATGAACCACACCAAGTGTCATTGCATGTCTGTTCTTTTCATGAACCACACCCAGTGTCACTGCATGTCAGTTCTTTTCATGAACCACATAAGGATCCACCAGTGTCATTGGATGTGTGTTCTTCTCATGAACCACACATGGATCCACCGGTGTCATTGCATGTCTGGTCCTCTAAACAAACCACATAAGGTTCACCTAGTTCCATTGCATGTCTGTTCTTTTCATGAACCACACCCAGGGTCATTGCATGTGTGTTCTTCTAAACAAACCACATAAGGATCCACCAGTGTCATTGCACGTCTGTTCTTTTCATGAACCACACCCGGTGTCATTGCATGTCTGTTCTTTTCATGAACCACAGCTAGAGTTATTGGATGTCTGTTACGTCCATAAACCACACATGGATCCACCGGTGTCATTGCATGTCATTCTTTTCATGAACCACACCTTTGTCATTGCATGTCAGTTCTTTTCATGAACCACACCCAGTGTCATTGCATGTCAGTTCTTTTCATGAACCACATAAGGATCCACCAGTGTCATTGCATGTCTGTTCTTCTCACAAACCACATAAGGATGCACCAATGTCATTGCGTGTCTGTTATTTTCATGAACCACACCCAGTGACATTGCATGTGTGTTCCTCTCGACAAACCACATAAGGATCCAGTTGTCCTTTGCATGTATACATTATTTTCATGAACCACACATGGATCCACCGATGTCATTGCATGTCTGTTCTTTCATGAACCACACCAGTGTCACTGCATGTTAGTTCTTTTCATGAACCACATAAGGATCCACCAGTGTCACTGGATATGTGTTCTTCTCACAAACCGAACATGGATCCACCAGTGTCATTGCATGTCTGTTCCTCTAAGCAAACCACATAAGGATCCACCAGTGTCATTGCATGTCTGTTCTTTTCATGAACCACACCCAGTGTCATTGCATGTGTGTTCTTATAAATAAACCACATAAGTCATTGCATGTCTGTTCTTTTCATGAACCACACCCGGTGTCATTACATGTGTGTTCCTCTAGACAGACCACATAAGGATCCACCGGTGTCACTGTATGTCTGTTCTTTCCATGAACCACATAAGGATCCACCAGTGTCATTGGATGTGTGTTCTTCTCATGAACGACACATGGATCCACTAGTGTCATTGCATGTCTGTTCCTCTAAATAAACCACATAAGTATCCACCAGTGTCGTTGCATGTCTGTTCTTTTCATGAACCACACCCAGTGTCATTGCATGTGTGTTCTTCTAAACAAACCACATAAGGATCCACCAGTGTCATCGCATGTGTGTTCTTTTCATGAACCACACTCGGTGTCATTGCAGGTCTGTTCTTTTCATTAACCACAGTTAGAGTCATTGCATGTCTGTTCTTTTCATGAACCACACATGTTTCCACCGGTGTCATTGCATGTCTATTCTTTTCATGAACCACACCCGGTGTCATTGCATGTCAGTTCTTTTCATGAACCACACCTAGTGTCATTGCATATCAATCTTTTCATGAACCACATAAGGATCCCACTAGTGTCATTGGATGTGTGTTCTTCTCATGAACCACACATGGATCCACCAGTGTCATTGCATAGGTGTTCTTTTCATTAACCACACCAAGTGTCATTGCATGTGTGTTCCTCTAGACAAACCACATAAGGATCCACTTGTGTCACTGCATGTCTGTTCTTTTCATGAACCACAGCTAGAGTCCACCAGTGTCATTGGATGTGTGTTCTTCTCATGAACCACACATGGATCCACCGGTGTCATTGCATGTCTGTTCCTCTAAACAAACCACACATGGGTCCACCAGTGTCATTGAATGTATGTTCTTTTCATGAATCACACCCAGTGTCATTGCATGTGTGTTCTTCTAAACAAACCACATAAGTCATTGCATGTCTGTTCTTTTCATGAACCACACCCGATGTCATTGCATGTGTGTTCCTCTAGACAGACCACATAAGGATCCAACGGTGTCACTACATGTCAGCTCTTTTCATGAACCACATAAGGATCCACCAGTGTCATTGGATGTGTGTTCTTCTCATGAACCACACATGGATCCACCGGTGTCATTGCATGTCTATTCCTCTAAACAAACCACATAAGGATCCACCAGTGTCATTGCATATCTGTTCTTTTCATGAACCACACCCAGTGTCATTGCATGTTTGTTCTTCTAAACAAACTACATAAGGATCCACCAGTGTCATTGCATGTGTGTTCTTTTCATGAACCACACCCGGTGGCATTGCATGTCTGTTCTTTTCATTAACCACAGCTAGAGTCATTGCATGTCTGTTACTTCCACAAACCAGACATGGATCCACCGGTGTCATTGCATGTCTGTTCTTTTCATGAACCACACCCAGTGCCATTGCATGTCAGTTCTTTTCATGAACCACACCCAGTGTCATTGCATGTCAGTTCTTTTCATGAACCACATAAGGATCCACCAGTGTCATTGGATGTGTGTTCTTCGCATGAACCACACATGGATCCACCAGTGTCATTGCATGTGTGTTCTTCTCATGAACCACACAAGGACCCACCGGTGTCATTGCATGTCTATTCCTCTAAACAAACCACATAAGGATCCACAAGTGTCATTGCATATCTGTTCTTTTCATTAACCACACCCAGTGTCATTGCATGTGTGTTCTTCTAAACAAACCACATAAGGATCCACTAGTGTCATTGCATGCGTGTTCTTTTCATGAACCACACCCGGTGTCATTGCAAGTCTGTTCTTTTCATTAACCACAGCTAGAGTCATTTCATGTCTATTACTTCCACAAACAAGACATGGATCCACCGGTGTCATTGCATGTCTGTTCTTTTCATGAACCACACCCAGTGTCATTGCATGTCAGTTCTTTTCATGAACCACACCCAGTGTCATTGCATGTCAGTTCTTTTCATGAACCACATAAGAATCCACTAGTGTCATTGGATGTGTGTTCTTCTCATGAACCATACATGGATCCACCAGTGTCATTGCATGTGTGTTATTTTCATGAACCACACCCAGTGTCATTGCATGTGTGTTCCTCTAGAGAAACCACATAAGGATCCACCGGTGTCACTGCATGTCTGTTCTTTTCATGAACCACAGCTAGAGTCCACCAGTGTCATTGGATGTGTGTTGTTCTGATGAACCACACCTAGTGTCACTGCATGTTAGTTCTTTTCATGAACCACATAAGGATCCACTAGTGTCATTGGATGTGTGTTCTTCTAATGAACCACACATGGATCCACGGGTGTCATTGCATGTCTGTTCCTCTACAAACCACATAAGGATCCACCAGTGTCATTGCATGTCTGTTCTTTTCATGAACCACACCCAGTGTCATTGCATGCGTGTTCTTCTAAACAAACCACATAAGGATGCACCAGTGTCATTAGATGTCTGTTCTTTTCATGAACCACACCTAGTGTCATTGCATATGTGTTCTTTTCATGAACCACAACTAGAGTCATTGCATGTCTGTTCTTTTCATGAACCACACCAAGTGTCATTGCATGTCTGTTCTTTTCATGAACCACACCCAGTGTCACTGCATGTCAGTTCTTTTCATGAACCACATAAGGATCCACCAGTGTCATTGGATGTGTGTTCTTCTCATGAACCACACATGGATCCACCGGTGTCATTGCATGTCTGGTCCTCTAAACAAACCACATAAGGTTCACCTAGTTCCATTGCATGTCTGTTCTTTTCATGAACCACACCTAGGGTCATTGCATGTGTGTTCTTCTAAACAAACCACATAAGGATCCACCAGTGTCATTGCACGTCTGTTCTTTTCATGAACCACACCCGGTGTCATTGCATGTCTGTTCTTTTCATGAACCACAGCTAGAGTTATTGGATGTCTGTTACGTCCATAAACCACACATGGATCCACCGGTGTCATTGCATTTCTGTTCTTTTCATGAACCACACCCACTGTCATTGCATGTCAGTTCTTTTCATGAACCACACCCAGTGTCATTGCATGTCAGTTCTTTTCATGAACCACATAAGGATCCACCAGTGTCATTGCATGTCTGTTCTTCTCACAAACCACATAAGGATGCACCAATGTCATTGCGTGTCTGTTATTTTCATGAACCACACCCAGTGACATTGCATGTGTGTTCCTCTCGACAAACCACATAAGGATCCACCAGTGTCACTGCATGTCTGTTATTTTCATGAACCACACATGGATCCACCGATGTCATTGCATGTCTGTTCTTTCATGAACCACACCAGTGTCACTGCATGTTAGTTCTTTTCATGAACCACATAAGGATCCACCAGTGTCACTGGATGTGTGTTCTTCTCACAAACCGAACATGGATCCACCAGTGTCATTGCATGTCTGTTCCTCTAAGCAAACCACATAAGGATCCACCAGTGTCATTGCATGTCTGTTCTTTTCATGAACCACACCCAGTGTCATTGCATGTGTGTTCTTATAAATAAACCACATAAGTCATTTCATGTCTGTTCTTTTCATGAACCACACCCGGTGTCATTACATGTGTGTTCCTCTAGACAGACCACATAAGGATCCACCGGTGTCACTGTATGTCTGTTCTTTTCATGAACCACATAAGGATCCACCAGTGTCATTGGATGTGTGTTCTTCTCATGAACGACACATGATCCACTAGTGTCATTGCATGTCTGTTCCTCTAAATAAACCACATAAGTATCCACCAGTGTCGTTGCATGTCTGTTCTTTTCATGAACCAAACCCAGTGTCATTGCATGTGTGTTCTTCTAAACAAACCACATAAGGATCCACCAGTGTCATCGCATGTGTGTTCTTTTCATGAACCACACTCGGTGTCATTGCAGGTCTGTTCTTTTCATTAACCACAGTTAGAGTCATTGCATGTCTGTTACTTCCATAAACCACAAATGGATCCATCGGTGTCATTGCATGTCTGTTCTTTTCATGAACCACAACCAGTGTCAATGCATGTCAAATCTTTTCATGAACCACACCTAGTGTCATTGCATGTCAGTTCTTTTCATGAACCACATAAGGATCCACCAGTGTCATTGGATGTGTGTTCTTCTCATTAACCACACATGGATCCACCAGTGTCATTGCATGTGTGTTCTTTTCATGAACCACACCCAGTGTAATTGCATGTGTCTTCCTCTAGACAAACCACATAAGGATCCACCGGTGTCACTGCATGTCTGTTCTTTTCATGAACCACAGCTAGAGTCCACCAGTGTCATTGGATGTGTGTTCTTCTCATGAACCACACCTAGTGTCACTGCATGTTAGTTCTTTTCATGAACCACATAAGGATCCACTAGTGTCATTGGATGTGTGTTCTTCTCATGAACCACACATGGATCCACCAGTGTCATTGCATGTCTGTTCCTCCAAACAAACCACATAAGGATCCACCAGTGTCATTGCATGTGTGTTCTTTTTCATGAACCACACCTAGTGTCATTGCATGTGTGTTCTTCTAAGTAAACCACATATGGATCCACCAGTGTCATTGCATGTCTGTTCTTTTCATGAACCACACCCAGTTTCATTGCATGTGTGTTCTTTTAATGAACTACAGCTAGAGTCATTGCATGTCTATTCTTTTCATGAACCACACCCAGTGTCATTGCATGTATGTTCTTTTCATGAACCACACCAAGTGTCACTACATGTCAGTTCTTTTCATGAACCACATAAGGATCCACCAGTGTCATTGGATGTGTGTTCTTGTCATGAACCACACATGGATCCACCGGTGTCATTGCATGTCTGTTCCTCTAAACAAACCACATAAGGTTCACCTAGTGCCATTGCATGTCTGTTCTTTTCATGAACCACACCCAGTGTCATTGCATGTGTGTTATTCTAAACAAACCACATAAGGATCCACCAGTGTCATTGCATGTATGTTCTTTTCATGAACCACACACGGTGTCATTGCATGTGTGTTCTTTTCATTAACCACAGCTAGAGTCATTGCATGTCTGTTACTTCCATAAACCACACATGGATCCACCGGTGTCATTACATGTCTGTTCTTTTTATGAACCACACCCAGTGTCATTGCATGTCAGTTATTTTCATGAACCGCACCCAGTGTCATTGCAGGTCAGTTCTTTTCATGAACCACATAAGGATCCACCGGTGTCATTGCATGTCTGTTCCTCTAAACAAACCTCATAAGGTTCACCCAGTGTCATTGCATGTCTGTTCTTTTCATGAACCACACCCAGTGACATTGCATGTGTGTTCCTCTAGACAAACCACATAAGGATCCACCGGTGTCACTGCATGTCTGTTCTTTTCATGAACCACACATGGATCCACCGGTGTCATTGCATGTCTGTTCTTTTCATGAACCACACCCAGTGTCACTGCATGTCAGTTCTTTTCATGAACCACATAAGGATCACTAGTAGAAAATGGGCCTTTGGTTCGGGCCACTAGTCCCGGCCGTGGCTGGGGCCGGGACTAAGGGTCCGAACCAGACGACCCGAGGAGGCCGAGGTACTTTGTCCCGGTCCATAAGGAACCATTAGTCCCGGTTTGAGATGTAAACCGGGACAAATGGGTTGGTAGAACCTTTAGTCCCGGTTTGTATCTCAAACCGGGACTAATGGCTGGGCCCTATATATATGCACCTAGCCCTCCACTCTCTCCTGTTTTTTTCCTATGTGAGGTGGGTATAACTTTGTGCTAACTTTTTTCTTCATATGCACTAGAGGTGTTCGGTGAAATGCCTATTAGAGCGATGCCACTTGAGTTCACACAAGACAAAACATGATATGAGGTGCCAGAGCGACACTTAAGGTTTCTCCTCTTTGTTTTGAAGTGTCCTAAAAGGTTAGCAACTATTTTCTCGATTTGACCGCGCGGTACTAATTTAAGCATCGTGATTGCGTTTGATATATATGCATGGTTGTATGATGCAGATGAGCCACCCATGGATGTACGGTGACCGACGCCCGACGCTTACGAGAAGGCATGTTCTTTTTCGCCTTGTGGCCGAGGCAAACAAGCGGCGGATGGTTTTATGTGTTGTCCATGTGTTGAATGTCGAATGAGCAGGCTCACATTCCTCAAGAGTCATTGAGCCACCGCGGTCCGGTTTCATGTCCGGCTATAATGTTTGGACCAAGCACGGAGAAAGAGGGGTTATGATGGAAGACGGTGATGAAGAAGAGAACGATGATGACAACTACCGATCTATGTTCCCTGAATACGATGATACCACAGTTGAAGATAATGAAGAAGAAGGGGGTGAAGAACGGGAACCAGATGAGCCCGTTGATGATTTTGGTCGGGTCATTAGTGATGCAAGGCGAGACTGCGACACAGAAAAGGAGAGGTTGCAGTTCGAGCAGATGTTACAGGACCACAACACATTGCTATACCCAACTTGTGAAGATGGCCAGAAGAAGCTGGGTAGCACACTGGAATTGTTGAAGTGGAAGGCAGAGACCGGTATGACTGACTTGGGATTTTAAAAGTTGCTGGTAATAATGAATAAACTGCTTCCAAGAAATAACCAATTGCCCTCCAGTACGTACGAAGCAAAGAAACTTGTCTTCCCTCTAGGATTAGACGTCCAGAAGATACATGCATGCCCTAATGACTGCATCCTCTACCGCGGTGAGAAGTACGAGAATATGGATAAATGCCCGGTATGCACTGCATTGCGGTATCAGATTAGAAAAGATGACCCTGGTGATGTTGAGGGCGAGCCACCCAAGAAGAGGGTTCCTGCCAAGGTGATGTGGTATGCTCCTATAATACCACGGTTGAAACGTTTGTTCAGAAATAAAGAGCATGCCAAGTTGTTGCGATGGCACATGGAAGACCATAAGAAAGACGGGATGTTGAGGCACCCTGCTGATGGTCGACAGTGGAGAAAAATCAAGAGAGACTTCCCGGACTTTGCTAGTGATGCAAGGAACTTATGGTTTGGTCTAAGTACCGATGGCATGAATCCTTTTGGGGAGCAGAACTACAGTCACAACACATGGCCCGTGACTCTATGTATCTACAACCTTCCTTCTTGGTTGTGCATGAAGCGGAAGTTCATTATGATGCCAGTGCTCATCCAAGGCCCGAAGCAACCCGGCAATGACATTGATGTGTACCTAAGGCCATTAGTTGATGAACTTCTACAATTGTGGGCCAAACCAGGTGTACGTGTGTGGGATGAGCACAAACATCAGGAATTTGACCTATAAGCGTTGTTTATCGTAACCATCAATGATTAGCCTGCTCTTAGTAACATTTCAAGACAGACGAACAAAGGATACAATGCATGCACGCACTGTTTAGATGAGACTGAAAGTATATATCTGGATAAATGTAGAAAGATGTGTGACCATACAATCGTCGTTTTCTTCCGCCCAGTCATCCCTTAAAGAAGAAAGGCAAGCATTTCAATGGCAAGGCAGAAACCCAGACGAAGCCTGTCCCCCGTAGTGGTGATGATGTATTTAGTATGGTCAAGGATTTGGATGTAATCTTTAGAAAGGGTCCTGGAGGACAACCTGTTCCGAAAGACCCCATTACCGGACACGCACCCTTGTGGAAGAAGAAATCTATATTTTGGGAGCTACCCTATTGGAAAGTGCATGAGGTCCGCTCTGCAATCGACGTGATGCACCTAACGAAGAATCTTTGCGTGAATATTCTAGGCTTCCTAGGCTTGTATGGGAAGTCAAAAGATACCCCGGCAGCACGAGAGGACCAGCAACATCATAAAGGACGAGACGTCAAGCAGCCACTGCAGTTTCAAGGGCTTGCCAGCTACGCTCTTACCAAAGAAGAGAAGGAAATCTTTTTTGAAGTCCTTTTCAGTATCAAGGTCCCGTCTGGCTTCTCCTCGAATATAAAGGGAATAGTAAATATGAAAGAGAAAAAATTCCAAAACCTAAAGTCTCATGAATGCCACGTGCTTATTACGCAATTCCTTCCGATTACATTGAGGGGAATTCTACCAGAAAATGTTCGACTAGCCATTGTGAAGGTAAGTGCATTCCTCAATGCAATTTCTCAGAAGGTAATCGATCGAGAAAGTCTATCAGGGTTACAGATTGATGTGGTCCAATGTCTGGTCAGCTTCGAGTTGTTGTTCCCGCCATCCTTCTTCAATATTATGACGCACCTCCTAGTTCACCTAGTCGAAGAGATTAGAATTCTCGGTCCTATGTTTCTACACAATATGTTCCCCTTCGAGAGGTTCATGGGAGTCTTAAAGAAATATGTTCATAACAGTGCTAGGCCAGAAGGAAGCATATCCAAGGGCTATGGAACAGAGGAGGTCATTGAGTTTTGTGTTGACTTTCTTCCTGACCTTAAGCCGATTGGCGTTCCCGAATCTCAGTATGAGGGGAGGATGACTAGAAAAGGCACACTAGGAAGGAAATCAATGGTATGTAGGGACGGGCATTCTTTCACTCAAGCACACTACACAGTTCTACACAATTCCACCGTGGTGGCTCCGTATATCAAGAAACACAAGAATATTCTACGCTCCGAAAACCCGGGGAAGCCTGAAACCTTGATTAAAGGGGAACACGAGAAGAATTTTGGCAGTTGGTTGCAGACACATCTCATGAATAACACCACTGTTGGAGATGAGTTGTACTCGTTGGCCAGGTTACCATCTTCGACTATATGTACTTTCCAAGGGTACGAGATAAATGGGAATACATTTTACACGATCGCCCAAGATAAAAAGAGCACCAACCAAAATAGTGGTGTCCGCTTTGATGCAATAGATGACAATGGGCAGAAGGACACATATTATGGGTACATAGAGGAGATATGGGAACTTGACTATGGACCTACTTTTAAGGTCCCTTTGTTTCGGTGCAAATGGGTCAAGTTGACAGGAGGCGGGGTACATGTAGACCAAAAGTACGGCATGACAACAGTGGATCTCAACAATCTTGCATACATGGATGAACCATTCGTCCTAGCCAATGATGTGGCTCAGGTTTTCTATGTGAAGGACATGTCTACCAAGCGAGAAAAAGGAAAGATAAGAAAAATAATACAGAATACGATGAGCCAAAGCGCCACATAGTTCTTTCAGGGAAAAGAAACATCGTGGGAGTGGATGACAAGACAGACATGTCAGAAGATTACAATAAGTTTCATGAAATTCCGCCCTTCAAAGTGAAAACTGACCCAAGCATCCTGTTAAATGATGAAGATTCTCCATGGCTACGGTGCAGAAGAAAACCACAACACTAGATGTTTGTGATGTGTAATAATGTATTAAACCTTTTATTTGAGACATAAATCTATGTAATGTATTAAACCTTTTATTTGAGACATAAAGGTCCCCTTTCATGTAATACATCTTGCTCAATCAACCTAGACGTTGACGAACGGGTTCTGAGCCGCGGGAGGTGATCACCCAAAGAGAAGGAACCATCACAAGATAAGGAACCCACAAACACTAAGGATACATAGCACAACTGAAAATTAAGATACATAGCACAACTGAAAATTAAGAAACATGCCTAATGTTGGAGTGATTCAGTCATGCTCCTGCCTAGCCCTGTAATACGCGCCACTGTAGTCATCGTAGTCGCCGGCGCCGTCATCGCTGTCGTCGTCGGGGTCACCGTAGTCGAACCTTGAAGGTTGGGCAAGCGTGGGCTGGATTTGAGGGTACCGCAGGCGGGGGTTATTGCCGGTCGTGTTGTAGGCCATGACACTCTGGAGAGTCCGGCCACGCCACCATAGCCGACGGCCGGCCTCATTGAAGTTTGAAGGAGGTGGACCGTCCTCCTCGTGCCTGGCGAGCACCCTGTCACGCCGATTAATGAAGAAGGCTTCCCAAGTCGGGAAATAGTCGGGATGTTAGTTGGGATTCCTCCGCTACTCTGGCGTGAGCTCGAGGTAGTAGTGGTTCGTGATGGCCATCCGGTGCTCCACAACTAGAGGGACAGGAGGGACCGGCATGCCTCCGGTGCTCAGCATCCAGCCGGTGGGGACGCGGTAGCCCGGTGGGCAGGGGTAGTTCGAGGCGCAAAGCGCCTCCGCCTCCCCGAGGGTTAGAGATACGATGGAAGCCATGGGAAGAGAATGATGAGTCTAGATGTGATATGTAAATGGAGGCCAAGCATACATATATACTGAAAAAATGGCGAGAAGACAGAGGTGGGAACTGGTGGAAAGCGCGGGAACGCAGTGGCGCGGGAAACTTTCATCCCGGGTGGGGGCTCAAACCAGGACAAAACATGGGGGGCCTTATCTGGGGAAGGCTTATCTAGGAGGGCCTTATCTGGGGGGTGGCTAACCTTTAGTACCGGCTGGTGGGTGCAAGCGGGACTAAAGGTGGTTTTTGTGTCATCTAACAAAAATGTCGGTGGGATAAGGACGCGTGGGTAACCTTTAGTACCGGCTGGTGGGTGCAACCGGGACTAAAGCTGTCGGTAGGATAAGGACGCGTGGGTGGACGCACTGCTCGATGAGATAAAGCATGTAGCACACGACGCCCTGTCGGAGGAAGAAGACAAAGTAGAAGTGGCGCCGTTCCTATAAAAGGAGCATCGATACGCCATGGCAAGCAGCTCAACAAGCCAACATGGATGGAGAGTTTCATCCCCATGGATGGAGGAAAGGGTTGGGAAATCTCCCGTGGCGGAACTTCTCGAAGATGCCCTTGGTGCACACGCCCTATGGCATCTTCGGGAGTTCTGCCTCGGAAAATATTTTCCTGCTAGCCCGTGAAAGACTCCATCTCCGCCTCCCTGGGGTTAGAGGTATGGTGGAAGCCATGGGATAGAGTGGAGAGAGGCGGCAGATATGAGTCTAGATGTGCTATGGCATCGACCAAGCCTACATATATATAGTGAGAAATGGCGAGAAGTCAGAGGAGGGAAGCGGTGGAAAAGGCGGGAAGAAAACGGGCGGGAAGAAATAAGAAGGGAAGAAACAGACCTTTAGTACCGGTTTCACGCGAATTTTTTATCAACTGGGACTAAAGGGGCTACCCTCGTACGGAGAAAGCTATAGGGGTAGATGATCCGGGGCCCCCGGTCTAGGGTTTCGCCAGAGGAAGACCACCGGAGCGTCGGAATCACATGAAAATGGCAAAATGATTAATAGTTTGACTAGTTAGAATAATTATTTTATAAAACAGAAAATGGATTTGAATCGCTTACTCAAATTCAAGCACTTTTTATGTTAAAAATTTAGTGAGATTCAAAAATATGCAAAATATAATAGTTAATGCATTTTTAAATTTAAAATGGCAAAATGGTTATTAGTTTCACTAGTTATAATAATTATTTTATAAAACTGAAAATAGATTTGGATTTCTTATTCAAATTCAAGAACTTTTCATGTTGAAAATTTTCTCAAATTCATAAGTATGCAAAAACTGTATAATTCAAATGTTAAAAAAATATGCGAATTGAATTTTTTTAAACAGGCGCGCCCCTGGGGTGAAAGAATTGAAAAAAGGACCTTTAGTCCCGGTGCGTGCTACACACCGGGACTAAAGGTGTGGCATTGGCGCGCGCGCGTTTGGCGGTGCCGAAAACCCTTTAGTCCTGGTGGGTGGCACACACTAGGACTAAAGGGGGGACCTTTAGTCCCGGTCCGTATAACGCACCGGGACTACGGATCGGGACTAAAGGTCCCCCACCTATATATTTGGCGCGCCCCTTCTTCTCCCCGCCCGCCCCTTCTTCTCCCACGCAGAGCACCCCCACGCGCGAGGACGACCTGACGTCGGGAGGCTGCCCGATTCTCTCCGGCCGCCACCACCCCAACCGTCGCCGCCACTCACTCCAGTCGCCACCGTCCCCAACCGCCACCACTACTCCAGCCGTCACGCGTGCGCCCCTGGCCAGAGGTACCCGCCTCCCTTCGCTCCCGTCCAGGCCATCGACAGCGGCGCCGTGCCACTTTGGGTGAGCAGGTGGCCGCCTCCTCGCTCCCGTCTGGCTCTGTGGCAGCGGCAGTGCAGGATCTTGGCGCCCTCGGCCAACTTCGCTGTTTTTTTCCATTTTTTATTTTGTAGTATATAGTTAATTGTAATATTATTTAATAGTTGTAATATTATTTCGTAGCTAGTGTAATAGTAGTGTATATAGTTGTAATTTTATTTTGTGTGTAATATTATTTAGTAGTGTAATAGTAGTGTATTTGTAATATTATTTAGTAGTGTAATATTATTTTGTAGTGTATATAGTTGTAATTTAATTTTGTAGTGTAATATTATTTTGTGTGTAATATTATTTAGTAGTGTAATAGTAGTGTATTTGTAATATTATTTAGTAGTGTAATATTATTTTGTAGTGTATATAGTTGTAATTTTATTTTGTAGTGTAATATTATTTTGTGTGTAATATTATTTAGTAGTGTATTTGTAATATTATTTAGTAGTGTAATATTATTTTGTAGTGTATATAGTTGTAATTGTTTTAGTAGTATATTGCATTATAGTAGTATATTGTAATATTATTTTGTAGTGTATATAGTTGTAATATTATAGTAGTATATTGTAATAGTAGTATATTGCATTATAGTAGTATATTGTAATATTATAGCAGTGCACGCGGCCCCCCACACTTAGGGTTAGGGTGGTGGTGCTCGCGGGCCCCCGGACTTAGGGTTAGGGTGGTAGTGCTCGCGGGGCCCTGCACTTAGGGTTAGGGTGGTAGCGCTCGCGGGCCCCCGCACTTAGGGTTAGGGTGGTGGTGCTCGCGGGCCCCCGGACTTAGGGTTAGGGTGGTAGTGCTCGCAGGCCCCCGCATTTAGGGTTAGGGTGGTAGTGCTCGCGGGGCCCCGCACTTAGGGTTAGGGTGGTGGTGCTCGCGGGCCCCGGACTTAGGGTTAGGGTGGTGGTGCTCACGGGCCACCCGGAGATAGGGTTAGGGTGGTGGTGCTCGTGGGCCCCCGGACTTAGGGTTAGAGTGGCGATGCTCGCGGGCCCCCGAAGATAGGGTTAGGGTGGTGGTGCTCGCGGGCCCCCGGACTTAGGGTTAGAGTGGTGGTGCTCGCGGGCCCCCGAATCTAGGGTTAGGGTGGTGGTTCTCGCGGGCCACCGCACTTAGGGTTAGTATTATTTGCTATTGTTTAGTATTATTGTAGCAAATTGCGTGTTCTTATTATTGTTTAGTATTATTTTATGCAGCAATATTGAATGAAAAATGTTATTGTGTGCATTTTGTAGAAAACTATGGATCCAATCCAGAGAGACCTAGCACAGGAAGAAATTCTCGAGGATATGATCAACGACACCCCCCATGTTGATCCACCCGAATCTCCGTTGATTTATCTGAACCCCTCTGGTGAGGGAGAGGAAGTCGACCGGAATGATCAAGGAGAAGCCGACGGCTTCGGTGGACCCTTACGAAGTCCGGCGAGGTATATATATGAAGTCTGGTGATCAGTAGATGCATTAACTGAGTTGTATATATATAAATTGATGAATGTTTCTTCTCTTAGGCCTCCACATTGAGCAAAAAATATTCCAAATGAGGCTCGGCCAAAAAGTTAGACGCATCTACGCGTTATACAATTACGTGGGTATCACCACGGGGTGAACCATTGGAACCCGAAAAGGCTAAAACTATATTTAAACAACATTGCGGGGTTATGGTTAGGGATCGCATCCCGATCACCGTTCGAGAGTGGAATAAGACCAAAGGGGCGAAAGAGGGTGAGTATGTCGCCGACAGGTACAAAGAGGGTCTTTGGAATGACCTCATGACACATTTCACCCTGCCAGAATGTGAGGATGATGCCGACACAGCTGCATTGAGGAAGAAAGTCAAGCAGTGGACTCTTACGAAGATGGCCGAACTATTCAAGAACTGGAAGAAAGCATTATGGCAAAATTATCAGAAGACGAAGACTCCTCCTCAATTTGAATGCTATCTAATGAAGCAGCAGGCTAACTGGGATGCATTTGTGAAGTACAAGGAGTCAGAACCTGCTATGGAAAAGTCGGAAAAAACAAGAAAAATGCCGCGATGAAGAAATATCACCATCACCTGGGGCCAGGGGGCTACGCGGCTGCCATGCCAAAGTGGGATGCTAAAGAAAATGAGCTGCTTGCTAAAGGGATCACTCCAGAACCAATACACGAAGAATGGGATCTGAGGGCAAGGAATTGGTTCCTTGGGCATGGGAGTGAGTATGACGAAATTACAGGGGACCTTATTTGCAGTGACGGGATTAGGATACCCCGGGATACATGGCAGAAAGTGGTGAAGGAGATTAAAGCGGGGACAACAAAGTTCCGTCTCGATAGAGAGAAAGACTTGCTGACAAAGGTCCTCGGGAATGACGAACGCGGAGGACGTGTACGAGGCCTTGGCCCTAGTTATACGTGGGAGATGGGGTTTCCCAAAGACAGAGATACTTATAGGAGCCGAGAGAGAGAGAGCAAAGAGGCGACGACAGGAGGAGGAGGGAGACAGGTTCACCGAGTTGCTAGGAACACTTCGAATGCATCAGCAACAGATTGACGAACTTCGAGGAGCAGCGCGCTTACAAGATCCTGTACTCGATATTACGTGTTGGAGATATGCCCTAGAGGCAATAATAAATATAGTTATTATTATATCTTTGTGTTTATGATAAATGTTTATATTCATGCTATAATAGTATTAACAAGGAAACATTAATACTTGTGTGAATTGTAAACTTAATTTGAAGTCCCTAGTAAAGCCTCTATATAATACTAGCTTGTTGGTTAATAGATGATTGTGGTTTCCCTATCATGAACATTGAGATGTTATTAACAACAAGATCATATCATTAGGAGAATGATATGGTGGACATACTCCTATAGACAAGCGTAGCATAAAGATCAAGTCATTTCAATAGTTCAATTGCTATATGCTTTCTGATACATAGTAACCTAATTCCTTCGACCATGAGATCATGCATATCACCTTTACTGGATGGATGCTTTGATGTCATCAAACACCACACCGTAACAGGGTGGCTATAAAGGTGGTATTGAGTGTTCGGAAAGTATTGGTTGAAACACATAGATCAAGAGTGGGATTTGTCCATCCATATGACGGATAGATATTCTCTGGGCCCTCTCGGTGAAATGTCATCCAATTAGCTTGCAAGCATGTGACTGGGTCACAAGGGATCACATATCACGGGAACGAGAAAAGAGTACTTACCAGTAACGAGGTTGAACTAGGTATGCAGAGATACCGACGATCATAACCTCGGATAAGTAACATATCGTGAGACAAAGGGAAATTGGTATTGTATGTAAGTGGTTCATTCGATCGCAAAGTAATCGTAGAAATATGTGGGAGCCATATGAATTTCCAGATTCCTCTATTGGTTATTGTTCGGAGAAGTGTCTCGATCATGTCCGCATAATTCACGAACCGTAGGGAGACACACTTAAGGATTCGACGTTGTTTGAGTAGTTATGGTATTATGAGAAAGAGACCGAATGTTGTTGGTCTCGGATGGGATCCGGGATATCACGAGGTGATCCGGAATGATCCGGAGAATAAGATTCATATAAGGAAAGTCCCGTTTCGGAGTTGGGGAATGGTTCCGGTGTTTTCATCGGGAACATTCTAGAAGGTCCCGGAATGTCCGGCACTCCGGGAGGGGGAAGGGTACATGAATGTGTCATTGTAAGTTGGAATGATTGCATCATGTACTAGGTGTTCTCGCTGTCCAAAATAAAGGGTTTATTTAAAATCCTAAATTGAAAAGTCAAACGGCTAGTTTGAAAGTCAAACGGCAATTTTGGGAAGTGGGAAGAGAGGAGGATTGGTGGAGGCCGAATTGGAGGAGGGTTCCTCCCTTGGCCGGCGCCCCACCAAGCCGACTTGGGGAGGGACTCTCCTCCCCTTGGCCGGCCCCTCCACCTATATAAGGAGGAGCAGGGCTCCCTCCTTGAACACACACAAGTTCCTATCTTCTACCTCCGGTTTAGAGCCGTTTTGGTTTAGAGCTTCTAATTGCTTTAGCCTGCGGTTTAGAGCCTTCTAATTGGTTTAGAGCCTTCTAATTGGTGTGTCTAATTACTAGACCACTAATAGCCTCTCTCATAAGCTCCACCATACTCGCACCGGCTTAAGGCGAAGCCTCATGGATTTCCCTCTACTTGGTACCACGCCGTTGTCTTTGCCGAATCGCGAGGAGAGTGCTACAACCTCCGCTGCCTGCTGGAACAAGGGAGAGGAAGGTCTTCGTCAGTACCGAGCGATGTGACCGATCATGGAGCGCTGCCGGAACGTGGCGCTGGAAGGATCGTCTGCCGATCTTGAGATCGGAAAGAGTGCGACTACATCACCCACGAATCTGCTCGTTAAACACTTTGGAATCTTCGAGGGTGAGTTATTCCATCGACTTTCGCTGCAATCTAGTAGATAGATCTTGGCTTGTTTGTTTGTATGCGATAGAATTTTTTGTTTTCCATGCTCTGAACCCTACAAAGGGTATCGAGCCGTGTCTATATGTAGATCTGTTGCCGAGTAGAACACAATGGTCATTGTGGGCGTTGATGCTTTTATTGTAGATTGCTTTTCGTGTACTTTGCATCTTGCGGTATGTTGGGATGAAGCGGCCCGGGCTAACCTTACATGACATCGTTCATGAGACTTGCTCCACGCTTAACATGCAACTTGTATTGCATAAGTGGCTTTGCGGGTGCCTGTTTCTCCTAGCATAGTAAAGATCCAATTTACAACGGGTAATCAACAATGCTAGTATCAATGTTGTGGTTCTTGTTCGTAAGTTAGAACGACACTTATTGAAAGCCCCAAACCACGTAAAATATGCAAAGAAAGTAGAAGCGTCTAACTTTGTTTTTGGGGTGTGATGATGTGATATGGCCATGATTGTGATTATATTTGATGTATGCAATGTTCCTTATTGTAAGTTGGCAACGCGGAAACCATATGGTTGTCTTTAATTTCTGTTAAGACCTGCGTGTCTATTCAAAATAGTTGTAATAGTTGAAGCTGGTAGACGACAACCATGAAGAAGCGTCATTGACCTTGATGCCATGCCGGTGATGATGGAGATCATGTTCGTGCTTGAAGATGGAGATCGGAAGCACAAAGAAGAAAGGCCATATCATATCACATATTATGAATTGCATGTGATGTTAATCCTTTATGCATCTTGTATTGCTTAGTAAACGACGGTAGCATTATAAGATGATCCCTCATGCACATAAATTTCAAGTTCTAAAGTGTTCACCCTTAGTATGCACCGTTGCCAAAGCTTGCTGCTTCGAAGCACCACGTGATGATCGGGTGTCTTTGATTCCGCGGGTGAATACAACGTAAGCAAGCCAGATTTGCTTATGCGGTAGCTAAGGTTTGATCTTGACGAGCCTAGCATGTACAGACATGGCCTCGTGAACACGGATGGCGAAGGTAAAGCATGAATCATATAGTAGATATGATGAACATGATGATTGTTCGCCATTGAAACTATATCAACTCTCGTGATGATCGGTGTTGATGTAGTGGATTTGGTTCGTGTGATCACTAAAACAATGTGAGGGATGTTGTTTTGAGTGGGAGTTCACCTAGTTTAATTTCATTAATTAATTTGAACTCAATTTGTCATAAACTTAGTCTAAACTATTGCAAATATGTTGTAGATCAATGGCAGCCCCTACCATCAATTTTAATGCGTTCCTAGAGAAAGAAAAGTTGAAAAACAATGGAAGCAACTTCGAGGATTGGTTCCGCAATTTGAGGATTGTCCTCAATGCTGGTAATTTGACCTATGTGCTGGATGCACCGCTGGGTGACCCGCCTGCAGCTGATGCTACCGATGAAGTAAAGAACGTTTACCTCGCTCGGAAGAATCAGTACTCCACAGTTCAGTGTGCTATCTTGTATGGTTTAGAATCGGAGCTTCAGAAAAGGTTTGAAGAGTCAGATCCATATGATATTGTCGAGGATCTCAAATTAATCTTTGAGACTCATGCGGCAATTGAAAGTTATGAAGCTTCGAAAAGTTCTTTAAGCGCAAGATGGAAGAGGGTAGCTCGTCGGTGAGCATGTGCTTAAGATGTGCAGGCACGCAAATAAACTTCAAAGTTTGGGTATAGTGATTCCTAATACTTTGGGGTTTACCGCATCCTCCAATCACTACCACCAAGTTACAAGAACTTTGTGATGAACTACAACATGCGAACATGAACAAAGAGTTGCGAACTATTTGCTATGTTAAAATCTGCGAAGTGGAGATCAAGAAAGAGCACCAAGTGTTGATGGTCAATAAGACCACCAAATTCAAGAAAGGCAAGTTTAAGCGAAGGACACTTCAAGAAGGGTAAGAAAGTTACCACGACGAAGAAGACCAAGGCTGGACCTAAGCCCTAAACCGAAAGTGCTTTTACCGCAAGGGAGAAGGTCCTTTGAGCGGAATTGCCCAAAGTACTTGGCAGATTTGAAGAACAGCAACATCAAGAAGAAAGGTATATCTGATATACATGTTATTGATGTGTATCTCACTAGTATTCGTAGTAGTGCACAGGTATTTGATCTGGGTTTGGTTGCTCATATTTGTAACTCAAGCGGAGCTGCGCAGAATAAGCGGAAGCTAGTGAAGAGCGAGGTGACGATCTGGCGTGGGAAGCGGATCAAAGGTTGATGTGATCATGATCGACACGCTACCTCTTCATCTACCATCGGGATTAGTTTTATACTTAAATAATTGTTATTTGGTGCTGCGTTGAGCATGAACATTATATCGGGATCTTGTTTATTGCGAGAGGTTACTTGTTTAAATCCGAGAATAATGGTTGTTCGATTTATATGAGTAATATGTTTTATGCACATGCACCTTTGATAGATGGTCTATTCTTGTTGAATCTCGATAGTGGAAATACACATATCAACAACATTGAGGCTAAACGTTTGAAATCAGCGATAATTAGACCTATATGTGGCAATCGTCTTGGTCACATTGGAGTGAAGCGTGTGAAGAAACTCCATTCGATGGACTTCTTGAATCACTTGATTTTGAATCACTTGAAAGATGCGAAGCATGTCGATGGGTAAAATGACTAAGACTCCATTTTCTGGTATAATGGAGCGAGCTACGGACTTATTGGAAATCATACATACCGATGTGTGTGGTCCAATGAGTGTAGCATCGCGCAGTGGTTATCGTTATGTTCTTACCTTCACGGATGACTTGAGTAGATATGGGTATATCTATTTCATGAAACATAAGTCCGAAACTTTCGAGAAGTTTAAGGAGTTTCAAAGTGAGGTAGAGAATCAGCGTAACAAGAAGATTAAATTTCTACGTTACGATCGTGGAGGTGAATATCTAAGTTACGAGTTTGGCGAGCATTTGAAGAAATGTGGAATACTTTCAGATTGACACCGGGAACACCACAACGTAATGGTGTGTCCGAACGTCGTAATCGAACTCTCTTAGATATGGTTCGTTCTATGATGTCACTTACAGATTTACCGCTATCATTTTGGGGTTATGCATTAGAAACAGCCGCATTCACTTTAAATAGGGCACCGTCTAAATCCGTTGAAACGACACCGTATGAATTATGGTTTGGGAAGAAACCTAAATTGTCGTTCCTTAAAGTTTGGGGATGCGAAGCCTATGTAAAGAAGTTACAGCCGGACAAGCTTGAACCCAAAGCGGAAAAATGCGTCTTCATAGGATACCCGAAGGAAACTATTGGGTATACCTTCTATCATAGATCCGAAGGCAAAATCTTCGTTGCCAAGAATGGATCCTTTCTAGAGAAGGAATTTCTCTCGAAAGAAGTGACTGGAAGGAAAGTAGAACTTCGACGAGGTTGTCGAACCTTCTCTCGAAATTGAGTAGCGCAGACCGGAAGAAGTTCTGTGGTACTGCACCAATAAGAGAGGAAGCTAATGATGGTGATCATGAAACTTGGTTGAAGTTGCTCTGAGCCTCGGAGGTCAACGAGAAATCGTACCACTCCAGATTGGTATGATTCCGTTATGAATGTCATGTTGGTGGACAACACCGATGACCCCGAGACATATGAGGAAGCAATGATGAGCCCAGATTCCAATAAATGGCAAGAAGCCATGAAATCCGAGATTGGATCCATGTACGAAAACCAAGTATGGACTTTGGTGGACTTACCGGATGGTCGGAAGGCTGTCGAGAACAAATGGATTTTCAAGAAGAAAGCAGATCTTGATGGTAATGTTACGTCTATAAAGCTCGACTTGTCGCAAAAGGGTTTCGACAAATTCAAGGAGTTGACTACGATGAGACTTTCTCACCGATGTGAAGCTAAAATCTGTGAGGATTATGTTAGCAATCGCTGCATATTATGATTATGAGATATGGCAGATGGATGTCAAAACAGCATTCCTCAATGGAGACATTGATGAAGAGTTGTATATGATGCAACCCAAAGGTTTTGTCGATCCTAAAGATGCTAACAAGGTATGCAAGCTTCAACGGTCCATCTATGGATTGAAGCAAGCATCCCGAAGTTGGAATCAACGTTTTGATAAGGTAATCAAAAGTTTTGGTTTTATACAAACTTATGGAGAAGCTTGTATTTACAAGAAAGTGAGTGGGAGCTCAGAGCATTCTTAATACTATATGTGGATGACATATTGTTGATTGGGAATGATGTAGACCTTCTTAATAGTGTCAAAGAGTATTTGAATAATAGTTTTCAATGAAGGATCTTGGCGAAGCAGCTTACATATTAGGCATAAAGATTTATAGAGATAGATCGAAACGCCAAATATCATTGTCACAAAGTACATATTTGGACAAAGTTCTAAAGAGGTTTGGAATGGAAGATAGCAAGAAAGGGTTCTTGCCCATGATGTCAAATAAGACCTTGAGTAAAACTCAAAGTCCGACATCGGTAAGATAGAGAAAGGATGAGTAAGACTCCTATGCCTCAGCCATAGGATCTCTAATGTATGCCATGCTATGTACTAGACCCGACATCGCATATTCTGTTAGTCTAACTAGCAGATATCAAAGTGATCCATGAGTGGATCATTGGACAGCGGTCAAAAACATCCTTAAGTACTTGAGAAGAACTAAGGATATGGTTCTTTCTTATGGAGGTGATGAACAGCTCGTTGTTAATGGTTACACCGATGCTAGTTGGAACACCGATCCGGATGATTCTAAATCACAATCTGGATAATGATTTATTTTGAATGGTGCAGCAGTTAGAGGAGTGCAAAGCAAAGCGTTGTGGCGAGATCTTCAACTGAATCGGAATACATGGTTGCTTGAGGCTTCACAAGAAGCGATATGGATGAAAGAGTTCATTACAGAGCTGGGTGTGGTTCCAAGTCTGCTGGACCCAATGTCTATCTCTTTGTGATAACATGGGCGCCATAGCCAATGCGCAAGAACCAAGGTCACACAAGAAGCTAAAGCATATCAAGCTGCGTTTCCACGCTATTCGAGAACATATCCAGGATGGGGATATAAAGATTTGCAAAGTACACACAGATCTGAATGTGGCGGATCCGTTGACTAAACCTCTCCCGAGGGCAAAACATGACCAACACCAAACTGCCATGGGTGTTCGGTATATTACCATGTAATCTAGATTAGATGACTCTAGTGCAAGTGGGAGACTGTTGGAGATATGCCCTAGAGGCAATAATAAATATAGTTATTATTATATCTTTGTGTTTATGATAAATGTTTATATTCATGCTATAATAGTATTAACAAGGAAACATTAATACTTGTGTGAATTGTAAACTTAATTTGAAGTCCCTAGTAAAGCCTCTATATAATACTAGCTTGTTGGTTAATAGATGATTGTGGTTTCCCTATCATGAACATTGAGATGTTATTAACAACAAGATCATATCATTAGGAGAATGATATGGTGGACATACTCCTATAGACAAGCGTAGCATAAAGATCAAGTCATTTCAATAGTTCAATTGCTATATGCTTTCTGATACATAGTAACCTAATTCCTTCGACCATGAGATCATGCATATCACCTTTAATGGATGGATGCTTTGATGTCATCAAACACCACACCGTAACAGGGTGGCTATAAAGGTGGTATTGAGTGTTCGGAAAGTATTGGTTGAAACACATAGATCAAGAGTGGGATTTGTCCATCCATATGACGGATAGATATTCTCTGGGCCCTCTCGGTGAAATGTCATCCAATTAGCTTGCAAGCATGTGACTGGGTCACAAGGGATCACATATCACGGGAACGAGAAAAGAGTACTTATCAGTAACGAGGTTGAACTAGGTATGTAGAGATACCGACGATCATAACCTCGGATAAGTAACATATCGTGAGACAAAGGGAAATTGGTATTGTATGTAAGTGGTTCATTCGATCGCAAAGTAATCGTAGAAATATGTGGGAGCCATATGAATTTCCAGATTCCTCTATTGGTTATTGTTAGAAGGGTCTCGATCATGTCCGCATAATTCACGAACCGTAGGGAGACACACTTAAGGATTCGACGTTGTTTGAGTAGTTATGGTATTATGAGAAAGAGACCGAATGTTGTTCGGAGTCTCGGATGGGATCCGGGATATCACGAGGTGATCCGGAATGATCCGGAGAATAAGATTCATATAAGGAAAGTCCCGTTTCGGAGTTGGGGAATGGTTCCGGTGTTTTCATCGGGAACATTCTAGAAGGTCCCGGAATGTCCGGCACTCCGGGAGGGGGAAGGGTACATGAATGTGTCATTGTAAGTTGGAATGATTGCATCATGTACTAGGTGTTCTCGCTGTCCAAAATAAAGGGTTTATTTAAAATCCTAAATTGAAAAGTCAAACGGCTAGTTTGAAAGTCAAACGGCAATTTTGGGAAGTGGGAAGAGAGGAGGATTGGTGGAGGCCGAATTGGAGGAGGGTTCCTCCCTTGGCGCGCCCACCAAGCCGACTTGGGGAGGGACTCTCCTCCCCTTGGCCGGCCCCTCCACCTATATAAGGAGGAGCAGGGCTCCCTCCTTGAACACACACAAGTTCCTATCTTCTACCTCCGGTTTAGAGCCGTTTTGGTTTAGAGCTTCTAATTGCTTTAGCCTGCGGTTTAGAGCCTTCTAATTGGTTTAGAGCCTTCTAATTGGTGTGTCTAATTACTAGACCACTAATAGCCTCTCTCATAAGCTCCACCATACTACTTTTGGCTTAAGCGAAGCCCTGGATTTCCCTCTACTTCCAGGTACCACGCCGTTGTCTTGCAGGAATCGAGGAGAGTGCTACAACCTCCGCTGCCTCTTTGGAACAAGGAGAGGAAGGTCTTCGTCGAGGTGACGTGAGCGACTGATCGGAGCGCCGGAACGTGGCGCTGGAAGGATCGTCTACGCGATCTTGAGATCGGAAAGAGTACGACTACATCACCCACGAGAATCTGCTCTCGTTAAACACTTTGGAATCTTCGAGGGTGAGTTATTCCATCGACTCGTTGCTGCAATCTAGTAGATAGATCTTGGCTTGTTTGTTTGTATGCGATAGAAATTTTTTGTTTTCCATGCTACGAACCCCTACATTACGGCCGTCCCATCTCAGCGGAGAAGTAGCGTGGCTGAATCAGAGGTCCCTTCTGATGATGCACGTATGGTAGATGGCGGTCCCGGCTACCCCGTGGATGGAATCAAGGAGCAGGCATCTTGTGAGCTCCATCAGAAGGTGAAGAACCTATCCATCAAGGTGGCGGTCAGATGTGCTTTACCTTGTCCACCTGGCGCCTTGTGGCATGGCCATGAGATTCCAGGTGGCTATGCTAAAGTTCTTTGTGGATGAAATCGCAATGGCGGGACTCAATGGAGCTTGACATCCTGGACCTGAAGGTGAGAGGACACTTTGAGAAGTACTGGGTGGTATCATTCTATGGGACAAGAACAACATCAAGCTTCCAGCTGACGCCTAAAGCCAACATTGCCTCGAGGTTGTCGCATGTCACCTTCACCTCCATCACCTCCAAGAAGCCCACCCCATGACTACGACCATCACAGCCCGAGTCCATCTCGATCTCCGCCGCAGCCTCCGATTAGTACTAAACGACGCAGCAGCCCAACACGACAAATGTCGCCCCTCTCAAGAGTACCTCATAAGAATCTTCCCATCAGACCTTACGATCGTACTGACAAGGAAACCGACATGATCGTAAAGGCCGAATGTGTTGCGCAGCTTCAAAAGAAGAAACCCGAGCCCGCCCCGGTATACACCGAGAAGCAAAAAGCGTATGCACTTTCTTTTCTGAACACAAAATCGCAATATGACTTGCACCATAAGCCAGATGACTATCGACGCACACTTCAGAAGGAAGTGAAGAAGAGCAAATCAAGTAGAAGTGCAAGCGGGAGCAAATCATCAAGTCAAAGTGCAACCGGAAAGAAAGGACGTCCCCCAACTCGGGGAACAGGCCAAAAAATCGACCCCACCCCTCAAGGTGGTATCCCATGACATTCCCCAGCAGAATATGGAAGAAGCTGCGAAGCTTGCGGCCTCTATGAATGTGACTGTTGAGGAATTGCTAGGTTCCAAGGACGACAAGTTACCCAAGGCTCAGGTAGTCCCTACATATGTCCCAGGGAAGCCTCTGGTCAGTTTTGAGCAGTTCCAACAATTGCCAACACAAATGCGGAGTTTACATAACTGGTACTTGAAAGCCGTAAAGCAGGAAAGAATAATGATCGTGGCGAAAGTCCCACATGACTACTACTTCCGAGAAGAAGAGGTCCATGTTGAGTTTCCAGAACTCTTCGATTATCTGATTTCGACGCCCTCGACAAAAGTCTCATGAGTTGCTATTGTCTATAAGTTGTTGAATTCATTGTCTATATATAAGTTGTTCATTTTTTCAGTTGTGCAGTTCATTGCATATAATTATCCTCATTATATCCTTTTGTACTCTGTTATTATGCAGAATGAAGATCATGGAATGTAAAAGAAGGTCACTCTTTAGTGTTGGGTTCATTGAGACAGATAAAATACATTGTAAGACGCTAAAGGATAAATCCAAGGAGACGCAGTAAAACCTTCTAAGGTTTCTAACGGAGCAAAATTTCTGTGACCACATACCGTTTCCTTATAATTTCGCTTGAGGGTCTTACTCTGTTGTACACATTCACTTTTTCTTACTTGATGTTAAATGTAATTGATGAGTTACTTATGTATATATAAACGTGTGCAGTTTCCACTGGATTCTCATGGACATTCAACTTGATAAGGGAAGAGTTGAAGTCATGGACCCATCGAAGAGACCCCTAGAATAGTTTAGGGACATGCAGGACATGCTCCAGAGGTAATTTCCGTGCTACATTGGTCTCTTTATTTGATTTCCTGAGATATCACGTAATAAATAAGTCATTCATTCATTTTCTTTGTCGGGCAGGGTTTGGAGCATGTTCAAGAATAGGGTTAAGGGTTCCTTTAGTAAGGAGCTGACGTTTACTCCGGTCTCGGTAAGTAATACGTGATATGTTCGCGCATCTCTTTACTTCTAGTTTCAAGACAATTATGATGCTAGATTATAATTTTGATTGAATTCTATTCTCGTAAAGTGCGCGAGGCAGCCACATGGGACGAATCTATGTGGATTCTACGTTTGCGAGTTCATTCGCACTTTTCCACTGAGCACAAAGATTATAGAGTCGATGTAAGCAATACATTCACAACATTATTTTATTACCGTCACTTTTTGTTATCATGATTGATATTCATATTGATCTCCTTTTCTTATATAGTTCGAGAGAATGCGGGATCAGCTCCTACCACAACAACGCGTACTAGGAATTGCTGAAGAACTGACAGGATTCTTGATGAACGAGATGATAGATGCCGCAGGGGAATTTAGCGTGAATAGGCGCTACCGATGATCCCCGACCGTGTAATTAAATCGTCGAATTGTGATCTCCATGTAGTTATCATGATCATGTATATATTTGTATGCTCGATCTTAAGAGAAGTTATCTTATGTATGCATGAAGGTGTATGGTATGTGGTAGCGTAGAAAACTATTTTTGAAATGAAAAAGAGAAAAAGGATACAAATTGAATTCTCTGCCGCGACAGAGAAAGTGCCTAAACTTCTGCCACGCCAGAGAACCATTTGTCGGTTAATGTCTGACCGGGACTAATAAAGGCACCCAGCGCCGCAGAGACGCCACGTGGATACCCATTGGTCCCGGATGGTGGCGGTCGGGACTAGTGGGAAGCTTTAGTCCGCCTCTCGATCCCGATTACGGGGCAGGACTAAAGCCCCTTACGGGCCAGGACTAGAGGCCCTTTTTCCACTAGTGGATCCACCAGTGTCATTAGATGTGTGTTCTTCTCATGAACCACACATGGATCCACAGGTGTCATTGCATGTCTGTTCCTCTAAACAAACCACATAAGGATCCACCAGTGTCATTGCATGTCTGTTCTTTTCATGAACCACACCCAGTGTCATTGCATGTGTGTTCTTCTAAACAAACCACATAAGTCATTGCATGTCTGTTCTTTTCATGAACCACACCCAGTGTGTGTCATTGCATGTGTGTTCCTCTAGACAGACCACATAAGGATCCACCGGTGTCACTCCATGTCAGTTCTTTTCATGAACCACATAAGGATCCACCGGTGTCATTGGATGTGTGTTCTTCTCATGAACCACACATGGATCCACCGGTGTCATTGCATGTCTGTTCCTCTAAACAAACCACATAAGGATCCACCAGTGTCATTGCATGTCTGTTCTTTTCATGAACCACACCTAGTGTCATTGCATGTGTGTTCTTTTCATGAACCACAGCCAGAGTCATTGCATGTCTGTCCTTTTGATGAACTACACCCAGTATCATTGCATGTCTATTCTTTTCATGAACCAAACCCGATTGTATGTCTGTTCTTTTCATGAACCACAACTAGAGTCATTGCATGTCTGTTACTTCCATAAACCACACATGGATCCACCAATGTCATTGCATGTCTGTTCTTTTCATGAACCACACCCAGTGTCATTGCATGTCAGTTCTTTTCATGAACCACACCCAGTGTCATTGCATGTCAGTTCTTTTCATGAACCACATAAGGATCCACCAGTGTCATTGCAATTCTGTTCTTCTCACAAACCACATAAGGATCCACTAGTGTCATTGCATGTCTGTTCTTTTTATGAACCATACCCAGTGTCATTGCATGTGTGTTCCTCTAGAAAAACCACATATGGATCTACCAGTGTCATTGCATGCCTGTTCTTTTCATGAACCATAGCTAGAGTCCACCAGTGTCATTGGATGTGTGTTCTTCTCATGAACCACGCATGGATCCACCAGTGTCATTGCATGTCTGTTTTTTTCATGAATCACTGCTAGAGTCATTGCATGCCTGTTACTTCCATAAACCACATATGGATCCACCTAGTGTAATTGCATGTCTATTCTTTTCACAAACCACACATGGATACACCAGTGTCATTGCATGGGTAGCCGTTAGACCGAGTTTTCTAGAAGGCACGCCCTAACACAGTTGTTCTGCTTGACGATTGTTACATACCGTTCAATTAGGGCGCTTGGACGATTGGGATGGTCTTCGTGAGAGCGATCCGCGTGTAGGCTGTTCTGCGGCATGATTGGCCACGCTTGCTCTGGACAAACTGGCAACACCGGGCGCTCCCCTGTTGCGAGTGTCACGTCTCACGAGTTCAGTGGGCCACATCCCAGTGTCACGTCCCCATTACTTCTCTTCCTCCCTATACTTCTCTTCCTTACCCTCGAAGCCACTTTCCTCACTTCACTCCCATCCTGCCGTAGCCGCAAGCCGACAGCGCCTCCATCCCAATCCCCTCTCCGGCAGCCACCCCCCTCCCCTCTCGCCATGGGTTCAAGGGAGACATCGAGGAAACGCATCGTGACGACAAGGACGGTGATTTCGATGTGAGTCGTCTCATCTCTATTTCTATCATCTGTGGCCAGTTATCTATTTTTTGCGCTAGATCTAATCTGTTTACTCATGCGCGTATGATGTGTTAGGACAACCAGACAATGTATGACTCTGACTATCACGGTTTAGCGGATGAAGACAGTCCTCTGGTATGTAAACATGGATATGTGCCCGCTAAATTTGTAGTGTTTGAAGGACAAAATGCAGGCAGCAGGTTTCTATGGTGTCAAGGACATCGTGCAATGATGCAAGGCAGAAGGTGCGGTGTTGTCAAATGGGTAGATCCAGAGTGGCCCAAATCGATGCAGAAAACGCTGGACAAACTATGGGAAATGACTATCGAGTTGAAAGAATCCGTATTCAGCTCACTTCTTGACAGTGTTGAGATGAAGCTATGGGAACCAGTTGACACGACCAATCATAAGCGAGATCTTAGGTGGGTGCAAGATAAGGTTAGCAAAGTCGAGAAGGAGAGGGACGTGGCGTTGGCCCTGAAGGCTAAAGCAGAGCAAGAACTAACTCAAGCAAGGAATGATCTCCACAAGGCCAAAGTCCTGTAGTACACAACTACGAGTATTGACAAGTGCATGAGGAAAAATGCAGAGAAACAATTGAAGCTATGCAAGGAAGATGCTAAAAGGAAGGAGCAGACGATTCGATCCTTGCTCTCGTAGGAAGATGCGCATCGGACTAAGATTAGGAAGATCAAGGAGATGTGTGATAACTAGTTCTATTTAGCTTAAGCTCCATGCCTTTTTAAGTTGTAATAGTTGTACTTGTTGACCTAGCAGTCTGAACTACTGGTCCCGGATTACAGGGAGGAAAAAAATTGCTCTGACCCTGCATTACTTCTTTTGTCTGACCCTGCATTACTTCTTTTGTCTGACCAATGCCCCTTGGATATTTCGCCCGTCGCTTTGTCGTCCTCGTGTACAAATAGGAGGCGCCAAAGCGCGTCGCTTGGTCGTCCACCCCCTCGTCCTCTCCAATCTCCACTGTGCCGCCATGGAGATGCCCGATCTGAACTTCTACGAGGCGGTGATGTTCGCGAACTTCGACATCCTCGCGCCGCCAGCCGCGACGGTGCCCCACGGATGGCGCATCAGCTCTACGGGGGTGCCAGTGGCTTCGCTCCCTGGCCGAGCTGAGATGGAGAGTGAAATCGCGGCGCGCCGCTGCCAGATGCCCGCGTGGAAGAGGGCGCTGCCCCAGTACGCGGCGGCCAACCCGTATTGGCCGGCGTTGTTCAAGAAGGAGCGGAAGGCCAAGATTGGCAACCGCATCGTTGACGGGCGCGTGGTGCACCGGGATCTCTACAACCGAGAAGGGCAGGAGAGGTTCTGGTCCGTCCCTAGACGGACCAAGTACACCGTCATCGCCGCTGCTCGACGCGAAGAGGTGCTCCGTCTCGCGAACAATGCAGACACCATGGAGGTTCCGTCCGACAGCGACGAGGAAGCCGGCGGCTTGGAGGACAGTGGCAGCGGAAGTGAAATTGTTGACTAGTGGTTGAATTAATGTAGGATGTGAAATCGCACCTTTGTTTAGAAGAATTTGTGGTTGAAGTAATGAAATGCCTCGATTTAGATCTCTGTCTCGATTAATTTGTGGAAAAATTTGTGATTTAGATCAATTTCTGCCTCGATTTAGATCTCTGTCCTGGATTGGGAACGTGACCGTGGACCAAAGACACCTTTTCTACTAGTGTATTCTGACATTGGTGGTTTGTTTAAACGTAATCTAGGTGGATTGTGCCACATGCAAATGGCACAACCACAATTTATAAAGTGGAAGCACGTGCACCTGGTTACTGGAGATCCGGGAGCTTCGCCAGATGCAGGGGATGCAGGAACAGAGAGGCGGTGAGATAGACAGGCTCAAGATTAGGCTAGAAAGTGGTACAGATTTCCTCCTCATCTGGGCATTATCGGTGAGAACATTGCTGTTTATGTTGCCACGTCGTTGTGCAGCATTTGAAATAAGTTGCTGCTTCGTGGAGTGTGGCAGCTTAAATAATTTATTTCTGTGCCACTTACATTCCGTCGTATTTGGAGACCTCCTGCCCCTTAGCAATCATGGAACCGGTGGATCCTTGTTTTCAGATAGAAGTGGCACAATCACAAGTTCGGATTCAACTACTGACTCGGGCGTTTCCAAACCCTAAGTCGCGGTACATTTTACTCAGAGAATGTGGGTAGATTGTTTCACCCCGTAATGTGCCACACACAGAGCGATCAGAATTTAACAGAATTACATATATAGGTTCAAGTTCAACACATTACTATGCATCTTCATTGCGGTGACCTTCTTCCAGCACAGGTGCCAAGCCTTCACGTCCACTGGCTTCTTCATTTCCTGCCTTCTTCCTCTTCCTCGGTGCCAATTTTCTTAGCTTCACGTACTCTGCATCGCCGGGACAATGGGCACCAGAATCATGTCCAGCATCATCTTTCCACTTGTTTTAAATTTCTTTGGGCAGCAAAATGAATGACCCGACAGTCATGTTTCTAACCTTGCGGTGCTTCCTGTCAAAGAAACAAGACTGTTGCATAACTGCCCAATATCTATAGAGTAAATAAAACAAAAGATACAATTCAGCACAAACATGCGAACCCCAAGCGACCTTTGCTTACCAGGAGCTAATTGGGTTTGAGCAACCACCCTGTCCAAGAATAGAAGGGCGACTCCTAGTTGCAGCAGCTTCCACATCTAGTACATGACATTTCAGGTCAAACATGGCAGCCGAAGCATACCTTTTCATCAACCCAATTAGCTGACTGTCACACATTATAGGAACCATGATGCCACGTTCATCCATGAAGCTGAACTTTGTTGTCTGCTTCGTCCATAATTCAACATGATTACGCAGAGCAGCAACCATACCAGATATAGTGCAGATCTGCGCATGCGCTTCTTCCATCGTGAAACAATGGCTTCCATACCACTTGCCATTAGAGTCGTACCTGTAGAGGACTACCATAACCAGGTAAGGAGGGTCCGCACAGATCGCACTTGACAGAAAACTGTGGACAAAATATGTTTGTCAGCATTGGGCTAACAAACAATTTGAGGTTCAGTAGCCAACTAGCAGTTATAATTAGTGCGAATAGCAAAGAAAAGGGTAGCTCACCCGCTTGTAGCCAGAACTTCTTCTTCCTTGATAGTAGGATCTGCCATTCTCCGAACTGCTCGGCTCGTCGGCGGCGGAGGCGGGCTAGAGCCTCGCAATGGCGGCTACGACATGCGCCATTGGAGCTCGGTATCAACGAGTGGGCGCAGCAACTTGGCCCCGGAAGTCAAATGTCCGAAGGGATCGTCCTGCCTGGAGGGTGGATTCCAACGCCGCCGGTGCTAGGGGAAATGTGGGAATGGATTTGTGAAATTGGTCAACGCATCCAATCCACTTAGATGCTCGATTTGCCTAAGAGGTTGCCGTGTTGGCGCCCGCGTCACGGACAGATGGCCGACATGTGGGTCCCGACCGTCTACTTCACGGGGCGGTTTAACGGAATGTTTGAATTTGGTAGGGGTGAGACGAGTTTGCCTCAAAATGGCCCCTCTCAGTAGTTGGCGGCCCAACTTTTCTAAACGCGGTAATTTCAGGCAACTTAGGTACCACCATGTGCTGGCCTGCGAACTTTGGTACCGCAGACGAACAAGCCCCACATAGCCCCCCAAAATGAACAGACAACTCTAATATTCCAGCCCCTACCGCTCTGACTGCAGCACAAACAAAGGTGCCGCCACAGTTCCATCAGCTACCAAAACAAACAAATATCAGACAGCTGCTCCAAATAACACAACCTGGGCAAACACATGCTTGCCCAAACAAGCCTTGCTTGTTCATCCGAGTGTTATTTTCATCTCCTTGATGTTGCAGTCTGAATCAGCTGTGTTGCTGACATGACTTCCTTTTTGTTTCTTTGATTTAGCACTCTGAATCATGTCGGTTGCTGAAGGAAATGAACAAAATGATCAGCAAAATCATAGGCGTACAAAAATGTAAGGGTTGCACATGAATGACTGCACTAACCAGGTGTCATAATGTAGGGATGTAAAGTACACCAACGTTTACGAGATTTGAACTTCTTAGACTTCATGTTGCTGAGATCTAATTCGAATACTCCCTCCTTCACCCATATAACCACCATTTCTCTATCCTCATATGCGCAGAGTAACCTTACTGCATATTTCCCACCATATGCCCATGTTTTATCAAGGCCAAGGAGAGTATCCAACTCAACCTTTATATTTGGCACCCAAGCTTCCCATTTGCATGTTGATGATCTTGCACTAGACCACGTGTTTAGACTGAACTCTCTTATAACCGCAAGGGCAACATCTCCATTATGCCCCTTAGCAATGACAAAATTGCGTCTGGAAATATCATGTGTCTCATGGGGGCACTCAATATAACATAGTTTTGTTGTCACGTTATCAAAGGTAATTATATGTCTGGATTTCATTGTTGGCCAGTACAAAATGTCCCCTATGAGAGTTGACAGCCTGCGATCAATCTTAGCCATCATCTCAACAGGTTCAATCCAGTACTCCCATTTTCCTAACTCTCACGAGTACCTCTGCACCAGTGCTTGGTTACTATCCAAACAACCCAGAAATTGCTGCAACAGTGTGTAGGCAATTGCCCATGATTTCTTGAACAGAGAATTGTGCCGCTATCATACTCACGTCTCTGCCAAATTGGTGGTTCTGGTATCACTGTTTCACTTCCACTGATTTGATCCTAGGCCTTTATCATGTTAGACCCTTGCGGATAATGAAGTAGCACCCTACCATTGTGACATCCGAGTACATATGGTTTGTAGGCTTTATGTACTTCCACCAGCCTGTTCAGCTTCTGGAAGATGGATTGGTCAAGATTATGATCTGTTAAGAATCGAGCGTAGATACGTCCAAAACGTATCTACTTTCCCGAACACTTTTGCTATTGTTTTTCCTCTAAACTTGTGTGATTTGGATACAACTAACACGGACTGATGCAGTTTTCAGCAGAATTACCTTGGTGTCTAGTTTTTGTGCAGAAAATCAACTATCAGGAAAAATCCCAGAAAATATGCCAAAAATCCTATTTCACCAGAAGATTCACGGAGCCAAAAGATGACACAGAGGAGGGCCACAAGGGGACCACACCACCTGGCCGTGCAGGCCAAGCCAGGCCACGCCTGGGGGTGGTGTGGCCACCTCGGTCACCCCCTCGGCTCCCTCTTCGCCTATAAGTTGCCTCCTGGCCTAAAAACCAAGGGGGGGTTCGACGTTTTTCCAGAGAGAGTTCCGCTACGCCACCACCACCAGATTCCACAAATGAGAACCAGAAACTCCATTCTAGCACCCTGCCGGGACGGGGAATTGGAGGAGATCATCGCCGTCATCATCACCATCGCTTCTCCATCAACATCCATGATTCCCCCATCCATGAGTGAGTAATCCCCCACTGTAGGCTATGGGGATGGTAGGGATTGGATGAGATCGTTCATGTAATGGCATCAGATTGTTAGGGCATGGTGCCTAGTATCTATTATTAGTGCTTTTTGACTTTGTTGCAACTTGTTATGCTTAATGCTTGTCACTAGGGCCCGAGTGCCATGATTTCAGATCTGAACATGTTATTGATTCATTATGATAGTATCATTTATGGTCTTACCTGCAAGTTGTTTACACATATTGTTGTCCGGAACCAAAGGCCCCGAAGTGACAATAATCGGGATAACCGGAGGGGATGGCTTTGATGTGAGGATCACATGTGTTCAAGAAGTGTTAATGCTTTGCTCCGGTGCTTTATTAAAAGGAGCACCTTAATTGCTAGTAGTTCCCTTGAGGCCCCATTGCAAACAGGCTGGCAAGACAAAAGATGTTGTGCAAGTTCTCATTGCGAGCACGTATGACTATATATTGAACACATGCCTATGATTATTTAGTACTTGGATGCTTTATCTTATTTATCTGCAAATGCACTATATCTGGATTGCTATATGAATTATCTTATCCATGCAACACCCGTCCATCCATCCCTATGCCTACCGTGCTTTAATCCTACTGTTTACTGCAATTGTTACTACTGTCTTTACTTTTACTACTGCTATTACTTTGCTATTGCTACTACAAAACTGTTGCTATTGATAAACTGCTGTGAGCAAGATTGTTTCCTGGTGCAGCTGAATTGACAACTCAGTTGTTAAGGCTTATAAATATTCTTTGGCTCCTCTTGTGTCGAATCAATAAATTGGGTTTCACTTCCCTCGAAAATACTGCGATACACCCCTATACTTGTGGGTCATCAAGACTATTTTGTGGTGCCGTTGCCGGGGAGCATAACTATATTTATCAAGTTCACTTGGAATCACTATTGTTCACTGCCCTCCATTCGTCATGGGTAAGTCTCGTGATGGAAAAGTTCCTATATTACCATCCACTACAAGGAGAGGTATAGTTCTGAACACCTCTGTTGCTCTTGATTCACCATCTATTATGAGTAAGCTCCTTACACCACCACATACGCATGCTACACATACTGCTACTATTGCTGAATCTGAAACTTCTGATACTTATGATGCTGCTTCTACTGTGCTTGATAAGAGTGATTCATTAGGTCCTTTCCTAGATGCTACAATTGCTAGATCTATAGCTGGAAATACCGAAACTCCTAATGAAGATACTACTACACCTGTCAGTTCACCTGAGTCTAGAGAGAGCTATGATATTGAAGACGGATATATAGAAATGACTGATGAATTTATTAAAGAATGCCAAAACACTCATGGTAGGAGTGCTATTAAGAGTCTTCTTGAGAAACATACTGTTAACCCAAATTATCTCCTAATGATAAGTTTGCTACATCTCCCATAAACATTAAAGATAAGGATTATGATTTCTCTCTTGATTTATCTTACATAACTATTGTTGAGAAAGAACCTTTTTGTGGGACTAAGAATGAAAGTGCGGTAGCACATATGACTGAGCTCTCTACCATGAGTGGCTTATTTTCTGATGATATTAAGATGCGCACCTACTATGTTGCTAAAATTTTAGCTTTTTCACTGAAAGGAGAAGCTAAAACTTGGTTTAATAATTTACCTCCTCGATCTATTGATAGCCCTGATTGCTTGATTAGTACCTTCCTTCAGAAATATTTCCCTCCTAGTGCTAGACATGCCATTTTGTAGGAACTTTTTGATCTTAAACAGGGAGAAAAAGAGATATTTCCTGAATCATGGGCAAGGTTTTGCAGTTTGATTCATGCACAGGCTGGATGTCCATTACCTAAAAATGAACTTCTTGATATATATTATAATGGACTAACTGAAGAATCTAGGACATACCTGGATAGTTGTGCTGATTGTGTTTTCAGGAATAGAACTCCCAAGGAAGCTGAGGAATTAATGGCTAAAATAAGCAAGAATTATGAAGAATGGACTTCATCTGAGCCAACTACACCTGAAACAACTACACCTGAGTTAACTGTGCCTAAGCCAACACCAACACCAACATCAAAGAAGAGGGGAGTTAGTGAACTAAATGATGAAGTGATGAAGGAAGCTAAGAAATGTCTTAAGGAGAAGGGTATTAAAGCTGAAAACATGAAGAATTTACCTCATATAGAAGAACTATGTAAGCCAATCTCCCACTCATCCACTATTGAGGTACACTCTCTCCAACATTTTGATGAAGGTGATATTCTTTATTCTAAACCTCCTGATCAATGCTTATAAGAATTTGATATTTTTATTGTTAAGCAAGATAATTTTAATAAAAGAGTGCAGAATCATTTGATGGAAAACTCCAGAGCTATTATTGAATTAAAGGATATTGTAGAAAGAACCTCTAATGATGTTAAAATGCTTGTTAAACATTTCCAAATGGTTCAAACTCAAATTGATCAACTTATTAAGGTACAAAAAGATTTGCTAGTTAATGCTTCTAAAGAAAAACATGCTTATGAAATTAGAACTAGAAGTGGTGTTGCCACCCAGGATCCTCTATATCCTGAGGGGCATCCTAAAAGAATTGAGCAAGATTCTCGACAAATTGAAAATAATGGTACTTGTCCTAAGAAAAGGAAAAAGAAACATAAAACTATTGTAGAATCCTCTGAACCTGCTAAAGATCCTAATAGTATATCTGTCTCTGATGCTGAAACTGAAAGTGGTAATGAGGAAAATGGTGCTCTTGATAAAGAAAAAGTTGAAGAAGAACCGGAAAGACACAATAATAATACTAAATACACTAAGGAAGATTTTGTTGCTAAGAAACATGGTAGTGAAAGAGAGCCCTGGGTCCAAAAACCTATGCCTTTCCCTGATAAGAAACATAAGTCAAAGGAAGACGAACACTATAATAAGTTTTATGAGTGGATGAAACCTTTATTTTTGCAAATACCTTTGACTGATGCTATTAAATTGCCTCCTTACTCAAAGTATATGAAGGATATTGTCTCTAATAAAAGGAAGATCCCTAATGAAGAAATTTCTACTTTGCTTGCTAATTATGCCTTTAATGGTAAGGTTCCTAAGAAACTTGGAGACCCAGGGATTCCAACTATTCCTTGTTCGATTAAAAATAGCTATGTTAGAACTGCTTTGTGTGATTTAGGAGCAGGAGTTAGTGTTATGCCTTTTTCTCTCGACAAGAGACTTCAAAGGGAAAAACTAATACCAACTGATATATCTTTGCAAATGGCTGATAAATCTACTACTATTCCTGTTGGTATATGTGAGGATGTACCTGTTCAAGTGGCTCATAATTGCTTGATATTAACTGACTTTGTTGTGCTAGAAATGCCTGAAGATGAAAATATGTCTATTATTCTTGGGAGACCTTTTCTTAATACTGCAGGAGCTGTTATTAATTGTAATCAAGGAAAGGTGACTTTTAATGTTAATGACAATGAGCATACTGTCTATTTCCCCAAGAAGATTGATATGACTTATGGCTTAAATTCAATTGAACATGTTGAGGGCATCCAAGTTGGAGAAATATATTGTCCCATACCACGAGAAAAATATGAGACTATTATGATTGGGACCATTGCTAACAAGGTTGAGGTAACATAATCATTTAGTGGAATACAAAGTTTTGTTTCATATAAAATTGTTTTGGTAACAAGACCTGATCAACCTTGTTAACAAAGGGATTTTAATGAACAAAACAATGATTTCACCATGATTAATCTTTGCTTACTTTTATTTTATCCATTTTTAGTTTTTGCTTTCACCTAGTTTACTTTTTAGTTGCTAGTTGCTTGCTTATTAGACTGTCTTAGAACTTTTGATGTTTTAGTTTTGTTTTGTTATTGCATCATCCCAAAGCCATCTTTTTGTCAGAAAATCATTCATCAATACTTGAAAATTGCTAAAAAAAATAAAGTGTCTCAGAAAATTCCAGAAAATTCATATTAAATTTTTACGTGAAAAAAGGGGCAGAGAAGTGCCTGGATAGACCCGGGGGGCCCACCAGGCAGGCACACCACCTGGTGGCGCAGCCACCCCAGGGGCGCGCCTAGCCATGGTGTGGGCTACCCCTGGCCCTCCACTCACTCTCTCACTTGCGACTTGCTTCTCTCTCCCGAGAAAACATCAGTTCATTGCTCAAAATCGCGTTCTTGCCTGTTCTTGTCCATGATTTTTTCGATCTCCTTGCTCATCCCATCTTTGCTGCTGAAATTTGGAGCATTTGTTCTCCGGTATGTGACTCCTCCGCTTGTCCAAGTAGATTTGTGTTTAGTGGCTTATATCTTGAGTATCCTGCTGCTATAGGTGACAGGTTTTGTGAGCTTGTAAGCTTGTTCAATGCTTACAGGAATTGTTTTGATGCATGTTTAGGCCTCTTACAAGTCCCTATGAGTAGTTCCCTTCATTATGTATTCACTTTGCAATCACTTGTATAATGGATGTTTAAATTTTAGAATAGAAGATGAATGAACACTAACTCAACTAACATGAGTTGAGGGTGCCTGCAGTTATGAAGGTTCAACATGAGGAGGAAGTCTTTCCCTCTGCCTATCCATGCCCCAAATTCATGAGGGCTATAGGGATTTCTCAAGATTTCCACACTTTGATTACTAATGCAGGATTGGAGTATTTTGTGGGAGACGAGCCTACCCAATATGTGAAACTAACCATGTCTGTGGTGCAGGATTTCTGGTTCAATTACTCCTTGCCTAACCCCATGGTCCACTACAAAATTTACAATGTAGCTGACGATCTCCCTTTTGATGACTTTTGTGCAGCTATTAAAGTACCACAGTGGGGTTCGTGTGGAAGGATTAGAGAGCGACCTACACCACTCATGGACCTGTACGCGGAAATTTCCCAAGGGAGCAGCTTCTCAAAGGAGAGTGATAAAATTCGTAATATTCATCTCCTGTCTATTCGATATTTTGCCTACTTTATTGCCAAGTGTGTTCTCGCTAGGCAAACTGCAAATAAATTATCCTCATATGATTTAGCCTTCATCTCAGCTGCCTTAAAACGAGATAGGACTTATAATTTGGGTGCCTTCATAGCTTTCCGTCTTGCTACTAACTGCGAGAAAGGTGGAATTGTTGGAGGCCTCATCGCTTCTCGTTTATTAGATTTGCATGGTGTAGTGCCTCATCATTTAGACCTATAGTTTCCCATAGAGAGGCTTGACCTTAATTCCATGATACAACATAAATTCGTTTCTTCTTGGGCTAATTTGAGTGATTTATCTTATGAAATAACCTTCCTCAAGGCTGGGTGGAGAAGGGGTAAGTCCAAATGCGTTGTTCTTTTGCCTACACCTGCTTTGTTTAACCTTGATGCCTGGGTAGGATGGTCACTCACTAAGGAAGAGCTCGACACATATCTAGGTGGAGCTCTCCCAGCAGGAGGAGGATACTAGAAGGGAGATTACAGATGATTCGGTCCAGCCCTTGAATGAGGGGGAGTCTTCGTATCAGCAGCCTACCTATGATTGGGGAGCTTCTTCTTCTACACAAGGGCCCAACTTCGATCATTCCTATGATGACCCGCCGGCCTAGAGTTCCTACCCACGCTGGGGTTGATGCCCACTTAGGCCAAAAGCCTAAGCTTGGGGGGAGGTACACCGACACCACACTCATCTACCTATCATTTTTAGTCAGTACTTTGTATATCCATGTTTCGTTCTATTTCTAGTTTCCGTTCTTTCTTTACTTTTGCTTTCCAAAACACAAAAAAAACCAAAAATATTTTCGTTGTTTCTCTTTGTTTGATTCTTTGTCTTTTTAGCCTTGGTTTGCTTCTTCCTTTTTGCTTAGTTTGGACTATTCGAAAAACCCAAGAAGATTTTGCTTTGTTTGTTCCTCCTTTTTGCTCTTGCCTTTAAAAATCAAAAACACCAAAAATATTTTCTATTCTTCTTTGGTTTTGTGAAGTTCGTTGCAGGGTTCAGCAATACTCAGTGGAGTTTGGTTTCATGTTATTATTCAAGCCACACAAGTGAAGGGCAATAATGAAGATTAATGACAACTTGAGGTGTGGTAAGAGGCTGGTAATGAACTTTATCTGTTTTCATTTTTGTACATATACTCATCATTGTGGGCATGCTTACTCTGTTCATGTAAGGTGTATGTTATTTATGGATGCTTAGTAGTTCTTGCTTTCTTATGATTAGCTCCATCTTGCTAATGGTTTATAGCGTGTCATATGCATGTTTGCTTGCATTGTTCTTTTCATAACTTGGTATGCCACTGTGGTATCCTTCTCTGAATGTTTCACTTGAATTGACTTGGCACATGTTCACGCATGCATATGACTGAAACAATAATCAGTTAAGCCTCGATAAATTATTTTGCCTCAGGGGTCTTGAATCACTTTCATGCCATGATTAGTCATGTTTTGTTGCAAGCATGATTATGATAGTTATTGCTCTCTCGTTTGTCGCTCCCTTACAATTGCTAGCCTTCACTTGCACTGAGTACGAGCTCTACTCGTGTTTCCAACTCCCCAAAACCAATATTGCCAAAAGTGTCCACCATACCTACCTAGTAGCATCATTTGCTGTTCCATGCATATTTCAATATGCCTTGTTTTCTTCTGAATAAAATGTTTGCTTGTGATGAGAAAGTTAGTTAGTAAAGCTCTCACGAACTTGATGGCACACTTTATTTCTTGCACTTAATAAACCTGGACCATTGTGACTATCCATGAAAGTTATATGCTTGCAAATTATAGGCCGGGCATTAGCAGAACCGTGCTGTCACAAGGAGTGCTTTCAACACTTATAAATATATACCCTGTTGATATCATGCTCTTTTGTTTACGGATGTCGTCAGTGTGAAATAAAAGGGGATCTTGTAAGTCCATGGAGTTATGTATGTATGTTAGGGAAACGCCTGGGCCGCTGGTCTAATCCATGCCTAATCATGGTGGAAACCTGCAGCGTAACCATAATGAGCAATCTATGAAGCATTCTTCTTATAAAAAAGAGATAGAGATTGATAAAAAAAGAGATGAGAAAATAGGAAAGAGAGAAAACGCACCATTTTCCTATGGTAAATAAGAAGATTGCTGAGATGCTCATTGTCTGCTTGCCTTGTCATTTTGATATGGGGATTCTTCCGTATCATCGGGCAAGGGGTACCCCATTGGCGGTTCTCTATGATACGCATGTATTTACTATGACAAGAACTTACCAGTAACTAAAGTTGAGTAGCATGAGGAGAGGCCCTCGTACTCAAGGGACATGAGATTTCCAGTTTATGGTCTGTCAAGCATATAACTCGTATTGGACCACACTTTCACTTTAACCATTTAAAGATGCTTATGATAGGGGCAATGAGAGCTCAAAGCGAACGAGTACCATACTTTCAGCATTTGGAAGCCTTTCAAACTTTTCAAAACCTTTTCATTTCCTTGTTGAGTCACCACCTATTCTATGAGCACTTTCTTGAGAGCATAGTTGTCATTCTTAGTGTAATATGCTTGACTCAAAATTTGGATTAATTGTGTCATGACTTTGATGCTTGTATCTTTGATATCTTTACTTCTAGTCTTCACTTTCAGAGGTTCCTTGGCATTTATGTTTGCCCTACAATCAAAGGCAAGCAAGATACCACTCTATCATACCTTTTTATGAGCATTGCAATGTTGCTTATGTTTATGTTTCATGCTACTTACCATTTTTGAGTTAGAATCTCTTCATAGCTTGCAATGACTATTGAGTAACCTTATTTGCATACTCCTTATTATGAATTAACCAAGTACTTGATCATATGCTGAGAATATATACATCTTATGAAGCAAATGTGTTCATGAAAGTTTCTTTTATCGCACTCAATTTTCAACTGAATTGCTTGAGGACAAGCAATAAGCTAAGCTTGGGGGGAGTTGATACGTCCAAAACGTATCTACTTTCCCGAACACTTTTGCTATTGTTTTTCCTCTAAACTTGTGTGATTTGGATACAACTAACACGGACTGACGCTATTTTTAGCAGAATTACCTTGGTGTCTAGTTTTTGTGCAGAAAATCAACTATTAGGAAAAATGCCGAAAAATATGCCAAAAACCCTATTTCACCAGAAGACTCACGGAGCCACAAGACGAGACGGAGGGGGGCCAAGAGGGGCCCACACCACCTGGCCGGGCGGGCCAGGCCAGGCCGCGCCTGGGCGTGGTGTGGCCACCTCGGTCACCCCCTTGGCCTCCCTCTTCGCCTATAAGTTGCCTCTTGACCTAAAAACCAAGGGGGTCCGACGTTTTCTAGAGAGAGTTCCGCTACGTTGCCACCACCAGATTCCGTGAATCAGTACCAGAAACTCTGTTCTGGCACCCTGCCGAGACGGGGAATTGCAGGAGATCATCACCGTCATCATCACCATCACTTCTCCATCAACCATCCATGATTCCCCCATCCATGAGTGAGTAATCCCCCACTGTAGGCTATGGGTATGGTAGAGATTGGATGAGATTGTTCATGTAATGGCATCAGATTGTTAGGGCATGGTGCCTAGTATCTATTATTAGTGCTCTTTGACTTTGTTGCAACTTGTTATGCTTAATGCTTGTCACTAGGGCCCGAGTGCCATGATTTCAGATCTGAACATGTTATTGATTCATTATGATAGTATCATTTATGGTCTTACCTGCAAGTTGTTTACACATATTGTTGTCCGGAACCAAAGGCCCCGAAGTGAAAATAATCGGGATAACCGGAGGGGATGGCTTTGATGTGACGATCACATGTGTTCATGGAGTGTTAATGCTTTGCTCCGATGCTTTATTAAAAGGAGCACCTTAATTGCCAGTAGTTCCCTTGAGGCCCCGCTGCAATCGGGCTGACAGGACAAAAGATGTTGTGCAAGTTCTCATTGCGAGCACGTATGACTATATATGGAACACATGCCTATGATTATTTAGTACTTGGATGCTTTATCTTATTTATCTGCAAATGCCCTATATCTTGATTGCTATATGAATTTACTTATCCATGCAATGCCCGTCCATCCATCCCTATGCCTACCGCGCTTTAAGCCTACTGTTTACTACAATTGTTACTACTGTCTTTACTTTTACTACTGTTATTACTTTGCTATGGCCACTACAAAACTGTTGCTATTGATAAACTGCTATGAGCAAGATTGTTTCCAGGTGCAGCTGAATTGATAACTCAGTTGTAAAGGCTTATAAATATTCTTTGGCTCCCCTTGTGTCGAATCAATAAATTGGGTTTCACTTCCCTCGAAAATACTGCGATACACCCCCTATACTTGTGGGTCATCAAGCGTCCTCAGAGCTGTTGGTGAAAAACCCAAGTAACAACATTCCTCTATTATGTGACAGGGTTAGCCTTTTGAATTTGTTGCTTCCCATGAAGTCCATCCAACATTTTTGGGCGACTGATTCCCTCAGTATGCAGGATGGGTGCGGAGGAAGCCTAACAAGAATCTGACCAAATACATCGCCTGGCAAGTCGTTGATTGTTGCATATGTTCTTCCACCGAAGCTGGTAGGATGATGCAAATAGCACAAGTGCATCATCAGAATTAAGTAAACAGCACAATGCACAATGCACAACCCTAAAAAAAGAATTAAGTAAACACCACAATGCATCATACATTTTGATAGGAAAATTTATCATCGAAATTTCCTAAACTACACCCATCTGAAAAACTACCTAAAAAGCAGAGTCTGTCAACAAAATAACCTAAAAAGCACAAGGAATCAACCATAGTAGTATGAAAGCACCGCAAAATGCTTCAGCATGTCGGAACTAGGCAGAGGGAATGATGAACTTTTTTTAGGTCACCGGGGAGGATAGAAAGGCGCCCACCTGAATTTTCTGGTTTTTATCATAAAGAAGAGGAGAAAACGGACGTAGCTTCAGTGACTTGGTGAACCCAAGTCTCACTATGACTTGCCCCAGGATCCACCTTCCATATTAGATCAAACGTATGACAGTAGTTCAGATTTTGAACTAAAAATTAAAACTATTCGAAAAATTGACAAAAAAATTAGTAAATCATCGGTGCCTAGGTTTGAATCCTGTGAAAGTTTCATCCCATTCGGATCGCTAGTTTGTGATTAAATAAATTTTTATGTTCCCAGTACTACTAGTTTAAACTAATATCCACTGCATCCAGAAAAAACCCCGGAGCAGCATACATAAAAGAGGGATGAAGTCAGGGAGACAAAATCCAATGCAGAACTTACAATGGGGTCGACAAGTTCTGAGCAGATGGAGCAGGCGCCGTCAACGAGTGACAAGCCATAGCCGTTGATGCTGAAGAAGTATGACCACGAGCTGACGCATTCCTAGCATCCCACGCAGTCGTCGCTTTGGCAGTGGCAACCAACATAGCCGAATTTGTTCCAGCAGCAGCCGACGAGGATTTCGACTGCGCCTCCACCGCTTTCCAAGCATCACTCAACAATGCCCAAGATTCCAATTCGGTAAAAGCATCAGCCTCCACATCCGCTTCACATGTATCTGCTGGTGCTGCTTCAGCATCCACCTCTGCTTTACAAGCATCCTCCGACGCAACAAATGCATCCGCCAACGCTGATTCCATTTCCTGTAAATGCCATGAGCTTATTTAGCTCGCAATGCCCAAAAATAAATGCATTCTATCCTTCAGAAAGCCCATAATGGCTGGAGGTTGGGGACGTAGATACCAGCGAACGGCGGTGTGGTGGTGTTCAATGGTGGAGCGGCAGGGACGGTCCGGTCAAGGGAGGGCGTCCAGGCGGAGAAGATGACGATGGGGTCGAGGGGCACACGACTAAGCTACCTCGAACTCGAAACTAACTTTTGCCCCACTATTTTTTTATTTTTTTTGCGAACCCCGCCATTTTAGGGGAAACCACGGCTGTATTAATAGTAGCAACCATACGACTGATACAAGTTTGTGAACTTGCGTTGATCACATTTGTGCACTTATTCGTGTGATACAATCAATTGATGGGTAAAATATTCCAGGTGGTAGAAGCCTGCCCATTCTATGACATCAAGATCTGGAGTTCAAACATCAACCTAAAATTCCACAATCTACAACTACAAGTTTTGGTTTACTACCATAAACATGCTAACAAATCGCTCGCAATTGGCATTAACATCATCATTAATAGATCTCAGAAGGAAAAAATTGAAAGATAAAAAACCACTGCAAGTTCAAATAAGATGACTGTTGTTGCCAAATATAGTCACATAAAGCCAGATCCAATATATATGTCATAATAGTACATCAAATATATAGATTCGTGGACACCACACACCAGTAGACCAAAACAAAATAGTTATAGTACCTGACTTAACAAACAGTCATCCTCACAAGAGACCCAAACCCTTCAAAAATGAAAGTAGAGCGGTCAATATGGTTACAGATTTCCTCATCTTTTGCAGGATCATGACTATATGGGCATGGAGAATCTCGAATTTCTGCCAGGGTCTCATCTGCTTGTAGAGCCGAATTGAAAAGATTGTTAGCTCGCATTCCCACCTGTTCCAAGTTCCGGTCGTACACCTTGCCAATCAGCTCATCACCATCCACATCAGGTAACTCAGGGACTAAGTTGTCAGCCACGAAGTTTTGAAAATCAACAGCAGCATCATGAGCAACTGAAACTGATGTATTCCATCTTGTAGTCAAATCAGCTATCCGCTTAGTGGATGTGGACAATTCTTCCTTTAGGCGCCTAATCTGTTCGTCCTGGTGTTTCACTTTCTCTTGAAGGCACGAAATCATATGTCTATGAGCTTTGTATTTCTCTCGGAGACGGGCAATTGTCAAATCCTTGTAGTGACCAGCACCATTACACCATGAGCAATATGAGTAAGGTAGAAACTGCAGATAACAAATCCAAAATTAAACCAGATTCTCATTTCAAAAAAATAAACCAAATTCTTGTTTCACAATACAAATTCAGCTGCACACATTGTGCAAGCTCCACAGTGGTACCGCAAATGGCAAAGAACCATAGAGGCATATTTCCCAAACATGGGAAACGGAACCGGCATGAAAAGGGTCGTACTTCAGGGTTTGCATTTTTAGCTGGCACATGAGCAGTCTTGGCCTTAGTAATAAGTGGCAACAGATCAGAATGACTTTGTTTCTGTAAATCATGATGCAACAAAAATGATCAGTATATTTTAGGGGACATTTTAAGTAATAAAGTGCTCTTTATCAAAAAAATGTTTTCGGGGACAAAGCATAGGTTATTGAAATTCCAGCAAAGTAGCTGGATACATAAAAACACTTGTCACTCGATAATGCCTCCTCCATAGGTGGAACATGCGCATGATGCTAAATGAAATGCAGCAAAACCAGTAAATTTTAGGAAAGAACACATCAACTTTGCAATGCAAAGAAGGATACGTGCATTAACCTGATGCCAAGGATTGGGCGTGTTTCCTTCAACGAACAATATAATTTAAAGTACTCAGCAATGCAGGACACCAGCAAACAACAATTTTTTTATGAACGATATGCATCAAATTACATCTGCATTTTTCAGCAGAGGTCCGTTCTGTGAAAGAAATCCAGGGGGCAAGCTTCCCATCCTCAAAAGACTCTTCTTGGCAGCATATACTTACCTATTTTCAGTGGACTTTATAACTAATTCCATGGCAACATCCATGGTGATCCCAGCTTCCTAATGTGGCATATAGATATACTATTTCAAATAGCAATCACCTAAACAACCATCCGGATGGTTGCAGAATCACCAGAGATTGCACTGATGCGATGGAAAGGTGGACGCTGCTAGGTAAAGAAGGTGCGTGACGGGGGAGGTGCACAAATGTGCAAAAAATGTAGCGATACTCGTATATAGATAGAGATACCAGTAACACATAAACCAGATTAATTAGTAGTAACCACAAACTCCAGAAGGGCTATAAGAAGACTGTCAACTACTCCCATATTAATTAATCTAGTGTAATTTAACGTGGTAGTAATATGAGTTGGTGAGTGATACGTCCATTTTGCATCACTATTCTATATCATAATTTACTGTTATTCACTGATATATTTCATATTAAGAGATGAGAGTTATGTTATTTCATCTGTTTTTGCATGGTTGGTGACTTTTGGAGCATGGACCGCTGCAGTCAGGATTCTGATGGAAAACTTGCTTTTTTGAGGCAAAATTCGCGAAGATCAGAAAATCTGGGAAAATACATGGAAAATTCTATTTTTCCAGAAGACGGAGGATGCCATAAGGGGGAGTGGAGATGGGCCATAGGGGGCCCACACCATCTCCTAGCGCGGGCCACCCCTAGCCGCGCCACCAGGTGGTGTGGCCATCCTGGCCCACTCCCAGATCTCCCCTTTGGCATATATTATCCCCTCGAAACCCTAACAACTGACGAGTGACCACAGAAAGATTCCACCGCCTCTGCAGGGCGGAAAACTACAGAGAGAGAAAGATCTCTCCGGCAGATAGAATTCTGCCAGGGGAATTCCTTTTCGAAGAGGGGAGATCGTCACCATCAACACCACCATCAAGTTGGACTTCATCGGGATCATCATCGGGAACATCATCTCCACCAGCACCATCATCACCACTTCATACCGTTGTAACAATTGGGTTGAATCTTGCATAGTTCTTAGGGGAAACTTTCCCGGTGTTGATTACTTGTAGTAGTTGATGCTATTAAGTGAACCATTGAATTATTGTTATGTTCAGATTGTTGCTTATGATGATATCTTCTCTGATCTTTATCCATATGATGTCTTGTGAGTAGTTCGTTTAGTTCTTGAGGACATGGGAGAAGTCATGTTGTTAGTAGTGGAATTGTGTTGAGAAAGATTCAATAGTTAGATATTTAAGTTGTGGTGTTATTCTTCTAGTGGTGTCATGTGAACGTCGACTACATGACACTTCACCTATATGGGCCTAGGGGAATGCATTGTGTATTTGGCTACTAATCGTAGGGGTTTCCGGAGTTACAGAAACCTGAACCCCCATTAGGAAACCTTTGCACAAGGGATGTCAGGATCTTAGAGTTTAAAGCTGTGGTTAGGTTTCTATCTTAATTACTTTCTTGTACTTGCGGATGCTTGCAAGGGGTATAATCACAAGTATGTATTAGTCCTAGGAAGGTGGGTACATTAGCACAGGTTCACCCACACAACACTTGTCAAACTAAAGAAGATTAATCAACTATATGAAGCGAAAGCACTTGACGATATTCTCGTGTGTCCTCGAGAATGTTTGGTCATCTTAAGTATTACAACCGGCTTGTCCATTGCTAAAGAAAGGATTGGGCCACTTGCTGCATCTATTATTATTGTCTTTTATTTACTCGCACTTTATTTATCTGCATTATCAAAAAACCCTAAATCCGTTTGCTAAGTATTTACAGAGAATTCTTGCTCCAAGCCACGCACAACACCTTCTGCTCCTTGTTGGGTTCGACACTCTTACTTATCGAAAATACTGCGATACACCCCTAAACTTGTGGATCATCAAGACTATTTTATGGTGCCGTTGCCGGGGAGTGAAGCGCTATTGGAGAGTGGAACTGGTAAAGGAAACTTCTACTATGAGTATTGTTTACTTCTGTCAGTTACTTTATTTCAATATGGATAATTCACTGAGTTTCTTATTTCATAATGCTACTACCACTACTAAGGTAGTAGGTGAATCCCCACCTGCTAAGAATGATACTTTTAAAATACCTACAAGAATTATTGATCGTGTTATGGATAACTATTATGTTGGAGATGGAACTGTCTATCCCGGTGATCATTTGCTCTTTATACACGAATTATGTGGGTTGTTTAAGTGTGAAGGTATTACAACAGATCAAGTCAAGAAGAAGTTATTCTCATTATCACTAAAAGGAATAGCTGAGGAATGGTATAGGCTGCTGAAGAATGGTCAAGCTCTTGAATGGGAGGAATTAGTACCTCTCTTTTATTCTAAATTTTACCCTCCTAGTGCGATTCATAAAGATCAGAATCAAATATACAACTTTTGGCCTCTTGATGGAGAGAGTACAGCTCAAGCTTGGGGGAGATTAAAGCTACTAATGCTCAAATGTCCTATTCATGAGCTCCCCATCAAATTTATTATCAATAACTTTTATGCAAGGCTTTCTCTTCATGATGAGGATCTATTGGGTGCTTCTTGTGCTGGATCATTTACACGCATGGAAGAAGGAGCTAAATGGGATCTTCTAAACCGTATTCAAGACAATGCTGAAGCATGGGAGAATGATAAAGGAAGAAAGTCAGGTATAAATTATGATTATGAATGCATTGAATCTTTTATGGGAACCGATGACTTTCGTAATATCAAAAATTCTTATGGTCTAGACTCTCAAGCTATTGCAACTTTATTTTAAGGCTTTTTCTTCCTATATTGAAGTGCCTAAAAAGAAGTGGAATAAGTATCATGAACTTTATAAAGATATTGCTAATTGTGTTCCTGCAAGAAATACTGAAGTTTATACTGCTAATCATGTTTTACCTGAACCTTACATTGAGAAAATACCTTTCCCAGTTAAGATGAAGGAACATTCTATGATAGCTAGTATGGTTAATGAAAGTACAAATAAAGCTATTGAACCTGATGAACAAGTAGCTGTTAAACCTATGATAACAAATGTGAAAGACTTTGTCACTAAATATGTAGAAGAGGGACACACTATCTTTTGTAAGGATATCCCTAATATTGTTTCACAAAGTAGTGTTATGAGAGCTAGTGTCCCTATGTTTTCTATTAGGATAAGTGATCATTGCTACAATAGTTCGTTTGATAGTTATATCATTAAATTTATGCATGATACTGAAAGTTATTATGAGAGAGGAAAGACTGTTCTTATGCATCTCAATAATATCCAGTTTCCTCGTTTTATGCTTAAAGACTTTATGTTGCACTTGTTTTGCCTTCCTATGCTAGCAGGCTCTGGTTTCAACAATTTGTTTGCTTACAAAATTCCCTTGCATAGGAAGTGGGTTAGACTTAAACATGTGTATTTGTGCCTCTTCATGCTCTCTTTCACTTCAATTCATATTCTTATGTGAGCATCATTGAAATTATCATGCCCATCTTAATGGCTATAAAGAAAGAGCTTTTTGGGAGACAACCCAATATATTTTTGCTTTCAGTTTGTTTTTGTTTCTTTGAGTCTTGGGAGTTATTGCTTATGCAATAACCTCTCCTTATCCTTTTGTTTGGTTTTTGTGTCAAGATCAACCTCTAATGAGAGAGAAGTAATATTTGGGAAAGTTGTTGTCCCGAAACAGATTTTTTGAGCTTTGCCGTAAAAATTCATGAAAAATATCTGCATGTCGGATTGAGTTGTAATTTTTTGTGCTTATGCCCCAGGTTGTTATTTAACTTTCGTTAGTTTTGCAATTTTTGATTTGAGCAACAGAAGATTTTTGAAAAAATTGATCTTTACCTGCTGGTCTGTTTTGATAGATTTTTGCCGCTCTTGCATTTGCCTCTTAAATCAATTTCCTTTTTGAATTATTTTGGGATTTCGGAAGGAGTTGTTTCAGTAGCTTATTTTTTGATTGATTTCAGTTGAAATTGAACTTAAAAGGTTTATTACCTCACTTACACTAATGTTGCTAATGAGAACAGTGTGAAGTTTTGTGTGAAAGAAATTTCCAGGTTAGTGGAGAAAATGGTGTAATAAGAAAGTGAAAAGTTTCATGACTCGAGCAATATGTGTATGAAGATGAAGATATTGAAGTTATTAAAGCGGTGACTCTGGAAGAATCTACTAAATGCCAACTTCAGAGACCTGCAGAGTCCATTTTCAAATAGGTAACAAATCTGGTAAGGAAAAGTCCACGAAAAATCTGTCCAGTTATACTTTTGCAGTTTTTATCCCACAAGGAAAGCAACGAAGCAAAAGAGGGACAAAAACGGAGCCAGGGTGGCTCACACCACCCCCTGGCCGCGCCAGCAGGTGGTGTGGCCACCTCGGACTCCGTCTCCGACCCGTTTTCTCCCATTACCTTCCTTTTGTTGTAAAAATTCGTAATATATAATCCCCCGGATCCACCGAGGTTCGTATATCATGTTCTCATCATGTTTTCGTTTCGATCTGTTTCTGACAGGTACAGTCTCAGTTTTGGAGCCACGATGTCTTCCCCTGTATCAGCCAAGGAAGATTCCTCCATGGACATCATCAACCCGTACATGCGTGAGTTGAAGATTCATCCCAAGGAGTTGTTGCTCGAAGATGGGAAGGTACAGATAAAAGAGGTTCAGGGCCCTAAAGGTGAAGGAAATCTGGAGGACAGGATGGAAGCACTGGAGCAAGATGTCTTTAGGTATAAGAAGATGGTGGAACGCGAAGTGGATATCATCCATAAGATTTGTTCCGAACTCATCACCGAGCACCAAAAGGAGACTGCTGAGCTTAAGGATGAAATACTCTCACTCCACCGAACAACCAACCAACTGCAAGCACAACTCTACGACATTCAAAATCAAAGCTGTGAGTATGAGGTTAGGTTTAAACGCATAAGTGCTGCTGCTAGTTTCAGGATGATGGAGACTAGGATGTCTTTTGTTTATGGGGAGCCCTTACCTTGGAAGTCGGACGATGATGAGAGAACACCACCATGACCGAAGGAGTAATTCGTCATCAGGTTTTGGCATCCCCTTGGTTTGTTCCAAGCTTGGGGGAGTGCCGCGGTATCATATCACTATCTTCTATCTTTTTACCTTTTTAGTAGAGTCATATCATGAATAGTGAAGTTATCATGTAGGATGGTTTGCATTATGGAAGTGTCCCCCTCTCGTTAGATATCTATGTTTCCCTTGGTGCGAGTTGCCGTTATGGAATATTAATGAGAAGTTCTATCATTTACTCTTTTGCATATCTTATTAGTTTTCAATTTATGTTATATGTTTGATCTTGTTATTAGTATTGGTATCACTTTGGGATCATTGAGTTAATTTAGTTGGTTTTGGCAAACCTGGCTTGATCAGTAGCAACACTATTATGAGAATTGGATGAAAAAGATAAAAAGTACTCTTAAAGAAATATAATTTCATCGTCTTTCTTTCTTGATTTTCTTGTAAGCTTAGTATTATCTAGTTAAGATCTTTTGTGCTTCCAAGGAAGATTGCATGTTTGTTTTTATCACTTGTATGTCTGTTTGTTTCCTTCAACTCTTATGCTTGCTACCCAGCCTTGCTAGCCAAAAACCTGTACTGAGAGGGAATGCTTCTCGTGCATCCAATCCTTAAAACAAAACCTATGCCATTTGTGTCCACCATACCTACCTACTAGTAATATTGCTATTCCAAGTAAATTCATGTTTTTATCTACCTTCCGAATTAAACTTGCTATGTGAAAATTAGTGACTAAAGCTCTCACGAACTTGATGGCACACTTTACTTTCTTGCACTTAATAAACTTGAACCATTGTGCCCATCTATGTTGCGTATATGCTTGCGCTTTGTAAGTTGTGAATTAGCAGAACCATGCTGTCATGGGGAACGCTTTCAACATTGCACTTTATTTAGTTGATATCATGCTATTTTGTTTATGGATGTCGTCGGTGTGAAATGAAAGATGAGCTTGTAAGTCCATGGAGTTATGTATGTGTGTTAGAGAAATGCCTGGGCCGCTGGTCTAATCCATGCCTAATCATGGTGGAAACCTGCAGCGTAACCATAATGAGCAATCTATGAAGCATTCTTCTTATAAAAAAAGAGACAGAGATTGAGAAAAAAGAGATGAGAAAAGAGGACAGAGAGAAAAAGCACCATTTTCCCATGGTAAATAAGAAGATTGCTGAGATGCTCGTTGTCTGCTTGCCTTGTCATTTTGATATGGGGATTCTTCCGTATCATCGGGCAAGGGGTACCCTGTTGGCGGTTCTCTATGATACACATATACTTACTATGACAAGAACTTACCGGTAACTAAACTTGAGTAGCATGAGGAGCGGCCCTCGTATTCAAGGGACATGAGATTTTCAACTTACAACTTGTCAAGCATATCCTCATATTTGATCACTTTAACCTTAATCACCTAAAGATGCCTATGATAGGGGCAATGAGAGCTTAAAGCTAATAAGTATCATAATTTTTGGAAGCTCTTTATGAAACTTGAAATCCCTGCTTCCCTCTGTGAAGGGCCTATATTTTACTTTTTAGTTGAGTCAGTAAACCTATTCCCTTCTATCTCAAGCAAGTATTTTGAGTTGTTGTGTTTCATTCATTCATATGATGATTTATTCAATCATGTTTCTTTTGTTCCTTGTTTTGCACATTGCTCTTATCTTAGTGTTTACTACTTTGAAAGCTATCATTGAAAACTAGTTATTTGTGAACTCCTCCATATTGTCAACTATTATTCGACCAAGAGCTAAGTTTGCTATTACCAATTGTTATTTAATTTATGTATCTTTATTGTGTTTCCTTTACTTATTGCAAGTTAAGTTATATAATAGTGAGTTGTCTTCTATTATGATTTGTGTATTGATGAATGTGATGCTTCTTGTCCATATTCTTTTATCGACTCTTCACTCCATAAACCTAAGGTCATGTTTATTGAGCTCAGTTTTCGCTTGGGGACAAGCGAAGTCTAAGCTTGGGGGGAGTTGATACGTCCATTTTGCATCACTATTCTATATCAGTTATTCATTGATATATTTCATATTAAGAGATGATACTTATGTTATTTCATCTGTTTTTGCATGGTTGGTGACTTTTGGAGCCTGGACCACTACAGTCAGGATTCTGATGGAAAAGGTGCTTTTTGGAGGCGAAATTCGCGAAGATCAGAAAATCCGGGAAAATACATGGAAAATTCTATTTTTCTAGAAGACGGAGGATTCCAGAAGGGGGAGTGGCCACCCTAGCCCACTGCTAGCTCTCCCCTTTGGCGTATATTATCCCCTCGAAACTCTAACACCTGAGGCGCGACCACAGAAAGATTCCGCCGCCTCTGTGGGGCGGAAAACTAAAGAGAGAGAGATCTCTCCGGCAGACAGAATTCTGCTAGGGGAATTCCTTCCCAGAGAGGGGAGATCGTCGCCATCAACACCACCATCAAGTTGGACTTGGTCGGGATCATCATCGGGAACATCATCTCCACCTGCACCATCATCACCACTTCATACCGCTGTAACAATTGGGTTGAATCTTGCATAGTTCTTAGGGGAAACTTTCCCGGTGTTGATTACTTGTAGTAGTTGATGCTATTGAGTGAACCATTGAATTATTGTTATGTTCAGGTTGTTGCTTATGATGATATCTTCTCTGATCTTGATCCATATGATGTCTTGTGAGTAGTTCTTTTAGTTCTTGAGGACATGGGATAAGTCATGTTGTTAGTAGTGGAATTGTGTTGAGAAAGATTCAATAGTTTGTTATTTAAGTTGTGGTGTTATTCTTCTAGTGGTGTCATGTGAACGTCGACTACATGACACTTCACCTATATGGGCCAAGGGGAATGCATTGTGTATTTGGCTACTAATCGTAGGGGTTTCCGGAGTGACAGAAACCTGAACCCCCATTAGGAAACCTTTACACAAGGGATGTCAGGATCTTAGATTTTAAAGCTGTGGTTAGGTTTCTATCTTAATTACTTTCTTGTACTTGCGGATGCTTGCAAGGGGTATAATCACAAGTATGTATTAGTCCTAGGAAGGTGGGTACATTAGCACAGGTTCACCCACACAACACTTGTCAAACTAAAGAAGATTAATCAACTATATGAAGCGAAAGCACTTGACGATATTCTCGTGTGTCCTCGAGAACGTTTGGTCATCTTAAGTATTACAACCGGCTTGTCCATTGCTAAAGAAAGGATTGGGCCACTTGCTGCATCTATTATTATTGTCTTTTATTTACTCGCACTTTATTTATCTGCATTATCAAAAAACCCTAAATCCGTTTGCTAAGTATTTAGAGAGAATTCTTGCTCCAAGCCACGCATCAACACCTTCTGCTCCTTGTTGGGTTCGACACTCTTACTTATCGAAAATACTACGATACACCCCCTATACTTGTGGATCATCAAGACTATTTTATGGCGCCTTTGCCGGGGAGTGAAGCGCTATTGGAGAGTGGAACTGGTAAAGGAAACTTCTACTATGAGTATTGTTTACTTCTGTCAGTTACTTTATTTCAATATGGATAATTCGCTGAGTTTCTTATTTCATAATGCTACTACCACTACTAAGGTAGTAGGTGAATCCCCACCTGCTAAGAATGATACTTTTAAAATACCTACAAGAATTATTGATCGTGTTATGGATAACTATTATGTTGGAGATGGAACGGTCTATCCCGGTGATCATTTGCTCTTTATACACGAATTATGCGGGTTGTTTAAGTGTGAAGGTATTACAACAGATCAAGTCAAGAAGAAGTTATTCTCATTATCACTAAAAGGAATAGCTGAGGAATGGTATAGGCTGCTGAAGAATGGTCAAGCTCTTGAATGGGAGGAAGTAGTACCTCTCTTTTATTCTAAATTTTACCCTCCTAGTGCGATTCATAAAGATCGGAATCAAATATACAACTTTTGGTCTCTTGATGGAGAGAGTACAGCTCAAGCTTGGGGGAGATTAAAGCTACTAATGCTCAAATGTCCTATTCATGAGCTCCCCATCAAATTTATTATCAATAACTTTTATGCAAGGCTTTCTCTTCATGATAAGGATCTATTGGGTGCTTCTTGTGCTGGATCATTTACACGCATGGAAGAAGGAGCTAAATGGGATCTTCTAAACCGTATTCAAGACAATGCTGAAGCATGGGAGAATGATAAAGGAAGAAAGTCAGGTATAAATTATGATTATGAATGCATTGAATCTTTTATGGGAACCGATGACTTTCGTAATATCAAAAATGCTTATGGTCTAGACTCTCAAGCTATTGCAACTTTATTTTAAGGCTTTTTCTTCCTATATTGAAGTGCCTAAAAAGAAGTGGAATAAGTATCATGAACTTTATAAAGATATTGCTAATTGTGTTCCTGCAAGAAATACTGAAGTTTCTACTGCTAATCATGTTTTACCTGAACCTTACATTGAGAAAATACCTTTCCCAGTTAAGATGAAGGAACATTCTATGATAGCTAGTATGGTTAATGAAAGTACAAATAAAGCTATTGAACCTGATGAACAAGTAGCTGTTGAACCTATGATAACAAATGTGAAAGACTTTGTCACTAAATATGTAGAAGAGGGACACACTATCTTTTGTAAGGATATCCCTAATATTGTTTCACAAAGTAGTGTTATGAGAGCTAGTGTTCCTATGTTTTCTATTAGGATAAGTGATCTTGCTACATAGTTCTTGTGATAGTTATATCATTAAATTTATGCATGATACTAAAAGTTATTATGAGAGAGGAAAGACTGTTCTTATGCATCTCAATAATATCCAGTTTCCTCGTTTTATGCTTAAAGACTTTATGTTGCACTTGTTTTGCCTTCCTATGCTAGCAGGCTCTGGTTTCAACAATTTGTTTGCTTACAAAATTCCCTTGCATAGGAAGTGGGTTAGACTTAAACATGTGTATTTGTGCCTCTTCATGCTCTCTTTCACTTCAATTCATATTCTTATGTGAGCATCATTGAAATTATCATGCCCATCTTAATGGCTATAAAGAAAGAGCTTTTTGGGAGACAACCCAATATATTTTTGCTTTCAGTTTGTTTTTGTTTCTTCGAGTCTTGGAAGTTATTGCTTCTGCAATAACCTCTCCTTATCCTTTTGTTTGGTTTTTGTGTCAAGATCAACCTCTAATGAGAGAGAAGTAATATTTGGGAAAGTTGTTGTCCCGAAACAGATTTTTTGAGCTTCGCCGTAAAAATTCGTGAAAAATATATGTATGTCGGATTGAGTTGTAATTTTTTGTGCTTATGCCCCAGGTTGTTATTTAACTTTCGTTAGTTTTGCAATTTTTGATTTGAGCAACAGAAGATTTTTGAAAAAATTGATCTTTACCTGCTGGTCTGTTTTGATAGATTTTTGCCACTCTTGCATTTGCCTCTTAAATCAATTTCTTTTTTGAATTATTTTGGGATTTCGGAAGGAGTTGTTTCAGTGGCTTATTTTTTGATTGATTTCAGTTGAAATTGAACTTAAAAGGTTTATTACCTCACTTACACTAATGTTGCTAATGAGAACAGTGTGAAGTTTTGTGTGAAAGAAATTTCCAGGTTAGTGGAGAAAATGGTGTAATAAGAAAGTGAAAAGTTCCATGACTCGAGCAATATGTGTATGAAGATGAAGATATTGAAGTTATTAAAGCGGTGACTCTGGAAGAATCTACTAAATGCCAACTTCAGAGACCTGCAGAGTCCATTTTCAAATAGGTAACAGTTCTGGTAAGGAAAAGTCCACGAAAAATCTGTCCAGTTATACTTTTGCAGTTTTTATCCCACAAGGAAAGCAACGAAGCGAAAGAGGGACAAAAACGGAGCCAGGGTGGCTCACACCACCCCCTGGCCGCGCCAGCAGGTGGTGTGGCCACCCTCTGGGGCTCACACCACTCCCAGGAAACATCGTCGATCAAGACAGGCAGAATAGAGAAAAACCCCAAAAGGAGAGAACCCATAAGCTGAATTCGAGAAAATAAACGGAGACCATGAACTCTAGCATACTTACCCTAACCTGCCCGCCTTGTGCATCAAGATCCCCCGTCGTTTGCCGGACCGGCATGACTGAATCCGCCGACATTGCTCGAAAAAAGAGCGCGCCTTCAAAGCCTAGCGCAGAGGCTTCATGGAGAAGGAAGAGGTAGGGGAGTCGGTCCTCATATTCGCTGCCTAGGGGATCCGGTCCTCATATTCGCTGGCTACTACTCCGTATTGGATTTAACTCGACCACTGATAACTGGGGCCCGCGCTAGAGAGCCCATGGGCCCCCAAACGTCACTCACCTAGTTTGACTTGCATTACATGGAGTACTTTTGGAAAACAGATCAAAACTCAATAAATAAAACAAAGGCCCCCCTCTCTTTTTGCGAAAACCCATTACAAAATGGAGACGCTCACAAATGCGTACACACACTCACCCCTATGAATGTAGGTACGCACACTCTACACCTATGAGCACTTCAGAAAGACTGGATCTTGACACTGATATCGCGGGGCTTGAGCTTGATGAACTCACCATAGGTACCTCGCTATATATTGACGGGAATGTCGCCTCTTACTACCCTCATAACCATCCTTCAAAGTCGAGCGCTGAGGCTTCATAGCGAAGGAAGTGCTAGGGGGTTGGAGCTCATATTCGTTGGCTGCTATGGGATGTAATTGAACCACTAATAATGTGGCCCTCGGTAGTGAGCCCATAGACCATAGACACTAGTGACCATTACAATTACTTTGGGAAAACCGAGAAAAACTTAATACAAACGGAAGGCCCATCTCTCTCATTTTTGCGAAAATCCACTACAAAACGCACACGCTCACAAATGCATACACACACTCACCCCTATGAACACATGAACGCACATCCTACCCCTATGAGCACCTCCGAAAGATTGTGTCTTTAGTCTGTCCGGTGGGGGGATTGAGCTTGACGAAGTCACCATAGGCACCTACTACCCTCGTAACCATCCTTCAAAACCGAGTGTCGAGGCTTCATCGAGAAAGAAGAGCTAGAGGAGTCAGAGCTAACATTCGTTAGCTGCTATAGGATATAACTAGACCACTAATAACAATGGGGCCCCAGACATCAAAGCAAGCACGGTGTCAAGTCTTAAACATATATCTTAATGGTGGAGTGGTAGTGCTAACACAAAGATTCTTCAAGGTGATTCTAGTGCTAGACTTATGTCTAAGAGAATCAATTGGGAGGGCCCACTATTCAGTGGATAATAGTCTGTTTTTCTTTTTAGCATGGTTGTGTGGACCCACTTTAGTTCTAAATGCTGGACCAAAAGTAGTTTTCATAGCTACTTCTAGACACTGCACACGCCCTTACTATATGTAGCTTAGAAATTTACTAGCCTCGTGTCTAAGAAAATTGTACGTTGCTTTGAAAGTTTTTCGACAAAGCTTTTGGAGGTACCCATCGAGGGGTCAATTAATATATCACAAAACACTTAGAGTTTTTACAATAGGTTTAACTTCTTGCTAAGATAGATTTTGCATCTTGACATTTTAACGAAATTAGGTCAAACTTGAGGTACAAGTAAGCGCGATATAGATTGCTCTTGAATTAAATGTCTTTTCGGAGGTCTATAGGTGCATCTTGTTGCAGTAAACAATTTCATCACTATGAGTTTCCTACTATCTCAAGAAAGAACATTCTCAATTTTCTGAGTGTGGTGACGAGATTGTTCCTTCCCATAAAGCAAGTCTAAAGAATATGGATCTGAATGACACACGAGGCAAGTTTTCAGACATATATTGTGGACCAACATGTTGTACTTACGATTTCCCATGTTTTATGAGTTCTCAAACTTCCTAGCTAACTTCGCCCACTTGATTGATTTTATGCCGATTTATCAAAATTATTAGGTACAAATTGAACTGCCACAAGTAAATTGTAGGTTGCTTTGAAAGTTTGACAAAAGATCTCTCTTGGAGGTACCCATATATATCGGGGGGAGGGGTCAATTAATATATGGGAAACCACCAGTTTTAATGATATATAGGTACGGTTCAACTTCTTGCTAAGATTTTGCATCAATTTAATGAAATTAAGTTAGACTTGAGCTACATGTAAGCATGCTATACTGCTCTTGAATTAAATTTCTTATTAGAGGTAGATGGGTGCATCTTTTTGTAGTAAACAATGTCGTCGGTGTGAGTTTCCAACTACTAGGAAAGGACATTCTCAATTTTCCGAGTGATGTCATGATCATTCTCTCCCGTAAAGGAAGTCCGAAGAATATTGATCTAAATAAATGCCACAAGCCAAAGTTTTCACACGCACACACACACACACACAAACACAGGCACGTGCCACACTCGTATATACTGTATGAAATGTGATTTAACGAACATTAAGTTGTTATTAACCAATAGTCTTGTTAGAGAAAAAGGCATACATTAAGTATATTAATAATAACTATCTAGAACATGATGGAGTTTGCTCTAGATACTGTTCAACATGAATCCAACTACTCTAAACCATTGGATCTAACAGCCCAACGGTCACGATTGGTACCATGGATCCAATTAAAAACTGCCTACCTAACTCCACCCACTTTAATGACTTTATGTCAACTTATCGAAAATAGGTTAGATTTGAACTAGTATAAGTAAATTTTAGGTTACTCTAAAAGTTCTACGAAAAAGCTTTTGGAGGTACCCATCGGGCGTCACAATTAATATAGGAGAAACCATCCAAAGAGAGTTTTGACAACAAGTTGGATCAAGTCTCGCAAATCCAAACATTTTGCAAACTGTTGGATCTTCTTTTCCATTCCTAGCATCTAAAAAGATTCTACTAATAGTCTTGCTGAGAACGATGAACGCTAGTATGCGCAAACCTCAAAACACACACTTCATTGCTCAGTTTTAGGGTCCTTGTGCTAAATGCATGGACTTGGATGCAATTTTCATTTTTTATAGGTCCTTGATATGTAACTTGTACTTCCATCGACCGTGTTCACTCTCAAGCACATCACACCTACTAGACCAAACATTAGATCGGCCATTGATAGTACTTCTTATTATCTTATCTTTATGTTATCCTATCTCTTACAATACCGTACCATACCACGTACTATATATAGTGTACATATTAACTTTGAAGATTTACCATTGGATCAAGACTGGCAAATCCAAACATTGCTAACCGTTGGATCTTCTTTTCCATTCTTAGCATCTAGAAAGATTCTACTAATAGTCTTTAGCACGATGACCGCTAGTATACGTAAACCTCTAGCTCAAAACACACACTACATTGCTTAGTTTCAGGGCCGTCCTTGTGCTAAATGCATGGACTTGGATGCAATTTTCATTTTTTTGAGGTCCTTGATGTAATTTGCAATTCTACCCACCGTGTTAACTCTCAAAGCACCTCGCTTCCTACGAGACCTACCATTAGATCGGCCATTTGTAGTACTTCTTATCTTACCTTTATCTTTGCCTCTTATCTCTTACAATACCATGCATACCACCACTACATAGTGTAGGGATTAACTTATTTGAACATTGACCGTTGGATCAAGACTGGAAAATCCAAACATTGCTAACCGTTGGATCTTCTTTTCCATTCTTAGCATCTAGAAAGATTCTACTGATAGTCTTTAGCACGATGAACACTAGTATGCACAAACCTCAAAACACATAGTACTTCATTACTCGGTTTAAGGGTCCTTGTGCTAAATGCACAGACTTGTTGGATGCAATTTTCATTTTTATGAGGTCCTTAATGTAACTTGTACTTCCACCGACCGTGTTAACTCTCAAGCAGCCCGCTCTTACTAGACCTACCATTAGATCGGCCATTCACAGTACTTCTAATCTTATCTTTATCTTGTCTCTTATCTCTTACAATACCATACCACTACATATATAGTGCAAAGATTAACTTTGAACATTAACAGTTGGATCAAGACTGGCAAATCCAAACAACATTGCTAACTGATACATTGCAAATGTATCTATAATTTTTTATGTTCCATGCTTGGTTTTATCCACTTTCTTGTGTTTTGTCCACACTTTGGAGTACTTTTCATATGATTTCTTGGACTAACCTATTAACAAGTGCCACAGTGCCAGCTGCCTGTTTTCTGCTGTTTTTGGTTCCAGGGAAGTCAGAAAATGAATATTCTCGGAATTGGACGGGACAAAAGCCAAAGTGCCTATTTTTCCGGAAGTCATCAGATGCCATAATACGAGACGGAGAAGGGCCGGGGGCCGGCCACACCACATGGCCGCGCGGCCAGGCCTGACCCGCTCCAGGGGGTGGTCTAGCCGACCCCAGCACCCCCTCGGCCTCTCCTTATGCCTATAAGATGCCCTCGAGACGAAAACCCTAAGTACCCGATCAAAAATCCACAAAAGAGTCTGTAGCTGCCGTCATCTCCATCCCTAGATCAGGAGGGATCTGAAGCTCTTCCTGGCACCCTGCTGGAGAGGTGAATTCACCCTGGAGGCCTTCTTCATCACCATGCAAGCCTCCGGTGTGATGCGTGAGTAGTTCATCTTTGGACTACGGATCCATGTAGTAGCTAGATGGCTGGTTCTCCTCCTTTATGCTTTCATGTCTAGATCTTGTGAGCTCCGTTCATGGTCAAGATCATCTATTTGTAATTCTGCATGTTGTGTTTGCGGGGATCCGATGGATATTGAGATGCTATTTCAGATTGATTATTGATTCTATCATGTCTTTGTTATTTGTGATCTTGCATGCTTTCCGTTGTTAGTAGCTATCTTGGCCAAGTAGATGCTAGCAACTCCAAGAGTTAGTATTTATGCTCGATAGTGGTTTCAAGCCTCTGGTAATCTGGGAAGTGACAGAAATCTCTAAGGTACTAGATGTGCTGTTGCTACTAGGGAGAAAACAACAATCCTTTGTTCATAGAACAATCGTATTGTTTACATTACACGTAATTCATAAAGCAATAATCTATTGCTTGCAACATAATACTGGAGGGGGTTCGGATGATAACCTGAAGGTGGATTATTAGTCATAAATGCAGTTGGATTATAGTCTATGTATAATGTTGTAATGCCCAATCAAGTCTCAAAGGAGTCAAGATGAGTAGTATATGCATGTATTGCTTTCTCGATGTTTGTCAATTGCCCCACTGTAATTTGTTCACTCAGCATGTTATCTATCTGAAGGAGAGCCACCTCTAGTGAACTATGGATCCCCGTCCTTTCTTTTACATACAATCTACAAACTATTTACTGTTTTGTGTTTACTTTCTGCAAACTACTATTTCCTTCCATTTGATACGTTTAATCCTTTGTTTTCAGCAAAACCGGTGAGATTGGCAACCTCATCGCAAGTTGGGGACAAAGTTCTGTGGTTGTGTTGTGCAGGTCTCCACATTTCTACTAGCACCGGTAGTGCGCCCTGCCAAGGCTCAGCTAGCAACACCTTTGGGGTGTTTGCTTGCTCCTACTGGTTCGATTAAACCTTGGTTTCATAACTAAGGGAAACTTGCTGCTGTGCTCATCATGCATTCCTCTTGGGGTTCCCAACGAGCTCTACATCAACACCGAGCCAGCACTAACCGTTGGATCTTCTTTTCCATTCTTAGCATCTAGAAAGATTCTACGGATAGTCTTTAGCATGATGAATGCTAGTATGCGCAAACCTCAAAACATAGTACTTCATTGCTCAGTTTCAGGGTCCTTTGCTAAATGCATGCATGGACTTGGATGTAATTTTCATTCTTTATGAGGTCCTTGATGTAACTTGTACGTACTTCCACCGACCGTGTTAACTCTCAAGAACCTCACTCCTACGAGACCTACCAAGGTTTAAATAAAATGCAACCGCCCCAATTATCACACAAAGTGGACCACAGTTTCTTATACGTAATACCCAAGTTTTTAGTACTAGGATTCCTAGCTAACTTCGCGCACTTTGGTGACTTCTTGTCAATTTAACGAAATTAAGTCAAACTTTAGCTACAAGTAAGTGTGATAGATTGCTCTTGAATTAATTGTCTTTTCGGAGGTATATGTGTGCATCTTCTTGTAGTAAAAAATGTCGTCGGTGTGAGTTTGCAACAACCAGGAAAGAAAATTCTCAGTTTTCTGAGTGATGATGAGATGATTCTTTTCTGTAAAGAAATTCCGAAGAGTATGGATCTCAATGCCATAAGACAAGCTTCTAGACATATTAGCTATATGGACCAATGTGTTTTACTTACGATTCCCATGTTTTATGAGTTTTCAAGGTTCCTAGCTGACCCCGTCCACTTGTTGAATGACTTTATGTCGATGTATCGAAATAAAAGGTCAAATTTGAACTACGAGCAATAAATTGTAGCTTGGTTTCAAAGTTTTATGTAAAAAGCTTTTGGGGGTACCCATCGAGCAGTCAATTAATATATCAGCTGAGACTGTTCGACTTCTAGCTACTAAGATTTTGCCTCTTGAAAATTTTGAACCCCTTTTGAAAACAATCACATGAAATAAGGAGAGATGGGAAATTTTGATCGGGTCCTTAGGGTTTCTTTATCAGAGGCATCTTATAGGTGAAAGGAGAGGCCGAGGGGGTGCCTGGGCTAGCCACACCACCCCTGGCTCGGGCCAGAACTGGCCACGCGGCCAGGGTGTGTGGCCGCCCTCTGACCCCTCTCCGTCTCGTATTCTGGCTCCTTGTGTCCCTCGGTGAAAAACTGACTTTGGCTTTTGTCCTGTCCAATTCCGAGAATATTCATTTTCTCACTTTCCTGGAACCAAAAATAGTAGAAAACATGCAGTTGGCACTATGGCTCTTGTTAATAGGTTGGTCCAAGAAAGTGTAAAGAAAGTACTCCAAAGTGTGGACAAAACACAAGAAAGTAGATAAAACCAAGCATGGAACATCAAAAATTATGGATACGTTAGCAACGTATCAATAGTGTATGAATAACTTTGAATATTGACCATTGGATCAAGACTCGTGAGTCCCAACATTTCTAGCCGTTGGATCTTCTTTTCCATTCTAGCATCTAGAAGATTCTATTGACAGTCTTCAGCATAATGAATGCTATGCACAAACATCAAAACACACTTCTCCATCATACTAGAATCTTCTCTCTGGTAGCTAATACTCGTTGACTTCTACATGATCTTATCTTATCTTATCTTACCACTATATAGTGTACGGATAACTTTGAATGTTTTCCATTGGATCAAGACTCGCGAATCCCATCATTTCTAGCCGTTGGATCTTCTTTTCCATTCTAGCATCTAGAAGATTCTATTGATAGTCTTGAACACAATGAATGCACTATGCATAAACCTCTCAAAACACACTTTTCCATCATACTAGAATCTTCTCCCTCGTTTCTCTAGACCATGTTACCAAAAATTTCAAGTGTTAGGTAGCTAATAATATTTGACTTCTACACATGATGATACAAAGTACAAGGACCAAATATACACCCATACTTTATAGATGTTGATCAAATTTATATTTTTTTGTGCTTTACCAATTATAATTTTATATAGTGATGATATGTCATACGTTTACTATCTGAGCCTTATTAAGGTGTGCTTTTTTACACAATGCGGGAGTAGTATATTTCTTTGCTTAGACATATGGTCACCTCTGTCCACGCGATGTACATGCTGAGAGAATAAAACATTGGCAGGGGAAGAGGGCAGCATCGAAGAGAAGTTGAAGGCGCTTCCATGTCAGAGCAAAGTTATGATGGGTTTCTGACACGAGGTACTCCTGCGGCCTTACAGTGTACACTCTACTAGTAGTAAATTTCAGGACCTATGCACGTAAAACAAATCGTGTGTTTTCTCTCTCCTTCCCTATGCTCCATCTCTCCTCCCCTTTCCCCTCACGCACCAGTCCAGCTGATCTCTTTCCCCTCGTCCACAGCGTGGTGCTGCGCATGTGTGCCTTGGTACGATGTGTCTCTAGCGTGTTCGGCAGCCGCGTGTTGGTGTGTAGTAGGGACGAGGAGTACATAGGAAGGAAACCACTTTGGTCCTTGGCGGCACAAAAATTCAAAGTTTTCCGGTTTTAAATTTTTTCACTTGCTTCCCAAACATTAGGAGGGAAGGTTATCCAAAAGATCGGCCAAACATGAGGAGGGAAGGCAATTTTGAACCTGTTTTGAACATTGACCGTTAGATCAAGACTGGCAAATCCAAACTTTGCTAACCATTGGATCTTCTTTTCCATTGTTAGCATCTAGAAATATTCTACCGATAGTCTTTAGCACAATGGACGCTAGTATGCGCAAACCTCAAAACACACACTTCATTGCTCAGTTTCAGGGTCCTTGTGCTAAATGCATGCATGGACTTGGATGCAATTTTCATTTTTAATGAGGTCCTTGATGTGACTTGTACTTCCACTGACCGTCTTAACTCTCAAGCACCTTGATGTCTACGCACTTCTATTCTTGTAGACAGTTGTTGGGCCTCCAAGTGCAGAGGTTTGTAGAACAGCAGCAAGTTTTCCCTTAAGTGGATTACCCAAGGTTTATCGAACTCAGGGAGGAAGTGGTCAAAGGAATTCCCTCTCAAGCAATCCTGCAATCAAGATACAAGAAGTATCTTGTGTCCCCAACACACCCAATACACTTGTCAGGTGTATAGGTGCACTAGTTCGGTGAAGAGATAGTGAAATACAAGTGGTATGGATATAAGACAACGGTGCCAGAAAATAGCTTTGATGGGTAGAAAATACTAAAGGCAAACTGAAATAAAGATGGAAGCAAGCAAACATGTAACAGATCTAATAGCAAATGGTGTTTCAATGCTTAGAAACAAGGCCTAGGGATCATACTTTCACTAGTGAAAACTCTCATATACATATATTATCTTTATGATACTACTCTGAACTACTCTCCGGTTGGACACTCTAATCGATGGTAGGGCTATAATAGCACACCTCAAAGTTCATCTTTCCCATCTAGAAAACCCCACAATCACCTTGAGCACTAGATGAGTCCAACAAACACCACAATTTCATAAAGACATCCAACTCCAAATATAACTCATAACAAGTATTTCAGATCTCTAGCCTAAGTGCCACCATGGTGTGCACACTGTCAACTTCACACACATGGGGAGAGCAGAGATCTATTAAAGCACTTGAGTAGCAAGGTAGATCTATAGATTACAAGCTCATGATCTCAATAGGATCATGCATAGAGAGAGAGATGAACACATAGCTACCGGTAGAACCCTTAGCCTCGAGAGAGAACTACTCCCTCCTCATCATGGGAACCAGCAATGGTGATAGAGATGGCGGTGGAGATCGATGGAGATGGCTCCGGGGGCACTTCCCCGTCCTAGCAGGGTGCCGGAACAGAGACTTTCTATCCCCCGAATCTCTCCTTCGGTGGTGGCGGCGCTGTGGAACTTTTCGTGGCTGGAGGCTTGACGATCTAGGGTTTTTGCCTTGGGGGAGATATATAGGCGAAAGAGGCAAGGTCGATGGCCGGCCAGGGGGCCCACACCATGCCCTGGCACGGCTAAGGGGGACCTGCGCCTAGGGGTGGTGTGGCCACCCCATGGCCCTCTCTGTCTCGTATTCTGGCTCCGTGAGTCTTCCGGTAAAATAGGAACTTTGGCTTTTGTCCCGTCCAATTTTGAGAATATTCATTTTCTGACTTTCCTGGAACCAAAAACAGTAGAAAACAGGCAACTGGCACTGTGGCATCTTGTTAATAGGTTAGTCCAAGAAATCATATGAAAAGTACTCCAAAGTGTGGACAAAACATAAGAAAGTAGATAAAACCAAGAATGGAACATCAAAAATTATAGATACATTTGCAATGTATCAACATCCCCAAGCTTAACTCATGCTCGTCCTCGAGTAGGTAAGTGATAAAAAGAAAGAATAATTTTTGAGGTGACATGCACCATCATAAACTTGATCAAAGTATTTGTAAAACATTCAAAGCTGGGTTCATAGTACTTCAATCATAACAAGAAAGACAAAGTTCTAACAATAAGGCAAAGAAACTATGATGCAACATGAAAAGGCACAAACAAAAGATTCATGAATAACAATGCTTTGCAAGGCGTTTGTTTGTTTCACATGAAGAAAACATAGCATAGTGTCATTCAGCTTGTCCCTCATAGAATAGCAAACATAAATGCATAGGACACCTTCAAAGTTCATAAGAGTGACTAGATACAAATAGTTTAAAACAAGCAATATCAAAGCTATGCATCAATCAACAAGTCTTGGGACAATGCACATAGAACTAAGAATGGCCACTATGCTCTCAAAGTAGGTGCATAAAGATAGAAGGTGGAGACTCAATATAATGGTGGAAGAAAGGCCTTCATAGAAGAAGTAGGGATTCAAGTCTCATAAAGAGCTTCCAAAAATTATGGTACTTATAGCTTTCAGCTCTCATTGCCCCTATCATAAGCATCTTGAAGGTGATTTAAGGTTAAAGTGACACAACTAAGAGGATATGCTTGACAAGTTATAAGCCAAAATCTTATGCCCCTTACTTACGAAGACCGAACCTCATGCTACTCAACTTTAGTCACAAGTAAGCTCTTGTCATTGTAAGTACATGTGTATCATAAAGAACCGCCAATGGGGTACCCCTTGCACATGATACAGGAGCTATCCCATAATTAAAATGACAAGGCAAGCAGACAATGAGCATCTCAGTGATCTTTTTATTTGCTATTTGCATAGGTTTTTATTGAGGATGCTTCATAGAGTGCTCATTATGGTGATGCTGCAAGTTTCCACCATGATTAGGCATGGCTTAGGCTAGCGGCCCAGGCGTTTCTCTAACACACATACAAACTCCATGATCTTACAAGTTCCACTTTTATTTCACACTGCCGGGATCCATAAGCAAAAGAACATGATATCAACGGGGTACAAAGTACAAGTGCAATGTTGAAAGCATTCCCCATGATACATGGTTCTGCTAACTTCAACTTATAAAGCGCAAGCATATACGCAACAAAGAAGGACCCAATGGTTCAAGTTTATTAAATGCAAAAAAGTAAAGTGTGCCATCAAGTTCGTGAGAGCTTTAATCACTAGTTTTCTCATAACAAGTTTAATTTGGAAGGTAAACAAAAACATGAATATACTTGGAATAGCATATGCTAGTAGGTAGGTATGGTGGATTCTTTGGAATAACTTGGTTTAGGGAGTTGGATGCATGAGTGGAACTCATACTTGGTTACAGAGGCTAGCAAAAGACTGGGAGCGACCAACTAAGAGAGCTCTAATGGCCATAATCATGCAGAGCGAGAAAACATCATTAATCAAAGCATAAAGTGATACTACAAGTTGAAAACTAAAGGATCATAAAGGCTATGGTGACTTGGGATAGTCATAACATGGTGTGAGCATGTGCCAAGTCAACCCAAATAAATCATCAAAGGAGAATACCACAATACTATGCTTTAATATGCTAAAACAATGCATGATTCATCCAAGGCACATTAAGCAATATCAATTGTTTATAACAAGTCATGCTACAGCAAAAAATACTAAGCATAACACGAAAACAATATCAAGCATGACATGACAAAGCATAGGCCACAGTCAAAAACAAGCTCCTTTTTACCACTTAAGCATGAACTTTCCTACTCTTTTCCAATCCAAAGCAAACTATTTGAAAACCAATGTATGAAAGAGGGCGTCCAACCAATTTATTCAGCAAACTAAGAAAACAAAGCAAACAAAAAACCAAAATGAAAACGAAAAAGAAGACGCTCCAAGAACAACACAACTGTGTATGAAACAATAAAAATGAAGTGTTTGGAAGAAACCTGGGATTTTTATTGATGAAGAAGGGGATGCCTTGGGCATCCCCAAGATTTGATGCTTGTACTTCTTGGATATTTCTTGGGTTGACATGCGTGGCATCCCCAAGCTTGAGCTTTAGTCCATCCTTCATCTCATTACTCATTCCTTCCATACACCTGAAATTTTCTTCATACAAAACTTCACACAATCTTTATTAGCAACATTAGTGCACTCAAGATAATAAGTCATTGGGTTCAGTTCCAACTTCAATAAAACTTCCAATTAAACACAAGCTACTGTATCACTTTCGTCAAAAAGCTCAATTCCGCAAAAGAACTCAAAAAGGAACCAACAAGAAGCAACTGCAAATAAAGGCAGAAATCTGTCAAAATAGACCAGCAGGTAAAGACGAATTTTTTCGAAGCCCTTCTGTTGCTCAAATCGAAACGTGTTGAACTAACGAAAGTTAGATAACAACCTGGGGCAGAAGCACAAAAATTCACGCCTCAAAAGGACGTACAGAGATTTTACACGAATTTTTACGGTGAAGCACAGAAATCTGTTTCGGGACAGCAACTTCCCCAATCATTACTTCTCTCTCATTAGAGGTTACTCTTGACACAAAAAGCAAATAAAAAGGATAAGGAGTGGTTATTACAGAGGTAATAACTTCCAAGACTCATCTAAAACTTTTGGGTTATCTCCCAATAAGTATTTTTCTTTAACGCCTTTAAATTAGGCTTGATAGTTTGAGAAGATGCTCACATAAGAAATATGAATTGAAGTAAAAGAGAGCATTAAGAAGCAAATTCAAAACACATTTAAGTCTAACCCACTTCCTATGCATAGGAATATTGTAAAGAAACAAGTCATGAAAGCACAAAGCAACAAGCATAGGAAAAGCAAAACAAGTGCAACTTCAAAATTTTCAACATAAAGAGGGAAAACTTAATATTGTTGAGATACATAAAACCATGTTTCCCTCTCTCATAATAAATTTCATTAGCATCATGAATAAAATTAAAAATATAACTATCACAAGAAACATTCTTATCATGAGCCACATGCATAAAAGAATTAATACTCTCCACATAAACATAGTCATTCTTATTAATTGTAGTGGGAGCAAAATCAACAAAATAGCTATAATTATTATTCTTATCACCATAATCATCAAATATAGGAGGCATATTGTAATCATAATTAATTTTCTCCTCAATAGAAGGTGTATTGAAAATATCATATTCCTCATTATAATCATCATATATTGTAGGTTTGGTATCATCATAAGCAATAGAATAGCTATCTTCCAAAGCTGGGGAACTAAAAAGATCATTTTCATAAGAACTAGCTTCCCCAAGCTTAGACTTTTCCATAGCATTATCAATAATGGTGTCCAAAGAATTCATACTAACAACATTGCTATTAGCATGCAAATAAAGTTCCATAGGTTTTTTAATTTTCTCTTCAAACACTTCATGTCCTAACTCAAGATAAATACTATAAAGCACTCTAATTTTGTTGTTGTTTTCCATTAAGCCTAACTAGTGAAAACAAGAAACAAAAAGACAAAATTGCAGAATCTAAAGGAAATAACTTCGAGCACTCACACCGGAGGATGTGAGTACCTTTTACCTTACCTCCCCGGCAACGGCGCCAGAAAACAGCTTGATGTCTACGCACTTCTATTCTTGTAAACAGTTGTTGGGCCTCCAAGTGCAGAGGTTTGTAGAACAGCAACAAGTTTTCCCTTAAGTGGATTACTCAAGGTTTATCGAACTCAGGGAGGAAGTGGTCAAAGGAATTCCCTCTCAAGCAATCCTGCAATCAAGATACAAGAAGTCTCTTGTGTCCCCAACACACCCAATACACTTGTCAGGTGTATAGGTGCACTAGTTCAGCGAAGAGATAGTGAAATACAAGTGGTATGGATATAAGACAACAGTGCCAGAAAATAGCTTTGATGGGTAGAAAAGACTAAAGGCAAACTGAAATAAAGATGGAAGCAAGCAAACATGTAACAGATCTAATAGCAAACGGTGTTTCAATGCTTAGAAACAAGGCCTAGGGATCATACTTTCACTAGTGAACACTCTCATATAAATATATTATCTTTATGATACTACGCTGAACTACTCTCCGGTTGGACACTCTAATCGATGGTAGGGCTATAATAGCACACCTCAAAGTTCATCTTTCCCATCTAGAAAACCCCATACTGTCACCTTGAGCTATAGATGAGTCCAACAAACACCACAATTTCATAAAGACATCCAACTACAAATATAACTCATAACAAGTATTTGAGATTTCTAGCCTAAGTGCCACCATGGTGTGCACACTGTCAACTTCACACACATGGGGAGAGCAGAGATCTATTAAAGCACTTGAGTAGCAAGGTAGATCTATAGATTACAAGCTCATGATCTCAATAGGATCATGCATAGAGAGAGAGATGAACACATAGCTACCGGTAGAACCCTTAGCCTCGAGAGAGAACTACTCCCTCCTCATCATGGGAACCAGCAATGGTGATGGAGATGGCGGTGGAGATCCATGGAGATGGCTCCGGGGGAACTTCCCCGTCCTAGCAGGGTGCCGGAACAGAGACTTTCTGTCCCCTGAATCTCTCCTTCGGTGGCGGCGGCGCTGTGGAACTTTTCTTGGCTGGAGGCTTGACGATCTAGGGTTTTTGCCTTGGGGGAGATATATAGGCGAAAGAGGCAAGGTCGGTGGCCGGCCAGGGGGCCCACACCATGCCCTGGCGCGGCCAAGGGGGACCCGCTCCTAGGGGTGGTGTGGCCACCCTGTGGCCCCTGTCCGTCTCGTATTCTGGCTCCGTGAGTCTTCCGGTAAAATAGGAACTTTGGCTTTTGTCCCATCCAATTCTGAGAATATTCATTTTCTGAATTCCTGGAACCAAAAACAGCAGAAAAAAAGGCAAATGGCACTGTGGCATCTTGTTAATAGGTTAGTCCAAGAAATCGTATGAAAAGTACTCCAAAGTGTGGACAAAACATAAGAAAGTAGATAAAACCAAGCATGGAACATCAAAAATTATAGATACATTTGCAATGTATCACACCTTGCTCCTACGAGATCAACCATTAGATCAGCCATTCGCGAACTTCTTATCTTTATCTTGTCTTATCTCTTACAATACCATACCACCATTGTATAGTGTACGAATTAACTTCGAACATTTACCACTGGATCAAGACTGGAAAATCCAAACATTGCTAACCGTTAGATCTTCTATTTTCCCTTAGCATCGAGAAAGATTCTATTGATAGTCTTTAGCACGATGCATGCTAGTATGCGCAAACCACAAAACACACACACACACACTTCATTATTCAGTTTTAGGGTCATTGTGTTAAATGGATGGACTTGGATGCAATTTTCATTTTTTATGAGGTCCTTGATGTAAGTTGTACTTCCATCGATCATGTTAACTCTCAAGAACCTCTCTCCTACGAGACCTACCATAGTTAAAAGAAAATGCAACCAACCAATTATCACACAAACTAGACCAACGGTTTCTTATATGTAATGCCCAAGTTTTTAGTACTAGGATTGTTCAAGCTTCCTAGTAAACTTTGCACAATTCAGTGACTTCTTGTTGATTTAATGAAATTAGATCAAACTTGAGCTACAAGTAAGCGCGATAGATTGATCTTGAATTGAATGTAGTTTTGTAGGTAGATGGGTGCATCTTCTTCTAGTAAACAATGTCGTTAGTGTGAGTTTCTAACTATGAGGAAAGAAAATCCTCAGTTTTCTGAGTGATGACGAGATGGTTCTTTTACGTAAAGAAAGTCTGAAGAAGATGGATCTCAATGCCATAAGCCAAGATTTTAGACATATTAAGTGGACCAACGTGTTTTACTTACGATTCCCATGTTTTAGGAGTTTTCAAACTCCCTATGTAGCTAATTAACTTTGCCCCACTTGAATGACTTCATGCCTATATTTATCGAAATTTGGTCAAACTTGAACTACAACAACTAAATTATTGTAGGTTACTTCTAAAGAATTACAAAAACCTTTTGGAGGTGTACCCATTGGGGGCTCAGTTAATATATCAGAAAACAACCGAGAGTTTTGACAATAGGTTTTTAACTCCTTTCTAATTAAGATTTTGCATCTTGACAATTTAACAAAAAATTAGCTCAAACTTGAGCTACAAGTAAGCGCGATAGATTTTTCTTTAATTAAATGTCTCTTTGGAGGTAGATGGATGCATATTCTTGTAGTAATCAGTACCACCGGTGTGAGTTTCCAACTATCAGGAAAGAACATTCTCAATTTTCCGAGTGATGATGAGATTATTGTTCGTTTTCATAAACAAAGTCTGAAGGATATGGACCTGAACGCCACAAGCCAAGCTTTCAGACATATATACTGGACCCTCATGTTGTAATTATGATTCCCGTGTTTTATGAGTTTTCAAACTTATTCCTATAGCTAACTTTGCCCACTTGAAATTGATTTTATGTCGATTTATTGAAATTAGTTCAATTTTGAACTACAAGTAAATTGTATGTTGCATTGAAAGTTTTAGGTTTTTTGGAGGTAACCATTGAGGGCTGATTTAATATATCACAAACCACCAAGTTTTAACAAGAAGTCCAACTTCTTGCTAAGATTTTGCATCTTGACAATTTAACAAAATTAGATCAAACTTGAGCTACAAGTGTCAACACCCGAATTTTTAATCCTAGATGCCTGTTATGCCATACACCGCAATCCCAGGATTACCATTTTTGCGAGACATAACAGATTGGATATCACAGTACATCATCCATTACAAACCATAATAAGGTCTTACACAAATAAAGGATCTCATGATCCAGTCTTAATACAATCAAGTAGCAGAATAAATAGCGTAGCGGTGGGGTCCATCTTCAGTGTCACAGGAAATGCTGACGATGGGAGATGATTCTAGTTGTCATAGCCATCCTGTTATCCTCCTTCAGGGTAGTCCTCCTCATAGTCTAGCCACGGTAATAGCCAGGGACAAAAGCCATGAGTACTCTTTAAGTACTCGCAAACTACCACTAACAAGTAAAGATAGTTCTAGTAGGAAATGCTAAGTTCTAAGTTTATTTGTAAAGTTAAGTTTGAAACGTAAGCTCAGTTCAGAAACAAAGAAAGATAAAATAAAGTTTGAAAACACCTAAGTGGGAACTTAGTTGTCATAGTCACAACTTATGTTGTGTTCAAGTCATGTCACAATTCATTTCATAAGTCATTTTGAAAACATCTGACAACGGAACAGTATGGCCACTCCAACTGTCCATAACCACGGACGTGGCTATTCAAATAGTTTGACACTCTATAGATGTGGTACACTTTCAACACAAAATTCGATACATCAGTAAGGGATAACCCTAAATCATCATACTTAGTATGCAGATAATCAAACATAACCTTTCCTTTACACACTCTAGTATAAGCACCTCTCCTATGAGCTTGGCCTCCCAGCCATGACCATCTGTCATTCTGGGCACTTCATAGGTGGATATCATTGAGAGGAAGCCTCAGCTCAAACCTCTCCCGCGAGGGAACTAATACTAATGCATATAAACTTCCGGCTAAGCCTTACCCAATTCAGGTATTATGGTTGTACGGTAAAATTGGAATGGTATCGCATCCGAACCCAACCATCAGTTTTGTAAAAAGGGCTAAGGCTCATGCCTCAACATTTTCATCATCATAAACCATTTGTGGTTCTCAACACATGTCAAAACATCTCAATAGAATGACTCATCGTTCCAAAGTTTTCACAAGTCATTTTCACCAAGTATTCCCATCTAAAGTGATCAAGTTTTGGTTTAGCTCTAAACTACTAAGTTAAGAGTGTTCACTAATGTGGGATGCTAATATCAATCTCATGCCATAGAATGACATCTAAGTCTAACTAGATAGGTCAAGTTTTATACTCTTTATGCTATCTATAAACAAGGTAAAGAACTTTGGTAAAGTAATGAAAGTAAAGCTTGTAAATAAAACTTGGAGTAGGTATAAGTCAAAAAGTATAACCAAAGCATGCCTAATGCATTTGCTTAGGTCATCTAGCTTGCAAGGTCTAGCTTGCATTGTTAATGATGGCTTCCAAGTAATCACTTGCATGGTTAACTTGTATAATGCTAGCTTGCCTTGGTTGGTGCAGTGGTTGAAATTCTCCTCTTCTTCTTCGGGGTAGAACTCCTCCTCCTTGTAGACTTGGTCGATACTATCGTATATAAATACATACGGAATACACAATCACCAAAAAATACTTAACTAGTCTACTTATCACACTAAGGCACACATTTGATGATCTAGTATCCTCACAAACATCACAAGGTTTAATGAACTAGTTTCATTTATTTTATTGGAGAAAAGTAATTTCTACTCATTGAAATTAACTAAGATTTAATATCTTCCAATTAAAATATGGGATCATATGGACACATGTCATCACCACATATTCTAATATATGGGAATGTGATTTAAAGGTTAGAGCACATCTTAATAAGTTTAAGTTTAATATTTAATGATTTAAAGTGACTAGAAATGCCTATATAGCATTATTTTGGTACTAGTCCAAAGTCACTGCATGCAAACCTTAATATTAATACATATTCAGATAGTTATGGTTAAATGTGATTTTTAAGAGTTGGAATCAACTGAAAAGCCATTATGGTTGATTTTATAAAAATGTTTGAGTGTGAAAAAGCTTCTGTCTTGTTATTTTATCTAGGAGAGATCTGTAACACTAAATGATTTAAATCCAATGGGCTTGGATAGATATTTTCATTACCTTTCCAACAAAATTGGAATCACTCAATTTGGATTTGCAAAAACTCCCTGAATTAATTTTCAAACTAAAGGACAAAACTAAGTTTAAGTCTAAAAAGAAAAATCTAGATTTGAATCATAGGGCCAGCGCGGGAACACTAACGGGCTGGCCCAATTTCACTCTACGGCGCTAAGGACTGCTGACAGGGGGGTCCCGCCTATCAGTGGCTCATTAAACGCGAAGTGGCACGCAGAATTATGGACCGTAGGATTAGAGCTAGCAACTACGGCTCACATTCATCATCGTCGACGGACACCTCGCCGGCGAGGTGGAACCCTAACGGCTCAGTGGGGGTGCGGTGAGGGCGTACCAAGGCTCCAGCGAGTGCAGCGAGGCGGGAAAACGAACGAGGAGACAATGGCAGGCTCAGACGAAGTCGCGGCAGCTCCGGGGGTGGACGAAATCGACGGGAGCGTCTCCTCCTCTGCTGCGGCTATCTCTCACGAAATTCCGGCGGCTGGCTGCTCGAGCTGCTCTGGCAAGAGGTGGGGAACGATCAGTGGAGAGAGGGGAGTGTGAGAGTGTGACGAATTGGTGCTGGGAGGCTCCCTTATATAGGCCCGGCGAGGCGGTAGAGAGGTGTGGGCGAAGCTCATCGGTGACGACGGCACAGGGGGCTATCAGCGTGGGCGAGATAGGTGGACGGTGGGCGGTTCCCTGGCGGTCAACTAGGTCTTAATGGTGGTGCTAGGGGCGGTGGATTGCGGTCGGGAGCATCGTGCGCTCTGAGAGACAGAGGCGGTGCTCGACATAGTTCCCGGTGTCTGTGGGTCGATCGGCGGGGTAAGGGCGTGTCTGGCGGGTTGAGGTGGTCAAGGCGGAGTGGTGCACGCTTTCTGGGGTCAAGGCATGGCGTGTGGCGTGCTGTCGGCGATAGCGCTCTAGTGTGCGCTGGCGCGGCGCAGGGACTTAGTGCGGGGCTTGGCCTCGGTGGTCCAGGGGCTAGAAGGGGTCGTGGGGTGGACCGTGGACGGCGGTGAGGTCACGCCTCCCTTCCTAGAGCGGCGGAGAGAGGCTGGTGGTCTCCTGCGGCGTGAGCATGTTTGGCCGGCGAGCATGGCCTCGGGGTGGCGCGACACTGTGGTGCTAGGCCATTTGGTAGGTCCTTGATGGCCTGGTTGGGGTTAGGGGAGACAAGGGAATTGAATTGGGTTCAAATGGCTCGACAAATTTTGATCAAAAACAGTGATAGTTAGGCCAGTTTGATTCTGCTCACCAAGTGTTCGACACAATTGCCATAAGAATTCAACTTTTGAATTTTGAAATGAAATTTGGTGGAGTTGTTAGTCACATGCTTGAGCATCTCTGGTTGCTAGGATTTGCTAAGTTTAAGTCATTTGGGTGGTTTTTGAAAAAGGGTGATCTAGACATATGAACTAGATTCCATTTTCAAATGTCTTTTAAATTTAGAGTTTGAATGTTTTTGGAAGATCACAAAGTGGGCCTTGGTACATCACTACTTGTACTAGCAAGGGTTGCAAAGATCCACAATCGTTTTTGTTGGAAATTGAGTGCTAGGAATACCCAAAGTGGGCTAGTTGATTAAAATGGCAAAAGTGACCATTTCCATTATTAATTGTATTTGATTTCTTTTTATTTGGTTTTTGCTTGGGAACGATCTAAATGATGTGGCATTCATCTTAGAGTCATTTTACAACCATTATAACAAACAATCATGGCAGTTCAAAACAACTCCTATTTAATGCAACACACATATGAATGCTTAAATATTTTAAATGGAAAAAAAATTGTTAACCCTAAATTGGGTGATTTGGATCTTGATAACTTGGATTAAAGTTTTTGGATGTTACAAACCTTCCCCCCTTAAACAAAATCTCGTCCCGAGATTTAAGAAAGAAAACTAGGAACTAAAGAGATCTAGGAACTCAGTCCTAATGTAATCTTCTAGCTCCCAAGTGGCTTCTTCTTTGGTATGGTTGCTCCATTGGATCTTGAGAAATTTGATACTCCGATACTGGTGGTTCTGTAGGCTTCCTCCAAGATACGGATGGGCACTTCACGATACGTCAGATCCTTGTTGATATCAACGGCTCGGTGATCGATGTTCTTGAAAACTTCAGTCTTCTTCGGCACTTCTAGGCATTTGCGAAGTAACGAGATATGGAACACATTGTGGATGGCAGACATCTCTTCTGGCAGTTCCAGTTGATATGATACTTCTCCTCGATGATTCAAAATCTTGAAGGGTCCGATATATCTAGGGGCTAACTTTCCTTTCAGACTAAAACGTTGCGTTCCCTTCAATGGTGAAACGTTGAGATATACAAAATCTCCGACATTGAAAGTCAGGTCTCTCCTTCTCTTGTCATCATAACTCTTCTGTCTGGATTGGGCGGTCTTCAGGTGCTCACGGACTTTGTGAACCTTCTCTTCGGCTTCTCAGAGAATGTCGGGTCTAAAAATCTGACTCTCTCCTACTTGCGACCAATTCAAAGGGGTATGACACTTTCTTCCATATAGGAACTCAAATGGTTCCATTTGCAAACTGGCTTGATAACTGTTGTTATATGAGAATTCTGCGAATGACAGACAATCTTCCCATTTTGATCCGTACTCTAACACACAAGCTCTCAACATATCTTCTAAGATTTGGTTGACTCTAAGCTATGCTGAAATTCAACTTGGTTCATAATCCTTCTTGGACTTTCTGCCAAAATCTCGAGGTCAATTGGGTTCCTCGATCCGATACTATGGTCTTGGGGGTTCCATGCAGACTAACAATTCTGGCAATATACAATTCTGCTAGCTTCGGACTCTGGTAGGATGTCTTGACAGGTATAAAATGAGCTACCTTGGACAATCTATCAACAATGACCCAGATTGAGTCATTTCCCTTACTAGAAGTAGGCAAACCGGTGATAAAGTCCATTCCGACGGAATCCCATTTCCATTCCGGAATCTGCAATGGTTGCAACAATCTTGCGGGTCTCTAATGTTCTGCTTTGACTCTTTGACAGATATCACACTTGGCGATGTAGCTTCCGATTTCTCTCTTCATCTTGTGCCACCAAAATTGCTCTTTCAAATCTTGATACATCTTCGTTCCTCTGGGGAGGATAGAATAAAGAGTATCATGAGCTTCTTGCATGATAACTTGCTTCAACTCTGAATCTGCTGGCACATAGATACGTCATTTGTACCACAAAACTCCTTCTTCGTCTTCGGTGAATCCAGGTACTTTCCCTATACCAATACGACATTTGATTCCATCGATACTTGCATTTCCCTTCCGGGCTTCCTTGATTTGGCTAATCAAAGTGGGTTGAAGTTCAATGATAGCTAATAATCCTTTGCTAACTAGCTCAGTTCTAAACTGCTCCAACTCCTAATACAAACTTGGTTGCTTCTCCTTGATCATGGTGTTTAACCTACACGGCAATCTGCTAAGAGCATCTGCTACCACATTGGCTTTGCCGGGGTGATAGTGAATGTCAAGGTCATTATCCTTGATTAACTCTATCCATATCCGTTGCCTCATATTCAGCTCCTTCTGAGTGAAAATATACTTCAAGCTCTTGTGATCTGAGTAAATCCCACAACGATTACCCATAAGGTAATGACGCCATGTCTTCAATGCCAAAACTACGGCTGCTAACTCAAGATCATGGGTAGGATAGTTCTGCTCATGTTGCTTCAGTTGTCGAGATAGATATGCGATGACTTTGCCTTCTTGCATCAATACATATCCGAGACCAATCTTGGATGCATCACAATACACATCAAACAGCTTCTTGATATCTGGCATGATCAATATTGGGGCTGAAATCAATCTCTTTTTCAACTCTTGGAAACTTGCTTCACATTTGTCGGTTCATTCAAACTTCTTGTCCTTCTTCAACAATTGGGTCATGGGTCTTGCGATGCTCGAAAATCCTTCTACGAACTTGTGGTAATATCCCGCTAATCCGAGAAATGCACGGACTTGGGTTTGAGTGGTTAGGGCTTCCCATTCTTCGACATCTTTGATCTTGGCGGTATCAACAGCAACTTCTCCGGCAGACACAATATGTTCTAGGAATCCTACTTCTTTCAGCCAAAACTCACATTTGCTAAACTTGGCATACAACTGATGCTCTCAAAGGGTTTCAAGAATGATTCTCAGATGTTGCTCAAGATCTTCTTCTGACTTGTAGTAGATAAGTATATCGTTGATAAACACCACAACAAACTTATCTAGAAAATTCATAAAGATCTTTCATGAGATTCATGAAATAAGCAGGGGCATTGGTTAATCCAAAATACATGACCGTATACTCATATAATCCATAACGAGTAGTAAAGGCGGTCTTCGGAATATCCATTGCACGAATCTTAAGTTGGTGATAACCAGTCCTAAGATCGATCTTAGAGAACACATTGGCACCAGTCAACTGATCAAATAGATCCTCTATCTTTGGCAATGGGTACTTGTTCTTGATAGTGACGTCATTCAGCTTCCTATAATCTATGCACAAACGGTTGCCTCCATCTTTCTTGTCGACGAATAACACGGGCGATCTCCATGGCGATGCGCTTGGTTGAATCAAGCCTTTATCCAGCATAGCATCAAACTGCTTCTTCAGTTCCACTAACTCTGATGGGTTCATGCTATAGGGTCTCTGGGCTATGGGACCGGTTCCAAGAATCAGTTCAATGATGAACTCAATATCCGTATCTGGGGGCATACCAGGCAATTCATCTAGGAATATGTCGGGGTATTCACAGACTACTCTGACTTGGTCTATGGTGGGTAGGGCTAGACTCTTGTTGCACTTGAATTGACGGAGCAAAGTTTCAGATATATGCTCTACTGATACTCCAGAGCTACTGGTCATGGTGATGGCTTTCTTGGCACAATCTATCAATCCTTTATGCTTTGACATCCAATCCATTCCTAGTACTACTTCCAAACCTTTGGTTCCAAGTACTATTAGATTGGCATAAAAATCTATCCCATGTATTCTGATAGGCATATCTTTGCAAAATTTTCTAGCTTTTGTAGTTGAACCGGGTATTTGAACTATCATGATATGCTTAAAGTTGGTTGGGTGAATCTTACTAGTGCATGCAAATTCTTCGGTGACAAATGAGTGCGATGCTCCAAAATCAAACAACACTCTTGCTAAAACTGAGTTGATAGAAAACATACCCAACACTACATCTGGTGCTTCTTGGGCTTCTTCGGCATTCTTGTGGAAGAGACGGCCGTTGCGGTTGTGAGGGTTCCTTGGGGCGAATCTTCTTCCTGGTTGAACACGACGCTGCTGTTGAGCTGGGGCATTCACATTGGCAGTGGCGGCAATCTTCTTGGGACACTCATTGGAGTAGTGACCCTTCACTCCACACTCGAAACAAGTAATCTAAGACTTGTCTTTTGCTTCCATGAGCACAACATTGCTTCTAGTTCGGGGTGCAGTGTTGTTGTTGTTGTTGGACTTGGGCGGTGCACGGTTGAAATTGCTGGAGTTGCTGGGATGGTTGTTGTTTCCTCCGGACTTCACATTTCTTCCGCCACGGTTGGGGTAGCTTGGGCGAGACATTGGGGGTCGATTGTTCCGCGGTGCATATCCGGCAGACGGGTTGGGACGATACTTCGGGTGGCTGTTGGATCTAGCTTGGTGCATCATCCGACGTTTGCGGTTGTCGTTTGCTTGATTAATCTTCCCTTCCATTTGAATGGCAAAGTCGACTAGCTCTTCGAGATCCTCGAAACGGATGTTAACGAGGACTGTCTGCATCTCATCATGTAGTCCGTTCAGGAATCTCTCCTTCTTCTTGGCCTCCATGTTGATCTCATCAGGTGCATACCTGGCGAGGGACAAGAATCTGTCACGGTACTCCACTATAGTCATTCTGCCTTGCTTTAGCTCTCTGAATTCATCTCTCATCCTGGTGACTAGACCCTGCGGCACGTGGGTGCGGCTGAACTTGATTTTGAATGCTTCCCATGTCATTACTTGACCATGGTTCATTGCGCAGGTGCTGTTCCACCATGCTCTTGCATCTCCGGCCAAATAGTGGGTGGCAAAAAGAACTTTCTCATTGGCATCCACTCCGATGACCTCTAACTTTTTCTCCATGGTCTGTAACCAATCATCAGCGTCCAGCGGGTCTTCAGACTTGCTAAAGATTGGGGGATTGGTATTTTGGAAGTTTTTGAGTTTGGATCCATGATGATTCTGATTTCCATGGTTCTGTTTGTTGTGAGACATCTGGGCGATCTGCTGCAGGGTGGCTAGATTAGCTTGGCGCTCTGTCCTACTAGCTTCACGGTCTACAATGAGTGTCTGCAAAATCTGCAGCATTGGGTCTTGCGATGAGCTGCTCCCTCCTTGGTTTCCACGAGTGGTTTGAAGATTGAGATAGATAATGGGGTAAGAGGGAAATTCTAAGGTTCATGGTTTTGGTTTCAAAGCTAAAACTTTGAGTTTGACTCAGGTTTTGTGACTAACTTCTTTTCATTCATTCAAGCAAAGCACACGATACAAACACACACACACCACAACATCAAAGGAAAACAGATGGTTTTAAGAACCATTCTGTAAGCTAAGATACAATGGGACCAATACTCCTCACTCCTACGATAGTGCTCTAGTGCATCTACTCATCATCGATGAAGTCGGAGTCATCATCGTCGGTGTAGAAGTCCATAGCATCATCCTCCAGATAGTCATCATCATTACTGAGGTACGAGTGAATATCCCCTTGGATGTCTTCACCTTCCTCTTCTTCTTCTTTAGCTGCAAGCTGAGTTTCTTGCTCCTTGATGGTCTTCTTGAGGTCAGCCACCTTCTTGCAAAGACAGTCGATGGTGCGATCCTTCTTTGCGCGTTGACGTCGAAGAGACTGACGATCCTTGACAAGCAGTGAGAAAGTCTGGGCCTTCTAGGTGGCAATGGCAAGGTTGTGGTTGGCGAACTGTCTAGCATTGTCCAATTCCTTCTGTCTGTCGTACAGCAGGAAGTCGAGGTTCTCCACTTGACGCTTCAGCATCGGGTGACTTGGCATCTCTAGCGGCATTCCCATAGAATCACGCCTTGCATAGTGAACAAAGCGGGTTCCTTGGATTAGGTTGACATTCTGTGCGTAGAGACGAGCGAGAGCTTCATGAATTGCCCTGGCTAATCCATCTAGCCAGTTGTTCTCTCTCACGGAGAACTGAATCTTCTCGGACTTTGGTGCTTCTAACTAGCCTCGAAGATCAGCAACTACTAGCAATTGTAAATCTCCTCCTGGTGGACCATTGAGTTGAGCTCCAAGGAATTCCGTATGTGGACGCTCCAAGTACTCAGACAGTGAATCAAGATCCCTCTCGAAGATCAGTTGGCCTCCGTTACCCAACTGGTAGAACTTTCTGTACTGAACTTCCATCTATAAGAATTTAGGATGAGAAAGTTAGTGAAGTGATCAAGTGTGTAAATTTTTTATGTAGTAATGTAAGAATTTTGAGGAACATGTATTTTTGAGAGAAAGAATCCCAAGGGTAAGAGAGGAAATAGGTTTTCACAAATACTCACTTTGGTTTTTGAAACTAAGTTTTTGTTTCAGACGTCCATTCTAACTAGGGTCTCCTATGGTCAGGATGGCTTTGATACCAACTTGTCAACACCCGGATTTTTAATCCCAGCTGCCTGTTATATCATACATTGCAATCCTAGAATTACCATTTTTGCGAGACATAACAGATTGGATATCAAAATACATCATCCATTACAAACCATAATAAGGTCTTACATAAATAAAGGATCTCATGATCTAGTCTTAATACAATCAAGTAGCGGAATAAATAGCATAGCGGTGGGGTCCATCTTCAGTGTCACAGGAAATGCTGACGATGGGAGATGATCCTAGTTGTCGTAGCGGTCCTGCTGTCCTCCTTCAGGGTAGTCCTCCTCATAGTCTGGCCACGGGAATAGCCAGGGACAAAAGCCATGAGTACTCTTTAAGTACTCACAAACTACCACTAACAAGTAAAGATAGTTCTAGTAGGAAATACTAAGTTCTAAGTTTATTTGTAAAGTTAAGTTTGAAACCTAAGCTCAGTTCAGAAACAAAGAAAGATAAAAAAAAGTTTGAAAACACCTAAGTGGGAACTTAGTTGTCATAGTCACAACTTATGTTGTGGTCAAGTCAAGTCACAATTCATTTCATAAGTCATTTTGAAAACACCTGACAACGGAACAGTATGGCCACTCCAACTATCCATAACCGCGGACGCGGCTATTCGAATAGTTTGACACTCTACAGAGGTGGTACACTTTCAACTCAAAATTCGATACATCAGCCAGGGATAACCCTAAATCATCATACTTAGTATGCAGATAATCAAACATAACCTTTCCTTTACACACTCTAGTATAAGCACTTCTCCTATGAGCTTGGCCTCCCAGCCATGACCATCTGTCATCCTGGGCACTTCATAGGTGGAAAACATTGAGAGGTAGCCTCAGCTCAAACCTCTCCCGCGAGGGAACTAATACTAATGCATATAAACTTCTGGCTAAGCCTTACCCAATTCAGGTATTGTGGTGGTACCCGATAAAATTGGAATGGTATCGCATCCGAACCCAACCATCAGTTTTGTAAAAAGGGCTAAGGCTCATGCCTCAACATTTTCATCATCATAAACCATTTGTGTTTCTCAACACATGTCAAAACATATCAATAGAATGACTCATCATTCCAAGGTTTTCACAAGTCATTTTCACCAAGTTTTCCCATCTAAAGTGATCAAGTTTTGGTTTAGCTCTAAACTACTAAGTTAAGAGTTTTCTCTAATGTGGGATGCTAATATCAATCTCATGCCATAGAATGACATCTAAGTCTAACTAGATAGGTCAAGTTTTATACTCTTTATGCTATCTATAAACAAGGTAAAGAACTTTGGTAAAGTAATAAAAGTAAAGCTTGTAAATAAAACTTGGAGTAGGTATAAGTCAAAAAGTATAACCAAAGCATGCCTAATGCATTTGCTTAGGTCATCTAGCTTGCAAGGTCTAGCTTGCATTGTTAATGATGGCTTGCAAGTAATCACTTGCATGGTTAACTTGTATAATGCTAGCTTGCCTTGGTTGGTGCAGTGGTTGAAATTCTCCTCTTCTTCTTCAGGGTAGAACTCCTCCTCCTCGTAGACTTGGTCGGTACTATCGTATATAAATACATACGGAATACACAATCACCAAACAATACTTAACTAGTATACTTATCACACTAAGGCACACATTTGATGATCTATTATCATCACAACCATCACAAGGTTTAATGAACTAGTTTCATTTATTTTATTGGAGAAAAGTAATTTCTACTCATTGAAATTAACTAAGATTTAATATTCTCCAATTAAAATATGGGATCATGTGGACACATGTCATCACCACATATTCTAATATATGGGAGTGTGATTTAAAGGTTGGATCACATTTTAATAAGTTTAAGTTTAATATTTAATGATTTAAAGTGACTAGAAATGCCTATATAGCATTATTTTGGTACTAGTCCAATGTGGCTACATGCAAACCTTAATATTATTACATATTCAGATAGGTATGGTTAAATGTGATTTTTGAGAGTTGGAATCAACTCAAAAGCCATTATGGTTGATTTTATAAAAATGTTTGAGTGTGAAAAAGCTTCTGTCTTGTTATTTTATCTAGGATAGATCTATAACTCTAAATGATTTAAATCCAATGGGATTGGATAGAGATTTTCATTACCTTTCCAACAAAATTGGAATCACTCAATTTGGATTTACAAAAACTCCCTGAATTAATTTTCAAACTAAAGGACAAAACTAAGTTTAAGTCTAAAAATAAAAATCTAGATTTGAATCACAGGGCCAGCGCGGGAACACTAACGGGCCGGCCCAGTTTCACTCCGTGGCACTGAGGACTGCTGACAGGGGGATCCCGCCTGTCAGTGGCTCATTAAACGCGAAGCGGTACATGGCATTATGGAGCGTAGGATTAGAGCTAGCATCTATGGCTCACATTCATCGTCGACGACGGACACCTCGCTGGCGAGGTGGAACCCTAACGACTCAGTGGGGGTGCGATGAGGGTGTACTAGGGCTCCAGCGAGTGCGGTGAGGCGGGCAAACAAACAAGGAGACGATGGCAGGCTCAGGCGAAGTCGCGGCAGCTCCGGGGGTGGACGAAATCGATGGGAGCGTCTCGTCCTCTTCTGCGGCTATCTCCGGCGAAATTCCAGTGGCTGGCTGCTCGAGCTGCTCCGGCGAGAGGTGGGGAAGGATCAGTGGAGAGAGGGGAGTGTGAGAGTGTGATGAATTGGTGTTGGGGAGGCTCCCTTATATAGGACCGGCGAGGCGATAGAGAGGTGTGGGAGGAGCTCATCGGTGATGACGGCACAGGGGGCTATCGGCGTGGGCGAGATAGGTGGACGGTGGGCGATTCCCTTGTGGTCAGCTAGGGCTTAATGGTGGTGCTAGGGGCGGTGGATTGCGGTCGGGAGCGTCGTGCGCTCTGAGAGACAGAGGCGGTGATCGACGTGGTTCCCGGCGACCGTGGGTCGAGCGGCAGGGTAAGGGCATGTCTGGCGGGTTGAGGTGGTCAAGGCGGAGTGGCGCGCGTGGTCTAGGGTCAAGGCGCGGCGTGTGGCGTGCTGTCGGCGACGGCGCTCTGGGGTGTGCTGGCCCGGCGCAGGGACTTAGTGCGGGGCTTGGCCTCGGTGGTCCATGGGCTAGCAGGGGTCGTGGGGTGGACCGTGGACGGCGGTGAGGTCACGCCTCCCTTCCTGGAGCGGCGAAGAGGGGCTGGTGGTCTCCTGCGGTGTGAGCATGTTTGGCCGGCGAGCATGGCCTCGGGGTGGCGCGACACTGTGGTGCTAAGCCATTTGGTAGGTCCTTGATGGCCTGGTTGGGGTTAGGGGAGACAAGGGAATTGAATTGGGTTCAAATGGCTCGGCAAATTTTGATCAAAACAGTGATAGTTTCTGTTGGAAATTGAGTGCTAGGAATACCCAAGGTGGGCTAGTTGATTAAAATGGCAAAAGTGACCATTTCCATTATTAATTGTATTTGATTTCTTTTTCTTTGGTTTTTGCTTGGGAATGATCTAGATGATGTGGCATTCATCTTAGAGTCATTTTACAACCATTAGAACAAACAATCATGGCATTTTAAAACAACTCCTATTTAATGCAACACACATATGACTGCTTAAATATTTTAAATAGAAAAAGTTTTTGTTAACCCTAAATTGGGTGATTTGGATCTTGATAACTTGGATTAGAGTTTTGGGATGTCACAACAAGTAAATGCGATAGATTGCTCTTGAGTTAATTGTCTTTTCGGAGGTAGACAGGTGCATCTTCTTGTAGTAAACAATGTCATCAATGTGAGTTTCCAAATATCAGGAAATATCATTCTTAATTTTCCGAGTGACGACAAGATTATTCCTTTCTGTAAAGACAATCTGAAGAGTATGGATATGAATGCCACAAGCCATGTTTTTTAGACATTTTATCTTACCACTATATAGTGTACGAATAACTTTGAATATTGACCATTGGATCGAGACTCGTGAATCCGAACATTTCCAGCCATTGGATCTTCTTTTCCATTCTAGCATCTAGAAGATTCTATTGATAGTCTTGAACATAGTGAATGCACTATGCATAAATCTCTCAAAACACACGGCTCCATCATACTAGAATCTTCTCCCTCGTTTCTCTATACCATGTTACCAAAAAATTCAAGTGTTAGGTAGCTAATAATCTTTGACTTGTACACATAATGATACAAAGTTGAAGAACCAAATATACCCCCATACTTTATAGATGTTGATCAAATTTATATTTTTTCCACTTTACCTATTATAATTTATTATAGTGATCATATGCCAAACGTCTATTATCCGAGCCTCATGTGCAGGGCACGTGCAACTTACTAGTATCTTATCTTATCTTACCACTATATAGTGTACGAATAACTTTGAATGTTGACCGTTGGATCAAGACTCATGAATCCCTACATTTCTAGCGGTTGGATCTTCTTTTACATTCTTGCATCTAGAAGATTCTATTGATAGTCTTGGACATAATGAATGCTATGCACAAACCTCAAAACACACTTCTCCATCATACAAGAAGCTTTTCCCTTGTTTCTCTAGACCATGTTATAAAAAAAATCATGTGTTAGGTAGCTAACAATATTTGACTTCTACATGATGATACAAAGTACAAGGACCAAATGTACACCCATATTTTATAGATGTTGATCAAATTTATAATTTTTTGTGCTTTACCAATTATAATTGTATATAGTGATGATATGTCATATGTCTACTATCTGAGTCTCACGTGCAACTTACTAGTATCTAATAATCATTAACTTCTACATGATCTTGCCACTATATAGTGTACAAAAAACTTTGAGTATTGACCGTTGGATCAAGACTCGTGAATCCCAACATTTCTAGTCGCTGGATCTTATTTTCCATTCTAGCATCTTGAAGATTCTATTGATAGTATTTATTACAAAACACTATATAGTGTATAAATAACTTTGAATGTTGACCGTTGGATCAAGACTCGCGAATCCCAGCATTTCTAGCCATTGGATCTTCTTTTCCATTCTAGCATCTAGAATATTCTATTGATAGTCTTGAACACAATGAATGCACTATGCATAAACCTCTCAAAACACACTTCTCGATCATACTAGAATCTTCTCTCTCGTTTCTCTAGACAATGTTACCAAAAATTTCAAATGTTAGGTTGTAACATCCCAAAAATCATGTTTCAAAACTCATTCATATCATTCTTGCATCATTCATTCATATAGGGTTTTTCTCAAAATCATTTAGATGCATAAACTTCGGCTATGATTTCATGTGTGCAAATTCAACTCAATTGGCCATCACCCTTTGAGATTTGAATGCTTAGGTACTTGTTTGCTTGCCTCCATTGATGGAAAAACTAGGTGAAGCTTTTAACCCAAGATTCCAAATTTAGAAATATTTTCTAAACCCTATTTCAAACTATAGACAAAGAGACAAAGTCTCTGTTTATTTCAAAGATCCAAGCTTGACCAAGCCTTGCAAGGTAACCACATGGTTATTTGACTATTTTTGAACCCACAAGAACCTTGCAAAAATTCCCAAAACAGTTTGAATTCAAAAGGATTTGAATTCATATCAAAAATCAATTCAGAAAATGGAATTAGAAAAAGAAAAGGCATAGGCAAAGGAAAAAGGCCGAGCGCCAGGATTCTGGCCCAGCAGTGGATCAAGCCCATCAAGCCCACCCGGGGATTTTTCTGTTCTTCTCTCACGCGCGAGCGCACGCGTTAAGTCGCTGACAGACACACCCCACCGCCACCTCGCACTCTTCGCTGACGAGCGGGCCCGGTCCACGTCGCCCTCGTCTTCCCCAGACCACGCCTGCGACCACGCCCAGCTGTGTTGATGGCCGGTAATGGCGCCGAATTGAGCATTTAACCGCGAAGCGTTTCGCCGATTCCCGGCTATAAGATCCTCTCTGCCTCGCGATCTTTTTCCCCCAAACACCTCGCTCACTCCGCCACCAGGCTGTCCTCAATCAGCTTTGCACCACCGCAGACAGAACCTCTCCGGCGATCGATTCCGGTGAGCCTAGTGTTCCCCTCTGCCTCTCGTTCTTACAATCTGACTCAGCGTGTTTTTGCGCACCTCCTGACCTCACTAGTCCGTCTCAGATTTCGCCAGTCGCCGGGTTCCACTTGACACCGCAAGCACCGGGCGACATCAACTCCGACGAGTTTTTCCCAATGCAGACCGCCTCGCCTTCCCGTTCATGCACACGACGCTTGACCTGTGAACCTAACCGCGTCATTGTTTTGCCTTGGGGTGATCCACAGCTCCATCCTCGACGAGCACCAGGACCTCCCGACGCCGCCACGAACTCCGGTGAGGAATTGCCACAGACCCCGAGCGCCCCTTGACCAACCACGAGTACCTTGAGCTTCGCCGTGACCCCTCGAGCCGGTGAGCAACTCCTTTTCTCCTCTCCTCGGCAACGCTGCCGACCGACCGTTTCGCCACCGGTAGCCACCGCTCCACCGCCAGATTTTGGCCAGGGCAATAGGAACCGTTAGATCTGCATCTGATGGCTTGGATAGAATGACTAATCGAAGGGGTACGCGATGATCTGAGCCGCACCTGCCCCTTTAAATCCAGCGGTCTGTATCACTCGATCCAGACGAACCGGTACCGACCAATTAGACAGTGACGCGTGGCTAGGGTTAGGTCTGAAAATAGATTTAAAACCAGAAATTTGATCCAAATTCAAATGCCTATATCTTTTGAATTCCACGTTGGAATTTTGCAAACTTTATACCGTTGGATTCAGAAAAACAAGACCTTTCTGCCTATCCTTTTTGTTTAGCAAATAGTAACCATTAGTTTTGCTTAAATTGTAGAAACTTGTTTGAGGCCTTTTTGAGTATAGATTTAGTTTAGTATTTTGTTTTAGGGTTAAATAAATTTGTCTTGGTTACTTTGTGACTTGTTTAGATTCTGTAATTTTGCCCTTGATTGGTAGAATTTTCAAAAAATCACCACTTAGTAGATTCAGGCATGCATGCATTCATAATATCCTTGTTTGTATATATTTGTGTGTAATTGTGTGCTACAACTTTGTGTGTAGATTTTGCTAGTGATTGTGATTGTGACGAGTGCTACTCTCCACACTACCAAGGCAAGTGATATCATCATGAATATTCCATTCCTATATTTTTATATGCATTAGTATTATTTTTCTAAATACAGGACTTGCATGGTTTTTTGCTAAGTATAAACTTTGCTATGGGAAAACCTATTAGGTGAAACCTTAGTGAAAATTACCTAAGTCAAGATTCCTATTACTATCATGCTTAGCCTAGCTACTAGAAAACAAGGGTGGTTTATTTATTCATACTATAGAAAAATTATTCTAAGTCTAAGGACTTGTGTTTTATTTAACAAAACAACTAAGTTAATGAATCTCCAGGTGGAATGGGACTTGCTTGGTGGTTTTGGTTGAGTGGTTCACGAGGCCCATGTCTATGGTTTACCTTGGTGTATCTCACTTGTGGATGGCCACCCAGGAAACAAAGAGATTTGAGATGTCAAATGTTGAGAAGCTTCAAGTGCAACCACTTGGCATTATGGGCTCTGCCATGATCTTAGGTTGCTAGAACTTAGTCTCTTGGACAGTTGGTGGTAGAGGGAATGATAGGTTGGAGCGCGTCCATTTGACTAAGGAAAGGCTTCTGAAGGATCTTGTCTTGGGAAACCAAGTCTTGTGGGGAAAGTGCACCACCTCTGTAGAGTGTAAAACCTAAGTACTTAGCCATGTCCCTGGTAAAGGACAATTTGAGCATCAAGACATGGAAACTTCAAGAATCTCATCACTCCAATTTCTAAATAAAACTTATGGGTGAACAAGGGTAAAAAGGATCTTCAGTCCTTGATTGGTAGATGCCTTGAGTGGATCTTTAGTCTTTGATTGGTAGATGCCTTGGGTGTTTTGTGCCAAGCAAAAACTTAGTGTTTTCAAAAGATAAGGAAAAATCTATTTTGAGCAATGCAAGCCTAAGCTCCACCAGCCAAATGCATATAGTATTATAGTCCACCTAAAATATACTAAGGTATCACTTGCCAATACTATTCCAAAGTATTGACCCTCTGTGGCTGTAACTTGTAATGTTGCAGGTTATTCCGATGATGATTAGGAGTCATGAGTCTACACTCAACATGCTTGCCTGTGGCACATGAAGATGAAGGCTTATGTTTATTTACTTATTCCATAAACTCTTGTATTAGGCCTTTGGCCCTGAGTTGTAAAAGACTATGTTTTATCTCTGGAATGACTATAATAAACGACCTTTGTATCTGTGTACTTCATCTTAAACTATGGATGCTAGCTTTGATCCAGGGACTAGCATTGCAATCACAGGGATCTTTTCCTTTAATAAGGAGGGATCTTACAGATGGTATCAGAGCACTGTGTTGCCTGTAGGATTATGACCCTAGGATTGGAAACCACTAGGGATCTTTTAACTTCTTCTACACTTGTCTTTTCTTCTCGTAAACTTTTCTAATCTTCTCATTCTCATCTCTATTTGTAGATGAACTCCATCAACGAAGCCGTGAAGAAAGGACCACTCATGACCATGACCTTGGAGTGTGAGACTGAGTTTCCCAAAATTATCAAGGACCTCATGGAGACCATGGGAGTACATGGAGCAGCTGTGTACAAAGGCTTTCCAGTGATGGAGGAAGGAGTGGAGTATTGGTGGGTGCAACTTCACTTGTACAAAAACAAGGAAGACAACCACAAAGAAAAGGGCTTCTGCATGTACACCAACACTTTTATGCACACTACATTCTTTGAGTCAGCAAAAGAAGCAGCTTGGAAGACTATCAAGGAACTAAGTGCTAGAATCAAGTGCAGGATGCTCAACCTCCAAAAAGACTTAGAGAAAGAGAAGGAACATACCCAAGAGTTGGAAGTCACCAACCAAACCTTAAGAGGAAATATTATAGACTTAGTGATAGAAGCATGTGAACAAGATAGGGTGATTGCCACTAGGAACATTGTGTTAGCCACCAGATCCAGTGAGATAGGATTGTAAGCGCACTTCGTTAGTTGGACCACCACCTATCACCTTATTTTCCAAAATGATACCTTAAATAAGTTTGAACCTTGGTTGATGTAATGAATTTTTGTATGCATGACTTGAGTGATTTGTGTGTTCCAAGAATGTGTTTGGAATGTTGACTTGATTATCTTAAATTGTGTTGTTCTAACTTTTTCAAACTTATAAATAGATGCCTATTGCCATCAGCACTGTTGAGGAGTTCCAGGCTACCCGTTTTGGTCCTCGTATCGTAGATCTTACTACTTTACTCGATCTCCCTCTTCCTATCATTACGGTGCACCCACTCACCAAGTTTGAGAGGAAGGACCTTTGGGGCTTCAAGGTGAACCAGCCAGACGCTTGACGAGCCTACTACGGAGGCCATCGTCTTCAAGCTTATGCGATGACAAGGAGAGAGGCATGGAGGTTGTCATGCAGGATCTGATAGACGACGTTAGGGCCACTCCCGACAGGTTAGAGGCACTCACTTCCACGCCTTCGAAGGCGTGATGACGACGGAGAGTCCATCGACTTTGAGGACAACTCGAGGGTCACAAGAGAGCCGATCGCCTGTACCTCCGTGACTTAGAGACTCTTATTAGGCACGTGGATACCGATAGGACCAATGTCATGCTTAGTAATGACGAGCTCCAGGTGCAGCTTCGCGAGAAGGACAAGCTCTTCACGCAGCAGGACGAGATAGTCAAGAAGATGGAGGCAAAGTTCGAGACCCAAGACCGTAAATTCAGGAGTCAAGAGAAGCGTGTCCAGGATAGGAACAAGAGGATTCGTGATATGACCGAGGAACTGCAGTCCAAGGACTTCGAGTTAGAGCAGCAGCAGACAGTGATTGAGAGGCTTCGTTCCCAGAAGAGGGCTCTCAAGGCCAAGATCGACTCTTTGACCACTACCATCGAGGAGAACAAGACCGCAATGGAGAACGCAGGTCTTACCTTTGTCGAGGAGGAGATTGATCTTGCCGAGTAGACTTGGCTACTCAGATATCTTTATTTACCGTACTGGTTATTTGTGAACTTATTGTTGGACCATCCGACATGTGGATGGCTTGCCACTTGTGTGTTTTTACTTTGAGACTTTTGTTATCTTGTTGTTAAGTTTTTATCCTTGTGTTGCTTGCCATGTGTTGCTTGTGTAATGTATTGTGCATAAATCATGTAAGGGTATCTCATTCTTATCTCTATATGAACAAACCACAGATGCCTCCCCGTCGCGCAAACACCAACCCCAACCCCAACATTACCCCGGAAATGCAACAGATGATGAATGCGCAGACACAACTTATGCAAATGATGACGACATTCATCCAAAACCAGAACAACAACAACCCCAATAACAACAACCCCAATAATAACAACAACAACAACTCTCCAGGTTTTGATATGCTTACCAGATTTCGCGTGCGAGGCCAGCTAAGTTTTCGTGAACGACGATCCCATGGTGGCCAATGATTGGCTACGCTTTGTGAACAAAGACTTAGTGATCGTGGGATGCAGATGCTGAAAAGGTCAGGTTCGCAGCACATTTGTTGGAAGGACCAGCCGCCGCATGGTGGGACAATTTCCAGATCACCACACCTATTGATGAGGTGACTTGGGCTATCTTTGAAGATGGCTTTTGGACCACTCATATCTCACCAGGTATGATGAGCCTGAAAAAGAAGGAATTCCACAACCTGAAGCAACGCCACCACAGTGTGGCTGAATATATTGAAGAGTTCAACAATCATGCCGCTATGCACCGGATGAGGTTGACACTGATGCGAAAAGAAAGGAAAAGTTTCTGGAAGGCTTGAATGATGAGCTGAATCTGCAGCTGTCTGTGGCATATGTTCCAACTTATCACTGCCAGTGACAAAGCTGTTATTGTGGAAAATAAAATGAAGCAAGTCGAGAGTAGGAAGAGGAAACACCGACAAGCACAGCTGAACGTCTCATAAATGATCTCACTATGATGATAGTGTCATTTCAGATCCCACAAGCATGGGAAATTTAACAAGCACCACAACCACAACCGTCATGACAACAAGCATCATCGCAGTCATGACAATGATAAGTATAAGAATCACAAGAGTGGACATAAGAGCCACCACAGTGGAAGTGGAAGTCAGCCTAAAAGGGACATCAGTCAGGTTGAATGCTTCAAATGCAAGAAGCTGGGGCATTATGCTAATGAGTGCACTGAGAAGAAAGTTGAAGGACCTAACAAGCCCAATCCTTTTCAGAAAGGACAGGTTAACCACATCAATGTGGAGGAGGTCTATGAAGAGCCCGATGTCATGTTGGTAAGTTCAGACTCAATTCCATCTCAGCATTTGTACTCTTTGATACTGGAGCATCTCATTCATTCATATCAAAGGCATTTGTTGATAGAAACGGGTTTGCATCTGAAAACATTGGGTGTCCGATAAAAGTTAGCTCTCCGGGAGGAGATATGATAGTGAGTCTTGGATGCCGGAATCTAGTCATAGAAATCGGAAAACATAAGTTTCCAGTAAACCTAATAATCCTGAATTCCCAAGGATTGGATGTAATTTTGGGAATGGATTGGATGGCTAAGTATGAGGGAGTACTAGATTGTGCCAATCGTACAGTTTTACTCACAACCCCTGAAGGTAAGAGGATAAAATTTAAGTCCAATTTTAAATCTAAAGGGAGTAAGCTGAATTCTCTTAAGGGGGTTAGCATGGACAGCGTGCCAATTGTATGTGAGTATCCGGATGTGTTTCCAGAAGAGTTACCGGGAATGCCACCAGATAGAGATGTAGAGTTTATAATAGATTTGGTACCAGGTTCTGGACCAAGAGCAAAGAGGCCTTATAAAATGTCAGTTGACGAACTTAAGGAACTCAAGAAACAACTTGGAGAACGATTCTGTAAAGGATTCATCCAGCCAAGTTCTTCATCTTGGGAGCTCCAGCTTTGTTCAGAGAAAAGAGAGATAGAACTCAAAGATTATGCATAGATTACCGTTCTCTCAATGAGGTAACCATCAAGAACAAATATCCTTTGCCAAGAATCAATGATTTGTTTGATCAGCTAGAAGGAGCATGTGTGTTTTCGAAGATTGATCTTCTCGCTATTTTCAACTCAAGATAAGAGAGCAAGACATACCTAAAACAGCATTCACCACAAGGTATGGATTGTATGAGTACACTGTGATGCCTTTTGGTTTAACCAACGCTCCAGCATACTTCATGAATATGATGAACAAAGTGTTCATGGAATTTCTCGACAAGTTCGTTGTCGTTTTTATCGATGACATCTTGGTCTACTCCAAGAGCAAGGAAGAGCATGAAAGACATCTACGCTTAATACTTGAGAAACTAAGGGAACATAAGCTTTATGCCAAATTTAGCAAGTGTGAGTTTTGGTTAGAGGAAGTTGGATTTCTTGGTCACGTTATGACAAAGGATGGTGTAGCAGTTGATCCTGCTAAAGTTTCGGCTGTGACAGAATGGGAATCCCCTAAGAACGTAAAAGAGGTTCGTAGTTTCCTTGGTTTAGCAGGTTACTACAGAAGGTTCATTGAATTTTTTTCTAAGGTTGCTAAACCAATGACAGAATTGTTAAAGAAAGATAAGAAATTTTCTTGGTCTGAAGGATGTGAACTCAGCTTTCAAGAATTAAAGAAGAGACTTGTGTCAGCACCAGTTCTGTGCCTACCAGATTTAGAAAAGGATTTCCAAGTGTATTGTGATGCTTCGCATCAAGGATTAGGTGCCGTACTTATGCAAGGCGGAAAAGTTGTGGCTTATGCCTCGAGACAACTCAAAACTCATGAAGTAAATTATCCTACCCATGATTTAGAGTTAGCCGCTGTTGTCCATGCACTCAAAACATGGAGACATTACCTTTTGGGAAAACGTTGTGAAGTATTCACCGATCATAAGAGTTTGAAGTATATTTTCACCCAGAAGGAAATCAATATGAGACAAAGGAGATGGCTAGAACTTATCAAGGATTACGACTTGAGTTTGCAATACCACCCCGGTAAAGCAAATGTAGTAGCAGATGCTCTAAGTCGCAAAGCGTTTGTAAATGGCCTTACCAAAGGTGAATTGCCAGATGACTTGTGTAAGCAATTCAAGGAACTCAGGTTGGAGATTGTGCCAGAAGGACATCTCATGTCTTTGGATGTTCAACCCACTCTGTTGGATAAGATTAAAGAAGCCCAAAAGACGGATAAGGAAATCGAAAAGATTAGGGAAAGGATTAGCCAAGGGAAAGCTAAAAGTTTCCATATGGACGAACAAGGTACTTTATGGCACGGGAAACGTATTTGTGTTCCACAAGATCCGGAATTGCGGAAACTGATTCTACAAGAAGCCCATAACTCTCCATATTCTATTCACCCGGGAAACACCAAAATGTACATGGATACGAAAGAAAGATTTTGGTGGAGCAATCTCAAAAGGGACATCGCCGAACACATTGCTTTGTGTGATGTGTGTAGTAGAGTGAAAGCAGAGCATCAGAAACCAGCAGGTTTGCTTCAACCAATGCCTATTCCTGAATGGAAGTGGGAAAATATTGGTATGGATTTCATTACCGGATTACCAAGGACCAGGTCAGGGTATGATTGCATATGGGTAGTAGTGGATCGCCTAACTAAAGTGGCTCATTTTATACCCAGAAGACAACTTATACCAGTGCCAAGTTAGCCAAAATCTACATGAGCAGAATTGTATGCCTTCACGGTGTACCTAAGAGTATTGTGTCCGATAGAGGAACTCATCACTTCTCACTTTTGGAGACAAATTTCATGAATCTTTAGGAACGAGGTTGGAATTCAAGATCGCTTTCATCCTCAAACTGATGGACAAACAGAAAGGACTAATCAAATTCTTGAAGACATGTTGAGGGCATGTGCCCTAGACTATGGAGCAAGTTGGGATGAAAGTCTGCCTTACGCAGAGTTCTCTTACAACAACAGTCACCAATCTAGTATTGGGATGGCACCATTTGAGTTTCTCTACGGAAGGAAGTGTACCACCCCATTGCTATGGAATGGTGTGGGAGAAAGAAGTTTGTTTGGACCAGATCTTATCAAAGACGCCGAAGAGAAAGTCAAATTGGTTAGGGACAGGTTGAAGATAGCACAGTCTCGACAGAAAAGCTACGCAGATGCTAAGCGTAGAGAAGTCACTTACGAAGTTGGGGATAGAGCTTATCTTAGAGTATCACCACTACTTCGTGGAGTGAAAAGATTTGGAGTCAAAGGAAAGTTAGCACCAAGATATGTTGGACCATTCAACATTCTAAGTCGCAAGGGAGAAGCTGCATATGAAATCGAACTTCCAGCATCTTTATTAGCAGTCCATAATGTTTTTCATGTGAGCCAGCCAAGAAATGTCACCCAAATGGAAGAAACATCTTTGAAAGATACCATATCTTTGGAAGAAGTTCAACTAGAAAGTGATCTCACCTATGAAGAAAAGCCTGTCAAGATACTTGAGACCGCAGAAAGAGTCACAAGGACAAAGACCATCAAGTTTTGCAAAGTACAATGGAACCATCATTCCGAAGAAGAAGCAACATGGGAAAGAGAAGATGATCTTCGGAAAGACCACCCTCACCTATTTGCTAGCCAATCCGAATCTCGAGGGCGAGATTCATTTTAAGGGGGTTAGATTTGTAACATCCCAAAAATCATGTTTCAAAACTCATTCATATCATTCTTGCATCATTCATTCATATAGGGTTTTTCTCAAAATCATTTAGATGCATAAACTTAGGCTATGATTTCATGTGTGCAAATTCAACTCAATTGGCCATCACCCTTTGAGATTTGAATGCTTAGGTACTTGTTTGCTTGCCTCCATTGATGGAAAAACTAGGTGAAGCTTTTAACCCAAGATTCCAAATTTAGAAATATTTTCTAAACCCTATTTCAAACTAGAGACAAAGAGACAAAGTCTCTGTTTATTTCAAAGATCCAAGCTTGACCAAGCCTTGCAAGGTAACCACATGGTTATTTGACTGTTTTTGAACCCACAAGAACCCTGCAAAAATTCCCAAAACAGTTTGAATTCAAAAGGATTTGAATTCATATCAAAAATCAATTCAGAAAATGGAATTAGAAAAAGAAAAGGCATAGGCAAAGGAAAAAGGCCGAGCGCCAGGATTCTGGCCTAGCAGTGGATCAAGCCCATCAAGCCCACCCGGGGATTTTTATGTTCTTCTCACGCCTGAAGACGCGTTAAGTCGCCGATGACACACCCACCGCCACCTCGCACTCTTCGCGACGAAGCGGCCCGTCCACGCCGCCTCTTCCCTGCACCACCACGGCTGCGACCACGTCGCTGCAGCAGTGATGGCCGGTAATGGCGCGGCGTAATTGAGCATTTAACCGCGAGCGTTTCCTGTCGATTCCCCGGCTATAAGATCCTCTCTGCCTCGCGATCTTTTTCCCCCAAACACCTCGCTCACTCCGCCACCAGGCTGTCCTCAATCAGCTTTGCACCGCCGCAGACAGAACCTCTCCGGCGATCGATTCCGGTGAGCCTAGTGTTCCCCTCTGCCTCTCGTTCTTACAATCTGACTCAGCGTGTTTTTGCGCACCTCCTGACCTCACTAGTCCGTCCTGTACTGCCCCAGGTCGCCGGTTCCACTTGACACCGCAAGCACCGACGGCCACATCAACTCCGACGAGTTTTTCCGGTAAGTCTGCATCGCCTCGCCTTCCCGTTCATGCACACGACTTCGCCTTGACCCTGTGAACCTAACCGCGTCATTGTTTTGCCTTGGGGTGATCCACAGCTCCATCCTCGACGAGCACCAGGACCACCCGACGCCGCCACGAACTCCGGTGAGGAATTGCCACAGACCCCGAGCGCCCCTTGACCAACCACGAGTACCTTGAGATTCGCCGTGACCCCCTGAGCCCGGTGAGCAACTCCTTTTTCTCCCTCTCCTCCTGCATCATCGGCAACGTCGTCGACCGACCGTTTCGCCGCCGGTAGCCACCGCTCCGCCGCCAGATTTTGTCCAGGGTAATAGGAACCGTTAGATCTGCATCTGATGGCTTGGATAGAATGACTAATCGAAGGGGTACGCGATGATCTAAGCCACACCTGCCCCTTTAAATCCAGCGGTCTGTATCACTCGATCCAGACGAACCGGTACCGACCAATTAGACAGTGACGCGTGGCTAGGGTTAGGTCTGAAAATAGATTTAAAACCAGAAATTTGATCCAAATTCAAATGCCTATATCTTTTGAATTCCACGTTGGAATTTTGCAAACTTTATACCGTTGGATTCAGAAAAACAAGACCTTTCTTCCTATCCTTTTTGTTTAGCAAATAGTAACCATTAGTTTTGCTTAAATTGTAGAAACTTGTTTGAGGCCTTTTTGAGTATAGATTTAGTTTAGTATTTTGTTTTAGGGTTAAATAAATTTGTCTTGGTTACTTTGTGACTTGTTTAGATTCTGTAATTTTGCCCTTGATTGGTAGAATTTTCGAAAAATCACCACTTAGTAGATTCATGCATGCATGCATTCATAATATCCTTGTTTGTATATATTTGTGTGTAATTGTGTGCTACAACTTTGTGTGTAGATTTTGCTAGTGATTGTGATTGTGACGAGTGCTACTCTCCACACTACCAAGGCAAGTGATATCATCATGAATATTCCATTCCTATATTTTTATATGCATTAGTATTATTTTTCTAAATACAGGACTTGCATGGTTTTTTGCTAAGTATAAACTTTGCTATGGGAAAACCTATTAGGTGAAACCTTAGTGAAAATTACCTAAGTCAAGATTCCTATTACTATAATGCTTAGCCTAGCTACTAGAAAACAAGGGTGGTTTATTTATTCATACTATAGAAAAATTATTCTAAGTCTAAGGACTTGTGTTTTATTTAACAAAACAACTAAGTTAATGAATCTCCTGGGTGGAATGGGACTTGCTTGGTGGTTTTTGGTTGAGTGGTTCACGAGGCCCATGTCTATGGTTTACCTTGGTGTATCTCACTTGTGGATGGCCACCCAGGAAACAAAGAGATTTGAGATGTCAAATGTTGAGAAGCTTCAAGTGCAACCACTTGGCATTATGGGCTCTGCCATGATCTTAGGTTGCTAGAACTTAGTCTCTTGGACAGTTGGTGGTAGAGGGAATGATAGGTTGGAGCGCGTCCATTTGACTAAGGAAAGGCTTCTGAAGGATCTTGTCTTGGGAAACCAAGTCTTGTGGGAAAGTGCACCACCGCAGTGTAAAACCTAAGTACTTAGCCATGTCCCTGGTAAAGGACAATTTGAGCATCAAGACATGGAAACTTCAAGAATCTCATCACTCCAATTTCTAAATAAAACTTATGGGTGAACAAGGGTAAAAAGGATCTTCAGTCCTTGATTGGTAGATGCCCTGAGTGGATCTTCAGTCTTTGATTGGTAGATGCCTTGGGTGTTTTGTGCCAAGCAAAAACTTAGTGTTTTCAAAAGATAAGGAAAAATCTATTTTGAGCAATGCAAGCCTAAGCTCCACCAGCCAAATGCATATAGTATTATAGTCCACCTAAAATATACTAAGGTATCACTTGCCAATACTATTCCAAAGTATTGACCCTCTGTGGCTGTAACTTGTAATGTTGCAGGTTATTCCGATGATGATTAGGAGTCATGAGTCTACACTCAACATGCTTGCCTGTGGCACATGAAGATGAAGGCTTATGTTTATTTACTTATTCCATAAACTCTTGTATTAGGCCTTTGGCCCTGAGTTGTAAAAGACTATGTTTTATCTCTGGAATGACTGTAATAAACGACCTTTGTATCTGTGTACTTCATCTTAAACTGTGGATGCTAGCTTTGATCCAGGGACTAGCATTGCAATCACAGGGATCTTTTCCTTTAATAAGGAGGGATCTTACATAGGTAGCTAATAATATTTGACTTCTACACATGATGATACAAAGTACAAGGACCAAATATACACCCATACTTTATAGATGTTGATCAAATTTATAATTTTTTGTGCTTTACCAATTATAATTTTATATAGTGATGATATGTCATACGTTTACTATCTGAGCCTTATGAAGGTGTGCTTTTTTACACAATGCAGGAGTAGTATATTTCTTTGCTTAGACATATGATCACCTCAGTCCACGCGATGTACATGCTGAGAGAATAAAACGTTGAAAGGGGAAGAGGGCAGCAGCGAAGAGAAGTTAGAGGCGATTCCTGTCAGAGAAAAGTTATGATAGGTTTTTGACACGAGGTACTCCCGCGACCTTACAGTGTACACTCTACTAGTAGTAAATTTCAGGACCTATGCACGTAAAACAAATCGTGTGTTTTCTCTCTCCTTCCCTATGCTTCATATCTCTACCCCTTTCCCCTGGCGCACTGGTCCGGATGATCTGTTTGGTCCTTGGCGGCACAAAAATTCAAAGTTTTCTGGTTTTCAAAAATTTCACTTGGTTCCCAAACATCAAGAGGGAAGGTTATCCAATAGATCGGCCAAACATCGGGAGGGCAGGAAATTTTGAACCTATTTTGAACATTGATCATATTGAATAAACGAAAAACAAAAAACAAAAGTTTTACTCATGATGTCCTATCATGTCTTGTGCACCACGTGCCATGAAAACTGTAATCATGGGATTAGATAAATTTTGGAAAAATAGCTTCACAATATTTCCTACCATGTGTGGACACTATCGGGTTTATTTGAACCCGAACGACCAAGGTCATCAAGGCCATATTGACATCATAGTTTACAATTTGATAGAGTTCACACGATAGTTTGGTAGATGGGTGCATCTTGGCATAGTAAGCATTGTTGCATATGGGAGTTTCCAACAATTAGGAAAAAAAGAATTTCAATTTTCCTAGTGAGGACGGTGATGTTTTTTCTGAAGAAAGTCCAAATAATATGGTTCAGAATGCCACAAGCCAATGGTTTCACACATATTGTTGTTGATCATGCTTCCTATCTAACTTCGGCTAAAAGTTGATATATTACGATGGGTCGTGACATGCGGTACTAGTACACATACTACTACGTAGTAGATTTTCTATCTCCTTTGCCCCCCTCTCACCATCCATCGACTATCCTCTCCATTTCTCCTTGCTTCCCATGTAAGCTTTCACGCAATGATTATACTTCTAGTCTGAGATGCAATGATGCAGAAAAAGATGAGGCCCACACGATATCACCATCAATCAAGTTCGGTGACGCTACTTTGTGAAGAGTATACGTATACTAGTAGTATTGTAGCTAGATAAGTATATACTACTATAGACACTTAAATTTTAACGGAGGAAGTAAGAGACACCGAGTAATTCAACACGATCTGCATGATTCTAGTCATTTTTGGATAAAGCGGGGCACCTCCTGAATTCCCTGGGCCGACAAAAATCAAGAACCGACAAGTATGGTATAATCCTTTTTTTATGGGACGAGTCGGGTACAATCTATTTATGATATTTTGGGATAGTTTTCAGGGTATTAACACAAGCATGACTATAAATAAACATTATAAATGTCAACAGCATGCACCCCTACTTTCACCCAAAACACCCAACCCACCGCTACTTAGAACTCGATCTCTCTCTATTTCCTTCCAAAATGTCGTATGACAACTCTCTCTAGAACACATCGATTGACCTAACAAATGGTAAAGGCCCCAAAACTCCACCTGGAAGCTTAGACTCAGTCGACGGGCAATGGCTGTCGATGCTGTCTGACTCCTTTGATGAAGAAAATAGGCACTAGCAACGCGTTTTAGAAGGGACACAACCACCAACGCCGAGCGACTCCGATAAGATGGAAGAGAGACTGAGGAAGAGGAGGAGTCTGAGGTCGACCTTGACGAGGAGGCCGAGGATGATGACAGGAAGGAGGACGAGGACGAAGACGAGGAGGTCCCTTCCTGCTCCCACCGAAGAAGCGTGCCCGCGTGCAAAATTAAATGGCGCCCAGAGAAGAGGCGGGAAGTGTACTGTATCTCGTTCTACGAAGCATATTGGCTTTGGTAAATAATGTTGTCAATGAGAGTTCCGAACTTTTAGGAAAATGCTTTTCAATTTCCAAGTGATAGGATTTGTTTTTAGTAATTAAGGACGTCCGGATAATTTGGCTTAGAGTGCACTCACTGTATTCTAGCAAAATATAGATAATTTACACCGCATGTTAGTACTATATGAAAATACTTATTTCAATGTGTGTCATGATACATAGTTTTTTTTCGAGAGGGGGGTGGTAATGATACATAGTTGAAACTTAAATGGTGTCCTCTTATATTTGTGCTTGTTTGGAGGAAAACTACAAACATGGATTTGGACAACTTTCGAAAAACTTGCTACACAATATGGTCATAACCATGTATGAACATTGTTCACATTTTAAGCGAAGTTACCAATGCCAAGGTCATATCTGCATCACTCGTCCCATTTATTGGGATAAATTAAAGAAAAGTAAAGAAAACAATAAAAATGTTAAGCACTTATGTATGGTGTCCTCTTCCGTAAATCATAAACATGAATTTTGACAAGGTTTAAAAACACTTCTTCACAATATGACTAGTGATGTGTTAACATATACTTGGGTTTCAAGTTAAATAATGACAAAGGTCGTGTCCATTTTGGGTAGATGGGGTGCATCTTGGCATGGCATACTAATGTTGTTAATTGGACTGTTCAACTTTTATGCATAGAATTTTGTTAAATTATTTGAGAAGTGCCACATATAATTATTTTTTAAAGAAAAGGCAAAGAGTATGGCTCCGAATGCCACAACACACTAAATTTCACACAAAATAGAGTATGTTTCATGGTTAACAAGTTTCACGAATTTTCAGGCCTTCTAGCTAATTTCGCATAATTAAATGACATTTTTTCAATAAAACCAAAGTAGGTAAATTTTGAACTACAAGTGCATGATATATTGCTTATAAATTTGTCAGAAATTCATATAGTACTAATTATTGTACCCACGCAATCATACGGAAAACCGACTATTGTTTTGAAAGATACAACTTCTTTGTATGAATTTTCATGCTGACACATCTGACCAAGTTTCAAAAAAGTGAAAGAAAATAAGGAAACATGCACACAACCTTTTAGTAGTACTCCTATTAAAAATTCATACTTGTAAAATAGTAAAGACGGTGCTGTTAAAGTTTCAATACAAGGGACCTAGGCACCTTCACTGACCCTCCACAATTAACCTTTCTTCCTCTTAGACTTTGCAGCTATGGCTCCGAAGACCAGAGCTCCCCGTGGGAAGAAGAATACCCAGGTGGCAGCGACAAAGGCTGTGGAGAAAAACAAGACATGTCACCGGCTTCTGAATCCTGCTCTGGACACTCCAAGTCATAGTCTCGCAACAGGCAGTCGTAGGAAGAAGCAGGTGTCGAGGTCCATCAAGGCCGGGCTGCATTTCCCCGTCAGCCGGATCGGGCGCTACCTTAAGGAGGGTCGGTACTCCCAGTGCATAGGCTTCGGGGCTCCCGTCTACCTCGCGGTCGTTCTCGAGTACCTCACCACTGAGGTGCTAGAGCTCGCCGGGTAAGCCATGAAGGACAACAAGAAGATCCGCATCATCCCGAGGCATGTGATGCTCGGCGTCATGCGCGAAGAGGAGCTTAGCAAGGTGCTGGCCGGTGTTACCATCGTGCATAGCAGCGTGCTGCCTAGCATCCACGAGTCCCTGCTTGGCGATGGTACCGGGGATGACGCAGGCAAATTGCCCACGGAGGATTCTGCCAAGTCGTTTGAGAAGACCGCGGAGTCCCCCTAGAAGTCGTTAAGTTGTACTACTACTACTCCGTATGTGTTTGCGTTTGCTCTGTTTGCAGTTTGGTTAATCATCAGTGTCAATGTAATATTCAGATCTATGATGCTAAGAAAAATCTTGTGAGGGTTCTAAAAAATGCTATTTTCCTAATCTTATTCTATGCTCCATTTATTTAATACTCCCTCCGTTCAAAAATATAAGACGTTTTAGCTTTGTGAAATGAATGTATCTAGACTCCTTTTAGTGTATAGGTTCACTCTAAACCTCTACGAACCCATACACTAAAATACGTCTAGATACATTCGATTCACAAAGCTAAAACGTCTTATATTTCTAAACGGAGGGAGTATTACTCAGCATATTAGGTTTAGTCAAAGTCAACCATTACAAAGTTTAACCAACTATATATAGTATTAAATAGTATACTCATTAAAAAAATCAATATACAGTAAATAATGTCGTCGGTGTGAGTTTCGAACTATCAGGAAAGAACATTCAATTCTCAATTTTCCGAGAGATGACAACGGAGGTTGTTATTTTTCGTCAAGAAAGTCCGAAGAATATGGATTTGAATGCCACAATCCAGGTTTTCAGACATATATAGTGGACCGACATGTTGTACTGACGATACCCATGTTTTATGTTCTTTCAAACTTCCTATCTAACTCTGCCAACTTGAATGACTTTATCCCGATTTATCGAAATTATATTAGGTCGAATTTGAACTAGTAAATTGTAGGTTGATTTCAAAGTTTCATGAAAAGCTTTTGGAGGTACCCTTCGGGGGAGGGAGTGAATTAATATATCAGAAACCACTATGAGATTTGATGATAGGTTGAACTTCTTTCTAAGATTTTGTATCTTGACAATTTAACAAAATTAAGTCAGAATTGAGCTACATGTAAGCGCGATAGATTGCTCTTGAATTAAATGTCTTTTCGGAGGTAGATGGGTGCATCTTCTTGTAGTAAAAAACTTCGTCGATGTGAGTTTCCAATTATCAGGAAAGACCATTCTGAATTTTCTGAGTGATGTCAAGATTATTCTCTCTCGTAAAGGAAATTCGAAGAATATCGATCTAAATGCTAGAAGCCAAGTTTTCACACACATATATATATAGTGGACCAACATATTGTACTTATGATTTCCTGTGTTTTATGAATTCTCAAACTCGCTACCTAACTTCGCCCACTTGAATGACCTTATGTCGATTTATCAAAATTAGGTCAAATTTGAACTACTACAAGCAAATTGTAGGTTACTTTGAAAGTTTTACGAAAAAGCTTTTGAAGGTACCCATCAGGGGGTCACAATTAATATATGAGAAACCATCCAACAAGATATTTTTATGACAAATTCAACTTCTTACTATGATTTTGCATCTTGCCAGTTTAACAAAACTAGGCCAAACTTTAGCTACAAGTAAGTGCAATAGATTCCTCTTGATTTAAAAGTCTTTTCGGAGGTAGATATAGGTGCATATTCTTGTAGTAGATGACTAGTTTTCGGAGGTAGATATAGGTGCATCTTGCCAGTGTGAGTTTTTAACTATCTTAGGAAAGAACATTCTTAATTTTTCGAGTGATGACTAGATTGTTCTTTCCCCTAAAGCAAGTCCAAAGACTATGGATCTGAATGCCACAAGCCAAGTTTTCACACATATATAGTGGACCAACACGATGCACATACGATTTCCCATGTTTTATCAGTTCTCAAATTTCCTAGCTAACTTGACCCACTTGAATGATTTTATGTCGATTTATTGAAATTAGGTAAAATTTGGTCTACTACAGGTAAATTGTAGGTTGCTTTGAAAGTTTTATGAAAATCTCTTGGAGGTACCCATCGGGGGGAAGGGTCAATTAATATATATCAGAAACCACCGAGAGTTTTGACGACAGGTTCATCTTCTTGCTAAGATTTTGTATCCTAACTATTTAATGAAATTAGGTTAAACTTTGCTCACTATTTCATGAAATTAGGTCAAACTTTGCTAATCGATTAACTTTGAACATTGACCGTTGGATCAAGACTGGCAAATCCAAACATTGCTAACCGATGGATATTCTTTTCCATTCTTAGCATCTAGAAAGATTCTACTAATAGTCTTTAGCACGATGAACACTAGTATGCGCAAACCTCAAAACACATAGTACTTCATTATTACTCGGTTTCAGGGTCCTTGTGCCAAATGCACGGACTTGGATGGAATTTTTATATTTTTTATGAGGTCCTTGATGTAACTTGTACTTCCACCGACCACTCGACCACCTCGCCCTTACGATACCTACCATTAGATCGATCATTCGTAGTACTTCTTATCTTTATCTTGTCTCCTATCTCTTACAATACCATATATACCACCACTACATAGTGTAGGGATTAACTTATTTTGAACATTGACTGTTGGATCTCAAGGCTGGAAAATCCAAACATTGCTAACCATTGGATCTTCTTTTCCATTCTTCTCATCTCTAAAGATTCTATTGATAGTCTTTAGCATGATGAACACTAGTATGCACAAACCTCAAAACACACAGTACTTCATTACTCGGTTTTAGGGTCCTTGTGATAAATGCATGGACTTGGATGCAATTTTCATTATTATGAGGTCCTTGATGTAAATTGCAATTCTACCCACCGTGTTAACTCTCAAGCACCTTTCTCTTACGAGACCTACCATTAGATCGGCCATTCGCAGTACTTCTTATCTTATCTTTTATCCTGTGTCATATCTCTTACAATACCATACCACTACATAGTGTAGGGATTAACTTTGAACATATTAACCGTTGGATCAAGACTGGCAAATCCAAACATTGCTACCCGTTGGATATTTTTTCCATTCTTAGCATCGAGAAAGATTTAATCTATTGATAGTCTTTAGCACGATGAACACTAGTATGCACAAACCTAAAAACACACAGTACTTCATTGCTTAGTGTGAGGGTCCTTGTGCTAAAATGCATGGACTTGGATGCAATTTTCATTTTTTACGAGGTTCTTGATGTAACTTGTACTTCCACCGACCGTGTTAACTCTCAATCACCTCGCCCCTACGAGACCTACCATTAGATCGGCCATTCATAGTACTTCTTATCTTACCATTATATTGTCTCTTATCTCCTACAATAACATGCATACCACCACTAAATAGTGTAGGGATTAACTTATTTGAACATTGACTGTTGGATCAAGACTGGCAAATCCAAACATTGTTAACCGTTGGATCTTCTTTTCCATTCTTAGCATCTAGAAATATTCTACTAATAGTCTTTAGCACGATGAACACTAGTATGCGCAAACCTCAAAACACATAGTACTTCATTACCCGGTTTAAGGGTCCTTGTGCTAAATGCATGGACTTGTTGGATGCAATTTTCATTTTTTGTGAGGTCCTTAATGTAACTTGTACTTACACCGATCATGTTAACTCTCAAGCACCTCACTCTTAGAAGACCTACCATTAGATCGGCCATTCGCAGTACTTAAATCTTATCTTTATCTTGTCTCTTATCTCTTACAATATATACCATACCATTACATATAGTGTAGAGATTAACTTTGACATTAAAAGTTGGATCAAGAGTGGCAAATCCAAATAGCATTGCTAACTTTTGGATCTTCTTTTCCATTCTAGCATCTAGGTCTGTACTCCCTCGCTCCGTCCCAAAATATAAGGCGCCTAAAGATTGGTCAAAAGTCAAACCTTACTAACTTTGACCAAATATTTAGAAAAAATATCTACATCCACAATATTGAATGGACATATTAAGAAAATATACTTTATGATGAATCTATTGATATTAATTTAGTATTCTAAATTTTTATATTTTTGTGTATAATCATGGTCAAACTTAAAAAATGTTGACTTTTGACTAATCCTTAGGCCCCTTATATTTTCATGGAGGGAGTACTATTCAACACGTATCTAGTTGCTCTGAACCATTGGATCTAACAGCCCAACGGTCATGATTAGTGCTATGGATCCAATTCAAAACTGCTCCACTATAGTAGTACTATAAATAGAGAGAATACAGTCTACTGTGCTATGAAATTTTGGGGGTGGTGACGTGATGGTTCTAGAACATGCATGGTGGAGTTTGCTCTAGGTACTATTCAACACGAATCCGGCTTCTCTGAACCATTGGATCCAACAGCCCAATGGTCAGGATTGGTGCTATGGATCCAATTCAAAACTGCTCCACTATAGTAGTAGAGATAAAGATATCTTATCTTATCTTACGACTATATAGTGTACGAATAACTTTGAATATTGACTGTTGGATCAAGACTCGTGAATCCCAACATTTCCAGCCGTTGGATCTTCTTTTCCATTCTAACATCTAGAATATTCTATTGATAGTCTTCAGAATAATGAATGCTATGCACAAACCTCAAAACACACTTCTCCATCATACTATAATCTTCTCCCTCATAGCTAATAATCGTTGACTTCCACATGATCTTATCTTATCTTATCTTACCACTATATAATGTATGGATAGCTTTGAATGGTGACCGTTGGATCAAGACTCGCGAATCCCAGCATTTCTAGCCGTTGGATCTTCTTTTCCATTCTAGCATCTAGAAGATTCTATTGATAGAATGCACTATGCATAAACCTCTCAAAACACACTTCTCCATCATACTAGAATCTTCTCCCTCGTTTCTCTAGACCATGTTACCAAAAACTTCAAGTGTTAGGTAGCTAATAATCTTTGACTTCTACACATGATGATACAAAGTACAAGGACCAAATATACACCCATACTTTATAGATGTTGATCAAATTTATAATTTTTTGTGCTTTACCAATTATAATTTTATATAGTGATGATATGTCATAAGTTTACTATTTGAGCCTTGTTAAGGTGTGCTTTTTTACACAATGCGGGAGTAGTATATTTCTTTGCTTAGACATATGGTCACCTCTGTCCACGCGATGTACATGCTGAGAGAATAAAACGTTGGCAGGGGAAGAGGGCAGCAACGAAGAGAAGTTGAAGAAGGTTCCATATCAGAGCAAAGTTATGATGGGTTTCTGACACGAGGTACTCCTGCAGCCTTAGAGTGTACATACTACTAGTAGTAAATTTCAGGACCTATGCACGTAAGACAAATGGTGTGTTTTCTCTCTCCTTCCCTATTCTCCATCTCTCCTCCCCTTTCCCTCAAGACCGTCTCGCCGATCTCTCCCCTGTCCACAACGTAGGCTGCATGTGTGCCTTGGTACGGTGCCTCTGTGTCTCTGGCATGTTCGGCAGCCACGCATTGGTGTGGAGTAGGGACGAGGAGTACATAGGAAGGAAACCACTTTGGTCCTTGGCGGCACAAAAATTCAAAGTTTTCTGGTTTTCGAAATTTTCACTTGTTTCCCAAACATCGGGAGGGAAGGTTATCCAAAAGATCGGCCAAACATCGGGAGGTAAGGAAATTTTGAACATGTTTTGAACATTGACCATTGGATTAAGACTGGCAAATCCAAACTTTGAACATTGACCGTTGGATCAAGACTGGCAAATCCAAACTTTGCTAACCGTTGGATCTTCTTTTCCATTATTAGCATCTAGAAATATTCTACCGATAGACATTAGCACAATGGACGCTAGTATTGTTGGGTCCGCAGCATAGAAAACAAAAATTTTCCTACGGTGTGAACTACACGCCAAGATCTATCTACTAGGTACAAAGCAAACGGGTGGACATACATCCATAGAGAACTTACCCTCGAAGACAACGTGCTTTGTTAACGAGTAGGAACTCGTGGTTGATGTAGTTGTACACTTGCCGATCTCAAGATCGTGAGGAAGTCCGAGCACCGCAACTCAGCAGCGCATCCGCACTCGCACACACGTTCAAGCCACCGGACAACCTCCACCTCCTCGCTCTAGCAATCCAGCGGAAGCAGCAACTCCTTCTAGACGAAATGCCACCGGGAACATGTACCTCGCTAATCCGAGACCATGGGAAAATAATTCTAGAGGGGGAGAGAGATCCTTCACAAGGAGGTGTAAGGATGAAGGAGAGAATGGGTGGCCTTTTATAGGAGGAGGGGGGGTGCCCCCTCTCTCCATGGCCGGCGCATGGGGGGAGGTGACCCCTCACCTCCCCCATTCATGTGGTGGTAACTCCTCCACATTAAAATGCCTCTTCACATTCCCTTTTAAAGTCTCCACTTTAAATGCATTAAGTTTCTCCAAATTTAATGCTCTCTCATTTAATAAAACTCTTTTATTAAATTTATTCAGAATTTTGTTAATTACTTTAATTAACAAACATTCACATATAGCCCCTTGCAATATTTCAATATCACATGCAGAACCACCTTCTGCAATTTCACCCGAAACAATTTCCGGTTTCTATTGAAACAATTCCTGCGCTTTGCAATTCTTTCGTCTGAAACATATGTGCTCCAAAATGTTGGCCGGTAACTCTTAAGTGTAAGCACCTACGGTTCGCGAATAATGCACATGATCGAGACCCTTCTCCGATCAATAATCAGCAGCGGACCTCGGAGATCCGTCTCGACTCCTACACATTCAACGATGACTCCTGTGATCGTGAGAACCTTTAACGCTTGTAACTAAATCCCTTTGTCTCTCGATATATTACATGTCCGAGATTCGATCATCGGTATCTCCATACCTAGTTTGATCTTGTTACCGACATGCACTCTTTTCTCGTTCCTGTGATATAACATTCTAGTGATCACATCACTTGCTTGCGAGCTATCCTAATGTGATATCACCGAGAGGGCCCAGAGTATATCTATCCGTCATCTGGATTGACAAATTCCACTCTTGATCCATGAGCTCAACATAACACCTTCAGTAGTAATCAACCCATCTTTAGAGTCACCCTGTTACGGTGTGACGTTTGATGTTATCAAGGTACTCTTCCGGTGTTAGCAATTAACATGATCTCATGGTCTAAGGATAAAGATTACTTCGTATGATGTTATAGCAATATAAACACAATGACTTGATCGTAATGCTATACTTCGGATGAATGTTCATCACATCATTCCACCAATGGTGTGACCTTGTTATTAACAACATCCAATGTCCATGATCAGGAAACCTTGATCATCTTGTTAATCAACAAGCTAGTCTATAAGAGAGGCATGACTAGGAACCCTTTTTGTTTATTAAACACACATGTATTAATGTTTCCTATCAATACAATTATAGCATGTAAAATAAACATCTATCATATACAAGGAATACATAATAACAACTTTATTATTGCCTCTCAGGGCATATTTCCTTCAGTCTCCCACTTGCACTAGAGACAATAATCTAGTTCACATAGTGATAAATCTAACACCCATGGAGTTCTGGTGGTGATCATGTTTTTCCCTAGGGAGTACTTTAGTCAACGGATATGCTACATTCAGGTCCATGTGCACTTTACAAATCTTTATATCTCCATCCTTGACATGTTCGCAGATGGAGTGAAACCGGCGCTTAATATGCTTGGAATTCTTGTGAGACCTTGGTTCCTTGGTTATTATGGCTCCATTGTTGTCACAATAGATCACCATCGGGTCCAACGACTGGAACCACACCCAGCCTGTTATGAACTCCTTCATCCAAACTGCTTCCTACCGCTTGTGAAGCAAAGAACATATTCCGCCTCCGTTGTTGATCCAGCCACCACAGGTTGTTTGGAGCTCCTCCAACTAACTGCTGCTCCGTTCAAGAGAAATACGTATCCGGATTGAGACTTAGAGTCATCCGGATCAGTGTCAAAGCTAGCATCGACATAACACTTAGCGACTAGCTCTTCTTCACCTCCGTATACAAGAAACATATCCTTAGTTCTTCTCAAGTACTTAAGGATATTCTTGACTATCCAAAGGTTCAACTCGGATCGATTGGTACCTACTAGTCAAACTAATAGCATGTGCCACATCCGTCTTGTACATAGCATGTCATACATTATAGAGCCTATGGCTGAGGCATAGGGATCTTATCCATTATCTCTCTTTCTTCCGTGGCCGGACTTTGAGTCTTACTCAATGTCTTGCCTTGCAACATAGGTAAGAACCCTTCTTACTCGTCCATATTAAACTTCTTTAATATCTTATCAAGGTATGTACTCATGCGATAGCCCAATTAGGCGCCTTGATCTATCTCTATAGATTTTAATGCCTAATATATATGAAGCTTCACCAAGGTCCTTCATCGAAAATTTGCTGTTTAGATAACTTTTAACACTATTTAAAAGATCTAAATCATTTCCAATCAATAATATGTCATCCACATAAAATATCAGAAATGCCACATTGCTCCCACTCACTTTCTTGTAAATACAAGTTTCCATAAGTTTGGACAAATCCAAACTCTTTGATCACCTCATCAAAGCGGAGATTCCAACTCCGTGATGCTTTCTTCAGTCCATAGATGGATCACTGAAGTTTGCACACCTTATTAGCATCCTTAGGATCGATTAAAAACCCTTAGGTTGTATCATATACAACTCTTCTTCAATCTTACCATTGAGGAACGCAGTTTGACATCCATCTCCCATATTTCATAATCGAAAAAGCAATTGCTAACATAATCCTAACCGACTTAAGCATCGCTACGGAGAGAATGTCTCATCATAGTCAACTCCTTGAATTTGTCGAAACCCTTATGCGACAAGTCGAGCCTTATAGATGGTCATATTACCATCAAGACAGTTTTTCTTTTGAAAATCCATTTATTCTCAACGGCCTTCGGTCGTGAGGTAAGTCCACCAAGTTCCAAACTTGGTTCTCGTGACATGGATTCCATCTCGATTTCATGGCTTCTAGCCATTTGTTGGAATCCTGGCTCATCATCGCTTCTTCATATGTCGCAGGTCATCCATTTCATCAATCATGAAATTCATAACAGGATTGCCGTGCATAGTTCAGGAGTTGACGTGTCCTGCTTGACTGCGAGGTTCGGAGTGTCCTCTTTGGAGTTTCATGATCAATATCATTAGCTCTCTCTTCATTAGGTGAAGTCAACTCCGAAACAACTTCTGGAGCTGCGCTACTCGCCATTTCATGAAGAGAAGGTTCAATAACCTCTTCGAGTTCTACCTTCCGACTACTCACACCTTTCGAGAGACTCCTTCAAGAAAGGATCCATTCTGGCAACAAAGACCTTGCCTCGGATCTGATAGAAGGTATACCCAATCGCTTCCTCGTGGTATCCTATGAAGACGCATTTTTCCGCTTTAGGTTCGAGTTTATCCGGTTGAAGTTTCTTCACATAAACATCGCATCCCCAAACTTTAAGAATGACACTTAGGTTTGTTTCCAAACCATAATTCATACGGTCTTTTCAACGGATTTAGATGGTGCCCTATTTAAAGTGAATGTAGCGGTTTCCAGTGCATAACCCCAAAATGACAGTGGCAAGTCAGTCAGAGACATCATAGATCGAACCATATCCAATAAAGTACGATTACGACGTTCTGACACACCATTACGTTGTGGTGTTCGCAGCGTGAGTTGTGAAACTATTCCACGGTCTTTCATATGTGTGCCAAACTCAGACTAAGATACTCTCCTCCACGGTCGGGACCACGAAATTTGATCTTTCTATTACGATGATTTTCCACTTCATTCTGAAATTCTTTGAACTTTTCAAAAGTTTCAGACTTGTGTTTCATCAAATAGATATACCCATATCTACTCAAATCATCCGTGAAAGTAACAAAATAACGATATCCACCTCGCGCCGACACACTCATTGGTCCACACACATTAGTATGTATGATTTCCAATAGATCTGTCGCCCGTTCCATTGAACCGGAAAACGGCGTTCTAGTCATCTTGCCCATAAGGCATGGCTCACATGTATCAAATGATTCAAAATCAAGTGATTCCAAAAGTCCATCAGAATGGAGTTTCTTCATGCGTTTAACGCCAATATGACCTAGACGGCAGTGCCACATATATGTAGATATATCATTATCAAGTTTAATCCTTTTAGCATCAACATTATGAATATGCGTAATACTACTATCGAGATCCAACAGAAATAAACCATTCAACATAGGTGCATGACCATAAAAGATATTATTCATATAAATCGAACAACCATTGTTTTCAGACTTAAACGAATAACCACTTTGCATCAAACACGATCCGGATACAATGTTCATGCTCAGTGCAGGCACCAAATAACAATTATTTAGGTTTATAACTAATCCCGATGGCATATGGAGAGGCAGCGTTCCGACGGCGATCACATCAACTCTTGATCCAATGCCGACCCGCATCGAGACCTCATCCCTTTCTAGTTGTCGCTTGTTCCGCAACCCCTGAACCGAGTTACATATATTAGCAACCGATCCCATATCAAATACCCAGGTGCTACTGCGAGTACTAGTCAAGTACACATCAATAACATGTATATCACATATACCTTTGTTTGCCTTGCCGGACTTCTTGTCCGCCAAATACTTGGGGCAGTTGCGCTTCCAATGGCCAGTCCCCTTGCAATAGTAGCACTCGGTGTCAGACTTAGGGCCAGCTCGGGGTTTCTTTTCAGGCGTGGCAACATACTTGCCACCCTTCTTTCCCTTGTGCTTGCCTTTCTTGTCCTTCTTGAAACCGGTGGTCCTATTGATCATCAACACTTGATGTTTTTTCCTAATCTCCACTTCTGTAGTCTTAAGCATTGACAGAAGCTCGGGAAGAGACTTCTTCATGCCCTACATATTATAGTTCATCACGAAGCTCTTGTAGCTAGGTGGCAGAGATGTGAGAACACGATGTATGCCTAAGTCAATGGGAATTGTTATTCCCAAGGACACAAGCTTATCGGTGTACCTAGACATTTTGAGTACGTGCTCACTAACGGAGCTATTTTCCTCCATCATGCAGCTAAAGAACTTTTCTGTAGCATTATAACTCTCTACGGTAGCATGGGTATCGAAAATCATTTTGAAGTTCTGGCTCTAGCCCATACAGTATGCCACAATGAACTAAGTTGTGGTCCTCCTGACGAGTTATATAGACGTTCTTTTCCTCGTTAGGGGCATCAGGAGCTGGTGGGGGGCCTAGCGGCACATCTAGCACATATTGCTTTTGTGCAGCAGTGAGGAGAATCCTCAAATTCATAGCCCAGTTGGTGAAGTTGCTACCATTCGCAGCAAGTTTTTCTTTCTCCATGAACACATTGAAATTAAAAGCAGGTGGTGCCATCTACAACAGAATTTGTAAAGTATATTTAGACTAAGTTTATGATAGATTGAGTTCAACTAATCCAAATTACTAATGAACTCCCACTCAAAAACGACATCCCTCGTGTCCTTTTGGTGATTACATGAACCAAATCCACTACACCAAGTCCGATCATCACGTGAGTCAGTGTAGCTTCAAAGGCGAGCATCTATATGGGCATCATATCAACTATATGACTCATGCTTAACCTTTCGGTCCGTGTTCCGAGGCCATGTCTGTACATGCTAGGCTCGTCAAGTAAGAATCTTAGTATTTGCGTGTGTAAAACTGTCTTACACCGGTTGTATGAAAACATAGAGTTGAAAACACCCGATCATCACGTGATGCCTCAAAACACGATCCACAAAACGGTGCATACTTAAGGAAGAACACATTTTATCTTGATATCTAAATGATGGATCATCTTATAATGCTACCAAACGCGCCAAACTAGCAATATAAGATGCTAACATCTAATGTGTGAAGTGAGGTGATTGGTCCATGCATTTGATCTCTATCATTTGCATCGTGGTATGATCTCTATCATTCCTTTGTGTGTAAGGCCAAGGTCTATGGAACTTACACGTTAAGTGAGTTGTAAGAGTATCTATTATACATCTACTTACAACAATACCATATCAAAACACTAGCCCAGCAACGATCTAAACTAGACGCCTCTAATTTATCAATTGCAAGTTTTACGTGGCTTAGGGATTTCGGAGATAGAACCTGTCTAACCTACGAACATGAACCACAACGAGGATAACCAAGTTATTAGCAACTCGTTGTAAATCAGATATTGACTATAGTAGGAGAGACAGACACCCGCCAACCACTTATGCAAAACAAGTTGCATGTCAGTCGTGGAACCGGTCTCATGTACGATGACATGTAAGGTTGGTCCGGGCCGCTTCATCCCACCATGCCACCAATATCCAAAGTACATAGAAGATGCAATAACATGATCATCATCGCCCACATATAAACATATGTGTACTACCCGTGCAAAGCACCTACGCATAGATCAGGCTCTGATATCACTGTTGGGTCCGCAGCATAGAAAACAAAAATTTCTAGGTACAAAGCAAACGGGTGGACATACATCCATAGAGAACTTACCCTCGAAGACAACGAGCTTTGTTAACGAGTAGGAACTCGTGGTTGATGTAGTTGTACACTTGCCGATCTCAAGATCGTGAGGAAGTCCGCCAACTAGCAGCGCATCCGCACTGCACACACATTCAAGCCACCGACAACCTCCACCTCCTCGCCCAGCGATCCAAATGAAGCAAGAACTCCTTCCAGATGAAATGCCACCGGGAACATGTATCTCGCTAATCCGAGACCATGGGGAAATAATTCTAGAGGGGGAGAGATATCCTTCAAAAGGAGGTGTAAGGATGAAGGATAGAATGGGTGGCCTTTTATAGGAGGAGGGGGGTGCCCCCTCTCTCCATGGCCGGCGCATGGGGGGAGGGTGACCCCTCACCTCCCCCGTTCATGTGGTGGTAACTCCTCCACATTAAAATGCCTCTTCACATTCCCTTTTAACTCCACTTTAAATGCATTAAGTTTCTCCAAATTTAATGCTCTCTCATTTAATAAAACTCTTTTATTAAATTTATTCAGAATTTTGTTAATTACTTTAATTAACAAACATTCACATATAGCCCCTTTCAATATTTCAATATCACATGCAGAACCACCTTCTGCAATTTCACCCGAAACAATTCCGGTTTCTATTGAAACAATTCCTCGGCTTTGCAATTCTTTCGTCTGAAACATATGTGCTCCAAGATGGTGTCTGGTAACTCTTAAGTGTGCCACCCTACGGTTCGCGAATAATGCAGACATGATCGAGACCCTTCTCCGATCAATAATCAGCAGTGGGACCTGGAGATCCGTACTGAGTCCTACACATTCAACGATGACTCCTGTGATCGTGAGAACCTTTAACGCTTGTAACTAAATCCCTTTGTCTCTCGATATATTACATGTCCGAGATTCGATCATCGGTATCTCCATACCTAGTTTGATCTCGTTACCAACATGCACACTTTTCTTGTTCCCGTGATATAACATTCTAGTGATCACATCACTTGCTTGCAAGCTATCCTAATGTGATATCACCGAGAGGGCCCAGAGTATATCTATCCGTCATCTGGATTGACAAATTCCACTCTTGATCCATGAGCCTCAACGTAACACCTTCAGAAAGTAATGAACCCATCTTTATAGTCACCCTGTTACGGTGTGACGTTTGATGTTATCAAGATACTCTTCCGGTGTTAGCAATTAACATGATCTCATGGTCTAAGGATAAAGATTACTTCGTATGATATTATAGCAATATAAACACAATGACTTGATCGTAATGCTATACTTCGGATGAATGTTCATCACATCATTCCACCAATGGTGTGACCTTGTTATTAACAACATCCAATATCCATGATCAGGAAACCTTGATCATCTTGTTAATCAACAAGCTAGTCTATAAGAGAGGCATGACTAGGAACCTTTTTGTTTATTAAACACACATGTATTGATGTTTCCTATCAATACAATTATAGCATGTAAAATAAACATCTATCATATACAAGGAATACATAATAACAACTTTATTATTGCCTCTTAGGGCATATTTCCTTCAAGTATGCGCAAACCTCAAAACACACACTTCATTGCTCAGTTTCAGGGTCCTTGTGCTAAATGCATGCATGGGCTTGGATGCAATTTTCATTCTTTATGAGGTCCTTAATGTAACTTGTACTTCCACAGACCGTCTTAACTCTCAAGCACCTTGCTCCTACGAGACCAACCATTAGATCGACCATTCACGGTACTTCGTATCTTATGTTTATCTTGTCTTATCTCTTACAATACCATACCACCATTGTATAGTGTATGAATTAACTTCGAACATTGACCGCTGGATCAAGACTGGCAAATCCAAACATTGCTAACCGTCAGATCTTGTATTTTCGCTTAGCATCGAGAAAGATTATATTGATAGTCTTTAGCACGATGAACGCTAGTATGCGTAAACCACAAAACACACACACTTCATTATTCAGTTTTAGGGTCATTGTGTTAAATGGATGGACTTGGATGTAATTTTCATTTTTTATGAGGTCGTTGATGTAAGTTGTACTTCCATCGATCGTGTTAACTCTTAAGCACCTCTCTACTACGAGACCTACCATAGTTAAAAGAAAATGCAACCACCCCAATTATCACACAAACTGGACCAACGGTTTCTTATACGTAATGCCCAAGTTTTTAGTACTAGGATTTTTCAAGCTTCCTAGTAAACTTTGCACACTTCAGTGCTTCTTTTCAATTTAACAAAATTAGATCAAACTTGAGCTACAAGTAAGCGCGATAGATTTCTCTTGAATTAAATGTATTTTCGTAGGTAGATGGGTGCATCTTCTTCTAGTAAACAATGTCGTCAGTGTGAGTTTCTAACTATGAGTAAATAAAATCCTCAGTTTTCCGAGTGATGATGAGATGATTCTTTTATGTAAAGAAAGTTTGAAGAATATGGATACCAATGCCATAAGCCAAGCTTTTAGACATATTAAGTGGACCAACGTGTTTTACTTACGATTCCCATGTTTTACGAGTTCTCAAACTCCCTATGTAGCTAATTAACTTTGCCCCACTTGAATGACTTCATGCCTATATTTATCGAAATTTGGTCAAACTTGAACTACAACAACGAAATTATTGTAGGTTGCTTCTAAATAATTACAAAAACCTTTTGGAGGTGTACCCATTGGAGGCTCAGTTAATATATCAGAAACCAACCGAGAGTTTTGACAATAGGTTTTTAACTCCTTTCTAATTAAGATTTTGCATCTTGACAATTTAACGAAAAATTAGATCAAACTTGAGCTACAAGTAAGCGCGGTAGATTTTTATTTAATTAATTTTCTCTTTGGAGGTAGAGGGATGCATCTTCTTGTAGTAATCAGTACCGCCAGTGTGAGTTTCCAAGTATCAAGAAAGAACATTCTCATTTTTCCCAGTGATGATGAGATTATTGTTTGTTTTCATAATCAAAGTACGAAGGATATGGACCTGAATGCCACAAGCCAAGCTTTCAGACATATATAGTGGACCCTCATGTTGTAATTATGATTCCCGTGTTTTATGAGTTTTCAAACTTATTCCTATAGCTAACTTTGCCCACTTAAAATTGATTTTATGTCTATTTATTAAAATTAGTTCAATTTTGAACTACAAGTAAATTGTAGGTTGCATTGAAAGTTTTACGTTTTTTGGAGGTAACCATTGGTGGATGATTTAATATATCACAAACCACCACCGATAGTTTTTACAACAAGTTCAACTTCTTGCTAAGATTTTCCATCTTGCCAATTTAACGAAATTATATCAAACTTGAGCTACAAGTAAATACGATAGATTGCTCTTGAGTTAATTGTATTTTTGGAGGTAGACGGGTGCATCTTCTTATAGTAAACAATATCGTCGATGTGAGTTTCCAAATATCAGGAAATATTATTCTTAATTTTCTGAGTGACGACGAGATTGTTCCTTTCTGTAAAGACAGTCTGAAGAGTATGGATTTGAATGCCACAAGCCATGTTTTTAGACATATTATCTTACCACTATATAGTATACGAATAAATTTGAATATTGACCGTTGGATCGAGACTCGCGAATCCGAACATTTCCAGCCATTGGATCTTCTTATCCATTCTAGCATCTAGAAGATTCTATTGATAGTCTTGAACATAATGAATGCACTATGCATAAACCTCTCAAAACACACGTCTCCATCATACTAGAATCTTCTCCCTCGTTTCTCTAGACCATGTTACCAAACATTTCAAGTGTTAGGTAGCTAATAATCTTTGTCTTATACACATGATGATACAAAGTAGAAGAACCAAATACACACCCATACTTTATCGATGTTGATCACATTTATATTTTTCCACTTTACCTATTATAATTTTATATAGTGATGATATTCCAGACGTCTTTTATATGATCCTCACGTGTAGGGCACGTGCAACTTACTAGTATCTTATCTTATCTTATGTTATATTATCTTACCATTATATTGTGTACGAATAACTTTGAATGTTGACCGTTGGATCAAGACTCACAAATCCCTGCATTTCTAGCCATTGGATCTTCTTTTCCATTCTAGCATCTATAAGATTCTATTGATAGTCTTCGGCATCATGAATATTATGCACAAACCTCAAAACACACTTCTCTATCATACTAGAAGCTTCGTTCTCCCTTGTTTCTCTAGACCATGCATGTGATCAAAAATTTCATGTGCTAGGTAGCTAATAATCTTAGACTTCTACATGATGATACAAAGTACAAGGACCAAATATACACGCATACTTTATAAATGTTGTTCAAATTTATAATTTTTTGTGCTTTACCAATTACAATTGTATATAGTGATGATATGGCATACGTCTACTATCTGAGTCTCACGTGCAACTTACTAGTAGCTAATAATCGTTGAATTCTACATGATCTTACCACTACATAGTGTACAAACAACTTTGAATATTGACCGTTGTATGAAGACTCACGAATCCCAACATTTCCAGTCATTGGATGTTCTTTTCCATTCTAACATCTTGAAGATTCTATTGATAGTCTTCATTAGAAACCACTATATAGTGTACGGATAACTTTGAATGTTGACTGTTGGATCAAGACTCGCGAATCCCAGCATTTCTAGCCGTTGTATCTTCTTTTCCATTCTAGCATTTAGAAGATTCTATTGATAATCTTCGGCATAATGAATGATATGCACAAACCTCAAAACCCACTTCTCCACCATACTAGAACCTTCTCCCCTTTTTCTCTAGACCATGTTATCAAAAACTTTATGTGTTAGGTAGCTAATAATGTTTTACTTCTACATGATGATACAAAGTACAAGGATCAAATATACTCCCATACTTTATAGATGTAGATCAAATTTATAATTTTTTGTGCTTTACAAATTATAATTTTATCTAGTGATGATATGTCATACGTCTACTATCTGAGTCTCATGTGCAACTTACAAGTAGCTAATAATCGTTAACTTTACCACTATATAGTGTACAAACAACTTACTGAATATTGACCGTTGGATCAAGAGTCGCGAATCCCAACATTTCTAGTTATTGGATCTTCTTTTCCATTCTAGCATCTTGAAGATTCAATTGATAGTCTTCATTACAACCACTATATAGTGTACGAATAACTTTGAATGTTGTTCGTTGGATCAAGACTCACGAATCCCAATATTTCTAGCTATTGGATCTTCTTTTCCATTCTAGCATCTATAAGATTCTATTGATAGTCTTCGGCATCATGAATATTATGCACAAACCTCAAAACACACTTCTCTGTCATACTAGAAGCTTCGTTCTCCCTTGTTTCTCTAGACCATGCATGTGATCAAAAATTTCATGTGCTAGGTAGCTAATAATCTTAGACTTCTACACATGATGATACAAAGTACAAGGACCAAATATACACGCATACTTTATAAATATTGCTCAAATTTATAATTTTTTGTGCTTTACAAATTATAATTTTATATAGTTATGATATGTCATACGTCTACTATCTGAGGCTCATGTGCAACTTACTGGTAGCTAATAATCATTGACTTCTACATGATCTTACCACTATATAGTGTACAAACAACTTTAAATACTGACCGTTGGATCAAGACTCACGAATCCAAACATTTCTAGTCGTTGGATCTTCTTTTCCATTCTAGCATCTTGAAGATTCTATTGATAGTCTTCATTACAAACCACTATATAGTGTACGAATAACTTTGAATGTTGACAGTTGGATCAAGACTCGTGAATCCCAGCTTTTCTAGCCGTTGGATCTTATTTTCCATTCTAGCATCTGGAAGATTCTATTGATAGTCTTTGGCATAATGAATGCTATGCACAAGCCTCAAAACACACTTCTCCATCATACTAGAATCTTCTCCCTTGTTTCTCTAGATCATGATATCAAAAATTTCAAGTGTTAGGTAGCTAATTAATCTTTGACTTCTACACATGATGATACAAAGTACAAGGACCAAATATACACCCATACTTTATAGATGTTGATCGAATTTATAATTTTTTGTGATTTACCAATTATAATTGTATATAGTGATGATATGTCATACGTCTACTATCTGAGTCTCACGTGCAAGGCACGTGCAACTTACGAGTATATATAGTGGACCAACATGTTGTACTAACGATTCCTATGTTTTATGAGTTTTCAAAATTCCTAGCTAACTCCGCTACTTGAATGACTCTATGTAGATTCATCAAAATTAGGTCAAATTTGAACTACAAGTAAATTGTAGGTTGCTTTGAAAGTTTTAAGAAAAAGCTTTTGGAGGCACCCATCGGACAGTCAATTAATATACTCTGTATCAGAAACCACAGAGAGTTTTGGCAAGAGGTTCAACTTCTTCCTAAGATTTTGCATCTTGACAAACTTGAGCTATAAAGTATGCGTAGATACTTGTCTTGAATTAAATGTATTTCTAGAGTTAATTAGTGAAAAAAGAAAGTGACGTAATAACTTAGGTAGTTACCATAACATCACATATACGAAGACTACTAGTATATGTGATTCTACTCCCTTTGTTTAGAAATATAAGGCGCTTTAGATTTGTGAGATGAATATATATAGACGCCTTTTAGTGTATAGGTTCACTCTTAACCTCTACAAACCCATACACTAAAAGGCGTCTAGACACATTCGATTCATAAAGCTAAAACGTCTTATATTTCTAAACGGAGGGAGTACAACCTAATTAATTAGACCTTTGCGTAACACTACACACATGTTGTTACCCACTATGATGAAGGTACATGTGCAAGTTATTAGAGTAGTCTAAGTTATTTAGCACTATGTGACCATCTTAAATCAGAACGGAGGTGTACGTACTGTATGCCTTAAAGGCACCTGTTCCGCTGTGCTTCAAGCTGTTCACCACTCGTATCGGCTCTCACTGGTCAGACGGATAAAGCCACGTACTTGTTATTGGTACTGTATATCGTCGATCTTCTTCCGTCACTGACAGAGAATAAATTATTCTGCCGCTTCTAGGCGCGTGCTTTCGCGGAGCTACAACCAGTAGCTCAGACGACTACTACTCTCGCACGGCATTTGAGCAATTGCGAGCGTTCGTTCATAATGAACGGGAACCATTAGACAATGGACTTTCTTTGGGTGGATGGTTGATTTTTTTAGAGATTGTCGACTTTTTTTCTTTATTCAACTGAGAGATGTTCGATTTTGGGTCCGGTAACAGGGGTGTAGAGGCCGACAAGGGAGAGGAAATTGGCGGTGTGGCAGGCAAGCTTATTTGAGGTGGCAGCGTGTGGGTGTACAGATGGTACTACCGTACTGGTAGCCCATTTTGTGAGCATTTTGTTGTTGTACTACACAAGTTTTCGAGAGTAATAGTATTCCAGTTTTGGTTCCTTAATTACCCGTGGAACATTTATGTGTTTATTAGTTACATTAGTAGTAGTACATTAGTACTTGCTCCAAATGTGACTGCACAAGATGATGAATGTAGAAGATCCAAGGATTATTACTTTCGACAAGAGGAGCTCCGAGTATACTCCAAACCGTCTCTCTGCCATGACCATTTATTTGAGAGGACAGTACAACTCCATCCCGTGCTAGGCTAGCTTATGCTGTACTACTCCTAGAAAGGCCTGACCTATTTACTCGATAGGCACCAGGAAATGCAGAGAAGAGAGAAAAACCAAGCACGGTAGGCGGTACGATTTCAATCGATTTATTCTATTTTTCTTTGCTCTCTGTCCTCTTCCTCTCCATCTTCTCGCTGATCCTCACTCACCCACCTTTAACCCACGCCAACGCCGCCATGCCGCTTTTGGAGCATCTTCGTAGCCCAGTTCGATAGGAACTGTAGATTTAGCAGAGAGAAAGAAGGCACACTTGGATTTATTTCATTCTGTATTCCTCTTTGCCTCGATATCCATCCTCACTTCACCTCCAGCATCTCAACGATGGCCATTACCACTCGCACACCAATATAGGAATGTGCCAACACCGCCATGCCGCTTTAGGATCAGCTCTAGTGCCCAGTTTGATAGACTGTTTTCCGTGTCGCCCTGCCAGCTGCCGCTCGCTCTCTCCTCCAAAACCCCCCAATCAAAACCAAACGCCATCACCCCCACCTGCTCGAGCTCCTCCTCGGTATGGCCCAATTGATCAATGACAGTGACACTTCTAGGGTGTTTTCTGATGGCCCCCTTGAAGAAATCTCTACTAGAAGTGACGTCATCACCACAGCAAGCCTCGCCGCCTGCTGCAAACATTATCTTTACTCAGCAACACATAGTGCATCCCTGTCGAAATCTCATCCATTTGGTCTCCCCTGTGTTCTTCACTCTCACTCAGTTGAGGTGCCACGTGAGTACAATGTCTTCTACCACGACAATCGCACGAAGCAGTTCTACAGGGGCAGCTATTATTGCGACAGGGGCAAGCAGAAGCCACAAAAGAAGTTCGAGGGGACCTTGTGCGAGCTAACGCTGCTGGACAGGTCCTCCTCTGATGCTGAGATGCTAGATTATGAGGGTAAGAAGTGGGCAAGCACCCATGGAGATTGGATCGCCACTATTGGCCTCGCCTGGAACTGGGAGCTGGTGAATGTGTTCACTCGTCACCGGATTCCTCTACCAGTGATCTTCGATTTTGAGGCCACACCCGAGGTACTTAAGTTTATCGCGGCTGGTGTGCCTACTAATCTACTAAAGATAGCCATTTGTCGAGTTCCCACAGCTGCTGGGAACTATAAGGATTTCTCTGTCCTGGCCATCTTCGACACGGTAATTGCCTTCCTTGATGGTTCTCATGGTATGTGGATGGTTCTTGAGAACCAGTTCAGCATGTTCAGCTACCGTGATGCAATTATCCACAATGGAGTTGTCTATGCTATAACTCAGATTGGCAATGTTTATGGATGGGATCCTCGGGCATGGGGTAAAATTTCCATCCTTAAATTTTCAAGCTTCATCTGACCTCTGAATGTGATTTCCTTGCAAGGTCCTGTGCATCTTCCGGGGCCACCTGAATTAGACGGTAATCATGAGTACAGTCCTAATTTGTGGTAGTTAGCAAGATCTCCTGATGGTTGTAGCCTTATTCTGATCAATACTGTGGGTGTTAGTGCTAGGCGGTATGACACTACTTATCCTATGGCTGAAAATGTTGGTTATCATCAGGGCCGCAATATTCACACCTATTCTACTGGGTTTTGTTGCCATGTGTTCTCGGTTGACACTAGTAGGTTACTTCCACCGAGGCAATGGCGGAGGGTTTTAGACCTTGGAGCATTTTCTATCTTCCTTGGATTGAACTATCCAATTACCATTCCAGTTGGCGTGGCAGGACTTGGCCATGGAGATCTAACAAGGAGCAACTATGTATACACCTCACCGCATGTAGTTAGTCTTGGTGGATTTAATATTTGTCCTGAAATATGCCGCATTAGTATGAATGCTCAAGACGCTGCTGTTGGTTTCTCAACCAACATTGGCTGGAATTTCCCTCAAAAAAAACATTGGCTGGAATTGGTGGCAGACTCCGTTGTGGTTCATCCCATGCTTGGCCAACGCGAAGGATTGGAACCATCATAATTAACGGTTCAAGGGAGATCATATGGAATAGGGATTTGCGTATCTTTAATTTATTTCCTTCGCCTTATTTGTATCGTATGGCCTCAGCCGTTAACTTGCTGTACTCTAACACTCATTTTGCCGTAATGTAGTGCAAGGCCTGCGATTTGATCAAACTCCTTTTGTATACAAGCCATAGATTTAGTCAGTGCGGGTTGAATATTCTGCAACTTGTTGCGCCCGCACCCCTTTATTATTTGTTGCACTTTCGAGTTCTCAAAAAATGTGAAATAAATCCGGAACATTGGCTATGATGTATCTTGTGCATCTACAATATTCGGTCCCACAATAAGATCTTATGTGACTTGTGTCAATGAAAAAGAAAAAACCTAAGCGAACAATATCTTGTGTTCATTTCTTCATTTTGTGGTGGCCAGGCCATGTACTAGTAATATTTTTGGGATGAAAATTTATAGATGAACTATATAAATCTGATCTATGTTCATGATTTATTTCACATTTTCTGAAAACTTGGAAGTGCCACATGCAACAGCTTGTTGCCGGTGCAGCTATTGCAAATTGTAATTTTCGCTCGTGGATGTACCTAGTGGCTCCAAGAGCATGGTGCATGCAGATTCTCACTGGCAGGTGGATCCGACCTTAATAGGGCCCACATGTTAGTGAAAGAGAGCCACACAAAGTCATGCACATTGCTTGACTTGAGCGAAATCTGGTGTCCTTGCACGTCTCTCATTTTGCTCCGCGGTTGCATGCTCTACACGTGTAATTCCATGTACCTTGTACTAGAACATATATGAACACATGCAACATGCCAAAAATACCACGGACACACCCATACTGTGTATTATACCTGGTGTATATATTTTTTCGGTTCTGTGCTACGAGTTCTGCATGTAGGGGAACAAGATGAAAGTAAATGTGTCCATGTCGCGGCTACTACTACTAGTATTAGTTAGTAGGAGTTCGTCCTCCTATTTTCTGTTGAAAATACTAGTACACTATGTTGAAATGAAAGCTGTAAAAAGAAAACCCTCTGGTCAAACTGATGTGACTAGACAATACTACACGTCTGATAGTAGTAAGTAGGAGTATTGTCAAATTACTAGCTGCGTGGCGTGCTAGTCTAACATACAGTGAAGTCTAGGTGGCGGTATCCTCGATGCTGCTGTTGACTAGACAGAGCAAGCAAGTAAATCTCCTCCCTTGTTTTTTCTTTGCCTCTCCATCTTCTTTCCCAGTCCCCACTCCGCCCACGATCTTCCCCACGCTCTCTCTTCTAACGCTCCCCTCCTCCGGCAGAAAACCCTAGCCGCACTTGGCATCCTCTTAAATCCATCCGGTTGTGATGGCCGATTCGAAGCTCAGCAGGCAATGCAAGTGGGATCAACTCTGCACGGACGATGTCGACCTCATCGTTCAGCGTCTGGACATTTCAAGCACTATAGAGTTCCCAACCTTAAATAAGGTAGAGTCCCCTGTGTTTACAATGCTAGTCCCTGGATCAATAGCTAGCATCCACAGTTAAGATGTAATATCAAGAAACAAAGGTCATAATACAACTTTATAACCAGGAATAAAATAGTTTATTACATCTTTCATAGCTCATTTGGCTATTACATTACATTGCAGCGGAATAACTATAAGCATTGGGTCTTTCATCTTCAAAGTGCCACAGGCAGATGTTGGTTGTAGACCTTGTAATCCTAATCAATCAATCTTCACTAAAAACAATCAAACCTGCAACATACAAGTTACAGCCACAAAGGGTCAATACATTTGAATTGTATTGGCAAGTGATACTATGGTAGTATAGTGGAGTCTATCATCTATATGCATTTGGCTAAGTGGAGTTGAGGCTTGCATTGCTCAAAATAGATTTTTCCTTAACATTTGAAAATACTAAGTTTTTGATTTGATAAAATCATTTTTCTCAATCAAAGATTGAAGATCCTTTACAAGGCATCTCTCAATCAAAGATTGAAGATTTCAAACAACCCTTGTTCAAACCTCAAGTTTTAACTTAGAAATTTGAATGATGAGATTCTTGATTGCTTCCATGTCTTGATGCTCAAATTGTCCTTTACTGGGACATGGCTAAGTACTTAGGTTTTACACTGCAGAGGTGGTGCACTTTCCCACAAGACTTGGTTTCCCAAGACAAGATCTTCGAAGCCTTCCCTTAGACCAAAATGGACGCGCTCCAACCTATCAAACACTACCACCAACTGTCCATATGGCTAAGTTCTTGCAACCTATATGATCATGGCAGAGCCCATATTGCCAAGTGGTTGCACTTGAAGCTTCTCAACATTTGACATCTCAAATCTCTTTGTTCCTGGGTGGCCATCCACAAGTGAGATACACAAGGTCAACCATAAACATGGGCCTTGTGAACCACTCAACCAAAACCACCAAGCAAGTCCCATTCCACCGTGTGATTCATTAACTTAGTTGTTTTATTAAACAAAACACAAGTCCTCAGACTTAGAATATTTTTCCATAGTGTGAATATATTTTCCACCCATGTTTTCTATTAGCTAGGCTAAGCTGGATAGTAATAGGATTCTTAACTTAGGAAAATCCTACTAAGGATTCATCTACTAGGTTTTCCTATAGCAAGGTCTATACTTAGCTAAATAAAATCCATGCAAGTTTTACTTAGCAAAATCACTAATGCATAGTGAAAGTAATGGGACAAAAAGTATGAAGCATCACTTGCCTTTTTGGTAGAGGGTATAAGTTCACTCCTTGTCCTTGCAACAATCACACTCTTCAAGTCACTACAAATCAATCAAGCAAGGCACAAACTCAATCTACCAAACAAGCAAAACAACACATAAAATGACAATATGCATGCAAGCATGCCAAGCTTTGTTTTGTTTGAAGAAGTGGTTCCTAATGGGTCATAAACATTTGCTAACACCTATTGGTCATTTTGTAAAGTGGCAAAGTCATTTGCAAAAGGTTTCACTATAAAACCGTTTTCAAAACAAAGTATTATTTTATGTGGTGTAGAAATATTTTTACTAAGGCCTTAACCTATAGGGTTCACCAAATATGTTTTCAAATCACAAAACTTGGTTTTTGGGGTCAGAGAGTTTAAAACAAAACATTTCCCAAAAAGTTTTCTTCAAAAACCATTTTTAATAATTAAACCACATTTCTATTTGACTAGAAATGGTTTTAAATCAAGGAATCCTTATTTTGTTTCACAAAATTCATTTTTGAATCCACAAAGTGGTTCCCAATGTTAGTAGGTTTGGTCCAAAACATTTTCTCCAAAGTTTTTACTCAAAACCATTTTTCATAAACAAAACAATAGTTTTATTTGGCTAGAAATGTACTAAACCAATTAATCCATTCTAAACTTTTCCAAATTCATTTTCCAAAACATGGGTTGGTTCCTAGGGTCAGTAAGGTCACAACAATCCATTTTGCAAAGGTTTTAACCCTAAAAATCATTTTTAAATAATTTTTATACTCTAAACAAGCACACAAAAGTATCTGCAAAAACAAGCAAACTAACAGATACTATTCGCTAAACTAAGGACATGGTTGGCTAGGGCTTGCTCTCCTGAATCCAACGACATAAAATTTGCAATTTTTGGACGTGTGGTTTGAAAGTTATGGATTTTACAAAACTGAACATCAATTAGATCAATTCTGTTTTAAATCAAACCAGCAGGGACACGTGTCTTGATTTTATTCGCTGGTACCGGTTCGTCTGGATCACGCTCTCTGGTGCGTTGGATCTAAGTTAGATCGAGCGGTGCAGAGACATGCGATACCTCTTCGTTTATGTTCTATTACAGCCTTACGATCTAGATCTAACGGATGTAATCAATCAGACCACTAACTGGTGGCTACATGGCTGCCGGTGGCCGATTTACGGTGCCGACGATGCAGGATGCGAGAAAGAGGGAGGGGAAGCTCACCGAGTTCGCGGCACACTGCTGATGCTCAACGTGGTACTGGTTGATGAAGGGGCGCACGGGTTCCTGGGGAATTGCTCACCGGAGTTGAGAATGGCGTCGGATGGCTCTGTCCACGGTCGAAGGCGACGCTACAGGTCACGAAAAGACAAACAAAGGTCAGGGCTAGTTGCACAAGACCGAGTCGGGTGAGGGAGCGTGAACGAGGAAGCTCGGGGCGGTCAGCGTTTACCAGGGGAGGTCGTCGGAGAGGTTGCAGACGGCGGCGTCGTTCAGAGCTTGTTGTAGCCGAAGCTCTGGGGCGCCCGCGGTTGAACGAAAAGCACTGGGAGATGCGTCTGGGAGTGGGGAAGCTGCTAGGGTGCTCGGGAAGGCAGGGGGTGGTGTGTACCGGCCTGAATTGGTCAGAGACGGTGGTCGGAGCTGTGGCGATATGGGCTCGAATTGTGGCAGCCTCGGGGCAGAGAGGTAGTGGTGACAGAGGGGAAAGGCGGAGAAGGCGCTGGCGTTTTATCGAGCATGGTCAAGGCGAGGTAACAGCCCTGCATTAACGCGAATTGATCGCGCGGATTGAAGGCAGCAACGGCAGCAAGGAGAGGGCGTGGTCGTCGTGGGGGTTGAAGACGATGGATAGCGAAGTGGGACCGTTGCGTCAGTGGGAAAAAGGGTGAGGAGGAGGTCCACCAGTCAGTGGCTTTGCAGGCTGTTTCAGCGGTGGAGAAAAACGGTTCGGGGGCGTGAGAACAGGTGGGCTAGGTGGGCTGCTGTTGGGCCAGATTGGGCTGGGTCTGTCCTTTTCTTATTTTTTTCTGTTTCTGATTCTTTTTCCTTTTCTATTTCTAATTTCTGTTTTGAATTTCAAACAACTAAACAAGCATTCAAATAATTCAAACAATTCAAACAAACACCACACTTCACAACTTTGAACTTGGTTCTGTTTATCAACATAAACCAAATCCTAAAATAAAATAATATTTTTATTCATTTTAGGATCCATTCAATAATTAAATAAAATGGATCTTTAGTTATTTAATAAAATAGGGTTTGATTTAATTAATAGAATTTCCATTTGAAATCCAAATATTTTCAAAAACAAATTAGTAGGTTTTATTTGAAAATAAGGAATACTTGGAAACTTGTTTTAAAACAAAATAACCTTTTATTTTAGGTTCCATTAATAATTAAATAAAATGGACCTTAGTTAATAATTCAAATAGGATTTGTTTATTTAAAAACTTTATTTTGAAATCTAAAATAAAACCAAAAACACTTCAGTAGGTTTTATTTTGAGAATATAAAAACTTATTTTAAATAAATAAATAAGTTTTGATGTTTTGGAAATAGTAAAACCTTTATTAATAAAACTTGGATATTTAAATCCTTTTTATTTTATTTTAAATAAATCTCTACTATTTTAATCAAAGCAAAACCTTTTGTTTCAAAGTCTTGGCCAAGGTTTAATTTGGCTTTATAAAATAATCTTTATTTAAAATATTTCTTTTCATTTTGAGAACCAAAACCTTTGGAAAACTTAATAAAATAATAAGTTTTAGTGTTTATTTAAAAATAAAAAGCCTTTACTTTAATAAAATCGGATATTTAAATCCTTATTATATTATTTAAATAAACCTTTACTCATTTTATCAAAACAAAATATTTTAATATAAAAGCTTGGCCAAAATTAATTTGGCTCTTTAAAAATATAATCTTTATTTATAAATCCACCTTTTCATTTGAAAACAAAGTCTTTTATTAAAAGATCCAAAATAGTATTTCCAAAACATTTTAATTGCCTTTATTAAATGTTTATCTTTATAAATCCCTTTAGGATTTAATTGTTCAAAACAGGTTTGAAGATTCCCAACTGGATTCAAATTGTTTCTTCTGGCCCTGAAAATCAAACAAAGTTTTATTTTATTCATTTATTTTCACATTACAAGATTTGGAAAATCTTGGGATGTGACAGGCTACCACCCTTAAAATAAATCTCACTTGAGATTTGGGAAGGTTAGGGTTACAAGCAGGTTCAAAACAACTAGGGTACTACCACCCTTAAAAATTTTCAAACAAAATTTACACATTGTCCTTCTTGGGATCCTGGGGAAACTTCTCTGGGCAACCATCTGCCTAGTGTCCTTTATTTCCATACTTGACTCATGGGCCAAGGTTGAGCTTCTCCATAGGCTTGTTCAACTTGTTCTTCATCCTCTCTGGACAGTTGCTTGCATAGTGTCCTGGGTTCTTGCAATTGAAACAGTTCACTTGGCTGATATCTTTCTTTTCCTTTGGTATCATTGCCTCTTGTTTGTTTCCTTGATTCTTCTTCTCTTCTGGGCATTCATTGGCACAATGTCCCATCTCTTTGCAATTGAAACATTGCACTTGTGTAATATCCTTCTTGCTAGTGTTGGGGCATTTCTTCTTCTTCTTTTTGGGTCTCTCCAAAGCTGGGAGTTCTTCTAGTTCATGCTCTTCATGAGTGGGAGATCTTTCTCTCTTCTTGGGGCATTGATCTTCATGTTCCTTGGATGCATGTTCCTTGTATCCAAAAGTATTGCTAGCTTGGGTTCCTTCTAGAATAACATCTTTGTCATCCTTGTTGTCATTAGCTCTTTGGGAAAAGTTTTCTCTCATGTTGATCATTTGTATAACCAATCCTTGCATCAATTGGGATTGAAGTTTCAAAATCCTTTGTATGGCTGGGTCTAATCCATTGTTGTTGGCTAAAAGCTGAGTTGTCTCTTGGCTCAATTGGTTTTGTGTTGCTATAAGTTCTCTCATGTTGTCTTCTTGGTTGTTGTTGGTGTCATCCACTTTGATGTTGGAGTCCTTTGGAGTAGTCATCTGTTTGGGTTGGATTGGGATTAGGATAGGCAAAATATTTTCTAAGGAATCAATTCTAATCACACACAACACAATTCACACAAGCAATGTGCAAGCAATCACAAACATAACATTCCACTCAAACAACAAGTTTCAAGCATAACTTTAGGCAACCAAAAATATTTTTGTTACACCACATAAGTTGGTGTGTTTGACTTAACTAAAATATGGTGGTCCATCTATATGGTTCACTTGTGGTCTTTCCATCCTTCTTGGTTGATTCTTCTTGAATGAGATCTTTGTATCCTTGGAGAATTCTTGTGTCTTGGTCACAAATCTTCAAAGGTGATGATGGCTCCTTCTAAGTTGTGTTTCCTTAGTCTTCAAATCTTGAGCAAGATTTCTTGTCTCACTTGTAGTCTTTAGTGATATCCAAGTTGGAAGTCCTTGGTGAATAGGCTGAAGATGTTGAAGTCATTAGAGTTGAAGAAGTTGAAGACGTCCTTTGCACATGGTGAAGTCTTTGGCCATGGGTAGGTTTTTCCATCAAGTTGAAGTAGAAGAGATGTAGAGTTGAAACCAAAAATGGTTAAGGAAAGAGTTTACAAGATTGTTTGTAAATAAGTTTTTGGAACAAAAACAACTCCTATTTTTCTAAGGGGTTTTGTCCAATCCTAGGGTTACAATCCTACAGGCAACACAATGCTCTGATACCATCTTATAGAGTTCCCAACCTTTAATAAGGTAGAGTCCCCTGTGTTTACAATGCTAGTCCCTGGATCAATAGCTAGCATCCACAGTTAAGATGTAATATCAAGAAACAAAGGTCATAATACAACTTTATAACCAGGAATAAAATAGTTTATTACATCTTTCATAGCTCATTTGGCTATTACATTACATTGCAGCGGAATAACTATAAGCATTGGGTCTTTCATCTTCAAATTGCCACAGGCAGATGTTGGTTGTAGACTTTGTAATCCTAATCAATCAATCTTCACTAAAAACAATCAAACCTGCAACATACAAGTTACAGCCACAAAGGGTCAATACATTTGAATTGTATTGGCAAGTGATACTATGGTAGTATAGTGGAGTCTATCATCTATATGCATTTGGCTAAGTGGAGTTGAGGCTTGCATTGCTCAAAATAGATTTTTCCTTAACATTTGAAAATACTAAGTTTTTGCTTTGATAAAATCATTTTTCTCAATCAAAGATTGAAGATCCTTTACAAGGCATCTCTCAATCAAAGATTGAAGATTTCAAACAACCCTTGTTCAAACCTCAAGTTTTAACTTAGAAATTTGAATGATGAGATTCTTGATTGCTTCCATGTCTTGATGCTCAAATTGTCCTTTACCAGGGACATGGCTAAGTACTTAGGTTTTACACTCTGCAGAGGTGGTGCACTTTCCCCACAAGACTTGGTTTCCCAAGACAAGATCTTTCAGAAGCCTTCCCTTAGACCAAAATGGACGCGCTCCAACCTATCAAACACTACCACCAACTGTCCATATGGCTAAGTTCTTGCAACCTATATGATCATGGCAGAGCCCATATTGCCAAGTGGTTGCACTTGAAGCTTCTCAACATTTGACATCTCAAATCTCTTTGTTCCTGGGTGGCCATCCACAAGTGAGATACACAAGGTCAACCATAAACATGGGCCTTGTGAACCACTCAACCAAAAACCACCAAGCAAGTCCCATTCCACCCAGGTGATTCATTAACTTAGTTGTTTTATTAAACAAAACACAAGTCCTCAGACTTAGAATATTTTTCCATAGTGTGAATATATTTTCCACCCATGTTTTCTATTAGCTAGGCTAAGCTGGATAGTAATAGGATTCTTAACTTAGGAAAATCCTACTAAGGATTCATCTACTAGGTTTTCCTATCGCAAGGTCTATACTTAGCTAAATAAAATCCATGCAAGTTTTACTTAGCAAAATCACTAATGCATAGTGAAAGTAATGGGACAAAAAGTATGAAGCATCGCTTGCCTTTTTGGTAGAGGGTATAAGTTCACTCCTTGTCCTTGCAACAATCACACTCTTCAAGTCACTACAAATCAATCAAGCAAGGCACAAACTCAATCTACCAAACAAGCAAAATAACACATAAAATGACAATATGCATGCAAGCATGCCAAGCTTTGTTTTGTTTGAAGAAGTGGTTCCTAATGGGTCATAAACATTTGCTAACACCTATTGGTCATTTTGTAAAGTGGCAAAGTCATTTGCAAAAGGTTTCACTATAAAACCATTTTCAAAACAAAGTATTATTTTATGTGGTGTAGAAATATTTTTACTAAGGCCTTAACCTATAGGGTTCACCAAATATGTTTTCAAATCACAAAACTTGGTTTTTGGGGTCAGAGAGTTTAAAACAAAACATTTCCCAAAAAGTTTTCTTCAAAAACCATTTTTAATAATTAAACCACATTTCTATTTGACTAGAAATGGTTTTAAATCAAGGAATCCTTATTTTGTTTCACCAAATTCATTTTTGAATCCACAAAGTGGTTCCCAATGTTAGTAGGTTTGGTCCAAAACATTTTCTCCAAAGTTTTTACTCAAAACCATTTTTCATAAACAAAACAATAGTTTTATTTGGCTAGAAATGGACTAAACCAATTAATCCATTCTAAACTTTTCCAAATTCATTTTCCAAAACATGGGTTGGTTCCTAGGGTCAGTAAGGTCACAACAATCCATTTTGCAAAGGTTTTAACCCTAAAAATCATTTTTAAATAATTTTTATACTCTAAACAAGCACACAAAAGTATCTGCAAAAACAAGCAAACTAACAGATACTATTTGCTAAACTAAGGACATGGTTGGCTAGGTCTTGCTCTCCTGAATCCAACGACATAAAATTTGCAATTTTTGGACGTGTGGTTTGAAAGTTATGGATTTTACAAAACTGAACATCAATTAGATCAATTCTGTTTTAAATCAAACCAGCAGGGACACGTGTCTTGATTTTATTCGCTGGTACCGGTTCGTCTGGATCACGCTCTCTGGTGCGTTGGATCTAAGTTAGATCGAGCGGTGCAGAGACATGCGATACCTCTTCGTTTATGTTCTATTACAGCCTTACGATCTAGATCTAACGGATGTAATCAATCACACCACTAACTGGTGGCGCTGCGGTGCCGGCTGTTGGCGCAGGATGCGAGAAAGAGGGAGGGGAAGCTCACCGAGTTCACGGCACACTGCTGATGCTCAACGTGGTACTGGTTGATGAAGGGGCGCACGGGTTCCTGGGGAATTGCTCACCGGAGTTGAGAATGGCGTCGGATGGCTCTGTCCACGGTCGAAGGCGACGCTATAGGTCACGAAAAGACAAACAAAGGTCGGGCGGTCAGCGCTACTGTGGGAGGTCGTCAGAGAGGTTGCAGACGGCGGCGTCGTTCAGAGCTTGTTGTAGCCGAAGCTCTGGGGCGCTCACGGTTGAACGAAAAGCACTAGGAGATGCGTCTGGGAGTGGGGAAGCTGCTAGGGTGCTCGGGAAGGCAGGGGGTGGTGTGTACCGGCCTGAATTGGTCGGAGACGGTGGTCGGAGCTGTGGCGATACGGGCTCGAATTGTGGCAGCCTCGGGGCAGAGAGGTAGTGGTGACAGAGGGGAAAGGCGGAGAAGGCGCTGGCGTTTTATCGAGCATGGTCAAGGCGAGGTAACGGCCCTGCATTAACGCGAATTGATCGCGCGGATTGAAGGCAGTAACGGCAGCGAGGAGAGGGCGTGGTCGTCGTGGGGGTTGAAGACGATGGCTAGCGAAGTGGGACCGTTGCGTCAGTGGGAAAAAGGGTGAGGAGGAGGTCCACCAGTCAGTGGCTTTGCGGGCTGTTTCAGCGGTGGAGAAAAACGGTTCGGGGGCGTGAGAACAGGTGGGCTAGGTGGGCTGCTGTTGGGCCAGATTGGGTTGGGTCTGTCCTTTTCTTATTTTTTTCTGTTTCTGATTCTTTTTCCTTTTCTATTTCTAATTTATGTTTTGAATTTCAAACAACTAAACAAGCATTCAAATAATTCAAATAAACACCAAACTTCACAACTTTGAACTTGGTTCTGTTTATCAACATAAACCAAATCCCAAAATAAAATAATATTTTTATTCATTTTAGGATCCATCCAATAATTAAATAAAATGGATCTTTAGTTATTTAATAAAATAGGGTTTGATTTAATTAATAGAATTTCCATTTGAAATCCAAATATTTTCAAAAAAAAATCAGTAGGTTTTATTTGAAAATAAGGAATACTTGGAAACTTGTTTTAAAACAAAATAACCTTTTATTTTAGGTTCCATTAATAATTAAATATAATGGACCTTAGTTAATAATTCAAATAGGATTTGTTTATTTAAAAACTTTATTTTTAAATCTAAAATAAAACCAAAAACACTTCAGTAGGTTTTATTTTGAGAATATAAAAACTTATTTTAAATAAATAAATAAGTTTTGACGTTTTGGAAATAGTAAAACCTTTATAATAAAACTTGGATATTTAAATCCTTTTTATTTTATTTTAAATAAATCTCTACTATTTTAATCAAATCAAAACCTTTTGTTTCAAAGTCTTGGCCAAGGTTTAATTTGGCTTTATAAAATAATCTTTATTTAAAATATTTCTTTTCATTTTGAGAACCAAAACCTTTGGAAAACTTAATAAAATAATAAGTTTTAGTGTTTATTTAAAAAGAAAAAGCCTTTACTTTAATAAAATTGGATATTTAAATCCTTATTATTTTATTTAAATAAACCTTTACTCATTTTATCAAAACAAAATATTTTAATATAAAAGCTTGGCCAAAATTAATTTGGCTCTTTAAAAATATAATCTTTATTTATAAATCCACCTTTTCATTTGAAAACAAAGTCTTTTATTAAAAGATCCAAAATAGTATTTCCAAAACATTTTATTTGCCTTTATTAAATGTTTATCTTTATAAATCCCTTTAGGATTTAATTGTTCAAAACAGGTTTGAAGATTCCCAACTGGATTCAAAAAGTTTCTTCTGGCCCTGAAAATCAAACAAAGTTTTATTTTATTCATTTATTTTCACATTACAAGATTTGGAAAATCTTGGGATGTGACAAGCACCATCAGGCTAGCCACATGCTGCAAGCTGCTGTACGATTGTATCGCCAACAACGAAGGTACGAAATGGACTGTTCACCGTTAGAATGAACCCTGCCTACTGATGCCTCAGCCTGCTTATTGGTTCGACGAGCACTATGACGGTACGAGGGTACATCTCTGCATGACACGGTGTATGACGTGGTGCCCCTCGACCATCCTCGGCGCACCACCATCCTGCCCTTCATGCACAAAAAATTCTGGGTTGGCATGAATGGCGACTGGCTCGCCACGGTGGACCAGTGCGGGGCCTGGTGCCTAGCGAACATCTACACCTATCGAGTAATCGACCTTCCATTGATAGATACTTGTGACATTGCGGCCGCCTCACATCCACAATATAACCTGTAATGCTACTAGCTAGCCAGGGTTCCCCCAGTTACATGTAGTCATTTCTGAACTCATTCACATTTCAAAAGTTTTTTTGGCGAATCCGCAGGTATGGAGAAAAGTTCAATAAGTCGTGGGATGGATCTATTGAGCTGTTGAAGATTGTAATATGCAAAGTGCCCATAGAAGATGGGGTTTACACATACTATAAGCTCCTCGCGTTGTTCAACGGTGAAATTGCCTACCTGGAAGGCGGTAGCCATGTTTGGAGATGTCTGGAGCATTCAGGTCTTAGAATATGATAGTACTATGATGCCATTGAACACGGTGGCCTCATTTTTGCGGTCACAAGTCAAGGTTGCACATACTGCTGGGATCCCACATCGGAAGGTAATTCTAGTTCAATGATGATACATTGCAAGTGATTCAGTGAAGTTTTTCTTTAACTACCTTATTTATCTTTTACCTTTCGTAAGACTGAATGAGCACACGCTTTATGTCCTAAAAAGTTAATGAACCATTGCCAGTAATGAATTAGTACTAGTAATATGCCTTCTAAAAATATAGTGTGTGACAGCATCCCTGCACTACTAAGTTCGTTGTCAATATATGAAAGGTATTATTAACCAGCATCTCAATTGTGAGCACAACACAGTGAATCCGGGTTTCTTTATCTGTTTGTACTTTCAGGCCCTCCTCAGATTGTAGGAATCACATTGGATTTTTGTAGGACACCAATCTTTCCTTTTTGGATTTTGCCTTGGGATTCAGAGGAATTGTGTAGGATTTTTGTAAGATTTGGATCCTTAGGATTTTTTTATATAAAATGATGTTTGATTCGAAAGAGTATAATCCTTAGGAATTCCTTCAAAGGTTCCTTTGCACTCTAATTTGGAGGAAAATTTCCATCCACTCTATCCTCTTTGTACAATTCCTTTGGTTTTCCTGTGCAATCAAACACCACTTGATCCAAAATACTGCAGGCATCTAATCCTATAGGATTCAAGTGGGCATGCCTCTATAAAAAAAAGTGGTGCTTCCTCTTTTGAAACTTACAAAAACTAGGAAACTAAGATAATCAAGAAATCTAAATATTCGGAATAGCAGAGTAAGAAATACAATTCCTAATGTTGTTAATTTATTGAGTAGTATTATTTTCAGGATTTGCCTATTCACACTGTTAGCATGAACAATGAAGAATGCTGGTGTTAGAATATGTATGCCAGTAATGCATGTTTTGTCTCGAATTCGGATGTTGCAGGAAACAAGGAGCTTCCGTTTGTAATCCCAGCACCTATTCTGAATGATCGGCCAGTCATGTGGTTCCTCGCTCGATCGGCTGATGGTGAATGCTTGATGATCATAATTACAACGTATGGCATGGGGGTTGCCCATGGCGAAGAGGGTGAAATCATTCATCATGCTCAAAATAGGACTAACCTACGCCTATATCCTGCCTCTCGTGTCTACATTTTTGAAGAGGATCCTAGCTCTACTGGACCTCCAGGGGTCATCATTTGGAGGCAGGTTAACAACCTGGGGGATAACTCTCTATTTCTCAGTCTCAGTTATCCAATCATTGGCAAGATGGTGAAGAAATGCGGATGCAAGGCTGCTGATGGCACATTGTTCCCATTCATGAGGAAAAACTGTGTGTACACAACATAGAGGAGATTTTGTGGAATACAATTCCCTCAGATTAAATGCTGCAACCTGCAGCCAACTGAAGGTGAGCCTGTGGCAGTTATCAGCCTTCCCAAAGATGGTTGGAACTGTGTGCGACAGGCGGCAATTTGGTTTAGGCCTAGTTTTGGTTTGGTATGTTTGTTGTGCCGTACCTAGACTGAGTTGTGGATCTTTCTAGTGTATCGTTGTGTCATGTTTTTTGCATCGTGGTTCAATAGTTGACTGTTAGTACACTGGTTTTAGTGGCCATCTTGAATCAGTTTATATGAGCCCTACTGTGCTTTCGTATTTAGTATTGCCTTCCAAGGTATAATCCATGTAGTCGTGTTTATTTCGTGGCGTGATTTCTGTACTATAGTTTTTAGTACTATTACTGGCTTGTATATACACGACTCGTGCATTTTTTTGAACCATCGCACCTCGTGCAGATTTGTGTTTTGAGAGGAATATTCCTTCTTTCCTCTTAGCAAACAGGGAAAAGTAGGTCACTCCTTCTTATAGGGCCACGAAACAGGCCTTAACTGGGTCGTAATTGATCTTGGCTTGGTACGCCAAAGCAGGCCGAGACGCCGTAGGATGATAGACGCAAATGTTTATGCTGATATTCTAAAAAAAGAGAGTTAATGCACACCCTACCAAAAAAGAAAAATTGTTTACGCATACCCTGTATTGTCTCTGATACATGGCATACTTTTGGCGCTACCGTGAAATTACTTGTCCAATATAGTATGTATCCTTGCTCATTCTTCTGTATGTGAAATGAACAACTCAAGCTATGATATGACATGAACAAGTCAAGCTCTGATGAGCTGACATTGTACTGTCTGTGCTAGTATACAAACTGGTTGTATTATTGTGTTTGAAACTATGAACTAAATGTGCGAATTCTGAGCCTTTTTGCATGATGACAATGCCACATGTTTGCACTAATTGTGGCATGTACTAATTTCATCATACGGAAGCATACAACTTCGAGTGATCAGTTTAAGCTAGTGCTTACTGATGTCTACGCACTTCTATTCTTGTAGACAGTTGTTGGGCCTCCAAGTGCAGAGGTTTGTAGAACAGCAGCAAATTTTCCCTTAAGTGGATCACCCAAGGTTTATCGAACTCATGGAGGAAGTGGTCAAAGGTATCCCCTCTCAAGCAACCCAGCAATCAAGATACAAGAAGGCTCTTGTGTCCCCAACACACCCAATACACTTGTCAGGTGTATAGGTGCACTAGTTCGGCGAAGAGATAGTGAAATACAAGTGGTGTGGATAAAATACAACAGTGACATAAAATAGCTTGATGGCATGGAAAAGACTACAGTAAAACTGAAATAAAGATAGAAGCAAGCAAACATGTAATAGATCTAATAGCAAATGGTGTTTCAGTGCTTAGAAACAAGGTCTAGGGATCATACTTTCACTAGTGAACACTCTCATATAAATATCTTCTCTTTATGATACTACTCTTAACTACTCTCCGGTTGGACACTCTAATCCATGGTAGGGCTATAAGAGCACACCTCAAAGTAATTCTTTCCCATCTAGAAAACCCCACACTGTCACCTTGAGTACTAGATGAGTCCAACAAACACCACAATTTCATAAAGACATCCAACTCCAAATATAACTCATAACAAGTATTTGTAATCTCTAGCCTAAGTGCCACCATGGTGTGCACACTGTCACTTTCACACACATGGGGAGAGCAGAGATCTATTAAGCACTTGAGTAGCAAGGTAGATCTATAGATTACAAGATCATGATCTCAATTAGATCATGCATAGAGAGAGAGATGAACACATAGCTACCGGTAGAACCCTTAGCCTCGAGAGAGAACTACTCCCTCCTCATCATGGGAATCAGCAATGGCGATGGAGATGGTGGTGGAGATCAATGGAGATGGCTCTGGGGGCACTTCCCCGTCCCGACAGGGTGCCGGAACAGAGACTTTCTGTCCCCTGAATCTCCCCTTCGGTGGCGGCGGCACTACGGAACTTTTCATGGCTTTCTGATTGAGAATCTAGGGTTTCTGACTCGGGAGGAATATATAGGCAAAGTAGGCAAGGTCGATGGCCAGCCAGGGGCCCCACACCATGCCCTGGCGCGGCCTGGGTATACCCACGCCTGGGGGGTGGCCAGGCCCTGGCCCTCCTCCGTCTCGTATTCTGGCTCCGTGAGTCTTCCGGTAAAAAATAGGAACTTTGGCTTTTGTCCCGTCCAATTCCGAGAATATTCATTTTCTGACTTTCCTGGAACCAAAAACAACAAAAAACATGCAACTGGCACTTTGGCTCTTGTTAATAGGTTAGTCCAAGAAAGTCTATGAAAAGTACTCCAAAGTTGGAACAAAACATTAGAAAGTAGATAAAACCAAGCATGGAACATCAAAAATTATAGATACATTTGCAATGTATCAACATCCCCAAGCTTAACTTCTGCTCGTCCTCGAGTAGGTAAGTGATAAAAAGAAATAATAATTTTTTAGGTGACATGCACCATCATAAACTTTATCAAAGTATTTGTAAAACATTGATAGTTGGGGTCATAGTACTTCAATCATAACATGAAATACAAAGTTCTAGCAATAAGACCAAGAAACTATGTTCCAACATGAAAAGGCACAAACAAAAGATTAATGAATGACTATGCTTTGCAAGACGTTTGTTTGTTTCACATAAAGAAAAGATAGCATAGTGGCATTCAACTTGTCCCTCATAGAGTATCAAATATAAATGCATAGGACACCTTCAAAGTTCATAAGAGTGACTAGATACAAATAGTTTAAAACAAGCAATATCAAGTTATGCATCAATCAACTAGTCTTGGGACAATGCACATAGAACTAAGAATGGCCACTATGCTCTCAAAGTAAGTGCATAAAGATAGAAGGTGGAGACCCAATATATATGGTGGAAGAAAGGCCTTCATAGAAGGAAGCAGAGATTCAAGTTTATAAAGAGCTTCCAAAAATTATGGTACTAAATAGCCTTTCAGCTCTCATTGCCCCTATCATAAGCATCTTGAAGTGATTAAGGTTAAAGTGAACAAACTATGAAGTATATGCTCCACAAAGTATAAGTTAGAAATCTCATGTCCCTTGAATACGAGGGCCGCTCCTCATGCTACTCAAGTTTAGTCACCGGTAAGTTCTTGTCATCGTAAGTACATGTGTATCATAGAGAACCGCCAACGGGGTACCCCTTGCTCGATGATACGGAAGAATCCCCATATCAAAATGACAAGGCAAGCAGACAATGAGCATCTCAGCAATCTTCTTATTTACCATGGGAATATGGTGCTTGTTTCTCTTTTTCCTCTTTTCATAATCTCATTTTTTCTTTTTCTCTTTTTTCTCAATATCGGACTCTTTTTTATAAGAAGAATGCTTCATAGACAGCTCATTATGGTTATGCTGCAGGTTTCCACCATGTCAGCATGGATTAGACCAGCGGTCCAGGCGTTTCTCTAACACATATACATAACTCCATGGACTTACAAGCTCCCCTTTCATTTCACACCGATGACATCCATAGACAAAAGAGCATGATATCAACTAGGTACAAAGTACCCGTGCAATGTTGAAAGCGTTCCCCATGACGGCACGGTTCTGCTAATCCCCAACAAATAAGTGCAAGCATATGCAACATAAACGACACAATGGTTCAAGTTTATTAAGGGCAAGAAAAGTAAAGTGTGCCATCAAGTTCGTGAGAGCTTTAATCACTAGTTTTCTCATAACAGGTTTAATTTGGAAGGTAAAAAAAACATGAATATACTTGGAATAACATAAGATAATAGGTAGGTATGGTGGACTCTTTGGAATAACTTGGTTTAAGGAGTTGGATGCATGAGTGGAACTCATACTTGGTTGCGGAGGCTAGCAAAAGACTGGGAGCGACAAACTAAGAGAGCAATAATGGCCATAATCATGCAGAGGATAATAAAGGCATAAAGTGATACTATAAGTTGAAAACTAAAGGATCATAAAGGCTATAGTGACTTGGGATAGTCATAACATGGTGTGAGCATGCGCCAAGTCAACCCAAATAAAGCATCAAAGGAGAATACCACAATACTATGCTTTAATATGCTAAAACAACACATGATTCATCCAAGGCACATTAAGCAATCTCAATTGTTTATAACAAGTCATGCTATAGCAAAGAATACTAAGCATAAAGCCAAAAAAATATCAAGCATGGCATGACAAAGCATAGGCCACAGTCAAAAACAAGCTCTCTTTACCACTTAAGCATGAACTTTCCTACTCTTTTCCAAACCAAACCAAACTATTTGAAAACCAATGTATGAAAGAGGGGGTCCAACCAATTTATTCAGAAAACTAAGAAAACCAAGCAAACAAAAAATCAAAACGAAAACGAAAAACAAGACGCTCCAAGAAAAACACAACTGTGCATGAAACAATAAAAATGAAGCGTTTGGAAGGAACCTAGGATTTTTGTTGATGAAGAAGGGGATGCCTTGGACATCCCCAAGCTTTGACGCTTGTACTATTTGGATATTTCTTGGGGTGACACGCGTGGCATCCCCAAGCTTGATCTTTAGTCCATTCTTCATCTCATTACTCATTCCTTCATACACCTGAAATTTTTCCTTCATACAAAACTTCACACAATCTTTATTAGCAACATTAGTGCACTTAAGATATTAAGTCTTTAGGTTCAGTTTCAACACCAATAAAACTTCCATTAAAACACAAGCTACTGAATCACTTCCCTCAAAAAGCTCAATTCCCCAAAAGAACTCAAAAAGGAACCAACAAGAAGCAAATGCAAATAATGGTAGAAATCTGTCAAAACAGACCAGCAGGTAAAGACGAATTTTTTCGAAGACCTTATGTTGCTCAAATCAAAAAGTGTTGAATTAACGAAAGTTATATAACAACCTGGGGCAGAAGCACAAAAATTCACGTCTCAAACGGACTTACGGAGATTTTACACGAATATTTACGGTGAAGCACAGAAATCTGTTTCGGGACAACAACTTTCCCAATCATTACTTCTCTCTCATTAGAGGTTACTCTTGGCACAAAAAGCAAATAAAAAAGGATAAGGAGCAGTTATTACTGAAGTAATAACTTCCAAGACTCATCTAAAACTTTTGGGTTATCTCCTAATAAGTACTTTTCTTTAACGCCTTTAAGTAAGGCATGATAGTTTGAGAAGATGCTCACATAAGAAATATGAATTGAAATAAAAGAGAGCATCAAGAAACAAATATAAAACACATTTAAGTCTAACCCACTTCCTATGCAAAGGAATCTTGTAAAGGAAAAAGTCATGAAAGCACAAATAAAAATCATAGGAAGGCAAAACAAGTGCAACTTCAAGACTTTCAACATAAAGAGGGGAAACTTAATAATGTTGAGATACATAAGCCCATGTTTTCCCTCTATCATAATAACTTTCAGTAGCAATATGAATAAAATTAACAATATAACTATCACAAGAAAAATTCTTATCATGAGCCACATGCATAAAAGAATTAATACTCCCCACATAAACATAGTCATTCTTATAGATTGTAGTGGGTGCAAATTCAACAAAATAGCTATCATTATTATTTTCATCACCATAATCATCAAATATAGGAGGCATATTGTAATCATAATTAATTTCCTCCTCAATATTAGGTGGACTGAAAATATCATATTCATCATTGCAATCATCATATATTGGAGGTATAGCATCATCATAAGCAATAGAATAGTTATCTTCCCAAGTGTGTTCATTTGTAAAAATATCATCATTGGAAGGATCATGGATAGCACTAATAGTATAGCAATTATTAATATAATCATTCTCAGAATTGGTACCGAAGAGATTTTAAATATCAAAATTAGTGTGCTTTTCCCAATCATGATCACTACTATAGGTAATAGGCATAGGAACATCATCGAGTTCAGACTCATCAAAAACTATAATAGGAGCAACATGCTTAGGGGAAAATACCGTTTCCTCTCTCCTTTTATTCCTCCTTTTCTTCTTTTTCTTCTTCTCCTTAGGAGGGAGAGGCTTGAAAGGAAGCTTCTCCATATACCTTGGTTCATTATTAGAGACAATAGAAGAAACTTTGGAGGATTCCTCCTTTTCATTAATAAGACCAAAACACATATTAGTCATGTCATATTTTGGTAAGATCTCATCTTTTATAATATTTTGTATGTAAGTATTTGTGTGGCAATTATCAACACAATAAAGATGACAACCATGCATGACTCTATTCATATCAAAAGCACCCATATCTACCAAAGAGCTTTTTCTTGATAACTCTTCACACCCCAAAAATAATGTAAGTTCATCATGCTGATTAGGAGTGATCATGTCATCACAATACAAACTTGCAGTACTCATTGGATTAGAAGGGCTATTATTATGGCCTGCGCATTGAAAATTGAAATGACCCATTAACAATTTTTCTATCATGTTTATTGCTATCATTAATAACAATTTCATTTTCCATGCAAGTGTCTTTATAAGGCTCATGATACATGTCCCATTTTTCTTTAGGAGCACTAATATGAGAAGCAAAGGTTCTATAACAATCAACAAGAATTTGAGGATCAAGACCATATTTAGCACTAAGCTCTTGAAAATCAATAGTTTCAGCAAAAGACTTAATGCAATCATACTCATAGTTTATACCTGATTCTTTACCTTTGTTGTTATCCCAATCTTCGGTATTGTTTTGAATTGTTTCAAGAAGATCCCACTTAGCTTTGACCTCCTTACTTGTGAAGGATCCCTCTAAACAAGTATCTAGATAGTCCTTGTAATGTCCTAAAAGCCTTGCATAGAAATTATTAATAACAATATTACTAGGGAGCTCATGAATGGGACATTTGAGCATTAGTGACTTCAATCTCCCCCATGCTTGGGCAATACTTTCTCCATCATGAGGATGAAAATTATAAATGTAATTCCTATCTTTATGAATTTCATGAGGAGGATAAAATTTAGAGTAAAAGAGAGATTCAAGTTCCTTCCACTCCAAAAGATGAGGATCATCTAGTAGCTCATACCACTCCCTTGCTTTGCCCTTAAGTGAAATAGGGAATAGCTTCCTCTTAACTTGGTTCATTGAAATACATGCACACTTGAACAACTCGCATAATTCATGTATAAGGAGTAAATGATCACCAGGATGGACAATTCCATCTCCAAAATAGCAGTTATTCGTAACACGTTCAACAATTTTTATAGGAATTTTAAAAGGGATGCTTTCAGTATGTGGATTTAAAATATCACAAGTATGATCAGAATTACCACATATGGGAGATAAAGTATCATCAGAGCAAATTTTCTTCTTTAAAGCTGGGGAACTAAAAATATCATTTTCATAAAAACTAACTTCCCTAAGCTTAGACGTTTCCATAGCATTAGTAACAAAGGTGTTCAAAAGATTCATACTAATAACATTGCTATTAGCATGCAAAGAAAGTTCCATGGGTTTTTTAATTTTCTTTTCAGACAATTCAAGTTCTGTCTTAGGAAAAATACTAAAAATCTCTCTAATTTTGTTGTTGTTTTCCATTAAGCCTAACTAGTGAAAACAAAAAGACAAAATTGCAGAATCTAAAGGAAATAACTTCGAGCACTCACACCGGAGGATGTGAGTACCTTTTACCTTACCTCCCCGGCAATGGCGCCTGAAAATAGCTTGATGTCTACGCACTTCTATTCTTGTAGACAGTTGTTGGGCCTTGATACATTGCAAATGTATATATAATTTTTGATGCTCCATGCTTGGTTTTATCCACTTTCTTGTGTTTTGTCCACACTTTGGAGTACTTTTCATATGATTTCTTGGATTAACCTATTAACAAGAGCCACAGTGTTAGCTGCCTGTTTTCTGCTATTTTTGGTTCCAGGGAAGTCAGAAAATGAATATTCTCGGAATTGGACGGGACAAAATCCAAAGTGCCTATTTTTCCAGAAGACTCTAGGAGCCATAATACGAGACGGAGGAGGGCCAGGGGCTGGCCACACCCCCCTAGGCGCGGGCTGGGCCTGGCCGGGCCAGGGCATGGTGTGGTGGCCCCAGGCACCCCCTCGGTCTCCCTCTTCGCCTATAAGAAGCCTTCTGACCTAAAAACTCCGAGGGGTTCGACGTTTTTCCAGAAGGAGTTCCGCTCCGCCGCCACCACCAGATTCCACGAAACAGCACCAGAAACTCCGTTCTGGCACCCTGCCGGGACGGGGAATTGGAGGAGATCGTCGCCATCATCATCACCATTGCTTCTCCATCGACCATCCATGTTTCCCCCATATATGAGTGAGTAATCCCCCGTTGTACGCTATGGGGATGGTAGGGATTGGATGAGATCGTTCATGTAATGGCATCAGATTGTTAGGGCATGGTGTCTAGCATCTTTTATTAGTGCTTTATGACTTTCTTGCGACTTGTTGTGCTTAATGCTTGTCACTAGGGCCCGAGTGCCATGATTTCAGATCTGAACATGTTATTGATTCATTATGATAGTATTGTTTTTGGTCTTATCTACAAGTTGTATACACACGTTGTTGTCCGGAACCTATGGCCCCGGCGATGTAAATCGGGATAACCGGAAGGGAAAGGCTTTGATGTGAGGATCACATGTGTTCACAGAGTGTTAATGCTTTGCTCCGGTGCTCTATTAAAAGGAGCACCTTAATTGCCAGTAGTTCCCTAGAGGCCCCGCTGCAAACGGGCTGGCAGGGCAAAAGATGTTGTGCAAGTTCTCATTGCGAGCACGTATGACTATATATGGAACACATGCCTAGGATTGTCTAGTACTTAGATGCTTTATCTTATTTATCTGCAATTGCCCTGTGTTCTGATTGCTATGTGAATTGTCTTGTCCATGCAACGCCTCATCCATCCATCCCTATGCCTACCGACTCAATCCCACCGCCATCGCTTTTGTTACTGTCTTTGCTTTACTACTGTTGTTACTTTACTATTCCTACTACAAAACTATTGCTACTGATAAACTGCTGTGAGCAAGATTGTTTCCAGGTGCAGCTGAATTAACAACTCAGTTGTTAAGGCTAATAAATATTCTTTGGCTCCCCTTGTGTCGAATCAATAAATTGGGTTTCACTTCCCTTGAAAATACTGCGATACACCCCCTATACTTGTGGGTCATCAAGACTATTTTCTAGCGCCGTTGTCGGGGAGCATAGCTTTATTTATCAAGTTCACTTGGATTCTCTATTGTTCGCTGCTATTCATCCATCATGGGTAAGTCTCATGATGGCAAGGTTCCTATTTTACCATCCACTACAAGAAGAGGTACGGTTCTGAACACCTCTGCTGCTCTTGATTCACCGTCTGTTTTGAGTAAGTTCCTTACACCACCACATACACATGCTACACACACTGCTACTACTGCTGAATCTGAAACTTCTGATGCTTATGATGTTGCTTCTACTGTGCTCGATAAGAGTGGTTCATTAGGTCCTTTCCTAGATGCTACGATTGCTAGAACTATAGATGGAAATACCGAAACTCCTAATGAAGACACTACCACACCTGTTAGCTCACCTGAGTATAGTGAGAGTTATGATATTGAAGATGGTTATGTTGAGATGACCGATGAGTTTATTAAAGAATGTAAGAACACCCATGATAGGGGCGCTGCTAAGAGTCTCCTTGAGAGGCGTACTATTAGAACCAAATTATCTCCTGCTGCTAAGTTTGCTGCTTCTCCCATAAACATTATAGATGAAGATTATGATTTCTCTCTCGATCTATCTTACATAGCTATTGTCGATAAAGAACCTTTTTGTGGGACTAAGAATAAAAGTGCGGTAACACATATGAATGAACTTTCTACCATGAGTGGCTTGTTTTCTGATGATACTAAGATGCGTACTTACTTTGTTACTAAGATTTTCCCCTTTTCACTGAAAGGAGAAGCTAAAACTTGGTTTAGTAATTTACCTCCTGGATCTATTGATAGCCCTGAGTGCTTGATTAGTACTTTCCTGCAGAAATATTTTCCTCCCAGTGCTAGAGATGCTATTTTGTAGGAACTTTTTGATTTTAAACAGGGAGAGAAAGAGGTATTGCCTGAATATTGGGCAAGGTTTTGTGCTTTGATTCATGCACAGGCTAGAAGTCCATTACCTAAGAATGAGCTTCTTGATATATTTTATAATGGACTAACAGTGGAATCTAGGACATACCTAGATAGTTGTGCTAATTGTGCTTTCAGGAATAGGACTCCTAAGGAAGTTGAGGAATTAATGGCTAAAATAAGCAAGAATTATGAAGATTGGACTCCTCCTAAACAAGCTATGCCTAAAGTAATTGTACCTGAACCATCTATTCCCATGCCTATTCCAACATCAAAGAAGAGGGGAGTTATTGAATTAAATGATGAAGTGATGAAGGAAGCTAAGAAATGTCTTAAGGAGAAGGGAATTAAAGCTGCAGATGTCAAGAATTTACCTCCTATAGAAGAATTATGTAAGCCTATTCCCTACTCATCCACTATTGAGGTACACTCTCTCCAACACTTTGATGAAGGTGATATCCCTTACTCGAAACCTCCTGATCAATGCTTAGAAGAATTTGATATCTTTATTGTTAAGCAAGATAACTTTAATAAAAGGGTGCAAAATCATCTAATGGAAAACACTAGAGCTATTGTTGAGTTGAAGGATATTGTCGAAAGAACCTCTAATGATGTTAAAATGATTGTTAAACACTTTCAAATGGTTCAAACTCAAATAGATCAACTCGTTAAAGTGCAAAACGACTTGCTAGTTAATGCTGCTAAAGAAAAACATGCTTATGAAATTAGAACTAGAAGTGGTCCTGCTACCCAGGATCCTCTATATCCTGAGGGGCATCCCAAAAGAATTGAGCAGGATTCTCAACAAGCTGAAAATAGTGGTTCTACTCGTAAGAAAAGGAAAAATAAACATAAAACTGTTGTAGAACCCTCTGAACCTGCTATAGATCCTAATAGTATATCTATCTCTGATGCTGAAACTGAAAGTGGTAATGAAGAAAATGTTGTTCCTAATGAAGAAAAAGTTGAAGAAGAACCTGAAAACCACACTAAGAATACTAAATACACCAAAGAAGATTTTATTGCTAAGAAACATGGTAGTGAAAGAGAGCCTTGGGTCCAAAAACCTATGCCATTCCCTGATAAGAAACACAAGTCAAAGGAAAATGAACACTATAATAAGTTTTGTGAGTGGATGAAGCCTTTATTCTTGCAAATTCCTTTGACTGATGCTATTAAATTGCCTCCTTACGCAAAGTATATGAAGGACATTGTCTCGAATAAAAGGAAGATCCCTAATGAAGAAATTTCTACTTTGCTTGCTAATTATTCCTTCAATGGTAAGGTTCCTAAGAAACTTGGAGACCCAGGGATTCCAACTATCCCTTGCTCTATTAAGAACAGTTATGTTAGAACTGCTTTGTGTGATCTGGGAGCCAGAGTTAGTGTTATGCCTTTCTCTCTATAAGAGGCTTCAGCTTGAAAAATTGATACCAACTGATATATCTTTGCAAATGGCTGATAAATCTACCACCATTCCCGTGGGTATATGTGAGGATGTACCTGTTCAGGTGGCTCACAATTGCCTGATATTAACTGATTTTTTTGTGCTTGAAATGCCATAAGATGATAATATGTCTATTATTCTTGGAAGAGCTTTTCTTAATACTACAGGAGCTGTTATTAATTGTAATCAAGGAAAGGTGACCTTCAATGTTAATGACAAGGAACATACTGTCTATTTCCCCAAGAAGATTGAAAGGACTTATGGTTTGAATTCAATTGAACATGTTGAAGGCATTCAAGTTGGAGAAATATATTGTCCCATACCAAGAGAAAAATTTGAAACTATTATGATTGGGACCATTGCTATCAAGGTTGAGGTAACATAATCATTAGTGGAATAAAAAAGTTTTATCTCATATGCAATTGTTTTAGTGGCAAGACTTGATCAATCTTGTGAACAAAAGGATTTCATTGAACAAAACAATGTTTTCACCATGATTATCTCCGCTTACTTCTATTCTATCCATTTTAGTTTTTGCTTATGCCTAACTTAAAGGCGTTAAAGAAAAGTACTTATTGGGAGATAACCCAAAAGTTTTAGATGAGTCTTGGAAGTTATTACCTCTGTAATAACCACTCTTTATACTTTTTATTTGCTTTTTGTGCCAAGAGTAACCTCTAATGAGAGAGAAGTAATGATTGGGAAAGTTGCTGTCCTGAAACAGATTTCTGTGCTTCACCATAAAAGTTCGTGTAAAATCTCTGAACGTCTTTTTAGGCGTGAATTTTTGAGCTTCTGCCCCAGGTTGTTATCTAACTTTAGTTAGTTCAACACTTTTTGATTTGAGCAACAGAAGGTCTTCGAAAAAAATCGTCTTTACCTGCTGGTCTGTTTTGACGGATTTCTGCCATTTTCTGCATTTGCTTCTTGTTGGTTCCTTTTTGAGTTCTTTTGGGGAATTGAGCTTTTTGAGGGAAGTGCTACAGTAGCTAGTGTTCTAATGGAAGTTTATTTGGTGTTAGAACTGAACCTTTAAGACTTATTTATCTTGAATGCACTAATGTTGCTAATAAAGATTGTGTGAAGTTTTGTATGAAGGAAAAATTTCAGGTGTATGGAAGGAATGAGTAATGAGATGAAGGATGGACTAAAGCTCAAGCTTGGGGATGCCACACGTGTCACCCCAAGAAATATCCAAGAAGTACAAGCGTCAAATCTTGGGGATGCCCAAGGCACCCCCCTTCTTCATCAATAAAAATCCCAGGTTTCTTCCAAACACTTCATTTTTATTGTTTCACGCACAGTTGTGTTGTTCTTGGAGCGTCTTCTTTTTTGTTTTCATTTTAGTTTTTCGTTTGCTTTGTTTTCTTAGTTTGCTGAATAAATTGGTTGGACCCCCTCTTTCATACATTGGTGTTCAAATAGTCTGGTTTGGATTGGAAAAGAGTAGGAAAGCTCATGCTTAAGTGGTAAAGAGAGCTTGTTTTTGACTGTGGCCTATGCTTTGTCATGTCATGCTTGATATTGTTTTGGCTTTATGCTTAGTATTCTTTTCTGTAGCATGACTTGTTATAAACAATTGAGATTGCTTAATGTGCCTTGGATGAATCATGCGTTGTTTTAGCATATTAAATCATAGTATTGTGGTATTCTCCTTTGATGCTTTATTTGGGTTGACTTGGCACATGCTCACACCATGTTATGACTATCCCAAGTCACCATAAGCCTTTATGATCCTTTAGTTTTCAACTTGTAGTATCACTTTATGCTTTGATCAATGATGTTTTGTCGCTCTGCATGATTATGGCCATTATTGCTCTCTCATTTGTCGCTTCCTTACTATTACTAGCCTTCACTTTCACTGAGTATTGTACTCATGTTTCCAACTCCCTTAAACCAAATATTGCCAAAGTGTCCACCATACCTACCTATTAGCATCATTTGCTACTTCCGTGCATATTCAATATGCCTTGTTTTCTTCTGAATAAAATGTTTGCTTGTTATGATAAAGTTAGTTAGTAAAGCTCTCACGAACTTGATGGCACACTTTATTTTCTTGCACTTAATAAACCTGAACCATTGCGTCCTTCTTTGTTGCGTATATGCTTGCGCTTTATAAGTTGAAATTAGCAGAACCATGTTTCATGGGGAACGCTTTCAACATTGCACTTGTACTTTGTACCCCGTTGATATCATGTTCTTTTGCTTACGGATCCCGGAGGTGTGAAATAAAAGTGGAACTTGTAAGATCATGGAGTTTGTATGTGTGTTAGAGAAACGCCTGGGCAGCTAGCCTAAACCATGCCTAATCATGGTGGAAACTTGCAGCATCACCATAATGAGCACTCTATGAAGCATCCTCAATAAAAACCTATGCAAATAGCAAATAAAAATATCGCTGAGATGCCCATTGTCTGCTTGCCTTGTCATTTTGATTATGGGAAAGCTCCCATATCATGTGCAAGAGGTACCCTGTTGGCGGTTCTTAATGATACACATATACTTACAATGACAAGAGCTTACTCGTGACTGAAGTTGAGTAGCATGAGGATCGGTCTTCGTAAGTAAGGGGCATGAGGCTTCGATTTATAACTTGTCAAGCATATCCTCTTAGTTTTGTCACTTTAACCTTAACCACTTCAAGATGCTTATGATAGGGGCTATGAGAGCTCAAAGCTAATGAGTACCATACTTTCAACATTTGGAAGCCTTTCAAACTATGCAAAACCTTTTCTTTTACTTGTTGAGTCTCCACTTATTCTTTGAGAACTTTCTTGAGAGCATAGTGGCCATTCTTAGTTCTATGTGCATTGTCCCAAGACTTGTTGATTGGTGCATACCTTCATATTGCTTCTTTTAAACTATTTGTATCTAGTCACTCTTGTAAACTTCGAAGGTGTCCTATGCATTTATGTTTGCTACTCTATGAGGGACAAGCTGAATGCCACTATGCTATGTTTTCTTTATGTGAAACAAACAAACGTCTTGCAAAGCATTGTTATTCATGAATCTTTTGTTTGTGCCTTTTCATGTTGCAACTTAGTTTCTATGTCTTATTGCTAGAACTTTGTCTTTGATTTTATGATTGATGTACTATGATCCCAGCTTTGAATGTTTACAAATACTTTCGTCAAGTCTTTGATGGTGCATGTCACCTCAAAAATTATTCTTTCTTTTTATCACTTACCTACTCGAGGACGAGCAGGAGTTAAGCTTGGGGATGTTGATACATTGCAAATGTATCTATAATTTTTGATGCTCCATGCTTGGTTTTATCCACTTTCTTGCGTTTTGTCCACACTTTGGAGTACTTTTCATATGATTTCTTGGACTAACCTATTAACAAGAGCCACAGTGCCAGCTGCCTATTTTCTGCTGTTTTTGGTTCTAGGGAAGTCAGAAAATGAATATTCTCGGAATTGGACGGGACAAAAGCCAAAGTACCTATTTTTCCAGAAGACTCCAGGAGCTAGAATACGAGACGGAGGAGGTTCAGGGGCTGACCACACACCCCCCCAGGCGCAGGCTGGGCCTAGCCGCGCCAGGGCATGGTGTGGTGGCCCCAGGCACCCCCTCGGTCTCCCTCTTCGCCTATAAGAAGCCTTCTGACCTAAAAACTCCAGGGGGTCGACGTTTTTCCAGAAGGAGTTCCGCTCCACCGCCACCACAAGATTCCATGAAACAGCACCAGAAACTCCGTTCTGGCACCCTGTCGGGACGTGGAATTGGAGGAGATCAGCACCATCATCATCACCATCGCTTCTCCATCGACCATCCATGTTTCCCCCATCTATGAGTGAGTAATCCCCCGTTGTAGGCTATGGGGATGGTAGGGATTGGATGAGATCGTTCATGTAATGGCATCAGATTGTTAGGGCATGGTGCCTAGCATCTTTTATTAGTGCTTTATGACTTTGTTGCGACTTGTTGTGCTTAATGCTTGTCACTAGGGCCCGAGTGCCATGATTTCAGATCTGAACATGTTATTGATTCATTATGATAGTATTTTTTTGGTCTTATCTACAAGTTGTATACACACGTTGTTGTCCGGAACCTATGCCCCCAAGCGATGTAAATCGATAACTAAGGGAAAGGCTTTGATGTGAGGATCACATGTGTTCACGGAGTGTTAATGCTTTTCTCCGGTGCTCTATTAAAAGGAGCACCTTAATTACTAGTAGTTCCCTAGATGCAACGGAGTGAATTGTCTTGTCCATGCAACGCCCGTCCATCCATCCCTATGCCTACCGTACTCAAATCCCACTATTTACTGCTTTTTTACTACTGTCTTTGCTTTACTACTGCTGTTACTTTACTATTCCTACTACAAAACTGTTGCTACTGATAAACTGCTATGAGCAAGATTGTTTCCATGTGCAGCTGAATTGACAACTCAGTTGTTAAGGCTGATAAATATTCTTTGGCTCGCCTTGTGTCGAATCAATAAATTAGGTTTCACTTCCCTCGAAAATACTGCGATACACCCATATACTTGTGGGTCATCAGGCCTCCAAGTGCAGAGGTTTGTAGAACAGCAGCAAGTTTTCCCTTAAGTGGATCACCCAAGTTTATCGAACTCACGGAGGAAGTGGTCAAAGGTATCCCCTATCAAGCAACCCTGCAATCAAGATACAAGAAGTCTCTTGTGTCCCCAACACACCCAATACACTTATCAGTATATAGGTGCACTAGTTCGGCGAAGAGATAGTGAAATATAAGTGGTCTGGATAAAAGACAACGGTGACAGAAAATACCTTCATGGCATGGAAAAGACTAAAGTAAAACTGAAATAAAGATAGAAGCAAGCAAACATGTAATAGATCTAATAGCAAGCGGTGTTTCAGTGCTTAGAAACAAGGCCTAGGTATCATACTTTCACTAGTGAACACTCTCATATAAATATCTTCTCTTTATGATACTACTCTTAACTACTCTCCGATTGGACACTCTAATCCATGGTAGGGCTATAACAACACACCTCAAAGTAAGCCTTTCCCATCTAGAAAACCCCACACTGTCACCTTGAGTACTAGATGAGTCCAACAAACACCACAATTTCATAAAGACATCCAACTCCAAATATAACTCATAACAAGTATTTTTAATGTCTAGCCTAAGTGCCACCATGGTGTGTACGCTGTCACTTTCACACACATGGGGAGAGCAGAGATCTATTAAAGCACTTGAGTAGCAAGGTAGATCTATAGATTACAAGCTCATGATATCAATAAGATCGTGCATAGAGAGAGATGAACACATAGCTACTGATAGAACCCTTAGCCTCGAGAGAGAACTACTCCCTCCTCATCATGGGAATGAGGAATGGCGATGGAGATGGTGGTGGAGATCAATGGAGATGGCTCCGGGGGCACTTCCCTGTCCCGACAGGGTGCCGGAACAGAGACTTTATGTCCCCCGAATCTCCCCTTCGGTGGCGGCGGCGCTGCGGAACTTTTCGTGTCTTTCTGATTGACGATCTAGGGTTTCTGCCTCGGGAGGAATATATAGGCGAAGGAGGCAAGGTCGGTGGCCAGCCAGGGGGCCCACACCATGCCCTGGCGCGGCCTGGGGGTACCCGTGCTTAGGGGGTGGCCAGGCCCTGGCCCTCCTCCGTCTCGTATTCTGGCTCCGTGAGTCTTTCGGTAAAATAAGAACTTTGGCTTTTGTCCCGTCCAATTCCGAGAATATTCATTTTCTGACTTTCCTGGAACCAAAAATAGCAGAAAACAGGCAACTGGCACTGTGGCTCTTGTTAATAGTTTAGTCCAAGAAAGTCTATGAAAAGTACTCCAAAGTTGGAACAAAACATAAGAAAGTAGATAAAACCAAGAATGGAACATCAAAAATTATAGATACATTTGCAATGTATCACTTACCCGAGCTGTCTGTGGATGGGCAAGTCAAGGCCACCGTGTGTCTGTCGCCATAGTTTATATGGCATGATTACTAGGTTTTGAGTACATCAAATTGATTGGGCACTTAGGCTGATTCAAAGCCACCCAAACCATCTCGAAATACATCCTTTGCTGAAAAGATGATTGCACGCTGTAAGACTTGATATGACACGATTTTATGTCAATCAGTCAAACTCCCTCCAGTACTTTCCATCTTGAATCCTGTGCTGCCTGAGTTCCTCGCTATGTTCGCTATGTATAATAAGGCGCAATATCGGTCACTTTTCTCCATTTCCAACTTCATTCTTTCAGATTCGACGTAGGTACAGCCAGGTCAGGTGGACCATCGACCTTCAGTACAATATATTTTTACTACTCAGCCTATGAAAATGAATATTTCAATGCCACTTCGAACAAAAAACTTCCCATATTCTTGTTTCAAAAGAAAAACCCTTAATTAGCCTTTCCGTGGTGAGCAGAGTATATATTTTTTAGGGTACCAACTGCATTTTTTTTGGAGGATGGGGTACAGACTACATTGCATTTTCACTGAGGACCTAGCGAAAAGATTGCACATTCGACCAACACTAGTCCAAAACCTTGCAAATTTAGCCTGCTGGGTCAGGTGGACTGCCGACCCCCGACATATTGAGTACATTGAATTTTCAGTGAGGAGGTTATTAGAAAATAGTACTACATTCTACCCAACTGTGGCCCAAAACCTCGCTAATTTCTCCTTCCGGATTCAGGTTGGCTGTGGGCCGCCAACCCTCAACACATTATTACTTGGTTTTTAAGGTTGAACCACACTGAAGCAGTTTCGGTAAGGAGCCCACGATAAGAAGCCCATTGGTTCACAAGATTGGACCCAAGTTATTTTTTTATCGCCCAAAATCGTCTTAATTTAGTATTTCCGTGCCATTCTGATAAAGTATAGGACAAGCTTCTCGTACCCATGTTGTATTTGTACAGAGCATTTAGCATTTTTTATGGCAAGTTGTCAGGGTCACTGCCTTTTTATTTTAAGTGATTTCAACATTTCTAAATGTAATTTTTTCCAGTAGTGGCATAGATGGTTCTGGCATAGTGGAAGCACACACGGTTCCCATTTGTTGAAGTCTTGAGTTTGATTCCTAGTTTTTTCAATATAAATATATAATATATAGTATAATATCTGTCGTTATTTTACATTTTTTCCAGCATAAACACGTTTCTTACACAGAGAAGGATGACATCTAGGACCCAGCAACGTTGCCAAGGTCAAAACAGCGGGGTCCATCATACACACTTTGCATTTGTCGAGACGCTGACATGTTGGACCCAGCAGATACCTTATACAGATGTTGCATCAAGCAATCAATGTTTCATTTACAGAGAGGCTGATATGTGGGACCTAGCAGCGTGACCTTATATAGATGCTGCATCGAGCAATGTTGCCAGTTCGAAACAGGGAGGCGCGAGCGAGAAAAAAGTTCAGCATGCACGCATTTCTTGTAATGAGAGGATGAAATGGGGGACCCAGCAGCGTGAGTAAACGGCAGATTCGTCGAGCAAAGCTATCTAGTTCGGAACATGGTAGTGCTAGAGAAGAAAAAAATTCCATCATACCCACAATTCTTCTAATGTGAGGCTGACATAAGGGACCCACTTGCCTGAATAAACGACTGATGCAGCGAGCAACGCTATCAAGTTCAGAACAAGAAGGCGCGACAGAGGGTAAAAAATCCATCATAGACACGTTTCTTCTAGTGAGAGGATGACATGTGGGGCCCAGCATCGTTATTAAACAGTAGATGCATCAAACATCGCTATCAAGTTCGGAACAGGGTAGCACGAGCGAAGGAAAAAATATCCATCCTACACACGTTTCTTCTAATGAAAGGATGACATGTGGGGCTCAGTAGGTTGGTTAAACGGTATATGCGTCGAGCAACGCTATCAATTCGGAACAGGGTAGTGCCAGCGAAGGAAAAAATTCCATCATACACACGTTTCTTCTAATGAGAGGATGACATGTGGGTCCCAAGAGGTTGATTAGATGGTAGATGCATCGAGCAGCGCTATCAACTTCGGAACAGGGTAGCGCGAGCGAAGGAAAAAAATTCCATCATACACACGATCATTCTAATGAGAGGATGACATGTGGGACCTAGCAACCCGACTAAATGACAGACGCCTCAAGCTACGTTATCGAGTTCAAATCCGGGAGGCACGACCAAAAAGTATGGTCCGCTAGAGACACTGACATCCAAGACCCACACGCCTCAAAAGATTTTGACAAGTCAACATCGCGCGAGGAAACGGAAATCATGCTTCTGCCATGCGCTGGCCGATCTTCCTCCATGTTTTTAGTAGATCCGTCGTAGTATAGGGCCGTGAAACCGGGAAAAAAAAGTTTTCCATCGGCCAAGGTCGAGCCAGGATTTTCGTCGCGGAAGACGCGCCTTGTACGATGACCGTCGGGCCAATTTGTTGCGGAAGGAAACTTTTCTTGTAGTGGACTCAGACGAGGCCATGTCTTCGTCAAGGATCTCGGAAGGCACAAAGACATCTGCATTGATCATTCTGGCAATCCTAGTGTCGAAGCCAGATAGGGAATTCCAAATAGCATTGCTATCAATTTCCTTGCCTTCCTCATCCAACTTGGGAAAGCCAGAGGTCACCAGGTCGATGTCGGTGTTGTCATAGTGAGCCTTGACCAGGGACAGGATCATCCTTGCACCAGCCTGGACGCAAGAGGCTTTCCATTCCTTGGCTTTCTCGGGGGCTCCGCGCAGGATTCCAGTGTACTTGGCCACTGAGTGTGCCGCCTTGATGTTTATTGCTAGAGGCTGGGCTATCTCCTTGGCCTAGGCAATGGTGGTGCTGACGAAGTTGCCGGAAACAACCATGTGTTCCTTGGGGTCTGGAGCACCTTCACTAAAGTTGGCCAAGCCAATGGAAGTTGTGGTTTGTGCAAGATACAAGGACCATAAGTACAAACAAAACAAATGGTTGTCCAAAGTGTAGAATTCACCAAGACGGAGAAAATTTACCGAAGATGCTCGTCTCCGCTTGCTTGCATGTCTCTGCCAAGACATCCTGCTCCTTCTGGACTGCCTTTTACACCTCAAGGTTCCTCAAATTCTGCTCTTTGGCAGCTTGGTTCTGCTCCTTGAGTTGTGCAATTTCATCCTTAAGGCGCTGCATCTCAGCGTCAGCAGATTCTTGCAGCACCCTCGTCGCCTCCTCATGGCCCTTGACGGCATCGGCCAGGTCTTTCTTCAAGATTTTGTTCTCATCATCGAGCTCCTGGATATGCTTGGATTGCTCGATGATGCTCTTGGCCTTGGCAATGGCTTCTATAAGACGGAAATCAGAAAGCATTATGAGAAGACGACATAAATGAATCCATGAGGAAAAGCAAGGAGTTGTTACAAGAAACAGACTCTGGCTATTTTTGATCTGTTGCTTCAGGAAGGCTGTTTTACCCTGTTCAAGGTCCAGCTCCTTCCGCAAAGCAGCAAACCTCTCATTTGTGGTGATCCTTCGTCTATTCTCTAGAGCATCTAGTCGGAACTATCTGGTTTCAACTACACGCTCGGGGGCTACATCACAAGATTTTAATCAGCAAGTGTGCTACTCTTAGAGCATCTAGCCGGAATTCTTCTAAGTTTCCACCTAGACGCTCTAGGCTACACTATCAATTTCTACTCTTAGTTCTTTGGAGCACTCAGGACAATAACTTTGGTTTATCCGCCTAAGAGCTTGGGGGCTATAGAGGGATATACTACACAAGATAAAAGAAGTGAAGTTCAAAAGACTTACAATGGCAATAAGCTTGAGATTGTTGGCCAGATTGGCATATGCGGTGTGGAAGATGTCGGGATTTTTATTCACGACATCCGCCTGCGCAATAAGGTCATCCAGGCACAACGTCGGAGGAGTCGCAGCCAGAGGATATGTTGAAGCCGGAGGCATGGATGATGCCCTAGCCGCCTGCTGTGTTTTCAAAAAAGCTGAGGACTCAGAGGCTCCCGCCTTGTCCGTTGCCACAACCACCTCCGCCTCCGCTGCTTACCTTACTTGCTTCCCTTTCTCGGTGGCATCCTTAGCCAGAGCTTCAGCCACTTTGGAGGAAGTGCTCTCCTGCGTCACTTGACCACTAGGAGCAATGTCTGCCTTGACAGAGCCTGAGATATCAAGGATTGGATTGACATCTGTCTCCATGGCGGAGATCTCAGGGCTGACGGGAGACGAAGGACCAGCGGGGCCAGCAGAAGATTTGGCAGTAGGAGTAGGGGGAGCAGTAGTGGGAGAGGGTTTGGCGGCCACATCTCTAGTCAGCATGTCACGAATGTTTTTTGACCCTCCAGCATCTCTGGAGGATCGCTTCAAACTAGCACCAGCTTTCCTCCTAAAACATACAAAGTATAAGTGCAAGAGTTGAAAAAAGGTATGGGCTGAAAAGTACAAGACGGAGAATGAATACACTTACTCCATGGCAGGAGCCTTGGTGAGGGGAATGCCGGTGGATTTATTCTTCTCCGCCTCTAAGGCGGTGGTGGATCGTCTGGAGAATCCACTCTCCCATTTCTTCTTCTTCTTGGCCTTGGCAGCTGCGTTAGAGGTGGAGCTCTTCCGCTTTCGCGCTGCTAGAGCTGGCTGATATTTGGGGGCGTCGTTGTCGGACACCACTTGGATATCCTTCAACTTGGGATCATAGACCTGGGTGGCCATCTGATCCGCCGCCAAGGTCGCCAGCTAGGATATAGAGTATTGTTAGACTGACAACTTCAAGTCGTAAAAACCTTAGAGTATATAACGAGCAACAAAGGAAACAAAAGTTACCTCTGGGCATTTGCCGCAATCGAACATGTCATAGGTGATCTTGAAGCCATGCTTCCTGTCCTTCACCTTGACGATGTCCTTTAGCCAGAGTTTGATGGAGTCAACAGAGAAGTTATCCCGTGAAATTTGCATGGGATCCCTCCTATCTTGAGTGTATTTACACATCAACTCAGCGCGGTGCTGCAGAGGTTGGACCCGCCTAACAAACCAGCACATGGCTAGAGCCAAGCCCGTCAGACCTCCATCCACGGGCCATTCAATCCGACTTACGGCGTTGTTAGCCTCGTCATCGGATGGAAGGGAGGTAGGGGTCTGCCATGCTGGCACTTCGGCGGCGGCTCCGTCGACAAATTCGGGATATGTCTCAAAGCGGTCAGGCAGGGGAATGTCTAGGCCGTAGAAGTATGTGCGCTGCCAGTTCTTGCATGACTCATGCCCTATGATGTCGGGGAAGCACTGACTAGGCCAGATCTTGAAGATAATGGTTCCACAAATCCGCAATCCGCAAAAGTACACAAACAGATCTAACCTAGGTTTGATGCCTAGGAATCCTTCACACAGAGCTACGAAGTTGCTAAGAACTAAGATGCTGTTGGGGGAGAGATTGTGGGGAAGTACCCGGAAGTGCCGGAGAATGTCCAAAAATAAGTCAGAGACTGGCAGGCTTACACCTCATACCAGCTGGGCCTTGAGGTACACCTTCTCTCTGGCTTGGGGAGAAGGAACCACCTCGCCGGCCGGCTCCGCCTACCAGACCAAATCCTTCGCCGCCGAGAGATACCCCTCGGTGACCAGTTCTTGCAGATCTTTGGCGGAGAGGTCAGAGCTCCTCCACACCCTTGTGGGAGTCATTGTCTTCTTCTGCAGCTTCTGACACTGCTCATTCTTGGTCGTCACCGGTGGTTTCCACCACGGTGGTGACAGGGACAACCACACCCTCCATCGGGCAGCTACTTCGAAGGAGTGGGTGGAGAAGAAGAGGGCTCTGGCTAGGGTTTTCCGGAGAGGAGCTCGAATGGACACACAGCTGGAGGAAGACAAAGACGAGGAAACGAATGCGTGTAAAAAGAAAAAACTGACCGTGGTGAAAATATATATACCCCGTGTGGGGGCCCCGGATTAATCATCTGAGAAATCCCTGTTATGCATACACCATGTTCCCATGATCAGTGAGCCGTGGAACATAACCGACAAGTATCATTACAACATCGGATACATACCAAATTACAAGACTTACATAAATGCCATTAAGGCTACATCAATAATCATCAGCGGAACTTTAACAAGCATAGAGCCCGATCCATGCCTTAACCTACAGGCAATGGACTGGGAGAATGTCCTAGCTCGTATAGTAGCCAACGTCATCCTTCTTCTTGATATCTGACCAAGTTAATAGCCAGGGGCAATGCCAGTGAGTACTTTGAATGTACTCGCAAACCACCTTAAGATAATGATAATAACAAGAGGATATGCATTATGGATGTGGTAGTAGGAGGGCTCCAAGAGAGGTTCTTTTCTCAATTAGTTTCTCTTGTAGATATAGCATCTATATATCTTTGTTGAAAACTTTGGTAAACATTTTGGAAACCTTTTTGAAAAGTTTTAGAAAACATCAGGACTGGGTCACACATTTGTTCCCGTCTTCAGGTCGTCCCATGACCAAACTTCTTTCTCCTCCTTCCGACCATCCCATGGTCGAAACCTTTCTCCTTTGCGACCATCCCATGGTCAAAACATTTCCAAAGCCATTTCCTTTTCGAAATCCTTTTTGAAAACAAAACCAGCACCGCTCTACAGAAGTTTGTCCAACCCGTCCTTAACCGCAGACGGGGCTATTCGAATAGATTTACACTCTGCAGAGGTTGTACACTTTACCCACACCATCCGGGTACACTACCCTGATCTACACCGATCGTGGGTCGAGTACCCGATCAAGACTCTCCGGATGCCCACTCCAGTATAAGTGCCTACCCTATGAGTGTTGTTCCCCTCAACACCGGGACGTCGGGTAACGAGGACCAACCGGAGCGCATTTTGCACTTCCCAAGTGTTGCGCTTTCAATGAGGGGCTCATAGTAACGCGTGGTGGTCCGTAAACCCTTCGTTCCTTCTCCAGGTCGATGTCTCACATGGACCCTTATGTGAGAAGGCCCACCCTCCAGGGATTTTTTATCCCCTGTAGTTGTTGCGAGGCAGCTTATACCAGAGTAAACAAACATCAAATCTAGCCATGTCCCATTCCAGAGTAATGTGGTTGCACAGTGTTAAGTTGTTATAGCTAAACTGCAAAGAACCAGGTGCATTTTTGTAAACCTTTTTCCTCCAGCTTTCCTTCAGCATTTTGTAAAGAAAAACCTTTTTCTTTCTCAACATCTCTTGGGAGGTCCCACCTCACCAAGGTTTTATCATAAAACATTTGGTAAAACTTTTTCCGGGGTCTTCCCATCCTCTAGCTTTGCTTTGGCTGAAACAGGGTCTCCAAAAGGGGTATGGTGCATTACACCATCTACCATACTAGGGACAAGTAGGTGTCACCAAGGGGGAGGTTGTAATTTAATAGTACAAAAGTGTAATAGTTCGGAGGAGCCGAACCACTACCATATATACATCAACATATAGTAAAACAATGCTGGTTTAAATAAACAGAAGATAAAACATGCATAAGTCAAACAGTAGGACACGGCTTATGAGCAAGAAGGTGGCTTGCCTGATGATCAGAATTATGGCAATATGTCCCTGGACTTCTTCCTTAGATAACCAAGAATACCAATAATAATAAGACCTCTTCTTCTCGGCGTCAATACAAGCGCAACTATCGTCGTCACCGAGTATACATGCAAGCAATCAAGACCACAATCAAACAAGGCATTCTAGCATCAAAACCATACAGCAAGAAATGACAATACAAGATTACAAATCATTAGTGGTGTTGAGAAAATGGATTAGAAGGATTGGGAGCAGGTCTTGGAACATTTGAAGGAAACCATATGGGTTTCATAGTCTAGAAACTAGGGATGAGAGGGTTTTGGACCAAAGACTTATTCTATAAGATACCATTGTAAAAACATGATACCAACAGACAGGTATTGATAAAATGGAACCAACAAAAGTGGTTTCACTATTTTATCACTTATCCAAGATTTATAGTGATTTTCATAGTGGATAAGACTCTAGTTTTAGGAAATAATTCACCAGAAAATTTCTGGAGCTCCAAAAATTATTTCCTTTGGTGGTTAGGTAAGGCTTGATGTACTTGTAAACTGAGAGTTGGAATCATGTCAAAGTAATTACCAGAATGCCCTCAGGAAAATCCCAAAGGCAGTTCTGGAGCTGCTTTGTCTTTTTCACCATATTAAATATACGGAATATTTTGAGTTGATTCCGAGGGAACATGGTAGGAATTTGGAATACCTTTTTGTAGGAATTGGAATCAACCTTTTTGGAGTTGTGGAACTACTAGGATGATTTTTCTAGTGAATTAACTAAGCCCAGAACAGATTAATTCATGATAAATCCACAAAGGCTTAGAAAATTATGGACTCCTGGGGTTTGATATATACTATTGAGCAGGTGTATTGGGAGTTGGAATTGGGTCAATAACATCTTTGGTTTAACCTAGGTAAATTTCTAAACACAGAAATGAGGATCTTTTGTTATTTTTACCAAGGAGAAACTAGAGCTCCACTTGGCATGAGGCTCAGTCCCTAAGATAGGTACATGGAGTACCTACCAGAGGAGCTTGGGTTTACCCCAATTGGAGTTGTATAACTCCCAAAAATGATTTAATGGCAAATAGGGCACCTCTGGGTTCCTGATTTAATACAAATACGCTAAATACTAATTTGTTACATTTTTGATACTGCATGATAGACAAAACAATAAGGTATCCTAGGAAATTTGTATCAGATCATTTGGAGGTATTTAACATTTTCATTTGCATGTAAAGTAAACAGCTAGATATGGATTTATATAAATATGGTGAAAGGATAAGGGGAGGGAGCAGTGCTGGGCTAGGATCTAGAGGCAGCTGGGGCGGCCGGAGGGGTTTTAGCCCACTGTGGGGCAAGGCAGCGCGCGGGGCTAGGTTTTGAAAATGCCCAGCGGGGCCCACCGGTCAGCGACAAGTCGCGATCGAAGGGGTACCGGAGGAGATCAGCCGCATGATAAAAAACCGATCGACGGTTGTCCCTCATCGTCCTCGCGGCGGCGGTTGGTCGGAGAAGTAACCCTAGCAGAGGGCAGGACGACACGGATGAGGCTTACCGGAAGGAGGAGGGGAGCCGGGAGGATGCAGGGAGAAGCGGTCGACGATGATGACTCAGGGGAGGGGCGTCGTGGCCTTGTTCAACGCTGGAACCGAGCTAGCGAAGGGATCATGGCAGCGTCAGCTTCGAGCTCGTCGGGGAGGCCTCTAATGGTTGCTGCAGGGGGATAAATAGGGCATGGATGAAGTCAGTACAACAAGGAGGTTCTCAAAACGTAACATGCAGCAGGAGAGGAGCAGAGGAGAGTGAGCTTAGCTCGATTTGGGGAGAAGGCCGAAGCTTTGCTTCCTCTCTCCCTCGAGCAAATGATAGTAGGGGAGAGGAAGGGGAGTGCAGGGGAGGGGAGTGAGGGGGATAGGGGGCAAATGAGCCAGGAATGAGGGTGCGGGGTGGCCTCTGGCCTATTTAAGTTGAGTTGGGATCTCAAGAGGGGAAATGTCCATTTTGGACATGGAGGAGGGGTGGAGCTGTCCTGGGATTGGTCAGAGATGGCGGTGGAGGGGTGGTGTGAGTCATCTGTTTGGCAGGGACAGAGAGGAGGAGGTAGTGCTGCTGTTGGTTGGCCACAAGTGGCTTGTCTCTCCTCTCTCTACTCTTCTAAGGGGTAAAGGACAAGTGGATGTCTGATGGTTGATACTGTAGTGCTACAGTGGTGACAACCAGGAAGGTCATGGTGGCTGGATAGGAGTGCTTGACAAGCTTTGGTGATGGTTTGATCTTGATTTGGCTCAATACTATCTAGGTTTGCTAAATTGAGTAAATGGGTGATTGTCAAGGAAGTTCAAAAAAATTCATAGGACAAGGTGGGAAGATGGTACTAGTAGATAGATGAGGTCAAGGTAGATATCCAGGAATTATTTGGGATTTTTGTAAGGATTTTAAGTCCCCTTAAAATCATTTATTCAAAAAGTACAGAAGTAGTTTCTAGAAGATCATTTGATAATTTTACATTGTATAGGGTGGTTTTTTTGACATGGTCCCAAATGTGAATACACACTTAGGGGAATTTTCCCAAGATTTATTATGTCTTAAAAGTATTTAAAACAATTATTTTATCCTTTCTGCCATTTAAGAAAAAGGGGAAAAAGAATTATTGAACTCTTCAAAAATATTTATTTTTGAGGTGGGATGATAGGGTATGATATATAGGACTCAGAAGTGCTTAGAGTTGGGGAAGTGTTTTGGCAAAAACCAAACCTTCCTTTGGGAAAGGTGTTTTGGAAGGTTTGACTATTAAAGAGATTTACAAGATTTGGAGCCATAATAATTATGGATAATTATTGATAAATCTTGATGATCAAGGTGGATGATGTAGACAAGGTGTATCAAGCATTTGCAACCTTTGGAATTGGAAATCCAACTAGAATTAGGTGGAAAGCAAGTTGTGAATCTAGGGTGTTGTTATTTTTATACCACCAAAACTTGTTGGATCTTAGAGCTCAGAGCTCACCTTGATGGAAGGGATAGATGGATAGTTAGACAAAGTTATATAGATGATCATTGCAGAGGGATTTTGGATTGGTTACATTTGAGGTGGTCTGGAAGTGATGGCAAACTTTGTTGAAAATAAGGCTGCCATACCAGATGGGTCATGATGCCTTAGAAACCATGTGGGTTTAATAAGCACAAGGATCCACTTGGATAAAGTGAAGTAGATGTTGATAGACCTATAAGAGTAGAACACAACCATGCAAAGATCTGGTCCACAGAAGGTTGGATGATGGTGGGAGCTTCTATCAAAGTAGGCATGTTGACTAGATTTGCAGGAAAAGTTATTTTCTTGCCTGCAAAACCATCAGGATCAAGTGGGTTGGAGGATGATCTAACCAAGGGAAAGAGTGGAACTTGGTAGTCCTTAGGATGGTTAAAAAGATGGTTCATGTGCATTACCAAAAATGCACAAGGGTTGAGAAAGGGAGACATCCAAAAAGGTGATGTTGAAACAATTTCTAGACTTTGCCAAATTTGGCAGATTTAGGGTTTTTGACTAGAGCATGAGAGGGGATGTTTTTGATGGGTTGCAAGGTACCCAAGCATCATCAAGTGGATGATGTTGAAGTGTAGATTGAGTAGAAAGGATCCATGCTTGATATTGGTCTTCATTGACTTGGAAACTTCTAGAATGGATCACTTCAGAATTGATCTGGTTAAGGGTTTTAGATGATCACCTGGTGGCTAGAGATTAGATCCAGATTGTATTCTTGCTTAGGGGGGTGGGGTGATTTGGAAAACTCTTGATACTAGTGATGAGATCCTAGATTAGCTCATATTACTTCTACGCAATCAAGTCAAACAACAGATCAAGGCAACTCATCTTACCAACAAATCAACTACTACTTGAGTTACCATCAAGCTTAGCTTGAGGTAAGGATGGGCAATTTTGAAGGTTGGAGTTTGAACAAGGTAAGGTACTTGGTACATCTACCAAGAGTAGAGTTCAAAAAGATTTACAAAAGGTTTTGGAAATCTTAGAGGTAAGAGTAGTTGAAGGTTCTGTCTTGAAAGCATAAGGAGATTATAGCTCTCCATAGTTTTGTCAATAGAAGCTACTAAAATAGTTTTGGTTACATAAGCATCTTGGCTCATGTTTTTGAAATTCTAGAACATTTGAGAATATGTAAAATGAGCCAGGATAGTTTTGCCAAATATCTTTTGTCAACTAATGGTGAGGTGAGGAGTATCATATGGTATACACTCACATGCACAAGCATAAACAAACCACAAGCAAACACTGCACCAAAGTACAAGAAAAAGTTTTTTTCCCCCTAATTTTTGCATTTTGGACAACTAATCAGGGTTTATGAAATTGGGATGTTACACCCCGCGTCAAGATTCGTGCTAAGGGATCTAATGGATGGAGCATTGGCGACGTGGAGACGACCGTGCGCGGTAATTTTGCCACGTCCTCCGTCTTTGCCGCTTTGCTATTTCGGATTTCGCACACATGAAAATAGCTGATGATTAATTCTCTGTTTCTGTGAGTTTCGAGGTAGCGTAGGCTGCACCCTACGTCATCCTCCTGACAGTTGCAATGAAGTGTCACGTCTGAAGATTCCACCGAAGGCGGAGATTGTCCGGCTCTAGAAATGAAAAATCAAGGAATCTCCGGCTATATTGCAAAGCCGAAGAGGATTACAGGGTTCTTTGGGAGACCTTTGAGATATTGCTTGATGTATTGCTGTCATCACCTAGACGGAGTATTCAAAGATCAATGGGCAAGACGGCGCATGATTTCAATGTCCTCCAGGGGCTACTGTTGGGGATATGCTAAATGGGTATCCTCATAGCATGTCACCAATCCGGCTAACCTGGGTGGCCCATACTTGGTAGCAAGGCCTATGGCCTGCTGGGCAGCCAGTTAGAAGGATCCAGGAGGGAGGCCCATGCCGGATCAAGGAAGGCTACGCAGAAGTCACCAACATACTCGGAGCCTTGGAGTGCAAGACACGAAAGACTAGTTCGTATTAGTGTAGGACTCTTTACCTTGTCCCGAAAGGACCTTTCCCTGTAAACCCTAGGTTCTGGCGCCTTTATAAGACGGACCTGTGGGAGCCTTTAGGGCACAACCTAGATTGCTATGTACAACGTGCAACACCTCGCACAGCGAACCAATCTCTGTAACTCGGCGTATTGCCATTATAGTGATTTATAGCAGGAGTAGAGTTGCCACCGTTGCGAGACTTGAACCTGGGTAAGCTGTGTTACCTTGTACCCGCCAACTCTCCGCCTTACTCCATGTCTCTAAACATGCACTGTGAGGACCCCTCCATGGCGTACTCGTCAGCAATACCACGAAAATAATCATCATGTCATAGAAACTAATACATGATCCCATCTATGATAAATAACATGCACAAAATCTACATGCCTAGGCCAAAGCCCTTAGCCCAAGGAGAATTACTCATTCATAGAGATGAAATCAACAATCATAAACATTGTAATGGAAATCATGAGATTGATAGCAAATAGTCTTACAATGTCGCCAATCAAAGATGAGATCTACTATTACAAGTGGTGGAATATGGATATGGTGGTGGAGAAGAGTTTGGACATTAGATCTAGGTCTATTCCTCCGGCGGCTCTTCGGTGTTGTGGATGGAGTTCTGGGGGCGACTGGCGATTCTTGGCGAGGCTTTTCTCGTTGCTCGAAGCCTCTTTATATAGGGGTCCCTTCATGAAAGTTGTTATGTTTGACCTAGCGGTGTTGATGGCAACTATATGACCAAAACTATACGGCCGGAATTTTATTTCCGCTGTATAGTTGGTCATTAAAGTGTTTGTCTCCACCTCACGACCCCTAGTTTCTTTGGGTTGTTGAAAATCTCGTATCTTTGACTTTAATGTTGTGATTCCCATCATCAAACATCATTATCTATGCAGGGAAAAATAGAAAGAAAGGATTGCATACCCCTTTGATCATTAGGCATTAATAGCAGGGTTTAGAGAGATATTTCAACAAAAATATGAATAATATCCAGTTTAAATGTGGACGTAGATGGCTATATTTCACAGCCATCAATCTCCCCAAGCTTAAACTTGATCGTCCTCGAGCAAGAAAACCAAAATCAAAAAGGAACTCAACATTTAAACTGAAATAACGAGATGATGATCGTACTCATGATTGGTAGTCTCATGTTTCCTCCACTTTATAAATCTGAAAAATTTCAGCATAGATAGAGTAATGGCAAGCATATCATACAGGTTTTTATGCATCCTTATAGCACAACAAAGTTATTGTTAACATGGATGATTTAAATGAGTAAACCTTATTCAGTGTCATGTAATCAACTCATAGGCTTGCCTTTGAACAATAAAGTATAATCATGTAAAATTGAGAGTGTGAGAGTTTTCATGAAAAACATATACACTAGAGTATCTCAATTCTCCCACATCAATAAATCAAGACTTTTCAAGAACTACTTTTCTATTCATTGTCCTTCAAGAATTTCAGTCATTAACTAATTAAGAGCATGCCAAAGATTTTAATTAGTTTATCGGGTTGTGATGGACACTCATGGCATCACTAAGGTTTTTGTTCCTTTTGCACAATGATTACTCATAACTGCCAGAGGAGTGATTCCATCTTGAACAGAGCTACCCGGGAATGCCAAGAATCTTACCCATTATAGCATTGCTGCTACATATGTTTAATCAACTCATAGCCGAAATCTAGGAGTTTCCTCCATGAAGATCGTTCGTAGGCTAGCGGAGTTGTTGGCATCCCATGAAGTTTGACACGCGGAAAGCTATATCATCCTTATGATTCACAAGTCAAACTTTGGCATGCTCACAAAAACCTCTAAACATTAATTCAATCAAACAAATCCTTTTAAAGAGGGTTATCAAGTCAATCATTATTTTCTGTGTCTCTAGAAATAAGCCTTCAAGACTAAACACTACAACACCCAAGCCTTCAATTGTGAGACTTTTTCTTATTACAATTGTTTAGCAAATTTTTAGGCAAGACTTGGTTAACTACAAGAGCTTGAACAAAACGTAACCAACTAAATACCCATGCAAAATAAATTACTACAATATAAAGACTCAGTACACCAATACAGCATCTTATCATTTACTACTAACTAGCATAGGTTTCTCAAACTTCTAAAGTGGGGAGTCTTAAGACATACCTCTCATGATTGGTTTCACTTCTCTCTTCCCTTTTGATTTGCTTCTTGGAAACTTGAAGTTGATCACTCTCCTGCAAATATGTAAAAGCCACAAGGAGAATAATAAAGAAGGAAGAGGGAAAATAAAGATAAATGGAAAAATTGTTTTGTTGTTTTTAAGAGAGGGAATTAAAGAATAGAAAATTGGCGGCAAAGCTCGGCTAGAAAATCTCGAAAGAAAATAGAAATAACTAAAGATAAAGTGTTGGGGAAACCAACACGAGTGCTTATAAACTCGAATTAAAAACATAACCTTGAAATAAATAAAAGCAAATGAACGCCAAATAAAGATAATGAGGAAACTTTCCCAAGCTTAGGCTTTTGCAAGCCCTTCAAATCATCATGGTGGCAGGAAAAAGTTGTAACTCCAGTTCGCAAATTGAGTTGCTAAATTACTAGTTGTTTCTCGGAGGTTCAAGGAGAGGTTTTGCATTCTCTCCACAGTTCCTCCAAGTTCTTGGAAGTCTTGGTATGCAGCAAACCAGGTTGGTGGCTACTCCTCGTCTTGGTCCTCATCCTCATCCGGAATCTCCTCCTCGGGTTGGTGTTGCTCAACCTACAAGTTATATAGCAAACGTCCTTCCTTGATAGAGAAAATACCATTAGGCAAAGGAGTGGGGTAGAGACGCCCAGCTCCAGCAATATGCAAGTAATAAACACCACCTCTCCTAGTGAGGATTCCACAAGCTTTTAAAGTAAAGAAACCAACACATCTCTCACCTAGAACGGGTTGCAACTCACCTAGGTCGATGCCTAGGGCAGTGGAAAGCACGGTGATGACGCCTCCACCTATGATTGGTCCTTGGCTTTGGGAGGATTGGCGCTCCAGGTATCGCACAAGGATGGCACCCAAGTAGAGTGAAAAGTTGATGTTGTTGAAAGCAGCTTTTGCAAGGACTAAGATGTCCTCTTCACTGAACCTCGTGAAGTCATTTCGTGCCTGCAAGGTGTTAGGAATAACATAGAACAATTAGTGAATTGCAGGATGTTGAATATTCTACCCCTTGTTTACTCTAGAAGTGAAGCTCATTCCATTATAATATTGTTCTGGGGAAGGGTCTAAGCCAATAAAGGATGCGTGTAAGTCATTATCATTATTGTTCGCAAAATTATAACATGCGCACCATTCATCTAGTGATAAAGCATAATTGTTGTTCATAAGTCGGAAAGAAATATCATGTCCTCTCCATTCCATGCTTTAACGGTGCTTTGCAAAGAACTTTGAAATTCAAGAGTTAACCCATGATAAGTAGGCACATCATTAAATAAAAAGTTTTGCAGACCAACCATATTGCAAAGTAAATTTAAGTCATTAGAAATACCGATTTGGTTCAATATAATTGGGCAAGCCCACTTGGTTGCCTTCACTTCTCGGTTCTTGATCCTGTTGAAGCGATCACCTTGGAGCTCATCCCTGAACCATATCCCCATGCATTCCCGAGCGGCAGCCCGAGAAGCACTAGCGATGGCACGAGCACAAGTTTGGCTCCTTGTGTTCATCATCTAAAATAATGAGAAGAGACAAAAATAAAACTTTTTGATCCAACAATAATAAGCATAACATATTCCTCGTCATAGCACACTAAAAAGTCCCCTCAAAATAATAATCTAGGTAAGCGAATCATAGCAATTAGTTTTGGGAGCAAATGCTAATAGGTAGGTATGGTGGACTCTTTGGAATAGCAAATGCTAATAGGTAGGTATGGTGGACTCTTTGGAATAACTTGGTTTTGGGAGCTGGATGCATGATTGGAACTCATACTTGGTTATGGATTCTAGCAAAAGTCTGGGAGCGACTAACTAAGAGAGCAATAATGGCCATAATCATTCAGAGCGACAAAACATCATTAATCAAAGCATAAAGTGATACTACAAGTCAAAAACTAAAGGATCATAAAGGTTATGGTGACTTGGGATAGTCATAACATGGTGTGAGCATGCGCCAAGTCAACCCAAATAAAGCATCAAAGGAGAATACCATAATTCTATGCTTTAATATGCTAAAACAATGCATGATTCTTCCAAGGCTCATTAAGCAATCTCAATTGTTTATAACAAGTCATGCTACAGCAAAGATCACTAAGCATAAAGACAAAACAATATCAAGCATGGAATGACAAAGCATAGGCCACAGTCAAAAAGAAGCTCTCTTTACCACTTAATCATGAACGTGTCCTACTCTTTTCCAATCCAAACCAAACTATTTGAAAACCAATGCATGAAAGAGGGGGTCCAACCAATTTATTCAAGAAAACTAAGAAAACCAAGCAAACGAAAAACCAAAACGAAAAAGAAAGAGAAGACGCTCCAAGAACAACACAACTTTGCATGAAACAATAAAAATGAAGTGTTTGGAAGAAACCTGGGATTTTTATTGATGAAGAAGGGGATGCCTTGGGCATCCCCAAGCTTTGATGCTTGTACCTCTTGAATATTTCTTGGGGTGACATGGGGTGGCATCCCCAAGCTTAAGATTTAGTCCATTCTTCATATCATTACATCATTCTCTCAATACACCTAAAATTTTTCCTTCATACAAAACTTTACACAATCTTTATTAGCAACATTATTGCACTCAAGATAATAAGTATTTAGGTTCAGTTTCAACACCAATAAAACTTCCATTAAAACACAAGATACTGTAGCACTTCCCTCAAAAAGCTCAATTCTCCAAAAGAACTCAAAAAGGAACCAATAAGAAGCAAATTCAAATAATGGCACAAATCTGTCAAAACTGACCAGCAGCTAAAAACTAATTTTTTCGAAGACCTTGTGTTTCTCAAATCAAAAAGTGTTAAACTAACGAAAGTTAGATAATAACCTGGGGCAGAATCAAAAAAATTCATGCCTCAAAACAACGTACAGAGATTTTACACCAATTTTTACGGTGAAGCACAGAAATCTGTTTCGGGACAACAACTTTCCAAATCATTACTTCTCTCTCATTAGAGGTTACTCTTGGCACAAAAAGCAAAAAAAAGGATAAGGAGAGGTTATTACTGAAGTAATAACTTCCAAGACTCATCTAAAACTTTTGGATTATCTCCCAATAAGTACTTTTCTTTAACGCCTTTAAGTTAGGCATAAGAAGCAAGAAAAAGAACCAAGTGTTCTCAAATGAAGAAGCGTTAAGAGCAAATTTTGTTTTCATAGGAGAGGCAAAATAAATCTTCTCTCTCTTCTTGGGGAACTGTTCTATACCTTTCTTGAATGGGAGTTGATATTTAATGGTGCCTTCTTTCATATAAATAATGGCACCAACAGTTCTAAGAAAAGGTCTTGCCAAAGTAATAGGACAAGAAGCATTGCATTCAACATCCAAAACATAGAAATCAACAGGGACATAAGAATTGTTAACCATAATAAGAACATCATTAATACTCCCCATGAGTTTCTTTTTAGCATTATCATCAAGTGGGACATTCAAATAACAATCTTCCAATGGTGCCAAATCAAGCATATCATAAATCCTTCTAGGCATAATAGAAACACTACTATCAAGATCACATAAAGCTTTAAAATCAAAATCATTCACTTTCATATTAATGATAAGTTCCCAACCATCTTCTTATTTTATAGGAATAGAATCTTTATGTTTCATATTTTCTTCTTTAATTTTTATGTGAGCATCAGTAATGTGTTTTGTAAAGGCCATATTCATAGTACTAGCATTAGAACTTTTAGCAAGCTTTTGTAAGAACTTAATAACTTCGGAGATATTGCAACCATCAAGATCAAAATCATAATTATCATCTAAAGTAGTAGAGCTATTACTAGCCTCAACACTAGTGGTAGTGATAGTAGAAACACTAATGTTTCTAGCAATTTCATCTTCTCTTTCCCACTTAGCATGCAATTCAGCTAATAGTCTAACATTTTCATCAATTCTAACTTGTATGGCATTAGTGGCAGCAAAGGGATTATCAATAGTTTCAGGTTTAGCAGCCATTTTATTAATCAAAGAGGATTGTGCTTCAGACAAAGATGATATATTTCTTTTAGCATTAGAAAGTTTCAATTGCAAACTAGGAATTTCCCTATTTAAACTCTCAAGTTGATGACTAATACTTTTCAAAATAGTAGATTGTTCCTCCATGGTTTTAGTAAATAACTTATTTTGCTCATATTGCATTTGCATGAAGTTTTTAGTAGCTCTTTCAACTTCTAAAATTCTTCCATCACTAGGTATTCCAGGTTTACCATGATAACCATAAGTATTATTAGGAGGGTAAGGCCTATAATTGTTGTGACCAAAATTATTATTTCTTATAAATTTCACATCAACTTGCTCTTCTTGAGCAACCAAAGAGGCTAAGGGAACATAATTTGGATCAATATGAGCCTTCCCATTAACAAGCATAGACATAATAACATCAATTTTATCACTCAAGGAGGAGGTTTCTTCAACATAATTTACCTTCTTACCTTGTGGAGATCTTTCAGTGTGCCATTCAGAATAGTTAAGCATCATATTATCCAGAAGCTTTGTTGCAACACCCAAAGTAATGGTCATAAAGGTACCTCCAACAGTAGAATCCAATAGATTTCTTGAAGAATAGTTCAATCTTGCATAAAAGGTTTGGATAATCATCCAAGCAGTTAGTCCATGAGTGGGACAATTCTTTACCAAAGATTTCATTATTTCCCAAGCTTGAGCAACATGTTCATTATCAGATTGTTTAAACTTCATTATTTCACTTCTCATAGATATAATCTTAGCAGGAGGATAGTATTTTCCAATGAAAGCATCTTTGCATTTAGTCCAAGAATCAATACTATTCCTAGTTAAGGAATTCAACCATTCTTTAGTTTTTCCTCTCAAAGAGAAAGGAAACAATTTAACATTAATAATATCTCCATCTATATCCCTATGCTTTTGCATCTCACAAAGTTCAACAAAGTTATTTAGATGAGCAACAGCATCTTCATTACCAATACCAGAAAATTGTTCTCTCATAACAAGATTAAGTAAAGCTGGTTTTATTTCAAAGAAAGTAGCTTCAAGAATAGGTGGAGCAATAGGTGTGCACATGAAATCATTGTTGTTGGTGCTAGTGAAGTCACACAACTTAGTGTTTTCAAGAGTGGCCATTTTTTTGTGTTTTTAATAAAGAAAGCAAACTAGTATAACTAATTTTTTGTGTGTTTTTGATAAAGAAACAAGCAAACAAAGCAAAAGTAAACTAAGCAAAAAAAATAACAAAGTAAAGAGATTGGTTATGAGGGACTCCCCTTGTGAAGATGTCCTTGACTCCCGAGCAACGACGCCAGAAAATATACTTGCTGACTCGTGTATTAACGAGCTCATTGGGGAACACCAAGAGGAAGGTATGATGAGCACAGCAGTAAGTTTTCCCTTAGTTATGAAACCAATGTTATCAATCCAGTAGGAGCAAGGAAACACCTCCAAGGTGCTGCTAGCTGGACTTTTGCAGGGCGCACTACCGGCGCCAGCAGCAACGTGGAAACCTTGACAACACAACCACAGAACTTTGCCCCCAACTTATAGTGAGGTTGTCAATCACACCGGTTTTACTAAAAACAAAGGATTAAACGTATTGTGTGGAAGAAAGTAATAGTTTGCAGAAAGTAAACAGAAAACAGTAAACAGTTGTAGATTGATGATAAAAGAAAGGACCGGGGTCCATAGTTCACTAGTGGTGGCTCTCCTTAAGATAGATGACATGTTGGGTGAAAAAATTACAGTGGGGCAATTGACAAACATCGAGAAAGCAATACATGCATATACTAATCATCTTGACTGCTTTGAGATTCGATTGGGCATTACAACATTATACATAGACCGTAATTCAACTGCATCTATGACTAATAATCCACCTTCAGGTTATCATCGGAACCCCCTCCAGTATTAAGTTGCAAGCAACAGATAATTGCATTACGCATTGCATGTAAAGTAAACAATACGATTGTTCTATGAACAAAGGATTGTTGTTTTCTCCCTGGTAGCAATAGCACATCTAGTACCTTAGAGATTTTTGTCACTTCCCTAGATTACTAGAGGCATGAACCCACTATCAAGCATAAATACTAACTCTTGGAGTTGCTAGCATCTACTTGGCCAAGATAGCTACTAACAACGGAAAGCATGCAAGATCACAAATAACAAAGACATGATAGAATCAATAATCAATCTGAAATAGCATCTCAATATCCATCGGATCCCATAAACACAACATGTAGAATTACAAATAGATGATCTTGATCATGAATGGAGCTCACAAGATCTAAACATGATAGCACAAAGGAGAAGAACCAGCCATCTAGCTACTACATGGACCCGTAGTCCAAGGATAAACTACTCACGCATCACACCGGAGGCTTGCATGGTGATGAAGAAGGCCTCCAGGGTGAATTCTCCCCTTCGGCAGGGTGCCGGGAAGACCTTCAGATCCCTCCCGATCTAGGTATGGAGATTACGCTATCTATAGACTCTTTCATGGAATCTTTATCGGGTCTTTAGGGTTTCTGTATCGGAGGCATTTTATAGGCGAAAGGGGAGGCCGAGGGGGTGCCCTAGGCGGCTACACCACCCCCTAGCACGGACCAGGCCTGGCCATACGGCCAGGTGGTGTGGCGGCCCTCTGGCCCCTCTCCGTCTCGTATTCTAGCTTCGTGTCCCCCTCGGTGAAAAACTAACTTTGGCTTTGTCCCGTCCAATTTCGAGAATATTAATTTTCTGACTTTCCTGGAACCAAAAACAACAGAAAACAGGCAGCTGGCACTGTGGCATCTTGTTAATAGGTTAGTCCAAGAAAGTGTATAAAAAGTACTCCAAAGTGTGGACAAAACATAAGAAAGTAGATAAAACCAAGCATGGAACATCAAAAATTATAGATATGTTTGCAACGTATCAAAGCGCTAGTGGCTCACGCTCTTCCTGTCTAAAACCAGTTATATTAGATCTTAGTTGCATAGTCTTTGCAGGTGGGAAAAATTTAGTCATAAATAAAGAAGTACACTCCACCCATGATGCAATAGTATTTCTAGGCAAAGATAGCAACCATTATTTTGCTTTTCCTCTAAGAGAGAAAGGAAATAAGTGCAATTTGACCGCATCGGGGTCAACATATTTTATGCGCATCATATCACATATTTTAGTGAAAGTATTCAAGTCCATGATGAGTGCATATTTGCATCATGTTTTACACTATTATTTTGCATTGTAGATGTAGGATCTTGGTATTTTATGGTGCTCGCGCGCACATTTTATGTCTGTTTTCACCAGAATCAGGACAGATGATGGATCCAATGGATTCAATTCTTGGAGCAGTTGTACTATGGAGAAAAGGAGTAAAAAACAACATAAATCGCTTATTTGCGAAATATTAATAATACCAGAAGAAAACCCAAAGCTAACAAAGGAGACAGAGGGTTCAATAACCAACTATACGATCGAAATAAATTTTCCGGACGTATAGTTTCGGTCGTATAGTTGGCGCCACCTCCCCCTCCTCAAATAGTTTAACCCTCTGCAACTGGATCAGGGGGACGACATACATAACACCCAGAAATCACCGAAACCTCACCTCCGGAAGGAATCTGGAGGGGGAACTCATCCACCAGGGATCCATCTTAGCCCTGCGCAGATCCGGTAGGCTAAGGCATCGATCTTCATCATCCACCACTGCATCACCACCATCTCCATCCATCCCATCAACATCTTGTCTAGATCTTTTCGTAATTTCGGTACTGGTTGTGGATTTATACAAGTACTATTCACCTAAGATAGATCCCATTGTTATTTCCATGATGTTGATTACCTCCATGTCTGAGTAAATTATTAGTTCTTGGGGAGATGGAGAAACCCTATTATGAGATTGAAATAAGTTAAAGTCTATTATGATATTCATCGCTGTGACCATGTGTTAGATTGTCTTCATCTTGATGTTGGGAGAAGTCAACCTCTCAATATTTGCCTCTCATGGGGACTTGATGGAGGGAACTAATTGTTGGTAGAAGGAGGCGTGCTAGCACTTAGAGTGACTATAAAGCTGTTGGCACTCCTTACGTATCAACTTAAGAAACCGACGAAACTCACAGAACACTATCCATGCCATGGGATATGTCCTACGGGATTACATCCCTTAATAGCGATGTAATTCGATTAATGTCAATTGCTGACTGTTGTGGTTATGAAGATGATGTGAGTAGCGGTTGCTGCCTATTTGTCCAAATACGGAGTTCCTCCCACACATACATAGTTGACAATGTTCATGATAATAATCTTCATCTTAGCTCCTTATAATGCTAATGGTATATCCACTACTCCCTGGGAATGCTTTTCCCTATTGCAGTTCCAATCTCTCTTACATACCCAATAGTTACTTTCTGCATTCAGTTGTTTTACTTTACTTTATTGTTGCTCTGATAGCTAAAACCCAAAAACACCCTTTTACGCAATACTCGCATTTTATCTTGTTACTTAGAACTTTATTTAGCTTTTCTATCGTAATATTTATTTCAAGAGTTATTAGACTTCAGACTCCTACTCCCTGTGGGATCAATATCTTTATTTTGAAACTAGCTACAAATGATCTATGCACTTGCAGTCATCAAGCTATTTTCTGGCGCTGTTGCCGGGGAGCTAAGTGTTGTAGGTATTTTAGTTTTTGCTTATTTATTATTGGCTTTCTAAATTTTTTTTTGAGTTACAGGTTTCCACCAACATGATGGAGTTTGAGCATATGACTAGTGGTAACCTACTCAACTACTTTGGGAAGCCCTATGATATTTATAAAAGAGACAACTCCAATGATAATACAAGGCGGTTTGAAATAAATCCTCTACTACTCGGTATTTTACATAAAAAGCAATTTACTGGAGATGAAGAAGATCCTGATCCATATTAGCATATTGCATCTTTCAAAGATATATGTGGAACTTTTCAATTGACGGGATTTGCTGCTGATGAGGTAAGGGTTAAACTTTTTAGTCAGACTTTTACAAGCACAGCTCTCTCATGGTATAGATCTCTACCCTCTGAAGCCACAACTACTTGGGATAATCTAGCCTGTGAATTTCTAGCAAAATATTATCCATTATCAAAATCTTTTGGAATCAGGCGTCTTATAATGACTTGGAGGAATCGCTTAATGAAGGACCAATAAGAGCTTATATCAGATTTAAAGATTTACTACATTTATGTCCTCATCATGATTTACCTGAATTGTATTTATTGCATATTTTTTATGGCAGTTTAATTGAACCTAATAAAATTGAACTAGACTCTTTCGGAAGGAGCCTTTATGAATCTTCCTATACCTAAAGCTTGGGATTTACTTAATAGAATTCGTGATCATAGAGTTTCATGGAATTTTGGTCTCACTACTACATAACATGATTGTATTCATGACTATAATAAAAAGGGCCATGTTAAAGAATTATCTAAAGAACTTTATTTGGATTCAAATCTTGTGTTGCAAGTTAAAGATTTTACAGGACATATCAAAGCTCCGAAAGAGGGTGCGGTCAAGTATGATCCACCACCCGAACCTGAGAAGAAAAGAGAAGATAAAGCAACATTGGCCTCCCTAGAACCAATACATGAGATGCCTTTCCTTAACAATGCACAAAAGCATATTCTTGAATATGAACAGGTCAAAGCAGTACAGGAGAAGAAGGAGGGAGAAAGTATACCAAAAGTCGTGGAACATCTGGAAGAAACCAAAGACGAAGAGGTAACAAAGGAAGCAATTATGGCTATGTATGCACATTGTAACATAGTTGAACTTGATGAAGAGACTTACGTATTGGTTAAAGGTAAAACAAATGTAAAAGATGTGGGTAAGCCTATTCTTCCCTGCATATTTAAAGAAACCTCGCACTATGGTTTATGTTATCTTGGCACCAAAGTTAATGTTATATATTATGATTTATTCTTAGAAATAAAAGAAGAAATCGAACCGGCTACAATTCAAAATACTGATATGACAATTATGTTAGCCAATAAAAATCTTAGAATTCCAATGGGAGTAGTTGAATATGCAACTGTCACAATTGGCAACAAAAACTTTCCTATCGATTTTGTAATTGTTGATATGCCAGCTAACACTCTTTGTCCAATTATATTTGGAAGAAACTTTTTGAGTGATATAGGTGCCTATGTTGATTTCAAAAAGGAGATTGTGTCTCTTAAGCTTGGGGGAGCGAAAAAAGAATTCGACTTTTCCAAATTTAAAGATAGGCCTCCACAAATACAAGAAGAAGAGAAAGAGAAAACTATTGAAGAAATGGCGGATCTTTTCTTTAGTAATCAAGAACAAGAAATAAATGAAGATCCAAATTATGAAGAAATAGTTATGAAGGACAAGTCCCTAGGAGAACTAGAAGATGAATTTGATTCACTTCCCATTATGGGACCTCCAACTGATGAGGCTTTTGAAGAGCCAGAAAAGAAAGGGGACGAGGAACTACCACCCCCAGAGTTGAAGACTCTACCACATAACCTTAAATACAGGTTTTTAGATGATACAAATAAATTTCCTGTTATTACTAGTGCTAAACTTTCAGGATAAGAAGAAGAACTAATGAAGATACTTAAGGAGCATTGCAACACCTTTGGGTACTCAATGGATGATTTGAAGGGCATTAGTCCCATGATAACCGTCCATCGAATATTCATGGAAGAAGGTGCTAAACTAGTTGCGGAATTTAATAGAAGAGTGAAGCCTGAAATGAAGGAAGTGGTAAGAAAAGAAATTGTACGCCTACTGGACGCAGGTATAATCTATCCTGTTAAAGAAAGTGAATGGGTAAGTCCTGTTCATTGTGTCCCTAAGAAGGGCGGTTTTAATGTTGTTCCTAATGAAAACAATAAATTGATACCTACTAGAACTATTGTTGGGTATAGGATGTGCATAGACTTCAGAAAATTAAATAATGAAACTTGGAAAGATCACTGTCCTTTACCATTCATAGATCAAACTTTAGAAAGGTTAGCAAACCATACTCATTTTTGCTACTTGGACGGATACTCTTGTTTTTCTCAAATAGCTGTTCATCCGGATGACCAACTTAAAACAACTTTCATTAGTCCTTATGGTTTACATGCTTTCCGATGTATGCCTTTTTGTTTATGTAATGCTCCAACTACTTTTCAAAGATGCATGACTGCTATTTTTGCGGATTTTATAGAACTTATAATGGAAGTATTTATGGATGAATTTTCTGTCTATGGAACTTCGTTTACTAGTTGCTTGGATAATCTCAAAAGAGTTTTGTAGTGATGCGAAGAAACCAATCTTGTTCTAAACTAGGAGAAATGCCATTTTATGGTCAAAGAAGGTATAGTCCTTGGACACAAGGTATTAGTTAAGGGAATTGAAGTTGATAGAGCTAAGGTAGAGCCAAAAGAGAGAATGCCACAACCTAGGGATATTAAAGGTATAAGAAGTTTCCTTGATCATATGGGTTTTTATAGAAGGTTCATTAGAAATTTATCTGGAATATCTAAACCTTTGACTAACCTCCTTCAAAAGGGAGTAAGATTTAATTTTGTTGATAAATGTCTTGAAGCCTTTGATAAACTCAAAAATGCTTTATCTCGTGCTCCTATTATTAAACCACCTATCTAGGATACAACCTTTGACTTAATATGTGAAGCTAGTGATGATACTGTAGGAGTAACTCTGGGACAACACATTGGTCGCATATTTAATATTATACATCATGCTAGTAGAACTCTAAATGGTGCTCAGAAGAATTACCCTAAGGAAGAAAGGGAACTTTTTGCTGTATTTTTCTCTTGTGATAAATTTCGTTCTTACATAGTTGATGCAAAGGTAAGAGTTCATATGGATCGTGATGGTTTAAAAGAACTCCTTGAGAGGAAAGACCATAAGCCAAGACTAATCCGTTGGATTCTTTCACTTCTAGAATTTGAGTTGGAAATTATGCAGAGGCAAGAAATAAAGATGTTAGATGCAGTGTCCATGTTTGCCCAGCAAGACACCAATCTTGTTGAGAGGAACTTTAGTCCCAATGATTTTTGTTTGCGAGAATTATTCAATGAACTAAGGTCAATTCCTCCAAAAGAGAAGAAGTCTTTGTTGTTGGAGGTGCTTTTCATTCCGGAATAAGCAAATGGTAAGCACAAGGTAAGTGTTCTTACCTAAATAAGTGATTTGTCTTCACAAATTTTATTTCTAAATTTTTTTCCTTTGAATTCCTTGTGTTTTTCTGAAGTTTTAGACGGGTTTTACCAACTATACGGGCGGAACTATACGACCAGAGAGGAAGCTCCCGTCATATAGTTGGTCATTACACTCTCTCTATCATCTTCGTGAAACTGTTTTTGATATCTGAGCCTATACGGTCACAACTATATGACTAGAACCGAAATTCCAACAGTATAGTTGGTCGTTAAACTCTCAGGTACTTTCAATTTTTGGTGTATGTATTTATACGGTCGCAACTATACGACCGGAGCCAAAATTCCGGCCGTATAGTTGGTCGTTAAACTCTCAGACACTTTTCATTTGTCTTTTCGTTATTCATCTAAAAAATGTTATTGTCGGTTCCGAGTCGTGATTTAATCGACCTGGACTCGAGATATTTGGAAATATCTGCCCGGAACCAACTATACGGCCGGAGCTATACAGGCCGCGCCCATATAGTTGGTCATTACGCGGCAGGTGATACATTGCAAATGTATCTATAATTTTTGATATTCCATGCTTGGTTTTATCCACTTTCTTGTGTTTTGTTCCAACTTTAGAGTACTTTTCATATGATTTCTTGGACTAACCTATTAACAAGAGCCACAGTGCCAGCTGCCTGTTTTCTGCTGTTTTTGGTTCCAGGAAAGTCAGAAAATGAATATTCTCGAAATTGGACGGGACAAAAGCCAAAGTGCCTATTTTTCCGGAAGGGATCAAGTGCCAGAATACGAGACGGAGAAGGGACAGGGAGCCACCACACCACCTGGCCGTGCGGCCAGGCCTGGCCCGCGCCAGGGGGTGGTGTGGCCGCTCCCGGCACCCCCTCGGCCTCTCCTTCCGCCTATAAGTTGCCCTCAGGACGAAAACCCTAAGTACCCGATCAAAAATCCATGAAAGAGTCTGTAGCCGCCGTCATCTCCATCCCTAGATCGGGAGGGATCTAAAGCTCTTCTCGGCACCCTGCCGGAGAGGGGAATTCACCCTGGAGGCCTTCTTCATCACCATGCAAGCCTCCGGTGTGATGCGTGAGTAGTTCATCCTTGGACTACGGATCCATTTAGTAGCTAGATGGCTGGTTTCTCCTCCTTTGTGCTTTCATGTTTAGATCTTGTGAGCTCCGTTCATGATCAAGATCATCTATTTGTAATTCATACATGTTGTGTTTGCGGGGATCCGATGGATATGGAGATGCTATTTCAGATTGATTATTGATTCTATCATGTCTTTGTTATTTGAGATTTTGCATGCTTTCCGTTGTTAGTAGCTATCTTGGCCAAGTAGATGCTAGCAACTCCAAGAGTTAGTATTTATGCTCGATAGTGGGTTCATGCCTCTAGTAATCTGGGAAGTGATGAAATCTCTAAGGTACTAGATGTGATGTTGCTACTAGGAGAAATCAACAATCCTTTGTTCATAGAACAATCGTATCGTTTACTTTACCGCGATTAAGAAAGCAATAATCTATTGCTTGCAACTTAATACTAGAGGGGGTTCGGATGATAACCTGAAGGTGGATTATTAGTCATAGATGCATTTGGATGGCGGTCTATGTATTATGTTGTAATGCCCAATCAAGTCTCAGAAGAGTCAAGATGATTAGTATATGCATGTATTGCTTTCTTGGTGTTTGTCAATTGCCCCGCTGTAATTTGTTCACCCAGCATGTTATCTATCTAAGGAGAGCCACCTATAGTGAACTATGGATCCCGGTCCTTTTACTTTACATACAATCTACAATCTTTTACTGCTTTGTGTTTACTTTCTGCGAACTTTTACTTCTTTCCATTCGATACGTTTAATCCTTTGTTTTTCGCAAAACACGGTGAGATTGACAACCTCATCGCAAGTTGGGGACAATGTTCTGTGGTTGTGTTGTGCAGGTCTCCACGTTGCTACTAGCACCGGTAGTGCGCCCTACCAAAGCTCATCTAGTAAAAACCTTTGGGGTGTTTCCTTGCTCCTACTAGTTCGATTAAACCTTGGTTTCATAACTGAGGGAAAACTTGCTGCTATATTCATCTTACCTTCCTCTTGGGGTTCCCAACGAGCTCTACGTCGAAAGTCGAGCGCATCAGCAGGGTACTTCCAAATCCATGATTTCTTTCCCTGTTTCATTAAGATTCTTTTCTTGGGCGACAATTTGGTGTTTGTCACGAGTTTTACCGACCTCTAACCCCCTTATATACTGCCATTGTCTCTTTCTCTCTAATCATAATCTACAGGAACCAATCTAGTAATGCGCTATCCTGTCCTAAGCTGTGGGAAACCCATGGGGCTCATTGCTCCTTCCAGGGACCGCTCTAGCAGCCCATCCATGGTGGAAGATGACGAGGAGGTGGAGTGGTTTAGTCTAAGGTACAAGGAGTACGTCGAGCCAAGCTACTGCAACAACGGTTCTGATGATGACGTGGTTGACATCTACATCCCCCGTGATGTCTATGATCCACCAGAGATTGATTGGGCGGTAATGAAGAAAGCTCAACAAGAGAGAAGTTCGCAAGCCGCATGGAAAAGGGCGTGTGGAGACAGTCAAGTTCATCACCACGGATCCAATGCCGCACAAGCATAAGGAATTATCTAATATTGGTGCAGGTGTTAGCAAGGGAGCGAAGGCACCACTCTCGAAGCCAACTATTGGTGCTCGTATGAAGGTTAAGCCTCAAGAAGAGTGGAGGTATGGTTTCCACTTCCCCGATCCATCCATTATGGATGAGGAAGAAGAAGTTATCCCAGGACCAAGGATCGTGTGAAAGCACTGGAGATATATCATAAGCAGGAGCTACTCCATCGCTTTGAATTCCGTCACTATCTCAATGAGATGGAGAAGAAGGAAGACCTCCTTCCATTGGTGACTAAGCTTGCAGATAGAGTGGACACTCTGCAATCTGATTAGCATAGGTGCTATAGCCGCATCACTGCCCTGGAGGATACCAACAAGAAGCTACGCACCGCGGTGTTACAACCCATGGCGCCACAGTGATCTACAATAATCACGATATCAAATAATCGCAAGGTATTATTTGATCCCGCCTGGCTTGATTCCAAGCTTGGGGAGATCTTTAAGACCTTGTAGTCTATCTTATAAGTTTTTATTACTATTTTTGCATTAGTTCAAACTAGCAATAAAGTTTGCATCATTATAATTCCCTTCAGGAATAGTCAAACCCTTTAATGAAATTCCGAGTTTATTATATATGGAGCAATATTGAGTTTGTGTTTGGTTTATTGATATATGAATGGCTTGAGTATAATTTTACTTGCAGTTGATGATAGCAATAGGAGTCTTCCACACTATTGGTATTAATGGAACATATAAAAATAATTTGGTCAATATGTTGTAACTCTACAGTTTGATTTACAAAGAAAAATTATCTATATAGTTAAGTTGAAAAAGAAACCTTGAACAAAGGAAAATGAAAGTGCTATCAAAATAGAGTGAGAACAAGTCGAGGTAGAATCTCCAAGTCATAAGAATGCTTCATATACAATTGGAATTTGATAATTGAGATCGTTAAACTTTGAATTCCTACATGAAGTGGAATGTATGCCTAGCTCCTTTGCATAGCACTTAAACAAAAGTGTGAGCATATATACAAAAGAGAAGAAAAGAAAGAAGAAAAAGGGCGAGTGTGCAAAGAGCAAATAGGCATATACCACTGTATTGTAGTATGACAAAGAGACACTTTTGAGATTTTGAATCCCAAGTGAATACGTTGATCCTAAAACACTTGGGACTACCTTGCTAACTCATTCGGTTGAACCGGATACTTTTACATTATGTTGAGATTCATCTTTTATGAACTGTTGATCACTAAGGTGTGGAACCCTGCTAATACTATTCAGATGGTTCGAGTAAGGTACTATTCATGAACTTATTCCTATGTATCGTATATGATAAACAGATGTTGCAACTGCCTCATTTATTTTAATCGACTCAGCTTCATGAATATGAGGGTCGCATCCATTAAGCTAAACTTACTCAGGATGAGCAAGAGTCTAAGCTTGGGGAAGTTGATGAGTGCATATTTACATCAGGTTTTACACTATTATTTTTCATTATAGATGTACGATCTTGGTATTTTACGGTGCTCACGTGCACATTTTATGTCTGTTTTCACCAGGACCAGGACAGATGATGGATCCAATGGATACAATTCTTGGAGTAGTTGTACTATGGAGAAAAGGAGTCAAAACAACACAAATCGCTTATTTGGGAAATATTAATAATACCAGAAGAAAACCCGAAGCGATCAAAGGAGACAGAGGGTTCAACGACCAACTATATGACCAGAATAAATTTTCCGGCCATATAGTTGGCGCCACCTCTACCTCCTCAAATAGTTTCACCCCGTGCAACTAGATTAGGGAGACGACATAGAGAACACCCAGAAATCGCTAAAACCTCACCTCCGGAAGGCATCTGGAGGGGGACTCATCCACTAGGGATCCATCTTTGCCCTGCGCAAATCCGGGTGGCTGAGGCATCGATCTTCATCATCCACCACTACATCACCACCATCTCCATCCATCCCATCTACATCTTGTCTAGATCTTGTTGTAATTTCCGTACTGGTTGTGGCTTTATACAAGTACTATTCATCTATGATAGATCCCATTGTTATTGCCATGATGTTGATTACCTCCATGTCTGAGTAGATCATTAGTTCTTGTGGAACTGCAGAAACCCTAGTGTGAGATTGAAATACGATAAACTCTATTATGATATTCATCGTTGTGACCATGTATTAGATTGTCTTCATCTTGATGTTGAGAGAAGTCTACCTCTCAATATTTGCCTCTCATGGGGACTTGATGGAGGGAACTACTTGTTGGTAGACGGAGGCGTGCTAGCACTTACAATGACTATAAAGCTGTTGGCACTCCTTACGTATCAACTTGGGAAACCGAGGAAACTCACGGAACACTATCCATGCCATGGGATACGTCCTACGGGATTACGTCCCTTAATAGCACAGTAATTCGATTGATGTCGATTGCTGACTATTGTGGTTATGAGGATGATGTGAGCAGCGGTTGCTGCCTATTTGTCCAAATACGGAGTTCCTCCCACACACACATAGTTGAGAATGTTCATGATAATAATCTTTATCTTATCTCCTTATAATGCTAGTGGTATATCCGCTACTCCCTAAAAACGCTTTTTCCCTATTGCAGTTCTAATCTCTCTTACATACGCAATACTTACTTTCTGCATTTAGTTGTTTTACTTTACTTTATTGTTGCTCTTATAACTAAAACCCAAAAACACCCTTTTACACAATACTCGCATTTTATCTTGTTACTTGGAACTTTATTTAGAATTTCTATCGTAATATATATTTCAAGAATTATTAGACTTCAGACTCCTACTCCATGTGGGATCCATATCTTTATTTTGAAACTAGCTACAAATGATCTATGCACTTGCAGTCATCAGGCTATTTTTTGGCGCCATTACTGGGGAGCTAAGTGTTGTAGGTCTTTTAGTTTTTGCTTATTTATTTTTTTCTTGGTAAATTTTGTTTTGAGTTACAGGTTTCCACCAACATGATGGAGTTTGAGCGTATGACTAGTGCTAACTCACTCAACTACTTTGGGAAGCCCTATTATATTTATAAAAGAGACAATTCCAATGAGAAGACAAGGGGTTTGAAATAAATTCTCTCCTACTTGGTATTTTACACAAAAAGCAATTTACTAGAGATGAAGAATATCCTGATCCATATGAGCATATTGTGTGTTTCAAATATATAAGTGGAACTTTTGAATTGACGAGATGTCAACACCCGAATTTTTAATCCCAGATGCCCGTTATGCCATACCTCACAATCCCAGGATTACCATTTTTGCAAGACATAAGGGATTGGATATCACAGTACATCATCCATTACAAACCATACATAAGGTTTTACACAAATAAGGATCTCATGATCCAGTCTTTAATACAACAAGCAGCGGAAATAAACGATAAGCATAGCGGTGGGGTCCATCTTCAGGGGCACATGCAATGCTGACGAAGGCAGATAGTCCTAGTTATCATAGCCGTCCTGCTGACCATCATCTTGATAATCTCCTTCATAGTCTGGCCATGATAATAGCCAGGGACAAAAGCCATGAGTACTCTTTAAGTACTCGCAAACTACTACTAACAAGGGGTATAATTCTAGGTTAAAGTACTGAATCTAAGTTAACTATCAAGTTAAGTTTGAAACCTAAGCTGAGTTCAGAAGCAAAGAAAGATAGAGTAAAGTTCTAGAATCACTTAAGTTGGGAAGCTATTATCATCAACACAACCCTGTTGTGGTCAAGTCAAAGTTCATTCATTCATTTCAAGTTCTTTAGAAAACATCTGACAACGAAACAGTATGGCCATTCCAATCATCCATAATCATGACGCTGACTATTAGAATTGTTTGACACTCTGCAGAGGTGGTACACTTTCACCACAAGATTCGATACATCTATCAGGGATAACCCTGAATCATCATACTTAGTATGCAGATAATCAAACATAACCTTCCCTTTACACACCCTAGTACAAGCACCTCTCCTATGAGCATGGCCTCCCAACCATGACCACAAGTCATCTTGGGCACTGCATAGGTGGACAACATTGAGAGGTAGCCTCAGCTCAAACCTCTCCCGTGAGGGAACTAATACTAATGCATATAAATTTCCAGTTAAGCCTTACCCAATTCAGGTAATGTGGTTGTACGATAAATTTGGAATGGTATCGCATCCGAATCCAACCATCAGTTTTATAAAAGGGTTAAGGCTCATGCCTCATCATTTTCATCATCATAAACCAGTTGTGTTTCTCAACACATGTCAAAACATCTCAATAGAATGACTCATCATTCCAAGGTTTTCACAATTCATTTTCACCAAGTGTTCCCATCTAAAGTGACTCAAGTTTTGATCTATTCTAAAATACTAAGTTAAGAGTGTTCACTAAGGTGGAAAGATGGGATCGATCTCATGCCATAGAATGACATCTAAAGGTTTCTAAGTAGGTCAAGTTTTATACCCTTTATGCTACCTTCAAAATTGAGTAAAGAACTTTGTGTAAACTAAGGAAGGTAAAACTTGTCAATAAGACTTGGGGTACTAATAGTTAAAGGGGGTGTGATCAAAGCATGCTTAAGGCATCTTTGGTAAACCATCTAGTTTTATTCTAGCTTGCTAACAATAGCTTGCTAAAGTATGTTTTGCAAGGGTTAGCTTGCCACTAATAGCTTGCCTTAGTTGGTGCAGTGGTTGAAGTTTTCTTCTTCTTCTTCTTGGTAGAACTCCTCCTCCTCGAAAGCTTGGTCGGTACTAGCGTCTATAAATATATAGGGAGTAGACAATCACCAAACAATACTTAACTAGGCTAAGTAGAATTCTAAAACACACAATTGATGATCTATTATCATCACAAGCATCACGAGTTTAATTCAATAGTTTCAACCTTTTTATTTTAGAAAAGTAATTTCTACTCATTGAAATATTAACTAAAATTTAACATTCACCACCCAAAATATGGGATCATGTGGACCCATGTCCTCACCACATATTCTATACATGTGGGAATGAGATTTAAAGGTTGGATCAATATTACTTTGGTTTAAGTTCATTATTTAATGATTTAAAGTGACTAGAAATGCCTATATAGCATTATTTTGGTACTAGTATAAAGTCACTGCATGTAAACCTTAATATTATTACATATTTAGATAGATATGATGAAATGTGATTTTTGAGAGTTGGAATCAACTCAAAAGCTAACTTGGTTGATTTTATAAAAATGTTTCAAGTTGCAAAAGCTTCTGTCTTCTTATTTTTATTAGGAGAGATCTATAACTCTAATTGAATTAAATCCAACGGGCTTGGATAGATCATTTTAATACCTTTCAGACAAAATTGGGTTCATGCAATTTGGATTTCTAAAACTCTCTGAATTGATTTTCAAACTAGTGGACAGAAACTAGATTCAAACTAAAAGAAAAATCCAGATTTGAATCGATGGGCTAGTGCGGGAAAAGAAATGGGCCGGCCCAGTGGCGCTCCGCGGCGCGGGGCTCAGCTGACGAGGGGTCCCGCTTGTCAGCGCACTTAACACGCGAAACGGTACGCGCGCTGTGGGTCGTGCGATTAGAAGGGTGATCAACGGCGAGGGTCGTCGTCGACGACGAACAGGTCGTGACAGGCTCGAACCTAAGCGGCTCCTCGGTGGGGGGGCTCATGGGGCTCAGCGAGGTCGTGCCGGTCAAACAAAGTGGAAGATGACGGCGAGGCGAGGCATGGTCGCGGCGAAGCTTGGGGTGGTCGCAATCAACGGCACCCTTCTCCTCCAGAGGCTGCGGCTCCGGCTCCAATTCCGGCAAACTGCTGCTCCACTTGCTCCGGCGAGAGGTGGGTGAGGTTCAGAGAGGTGAGGAGAGTGGAATGGTGTGGAGAAGAATGGCTGGGGAGGGATCCTTTTATAGGCCCGGCGGTGAGACCGAGCGGGATGGGCGATCGATGGTGGCGACATGGCTACGGCGAGCTAGCGGCATGGCTGGGGATGGCGATCGATGGGCGGTCCCCTGGCGGTGCTCTAGGACTTAAATGCGGCCGTAGGGGCGGTGGTATGCGGTCTGGGTGAGGTGGCGCTCTGAGAGGCAGAGGCGGCGGTGTCCACGGCGAGCGGTGGCTGTGGGGCTTTGGGCGGCGAACGAGGGTGTCTGGGGTGTTCTCCAGGTCGAGGCGGAGCGGTGGGCGCGGGTTGCGGTCGAGCGGCGGCTTGTGCACGCGGGGACAGTGCGCGCTCTGGGGGCAGCATTGGCATGCTCGACAAGCTCCGGGCGTGGCGGTTCCTGGCTGCTTTGCCCTCTGTCTTTGGCCTAGGGCTGGTTGGGCGGTGGAGGTGGACCACTGGCAATGTACTAGACATGGCGAGAGGGGCTGGAGAGGGCTGCTGCTGCAAGTGCACGGTCGGCCGGCGAGAGAGGGCTCGGCATGGCAGTGCAGTGCGGCTAGGGGGTAGAGAAGAGACTGGGGTTGGTCTGGTCTGGCTTGAGGGGGGACAAGATGATCAAAGCACTACAGAATTGCTAGACAAAATCAGCCCAAAACAGTAATAGTTAGGCCTTAATGATCTTGCTAACAAGGTGTTTGACAAAATGGCCGAAAGAGAAAAAGTTTTGAATTTTGAGTTCAAATTTTTTGAGTGATCTCGACTGGTGATAGTTAGTCTATGGTTGCAAGGGTTTTGAAAATGGAGCTCAAAAAGATGGTTTTTGAAATAGGGGTGATCTATGCATATGCATTAGATTCAATTTTAAACTGTCATTTAAAATAGTTAACAGAATGTTTTTAGCAGATCAAAAGGTGGGCCTTGGTACCTCATTATGTGTACTAGCAAGGGGTATAAAGATCAAGAATTGTTTCTGTTAAGAATTGAGTACTAGGAATAGCCAAAGTAGACATGAGAGTTAAATTTGTCAAAATGACCATTCTTTCTTTTTAATTCTTTTTGATTTGATTTTCTTTAGGAAAAGTTTGGGAATGATTTAGATGATGTTTAAATCACCTAAGAAACATTTTACAAGCATTGGACCAATCAATCATGGCAATTCAAACAACTCCTATTTTAAATGCACACATATATGAATGCTTTCATTTTAAATTTGGAAAAGTTTTTGTTAACCCTATTTTTGGATGATTTGATCATGATAAGCTTGGATTAAAGTTTTGGGATGTTACACGAGATATGCCGCTGATGAGGTAAGGGTTAAACTTTTTAGTCAGAGTTTGACAAGTACAACTCTCTCATGGTGTAGATCTCTACCCCCTGAAGCCACTACTACTTGGGATAATCTAGCCTGTGAATTTCTAGCAAAATATTATCCATTATCAAAATCTTTTGGAATCAAGCATCTTATAATGACTTGGAGGAATCCCTCTAATGAAGGACTAGTAAGAACTAAAACTAGCAAGGTTCCTACTAACCTCACCAGGGTAGCTATTGCTTCCCCGGCAACGGCACCAGAAATAGGGTCGATACCTTCGATCCAGATTACAGATGTAGTATAGCTCTTTTTCCCTAGTAGACCTAGGTTATCGAATCCTTAGGAAGTAGAAAGCATAGTGAAGTTACTTTAACAGACCTTTGGGAGTTTTAGAATTCTCTTTGTGTTTTACCAGACCAAGAGTTTGCTGTCTTTTGTTGTTGTCGATGATGGAGAGAGGGCCTAGGGCTTTCGGTTTCACCTGTAGCTGTGCAAAACATCTGATGGGAATAAAAGATAATAATAAAGTATGCATGTAATTGTTAGAGAAATATAATTATATGTAGGCAGGGCATCCATAATTTCTATTGCCTCCCCCGTAACCACTTATAGCAATAATCTACTAGTCTCATCCATAGAAGAAAGAGAACTAATTATATGCATAGTGACGTCACCGTCAATCCGAAGTAAATCCCTCACATACAGCCATGCTACCCCTTCTGTCACTTGGGTTCCCAACCTATAGATTAGTCATTACTCATACTCCCTATACCTAGCTCAATCCTCGGGGTCTTGGGTACCTGACAAGTCCTTAGATTGAGGCAAGAGAGGATACAATAATCATCATGTCATACAAACTAATACATGATCCCATCTATGATAAATAACATGCACAAAAGCTACATGGCTAGGCCGAAGCCCTTAGCCTAAGAAGAATTACTCACGCATAGAGATCAAATCAACAATCATAAACATTGTAATGGAAATCATGAGATTGATAGCAAATAGTCTTATAATGTCGCCAATCGAAGATGAGATCTACTATTACAAGTAGTAAAATATGGCTATGGTGGTGAAGAAGACTTTGAAGATTAGATCTAGGTCTATTCTTGGCATGGATTGAGTTCTGGGGGAGGCTGGCGATTCTTTGGCGTGGCTGATTGGCGAGGCTTTTCTCGTCGCTTGAAGCCTCTTTATATAGGGGTCCTCTTTATATAGGGGTCCTTTCATGAAAGTTGATCTGTTTGACCTAGCAGTGTTGATGACAACTATACGACCGGAACTATATGACCAGAATTTTATTCCTGCCGTATAGTTGGTTGAAGCGTCTATCTCCACTTCACGACCCCTGGTTTCTTCGGGTTGTTCGAAATCTCGTATCTTTGACTTTAATGTTGTGATTCCCGTCATCAAACGTTATTATCTAGCCAGCTATGCTCTTACCAAAGAAGAGAAGGAATATTTTTTGAAGTCCTGAGCAGTATGAAGGTCCCGTCTGGCTTCTCGTCAAATATAAAGGGAATAATAAATATGGCAGAAAAAAATTCCAGAACCTAAAGTCTCATGATTGCCACATGGTTATGACGCAATTGCGTCCCATTGCATTGAGGGGACTTGTACCGAAAAATATTCGACTACCCATTGTGAAGCTATGTGCATTACTCAATGCTATTTCTCAGAAGGTAATCAATCCATAAATTCTACCAAGGTTATAGAATGATGTGGTCCATTGTCTCGTTAGTTTTGAGTTGGTATTCCCACCATCCTTCTTCAATATTATGACGCATCTCCTGGTACACCTAGTCGACGAGATTAGCATTCTGGGTCATGTATTTCTATATAATATATTCCCCTTTGAGAGGTTCATGGGAGTCTTGAAGAAATATGTTCATAACCGTGCCCGGCCAGAAGGAAACATCTCCAAAGGCTATGGAACAGAGGATGTCATTGAGGCTGTGTTTGGTTGAGATTTTTTAACCAGATTCACGTTGTCGCAGCTAGAATCTGAACCAAACAATGTTTGCTGAACACCTAAATACGAGAACGCAGCTGATTCCCATAGTGTAAAATGAAAGCGGGTGTACCCCTAGATTCCTCAGCGTCGCATTGAGGAGAGTCTAAGAAAATTACCCGCGGTGCCATCCCAAAGTGGAAAATTGACGGTTCGTTTTGTTTCTTTTCTACTCTGACCCAACGTGCACCTCCTGTGCCTTTCTTCCCCACGACGTGAGTATCAGGTAGAGGAGATCCCCGGCTATGATTTCACCTCGTTGGCCATCCACGGCTTTCGGCGACGTGCCTTCAGTCATCAACCCCTTCCTCCTCCATCCCATCCTATTCGCACGCTCAAGAACTCTCGTGCCCACACGGGCCAGCCTCCTGCTGCCTCCATCTGTCAACTCGTCGAGCTGATGTCTCCATGAACAACCTGGGATGTCGGCTGGAGAACAACGTGCGTGTACTACAATTTCTTGTCCCCTCCACTTTCTCCTCATCTACTTCCTAGCCATCTCCTTCCTCCTCCCACCCGTCCCTGCAATCTTTTTTTCTGATTCTTGCTTGCAATCGGTCGATGATTTTGTGCAATTGGTCTATGCAAATGGCATGTGAAAGTGGTCTCTACAATATAGCAGTGACTATGATGTATGATGTATAGCAATTTTTAAGATTACCTATACGTAAGATCATGGTTTGGAGTGTTTGCAATGTGTTTGTAAAAATGTTTGTGAAAATTCTTATTCAGAGAATATGCTACTGATAGCAAAGATGAGGAATTTGATGAACTTATGAAGACGAGGAATGGCCGTTTACACACCTATCTGTATTAATGTTGTTTTACGATCAATTAGCGTGTAAATAATCTCTTGGGGTCTTAAGGGTGTTACATACATTTTATGTCGAATCCACAGTTGGCAGTTGTTCTAACCAAACAACTTCCAGCTTTTATAAAGTTGTCAGCTCACAGCAACTTTTTCATAGCAGATTTTTCATAGCTAATTTTTAGGAATCTACAGCTGAACCAAACACACCCTAAGTTTTGTGTTGACTTTATTCCTGACATTAAGTCGATTGGTGTTTCTGAATCGCGGCATGAGGGGTGACTGAGTGAATGCTAGGAAGGAAATCAACAATATGCAGGGATGGGTATTCTTTCACTCAAGCACACTACACAGTTCTACAGAATTCCACCTTGGCATCTCCGTATATCAATGAACACAAGAAATATTGTACGCTCCAACAACCCGAGAAGCCTGACTCCTGGATTATAGATGAACACATGAAAAGTTTTGGCGGTTGGTTGCAAACACATCTCATGAATAACAACACTGTTTATGATCAGCTGTACTTGTTGGCTAGCTCACCATCTTCGAATATATGGAGTTTCCAAGGGTACGAGATAAATGAGAATACATTTTACACGATTGCCCAAGATAAAAAAGAGCACCAACCAAAATAGTGGTGTCCGCTTTGATGCAAAAGATGACAATGGGTCAAAGGACACATATTATGGTTACATAGAGGAGATATGGGAACTTGACTATGGACATATTTTTAAGATCCCTTTGTTTCGGTGCAAATGGGTGAAGCTGACAGGAGGTGGGGTTCAGGTAGACAAGAAGTACAGAATAACAATAGTGGATCTCAACAATGTTGCGTACTTGCAGTTGATCTCTGAAGAAACATCATAGTGTGAGTCTAAAAATGATTTAGTCTTGGATGGTGTCTCTAACCGAGAAGATGAACTCATTTAGTCTCGGATGGTGTATCCAACCGGGACTAAAGATGAACTTGTAGTCTAGGTTGGAGACACCATCCGGGACTAAACATGAGTGGTGACACTATGCCAGTGAGTGTCGACACTATTTCGTGAGTGGCAGCACTATGCCAGTGAGTGACGACACTATTTCGGTGGGTGGCGGCACTATATGACAGGGGTGGGTGTCGACATTATGTCGTGAGTGTCCACACAATGTTGTGCTGCTTAATCTATAAATAGGCATCCTTGTGAAGTTATCAACTGCAAACAAGATGGTCTGCAAGAGCAGGGACAACACTACGACCAGCTTGAGGCAGATGCCGTCGGAGCCTAGTCTTTCAGCATCTCCAATAAGCTGGCCATAGAGGCACTCTCTAATATGTGAAATTAGTTAGCTCCCCGGCGTATTGATCTAGATAGAGAAGTTATGAACTACAAGATGGTGTGCGAGAGCAGGGACAACAATACACACAACTTGAGGGAGATGCCGCTGGAGCCTAGTCCTCCGGCATATCCAACAAGTTGGCCATAGATGCACTCCCTAATATGTGAAATTAGTTAGCTCCCCGACACAAGAATAGAACAACATATTCATAGTTTGGGAAAGTTGTAGAGATACCAACACTAGTAGGAAACGATACATTAGTCCTGGTTTCCTAACTGGGACTACGGAATCAAGATTAAGCCCCCCTTTAGTACCGGTCCAGCCACAAACCGAGACTAGCACTCAAGACATTTATTAATATTAAAACACCGGGACTATGGAATAGGGATTAAAGGCCCCCCATTATTAGTCATACTCATGTCTAGCCCTATAGTACACAGCTTCCGGGTCATCTTCGTCATCATCATCGCTAGGCGCACGTGGCTGGATCTCAGCCCAGCGATCTTCGTCATCATATTCAGGGGGCAGCTGCCACTCTGGCCTTGGATTCACGACGTGTGTGGGAGGGGGCTCTCCGATGACGATGTCGCTACGCCTGCGGCCTTCACCACCGCCACCCTTATGTCTTGGCGGCAGGTGCGGGCACCGCAGGTGAGGATGATCTCCCTACGCGATGTAGAGCATCACGCTGATGATAGTCCGGTTCACCCACCATAGGCAGCATCCGGCTTCATTGTGGTTCACCGGGGGAGGGTTGTCACCCTCGTACCTGGTGAGCTCCCTTTCTTGCCGGTTATCAAAGAAGGCATTCCAGGTGTCGTAGTTATCGGGATCCCAATGGGGATCTCGAGGTAGAGGTGGTTCGTGATGGCTGCCTGACGTGCGGAACCTTGAGGCACAGGAGGGACAGGAACCCCTCCAGCGCTCAGCATCTAGTTGGCGAGAAGCCGGTAGCCCGACGGGAATGGGTACCTGGAGGATCACAGCGCCTCAGTCTCCTCAAGGGTCAAAATGGCCCAGTATGCGGTGTCCATTGTTGTGAGAGGAGAAGGTGTTGATGTGTGGATGGTCATGGCCGTCGGCCTAGATATAGAGGGAAAGGGCGAGAAAACATGGCGAGCAGTGGAGGGAAATGGCGGGAAACCATGGTATGTGTGTCGATAGCCCTCAAAATGGCGGGAAATATCTTTAGTCTCGGTTAGTGGATCCAACCGGGACTAAAGGCTCTAGAAATATCTTTAGTTCTAGTTAGTGGCTCGAACCGGCACTAAAGGCCCCAGAAATATCTTTAGTTCCAGTTACTAGTTTTAATAGTTAGACCAACTATTTTACAATACAGAAAAAGGTTTTGGATTAGTCAATCAAATTCAAACACTTTTTATGTTGAATTTTTTATCAAATTTGATAGTATGCCAAAAATATGATTTAATGTATTTCTAATATAAAATATGCAAAAAAAATTAGTTGTACAATAGAGTATGATAATATATTTAAATTATAGATCTTATTTTTACTAAAATTTTGATATATAATACATAATTTTCTTGATTACAGAATGATAAATATTGATTTTACAATATTTATTAAAATTCTGCATTTAAAATAACTAAAAATACCTCTAGTCCCGGCTGGAAGCTCCAATCGGGACTAGAGCTCTATGGAGCGCGCGTGAACCGGCGCGGCTGAAAACACCTCTAGTCCCGGCTAGAGCCACTAGTCCCGGTTGGGTGCTCTAGCCGTGACTAGAGATCCATGCTATAAATAGCTGCCTCTTCTCCCAGTTCGAGGCTCGAACCAGGAGAACCCCTTTTCCCCTTTCTTCTCCGACGACGTTGTCACCTGCCTAGAGTGCCACCTCCAGGAGGAGTGCCGCCGTCCATCTAGACGCAGGGAGGAGCCCCAAACCGCGCAGAGGAGTCGCTGTCGCGCGGGAGGATCGCCGCCACGCCGCCCATACGTGTCTCCATCGAGAGGCGTCCAGTCCCTGGCGCCGTCGTCCCGCCATCGTCCACGGTAGCCCGTCCGTCCCCTGTGTAGGTGAGTCTACGATTTACTAGTACTTAGTGATTTAGGCATTATTTACCAGTATTATTTAGCTAGAATTTAGGCATTTTCGTAGTATTATTTACTAGTATTTACTAGTATTTAGGCCTTTTTACTAGTATTATTTAGCTAGTATTTAGGAATTTTTAGTAGTATTATTTACTAGTATTTATCTAGTATTTAGTAGTATTATTTACTAGTATTTAGCTAGTATTTAGGAACTTCTACGAGTATTATTTAGCTAGTATTTAGGCATTTTTAGTAGTATTGTTTCCTAGTATTTAGTAGTAGTATTTACGCATTTTTACTAGTAATTTATGTATATTTACTAGTATTATTTAGGGATTTGGTAGTATTTAGGGATATTTGTTAGTATTTAGGGATATTTTTTAGTATAATTTAGGCATTTACTAGTGTTTAGGGATATTTACTAGTACTATTTTATGGATTTACTAGTATTTAGGGGTATTTGCTAGTATTATCTAGGGATTACTAGTACTTAGGGATATTTGCTAGTATTATCTAGGGATTACTAGTACTTAGGGATATTTACTAGTATTATTTAGGGACTTACTTTAGGTATTTAGGGATATTTCCTAGTATTTAGTGATTTAGGGATATTGCTAGTAATATTCCTAATATTATTGCTTAGAATTATATCGATCAAATGCCTACTTTAGGATATGCCCATCCCGCATCCTCGGAGTCGACTCGGCGACAACTACGGAGGACTGGGCTCCATCAGACATATCCGAGACTAGGCTCCGCTGAGCTGGCACTGGAAGGTGCTACCTTCCGGGACACGTAGCTTGGTGAGGAATCTCGGTCTCGTCGTCGACCCTGAGCTTCTTTGGTGGCGGTCGCATGGTCCAGGGTTGGTGCAGAGGGAGCCAACCCCCTAGTAGGTGGTACGACGTCGTGTCAGGGAGGAGGACGAGCACGTCCATCGTTATATGTATATGTTATGCAAGTTCCACCAATTACTAGCAGTTTATTCCGGGACGTCACCTGAGCAGATTATTCGAGATGTATTAGTGATATTATATGATATTATTGTTGTATTAACTGGATTATTCGAGATGTATTAGTTATATTATGGTACATTGTTAATTTTTTACTCATATTCACATTATTTCATAGCATTTATTCTATGGACTTCAACGGAAGATAAGGTGAAGAGCATCTGTTCGACATGATAAATGGTGGAGCGCTGCCCAATCCTATTATAGTGCTCTTCGATCAGGGTATAACATAAGACTATGAAGCATAAGATGGCTCATGATTTCTATATGAGTCTGGTGAGGGAATGGAGTTAGACCCACCAATAGACAAAGCGCAGACAAGTGTTGATTGCGTCGACAGCTTGCAAAATGATGGACCGACCATAACAAAGTCTAGCGAGGTATATTAAGCCTCTTGTGATCAATAGATAGATGCATTAATTGCTTTATGTATATATGTATTAACGAATGTTTTTTTAGACCTTTGATAAAAGTAATAAACGAGGCCCGGCAAAGGGATGGTCACTGATGCACATCTCACAATTGATGTCGTCGATTCAAAAGGATAACCGTTTCTTCCCAAAAGTAACGCAACTACATTTACGCATCAATGCGGATTTATTGTTAGGGACAACGTCCTGATTAGCATTCCCTATTGTAATAAGCCAGAAACGGGAGATGAAGATCATAATAGTTTTGTCCAGGATAGATACAAAGACATACTATGGGAGAAGCTCATTTCACATTTCACTCTACCGTTCTTGGAGTCTGATGACTACACGAAGGCTATGAGGTCCATGTTGGAAATATGCCCTAGAGACAAATAGTAATAAGGACTATTACCATATTTCATATAGTTTATGATTAAGTTTTATATCATGTTATAATTGTATTGAGTGGAAACATCAATACACGTGTGATATATAAACAACCAGGGGTTCCCAGTGAAACTCTAGTCACGGGTTCATTGGTCAATAGATGATCAAGTTTCCTGATCATGTGGTATTTATGCTAGTTGGAAATGGAGTCAACTCATTCTGAGAATGAGATGATGAACCAATACCAAACCTAAACATCGTGACCCGATCATGTCATGAAGTTCAAGTTACGATGATTAGAAATAGATCCTCGTAGACTATTCCTTAGACCGTGAGGCTATATCAATCACTGTCTCCCGAGAGTGCTTAGATAGCATCAAGCGCCATCTGGTAATATGGTGGTTATAAAGGTGTGTTCAGGTACTTGGAGGAAACCGAAGAGGCAATATATGTCAAGAGCAGGATTTGTCCGTCCACGTGATGGAAAGATACTCAAGGGCCCACTCGGAGAAGTTATATCCAATAGCTGCACAGCGTGTGATTTGATCACAGGGATATCACTTGTCGGAACAAGTCAAGTAGCATTGTTCGGTAATGAGATTGAACACGACATGGTGATGTCCTTGATCAGATATCGGGCAATGCAAGTATCAAGAGACAAAGGGAATAAGACACGACTGTCCCGGTTCAAACAACGAAAGATCTTCGTGGAACGCACAGGGGTCACATGGCCATCCAGGTCCCTCTATTGATCATTGGTCCAGGAGTGTCCCGACCATGTATAGGGTGTTCCCAAACCTTAGGGTATCACGCTTAAGGGTTTCATGATGCTTAGAGAGTGTTTATAGGATCGGAAGAATCATCGAAGAATAGTAGAGAGAAAATTGGAAGGGTTTTGGTAAGTCCGGAGGATGTCCGGAGTGGAGGTGGAAGGTGTTCCATAGGCACGGAGATGGAATAATATATTAATGAATTTTAAATATTGATTTAATCATTTATTCATAATTATTTAATAAAATAGAAAATCAATTAAAAGGTCAAAAGGCTTAATGGGCCAATTCCGGAGGAAAGAGGGCCCATTAGGGAAAGGAGAGAGGGAGAAGGGGCAAGGGGGTGGCCGGCTGGGCCAAGGCCCCCCCCCCGCGCGGGGCCCACTAGGGCCGGCCGGTGGCTGCCCCTCCCCCTCCTTTCCTTTAGTCCCACCCTGGGACTTTGAGGGAGGTAGTACCTCCCCTCCCCCTATATATAGTGGGGGTATTTGGCCAGATAAAGACACACAATCTTCAATAAAGGTCTTCTCACTTTTGGGAAGACCTCCAATTGATATTCTCTCCCTCTCTCTCTCGTGACCGTGGTCCCAAGTTCGGACTGCGTGAACGAGAGATATCTTCACCGTGGAGCACCGTCGCGCTGTGGGATTCGGATCCAGGATCTCTACTTCTGCAACTACTGCTGGATCGGGGAAGCGGGAGTCATCGTCAGGCACCGGACATGTGTAACTCCCCGCGAGGTGTCACACTTGAGGCACTCAAGTCGTTGAAGCCAAGGGAGCGCAAGGACTTCATCACGACCTTGAGGTCGGCTTCGGCTCGTCTACATCAACCATGTTCTGCTGAGCGTTGGCAACGCTTTTCGGTCTTCAAGGGTAAGTTCACGAAAAGCCCCTCGCGTTAATGTATTACTAATAGATAGGTCCTGACAGCATCAGGGGTTCAGGGGCGTAGGGTAAAATTTATTGTTTTCATACACGGAACCCCTACAGTGGTATCAGAGCTAGATCTATGCGTAGTAATGCTAGTACGGGTAGAACACACGAGATGTAGCATGTGGATGTTGATCTTTTAGTTGTTACCCTCCCACGTGTACTTGTGTATACCGCAGTAATGCTTGATGAAGTGGCCCCCAACCGACTTTACTCGTTCATTCGTGAGACTGGTCCACACTTGACATACTGCTTGTACCGTATAAAGTGGCTTAGGGGGGTGTCTGTCTCTCACATTAGTTGGTATGCCATTTGCAACGGAGGGCCCCGAAAGGGGTGTAGTAGAGACAACTACTTGATCAGCGTTGTGCTGAAAGTTCGTAGGTAAGAACGGTTCTTGTGTGAAAGCCTATTCAGACACGTAAAACATGCAAAGATAAAGTAGAGGCGTCTAACTTTGTTTTGCTTGGGGGGCGTTGCTTTGTGATATGGTTGTGTGATACATTGAAAATGTATCTATAATTTTTTATGTTCCATGCTTGGTTTTATCCACTTTTGATGTTCAATGTTGGCCGAATTCAAATCTCCATATAACTTCCGGGCTGAAGCAATCTCTACTGCTTGTCATTCATCCAATTGTTTATACCTTCGCAAGATTTTGGACAAGACTCCGTATGAAATACTTACCGGTAACAAGCCAAACATCTCATACTTTCGGGTATTCGGGTGTAAGTGTTTCTTTCTTATTAAAGGAGTTCGTTTATCTAAGTTTCATTCTAAGGCTCTAGAAGGTATTTTTGTTGGTTATGGTGCCGAATCCCACACTTATAGAGTCTACAATAAGCTCTCCGGAACTGTTGTAGAATCTTGTAGTGTGGTGTTCGAGGAAAATGACGGTTCCCGTGCGGAGCAAGTTGGTGTTCGTGATGCAGATGTTGAAATACCCCAATATGCCATAAGAAGAATGGGCGTGGGATTCTTCCGCCCCATTGAGAAACCCCTTGTGGCGGACCGGGAAGGACAATGCTCTACTCATATAGAGCCCTCATCTACACATACGCAACACGCTCCAACCACGGGGGCAACTTCTACACCATCTCCATCAACTGCTGAAGGTCAAGATGCTCTAGAAATCTCTAGGCCGGATTTTCCGGTGGATACCGGATTATCCGGCCACCCCGCTCCAGCTGCTCCTGGTGGTGAAGATATCAACACAAGCTCTAGGACGGATTTTCCGGCTGACCCCGGATTATCCGGCTCCTTGCCAGGTCAAGCCAGTCCGAGGCTTCCTGATGTTGCTGCTGCAAGTCCTCCTAGGCCGGATTATCCGGCCACTTCATCGGCCGGATTATCCATCCCTGACTCTCCAGTTCTGCAGCCTCCTGTTATGGCTACGTACTCACCTCAAGGGCATGCATCTCCACCACCTGCTACTAATGTTCCAGCTACTGGTCAAGGCGGAGAAAATGCCTTCAATGAAGACTCAAGTGATGAATCTCCTCCACCAAGAGACAACAAACTTATTGAACTTCGTCGCAAGGCTCGGGCTGATCGCAACCTTGAGTTGAGGGGTCACACTCTCGACAAGGTTGTTGGTGATCTTCGACGAAGGGTGTCTACTAGAAGAGAATTGGCCAGTTTTGGTGAGCATCAAGCTCATATCTCCATGGTGGAACCTAAGAAGGTCTTTGAAGCTCTTGAAGACCCGGACTGGGTTATTGCTATGCATGAAGAATTGAACAATTTCGAGCGCAATAAAGTCTAGAAACTAGTGGAGAAACCCAAAGAGTGCCGCAATGTTATCGGCACCAAGTGGATTTTCAAGAACAAGCAAGATGAGAATGGCATCGTTGTGAGGAACAAGGCAAGACTTGTGGCACAAGCTTACTCCCAAGTTAAGGGCATCGACTTCGGCGAGACCTATGCTCCTGTGGCTCGTCTTGAGTCCATCCGTATCCTACTTGCTTATGCTGCTCATAACAATTTTAAGTTGCAGCAAATGGACGTCAAGAGTGCCTTCCTTAACGGTCCTCTACATGAGTTGGTATACGTAAAGCAACCCCCGGGGTTTGAGGATCCTAACTTCCCGAACCATGTCTACAAACTCGATAAGGCACTCTATGGCCTTAAACAAGCCCCACGTGCATGGTATGAGCACCTTAAAGAGCTTTTGTTAGATCGTGGCTTTGAAATTGGGCAAATCGACCCCACTCTTTTTACTAAGAAGGTTAAGGGGGAGCTCTTCGTATGCCAACTATATGTAGACGATATCATTTTTGGTTCTACTAACAAAGCTTTTAACGATGAATTTTCAAAGCTTATGGACCGAGTTTGAGATGTCTATGATGGGGGAATTACGGTTCTTTCTTGGATTCGAGATCAAGCAACTAAGAGAAGGAACCTTTATTAATCAAGCAAAGTACATCCAAGACATGCTCAAGAGATTCAAGATGACGGATCTAAATGGTGTCGCTACTCCGATGCAAACAAAGTGTCATCTCAAACTCAACCCTCATGGTAAAGATGTGGACCAAAAGGTATACAGGTCCATGATCGGCTCTCTTCTTTACCTCTGCGCATCTAGACCCAATATTGTGTTGAGTGTGGGAGTGTGTGCAAGGTATCAAGCAGCTCCTAAAGAAAGCCACTTAGTGGCGGTCAAGAGGATCTTTTGGTATTTAGTTCATTCCCCCAACTTTCGTCTCTGGTATCCCAAGGGCTCCAATTTCTCTTTATGTGGTTATACTGACTCAGATTGGGCTGGTGATAAGGATGATCGGAAGTCAACTTCTGGAGCTTGTCAATTTTTGGGAAGATCTCTTCTATGTTGGTCCTCCAAAAAGCAGAATTGTATATCTCTCTCCACTGCCGAAGCTGAATATGTTGTCTTGCCACTTGTACCCAATTATTGTGGATGAGGCAAACTTTAAAGGAATACGGTGTCAATTGTGACAAAGTGCCTCTTTTATGTGATAATGGAAGTGCTATCAAAATTGCGCACAATCCAGTTCAGCACACAAGGACGAAGCATATTGAGATTCGGAATCATTTTATTCGTGACCATGTTGCTCGAGGTGATATTGATCTATCTTTTGTGAGCACGAAGAATCAACTGGCGGATATTTTTACAAAGCCACTTGATGAAGCAAGATTCTGCTATTTGAGGAATGAGCTAAATATCATTGATTCCGGGAGCTTGTCTTGATTACTCATGCACCCTCTCGTACATCTCAATCCCTGTTTGGTCTAGGTGTGGGCATGGATATAGGGGGAGTGTGGTCCCAACATATTGGGCTAACCCTCCCCCCATAATGCCAATAGCAAGTTATATCATTTCTCTTAATATCATGTTGTGATATGTGAGCTTATTGATGAGTATTGGTCGTGAACCCAAGATATATCTTCGCGGTGTCACACCATACACTCCAACAAGGTGGCTTCGTCCACCACCCTCTCCTTCATGGATAATTGGATCTTTTTGGATGTTATTTGCTCTCTCATGGTTATCCCATGGGGCGCTAGCATCGCTCTTCTCCCTTTTTGGTGTCTCGATGCCAAAGGGGGAGAAGTAGTTCTATTAGGTTGTCCGTGGATTTGCATGGGTCGGGCATAAGCACTTGCACTTTTTATTCGTTATTTCTTGCTTATGCCCATTTAGCGTTGAACTTTTATATTCGTGGTTTGTGATTTGTGGTTGAGACTTTATGTGGTTGTCTGGATGATACCTATGGACTTCATATCATGGATTATGCTCATGGTTATATCTATTCATATCCTACTGCTGGTGGTTTATCACGGAAGGCTCATAATGGTTATCCACTAATAGTGATGATTTATGTCAAGGATGCCTATTCTCTACTTCGGTGGTATGTGTTTTTGCCCTTTTGTCTATGGAATAGATTCACCGATTTGTGTGCATTTGTATTCCAATGCAAAACTCTATTATGCACACATTGAGGGGGAGTCCTCTCCATAGTTATCTCTGTTTGTCTTGTGTCTTTCTCCTGCAAATCCTGGTATTGTCATCTAACACCAAAAAGGGGGATATTGAAAGAGCATTTCATGTTTTCCTATGTTTTGCGTGTTAGATAACAATACTATGGAGACTTTTCATGTGCGCTAAATGTGCAGGAAGTTTTGAGGGGGGCCGGATTATCCGCCCCTCCAAGGGCCGGATAATCCGGCCTACCTCATCTCTCAAGGAAGCCAAGGCGCGTTGCTCAGTGTCCAGGCAGATTTTCTCCCGGAAAATCTGAACTGGGGCGTTTTTTCCTCTCCAGGCCGGATAATCCGGGTTTCGCAAGGGCCGGATAATCCGGCCCCCAGTTTTTGAGCAAAAGGACCCAAGGCGCGTCGCTCAGTATCCGATCGGATTTTCTACCGGAAAATCCGAAATGGGGCGGTTTTTTCTCCCCAGGCCGGATAATCCGGTCTTTGCATAGGGCCGGATAATCCGGCCCCCAGAAGTTGATCAAGGGCAAGCTCAGCGCGACGCTCAGAGAGGGGTCGGATTGTCTGCCGGATATTCCGAGTCTAGGGCGGAGTTTCCCCAGACCGGATAATCCGGCCCTCACTTGGGCCGGATAATCCGGCCCCCAAAGTGTGCAACGGCTGGTTTTTGGAAGGGGGTATAAGTACCCCTTCTTCCCCAACGTCCAGAATGCTTGATTCATTCGAATTTGACCAGACCCTGTGCAAGAGCTCTAAATCTCGATATCCCACTTCAACCACCCTAAGGTCTTGATCTTTGGTGGAATTGAAGGAGGAGAAGTTCATCATCAAAATCAAGAATCAAGCACTTCAACTCCTCTCCATTCACTTGGAGGAATCCCTGATCTAGTATTCTCGTCAATACCTAGATTGTGTTATTGTATTTGACAACTTTGCTCTTGTGGCAGCTTGTTGTCATTTCGAGAGCCTCCAAGTTGTTATGGAGTTGTTGCCCCGCTAGTTGTGTAAAGGCGCCGGTGCCCGCCTCGAAGGGTACCTGTAGTGGAAGGTGGATCAGGCCTGTTGTGGCGAGATCCATCGGATAACAGGGTGAGGCCTTTTGTGGCATGGTGGCTTAGTACCGCCCACCCCTCCAACGCAGACGTACTTCCCTTAACAAGGAAGGAACTGCGGTCAAACAAATCCTGTGTCTCCGCGTGCTTCACTTCGGTTCACTCGTTCCTCTTCCACTCGCTCCTTACTCGCTAGTAGATAGGTTTGCATATAGGGAAATTCCTCACATTAGTTTATCTAGAGAATTTACCTTTGTGCTAAGCCTAAAATTGAAAAAGAATTAAAAATTGGTATAGCACCTATTCACCCCCCCCCCCCTCTAGGTGCCCATACGATCCATTTCAGATGGCGGTCTATGTATAATGTTGTAATGCCCAATCGAATCTCAAAGGAGTCAAGATGATTAGTATATGCTTGTATGCTTTCTCGATGTTTGTCAATTGCCCCGCTGTAATTTGTTCAACCAGCATGTTACCTGTCTTAAGGAGAGCCAATTATAGTGAACTATGGATCTGGTCCTTTCTTTTACATACAATCTACAAAATGTTTACTGCTTTGTGTTTACTTTCTGCAAACTATTACTTCTTTCCATTCGATACGTTTAATCCTTTGTTTTTAGCAAAACATGGTGAGATTGACAACCTCATCGCAAGTTGGGGACAAAGTTCTGTGGTTGTGTTGTGCAACTCTCCATGTTGCTACTAGCACCGGTAGTGCGCCCTGCCAAGGCTCAGCTAGCAACATCTTTGGGGTGTTTCCTTGCTCCTACTGGTTCGATTAAACCATGGTTTCATAACTGAGGGAAACTTGCTGCTGTGCTCATCATACCTTCCGCTTGGGGTTCCCAACAAGCTCTACATCAACATCGAGCCATCATTGTGGCAAAGGTAAAGTGATTACCTTATGTTACATAGTAGTAGATAGTCACGAAGGTGAAGGATTACCACGCCGGAAAGACACCGGTACCCTGGAGTCTATGGCACCGGATGGAGATCATGCCGTGAAGGACCATATCACATTGCATTTACATTCAATGTTATTATTTGTATATATTAATGTGTGCTAGTATTAGATACTCTACGGTAGCCTAATAAGATGTTCCCAGTTAAAATTATCAACGATTGTGTTCCCCCTTAGTGTGCACCACCAAGAAAGTTCTTCGGTATGTGGCGATCCACGGTACAGGCGTGGGTGTCAGACATATCTACGTTCACATACAGTGGGTGTAAGCCATGTTGCACAGCGAATACACTAAGGTTGAGTTGGTGAGCCTAGCATGTGTAGACATGGCCTCGGAAAGCGGATGGTCGAAAGATCAAGCCTGAGTCGCATGAATGATGTTACCGACATTTAGCGTCCACCCTTGAACCCACATTGATGGCCATGATGATCGGGGGAGATGTGGGGGAAAGGGGTTGTGTTATCACTAGGAACCCTTCTAGGGATAGGTGTTTCTGAGTGGAGTTATTATTAACTCATTTAATTATAAACTTAGTCTAAATTCTTTTTGCAATTATTAAATGTAGAAAATGGTTCTCCCCGATGCTACCTTTCCTGTTGACGATTGGTTAGAAGGAGAGAGACTTAGACTTGATGGATCCAACTTCCCTAGTTGGCTTGTGCGCCTGAATGATCTCCTTACTAAGAATCATGTGGTAGAATACATACGCCGCATGATGGATTTGACTGAGCCAAACCACTATGAGACCCCACAAGAGTTGGCAGACCGCTACTATCATGAAGAGATGTCCACCTACATTCAGATAATAATGCGTTACGGAATGGTGGATGAACTCCACCCGCTCATGGGTGATCTTGATCCATATTCGATGGTGGATCAGCTAAGAGTAGAGTTCATAAGCCATGTGCGCATGTGGAAGCACGAGCTGCTTGGGGAGTTCCTTTCCATATGGATGGACGAGCACACATGTCTGAAGGGTCACTTGGAGCGCATGCTTGATGCACACATGAGACTGGTTCACTTCATGGACTACTGGATGGATGATCCATTTGCGATAGGCGTGTTGCTTCGATCGTTGCCTCCTAGCTACAAAGGACATGTCCGGAGTAGCATTATGAGTGGTGATATGGAAACATTGGATTTCCAAGAGTTCATATTACGTTTCAGGAACATAAAGGTTGAACCAATCATCGGTGAGGTCATCGATGACAAAAGTATATATTTGATATACAATTTTATAAATGTTATAATCTTGCAAACACATTTGCAGTGTTAAGTATATTTGATACTTGTTCTATTTTACTGAAAACAGGTCCTTCTGCATGATAGGTGCTTGCTAGAGAGGAGGTGACGTTGCGTGTTGATGGCGAGCATGATGATGATGGCCAACGACACTCTCCCTCAACATTTATCACTTAGTTTATGTTTAGGATGATTATTATAATAAAAATATTGTGAACTTCTTTAGTGTGTCTCACACTTTGTGAGACGGTTATTCATATGAGTTTGTAACAAACAGTTGTTCCACTTTTATGAATGATTTCTATTTGTGTTCATATCTTGTTTGATTATATGTGAATTATCCTTGTTGTTTGAAACTAATTGATAATGCTTGAACATTTGTAAAATATTGAAATGCCTTAAAATACCCAACTTAATGATATATTCATTTTGAATGAAACCATTGTTTAAATTCAAAGTTATAATGATAATATGTGAAAGACATTCGATTTCTTGTCACATATAAATCATGCCTAAGTTTGGTAAAATAACTTGAACACCGTGTATTACTTGAATACAAAGTGTTTAATGAATTGTTAAAAGTAAATAAATATTCGATGTATTGTGTTTTAACGAAAATGGTAATTATCATTATATGATTGTTTAAATGTGTAAAGTAGTTTACCAAAGGAAACATGAATATGAAACTATTTGACATGATCAAAGTGTTTCATCAACAAAGGGTATAAACATAAAAGAGAATCTAATTACTATGATTTGATCAAAAGTAATGAAATTCAACTTTATAAGATTGGCATAAAAGAAATTGTGAAATGCAAAGCGTTTTGAAACGTCAAAATGCAAAGCATCACAATATGATACTTGATATCAAAGTGGGTAAATAGATGGTGCCAAATAAATCGTTGTAGTGTAGATGTAGAGACCATTAGTTAGAAATAGTTAGCACTCAATTAGAATATATACTGAACCATTTGAATTCATGAAAGCGGCTCCATATCATATATGGGTTGTCGTGGAAGTTTTGGAGTTATTCAATATAACCAAAAAAATAGCGAATAAGTCCTTGTAGAGTATTCATTGGAAACTTTGAATACGAAATCCATAGCTGAAACCAAAAGAGAAGCAAAACTTGTATTGCTTGGATTTTGGTACATTCTTCAGAAAGCTCACTTTTAGTGATATTTCTCGATTATGGAGCAATTGGAAGATAGTGAAAAATATGATGAGGATTCTGCATCAGAGTGTTGAGAAGCGCAACGGACAATGTTCCCGAACAATTCTCTTCACAAAGGAAAGAATCAATGATATTGATCATTGTGTCTTCCCCACTTGTGTTTTCACTACATGAAGTAGGATTCAAAATGTAACCCATATCTTGTATGGAGACATTTGTGAATCATTTTTCATGATTCTTGGAATATGACATACCTACGAACTACCGAGGAAATAATGGTAAACTAGAATTATAAGAAATCCTAGATGCAAAATTCCCTTGAGATTAGAAAGCAATTCGTTGCTGAATTTCACAAGTAAAAGGGGTTACTTGAATTTTCCCAAATGTCTGCAAAGCCATAGTAGAAAAGGGGTGAATGACAAAAGCACAATTTGTCACGTATTGGATGAATTCAAATGAATTTGATTCATGTGTGCTTGATGTCTAGTGGATTTAAAACTAGTAAAAGTACTAATATCTCATAGTAAATATCCAAGTTTGATATTTTATCAAAGATTTTGAAGTTGTTCAAAATAGTGAGTAGATATGCAATTTGCACAAAATTGAGTGGGAGCTATAAAAGTCTTCCTAAATCAATATGTGAATGACATATTTTTGAGTGGGAGCAATATAAGTCTCAAATTCAAATATGTAGGAACATAGTTTGAGTAAGAGTAGTGACTCATACCCAAATATGTTAGAAGCGTATTTTGAGTGGGAGCTTATAAGAGTGATTCTTAAGTGTGTATTCGACACATTAAGAATAAAAGTGCAAGTACCGATAAATGATGAATTATAAGGGGTAGAAGTTGATAATAAGTTCATTTTGATATTATGTAGTATTTCTTAAGGGATTCTGAAAAGGGTTTCAGAATAAAAGTTAATTAAGGAACTGGTCCTTAAATAACTCAAGTTAGGAATAGTATTAAGTTTAACATCAATGGCTGAAAGAAAGAAAAGGATGATCATCATCCACTATGTTGAGACATAGGTTCTATCTTATAAAACCATAATGATAACTTAACATAATATGTGATCCAAATAAGGAACGTTTCAAAGTGATTAAGTTTGAATCACAGAATGTTGAGCTAAGTTTGTCTGCAATGTCTAATAGAGAACTGCAGACACATTTTCCAAATCCATAAAGGATGACATATCTTAAAGCATAAAGGGTTATGTTATAAGGGAATATGTTGGAAACTCCTGTAAATACCGATTAAAGTCAAGTAGGAAGCGAGGTGAACAAAACATCGAAAGTTGCACAGAGTGCACTCGAGTTTCGATGAATACATTTATAATAATAGATAAAGGTACCATCTAAAGTGTTGTATAATGTTATGGCGGGGCTAGTTCGCTTTTAACGTAGAATGATGTGTCCAAGGGCACAATGCCCATGATAAAGCCCTCGAGGTTGATCTAAAGTCACTTTAGGCTCCTGGAATCAGGCCTCGTTCTGCTGCCATAGCGACGATGCATACACACAGATGTTATCATGTGATGATAAAGTATTAATGTCAATCAAGGTGACATTAGTAAGTTCCAAAGGATTTAGGACTGTAAAGTACAGGACCAAGACTCAACCTCTTCCATGAGCAAGCATGTTCAGGGTACCGGATATGGTGCCAATGATTAAGAACAAATGTAGCTAGTGTATTTGTACTCTAGTGCAAGTGGGAGACTGTTGGAAATATGCCCTAGAGACAAATAGTAATAAGGACTATTACCTTATTTCATATAGTTTATGATTAAGTTTTATATCATGCTATAATTGTATTGAGTGGAAACATCAATACACGTGGAATATATAAACAACCAGGGGTTCCAAGCGAAACTCTAGTCACGGGTTCATTGGTCAATAGATGATCAAGTTTCCTGATCATGTGGCATTTATGCCAGTTGGAAATGGAGTCAACTCATTCTGTGAATGAGATGATGAACCAATACCAAACCTAAACATTGTGACGCGATCATGTCACGAAGTTCAAGTTAGGATGATTAGAAATGGATCCTCGTAGACTATTCCTTGGATCATGAGGCGATATCAATCACTGTCTCCCGAGAGTGCTTAGATAGAATCAAGCGCCATCTGGTAATACGGTGGTTATAAAGGTGTGTTCACGTACTCGGAGGAAACCATAGAGGCATTATATGTCAAGAGAAGGATTTGTCTGTCCACGTGACAGAAAGATACTCAAGGGCCCACTCGGAGAAGTTATATCCAATAGCTGTACAACGTGTGATTTGATCACAGGGATATCACTTGTTGGAACGAGTCAAGTAGCATTGTTCGGTAACGAGATTGAACACTACATGGTGATGTCATTGATCAGATCTCTGGAAATGAAAGTATCGAGAGACAAAGGGAATAAGACACGACTGTCCTGTTCAAACGACGAAAGATCTTCGTGGAACGCACAGGGGTCACATGGCCATCCAGGTCCCTTTGTTCATCATTGGTCTAGGAGTGTCCCGACCATGTCTGGAGTGTTCCCAAACCTTAGGGTATCACGCTTAAGGGTTTTATGATGCTTAGAGAGTGTTTATTGGATCAGAAGAATCGCCGAAGAATAGTAGAGAGAAAACCGGAAGGGTTTCGGTAAGTCCGGAAGATGTCCGGAGTGGAGGTGGAAGGTGTTCCATAGCCACGGAGATTGAATAATATATGAATGAATGTTAAATATTGATTTAATCATTTATTCATATTTATTTAATAAAATAGAAAATCAATTAAAAGGTCAAAAGGCTTAATGGGCCAATTCCGGAGGAAAGAGGGCCCATTAGGGAAAGGAGAGAGGGAGAAGGGGCAAGGGGGTGGCCACCCACTCTCGGGCCCACTAGGGCTGGCCGGTGGATGCCCCTTCCCCTCCTCTCCTTTAGTCTCACCCCGGGACTTTGAGGGAGGTAGTACCTCCCCTCCCCCTATATATAGTGGGGGTATTTGGCCAGATAAAGACACACAATATTCAATAAACGTCTTCTCACTTTTGGGAAGACCTCCAATTGATATTATATCCCTCTCCCTCTCTCGGGACCGTGGTCCCAAGTTCGGACTGCGCGAACGAGAAATATCTTCACCATGAGCGCTGGTCGCCTTCTTGAGATTCAATCCAGAGCTCTACTTACAGAATCGCTGCTGGATCGAGGAAGCAGGAGTCATCGTCAGGCACAGGACGTGTGTAACTCCCCGCACGGTGTCACACTTGAGGCACTCAAGTCATTGAAGCCAAGGGAGTGCAAAGACTTCATCGCGACCTTGAGGTCAGCTTCGGCTCGTCTACATCAACCATGTTCTCCTGAGCATTGACAATGCTTTTCGGTCTTCAAGGGTAAGTTTGCGAGAAGCCCCTCTCATTACTGTATTACTAATATATAGTTCCTGGCAGCATCAGGGGTTCAGGGACGTAGGGTAAAATTTATTGTTTTCATACGCGGAACCCCTACAGTCCAAAGTAAAGCATTTCGCACTTAAGAAGATGGCCAAACAGTTCAATAACTACAAGAAAAGATTATACACTGGATATCTCGAGTAAAAAAGTTCTAGAATTCACTGGCACACTAGATAAGAGGCGGCATCACTGGGACAGCTTTCTAGAGTACAAGGAATCAGAGCCAGCTAAAAAGGTTGAAAAGGAATAAAACACTGCAAAAATAAAATATCATCAAAGGATGGGGACAGGTGGCTACAAGACTTCTATGCCTAAGTGGGAGGAAGAAGTGGATGCCTTGCGTGAATAAGGGATCACCCCAGCAACACATGACTAGCCCATCAGGGTAAGAAATTGGTTACTCGTGCATGGGGCGAAGTATGACATGAAAACAGGGGAGTTAATAATGGATGAAAAGAAGAAAATTGCTACACCCCATGAAGCAATTGTTCGAATAATCAAGGAGGTTTGAGAGGGGAAGTTCAAACCTGACAGGGAGAATGACGAGCTGACAAAGGCCATCGGGAATCCTGAAAAACTAGGACGAACATGAGGCTTTGGACCATTCGTGTCGTGGAAGATTGGGTTTCTCGAGGACACTAAATCTTATAGAAGCCGAGAGAGAGCAAAGAAGCAGAAGGAGCAGGAGGAGGTAGACTGGTGGAGTGGCGTAGAAAGAACGACATGCGAACTATATGCCATGCTAAAGGAGCAATAGAAGCAACTAGACGAAATGCGCCAGCAATGGCCAAATCATCAGCTGCAGCAAGAAAGTGACGGTGGCCCATCTCAGTGGAGAAGCAGCATGGATTCCACGACGGCTGATCCGATGGATCGCTACCCCGTGGATAATATCAATGAGAATACAAGTTGTGAGCTACATGTGGGAGTGCTCAACTTATCCTTTAATGCGGCTGTCGGCTTTGCTTTATCCTGTGCACCTAGACAACCTGGCATGGCAAAGAGATTCCAGATGGCTTTGCTCGTGTCAAGGTGGATGAAGTGCTACAACAATATGAATCACTAGATCTTGAAATCCCTAGAGATGAAGAGGAGAGAACACTAGGAGAAGTCGGTGGTCGTATCATTCTATGGTAGAAGAAATACTTCATGTTTCCAGGCTTGGCACCCAGGCCACCGCCGTCTCCTCCGAGTCGCAGCTCACCACCTCCAAGTACACATGAAGAGGAGAGGGATGACCACCACCATAGCACGAGTTCACCGCCATGTTAGCCGACTCCGCCACCACGTCAGCTGACTCTGCCGCTGCATGAGCCGACTAAGCCACCATGTTAGGCGACTCGGAAGGTCCCCGCTCAGTAAGCTGGTGCTACTACTCAGAAAAAGGTAGAAGGGCGAAGAAAACCCCGCCGCCTCCTGAAAGTTACCGTACGATATGATTGATGAGCAAACCAAAGCGATCAGCGACGCAATAGTGAAAGCTTTTTTGTCACCAAAAGTGCCCGAACCAAAGCAGATATTTGATGAGAAATCCAAAACATGGGCTAAGATTTTCCTTGAGCAACTGAAAGTGCATATGTGCCCCCATGTGTGGTTTTGGTAATTAATGATAATCTTTATGGACTTATGTTTGAATTGAGTTTTACTTGTAGGATTTGTCCATAGTGCTTGAACCATATGTTGGCTTCAAGGTTGGGAGAAGAAAGTAGAGAAGGTCAAGTGTTGACCAAGGTTTCAATGAGTGATCTAGATATTGATCAAGTAAGAGTTGGGCCTATAGAAAGTGTGTCTTGAATAATAAAGTTGGAGTGATATCTCTTATATACCTTCAAGACACCAACATAATGAAGAAAGAATAATTGATGTGCAAGTTCAAGATGAGCCATCTCAAAGAGATCATTTGCTTAAAGCTTGCCATCCTATGGTGATGATGGATATGGGAAAATGATATGCCTAAAAGAGAAGTTCCACCATAGTGGAGTATGGGGGAGCAATTTGCAAGTCTTCACCAAGCTAGCGCAATCAAGAAAGGTGTTCCATCTTGAGGTGGATAAGATCGTCATCATCCAGATCAAGTGGAATATGCGCAAGGCAAAGGTATGGTCTTGATAGGGTTTCATACTTACTGGTCTCGCGGTGTTAGTTGGAGATACCGGTTTATAGGATAGATAACCGTGCTATCAAGAGGGGCTCTCGAGTGAGTAACTTGATCATATCCTTCGAATAGATCTCAAACCTTTGCATTCTTGGCATCATCTTTCTTGGTTGTTATTTGGACCTTATCCATGTGAGGTCCTAGAGCTTGTGGTAATTGATACGTTGCAAACGTATCCATAATTTTTGATGTTCCATGTTTGGTTTTATCTACTTTCTTATGTTTTGTCCACACTTTGGATTACTTTTCATATGATTTCTTGGCTAACCTATTAACAAGAGACACAGTGCCAGCTGCCTGTTTTCTGCTGTTTTTGGTTCCAGGAAAGTCAGAAAATGAATATTCTCGGAATTGGACGAGACAAAAGCCAAAGTAAATTTTTCACCGAAGGACACCTAGAGCCACAATACGAGACGGAGAGGGGCTAGGGCCCAGCCACACCACCTGGCCGCACGGTGATACATTGCAAATGTATCTATAATTTTTGATGTTCCATGCTTAGTTTTATCTACTTTCTTGTGTTTTGTTCCAACTTTTGAGTACTTTTCATATGATTTCTTGGACTAACCTATTAACAAGATGCCACAGTGCCAGTTGCCTGTTTTCTGCTATTTTTGATTCTAGGAAGTCAGAAAATGAATATTCTCGGAATTGGATGGGACAAAACCCAAAGTTACTATTTTCCCGGAAGACTCATGGAGCCAGAAGGAGAGTCAGAGAGGGGCCACAGGGTGTCCACACCCCCTTGGCGCGGGCCAGCCTAGGCCACGCCAGGGAATGGTGTGGGCCCCCTGGCCGGCCACCGACCTTGCCTCCTTCGCCTATAAGAGCCTCCCGATACCAAAACCCTAGAGAGTCAATCAGAAATCCACGAAAAGTTCCACAGCGCCACCGCCACCGAAGGGGAGATTCGGGGGACAGAAAGTCTCTGTTCCGGCACCCTGTCGGGAGGGGGAAGTGCCCCCGGAGCCATCTCCATCGATCTCCACCACCATCTCCATCACCGTTGCTGATTCCCATGATGAGGAGGGAGTAGTTCTCTCTCGAGGCTAAGGGTTCTACCGGTAGCTCTTTGTTCATCTCTCTCTCTACGCATGATCTTATTGAGATCATGAGCTTGTAATCTATAGATCTACCTTGCCACTCAAGTGCTTTAATAGATCTTTGATCTCTCCATGTGTGTGAAAGTGACAGCATGCACACCACGGTGGCACTTAGGCTAGAGATTACAAATACTTGTTATGAGTTATATTTGGAGTTGGATGTCTTTATGAAATTGTGGTGTTTGTTGGAACCATCTAGTACTCAAGGTGACAGTGTGGGGTTTTCTAGATGGGAAAGACTAACTTTGAGGTGTGTTGTTATAGCCCTACCAACGATTAGAGTGTTCAACCGGAGAGTAGTTCAGCGTAGTATCATAAAGAAAAATATATTTATATGAGAGGGGTTCACTAGTGAAAGTATGATCCCTAGGCCTTGTTTCTAATCATTGATACATCGTTTGCTACTAAATCTGTTACATGTTTGCTTGCTTCCTTCTTTATTTCAGTTTGCCTTTAGTCTCTTCCACGCCATCACGCTATCTTCTATCACCGTTACCACTTAATTGTCTATACCACTTGTATTTTACTATCTGTTCCCCGAACTAGTGCACCTATACACCTGACAAGTGTATTGGGTGTGTTGGGGACACAAGAGACTTCTTGTATCTTGATTGCAGGGTTGCTTGAGAGGGGATACCTTTGACCACTTCCTCCCTGAGTTTGATAAACCTTGGGTGATCCACTTAAGGGAAAACTTGCTGCTGTTCTACAAACCTTTGCACTTGGAGGCCCAACAACTGTCTACAAGAATAGAAGTGCGTAGACATCAAGCTATTTTCTGTCGCCGTTGCCGGGGAGGTAAGGTAAAAGATACTCACATCCTACGGTGTGAGTGCTCGAAGTTATTTCCTTTAAATTCTGAAATTTTGTCTTTTTGTTTCTTGTTTTCACTAGTTAGGTTTAATGGAAAACAACAAAAAAGTAGAGAGCTTTATAGTATTTATCTTGAGTTAGGACATGAAGTGTTTGAAGAGAAAATTAAAAAACCTATGGAATTTTATTTGCATGCTAATAGCAATGTTGTTAGTATGAATTCTTTGGACACCATTATTGCTAATGCTATGGAAAAGTCTAAGCTTGGGGAAGCTGGTTTTGATGAGTATGATATTTTTAGTCCACCAAGCACGGAGGAGAAAATTTACTTTGATGATACTATGCCTCCAATATATGATGTTTACAATGATGAATATGATATTTTCAGTCCACCTGCTATTGAGGAGGAAATTAATTATGACTACAATATGCCTCCTATATTTGATGATTATGGTGATGAGAATAATAATGATAGCTATTTTGTTGAATTTGCTCCCACTACAATTAATAAGAATGACTATGCTTATGTGGAGAGTAATAATTATTATATGCATGTGGCTCATGATAAGAATGTTTTGTGTGATAGTTATATTTTTAATTTTATTCATGATGCTACTGAAAGTTACTATGAGAGAGGGAAACGTGGTTTTATGTATCTTAATAATATTAGGTTTCCCCTCTTTATGTTGAAAGTCTTGAAGTTGCACTTGTTTTGCTTTACTATGATTATTGCTTTGTGCTTTCATGACTTGTTTTTTTACAAGATTATTTTGCATAGGAAGTGGGTTAGACTTAAATGTGTTTTGAATTTGCTTCTTGATGCTCTCTTTTACTTTAATTCATATTTCTTATGTGAGCATCTTCTCAAACTATCATGCCTAAATTGAAGGTGTTAAAGAAAAGTACTTATTGGGAGATAACCCAAAAGTTTTAGATGAGTCTTGGAAATTATTAGCTCTGTAATAACCGCTCCTTATCCTTTTTATTTGCTTTTTGTGCCAAGAGTAACCTCTAATGAGAGAGAAGTAATGATTGGGAAAGTTGCTGTCCCGAAGCAGATTTTTGTGCTTCACCGTAAAAATTAGTGAGAGAGCTCTGTATGTCGGATTGAGCTATAATGTTTTTTGCTTCTGCCACAGGTTGTTATCTAACTTTCGTTAGTTCAACACTTTTTGATTTTAGCAACAGAAGGTCTTCGAAAAAATTCGTCTTTACCTGCTGGTCTGTTTTGACAGATTTCTGCCATTTTCTGCATTTGCTTCTTGTTGGTTCCTTTTTGAGTTCTTTTGGGGAATTGAGCTTTTTGAGGGAAGTGCTACAGTAGCCAGTGTTCTAATGGAAGTTTATTTGGTGTTAGAACTGAACCTTAAGACTAATTTATCTTGAGTGCACTAATGTTGCTAATAAAGATTGTGTGAAGTTTTGTATGAAGAAAAAATTTCAGGTGTATAGAAGGAATGAGTAATGAGATGAAGGATAGACTAAAGCTCAATCTTGGGGATGCCACGCGTGTCAGCCCAAGGCATCCCCCTCTTCATCAATAAAAATCCCAGGTTTCTTCCAAACGCTTCATTTTTATTGTTTCATGCATAGTTGTGTTATTCTTGGAGCGTCTTCTTTTTCATTTTCGTTTTGGTTTTTCGTTTGCTTGGTTTGCTTAGTTTTCTGAATAAATTGGTTGGACCCCCTCTTTCATACATTGGTTTGCAAATAGTTTGGTTTGGTTTGGAAAAGAATAGGAAAGTTCATGCTTATGTGGTAAAAAGAGCTTGTTTTTGACTGTGGCCTATGCTTTGTCATGCCATGCTTGATATTGTTTTGGCTTTATGCTTAGTATTCTTTGCTGTAGCATGACTTGTTATAAACAATTGAGATTGCTTAATGTGCCTTGGATGAATCATGCGTTGTTTTAGCATATTAAAGCATAGTTTAACTCGTATTATTTTTGTAGTGCTAGCAAGGTGTTCGATGAAATGCCTAAGTTAGGGATTTCATTCTTTTTATATGAAATTTGATCTCAAATGAAAGTATGATTTGTAGGTTTTAGTATCATCCCCGTCCTCACCACCGTCGATCGCCAGCGTCGTCCCCCAGCACCGTACCACCTTGGTGACCCTCTTCTTTTTTATAAAAAAACTTAGTTTTATGTGATGAACTTGAATATTAATTAAGTTGGTCACTCATATATCCATGATGTTGTGTAATTAATGATTTTTGATATACTTATATATATAATGCTGATGAATCGACAATGGATGTACGGTGACCGATGCCATCCCGACTTCATTACTGGCATGCATTATTTTCTCAACGTGGCTGAGGCAAACAGGCGGTCGAATGGTTTCATTTATTGTCCATGTAGTTCCTGTAACAATACGAAGGATTACTCTACTTCAAAGACCCTTCACGTCCACCTCCTTGAGAATGGTTTGATGCTCGGCTACAATTGTTTGACCAAGGACGGAGAAAGAGGGGTTATAATGGAAGACAACGAAGAAGAAGAGGATAGTGAAAACTATCCTATGTTCACTAAAGACGGTGATAGTAGAATAGGGGAAGACGAAGATGAAGAAGAGCCCATTTTTGATGAGCCCATTTTTGATGACCCCGATGACGATTTGGGTCGGGCCATTCTTGATGCGAAGATAAACTGCGGAAGTGAAAAGGAGAGGATGAAGTTGGAGAAAATGTTAGAGGATCACAACAAACTGTTGTACCCAAATTGCGAAGATGGCCAGAAAAAGCTGGGTACCACACTAGAATTGCTGCAATGGAAGGCAGTGAATGGTACTTCTGACAAGGGATTTGAAAAGTTGCTGAAAATAATAAAGAAGATGCTTCCAGGGGAGAACGTATTTCCCTCTAGTATGTACGAAGCAAATAAGGTTGTCTGCCCTCTAGGATTAGAGGTGCAGAAGATACATGCATGCATCAATGACTGCATCCTCTACCGTGAGGAGTACGAGAATTTGAATGCATGCCTGGTATATGGTGCATTGAGGTATAAGATCAGGCGAGATGACCCTGGCGATATTGAGGGTGAGTCCACCCCTAGGAAGAGGGTTCCTGCGAAGGTGATGTGGTATGCTCCTATAATACCACGGTTGAAACGTTTGTTCCAAAACAAAGAGCATGCCAAGTTGTTGCGATGGCACAAAGAGGACCGTAAGAAAGATGTGATCGATAACTTGCTGCATGCATCAATAACTCGCTGACGGGTCGCAGTGGAGAAAAATCGACAGAGAGTTCAAGTCATTTTCAGATGACGCAAGGAACTTAAGATTTGGTCTAAGTACAGATGGCTTTAATCCTTTTGGTGAGCAGAGCTCCAGTCATAGCACCTGGCCAGTGACTCTATGTATCTATAACCTTCCTCCTTGGTTGTGCATGAAGCGTAAGTACATTATGATGTCAGTGCTCATCCAAGGCCCGAGGCAACCCGGCAATGACATTGATGTGTACCTGAGGCCATTGGTTGAAGAACTTTTACAGATGTGGCGTGAAGAAAGTGTACCTATGTGGGATGAGCACGAACAAAAGGAATTTAACCTACGAGCGTTGTTGTTTGTAACCATCAATGATTGGCCTGCTCTTAGTAACATTTCAGGACAGTCAAACAAAGGATAGAATGCATGCACACACTGTTTAGGTGAGACTGACTGTATATATTTGGGAAACAAGAATGTGTACCTGGGGCATCATCGATTTCTTCCAAAACAGCATCACGTAGTAAAGAGAGGAAAACATTTCAGAGGTGAGGTAGATAACCGAACAAAGCCTCCCCGCCCTACTGGGGATGTTATATATGATATGGTCAAGGATTTAAAAGTGATCTTTGGAAAGGGTCCTGGCGGACAATCTGTTCCGCATGATGTTGATGGACACGTACCCATGTGGAAGAAGATGTCTATATTTTGGGAGCTACCCTACTCGAAAATCCTAGAGGTTCACTCTACAATCGGCGTGATGCACGTGACGAAAAATCTTTGCGTGAACCTGCTAAACTTCTTGGGTGTATGGGAAGACAAAAGATACACCGGATGCATGGCAGGACCAGCAATTTATCCACGAAGGAAACAACCTGAATCCAGAGAAGTATCAAGGTACTGCCAGCTACGCTCTTACCAAAGAAGAGAAGGAGATCTTTTTTGAAGTCCTGAGTAGCATCAAGGTCCCGTCCGGCTTCTCGTCGAATATAAAGGGAATAATAAACATGTCAGAGAAAAAGTTTCAAAACCTAAAGTCTCATGACTGCCACGTGATTATGACACAATTACTTCCGGTGCATTGAGGGGGCTTCTGCCAGAAAATGTTCGAGTACCCATTGTGAAGCTATGTGCGTTCCTCAATGCGATTTCTCAGAAGGTGATCAATCCACTAACTCTACAAAATTTACAGAAGGATGTGGTTGAATGTCTAGTCAGCTTCGAGTTGGTGTTCCCACCATCCTTCTTCAATATTATGACGCATCTCCTCATTCACCTGGTCGAAGAGATTGGCATTCTCAGTCCTATATTTCTACACAACATGTTCCCCTTTGAGAGATTAATGGGAGTCTTAAAGAAATACGGTCATAACCATGCTAGGCCTGAAGGAAGCATCTCCAAGGGCTATGGAACAGAGGAGGTCATTGAGTTCTGTGTTGACTTTATTCCTGACCTTAAGATCTATGAGGGGAGACTGCGTGGAAAAGGCACGCTAGGAAAGAAAGCAACAATGTGTATGGATGGAAATTCTTTCACTCTAGCACACTACATAGTTCTACATAATTCCAGCTTGGTGGCTCCGTACATAGTGGAACACAAGAATATTTTACGCTCTGAATACCCGGAGCAACGTGAAGATTGGATTGATGGAGAACACATGAAGACTTTCGGTGGTTGGTTGCAAACACGTCTCATGAATGTCACTGATGAAGAACAGCTATACTTGTTGGCCAAGTAACCATCTTCGACTATATCGACTTTTCAAGGGTACGAGATAAATGGGAATACATTTTACACGTTCGCCCAAGATAAAAAGAGCACCAACCAAAACAGTGGTATCCGCTTTGATGCAGCAGAGGACAATGGGAAGAAGGTCACATATTATGGGTACATAGAGGAGATATGGGAACTTGACTATGGACCTAATTTCAAGGTCCCTTTGTTCCGGTGCAAATGGTTCAACCTGAAAAACGGGGTACATGTAGACCCGCAGTACGGAATGACTACAGTGGATCTCAAGAATCTAGGGTACGACACCGAACCATTCGTCCTAGCCAGTGAAGTGGCTCAGGTTTTTTATGTGAAGGACATGTCTACCAAACCGGAAAAAAGAAAAGAAAGGCAGGAGGACACATCATACGATGAGCCAAAGGGGCACATAGTTCTTTCAGGAAAAAGAAACATCGTGGGAGTAGAGGACAAGACAGACATGTCAGAAGATTATAATAAGTTTGATGATATTCCACCCTTTAAGGTGAAAACTGACCCAAGCATCATTTTAAATAATGAAGATTGTCCATGGTTGTATCGCAATTAGAAGAATGGGAAACACACGAAGAAAACTCAAAAGACTAGATAGGGATCATAACTTGTGTATCTCAATATGGAAATCACTTTCCCATTTATTTTCGTGTAATGATGTTACTATATGTAAGAAATTTTTCTGAGGCGGAGCTTCCGAAGATGCCGTAGGGCGTGAGCACCAACGACATCTTCGAGAAGCTCCGCCACGGGAGATTTTCCAACCCTTTACCCAACACTGTTAGAGGAGATAGAGTCTCACGGGCTTGCAGGGAATTTTTTCCGAGGCGGAGCTTCCGAAGATGCTGTACGGCGTGAGCACCAACGACATCTTCGAGAAGCTCCGCCCCATGAGATTTCCCAACCCTGTCCTCCATCCATGGGGATGAAACTCTCCCTACCTTGTAGGTTGGCTTGTTGAGCTGCTTGTCATGGCGTATCGATGCTCCTTTTATAGGCACGACGCTGCTTCTACTTTGTCTTGTTCCTCCGACAGGGGCGTCGTGTGTCCACCCACGCGTCCTTATCTCATCGAGCGGTGAATCCACCCACACGTCCTTATCCTGCCGACAGCTTTAGTCTCGGTGGCACCCGCCAGCCGGGACTAAAAGTTACCCACACGTCCTTATCCCACCAACAATTTTGTTAGATGACACAAAAACAACCTTTAGTCCCGGTTGTACCCACCAGCCGGGACGAAAGGTTAGATGGTTTCCCGCGCCACTGCGTTCCTGCCCATTTTCTTCCCGCGCTTTCCACCGCTTCCCGCCTCCGTCTTCTCGCCATTTTTTCACTATATATATATATATGTAGGCTTGGCCTCTATTTACATATCACATCTAGACTCATATCTGCAATCCTCATCACTCTCTCCCATGGCTTCCATCGTATATCTAAACCCCCGGGAGGCAGAGGCGCTTTGCGCCTCAAACTACCCCTGCCCGCCAGGCTACCGCGTCCCCATCGGTTGGATGCTGAGCGTCGGAGGCATACCGGTCCCTCATTTCCCTGTAGGTGTGGCGCGCCAGATGGCCATCACGAACCACTACTACTTCGAGATCACGCCAGAGCAGCGGAGGAATCCCTAGTGGCATCCCGACTATAGCCCGACTTGGGACGGCTTCTTCATCAATCAGCATGAGAGTGCGCTAGCCAGGCACAAGAAGGACGGCCCGCCTAGTTCGAACTTCAACGAGGCCGGTCTTCGGCTGTGGTGGCGCGACCGGACTCTCTAGAGCGTCATGGCCTACAGTGGCCCCCGCCTGCGCTACCCTCAGTCTCAGCTCACGCATGCTCACCCACCGAGGTTCGACTACCGCGACCCTGATGCCAGCGACGACGACATCAGCGACTACGACGACTAAAGTGGCGACGTTTATAGGACTAGGCACGACTATGACTGAATCACTCCAACATTCAAAAACAAGTTCGGCCGATTGTGACATAATCTGGCCATGTATCTTAATTTTCAGTTGAGATATGTACTTTAATTTTCCTCTCGCCCTTTTCTTTCCGCCCTTTTCCTCCCGCGATTTCGGTACCTCAAAAAAGGAAATTGGCTTTTTCGTGCGATGAAAATTGTTTTTTTCGTGCGATGAATAAGTGAGGATATATGTCCTTATTGAAATGCGACCCTAAAGCATGCTTTGCAATTTAACAAGGATCCGAGGGGTCCAAACCCTAATACAGGAGAGACCTCGGAGTCACCTGCGGGGGTTCTTTTGTACTTCTAATTAAACTTGTAGTAAAAATTGTTTAACAATGCATGATATTGAGTCTAAATTGTAGATCTCATTTTTATGAACATTTTGATATATTATACATATTTTTCTGATTTAAAATGAATTAGTTATTGAATTTATGGTATTTATTCATTTTCTAAATTTAAACAAAAGAGGGTAAATATTTTTTGCAAATGGTTTGGCCCTGCGCGCCAAAATACCCTTTAGTACCGGTTGTTGCCAACAACCGGTACTAAAGGGCCTTTAGTACCGGTTCCATTAACAAACCGGTACTAAAGGCCCTTTAGTACTAAAACGCTGTGGCTTCTTCCTCGCGAGGAGCCACGCATACGCCATCGCGAGGAGCCACACACACACGTCCGCCGCGCCCGCAATTCACCTGCGTCATCGTCCCTACCGGCCGCCGTCGTCGCCCCTCGGTGAACCACGCCGCGCGCACCCTACCTCCTCGGTGAGCCATGCCGCTGCCGTCGTCGCCCCTCGGTGAGCCGCGCCTCGACCTCGCCGCCGCGCCTCCACCGTCGTCGTCCTCGCCGGCCGCCGTCGTCGCCCCTCGGTGAGCCATGCCGCGCACCCTACCTCCTCTATGAGCCACGCCGCCGTCGTCGCCCCACGGTGAGCCGCGCCTCGACCTCACCGCCGCGCCTCCACCGACCTCGCCGCCGCGCCTCGGTGAGCCTCCACCGACCCTACCTCTCCTTGGTGATTTTTGCTCCATCTTCATTTGGGAAAAGTATTTGACACTATAATTTCTAGAGCACTTGGCATTATTTATTTTTTCTGCAAGGAAGATAGATACATTGTTCGGGAACCACATGTAATAATGGCATGTATTCCAAATCAAAATCTTAGTATAATATATGGTGTTGGTTATGTTAGCAAACAAGTATAGGTTTTAAAGATTCTACTTACCTTTCAAAATAAATAAAAATTCTAGAAATCTAGCATATTGGAATTTCTGATTATGCTTTGTTGTATGATACATAGAATATCCACATATGTGACAGCTGAGTTTTTTTTACTCCAATAGTGGAGCTGATAATTGATTACTAGGTTTTGCATCTGCACCTTGCAGGTGATTTTTAGTGATTTTAGGTGATTTTTATGTAGTGTAGAAATTTTGTAGTGATTACTTGATAAATTTTGAATTAAATTCAAATCATTTGAGTTTAAATTTATTCATACAAGTGTTGTTTAGTTTTGTTATCAACACTGCATATAGACTTTGTGCATAGACTTTATTCATAATCTAAATAGAGGTTTATTCATAGACTTTGTGTATAGACTTTATTCATATAGATTGCTTATTCATTGAGTAATGAATTTTGTAGTGACGTTGAGCTATGGAGGACGACACCTTCATCCGAGATGAGGAGCAAGAAGAAATGATGCAGAAAATGATATATGAGAGTGCCCGTGGACCGGAACCCGATGGAGATGATGATGATTTCGCCTCACAATTTCTGAACGATGTCGGTGAGGGATTTGAGTCTGAAGAAAGAAGAGACAACGAAGTGTTCTTAACAAACTCCGGCAAGGTGTATATTTATATCAAGGCTAGATGCATTGATTTATTTGTATTGCACTTATTAACGAATTATTTTTCTTATAGCCTTCTGGATCATCGAGCAAATCTGTTAAAACCCAACGAGGCCCGACGCAACGTCTAAAGGGCGAGGGTAGGTTAGCCCTCACCGCATTTAAGGCTAGTGGTGAACCGGTGGAGCACTGCCGTACATTTGTAAATCAAGCTGGAGTTCTTGTTAGGGACCATGTACCGATCAGCATTGTATAGTGGCATAAGCCGAAGAACGCAGGGGCTGAAGCTAGTTATGTCAACAATACTCTAAAACAGTTTATTTGGGACAGTTTACTGACACACTTCAGCCTACCGGAAGACATGACGGAAGGGCAGAAGAATAAAGTCAAGGAATGGACTTTTAATAAGATGGCCACACAATTCCAGACCTGGAAGAAATATTTATGGGCCATATATGAAGATGAAGATCGAGTATTCACTAAAAGTCTAATGAAGATAAAAGATCACTGGCCCGCATTTAAGAGGTATAAGAAATCGTCTACAGCTGTGTCCTGATCAATCACAAATACGAAAAATGCTTCACAGAAGGAACATTTCCATCATTTGGGGTCAAGTGGCTACAAGACTGTCATTCCGAAGTGGATAGCATTTGAAGCTAAACTAATGGAGGCAGGAATCACTCCACAGACATGGGACTGGCCTGACCAGTCCAAGTTCTGGTTGTTCGCGCATGGGGCAGGGTTGGACCCAAAGACAGGGAAGATTGTTGCAAAGGGAAAATGGAAGAAAAAAATTGAAGCAATCACGACGGAGCTTATAGATGCAATTGAAAATTTAGAAAGGGAGAGTACATTCCTGATAGAGAGAATGACAAGCTGACACTCGCTCTGGGGAATCCTGAACACGTTGGACGGATACGAGCCCTCGTAGGTGTCACCATGAAGGAAGCGTGGCCGGAGTGCGCTAACACTTATAGAAGCCGTTCGAGAAAGAAGAAGCAGGAGTCAGCCAAGTTAGCGGAATTGATAAATAGGGTGGAGGTGCTTGAGAAAAATCAGAGGGCACCTGATCAGCCGCTGTTTCTACAAGATCCTCAAGCCGATGCCGCCCCATCTCATAAGAAGCGCAGGGTTCCTCGCATCTTGAATGTGGAGGAAGCTACCCCGTGGATTATGTCACGGAGAAGAAAGATTGCGAGCTACATTTGCCAATGAGGAACGTGTCCGTTAAGGTGGCGGTCGGCTATGTTTACCCAACTGAAGATGGAGCAACGCACCATCATATGCCCATTCTAGCTGGTTGTGTTCGTGTCGGGGTGGATGATGTTGTTCCAGGTTATGAAACAGTGGAGCTTGATTTTCCTGGAGGTGACGAGGAGAAGACATTGGCCGATGTCAAGCGAGGTTTCACCCTATGGTCCAAGAAATACATCATCCTTTTGCAAAGGCCACTGACTCCTCCTCGTAGCAGTCCACATGAGCAGCAAATTCCGCATGAGCATCAATGGCCATCGACTCCTCCTAGTAGTAGTCAACATGAGCAGCAAAGTCCACACCTACCTGAGAGGGACCCCAGCGCGAGTCCACCATCTTGAGATCCTCCACGTAAGACTGTGTCTGTTAAGCGAAACGGTACGCCGCCTAGGAAGAGACCTAGCAAGGAGAAACCACTGCCGCCTATTGAGAAGTTACCTTGGGAAAAAACTATCGAGGAATGCACCAAAACCTCTAAGTCCGAGGTGGAACAACATTTTGCTAAGAAAGTGCCAAAGATACCTTTTGAGAAGACTCTAGATCCGGTGAAAGTTGTGCGTACCGTTGAGAATCTATATGACCCTGTACCATCGCCGCCATCTGACTATAGCCATTCTATTGAAAGGTCGTATGCCGATATGGTGGAGGCGAAAAAACCCGATAAATCGGTGGTCTCGGGTATAAAAAGGAAACAAGTGCACCGGCTCGGAGAACAACCCGTTCAATCGGTCCCCCCTCTCAAGGTGTTTGACAAGAAGGCCATTCAAAGTTCTCGACAAAACACAACCGATTACCCCATCGCTGAAGTAGCATATAAATTTGTTCTTGGGAAAGATTTGGTCGAGAATATCAGGTCGCAACCAACAAGTATGCGTAATTTGCATGTGTGGTACACTAATGCCACAAAGAGAGGGATTGAGGCTATCATGGTGCGAGTTAAGGATGAGCACTACTTCCAAGAATACTCTATGAGTGTTGACTTCTGTGAACTTTTTCAGTTATACAATCTCCGGGCCCTCGACAAATCTATCATGAGTTGCTATTGTTTGTAAGTGATTTATTAATGTAATTTGAGAAGTCTTTAGCTTAGCTTGTTCATTGTCTACAAATTATCCTCAATTTAATCTTTTGTGCGCTATATTATGCAGATCGAAGAAGCTCGAATGCAAAAGGGATGAAGTCACGGACATTGGGTTCATTGACCGAGATACAATGCATGAAATAACCATAGAAGATCCCATCTTTAACAAGGATACACCAGAGACTTTGCTAAGGTTTTTGAAGCGACAACATGACAAAAAGATAATACTTTGGCCTTACAACTTCAAGTGAGTGTTATTGTCTTATGACACATTCTATTTTGCTCACCATATGTTAAATTTTTAACTGATGACTTATATCTATCACACTGCATATTTAAACGTGCGCAGGTTCCACTTTATTCTTATCGTCATTAAAATGTACGATGGAGAAGTTGAAGTCTTTGACTCACTAACCAAAGAGCCTATACTATACAAGACGGCTTTTGAGATGCTCAAAAAGTAATTTTAATTCTTATCGGTTTTTTCGTTAATTTCCTGATATCAACAAATTGATAACTCTTTTATGCATTTTCTTTTGTCGGGTAGTGTATGGAAAAAATTCATCGAGGAAGATCTGGCCGGTGGATGGAAACAGAAGCTGATATGTCGTGCGAACAAAGTAAGTAGTACTACCTAGGTCCACACACCTTTATCATACTTGATTATTGTCTGATTGAATTATATTCTTGTACAGAAATGCGCGAAACAACCAAAGGGGACTAATCTATGTGGATACTATGTTTGCAAAAACATCCACAAGATTGTCAGCGAGAGAATGAATAATCAAAGAAATAGAGAGGTACGAAAACAATATTCACAAATTTATTTTGTTACCATAACTTGTGCTGAGTTTCAGTCATACTTGTTTGATTGTGATTTTGGTATATATATATACACACATAGCTCATGTATTCATTTGTATCTCATTATTTTACAGTTGGCAAGAAAGTGGGACAGGATCTCAATCGAGCACCGCTTCAAAGCAATTGGCGAGGAATTGGCTGGATTTTTCCTTCGGGACATCATACCTAACTTCGCAGAGTACCACTATGAATGAAGATCTACATGTAATATATAGTTTGACTCGGATAATACCACTATGCTACATGTAGTATATAGTATGCCTCGGAGAGTACCACTATGCATGAAAATCGATCTTCATGCATGTACTACTTAATTTTGTGATCTTATGCAATTACATGTGTTATATTATATGCACCAAGTTGACATGCATCACCTAGATCTTCATGTACTACCTAAACCCAAACGAGTTTCTGGCACATCGACGTGATCCTCGTACGATGAAACGGTCCAATACCCCTAAACCCCTCCTAAAACCCTAAACCCTTGATTTTCTACTACGGTAGAGATTTATGCACTTTCTCTGCCGCGGTAGCCAACCTTTGGTACCGGTTCTTGTTACAAACCGGTACCAAAGGTCCCTAGCCCTGCGGTCTACTGGATGCCCACGTGGAGGCCCCTTTAATACCGGTTCGTAAGGAACCGGTACCAAAGGGGGGGGGCTTTTGTCCTGAATCTTTTGTACCAATTGCTTTTCTGGTACAAAAGGGCCTCTAGAACCGGTATTGATGCCCATTTTTCTACTAGTGTTGAGTCTCCACCTTCTACCTTTATGCACCTACTTTGAGAGCATAGTGGCCATTCTTAGTTCTACGTGCATTGTCCCAAGACTAGTTGATTGATGCATAACTTGATATTGCTTGTTTTAAACTATTTGTATCTAGGCACTCTTATGAACTTTGAAGGTGTCCTATGCATTTATATTTGCTACTCTATGAGGGACAAGCTGAATACTATTATTCTATGTTTTCTTTATGTGAAACAAACAAACGTCTTGCAAAGCATTGTTATCCATTAATCTTTTGTTTGTGCCTTTTCATGTTGCAACATAGTTTCTTTGTCTTATTGCTAGAACTTTGTCTTTCATGTTATGATTGAAGTAGTATGATCCCAGCTTTGAATGTTTTACAAATACTTTGATCAAGTCTTTGATGGTGCATGTCACCTCAAAAATTATTCTTTCTTTTTATCACTTACCTACTCGAGGACGAGCAGGAGTTAAGCTTGGGGATGATGATACATTGCAAAATGTATCTATAATTTTTGATGTTCCATGCTTGGTTTTATCTACTTTCTTGTGTTTTGTTCCAACTTTTGAGTACTTTTCATATGATTTCTTGGACTAACCTATAAACAAGATGCCACAGTGCCAGTTGCATGTTTTCTGCTATTTTTGATTCCAGGAAGTCAGAAAATGAATATTTCTCGGAATTGGACGAGACAAAAGCCAAAGTTACTATTTTCCAAGAGGACTCATGGATCCAGAAGGAGAGTCGGGGAGGGGCCACAGGGTGGCCACACCCCCCCTTGGCGCGGGCCAGCCTAGGCCGCGCCAGGGCATGGTGTGGGCCCCCTAGCCGGCCACCGACCTTGCCTCCTTCGCCTATAAGAGCCTCCTGATACCAAAACCCTAGAGAATCAATCAGAAATCCATGAAAAGTTCCACAGCACCGCCGCCACCGAAGGGGAGATTCGGGGGACAGAATGTCTCTGTTACGGCACCTTGCCGGGACGGGGAAGTGCCCCCGGAGCCATCTCCATCGATCTCCACAACCATCTCCATCACCGTTGCTGATTCCCATGATGAGGAGGGAGTAGTTCTCTCTCGAGGCTAAGGGTTCTACCGGTAGCTATGTGTTCATCTCTCTCTATGCATGATCTTATTGAGATCATGAGCTTGTAATCTATAGATCTACCTTGCTACTCAAGTGCTTTAATAGATCTTTGCTCCCCCCATGTGTGTGAAAGTGACAGCATGCACACCATGGTGGCACTTAGGCTAGAGATTACAAATACTTGTTATGAGTTATATTTGGAGTTGGATGTCTTTATGAAATTGTGGTGTTTATTGGAACCATCTAGTACGCAAGGTGATAGTGTGGGGTTTTCTAGATGGGAAAGACTTACTTTGAGGTGTGCTGTTATAGCCCTACCAACGATTAGAGTGTTCAACCGGAGAGTAGTTCAGCATAGTATCATAAACAAGAATATATTTATATGAGAGTGTTCACTAGTGAAAGTATGATCCCTAGGCCTTGTTTCTAAGCATTGATACACCGTTTGCTACTAGATTTGTTACATGTTTGCTTGCTTCCCTCTTTATTTCAGTTTGCCTTTAGTCTCTTCCATGCCATCAAGCTATCTTCTATCACCGTTACCACTTATAATTGTCTATACCACTTGTATTTTACTATCTCTTCGCTGAACTAGTGCACCTATACACCTGACAAGTGTATTGGGTGTGTTGGGGACACAAGAGACTTCTTGTATCTTGATTGCAGGGTTGCTTGAGAGGGGATACCTTTGACCACTTCCTCCCTGAGTTCGATAAACCTTGGGTGATCCACTTAAGGGAAAACTTGCTGCTGTTCTACAAACCTCTGCACTTGGAGGCCCAACAACTGTCTACAAGAATAGAAGTTCATAGACATCACACGGCCAGGCCTAGCCCACGCTAGGGGGTGGTCTGGCTGCCCCAGGCACCCCCTCGGCCTCTCCTTCCGCCTATAAGTTGCCTCTGATATGGAAACCCTAAGTACCCGATCAAAATTCGACGAAAGAGTCTGTAGCCGCCGTCATCTCCATCCCTAGACCGTGAGGGATCTGAAGCTCTTCCCGGCACCCTGCCGGAGAGGGAATTCACCCTGGAGGCTTTCTTCATCATCATACAAGCCTCCGGTGTGATGCGTGAGTAATTCATCTCTGGACTACGGGTCCATGTAGTAGCTAGATGGTTAGTTCTCCTCCTTTGTGCTATCATGTTTAGATCTTGTGAGCTCCGTTCATGATCAAGATCATCTATTTGTAATTTTGCATGTTGTGTTTGCGGGGATCTGATGGATATTGAGATGCTATTTCAGATTGATTATTAAATCTATCATGTCTTTGTTATTTGTGATCTTGCATGCTTTCCGTTGTTAGTAGCTATCTTGGCCAAGTAGATGCTAGCAACTCCAAGAGTTAGTATTTATGCTCGATAGTGGGTTCATGCCTCTGGTAATCTGGGGAAGTGACAGAAATCTCTAAGGTACTAGATGTGTTGTTGCTACTAGGGAGAAAACAACAATCCTTTGTTCATAGAACAATCGTATTGTTTACTTTACACGCAATTCATAATGCAATTATCCATTGCTTGCAACTTAATACTGGAGGGGGTTTGGATGATAACCTGAAGGTGGATTATTAGTCATAGATGTAGTTGGATGGCGGTCTATGTATAATGTTGTAATTCCCAATCGAATCTCAAAGGAGTCAAGATGATTAGTATATGCTTGTATGCTTTATCGATGTTTGTCAATTGCCCCGCTATAATTTGTTCACCCAGCATGTTATCTATCTTAAGGAGACCCACCTCTAGTGAACTATGGACCCCGGTCCTTTCTTTTACTATCAATCTACAATCAATTGTTTACTGCTTTGTGTTTACTTTCTGCAAACTATTACTCTCTTCCACTTGATATGTTTAATCCTTTGTTTTCAGCAAAACTAGTGAGATTGACAACCTCATCGCAAGTTGGGGACAGAGTTCTGTGGTTGTGTTGTGCAGGTCTCCACGTTGCTGCTGGCACCTGTAGTGCGCCCTGCCAAAGTTCAGCTAGCAACACCTTTGGGGTGTTTCCTTGCTCCTACTAGTTCGATTAAACCTTGGTTTCATACTAAGGGAAAACTTGTTGCTGTGCTCATCATACCTTCCTCTTGGGGTTCCCCAACGAGCTCGATATATTTTGGGCCATCAAGCTATTTTTTTGGCGCCGTTGCCGGGGAGTCAAGGACATCTTCACAAGGGGAGTCCCTCATAACCAATCTCTTTACTTTGTTATTTTTGTTTTGCTTAGTTTACTTTTGCATTGCTTGCTTGTTTCTTTATCAAAAACACACAAAAAATAGTTTTACAAGTTTGTTTTCTTTATCAAAAACACAAAAAATGACTACTCTTGAAAACACTAAGTTGTGTGACTTCAGTAGCACCAACAACAATGGTTTTTTGAGCACACCTATTGCTCCACCTGTTCCTGAAGCTACTTTCTTTGAGATAAAACCTGCTTTACTCAATCTTATTATGAGAGAACAATTTTCTGGTATTGGTAATGAAGATGCTGCTCCCCATCTAAATAACTTTGTTGAACTTTATGAGATGCAAAAGCATAGGGATATAGATGGAGATATTATTAAGCTTAAATTGTTTCCTTTCTCCTTGAAAGGAAAAGCTAAAGAATGGTTAAATTCCCTAACTAGGAATAGTATTGATTCCTGGACTAAATGGAAAGATGCTTTCATTGGAAAATACTATCCTCCTGCTAAGATTATATCTATGAGAAGTGAAATAATGAAGTTTAAACAATCTGATAATGAACATGTTGCTCAGGCTTGGGATAGAATGAAATCTTTGGTAAAGAATTGTCCCACTCATAGACTAACTGCTTAGATGATTATCCAAACCTTTTATGCAGGATTGAACTATTCTTCAAGAAATCTATTGGATTCTGCTGCTGGAGGTACCTTTATGACCATCACTTTGGGTGCTGCAACAAAGCTTCTGGATAATATGATGGTTAACTACTCGGAATGGCATACTGAAAGAGCTCCACAAGGTAAGAAGGTAAATTCTGTTGAGGAAACCTCCTCCTTGAGTGATAAGATTGATGTTATTATGTCTATGCTTGTTAATGGGAAATCCCATATTGATCCAAATAATGTTCCCTTGACCTCTTTGGTTTCTCAAGAAGAGCAAGTTGATGTGAACTTTATAATAAATAATAATTTTGGCAACAATGCTTATCGTAATAACAATTATAGGCCCTATCCTCCTAATAATACTTATGGTTATAATGGCAAACCTGGAATACCTAGTGAAGGAAGAATTTTAGAAGTTGAAAGAGCCACTAAAAACATCATGCAAATGCAATATGAACAAAATAAACTATTTACTAAAACTATGGAGGAACAATCTACCATTTTGAAGAACATTAGTCATCAACTTGAGAGTTTAAATAGGGAAATTCCTAATTTGCAATTGAAACTTTCTAATGCTGAAAGAAATATATCATCTTTGTCTGAAGCTCAATCCTCTTTGATTAATAAAATGGCTGCTAAACCTAAAACTAATGATAATCCCTTTGCAGCTACTAATGCCATACAAGTAAGAATTGATGAAAATGTTAGACTATTAGCTGGATTACATGCTAAGTGGGAAAGAGAAGATGAAATTGCTAGAAACATTAGTGTTTCTACTATCACTACCACTAGTGTTGAGGCTAGTAATAGATCTACTACTTTAGAAGATAATTATGGTTTTGATCTTGATGGTTGCAATATCTCTGAAGTTATTAAGTTCCTACAAAAGCTTGCTAAAAGTCCTAATGATAGTGCTATGAACATGGCCTTTACAAAAACATTATTGATGCTCTCATAAAGATTAAAGAAGAAAAGATGAAACATAAAGCTTCTATTCCTATAAAACAAGAAGATGGTTGGGAACCCATCATTAATATGAAAGTGAATAATATTGATTTCAAAGCTTTATGTGATCTTGATAGTAGTGTTTCTATTATGCCTAGAAGGATTTATGATATGCTTGATTTGCCACCACTTGAAGATTGTTATTTGAATGTTCCACTTGATGATAATGCTAAAAAGAAACTCATGGGGAGTATTAATGATGTTCTTATTATGGTTAACACTGCCTATGTCCCCATTGATTTCGATCTTTTGCATGTTGAATGCAATGCTTCTTGTCCTATTACTTTGGGAAGACCTTTTCTTAGAACTGTTCGTGCCATTATTGATATGAAAGAAGGCACCATTAAATATCAAGTCCCACTCAAGAAAGGTATAGAAAACTTCCCTAAGAAGAGAGAGAAGATTTCTTTTGCCTCTCCTATGAAAACAAAATTTGCTCTTAATGCTTCTTCATTTGAGAACACTTGATTCTTTTTCTTGCTTCTTAGGCCTAACTTAAAGGCGTTAAAGAAAAGTAATTATTGGGAGATAACCCAAAAGTTTTAGATGAGTCTTGGAAGTTATTACTTCAGTAATAACCTTTCCTTATCCTTTTTATTTGCTTTTTGTGCCAAGAGTAACCTCTAATGAGAGAGAAGTAATGATTGGGAAAGTTGTTGTCTCAAAACAGATTTTTGTGCTTCACCGTAAACAATTGTGTAAAATCTATGTATGCCCTTTTAAGACGTGAATTTTTGTGCTTCTGCCCCTGGTTGTTATCTAACTTTAGTTATTTCAACACTTTTTGATTTGAGCAACAGAAGGTCTTCGAAAATTTTTGTCTTTACCCGCTGGTCTGTTTTGACAAACTTCTGCCATTTTCTGCATTTGCTTCTTGTTGGTTCCTTTTTGAGTTCTTTTGGGGAATTGAGCTTTTTGAGTGAAGTGCTACAGTATCTAGTGTTTTAGTGGAAGTATTATTGGTGTTAGAACTGAACCTAAAAGACTTATTATCTTGAGTGCACTAATGTTGCTAATAAAGATTGTGTCAAGTTTTGTATGAAGGAAAAATTTCAGGTGTATGGAAGGAATAAGTAATGAGATGAAGAATGGACTAAAGCTCAAGCTTGGGGATGCCACGCGTGTCACCCCAAGAAATATCCAAGAGGTACAAGCGTCAAAGCTTGGGGATGCCCAAGGCATCCCCCTCTTCATCAATAAAAATTTCAGGTTTCTTCCAAACGCTTCATTTTTATTGTTTCATGCACAGTTGTGTTGTTCTTGGAGCGTCTTCTTTTTGTTTTCATTTTGGTTTTTCGTTTGCTTTGTTTTCTTAGTTTTCTGAATAAATTGGTTGGACCCCCTCTTTCATACATTGCTTTTCAAATAGTTTGGTTTGGATTGGAAAAGAGTAGGAAAGTTCATGCTTAAGTGGTAAAGATAGCTTGTTTTTGACGGTGGCCTATGCTTTGTCATGCCATGCTCGATATTGTTTTGGCTTTATGCTTAGTATTCTTTGTTGTAGCATGACTTGTTATAAACAATTGAGATTGCTTAATGTGCCTTGGAAGGATCATGCGTTGTTTTAGCATATTAAAGCATAGTATAGTGGTATTCTCCTTTGATGCTTTATTTGGGTTGACTTGGTGCATGCTCACACCATGTTATGACTATTCCAAGTCAACATAAGCCTTTATGATCCTTTAGTTTTCAACTTGTAGTATCACTTTATGCTTTGATCAATGATGTTTTGTCGCTCTGCATGATTATGGACATTATTGCTCTCTTAGTTTGTCGCTCCCAGTCTTTTGCTAGCCTCCGTAACCAAGTATGAGTTCCACTCATGCATCCAACTCCTAAAACCAAGTTATTCCAAAAGAGTATACCATACCTACCTACTAGCATATGCTATTCCAAGTATATTCATGTTTTTATCTACCTTCCAAATTAAACTTGTTATGAGAAAACTAGTGATTAAAGCTCTCACGAACTTGATGGCACACTTTACTTTTCTTGCCCTTAATAAACTTGAACCATTGTGTCGTCTATGTTGTATATGCTTGCACTTATTTGTTGGGGATTAGCAGAACCATGCTCTCATGGGGAACGCTTTCAACAAAATGCCTTTCTTCCAGCATTATATTGAGTCTCCACCTTCTATCTTTATGCACCTACTTTGAGAGCATAGTGGACATTCTTAGTTCTATGTGCATTGTCCCAAGACTAGTTGATTGATGGATAACTTGATATTGCTTGTTTTAAACTATTGTATCTAGTCACTCTTATGAACTTTGAAGGTGTCCTATGCATTTACATTTTCTACTCTATTGAGGGACAAGCTGAATACTAGTATGCTATGTTTTCTTTATGTGAAACAAATAAACGTCTTGCAAAGCATTGTTATTCATGAATCTTTTGTTGGTGCCTTTTCATGTTGCATCATAGTTTCTTTGCTTATTGCTAGAACTTTGTCTTCCATGCTATGATTGAAGTACTATGATCCCAGCCTTGAATGTTTTGCAAATACTTTGATCAAGTCTTTGATGGTGCATGTCACCTCAAAAATTATTTGTTTTTATCACTTACCTACTCGAGGACGAGCAGGAGTTAAGCTTGGGGATGTTGATACATTGCAAATGTATCTATAATTTTTAATGTTCCATGCTTGGTTTTATCCACTTTCTTGTGTTTTGTTCCAACTTTGGAGTACTTTTCATATGATTTCTTAGACTAACCTATTAACAAAAGCCATAGTGCCAGCTGCCTGTTTTCTGCTGTTTTTGGTTCCAGGAAAGTCAGAAAATGAATATTCTCTGAATTGGACAGGACAAAAGCCAAATTGCCTATTTTTCCGGAAGGGATCAAGTGCCAGAATACGAGACGGAGAGGGGCTAGGGGCCAGCCACACCAGCTGGCCGCGCGGCCAGGCTTGGACCGCGCCAGGGGGTGGTCTGGCCGACCCCAACACCCCCTCGGCCTCTCCTTCCGCCTATAAGTTGGCCTCGGGACAAAAACCCTAGGTGCCCGATCAAAAATCCACAAAAGAGTCTGTAGCCGCCGTCATCTCCATCCCTAGATCGGGAGGGATCTGAAGCTCTTTCTGGCACCCTGCCGGAGAGTGGAATTCACCATGGAGGCCTTCTTCATCACCATGCAAGCCTCTGGTGTGATGCGTGAGTAGTTCATCCTTGGACTACGGATCCATGTAGTAGCTAGATGGCTGGTTCTCCTCCTTTGTGCTTTCATGTTTAGATCTTGTGAGCTCCGTTCATGATCAAGATCATCTATTTGTAATTCATACATGTTGTGTTTGCGAGGATCTGATGGATGTTGAGATGCTATTTCAGATTAATTATTGATTCTATCATGTCTTTGTTATTTGAGATCTTGCATGCTTTCCGTTGTTAGTAGCTATCTTGGCCAAGTAGATGCTAGCAACTCCAAGAGTTAGTATTTATGCTCGATAGTGGGTTCATGCCTCTGGTAATCTGGGGAAGTGACAGAAATCTCTAAGGTACTAGATGTGTTGTTGCTACTAGGGAGAAAACAACGATCCTTTGTTCATAGAACAATCGTATTGTTTACCTTACACGCAGTTCGTAAAGCAATAATCTGTTGCTTGCAACTTAATACTGGAGGGGGTTCGGATGATAACGTGAAGGTGGATTATTAGTCATAGATGCAGTTGGATGGCGGTCTATGTATTATGTTGTATTGCCCAATCAAGTCTCAAAGGAGTCAAGATGATTAGTATATGCATGTATTGCTCTCTCGGTGTTTGTCAATTGCCCCGCTGTAATTTGTTCACCCAGCATGTTATCTATCTAAGGAGAGCCACCTCTAGTGAACTATGGAGCCCGATCCTTTTTCTTTACATACAATCTATAAACTATTTCTGCTTTGTGTTTACTTTCTGCAAACTTTTACTTCTTTCCATTCGATACGTTTAATCCTTTGTTTTCTGCAAAACACGGTGTGATTGACAACCCCATCGCAAGTTGGGGACAAAGTTCTGTGGTTGTGTTGTGCAGGTCTCCACGTTGCTACTAGCACCGGTAGTGCGCCCTGCCAAAGCTCAGCTAGTAACACCTTTGGGGTGTTTCCTTGCTCCTACTGGTTCGATTAAACCTTGGTTTCATAACTGAGGGAAACTTGCTGCTGTTCTCATCATACCTTCCTCTTGGGGTTCCCAACGAGCTCTACATCAACCACGAGCCATCAACACTTTTCTGGGCGCCGTGCATTGAGCCATCAAGGGCCCCTTGCTCTAGGGTTTCATTGGAAACCCTAAGCCTTGGTTTGGTTGATTTGATTCATTTAAGCTTTTATTTGAGCTCCAATTAAGTTGCGGATGTGTGCCTCGAACTTGTTGTAAAGGTGTCGGCTACCACCTCGAAGGTTGCCGATATAGTGGAAGGGTGGATCGATCCCATTGGGGTGAGATTCATTGGAGAATAAGGGAGGCCTGTTGTGGCGTTGGTGGTTTGATACCACCCCCTCTCCAAACGATATGTACTCCATTGTTGGGAGGAACTCGGTAAAACATCGTCGTCTCTGCGTGCCTCAGTTATCTCTATATCTGAGCTCTTACTTATGCACTTTACTTTGTGATAGCATTCGTGCTTGAAGTCTATATCTTGTTATCACATAGTTGCTTGTCTTGCTTAGCATAAGTTGTTGGTGCACATAGGTGAACCCTAGCTGTTCTAGGTTTTGTGCTTGACAACGTAAACACTTGTTTAATTCTACCTTTGTTGAGGCCCTCTCATAAACGTTTTAAACCACCTATTCACCCCCCTCTAGGCGACATCTGTATCCTTACAACTTCAGGTAAAATTGTTATACTGTCTTGTACAAATTCACTTTTGCTTACTTGATGTTAACTGCAATCGATGAGTCACTGACGTATATAAATGTGCGCAGCTTTCATTACATTCTGCTGATAATTGAAGTTGACGCTAGAAGAGTTGAAATCAAGGACCCACTAAATAAAGCAATATATGAGTACAAAATGATTATAGATGTGCTCCAGACGTAATTTCAGTCATTATCGCACTATATTGGTCTCTTTCGCTCATTTCCTGAGATATAAAGTAACTAATAACTCATTTATTTATTTGTCGGGCAGGGTTTGGAAAGAATTCACCTAGAGGACGGTTGGTGCTTTTAAGGATGAGCTTAGTTTTCATCCGGTCAATGTAAGTAGTACGAGCTAGTTCCACCCATCTCTTTGATTCTAGTTTCAATACCATTATACCATGCTTGCTTATTATTTGATTGAATTCTATTCTCGTAAAGTGCGAGAGGCAGCCACAAGGGACTCATTTGTGTGGAAACTTCGTTTGTGAGTACATTCGCTCGATGGTCAACGAGCGGAACCCCGCGACATTTATAGAAGTATGTGAACAATATATTCACAATTTGAGTTTATTACCATCAATTGTGTTGAGTGTCATTCATAATATTTGTTATGAAAATTGATATTTATATTGATCTGATTCTTTTATATATAGTTGGAAAGAATGCTGGAGGGACTCCAACTGAGGGAGCGCCTAATAGCAATTCAAGACGAATTGGCGGGATTTTTGGTTGACCATGTCATAGACCCAAAGGGAAAATTCCATGTCGTAGATGAAAGTATGTAATCGAATAGGCGGGCTCTAGTCCGGGTTGTGATCTCCATGTAACCAAATTGTATATATATGTATGCTTGTAACACAAGTTATATTATATATGCATCAACATATGTACATTATATATGCATCAACATATGTATATTATATATGCAGGAACAAGTTATATTATATAACCAAAAAAATAATTGAAAATGAAAAACCTCTAAATCGTGTCGCGGTAGAGAAAGCACACGATTCTCTGACGTGGCAGGAAAGCTTTAGTCCCGGGTCGTGTTATGGCCCAAGACTAGAGGTCCTCCCCGCCCCTCCCATTGTCGTTGCCCTGTGAGTACTAGAGATATGGACCTCTAGTCCCGATTCCGCAGTCCCGGTTGCAGAACCGGAACTAGAGGACCTCTGAAACCAGGACTAGAGGCCCGTTCTCCACTAGTGAGTGCCTGCCCAGCTGAGATGGTTTCTGTCGCCGCCGCGCGACACGCTAGAGCATGCAGAGAAAGGAGGCCGAAGACGATGACGCTGACCATGTTCTTTGACATGGAACCGTGAACAAGTGGGACTTACTGCTTGCTTTGATTTTGGAGATGGGGAATTGCTGCTTCAGTGCGATGATACGAGGAATGCACAAGTATATCCGCGTCACGACGTCTTAGAAGAATTTTAATATACGATATGATATGTATAGATGGCTATGGATTGGAATCTACAGTTGTCTATGTCACTATGGGGAGTAGCTTGGACCGGTTACTGGTCAAATAATGGCATGTTTTACAGTACCTTTTATCGGTCACACAAGTAGCAGAAGTATGATTTGCACCAACGACTCTGATCAACCAGCGCAGATTAGACCCAACAGGCCCAGGATTCCTTAACTTTGAGGCCATCTAAAAAAAGTTGGGATCAACCGTAACTGGTGACCGATCGATCAGACGCCGCATCAGGACGCCACCACTTTCGGCAGGTCCACCAGACCGGCGCGCATCGCCTCCTCCTAGCACACTTCCCTGCGACCTCCACGCCGCCACCTGACCTGCGGCCACTGCTTCCAGCTGACACACGTCATGCCTGGCCATCCCCTCCCTGCTGCCGCCTCGGTTGTGGAGATCATCTCGACCCGGTAGTGGTGAACATCTCCGGCCCAATCTCTGGATGAGATAGGTATGTGGTTTGCTTTCTTCCCCTCTCACATAGGAACGCCATGGATGTAGCAGACTTGCTTGTGTGGCTACCGGCCTCGTCAGCCAGTCGCGACCATGTACCAACCTATTGAAGGCGGACATCTGATTGTTGTCATTCCCTAATTAATCCCATTAGCTTCAGAAGATCATACCGTCCGTACGCATCTATTTCCAAATGCATGCGGTACCTGATGAATACCCCGGTGTAGCACGAGGTAGGCAGGTCTCCTGCAGATCATGGTCCTGGAAAGAAACTAGTAGGCAGTTTTTTCAAAGTTAGATCCGGTGACATGGATTTTGCAAGCTTCTACTGGTTAATCGTGCATGGTCGAAATGCAGCATTACTTTTCTTCAAGGAATTGTTGACATAGACACAGGCTGACTGAACCAATCCTACCCAGTAGTGCCTACAGATATGGACGATGAATCAGGCAGACTTTGCCATGTTTTGCTGCAACACCTATCTCCCAGTGGTATGCATCCACCTTTTCACATATGCCAACAAATTATTGTATTTGGCATCCAACTTATCTTCCTTTTAAACCAGTTTTGACCAACTCAACATTTTGAATCTTCCCCTCCATCCTTGAATAGTTGTTCTTCTCATACATATCCCACAAATGGATAATGCACGATGTAGTGGCAACGGCCACTTAGGATCATCCCAACCCACGAAGCCACGGTTTATTATGCCATCCCATAAATTCCAGTGTGCAACAAAATTGAGAAAAATGTAGAAGCCCTGGATATCCTACCAATGCATGTAGAATTGAAGCAGTAGCACACAATACTTACATCATGTTGTGAACAAGCGTAGAAGCCTCAGACTATGTCCATTCCCTCAAAAGCAATGACTTTCTCTGGCGCACGCCGGTGGACACAACATAGATCATCCAAACTAAGATCCTCTAGGCGAGCAACACCGGTCCATGCAGGGTCGGCGATGGTTTCAGGTGCATAATCTACGTCAGACACTACAAATCTGTGAACAAGCTAAACACAATGCACTAAAAATCCTAAATTGCACAAATAAACGGTGCCAGAGGAACAACGACTTGGGACAATGGGGGAGAAACACTCACATCGCCTAGCTAAGAAGCACTGCTCATCTCTTTGTCTCCCTAGCTCGACATGTCGGGCGGCAGAGAAGGGAGGGTGCGGGGCCAGAGACAGACGAAGACGCGTGTGCTAGCGACACTCGACAACAAACGGCTCATGGATAGTGGCGAGGTCGGCGATGTCGAGTGTGGTGATTCTAGTGGTAGGTGGGCGGGAGGGAGGGAGGCAAGCACTAGGAGGTGGCTGCGTCGGCGATGATGTCGACTGTGGCAATTCTGAATGTAGGTGCACAGAGGGAGGAAAGCACGGGGAGGTGTCTGTGGCGGCGACGATATCGATTATGTGGTTGGGAGGCGGATGGGAAGATTAGGAGGGATGGGGAATATGTACGTTTGGCTGCTAGTTGGGACACGCGCCCAAAAGCCAAGGTGGCATCGTGTGGCGACGCTCCTAATCGAGTGCTGGGCTTGCGCCAGGAGCCAACGTGGATCTGCCCACTATTCTATTGGACTTGTAAATATTCTGCGGATCGCTGGTATAAGCGTATTTATGGACCGAGGCCCAATAAGGCTTTAGGGGCCATATGGGGCCCTTGGCGGAGATGCTCTAGCAGCCCCATTTTCACCATAGCTATTGCTGCTACTTTTTCTTGACTATTGCTTGAGAGATAGGATAGAATGGAAATGGCAAAACTAATGCGCTGCGCCATTCCAACATGAGCCACACACCATCTATGCAAAATACTCTGTCATATTTCATAGTAGTTCATACCATGCATGCGCAATCAGAATAACGAAGCACACATGACAATACACAAATGGCGATGCTCATCAGCCTCATCGCAACCAGTGGTACAGACAAACAGTATCATCGTCGATAGTACACGTGCAGCGCGCACGGAAGCTTGGTGTGTTGTGCTCAAATGTCGTGGTCGCGCTTGCACTCGGGCGACATGGTGGCATATCGTTCGCGGTCGGTGCAGTAGTTGTAGATGGTGTGCTCCTTCCTGACCCAGGCGAGGCGGTGGTACTGCTCGCCGTCGAGGTCTTGGAACTCCTTCTGGTCCCACCAGCGGGCGCCCTGGGTGGCGCAGATCTTGGCCTCGGGGAGGCCTCGCAGCCGTCGACGTGGAAGCCCCGGTAGGAGGCGACGAAGGGCGCCTTGGACCAGTCTGTCTTCTCTCGCCCACCGAGGGTAGCCCAGTCGTCACCGTTCCACAGGCTCGAGTAGAGCTTCATCGACTGGTCGAACGGGTAGCGCACCCCTAGGTCCTTGCTGTTTTTGAACACCCGGATCGGCGTGTCGTCCACAAAGAACCTGCATGCCCAAATATCACATCACTGCAATATGGTGTGGCAATCTATGGCGCATGCAGGTACATGGACGGTGTAGTGAAATGCTCCCCTCTATACTGCACACGCCACGAGCCTATGGACCTATAGCATCATTGCCTTGTCTAGAGTAGCGAGTCCGGACCCTTGTGTGTCGGACCTAGGAGTACTAGTATTTCAACTTCTTTGTTCGGGACATGTACACGCGCCGCTCATCTACTACACAGGCGCGCGATCTTAGGTGTTGTGCTGGCTTCGAACATTATGCTTTTGGCCAGTACTACCTACTAGTAGTAAATAATGCATTCAATACTAAACCAATACAGTTGAAGCCTTTATTTTTCTCTCACATTTCTCGGACATGGTTTTAATCTTGACGCTAAATCTACTGCTGGTGTACTAGTTTCGTTGTTCTTGTGTCTCAAATATTCCAACCTTACCTTTCCAAAATGATATTCTAGCAATTATTAAATCACTACTGGTGGCCTAGTGACAAGCTCGATTCTTTACTTATCACGAAAAACCAAAAAAAAAAATTAACTTCCCTTTTCAGGTAGCAACTAGTACTACTCAGGGAGTACCAACAATAGCAGCAAACTGAGGGAGAGGTCATTAGTTACGCTATCATGTAGAGGTTCCAGAGGATGGAGTAGGAGTGGTAGTCCTTGGTTGGGTCGAACCAGAGGTAGATCCTCTGCTCCCAGTCGCCCTTCCCGCCGGAGAACACGTTCGTCTGTAGTATGTACGGCTCCCCGGTCCTGTTCCCCAAGAACTCGAAGTCGATCTCGTCGTGCTCCGAGTTCTGTGATGACAGCTGAAATCCATCCGCCATACAAAAGAATGCAAATCATACAAAGGAATTGTACAAGAACGAAAAGGCCATGCACAATGCAGTTGTGAGAGAATATGATGCGTACGTAAAAGGCTGTAACGGTGCCAGCGGAGTCGCCGCCGACGAGCTTGATTTGCATACTGAAGTGGCCGAACAGGTAGGAGCCCGGGGTGTGGAAGCCCGTGCCGGTGGTCTTGTCTAGGGACAGCTGCACCTCCTGCCCGCCATTCAAGTAGTGGATATGGTCCTCCGCCCACGTCGGGACGTAGTTCTTCTCGAATGGCATGTCCACTGGCTGGTGGGGCGGCGCTGCCGCCGTGCCGCGCAGCAGCACCGCCACCACCACGGCGAGGAGGCCCCCTCCCTTCATTTCCTCCTGCTCTGTTCCCTCCGTGTTTCACTTCTTGGCTGGCTAGCAAAGTTTAATAGCCGGCTATAGCCTAACTATAGCCCCACTAGCTATAGCCTTTCGAGAGGCCTCCCGCTATGGCTATGCCGTTCATAGGCTAAATGGAGAATAGCCGCTAATAGCCAGCTATAGCCCGATTTAGCCCTAGTATGATAAATACTTGTCGAAGTTTGATAAATACTTGTCATATATTTGCCACAAGTATGATTTGTTGTAGTCCATTGGATGGAACAAAATAAAGGGCTGTAATTTATTTGGGGTACCACAAAACACCTCATAATAATTCCTCAACAGGCGACATCCGTTGCAGCAAAGGCGTCAGTCCTCTATTTTGTCGTGAAAATAATTTGATGACAACAACTAGTCCTGTGAAAAGATCTCCGTGCAGACGCTTGACCTTGAGGTTTGGCTGATGACGACTTTGTATTACTATAAGAAGGCCTTGAATATATCTAGGTTTGTCTGCGAGCATGTTTGATAACGAAATGTAAATACAGAAGTACACCATTGAGCGACTGCCATCTACTCCCTCCAATCCTAAATTAGTGTCACGAAGGAGTACTTGTTTAGGCCTAGGGGTCTTTTTGGGATGATGATGATTTTGTACTAGTGCATCTCAGAGTCTCAAGCAAAAATAATTGCTGTTTTAGCGCAACTATATCCACGTCACGACGTCTTAGAGAAGTTGAATATACGACTGATATACATATATGTATAGATATAGGCGGCTATGGAATGGAATCTGCAGCTGTCTACTATGTCACTATGTGGAGTAGCCTGGACCGATTACTGGTAAAATACTACCTCCGTTCCATAATATAAGTCTTTTAGACGGAGGTAGTAACTCTTAAACAGGTGACACCCGTTGCAGCAAAGACGTCAGTCCTCTGTTATGTGCTGAAAATAGTCTAAAAACTGCGCTCGTCTGTGCATTATTGGAATTTTGAACGATTCTCCATCCAGATGATTGACCTTATTTTGTCTGATGACGATTTTGTAGTACAAGTCCTTGAATTTATATACCACTAGCTTTTATCTACAGGCATGTTAGATAACGACAGGCAAATACAAAAGTACACCATTGAGCGACTGCCATCTACTTGTTTTGCCCAAGGGGTCGTAAGTATTGTCTTTTGGGATGATGATTTTGTACTAGTGCATATGAGAGTCAAGCAAAAATAAACATGCATGAGATTCAAAGAGTACTCAAATTCAAATATACAAAAGGTAACCAACCAGAAAACAAATAAGGGTTCAACATAAGAGCGGGTCTGATCTTAAAGCACGTCAAATGGATCAATTTGTATCCACCCACACAGCCACAGGCCTACCGACCATATTTGCCTGAAGGTTCCATGAGAGCATGGAAGTACCCAAAATGTTGAGAGAAATTAGGCATGACATAGGATAACTTATTTAGTGGCTACTGCATATTTAGGATACAACATACGAGTATCTAGGATACAACATATGACTAACTTGGAAAACAATACTAATAGAAGATAGGCTCTTCGAGACGTGCAATCGATTCATTTTTAATGATGCACTGTTTCTCATATGTATCCATGGCAGTTTCAGTGCGGTCTGCTGTTAGAGAAACAGGAAGGTAGCACTCCAATTTTTTGTCAGGGATCCAAGTTGTCGAGGATGGCAAACTAATACCTCTGTCTTGTCTCGCCTTAGATGCATCAGATATTTCACTCCGGGTTTTGACCAGATAAGATAGGCTGTAATACGGGGAAAGGTAAGTAGCAGCAGGAACTCCAATGTGCCGGCAGACAGCAATAACATGAGAGCAGGGCTTGTGAAGCAGCCGCGGCTTGTTGCCTGAGCATTTGGCACTTTTCCTGATTATGTATCCTTTGGGCTTAGGCTTGTGAAGCAGCTGTGGCTTGTTGCATGAGAATTTGCCACTTTTCCTGATTATGTATCCTTTGGACTGATCCATGCTACGGATGTATGCCGAGTTCAGGTGTACAATTGCATTCTTATGCCCCGACTGAACCTTAAAATCCCCAGTACAAACATTTGTAGAATCAATATTCATACAGATCACGTCATGCTTCTTTGATTTTTGCAGTTCCAAATTCAAGTCATCTTAGACATGAATGGGGTATCTCATTGATGGATCAGTGGCAACACTTGTATTTTCAAGTACGCTTCCATGCGCTCGAATGTCACCTCCGCTATCCCTCTGAGAGGAAGGTACTTTATCCACTTCAAGACCAGGTTATAAACATCAGCTACATTAGTGTCCATGATGCCATACCTAGCTCCATTCGTGTCATGCAACAATGACCACTTCTCCATTGGTTTCCGACGGATCCAGTCAGAGAACTTTGCTCTCTTGTAGCTGTTGTCATAAGTGTGGTCTCCTTCCTCCTGATCCTCCACTGAATCAGGTTGGTTGCCTGACTTTTGTACTTCTAGCCTTGTCTTATCATGCTCAATCGACTCCACCTGTGTTTCCCCATTAGCACGGCCTTCTTTCTCTGCTGTATATTTCAATGTCAGCCTGTCTAGCTCCTTCCAGGTATCAATAAACTTAATTTTACGCTTCTGCTGACAAAGCAGCTTGAACATCGTCATCAACTCTTTGTCGCCAAAACACGCCAAGAAGTTTTCAGCTAGGTGTTCGATGCACCACCTGATTTGAACATCTCTCCATGGATGAGGTTCTTGCTGGTTATTCTGAATGTTATCTATAGCACTTATCAACTCCCTTCTGTACTCATGTATAATGCAGACACCAGATCTCTCCTTCACGACTCCTCGCTTGACATTTCTCAGAAACCACAATCAGCTCTCCTTAGTCTCGCCCTCAACCACAACACAAGCTACTAGAAAAGCAGTCAACAGAACCCCTTGATATTTCCCGCAAAGCGGTGTGCCTTTAATACAGAGGACAGGGCAACAATACATAAAGGCTTGTATGCATTGAGCAAACGCCCACAATATACGGTGGAGGACTCGAAATTGATCATCTTCCCATTCCAGAACCTGAACTCTGGGGGGTGATCGGACATCTTCACGGCCCGGAACCTCCTTATCCTTGATATCCAAGAAACCACCAAATATTCTTTCTTGAAGGAACCTCAGGGCATGGTTGTGTGAATCATAAAAAGTCTCGAGATAGTTATATCTTGACAAGGATTTCATCCTAGGCAACACAATTGGTGCCAACTGAGAGTAATCACCGTTTGTGGCTTTGAGCAGAACATCGTAGTGCAGGATTTCAAAGGATTCCACGTATAGCATGAACTTCTGGGCCACATTTTTTCTGCTCCTTATTTTCTTGGCAAAATAACGCCAACTTTTTTCATCTAGAATAAAATAGGAATCCCAGTCAAACCACTCTAAATTCTAGTATGGATCGAAAAATTCATCGTAAAATGAGTCAAAGACGTATTCCTTGTGGAAGCCCTTAACAAAGAGATCATGTGTTTCTGGATGGAGTCGGAAGAGCTTGAAGATCCATAGCTACAGATCCACCAGCGATATCGACTGCGGCTGGGTTGGGAACTCGCCCATTACGTATCTGCATCCATCCAATTCTTCACCTTTCCTGGTGTACACATATTTCTGTTGCCATGGTTTGCGCCCATAGTGCACGGCGATCTGTGTTGTTCCCTGATCCTGCACCAGACGGTGGGCACAACATTGACATTTAGATGTAACAGGTTCACTCGTTCAGACAAACCAAACAAGACAGCGAGACAATATGGGATGAAATGAAATGCGATTTATTCATACGAGTCGAACAACGAAGCAGAGCTGGTGGGGATGTGCTATAGTGGTGGTTAAAGAAGTACAGACCTGCGGCTTGCTAGGCTTCCTCGTTGACGCCGCGGCCTTCCGCTTCCCCGTGCCAGCAGTGGCGCCCTGCGAGCACAAAACACTGGAACATTAACAAATAGGGGAGGCGGCGAATGAAACGAGTGGTACGCGGAGGGTGGCGATGGAAACTGACGAGATTGGGGGAGGGGGACGAGGGTGTAGCGGTGGCGGCGTGTGGTTTCGCCGCCGCACTGCGGGAGCAGGACCGGGTCGACGGGCCCTCGCACTTCTCCATCGATGGCTTTGTCGGAGGTAAGCTCGGCACTGGCTTCGAGCTAGGGGACTGGAGCGGAGTCTGGTGCGCATTGGGGGAATGGAAAAGAGTCTTCCCACCGGCTGCTTCTGGAGTATGGAACTTTCCCTCCATTTTCTGCCACGGTTCAGAATGGGCAATTGACGAAGCGGTGAATCGGATCAGGTGCGGCCCGTCTCAGACCATCTCGCTCTAGCAGATCTCGGCCAACGGCCCGAATCTGGAAACTCCAGCAATTTTTCGGTTGAAGTTTGTTTTTGTGGCCGAGCAGATCGCGAATAAGGCCCCGCTTATTTTATCGTTTTAGTTACCGGTTAGATCCGAATATTACGGAGGATGTGGGGGTTTTAACAGGATCTCGATTGGTCTGTAATATTTACGTCCGTTTCTGGCTAAAATCCAGGGAACCAAGCGGGGCCTAATCGGCTGGCTTTGACATACTCCCTCCGATCCAAATGGTAAAAGATTGCTCATTTCCAAATTACAAAATGCATCTAATTTTTCATATCCACTTGTTCTAGAGATTTTGAGTTCCAAATTTGACAAACCAAAAATATTAAGTTTTCCAAAATTACTCATTTTTACTATCCCCACCATTGATTAATTGTGACAACTGCCAACGGATTTTTCCATATACTTATAAAATATAATATCCATGATCCATGAGAGGAGGAGGGTATGAATACTAATATACTAGTATACACTATGTTTGTATCCTTCACGTCCAAAAAATTATTGAATATGTGAAACAATTGAAGGATTGATAACATGAGGAAGTCCACACCAAACCAATGCCATATGCTACATGCACTGGGGCTACATTCTTCTCTCGGTAAATGCTTTACAGGTTGTACTAAAATAAATATTAATTAGATTCCATGTTTAACTCCATGCTATATTTTTTATTTGACAAACTGGCAGGAGCCTTATATACACCAGAGAAAATAAAGCGTATTCAAGATGACTACATTAAATAATCAAATTGTGTAAAAAAAACGTATAAACCACATCAGCTTTAGGTTCATCGAGGACTACTCTAAGAGATGATATTTCAGTACAAAATTACTAGCATGCTCATGTAGTGAACATATTACTCAACCCACAAATCATAAATAACTTAATATTGAATCCAACTTGCAGCACACGGTTTCTAATTGTTCACTTTATCTAGAGGTTTCTATAATTTTACTTACCCAATAATACACTGGAACCACCACTATGGTATTTGTTCAACTCTACACTTTACAGACCACGATCATGATATTTAAGTATATAAAAATATATAGGCAAACAAACATACATAGACACTGATGAGGGTTTAACTCGTCAATGCCCATTGTTATGGATTTAGGTTTTAGGCAAGGAGAGAGCGCTGGAGGCATCAGTCGGCTAGCAAACAAGCACACCGGGACGCAAGTTTTACCCAGGTTCAGGCCTTGTAGAGGTCCCTACTCCTGCTTGTCTTCTCTTGGAATTAATGAAGGAATCGAAGATTACAGAGGCGCGCAGATGCAATCTGGCGAGAGTTGTGGAAACTAGGGTTGTGTGTGTCCTCCTCACCGCCCCCTCCTAGCCTTTATATAGATAGGCTAGGTCTCGGGTAGCAGGTCGAGTCGGTTACAGAATAGGGTTTTCCCTTTGAACTTTCTATCTTAAACTTCTTGTCTCGCAAGTAATCGAGAGTCCGTGGGCCACTCGAATTCTCCACTAGGCCTTTGTAACATCGTGGGTTTCTGTCGTATCTGGACCTTGTATACCAAACTCGAGTATCTGTGGGGTATACCCATGTCAGTAGACCCCGAGTGTCCAGTGGAATCGTAGATTCGACTGGGGACTTTATGAAGTCTTTCGAGTGCATGACTGAGCATTTTACGAGTGTTTTGTTTAGGTCATAGGGATTGTTGATATGCGTGCCTGATTTATCCGATGTATCGGTATCAGTTAACTGCCTTAGGGCAAAACAACACAATCTACTCAAATTCGAGTCTCCGGACTCGAATTCGGAAAAGTGCTGGTGCAATTCGACTCAGGCCGCGGAGGTCTTATAGGAGTCGAATTCCAGTGTATAAGTGTGAGCACTCGACCCGTCCGTCAAGGCATGTTCATCGCACCTGCAAGCACGGATATATTTCTGGTAGTGCGCAGCAGATGCGTTGCCAGGCCTTATTCAGGTCTTATCTTCACGCTGTAAGCACGACATCCGAATTTTTATCATCGCGGAGATGATTCGGGTGGCCCAGGAGATGTAATCTCTTTGTAGGGAAAATATGAGGCGGAGTCGCCATATCATTCGAGTGTGGATGTTATCAACACACAGTATGATGTACAAATAATCATATAGTGCGCGACCAGTGCTCCCTATGGGAGTAGCCCCCGAGTATCTGGTTGAGACGAAGACTCAAGCGGGGACTAAAGACCTTTTGCGACTGATGTCGTCTTTTGCTGCTTGTTTCAGTCGAATTTGCTTCTAACGCTCCCTATGGGAGTTACCCATAGTCTTCAATCGAATCATAGAGTTGAGTGGTGGGTATGTCCTGAATGTTCATATACCTGCATAAAGATAAATCGTAGGGTGCGCGACCAGCGCTCCCTATGGGAGTAGCCCCCGAGTGCTCGATTGAGTCGAAGACTCGAGCGAGGACTAAAGTAGTCGAAATCTTCTGCTGCTAAAAATCAATGATGTCAGTGCTGATGATGTGATGACCTCGGTTGCCCGCGTGAGCGGCTTTGACGGGACGTGACAAGTGGTGGGTCCCACTTTCTGACTTTGATTTGACCGGGCGTGCGTAATCTTCTATTTTAACTGCGTCTCCTCAATTTCCGCGCGTAATGGGAATAGTGGAGGGACGGTTCGTGCTTCAACTTCGCCACGTGTCGATGGTGATGTGCGCCACGCATGTAGTAGGGTTTCTGCTGGCCGTTGGATGGTGTCTGCGATGAGGTTAAATAGCAGCACAGCTGCGGTAGTTTCCCTATCTGTCTTCATTGTTCTTGCCTCCATTGCCATTGTTGCTGCTCTCTGCTTCCTTGCGCACTTTCTCGTTGCGGCGCAGGACCAGCTCTGCATCTTTCCCAGCTAGTTCCTCCATTCTCACCGCCATCGGAAGATGGGCAAGAAGAAGGGCGGCTCCGCCAGCGGCCAGGACGCTTGCAAGCGGTTCCGTAGCAAGGACTCGGATTCCTCGTCACCGTCAATGCCAGAAGGCCCTTCTACTATTGTAGAGGAGCCAATCCCCATCGTTCCTGTGCGCTCCATGGCTCCTCCTGCCTGGAAGAAGCTGCGACTGCCGAAGGAATCGTCAGAGTCGGAGGAGCAATCCTTTGACCTTGATAAATTTAGCTGGTAAGTTCTGTGTTCGCAGCCTTGTTGTGATTTCTTCTTGGATTTGTTTTTTTCCTGAAGTTTTTGTTTGATGTGTTTTCTAGCCGAGCGACGTCGTCGTCTTCTGGCGACGTCCAGTTTGTGAAGGAGTCCAGAGTCACAGACTCCAAGGCCAAAGAGGTGGCTGAACGGTCTTCTTCTCCTCCATTGGCGGCCCACTCCGGGCACAATTTGTCGAGTTCTCCGCATGTTGGGGAACACCAGATTGTTACCTGTACGACTACACGGCAGTCATCTTCGGAGTCTCTAGAGGACCACATAAGCACCCTTTTGTTTGGTTTGGCAGTCAAATTTACACTTGGTGATATTTGCCGATCTTTTGTTTTCTTCTACGGCATCTCATTGTGAAGGAAGCTGCTCGTCTGGCAGAGCAAGTCCTTGCCATGGGTCGGTAGCATGCCCTGTTGGACAATCGCCACCGTGTCATCGAAGGTGAGTTTTTGGCTTCGTCTTTGTCTTTGTGAATTGTATGAATTCGATTGATGATACGCTCTGCACGTTGTAGTTGAACATAATGAATTAGTTCGCCATGCCACTGCACTCAAGAAGACGTTTGCCGCGGCGACAAAGAGTCGCGACGAGGCAATCACAACCCTGGAGGAGTGGTGGAAGCAGGAAGCGGATCTCCGTGCCTCCACTGCTGAGAGGGAGAAGTTGCTCGAAGAGCAACTTTTCTCAATTGCCAAGTCCCTCTCAGGTATCCTTTCAGCTGGATGCTGTGTTGTTCTTTCTGCTTTGACGTGTGGTAGTTGTACTAACACTTGTGAGTATATAGATGCTATCGGCTTGAGCTTTGATGCCCAGTCTCTGCGCCGCGGAGATGCGTTGGTAGGCGCGATCGCTGCAGTCGAAGACCGCAGTGTTTCCCTCCAGGAGATGCTAGGGAAGGCCAAGGATGTGCTCAGTCGCATCCGCGAGGATTTAACTCCCAAGGCTAGGCTGATCGACAACTTTGGAGACCTAGTGGAGTCCCTTGCTGGAGGTATTCCCGCGGACTTCAAGAACTCGCAGCGCTCCGTCGGCGCTACCATGGCACTTGCGATGGTGCAAGCCCATGGCATGGAGATGGACCCTGCCGCTGTTTCTGAGGTGATGCCTGTCGACGCCGGAGGCCAGCAGGTAGCGTTTGGTTCCTTCGCTGGTAGCTACGCTAAATATGGTCCTCAACTCATCGAGACACTCGCCAAGTATTCCGAGGAGCGGCAGCGAGTGAAGGAGGCGAAGGCTGCAGCGTCTGGGGGTGGTGCCGACAAGTCCGTGGCGTCGGAGACTGCCACGGATGTGATGAATCCCTCGAAGCCAAATTCGAAGTCGAAGAAACACGTTGCTCCTTAGTCTGTATATGTAATAGCTGCAGTGTTTAGCTTTTGTGTTGGAACAATGCTTTTGTGGAAGTGTCCCAGTCGAGACTTTTGATGTGCTTGAACGCATCTATGCCTTTTTTCAATGTATTCTTGGTCTCTTATTTGCTTTTGCTTGGTTCATGATAGGGTCCTTCGAGTGGTCCTTCGAGTGGTCCTCATGATCCTCTATCCACCAATGAAACCTTGGCACAACCACGCTCAAAGGTGGAGGAGTTGTCTTTGCTTTCGCGACTACGCGATCGCATTAAGAAATTGGAGCGTGAATTTCCCATCCTCCATGGTAGCGCAGATGTATGGAAGTCGAAGGCGGACAAGGCCACCGCCCGCGAGAAGTATCTCTTGGAGGAGGTGGTGCAGCTAAGTGAGAAATTCAAATGTTAGCTTTCTGCCCTCTTATCTTTTCTTTTAGTCAGTCGCAGCAACACCTTGTCTTCATACTTTGCACTTTTTTTGCTTGGTGTAGTTGTCAGTGCTCGTCATCCGCGGGATGAGAAAGACCGGATTGCCATTTGAATGAATGACCTGACCCAGGAGCAACTTCAGGCGAGTTGATACTTTTGGGTGGACCATGATCGTGCGATCGCACTTGCGACCCTGCAGGATCATGCTTCTCGAGTACTTCATTTTTTTACGAAGGCGCAGTCGTGCCTTAGGCATATCTATCAAACGGTGTTTCCGTTGGACGCCGTCCCTTCAAGCCTGTTGGATCTTCTGGCGAAGTTCCAAGATCTAAGTGTTGTTCGTGAGTGTGTGCGGCAGCAGTTAGTGCACAGTGCTAAAGGCTGCTTTATGTCGTCTGTTGCATAATCGAGATAGGGCGTTGCATTTTGTTGCCTGGCCACCGACCCCGCCGAAAGGTATGACCTAGAGCATGGTTCCGCATTACCAGGCAGTTGATCGCCCAACAGAAGAAATCGTCAACTTCTTCGAGGAGCAAACTAACGTTCTTCTGTTGCAGCAGTAGCTTTGACTTGTATCCTGCGCATAAGTGTACAATTGTTGTAAAGTTCGTATGGATATGTTGGATGTAATTAATTCCTATTGATATGTGAAGAACTTGCTAGTTGATATATTTTGTGAGTGTATTGTACTCTGCAGTTCCTTTTCGTTAGCCTGACTTGTGTTATCTCAGCGCCTTGCCAACCTGTCAGGTGCGTTGCAACTGGGTTGGTGTTTATCAAGGGTTCGATTAATGTTGTGTCAGCTACTCGGGATACTGCGATTTGTTCGTAGAACGAGGATGTAAAGGGTGGCGCAGCCCCCGAGTGATAAGATTGTCGGAAAAATAAGGGAAAACACAGGGTTTTCGGGGCACTTAGCTTTATTTATTCGTAGAATAGTACGAGGTACAATGTGTGGCTAAGTAGCCTGGCTGAATAGCCTTATTTGTAATGTTTAAACAACTAGGGGTAGAAATGACGCAAATGTGTGACGTTCCAGGGGTTGGAGTATGCGACTCCTGTCTTGAAATCTTTAAGGCGATAGGCGCCACCTGGGATTACTTCTGTAATCACGTAAGGTCCCTCCCAGGGAGACTCGAGCTTGAGATTCCCTTGTTGCTTGAGTCGCAGGACCAGGTCTCCTTCGACGAAGGATCTTGGGCATAGCCTTCTGCTGTGGTAGTTGCGGAGGCTCTGCTAGTAGATCGTTGATCTTTTAGCTACGATTTCTCACGCCTCGTCAAGAAGGTCGACGGAGTCTTCGAGTGCAAGAGTTGACTCCTGCTCGCTGTAGGCGACCACCCGCGGGGCTTTGTAGTGTACTTCTGCGGGTAGCACCGCTGCAGCACCATGCACCATGAAGAACGGGGTATATCCCATGGCGCTGTTTGGAGTTGTGCGCAGGCTCCAGAGTATGGATTGCAGCTCGTCTCGCCAGCATCCAACGGCTTGTTCGAGTGGTCGGAGGAGTCGCTTCTTGATTCCGCCGCATACGAGGTTGTTGGCCTTTTCGACTTGACCGTTGGTCTGCGGGTGAGCCACCGAGGCGTAGCTTATGTTGATTCCCAGGTTTTCACAGAATTCTTGGAACTCCTTGGAGGTGAAGTTCGTCTCGTTGTCCGTGATGATGTTGTGTGGAACCCCAAAGCGGTAGACAATGGACTCGAAGAACTTGATGGCGCTCGCTCCTGATTGGTTTGTCACCGGCATGGCCCTGATCCACTTGGTGAATTTGTCGACTGCGACTAAGAGGTAGACGTAACCTCCTCGCAAGGATTTCGAGAGCTTGCCGACCATGTCGAGTCCCCATTGCGCGAAGGGCCAAGCCAATGGTATTGGCCGGAGTTCCGCACCAGGTGTGTGCGGTTTGTCCGTGAATCACTGGCAAGCGTTGCAGTGCTGGACGATATCCTTGGCATCGCGCATGGCCGTGGGCCAGTAAAATCTAGCCCGTAGAGCTTTGGCGACGAGGGCGTAACTGTCATCATGGTGCCCGCAGGTCCCTTCATGTATGTCGAGAAAGACGACCCTTCCGTCCCCATTGGAGACGCACCGTTGGATCACTCCTGTGATGCTGCGATTGTATAGTAAACCATTGATGACGGCGAATGCCTTGGATCGTCGCGCGATGTGTCGCGCGTCAGTCGGATCGTCTGGCAGCCTCTTACTGAGTAGATATGTGATGTAGGGTTGTGTCCAAGATGGCTCGATCATCATGACGCACATTGGTCCTTCGAGTCCGGTGTCAAGCTCCAGGTCGTCGAGTGCCATTGGCTCATTGGGTGGCGTAGCCCCCGAGTCCGTTGACGCGCTTGCTTTCTTCTCTAGAGCCTTTGGCTTGATGGAGCGTTCACAGATGCGCTCGATAAATACCCCAGGTGGTATGGGGGCGCAGGTGGAGCCAATGTTGGCGAGTGCGTCCACCTCTTCGTTGCTTTCATGGCCTACGTGCCGCATCTCACAGTCGTCGAAGTCCCCTTCGAGTGTGTCGTAGAGGTCATGATAGGCGATCATGTTATCGCTCAGTGCATTGCACTCGTGCATCGTTTGGTTGACCACCAGCTTGGAGTTGCCGTAGATGATGAGCCTCTTGGTGCCACAGGCTTTCGCCATCCGCATCCCATGTATTAGAGCCTCATACTCAGCTTCATTGTTGGAGGCAATGAACTGCATTCGCATAATGTATTTCAGCTTGTCTCCCTGGGGCGATGTCAGTATGACACCTGCGCTAACTCCGTCCTTTCGTTTGGACCCATCGAAGTGCATTGTCCAGAGATAGGACATATCTGGCTTTTCGGGGCGCTGGTTCTCCATCTAGTGCACGAGGAAATCAGGGAGGACTTGCGACTTGATCGCGTCGCGCTTTTTGTATGTGATGTCTCGTGGAGACAGTTCGATTCCCCAAAGCGCGACTCTCCCGGTGGCATCACGGTTATTCAGGATGTGTCTGAGCGGGGCGTCGTTGACCACCACGATTGGGTGCTCCTGGAAGTAGTGGCGTATTCGCCTGGCTATCATGAAGACGCCGTACGCCAGCTTCTGGTAGTGCGGGTACTGCTGTTTTGTTGGCGTGAGCACCTCGCTGAGGTAATAGACTGGGCGCTGGACCCCGTGGACCTTGTTTTCTTTGGCTCGTTCCACCACAAGTACCGTGCTGACCACCTGGTTGGTGGCGGAGATGTAGAGCAATAGCGGCTCTTTATCGCGTGGAGTCACTAGTACTGGCGAGGTGGATAGTAGACGTTTGAGATCTTCGAATGCTTCTTGCGCCTTGTCTGTCCATTCGAACTTGTCAGTTTTGCGGAGAAGTTGGTAGAAGGGTAGTGCCTTTTCGCCCATTCAACTGATGAATCGACTGAGCGCCGCAATTCGCCCGGATAGCTGCTGGACGCCTCTTACGTTATTCGGCTTCTCCATGGCCAGTATGGCCTTTATTTTCTTCGGGTTTGCTTCGATCCCTCTCGCGGAGATGAGATACCCGAGTAACTGCCCAGATGGTACGCCGAAGGCGCATTTGTCCGGATTGAGCTTGATCTGGTAGCGGTTGATACGTTGTAAACGTATCTATAATTTTTGATGTTCCATGCTTGTTTTATATCTACTCTCTTATGTTTTGTCCACACTTTGGAGTACTTTTACACATTTTCTGGAACTAACCTATTAACAAGATGCCACAGTGCCATCTGCCTGTTTTCTGCTGTTTTTGGTTCCAGGAAAGTCAGAAAATTAATATTCTCGGAATTGGACGGGACAAAAGCCAAAGTCAATATTTTATCAGAAGACACATGGAGTCCGAAGGAGAGACGAAGGGGGCCACAGGGCAGCCACACCACCCTTTGGCGTGGGCAGCCCTAGGCCATGCCAGGGCATGGTGTGGGCCCCCTGGCCGGCCACCAACCTTGCCCCTTCGCCTATAAGAAGCCCCTGGGACGAAAACCCTAAATCGACCAGCCTCCAGCCACGAAAAGTTCTGCAACACCGCCGCCACCGAAGGGGAGATTCGGGGGACAAAAAGTCTCTGTTCCGACACCCTGCCGGGACGGGGAAGTGCCCTCGGAGCCATCTCCATCAATCTCCACCACCATCTCCATCGTCGTTGCTGATTCCCATGATGATGAGGGAGTAGTTCTCTCTCGAGGCTAAGGGCTCTACCGGTAGCTATGTGTTCATCTCTCTCTATGCATGATCATATTGTGATCATGAGCTTTGTAATCAAGTAGATCTACCTTGCTACTCAAGTGCTTTAATAGATCTCTGCTCTCCCCATGTGTGTGAAAGTGACAGTGTGCACACCATGGTGGCACTCAGGCTAGAGATTACAAATACTTGTTATGAGTTATATTTGGAGTTGGATGTTTCTATGAAAATTGTGGTGTTTGTTGGAACCATCTAGAGCTCAAGGTGATAGTGTGGGGTTATCTAGATGGGGAAAGCGAACTTTGATGAGTGTTGTTATAGCCCTACCATGGATTAGAGTGTCCAACCGGAGAGTAGTTCAGAGTATTATCATGAAGAGAAGATATTTATATGAGAGTGTTCACTAGAGAAAGTATGATCCCTAGGCCTTGATTCTAAACATTGAAACACCGTTTGCAACTAGATCTGTTACATGTTTTCTTGCTTCTATCTTTATTTCAGATTGCCTTTAGTCTCTTCCTACCTGTCAAGCTATTTTCTAGCACTGTTACCACTTATAATTATCCATACCACTTGTATTTCACTATCTCTTCGCCAAACTAGTGCACCTATACACCTGACAAGTGTATTGGGTGTGTTGGGGACACAAGAGACTTCTTGTATCTTGATTATAGGGTTGCTTGAGAGGGATACCTTTGACCACTTCCTCCCTGAGTTCGATAAACCTTGGGTGATCCACTTAAGGGAAACTTGTTATTGTTCTACAAACCTTTGCACTTGGAGGCCCAACAACTGTCTACAGGAATAGAAGTGCATAGACATCAGAGGTCGAGGCTGGCAAAGGTCTCGTGTAGATCGTCGATTAGCGAGGCTTCCTCTTTTGTTTTGATGACGATGTCATCAACATAGACTTGGATGTTGTGACCAAGTTGATTCTTGAGGCAGGCTTGCATGCATCGTTGATAGGTGGCTCCTGCATTTTTTATCCCGAAGGGCATCGTGTTGTAGCAGAACACACCAAAGGGCGTTGTAAACGCCATTTTCTCTTGGTCTTCCTCCTTCATTCGAATCTGATTGTAGCCTGAGTAGGCATCAAGGAAGCAAAGATGCTCACATGCCGCGGTGGAGTCGATGATCTGGTCGATTCGCGGCAACGGGAAGTGGTCCTTTGAGCAGTGCTTATTTAATGAGGTAAAGTCCACACACATTCGCAGGATATCTGTGTCTTTTTTAGGCACAAGCAGCATGTTGGCGATCCAAGTGCTTTCCTTGATCTTGCGTATGAATTTGGCGTCGAGGAGTCTGTTGATCTCCATTCCGCTGCCTTTGCTTTTGGTTTAGACAGTCGCCGAATTGTCTGCTTGACTAGCCTTGCGTCTGGATTTATGTTGAGTGAGTGCTCGGCGAATTCCCTGGGAACTCCTGGCATGTCCGCTGGACACCAGGCGAAGATCTCCCTGTGCTCACGGAGGAATTCGACGAGCTTGAGTTCCTATGCGGAACTCAAGTTGTTGGCGATGAGGGCCGTCTTGGTCGGGTCCGTTGGGTGGACCTGGACCTTTTTCGTGTGCATCGCCGAGTCGAAGGACAGGTCGGGTGAACTTGACCTGCTCAGGGGAGGAAGACTGTTGTATGTCGACTCCTTCAGTCTTGCGAGTTCCTCCTGCATGCCGAAGGACTGGGAGATTCTGTTGAATTCCCTATCGCAACTGTCGGACCTCTCGAAGTTGCCATTGATTGTGATTACGCCGTTTGGACCTGGCATCTTCATCTGCAGGTAGGCTTAGTGTGGCACTGTCATGAACCTCGCGAACACGACACGTCCGAGGATGCAGTGATATTGTGAAGGCCAGTCGACGACCTCAAAGTCGATGCGCTCTCGCCGAAAGTTTTGCAGTGTGCCAAAGATGACGTCGAGGTTGATTTTGCCTAGGGGATATATGCCTTTCCCTGGGATGATGCCGTGGAACATCGTGTATGAAACTTCCAGACACGTTAGAGGGATCCTCATCGCCTGCAAGGTGCTTGCGAACATGAGGTTAATGCCGCTTCCGCCATCCATAAATACACGACTCATGTCGAAACCCCCAATCTGCGCCTCGAGTACGAGGGGACAGTGGCCTGGACAAGGAACTTGGCGCGGGTGGTCACGCCTGTCGAAGGTGATGCAGGAGTCGCTTCCACTGAGGTACTCAGTGGTGGGAGGTGGTGAGTTTATCGCCAAGTTGACTTGGCGAGTGATGGCCTTCTACACTCGATTTGAGGGACGCCCTTTTTGGATCATCCCCATGTTGCACACGGCTCGTGGGTATGGTTCGCCTCTGTGATGCTGGACCGGTGCGGCCACGGGCGACGGTGGAGGAGCTCCATGTGCCACAGCGCCTGGGGTGGCCCCATAGCCCCTATTGACAGTGTCACGATTCATCCGGGCTAGGCCTTCGTGGAGTTTGAGGAATTCGCGGCAGTCCTTGAGAAGGTGGCTGGATTTCTTCTTTCCATCATGCTTGTCGATGTAGAAGTGAACGTTGCAGGGCCCAGACAGCTTGTCCTCGATAGATGTTGCGGGTGCCTCTTCGCGAGTGCGGCGTTGCCACACTTGTGTGGTTTTTTCGCTGTCGCGGTATCCACCACTGCGGTATCCGCTGTTGCGGTTGTCATCGCGTTTGTCGGCATAGCCGGCTGCAACCATGTTGACTTCGTCGCGGTCATCGTAGACACGCATTCGACATTTTCTTCGGCGATCGCGTCTGCGTCCAAGGTCGTCGCCGTCGTTGGAGTATGTGCGCTTCTTCACCGAGTCTTCTCCGTCAGCCCACCAATTCGTGATTTCCATTAGGTGGTCGATTGTTTTGAGCTTCGAGCGGCCCAGCTCCTCCATGAGCTCTATGCAGCGAACGCCGCCATTGAACCCGTCGATTGCGTGGTCCTCCGAGATGTTTTCTGCGGAGTTCTTGATGATGGACCATATCTGGATGTACGAATGTAGCAATTTGCCCGATCTTTACTGGCAGCTTCTCAGCTCTTCGATTGATGCGGGCCTTTTGTAGGTTCCCTTGAAATTGCGCACGAAACTGTAGACCAGCTCTTCCCAGCTGCGAATGGATCCGTGCGGGAGATTGTTGAGCCATGCGGGCGGCGCCCTGCAGCTGTAGCTGCAGACATTGCATCGCCGTGCTTCGACTCCCGCCGTGTAGTCTGACGGAGGAGATGTGGTCCTCCAACCAGATTTTCGGGTCCTGTAGACCATCAAATTTTGGGTTCTATGACGGTAGTTTGAACCCTTTAGGCATTCGCTTCTGCCTGATGGCCCTGCTGAAGCATCTGGCACTGCAGAGCTCAGTCTCGTCCTCTTCTAAGTTAGTTGAACGAGCGTGTCTTGCCCTTGATTTGTCGATTTTGCACTGCATGAGGTCATCGCGCGCATCGTAGTCGCGATCGTGCCGCCGTGAGCGGCGACGCCGAGACAGATCGTGGCTATCGTCGCTAGACGAAGGCGAAGAGTAATGTTTTGCCAGAGCCTTGCTTTTCTTTGGCTCCGGTGCAGGCTCTTTGTCAAGGGCTGCCTCGACTAGCCCCAAGCCCGCGATCGTAGATCGGTGCATGGCAGCTCGTGGATCTCCAGCTGGCGGCTAGTTGTTGACGAGGTACATGGTGGCCGTCGTTACTGTGGCTTGTGGCGTCTTCGGGAGCACGTTGCCCCGTGTATCCACCGTCATGGAGCCGAAGTCGAGGACTTTCGTAGCCTCCATGCGCTCCTCCTCGGTGAGGTGGGCCAGTCAAGATCTTCTCTTGTTGGCCAGGTACTCGTTGCCTTTGGAGGAGGATCCTCCGTGGGAGGAGAGCCCGGCTCGCCGAAGGCTTGATTCGTCCGCCGTTTTTTTACGCGCCTCGAGTTGCGCGATTGCATATAACTGGCGTATGTATTCCTCCTTCAGTAGCCAATGGTAGCCCATCAGCGGTCCCATGCCGCTCCATTATTGACAGGCGCGCTGTTGCCACCGTTGGTAGGGCCGCTGTTGGGCATACTGCCGTTGGGTGGTCCGGTGTCGTTGGACGTGCTGCCGTAGGACGGTCCGGTGCCAGATCCGGTCCTAACGTTTTCGCGATTGGCGGTAGTGTCGCCTGTGTTGATGACTGCGCACATGAAGTGGTTGGGGAAGTTGTTTCTCTCGCAACTTTCAGATCCAGAGCCATCGGCTCCGTCTTCCCTGGCCAGGTCGCCCAGACCGGATCTGCGACTGTTGTCGCTGTCCGTGCCCCCAGCTGTTGCTGAGGCATTAAGCTCGCTGAGGGTGCCGATTGGTGGAGGGAACCACGATGCTGGAGCAATCGCGGGTGCCGTCGTCTGGAAGCGGAAGCTCCCAATCGGCAGACTGATTCCATCGCCCACGGACTTGAAAGCCGGGCGAGTGGTCGGCGTGTGGATGGTGAAGTCGAACGCGCTGAAGAGCTGGCGAATCTCCGCTGTTGCGGAGTTATAGATCGCGGTTGATGGGGCCGAAGAAGCCGCGACATCAGCACTCCCAATTCCCACATACGGCGCCAATTGACGAGGGTTTAACTCGTCAATGCCCATTATTATGGACTTGGGTTTTGGAGAAGGAGGGAGCGCTGGAGGCATCAGTCGGCTAGCAAACAAGCACACAGGGACGCAAGTTTTACCCAGGTTCAGGCCTCGTAGAGGTCCCTACTCCTGCTTGTCTGCTCTTGGAATTAACGAAGGAATCGAAGATTACAGGGGCGCGCAGATGCAATCTGGCAAGAGTTGTGGAAACTAGGGTTGCGTGTGTCCTCCTCGCCGCCCCCTCCTAGCCCCTTTATATAGATAGGCTAGGTCTCGGGTAGCAGGTCAAGTCGGTTACAGATTAGGGTTTTCCCTTTGAATTTTCTATCTTAAACTTATTCTTGTCTCTCAAGCAATCGAGAGTCCGTGGGCCACTCGAATTCTCCACTGGGCCTTTGTAACGTCGTGGGTTTCTGCCGTATGTGGACCGTATATACCAAACTCGAGTACCTGTAGGTATACCCATGTCAGACACAAACACAAATTTATACAGTATGTAATTTATACTATTGTGTATACAAGTTCACGGAGAAGTTTTATTACAACATACAATTTATAATCAAAAGAAACAAACGTTGCAGTGATATATATTGTGATGTGCTTAACTATGGCATTGAAGTAATAGAAATAACTTATTAAGAGTATAATATGATAAAATAAGCTTAGAATAAGCATAATTTTATGTAAATTATAGATATTTAAATTTGCACGTATCGAAAATTATAAATGTTTAGTATACAGTTCAGTTTGTCCAATTGAAACATTCACAATCTCGATTAAATGTATAGCAATTAAGCTTAGAGAAAAATCAAAAAGCTTTAGGTTTTACTCCTTCTTTAGATTTATCACACGGTAGCATACCTATCAATCAATTGAAGTAGTACAATACCTCACACATTGAAACGGGAATATGTTTAGAACAATTACTCACACATTCAATCGACGTGGAATTAGTGGCGGATCTAACATGTAAGAGTTTGGTTCAAGTCAACACAATGAATTTGTGTTAACCTAGACTAAATTGTTACTTAGCACCGTTTGACGCTTAGTTAATTCTCAAAGTTCTCAAAATGTTGTAGAGATTAAACTATTGATTCAATTTGCTAGTTTCGTCCCTACGTGGAATGGTTTTGTATTTTTCAAAGATATATGGGGCCGGATCGTGAGAATATGGTCTATGGGCTTATACTCATCCTGTCCGTGAGTATCTAGGCCCAAAGTTTGATGCCTTTATTATATATAGTGTTTTTCAAGAATACTATTTTTTGCGAAAAAGACCACCGATCTATTAATAATCATCAATAGCAGTACAAAGAATCCTAAAAATAATAAAATTATAAATAGGTCATTGGACAAGCTAACCTAGCCTACACGCACTAGAGCGAGCCGAATGCATGCCACCGTCCTCATCCATCACTCACTGGTAGGGGGACAAAGCTTGTCGTGTTAGAGTTTGTGTTGTAGTAGACCGACACGAAGTTGTCGTGCTAAGTCTCCAAAGGGCCAACACACTAGAGCAACAACCATCATCAAAGATGAAAACCATGGATAAGAAGGGACAAATTTGCAACCACACAGGAAGTGGATATACAACTCAACCATCCAGATTCAAATCCTCACGGACACGAATTTGGGTTCTTATATTATTTAAAAAATCAAACTCGCTCTGGAGACTTCCTCCGCCGCTTTCCTTTCAAAAAAAATCTACAACCACACCAACCGACACGAATACTGACTAGATCTCCTGAGAGGAGACCCACTAAGAAGACAACTCCACACGCCCTACGCCCGTGCAAGGCGCATCGTCGTGTCAGTGATAGGGCAAGGAGGATATTTTTCTAACTTTAGGATGTAGTCACCACCTCATCATATCGAAGAAGACATTAAAAATACCTTAAAACAAAGAATGGAAACCTCTCGCTGATGAGTGGATGTGGTTGGTCTGTGGCACCTCCGAAGCCCTAAGACTACCGGAGGCGGGGCGAACCAGCGTTGTCTCCGGCGGAGGGATGAAACCCTAGATTGATTTTTGGTTTCTCCTGTCACTGCCATGGTGGCTTGGCCGTACCGGTTCGCTTAATAGTTGGAGGCCTATCTTTTTCTATTTGAGAATATTTTGATTGGTTTAACTCAGGCATGGAGGAGGTCTGAGGAGGTAGTGGCTTTGGCTTGCGTGATTCGATAAGGAGAGGGAGATATCATCACGACGCGAGCATTAGAGAAACTCCAACAGCCGCACTAAAACTCGGCACTGTAAAAATAACCGTTGATTTAGCGCGCGCAGCACATTTCCCTTCTCTACCAGGCGCGCGATAATCGTGCGCGCTCTAAAAAAACCGGCGCGCGTCATTTGCCCCCGCGCACACCCCAAATTTGGTGTCCGGCCGCCAACGCGCGCTACCTCTCTCGCTCGCGCGCGAACACCCATCCGCCGCTGAAACTTCCTCCGCGCCGTGATTCCCTCCTCGACTACGCGCATGCCGGCGACTTTCTAGCAATGGATCCATCCTCCACATCACCGTAGTACTCGGTCCACGACGATGGCATCGGCGCGGGACTTCCAGCGGTGGCAAACCTAACCCTACCACTGTCGCCGCCACTAGCGCCACTGCGCCTCCACCGCCGAAAGGAAGGGATAACACTGCCGGCGCCAACAAGCCGGCCAAGAGGGTGACCTCTTGCCGCCCTCCTACAGCGGCGCGTACACAGGCGTCTGCGCCAGCTCCCCGTCAGCCACCACCACAACCGCCGGCGCCGGCTCCGCAAATGAGCACGCGCCAACTGCTCGATACATGGACAACAAGGTAAAAACTCGTCTTTTCAGCATCGTAGATGCATGTGCCATGGATTCTAGTGTTGGCATATTCATATGTGGTTATTTTACATTGTAGTGTTGACGATGAGATATTCATGGCACACATGGATGTTGGCTCATCTTTCGACGCCAAGCAAGGAAATGGCAAATAAGAAGAGTATGTGGTGCATGAGCATGGTGAAGGTTTGACTGAGCCGTCGGTTGGTAGGACGGTCAACTACATCACCGATGAGGATAGGTTGCTATGTCGAGCATGGTTGGTGGTTGCCACGGACCTGGTGGTTGGCACCGACCAATCAAGAGGCACCTATTGGGCGAGGTTAAAGGACTACTTCGATGCACGCAACACAAGTGGCAATGAGCACACTGATCGTTCTCTTCGATCCTGGTGGTCAGTCATAAACATCGATTGTCAAAAATGGGTCAGTGCTTTGGCGGGGGTCGACACAATCAATCCAAGTGGCACGACTTTGGATGATAGGGTAAGTTGTTCATTAGGTGATTCTATCTCATGTTTAGGCGCATATGTTTGTTGATATCCGTGACTCATTCTTATCTTATGTTCACCATGTAGAACACCATTACCCAAAATTTGTTCTAGGATTAAGGGAGGAAACACAAGAAGGAGAGGAAGATTATTGGCAAGTCATTTGTGCTCCACTATTGCTATGACAAGCTGGTGAACAAGGAGAAGTGGAAAAGCCGTGATGGGTTGGATGTGCACAACTTAGGGATGAATACCACCGAAGCAAAAGCCACCACAATCATAGATGATGATGCATCAAGTGATAAAAACAAGAAGAGAAGGTGCACTCCTCACTCGGTTTGCATTCATGAAGAGGTCCGTGCTTGGAAGGAAGTCCGCCAAGGAGTTGATGAGGGGAAAGAAGGCCGGTGATGATGACATACCAAAAGCTATGGATAGGATGGCCAATTCAAGGTTGGAGTACAACGAAGATAAAAAGTTGGCAAGGACCATGGAGGCTGAGGCCGAGGCGCATAGGGTGGCTTTGGAGGAGAGGATTGTGGCCGCCGAGGAGAGGAAGTTGGCCTTGGAGGAGACGAAGGTGGCCGCCGCCGAGCAAGCGTGCCTATTGGAGGAAGAGAGGAACCTCTTTACCATTGACACGTCGAACATGGATGAAAGGCAAAAGGAGTACATAAACCTTGCTCGTGATGAAGTGTTGGCCAAAAAAATAACGACGGCGGACCATTTGAAGGCCCAAAGTGAAGGAATGAATGCATTTGGAGGCATGGGTGGCTTTGGAGGCTATGGAGACATGGGAGCAACACCGGGGGCTTTTGGAGGCATGGGAGCAATACCAGGGGCTTTTGGAGGCATGAGGGCAACACCGAGGGCTTTTGGATGCTATGGTGGCATGGGGGCAATGGAGCTCGGAAGCATGGGAGGCATGGGACTTGGAGACATGGGAGCACCTCCAGGGGGATTCATGGCCTCCTTGATGAATCCATCACCTAGGATCAATATTGATGGCTATGGCATGGCCTTCTTGGTGAATCCATCATCTTCTGTCAATGTTGATGGCTATGGATATTTATCACATGCCAATGATAAGTCCATTTTGCATCACTATTCTATGTCTTAATTCACTATTATTCATTGATATATTTCGTATTGAGAGGTGATACTTATGTTATTTCATCTATTTTTGCATGGTTGATGACTTTTGGAGCATGGACCGCTGCAGTCAGGATTCTGATGGAAAAGGTGTTGTTTGGAGGCAAAATTCGCGAAGATCAGAAAATCCGGGAAAATATACGGAAAATCCTATTTTTCCAAAAGACTAAGGATGCCAGAAGACGGAGTGGAGATGGGCCACAGGGGGCCCACACCACCCCTTGGCGCGGGCAGCCCTAGGCTGCGCCAGGAGGTGGTGTGGCCACCCTGGCCCACTCCAGCCTCTCCCCTTTGGCATATATCATCCTCCCGAAACCCTAAGACTCGGGGAGCAACCACAAAAGGATTCCGCCGCCTCTGCGGGGCGGAAAACACCGAGAGAGAAAGATCTCTCCGGTAGACAGATTTTTGCCGGGGGAATTCCTTCCTGGAGAGGGGAGATCATCTCCATCAACACCACCATCAAGGTGGACTTCATCGGGATCATCATCATCACCACCATCATCACCATCAGCACCCTCATCACCATCTCCATATCGCTGTAACAATTGAGTTGGATTTTGCATTAGTTCATAGGGGAAACTTTCCCGATGTTGATTACTCTTTGTAGTTGATGCTATTGAGTGAACCATTGAATTATTGTTTATGTTCAGATTGTTATACATCATTATTCCATCTCTGATCATGATCCATATGATGTCTTGTGAGTAGTTCGTTTTGTTCTTGAGGACATGGGAGAAGTCATGTTGTTAGTAGTGGAGTTGTGTTGAGAAAGATTCAATAGATTGTTACTTAAGTTGTGGTGTACTTCTTCTAGTGATGTCGTGTGAACGTCGACTACATGACACTTCACCTATATGGGCCTAGGGGAATGCATTGTGTATTTGGCTACTAATCATAGGGGTTGTCGGAGTGACAGACACCTGAACCCCCGTTAGGAAACCATTGCACAAGGGACGTAAGGGTCTTAGAGTTTAAAGTAGTGGTTAGGTTTCTACCTTAATTACTTTCTTGTACTTACGGATGTTTGCAAGGGGTATAATCACAAGTATGTATTAGTCTTGGATGGGGCGGTACATTAGCACAGGTTCACCCACACAACACTTAGCAAGCTAAAGAAGATTAATCAACTATATGAAGCGAACGCACTTGACAGTCTTCCCATGTGTCCTCGAGAACGTTTGGTCATCTTAAGTAATACAGCCGGCCTGTCCTTTGCTGCATAAAGGATCGGGCCACTTGCTACATTTATTCCTACTGTCTTTTATTTACTCGTACTTTGTTTACTTGCTTTATCGAAAACCCCTAAAAATCCGTTTGCTAAGTATTTGCAGAGAATTCCTGATCCATACCACTAGCCAGCACCTTCTGCTCCTCGTTGGGTTTGACACTCTTACTTATCAAAAATATTGCGATACACCCCCTATACTTGTGGGTCATCAAGACTATTTTCTGGCGCCGTTGCCGAGGAGTGAAGCGCTATTGGAGAGTGGAACTGGTAAAGGAAACTTCTACTGTGAGTATTGTTTACTTCTGCTAGTTGCTTTATTTTCGTTATGGATAATTCGTTGAGTTTCTTATTTGGTAATGCTACTACCATTGCTAAGGTAGTAGATAAGCCACCACCTACTGAGAATGATGTTGTCAAAATACCTACAAGAATTATTGATCGTGTTATGGATAACTACTATGTTGGGGATGGAACTGTCCATCCCGATGATCATTTACTCTTTATACACGAATTATGCGAGTTGTTCAAGTGTGTAGGTATTACTACAGATCAAGTTAAGAAGAAGTTATTCTCATTATCACTAAAAGGAAGAGCTGAGGAATGGTATAAGCTGCTGAAGAATGGTCAAGCTCTGGAATGGGAGGAAATAGTGCCTCTCTTTTATTCAAAGTTTTATCCTCCTAGTGAGATTCATAAAGATCGGAATCAAATATACAACTTTTGGCCTCTTGATGGAGAGAGTACAGCTCAAGCTTGGGGGAGATTGAAGTTACTAATGCTCAAATGTCCCATTCATGAGCTCCCCAACAATATTATTATCAATAACTTTTATGCAAGGCTCCCTTTACATGACAAGGATTTATTGGATGCTTCTTGCGCTGGATCATTCACTCGCATGGAAGAAGAAGCTAAATGGGATCTTCTGGACCGTATTCAAGATAATGCTGAAGCTTGGGAGAATGACAAAGGTAGAAAGTCAGGTATAAATTATGATTATGAATGCATTGAATCTTTTATGGGAACTAGTGACTTTCAAAATATTAAAAATGCTTATGGTTTAGACTCTCAAGCTATTGCTTCTTATTTTAAGGCTTTTGCTTCCTATATTGAAGTGCCTAAAAAGAAGTGGAATAAGTATCATGAACCTTATAAAGATGTTGCTAAGAGTGTTCCTGCAAGAAATACTGAAGTTTATACTGCTAATCGTGTTTTACCTGAACCTTATATTGAGAAAATGCCTTTTCCAGTTAAGGTAAAGGAACATTCTATGATAGCTAGTATGGTTAATGAAAGTACAAGTAAAGCTGTTGAACCTGATAAACAAAGGGTTGATGAACCTATAATAGCAAATGTGAAAGACTTTGTTACTAAATATGAAGAAGAGAGACACACTATCCTTTGTAAGGATACCTCTAATATTGTTTCACAAAGTAGTGTTATGAGAGCTAGTATTCCTGTGTTTTCTGTTAGAATAAGTAATCATTGCTATGATGGCTCTTGTGATAGCTATATTGTTAAGTTTGTGCATGATACTTAAAGTTATTACGAGAGAGGAAAAAGTGTTCTTATGCATATCAATAATATCAAGTTTCCTCATTTTATGCTGAAAGTTTTTATGTTGCACTTTTTTTGCCTTCTTATGCAAGTAGCCTCTGGTTTCAACAACTTGTTTGTTTACAAAATTCCCTTGCATAGGAAGTAGGTTAGACTTAAATGTGTGTGAGTTTTTGCATCTTAATGCTCTCTTTCGCTTCAATTCATATTCCTGAGTGAGCATCTTCAAAATTATCTTGCCCATCTTAATGGCTATAAAGAAAGAGCTTTTTTGGGAGACAACCCAATTTGTTTTTGCTTTTAGTTTGTTTTTGTTTATTTGACTCTTGGAAGTTATTACTTCAGGTAATAACCGCTCCTTATCCGTTCTATTTGGTTTTTGTGTCAAGATCAACCTCTAATGAGAGACAAGTAATATTTGGGGAAGTTGCTGTCCCGAAACAGATTTTTGTGCTTCACCGTAAAAATTCGTGAGAGATCTCTGTATGTCGGATTGAGCTGTAATTGTTTGTGCTTCTGCCCCAGGTTGTTATTTAACTTTCGTTAGTTTTGCACTTTTTGATTTGAGCAACATAAGATTTTCGAAAAAATTGATCTTTACCTGCTGGTCTGTTTTGACAGATTTTGCCACTCTTGCATTTGCTTCTTTATTCGATTTCCTTTTTGGGTTTTTGAAGGGAGTTGCTACAGTAGCTTATGTTTTGATGGTTTTCAGTTGAAATTGGACTCAAAAGGTTTTATCACTTCATTTATACTAATGTTGCTAATGAGAACTATGTGAAGTTTTGTGTGAAAGAAATATCCAGGAAGTGGAGATAATGGTGTAATAAGGAAGAGAAGGGTTTTATGACTCAAGTAATAAGTGTACAAATATGAAGATACTGATGATTATTCAAGTGGAGACTCCGGAAGAATCCACTAAATACCAAATTCAGAGACATGCAGAGTCCATGTTCAAATAGGTAACGGTTCTGGTAAGAAAGGTTCCACGAAAATACAATCCAACTATGTTTTTGCAGTTTTCAGTCAATAAGGAAAGCTATGAAACGAAAAAGGGACGGAAACGGAGCCAAGGTGGCTCTCACCGCCCTGTGGCGCGGGCCCACCCCTGGCCGCGCCACCAGGTGGTGAGTCCACCCCGGACTCCGCCTCCGACTCGTTTTCTCCTAGTACCTTCCTTTTGACATGAAACTTCGTAATATATAACCCCTCGGATCTTCCGAGGTTCGTATATCGTGTTTTCGTTTCGATCTGTTTCTGCCAGGACATACTCTTTGAAATCTTAGAAGCACAATGGTGTCTGCCAAGGATAAAGGAAAGGAGCCTATGGAGGAAGACCTCCAAGACCCCGGGCAGGAGAAGGAGATCAACAGTGAAGGTGAAGAGGAGGCAAAGCATACCGGCACTACCATGCAAGCATTGGAGTGGTGGCAAACCCAGCCATTGGAGGGAAGCCTCCTCATCACCATTCAGATCCCTAGTCACTTCCTCCATGCACCAAGAATCCTTTCCATACCCTTATCCATGAGCATCAATACCAGAATATGCCCAAGGGGAAATTACCCTCCAATTGGGATTTGCCTCGTTCTAGCCATGCAGGAAAAGAAGACTTCAAGGAGGAAGAGTGGGGAAAGAATAGCAAGAGCTGGAATTCTCAACACGACATGATCATGAGCCGTATTGAGCACAACTTGGAGTTGATTCGTACTCTCACTTTCGAGATTGAGGACTTGTGGAAATTGATCAGAGAGCTCATCGAGAGGATACCTCCACCTAAGGAGTAATTCGTCATCAGGTTTGGCATCCCCTTGGTTTGTTCCAAGCTTGGGGGAGTGTCGCGGTATCATATCACTATCTTCTATCTTTTACCTTATTAGTAGAGTCATATCATGAATAGAGGAGTTATTATGTAGTATGGTTTGCATTATGGAAGTGTCCCCTCTCTCGTTAGATATGTATCCCTTGGTGTGAGTTGCCATTATGGAATATTAATGAGAAGTTCTATCATTCACTCTTTTTCATATCTTATATTAGTTTTCAATTCGTGGTTATATGATTGATCTTGTTGTTGGTATTGGTATCACTTTTGGATCATTGAGTTAATTTAGTTGGTTTTGGCAAACCTGGCTCGGTTAGTAGCACACTATTTTTGAGAGTTGAAAGAAAAGACAAAAGTACCTCTAAAGAAGAATAATTTCATCATCTTTCTTTCTTGATTTGCTCATAAGTCTAGTATTCTCTAGTTAAGATCTTTTGTGCTTCCAAGGAAGATTGCATGTTTGTCTTTATCACTTGTATGTTTGTTTGTTTCCTTCAAATCTTGTACTTGCTACCCAGCCTTGCTAGCCAAAAACCTGTACTGAGAGGGAATTCTTCTCGTGCATCCACCTCCTTAAAACCAAAACCTTTGCCATTTGAGTCCACCATACCTACCTAGTAGCATTATTGCTATTCCAAGTAAATTCTTGTTTTATCTACCTCCCAAATTAAACTTGTTATGTGAAAATCAGTGATTAAAGCTCTCACGAACTTGATGGCACTCTTTACTTTCTTGCATTTAATAAACTTGAACCATTGTCCTCACCTATGTTGCGTATATGCTTGCGCTTTGTAAGTTGTGAATTAGCAGAACCATGTTGTCATGGGGAACGCTTTCAACATTGCATTGGTACTTTGTACCTAGTTGATGTCATGTTCTTTTGTCTATGATGTCGTCGGTTTGAAATGAAGGGGAGCTTGTAAGTCCATGGAGTTATGCATGTGTGTTAGAGAAACGCCTGGGCCGCTGGTCTAATCCATGCTGACATGGTGGAAACCTGCAGCGTAACCATAACGAGTATCTATGAAGCATTCTTCTTATAAAAAAAGAGTTAGAGATTGAGAAAAAGAAAAAAGAGATTATGAAAAGAGGAAAGAGAGAAAAAAGCACCATATTCCCATGGTAAATAAGAAGATTGCTGAGATACTTGTTGTCTGCTTGCCTTGTCATTTTGATATGGGGATTCTTCCGTATCATCGGGCAAGGGGTACCCTGTTGGCGGTTCTCTATGATACACATATGCTTACGATGACAAGAACTTACCGGTGACTAAACTTGAGTAGCATGAGGAGCGGCCCTCGTATTCAAGGGACATGAGATTTTCAACTTACAACTTGTCAATGCATATCCTCATATTTGATCACTTTAACCTTAACCACCAAAAGATGCCTATGATAGGGGTAATGAGAGCTGAAAGCTAGTAAGTATCATAATTTTTGGGAGCTCTTTATGAGACTTGCAATCCCTGCTTCCCTCTACGAAGGGCCTTTCTTTTACTTTGTAGTTGAGTCAGTAAACCTATTCCCTTCTATCTCAGCAAGTATTTTGAGTTGTTGTGTTTCTTTCATTCATATGATGATTTATTCACTCATGTTTCTTATGTTCCTTGCTTTGCACTTTGCTCTTATCTTGATGTTTACTACTTTGAAAGCTATCTTTGAAAACCAGCTATTTGTGAACTCCAGCAAATTATCAACTATTCTTCGACCAAGAGCTAAGTTTGTCATTACCAATTATGATTCACTTTATGTATCTTTATTGTGTTTCCTTTACTCATTACAAGTTGAGTTATATAATAGTGAGTTGTCTTCTATTATGATCTATGTATTTGATGAATGTGATGCTTCTTGTCCGTATTCTTTTATCGACTCTTCACTCCATAAACCTGAGGCCATGTTTATTGAGCTCAGTTTTGCTTGGGGACAAGCAAAGTCTAAGCTTGGGGGAGTTGATACGTCCATTTTGCATCACTATTCTATGTCTTAATTCACTATTATTCATTGATATATTTCGTATTGAGAGGTAATACTTATGTTATTTCATCTGTTTTTGCATGGTTGATGACTTTTGGAGCATGGACCGCTGCAGTCAGGATTCTGATGGAAAAGGTGCTGTTTGGAGGCAAAATTCGCGAAGATCAGAAAATCCGGGAAAATATACGGAAAATCCTATTTTTCTAGAAGACTAAGGATGCCAGAAGACGGAGTGGAGATGGGCCACAGGGGGCCCACACCACCCCTTGGCGCGGGCAGCCCTAGGCCGCGCCAGGAGGTGGTGTGGCCACCTTGGCCCACTCCAGCCTCTCCCCTCTGGCATATATCATCCTCCCGAAACCCTAAGACTCGGGGAGCGACCACAGAAGGATTCCGCCGCCTCTGCAGGGCGGAAAACACCGAGAGAGAAAGATCTCTCCGACAGACAGATTTCTGCCAGGGGAATTCCTTCTCGGAGAGGGGAGATCGTCGCCATCAACACCACCATCAAGCTGGACTTCATCGGGATCATCATCATCACCACCACCATCATCACCATCAGCACCCTCATCACCATCTCCATATTGCTATAACAATTGAGTTGGATCTTGCATTAGTTCATAGGGGAAACTTTCCTGGTGTTGATTACTCTTTGTAGTTGATGCTATTGAGTGAACCATTGAATTATTGTTTATGTTCAGATTGTTATACATCATTATTCCATCTCTGATCATGATCCATATGATGTCTTGTGAGTAGTTCGTTTTGTTCTTGAGGACATGGGAGAAGTCATGTTGTTAGTAGTGGAGTTGCGTTGAGAAAGATTCAATAGATTGTTACTTAAGTTGTGGTGTACTTCTTCTAGTGGTGTCATGTGAACGTCGACTATATGACACTTCACCTATATGGGCCTAGGGGAATGCATTGTGTATTTGGCTACTAATTGTAGGGGTTGCCGGAGTGACAGAAACCTAAACCCCCGTTAGGAAACCATTGCACAAGGGACGTAAAGGTCTTAGAGTTTAAAGCTATGGTTAGGTTTCTACCTTAATTACTTTCTTGTACTTACGGATGTTTGCAAGGGGTATAATCACAAGTATGTATTAGTCTTGGATGGGGCGGTACATTAGCACAGGTTCACCCACACAACACTTAGCAAGTTAAAGAAGATTAATCAACTATATGAAGCGGAAGCACTTGACAGTCTTCCCATGTGTCCTCGAGAATGTTTGGTCATCTTAAGTAATACAACCGGCTTCTCCTTTGCTACATAAAGGATTGGGCCACTTGCTGCATTTATTCCTACTGTCTTTTATTTACTCGTACTTTGTTTACTTGCTTTATCGAAAACCCCTAAAAATCCATTTGCTAAGTATTTGCAGAAAATTCCTGATCCATACCACTAGCCAGCACCTTCTGCTCCTTGTTGGGTTCGACACTCTTACTTATCGAAAATACTGCGATACATCCCCTATACTTGTGGGTCATCAGCCAACACCACAAACACCACCGTCCAAGACTCCCAAGGAGAAGAAGCACAAGATGGAAGTGGAAATGGCAATAGCTATGATAATGTTGACAAATGATGTGTCAACATGTTAAATTAGTGTTGAACTTGGTTGTGTGAAATTATCATTTTTATTTGAACTATATCCTAAATTTGTGTTAAACTTGGTTGTGTGAGACAAGCATTTGGTATTTATTGAGAGCCATTTGTTGTTCTATTTATTTTGTTTTGTTTGATCTCGTTGATGCGTTATGAGTTGTGAAAGCTGTTTGCGCTGGCGCACGCTGCATTTTAGCGCGTCTGGTAGGGAGCATATTTTGTTCTATTTTAGCGCACCAATTTTAGCGCCTCTGCCGGAGGAGAAACATGCGGATCGCGCGAAACTCGGATCGCGCGCGCCGCAAAGCAATTATAGCGCGCCGAGTTTTAGCACAGCCGGGAAGAAATCTTGAAAAAATTCTCAGTGGGATCAGTGCTATTAGAGATATTAAAACTGGAACAAACGCGAGGCCTCTCATGAGCTAACCAGTTTCAGCCGTCCGAGTGCACCATCTGTTTGTTTTTGGCCGTTAAATACACTTCAATTCCCGCACTGGCCCAGCTATCCCTAGGAACGCTACTCTGGGCATCAAATTGGCCCGTTCCGGTTAACTGGGCCCAGAAAACCCTAAAGACCATGTACTGAGTGACCTAAAGGGGTTGGGTGATCGAAGGCATGGCCAAGGCGAAGGCGAGGACTCCATGGCTCTGAGTCCGTGCGTCGCCTCCAACACGCCGCTGCTCTGGACCAGTTCCGTCGCCTCCAAGCTCCGAGTCATACCCATCCCTCGATCCCACCTCTCTCAACGAGCTCGCCTCCGGCCACTATCCTCCACTTCGCGAGCCTGATTCCTGTCACGTCACGACACAGGTCGCCTCCCTCTCGCTGCTGATCTGGACCAGGTTCGTCGCCCCACGCCGCCAAGCTCTGAGATACTCCACGAAGCCGCCCAGTGACCAGTTTGTGGGCGCCCTCCTGGCCTCTGTGCCGGATACAGCCCTGACATGAATCTATGTTGAATAGTTCTCTGCACACCTGCCAGTAGTGCTCCAAGAGAGGGGAAGGAAGTGCTCTTCTGGCATCTGCTTGTTAGTGAAAAGGATGTCGGGCTTATGTTCGATCTAGATAAGATCATCGCTTGAGGTGAATACTCAAATTGTTCTTAAATTTCCTTCTATGTGGTTTATTAGCTTGTTTGTTAGGTGGTATTTGATAAACATAATCAGTCTAAATAATCACATGATACAACGTGATGCAACGTTATGTGCCCCTTGCAAAATGGAAGTCTTAAGTTCTGATCTATGCAACCCGTATGCTTGCGTGCATCCTGCACCATTCAAACTTTGGTCTTTTGGAAAGAAGTATATAGTTGCTTTAAATTGTTTGTATTTTTGAGGTTTCAACTAGATGCGTGTATGATGATAGTAATTTACTATGCAGTTATGCACTAATAGACATGGGCTTGAGCCAAAAAGAGGCCAAATACTATACCTGTTGCAAAATGCACAAGATGCATAATTATGATTGTTGCAGCTACTGCATAGCCAGTCCCCTTCGTGCCATTTTGCTCTGGTAAGGCGCAAAAACATACATACTCAGTTAGCTTCTTCATGTCCAGTGCAAAATTAGTAGTAACTTGCATAAGAAGCACTTCTCAGGATCCATTCATTTACCAATGGTGACACCTAAGATAGTGCCACGAGACATCATATAGTTCTACAAGAGTTAGTTCGTAATAACTAGACAGTATTCAGTATCCATTTCAATTTTACTGTGCTATCAACATAAAATGGTCATGCAAATAATCATAGAACAATAAAATGGTGGCATAACTTTGTAACCACTCTCAAATTTTATATTTCAACAAAACCTATATATTTAAGATGTTTCTCGACTGGGTAAAAAGAAGATGTTTCTCAACGATTCTGACTAGTTCTGCTCATGTATAATTTTCTTTTAACAATGCTCATAATCTCTTATTCAGTTTTTACAGTTTATTTTTTTTTGAGTCACACGTACTTGATTTTTTTAACCCTTTCACATTTGAACTGTTCTTCCATTTGTCATTCCACTAGAGATTGTTACATCAATTAAGATGACACTGCAAGACAAGTACAGTAACCTTTTGATGCTACCCTGACCGGTGTCTTGACCATATTAACATTTTCAGAGCTGATAATGCACTAAAGCACATGCACAATTTTTGTACTTGGTTTCCTACTTGGACTTAAGATGCAACAGGACCAATTTAATGACTACTACAATTGTTCAGTTTGTCACATATAAGCATTTATGATTTATGAGAAATATTACCCTTGTCCAAGTACACCCTGAAACTTGTCCAGAGGGTGATGTCGTTGAGTTCCCATTGTCATACCCCGAATAAGCTGTCTGTCCAGCTCGGTCTGAAAGTGGATAATTAGCATTTCCTGGATTTAGCCTTTTACTATCCCAGTCATTAACCAGCTCCTCTAATGCCAACCGCTTAAATTACCTAATGCTGAAACAAAACAAATTTTCGGGATAATTGTTAAGTTACACACTGATACTTGATAACAGTTAAAAATGTAACATGCCACTGCAAACTAGTATAAGCAAACAAAAAATGCATGACATGGTTAAGTTAATAGATGATAAAACTACGTTACATGAATCAGTACAGCAGCCAAGTCAATAGATTCATAAAACAAGAAATAACAGTGTGATTATTGTCAGTTTTTTTAGAGGTTTACACCTTATGCTCATCATGTAGAAGTCATACAGAAACATCTCCCTACGTTAACCTATTAATTATACGGATATTTCACGTGTGAAAAATAGTACTTCTGAATTTGCATATAATATCAAGATAATTAACATATTTGTGGTGACAAAGCAGAACACAACCTTTTGAATGGCGAGTAAATGAGGAAGTTCTCTACTCATTAGAACCAGAAGGTGTGTTTTTCTCGGTTACGAGCGTGAGTTTTAAAGATATATGAAAGAACGGAGACGTCTTACTAGAAGTATTTGCTCCTGCGGTTTTCATTGTTGTAGATGCCATGGCTAATGGGACAGGTGCATTACACTCTTTGCACCGTCAAAGGTTGAATAAGAAGAAAAATAGTCAAGCACATTGTGCACTCCATATACAAAAAGCATAGTGCAGAGAAGTTGAAACTAGAGTTGATATCTAAGCAGACAACAAACACCAAGGAAGGGAACATATTCGTGTAAGATGCAAGCTAACAAACAACAATTTTAAGAACAAAAGCATAAGTAAGCAAGTAAGAAAGGTAGAAGACAAGAAAAGAAACAAGGTATGACATATTAAATACATTATGTGCCCCTTGCAAAATGGAAGGTTCTGATCTATGCAACCCGTCTGCTTGCGTGCATCCTACACCGTTCAGACTTTGGTCATTTGGAAAGAAGTATAGAGTTGCTTTAAATTGTATGGATTTTTGAGGTTTCAACTAGATGTGTGTATGATGATAGTGATTTACTATGCAGTTAGGCACAAAATCAAGAAAAAACCAATCAACACCTTAAGCCTCTTATAGTCATAGATATCACAAAGCAACCATAGTGACATTTTATCAAAACCTACTGTTACTTCTAATCTTTATATAGATATATATTTTGGTGAAATAAGTAGATGATAATTAAAATATGCCCGTATTCATGAATTATGTGACTACTACCTACTGCCCGAAATGGTAGATGAGTCTAGAATGGAGATTAGATTCCCTACCTGAATAACATACATTTATGAGAAGTGACATTGATTTGTATCTACATGTTTTCAGGTGACAGATTTGCTGATTTGGTCAATTTATAGGAGATTGAAGAGCTGCAACAGCATCAACTCAGTTTGTCTACATTATTTACCACCAGAAAATGACCTCAGCCGTCTACTAAAAAGAATTGATTTTTGGGTAAATCCTTTGAACTGTATGGATTTTTTAGGAGTTGCTTTAAATTGTATGGATTTTTGAGGTTTCAAATTAGGTATGTCCTCGAGCAAACACCATAGATGGGTGTATTGTGGTCGTTTTTATTTAGGGGTACAAATAGCTGATTGAATGATGACATTGGGCTGCCGGTTGCCTGGAAGTTTTCAGAGGACGTAACGACGTGACTTGGCAAGTTTTAGTGCGGACATATACTAGTTTTTATTCACTAAAACTTGTACCGAACAATGATGTGATGGCATGTGCTATACGGTAGATATTTTCCTTCGGGAGTTTAGATTTAATAGTCTTTGAACAGATAGTCTGATAGCAAGCCCACCATTTGAATCGATCAAGTCTTGCTTTGGGCAATTGCACCAAGTATATTAGTTATAGACTGCATTTTTTTGTTACAATATTTCTGTTTCCAAATATAACATTGCAATAATGCCTATTTACTTAGTGTCTGTATGGAGTTCTCTACCATTATATTGGAAAAATAGACCGGCGCTGCAACGCGCGCCATCATGATCTAGTAACTACATATATGAAAGACAACAGTTTCAGCGATTAGTTAGGGGTGCCAAATCAGCCTTTACTACTTTAGATGGAATCACATCTACAGTAACCAGGCGTCTACAGTACAATTTTTTTCCCCATTTATCCCGTGTCTTCTTGATGGTTCGGTCGAAGCTCCGCCGCTGCTCTTTTCCTCCTCCAGCCCGACAAATAGATTTGTGTCCTTAGAATCGCGGAAATCGGGGCTGTTTAGGAGCGGCGCCGTCCTCTCTCTCCTTGGCCGCCGTGTGCTCCGCTTGCCTGAGCTCCTTCCTGTCCATGGCCCTTTCTTCCAAACATGACTAGCTCACCGGAAGATGCGGAAGGAGGAGCCGAGGAGGGCGGAGGCAGTGTGCCTACTCGCAGAGCAGGTGGTGGGGAAGAACGTTGGCGGTGACGGCGTGATCGAAATCCCCTCACTCTAACTCTCGGATGATGGTTGTCGGTCGCGAGATGGAGAGAGGGGTCCCAGCTCGCCGGATTTTTTCGCCTGTGACGCCTCTACGCAGGGAAATCGAGCACGTCTATAACATGCAGCGGTCTCTCCTGTTGCGGGAGGATGCCGACGATGGGGACGGCCATGTCGCCTAGAGCGGTTGATGACAGAGTGGCCATCAGACCCAGAACTCGGCAGAGACGTATTGAGCCAAGGTTTGTTGTTTTCCTGTTTTGTTATTTTCAGTTGATTTTTGTTAGATTTTCCCTTGCTCTTTTATCTGATTTCGATTTTGTAGTTGGGTTCATCTGAAGTTAGCGCACCATTGCGTGCGTGGGAGGTGGTGGACAGCCGTGAAGTTCTTAATTTGCCTCTGCCCTAGCCTGCCGATGCATCCTAGGAGTGCTTCTGTCGGGGGGATGACCCCCGGGTAGGCCAAGATGGGACCAACCGGGCGGCTCCAAGGAGCACATGCCGTCTGGACCCAGATCAAGGAACCACAGCCAGGTGGAATCCCCACCTGGTCCACATTCAAGTTTCCCCGGCTGGCCCGTCTATCCGGGTAGCCAGAAGAACCGGCTGGGAGGCCGCTCCTAGCCGGCCGCCTCGGATCCACTGGTCATGGTATAGTGGGAATGACGCTCCTTGCTGAGCGCACCCTTGACCGGACTGGCTGGCTGGCCTAGCCGGCACTACTGGATAACTGCGCCAGAGCTAGAGGCTGACGAGCAAAGCAAGGGGTGACGAGGAAAGCCCCGGCTTACGCATAAAGAACCGACCGATGGATAAAGAGCCGGATGACGAGTAAAGCAAGGGCACTGGACACTGAAGCATGGTCCTCTCCTGCATTAGAGGCTTGACTGGACCCGGGCCTACCGTTTGGCCCTGTCCAGCTGGCCCACTTTGTAAAGCCCAAATCCAAATAGTAAACCCTAGAACCCACCTTGTAAGCTACCTCCTCAACCTGTATATAAAGGGGGTAGCGCTAGGGTTCTAGAAGAGCGGAGAAGAGATAGAAGAAGAAGGACTTAGACAATTGCAAGCAAGAAGTAGCTAAGGAAACAGCTCAAGGAGCACCTGTATTGGGCATTCGCCCCGTTTGATAGTAGATCCTTGCAAGAGTAGGAGTTTTACCTCGCCAAGAGGGCTCCAAACCTGGGTACATCGTTGTGTTTGTAGTATCTGTGCCCAAACCGTTGCGAGTAGCCACCGATAGCATCATGATTGTCTCATTCAAGCCATCCCCGATGGTACTGCCGTGTTCCACACCATGATAGTTGGCGCCCACCGTGGGGCACATCGCTTCGGCTGGGATCATCTTTCGCACGGGACTTCCACTCGTCGCCGATGAGCGAGTCGCCTCTGGCCTCCTCCTCACTCTCGGCCCCTTCGACCGCGTCCTCGACAACACGTCCTGCTTCGTTGGGGGAATATTCCCAAGCGGGGGATCCGTCATGCACTTCGGAGAGCACCGCGTCTATGTTGCCACCATCCCTGAGGCCTTCCCTCGTGAGGTCGTCACCATCCTTGGCGCGCCCCTCGTCTGTCCACCTTGTGCATCACCAGTGGCAGTGTCACGGTCATGATGACGGGCTCGATGGAGAACCGTCGTCCACCTCTGGAGCGCAACGTGGACGGTCACGCCACTAACTCACGCCTCCCGAACCAGGACCTGGTCAACGTGTCCATCGAGGACCTCCACAACCCCATCACCCCCATCGAGGCGGATCCAGCTGTAGCTGCGGAAGCCTTGGAAACCACCCGCCAGAACATTCTGGAGGAAGCTGGCAAGGTGGAGGCCACCCAACGATGGATGAATGCCATCATGCGGGAATACAACATCGCGCATGGCTTCGCGCTCTTGCCTGGCAGCAGCCGCCTGGCCCGGCCACAAGGCCGGAACCTTGGTTCGGAGATGGATCGCGCCGCTGATCCGTGTACGCCCGTGGTGCAGCCGGTCTACAGCACCCCCGCCAAAAAATGAGGGTCACGGAGGCGGCAGTTGTGGAGATAAGCCACCTGGAGGGCGAGGGACTGCTCCATCAGCAAGCACGTGTCCAGCTCCTTGTAGTCACGGTGAACAAGCAGCAGGCCGAGGCAGAACTCAACACGGCTGGCAACAACACAATCCAACTGGCTCGCCGGATGGCGGACCCGGCTGCAAGCGGCAGCAAGGCATCTTCCCAAAACGGAGCAAGGAAGAGCAACCGCCCACGTGGTGGATCCGCAGGCCATGGGCACAACACCCACGACGCGGCAGCTGTTACCAGCAAAAACCGTGAGCCGGCCGACGAAGCCAGAAAAGGCCAAGCACTCCCGAAATCCCGCCTATCTGGCCGGCTAGGACCGCTCTAGCCGGATGAACAGCAAGATGCGCGTGCGCGAATCGACCTGCTGGTCCAATCACACGCGCTGGAGGAAGAAAGTCCAGCCGGTCCAAGATGCTTCGGATCGCGCATCCGAAACGAACCGTTTCCAAAGGGATTTTCGCTCCCAAGGGACACGCCAAAGTACAACGGCTCAGTCAAGTCGGAGGACTGGCTGGTGGATTACACCACCACCATAGGCATCGCCAACGGCAACCGCCGGGTAGCAGTATGCTACACCCCTCTCATGCTCCTCGACTCAGCCAGGACATGGCTCAACAGCCTCCCCGACAACAGCATCAACACTTGGATCGATTTCGAGCAAGCGTTCGTTCGCAACTTCACCTGCACCTACAAGCGCCCAGGCCGACCAGGCGAGCTTGCTCTCTGTGTGCAGGGCCCGGATGAATCTGATCGCTCCTACATCACCCAATGGACGAGCATGCACAACTCCTGTGAGGGGGTATGCAAACATCAGACGATTGATTTCTTCATCAACGACTGCAGAGACGGCACTATGCTCAAGCATAAGCTTCGTTGGGTGGAACCCACATACATGGCAAAGACTATGGCCATCACGGACAAGTACACCACGGCCAACGCGGCAATGAAAATATCCGTCCGGGTGGACGACCAAGGGCAAATAATCGTCGATGTCGCCGTAGATCGGTGCCATCCGGAAGGGAATGGCCACAATTCGAGGTGGCACGACAACCGCCACGGTAAAAGAAAGGACGACCAGCCGGATAACCAATATGGCTCCAGGCAGGTGGTGGCAGTGCAGGAAGATCCGGCTGCAGGCGGAAGCCGGAGACAGAAGCCTGATGACCGGCCTCCGAGGCCCAAGTACACCATCGAGTCGATGCTTGATGGGCCATGCAAGTTCCATAGCGGGGGCAACAAGCCGGCTATGCACACCACACGCCAGTGCACCTGGACGAAGAAGATGGCAGAAATTGCCGGCGCACCGGCTAGACAGGCGCCACCTCCTCCAGCCGGCGGGCCACCAAGCGATCGCAATAACCAGCATCGAAGGGAGATGATAACAACTACCCTCGTCAGGTGGGAAACTACCACATCTGCACCACGGAGCCGGAGACCAAGCACAACAAAAGGTGTCGCGAGGCGGAAGTGAACGCAATCATTCCTCCCGTTCCCCAGTACCTCAACTGGTCGGAGCAAGAAGTTGCATGGAGCCGGAAGGACCAGCCAGCTGAGCTGCCTCACCCAGGCACCTACGCGATGGTTCTGGATCCTATCATTGTCTCCCAGAAGCATTCCTGCAGATTCTCCCGCATCCTCGTAGACGGAGGGAGCAGCATCAACCTCCTATACCGCAGCTCGCTCGACCGGCTCGGTATCAGCGAGTCGCAGCTGGAGCTGTCAAGCACCTCCTTCCACGGAGCCGTCCCAGGCCCGTCGCACTCCCCCATCGGAAATATCCGGCTGGACGTCATCTTTGGCACGGAAGACAACTTCCGCCGCGAGCCCATATGGTTCGAGGTGGTCAACCTCTGCAGCGCGTACCACGCAATCCTGGGGCGCCCAACGCTCACCAAGTTCATGGCAGTACCACATTACGTGTACCTCAAGATGAAGCTACCAGGGCCCAAGGGCGTCATCATCGTGGCTGGTTGCTACAGATGGTCTGTGGAATGTGCGACAGATGGGTCCAAAATAGCAGAAGCCATGATCATCGTGGAAGAAAAGCGCGTAATCATGCAGAACATGGCAGCCCTACAAAAGGACATGCCGGCTGGCGAGCCCAAGATAGCCGGAGAGGCTCCGTTCAAGCCATCCAAGGGCACGAGAAACATCTTGCTGAACGAGGCTGAGCTGGACAAGTTTGTCCTGGTCGGAGACGGCCTTGACAGCAAATAGGAAAGCGCGCTCGTCGACTTCCTCCATGAAAATCGGCATATCTTCGCATGGTTCCCCAAGGACATGCCAGGTGTTCCGAGGGAGCTCACCGAGCACTCTTTACATGTCAGGCCAGATGCAAAGTCGGTCAAGCAGTCACTACGCTGCTTCGCAGAAGAAAAAAGAAGAACTATTGGTGAAGAGATCACCCGGCTGCTCGCAGCCAGATTCATCATGGAGGTTTTCCACCCAGAATGGCTGGCAAACCCCGTCCTCGTGCTGAAGAAGAACAAGACTTGGCGCATGTGTGTTGACTACACCAGTCTGAACAAAGCTTGCCCCAAAGACCCATTCGCCCTGCCAAGGATCGACCAAGTTATCGATTCCATGGCTGGCTATGAGCTGTTGTCGTTTCTAGACGGGTATTTCGGCTACCACCAGATCCGGCTGAACCCCGCTGATCAAATAAAGACAGCATTCATCACTCCTTACAAAGCCTACTGCTACACCACAATGCCGTTCGGACTGAAGAACGCTGGAGCAACATACCAGCGTTGCATGCAGAAGTGCTTATAGACTCAGATTGGCAGAAATGTACACGCCTACGTCGATGATGTGGTAGTCAAGACCAAGGAGCGCCAGACACTCCTTGAGGATTTGAAGGAAACATTCACCAACCTCCGCTGGTTCCAGATGAAGCTGAACCTGGAGAAGTGCGTGTTCGGTATCCCAGCCGGCCAACTCCTCGGTTTTCTCGTATCCGAGCGAGGAATCGAGGCAAACCGGGAAAAGACCGGTGGAATAGAGCGCATGCAGCCGCCCAAGAACTTGAGAGGTGTCCATAAGTTCACCGGATGTCTGGCCTCCCTCAGCCGGTTCACCAGGCGGCTGGGCGAGAAAGCACTCCCACTGTACTAACTCATGAAGAAGACGGACAAATTCGTTTGGACATCACAGGCGGATGAAGCCTTCCGCGACCTCAAGCGCATGCTCACCTCACCACCTATTCTGGCAGCACTAGCAGCAAAGGAACCCATGTTGATGTACATCGCAGCAACAAACAGGGTTGTTAGTGTAGTGCTAGTGGTGGAGAGGCCAGAAGAAGGAAAGGCGTAGCCGGTGCAACGACCGATGTATTACCTGAGTGAGGTACTCTCGCTCTCGAAGCAGAATTACCCTCATTACCAGAAGCTGGTGTACGGCGTGTACATGGCCGCCAAGAAATTGAAGCACTACTTCCAAGAACATTCCATCCGGGTGGTGGCGCTAGCGCCACTCTCGGATATCATTGGCAACAGAGACGCCACATGCCGGGTGGCGAAATGGGCCTTAGAGCTCGCCACCCACAACATATAGTCCGAGCCAAGAACGGCGATCAAGTCTCAGGCCTTGGCAGATTTCCTCGTCGATTGGGCAGAAACATAGTACTTGCCACCTTGCCCTGACTCCACGCATTGGAAGCTGCATTTCGACAGCTCCAAGATGTATGGAGGACTCGGAGCCGGAGTGGTCGTCACCTCTCCAAAAGGAGACCGGCTGGAATATGTGCTGCAGATCCACTTCCGCGCGTCTAACAACGTTGCTGAGTATGAGGCGCTCGTCCACGGCCTCAAGATGGCAAAGGAAATAGGCATCCGATGCATCCTATGCTTCGGCGATTCTGATCTGGTGGTGCAGCCAGTGTCGAGTGATTGGGACGCTAGAGATGCAAACATGGCTCTATATCGTTTCTTCGTATAGCAGCTATGTGCCTGTTTTGAAGGGTGTGAGTTTCACCATGTTCCCAGGGTAAACAACAAGGCCGCAGACACGCTCGCCCGCATCGAGTCAACAAGACAACCAATTCCTCCTGGAGTCTCCCTTGAGCACCTGCGCAAGACATCAATCACGTCGTCTCCCGAATCCGACTCCATATTATTGGACGCGGACTCAGGGACTACCGGATCCAGGACCTCCGTGATGGCTGCACCGCACCCGGGGACTTCCTCGTCGTACCCGGGGACTGCCTCGCCGCACCCGGGGACTGCCAGCCCTAAGACCGCCGCGACGGCTGCACTGCACCTAGGGACTACCTCGCCGCACCCGGGGACTGCCATCTCTAGGACCTCAGCGACGGCTGCACCGCACCCGAGGACTGCCTCGCTGCACCCGGGGACTGCTGGCTCCAAAATCCCCGCACCGGCTTTGCCGCACCCAGGAAATGCCACCTCCAGCCTAGAGGTTGTCGGCTCCGCTGCTCCACCCAGTCAGCCTCCGGACGAGCCCGACCTAGTCATCCGGGCAGAAGTGAATCTGCTAATGCAGGCGGTATACGCCATCTGGGAAACCACAACATGGGCCAAGCCATTCATGGATTTCCTGGCCAAAGGAGAGTTGCTCGAAGAAGAGGTAGAGGCAAGACAGGTGAAGCACAGAGCCAGCGCATACACCATCATCAACAACGAGCTCTACAAGCGCAGTGTTGGCGGCATCTATCAATGATGTGTGAGCCAAGAGGACAGAATCCGGCTGCTGGTCGACATCCACCAGGGCGAATGCGGACACCACGCATCGTCACGGGCCATAGTGGCAAAGGCATTCCGCCACGGGTTCTACTGGCCCACGGCACTGGAAGACACTGAGCAGATTTTCAAAGCATGCAACGGGTGTCAGCGGTTTAGCCAGCAGAAGCACACTCCGTCTGAAGCACTCAAGACGATTCCCATCACCTGGCCATTTGCCCTCTGGGGGCTGGACATGGTTGGCCCTTTCAAGACGGCCAGATCCGGCATGACCCACTTGCTGGTGGCGGTGGATAAGTTCACCAAGTCGATAGAGGCAAAGCCAATAAAGAAGCTAGATGGTCCAACGGTGGTCAAGTTCTTCACAGACATAATTACACACTTTGGCTACCCCAACAGCATCATAACCGACAACGGCACAAATTTCGCCAAGGGAGCTTTCGTGCGATTCTGCAGAGATAAGGGCATCCGCCTGGACCTCGCATCTATGGCGCATTGATGTCTACGCACTTCTATTCTTGTAGACAGTTGTTGGGCCTCCAAGTGTAGAGGTTTGTAGAACAGCAGCAAGTTTTCCCTTAAGTGGATTACCCAAGGTTTAACGAACTCAGGGAGGAAGTGGTCAAAGGTATTCCCTCTCAAGCAACCCTGCAATCAAGATACAAGAAGTCTCTTGTGTCCCCAACACACCCAATACACTTGTCAGGTGTATAGGTGCACTAGTTCGGCGAAGAGATAATGAAATACAAGTGGTATAGATAATTATAAGTTGTAACGGTGCCAGAAAATAGCTTGATGGCGTGAAAGAGACTAAAGGCAAACTGAAATAAAGATGGAAGCAAGCAAACATGTAACAGATCTAATTGCAAACGGTGTTTCAATGTTTAGAAACAAGGCCTATGGATCATACTTTCACTAGTGAACACTCTCCTATAAATATATTCTTCTTTATGATACTACGCTGAACTACTCTCCGGTTTTTACACTCTAATCCATGGTAGGGCTATAACAGCACACCTCAAAGTTCACTTTCCCCATCTAGATAACCCCACACTGTCACCTTGAGCTCTAGATGGTTCCAACAAACACCACAATTTCATAGAAACATCCAACTCCAAATATAACTCATAACAACTATTTGTAATTGTTGGGTCCTTAGCAGAGAAAACAAAAAATTTCCTACGGTGTGAACTACACGCCAAGATCTATCTACTAGGTACAAAGCAACGGGTGGACATACATCCAATGAGAACTTACCCTCATAGACAACGAGCTTTGTTAACGAGTAGGAACTCGTGGTTGATGTAGTCGTACACTTGTCGATCTCAAGATTGTGAGGAAGTCCGAGCGCCGCAACTCAGCAGCGCATCCGCACTTTTCCACACGTTCAAGCCACGGACAACCTCCACCTCCTTGCTCCAGCGATCCAGTGAGCGACAACTCCTTCGATTTAAATGCCACGGGAACATGTATCTCGCTAATCCGAGACCATGGGGAATAATTCTAGAGGGAGAGATCCTTCACAAGGAGGTGTGTGGATGAAGGAGGAATGGGTGGCCTTTTATAGGAGGAGGGGTGCCCCTCTCTCCATGGCTGGCGCATGGGGTGACCCTCACCTCCCCATTCATGTGGTGGTAACCTCCACATTAAAATGCCTCTTCACATTCCCTTTTAAAGTCTCCACTTTAAATGCATTAAATTTCTCCAAATTTAATGCTCTCTCATTAATAAAACTCTTTTTATTAAATTTATTCAGAATTTTGTTAATTACTTTAATTAACAAACATTCACATATAGCCCCTTGCAATATTTCAATATCACATGAAGAACCACCTTCTGCAATTTCACCCGAAACAATTTCCGGTTTCTATTGAAACAATTCATGGGCTTTGCAATTCTTTCGTCTAAAACATATGTGCTCCAAAATGGTGTCCGGTAACTCTTAAGTGTGCCAACCTACGGTTCGCGAATAATGCAGACATGATCGAGACCCTTCTCCGATTAATAATCGACAGCAGGACACGGAGATCATCGACTCCTACACATTCAACGATGACTCCTGTGATCATGAGAACCTTTAACGCTTGTAACTAAATCCCTTTGTCTCTCGATATATTACATGCCCGAGATTTGATCATCGGTATCTCCATACCTAGTTTGATCTCGTTACCGACATGCACTCTTTTCTCGTTCCCGTGATATAACATTCTAGTGATCATATCACTTGCTTGCAAGCTATCCTAATGTGATATCACCGAGAGGGCCCAGAGTATATCTATCCGTCATCTGGATTGACAAATTCCACTCTTGATCCATGGGCCTCAACATAACACCTTCGTAGTACTAAACCCATCTTTATAGTCACCCTGTTACGGTGTGACGTTTGATGTTATCAAGATACTCTTCCGGTGTTAGCAATTAACATGATCTCATGGTCTAAGGATAAATATTACTTCGTATGATGTTATAGCAATATAAACATAATGACTTGATCGTAATGCTATACTTCGGATGAATGTTCATCACATCATTCCCCCAATGGTGTGACCTTGTTATTAACAACATCCAATGTCCATGATCAGGAAACCTTGATCATCCTGTTAATCAACAAGCTAGTCTATAAGAGAGGCATGACTAGGAACCCTTTTTGTTTATTAAACACACATGTATTGATGTTTCCGAATCAATACATTTCTAGCATGTAAAATAAACATCTATCATATATAAGGAATATATAATAACAACTTTATTATTGCCTCTCAGGGCATATTTCCTTCAGTCTCCCACTTGCACTAGAGACAATAATCTAGTTCACATAGTGATAAATCTAACACCCATGGAGTTATGGTGTTGATCATGTTTTGCCCTAGGGAGAACTTTAGTCAATGGATCTGCTACATTTAGATCCGTGTGTACTTTACAAATCTTTATATCTCCATCCTTGACATGCTCACGGATGGAGTGAAACCGGCGCTTAATATATTTGGAATTCTTGTGAGACCTTGGTTCCTTTGCATTGGCTATGGCTCCATTGTTGTCACAATAGATCACCATCGGGTCCAACGCACTGGGAACCACACCCAGTTCCGTAATGAACTCTTTCATCCAAACTGCTTCCTGCGCCGCTTCTGAAGCAGCAACATATTCCGCATTCGTTGTTGATCCAACCACCACAGGTTGTTTGGAACTCCTCCAACAAACTGCCGCTCCGTTCAAGAGATATACGTATCTGGATTGAGACTTAGAGTCATCCGGATCGGTGTCAAAGCTAGCATCAACATAACACTTAGCGACTAGCTCTTCTTCACCTCCGTATATGAGAAACATATCCTTAGTTCTTCTCAAGTACTTGAGGATGTTCTTTACCGCTATCCAGTGTTCCGAACCTGGATCAGATTGGTACCTACTAGTCAAACTAATAGCATGTGCCACATCCGGTCTTGTACATAGCATGGCATACATAATAGAGCCTATGGCCGAGGCATAGGGGATCTTATCCATCATCTCTCTTTCTTCCGCTGTAGCCGGACTTTGAGTCTTACTCAATGTCTTGCCTTGCAACATACGTAAGAACCCCTTCTTATTTTCGTCCATATTAAACTTCTTTAATATCTTATCAAGGTATGTACTCTACGATAGCCCAATTACGCGCCTTGATCTATCTCTATAGATTTTAATGCCTAATATATATGACGCTTCACCAAGGTCTTTCATCGAAAATTTGCTGTTTAGATAACTTTTAACACTGTTTAAAAGATCTATATCATTTCCAATCAATAATATGTCATCCACATATAATGTCAGAAATGCCACATTGCTCCCACTCACTTTCTTGTAAATACAAGCCTCTCCATAAGTTTGGACAAATCCAAACTCTTTGATCACCTCATCAAAGCGGAGATTCCAACTTCGTGATGCTTGCTTTAGTCCATAGATGGATCGCTGAAGTTTGCACACCTTATTAGCATCCTTAGGATCGACAAAACCCTTAGGTTGTATCATATACAACTCTTCTTCAATCTTACCATTGAGGAACGCAGTTTTGACATCCATCTGCCATATTTCATAATCGAAATATGCAGCAATTGCTAACATAATCCTAACCGATTTAAGCATTGCTACGGGAGAGAATGCCTCATCGTAGTCAACTCCTTGAATTTGTAGAAACCCCTTTGCGACAAGTCGAGCCTTATAGATGGTCACGTTACCATCAACATCAATTTTTCTTTTGAAAATCCATTTATTCTCAACGGCCTTTCGGTCGTGAGGTAAGTCCACCAAGTTCCAAACTTGGTTCTCATACATGGATTCCTTCTCGGATTTCATGGCTTCTAGCCATTTGTTGGAATCCGGGCTCATCATCGCTTCTTCATACGTCACAGGGTCATCCATTTCATCAACCATGAAATTCACAACAGGATTGCCGTACAGTTCAGGAGCTGCACGTGTCCTGCTTGACCTGCGAGGTTCGGTAGTGTCCTCTTTCGGAGTTTCATGATCATTATCATTAGCTCTCTCTTCATCAGGTGAAGTCAACTCCAAAACTACTTTCGATGCTGCGCCACTCGCCATTCCATGAAGAGAAGGTTCAATAACCTCTTCGAGTTCTACCTTCCGACTACTCACACCTTTCGCGAGAAACTCCTTCTCAAGAAAGGATCCATTCTTAACACAAAACCTTGCCCTCGGATCTGTGATAGAAGGTATACCCAATTGTTTCCTTAGGGTATCCTATGAAGACGCATTTTTCCGCTTTGGGTTCGAGTTTATCCGGTTGAAGTTTCTTCACATAAACATCGCATCCCCAAACCTTAATAAATGACAGCTTAGGTTTGTTTCCAAACCATAATTCATACGGTGTCGTTTCAACGGATTTAGATGGTGCCCGATTTAAAGTGAATGCAGCTGTTTCCAGTGCATAACCCCAAAATGACAGAGGTAAGTCAGTCAGAGACATCATAGACCGAACCATATCCAATAAGGTACGATTACGACGTTCCGACACACCATTACGTTGTGGTGTTCCGGCAGGCGTGAGTTGTGAAACTATTCCACACTCTTTCATGTGTGTGCTAAACTCGTAACTTAGATACTCTCCTCCACGGTCAGACCATAGAAACTTGATCTTTCTATTATGATGATTTTCCACTTCGTTCTGAAATTCCTTGAACTTTTCAAAAGTTTCAGACTTGTGTTTCATCAAATAGATATACCCATATCTACTCAAATCATCCGTGAAAGTAACAAATAACGATATCCACCTCGCGCCGACACACTAATTGGTCCACACACATCAGTATGTATGATTTCCAATAGATCTGTCGCCCGTTCCATTGAACCGGAAAACGGCGTTCTAGTCATCTTGCCCATAAGGCATGGCTCACATGTATCAAATGATTCAAAATCAAGTGATTCCAAAAGTACATCAGAATGGAGTTTCTTCATGCGTTTAACGCCAATATGACCTAGACAGCAGTGCCACATATATGTAGACATATCATCATCAAGTTTAATCTTTTTAGCACTAACATTATGAATGTGCATAATATTACTATCGAGATCCAATAGAAATAAACCATTCAACATAGGTGCATGACCATAAAAGATATCATTCTTATAAATCGAACAACCATTGTTTTCAGATTTAAAGGAATGACCACTTTGCATCAAACACGATCCGGATACAATGTTCATGCTCGGTAGGCACCAAATAACAATTATTTAGGTTTATAACTAATCCCGATGGCAAATGGAGGTAGCGTCCGACGACGATCACATCAACTCTTGATCCATTGCCGACCGCATCTGACCTCATCCCTTGCTAGTTGTAAACATTCGTAGCCCCTGAACCGAATTACATATATTAGCAACCGATCCGGTATCAAATACCTAGGTGCTACTGCGAGTACTAGTCAAGTACACATCAATAACATGTATATCACATATACCTTTGTTTGCCTTGCTGGACTTCTTGTCCGCCAAATACTTAGGCGATTCTTCCAATGGCTGGATCCTTGCAAAAGTAGCACTCGATTGTCGACTTAGGGCCATCCTGGGTTTCTTTTTAGGCGTGTATGAGACTTGCCACCCTTCTTTCCCTTGTGCTTGCCTTTCTTGTCCTTCTTGAAACCGGTGGTCCTATTGATCATCAACACTTGATGTTCTTTCCTAATCTCCACTTCTGCAGTCTTAAGCATTGACAGAATCTCGGGAAGAGACTTCTTCATGCCCTGCATATTATAGTTCATCACGAAGCTCTTGTAGCTAGGTGGAAGAGATTGCAGAACATGATGTATGCCTAAGTCAATGGAATCGTTATTCCCAAGGACACAAGCTTATCGGCGTGCCGGACATTTTGAGTATGTGCTCACTAACGAGCTGTTTTCCTCCATTATGCTAAAGAACTTTTACATAGAATTATAACTCTCTCTACGGCATGGGTATCGAAAATCATTTTCAATTCTCCCATGGTATCAAAGGCATTGCCATTTTGAAAGCGCTTTCAAGTTCGGCTCTAGCCCATACGATGTCGCAATGAACTAAGTTGTGGTCCTCTGACGAGTCACATAGACATTCTTTTCCTCGTCGAGGCATCGAGCTGGTGGGGGCCTAGCGGCGCATCTAGCACATATTGCTTTTGTGCAAGATGAGGAGAATCCTCAAATTCATAGCCGATTGGTGAAGTTGCTACCATTCGCAGCAAGTTTCTCTTTCTCCATGAACACATTGAAATTAAAAGCAGGTGGTGCCATCTACAACAGAATTTGTAAAGTTTATTTAGACTAAGTTTATGATAGATTGAGTTCAACTAATCCAAATTATTAATGAACTCCCACTCAAAAACGACATCCCTCGTGTCCTTTTGGTGATTACATGAACCAAATCCACTATACCAAGTCCGATCATCACGTGAGTTGATATAGCTTCAAAGGCGAGCATCTATATGGGCATCATATCAACCATATGATCCATGCTTAACCTTTCGGTCCGTGTTCCGAGGCCATGTCTGTACATGCTAGGCTCACCAAGTAAGAACCTTAGTATTCGCGTGTGTAAAACTGTCTTACACCCGTTCCTATGAAAGCGTAGATTCGAGTACACCCGATCATCACGTGATGTCTCGAAACACGATCCATAGAACGGTGCATACTCAAGGAAGAACACATTTTATCTTGATATCTAAAGAGGATCATCTTATAATGCTATCAAAGCGCCAAACTAGCGGATAAGATGCTAACATCTAATGTGTAAAGTGAGATGATATGGTCCATGCATTTGATCTCTATCACTTGCATCATGGTATGATCTCTATCATTCCTTTTGTGTAAGGCCAAGGTCTATGGAACTTACGTTGAGTGTGTTGTAGTATCCACCATACATCTACTTACAACAATACCATATCAACACACTAGCCCAAAGCGATCTAAACTAGACGCCTCTAATTTATCAATTGCAAGTTTTACGTGGCTTAGGGCTTTCGGAGATAGAACCGTTCTTACCTACGAACATGAACCTAGCGAGGATAACTAAGTTATTAGCAACTCGTTGTAAATCAGATATTGACTATAGTAGGAGAGACAGACACCCGCCAGCCACTTATGCAAAACAAGTTGCATGTCAGTCGTGGAACCGGTCTCATGTATGATGACATGTAAGGTTGGTCCGGGACGCTTCATCCCACTATGCCACCAATATACAAAATACATAGAATATGCAATAACATGATCATCATCGCCCACATATCAACCATATGTGTACTACCCGTGCTAAGCACCTACGCATAAACCTGGCTCTGATACCACTGTTGGGTCCGCAGCATAGAAAACAAAAAAAATTCCTACGGTGTGAACTACACGCCAAGATCTATCTACTAGGTACAAAGCAACGAGTGGACATACATCCAACGAGAACTTACCCTTGTAGACAACGAGATTTGTTAACGAGTAGGAACTCGTGGTTGATGTAGTCGTACACTTGCCGATCTCAAGATCGTGAGGAAGTCCGGCGCAACTCAGCAAGCGCATCCGCTTTTCTACACGTTCAAGCCACCGGACAACCTCCACCTCCTCGCTCCAGCGATCCAGCGGAAGCAGCAAATCCTTCCAGACGAAATGCCACCGGGAACATGTATCTCGCTAATCCGAGACCATGGGGGAATAATTCTAGAGGGGGAGAGAGATCCTTCACAAGGAGGTGTGTGGATGAAGGAGGGAATAGGTGGCCTTTTATAGGAGGAGGGGGGTGCCCCCTCTCTCCATGGCCGGCGCATGGGGGGGTGACCCCTCACCTCCCCATTCATGTGGTGGGAACCCCTCCACATTAAAATGCCTCTTCACATTCCCTCTTAAAGTCTCCAGTTTAAATGCATTAAATTTCTCCAAATTTAATGCTCTCTCATTTAATAAAACTCTTTTTATTAAATTTATTCAGAATTTTGTTAATTACTTTAATTAACAAACATTCACATATAGCCCCTTGCAATATTTCAATATCACATGCAGAACCACCTTCTGCAATTTCACCCGAAACAATTTCTGGTTTCTATTGAAACAATTCCTGCACTTTGCAATTCTTTCGTCTAAAACATATGTGCTCCAAAATGGTGTCCGGTAACTCTTAAGTGTGCCACCCTACGGTTCACGGAAAATGCAGACATGATCGAGACCCTTCTCCGATCAATAATCAGCAGCGGGGCCTAGAGATCCGTACTGACTCCTACACATTCAACGATGACTCCTGTGATCGCGAGAACCTTTAACGCTTGTAACTAAATCCCTTTGTCTCTCGATATATTACATGTCCGAGATTCGATCATCGGTATCTCCATACCTAGTTTGATCTCGTTACCGACATGCACTCTTTTCTCGTTCCTGTGATATAACATTCTAGTGATCACATCACTTGCTTGCAAGCTATCCTAATGTGATATCACCGAGAGGCCCAGAGTATATCTATCCGTCATCTGGATTGACAAATTCCACTCTTGATCCATGAGCCTCAACATAACACCTTCGTAGTACTAAACCCATCTTTATAGTCACCCTGTTATGGTGTGACGTTTGATGTTATCAAGATACTCTTCCGGTGTTAGCAATTAACATGATCTCATGGTCTAAGGATAAATATTACTTCGTATGATGTTATAGCAATATAAACATAATGACTTGATCGTAATGCTATACTTCAGATGAATGTTCATCACATCATTCCACCAATGGTGTGACCTTGTTATTAACAACATCCAATGTTCATGATTAGGAAACCTTGATCATCCTGTTAATCAACAAGCTAGTCTATAAGAGAGGCATGACTAGGAACCCTTTTTGTTTATTAAACACACATGTATTGATGTTTCCGAATCAATAAATTTCTAGCATGTAAAATAAACATCTATCATATATAAGGAATATATAATAAAAACTTTATTATTGCCTCTTAGGGCATATTTCCTTCAGTAATCTCTAGCCTAAGTGCCACCATGGTGTGCACACTGTCACTTACACATACATGGGGAGAGCAGAGATCTATTAAAGCACTTGAGTAGCAAGGTAGATCTACTTGATTACAAAGCTCATGATCTCAATAAGATCACGCATAGAGAGAGATGAACACATAGCTACCGGTAGAACCCTTAGCCTCGAGAGAGAACTACTGCCTCCTCATCATGGGAATCAGCAACGGTGATGGAGATGGCGGTGGAGATCGATGGAGATGGCTCCGGGGGCACTTCCCCGTCCTGGCAGGGTGCTAGAACAGAGACTTTCTATCCCCCGAATCTCCCCTTCAGTGGCGGCGGTGCTGCGGAACTTTTCGTGGCTAGAGGCTTGATGATTTAGGGTTTATGCATCGGGAGGCTCTTATAGGCGAGAGCGGACACCGAGGAGGTGCTGGAGGGGCCCACACCACCCCCTGGCGCGGCCTGGCCTAGCCCGCGCCACCAGGTGGTGTGGCCACCCTCTGGCCCTTCTCCGTCTCGTATTCTGGCTCCAAGTGTCCCCCGGTAAAATAATAACTTTAGCTTTTGTCCCATCCAATTCCGAGAATATTCATTTTCTGACTTCCTAGAACCAAAAACAGCAGAAAACAGGCAGCTAGCACTGTGGCTCTTGTTAATAGGTTAGTCCAAGAAATCATATGAAAAGTACTCCAAAGTGTGGACAAAACACAAGAAAGTAGATAAAACCAAGCATGGAACATCAAAAATTATAGATACATTTGCAATGTATCACGCATCCCCAGTCCAACAGGCAGTGTGAGCGAGCAAATGGCCTGGTCCTAGGCAGAATCAAGCCCCGGCTGATCGAACCACTGATGTGATTCCCTGGCTGCTGGATTGCAGAGCTGTCGGCTGTACTCTGGAGCCTTCGCACCATGCCAAACCGGTCCACCAGCTACACTCCCTTCTTCCTCGTTTATGGGGCGGAGGCGGTTTGTTCACTGACATCGAGTTTGACGCACCCCGCAAATTGCTCTACACAGAACAGCAAGCCAAAGAAGCACAGGAAGACAGCGTCGATCTCCTCGAAGAAGCACGCGAGCTGGCCTTGTCCATATCCGCCATCTACCAGCAGAACTTGCACCGCTACCACGCTAGCGGGATACGCAGCGTCTCGTTCCGCGAGGGAGACCTGGTACTAAGGCTAGTTCAAGACACCAAGGGGATGCACAAGCTGTCTCTGCCTTGGGAGGGCCCATTCATAATCAGCCGGGCACTACAGAACAACTCATACTACCTCATCGATGCCCGCAAGCCAGAAAAGAACAAGATGGATCGCTCAAGCGAAGAAACTAAATGCCCATGGAACGCGAGCCTGCTCCGCCCCTTTTACACTTGAGCAAGAAGTGTATGTATCTTACTTTAATGTAATGAACAAGCATGGGAGCCTTGACACAGTCTCGGGGACTCCGCAATAAATAAGCAAGCCACGCTGCACAAATTGGTTTGCCGGCTACATTACCCTAACCCCGGAGCCGGCAATCCGTCTCGGGGACTCGCCGGTTGGCCCAGATGGCTGCGCGACCCATGCGGCAAAGTACTGTACGTGGTTCCTAAGGCTTCCTCTTTGGTTCCAGCTACAGACCGCAAGCCGGCTAACAGATCCGGCAAGAGCAGAACGCTCAAAGGCCCCTACACGAAAAAGCCACGAGGAAAACAAAAATGTCAGGACGGCCCGGTTGTGCTTGCTCGCTCAAACACAATGACCCAAACCCGAAGTATCGTGCAATACGCCTACTAAGCTACCCCTTCGACTTCGGCTAAAAGCCAGCAAGGGAACGACATCAAAACTGGCCAATGCTCACTGAGAAAAGGGCAAAGGCATTGGATTTGTGGGAAACATCAAAATTTTCAAAACTAGTTAACCTAAGATTATAGTTCGAACTTGCATATGCTTAACCAGGCAACCAACTTATTTGTTTCTATGTTTGCATAAGCCATAATTAACGACGAACACCCGAGCCGGAGGCAGATAGCTTCCAGGCGGCAGCAGAGCAGGTCAAGGAGCTTCGACCCGGCTGTATTCTCCAGTCGTCCCGAACCTCGGGGACTACACCTTGTGGGTGCGCTCGCGTGCCCCTACACAGAAACCTGCAAGCAATCAACACAAAGGATCTTCGACCCGCCTGTATTCTCCAGCCGGCCCGAACCTCGGGGACTACACCCTGTGGGTGCGCTCGCGCGCCCCCACGCAGAAACAGGCATGCAAAAAATGCAAAGCAAAAAGTGCAAACAAAGAGCACAAGCAAATACATAGAGGGAGGCGAGGCTCCCACAAAAGTTCAATAACAAGAGGACGGACAATTGTTCACACGACACAAAGGAACGATAAGTGCTTCAAATCACAAATACTCCCGGCATACCGGGGATCAAGTTCATTGGGGGGCAGAAGGGCCGGAGGCATCAGCTGGAGCTCGGCTGCTGGAGGTGACATCCGTCGAGGCGGTCGGCGGCGCAGCCGGAGCATCAGTGCGTGGCACATCCGAGCTGTGGAAGTACCGCTTCGTGCCGGCTGGGTTGCTGAAGTCCCTATCTAGCGCAATGAAGCTCCCGATCGTCACGCCACAGGAGCGGATGTCAGGAACCTCAGCGTGAAGCTAGTCATAACTGGTCCCTTGGCGAAATCCGTGGGAAAGGCTCCGTAGATCCACATCCGGGTACCAGGACTTCAGCAGTGCCAACACCATCTCCGCGCCGCCATGAGCCGCCCACTCCCGGGCCACATTCATGAGCTCCGGAGTGCCCCAAAGACGCTCGGCCAAGACATCCATGGTGGCAGGCGGGGCAGCTTCGGGCTAGACATAGTTAAAGACCTCGAGAGCGGCGGCGCGAAGCCGGTTCGCCTCCTCACTGATGACCGTCACCAGCTCCCCCGGGCGGAGATCCTGATCCGGATCCATCTCAGGAATCCGGCACATTGCCTGATCTGTCGCCTCAGGGTACTGAGATGTAGCCGGAAAAAGAAGCAGTAATCAGTACTGACCACAAAGGGCAAAACTGCAAAATTGGCTCAAGTCAAGGGCACTTACTGACAACGATCTCAGTGATCTGGCAAAGCTCTGACAGCGTTGCCGCCTCCTTGGCCTTGGAAACCTTGAGGGCATCCGCCTAGGTGGCGTAAAGCCCCTCCAGGTTCTTTAGTGCCTCGGCCCGGGTCTCCGCCGTCTTCTTGGCCCTACCAGCCTTGATCACCATCTGCTGCTGTTGTGCAGTCAGTTGGGCAATCTGGTCCGGGCGGGTCTTGTTGGACTCCTCCAGCCAGGGGACCTCCTCCTTCAGCCGGGCCACCTCACGGTCCCGGTCCGCCAGCAGAGCTGCAGGAGGGTAACCAATACTCAACAAGAAGCGCGAGAAATCGCGCAATTGAGAAGATACGGCAGAGCGAGCAATCTTACGGCCTAGGTCCCGCGAAGTCTTGGTGGCCTCAACGAGAGCCCTCTATGCAAGAAAAGGGAGATAAGAACCAAAAGAACCAGCTACGTCGCAAGACGGCAAAAAACACCAAGATTGGCGATAGAGTACATACCTCGATAGAGGCCCCCAGCGCCCTGGCTTGGTCGAGCCCCTGTTCCAGCGCCCCCACCAGCTGGCGAGCCTGGCCAATGGCCAGAGGCGCCGCCTACGATAACTATGCCAGGAGAGCGTCCAGCAGCGGCACGGCCTGTGCCGGCGTCCAGCCGGTGACCTAGAGGTCATCGTCGCTCACTAGGGCCACGGAGGGTCCAACCTCCGGCTGAACAGGGGCCTCTGGCGGCGGCACCTCCACCGGCTCCTCCACCTGGTAGGCACTAGAGTCAGCGCCCACCGTCAAGCCGGAGGAGGGCACAGCCGTGCCAGCACGCCCGAGCAGCAGACCCTCGGCAAGCCGGGAGACGGCCCCGGCCCAGTGAAGCGTCACGGGCACAGTCGGCGGGATCACCTCCGTCGCTGTCGCCTCGGGGGCCAGAGCCGGCGCAACCTCGGATGCCGGAGCCAGCATAGCCTCGGACGCCAAAGCCGGCATGCTCCCCTCCGCAGCAGGCGGACACGATGGCGACGGTCGCGGAGCCAGGCAAGGCCATAGCCTCGCTGTAGAAACACAAGGAGTGAGCAATGCGAATACGACCAAATCAATACAAGCGCTAAGAAGACAAAAGCACCTACCCGGCAACGCTCGGCATGGTGTCCGCAGGACAGGGGCGGCGTGTCTTCTTGGCGCCGCCTCCGTCCGGAGCAGCGTTGGTGGGGGCAGCCCGCTTCCCCCTGCCCTTGGGCGCGGCGACCTCGGCCAGGTCCACATCCTCGCCATGAGCGGCTATTCCAGTGCAAGCAAAACATCAAGATTACGGCTAAAGGAATAACAAGTGCAAGGCAGACAAGGGCAGAGGACAAACTCTCACCGGGTGGGAACTCGCAGCCCTCGTCGGCCCGCATGGGGAACCGCTCCGCCTCCACCGGCGGAGCCTTCGCCGGCTTGAAGTCCGTGGCAAAGTTGGGGACCTCGGTGTCCCCCATACTGTCCTCTGCTAGCTGCGCCGTGAAAAGCTGCTCAACAAGGGAAGATAAGAGGCACAAAACGGGAGTCCCTCAGGAAAATCCACCCGGAGAAGAGCAAGAAATACATACCTTCAGCGGAAGCCATCCATGGTGGTACGGGCGGCATGAGAACACCCAGTCCTCCTCCAGCGCCTCCTTCGAGATGGTGGCGAGCCACTCGCGGAGGGCGGTGTATGGCACCTCCAGCCGGGACACCCGGGTGGGGTCCAGATGGCCGGAGAGGTGGCACATCTTGTGCGACCGGTGCTGCAGTGGAAGCACGCAGTTCGCCATCCAGGACAGCAGAAAGTCCCAAGCGGTGAGCCGCTCCTTCTCCATGAGGATGGCCAGCCGGGCGCCCATCCGGTCGATGTCGCCCTGGGCGCCCAAGTGTTGGATGCTCCAGGCCTTCCGGCTGGAGGGGACGTTGGCGAAGGCGGGGACCTTGATGAAGTCCACCTCGATGTTGTTGCGCACGTAAAAGTATGAGCGTTGGCAGAGCTTGACGGTGTCGGGGAGCTCTAGGCGCGGTATGGGTGCCGATGGCCGTGGGTAGATGGCGTAGCAGCCCGCCTCCGTCAATGGGCCGCCCTTCCCCACCACCTGAACCTTGAAGTAGAAGAACTTCAAGAAATTCGCGGCGTCGGGGAAGACGTCGAGGAACACCTCGCAGCAGGCCGCGTGATGCGACAGCATCGACACGGCGTTGGCTCCGAGGTGGTGGAGCTGTAGGTCAAAGGTGACTAGCAGCTCCAGGACGAAGTGGCTCAGCGGCAGCCCAAGGCCGCGAGCGAAGTGGGCGAGGAAGACGACAGCCTCGCCAGGCTGGGGGTTGGGCACCTGCTCGCCCTCTGGCGTGATTCGATGCTTCACCACCCGCTCCGATGGCAGGAACTTCCCCCGCCGGTACTTCTTCACCAGCTCTTCAGCGACATACGAGTCGCACCAGCCGACGGCGACTTCGGGCAGCATCTTGTCTAGAAAGGTAGCTGTGATGGAGGCGCGGGGTCCCGTTGTCAACGAAGAGGAGCGGCATCGGCGACCAAGAAATGGTGGCGCAGAGGAGCAGTGAGAGGCTAGAGTGCAAGGGAGAATAAGGACGGCAGGCGCAGGGAGACGAAGTGAGGAACCACTACTCCTTGGCGCACGTATTTATCGGGGGGAAATAGCCACGCCGGTTCCCCTGCCTCGGCGCCACATGGCAAGCAACGGATCCACTCCACCACGCCGGTTCCCCTCCCTCTGCGCCACGTGGCAGGCAACCACCCCACTACCCCACGACGGTTCGAGGCGGATCACATGCGCCAGTGCCACACGCACAGAAGATCCCGCAGAAGTTACTGCGGGAGGCAAACCGCGCCCACAATCTCCAAGGAGACGCAATTATGAAGGCGTGCGCGCGGTTACCAAAAACTGTAGCGGCAGACCCAGTCAAGCCCGACGCGCCCGAGCTTGGCGTGCATGGCTGATCACGGCGCCGATGATGGAAATGGCGATCCCTCTCCTGGCCGGATGCGGTAGCCGGTCAAGAAGATCACCGCTCACACCCTGTGGGTGGGACCATCGGCTCCATAGCCGGTGAACCCAGCCAGGAAAACAACATAGAATCTCAAGCCGGTACAGGACAAAGACTACAAGACAAATGAAAACGACAAAGCATCTGCACAACCAATCATTTCAAATGAGCACGCAAGAACTTTTCCACGGGGCCAACTCCTAACGCGCTCGGGGACTAGTGTCGGGGGATGACCCTCGGGTAGGCCAAGATGGGACCAACCTGCCGGCTCCAAGGAGCACATGCCGTCTGGACCTAGATCAAGGAACCACAGCCGGGTGGAATCCCCACCCGGTCCGCATTCAAGTTTCCCCGGTTGGCCCGTCTAGCCAGGTAGCCAGAAGAACTGGTTGGGAGGCCGCTCTTAGCCGGCCACCTCGGATCCGTTGGTCATGGTACGGTGGGGATGACGCTCGTTGTTGAGCGCACCCTTGACCGGACAGGCTGGTTGGCATGGCCGGCGCTACTAGACAACTGCGCCAAAGTTGGAGGCTGACGAGCAAAGCAAGGGCTGACGAGGAAAGCCCCGGCTTACGCATAAAGAACCGGCTGATGGATAAAGAGTCGGATGACGAGTAAAGCAGGGGCACTAGACACTGAAGCATGGTCCTCCCCTGTACTGGAGGCTTGAGTGGACCCGGGCCTACCATTTGGCCCTATCCAGCCGGCCCACTTTGTAAAGCCCAAATCCAAACAGTAAACCCTAGAACCCACCTTATAAGCTACCTCCTCAACCTATATATAAAGGGGGTAGCGCTAGGGTTCTAGAAGAGCGGAGAAGAGATAGAAGAAGAATGACTTAGACAATTCCAAGCAAGAAGTAGCTAAGGAAACAGCTCAAGGAGCACTTGTATTGGGCATTCGCCCCCTTTGATAGTAGATCCTTGCAGGAGTAGGAGTTTTACCTCGCCAAGAGGGCTCCGAACCTGGGTATATCGTTGTGTTTGCAGTATCTGTGCCCAACTCGTTGCGAGTAGCCACCGATAGCATCCTGATTGTCCCCTTCAAGCCATCCCCGATGGTACTGCTGTGTTCCACACCACGACAGCTTCAGAGGTGGAACACCGCCTGCACAACGACCTTGCTACCTTGACATGGTGCAGTAACTCGTCGGCTGCCGTACCAGGGAGCACAATAAGGAAGAAGGTGGACTATGAAGCGGGTGTGGATGGGGCGAGCTGGAATGCGGCATGGCCCATGCAGCTCTAAACTGGAGATGGTCTGCTATGAATAGACGCTACCGCGTCCTTGGAGAGCACAATCAGCTTAAGTGGAGAAGTCGACATGGTCACTATGATAGCCGTCCCGTGGCTTAACACATCCTCTGCCAGTCTGAACTTTCCCTTATTTGGAAGTACCCATGGACTAAAAAATTACTGAAGATTTTAATGTAAGGGTACTATCATCCAATTTAGAAGAATAATGCAACCCATCTTGCTAAAAGATGTATCATGTCGGAGAACTATTTTGTAATTTCAGTTCAGCTTTATTTATCCCTGCTCTTGATGTACATTCATGTTTCTTACAATAGGTGAATTTTTGCTGCTATCCAGAGTATAGTTCTCTGCTAAGAATTTAGGAACATGCTAATTTGGCAAGTTAGTGCATCCACCTTCAATCTTTGGACTATACTATTGTCCAGTTACTAATTAGCTGCATTTGCTGCTATCCAAAATATAGTGCTTTGCTAAGAATTTAGGAACATGCTAATTTGGCATTTAGTTAGTGCATCTACCTTCAATCTTTGGACTATACTATTGTCCAGTTACGAATTAACCGCAATTTTATTCTTGCTACATAATGGCTATATACTATCATTGACCGTACTGTTTTGTCATATTGATAATGCAGGTTTTGTGCCCATTTGAACTAACAGTAGTTCAGAATGATTTTTTTCGCGATGAGTATTTCTTGATGCCATTAAAAAATTCCTTTCTTTTAGAAAAAATTATAACTACGTCTGTGTTTCTGCTGTGATTCTTGCTCCCTTGATTGATAATCTCATGGTGTGCTGGATAGCTTGTGGTACTTCAAATTGTATTGCAAACACTCAGGTGTTGGAGGCCTGAGGTGAGATCTAAATATTCCATAACTTGAAATTATTTCGGAGCACATGGTAACTTTCAGTTATAGAAATTAAAAAAAATCGATCTCTAGTGGCTATTATCGTCTTCCAAGATCTAAACCACAAGGTCATTTATGTAGGTTTTCATTATGTTGCATGCAAGGCCGCAGGATGTTCTCTTTTCAGTTTGAGGAAAACTACTTTACTGCAATTTTGTTTTTCCATTGTTTGCATGTATGTATTTTTTTTTTGAGCATGCTTGGAACACAACTTGTGCATTGTTATTTGAGTACATGAAAAGCTATATTCCTAAGGGAAATTAATCCTTCTTTGATGTGATCTTATCCTGTTATAATTGTCTGAATTGAAACTTATAGGAAGCCCTTCGTATCCACGAAGTAGTATTTTCTCTCAACGCTCATATGTTTGATTTTGGAGGCTTGCTTCGTCCCCCCTCTCCCGGGAAAACCAGCTTTTGGGGTTCGAGGGTGGTTTCCGCGTTAGATTAGGAACTGGTCTAGGCCGTTTTTTTTGTACCAGTGTACGTATCTAAGGAGTTATATACATGTCGTGGGTAGTGAAAAAAGATTTGCAGCTCCCACATGCGGTTCTGAAGCAAATGTCGTTTCACGTAACACCTCGATCGTCGTCGATACTGCCTGCGTCGTGCGCCTCTGATCTTGATTGAACCGCATCTCCTGAACAAACCTTAAGACGCAGACGGAAGGAGAGCAAGAGGTGGCCTCCTCTCATGTAGCCGTAGTAGACCGGAGAAGATTTAGGCGAGAAAGAGGATGGAGATAGAGGCGACGGTTCCTTCACGTGGACCGACCGTTCAGTCTCCGTATTTTACTCAGCAAAGTACGTATACGGATTAAAACAAACTGACAAGATCCGGAACAAACCCGTAACCACGGAAAAACTGGTTATTCCCTGAACGATTCCCTAGGGGGTACGAAAGCAAGAGTGTTGATTTTGTAGTTAGGACATTATTGTGAAAAGGTGACATTAATAGGGTTCGTGCTTCTCTTTGCCCCTTGGCGAATCCTATGAGTCTTTTATCGAGTTCAAAGATAGCTGAAGCTGTATGCATCTACGGAACAGTCACTATGCATTCTTCAGTCTTCACTATGAATTGTTTCTTTGTGCGCGAAGTGAAAATTTTCCCAGGTATGTATGTAACCTTCTAACCTTTCTTTAGATATTAATGTATGACATACCCATAAAGTAAAGATGCTATGCATTGGCTATCTACTTTCTAAGAAAAGTTGCTATGAATGAAAGAAATTTCACGATGATCTTAACTCTGCGGAGAGAAATATCTTTTATTCACGTCATTATTACGCCACCGGCGCGGCGTGTTGCTGCGCCAAGTTTCCTAGTATTATCACTATTCTACTGCGCCGCTAAAATTTACACTAATTAGTACTCTCTTCGTTTTAAAATATAAGATGTTTTAGCTTTGTGAAAGAAGTATATCTAGACTACTTTTAGTGTGTAGGTTCATCTAGGTTTAGAGTGAACCACATACTAAAAGAGATCTATATACACTTTGTTTATAAATCTAAAACATCTTATATTTTGAAACGGAGGAGTAGTACATAATAATAAAGAGATTGCTAATTTTTACTGGGGTCAGATGACCCAGCGACTATATGCCAGCTCCGTCCGCGAGTTGCTCTTATACGACGGCTGTGCCGTGCTGAGCGTTCGCGTTGGAGTGCCTTGAGTTAGTTGCGTGCTTTGCTCCGTCATTGACTCACGAGCGCGACGTGCGAGTCCCCCTGCAGAAACGAGTGAAATAATTGAACGCGCCGGCTGGTCCTCGCGCGGCCGGAGTTAAGGCCGGAGCAGCGACTAGACGCCGTGCATGAGCGTGGGCGTGCAAGGAGAAAGGAGGCAGAGATAGAACGCCACGCTTTGCCCGTGCGCGCGTGACTAGCTGGCATGTCGATGGAGGGCATCATGGGCCTGCCGTGAGTGGGGATGGTGACGAATCGAGCCTACACGCCGGAGTCATGAAACACGCGCTACTACTGTACACGATCCATCATCATTCATCGGTCGGAACCTCACCAGATACGTTCACAGAAACACATACTGTAATATAGCCAATTCTCTCTCTTCCAAAAAAAAAGAAACACCAAATATAGCGTAGCCGCAAAGCGTGGAGGAATCTCGAGTGTCCTCCCCCGTTCCCGTCGATCCGACGGGCTGGCGTGGCGTGTAGCGCGTGGCGCTTCTCGCCGGCGATGCATCCTCCGCTACAACTTGCCAAGCAACGAATCATTATTCTACTAGCTTCCCGTGGTTTGATTTTCTGCCGAATTTTAGCACCGCGCGTGCATTCTCTGGCGTTTTGCGTCCGAACGGCTACCAGACGTCGAGAGAGCGCCGGTCCGGTCCAAGACGACAAGAGCGGGGAGAACGGCCTGGAAAACGAAACGAGCTTGCGCGAAAACTACGTTTCTCCCAACCGAACGGGTGCCATCACCAACTACCCCTTCACCACAGATTGAAAACGGTGTCACTATATATATGCATCCAAGGTACGGAATAGCATCGAAAAAATCCAGAAATATCGCTACTAGTAGGAGCCGGCAATTCGGCTAATAGGTGCAAAATGCACTCATTGTGAGAAAATATATTTTAAAATGTCAAAAATATTAAAAAAAATCCTACACATACATTCGAACATTTTATGTTGGTTCACAAGTTTTGGGGACGAAAGAATATTTTATGTGTCATGTATAAAAACGATAAAAAAATGTCACGTGAATAGTCGTATTCCAATGACATATTTTATCTTTTTTATACATGACACATAAAATATTCTTTCATCCCGAAAACTTGTGAACCAACATAAAATATTCGAATGTATATGCGAAATTTTTGTTTTGATTTTTTTAATATTTCGAAAAATGTTTTCTCACAATGGGTGTATTTGCACCTGCGAGCCGAAATGAATATCCCCAACTAGTACAGCTATAGTAGTACGATCCAAAGGATCATCATCAATTTTCCTAACATGTGACAACATTGTTTGTTGCAAATTTGTTGCAAAATGCATGGTAAATCGGATGCGACCTATTCTTGGAGAATTAATCTCTCCAAATCAGAGCGCATTTGTGCCCGGGTGCCTAATCACAGATAATGCCTGGATAGCTTTTGAGTGCTTGCATTACATCGAGCACAACAAGAAGGCCTTTGATAACTTTTGTGCTTACAAATTAGACTTGTCCAAGGCATACGACAGGGTGGATTGGGGGTTCCTAAGGAGATCGATGGAAAGGCTAGGTTTCGCTCACCGATGGATCGAATGGATCATGGAGTGTGTATCCACGGTGAGGTATAAAGTTAAATTTAATGGAACCTTGCTGGAATCGTTCTCGCCTACACGGGGTCTACGTCAAGGTGATCCCCTATAACCATTCCTTTTCCTATTTATCGCTGATGGACTCTCTGCCTTGTTGAATAAAGAAGTGCAAGATAACCAACTAATGCCAATCAAAATCTGTCGGCGTGCTCCAGGTATATCTCATTTACTTTTTGCAGATGATAGTCTTTTGTTTTTCAAAGCTGCTCCATGTCAAGCAAACAAAGTGCTGCAAGTGTTGGACAAGTACAGTAAAAGCACAGGCCAACTCATTAACCCGGCAAAGTGCTCAATTTACTTTGGACCTAATTATGAGAATGAACAGAAAAAAGATGTGATGGAAATATTACAGATTGTAGAAGAGAACTTTGAAACCAAATACCTTGGCCTCCCTGCTCCTGAGGGACGCTTGATAAAAGGTAAATTCCAAAGCTTACAAGGAAAGTTAGCAAAGAGGCTCATGCAGGTGGGAGATAATCAGATGGCCCAAGGAGATAGGGAGGTGATGATTAAGGCGGTTGGACAAGCTCTGGCGACATACGTCATGAGAGTATATAAATTACCTCTAGGCCTTTGTGATGATTTGGAGAAGATTATTAGAGATTTCTGGTGGGGCTCAGAGGAGGGCAAAGGAAAACTCACTGGGTGGCTTGGGACACGTTGTTACGACCAAAGAAGCAAGGCGGCATGGGGTTCAAAGATATGGGAATTTTTAACCAGGCCTTATTGGCAAGGCAAGCCTGACGGTTAATTCGCTTCCATGATTCCTTATGCGCTCAAATCCTAAGGGCTAAGTATTATCCCAATGGAAATCTATTGGACACAGTGTTCACCGGCAATGGCTCCTCGACTTGGCATGCCATCGAACATGGACTAAAACTAGTTAAGCAAGGAGCAATTTGGAGAATTGGAAATGGCTCAAAGGTACGGATTTGGAGGGACTCCTGGATACCGAGGAACCATCAGCTAACGCCGATCTCTCCAAAGAAGAGGTGTAGACTGAAGTGGGTCTCAGAACTGATAAACCATGACGGCACTTGGAACATGCAGCTGCTATAGAGATGGTTTCTACCCATCGATATTGAGAAGATTATTCAGATAAAACTTTCAACTACAAACGAAGATGATTTCATAGGTTGGAACCCGGACAGCAAAAGATTGTTCTTGGTCAGGAGTGCGTACCGCATAGGAATGGAGGCTAAGATATGGGAGGAAGGCAATGGGACGACGAGTGATAAACTGTATGGTGAAAACAGGGAATGGAAGCTAATCTGGCACAGCCTTGCACCCCCAAAAGTCAAAACCTTTGCTTGGAAAATGGCCACAAATGGACTAGCTACTAGGGCAATTATGGCGCGAAGGAAGATGACCACTGTAGGAACTTGTCCTATCTGCGGCAGAGAGGATGAAGACTCGCACCATGCCCTTGTCACATGCTCACAAGCCAAAGACTTATGGCAAGGAATGAGAGAAGTGTGGGATTTACCAAAGGCGAGTAATATTATTAGGGGAGGATCGGATTGGCTGTTACCGACCCTAGATAAGCTCGATGAGTACCAACGCCTCAAAGTGCTCATGATCTTATGGAGGGCATGGCATGCACACAATGAGCTCACACATGACAAACCAGCCCCACCAATCCATGCCTCAGGGCATTTTTGTGCAGTTATGTTGACACTCTGATCTCTCTTAGGAAATCACCGATGGAAGAAGTCATAAAAGGGAAGCAAGTGATGTGAATGCTGCAAGAGAAGGGACCAACAGGGAAGGCATCAATGTAGAAGAACTGGAGGCGACCAGGGGTAGGGCGGATGAAACTTAACGTCGACGGAAGCTATATGCAAGAAGAGGGCACTGCCGGTACAGGGATGATCCTCAAAAACAGCGATAGAGAAGTTTGCTTTGCGGCATGCAGAGAAGTTTGCTTTGCGGCATGCAGAGATGTTCGCTCATGCTCGTCTGCCTTGTAGGCAGAGCTCCTTGCCTGTCAGGAGGACCTCAAGCTTGCGCTAACCTGGTCTTTAGAATCGTTAGAGGTGGAAATGGATTGCTCAGTCGCTATTGTGATGGTCACAGTGAAGGAGAAGGACTACTCTATATTGACGCACCTTGTCGCCGGCATCAAGGAAAGCCTAGAAGAAAGGAAGAGCACGATCTATAAGATTGACAGAAGCCAAAATGTGGTGAGTCATAAGCTAGCCCATTTTGGAAGATCCAGGAACAAAACGCAATTCTGGATCAGAGGGTACCCAAAGGAGATTCATGAATTTGTAATGAATGATTGTAAAACTTCTATAATTTAATGAAGCTCTTTTACGCAAAAAAAACATTGTTTGTTAAACCGAAACTGATAGGCGAAGAAAAAAACATTGGAGCCAATGGTGCATGCAAGAAACATGTCATGATTCTCATTCTCTGTCCAGGGATGTAAATTACTCCGGTAGTAGATACGGTTTCTAACAATGAATTTAATAGACTCCTGGATTTTCCAAGTGGTAGTTTCCTCCAGTCCACGTACACAGTGTCACTATCTAATTTTCAAATACCAAGCAAACAAAATAAACAAATAAATGTGTGATTAATTACTTCAAAATACATCATGTCTCTGGCTAATTAAACATGATGCATGTGTCTCATTGGTTGCACATTAATAAGGCCTTTCAGAATGGACCGGTTCTTAGCACATTATCATAGGTAGCAGTGCATGTTAAGAGGCAACCTTCACAATGCATTGTCTCTTAAGGTTGTATTATCTACTTTTAATGATTTTGGAGACATGAATGCATTGGATTGTCCTAGTCATGTATTTTGCCTATGGTTTTGTGCAAGAGTTGTATCCTAGCTACAAGATACAACACCAAACTCTCTCCTCATTAACTATAGCCACATAAGCATTGTGCCTATTATATCGTGCTAAGACGCCAATTATGAAACGCCTAAACACCATTGTATGGGAAAGAAATCAAATCAATTCTTCTAGGTGAGAGCTGGTGGCCTTATATTTGTACAAAAAATATTTTGGTATCCCTCTATACAAATATCAAAGGGGGCATAGTTAATTGTTAATAGCATGGTATCCATATCGGTATTCCCCCTCGTCCATTGTAAGACATCACCCAACAAACAATGTCTTTCGAAATGATGATTGGGCACATGAAAGTGATGTTATTCTTGTTCATCCATGGTAGTTTGTATGTATTCTGTTGTTAAGGGTCGGGAAGGGTAACACTCCATTTTATGTCAGGGGTCCAAGATGTTGTGGCCATAGATACATCGGGTATTTCACCCCGAGTTTTAATTAGACATGGAATGTTGAAGTAGCATCAAGAACTTCAATCCGTTGGCACAAGGCGATGATGACAACATGCCTTGTCATGAAGCTTTCGGGCATATAACATGTTGCGCATGCATAAGCATTTGAAACTTTCATTGTGCATCCACGCGACTTATTCTTGTTGCAGCATATTATTTCAGATTCAGGAGCACAATCACATTCTTCCGCCCCCCCCCCCCCCCCCCCACCCAACACACACACACAGTGGATCTAAAATAAAGGTATATATGGTTTGAATGATTCTGAAATTGTAGAAATGGAAAAATTGTACGATTCAAAAGTAATGTCACGTTGTGTCCTACCGGAGTTGTAAACAAAGGAATGTGTGGTACAAGTTATTTAATTGCACCACACAGAAAACATAATAATTTTGCTAAAAGATTAGGTGTATGGCTTAACTGTCATAGAAGAAAAATGAATTCATGAGATTGGACTCAAGGGAAATTTTATATAAAATTGCATGCAAAATGGTGCATAGTAAACATTCCTATTATTTATAATCCTATGACCAAATAAGTCTCATAAGAAAAAATCCCAGGGGATAAAATCCTCCAAAATCCCTACAAACTTCTAGTAAACCAAACAAGGCCTAAAGGATGAGTGGATCTCCGTTGGTCAAAAACACGATACTATAGATGATTAGAACTTCCCCAGATATATTCAAGTTGATCCTCTCAGTAACAACGCCCAACACAGTTGAAAATTCTGGGATGTTTGGGCCTTTAGGGATACTTATAATTGGCTTTGGAGAATGAAGGGAGAGTTCAGAAATAGTAGTGAGTACAAGAATATTTAATTTCCTTTCATTTTGGTTAAATGGATCGAGGTCTAGCGCATGGCGCTTCTCACAAAATAGACATCTAGGGCTACTTTAAGATTTCCACAATGCGTGTGTTTTGTGTTTGAGTGACTATTAGAGTAACAGATGACGAAAACGATATTATGGCAAATGTATGCTCATCCGACCAACCCACTGAACTCGAGGATGCTCGTAATGTCCCGTCCAAACTCTGTGAGTTCATTCCTTCTTTTTTCCCTTCTCTTGATTCAGTTTATACTCTAGAGATTTCGATATTCACACTTACCTACTAATACACTGGAACTATCACTAAGATATGTGTTCCACTCTATGTTGGTATGTCACATGACATATCCCTCCTAGCCTTGTTATAGGCTTGGTAATGTAGGACATGATCTACTGTGTTTTTGACAACGTGAAAAGCCTAAGATGATGTGAATCCTTCCGCCTTTCATATAGTTAGTGATTTCTCTCCATCTTATATAAAATAGACACAGCTCTTGTTGGATTATTCCAAAAAAAACGAATGCACATACATGCACACAAATGCATATGTATTATGTAACTATCAAGAACTAGTTCAAGGAAAGCTTTATTACAACATATAATTTAAAATTAGAAGAAACATACTTCAAATTGATATACATTACACCATTATAGTAAATGACACTATAAAATGTTCCAAAAATAGCTATATCATGTGGCTAACTATGAGACCAAAGTAATAGAAAATTGTTCGAATGTACAATATAAATTTAAAACAAGTATAAAATAAAAGAATAGACCAAGACTTGGACCAAGTTGCATGAAATGTATATGTCAATATTTTGCTAGTTTGCACAAAACGAAGAGAACCACTTGATTCAGATGTCAACAATTGTGCTTCAAATATCTTTGAGATGTCTAAAGTGAATATTATACTAGACATGATGTTTTTTATTACCATCAATGAACAACCATTTGCCTGGGCAAGAAGCACAAGGGTGCCCAGACTTTATGTCCTCGGGTGGTTAAAGGATTTTGTGCTGACACGCTAGAAGAGGATCATAGACGGTCGGACTGGTATTTGATAGAGAAACTGTAGGGGTTCGCGCATGAAAACAAAAAAAAATTCCCTACGCCCAGAACCCCAATAGCCAGGACCTATCTATTAGTAATGCAGTAACGGGAGGGGCTTTTCGCGAACTTACCCTTGAAGACCGAAAAGCATTGTCAACGCTCGGAAGAGCGTGGTTGATGTAAACGAGCCTAAGCTGACCTCAAGGTTGTGTTGAAGTCATGATAGCTTCTGCGGCTCCAACGACTCCTAGTGCCCCAAGTGTTACACATATCCGGTGCCTGACAATGACTCCCGCTCCTCCGATCCAGCAGCAGTTGCGGAAGTAGAGCTCCTAGATCTGAATCCCGCAGCATGATGGCGCTCCGCGGTGAACAAGACTCTCGCTCGCGCGATCCGGACTTGGGACCACGGTCACGAGAGAGAGAGAGAGAGAGAGAGAGAGAGAGAGAGAGAGAGAGAGAGAGAGAGAATCAACTAGAGGTCTCCTCAAAAGAGAGGAAACCTTTTATTGATTATTGTGTATTTAATTTGCCAAAATACCTCTCTTTATATAGGGGAAAACCCCATAGCCAACTAGCTTACTGATGGCTCAAAAAGTGATGAGCTCATTGGGAACCCCAAGAGGAAGGTATGATGAGCACAACAGCAAATTTTTCCTCAGTGATGAAACCAAGGTTATCGAACTAGTAGGATCAAGGAAACAACCCCAAGGTGTTGTCTTCCAACTTGGAATCCTGCACAACACAACCACAGAACTTTGCCCCAACTTATAGTGAGGTTGTCAATCTCACCGGTTTTGCTGAAACAAAGGATGAAACATATTGTGTGGAAGATAGTAATTGCTTGCAGAAAGTAAACAGAAAACAGTAAATAGATTGTAGATTGATGGTAAAGAATGGACCGGGGTCCATAGTTCACTAGAGGTGATTCTCCTTAAGATAGTTGACATGTTGGGTGAACAAATTACAGCGGGGCAATTGACAGACACCGAGAAAGCATACAAGGATATACTAATAATCTTGACTCCTATGAGGTTTGATTGGGCATCACAACATTATGCATAGACCGTAATCCAACTGCATCTATGACTAATAATCCACCTTCATGTTATCATCCAACCCCCCTCCAGTATTAAGTTGCAAGCAACAGATATCTGCATTAAGCAAAGCGTGTAAAGTAAACAATACGATTGTTCTATGAACAAAGGATTGTTGTTTTCTCCCTAGTAGCAACAACACATCTAGTACCTTAGAGATTTCTATCACTTCCCCAGATTCCTAGAGGCATGAACCCACTATCGAGCATAAATACTCCCTCTTGGAGTTGCTAGCATCTACTCGGCCAGCATAGCTACTAACAACGGAAAGCATGCAAGATCACAAATAACATAGACATGATAGAATCAATAATCAATCTGAAATAGCATCTCAATATCCATCGGATCCCTGGAAACACAACATGTAAGATTCCAAATAGATGATCTTGATCATGAACGGAGCTCACAAGATCTAAACATGGTAGCACAAAGGAGAAGAACCAACAATCTAGCTACTACATGGACCCGTAGTCCAGGGATGAACTACTCACGCATCACACCGGAGGAAGGCATGGTGATGAAGAAGGCCTCCAGAGTGATCTCTCCCCTCCGGTAGGGTGCCGGGAAGAGCTTCAGATCCCTCCCGATCTAGGGATGGAGATGGCGGCGGCTACAGACTCTTTCGTGGAATTTTGATCGGGTGCTTAGGGTTTTCGTCCCGGAGGCAATATATAGGCGAAGGGGCAAGGTCGGTGGAGCGCCAGGAGGCCCACACCCCCTAGTGGCGCGGCTAGGGCTGGCCGCGCCACCCTAGGGTGTGGCCGCCCTGGCTCCCCTCTTTGTCTCCCCTCCGGACTCTGTATTCCTTCTGGTGAAATATTGACTTGGGCTTTTGTCCGGTCCAATTCCGAGAATATTTCCTTACTAGCTTTTCTAAAACCAAAATAGCAGAAAACAGGCAACTGGCACTGTGGCATCTTGTTAATAGGTTAGTTCCAGAAAATGTGTAAAAATACTCCAACTAGACCCTTTTTTAATTCCTTTTCTTTTATTGAATAAATATAAATGAATGATTAAATCAATATTCAATATTCACTTACATATTATTCAATCCTTGTTGATGTGGAACTCATTCCCTCTCATTTTGGACATCCTCCAGATTTACCGAAACCCTTCTGGTTTTCTCTTTTCTCTTTTCTTCGATGATTCTTCCAATCCTAAAACACTCTCTAAGCATCATCAAGCCCTTAAGCGTGATACCCCACGGTTCGGGAACACTCCAGACATGTCGGGACCCTCCCACACTAATGATCAACAGAGGGACCTGGATGGCCATGTGATCCCTGTGCATTCCACGAAACTTTCGTCGTTTGAACCATGAACATCGTGTCATATTTCCTTTGTCTCTCGATACATGCATTGTCCGAGATCTGATCAATGACATCACCATGTCGTTTTCAATCTCGTTACCAACAAATGCTCTTTGACTCATTCTGACAAGTGATATCCCCGTGAACAAATCACACGTTGCGCAGCTATTGGATATAACTTCTTCGAGTGAGCCCTCGAGTATCTTTGCCGTCACGCGGATGGAAAAATCCCGCTCTTGACGCATTTTGCCTCAACTATTCCTCTAAATACCAACAAGGAACCATCAAGATTAAAGCCTTGATACGATCGAAAGACCTTAATTAATGGGCTGACCATGGTCGTGGTAACAGGAAGATAGATCATTGGGATTGGGAAGAATTGGCCATGAGAACTTCTAGTCGATATATGGGTTGCTTGCCTACTCACTTATAAATAAGAATTATCATTATCACTTATTCCGCTTATTCCATTTGGCACTTTCACTATCACCATGAACTGATTCTCTTCGTGCCTAACTTCTCATCTGCGGGTGCTTTACACACCTTTCGCATCTTTAATTTTATGCAATTTACTTAGTTCATAAGCAAGTTCCTCTATCTTTTACTCATCACTTCCATCGTCAACATTTGCAGTCAATTCACTCAAGACCCATGACACCTTGGGTGTGACAGAAACACCGCATAAAAAACACTTTCCTAGGCTCCTTGTTGGGATCGATATAAAAACTATAATTAATACTTCCGTGAAAACATTCTCTGACGAACCTATGCACTTGTAGGCTATCAAGATATCTTCTAGCACCATTGCCGGGAAGCTAAGCGCTAAGTGTTGTTTCTTGACAACAACAACTGTTGATACCATTCATGATCTCTGTTGAAGACAGAGGTACCACTCGATCAGGAAAAACCTATTTACCTCCATATATTGTTCATGTTCCGATCGAGAGACGGTTAGAATTTATTGAAAGATTTACTAATTCGCGTACTGTAGACATGAACAACTTGATTCCATTGATGGCAGATTTGACCATCACCCGAGGGGCCGGACTTGAGTTACCTTTGGGAGAGTATGGGAATCCATCTAGGCACTTGAGGAAAATGCCTATTCTTTGTCCTGAACTTGAAGGCCAGGAATTTGAAATATATCCTGAGCTAATATATATAATGAAAGAAATTGCTTTCGCTGGAAAAGAAGAGGAAGACCCTAGTGACCACTTGACAAGGGTACACGACCTTTGTGTTACTCTTAAACCAACAAGTTTACCAATAGAGTTTGTACTTCATAAACTCTTTCGCTGGTCTTTGAAAGATAATGCTTTAGCTTGGTTACAATCACTACCTAGTCATACTATAAAAAGCTGTGAAGATTGCATCAGAGAATTCATGCATAAATATTGTTCATTTACTAAAATCATGCAGATAAAACGAAGTATAACAAATTTTCTACAAACAATTGGAGAGACCTTTTATCAAGCATGGAATAGATATTAAGCAATGATTATGAAAGTTCCAAATCACGGTTTTCATGAGAGTCTAGTTATCCAATATTTTTTATAATGGGCTCAATGACGAAACAAAAGATATGATTGATCTATCTGTAGGAGGAGCAATATGCAACTTGACATTGTCGGAATGTATAAAGCTTTTTGAGGTAAGATCCTTTAATGACGAACAATACAATCCAGTTGAGGATGTTGAACCACAAAAAGGTATGATTCACATACCACAAGATCTTATATCCGTAGTCAAAAAGTCCATGGAAGAGAAAGGTATAGCTTCAGAACTTGTAAAAGAAAACAAAGTTGACATTCTTCAAACTTATGCAATAGAAGGTGATTTAAATCTTGTAATACAAAAGTTTAAATATCAACAAAATCAATTCCGTGAGAAAAACTATAAGTGTCTTATGACACAAGAAAAGAATATAAGAGACCTAATAGAAGTCTTTGACGACTTGGGTCAAGCCACAAAACATTTAGATAGATATCTAAGTATGGTTAAAACCTAGTGTGAGCAAATAAATGAAACCCAAACTTTGATTTTGAACCAAGGAAATTTCAGTACTGTTTCTACTAACATTGTTACTAGGAGTGGTACAGAAACTCAGGAACCACAAGGGCCACCTTGGTACCAAGAAGAGCAATCTCGAAAAACAAGAGAGACTCAGGAGATGAGTCAAGAAGAAGAGGATCTACTGGACCCCAGGATGACATTGATTATGAGGCCTAGAAAAGGGAAAATGAAGCTTCCAACACTCAAGAAGAAGAGGAAGCGGGGGATAAGCATAAACCATATGATTCAAACACTGAGACTATCGATTCAAGGGAAGAAACCAATCTCAGCAAGGAACAAGAAGAGTAAGTAATCATCTCGCGTGAAGAACACACCAATAAGAAAAAATCAGCTGCAAGAAAGAATAAAAAGAATGCTAAACTGGTGACAAAGGTAAAAGAAAAGGTAATACCGACAAAAAATAAAATTCCGTACCCTAACCAAGTTCATTACGAACTAGATAAAGCTATTTATGATTCTTTTGCTGAGGCACTGGGCAGCTTGTGTTTAGAACTTCCTTTAACTGATGCTATTCAAGTTCCTACTTATAAAAAATTTATGCGAGACATACTTAATAGGAAAAAGAAAGTAACCAAGACTATAGCAGTTATGACAAGCTTTGATAAACTTCCAGCTAAGCTTGGGGATCTAGGGATACCTACCATCTCCTGTGCAATAGGGAAAACTAATATATTCAATGCACTTTGTGATTTAGGGGCAGGTGTTAGTGTTATGCCTTATTCCTTATTTAATAAATTGAATCTTGGAGAGTGTTCTCCTACTTCGATAACATTACAAATGGTGGATAAGACAACTAAACAACCTATCGGAATGATTAAAGATGTTTTACTTAGAATAGATCAACATGTTATACCCACTGATTTTATTATTCTTGATGTTCCTGAGGATGACAAACTATCTATCATCCTTAGAAGACCTTTTCTTAGTACAACTGGAGCTAATGTAGATTGCTCCGCCGGTAAAATTGTCTTCAATATATATGATGATCAGATCATTCGATACTTTCCTAAGAAACAGGAGCACAATGGAAAATACATTACACCACCTAAGCATGATTAGGCAGCAAAGACTAAAGAAAAAGTGCCGCTTGAGATGAACGCGATGATATGGAGTTTGATTAGTCAAAACCCTAGAACTAAAACACTTAATGGGAGTTAACCCATTCTCAATATGTTAAGTTTAATTTCTATTTATGATTTTTTATATTATCTAATAAGTTTGTTATGAGTTTTGAGTTCCTTCATAGAATTTACCTTAACGAAGTTGAGAAGCAAGGGAAAATGAAGAAAAAAGGGTTCAGTAAAGATAACGAGCAATGGTACGGCCACGGTACGCCCGTACCTTGCGCCCATAAAATGTCTCAAGAAAACCTCTAGAAGGAACAGTGTCGGTGACGACCAGTGGTTCGGCCAGGGTATGCCCATACCCCACGCCCGTACCGAACATCGACAAAACAGGCCACGGTTATCGAATAGATAACGACCACTGGTACGGCCAGGGTCAACCTATACCATGCGCCCGTACCAGGTCGACCAAGTTTGATCTCGAACCCTAATGTTGATCCAACGATGATGACCATCGGTACGGGCGGGTTGCGCCCATACCGCCCACCCGTACCGCGTGGGTCGCTAGGTAAAGGCCGACGGCGGCTGGCTCCCAGCCAGCCTCCTTCTTCTTCTTCCTTTTTCTTCCTTGTTCTTTCTCTTCCCACCACAAACCCTAGCCTCCTAAATACTTTGATTCTTCATTATTTTTGAGTTTTTTAGTTGGGGAATCTTCACACTGGTAAGTTTCTCGTCTGATTATACTCTATTTTATGAAATCCATGGTTAAATTCATCACATTGGTTATTTAGATGAGTTCGTCATATTCTGAGATTATTATTGATTCCTTATGTTAGGATTTGTAACTTCTACCTGTAATCGTTTGTTTATATGATAGAAACTTGATGCCTATAGTTTCTTCAAAAAAAATGCAGCATAATGCATAACATTGGAAGGATGTTCCGCTCGGGCAAGGGCTCGGGTGCAGCGGGACCCTCGGGCTCCGAAAAGCCACTGGGTTCAAATAAGATACGCTCGGAGGTGGACAGCTTGAGGGCTGCCATGAGCCGAGACTACAAGAGGGTGAGCAACCGCAAGGTTTTGCCCACCAAGTGGGTAGACCATCAGTTCCTCTCCCTCCAGGGTCTTCTAGAGGACTTCGAGCAGATGACTGTGCAAGCTGGCATGGTCGACTTCTCCTACCTCTCTATCGACACCTACAAGCTCGCTACGTACGAGTTCCTTTCATCGTTCCATGATGATCTCGAGACCCAGGAGCGAAATTGCACTGTAAGTTTTGTGCCTAATGGGAAACTCCACAACCTTACCTTCTATGAATTTTGCAATAGTTTCGGATTCTCCCACGAGGGAGAACTCGATATTAATGATGGTGTGCACATAGAGGCAATGCAATCTTGGGGCAAATTTCTGCCCATAGGAACAACGATTACTCGCGCAAGAAGAGCGTCACTATCCAGAATCCTACTATATGTTATTTCCATACCTTCCTTGTTAATTCTTTATTTGGGAAAGGTGATGTTGGGGCAATGGCAGGCCCGAAATGAGTGTAATTTATTTGGCCTTGCATCCAGAAATGGAGCACAAGGTAAACTTGGGGGCCTTGCTCATCCAGCACTTTCGCCGCCAAAGGTTAGCTTCCGTCGGGGACATTCGTTGTGGCGGATTGATCACATGGATCGCCTACACAAACGAATTTGTCCTACCACAGGAAAGAGTTGTGGCCGATAGTAAGGACCTAGACAACATTCATATATCTAGCACCAAGTTCATGGGTGTCTATAGGCCAGAGCGTGCCCTCTGTGCTTACCAGTTTTATTTTGTACCTAACAGTGATCTCCACCAAATCTTGCTTCCTTTTGTCCAAACTTTTGGTTTGCCAGGTAAACAGAGTTGGGTCCTCACTTAGGAGGAGTTCCAGCAGGCATTGATCCTCTCAGGAAGGACTGCGCCACCAGGTGGCCATCCCAACTGGGAAAACGTGGCAGCTGGCCAAGAACAACAAGATCAAGGAGAAGAAGGTTGGCATGGTGCAGGATGGGACGACTACAGTCAGCAGGACCATCACCAACAACCTTTCCACCAACACCAACAACAAGGTATGCCTCTGCCACAGTCGGGATTCGACTATGTCCCAAGGAGTGACTTTGACCAGGTGGTGCATCGCATTGACAACATAGAGAACCCGTTGTATGATGTGAACGCCAACATAGTCAACCTCACTCAAGTCTTCACATATTTCATGACCGACTTTCCAAACCGCTACCCGAACTTCCCATATTAGCAGCTGCCACCTGATGGCAGCGATAACTGATTTCAGTTAGGCAAAAGCCTAAGCTTGGGGAGGTTAAATTCCTCCCACCTTTTTGCATTCATATTTTTCTTTCTTCTTTTTATTTGTTTGTTTTTGTTTCAATGCATGTTTACTTTCAGTTTTGCATTTGATAAAATAAAACCCAAAAATATTAGACTAGTCTCTAGCTTTATTTGTCCAAATTTCTCTCGGATCTTGTTGATTCTTTCTATAGGTTGCTCACTTCTAGTGATCGAACTATGAGACAAACGCAAAGAGTTGATTCAAGCAGAAGACGAATGAGCAAGAGGAGGTACCACATTCCTATTTTCTCTCTTCCTGTAAGCTTATTCATGAACATTTTATGTTTGTTCGGTTGCACTTGAGTTTGACTCCACGCTTAGTTCGTTATCTTTTAAAATTTGAGCTCAAACGTTTTTGTCACCTCTTTGGTTATGACTTTCGACAATTAATATCAGTTTAAAAATTCACTCTTTGGATTCAATTCCAAACTTTTTAGAACAAGAGAAAGTGTCCATCGATAACTTCGATGCCATATTTTTGTCTTAAGGTCTTAATCTTAGTAGTGCTCAACCCCACATACTAATCGTTGACTTGATGATACCGAAAAAGAATTGCTTGATAGAACGAACTTTTTAGAGTAGGAGTGGGAGATGCCAAAACTTGTATTGACTTGATAAAAAAAGTAGAGAGAGGAAAAGGAAAAGGAAAAGGAAAAGGAGAAAGTAGAAGTACTTTTGTTTCAAATACACACCTTTGTGATGCAAACAACTCCGCTAACTTTTGAACGATCTATGGTATAACCCCAAATTTCGGCTATGATTTTATGGCATGAGTGGCATACGTGTCGCTATATGGGCAAAATTATTGATATTCCCAATAGTTTGTGTAGGAGTTTACAAAAGAAATATTCGTTGATCCTTGAGAAGGAGAAAGAAAAGACCGATTATCAAAATATGAGCTGAAACACTTCTGATACTTCTGATTATTGGCATCACCTCACTACCTAAAATGTGCAATTAGAGTTCTTGATAAGCAAGGAAAGGAATAGGTATTTTATAGCCGTGATTATCGAAGTGGGTTATTAATGAAAATCTCTAAGCTTATCCTTCTTTTGACAGCTACATGTGCACCCTTAATTTTGACTTAAGCAGTCTAGTATTAAAACATTTACACTCTCATAACAAGAGAGACGCTGAAAGAAATTGATTTCCAAAGCCTCGCCAAATTTTTAACAATCTCATTTGAGTTATAAGAACTATTAGCTAGTGAATTACTTGCGTCTAGGAATCAAGCATAAGTGCAAATGTTCAGATATATTATGCTCGTGTTTAAGGTTGCAGGATTTGATACGGTGGAATATCATACAACCTCAAACTTGTAAGTTTTCATCTTGATTCAATTCTTCGTTATTATTCATTATAGCTTTGTCACTCGAGGGCGAGTAACCGCTAAGCTTGGGGATGTTGATAGCTCCATATTTCATCACTTTTTACCATTGGTTTTCCTCTTGTTTATTGCCAGATTTCCCTGAAGATTGACCCTTTCCACTAATGTTAATGTCGCAATTAGTGAATCCTTGGTTTCTTGTGATGGTTTTCAGGCAATGAACATTTATTGAAGATCTAATAACATTTATGGGCTGATTACACCAGAATAAGTAAATCCCCAATTGGAGCCACTTTCATTGGAGGCGTCAGTACGCATAACGACCACTGGTACGGTTAGGGCACGCCCGTACCGCCCGCCTATACTACCCACCGACGCCTTCCTTATATCAATACAAACAACTTTCGTAAAGAGGGAGCGACGAAAAGAACCACATAATAGAAGTTATAGCCGCCGCAAGCCATCTAAGGGAGAGATCGGATCTGAAAGAGGGGAAGAACTTCACCTCGTTCCCCGACAATCTTCAACCTTAAAACCACACACTCCACCATCATTCCAGCATTACTTGGAGAGAGAGAGATTGGCACTTGTAAGATGAGGGTTTGATACTTTGATCTACCTATGGTTTGTATTTGATTGGATCTTTAATCGCTATTGTGGTTTGCTACAATAACTTGGAGATGATTTCTATTTGCAATACAATTATGCCTTTTATTTGTCTTTCTCTCATGTCTGAGTAAATCCCCGTAGGCGTGGGAGATGTAGGGGATTGGTGAGATGTGATGTGCCTCCTTTAATTCCATCCATTTGTGATCATTGTGATGTTTATTTAAATAGTGAGAATGAATATCTATGTTTGCCTAATGTGTGTTATCTAATTTAAGGGACCAGGTAACATGATCCAAAGATCTCATAGGTATGAACTTGTATGCTAGTAATTCGACGACCCCCGAGTGATAGGACCGATATAAAAGAAGAGCTAGCACTACTCGAGGACAACAAGGAGCCATCAAGATTAAAGCCTTGATCCGGTCAAAAGATCTTAATTAATGTGTTAGGCATGGCTGTGGTAACAGGCATATGGATCATTGGGATTGGGAAGAATTGGCCATGAGGACTCCTAGTCGATATATGGGTTGCTTGCCTACTCACTTATAAATAAGAATTACCATTATCACTTATTCCGCGTATTCCATTTGGCACTTTCACTATCACCATGAACTGATTCTCTTTGTGCCTAACTTCTCATCTACAGGTCCTTTACACACCTTTCGCATCTTTACTTTTATGCAATTTACTTATTTCCTAAGCAAGTTCCTCTATCTTTTACTCACCACTTCCACCATCAACATTTGCAGTCAATTCACTCAAGACCCGTGACACCTTGGGTGCGACAGGAACACCGCATAAAAAACACTTTCCTAGGCTCCTCGTTGGGATCGATATAAAAACTGGAATTAATAGTTCACTAAAACATTCTCTGACGAACCTGTGCACTTGCAGGCTATCACTTGCTCATGGGAGAGGTTGAGTCTTGGGTATGTACTTTACAGTCCCAAATCCTTTGCAATTTACTAATGTCACCTTGATTAACATTAATACTGTATCATCACATGATAACATCTTCGTGTATGCATTTAGTCATGGCAGCAAAATGAGGTCGGTTTCCAGGAGCCAACAGTGACTTTAGATTAGCCACATCGAGCTTTCTCATGGGCACTGTGCCCTAGGACACACCTTCTGCATAAAGACGAACTAGTCCAGCCATAACAATATGCATCACTTTAGATGGTACCCTTATCTATTAGTATAAATGTAATCATCGAAACACTAGTGAATCTTGTGTAACTTTCGATGTTTTATCACCTCACTTCCTACTTGACTTCAATCGGTATTACCGATGCAGGAATTTCCAATATTCTAAGGTCAACACATTCCCTTATAACATAACCCTTTGCTTTAAGATATGTCATCCTTCGTAGATTTGGAAACATGTCTACAGTTCTCAATTAGACACTATGGACAAACTTATCTCAATGTTCCGTGATTCATACTTAATCACTATATTCCTTCTCAGATCATATATTATGTTTAAGTTATCATCATAGTTTTTCAAGATAGAACCTATGTCTCAACATAGTGGATGACGATCATCCTTTTCTTTGTTTCAACCATTGATGTTTAACTTAATGTTATTCCTAACCAAGGACCGGTCCTTAATCAATTCCTATTCCGAAACTCTTTTTAGAATCCTTTTTAGGAATACTACATAATATCATAATAACTTACTTTCAACTTTTAATCCCTATAAATCATTATTTATCAGTATTTTTGCTTTTATTCTTAATGTGTCGTACACACTCAAGAATTAATATTTAAGCTCCCACTCAAAATATGTTCCCGGCATATTTGAGTCCCGGACTTATATTGCTCCCACTAAAAAATATGTCATTCACATATTGTTTTAGGAAGACTTTCACAGCTCCCACTCATTTTCATGCACATTGCATATCCTCTCACTATTTTGAACAACTTCAAAAATCCTTTGATCAATTATCAAACTGAGAGTTCTACTATGACACACTAGTATCTTACTAGTATTAAATCCACTAGACTTTCAGCACTTTTGAATCAAATTCTTTTGAATTTGTCCAATACATTATTAATGACAAATTGTGCCATTGTCATTCACCTTTTCCTTCATGACCTTGCAGTCTTTCCAAAAATTCAAGTAACCCTTTACTTGGTAAGATTCAGCAATGAATTGCTTTGTAATCTTAAGTGAATTCTGCCTCTAGGATTTCTCATAATTTTAGTTCACCATTATTTTCTTTGTAGTTCACAGGTATGTCATATTTTGGTGATATCAAAAATGTTTCACAAATGTCTCCATACAATATATGGGGTACACTTTGAATCCTACTTCATGTAGTGAAAACACTAGTGGGGAAAACACAATGATCATTATCATTGATTCTTTCTTCTATGAAGAGAATCGTTCAATAATGCTTTCCATTGCGCTTCTCAACATTCTGATGCAGGGTTTTGAATGCTCATCGTGCTTTTCACTATCTTCCATAAGCTTCATAGTTGAGAACATAAACTTTCTCGAGGATGCACCAAAATTCAAGCAACACTAGTTTTGCCTTTATTTTCGATATAGCCATGGATTTCATATTCAAAGTTTCCAATGAATACTCTATAAGTACTTATTTGCTATTGTTTTGGTGATATCGAATAACTCCAAAACTTTCACGAATTCAGATGGTTCACTATCTATACTAATTGAGTGTTTACTATTTCTAACTAATGGTCTTTACACTTACACTACAACGATTTATTCCACACCATCTATTCACCCACTTGATATATCACATTGCAATACTTTGCACTTTGACGTATCAAAAATGCATTGCATTTCACAATTCCTTATGCCAATAATGTCAAAATTCATTACTATTGATCAAATCGTAGTAATTAAATTATCTTTTATCTTTAATATCCTTAAATATGATGAAATACTTTGATCATATCAAATGGTTTCATGCTCATGTTTTCTTTGGTAAACCTCTTTACAAAATTAAAACAACCACATAATGATAATCACCATCTCGTTGAAACACAATACGTCGAATATGCATTCTCTTTCAACAATTCATCAAACACTTTGTATTCATGCAATACACAATGTTTAAGTTATCTTGCCAAACTTGGGAATGATTCATATGTGACAAGAAATTGAATGTCTTTCACATATTATCAACATAACTTTGAATCTAAACAATGGTTTCATTCAAAATGAACATATCATTAAGTTGGGTATTCTTAAGGCATTTTTCAATATTTTACAAATGTTCATGCATTATTAAATAGTTTCATAACCAGGATAATTCACACATAATTGAACAAGATATGAACACAAATAGAAATCATTCATAAAAGTGGAACAACTGTTTATTACAAACTCATATGAATAACCATCTCACGAAGTGTGAGACACACTAAAGAAGTTCACAATCCATCGAGTATAATAATCATCCAAAAACGTTGAACTAAGTGATAAATGTCGAGGGAGAGTGTCGTTTGCCATCATCATAATTCTCGCCATCAACACGCAATGTCACCTCCTCTCCAGCAAGCAACTCTCATGCAGAAGGACCTGTTTTCACCAAAACAGAACAAGTATCAAATAATTTAACACTGTAATATGTGTTTGCAAGATTATAACATTTATAAAACTGTATATCAAGTATATACCTTTGTCATCGATGACCTCTCCGGCAATGGGTTCAACCTTCACATTCCTGAAATGTGATATGAACTCGTGGAAATCTTGTGCTTCCGTATTGCCTCTCATGATGCAAGTCCTGGCATGTTCTTAGTAGCTAGGAGGCAACGACTGAAGCACCACGCTATTTGCAAAAGAGCTCGTCAACTAGTTATCTAGGAAGTATGCGAGCCTCATGTACGCATCATGCATGCGCTCCAAGTGGTCATCAAGCGAAGAGTTCTCCTCCATCTTTATGAAGAGGAAATCCTCCATCAGCTCATGCTCCCATATGCGACTTGTTCCACGAAATGTGATCTAAGTTGTACCATAACCATTCAAGGGATAATGCTACCCACAATCGGCCACAGCTCATCAACCATTCTGAAGCGCATCGTCACTGATATGAAGGTGGACATCTCACGAGAATAATAGCGGTCTTCCTGCTGTTCTGGGGTCTCATAAAAACTGGGCTGCTCCAAATCCATTTTGTAGAGTATATAGTTTACCACATCATTCTCGCTAAGGAGAACATGGATACATGCAACCCACATAGAAAAGGTGGATCCATCTAGTTTGAGCTTCTCTCCTTCTAACCAATCGTCAACGGGGAAGGTAACATCAGGGAGAACCATTTTCTACATCTATATTTGCAAAAGGAATTTAGACTAAGTTTATAATTATATGAGTTAAAGATAATAACTCCACTAAAACTCCTATCCCTAGAAGGGTTTTTAGCGATTACACGATCCTGGTACATTGCAAATGTATCTATAATTTTTGATGTTCCATGCTAGGTTTTATCCACTTTCTTGTGTTTTGTCCACACTTTGGAGTACTTTTCATATGATTTCTTGGATTAACCTATTAACAAGAGCCATAGTGCCAGCTTCCTGTTTTCTACTGTTTTTGGTTCCAGGAAAGTCAAAAAATGAATATTCTCGGAATTGGACGGGACAAAAGCCAAAGTGCCTATTTTTCCGGAAGTCATCAGATGCCAAAATACAAGACGGAGAGGAGCCAGGGGGCCACCACACCACCTGTCCACGCGGGCTAGGCCTGGCCACGCCAGGGGGTGGTGTGGCCAGCCCAGGCACCCCCTCGGCCTCTCCTTCTGTCTATATATTGCCCTCAGGACGAAAACCCTAAGTACCCAATCAAAAATCCATGAAAGAGTCTGTAGCCGCTGTCATCTCCATCCCTAGATCGGGAGGGATCTGAAGCTCTTCCCGGCACCCTGCCGGAGAGGGGAATTCACCCTGGAGGCCTTCTTCATCATCATGCAAGCCTCCGGTGTGATGCGTGAGTAGTTCATCTCTAGACTACGGGTCCATGTAGTAGCTAGATGGCTGGTTCTCCTCCTTTGTGCTTTCATGTCTAGATCTTGTGAGCTCCATTCATGATCAAGATCATCTATTTGTAATTCTGCATGTTGTGTTTGCGGGGATCCGATGGATATTGAGATGCTATTTCAGATTGATTATTGATTCTATCATGTCTTTATTATTTGTGATCTTGCATGCTTTCCATTGTTAGTAGCTATCTTGGCCAAGTAGATGCTAGCAACTCCAAGAGTTAGTATTTATGCTCGATAGTGGGTTCATGCCTCTAGTAATCTGGGAAAGTGACAGAAATCTCTAAGGTACTAGATGTGTTGTTGCTACTAGGGAGAAAACAACAATCCTTTGTTCATAGAACAATCGTATTGTTTACTTTACACGCAATTCATAAAGCAATAATATGTTGCTTGCAACTTAATACTGGAGGGGGTTCGGATGATAACCTGAAGGTGGATTATTAGTCATAGATGCAGTTGCATGGTGGTCTATGTATAATGTTGTAATGCCCAATCAAGTTCCAAAGGAGTCAAGATGATTAGTATATGCATGTATTTCTTTCTCGATGTTTGTCAATTGCCCCACTGTAATTTGTTCACCCAGCATGTTATCTATCATAAGGAGAGCCACCTCTAGTGAACTATGGACCCCGATCCTTTTCTTTTACATACAATCTACAAACTATTTACTGATTTGTGTTTACTTTCTACAAACTATTACTTCCTTCCATTCGATATGTTTAATCCTTTGTTTTCAGCAAAACCGGTGAGATTGACAACCTCATCGCAAGTTGGGGATAGAGTTCTGTGGTTGTGTTGTGCAGGTCTCCATGTTGCTGCTGGAACCGGTAGTGCGCCCTGCTAACGTTCAGCTAGCTACACCTTTGGGGTGTTTCCTTGCTCCTACTGGATTGATAACCTTGGTTTCATACTGAGGGAAAACTTGTTGCTATGCTCATCATACCTTCCTCTTGGGGTTCCCAACGAGCTCGATATAATTTGGGCCATTAAGCATATTTTTTGGCGCCGTTGCCGGGGAGTCAAGGACATCTTCACAAGGGGAGTCCCTCATAACCAATCTCTTCACTTTTTTTTTGCTTTGTTTGCTTGTTTCTTTATCAAAACCACACAAAAAATTAGTTTTACTAGTTTGCTTTCTTTATTCAAAAACACAAAAAAATGACTACTCTTGAAAACACTAAGTTGTGTGACTTCACTAGCACCAACAACGATGATTTTATGAGCACACCTATTGCTCCACCTATGGCTGAAGATACTTTCTTTGAGATAAAACCTGCTTTACTCAATCTTGTTATGAGAGAACAATTTTCTGGTATTAGTAATGAAGATGTTGCTGCCCATCTAAATAACTTTGTTGAACTTTGTGAGATGCAAAAGCATAGGGATGTAGATGGTGATATTATTAAGCTGAAACTGTTTCCTTTCTCTTTGAGAGGAAAAGCTAAAGAATGGTTGAATTCCTTAACTAGGAATAGTATTGATTCTTGGATGCTTTCATTGGAAAATACTATCCTCCTACTAAGATTATATCCATGAGAAGTGAAATAATGAAGTTTAAACAATCTGATAATGAGCATGTTGCTCAAGCTTGGGAAAGAATGAAATCTTTGGTAAAGAATTGTCCCACTCATGGACTGACTGCTTGGATGATCATCCAAACTTTTTATGCAGGATTGAACTATTCTTCAAGGAACCTATTGGATTCTGCTGCTGGAGGTACCTTTATGACCATCACTTTGGGTGCTGCAACAAAACTTCTGGACAATATGATGGTTAACTATTCTGAATGGCATACTGAGAGAGCTCCACAAGGTAAGAAGCTAAATTCTATTGAGGAAACCTCCTCCTTGAGTGATAAGATTGATATTATTATGTTTATGCTTGTGAATGAGAAAGCCCATATTGATCCAAATAATGTTCCCTTAGCCTCTTTGGTTGCTCAAGAAGAGCAAGTTGATGTGAACTTCATAAGAAATAATAATTTTGGCAATAATGCTTATAGGAGTAATTTTGGTAACAACAATTATAAGCCATATCCTCCCAACAATGGTAATTCTGACGGAAATTCCTACAACAATAATAGGAGTGCTCCCTCTGAACTTGAAGTTATGCTTAAAGACTTTATTAGTAAACAAACTGCTTTCAATAAAACTACTGAGGAAAAACTCTCTAATGCTGAAAGAAATATAGCATATTTGGTTGAAGCTCAATCTTCTTTGAATAAAATGGCTGCTAAACCTGAAACTAATGATAATCCCTTTGCAGCTACTAATGTTATACAAGTAAGAATTGATGAAAATGTTAGACTATTAGCTGAATTACATGCTAAGTGGGAAAGAGAAGATGAAATTGTTAGAAACATTTGTGTTTCTACTATCACCACCACTAGTGTTGAGACTAGTAATAGTTCTACTACTTTAGATGATAAATTTGATTTTGATCTTGATGGTTGCAATATCTATGAAGTTATTAAGTTCCTACAAAAGCTTGCTAAAAGTCCTAATGCTAGTGCTATGAACATGGCCTTTACAAAACACATTACTGATGCTCTCGTAAAAATTAAAGAAGAAAAGATGAAATATAAAGCTTCTATTCCTATAAAAGAAGTAGATGGTTGGGAACCCATCATTAATATGAAAATGAATGACTTTGATTTCAAAGCTTTATGCGATCTTGATAGTAGTGTTTCTATTATGCCTAGAAGGATTTACTATATGCTTGATTTGCCTCCACTTGAAGATTGTTATTTGAATGTCCCACTTGATGATAATGCTAAAAAGAAACTCATGGGGAGTCTTAATGATGTTCTTATTATGGTTAACAATGCTTATGTCCCCGTTGATTTCTATGTTTTGGATGTTGAATGCAATGCTTTTTGTCCTATTACTTTGGGAAGACCTTTTCTTAGAACTGTTGGTGCCATTATTGATATGAAAGAAGGCACCATTAAATATCAACTCCCACTCAAGAAAGGTATAGAACACTTCCCTAAGAAGAGAGAGAAGATTTCTTTTGCCTCTTGAAAGGGAAATGGACGTCGCCTAGAGGGGGGTGAATAGGCGTTTTAAAATTATTACGGTCTAGGCTCTAATAAATGCGGAATAAAACTTAACGTTTAATTTATCAAGCCAAAACCTATATCCACTAGTTTCACTAAGTGCACCAACAACCTATGCTAAGCAAGACAAGCAACAAGGTGATAGCAAGATATAGTACTTCAAGCACGATGGCTATCACAATGTAAATTGCATAAGTAAAGGGGTTCGGTTGAGAAATAACCGATGGACGCGGAGACGATGATTTGTTTCCCGAAGTTCACTTCCAAAGAAGCTACGTCTCCGTTGGAGAGGTGCGGGGGCGCAATGTACTTCGAACGCCACAAATGGCTCACCTCGAGGTGTGGTGGCTCGATGCTCACCCAACGCCACACAAGGCCTCACCCCAAGATGCGAAGGCATGCAACCTACCGATGCCACAAAAGGCTCACCCTATTCTCCCGTGAGCTCGCCACAAAGGCCTACTCACGTTCCACTATGGGACACTTGAGGGCGGTCACCGAACCCGTACAAGATTGGGGCAATCTCCACAACTCAATTGGAGGCTCCCAACAACAATGCCACAAAGGCTACAAAGCCACAAAAGCCAACAAGGCCATAAAAGGCTACAAGACCACAAAAGGTCAACAATCCAACCACACAGCCGTCTAGGGTTCCAAGAACCCAAGAGAAATAAGCCCAAGGGCTTGAACTCGCCGAATCTCCGAGGAGAACTCAAACCTACGCACCAAATGCAAGAGGCAGGTCCTTCACTCTCAAATTCCACAAAAGCTACAAAAGCTATTGGGGGAATAAGGGAGAAAGAACACAAGAGAAGAACACAAAACTCTCCAAGATCTAGATCCCAAGGATTCCTTCACAAAGAAGGGATTTGGTTTGGTGGGGCTTGTAGATCTAGATCTCCTCTCTAAAATCCCTCAAAAAGATGCAAGAATCATGGGAGGGAGAAGGGAAGAGGGCAAGCTTTTGAAGGTCAACAATGGAGGAGAGAGAGTGGAAGAGGTAGCAAAAATGACCTCCAAAGTTGGGGAAACTTTGGGGAAGAGGGGGCCCTCAAATAGGGCAAGAAAAATCTGCCCGTTTGGGCAGATTCGTGCCCCACCAGAACTACCGGTGCTCCACCGGAACTACTAGTAAATAGAAACACAAGTTACTGAACAAAAACGAGATTTACTGGAACTTCGGGCGGAAGTTGAGCCGGTACTACCGCTCAAGCAAAAATGTTGGACAACATTGCATGAAAACTTTAATAACTTTTGACTCCGGACTCCGATTTTGATGATCTTGGGATCGTTTTGAAGAGAACAAAAAGCTCTACAAGATTATGCAAATAAACATCATAGTCCAATAAGGGAGGATAAAAATAAAATGGATAAAGGTAGAACATCTCAGAAGCGATAAACCGGTAAAACCTCCAAAACCCAAAACGCAAGAAGTTGAGTTTGGAAACTCCAATTGGGATGAAACCAATTTTGTTGGAAAGATAATAAAGAGTAGAATCCAACAAAAGGTGAAATATTGGGTATCACCAAGGGTGAAAATATCATGAATATATATGTGAGATATCTCCCAAGGTGTGGAGCCGGAAAACCCGCAAGGTCAAAAACGCAATAGGATATGCAAGGGAAATCTGTTTTTGATGAACTAGAGCTTGTTATGAAGATAACCACAAGCTCTAGATCCTCAAATGTACAAGAACAAACAACAACCAAGAAAGATAATGCTATCTATGCAAAGGTTTGAGCTCTCTCAGAAGATCTGAGCAGGTCACCCACTCAAGAGCCTCTCTTGATAGTACGGCTATCTATCCTAAACCCGGTCTCCCAACACTATAAGAGACCGGTAAAATAGAAACCCTATCAAGATCATACCTTTGCCTTAAGCATCCCACTTGAGCTTGATGTAGACGATCTTGTCACCTTCAAGATGGAACACCTTTCTTGATTGCTCTTGCTTGCTCTTGCTTGATGAAGACTTGCGAATGGCTCCCCATACTCCATGGGGAAACCTCTTCTTTGACCTTGTATTCATCACTCCATGAACACCGAGGAGGCAACCTCTGAAGGGTTCGTAGCATGGAAAACAAAAAAAATCTACCGCAAGAACGAACAAAACCTAGATCTAATCTAGATAAAAGCCAAGATCTAATCTATTAGACATGAGCAACGAGATAGATCTGTACTAACCCTCGTAGAACCGAAAGTGATACGAGATTAGATCTCGGGGTTGATGTAGTCGATCACTTGCCGATCTCAAGATCGTGTGGACGATCCTTCCGGCAGCGCTTCCGCTGTCGGTCACACGTGCGGAGTCGAAGCAGACCTTCCTCTCCCTATTCCAGTGAGCATCGGAGGTAGTAGATCTTCTCCACGGAATCCCAGCAGCACGACGGTGTGGTGGTGGTGGTGGAGGAGAGAATTCTGCAGGGCTTCGCCTAAGCCGGAGCAGAGCAAAGGAAGAGGAGAGAGGCGGCGGCTAGGGCTTGTTATGGGAGAGAGCTAGGAGGGGGCGCCCCCTCCCCTCTATTTAAAGGAGGGAGGCGCGCCATGGGAGGGGGAGTCCTAGTAGGACTCCCCTCCTTGGCCGGCGGGTTGGGAAGGGGGGAGGATTCCTCCTTCCCCACGAATCCGTGTCTAGCCCCCACAAGGTTTCCTTGACCCTTTCTTGGTTTTCAAGTAAACTCCAAGAAATCTTTCTAGAACCTTCCAGAACATTCTGAAACCTTCTAGAATCTCCATACAAACACTCCAGAACATTTTCTAACTTAGAAAATGATCCCCAATATATGAATCTTATTCTCCGGACAATTCCGGATCTCCTCGTGATGTCCCGGATCCAATCCGAGACTCCAAACAACATTCGGTCTCCAACGCATATTCCATATCTACTTAAAACAACTTCGAACCTTAAGTTTGTCACCCTACGGTTCGTGAATATGCAGACATGATGAATACACCTCTCCGATCAATAACCATCAGCGGGATCTGTAGATCCATAACGGCTCCCACATACTCAACGATGACTTCGTGATCGATAGAACCATTAACATATGAAACCAATTCCCTTTGTCACGTGATATTCTACTTATCCGAGGTTTGATCGTCGGTATCTCCATACCTAGTTCTACCTCGTTACTGATAAGTACTCTTTACTCGTTCCATGTTATGTCATCCCTTGTGACCTAGTCACATGCTTGAAAGCTAACTAGATGACATTCCACCGAGAGGGCCCAGAGCATATCTATCCGTCATATGGATGGACAAATCCCAATCTTGGTCCATGCGCTTCAACACATACTTTCAGAATACCCAATGACACCTTTATAACCACCCGATTCTGAGCGGTGTTTGATGTCATCAAAGTACCCATCCGGTGATGGTGATTAACATAACCTCATGGTCGAAGAATTAGGTTACTATGCATTTGAAAGCTTACAATGTCTGAACTTAATGACTTGATCTTATGCTACGCTTACTATGGGTGTGTGTCCATCACATCATTCTCCTAATGATATAACCTTGTTATTAATGACATCCAATGTCCATGATCAGGAAACCATGATCATCATTTAATCAACAAGCTAGTTCCACAAGAGGCTTACTAGGGACCCTTTTATGTTTACAAAACACACATGTATTAGTGTTTCCTTATAATACAATTATTAGCATGGGATGTAAACATTCATCATAAACACAAAGATATAATAATAACCACTTTTATTATTGCCTCTTGGGCATATCTCCAACAGTCTCCCACTTGCACTAGAGTCAATAATCTAGATTACATGGTAATATACCTAACACCCATGTTACGGTGTTGGTCATGCTTTGCTCTAGGGAGAGGTTTAGTCAACGAATCTGCCACATTCAGATCAGTGTGTACTTTGCAAATCTTTATGTCACCATCTCGGACATACTCGCGAATAGCATGGAAACGTAGCTTGATGTGCTTCAGCTTGCTATGTGACCTTGGCTCCTGTGCATTAGCTATGGCACCTGTGTTGTCACAGTAGATGTCCATCGGGTCCAACGCACTGGGAACCATGCCAAGTTCAGTAATGAACTCCTTCATCCATATGGCTTCTTGTGCAGCCTCCGAAGCAGCTATGTATTCCGATTCAGTTCAAGATTTCGCCACAACGCTTTGCTTGGCACTCCTCCAGCTCACTGCAGCACCATTATAAATACGTATCTAGACTATGACTTCGAGTCATCTGGATCGGTGTTCCAACTAGCATCAGTGTAACCGTTTACAACAAGCTGTTCATCACCTCCATAAGAAAGAACCATATCCTTAGTCCTATTCAGGTACTTTAGGATATTCTTGATCATCGATGTTCCATTCCAGGATCACTTTGATATCTGCTAGTCAAACTAACAGCATGTGCTATATCCAGTCTTGTACATAGCATGGCATACATGATAGAACCTATGGCCGAGGCATAGGGAATAATATTCATATTTTCTCTATCTTCTGCCGTAGCCGGACTTTGAGTCTTACTCAAGGTCTTACCTGACAACATGGGCACGAACCCTTTCTTGCTCTCTTCCATTCTAAACTTCTTTAGAACTTTGTCTAAGTATGTACTTTGTGAAAGCGCTATTAGGCGTCTTGATCTATCTCTATAAATCTTGATGCCTAGAATATATGCCGCTTCGCCAAGATCCTTCATTGAAAAACTATTATTCAAATAGGTTTTAACACTATTAAGAAGTTCTATATCATTCCTAATCAGCAATATGTCATCTACATATAGTACTAGGAATGCTACTGAGCTCCCACTCACTTTCTTGTAAATACAAGCTTCTCCATAAGTTTGTATAAATCCAAAGTTTTTGATTACTTTATCAAAACGTTGATTCCAACTCCGGGATGCTTGCTTCAGTCCATAAATGGAGCGCTGAAGTTTGCATACCTTGTCAGCATCACTAGGATCGACAAAACCCTTGGGTTGTACCATATACAACTCTTCCTCAATGTCACCATTAAGGAACGCTGCTGACATCCATCTGCCAAATTTCATAATCGAAATATGCAGCGATTGCTAACAAAATCCTCACAGACTTTAGCTTCGCTACTGGTGAGAAAGTCTCATCGTAGTCAACTCCTTGAATTTGTTGGAACCCTTTCACGACAAGTTGAGCTTTATAGACAGTAACATTACCATCAGCATCTATTTTTCTTTTGAAAATCCATTTGTTCTCGATAGCCTTATGGCCATCCGGTAAGTCCACCAAAGTCCATACTTGGTTTTCGTACATGGATCCCATTTCGGATTTCATGGCTTCTAGCCATTTGTCGGAATCTGGGCTCACCATAGCTTCTTCATACGTCACAGGGTCATCAGTGTTGTCCACCAACATGATGTTCAAGGCAGAGTCATACCACTCAGGAGTGGTACGAACCCTCGTTGACCTGCGAGGTTCAGCAGTAACTTCGTTCGAAGTTTCATGATCAGCATCATTAGCTTCCTCTCCAGTTGGTGCAGGCGGCACAAAAACATCTTCCGGTGATGCGCTACTCTCAACTCCGAGCGAAGGTTCAATAACCTCGTCGAGTTCTACTTTCCTTCCAGTCACTTCTTTCGAGAGAAATTCCTTCTCAAGAAAGGATCCATTCTTGGCAACGAAAACTTTGCCTTTGGATCTATGATAGAAGGTATACCCAATTGTTTCTTTCGGGTATCCTATGAAGACGCATTTATCCGCTTTGGGTTCAAGCTTATTAGGTTGTAACTTCTTTACATACGCTTCGCAACCCCAAACTTTAAGGAACGACAACTTAGGTTTCTTACCAAACCACAATTCGTACGGTGTCGTTTCAACGGATTTAGATGGTGCCCTATTTAAAGTGAATGCGGCTGTCTCTAATGCATAGCCCCAAAACAATAGCGGTAAATCTGTAAGAGACATCATAGACCGAACCATATCTAAGAGAGTTCGATTACAACGTTCGGACACACCATTACGCTGTGGTGTTCCCGGCGGTGTCAATCGCTAAAAGTATTCCACATTTCTTTAAATGCATGCCAAACTCATAACTCAGATATTCACCTCCGCGGTCAGAACGCAGAAACTTAATCTTCTTGTTACGATGATTTTCCACTTCACATTGAAATTCCTTAAACTTCTCGAAAGTTTCGGACTTATGTTTCATAAAGTAGACATACCCATATCTACTTAAGTCATCCGTGAAAGTGAGAACATAACGATATCCACCACGCGATGCTACACTCATTTGACCGCACACATCGGTATGTATTATTTCCAATAAGTCTGTAGCTCCCTCCATTATTCCAGAGAATGGAGTCTTAGTCATTTTTCCCATTAGACATGCTTCGCATCTTTCAAGTGATTCAAAATCAAGTGATTCAAGAAGTCCATCAGAATGGAGTTTCTTCATACGCTTCACTCCAATGTGACCAAGACGACAGTGCCACATGTATGTAGAATTATCATTCAATTTTATTTGTTTAGCATCTATGTTGTGAACATGTGTATCACTACTATCGAGATTCAATAAGAATAAACCATTCATCTCAGGTGCATTACCATAAAAGATATTACTCATGTAAATCGAACAACCTTTATTCTCAGACTTAAAAGAGTAACCGTCTCGCAATAAACAAGATCCAGATATAATGTTCATGCTTAACGCAGGCACCAAATAAAAATTATTTAAATTTAAAACTAATCCCGAAGGTAGATGTAGAGGGAGTGTGCCGACGGTGATCACATCAACCTTGGAGCCATTTCCAACGCGCATCGTCACCTCTTCGGTCTTGCCGTTTATTCGCAGCCTCCTGCTTCGAAGTTACATATATGAGCAACCGAACCAAAGATCAAATACCGTGCACTACTACGACTACTAGTAAGATACACATCAATAACATGTATATCGAATATACCTTTCTTCTTGATGTTGCCGTTCTTCAGATCTGCCAAGTAGCTGGGGCAGTTACGCTTCCAGTGACCAGTACCCTTGGAGTAGAAGCACTCAGTTTCAGGCTTAGGACCAGCCTTGGGCTTCTTAGCAGGTGCGGCAGCTTTCTTGCCGTCCTTCTTGAAGTTGCCCTTTTTCTTAGGCTTGCCCTGTTTCTTGAAATTGGTGGTCTTATTGACCATCAACACTTGGTGCTCCTTCTTGATCTCCACTTCAGCAGTTTTCAGCATGGACGATAGTTCAGGCAACGTCTTGTTCATGCAAAGGCATATTGTAGTTCATCACAAAGTTCTTATAACTCGGTGGCAGTGATTGGAGGACACGGTGAATCCCTAACTCATTAGGAATCGTTATCCCCAACTCTTGGAGCTTGTTTGCGTGCCTAGACATGGTGAGCACGTGCTCGCTAACGGAGCTTCCCTCTTCCATCTTGCAGGTAAAGAACTTCTCGGAGGCCTCATAGCTCTCCATGGTCGCGTGAGTCTCAAAAATGAGCTTGAGCTCCTTAATGATCTCGAACGGGTCGTGGTGCTCAAAACGCTCGAGCTCCGCTTCTAAATCGTATGTGATGGCACACTGAACTGTGGAGTAATGATTTTTCCGAGTGGCGTAAACATTCTTTACGTCATCGGTGGCATCATCTGCAGGTGGGTCACCTAGCGGTGCGTCGAGCACATAGGTCATCTGACCAGCCCTGAGGACAATCTTCAGACCACGGAGCCAGTCCGTGAAGTTGCTTCCATTGTTCTTAAGTTTTTCTTTCTCTAGGAACGCATTGAAATTGATGGAGAGATTCGCCATAATCTACAACAAATTTGCAAGTAGTTTAGACTAAGTTTATGATAAATTGAGTTCTACTTTAATTCTTAAATTAACTAGGTGAACTCCCACTCAAAACAACATCCCTCACATTGTCTTAGTGATTACACGAACCAACTCCACTACACCAAGTCCGATCTTCACGAGAGAAGATGTAGTTTCATCGGTGAACAATCTTCATGTTCATCATATCACTTATATGATTCATGCTCTACCTTTCGGTATTCCGTGTTCCGAGACCATGTCTGTACATGCTAGGCTCTTCAAGATTAAGCTTAGTTTCCGCATGTGCAAATCTGGCTTGCACCCGTTGTATGCACACGTAGAATCTATCACATCCGATCATCACGAGATGCTTCGAGACGACGAGTCTTAGCAACAGTGCCAACTAAGGACGAACACTTTATTACTTGAAATTTAGTGAGAGGGATCATTTATAATGCTACCGTCGTGATCTAAGCAATACAAGATGCATAAAGGATTAACATCACAGGCAATTCATAATTAGTGTGATATGATATGGCCCTTTCTTCTTATGCCTTTGATCTCCATCTCCAAAGCACGGACATGATCTCCATCATCAACAGCATTGTGTCAAGGTCAGTGGCGCCGCTTCATGGTTGTCCATCATCACCAGCAAGTATTACAACTACTTGGAATAAAGCTATTACAAGATGAATAGACACGCAGGTCTTAACAGAATTAAAGACAACCATTAGGCTCCTGTCGGTTGCCATATTACAACAAGGATCATTGCATACATCAAATATAATCACAATCACATGATGGCCATATCACATCACAAAACACCTGCAAAAACAAGTTAGACGCCTCTAATTTTCTTTGCAAGTTTTACGTGGTTTGGGGCTTTCGAAAAAGAACGGATCTTACCTACGAAACTGAACCACAACGTTGATACAAGTGCTATCAAGTGCAAAGTGTATATTGGATCTATACTATGATGGGAGAGACAGACACCCGCAAAGCCACTTGTGCAAAGCAAGTTACACGTCAAGCGTGGAGCAAGTCTCATGTGCGATGACATGTAAGGTTAGCTCGAGCCGCTTCATCCCACCATACCGCAAGATGCAAAGTACACAAAGCAAAAGACGGCACGAGCACCAACGCCCACAACATCATTGTGTTCTACTCGTGCAACAGATCTACGCATAAACCTGGCTCTGATACCACTGAAGGGTTCGTAGCATGGAAAACAAAAAAATTCTACCGCAAGAACAAACAAAACCCAGATCTAATCTAGATAAAAGCCAAGATCTAATCTATTAGACATGAGCAACGAGATAGATCTGTACTAACCTCAGAGAAGAAAGCGTTACGAGATTAGATCTCGGGTTGATGTAGTTGATCACTTGCCGGTCTCAAGATCGTGTGGACGATCCTTCCGGCGCCAGCGTTCGGCAGCGCTTCATGATCGGTCACACGTCGAGTCGGCAGACCTTCCTCTCCCGTTCAATGAAAGCGTAGGTAGTAGATCTTCTCCATGGAATCCCAGCAGCACGACGATGTGGTGGTGGTGGTGGAGGAGAGAATTCTGCAGGGCTTCGCCTAAGCCGGAGCAGAGCGAAGGAAGAGGAGAGAGGCGGTGGCTAGGGCTTGTTATGGGAGATAGCTAGGAGGGGGCGCCCCCTCCCCTCTATTTAAAGGAGGGAGGCGCGCCATGGGAGGGGGAGTCCTAGTAGGACTCCCCTCCTTGGCCGGCGGGTTGGGAAGGGGGGGAGGAGTCCTCCTCCCCCACGAATCCGTGCCTAGCCCCCACAAGGTTTCCTTGACCCTTTCTTGGTTTTCAAGTAAACTCCAAGAAATCTTTCTAGAACCTTCCAGAACATTCCGAAACCTTCTAGAATCTCCATACAAACACTCCGGAACATTTTCTAACTTAGAAAATGATCCCCAATATATGAATCTTATTCTCCGGACAATTCCGGATCTCCTCGTGATGTCCCGGATCCAATCCGAGACTCCGAACAACATTCGGTCTCCAACGCATATTCCATATCTACTTAAAACAACTTCGAACCTTAAGTGTGTCACCCTACGGTTCGTGAATATGCAGACATGATGAAGACACCTCTCCGATCAGTAACCATCATCGGGATCTGGAGATCCATAACGGCTCCCACATACTCAACGATGACTTCGTGATCGATAGAACCATTAACATACGAAACCAATTCCCTTTGTCACGCGATATTCTACTTATCCGAGGTTTGATCGCCGGTATCTCCATACCTAGTTCTACCTCGTTAAATAAGTACTCTTTACGTTCCATGTTATGTCATCCCTTGTGACCTAGTCACATGCTTGCAAGCTAACTAGATGACATTCCACCGAGAGGGCCCAGAGCATATCTATCCGTCATATGGATGGACAAATCCCAATCTTGGTCCATGCGCTTCAACACATACTTTCAGAATACCCAATGACACCTTTATAACCACCCAGTTACAAAGCGGTGTTTGATGTCATCAAAGTACCCATCCGGTGATGGTGATTAACATAACCTCATGGTCGAAGGATTAGGTTACTATGCATTTGAAAGCTTACATCAATACGGACTTAATGACTTGATCTTATGCTACGCTTACTATGGGTGTGTGTCCATCACATCATTCTCCTAATGATATAACCTTGTTATTAATGACATCCAATGTCCATGATCAGGAAACCATGATCATCATTTAATCAACAAGCTAGTTCCACAAGAGGCTTACTAGGGACTCTTTTATGTTTACAACACACATGTATCAGTGTTTCCTTATAATACAATTATTAGCATGGGATGTAAACATTCATCATAAACACAAAGATATAATAATAACCACTTTTATTATTGCCTCTTGGGCATATCTCCAACAAGCTCCAAGCATGAGATCTTCTAGAGAGGACGCATCTTGAGCTTGCACATCAATTCTTGATGATGATGCCTTGAAGAAAGCCATGAGGAACTCCATCTTCTTCTTCTTCTTCAAGACATACTTGATCTTCTTCTACTACTTGATTCCAATAGGCACAAAAACCACACATGGGGCATACATGCCCTTTCAATCTCCCCCATTTTGGTAATTGATGACAATCCCCTAGAGAGGGTTTAAATATGGAATTTAACGAACAAAATGGTTGCCCCAACGTCAAATACTACACAAGTATGTGATGTTGGTACAACCACAATATATAGAGCAAACTCCCCCACAATCTATGCATGTGTGATGAACTTGAATTTCATTGCATAAATTGCCAACCATTATCGGTGGTTGAGTTTCCTCTATATATAAAACATGCAAAGCAACAACAAAGATGCAAGAGCATGCAAGGCTGATGCTTTAAGAACCAACTCAAAGCATAAACCAACTTCCCTTAAACCCTCTAAAACTTCTCCCCCATTGGCATCGATTGCAAAAATGGGTGAAAAGTTCTAGATGGCCAATATAGTGATAATTCCTCGAAAGGTGTGCATATGCACATATCCAATGATGAATCCTTGGGAGGAAGTAAAACTATATTGAGGACCCAAAGATTGCAAAAAAAGCTTCATCAAATGAAGCAAGCAAACAAAAGATCCAAAAATACCAATTGACAACACCAATTGATACCAAAAGAAAAACACAAGACAAAAAGATACGAACAAATGAGTGGTTAGATGTAATAGGGAAGCTCCCCTATCTTTGTGCACAAATTAGAATCATTGATTTGAATATATCATGCACAAGTATGGAATCCTCACTCCCCCATAGTCATTTAAACCTCAAACAAAGAGAAAGACAAATGAGCATTCTTAAGTGAGTTAGAGAAGCTCCCCAAGGATTATGCACCAATTATGATAACTATATTTGGAAACAAAGTGCAAAATCATGGGATCCTCACTCCTACAAACTCATTTAACAATACACGGCAAGAGAGCTCAAATTATGAGTGCCCGGAGATGCAAACAAATGGGAGAAGCACTCATAGGAAAATAAATTTGGAAGCCACCAAAGAATCAAAAAGAAATAAAGGGTGGTCTCCAAGGAAAGCAAGAACAACCAAAGATTTATATTCTCTTCCGTGTATAAGTTTCTAGGTGGAAAATATCACAAAGACATATGCCCACAAAGAAACATGCACACACAAAATAGATACACAAGAAAGCACATGAACAACAAAAGAAAGTCATATAATGTACAAATAGGATTTTTGCTTGAAAGCATGGCCAAAGGCTCAAATATATCTTATTGTACATCAATGAGCTTCAAACACGGACACTATACATACATTACAACAATTACCAAGGGAAGAAGGGAATAGTTGGAATATATGGAGAAAAGCAACAAGTATCAAAAATAGAAAACAACTATGAAAAAAATACTCACTATTGCATATGAGAGTGAATGAGGAAAAGATAGGCAATATAATTGCTAGATTGACATATTTGGGATAAGTGGATCATGGTCATGATTTTGTATAGTCCCCATTATATGAACTCATCTCAACATACTCACATTTGCAATAGAGATCACTCCTAAAAACCAACAAAAGAAACACAACATATGCAAAAACACAAACTCATGCCAACAAGCAACCTACAAAAGGTTGGAAGCAAGATATGTATGCATGAGAGAGATACTTGTTACCGAGATATAAGTGGTAGGATGTAGAGGATATGAATTTATTGATCATCCTAGCTTGCCTCCAATTGACATGTAGGCACCACTTCTTCCTAATGGATGAGACAAGCATCCAATATATCTCCAATGTACCTAAAACACAATTAAGTACACTATGTTCCCAAACAAATTGGGTCCAAAGTAGTTAGTCCAACTACAATATATAGGAGAAGCTCCACATAAATATGTGCATATTAATATGAAATTGAATTTCATGCACATCTTAGCCAATAGGATTTGGTGGAGTTTCCCCTATAGATTGGATCATAGAAAGAAAGCATGCCATACTATATACAAGAAGTAAATATGCATGCACTAGACTTTCAAGAACCAAAAAGGAGATACAATTTGAACTAAAACACCAAGTAAACCAAGAAGTAGCACACAAGAGTGTGACATGACAAAAGGTGTTCAAATTGTATCAAAGAGCCAAATCAACACATGAAAGGACACAAAATCAACAAATGAACAAGGAAAAAGCCAAAGAGCGAAAGATGCACAAAACACACAATGCTCAAGGATTTATCTCATTCTCAAAGATCAAAAGAAGTAACAAAGAATGAGACAAACCCAACTCCCATAAAGAGCAAGGTTCCAACACACAAAACCACACTCTCTACACTTTTCATGATGCCACAAAGTACCAAAAGAAAAGATCGACCTTCCAAGCACGAAAAACATGATATGGATCAACACAAGAAGCATAAAAGGAGTGTTCTAGATAATATAGGAGAGCTCCCCCATGAATGGTGCATTATATTGAATTTTTCTATTGAATGCAAAATGCACACAAAAGAGATCATCACTACTAGCTACATTAAATAAAACACAAGAGAATATAAATAAACTAAAATGATCCACAAGAGGCAAGGAAGACATGGGAGAAAAAGAAAAAGAAATACTCGGCCAAAGATAGGACAAAGAAAAACAAGGGCCAAAGTGAACATGATCAATAAATCCTACCATATATGGAGTGTCACTTGTCCAAGGACAAGAATTATGGGGAAAGTTTTCCCGAGGTAGTTTGCAAGGAAATCATGATCATATTCACACAAAGAAGCATGTAACAAGACATAAAAGTTATGCTTGATGCTTCGAGAGAGATTATTGATAGCTCCAAAAAGTCACACAATCAATAAAGATTAAGGTAACTTGAAGCAAATGGTTTCCATGGAGGATATTGAGGTCCAAATATGAGGAAACACATATCAAGAAAAACTCTCACAAACAAGATCCAAAAGATGAGCAATAAAATCAATCCAAGGTCATTGGAACTTGTTTGAGCTAAATGTGCCACTTAGGATCTAGATAAATATCAATATCAATTCTAAGTGACACTACCTCAAATGTTCACATTTTCTAGGTTTGTAATATGCACCAAGCATATGACTCCCCCATAATGTGATAAACCAAGAGATATCGACAAGAGGCAAAAAGATCAAAAAGGAGATGATTAATGGACATTATGGAATACTAATTCTTCATGAGAATGACATACCACATAGAGACAAGACAAACATGTAATGTCAACACTAAGTGGTATTCCTCATGTACACACATTTTAGGATTGTGGAATGCCCAAGCATAACACTCACCCAAAATGGGATAGTCCATTAATCACTCCCAAGAGCCAAGAAATATACCAAATAAATTCAACAAAGGCTCAAACACAAGAACACAAATACATGATGTGCCAACCAACATACACAAATATACTAGACAACACAATATAGGTATGAGGGAAGCACAACATGTACAAACACATATAATGGTACAAAACCAACACATGCACAAGGGAGCAAGTAACTTTCAATGTAAAGGAGTTGAGCACATGTTACCGTAAGGAGGAACATTGGATATGAGATAGAGGCAAGATAATCCAATTGGCTTGACTTGACAAAAATAAATGATGAAGACCCCTCAATTCTTAATAATGTAGCCAAGCCTCCAATGCCCTCCAACAACACCTATTGATCAAGTTTTAGCTTGTTGGTCCCCAACCAAGTTGGGTCCTAAGAGGTTAGTCACAATAGGCTTAGCCACCCAAATGGTTCTTTTCTTGACACCACTTTGGGCACCAACATATTTGGCAAACACATTGCCCACCTCATCCTTACCAAGAGAATATGCATCATATATCAAGATAGGATTGGATGAGGAGTTACCCATGGTGCATGAGGAAGAGAGGTGATGACCCACAAGTATAGGGGTGTATCGTAGTATTTTCGAGGGAAGTGAAACCCAATTTATTGATTCGACACAAGGGGAGCCAAAGAATACTTATCAGCCTTAACAACTGAGTTGTCAATTCAGCTGCACCTGGAAACAATCTTGCTCACAGCAGTTTATCAAGAGAACAGTTTTGTAGTAGGAATAGTAAAGTGTGATGAGCAAAAAACAAAGACGGTAGTAACAAAAGCGATAAGCAAGGATTCGAGTGTGGTAGGCATAGGGATGGACGGACGGGCGTTGCATGGACAAGACAACTCACATAGCAATCAGAACATAGGGCAATTGCAGATAAATAAGATAAAGCACCCAAGTACTAGACAATCCTAGGCATGTGTTCCATAAATAGTCATATGTGCTCGCAATGAGAACTTGCACAACATCTTTTGTCCTGCCAGCACGTTTACAGCGGGGCCTCTAGGGAACTACTGGCAATTAAGGTGCTCCTTTTAATAGAGCACCGGAGCAAAGCATTAACACTCCGTGAACACATGTGATCCTCACATCAAAGCCTTTCCCTTCTGGCTACCCCGATTTCTGTCACTTCGGGACCATAGGTTCCGGACAACGACATGTGTAAACAACTTGTAGATAAGACCCAAAACAATACTATCATGATGAATCAATAATAAGTTTAGATCTGAAATCATGGCACTCGGGCCCTAGTGACAAGCATTAAGCACAACAAGGTTGCAACAAAGTCATAAAGCACTAATAGAGATACTAGGCACTATGCCCTAACAATCTGATGCCATTACATGAACGATCTCATCCAATCCCTACCATCCCATAGCCTACAACGGGGGATTACTCACTCATAGATGGAAGAAACATGGATGGTCGATGAAGATGATGGTGGGGATCGATGGAGATGGCTCCGGGGGCACTTCCCCGTCCCGACAGGGTGCCGGAACAGAGACTTTCTGTCCCCCGAATCTCTCCTTCGGTGGCGGCAGCACTGCAAAACTTTTCGTGAAAAAACGTCGAACCCCCCGAAGTTTTTAGGTCAGAAGGCTTCTTATAGGCGAAGAGGGGGACCGAGGGGGTGTCTGGGGCCACCACACCAGGCCCTGGCGCGACCAGGCCTAGCCCGCGCCTGGGGGGTGTAGCCAGCCCCTGGCCCTCCTCCGTCTCGTATTCTGGCTCTGTGAGTCTTCTGGAAAAAATAGGCACTTTGGCTTTTGTCCCGTCCAATTCCGAGAATATTCATTTTCTGACTTTCCTGGAACCAAAAACAGCAGAAAATAGGCAGCTGGCACTGTGGCTCTTATTAATAGGTTAGTCCAACAAATCAAATGAAAAGTACTCCAAAGTGTGGACAAAACACAAGAAAGTGGATAAAACCAAGCATGGAGCATCAAAAATAATAGATACATTTGCAATGTATCAACATCCCCAAGCTTAACTCCTGCTAGTCCTCGAGTAGGTAAGTGATAAAAAGTAAGAATAATTTTTGAGGTGACATGCACCATCAAAGACTTGATCAAAGTACTTGTAAAACATTCAAAGCTAGGATCATAGTACTTCAACATAGCATGAAGGATAAAGTTCTAGAAATAAGATATAGCAACTAAGATGCAACATGAAAAGGCACAAACAAAAGATTCATGAATAACAATGCTTTGCAAGACGTTTGTTTGTTTCACATAAAGAAAACATAGCATAGTGGTATTCAGCTTGTCCCTCAATAGAGTAGCAAATATAAATGCATAGGACACCTTCAAAGTTCATAAGAGTGACTAGATACAATATCTTAAAACAAGCAATAACAAGTTATCCATCAATCAACTAGTCTTGGGACAATGCACATAGAACTAAGAATGGCCACTATGCTCTCAAAGTAGGTGCATAAAGATAGAAGGTGGAGACTCAATATAATGGTGGAAGAAAGGCCTTTTGTAAAAGGAAGTAGGGATTCAAGTCTCATAAAGAGCTTCCAAAAATTATGGTACTTATAGCTTTCAGCTCTCATTGCCCCTATCATAAGCATCTTGAAGGTGATTAAGGTTAAAGTGACACAACTAAGAGGATATGCTTGACAAGTTATAAACCGAAATCTCATGCCCCTTACTTACGAAGAACGATCCTCATGCTACTCAACTTCAGTCACGAGTAATCTCTTGTCATTGTAAGTATATGTGTATCATTAAGAACCGCCAACGGGGTACCCCTTGCACATGATACGGGAGCTTTCCCATAATCAAAATGACAAGGCAAGAAGACAATGAGCATCTCAGCGATCTTTTTATTTGATATTTGCATAGGTTTTTATTGAGGATGCTTCATAGAGTGCTCATTATGGTGATGCTGCAAGTTTCCACCATGATTAGGCATGGCTTAGGCTAGCGGCTCAGGCGTTTCTCTAACACACATACAAACTCCATGATCTTACAAGTTCCACTTTTATTTCACACCGCCGGGATCCGTAAGCAAAAGAACATGATATCAACGGGGTACAAAGTACAAGTGCAATGTTGAAAGCGTTCCCCATGAAACATGGTTCTGCTAATTTCAACTTATAAAGCGCAAGCATATACGCAACAAAGAAGGACCTAATGGTTCAAATTTATTAGAGGCAAAAAGTAACGTGTGCCATCAAGTTCGTGAGAGCTTTAATCACTAGTTTTCTCATAACAAGTGGAAGGTAAACAAAAGCATGAATATACTTGGAATAGCATAAGCTAATAGGTAGGTATGGTGGACTCTTTGGGAAAACTTGGTTTAGGGATTTGGATGTTGGGTCCGCAGCATAGAAAACAAAAAAATTCCTACGGTGTGAACTACACGCCAAGATCTATCTACTAGGTACAAAGCAACGGGAGGACATACATCCAACGAGAACTTACCCTCGTAGACAACGAGCTTTGTTAACGAGTAGGAACTCGTGGTTGATGTAGTCGTACACTTGCCGATGTCAAGATCGTGAGGAAGTCCGAGCGCCGCAACTCATCAGTAGATCCGCTTTTCCACACGCGTTCAAGCCACCGGACAACCTCCACCTCCTCGCTCCAGCGATCCAACAAGCAACAACTCCTTCCGCGAAATGCCACTGGGAACATGTATCTCGCTAATCCGAGACCATGGGGAATAATTCTAGAGGAGAGAGATCCTTCACAAGGAGGTGTGAGGATGAAGGAGGGAATGGGTGGCCTTTTATAGGAGGAGGGGGTGCCCCCTCTCTCCATGGCCGGCGCATGGGGGTGACCCCTCACCTCCCCCATTCATGTGGTGGTAACCCCTCCATATTAAACCGCCTCTTCACATTCCCTTTTAAAGTCTCCACTTTAAATGCATTAATTTCTCCAAATTTAATGCTCTCTCATTTAATAAAACTCTTTTTATTAAATTTATTCAGAATTTTGTTAATTACTTTAATTAACAAACATTCACATATAGCCCCTTGCAATATTTCAATATCACATGCAGAACCACCTTCTGCAATTTCACCCGAAACAATTTCCGGTTTCTATTGAAACAATTCCTGCGCTTTGCAATTCTTTCGTCTGAAACATATGTGCTCCAAAATGGTGTCCGGTAACTCTTAAGTGTGCCACCCTACGGTTCGCGAATAATGCAGACATGATGTGAGAACCTTTAACGCTTGTAACTAAATCCCTTTGTCTCTCGATATATTACATGTCCGAGATTCGATCATCGGTATCTCCATACCTAGTTTGATCTCATTACCGACATGCACTCTTTTCTCGTTCCCGTGATATAACATTCTAGTGATCACATCACTTGCTTGCAAGCTATCCTAATGTGATATCACCGAGAGGGCCTAGAGTATATCTATCCGTCGTCTGGATTGACAAATTCCACTCTTGATCCATGAGCCTCAACATAACACCTTCGTAGTACTAAACCCATCTTTATAGTCACCCTGTTACGGTGTGACGTTTGATGTTATCAAGATACTCTTCCGGTGTTAGCAATTAACATGATCTCATGGTCTAAGGATAAAGATTACTTCGTATGATGTTATAGCAATATAAACATAATGACTTGATCGTAATGCTATACTTCGGATGAATGTTCATCACATCATTCCACCAATGGTGTGACCTTGTTATTAACAACATCCAATGTCCATGATCAGGAAACCTTGATCATCCTGTTAATCAACAAGCTAGTCTATAAGAGAGGCATGACTAGGAACCCTTTTTGTTTATTAAACACACATGTATTGATGTTTACGAATCAATACATTTCTAGCATGTAAAATAACCATCTATCATGTATAAGGAATATATAATAACAACTTTATTATTGCCTCTCAGGGCATATTTCCTTCAATCTCCCACTTGCACTAGAGACAATAATCTAGTTCACATAGTGACAAATCTAACACCCATGGAGTTCTGGTGTTGATCATGTTTTGCCCTAGGGAGAACTTTAGTCAACAGATCTGCTACATTTAGGTCCGTGTGTACTTTACAAATCTTTATATCTCCATCCTTGACATGCTCGCGGATGGAGTGAAACCGGCGCTTAATATGTTTGGAATTCTTGTGAGACCTTGGTTCCTTTGCATTGGCTATGGCTCCATTATTGTCACAATAGATCACCATCGGGTCCAACGCATGACCGAACCACACCCGTTCGTAATTAACTCTTTCATCCAAGCGCTTCTGCGCCGCTTCAAGCGAGAACATATTCGCCTCCGTTGTTGATCCAGCCACCACAGGTTGATTGATTGAACTCCTCCAACTAAGCTGTTCGCTCAAGAGAAATACGATCCGGATTGAGACTTAGAGTCATCCGGATGCTGTCAAAGCTAGCATCGACATAACACTTAGCGACAGCTCTTCTTCACCTCCGTATATGAGAAACATATCCTTAGTTCTTCTCAAGTACTTGAGGATGTTCTTTACCGCTATCCGAGGTTCAACCTGGATTAGATTGGTACCTACTAGTCAAACTAATAGCATGTGCCACATCCGGTCTTGTACATAGCATGGCATACATAATAGAGCCTATGGCGAGGCATAGGGGATCTTATCCATCATCTCTTTCGTCCACCGTAGCCGGACTTTGAGTCTTACTCAATGTCTTGCCTTGCAACATAGGTAAGAACCCCTTCTTACTTTCGTCCATATTAAACTTCTTTAATATCTTATCAAGGTATGTACTCGGCGATAGCCCAATTAGGCGCCTTGATCTATCTCTATAGATTTTAATGCCTAATATATATGACGATTCACCAAGGTCTTTCATCCAAAATTTGCTGTTTAGATAACTTTTAACACTGTTTAAAAGATCTATATCATTTCCAATCAATAATATGTCATCCACATATAATATTAGAAATGCCACATTGCTCCCACTCACTTTCTTGTAAATACAAGCCTCTCCATAAGTTTGGACAAATCCAAACTCTTTGATCACCTCATCAAAGCGGAGATTCCAATTTGGTGATGCTTGCTTCAGTCCATAGATGGATTGCTGAAGTTTGCACACCTTATTAGCATCCTTAGGATCGACAAAACCCTTAGGTTGTATCATATACAACTCTTCTTAAATCTTACCATTGAGGAATGCAGTTTTGACATCCATCTGCCATATTTCATAATCGAAATATGCAGCAATTGCTAACATAATCCTAACCGATTTAAGCATCGCTACGGGAGAGAATGTCTCATCGTAGTCAACACCTTGAATTTGTCGAAACCCCTTTGCGACAAGTCGAGCCTTATAGATGGTCACATTACCATCAGCATCAGTTTTCCTTTTGAAAATCCATTTATTCTCAACGGCCTTTCGGTCGTGAGGTAAGTCCACCAAGTTCCAAACTTGGTTCTCGTACATGGATTCCATCTCGGATTTCATGGCTTCTAGCCATTTGTTGGAATCCGGGCTCATCATCGCTTCTTCATACGTCGCAGGGTCATCCATTTCATCAACCATGAAATGCACAACAGGATTGTGACAGCCGAGAGCTATACGTGTCCTACTTGACCTGCGAGGTTCGGTAGTGTCCTCTTTCGGAGTTTCATGATCATTATCATTAGCTCTCTCTTCATCAGGTGAAGTCAACTCCGAAACAACTTCTGGTGTTGTGCCACTCGCCATTCCATGAAGAGAAGGTTCAATAACCTCTTCGAGTTCTACCTTCCGACTACTCACACCTTTCGCGAGAAACTCCTTCTCAAGAAAGGATCCATTCTTGGCAACAAAAACCTTGCCCTCGGATATGTGATAGAAGGTGTACCCAATTGTTTCCTTAGGGTATCCTATGAAGACGCATTTTTCCGCTTTGGGTTCAAGTTTATCCGGTTGAAGTTTCTTCACATAAACATCGCATCCCCAAACCTTAAGAAATGACAGGTTAGGTTTGTTTCCAAACCATAATTCATATGGTATCATTTCAACGGATTTAGATGGTGCCCGATTTAAAGTGAATGCAGCTGTTTCTAGTGCATAACCTCAAAATGACAGAGGTAAGTCAGTCAGAGACATCATAGATCGAACCATATCCAATAAGGTACGATTACGACGTTCCGACACACCATTACGTTGTGGTGTTCCGGCAGGCGTGAGTTGTGAAACTATTCCACACTCTTTCATGTGTGTGCTAAACTCGTAACTTAGATACTCTCCTCCACGGACAGACCGTAGAAATTTGATCTTTCTATTACGATGATTTTCCACTTCATTCTGAAATTCCTTGAACTTTTCAAAAGTTTCAGACTTGTATTTCATCAAATAGATATACCCATATCTACTCAAATCATCCGTGAAAGTAACAAAATAATGATATGCACCTCACGCCGACACACTCATTGGTCCACGCACATCAGTATGTATGATTTCCAATAGATCTGCCGCCCGTTCCATTGAAACGGAAAATGGCGTTCTAGTCATCTTGCCCATAAGGCATGGCTCACATGTATCAAATGATTCAAAATCAAGTGATTCCAAAAGTCCATCAGAATGGAGTTTCTTCATGCGTTTAACGCCAATATGACCTAGACGGCAGTGCCACATATATGTAGACATATCATCATCAAGTTTAATCTTTTTAGCATTAACATTATGAATGTGCGTAATGTTACTATCGAGATCCAATAGAAATAAACCATTCAACATAGGTGCATGACCATAAAAGATATCATTCTTATAAATCGAACAACCATTGTTCTCAGATTTAAAGGAATGACCACTTTGCATCAAACACGATCCAGATACAATGTTCATGCTCAGTGCAGGCACCAAATAACAATTATTTAGGTTTATAACTAATCCCGATGGCAAATGGAGAGGTAGCGTCCTGACGGCGATCACATCAACTCTTGATCCATTGCCGACCCGCATCCTGACCTCATCCCTTGCTAGCATTCGCTTTTTCCATAGCCCCTGAACCGAGTTACATATATTAGCAACCGATCTGGTATCAAATACCCAGGTGCTACTGTGAGTACTAGTCAAGTACACATCAATAACATGTATATCACATATACCTTTGTTTGCCTTCTTTGGACTTCTTGTCCGCCAAATACTTAGGCGATTCGCTTCCAATGGTCGATCCTTGCAATAGTAGCACTCGGTGTCGGACTTAGGGCCAGCCGGGGTTTCTTTTTCGGCGTGGCAGACTTGCCACCCTTCTTTCCCTTGTGCTTGCCTTTCTTGTCCTTCTTGAAACCGGTGGTCCTATTGATCATCAACACTTGATGTTCTTTCCTAATCTCCACTTTTGCGTCTTAAGCATTGTGAAGCTCGGAAGAGACTTCTTCATGCCCACATATTATAGTTCATCACAAAGCTCTTGTAGCTAGGTGGCAGAGATTGGAGAACACGATGTATGCCTAAGTCAATGGGAATCGTTATTCCCAAGGACACAAGCTTATCGGCGTACCCAGACATTTTGAGTACGTGCTCACTAACAGAGTTGTTTTCCTCCATCATGCAGCTAAAGAACCTTTCTATAGCATTATAACTCTCTACGGCAGCATGGGTATCGAAAATCATTTTCAATTCTCCCATGGTATCAAAGGCATTGCCATTTTCGAAACGCTTTCGAAGTTCTGGCTCTAGCCCATATAGTATGCCGCAATGTTGTGGTCCTCCTGACAAGTCACATACACATTCTTTTCCTCGTTAGGGGCATCAGGAGCTGGTGGGGGGCCTAGCGGCGCATCTAGCACATATTGCTTTTTAGCGTGATGAGGAGAATCCTCAAATTCATAGCCATTGGTGAAGTTGCTACCATTCGCAGCAAGTTTCTCTTTCTCCATGAACACATTGAAATTAAAAGCAGGTGGTGCCATCTACAACAGAATTTGTAAAGTTTATTTAGACTAAGTTTATGATAGATTGAGTTCAACTAATCTAAATTACTAATGAACTCCCACTCAAAAACGACATCCCTCGTGTCCTTTTGGTGATTACATGAACCAAATCCACTATACCAAGTCCGATCATCACGTGAGTTGATATAGCTTCAAAGGCGAGCATCTATATGGGCATCATATCAACCATATGACTCATGATTAACCTTTCGGTCCATGTTAGAGGCCATGTTACATACATGCTAGGCTCGCCAAGTAAGAACCTTAGTATTCGCGTGTGTAAAACTGTCTTACACCCGTTCCTATGAAAGCGTAGATTCGAGTACACTCGATCATCACGTGATGTCTCGAAACACGATCCATAGAACGGTGCATACTCAAGGAAGAACACATTTTTATCTTGATATCTAAAAGAGGGATCATCTTATAATGCTATCAAACGCGCCAAACTAGCAGTATAAGATGCTAACATCTAATGTGTAAAGTGAGATGATATGGTCCATGCATTTGATCTCTATCACTTGCATCATGGTATGATCTCTATCATTCCTTTGTGTGTAAGGCCAAGGTCTATGGAACTTACACGTTGAGTGTGTTGTAAGAGTATCCACCATACATCTACTTACAACAATACCATATCAACACACTAGCCCAGCAACGATCTAAACTAGACGCCTCTAATTTATCAATTGCAAGTTTTACGTGGCTAAGGCTTTCGGAGATAGAACCGTTCTTACCTACGAACATGAACCACAACGAGGATAACTAAGTTATTAGCAACTCGTTGTAAATCAGATATTGACTATAGTAGGAGAGATGACACCGCTTGATCACTTATGCAAAACAAGTTGCATGTTAGTCGTGGAACCGGTCTCATGTACGATGACATGTAAGGTTGGTCCGGGCCGCTTCATCCCACTATGCCACCAATATACAAAATACATAGAAGATGCAATAGCATGATCATCATCGCACACATATCAACCATATGTGTACTACCCGTGCTAAGCACCTACGCATAGATCAGGCTCGATAACACTGCTTGTTGAAGCATAGAAAACAAAAAAATTCCTACGGTGTGAACTACACGCCAAGATCTATCTACTAGGTACAAAGAAAGCGGGTGGACATACATCCAAGAACTTACCCACGTGAACAACAGGCTTTGTTAGCAGTAGGAACTCGTGGTTGATGTAGTCGTACACTTGCCGATCTCAAGATCGTGAGGAAGTCCGGCGCGCAACTCAGCGGTGCATCCGCACTTTTCACACACGTTCAAGCCACGGACAACCTCCACCTCCTCGCTCAGCGATCCAGCGAAGCAGCAACTCCTTCGGATGAAATGCCACCGGGAACATGTATCTCACTAATCCGAGACCATGGGGAATAATTCTAGATGGGAGAGAGATCCTTCACAAGGAGGTGTGAGGATGAAGGAGGAATGGGTGGACTTTTATAGGAGGAGGGGTGCCCCTCTCTCCATGGCAGTGCATGGGGGTGACCCTCACCTCCCCATTCATGTGGTGGTAACCCTCCACATTAAAATGCCTCTTCACATTCCCTTTTAAAGTCTCCACTTTAAATGCATTAAATTTCTCCAAATTTAATGCTCTCTCATTAATAAAACTCTTTTATTAAATTTATTCAGAATTTTGTTAATTAATTTAATTAACAAACATTCACATATAGCCTTGCAATATTTCAATATCACATGCGAATCACCTTCGCAATTTCACCCGAAACAATTTCCGGTTTCTATTGAAACAATTCCTGCGCTTTGTAATTCTTTAAATGAAACATGTGCTCCAAAATGGTGTCCGTAACTCTTAAGTGTGCCACCCTACGGTTCGCGAATAATGCGACATGATCGAGACCCTTCTCCGATCAATAATCAGCAGCGGGACCTGGAGATCCGTACTGACTCCTACACATTCAACGATGACTCCTGTGATCGTGAGAACCTTTAACGCTTGTAACTAAATCCCTTTGTCTCTCGATATATTACATGTCCGAGATTCGATCATCGGTATCTCCATACCTAGTTTGATCTCGTTCGATATGCACTCTTTCTCGTTCGTGATATAACATTCTAGTGATCACATCACTTGCTTGCAAGCTATCCTAATGTGATATCACCGAGAGGGCCCAGTATATCTATCGTAAATGCGGATTGACAAATTCCACTCTTGATCCATGAGCCTCAACATAACACCTTCGTAGTACTAAACCCATCTTTATAGTCACCCTGTTACGGTGTGACGTTTGATGTTATCAAGATATTCTTCCGGTGTTAGCAATTAACATGATCTCATGGTCTAAGGATAAAGATTACTTCGTATGATGTTATAGCAATATAAACATAATGACTTGATCGTAATGCTATACTTCGGATGAATGTTCATCACATCATTCCACCAATGGTGTGACCTTGTTATTAACAACATCCAATGTCCATGATCAGGAAACCTTGACCATCCTATTAATCAACAAGCTAGTCTATAAGAGAGGCATGACTAGGAACCCATTTTGTTTATTAAACACACATGTATTAATGTTTCCGAATCAATACATTTCTAGCATGTAAAATAAACATCTATCATGTATAAGGAATATATAATAACAACTTTATTATTGCCTCTCAGGGCATATTTCCTTCATTGGATGCATGAGTGGAACTCATACTTTGTTGTGGAGGCTAGCAAAAGACTGGGAGCGACAAACTAAGAGAGCAATAATGGCCATAATCATGCAGAGCGACAAAACATCATTGATCAAAGCATAAAGCGATACTACAAGTTGAAAACTAAAGGATCATAAAGGCTATGGTGACTTGAGATAGTCAAAACATGGTGTGAGCATGTGCCAAGTCAACCCAAATAAAACATCAAAGGAGAATACCACTATACTATGCTTTAATATGCTAAAACAACACATGATTCATCCAAGGCACATTAAGCAATCTCAATTGTCTATAACAAGTCATGATACAGCAAAGAATACTAAGCATAAAGCCAAAACAATATCAAGCATGGCATGACAAAGCATAGGCCACAGTCAAAAACAAGCTCTCTTTACCGCTTAAGCATGAGCTTTCCTACTCTTTTCCAAACCAAACCAAACTATTTGAACACCAACGTATGAAAGGGGAGGTCCAACCAATTTATTCAGTAAACTAAGCAAACCACGCAAACTAAAAACCAAAATGAAAACGAAAAAGAAGACGCTCCAAGAACAACACAACTGTGCATGAAACAATAAAAATGAAGTGTTTGGAAGAAACCTGGGATTTTTATTGATGAAGAAGGGGATGCCTTGGGCATCCCCAAGCTTTGACGCTTTTACTTCTTGGATATTTCTTGGGTGACACGCGTGGCATCCCCAAGCTTGAGCTTTAGTCCATCCTTCATCTCATTACTCATTCCTTCCATACACCTGAAATTTTTCCTTCATACAAAACTTCACACAATCTTTATTAGCAACATTAGTGCACTCAAGATAAATAAGTCTCAAGGTTCAGTTCTAACACCAAATAAACTTCCATTAGAACACTAGCTACTGTAGCACTTCCCTCAAAAAGCTCAATTCCCCAAAGGAACTCAAGAAGGAACTAACAAGAAGCAAATGCAGAAAATGGCAGAAATCTGTCAAAACAGACCAGCAGGTAAAGACGAATTTTTTCAAAGACCTTATGTTGCTCAAATCAAAAAGTGTTGAACTAACGAAAGTTAGATAACAACCTGGGGCAGAGGCACAAACAATTACAGATCAATCCTACATACAGACCTCTCTCAGGAATCTTTACGGTGAAACACAGAAATCTGTTTCAGGACAGCAACTTTCCCAATCATTACTTCACTCTCATTAGAGGTTACTCTTGGCACAAAAACCAAATAAAAAGGATAAGGAGAGGTTATTACAGAGGTAATAACTTCCAAGACTCAACTAAAACTCTTGGGTTATCTCCCAACAAGTACTTTTCTTTAATGCCTTTAAGTTAGGCATGGGCAAAAACTAAAGTGAATAGAATAGAAGTAAGCAAAGATAATCATGGTGAAAACATTGTTTTGTTCAATGAAATCCTTTTGTTAACAAGGTTGATCAGGTCTTGCTACCAAAACAATTTCATATGAGACAAAACTTTGTATTCCACTAATGATTATGTTACCTCAACCTTGATAGCAATGGTCCCAATCATAATAGTTTCAAATTTTTCTCTTGGTATGGGACAATATATTTCTCCAACTTGAATGCCCTTAACATTTTCAATTGAATTCAAACCAATAAGTCCTTTCAATCTTCTTGAGGAAATAGACAATGTGTTCCTTGTCATTAACATTGAAGGTCACCTTCCCTTGATTACAATTAATAACAGCTCCTGCAGTATTTAAGAAAAGGTCTCCCAAGAATAATAGACATATTATCATCTTCAGGCATAAAAGTTTGAGAGGATGCTCTCATAAGAAATATGAAGTGAAGTAAAAGAGAGCATCAAGAAGCAAATCCAAAACACATTTAAGTCTAACCCACTTCCTATGCATAGGAATCGTGTAAGCAAATAACAAAGTGACAGGCATAGGAAGATAAAACAAGAGTAAGTTCAAAACTTTCAGCACATAGAGAGGTGTTTCAATACCATGAAAACTCCTACCACCATATTTTCCTCTCTCAAAATAATTTTCAGTAGCCTCATGAATAAACTCAACAATATAACTATCACATAAAGCATGCTTTTCATGATCTACAAGCACTAGAGCCTTATCATAAACATTTTCAAAGGAAACCTCGGGAACATAATATCCATCCTCCTTTAGTAAGCATGGAGGACAATCAAATAATATAAGGGATAAAGAGTCACTCTCATTAGAAGGTAGGCATGGGTAGCTAATCCATTCTTCCTCCTTTTGTTCATCACTCTCCTCCTCTTTTTCATCTAATGAGATTTTAGGTTCATCAATTTCTTCTTCCATAGGATCTTGCAAGGCATTATTCTCTTCCATAGGGTCCTGCAAGGCATTAGTCTCTTCCATTTGTGGAAAGCATCTATTAAAATATTCAAGGATATGGTTATTTTCATCCTTGTAATTATCAAAGCAAAATTTAAGTATACCATAAACCTCATACTTATAAGGTGAATCATCAATATTTTCAAGCAAACTAGCAAGTTCAAAAGCATCCTTCCAAGCAATAAATTCTTCAATCTGTTCCGCATCATAAAAGTCATAAATTCCTTTAGCATAGGAATATATGGTATCATTATCACTATACTCACATTGAAAAGGGAGGTGTTTATACCTCTTTCTGCAACAAGACTCATCACAGCAATAAGTAACATTATAAGTAGAGCACACGTTTCTAGCAATGGTATACAATCTATCAATTTGTTCCCATAAGTGTTTCCATTTTTGTGACAAGCGGTGTTCCTTATAATAATATTTTTGATCTTCCGTGAACCCACCTTGCCAATAAGATTCAGTTTCAAAGAAACCAACCATTGACATCAAGCATGACAAAGCAAGACAATAACAGACCAACGAAAATAACAACTAGAGTAGGAACTAATTTTTTTGTATTTTTGATAAAGAAACAAGCAAAAAAGGAGAAAGATAAACTTAGCTTGAACAATAGTGAATCTAAGTGAACTTGATAAATAAAGCTATGCTCCCCGGCAACGGTGCCAGAAAATAGTCTTGATGACCCACAAGTATAGGGGGTGTATCGTAGTATTTTTGAGGAAAGTGAAACCTAATTTATTGATTCGACACAAGGGGAGCCAAAGAATACTTATCAGCCTTAACAACTGAGTTGTCAATTCAGCTGCACCTGGAAACAATCTTGCTCACAGCAGTTTATCAGTAGCAACAGTTTTGTAGTAGGAATAGTAAAGTAACAAGATGGCAAAAAACAAAGATGAGTAACAAAAGCAGTAAAGAGTGGGATTCGAGTGTGGTAGGCATAGGGATGGACGGACGGGCGTTGCATGGACAAGACAATTCACATAGCAATCAGAACATAGGGCAATTGCAGATAAATAAGATAAAGCACCCAAGTACTAGACAATCCTAGGCATGTGTTCCATAAATAGTCATACGTGCTCGCAATGAGAACTTGCACAACATCTTTTGTCCTGCCAGCCCGTTTGCAGCGGGGCCTCTAGGGAACTACTGGCAATTAAGGTGCTCCTTTTAATAGAGCACCGGAGCAAAGCATTAACACTCCATGAACACATGTGATCCTCACATCAAAGCCTTTCCCTTCCGGCTACCCGATTTACATCGCCGGGACCATAGGTTCCGAACAACGACGTGTGTAAACAACTTGTAGATAAGACCCAAAACAATAATATCATGATGAATCAATAATAAGTTCAGATCTGAAATCATGGCACTCGGGCCCTAGTGACAAGCATTAAGCACAACAATGTTGCAACAAAGTCATAAAGCACTAATAGAGATACTAGGCACTATGCCCTAACAATCTGATGCCATTACATGAACGATCTCATCCAATCCCTACCATCCCCATAGCCTACAGTGGGGGATTACTCACTCATAGATGGAAGAAACATGGATGGTCGATGAAGATGATGGTGGGGATCGATGGAGATGGCTCTGGGGGGCACTTCCCCGTCCCGACAGGGTGCCAGAATAGAGACTTTCTGTCCCTCGAATCTCCCCTTCGGTGGTGGCGGTGCTGCGGAACTTTTCGTGGAAAAACGTCGAACCCCCCGAAGTTTTTAGGTCAGAAGGCTTCTTATAGGCGAAGACGGGGACCGAGGGGGTGCCTGGGGCCACCACACCAGGCCCTGGCGCGGCCAGGCCTAGCCTGCGCCTGGGGGGTGTGGCCAGCCCCTGGCCCTCCTCCGTCTCGTATTCTGGCTCCGTGAGTCTTCGGGAAAAAATAGGCACTTTGGCTTTTGTCCCGTCCAATTCCGAGAATATTCATTTTCTGACTTTCCTAGAACCAAAAACAGCAGAAAACAGGCAGCTGGCATTGTGGCTTTTGTTAATAGGTTAGTCCAAGAAATCAAATTAAAAGTACTCCAAAGTGTGGACAAAACACAAGAAAGTGGATAAAACCAAGCATGGAGCATCAAAAATTATAGATACAATTGTAAGGTATCAAGAGGTGTCCCTTCTCGCGGCATATGTAGCAAGTTCTTCTCTTGCCATCTTTCGTCTTGGAAGATGACACCCCGTGAGGAAGAGCTTGAGTCTTGGGAGGAGGCCCGCTTCTAGCTTGAGGTGGAGCTTGAGGCCGCTTCCCTTGTTGCTTCTTATTCAATGGACAACATCTCACATGATGTCCTACTTCCTTGCACTTGAAGCACACAATGTTGGCCGGATTCTTCACTTGACCTTGGCCATTCTTCTTGTTGCCCTTGTGCTTCAACATGTTGGTGGGCTTGTTCTTGATGTTGGAGTTGTATCCAAGCCCACTCTTGTCATTTGGGGATCTTCACACACTCAAGATGTTCTTGAGAGTGGTCTTCCCTTCATGACACTTCTTCAAGTCATTCTTAAAAGAAGTGACTTGGGCCTTGAGCTTCTTGTTTTCCTCTACATGGTTAGTGTCAACAACGATACTAGAGGAAGTACATGCTACATTGTTAGAGAAACAAGGCAAGGGATGCAATTCATCACAAGATATAGCAATAGCATGAGTGGATGAATTACAAGGAATAGCACATGGCAATATGACACAAGGAGTAGATGTAGTGCTAATATCCACATGAGGATCACTAGATGTTACCTTTGATACAATAGCCTCATGAGCCAACTTTAGACTACCATGGGAAACTAGAAGGTCCTCATGTGAGCTTGAGAGCATAGCATGACTCTCTTCCAATTTCCCATAGTTGCTAGTTAGCAAAGCAAGTTGAGCACGTAGCTCAACATTCTCCTTCACAATAGATGCTTCACAAGAGATAGAGTTAGTAGCACAAGCATCATCAATAGTAGTAAGAGGTGAGGGCAACTTGGAAAGCTCTTTAGTGTATGAGGCTTTAAGTTGCTCATGTGACTCGGTGAGTTTGATGAGCTCCCCCTTGATGACCCTAGAGCCATTGTTGAGATGCTCAAAATCCTCAAGGAATTTGGCATAAGCAACTTCAAGCTCATCATTCTTAATTTGGAGGGCACTTGCCACCTCAAATTCTCTATCATGAGATTTCTTCACTCTAGATAGCTCTAGAGCAAAGGTCTCCTCGAGATATTCCTTGGTGGTTTGTTCCTCTTCTAGAGCTTCATTTAGGTTTGCAATGTCATTAGCATACTCACGCTCAAGACTACTCATTTTTTCAATTGTGTCCTCATGCTCATAAATTAGTTGCTTACTTTTAATGGAAAAGTTCAATATTTCAATGAAAGTAGAGCAAGCATTTTCATTTTTGTGTAGAGCACGAAGGACTAGATCCCCCTTCTCTTTTAGAGAAGCAACATCATCATCTACTTCATCTAAGTCAACATTCACATCATCAAGAGGTGCATTGGGGTCCAAAGGAGAATTTACCTTTGATTCCTTAGCCATGAGGCATAAGTGAATGTTGGAAGAAGGTGATGATGGGGGAACACTTGAAGCTCCACTCACAACTTTGCCTTGGCCCACAGATTCTTCAATTTCCTCTACATGGTTAGCAACACAAGAACTAGAGGAAATAGAAGCACATTTATCATGGCAACAAGGCAAAGCAAGCATATCATCATGGGATATATTAAAGGCATTTCTACATGATATGCAAGGGCAATCAACACTAGGATGTAAATCACAAATAGTCCTACAAGTGTTCATGCCCAAAGATACAACATTGCAATGAGATAGATATGGAGGATCATGAATGGCAAGCTCACTATACTCATTGCAAGTTCTATCACCACTCACCATATCATTACCTTGTGACAAATCACATGTTGGTGTAGTGGAAGAAGATGAGAACTCATCACGGCCGGAGGTGGAGGGAACACAATCATCCTCATCAATCTTGGACACATCATATTTTGCTTGAAGCTTGGTCCAAATATCATGAGCATTCTGAAAAGGCATGATTGAGGAAAGAACTACAAAGCTCACAACATTAACAAGAACATTAGATGCTTGAGCTTCGAGATGAGAGTTTGTCTCCTCCTCCAAAGATAGATTTTGAGGATCCATAGGAGGAGACAATCCCATATCTAGAATTTGCTCAATATTTGGGTCAATGACCCGGAAATGACTAAGCATGCGAATGCGCCAAACATCATAATTTGTGCCATCAAAAGTAAATGTGTGAGAGTGCACTAAACCCCTAGGAGACATCCTTACTCTCGAGGCGGTGAAGCCTAAGAAGCGAGAGACCTCGCTCTAATACCAATTGAAAGGGAAATGGACGTTGCCTAGGGGGGGGTGAATAGGCGTTTTAAAATTATTACGGTCTAGGCTCTAATAAATGCGGAATAAAACTTAACGTTTAATTTATCAGGCCAAAACCTATATCCACTAGTTTCACTAAGTGCACCAACAACCTATGCTAAGCAAGACAAGCAACAAGGTGATAGCAAGATATAGTACTTCAAGCACGATGGCTATCACAATGTAAATTGCATAAGTAAAGGGGTTCGGTTGAGAAATAACCGATGGACGCGGAGACGATGATTTGTTTCCCGAAGTTCACTTCCAAAGAAGCTACGTCTCCGTTGGAGAGGTGCGGGGGCGCAATGTACTTGAGCATACAAATGGCTCACCTCGAGGTGTGGTGGCTCGATGCTCACCCAACGCCACACAAGGCCTCACCCCAAGATGCGAAGGCACGCAACCTACCGATGCCACAAAAGGCTCACCCTATTCTCCCGTGAGCTCGCCACAAAGGCCTACTCACGTTCCACTATGGGACACTTGAGGGCGGTCACCGAACCCGTACAAGATTGGGGAAATCTCCACAACTCAATTGGAGGCTCCCAACAACAATGCCACAAAGGCTACAGCCACAAAAGACAACAAGGCCACAAAAGGCTACAAGACCACAAAAGGTCAACAATCCAACCACACAGCCGTCTAGGGTTCCAAGAACCCAAGATAAACAAGCCCAAGGGCTTGAACTCGCCGAATCTCCGAGGATAACTCAAACGTACGCACCAAATGCAAGAGGCAAGTCCTTCACCCTCAAATTCCACAAAATCTACAAAAGCTATTGGGGGAATAAGAGAGGAAGAACACAAGAGGAGAACACAAAACTCTCCAAGATCTAGATCCCAAGGATTCCTTCACAAAGAAGGGATTTGATTTGGTGGGGCTTGTAGATCTAGATCTCCTCTCTAAAATCCCTCAAAAAGATGCAAGAATCATGGGAGGGAGAAGGGAAGAGGGCAAGCTTTTGAAGGTCAACAATGGAGGAGAGAGAGTGGAAGAGGTAGCAAAAATGACCTCCAAAGTTGGGGAAACTTTGGGGAAGAGGGGGGCCTTAAATAGGGCAAGAAAAATCTGCCCGTTTGGGCCAGATTCGCGCCCCACCGGAACTACCGGTGCTCCACCGGAACTACCGGTAAATAGAAACACAAGTTACTGAACAAAAACGAGATTTACCGGAACTTCGGGCGGAACTTGGGCCGGTACTACCGCTCAAGCAAAAACGTTGGACAACATTGCATGAAAACTTCAATAACTTTTGACTCCGGACTCCGATTTTGATGATCTTGGGCTCGTTTTGAAGAGAAAAAAAAGCTCTACAAGATTATGAAAATAAAAATCATAGTACAACAAGGGAGGATAAAAATAAAATGGAGAAAGGTAGAACATCTCAGAAGCGATGAACCGGTAAAACCTCCAAAACCCAAAACGCAAGAAGTTGAGCTTGGAAACTCCAATTGGGATGAAACCAATTTTGTTGGAAAGATAATAAAAAGTAGAATCCAACAAAAGGTGAAATATTGGGTATCACCAAGGGAGAAAATATCATGAATATATATGTGAGATATCTCCCAAGGTGTGGAGCCGGAAAACCCGCAAGGTCAAAAACGCAATAGGATATGCAAGGGAAATCTATTTTTGATGAACTAGAGCTTGTTATGAAGATAACCACAAGATCTAGATCCTCACATGGACAATAACAAACAACAACCAAGAAAGATAATGCTATCTATGCAAAGGCTTGAGCTCTCTCCGAAAGATACGAATGAGTCACCCACTCGAGAGCCTCTCTTGATAGTACGGCTATCTATCCTAAACCCGGTCTCCCAACACTACAAGAGACCGGTAAAATAGAAACCCTATCAAGATCATACCTTTGCCTTGAGCATCCCACTTGAGCTTGATGTAGACGATCTTGTCACCTTCAAGATGGAACACCTTTCTTTACTGCTCTTGCTTGCTCTTGCTTGATGAAGACTTGCGAATGGCTCCCCATACTCCATGGAGAAACCTCTTATTTGACCTTGTATTCATCACTCCATGAACACCGAGGAGGCAAGCTCCAAGCATGAGATCTTCTAGAGAGGACGCATCTTGAGCTTTCACATCAATTCTTGATGATGATGCCTTGAAGAAAGCCATGAGGAACTCCATCTTCTTCTTATTCTTCAAGACATACTTGATCTTCTTCTACTACTTGATTCCAATAGGCACAAAGACCTTAGACAAAGCTTCTTCTTTTTCATCCTTGAAACCAACACATGGTCCAAGCGATGCCAATGGACAAACCTACAAGTGAAACTCAATTTGCACATTAGTCCATAGGGATTATCATTAATTACCAAAACCAAACATGGGGCATACATGCCCTTTCACCTCTTCTATGAAAACAAAACTTGGTCTTAATGCTTCTTCATTTGAGAACACTTGATTCTTTCTTGCTTTTTATGCCTAACTTAAAGGCGTTAAAGAAAAGTACTTATTGGGAGATAACCCAAAAGTTTTAGATGAGTCTTGGAAGTTACTACCTCTGTAATAACCGCTCCTTATCCTTTTTATTTGCTTTTTGTGCCAAGAGTAACCTCTAATGAGAGAGAAGTAATGATTGGGAAAGTTGCTATCCCAAAATAGATTTATGTGCTTCACCGTAAACATTCGTGTAAAATCTCTGAACGTCCTTTTGATGCATGAATTTTTTTGCTTCTGACCTAGGTTGTTATCTAACTTTCATTAGTTCAACACTTTTTGATTTGAGCAACAGAAGGTCTTCGAAAATATTCGTCTTTACCTGCTGGTCTGTTTTGACAGATTTCTGTCATTTTCTGCATCTGCTTCTTGTTGGTTCCTTTTTGAGTTCTTTTGGGGAATTGAGCTTTTTGAGGGAAGTGCTTCAGTAGCTAGTGTTCTAATGGAAGTTTATTGGTGTTAGAACTGAATCTTAAGACTTATTTATCTTGAGTGCACTAATGTTGCTAATAAAGATTGTGTGAAGTTTTGTATGAAGGAAAATTTTCAGGTGTATGGAAGGAATGAGTAATGAGATGAAGGATGGACTAAAGCTCAAGCTTGGGGATGCCACGTGTGTCACCCCAAGAAATATCCAAGAAGTACAAGCGTCAAAGCTTGGGGATGCCCAAGGCATCCCCCTCTTCATCAATAAAAATCCTATGTTTCTTCCAAACGCTTCATTTTTATTGTTTCATGCACAGTTGTGTTGTTCTTGGAGCGTCTTCTTTTTTGTTTTCGTTTTGGTTTTTGTTTGCTTAGTTTTCTGAATAAATTGGTTGGACCTCCCCTTTCATACGTTGGTGTTCAAATAGTTTGGTTTGGTTTGGAAAAGAGTAGGAAAGTTCATGCTTATGTGGTAAAAAGAGCTCGTTTTTGACTGTGGCCTATGCTCTATCATGCCATGCTTGATATTGTTTTGGCTTTATGCTTAGTATTCTTTGCTGTAGCATGACTTGTTATAAACAATTGAGATTGCTTAATGTGCCTTGGATGAATCATGCGTTGTTTTAGCATATTAAAGCATAGTATAGTGGTATTCTCCTTTGATGCTTTATTTGGGTTGACTTGGCGCATGCTCACACCATGTTATGACTATCTAAAGTCACCATAGCCTTTATGATCCTTTAGTTTTCAACTTGTAGTATCACTTTATGCTTTGATCAATGATGTTTTGTCACTCTGCATGATTATGGCCATTATTGCTCTCTTAGTTTGTCGCTCCCAGTCTTTTGCTAGCCTCCACAACCAAGTATGAGTTCCATTCATGCATCCAACTCCCTAAACCAAGTTATTCCAAAGAGTCCACCATACCTACCTACTAGCTTATGCTATTCCAAGTATATTCATGCTTTTGTTTACCTTCCGAATTAAACTTGTTATGAGAAAATTAGTGATTAAAGCTCTCACAAACTTGATGGCACACTTTACTTTTCTTGCCCTTAATAAACTTGAACCATTGTGTCATCTATGTTGTATATGCTTGCACTTATTTGTTGGGAATTAGCAGAACCATGTTGTCATGGGGAACGCTTTCAACATTGCACTTGGTACTTGTACCTAGTTGATATCATGCTCTTTTGTATATGGATGTCGTCGGTGTGAAATGAAAGGGGAGATTGTAAGTCCATGTAGTTATGTATATGTGTTAGAGAAATGCCTGGGCCGCTGGTCTAATCCATGCTGACATGGTGGAAACCTGTAGCGTAACCATAATGAGCTGTCTATGAAGCATTCTTCTTATAAAAAAAGAGTCCTATATTGAGAAAAGGAGAAAAAAGGAGATTATGAAAAGAGGAAAGAGAGAAAAAAGCACCATATTCCCATGGTAAATAAGAAGATTGCTGAGATGCTCGTTGTCTGCTTGCCTTGTCATTTTGATATGGGGATTCTTCCGTATCATCGGGCAAGGGGTACCCCGTTGGCGGTTCTCTATGATACACATGTACTTATGATGACAAGAACTTACCGGTGACTAAACTTGAGTAGCATGAGGAGCGGCCCTCGTATCCAAGGGACATGATATTTCTAACTTATACTTCGTCAAGCATGTACACCATAGTTTGTTCACTTTAACCTTAATCACTTCAAGATGCTTATGACAGGGGCAATGAGAGCTGAAAACTATAAGTACCATAATTTTTGGAAGCTCTTTATGAGACTTGAATCCCTACTTCCTTTTATGAAGGCCTTTCTTCCACCATTATATTGAGTCTCCACCTTCTACCTTTATGCACCTACTTTGAGAGCATAGTGGCCATTCTTAGTTCTATGTGCATTGTCCGAAGACTAGTTGATTGATGCATAACTTGATATTGCTTATTTTAAACTATTTGTATCTAGTCACTCTTATGAACTTTGAAGGTGTCCTATGCATTTATATTTGCTACTCTATGAGGGACAAGCTGAATACTATTATGCTATGTTTTCTTTATGTGAAACAAACAAACGTCTTGCAAAGCATTGTTATTCATGAATCTTTTGTTTGTGCCTTTTCATGTTGCATCATAGTTTCTTTGTCTTATTGCTAGAACTTTGTCTTTCATGTTATGATTGAAGTACTATGATCCCAGCTTTGAATGTTTTACAAATACTTTGATCAAGTCTTTGATGGTGCATGTCACCTCAAAAATTATTCTTTCTTTTTATCACTTACCTACTCGAGGACGAGCAAGAGTTAAGCTTGGGGATGTTGATACATTGCAAATGTATCTATAATTTTTGATGTTCCATGCTTGGTTTTATCCACTTTCTTGTGTTTTGTCCACACTTTGGAGTACTTTTCATATGATTTCTTGGAATAACCTATTAACAAGAGCCATAGTGCCAGCTGCCTGTTTTCTGCTGTTTTTGGTTCCAGGAAAGTCAGAAAATGAATATTCTCGGAATTGGACGGGACAAAAGCCAATGTGCCTATTTTTCCGGCTAGAATACGAGACGGAGAGGAGCCAGGGGGCCACCACACCACCTGGCCGCGCGGGCCAGGCCTGGCCGCGCCAGGGGGTGGTGTGGCCAGCCCAGGCACCCCCTCGGCCTCTCCTTCCGCCTATATATTAACCTTAGGACGAAAACCCTAAGTACCCGATCAAAAATCCACGAAAGAGTCTGTAGCCGCCGTCATCTCCATCCCTAGATCGGGAGGGATCTGAAGCTCTTCCTGGCACCCTGCCGGAGAGGGGAATTCACCCTGGAGGCCTTCTTCCTCATCATGCAAGCCTCCGATGTGATGCGTGACTAGTTCATCTCTGGACTACGGGTCCACGTAGTAGCTAGATGGCTGGTTCTCCTCCTTTGTGCTTTCATGTCTAGATCTTGTGAGCTCCGTTCATGATCAAGATCATCTATTTGTAATTCTGCATGTTGTGTTTGCGGGGATCCGATGGATATTGAGATGCTATTTCAGATTGACTATTGATTCTATCATGTATTTGTTATTTGTGATCTTGCATGCTTTCCGTTGTTAGTAGCTATCTTGGCCAAGTAGATGCTAGCAACTCCAAGAGTTAGTATTTATGCTCGATAGTGGGTTCATGCCTCTGGTAATCTGGGGAAGTGACAGAAATCTCTAAGGTACTAGATGTGATGTTGCTACTAGGGAGAAAACAGCAATCCTTTGTTCATAGAACAATCGTATTGTTTACTTTACATGCAATTCGTAAAGCAATAATCTGTTGCTTGCAACTTAATACTGGAGGGGGTTCGGATGATAACCTAAAGGTGGATTATTAGTCATAGATTAAGTTGGATGGCGGTCTATGTATAATGTTGTAATGCCCAATCAAGTTCCAAAGGAGTCAAGATGATTAGTATATGCATGTATTGCTTTCTCGATGTTTGTCAATTGCCCCGCTGTAATTTGTTCACCCAACATGTTATCTATCTTAAGGAGAGCCACCTCTAGTGAACTATGGACCCCGATCCTTTTCTTTTACATACAATCTACAAACTATTTACTAATTTGTGTTTACTTTCTGCAAACTATTACTTCCTTCCATTCAATATGTTTAATCCTTTGTTTTTAACAAAACCGGTGAGATTGACAACCTCATCGCAAGTTGGGGACAGAGTTCTGTGGTTATGTTGTGCAGGTCTCCACGTTGTTGTTGGCACCGGTAGTGCGCCCTACCAACGTTCAGCTAGCTACACCTTTGGGGTGTTTCCTTGCTCCTACTGGATTGATAACCTTGGTTTCATACTGAGGGAAAACTTGCTGCTGTGCTCATCATACCTTCCTCTTGGGCCATCAAGCATATTTTTTGGCGCCGTTGCCGGGGAGTCAAGGACATCTTCACAAGGGGAGTCCCTCATAACCAATCTCTTTACTTTGTTATTTTTGTTTTGCTTAGTTTCTTTTTGCTTTGTTTGCTTGTTTCTTTATCAAAAACACACAAAAAATTAGTTTTACTAGTTTGCTTTCTTTATTCAAAAACACACAAAAATGACTACTCTTGAAAACACTAAGTTGTGTGACTTCACTAGCACCAACAACGATGATTTTATGAGCACACCTATTGCTCCACCTATGCCTGAAGATACTTTCTTTGAGATAAAACCTGCTTTACTCAATCTTGTTATGAGAGAACAATTTTCTGGTATTAGTAATGAAGATGTTGCTGCCCATCTAAATAACTTTGTTGAACTTTGTGAGATGCAAAAGCATAGGGATGTAGATGGTGATATTATTAAGCTGAAACTGTTTCCTTTCTCTTTGAGAGGAAAAGCTAAAGAATGGTTGAATTCCTTAACTAGGAATAGTATTGATTCTTGGATGCTTTCATTGGAAAATACTATCCTCCTACTAAGATTATATCCATGAGAAGTGAAATAATGAAGTTTAAACAATCTGATAATGAGCATGTTGCTCAAGCTTGGGAAAGAATGAAATCTTTGGTAAAGAATTGTCCCACTCATGGGATTGCTTGGATGATCATCCAAACTTTTTATGCAGGATTGAACTATTCTTCAAGGAACCTATTGGATTCTGCTGCTGGAGGTACCTTTATGACCATCACTTTGGGTGCTGCAACAAAACTTCTGGACAATATGATGGTTAACTATTCTGAATGGCATACTGAGAGAGCTCCACAAGGTAAGAAGGTAAATTCTGTTGAGTAAACCTCCTCCTTGAGTGATAAGATTGATATTATTATGTCTATGCTTGTGAATGGGAAAGCCCATATTGATCCAAATAATGTTCCCTTAGCCTCTTTGGTTGCTCAATAAGAGCAAGTTGATGTGAACTTCATAAGAAATAATAATTTTGGCAATAATGCTTATAGGAGTAATTTTGGTAACAACAATTATAAGCCATATCCTCCCAACAATGGTAATGCTTATGGAAATTCCTACAACAATAATAGGAGTGCTCCCTCTGAACTTGAAGTTATGCTTAAAGACTTTATTAGTAAACAAACTGCTTTCAATAAAACTATTAGTCATAGATGCAGTTGGAGGGGGTTCGGATGATAACCTGAAGGTGGATTATTAGTCATAGATGCAGTTGGATGGCGGTCTATGTATAATGTTGTAATGCCCAATTAAGTTCCAAAGGAGTCAAGATGATTAGTATATGCATGTATTGCTTTCTCGATGTTTGTCAATTGCCCCGCTGTAATTTGTTCACCTAGCATGTTATTTATCTTAAGGAGAGCCACCTCTAGTGAACTATGGACCCCGGTCCTTTTCTTTTAGATACAATCTACAAACTGTTTACTGCTTTGTGTTTATTTTCTGCAAACTATTACTTCCTTCCATTCGATACATTTAATTCTTTGTTTTCAGCAAAACCGGTGAGATTGACAACCTCATCGCAAGTTGAGGACAGAGTTCTGTGGTTGTGTTGTGCAGGTCTCCACGTTGCTACTGGCACCGGTAGTGCGCCCTGCCAATGTTCATCTAGCTACACCTTTGGGGTGTTTCCTTGCTCCTACTGGATTGATAACCTTGGTTTCATACTGAGGGAAAACTTGCTGCTGTGATCATCATACCTTCCTCTTGGGGTTCCCTAACGAGCTCGATATAATTTGGGCCATCAGATCCCTATTCACTACACTGCCCTCGATCGTCACGGTCGGCATCATAGTTGCAAAGGTGGATGCCTAAACGTCGATCACATCATTCATGCGACTCGTGCTTGATCTTTCAACCATCCGTGTTCCAAGGCCATGTCTACACATGCTAGGCTCGCCAACTCAACCTTAGTATATTCGTTGTGCAACATGGCTTACACCCACTATATGGGAACGCATATATGTCTGACACCTGGTCGTCATGGCCTGCCTCATATAGGAGAACTTTCTTGGTGGTGCACACTAAGGGAGAACACTTTCATTGGTATTTTGATTAGGGATCATCTTATTAGGCTACCATCGAGTATCTAATACTAGCACACAATAAGATGCACAAATAATAAACATTGAATGTAAGTGCGATGTGATATGGTCCTTCACGATGTGATCTCCATCCCACGCCTCTGGATTCCGGTGCCAAGGTTCCGGCGCCATAAGCACCAGGGTACCGGTGGCTTCCGGCGTGGTAGTCCATCATCTCTATGACCATCTACTACTACTTAGCAACATAAAGTAAACCACTTTACCTTTGCCACAACCATATCACATCACAACGCCCCCCTGCAAAACAAAGTTAGACGCCTCTACTTTAACTTTGCATGTTTTATGTGGCTGATAGGGCTTTCATATGAGAACCATTCTTACATATGAACTTCCACCACAACGTTGATCAAGTAGTTGTCTATACTACACCCCTTTCGGGGGCCTCCATTGCAAATTGCATACCAACTAATGTGAGAGAGACATACACCCCCCAAAGCCACTTTATACGGTACAATCCATATGTCAAGCATGAACCAGTCTCGCGAATGAACGCGTAAAGTCGGTTGGGAGCCGATTCATCAAGCATTACTTCGGTATATACAAGTACACGAGGGAGGGTAACAACTAAAAGATGAACGCCCACACGCTACAACTCATGTGTTCTACCCGTACTAGCAATACTACGCATATATCTAGCTCTGATACCACCGTAGGGTTTCATGCATGAATACAATAAATTTTTCCCTACGCCCAGAACCCCAATAGCCAGGACCTATCTATTAGTAATGCAGTAACGAGAGGTAGTGTCGAAGTCCTGACAGCTCTTGCGGATCCAACGACTTCTAGTGCCCCAAGTGTTGCACCTCGCAGGGAGTTACACACATCTGGTGCCTGACGATGACTCCTGCTCCTCCGATCCAGCAGAAGTAGAGCTCCTAGATCAAAATCCCGTAGCGTGACGGCGCTCCACGGTGAAGAGGACTCTCACTCGTGCGATCCGGACATGGGTCCACGGTCACGAGAGAGAGAGAATCAACTAGAGGTATCCCCAAAAGAGAGAAAACCTATTGATTATTGTGTATTTAATTTGCCAAAATACCTCTCTTTATATAGGGGGAAAACCCCCCATAGCCAACTAGCTTAGCCATGTGGGACTAAACATGGGAGAGGGGAGAGGGGGAGGGCTGGCCGGCCAGCCAAGGCCCTAATGAGCCCCACGCGGGGTGCCCAAGGCCTATCCGGCCACCCCTTCCTCCTTCCTCCCTTCGGTCTTTCCCTCATGTGCTCTTTTTCCTCCGGATTTGGCCCATTAAGGTATTTGACCCTTTTTAATTATTTTTCCTTTATTGAATAAATATAAATGAATGATTAAATCAATATTTAATATTCACTTACATATTATTCAATCCCCGTTGATGTGGAACTCATTCCCCCTCATTCCGTACATCCTCCGGATTTACCGAAACCCTTCTGGTTTTCTCTCTTCTCTTTTCTTCGATGATTCTATCGATCCTAAAACACCCTTTGAGCATCATCAAGCCCTTAAGCATGACACCCCATGGTTCAGGAACACTCCAGACATGGTCGGGACCCTCCCGCGCCAATGATCAACAGAGGGACTTGGATGGCCATGTGATCCCTATGCATTCCACGAAATCTTTCATCGTTTGAACCATAAACGTCGTGTCATATTTCCTTTGTCTCTCGATACATGCATTGTCCGAGAACTGATCAATGACATCACCATGTCGTATTCAATCTCGTTACCAACAAATGCTCTTTGACTCGTTCCGACAAGTGATATCCATGTGATCAAATCACACGTTGCGCAGCTATTGGATATAGCTTCTTCGAGTGGCCCCTCGAGTATCTTTTCCATCATGCGGATGGGCAAATCCCGCTCTTGACGCATATTGCCTCAAATGCTCCTCCGAATACCCGAACACACATTTATAATCACCGAGTCACCAGATGACGTTTGATATTATCAAAGTACCCTCGGGTAACAATGGTTGATATGGTCTCACGGTCTAAGAAATATGACACTAGGTCTATTCTGATCATCGTAACTTAAACTTCGTGACATGATTGAGTCACGATGCTTAGGTTGGGTATAGCTCATCATCTCATTCTCCTAATGAGGTAACTCCATTCTCAACTAGCATAAATGCCACATGATCAGGAAACCTTGATCATTTGTTGACCAATGAACTAGTGACTAGAACTTAACTGGGAACTCCTGGTTGTTTATATATATCACACGTGTATTGACGTTTCTTTTCAATACAGTTATAGCATGATATAAAACTTAATTAGAAACTTTATGAAATATGATAATAATCCATATTATTATTTGTTTCTAGGGCATATTTCCAATAGAAACAACCATGGTAGTTTATGCCTCGACAACAACTTTGTCATGTTCATACATCAATAATGATTGGCGCAGGCAAGGAAGGTACAACATACAATACGGTCAACTAGTTCCCGTGGCAATGAAGACCAACTTGTCATTGTGTCCGCTACCGTCGCGGCAACTTCGGCCCTGATTATGTCTACACAAAGCGAGAGAGACGCGATTGGAGTGAAATGTACATAAGTATGCCCATAAAAATGTACATAAGCAAAAAATGAAGTTTGTTGGTAAATACCTTGCTATAGTTATTTGATAAAAACATAAGTGGCATATGTATAATCTTTGCACTTTATCCCCATTATTTGACTTGTTCCACTTTCACCCCCTTTCTATTTTCTCCATTATCATCGTAGTTCATCTCTTCATCATTCGTCACATCATCTTCCATCGTATAGCTCCCTCTTTTGACCTTCCTCGATACCAAGACCATCTTTTATTGTTGGAACCTCCATTCCCATTTCCTAAGATGCTTTGTCGATGTCATCCAGTGCCCAACCATCACGGCTCGGTGTTAGCGCCCCAAGCTAAGAAGTTGTCAATATTATTTGTACAACCACTAGTGAGTTTCTTCTCTCTCTTCTTTCCTCCTTTTGATCCCCTTCCCTCCTTCACTCCTCATCCAAGGGCGGAGCTAGCACCCGGCGACCCCTGTCAGCTGCCTGGGCTAGTCCAGTGACTCTCCTTTAAGAATTAGTCTAATTCGAGTGGTTAGGTTGATGTTCGCTAGGGCAAACGCCGAACTCCGTCGCTATGCATAGGTTATGCCCATGCTCCATGAGCGCTCTAGCTCCGCCACTATCCTCATCTAGATGGAACCATTGATGACCCTCACAAGTGAGCTCCCCTGCGCCTTAGAAAATTCATAAGAGAAAAACCACCCGTTTGTCTTGTATAATCTTGTACGACGCCTTGTGTAGTAACATTCATGAGCCCACCTTCTCACTAGTCCTCATCCTTTGGCAATGGAGGTGACGCATAGGGCGGTGGGAACCAGCATGTTTGGCGGCAGATAACCCCTCCCTCTAGTGCCTACATGTGTGACTATGGCTCGCCGCTTCGAGCCTTGCTACTGTGAGATTCGGCCTTTTCGAGACTCGCCGCATTGGGATCCAGTGGAGGGGCACCATGAGTTTCTTAAAGCGGCAAGCCTTGGTACACCATATTCGGCTTTTCCGAGGCTCGCTGCTTTTGGATTCGGCAGAGTGATACCATGAGCACGCATAACGGTGATTCGGTAACAATTGCTTCTCTTTCTCACCGAAAATAGCTAACCGGAATATATACATATTTCTCATGTAAATTACACATAAATAGCAGTTTCCTATGTGATACAAACCTTCAACATCACGAACAGCAATTTCTTTCCTAGTGACACAACTACACAAACCTTCAACATCACGAGCACTTTCTTCCATCGCCAACTTCGCGGTAGGTCACACTAGCAGCACAGGGCTCCACGCAGCAAAAGCCCAAAACAATTCCGTACTTTTTCTATGTGCCTTGCGCCTCCCCATCCCACACGCTCTCCCGTGGTTGAGTGGAGTTGCGTTTGAATCATTCAATTCGTTTCAACCTCCTCCTCCTCCTTCCTCTCCCCTTCCAATTTCCTAAACTCCCATCGCCACTCGTAGAGCATCACGCACCCAGAGCCCCAAACCCTAGGCGCACGCACCCTCCCTTGGTCATGGGGTGCGCGCAGGGCAAGTGCTGCCTTCCGCGGGACGGCGACGGCGGACGAGCGGGAGGAGGCGTGCCTGGCGGGCGCGGCGGCGCCACCCTCGGCCGCGCCGCGGTGCCGGGAGCGGACCTGGTGCTGGAGTACGCCACGCTGACCGTGGACGGGCTCTACCCGGACTCGCCGGGGCGGGAGTCGCAGGACGCCTACCTGGTGGCCACGCGCTTCGCGGGCGACCCCGATCTCCACCTCTTCGCGGTCTTCGACGGCCACGGCGCCTCTGGGACCGCGTGCGCGGGGTTCGCGCGGGACGCGCTCCCGCGCCTCCTCCTCGCCGCGGCGGCGGGAGACGACGACGGCGGCGGCAGAGGCAGAAGCCTCGCGGCGAACCCGGCGGCGGCGTTCCGGGAGGCGATGATGGGTGTCAACACGGAGATGCACGCGGCGGCAGCCGTGGACGACTCCATGAGCGGGACAACCGCCGTGGCGGCCCTCGTGGCCGGCGGCGCGCTCCACGTGGCCAACGTGGGCGACTCGCGCGCCGTGGCCGGAGTGTGGCGCGACGGGCGCGTCGCCGCGGAGGAGCTCTCGTGGGACCAGACGCCGTTCCGCGCCGACGAGCGGGCGCGCGTCAAGGCGTGCGGCGCGCGGGTCATGTCGGTCGAGCAGGTGGAGGGCGTGCGCGACCCGGACGCCGAAGGCTGGCTCGCCGACGAGGGGGACCCGCCCCGCGTCTGGGCCCGCGACGGGCTCTACCCAGGAACGGCCTTCACGCGCAGTCTCGGCGACCTTGCCGCGGAGGGCGTTGGGGTCATCGCCGAGCCTGAGGTGAAGAGTGTCGAGATCTCTCCGTCCCACCTATTCTTCGTCGTCGCAAGCGATGGCGTGTTTGAGTTTCTCTCCAGTCAGGAAGTCGTTGACATGGTAATGATTTTCCCTCTATCCTCTAATTTCTTTGTACTTTTGTGTTTGCTCACCTGATCCATTTGGAAGTTAGCTACTGCTTGTAAACTTCTAGTGTGTTCAACCTAGATAGTAGTAAGCAGTAATAGTAAACTAGTAACTAGCTGGTGCATTTTTTGCTTGAAGGACTTCCAATAATAACACTAAGTACACATAGTTGTTGATTTGTCCGGTTGAACTAGAGCCTTGATGGGAACTTTAGGATTTAGAAAGTAGTTAATGATAGTGAACCAGCTGGCTTACCATGAATATCAATTCCATCAGTAGCACACGTGCTTATTAGTTGCAACTAATATGGGAGTCAGAGCAATTTATGCTTCATTCTTTACTTTCTGCTCATAATATAAAACTAGCGGTAAGGTTCTTGACATGTCTGCTAGTCGCTACTACCTTTAATGAGCCAATACATTTTGTCATTGTAGGCCAAGTTTCTAAATTTGTGTGTAAATGATCAAGGATGTTTTGTACCAGTCCATGCAGTACATCCATATGATACATCATACACTTATGAGCTCATAGGCTGCATCAATTTGTCAGACCTGTGATGATATGACTTGCTCTACTCTGAATTGTTCCCCTTATAAGTATGACGTCTCTGATGAGATCATTATCAACTCCTTAGGGCGAAGAGTGGGGCATGTGATGTCAAGCATTAACATGTAGTCAGGGAAGATAAATGTAACTCTAAAAATCATAATGGAATGTGTTTAGGAGTGGATATTCCTATAGTATTTTCGTAGCCCATGATGCATACTGGGATACCTAAAACGTCCACATATGAGAATATTGACATTATGCAGCGCAACAGCCTTTTACCAATTATCGTAGAGTTATATTTCTATGTAAGGTGATGAGCGTGAGAACTGAGCGCTGGCTCAGTGGCTGGAGTTCAGAGTGCTGAACCCGCCCACCCGAGTTCGAATCCTGCGCAAGGCGCGGACTCCTCAGGGGTGTTATTTGTGCTGAAAAAGTGCTGAGAGGTCTCATATCTATCTAACAATGTATAACCAAGGGAGGGGTCATTCCCCCGTTGGCCACTTTTTTAAAAAAAAAAAGGTGATGAGCGTTGAGATGTTGGGAATCTAATAATAAGATGGAGTTCGGTGGGTACAAATAATTTAAAATTACTTGTGGGATCAACTTGTACATGCAGGAAACAAATGCAAATGGTCCTGGATATCACATTTTTACTCCATTCTTATGTACTAGAAAGCTGCTCGTTCAAAAAGCTGAACGTATACGATGGTGTGATGATTATGAAATGGTCAGCAGTTTGAGCTTGATTGATGTTGCCATTATGAAAGCTATCACTCTGTATAAAGTTCTTCATAAGTGGAGGTACCTTTATTGAGTAATAGATGAATAGTCGACTAGCATCTTAGCTGTAATGGCGAATTGACTAATCGGAAGTATGACCAGTGTAAAGAGGGATAAGGTAGGTAAATGACAGTGCGAAATGATAAAATGGAAAAAAAGATTATTGGCCATTTTATTGGTAGAGGAACTGATAACTCACTTGAGAATTGACTGCTGATTACTGAATCACTAGTGATGTGCTTGCATGTTGTCAATTCTGTTCTGATTAACATGGTCTAGAGTTCTTAATGGAATGGTCCCCCCTGTAAACCCTCTCTTTTCCTTTCCACCACTAACCATGACAGTGCACCTTAGGAAACCAGGCTGGTAACAGCCTTATGTTCTCCCAAGTTCTTTCATGCACATGATTCCCTCATTGCCCCTGTGAGCATCTGCATGATGTTGCATCCATGTACGATTTTACCAATTTTATAGTGGTCAGGATCATAGTTACTATTTGGAGAGATATTTTAGATGGCTGTTCTGCCATATTATGCACCATTCAAAATCTTTTGGTAACGATCTCGTGTTACAGTGTGTTCGGTTTTGCTTGCTAGGTATGACTTTGGTGTTCTCTGCCTCCATGCTAGTAATGCTAAACATTTGTCTGGATTTGTACAGGTGGCTATGCATCCAGATCCTCGAGATGCTTGCTCAGCAATCGCTGCAGAGTCATACAAGCTATGGCTGGAGCATGAAAACAGGACAGACGATATAACAATAATCATTGTGCATATCAGGGATGCTCAAAATGTAGGTGCACGAATGTTGAATTATGCAGGCATAACACCGCAATTATTACTGGCTTGCAGAAATTCATTGTTCTTTCCAAAATTTACTCAGTCAGGTCCTGCAGGGAGCGACAAAGCAAACTGCAGCAGCACCGGGGCACCAATAGCGCTGCACAAGGTACAGTCAGGGGCGCCTGCATTTGTATCGTCAGAAGCAAGTCACCTGAACAGAGTTGCTGCTACTGAACTGCCGCCGTCCTCTTCTGGCTCTCCAATGGAATGGCGCCTCTCCTGTGTCGCTCCTTCGCCTACACACCCTCTACTCGAAGGGGGTAAAGCGTCAGAATCTTCCAGGCCAGCGCAGGTAGACAGTGCCGTATCCCGACCAGTGGAAGCTTGGGATTCAAGGGAGCTAGAGCGACCATTGCAGCTGCAGCGGCCACTCTCCTACTGACCTTGCATGAGGTAATATCGCCAGTCTACTGACTGAATAGAGTAAATGCAAACAAGCTCATATCAGTTCCGCTCATTTCTTTGCAGTCCTTTAGCTGAAGTCTGACAACAGAAGCCGCAGCAACACCCTGTTGCCATACTCCCTAAGGTCTTTGCCCTACTCTACTTTCTGTTTGTTGAATCTTTGGAGCAATTCGTTCACAAAGATGTTGACCTCTACAGGTTACTGACTGAACGGTGGGCTCACAATGTTCTGTAGCGGTCGCAAGGGTCGGCGATGTTGCTCTTTGTTTTTTTTTCTTAGAGCACCTGTTGACTGACAATGCGGAGGTTCTGACCCAAACAAGGTCGTTTAACTAGGGGTCGATGGTGTTGGAAGGAATGGAGTTAGTCTCCAATAATTTGTGTTTATTAATTATTACTACATGTGGAATTGATACTTGCCGCAGTACGGTACTAGATACAGACCTGCAGTGCAGTGCGATGCCGCAACAAATACTTGACGCTTCTTTCAAAGCAGAAGGTTCTCTAAATATCAGTGGTTACTTCACATGTTGATCACTTCCTTTTTTTTCAACTTGATGTTGATTACTTGATGCTTACATGATTGCCAAACGGGCAAAAAGTTATTACCCTGTTCTCTTTTCAAAATGCTACTTTGACAACTAATTTACTGCTTTCTGAAAACAGTAAAGTTAACTAACTAATGTTGTGTTGTTTTGCAAAATAGGAACAATCATGTTTAAAGTAATGTCATGTTTTTGTCATGTAAAACAAGTGATAACAAAATAACTGCTGGTTAAAAATATATTATCTTCACAAAGCAAAAAGATTTTGTAGTTTGAGGGGAGTGTACTGTGTTATATTTGTTTGTACAAAACTAACCAAACTAGTACAGATTTGGAGTACATTAGGAGACAGGTTTTGTAATTTTTGAGTTTGCATGTCCAAAAGGTTGCTCTGAACAGGAGGTGGTACTTTACTTGATTAATTAACATCACTGTGTCTCCAATAACACCGTACACAAGATACCGTGACAATTAACTCTTGGAGTCGATGGATGAGCTGAACTACTGGGAAAGCTAACATGAAGAAAATACAACAAAACATCTCTGCTTGGTATCTGCGCCATATATGCCTACAAAATCAGAGCATAACCTCACAAAATCATGTCTTTCAATCGACGATATCCATTGTTACAAGTTACACCAAACGCCACGGCCTTTCAGAGGTTCAGCAGCTTAGAAGTATATATAGAGACCATCATCGATCTTCGAGTGCACCTCGGCACACTTCTGCTCTTGCTTGGTAAGCTCTTTATCCCAATCAGGCGGAACCAGATCCCTGAGCTCCACTCTTCTCAGTACGCCGTGCATGTCGACATCGGTAGCTCTATGCACTGGGTTTATTACCTCACCATTTATGTGAACCGGTGCATGTGGTTCCTCGCACATTGGGGTGGGCTGCTGTGGCGGCGGAGGTCTCACCGGTGGCACATAGAAAGAATCAAGATCACAACTGGCCTCAATCATCTCGTCTAGCGAGAGGCCAGATGGCACGACAACCATCATGTCATGATCCTCCAAAATGGATGCCTCGTCTGTAGTATAGCTACTGGCAGTGAGCCCATGTTGTGTTGCACCATTAGAGTCAGCCGCAGGAGCCTGGTAAAGACGCTGACTCGGGACATAGGCTTCTGAAAAGTCTCCTGTAGAAAGTCTCGCTAACCTCCAGTTGTAGATTCCCTGGAAGATGGTAACCCAGTTAGGCACAAGATAACGATAGTCATGGACCTCAAGACCAACACCTTTCTGCACCATACGCTTTGCCTCATCAACCGCCTGGGCTCCACTGAACAACCGAGCCGATTGGGTCAGATATTTCATCAAACACTCCTCAATAAATAACTTCTGATCTTGAATCTGGCTGCTCGAGTCAGAGCCTTGTTTTAGCCAAGATAAGTCATAACTGAACTCTGGAAGCTTGCATCCCTTTATGCTTTCAACCAGTGCCTGGATTCTTGATGGCCGTGACCATCCAATGCTAGGTAAGAACTTTTCTGTGACCATCCGCTCGCTGCTCGATCTCTCCAGATGACCAATCTCACAAGCTGGACACTGATTAGGACTCATGTATACTGCAGCCAAAATATCTTCTACCAGCTTGTTGACAGCATTGTTGAATACTGAGATGCAATCCTCAGGACCAACTTCAGGTGCAACACGTTTTTTAAGCATCTCTAGTGATGGGTTCAAGTAATTCACAAGTAAATCCCGTGTCTTCACAAGGATGACATCAGGCTGTAGAGGAAGACTGTTTACCATCCACTTTAAGCCCTCACGGAGCTTGTCATCATCAAAGAAACCATTGACATAGCCTTCAGTGCGACTTCCAACTAGAAAAACTACCGAGGATGAAGCAATTTTTTCTTCACTTGGATCACTGACGCCAAGCTTGTCAATTATATTTTGTGACACATAACCATACTCTTCGTCATATGTGTCGCCACTCAAAATCAGAAGAGGGAGACTAGATTGAGGAGGTATGGAGGCTAACAGACTACTAAATCGTGCCTTCTGCATTTCCCACGGAATGCTTTCAGATACCACAAATACTACACAGTTTGCGCTCTCAGCAACACCGTTACCAATAACTTGCTGGTCACTGGCCCTAACAACAGACAGGCAGCATGCACTCGGAGAATCAATCCATGTTTGCCAAATTGAGAGGTCTGCTGAAGTAAAAACTAATCCATTATCTTCATTTCCAGAACCCATGAGCTTTTTAAGTAACCATTTTGAGGCAACATTGTTGCTCTGAGATTCCATGGCACCTGGTGGGACAAGTACTAGCATCTTCCAGCAGATGCATCTGGCATCAGGTTTCCTTTCAATTAACATGGGACCAGCCAACTCTGAAACATTTAGTCGTGACCAGGATCTTTGTTGCCGTGTGTATCTTTCTTTAAAGGCATGACCAATGTCTAGCTCATGGACTGCATGCTTTGGCACCTTCATTGTACAGAAGTCAAACATTTATCATGATCTCACAAAGCATCAAAATAAATTACAGAAACTACCAAGCCTTCAAAAAAATATGGCATGTCCATGGTAGACTCACCAGCGCAGTTTGATGAACTGGTGGTCCAAGTGACAGAGAATTCAATGCTGCAATAGCAAGGGCATTTTTCTGGTCTCTCGCATATCTCCTATCCGCAGCACGCTGCCTCCATTTCCTTGTAAGATCAGGGTAGGACACAAAGGTTAGGTACATTGAAGAATTACCGACACAGATCAAAGATACAAAAACCAACCTTAGTATCATCTTCAGCCTTTCATCTGAAATTTTGTTCTTCGCTGACAGAACAATTGGTAACAAATCATCTGTTGTCTTGTTATTAATCTGTTGATCTTCATACTCATGATCAGGCAATGGGGAACCTGTAGGCCACCCAAGTTGTATTAGATTGACTTGACGACATGATGAACCTTCCTCATCAAAATCTATGTCGCTACCAGAGCCATGTGCCCTGAGCTCATCTTCAACTCCATGCATATCGGCGTAATCTGATGTACCATCTGCGAGAGGATGTGAGACTCTAGAGTCTGCCAAAGCATCCATATGTTGAGTGTAGGCTACTGACTGCGGTACGCCTGTTTGTTCTCTTGAGAACTCCAGAAAACCACCATCATGGTCTTCAGGTATTATTAAATCATCAGACACCTTGGTCTTGTCTTTTGCTTTTGGTGAAGCTACTCTTTGGTCATCCATCCATCCTGTGTGCAAGAATGGGTCTTTGGTAGCACGTGGAGAAGCAGTACTAGGTAAAACTGGCACACTTTCCTTTCTGCCAACAGTTGGGGAAATAGGACCTGAATATGGTGAACTGAATTGTTTATTGCCAGCTTTTGGAGAAAAGAGACCAGAATACGGCAAGGTAATCTGTCCACCAGAAGTGGGAGGAGCAGGTCCAGAAAACGATGAACCAAACTCTCGTTTGGCATTAACAGGAATCACAAGAGCAGCCTGTGGCATAACCAGCTCTCTTTTGCTAGCTGGGGAAGCAAACCCGCCAGAATATGGTGCAGCAGTCGCTTTTTGGCTAGTGGGAGCACAAACTGGACCAGAAGAAACGTCATCGACGATTCTCCGTGATTTCTTCGAATGCACAAGTTCAGAACAACCAGATGGAAAATCGCTCTCACTGTTAAGAAAAGGTCCTTCTTTCACAGTGTATGGTTCCTCATACTGCCTCGATCCAAAACCATGGTATTCTAAGAGACTCTCAATGTCCTCGTCCTGAATAAAGGAACGCATGGGATGATAACCTTTTTTTCCAGAATGAATAAATTACTGTTCAAGCAAGAGAACTCTTACCTCCATTGCAAGCCACTCCACAGCATGTGAAATAGGAATGCCTTGGCCACTCTGCAGACCACTGTGCAAGGAAGCCAGCGCTTGCCTTCGTACCTGGGTAGAAGAAATGTAAGCTTTACAGATGTGTGAACGGAAGAACTAGCCAACTAGACCAAAACAATTATCCTATGGACAGAACAACAACGCATATCTGAAAATGGACACTCTCATACAGTACAAGAGCAGAAATATGGTCTATGGTCAGACAGGCATATCCACAATTCCTAAAGGGACAGAATAAGTCTACTTGAAGAGGATCAGGGTATGGAAGAAGTTAGACTAAAACTCACACTAGAGGACATTAGGCGAGGGAAAGTTAATTATGTCTTTGGTTGATCTGAACACAATGCAACGACATCCTCTGAGGTTCACAGCATTAGGTACTCCGAGCTAAACCTCCAACGGTAGTTGGTCGTGATGAGGGCAGCCCTTAGAAAAACTAGAATGTCATGGAAGCTGCTAGTGGTTCCATCCTGATCTCACAACACAAACGGCATGTATTTGATTGACAATGCTGAGACAACAGCTGCGACAGAACAATGGCCTTATTGATGTTCGAGTACAGAATGGGCAAGTAGAGATCCAGCGAAATGTTAGTTATTAGGAAGTCCAGTATGTATGTTTATCCATTAGCAGGAAAGGAAGGTGTATCAGTAATTCAGGAGGGTAAGAAGCAAAGATGAAGAAATAAGAGTTCAATTCTTTTCCAACATAGAACCAAGTATTGAGGGTGAAGTTAAGTCGGAACATTATATTTTTTCAGATCAAGCAAAAAATGGATCTCGCACACCTCCATTTGCTATCTCTAAACCCCTCTTGTTCTGTCATCCCAATTTCTGTCATTCTAACCCCTTCTTATACCCTTATGTTCACATCAACCATTGTTTCCAGAAAAACTGAGTAGTGACTTGTTAAAACATAAAGTACTTTAGCTACTGCAGAACATCTTAAATCTGCAAAGAAGTGCAATACTCGCTAGGGAGAGCCAGTCACTGTCAAACAGTAGTGGATCCATAAATTTTTGCCTGTGGGATAAAATATTACTCCCTCCAATCCATATTACTTGTCTCAACTTAGTCTAGATACGCATGTATCTAGACATGTTTTAGTGTATAGATGCATTCGAATCTAGATAAAGTTGAGACAAGTAATTTGGATCGGAGGGAGTAGTAATTACTGTGCCATTTTCATACACTTATGTGGCCTCATATGTAAGCTGTAGAATACTACCACACCTTTTATTGTACTAACTACAACGAAATTATCAGTTCCGAATTCTGGTGACACATTTAACTATTACAACTTACAAGGCTCACTTATATCACACCCTTGCTAGCACAAATGCACAACGGAGAACTAGAGGTATGAGCATATTTGGAACAAATGATTACAGTAAAAAGATGCTATAAAAATGAAGAGCCAATCACCAACAAACTAGTATACCTTTGCAAAGTGAGCATGCATCAAACAAGCCTGCAAATATGTTGCTTTCCTTGCTAGCCGAAAGAAGGCAATATAGTTCCCCATTCTGCATGCTCTGAATTGCATGACAAAAGTTGATGGTAAGTCAAATTAAAGTTACTCCCTCCGACCCATATTAGTTGACTTAGATTTATCTAGATTCGGATGTATCTAGTACTAAAACATGTCTAGATACATCCGAATCTAGAGAAATTCGAGTCAACTAATATGGGTCGGAGGGAGTAGTACAAGCCAGACAAATTCTAAGTATGCCAGATGGTGTAATTACCTTGCAACTTCTCTTGCAAACAAGACGTCTGGACTGCCTCTAATTTCACGAGACATCTTAGCAAGGTCCAGAGATAACTCGGAAGGTTCAACCTAATTCAGATGTATTTAGAAGTCAGCAAAACAGTAGAAAACAAGACCCACTCAATTCACCTCACCTTGTAACCAGGATGCTTATCTAACTTCAGCAGTGCATAATAACCCCGAAATTCTTTTTCCGTTGAGAAGAGTATGCCCTTTCTCCTGTGGTCATCATACATTTGAAATAGCTCAACTGATGTTTTGTTCATCTGCTCGATGTTGAGGTGTGCATCAAAACCCTCTGAAAAACCTTCTCCCTTGCTGTACTCACATAACGCGTGCATTGCTACAACGTGGAGCCTTATCTGGTCAAGAAAGGAAAAGACGCTTCCATGATGAAACTCTGGGAAGTAAGGGTGTCCAATGAAACAAAAGTAAATGCAATTTACCATTTGCTCAAGCATAGAAATACACTCTCTATTGAAAAAATGCTGCATTCGAAGATCCATTCTTATCGCTCGCATCCTATCCCACAAGAAGTTGTATAAGCCCAAGAAACTGTCATCGTATGTGTGATCTAGCAAACTAAGAAGGTATGACATGGTCTTCTGCAGAACCGGCAGAGGCCTGATCAAGTCCGCATCTCTCTCAGCAGTCCTAGTATACTGTATCAATCAGATAATAACTTCCATCATGCTTCCTGTTATAGGTGATGAAAGATAAATTCAGATAGAATCCTGTCGTGCTGGCAGGTGATAAGGTAAACATTATCTACCTTTTTAACAGCAAGAAGCTCGGTAGTTTGGTTTCTGTCTCCACCTAACCTCTCGTACCTATCGAGATCTCCCTTTCTCTCGCGCTCTGCCCTTTCAGGCTCTAAAAACAAACCAAATACACATTTGTAAGTAGCATGTTTAAGAAATAGACTAAAGAAGTAGAGGGTGACCAAGATAACATTGCACAAAAAGTGATATGATCTAGAGCAGGAATCACCTGGGCACATATCAGAGCAAAGACCAATAATTGCGGCCAGCTCTGGGGAGTCCATGTCAGCTAAAGTACTATCATTCGATCTGACTGGAGCTTTCCCCAGTGAAGAGGTTTGTTTCTGTCTCTCTGCTTTTGCAAGATCATTGGTATTTTCTACTGGCCTGCTTAATTCGACATTGAAACGAGCCAAACGCTTGGCTTTTGCCTGTTTTTCTCTACAGCAAATGTTACATGAGTGAATAACAACAAGCAGTATACTTGAAAAGGGATTTGACATATGATGAAGCTAAACCATAAGCACCTCTCAAGTTCAGTTGAAGGGATAGCATCGTCACTAACATCCAAAGGAGGGGTCGCACTCCTTCTGCTAGAACTGAGAGTTGAAGGTGGTGGAGAAGATGCTGGTGTGCTATGTTCATTTGAATAAGTGTCTGAAGGACGGAACATCTGGTATGGTGGTGAATGCACATGACCAACGCGAGATTGTATTTGACCTCCAACATTGGGAATGGATGCATTAGGCCTGTAATAATAGGAGCAATGCCAGGAGTTGAGAAAAACAGGTACAGTAACGAATCAATTAACTACCATTCCTAAGCATATATATGATATGTGTTGTAGATTGTGTTCTTATCAAAACTAACATAATAACCAAAACTGACATTCAACAAAACAAGCTCAACGAATTTACCTCTGGATATCAGCCTGTGAAAGAAGATTCTGGGCTGCACCATTACTGCCAAAACCGGCAGGTGCTGACCTAATGTTGTCTCTAATATCTGAAGATGGCGATTTGAGCATATTCCTGAATTCAGATGAAGGAGCTCTCATCCTTTTTGAAGTTTCAATACTTGCATCGTCAACCAAAGTATCTGTATAGTCTATCAGTCTGTAAAAGAAACAGGAGAAAAACTTCTGTGTTAGTCACAAGTCCACAGTACATCAGGTTACCACATTTCAGACTACTAGAATTAGTGTTTACAGGAAACCATGTGACAACCAAGAAAATAATCACTATCTTACTCCAACCAATAAAATTAGTGGACAAAGAGTAAAGAAGAGTTTCACAACTCACATCTCGCAAAAAAAATATCATTTTGCAAACGAAGAAAAAATACTCCCTCCGGTCCATATTAATGGCCTCAACTTTATCTAGATTCGTTGAGGCCATTAATATGGACCGGAGGGAGTAGAAGAATTAAAATGGAAGGTTAGTACATACTATTGACGGGTTTCCGCATTAAGAAGCTTGAATAAAACACCAGTTGCTTAGTAATGCTACAAGGAAAATAAATTTTCCAAAAAGTGTGTACAGACGAAGACCGTCCCCATGTTCATGTGATAATCTTGATTCAGTTCAGTAACACACCGATCAAGTAAAGAAAACACATTAAGTAACAACAGGTAGGTGTGTAATGTTTTGTGGTAAACCATGCCCAAAATGATGATTGGCCAGCATTCTTCACATTTCCCTAGTTAAATGATTTTACGATGGATGCTCATGATTATCTAACTTTCTCCAGGATATGTATAACATATCAAAGCAGCGGACATATTGCCCATATATATATAAAGATTTATAAGACGAGCATACATGTCGTAAGGTGTTCAAGCGCTCGGGAGAGCACATATATATCTATGCAGCGAAGTAGAAAAGGGGAACACAATAAAGAAATCACAATCTGTAGATAGTGGTACCTTCTAGCATTTGCACCAGTACCATGACGAGCTTCAGCACCATCAACATCTTGATAGGATAAATTAGGCGACCTTGACCTTTTTGAAATGTTATGGTCGACTGTTCGACTTTGAAACGGAGCAGACAATCTACAAGATAAGGATAAAAGGAGAACACATTACAAAGTCATAATCTCAGAAGCACCAACAGGAGCAAGAGCGCACAATAAATGGCATAGAGCAATGATTACAGTGATATGGGTAATAAATGTGACCACCACAGCTATTTTACTTAAAATTCAGCGAGTATTGCGTTACAGCATGAAAGCTGGTTTTATCAATTGTTGATGCTTTTTCAATGGTTACTCCGTGTGAACATACCAGCATCAAAGGTTCTCCCGTGTGATATATACCAGCATATATCTAGTAAAAACTTCAATACAGCTCGCAAGACAATCACAGTAATGGGTTTTTTATCTATAAAAAAAATCCTTTCCTCGCCTCAAAATAGTACACCAGAGACTACTATACTGAAATAAAGATTAAACATGCTGAATACTACTGATGCACACAAAAAAAATGCTAAAATAGAATCACCAATAGAATGATGTTCAGATCATTAGATCAACAACGTCACAGTTTCTAACAGTTCTAGCCCACAGCACCTTTGGTGTCGCATATGATCGCTCATCTCTTGTTGTACCGTAGCTGATCGTGTTGAATTATCATGATGAGAAGATGCATTAGTCCCTAGGGCAGGACGGGGCCTTCCACTACCAGGAACTAAATTGCTATTCATAAGAGGAGATGAACCTCCACGTGAATCATGAAAAGGAGACTGGTTCTGGATTCCAAACTTGGAAGGTGATAGATTAGGCCTGAAATATCAGCAATAACATGGCGATAAGCAGCACAGCATGACTAGTGACATTTAGTACTGAAAAATACTAATGACTAGCTAAGTAACCAGCACTACACTCTTATGAGATAATTTGCAGCTAGACATAGAACTTAAGAACTCACTTTTGCGCATGATCACGAGGCTCAGCACGCTGAGCAGGAGGATAATTTTGAAAGCTTGATGAAGTTCTAAACTGCCTGGTCATGTCTAATGGTGGTGATCTTGCTGTTTTTCCAGTCTCTGGAGGTTGCATCCTCATTTGCACTGAGGGTTGCGCACTTCCATTTTCAAACAATGGATCTGCATAGTTTACTAACCTATGAATGGAAGACATGTTAGGCATTAAAATCTGATAGCTGTACCCACAAGGCTATAGTTGCAAGCTCCATAAAGACCCCAAATGAACTCACACCCAACAGAAAAATCTTATCCAGACCTACCTAATCATATGTCACCCACAAGAATGACATGTCAAGCATGCCAGGGCTCAGATGAACTAGACACCATGTTACATATCCTAACAACAGATATAATGATATGCACCATTTTTCATATAAGAACCAACTTTCAACTAAATGTACTGTTCTTGCAAAATGACTTCTAAGCAACAGCATTAGAGTTCAGCAGAAAAAGTGAAGAATATTTGGTTCATTGCACAACTTCCACAAGATCGCATGGTAATGACCGTACACAGATTATCCCATATCCCGATTTGTTTAAGCTACAGTATTTGGACGATGTCAAAAGAGGATTGTGCCTAATTGCAAGCTATACCTCCGTAGCAAGCCCTTATGTAAATATTATTCACATCATGTATACAGATAAATAAAAGATACGGAATAATATATTGGATATCTGTTGTGTATTCAGTAGCTTAACGGGAGATACATAACAACTCACGAAGCATTTTTACCTTCTTTGTCCCATACCATTATCATTTTCGGCAGTAAAATCCAAACGCTGATTTGATAATTGTGGCGGGGACCTGCTCCTTGAGGAAATAACTGTTTGCATGGGCCTGCCTACGGATGGTGCAGCTAATCTGAATACGAACACAAAAAAGCTCTGTCAATAATATAGCATGGCTATTGCAAGTTTGCAACTGCCACCAGATGTGGTGGGATTAAGATGATTAACAGCCAAAAAAAAGTGAAATCTTAGTCTAGCATCCTAGCAATAAGGAACCTTCTCATCACTTATTTTGAGTTCACCTGAACAACATGCAACTTAGATGTGTTTTTTCTATAATAAAAGCATGCAACTACAGCTGTACCCTGGTTTATATCAGTCACACGGTGTGCAAGCATCAGCGTGCATAATTCATGTGAATTAGCTACATGGTTGCTCTGTGCCATGCCACGATCAACTTACAACAAGCCCTATTATAGAGACTATATCACTAGAGTGCTACGACCTGCTAATAGTCAAATGTTGGCAAGCATGGGGATACACTAACTATGTGAAACTACTGCCAGTGGAATATAGCTCCACACAACGCGAACAAACTGTGCTTCAAAATCTGAAGCTACTACATGGGTATAGTTACAGTTACAGCCACTTAGATGCAACAGCAAGGCAAGTACAGAAACCTAAAAGACGCAGAAACCACTTGGTGGGGGTGGGGAGCAGGAAAAGTCACCTTGGCTGGGGCTGAAGATGGCCTGCGGCGAGGCGAGCAGTAGCGGCGGCCACGCCTGGATCGATCGGGCGAACAGGGCTCTGAAACCGAACCGAACCGGAGGCGCCGGGAGCAGTAGCCACCGGGCGCCCGGAGGATAACGGTATGGGGACGGGCGCAGTTGTAGCTCTAGGGCGAGAGCTAGCGGCCGCCGCGGCGAGCTGGGGGCGTGCGCTCGGGAAGCTCGGGGAGGGGCGGACGAAAGGGGCGGCTGGGCAAGCCGAGGGGAACTGAACGGGGACTGGCGGCGCCGCGGGAGAAGGGGTGGTGGCTGCGCCTGCGCCGAATGCGAGGGGGGCGGAGCCCGGGCCGCGGTTGAGGGGCCCGGCGTCACGGCCGAAGCCGGATGCCTCCATCGGGGCCGCCTCGCGGAACACGGAACCCTAGCCGGCGGCGCTCGTCGCCGGCGTGCGTGGAGGGAGGAGTGGGTTTGAATTGGGGAGAGAGATCGGAGTAGGGAAGGGAGACGCCGGGTCGGAGCAGGGTTAAGCGGCTCGGCGGGACATGAGCAAGACCGTGAGGTCGGGACCTGATTTTCTTCGATTCGGTCGGTCTAGGCTTCTACTCCCTCGTTTCCACGAAGAAATTATTTGAGCACCGACTCACCCAAACTTTCGTAGGCAGACATGTCCCTGCTATGCAGAAATTATTAAGCATTGAATCGCTGAAGTTTTTGTAGGTGATGTAGATAAATCCCTGCTGCAAATTATGGAGCACTGGATCACTGAGCTATGTGATGGACGTGGACATCACACTGCTGCTTAAACATGACAAGAGTGATACTACCGTTTAAAGTTGATGGTGTGTCGTGGTGGTGTCACGGCAGATATCATGGGTAGACTAAAGATGGGGCTAACGTATACTAGTGGTATCCGGGGAGAGAAAGCGTAGTGATTCTACACACGAAAGAAGAAATAACACACACACAATAAACTGCTCTTAGATCTTATATTAGGATCAAAGCTAATACAGATTGAGTTGTATCGAGAGGAAGGAAATGAAGTGATCATGCTCTCTACTCTCTCTAGGGTTCTTCTCTTAGCCAAAAAGACCAACCCCTTCCTTGGAGGCCCTGGCTCACCTTATAAAGGGGTGGTCAGGGTACATATAGGGCTAACGTGGCTTGGTATATGCTTGGAATATGCTCGTCCCAAAGAGGTAACTCGGCGCGCTCATTTCCCCTATGCACAACCTCTGTTGGGCAATGGCACAGCCCACGTGCTATGACCTTGCCTACCAGTGATTGTCACGTCCGTGACGCTCCCTTCTGTCTCTGACTCTCTAGCTTTGTCGCTAGCGCTTGTCTCCCCCTAGATTCCTTATGAGAGAGAAAAGCGCTAACCTCAAGCTCCTTCCTGAGCAAGCTTCCTCCTAACTCGGCCCAGGCATGGTTAACCCGGCCAAGTTCATACCTGCAAAGAGGAAATGATCTTCTCCTCGAGCCAACATACCCCATATGTTGGCCGAGTCTTGCCAGTGCTTCCTGGCTTGGGGTAACTGGGTCGTAACCTGGCAGGTCCTTCTATGAATCGGCCAGCTCATGCTTTGACCTGGCTTTACCTCGGCGGACCTTGTCCTTTAACCTCGGTTTTATCCTACATGGGGTCATCCTCCAACATTAGTCCCCGAAGCTGGTGCGGTCTTATCAGCCCTGGTTGATAAGGGCACAACAGGTTCAATCTCATTCGTATCTTAGTCCATCTAGCCGACGTATACTTACATCGGCCTGCACCGATCTTAACTCGACAATACCTCATGGTGATTTGATTCTCACCTTGACTTCCTTTGGCTCTTTCCGAGCTATCTCTTGTTGGACGAGTCATAGTATCGCATCCAGGTTATCCCTCTTGGATGCCTACCTTCTCTTGTACAGTTTCCCGCATCTTACGTGGAGGGTACTCATCACTTTCGTCTCATTTTAAGGGTCGTGGCAGTAGTTACTGACAAGCGTCATTGGAGGATTACTGCTCCCCATCACATCGTGGGCGCCTCTTCGATAACTACAGAGCCACGTCGCGTCACCTAGTCTTCTGCGCGGTGTGACCCTCTATGTGGCTTGCTGTTGATACGCTCGCCTGGGAAATACACGCCGCCACAATCTATGATCCCACTACCCACGACTTGGGCATGGTTAAATAGGGGAGCGGGGTGTTCCTTACTCACTTTCCCCCTTTCGCTTCTCCTTCTTCTTCTTCCTCCTAGCGCCGCTGCTACCGTCGCTGAGTGCTTTGCGATAGCGTCACCGCCGCCCCTACCACCGGCATCGTGGTGGTGTCACGGCATATGCCATGTGACATAGGTATGATTACTCAGATGCTTATGATTCACTACCCTATATTGGGTAAAAGGCTTCCGGCCCATGAAGATCTTAGATGATGGCCCAAGGAAGCAACCGACAAAGACTTTGATTGTATTAGGAAAGTCTCTGAACCGACAATGTGTTGGTATTGTAATCACGCGTATGTAGAACCTATCTGCATACAACTTTGAGACCCGGCCTATTATATATAGGACAGGAGAAGCCCAAGCGAGGGTACCGAAATCTCCTAGAAAACTTGTAATAGTGCGATTTCCCAATATTCAGGCGACTTTGACTTCATTGTTTTCCTGACATCCGACGAAATCCCCAGTGTTCTCTTTTCCGCGAAACCCTAAGTCCTTCACCATGGACATTGCCGAGGTTACCCCTCGTCAATTAGCGTCGCCTGTGCGAAACCTGAACGCTGGAACCATGGATTCGGTGGACCGCTCTCCCCCAAGCATCCACCCGACAAAAGCAGTTCCACACCCGCCCATCCCTGTATTGGTACCCGTCGATTTCAACGGCGGATCCGATCTAATCATCGGAAGCTTCCACTTCCAAGTAGAAGACCCGCAAGAATCGCACCCTTCGGCCCTGATCACATCAGAACCGTTGGTGGAAAAACATACACCTATGGCGGTACCAACATCTTCCTTCGGGTCCTCCATGGACACCACAACACAGATCGAAGCAGGCGAAGAAAGCGAGCAAATCGAGATGGATCTAGGGGACTTTGATGGTCTTTACGACAATCTCTCCTTTGGATCAGATCCACAGCTAACCCCACCACGTGAAGCAAGCCCGACAAATTCAGAACCTGAAGAAAGCAGCAAAAGCATCGACTTCGGAATTTGGATGGCAGAAAACTACCTAGAACAAAAACTGATGGACTTCACTGGTTTACCTGACAGTGTCCCCCTCGGTTCAGATGATGACATCACCAGTCCATACATCACTCAGCACCAAGTATGCGTGATCATTGGAGACGCCTCGCCCCAGCAAGATCCAACGGTAACCCAATTTTTAACCCCGATGATATTCTTTCAAGCCACAATGTAGGAGATCACGGCAACGAAGGAAGCCAGGGAAACGGGGGAGACCCAACAGTTCACCGTGTAAATCGAGAAGAAGAAGAACCATGCGGAGGCGAGAGGCAAACTCTTCAGCTACCAGCAGCAGCATGGCAAAAAGCAAGGGAAGTAATTTCGGGAGCAGTTCCGATGACAGCGGACGCTTCACATGAGGATCTAGTAGCATACCAATATCTGCTTCATCGCAAGAAGAAAGACCTACTCAGGATGCAGAGGCAACTCGACAAAAGGAAAAGGTTAGCCGACGAATCTAGCCTACGACAAGCGCAGTTAAGCTCCACTCGAGGATCAAGGAGTGTAACAGGAGGAGCACCGCCAAGGATAGGAACATCTCGGTTGGAGAATATCCCCAAAGCAGAGAGGAGCGGACTAATCCGAGACCTTGATCTATCATTCATGTCAATAGACCAGGATGGAAAACATCAAGGCAAAAATAGCCCAGGCAGCCATTGTGGCCGCACAAACATATCTAATTACAACACAGCCCGCACCCGACGATCCTCGCGTGGCCCTTCACCGCTCCGCTCTGATGAATCTCGGCATGGTAGGAGAATCTCTCGTGCAAGCAGATCAAGGAACCACGCGACAACTCGACAGATCTCCGCGCCATCGCAGCAGCCCTCGGCAAGGAGGTCACACCCGATGATCACGATCGCCACATCGGGTCCACTTTTCAGAATTAGAGCCGCGAAACAACGCAAGAAACAATATCACACAGCGAAGGATCGACCGATCTAGAGAAGAGCATAGCACCCGAAGATACCATGACGGTGAAAGCGAGGAAGAGCAGGAACTATGCAGAGCTAGTTGCTTTACCCGATGGGTTCACAAGACTCTGGTACCAAAAGACTTTAAATTACCTCAAGATCGTCAAAAGTACGATGGTCTCCAAGAACCCGAAGCTTGGCTGATAGATTATTTGGCAACCGTCAAATTACAAGGCGGCTCCAAAGCTACTGCAATGCAAAGCTTGCAGCTGCATCTAACTGGCGCAACACGTTCCTGGTTAAGGCAACTACCCGAAGATTCTATCAGCAGTTGGAACGATCTTGAGGACAAATTTATTAGGAACTTCTAGTCGACATTCAAGCGACCCGCGTCGTTGGAGCAATTGCGGGCCTGCAAGCAAAAGCCAGGAGAATCAATACGGGCTTTCGTCCAACATTGGAACATTATAAAAAATCGGATGAAGCCATATCCGATGAAAGAGCAATCGACGCCTTCAACGATAGACTTCGTCGGCATGAGTTTATTGAAGAACTAGGACGAACCAAGCCAAAGACAATTTCATAGCTGATGGACATAGCCAATCGCTAGGTTGATGGAGAGGACGCAATACACAATAAAAGAGCCCGTTCACCTGATGACGATAGGGACAGGCGCAATGATGATCGAAGATGACGAACCAACGATGGGTACCATGCACCAAGTTACGTTGCAGCCAGTTTCTCTAGAGGGGACAACCGACGAAATGACGATTACAACAGCGAATACTGTGGTAACAGGGACATCATTGGTGGAGGCCAGTCGTAGCAATGATACCAGCCGACGAATCGAGACCCACCTATGTCAACAGGAGAAATGTTGGAAGGACCCTGCAATATGCACTACTACGTTGACTCGACAGGGAAAAGGCAGTCAAATCACCTCCTAAAGGACTGACGGACATTTTAAAAATGCAAGAGCTATGCAACGCAAGGGCAACCGAAGCAGCAAATCGAGGCTACGCTACCGCGTCTGGCGCTTTAGCTATCGGTGCGCCACCACCACCACAGGGGCACCCGCCAGCAGGACAGTTGCAAAACATAACACATCAAGACGACGAATATCCCAGGTCAAAAGGAGCAATGTCAATGATCCAAAAGGGACGACCCTCCAACAGAACACAGAAGTTGATCACTAGGCAAGTAAACATGGCAGTAACAAAGCCACCTCCTACACCCGACTATCTCCATTGGTCAGAACAACAAATTACCTTCAGCAAAGCTGATCATCCACTATGGGTCCCTCGACCAGGCCAGTCAGCGCTAATAGTAGAAGTACAAATCGGCGGGTTCGACATGAGCAAAGTTTTCTTGGATGCAGGGAGCAACATCAACCTAATCTACGCCAAAAATTTATGGGCTATGAATTGGTCCATGACAAATCTAGTACCTACAAACACAACTTTCCACGGGATAGTTTCAGGAAAAGCCGAAATTCCATTGAGCAAAGTCCACCTCGACGTAGTCTTCGGATCAAAGAATAACTTCAGACGCGAAAAGCTAGAGTTCGAAGTCATGGACTAGCCATCCCAGTACCACGCGATCCTGGAATGACCATATTTCGCTAGGTTCATGGCAGTACCTCACTACACAAATCTGGTACTAAAAATGCCATCCCCCAACAGGGTCATTACAGTAAAAGGAAGCTTCAGTCGCTCGGACAGCTGCGATCGGGAATTCAAAAAATATTAGAAACTTTCGGGATGGAGACTAAACTTGGACAGCTGAAAATAGCGGATAAGAAATCACTACACGAAGGGCACACCCACAAAAAGCAAACATCGGAAGAGCAAGCGCACAACGGTCCTGCAAAAGCAACCTATGCGACCTCCAATATAGGTCCCGCATAGGAAGACCCACTCGTCGAAAAGACGAGAGTACCGCATATACCAACATGGAGCATGACGAAGAACCCCAAGAATAGAAGCCGAAGTTCCTAAAGAAAATCTTCACTTAGATGCACTTTATAAAGGCCAATGGCCAGGCGATCATGCCCTCGCAATGTATTTCCATTTATGCTTATCAATGAATAAAGAAAGTATTTCACGAAATACAAATTTCTATGGCACATGAAAGCGGATATCCAAACAAACATTAGTTCGTCGGGTCCTCAACAAGAAAATACGACATACAATCAAAATCTCGTATAGAACATATGACCTTTTTGACAAATATAAGAAAGATCTATATAGTATTTCTTCTATGAAGCACAACGCTGCACAAGCAAGCAATCAGATAGCAAAATTAAAAAAAAATCTCCGTCTGCTTCTAAGCATCTTCCCACAATCCTAATGGCGGGTCTACGAGTGGCAGCGTAATGAGGCGCCATATAAACAAGGTCACCATCGAAAGGAGGAGGCAAACCCGAAGATATAACATCCAGGTCTAGCGTCGGATGATGCACATGTACCCAAGAGAGCGCGAGCTTGGCACCCGCCACAAGTTGAAGCTTAACGTAATGATCAATCCTTTCACCTTATTGAAACTTCGCAAGCAAATCTGCCAATGTCTGAGGCTAAGGATCCCGAGGAAACATGGCATTGTAAACAATGGCCAGGGATCTGCGGCAGCACTCGACAAACTGCTCCAACTCTGATAAGCGGCCCTGAAGCAACGCCACGACATAAGCACGGCGATGATCGGTCCAAAAAATCTGTTTTAGAACTTCGGGAGGCAGACACAAGAGCTTGCATTCGGTTGCATAGACGTTGGGTTTCCTCCCTCTCGCACAATCGAATGCCTACAAATCGGGGAGAAAATATTGATTTCCCGCAAACCAGAAGGAGTAACCGAAGAAAGAGGAAGGAGACTTACACAATAACTTCTCACTTGCCCTGGAAATTTCCTCCAAGAAAAAAGCTTCGCGGTTGAGGGCCTGGCGTGTCTTAGATTAGAAAACAGCCACCATCGACTGAACAACCCGAAGTTTTCCTTCAAGTTTTTTTACATGTTCAATTTTTCAGCGTACAACGGCGGATCCACCGTACGCACAGTGGCGGTATTGGCTGCGCCCACCACAGATGAGGACGGAATTGCATCCGACAATTGCGCAGATCCAGAAGGAGCCGAAGATTCATTCACAATCTGGCAAGACACGAAAGATATGAAACGTTCAGCATACAAAAACAAACTCATACACATATATTCAAACAATTGCTTTCTTGTAAAAAGGAAGCAAAAGGCAGCTGGATAAATTAAATGTTCAATACAGGGATGACAAGGGAGACACAATAAAACTACAAAACAAATCTTGTGAAGCCGTGTCCTTCAAAGACAAGGTAGCACTAGCAGAAGGAGCACTAGCTACAAGAGCAGCAGGAGTAGCCGAAGAAGGGGCGCCCGTCGTAGAAGGGGCAACCAGCTTCTCTGAGCATGAGCCTAGGCCTAAAAGCAGTCGAGAATACTTTCTGGCCCTCTTAACATAAGGCTTCAGGTCAACTTCTTGGCCATTGGAGGTGACTAGGACAGAGGATCTAACCTTCTCCCAGTCGACCTTCTCGCCGTGCGCCATCGCCAGTGCCATTGAAGTTTCGGCACCACTCTTCGACTGCATCAGGCTATAACCAACAAGGGGGCTGGGTTCAGCACCGAAGACAGTGACAAGATCATTCGAGTTATTCGGCACCTCCTTGGTTGGAAAAATTTCGGCGTGAAGGCTTTTGAAGGCACAGCGGGAGCAGACAAGAAGGTTGCACCCATGAACGTTGTTGGCCTCCAAAATGCTAACAGCATCCAACAAAGGATCAACCTTTTTGCCTTCGTGCAGTCAGGTTTTGGCTAGTCAATTCTGAAAATAAAAGAAGAGGGAAAGGATTAATGACCAAAGGAAAGAGATGAGATATAGCCAGACAAGATGAAAAACTTATGGGTCAGAGAAGCATTAAGGGCCTCCAGGCCCTCCCGAAGATTTTCATCTCGAACAGCGGCTTGCTTGGCCATTTCTTCGACATCAACTTTTGCCTTATGCTTGGCTTCCTCCAAAGCCTCCTCAGCAGCCCGAAATTTGACCTCTAGATCATCAGCACGCTTCATCGCCTCGTCCCGAATAACTTCAGATTCCTTGGCAGCAGCTGCGCGAATAAATCATGAAAAGTAGAGAAGGAAAATTCACAAAGCAATCCCGAAGATGAACAAGACATACCCTTCAGATCTTCGGCTTCATCGCGGATTTTTATAAAGCAAGAGGCCATGTCGACCATCCCACGCATCAAAGGCTGAAGAAGAACATCACAGCAAGGGATATGAGGAAAAATAAAAAGAAGCTACGGCCAGAAAACTTTTGAAGTATAGAGTGACTTACATTTTTCATATCCACATCAACAGGTTTTTCAGATATCGCCACACCTTTACGAGCCATTTTCTTCCTTTTTTGCGACGGCAGCCTTGACGAAGTGGCAACATCTTTCTGGATAATATTCTCCACAAAATACGTGAGCTTTTCCTTCGGCTCCATCGATGGCAGAGGAGATTTCTTAGCGGAATAGGCAACAGACGTACGAAGAGGAGGTGCAGGAGGGTCTTCATCATCATCACTACAAAAGAAAAAACCACAAATTGGGAAAAGCATCAACAACAGAACTACCCGATAAAGTAGTAAAGAAGCAGTAAAACACTTACGAAGATACATCCTGCACAAAGTGGAACAAATTCATCTGAGTAGGAGCAGCCAAAACTGGAGTAGCATCGAAGGGCTTGGAAGTAGTTGAGGCATCCGAGTCTTCCCCCTTTTCTGCAGCGTAAGAGCGCTTCCTCTTGTCACCAGCACGCTCCATGCGAAAATCTCCAGAGCGAGCCGACGGAAGGGATTGCGTTTTCGATGAAGAATCAGAAGGAGAAAAATCCATCTCCTCATCCGCAGCAGTCCCAATCACAGGGAGATAATCGGATGCGGAAGGATGGACAGGGGCTCAGCTTCCAAGGTGAGGAGGAAGTGAGCTCAAGTGATCAAAGTCCTACACAAGAAGACATGGAAAAAGCGCCAGTTATTGATAGAGTAAAATCCATCCGCAAAAAGGAAGGAAAGATGGATATAAAGGGAATTTACCTTGGGAAGACGGTTCTTCTTGCCATAGGGATCCACAAGACAGTTCGAAGGAACCGTACTTTTCTTGGTAAGGGTGGTGAAGCTTTGAACCCTCTTCTCATACACCTTGAGGGTAAGGTCTTCTGATGAAATCCTCATCGGGTCCTTCTTCCCGGTATATGCCCACATGCCTAAAAGCCGGGCATGAAGTGGTTGGATGCAGATCCGCAAAAAATATGCGAGGATTTGGAGACCCGACAATTTCTTGCCAACTTCATGCCGCAGTTTTGAAATGCGATCAATATAGGGTTGGATTTCCGCCATTTCTTCGACAGAAGGATGTTGATCCCAAGAGTCAAGTTTGCGACAAGTTTTCTTAGGATCAAAGGGGGCTAAACCAAAAGACTAGAATTCAAGTGGTTGATCCTTGATATAAAACCACTTGGACTTCCAGCCTTGGACAAAATCAGTGATCTTAAAATCAAAATAATCTATGTTACAGCGAATAGAGAAAATGGCGCCACCAACGTCATGGAGAATGGTGTCAGTGGTGTTACGGAGAACGTAAAAGAAGTGCTTCCATAGGCCTCAATGGGGATGAATCCCGAGAAAGCACTCATAGAGAGTGACGAAACAAGCAACATGGAGGATAGAGTTAGGCGTGAGATGATACAGTTGCACGCCATAAGCAAAAAAGAAGACCATGAAGAAATTCGTGGACAGGAAGAGAAAGACCACGGAAAAGAAAGGAGAGAAACATTACTCTCCAGCCAGGCTCGGGGATGGGAGCAGCTTCGTCTCCAGGGAGCTTGAAGGTACCCTCCGCCAGATGGCCGGAGTTCCGCACCTCATAGAGATCCCGCACTGTGCACTTGGAAGGAGTCCATCCGATGGCCCTCCTCTTGGTGGCCTTCGCGGCCGCAGTGGAAGTCCCAACCTTACTTTTTCCCATGGTGGCGAAAGTGTTGGGGATATACTTTCCGGGTATCCTCACAGTTCCTCACTGACCAGGGTGGACCACTTCGGGTTAGAGCTTTGCTTCATGGGCGGCCCAGTCAGGGAGAAAGTCGGAGTCCAATCCGGCTACGGGAAGGCCCAGAAGACTTACCGACTTAGGCCCATAATGTTACTTGTAGTTCAAGATGTACTCTATAACCGACCCTTAGTCGTAGCCAGATAGATCTCTCCTGTAAACCCTAGGCCGAATATCTATATAAGCCGTCCTAGGGAGAGCCTTTAGGGCACCTCAATAGTTTACAATCTCAACTCGCACAGGCGAAACCCTTATAACCCATATTTCGACTCTGCCGTATTACTAGATTGCTAGCAGGAGTAGGTTCCGTCCAAAGCCGGCGGATTTGAACCTGGGTAAACTTGTGTGCTCACCATCCTGGAATACCGTACGTCTCACCCCCCTCTCTTCCGCACGCCTCGAGGACCCCCTCATGGCGTACTTGTCATCAATCCGATGACAGTTGGCGCCCACCGTGGGGCAAGTGAGCTACGGATCTGCGTTTCGAGCGGAATTTGCAAGAATCGGAATCAGCAAGACTATCACCGTCGGTCGCATCCTCTACGCCAGCGACGTCCCTCTCATCGTTCTCGACAAGACTTGGATTCCGGAAAAGGAGGCCATGACTGCTTACACAATCATGTCTTTTGGCGAGATCGATGTTTACATCGGTTTTGCTGAACCTGCCTAACCCACCCCAGCGGTGATGATAGAGGCAGAAGAATTTTCTAGGTCCCCTTTATCCGTGGAGGCGGCAGAGTTCCGGATCTCAGAAAACCCTAATCCCACCCAGCCCGCACCAGTTGCGGAGACAGTGGAGAAACCCAAACCTGAAGAAGACCTAGCGGTCAACGTCGAATCTAGAGTGGATCTCCCCGGAGGAGCCGAATCCCAGATCGACCCACCCGTGGAAGTCGAAATCCAGGAGGAGCATATCAACGACACTGATTCCGGCTTTGATGATACCGAAACAGACAGGCCTTTCCTAAGGTACACACTATGACGTATGATACTGCAAGGCGAAAGCGCAAATGCAATCCTCGAGACCATCAAAAGTTTCGATATGGCTGATCGCGAAAGCCACAGGTACCTCAGGAAGCACGCGTCGCACTTCGTCGGATACGTGGGATCCGGATCTGGCTCTGCCGATGCTGGAGAAAACACTGACTCGGTGCTAGAGGCAATTGGAACAAACGCCGACGTACCCGCATCCTCGGATGAGTCGATGGCGTTAGCAGATTTCCGAAAGTTCTCTGCGGACTATGAAGAGGAGTATAACTCCAAAGCTGCAGAAGAAGGAGAAGCCATGGACAAAGGATCCAAGGAGCACTCTCCCAAATCGCAGGATGACATGGATGTCGGAGATAATCCCGAGGTCCAGATGTCCGAAAGTACCGATCAGAGCTTGACTCCAGGAAACGGGCCCAAAGCCGTCTTTGCTACCGGTGCAGCCAAGAAGGCAAAGAAGAAGAACAAGAAAAAAAGACCCCGGCAAAATACCCTCTGACAGAGGAGGTGATTGCCGACGAATACGAAGAAGACTCGGATGGAGCACTTATCCCAGATGAGCTGAAAAAAGAAGCATCGGTGGATGGACACGTGATCACTGAAGGTGCGCGTAAACTCATCGATGCCGCATTAACCACACCTATCCCTACAGCTACAGAACTTACTGCAGATGAGCTGGATGAAAGGGCGCAAGCCCTAGAAGCGCGTCGTCAACAACTCCTCGATGAAGCCAAAAACATCGAGGTGGAGAAGAAACGCATGTCAAACAAGGAGTACATGTCTCGTCTGCATTAGAAGACAAGGAAGCGTCACATAGATGACAACCAATTCCCACATGTCCGTGCCGTCCTTTTTGGAGATGAGATGGGGAAGCCACGGAAAGATAGCAACGGAGATTGGGTATAACCAACACCAAGATGTATCACCGTGGCAGCCCGAGAAATTCTATCGGCTAATCCAGGACCAGAGGAGATCCGTTTGGGTATCAAGCTACTCAACAAGGGACTGGAGCAGCAAAAAGTCGCCCTGTCCGAAAGTCAAAAACTGGTCTCAGATGCTGACCAATGTCGCACATATCTGGCATCGGCTGACGTAAGACCCCATTACGTTCCGGAGCAACATTATCGCCCCGAACGACGGGAAGACAATTATTCGAGAACCGGATCGTTAGGACAGCATCGCAGGACTACACGCGGCTAGAGCAACGTCACGCCAGCGGCCGAGAAAGACGCCATCGCTGCCCTGAATCCGACGAACCCTCCTCGACGAGAATCTAAGGATCGAAGGGGAGAAGATAAAGAGAAATGTCGGGAGGAGGGTCGTCAGAGAATGCCACCTCCTAGACATGAGAACCGTCCGGCTGAGCCTCACTATGATGGGAATGACGGACGTGATGGGTTCGTAGCATGGAAAACAAAAAAATTCTACCACCAGAACAAACAAAACCCAGATCTAATCTAGATAAAAGCCAAGATCTAATCTATTAGACATGTGCAACAAGATAGATCTGTACTAACCCTCGTAGAACCGAAAGCGTTACGAGATTAGATCTTGGGGTTGATGTAGTCGATCACTTGCCAATCTCAAGATCGTGTGGACGATCCTTCTGGCGCCGCGTATCGGCAGCGCTTCCGCAGTCGATCACATGCAGAGTTGAAGCAGACCTTCCTCTCCCCGTTCCAGCGAGCAGCGGAGGTAGTAGATCTTCTCCATGAAATCCCAGCAGCACGACGGTGTGGTGGTGGTGGTGGTGGAGGAGAGAATTCTGCAGGGCTTCGCCTAAGCCGGAGCAGAGCGAAGGAAGAGGAGAGAGGCGGCGGCTAGGGCTTGTTATGGGAGAGGTCTAGGAGGGGGCGCCCCTCCCCTCTATTTAAAGGAGGGAGGCGCGCCATGGGAGGGGGAGTCCTAGTAGGACTCCCCTCCTTGGCCGGCGGGTTGGGAAGGAGGGGAGGAGTCTTTCTCCCCCACGAATCCGTGTCTAGCCCCCACAAGGTTTCCTTGACCCTTTCTTGGTTTTCAAGCAAACTCCAAGAACTCTTCTAGAACCTTCCAGAACATTCCGAAACCTTCTAGAATCTCCATACAAACACTCCGGAACATTTCCTAACTTAGAAAATGATCCTCAATATATGAATCTTATTCTCCGGACAATTCCGGATCTCCTCGTGATGTCCCGGATCCAATCCGAGACTCCGAACAACATTCGGTCTCCAACGCATATTCCATATCTACTTAAAACAACTTCGAACCTTAAGTGTGTCACCCTACGGTTCGTGAATATGCAGACATGATGAAGACACCTCTCTGATCAATAACCATCAGCAGGATCTGGAGATCCATAACGGCTCCCACATACTCAACGATGACTTCGTGATCGATAGAACCATTAACATACGAAACCAATTCCCTTTGTCACACGATATTCTACTTATCCGAGGTTTGATCGTCGGTATCTCCATACCTAGTTCTACCTCACATCGATAAGTACTCTTTACTCGTTCCATGTTATGTCATCCCTTGTGACCTAGTCACATGCTTGCAAGCTAACTAGATGACATTCCACCGAGAGGGCCCAGAGCATATCTATCCGTCATATGGATGGACAAATCCCAATCTTGGTCCATGCGCTTCAACACATACTTTCAGAATACCCAATGACACCTTTATAACCACCCAGTTACGAAGCGGTGTTTGATGTCATCAAAGTACCCATCCGGTGATGGTGATTAACATAACCTCATGGTCGAAGGATTAGGTTACTATGCATTTGAAAGCTTACATCAATACGAACTTAATGACTTGATCTTATGCTACACTTACTATGGGTGTGTGTCCATCACATCATTCTCCTAATGATATAACCTTGTTATTAATGACATCCAATGTCCATGATCAGGAAACCATGATCATCATTTAATCAACAAGCTAGTTCCACAAGAGGCTTACTAGGGACTTTTTTATGTTTACAAAACACACATGTATTAGTGTTTCCTTATAATACAATTATAGCATGGGATGTAAACATTCATCATAAACACAAAGATATAATAATAACCACTTTTATTATTGCCTCTTGGGCATATCTCCAACAGGACGAAGAAACGACAGAAACCATGCTGGTACAAGCCGACAGGGGGCTCGTCGTAGTCAAGACCCTCCCCAGAATTGGAATAATGAAGTTCCGGACGGAGGCCGGCAATCAGCCGGAAACTATCCAGCTGCTCCACCTTCTCCACCACACAGTCATCACAATGGCTCCCATGGAGGGCAAGGAGGACGACATGGCGGAGGAGGTGGTGGCAGAAGCCAAAGTCCGGCTCCACGGCACCGCAGCCACAGCCGGCATTCGGGACGATCTCTATCCCCGAATGACGCAAGACACGGGATCAACTCCAACATAGAGGCTCGGCGCTATGAAAACAATGACGTGTACGTGGGTGCAAAGTGCTTCGGTCCACGCATTAGAGCTACAAAATTCCCGGAAGGGTTAGCTATCTCAAGACATATCCAAGCCTACGACGGCATTGCTCGGCCAGACACCTGGTTACAGGACTTCTTCCAAACTTGCCGCATCGCCAAAGGCGGAAACAGCCTGGTCGCAACCCGATATCTCCCACTTATGTTGCGGAAGATGGCACGATCATGGCTCAATGAACTTCCGGCAAACACCATCCATAACTGGTATGATTTACAAAGCGCGTTCTTTCGGAATTTTGAAGGCACATATCGGAGGCCCTGTACGGTTGGAGACCTACAACGTTGCACCCAGAAAGCCAGAGAAACTTGCTGAGATTACCTCGGACGATGGATTAACACCAAGAACTCTTGCAAAGGAGTAAATGATCAAACTGCGATTGAAGCTTTCATCGCAGGTCTCCCTATTGGTTTACTATGCCATCGCTTGAAGTGTGACAAGGTTACTGATTTGGGAGAGATGATAGAGACAACGAGCAAGTATGCAGATGCTGACGACAATGCAGAAGGACTACTCAATGCCCTAGCTATGCCTCAGTCGGCAAAACAACCAAAGCAACAAGCTCAGAAACGCAAAAACACCTCAGAAGAAAAACCCAACGCGAAAACAGCGGTAGTCACTACTGTTTCCGGGTCAGGAGGATGAGGAGGACGTGGCGGAGGCCGCGGGCGTGGCCGTGGGACATCAAGGGTCCAAGGTAGAGGAGAACAACAACCAGGCAAAACCTACTCTTGGGCCGACATTGCCAATAACCCATGTGTGCATCACCTAGACACCAGTGGGGGCTCGTCCCACACCAACGCTGAATGTCGTTTCAATGACGACATCAAAAGAGATGACACCATGGGCTACAAAGCTAAGCGGAAGAAGGGAAAAAAATCCCGAAAAAGACAAGGAGACCAAGGAAGATTTCGACATGGAGGAAGCTGATGCTTCAAACCCCAAGTCGGAAGGGAAGAAGACTTTTCCCACCAAGAAGGACACTTATGTCACCTTCCTCGGATCTCAACCAGCAAAGGTCAAGAAAGCAGTTCTACACGAGCTCAATGCAACAGTTCCGGCTGTCCCCTAGTATCTGGAATGGTCGGAAGTGGCAATCACGTTTGACCGCGATGATCATCCGCCTAAGTTACACAGGCGAGGAAAATACGCCTTGATCGTCAACCCACTTATTGACGGTTATGGTTTCTCCAAGACCCTCATGGACGGTGGTAGCAGCATCAATATTCTCTATGTCGAAACGCTACGCCGGATGAAGATCTCGGAGACATAGCTAAACCATAGCTCTGTGATTTTTCATGGAGTTGTCCCAGGAAGACAAGCTAATTCCCTGGGAGAGATCACTTTGGATGTTACCTTTGGAACTCAAAAGAATTATCGGACGGAGACACTTTCTTTCGAAGTGGTCCCGTTCAAGAGCGCATACCACGCTATATTTGGACGTCCGGCTTACTGGGCTTTTATGGCTCGTCCGTGTTACATTTACAATATGATGAAAAATCCAGGTCCCAACAGCGTGATCACCATCAGGGGAGACCCGAAGAAAGCGCGAGAGTGCGAGGATGGAAATGCCGCCTTTGCTGAAGTCGTCTTTGCCGCCCAGAGTACCAGGAGATCAAGAAGAACATAGATCCGTCGAGATGCCCATAGCGAAGAAGGAGGTTACCAAGCCAAATCCGGAGTTCAGGGCATCAGAAGAGACGAAGAAAGCACCGTTGAAGGATGATGACCCTTCCAAGGTGACCTAGATAGGCGTAGGCCTAGATAGCGCATAGGAAAGCGCGCTCGTCAAGTTCCTCCAAGCAAATCAAGATATCTTCGCATGGCAGCCATCTGACATGACCGGAGTACCTAGGGAACTTGCCGAGCAGTCTCTAAATGTAAACCCGAATGCTAAACCCGTCAAACAGTCCTTACGATGGTTTGGCGACGAAAAGCGTAAGGCAATAACTAAGGAACTAGCACGGCTCGAGTTAGCCGGATTCATAGAAGAGGTCATCCACACTGAGTGGTCGGCCAATCCTGTAATGGTCCCTAAAAAGGACACCACTGATTTAAGGATGTGTGTTGATTATACTGCCTTGAACAAGGCTTGTCCAAAAGATCCATTCGCTCTGCCTAGAATTGATCAAGTTATCGATTCTACGGCAGGCTCGGAACTCTATTTTCTCGACGCATATTCCGGTTATCACCAAATCCGGATGAAGGAATCTGACAAAATCAAAACTTCATTCATAACCCCCTTCGGAACCTTCTGCTTTGTTACGATGCCCTTCAGGCTGAAGAACATAGGAGCTACGTACCAGCGCACGATGCAGCGTTGCCTCCACGACCAACTCGGACACAATGTACATGCATACGTGGATGATATCGCGGTGATGTCCAAAAAGAAGGAAACACTCATTTCCGACTTGGAGGAAACGTTCGCCAATCTACGAAAATACAACATCATGCTTAACCCGAAGAAATGTTTGTTTGGAATACCAGCCGGAAAATTGTTAGGCTTCATCGTGTCTCAAAGAGACATAGAGGTGAACCGCGACAAAATCAAGGCTATACTTAATATTTCCAGGCCAAGTCGCCTGAAGGACGTATAAAGACTAACTGGTTGCATTGCTGCGGTCAGTAGATTTGTAAGCCGGCTTTGTGAAAGAGCCGCACCATTAAGTCTCGGATATTTGTAATGCAAATAAGCACATGGCAGCATACAAAGCCGTCGTGGATGATCTATCTAAATCGTTCGAAGGGTTTGAAGTTCAACACATCCCTCGAGCAGAAAATGAGGAAGCAGATGCACTATCTCGAATAGGCTCTGTGCGGAAAGAGGTCCCGGATGGCGCATTTTTAGAGCACCTCAAGGTTCCCTCGATAAAGGGAGTAGATGATGAATATCCGACCAAATCCGACTCACCTTTAGTAGCAGTTCTGGCTGTAATTCCTAGCTAGACTCAACCCTACCTCGATTATTTGGTAGATGGCAAATTACCCGAAGACGAGGTGCTGAGCCGGCAGATTATCCGACGAGCAAAAGCCTATACTATTGTTAAGGGTGAGCTCCATAAGCGGAGTGTTTCTGGGGGTTTTCAGCGCTGTGTATCTCCGGAAGAAGGAGTAGAAATCTTAAGGGAAATCCATGAAGGCGAGTGTGGTCGCCACGCTGTAGCCAAATCTTTAGTGGCAAAAGCTTTTCGACATGGATTTTTCTGGCTTACAGCTCAGGAAGATACCGAACGGTTAGTCAAGACATGCAAAGGTTGCCAAAAGTATGCCAAGCAAGCTCATGTTCCGGCTGATCAGCTGCGAACAATACCTATAACATGGCCTTTTGCGGTCTGGGGGCTTGATATGGTAGGACCCTTTAAACAAGCTCCAAGTGGATTTACCCACCTCTTAGTGATGGCGGATAAGTTCACCAAGTGGATCGAGGCTAAACCTGTCACTAGTTGTGATGGAGCAACAGCCAAAAGATTTGTCGAGGATGTTATAATCTGGTATGGTTATCCGCATAGCATTATCATGGACAACGGGAGTAACTTTTCTATGGGAGAACTGGCTGAATTCTGCGATGAACAAAATATCCGGCTTGACATTGTGTCAGTCGCACATCCACAGGCTAACGGACAAGTCGAAAGAGCAAATGGTTTAATTCTACAAGGCCTGAAACCAAGACTCGAAGAACCACTACGACGTGCTGCGGGGGCTTGGGCAGAGGAACTACCCTCTATAATTTGGAGTTTACGAACAACTCCGAACAGGTCAACAGGATACACACCTTTCTTCTTGGTCTATGGCGCAGAAGCAGTTCTTCCTAGTGATTTAATTCATACTTCTCCTAGAGTGGCCGTGTATATCGAAGAGGATGCCGATATTTCTCGACAAAATTATCTCGGCCTAGTCGAAGAAGTTTGCGTCGTTGCTGAAATGAGATCTACAACCTATCAGCAGAAGTTACGCAAGTATCATAGCCAGAGAGTCCGAAATAGATCTTTCAATAAAGGTGATTTGGTTCTCAAACGTGCAACAAAGAAAGCACAAACTTTCCCCAGTATGGGAAGGGCCCTTTTTAGTTAGTCGAGTATTGCACAATGGATCGTACTACTTAACTGACATGAGGCTAGTCAAAGAAAGACCTGCTACTAAGAAGAGAAAGAGAGCTGGAGGCAGTACAAATCCGGATGAGTTAGACAGACTATGGAATATTGCTCAGCTACGTCCCTTTTATTCTTAGTTTATCCTTCTTTGTAATCATACATATGTACATGTTCTGTGAGAAATAAAAGTTTTGGTTGCCTCAAGTTTTTCTGAGAAGTTCTTAGACCATCTTATTTCCGAATGATCATGTCATAGTCGAAAATCCCAGAATGCTTGAAAGTACTTTATGCTCATGTTTGTTCTGGTCTAGATTTCCGATTCTAAAAACTGCTACCTTCGGGTATAACTCTAAAAATTTCTAGTCTTTACTTTGGTTATTTATCTGATTGCCGGATGCGGGTATTTTCTGAGTAGTGAATTGTTGGTACTGGAAGCCGGCTTTGTTTCTGAGTTTAAACTGGTTTAGCAATTGAGCTCCGTTGCTCGTCAAAGTTTCCGGCTGAAGGTTTAGCCGGCTCACGAAAGGGATGAGGCGGAAAGCCAGATAAACGATAAGTCGAGACGAAAAATATAAGTGCTTATGTAAACATTTCAGGCACGCAAAAGTTTCAAAAGTCAAAAGTGCTGAATAGATCAAAAGCTTAGCACTTGCAAAGATAAATAATACTTAATATTTACAATCACATCAGTTTTTCCAGAATAATACATCAATTTCTAGTCTATAATGCAGGAGAAGATGAAGGATCTACCGGCTCGCTGGTCACTCCGCCTTGATATCGTTCCGAGATGTCCGCATCCGAGTTGGTGCGTTCATCGTCGGAAACTTCTTCGGTTTCTTTTGCAGGAGGAGGCGGAGTAGCAACGCGGGTGAAGAAGGGGATCTCGTAGCTAGTCAGGTCAGCTACGTGGCACCCGTATCCGGCGCAGGAGTGCATGATGGCTTGAAGGTCCTGCTCCTGGCCGTCTTCGTCTACCTTGCAGTACCCTTTAGTCACTTGCCATATCTCCATGTTTCCATGATGGCTCATGACCATGGAGAGGGTGTTCTGCGCAGCAGTCCGTGCGTAGGACATATTCCAGTCCTGAACAAGCTGCGACATCTCCTTGTCCCTGTCCCGCACCTCAAAATCCAACATGCTTGGCATGTTCGGAATCCTGAGAGACTCGCCAATGTCCTCAAGGGACTAGCGGTAGTCATGAAGAAGATCACCGACTTGGGTAAGCCGGTGAGTGCGGGGCTCGGACGAGGAAGAGTCCGACAACTTTAGAGGACATATACACAAAACCAAGTCAAGAAAAATCCGACATTTATAAAAGTCGAAGAAAAGATAAGTCAGAGAGGTGGAACGTACCAAAAATGACGTCGTCAATCTTGGTCTTCTCCTCCCGGAGACTCTGGAGTTCAGCCCGGAGCGCCTGGGATATGTCCTTCTCTCTGCCAAGCTCATTCTTGAGGTCCGAGATTATTTTATCTTGAGCGGAAATCTTGCGATCGCGCTCTTCAGTGGCCATGGAGGAGGATTCCAGGACTTGAGCTATGCTCGTTTCATGATCCGCCTTGAGCTTATCCAGCTCTTGGCGAAGTCCCTTGTTTTCCACCACCAGGGTTTTGAGGTTCTCGGCCTCTTCAATCATAGCGATGGATTGTTTCACCAACGCTGTAAGACAAAAAGAACAACAGTTCAGAAAAAATTGACATAGAAAAAGCAAAAGACAAGGTTTGAATCTCGAAATATTTACCTTCAGCTTCATCCTTGGCTACCTTGAGCTTAGCATTTTTAAGCCAGAGAGCTTTGATCTCTCTCCGCTTATTACAGACATTGGACAATAATTCCTGGTTATAGGAACATACTTTCTGTAAGTCAGAATACCCAAAGTCAGAAAGCTACTTAAGACTCGGGCTAATATTTTTTGCTAAATATCAGCACGAGCCTTGGGGGCTACACTAGTTCGTTCTTTGGCATCCTAATGAAAGCATAAACTCGGATTCTATATCCTACTTCATGCTTGGGGGCTAGAGGGTATGATATAACATAATGTAAAAACAAGAGTTGGAATTCCGACTTACATATTGCTCGCGGGTGAGTTTATCTAAACCCGCGTTCACTTCAGCTGCCACCTTCTCGGCGAGAGTAAGAGGAATCACTGGGGCTGTGGGAAGCTCGCTAGTCCTGATCCTCTCGTCGCGAAGGCGGACTTGAGTAAGAAAGTCAAAGAACTTGACGTCCTCTACTTCTTGCGCTTCCTCTTTGGGGGATAGATGGCTTTTGTCTAGGACTTGCCTGGCTAGCCGCTGGATCTCCTCTGCAGATTTCCGGGTCAGGCCAAACTTGGCAAGACCCGGATTGTTGATGAGGTTTTCGGCGAAGACTTCAGCCGAGGGATCATTACCCGAAGAGGGTTCACCCTTATCTTGACCTGACGCACCCACAGTGGTGTCAGTTTGTGACTCAAGGATCACAGGCTCCATTTGAGGAGCCGGATCTTTTGCAGCTTCCGACGAGATAACTGGAGTTGCAGAAGGTTGAGGAGCCGGAGTCGGAGGAGCTACGGCAGGTGAAGCTATGATAAGCTTCGTCTGGTGTAAGGGCTTCGAAGAAATCCCTTTCCCCTTGCCCTTGATGATTGATTTTGCTCTGAGAAGGTAACAAAGTCGGAAATCTTACATCTCGAAAAGAAGTTTAAGTAAAGCACAAAAGTGGAAAAGTTGTGACGAAAAGAGTACGTCTTCACGACAGTCACCTCCTTTGTGCCAACCGCCACTGTCGGAGCTTTGCGCTTCTTGAGCGCAAGATCCGGCAAGGAATTCACTCCACCTCTCGAGAGAACTCGAGGGTATCCTTGGCGGAGCAAGTTCCGACTCGAGGATGTCGACAGCTGAAAACAAAAAAGCATATCAGCATTGCAATATAACTCAAAGATAGAAACACATAAAAGATGTGATGATAAAAGCTTACCGGCACCACGGGGTTTTCCGCCGTGTGCATGTCCAGAGAAACCTCTGGAATCTGCCTCTTGATCCGCTCCTTGATCATCCACTTGATTTGGCTTATGTAGCCTTGAGGGTGTAGGCCTTGGGGCTGATGTGGAGAGAGTCGGTCAGAGAAGACGTGGCGGAGTGCACCAGTCTATCCCCGTGGTACTGAAGTGGCTAGATCCGGCATGAGACCCAGCACTGGACCAAGTCGGATCCCTTCAGACTATTATGCTTGATCAGATATTCGATCCGCCTCTTAGCGAGGACCAGATCATCTGTGAGAGCCGGAGCAGCCTCGTCCGGGAAGGGCTGGGCGTGGCCTCCGTCAACAAAAACCGGCAAAGCATTATCTTTGCCAGGAGCCAGAATATCCCTATGGTAGAAAAAAGTGGCTGGCCATTGTTTGACCGAGTCACTGGCAGAAATTTTGGGATATGCCCGGTCTCGTCTAAGAGAAAAACTAATGGTGTCGGTGATGTAAGGAACACCGACAGTGATGGAATTCCTCCGGACATGAAAGTAAAACCGGAAGAGAAGCAAACTCGGCCTAATGCTAAGAAAGCCCTCGCAAAGCGCAGCATATGCGCTCATTTCTAAAAGAGAATCGGGAGGAAGATTGTGGAGTTGAACTCCATAGTGATCTATCACCTCGGAGAAGAACTCCGAGGGAGGAAAAGACAGACCTCGGTCTAGATGAATGCCGAAGTGGACTCGCTCGCCCTCGTGTGGGTTGGGGACAAGACAGCTGGAGCCGCTCACCCGGCCAGCCGACGAGCAGCCCCTCCTTCTCCACATTCTTGAGGCCTGCCTCGTCGAGGGCGCAGGGGATCCAGATTCCCCTATAGCTTTCCTTCTCCGCTGCAGCTTCCGCTTTTGCCGCCGTCGCCGCTGCTGCCAAGCTAGAGGAAGAAGATGAATAAGCCATTTTTCTCCGGTGAGAAAGTGACCTTAAAGGGGCGACACTGGGAGTTTCTGTGAGGGGAAGGACGAGGAGGCTCTGTGCACGCAGGAGGATTGGGAAGGAAGGAAACGGCAAAGGACTGGTGGAAAGGAGAAGAGGAAATCTAAACCCCTTATATCCACCTACCTACGCCAAGATTCGTGCAAACGCTACAGTACAACCGCCACGCGTCGTGGAAAGAATTAGGAAGGACCCGCGCGATGATTGCGTCGCCTCGATCTCCACGCACGCATTGAAACGGCGCCTCGGTTCCGCGGACCGCGGACCCACCAATGGTCGTCTTGTGGCGATGTCAGATGACGTGACTTGACCATGCTTGTGTCAGGTGGCGTTAGAGACCAAGTTCCGGCTTAGTTTGAAAACGAGCTGGAAAATCTGAGTAACCAACTGAAAGGTCCGACTTATTTTTAAGACCCGGATCATATCTTTTGTTGTGAAGTTTCAGGAACCCTTCAAGATTCTGCAAGCCGAAGATCAAGCTAGACGATGATAAATCTGACTTTGGATCTTGGAGGCCTCCAGGGGCTGCTGTTGGGGATATACTTTCTGGGTATCCTCACAGTTCCTCACTAACCAGGGTGGCCCACTTTGGGTTAGAGCTTTGCTTCACGGGCGACCCAGTCAGGGAGAAAGACGGAGTCCAATCCGGCTACGGGAAGGCCTAGAAGACTTACCGACTTAGGCCCATAATGTTACTTGTAGTTCAAGATGTACTCTATAACCGACTCTTAGTCGTAGCTGGATAGATCTTGTTGGAGATATGCCCAAGAGGCAATAATAAAGTGGTTATTATTATATCTTTATGTTTATGATAAATGTTTACATCCCATGCTATAATTGTATTATAAGGAAACACTAATACATGTGTGTTTTGTAAACATAAAAGAGTCCCTAGTAAGCCTCTTGTGGAACTAGCTTGTTGATTAATTGATGATCATGGTTTCCTGATCATGGACATTGGATGTAATTAATAACAAGGTTATATCATTAGGAGAATGATGTGGTGGACACACACCCATAGTAAGCGTAGCATAAGATCAAGTCATTTAGTTCGTATTGCTATAAGCTTTCAAATGCATAGTAACCTAATCCTTCGACCATGAGGTTATGTTAATCACCATCACCGGATGGGTACTTTGATGACATCAAACGCTGCTTCATAACTGGGTGGTTATAAAGGTGACATTGGGTATTCTGAAAGTATGTGTTGAAGCGCATGGACCAAGATTGGGATTTGTCCATCCATATGACGGATAGATATGCTCTGGGCCCTCTCGGTGGAATGTCATCTAGTTAGCTTGCAAGCATGTGACTAGGTCACAAGGGATGACATATCACGGAACGAGTAAAGAGTACTTATCACTAACGAGGAAGAACTAGGTATGGAGATACCGACGATCAAACCTCGGATAAGTAGAATATCGCGTGACAAAGGGAATTGGTTTCGTATGTTAATGGTTCTATCGATCATGAAGTCATCGTTGAATATGTGGGAGCCATTATGGATCTCCAGATCCCGCTGATGGTTATTGATCGGAGAGGTGTATTCATCATGTCTGCATATTCACGAACCGTAGGGTGACACACTTAAGGTTCGAAGTTGTTTTAAGTAGATATGGAATATGCGTTGGAGACCGAATGTTGTTCAGAGTCTCGGATTGGATCCGGGACATCACGAGGAGATCCGGAATTGTCCAGAGAATAAGATTCATATATTGGGGATCATTTTCTAAGTTAGGAAATGTTCCGGAGTGTTTGTATGGAGATTCTAGAAGGTTTCAGAATGTTCTGGAAGGTTCTAGAAGATTTCTTGGAGTTTGCTTGAAAACCAAGAAAGGATCAAGGAGTCTTTGTGGGGCAAGACACAGATTCGTGGGGGAGGAGGATTCCTCCCCTCCTCCCAATCCGCCGACCAAGGAGGGAGGGGAGTCCTACTAGGACTCCCCCTCCCATGGCGCAACCCTCCTTTAAATAGAGGGGAGGGGGCGCCACCCCCTTGACCTCTCCCATAACAAACCCTAGCCACCGCCTCTCTCCTCCTCCTTCGCTCTGCTCCGGCTTAGGCAAAGCCCTGCAGAAATCTCTGCTCCACCACCACCACCACACTGTCGTGCTGCTGGGATTCCGTGGAGAAGATCTACTACCTCTGATGCTCGCTGGAACGGGGAGAGGAAGGTCTGCTTCGACTCCGCACGTGTGACCGATCAGCTGCCGGAACGTGGCGCCGGAAGGATCGTCCACACGATCTTGAGATCGGCAAGTGATCGACTACATCAACCACGAGATCCGATCTCGTAACGCTTTCGGGTCTACAAGGGTTAGTACAGATCTATCTCGTTGCACATGTCTAATAGATTAGATCTTGGCTTTTATCTAGATTATATCTGGGTTTTGTTCGTTCTTGCGGTAGAAATTTTTTGTTTTCCATGCTACGAACCCATCAGATCTCTCCTGTAAACCCTAGGCCGGATATCTATATAAGCCGTCCTAGGGAGAGCCTTTAGGGCACCTCAATAGTTTACAATCTCAACTCGCACAGGTGAAACCCTTGTAACCCATATTCCGGCTCTGCCATATTACTGGATTGCTAGCAGGAGTAGGATCCGTCCAAAGCCGGCAGATTCGAACCTGGGTAAACTTGTGTGCTCACCGTCCCGGAATACCGTACGTCTCACCCCCCTCTCTTCCGCACGCCTCGAGGACCCCCTCATGGCGTACTTGTCATCAATCCGACGACAGAAAGAGGAACACGAGCACAGAGCAGGAGTTCGCAAGGGGGCAAGAGCGCAAGGAAGAAGATAGAGCAAAGGAAGGCAAGGTAAAACAGTAAAACAAATCTCCTTCCCCTTATAAGGAGCAAAGGTATGAAGTCCGGATCGTTCGATGCTAAATCGAACTGACAGAAGATAACACGATGGTGACACGTGTTAAAGGGATTCCGTAAAGGAAAAAATCTAAAGAAGTTATTGCCACGGTAAAAATGGGAGGACAGCGCGTGACGCCTCGATCTTCGCACAGAGAGGGGACGTGCAGTCAAAAAACTCCACTGAATACACTATCACGCATCATCATTACTGATGCATGGCCCCACGTTCGAAACGTCCCTTCATGACGTGTCTTCTGAAAACCAATAGCATAAAATACGCCATTACTAACGTCACAGCAGAGACATTGCAGAAATCGTGGCTTGCTATAAGAGATATGACCCGAAGAAGTTAAAATTGGAGTCGAAGTAAATTCCTTCAGGAGAAGATTTGAGACTACAATCAAATATACAATATTGCAATTGTAGCCTCGAGGGCTACTCCTATCGGGAGCACTGGTCGTGCACCCGACAAAATCTACAGAAACACTAGTGCCATAAATCCAAGATTTCGAGCCTATGTTCTGATACATACATCCGAACATAGCCTCGGGGGCTACTCCTATCAGGAGAGCTGGCGCGCACCTGATAAAGAAAGACAAGTGAAAAAATCTTCAACAGATACTCCTATCGGGAGCAGTTAAATAAAAAGTTCTACAGCCACCAAAAAGAATAATAAATCTCGGATCACACTCGACGTGACAAAAATCTGAATGTCATGTTCAAAACATGAATGTAAGACCCCAGGATTCGTCCTGTGTGGCCTGGTAATTGCACAAGAATGCGCTCTGCCAGTGAATATCCATATCAACGATACGATGAAAAATCCCGACGAATGCGTTGGGTACCCGATAAAATAGAAACTGGAATTCAGTATTCGATAAGACATAAGCAGCTCGAACTGAATTACGCCAGTAGTAAATTCCGAATTCGAGCTTGGGGACTTGAATTTGATGTAGGACAACCTTGTTTTTGCCTAGGATCAATTAACTGATTCCCGATCCGTCGGAAGCATCAGACTTGTTGTACCAAATCCCTATGAAAAATAAAAATAGAGAAATAAACATAAAGGGAAAAGAAACTTTGAGACTCAACCTGAAACTTCTACTGACATAGTATGATTACTCGGATACTTATGATTCGCTACCCTATACTAGGTAAAAGGCTTTTGGCCCATGAAGATTTTAGATGATGGCCCAAGGAAGCAACCGACAAAGACTTTGATTGTATTAGGAAAGAGTCTCTAAACCAAAAATGTGTTGGTATTGTAATCACACGTATGTAGAACCTATCCGCATATAGCTTTGAGACCCGTCCTATTATATACAGGACGGGAGAAGACCAAGCGAGGGTATCGAAATCTCCTAGAGAACTTGTAATAGTGCAATTTCCCAATATTCAGGCGACTTTGACTTCATTGTTTTTCTGGCATCCGATGAAATCCCCAGTGTTCTCTTTTCCACGAAACCCTAAGTCCTTCACCATGGACATTGCCAAGGTTACCCCTCGCCACCATGCGTAGGCTAAAGTTGGGGCCGATGGACACTAGAGGAATTCGGGGAGGGATGATGAAGTGAAGACCTCATACGGAAGAACTCAGAGAGACACGATGTGCCCAGGTTCAAGGCTCTCCTAGTGAGATAACACCTCTACTCATGCATCTAATCTCATATAACTTGCCATGCATGTGGCTACAATGGTGCTCCTTGAGCTGTATTCCTATGCCTCTAATGGAGAGAGCAGAGGAGGAAGAACCCATGCTCCTATCGAGCAGAGGGGAGAGGAGCCCTTTGGGGGCCTCTCTGGGAACGATCCCCCTGGTGCTTCTTATAAAGGGGAGCCCAGGGGACAAGGATTGCTCCTTACGCCTAGTCCTAGTCAGACCAAACTTTTGTCTTATAGTTCTTGTCATCGGTATCTCCTTAGCATATTCCCTAGCATCTTCATGAGATGCACAACATATGCCCTAGCATCTCTGGAGATACCAGGCATATTCCCGCGGTGGGATGTGTAAGCCATGCCATAATATAATAAATACACTAGAAAGAAAGTTATCCCAGATAAAAGAATCATTAACATTGGTTGGGGATCTTTCCAAGTTGTAAAACTTCAGTTAGATGCTTACTCTTTGCCTTGTGCCTCTAGAGCTACTGCTGGTGGTATAGTCTGAGATTGCCATGGAGATCAAAGGATCTATGTATAACCTTGGACACTCGAATAAAAAAGAAATCTATTCTAGGATAAGATCCATTGAGTTCTCTTCGCACTCCTTTGGGAAAGAGTAGAATGAGAAAGCTAATGAATCTTAAATTGATAAAAAGGAAAAAAGAGGATAAATACTATAGTTAGCGAATAAAAGAGGGTTTGGGGATAGAGGGACTTGAACCCTCACGACTTATAAAGTCGATGGGTAACCACAACCTTCTTTGCCTCCTTCCTTGCATTGGTGACTTGGCCAAAACACCTATTCCAGTAACATGTTATAATAGTGTCTGAATTTAAGGAGCCTAGTCCAGTGGCACACACCAATTGAAGGAAACACTTGTCCTTGTGAATAAAGATGCTCGTTGAAGGCGAATAATGTGCCAGCCTAACCTAGATAGTAGGTTTGTCTCGCAGAGATAGGTGGTAAATGAAGCTTTGTCCATCTCATTAAGGCCATCTCTAGTTCTTCTATCGACGAGCGTGGGTAAGCTGATCTTTCTCATGAGTACGAGTACCAAAGTTTTATTTGCTTGCTTTTATAGTACACGTTATACTAGGGGTATCTTGAACTACTGGAGCAGCTCCCTCATGTGGCTGGGGAAGACTCTCAGCAACTAGGTTTACGATGACTTGACCTATAGCCTGTGTTAATTCTGGAACGCACTTGCTCCGCTCGAGTTAGGTATAGTTCATTTCAATATTCATACCAATTTTTAGAACCTTGATAACTTATGATTGAATCAACATATTTCTTGTAACAACTAATGGCTACCTTAAGATTTTTGTCTATTTTGTTCTTTTGTTTCACCTAAACAAACCAACCCGGGGCCCAAAACAAACAAAAGGGAATGAGAGAAATGATCGGAATGATTGAGACGGTAGACCGACGCGACTTATAGATAAGTGAACAACTCTTCTGATATCTTTCTGCTGGTTCATATCTAGATCTGACTTAACAGAACAAATAACTAAACCTTGATCAGAGACAACATTGAACAGACAAGAAATTCTCTATTGGGCAAGGCCATTGACTAACTGATATTAAGGTAACCCTGTGTTTGGTGATACTAGTGTTTTCTAGTGTTTGAGTTGATCAGGAGTCGTGCTGCCTGAGGAAACAAAACCCTAGTCATGATGAAATACGCATCTTGTCTCTAGCTCTGCTCTCTGTTGGTAGTCAAATCAGTACTTTGTCTTTGTCTCTGTCAATTTTTCTTGGAGGAGGGTTTTGGTTTGCCTAGGTGACTAATCCTGCCATAATATACTCCCACCAATTCTATTGCACTGGCAACCGAAGTTGAACATACATACGACGATCTTCATGCGTGAAGGGACGGGAGGAAAGAAAGGATATTTCTCTCTCCTCTGTTCAGTGAAAAAAGCTATACCGCTAAATCTCCCGTGGGGCCAAGGTTTGGTTGACATAAAGATAATAGCAGCCCTAAGGAGTCTTTTGAAGTGCTTGGATTCGTAGGCTCTGACTGCGACTAGAAGGCAGTTCTCATAATTTTAGGATGGGAGCACCCTGGAAAAATGAAGACCACTCTCCGTCCATATTTAGAACGGTTAGGGCGGGTTTCTAAGGAATAAAAACCTTCTGTCGATTTATCCACACTTCCATGACTTCTAGAGGAAAGCTAACTGCTTGCTGGCTGGGAGCTATATGAGCGGTAACAGTTCTCCCACGGGCTATTCAAAAGGAATTGCTTATTCATAAACTTAACCATGCTTCCATCTTCGAACTTCTGAAGGGATTTCACCTGTGAAGGACAGGTGGATATTTCAGAGAAGAAGTGATCCACGCATTTTCTTATTTCACAACAGCATCACATTTGACACCTGAGGAAGGTACAACCTAACTATGAGGCACCAGTAGGTCAACTCCGAAGTTCCGATCTACCCGGATCCACCTGTTAAACTACTTGTGTAAACTTGGTAAACAGATTCTAGGTCAACCAGCTTACTAAAATGGTAAAAGAAGAGTTGAGATGTCTCTATAGATTAGAAGCTAGTATCTCCAGTTTTATGAGAGAAAGAATAGGAAGAATCAGCGGAACATCCTAGCCAAATTTGTGTATCAATACGATAAAAAACAAAACATATTTCCACCAAGCATAGAATTTTAAGGAGAACTGTAGGTCGATGGCTACACGGAAATACTGCGTGCAATGACGACCGGAGCAACCCCCAATCAACCCGACGATCGCAAATGGTTGGTCGATCCGGTGGCACGAACCAATTCATCTTAAGTAGTCCCTAGTAGGAAGGAGTAGGCCATTTCAGGATAGGAGCCAGCTTCTTTGCATCTGTAGACACCCCAAGTTCACCATAGCAGCCCAAAAGAAAAACCGCCTAGAAGTCCGAGGACCTTTAGTACCATACCGAACCAGCAGCCTTCGTGCCAAGCGACGACCGCCCTTGTCCCTTTCCTTTTTTCCATTCAGCGTACTTCTTAGCTTTGTTCCATCAGTCTAAGGCAAAGCTTAAGCGGTTTGCCTACCTTACCCACTTGATGAAAGGGAATGAACTTCGTTTCCTTGGCGGCTTTCCCCTCCTATCATGTTTGACCCTATGTTCACCCGGGGCCTAAAAAGGAGAATTCCGGAATGCCTACCGATGTTCAGATAAGGGTCTCTCCGAGTTTCAACTACTAAGTGAAGTTAAGTAGCACTTCAGCTGAATAGATTCCGATCAAGCAAGCAGAAGAAGGTGGCCCTTCATCTATTCGTCTGCTCCATGCTTTATAGCCTAAGGGTTCTTGATACAATTCCATATTTTTTATCTTCCTGTAACCTTCAGAATAATTTTTTGGTTATGCGAACCAAAAGGCGTCAATCTCCCTCTGACAAAAGCATAGTTTTTGCCCTTGGAGGTTGGGACGGAAATAAAGCAGGTTTTGCTTCTGCTTCTTTCGAGCTACCAAACTCTTTCATCATGTGTGGGTCAAGTTCCCTCATTATTGCTTGACTTCCCCTTTGGGGCACGAAAAGATGGACTAGGACTTAAGTAAGGGAGAGGGTAACCCATGTTTCTAGCTTACCTTCAACGAGTGAGTGTTATTCCCATTCCTTACTTTGATCTGACCCTGTCCCCCGACTAGTTTGCTTGTTCACTAGAAGAGTCAAGCGAGAGCAGCTATTCGGGTGTGTGGAAAGAGAAGCTGTGACAAGCGGAAAAACCATCAAAAAACGACGATTGCTCATGAAGGTTTCCATGGAAAGAACCCCTAGTTCTGCAAAGCTCTAGTCGTCTCGTGAGGAGTCAAAAGATGATGTTACATACCCAATCTCAATCTTAGAGTGTCAAGGTTTATGTTGACAATTAGCTTTCGAGTAGCTGATGTGTCAAATCTATACATAGAACAACGACTATTTGTAATTCTACTTCAATTAGTTCTTCCTAAGTTTAGTGAGGTGAGATAAGTCCAGAGAGACCTCGACTCTTTCAGGGAAAGGAGGGAGATCGAATGCAAGATGGAGTCCCTACCGAATGGAATGGCCATCCTTGGGGACAGTTGTGTAAGAGAGAATTTCATTGGTGAAATCCAATGTGGAACCAAGCAATAAGAGAAAAGAATCATGGTAATTATTACTCGAAAACTAAAGTGGAATAGGAATTATAGTACCATTGGAAGAAGAGGCACCAGTGGAAACATCTCTACTAACGAACCATTTCAATAGTACGGGTGTTGTCGTGCCACAGGGCATGACCATGGAAGTAATGAAAAAGAAGAAGTTCTATAGTTGGACCATCTGCTCTATCCGTTTGATTTGAGCTTCTCCAGAGAAGATGAGATGCTAAAAATGCAAGTATTCGCAACGCCTAACTGTGTCTTCCATGAAGTTCGGGAGACCCCTCACGTGCCGCTACCCGTGAGGCTCGCCTTTGTACACTTTGCACACCGCTTCGACTAGACCCTGCTACTACCTCGTATCCAAATACCTGCGATCTAGCTCATTCTTTTTAAGCCCTTGGTGTCACTCGATCCTTAAATTGTCTGAGACAAACTCAAAAGAGTGAGGCAAGACCAGATCAATTTATTAAGGAAGTGAAAGAGCAATTATCCTTGGGTTCATTAGTCAATCTTTTACAATCTTAATGAGAAGTGTCCGGGCCACACAGTGCCATAGTGCCCGGGCCACACAGTGCAATTAGCCCCCCCTTGCTTACTCCCGGCGCACCCGAGGGAAGTTGTTGGTGGCGATCTGACTCGACGGTGGGCGTGAAGGAAATATGCCCTAAAAGGCAATAATAAAGTTGTTATTATGTATTCCTTATATATGATAGATGTTTATTTTGCATGCTAGAATTGTATTGATCGGAAACATCAATACATGTGTGTTTAATAAACAAAAAGGGTTCCTAGTTATTCCTCTCTTATAGACTAGCTTGTTGATTAACAAGATGATCAAGGTTTCCTGATCATGGACATTGGATGTTGTTAATAACAAGGTCACACCATTGGTGGAATGATGTGATGAACATTCATCCGAAGTATAGCATTACGATAAGGTCATTATGTTTATATTGCTATAACATCATACGAAGTAATCTTTATCCTTAGACCATGAGATCATGTTAATTGCTAACACCTGAAGAGTATCTTGATAACATCAAACGTCACACCGTAACAGGGTGACTATAAAGATGGGTTCAGTACTACGAAGGTTTTATGTTGAGGCTCATGGATCAAGAGTGGAATTTGTCAATCCCGATGATGGATAGATATACTCTGGGCCCTCTCGGTGATATCACATTGAGATAGCTTGCAAGCAAGTGATGTGATCACTAGAATGTTATATCACGGGAACGAGAAAAGAGTGCATGTCGGTAACAAGATCAAACTAGGTATTTGGATACCGGTGATCGAATCTCGGACATTTATTATATCATGAGACAAAGGGATTAAATTACAAGCGTTAAAGGTTCTCACGGTCACAGAAGTCATCATTGAATATGCAGGAGTCGGTATGGATCTCCAGGTCCCGCTTCTGACTATTGATCTGAGAGGAGTCTCAATCATGTCTGCATTATTCGCGAACTGTAGGGTGACACACTTAAGAGTTACCGGACACCATTTTGGAGCACATATGTTTCAGACAAAAGAATTGCAAACGCAGGAATTGTTTCGATAGAAACCAGAAATTGTTTCGGGTGAAATTGCAGAAAGTGGTTCTGCATGTGATATTGAAATATTGCAAGGGGTTATATGTGAATGTTTGTTAATTAAAGTAATTAACAAAATTCTGAATAAATTTAATAAAAGAGTTTTATTAAATGAGAGAGCATTAAACTTGGAGAATTTTAATCCATTTAAAGTGGGGACTTTAAAAGGGAATGTGAAGAGGCATTTTAATGTGGAGGGGTTACCACCACATGAATGGGGGAGGTGAGGGGTCACCCCCATGCGCCGGCCATGGAGAGGAGGGGCACCCCCCTCCTCCTATAAAAGGCCCTCCTCCTCCTCCTTCTTCCTCACACCTCCTTGTGAAGGATCTCTCTCTCCCTCTAGAATTATTCCCCCATGGTCTCGGATTAGCGGGGTACATGTTCTCGGTGGCATTTCATCTGGAAGGAGTTGCTGCTTCCGCTGGATCGCTGGAGCGAGGAGGTGGAGGTTGTCCGGTGGCTTGAACGTCTGTGCGAGTACGGATGCGCTGCTGAGTTGCGGTGCTCGGACTTCCTCACGATCTTGAGATCGGCAAGTGTATGACGACATCAACCACGAGTTCCTACTCGTTAACAAAACTCGTTGTCTTCGAGGGTAAGTTCTCGTTGGATGTATGTCCACCCGTTGCTTTGTACCTAGTAGATAGATCTTGGCGTGTAGTTCTCATCGTAAGAAATTTTTTGTTTTCTAGTTGCGGACCCTACAGTGGTATCAGAGCCTGATTTATGCGTAGGTGCTTTGCACGGGTAGTACACATATGCTTATATGTGGGCGATGATGATCATGTTATTGCATCTTCTATGTATTTCTGAAATTGGTGGCATAGTGGGATGAAGCTAAAGGAAATTTTCCCTGAGAGGCAATAATAAAGTTGTTATTATGTATTCCTTGTATATGATAGATGTTTATTTTGCATGCTATAATTGTATTGATAGGAAACATCAATACATGTGTGTTTAATAAACAAAAAGGGTTCCTAGTCATGCCTCTCTTATAGACTATCTTGTTGATTAACAGGATGATCAAGGTTTCCTGATCATGGACATTGGATGTTGTTAATAACAAGGTCACACCATTGGTGGAATGATGTGATGAACATTCATCCAAAGTATAGCATTACGATCAAGTCATTGTGTTTATATTGCTATAACATCATACGAAGTAATCTTTATCCTTAGACCATGAGATCATGTTAATTGCTAACACCGGAAGAGTATCTTGATAACATCAAACGTCACACCGTAACAGGTGACTATAAAGATGGGTTCGATTTCTACGAAGGTGTTATGTTGAGGCTCATGGATCAAGAGTGGAATTTGTCAATCCAGATGACGGATAGATATACTCTGGGCCCTCTCGGTGATATCACATTAGGATAGCTTGCAAGCAAGTGATGTGATCACTAGAATGTTATATCACGGGAACGAGAAAAGAGTGCATGTCGGTAACGAGATCAAACTAGGTATGGAGATACCGATGATCAAATCTCGGACATGTAATATATCGAGAGACAAAGGGATTTAGTTACAAGCGTTAAAGGTTCTCACGATCACAGGAGTCATCGTTGAATGTGTAGGAGTCGATCACGGATCTCGGGTCCCACTGCTGATTATTGATCGGAGAAGGGTCTCGATCATGTCTGCATTATTCGCGAACCGTAGGGTGGCACACTTAAGAGTTACCGGACACCATTTTGGAGCACATATGTTCAGACGAAAGAATTGCAAAGTGCAGGAATTGTTTCAATAGAAACCGGAAATTGTTTCGGCTGAAATTGCAGAAGGTGGTTCTGCATGTGATATTGAAATATTGCAAGGGGATATATGTGAATGTTTGTTAATTAAAGTAATTAACAAAATTCTGAATAAATTTAATAAAAGAGTTTTATTAAATGAGAGAGCATTAAATTTGGAGAAACTTAATGCATTTAAAGTGGAGACTTTAAAGGGATTGTGATGAGGCTTTATAATGTGGAGGAGTTACCACCACATGAATGGGGAGGTGAGGTCACCCCCATGTGCGACCATGGAGAGAGGGCACCCCCTCCTCCTATAAAGGCCACCCATTCCTCCTTCATCCACACACCTCCTTGTGAAGAATCTCTATCCCCTCTAGAATTATTCCCCATGGTCTCGGATTAGCGAGATACATGTTCCGTGGCATTTAAATGCGGAAGGAGTTGCTACTTCCGCTGGATCGCTGGAGCGAGGAGGTGGAGGTTGTCCGGTGGCTTGAACGTGTGTGCGAGTGCGGATGCGCTGTTGAGTTGCGGCGCTCGGACTTCCTCACGATCTTGAGATCGGTAAGTGTACGACTACATCAACCACGAGTTCCTACTCGTTAACAAAGCTCGTTGTCTTCGAGGGTAAGTTCTCTATGGATGTATGTCCATCCGTTTGCTTTGTACCTTGTAGATAGATCTTGGCGTGTAGTTCACACCGTAGGAAATTTTTTGTTTTCTATGCTATGGACCCAACAGTGGTATCAGAGCCTGATCTATGCATAGGTGCTTTGCACGGGTAGTACACATATGTTTATATGTGGGCGATGATGATCATGTTATTGCATCTTCTATGTACTTTGGATATTGGTGGCATAGTGGGATGAAGCGGCCCGGACCAACCTTACATGTCATCGTACATGAGACCGATTCCACGACTGACATGCAACTTGTTTTGCATAAGTGGTGGCGGGTGTCTCTCCTACTATAGTCAATATCTGATTTACAACGAGTTGCTAATAACTTGGTTATCCTCGTTGTGGTTCATGTTAAATAGGTTAGACAGGTTCTATCTCCGAAAGCCCTAAGCCACGTAAAACTTGCAATTGATAAATTAGGCGTCTAGTTTAGATCGTTCTTTGGGCTAGTGTTTTGATATGGTATTGTTGTAAGTAGATGTATAATAGATACTCTTACAACTCACTTAACGTGTAAGTTCCATAGACCTTGGCCTTACACACAAAGGAATGATAGAGATCATACCACGATGCAAATGATAGATATCAAATGCATGGACCATATCACCTCACTTCACACATTAGATGTTAGCATCTTATATTGCTAGTTTAGCGTTTGGTAGCATTATAAGATGATCCCTCATTAGATATCAAGATAAAATGTGTTCTTCCTTAAGTATGCACCGTTTGTGGATCGTGTTTTGAGGCATCACGTGATGATTGGGTGTTTTCAACTCTCGCTTTCATACAACGGGTGTAAGACAGTTTACACGCAAATACTAAGGTTCTTACTTGTGAGCCTAGCATGTACAAACATGGCCTCGGAACACGGACCGAAAGGTTAAGCATGAGTCATATAGTTGATATGATGCCCATATCGATGCTCGCCTTTGAAGCTACACCGACTCACGTGATGATCGGACTTGGTGTAGTGGATTTGGTTCATGTAATCACATAAAGGACACGAGGGATGTCGTTTTTGAGTGGGAGTTCATTAGTAGTTTGGATTAGTTGAACTCAATCTATCATAAACTTAGTCTAAATATACTTTACAAATTCTGTTGTAGATGGCACCACCTGCTTTTAATTTCAATGTGTTCATGGAGAAAGAGAAACTTGCTGCGAATGGTAGCAACTTCACCAACTGGGCTATGAATTTGAGGATTCTCCTCCTTCTTTGCACAAAAGCAATATGTGCTAGATCGCCGCTAGGCCCCCCAACTCTCGATGCCCCCACGAGGAAAAGAACGTCTATATAACTCGTCAGGAGGACCACAACTTAGTTCATTGCGGCATACTGTATGGGCTAGAGCCAGAACTTCGAAAACGTTTCGAAAATGGCAATGCCTTTGATACCATGGGAGAATTGAAAATGATTTTCGATACCCATGTTGCCGTAGAGAGTTATAATGCTACAGAAAAGTTCTTTAGCTGCATGATGGAGGAAAACAGCTCCGTTAGTGAGCACGTACTCAAAATGTGCAGATGCGCCGATAAGCTTGTGTCCTTGGGAATAACGATTCCCATTGACTTAGGCATACATCGTGTTCTCCAATCTCTGCCACCTAGCTACAAGAGCTTCGTGATGAACTATAATATGCAGGGCATGAAGAAGTCTCTTCCCGAGCTTCTATCAATGCTTAAGACTGCAGAAGTGGAGATTAGGAAAGAACATCAAGTGTTGATGATCAATAGGACCACCGGTTTCAAGAAGGACAAGAAAGGCAAGCACAAGGGAAAGAAGGGTGGCAAGTCTGTTGCCACGCCTGAAAAGAAACCCCGAGCTGGCCCTAAGTCTGACACCGAGTGCTACTATTGCAAGGGGACTGGCCATTGGAAGCGCAACTGCCCCAAGTATTTGGCGGACAAGAAGTCCAGCAAGGCAAACAAAGGTATATGTGATATACATGTTATTGATGTGTACTTGACTAGTACTCGCAGTAACACCTGGGTATTTGATACGGGATCGGTTGCTAATATATGTAACTCGGTTCAGGGGCTGCGGAACAAGCGACAACTAGCAAGGGATGAGGTCTCGATGCGAGTCGGCAATGGATCAAGAGTTGATGTGATCGCCGTCGGAACGCTGCCTCTCCATATGCCATCGGGATTAGTTATAAACCTAAATAATTGTTATTTGGTGCCTGCACTGAGCATGAACATTGTATCCGGATCGTGTTTGATGCAAAGTGGTTATTCATTTAAGTCTGAAAACAATGGTTGTTCGATTTATATGAATAATATCTTTTATGGTCATGCACCTATGTTGAATGGTTTATTTCTGTTGGATCTCGATAGTAGTATTACGCATATTCATAATGTTGATGCTAAAAGGATTAAACTTGATAATGATATATCTACATATATGTGGCACTGCCGTCTAGGTCATATTGGCGTTAAACGCATGAAGAAACTCCATTCTGATGGACTTTTGGAATCACTTGATTTTGAATCATTTGATACATGTGAGCCATGCCTTATGGGCAAGATGACTAGAACGCCGTTTTCCGGTTCAATGGAATGGGCGACAGATCTATTGGAAATCAAACATACTGATGTGTGTGGACCAATGAGTGTGTCGGCGCGAGGTGGATATCGTTATTTTGTTAGTTTCACGGATGATTTGAGTAGATATGGGTATATCTATTTGATGAAACACAAGTCTGAAACTTTTGAAAAGTTCAAAGAATTTCAGAATGAAGTGGAAAATCATCGTAACAGAAAGATCAAATTTCTATGGTCCGACCGTGGAGGAGAGTATCTTAATTCTGAGTTTAGCACACATATGAAAAGACGTGGAATAGTTTCACAACTCACGCTCTTGGAACACCACAACGTAATGGTGTGTCGAGCGTCGTGTCGTACTTTATTGGATATGGTTCGATCTATGATGTCTCCGATTGACTTGCCACTATCATTTTGGGGTTATGCACTTTGAAACCGCTACATTCACTTTAAATAGGGCACCATCTAAATCCGTTGAAAAGACAGTATGAATTATGGTTTGGAAACAAACCTAAGCATCATTCTTAAAGTTTGGGGATGCGATTTTTATGTGAAGAAACTTCAACCGGATAAACTTGAACCCAAAGCGGAAAAATGCGTCTTCATAGGATACCGTAAGGAAACGATTGGGTATACCTTCTATCACAGATCCGAGGGCAAGGTCTTTATTGCCAAGAATGGATCCTTTCTTGAGAAGGAGTTTCGCGAAAGGTGTGAGTAGTGGGAAGGTAGAACTTCGAAGAGGTTATTGAACCTTCTCTTCATGAAATGGCGAGTAAGCGCAGCTCGGAAGTTGTTTGGAGTTGACTTCACCTAATGAAGAGAGAGCTAATGATATTGATCATGAAACTCGAAGAGGACACTACCGAACCTCGCAGGTCAAGCGGGACACGTGCGCTCACTGGCATGCGGCAATCCTGTTATGAATTTCATATTGATGAAATGGATGACCCTGCGACATATGAAGAAGCGATGATGAGCCCGGATTCCAACAAATGGCTAGAAGCCATGAAATCCGAGATGGAATCCATGTACGAGAACCAAGTTTGGAACTTGGTGGACTTACCTCACGACCGAAAGGCCGTTGAGAATAAATGGATTTTCAGAAGGAAAAGCGATGCGATGGTAATGTGACCATCTATAAGGCTCGACTTGTCGCAAAGGGTTTCGACAAAATCAAGGAGTTGACTACGATGAGACATTCTCTCCGTGGCGATGCTTAAGTCGGTTAGGATTATGTTAGCAATTCTGCATATTTCGATTATGAAATAGGACGATGGATGTCAAAAGCGTTCCTCAATGGTAATATTGAAGAAGAGTTGTATATGATACAACCTAAGGGTTTTGTCGATCCTAAGGATGCTAATAAGGTGTGCAAACTTCAGCGATCCATCTATGGACTGAAGCAAGCATCACTATGTTGGAATCTCCGCTTTGATGAGGTGATCAAAGAGTTTGGATTTGTCCAAACTTATGGAGAGGCTTGTATTTACAAGAAAGTGAGTGGGAGCAATGTGGCATTTCTGATATTATATGTGGATGAAATATTATTGATTGGAAATGATTTAGATCTTTTAAACAGTGTTAAAAGTTATCTAAACAGCAAACTTTCGATGAAGGACCTTGGTGAAGCTTCATATATATTAGGCATTAAAATCTATAGAGATAGATCAAGACGCCTAATTGGGATATCGCAGAGTACATACCTTGATAAGATATTAAAGAAGTTTAATATGGACGGAAGTAAGAAGGGGTTCTTACCTATGTTGCAAGGCAAGACATTGAGTAAGACTCAAAGTCCGGCTACGGCGGAAGAAAGAGATAATGGATAAGATCCCTATGCCTCGCCATAGGCTCTATAATGTATTCCATGCTATGTACAAGGCAGGATGTGGCACATGCTATTAGTTTGACTAGTAGGTACCAATCTGATCCGGGTTGAACTGGATAGCGGTCAAGAATATCCTTAAGTACTTGAGAAGAACTAAGGATATGTTTCTTGTATACGGAGGTGAAGAAGCGCTAGTCGCTAAGTGTTATGTTGATGCTAGCTTTGACACTGATCCGGATGACTCTAAGTCTCAATCCGGATACGTATTTCTCTTGAGCAGACAGTTAGTTGGAGGAGGTCCAAACAACTTTGTGGTGGCTGGATCAACAACGGAATGAATATGTTCTTTGCTTGAAGCGGTAGCGAGAAGCGGTTTGGATGAAGGAGTTCATTACGGAACTGGGTGTGGTTCCGGTCGTTGGACCCGATGGTGATCTATTGTGACAACAATGGAGCCATAGCGCCAAGGAACCAAGGTCTCACATGAATTCCAAGCATATTAAGCGCTGGTTTCACTCCATCCATGAGCATGTCAAGGATGGAGATATAAAGATTAAAAGTGCACGGACCTGAATGTAGCAGATCCGTTGACTAAAGTACTCCCTAGGGCAAAACATGATCAACACGAGAACTCCATGGGTGTTAGATTTATCACTATGTGAACTAGATTATTGTCTCTAGTGCAAGTGGGATCTTGAAGGAAATATGCCGAGAGGCAATAATTAAGTTGTTAGTATGTATTCCTTGTATATGATAGATGTTTATTTTGCATGCTATAATTGTATTGATAGGAAACATCAATACATGTGTGTTTAATAAACAAAAAGGGTTCCTAGTCATGCCTCTCTTATAGACTAGCTTGTTGATTAACATGATGATCAAGGTTTCCTGATCATGGACATTGGATGTTGTTAATAACAAGGTCACACCATTGGTGGAATGATGTGATGAACATTCATCCGAAATATAGCATTACGATCAAGTCATTGTGTTTATATTGCTATAACATCATACGAAGTAATCTTTATCCTTAGACCATGAGATCATGTTAATTGCTAACACCGGAAGAGTATCTTGATAACATCAAACGTCATACCGTAACAGGGTGACTATAAAGATGGGTTCGATTACTACGAAGGTGTTATGTTGAGGCTCATGGATCAAGAGTGGAATTTGTCAATCCGGATGACGGATAGATATACTCAGGCCCTCTCGGTGATATCACATTAGGATAGCTTGCAAGCAAGTGATGTGATCACTAGAATGTTATATCAGGAGCGAAAAGAGTGCATGTCGATGCGAGATCAAACTAGGTATGGAGATACCGATGATCGAATCTCGGACATGTAATATATCGAGAGACAAAGGATTTAGTTACAAGCGTTAAAGGTTCTCACGATCACGAGTCATCGTTGAATGTGTAGGAGTCGAGGGATCTCGTGTCCCGCTGATTATTGATCGGAGAAGGGTCTCGATCATGTCTGCATTATTCGCGAACCGTAGGGTGGCACACTTAAGAGTTACCGGACACCATTTTGGAGCACAAATGTTTCAGACGAAAGAATTGCAAAGCGCAGAAATTGTTTCAATAGAAACCGGAAATTGTTTCGGGTGAAATTGCAGAAGGTGGGTCTGCATGTGATATTGAAATATTGCAAGGGGCTATATGTGAATGTTTGTTAATTAAAGTAATTAACAAAATTCTGAATAAATTTAATAAAAGAGTTTTATTAAATGAGAGAGCATTAAATTTGGAGAAACTTAATGCATTTAAAGTGGAGAATTTAAAAGGGAATGTGAAGAGGCATTTTAATGTGGAGGAGTTACCACCACATGAATGGGGGAGGTGAGGGGTCACCCACCCATGCGCCGGCCATGGAGAAAGCGGGCACCCCCTTCTCCCATAAAAGGCCACCCATTCCATCCTTCATCCACACACCTCCCTGTGAAGGATCTCTCTCCCCCTCTAGAATTATTCCCCCATGGTTTCGGATTAGCAAGATACATGTTCCCGGTGGCATTTCGTCTGGAAGGAGTTGCTGCTTCCGCTGGATCGCTGGAGCGAGGAGGTGGAGGTTGTCCGGTGGCTTGAACATGTGTGCAAGTGCGGATGCGCTGCTGAGTTGCGGCGCTCGGACTTCCTCACGATCTTGAGATCGGCAAGTGTACGACTACATCAACCACGAGTTCCTACTCGTTAACAAAGCTGATTGTCTTCGAGGGTAAGTTCTCTATGGATGTATGTCCACCCGTTTGCTTTGTACCTAGTAGATAGATCTTGGCGTGTAGTTCACACCGTAGGAATTTTTTTGTTTTCTATGCTGTGGACCCAACAGAAGTGGCCCGGACCAACCTTATATGTCATCGTACATGAGACCGGTTCCACGACTGACATGCAACTTGTTTTGCATAAGTGGCTGGCGGGTGTCTGTCTCTCCTACTATAGTCAATATTTGATTTACAACGAGTTGCTAATAACTTGGTTATCCTCGTTGTGGTTCATGTTCGTAGTTGAGAACGGTTCTATCTCCGAAATCCCTAAGCCACGTAAAACTTGCAATTGATAAATTAGAGGCGTCTAGTTTAGATCGTTGCTGGGCTAGTGTATTGATATGGTATTGTTGTAAGTAGATGTATGATAGATACTCTTACAACACATTCAACGTGTAAGTTCCATAGACCTTGGCCTTACACACAAAGGAATGATAGAGATCATACCACGATGCAAATGATAGAGATCAAATGCATGGACCATATCATCTCACTTTACACATTAGATGTTAGCATCTTATACTGCTAGTTTGGCGCTTTTGGTAGCATTGTAAGATGATCCCTCATTTAGATATCAAGATAAAATGTGTTCTTCCTTGAGTATGCACCGTTCTATGGATCGTGTTTCGAGACATCACGTGATGATCGGGTGTACTCGACTCTACGCTTTCATACAACGGGTGTAAGAGAGTTTTACACACGCGAGTACTAAGGTTCTTACTTGGCGAGCCTAGCATGTATAGACATGGCCTTGGAACATGGACCGAAAGGTTAATCATGAGTCATATAGTTGATATGATGCCCATATAGATGCTCGCCTTTGAAGCTACACCGACTCACGTGATGATCGGACTTGGTGTAGTGGATTTGGTTCATGTAATCACCAAAAGGACACGAGGGATGTCGTTTTTGAGTGGGAGTTCATTAGTAATTTGGATTAGTTGAACTCAATCTATGATAAACTTAGTCTAAATAAACTTTACAAATTCTGTTGTAGATGGCACCACCTGCTTTTAATTTCAATGTGTTCATGGAGAAAGAGAAACTTGCTACGAATGGTAGCAACTTCACCAACTGGGCTATGAATTTGAGGATTCTCCTCATTGCTGCACAAAAGCAATATGTGCTAGATGCACCGCTAGGCCCCCCACCAGCTCCTGATGCCCCTGACGAGGAAAAGAATGACTATGTGACTCGTCAGGAGGACCACAACTTAGTTCATTGCGGCATACTGTATGGGCTAGAGCCAGAACTTCGAAAGCGTCTCGAAAATGGCAATGCCTTTGAAACCATGGGAGAATTGAAAATGATTTTTGATACCCATGCTGTCGTAGAGAGTTATAATGCTTCTAAAAAGTTCTTCAGCTGCAAAATGGAGGAAAACAACTCCGTTAGTGAGCACGTACTCAAAATGTCTGGGTACGCCGATAAGCTTGTGTCCTTGGGAATAATGATTCCCAATGACTTGGGCATACATCGTGTTCTCCAATCTCTGCCACCTAGCTACAAGAGCTTCATGATGAACTATAATATGCAGGGCATGAAGAAGACTCTTCTCGAGCTTCTGTCAATGCTTAAGACTACAGAAGTGGAGATTAGGAAAGAACATCAAGTGTTGATGATCAATAGGACCACCGGTTTCAAGAAGGACAAGAAAGGCAATCACAAGGGAAAGAAGGGTGGGAAATCTGTTGCCGCGCCTGAAAAGAAACCCCGAGCTGGCCCTAAGTCCGATACCGAGTGCTACTATTGCAAGGGGACTGGCCATTGGGCATAACGCTGAAGTATTTGGCGGACAAGAAGTCCGGCAAGGCAAACAAAGGTATATGTGATATACATGTTATTGATGTGTACTTGACTAGTACTCGCAGTAGCACCTAGGTATTTGATACGGGATCGGTTGCTAATATATGTAACTCGATTCAGGGGCTGCGGAACAAGCGACAACTAGCAAGGGATGAGGTCACAATGCGGGTCGGCAATGGATCAAGAGTTGATGTGATCGCCGTCAGAACGCTGCCTCTCCATATGCCATCGGGATTAGTTATAAACCTGAATAATTGTTTTTTGGTGCCTGCACTTAGCATGAACATTGTATCTGGATCGTGTCTGATGCAAAGTGGTTATTCGTTTAAATGTGAAAACAATGGTTGTTCGATTTATATGGATAATATCTTTTATGGTCATGCACCTGTGTTGAATGGTTTATTTCTGATGGATCTCGATAGTAATATTACGCACATTCATAATGTTAATGCTAAAAAGATTAAACTTGATGATAATATATCTGCATATATGTGGCACTACCGTCTAGGTCATATTGGCGTTAAACGCATGAAGAAACTCCATTTTGATGGACTTTTGAAATCACTTGATTTTGAATCATTTGATACATGTGAGCCATGCCTTATGGGCAAGATGACTAGAACGCCATTTTCTGGTTCAATGGAACGGGCGACGGATTTATTGGAAATCATACATACTGATGTGTGTGGACCAATGAGTGTGTCGGCGCGAGGTGGATATCGTTATTTTGTTACTTTCACAAATGATTTGAGTAGATACGGGTATATCTATTTGATGAAACACAAGTCTGAAACTTTTGAAATGTTCAAGGAATTTCAGAATGAAGTGGAAAATCATCGTAATAGAAAGATCAAATTTCTACGGCCTGACCGTGGAGGAGAGTATCTAAGTTACGAGTTTAGCACACACATGAAAGAGTGTGGAATAGTTTCACAACTCACGCCTGCCGGAACACCACAACGTAATGGTGTGTCGGAACGTCGTAATCGTACCTTATTGGATATGGTTCGATCTATGATGTCTCTGACTGACTTGCCACTGTCATTTTGGGGTTATGCACTGTAAACAACTGCATTCACTTTAAATCGGGCGCCAGCTAAATCCGTTGAAACGACACCGTATGAATTATGGTTTGGAAACAAACCTAAGTTGTCATTTCTTAAAGTTTGGGGATGCGATGTTTATGTGAAGAAACTTCAGCCGGATAAACTCGAACCCAAAACAGAAAAATCCGTCTTCATAGGATACCCTAAGGAAACGATTGGGTATACCTTCTATCACAGATACGAGGGCAAGGTTTTTGTTGCCAAGAATGGATCCTTTCTTGAGAAGGAGTTTCTCGCGAAAGGTGTGAGTAGTCGGAAGGTAGAACTCGAAGAGGTTATTGAACCTTCTCTTCAGGAAATGGCGAGTAGCGCATCACCAGAAGTTGTTTTGGAGTTGACTTCACCTAATGAAGAGAGAGCTCATGATATTGATCATGAAACTCCGAAAGAGGACACTACCGAACCTCGCAGGGCAAGCATGACACGTGCAGCTCCTGAACTGTACGGCAATCCTGTTGTAAATTTCATGGTTGATGAAATGGATGACCCTGCGACGTATGAAGAAGCGATGATGAGCCCGGATTCGAACAAATGGCTAGAAGCCATGAAATCCAAAATGGAATCCATGTACAAGAACCAAGTTTGGACCTTGGTGGACTTACCTCACGATCGAAAGGCCGTTGAGAATAAATGGATTTTCAAAAGAAAAACTGATGCTGATGGTAATGTGACCATCTATAAGGCTCGACTTGTCGCAAAGGGGTTTCGACAAATTCAAGGAGTTGACTACGATGAGACATTCTCTCCCGTAGCGATGCTTAAGTCAGTTAGGATTATGTTAGCAATTGCTGCATATTTCCATTATGAAATATGGCAGATGGATGTCAAAAATGCGTTCCTCAATGGAAATATTGAAGAAGAGTTGTATATGATACAACCTAAGGATTTTGTCGATCCTACGGATGCTAATAAGGTATGCAAACTTCAGCGATCCATCTATGGACTGAAGCAAGCATCCCGGAGTTGGAATCTCCACTTTGATGAGGTGATAAAAGAGTTTGGATTTGTCCAAACTTATGGAGAGGCTTGTATTTACAAGAAAGTGAGTGGGAGCAATGTGGCATTTCTAATATTATATGTGGATGACATATTATTGATTAGAAATGATATAGATCTTTTAAATAGTGTTAAAAGTTATCTAAATAGCAAATTTTCGATGAAAGACCTTGGTGAAGCATCATATATATTAGGCATTAAAATCTATAGAGATAGATCAAGGCACCTAATTGGGCTATCGCAGTGTACATACCTTGATAAGATATTAAAGGAATTTAATATGGACGGAAGTAAGAAGGGGTTCTTACCTATGTTGCAAGGCAAGACATTGAGTAAGACTCAATGTTCGGCTACGGCGGAAGAAAGAGAGATGATGGATAAGATCCCCTATGCCTTGGCCATAGGCTCTATTATGTATGCCATGCTATGTACAAGACCAAATGTGGCACATGCTATTAGTTTGACTAGTAGGTACCATCTGATCCAGGTTCGGAACACTGGATAGCGGTCAAGAACATCCTCAAGTACTTGAGAAGAACTAGGGATATGTTTCTTATATACGGAGGTGAAGAAGAGCTAGTCGCTAAGTGTTATGTCGATGCTAGCTTTGACACTGATCCGGATGACTCTAAGTCTCAATTCGGATACGTATTTCTCTTGAACGGAGAAGCAGTTAGTTGGAGGAGTTCCAAACAATCTGTGGTGGCTGGATTAACGACGGAGGCGGAATATGTTGCTGCTTCAGAAGCGGCGTAGGAAGCGGTTTGGATGAAAGAGTTCATTACGGAACTAGGTGTGGTTCCTAGTGCATTGGACCCAATGGTGATCTATTGTGACAACAATGGAGCCATAGCCAACGCAAAGGAACCAAGGTCTCACAAGAATTCCAAGCATATTAAGCGCCGGTTTCACTCCATCCGCGAGCATGTCAAGGATGGAGATATAAAGATTTTTAAAGTACACATGGACCTAAATGTAGCAGATCCATTGACTAAAGCTCTCCCTAGGGCAAAACATGATCAACACCAAAACTCCATGGGTGTTAGATTTATCACTATGTGAACTAGATTATTGTCTCTAGTGCAAGTGGGAGACTGAAGGAAATATGCCCTGAGAGGCAATAATAAAGTTGTTATTATGTATTCCTTATATATGATAGATGTTTATTTTGCATGCTAGAATTGTATTGATCAGAAACATCAATACATGTGTGTTTAATAAACAAAAAGGGTTCCTAGTTATGCCTCTCTTATAGACTAGCTTGTTGATTAACAAGATGGTCAAGGTTTCCTGATCATGGACATTGGATGTTGTTAATAACAAGGTCACACCTTTGGTGGAATGATGTGATGAACATTCATCCAAAGTATAGCATTACGATCAAGTCATTATGTTTATATTGCTATAACATCATACGAAGTAATCTTTATCCTTAAACCATGAGATCATGTTAATTGCTAACACCTGAAGAGTATCTTGATAACATCAAACATCACACCATAACATGGTGACTATAAAGATGGGTTCAGTACTACGAAGGTGTTATGTTGAGGCTCATGGATCAAGAGTGGAATTTTTCAATCCCGATGATGGATAGATATACTCTGGGCCCTCTCGGTGATATCACATTGAGATAGCTTGCAAGCAAGTGATGTGATCACTAGAATGTTATATCACGGGAACGAGAAAAGAGTGCATGTCGGTAACGAGATCAAACTAGGTATTTGGATACCGATGATCAAATCTCGGACATGTATTATATCATGAGACAAAGGGATTAAATTATAAGCGTTAAAGGTTATCACAATCACAGAAGTCATCGTTGAATATGCAGGAGTCAGTATAGATCTCCAGGTCCCGCTTCCGACTATTGATCTAAGAGGAGTCTCAATCATGTCTACATTATTTGCGAACCGTAGGGTGACACACTTAAGAGTTACCGGACACCATTTTGGAGCACATATGTTTCAGACGGAAGAATTGCAAAGCGCAGGAATTGTTTCGATAGAAACCGGAAATTGTTTCGGGTGAAATTGCAGAAAGTGGTCCTACATGTGATATTGAAATATTGCCAGGGGTTATATGTGAATGTTTGTTAATTAAAGTGATTATCAAAATTCTGAATAAATTTAATAAAAGAGTTTTATTAAATGAGAGAGCATTAAACTTGGAGAATTTTAATGCATTTAAAGTGGGGACTTTAAAAGGGAATGTGAAGAGGCATTTTAATGTGGAGGGGTTACCACCACATGAATGGGGGAGGTGAGGGGTCCCCCCCATGCTCCGTCCATGGAGAGGAGGGGCACCCCTCCTCCTATAAAAGGCCCTCCTCCTCCTCCTTCTTCCTCACACCTCCTTGTGAAGGATCTCTCTCCCCCTCTAGAATTATTCCCCCATGGTCTCAGATTAGTGAGATACATGTTCCCGGTGGCATTTCGTCTAGAAGGAGTTGCTGCTTCCGATGGATCGCTAGAGCGAGGAGGTGGAGGTTGTCCGGTGGCTTGAACGTGTGTGCGAGTACGGATGCGCTGCTGAGTTGCGGCGCTCGGACTTCCTCACGATCTTGAGATCAGGAAGTGAACGACTACATCAACCACGAGTTCCTACTCGTTAACAAAACTCATTGTCTTCGAGGGTAAGTTCTCGTTGGATGTATGTCCACCCGTTGCTTTGTACCTAGTAGATAGATCTTGGCATGTAGTTCTCATCGTAAGAATTTTTTGTTTTCTATGCTGTAGACCCTACAGGGCGACCCCGTGGTGGGATGAGTAAGCCATTCCTGTCCCACCCGGGGGAAGATAGCAATGGAGATGTGGCGCTAGCACCAGGGTGAGCCTGTGGCGATGCGGGACGAAGCGGGAGTGTCGGGCGCTGGTGGCGGTTGCTCGGTGAAGTTGAGCAGGCGATGAAGTCCCGAGGTGGGCCAGATCATCCTCAGCTCAGCCCACCCGGGTGAAGATACCTCGGCCCAGCCGAGTTACACCTGAATCCGGCCAGGAGAGGCCATTCCAGCCTGGAAACGGACTTAGCCAGGCCGAGTTTGGCACAACTCATCCTAGCTACGTTTTTCCCTCTCTTTCGCCTTATTATTTTTATCTTTCCCTCTTTCTATTGAATTATTCAACACTCTATTGAATCACTTGATACACCAACTCTGGGGTACTCGGGGTTACACCCCGACATTAGTCACCGAGGCTATGTGGGACTCACAGAGTCACGCATAGGCTTCATATAAAAATATCTCGAGAGTTGTTCACCGACATATAGTCCTTTTTCTCTATTTTTATATATCATTGGCATGAATTGCCCCAGTATTATCCATCTGCCTGAATTGGCTTATTTTACATATAGTATATACTCTCATCCGAGTTAACTAACCCACAATCTGAGTCATGTGACCTAAATTCGAGGTATATGATCCAAATCTGAGTTATTTGACTCACAATTAGGGTCATATGCTCCAAATCCGAGGTATATGCTCCAAATCTGGGTCATCTGACTCTAATCTGAGTTATATGCTCCAAATTTGAGTCATTTGACTCTAATCCAAGTTATATGACTCGAATCTGAGTCATGTGACCCAAATCTAAGCCATCTGACTCAAATCCGAGGTATATGATCAACGTCCGAGTCATGTGACTTCATACGAGTTATTTGAATTCCAAATCTGAGTCATTGGACATATAGCCTTCATTAGGCAAATTTTGAAATCTGGCCTTCATGGGCTCCGGCCATTTTAATCTTTTTGGGCAAGTCTAGACTTCTGGACTTCATGGGCACTGGTCATATAACCTTTTTGGGTAGTTTTTGTCTTCTGGCCTTTATGGGCGCTGGTGATATAACCTCTTTGGGTAAGTTCAGACGTCTAGCCTTCATGGGAACTGGTCATATAACCCTTTTGGGAAAGTTTACACTTCTGGCCTTCATGGGCACTGGTCATATAACCTCTTTGGGTAAGTTTAGACTTCTGGCCTTCGTGGGCACTGGTCATATAACCTCTTTGGGTAAGTTTAGACTTCTAGCCTTCATGGACATTGGTCATATAACCCTTCTGGGTAATTTTAGACTTCTGGCCTTCATGGGCTCTGGTCGTATAACCTTTGTTGGGCAAATTGACATATAGCCTTCATGGGCACTTGTCATATAACACATTTTTGGGTAAGTTTTGACATCCGACCTTCATCGGCACTTGGTCATATAACCTTGTGGGGCATGTAGCCTTCATGGGCATTTTTATTATAACCCTTTTTGGTTATGTAGCCTTCATGGGCATTTCTCTGATAACCCTTTTTGGGCATGAAGCCTTCATGGGCATCTAGCCTTCATGGGCATTTCTCATATAACCCTTTTTGGGCATGTAGCCTTCATGGCCATGTAGCCTTCATGGGCATTTCTCATATAACCCTTTTGGGGCATGTAGCCTTCATGGACATTTCTCATATAACCCTTTTGGGGCATGTAGCCTTCATGGGCATTTCCCATATAACCCTTTTGGGGCATGTTTTGACTTCTGGCCTTCGTGGGATCTGGTCATATAAGTTCTAATCCGAGTTATCCCATTCGGGTTATATGTTGTTCTCACAATATTTGACGATTGAGCTATAAGGATTTTGATATAGATTTCGATGATATTCGGTTGTGCCGAGATAAATGATGATTTGAGATAGAATTTGATGATAGACCTTTGATATGTTGACCAATTGATTCTGATCATGATTTGGGATATGATATGATGCCATGATACCCCGGCAAACTGATAGAGATGGTAATTTGAGTTATAAGATAACCTAGCAAGCTGAGTTAAATAGTAATGTGAGGTATAAGATAACCTGGCAAGATGAGTTAAATAGTTATCCGAGGTATGAGATAACCTGGCAAGCTGAGTTAGATAGTAATCCGAGGTATAATATAACCTGGCAAGCTGAAGTAAAGAGTAATCCGAGGTATAATATAACCTGGCAAGATAAAGTAAAGAGTAATCCGAGGTATAAGATAACCTCACAAGCTGAACTAAAGAGTAATTCAAGTTAAAGATAAACTGGCAAGCTAAAGCAAATACCAATCTGAGTTATAAGATAACCTGGCAAGCTAAAGCAAATACCAATCCGAGTTAAAGATACACTGGCAAGCTGAAGCAAGTACCAATCCGAATTCAAGATACCCTGGCAAGCTGAAGCAAATACCAATCTGAGTTATAAGATAACTAGGCAAGCTGAGTTAGACATTAATCTGAGTTATAATATAATTAGACAAGCTGAGTTAAATAGTAATCCGAGTTATAAGATAACTAGGCAAGCTGAAGCAAATACCAATCCGAGTTAAAGGTAACCTGGCAAGCTGAAGCAAATACCAATCCGAGTTAAGGTGAGTTGCGATGACTTGGTAAGTTTCCTTATCAATGGACATCTCAAAATGACATAGCTAGTCAATAGGTACAAATAATAGATGACGTTATGTAGTAATAGAAGACATAGCTAAAAGACATATAGAGGGTGACATATGTGAGATCATGGTGAAAGGACATTTACTGTCCTAATCTATTTTGGTGTTCGTTAACAACATAAGGATCTTTCTACTATGTGTTAATGTCTACATGTCAATCTAATGAAAAGAGAAAAGGCCATAACATAGTGAGAAATTCCCTAGAGAAAACTGAGGTTTCCTGAAGAATCCTGACCGGAGTCTCCGGTGTGCAGATACCGGAGTCTCCGATGTGGTCCGGAGTTTCCCCGAAAGTCCCTGGACTGGACTCAAGATGCTGCCCAGGGTCATTCTGTGAGGGGGTCCGAAGGCAGACTAGATATTGTCTAGAATCTCCGGTGTGGTCTCTCAGACTGGAGTCTCCGGTGTGGAAACACCAGAGTCTCTGGTGTCCCTAGTCTAGAGTTCCTATCAAAGTCCCCGGAGTGAGTGACAAGACAAAGCCCAGGTCACTCAGTATGGTGGTACGGAGATGGATCGGAGTTTCCGGTCTGCTAGATCGGAGTCTCTGGTGTGGAAGGTCTCCAACGGGCAGAAAACGGTCAGCAGTTGTGGAGGCTATAAATAGAGGACCTCATCTTCTACCTCCAGCTGCTTGTTCTAGAAAATAAAAGCATCACCATTAGAGCCACCAAAACTCCAAGATCTCTTCATCCAACTGATGGCTCAGTGTTGATGTAGAGCTCGTTGGGAACCCCAAGAGGAAGGTATGATGAGCACAGCAGCAAGTTTCCCTCAGTTATGAAACCAAGGTTTAATCGAACAAGTAGTAGCAAGGAAACACCCCAAAGGTGTTGCTAGCTGAGCCTTGGCAGGGTGCACTACCGGTGCTAGTAGCAACGTGGAGACCTGCACAACACAACCTTAGAACTTTGTCCCCAACTTGCGATGAGGTTGTAAATCTCACCGTGTTTTGCGGAAAACAAAGGATTAAATGTATCGAATGGAAAGAAGCAATAGTTTGCAGAAAGTAAACACAAAGCAGTAAACAGTTTGTAGATTGTATGTAAAGAAAAGGACCCGGATCCATAGTTCACTAGAGGTGGCTCTCCTTGATAGATAACATGCTGGGTGAACAAATTATAGCGGGGCAATTGACAAACATCGAGAAAGCATACAAGCATATACTACTCATCTTGACTCCTTTGAGATTGGATTGGGTATTACAACATTATACATAGACCGCCATCCAACTGCATCTATGACTAATAATCCACCTTCAGGTTATCATCTGAACCCCCTCCAGTATTAAGTTGCAAGCAACGGATAATTGCATTATGAATTGCGTGTAAAGTAAACAACATGATTGTTCTATGAACAAAGGATTGTTGTTTTCTCCCTAGTAGCAACAACACATCTAGTACCTTAGAGATTTACATCACTTCCCAGTTACGAGGCATGAACCCACTATCGAGCATAAATACTAACTCTTGGAGTTGCTAGCATCTACTTGGCCAAGATAGCTACTAACAACGGAAAGCATGCAAGGTCACAAATAACAAAGACATGATAGAATCAATAATCAATCTGAAATAGCATCTCAATATCCATCGGATCCTCGCAAACACAACATGTAGAATTACAAATAGATGATCTTGATCATGAACGGAGCTCACAAGATCTAGACATGAAAGCACAAAGGAGGATAACCAGCCATCTAGCTACTACATGGATCCGTAGTCCAAGGATGAACTACTCACACATCACACCGGAGGCTTGCATGGTGATGAAGAAGGCCTCCAGGGTGAATTCCCCTCTTCGGCAGGGTGCCGGGAAGAGCTTCAGATCCCTCCCGATCTAGGGATGGATATGACGACGGCTACAGACTCTTTTGTGGATTTTTGATCGGGTACTTAGGGTTTTCGTCCCGAGGGCATCTTATAGGCAGAAGGAGAGGCCGAGGGGGTGCTGGGGTCAGCCAGACCACCCCCTGGCGCGGGCCAGGCCTGGCCACGCGACCAGGTGGTGTGGCCGGCTCCCAGCCCTTCTCCGTCTCGTATTCTGGCATGTGATGACTTCCGGAAAAATAGGCCCTTTGGCTTTTGTCCCGTCCAATTCCTTGAATATTCATTTTCTGACTTTCCTGGAACCAAAAACAACAGAAAACAGGCAGCTGGCACTATGGCTCTTGTTAATAGGTTAGTCCAAGAAATCATATGAAAAGTACTCTAAAGTGTGGACAAAACACAAGAAAGTGGATAAAACCAAGCATGTAACATAAAAATTAGAGATACATTTGCAATGTATCAACATCCCCAAGCTTAACTCCTGCTCGTCCTCGAGTAGGTAAGTGATAAAAAGAAAGAATAATTTTTGAGGTGACATGCACCATCAAAGACTTGATCAACGTATTTGTAAAACATTCAAAGCTGGGATCATAGTACTTCAATCATAACATGAAAGACAAAGTTCTAGCAATAAGACAAAGAAACTATGATGCAACATGAAAAGGCACAAACAAAAGATTCATGAATAACAATGCTTTGCAAGACGTTTGTTTGTTTCACATAAAGAAAACATAGCATAATAGTATTCAGCTTGTCCCTCATAGAGTAGCAAATATAAATGCATAGGACACCTTCAAAGTTCATAAGAGTGACTAGATACAAAATAGTTTAAAACAAGCAATATCAAGTTATGCATCAATCAAATAGTCTTGGGACAATGCACATAGAACTAAGAATGGCCACTATGCTCTCAAAGTAGGTGCATAAAGGTAGAAGATGGAGACTCAATATAATGGTGGAAGAAAGGCCTTTATAAAAGGAAGTAGGGATTCAAGTCTCATAAAGAGCTTCCAAAATTATGGTACTTATAGCTTTTAGCTCTCATTGCCCCTATCATAAGCATCTTGAAGGTGGTTAAGGTTAAAGTGACACAACTAAGAGGATATGCTTGACAAGTTATAAACTGAAATCTCATGTCCCTTACTTACGAAGACCGAACCTCATGCTACTCAACTTTAGTCACGAGTAAGCTCTTGTCATTGTAAGTGCATGTGTATCATAAAGAACCGCCAACGGGGTACCCCTTGCACATGATACAGGAGCTATCCCATAATCAAAATAACAAGGCAAGCAGACAATGAGCATCCCAGCGATCTTTTTATTTGCTATTTGCATAGGTTTTTATTGAGGATGCTTCATAGAGTGCTCATTAAAATAGTGCTGCAAGTTTCCACCATGATTAGGCATGGCTTAGGCTAGCGGCCTAGGCGTTTCTCTAACACACATACAAACTCCATGATCTTACAAGTTCCACTTTTATTTCACACCGTTGGGATCCATAAGCAAAAGAACATGATATCAACGGGGTACAAAGTACAAGTGCAATGTTGAAAGCGTTCCCCATGATACATGGTTCTGCTAATTTCAACTTATAAAGCACAAGAATATACGCAACAAAGAAGGACCCAATGGTTCAAGTTTATAGATGCAAAAAAGTAAAGTGTGCAATCAAGTTCGTGAGAGCTTTAATTACTAGTTTTCTCATAACAAGTTTAATTTGGAAGGTAAACAAAAGCATGAATATACTTGGAATAGCATAAGCTAGTAGGTAGGTATGGTGGACTCTTTGGAATAACTTGGTTTAGGGAGTTGGATGCATGAGTGGAACTCATACTTGGTTGTGGAGGCTAGCAAAAGACTGGGAGCGACAAACTAAGAGAGCAATAATGGGCATAATCATGCAAAGCGACAAAACATCATTGATCAAAGCATAAAGTGATACTACAAGTTGAAAACTAAAGGATCATAAAGGCTTATGGTGACTTAAGATAGTCATAACATGGTGTGAGCATGCGCCAAGTCAACCCAAATAAAGCATCAAAGGGGAATACCACTATACTATGCTTTAATATGCTAAAACAACACATGATTCATCCAAGGAACATTAAGCAATCTCAATTGTTTATAACAAGTCATGCTACAGCAAAGAATACTAAGCATACAGCCAAAACAGTATCAAGCATGGCATGACAAAGCATAGGCAACAGTCAAAAACGAGGTCTTTTTACCACATAAGCATGAACTTTCCTACTCTTTTCCAAACCAAACCAAACTATTTGCAAACCAATGTATGAAAGAGGGGGTCCAACCAATTTATTCAGAAAACTAAGCAAACAAAAGCAAACGAAAAACCAAAACAAAAATGAAAAAGAAGACGCTCCAAGAACAATACAACTGTGCATGAAACAATAAAAATGAAGCGTTTGGAAGAAATCTGGGATTTTTATTGATGAAGAAGGGGATGCCTTGGGCATCCCCAAGCTTTGACGCTTGTACTTTTTGGATATTTCTTGGGGTGACACGCATGGAATCCCCAAGCTTGAACTTTAGTCCATCCTTCATCTCATTACTCATTCCTTCCATACACCTAATTTTTTTTCCTTCATACAAAACTTCACACAATCTTTATTAGCAACATTAGTGCACGCAAGATAAATAAATCTTAAGAATCAGTTCTAACACCAAATAAACTCCCATTATAACACTAGATACTGTAGCACTTCCCTCAAAAAGCTCAATTCCCCAAAAAAACTCAAAAAGGAACCAATAAGAAGCAAATGCAGAAAATGGCAGAAATCTGTCAAAACAGACCAGCAGGTAAAGACGGATTTTTTCGAAGCCCTTCTGTTGCTCAAATAAAAAAGTATTGAACTAACGAAAGTTAGATAACAACCTGGGACAGAAGCACAAAAATTCACGCCTCAAAAATACGTTCAGAGATTTTACACGAATTTTTACGGTGAAGCACAGAAATCTGTTTCAGGACAACAACTTTCCCAGTCATTACTTTTCTCTCATTAGAGGTTACTCTTGGCACAAAAAGCAAATAAAAAGGATAAGGGGCAGTTATTACAGAAGTAATAACTTCCAAGACTCATCTAAAACTTTTGGGTTATCTCCCAATAAGTACTTTTCTTTAACGCCTTTAAGTTAGGCATAAGAAGCAAGAAAGAATCAAGTATTTTGAAATGAAGAAGCATTAAGACCAAATTTCTTACCCTTACCTCTCTTACTTTTATTCTTAACCTTGGGAAAAATATGATTGTTTGGTGGAGAAGAAAGGTGCATGGTCCCCTTTCCCACATCTATTATTGCTCCAAGGAGTTCTAATAGGGACCTTTCAAGTGTAATTTGTCCTTTTCCTGCACATTCAATAACAAGATAATCAGTAGAAATCATTTTCCCAAGAATCTTTGTAAACACTCCCTCAGCTATTCCAATAGGTAATATGGTAGCATTATTAGCAAGAGATATTTCTTTTCCTCCTTCAGTAAGCCCCCAAGTATTCAAAGATTCATAAATATCTTTGGGCATAAGACAAAATTCAGACATGATATCACAACGAGCTTGAAAAGTTTCAGTGTTTATCTCAATCTTTACTGTAGGGAGCCACTTTGATGGTTCAGAATTTATGGGAACATAATTGTGATGCTCCCTAAGCGTATTATAGCAATCTTTTAAGCTAGCAGTGTTAGTCTCAAGAGTGTTCAATCTAGCAAATATTCTTGCGAAAGAAATATCAGTTTGGCTAGGCAAGTTGTAAGTGAGGATCAATTTCTTTATAGCATTAATAGCATCATCCTCATTACATTGGAGGAAATCTCCTCCCACAATAGCATCTAAAGCATATCTATAACAAAGAGCAATTCCAAGGTAAAAACTGCTAAGGAACAAGCTTTAAGTCATTTTAGGCTCAGTTTTTTCATGTAGATCAGAGATTCTAGACCAAGCTTCCTTGAAGCTTTCCTCAATTCCTTGTTTAAAAGTGAAAATCATTTCCTCGGGTGACATAGTGATTGGAGCAAGGCTAGACATAATGGCAACTTAGGATAGGAACTAATTTTTTTTGTGTTTTTGAATAAGAAAGCAAACTAGTAAAACTATTTTTTTGTGTGTTTTTGATAACGAAACAAGCAAACAAAACAAAAAGAAACTAAGCAAAACAAAAATAACAAAGTAAAGAGATTGGTTATGAGGGACTCCCCTTGTGAAGATGTCCTTGACTCCCCGACAACGGCGCCAGAAAAATGCTTGATGGCTCAGTGTTGATGTAGAGCTCGTTGGGAACCCCAAGAGGAAGGTATGATGAGCACAACAGCAAGTTTCCCTCAGTTATGAAACCAACGTTTAATCGAACCAGTAGGAGCAAGGAAACACCCCAAAGGTGTTGCTAGATGAGCCTTGGCAGGGCGCACTACCGGTGCTAGTAGCAACGTGGAGACCTGCACAACACAACCACAGAAGTTTGTCCCCAACTTGCGATGAGGTTGTCAATCTCACCGTGTTTTGGGGAAAACAAAGGATTAAACGTATTGAATGGAAAGAAGCAATAGTTTGCAGAAAGTAAACACAAAGCAGTAAATAGTTTGTAGATTGTATGTAAAGAAAAGGACCGGGATCCATAGTTCACTAGAGGTGGCTCTCCTTGATAGATAACATGCTGGGTGAACAAATTATAGCAGGGCAATTGACAAACATCGAGAAAGCAATACATGCATATACTAATCATCTTGACTCCTTTGGAACTTGATTGGGCATTACAACATTATACATAGACCGCCATCCAACTGCATCTATGACTAATAATCCACCTTCAGGTTATCATCCGAACCCCCTCCAGTATTAAGTTGCAAGCAATATATTATTGCTTTACGAATTGCGTGTAAAGTAAACAATACAATTGTTCTATGAACAAAGGATTGTTGTTTTCTCCCTAGTAGCAACAACACATCTAGTACCTTAGAGATTTCTGTCCCTTCCCCAGATTACCAGAGGCATGAACCCACTATCGAGCATAAATACTAACTCTTGGAGTTGCTAGCATCTACTTGGCTAAGATAGCTACTAACAACGGAAAGCATACAAGATCACAAATAACAAAGACATGATAGAATCAATAATCAATCTGAAATAGCATCTCAATATCCATCGGATCCCCACAAACACAACATAAAGAATTACAAATAGATGATCTTGATCATGAACGGAGCTCACAAGATCTAGACATGAAAGCACAAAGGAGGAGAACCAGCCATCTAGCTACTACATGGATCCTTAGTCCAAGGATGAACTACTCACGCATCACACCGGAGGCTTGCATGGTGATGAAGAAGGCCACCAGGGTGAATTCCCCTCTCCGGCAGGGTGCCGGGAAGAGCTTCAGATCCCTCCTGATCTAGGGATGGAGATGACGGTGGCTATAGACTCTTTCATGGATTTTTGATCGGGTACTTAGGGTTTTCATCCCGAGGGCATCTTATAGGCGGAGGGAGAGGCCGAGGAGGTGCTGGGGTCGGCCAGACCACCCCCTGGCGCGGGCCAGGCCTGGCCGCGTGGCCAGGTGGTGTGGCCGGCCCCCAGCCCTTCTCCGTCTCGTATTCTGGCATCTGATGACTTCCGGAAAAATAGGCACTTTGGCTTTTGTCCCGTCCAATTCCGAGAATATTCATTTTTTGACTTTCCTAGAACCAAAAACAGTAGAAAATAGGCAGCTGGCACTGTGGCTCTTGTTAATAGGTTAGTCCAAGAAATCATATGAAAAGTACTCTAAAGTGTCGATAAAACATAAGAAAGTGGATAAAACCAAGCATGGAACATCAAAAATTATAGATACATTTGCAATGTATCACCAACCACCCAAAGTCACTGGTCTTTGGGGAATCGAAGGAGGAGACCTTGAGCTACAGCTTCACCAAGAGAGATCTTCATTTCCCCATCATTCACTTGAGGGCCCCTTGCTCTAGGATTTCATTGGAAACCCTAAGCCTTGTTTTGGTTCTTACAAGCTTGTCTTTGATTGTTGTGACAACTTGCTTGGATTTGGGAGCCTCCAATTAAGTTATGCATGTGTGCCTCGAACTTGTTTTAAGGGTGCCGACTACCACCTTGAAGGTTTACGATATAGTGGAAGCGTGAATCGATCCCTTTCGTGTGAGGTTCACCGGAGAACAAGGGAGGCCTCTCATGACGTTGGTGGTTTGATACCACCCTCTCTCCAAACGCAGACGTACTTCCCCTCGAAAGGAAGGAACTACGAGAAATAAACCTTGTGTCTCCACGTGCTTCATTTCGGTTACTTCTATCCTTACCGCACCTTAATTTATCTTGTTCTTGCTTAGTCAGTTGTGCTAGGTTGGCATAGGTAAATTCACCTTTGTTGCACATCTAGAGAATTTAACTTTTTTGTCAAACCCTAACTTGAATAAGAGTAAAATTTAAAGTAGCACCTATTAACCCTCCTTTAGGTGACCATACAATCCTTTTAATTGGTATCAGAGCCTCGACTCTTTTTTCGGGCTTAACTGCCTAAGGGAATATGGTCAACCTAGAGGAAGGTGGAGAGGGTGAGGCTAGCACGTCGGTAACCATGGTAGATCTCAAGAAGTTGGAAACAAGCTTGATCTCTACCTTGGGCAACAAAATCCAATAGTTGCGTCAACTAGTTGAACAACTTGTTAAAGAAAAGTCAGCCTCACCACCTCCCTCTCCTGAGGAAACACCTCCCAACCCTAAGGTAAATGCTCCGGCTAAGCCAACGGGTGAAGAAGTGGGGGGATGAACATAATTCCACTAACTCCACCATCAAAAAGGGTGATGGGAAGGAAGAGCACCATGCGGTTCCCGGATGGTACTCTCCCGATCCCCCGATCCCTCATCCCCATATAAATAATAGAGGTGACCCACCCAAGTTAGCTGCACATTCTTTTGCTCAATGGCAAGTTTTGATGAAATCTCATGTACACAGCTCTTGCATTGACTTGTGGAACATTATTGAAGAAGGACTCAAAATTGAGGATCCAACCAACTTAACAAGAAGGGAAGTGGTTAATTGTCAACTCATTGCCACCTCCTTGCACATGATTCAACTTGGGTTGGGGCCAAATGACTTCCCCACATTGAGCACTTTAATACCGCCAAGGAAGCTTGGGATGCTCTCACTGATTTATTTGTTGGGAACGAGAGCATGAGAAGAAATATATATGCTGTGTTGAGCAATGAAGCCGAAGGCTTCTATATGAAGGATGGTGAGGATCATTAAGACATGTACCGAAGACTCAAATTCACTGCCACCGCCTTCAGAAATGTTGGTGACTCTCATATTGATGATGCTTGGATCAAGAGAAAGTATGTGAGTGTACTCATGCCCTTCGATCCCACTGAATTGAAGAGTCTCCAGGGAAGACACAAGTACCATCTCATGACATCCAATAAAATTATGCCAGAGATGGTCGCCTTCAAGGTTGCTACCAAGAATGCCAAAGATGCCCGAGCTCGTGCCATTGGAATCGGTAGTGATGTCAATCTTGCCTTGAAGGCCAAGGTTGTGGAGTATGAAGAAAATAAGGAAGTGATGATGCACTCTCTATGAGCCACCCCGAAGATGTCAAGGTCGCTCATGGTGAATACATGGCTTTCTATGCTAGAAACTTTTGGAAAGATCCTGCCACTAAAATGGTAAAAGAAGAGTCGAGATGTCTCTATAGATTAGAAGCTAGTATCTCCAGTTTTATGAGAGAAAGAAGAGGAAGAATCAGCGGAACATCCTAGCCAAATTTGTGTATCAATCCGATAAAAAACAAAACATATTTCCACCAAGCATAGAATTTTAAGGAGAACTCTAGGTCGATGGCTACACGGAAATACTGCGTGCAACGACGACCGGAGCATCCCCCAATCAACCCGATGATCGCAAATGGGTCGGTCGATCCGGTGGCACGAACCAATTCATCTTAAGTAGTTCCTAGTAGGAAGGAGTAAGCTATTTCAGGATAGGAGCCAGCTTCTTTGTGATATGTTGCAAACGTATCCATAATTTTTGATGTTCCATGCTTGGTTTTATCTACTTTCTTATGTTTTGTCCACACTTTGGAGTAATTTTCATATAATTTCTTTGTTCATAGAACAATTGTATTGTTTACTTCACACGCAATTCGTAATACAATTATCCGTTTCTTGCAACTTAATACTGGAGGGGGTTTGGATGATAACCTGAAGGTGGATTATTAGTCATAGATGCAGTTGGATGGCGGTCGATGTATAATGTTGTAATGCTCAATCGAATCTCAAAGGAGTCAAGATGAGTAGTATATGCTTGTATGCTTTCTCTATGTTTGTCAATTGCCCCGCTGTAATTTGTTCACCCGACATGTCATCTATCTTAAGGAGAGCCACCTCTAGTGAACTATGGACCCCGGTCCTTTCTTTTACTATCAACCTAAAATCAACTGTTTACTGTTTGGTGTTTACTTTCTGCAAACTATTACTTTCTTCCACTCGATACGTTTAATCATTTGTTTTCAGCAAAACCGGTGAGATTCACAACCTCATCGCAAGTTGGGACAGAGTTCTGTGGTTGTGTTGTGCAGGTCTCCATGTTGCTGCTGGCACCGGTAGTGCGCCCTACCAAAGTTCAGCTAGCTAAACCTTTGGGGTGTTTCCTTGCTCCTACTGGATTGATAACCTTGGTTTCGTAACTGAGCAAAAACTTACTGCTGTGCTCATCATACCTTCCTCTTGGGGTTCCCCAACGAGCTCGTTAATACACGAGTCAACAAGTACTTTTTCTAGCGCCGTTGCCGGGGAGTCAAGGACATCTTCACAAGGGAGTCCCTCATAACCAATCTCTTTACTTTGTTATTTTTGTTTTGCTTAGTTTATTTTTGCTTTGTTTGCTTGTTTCTTTATCAAAAACACAAAAAAATTAGTTCCTACTATAGTTGTTATTTTAATTGGTCTATTATTTTCTGGCTTTATCATGGTTTCTATCAACCGTTGGTTTCTTTGAAACTGAATCTTATTGGCAAGGTGGGTTCATGGAAGAACAAAAATATTATTATAAGGAACACCGCTTGTCACAAAAGGGAAACACTTATGGGAACAAATTGATAAATTGTATACCATTGCTATAAGCGTGTGCTCTACTTATAATATTACTTATTGCTTTGATAAATCTTGTTGCTGTAGGAGGTATAAACACCTCCCTTTTCAATGTGAGTATAATGATAATGTTACCATATCTTCTTATGTTAAAGGGAATTATGAATTTTATGATGTGGAACAAATTGAAGAATTTATTGCTTGGAAGGGTGCATTTGAACTTGCTAGTTTGCTTGAAAATACTGATGATTCACCTTATCAATATGAGGTTTATGATATACTTAAATTTTTCTTTGATATTACAAGGTAGAAAATGGCTATATTCTTGAATAACTTAATAGATGCTCTCCACTAGCGGAAGAGACTAATGCCTTGCAGGAGCCTATGGAAGAAGAAATTACTGAAACTGGAAGCTCATTGGATGAAAAAGAGGAGGAGAGTGATGATCAAGAGGAGGAAGAATGGATCTACCCATTCTTACCTTCTAATGAGAGTAACTCTTTACCCCTTACAATATTTGATTGTCCCCCATGCTTACTAAAGGAGGATGAATGTTATGTTCCCGAGGATTCTTTTGAAAATGTTTATAATAAAGCTCTAGTGCTTGTAGATCATGAAAAGCATGCTTTATGTGATAGTTATATTTTTGAGTTTATTCATGAGGCTACTGAAAATTATTATGAGAGAGGAAAATATGGTTCTAGAAGTTTTCATGGTATTGAAACACCTCTCTATGTGCTGAAAGTTTTGAAGTTACTCTTGTTTTATCTTCCTATGCCTGTCACTTTGTTCTTTGCGACTTTATTTGCATACAAGATTCCTATGCATAGGAAGTGGGTTAGACTTAAATGTGTTTTGAATTTGCTTCTTGATGCTCTCTTTTACTTCAATTCATATTTCTTATGTGAGCATCTTCTCAAACTATTATGCCTAACTTAAAGGCGTTAAAGAAAAGTACTTATTGAGAGATAACCCAAAAGTTTTAGATGAGTCTTGGAAGTTATTACTTCTGTAATAACCGCTCCTTATCCTTCTTATTTGATTTTTGTGCCAAGAGTAACCTCTAATGAGAGAGAAGTAATGATTGGGAAAGTTGCTATCCCGAAACAGATATCTATGCTTCACCGTAAAAATTCGTGTAAAATCTCTGTACATCCTTTGAGGCGTGAATTTTTGTTATTCTGCCCAGGTTGTTATCTAACTTTCGTTAGTTCAACACTTTTCGATTTGAGCAACAGAAGGTCTTCGAAAAAATTCGTCTTTACCTGCTGGTCTGTTTTAACAGATTTCTGCCATTTTTTGCATTTGCTTCTTGTTGGTTCCTTTTTGAGTTCTTTTGGGGAATTGAGATTTTTGAGGGAAGTGATATAGTAGCTTGTGTTTTAATGGAAGTTTTATTGGTGTTGGAACTGAACCTAAAGACTTATTATCTTGAGTGCACTATTGTTGCTAATAAAGATTGTGTGAAGTTTTGTATGAAGGAAAAATTTCAGGTGTATGGAAGGAATGAGTAATGAGATGAAGGATGGACTAAATCTCAAGCTTGGGGATGCCACGCGTGTCACCCCAAGAAATATCCAAGAAGTACAAGCGTCAAAGCTTGGGGATACCCAAGGCATCCCCCTCTTCATCAATAAATATCCCAGGTTTCTTCCAAACGCTTCATTTTTATTGTTTCATGCATAGTTGTGTTGTTCTTGGAGCGTCTTTTTCGTTTTCGTTTTGGTTTTGTTTACTTTGTTTGCTTAGTTTGCTGAATAAATTGGTTGGACCCCCTCTTTCATACATTGGTTTTCAAATAGTTTGGTTTGGATTGGAAAAGAGTAGGAAAGTTCGTGCTTAAGTGGTAAAGAGAGCTTGTTTTTGACTGTGGCCTATGCTTTGTCATGCCATGCTTGATATTGTTTTGGCTTTATGCTTAGTATTATTTGTTGTAGCATGACTTGTTATAAACAATTGAGATTGCTTAATGTGCCTTTGAAGAATCATGCGTTGTTTTAGCATATTAAAGCATAGTATTGTGGTATTCTCCTTTGATGCTTTATTTGGGTTGACTTGGCGCATGCTCACACCATGTTATGATTATCCCAAGTCACCATAGCCTTTATGATCCTTTAGGTTTCAACTTGTAGTATCACTTTATGCTTTGATCAATGATGTTTTGTCGCTCTGCATGATTATGGCCATTATTGCTCTCTTAGTTTGTCGCTCCCAGTCTTTTGCTAGCCTCCACAACCGAGTATGGGTTCCACTCATGCATCCAACTCCTTAAACCAAGTTATTCCAAAGAGTCCACCATACCTACCTACTATCATATGCTATTCCAAGTATATTCATGTTTTTATCTACCTTCTGAATTAAACTTGTTATGAGAAAACTAGTGATTAAAGCTCTCACGAACTTGATGGCACACTTTAATTTTCCTGCCCTTAATAAACTTGAACCATTGTGTCGTCTATGTTGTATATGCTTGCACTTATTTGTTGGGGATTAGCAGAACCATGCTGTCATGGGGAACGCTTTCAACATTGCACTTGTACTTTGTGCGTAGTTGATATCATGCTCTTTTATCTATGGATGTCGTCGGTGTGAAATGAAAGGGGAGCTTGTAAGTCCATGGAGTTATGTATATGTGTTAGAGAAACGCCTAGGCCACTGGTCTAATCCATCCTGTCATGGTGGAAACCTACAGCGTAACCATAATGAGCTGTCTATGAAGCATTCTTCTTATAAAAAAAGAGTCAGATATTGAGAAAAAAGAGAAAAAGAAAATAAAGGGGATTATGAAAAGAGGAAAGAGAGAAAAAAAGCACGATATTCCCATGGTAAATAAGAAGATTGCTGAGATGCTCGTTGTCTGCTTGCCTTGTCATTTTGATATGGGGATTCTTCCATATCATCAGGCAAGGGATACCCCGTTGGCGGTTTTCTATGATACACATGTACTTACGATGACAAGAACTTACCGGTGACTAAACTTGAGTAGCATGAGGAGCGACCCTCGTATTCAAGGGACATGAGATTTCCAACGTATACTTCGTCATGCATATACACCATAGTTTTTTCACTTTAACCTTAATCACTTCAAGATGCTTACGATAGGGGCAATGAGAGCGGAAAGCTATTAAGTACCATAATTTTTGGAAAGTCTTTATGAAACTTGAATCCCTACTTCCTTCTATGAAGGCCTTTCTTCCACTTTTATATTGAGTCTCCACCTTCTACCTTTATGCACCTACTTTGAGAGCATAGTGGCCATTCTTAGTTCTATGTGCATTGTCCCAAGACTTGTTGATTGATGCATAGCTTTGATATTGCTTGTCCTTAAACTATTTGTATCTAGTCACTCTTATAAACTTTGAAGGTGTCATATGCATTTATGTTTGCTACTCTATGAGGGACAAGCTGAATGCCACTATGCTATGTTTTCTTTATGTGAAACAAACAAACGTCTTGCAAAGCATTGTTATTCGTGAATCTTTTGTTTGTGCCTTTTTATGTTGCAACATAGTTTCTTTGTCTTATTGCTAGAATTTTGTCTTTCATGTTATGATTGAAGTACTATGATCCTAGCTTTGAATGTTTTATAAATACTTTGATCAAGTTTATGATGGTGCATGTCACCTCAAAAATTATTCTTTCTTTTTGTCACTTACCTACTCGAGGATGAGCAGGAGTTAAGCTTGGGGATGTTGATACGTTGCGAACGTATCCATAATTTTTGATGTTCGATGCTTGGTTTTATCTACTTTCTTATGTTTTTTCCACACTTTAGAGTACTTTTCATATGATTTCTTGGCCTAACCTATTAACAAGAGCCACAGTGCCAGCTGCCTGTTTTCTGCTGTTTTTGGTTCCAGGAAAGTCAGAAAATGAATATTCTCGGAATTGGACGGGACAAAAGCCAACGTCAGTTTTTCACCGAGGGACACCTGGAGCTAGAATACGAGACGAAGAGGGGCTGGGACCTGGCCACATCACCTGGCCACGCGGCCAGGCCTGGCCTGCGCTAGGGGGTGGTCTGGCTTCCCCAGGCACCCCCTCGGCCTCTCCTTCCGCCTAGAAGTTGCCTCCATTATAGAATCCCTAAGTACCCGATCAAAATTCCACGAAAGAGTATGTAGCCGCTGTCATCTCCATCCCTAGATCGGGAGGGATCTGAAGCTCTTCCCGGCACCCTGCCGGAGAGGGGAATTCACCCTGGAGGCCTTCTTCATCATCATGCAAGCCTTCGGTGTGATGCGTGAGTAGTTCATCTCTGGACTACGGGTCCATGTAGTAGCTAGATGGCTAGTTCTCCTCCTTTGTGCTATCATGTTTAGATCTTGTGAGCTCCGTCCATGATCAAGATCATCTATTTGTAATTCTGCATGTTGTGTTTGCGGGGATACGATGGATATTGAGATGCTATTTCAGATTGATTATTGATTCTATCATGTGTTTGTTATTTGTGATCTTGCATGCTTTCCGTTGTTAGTAGCTATCTTGGCCAAGTAGATGCTAGCAACTCCAAGAGTTAGTATTTATGCTCGATAGTGGGTTCATGCCTCTGGTAATCTGGGGAAGTGATAGAAATCTCTAAGGTACTAGATGTGCTATTGCTACTAGGGAGAAAACAACAATCCTTTATTCATAGAACAATCACATTGTTTACTTTACACGCAATTCATAATGCAATTATCTGTTGCTTGCAACTTAATACTGGAGGGGGTTCAGATGATAACCTGAAGGTGGATTATTAGTCATAGATGCAGTTGGATGGCGGTTTATGTATAATGTTGTAATGCCCAATCGAATCTCAAAGGAGTCAAGATGAGTAGTATATGCTTGTATGCTTTCTCGATGTTTGTCAATTGCCCCGCTGTAATTTGTTCACCCAACATGTCATCTATCTTAAGGAGAGCCACCTCTAGTGAACTATGGACCTCGGTCCTTTCTTTTACTATCAACCTAAAATCAATTGTTTACTGTTTTGTGTTTACTTTCTGCAAACTCTTACTTTCTTCCACTCGATACGTTTAATCCTTTGTTTTCAGCAAAACCGGTGAGATTGACAACCTCATCGCAAGTTGGGGACAGAGTTCTGTGGTTGTGTTCTGCAGGTCTCCACGTTGCTGCTGGCACCGGTAGTGCGCCCTGCCAAAGTTCAGCTAGCTACACCTTTGGGGTGTTTCCTTGCTCCTACTAGATTGATAACCTTGTTTTTATAACTGAGGGAAAACTTACTGCTGTGGTCATCATACCTTCCTCTTGGGGTTCCCCAACGAGCTCGTTAATACACGAATCAGCACTATGCATCTGTAGACACCCCAAGTTCACCACAACAGCCCAAAAGAAAAACCACTTGGAAGTCCGAGGACCTTTAGTACTGTACCGAACTAGCAGCCTTCGCGCCAAGCGACGACCGCCCTTGTCCCTTTCCTTTTTCCATTTAGCGTACTTCTTAGCTTTGTTCCATCAGTCTAAGGCAAAGCATAAGTGGTTTGCCTACCTTACCCACTTGATGAAAGGGAATGAACTTCGTTTCCTTGGTGGCTTTCCCCTCCTATCATGTTTGAGCCTATGTTCACCCGGGGCCCAAAAAGGAGATTTCCGGAATGCCTGCTGACGTTCACATAAGGGTCTCTCCGAGTTTCAACTACTAAGTGAAGTTAACTAGCACTTCAGCTAAATAGATTCTGATCAAGCAAGTAGGAGAAGGTGGTCCTTTCATCTATCCATCTGCTCCATGCTCTATAGCCTAAGGGTTCTTGATACGATTCCTTATTTTTTATCTTCATGTAACCTTCAGAATAATTTTTTGGTTGTACGAACCAAAAGGCGACAATCTCCCTCCGACAAAAGCATACTTTTTGCCCTTGGAGGTTGGGACAGAAATAAAGCAGGTTTTGCTTCTGCTTCCTTCGAGCTACCAAACTCTTTCGTCAAGTGTGGGTCAAGTTCCCTCATTATTTCTTTACTTCCCCTTTGGGGCACGAAAAGATGGACTAGGACTTAAGGGAGAGGATAACCCCTGTTTCTAGCTTACCTTCAACGAGTGAGGGCTATTCCCATTCCTTACTTTGATCTGACCCTGTTCCCTGACTAGTTTGCTTGCTCACTAGAAGAGTCAAGCGAGAGCAGCTATTCAGGGGTGTGGAAAGAGCAGCTGTGAAAAGCGGAAAAACCATCAAAAAACAACGATTGCTCGTGAAGGTTTCCATAGAAAGATCCCCTGGTTCTGCAAAGCTCTACCCGTCTTGTGAGGAGTCAAAGGATGATGTTACATACCCAATTTCAATCTTAGAGTGGCAAGGTTTATGTTGATAATCAGCTTTCGAGTAGCTGATGTGTCAAATCTATACATAGAACAACGGCTATTTGTAATTCTACTTGAAATATTTCTTCCTAAGTTTAGTGAGGTGAGATAAGTCTAGAGAGACCTTGACTCTTTCAGGGAAAGGAGGGAGATCGAATGCGAGATGGAGTCCCTACCGAATGGAATGGACATCCTTGGGGACAACTGTGTAAGAGAGAATTTCGTTGGCGAAATCCAATGTGGAACCAAGTAGTAAGAGAAATGAATCATGGTAATTATTACTCAAAAACCAAAGTGGAATAGGAATAGGAATTATAGTACCATTGGAAGAAGAGGCACCAGTGGAAACATCTCTACTGACGAACCATTTCAATAGTACAGGTGCTACCGTGCCACAGGGCATGACCATGGAAGTAATGAAAAGGAAGAAGTTCTGTAGTTGGACCATCTGCTCCATCCGTTTGATTTGAGCTTCTCCAGAGAAGATGAGATGCTAAAAATGCAAGTATCCGCAACGCCTAATTGTGTCTTCCATGAAGTTTGGGAGACCCCTCACGTGCCGCTACCCGTGAGACTCGCCTTTGTACACTTTGCACACCGCTTCGACTAGACCCTGCTACTACCTCGTATCCAAATACCTATGATCTGGCTCATTCTTTTTAAGCCCTGGGTGTCACTCGATCCTTGAATTGTCCGAGACGAACTCAAAAGAGTGAGGCAAGACCAGATTCATTTATTAAGGAAGTGAAAGACCAATTATCCTTGGGTTCATTAGTCAATCTATTACAATATAAATGAGAAGTGTCCGGGCCACGCAGTGCCATAGTGCCCGGGCCAGTGCAATCGGGGCCCCCTTGCTTACTCCCGGCCCACACGGGGGAAGCTGTTGGTGGCGATCTGAATCGACGGTGGGCGACCCCGCGGTGGGCTGAGGAAGCCATTCTTGGCCTACCCGGGGGAAGCTGGCAATGGAGATGTGACGTTGGAACCGGGGTGAGCCTGTGGCGACGCGGGACGAAGCGGGAGTGTCTAGCGCTGGTGGCGGTTGCTGGGTGAAGTTGAGCAGGTGGTGAAGTCCCGAGGTGGGCTAGATCATCCTCAGCCCGGCCCACCCGGGTGAAGATACCTCGGCCCAGCCGAGTTACATCTGAATCCGACCGGGAGAGGCCATTCTGGCCTAGAAACCGACTTAGCTAGGCCGAGTTTGGCACAACTCGTCCTAGCTGCATTTTCCCTCTCTTTTGCCTTACTATTTTTATCTTTCACTATTTCTATTGAATTATTCAACACTCTATTGAATCACTTGATACACCAACTCTGGGGTACCCGGGGTTACACCCCGACATTAGTCACCGAGGCTATGTGGGACTCACAGAGTCGCGCATAGGCTTCATATAAAAATATCTCGAGAGTTGTTCACCGACATATAGTCCTTTTTCTCTATTTTTACATATCATTGGCATAAATCGCCCCGATATTATCCATCCGCGTGAATTGGCTTATTTGACATATAGTATATACTCTTATCCGAGTTAACTGACCCACAATCTGAGTCATGTGACCTAAATTCAAGATATATGATCCAAATCTGAGTTATTTGACTCACAATTGGGGTCATATGCTCCAAATCCGAGGTATATGATCCGAATCTGAGTCATCTGACTCTAATCTGAGTTATATGCTCCAAATTTGAGTCATTTGACTCTAATCCAAGTTATATGACTCGAATCTGAGTCATGTGACCCAAATCTAAGCCATCCAACCCAAATCCGAGGTATATGATACACGTCCGAGTCATGTGACTTCATACGTGTTATTTGAATCCCAAATATGAGTCATTGGACATATAGTCTTCATTGGGCAAGTTTTGACATCTGGCCTTCATGGGCTCTGGCCATTTTAATCTCTTTGGGCAAGTCTAGACTTTTGGACTTCATGGGCACTGGTCATATAACCTTTTTGGGTAGTTTTTGACTTCTGGCCTTTATGGGCTCTGGTCATATAACCTCTTTAGGTAAGTTCAGACTTCTGGCCTTCGTGGGAACTGGTCATATAACCCTTTTGGGTAAGTTTAGACTTCTGGCCTTCGTGGGCACTGGTCATATAACCTCTTTGGGTAAGTTTAGACTTCTGGCTTTCATGGGCATTGGTCATATAACCTCTTTGGGTAAGTTTATACTTCTAGCCTTCGTGGACACTGGTCATATAATTATTTTGGGTAAGTTTAGACTTCTGGCCTTCATGGGCTCTGGTAGTATAACCTTTGTTGGGCAAATTGACATATAGCCTTCATGGGCACTTGTCATATAACCCCTTTTTGGGTAAGTTTTGACATCCGACGTTCATCGGCACTTGGTCATATAACCTTTTGGGCCATGTAGCCTTCATGGGCATTTTTCTTATAACCCTTTTTGGTTATGTAGCCTTCATGGGTATTTCTCTTATAACCCTTTTTGGGCATGAAGCCTTCATGGGCATGTAGCCTTCCTGAACATTTCTCACATAACCCTTTTTAGGCATGTAGCCTTCATAGACATTTCTCATATAACCCTTTTGGGGCATGTAGCCTTCATGGACATGTAGCCTTCATGGGCTTTTCTCATATAACCCTTTTAGGGCATGTAGCCTTCATGGGAATTTCTCATATAAGCCTTTTGGGGCATGTTTTGACTTCTGGCCTTTGTGGGCTTTGGTCATATAAGTTCTAATCCGAGTTATCCCATTTGGGTTATATGTTGATCTCACAATATTTGACGATTGAGCTATACGGATTTTGATATAGATTTCGATGATATTTGGTCATGCCGAGATAAATGATGATTTGAGATAGAATTTGATAATTGATTCTAATCATGATTTGAGATATGATATGATGCCATGATACCCCGACAAACTGATAGAGATGGTAATTTGAGTTATAAGATAACCTAGCAAGCTGAGTTAAATAGTAGTCTGAGGTATAAAATAACCTGGCAAGATGAGTTAAATAGTAATCCGAGGTATGAGATAACCTGGCAAGCTGAGTTAGATAGTAATCTGAGGTATAATATAACCTGGCAAGCTGAAGTAAAGAGTACACTACTGCAGAAATGCTTATAGCAGCCAGGTGGTTAGTGACGGACAAAACTATGCCTATCACTAGTAAGTATTTCTAGCGACAAGCAAAGATATGCACTAGTGACGAGCGTATAAATATGACTGTCACTAGTATGTTTTATGAATACTTGTAAATTGGAAAATTATAGTTAATGACAGACACGTATAGATGCATGTCACTAGAAACGCTATGAATACCGACGGACTTAAAATATGTTTTTCGTGGAAGCCAGCTGAAAGGGTAAATTTCCTACGGACGGACATTTCTAAAGGCATATCTGCCTAGTCGAAACTATAGACGCATGCTAAGTGTTGCACATGGACCTAGCTAAATTCAAGCCATACGTTTTTTCTTTTTGGAACGCATGCAAGCCATATGTGCGTCCATTTGATTGGTACTCGGTAGTCGGTACGCCTGCCTGTAGTACGAGAATAAATCGACTGGCAAAATGGGAATAGCTGCAGCGCCAAATCTAGAGCCGGCACAATAATATGATTTTGGAGCCAAATTTTTTGTTTCAGGCCGAGCGGTAAGTTTGGGCCCAAAATCACGCGAGGAAATTTCTAAGTCCGAACCCCACCCATCGACACCACCTCCCTCGTGCTTTCCCTTGTAGCGCTGCCTCCCTCTCTGTGTCCTTTTCGCCGCGTCCGTCTCCGGCAGATTCCGGCCGGCTCCGGCAAGCCCTCACGCTGCAGAGCACCGCCTCGGCACCACCTGCCCCTCTACCAATTCCATAGCGTGGAACTGCCGAATCGCTGGCCAACGTACCCTCCTCCCCTCCACCGTCCACTCCTCTCCTCTCTGCCGCCGCCTCACCGATGTGAGGGACGCCACCGCCCAGGAGCCATGACGTCCCAGCGGCTTGATCGTCGTCGCGCGCGTGCACCGGTAGGACTGTGTGCCAATGCTCCATCAAAGTTGCCGCCCGCGTAGCCCCTGTGGTCGACGGTGCGTGCTTCACACCGGTGAGGCGGCGCTGGTCACAGGACGCGATGGCGCAGCCTGCTCTGCCGGTTGCACATCTCCAAATGCTGAAGGTATGATGTGCCCAAACCCCTAGTCCCCAATCCTCTTCTCCCCAATCTGAAAAATCGCTTTTTTCTTGAGAGTCAGAGTAGATGGGCAAATCAGCGGAGTACTTCTCAAAGAAGTACGTTGTCAGATGAATCCGTCACCGCCTTCATCTTCAAGATCATGTTATGTCCCGTTTTCTTTTGTGTGAACCGACGGTTCTAGTCATGTTCATCTATAGCTAGTTTTGTTGACCAGGCATATCTAGCTACTTACTGCTTTGATTTCAGAAATAGACCTGTAAAATTTTTAGAAATAAATAGACAATTTGTTCTGATGCACAATAATAGAGTTTTGGTCCGACGTTAAACAACAAATGTTCCAGTAGTATACTCTCGTTCAGTTCTACGTGCAGACGCTGTTTCAGCTTGTACTCAATTAAGATACCGTAGAACTTATGTTTTCTATGCACATTTTACTTACTATCTCCTATCCAAATTATTGTTCTCAAATTTGTCTAGATTCGGATGTATCTAGCACTAAAACATGACTAGATATAACCAAATCTAGACAAAACTGAGAATAATAATTTGGATCGGAGAGAGTAATAGAATGGCCTCTAACCTTTTCTTCTAATAAAATTAGAATGGAATGGATGTTGTGACTCAGAATTATCGTTGGGATATTGCACATGAAAAATTGGGTACTGAATCCTGTCAGGTTGGTAGATAACTCGTGCTGCTGCTGTTGGTGTTTTTGGTTAGAGGAATCGAATCAATTGGCCTTATATTGTGTTATAGTCATGCACCCTTTTATCTAGAGAAGTTGGTGCTTAGTTTACTATGTAAGATTGATATACTAACTAGGATTTCTTGTAATTGTGAAATCTTATATCTTAAATTTACTAATTGGATATTCCATTGCAGCCACCACATCAATCCACAGCTGTTCAAGACCATGCAGTGATTTATATTTTGTGCACTGTAATGTCCAATGAAGTTTCATTAGAGGTAACAATGATCCATTGCCTCTCAGTATAATGTGATGGTGCTTGGATTGATCTATCCGTCTAGGGCGTTTATGCAAATCTCTTCTATATGTACCATACTATTTAAATGTTGCATATTGATGGGTACTACCATAGCCTGATTCAATGGATAATTGTGATTATTGTTATTAGCTTATTGTATTTTCGCAAACAGTTTTGGCTTTCAGAGCTAAGTAATGTCTGATCGCTCTACACAACGCCATCCTTATCAGAATCTCATAAGGATGGCAAACAGGTTACTATGTAGTAATTCCTATATGATTTAAGGGGATGCATGCGGAAACTAGAAAACTCTTTAAAGTTGTTACACTCACACTGTGAAACATTGTTACAGGTTCGGATAAGTGAGTACGTGGGTGGCCGGTTGTTATACAAGCCTAGTTTATGACATATACATCCCTTTCATGGCATTTGATAGATGCACTCTATATCCAGCCACTATGCTGCAAACATGCCTGTGCCATTGTTGACAATTATATGCTCATTTTCTTGTTTGTATCAGGTTAAGCATGCCATTAGTGGCCTACACGATTCAGGTCCATACAAGGAAGACATAATGAAAGAATTTGTACTTCAACAAGATGATGGAAATATAGAATAGTGAAAGAAACTTACATCCATGCATATGACCATAATATATGTACTCTAGTGGTGTTGTTATGAGTTTAAACTGCTTGCTAGATAGGTCATCAAGAAACTATTCTTCGTTAGTCTATGATAGATTGCAAGTTCTTATGCCATTGTGTTATCTGTACAAATATTATGTCATATTGGATTATGTGAGTACCATTGGTACAAGATCTTATTGTGCTATCTGAAATATTCGTGGAAAATATTTTTTTATTACCGAAATTCAAACCAGTGATAGGCAAAATAATGAGCCTGTCACTACAAAACCCCATAACTGTGGCCTCTCATCGCAACCAGTGACATGCACCTCTTTTGCCTGTCACTAAGATACACATACTAGTGACAGGCACCCGGGAATGACTCCTTTGGTACCTATACTAGTGACGTGCACTTGCCTCACTAATAGTATACCGATGACTAGTCATTAGTGACAGGCACTTTGCCTGTCACTAATGGGCGTTTTGAGCCTGTCACTGATGGCCTATTCTGTAGTAGTGAATCCGAGGTATAATATAACCTGGCAAGCTGAAGTAAAGAGTAATCCGAGGTATAAGATAACCTCGCAAGCTGAACTAAAGAGTAATTCGAGTTATAAGATGACCTGGCAAGCTGAAGCAAATACCAATCTGAGTTAAAGATACACTGTCAAGCTAAAGCAAGTACCAATCCGAATTCAAGATACCCTGGCAAGCTGAAGCAAATACCAATCCGAGCTATAAGATAACCATGAAAGCTGAGTTAGACATTAATCTGAGTTATAAGATAACTAGGCAAGCTGAGTTAAACAGTAATCCGAGTTATAAGATAACTAGGCAAGCTGAAGCAAATACCAATCCGAGTTAAAGGTAACCTGGCAAGCTGAAGCAAATACCGATCCGAGTTAAGGTGAGTTGCGATGACTTGGTAAGTTTCCTTATCAATGGACATCTTAAAATGACATAGCTAGTCAATAGGTACAAATAATAGATGACATTATCTAGTAATAGAAGAAATACCTAAAAGACATATAGAGGCTGACATATGTGAGATCATGGTGAAAGGACATTTACTGTCCTAATCTATTTTGGTGTTCGTTAACAACATAAGGATCTTTTTACTATGTGTTAATGTATACATGTCAATCTAATGAAAAGAGAAAAGGCCATAACATAGTGAGAAATTCCCTGGAGAAAACTGAGGTTTCCTGAAGAATCCTGACCGGAGTCTCTGGTGTGTAGATACCGGAGTCTCCGGTGTGGTCTGGAGTTTCCCTGAAAGTCCCTGGACTGGACTCAAGATGCTACCCAGGGTCATTCTGTGAGGGGGTCCGTAGGCAGACCGGATATTGTCTAGAATCTCCGGTGTGGTCTCTCAGACCAGAGTCTGCGGTGTGGAAACACCAGAGTCTCTGGTGTCCCTAGTCCGGAGTTCCTATCAAAGTCCCGGGAGTGAGTGACAAGACAAAGCCTAGGTCACTCAGTATGGTGGTACGGAGATGGACCGGAGTTTCTGATGTTGACCGGAGTCTCTAGTCTGCTAGATCGGAGTCTCTAGTGTGAAAGGTCTCCAACAGGCAAAAAACGGCCAGCTATTGTGGAGGCTATAAATAGAGGACCTCATCTTATACCTCCAGCTGCTTGTTTTAGAAAATAAAAGCATCACCATTAGAGCCACCAAAACTCCAAGATCTCTTCATCCAACCACCCAAAGTCGCTGATCTTTGGGAAATCGAAGGAGGAGACCTTGATCTACAGCTTCACCAAGAGAGATCTTCATTTCCCCCTCATTCACTCGAGGGCCCCTTGCTCTAGGATTTCATTGGAAACCCTAAGCCTTGTTTTGGTTCTTACAAGCTTGTATTTGATTGTTGTGATAACTTGCTTGGATTTGGGAGCCTCCAATTAAGTTGTGGATGTGTGCCTCGAACTTGTTTTAAGGGTGCCGGCTACCACCTTGAAGGTTGCCGATATAGCGGAAGCGTGAATCGATCCCTTTGGGGTGAGGTTCACCGGAGAACAAGGGAGACCTCTCATGGCGTTGGTGGTTTGATACCACCCCCTCTCCAAATGCAGACGTACTTCCCCTCAAAAGGAAGGAACTGTGAGAAATAAACCTTGTGTCTCCGCGTGCTTCATTTTGATTACTTCTATCCTTAACACACCTTACTTTATCTTGTTCTTGCTTAGTCAGTTGTGCTAGGTTGGCATAGGTAAATTCACCTTAGTTGCATATCTAGAGAATTTACCTTTTTTGTCAAACCCTAACTTGAAAAAGAGTAAAATTTAAAGTAGCACCTATTCACCCTCCTCTAGGTGACTGATACGTCCAAAACGTATCTACTTTCCAAAACACTTTTGCTATTGTTTCTCCTCTAAACTTGTGTGATTTGGATGAAACTAACACGGACTGACGCTGTTTTTAGCAGAATTGCCCTGGTGTCTACTTTTTGTGCAGAAAATCAACTATCAGGAAAAATCCCATAAATTATGCCAAAAATCCTATTTCACCATAAGACTCCTGGAGCCAGAATACGAGACGGAGGGGGGCTGGGCCTAGGCCACACCACATGGCCGCGCGGGTAAGCCCAGGCCACGCCAGGGGGTGGTCTGGCCGCCCAGACTCCCCCTCGGTCACCTTCTTCGCCTATAAGTTGCCTTCTAACCTAAAAACTCAGGGGGTTCGACATTTTCCAGAAGGAGTTCCGCTCCGCCACCACCACCAGATTCCATGAAACAGTACTAGAAACTCCGTTCTGGCACCCTGCCGGGACGAGGAATTGGAGGAGATCATCACCATCACTTCTCCATCGACCATCCATGTTTCCCCCATCTATGAGTGAGTAATCCCCGCTGTAGGCTATGGGGATGGTAGGGATTGGATGAGATCGTTCATGTAATGGCATCAGATTGTTAGGGCATGGTGCCTAGTATTTTTTTATTAGTGCTTTATGACTTTGTTACGACTTGTTATGCTTAATGCTTGTCACTAGGGCCTGAGTGCCATGATTTCAGATCTGAACATGTTATTGATTCATTATGATAGTATTGTTTATGGTCTTATCTGCAAGTTGTATACACACGTTGTTATATGGAACCAATGGCCCCGAAGTGACAGAAATCGGGATAACCGGAGGGAATGGCTTTGATGTGAGGATCACATGTGTTCACAAAGTGTTAATGCTTTGCTCCGGTGCTCTATTAAAAGGAGCACCTTAATTGCCAGTAGTTCCCTTGAGGCCCCGCTGCAAACGGGCTGGCAGGACAAAAGATGTTGTGCAAGTTCTCATTGCGAGCACGTATGACTATATATGGAACACATGCCTAGGATTATCTAGTACTTGGATGCTTTATCTTATTTATCTACAATTGCCCTATGTTCTGATTGCTATGTGAATTGTCTTGTCCATGCAACGCCCGTCCATCCATCCCTATGCCTACACTTTTCGAATCCCACTGTTTGCTGCTATTGTTACTGTTGTCTTTACTTTACTACTGCTGCTACTTTACTATTCCTACTACAAAACTGTTGCTACTGATAAACTGCTGTGAGCAAGATTGTTTCCAGGTGCAGCTGAATTGACAACTCAGTTGTTAAGGCTTATAAATATTCTTTGGCTCCCCTTGTGTCGAATCAATAAATTGGGTTTCACTTCCCTCGAAAATACTGGGATACACCCCCTATACTTGTGGGACACCCCCTACAGCTCGTTACACCACCACATACACATGCTACACACACTGCTACTACCGCTGAATCTAAAACTTCTGATGCTTATGATGCTGCTTCTACTATGCTTGATAAGAGTGGTTCATTAGGTCCTTTCCTAGATGCTACGATTGCTAGAACCATAGCTGGAAATACTGAAACTCCTAATGAAGACACTACCACACCTATTAGTTCTCCTGAGGCTAGTGAAAGTTATGATATTGAAGATGTTTATGTTGAGATGACCGATGAATTTCTTAAAGAATGTAAAAACACCCATGATAGGAGCGTTGCTAAGAGTCTCCTTGAGAGGCGTACTATTAGACCCAAATTGTCTCCTATTGCTAAGTTTGTTGCTTCTCCCATAAACATTATAGATGAAGATTATGATTTCTCTCTTGATCTATCTTACATAGCTATTGTTGAAAGAACCTTTTTGTGGGACTAAGAATGAAAGTGCGGTAGCACATATGAATGAACTTTCTACCATGAGTGGCTTGTTTTCTGATGATATTAAGATGCGTACTTACTTTGTTGCTAAGATTTTCCCCTTTTCACTGAAAGGAGAAGCTAAAACTTGGTTTAGTAATTTACCTCCTAGATCTATTGATAGCCCTGATTGCTTGATTAGTACTTTCCTGCAGAAATATTTTCCTCCTAGTGCTAGACATGCTATTTTGCAGGAACTTTTTGATTTTAAATAGGGATAAAAAGAGATATTGCCCGAATCTTGGGCAAGGTTTTGTGCTTTGATTCATGCACAGGCTGGAAGTCCATTACCTAAGAATGAGCTTCTTGATATATTTTATAATGGACTAACCGAAGAATCTAGGACATACCTTGATAGTTGTGCTGATTGTGTTTTCAGGAATAGGACTCCTAAGGAAACTGAGGAATTAATGGCTAAAATAAGTAAGAACTATGAAGATTGGACTCCTCCTGAACAAGCTATACCTGAAGTAATTGTACCTGAACCAACTATTCCGGTGCCTATTCCAACATCAAAGAAGAGAGGAGTTATTGAATTGAATGATGAAGTGATGAAGGAAGCTAAGAAATGTCTTAAGGAGAAAGGAATTAAAGCTGCAGAGGTCAAGAATTTACCTCCTATAGAAGAATTATGTAAGCCAATTCCCTATTCATCCACTATTGAGGTACACTCTCTTCAACACTTTGATGAAGGTGATATCCCTTACTCTAAACCTCCTGATCAATGCTTAGAAGAATTCGATATCTTTATTGTTAAGCAAGATAATTTTAATAAAAGGGTGCAAAATCATCTAATGGAAAACACTAGAGCTATTGTTGAGTTGAAAGATATTGTGTAAAGAACCTCTAATGATGTTAAAATGATTGTTAAACACTTTCAAATGGTTCAAACTCAAATAGATCAACTCGTTAAAGTGCAAATAGACTTGCTAGTTAATACTGCTAAAGGAAAAACATGCTTACAAAATTAGAACTAGAAGTGGTGCTGCTACCCAGGATCCTGTATATTCTGAGGGGCATCCCAAAAGAATTGAGCAGGATTCTCAACAAGCTGAAAATAGTAGCTCTACTCATAAGAAAAGGAAAAAGAAACATAAAACTATTGAAGAACCCTCTGAACCTGCTATAGATCCTAATAGTATATCTGTCTCTGATGCTGAAACTGAAAGTGGTAATGAAGAAAATGAAGTTCCTAGTGAAGAAAAAGTTGAAGAAGAACCTGAAAAGTATACTAAGAATACTAAACACACTAAAGAAGATTTTGTTGCTAAGAAACATGGTAGTGAAAGAGAGCCTTGGGTCCAAAAACCTATGCCTTTCCCTGATAAGAAACACAAGTCAAAGGAAGATGAACACTATAATAAGTTTTGTGAGTGGATGAAACCTTTATTCCTGCAAATTCCTTTGACTAATGATATTAAATTGCCTCCTTACTCAAAGTATATGAAGGATATTGTCTCGAATAAAAGGAAGATCCCTAATGAAGAAATCTCTACTTTGCTTGCTAATTATTCCTTCAATGGTAAGGTTCCTAAGAAACTTGGAGACCCAGGGATTCCAACTATCCCTTGCTCTATTAAGAATAGTTATGTTAGAACTGCTTTGTGTGATTTGGGAGCTGGAGTTAGTGTTATGCCTTTCTCTCTCTATAAGAGGCTTCAACTAGAAAAATTAATACCAACTGATATATCTTTGCAAATGGCTGATAAATCTACAACTATTCCTATTGGTATATGTGAGGATGTACCTGTTCAAGTGGCTCATAATTGCTTGATATTAACTGATTTTGTTGTGCTTGAAATGCCTGAAGATGATAATATGTCTATTATTCTTGGGAGACCTTTTCTTAATACTGCAGGAGCTGTTATTAGTTGTAATCAAGGAAATGTGACTTTCAATGTTAATGACAAGGAACATACTGTCTATTTCCCCAAGAAGATTGAAAGGTCTTATGTTTGAATTCAATTGAACATGTTGAGGGCATTCAAGTTGGAGAAATATATTGTCCCATAGCAAGAGAAAAATTTGAAACTATTATGATTGGGACCATTGCTATCAAAGTTGAGGTAACATAATCTTTAGTGGAATACAAAGTTTTGTCTCATATGAAATTGTTTTGGTAACAAGACCTGATCAACCTTGTTAACAAAAGGATTTCATTGAACAAAACAATGTTTTCACTATGATTATCTCCGTTTACTTCTATTCTATCCATTTTAGTTTTTGCTTTCGTTTAGTTTTCTTTTTGTTGTTAGTTGCTTGCATATTAGAGTGTCTTAGAACTTCTGTAGTTCTAGCTTTGTTTTGTCATTGCATCATTTCCAAAAAAAGTCTGTCTGTCAGAAAGTCATTCTTCTATACCTGAAAAATTTCCAAAAATAAAGTGTCTCGAAAAATTCCAGAAAATTCATATTAAATTGTTACGTGAAAAAAGGGGCAGAGGAGTACCTGGAAGGTACCAGGGGGGCCCACCAGGCAGGCTCACCACCTGGTGGCGTGGCCTGCCCTAGGTGGCGCCATGCCCTGGTGTGGGCCACCCCTGGCCCTCCACTAACTCTCTCACCTGCCACTTTCTTCTCTCTCCCAAGTAAGCTCCAGTTCATTGTGCAAAATCGCGTCCTTACTGTGCTTGCTCTCGATTTTTTCGATCTCCTTGCTCAGCCCATCTTTGTTGCTGAAATTTGGAGCATTTGTTCCCTGGTATGTGACTCCTCCCCTTGTCCAAGTAGATTTGTGTTTAGTGGATTATATCTTGAGTATTTTGCTGCTGTAGGTGACAGGTTATGAGAGCTTGTAAGCTTGTTTGATGCTTAGAGATATAGTTTTGATGCATGTTTAGGCCTCTTACAAGTCCCTATGAGTAGAATCCTTCATTTTATCCACTTTGCAATCACTTATTTAATAGGTGTTTAAATTTCAGAATACCAAGCATGAACAACCATACCTTTGGAGAGATATTTGAGAGGGATGCACCTAGGAGGTCGAGGCCCTCAAGATCAGCCTCTCAGTTTAGGCCATCATACAACGAAGATCTCATTGTAACTCGTATTGGTAATGAAAGGGATGATGGGGATGCACACCCATCTACTTTTCCTTGTTTTACTTTCTTACAAGCTGCAGGGATTCTTGATGATTTCTTGCTACTGATTGTGAGGGTTGGTTTGACCTCATATATGCAAGATGAGAGTGAGCAATACGCTATGCTCACCAAAACCTTTGTTGAGAGCTTCACGTTTACTAACACGCCATATCATTCAACTGTCTCTTTCAAAATTTATAATCTGCCCTTTACCATGCCATTGGAAAGATTTTGCAGCATTGTAGGTGTAAGCATGACAGGGACCATGAAGAAAATTCAAGGGTGACCCGCTGATTTGCTGGAGCTTTACCGAGGGGTGACCAATGATGATGACCGCGTGGCACTGCGTGGAAAGATAAGAGATATCCAACTCCCTGCTCTTAGATACTTTGCATATTATCTTGCTACTAGCATACTTGGTAGGGAGAACACAAGTAATATATCCAACTATCATTTAGCCTTCCTTGCTGCTGCGCTTAACAATGACACTCGGTATAATCTTGGCTCGCTTATTGCTCGCTGCCTAGCTGCTAGGGGGCCTATCTACGGGGGCATCATTGCCTCACGTATGGTCAATGCATTAGATCTTTTAGTGGACCCCAATGATACTGTATTGGCACCACAAAGGCTTGACCTTGTTGCTATGAAAACTCATCACTTTGTCACCGCTGCTTCTGATTTGGATAGTCTAGTATATAGGATGTTGTTTACTGACGGGGATGAGAGGGAGATCCCTTTGCCGCAGTCTTCTTTGTTTAGTGTTCACAGGAGACCGTGGTCGCGCTCTAAGGAGGAGGTGGACGAGCAACTCCGCTTGCTGGGTTTCCACGAGCAGCACCAGGAGGATGTACCCTCCTACGATTACTCCGCACACTACGGAGGGACGTACTCGAGCTTGCACCAGGACGAGGGTACCTCCTCGTCATACTACAGTGACACGTCATCCTGGTCGGCTTGGGATTGATACCCACTTAGGCCAAAAGCCTAACCTTGGGGGGGAGGTACACCGGCATCGCACTCATCTCATTATCATGTTGCATCGGTACTTTGTATATTCATGTTTCGTTCTCTTTTTAGTTTTTGTTCTTTCTTTACTTTTGCTTTCTAAAACACAAAAAGACCAAAAATATTTCTGTTGTTTCTCTTTGGTTTGCCTCTTCTTCTTTTTGCCTTCGTTTGTTTTTCCCTTTTTGCTTTGTTTGAACTATTCGAAAAACCCAAAAAGATTTTGCTTTGCTTGTTTTTCCTTTTTGGTTCTTGTTTTAAAATCGAAAACAACAAAAATATTTGTCGTTCTTCTTTGGTTTTGTGAGTTTGCTACAGGGTTTAGTAGTCCTTAGTGGATATTGGTTTCATATTATTATTCAAGCCACACAAGTGAAGAGCAATAATGAGGATTAATGACAACTTGAGGCGTGGTAAGAGGCTGGTAACGAACTCTATTTGTTTTTATTTTTGTATATATACTCATCACTATGGGCTTGCTTAGTCTGTTCGTGTAAGGTGTATGTTATCTTTGGATGCTTAGTAGTTCTTGCTTTCATATGATTAGTTCCAGCTTGCTAATAGTTTGTAGCATGTCTTATGAATGTTTGCTTGCATTACTCTATTCATAACTTGGTATGACAATGTGGTATCCTCCTCTGAAATGTTTCATTTGAATCAACTTGGCACATGCTCACGCATGCATATGACTGAAATAATCAGTTAAGCCTCGATGAATTATTTTGCCTTGAGGATCTTGAATCACTTTCATGCCATGATTAGTCCTGTTTTGTTGCAAGCATGATTATGACAGCTATTGCTCTCTCGTTTGTCGCTCCCTTACTATTGCTAGCCTTCACTTTCACTGAGTATGTTTTACTCATGTTTCCAACTCCCTAAAACCAAACATTGCCAAAGTGTCCACCATACCTACCTATTAGCATCATTTGCTACTTCCGTGCATATTCAATATGCCTTGTTTTATTTCGAATAAAATGTTTGCTTGTTATGAGAAAGTTGGTTAGTAAAGCTCTCACAAACTTGATGGCACACTTTATTTTCTGCACTTAATAAACCCGAACCATTGTGACTGTCCATGAAAGTTATATGCTTGCAAATTATAGGTCAGATTAGCGAACCGTCTTTATCACGGGGAACGCTTTCAACACTTGTAAATATATACCCAGTTGATACCATGCTCTTTTGTTTGCGGATGTCGTCGGTGTGAAATAAAAGGGGAGCTTGTAAGTCCATGGAGTTATGTATTTGTGTTAGAGAAACGCCTAGGCCGCCGGTCTAATCCATGCCGTCATGGTGAAAACCTGCAGCGTAACCATAATGATATCTATGAAGCATTCTTCTTATAAAAAAGAGAGATAGCTATTGAGAAAAAGAAAAAAAGAGATTTATGAAAAGAGGAAAGAGAGAAAAAAGCACCATTTTCCCATGGTAAATAAGAAGATTGCTGAGATACTCATTGTCTGCTTGCCTTGTCATTTTGATATGGGGATTCTTCCGTATCATCGGGCAAGGGGTACCCCATTGGCGGTTCTCTATGATACACACGTATTTACGATGACAAGAACTTACCGGTAACTAAAGTTGAGTAGCATGAGGAGCGGCCCTCGTACTGAAGGGACATGGGATTTTCAGTTTATAGTCTGTCAAGCATATAACTCAGATTGGACCTCACTTTCACCTTAACCACATTAAAGATGCCTATGATAGGGGCAATGAGAGCTCAAATCTAATGACTACTATACTTTCAGCATTTGGAAGCTTTTCAAATTATTCAAAACCTTTTCTTTTACTTGTTGAGTCTCCACATATTCTTTGAGCACCTTCTTGAGAGCATAGTTGTCATTCTTTGTGCTTGTCTCATAACTTGATTATTTGTGTTATGACTTTGATGCTTATATCTTTGACATCTTTACTTCCAGTCTTCACTTGAACTTCAGAGGTGCCTTCGCATTCATAATCAAAGGCAAGCGAGATACCACTCTATCAAACCTTGTTATGAGCATTGTAATGTTGCTTATGTTTATGCTTCATGCTACTTATTATTTTTGAGTTGGAATCTCTTCATAGCTTGCAATGCCTATTAAGTAAACTTAGTTGCATACTCCTTATTATGAATTGTCTAAGTAGTTGATCACACGCTCAGAATATATACATCATATGAAGCAAATGTGTTTGTGAAAGTTCTTTTATCGCACTCAGTTTTCAACTGAATTGCTTGAGGACAAGCAATCAGCTAAGCTTGGGGGGAGTTGATACGTCCAAAACGTATCTACTTTCCCGAACACTTTTGCTATTGTTTCTCCTCTAAACTTGTGTGATTTGGATGCAACTAACATAGAATGACACTGTTTTCAGCAGAATTTCCCTGGTGTCTACTTTTTGTGCAGAAAATCAACTATCAGGAAAAATCCTGGAAAATATGCCAAAAATCCTATTTCACCAGAAGACTCCCAGAGCCAGAATACGAGACGGAGGGGGGCTGGGCCACACCACTGGCCGGCCGTGCAAGCCCAGGCATGCTAGGGGTGGTCCGCCTGCATCCCCCTCGGTCTCCTTCTTCGCCTATAAGTTGCCTTCTGACCTAAAAACTCAGGGGGGTTTGACTTTTTCCAGAAGGAGTTCCGCTCCGCCGCCACCACCAGATTCCACGAAACAGTACTAGAAACTTCGTTCTCGCACCCTGCCGGGACGGGGAATTGGAGGAGATCATCACCATCGCTTCTCCATCGACCATCCATGTTTCCCCCATCTAGAGTGAGTGATCCCCACTGTAGGCTATGGGGATGGTAGGGATTGGATGAGATGGTTCATGTAATGGCATCAGATTGTTAGGGCATGGTGCCTAGTTTCTTTTATTAGTGCTTTATGACTTTGTTGCGACTTGTTATGCTTAATGCTTGTCACTAGGGCGAGTGCCATGATTTCAGATCTGAACATGTTATTGATTCATTATGATAGTATTGTTTATGGTCTTATCTGCAAGTTGTATACACACGTTGTTGTTTGGAACCAATGGCCCCGAAGTGACAGAAATCGGGATAACTGGAGGGAATGACTTTGATGTGAGGATCACATGTGTTCACGGAGTGTTAATGCTTTGCTTCGGTGCTCTATTAAAAGGAGCACCTTAATTACCAGTAGTTCCCTTGAGGCCCCGCTGCAAACAGGCTGGCAAGACAAAAGATGTTGTGCAAGTTCTCATTGCGAGCACGTATGACTATATATGGAACACATGCCTAGGATTATCTAGTACTTGGATGCTTTATCTTATTTATCTGCAATTGCCCTATGTTCTGATTGCTATGTGAATTGTCTTGTCCATGCAACGCCTGTCCATCCATCCCTATGCCTACCACACTCGAATCCCACTGTTTGCTGCTATTGTTATTGCTGTCTTTACTTTACTACTGCTGCTACTTTACTATTCCTACTACAAAACTGTTGCTACTGATAAACTGTTGTGAGCAAGATTGTTTCCAGGTGCAGCTGAATTGACAACTCAGTTGTTAAGTCTTATAAATATTCTTTGGCTCCCCTTGTGTCGAATCAATAAATTGGGTTTCACTTCCCTCGAAAATACTGCGATACACCACCTATACTTGTGGGTCATCAGTGACCATACAATCCTTTTAATTGGTATCAGAGCCTCGACTCTTTTTTCGGGCTTAACTGCCTAAGAGAATATGGTTAACCCAGAGGAAGGTAGAGAGAGTGAGGCTAGCACGTCGGTGACCATGGTAGATCTCAAGAAGTTGGAAACAAGCTTGATCTCTACCTTGGGCAACAAAATCCAATAGTTGCGTCAACTAGTTGAACAGCTTGTTAAAGAAAAGTCAGCCTCACCACCTCCCTCTCCTAAGGAAACACCTCCCAACCCTAAGGTAAATGCTCTGGCTAAGCCAAAGGGTGAAGAAGAGGGGGATGAACATAATTCCACTAACTCCACCACCAAAAAGGGTGATGGGAAGGAAGAGCACCATGCGGTTCCCAGATGGTACTCTCCCGATCCCCCGATCCCTCATCCCCATATAAATAATCCAAGTTAGCTGCACATTCTTTTGCTCAATGGCAAGTTTTGATGAAATCGCATGTACATAGCTCTTGCATTGACTTGTGGAACATTATTGAAGAAGGACTCAAAATTGAGGATCCAACCAACTTAATAAGGGAAGTGGTCAATAGTCAACTCAATGCCACCGCCTTGCACATGATTCAACTTGGGTTGGGGCCAAATGACTTCCCCACATTGAGCACTTTAATACCGCCAAGGAAGCTTGGGATGCTCTCACTGATTTATTTGTTGGGAACGAGAGCTTGAGAAGAAATATATATGATGCATTGAGCAATGAAGCCGAAGGCTTCTATATGAAGGATGGTGAGGATCATTAAGACATGTACGGAAGACTCAAATCCACTGCCACCGCCTTCATAAATGTTGGTGCCTCTCATATTGATGATGCTTGGATCAAGAGAAAGTATGTGAGTGTGCTCATGCCCTTCGAGTCCACTGACTTGAAGAGTCTCCAGGGAAGACACAACTACCATCTCATGACCTCCAATGAAGTTATGCAAGAGATGGCCGCCTTCAAGGTTGCTGCCAAGAATGCCAAAGATGCCCGAGCTCGTGCCATTGGAATCGGTAGTGATGTCAATCTTGCCTTGAAGGCCAAGGTTGTGGAGTATGAAGAAAAAGAAGGAAGTGATGATGCACTCTCTATGAGCCACCCCGAAGATGTCAAGGTAGCTCATGGTGAATACATGGCTTTCTATGCTAGAAACTTTTGGAAACATCCCGCCAAGGCCAAGATGGAGATGCAACGAAGAAGGAACCCAAGTGGTAGAAAAGAAAATGCTTCAATACTGAGAACTTGCTTCAACTATGGTGACCGCTATCATTTTGTTGCCGAATGTCCATATGATAAGAGATAAGATAATGGTGGTGCACTCATATTGAAGAAAAATCCAAAGGCCCCTTTCAAGAATCCTTTTAACAAGAGGAATTCCACCAACAAGAAGTTCGGTGACATTGCATTGATAGCACATGAAGAGTTCTCTTCAGATGATGAAGAGGAGGAGGAAGAAGAAGAAACAACGAATGGTGTGTCTGCCATTGTCGCTACCTCTACATACACCTTCTCCCTCTTCGATTCCCCAAATGAGAACACCTCCAACAAGAATGTCACTTGCCTTATAGCAAGAGCATCAGAGAACTATGCTTCTGAAGGGTCAAAGTGGGTGCTTGATAGTGGTTGCACAAGTCATATGACTGGAAGCAAAGCAATAATGATGGATATAAGGGCAAATCAAGATCATATAATCGTCACATATGCCGATAAGTCAAAAATCTCAGGTAATGGGTCTTAACAAAGTTGTGGTTGCACACGATGTTATTCTCGTGGATGTCATGCTTGTTGAGACTCTTGGCTATAATTTACTTTCAGTTCGTGCCCTAGGCAAGATGGGTTTCACAGTCTTTATTGATAATGATATTGTGGTCCTCTTGTGGAGCAAGACTCTAAAGGTCGCTTTCGTTGGGTACGTCGAAAATGACTTGTATGTGGTGGACTTTTCGGGGAAAACCACTACAAGTGCAATATGCTTATTCGGAAAGGCCAGGGGTGGACCCAGGAAAAAAATGTCCCAGTGTCCAAGACTCCAACAACGTATACTATGAGCATGTGGATATCAAGCAATGTTATGCATACAAGTAACACACCTCACAATTTATAATATCCAGCAGCAAAAATGCTTACCGAAATAAAGAATTATGTTATGCATACAAGTAAGACAACTCACAATTTATAATATCTAGCAGCAAAAATGCTTACCAAAATAAAGAATTCCACTGATCTATTATTCCAGTACAATAAGGCATAAAAAACTCTAGAGCGTGAAAACTATGATTTCCGATTAAAAGAATATGATCTAGTTCTGAATGGCCTACAAAATAAAAAATGTTAGTAACATACTAAATAAACTTGTGTCATAATAAAGCATATAAAGTTAGGAGTAATACATTTTAGAATGACTTTCTACGGTCTTGCAGGATCTCAAAGCGATCAATGACGACATCATTAGTAACTCTCCTCATTTCTTCTTTGTCCACATAGCAAATAACATTGTACTTCAAGGCATCATTACTGAGATGATTGCACAAATATGTCTTCACAATTTTCATGGCAGAAAAACATCTCTCAACAGTAGCAGTGGCAACAGGCAAGACTAATTCTAGCTTCAATAGTCGGTAAACAAGAGGATAGCAAATATGTTTCCTTGTATCCACCATTTTCTGAGAGAGCTCACAAATATTATTTATGCTATAGAATCGATCATCTTCTCGAACATCATCAATGTAAAGGCGGAGGTGGTGTCTAAGGTCCCTGAGTTCTCCATCATCAAAATCTTTTGGATAGTCTAGATAGATTCATCAAATGCTCTAAATTGAAATCTCGAAATGATTCACTTGGATTCAAAGCGGCTGAACATATTAGCGAATTTTTCTCATTGAAGCGGCTATCAAGTTCTTGAAGCAGCCAATCAATAACATCATTGAAGCAATCCACTTCATAATGATGCTTGTTAGTGATACATGTTTTTTGTCGTGGCTTCTTTGGGTTGACATATTGTTCTCCCATTTCCAACTTGGAAAGGTCATGCTTGTCACAAAAGGCATATGCTTCACCTAGGATTAATCCCCATCCATTCATCCATAGGTCATTCAAAGAGTTCCTAGTTGACTTGACACAGTTTATGGCATTAACGATGTCCTGCTTCTTCCGTTGGAGAGCCAATGACAATGTATTTGTGATTGATAATATAGTGGACATAAGTTGTAGGTAGAACACAAAATCAAATGACTGAAAATAAACGAGGAGACCACATGCTTGCCTTCTATTTGTGTCATCCCTATCTGCTTCTTCCACATATTAAGTACTTTGACAACTGTAGGAAATAATTAAATCAGATCGTTAAGAGTTCTATAATGAGAAATCCATCTAGTGTCTCTTGGTCTTTGAAGTGCCAACTCTTGATTTAATCCCGTCCCACTTTGAAGTTGACCACAACCTAAGGTTGCTCGTACCTGTTGTTTATATTTATCTCGAATCATGTCTTTTTTCTTTGAAGATCCATTTACCACATTCAATAGTACCAATATAATATCAAAAAAATTACCAACCCATGTGTGCTTCCTTACAATAGCCACAACGACTATCTGCAACTGGTGTGCAAAACAATGAACATAATAGGTAGTGTTGTTTTCTCTCATGATTAAAGACTGCAAGCCATTAAACTCACCTCGCATATTACTCGCACCATCGTATCCCTGGCCTCTAACTTGCTTGAAACTTAACTTTATTTCTATGAATAAAAAATCAATAGCAGACTTGAGGTACTTAGAAGTTGTCTCCTTCACATGAACAAGGCCAACTAACCTCTCTTTTATAGATCCACATTTACCAACATATTGCAAGACCACTTCCATTTGTTCTTTACCCGACACATCCCTTGACTCATCAACAAGCAAACAAAATACATCGTGTCCAATTTCTTCAAGAACTGAATGCAAAATCTCCTTTGCAAAACATTCAACTAAGGCCTTCTGAACCTTTGGGGAGGTCATCTGATTATTACCCGGAGCATTATGTCCCACAATCTTGCGTACAACTGGATTTTGCTCTGCTGTATAATCATGAATCTCCTTAAAATTTCCTTTATTAGATGATTCCTCAGACTCATCGTGACTCCGAAAAGGCAATACTTGCTTCAATAAAACTCTAGTAACATCAATTGAAGCATTTAGTCTAGTGTAATATGCCTTCTTCGCGGCATTACTTTGATTATTTAGAGCAACATATATGTGTTGCTCTTGTTACAATAAAGCATGACAATCTCTTTTTGCTTGGTTGTGAACACTGTTGACATCTCCTACGTTCTCCTTCAGTCTATATTTTTTATTCCAACCACACCAACCATCCAACTTCTTTATTACCGCGGCATCTGAAGAGGAAACAACAAAAACAATATGATTTATTTGTCGACTCACTATACTCAAGCCAACTCCCATACTGATCAAACCATACTAGAATAAATCTTCGATCTCTACCACAAATCCTCCTTCTTGGAAAGTCATAAGTCCGAGGTTGGCAAGGACCACTAGCCAAATACTTTCTTCTCACCATATCCTTCATATTAGGAGGGTACTCATCTATGCTTCTCCGTTTTGTAGGATCAAATTGAATTTCCTCTTCCCAATTGATTTCTTCCTGAGCTTGAGATGAGTTCCATGTATTAGTGGCAGGATCATGTTCCTGTTCATGTGGTGTGCCATCTTCTGGATCATCATTCGAGCCATATGATGGGGTGTCATCCAAGGCATCATCCATGGCAGCATCGACATCTGATTCATGTGATGGGGCATTATCGAGGGCATCATCAAGAGCATCGCTGCGTTCTATTGATGGGCCAACATTCTCATCTTCTATGGTCTTCCTCTTTTTCAGAAACCTTTCCATAAATGCTTCTGCAATTTATAATTTCATATTAGTGTTAAATAATTTATGACGGTCAGAACCAACAAGTAAAGCATATCGATAATCAATTGACTGTATGACCACGAGTTTTGGAGTTTAACTTACTAGACATCTGCTTCTAGTTGTCAATTGAGGAATAACGAAATCAAATTGGTATGATGATCGAATGAATCATGCGATAAGAATTTGATTCCCAAAATCTCAAACCCTTGTACCACAATTCAAGACACAAGAATTAGACAGAACAAAACGATTAATTTTGGAGGGTTGCAGACTGGAAGATGCATACCGTTTATTCCCCAATCCCCACTTCTCCGGCGGATTGCCTAGCTATTTCCCAAATTGGGCGACTCGCGATCCCAGATGGCGAGCTTGGCCGAGAACAGCCAGACGAAGAGGAGAGTCAGGCACGCACAAAACCAACCGATCGATCGATCGGACTTTTTTCTCGCGTTTAGCCATGTGAGCCTAGGTAGCAGACGAGTACTCGGTAATTGCTACTTTGATGGGCCATGCTGCTACTAGTGCTAGCTGCCACTGGCTTCCAGGCCTTCCCGGTGTCCACAAATATTTTTTAGGGGTGTTAGAACCTAAACCTACGCTATATACTAGAGGTAAGAGAGAAAACTACCGTGTGTCTAGTGACCCCTGCTGGGCCAATGTGGTTTCGCCCCTGGGAAAGGCCGATGTGGGGTGGTTATGGCATCGCCGACTAGCCCATGTCAATATGAGAACTTTGCAAAGCCTTCACAAGGGTGGCCATATTGTAGGACTAAAGAAAAATGTTTGTTTTGCCAAATATCGTGTTTGCAGGGCTTGTGTTAGAGGAAAGATGCATGATTCTCCCCACAAGACAAATAACATTATAAAATCAAAGAGGACTTTGGAGCTCCTTCATGTGGATCTCTTTGGTCCCCCATCTCATGCTAGTCTTGGTGGGAAGAAATATTGCTTGGTGATTGTTGATGACTACTCAAGATATTATTGGGTATATTTCTTCAAGTTGAAGAGTGAGAACCAACAATACTTTATCGACTTCTTCAATATGGTTCAACGTCAATACAATGTGCCCGTGCTAACAATAAGAAGTGACAATGGCACCGAGTTCAATAACTACACATTAAATGGATTTCTTAGTGATGAGGGGATAAAGCATCAATATTCTGCTGCATATACCCCTCAACAAAATGGTGTAGCTGAGAGGAAGAACCGGACATTAATGGATATGGCAAGGTCCATGTTGGCGAAGTTTAGGTCTCCATACAATTTTTGGGCAGAGGCAATCTCAACTGCATGTCATGCATCAAATCGGGTCTACCTCCGCAAAGAGTTGAACAAGACGCCATATGAAATACTTACCGGTAACAAGCCCAACATTTCATACTTCCGGGTGTTTGGTTGTGAGTGTTTCTATCTCGTAAAAGGTGTTCGTTTGTCCAAATTTGATTCCAAAGCTTTAGAGGGTATTTTTTGTTGGCTATGGTCTCGATTCCCACACTTATAGAATCTATGATAAACCCTCCGTAGTTATCTAATGACCCACAAGTATAGGGGGTGTATCGCGGTATTTTCGATAAGTAAGAGTGTCGAACCCAACGAGGAGCAGAAGATGTTGACGAGTGGCTTAGGGCAGGAATTCTCTATAAATACTTAGCAAACGGATTTTTAGGGTTTTTTGATAATGCAGATAAATAAAGTACGAGTAAATAAAAGACAATAATAATAATTGCAGCAAGTGGCCCAATCCTCAAAGGACAAGCCGATTGTATTACTTAAGATGACCAAACGTTCCCGAGGACACATGGGAATATCGTCAAGTGCTTTCGCTTCATATAGTTGATTAATCTTCTTTAGTTTGATAAGTGTTGTGTGGGTGAACCTGTGCTAATGTACTGACCTTCCTAGGGCTAATACATACTTGTGATTATACCCCTTGCAAGTATCCGCAACTACAAGAAAGTAATTATGATAAAAACCTAACCACAACCTTAAACTCTGAGATCCTACACTCCCTTGTGCAACGGTTTCCTAATGGGGGTTTAGGTTTATGTCACTCTGTCAACCCCTACGATTAGTAGCCAAATACACAATGCATTCCCCTAGGCCCATAAAGGTGAAGTGTCATGTAGTCGACGTTCACATGACACCACTAGAAGAATAACACCACAACTTAAATAACAAACTATTGAATCTTTCTCAACACAATTCCACTACGAACAACATGACTTCTCCCATGTCCTCAAGAACTAAATGAACTACTCACAAGTCATATGGATCAAGATCAGAGATGAAATAATGATAAGTAACAATCTGAACATAACAATAATTCAATGGTTCCACTCAATAGCATCAACTACAACAAGTAATCAATACCGGGAAAGTTTCCCCTAAGAACTATGCAAGATTCAACCAAATTGTTACAACGGTTGATGTCTACGCACTTCTATTCTTGTAGACAGTTGTTGGGCCTCCAAGTGCAGAGGTTTGTAGAACAGCAGCAAGTTTTCCCTTAAGTGGATTACCCAAGGTTTATCGAACTCAGGGAGGAAGTGGTCAAATGTATTCCCTCTCAAGCAACCCCGCAATCAAGATACAAGAAGTATCTTGTGTCCCCAACACACCCAATACACTTGTCAGGTGTATAGGTGCAGTAGTTCGGCGAAGAGATAGTAAAATACAAGTGGTAACAGTGATAGAAAATAGCTTGATGGCATGTAAGAGACTAAAGTAAAACTGAAATAAAGATGGAAGCAAGCAAACATGTAACAGATCTAATTGCAAACGGTGTATCAATGCTAAGAAACAAGGCCTAGGGATCATACTTTCACTAGTGAACACTCTCATAAAAATATCTTCTCTTTATGATACTACTCTTAACTACTCTCCGGTTGGACACTCTAATCGATGGTAGGGCTATAACAGCACACCTCAAAGTCTGCTTTCCCCATCTAGATAACCCCACACTGTCACCTTGAGCACTAGATGGTTCCAACAAACACCACAATTTCATAGAGACATCCAACTCCAAATATAACTCATAACAAGTATTTGTAATCTCTAGCCTAAGTGCCACCATGGTGTGCAAGCTGTCACTTTCACACACATGGGGAGAGCAGAGATCTATTAAAGCACTTGAGTAGCAAGGTAGATCTACTTGATTACAAAGCTCATGATCACAATATGATCATGCATAGAGAGAGATGAACACATAGCTACCGGTAGAACCCTTAGCCTCGAGAGAGAACTACTCCCTCCTCATCATGGGAATCAGCAACGGTGATGGAGATGGTGGTGGAGATCGATGGAGATGGCTCCAGGGGCACTTCCTCATCCCGGCAGGGTGCCGGAACAGAGACTTTCTGTCCCCCAAATCTCCCCTTCGGTGGCGGTGACGCTACAGAACTTTTCGTGGATTTCTGATTGACTACTTAGGGTTTAGGCATCGGGAGGCTCTTATAGGCGAGATGGGAGATCGAGGGGGTGCCGGAGGGCCCCACACCACCCTTGGCGCGGCCTGGCCTGGCCCGTGCCACCAGGTGGTGTGGCCACCCTCTGGCCCTTCTCCGTCTCGTATACTGGCTCCAAGTGTCCCCCGGTAAAATATAAACTTCGGCTTTTGTCCCGTCCAATTCCGAGAATATTCATTTTCTGACTTCCTGGAACCAAAAACAGCAGAAAACAGGCAACTAGCACTGTGGCACTTGTTAATAGGTTAGTCCAAGAAATCATATGAAAAGTACTCCAAAGTTGGAACAAAACACAAGAAAGTAGATAAAACCAAGCATGGAACATCAAAAATTATAGATACATTTGCAATGTATCAACATCCCCAAGCTTAACTCCTGCTCGTCCTCGAGTAGGTAAGTGATAAAAAGAAAGAATAATTTTTGAGGTGACATGCACCATCATAAACTTGATCAAAGTATTTGTAAAACATTCAAAGTTGGGATCATAGTACTTCAATCATAACATGAAAGACAAAGTTCTAGAAATAAGACAAAGAAACTATGTTGCAACATGAAAAGGCACAAACAAAAGATCCATGAATAACAATGCTTTGCAAGACGTTTGTTTGTTTCACATAAAGAAAACATAGCATAATAACATTTAGCTTGTCCCTCATAGAGTAGCAAGTATAAATGCATAGGACACCTTCAATAGTTTTAAACAAGCAATATCAAGTTATGCATCAATCAACAAGTCTTGGGAAAATGCACATAGAACTAAGAATGGCCACTATGCTCTCAAAGTAGGTGCATAAAGGTAGAAGGTGAAGACTCAATATAATGGTGGAAGAAAGGCCTTCATAGAAGGAAGTAGGGATTCAAGTTTCATAAAGAGCTTCCAAAAATTATGGTACTTAATAGCTTTCAGCTCTCATTGCCCCTATCATAAGCATCTTGAAGTGATTAAGGTTAAAGTGAACAAACTATGGTGTACATGCTTGACGAAGTATAAGTTAGAAATCTCATGTCCCTTGAATACGAGGGTCGCACCTCATGCTACTCATGTTTAGTCACCGGTAAGTTCTTGTCATCGTAAGTACATGTGTATCATAGAGAACCACCAACGGGGTACCCCTTTCCTGATGATACAGAAGAATCCCCATATCAAAATGACAAGGCAAGCAGACAACGAGCATCTCAGCAATCTTCTTACTTACCATGGGAATATGGTGCTTTTTTCTCTCTTTCCTCTTTTCATAATCTCTTTTTCCTTTTTCTCTTTTTTTCTCAATATAGGACTCTTTTTTTATAAGAAGAATGCTTCATAGACAGCTCATTATGGTTATGCTGCAGGTTTCCACCATGTCAGCATGGATTAGACCAGCGGCCCAGGCGTTTCTCTAACACATATACATAACTCCATGGACTTACAAGCTCCCCTTTCATTTCACACCAACGACATCCATAGACAAAATAGCATGATATCAACTAGGTACAAGTACCCATGAAATGTTGAAAGCGTTCCCCATGACAACGTGGTTCTGCTAATCCCCAACAAATAAGTGCAATCATATACAACATAGACTACACAATGGTTCAAGTTTATTAGGGGCAAGAGAAGTAAAGTGTGCCGTCAAGTTCGTGAGAGCTTTAATCACTAGTTTTTTCATAACAAGTTTAATTCGGAAGGTAGATAAAAACATGAATATACTTGGAATAGCAAATGCTAATAGGTAGGTATGGTGGACTCTTTGGAATAACTTGGTTTTAGGAGTTGGATGCATGAGTGGAACTCATACTTGGTTGTGGAGGCTAGCAAAAGACTGGGAGCGACCAACTAAGAGAGCAATAATGGCCATAATCATACAGAGCGTCAAAACATCATTGATCAAAGCATAAAGTGATACTACAAGTTGAAAACTAAAGGATCATAAAGGATATGGTGACTTGGGATAGTCATAACATGGTGTGAGCATGTGCCAAGTCAACCCAAATAAAGCATCAAAGGAGAATACCACAATACTATGCTTTAATATGCTAAAACAACGCATGATCCTTCTAAGGCACATTAAGCAATCTTAATTGTTTATAACATGTCATGCTACAGCAAAGAATACTAAGCATAAAGCCAAAACAATATCAAGCATGGCATGACAAAGCATAGGCCACAGTCAAAAATAAGCTCTCTTTACCACTTAAGCATAAACTTTCCTAGTCTTTTCCAATCCAAACCAAACTATTTGAAAACCAATGTATGAAAGAGGGGGGTCCAACCAATTTATTCAGCAAACTAAGCAAACCAAGCAAACTAAAAACCAAAACGAAAACGAAAACAAGACGCTCCAAGAACAACACAATTGTGCATGGAACAATAAAAATGAAGCGTTTGGAAGAAACCTGGGATTTTTATTGATGAAGAGGGGGATGCCTTGGGCATCCCCAAGCTTTGACGCTTGTACTTCTTGGATATTTCTTGGGGTGACACGCGTGGCATCCCCAAGCTTGAGTTTTAGTCCATCCTTCATCTCATTACTCATTCCTTCCATACACCTGAAAATTTTCCTTCATACAAAACTTCACACAATCTTTATTAGCAACATTAGTGCACTCTAGATAATAAGTCTTTAGGTTTAGTTCTAACACCAATAGAACTTTCATTAAAACACAAGCTACTGTAGCACTTCCCTCAAAAAGCTCAATTCCCCAAAAGAACTCAAAAAGGAACCAACAAGAAGCAAATGCAAATAATGGCAGAAATCTGTCAAAACAGACCAGCAGGTAAACACCAATTTTTTCGAAGACCTTCTGTTGCTCAAATCGAAAAGTGTTGAACTAACGAAAGTTAGATAACAACCGGGGGCAGAAGCACAAAAATTCACTCCTCAAAACAACATACAAAGATTTTACTTGGTAGGTCCTTGGTATGTTGGTCTTCTAAGAAGTAAAACTATATATCTCTCTCCACCGTCGAGGCTGAGTATGTGGCAGCTGCTAGTGCATGGACCCAATTGTTATGGATGAGGCAAACTTTAAAGGAATATGGTGTCCATTGTGACAAAGTGCCTATTTTGTGTGACAATTAAAGTGCTATCAACATTGCCTACAATCCGGTGGATCATATAAGGACAAAGTATATTGAGATCTATCATCATTTCATTAGAGATCATGTTGCCCGAGGAGATATTGAGCTTTCTTATGTGTCAACCAAAGACCAGCTTGCAGATATTTTCACAAAGACACTTGATGAAGCAAGGTTTTTCTATTTGATGAATGAGCTAAATATCATAGATTCAAGGAGCTTGACTTGATCATCTTGCATAACTCACCTATATCTTGATTCATATTTGGTTTAGGTGTAGGCATGGAGATAGGGGAGTGTGGTCCTAATTATTGGGTTATCCCTCCCCCATAATGCCAAAATTAACAAAAATCAATTCTCTTAATATCATGTGTGATATGTGAGCTTCATTGATGAGTAGAGGTTATGAACCCAAGGATAGTTCTTCGCGGTTTTCTGCCTCACACTCTTACATGGTGGTCCCAGCCACCGCCCTTTTCATTATGGAGAGTTGGTTCTTAGAGGAATTGAATTGGAGTTTCACTTGTCATTTAATTTAGGTTTTATTGCCTATTTGGTTCTTCATAGTTTGGAATCTAAACCTAGGCCTTACACTCTCCCCTAAACACATTCCATCCCATTCATGTCCCCAAATTTGAGGCTGGTTTTGGTCGAAGAGGGCCGGACTCTCCGGTCTGTTAGACTTGAGTCTCTGGTCTAGGACAGTTTCACGCAGTGACTAAAGGGGGTCAGTGTTGGGTCCGCAGCATAGAAAACAAAAAAATTCCTACGATGAGAACTACACGCCAAGATCTATCTACTAGGTACAGAGCAATGGGTGGACATACATCCATCGAGAACTTACCCTCGAAGACAACGAGTTTTGTTAACGAGTAGGAACTCGTGGTTGATGTAGTCATACACTTGCCAATCTCAAGATCATGAGGAAGTCCGAGCGCCGCAACTCGGCAGCGCATCCGTACTCGCACACACGTTCAAGCCACCGGACAACCTCCACCTCCTCGCTCCAGCGATCCAGTGAGCAAGAACTCCTTCCGCATTTAAATGCCACTGAACATGTATCTCGCTAATCCGAGACCATGGGGGAATAATTATAGAGGGGGAGAGAGATCCTTCACGAGGAGGTGTGAGGAAGAAGGAGGAAGAGGGGGGCCTTTTATAGGAGGAGGGGGGTGCCCCTCCCCATGGTCGGCGCCTCATCGGGGGTGACCCCTCACCTCCCCATTCATGTGGTGGTAACCCCTCCACATTAAAATGCCTCTTCACATTCCCTTTTAAAGTCCCCACTTTAAATGCATTAAATTCTCTAAGTTTAATGCTCTCTCATTTAATAAAACTCTTTTATTAAATTTATTCAGAATTTTGTTAATCTACACTATATAATTTATGTTGAGGTGGTTTTCGTCATACTATTTTTCGTCCGTCGTTCCGTATTGTGTAGGCCAAACGCGGTAGCTGAGATTCTGGCTTGTACTCGTTTCGGTTTGTAGTCGTTCGATACTATCCTAGGTGCACCCTATATATGCGGCAGCTAGCCGAGCTCGGTTCGAAAGGATCAGGCGATCAGTTCTATCCTAATATAAATATCCTACCACGTGATTTGCTAACCCTCAGTTTATTTGGCCACCAGGCGCGATCAGCCGGCGGCTCGCTATGCCCACGCACAATGAGAGATCTACGACGAAGACAAGAACGATGATGGATTGGAGCCAGACGAGGACGCCGTTGTGTGCTGAGAAACCCTCACCACGCCTCGGGCGAACACGACACGATGGTGCAGACCTCGCTGGGTCGCCGGACTAAAGGCTGCCATTAGTACCATCTAGTTACTTTAATTAACAAACATTCACATATAACCCCTTGTAATATTTCAATATCAAATGCAGAACCACTTTCTGCAATTTCACCCGAAACAATTTCCGGTTTCTATCAAAACAATTCCTGCGCTTTGCAATTCTTTCGTCTGAAACATATGTGCTCCAAAATGGTGTCCGGTAACTCTTAAGTGTGTCTCGGTTCGCGAATAATGCAGACATGATTGAGACTCCTCTCAGATCAATAATCAGAAGCGGGACCTGGAGGTCCATACTGACTCCTGCATATTCAACGATGACTTCTGTGATCGTGAGAACTTTTAACGCTTGTAATTTAATCCCTTTGTCTCTTGATATAATACATGTCCGAGATTCGATCATCGGTATCCAAATACCTAGTTTGATCTCGTTACCGACATGCACTCTTTTCTTGTTCCCGTGATATAACATTCTAGTGATCACATCACTTGCTTGCAAGCTATCTCAATGTGATATCACCGAGAGGGCCCAGAGTATATCTATCCGTCATCGGGATTGACAAATTCCACTCTTGATCCATGAGCCTCAACATAAAACCTTCGTAGCAGTGAACCCATCTTTATAGTCACCCTGTTATGGTGTGACGTTTGATGTTATGAAGATACTCTTCCGATGTTAGCAATTAACATGATCTCATGGTCTAAGGATAAAGATTACTTCGTATGATGTTATAGCAATGTAAACATAATGACTTGATCGTAATGCTATACTTTGGATGAATGTTCATCACATCATTTGACAAATGTTGTGACCTTGTTATTAACAACATCCAATGTCCATGATCAGGAAACCTTGATCATCTTGTTAATCAACAAGCTAGTCTATAAGAGAGGCATAACTAGGAATCCGTTTTGTTTATTAAACACACACGTATTGATGTTTCCGATCAATACAATTCTAGCATGCAAAATAAACATCTATCATATCTAAGGAATACATAATAACAACTTTATTATTGCCTCTCAGGGCATATTTTCTTCAGTCTCCCACTTGCACTAGAGACAATAATCTAGTTCACATAGTGATAAATCTAACACCCATGGAGTTCTGGTGTTGATCATGTTTTGCCCTAGGGAGAGCTTTAGTCAACGGATCTGCTACATTTAGTTCCGTGTGTACTTTACAAATCTTTATATCTCCATCCTTGACATGTTCGCGGATGGAGTGAAACCGACGCTTAATATGCTTGGAATTCTTGTGAGACCTCGGTTCCTTGGCATTGGCTATGGCTCCATTGTTGTCACAATAGATCACCATCGGGTCCAATGCACTAGGAACCACACCTAGTTCCGCAATGAACTCTTTCATCCAAACCGCTTCCTGCGCCGCTTCTGAAGCAGCAACATATTCCGCCTCCGTCGTTGATCCAGCCACCACAGGTTGTTTGGAACTGCTCCAACTAACTGCTGCTCTGTTCAAGAGAAATACGTATCTGGATTGAGACTTAGAGTCATCCAGATCGGTGTCAAAGCTAGCATCGACATAACACTTAGCGACTAGCTCTTCTTCACCTCCGTATATAAGAAACATATCCCTAGTTCTTCTCAAGTACTTGAGGATGTTCTTGACCGCTATCCAGTGTTCCGAACCTGGATCAGATTGGTACCTACTAGTTAAACTAATAGCATGTGCAACATCCGGTCTTGTACATAGCATGGCATACATTATAGAGCCTATGGCCGAGGCATAGGGGATCTTATCCATCATCTCTCTTTCTTCCGTCATAGCCGGACTTTGAGTCTTACTCAATGTCTTGCCTTACAACATAGGTAAGAACCCCTTCTTACTTCTGTCCATATTAAACTTTTTTAATATCTTATCAAGGTATGTACTCTGCGATAGCCCAATTAGGTGCCTTGATCTATCTCTATAGATTTTAATGCCTAATATATATGACGCTTCATCAAGGTCTTTCATCAAAAATTTGCTATTTAGATAACTTTTAACACTGTTTAAAAGATCTATATCATTTCCAATCAATAATATGTCATCCACATATAATATTAGAAATGCCACATTGCTCCCACTCACTTTCTTGTAAATACAAGCCTCTCCATAAGTTTGGACAAATCCAAACTCTTTGATCACCTCAGCAAAACGGAGATTCCAACTCCGGGATGCTTGCTTCAGTCCATAGATGGATCGCTGAAGTTTGCATACCTTATTAGCATCCTTAGGATCGACAAAACCCTTAGGTTGTATCATATACAACTCTTCTTCAATATTACCATTGAGGAACGCAGTTTTGACATCCATCTGCCATATTTCATAATCGAAATATGCAGCAATTGCTAACATAATCCTAACCGACTTAAGCATCACTTCGGGAGAGAATGTCTCATCGTAGTCAAGTCCTTGAATTTGTCGAAACCCCTTTGCGACAAGTCGAGCCTTATAGATGGTCACATTACCATCAGCATCCGTTTTTCTTTTGAAAATCCATTTATTCTCAACGGCCTTTCAATCGTGAGGTAAGTCCACCAAGGTCCAAACCTGGTTCTTGTACATGGATTCCATCTCGGATTTCATGGCTTCTAGCCATTTGTTGGAATCCGGGCTTATCATCGCTTCTTCATACGTCGCAGGGTCATCCATTTCACCAACCATGAAATTCACAACAGGATTGCCGTACAGTTCAGGAGCTGCACGTGTCCTGCTTGACCTGCGAGGTTCGGTAGTGTCCTCTTTCGGAGTTTCATGATCAATATCATTAGCTCTCTCTTCATTTGTTGAAGTCAACTCCGAAACAATTTCTGGTGCTGTGCTACTCGCCATTACATGAAGAGAAGGTTCAACAACCTCTTCGAGTTCTACCTTCCAACTACTGACACCTTTCGCGAGAAACTCCTTCTCAAGAAAGGATCAATTCTTGGCAACAAAAACCTTGCCCTCGGATTTGTTATAGAAGGTATACCCAATCGTTTCCTTAGGGTATCCTATGAAGACACATTTTTCCGCTTTGGGTTCGAGTTTATCCGGTTGAAGTTTCTTCACATAAACATCGCATCCCCAAACTTTAAGAAATGACAACTTAGGTTTGTTTCCAAACCATAATTCATACGGTGTCGTTTCAACGGATTTAGATGGTGCCTGATTTAAAGTGAATGCAGCTGTTTCTAGTGCATAAACCCGAAATGACAGTGGCAAGTCAGTTAGAGACATCATAGATCAAACCATATCTAATAAAGTACGATTACGACGTTCCGACACACCATTACGTTGTGGTGTTCCGGCAGGCGTGAGTTGTGAAACTATTCCACACTTTTCATGTGTGTGCTAAACTCGTAACTTAGATATTCACCTCCACGGTCAGGCCGTAGAAATTTGATCTTTCTATTACGATGATTTTCCACTTCATTCTGAAATTCCTTGAACTTTTCAAAGGTTTCAGACTTGTGTTTCATCAAATATATATACCCATATCTACTCAAATCATCCGTGAAAGTAACAAAATAACGATATCCACCTCGCGCCAACACACTCATTGGTCCACACACATCAGTATGTATGATTTCCAATAAATCTGTCGCCCGTTCCATTGAACCGGAAAACAATGTTCTAGTCATCTTGCCCATAAGGCATGGCTCACATGTATCAAATGATTCAAAATCAAGTGATTCCAAAAGTCCATCAGAATGGAGTTTCTTCATGCGTTTAACGCCAATATGACCTAGAGCGATTGCCACATATACGCAGATATATCATTATCAAGTTTAATCTTTTTAGCATTAACATTATGAATATGCGTAATATTACTATCGAGATCCAACAGAAATAAACCATTCATCACAGGTGCATGACCATAAAAGATATCATTCTTATAAATCGAACAACCATTGTTTTCAGATTTAAAGGAATAATCACTTTGCATCAAACACGATCTGGATACAATGTTCATGCTCAGTGCAGGCACCAAATAACAATTATTTAGGTTTATAACAAATCCCGATGGCATATGGAGAGGTAGCGTCCTGACGGCGATCACATCAACTCTTGATCCATTGCCGACCCGCATCCTAACCTCATCCCTTGCTAGTTGTCGCTTGTTCCGTAGCCCCTGAACCGAGTTACATATATTAGCAACCGATCCCGTATCAAATACCTAGGTGCTACTGCGAGTACTAGTCAAGTACACATCAATAACATGTATATCACATATACCTTTGTTTGCCTTGCCGGACTTCTTGTCCGCCAAATACTTGGGGCAATTGCGCTTCCAATGGCCAGTCCCCTTGCAATAGTAACACTTGGTGTCAGACTTAGGGCCAGCTCGGGGTTTCTTTTCAGGTGTGGCAAACGATTTGCCACCCTTCTTTCCCTTGTGCTTGTTGAAACCGGTGGTCTTATTGATCATCAACACTTGATGTTCTTTCCTAATCTCCACTTCTGCAGTCTTAAGCATTGACAGAAGCTCGGGAAGAGACTTCTTCATGCCCTGCATATTATAGTTCATCACGAAGCTCTTGTAGCTAGGTGGCAGATATTGGAGAACACGATGTATGCCTAATTCAATGGGAATCTTTATTCCCAAGGACACAAGCTTATCGGCGTACCCAGAGATTTTGAGTACATGCTCACTAACGGAGCCGTTCTCCTCCATCATGCAGCTGAAGAACTTTTCGGTAGCATTATAACTCTCTACGGCAGCATGGGTATCGAAAATCATTTTCAATTCTCCCATGGTATCAAAGGAATTGTCGTTTTCGAAATGCTTTCGAAGTTCTGGCTCTAGCCCATACAATATGCCGCAATGCACTAAGTTGTGGTCCTCCTGACGAGTCACATAGACATTATTTTCCTCGTCAGGGGCATCAGGAGATGGTGGGGGGCCTAGCGGTGCATCTAGCACATATTGCTTTTGTGCAGCAGTGAGGAGAATCCTCAAATTCATAGCCCAGTTGGTGTAGTTGCTACCATTTGCAGCAAGTTTCTCTTTCTCCATGAACACATTGAAATTAAAAGCAGGTGGTGCCATCTACAACAGAATTTGTAAAGTTTATTTAGACTAAGTTTATGATAGAGTGAGTTCAACTAATCCAAATTTCTAATGAACTCCCACTCAAAAATGACATCCCTCGTGTCCTTTTGGTGACTACATGAACCAAATCCACTACACCAAGTCCGATCATCACGTGAGTTGATGTAGCTTCAAAGGCGAGCATCTATATGGGCATCACATCAACTATATGACTCATGCTTAAACTTTTGGTCCGTGTTCCGAGGCCATGTCTGTACATGCTAGGCTCGCCAAGTAAGAACCTTAGTATTCACGTGTGTAAAATTGTCTTACACCCGTTCATATGAAAGCGTAGATTCGAGTACACCCGATCATCACGTGATGTCTCGAAACACGATCCACAGAATGATGCATACTCAAGGAAGAACACATTTGTATCTTGATATCTAAATGAGGGATCATCTTACAATGCTACAGAAAGCGACAAACTAGCAGTATAAGATGCTAACATCTAATGTGTAAAGTTATATGATATGGTCCATGCATTTGATCTCTATCATTTGCATCGTGGTATGATCTCTATCATTCCTTTGTGTGTAAGGCCAAGGTCTATGGAACTTACACATTGAATGTGTTGTAAGAGTATCTATCATACATCTACTTACAACAATACCATATCAATACACTAGCCCAACAACGATCTAAACTAGACGCCTCTAATTTATCAATTGCAAGTTTTACATGGCTTAGGGCTTTTGGAGATAGAACCGTTATTACTTATGAACATGAACAACAACAAGGATAACCAAGTTATTAGCAACTCGTTGTAAATCAGATATTGACTATAGTAGGAGAGACAGACACCCGCCAGCCACTTATGCAAAACTAGTTGCATGTCAGTGGTGGAACCGGTCTCATGTACGATGACATGTAAGGTTGGTCCAGGACGCTTCATCCCACTATGCCACCAATATCCAAAATACATAGAAGATGCAATAACATGATCATCATCGCCCACATATAAACATATGTGTGCTACCCGTGCAAAGCACCTTCGCATAGATCAGGCTCTGATACCACTGTTGGGTCCGCAGCATAGAAAACAAATTTTTTCCTACGATGAGAACTACATGCCAAGATCTAACTACTAGGTACAGAGCAACAGGTGGACATACATCCATCAAGAACTTACCCTTGAAGACAATGAGTTTTGTTAACGAGTAGGAACTCGTGGTTGATGTAGTCGTACACTTGCCGATCTCAAGATCGTGAGGAAGTCCGAGCACCGCAACTCAGCAGCGCATCCGTACTCGCACACACGTTCAAGCCACCGGACAACCTCCACCTCCTCGCTCCAAAGGATCCAAGCAGCAACTCCTTCTAGACGAAATGCCACCGGGAACATGTATCTCGCTAATCTGAGACCATGGGGGAATAATTCTAGAGGGGGAGAGAGATCGTTCACGAGGAGGTGTGAGGAAGAAGGAGGAAGAGGGGGGCCTTTTATAGGAGGAGGGGGGGTGCCCCTCCCCATGGCTGGCGCCACATGGGGGGTGACCCCTCACCTCCCCCATTCATGTGGTGGTAACCCCTCCACATTAAAATGCCTCTTCACATTCCCTTTTAAAGTCCCCACTTTAAATGCATTAAATTCTCTAAGTTTAATGCTCTCTCATTTAATAAAACTCTTTTATTAAATTTATTCAGAATTTTGTTAATTACTTTAATTAACAAACATTCACATATAACCCCTTGTAATATTTCAATATCACATGCAGAAGCACTTTCTGCAATTTCACCCGAAACAATTTCCGGTTTCTATCGAAACAATTCCTGCGCTTTGCAATTCTTTCGTCTGAAACATATGTGCTCCAAAATGGTGTCCGGTAACTCTTAAGTGTGTCACCCTACGGTTCGCGAATAATGTAGACATGATGGAGACTCCTCTCAGATCAATAATCAGAAGCGGGACCTGGAGGTCCATACTGACTCCTGCATATTCAACAATGACTTCTATGATCGTGAGAACCTTTAACGCTTGTAATTTAATCCCTTTGTCTCTTGATATAATACATGTCCGAGATTCGATCATCGGTATCTAAATACCTAGTTTGATCTCGTTACCGACATGCACTCTTTTCTTGTTCCCGTGATATAACATTCTAATGATCACATCACTTGCTTGCAAGCTATCTCAATGTGATATCACCGAGAGGGCCCAGAGTATATCTATCCGTCATCGGGATTGACAAATTCCACTCTTGATCCATGAGCCTCAACATAAAACCTTCGTAGCAGTGAACCCATCTTTATAGTCACCCTGTTATGGTGTGACGTTTGAGGTTATGAAGATACTCTTCCGATGTTAGCAATTAACATGATCTCATGGTCTAAGGATAAAGATTACTTCGTATGATGTTATAGCAATGTAAACATAATGACTTGATCGTAATGCTATACTTTGGATGAATGTTCATCACATCATTTCACAAATGTTGTGACCTTGTTATTAACAACATCCAATGTCCATGATCAGGAAACCTTGATCATCTTGTTAATCAACAAGCCAGTCTATAAGAGAGGCATAACTAGGAACCCTTTTTGTTTATTAAACACTCATGTATTGATTTTCCGATCAATACAATTCTAGCTTGCAAAATAAAGATCTATCATATATAAGGAATACATAATAACAACTTTATTATTGCCTCTCAGGGCATATTTCCTTTAATCGGGGTGAAAGAGTCACTGAGGACTCTATCTTCCACCCGACTCCCACCTTCACACCCGCCGCCTCCTCCTCGAAAACCGTCGCCCGGAGGCTGTTTTGCCACCGGGATCCGCCATGCCGCCGGCCAACTCCACCCTCTCCACCCCTGAGACATTTCCCACCGGTGGAATCACTCCAATGGATAGATCTGGTACCTTTATTCTCACCATGAACCTAGTGTTCATCCCCTTCATTTATTTTGAGTTTTGTACTGATTTTGCCCACTGGAACAACATGATTGCATGCACTTTATCACATTAGTCTCATATCCTTGCCCGATCTGCTAGAATCAATCCCACCTGGAGTCTCCTTGTGTAACCCAAAATCTCTAGACCGGAGATTCCGATTGGTTAGTCCGGAGACTCCGGTCCGCCTGACCGGAAAATCCGGTCCAGTCCGGAGACTCCGGTGTTGCACACCGGAGACTCCGGTGTTGATTTCCTCTAGCTCATCCGGCAAAGTTGTGAGGGTCTTGTTCTTATCTCCGGGACATATGTGCTTACCCCCATGTTATCCCTCTCTCTCTATTTTCACAGGTGGCTCTGGTTCTTGTCGTGGTCGCACCAAGGCCAAGTCCAGGAGGGCGGATCCTCGGTTTGATGAGGAAGCTGGGCAGTATGTGATCCCGCCATCCAACCACAGGCGGCATCTCAGAGATGCTGAGTACATGAGAAAGAACCAAGAGCGCATAGAGGAGGAAAACCGTGCCAAGAGGGATAAGTATGAAAATTTGCAATCCCTTGCCCACATGACCAAGAAAGAGTTCCGTGAACTGCGCAAGACAAACTTCTATGAGCTGCCCAGGACCAGTGATGACCCATGTTATTGGAGGAAGGAGCAGAAAGTATTCATGACTGATATGTATAGCAAGCTCACCAAGTCCCATGTTTTCCCTCAAAGGTATATGGAACTCGAGTACATGCGTGCCAACAACTACTTTGAAGATGATGTGTGCTTTACTGAGAAGCTAGGGCTACATAGGCTCATAGAGCTCCGGGAAAATTACATCATTACTCTTGTCCAGCAATTCTATGCAACTATTGTGTTTGGGACTAATCAGACAAGGACCTGGATGACTGGAAATGTTCGCTGCACTGCAAACTTCTTTGACTTTGCTAGGGTGATCAATGAGACTTTCTAGGGTATGTCTATTCATGTTGGGCACCGGATGCCTGACGCTGCTCTTGGTGAGAGCAAGACCAAGTTGGCACCTCTCTATGACAGCAAGGGTGTTGTCGGTGAGGCCAAGGGCCTCAAGCCCCTCTACAACTTACTTTTGAGGATTTTTCATCACAACATTTCCCCTAATGCTGGCAATGATGATGCCCTTAGAGGTGGTCTTGTCAACCTGCTCTACCATTCTCACAAGGTATACTATGCTGGTCCTGATGCTGAAGGATATGATATTGACATTATGGATTTCAATTTTGAGGAGATGCACCATGCTATTCTCTCAAGAAGTCTCCTCCATATGCTTCTCTAATGATGAGGCTTATCAATACTCAAGCCCATGGTTCACCACTGGCCTTTCCTCCCAACCTTATAGAGCATGCCCTGGTGTGTCTCCAAAAGAAAGGGAAAATGGTTCCTGCTCCTAGGCAGCCGTTTTGAGAGTGAGGATGATGAGATTTTTGAGGCTGAGCGGGCTCCCACTCCTCCTAGGGACTCTCGGAGGAAGAATGCCTCCAATGTTCCTATGGCTCCTGTCACACATGAGTTTGTTCAGGAGAAGGTCAAGAAGGCATCTTTCTGGGAGAAGACACTTTGTTGCATGAATATGGACATCCGCAAGGGACATCATGACTCCTACAAGAGCAACCGCGAAATTAAGAAGCTCCTCAAGGAAATCAAGGCTCGAGGAGAAGAAGAAGAGGAAGGGGAGTCTGAATACAATGATGAGCATGGGGTTGATTCATCTGCAGAGTTAGATAACACACTCTCCTTTGGTGCTTGGAATGCTATGAATTCCAGCTTGGTTGATTGGCAGACTTTCTCTAAGGTCACTTCTGGTTTTGCACCACAGGGCACTTCCTCCTCTCGCCCTCATGGCAAAGGCCCCTAGACTTCTGCTGCTGATGATGACTATGATGAGGATGATGACGACGAGTGATCTATTTGGGGCGATAGCATGGATTTTTACCTTTTCGGCATTTCGATGCTAAAGGGGGAGAAGATATCCATTAGGATCATCCGAGATTTGCATGGGTTGGGGTGTGTGATACATTGCAAATGTATCTATAATTTTTGATGTTCCATGCTTCGTTTTATCCACTTTCTTGTGTTTTGTCCACACTTTGGAGTACTTTTCATATGATTTCTTGAACTAACCTATTAACAAGAGCCACAGTGCCAGCTGCCTGTTTTCTGTTGTTTTTGGTTCTAGGAAAGTCAAAAAATGAATATTCTCGGAATTGGACGGGACAAAAGCCAAAGTGTCTATTTTTCCGGAAGTCATCAGATGCCAGAATACGAGACGAAGAAGAAGGGCGGCCACCACACAGCCTGGCCAGGCTGACCCATGCTAGGGGTGGTCCGCCAACCCCAAACACCCTCGGCCTCTCCTTCCGCCTATAAGATGCCCTCGGACGAAAACCCTAAGTACCATCAAAATCCATGAAAGAGTCTATAGCCGTCATCTCCATCCCTAGATCGGGAGGGATCTGAGCTCTTCCGGCACCCTGCGGAGGGAATTCACCACAGGCCTTCTTCATCACCATGCAAGCCTCTGGTGTGATGCGTGAGTAGTTCATCCTTGGACTACGGATCCATGTAATAGCTAGATGGCCGGTTCTCCTCCTTTGTGCTTTCATGTTTAGATCTTGTGAGCTCCGTTCATGATCAAGATCATCTATTTGTAATTATGCATGTTGTGTTTGCAGGGATCTGATGGATATTGAGATTCTATTTCAGATTGATTATTGATTCTATCATGTCTTTGTTATTTGTGATCTTGCATGCTTTCCGTTGTTAGTAGCTATCTTGGCCAAGTAGATGCTAGCAACTCCAAGAGTTAGTATTTATGCTCGATAGTGGGTTCATGCCTCTGGTAATCTAGGGAAGTGACAGAAATCTCTAAGGTACTAGATGTGATGTTGCTACTAGGGAGAAAACAACAATCCTTTGTCCATAGAACAATCGTATTGTTTACATTACACGCAATTCGTAAAGCAATAATCTGTTGCTTGCAACTTAATACTAGAGGGGGTTCAGATGATAACCTGAAGGTGGATTATTAGTCATAGATGCAGTTGGATGGCGGTCTATGTATAATGTTGTAATGCCCAATCAAGTCTCAAAGGAGTCAAGATGATTAGTATATGCATGTATTGCTTTCTCGATGTTTGTCAATTGCCTCGCTGTAATTTGTTCACCCAGCATGTTATCTATCTTAAGGAGAGCCACCTCTAGTGAACTATGGATCCCGATCCTTTTCTTTTACATATAATCTATAAACTGTTTACTTCTTTGTGTTTACTTTCTGCAAACTATTACTTCATTCCATTCGATACGTTTAATCCTTTGTTTTCAGCAAAACACGGTGAGATTGACAACCTCATCGCAAGTTGGGGACAAAGTTCTGTGGTTGTGTTGTGCAGGTCTCCACGTTGCTACTAGCACCGATAGTGCGCCCTGCCAAGGCTCAGCTAGCAACACCTTTGGGGTGTTTCCTTGCTCCTACTGGTTCGATTAAACCTTGGTTTCATAACTGAGGGAAACTTGCTGCTGTGCTCATCATACCTTCCTCTTGGGGTTCCCAACGAGCTCTACATCAACACTGAGCCATCAAGCATTTTTCTGGCGCCGTTGCCGGGGAGTCAAGGACATCTTCATAAGGGGTGTCCCTCATAACCAATCTCTTTACTTTGTTATTTTTGTTTTGCTTAGTTTACTTTTGTTTTCTTTATCAAAAACACAAAAACAATTAGTTTTACTAGTTTGGCATCTTTATCAAAAACACAAAAAAATGACTACTCTTGAAAACACTAAGTTGTGTGACTTCACTAGCACCAACAACAATGATTTTATGAGCACACCTATTGCTCCACCTATGCCTGAAGATACTTTCTTTGAGATAAAACCTGCTTTACTCAATCTTGTTATGAGAGAACAATTTTCTGGTATTGGTAATGAAGATGCTGCTGCCCATCTAAATAACTTTGTTGAACTTTGTGAGATGCAAAAGCATAGGGATATAGATGGTGATATTATTAAGCTTAAATTGTTTCCTTTCTCTTTGAGAGGAAAAGCTAAAGAATGGTTGAATTCCTTAACTAAGAATAGTATTGATTCTTGGACTAAGTGCAAAGATGCTTTTATTGGAAAATAATATCCTCCTGCTAAGATTATATCTATGAGAAGTGAAATAATGAAGTTTAAGCAATCTGATAATGAACATGTTGATCAAGCTTGGGAAAGAATGAAATCTTTGGTAAAGAATTGTCCCACTCATGGACTGACTGCTTGGATGATCATCCAAACTTTTTATGCAGGATTGAATTATTCTTCAAGGAACCTATTGGATTCTGCTGCTAGAGGTACATTTATGACCATCACTTTGGGTGCTGCAACAAAACTTCTGTACAATATGATGGTTAACTATTTTGAATGGCATACCGAGAGAGCTCCACAAGGTAAGAAGGTAAATTTTGTTGAGGAAACCTCCTCCTTGAGTGATAAGATTGATATTATTATGTCCATGCTTGTGAATGGGAAAGCCCATATTGATCCAAATAATGTTCCTTTAGCTTCTTTGGTTGCTCAAGAAGAGCAAGTTGATGTGAACTTCATAAGAAATAATAATTTTGGCAACAATGCTTATGGTAATAACAATTATAGGCCCTACCCTCCTAATAATACTTATGGTTATAGTGGTAAACTTGGATTACCTAGTGAAGGAAGAATTTTAGAAGTTGAAAGAGCCACTAAAAACTTCATGTAAATGCAATATGAGCAAAATAAACTATTTACTAAAAATATGGAGGAACAATCTACCATCTTGAAGAACATTAGCCATCAACTTGAGAGTCTAAATAGGGAAATTCCTAGTTTACAATTGAAACTCTCTAATGCTGAAAGGAATATATCATCTCTATCTGAAGTTCAATCTTCATTGATTAATAAAATGGCTGCTAAACCTGAAACTAATGATAATCCCTTTGCAGCTACTATTGCTATACAAGTAAGAATTGATGAATATGTTAGACTATTAGCTGAATTACATGCTAAGTGGGAAAGAGAAGATGAATTGCTAGAAACATTAGTGTTTCTACTATCACCACCACTAGTGTTGAGGCTAGTTATAGTTCTACTACTTTAGATAATAATTTTGATTTTGATATTGATGGTTGCAATATCTCTGAAGTTATTAAGTTCCTACAAAAGCTTGCTAAAAGTCCTAATGCTACTGCTATGAACATGGCCTTTACAAAACACATTACAGATGCTCTCATAAAGATTAAAGAAGAAAAGATGAAACATAAAGCTTCTATTCCTATAAAACAAGAAGATGGTTGGGAACCCATCATTAATATGAAAGTGAATGACTTTGATTTCAAATCTTTATGTGATCTTGATAGTAGTGTTTCTATTATGCCTAGAAGGACTTATGATATGGTTGATTTGGCTCCACTTGAAGATTGTTATTTGAATGTCCCAATTGATGATAATGCTAAAAAGAAACTCATGGGGAGACTTAATGATGTTCTTATTATGGTTAACAATGCCTATTTTCCTGTTGATTTCTATGTTTTGGATGTTGAATGCAATGCTACTTGTCCTATTACTTTGGGAAGACCTTTTCTTAGAACTGTTGGTGCCATTATTGATATGAAAGAAGGCACCATTAAATATCAACTCCCACTGAAGAAAGGTATAGAACACTTCCCTAAGAAGAGAGAGAAGATTTCTTTTGCCTCTCCTATGAAAACAAAATTTGGTCTTCATGCTTCTTCATTTGAGAACACTTGATTCTTTCTTGCTTCTTATGCCTAACTTAAAGGCGTTAAAGAAAAGTACTTATTGGGAGATAAACCAAAAGTTTTAGACGAGTCTTGGAAGTTATTACCTCTTTAATAAACGCTCCTTATCCTTTTTATTTGCTTTTTGTGCCAAGAGTAACCTCTAATGAGAGAGAAGTAATGATTGGGAAAGTTGCTGTCCCGAAACAGATTTCTGTGCTTCACCGTAAAAATTCGTGTAAAATCTCTGAAAGTCTTTTTGAGGCGTGAATTTTTGTGATTCTTCCCCAGGTTGGTATCTAACTTTCGTTAGTTCAACACTTTTTGATTTGAGCAACAGAAGGTCTTTGAAAAAATTCGTCTTTACCAGCTGGTCTGTTTTGACAGATTTCTGCCATTTTCTGCATTTGCTTCTTGTTGGTTTCTTTTTGAGTTCTCTTGGGGAATTAAGCTTTCTGAGGGAAGTGCTACAGTAGCTAGTGTTCTAATGGAAGTTTATTTGGTGTTAGAACTGAACCTTAAGGCTTATTTATCTTGAGTGCACTAATGTTGCTAATAAAGATTGTGTGAAGTTTTGTATGAAGGAAAAATTTCAGGTGTATAGAAGGAATGAGTAATGAGATGAAGGATGGACTAAATCTCAAGCTTGGGGATGCCACGTGTGTCACCCCAAGAAATATCCAAGAAGTACAAGCGTCAAAGCTTGGGGATGCCCAAGGCATCCCCCTCTTCATCAATAAAAATCCTATGTTTCTTCCAAACGCTTCATTTTTATTGTTTCATGCACAGTTGTGTTGTTCTTGGAGCGTCTTCTTTTTTGTTTTCGTTTTGGTTTTTGTTTGCTTAGTTTTCTGAATAAATTGGTTGGACCTCCCCTTTCATACGTTGGTGTTCAAATAGTTTGGTTTGGTTTGGAAAAGAGTAGGAAAGTTCATGCTTATGTGGTAAAAAGAGCTCGTTTTTGACTGTGGCCTATGCTCTATCATGCCATGCTTGATATTGTTTTGGCTTTATGCTTAGTATTCTTTGCTGTAGCATGACTTGTTATAAACAATTGAGATTGCTTAATGTGCCTTGGATGAATCATGCGTTGTTTTAGCATATTAAAGCATAGTATAGTGGTATTCTCCTTTGATGCTTTATTTGGGTTGACTTGGCGCATGCTCACACCATGTTATGACTATCTAAAGTCACCATAGCCTTTATGATCCTTTAGTTTTCAACTTGTAGTATCACTTTATGCTTTGATCAATGATGTTTTGTCACTCTGCATGATTATGGCCATTATTGCTCTCTTAGTTTGTCGCTCCCAGTCTTTTGCTAGCCTCCACAACCAAGTATGAGTTCCATTCATGCATCCAACTCCCTAAACCAAGTTATTCCAAAGAGTCCACCATACCTACCTACTAGCTTATGCTATTCCAAGTATATTCATGCTTTTGTTTACCTTCCGAATTAAACTTGTTATGAGAAAATTAGTGATTAAAGCTCTCACAAACTTGATGGCACACTTTACTTTTCTTGCCCTTAATAAACTTGAACCATTGTGTCGTCTACGTTGTATGCTTGCACTTATTTGTTGGGAATTAGCAGAACCATGCTTTCATGGGGAACGCTTTCAACATTGCACTTGGTACTTGTACCTAGTTGATATCATGCTCTTGTATATGGATGTCGTCGGTGTGAAATGAAAGGGGAGCTTGTAAGTCCATGGAGTTATGTATATGTGTTAGAGAAACGCCTGGGCCGCTGGTCTAATCCATGCTGTCATGGTGGAAACCTACAGCGTAACCATAATGAGATGTCTCTGAAGCATTCTTCTTATAAAAAAAGAGAGTCCTATATTGAGAAAAAAGAGAAAAGAGAAAAAAAAGAGATTATGAAAATAGGAAAGAGAGAAAAAAGCACCATATTCCCATGGTAAATAAGAAGATTGCTGAGATGCTCATTGTCTGCTTGCCTTGTCATTTTGATATGGGGATTCTTCCGTATCATCGGGCAAGGGGTGCCCCATTGGCGGTTCTCTATGATACACATGTACTTACGATGTCAAGAACTTACCGGTGACTAAACTTGAGTAGCATGAGGAGAGGCCCTCGTATACAAGATTTCTGACTTATACTTCGTCAAGCATGTACACCATTGTTTGTTCATTTTAACCTTAATCACTTCAAGATGCTTATGATAGGGGCAATGAGAGCTGAAAGCTATAAGTACCATAATTTTTGGAAGCTCTTTATGAGACTTGAATCCCTACTTCCTTCTATGAAGGCCTTTCTTCCACCATTATATTGTGTCTCCACCTTCTACCTTTATGCACCTAGTTTGAGAGCATAGTGGCCATTCTTAGGTCTATGTGCATTGTCCCAAGACTAGTTGATTGATGCATAACTTGATATTGCTTGTTTTAAACTATTTGTATCTAGTCACTCTTATGAACTTTGAAGGTGCCTTATGCATTTATATTTGCTACTCTATGAGGGACAAGCTGAATACTATTATGCTATTGTTTCTTTATGTGAAACAAACAAACTGAAGGGAATATTCCCGAGAGGCAATAATAAAGTGGTTATTATCTTATTCCATGTTTATGATAAATGTTTATTTTGCATGCTATAATTGTATTAATTGGAAACGTTAATACATGTGTGTTTAATAAACAAAATACAAAGTTCCTAGTAATGCCTCTCATATAAACTAGCTCGTTAATTAACAAGATGATCAAGGTTTCCTGATCATGGACATTGGATGTTGTTGATAACGAGGTCACAACATTGGTGGAATGATGTGATGAACATTCATCCGAAGTATAGCATTATGATCAGAGTCATTATGTTTATATTGCTATAACATCATACGAAGTAATCTTAGTCCTTAGACCATGCGATCATGTTAATTGCTAACACCGGAAGAGTATCTTGATAACATCAAACGTCACACCGTAACAGGGTGACTATAAAGGTGGGTTTAGTGCTACGAAGGTGTTATGTTGAGGCTCATGGATCAAGAGTGGGATTTGTCCATCCCGATGATGGATAGATATACTCTGGGCCCTCTCGGTGATATCACATGCAAGCAAGTGATGTGATCACTAGAATGTTATATCACGGGAACGAGAAAAGAGTGCATGTCGGTAACGAGATCAAACTAGGTATTTGGATGCCAATGATCGAATCTCGGACATGTAATATATCGCGAGACAAAGGGATTTAGTTACAACGTTAAAGGTTCACACGATCACAAGAGTCATCGTTGAATATGTGGGAGTCAGTATGGATCTCCAGGTCCCGCTGCTGATTATTGATCGGAGAGGGGTCTCGATCATGTTTGCATTATTCGTGAACCGTAGGGTGACACACTTAAGGGATACCGACACCATTTGGAGCAAATATGTTTCATATAAATATTTAAGAAAGCACTGGAATTATTTCAATAGACACCAAAACTATTTCGGGTGAAATTGCTGAAATTGGTTCTGCATGTAATATTGAAATGTTGCAGGGGGTTTTATGTGAATGTTTGTTAATTAAAGTAATTAACAAAATTCTGAATAAAAATAATAAAAGAGTTTTATTAAATGAGATAGCATTAAATTTGGAGAAATTTAATGCATTTAAAGTGGAGACTTTAAAAGAGAATGTGAAGGGGCATTTTAATGTCGAGGGGTTACCACCACATGAATGGGGGAGGTGAGGAGTCACCCCATGGGCCCCCGGCCATGGGGAGGGGTACCCCCTCCTCCTATAAAAGGCCCCCCTCACACCCCTTCTTCCTCACACCTCCTCGTGAAGGATCTCTCTCCCCCTCTAGTATTATTCCCCCATGGTCTCGGATTAGCGAGATACATGTTCCCGGTGGCTTTATCTGGAAAGGAGTTGCTGCTTCCACTGCTTTGCTGGAGCGAGGGACGGAGGTTGTCGGGGTACCGGACATGTGTGCGATCACGGATGCACCGCTGCTTTGCGGTGCTGGACTTGGTGGTGCTGGACTTGCTAGAGCTGTATCTGATGGACGTGCTGGAGCCGGACCTGCTGGACTTCATCATGATCTTGAGATCAGTAAGTGTACGACTACATCATCCACGAGTTCCATCTCGTTAACAAAGCTTTGTTGTCTTTGAGGGTAAGTTCTCTATGGATGTATATCCACCCGTTGCTAGTATCTAGTAGATAGATCTTGGCGTATAGTTCCCATCATAGGAATTTTTTTGTTTTCTATGCTGCGAACCCTTCACAATTGTCTTGCAAAGCATTGTTATTCATGAATCTTTTGTTTGTGCCTTTTCATGTTGCATCATAGTTTCTTTGTCTTATTGCTAGAACTTTGTCTTTCATGTTATGATTGAAGTACTATGATCCCAGCTTTGAAAGTTTTACAAATACTTTGATCAAGTCTTTGATGGTGCATGTCACCTCAAAAATTATTCTTTCTTTTTATCACTTACGTACTCGAGGACGAGTAGGAGTTAAGCTTGGGGATGTTGATACATTGTAAATGTATCTATAATTTTTGATGTTCCATGCTTGGTTTTATCCACTTTCTTGTGTTTTGTCCACACTTTGGAGTACTTTTTATATGATTTCTTGGACTAACCTATTAACAAGAGCCATAGTGCAAGCTACCTGTTTTCTGCTGTTTTTGGTTCCAGGAAAGTCAGAAAATGAATATTCTCGGAATTGGATAGGACAAAAGCCAAAGTGCCTATTTTTTCGGAAGTCATCAGATGCCAGAATACGAGACAGAGAAGGGTTGGGGGTCGGCCACACCACCTGGCCCGCGCCAGGGGGTGGTCTGGCCGACCCCAGCACCCCCTCGGCTTCTCCTTCCGCCTATAAGATGCCCTCGGGACAAAAACCCTAAGTACCCGATCAAAAATCCACGAAAGAGTCTGTAGCCGCCGTCATATCCATCCCTAGATCGAGAGGGACCTGAAGCTCTTCCCGGCACCCTGCCGGAGAGGGGAATTCACCCTGGAGGCCTTCTTCATCACCATGCAAGCCTCTGATGTGATGCGTGAGTAGTTCATCCTTGGACTATGGATCCCTGTAGTAGCTCGATGGCTAGTTCTCCTCCTTTGTGCTTTCATGTTTAGATCTTGTGAGCTCCGTTCATGATCAAGATCATCTATTTGTAATTCTGCATGTTGTGTTTGCGGGGATCCGATGGATATTGAGATTCTATTTCAGATTGATTATTGATTAGATCATGTCTTTGTTATTTGTGATCTTGCATGCTTTCTATTGTTAGTAGCTATCTTGGCCAAGTAGATGCTAGCAACTCCAAGAGTTAGTATTTATGCTCGATAGTGGGTTGATGCCTCTAGTAAACTAGGGAAGTGACAGAAATCTCTAAGGTGCTAGATGTGTTGTTTCTACTAGGGAGAAAACAACAATCCTTTGTTCATAGAATAATCGTATTTTTTACATTCCACACAATTCATAAAGCAATAATCGTTCCTTGCAACTTAATACTGGAGGGGGTTCGGATGATAACCTGAAGGTGGATTATTAGTCATAGATGCAGTTGGATGGCGGTCTATGTATAATGTTGTAATGCCCAATCAAGTCTCAAAGGAGTCAAGATGATTAGTATATGCATGTATTGCTTTCTTGATGTTTGTTAATTGCCCTGTTGTAATTTGTTCACCCAACATGTTATCTATCTTAAGTAGAGCCACCTCTAGTGAACTATGGATCTCGGTCCTTTTCTTTTACATACAATCTATAAACTGTTTACTACTTTGTGTTTACTTTCTGCAAACTATTACTTCATTCCATTCGATATGTTTAATCCTTTGTTTTCAGCAAAACACAGTGAGATTGACAACCTCATCACAAGTTGGGGACAAAGTTCTGTGGTTGTGTTGTGCAGGTCTCTATGTTGCTACTAGCACCGGTAGTGCGCCCTTCCAAGGCTCATCTAGCAACACCTTTGGGGTGTTTCCTTGCTCCTACTGGTTCGATTAAACCTTGGTTTCATAACTAAGGGAAACTTGATGATGTGCTCATCATACCTTCCTCTTGGGGTTCCCAACGAGCTCTACATCAACACTGAGCCATCAGTGTGTCGTCTATTTGAACATTTGCTCTCATTTGTTTCTGATGAAACTTACTTGGTTCTTGTGAAACTATCTATGTGTGTGTCTATGCCTGTTCCCAGGGGGAGCATAGTTATGTCTCGTATTAGAATTTCCATGCAAAACCTCTTGGTGTCATTGAACACCAAAAAGGGGGAGATTGAAAGGACATTTACTGTCCTAATCTATTTTGGTATTCGTTAACAACATATGGATCTTTTTATTGTGTGTTAATGTCTATAGGTCAATCTAATGAAAAGAGAAAAGGCCATAACATAGTGGGAAATTCCCTGGAGAAAACTGAGGTTTCCTGAAGAATCCTGACCGGAGTCTCCAGTGTGCACATACCGGAGTCTCCGATGTGTATATATCGGAGTCTCCGGTGTGGTCCGGAGTTTCCACGAAAGTGCCCGTACTGGACTCAAGATGCTTCCTAGGATCATTTTGTGAGGGGGTCCGGAGTCAGACTGGATATTGGCGAGAATCTCTGGCATGGTCTCTCAGAACGGAGTCTCCGGTGTCCCTAGTCCGGAGTTCCTGTCAAAGTCCCCGAAGTGAGCGACAAGACAAATCCCAGGTCACTCAGTATGGTGGTTCGAAGATGAACCAGAGATGGGCTAGAGTTTCCGGTGTAGATCAGAGTCTCCGGTCTGCTAGACCAGAGTTTCCGGTGTGGAAGGTCTCCAACGGGCAAAAAATGGTCAACAACTGTGGAGGCTATAAATAGAGGACCTCATATTTTACCTCTAGCTGCTCATTCTAGAAAAGAAAAGCATCACCATTAGAGCCACCAAAACTCCAAGAACTCTTCATTCAACCACCCAAAGTCGCTGATCTTTGGGGAATCGAAGGAGGAGGCCTTGATCTACAGCTTCACCAAGAGAAATCTTCATTTCCCCCTCGTTCACTTGAGGGCCCCTTGCTCTAGGGTTTCATTGGAAACCCTAAGCCTTGTTTTGGTTCTTACAAGCTTGTCTTTGATTGTTGTGACAACTTGCTTGGATTCGGGAGCCTCCAATTAAGTTGTAAATGTGTACCTCGAACTTGTTGTAAGGGTGTCAGCCACCACCTTGAAGTTTGCCCATATAGTGGAAGCGTGAATCGACCCCTTTGGGGTTTGGTTCACCGGAGAACAAGGTAGGCCTATGATGTCTGCAAGTGCACAGATCGTTTGTAGCTAGTTTCAAAGTGTAGATATCGATCCCACAGGGAGCCCAAAAGTATGTGTTCATGAGTGAAGTCTTTGTCACACTCAAAGTTGTCACAGGTCTTCGAGTGAATTGACTGCAAGTGTGGAAATAAGAATGAAATTTGGATTAAACTGGATGTATTTAAATAAAACTAAAATGTAAACTTCAGGAATAAAAAGCATAAAAGTAAAGAACAATTTGATTGTTTGTGGTTTTCTGCAGATGACAGAGAAGGCGCGGGGAGATACAGTTCACAGTGGTAGTGACTGTGCCAGGTGGACGCATGATAAGTGTAACAATTATACTCTTATAAATATATGTGTAGGCAAGCAACCCATAATTAGTCGGAACTCCTCTTGGTAGATTTCATCGCAACTTCAATAATCGTAGTAGTCTGTTACCAAAACTAGGGTCAGTCACTAGATGATTAAGATCCTTCAGATTGCTTAGAAATTAATCTCCTTGGATCGGACTAATGCAATAAGCATAGTTGTTCCTCGTGATCCTCGAGTCAAACTAGTTTCCCATTGATATCCCCGTGTCTCACTCGGGGGTCGCCGATCTGCTAGCGAACAAGATCCTATCTATGTAGAACAAAGCATCATGTTTTCTGGGCCCTTAATTGGACAACAAGCATTAGGTATCCCACAGATAGTCAAGTACACATAATATAGTAATTAAAATCAATCATAACTAATGGAAAATATATGGAGGCACATCACATCTCACCAACCCCTTACATCTCCCACGCCCAAGGAACTTACTCAAACATGAGAGAAGAAAGCATCATCGATATAATTAAATAAAGGGAGTTCTTCTCAATATTTCCGTGGAGATCCACAATAAGAATAGAAAAGTAATCCAACACAATCCAAGATAGGAAGAAACAATCTCAAACCCTAATCTTGCAAGGTGAAGATCTCTCTCTCTCTCTCAAGTACAAGTAATGGCTATGAGGGTGTGATGGCTAGGAGGTCGAAGATCGTGGAGCGAGATGAAGAACGTCTTCCCCTTCTTCTCCAGATATTTTTTTGTTTTTTAGAGAAGAAATCATCATCAATATAATTAAATAAAGGGAGTTCTTCTCGATATTATCGTGGAGATCCACAATAAGAATAAAAAAGTAATCCAACACAATCTAAGATAGGAAGAAACAATCTCAAACCCTAATCTTGCAAGGTGAAGATCTCTCTCTCTCTCTCAGGTACAAGTAATGGCTATGAGGGTGTGATGGCTAGGAGGTCGAAGATCATGGAGCAAGATGAAGAACGTCTTCCCCTTCTTCTTTGGATCTCTTCTTTTTCCTCTCTCGATGGGATGGCCGCTGCTGTGTTATGATTTCGCGTCTGGCCTCTTCATGAAAGTTGTCCCTTTTGACAAGACGGAGGCGGCGGCAACTATACGGTGGGAACTATATGGCTGGAAAAATATTACCGTCGTATAGTTGCTCGTCAAATCTTCTGTACGCCTCCCATGATTGCTTCCAAAAAGTGACTTGATTGTTTTCGCTTGAATATTGTGTTTCTGTTGTTAAAACCTCTCGTGGTGTTGGTGGTTTGATACTTCCCCTCAAAAGGAAGGAATAGCGGTAAATAAACCTTGTGTCTCCGCGTGCTTCATTTTGGTTACTTCTATCCTTTACTGCACCTTACTTTATCTTGTTCTTGCTTAGTCAGTTGTGCTAGGTTGGCATAGTTAAATTCACCTTAGTTGCACATCTAGAGAATTTACCTTTTTTGTCAAACCCTAACTTGAAAAAGAGTAAAATTTAAAGTAGCACCTATTCACCCCCCCCTCTAGGTGACCATACGATCCTTTCACATGGCATATCTTATGTCTACTCTAAGTTATAGTTCTAAGCATGGGGATGTTGAATCAAACAATGTCCAAGTCCCCAAGATATTTTTTCCATCTATAGGTGGCTCTATCGATATGTTGGCTAGTCCCCGGGTTGAGTCATCTCCTTCCCGGGGTGAATGACTAAGTGATCGAGGGTGATAGTCCCCGAGTGGCATTCAAGGTTGTCTCATGTGCGTGTTGGTCGAGTCAGTTGATACTCATTGTACGCTTGGTGAGGAGGTTGAGTTATGCTAGTTGAGTCATGCTTGCTGAGTCAACTGATACTTACAGTACCCTTGGAGAAGAGGTTGGGGTTGAGTCATGCTTGCTGAGTCAACCAAGGAGGCATGTATGCTAACTTCCCTGCTCTCTGTACATTGGGGAAGAGGATACAAAAGCTTTTGATCGATGGTGAAGCAGAGGTTGACATTCCCATCCGGATGGAAACCCAAGCAACGCCTCTGATCAGCCCCACAGTGGGCGCCAAATGTCGTGGTGGTGTCACAGCATATGCCATGGGTAGGATAAAGTTAGGGTCGATGGACGATGGGGAATCCGAGGAGGGATGAGGAAGTGAAGACCTCATATGGAAGAACTCAGAGAGACATGATGTACCCAGGTTCGAGGCTCTCCTAGTGAGATAACACCTCTTGACGAGGGTTTAACTCATCAATGCCCATTGTTATGGACTTGGGTTTTGGATAAGGACGGAGCACTGGAAGCATCAATCGGCTAGCAAACAAGCACACGGGGACGCAAGGTTTACCCAGGTTTAGGCCTCGTAGAGGTCCCTACTCCTGCTTTTCTGCTCGTGGAATTAACAGAGGAATCGAAGATTACAATGGTGCGCAGATGCAATCTGGCAAGGGTTGTGGAAACTAGGGTTGTGTGTGTCCTCCTCGCCGCCCCCTCCTAGCCTTTAGATAGATAGGCTAGGTCTCGGTGTAGTCAGTCGGTTCTGAGTTAGGGTTTTCCCTTTAAACTTTCTATCTTTAGCTTCTTCTTGTTCCGCAAGAAATCGAGAGTCCGTAGGTTACTCGAGTTCTCCATTTGGGCTTTGGCAACAACGCCGAGGGCTTCCGCCGTATTCAGGCCGTATATACCAAGCTCGAGTACCTGTAGGGTATAGCCATGTTAGTAGCCCCCGAGTGTCCAGTGGAATCGCAGATTCGACTAGGGACTTTATGAGCCTTTCGAGTGCATGATTAAGTATTTTCGAGTGCTTGGTGGAGTCGAAGATTTGAGCAAGGACTAAAGTAGTCGAAGTCTTCCATATCCCCTGTTGACCGCGTCGCGATTCATCCGAGCCAGACCCTGAAGTTTGAGGAACTCGCGGCAGTCCTTGAGGAGGTGGCTGGATTTCTTTTTGCCGTCATGCTTGTCGATGTAGAAGTGCACAGTGCATGGCCGGGACAGCTTGTCTTCGATGGATGATGCGGGTGCCTCATCGCGAGTGCGGCGCTGCCATACTTGCGTGGTTTTCCCGGAGTCACGGTAGCCGCTGTTACGGTTGTTGTTGCGTCTGTCGGCGTAGCCGGCTGTGACCATGTTGACGTCGTCGCGGTCATCGTAGATGCGCATTCAACGTTTGCTTCGGCGGTCGCGTCTGCGTTCGAGTTCTGCTTCATCGTCAGAGTGAGCGCAATTTTTCACTAAATCTTCTCCATCTGCCCACCGATTCGTGATTTCCATCAGGTGGTCAATGGTTTTGGGCTTCGAGCGGCCCAGCTCCTCCCTGAGCTCTATGCGACGAACGCCGCCGTTGAATGCATCGATTGCGCGATCCTCCGAGATATTTTCTGCGGAGCTCTTGATGATGGACCACCTCTGGATGTACGAGCGTAGTGATTCACCCGACCTCTGCTGGCAGCACCTCAGTTCTTCGATTGACGCGGGCCTTTTGTAGGTGCCCTTGAAGTTGCGCACAAAGCTGTAGACCAGCTCTTCCCAACTGCGAATGGATCCATGTGGGAGATTGTTGAGCCATGCTCGGGTGGCGCCCTATAGCTGTAGCTGCAGGCATTGCATGGCCGTGCTTCGACTCCCGCCGTGGAGCCTGACAGAGGAGATATAGTCCTCCAACCATATTTTCGGGTCCTGCAGGCCGTCAAACTTTGGGTTCTCCGATGGGAGCTTTAACCCCTTGGGCATTCGCTTTTGCCTGATGGCCCTACTGAAGCATCTGGCGCCACAGAGCTCCACGTCTTCGTCTTCTGAGTCAGTCGACCGGGCATGCCGTGCCCTTGACTTGTCGATCTTACGCTGCGTGATGTCATCACGCGCGTCGTAGTCGTGGTCGTGTCGCCGTGAGCAGCGACGTCGAGACAGATCATGACTGTCGTCGCTGGATGAAGGTGAAGAATAGCGTTTTGCCAGAGCCTTGTTTTTCTTTGGCTCCGGCGTTGGCTCTTTGTCGAGAGAGGCCTCGATTAACCCCAAGCATGCGATCGTAGATCAGTGCATGGCAGCTCGAGGATCTCCAGCTGGCGGCTGGTTGTTGAGGATGTACATGGTGGCCGCCGTTACCGCAGCTTGCGGCGTTTTTGGAAGCACGTTGCCACGCGTATCCACCGTCATGGAGCCGAAGTCGAGGACTTTTGCAGCTTCTACACGCTCTTGTTCGGTGAGGTGAGCCAGTCGAGATCGCCTCTTGTTAGCGATGTACTCGTTGCACTTGGAGGAGGATCCTCCGTGGGAGGAGAGCCCAGCTCGTCAGAGGATCGACTCGTCTGCCGCCTTTTTACGTGCCTCGAGTTGCGTGATTGTTTGCAGTTGGCATTTTTATTCCTCCTTCAGGAGCCAATGGTAGCCCATCAACAGTTCTTGCGGGGAGCCGAAGGGCAGAGGGTGGCCTAGTAGAGCTTCTCGGCAGCAGGCCCACTCGAGATCGTTGAGCCTGATCACGACGCGTTCACCAGTTTGCTCATTTACCATGATGGGAGTTCGGCTGCCCCTCCGTTGTTGACGAGGGTGCCATTAGTGGGGCCGTTGTTGGGTGGTCCGCCATTGGGTGGTCCGCCATTAGGTATGCTACCGTTTGGCGGGTCGGTTCCATTGCCACCGTTGCCCGTGTTGTCGCGATTGGCGGAGGAGTCGCCCGCTTTGATGACGGCACACATGAAGTGGTTGGGGAATTGTTGCTCCCACAACTTTCAGATTTGGAACCGTAGGCTCCATCTTCAGTTGCTAGATCGCCCAGATCGAATTCGCGACTGTTGTCGCTGTTCGTGTTCTCGACTGTCGTCGAGGCATTGAGCTCACTGAGGGTGCTGATCGGTGGAGGGAACCACGATGCTGGAGCAATCAATGGTGTTGTCGGCTGGTCAGGCATGCGAAGCGTTCCCATCTGACCAACTTGGAAGCGGAAGCTCCCGATCGCCAGGCTAATCCCATCGCCCATGGACTCAAAAGCCGGGCGAGTGGCCAGCGTGTGGACGGTGAAGTCGAACGCGCCGAAGAGCTGGCGAATCTCCGCTATTGCGGAGTTGTAGATCACAGTCGATGGGGCCGAAGAAGCCGCAACATCAGCACTCCCAATTCCCACAGACAGCGCCAATTGACGAGGGTTTAACTCATCAATGCCCATTGTTATGGACTTGGGTTTTGGAGAAGGAGGGAGCGCTGGAAGCATCAATCGGCTAGCAAACAAGCACACAGGGACGCAAGGTTTACCCAGGTTCAGGCCTCGTAGAGGTCCCTACTCCTGCTTGTCTGCTCGTGGAATTAACAGAGGAATCGAAGATTACAATGGTGCGCAGATGCAATCTGGCGAGGGTTGTGCAAACTAGGGTTACGTGTGTCCTCCTCGCCGCCCCTCCTAGCCTTTATATAGACAGGCTAGGTCTCAGGTAGCAGGTCGAGTCGGTTACAGGTTAGGGTTTTCCCTTTAAACTTTCTATCTTTAGATTCTTCTTGTTCCACAAGCAATCGAGAGTCTGTAGGTTACTAGAGTTCTACATTTGGGCCTTGGAAACGCCATGGGCTTCCGCCGTTTTTAGGCCATATATACCAAGCTCGAGTACCTGTAGGTATACCCATGTCACCTCTACTCCTGCATCTAATCTCATATAACTTGCCATGCATGTGGCTACAATAGTGCTCCTTGAGCTGTATTCCTATGCCTCTAATGGAGAGAGCAGAGGAGGAAGAACCCATGCTCCTATAGGACGGAGGGGAGAGGAGCCCTTTGGGGGCCTCTCTGGGAACGATCCCCTGGTGCTCCTTATAAAGGGGAGCCCAGGGGACAAGGCTTGCTCCTTACGCCTGGTCCTAGTCAAACCAGTCTTTTGTCTTATAGTTCTTGTCATCCGTATCTCCATAGCATATTCACTAGCATCTTCTTGAGATGCCCAGCATATGCCCTAGCATCTCTGTAGATACCAGGCATATTCCCGCGATGGGCCGAGTAAGCCACTCCTGGCCCACCCGGTGGAAGATGTTGGTGGCGATCTGACTCGACGGTGGGCGGCCTCGCGGTGGGCCGAGTAAGCCATTCCCGGCCCACCCGGGGGAAGCTGGCGACGGTGATGTGGCATTGGCACTGGGGTGAGCCTATGGCGACGTAGGATGAAGTGGGAGTGCCGGGCGCTGGTGGCGGTCCCTGGTTGAAGTTGAGCGGGTGATGAAGTCCTGAGGTGGGCCGAATCATCCTCAGCTCGGCCCACCTGGGTGAAGGTACCTCGGCCCAGCCGAGTTACAGCTGAATTCGGCCAGGAGAGGCCATTCCAGCCTGGAAACCGACTTAGCCAGGCTGAGTTTGGCACAACTCAGCCCAACTGCATTTTTTCCTCTCTTTTGCCTTATTATTTTTATCTTTCACTCTTTCTATTGAATTATTCAACACTCTAGTGAATCACTTGATACACCAACTCTGGGGTACCCGGGGTTACACCCCCGACATGGTGACATCACACTGTTTACAAATTAATCAGTTGCACTCAACAAAAAAAAAGCCCGTACAATAATTTACAAATGTGTAGCTATATATACCACCCTAAACAATGTTTCCCGTCTCACCTAAAACAACACACAATGGCGGACATTCGACGATTTTGGTGCGACTGCAACTTTGAAGCTAGGCTTTGCTATGACTAGAGGTTCCGAAATGCTGGTCGAAGGTATTGTGATTGTCCTGAGGCAGACGGTCAGGTATGTACTTATAACCATCATATATACAAATATTTAGCCCAAGTGTGCTATATTTAATCATTGTACAAAATTTTGGTAGGGTAACGGCCAATGTGTATTCTTCCATTGGTGTGACGCCTCGTTTCCTGTTGAAGCATGGGTCCTCATCATGGACCAATGTGTCTGAAGGCACATATTCAGGCACTCAGTAGGGAGCCATAGTATTGTTTTAATTTAGCCTATGTGTTAAATTTACTTATGTGTCGTACCATTATGTTCCTCACAATTATGTATTCCCCTTTGTTTGTCGACACACTTGTAACTTATTTATTAGTCCAGTGATCAATAAATTAGCAGGCTAATCTTTCTCTATACATCCCTTTATTAATTTTACTTCACTCCCAGCCGTTGCGTCCGTCATTCCTCCATAAATAGCACCCGAGTGGTTGTCTGTATTTGTATTGACTCCAACCCTCTCACTCTCACGCACACATAAACACACACCACTCATGGCCGGAGCAGGATCCTCTTCAAGGAAAGGGAAGGAGATAACTAATGAACTCGTAGGGCCTCGTAGTGATACATTCCTCCTACCAGACATGCCACCGATGAAATAACTAGACGGTCATGTTCCATAGATCATCAAGTGTGATTGCAACGTGGGATGCTGCTACACAGCTGATGAAGACAAGATCAAGAGCGGTGGGCTTGGCAGAAAATGGGGATTTGTGTGCGGCCACGCCTAGGGTCCTACACCTTTTTTCGTAAGAACTCTCTCCTCGCTCAATTTTTTTACTTTCGGTTGAATTATATGTTTATGCTACAAATTTATATTATTCAATAGGCGGGATCCCAATGCGATAAAGATTTTTGGTTTGAAGACCAGAGACAGTACAAAGTTTACTCGTATGGGGGAAAATATATGGAGAAACACGAGGAGGAGAAAAGAAAGAGAGAGTATATACAACATAACCAGAAAGCTAGCATTCGAGGAATGGTGTGCTAAAAAGATGGCCAACAAAATAAACAATTAGGATGAGTACGAAAATTACTAGACACTCTCCTTTTCTTCTAATATAGTTTCCATTTCAAAAAGCTTCTCTTGTATCTTCGATTTAGAAGGGTCAATGGTTTCCATTCCCCAAGCACCAGTAGTAGCAACAAATAAATTGTAATTGTCTAGCAATTTATCATCATTTCGTGTGCAATGTACTTATATTATAAGTAGAAAACAATATGACCTGCAAATAATTCATCCACCACATCATCTCAAGTACTCACTACAAACATAATAAAAACGGTGCCAAACTAGAGCATCATGGAGGTCCTCTTACTGCCAACCCTAATACATGATGATATCAGAATATGCTCAATGTTTCCACATCTTCCACTTCGTGTTTTCCTTATTCAACCACGCCTTGCTACCATCAAACTCTTTCTTTCTCTTGGCTTCCCTTTCTTCTTTTTTCTTCCTTCCTTGCTTCTTCTTCTTTCTTCCTTTTAGCTTCTAACTCGTATTTCCTTGAGTGCTCCTTCTGCACTTCTCTAATACCTTGCAACTCCAAGTTTATTTCATCCTCATGCTTCTTTTTTTCCTCATCAAAAACCTTCCAAGACTCCTCCAAAGTGCCGGGCCCATAAAGGGGACACCACCGTGTCATATCTTGACAATGCTCACACCAAACGAGTGGAGGAGCATTGGGTGTGGTTTCGTCTAATTTCCAATACTTAGGTGGAGATGGAGGAGGATGCACAATGTGTTTCCATGTCTCAGCTAGTTTCGGGTCCAAAAGAATGCTCATACCTGATACATTGCAAATGTATCTATAATTTTTGATGTTCCATGCTTGGTTTTATCTACTTTCTTGTCTTTTGTCCACACTTTGGAGTACTTTTCATATGATTTCTTGGAATAACCTATTAACAAGAGCCACAGTGCCAACTGCCTATTTTCTGCTGTTTTTGGTTCCAGGAAAGTCAGAAAATGAATGTTCTCGGAATTGGACGGGACAAAAGCCAGAGTGCCTATTTTTCCGGAAGTCATCAGATGCCAGAATACGAGACGGAGAAGGGCTGGGGGCTGGCCCCACACCTGGCCGCGTGGCCAGGCCTTGCCCGTGCCAGGGGGTGGTTTGGCCAACCCCAGCACCCCCTCGGCCTCTCCTTCCGCCTATATATTTCCCTCGGGACGAAAACCCTAAGTACCCGATCAAAAATCCACGAAAGAGTTTGTAGCCACCATCATCTCCATCCCTAGATCGGGAGGGATCTGAAGCACTTCCCGGCACCCTGTTGGAGAGGGGAATTCACCCTGGAGGCTGATGACCCACAAGTATAGGGGGTGTATCACAATATTTTCGATAAGTAAGAGTGTCGAACCCAACGAGGAGCAGAAGGTGCTGGCTAGTGGTATGGATCAGGAATTCTCTGCAAATACTTAGCAAACGGATTTTTAGGGGTTTTCGATAAAGCAAGTAAACAAAGTACGAGTAAATGAAAGACAGTAAGAATGAATGCAGCAAGTGGCCCAATCCTTTATGCAGCAAAGGACAAGCCGGTTGTATTTCTATAGATGACCAAACGTTCTCGAGGACACATGGGAAGACTGTCAAGTGCTTTCGCTTCATATAGCTGATTAATCTTCTCTAGCTTGCTAAGTGTTGTGTGGGTGAACCTGTGCTAATGTACCGCCCCATCCAAGACTAATACATACTTGTGATTATACCCCTTGCAAACATCCGTAAGTACAAGAAAGTAATTAAGGTAGAAACCTAACCACAACTTTAAACTCTAAGACCCTTACGTCCCTTGTGCAATGGTTTCCTAACGGGGGTTCAGGTTTACATCCTCGCAACCCCTACGATTAGTAGCCAAATACACAATGCATTACCCTATGCCCTTATAGGTGAAGTGTCATGTAGTCGACGTTCACATGACACCACTAGAAGAAGTACACCACAACTTAAATAATAATCTATTGAATCTTTCTTAACACAACTCCACTACTAACAACAAGACTTCTCCCATGTCCTCAAGAACAAAACGAACTACTCACAAGACATCATATGGATCATGATCAGAGATGGAATAATGATGTATAACAATCTGAACATAAACAATAATTCAACGGTTCACTCAATAGCATCAACTACAAAGAGTGATCAACACCGGGAAAGTTTCCCTACGAACTATGCAAGATTCAACTCAATTGTTACAGCAATATCGAGATGGTGATGAGGGTGCTGATGGTGGTGATGATGATGATGATCCCGATGAAGTCCAGCTTGATGGTGGTGTTGATGACGACGATCTCCCCTCTCTGGGAAGGAATTCCCCCGGCAGAAATCTGTCTGCCGGAGAGATCTTTCTCTCTCGGTGTTTTCCGCCCCGTAGAGGCGGTGGAATCTTTCAGTGGTCGCTCCCCGAGTCTTAGGGTTTCGTGGGGATGTTATACGCCAGAGGAGAGAGGCTGGAGTGGGCCAGGGCGGCCACACCACTCCCAGGCGCAGCTTAGGCCTGCCCATGCCATGGGGTGGTGTGGGCCCCTTGTGGCCCACCTCCACTCCATCTTCTGGCATCCTGAGTCTTCTAGAAAAATAGGATTTTCCATATATTTTCCCGGATTTTCTGATCTTCACGAATTTTGCCTCCAAACAGCACCCTTTCCATCAGAATCCTGACTGCAGCGGTCCATGCTCCAAAAGTCATCAACCATGCAAAAATAGATGAAATAACATAAGTATCACCTCTCATAATGAAATATATCAATGAATAATAGTGAATTAAGACATAGAATAGTGATGCAAAATGGACGTATCAACTCCCCCCAAGCTTAGACTTCACTTGTCCCCAAGCAAAACTGAGCTCAATAAACATGACCTCAGGTTTATGGAGTGAAGAGTCGATAAAAGAATACGCACAAGAAGCATCACATTCATCAAAAGCATAGATCATAATAGAAGACAACTCACTATTATATAACTACACTTGCAATGAGTAAAGGAAACACAATAAATATACATAGAGTAAATCATAATTGGTAATGGCAAACTTAGCTCTTGGTCAAAGAATAGTTGATAATTTGCTGGAGTTCACAAATAGCTGGTTTTCAAAGAAAGCTTTCAAAGTAGTAAACATCAAGATAAGAGCAATGTGCAAAACAAGGAACATAAGAAACATGAATGCATAAATCATCATATGAATGAATGAAACACATCAACTCAAAATACTTGCTGAGATAGAAGGGAATAGGTTTACTGACTCAACTACGAAGTAAAAGAAAGGGCCCTTCAAAAAGGGAAGCAGGGACTGCAAGTCTCATAAAGAGCTCCCAAAAATTATGATACTTACTAGCTTTCAGCTCTCATTGCCCCTATCATAGGCATCTTTAGGTGATTAAGGTGAAAGTGAGGTCCAATATGAGTTATATGCTTGACAGACTATAAACTAAAAATCCCAAGTCCCTTGAGTACGAGGGTTGCTCCTCATGCTACTCAACTTTAGTTACCGGTAAGTTCTTGTCATCGTAAGTATGTGCGTATCATTGAGAACCGCCAACGGGTACCCCTTGCCCGATGATACGGAAGAATCCCCATATCAAAATGACAAGGCAAGCAGACAATGAGTATCTCAGCAATCTTCTTATTTACCATGGGAAAATGGTGCTTTTTTATCTCTTTCCTCTTTTCATAGTATCTCTTTTTTCTTTTCTTTTTCTCAATAGTTATCTCTCTCTTTTTTTATAAGAAGAATGCTTCATAGATATCATTATGGTTATGCTGCAGGTTTCCACCATGTCAGCATGGATTAGACTAGCGGCCCAGGCGTTTCTCTAACACACATACATAACTCCATGGACTTACAAGCTCCCATTTTATTTCACACCAATGACATCCGCAAACAAAAGAGCAAGGTATCAACTGGGTATATGTTTACAAGTGTTGAAAGCGTTCCCCGTGACAGCACGGTTCTGCTAATCCCCAGCCTATAATTTGCAAGCATATAACTTTCATGGAGAGTTCACAATGGTTCAGGTTTATTAAGTGCAAGAAAGTAAAGTGTGCCATCAAGTTCGTGAGAGCTTTAATCACTAATTTTCGCATAACAAGTTTAATTAGGGAGGTAGACAAAATAGGAATTTACTTGGAATAGCAATAATGCTACTAGGTAGGTATGGTGGACACAAATGGCAAAGGTTTTGGTTTAAAGGAGGTGGATGCACGAGAAGAATTCCCTCTCAGTACAGGTTTTTGGCTAGCAAGGCTAGGTAGCAAGTACAAGAGTTGAAGGAAACAAACAAACATACAAATGATAAACACAAACATGCAATCTTACTTGGAAGCACAAAATATCTTAACTAGAGAATACTAAACTTATGAGCAAATCAAGAAAGAAAGATGATGAAATTATTTTTCTCTCGAGTACTTCTATCTTTTTCATTCAACTCTCAAAAAGGTGTTGCTACTGACCGAGCCAGGTTTGCCAAAACCAACTAAATTAACTCAATGATCCCAAAGTGCTACCAATACTAACAACAAGATCAATCATATAATCACGAATTGAAAACTAATATAAGCTATGCAAAAGAGTGGATGATAGAACTTCTCATTAATATTCCATAACAGAAACTCACACCAAGGGATACAAATATAACGAGATAGAGGACACTTCCATAATGCAAACCATACTACATAATAACTCCTCTATTCATGATATGACTCTACTAATAAAGTAAAAAGATAGAAGATAGTGATATGATACCGTGGCACTCCCCCAAGCTTGGAACAAACCAAGGGGATGCCAAACCTGATGACGAATTACTCCTTAGGTGGTGGTGGTATCTTCTCATCTTCGTCCGTCTTCTAGGGTAAAGGCTTCCCATCAAAAAAGGACATCGTGGTTTCCAACATCCTGAAACTCGCAGCCGCACTTATGCGTTTAAATCTAGCCTCATACTCACAGTTTTGATTTTGAACGTCATAGAACTGTGCTTGCAGTTTGTTGGTTGTTTGGCGGAGTGAAAGGACTTCGTCTTTGAGTTCAGCAGTCTCCTTTTGGTGTTCGGCGATGAGTTCGGAACAAATCTTATAGATGATGTCCACTTCGCGCTCCGCCATCTTCCTGTACCTAAAGACTTCTTGCTCCAATGCTTCCATCCTGTCCTCCAGACTTCCTTCACCTTTAGGGCCTTGAACCTCCTTAATCCGGACCTCCCCACCTTCGAGCAACAACTCCTTGGGATGGATCTTCAATTCTCTCATGTATGGGTTGATGATATCCTCTAAAGAATCCCCCTTGGATGATCCATAAGAAGACATTGTGGCTCCAAATCTAGGATTCTACCTGGCAGAAACAGATCGAAACAAAAACACGACGAAAACACGATATACGGACCTCAGGGGATTGGGGGGGTATATATTACGAAGTTTTATATCAAAAGGAAGGTACTGGGAGAAAACGAGTCAGAGGCGGAGTCTTGGGTGGCCTCACCACCTTGTGGCGCGGCTAGGGGTGGGCCCGCACCATGGGGTGGTGTGGGCCACCCAGCTGCTTCCGCCTCTCTTTTCGCCGTAGCTTTCCTTATTGACTGAAAACTACAAAATATAGTTGGATTGTATTTTCATGAACTTTTCTTACCGTAATCATTACTTAGATGAAAATAGACTCTGCAGGTCTCTGAATTTGGTCCTCAATGAATTTCCCCGGAGTTATAACTTGAATAACATCAATATCTTCATTTTCATACACTTATTACTTGAGTCATAAAACCCTTCTTTTCCTTATTACACATTATCTCCACTTTCCTGAAAATTTCTTTCACACAAAACTTCACACAATTCTTATTAGCAACATTAGTATAAGTGAAGTGATAAAACCTTTTGAGTCCAACTTCAACTGAAAACCATCAAAACAAAAACTACTGTAGCAACTCCTTCCGAAAACCCAAAAAGAATTCAAAAAGGAAATCGAATAAAGAAGCAAATGCATGATTGGCTAAATCTGTCAAAATAGACCAGCAGGTAAAAATCAATTTTTTCGAAAATCTTATGTTGCTCAAATCAAAAAGTGAAAAACTAAAGAAAGTTAAATAACAACCTGGGGCCGAAGCACAAAAAATTACAGCTCAATCCGACAGACAGAGGTCTCTCACGAATTTTTACGGTGAAGCACAAAAATCTGTTTCGGGACAGCAACTTCCCCAAATCTTACTTCTCTCTCATTAGAGGTTGACCTTGACACAAAAACCAAACAAAACGGATAAGGAGCGGTTATTACCGAAGTAATAACTTCCAAGACTCAAAGAAACAAAAACAAACTTAAAGCAAAAACAAATTGGGTTGTCTCCCATAAAGCTCTTTGTTTATAGCCATTAAGATGGGCAAGATAATTTTGAAGAAGCTCTCATAGGGATATGATTTGAAGTGAAAGAGAGCATTAAGAAGCAAAAACACACACATTTAAGTCTAACCCACTTCCTATGCAAGGGTATTTTGTAAACAAACAAGTTTTTGAAACCATAGGAAACTTGCATAAGAAGGCAAAAGAAGTGCAACATAAAAACTTTCAGCATGAAACGGGGAAACTTGATATTATTGAGATGCATAAGAACACTTTTCCCTCTCTCATAATAACTTTCAGTATCATGCATAAACTTAACAATATAGCTATCACAAGGACTATCATAGCAATGATCACTTATTCTAACAGAAAACACAGGGATACTAGCTCTCATAACACTACTTTGTGAAACAATATTAGAGGTATCCTTACAAAGGATAGTGTGTCCCTCTTTTTCATATTTAGCAACAAAGTCTTTCACATTTGCTACAATAGGTTCATCAACCATTTGTTTATCAGGTTCAACATCTTTATTCATACTTTCATCTACCATACTAGCCATCATAGAATGTTCCTTTACCTTAACTGGGAAAGGCATTTTCTCAATATAAGGTTTAGGTAAAACATGATTAGCAGTATAAACTTTAGTATTTCTTGAAGGAACAGTCTTAGCAATATCTTTATAAGGTTCATGATACTTATTCCACTTCTTTTTAGGCACTTCAATGTAGGAAGCAAAAGCCTTAAAATAAGAAGCAATAGCTTGAGAGTCTAGACCATAAGCGTTTTTAATATTTTGAAAGTCATCAGTTCCCAAAAAAGATTAAATGCATTCATACTCATAATTTATACCTGACTTTCTACCTTTGTCATTCTCCCAAGCTTCAGCATTGTCTTGAATACGGTCCAGAAGATCGCATTTAGCTTCTTCCATGCGAGTGAATGATCCAGCACAAGAAGCATCCAATAAATCCTTATCATGTAGAGGGAGCCTTGCATAAAAGTTGTTGATAATAATATTGTTGGGGAGCTCATGAATGGGACATTTGAGCATTAGTAACTTCAATCTCCCCCAAGCTTGAGCTGTACTCTCTCCATCAAGAGGCCAAAAGTTGTATATTTGATTCTGATCTTTATGAATCTCACTAGGAGGATAAAACTTTGAATAAAAGAGAGGCATTATTTCCTCCCATTCCAGAGATTGACCATTCTTTAGGATCTTATACCATTCCTCAGCTCTTCCTTTCAGTGATAATGAGAATAACTTCTTCTTAACTTGATCTGTAGTAATACCTGCACACTTGAACGACCCGCATAATTCGTGTATAAAGAGTAAATGATCACCGGGATGGACAGTTCCATCCCCAACATAGTAGTTATCCATAACACGATCAATAATTCTTGTAGGTATTTTGAAAACATCTTTCTCAGCAGGTGGTGGCTTATCTACTACCTTAGCAGTGGTAGTAGCATTACCAAATAAGAAACTCAGCGAATTATCCATAACGAAAATAAAGCAACTAGCAGAAGTAAACAATACTCATAGTAGAAGTTTCCTTTACCAGTTCCACTCTACAATAGCGCTTCACTCCCCGGCAACGGCACCATAAAATAGTCTTGATGACCCACAAGTATAGGGGGTGTATCGCAGTATTTTCAATAAGTAAGAGTGTCGAACCCAACGAGGAGCAGAAGGTGCTGGCTAGTGGTATGGATCAGGAATTCTTTGCAAATACTTCGCAAACGGATTTTTAGGGGTTTTCGATAAAGCAAGTAAACAAAGTACGAGTAAATGAAAGACAGTAAGAATGAATGCAGCAAGTGGCCCAACCATTTATGCAGCAAAGGACAAGCCGGTTGTATTTCTATAGATGACCAAACATTCTCGAGGACACATGGGAAGACTATCAAGTGCTTTCGTTTCATATAGCTGATTAATCTTCTCTAGTTTGCTAAGTGTTGTGTGGGTGAACTTGTGCTAATGTACCGCCCCATCCAAGACTAATACATACTTGTGATTATACCCCTTGCAAACATCCGTAAGTACAAGAAAGTAATTAAGGTAGAAACCTAACCACAACTTTAAACTCTAAGACCCTTACGTCCCTTGTGCAATGGTTTCCTAACGGGGGTTCAGGTTTCACACTCCGCAACCCCTACGATTAGTAGCCAAATACACAATGCATTCCCCTAGGCCCTTATAGGTGAAGTGTCATGTAGTCGACGTTCACATGACACCACTAGAAGAAGTACACCACAACTTAAATAACAATCTATTGAATCTTTCTCAACACAACTCCACTACTAACAACAAGACTTCTCCCATGTCCTCAAGAACAAAACGAACTACTCACACGACATCATATGGATCATGATCAGAGATGGAATAATGATGTATAACAATCTGAACATAAACAATAATTCAACGGTTCACTCAATAGCATCAACTACAAAGAGTAATCAACACCGGGAAAGTTTCCCCTACGAACTATGCAAGATTCAACTCAATTGTTATAGCAATATGGAGATGGTGATGAGGGTGCTGATGGTGATGATGGTGGTGATGATGATGATGATCCTGATGAAGTCCAGCTTGATGGTGGTGTTGATGGCGACGATCTCCCCTCTCCGGGAAGGAATTCCCCCGGCAAATCATCACGGAGAGATCTTCTTTCTCGGTGTTTTCCGCAGAGGCGCGGAATCTTCGTGGTCGCTCCCAGTCTTAGGGTTTCGTGGGGATGATATACGCTAGAGAGGTTGAGTGGGCAGGCGACCACACCACTCCCAGCGCCTAGGCCTGCAGCGCTTGGGGTGGTGTGGGCCCCAGGCCCCACCTCCACTCCATCTTATGGCATCCTCGAGTCTTCCGGAAAAATAGGATTTTCCGATATTTTCTCGGATTTTCCGATCTTCGAATTTTGCCTCAAACAACACCTTTTCCATCGTAATCCCGATCGCAGCGGTCCATGCTCCAAAAGTCATCAACCATGCAAAAATAGATGAAATAACATAAGTATCACCTCTCAATACGAAATATATCAATGAATAATAGTGAATTAAGACATAGAATAGTGATGCAAAATGGACGTATCATAGGCCTTCTTCATCATAATGCAAGCCTCCGTGTGATGCGTGAGTAGTTCATCTCTGGACTACGGGTCCATGTAGTAGCTAGATGGTTGGTTCTCCTCCTTTGTGCTTTCATGTCTAGATCTTGTGAGCTCCGTTCATGATCAAGATCATCTATTTGTAATTCGCATGTTGTGTTTATGGGATCCGATGGATATTGAGATTCTATTTCAGATTGATTATTGATTCTATCATGTCTTTGTTATTTGTGATCTTGCATTCTTTCCGTTGTTAGTAGCTATCTTGGCCAAGTAGATGCTAGCAACTCCAAGAGTTAGTATTTATGCTCGATAGTGGGTTCATGCCTCTGGTAATCTAGGGAAGTGACAGAAATCTCTAAGGTACTAGATGTGTTGTTGCTACTAGGGAGAAAACAACAATCCTTTGTTCATAGAACAATCGTATTGTTTACATTACACGCGATTCGTAAAGAAATAATCTGTTGCTTGCCACTTAATACTGGAGGGGGTTCAGATGATAACCTGAAGATGGATTATTAGTCATAGATGCAGTTGGATGGCGGTCTATGTATAATGTTGTAATGCCCAATCAAGTCTCAAAGGAGTCAAGATGATTAGTATATGCATGTATTGCTTTCTCGATGTTTGTCAATTGCCCCGTTGTAATTTGTTCACCCAGCATGTTATTTATCTTAAGAAGAGCCACCTCTAGTGAACTATGGATCCTGGTCCTTTCTTTTACATACAATCTATAAACTGTTTACTGCTTTGTGTTTACTTTCTGCAAACTTTTACTTCTTTCCATTCAATACGTTTAATCCTTTGTTTTCAGCAAAACCGGTGAGATTGACAACCTCATCGCAAGTTGGGGACAAAGTTCTGTGGTTGTGTTGTGCAGGTCTCCACGTTGCTACTAGCACCGGTAGTGCGCCCTGCCAAGGCTCACCTAGCAACACCTTTGGGGTGTTTCCTTGATCCTACTAGTTCGATTAAACCTTGGTTTCGTACTGAGGGAAAACTTGCTGCTGTGCTCATCATACCTTCCTCTTGGGGTTCCCCAACGAGCTCTACATCAACACTGAGCCATCAATACCCCATGAAAGAAGATAGTCATCATAACACTCAGGGCCATCGATCCACTGGAAGAATTAGCATGTACAATGTTCCTGTCAAATAAACTTTACCATATCAATAATCAATGATGAATGAAGTATGATAGATACCATGTAACAAGCCAACAAAACTCACACGTGTATCGGGGCAACGGTAGAATGCATGGCCAGCGGTAGTGTGGTAGTTAGATTGTTGGATATGACAAGGTTTACCACAACAACATTTTGGTACCGGATATCTTGGTAGCACCAGAGCATCTTTGTATGACATATTGGGATACTTGCCTTTGGTACTTTCCGCAAACTTCATTTAACGTGCAATATCCATCCACATGTCTGGAGAATCTACAAACAATGTGATAATTAACATAGAAGGATTCACACTATCACTTATGATGTCCTAAGCTCTATTATTTTACAACTCGCTAATTGTCCATTGAAGTGCAATACTTCATCCACTATAGCAAACACTAAAACAAGCTCATATCCAATGCATACATACACTAGCACACACTATATAAATGAATCCCTAGAAAAATATTCACACATGTGCATATTTTGGTTTTTGCATATGTAAACTAAAATAGCAAACACTAAGACAAGCTCATATCCAATGCATACATACACTTGTTGGGGATCGGTGCGGAAAACAAAAAAATTCCTACGTTGAAACCCCAGAAACTGCCTAGGATCTATCTATGTAGTAATGCGGTAACGACCGATGCATAGAGAATACATACCCTTGTGGGCATGCAGACGTTAACGTTCCGAGGAACGTGGTTGATATAGTCGTACTCGTAGCCGACCTCAAGGTCACGAAGCTCCTCGTAGGTCACCCCTTGCTCCTTCTTGATCTTCATCGTGCAACAGCTCCGGCTCACGATATTTAAGCGCCCCAAGTGTTGCGCCTCGTGTCTTCGTACACATCCGGTGCACGATGAGACCTCCGGCTCCCCGATCCCGCCGGGAGTGCGGAAGTTGATTAATATCCGGCTAGGAATCCCTGCAGCGCAACGGCATACTACAGGTGTGCCTTGATCGCACAGCCCAGACTTGGGGCCATGGTCACGAGGTATAGAGAGAGAGAGGAGGAGAAAGTCAACCAAATGACTTCTCCAACTGTTGTGTCTTTAGTCCTCCCATGGGCACCCTTTTATAAAGGCGGAGGGGGGCGTGCCCTCTCCATTAGGTGCCCCGTGTGGGACTAAAACTAAGGGAAAAAGGGCAAAAATAAAGGGAGCAGCCGGATGGCCTGGCTGGTCGAAATCGTCCTAGCAGCCAACAAGACAGGTTGTGGCTCTTTGGAGCCAGCGACCCGGTGGCCTGCCCAGCCAGCCCAGTGTCGCCCAATGGACAGCTGACCTGGCACCCACCCCGGGTGGGCCTTTGTCCCCAGCAGCCCAAGGTGGCAGCGGTTGGCGCCCGGGTGGGCCGACTGCTCCCCACGCGGCCTAGCCCGTCCCACACCACCCGGGTGGGCAGCTCAGCCTCGCGCGCGTGGGCCAGGTCGAGCAGCCCGGTGGCGGCCGTGGCGTGGTCGCACCTCCCGTGCGGCGATATAAAACCGCAAAACGTAACAATCTTTTTCTTTTTCCTTTTATTTTTCTGGAGCTTTTATTCTAGGCCTTTTCCCTCTGAGATTTGGCCTAATATAAAAGTCGCCTTTATAAATCTTAATCTAAATATTATTTAGAATATATTAATTCACAATTAACATATAATAAATATATATTTAAATTCCCATTTATCCGAAAACACATTTCTGGTCTTTTCCTTTATTCTTTCTCCGAACAATTTCGGATCTCTCTATGGAATGATTCCGGCTTTCTCTCTTTCTCTACTGTGATTCCGTCTTACGAATGATCGCTCTCATCATACCCTTAAGTATATCCTCTCACGGCTCGGGAATGCTCTAGACATGATCTGTATCAATGATCAACAGAGGGACCAGGGATATCCATGTGACCCCTATGCATTCCTGATGACAATGTCGTTTGAACTGCTAAATGTAGCATCCTCTTTCTTTTGTTTCTCGATACAACTTATCCGAGATCCGATCATTGGTATCCTATACCTTGTTCAATCTTGTTCACAACAAGTTCTGTTTTCTTGTTACCGTGATATTACATCCCCGTGACCTAGTCACATGTTGCAACATTTATGGATGTAATCTCACCAAGCCGACCGTATGTATCTTTACCCGTCATGTGGGTGAACAAATCCCGGTCTTGCAGTCACATGTCATCTACTGTTCCTTGAATACCAACGTACACCTTTTATGGCCACCGTATTACCGGATGACGGTTGATGCGATCTAAGCGACCTAGGGAAAGCGAGTGAGTAATATGAGCTCACGGTCTAAGGAGAAGGAGTCTAGGTATAGTTGTTGCAACAATGATCTATATGACTTGATCGTGTTGCAATCCTTCGAGGAATGTCCAATCACATCATTCTCCAATGATATAATCCCGTTGTCAGTCGGCATAAATACCCATGATCTTGAAACCCAGATCATCTTCATGACCAACGAACTAGTATGAATAGAGGCTACTAGGGACTTGGTTGTTTCATACCACACCTGTACCAATGTTTCTACTTGGCACAGTTATAGCACAATATGAAACTATTATAAACTAATTGAGATATGACAATAAAAACCTATTTATTATTTGCCTCTAGGACATATCTCCTTCTGTCTCCCACTTGCACTAGAGTACAAATAACCTAGCTTGCATTTTACTCATATAAACCATATACCATATGCGTTTACAGATCATGCATGCTCATGGGAAACATCATGTCCATGTTTTGTTTTTACCAGATCATTATGTCTTTTGCAAATCGTTAATGTCTTCCTAATTTTGACATTCACACCATTATCTTATAATGGGTCGAAGTATTTGTTTGGTAACAAAGTGAGACTTTGTTTCTAGTGTTTATGATGACGGTCGTTTTCACCGTTGTCATCTAAACTTTGAAACACACTTTGCTATCCTTTGTGTATATACTATAGTCATGGCAGGCAGAACGAGGCCTGATTCCAGGAGCTTACAGTGACTTTAGATCAACCTCGAGGGCTTTCTCATGGGCACTGGGCCCTGGGACACATCATTCTACGTTAAAAGTGAACTAGCCCCGCCATAACATTATACATCACATTAGATGGAGCTTTTATACTTCTATATCTATGTAGATCCTAGTGCATGAAATGCATCTATGCCACTTACATTGCTTCTTGCCATTTATGTACAAACTTAATTCTGGTTCAGTGATCAACTCAGGAATCACTTAAAGACACGTTCTTACAGTTAAGACTTTGTCCTACCAACCAGAACCTCGGGTCACATTACGTCGAGTATACAACATGGTTATATGGAAGAACCTATGACTGGGGCATAGGAGATGCAACGTATCTCTTCCTTTCAACCATAGTTGCAATACTAACTCAATGCTTCATATAGTAAGAATTACTTTCTCACCTTGTTCCATTTTGAACTTCTTCAGAATCTTGCTTAGGACATTCTGAACATCTTTCAAAGTCAAGTCCAGGAAGCTTTCGACATTCAGTGTTTATTAAACTCATCAATCTATCTCGACAGATCTTATTGTTTAATAACTTCCCCTTATTTATCTAACTTAAACGTTATTAATACCAATCACATCATTCATATATGTCGTCCACATATCACAGAATGATTCCACGCTCCCACTCAAATATGACATTCATGTTTGAGATCCAGAGATTTCACTTAGCTCCCACTCAAAAATATGTTAATTACATATTATGAATTAGCCAAGCTGATTTGCTCCCACCCAAATCCAGGTCCTCTCGATAATCTTGGACATTCCAAAATTCCTTGATCATCATCAAATCGAGAATTCCACTAACGAGATTTCAATGACCATTCATTTCTCGTACTTAGGTCCATCATGCTTCTTTGTAATTCGTAGGTATGTCTTGTTCAAAACATGACAAGTGAATCAACAATACAATTCCACAAACTTGTAGAATATATAGTTGAATCTTGGCATGTCTTCGAGGGTAAGTTCTCGATGGATGTATGTCCACCCGTTGCTCTGTACCTAGTAGATAGATCTTGGCATGTAGTTCTCATCATAGAATTTTTTAATTTTTCTATGCTGCGGACCCAACACCATGGTCAGGAGGTATAGAGAGAGAGGAGGAGAAAGTAAACCAAAGGACTTCTCCAATTGTTGTGTCTTTAGTCCTCCCATGGGCACCCCTTTATATAGGCGGAGGGGGGCGTGCCCTCTCCATTAGGTGCCCCATGTGGGACTAAAACTAAGGGTAAAAGGGCAAAAATAAAGGGAGCAGCCAGATGGGGTGGTCAAATCATGTGACCAACAAGACAGGTTGTGCTCTTTGGAGCCAGCGACCCTGTGGTGGGCCTGCCTTGCCAGGCTCACCACTTGTGAATGGGCCAGCCTGCGCCTACCGGGTGGGCCTTTGTCCCCGGCGGCCCAAGATGGCGGCGGTTGGCGTCAGGCTAACTGCTCCCCAGCCTAGCCGCCCACACCGCCTCGGGTGGGCCGCCAGCCTCCACTGGCGCCAAGGCCAGTCGAGCAGCCCGGTGGCGGCCGGTAGTCCGCCCCATGCGGCGGTTAATAAAAACCGCCCACGTTGGCTGTTTCTTTTTCTTTTTCCTTTTATTTTTCTGTAGCTTTTATTCTAGGCCTTTTCCCACTGGGATTTAGCCTAATATAAAAATTGCCTTTATAAATCCTAATCTAAATATTATTTAGAATATATTAGTTCACAATTAACATATAATAAAGAGTAAAATGCACATGAGGTCCTAAAAGTTTGGAGAAAACCGTATGCAGGTCCTAAAAGTTTCAACTTATGTCAGGTCCTAATTCAGATCCATGTGCACTGGCGGGTGTAGCTAAGAATTAGGACATGCAAAGGCACAACAACCGAGAATTAGGACCTGCAGTGCACATGGATCTAAGAATTAGGACTTCTGGTACACAAGTTGAAACTTTTAGGACCTGCATACGGTTTTCTCCAAACTTTTAGGACCTCCGGTGCATTTTACTCTATAATAAATATATATTTAAATTCCCATTTATCCGAAAACACATTTCCGATCTTTTCCTTTATTCTTTCTCTGAACAACTTCGGATCTCTCTGCGGAACGATTCCGGCTTTCTCTCTTTCTCTACCGTGATTCCGTCTTTATAAATGATCGCTCTCATCGTACCCTTAAGTGTATCCTCTCATGGCTCAGGAATGCTCTAGACATAATCTGTATCAATGATCAACAGAGGGACCAGGGATATCCATGTGACCCTATGCATTCCTGATGACAATGTCGTTTGAACCGCTAAATATAGCATCCTCTTCCTTTTGTTTCTCGATACAACTTGTCCAAGATCCGATCATTGGTATCCTATACCTTGTTCAATATCGTTCACAACAAGTTCTATTTTCTTGTTACCGTGATATTACATCCCTGTGACCTAGTCATATGTTGTAACATTTATGGATGTAATCTCAGCAAGCCGGTCGTATGTATCTTTACCCGTCATGTGGATGAACAAATTCCGGTCTTGCAGTCACATGTCATCTACTATTCCTTCAGAATATCCAACGTATATCTTTATGGCCACCGTATTACCAGATCACGGTTGATGCAGTCTAAGCAGCCTAGGGAAACAATGAGTAATATGAGCTCACGGTCTAAGGAGAAGAAGTCTAGGTATAGCTGTTGCAACAATGAACTATATGACTTGATTGCGTTGCAATCCTTCGAGGAATGTCCAATCACATCATTCTCCAATGATATGATCTCGTTGTCAGTTGGCATAAATGCCCATGATCTTGAAACCCAGATAATCTTCGTGACCAACGAACTAGTATGAATAGAGGCTACTAGGGACTTGGTTGTTTCATACCACACCTGTACCAATGTTTCTACTTGGTACAGTTCTAGCACAATATGAAACTATTATAAACTAATTGAGATATGACAATAAAAACCTATTTATTATTTGCCTCTAGGGCATATCTCCTTCAGTCTCCCACTTGCACTAGAGTACAAATATTCTAGATTGCATTTTACTCATATAAACCATATACCATATGCGTTTACAGATCATGCATGCTCATGGGAAACATCATGTCCATGTTCTGTTTTACCAGATCATTATGTCTTTTGCAAATCGTTAATGTCTTCCTAACTTTGACATTCACTCCATTATCGCATAACGGGTCGAAGTATTTGTTTGGCAACAAAGTGAGACTTTGTTTCTAGTGTTTTTGATGACGGTCGTTTTCACTGTTGTCATCTAAACTTCGAAACACACTTTGTTATCCTTTTTGTATATACTATAGTCATGGCAGCAGAATGAGGCCGGATTCCAGGAGCTTACAGTGACGTTAGATCAACCTCAAGGGCTTTCTCATGGGCACTGGGCCCTGGCACACATCATTCTACGTTAAAAGTGAACTAGCCCCGCCACAACATTATGCATCACATCATATGGAGCTATTATACTTCTATATCTATGTAGATCCTAGTGCATTAAATACAACTATGCCACTTACATTGCTTCTTACCATTTAAGTACAAACTTAATTCTGGTTCAGTGATCAACTCAGGAATCACTTAAAGACACGTTCTTACAGTTAAGATTTTGTCCTACCAACCAGAACTTCGAGTCACATTACGTCGAGTATACAACATGGTTATGTGGAAGAACCTATGACTGAGGCATAGGAGATGCAATGTATCTCTTTATTTTAACCATAGTTGCAATACTCAATGCTTCATATAGTAAAAACTAGTTTCTCACCTTGTTCCATTTTGAGCTACTTCAGAATCTTGTCTTAGGACATTCTGAACATCTTTCAGAATTAAGTCCAGGAAGCATTTGACATTTAGTGTTTATTAAACTCACCAATCTATCTCGATAGATCTTATTGTTTAATAACTTCAACTTCATCCTTACTTAAATATTATTAACACCAATCACATCATTCACATATGTCGTCCACATATCACAGAATGATTTCACGCTCCCACTCAAATATGAAATTCATGTTTGAGATCTAGAGATTTCACTTAGCTCCCACTCAAATCTAGGTCCTCTTGATAATCTTGGACATTCCAAAATTCTTTGATCATCATCAAATCGAGAATTCCACTAACGAGATTTCAATGACCGTTCATTTCTCGTACTTAGGTCCATCACGCTTCTTTGTATTTCATAGGTATGTCTTGTTCAAAACATGACAAGTGAATATAATTCCACAAACTTGTAGAATATATAGTTGAATCCTACTTTCTTTAGTAAAAGTATTCACTGAAACTTTATGATCGTTATCATTAGTTTCTCCTCTATATGTAGAGTTTGGGTTCACGAAACAAATTCTGCCGCGCCACTCAACAATTCAGAGGTAAGGTCTAATACCTTGTTTTGATCTTTTACTTTCTTCCACCTGTATCTTCATCAAGACACATCAACTTTGGACAACCACAGGTTTGCCCCTTTGTGGAAGATGCATTCATAGCTTCCTAAGAATGCTCTACAAAGACTTGTTTATTCACCACGACTTCGACTTATCGAAATCTCTAGAAACTCGAACTTGCCATAACACTTATGGTGTTGTTTCCACGAATATTTAGATGTTCCTTTGTATTTCAAATGAGTGTTTGCTTATTTCGATTTCTAACTCTAAACGATAACTATAACCACTATAAGAGATGATATTATACCATATGTATCTTAATACATAATGATTATGATGTTTAGATATTTCAACATAGTTGAATTCATCCTATTATCATAATTTGTGAAACATCTTTCACAAGTTCCTTTTATGCTAAATTTAACTTGAATACTTTAGTCATGTCGATCAAATCGAAGAGACTTGTTAATTCAGTTAATTCAATATCCCATTTAGTCATGAACTCATTTGAACAATTCAAATCATTTCAAACTTCCTGTTTCATTAAGTAAATACACTTATTCACTTAAGTCCACAGTAAATGATTTCCACTACTTGTTGAAAATATGATACATCACTATGTATAAGATTCAACATTTCTTCGCATATCACTGTTTTACCAGAATGTGGAGTTTTAGCCATTCTTCCCAAGAGACATGGTTTTGCAAAGTCTCTAGATTAAGCATCTAGGACCCCGATCTTCATAAAGAACATGCAGTAACCAAAATGACTTAAACTATAGTGTCATTTCATTATTAAACTTTGGATATATTTTAGCATTATAATCCTTTATAAATGTTTAAACCATTATCATTAACATAGTGATGAGAATAACTTATTTATAATCATAATGTGACCATAAGGTATTGTTCATAAGAATAGTACAAACTGGTTTATAACTTGTTCATATGAATAATCGTCTCGCCAAAAGCAAGACACACAAACAGGGATTACAAAATTATATTCAAGTCCACTAATACAAATGACAAACTATGAGGGAAGAGGTGATGTTGGCCATCAACTGATTTGCTTGCCGTCATCAAGTCACGTTGCCTCGAAACCAGCAATTCTCAAGCAGATCATCATGTTTTCACAAAACGGGACAAGTATCAAATAGTTTGCAAACTGTAATGAGTTTTGCAAGAATCACATTTATAATTTTGTATATCTAACATATACCTTTTCATCCATGACCTCCATTGCAATCAAGCCCTTCTAAGAGTTCTCAACTCTAATGCAAGATCACTAAGTGTTTTTCCAAACATTCTGGAGTCATCGGATTATCTCCTAATGGTTATTGTGTCAAGAAGAGAAGATCACCTTTTATGAGGATATCTCTTAGGCGTGGGTATTAATCTATGAAGTTAGACCCTTTTGCTAAGTTCCAAATTAAGCAATATATTCCCATGGTCGCAAAGGACCTCAATGGGATAGGCTAAGATCTACTAAGATATTTGCAAACAGACATCTAGAGTAAGTTTATAATAAGAGATCAATTTATAATTGGTCTCCACTAAAATTGTCATCCCCTGGATGATTTTAGTGATCGCATGATCCCTATCCTCTGCACCTCCCCCGATCGTCATGGCCATCAGTGCATATCAAAGGTAGACATTCACTAATGTCAATCACATCATCCATGTGATTCATGCTCGATCTTTCGATCTCTTGTGTTCCGAGGCCATGTCTGCACATGCTAGGCTCGCCAAATATAACTTGTGTGTATTCGCTGTGCAACATGGCTTACACCCACTGTATGCGAACGTAGATATGTCTGACACCTAGGCATGTAACCCTGGATCGCCTCATACCGAAGAAATTTCTTGGTGGTGCACACACAAGGGGAACACAGAACATTGGAATTAAATAGGGATTATCTTATTTGGTACCGTTGAGTATCTAAATACTAGCACACAATAAGATGTAAAAACTGGTATCAACATCATATGTATAATGTGATATGATATGGTCTTTCTTGCGCCTTGATCTCCATCGTGCCCTTGGTTTGACGCCAAGTCCACGACGCCTCCACCAGGTCGTCCATCGGAACGATGACTATTACTATACTACTTAGTAACAAAAAAGTAAACTACTTTACCTTCGCAACAACCAATGCCATATCATAATCACATGCCCCCTGCAAAATAAAGTTAGACGCCTCTACTTTATCTATTGCAAGTTTTACGTGGTTGTTAGGGCTTTCACACTAGAACCGTTTCTAAACTACGAACTTTCCAACCACAACATGGATCAAACAGTTGTCTCTACTACACCCCTTTCGGGGCCCTCCGTTGTAAATGCTATATCAACTATCGAATGAGATACAGACACCCGCTAGCCACTTATACGGTACATGTCGTATGTTGAGCGTGGAACCAGTCTCGCATACGAATACGCGTAAGGTCGGTCTGGGCCGCTTCATCAAACAATATTGCGATATAAACAAGTACACGTTAGAGGGTAACAACTACAGGATCAATGCCCGCACAAAACTTGTGCGTACTGGCCGTATAGCACTCCTACGCATAGATCGGCTCTGATACCACTGTTGGGGATCGGTGCGGAAAACAAAAAATTTCCTACGTTGAAACCCCATAAACTGCCTAGGATCTATCTATGTAGTAATGCGGTAAAGGCCATACGCGGTTAACGTTCCGCGGGGAACGTGGTTGATGTAGTCGTACTCGTAGCCGACCTCAAGGTCACGAAGATCCTCGTAGGTCACCCCTTGCTCCTTCTTGATCTTCATCATGCAACAGCTCCGGCTCACGACATTTAAGCGCCCCAAGTGTTGCGCCTCGTGTCTTCATACACATCAGGTGGACGATGAGACCTCCGGCTCCCCGATCCCGCTGGGAGTACGGAAGTTGATATCCGGCTAGGAATCCCTGCAGTGCAATGGCATACTGCAGGTGTGCCTCAATCGCACAGCCTAGACTTGGAGCCATGTGAAGGAAATATGCCCTGAGAGGCAATAATAAAGTTGTTATTATGTATTCCTTATATATGATAGATATTTATTTTGCATGCTAGAATTGTATTGATCAGAAACATCAATACATGTGTGTTTAATAAACAAAAAGGGTTCCTAGTTATGCCTCTCTTATAGACTAGCTTGTTGATTAACAAGATGATCAAGGTTTCCTGATCATGGACATTGGATGTTGTTAATAACAAGGTCACAGCATTTGTGAAATGATGTGATGAACATTCATCCAAAGTATAGCATTACGGTCAAGTCATTATGTTTACATTGCTATAACATCATACGAAGTAATCTTTATCCTTAGACCATGAGATCATGTTAATTGCTAACACCGGAAGAGTATCTTGATAACATCAAACGTCACACCGTAACAGGGTAACTATAAAGATGGGTTCAGTGCTACGAAGGTGTTATGTTGAGGCTCATGGATCAAGAGTGGAATTTGTCAATCCTGATGACGGATAGATATACTCTAGGCCCTCTCGGTGAAATCACATTAAGATAGCTTGCAAGCAAGTGATGTGATCACTAGAATGTTATATCACGGGAACGAGAAAAGAGTGCATGTCGGTAACGAGATCAAACTAGGTATTTGGATACCGATGATCGAATCTCGGACATGTATTATATCAAGAGACAAAGAGATTAAATTACAAGCATTAAAGGTTCTCACGATCACAGAAGTCATCATTGAATATGCAGGAGTCAGTATGGACCTCCAGGTCCCGCTTTTGATTATTGATCTAAGAGGAGTCTCAATCATGTCTGCATTATTCGCGAACCATAGGGTGACACACTTAAGAGTTACCGGACACCATTTTGGAGCACATATGTTTCAGACGAAAGAATTGCAAAGCACAGGAATTGTTTCGATAGAAACCAGAAATTGTTTGGGGTGAAATTGCAGAAAGTGGTTCTGCATGTGATATTGAAATATTGCAAGGGGTTATATGTGAATGTTTGTTAATTAAAGTAATTAACAAAATTCTGAATAAATTTAATAAAAGAGTTTTATTAAATGAGAGAGCATTAAACTTAGATAATTTAATGCATTTAAAGTGGGGACTTTAAAAGGGAATGTGAAGAGGCATTTTAATGTGGAGGGGTTACCACCACATGAATGGAGGAGGTGAAGGGTCACCTCCCCCATGCGCCGGCCATGGGGAGGGGCACCCCCCTCCTCCTATAAAAGGCCCCCCTCTTCCTCCTTCCTCACACCTCCTCGTGAAGGATCTCTCTCCCTCTCTAGAATTATTCCCCCATGGTCTCGGATTAGCGAGATACATGTTCCCGGTGGCATTTAAATGCTGAATGAGTTCTTTGCTTCATTTGGATCGCTGGAGCGAGGAGGTGGAGGTTGTCCGGTGGCTTGAACGTGTGTGCGAGTACGGATGCGCTGCTGAGTTGCGGCGCTCGGGCTTCCTCACGATCTTGAGATCGGCAAGTGTACGACTACATCAACCACGAGTTCCTACTCGTTAACAAAACTCGTTGTCTTCGAGGGTAAGTTCTCGATGGATGTATGTCCATCCGTTGCTCTGTACCTAGTAGATAGATCTTGGTGTGTAGTTATCATCGTAGGAAAATTTTTGTTTTCTATGTTGCGGACCCAACAGTGGTATCAGAGCCTGATCTATGCGTAGGTGCTTTGCACGGGTAGTACACATATGTTTATATGTGGGCGATGATGATCATGTTATTGCATCTTCTATGTATTTTGGATATTGGTGGCATAGTGGGATGAAGCGGACCAACCTTACATGTCATCGTACATGAGACCGGTTCCACGACTGACATGCAACTAGTTTTGCATAAGTGGCTGGCGGGTGTCTGTCTCTCCTACTATAGTCAATATCTGATTTACAACGAGTTGCTAATAACTTGGTTATCCTCGTTGTGGTTCATGTTCGTAGGTAAGAATGGTTCTATCTCCGAAAGCCCTAAGCCACATAAAACTTGCAATTGATAAATTAGAGGCGTCTAGTTTAGATCGTTGCTGGGCTAGTGTATTGATATGGTATTGTTGTAAGTAGATGTATGATAGATACTCTTACAACACATTCAATGTGTAAGTTCCATAGACCTTGGCCTTACACACAAAGGAATGATAGAGATCATACCACGATGCAAATGATAGAGATCAAATGCATGGACCATATCATCTCACTTTACACATTAGATGTTAGCATCTTATACTGCTAGTTTGGCGCTTTTTGTAGCATTGTAAGATGATCCCTCATTTAGATATCAAGATAAAAATGTGTTCTTCCTTGAGTATGCACCGTTCTATGGATCATGTTTCGAGACATCACGTGATGATCGGGTGTACTCGAATCTACGCTTTCATATGAACGGGTGTAAGACAGTTTTACACACGTGAATACTAAGGTTCTTACTTGGCGAGCCTAGCATGTACAGACATGGCCTTGGAACACGGACCGAAAGGTTAAGCATGAGTCATATAGTTGATGTGATGCCCATATAGATGCTCGCCTTTGAAGCTACACTGACTCACGTGATGACCGGACTTGGTGTAGTGGATTTGGTTCATGTAATCACCAAAAGGACACGAGGGATGTCGTTTTTGAGTGGGAGTTCATTAGTAATTTGGATTAGTTGAACTCACTCTATCATAAACTTAGTCTAAATAAACTTTACAAATTCTGTTGTAGATGGCACCACCTGCTTTTAATTTCAATGTGTTCATGGAGAAAGAGAAACTTGCTGCGAATGGTAACTTCACCAATGGGCTATGAATTTGAGGATTCTCCTCTTCAAGACAAAAGCAATATGTGCTAGATGCACCGCTAGGCCCCCCACCAGCTCCTGATGCCCGTGACGAGGAAAAGAATGTCTATGTGACTCGTCAGGAGGACCACAACTTAGTTCATTGCGGCATAATGTATGGGCTAGAGCCAGAACTTCGAAAGCGTTTCGAAAATGGCAATGCCTTTGATACCATGGGAGAATTGAAAATGATTTTCGATACCCATGCTGCCGTAGAGAGTTATATGACTGAAAAGTTCTTTAGATGCATGATGGTGGAGAACAGCTCCGTTAGTGAGCATGTACTCAAAATGTCTAGGTACGCCGATAAGCTTGTGTCCTTGGGAATAACGATTCCCATTGACTTAGGCATACATCGTGTTCTCCAATCTCTGCCACCTAGCTACAAGAGCTTCGTGATGAACTATAATATGCAGGGCATGAAGAAGTCTCTTCCCGAGATTCTGTCAATGCTTAAGACTGCAAAAATGGAGATTAGGAAAGAACATCAAGTGTTGATGATCAATAGGACCACCGGTTTCAAGAAGGACAAGAAAGGAAAGCACAAGGGAAAGAAGGGTGGCAAATCTGTTGCCACACCTGAAAAGAAACCCTGAGCTAGCCCTAAGTCTGACACCGAGTGTTACTATTGCAAGGATCGCCATTGGGCATAATTGCCCCAAGTATTTGGCGGACAAGAAGTCCGACAAGGCAAACGAAGGTATATGTGATATACATGTTATTGATGTGTACTTGACTAGTACTCGCAGTAGCACCTGGGTATTTGATACAAGATCGGTTGCTAATATATGTAACTCAATTCAGGGGCTGCAGAACAAGCGACAACTAGCAAGGGATGAGGTCAGGATGCGGGTCGGCAATGGATCAAGAGTTGATGTGATCGCCGTCGGGACGCTACCTCTCCATATGCCATCGGGATTAGTTATAAACCTAAATAATTGTTATTTGGTGCCTGCACTGAGCATGAACATTGTATCCGGATCGTGTTTGATGCAAAGTGGTTATTCCTTTAAATCTGAAAACAATGGTTGTTTGATATATAAGAATGATATATTTTTTGGTCATGCACCTATGTTGAATGGTTTATTTCTGTTGGATCTCAATAGTAATATTACGCATATTCATAATGTTAATGCTAAAAAGATTAAACTTGATAATGATATATCTGCATATATGTGGCACTGCCGTCTAGGTCATATTAGCGTTAAACGCATGAAGAAACTCCATTCTGATGGACTTTTGGAATCACTTGATTTTGAATCATTTGATACATGTGAGCCATGCCTTATGGTCAAGATGACTAGAACACCGTTTTCTGGTTCAATGGAACGGGCGACAGATTTATTGGAAATCATACATACTGATGTGTGTGGACCAATGAGTGTGTCGGCGCGAGGTGGATATCGTTATTTTGTTACTTTCACGGATGATTTGAGTAGATACGGGTATATCTATTTGATGAAACACAAGTCTGAAACCTTTGACAAGTTCAAGGAATTTCAGAATGAAGTGGAAAATCATCGTAATAGAAAAATCAAATTTCTGTGGTCTGACCGTGGAGGTGAGTATCTAAGTTACGAGTTTAGCACATACATGAAAGAGTGTGGAATAGTTCCACAACTCACGCATGCCGGAACACCACAACATAATGGTGTGTCGGAACGTTGTAATGGTACCTTATTAGATATGGTTCGATCTATGATGTCTCTAACTGACTTGCCACTGTCATTTTGGGGTTATGCACTGGAAACAGTTGCATTCACTTTAAATCGGGCACCATTTAAATCCTTTGAAACGACACCGTATGAAATATGGTTTGGAACAAACCTAAGTTGTTATTTCTTAAAGTTTGGGGATACGATGTTTATGTGAAGAAACTTCAACCGGATAAACTCGAACCCAAAGCGGAAAAATGTGTCTTCATAGGATACCCTAAGGAAACGATTGGGTATACCTTCTATCACAGATCTGAAGGCAAGGTTTTTGTTGCCAAGAATGGATCCTTTCTTGAGAAGGAGTTTCTCGCGAAAGGTGTGAGTAGTCGGAAGGTAGAACTCGAAGAGGTTATTGAACCTTCTCTTCATGAAATGGCGAGTAAGCGACACGTAAATTGTTTTGGAGTTGACTTCACCTAATGAAGAGAGAGCTAATGATATTGATCATGAAACTCCAAAAGAGGACACTACCGAACCTTGCAGGTCAAGCAGGACACGTGCAGCTCCTGAACTGTACGGCAATCCTGTTGTGAATTTCATGGTTGATGAAATGGATGACCCTACGACATATGAAGAAGCGATCATGAGCCCGGATTCCAACAAATGGCTAGAAGCCATGAAATCCGAGATGGAATCCATGTACGAGAACCAGATTTGGACCTTGGTGGACTTACCTCACGATCGAAAGGCCATTGGGAATAAATGGATTTTCAAAATAAAAGCTGATGCTGATGGTAATATGACCATCTATAAGGCTCGACTTGTCACAAAGGGGTTTCGACAAATTCAAGGAGTTGACTATGATGAGACATTCTCTCCCGTAGTGATGCTTAAGTCGGTTAGGATTATGTTTTAAATTGCTGCATATTTTGATTATGAAATATGGCAGATGGATGTCAAAACTGCGTTCCTTAATGGTAATATTGAAGAAGAGTTGTATATGATACAACCTAACGGTTTTGTCGATCCTAAGGATGCTAATAAGGTATGCAAACTTCAGCGATCCAGCTATGGACTGAAGCAAGCATCCCGGAGTTGGAATCTCCACTTTGATGAGGTGATCAAAGAGTTTGGATTTGTCCAAACTTATGGAGAGGCTTGTATTTACAAGAAATTGAGTGGGAGCAATGTGGCATTTCTAATATTATATGTGGATGACATATTATTGATTGGAAATGATATAGATCTTTTAAACAGTGTTAAAAGTTATCTAAATAGCAAATTTTTGATGAAAGACCTTGGTGAAGCGTCATATATATTAGGCATTAAAATCTATAGAGATAGATCAAGGCGCCAAATTGGGCTATCGCAGAGTACATACCTTGATAAGATATTAAAGAAGTTTAATATGGACGGAAGTAAGAAGGGGTTCTTACCTATGTTGCAAGGCAAGACATTGAGTAAGACTCAAAGTCCGGCTACGGCGGAAGAAAGAGAGTGTTGGGTCCGTAGCATAGAAAACAAAAATTCTCCTACGATGAGAACTACACGCCAAGATCTATCTACTAGGTACAAAGCAACGGGTGGACATACATCCATCAAGAACTTACCCTCGAAGACAACGAGTTTTGTTAACGAGTAGGAACTCGTGGTTGATGTAGTCGTACACTTGTCGATCTCAAGATCCTGAGGAAGTCCGAGCGTCGCAACTCAGCAATGCATCCGTACTCGCACAGACGTTCAAGCCACCGGAACCTCCACCTCCTCGCTCCAGCGATCCAGCTGAAGCAGCAACTCCTTCCAGACGAAATGCCACCGGGAACATGTATCTCGCTAATCCGAGACCATGGGGGAATAATTCTAGAGGGGGAGAGAGATCCTTCACAAGGAGGTGTGAGGAAGAAGGAGGAAGAGGGTGGCCTTTTATAGGAGGAGTGGGGGTGCCCCTCCTTCATGGCCGGCGCATGGGGGGTGACTCCTCACCTCCCCCATTCATGTGGTGGTAACCCCTCCACATTAAAATGCCTCTTCACATTCCCCTTTAAAGTCCCTACTTTAAATGCATTAAAATTCTCCAAATTTAATGCTCTCTCATTTAATAAAACTCTTTTATTAAATTTATTCAGAATTTTGTTAATTAATTTAATTAACAAACATTCACATATAACCCCCTGCAACATTTCAATATTACATGCAGAACCAATTTCAGCAATTTCACTCGAAACAGTTTCGGTGTCTATTGAAATAATTCCAGCGCTTTGCAATTCTTTCGTCTGAAACACATGTGCTCCAAAATGGTGTCCGGTAACTCTTAAGTGTGTCACCCTACGGTTCGCGAATAATGCAAACATGATTGAGACTCCTCTCAGATCAATAATCAGAAGCGGGACCTGGAGATCCATATTGACACCTGCATATTCAATGATGAGTTCTGTGATCGTGAGAACCTTTAACGCTAGTAACTAAATCCCTTTGTCTCGCGATATATTACATGTCCGAGATTCGATCATCCGTATATCCATACCTAGTTTGATCTCGTTGCCCACATGCACTCTTTTCTCGTTCCCGTGATATAACATTCTAGTGATCACATCACTTGCTTGCAAGCTACCTTAATGTGATATCACCGAGAGGGCCTAGAGCATATCTATCCGTCATCGGGATTGACAAATTCCACTCTTGATCCATGAGCCTCAACATAACACCTTCGTATCACTGAACTCATCTTTATAGTCACCGTGTTACGGTGTGACGTTTGATGTTATCAAGATACTCTTCCGGTGTTAGCAATTAACATGATCTCATGGTTTAAGGATAAAGATTACTTCGTACGATGTTATAGCAATATAAACATAATGACTTGATCCTAATGCTATACTTCGGATGAATGTTCATCACATCATTCAACTAATGTTGTGACCTTGTTATTAACAACATCCAATGTCCATGATCAGGAAACCTTGATCATCTTGTTAATCAACAAGCTAGTCTATAAGAGAGGCATAACTAGGAACCCTTTTGTTTATTAAACACACATGTATTAACGTTTCTGATCAATACAATTATAGCATGCAAAGTAAACATTTATCATAAACATGGAATAAGATAACAACCACTTTATTATTGCCTCTCGGGCATATTCCCTTCAGAGAGATGATGGATAAGATCCCCTATGCCTCGGCCATAGGCTCTATAATGTATGCCATGCTATGTACAAGACCGGATGTGTCACATGCTATTAGTTTGACTAGTAGGGACCAATCTGATCCAGGTTCGGAACACTGGATAGCGGTCAAGAACATCCTCAAGTACTTGAGAAGAACTAGGGGTATGTTTCTTATATACGGAGGTGAAGAAGAGCTAGTCGCTAAGTGTTATGTCGATGCTAGCTTTGACACTGATCCGGATGACTCTAAGTCTCAATCCGGATATGTATTTCTCTTGAACGGAGCAGCAGTTAGTTGGAGGAGTTCCAAACAACCTGTGGTGGCTGGATCAACGACGGAGGCGGAATATGTTGCTGCTTCAGAAATGGCGCAGGAAGCGGTTTGGATGAAAGAGTTCATTACGGAACTAGGTGTGGTTCCTAGTGCATTGGACCCGATGGTGATCTATTGTGACAACAATGGAGCCATAGACAACGCCAAGGAACCGAGCTCTCACAAGAATTCCAAGCATATTAAGCGCCGGTTTCACTCCATCCGCGAACATTTCAAGGATGGAGATATAAAGATTTGTAAAGTACACACGGACCTAAATGTAGCAGATCCGTTGACTAAAGCTCTCCCTAGGGCAAAACATGACCAACACCAGAACTCCATGGGTGTTAGATTTATCACTATGTGAACTAGATTATTGTCTCTAGTGCAAGTGGGAGACTGAAGGAAATATGCCCTGAGAGGCAATAATAAAGTTGTTATTATGTATTCCTTATAATGATAGATGTTTATTTTGCATGCTAGAATTGTATTGATCGGAAACATCAATACATGTGTGTTTAATAAACAAAAAGGGTTCCTAGTTATGCCTCTCTTATAGACTAGCTTGTTGATTAACAAGATGATCAAGGTTTCCTGATCATGGACATTGGATGTTGTTAATAACAAGGTCACAACATTTGTGAAATGATGTGATGAACATTCATCCGAAGTATAGCATTATGATCAAGTCATTATGTTTACATTTCTATAACATCATACGAAGTAATCTTTATCCTTAGACCATGAGATCATGTTAATTTCTAACACCAGAAGAGTATCTTGATAACATCAAACGTCACACCGTAATAGGGTGACTATAAAGATGGGTTCAGTGCTACGAAGGTGTTATGTTGATGCTCATGGATCAAGAGTGGAATTTGTCAATCCCGATGACGGATAGATATACTCTGGGCCCTCTCGGTGATATCACATTAAGATAGCTTGCAAGCAAGTGATGTGATCACTAGAATGTTATATCACGAGAACAAGAAAAGAGTGCATGTCAGTAACGAGATCAAACTAGGTATTTGGATTCCGATGATCGAATCTCGGACATGTATTATATCAAGAGACAAAGGGATTAAATTACAAGCGTTAAAGGTTCTCACGATCACAGAAGTCATCGTTGAATATGCAGGAGTTAGTATGGACCTCCCGGTCTCGCTTCTGATTATTAATCTGAGAGGAGTCTCAATCATGTCTGCATTATTCGCGAACCATAGGGTTACACACTTAAGAGTTACCAGACACCATTTTAGAGCACATATGTTTTAGACGAAAGAATTGCAAAGCGCAGGAATTATTTCGATAGAAATCGGAAATTATTTCGGGTGAAATTACAGAAAGTGGTTCTGCATGTGATATTAAAATATTGCAAGGGGTTATATGTGAATGTTTGTTAATTAAAGTAATTAACAAAATTCTGAATAAATTTAATAAAAGAGTTTTATTAAATGAGAGAGCATTAAACTTAGAGAATTTAATGCATTTAAAGTGGGGACTTTAAAAAGGAATGTGAAGAGGCATTTTAATGTGGAGGGGTTACCACCACATGAATGGAGGAGGTGAAGGGTCACCTCCCCCATGCGCCGGCCATGGGGAGGGGCACCCTCCTCCTATAAAAGGCCCCTCTTCCTCCTTCTTCCTCACGCCTCGTGAAGGATCTCTCTCCTCTAGAATTATTCCCCATGGTCTCAATTAGCGAGATACATGTTCCTGGTGGCATTTCATCCGAAGGAGTTCTTTGCTCACTGGATCGCTGGAGCGAGGAGGTGGAGGTTGTCTGATGGCTTGAACGTGTGTGCGAGTACAGATGTGCTGCTGAGTTGCGGCGCTCGGACTTCCTCACGATCTTGAGATTGGCAAGTGTACGACTACATCAACCACGAGTTCCTACTCATTAACAAAACTCGTTGTCTTCGAGGGTAAGTTCTCGATGGATGTATGTCCACCCGTTGCTCTGTACCTAGTAGATAGATCTTGGCATGTAGTTCTCATCATAGAATTTTTTAATTTTTCTATGCTGCGGACCCAACACCATGGTCAGGAGGTATAGAGAGAGAGGAGGAGAAAGTAAACCAAAGGACTTCTCCAATTGTTGTGTCTTTAGTCCTCCCATGGGCACCCCTTTATATAGGCGGAGGGGGGCGTGCCCTCTCCATTAGGTGCCCCATGTGGGACTAAAACTAAGGGTAAAAGGGCAAAAATAAAGGGAGCAGCCAGATGGGCTGGTCAAATCGCCCAACGACCAACAAGACAGTTGTGGCTCTGGAGCCAGCGACCTGTGGGCCTGCCAAGCCAATGGGCCAGCTGACAGTGACTGGCGCCTACCCCGGGTGGGCCTTTGTCCCCGGCGGCCCAAGGTGGCGGCGGTTGGCGTCACGTGGGCCAATCGCCTCCAGCCTAGCTCGCCCACACCGCCTGGTGGGTTGCTCGCCAGCCTCGATGCCAAGGCCAGGTCGAGCAGGCCCCGGTGGCGGCTGGTAGCTGTGGTCCGCACCCCCATGCGGCGGTTAATAAAAACCGCCCACGTTGGCTGTTTCTTTTTCTTTTTCCTTTTATTTTTCTGTAGCTTTTATTCTAGGCCTTTTCCCACTGGGATTTAGCCTAATATAAAAATTGCCTTTATAAATCTTAATCTAAATATTATTTAGAATATATTAGTTCACAATTAACATATAATAAAGAGTAAAATGCACGTGAGGTCCTAAAAGTTTGGAGAAAACCGTATACAGGTCCTAAAAGTTTCAACTTATGTACCCGAGGTCCTAATTCTCAGATCCATGTGCACTGTAGCCTGGGCTGTAGCTAAGAATTAGGACATGCAGTGCACAACAAACTGAGAATTAGGACCTGCAGTGCACATGGATCTAAGAATTAGGACTTCTGGTACACAAGTTGAAACTTTTAGGATCTGCATACGGTTTTCTCCAAACTTTTAGGACCTCCGGTGCATTTTACTCTATAATAAATATATATTTAAATTCCCATTTATCCGAAAACACATTTCCGATCTTTTCCTTTATTCTTTCTCTGAACAACTTCGGATCTCTCTGCGGAACGATTCCGGCTTTCTCTCTTTCTCTACCGTGATTCCGTCTTTATAAATGATCGCTCTCATCGTACCCTTAAGTGTATCCTCTCATGGCTCAGGAATGTTCTAGACATAATCTGTATCAATGATCAACAGAGGGACCAGGGATATCCATGTGACCCTATGCATTCCTGATGACAATGTCGTTTGAACCGCTAAATATAGCATCCTCTTCCTTTTGTTTCTCAATACAACTTGTCCAAGATCCGATCATTGGTATCCTATACCTTGTTCAATATCGTTCACAACAAGTTCTATTTTCTTGTTACCGTGATATTACATCCCCGTGACCTAGTCACATGTTGTAACATTTATGGATGTAATCTCAGCAAGCCGGTCGTATGTATCTTTACCCGTCATGTGGATGAACAAATTCCGGTCTTGCAGTCACATGTCATCTACTATTCCTTCAGAATATCCAACGTATATCTTTATGGCCACCGTATTACCAGATCACGGTTGATGCAGTCTAAGCAGCCTAGGGAAACAATGAGTAATATGAGCTCACGGTCTAAGGAGAAGAAGTCTAGGTATAGCTGTTGCAACAATGAACTATATGACTTGATTGCGTTGCAATCCTTCGAGGAATGTCCAATCACATCATTCTCCAATGATATGATCTCGTTGTCGGGCCATATAAATGCCCATGATCTTGAAACCCAGATCATCTTCGTGACCAACGAACTAGTATGAATAGAGGCTACTAGGGACTTGGTTGTTTCATACCACACCTATACCAATGTTTCTACTTGGTACAGTTCTAGCACAATATAAAACTATTATAAACTAATTGAGATATGACAATAAAAACGTATTTATTATTTGCCTCTAGGGCATATCTCCTTCAACACTAGCTACACTTTGTTAAAATAAATATTAGTTATAAAGAAATCTTGATAACATATCTATAATCTTCTAGGGATTCAACAAAATAGAGATGAATGAGATGTTTGACATTCTAATAGGTGGAATCAAAGGAGATTTGAGAGAGATTACCTCTAAGAAGACTTGCCATGGTCCCAATTCAAGAAATCTGTGAGTTTCAACAAGATTTGAAGAAAGGGACAAAGAAGAGGAGAGAGAGAGCTTGTGGCGCCTGGGAGGAGGAAATGCAAGGGCTGGAAAATAGAAGCTGGTTGAATGGTTATAACCCTAGGTTCAACGCTATTTCAAAAGGCACTGACCTCGGCACCATATCAGGTGGCACCGACGTGGCGGCCACATCAACAACCCAGCACCCCTGCGTCGCTGCTTCGGCGCCATCACCGACATGCGTTATGTCGGTGCCACTTCAAATGGCGCCGAGGTGAGGGGTCAGATTTCGAATTAGTTTCTTCCAGGGGTCATATGAGGTTGAAGTTTGCCAGATTGGTCAGATTTGGCAAAAAATACCTAAAACATAGTGGTGGCATTCGGTAGGGAGCAAATGCCACTATTCAATGTGTCCCACAGATGCAGCCGGGACAAAGTTAGTGGTGGTGTGCTATAAATGGAACGCCACCACACATAATTCTACAAACGTCTGCAATACCTGAACATCGCTAGTATGTTTTTGAATCAAAATTGCCCCGATCCAGCATATTGATTAGTCACTTCACTCCACGTATGTCTCCCTCCGGGCCACTCCGCGCGTCTGTGACTCGATCCGTGCCGTCGCATCGCCCGTGTTCTCTCCCCTCCCCTTCCTCTCTCGAACTCCACTCACTGCCCGTCGCCTGCATCCGCATCGCCATGTTTTTGTCCGCCACCGTGTCTCTGCCCGTGCTGCCAGATCGACGTTGTTGTCGATCTCCGTCCCGTCTCGCGCCGTCGGTGAGAGTCTCCGATCCCCTAGGATTTATATGTTGATTCATATGTGAAGTTGATTAATTATAGCAAGTGTTAGATTGATTCATATGTATAGGTGATTATAGCAAGTGTTAGATCGATTCATATGTATAGGTGATTATAGCAAGTGTTAGATTGATTCATATCTATAGTTGATTATAGCAAGTGTTAGATTGATTTATATGTATAGTTGATTATAGCAAGTGTTAGATTGATTCATTTGTATATTTTGATTATTCTTGCAGAGATAAAATGACTACATTGATCTATATAGTAGAGATATAGAGAGTATATGGTGTTAGATAAGTGGTATATCGTTTTGGAGGACGGGTTCACTGGACCCCTTTTTTATATTTTTCAAAAATCCTAAAATATTTTCTTAAAAAATACATATGTGTAGCCAACAATAAGAAATACAGGTTTGCAATTTTTAATGAAAAATACCTTGTATTTCGGGCACAACAAAAGAAAGATAAATCTTAAGAAAACTGAGGCCTATTTGAAATCGCACCGTTCATGTCTAGATCTGATTTTTCTTTTGCTAAGACCAGAATACAAAGTATTTTCACATAGATTTTTGCACGCGCATATTATAAGTCATTACCTACATCCTTATATTTGTTTTGGAATTTTTGGAATCTTTAAATTTGAACTTTTCAAAAAAAAAATCCTCCACGGTGGAAGCGACACTCTCGTTCCTATGTTTTTCTTTAGGGTATACTCGGTGTTAGATAAAATGGCTATATTTTTTTTTACAGAGGATCGACATGGCACCGTATCAAATTTGTTTCACTAACTGTAGCGATGGAAGTATGTCAGTCACACTATTCAGCGTCTTCTCATAGACACTGGCGGACATAGCGCTCATCTAGTCCGGGCGCTTGCCCGGGCTTTCGGCCGGCCGACACAAGAGAATTTGATTGAAATTTGTATGTTTGGTCTTCATTTTTACAGTTTGTCCGGGTTTCGAAATAATCGTGGGTCTGCTAGAGGATCGATTTAAGGTATCTAGACAAAGCCAAATCACTTATTTTTAAAGGAGGGAGTACTATTCAAGAACAAAGGTAACTAGCAGTACCATCTTAATTTGGTTAAGTTGATATAAAACCACTTAAGCAGACGCTCCTGACACACGAAGATGATCTGCCAAGGTCAAGCTACCCTGATTTGACACGTAGTACCTGCAGCACCAACCCGCATGCAGTTGCAAACTAGCAGTAGCAGTGCATGCAATTTGTCAGCTCAAGCAGTCACCGCAACTGCTACGATCCCGAAATTACCGTGGAACGACGATTCAGATCGGCAATGGTCCGTAGTAGTACGTGCGTTAGCCAAAAAATCACTCTGAACCCTGAATCGTGCTACAACGTACGGCGTGTGCCAAGACCAGCTGAGATCCGATCAGCAGGGCAATCATAGCGGAGAGAGAAGCCCAGCCTCACCGCCACTCTTGAGAACAATCCTGGGAATCTCTGACCTCTGACGCGACAGACCAAATCCGCATCGATTGTCGAAACGGGGCCAGAAGCTTCCCGCCGCGATTCAACATCTGGAAGATTGCACGCGCAGGCGGCCCCGCAGCCGGGCGCTGGTGGGTGCCGCTGGTGCGATCGTCTGCGACGACGGCGACCGCGTCGGTGGTGGGCCGGGGGCCGGCAATGGCGATCCGAAGGACCGGGTAGTAACTTGCTTTTAGGTGCCCGGGGCCTGGGTCTTCACGTGTTGGATGGATGGATCGACTTATCGATCCTTACCACGACCTGCCGCGTCTTCTTCCCCTTGTCCGTGCCCGCCTGCCCGCGTGGATGCATCATGTCGCCATGACGATCGATGGATGGGGAGAGCGAGCAACGTCCTCTCGCCTTTTCTTCTCCGGTCGATCCCGTGAACGTACTTTTCTCCCTGGTCGATTGACATCATGCGTTCGATCAGGGCCTTTCAGACCTACCTGCTACTACTACTGGTAGAAGGCTTAGCTCATGGCGCCATGATTGGCAGGCAGGGACAGGCTTAACCTGATCCCGGATGTGTCTGCGAAGGAGACCGTGTCGTTTACACGTACGCTTTTTCTCCCGAAAGTGACCAGCCCTGTGCTGCTTTACAGTATTTTCCTTTGGCGAGGTGTACCGCCTACGCTGTTGAGTTTTGTATGACCTGATGCGTTCTTTTGGAAACTTCGCAAGATTGATTTGATTCCAAGCAAGAAAGACAGTTTTGTGTGTGTGACTTGATAGTCCAGGGAGTGCGTGACAGCGAGGCTAGGTCGACCCGCGTTTGTAACGACAAAAACTAATCGGGAACGCAGGATACTTTCCCCCGGGAAAGAACGCGGTTACACCTAACCCGCCCATGCAAAAGTTGCAAGCGAGCCTGGGAGACAAGAAGCGTGCGTCCTCCACGAACGGACTGCGGCTGCTTCCAACAACCGGGGGGGCAGGTGAGGTCAAGTGGTCAACCCCCTAACTCAGTACCAGCATCTCCACCGGACCGATTCATTTTGAAGTCCGAATCTGGTCTTATCGATCTATGGACACGAAATCAGGCCATTTTGGTCTTTATATTTGGATCAGGGATGTCCAGCGGGCGTGACCCATCTTTTTTTCCAGTACGAAAAATACAATTACATGTGTCACACAAACAGTTTAAAACAAAGCTACGACACGGCGATGGTGTCGGAGGCGGCAGCGACACATAGTCATCGGCCTTCTTCGTCCTCTGGTGGCATCCCGTCGTCGTCCTCCGTGAGGTCGATGACTGACGTCGTGCTAGGAGGAAGAGGCAGTGGTAGGAGACGCGGGTAGTTCCCCGCCACGATGTAGTCCATGACAGAGGTCAGCGTGCGGCTTGGCACGCTCTGCCAGAACCTACACCCTTCACTGTTGTTGTCCGCCGGAAGGGGTACAACCGCCGTGCTACCAGGTGAGCTTCCTCCCTTGACGCTTGCGGAAGAACTCGATCTAGACGGTTAGATTGTTGGGATCCCAGTTTGGATCTGACTGTTGCGCCACCGTGAAACGCTCCACCCACTCGTGTCGGATGGCCGCATGCAACTTCTGACCACGTGGCACCGATGGAATCGGAAAGCCGCCTCTGCTCAGTGCCCACCCGCTGGGGCAGTCACAGTCAGGAGGCGCCAGATAGTTCGTCTCATACAAGGCAAGCATCTCCCACTCATGAAGCCAACACCACCCGGAGTACATGACGACTCTTGTGTGGTGGTTGGGCGCGGGGGAAGGGGGCGGATGCGGGGAGCAAAGCAGCAAGGAGAAGATGACAATATGGTCGTGTTTTAAAACCCGAGGGCATTGGATACTGACAGGGAGCCTAGTAGTCAGTGGCACGACGGGAGCCGGGAGGAAGAGGACGACCAAGCATGTTTTTTTCGGAGGTGCAATGTTGCACCGCTACTCCAGGGGGCTCGCCCATTTTTTATAGAGGTAGCCGCTCGAGCAGGAAAGCCCGCGAAGCGTCGGGAACCGCTGAAAATGACGGGAACTAGTTAGAACATGCGTGAAAGGGCAGCGGAACCGGCGGGAAAGGATGGCGGCGGAAACCGCTCTCGCTGTCGGGAGACGAGCCAGCATCATGGGCGCGCCCCGGTCACTACCCAGGGGGCCGTGCGCGGACGCGAGGACACGGTGGAGGACACGTGTTCCGTCGCGATGACCCATTTCATGCTCATATTTGAGCCAGGAATAGATCGGTCCAGACGCGCGTGGTCACTTGGGTTGAACCGCTAAGCAGGTTTTTACTGCCAAAGCGTCCGTGCGGATCGATTCGAACAACCCGTGGTTGTATGGGTCGGCCCGTTGGAGATGACCGGAGTGTGGTTAGCAGACCTGTTCAAATGTAGTCTGAGATCATGCATGTCATCAGCTACAGCTTAACTAATCCTCCCATGCCATCAACCGCCACTATCTTCTACTACTAACATCGACGTCACATCGCTTAACCGCCTCACCACCACACAGATCACTTACATTACATTACCGAAACGTTCGTACGTCCTCATCGACGTGGCCTAATCAACGACGACAGCGCATACGTACCGGTTTTGATTCGTGTAGCATGTACTAGTACGCCGCAACGCCTCGCTCGTGAGCAGAGAGAGAGAGAGGCGACGCGCGCACCGCACCGCGCCGGATCGATCGATATTCCCGGGCGTGGGGACTGGGGCGCCAACGGATTGGGTTTTCGCAGTTGACATTGATTTCCCGGCCCGTGGAGGTGGTTGGACTCGCCGGAAAGACCCGGCAGCGGGGGCCGCCGCGGTTGCCGATCGGCTTTCCTCAAACTGTAGTAGTATAATGTAGGCCTCGACCTGCTTCTTCTTCTTCTTCCGGGACGACGTGTTCCATGTGGTGCGTTATGCTACTGTACACGTACGGTGTCATTTTCACACGGATCAATGAGAAGAGTAGGAGTACTAATATGCACTGGAAATACCTTCTGATTTTATTTTTCAAAATCGATTGATAGGGTACTTGTTTCCGTGCTACTCCACCGCGGCGGTTGGATTGGACAGAGCGAGAAGATACCGTCGAGAAGAGGGCAGGTGTACCGTGTACCCTGTACAAATACTTAGGTACAGGTACAGGTACAGGAAAACGACGATCTATCCCGCAGCAACCAACACATCTCGCTTGTGACCGCGGACGATTATTACGCGACCCGGTTTGACGTCTGTCCAAGCTAGCTAGCTTGTGGCAAGCTACCGGTACAAAATCCGGGGCCCAAGTGAAGCCGTCACCGTCGCCTTACCGTGCAGCTGTAGGCACTAGGCCGTGGAGTAAGTGGTATATCACGCTAAGCCAGCCCCCAGGAACAAGATCGACACTCGGCGCGCACGCAAGCGAGCAAAGGCGAACGCTCTTTCGCGCCGCCGATCGATCGCGGGGGCGAGGCGGTGCGTGCGCCGGCGTGGAATGCTCGTGGCCGCGCTGAGGCACATGCTGCGCCGCGTCCTCGCCGGCCTCCGCGCGCTGCACCCGCGCCCGCGCAGGCGGCGGAACGGCGCTTCCGGTGCGGAGGCGGCGCCGGCGTCGTCCAAGGCGCGCGTCACCGTGCGGGTGCGCCGGCTGGGCAGCGGCAGCGGCAAGGCCAGCGCCCCGCGCAGCGGCGGAGACGGGTCGGCGCCGGGCGAGGGGCGGCAGGCGGTGACCATCCGGGTGGCGACGTTCAACGCGGCCCTGTTCTCCATGGCGCCCGCCGTGTCAGCCACCGTCCCCGCCCCCGAGGCCGGCGCGGAACGCGAGGCGGCTCGCCGGAGCGGCGCCACAGGGACGGGCGCACGGCCGCGTCCCAAGGGGATTTTGAAGGCGCAGGCGAGCCTGCTGTCCCGTACGCCGAGCAAAGCGCGGGTGTCTATCAACCTGCAGGACAACGAGATCTCCCTGGACCGGAGCGGTAGGCTGCAGCAGGGCGGCGGCGGCGGCACGGGCAGCCCGAGAGCCAACAAGAAGCAGCATTCGTCGGTGGTCGGCGGCCTTGACGCGACGCGGCGGCGGAGCGTGGAGGAGGTGCTGCGGGAGACGGGCGCGGACATCATCGGGCTCCAGAACGTGCGGGCGGAGGAGGAGCGCGGGATGCGGCCGCTGTCAGACCTCGCGAGCGCGCTGGGCATGCGGTACGTGTTCGCGGAGAGCTGGGCGCCCGAGTACGGCAACGCCGTGCTCTCCCGCTGGCCCATCAAGCGCTGGAAGGCGCTCCGCGTCGCCGACCAGTCCGACTTCCGGTACGTCACCTCTATTCGCCGTGCTTGCATTGCATCTGTCAGTCAGTCAGTTTTCTGTTTCTACATTCCATCCAGCTCGATCTCCGGGCCAGTCAGGTCGTGCTCTGAAATGAATGTTCCATCCTCTTCCGCTCTGTGAAAACAGTGGGACATTAGTGCGGCGTCCTTGTGCCCGACCGGTGCTCGTGCCGCTGCCCATCCCACTGTTCGTCGAGACAGCTGTGCTGCTCCTGCTGCATATAGCTCCTGTCCTGTTCCTCTTACTAGCATCTTTAGCTAGCTGCTCGTTTTGGCATGGACCTCAGACCTTGGTTGGTTGGTGCATGCGTGCCCGCCCCCGGTGGCCGGGCGGTGCATATGCGCCGTCGAGCTGTTCCGCCTCTGCATTATTGGGAGGCCGTACCGCCCCTGCCGCACTAGGATTGTGATGACCATTCGTGCAGTTTTCGTTTTGTCAGTTTCTCGTACGTTCCTTCCATCCATAGAATTCGCAAGCAACTCCAATGCCATGGTAATCCAAGCGTACTAGTACGTTCTGGACGGAGCGTTGAGCCGCTTCTTTGTTTAAGGAGAGGACTAGATTAATCTGGCTGACCCATGCCCTGAGCCCAAAGTGGCAGTAGGCAGCGGCCGGGCTTTCGTTATTTTACCTGCCACCCAGCACTGGTCGAGTCTAAGTCAACGTGACCCCCCACATAATACGATACACGCATCCGACAAGCAGCAAGATGCTTAGGGAGCAAGTACGGCACATCATCCTTGACGCGTGACTTTGCCACTGGATTACCGCTAACTAACCCATTGTTTATAGTATCCACAAACCGTGGATTAGGTGGAACTGCTGCATTGGCACACTAGCTGCAATGCTGCATCGTCGTCCCTAATCCAAGGGCAGGCAGAAAACAGCCGGCGCCTGTATACCTTCGCGTAGCTTTACGCCTTTTAGTACTCATCATTAGCTGTATATATACTGTATACTGCATGCTGTATAGTTAGCTGGGCAGGGCCTTTCTGGCCGGGACAAGTCGCCCGGGGCGACGGTTGGTTCGGATCAGATGGATAGCAACACCTGCCCCGGCCATGCAGAGGGAGTTATTGCCCATCTAGCGTTCCGTTCCGTTCCGTTCTGTTCTGTTTCTGTGAGATATCGTGGTCACGAAATCTCCAAGATGATATGAACCCGTCGATCTGAAAGAATGAGAGCGTGGATAAATCCCCCGCGCTGCCTCCATGATTGCCGTGATGAAGAAACAGAATTAAGGCCCTGATGTGATGTGGCTGTGTCAATCCATGATCGTGAGAATGGAATGGTGTTTGGTGCAGCAACGTGCTGAGAGCGACGATCGAGGTGCCGAGGGCGGGGGAGGTCAACTTCCACTGCACGCACCTGGACCACCTGGACGAGAGCTGGAGGATGAAGCAGCTCAACGCCATGCTCCGCGCCGTCGACGGGCCGCACATCCTCGCCGGCGGACTCAACGCCCTCGACGGCACCGACTACTCAGCCGACAGATGGGCAGACATCGTCAAGGTACGGCATAGAGTGAAAAACGTAAGGTCTCTGTGCAATTCTGACGCTGGTTTCTCTGATTGTTTGCTGGCAGTACTACGAGGAGATCGGCAAGCCGACGCCCAAGGTGGAGGTGATGAGGTGCCTCAAGGGGAAGCAGTACGTGGACGCCAAGGACTTCGCGGGGGAATGCGAGGCCGTGGTGGTCGTGGCCAAAGGGCAAGGTAAGTAAGCGCAGACGCGTCACATTCTCTCACGCAATGTTCGTTTTGCTGTCTACCACCTCGGTATGGTACTGAACCTTACGCTCTGAAACTCCAGACGTGCAAGGGACGTGCAAGTACGGCACGAGGGTGGACTACATACTGGCGTCGCCAGACTGCCCCTACAAGTTCGTGCCGGGGTCCTACACGGTCGTCTCCTCCAAGGGGACCTCGGACCACCATATCGTCCGGGTCGACGTCGCGGTACCGGACACCAGAGAGGCCGACGAGCAGGCCGCGGGGGGTGGTCGGAAGCAGAGGGTGGTCAAGATGAGCAAGAAGGGCTCCAAAAAAGGGATATGGGCGGCGAAATGACAGTGTTTCGTGTTTCTGTTGGAAGTCCTTTTCTACGTTTTCTCTTCTTCCCCATTCTTTTGCCCATTGTTGGTAGAGGTGATTGAGGTGGGTTGCTTTCAATTGTGTATACGGCTAGTGGTTGAAGTGGGACTGAAGAATGTGATGTATAAGTAACCAGGAAGAGGAAGCAATGTAGTTTTTGGTATGGCTTCCTGGCATTCTGCTGGTTACTATTGTCTTGGGTCTTTCTTTTACCTTCAGGATGCCTTCAATCGGGTGGGTGGTCTCTGTTGCCCCAAATTGTTAACCAAAACAGACTGCCGTAAAAGAGAAGTGACATGGACAGGACAGGCAGCTCCTGTAACATATACTACTCTGTATCGAATGTTACCAACCGAAAGGAAGGGGGTTAAATAAGTTATCTGCTACTAAAAGAGAGCATTTTGCCAAACTGCGAAATTTCTTTGTATAGAAGGATCAGGAGCAGGGAAATATGCTGCAGCTTCAGTGCTACAGCCGTTGCATCTCACCTTTGTTTCGAGGGAACACAAAAAACCTGCGCTTTGTTTCCTACGAGAGCTTGTCGCCATCATCGCCATCAATTGGCTTGCCCTTAGAGCATCTCTAACCAAAGTAGTAGAAGTCTTTAGAGGAGAAAAGATAGGTTGCTAACGGCTGTAAGCGCCTCTAGCCGAACTCACAAAAACGGTTAGACGACTAAAAACGAGAGACCACCCCCTAAAAGTCGATGCCCCTCTCTCATATTTTCTCCCTGCCCACCTCGGTAACAATAATTTCGGTCTCCTGCCCGAAACCGCCGCCAGTCGTCGCCAGCACCACCGTTCTCCCCGGCCGTAATGGCACCGGAAGTCGATCCCGCATGCCCGCCGGAGTTTTCCGGCGACACATCACTGCCCGATTCGACCCCCGTGACGCCTACGATGTCGCGGAAGCATTTGGGAAACACCGGCACGGAGCGTGCAGCGGTAGCGGCCACCAAGGGCACCAGAAAGTCGACGACGGTGGGCAAGACGCCCCTTGCGCCGATGCTGAGCGGCCCGCGGTCACGGAAGCAGATGGCAGCGATGCAAGCCCACTCACAGTCGGTGTCGGAGGAGAAGAAGAGGAAGACCGTGGAGGCGTCATCATCGACGCCTACATGCAAGGCCAAGCCATCGCCGACATCCTCAATGACCACGCCTTCTCCACCTTCCACGGTGGCCGTCGCAGCTCGTCGCCGAGTCGCCGCCCGTGAGGTGATTGATGAAATGTCCGAGTCTCAAGCAAGTGCGACCGAGATTAGGGTCGCTGAATTCATGTCCCCACTGGATTTTTCACACGCTCAAGGGCTCGAAGACCTTCAATTATGTGACGCCTACGACAAGGAAGAGGAGACTGAGGAAGTGGTGGCCGAAGTGGAGGCGCCAAAAGGTAAGGGTAGCAAGGGCAAGAGGTCCGCCAACTATAGCAAAGAAGAAGATGTTGCATTGTGCCATGCTTGCATGAATGCCTCGCTTGATGCATCGGTTCGCACGGATCAATGAAAGGATAAGTTTTGGCAAAGAATTGAGGAGCACTACCTCAAGATGGTCAAGATTCCGTCATACCAAAACCAAGGCTCTCCTAGTCATCGTTTGGGCACAATCCTTGAGCAATGCAACCGATGGGCCGACGCCATTGAGTCGGTGACCAATGCACCACCGAGTGGGGGTGCCAATCACCCAATATGGACCTATCCAACAAGACGTGTACAAGCTCCGCAACAAGAAAGGTGGGAACAAACCCTTTGCCCATTGCTACAAGGAACTAGAGGGCAATGATAAGTGGCTTAGCAGAAACTATAAGAACACACCGAAGAGGGCAAGGATTAGCGCGGACATTTTCGTTGATGATTATGATATGAAGAAGACCTCAACAAGAGTCCGAAGGGTGCCAAGATAGCAAATGAGAAAAAGAAAAGGGGAGGTGCCGGCGCCTACAAGGAAGAGTTCAATGCTATCATTGAGACCAAAAAAGCATTGGAGGCCGAACGCAAAGAAGACAAGGCGGTTAGGTGGAGGGAGCTCAAAGTTTTTGAGGACGAGAAGTGGCGGTCCAAGTTGGCGGTGGAGGAACGAAGGATGGCACTAGAAAAAGAAAGAATGACGAAGGAGAAGAAGATAGAAGAGCAAAAGCTTGCACTTGAGGCGGAGAAGTTGGCCAAGGATAGGGATGATGCTGACCGCATCATCATGTTCATGCACCCAAACTCCTTGGATGATAAAGCTAGCGCATACTGAAAGATCACTCATATGAAGATCTTGGCCTGAGAGATTAGTGGTGGTTGTGGTGGTGGTGGTGGTGGTGGCCGAGATGGTGTTTGAGATGGCCAAGATGGTGGTGGCCTCGACAACATTAACATGTTATGTTGTGTTTTTGGATCAAACTTGATCGATCTGATGTTTTTTGGATAATATTTATGCATGTTTGAACTTTGTGTGTTTGAGATGTTTCGAAAATGATGTTAGCATATTTTAGTCCTTTAAGATTTTTGGGGTTCCAATCTCGTGGCCACCGTTTAGAGGACTTAAATTTTTTGTTTAGATTTTTGTCCGCCGTTTAGTGCTCTAAATTTTTATCCTTCGGTTAGAGATGCTCTTATACATTTTCTAGATAGAGCTAATGGACTTATTCTGTTCCTCTCATAAGATAAAAAAAAACGAAAACCCAACCGATATGCTCTACTGCTGCTACGTATTATGTCTGACACTGATGGCTCACAACTGCTGGATTGATACGGTCCAACGTACAAACTGATGTATACAGGGCTATACCCTGCAGTACTATCCATGGACACACGGTCCAGATCGTATGATCGTATGATGATATCCCAACCACCATGAAAACTGCGCAACTCTAAGATCACGAATGAACGTGCATGGCCGGGCATGTGGCCCTCGCGTCTGAAGGGTGCAGATCACCTGTATTCCACGTAGACGAGATGAGAATCACGAGGTGGTGCTGGCCTATTAGACGCAGCCATTGGTCCCGGTCCCGGATGCTGACACGATCTAGCCGACTTAACTCAGATTTCTCGGAAGATCGGGACAAATCATTGTTTAACATTACAAGCAGGCTCATGGTCTCTTGGAGCATGTTTTTTTTGGGTGCCTTCCTCCATCAGAACACTCCTGGGCACGCAACCATCTAAATCTTCAAACCAGTGTTTCCATCATGGCTTAACCACGGTGCTGCTGAAAATAGACGAACATATTCAGTTACAGGGCACATAGCACAAAATGTTATCCCCTCCCTAGCCCCTTTGTTCGCGGAACAAAACATACTATACTATAGCTTAAGCGTGGAGGGCTCCTGGCGATACACGATTTGTCGACGTTCGATCATCAATGTAAACGAAAATGTAAACGTAATCAAGTGACACTGGTAACGTAAACGGTATTGGCAAAAACTGAAAACTGTTTGGCTGCGACAGAGGTAACGGTAATGGAGTTGGTCTGTGCAGTTCACGAACAGGATGGAGCAATACAAACGGAACACAAAATCACCAATAGCCGAAATAATCCTGCCAGATCCTTAATCCCTAATATCAACAACTCGAATGTTGCTACAATTCATTAAAGGAAGAATTCGGCAGATCTCACATCTCGTGGAGGCACACCGAACAAGAACTCAACTGCATAAACATCACCTGGATCTCAATGCAACGGCAGCTTCGATCTGATCAGGAAACTAGCCACACATCGTACCAGTCAAGGAGGTAAGGACATGGGGATCGACTTGGTCGATCGCTGGACCGCGCCTGGGGAACGAGGGAATGGATTCAATCTCAACCTCTGGATCGCGCGTGGGGAAGGAGGAATGGATTGAATCGCTCGTAGATTGGGGGAAATTAGAGATCGAAGAAGATGAGGCAGAGCAAGGAGAGACCGAAGTGGCTTTCCGGCGGTGCCGCCGGCGTGATACGAGAGCGAGATATCGCGGGGAAACAGGGACGAGAGAGAGAGAGAGACGGCGTCACGGCGGTGACGTATTCTGATACCGCTCGATAGGCAGCGGAATCAGATTTGAATATCTCTCAAAAAAAATCAGATTTGTATAGGGCTGGGATCTGATACCACGGTATCAAGTTACGGAGCTTTCTTAACAAACGGGATTTAACATCATCTGTTACCGGTGTTATTGTATTACGTTACAAAACCACCAACCAAACGCGTTCGATAAGTATAACGATTTGTTGTGGCCGTACGATAGGTTTCATGGTTGGCATTTTAAGTTACCGTGCTTGTACGGGTGTTTCTCTAGCTGGTGTTGGGTCCCGCGCTACGACGGTCCATGGTCCAAAGACAGGCAAAAGTCAAGACCGTCTAAAATTTCCCTCTCACTCTTTGCTTTGCCCTAGGGCATCCGACCTCCTCTCTCAAGTAGACACCGCCTCCAGCACTGGTCAACGACGCCGTAAAGCACCCCTGCCATCTCCATCTCCCCTGCCCCCTACATCTCCCCTTTGTTCACCGCCTCCTCCTTCAAATGCTCTCTGCCACCGTTAGCCTCCACAGTAGCCTCTTGCTTAGCAATGGAGCCACGAAGGCGCTTTCTTCCTAGCCATCGAGATCCTTAAGCCGGTGAAGGAGGCTGCGCATCCAAGGCTTAGGTGTTGTAGCTTTGTCTCATTCCCGGTCTAATTTGTTGAGTTCGACTTAGAGCCTGAACAAAAAACCATGGGACTGTATGCGCCGTCAGTGGATGAGTTGGTGAGCATGACGGTCTGGTAGAAACAGGCACCATTAGTGGAGGATGCGGCGGTGACATTACAGGTCGCGGCGGCGTGCTGCTTCCGGGCACGGAGAGTGGTACACTAGGCGTGTGCGGTGGAGCCGGAGGCAGAGGTGTCCACGCCATGGGTGGCATTGAGGTTCCAAAGAAACGGGCACCGTAGGCAGAGGAAGCGGCGGTGCGCTGCTCCAGGGCACAAACGATGGCGTCGACGGTGTGTGCCATGGAGCAGGGGAAGGCCGAGGTAGTTGATGGCTCAAGATATATCGAGCTCGTTGGGAACCCTAAGAGGAAGGTATGATAAGCACAGCAACAAGTTTCCCTCAGTTATGAAACCAAGGTTATCGAACCAGTAGGAGTAAGGAAACAACTTCAATGTGTTGCTAGCAACTTGGAATCATGCACAACATAACCATAGAACTTTGCCCCAACTTACAGTGAGGTTGACAATCTCACTGGTTTTGCTGAAAACAAAGGATTAAACGTATAGTGTGGACGATAGTAATTGCTTGCAAAAAGTAAACAGAGATGTTATATCAATGGTAAAAGAATGGACTGGGGTCCATAGTTCACTAGAGATGTTTCTCCTTAAGATAGATAACATGTTGGGTGAACAAATTACAGCAGGCCAATTGACAAATTGAGAAAGCATAACAATGCATATACTAGACATCTTGACTCCTATGAGATTTGATTGGGCATTACACCATTATACATAGACGGTAATCCAACTGCATCTATGACTAATAATTCACTTTCAGGTTATCATCCGAACCCCCTCCAGTATTAGGTTGCAAGCAACAAATAATTGCATTAAGCAAAGTGTGTAAAGTAAACAATACGATTGTCCCATGGACAAAGGATTGTTGTTTTTTCCTTAGTAGCAAAAGCACATCTACAACCTTAGAGATTTTTGTCACTTCCCTAGATTACTAGAGGCATGAACCCACTATCGAGCATAAATACTCCCTCTTGGAGTTACAAGTATCTACTTGGCCAAGATAGCTACTAATAATAGAGAGCATGCAAGATCACAAATAACATAGACATGATAGAATCAATAATCAATCTGAAATAGTATCTCAATATCCATCGGATCCCCGCAAACACAACATGTAAGATTACAAATAGATGATCTTGATCATGAACGGAGCTCACAAGATCTAAACATGATAGCACAAAGGAGGAGAACCAACCATCTAGCTACTGTATGGACCCATAGTCCAAGGGTGAACTACTCACGTATCACTCCGGAGGCTGGCATGGTGATGAAGAAGGCTTCTAGGGTGATCTCTCCCCTCCGGCAGGGTGCCGGAAAGAGCTTCGGATCCCCCCAATCTAGGGATGGAGATGGCGGCAACTACAAACTCTTTCGTGGATTTCTGATCAGGTTCTTAGAGTTTTCGTCCTGAGAGGCTTTTATAGGCGAAGGGGCAAGGTCGATGGAGCTCCAGGGGCCCCACACCCCCTGGTGGTGCGCCCCTGGCCGCGCGGTCACCATGTGTGGCTGCCTTGGTGCGCCACTTCGTCTCCCCTTCGGTCTCCGTGTTGCTTCAGGTAAAATATTGACTTTGGTTTTTGTTCGGTCCAATTCCAAGAATATTTCTTTACTAGATTTTCTGAAACCAAAAATAGCAGAAAACAGGCAACCGACACTATGGCATCTTGTTAATAGGTTAGTTCGAGAAAATATATAAAAATATCTCAAAGTGTTAACAAAACATAAGAAAGTTGATATAAAACAAGCATGGAACATCAAAAATTATAGATACGTTTATGACGTATTAGTAGTCACGAAGTGGGTGGCGGCCAATATGTTGCTCATGGCTACACTAGATGCAGCTCTTCTCAAATCACACAGACACAACAACTGATTTCCACATTCCAACCGAGGAATGCCACATGCAGCATTTTCTCATATTATCAACAGCAACCTAGAAGCACATTCAGGCAACACACAAGATGTCCGCTTCTTTCTACAATGACGAGATGTCTCCCGCTTGTCTGCTTACTACAACACCATCACCGCTACTTCCTCTCTACTTGGGTCTGGTGCTGCAGTTAGCGATAAGCAGCTTAGAGCAAACCTGGTGCTACATCGAATAGTGAGCTAGCTAAAATGAAATAGTGAGCTCAGAGCTAGCTTATGTGTTTGGTATGGCATATTTTACAAAGCTGTGTTTGGAGAAAAATAGGTTCTTGCAACGTACCAGTATGGAAATACCTAATGTGGTTGCTGAAGAGGTACGGTCAGATATGTTCATTTGTTGTTGTTTTATCTTTTGTCCACACAATAGCTTAGATCTAAGTTACTCGGGGTTTCACCACTTTCCAGTTCTTTTCGATCAGACCTGGTTAGGTTCATACATTGACATATCAACGTAGGTTATATTTTCTTTCTAGAAAAAAATAATTTGACTGGTTTTCCGCTCAATAGCTTATATGTGAGCTTCTAAGATTGTTTGTCCTAATAATCAGTCTAGCAAATGGATCATATCTCTCAGCTGTGCATCATGCCATTTAGTTTTTTGGTTGATCTGATTCTGGGGCCTCCTATATCTCAATTTTCCCTAGGTCTGGTTATTCCTCTAGGATTACATGCTTGGTTATTACTTTACCATATTGTTTTTAGAAATAGGTTCATATTCATTGCGATATGAAATTGTGGGTTGCTCTTGACTATTCCCAAGACATGCTATTTTTTGATATGGGATTCATCAAAGGTAATGTAAGCAACTGTCACTATTAGAACATAGATGACTTACTCCTATTAAATATGTCTTATTTTCATAATCATTTTGGTACTCGATCAGATAGCCCCATCCACAGTGAATCATGTGGTGTGAAGTAGTGATTGTCTTTGAGAATTAGCAATACTTGATGTTTTGTTGGTTTTTGTAATAATTAGCACTCCTTACCCTAGATTTCACCATTTTTTGGTTCAGTTGGGTTTAGGTACATGTATCAATTTATCATTACTTCTAAGGTAAACACCTTGAATACAAAATATCTATATGCAGAATAAATCACATTCTAATGTTTCAACTCATGTGAAATTTAGAGTTACAATCAATTAATAGCTTTTCTAGGTGAATTTATATTTACAAATGGACTACATGCTCATAGTTTAAGCAATCTACATGTTAGATGACCAGCATAATTGAAATAAGTCCATGGCTTCTCCCTGTTCACATCCATCATATTATCATGAGATTCATTCCTGAAATTTTATCTTCAGGACAAGGTGTGGGTAAGAGGACCGATGACAAGAAGGTTGTTAGAAATAACTGAAGTTTTGTGCATCATGAAGCTAATGTCCTTTTTGTCTAGAAAATTTATGGTAGTTTCATCGAGAAAGTGTCTTTTTTGCAACATATGAACATATAGCAAGACTGTTGTATTATTACTTGGTTGTATGATGTTTTAAAATATGTTCTTTATTACACCAAGGAAATATGTTATCCCTTTTGTGTATTTTATGTGAGTTATATTAGAGCTACTAGATGTGTTGTTGCTGAAGGACACTTATGTGAGAAGCGTGTGCCTTGTGTCTCTGTATCACCATGTAGTCTGGAGATGCATGTGTCGCTACACCATATCGTTTTGATGTGCTATACAACCTAATTCTAGTGTTGGAGAAGCTGCATCCTACGAGACCTTGTGATGACGACATCATCCTGAGCACATCCACATCTATATTTGACGCATTATGTATAACTCTCTGATTTGAGGTCTCAAATCCCCGCCAGAAACAAAAAGTTAATTAAGGTAATTAAGTTCAAACACACTGATATAGGTATAAGCCAGATAACAGTCTGGACCTGCTATGCCGACGGCATGACCGTCTGCGTAGCTCCTGCCAATTTTTTTATTTAAATTTCGTTTATAGAAGGTTTGGCATAGCTGAAATAGCACAAAAATAGCACACATAAATCAACATCATCACAAGTCAATGTCTCAACATCATCACAAATCCATCATCATTCAAAAATGATCATCATCATCATCATCATTCAAACACGATAAAAAATCAAACATCATTCAAACATGTATCAGCATCATCACAGATCCATCAACATCAACCCTACAACTTTGGAGGAGACGTGGTGAACCCCTGATCTCCCATGGTGAAAATAGGCGACCTGCGGCGAGGTTGCCGTCCAGTAGAAGCAACATAAGAATCATCGGGCGAGGGAGTAGGAGAAGCACCAGTAGAAGGATCGGGAGAACCACCGGCAGAACGGCCAGCAAAAAGACCATCGGGATGAACCGGTGTGATCTCACCCCCACCCGACGAGGCATGGAAAAAGTGCTGGTTCTCGAAACATCCCGTTCCCTACATGTTCTGTACATGTTAGTAACTTGCGAGGCAAAGCAGAAAGCGGTAACGAGTGGTTTGGCAAAGAACTTACCGGAGTTGATGCGTAGTATGTCCTAGCAAAACTGTACCTCGACGACATCAATGGTGCCGGCCCCGACATGGGAGGCATGGGCCCTAAATCCATACTATGTCCAGTTTGCATAGCCACTATCATCGCCTGCAAGATAGTTTAGATGCCAGGCCCTAAAGAATCAAACTAGGGGAAGTAGGACTTGTATCTTTTGCAAAAATAAAGGTTCAAACTTACATTTACGTACTGCATGTAGGACGTATTCGCCACCTGATGCTGCTGAAAGGCCACCTGATATTCATCATGAGAGGCATCATAAGCTGTCTCGAACTCAGGCTATAATTTCAAATACAATGAATCCCGTCAGCACTTAGCCATGCAGGAACAAAAGTCGTAAAGATGATGAAAACAAGAAAAACTTACATCATCTCTGGAGGTGGCTCGATAAGGCTGGCTACGAGGCGGGATAAGGGGGCCGTCGGCTGGGTGGGTAGCCTTGAGACGCGTGAAGCTCGTGGTGAGGGTAGGCTTGATCTTTTTGTTAAGAATCTTGAGATGGCCATGCTGCAATGCATGCCCCGACAGGGGTACCGACTCCTCGTCGGTCTCTGATACGCCATAAACATATCTATAATTTTTGATGCTCCATGTTTGTTTTATATCAAAGTTCTTATGTTTTGTTCACACTTTGAGGTATTTTTATATATTTTCTAGAACTAACCTATTAACAAGATGCCATAGTGCCAGTTGCCTGTTTTCTGTTGTTTTTGGTTTCAGAAAAGCTAGAAAAGAAATATTCTCGGAATTGAACGAAACAAAAGCCGAAGTTTCTATTTTTCCCGACACGAGACGGAATCCAAAGCAGAGATGGAGGAGGGCCAGGGGCTGGCCACACCATATGGTGGCGCGGGTCCCTCCCAGGAGTGCCATGATACGTTACAAATGTATCTATAATTTTTGATGTTCCATGCTTGTTTTATTCTACTTTATTATGTTTTGTCCACACTTTGGAGTATTTTTACATATTTTGTGGAACTAATCTATTAACAAGATGCCACAGTGCTAGTTGCCTGTTTTCTGCTGTTTTTTGTTTCAGAAAAGCTAGTAAGGAAATATTCTCGGAATTGGACCAGACAAAAGCTAAAGTCAATATTTCCCTAAAGCAACACAGAGTCCGGAGGGGAGCCAAAGAGGGGCACTAGGGTGGCCACACCCTAGGGTGGCACGGCCAGCCCTAGGCGCACCGCCACCTGGTGTGGGCCCCCTGGTGCTCCACCAATCTTGCCCTTCTGCCTATAAAGACCCCTCGAGACGAAAACCCTAAGTACCCGATCAAAATTCCACGAAAGAGTCTATAGCCACCGTCATCTCCATCCCTAGATCAGGAGGGATCTAAAGCTCTTCCCGGCACCCTGCCGGAGGGGAGAGTTCACCCTGGAGGCCTTCTTCATCACCATGCCTGCCTCCGGCGTGATGCGTGAGTAGTTCATCTCTAGACTATGGGTCGATGTAGTAGCTAGATGGTTGGTTCTCCTCCTTTGTGCTACCATGTTTAGATCTTGTGAGCTTCGTTCATGATCGAGATCATCTATTTGTAATCTTACATGTTGTGTTCATCTCTCTCGTGATATTATGATATCATGAGCTTTGTAATATGTAGATCTATTCTTCTACTCAAGTGCTTTAATTAATCTCCGCTTATCCCCACATGTGTGAAGTTGACAGTGTGCACACCGTGTGGCACTTTGGCTAAGGTTACAGAAATACTTATCATGAGTATAATTTGGTTGGATGTCTCTATGAGATTGTGGTGTTTGTTGGAACCATCTAGCGCTCAAGGTGACAGTGAGGGGTTATCTAGATGGTGAATGTGAACTTTAAGGTGTGCTCTTATAGCCCTACATCGTCCAACCGGAGAGTAGTTCAGGGTAGCATAATGAAGAGAAGATATATATATGAGAGTGTCTACTAGTGAAAGTATGATCCCTAGGCCTTGTTTCTAAGCATTGAAACACCATTTACAATCAGTCCTGTTACATGTTTGCTTGCTGCCACTCTTATTTCAGATTGCAATTACCACTTATAATCATCCATATTACTTGTATTTCAAAATCTCTTTGCCAAACTAGTGCACCTATACACCTGACAAGTGTATTGAGTGTGTTGGGGACACAAGAGACTTCTTGTATCTTGATTGCAGTGTTGCTTGAGAGGGATACCTTTGACCACTTCCTCCCTGAGTTCGATAAACCTTGGGTGATCCACTTAAGGGAAACTTGTTGCTGTTCTACAAACCTCTGCACTTGGAGGCCCAACACTGTCTACAAGAATAGAAGCATTCATAGACATCAAGCTATGTTTTGGCACTGTTGCCGGGGAGGTAAGGTAAAATGTACTCACATCCTCTGGATACTAAGCTATCTTCTAGTACTGTAGCTGGTATGTGAGTGCTCGGAGTTATTTCCTTTAGATTCTGCAATTATATCTTTTTGTTTCTTGTTTTTATTTTCACTAGTTAGGCTTAATGGAAAACAAAAAAAATAGAGAGCCTTTTTAGTATTTTTCCTAAGGTAGAACATAAATGGTTTGAAAAGAAAATTAAAAAACCCATGGAACTTTCTTTGCATGCTAATAACAATGTTATTAGTATGAATTTTTTGAACACCTTTGTTACTAATGCTATGGAAACGTCTAAGCTTGGGGAAGTTAGTTTTTATAAAAACGATCTTTTTAGTTCCCTAGCTTTAAAGGAGAAAATTTGCTCTGATGATACTTTATCTCTTATATGTGGTAATTCTAAGGATACTTGTGATATTTTAAATCCACATACTGAAAGCGTCCCTTTTAAAATACCTGTGGAAATTATTGAACGTGTTATGAATAACTGTTATTTTGGAGATGGAACTGTCCATCCTAGTGATCATTTATTCTTTATACACGAATTATGCGAGTTGTTCAAGTGTGTAGGTATTTCAATGAACCAAGTTAAGAGGAAGCTATTCCCTTTATCACTTAATGGCAAAGCAAGGGAGTGGTATGAGCTACTAGACGATCCTCACCATTCGGAGTGGAAGGAACTTGAATCTCTCTTTTACTCTAAATTTTATCCTCCTCATGAAATTCATAAAGATAGGAATTATATTTATAATTTTCACCCTCATGATGGAGAAAGTATTGCCCAAGCATGGGGGAGATTGAAGTCACTAATGCTCAAATGTCCCATTCATGAGCTCCCCAGTAAGATTGTTATTAATAATTTTTATGCAAGGCTTTCAAGACATTACAAGGACTATCTAGATACTTGTTTAGAGGGATCCTTCACAAGTAAGGAGGTCAAAGCTAAGTGGGATATTCTTGAAACAATTCAAAGCAATACCGAAGATTGGGATAATGACAAAGGTAAAGAACCAGGTATAAACTATGAGTATGATTGCATTAAGTCTTTTGCTGAAACTGCTGATTTTCAAGAGCTTAGTGCTAAATATTGTCTTGATCCTCAAATTCTTGTTGATTGTTGTAGAGACTTTGCTTCTCATATTAATGCTCCTAAATAAAAATGGGACATGTATCATGAACCTTTTAAAGACACTTGCATGAAAAATGAAATTGTTATTAATGATAGCAACAAACATGCTCAAACCTCTGAAAGTACTATTTCTTATAAGCATGTTAATTTTTGTGGAATACATAGACCTTGTGAGAAGAATCAAATTGAAGAAGAATATTGTATCACCCACAAGAATGAAAAAACTAGAATGTGGTATAAGTCTCTAAATGATCTTGGTAAAAAAGTTTGTGCCATCTATCCTTTTATTTGTGAACTTTGCTTTGAAGTGGGTCATTTCAATTTTTAATGCTCAGGCCAGAATAATAACCCTTCTAATCCAATGAGTACTGCAAGTTTGTATTGTGATAACATGATCACTCCTAATCAGCATGATGAACTTACATTATTTTTGGGGTGTGAAGAATTATCAAGAAAAACCTCTTTGGTAGATATGAGTGCTTTTGATATGAATAGCATCCTGCATGGTTGTCATCTTTATTGTGTTGATAATTGCCACACAAATACTTACATACAAAATATTATAAAAGATGAGATTTTACCAAAATATGACAGGACTAATATGTGTTTTGATCTTATTAATGAAAAGAAGGAATCCTCCAAAGTTTCTTCCATTGTCTCTAACAATAAACCAGGGTATATGGAGAAGCTTCCTTTCAAGCCTCTCCCTCCTAAAGAGGAGAACAAAAATAAGAAGATGAGGAGTAAAAGGAGGGAGGAAACAGTATTTTCTCGTAAGCATGTTGCTCCTATTATAGTTTTTGATGAGTCTGAACTCGATGATGTTCCTATGCCTATTACCTATAGTAGTGATCATGGTTGGGAAAAGCACACTACTTTTGATATTGAAAATCTCTCCAGTACCAATTCTGAAAATGATGATGTTAATAATTGCTATACTATTAGTACTATCCCTGTTCCTTCCAATGATGATATGTTTACAAGTGAACACACTTTGGAAGATAACTATTCTATTGCTTACAATGATACTATACCTCCAATATATGATGATTGCAATGATGAATATGATATTTTCAGTCCACCTACTATTGAGGAGAAAATTAATTATGATTACAATATGCCTCCTATATTTGATGATTATGGTGATGAGAATAATAATGATAGCTATTTTGTTGAATTTGCTCCCACTACAATTAATAAGAATGACTATGTTTATGTGGGGAGTATTAATTCTTTTATGCATGTGGCTCATGATAAGAATGTTTTATGTGATAGTTATATTGTTAATTTTATTCATGATGCTACTGAAAGTTATTATGAGAGAGGGAAACATGGTTTTATGTATCTCAACAATATTAAGTTTCCCCTATTTATGTTGAAATTTTTGAAGTTGTACTTGTTTTGCTTTCCTATGCTTGTTGCTTTGTGCTTTCATGACTTGTTTATTTACAAGATTATTTTTTATATGAAGTGGGTTAGACTTAAATTTGTTCCATATTTGCTTCTTGATGCTCTCTTTTACTTAAATTCATATTTCTTATGTGAGCATCATCAAAATTATCATGCCTATCTTAATGGCTATAAAGAAAGAGCTTTTAGGAGACAACCCATTATATTTTTACTTTCAGTTTATTTTTGTTTTGTTAAGTCTTGGAAGTTATTACCTCTATAATAACCTCTCCTTATCCCTTTTTGTTTGGTTTTTGGTGCCAAGAATAACCTCTAATGAGAGGGAAGTAAGATATGGGGAAGATGCTGTCCCGAAACAGATTTCTGTGCGTCACTGTAAACAATCGTGAAAAATCTCAGTAGGTCGGATTGAGCTATAATTTTTTGTGCTTATGCCCCAGGATATTACCCAACTTTCGTTAGTTTTGTAATTTTCTATTTGAGAAACATAAGGTCTTCAAAAAAATCGGTTTTTACCTGCTGATCTGTTTTGACAGATTTTTGCCATTATTTGCATTTCCCTCTTAATCTCTTTCTCTTTGAGTTCTCTTTGATCACTTGAGCTTTTAGAAGGAATTGCTACAGTAGCTTGTGTTTTAATGGAAGTTTTACTTGTGTTGAAACTAAACCCAAAGACTTATTATCTTGAATACACTAATGTTGCTAATGAAGATTGTGTGAAGTTTTATATGAAGGAAATTTTCAAGTGTAGGGAAGAACAATGTGATGAGATGAAGTATGGACAAAAGCTCAAGCTTGGGGATGCCACCCGTGTCACCCCAAGAAATATTCAATAAGTACAAGCGTCAAAGCTTGGGGATGCCCAAGGCATCCCCTTCTTCATCAATAATCTCAGGTCTTCTTTCAAGACACTTTACTATTATTACCTTATGCACTATGTGTTGTTCTTGGAGCTTCTTTGTTTTTAGTTTTCTTTTGTTTGGTTTGCTTAAATAAGTTGGTTGGATCCCAGCACACTTCTTTTGGAGAGATACACACCCCATTATTCATTGCCTAGAACACTCTAGCTTTCACTCTTATTGTTCTGTGAGTGTTCTCCTTTGCTAGCACTGCATTTAGCTTTAGTTTTCGATTGGTATTGGAAAAGAGTAGGAAGTTTCATGCTTACAGTGGTACAAAAGGAAGCTTGTTTTGACTGTGACTTAGACTTTATCATGTCATGTTTGATATTGCTTTGACTTTATGCTTAGTAATTATTGTTGTAGCATGACTTGTTCAAAACAATTGATATTGCATAATGTACCTTGAAAGAATCATGCGTTGTTCTAGCATACAAAAGCATAATATTGTGGTATTCTCCTTCGATGCTTTATTTGGGTTGACTTGGCACATGCTTATATCATGTTAAGACTATGTACCAGTCACCTTAGCCTCTATGATCATTTAGTTTTTTACTTGTAATATCACCTTATTCTTTAATTAATAATGTTTTGAGGCTTTGCATGATTATGGCCATTATTGCTCTCTTAGTTGGTCGCTCCCAGTCTTTTGCTAGCCTCCACATGTACCAAGTATGAGTTCCACTCATGCATCCAACTCCCAATAAAACCAAGTTATTCCAAAGAGTCCACCATACCTACCTATTAGCATTATTGCTATTCCAAGTATATTCATGTTTTTATCTACCTTCCAAATTAAACTTGTTATGTGAAAATTAGTGATTAAAGCTCTCACAAAACTTGATGGCACACTTTACTTTCTTACACTTAATAAACTTGAACCATTGTTTCCATCTATGTTGTGTATATGCTTGCGCTTTATAAGTTGAAAATTAGCAGAACCATGTACCATGGGGAACGCTTTCAACATTGCACTTATTATTCAGTTGATATCATGTTCTTTTGTTTATGGATCCCGACGGTGTGAAATAAAAGGGGAGCTTGTAAGCTCATGGAGTTTGTATATGTGTTAGAGAAATGCTTGGGCGGCTAGCCTAAGCCATGCCTAATCATGGTGAAAACTTGCAGCATAACCATAGTGAGCAATATGTGAAGCATCCTCAATAAAAACCTATGCAAATAGCAAATAAAAAGATCGTTGCGATGCTCATTGTCTGTTGCCTTGTCATTTTGATATGGGATAGCTATTGTATCATGGGGCAAGGGGTACCCCGTTGGTGGTTCTCTATGATACACATGTACTTGCAATGACAAGAACTTACTCATGACTAAAGTTGAGTAGCATGAGGTTCGGTACTCATAAGAAAGGGGCATGAGATTTTCAACTTATAACTTGTCAAGCATATCCTCATATTTTTTCACTTTAACCTTAACCACCTAAAGATGCTTATGATAGGGGCAATGAGAGCTGAAAGCTAATAAGTACCATAATTTTTGGAAGCTCTTTATGAAACTTGAATCCCTGCTTTCTTGTATGAAGGGCCTTTCTTTTTTACTTTTATGTTGAGTCTCCATCTTCTATCTTTATGCACCAATTGAGAGAGCATAGTGATCATTCTTAGTTTAATGTACATTGTCCCAAAACTTGTTGATTGAATCATAACTTTGATATTGCTTGCTCTTAAATTATTTGTATCTAGTCACCCTTATGAACTTTGAAGGTGTCCTATGCATTTATGTTTTTCTATACCATGAGGGACAAGCTGAATACCATTCTCATTATGTTTTCTATATGTGAAACAAACAAACGTCTTTCAAAGCATTGTTATTCATGAATATTTTGTTTGTACCTTTTCATGTTGCAACAGAGTTTCTATGTCTTATTATTAGAACTATATCTTTCATGTCTATGTTAGAGTACTATGATCCCAGCTATCAATGTTTTACAAATACCTTGATCAAGATTGTGCTGGTGCATGTCACCTCAAAAATTATTCTCTTTATCACTTACCTACTCGAGGACGAGCAGGAGTTAAGCTTGGGGATGCTTGATACGTCATAAACGTATCTATAATTTTTGATGCTCCATGCTTGTTTTATATCAACTTTCTTATGTTTTGTTCACACTTTGAGGTATTTTTATACATTTTCTGGAACTAACCTATAAACAAGATGCCACAATGCCAGTTGCCCGTTTTCTGCTGTTTTTGGTTTCAGAAAAGCTAGAAAAGAAATATTCTCGGAATTGGACGAAACAAAAGTCGAAGTTCCTATTTTTCCGACACGAGACGGAGTCCAAAACATAGATGGAGGAGGGCTAGGGGCTGGCCACACCATATGGTGGCACGGGTCCCTCCCAGGCACGCCACCAGGGGGTGTGGGCCCCTCGGGCCTCCAGCGACCTTGCCCCTTCGCCTATAAAAGCCTCCCGAGACAAAAACCCTAAGTACTAGATAAGAATTCCACGAAAAGTTCCGCAGCGCCGCCGACACCGAAGAGGAGATTCGGGGGACAGAAGTCTCTGTTCCGGCACCCTGCCGGGACGGGGAAGTGCCCCCAGAGCCATCTACATCGACTCCACTGCCATCTCCATCACCGTTGTTGACTCCTATGATGAGGAGGGAGTAGTTCTATCTCGAGGCTAAGGGCTCTACCGGTAGCTATGTGTTCATCTCTCTCTATCTATGATCTTATGAGATCATGAGCTTTGTAATCTATAGATCTATTCTGCTACTCAAGTGCTTTAATTAATCTCTGCTTATCCCCACGTGTGTGAAGTTGATAGTGTGCACACCGTGTGGCACTTTGGCTAAGGTTACAGAAATACTTATCATGAGTATAATTTGAGTTGGATGTCTCTATGAGATTGTGGTGTTTGTTGGAACCATCTAGCCCTCAAGGTGATAGTGAGGGGTTATCTAGATGGGGAATATGAACTTTAAGGTGTGCTGTTATAGCCCTACATCGTCCAACCGGAGAGTAGTTCAGGGTAGCATAATGAAGAGAAGATATATATATGAGAGTGTCCACTAGTGAAAGTATGATCCCTAGGCCTTGTTTATAAGCATTGAAACACCGTTTACAATCAGTCCTGTTACATGTTTGCTTACTGCCACTCTTATTTCAGACTGCAATTACCACTTATAATCATCCATATTACTTGTATTTCACTATCTCTTCGCCAAACTAGTGCACCTATACACCTGACAAGTGTATTAGGTGTGTTGGGGACACAAGAGACTTCTTGTATCTTGATTGCAGGGTTGCTTGAGAGGGATACCTTTGACCACTTCCTCCTTGAGTTCGATAAACCTTGGGTGATCCACTTAAGGAAAACTTGCTGATGTTCTACAAACCTCTACACTTGGAGGCCCAACACTGTCTACAAGAATAGAAGCGTGTGTAGACATCAGTCTCCGTGTGAATGGGGTCATCCACATGAGGGTGATGAGACTTCACCATCGTGCTGTAAGACTGCAAGTAGTTCTCGGTAGTGCCGAAGAACAAGGAGATCGAGGGTTGAGGCTCTGAGAGACCGGGCTTCCTGAGCCGCATCTTCTCATAGATGGCAACGTCATGAATTACCTTCCTGGGTGGTGCCTCGGCCACCTACATCACAAAAATAAATATTATGTGTATCAAGTAGGAACATGATAGGAAATAAATGCAGGTCGTTCCGTGTATATACATACCAGCTTCCCCTTGAAGTGGTCAAACCTGCGGTTTCCCGTGCAGTGTGTTCCACCCTCGCCACGGTTCTCCGCTTTTTGCCTCGCCACGGCTGCAAAGTCTTCGTCTTCCTTGAGCCACCTCGTCCTAACCACCTCCTCTCATGCGTCTCGATGCGGCTCAGCCCACGCGGGGATAACCTGAAAATGCAATACTCAACTCAAGATAATCTAATGGCAACTTAGCAGCAATGTAGAATCTCATTGACATTTTACTCACCAACATGTACTCATCCAGCGTCATCGAATATTCGAGATTAGGCTTCTTACCGACAATATCCTCCTTATTGACCCTCATGCCCATGCAAGCCTAGAAGTGATTAGTGGCCGTGACCCGTGGTGTCAACTTGATCACACAAGCCCCAAGCAAAGTTATGTTTGCCTTCTCTTGTTCCTCCTCATCCACACGATAAAAGCACTTCAATCATTCATAAAACAATTGTGAGAGTCATGAGTTAGCACGGTGGGGTCATCAACTATGAATGAAACTCAAGAAATATGACACCTACCAACCTTACATCACACTTCCACACATATGACAGGGACACATGCAAGTTTTCATGTGATTCCAACGCTCCGATGGTCTTCCTCGATGAAATCCTAGACCAAGGGCCCCGCAGGTCTACCCCTGTAGCTTTCTCCATATGAGGGTAGCCCGGTGCACTTTTTTATTTGTTTTGATTGGACATATGTATATGGAAATCAAAGGTTGGGCCTACTTTGCCATAAAACATGCTCTGATTGTCCCGCGACGAGAGTTTCCACGTACATATCCTATCTATACTATTGTCATATCAAATCTATGCCTTTATTTTGTATGGGTGTCGTCTAAAAAAAGAAGGAATAAAATGTGCTACTTTTGTCAAATCATATCTATGCCTTTATTTTTTTGCAGATATGCATTGATACTTGTGAGCACTTGAGATCAATTATTTACCTATACATGATTGAACAATGTATGCCTCTTTCCCTATATAGGATGGTTGCCTTCTGCATTTTTGGCAAGGCAACATGGAGATCCAACCACAGGATCATAGGAAGAGCACTGATACTAGGGATGGAGAGGTCCTTGTATATAGGAGGAGAACTAGGGAGGAGAGGGAGCGAGTAGCTGCTAGGAGAAGGGCAAAGAAAGAGATGATGGCAGTTGATGGCTCAAAATATATCGAGCTTGTTGGGGAACCCCAAGAGGAAGGTATGATGAGCACAATAGCAAGTTTTCACTCAGTTATGAAACCAAGGTTATCGAACCAGTAGGAGCAAGGAAACACCTCCAAGGTGTTGTTTCCAACTTCGAATCCTGCGCAACACAACCACAGAACTTTGCCCCAACTTACAGTGAGGTTGTCAATCTCACCGGTTTTGCTGAAAAAAAGGATTAAACGTATTGTGTGGAAGATAGTAATTGCTTGCAGAAAGTAAACAGTAAACAGTAAATAGCAGATTGTACATTGATGGTAAAAGAATGGACCGGGGTCCATAGTTCACTAGTGGTGATTCTCCTTAAGATAGATGACATGTTGGGTGAACAAATTACAGCGAGGCAATTGACAGACACCGAGAAAGCATACCATTCATATACTAATCATCTTGACTCCTATGAGATTTGATTGGGCATTACAACATTATACATAGACCGTAATCCAACTACATCTATGACTAATAATCCACCTTCAGGTTATCATCCGAACCCCCTCCAGTATTAAGTTGTAAGCAACAGATAATTGCATTAAGGAAAGTGTGTAAAGTAAACAATACGATTGCCCTATGGACAAAGGATTGCTGTTTTCTCCCTAGTAGCAACATCACATCTAGTACCTTAGAGATTTCTCTCACTTCCCCAGATTACTAGAGGCATGAACCCACTATCGAGCATAAATACTCCCTCTTGGAGTTGCTAGCATGTACTTGGCCAAGATAGCTACTAACAACGGAAAGCATGCAAGATCACAAATAACAAAGACATGATAGAATCAATAATCAATCTGAAATAGCATCTCAATATCCACCGGATCCCTGGAAACACAACATGTAAGATTACAAATAGATGATCTTGATCATGAACAGAGCTCACAAGATCTAAACATGGTAGCACAAAGGAGGAGAACCAACCATCTAGCTACTACATGGACCTGTAGTCCAGAGATGAACTACTCATACATCACGCCGGAGGCAGACATGGTGATGAAGAAGCCCTCCAGGGTGAACTCTCCCCTCCGGCAGGGTGCCGGGAAGAGCTTCAGATCCCTCCTGATCTAGGGATGGAGATGACAGCGGCTACAGACTCTTTTGTGGAATTTGATTGGGTACTTAGGGTTTTCGTCCCGAGGGGTCTTTATAGGCGGAAGGGCAAGGTCGGTGGAGCACCAGGGGGCCCACACCAGGTGGCGGCGCGCCTAGGGATGGTCACGCCACCCTAGGGTGTGGCCGCCTAGGTGCCCCTCTTCGGCTCCCCTCCGGACTCCGGGTTGCTTCGGGTAAAATATTGACTTTGGATTTTGTCCGATCCAATTCCTAGAATATCCCTTACTAGCTTTTTTGAAACCAAAAATAGCAGAAATAGGCAATAGGCACTCTGGCATCTTGTTAATAGGTTAGTTCCAGAAAATATGTAAAAATACTCCAAAGTGTGGACAAAACATAAGAAAGTAGATATAAAGCAAGCATGGAACATCAAAAATTATAGATACGTTTGCAACGTATCAGCATCCCTAAGCTTAACTCCTGCTCATCCTCGAGTAGGTAAGTGACCAAAAGAATAATTTTTGAGGTGACATGCACCATTTGATCAAGGTATTTATAACATTGATAACTGGGATCATAGTACTTTAACATAGCATGAATGATATAGTTCTAACAATAAGACATAGCAACTATGTTGTAACATGAAAAGGTACAAACAAAATATTCATGAATAACAATGCTTTGAAAGACGTTTGTTTGTTTCACATATAGAAAACTTAATAAGAATGGTATTCAGCTTGTCCCTCATAGTGTAGCAAAACATAAATGCATAGGACACCTTCAAAGTTCATAAGGGTGACTAGACACAAATAGTTCAAGAACAAGCAATATCAAAGTTATGAATCAATCAATAGGTTTTGGGACAATGCACATTAAACTAAGAATGACCACTATGCTCTCTCAATAGGTGAATAAAGATAGAAGATGGAGACTCAACATAAAAGTAAAAGAAAGGCCCTTCATAGAAGGAAGCAGGGATTCAAGTTTCATAAAGAGCTTCCAAAAATTATGGTACTTATTAGCTTTCATCTCTCATTGCCCCTATCATTAGCATATTTTAGGTGGTTAAGGTTAAAGTGAACAAATATGAGGATATGCTTGAAAGTTTATACGTTGAAATCTCATGCCCCTTACTTACGAGTACCGAACCTTATGCTACTCAACTTTAGTCACGAGTAAGTTCTTGTCATTATAAGTACATATGTATCATAGAGAACCGCCAACGGGGTACCCCTTGCCCCATGATGCAGGAGCTATCCCATATCAAAATGACAAGGCAACAGACAATGAGCATCTCAGCGATCTTTTTATTTGCTATTTGCATAGGTTTTTATTGAGGATGCTTCATAGATTGCTCACTATGGTTATGCTGCAAGTTTCCACTATGATTAGGCATGGTTTAAGCTAGCCGCCCAAGCATTTCTCTAACACATATACAAACTCCATGAGATTACAATCTCCCCTTTTATTTCACACTGCCGGGATCCATAAGATAAAGAATCATGATATCAACTAAATAAAGTGCAATGTTGAAAGCGCTCCCCATGGTAACATGGTTCTGCTAATTCACAACTTATAAAGCGCAAGCATATACGCAACATAGATGGGCACAATGGTTCAAGTTTATTAAGTGCAAGAAAGTAAAGTGTGCAATCAAGTTCGTGAGAGCTTTAATCACTAATTTTCACATAACAAGTTTAATTCGGAAGGTAGATAAAAACATGAATATACTTGGAATATCAATAATGCTAATAGGTAGGTATGGTGGAATCTTTGGAATAACTTGATTTTATTTGGAGTTGGATGCATGAGTGGAACTCATACTTGGTACATGTGGAGGCTAGCAAAAGACTGGGAGCGACCAACTAAGAGAGCATAATGGCCATAATCATGCAAAGCGACAAAACATTATTAGTTAAAGCATAAAGTGATATTACAAGTCGAAAACTAAATGATCATAGAGGCTATGGTGATTTGGGATAGTCTTAACATGGTGTGAGCATGCGCTAAGTCAACCCCAATAAAGCATCAAAGGAGAATACCACCATATTATGCTTTTATATGCTAAAACAATGCATGATTCTTTCAAGGCACATTAAGCAATCTCAATTGTTTGTAACAAGTCATGCTACAGCAATAATCACTAAGCATAAAGTCAAAACAATATCAAGCATGACATGATAAAGTCTAGGCCACAGTCAAAACAAGACTCTTTTTGTACCACTTATAAGCATGAACTTTCCTACTCTTTTACAATCCAAATCTATTTATTTGAAACCATCTTATATGAATGTTGGGGTCCAACCAATTTATTTAAGCAAACCAAACTAAAGAAAACTAAAAACAAAACGAAGACGCTCCAAGAACAACACAATTGTGTATGAAAAATAAAAATGAAGTGTTTGGAAGAAACTTAAATTTTTTATTGATGAAGAAGGGTATGCCTTGGGCATCCCCAAGCTTTGACGCTTGTACTTATTAAATATTTCTTGGGGTGACACGGGTGGCATCCCCAAGCTTGAGCTTTTTTCCATACTTCATCTTATCACATTACTCTTCCCTACACTTTAAAATTTCCTTCATATAAAACTTCACACAATCTTCATTAGCAACATTAGTGTACTCAAGATAATAAGTCTTTTGGTTCAGTTTCAACACAAGTAAAACTTCCATTAAATCACAAGCTACTGTAGCACTTCCTTTAAAAAGTTCAAGAAATTGGCAAGAACTCAAAGAGAAAGGGATTTAAGAGGCAAATGCAAGTAATGGCAGAAATCTGTCAAAACAGACCAACAGGTAAAAACCGAATTTTTCGAAGACCTTCTGTTGCTCAAATCGAAAAGTGTTGAACTAACAAAAATTAGATAACAACCTGGGGCAGAAGCAAAAAAATATTACAGCTCAATTCGACATACAGAGATTTTTCACGAATTTTTACAGCAAAGCACAAAAATCTGTTTCGGGACAGCAACTTTTCCAAGCATTATTTCTCTCTTATTAGAGGTTATTCTTGGCACAAAAACCATACAAAAAGGATAAGGAGCGGTAATTACAGAGGTAATAACTTCCAAGACTCAACAAAAGGTTCCTAAATAAATTTGGATTATCTCCCAATAAGTGCTTTTCTTTAACTCCTTTGAGCTAGGCATAAGAAGCAAGAATCAAGTATTCTCAAATGAAGAAGCATTAAAACCAAATTTCTTGCCCCTACCTTTCTAACCTTTATTCTTATCCTTGGGGAACGTACGATTGTTTTGTGGAGAAGGAAAATGCATGATACCCTTTTCCACATCTATTATTGCTCCAAGGGGTTTCAGTAGGGAACGTACGATTGTAATTTGTCCTTTTCCTACACATTTATTAACAAGATAATCAGTAGACACCACTTTCCCTAGAATTTTTGTAAACACTCCTTCAGCTATTCCAATGGGTAATATTGTGGCATTATTAGTAAGAGATATTTCTTCTCCCCCTTCAGAAAGTCCCCAAAGATTCATAGATATCTTTAGGCATAAGACAGAATTCAGACATGATATCATAGCGAGCATGAAAAGTTTCGTTATTTATAACAAGTTTTACTGTAGGAAGCCATGTTGAAGATTCAGAATTTATTGGAACATATTCATGATGCTCTCTAAGCATGTTATAGCATTCTTTTAAACTAGCAGTATTGGTCTCAAGAGTGTTCAGTCTAGCAAATATGTTTATAAAGGAAGAATCAGATTTGCTAGCCAAGTCATATGTTGTAACCAATTTCTTTATGGCATTAAAAGCATCACCCTCATTGCACTGGAGGAAATCTCCTCCCACTACAACATCCAAAGCATATCTATAGCAAAGAGCAGTTCCAAAGTAAAAACTGCTAAGAAACAAACTTAGAGTCATTTTAGGTTTAGTTTTTCATGTAAATCAGAGATTCTAGACCAAGCTTTTTTGAAACTCTCTTCAATTCCTTGTTTGAAAGTAAAAATCATTTCCTCGGGTGACATACTGATTGGAGCAATGCTAGACATAATGGCAACTTGAGATAGGAACTAAATTTTTTTGTGTTTTTGGATATAAAGAAATAAACTAGTACAACTAAATTTTTTGTGTTTTTGATAAAGGAAACAAGCAAACAAAGCAGAAAATAAACGAACCAAAACTAAAAAAACAAAGTAAAGAGATTGGTTATGAAGGACTCCCCTTGTGAAGATGTCCTTGACTCCCCAGCAATGGCGCCGGAAAATAGGCTTGATGACTCAAAATACATCGAGCTCGTTGGGGAACCCCAAGAGGAAGGTATGATGAGCACAACATCAAGTTTTCCCTCAGTTATGAAACCAAGGTTATCAAAACAGTAGGAGCAATGAAATATCTCCAAGGTGTTGTTTCCAACTTGGAATCCTGCACAACACAACCACAGAACTTTGCCCCCAACTTATAGTGAGGTTGTCAATCTCACCAATTTTGCTGAAAACAAAAGATTAAACGTATTGTGTGGAAGATAGTAATTGCTTGCAGAAAGTAAATAGTAAACAGTAAATAGCAGATCGTAGATTGATGGTAAAAGAATGTACCGGGGTCCATAGTTTACTAGTGGCGATTCTCCTTAAGATAGATGACATGTTGGGTGAACAAATTACAGCGGGGCAATTGACAGACACCGAGAAAGCATACAATGCATATACTAATTATCTTGACTCCTATGAGATTTGATTGGGCATTACAACATTATACATAGACAGTAATCTAACTGCATCTATGACTAATAATCCACCTTCAGGTTATCATCCGAACCCCCTCCAGTATTAAGTTGCAAGCAACAGATAATTGCATTAACAAAGTGTATAAAATAAACAATATGGTTGCCCTATTGGAAAAGGATTGATGTTTTCTCCCTAGTAGCAACACCACATCTAGTACCTTAGATATTTCTGTCACTTCCCCAGATTACTAGAGGCATGAACCCATTATAGAGCATAAATACTCCCTCTTGGAGTTGCTAGCATCTACTTGGCCAAGATAGCTACTAACAACGGAAAGCATGCAAGATCACAAATAACATAGACATGATAGAATTAATAATCAATCTGAAATAGCATCTCAATATCCACCGGATCCCCGCAAACACAACATGTAAGATTACAAATAGATGATCTTGATCATGAACGGAGCTCACAAGATCTAAACATGGTAGCACAAAGGAGGAGAACCAACCATCTAGCTACTACATGGACCTGTAGTCCCGAGATGAATACTCATACATCACGCCGGAGGCAGGCATGGTGATGAAGAAGCCCTCCAGGGTGAACTCTCCCCTCCGGCAGGGTGCCGGGAAGAGCTTCAGATCCCTCCTGATCTAGGGATGGAGATGACGGCGGCTACAGACTCTTTTATGGAATTTTTGATCGGGTACTTAGGGTTTTTGTCCCGAGGGGTCTTTATAGGCGAAGGGGCAAGGTCGGTGGAGCACCAGGGGGCCCACACCCCTTGGAGGCGTGCCCCTAGGCCGCGCCGCCACCAGGTGTGGCCTCCCTGGTGCGCCACTTCGCCTCCCTCCAGACTCCGTGTTGCTTCGGGTAAAATATTGACTTTGGCTTTTGTCCCGTCCAATTCCGATAATATTTCCTTACTAGCTTTTCTGAAACCAAAAACAGCAGAAAATAGGCAACTGGCACTGTGGCATCTTGTTAATAGGTTAGTTCAAAAAAATATGTAAAAATACTCCAAAGTAAAAAAGTAGATATAAAGCAAGCATGAAACATGAAAAATTATAGATACATTTGCAACGTATTAGCAAGAGGGCCTTTAGGGACTAGGATCTGGAAGGGAGAGAATTGGTTTGCTAAATCAGAGATACCAAACAATATAAGACTACATTCTTCCAACATTTATTCCAGGAAGCTATGCTCTAGAGTTAGAAGCTATTGGTGCATTGTGCAAGATCAAAAAGGGAATTAAATTTGTTTTCAACATGTTCAAGAATGAGAAGAAGAACAACAAGGGTAAACATCCAGTGGACATGTAGCTCAGAGTCATGAAGCATTTGTATCTTTTTCGTTCAAGCATTGCAATATGTGTACCTTTTCTATGTTTTATGTAGTTCAATTTATCTTTTCTCTTCAGCAAATTAGTGTATCTTTTCAATTCAGTAGTTCTATGTACTTGAATGCAATGGAATAAAGCGTTTATGATCAAACACATGCTCCCTCTTCCTCTTGCACCCATGCTCCCTCTTCCTCTTGCACTTGATGTTGTCAATCTGGCACCTGGTTTAGGAATGGAGTCTCTTGCATCTGCCACAAAAGCACTGATCTATGATAGTGGTTGTTCCACTGGTTGGTGAGGAAATAATTAGGAGTAAAAAAAGAAAAAATGGTACGCCTATGCCGAGGGTGGCCATCGGCGTAAGGGCATAGAAGTTATGCCGAGGGTAGCCCTCAGCGTATCCCTGACGTCTGAGAACGCCGTCATGGCCTGGTCTTCCAGGGCACCCCTTACGCCGACGGCCGTGGTACGCCGAGGGTAGCTGTCGGCGTAGAGTGGCCTACGCCGACGACTGTCCTACACCGACGACTGTCGGGATGGGCTGTCTGGTCGAGGTCGGCCGTCGACGTAGCGCCCGGCCGTCGGCGCCTCGCTCCATTCCCTTAGTGTCTGTATGTGAATCCATCTTTATCCAAGGAAAGGTTACTCGTCAATTCAGCCAGTTGACACTATCATTTGGAGAAATTAACGGGAGTGCCAAACAAGCATTCCAGAATCTTTATGTTACGTCCAGTTAATTATTGTAACGACAATAATACATCAGATATACACCCCACTGCTAAAATGGAACTTTGTCTAAATTAGATGGATAGTGTGTTCTTTAGTTGATGACAGTACAAAGTAAAAAGGCTGTGGCAGCTCCTAGAAAACTGAGATCTTTAGCGGCATTCGATTTGAATCACAACCCTAATTTTTCTAGGATTGTAGCAATAAATTATTATTTGCGATCCCTGTGATTTATCGATGCCCTCTCATGTACTCCCTCCCTTTCACAATATAACATATTTTAGATTTATGAAAGGAGTGTATCTAGATCTCTTTTAATATATAGGTTCATGAAGTTTTAGAGTGAACCTACATACTAAAAGGGGTCTAGATACAATTCCTTTCATAAAGCTAAAACATCTTATATTTTGAAACAGAAGGAGTAAAACCGAAGCAGGCTAGGATTTATTTAAGAGATCTGGAACTACTGCTGGCCACGAAATTAGAGATTTAATAACCACAGTTGCCACCAAGCGTGTGTACATTTTCTTAACAGAATTTATCACAGAATGCAATAGTAGCAATTCTACTCTCACGAGTCTCTATAAGCTCTTCACAGGTTAAACATATACTAGAAATGGTAGCTTTGAATACCTTGCATGCCCAACAATGGACCTCACCAGGCTCGAATTGCCTCGCCCGAACAGATTGCCCGGCCACAACCCACACGTAGGCTGCGGTCAGATCACAATGCCGTCGAGGGCGCGGGTGAGCGGTGCAGGGTCGAAGAGGTCAAGGGCGTCGTGGGAGATGGGCGCGATAGGCGGCTCTACAGACAACGGGGAGGGGTTGAGGATGTCAACGACGACGTGAGAGAAGGGCGGGATATGCGGGTCTACAGTCCGCGGGAAGGGGTCGATGACTTCAATGGAAGCCCGGTCGGGTGTCCCCAAAATTTTCATTTAGTTTCAGTGAATGGGAATACTGTCAAGGAGTATTCTCTATGTCCAATAAAACTACAGATCATTGTGACAAAGACTTTACTATTTGCATATCTTACCAAATAATACGCCGAACTGGGTTGCTGATTAATATTCATAGCTACTCACGTGCGCCGGTGATCATGGCGGCGGCGAACACCCAGTAGGATTCCTAGACTGCAGGTGCAGTAGAATCCCGAGGGGATCTTGTATCTGCACATGTTTTATCAGAATTTGTTAGTACACATTTTAACATTACGCCTCCATCCTCCTTTTTTAAGCGGAAGAATCGCCCATCCTCCTTGCATATATCAAAGAACTTGCAGAAGTAGATAAGTAGATATAACAAGTAATATGGTTGCGTACCTTACTACTTGGAAAAGCATGCATCTCCTGAACTACATGCAAGTAACTGCAACAAATGTCAATCCTGTTTAAAACTCTCCAAGTTAGTGCTGAGGAGAAGCAAGCACCCACACATCGTGAAGCTCCTATGATCAGATAACCAAACCATCAGGAAGTGAGAACAAATTCCGAACAACAGGTCTGACTACACCTCAAGTAGTCCAGTCCTGCCTTGATCGTTGTTGTGCCGCCCACCAGCGAGCCATTCACGTTGCATGCCTTGGCAAGCCACGTGGCCATGGAGATGACATTATAGAAGTTATTACCTCTAGGATTGTCGGTTGCAGCCGCTGTCGCCCGTGCATGACGCAGTATAGCTTGGTAGTATGCTCGGGGGCCAGCCCGCAAGACACACCGCACATGTGCGGTCCAAGCACCATCCATACAAACTTTTAACCAACTCCTCTAGATTGTTTTTTGCCAGTTCCTCGGTTACCAGAACACATGCATATTTGTGCTTCGGCAATCTAAAAAAAAAAAAAAAAATCTAACTTGGACAGATATGCTTGGCACAAAAACTTATTTGTGCCAAAATTCTGCATCTATGTCTTTTGGACAATGGATGGAGCACATAACTGAATTTGGCATACATCAATGTTTGACGGATCAATCAAAAAATATATTATAGTGTAGCCTAACTTGAATAAATGCTCAATCTATGTCTATTAGATTAGAAGAGTTCGTAGAACTGAATTCCAAATTAGTAGATACCAAACAATTCCTTCGCAATGCAAATTTACTTTCCACCAAAAAACACATGAATTTCAGAAGCTCCATCATTATCGTATACATATCGTGAGGACGATCCAATCCGTGTGAAACACGCACAAGTCCCAGATAATCTTATCATCACGAATCTATTTACAAAATAATGGCAAGCATGTGAGGTAGAAATAGCAACTGCAAGTAGAGTTGTTGAGGAAGAGAAGGAGCACTGACCCCGTTGGAGGGCATGGCCTTGTCTTTCTTAGAGGTGACGCGGATGGACCTTTCCTCGTTGTCGATCACAATAATGGGTGGAGGCTCTGCTCCGTTGGTTTGTCCTTAATGTGTTAACAGTGGTGACGTGGAGTACCCCGATGTGGTTGCTCACGGCAGCGGCCTTGGCGAGCGCTCAGGTGAGAAGCTCCTTTATGGTCTTGTCGTCATTTAAGTTTTCCGCTAGTCGTCACCATATTTTTTTTTGCATTGTCCATGAGTCTACGTAACAAATAAATTCTCAAAAAATAATGTAATGCCTGTATCTTCAAGCATGGGATGGATATGACAAAACATCAATTAGAAAAATATCAATTAGCCAAGATATGACAAAACATCAATTAGCCAAGCTGATGTTAAAAACAGAGATGGTTGCTACAACTGCTCTAATCTCCCAGATCAAAGAAAACTAAAAGGAATGAACATTACACAGGGAGAAGAAATACACAATCGAGCTAATAGATGTGCATCCAATCATATGGGAAGATATACAACCTTGAACCCATCAATCCAGTTCAAATGCGCATGCATCCGTGAGGATCGGCACCGGGAACAATGCTAAGAGTAACAGGGCGTTCCTTCCAGCTACAGAGAAAGATAAGCGTCCGGCAGGGGAGGAAAGATGAGACGAGAAAAACAAATCTGCTCACGTTTCCGTGAGCTGATCTGGTCTAGCAAAAAAAAAATTAGAAGCAGATCATACGGAGGAATCCATGGAAGCAAGTCACATTGGGAGAAACATGGGGAATCCATGGAGGTTGGGAAATAGAACGCGTGGTGCTCATGCTACAGAAAAAATCGCATGTTTGATTGAACTCGATCTAGAAGATCGTAAGCGGATGGAAATGTCACACGTAGGCATCATCGGCAGGCACACCTTCTCTTTGCAAGACGCCATCAGGACCGGAGGCTACGGTGGCGCAAGTGTGAAGGGCGTATTTGCAAAAGCGTTGAGTGGGCCTGCGTGCCGGCTGTCGGAGTGTGTTCCTCGAAATAGGCTTTCGCCCCGTTTTATAAATAAAGCAAATGTCCACAACGAGTTACAAGGGTCCACAAAAATCACAAAATCAACAGATGCTGGGGCCACAGCACAAGACGGCCCAACAAAGACAAAAAAACGCGACCAACTCGCGGCGAAGGGAAGCCGGCAGGCGGAGAGGCTACGCCTGGCTATGGGGGGAGCCGCCGCGCCGCCGCCAGGAGGTGCTGGAGAGTCGCGTCAAGCCTCGTCTTGTTCCGCTGCCTACACAACGGGTACCAGAGCTGCAGGGAGGCCAGAAAGTGAAAAACTGAGTCAGAGACACGCCGGGGAAGAATCTTCTCAATAACCATCTTATTCCGGATGTTCCAAAGCGACCAGGACAGCGCAGCAAACAACAGCCAGAAAAGGCGGCGGCCCTTTCCTGCGTGGTTCGCTTGGGTTTCGAGGAATTCACCGAGGTCCTGGGCCTGCCAGTCCGGGCCCAGAGCATCCCTGATGAAGATCCAAAGAAACCTAGCTGCCGGGCAGGTGAACATTATGTGGGTGCCCGTTTCCGGGACCCCACATAATGGGCACAGCCCGTCCCCTGGCCCATTTCGCTTGGACACCTCCACTCCCGAGGGGAGCCGATCGCGCAGCAGTTGCCACACAAAGATTTTCATCTTCAGCGGGAGGGGGGCCTTCCAGAGGGGTCTGGTCCAGGAGAGCGAGGCGCGGCCAAATAGGGCTCGGTAGGCCGAGTGCACCGAGAAGGATCCGGACGGGGTGAGACTCCATGACACCCCGTCGGGCGCATCCTCCAAGGAGGCCGAGAGTTCAGCTCGAAGTTCCCCCCAGGCTCCAGTTTCCTCCGGGCCGAAGGCGCGGCGGAACGAGATGTCCCATGCACCCCTCTGGCCGCAGTGGATACCAGGACCGTGGGGTCGGAACAGATAGCGAAGAGGTTCGGGTAGGCCTCCCGAAGGGGGGGTCCGCCAAGCCATGCGTCCATCCAGAACATAGTTCCCTCCCCGTTCCCAACCGAAGTCCTAGCCCCCAACCGTATCTCGTGCTTGATCTCCTGGATGGAGCGCCAAAACTGAGAGCCATCCCGTCGGTCGCAGTCCAGGAGGGGGCGGCCCCGCAGGTATTTGGCCTTTATCAGCTTGAGCCATAGTCCTCCATCATCCCGAAGGATCCGCCACACCCACCTGAGCAGCAGTGCCTTATTGAATTGTCGAGAGGCGATGATACCTATGCCCCCAAAGTCCTTGGGGGCGCAAACATCATCCCATTTAACCATGTGGTATTTCTGGCGCCCGGTGGAGTCCTGCCAAAAAAACCGTGATAGTTCCTTGTCAAACGCCCCATGTATCCCCTCCGGCAGGAGGTACATGCCCATCATGTACATGGGAAGGCTAGATAGACAGGAGTCAATCAAGACGGTCTTGCTACCCTTCGACGTGAATCTCCCGCACCAGGGTTCGGCCCGAGAGCGTACCCGGTCTACGAGCGGGTCCAGGTCCCTGATGAGGATCCTAGAGTCGCGAACCGGCATCCCCAGATAGGTAATGGGGAATGAGGCAAGCCGACAATTAAAGTTGTCAGCTATCCTCTGCTGCTCGTCCGGGGGGAACCCTAGTGCGATGATCTCACTCTTGTCAAAGTTGATACGGAGCCCCGACATTTCCTGGAAGCAGAGAAGGAGGAACTTGAGATTCGCAATATCCAGGGTTGAGCCTTCAATCATGATCATGGTATCGTCTGCGTACTGGAGCTGGGTGATTCCCCCTCCCGGAATGAGGTGGCCAACCACTCCGGAGATGTGGCCCGCCTCCTTGGCTTTCTCAAGCATTTCCGCGAGGGCATCCACCGCCGCGTTGAAGAGGAGGGGGGATAGGGGATCCCCTTGCCGAACGCCACAGGAGGGACGGAAATAAGGCCCGATCTCGCCGTTGATGTTGATCGCGTTGCTCCCTGTCGTGACAAACTGCATTAGCCAGGAGATCAGGCGATCATCAAATCCTCGTCTAATGAGGACCTGACGAAGAAAGCGCCAATCCAGGCGGTCATAGGCCTTCTGGAAGTCAAGCTTCAAGAAGATGCCTTTCAGCCTCCTGGATTTGATCTCGTGGATAATCTCATGGAGGGCCAGTATCCCATCGTGTATGAATCTGCCCTTGAGGAAGGCAAACTGATACTGATGGGTGAGGCGTTCCATGACCGGGGCAAGGCGTGTGGCGCAGACCTTCGCGAAAATCCTAAGGATCACGTTGAGAACTGTGATGGGTCTGAACTGGCGGATGTCCGAGGCCCCTGCAACTTTAGGGATCAAGGTGATGACACCCAAGTTCAAGCGCCCCATCACCAGGGTTCCCATGTAGAATTCCTGGAACATAGGCATGATAACCGGCCGGAGTTCCTCCCAGAAGGCCTGGAAGAACGCTACCGGGAGGCCATCAGGGCCCGGGGCGGAGTTGGCCTTCAAGGCCTTCACCGCCCGCGCAACCTCATCCGGCAGGAATGGGAGGGTGAGCTCCGCATTCTCGTTAGCTGAGACCCTGGCCCCAGGGGGCCAAAAGTCCTGCGCCAACGCGACCCCTGTGTGGGGTCCTGCCAGGAAAAGCTCCTTAAAGAAGGAGTACACATGGGAGGACAGCGCCCCCGCCTCCTCTAAGAGGAGCCCGTTATCCTAGAGACATGGGATCGAGCATTTCCTACGGCGACCATTGGCCACCGCATGGAAGTAGGCGGTATTGGCGTCTCCCTGGAGGAGCCGGTTCTGGCGGCTGCGCTGCCGCCAGAATATCTCCTCCCCCCGGTAAATCTCCATGAGAGAGGTCTCTAAGGCATACGGTGCGACCACTCGTCCGGTAAGAGGCCCACCGAGTCTGCCGTCTGATCAAGGGCCTGGATCTCCTCCAGAAGTGCGCCCTTCTGAATCCTCGTTGCAGCGCCCAAGTTCGCCCCCTAACCCTTCATGAATTGGCGGGAGATTTTAGCGCAGTGGTGCCAAACGTCCACCGCGTCGAATCGTCTAGGGGGAGTTTCCGCCGCCAGCCATTTGGCCTTAACCGCTTCCATGAAACCTGGCTGGTGGAGCCAGAAGTTTTCAAAGTGGAAGCGGTTCAGCCGTGGTGGGGAGCTCCCCCTGTCGATAGGAGCAGTGGAACATGGTCCGAGCCTATCCTGGTAAGGGCGCGGAGCGAACAGAGAGGAAAGGCGACCTCCCATTCCACAGAGACCAATACGCGGTCGAGGACGCTCCTGACGGGATTAGCACGGTTGTTTGTCCATGTGAACCGAGCTCCCACCCGCGTGATCTCTCTAAGAGCAAGGTCCGCGATGCGCGTTAAACATCCGCACGTGGGATGTCCACGCTATGGAGCTCTTATCCTCGGGGAGCGAATAAGGTTGAAGTCCCCGCAACCACCACGGTGGTGCAACGCTCCACTTTGTCCTTCAGTTCCTCAAGGAAAGCAGAGATCTACTATGGTCCGCGGGGCCATAAACGATGATGACCTCCCACCGGAGGTTAGATCGTCTAGGGGTGAGGGACATGCTCACAAAGAACTCCCCGCGGTCCATATCCTCCACCTCAAAGGTTTCCTCCTTGACGCCAAGGAGGATACCTCCGAGTGCCCGACGCCGGAGCCAATTCCACACGAACTTGTGGCGTGAGAGGCCCCAGAGCTCCGAGATCGTGAAGTCTTGTTTGATCGCTTGGAATCCCACAATATCCACATTCTCTGGCGCATATAGTCCTTTATTTGGCGTTTCCGACCGTCATTCCCAAACCCCCGAATGTTCCAAATGAGTGAGGTGATAGCAGGCCAATTCATTGGATAACACTCTTGGGTTTGGTCCCCTTACGGGGGACAGATCGCGTCGTGACGGGAGGGGGAGGCCCGGAGCTCGGACCTGGCCGCCTCCCTAGAGACCCCCCAGCTAGGGGGGCTCCTGGGTGGCGGCCGGGAGGAGTTGCCATGGAGAGTCCACCGTCCTGGATCCGGGAGCAGATGTCCCAGTTCCTGGTGGTGTCGAGGGGTCCCCCTGCTGCCGCCTGCAGCACGCCATGGCCGAGGGATCCTCAAATCTCCTTAGCTCTAATCGCATCAATCTGTTCGAGTCTAGGGCCTCGTTCTCCGCAAAAGACCACGCCACTGTCAGCTGCCACTTGTGCGAGGTGGTCAAGGGGAGTGTCATCAAGAACCGAGAATCTGGAGCCTGAGGGAGGAGGGTAGGACGAAGGGGGGGAGTTGGGAGGCGGGGGAGTCGGGGTGGTACCTGAGTCGAGGTTGCGAGCTGCGGTCCTCTGGGAGGCCAGCTAGGACACCGTGGGGACCACCCCAGCCTCCGCCTAACCCGTGCAGCCTAAGCGCCTGGGCGTGAGGTAGGGGACGGGCGGGGGGGGGCGGGGCTAGCGCACCTTGTGGCCCGCCGCGGGGGTGATGGGGAAGACCGCTGTGGGCACGTCGGTGTAGAGAGCTGGGGTCGCAGGAACCGACGCCGGAGATCCCCTAGGCGAGGCTGGAGTAGACCCCGGGGACAAAGCGTAGCAGAGGACCCCTGGGGAGCGACGGGAGGAGGGTGCAGCTACCACCAACCCGACACTCTCAGAGTCTCTGTCAGCCTCCTCCTGGACCACCCGTGGGGGCTCCTCAAGACCCACCCTAGAGAGAGGGTCCATGGCCATGTGGCCGGTGAAGCCCACAGACTGCCGGAAGTTGGAGTCGTACTGCGCGATCTGGAGAGCGGAGGGGCCCTGGGACGGTGGCTTCAGGGACAGCTGGTGAGAGGCGGGCGGTGCAGCGGAGGAAGTGCCCATGGGAGGCGGCGCCGAGGGGGAGGGCACAGGGGTCCGAGACTCCCCACCCTGCTCCGCGTCGTCAGAGTCCCCGTCCGAGGAGCTTCCCCCTCCTGTGGAGTGAGCACCAGAGGTGGGGTCCGCCGGGGGCTGGGGGGGGTCGTCAGTAGCCTGGTCCTCGTCCAACTCAACCGTCAGGATCCTGCCCTCCATACCAAAGTAGAAGGGTGGGAGGGGGCCTGGGAGCAGAGCTGGGTCGGGGCAGAGCACCTGCATGCGGATCGGGCCGGAGCCGACCCGAGACGCCTCGTCCACTACCACCAGCTTGCCCACCGCCTGAGAGACTAGCTCGAGGATGGGCAGAGTGCGCACCCTTGCTTCCTCAGGGAAGCCAAGGATCCGCACCCACACCGCAGTGAGAGTCGAGGTCGTCGCAGGGTGGGCCGACGATGGCGCAATGGAAACCTGGACCTTGCTGACCGGTAGGGTGAGGGCAGTGCTGCAGGCGCAGATGGAGAGGATCTCGGCGGACGGGAAGGGCACGGCGAACTGGGACGGCGAGATCTCCCGGGCGCTCCAGACATGGCCTGGCATCATCTGTCGCAGCTCCTCCTGAATGAGCTCCGTGGAGATCACCACCGCCTCGGGGAGCGCCTGCTCCGCCACTACGGTGACCACCGCCAGGTTCTTGGGAACCGTCAATGCCACGCCGCCGATGTCGATGTAGTAAAATCCCTAGCAATGGAGTGGGCGAGGTACTCCAGCTGCTCGGTGGCCCGGGCGACAGGCGCGGTGATGCTCGGCCGGAGGCGCAAGGGCTTCTTCTTCTTCTTACTCTTCTTCTTTTTCTTCTTCGCTGGCTCAGTAGGGTCTGGTGACTTGTCACGCGAGGGGAGCGAGGGAGGGTGGCCTCCCTGCCAGGGCGCCACTCCGGAGCCACGCGACCCGCGGCGTCGCGGGGACCAGGCCCCTGGAGGAGCTCCTGCCTGAGCTGGTGCTCGGTGCGGCGGCCCTCGGGCGAGGGGTCCCTGCGAGGGCCATCCCGCCCCGCGCGGTCATTAGGGTCCCTGCCCCGCTGGGCCCCCCGCGGAGGAGACCTCCCCTGTCCCTGGGAGCGGGTAGGGGATCGAGGGCGGCGCGGCGACCATTGGCGGGCCGGGGAGCGGCGGCCGGTATGGCTGCGCACGGGAGCGCGCCGGAGAGGAGCGACGGCCGGGGGATCTGCGCCGGTCGGGTGGCGGAGGAGGGGTGCGGGGGCACTTGCGGCTGAGGGCCTCCGCGTAAGTCATCCGGCTGGCGGCGCACGGGGCCGGGAGGGGCGGGAACAACGGTGGGGGATGGCCTGGCGGCAGGGCAGAGAGGTCGGGAGGGACGAGCCAGACCGAGGCGATTGGGGGAGGAGGCTGGCGGCGGCGTTTGGTTGGCGGACGGTTGTGTGCACCCAGGTCTAGGCCCGGACTGGGCCGGTTAGGGTTGGGGGATGCCCCCGGTCGGCCGTGATCTGGGCCACGTGGCCCGTCCCCAGCCCACCAAGGCCTCGGATGTCCTGGCTGCACCAGGGGCAGGTGGCCCACGGGCCCAGGATTGGCCCACAGCCCACTGCCGGCCCACCCTGCACGCGCTTCGTCCCACGTGAACGGAGCCTCGCCCCAGGCGGCGCCGCCGTCAGGGCCACCGAGCGCCGAGAGCGGCCAGGAGAAGCTGGGCTCCATCATCCGCCCGGTCCGTTCCCTGGCCTCCAGCAGCATGGGGCGGCCTCAGGAGGCGCGACGGCGCCGAGCTCCGCACCGAAGATCGAGGGGGAGGGGGCGCCGTCTGCGGGGAGAGGCGCTCATGGGGCCAGCCACCGCCGCCCGAAGGAAGTCCGCCAGCGTCGCCGGCCCCGGGGGGGAGCACCGTTGTTCCAATTCCGCCGCCAACGCCTCTGCTTCCTCGTCTTCGCCACGCACGTCGCCCAGGTCGCCTGAGCTCCTGGCAGGTGCAGCCGGCGTTGAGGTGGTAGCGAGTGGCGGCGACCGGCAGGGAGGAGCAACCAGGTGCGGCGAGGTGGGAACGCCGAGGCCCCGTTCCGGGCATGGCGGCGTCGCGGACCGAGCCAAAGGTGGGGATTTTGGGGATCCCCGGGCCATCGAAGGTGCCAACGCCGGCGGGGGCACCGTGACGGAGTCGCGTGCGGGGCTCACCGGCCGTCGGAGCCTCGGCGGAGACGGCAAACGGTCGCCATCGTCCCCTGAATTAATCACTCCTCCGTTGGAGTGTGTTCGGTAGGCTACATGTTCCAGAATTGTATCTGAACCCGTATGCTAATTTGAATGAGAAAATTTAACTTCGTTCTCTCTCGCGTGAATTTCTTTCTTCTTACTCAAGCAGCATCCGAACCCATCTGGCAATCATACTAGATCGGTGGTACAAGTGGTATCAGATTCATCGATCTCTGGGGCGCTCCGCGGGTCGACATGTTCGGGTGGCTGTCCTTGGATCGCTCACCCAGTAAAAGCCTCATCCCCATGGCGGTGTCAAGTTCAGGCGATCTCCCAATTCACCGCGTCGTTGAACAGTAAAATTCTGAGAGGCATTCGCGCGGATCGGTTGGCTTCGGCCGGTGAGGAGCAGTCACGGCGCCTTCCAAGCCTTCGCCGTAAACGCTATTGGTGTTAGCGGCGATGGGAGAAATGGCGTCGTCAGCGGAGGCCTCTCTCACCGAGTGTCGTCAAGCGGTGGACCTGCTGCACGGTCATGTGGCGGCGATGCATTCCACGCAGCAAGGGCTGGTGGCGCAATTGGGCCTGATCACGGAGGCGGTGGAGGCGAATGGCAAGGCCCAAGCGGACACGGCGCTCCAATTCCAAGCTCTCCATGACAATTGATGGCCACGGTGGAGCAGATCGAGAGCCAGATGCGGTGCTCTTCATCACCTGAGGAAGGCGACCTAGATCCGCCCATTCTCGCTCCGGTTGGTAAGAGCACCCTTCAATCTCCATGTCTCTTGGTCAGGCGATGCTCCGGGCGTGTCTGCGTCTACTTCCATGCGGGGTGGGATCGGAGATGGTCTGGTCTCACTGTGAGTGGGGGATAAATCCTGCGGTGGGGGTGGCGCTTTAGGCGGTGTGTTTGGGGGCGTAGGTGGCGGTAGAACCGGTGGCGCAGGCGGCAGTAGAAACACCAGTAACATGGATCCTACAAAGCACAATTTGAAGATGTCATTTCCACGATTTGACGGAGATCAACCATGCATCTGGAGGGATAAGTTTCTTGATTATTTCCGACTTTTCAATGTTCATGCATCGCTTTGGTTGGTGTCGGATACTCTGCATATGATTGGCAATGCTTTATTGTGGCTCAAGGCATATCGATTGATGCATTCTATTAAGACGTGGCCTGAACTGATTACGACAGTTGAGGAAAAGTTTGGTGTAGATGATCATCGTAAATACGTGAAGCAGTTTTTGCCACCTAAGTAGAGAGGCACTGTGGAGGAGTACCAAGCACAATTTGAGGCACTCTCCTATCAGATAGCATTGCAAAACCCTCACTATGATGAGAAATTCTATGTCTCCCAATTTATTAAAGGGCTAAAATATGAAATAAGAGGAGTAGTGGAGTCTCAAGTACCAGAGACTGTCGAAAGAGCGATCTTATTGGTCATAGTCCAATAGGAGATCGCAGCTGAGTCTAGAAAGTGGCGACAGAAGACGTTTGCTCCTGCACTTGCTCGTACTAAAGTTGTAATCAACAAAACCTGACACTGTCAAGCACACTCTGAAACTTGGTAGTGGGGAATTTTGGAAGGACATGCAACTCAGAGATTATAGACGAGCAAACGGGTTGTGCTTCAAGTGTGGTGAAAATTTTGAGCCCACACAACAATGCAACAAGAAACCTACGGCAGAACTTCATCTGGCCCAAGTTATGGACACCCCTGAAATTCTGTCAGATGAGATTCTGGAGCTCATTGAATAGAATGATATGGCACAGGCAGAGCAACTCATCCTGTCAATACATGCTATGGCTGGTACAGAGGGGACAAAGAAATTGAGACTAAGAGCAATAGTAGGAAACCGCTCATCTCTTTGATCTTCAACTTTCTTACCTGTGTGGCTGTGACCTAGGCCACCACCAGCACGGGCTTCCATGGCACATGGTCGACATTGGAGACTGGATGGGACGAAATTTCCATTTCTGTGGCACCATCATCGGACAATGATGGGAAGTGGCGCGGGGAGGGGGATGATGCTGGGGTTGGTGTTTCGGGGGCGAGCTTATGTGGGAAGATCCATTTTTGCGGCAGCATCTGATGACTACAAGTGCATAGATCGTTTGTAGCTAGTTTCGAAATAAAGATATCGATCCCATAGGGAGCAGTAGGCGAAAGACTAAAATGCTTTTAACTATAACTGAATGAAGTACTTAAGAAATAACTTTAAGATGCAAGTAAAGTAGAGTTGTTTTGGGGTTTTTGGTTGAACAAGATGATTTAAAGTAAAGCAAAACTTAATGTAGAAAGTAAGAACCGCGTGTGTAATAGAACTTTGGAACTACAATAGGAAAAATGCGTTCTTAAGGAATAGTGGATACACCGCTAGCAATTTAGACTAAGTAATCGAGAGTATTATAATGGATGTTCTCATAATATGTATGTATGTGGGAGGATCTCCATATATGGATGAATAGCCAGCAACCGCTGCACACATCATCCTCATAACCACAACAAATAGCAATCGACATCAATCGAATTACTGCGCTATTAAGGGATTTCTCCCATGGCATGGACATGGCTTTGTGAGTTATCCTTGATTCCCCAAATTAGTACGTAAAGAATGATAACAGCTTTATAGTCACAGTAAGTGCTATCATCCCTCTGTCTAGCAACAAGTATCACCTTCATCGAGTCTCCATAAGAGGCAAATGTTAAGGAGGTGCACAACTCTCAACATCAATATGAAGACAATTAACACGCACACATAATGATGTATAACATAATAATCTCTATCTCATCTCAATCATATGCTAGGGTTTCTCCATCTCCCCAAGAACTAGAGATCTACTCAGACATGGAGGCAATCAACATCATAATAATGGTATTGGAAACAATCATAGATGAATAGTACATGTATAAATCCCCTAAGAGTATGGGAATTACAACAAGATCTAGACAAGATGTAGATGGGATGAATGGAGATGGTGGTGATGCAGCAGTGGATGATGAAGATCGATGCCTTAGCATCCCGGATCTGCGTAGGGCAAACATGGATTCCTTGCGGATGAGTTCCCCCTCCAGATGCCTTCCAGAGGTAAGGTTTCGGTGATTTCTAGGTGTTCTATATGTCATCTCTCCGAACCAATTGCACGGGGTGAAACTATTTGACGAGGCGGAGGCGACGCCAATGGTACGTTGTAAACGTATCTATAATTTTTGATGTTCCATGCTTGTTTTATATCTACTTTCTTATGTTTTGTTCACACTTTGAGGTATTTTTATACATTTTTTGGAACTAACCTATTAACAAGATGACACGGTGCCAGTTGCCTGTTTTCTGCTGTTTTTGGTTTCAGAAAAGCTAGTAAGGAAATATTCTCAGAATTGGATGGGACAAAAGCCAAAGTCAATATTTTACCCGAAGCAACACGGAGTCCGGAGGGGAGACGAAGTGGCGCACTAGGGCGGCCACACCTGGTGGCGGCGCAGCCTCGGAGGGCGTGCCACCAGGGGGTGTGGGCCCCCTGGTGCTCCACCGACCTTGCCCCTTCTCCTATAAAAGCCTCCTGGGACGAAAACCCTAAGTACCCGATCAAAGACCCAATCTGAAATCCACGAAAGAGTCTGTAGCCGCCGCCATCTCCATCCCTAGATCGGGGGGATCCGAAGCTCTTCCTGGCACCCTGCCAGAGGGGAGAGATCACCCTGGAGGCCTTCTTCATCACCATGACTGCCTCCGGTGTGATGCGTGAGTAGTTCATCCTTGGACTATGGGTCTATGTAGTAGCTAGATGGTTGGTTCTCCTCCTTTGTGTTATCATGTTTAGATCATGTGAGCTCCGTTCATGATCAAGATCATCTATTTGTAATCTTACATGTTGCGTTTGCGAGGATCCGATGGATATTGAGATCCTATATTTCAGATTGATTATTGATTCTATCATGTCTATGTTATTTGTGATCTTGCATGCTTTCTGTTGTTAGTAACTATCTTGTCCAAGTAGATGCTTGCAACTCCAAGAGGGAGTATTTATGCTCGATAGTGGGTTCATGCCTCTAGTAATCTGGGGAAGTGACAGGAATCTCTAAGGTTGTAGATGTGATGTTGCTACTAGGGAGAAAACAACAATCCATTGTCCATGGGATAATCGTATTGTTTACTTTACACACTTTGCTTAATGCAATTATCTGTTGCTTGCAACTTAATACTGGAGGGGGTTCGGATGATAACCTGAAGGTGGATTATTAGTCATAGATGCAGTTGGATTACGGTCTATGTATAATGTTGTAATGCCCAAGCAAATCTCATAGGAGTCAAGATGTCTAGTATATGCATTGTATGCTTTCTCAAATCTGTCAATTGCCTCGCTGTAATTTGTTCACCCAACATGCTATTTATCTTAAGGAGAATCACCTCTAGTGAACTATGGACCCCGGTCCGTTCTTTTACCATTGATATACCATCTACTATTTACTGTTTACTGTTTACTTTCTGCAAGCAATTACTATCTTCCACACTATACATTTAATCCTTTGTTTTCAGCAAAACCGGTGCGATTGACAACCTCACTGTAAGTTGGGGCAAAGTTCTGTGGTTGTGTTGTGCAGGATTCCAAGTTGGTAGCAATACCTTGGAGTTGTTTCCTTGCTCCTACTAGTTCGATAACCTTGGTTTCATAACTGAGGGAAACTTGCTGCTGTGCTCATCATACATTCCTCTTGGGGTTCCTAACGAGCTCAAGATATCTTGAGCCATCAGCCAACTATACGGCTAGAAAAGTTGCTCCGGTCGTATAGTTGGTCATTGGACTCTCTGCCTCCTTTGTTCGCTTCTGGTTTTCTTCTGGTATTATTAATATTTCCCAAAGAAGTGATTTACATTGTTTTTGACTCTTTTTCTCCGTAGTACAACTGCTCCAAGAATTGTATCCACTGGATCCATCATCTATCCTGATCCTGGTGAAAACAGACATAAAATGTGCACACGAGCGTCATAAAATACCAAGATCCTACATCTATAATGCAAAATAGTAATGGAAAACATGATGCAAATATGCACTCATCAGCATCGCCAGACGACACCGGGAAGGGGCGGGGGGAATGAAGCTAGGGTTGGTGTTTTGGGGGCGAGTTTAGGGCATATCCACCGGGCCGACCCAAACGGCCGACCGAAATGGTCCGTTTTTGTCCGTTTGGGTCGGGCCACGGTCACTTTTGGATCATGGTCCGGCCTGTCCGGCAAGCCAGGCCTAGCGGCCGGACCCATCTATCTGTCTCCCCCACTATCACCGCTTGACACCCTCAGTGATGGGACGTTAATTGCGACGCAACATTGGCTATCAGTGCCGGCGGCTTCCTGCATGGCCAGCGTTTCCCACCATCATAGCTTTCCGTTTCCCACCCGCGCCTTCCCTCCCGTGACCAGAAAACTTTCCGCGCATCCCCGACCATTTCACGCCTTCGCCGCAATCTATAAAAGACGGCCTCCAGCACGGCTGAGACAATAAGCCCAAGCAAGAGCAAGCACCACCGAAAAAGCGCCAACCACCAGCAGCCATGCCTCGCCTCAAGGTTGCCAACTATACCAATATCAGGGAGATGTGCCACACTCGCTTCCCGGAGGCCAACATCGACGCTATCAACCTCCAGGTCACGTTGTTGTCCTAGTGCATGGCCGAGGCGGAGGTGGTGGCCTTCAAGGAGGAAGGCCGTGTGCCCGAGGTGGTGCTGGAGCAGGTGGAGGAGGTAGCCACAAAGGTGGCCACCCAATGGGCGGTGCCGAGATTCACCACATTGCCACCAAGGAGGCGGTAGCCAAGGAGGCCGCATCAGCAGCCCTCCGTGAGATCTTCCACTAGGCATCCATGACCACGCCAAAGGAGGTGGCCAAGGAGGCCACCAAGGTCGCCGTTCGCGAGCTTCACCATGCCGCCGCCACACGCAGTTTGGCGGAAGCGGCAGAGCATGCCGCCGACACGACGGTAGAGGAGCTACGTGTGGCTATGGTTGCCGAGGTGGCTACCACATGGTCTCTCATTGATGGGGACGAGATAGAGGTGGAGGATGCTGATAGGAGGGGGAGGAGGTGGACCAGGCAGAGGCGAGGGCGGAGGTGATCGCCGTCCCCCTGCAGATCGTGCAGGCGCTAGGCCTCGGCCCCAACGGGTCTCCGACGAGGGTGGCCCCGGTGGAGGAAAAACTCACCCGATGGGCGGAGGCCTTGGCAGCGATGGCGGTGACAGAGCTGGCCGACCAGGAGGCAAGGGACCACTAGGCCGCCAAGATGGAGAAGGCCCTGGTGCACCGGGTGGTAGAGGGCCACAAGAAGGTGGCGAGAAATACGTTGGCTCGTGGTCGAGCGCGCGACCGTTACCGCGAACACATCCAGCAGTAGGCCATCTGGGCGGAAATCGATCGGTCAGCGGTAGCGGCAACGTGGTCGTGGCAACGGTGGTCGTGGCAATGGTGGTCGTGGCAATGGTGGTGAGTAGCCGTAGGGATGACCTCCTCTAGCAGTAGTAGTCCCTTTTTTATTTTGTTCAAATGTACCTTTTTGTAATTGGCAGGTCCTAATCTAATGAAAAGCAAGTTTAAGCACTAATGTTTTACTTACATATGTGCCTCGAGCGGCTGGCTAGCGGACACCCTCGTGGTCTATGTGTTGTCCGGGCCAACATAATTGTTGCCCAAATTTGATGCACAGATGGGTCGAGCCGGACGCGTCTTTGTAGTTGGGTCATGCCGTTGGGAGGACGCACATGTCCCGCACATCCACGTGGATGCGTTCAGACATGCTCAGATAGGTTCGGTCGGCCCGGTGGATATGCCCTTAGAGCATCTCCACTCGTCCCCCTAATACGGCATCCAACGCGGCCGTTTTTCCTCCCGTATTGGGGGCACCGGATAGATCACAGATTTGAGGGGTCGCTGGCTCCTAGACGTGCCCCCCATACAAAAACTTCAAACATTCGAAATAATTGCCAAATACGAAATTAACATTGATTTTACAGATAGTTGAAACAAGTTTCACATGTTTTAACAAATAAGAGAAAAAACAGAACTACTAGGGGCCATAGCTAGATGGATGAGGAGGAGGTCAAGTTCGGCGCCGAGCGCAAGGCTGTAATCCAGACGTGGGTGGTTCCCAGCAGTAATGTATTCGAGCACCCAGTCAAGCGTGCGCCCTGGTGCGCTCCACCATCGCCACCTGGCATAGAAATTGTTGTCCTACGACGGCGGGCCGACGCCATCGTAGGCAATGATGCAGTCCGTGCGCTGCTATTCGAAGAAGATCGTCCACCCGTGGTGGTTGTCGGGATGACATTGGGGGTCTTCCCTCTCTTCCGGCGTGAGACCGGACCAGAAGTGGGCGAAGATGGTCGCAGATAGGTTCGCGCCGACTGGCACCGGAGGTACCGGCAGGCCACCAGTGCTGAGCACCATCCCCTCGACAACGTAGTGTCTAGAGGGACTAGGTACTAGGCGTCCCAGAGCGCTTGCGCCTCTTGGACGCGCAGGCACCGCCGCCCATAGACGTTGACAGAGGCCCCATCTTCTAGAAAATGCTCCATCGGTGGCAGGGATTTGTCTACGGTTTCGACGATAAAGATTACAGGCGGGCTATGTGAAGGATGGAAGGTGTGGGCATGGTGTAGATGTTGATATGCAATGGTGATGGTCGCACCTACATATAGCGAGAAAAGGGCAGGAAGTCTGGGAGGGAAACGATGGAAAAGGTGGGAAGGGCATGGCAGGAAAATGCATGGCCGGTGACGGAACGATGCTCGGGAGACGAGCCATCTATCTCACTGCTAGAGATGTCCCACGTTGTTTTCATCTCCATCTGGCAAGAAGAAATAAGCCCATTTTGTTATTCGGTCTGCACGAGTTTGTTGCATGGCACGAGTTTTTAAAGCAGACCAAAAGTTGGCCTGCTGATAACGCTGAAATCGGCTATTTCAACACAGCTAGTACCTAGAAAGCACCGCATGCTGACCTCTTGCACGAGTGGGGAAGCGCGGGATATGGTACATTTTCGGCTTAACCCCTAGGACACTCCGCTCACCGCCCACTTCACTTCCTCTGTCCTCACCCCGATTCACAACCATGGCCACCGCTCCTCTTCCTCCTCCATTCCGTGGTCCCAACATCGGCGAGGTGAGTGTGCATGGGCAGTGGGAGCCGTACAACAGGAGAAGCTCATCGTCGGTGGCGAGGTGGCCTTGGCGAGGACGCTCAGGGCTCCTGCACCCTTCTGCGCACGTGGAACTCGGGTGACAACAGCGGCGGCCACGGCTGCAGCAGTGTCTTCTACACCTGCGGAGGAAGCTGTATCTGCGGCGAAGGCATCCAGAAAAGCCCCTGCCAATGTCAGGTTACCCTTGATGGTTTGGATAGTGTTTTTCACCCGTGGTGGCCGCCCCAACCCCCATGCCCGGTGCGTCTTCTTTCGCTCCTGCATCACCTGCTACTGCTCCATCTTCATTAATGGCACCACTAGCCAACCAGGGTAAGTTCCTGATCTAGGTAGCAGTTAGGGTTTGGTACTAAATGGATGACAGTTAGGACTCTATCTAGGTAGAGATTTGAACAAGCAATTTAGGGCTTTTTTTCGCACTTCGTAGTTACCAATTTCATAATGTGCTGGCAAATTTGGGATTCCATTTAGCGAAATCCTCAAATTGGTTGTTGTCCGGGTACTTAGACCGATTGGGATACATATCCAATCAGCTATAATGTGCATTGCCCAGTAGTTCTAGTCCTTGTTACTTTGCCCATGTTTCTATCATGTCCACTACCCAATTAGGCAATGCTTATAGTTGTAGATTGTACTTTTGTGCTGACCTTGTTTTGCTTCATGCTAAGGTGGTTAAGTTCGACCGTGAAACTATGGGGAGGGGCTGGCACCCCCACCGGGTTTTCAAGACGTGCTCCCAATCAACCGCTAGGCAATGAAGCCCATGGTCATTGGTAGGGTAGGGTCAATTGAAAGAACATTTTATGATCCCTATAGTTTTGTGTGTTAGATAACAATAGCAAGGACTATTTAATTTGTATTGAGTGCTACATATTTTCAAATAGAACTACAACGCAAATGCAGCAAAACAGAAATTCTGGTGGTGGATTATCCACCTCTGGCTAGGGCCGTATTATCCGCCCCTGCCTCGATCATCTAGGGAGCCAAAGCATGATGCTCAGATTGGGGGGCGGAGATTTCCTTGGATTGTTCGACCAGGGCTGGAGTTTGTGCCATGGCTGGATAATCCGCCCCTCCAAGGTGGCCAGATTATCCGCCCCCGGGGATTTCTCAAACAGCCAACCATCACAGCTCTCAACTTAGGGGGCGGTCTTTTGGCCCGGATTTTGGTCCCCGCCTGGATTATCCGGCCCCTGCTTAGGCCAAATTATCTAGCCCAAGTTTTTTCCAACTATAGATTTTTGGAAGGGAGTACATATACTCCTTCAGATCTTCATTCCAGAGTCTCTTAGACCCAACAAAAAAGCTGACCCCTGTTCAAATCGATTCTTCACGAGATCTTCACTTTCAACCACCTGAAGGCTTTGATCTTTGGAGAATCAAAGGAGGAGGCCTCGATATACATCATCGCCAATCAATATCTTCACTTCCTCTCTCATTCATTTGGGGGAATTTCGATCTAGAGTTTCTTTGAATTTCTAGATCGTGGTTTCATTATTTGATCACTTGTTTTATTATGGCAGCTTGTTTTCATCACGGGGAGCTTCCAATTCAGTTGTGGATGTGTGCACCAGTAGCATTGTAAAGGCACCAGTTCCCACCTCGAAGGGTACCACATAGTGGAAAGGTGGATCAGGCCAGTTGTGGCGAGATCCTCCGGAGGACATGGTGAGGCCTATTGTGGCATGGTGGTCTTAGTGCCACCCACCCCTCCAACATAGACGTACTTCCCATAACAAGGAAGGAACTATGGTAAAAAAATCTGTATCTCCGTGCGCTCCACTTAGGTTACCTTGTTCCTCTCACCGCTTTTACTCGCTTTGTAGCTAGGTTGGCATATAGGGAAATTCACCTTAGTTGCATATCTAGAGAATTTACCTTTATGTCAAGCCTAAATTTGAAAAATAATTAAAAATTTGAGTAGCACCAGTTCACCCCCTAGGTGCCCATACGATCCATTTCAATTGGTATCAGAGCCTCAGATCTTTATTCGGACTTTACCGCCTAATAGCGTATGGGTACTCGTGGAGATGGTAGTGAGGATGTGGAGAAGGTCACCATGGAAGATCTCAAGATCTTGGAAACTTTGATTAAAACCATCGAGACCTAACTGCAAGAAATGCGTGACTTGATGACATGTCTCTTGCCACCCACAAACTCACCTCCCTCTCCCACTAAGGTTACAACTCCTCTTTCAAAGGACAAAACTAAGGCTAACTCCGAGGAAAAGGAGTCAGAAGATGAAGATAAAAAATAAGAGCTCCTCTTCCAAAAAGGGAAGTGGTAAGGAGGATTATAGTGAGGTCTCTCACCTATACTCACCTGATCCACCAATACCTCACCCTCATATAAACAATAGGGTGATTAACCAAGCTTAGTGCATCTTCTTTTAATCAATGGCATTTTTTATGAAATCTCATGTGTGCAGTTCATCCATTGAGTTTTGGAAGATTATAGAGGTTGGGCTTCATGTTGTGGATCCAACCAATATGACTCGAAGAGAAGTTGTTGACATCCAACTCAATGCCACTACTCTACACATGATACAACTAGGTTTGGGTCCCAAGGACATGCCACATATTGAACATCTCAGCACCTCCAAGGAAGCTTGGGATGCCCCCACTAAGTTGTTCATCGGAAATGAGATCATGAGAAGAAATAGATATGATGCTCTAAATAATCAAGCTGAAGGTTTCTACATGTTGGATGGTGAGGATCATGAAGATATGTATAGAAGACTCAAGTCCATTGCCACCACATTTAGAAACCATGGTGCCACACACATTGATGATGCTTGGATCAAGAGAAAATATGTAAGCACTCTCATGCCATTTGAACCCACGGTTCTGAAGAGCCTACAAGGAAGACACAACTACCACCTCATGACTTCCAATGAAGTTACTCAAGATATGGCTTCTTTCAAATTTGAAGATGCTCGTGCGCGAGCTCTTGGTATGCAAATGAGTGTTAATCTTGCCTTGAAGGCCAATGTGGTTGAACAAGAAGAGGAAATAAACATTGCCATAACTATGATGAGTTGTCCTGAGGAAGTCAAGTGTGCACATGGTGAGTAGATGGTATTCTATGCAAGGAATTTTTCGAAAGATCCCGCCAAAGAATAATCCGAGCTTGAACTTAAGAACATGTCAAGTGGAAGAAAAGAAATTGGTCCAAATCTGAGATCTTGCTACAAATGTGGAGACCGCTTTCATTTTGTTGTCAAGTGCCCCTATCAAAATATAGCAGATCATGGGCGTAGACTACTTCTCACGGATAAGTCAAAAGCCCCACGCAAGAAGCCATGCAACAAAAGGAATGTTCCTTACAAGAAGAAACCAAAGATTGTATTGGTGGACCAAGAGGAGTACTCATCTGCAAGCGAAGGCGAAGAATATGATGATAGCCCAAGATAAGTGCCAGCCATAGCCACCAATTCCACACCAACCGCTTCGCTCTTCGACTCACCGAATGAGAACCTCTCCAACAAGAACGTCAATTGCCTTATGGCAAGGGCTTCCGAGGTATCACCTTCCATCACTTTCTTTCCTAAGACTACTATGAACATTGAAATTGATGATACCACTAGTCTAAAGGTAATTATAAGTTAATTATTGAATTATACATGTATTTATATTTATTTAATAATTTAAATATGATTTAATGGGGCAGCCCACCTAATGGGCCAATTCCCAAAGGGGAAAAGGCCCAAGAGGGGGTCGCATCCCTAGGAGGGGCCAAGGGGGTGGCCGGCGGCCCTAATGGGCTAGCCCCCACATGGGGACCATGGGTGGGCTGGCTGGCGATGCCTCCCCCACCTCCTCCCTTGATTATTCCCACCCCGGGACTTTGAGGGAGGGAGTGCCTCCCTTCCCTCTATATAAAGGAGGGCATATGGAAGGCCTCCTCCAAGTCCCCTCCCTCTCTCTCTCTCTCTCTCTCTCTTGTGAGTGTGGCCCCATGATAAGAGTTGTGCGAACAAGAGTGTTCTTCATCGTGGAGCACTGTCGCACTTCGAGAATTTCGGATCCAGGAGATCTACTTCCGCAACCCTCGATGGATCAGGGATCGGGAGTCATCATCAAACACCATATGTGTGTGACTACCTACGAGGCACTACACTACTGGTGCACAAGTCGTTCGAGCCGTGGAGTCATTGGAACTGGTGGAGCTGAAGCTAGTGGAGCCATCCATGAGCTTGAGGTTGGTGTCAGTACGACTACATCAACCACGTTCTCCTGAACATTAACAAGGCTTTTCGGTCTTCAAGGGTAAGTTTCGAAAGGCCCCCTGTTACTGCATTACTAATAGATAGATCCTAGCATTAAGGTTATGTGTGTAGGAAAAAATATTCTTTTCAGGCGCTAAACCCCTTCAAGATTATCCGGCTCTGTTAATCCCTCATGCACCAATGACGAAATAAGCAGCTGAAGTTCCCATGCCAGATTATCTGGACTCTCCCTTGGCCTGATTATCCGGCCCTGCAAGTCCAGAACTATAACCTCCTGATATGGTTGTGGATTAAGATCAAGGACAAGAATATTATTGTACTATGATTACTGAACCTGCTGCTGATCAAGGTCAAGCTGATGGTCAAGACGAGGACCAGAATGAAGAAGATATTCCTCCAAGAAATAATAAGGATATTGAAACTCGTCAAAAATCTTGAGCTAAAAGAAATCTAGAACTAAGAGGTCATACACTTGACAAAGTAGTACGTGATCTAAGGAGAAGGGTGTCCACAATAAGAGAGTTGGCAAGTTTTAGTGACCATCAAGCTCATATCTCTATGGTGGAACCTAAAAAGGTATATGAAGCACTTGAAGATCCGAATTGGGTTGTGGCTATGCATGAAGAATTCAACAATTTCAAGCGCAACAAAGTTTCAAAGTTAGTAGAGAAGCCTAAAGAATGCCGCAATGTTATCGGTGCAAAATGGATATTCAAGAACAAGCAATATGAGAATGGAATTGTTGTAAGAAACAAGGAAATACTTGTTGCACAAGGTTTTTCTCAAGTGGAAGGCATCAACTTTGGCGAGACTAATGTTGCTGTGGCTCGCCTTGAGTCTATCCCGTATCCTTCTTGCATATGCTGCACATCATAATTTTAAATTATTGCAAATGAATGTTAAAAGTGCCTTTCTTAATGGTCCATTACATGAGCTGGTGTATGTTAAGCAACCCCGGGCTTCGAGGACCCCTACTTTCCTAACCACGTCTACAAACTCGATAAGGCGCTCTATGGACTTAAACAAGCCCCACGTGCATGGTATAAGAATCTTAAAGAGTTATTGCTAGATTGTGGTTTCGAGGTTGGGAAGATTAACCCCACTCTTTTTACGAAGAAGGTTAACGGGGAGCTTTTTTTATGCCAATTATATGTAGATGACATTATTTTTGGCTCTACTAACAAAGGTTTTAACGATAATTTTTCAAAGCTTATGACTGAAAGGTTTGAGATGTCTATGATGGGTGAGTTAAGGTTCTTTCTTGGTTTCAAGATCAAGCAATTGAGAGAAGGAAATGTCATTAATCAAGTGAAGTACATCCAATACATGCTCAAGAGATTCAAGATGACGGACCTCAATGGTGTTGTGACACCGATGCAAACAAAATGGCATCTTGAATTAAACCCCAAGGGTAAATATGTGGATCAAAAGGTATACCGATACATGATTGGCTGTTTGCTTTACCTCTACGCATCGAGACCCGATATTGCGATCAGTGTAGGGGTGTGTGCAAGGTATCAAGTGGCTCCTAAAGAAAGTTGTTTGGTGGCAGTCAAACGAATCGTTTGGTATTTGGTTCATTTCCCAAATTATGGAATGTGGTATCCCAACGGCTCTAATTTCTTTTTATGTGGGTACATGGAGTCTGATTGGGCTGGTGACAAGGATGATTGAAAATCAACTTCTAGGGCTTATCAATTCTTGGGTAGATCTTTGGTATGTTGGTCTTCCAAGAAACAAAATTGTATTGCTCTCTCCACTGGAGAAGTTGAATATGTGGTTGTAGCAAGTGCATGCACTCATTTATTATGGATGAGGCAAACTTTAAAGGAATACGGTGTCAATTGTGACAAAGTGCCTCTTTTATGTGATAATGAAAGTGCCATCAAAATTGTATATAATCCAATACAACATACAAGAACCAAGCATATTGAGATTCACAACCACTTTATTCGAGATCATGTTGCTCGTGGAGCTATTGAACTATCTTATGTTAGTACAAAGGATCAACTTGCGGATATTTTCACGAAGCCTCTTGATGAAGCAAGATTTTGTTACTTGAGGAATGAGCTAAATATCGTAGATTCAAGGAGTTTGACTTGATTCCCTTGCATACACACCTATGGCTTAACCTCTATCAGGTTTAGATGCGGGCATGGACATAGGGGAGTACGGTCCTAATTATTGGGCTAACCCTCCCCCCATAATGCCGAAAGCAAGAAAAATTATTTCTCTAAATACCTTTTTGTGATATGTGAGCTTATTGATGAGTATGGTCATGAACCCAAGATATATCTTCGCGGTGTCATACCATACACTCCTACATGGTGGCTTCGGCCACAACCCTCTTCTTGGTGAAGAGTTGGGTTTTTGTGGATTTTTTGTTTTCATGGCCTATCTTTTGTTCTTATGGAAAACACACCAAAAATTGGCTTTTGGTTCTTGCAATTTTGAGTGTGTAGTACCATCTTAGTGTGGTTATCTAAACCTAAGCCTATTATCACCTCAATACACCCATCTATCTTACACACAAGTCCTTTTGTAAACTTGTGAGGTTGATTTTGGGTTGTGCTAGCCTCAATCCTATGTAAACAGGATTTTTCAAAGAGGGCCAGATTATCCGCCCCTAGTGGGGGCTGGATTATCCGACCTAGGCGGTTTTCATCTTATTAGGGCAGGGAGTAGGGGAGAGGCTCAAACAGATCAACACTCCCCTCCCCGACTCCCTTCTCTTCCTCAGCTGCCACCGGCCACCCTCATCTTTCCCGGGCTCCTCCAGCCGCCGGTTCCTCCAGTTGTCAACCGGATCTGATCCTTCATCTTCTCGAGTACCTTCTCCTGAAAGTAGATCTTTCGACGAGTGACGGTAATTCCCCCATTCTTCGCTTTTGTGTGGAAGTTGATTTGTTGTTGACACTTGGAGTAGAGGCTGCCCTTTGATTCATATGCTTGTTAAATTTAGTAGATTATCAACCATGTGTGCCGATCTATGCATTTGTCATTAATCTGAGTCAAATAGCAATTTTTCTTCAGGGTCGGATTATCCGCCCTTCGCTGGGCCGGATTATCCGGCCTAGAAGGATAAAACCTACTGCCTTTTGACCCATAATGACGCCGTGTATAATTGCTCCGTGGTTGCTTATCTACTGTTTTAAGCATTGCTTCCTGGACTTGTGTGTGCTTATCTCTTGCTACCTCCCTTACTCAATTCACAAGTGGTTCTCGTAGTTCGGCTAAGACCTACCAGCATCGTCCTCGAGATCGGTATTGAAGGGTTCCGCAGCAAAAAACAAAACAAATCCTACGTTGGAACTCTAATATGCCAAAGATCTATCTATGTAGTAATGCAGTAACAGCCGAGCGTATAGAATGCATACCATTGTAGACCGTACGCGGTTCACGTTCCGAGGGGAACGTGGTTGAAGTAGTCGAACTCGTAGCCGACCTCAGGGTCGCGAAGCTCCTCGCAGGTCACCCCTTGCTCCTTCTTCATCGTGCAGCAGCTCCGGCTCACGACATCCAAGGTGCCTCAATTGAGGCCCCTCGTGGTTTCGTATACATACGGTGTACGATGACGACCTCCGGCTCCTTGATCCCTGCCAGGAGTGCGTAAGTAGATCTCCGACTTGGAATCCCTACAGCGCAACGGCGTGATGCAGGTGCGGTGTCTCTTGCATGGACAGTCCTTACTTGGGACCGTGCCAACGCATGGAGACGAGAGAGAGAGGGAAAGAGAAATTCAACCAAAGGACTTCTCCAAATATTGGTGTGTCTATTCCCACCCATGGGCACCCCTTTATATAGGGGGAGGGGGTGTGTCCTCCGAGAATATCATTTTGCGGCCCAAATGTTGGGTCGCCCAGGCAACGCGGTACCCAAGTTGATTTTAATCACCGCGATTCGAAAAGTTGGGGCGCCAATTGCTGAGAGGGGTGTTTAGAGTGAATGATGGTCAAACCCAATATTTTCAAATCGCGCATGTTAAGTCAGGATATTTCGTTACACTGGTTCCTGCTGTGCCCCTTCTTCGCTGGTCACTCTTCTTAGCCACCCTGCACGTGTCATAGGGGCAAATCCATTACTGTACTTTCCTAACTCTCGACACTGAATCTTGCTACGGCGGCGGTGGTCCCTTTTCTTCCCTTCCCTGACCCTGAATCTACCCGCGGTGGAGGACCTTTTTTCTCCCTCCCCCGACACTAAATCCGACGGCGACGACCCAACATGTCTTGCAAGGTGAAGGTTGTAGCCACATCGCTGACTGATTCGGGTCCGTCGGGGCCCAAATCGGGGCTCAACACGAAGCAGCGACGAGGTCTTCAGCCCCGGTTAGCGAGGATGTCAGCAAGGATTCTGCTCCCAAGGTACCTACGAGCAGCGGGTTGAAGAGAAAAGCAAGGCCAACGGTGGATCGTTCGGCTCCGGTGGGCGGATGCGGCAACCCAGATCTCGAAGAAAAAACCTGGGAGAAGAGCGAGAGGTGAATTTTTCTTATCGGTGCCTGATCTTGCAAGTAGATTAGTTACGACATAATAGAATCGAATGAACTGAAAAGTTCCCCTTTTTAATCAAATTAGGCACAACTTTGATACAAGGGATCTATATGAGTTCACAGTTCATGTTCGCCAGTACACTACAAAACTTGATTTTGGTTGCGAGAGGGTTGTGTTCAGGCAAGATGTGCATCTACTTGTGAATTGCAAAGAGGTTGTGTCTGTTTTGCAACTGGTAGATATGCTTGCCGCTAGAATTCCCTAGGGTTCTAGACAAAGGAAAAAATTTGTGTGGCGCAACATGAATGATACCTATCAGCAAATTGAGCACTCCCATGAGCTTTAGATGGTTTGGGAGTGTTGTGCAGCTGATCGTAAGGTGAAAGTTGAAGCGATGATTGATGATATGTATGCAGATGCTGGAGATCTTGTTGCCAGAGCTTCTGCTCCTAGAGAATACGGACCAATAGATGCTGATCTAGATAAGTTCAGTATACACATAGAGGTGGATTCATACATGGCAAAACTTGATGAGGGAGTTAATAAGCCAGTTTCGTCATGTACTATGGAGATCACTATCGATTCGAAAAACATAACTCTTGATGAAATGAGAGAGATGATCGGTAAGGAAATCGGTGTTGGCCCTAAGCAGATGGCAAAAATCCGGTGGTGGCATCATAAGAAGCAGCAATTCATAGATGTTTTGGATACTGAAGATCTTATGCAGATTATGCGACAAAAGAAGCGAACCAGGAAGGTGTTCTTCCTTGGTACCATTTCTGATGTTGTTGAACAGGTTATAGTGGATGTAGATGCCCCTGTAGTGGCTGAACAGAATGAGGTGGTCGACGTTGATGAGATCTAATGAGAGTTGCTACCCTAGGCTTGTCATATGGACCGCGGGGTTCCCCTGCCTATATTTGTAATATTGACTTCTGTTGCATTTAGAGCGTGTGTGATTATGTTTGTTGAGAGATTGCGATATAATGCTGTGCGAGCTATTGAGATTTTAGGACATGTCACTCATTGAAACCATCGTTGTTGCAATAATACATAAGTACATTGTAGTTGACATGATTATGTTTCTTAAGATGACGTACCGTACTTGTTTCTGTTATTATGTTTGTTGGGACATTGTAATGTAATGTTTTGTGAAACCATGACTAGACAAGTGATGCATAAATACATTGTAGTTGACATGATTATGTTTCTTGAGATGATGTACTGTACTTGTTTCTGTTATTTTGTTTGTTGAGAGATTGTAATGTAATGTTTTGCGAAACCATGGCAGGATAAGTGATGCGTAAGTACCTTGTAGTCGACATGATTTTGTTTCTTGAGTTGATGTAATATACTTGTTTTTGTGATTATGTTTGTTGATAGATTGTAATGTGATGTTTTGTGAAACCATGATGTGATTATGTTTGTTGAGAGATTGTAATGTAATGTTTTGTGAAACCATCACTGAAGAAGTGATGCATAAGTACCTTGTAGTTGACATGATTTTGTTTCTTTAGATGATGTAATATATTGGTATGTTTTTGTTAGGCAATGAAATTGGGATGGAGGGAGTACAGGTTTAATATTTGAAATAAGAATGTATGAAGAGAATCCATATTAGGTAGGAGATAGTAATCCAGGGAAAGGGCATGGTATCCATTAAACTATTGTAACATGCCAATTTAGTCATTGTTGCAGCGGTAGAAGGGCTGCTCTCTCTCTCTCTCACCGACGCCGACACCATCGCCTGCAACGACGCATTCGCCATGCTGTCCTTGAATGGCGAGGATGACCAGTCGAGCAGTGACAGCCTTCTCTTCGACATCGAGTATTCCTTCCACGATGTGAGTTCCTCTGTTTTCTCGAGCTAGGGTTAGGCAATGGTAAATCTCTCGATCTGAGCTCCATATGTGCATGCAATCATGTTCAATTTCAGGTTTGCGTTTACCTATAGGTACCACAGACGATCTACGACTCTGAATGGGAGGGCCTAGATCTTGATGGAGAAGTGCCATGTGACCATGGGCTAAAATTGAGGAGATATGTTGCATTTGAAGGCAGTAACACTGGGAGAAGGTTTTTGGGATGTACAAATCAGGTTTGTTTACATTATGTGCAATTGTGACATGAAGTAAAATGTATCATGCATGTTCATAACACTATAGTGTGTGTGTTTTTAGGTTGGCCTGGTGTGTAAAGCCGTAGAGTGGGTGGATCTTGAGTGGCCAGATGCACTTAAGAAATGTTTGGCACAGTTATGGGAGATGTATGAGTTGGAAAGGTTGGGGAGATTTACTGATGTAAGTGATGCAGCTAAAAAAAATACAAGCTATCGGTACGAAATAAGGAGCTGGAACAAGAAATAGAGAATTTGCAGTCAGAGCTAACTGACGGAATCAATGGGATCTTGGTTGTTGGAACTGCAAAGAAGCTTCAGGATAGTCACAGGTTGCTGATTCATAATGCAGAAAAGGAGATGGATCAGCTCAGGGAAGACAAGAAGAAGCTAGAGTACTGCATTACGGATCTGTTGAAGGAACTGAAGAAGGCGCGCGAGGGTGAACGAGGACAGACTATAGAGGATAAAGGAAATTCAAGATGAATAATTTATGTTGTGCCAATGCCTAAAACTAGTTCACTGTAAGACTTGCAGTTGCGCTTTCTTAACTAAGACAAACTCAATCCTCGAGCAAACTAATTTCAGACGAACACACATATCGTGCATAGAGATAAGTTCATGCTTACAAAATCACCACTGTAGAGGATAAACCAGGCAGTTTAGTACTAAATAGACATATGTTGTGTTCAAGCGAGCCTGGCCTGGAGCTGCTTGTTTTCCTCCCTAAGATCGGCCAGCTCCTTCAATACTTTGTCGTGCTTCAGCTGTAGGTTCCAACGCTCCGTCAGGGATTGGAGAAGTTGGTCCGTAGCCATACGATTTTCCTTCAAGATCCCTTTCATGATCTCCGTCTGCTTCCTGGCCGAGGTGCGACCTTCACTTTGTAGCTTCGCCTAGCCGGCGTTTAACTCCTTCAGTTTCTGGCACTGGTCAAAAAGGACCACGACTTTAGCGTGCAGGTGGTCAAAGGCCAGTTTCTGGGAATTCTGCTTCTCCCTTTGGATTGCTATCTTGTCATTTAGCCAGGTCGCCAGGTCCTGGTTGATCTTTTGCCTCTTTCCCTGCAACAAAAAAACATAGTATGGTTTGTTCAGTTCACCAGGACAAGCTGGTTAGTTTCCATAATTGACTGAATCGACTAGTGGCACTGTCATAATTTCAAGGAAGAAGCAATCTAGGACTAATCAACATTTTATGAATCGAGTAGTGGCACTGTCATAATTTCAATTTCAAAGATAAATAAGATTTATCTGCAACTTAGTGTGTTGTGGGTTTTTCCCAATATCACCAAATAGTAGTGGGAGAGTGGCAAACTCATAATGCAGAAACCCATGTCCAGATACATAATGGAAAGAGCACATGGTGTCCATTCATGAACATGAACACCAACACATGTCCAGATAGATAAGGAGTTGCCCTAGGATTCTTATTGCACACTATAATGGGAAGCAGACTTGGGCATTGCTCCCTGAACCCTATACATAACAAAAGGAGTGGAGGACGAACTGATATTCGTGTCCTCGCTAACGGGAATCAGACTTGGGAATTGCTTCGATACGCCTCCAGACAAGCCCTTAGCTCCTCGTTCTCTTTCCGAACACCCTCGAGTACGGTGATCCCTCTGCTTGTCCTGCTTCATCTCCTTCACTGCATCCAGGCAACGGTTCCTGTCATGGTAGGCTCGGATGGTAGCCTTAGTTTCCTCGATGTGTCCTCTGAGTGCCTCGGTGACTTCGTCCTGCAGGAGAGTGCACCTTTCCACGAGATTCTTCTTCTCCTCCATGAGCTCGTTGATTATCTTGATGGCCCGTTTTTGCCTGTTGAAGTTACGGTCGAGCACTTTCTGCAGCCTCACGACGTCACGTGCAAAATCTAGCGAGATCTCCTTCTGCATAGATAATTGCTTGTGTAGGCTCTCATTAGCTTGGGTGAGGGAGCGTGCAAGCCCATGTTGGTTGTCAATCTTTGCACTGATCGCGGCCACCTTGTCTCGGTACTCGGCCTTCGATCGCTGCATTGTTCATGTTAATTGAAATAGGAATTCTATAAGTACACCCCAGGTTCCAGGTGAATACTGATACAGATCAAAAAATCCCCGTTGAATCTATTGACCGCAGTGTTAAAAATGGACCTAGAGATCTATTCATGACCACGATAAACTAATCCTAATCACAAAAAATCTATAGTGAATCTATGAACAGAGGTATTAAGGAAAGACCAAGAGATCGAGTCATATTCATGAAAACTAATTCAACTCGCAAAAGAAGAAGAAACCCCAATGCGGGGCGGACACGATCTAAGAAATCCACATCACAACTCGGAGAAATAACAGTGTGGATATTTGCTACCTCGCTGAGACGTGGAACGGGGCCGAACGGGTCCTCCAACGCCTCCGTCGTGGTGGATTCTGGCTCCACGGTTGGCCTATAATACGTAGAAGAGGAAGAGCAAGAAGAAGAAGAAGAAAAACAAGAAGAAGCTGAATAAGATCATGATGGAGAGTGAGATGGAGAAGAAGTAGAACAAGAAGACCGTACCGGGAGGAGCCCTCGCCTGCTAGAACATTCGACGCCATTGTCGGGGGAGATTGGGCCTCGATGAGAGGGGGGCTTGAGCGGCTAGTAGAGCAAGAAGTGCCTCGCGGTGATTTCTCTCCCTTTTCTCCACGAGGATCGTCGACCGGCCTCTCCCCCTCCTCAGGGGAGCCACGGCTTGTAGGGTGAGGGTGGCGGCGGCAGGAGGAAGAAGATAGTGATTAGTGTGGGAGAAGAGTCAAAGAGTACAGGCCGTGGTCTAGTAGTACTAGTACTATTATACAAGACCACCATGTATGGTCTACCTTCTCAAAGAAGCCAGGGCGGCAGGGGTAGGGAATCGATGGGACTTGTCTTTATTGCAATGGACAGTTCAATGGTCTTCGGTGCTGCCCAAAATCCAGTATATAATAAGGGGAGTGCGAGACGGGTGGTCATCACGGGCATCGGCATGCACGTCCCGCGTGCGTGTGTCACGTGTTGATGGGGCAATGACACGCGCAACTATTGCACGATCATGTTGGCACGTCGAACTCCATCAAACTCCACGTCGACAGGCACGCACGGGATATTTACGAGTCTAGAATATGTTGTGCCACTTTTTTGTGATTAAATTATGTTCAGTACGCGAGATATTACTTCTTCTTTTTGATAATCGACAAATCCATGCGTGGATATGATGCACGAAAACGCTGCTCATCCTTGATCAGATCGGCACCCCACTCTATGTACCCGCCATCGACCATTCAGAACAACTACCTCGAGCACGATGCCCCCTCGTCGTGGCAATGGCAGGTCCAAGCCATCCACTGACCGTCATGCGTCCCCGGCTCTTCGCTACATCGTTTGCGCTCGCGATTCACCTGCTGAGGCAGCACGTCGTGTCCGACTGTGTCAGGATCCATCGCCATCGGCACTCGAGGACACCGCAACGTCGAAGCTCGTATTGGCCGCGCAGGAGGAGCGTGGGGTACCTGTAGCATCGGACGAGCGCAAAGCAACAGCCAGGACAGGGGAGCGTGTTGCACCGGCGAGTACGGACAAGAAGAGGAACGAGAAGAAGACCAGGAAGAAGAGAGGAGATAGCTATTTGGATGAGTCCAACTCGGCCAATGAGGAGGCGTTCATTGATCAGTTGGAGGCAGAAGCGGAGGAGAGTGACATGGACCCGTGGGACTATGAAGAGGAGGAGGAGGACTCCGACGAGGAGATAGCACGCTTATTCGAGGAAGGGGCGGTGTCCAGTCGTCAGAGGAGGACACCGACGGCGGCGATTGCAGGGACCATGGCGGTGACAAAGACGAGGACGAACCGGAAGACGAAGACGATAGCTTCTTCGAAATATGGTCATTTATTTTATTTAGATAGATGGATTTTCACTTGTTTATGGAGGTAAAGTATCGGTGGCACGGATAGAGAGGTGGCACGAATTGACCATGCATAAAAAAAAGTGGAGAAGGGAGGGGTTATCCTGCCCGTTGGATCACATAGGATGAACAGTTAGTGGAGACGATCCGCGTGACATCTGTGTAAGCCAATTAGGGCGTAGCACCCAGAGTGTCATTACATGTGTGTTCTTTTTACTAACAAAACTAGAGTCATTGCATGTGTGTCATTTTCACAACCCACATATGGAACCACCAGAGTTATTGCATTTGTGTTCTTTTCACAGACCATATATGGATCAACTAGCGTCATTGCATATGGATCCACCAGTAACATTGAAATGTGTGTTCTATTCAGAGACCACACATGGATCCACCAGTGTCATTGCATGTATGTAGTTTTTACTAACAACAACTAGAGTCATTGCATGACTATTCTTTTCACATACCAAATATGGATCCACCAATGTCATTGCATGTATGTTCTTTCCACAAACCACACATGGATCCACCAGTGTCATTGCATGTGTGTTATTTTTACTAACAACAACTAAAGTCATTGCATGTGTGTTATTTTCACAACCCACATATGGATCCACCGGTGTCATTGCATGTGTGTTCTTCTCATTAACAACAACTAAAGTCATTGCATGTGTGTTATTTTCACTAACCCACACATGGATCCACCAGAGTCATTCATGTGTGTTCTTTTCACACACCATATATGGATCCACCAGTGTCATTGAAATGTGTGTTCTCTTCAGAGACCATACATGGATCCACTAGTGTCATTGCATGTGTGTTCTTTTTACTAACCCACATATGGATCCATCAGAGTCATTACATGTGTGTTCTCTTTAGAGACCACACATGGATCCACCAGTGTCATTGCATGTGTGATCTTTTCAGAGACCACATATGGATCCACCAGTGTCATTGAAATGTGTGTTCTCTTCAGAAACCACACATGGATCCACCAGTGTCATTGCATGTGTGTTATTTTAGTAACAACAACTAGAGTCATTGCATGTCTGTTCTTTCCATAAACGACACATGGATCAACCAAAGTCATTGCATGTGTGTTCTTTCCATAAACCACACATGGATCCACCAGAGTCATTGCATGTGTGTTCATGTCACAAACCACACATGGATCTACCAATGTCACTACATGTGTGTTCTTTCCACAAACCACATGGATCAACCAGAGTCATTGCATATGTGTTCTTTCCACAAACCACATATGGATCCACCAGAATCATTGCATGTGTGTTCATGTCACAAACCACACATGGATCCACCAATGTCACTGCATGTGTGTTCTTTTCACAAACCACATATGGATCCACCAGTGTCATTGAAATGTGTGTTCTCTTCAGAGACCATACATGGATCCACCAGTGTCATTGCATGTGTGTTCTTTTTACTAACCCACATGTGGATCCACCAGAGTCATTGAATTTGTGTTCTCTTCAGAGACCACACATGGATCCACCAGTGTCATTTCATATGTGTTCTTTTTACTAACAACAACTAGAATCATTGCATGCGTGTTATTTTCACAATCCACCTATGGATCCACCAGTGTCATTGCATGTGTGTTCTTCTCAATAACAACAACTAAATTAATTGCATGTGTGTTATTTTCACCAACCCACACATGGATCCACCAGAGTCATTGCATGTGTGTTCTTTTCACAGACCATAAATGGATCCAGCAGTGTCATTGAAATGTGTGTTCTCTTTAGAGACCATACATGGATCCACTAGTGTCACTCCATGTGTGTTCTTTTTACTAACCCACATATGGATCCACTAGAGTCATTGCATGTGTGTTCTCTTCAGAGACCACACATGGATCCACCAGTGTCATTGCATGTGTGTTCTTTTCACAGACCACATATGGATCCACCAGTGTCATTGAAATGTGTGTTCTCTTCAGAGACCACATATGCATCCACCAGAGTCATTGCATGTGTGTTCATGTCACAAACCATACATGGATCCACCAATGTCACAGCATGTGTGTTCTTTCACAAACCACATATGGATCCACCAGTGTCATTGAAATGTGTGTTCTCTTCAGAGACCATACATTGATCCACCAGTGTCATTGCACGTGTGTTGTTTTTACTAACAACAACTAGAGTCATTGCATGACTATTCTTTTCCCATACCACATATGGATGCACCAGTGTCATTTCATGTATGTTCTTTCCACAAACCACACATGGATCCACCAGTGTCATTGCATGTGTGTTCTTTTTACTAACAACATCTAAAGTCATTGCATGTGTGTTATTTTCACAACCCACATATGGATCCACCAGTGTCATTGCATGTGTGTTCTTCTCATTAACCATATCTAGAGTCATTGCATGTGTTTTTTTAAAAGACCACATATGGATCCACCTGAGTCATTGCATGTGTGTTCATGTCACAAACCACATATGGATCGACTAATGTCATTTTAATGTGTGTTCTCTTCAGAGACCATACATGGATCCACCAGTGTCATTGCATGTGTGTTCTTCTTACTAACCCACATGTGGATCCACCAAAGTCATTGCATTTGTGTTCTCTTCAGATACCACACATGGATCCACCAGTGTCATTGCATGTGTGTTCTTTTTACTAACAACAACTAGAGTCATTGCATGTGTGTTATTTTCACAATCCACCTATGGATCCACTAGTGTCATTGCATGTGTGTTCTTCTCAATAACGACAACTAAAGTCATTGCATGTGTGTTATTTTCACTAACCCACAAATAGATCCACCAGAGTCATTGCATGTGTGTTCTATTCACAGACCACATATGGATCCACCAGAGTCATTGAAATGTGTGTTCTCTTAAGTGACCATACTTGGATCCACCAGTGTCATTGCATGTGTGTTCTTTTTACTAACCCACATATGGATCCACCAGAGTCATTGCATGTGTGTTCTCTTCAGAGACCACACATGGATCAACCAGTGTCATTGCATGTGTGTTCTTTTCACAGACCACATATGGATCCACCAGTGTCATTGAAATGTGTGTTCTCTTCAAAGACCACACATGGATCCATAAGTGTCATTGCATGTGTGTTGTTTTTACTAACAACAACTAGATTCATTGCATTACTATTCTTTTCACATACCACATATGGATCCACCAGTGTCATTGCATGTATGTTCTTTCCACAAACCACACATGGATCCACTAGTGTCATTGCATGTGTGTTCTTTTTACTAACAACAAATAAAGTCATTGCATGTGTGTTATTTTCACAATCCACATATGGATCCACCAGTGTCATTACATGTGTGTTCTTCTCATTAACCATATCTAAAGTCATTCCATGTGTGTTCTTTTCACAGACCACATACGGATCCACCAGAGTCATTACATGTGTGTTCATGTCACAAACCACACATGGATCCACCAATGTCACTGCATGTGTGTTCTTTTCACAAACCACATATGGATCCACCAGTGTCATTGAAATGTTTGTTCTCTTCAGAGACCATACATGGATCCACCAGTTTCATTGTATATGTGTTCTTTTCATTAACCCACATGTGTATCCACCAGAGTCATTGCATTTGTCTTCTCTTCAGAGACCACACATGGATCCACCAGTGTCATTTCATGTGTGTTCTTTTCACAGACCACATATGGATCCACCAGAGTCATTGAAATGTGTGTTCTCTTCGGAGACCACACATGGATCCACCAGTGTCATTGCATGTGTTTTGTTTTTACTAACAACAACTAGAGTCATTGCATGACTATTCCTTTCACATACCACATATGGATCCACCAGTGTCATTGCATGTATGTTCTTTCCACAAACCACACATGGATCCACCAGTGTCATTGCATGTGTGTTCTTTTTACTAACAACAACAAAAGTCATTGCATGTGTGTTATTTTCACAATCCACATATGGATCCACCAGTTTCATTAGATGTGTGTTCTTCTCATTAACCATATCTAGAGTCATTGCATGTGTGTTCTTTTCACAGACCACCTATGGATCCACCAGAGTCATTGCATGTGTGTTCATGTCACAAACCACACATGGATCGACCAATGTCACTGCATGTGTGTTCTTTTCACAAACCACATATGGATCCACCAGTGTCATTGAAATGTGTGTTCCCTTCAGAGACCATACATGGATCCAACAGTGTCATTGTATGTGTGTTCTTTTTACTAACCCACATGTGGATCCACTAGAGTCATTGCATTTGTGTTCTCTTCAGAGACCACACATGGATCCACTAGTGTCATTTCATGTGTGTTCCTTTCACATACCACATATGGATCCACCAGAGTCATTGAAATGCGTGTTCTCTTCAGAGACCACACATGGAGTCATTTCTTGACTGTTCTTTTCACAGACCATATATGGGTCCACCAGAGTTTATTGCATGTGTGTTCTCTTCACAGACCACACATGGATACACCGGTGTCATTGCATGTGGTTCCACCAGAGTTCATTGCATATGTGTTCTCTCTTCAGAGCCCACACATGGATCAACCAGTTTCATTGCATGTGTTTTATTTTTACTAACAACAACTAGAGTCATTGCATGTGTGTTATTTTCACAATCCACCTATGCATCCACCAGTGTCATTGCATGTGTGTTCTTCTCAATAACCACAGCTAGATTCATTGCATGTGTGTTCTATTCACATACCACACATGGATCCACCATAGTCATTGCATGTGTGTTCGTTTTACTAACAACACCTAGAGTCATTTCATGACTATTCATTTCACAGACCACATATGGATCCACCAGAGTCATTGAAATGTGTGTTCTCTTCAGAGACCACACATGGATCCACCAGTGTCATTGCATATGTGTTCTTCTCAATAACCACAACTAAAGTCATTGCATGTGTGTTATTTTCACAACCCACATATGGATCCACTAGAGCCATTGCATGTGTGTTCCTTTCACATACCATATATGGATCCACCAGTGTCATTGTAATGTGTGTTCTCTTCAGAGACCACATAAGGATCCAGCAGTGTCATTGCATGCGTGTTGTTTTGACTAACAACAGAGTCATTGCATGACTATTCTTTTCACATACCACATATGGATCCACCAGTGTCATTGCATGTATGTTCTTTCCACAAACCACACATGGATCCACCACTGTCATTGCATGTGTGTTCTTTTTACTAACAACTAAAGTCATTGCATGTGTTTTATTTTCACAACCCACATATGGATCCACCAGTGTCATTGCATGTGTGTTCTTCTCATTAACCATATCTAGACTCATTGCATGTGTGTTCTTTTCATAGACCACATATGGATCCACCAGAGTCATTGCATGTGTGGTCATGTCAAAAACCACACATAGATCCACCAATGTCACTACGTGTGTGTTCTTTTCACAAACCACATATGGATCCACCAGTGTCATTGAAATGTGTGTTCTCTTCAGAGACCACACATGGATCCACCAGTGTCATTGCATGTGTGTTCATTTTACTAACCCACATGTGGATCCACCAGAGTCATTGCATTTGTTTTCTCTTCAGAGACCACACATGGATCCACCAGTGTCATTTCATATGTGTTCTTTTCACAGACCACATATGGATCCACCAGAGTCATTGAAATGTGTGTTCTCTTCAGAGACCAAACATGGAGTCATTTCATGACTATTCTTTTCACAGACCATATATGGGTCCACCAGAGTTCATTGCATGTGTGTTCTTTTCAGAGACCACACATGGATACACTAGTGTCATTGCATGCGGTTCCACCAGAGTTCATTGCATGTGTGTTCTCTCTTGAGAGACCACACATGGATCAACCAGTGTCATTGCATGTGTTTTCTTTTTACTAACAACAACTAGAGTCATTGCATGTGTGTTATTTTCACAACCCCCCTATGGATCCACCAGTGTCATTGCATGTGTGTTCTTCTCAATAACCACAGCTAGAGTCATTGCATGTGTGTTCTTTTCACAGACCATACATGGATCCACCATATTCATTGCATGTGTGTTCTTTTTACTAACAACACGTAGAGTCATTTCATGACTATTCTTTTCACAGCCCACATATGGATCCACCAGAGTCATTGAAATGTGTGTTCTCTTCAGAGACCACACATGGATCCACCAGTGTCGCTACATGTGTGTTCTTCTCAATAACCACAACTAAAGTCATTGCATGTGTGTTATTTTCACAACCCACATATGGATCCACCAGAGTCATTGCATGTGTGTTCTTTTCACAGACCATATATGGATCCACCAGTGTCATTGAAATGTGTGTTCTCTTCACAGACCATACATGGATGCACTAGTGTCATTGCATGTGTGTTATTTTTACTAACAACAACTAGAGCCATTGCATGTGTGTTCTTTCCACAAACCACACATGGATCAACCAGAGTCATTGCATGTGTGTTCTTTCCACAAACCACACATGGATCCACAGAGTCATTGCATGTGTGTTCTTTTTACTAACAACAGCTAAAGTCATTGCATGTGTGTTATTTTCACAACCCACATATGGATCCACCACTGTCATTTCATGTGTGTTCTTCTCATTAACCATATCTAGAGTCATTCAATGTGTGTTCTTTTCATAGACCACATATGGATCCACCAGAGTCATTGCATTTGTGTTCAGATGGATCCACCAATGTCACTTCATGTGTGTTCTTTTCACAAACCACATATGGATCCACCAGTGTCATTGAATTGTGTGTTCTCTTCAGAGACCATACATGGATCCACCAGTGTCATTGCATGTGTGTTCTTTTTACTAACCCACATGTGGATCCACCAGAGTCATTGCATTTGTGTTCTCTTCAGAGACCACACATGGATCCACTAGTGTCATTTCATGTGTGTTCTTTTCACAGACCACATATGGATCCACTAGTCATTGAAATGTGTGTTCTCTTCAGAAACCACACATGGATCCACCAGTGTCATTTCATGTGTGTTCTTCTCAATAACCACAACTAAATTCATTGCATGTATGTTATTTTCACAACCCACATATGGGTCCACCAGAGTCATTGCATGTGTGTTCTTTTCACAGACCATATATGGATCCACCAGTGTCATTGAAATGTGTGTTCTCTTCAGAGACCACACATGGATCCACTAGTGTCATTGCATGTGTGTTATTTTTACTAACAACAACTAGATTCATTACATGTATGTTCTTTCCACAAACCACACATGGATCAACCAGAGTCATTGCATGTGTGTTCTTTCCACAAACCACACATGGATCCACAGAGTCATTGCATGTGTGTTCATGTCACAAACCACACATGGATCCACCAATGGCACTGCATGTGTGTTCTTTCCACAAACCACATGGATCAACCAGAGCCATTGCATATGTGTTCCTTCCAAAAACCACACATGGATCCACCAGAGTCATTGCATGTCACAGACCACACATGGATCCACCAATGTCACTGCATGTGTGTTCTTTTCACAAACCACATATGGATCTACCTGTGTCATTGAAATATGTGTTCTCTTCAGAGACCATACATGGATCCACGAGTGTCATTGCATGTGTGTTCTTTTTACTAACCCACATGTGGATCCACCAGAGTCATTGCGTTTGTGTTCTCTTCAGAGACCACACATGGATCCACCAGTGCCATTTCATGTGTGTTCTTTTCACAGACCACATATGGATCCACTAGTGTTATTGAAATGTGTGTTCTTTTCAGAGACCACACATGGATCCACCAGTGTCATTGCATGTGTGTTGTTTTTACTAACAACAACTAGAGTCATTGCATTACTATTCTTTTCAAATACCACATATGGATCCACCAGTGTCATTGCATGTATGTTAGTTCTACAAACCACACATGGATCCACCAGTGTCATTGCATGTGTGTTCTTTTTACTAACAACAACTAAAGTCATTGCATGTGTGTTATTTTCACAACCCACATATGGATCCACCAGTGTCATTGCATGTGTGTTCTTCTCATTAACCATATCTAGAGTCATTGCATGTGTGTTCTTTTCACAGACCACATATGGATCCACCAGAGTCATTGCATGTGTGTTCATGTCACAAACCACATATGGATGCACCAATGTCACTACATGTGTGTTCTTTTCACAAACCACATATGGATCCACCAGTGTCATTGAAATGTGTGTTCTCTTCAGAGACCATACATGGATCCACCAGTGTCATTGCATTTGTGTTCTTGTTACTAACCCACATGTGGATCCACCAGAGTCATTACATTTGTGTTCTCTTCAGAGACCACACATGGATCCACCAGTGTCATTGCATGTGTGTTCTTTTTACTAACAACAACTAGAGTCAATGTATGTGTGTTATTTTCACGATCCACCTATGGATCCACCAGTGTCATTGTATATGTGTTCTTCTCAATAACAACAACTAAAGTCATTGCATGTGTGTTATTTTCACTAACCCACACATGGATCCACCAGAGTCATTGCATGTGTGTTCTTTTCATAGACCATATATGGATCCACCAGTGTCATTGAAATGTGTGTTCTCTTCAAAGACCACACATGGATCCATCAGTGTCATTGCATGTGTGTTCTTTTTACTAACCCACATATGGATCCACCAGAGTCATTGCATGTGTGTTCTCTTCAGAGACCACACATGGATCCACCAGTGTCATTGCATGTGTGTTCTTTTCACAGACCACATATGGATCCATCAGAGTCATTGCATTTGTGTTCTCTTTAGAGACCACACATGGATCCACCAGTGTCATTACATGTGTGTTCTTTTTACTAACAACAACTAGAGTCATTGCATGTGCGTTATTTTCAAAATCCACCTATGGATCCACCAGTTTCATTGCATGTGTGTTCTTCTTAATAACAACAACTAAAGTCATTGCATGTGTGTTATTTTCACTAACCCACACATGGATCCACCAGAGTCATTGCATGTGTGTTCTTTTCACAGACCATATATGGATCCACCAGTGTCATTGAAATGTGTTTTCTCTTCAGAGACCATACATGGATCCACCAGTGTCATTGCATGGGTGTTCTTTTTACAAACCCACATATGGATCCACCAAAGTCATTGCATGTGTGTTCTCTTCAGAAACCACACATGGATCCACCAGTGTCATTGCATGTGTGTTCTTTTCACAGACCATATATGGATCCACCAGAGTCGTTGCATTTGTGTTCTCTTCAGAGACCACACATGAATGCACTAGTGTCATTGCATGTGTGTTCTTTTTACTAACAACAACTAGTCATTACATGTGTGTTAGTTTCACAATCCACCTATGGATCCACCAGTGTCATTGCATATGTGTTCTTATCAATAACAAAAACTTAAGTCATTGCATGTGTGTTATTTTCACTAACCCACACATGGATCCACCAGTGGCATTGCATGTGTGTTCTTTTCACAAACCACATATGGATCCACCAGTGTCATTGAAATGTGTGTTCTCTTCAGAGACCACACATGGATCCACTAGTGTCATTGCATGTGTGTTATTTTTACGAACCACAACTAGAGTCATTGCATGTGTGTTCTTTCCACAAACCACACATGGATCAACTAGAGTCATTGCATGTGTTTTCTTTCCACAAACCACACATGGATCCACCAGAGTCATTGCATGTGTGTTCTTTTTACTAACAACAACTAAAGTCATTGCAAATGTGTTATTTTCACAACCCACATATGGATCCACCTATGTCATTGCATGTGTGTTCTTCTCATTAACAATATCTAGAGTCATTGCATGTGTGTTCTTTTCACAGACCATATATGGATCCACCAGAGTCATTGCATGTGTGTTCATGTCACAAACCACACATGGATCCACCAATGTCACTGCATGTGTGTTCTTTTCACAAACCACATATGGATCCACCAGTGTCATTGAAATGTGTGTTCTATTCAGAGACCATACATGGATCCACCAGTGTCATTGCATGTGTGTTGTTTTTACTAACAACAACTAGAGAGAGAATATCCAGTGCTACCACCCCTTCGTGTGCTACCGCTTCCAAAATTCAAATTTATGCTTCAAACAATTTTGAAAAAAATTGTGGGTATTCACAAGATCCATGTCTACAATCCCTAATACTTGCATAACCAAATTCATGACACATATAGATAAACAAAAAAGACAAAATGCTATGTGAATAGTGTCATTGTATGGCATTTTGTCTTTTCGTCTTTTGTGCCACTATTCATGTTGGATTTGTCTTTTTTGTATCTTCGTGTGTGTCAAGATTTTGGTTATGCAAGTACTAGGGATAGTAGACACTGATCTTGTGAACATCCACAAAATTTTTTGAAATTTTTTAACACATAAAATTTGAATTTTATAAAGGGGGAGCACGGTAGCACCTGAGAGGGTGGGAGCACTAGATATGTTCTCAACAACTAGAGTCATTACATGACTATTCTTTTCACATACCACATATGGATCCACCGGTGTCATTGCATGTATGTTCTTTCCACAAACCACACATGGATCCACCAATGTCATTACATGTGTGTTCTTTTTACTAACAACAACTAAAGTCATTGCATGTGTGTTATTTTCACAACCCACATATGGATCCACCAGTGTCATTGCATGTGTTTTCTTCTCATTAACCATATCTAGAGTCATTGCATGTGTGTTCTTTTCACAGACCACATATGGATCCACCAGAGTCATTGCATGTGTGTTCATGTCACAAACCACACATGGATCCACCAATGTCACTGCATGTGTGTTCTTTTCACAAACCACATATGGATCCACCAGTGTCATTGAAATGTGTGTTCTCTTTAGAGACCATACATGGATCCACAAGTGTCATTGCATGTGTGTTCTTTTTACTAACCCACATGTGGATCTGATGTCTACGCACTTCTATTCTTGTAGACAGTTGTTGGGCCTCCAAGTGTAGAGGTTTGTAGAACAGCAGCAAGTTTTCCCTTTAGTGGATCACCCAAGGTTTATCGAACTCAGGGAGGAAGTGGTCAAAGGTATTCCCTCTCAAGCAACCCTGCAATCAAGATACAAGAAGTCTCTTGTGTCCCCAACACACCCAATACACTTCTCAGGTGTATAGGTGCACTAGTTCGGCGAAGAGATAGTGAAATACAAGTGGTATAGATAATTATAAGTGGTAATGGTGATAGAAAACAGCATGATGGCGTGGAAAAGACTAAAGGCAAACTAAAATAAAGATAGAACCAAGCAAACATGTAACAGATCTAGTAGCAAACGATGTTTCAATGCTTAGAAACAAGGCCTAGGTATCATACTTTCGCTAGCGAACACTCTCATATAAATATCTTCTCTTCATGATACTACTCTTAACTACTCTCCGGTTGGACACTCTAATCGATGGTAGGGCTATAACAACACACCTCAAAGTTCATCTTTCCCATCTAGATAACCCCACACTATCACCTTGAGTACTAGATGAGTCCAACAAACACCACAATTTCATAAAGACATCCAACTCCAAATATAACTCATAACAAGTAATTTTAATCTCTAGCCTAAGTGCCACCATGGTGTGCATGCTTTCACTTTCACACACATGGGGAGAGCAGAGATCTATTAAAGCACTTGAGTAGCAAGGTAGATCTACTTGATTACAAAGCTCATGATCACAATATGATCATGCATAGAGAGAGAGATGAACACATAGCTACCGGTAGAACCCTTAGCCTCGAGAGAGAACAACTCCCTCCTCATCATGGGAATCAGCAATGGTGATGGAGATGGTGGTGGAGATCGATGGAGATGGCTCCGGGGGCACTTCCCTGTCCCGGCAGGGTACCGGAACAGAGACTTTCTGTCCCCCGAATCTCCCCTTTGGTGGCAGCGGTGCTGCGGAACTTTTCGTGGATTTATGATTGACTCTCTAGGGTTTTTGCCTCGGCAGGAATATATAGGCGAAGGAGGCAAGGTCGGTGACCATCCAGGGGGCCCACACCATGCCCTGGCGCGGCCTGGGGGTACCCGCGCCGGGGGTGGTGTGGCCAGGCCCTGGCCCTCCTCCTTCTTGTATTCTGGCTCCGTGAGTCTTCTAGTAAAATAGGAACTTTGGCTTTTGTCCCGTCCAATTCCGAGAATATTCATTTTCTAACTTTCCTGGAACCAAAAACAGCAGAAACAGGCAGTTGGCACTCTGGCTCTTGTTAATAGGTTAGTCCAAGAAATCATATGAAAAGTACTCCAAAGTGTGGACAAAACATAAGAAAGTAGATAAAACCATGCATGGAACATCAAAAAAATTATAGATACATATGCAATGTATCAACATCCCCAAGCTTAACTCCTGCTCGTCCTCGAGTAGGTAAGTGATAAAAAGAAAGAATAATTTTTGAGGTGACATGCACCATCATAAACTTGTAAAACACTCAAAGCTGGGATCATAGTACTTCATCATAACATGAAAGACAAAGAAACTATGTTGCAACATGAAAAGGCACAAACAAAAGATTCATGAATAACAATGCTTTGCAAGACGTTTGTTTGTTTCACATAAAGAAAACATAGCATAATAGTATTCAGCTTGTCCCTCATAGAGTAGCAAACATAAATGCATAGGACACCTTCAAAGTTCATAAGAGTGACTAGATACAAGTAGTTTAAAACAAGCAATATCAAAGCTATGCATCAATCAACAAGTCTTGGGACAATGCACTTAGAACTAAGAATGGCCACTATGCTCTCAAAGTAGGTGCATAAAGATAGAAGGTGGAGACTCAATATAATGGTGGAAGAAAGGCCTTCATAGAAGGAAGCATGGATTCAAGATTCATAAAGAGCTTCCAAAAATTATGGTACTTATAGCTGTCAGCTCTCATTGCCCCTATCATAAGCATCTTGAAGGTGATTAAGGTTAAAGTGAACAAATTATGGTGTACATGCTTGACGAAGTATAAGTTAGAAATACGAGGGCCGCTCCTCATGCTACTCAAGTTTAGTCACCGGTAAATTCTTGTCATTGTAAGTACATGTGTATCATAGAGAACCGCCAACGGGGTACCCCTTGCCCGATGATATGGAAGAATCCCCATATAAAAATGACAAGGCAAGCAGACAACGAGCATCTCAGCAATCTTCTTATTTACCATGGGAAAATGGTGCTTTTTTCTCTCTTTCCTCTTTTCATAATCTCTTTTTTTTCTTTTTCTCTTTTTTCTCAATATAGGACTCTTTTTTTATAAGAAGAATGCTTCATAGACAGCTCATTATGGTTACGCTGCAGGTTTCCACCATGTTAGCATGGATTAGACCAGCGGTCCAGGCGTTTCTCTAACACATATACATAACTCCATGGACTTACAAGCTCCCCTTTCATTTCACAGCGACGACATCCATAGACAAAAGAGCATGATATCAACTAGGTACAAAGTACCAGTGCAATGTTGAAAGCATTCCCGATGACAGCATGATTCTGCTAATTCCCAACAAATAAGTGCAAGCATATACAACATAGACGACACAATGGTTCAAGTTTATTAAGGGCAAGAAAAGTAAAGTGTGCCATCAAGTTCGTGAGAGCTTTAATCACTAGTTTTCTCATAACAAGTTTAATTTGGAAGGTAAACAAAAGCATGAATATACTTGGAATAGCAAATGCTAATAGGTAGGTATGGTGGAATCTTTGGAATAACTTGGTTTTATTGGAGTTGGATACATGAGTAGAACTCATACTTGGTTATGGAGGCTAGCAAAAGACTGGGAGCGACAAACTAAGAGAGCAATACTGGCCATAATCATGCAGAGCGACAAAACATCATTGATCAAAGCATAAAGTGATACTACAAGTTGAAAACTAAAGGATTATAAAGGCTATGGTGACTTAAGATAGTCATAACATGGTGTGAGCATGCGCCAAGTCAACCCAAATAAAACATCAAAGGAGAATACCACAATACCATGAATATGCTAAAACAACACATGATCCTTCCAAGGCACATTAAGCAATCTCAATTGTTTATAACAAGTCATGCTACAGCAAAGAATACTAAGCATAAAGCCAAAACAATATCAAGCATGGCATGACAAAGCATAGGCCACAGTCAAAAACAAGCTCTCTTTAACACTTAAGCATGAACTTTCCTACTCTTTTCCAATCCAAACCAAACTATTTAAAAAACCAATGCATGAAAGAGGGGGTCCAACCAATTTATTCAGAAAACTAAGAAAACAAAGCAAACTAAAAACCAAAACAAAAACGAAAAAGAAGACGCTCCAAGAACAACACAACTGTGCATGAAACAATAAAAATGAAGTGTTTGGAGAAATCTGAGATTTTTATTGATGAAGAAGGGGATGCCTTGGGCATCCCCAAGCTTTGACGCTTGTACTTCTTGAATATTTATTGGGGTGACATGCGTGGCATCCCCAAGCTTGAGTGTTAGTCCATCCTTCATCTCATTACTCATTCCTTCCATACACCTGAAATTTTCCTTCATACAAAACTTCACACAATCTTTATTGCCAACATTAGTGCACTCAAGATAATAAGTCATTAGGTTCAGTTTCAACACCAATAAACTTCCATTAGAACACTAGCTACTTTAGCACTTCCCTCAAAAAGCTCAATCCCCCAAAACAACTCAAAAAGGAACCAACAAGAAGCAAATGCAGAAAATGGCAGAAATCTGTCAAAACAGACCAGCAGGTAAAAACGAATTTTTTAGAAGACCTTCTGTTGCTCAAATCAAAAAGTGATAAACTAATGAAAGTTAGATAACAACCTGAGGCAGAAGCACAAAAAGTTACGCCTCAAAAGGACGTACAGATTTTACACGAATTTTAACGGTGAAGAATAGAAATCTGTTTCAGGACAGCAACTTTCCCAAGCATTACTTCTCTCTCATTAGAGGTTACTCTTGGCACAAAAAGCAAATAAAAAGGATAAGGAGCGGTTATTACAGAAGTAATAACTTCCAAGACTCATCTAAAACTTTCGGGTTATCTCCCAATAAGTACTTTTCTTTAACGCCTTTAAGTTAGGCATGATAGTTTGAGAAGATGCTCACATAGGAAATATGAATTGAAGTAAAAGAGAGCATCAAGAAGCAAATTCAAAACACATTTAAGTCTAATCCACTTCCTATGCATAGGAATCTTGCAAAGAAACAAGTCATGAAAGCACAAAGCAACAAGCATAGGAAAGCAAAACAAGTGCAACTTCAAGACTTTCAACATAAAGAGGGGAAACTTAATATTATTGAGATGCATAAAACCATGTTTACCTCTCTCATAATAACTTTCAGTAGCATCATGAATAAAATTAACAATATAACTATTACATAAAACATTCTTATCATGAGCCACATGCATAAAAGAATTAATACTCTCCACATAAACATAGTCATTCTTATTAATTGTAGTGGGAGCAAATTCAACAAAATAGCTATCATTATTATTCTCATCACCATAATCATCAAATATAGGAGGCATATTGTAATCATAATTAATTTTCTCCTGAATAGTAGGTGGACTAAAAATATCATATTCATCCTTGTAATCATCATATATTGGAGGTTTGGTATCATCATAAGCAATAGAATCCAAAGTTGGGGAACTAAAAAGATCATTTTCATAAAAACTAGCTTCCCCAAGCTTAAACTTTGCCATAGCATTAGCAATAATGGTGTCCAAAGAATTCATACTAACAACATTGCTATTAGTATGCAAATAAAGTTCCATAGGTTTTTTAATTTTCTCTTCAAACACTTCATCTCCTAACTCAAGAGAAATACCATAAAGCTCTCTAACTTTTTTGTTGTTTTCCATTAAGCCTAACTAGTGAAAACAAGAAACAAAAAGACAAAATTGCAGAATCTAAAGGAAATAACTTCGAGCACTCACACCGGAGGATGTGAGTACCTTTTATACCTCCCAACGGCGCCAGAAAATAGCTTGATGTCTACGCACTTCTATTCTTGTAGACAGTTGTTGGGCCTCCAAGTGCAGACGTTTGTAGAATAGCAGCAAGTTTTCCCTTAAGTGGATCACCCAAGGTTTATCGAACTCAGGGAGGAAGTGGTCAAAGGTATTCCCTCTCAAGTAACCCTGCAATCAAGATACAAGAAGTCTCTTGTGTCCCCAATACACCCAATACACTTGTCAGGTGTATAGGTGCACTAGTTCGGCGAAGAGATAGTAAAATACAAGTGGTATAGATAATTATAAGTGGTAATGGTGATAGAAAATAGCTTGATGGCATGGAAAAGACTAAAGGCAAACTGAAATAAAGATGGAAGCAAGCAAACATGTAACAGATCTAGTGGCAAACGGTGTTTCAATGCTTAGAAACAAGGCCTAGGGATCATACTTTCGCTAGTGAACACTCTCATATAAATATCTTCTCTTCATGATACTACTCTTAACTACTCTCCGGTTGGACACTCTAAACGATGGTAGGGCTATAACAGCACACCTCAAATTTCATCTTTCCCATCTAGATAACCCCACACTATCACCTTGAGTACTAGATGAGTCCAACAAACACCACAATTTCATAAAGACATCCAACTCCAAATATAACTCATAACAAGTAATTGTATTCTCTAGCCTAAATGCCACCATGGTGTGCATGTTGTCACTTTCACACACATGGGGAGAGCAGAGATCTATTAAATCACTTGAGTAGCAAGGTAGATCTACTTGATTACAAAGCTCATGATCACAATATGATCATGCATAGAGAGAGAGATGAACACATATCTACCGGTAGAACCCTTAGCCTCGAGAGAGAACTACTCCCTCCTCATCATGGGAATCAGCAATGGTGATGGAGATGGTGGTGGAGATCGATGGAGATGGCTCTGGGGGACTTCCTCGTCCCGGCAGGGTGCCGGAACAGAGACTTTCTCTCCCCGAATCTCCCCTTTGGTGGCGGCGGTGCTGTGGAACTTTTCGTGGATTTCTGATTGACTCTCTAGGGTTTTTGCCTCGGGAGGAATATATAGGCGAAGGAGGCAAGGTCGGTGTGGCCAGGGGGTACCCGCGCCTGGGGGTGGTGTGGCCAGGCCCTGGCCCTCCTCCATCTCGTATTCTGGCTCTGTGAGTCTTCCGGTAAAATAGGAACTTTGGCTTTTTCCCGTCCAATTCCGAGAATATTCATTTTCTGACTTTCCTGGAACCAAAAACAGCAGAAAACAGGAAGCTGGCATTATGGCTCTTGTTAATAGGTTAGTCCATTAAATCATATGAAAAGTACTCCAAAGTGTGGACAAAACATAATAAAGTAGATAAAACCAAGCATGGAACATCAAAAATTATAGATACATTTGCAATGTATCAGGATCCACCAGAGTCATTGCATTTGTGTTCTCTTCAGAGACCACACATGGATCCACCAGTGTCATTTCATGTGTGTTCTTTTCACAGACCACATATTGATCCACCAAAGTCATTGAAATGTGTGTTCTCTTCAGAGACCACACATGGAGTCATTTCATGATAGTTCTTTTCACAGACCATATATGGGTCCACCAGAGTTTATTGCATGTGTGTTCTCTTCACAGACCACACATGGATCCACCAGTGTCATTGCATGTGGTTCTACCAGAGTTCATTGCATGTGTGTTCTCTCTTCAGAGACCACACATGGATCAACCAGTGGCATTGCATGTGTTTTCTTTTTACTAACAACAACTAGAGTCATTGCATGTGTGTTATTTTCACAATCCACCTATGCATCCACCAATGTCATTCCATGTGTGTTCTTCTCAATAACCACAGCTAGAGTCATTGCATGTGTGTTCTTTTCATAGACCACACATAGATCCACCACACTCATTGCATGTGTGTTCTTTTTACTAACAACACCTGGAGTCATTTCATGACTATTCTTTTCACAGACCACATATGGATCCACCAGTCATTGAAATGTGTGTTCTCTTCAGAGACCACACGTGGATCCACCAGTGTCATTGCATGTGTGTTCTTCTCAATAACCACAACTAAAGTAATTGCATGTGTGTTATTTTCACAACCCACATATGGATCCACCAGAGTCATTGCATGTGTGTTCTTTTCACAGACCATATATGGATCCACTAGTGTCATTGAAATGTGTGTTCTCTTCAGATACCACACATGGATCCACCAGTGTCATTGTATGTGTGTTATTTTTACTAACAACAACTAGAGTCATTGCATGTGTGTTCTTTCCACAAACCACACAAGGATCAACCAGAGTCATTGCATGTGTGTTCTTTCCACAAACCACACATGGATCCACCAGAATCATTGCATGTGTGTTCATGTCACAAACCACACATGGATCCACCAATGTTACTACATGTGTGTTCTTTCCACAAACCACATGGATCAACCAGAGTCATTGCATATGTGTTCTTTCCACAAACCACACATGGATCCCCCAGAGTCATTGCATGTGTGTTAATGTCACAAACCACACATGGATCCACCAATATCACTGCATGTGTGTTCTTTTCACAAACCACATATGGATCCACCAATGTCATTGAAATGTGTGTTCTCTTCAGAGACCATACATGGATCCACCAGTGTCATTGCATGTGTGTTCTTTTTACTAACCCACATGTGGATCCCCTAGAGTCATTGCATTTGTGTTCTCTTCAGAGACCACACATGGATCCACCAGTGTCATTTCATGTGTGTTCTTTTCACAGACCACATATGGATCCACCAGTGTCATTGAAATGTGTGTTCTCTTCAGAGACCACACATGGATCCACCAGTGTCATTGCATGTGTGTTGTTTTTACTAACAATAACTAGACATGGATCCACCAGTGTCATTGCATGTATGTTCTTTCCACAAACCACACATGGATCCACCATTGTCATTGCATGTGTGTTCTTTTTACTAACAATAACTAAAGTCATTGCATGTGTGTTATTTTCACAACCCACATATGGATCCACCAGAGTCATTGCATGTGTGTTCTTTTCACAGACCATATATGGATCCACTAGTGTCATTGCATGTAGGTTCTTTCCACAAACCACACATGGATCCACCAGTGTCATTGCATGTGTGTTCTTTTTACTAACAACAACTAAAGTCATTGCATGTGTGTTATTTTCACAACCCACATATGGATCCACCAGTGTCATTGCATGTGTGTTCTTCTCATTAACCATATCTAGAGTCATTGCATGTGTGTTCTGTTCACAGACGACATATGGATCCACCATCGTCATTGAAATGTGTATTCTTTCATTATTTTCAACGACAGCCGTTAGCCATAAACAATGGGGACGCAGAGCTAACCAGCAACTGCTCCGGGCTTCTAGAAGACCCGATCCCCGATTGTTAGGCGCCGTTGGATCAGGGTGCATGGATGATAAGGATGTCCTTTGCGAGGGCGATCCGTGAGAAGTCTGTTCTACGAACTGATTGGCAGTGGCAACGACGCTGGGCCTACGTCCTTACCCTTATCCCCTTAACCTCGGGGTTGAAGCTCAGATCGTGTTCCTTCATCGCCATGGAGAGGGAGAGGCCCAAACTCAGCTTGCATGAGGCTCAGATGTTCGCCCACTATGACATACTCGCGCCACCGTTCGCGAGGCTTCCGGACGGCTTCGAGCTCAGCTATGCCGGGGTTCTTGTCGTGCCGCTCTAGCGTGACAACGTGTTGGCGAGGCAGATCGAGGAGCGCCACCGCCAGTTGCCGGAGCAGAAGAGGGCAATGGCACGGTACTCGCGCACGAGCTCGTACTGGCGAAAGTTGTTCAAGAAGGAGCGGGATGCGTTGATTGAGCTGTGCGGAACCCACCGGTGGGAGATCCACCCGGATCTGCACAACCGAAGGAGGCGGCAAAGTGCTCGGGCGTCGACCTCCATCGGCTCGATGCGGCGCGCCGTGAAGAAACCATGAGGAGGAGGAAAGCTGTCGGGAACATCGGCATTGATTCCGATGCGAAGGAGGATGGTGGCGACGTAGACAATGTCGTCGATGATGGAGACTGCGGGAGCGTCATAGTCGATTAGGGCCACTTAAGCATAAATTAAATCTATATATGGTATCTTAATGCCCTCTTTGGATCTGGGTCACTTGAGTCATAGTAGATTATCGTCATAATTTATATATATGTTGGCTATTTTTTAGTTGTCTTTGTCTTTGAAACTAGTCGAAACTCATCTGATCCTGAAAATAAAGTTCGCGCGTTCCTGGCATATCGGATGGGACAATACGCTGACTCTGCTCCCAGCACTTGATGGCATAGCCATAATTTGGAGTGCGCCAGAGGAGAAGGGATCGAGCATGTTGTAATAGTGTACTACTCCTGTCCAGATATAACTGACTTAATTTTTTTAATATTTAATAAATGCGTCTATACCCAAAACATGTCTAGATATATGTTTTAGGTTTCTCTGTCTTTCAAACTAATCAAAAGTCGTCAAATTCTGAACAAACAAAGTCATTGCATTCACATCTGATGGGACAATACGCTGACTCTAGTACTTGATGGCACAGCCATAATTCTGGAGTGCGCCTGAGGATATGGGAATCCAAGGGAGATGGGAACTAGTAGCTGCGTCCATACACAGGTAAACAATTAATGTAATAATATTTAAAAAATTGTAATCTAGTCCACATGACCCCATCACAGACACGTTGCACGTGCCAGATATAAATAAAGACGACACGACTAGTTTAGTTTCAATGATATAATTCAACATACGATGTTATTGTGCCCACGCATTAGTCTGCTATCCCACGATGCATTAAGCATTGGTTGATGAGGATAAAAAATGATAAACTGGCAAATAAAACAATTTTTAAGCTTACCTTTCATCTGGGGAATCGTACAAAGATGAAATTGACAGGGATTTATTATTTCTCCTGCAGTTAGCCGAAAGATCCTCAAGAACATCCTCAATCACCCCTGCAACTTCTTCATATTCTAATACACCTCCATTATTTGCCATTTCCTCCCTGTTCCGCTTACCCTTTTGTTTGTTTTCACACCCTTTTCTCGTCGGCACCTCCACTTCTTCATAAATTGGCTGCTTACGTACATTTTCCTCCGAGTGCTCATCACCGTTTTCCTCCACCTGCTGCACTTCCTCAAGTTCTTCGTCTTCCCGCTGTTCTTCCTCCAGTTCTGGCTGAGAAGCCTCATTTTCTGCCACCGGGGTGTGAACAGGGACAATATCATGTGTAACTGGGTTTTTGCACAACCTCTTGATATGGCCGAATCCGGCACAATGTTTGCATTTCCTTTTCCTAGCTCCCAGTCTTGAACCTTTATCGGTGGAGGCTTCGATCCTTAGCTTTCTAGGCCTCCTAGGTGGCCTCCTAAGAACTGGTGGTTGAATTTTGAACCCTTGATCGACAATTTCCCAATCATTTTCATCGGCCATAGGTGGTACGTTTTCTGCATAAGTTGCAGCAAACTTGTCCACGGATAAATAGTTGTCGACATAGTTCTCTATTTCAGCTCTGTTACCTCTAAGCTTTAAGATGAAGTAAATTGCATGGTGACATGGCAGACCAGTAATCTGCCACTGCATGCATGAATAAGTCTTGTTTCCAATGTCTACAGTTTACGTCCTTTCACTTCCATGCTTGTATTCTGCATAAACCTCAGCCAATGTTCTGGAACTTCTGACCATCCTCATCTTTATCGTTCTCATTGCTCTGGTTCTTGCATTTAGTAACATAATCACCTTTGGAATTATTTTATGGCCTAAAAATTTTCTTGCACAAATTCTTTGCCTTAAATCTATCTTCACCATTATGCACTATCTTATTGCATCCAACAAAATAACAATTCCAAGTGTCTTCATGCCTGAAATCTTATCACTGAAACTCTCAGCCAAATTACTGCAAACAAAATCCACCTTGCTTAACTCACCAAACTTGCTTCTATCCCATAGCTTGGTGTGATGTTCTTCAAGGTATTTTTTCACCTTTGGCACTACATACATGTTCTGCAAGTAAGTAGCATGCGTGCTTGGGGTGTATGTGTATGCTGATCGCCACAAGTCCTGTTCAAAGATCTTTCCTTTGAACTTCTTTGTGAAGTTAGTAGCAAGGTGCCGCATGCATTCCCTATGCTCAACCCCTGGAAACACAGCATCAACAGCATTCTCAAGACCCTCGCATGCACCGGTGTGTATCACCAAGCCTTCAGGGTGACTAATTACTTCCCGTAGCCTCTGCATAAACCATGTCCAACTTTCATTTGATTCACCCTCAAGAACAGCATAAGCTACAGGTAGAAGCCAAATATGCGCGTCCAAAGCACAAGCAGAAGCAACATGTCCCCTGAACTTCCCTGTTAAAGAAGTTGCGCCTATTGCCAAGTATGGCCTGCAGTCGTCTAGGAACCCCTTCCAGCATGCCTTCAGGTAGACAAAACATCTCCTGAAGCATATCTTATATGCCTGCTTATACCTAACCCCCCTCGAGACCTTTTCTCTTCCTTTCACAACCTCGTAATCAATGTCAACAACACTACCATGTGATGTTTTCTCTACCTGAGCTTTGAAACTATACAACATATGAAAAATGTCATTTCACTTGCCTTGAATTAAGTCTAGAGCCATCTCCTTCCCATCAAAGACTCTGTGGTAAGGAATCAGAACGTTAATTTTTTTTCTAATCTTTGCTCTGAGTTCAGCAGGTCCAATGTTATGATCCTGCCTCACCCAAATCAAGTGGCAAAGCAATCCACTTGGTAGTCGCCGGTCTAATTTTATCACTTAAAGAAGCATTAGGGCAGTTGTGTTTCTTCGTGTTTACTTTGATATGCATTCGATAAGAATCCAAATAATTCATAGCTAGTTATCAGCAGAATAAATATGAGAAAGACTGAAACTAAATGTAGCTATTGCAACCTGAAATGGGTGTCCACCCCGCATTGGAGATGCATGCAATCTCCATTTACACACATTACTTTCCCTATAGTGCACCCTAAATCTCTTTTGGTCGCTCTTTTCAATGATAAATTTGAACCCAACTCTAATTGCATAGGTTGCAACTACATATCTGCAGTCCTCCACATTCTCAAAGACAGTCCCCTCATCAATTGTAGGATTGTCCCTGTCAAAGTGTATCACTGGCATGTCCTCGTCTTCGTCGTCGTATCTACATCCCATTTCCACATATTCACATTCCTCTTCCTCATCAGTCCCATAGTCAGGCTCAAAGTTCGAATGAACCAAATATTCCCTACTCTCCATCCTATCAGGGTCAACAGCCACGTCTGGATATGCTCTCTCATCATCATTCGCACTGCCACACATTTCAGTGCCTTCATGCTCACTTGACAAAGCATCATGCTCAAGGACAAGCTGTACAGACGTCCTGCGGTTACCAACACATATCCTTTCCATCACTACGGGACTATAAACGCTAATTGGGGTATGCAGAAAAGGAATCATAGTTCTTGCCCTTCCATGTGGACGTACGACACCTTCTCCAGGCTCCATACCTCCAAAGCTCTACACCCCGCTTCCTCTTCCCCTATTTTGTTGTCCTCTGTGCTCTCCAGACTTGAAGGAGATTCCGTGCTCTCCAGCCGCGTAGGACCCATCTCCGTGTTCTCAAGCCTCGCGGGATCCATCTTCGAGCAGGATCCGGATCACCAGCGTTGTTGGGCGCCTAACCCAGCGGCCAACTCTCGGTTTTTGTTTCCAGACGCGCCTAGGCGATGGACGGCAGCAAGGAGACAGGCGGGGAGGGAGGAGGGACATGAGGGATGGCGGGGAGGGAGGGAGTGAGGATGACCAAGGGGTGACGAGAGCGGTGCACAATGAGTGGAGTGGCGGCGGCAGGAGTAGAGCAGCGGAGCTGGTTGCAACAAAACATGGAAAATTGCACAATAATGTGTTGGTGGGCGGCACCAGCCCTCGAACTGGGACGCGCACCGTCGAAGGTGGAGGAGGCGGGCCCACTAGTCAGAAAACATGCCACCTGTCAGCGCACTATGCACGGTAGCACTTCACGGAATTTTTTAGCAGGTCCCACATGTCATTCTGTTTGATCCAAACTTGAAGTGGCAGTTCCGCTTCTTCTCCCTCGTCTCCTCGTCTCCTCACAGTGGCAGTTCCGCTTCTTCTCCCTCGCCTCCTCGTCTCCTTCCAGTGGCAGTTCCGCTTTGTCTCCCTCGTCTGTTCTCCTCTTCTTCTTCTCCTCGCAGTGGTAGTTCTTCTTTCTTCCTTGATCAAAACATTCCCACACGTTAGCCATGGCCAGTAGCCGGATGAAGAGGAACTGGTCCAATCTCCCGGCCGGCCCACTTCGCAAGATCGCCGACTTCTTGCTAGAGAAAGAGGAGTACATCGACACCTATGCTGCTTGTCGGGAAGTCTGCACCGATAGACGCCGCACTTTAAAGGTGCACGAATTCCATCTCAACAACTAGATCATGATAGATCACACACTTCTAGACGTTGGTGACTTCACCTTCCTCAACCATGCCACTGGTCGTTGCTTCAGGACGAATCTAATGGATGTCCATCGCAGGTTCACATTCACATCCAAAGATTCTATATATATATATAACATTCATTTATTGGTATTTTCCATTGTAAACATCTTAGTGCTAACTGATGCCCTCTTCTTCCAAAAGATTCTACTTCGTCGGTGTTTCTCGTGGCATCATCGTGCTTGCTCAGAGGGTGGAGTCGTACCAGATTCGGCTTGTGAACCCAATCACTCATAAGTCTAACACTGAGTTTCAAGCACACATACCATCTGATATTCTGCAATTTGTCATCGTGACGAAGTCCCCGACGATGGTGTTCGTTTGCACTGATTATCCAGATCATATTGCATGGGCGGATGAGAGCACCCCAACAGGGCAAATCAATGGATCATTTGGAGAAGGATTGTATTCGCCACCTCCTGATACACTTCTGTACTGCATGACGTCATTCCGAGGGGAAGTATATGCATTACTTGAGAATGGATACATCTTGTCGACCAACATCCAGTTAGAGCAGCACGCGAGTACTGTCACGATGACCAAAATAATTTCAGCCCCAGTCTTTGAATAGGTACGTGGAACATACAAATTTTACCTTGTGGAGTCAGATGGTGATCCGCTTCTTGTGTGGAACGAGGATTTCTCCAAAGGGCAACCGATGTTGTACCGGGTGGATACGGAGAACCGCTCTCTCGAGGCCGTCGGTGACATTGGAAGTCATGCCCTCTTTGTTGATTACAATCGGTCTATCTCCATTGACACCAGGTTACACCCCACAGTCAAACCCGGTTGCATACACTACACGAATTATATCAGACTGTACGATCATGAGGTTCAAGCCTGGGAAGAGGAACCAACAATGGTAATGCATGGCTTAAGTCTGGAACATACACCGAGGCCTTACCCTCTGGACGAGATACTGGCAGCACATTGCAGACAGAGAGAGTTCTCTGAACATGTGTTGCAGCACGCGGGAGATGACGATGATGAAATATATAGGGGAGAATGAATCCTATATTCATCCTAGGTTATTTGCTAGCATTTTCAGGTCTATTTTTTGAAGTAGAAATTTGTACTATATTTATATTATATCGATCAGCAGTATGCGTATTACCTTTCAGACAAAATTGTAATGTATTTAATTTTAGTACTTTCAGAATTCAAAGTATTTATTTTTAGTGGCTTCTTTCAGAATTCTCTGTGTTCGACAGCCGTAGCCGGCGGCGGGCATCAGCTCAGCGCCAGAATTCAGGTTCTACATGGAAAATTACACAATAATGTGTTGGTGGCCGGCACCAGCCTTTGAACGTAGGATGTGCACCGTTGAAGGTGGAGGAGGCTGGACTGTCAGTCAGAAAACATGTCATGTCGACATCCCCTGTTTCTGATGCCCTTTAAAAAAAAGAAAACACGCCACGCCACATGGTGTTTCTACAATTGACGGTACATGGTAGCATATAAATAATATCATATAAACATAAGAGCACAGTCATCAACATTTCTAAAATGAAACCCGGTCTCCTACCTGTCCTGGTACATTGCCCGATGAGGTGGATAGCCACGACCGATCTTTTTAATACGTTCGCACTCTTATGCTAAGAAGGGAAATAAAGATTGAGCAGTTAATGCAACGAGTGTCGAATTATTATCCTCTAAGGAAATGGGAGATGGTTATTTTTACGCGTGCCTGTAGTCCAAACCTACTGTCAGTCTTTCACTCCCCTTCTCCGACCAACCACAGTTCACCTTGCGCAGCTCCTCCGCACCGCACCACCTAGGGTAACATGGCCCCGCCTAAGCAGCCGCCGCCGCCACCGCGACAACCGCCGAAACTTGGGTATTTAGCCCCTCTAAGGTAGGCCATGAAGCTTACTTCAAGGCCGGTCTCCCATTGCCCTGCCAGGTGGATGATTTCCCCGAATATGCCGAATCGGCCGCGACAGCGACGACGGCGTCGTCGGTACCAGATGCGGCAAGCAAGGCCAAGAGAGCGATGTGGAGAAATCATGCGGCGGTGTTACGGCATGCTCTAGGCAGTAGGAACAAGGTACGTATCAAATCGTTCATGAGAGCATGCCGCCGAGGGTACACACCCTCGAACAGGGCAGCGCCAAGGTCTAGGAACTCTCACATCCACGCTTCGGCGCAGGCTACCTTACCGTAGTGGGGGAGGCTGGGAACATGCCATCTGTAGCAAAGTCGCTCCATCCTACGCACCGCCGGAGGCTGTACCGTGGCGGCAACCAAGCGTCTACACTCAGCATGCTAGATTGTTCGACAGCCGAAGCCGGCGGCGGGCATCAGCTCAGCGCTGGAATTCAGGTTCGAGTTCACACGAACCTACGACCCCGAGAAGGAGATGCCGAATTTCAGTTTCGAATAAATTGTTGCACCGGTGCGGATGGTCCAACTGAACCGAGACTGGCGCACGCAAATCACTCCTGCATGAACGATGCAAATTTCGTGTAGTTTGGCGGGAAGGCAATAGATCAGTTTGGGTTAAATGATCAAAGAACTTATGTCCTCTCAAGGCAATTGGCCAGCCAACATTTCTGGTGGAGATCTGTAGTTTCTTTAGTGTAGAATAGTTAAGTTCAGACTGAAGAATGGCTTTTGTAGATGAAATGTTGACGAATTGTTCTATAAACTAGTAGGAAGTTTAGCCCACTTTTATGCAGGTATAAGACCCTTTTGTATTGAAGTACTACTGTTGTAAGCAAATACTATCAAGTATCTATTTCCTTCAATTACTAGTCGTGATTAAATCCAATTAACTGGCAGTTTTTTTATCCTAGACTACTGATTTTGTGTCTGTTGTCCATGCTGTAAACCATTTTTCCTTTGTCTTGTGTTGTCTGCAAAATGGTCCTGCAGTTCAACGTGTTACAAATATAGCTACCTTGCATTTGAAGAGGAGATGGACTATATTTTCCTGGCATCCACAGATTTGACATTGCTCATTGCCAGATCACCCTCTTTTCATGAGGTTATCCTTGCTTATTCACAAAAATTATAAAGCACTGTGTTCAACTACATCGATTCAAACTATTACACACACACTATATCAAATTCATTACCCACACATACCACATCGATTCAAACTATTACACACACATACTACTTCAAACTATTACACACACGTACTACATCGATTCAAACTATTACACATTTTTAGTCGATGCTAACTTCCCGCTACGCTCTCCATACTACAAATTCTTTAGCCACACATACCACGGCAATTCACTAGAGCTCTGTCTTCACTCGAGGGAAATCAGAACCACCAGCTCGTCCAAGCCCAGTTCCTCCATCGAAACTGTGTGTGCCGTCGCCAAACGGTGGTGGTCCTGTGCCATCGATCCTTCTAGGCCAACACTGCAGGCAACGAGGACGCTTTCTGACAGCCTCTTCGGGGCCCTGAATGCCATGTACCGATTCCATAACCTCCTCCAAGTGGATGATGATCGGGTGCTTCCAGCAAAGTTGTCGCCCTGTCCTGCTTGGAATCTACACCTCGTACATCTTAGGAATGGCATCAGGATGTTTCAGCCACGCCTTTACCTTGATGACCCATTTGTCGCTCGGTGGCACGATTTCCACCAGCTCGCCGCTAAGGCTACTAGTGACCTGCTTGAGGGCCTCCGTCTCCCAAGCATCTAATGGAAGGCTATCAAAGCCGAGTTTGGAGAAGAAACGAAGCTGCCCCAAGTGATCGTCCCACCCATAGGCGTGATGCCAATGCATGAAGCTCATTTTCTCCCCGTGATACATTGCAAATGTATCTATAATTTTTGATGTCCCATGCTTGGTTTTATCTACTTTCTTATGTTTTTCCACACTTTAGAGTACTTTTCATATGATTTCTTGGAATAACCTATTAACAAGAGCCACAGTGACAGCTGCCTGTTTTCTGCTGTTTTTGGTTCCAGGAAAGTTAGAAAATGAATATTCTCGGAATTGGACGGGACAAAATCCAAAGTCAGTATTTCACCGAGGGACACACGGAGCCAGAATACAAGACGGAGAGGAGCCAGGGAAGCCACACCACCTGGCCACGCGGGCCAGGCCTGGCCGCGCCAGGGGATGGTGTGGCCAGCCCAGGAACCCCCCCGGCCTCCCCTTCCGACTATAAGTTGCCTCCGATACAGAAACCCTAAGTACCCGATCAAAATTCCACGAAAGAGTCTGTAGCCGCCGTCGTCTCTGTCCCTATATCGGGAGGGATCTAAAGCTCTTCCTGGCACCCTGTTGGAGAGGGGAATTCACCCTGGAGGCCTTCTTCATCATCATGCAAGCCTCTGGTGTGATGCGTGAGTAGTTCATCTCTGGACTACAGGTCCATGTAGTAGCTAGATGGCTGGTTCTCCTCCTTTATGCTATCATGTTTAGATCTTGTGAGCTCCGTTCATGATCAAGATCATCTATTTGTAATTCTGCATGTTGTGTTTGTGGGGATCCGATGGATATTGAGATGCTATTTTAGATTGATTATTGATTCTATCATGTCTTTGTTATTTGTGATCTTGCATGCTTTCCGTTGTTAGTAGCTATCTTGGCCAAGTAGATGCTAGCAACTCCAAGAGTTAGTATTTATGCTCGATAGTGGGTTCATGCCTCTAGTAATCTGGGGAAGTGACATAAATCCCTAAGGTACTAGATGTGTTGTTGCTACTAGGGAGAAAACAACAGTCCTTTGTTCATAGAACAATCGTATTGTTTACTTTACACGCAATTCGTAATGCAATTATCCGTTGCTTGCAACTTAATACTGGAGGGGGTTCGGATGATAACCTGAAGGTGGATTATTAGTCATAGATGCAGTTGGATGGCGGTCTATGTATAATGTTGTAATGCCCAATCAAGTCTCAAAGGAGTCAAGATGATTAGTATATGCATATTGCTTTCTCGATGTTTGTCAATTGCCCCACTGTAATTTGTTCACCCAATATGTTATCTATCTTAAGGAGAGCCACCACTAGTGAACTATGGACCCCAGTCCTTTCTTTTACAATCAATCTACAATCAACTGTTTACTGTTTTGTGTTTTCTTTCTACAAACTATTACTTTCTTCCATTCGATATGTTTAATCCTTTGTTTTCAGCAAAACCGGTGAGATTGAAAACCTCATCGTAAGTTGGGGGCAAAGTTTTGTGGGTGTGTTGTGCAGGTCTCCACATTGCTACTAGCACCGGTAGTGCGCCCTGCCAAGGCTCAGCTAGCAACACCTTTGGGGTGTTTCCTTGCTCCTACTGGATTGATAACCTTGGTTTCGTACTGAGGGAAAACTTGCTGATGTGCTCATCATACCTTCCTCTTAGGGTTCCCCAACGAGCTCGATATATTTTGGGCCATCAAGCATATTTTCTGGCGCCGTTGCCGTGGAGTCAAGGACATCTTCACAAGGGGAGTCCCTCATAACCAATCTCTTTACTTTGTTTTTTTTGTTTTGCTTAGTTTATTTCTGCTTTGTTTGCTTGTTTCTTTTATCAAAAATACAAAAAAAATAGTTCCTACTATAGTTGTTATTTTCGTTGGTCTGTTATTGTCTTGCTTTATCATGCTTTCTATGAATGGTTGGTTTCTTTGAAACTGAATCTAATTGGCAAGGTGGGTTCACGGAAGAACAAAAATATAATTATAAGGAACGCCGCTTGTCACAAAAAGGGAAACACTTATGGGAACAAATTGTATACCATTGCTAGAAATGTGTGCTCTACTTATAATGTTACTTATTGCTTTGATAAATCTTGTTGCTGCAAGAGGTATAAACACCTCCCTTTTCAATGCGAGTATAATGATGATGTTACCATATATTCTTATGTTAAGGGAAATTATGACTTTTATGATGTGGAACAAATTGAAGAATTTTTTTCTTCGAAGGGTGCATTCGAACTAGATTATTTGCTTGAAAATACTGATGATGCACCTTATAAATATGAGGTTTATGATATACTTCAATTTTGCTTTGATAATTACAAGGAAGAAAATGGCTATATTCTTGAATATCTTAATAAATGCTCTCCACCAGCGGAAGAGACTAATGCCTTGCAGGAGCCTATGGAAGAAGAGATTGCTGAAACTGGAAGCTCATTGGATGAAAAAGAGGAGGAGAGTGATGATCAAGAGGATGAAGAATGGATCTACCCATTTCTACCTTCTAATGAGAGTAACTCTTTACCCCTTACAATATTTGATTATCCCGCATGCTTACTAAAGGAGGATGAATGTTATGTTCTCGAGGATTCTTTTGAAAATGTTTATAATAAAGCTCTAGTGTTTGTAGATCATGAAAATCATGCTTTATGTGATAGTTATATTGTTGAGTTTGTTCATGAGGCTACTGAAAATTATTATGAGAGAGGAAAATATGGTTGTAAAAGTTTTCATGGTACTGAAACACCTCTCTATGTGTTGAAAGTTTTGAAGTTACTCTCATTTTATCTTCCTATGCCTCTCACTTTGTTCTTTGTGAATTTATTTGCATACAATATTCCTATGCATAGGAAGTGGATTAGACTTAAATGTGTTTTGAATTTGCTTCTTGATGCTCTCTTTTACTTCAATTCATATTTCTTATGTGAGCATCTTCTCAAACTATTATGCCTAACTTAAAGGCGTTAAAGAAAAGTACTTTTTGGGAGATAACCCAAAAGTTTTAGATGAGTCTTGGAAGTTATTACCTCTGTAATAACCTCTCCTTATCCTTTTTATTTGCTTTTTGTGCCAAGGGTAACCTCTAATGAGAGAGAAGTAATGATTGGGAAAGTTGCTGTTCCGAAACAGATTTTTGTGCTTCACCGTAACAATTCGTGTAAAATTTCTGTACGTCCTTTTGAGGAGTGAATTTTTGTGCTTCTGCCCTAGGTTGTTATCTAACTTTCGTTAGTTCAACACTTTTTGATTTGAGCAACAGAAGGTCTTCGAAAATTTCGTCTTTACCTGTTGGTCTATTTTGACAAATTTCTGCCATTATTTGCATTTGCGTCTTGTTGGTTCCTTTTTTAGTTCTTTTGGGGAATTGAGCTTTTTGAGGGAAGTGCTACAGTAGCTTGTGTTTTAATGGAAGTTTTATTGGTGTTGGAACTGAACCTAAATAATTGTTATCTTGAGTGCACTAATGTTGCTAATAAAGATTGTGTCAAGTTTTGTATGAAGGAAAAATCTCAGGTGTATGAAAGGAATGAGTAATAAGATGAAGGATGGACTAAAGCTCAAGCTTGGGGATGCCACGCATGTCACCCCAAGAAATATCCAAGAAGTACAAGCGTCAAAGCTTGGGGATGCCCAAGGCATCCCCTTCTTCATCAATAAAAATCTCAGGTTCCTTCCAAACGCTTCATTTTTATTGTTTCATGCACATTTGTGTTGTTCTTGGAGCGTCTTCTTTTTCGTTTTCATTTTGGTTTTTCGTTTGATTTGTTTTCTTAGTTTGCTGAATAAATTGGTTGGACCCCCTCTTTCATACATTGGTTTTCAAATAGTTTGGTTTGGATTGGAAAAAGAGTAGGAAAGTTCATGCTTAAGTGGTAAAGAGAGCTTGTTTTTGACTATGGCCTATGCTTTGTCATGCCATGATGGATATTGTTTTGGCTTTATGCTTAGTATTCTTTGCTGTAGCATGACTTGTTATAAACAATTGAGATTTCTTAATGTGCCTTGGAAGAATCATGCGTTGTTTTAGCATATTAAAGCATAGTATTGTGGTATTCTCCTTTGATGCTTTATTTGGGTTGACTTGGCGCATGCTCACACCATGTTATGACTATCCAAAGTCACCATATCCTTGATGATCCTTTATTTTTCAACTTGTAGTATCACTTTATGCTTTGATCAATGATGTTTTGTCGCTCTGCATGATTATGGCCATTATTGCTCTCTTAGTTTGTCGCTCCCAGTCTTTTGCTAGCCTCCGTAACCAATTATGAGTTCCACTCATGCATCCAACTCCTTAAACCAAGTTATTCCAAAGAGTCCACCATACCTACCTATTAGCATATGCTATTACAAGTATATTCATGTTTTTGTCTACCTTCCAAATTAAACTTGTTATGTGAAAATTAGTGATTAAAGCTCTCACGAACTTGATGGCACACTTTACTTTCTTGCATTTAATAAACTTGAACCATTGCGTCCATCTTTGTTGCGTATATGCTTGTGCTTTATAAGTTGGAATTAGCAGAACCATGTATCATGGGGAACGCTTTCAACATTGCACTTGTACTTTATACCCCGTTGATATCATGTTCTTTTGCTTATGGATCCCGGCGGTGTGAAATAAAAGTGGAACTTGTAAGATCATGGAGTTTGTATGTGTGTTAGAGAAACGCCTGGGCCGCTAGCCTAAGCCATGCCTAATCATGGTGGAAACTTGCAGCATCACCATAATGAGCACTCTATGAAGCATCATCAATAAAAACCTATGCAAATAGCAAATAAAAAGATCGCTGAGATGCTCATTATCTGCTTGCCTTGTCATTTGATTATGGGATAGCTCCTGTATCATGTGGAAGGGGTACCTCGTTGGCGGTTCTTTATGATACATATGTACTTACAATGACAAGAGCTTACATGTGACTAAAGTTGAGTAGCATGAGGTTCGGTCTTTGTAAGTAAGGGGCATGAGATTTCGGCTTATAACTTGTCAAGCATATCCTCTTAGTTGTGTCACTTTAACCTTAATCACCTTAAAGATGCTTATGATAGGGGCAATGAGAGCTGAAAGCTAACAAGTACCATAATTTTTGGAAGCTCTTTATGAGAACTTGAATCCCTACTTCCTTCTATGAAGGCCTTTCTTTTACTTTTATGTTGAGTCTCCACCTTCTATCTTTATGCACATACTTTGAGAGCATAGTGGCCATTCTTAGTTCTATGTGCATTGTCCCAAGACTTGTTGATTGATGCATAGCTTTGATATTGCTTGTTTTAAACTATTTGTATCTAGTCACTCTTATGAACTTTGAAGGTGTCCTATGCATTTATGTTTTGCTACTCTATGAGGGACAAGTTGAATGCCACTATGCTATGTTTTCTTTATGTGAAACAAACAAACGTCTTGCAAAGCATTGTTATTCATGAATCTTTTGTTTGTGCCTTTTCATGTTGCAACATAGTTTCTTTGTCTTATTGCTAGAACTTTATCTTTCATGTTATGATTGAAGTACTATGATCCCAGCTTTGAATGTTTTACAAATACTTTGATCAAGTTTGTGATGGTGCATGTCACCTCAAAAATTATTCTTTCTTTTTATCACTTACCTACTCGAGGATGAGCAGGAGTTAGGCTTGGGGATGTTGATACATTGCAAATGTATCTATAATTGTTTATGTTCCAGGCTTGGTTTTATCTACTTTCTTATGTTTTGTCCACACTTTGGAGTACTTTTCATATGATTTCTTGGACTAACCTATTAACAAGAGCCACAGTGCCAGCTGCCTATTTTCTGCTATTTTTGGTTCCAGCAAAGTCAAAAAATGAATATTCTCGGAATTGGACGGGAGAAAAGCCAAAGTCAGTATTTCACCGAGGGACACACGGAGCCAGAATATGAGACGGAGAGGAGCCAGGGGCGGCCACACCACCTGGCCGCACGGGTCGGGCCTGGCCGCGCCAGGGGGTGGTGTGGCCAGCCCAGGCACCCCCTCGGCCTCCCCTTCCGACTATAAGTTGCCTCTGATACAAAAACCCTAAGTACCTAATCAAAATTCCACGAAAGAGTCTGTAGCCACCGTCGTCTCTATCCCTAGATCAGGAGGGATCTGAAGCTATTCCCGGCACCCTGTCGGAGAGGGGAATTCACCACGAAGGCCTTCTTCATCATCATGCAAGCCTCCGGTGTGATGCGTGATTAGTTCATCTCTGGACTATGGGTCCATGTAGTAGCTAGATGGCTGCTTCTCCTCCTTTGTTATATCATGTTTAGATCTTGTGAGCTCCATTCATGATCAAGATCATCTATTTGTAATTCTGCATGTTGTGTTTGCGGGGATCCGATGGATATTGAGATGCTATTTTAGATTGATTATTGATTCTATCATGTCTTTGTTATTTGTGATCTTGCATGCTTTCCCTTGTTAGTAGCTATCTTGGCCAAGTGGATGCTAGCAACTCCAAGAGTTAGTATTTATGCTCGATAGTGGGTTCATGCCTCTAGTAATCTGGGGGAGTGATAGAAATCTCTAAGGTACTAGATGTGATGTTGCTACTAGGGGAGAAAACAACAATCCTTTGATCATGGAACAATCGTATTGTTTACTTTACACGCAATTCGTAATGCAATTATCCGTTGCTTGCAACTTAATACTGGAGGGGGTTCGGATGATAACCTGAAGGTGGATTATTAGTCAAAGATGCAGTTGGATGGCGGTCTATGTATAATGTTGTAATGACCAATCAAGTCTCAAAGGAGTCAATATGATTAGTGTATGCATATTGCTTTCTCGATGTTTTTCAATTGCCCTACTATAATTTGTTCACCCAACATGTTATCTATCTTAAGGAGAGCCACCACTAGTGAACTATGGACCCCGATCCTTTCTTTTACAATCAATCTACAATCAATTGTTTACTGTTTTGTGTTTTCTTTCTGCAAACTATTACTTTCTTCCATTCAATACATTTAATCCTTTGTTTTCAGCAACACCGATGAGATTGACAACCTCATTGTAAGTTGGGGGCAAAGTTCTCTGGTTGTGTTGTGCAGGTCTCCACGTTGCTACTAGCACCGGTAGTGCGCCCTGCCAAGGCTCAGCTAGCAACACCTTTGGGGTGTTTCCTTGCTCCTACTGGATTGATAACCTTGGTTTCGTACTGAGGGAAAACTTGCTGCTGTGCTCATTGATGTCTACGCACTTCTATTCTTGTAGACAGTTGTTGGGCCTCCAAGTGTAGAGGTTTGTAGAACAGCAGCAAGTTTTCCCTTAAGTGGATCCCCCAAGGTTTATCGAACTCAGGGAGGAAGTGGTCAAAGGTATCCCCTCTCAAGCAACCCTGCAATCAAGATACAAGAAGTCTCTTGTGTCCCCAACACACCCAATACACTTGTCAGGTGTATAGGTGCACTAGTTCGGCGAAGATATAGTGAAATAAAAGTTGTATGGATAATTATAAGTGGTAACAGTGATAGAAAATAGCTTGATGGCATGGAAAAGACTAAAGGCAAACTGAAATAAAGATGGAAGCAAGCAAACATGTAACAGATCTAGTAGCAAATGGTGTTTCAATGCTTAGAAACAAGGCCTAGGGGTCATACTTTCACTATTGAACACTCTCATATAAATATCTTCTCTTTATGATACTACTCTTAACTACTCTCTGGTTGGACACTCTAATCCATGGTAGGGCTATAACAGCACACCTCAAAGTAAGCCTTTCCCATCTAGATAACCCCACACTATCACCTTGAGCACTAGATGGTTCCAACAAACACCACAACTTCATAAAGACATCCAACTGCAAATATAACTCATAACAAGTATTTGTAATCTCTAGCCTAAGTGCTACCATGGTGTGCACACTGTCAACTTCACACACATGTGGAGAGCAGAGATCTATTAAAGCACTTGAGTAGCAAGGTAGATCTATAGATTACAAGCTCATGATCTCGATAAGATCATGAATAGAGAGAGATGAACACATAGCTACCGGTAGAACCCTTAGCCTCGAGAGACAACTACTCCCTCCTCATCATGGGAATCAGCAACGGTGATGGTGATGGCGGTGGAGATCGATGGAGATGGCTCCGGGGGCACTTCCCCGTCTCGGAAGGGTGCCGGAATAGAGACTTCTGTCCCCTGAATCTCCCCTTCGGTGGCGGTGGTGCTACGGAACTTTTCGTGGCTAGAGGCTGTATGATTTCGGGTTTTTGCATCAGGGGAGATATATAGGCGAAAGAGGCAAGGTCGGTGGCCGGCCAGGCGGCCCACACCATTCCCTGGCGCGGCCAGGGGGACCCGCGCCTAGGGGTGGTGTGGCCACCCTGTGGCCCCTCTCCGTCTCTCCTTCTGGCTCCATGAGTCTTCGAGGAAAATAACAACTTTGGCTTTTGTCTAGTCCAATTCCGAGAATATTGATTTTCTAACTTTCCTGGAACCAAAACCAGCAGAAAACAGGCAGCTGACACTGTGGCTCTTGTTAATAGGTTAGTCCAAGAAATCATATGAAAAGTACTCCAAAGTGTGGACAAAACATAAGAAAGTAGATAAAACCAAGCATGGAACATCAAAAATTATGGATATGTTAGCAACGTATCAACATCCCCAAGCTTAACTCCTGCTCGTCCTCGAGTAGGTAAGTGATAAAAAGAAAGAATAATTTTTGAGGTGACATGCACCATCATAAACTTGATCAAAGTATTTGTAAAACATTGATAGATGGGATCATAGTACTTCAACATAGCATGCAAGATAAAGTTCTAACAATAATACATAGCAACTATGTTGTAACATGAAAGGATACAAACAAAAGATTCATGAATAACAATGCTTTGCAAGACGTTTGTTTGTTTCACATAAAGAAAACATAGCATAGTGGCATTCAGCTTGTCCCTCATAGAGTAGCAAACATAAATGAATAGGACACCTTCAAGGTTCATAAGAGTGACTAGATACAAATAGTTTAAAACAAGCAATATCAATGCTATGCATCAATCAACAAGTCTTGGGACAATGCACATAGAACTAAGAATGGCCACTATGCTCTCAAAGTAGGTGCATAAAGGTAGAAGGTGGAGACTCAATATAAAAGTGGGAGAAAGGCCTTCATAGAAGGAAGTAGGGATTCAAGTCTCATAAAGAGCTTCCAAAAATTATGGTACTTAATAGCTTTCAGCTCTCATTTCCCCTATCATAAGCATCTTGAAGTGATTAAGGTTAAAGTGAACAAACTATGGTGTATATGCTTGACGAAGTATAAGTTGGAAATCTCATGTCCCTTAAATACGAGGGACGCTCCTCATGCTACTCAAGTTTAGTCACCGGTAAGTTCTTGTCATCGTAAGTACATGTGTATCATAGAGAACTCAACAGGTACCTTGCCCGATGATACGGAAGAATCCCCATATCAAAATGACAAGGCAAGCAGACAACGAGCATCTCAGCAATCTTCTTAATTACTATGGGAATATGGTGCTTTTTTCTCTCTTTCCTCTTTTCGTATATTTCTTTTTTTCTCTTTTTTCTCAATATCTGACTCTCTTTTTTATCAGAAGAATGCTTCATAGACAGCTCATTATGGTTACACTGCAGGTTTCCACCATGACAGCATGGATTAGACCAGCGGCCCAGGCGTTTCTCTAACACACATACATAACTCCATGGACTTTCAAGTTCCCCTTTCATTTCACACCGACGACAGCCATAGACAAAAGAGCATGATATCAACTAGGTACAAAGTACAAATGCATTGTTGTAAGCGTTCCCCATGACAGCATAGTTCTGCTAATCCTCAACAAATAAGTGCAAGCATATACAACATAGACGACACAATGGTTCAAGTTTATTAAGGGAAAGTAAAGTAAAGTGTGCCATCAAGTTCGTGAGAGCTTTAATCACTAGTTTTCTCATAACAAGTTTAATTCGGAAGGTAGATAAAAACATAAATATACTTGGAATAGCATATGCTAGTAGGTAGGTATGGTGGACTCTTTGGAATAACTTGGTTTTAGTAGTTGGATGCATGAGTGGAACTCATACTTGGTTGCGGAGGCTAGCAAAAGACTGGGAGCGACAAACTAAGAGAGCAATAATGGCCATAATCATGCAGAGCAACAAAATATCATTGATCAAAGCATAAAGTGATACTACAAGTTGAAAACTAAAGGATCATAAAGGTTTATGGTGACTTGGGATAGTCATAAAATGGTGTGAGCATGCGCCAAGTCAACCCAAATAAAGCATCAAAGGAGAATACCACTATACTATGATTTAATATGCTAAAACAACGCATGATCCTTCCAAGGCACATTAAGAAATCTCAATTGTTTATAACAAGTCATGCTACAGCAAAGAATACTAAGCATAAAACCAAAACAATATCGAGCATGGCATGACAAATCATAGGCCACCGTCAAAAACAAGCTCTCTTTACCACTTAAGCATGAACTTTCCTACTCTTTTTCCAATCCAAACCAAACTATTTGAAAACCAATGTATGAAAGAGGGGGTCCAACCAATTTATTCAGCAAACTAAGAAAACAAATCAAACAAAAAACCAAAATGAAAACGAAAAAGAAGACGCTCCAAGAACAACACAACTGTGCATGAAACAATAAAAATGAAGCGTTTGGAAGGAACCTGGGATTTTTATTGATGAAGAAGGGAATGCCTTGGGCATCCCCAAGCTTTGATGCTTGTACTTCTTGGATATTTCTTGGGGTTACATGCGTGACATCCGCAAGCTTGAGCTTTAGTCCATCCTTCATCTCATTACTCATTCCTTCCATACACCTGAAATTTTTCCATCATACAAAACTTCACACAATCTTTATTAGCAACATTAGTGCACTCAAGATAATAAGTCTTTAGGTTCAGTTCCAACACCAATAAAACTTCCATTAAAACACAAGATACTGTAGAATTTCCCTCAAAAATCTCAATTCCCCAAAGAGAACTCAAAAAGGAATCAACAAGAAGCAAATGCAAATAATGGCAGAAATCTGTCAAAATAGATCAGTAGGTAAAGACGAATTTTTTAGAAGGTCTTCTGTTGCTCAAATCAAAAAGTGTTGAACTAATGAAAGTTAGATAACAACCTGGGGAAGAAGCACAAAAATTCACGCCTCAAAAGGACGTACATAGATTTTACACGAATTTTAACGGTGAAGAACAGAAATCTGTTTCAGGACAGCAACTTTCCCAAGCATTACTTCTCTCTCATTAGAGGTTACTCTTGGCACAAAAAGAAAATAAAAAGGATAAGGAGCGGTTATTACAGAACTTCCAAGACTCATCTAAAACTTTTGGGTTATCTCCCAATAAGTACTTTTCTTTAACGCCTTTAAGTTAGGCATGATAGTTTGAGAAGATGCTCACATAGGAAATATGAATTGAAGTAAAAGAGAGAATCAAGAAGCAAATTCAAAACACATTTAAGTCTAATCCACTTCCTATGCATAGGAATCTTGTAAAGAAACAAGTCATGAAAGCACAAAGCAACAAGCATAGGAAAGCAAAACAAGTGCAACTTCAAGACTTTCAACATAAAGAGGGGAAACTTAATATTATTGAGACGCATAAAACCATGTTTCCCTCTCTCATAATAACTTTCAGTAGAATCATGAATAAAATTAACAATATAACTATTACATAAAACATTCTTATCATGAGCCACATGCATAAAAGAATTAATACTCTCCACATAAACATAGTCATTCTTATTAATTGTAGTGGGAGGAAATTCAACAAAATAGCTATCATTATTATTCTCATCACCATAATCATCAAATATAGGAGGCATATTGTAATCATAATTAATTTTCTCCTGAATAGTAGGTGGACTAAAAATATCATATTCATCCTTGTAATCATCATATATTGGAGGTTTGGTATCATCATAAGCAATAGAATAGCTATCTTCCAAAGCTGGGGAACTAAAAAGATCATTTTCATAAAAACTAGCTTCCCCAAGCTTAAACTTTTCCATAGCATTAGCAATAATGGTGTCCAAAGAATTCATACTAACAACATTGCTATTAGCATGCAAATAAAGTTCCATAGGTTTTTTAATTTTCTCTTCAAAAACTTCATCTCCTAACTCAAGAGAAATACTATAAAGCTCTCTAACTTTTTTGTTGTTTTCCATTAAGCCTAACTAGTGAAAACAAGAAACAAAAAGACAAAATTGCAGAATCTAAAGTAAATAACTTCGAGCACTCACACCGGAGGATGTGAGTACCTTTTACCTTACCTCCCCGGCAACGGCGCCAGAGAAATCAGTTGATGGCACGTGGTTCACGTGGGAGCTTCTTATTCTTCAATCCCCGGAAATAGCTTGATGTCTACGCACTTCTATTCTTGTAGACAGTTGTTGGGCCTCCAAGTGCAGAGGTTTGTAGAACAGCAGCAAGTTTTCCCTTAAGTGGATCACCCAAGGTTTATCGAACTCAGGGAGGAAGTGGTCAAAGGTATCCCCTCCCAAGCAACCCTCCAATCAAGATACAAGAAGTCTCTTGTGTCCCCAACACACCCAATACACTTGTCAGGTGTATAGGTGCACTAGTTTGGCGAAGAGATAGTGAAATACAAGTGGTATGGATAATTATAAGTGGTAATGGTGATAGAAAATAGCTTGATGGCGTGGAAAAGACTAAAGACAAACTAAAATAAAGATGGAAGCAAGCAAACATGTAACAGGTCTAGTAGCAAACGGTGTTTCAATGCTTAGAAACAAGGCCTAGGGATCATACTTTCACTATTGAACACTCTCATATAAATATCTTCTCTTTACGATACTACTCTTAACTACTCTCCGGTTGGACACTCTAATCCATGGTAGGACTATAATAGCACACATCAAAGTAAGCCTTTCCCATCTAGATAACCCCACACTGTCACCTTGAGCACTAGATGGTTCCAACAAACACCACAATTTCATAAAAACATCCAACTCCAAATATAACTCATAACAAGTATTTGTAATCTCTAGCCTAAGTGCCATCATGGTGTGCACACTGTCAACTTCACACACATGGGGAGAGCAGAGATCACTTGAGTAGCAAGGTAGATCTATAGATTACAAGCTCATGATCTCGATAAGATCATGCATAGAGAGAGATGAACACATAGCTACCAGTAGAACCCTTAGCCTCGAGAGAGAACTACTCCCTCCTCATCATGGGAATCAGCAACGATGATGGAGATGCCGGTGGAGATCGATGGAGATGGCTCCGGGGGCACTTCCCCGTCCCGGCGGGGTGCCAGAATAGAGACTTCTGTTCCTCGAATCTCCCCTTCGGTGGCGGCGGTGCTGTGGAACTTTTTTCGTGGCTGGAGGCTGGATGATTTAGGGTTTTTGCATCGAGGGAGATATATAGGTGAAAGAGGCAAGGTCGATGGCCGGCCAGGGGGCCCACACCATGCCCTGGCACGGCCAGGGGACCCGCGCCTAGGGGTGGTGTAGCCACCCTGTGGCCCCTCTTCGTCTCTCCTTCTGGCTTCGTGAGTCTTCCGGGAAAATAACAACTTTGGCTTTTGTCCGGTCCAATTCCGAGAATATTGATTTTCTAACTTTCCTGGAACCAAAAACATCATAAAAGTGGCATCTGGCACTGTGGCTCTTGTTAATAGGTTAGTCCAAGAAATCATATGAAAAGTACTCCAAAGTGTGGACAAAACATAAGAAAGTAGATAAAACCAAGCATGGAACATCAAAAATTATGGATACGTTAGCAACGTATCACTCATCATACCTTCCTCTTGGGGTTCCCTAATGAGCTCGATATATTTTGGGCCATCACCCTGCAGCACTCGAAAGAACGAGAAGAATGTAGAACACGCTCGGTGTCTGAGCTGTGCTCGAACCGGATGAAAAAATCGAATGGCGGCGCGCATACCTCAATCTTGACCTCATTTCGTCTGATCCCAAACGACCTGAAGTCGACAAGAACTCTGTCGGTGACACGGGATTTAACGCCAAAGACGGTGGCCACGAGAGCATGGTCGTCGAACTGCTGTGCTAGGGCTACCATGCCTGGGGTGCATGATAGCACGCAACTTCCCGAGGCCGGTTGCCGACCTGGATCGCCCGATGGGACGCGCTCCACCATGCGAGAAGAACTAGCCAGAGGCGAGATATTAGTCCGGGGACGTGAAGCTCCAATACGGCGGACGATGCGACGGTGACGGCTGAGAGCTTTGATTAGACGCGTGGGAGGTTGACCGAACATGGCGGGGACGCAAATTAGAGCAAGGGCGAGCTCCGATCTGAGACGAGCAGTCAGAGCTGAGCAAATGTTATGGGGAGGGGAGCAGGAGAGAAGACTAGAGCAGAGCAAAGAAATAGATCTAGTCCACTCAAGGATCTGGTCCATGCAGGGGTAAGCTAGTCCACGACTGCAAAAGATAGCGGGGAATACTGACAGGGCGGGCCAAGAAGAGTTGACCTAATGACGATATTTGAGTTCAACCGTTTTTCGTCTGGTTCAAACGACCGTTTGGCCGTTAGATTTGTATTCACCCCCATTTGGCCCTTCTGGACAATTGGCGATTCTACTATCGCCCCTCCGCGCGATTGATGACAACTCGGGTACCGGGATGCACTCACCCGGGAAGTTTGGTACCACAAACGAACAATCCCGTGTCCTCCCCTTTAGGTTTCCCATGTGGGACTAAACAAGGGAGAGAGGGGGAGGCGCATGGGCCCTTAGGGCACCATGGGCTGGCCGTCCAGGGGTGGGCCCCACCCTGTGCACAGCCCTAGGCTACTGGCCGGGTGGGCCCCCTTGAGGCGGCTAGCCCTTGGCCCTTCCCTCCTTTGGTTTTCCCTCATGGGCCCTTTTTCCCTAGGAAGTTTGGCCCATTAGTGGAATACCCCTTCAAATTATATTTTAATATTATATTTAATTTTAATTACATTCATTAATATGTAAATACATATTACAAAATCCGATTTGACCCGAAACACCTTTCGGTTCCCTTTTGATTTCCTCCGAACGACTTCGAATCTCTCCCGGAACGATTCTGGTTCTCTCACGGAACTTTTCCAGTTTTGTTTTCTCTTTCATATGGTGATTCCAACTTATAAAGGATCTCTAGCTCATCGTACCCTTAAGTGTATTTCCCCACGGCTCGGAAATGGCACAGACATGATATCCATTAATGATCAATAATGGGACCAGGATGCCCATAATGACCCCTATGCATTCAACGATGATAATGTCGTTTGAACCGTAAATAGTCGTTTCCCATTCCCTTTGCCACTTGATACCTAGTTCACCCGAGATTTGATGCACGGTATCTCCATACCTTCGTTCGATCTCGTTACCAATGAACTTGTTTTCTCGTTTCTGTGTCGTTGCATTCTATGACCCAGTCACACGCTTGCAAGCTTCGTTAATGCAACGTCGCTGAGATGGCCACTTATGTATCTGTCTATTACATGGATGGGCAAATCATGGTCTTGATATGTACTCCTCTATGCGCCCCTTTGGGAAACCTGAGTAGCACCTTTTCGATCACCCAGTCACGGTGTGATACTTGATAACCATCTAAGCTCCCTCCAGAACGGTGATTTGCATTATCTCGCAGTCTAAGGATCAGGTTGTGAGGTTTCCTTAGTTTATCATTAATGGTGAACTTTGTAACTAAATCTCATTAAGATATAACTGGTTGGGTTGTTTGTCTATCACATCATTCAACTAATGACGTGACCTCATTGTCCATAAATGCCCATGATCTCGAAACCCTAGATCATCCTCATGACCAATGAACTAGTTCGCTAGAGGCTACTAGAGACTTGGTTTGTTTACATACCACATGTGTATTAATGTTTCGTATTAATACAGTTATAGCACAGTATGAAACTATTACAAACTAATTGAGATATGAAAATAAAAACATGTTTATTATTTGCCTCTAGGGCATATCTCCTTCAGTCTCCCACTTGCACTAGAGTACAAATAATCTAGCTTGCATTTTACTCATCATAAACCATATCACATATGCATTTATTGATCATGCATGCTTATGGAAAACGTCCTGTCCATTTCTATTTTACCAGATCATTATGTCTTTGCAAATTGTTAATGTCTTCCTAACTTTGACATTCATACCATTATCTCATAATGGGTTGAAGTATTCGTTTGGCGACAAAGTGATACTTTGTTTCTAGTGTTTATAATGACGGTCGTTTTCACTGTTGTCATCTAAACTCTGAAACACACTTTCAAATCCTTTGTGTATATACGGCAGTTATGGCAGCAGAACAAGGCTAGTTTCTAGGAGCCTACAGTGACTTTAGATCAACCTCGAGGGCTTTTTCATGGGCACTGTGCCCTGGGACACATCATTCTACGTTAAAGACGAACTAGTCCCGCCATAACAATATACATCACATCAGATGGATCCTTTATACTTCTATATCTATGTAGATCCTAGTGCATGAAATGCAACTATGCCACTTACTTTGCTTCTTACCATTTAAGTACAAACTTATTTCTGGTTTAGAGATTAACTCAAGAATCACTTCAAGACATGTTCTTACAGTTAAGAGCTTGTCCTTCTAACCAGAACTTCAGGTCACATCACGTCGAGTATACAATATGGTTGTATGGAATAACCTATGACCGAGGCATAGGAGATGCAACACATCTCTTTCTTCCTTTTTAACCATCGTTGCAATACTAAGACAATGCTTCATATAGTAAGAACTTCTTTCTTACCTTGTTCCATTCTGAACTTCTTCAGAATCTTGCTTAGGACATTCTAAACATCTTCAGAATCAAGTCTAAGAAGCATTCGACATTCAATGTTTATTAAACTCACCAATCTATCTCGATAGATCTCATTGTTTAATAACTTCAACTTCATCCCAATTTATCTAATTAAATGTTATTAACACCAACCACATCATTCACATATGTCGTCCACATATCCTAGAATGATTTCATGCTCCCACTCAAATATGGCATCCATATTTGAGATCCAGGGATTTCACTTAGCTCCCACTCAAAATATGTCTAATACATATTATGATTCAGCCAAGCTACTTAGCTCCCACTCAAAAAAATATGTCTCTTACATATTAATATTTGGGCAAGCTAATTAGCTCCCACTCAAATACAGGTCCTCTCGATAATCTTGGACATTCCAAAATTCTTTGATCATCATCAAATTGAGAATTCCAGCTACGAGACTTCAATATCCATATATTGCTAGTGTAAATCCAATAGACTCAAGCATCACTACATTTGTAGTCAACTCCTTGAATTTGTCCATACTTTGTGACAAATCAAGCTTTTACGTCTCCATTAAGTTTCATTTCCATCTTATGACTTTGAAGTCATTAAGAAATATCAAGTAAACTTCTTTACTTAATAAGATCAAGTAACATGTTACTTTGCAATCTCAAATGCAACTTAATATAGGATTTTATGACTCCTGGTCATTTCTCGCACTTAGGTCCATCACGCTTCTTTGTAATTCGTAGGCATGTCTTGTTCATAAACATGACAAGTGAATCAACAATATATTTCCACGAACTTGTAGAGTATATATTGTTGAATCCTACTTTCTTTAGTAAAAGTATTCACTAAAACTTTATGATCATTATCACTTGTTTCTCCTCTATTTGTAGAGTTTGGTTTCATGAAACAAATTCCACTGCGCCACTCAACAATTTGGAGGCAAGGTCAAATACCTTGTTTTGATCTTTTACTTTCTTCCACCTGTATTTTCATCAAGACACATCAACTTTGGACAACAGCAGGTGTGCCCCTTTTTGGAAGATGTATTCATAGTTGCCTAAGAATACGCTACAAAGACTTGTTTATTCGCCACGATTTTGAATTCTCGAAACCTCTAGAAACTCAAACATGCCATAACTATTATGGTGTTGTTTCCATGAATTCTTTTTAGATGTTCCTTTGTATTTCAACCGAGTGTTTGCTCATTTTAATCTCTAACTCTAAACGATAACTACAACCCCTATAAGAGATAATATTATACCATATGTATCTAATACATAATGATTATGATATTTAGACATTTCAATACACTTTGAATTTGCCCTATTATCATAATTTGTGAAACATCTTTCACATGTCCTTTTATGCCAAAATTAACTTAAATACTTTAGTCGTGTCGATCAAATCGAAGAGACTTTGTATTCTTGTTAATTTCAATATCCCACTTTGTTGTAAACTCATTTGAACAATTCAAATCATTTCAAACTCATGTTTCATTAAGTAAATACGCTTATTCACTTAAGTCCACAATTAACTAATGATTTCCACTATTTGTTGAAAATACGATACATCACTATGTATAAGATTCAACATTTTTTCGCATGTCACCGTTTTACTAGAATGCGGGGTTTTAGTCATTCTGCCCAATGAGGCATGGTTTTGCAAAGTCTCTAGATTAACCATCTAGGACCCTGATCTCCATTTAGAATGAAGAACATGTAGTAACTAAAATGACTTAAACTATAGTGCCATACCATAATTAAACTTTGGATATCTTTTAGCATTCTAATCCTTTATAAATGTTTAAACTATTATCATTAACATAGTGCTAAGAGTAACTCATTTATAATCGTAATGTGACCATAACGGTATTGTTCATAAGAATAGTACAACTGTCTTGTAACTCGTTCATATGAATAATCATCTCGCCAAAAGCAAGACACACAAACAAGGATTACAAATTATATTCAAGTCCACTAATCCAAATGATAAACCTTTGAGGAAAGGGGTGATGTCGGCCATCAACTGTTTTGCTTGCCGTCATCAAGTCACATTGCCCGATCATCCTGTTTTCACAAACAGGACAAGTATCCAATACTTATATAAACTGCAATGAGTTTTGCAAGAATTACATTTATAACTTTGTATATCTAACATATACCCTTTTTCATTCATGACCTCCATTGCAATCAAGCCCTTCTGAGAGTTCATAAATCCAATGCAAGATTTCAAAGTATTTCTCCAAATATTCTCTTTTTCATCCATCATGAAAGAAAACCCATCCAACGGCTCATACTTTATGTGCCTGATCTTGCAGAATACAAGGTTGTAATCCAACTCTCCATCGAATGGAGAATGGCTTGTTGGATGATTACGGAGAACACACAAGCATTGCGGAGTCATTGGATTATCTCTTAATGGTCATTGTATCAAGAAGAGAGGATCACCTTTTACGAGGATATCCCTCAGGCGTGGGTATTAATCTATGAAGTTGGAACCTTTTGCTAAGTTCCATATCAAGCAATAAATTTCCCATGGTCGTAAAGGACCTCAATGGGATAGGCCATGATCTACTAAGATATTTGCAAATAGACATCTAGACTAAGTTCATAATATGAGTTCAATCCTATTTGAGATACCACTAAAATTGTCATTCCCTGGACGATTTTAGTGATCACATGATCCCAATCCTCTGCACTGTTGGGTTCGCAACATAGAAAACAAAAAAATTCCTATGTTGGGAACTATACGCCAAGATCTATCTACTAGATACAAGCAACGGGTGGATATACATCCATAGAGAACTTACCCTCGAAGACAACAAAGATTTGTTAACGAGATGGAACTCGTGGATGATGTAGTCGTACACTTGCCGATCTCAAGATCGTGATGAAGTCCAGCAGGTCCGGCTCCAGCACGTCCATCAGATCTAGCTCCAGCAAGTCTAGCACCACCAAGTCTATCACCGCAAAGCAGCGGTGCATCCATGATCGCACACACGTCCGGTACCCAGACAACCTCCGTCCCTCACTCCAGCAACGCAGCGGAAGCAGCAACTCCTTTCCAGATAAAGGCACCAGGAACATGTATCTCGCTAATCCGAGACCATGGGGAATAACTAGAGGGGGAGAGAGATCCTTCACGAGAAGGTGTGTGTTGTGAGGAGGAGAGGGGGATTTTATAGGGAAGAGGGGGGCAACCAAGGGCCATGGCATGGCAGCCATGGTGATGCCCCCACCTCTTCCATCATTCATGTGGTGGATGCTCCACTCACATAAATATGCCTCCACTCACACTTCCACTCACATGCATTAAATTTCCACCAAATTTAATGCAAGCTCTCATTAAATAAAACTATTTCATTTATTTTATTCAGAATTTTTGTCAATTACATTAATTAACAAACATTCACATAAAACCCCCTACAACATTTCAATATCACATGCAGAACCAGTTTCTGCAATTTCACCCGAAACAATTCCGGTTTCCATCGAAATGATTCCAGCGCTTTCTTAAATCTTTATCTGAAACATATTTGCTCCAAATGGTGTCGGTATCCCTTAAGTGTGTCACCCTACGGTTCGCGAATAATGCAGACATGATCGAGACCCCTCTCCGATCAATAATTAGCAGCGGGACCTAGAGATCCGTACTGACTCCCACATATTCAACGATGACTCTTGTGATCGTGTGAACCTTTAACATCATAACTAAATCCCTTTGTCTTGTGATATATTACATGTCCAAGATTCGATCATCGGCATCCAAATACCTAGTTTGATCTTGTTATCGACATGCACTCTTTTCTTGTTCCCCTGATATAACATTCTAGTGATCACATCACTTGCTTGTAAGCTATTTCAATGTGATATCACCGAGAGGGCCCAGAGTATATCTATCCGTCATCGGGATGGACAAATCCCACTCTTGATCCATGAGCCTCAACATAACACCTTCAGAGTATTTGAACCCACCTTTATAGTCACCCTATTACGGTGTGACGTTTGATGTTATCAAGATACTCTTCCGGTGTTAGCAATTAACATGATCTCATGGTCTAAGGACTAAGATTACTTCGTATGATGTTATAGAAATATAAACATAATGACTCTGATCGTAATGCTATACTTCGGATGAATGTTCATCACATCATTCCACCAATGGTGTGACCTCGTTATTAACAACATCCAATGTCCATGATCAGGAAACCTTGATCATCTTGTTAATCAACGAGCTAGTTTATATGAGAGGCATCACTAGGAACTTTGTATTTTGTTTATTAAACACACATGTATTAACGTTTCCAATTAATACAATTATAGCATGCAAAATAAACATTTATCATAAACTTGGAATAAGATAATAACCACTTTATTATTGCCTCTCGGGCATATTCCCTCCAGTCTCCCACTTGCACTAGAGTCAATAATCTAGTTTGAAAAACTTTGCGTATTGAACACCTATGGCTTTCTGGTGTTGCATATACACGATTGCTAGTGGTTAACATAATCTTCGGATCTGATAGTTTCAGGTTTGTGTGTATTTGCATGTATTTGCGTCTCTACGCATCACTCATTCTCAAATGAGATGGCATTGTATAAATTTGGTCCTTTGGTGAGACCTTTAGTTCGTTTGGGTTAAAATATGTTGATGTTATTGTCATACAATATATCTTCATAGTATTAGCCCACTTTGAACCACACCTTGTTTGATAACAAACTACTTAACACAAATGCCCTCCTTTGCTACTACTATAGCAGTCATATACTTAGCCTTTTGTTGTAGTATCCGTCACAATGTCTCAACTTTGGAACTCATCCAAATCCATCATGGAACATCCTTTCCATTACATTGTTCCACCCATAGTCTAAATTGAGATAAATTTAATTTGTAACTTGTGACAAAACTAGTATCAATGTAACACTTTACAATGAACTACCTTTAACTATTTGTCACTTATACATGATATATTCTTTGTTCTTCCAAAGCTCATAAGAATATCTTTACTATCGTCCAATGATCATCTTATGAATCATTCTGGTATGTGCTCATAACATTTAGAGCATAGGACATATCTGGATATATACATATCACGGTATAATCGATCAAAATATTCATGTAATTTTACTCACCAAGTGTTGAAACACTTGAATCTTGATACAATCCTTTCCATGCAGCAAGAACCTTTCTTGTTGTTTCCATATTGAACCCTTTCAATATCTCATATATGTACGTCTGGCATAACCATATTCGCGCCTCAATCTATCCATATAGACATTGATGCCAAATATTCCGGTTTTGCCCAAGTCTTTCATCGAAATCCTATTTTAATGAAATTCTTAACTTGTGTCAATACACGATACATCATTTCCAATCAACACTATGTCCTCTACATAATGTATTAGAAATATGTCTCAGTGCTCCCACTTAATTTCTTGCAAATGCAAGCATCTTCATCATCTCTGATGAATTTAAACTCCTTTAACATTTTCATCATGGTGAAGATTCCAACTCCGCTATGCTCACTTCAACTATTAAAGTTTGCATGACCTTTTTAGCACCCTTTGAATTAACAAAACCCTTCGGACCGTGTCATGTACACGTCCTAGGTAACCATTCTATTAGAAGAACCTTGTTTTGTTTATTCAACTACCATATACCAAATTATATGTAGTGGTTGCTGCATTAATCCGTCAAGACTAAATATCGCTATGAAAGATCAAATCTTGTCATAGTCAACTCCTTGAACATTGCCGTAAACTTCTTTTCGACATGTCGACTATTTCATAGATGTTAAACATCCATGTCTATTTCTTTATAGATCCAAACATGACCGATAGGCTTCACGCCTTTCCGGAGGGTCTTCCAAGTTTAGAAACTTGATTTCTGGTGTATGGATACTATCACGGATTCTATGACTTCTAGTCATTTTATGGAGTCAAGGCCCATCATCGCTTCTTGGCATGCAGTTGGTTCATCATTATCAAAACAATAATGACTTCTGTTTTAAATCTTACTATTTGATTATTACCGAACCACATGGTTCAATAGGAACTCTAATCTCCAAGATCACACCCTTTGTAATCACGGGAGCCATGAGCATTGTGGCCGCCACCGGGACAATTTCCGGCCCTGCACTACTTCGCACATATAGCTAAGGTTCAACAACCTTATCAAAGTTCTATTGTCCTCCCACTTAACTTTTCACAAAAAAATCCTTCTCAAGAAACTTGATGTTCCAAGCGACAAACTCTTTTGTCCTCGGTGTTATGGAGAAATTACCAACAAATTCTTTGGGATAACCTACAAAGACATGCTTATCCGACTTTGGTTGTAAACATTTTACTTATGCATAGCATACCAAAATTTAAGGAAAAACAATTCGGGTTTTATCCCAAACCATAACTCATATGGTGTCATTTCAACGGATCACGATGGTGCTATTTTTAGTGTAAAGGTGGTATTCTCTAAAGCTTTAATCCTTAAAACATAATGGCAGTTTTATAAATGACACCTTTGATCTTACCATGTCAAACAAGGTTTGATTTGATCTCTCGAACATACCATACTCTTGTGGTTTATTGGGAAATGCAAATTCATGGAACAATTCCTGAAACCTTAGGTGTTTTGCTAAACCTGTAACTCAAATATCTTCCTTTATGATCAAATCATAAAATCTTTTATTTTCTTGTTACAATGATTTTTCACTTCATCTTGAAAGTCTTTGAACAATTTTCAAATGTTTCATACGTCTTCCTTATTAAGTAAATATATAGATATATTCACTCAAATTTCTGGAGAAAGCATATGAAGCAAAAAGATCTATCGCATATGGCTACACATAATGGGCTATATACATCAACATGCATAATATCCAATAAGTTAGTCATCCGTTCCTCTTTGGCCTATGGACGGAGTTTCAATTATCTCGAGGAAAGTTTCACAAGCGTCAATTGATCAAAATCAAAAGACTCCAAAAATCCATCAACATGGAGTTTCTTCATGTTTACTTTTCAATATAATTCAAATAGCGATGTCACTTCATAAGTGATCTTCCAATCATTTGTCTTACGACATTTTAGCAATAATGTTTATGGATGTGATTTCTCCAACTAGACTTGTAAAAGTTCATCCATCTTTTATGGAATACGATAATTATTTGAACAACCATTGTTCTCGTAATACCGGAACAAAATAACAATTATTAAAACAAATCTTGAAGGCTAGGTTTGACGACAACGAAAACACAATAACACTTTATTTGTTTTCAATGAACATCATCACTTATTCTCTTGCCAGTTGCTTAGGCCGTTGTAGTTCATGAATTGTGTTGTTCTGTATGACAATTCACACCAACCAATTCGGTATCCAATACCTCAGAACCACATTGTTTAACAAGCAAGGAATACAACCATAACATGTATATCTTCTATATACCTAAGTTGGACATCTCCAACCTTTTCTTTTCTGCCAAATATTTTATAGATTCTCTTTCAACAATTCCTTTTCTTTTAAAAGAATCTATCAACATCAATGGTGGTGTCATTCACATGACACGTAGTACAAAGTGTATATAGTCAAATACTAATACCTTTGGACTTGCACTTTGAAGTGGATCACCATCATCAAATGTTTGGTGTTCTTTCAAAAATTCATTCTTTAGTAATCTATTAGTGTAGTAAACATTTTACTTACATCTTCTATTCATCCTTATCATGACAACTTTCATGATCAAGCTACTATAGCCTATAAGAAAGAATCACGAGTATAATGTTAGTTCCCAAAACCTTTTTGGGAGATCCAGATGCCTAGCATCTCCATCCCTCACAAATTCTCATACAATATGAGAACATGTATTTTTCTAAATTATACTCTATCATAATGCAACCAAAAACATTGTTTCAGATATCACGACATCTTCCACACATGATGGTTTCTGAAACAATTTTTAAGCTCCTAGATAATCTTGATATTAAAACAACTTTTGAATATCAATAATCATGGAGGCAAACATGATACTTTAGATACTAACATTGGAATTCTTATTCTTGATTTAATACTACTTATTAAACTTCATGGAGTAAATAGAGTTTGTTGAAAGTTTGCAATAGGACTTCTAAACTTTAAATTGACATTCAAAACAATACGATACCAGTTCATAAAGTAAATATCCAGAATTCTATAGTTCTATTATCTCAATTAAAACTAAGCATAAGGTAGTGAACAGACACCAATGACTACAACAAATTATGCAAATTCACTTCGATTTAGTTTATGACAAATTGAGTTCGACTAATCCAAATTAGAAATGAACTCCCACTCAAAAACAACATCCCTCGTGCCTTTTTGGTGATTACATGAACCAAATCCACTACACCAAGTCCGATCATCACGTGAGTCGGTGTAGCTTCAAAGGCGAGCATCAATATGGGCATCACATCAACTATATGACTCATGCTTAACCTTTCGATCCGTGTTCCGAGACCATGTTTGTACATGCTAGGCTCGCCAAGTAAGAACCTTAGTATTCGTGTGTAAAACTATCTTACACCCGTTGTAAGAAAGCGTAGAGTCGAGTACACCCGATCATCACGTGATGTCTCGAAACACGATCCATAGAACGGTGCATACTTAAGGAAGAACATATTTTATCTTGATATTTAAATGAGGGATCATCTTACAATGCTACTAAAAGCGCGAAACTAGCAATATAAGATGCAAACATCTAATGTGTAAAGTGGAATGATATGGTCCATGCATTTGATCACCATCATGTGCATCATCGTATGATCTCTATCATTCCTTTGTGTGTAAGGCCAAGGTCTATGGAACTTACACGTTAGGTGTGTTGTAAGGGTATCTACCATACATCAACTTACAACATTACCATATCATGACACTAGCCCAGCAACAATCTAAACTAGACGCCTCTAATTTATCCATTGCAAGTTTTATGTGGCTTAGGGCTTTCAGAGATAGAACCGGTCTTACCTACGAACATGGAACCACAACGATGATAACTAAGTTATTAGCAACTCGTTGTAAATCAGATATTCACTGTAGTAGGAGAGACAGACACCCGCTAGCCACTTATGCAAAACTAGTTGCATGTCAGTCGTGGAACCGGTCTCATATACGATGACATGTAAAGTTGGTCCAGGCCGCTTCATCCCACTATGCCACCAATATCCAAAATACATAGAAGATGAAATAACATGATCATCATCGCCCACATATAAACATATGTGTACTACCCGTGCAAAGCACCTACGCATAGATAAGGCTCTAATACCACTATTGGGTTCGCAGCATAGAAAACAAAAAAAATCCTACGATGGGAACTATACACCAAGATCTATCTATTAGATACAAGCAACGGGTGGATATACATCCATTGAGAACTTACCCTCGAAGACAACAAAGCTTTGTTAACGAGATGGAACTCATGGATGATGTAGTCGTACACTCGCCGATCTCAAGATCGTGATGAAGTCCAGCAGGTCCGGCTCCAGCACGTCCATCAGATCCAGCTCCAGCAAGTCTAGCACCACCAAGTCTAGCACCACAAAGCAGCGGTGCATCCGTGATCGCACACACGTCCGGTATCCCGACAACCTCCGTCCCTCGCTCCAGCAAAGCAGCGGAAGCAGCAACTCCTTTCCAGATAAAGCCATCGAGAACATGTATCTCGCTAATCCGAGACCATGGGGAATAACTAGAGGGGAGAGAGATCCTTCATGAGGAGGTGTATGTTGTGAGGAGGAGAGGGGGGACTTTTATAGGGAAGAGGGGGGCAACTAAGGGCCATGGAGTGGAAGCCATGGTGGTGCCCCCACCTCTTCCATCATTCATGTGGTGGATGCTCCACTCACATAAATATGCCTCCACTCACACTTCCACTCACATGCATTAAATTTCCACCAAATTTAATGCAAGCTCTCATTAAATAAAACTATTTCATTTATTTTATTCAGAATTTTTGTCAATTACATTAATTAACAAACATTCACATAAAACCTCCTGCAACATTTCAATATCACATGCAGAACCAGTTTCTGCAATTTCACCTGAAACAATTCTGGTTTCCATCGAAATGATTCTAGCGCTTTCTTAAATCTTTATCTGAAACATATTTGCTCCAAATGGTGTCGGTATCCCTTAAGTGTGTCACCCTACGGTTCGGGAATAATGCAGACATGATCGAGACCCCTCTCCGATCAATAATCAGCAGCGGGACCTAGAGATCCATACTGACTCCCATATATTCAATGATGACTCTTGTGATTGTGTGAACCTTTAACGTCGTAACTAAATCCCTTTGTCTCGTGATATATTACATGTCCAAGATTCGATCATCGACATCCAAATACCTAGTTTGATCTCGTTACCGACATGCACTCTTTTCTCGTTCCCGTGATATAATATTCTAGTGATCACATCACTTGCTTGCAAGCTATTTCAATGTGATATCACCGAGAGGGCCCAGAGTATATCTATCCGTCATAGGGATGGACAAATCCCACTCTTGATCCATGAGCCTCAACATAACACCTTCAGAGTAATCGAACCCACCTTTATAGTCACCCTGTTATAGTGTGACGTTTGATGTTATCAAGATACTCTTCCGGTGTTAGCAATTAACATGATCTCATGGTCTAAGGACTAAGATTACTTCGTATAATGTTATAGAAATATAAACATAATGACTCTGATCGTAATGTTATACTTCGGATGAATGTTCATCACATCATTCCACCAATGGTGTGACCTCGTTATTAACAACATCCAATGTCCATGATCAGGAAACCTTGATCATCTTGTTAATCAACGAGCTAGTTTATATGAGAGGCATCACTAGGAACTTTGTATTTTGTTTATTAAACACACATGTATTAACGTTTCCAAATAATACAATTATAGCATGCAAAATAAACATTTATCATAAACTTAGAATAAGATAATAACCACTTTATTATTGCCTCTCGGGCATATTCCCTTCATGCACCTGCCCCGATCGTCACGGCCATTAGTGCAACATCAAAGGTAGGCATTCTCTAATGTCAATCACATCAACCATGTGACTCATGCTCGATCTTTCGATCTCTTGTGTTCCGAGGCCATGTCTACACATGCTAGGCTCGCCAAATCTAACTTGTGTGTATTCGCTATGCAACATGGCTTACACCTACTGTATGCGAATGTAGATATGTCTAGCCCCCGATCGTCACGGTCGGCTTCATAACGGCAAACTTTCTTGGTGGTGCACACACAAGGAGAACGCTATCATTGGAATTATATAGGGATTATCTTATTTTCTACCGTTGAGTATCTAATACTAGCATATAATAAGATATAAAGCAGGTATCAACATCACCTGTGTATTGTGATATAATATGGTCCTTCTGGCGCCTTGATCTCCATCGAGCGCTCCGGCATTATCTCCATCTTTCCCTTGGTTTGATGCCAAGTCCACGATGCCTCCACCCGGTCGTCCATCGAAACGATGGTATTACTACTTAGCTTAGTAACATAAAAGTAAACTACTTTACCTTCGTAACGACCAATACCATATCATAACACAAGCCCTTCTGCAAAACAAAGTTAGACGCCTCTACTTTATCTTTGCAAGTTTTACGTGGTTGTTAGGGTTTTCGCAATAGAACCGTTTCTAATCTATGAACTTCCAACCACAAAATAGATCCTACAGTTGTCTCTATTACACCCCTTTCGGGGCCCTCCATTGTAAATGCTATATCAACTATTGAATGAGAGACAGACACCCGCTAGCCACTTATACGGTACAAGCCGTATGTTGAGCGTGGAACCAGTCTCGCGTACAAATACGCGTAAGGTCGGTCCGGGCCGCTTCATCAAACAATACCACGATATAAATAAGTAGATGTTAAAGGGTAATAACTAAGAGATCAATGCCCGCACAATACTTGTGCGTACTAGTCGTACAACACTCTTACGCATAGATCGGCTCTAATACCACTGAAGGGTTCCGCAGCAGAAAATAAAAAATTCCTATGTTGGAACTCTAATACGCCCAAGATCTATCTATGTAGTAATGCAGTAACGGCCGAGCGTATATAATACATACCCTTATAAACCATACACGGTTAACGTTCTGAGGGGAACATGGTTGAAGTAGTCGAACTCGTAGCCGACCTTAAGGTCGCGAAGCTCCTCGCAGGTCACCCCTTGCTCCTTCTTCATCGTGCAGCAGCTCTGGCTCACGACATCCAAGGTGCCTCAAGTGAGTCCCCTCATGGTTTCGTACACATACGGTGTATGATGACGACCTCCAGCTCCTTGATCCCTGCCAGGAGTACGGAAGTAGATCTCTGGATTGGAATCCCTGCAACGCAATGGCGTGCTGCAGCTGCGGTGTCTCTTGCACGGACAATCCTTACTTGGGACCATGCCAACGCATGGAGACGAGAGAGAGAGGGAAGGATAAAGTCAATCAAAGTACTTCTCTAAATATTGGTGTGTCTATTCCCACCCATGGGCACCCCTTTATATAGGGGGAGGGGGTGTGTCCTCCCCTTTGGGTTTCCCATGTGGGACTAAACAAGGGAGAGAGGAGGGAGGCGCATGGGCCCTTAAGGCACCATGGGCCGGTCGGCTAGGGGTGGGCCCCGCCCCGCGCACAGCCCTAGGCTGGCTAGGTGGGCCCCCTTGAGGCGGCTAGGCCTTGGCCCTTTGGCCCTTGGCCCTTCCCTCCTTCAGTTTTCCCTCATGGGCCCTTTTTCCCTAGGAAGTTTGACCCATTAGTGAAATACCCCTTCAAATTAGATTTTAATATTATATTTAATATTAATTACATTAATTAATATGTAAATACATATTACAAAATACAATTTGACCCAAAACATCTTTCGATTTCCTTTTGATTTCCTCCGAACGACTTTGAATCTTTCCCGGAACGATTCCGGTTCTCTCACGGAACTTTTCCGGTTTCCTTTTCTCTTTCATATGGTGATTCCAACTTACAGAGGATCTCTAGCTCATCATACCCTTAAGTGTATTTCCCCACAGCTCGGGAATGGCATAGACATGATCTCCATCAATGATCAATAGCGGGACCGGAATGCCCATAATGACCCCTATGCATTCCACGATGATAATGTCGTTTGAACCGTAAATAGTCATTCCCCATTCCCTTTGCCACTTGATACCTAGTTCACCCGAGATTTGATCTACGGTATCTTCATACCTTCATTCGATCTCGTTACCGATAAACTTGTTTTCTCGTTTCCGTGTCGTTGCATTCCGTGACCCAGTCACACGCTTGCAAGCTTCGTTAATGCAACGTCACCAACATGGCCACTTATGTATTTGTATGTTACATGGATGGGCAAATCCTGGTCTTGATATGTATTCCTCTACGCGCCCCATTGGAAAACCTGAGTAGCACCCATTCGATCACCCAGTCACGGTGTGATACTTGATAACCATCTAAACTCCCTCTAGAACGGTGATTTGCATTATCTCACAGTCTAAGAATCAGGTTGCGAGGTTTCTTTAGTTTATCATTAATGGTAAACTTTGTAACTAGATCTCATTAAGATATAACTGGTTGGGTTGTTTGTCTATCACATCATTTAACTAATGACGTGACATCATTGTCAATTGGCATAAATGCCCATGATCTCGAAACCCTAGATCATCCTCATGACCAATGAACTAGTTCGCTAGAGGCTACTAGAGACTTGGTTTGTTTACGTACCACACGTGTATTAATGTTTTGTATTAATACAGTTATAGCACAGTATGAAACTATTACGAACTAATTAAGATATGACAATAAAAATCTGTTTATTATTTGCCTCTAGGGCATATCTCCTTCAGATATTTGCGTCCTAATGAAGAAGGAAGTTTTACTCCCGAGGTGGAAGTGAGGAGATAGAAAAGGGAGACTGCAAGGATGGCTGAACAAGCAAAGAGGGAGAAGATGGCTCAGACTGCTGCGAAGAGGAAGGGCAAGGAACCAAGGGTTAACTGCAAGAACATGAACATTTTTGAGCATTCCACCCTCCAGCAACGTGATTGGTTTGAGGATACCGCTCGCGATGCGGAACTTGATGACCCTAACTTTTGGTGTATCCCTCAGAAGTTCATCTATGAGGACATATACTCTAGCTGTAAGATTCGCCTCATGGGCCCTTTGAACCTAACCGCCACAAAGAGTAAGCCTCAATACCGCTCGTGATGCGGAACTTGATGACCCTAAATTTTATTCCGAATTGAAATATTGTTTAAATTTTAAAATGTTTAAGTACGAAAATTGTATTTTAAAAACTATTCAGATTTAAGAAAGTTCATATTTAAAAATAATCAAACTAAAAATGTTCAAGATTTTAAAAAATCAAAATTATAAAATGTTTAAATATTTGGAAAACTGTTTAAACTTGGAAATTGTTCAAATTTTAAAACTATTCATCATATTATTAGATAGGAGGCACAACACTTCAGGCGTGGCCTCCGTAACGGACGCCTAACGCGTCGTATAGGAAACACAAACACCCCCTATCAGTCGTTCGCGTTCAACATGAATGCATGCACAGGCCTGGGCCATCGCCTTGCCGGCCAGGTACGGCCGAGTACGCACAGAATCGGTTTCCCGGTCCGATTAGGACTCACTCCTCAGACTTGATTACCTCCCGGCCGGCCTGTACAGTACTACATATAGATGGGCCTGACACACCATGACACCACAACTGAGAATCGGTATTCCTAAAAAAAAAAAAAAAAAACTGAGAATCGGTCGACGATGGGGTCCTTCTTCGAGAGCGGCGATTCTACCGGCGCCGGTATGTACCGGCGTCGCATCGACCGTCCAGCGTTGCTTTTAGATTAGCGCTATATTCCCCGGTTATTTAGTGCGCCTCGTTTGGGTACAGGCCGGGATTTTTGGCACTAGGTAAACCGACGACCTGGTGCCCATTATCCTTCTCTACGCCTCCCGGATACGACTGTCAGATACGCCAAGCGGCTCGGCCCCTCTCCCCGTCTCCTTCTCTTCCCCGGAAGAATTTCTTCCAGATCTGCCATTATTTCCATGAGTTCATCACTCCTAACTTATCACGCCTCCTCCCTTCTCAGGTGGTCGGACATCTCCCGTCAATCGACAGCCCCGCTCCCTCCACGGTCGATCTGGAATATTCGGATGCCACTGACTCCATGATCTAGGGTTAGGCCGGTGGCGGCGCCGTAGCTCCGGTCTGGTTGATAGGACGGTGGTGAGATCTGGTCCAGACCTTTGCCCGGCTCCTCCAAAGTTGCTTGCTCGACGGCAACGTACGCCGGCTCCGCCCTCCAGCACAGTCCTCACGTCTACTCCCCTAGCGAGATTCAAAGCTGCCTGGTGCCTACGATTAGGTAAATCGTGTATGCATCTTGATTAGCCACGGAATTGTATACTAGGTTTTTTGGATTTCCTCATTCCATTGTCTTTTTTTTAGTCTGCACATTGATATTAGAGGATTGTTCTAAAAAAAATAGTCTGTACACGTCGGTATAGGTTGATGGAATAAATGTGCTTAATTATGACTTGTGCTTGGGATCTATGGAGTTGTTCTATTTTGAATTAGTGAAAATATTAAACTCACTGCCTAAATAGTCAAAGTTTGTCTCTGTTTAATTTTTACAGAATAATAGTGCACTTACATGGTATATATTCATGCGTGACAATGTGGAAACTACAATAATAATTGAGTCAGAGGGATAGCTGAGTGCTGCCATGCTGTTGCAGTTCTATGAAATACACTCCGATGGAGTTCCATTAAGTATGTCTGAACGTGCTTATGTAGTGCCTTTTGTGCCACATAGTTGTGTAATTTTTATTCCTAGTTACTTTTGTAGTTCTAACTATCCATTTCAGTTTGCAAATCTTTATGTGGATTTCCACAAAATGAAACTGCAATGAATTTCTGCACTTCTATATACACGTCTGCTTCATTGACAGTCAACATTATTTAACTTAGCTACTATCAAGTTCTGAGCCGTGTTAATCTGGAAGCGCATGTTTCTAATGTAGCTCATGGTTCATCTTTAAAAAAAAATTGTGCCGATATCTTGTACTAATGTAAATCTGCACTTGGGGTACCATTTGAATCAAGCTATTCCTATTACCGTCCAATTAACATTTTATCTCTGTAGTTAGTGTTATTCTGGAGAGATTAGTTTTTTTGTCAAGCAAAAACTTGGTACATTATTTTCTGGGTATGGATGAACCTGTATTTGTAAGCAACATCTCCTGTGAAGAAACAACACGCTATATCCTCTAGCAATATATTTACTCCCTCCGACCCAAATTAGTTTACTCAAAATTTTCAAGATACGGATGAATCTAATACTAAATTATGTTTAGATACAATTGAATCTAGACAAATCTAAGTCAACTAATTTGGATCGGAGGGAGTAGAAAAAGTCGTGTACATGTTTTTTCAAGCGACAACCTGGTACATCCGGTAGTAAGTAGGCATAGTTGTATTTGGAAAATAACCTGGTACACTTTTTTATCGAACAAACAATTATGTTATATCATGTACCAGTGTTTGGAAAATAACATCAATCTGATATCTACAGGAATGAGGATATTCCCTGAATGGCTTTTTTCTTCGAAGAAGTGGAGCAAGGTATACAGGAATGGTGTCATCCCTCGATGTACGTACACTACATACAACAACTTACGCCACGCATTATAGATGTTGTTTATTGGACACCTTGGTCCACTTCTGATCTTTCACTTCTTACAGGGATATCACACCAAACATGGGGCAACGTTGATATGGATGTTGGCGATGTGGGGGGAATTCTGGAATAGTTCCATATGAATTTGGCCTGATATACGTCTAATGACGTCTTTACTAGAAGGGGTTTTGGTGGTTTTATTTTGTGTGTTCTCCATATGATAGCCCAAGTTTGTATCCGTGTGCCAACATGGACATCTGCAGATTAGCTCGAATCGACTTTTGTAAAGTAATATCCTGCTATGCATCCGTGATATTTCAACCATATACTATGTGTATTATTTCCATATTCCGCCACTTATATTTGCCCTTAAATATCTTTACACATTACCATGTTTTATAAAACGTATTCTGTTTAATATATGAAGTTTACATGGTCGTACTCAGTACTCAGGAACACTACAAATTAGCTCGTTCTCTTAAAGAACTTAGCATGAACGAGGAGCGAGTGAAAAAAATGTCCAGTAATATAAAATTAATGAAATGTAAATGTTTGATGTGTTTCAACTATTTTATAAATGTTTGGAGTGGTTTCAATTGTTTCCACTGTCCTGCATGAAAATATGACACTGGTTTCGTGTGACATAGGTTTTCATGAAGGTTTTCGTGGTTTCAATTAAAAGAAACTAGTGCCGTATGAAAATTGTGACATAGGTTTTCATGAAGGTTTTCGTGGATTCAATTAAAAGAAACTAGTGTCGTATGAAAATATGAAATTTCGTGTAACATGTTTTTATGGTTTCAATTAAAAGAATTTGGTCTTGTGGTGGTTTTAATTGTTTCAAACATGTATCAGTGGTTTCAAATGTTTTAAACATGTTTTAGTGGTTTAAAAAATTTAAAGTGATGGTTTCAATTGTTTAAAACATGGTTTTGTGGTTTTAATTAAATAAAACTTGGTTTTGAGGTTTCAATTGTTTGAAACATGATTTCGTTGTTTCAATAAAATGAAATTTGGTCATGTGGTTCCTGTTCTTTTTATGTGGTGGTTTCAAAATTTTCAAACAAGTATTAGTGGTTTCAAATGTTTTAAATATTTTTTAGTGGTTTCAAATATTTGAAGTGGTGATTTTAATTGTTTTAAACATGGTTTTGTGGTTTCAATAAAATGAAACTTGGTATTATGGTTCCGGTTCTTCTTATGTGGTGGTTTTAATTATTTCAAACAAGTATTAGTGGTTTCAAATGTTTTAAACATGTTTTAGTGGTTTCAAATGTTTGAAGTGGGGGTTTTAATTGTTTCAAACATGATATTGTTATTTCAATTGAATGAAACTTGGTCTTGAGGTTCCAGTATTTTTTGTGTTGTGGTTTCAATTTAATGAAACTTGGTCTTGGGTTATAGTTGTTGTTAGGTAGTGGTTTCAAATGATTGAAACATGTTTTAGTGATTTGAGATGTTTGAGGTGGTGGTTTCAATTGTTTTAAACATGATTTTGTTGTTTCAATTAAATGAAGTTTAGTCTTGTGGTTCCGGTTCTTCTTATGGGGTGGTTTTAATTGTTTTAAAACAAGTATTAGTGGTTTCAAATGTTTTAAACATGTTTTAGTGGTTTCAAACATTTGAAGTGGTGGTTTCAATTGTTTCTAACATGGTTTTATTGTTTCAATTTAATGAAACTTGGTCTTGATGTTCCCGTTCTTTTTATGTGTTGGTTTCAATTGTTTCAAACAAGTATTAGTGGTTTTAAATGTTTCAAACATTTTTAGTGGTTTCAAATGTTTGGAGTGGTGCTTTCAATTGTTTTAAACATGATTTTGTGGTTTCAATTAAATAAAACTTGGTCTTGTGGTTCTAGTTCTTCTTATGTGGTGGTTTTAATTGTATCAAACGAGTATTACTGATTTCAAATGTTTCAAAGATCCTTTTGTGGATTCAAATGTTTGAAGCGGTGGTTTCAATTGTTTTAAACATGGTTTTGTTATTTCAAACATCTTTTTGTGGATTCAAATATTTGAAGCGGTGGTTTCAATTGTTTTAAACATGGTTTTGTTATTTCAATTAAATGAAACTTCGTCTTGAGGTTCCAGTGTTTTTTATGTGGTGGTTTCAATTTAATGAAACTTGGTCTTGTGGTTGCAGCTATTGTTCGGTGGTGGTTTCACATGTTTAAAACATGTTTTAGTGGTTTCAAATGTTCAAAATGGTGGTTTTAATTTTTCAAACATGGTTTTGTTGTTTCAATTAAATGAAACTTGTTCTCTCGGTTCGGGTTTTTCTTATGTGATGGTTTCAATTGTTTTAAACAAGTATTAGTGGTTTCAAATGTATCAAACATGTTTTAATGGTTTTAAATGTTTGAAGTGGTGGTTTCAATTGTTTAAAACATGGTTTCATCGTATCAATTAGGTTCTCGTTCTTCTTATGTGGTGGTTTTGAATGTTTCAAACAAGCATTAGTGGTTTCAAATGTTTCAAACATTTTTTAGTATTTCCAAATGTTTGAAGTGGTGGTTTCAATTGTTTTAAACATGGTTTTGTGGTTTTAATAAAATGAAACTTGGTCTTGTATTTTCGGTTCTTCTTATGTGATGGTTTCAATTGTTTCAAACAAGTATTAGTGGTTTCAAACATGTTTTAGTGGTTTGAAATGTTTGAAGTAGTTGTTTCAATTGTTTCAAACATGGTTTTATTATTTTAATTTAATAAAACTTGGTCTTGAGGTTCTAGTGTTTTTTGTGTGGTGGTTTCAATTTAATGAAACTTGGTCTTGTGGTTGCAGCCGTTGTTCGGTGGTGGTTTCAAATGTTTGAAACATGTTTTAGTGGTTTCAGATGTTCGAAGTGGTGGTTTCAATTGTTGCAAACATGGTTTTGTTGTTTCTATTAAATGAAACTTGGTCTTATGGTTTCGATTCTTCTAATGTGGCAGTTTCAATTATTTCAAACAAATATTAGTGGTTTCAAATGTTTCAAAGGCGTTTTAATGGTTTCAAATGTTTAAAGTGGTGGTTTCAATTCTTTGAAACATGGTTTTGTTGTTTCAATTAAATGAAACTTGGTCGTGTGGTTCTTGTTCTTCTTATGTGGTGGTTTCAAATGTTTCAAACAAGTATTATTGGTTTTTCAAACATGTTTTAGTGGTTTCAAATATTGAAACTAATGGTTTCAATTATTTCAAACATAGTTTTGTTGTTTCAATTAAATGAAACTTGGTCTTGTGGTTCTAGTTCTTCTTATGTGGTGGTTTTAATTGTTTCAAATAAGTATTACTGATTTCAAATGTTTCCAACATCTTTTTGTGGTTTCAAAAGTTTGAAGTGGTGATTTCAATTATTTCAAACATGGTTTTGTTATTTCAATTAAATGAAGCTTGGTCTTGAGGTTCCAGTAATTTTTGTGTGGTGGTTTCAATTTAATGAAACTTGGACTTGTGGTTGCAGCTGTTGTTCGGTGGTGGTTTCACATGTTTAAACCATGTTTTAGTGGTTTCAAATGTTCAAAGTGGTGGTTTTAAGTTTTCAAACATGGTTTTGTTGTTTCAATTAAATAAAGCTTGGTATTGCGGTTCCGGTTCTTGTTATGTGATGGTTTCAATTGTTTAAAAAAAGTATTAGTGGTTTCAAATGTATCAAACATGTTTTAATGGTTTTAAATATTTGAAGTGGTGGTTTCAATTGTTTGAAACATGGTTTCATCGTTTCAATTAGGTTCCCGTTCTTCTTATGTGGTGGTTTCGAATGTTTCAAACAAGTATTAGTGGTTTCAAATGTTTCAAACATTTTTTAGTGCTTCCAAATGTCTGAAGTGGTGTTTTCAATTATTTTAAACATGGTTTTGTGGTTTCAATAAAATGAAATTTGGTCTTGTATTTCCGGTTCTTCTTATGTGATGTCTTCAATTGTTTCAAACAACTATTAGTGGTTTCAAATGTTTCAAACATGTTTTAGTGGTTTGAAATGTTTGAAGTGGTTGTTTCAATCATGGTTTTGTTGTTTCAATTTAATAAAACTTGGTTTTGAGGTTCTAGTGTTTTTTGTGTGGTGGTTTCAATTTAATGAAACTTGGTCTTGTGGTTGCAGCCGTTGTTCGGTGGTGGTTTCAAATGTTTGAAACATGTTTTAGTGGTTTCAGATGTTCGAAGTGGTGGTTTCAATTGTTGCAAACATGGTTTTGTTGTTTCAATTAAATGAAGCTTGGTCTTATGGTTCCGATTCTTCTAATGTGGCAGTTTCAATTATTTCAAACAATTATTAGTGGTTTCAAATGATTTAAAGACGTTTTAATTGTTTCAAATGATTGAAGTGGTGGTTTCAATTGTTTTAAACTTGGTTTTGCTGTTTCAATTAAATGAAACTTGGTCGTGTGGTTCTTGTTCTTTTTATGTGGTGGTTTGAAATGTTTCAAACAAGTATTAGTGGTTTAAAATGTTTCAAACATTTTTTTAGTGGTTTCAAATGTTTGAAGTAGTGGTTTCAATTGTTTTAAACATGGTTTTATGGTTTCAATTAAATGAAACTTGGTTTTGAGGTTCTAGTGTTTTTTGTGTGGTGGTTTCAATTTAATGAAACTTGGTCTTGTGGTTGCAGCTGTTGTTCGGTGGTGGTTACACATGTTTAAAACATGTTTTAGTGGTTTCAAATGTTCAAAGTGGTGGTTTTAATTTTTCAAACATGGTTTTGTTGTTTCAATTAAATGAAAACTTGGTCTTACGGTTCGGGTTTTTCTTATGTGATGGTTTCAATTGTTTTAAACAAGTATTAGTGGTTTCAAATGTATCAAACATCTTTAATGGTTTTAAATGTTTGAAGTGGTGGTTTCAATTGTTTGAAACATGGTTTCATCGTTTCAATTAGGTTCCCGTTCTTCTTATGTGGTGGTTTCGAATGTTTCAAACAAGCATTAGTGGTTTCAAATATTTCAAACATTTTTAGTATTTCCAAATGTTTGAAGTGGTGGTTTCAATTGTTTTAAACATGGTTTTGTGGTTTCAATAAAATGAAACTTGGTCTTGTATTTTTGGTTCTTCTTATGTGATGGTTTCAATTGTTTCAAACAAGTATTAGTGGTTTCAAATGTTTCAAACATGTTTTAGTGGTTTGAAATGTTTGAAGTGGTTGTTTCAATTGTTTCAAACATGGTTTTATTGTTTTAATTTAATAAAACTTGGTCTTGAGGTTCTAGTGTTTTTTGTGTGGTGGTTTCAATTTAATGAAACTTGGTCTTGTGGTTGCAGCCGTTGTTCGGTGGTGGTTTCAAATGTTTGAAACATGTTTTAGTGGTTTCAGATGTTTGAAGTGGTGGTTTCAATTGTTGCAAACATGGTTTTGTTGTTTCAATTAAATGAAGCTTGGTCTTATGGTTTCGATTCTTCTAATGTGGCAGTTTCAATTACTTCAAACAAATATTAGTGGTTTCAAATGTTTCAAAGACGTTTTAATGGTTTCAAATGTTTGAAGTGGTGGTTTCAATTGTTTGAAACATGGTTTTGTTGTTTCAATTAAATGAAACTTGGTCATGTGGTTCTTGTTCTTCTTATGTGGTGGTTTCAAATGTTTCAAACAAGTATTATTGGTTTTTCAAACATGTTTTAGTGGTTTCAAATGTTGAAACTAATGGTTTCAATTGTTTCAAACATAGTTTTGTTGTTTCAATTAAATGAAACTTGGTCTTGTGGTTCTAGTTCTTCTTGTGTGGTGGTTTTAATTGTTTCAAACAAGTATTACTGATTTCAAATGTTTCCAACATATTTTTGTGGTTTCAAAAGTTTGAAGTGGTGATTTCAATTATGGTTTTGTGATTTCAATTAAATGAAACTTGGTCTTGAGGTTCCAGTAATTTTTGTGTGGTGGTTTCAATTTAATGAAACTTGGTCTTGTGGTTGCAGCTGTTGTTCGGTGGTGGTTTCACATGTTTAAAACATGTTTTAGTGGTTTCAAATGTTCAAAGTGGTGGTTTTAAGTTTTCAAACATGGTTTTGTTGTTTCAATTAAATGAAGCTTGGTATTGCGATTCCGGTTCTTCTTATGTGATGGTTTCAATTGTTTAAAAAAGTATTAGTGGTTTCAAATGTATCAAACATGTTTTAATGGTTTTAAATATTTGAAGTGGTGGTTTCAATTGTTTGAAACATGGTTTCATCGTTTCAATTAGGTTCCCGTTCTTCTTATGTGGTGGTTTCGTATGTTTCAAACAAGTATTAGTGGTTTCAAATGTTTCAAACATTTTTTATTGCTTCCAAATGCCTGAAGTGGTGTTTTCAGTTATTTTAAACATGGTTTTGTGGTTTCAATAAAATGAAATTTGGTCTTGTATTTCCGGTTCTTCTTATGTGATTGTTTCAATTGTTTCAAACAACTATTAGTGGTTTCAAATGTTTCAAACATGTTTTAGTGGTTTAAAATGTTTGAAGTGGTTGTTTCAATTGTTTCAATCATGATTTTGTTGTTTCAATTTAATAAAACTTGGTCTTGAGGTTCTAGTGTTTTTTGTGTGGTTGTTTCAATTCAATGAAACTTGGTTTTGTGGTTGCAGCCGTTGTTCGGTGGCGGTTTCAAATGTTTGAAACATGTTTTAGTGGTTTCAGATGTTCGAAGTGGTGGTTTCAATTGTTGCAAACATGGTTTTGTTGTTTCAATTAAATGAAGCTTGGTCTTATGGTTCCGATTCTTCTAATGTGACAGTTTCAATTATTTCAAACAAATATTAGTGGTTTCAAATGTTTCAAAGGCGTTTTAATGGTTTCAAATGTTTGAAGTGGTGGTTTCAATTGTTTGAAACATGGTTTTGTTGTTCCAATTAAATGAAACTTGGTCGTGTGGTTCTTGTTCTTCTTATGTGGTGGTTTCAAATGTTTCAAACAAGTATTATTGGTTTTTCAAACATGTTTTAGTGGTTTCAAATGTTGAAACTAATGGTTTCAATTGTTTCAAACATAGTTTTGTTGTTTCAATTAAATGAAACTTGGTCTTGTGGTTCTAGTTCTTCTTATGTCGTGGTTTTAATTGTTTTAAACAAGTATTACTGATTTCAAATGTTTCCAACATCTTTTTGTGGTTTCAAAAGTTTGAAGTGGTGATTTCAATTATTTCAAACATGGTTTTGTTATTTCAATTAAATGAAACTTGGTCTTGAGGTTCCAGTAATTTTTGTGTGGTGGTTTCAATTTAATGAAACTTGGACTTATGGTTGCAGCTGTTGTTCGGTGGTGGTTTCACATGTTTAAAACATGTTTTAGTGGTTTTAAATGTTCAAAGTGGTGGTTTTAAGTTTTCAAACATGGTTTTGTTGTTTTAATTAAATGAAGCTTGGTATTGCGGTTCCGGTTCTTCTCATGTGATGGTTTCAATTGTTTAAAAAAAGTATTAGTGGTTTCAAATGTATCAAACTTGTTTTAATGGTTTTATATGTTTGAAGTGGTGGTTTCAATTGTTTGAAACATGGTTTCATCGTTTCAATTAGGTTCCCGCTCTTTTTATGTGGTGGTTTCAAATGTTTCAAACAAGTATTAGTGGTTTCAAATGTTTCAAACATTTTTTAGTGCTTCCAAATGTCCGAAGTGGTGTTTTCAATTATTTTAAACATGGTTTTGTGGTTTCAATAAAATAAAATTTGGTCTTGTATTTCTGGTTCTTCTTATGTGATGGTTTCAATTGTTTCAAACAACTATTAGTGGTTTCAAACGTTTCAAACATGTTTTAGTGGTTTGAAATGTTTGAAGTGGTTGTTTCAATTGTTTCAATCATGGTTTTGTTGTTTCAATTTAATAAAACTTGGTCTTGAGGTTCTAGTGTTTTTTGTGTGGTGGTTTCAATTTAATGAAACTTGGTCTTGTGGTTGCAGCCGTTGTTCGGTGGTGGTTTCAAATGTTTGAAACATGTTTTAGTGGTTTCAGATGTTCGAAGTGGTGGTTTCAATTGTTGCAAACATGGTTTTGTTGTTTCAATTAAATGAAGCTTGGTCTTATGGTTCCGATTCTTCTAATGTGGCAGTTTCAATTATTTCAAACAAGTATTAGTGGTTTCAAATGTTTTAAAGATGTTTTAATTGTTTCAAATGTTTGAAGTGGTGGTTTCAATTGTTTGTAACTTGGTTTTGTTGTTTCAATTAAATGAAACTTGGTCATGTGGTTCTCGTTCTTTTCTTGTGGTGGTTTCAAATGTTTCAAACAAGTATTAGTGGTTTAAAATGTTTCAAACATTTTTTTAGTGATTTCACATGTTTGAAGTAGTGGTTTCAATTGTTTTAAACATGGTTTTGTGGTTTCAATCAAATGAAACTTGGTCTTGTGGTTCCGGTTCTTTTTATGTGGTGGTTTCAATCATTTCAAACAAGTATTAGTGGTTTCAAATGTTTCAAACATGTTTTACTGGTTTCAAATGTTTGAAGTGGTGATTTCAATTGTTTCAAACATGGTTTTGTTATTTCAATTAAATGAAACTTGGACCTGAGGTTCCAGTGTTTTTTGTGTGGTGGTTTCAATTTAATGAAACTTGGTCTTATGGTTGCAGCTATTGTTCGGTGGTGGTTTCAAATGTTTGAAACATGTTTTAGTCATTTCAAATATTTAAAGTGGTGGTTTTAATTGTTTTAAACTTAATTTTGTTGTTTCAATTAAATGAAGCTTGGGCTTGTGGAACTAGTTCTTCTTATGAGGTGGTTTCAATTGTTTCAAACAAGTATTAGTGGTTTCAAATCTTTTAAACATTTTTTAGTGGTTTCAAATGTTTGAAGTGGTGGTTTCAATTGTTTGAAACATGGTTTTGTTGTTTTAATTAAATGAAACTTGATCGTGTGGTTCCCGTTCTTCTTATGTGGTGGCTCAAATGTTTCAAACAAGTATTATTGGTTTTAAATATTTCAAACATGTTTTAGTGGTTTCAAATGTTGAAACTGATGGTTTCAATTGTTTCAAACATAGTTTTGTTGTTTCAATTAAATGAAACTTGGTCTTGTAGTTCCGATTCTTTTTATGTGGTGGTTTCAATTGTTTCAAAAAAAGTATTAGTGGTTTCAAATGTTTTAAACATGTTTTAGTGGTTTCAAATGTTTGAAGTGCTGATTTCCATTGTTTCAAACATACTTTGTGGTTTCAATTAAATGAAACATGGTCTTGTTGTTTCGGTTTTTCTTATTTGGTCGTTTCAATTGTTTCAAACAAGTATTAGTGGTTTCAAATGTTTCAGACATCTTTTAGTGGTTTCAAATATTTGAAGTGATGATTTTAATTGTTTCAAAACTGTCTTTGTTGTTTATGAAACTTGGTCATGAGGTTCTAGTGTTTTTTGGGTGGTGGTTTCAATCTAATGAAACTTGGCCTTGTGGTTGTAGCTGTTGTTAGGTCATGATTTTAATTGAATCAAACATGTTTTAGTGTTTTGAAATGTCTAAAGTGATGATTTTAATTGTTTCAAATATGGTTTTATGGTTTCAATTGATGAAACTTGGTCTTGTGGTTTCGGTTTTTCTTATGTAGTAGTTTCAATTATTTTAATAATGTATTCGTGATTTCAAATATTTCGAATATGTTTTAGTGGTTTTAAATGTTTAAAGTGGTGGTTTCAATTGTTTCAAACATGGTTTTGTGGTTTTAATTAAATAAAACTTAGTCTTATGGTTCCGGTTCTTTTTATGTAGTGGTTTCAATTATTTCAAAGATGTATTAGTGGTTTTAAATGTTTGAAACATGTTTGAGTGGTTTCAAATGTTTGAAGTGGTGGTTTCAATTGTTTTAAACATGGTTTTGTGGTTCAATTAAAATAAACTTGGTTTTGTGGTTCTGGTTTTTCTTACGTGGTGATTTTAATTGTTTCAAACAAGTATTAGTGGGTTTAAATGTTTCACACATATTTTAGTGGGTTTAAATGTTTGAAGTGGTGGTTTCAAACATGCTTTTGTGGTTTCAATTCAATGAAACTTGGTCTTGAGGTTCCATTGTTTTTTGGGTGGTGGTTTCAATTTAATGAAACTTGGTATTGTGGTTGTAGCTATTGTTAGGTGGTGGTTTTAATTGTTTGAAACATGTTTTAGTGATTTTAACTGTTTGAAGTGGTGGTTTCAATTGTTTCAAATATTGTTTTCTGGTTTCAATTAAATGAAACTTGGTCTTGAGGTTGCAATAGTTTTTGGGTGGTGGTTTCAATTAAATGAAACTTGGTCTTGTGGTTGCAGCTGTTGTTAGGTGGTGGTTTCAATTGTTTCAAACTTGTTTTAGTGGTTTCAAATGTCTGAAGTAGTGGTTTCAATTGTTTCAAACATAGTTTTGTGGTTTTCAATTAAATGAAAGTTGGTATTGTGGTTCGGATTCTTTTTAGGTGCTGGTTTCAATTACTTCAAACATGTATTAGTGGTTTTAAATGCTTCAAACATAGTTGTGTGGTTTCAAATTTTGGGAACATCGTTTAATTGTTTTATTTGTGTTTGGTTTCAATTATTTTGAAACATTCTATTTAGATTTCGCTATGTTTGCGCAACATGTAATATTGATTTCAAATTTTTCATATATGGTTTCATTTGGTTTTAATAAATTTAAAACATGGTTTTGTTTGGTTTTAAGTTATTGAAACAGGATTATATGGTTTCATTTGTGTAAGGGTGGTAGTTTCACTTGTTTCGAACTTTGTAAACTTGAATCGTCAAAATGGAATGAAAACTTCATCATAAAGTACTCACTGTCCAGTACAAAGTTGATTATAAATTGAACTAATGGGCAGGTGGACAGTGCATGCATGAACAATTGCAGATTCTGAACTAAAACTTATATGTGACTGCATCCCATATATCCCATGACATACAGATGCATGCATGATGGTATATCAGGGTATTTATTCCTCATCAAATTTTGATATCACTAGAGGCGATAAGTACAACAATGAAGCCACTAAGATATTAGAAATCTCCTCTCGGATTTTTCCCCTCATCATAAGACAACAGTGATCCTCTATAATGGCTCTACAATGGCTGAACGCAAGTGCACATCATGAAGAGGAACACGGTGTAGCTCTCAGATTTCATCAAGACGAGGACAAGTTCACATCAAGAAGAGGAACGCTGTGCACATCAAGAACAGAAACAATCAAAGAAAAATAGAAAATGGTTGGTGCAATGAAATTAGTGAATGCTTCAAAGTGATGCACTAACTTACATTGTGCAACAATATGTATAAATTATTCGACAACTGTTCGTGTCAAATATATCCAATGGATAGTTCCTATAATCTAAAACATACATGATAAATGTGAACAACTTAAAAAATGGCTAAAATGAAGAAGTTAAAGTGCGGTGTAGAACATAAAGTAGCAGCTGTCCTGCAATATACGTTTGGAAGGTAAAGTGGACGTATTCAGATTCATGGCGGAACAGAACGCAAATCAAGACGAAGCAAACATACAATTAGTTAAACATACAGTAGTACCAAGTACCTGAATATAGCTCCGCAAGAACACGGACTCAGAAGATCATTGTGCCAGCATGAGATTGATGAACCAAGAAAATTGACAACATTATTGGGACCAATTAAGACACTGCCTATAATAATCCCAATGCAAAAGCTTATTTATTTGCTCTTATAAGAATAACCTGCATGAGTAGCGAAGAAAAGTACTTTTCAGAGAAACAATTGTCAAGTTTCTACCCTCGAATCAACCTTGTAACTGGATGTAAGAAAAATGTATCTGGTAATATATATATTCAGAGTATAGCCCCACTTAGTTTGGAACATGAACCATCCACTGGTTGTTAATTAGGAACCGATCCCTACTAACATACGTGCAGCCAGGAGAGACTGCAGTAGCTAGGCAGCAGGAGGGCAAATTACTTTTCAGACTGCAAGCCAAGAAGACGTAAAGTCAAGTATTTTTTTTCTTCATATATGCACCATGAGAATCCTAGTCAGAAAGTAGCTGCACCAACGTCCCTCAGGTCAGAAATTTTATCTAGAACCTACCGAGCTGCGAGCACTGCATATGCATGCAACTGGATATGAGAGAGATGCAATTTGGGAGCTAGACGAACAACACAAACTGGAGTAGGGAGGGTCGTTGCCGATGAATTAAGAAAACAATCTCACCGTAGCAGAAACTCAATGGAGCTGTTGCCGTGGCGCTCCTTGCCGGCTGTGCCGATGTCTCAGGAATACCGGTGGTAGGGGAGATCTAGAAGGCCTAGTATCCAATAGTCTTTCCTGGTGATATGCAGAGAGGAGAAAAATGTAGAAGGGATGAAGGGGCGTGTGCCGTCGACAACCATACATGATATTGTTTGTATTGTACATCAGGATAACAACTACTGAGATAGAGTTCATCTGTATTTGTCCAGGCAATCACCTGGACTGGACTATTGAGACAGCAAAACATGCACTAACATACTGAACCAGGAAAATCACCTGTCTTACAAGGTCTATCTGCTGGCTGTAAGAAAATATTCAAGATGAGTCTTCTTAGATTCGGTACCAACACGGTGATATTAACCCTATTTTCCAGAGGCTCAAAATAGAAGGGTCTCAATTTTTTCAGGTGATGCAACATTTCAACAGCGATATGATTTTCTAAGTGTAAGACTGGAAAATGGGTATCAATATATGCAGAAATTTGAGAAAACTACTGACAGCATACAATGGGCACACAAACTAAAGCTGTGAGATTAATATACTTCCCAAAATTCCATACTAGAGAAGAGATTAGATAATGTAGCATACGAATCTGGTACTGCTTTGTGAGATTAATATACTTCCCAAAATTCCATATTAGAGAAGGTGATTAGATAATGTGCATACGAATCTGGTACCAACCTAAGTAAACGAGGCAATAGTATCTAACAAATACTCAAATTGGTTCCCCAATCAGCCAGATCTGCCAGCTCCAATAGGACGCAGCAGGGGGAATGCGGGGAAACGACTTACCTTGTTAGACATCAGGCTCACCGGCTATTGCTAGGGTGTAAAAGAAGCAGCGGGTATGAAGGGCTGAGACGAGAGCGGCGGCGGCGACGATCGAGATGAAGAGGAAATAATGCTGAAAGGAATGGGTGGAGGGAAGATGGGGACGGTCGAGCGAATGGGTGGAGGGAAGAGGGAAGAAGGCCACAAGGGAGCAGCGGAGCCGGCGGAAGGGAACAGAAGACTAGCGCAGCGCAGCCGGCGGGAGCTAGAGCGGCGGGCGCGTTCGGGAGGAAGCAGATCGAAGAAAGGTGGATGGGAAGAGGAACGTATGCAGACTGGAGTGGCGGGCCCCACGTTAGGCAGGAATACAACCTGAACCCCTGGGAATACAGCGGGGAGACGGGGAAGTGCCGCACCGATCTAAAAGCAGGTTGGAGGGGTGGACAGGCGATGCGACGCCGGTACATACCGGCGCCGGTAGAAAAAAGTTTTCGGTCCTTCTCTTCTCCTGCCGCCGTGGCCGCCGCCGCCGCCGATCCTTTTTTCTTTGAACCAGCCGCCTCCGATTGCCGTCCTACGAGCAAAAGGGAAAGAAAAGAGTACCCCCTCCCTCCCTCACTCACTCACTCAACCAACCAATTTGCTAGCTTGAGTCTGAATCTGTTCATGCGATTTGAATTAGTACTCCTCTGTCTTGGCTGACCGTGTGCATGCATGCATGTATGTTGTCAGGAACTACGACCACTGTCTTGCTTGTGATTATGCCTTCTCCGCTCTCGCACATTACAACCGCCACAACCCGGTATGCACGTAGCTCCTTATTACTCCCTCCGTTTAAAAATATAAGATGTTATTTGTTAAGAAAATATATCTAGACTTCTTTTAGTGTATAGATTTACTTTAAGTCTAAGTAAACCTACATACTAAAAGAAGTCTAAATACATTTGCTCCATAAAGCTAAAATATTTTATATTTTGAAACAGAGGGAGCAGTTGATTGATGCTTGGATATGTATAATCCATGTGATGTTTGAGAATTGCATGTCTATGTGTGCAGGATGCCAAGTACCGTCTTGGCCTAGATCCTGATCCTGGGAAAAACCCCAAGGCCGCTTGCGTCGGTTTCAGGCACGACTTTTGGTATCACGTCGGCTTCTGGGCTTGCCGGGTGGACGACAATTATGCTGCCGCCGCCCAGCAGCACCCGCAGCAATACTTCTTCGCCGAGTTACGCTAAGAGCGTCGTTCGAGAAAACTGGTTGTCGAAACATGCACCATCTTGGGTAAGTCTAGTTAGTTTCTCGTATTCCTTTCCACCCAAATTAGTTGGGTTGGTTTCGTCTAGATTTGAAGGTATCTAGCACTAAAATAAGTCTAGATATATTTAAATCTAAACAAATCTAAATCAACTAATTTAGTACTAATTATATGCACGCTAGGATCTATTTTTTCTCTCTTTCTCTTCCTCATCAGAAATGCCCTTGTGCCGCTTCAAAAGCGGATGTGCGTTTTGTCCAGATAAATTCGAGATCCTGTATCCAAGGGACAAGGAGTTATTTATATGTGAAAAGTGTTAGGGTAATAGATCACTTGTATTACCAGAGGGCCAAAGACCAGAATATATAGTACATGTACAGGTGCAAATATACAGGAAGCCCCCTAACATATAGGGAAACTACAATACACAAGTATATTCTAACACCCCCCCTCAAACTCATGGTGGATCCACAACACTGAGTTTGGAGAGTAAGAAATCATGCTGAGCGCGAGTTTGTGCCTTTGTAAAGAAATCTGCCAACTGCAAGTCTGAAGGCACATAATGTAGCGCAACAACCTGATCCTGCATCTGAACACATGTATAAAAAGCATCAACACCAATATGCTTGGTCAGCTCATGCTTGACCGGATCACGTCTGTCTTGATATGTCTTGTCGACAAAAGTGGAGTGGGCGTCGTAACAGAGACCCCAAAATCTGCAAGCAACCACCGTAACCAGGTCACCTCAACAGTCACCAAAGCCATAGCCCGCAACTCAGCCTCAACACTCGAACGGGAAACCGCTACCTATTTCTTCGTCTTCCAAGCAACAAGCGAACCACCAAGAAACACACAGTAAGCAGAAAGTGAACGACGATCCGTAGGATCATTCGCCCACGTAGCATCCGAGTAGCACTGGAGCTGGAGAGAGCTAGAACGAGAAAAGAAAAGGCGACGAGTAATCGTGCCACGAAGATAACGAAGGACACGAAGGAGATGACTGTAGTGAACAGTGGTAGGAGCTGAGACAAACTGGCTCAGAATATGAATAGGATAAGAGATATCAGGACGAGTGACAGCAAGATAAACGAGACTCCCAACAAGATGGCGATAACGAGTGGGATCGGGAAGAGAATCACCATCCGTAGGACGAAGCTTAACATGAAGCTCCATAGGAGTCTCAACGGTGCGCTCATCCGCAAGAGCAGCCCGAGCAAGAAGATCATGAATATACTTTTCCTGAGAGATAGAAAACCCATCAGAAGTGGATGAAACCTCAATCCCAAGAAAATAGCGAAGAGGACCAAGATCAGCCATAAGAAACTGATCACGAAGACGAGCCTTGACGAAGGCAATATACTCAGGATCATCACCAGTAATGATCATATCATCAACATAGAGAAGGAGAAGAGTGCGTCCACGAGAAGAAGTGTAAACAAAAAGCGCTGGATCATGAGAACTAGGAGAGAAACCAGCAGCAGTCACCACAGAGGCAAAGCGCTCAAACCAGGCACGAGGGGCCTGTTTTAGGCCATAAAGGGAACGGCGAAGACGACAAACCATCCCATCGGGAACAGAATACCCAGGAGGAGGCTGCGTGTAAACCTCCTCACTCAACTTGCCATTGAGAAAAGCATTCTGAACATCAAGCTAGGACACAGACCAGCGTCGGACAAAAGCAACAGCAAGAAGAGTACGCACAATGGTCATATGGGCCACAGGAGCAAAGGTCTCATCATAGTCACGACCATGTTCCTGCTGAAAACCACGAGCCACAAGACGCGCTTTATAGCGCTCAAGAGATCCATCAGAGCGGGTCTTAATTTTATAGACCCACTTACACGTGATAGGACGAACAGGAAGGAGAGACAAGATCCCAGTGCCAAGGCGCGCAGCGATCTCCTCAGCCATGGCAAGCTGCCATTCAGATGACACGCGGCATCCCGATAAGAAGTCGGCTCGAGACTACAGAGAGACCATTGACTAGGGAGCAGTGCGAGCGCTGACGAACAAGCCATGAGGAAGAAAGCTCATCCGCGGAAGATGACTCATCAGAAGAGGAGGAAGAAGGAGTCGCGGAGGAAGGATCCGAGGTCGGAGACCAAGGAGAACTAGGGGAACTAGACGGAGGAGAGGAGGTCGCCGAAGAAGAAGGAGGCTCAGCAGAAGGAGGTGGAAGAGAAGGGACAGCGGAAGGTGTATCAGGAAAAAGAAGAAAAGAGAGATCATCCGTTGGGTAAGTACCAGAGGTGGGGCGAGGATAGAAAGGACGCGTCTCATCGAACGTGACATCACGAGAGATGCGCATACGGCGACCAACGGGGTCCCAACAGCGATAGCCCTTATGCTCATCACTGTAGCCTAGAAAAACACACTCAACAGACTGAGCGGTTAATTTGGTGCGTTCACGAGGAGGGAGAAAGACATAGCAAACGCAGCCAAATAAACGAAGAGCCGAGTAGTCTGGACAGGAGCCAGAGAGACGCTCGAGAGGAATGCCACCCTGAAGAGCAGCTGAAGGCTGGATATTAATGAGGTAAGTCGTGACGACCTTAGCCTAGAAATGCGGCGGAAGAGAGGAAGCAATCATCATAGCGCGGGTAGTCTCAATAATATGACGATGCTTACGCTCAGTGACACCATTTTGAGCATGGGCGCCGGGACACGAGAACTGAGCAAGGGTGCCCTGCTCAGCAAGGATGCCACGCAGATGCTGGGAGATATACTCTCCTACAGAATCAGCAAGAAACATACGAATAGGCGTGGAATACTGAGTACGAACCATGGCCGCAAAACGCTGATAAATAGCAAGCACCTCGCTGCGAGAGCGCATAAAAAATAACCAGGTGTACCGTGAAAAATCATCAATAAACAAAATATAATATCGGTGGCCCCCTTTCGAAGCAAAGGGAGCAGGACCCCACACATCTGAATGGACTAAATCAAAAGGTTGCTGAGATACAGACACACTAGTAGGATAGGGAAGCTGAATCTGTTTACCCAACCTACAACCTTGACACGAATGTAACGACGACACATCTCCTGAGACACACCCTAGAAGATCACGACGAACTAAGGATGATAAACGGGAGCCACAAAGATGACCCAGCCGATGATGCCACTGCTGAAACGAGCCAAGGATGTAAGAACCGCAGGAGAAGTGGCGAAGAAGTGTCAACAAAGGAACGCTGCCGCCTAACTCCCAGAGCCCTGAAGACTCAATGCTGCGAGGGCCAGCTCCAACCAGAGCCTGTGTATGACGGTCCTGAACAGCACAAGAATCAACATCAAGAATGACACGACAACCAGAATCAGTAAGCTGACTAGCAAAGAAAAGGTTCATCTTAAGGCTAGGAAGATGAGAAACATCAGGAACAGAGAAGGAGGAAGTAGAGAGGGTGCCTCGACTAGAAACAGGAAGAGAGGTACCATCAGCCGTAATAACACGGACAGGAGAAATAAGGGAGCGAAGAGCAGAAAGAATAGAAGACGCAGAAGTCATATGAAAAGAAGCTCCAGAATCCAGATACCATGGGGATGGCGTGCGACTGATGTAGAAGATGATGGTCGCGCGGTGCCGTAAGAACTAGGCATGTAACCAGCAGCATTCGACGAGGAGGAGCTCAGCAATGAAAGCGGATCACGAAGACCACAAATAATATCCTGATCAGACAGAGCACCAGCAGGAGGTCCAGAAGCACCAGTAGGAGGTCTAGAGGCAACAACAGAAGATCCGGAAGAACCAGACTGGCGACGAGCAAGATACTGCTGACGTAAGCGTGGATCCCTCGTCCAAAGAACCGAGATATCGTGGTGGGCTTGCCACAAAGGCACAGGAGGACGAGAACCACGAGGCTGCTGAGAGTGACTCGACCGGGCCGGTGGAGCAGAGAGTAACAACGGCGCGAGAGACCGCGACGGCCGCGACAGGGGGACCACGAGCAGCAAGAACAGAGGAACCTCAAGAAGACCGGACCACGAAGACGAAGTCTCCTCGACGAAGCTCACCAAGACTCGGAGAGCGGAACACGACCACGGGCAAACAGTTTGGCACGGCGTGGCTCAAACTCCTTGCGAGCCGTGACAAGAACTCAAAGACGCTGAAACTCCGATCCACGCAATCGACAATGGGACAGGGACGGTGTTACACACCATTTGTCAAGAGAGTCAAGTCGACGCCAAATAGCAGACTCGAGTATAGAAATCATCAATAGTAGAATCACCGCTTAAGCTCATGCTCTGACGGACCACAGATAGATAAAGAGCATCTCCGGATGGTGATAGCGCCGACGAAGAAAAGCCCATCGAAATGCAAGCAGGAAAGGCCCATGAACTCAGCAAGATATCGAGGCGTAACATCGAAGTGAGAACAGCGACAACGAGCATTCTCATCAATCCACTGAGTGTATTCAGCCAGATCCAGCCGATAGGTCGTAGTAGCAGTAGAATGCGCCTGGAAACGACGCTCATAATCAGCCCGAGCGTAATCATCAAGACTGGCTGCATCCTTGACCGCCTGAGTAGCATCGGGGGAAAGGACAACGGACGTCGGTGCAAGAGGCACAGGAGGCACAACGGGGCGCGGTGGACAGGAGACCTCACCGGAAAGCACACCCCAAAGGCGAAGACCGCGCATATGAACGCGCATGAAGGCAGCGAAATCAGGATAATTCGCGCCATCAAAAATCACCGGGCAGCGAGGAATCGCAACATAGCCCGACGAGGAAGACATATATTTTTTTTCAAACCGACCTAGATCGATCGGATCTGGCGGGATGAGTCGGCGGAGATGGCACGGGCGAATGCACGACCGGGTCGACGGCGAGGGAGAGGAGGCGGCGGCGGCCGACGGCGGGAGGAGGTGGCGACCGGCGTGGCCGGGCGACGGGAGGAGGAGGCGGTGGCGGCGGGAGGAGGCGGCGACGGCGGCGGCGGCGGCGATGAGGTCGGCGGCGGCGGGAAAAAAAAAGTCTTACGACTCTGATACCATGTTAGGGTAATAGATCACTTATATTACCAGAAAACCAAATGTCAGAATATATAGTACACGTACAGGTGCAAATATTGTTTGACCATTGGTCCATGTTGTTGGACCTCCATCTGTCGCGGCAAGACGGAAACGGCTGACCTTATTCAATGGGTTTGCTAGTGGGTCAGTGCACACTATTCAATACGAGTAGTCGGGAGACAGAGACCAATACGATACAAAATACTCACGCGGGATACCATGTGGAGCGAACTGGTTGGTCCATGACTCGCGGGAGCACCTAGACCTGGGAGAGCCAAAACGAATTTCCGGGAAGTTCCAGACTAAGTTAAACATTGGCATACTAAGTTTCGGGAAAAAAAGATATTTTCTGTTGCTTAATTTTTGGTGCTCTAAAATAGTTTTTGACAGACATTTTCTATCTTTCTGGCACATGTCACAAAAAAATATCTTTTTTCATAAAACTTTGTGTGAGGATATAGAATATCAAGAGGTACGTCCGAGTTTTTATTCGATTTTTTTGACATTTTGAAATATCTTTTAAATACACATTCTACAATGGTTGTATCTATATCTGGACATCAAAACACGGGCTGGCCAGCTCAGCACGAACTTTCTTGGCTCGGTGCGAGCTAGGCTCGGCCCGCTACACTTTCGAGCTTGGGCCGAGCACGGAAAGTTGGCCCATCGCGAGCTCGGGATGGCTCGGGCTCAGCTCGAGCTGCTGAATTAGGAAAGTTGGGCTGGGTGAATCCGGCCTGCTAGATCGGTAGGGAACGAACGGGAGGCTCCAGGTCGTTTCCAGGTCGCATTCGGTCGAGCTGTGACCTCTGTGAGCTCCTGGGCGTGTCGCCGCCGCTGCCCAACAGGATGCCGACGGCCGACCGCTGAACTTGGCGGCCCCTCTCCGCCATGCCTGGCTCTGCCACGCCCCTCTCCGACCAACGCGACAACGTCCAACACGAGCAGATCGAGCGGAAGCAGCCAAGGTACCCGTTCCCATCCTCTTTTTCTATGCTTTGATGCAATAGGAATATGAGTGTTTGTACTAGATTAGGGAGTATTTGTACTAGAACATGTAGGGATTTAGGTATTTATTTGTACCTATTACACCGATGCGATAAGAGCGAGATTAGGAGCAACAACCAATATTGAGGGATTTATACCGATGCAACTGCCATTTATTTGTACTGATTTGTACACTAGATTGTGTACTAATTTTTATACTGATTTGTGTTTGTAGTGAGCATGTATGGACCCGAAGCTACCGTTGCTTTATGGTGGAGTCCTGGCGTCGAGTACGAAGAAGGTTAAGGCCGACAGCAGCGGCAAGCCACGGTCTAAGGCGAACCCAAGCATCGAGCTAATTGATCCGAGTGATGTACCTCTCTCATAATTATTGAAACACCCTCCTCCGCCTTGTCGGCTACTTCTCGGGTATTTCAAAAAACCCGCAACCGTTTGGAAGGCCTCTAATGCATCACCATCAGAATCGGCGGTGAGTAACTTATCAACATAGCAAACTTTTGTATATGGCATATTTTGCATCACCATCGGAATACATAATTGTTTATGGCATATTTTTTATTGTTATAATAGGAAGAGGAGATGGATGTTGTTGAGGAAGAGGATGAACCTATTGACAAAGATGGCGATGAGGAATTGTATTCTCCCAATGATGAACATGAAGACAATGACAACTCTTTTGATCATAATGACACCATGTCCGAGGATGGTGTTCTAGGAGAAGGTGATGAAGTAGAGAAAGATCCATTTCATATTAGTTCGGGAGAAGATAAATGAAGTGCCAAACCAAAGAAGAAATGAAAGCAAGCCAAAGAATGCAAACCAAAATGGAGCTTCAAGCGATTGAAGATGAGTTGTACAACTTGTTTGAGAAGTTTGAAATTGAAAAGAAGAAATCCGAAAAAGTTGGCACATCCAAGCCTCCTCCAATGATTAGTTCAATGCCCGCATAGGATAGTGACTTCCACAATTGGCGTGCCAACACCACCATAAAGTCATCAAAGAGTGAATTGAGAAACTACCTAGAAGATGCCGGTGAGGATAATGTTCCCAACTTTGACTTGCTTGATTGGTGGAAAGTGAATTCACTTAGATAACCGGTGTTGGCAAAGATGGCGGGGCATTTCTCGACTATTCTGACTAGTTTTGTGTCTTCGGAATCAATTTTTAGCACCGGTGGAAGGGTGTTGGATGACTATAGAAGTTCTCTATTACCTTATATGGTGGAAGCTTTGGTTTGTGGTGGAAGCTACATTAAGGGTGCCCATAAAGATTTGAATATGATAGTATGATTCTCATCATATAATGTAATTTGCATGACTAACTTTCTCATATTTAGGAGGTGAACATGGATGATGAGGAGGAAGATGTGGAGAGCATCAACTTGCCCAAAAGTGTGGTGACTAGCGACTAATGATAAAAATTCTACATGTTTTATTTTCATTGGAGAGGTGAGCAAAATATTTGGAAGTTGGAACTTATCCTTTTGAATTTGTGCTATTTTGTTGAGAACATGAGACTAATATTGTAACCTTGTCGATATCGACTTGTTGTGATTTCCTCTTATGCACTATGATTGTGAATTTGGTGGTTATTGTTATATTTTGAAAAGTCATGCACCAAGTTGTCAATTTGTTGTTTGTTGCTATTTCTCCTATTTTATTGTTGGAATGGATTCATATATGTATGAGTTTCTTAGAATTTTATTTGAATCAATAGATCTTCAATTTGTGTGACTAAATTAGCCAAATTCTGGGGGAAAACATGTGTTTTTTCTCCCTCGGAGCTTTTCATGCGAACCTGGGGCGCCAGCTCGTGAGCAGGCTCGAGCTGGTGGGTTTCCCGAGCCGAGCCCAAGAAGGAGTCTCGTCCTCAGTGTCGAGCTGGCTCGGGCTCGTCAGTTTTGGCTCGAGTTTTTTCTGGCCCGGCTGCCAGCCCAAGCCGTCTCGCGTCTATGTATAGACGTATCTAGACATATGAGCCAAAACACCACGTCCCAATTCTAATGGCTATCTCTCTACCGCTGCTGCTTCTTCCTTCATTCTTCAGTCGGGCCAACTGGATGTCCAGACCTCACGTAGGCAATCACACCGGCGGCTATGGGGCGTGACAGTCGTCATCTTCTTCTGCTAAGCCAGCGACGACGACGCGGCCAAAGCCATGGGAGAGCGTCGTCCAAAGCCATGGGAGAGCTGGAACTAGTGTTAAGAAGTACTCCCTCCGTTCATAAATATAAGACGTTTTAGCTTTGTGAATCGAATGTATCTAGACGTCTTTTAGTGTAGAGCTTTGGAGTGAGCCTATACACTAGAAAGCGTCTAGATATATTAATTTTACAAAACTAAAATATCTTATATTTCTGAACGGATGGAGTATCATGATCAGATTTTGCATTACTGGTGTTGGTTTATCAGAAAAGTACCATAGCCATGGCTGGACTTGTAACACATCTTGCTGACCAATCCAGATGTACTTTTCGACAGTAATTAGCGTGTTCTTTCTGTTCTATGCTCACAATGATGCTTGCATCTGAATTTTATTACTCCCTGTGACCTATATTAGTTGACTTGGATATTTCTAGATTTGGATGTATCTAGTACTAAAACATGTTTAGATATATCCGAATCTAGACAAATTCAAGTACTATGCTACATTACCACGTGATGCAATACAACTGATGCCCCGCCGCACACATGGAGCTTTCATCATTTCAGCGCACTCACAAACACCTGGAGATCGAGGATCACGGCAAATTCTGTCTCTTTCGACCGGCAAGTTGGGCACACAGGTGAGGCGGAACGACTTGGCGAACCGCCGGACCAACAACTACGAGAAGATCCTGCGAGGAAGTGTACCGTAGCCCTGCCCTGGAGGAGGCGGAACAGTACGTGTTGGGTGCATACGTAAACCATCGAGGTCAGGATGCTCAAATCATCATCTGGGTCAACTCAACGATGAACCGGATACCCTGAATAAAGATATGTTAACTTAGTTCCAAAACAACACATGAATACACGCATCTTCCAAACCAACGTATCTTCCCTGAGACGGATCATCATCGAAGAGGCAAGAACATGGTGCAGCGCTGGGCGTTTAAGGACAGGTGGCCTAATGCAAAGACCGAGAGAACCTGACTGAGTGCTAGCTTTATTTTTTGGAGGAAAATCCCTTGCTCGTGATCTTGTTGTTTAGTTTTTCGTTTTTGTTCTTGTTGCTGTAGGCTATAACGCTGAACTTTGTACATCTTGTACCTCTCCTTCTAAATGGATGAAAAGGAGGTCAGGTAGTCAGAAAAAATATATGCAGACCATATATACACTACTAGACCAATGCTTGTGGATAGATTTATTATCAGTGGAGCATTTTTTTGAATATGCTCTACTGATAATTATCAGTGGCGTATTTAAAAATATGCTCCACTGATATTATTTATAACCAATGGCGCACATCACAAATAATGCGCCACTAATAATGTGGGTCCGGCATTCTGGAGGCCTATGGACCAAATATCAATGGCGCATATATCCATATGCGCTATTGATATATTATTATCAGTGACGCATATGCAATATGCGACATTGATATTCTCCTCACCAATGGCGCATCCTCTCCTACATGCGCCATTGGTAACTATGTGGGCCTCACCTGGACCCCATCACTCTAAAAGGTGGCAGGAATATCAATGGCGCATTCAGGATATGCGATACTTTCCCTCCAATGGCGCATATAGTAGTAAATGCGCCACTGATAAGTCTTGGGCCCACCACCTGAAAAGGTGGCAGACTTATCAGTGAAGTATTTAGTGTAATATGCGCCACTGATAACTTCGTCCAGATCTACAAGTTGGCGTCCACCCCCACCCACCACCACCATTCCATTCTTCTCCACCCACCACCCCAAACTAGATCTAGCTCGTCCTCCTCCTCCCCACGACCTCAATTTCTCCATTCTTTTCTCCATTCTTGGTTGTTGAACCTACCTTGCTTCATAGTTTTGTGAGGGGAAGCCTCTCCAATTGTTGTAGATCTACTAAACCAACTAATTTTCTCCTCCAACATCCATCTTGTTCTCCAACAACAACCACACTATCTCGTCGTGGACTTGGCTCGGTAACGATTCTACTATGTGAGTTGTTGGAGGACATGCATGTGGATGTTTTGTGTGGAGGGTGGACGTCGGTGCGGTGTGTATGTGTGTGCATGCTTATGTTTGTGAAGCCTTCTTATTGCGAGAGGGATGATGTGTTTGCATGGATGTGGTGCATGGATGTTTGCAGGTGACAAAGAAGAAAGCATGTTGCTTGCTTTGGTGGTGCATGGATGTTTGCCAAAATGTCGATTAATTTCTGTTTCGGCAAATTTTTGCACTATCCATATGTCCCATTTTTAGGAGATGTCATGCCGAATTTTTCCCGCGGCCATGCATGCATGTGTGTGTGTACATGATGGTGTTGTAGTTCTAAGATACTCTCTCTTTTTGCTCTATACCGCGCAGGAAACCATGGTTAGACACATGAGCGAAGGTCGAGCAGCTAGATACAAGAAACGCGTGGTGGCCGACATGATTCTGAACAAGAGGACCTACATAAGATGTCCGTGTCGAACATGCAATCTCGGGAGATTGGTTGACCCTGATTCCGGAGACCTGAAGAATCACCTGCTCACACGTGGTTTCATGCGCGGCTATGATTCTGAAGATGACGAGGGCGTCAACAATCCTGAAGACGAGGGCGGGCATGATGATCATCACGAAGGAGATGCCGGTGGCGGACATGATCATGATCATGAAGGAGATGTTGGCAGTGGCGGACATGATGATCAACACGAAGGAGATGATGGCAGTGACAGACGTGATGATCATCACGAACGAGGTGTCGGTGGATAAGACACAGACACACAAACGACGGGGCTAACCTCGGCCTTGTAGGACCCTCATGTTCAGGAACTGCTTCTCAGGGAGACGAGCAACACCAAAGCTGCTGCCAAGGAGAAAGCCAAGCTAGCGCAAATGGAGATAGACAGGAAAACTCCATTGTATCCTGGGTGCCGCCCCGAGGATACCCCTTGAACGTAACGCTCAAGGCTCTGGAGATGAAGGCAGAAAGCAAATGGACCGACGTAAGCTTCAACAAAAACATGAGATTCTAGCAAGAACGTCTTCCCAAGGGGAACACGTGTCCAACTAGTATTGAGGAGGCCAAGAAAATCGTATTCCTCTCGACCTACCGTATGTTAAGTACCACGCCGCATTAATGATCGCACTTTATCGGGGCGGTACAAGGATAGAACCACATGTCCGGTGTGTGGCCAAGGACGATACAAGAGAGGGAACAAGAAAGTTCCTCGGAAAGTGGTATGGTACTTTCCTATCACTCCCCGTTTGCAGCGGTATTTCGTGGACCCTAAGGAAGCAAAGCTCATGCAATGGCACGCGGAAAGGAAGAAGCCGACCGAAGATGATCCACATAAGGGCAAGATCCTCAGACACCCTTCGAACGCTAGCCTGAACGACCGGACATTGACTTTCAGACTTCGGGCGATCCAAGGAACGTCAGGCTTGGTATGAGCACCGATGGACTCAATCCGTTTGGTAACCAGAGTAGCACACATAGCACCTGACCCGTGTTTGTATGGTCGTACAACCTCCCTCCCTGGCTGTGCACCAAGCAGAGATATGTACACATGTGTATTCTGATTCAGGGGCCTAAACAACCAGGTATCGACATGCATCTGTATCTCGGGCTGCTGAAAGAAGAGTTAGCCACGTTGTGGGAGACGCCAGCCCATACGTGGGACACATACACAGGAGATTCTTTCCCTATCAGAGCCGCGCTGCTCACGACGGTGCAGGACTATCCAGGTTACGCATACGTGTCTGCCCATGTGAACCACGGACACAAAGCATGTGTCAAGTGCATGGATAAGACCCCGCATCTCCAGCTACCAAGGGATCCCGGGTCATCGAAGACCGTGTTCCAACGGACTCGAATGTGGCTTCCAAAGGATCATGCGTGGAGAAAGCGTAGAGATCTGTTCGATGGCAAAGTAGAGCTCGAAAAAGCCCCATGTCCGAGGAGCGGAGAACTGATCCAAGATATGTTGGACAACTGGGAAGAGTGCCCTTTGCCAGGAAAGAAGCGTCCAAGGACGAAACCGCTGCATGGTGTGTGGAAAGCTAGGCCTATTTTCTGGGACCTGCCATACTGGAAATACCTCCACACTCCCCATAACCTTGATGTCATGCGCATCACGAAGAACGTGTGCGAGAGTCTGCTTGCCACTATCATCAACATACCGAATAGGACCAAAGACGGGCCGAAAGCAAGGAATGACCTGATGGAACTTGGCATCAAGGAAGAACTTCATGAGACGCCGCCGCCCGATGATGATGATGATGATGATGAGACGGCGCCTGAAGATACTCAAGGTCGCCGCAAAAGGGTTAAGAGGGGAATTGCAGTGTTTTAGGCGGCCTGCTTCACTCTAAGTGAGCAGGAGCTTGAGCAGTTTTTCAACTGCCTCCTAGGAGTCAAAGTTTCTTACGGTTACTCGGGGAACATAGGCAGATATCTGGACAAAGTGAAGAAGAGGTTCAGCGGGATGAAGTCTCATGACTGTCACGTGCTGATGACACAGATACGTCCCGTTGCGATCCGAGGGATAATGGACGAGCACGTCCGTGAGACGCTGTTTGGCCTTTGCAACTTCCTCGACGTCATCTCGAGGAAGTCAATTGGCTTGAAGCTACTCGACACACTACAAGATGAGATCGTCATGATACTATGCGAGCTCGAGATTTACTTCCCGCCCGCATTCTTCGACATCATGGTCCATCTACTCGTCCATGTCATGGATGACATCATTCATCTCGGGCCGACATTCCTGCACAACATGATGCCGTTTGAAAGGCTTAATGGTGGTATCAAAGGATTCGTACGCAACAGGTCCCGTCCAGATGGAAGCATTGCCAAGGGCTTTCTGACCTATGAGTGCGTCTCTTTCTGCCAGAATTATCTACGCACCGACCCGGACGACGAGGATGACCCTGTTGGTCTGCCCAAAAGGATGCACATCGGCAAGCTCGCTGGATATGGCCGCCGCGAGGGCTTTCGCACCATGCATGTCGGCACGAAGGGTCGATGTGGCGACTTTGACAGGGCACACCAAGTCGTGCTACAACACATCGAATTGGTCGATCCTTGGGTGGAAGAGCACAAAAGCTTAATCGAGAAGAAGTTCATTGACCTTGGTCGACCGAGGAAGAAGGGAGACGTAACAAGAGAGCACAACTCTAGCTTCACGGCTTGGTTCAAGAAGAAGCTTCAAGACAATCCTCCTGCAGACCCGCAAACGCCTTCTACAGAGGATGAAAAACTAATTTTCGCCTTGTCAAATGGCCCTGGGCACAACATGAGGACATATCAGGCATACGACATCAACGGGTACAGATTCTACACCGAGAAAAGGGACATGAGCAGCGACTATCAGAACTCAGGAGTAACGATGTTATCCTATGCCGATGATGAAGCCACCGTCAAGGAACAATTTTTCGGAAGGATCGAGGAGATCTGGGAGCTCGACTACGCCGGAGAGAAGGTGCTGATGTTCCGTGTTAGATGGGACAAGAGCGTCCAAAAAGAGGGTCGGTATTTCACCACCATGGTTATACCCGACGCCTCCGTGAAGAATGCCTCCGCAAAAAATGAGCCATGGGTACTCACGAGCCAAGTTGACCAATGTTTCTTCATCACTTACCCGTCAAAGCCAAGCCGTGTTGTCATGAGGAGGGGCAAGAGGAGCATCATCGGAATGGACGGACCCGCCAACGAGCAAGACTTAGAAAAGAACAGCGATCCGAAGATCGAAGAGGAATTCGACAAGTACTTCGACAAGCCGACTGCTGCAGGAAAAAGGAAGACCACCCTACCTACTAAAGGTTGTCTGTTCACGAGAAGAAACCTTAACCTTTCCGGGCTAAAGTATTCAACCGCGAGGAAGAAGGGAAAGAAGATTGCAAAGAGACGCTAGATTTGTGAAGAATATTGGTGTGTATGGATATTGCCTATGTACTTGCAAATGGATGTCCTTGTTTTAAATAAATTAATAATTGCATATGTACTCAAATGGATGTCCTTGTTTTAAATAGATTTGTGAATGTTAAACTTAATTACTATTTGTTACAAAATATACTAGATATTAATGACAAGTATTTTGGCTAAGTGCCAAATACTAAAAAAATTGAGAGAGCCAGGAATCAAACCTGGCTGCTCCGCTCGGCCCAAAAATTGTGAGGCATCCAGGAATCGAACCTGGATGCCCCAGCCTAGGTTTTGCCCCACGAGTCGAACCACTGTGGTAAGCCTGTGTTACTATCACATATGAGGGTGTCGCCTTATTTGACTAAGTGTCTCATATCAATGGCGCATATTGAAAAATATGCGCCACGGATGTTTTACACTTAGTCAAAAACCGATCGGCCCTTTCTTCTCACTCTCACTGTCTCATATCAATCCCCTTTCTTTCGTGTCTCACGCGAAGAACCCTAGCATGCCGGAGGAGTCGCCCTGCCGCCACCGGAGCAATCATCGCCGGTGAGCGCCACCCCGTCCCCTCCTCTCCCCCTCCCCTCCCCCTCCTCCTCCCCTCCCTTCCCCTAATCTCGACCCCGTCCCCTTGCTAGGAGCGCCACCCCGTCCCCTTGGAGCAACCAGGAGGAGGAGGAGCACCAGGAGCACCGCCGACAAGGAGAAGGGCCGCGCGCGTGAACCCACTGATGAGAAGCACCGCACGCACCACCGACGAGGAGCGTGGTCACCATCACCAAGAGCTCGTCGCGGTCACCATCGCCGTGTCCCTCGATTGCTCGCCCTCAAGCCACCATCAACGAGCTCCTCTCGGTGAGCCCTCTCTTTCCCCTCTCTCCCTCTCGGTGAGCCACCGTCGTTGATGGAAATTCTGTACTAGTTAAGCATGTTCAGAATCCCTTGTGTGATCTTGTTTATTATCTACTAAACCAATCCAGAGTAGAGTTTGCTTTGCTATTAGAATTGGTGCATTCAGCAGGCAGGCTGCAGGTTTTCTGTTGATATTCAGACAAGTGTCTTTGACAAAAGTGCCAACTAGATGATAGATCAGGGTGGCATTAAGGCATACTTTTGGCTATCCAATCTAGAGTAGAGCTTACTTTGCTATTATGTTAGCCCATTTTGTAGGTCTGCTGTAGCTTTATGTTCATATTCAGGCAATTTTTATGGACCAGAGTGCCAACCGGACGGCATGCTGTTTTTGACGAACATGCAACAGATTATTTCTTGAGTTAAGTTATATTGTTCCAAGATGCCTATTTGCCAGAAATATTTCAAAGAACTGAAATGTTGCGTACTAGCACAGTAGAACCTCCTGCGTATTTTCAAGAACGTTTATCAGTTTATCTGAGAAGGCGTTTGGTTCAAAACTGGTAACATTAATGGAAATGTAATTAGGTTCCACGGGGTATCACGGGTGGTATGGACAAATTCCAATTTTTTTTGGTTCGGTGGTGTAATATAAACATCTCGCTTACCACTGTTTGGTTGGGTATTTTGCAAAACGATAGCAAGTTATACACCAGTTACAATGAACCACAAAAAAGATCATCTTTACAAATGCTAGCTTTTTCCAGAATAGACAACAAATTTGAAACTGTAACTTCTGCTACATATACAATATCTCTCAACATTCCAGCATCAAATGCTAAGACATAGCTACAAATTAACAATTTTTCAGTAGATAATAAACAAGATACTATAATCCAGGAGCTGAAGTAAGGCCCTTAGGAAATGCTAACCGTTAAGAACACAAATGGAAAATCATCAAAATCCTGTCTAGATACCCAGACTAAAGAAATAGTGCCAGATTATTGGAGAAAAGGGTGAGGTTGTCATGCAAAACAGCTAGCTGCTGTCTTGGTTTCTCCGTTGTTTATTTTACGGTATCTGCATTGGTTTCTTATACACAACATCAATGATATGTGCCTACTTGTCTCTGTCATAGAAATGTCAAAGCATGCAAGGTACATCCAGTGACCATTTTCGAGCTTAAGTTAAAAGGAACCAGGAATTTTTTAGTGCCTACTTGTCTCTGTCATAGAAACTGGTATTATTTGAACCCACTGTTAGAAAGGTGTAGCAACCTGATAATACTTGAGCCATGTCCTCTGATCTAATGTATCAAACTGCTTATATATAGCAACCTGATATATATAACAAGGATAAATGTATTTTTTATGTTCTCTGAAACACTATCAACATGATGTCACCATCAGTATATATAGCAGGTGGTGCTCTTTTTCTGTGTGAATTTGACTAGTGTTAAAAGGCAACTTTTGCATCTGCCATGTATGTGTGTTGGTTTTTACCCTTCTTTTATAGAGATTCTCAGAATATCATAAAATAAAACTACACCTAGAGCTATTTTTTGTCCTAGAGCTTTTTCTAGCTTGTCCTGGAGCTATTTTTTGCTGCACCTGGAGCTATTTTTTCTATTTGTATATGTGTGATTGGATGGCTGTTGATATCTACACACTTCTATTCTTGTAGACAGTTGTTGGGCCTCCAAGTGCAGAGGTTTGTAGAACAGCAGCAAGTTTTCCCTTAAGTGGATCACCCAAGGTTTATCGAACTCAGGGAGGAAGTGGTCAAAGGTATCCCCTCTCAAGCAACCCTACAATCAAGATACAAAAAGTCTCTTGTGTCCCCAACACACCCAATACACTTGTCAGGTGTATAGGTGCACTAGTTCGGCGAAGAGATAGTGAAAGACAAGTGGTATAGATAATTATAAGTGGTAACGGTGATAGAAGATAACTTGATGGCGTGGAAAATACTAAAGTAAAACTAAAATAAAGAAGGAAGCAATCAAACATGTAACAGATCTAATTGCAAACGGTGTATCAATGCTTAGAAACAAGGCCTAGGGATCATACTTTCGCTAGTGAACACTCTCATATGAATATATTATCTTCATGATACTACGCTAAACTACTCTTCGGTTGGACACTCTAATCCATGGTAGGGCTATAACAACACACCTCAAAGTAAACCTTTCCCATCTAGATAATCCCACACTGTCACCTTGAGCACTAGATGGTTCCAACAAACACCACAATTTCATAGAGACATCCAACTCCAAATATAACTCATAACAAGTATTTGTAATCTCTAGCCTAAGTGCCACCATGGTGTGCGCACTGTCAACTTCACACACATGGGGAGAGCAGAGATCTATTAAAGCACTTGAGTAGCAAGGTAGATCTATAGATTACAAGCTCATGATCTCAATAAGATCATGCATAGAGAGAGAGATAAAGACATAGCTACCGGTAGAACCCTTAGCCTCAAGAGAGAACTACTCGCTCCTCATCATGGGAATCAGCAATGGTGATGGAGATGGTGGTGGAGATTGATGGAGATGGCTCCGGGGGCACTTCCCCGTCCCGACAAGGTGCCATAACAGAGACTTTCTATCCCCCGAATCTCCCCTTCGGTGGCGGCAGCGCTGCGGAACTTTTCGTGGATTTCTGATTGACCATCTAGGGTTTTGGTATCGGGAGGCTCTTATAGGCGAAGGAGGCAAGGTCGGTGGCCAGCCAAGGGGCCCACCCCGTGGCCCCTCTCCGACTCTCCTTCTGGCTCCGTGAATCTTCCAGGAAAATATCAACTTTGGCTTTTGTCCGGTCCAATTTCGAGAATATTGATTTTCTAACTTTCCTGGAACCAAAAACAGCAGAAAACAGACAACTGGCACTGTGGCTCTTGTTAATAGGTTAGTCCAAGAAATCATATGAAAAGTACTCCAAAGTTGGAAGAAAACACAAGAAAGTAGATAAAACCCAGCATGGAACATCAAAAATTATAGATACATTTGCAATGTATCAACATCCCCAAGCTTAACTCCTGCTCGTCCTCGAGTAGGTAAGTGATAAAAAGAAAGAATAATTTTTGAGGTGACATGCACCATCATAAACTTGATCAAAGTAGTTGCAAAACATTCAAAGCTGGGATTATAGTACTTCAATCATAGCATGAAAGACAAAGTTCTAGCAATAAGACAAATAAACTATGATGCAACATAAAAAGGCACAAATAAAAGATTCATGAATAACAATGCTTTGCAAGATGTTTGTTTGTTTCACATAAAGAAAACATAGCATAGTGGCATTCAGCTTGTCCCTCATAGAGTAGCAAACATAAATGCATAAGACACCTTCAAAGTTCATAAGAGTGACTAGATACAAATAGTTTAAAATAAGCAATATCAAAACTATGCATCAATCAACTAGTCTTGGGACAATGCACATAGAACTAAGAATGGCCACTATGCTCTCAAAGTAGGTGCATAAAGGTAGAAGGTGGAGACTCAATATAATGGTGGAAGAAAGGCCTTCATAGAAGGAAGCAGAGATTCAAGTTTCATAAAGAGCTTCCAAAAATTATGGTACTTATAGCTTTCAGCTCTCATTGCCCCTATCATAAGCATCTTGAGGTGATTAAGGTTAAAGTGAACAAACTATGGTGTACATGCTTGACGAAGTATAAGTTAGAAATCTCATGTCCCTTGAATACGAGGGCCGCTCTCATGCTACTCAAGTTTAGTCACCAGTAAGTTCTTGTCATCGTAAGTACATGTGTATCATAGAGAACCGCCAACAGGGTACCCCTTGCCCGATGATACGGAAGAATCCCCATATCAAAATGACAAGGCAAGCAGACAACAAGCATCTCAGCAATCTTCTTATTTACCATGGGAATATGGTGCTTTTTTCTCTCTTTCCTCTTTTCATATATCTCTTTTTTTCTCTTTTCTCTCCTTTTCTCCATATAGGACTCTTTTTTTTATAAGAAGAATGCTTTATAGACAGCTCATTATGGTTACGCTGCAGGTTTCCACCATGTCAGCATGGATTAGACCAGCGGCCCAGGCATTTCTCTAACACATATACATAACTCCATGGACTTACAAGCTCCCCTTTCATTTCACACCGACGACATCCATATACAAAAGAGCATGATATCAACTAGGTACAAAGTACCCGTGCAATGTTGAAAGCGTTCCCCATGACAACATGGTTCTGCTAATTCCCAACAAATAAGTGCGAGCATATACAACATAGACGACACAATGGTTCAAGTTTATTAAGGGCAAGAAAGGTAAAGTGTGCCATCAAGTTCGTGAGAGATTTAATCACTAGTTTTCTCATAACAAGTTTAATTTGGAAGGTAAACAAAAACATGAATATACTTGGAATAGCTTAAGCTAGTAGGTAGGTATGGTGGACTCTTTGGAATAACTTGGTTTAGGGAGTTGGATGCATGAGTGGAACTCATACTTGGTTGTGGAGGCTAGCAAAAGACTGGGAGCGACAAACTAAGAGAGCAATAATGGCCATAATCATGCAGAGCGACAAAACATCATTGAACAAAGCATAAAGTGATACTACAAGTTGAAAACTAAAGGATCATAAAGGCTATGGTTACTTGAGATAGTCATAACATGGTGTGAGTATGCGCCAAGTCAACCCAAATAAAGCATCAAAGGAGAATACCATTATCCTATGCTTTAATATGCTAAAACAACTCATGATTCATCCAAGGCACATTAAGCAATCTAAATTGTTTATAACATGTCATGCTACAACAAAGAATACTAAGCATAAAGCCAAAACAATATCAATCATGGCATGACAAAGCATGGGCCACAGTCAAAAACAAGCTCTCTTTACCACTTAAGCATAAACTTTCCTACTCTTTTCCAATCCAAACCAAACTATTTGAAAACCAATGTATGAAAGAGAGAGTCCAACCAATTTATTCAGAAAACTAAGAAAACCAAGCAAACTAAAAACCAAAACGAAAAAGAAAAACAAGACGCTCCAAGAACAACACAACTGTGCATAAAACAATAAAAATAAAGCGTTTGGAAGAAACCTGGGATTTTTATTGATGAAGAAGGGGATGCCTTGGGCATACCCAAGCTTTGACGCTTGTACTTCTTGGATATTTTTTTGGGGTGACACTCGTGGCATCCCCAAGCTTGAGCTTTAGTCCATTCTTCATCTCATTACTCATTCCTTCCATACACCTGAAAATTTTCCTTCATACAAAACTTCACACAATCTTTATTAGCAACATTAGTGCACTCAAGATAATAAGTCTTTGGGTTCAGTTTCAACACCAATAAAACTTCCATTAAAACACAAGATACTGTAGTACTTCCCTCAAAAAGCTCAATTCCCCAAAAAGAACTCAAAAAGGAACCAACAAGAAGCAAATGCAAATAATGGCAGAAATCTGTCAAAACAGACCAGCAGGTAAAGACGAATTTTTTCGAAGACCTTCTGTTGCTCAAATCAAAAAGTGTTGAACTAATGAAAGTTAGATAACAACCTGGGGCAGAAGCACAAAAATTCACGCCTCAAAAGGACGTACAGAGATTTTACACGAATTTTTACGGTGAAGCACAGAAATCTGTTTCGGGACAGCAACTTTCCCAATCATTACTTCTCTCTCATTAGAGGTTACTCTTGGCACAAAAAGCAAATAAAAAGGATAAGGAGCGGTTATTACAGAGATAATAACTTCCAAGACTTGTCTAAAACTTTTGGGTTATCTCCCAATAAGTACTTTTCTTTAATGCCTTTAAGTTAGGCATAATAGTTTGAGAAGATGCTCACATAAGAAATACGAATTGAAGTAAAAGAGAGCATCAAGAAGCAAATATAAAACACATTTAAGTCTAACCCACTTCCTATGCATAGGAATCTTGTAAATAAACAAGTCATGAAAGCACAAAGCAACAAGCATAGTCAAGCAAAACAAGTGCAACTTCAAAATTTTCAACATAAAGAGGGGAAACTTAATATTATTGAGATGCATATAACCATATTTCCCTCTCTCATAATAACTTTTAGTAGCATCATGAATAAAATTAACAATATAAATATCACATAAAACATTCTTATCATGAGCCACATGCATAAAAGAATTAATACTCTCCACATAAACATAGTCATTCTTATTAATTGTAGTGGGAGCAAATTCAAAAAAATAGCTATCATTCTCATCACCATAATCATCAAATATAGGAGGCATATTGTAATCATAATTAATTTCCTCCTCAATAGTAGGTGGACTGAAAATATCACAATCATCATATATTGGAGGTATAGAATCATCATAAGCAATAGAATAGTTATCTTCCCAAGTGTGTTCATTTGTAAACATATCATCATTGGAAGGATCATGGATAGCACTAATAGTATAGCAATTATTAATATCATCATTTTCAGAATTGGTACCGAAGATATTTTCAATATCAAAAGTAGTGTGCTTTTCCCAATCATGATCACTACTATAGGTAACAGGCATAGGAACATCATCGAGTTCAGACTCATCAAAAACTATAATAGGAGCAACATGCTTAGGGGAAAATACCGTTTCCTCTCTCCTTTTACTCCTCCTTTTCTTCTTTTTCTTCTTATCTTTAGGAGGGTGAGGCTTGAAAGGAAGCTTCTCCATATACCCTGGTTCATTGTTAGAGACAATATAAGAAACTTTGGAGGATTCCTCCTTTTCATTAATAAGACCAAAACACATATTAGTCATGTCATATTTTGGCAAGATCTCATCTTTTATAATATTTTGTATGTAAGTATTTGTGTGGCAATTATCAACACAATAAAGATGACAATCATGCATGACACTATTCATATCAAAAGCACCCATATCTACCAAAGAGGTTTTTCTTGATAACTCTTCACACCTCAAAAATAATGTAAGTTCATCATGATGATTAGGAGTGATCATGTCATCACAATACAAACTTGCAGTACTCATTGGATTAGAAGGGCTATTATTATGGCCTGAGCATTGAAAATTGAAATGACCCACTTTGAAGCAAAGTTCACAAATAAAAGGATAAACGGCACAAACTTTTTTACCAAGATCATTTAAAGCCCTATACCACATTCTAGTTTTTTCATTCCTGTGGGTGATACAATATTCTTCTTCAATTTGATTATTCTCACAAGGTCTATGTATTCCACAAAAATTAACATGCTTATAAGAAATAGTACTTTCAGAGCTTTGAGCATGTTTATTGCTATCATTAATAACAATTTCATTTTCCATGCAAGTGTCTTTAAAAAGCTCATGATACATGTCCCATTTTTCTTTAGGAGCATTAATATGAGAAGCAAAGGTTCTATAACAATCAACAAGAATTTGAGGATCAAGACCATATTTAGCACTAAGATCTTGAAAATCAGCAGTTTCAGCGAAAGACTTAATGCAATCATACTCATAGTTTATACCTGGTTCTTTACCTTTTCTGTTATCCCAATCTTCGGTATTGCTTTGAATTGTTTCAAGAAGATCCCACTTAGATTTGACCTCCTTACTTGTGAAGGATCCCTCTAAACAAGTATCTAGATAGTCCTTGTAATGTCCTGAAAGCCTTGCATAGAAATTATTAATAACAATATTACTGGGGAGCTCATGAATGGGACATTTGAGCATTAGTGACTTCAATCTCCCCCATGCTTGGGCAATACTTTCTCCGTCATGTGGATGAAAATTATAAATGTAATTCCTATCTTTATGAACTTCATGAGGAGGATAAAATTTAGAGTAAAAGAGAGGTACTATTTCCTCCCATTCAAGAGCTTGACCATTCTTCAGCAGCTTATACCATTCTTCAGCTCTTCCTTTCAGTGATAATGAGAATAACTTCTTCTTAACTTGATCTGTTGTAATACCTGCACACTTGAACAACCCGCATAATTCGTGTATAAAGAGCAAATGATCACCGGGATGGACAGTTCCATCTCCAACATAATAGTTGTTTATAACACGTTCAACAATTTTTGTAGGTATTTTAAAAGAGATGCTTTCAGTATGTGGATTTAAAATATCACAAGTATCATTAGAATTACCACATATGGGAGATAAAGTATCATCGGAGCAAATTTTCTTCCTTAAAACTGGGGAACTAAAGAGATCATTTTCATAAGAACCAACTTCCCCAAGCTTAGACGTTTCCATAGCATTAGTAACAAAGGTGTTCAAAAGATTCATACTAATAACATTGCTATTAGCATGAAAAGAAAGTTCCATGGGTTTTTTAATTTTCTTTTCAAACAATTCAAGTTCTAACTTAGGAAAAATACTAAAAAGCTCTCTAATTTTGTTGTTGTTTTCCATTAAGTCTAACTAGTGAAAACAAGAAACAAAAAGACAAAATTGCAGAATCTAAAGGAAATAACTTCGAGCACTCACATCGGAGGATGTGAGTACCTTTTACCTTACCTCCCTGGCAACGGCGCCAGAAAATAGGTGTTTGCCGTGGGAGGTTCTTCTTCTTTAATCCTCCAGTGTGAATACCTTTTACCTTACCTCCCTGGCAACAGCGCCAGAAAATAGCTTGATGTCTACGCATTTCTATTCTAGTAGACAGTTGTTGGGCCTCCAAGTGCAGTGGTTTGTAGAACAGCAGCAAGTTTTCCCTTAAGTGGATCACCCAAGGTTTATCGAACTCAGGAAGGAAGTGGTCAAAGGTATCCCCTCTCAAGCAACCCTGCAATCAAGATATAAGAAGTCTCTTGTGTCCCCAACACACCCAATACACTTGTCAGGTGTATAGGTGCACTAGTTCGGCGAAGAGATAGTGAAAGACAAGTGGTATAGATAATTATAAGTGGTAACGGTGATAGACGATAGCTTGATTGCGTGGAAAAGACTAAAGTAAAACTGAAATAAAGAAGGAAGCAAGCAAACATGTAACAGATCTAATTGCAAACGGTGTATTAATGCTTAGAAACAAGGCCTAGGGATCATACTTTCGCTAGTGAACACTCTCATATGAATATATTATCTTCATGATACTACGCTGAACTACTCTCCGATTGGACATTCTAATCCATGGTAGGGCTATAACAGCACACCTCAAAGTAAGCCTTTCCCATCTAGATAATCCCACACTGTCACCTTGAGCACTAGATGGTTCCAACAAACACCACAATTTCATAGAGACATCCAACTCCAAATATAACTCATAACAAGTATTTGTAATCTCTAGCCTAAGTGCCACCATGGTGTGCGCACTGTCAACTTCACACACATGGGGAGAGCAGAGATCTATTAAAGCACTTGAGTAGCAAGGTAAATCTATAGATTACAAGCTCATGATCTCAATAATATCATGCATAGAGAGAGATAAAGACATAGCTACCGGTAGAACCCTTAGCCTCGAGAGAGAACTACTCCCTCCTCATCATGGGAATCAGTAATGGTGATGGAGATGGTGGTGGAGATCGATGGAGATGGCTCCGGGGGCACTTCCCTGTCCCGGCAGGGTGCCGGAACAGAGACTTTCTATCCCCCGAATCTCCCCTTCGGTGGCGGCAGCACTGTGGAACTTTTCGTGGATTTCTGATTGACCATCTAGGGTTTTGGTATCGGGAGGCTCTTATAGGCAAAGGAGGCAAGGTCGGTGGCCAGCCAGGGGGCCCACAGCATGCCCTGGCACGGCCTAGGCTGGCCCGCGCCAAGGAGGGTGTGGCCACCCTGTGGCCCCTCTCTGACTCTCCTTCCGGCTCCGTGAATCTTCCGGGAAAATATCAACTTTGGCTTTTGTCCGGTCCAATTCCGAGAATATTGATTTTCTGACTTTCCTGGAACCAAAAACAGCAGAAAACAGGCAACTGGCACTGTGGCTCTTGTTAATAGGTTAGTCCAAGAAATCATATGAAAAGTACTCCAAAGTTGGAACAAAACACAAGAAAGTAGATAAAACCCAGCATGGAACATCAAAAATTATAGATACATTCGCAATGTATCAGCTGTCATCAATTTGAAAACTGGAGCACATTATTTTGTATGAAAACTATTGCAGGGAACTCATTTGAGTTGCCTGTTTCTCCCGAAGTGTTGATTCACTTCCATTTCGGTTGAGAAATGGGCACTCCTAGGTCAAACAAATAGCAAAGGTCATGCCGAATTTTTCGGTCGACTCTAGCTTGTACTAATTACATTGTTGAATTTTTTCTATGAAGATCAAACATGTTGAGCAGAGAGAAAGACGTCGGGGCTGGCCCTTCTCAGCCCATGAGCGTCGAAGAACGAGCAAGAAGAGCCAACCTCAAGTTTTGGCGGTTTGGCGATGACTTAAGCGGGTCCGACGAGGAGGCCGAAGCTACGGATCACGATGAAGTTGACGAGGAGGCCCAAGCTGCGGACTAAGAAGATGACGAGGAGTCTGAATATGAGGAGGAGGCCGAAGATGGTGACGATGACAGAAGCAGTAATGGTGACGAGGAGGCCGAAGCAAGTCATGGCGGTGAACGCGTGGACGGCGATGGTGCCTCCCCGCCCGCTAGGAAGAAGAAGAATAAGGCGGAAAGGCAGGAGCGGACGCTGCCGAAACTCGGCACCAACCGTGAAGAGTTCACCCTTATGAAACGGGTGGCCAACCCTTGGAGCCTGCTGATACATTGCAAATGTATCTATAATTTTGATGCTCCCTAAACCAAGTTATTCCAAAGAGTCCACCATACCTACCTACTAGCTTATGCTATTCCAAGTATATTCATGCTTTTGTTTACCTTCCACTTGTTATGAGAAAACTAGTGATTAAAGCTCTCACGAACTTGAAGGCACACTTTACTTTACTTGCCCTTAATAAACTTGAACCATTGTGTCTTCTATGTTGTATATGCTTACACTTATTTGTTGGGAATTAGCAGAACCATGCTTTCATGGGGAACGCTTTCAACATTGCACTTGGTACTTGTACCTAGTTGATATCATGCTCTTTTGTATATGGATGTCGTCGATGTGAAATGAAAGGGGAGCTTGTAAGTCCATGGAGTTATGTATATGTGTTAGAGAAACGCCTGGGCCGTTGGTCTAATCCATGCTGACATGGTGGAAACCTGCAGCGTAACCATAATGAGCTGTCTAGGAAGCATTCTTCTTATAAAAAAAAGAGTCCTATATTGAGAAAAAAGAGAAAAGAGAAAAAAAAAGATACTATGAAAAGAGGAAAGAGAGAAAAAAGCACCATATTCCCATGGTAAATAAGAAGAATGCTAAGATGCTCGTTGTCTGCTTGCCTTGTCATTTTGATATGGGGATTCTTCCGTATCATCGGGCAAGGGGTAACCCGTTGGCGGTTCTCAATGATACACATGTACTTACGATGACAAGAACTTACCGGTGACTAAACTTGAGTAGCATGAGGAGCGGCCCTCGTATACAAGGGACATGAGATTTCCGACTTATACTTCGTCAAGCATGTACACCATAGTTTGTTCACTTTAACCTTAATCACTTCAAGATGCTTATGATAGGGGCAATGAGAGCTGAAAGCTATAAGTACCACAATTTTTGGAAGCTCTTTATGAGACTTGAATCCCTACTTCCTTTTACAAAAGGCCTTTCTTCCACCATTATATTGAGTCTCCACCTTCTATCTTTATGCACCTACTTTGAGAGCATAGTGGCCATTCTTAGTTCTATGTGCATTGTCCCAAGACTAGTTGATTGATGCATAACTTGTTATTGCTTGTTTAAACCTATTGTATCTAGTCACTCTTATGAACTTTGAAGGTGTCCTATGCATTTATATTTGCTACTCTATTGAGGGACAAGCTGAATACTTTTATCCTATGTTTTCTTTATGTGAAACAAACAAACGTCTTGCAAAGCATTGTTATTCATGAATCTTTTGTTTGTGCCTTTTCATGTTGCATCATAGTTTCTTTGCTTATTGCTAGAACTTTGTCTCTCATGTTATGATTGAAGTACTATGATCCCAGCTTTGAATGTTTGCAAATACTTTGATCAAGTCTTTGATGGTGCATGTCACCTCAAAAATTATTTCTTTTTATCACTTACCTACTCGAGGACGAGCAGGAGTTAAGCTTGGGGATGTTGATACATTGCAAATGTATCTATAATTTTTGATGCTCCATGCTTGGTTTTATCCACTTTCTTGTGTTTTGTCCACACTTTGGAGTACTTTTCATATGATTTCTTGGACTAACCTATTAACAAGAGTCACAGTGCCAGCTGCCTGTTTTCTGCAGTTTTTGGTTCCAGGAAAGTCAGAAAATGAATATTCTCGGAATTAGACGGGACAAAAGCCAAAGTGCCTATTTTTCCAGAAGACTCACGGAGCCAGAATACGAGACGGAGGAGGGCCAGGGGCTGGCCACACCCTCCCCAGGCGCGGGCTAGGCCTGGCCGCACCAGGGCTTGGTGTGGTGGCCCCAGGCACCCCCCGGTCTCCCTCTTCGCCTATAAGAAGCCTTCTGACCTAAAAACTTCGGGGGATTCGACGTTTTTCCACGAAAAGTTCCGCTGCGCCGCCGCCACCGAAGGGGAGATTCGGGGGACAGAAAGTCTCTGTTCCGGCACCCTGCCGGGACGGGGAAGTTTCCCCGGAGCCATCTCCATCGATCCCCACCATCATCTTCATCGACCATCCATGTTTCTTCCATCTATGAGTGAGTAATCCCCCGCTGTAGGCTATGGGGATGGTAGGGATTGGATGAGATCGTTCATGTAATGGCATCAGATTGTTAGGGCATAGTGCCTAGTATCTCTATTAGTGCTTTATGACTTTGTTGCAACTTTGTTGTGCTTAATGCTTGTCACTAGGGCCCGAGTGCCATGATTTCAGATCTGAACTTATTATTGATTCATTATGATAGTATTGTTCTTGGTCTTATCTACAAGTTGTATACACATGTCGTTGTCCGGAACCTATGGTCCCGTAGCGATGTAAATCGGGTAGCCGGAAGGAAAGGCTTTGATGTGAGGATCACATGTGTTCATGGAGTGTTAATGCTTTGCTCCGGTGCTCTATTAAAAGGAGCACCTTAATTGCCGATAGTTCCCTAGAGGCCCATTGCAAACGGGTCAGGACACAAAAGATGTTGTGCAAGTTCTCATTGCGAGCATGTATGACTATATATGGAACACATGCCTAGGATTGTCTAGTACTTGGATGCTTTATCTTATTTATCTGCAAATGCCCTATGTTCTGATTGCTTTGTGAATTTTCTTATCCATGCAACGCCCGTCCATCCATCCCTATGCCTACCGCACTCGAATCCCACTGTTTACTGCTTTTGTTACTACTGTCTTTGCTTTACTACTGTTGTTACTTTACTATTCCTACTACAAAACTGTTGCTACTGATAAACTGCTATGAGCAAGATTGTTTCCAGGTGAAGCTGAATTGACAACTCAGTTGTTAAGGCTGATAAATATTCTTTGGCTCCCCTTGTGTCGAATCAATAAATTGGGTTTCACTTCCCTCGAAAATACTACGATACACCCCCTATACTTGTGGGTCATCAAGACTATTTTCTGGCACCGTTGCCGGGGAGCATATCTTTATTTATCAAGTCCACTTGGAATCACTATTGTTCAAGCCAAGTTTATTTCTTCCTTGTTTGCTTCTTTCTTTATCAAAAATACAAAAAAAAATTAGCTCCTACTCTAGTTGTTGTTTTTGCTGGTCTGTTATTGTCTTGCTTTATCATGCTTGTTGGCAATGGTTGGTTTCTTTGAAACTGAAGCTTATTGGTAAGGTGGGTTCACGGAAGATAAAAAATATTATTATAAGGAACACCGCTTGTCACAAAAAGGGAAACACTTATGGGAACAAATTGATAAATTGTATACCATTGCTAGAAACGTGTGCTCTACTTATAATGTTACTTATTGCTGTGATGAGTCTTGTTGCAGAAAGAGGTATAAATACCTCCCTTTTCAATGTGAGTATAGTGATAATGATACCATATCTTCCTATGCTAAAGGAATTTATGACTTTTATGATGCGGAACAAATTGAAGAATTTATTGCTTGGAAGGGTGCTTTTGAACTTGCTAGTTTGCTTGAAAATATTGATGATTCACCTTATAAGTGTGAGGTGTATGGTATACTTAAATTTTGCTTTGATAATTACAAGGATGAAAATGGCTATATTCTTGAGTATTTTAATAGATGCTTTCCACAAATGGAAGAGACTAATGCCTTGCAGGCTCCTATGGAAGAAGAAATTGATGAACCTGAAATCTCATTAGATGAAAAAGAGGAGGAGAGTGATGAACAAAAGGAGGAAGAATGGATTAGCTACCCATGCTTACCTTCTAATGAGAGTAACTCTTTATCCCTTACATTATTTGATTGTCCTCCATGCTTACTAAAGGAGGATGAATGTTATGTTCCCGAGGTTTCCTTTGAAAATGTTTATGATAAGGCTCTAGTGCTTGTAGATCATGAAAATCATGCTTTATGTGATAGTTATATTGTTGATTTTATTCATGAGGCTACTGAAAATTATTTTGAGAGAGGAAAATATGGTGGTAGCAGTTTTCATGGTATTGAAACACCTCTCTATGTGCTGAAAGTTTTGAAGTTACTCTTGTTTTATCTTCCTATGCCTGTCACTTTGTTCTTTGCAAATTTATTTGCTTACATGATTCCTATGCATAGGAAGTGGGTTAGACTTAAATGTGTTTTGAATTTGCTCCTTGATTCTCTCTTTTACTTCAACTCATATTCCTTATGAGAGCATCCTCTCAAACTTTTATGCCTGAAGATGATAATATGTCTATTATTCTTGGGAGACCTTCTCTAAAATACTGCAGGAGCTATTATTAATTGTAACCAAGGGAAGGTGACCTTCAATGTCAATGACAAGGAACATACTATCTATTTCCCCAAGAAGATTGAAAGGACTTATGGTTTGAATTCAATTGAACATGTTGAGTGCATTCAAGTTGGAGAAATATATTGTCCCATACAAAGAGAAAAATTTGAAACTATTATGATTGGTACCATTGCTATCAAGGTTGAGGTAACATAATCATTAGTGGAATACAAAGTTTTGTCTCATATGGAATTTTTTTGGTAACAAGACCTGATCAACCTTGTTAACAAAAGGATTTCATTGAACAAAACAATGTTTTCACCATGATTATCTTCGCTTACTTCTTTTCTATCCATTTTAGTTTTTGCTTATGCCTAACTAAAGGCATTAAAGAAAAGTACTTATTGGGAGATAACCCAAAAGTTTTAGTTGGGTATTGGAAGTTATTACCTCTGTAATAACCTCTCCTTATCCTTTTTATTTGCTTTCTGTGCCAAGAATAACCTCTAATGAGAGTGAAGTAATGATTGGGAAAGTTGCTGTCCAGAAACAGATTTCTGTGCTTCACCGTAAACATTCCTGAGAGAGCTCTGTATGTCGGATTGAGCTGTAATTTTTTGTGCTTCTCCCCCAGGTTGTTATATAACTTTCATTAGTTCAACACTTTTTGATTTGATCGATAGAAGGTCTTAGAAAAAATTCGTCTTTACCTGCTGGTCTGTTTTGACAGATTTCTGCTATTTTCTGCATTTGCTTCTTGTTAGTTCCTTCTTGAGTTCTTTTGGGGAATTGAGCTTTTTGAGGGAAGTGCTACAGTAGCTAGTGTTCTAATGGAAGTTTATTTGGTGTTAGAACTGAACCTTGAGACTTATTTATCTTAAGTGCACTAATGTTGCTAATGAGATTGTGTGAAGTTTTGTATGAAGGAAAAATTTCAGGTGTATGGAAGGAATAAGTAATGAGATGAAGGATGGACTAAAGCTCAAGCTTGGGGATGCCACGCGTGTCACCCCAAGAAATATCCAAGAAGTACAAGCGTCAAAGCTTGGGAATGCCCAAGGCATCCCTTCTTCATCAATAAAAATCTAGGTTTCTTCCAAACGCTTCATTTTTATTGTTTCATGCACAATTGTGTTTTTCTTGGAGCGTCTTCTTTTTTCGTTTTTGTTTTGGTTTTTAGTTTGCTTGGTTTGCTTAGTTTTCTGAATAAGTTGGTTGGACCCCCTCTTTCATACTTTGGTTTGCAAATAGTTTGGTTTGGTTTGGAAAAGAGTAGGAAAGTTCATGCTTAAGTGGTAAAGAGAGCTTGTTTTTGATTGTTGCCTACGCTTTGTCATGCCATGCTTGATATTGTTTTGGCTTTATGCTTAGTATTCTTTGCTGTAGCATGACTTGTTATAAACAATTGAGATTGCTTAATGTGCCTTGGATGAATCATGCGTTGTTTTAGCATATTAAAGCATAGTATAGTGGTATTCTTCTTTGATGCTTTATTTGGGTTGACTTGGCACATGCTCACACCATGTTATGACTATCTCAAGTCACCATAGCCTTTATGATCCTTTAGTTTTCAACTTGTAGTATCACTTTATGCTTTGATCAATGATATTTTGTCGCTCTACATGATTATGACCATTATTGCTCTCTTAGTTTGTCGCTCCCAGTCTTTTGCTAGCCTCCACAACAAAGTATGAGTTCCACTCATGCATCCAACTCCCTAAACCAAGTTATTCCAAAGAGTCCATCATACCTACCTACTAGCTTATGCTATTCCAAGTATATTCATGCTTTTGTTTACCTTCCACTTGTTATGAGAAAACTAGTGATTAAAGCTCTCACGAATTTGAAGGCACACTTTACTTTACTTGCCTTTAATAAACTTGAACCATTGTATCTTCTATGTTGTATATGCTTGCACTTATTTGTTGGGAATTAGCAGAACCATGCTTTCATGGGGAACGCTTTCAACATTGCACTTGGTACTTGTACCTAGTTGATATCATGCTCTTTTGTATATGGATGTCGCTTGTGAAATGAAAGGGAGCTTGTAAGTCCATGGAGTTATGTATATGTGTTAGAGAAACGCTTGGGCCTGGTCTAATCCATGCCGACATGGTGGAAACCTGCACAGAACCATAATGAGCTGTCTATGAAGCATTCTTCTTATAAAAAAAGAGTCCTATATTGAGAAAAAAGAGAAAAGAGAAAAAAAGAGATACTATGAAAAGAGGAAAGAGAGAAAAAGCACCATATTCCCATGGTAAATAAGAAGAATGCTGAGATGCTCGTTGTCTGCTTGCCTTGTCATTTTGATATGGGGATTCTTCCGTATCATCGGGCAAGGGGTACCCCGTTGGCGGTTCTCAATGATACACATATACTTACGATGACAAGAACTTACCGGTGACTAAACTTGAGTAGCATGAGGAGCGACCCTCGTATACAAGGGACATGAGATTTCTGACTTATACTTCGTCAAGCATGTACACCATAGTTTGTTCACTTTAACCTTAATCACTTCAAGATGCTTATGATAGGGGCAATGAGAGCTGAAAGCTATAAGTACCATAATTTTTGGAAGCTCTTTATGAGACTTGAATCCCTACTTCCTTTTACAAAAGGCCTTTCTTCCACCATTATATTGAGTCTCCACCTTCTATCTTTATGCACCTACTTTGAGGGCATAGTGGCCATTCTTAGTTCTATGTGCATTGTCCCAAGACTAGTTGATTGATGCATAACTTGTTATTGCTTGTTTAAAACTATTGTATCTAGTCACTCTTATGAACTTTGAAGGTGTCCTATGCATTTATATTTTCTACTCTATTGAGGGACAAGCTGAATACTTTTATGCTATGTTTTCTTTATGTAAAACAAACAAACGTCTTGCAAAGCATTGTTATTCATGAATCTTTTGTTTATGCCTTTTCATGTTGCATCATAGTTTCTTTGCTTATTGCTAGAACTTTGTCTCTCATGTTATGATTGAAGTACTATGATCCCAGCTTTGAATGTTTGCAAATACTTTGATCAAGTCTTTGATGGTGCATGTCACCTCAAAAATTATTTCTTTTTATCACTTACCTACTCGAGGACGAGCAGGAGTTAAGCTTGGGGATGTTGATACATTGTAAATGTATCTATAATTTTTGATGCTCCATGCTTGGTTTTATCCACTTTCTTGTGTTTTGTCTACACTTTGGAGTACTTTTCATATGATTTCTTGGACTAACCTATTAACAAGAGCCACAAGTGCAGTACCACTGCTTTTCTGCTGTTTTTGGTTCTAGGAAAATCAGAAAATGAATATTCTCGAATTGACGGGACAAAAGCCAAAGTGCCTATTTTTCCTAAGGATCAAGTGCCGAATCACGAGAGAGAGGCGGGGGCCACACCACCTGGCCATGCGGCCCAGCCTGGCCCACGCCAGGGGGTGGTGAGGCCAGCCCTGGCACCCCCTCGGCCTCTCCTTCCGCCTATAAGTTTCCCTCGAGACGAAAACCCTAAGTACCCGATCAAAAATCCACGAAAGAGTCTGTAGCCACCGTCATCTCCATCCCTAGATCAGGAGGGATCTGAAGCTCTTCCCGGCACCCTGCCGGAGAGGGGAATTCACCCTGGAGGCCTTCTTCATCAGCATGAAACCTCCGGTGTGATGCGTGAGTAGTTCATCCTTGGACTACGGATCCATGTAGTAGCTAGATGGCTGGTTTCTCCTCCTTTGTGCTTTCATGTTTAGATCTTGTGAGCTCCGTTCATGATCAAGATCATCTATTTGTAATTCATACATGTTGTGTTTGTGGGGATCCGATGGATATTGAGATGCTATTTCAGATTGATTATTGATTCTATCATGTCTTTGTTATTTGAGATCTTGCATGCTTTCCGTTGTTAGTAGCTATCTTGGCCAAGTAGATGCTAGCAACTCCAAGAGTTAGTATTTATGCTCGATAGTGGGTTCATGCCTCTGGTAATCTGGGGAAGTGAGAGAAATCTCTAAGGTACTAGATGTGTTGTTGCTACTAGGGAGAAAACAACAATCCTTTGTTCATAGAACAATCGTATTGTTTACTTTACCTTGATTTGTAAAGCAATAATCTGTTGCTTGCAACTTAATACTGGAGGGGGTTTGGATGATAACCTGAAGGTGGATTATTAGTCATATATGCAGTTGGATGGCGGTCTATGTATTATGTTGTAATGCCCAATCAAGTCTCAAAGGAGTCAAGATGATTAGTATATGCATGTATTGATTTCTCGGTATTTGTCAATTGCCCCGCTGTAATTTGTTCACCCAGCATGTTATCTATCTAAGGAGAGCCACCTCTAGTGAATTATGGATCCCGGTCCTTGTCTTTTACATACAATCAAGGTCGCGAAGCTCCTCGTAGGTCACCCCTTGCTCCTTCTTGATCTTCATCGTCGTCATCGTGCAACAGCTCCGGCTCACGACATTTAAGCGCCCCAAGTGTTGCGCCTCGTGTCTTCGTACACATCCGGTGCACGTTGAGACCTCCGGCTCCCCGATCCTGCCGGGAGTACGGAAGTTGATATCCGGCTAGGAATCCCTGCAAAGCAACGGCATACTGCAGGAGTGCCTTGATCGCACAACCTAGACTTGGGGCCATGGTCACAAGGTATAGAGAGGGAGAGAGAAGGAGAAAGTCAACCAAAGGACTTCTCCAATTGTTGGTGTGTTTCATCCCACCCATGGGCACCCCTTTATATAGGCTAAGGGGGTGTACCTTTTTCCAAAGGCTAAGCCATGTGGGACTAAATGTCAAAGGAAAAGGGGGAAAAAGACTTTCCCAACCGGCTGGGCCTGGGCGGCCAGCCCAACAACCACCAAGAAGAAAAGAGCCAGCCAAGTGGGTCAGCGGCGCCACCCATGCTTCAGACAGCAACCGTGGAGGGCAGCCAGCGGGCGGCCTCGCTTGTGCAGCGGTGGCCTGCGAACGGAGGAGAGGGGCGAGCCCGGGTGGGCCGGTGCCGCTCCGCGGCCCAACACGCGCGCCAGGAGGCGGCCTTCGCCCGCGCCCTGCCTCGCCCGGGTGGGCCGGCTTGCCCCGGCGGCCCAGCTCCCTGGCGCCCGCGTGGGCCAGGTCGAGCAGGCCCCGGTGGCGGCTGGTAGTTCTAGTCCTCCCCCCGTGCGGCGGCAACTATCTGCCGCCCACGTGGGCTGTTTTCTTTATTCTTTCTCCGAACAACTTCGGATCTCTCCGTGGAACAATTCCGTCTTTCTCTCTTTCTCTACTATGATTCCGTCTTACAAATGATCGCTCTCATCGTACCCTTAAGTGTATCCTCTCACGGCTCAGGAATGCTCTAGACATGATCTATATCAATGATCAACAGAGGGACCAGGGATATCCATGTGACCCCTATGCATTCCTGATGACAATGTCGTTTGAACCGTCTAAATGTAGCATCCTCTTCCTTTTGTTTCTCGATACAACTTCTACGAGATCCGATCACGGGTATCCCATACCTTGTTCAATCTCGTTCACAACAAGTTATGTTTTCTTGTTACCGTGATATTACATCCCCGTGACCTAGTCACATGTTGCAACATTTATAGATGTAATCTCACCAAGCCATCCGTATGTATCTTTACCCGTCATATGGGTGAACAAATCCCGGTCTTGCAGTCACATGTCATCTACTGTTCCATCCGAATACCCAACATACACCTTTATGACCACCGCATTACCAAGTGGCGTTTGATGCAGTCAAAGCAGCCTAAGGAAACAGTGAGTAATATGAGCTCACGGTCTAAGGAGGAGTCTAGGTATAGCTGTTGCAACCATGAACTATATGACTTGATCGTGTTGCAATCCTTCGACGAATGTCCAATCACATCATTCTCCAATGATATGATCTCGTTGTCAGTTGGCATAAATGCCCATGATCTTGAAACCCAGATCATCTTCGTGACCAACGAACTAGTATGAATAGAGGCTACTAGGGACTTGGTTGTTTCATACCACACCTGTACCAATGTTTCTACTTGGCACAGTTCTAGCACAATATGCAACTATTATAAACTAATTGAGATATGATAATAAAAACCTATTTATTATTTGCCTCTAGGGCATATCTCCTTTAGTCTCCAACTTCCACTAGAGTACAAATAACCTAGCTTGCATTTTACTCGTATAAACCATATACCATATGCGTTTACAGATCATGCATGCTCATGGGAAACGTCATGTCCATGTTCTGTTTTACCAGATCATTATGTCTTTTGCAAATCGTTAATGTCTTTCTAATTTTGACATTCACACCATTATCTTATAATGGGTCGAAGTATTTGTTTGGCGACAAAGTGAGACTTTTGTTTCTAGTGTTTATGATGACGGTCGTTATTCACTGTTGTCATCTAAACATCAAAACACACTTTGCTATCCTTTGTGTATATACTATAATCATGGCAGCAGAACGAGGCCGGATTCCATGAGCTTACAGTGACGTTAGATCAACCTCGAGGGCTTTCTCATGGGCCCTGGGCCCTAGGACACATCATTCTACGTTAAAAGCGAACTAGCCCCGCCATAACATTATACATCACATCAGATGTAGCTTTTATACTTCTATATCTATACAGATCCTAGTGCATGGAATGCAACTATGCCACTTACATTGCTTCTCACTACTTAAGTACAAACTTAATTCTGGTTCAGTGATCAACTCAGGAATCACTTAAAGACATGTTCTTACAGTTAAGAATTTTTCCTACCAACCAGAACCTCGGGTCACATTACGTCGAGTATACAACATGGTTATATGGAAGAACCTATGACTGAGGCATAGGAGATGCTACGCATCTCTTTCTTTCAACCATAGTTTTAATACTCAATGCTTCATATAGTAAGAACTTCTTTCTTACCTTGTTCCATTCCGAACTTCTTCAGAATCTTGCTTAGGACATCCTGAGCGTCTTTCAGAATCAAGTCTAGGAAGCATTCGACATTCAGTGTTTATTAAACTCACCAATCTGTCTCGATAGATTTCTTTGTTTAATAACTTCAACTTCATTCTTATTTAACTAACTTAAACGTTATTAACACCAATCACATCATTCACATATGTCGTCCACATATCCCAGAATGATTTCACGCTCCCACTCAAATATGACATTCATGTTTGAGATCCAGGGAATTCACTTAGCTCCCACTCAGAATATGTCAGCTACATATTATGAATTAGCCAAGCTGATTTGCTCCCACTCAAATCCAGGTCCTCTCGATAATCTTGGACATTCCAAAATTCCTTGATCATCATCAAATCGAGAATTCCGCTAACGAGATTTCAATGATTATTCATTTCTCATACTTAGGTCCATCACGCTTCTTTGTATTTCGTAGGTATGTCTTGTTCAAAACAAGACAAGTGAATCAATAATATAATTCCACAAACTTGTAGAATATATAATTGAATCCTACTTTCTTTAGTAAAAGTATTCACTGAAACTTTATGATCATTATCAATAGTTTCTCCTCTATTTGTAGAGTTTGGTTTCATGAAACAAATTCCGCTGCGCCACTCAACAAATCGGAGGCAAGGTCAAAAACCTTGTTTTGATCTTTTACTTTCTTCCACATATATCTTCATCAAGACACATCAACTTTGGACAACAACAGGTTTGCCCCCTTTTGGAAGATGCATTCATAGCTTCCTAAGAATGCTCTACAAAGACTTGTTTATTCGCCACGACTTCGACTTATCGAAGTCTTCAGAAACTCGAACGTGCCATAACACTTATGGTGTTGTTTCCACGAATCTTTAGATGTTCCTTTGTATTTCAAATGAGTGTTTGCTTGTTTTGATCTTTAACTCTAAACGATAACTATAACCCCTATAAGAGATGATATTATACCATATGTATCTAATACATAATTATTATGATGTTTAGACATTTCAAAAAAGTTTGAATTCATCCAATTATCATAATTTGTGGAACATCTTTCACAAGTTCCTTTCATGCTTAACTTGAATACTTTAGTCATGTCGATCAAATCAAAGGGACTTCGTATTCTTATTAATTTCAATATCCTCTTACTGTTGTGAACTCATTTGAACAATTCAAATCGTTTCAAACTTTTGTTTCATTAAGTAAATACACTTATTCACTTAAGTCCACAATAAATGATTTCCACTACTTGTTGAAAATTTGATACATCATTATGTATAAGTTTCAACATTTCTTCGCATATTACCGTTTTACCAGAATGCGGAGTTTTAGTCATTCTACCCAAGAGGCATGGTTTTGCAAAGTCTCTAGATTAAGCATCTAGGACCCCGATCTTTCATAAAGAACCTGCAATAACCAAAATGACTTAAACTGTAGTGTCTTTTCATTATTAAGCTTTGGATATCTTTCAACATTCTAATCCTTTATAAATGTTTAAACTATTATCATTAACATAGTGATGAGAATAACTTATTTGTAATCGTAATGTGACCATAAGGTATTGTTCATAAGAATAGTACAAACTGGTTTGTAACTTGTTCATATGAATAATCGTCTTGCCAAAAGCAAGACACACAAACAAGGATTACAAATTTATTTTCAAGTCCACTAATCCAAATGATAAACTTTGAGGGAAGAGGTGATGTTGGCCATCAACTGTTTTGCTTGCCATCATCAAGTCACGTTGCCTCAAAACCAGCAATTCTCAAGCAGATCATCCTATTTTCAAAAAATGGGACAAGTATCAAATACTTTGTAAACTGCAATGAGTTCTGCATGAACCACATTTATAATTTTGTATATCTAACATATACCTTTTCATCAATGACCTCCATCACAATCAAGCCCTTCTAAGAGTTCTTAACTCTGATGCAAGATTGCTAAGTGTTTTTCCAAACATTCTCTTTTCATTCATGATGGAGGAAAACCCATCCAACGGCTCATACTCTATGTGCCTTATTCTGCATAATACAAAATGTAGCCCAACTCTCCATCGAAGGGAGAATGGCTTATTGGATGATTATGGAGAAAACACAAACATTCCGGAGTCATCGAAATATCTCCTAATGGTTATTGTATCAAGAAGAGAAGATCACCTTTTACGAGGATGTCCCTCAGGCGTGGGTATTAATCTATGAAGTTGGACCCTTTTGCTAAGTACCAAATCACGCAATATATTCCCATGGTCGCAAAGGACCTCCATGGGATAGGACAAGGTCTACTAAGATATTTGCAAACAAACATCTAGACTAAGTTTATAATAAGAGATCAATCTATAATTGGTCTCTACTAAAACAGTCATCCCCTGGACGATTTTAGTGATCGCATGATCCCTATCCTCTGCACCTCCCCCGATCATCACGGCCATCAGTGCATTATCAAAGGTAGACATTCAACAATGCCAATCACATCGTCCATGTGATTCATGCTCGATCTTTCGATTTCTTGTGTTCTGAGGCCACGCTTCTCTAGCGTGCTAGGCTCGCCAAATCTAACTTGTGTGTATTCGCTGTGCAACATGGCTTACACCCACTATATGCGAACGTAGATATGTCTGACCCCCGATCATAATGGCCGACCTCATACCGAAGAACTTTCTTGGTGGTGCACACACAAGGGGAACACGGAACATTGGAATTAAATAGGGATTATATTATTTGCTACCGTTGAGTATCTAAATACTAGCACACAATAAGATGTAAAACATGTATCAACATCATATGTATAATGTGATATGATAAGGTCTTTCTTCTTGCGCCTTGATCTCCATCGAGCGCTCTGGCATGATCTCCATCTCGCCCTTGGTTTGACGCCAAGTCCACGCCGTCGCCACCAGGTCGTTCATCGGAACGATGACTATTACTATACTACTTAGCAACAGAAAAGTAAACTACTTTACCTTCATAACGACCATTTCCATATCATAATCACATGCCCCCTGCAAAATAAAGTTAGACGCCTCTACTTTATCTATTGCAAGTTTTACGTGGTTGTTAGGGCTTTCGCACTAGAACCGTTTCTAAACTACGAACTTTCCAACCACAACATGGATCCGACAGTTGTCACTATTACACCCATTTTGGGCCCCTCCGTTGTAAATGCTATATCAACTATTGAATGAGAGACAGACACCCGCTAGCCACTTATACGGTACAAGCCGTATGTTGAGCGTGGAACCAGTCTCGCGTACGAATACGCGTAAGGTCGGTCCGGGCCGCTTCATCAAACAATACCGCGATATAAACAAGTACACGTTAGAGGGTAACAACTAAGGGATCAATGCCCGCACAATACTTGTGCGTACTGGCCGTACAACACTCCTACGCATAGATCGGCTTTGATACCACTATTGGGGATCGGCGTGGAAAACAAAAAAAATTCCCTACGAAGGATCCCCGGAAACTTAGCCTAGGATCTATCTATGTAGTAGTGCGGTAATGGCCGATGCGTAGAGAATACATACCCTTGTAGTCTGTACGCGGTTAACGTTCCGCGGGGAACATGGTTGATGTAGTCGTACTCGAAGCCGACCTCAAGGTCGCGAAGCTCCTCGCAGGTCACCCCTTGCTCCTTCTTGATCTTCATCATCGTCATCGTGCAACAGCTCCGACTCACGACATTTAAGCGCCCCAAGTGTTGTGCCTCGTGTCTTCGTACACATCCGGTGCACGATGAGACCTACGGCTCCCCGATCCCGCCGGGAGTGCGGAAGTTGATATCCGGCTAGGAATCCCTGCAGCGCACCGGTGTACTGCAGGAGTGCCTTGATCGCACAACCCAGACTTGGGGCCATGGTCACAAGGTATAGAGAGGGAGAGAGAAGGAGAAAGTCAACCAAAGGACTTCTCCAATTGTTGGTGTGTTTCATCCCACCCATGGGCACCCCTTTATATAGGCTAAGGGGGTGTACCTTTTTCCAAAGGCTAAGCCATGTGGGACTAAATGTCAAAGAAAAAGGGGGGGAAGACTTTCCCAGTACTGAGCCTAGGCGGCCAGACAACAACCAACAGAGCCAACAAATGGGCCCGGGTGGCACCACTGCACCCAGCTCACAGCTCAGCCTAGCCTGGCCGACCGCCTCGCGTGCCCACCAGCGCCTGCGAATGGAGGAGAGGGGCGTGCCCGGGTGGGCCGGTGCTGCTCCGCGGCCCAACACGCGTGCCAGGCGGCGGCCTTCGCCCGTGCCCTGCCTCGCCCAGGTGGGCCGGCTTGCCCCGGCGGCCCAACTCCCTGGCGCCCGCGTGGGCCAGGTCGAGCAGGCCCCGGTGGCGGCTGGTAGTTCTGGTCCGCCCCCCATGCGGCGGTAACTATCTGCCGCCCACGTGGGCTGTTTTCTTCATTCTTTCTCCAAACAACTTCGGATCTCTCCGCGGAACAATTCCGGCTTTCTCTCTTTCTCTACTATGATTCCTTCTAAAGAATGATCGCTCTCATAGTACCCTTAAGTGTATCCTCTCACGGCTCGGGAATGCTCTAGACATGATCTATATCAATGATCAACAGAGGGACCAGGGATATCCATGTGACCCCTATGCATTCCTGATGACAATGTCATTTGAACCGTCTAAATGTAGCATCCTCTTCCTTTTGTTTCTCGATACAACTTGTCCGAGATCCGATCACTGGTATCCCCTACCTTGTTCAATCTCGTTAACAACAAGTTATGTTTTCTTGTTACCGTGATATTACATCCCCGTGACCTAGTCACATGTTGCAACATTTATAGATGTAATCTCACCAAGCCGGCCGTATGTATCTTTACTCGTCATATGGGTCAACAAATCCCGGTCTTGCAGTCACATGTCATCTACCGTTCCTTCAGAATACCCAACATACACCTTTATGACCACCGCATTACCAAGTGGCGTTTGATGCAGTCAAAGCAGCCTAGGGAAACAGTGAGTAATATGAGCTCACGGTCTAAGGAGAAGGAGTCTATGTATAGCTGTTGCAACAATGAACTATATGACTTGATCGTGTTGCAATCCTTTGAGGAATGTCCAATCACATCATTCTCCAATGATATGATCTCGTTGTCAGTTGGCATAAATGCCCATGATCTTGAAACCCAGATCATCTTCGTGACCAACGAACTAGTATGAATAGAGGCTACTAGGGACTTGGTTGTTTCATACCACACCTGTACCAATGTTTCTACTTAGCACAGTTCCAGCACAATATGAAACTATTATAAACTAATTGAGATATGATAATAAAAACCTATTTCTTATTTGCCTCTAGGGCATATCTCCTTCAGTGTTGTGCAGGTCTCCACGTTGCTACTAGCACCGGTAGTGCGCCCTGCCAAAGCTCAGCTAGTAACACCTTTGGGGTGTTTCCTTGCTCCTACTGGTTCGATTAAACCTTGGTTTCATAACTGAGGGAAAACTTACTACTGTGCTCATCGTACCTTCCTCTTGGGGTTCCCAACGAGTTCTACGCTGAAAGTCGAGCGCATCAAGATTTTCTGGCGCCGTTGCCGGGGAGTCAAGGACATCTTCACAAGGGGAGTCCCTCATAACCAATCTCTTTACTTTGTTGTTTTTGTTTTGCTTAGTTTCTTTTTGCTTTGTTTGCTTGCTTTGTTCTTCAAAAAACACAAAAAAAATAGTTTTACTTGTTTGCTTTCTTATGTGAAAACCCAAAAAAAATGACTACTCTTGAAAACACTAAGTTGTGTGACTTCACTAGAACCAACAACAATGATTTTATGAGCACACCTATTGCTCCACCTGTGGCTGAAAATACTTTCTTTGAGATAAAACCTGCTTTGCTCAATCTTGTTATGAGAGAATAATTTTCTGGTATTGGTAATGAAGATGCTGCTTCCCATCTAAATAACTTTGTTGAACTTTGTGAGATGCAAAAGCATAGGGATATAGATGGTGATATTATTAAGCTGAAATTGTTTCCTTTCTCTTTGAGAGGAAAAGCTAAAGAATGGTTGAATTCCTTAACTAGGAATAGTATTGATTCTTGGACAAAATGCAAAGATGCTTTTATTGGAAAATACTATCCTCCTGCTAAGATTATATCCATGAGAAGTGAAATAATGAAGTTTAAACAACTTGATAATGAGCATGTTGCTCAAGCTTGGGAAAGAATGAAATCTTTGGTAAAGAATTGTCCCACTCATGGACTGACTGCTTGGATGATCATCCAAAAATTTTATGCAGGATTGAACTATTCTTCAAGGAACCTATTGGATTCTGCTGCTGGAGGTACCTTTATGACCATCACTTTGGGTGCTGCAACAAAACTTCTGGACAATATGATGGTTAATTATTCTGAATGGCATACTAAGAGAGCTCCACAAGGTAAGAAGGTAAATTCTGTTGAGGAAACTTCCTCCTTGAGTGATAAGATTGATATTATTATGTCTATGCTTGTTAATGGGAAAGCCCATATTGATCCAAATAATGTTCCTCTAGCTTCTTTGGTTGCTCAAGAAGATCAAGTTGATGTGAACTTCATAAGAAATAACAACTTTGGCAACAATGCTTATGGTAATAATGCTTATAGGAACAATTTTGGTAACAACAATTATAAGCCTTATCCTCCTAATACTACTTATGGCTATAATGGTAAATCTGAATTACCTAGTGAAGGAAGAATTTTAGAAGTTGAAAGAACCACTAAAAACTTCATGCAAATGCAATATGAGCAAAATAAGCTATTTACTAAAACTATGGAGGAACAATCTATCATTTTGAAGAACATTAGCCATCAACTTGAGAGTCTAAATAGGGAAATTCCTGGTTTACAATTGAAACTCTCTAATGCTGAAAGAAATATATCATCTCTATCTGAAGCTCAATCTTCATTGATTAATAAAATGGCTGCTAAACCCGAAACTAATGAGAATCCCTTTGCAGCTACTAATGCTATACAAGTAAGAATTAATGAAAATGTTAGACTATTAGCTGAATTACATGCTAAGTGGAAAAGATAAGATGAAATTGCTATAAACATTAGTGTTTCTACTATTACCACCACTAGTGTTGAGGCTAGTAATAGCTCTACTACTTTAGATGATAAAGTTGATTTTGATCTTGATGGTTGCAATATCTCGGAAGTTATTAAGTTCCTACAAAAGCTTGCTAAAAGTCCTAATGCTAGTGATATGAACATGGCTTTTACAAAACACATTACCGATGCTCTCATAAAGATTAAAGAAGAAAAGATGAAACATAAAGCTTCTATTCCTATAAAGCAAGAAGATGGTTGGGAACCCATCATTAATATGAAAGTGAATGACTTTGATTTCAAAGCTTTGTGTGATCTTGATAGTAGTGTTTCTATTATGCCTAGAAGGATCTATGATATGCTTGATTTGCCTCCTCTTGAAGATTGTTATTTGAATGTCCCACTTGATGATAATGCTAAAAAGAAACTCATGGGGAGTCTTAATGATGTTCTTATTATGGTTAACGATTCCTATGTCCCCGTTGATTTCTATGTTTTGGATGTTGAATACAATGCTTCTTGTCCTATTACTTTGGGAAGACCTTTTCCTAGAACTGTTGGTGCCATCATTGATATGAAAGAAGGCACCATTAAATATCAACTCCCACTCAAGAAAGGTATAGAACACTTACCTAAAAAGAGATAAAAGATTTCTTTTGCTTCTCCTATGAAAACAAAATTTGGTCTTAATGCTTCTTCATTTGAGAACAATTGATTCTTTCTTTGCTTCTTATGCCTAACTTAAAGGCGTTAAAAAAAGTACTTGTTGGGAGATAACCCAAGAGTTTTAGTTGAGTCTTGGAAGTTATTACCTCTGTAATAACCGCTCCTTATCCTTTTTATTTTCTTTTTGTGCCAAGAGTAACCTCTAATGAGAGTGAAGTAATGATTGGGAAAGTTGCTGTCCCGAAACAGATTTTTGTGCTTCACCGTAAAAATTCCTGAGAGAGCTCTGTACGTCTGATTGAGCTGTAATTTTTTGGGCTTTTGCCCCAGGTTGTTATATAACTTTAGTTAGTTCAACACTTTTTGATTTAAGCAACAGAAGGTCTTCTAAAAAATTCGTCTTTACCTGCTGGTCTGTTTTGACAGATTTCTGCCATTTTCTGCATTTGCTTCTTGTGGGTTCCTTTTTGAGTTCTTTTGGGGAATTGAGCTTTTTGAAGGAAGTGCTACAGTAGCTAGTGTTCTAATGGAAGTTTATTTAGTGTTAGAACTGAACCTTAAGACTTATTTATCTTAAGTGCACTAATGTTGCTAATAAGATTGTGTGAAGTTTTGTATGAAGGAAAATTTTCAGGTGTATGGAAGGAATGAGTAATGAGATGAAGGATGGACTAAAGCTCAAACTTGGGGATGCCACGTGTGTCACCCCAAGAAACATCCAAGAAGTACAAGCGTCAAAGCTTGGGGATGCCCAAGGCATCCCCTTCTTCATCAATAAAAATTCCAGGTTTCTTTCAAACGCTTCATTTTTATCGTTTCATGCACAATTGTGTTTTTCTTGGAGCATCTTCCTTTTCGTTTTCGTTTTGGATTTTAGTTTGCTTGGTTTGCTTAGTTTTCTGAATAAGTTGTTTGGATCCCCTCTTTCATACATTGGTTTGCAAATAGTTTGGTTTGGTTTGGAAAAGAGTAGGAAAGTTCATACTTATATGGTAAAAAGAGCTTGTTTTTGACTGTGGCCTGTGCTTTGTCATGCCATGCTTGATATTGTTTTGGATTTATGCTTAGTATTCTTTTTTGTAGCGTGACTTGTTATAAACAATTGAGATTGCTTAATGTGCCTTGGATGAATCATGTGTTGTTTTAGCATATTAAAGCATAGTATAGTGGTATTCTCCTTTGATGCTTTATTTGGGTTGACTTGACACATGCTCACACCATGTTATGACTGTCACAAGTCACCATAGCCTTTATGATCCTTAAGTTTCAACTTGTAGTATCACTTTATGCTTTGATCAATGATGTTTTGTCGCTCTGCATGATTATGGCCATTATTGCTCCCTTAGTTTGTCGCTCCCAGTCTTTTGCTAGCCTCCACAACCAAGTATGAGTTCCACTCATGCATCCAACTCCCTAAACCAAGTTATTCCAAAGAGTCCACCATACCTACCTACTAGCTTATGCTATTTCAAGTATATTCATGCTTTTGTTTACCTTCCACTTGTTATGAGAAAACTAGTGATTAAAGCTCTCACGAACTTGATGGCACACTTTACTTTGTTGCCTCTAATAAACTTGAACCATTGGGTCCTTCTTTGTTGCGTATATGCTTGCGCTTTATAAGTTGAAATTAGCAGAACCATGTTTCATGGGGAACGCTTTCAACATTGCACTTGTACTTTGTACCCCGTTGATATCATGTTCTTTTGCTTACGGATCCCGGCGGTGTGAAATAAAAGTGGAACTTGTAAGATCATGGAGTTTTTATGTGTGTTAGAGAAACGCCTGGGCCGCTAGCCTAAGCCATGCCTAATCATGGTGGAAACTTGCAGCATCACCATAATGAGCACTCTATGAAGCATCCTCAATAAAAACCTATGCAAATAGCAACTAAAAAGATCGTTGAGATGCTCATTGTCTGCTTGCCTTGTCATTTTGACTATGGGAAAGCTCCCATATCATGTGCAAGGGGTACCCCATTGGCGGTTCATAATGATACACATATACTTACAATGACAAGATCTTACTCGTGACTGAAGTTGAGTAGCATGAGGATCGGTCTTCGTAAGTAAGGGGCATGAGATTTTGGTTTATAACTTGTCAAGCATATCCTCTTAGTTGTGTCACTTTAACCTTAATCACCTTAAAGATGCTTATGATAGGGGCAATGAGAGCTGAAAGCCATAAGTACCATAATTTTTGGAAGCTCTTTATGAGACTTGAATCCCTACTTCCTTTTACAAAAGGCCTTTCTTCAACCATTATATTGAGTCTCCACCTTCTATCTTTATGCACTTACTTTGAGAGCATAGTGGCCATTCTTAGTTCTATGTGCATTGTCCCAAGACTAGTTGATTGATGCATAACTTGTTATTGCTTGTTTGAAACTATTGTACCTAGTAACTCTTATGAACTTTGAAGGTGTCCTATGCATTTATACTTGCTACTCTATTGAGGGACAAGCTGAATACTATTATGCTATGTTTTCTTTATGTGAAACAAACAAACGTCTTGCAAAGCATTGTTATTTATGAATCTTTTGTTTGTGCCTTTTCATGTTGCATCATAGTTTCTTTGCTTATTGCTAGAACTTTGTCTTTCATGTTATGATTGAAGTACTATGATCCCAGCTTTGAACGTTTTGCAAATACTTTGATCAAGTCTTTGATGGTGCATGTCACCTCAAAAATTCTTTCTTTTTATCACTTACCTACTCGAGGACGAGCAGGAGTTAAGCTTGGGGATGTTGATACATTGTAAATGTATCTATAATTTTTGATGTTCCATGCTTGGTTTTATCCACTTTCTTGTGTTTTGTTCCAACTTTGGAGTACTTTTCATATGATTTCTTGGACTAACCTATTAAAAAGAGCCACAGTGCCACCCTGCTTTTCTGCTGTTTTTGGTTCGGGAAAGTTAGAAAATGAATATTCTCGAATTGGACGACAAAAGCCAAAGTGCCTATTTTTCGGAAGGGATCAAGTGCCAAAATCGAGAGGCGGGGAGGGCCAGCCGGCCACACCACTGCCGCGGCCCACTGCCCGCGCCAGGGGGTGGTGAGGCTAGCCTTGGCACCCCCTAGGCCTCTCCTTCCGCCTATAAGTTGCCCTCGGGACGAAAACCCTAAGTACCCGATCAAAAATCCACGAAAGAGTCTCAGAGTCATTGTCATCTCCATCCCTAGATCGGGAGGATCTGAAGCTCTTCCGGCACCACGGAGAGGGAATTCACCACGAGGCCTTCTTCATCTGCATGCAAGCCTCCGGTGTGATGCGTGAGTAGTTCATCCTTGGACTACGGATCCATGTAGTAGCTAGATGGCTGGTTTCTCCTCCTTGTGCTTTCATGTTTAGATCTTGTGAGTCTGCTCATGATCAAGATCATCTATTTGTAATTCATACATGTTGTGTTTATGGGATCCGATGGATATTGAGATGCTATTTCAGATTGATTATTGATTCTATCATGTCTTTGTTATTTGTGATCTTGCATGCTTTCCGTTGTTAGTAGCTATCTTGGCCAAGTAGATGCTAGCAACTCCAAGAGTTAGTATTCATGCTCGATAGTGGGTTCATGCCTCCGTAACTGGGAAGTGATGAAATCTCTAAGGTACTAGATGTGCGTTGCTACTAGGGAGAAAACAACAATCCTTTGTTCATAGAACAATCTATTGTTTACTTTACACGCAGTTCAGAAGCAATAATCTGTTGCTTGCAACTTAAATCTTTGGAGGGGTTCGGATGATAACTGAAGGTGAATTATTAGTCATAGATGCGCTTGGATGGCGGTCTATGTATTATGTTGTAATGCCCAATCAAGTCTCAAAGGAGTCAAGATGATTAGTATATGCATGTATTGCTTTCTCGGTTTTGTCAATTGCCCCTGTAATTTGTTCACCCAAAGATGTTATCTATCTAAGGAGAGCCACCTCTAGTGAACTATGGATCCCGGTCCTTGTCTTTTACATACAATCTACAATCTTTTACTGCTTTGTGTTTACTTTCTGCAAACTTTTACTTCTTTCCATTCGATACGTTTAATCCTTTGTTTTCCGCAAAACACGGTGAGATTGACAACCTCATCGCAAGTTGGGGACAAAGTTCTGTGGTTGTGTTGTGTAGGTCTCCACGTTGCTACTAGCACCGGTAGTGCGCCCTGCCAAAGCTCATCTAGTAACACCTTTGGGGTGTTTCCTTGCTCCTACTGGTTCGATTAAACCTTGGTTTCATAACTGAGGGAAAACTTACTACTGTGCTCATCGTACCTTCCTCTTGGGGTTCCCAACGAGCTCTACGTTGAAAGTCGAGCGCATCAAGGCTGATCGACGAGAAAGTGCAAGAGAATATCCGCGAGATGTTTCCCAATGAGCTGTGGGAGGGGATCGCTGCTTGGAATGCGGCAGGTCGACGAGGGCCGCTCGTGGTGCCTAGCCTCTCCGGCAGCAACTCGATCTAGCACGTGTCGCCGAACATGGTGACGCCCGAGTCTGCCAACATCGAGATGCACCTGGTCACTCTGGTGCCCCCTCCCACCGGCGCCAACACCAACACGCAGCCGGAGGTCGCTCTGGTGACACCTCCTGCCGGCGCCAACACAGAGCCATAGGTCACACCGATGCCCCCTCCCGCCAAAGCTAAGGTGCAACCGATGGTGCTTCGTAAGGCATCTCAGCGGGAGGATGATACCAGTGTCTCGATATTAGCCGACCTCAATGCCATCTCCAAGGTAATGACGTCGGCCAACACATGCATGTTGATAACATTTCATCTCCTTTGCCTTTGATGACTAGCTAGCGCCATCTCAGATGCTTGTTCTTCTGCAGGACACTCCTTGCACGCTCTTGCATTACGTGGACGACGATCTAAATGATGTTGGCAAGGGCACAATTATTCAACCAAATAGCCACACGATGCACCACAAGTCGATGGAGGATGACGTGTTCAAGGTCTGGCTGGCTCGGGTGTTGCCGGGGTGCGAAGACATGGACCCCCCAGCCAACCTCGAGGCGCTGATGATCATAAGAACCTTCAAGATTGTTGTGGCTAGGTCTTGACATGGCCAAAGACCCAGATTCGGCTTGTGAAGGAACAACAAGTAACTCAGCGGCCACATGTGCCCTTGCCACGGCAGCCACAACAACCAGTCACCGCCACCACCTCTCGTCACCAGCAATTGTTGGCCGCCGCTGCACTGCCACCACCGCCCAAGGATGCACCTGGGGACAACATTAACGATGATGATGACGATGACAACCCAGATAAGTGGATCAACACTAGCGTCACCGACTCTTTGTTCATGCCAAACATGGACGAGCCCTACCGTGTTGGCGATGACCCAAATGCTCGTACCAGAACATGCATGCGTCTGGACTTCCATGGTGCCCTAGAGGAGACGCCTCCGGATGCTGGTGCCGCTGGTCCTTCTAAAGGCACCCAGGGAATCATTTTCAGCCCCACCACACTCCATAAGGCGGTGGATGAGCAGATGGCTGCTAATGTCGAGACGAAGAAGCATGCAAGAGAACCAAGAAGAATAAGCAGTCTTTGAGCCAGCCGGGTCCGAAGAGGCCCCGGGCTTAGGACGACCCGTTAACACAGCCCCCTGAGGGCACCTTGACTAGGGTTCACATAGCTGGTCAACCGATTCTGAGTGAGGAGCTGATCAAAAATGCAAGTGGAGCGATGGCTAACCTGCAGCATGGTATTCTATATCTAGAGGAGTGCCTTCTTAAAGAAGCAAATCCATCGTACCCTGTTTTCACGGTCAATGTTCCAATGGGCGTGGGCTTCGTCGATAATGCCCTCGTGGATATCTTCTTCATATCGTATGAGGACATCTTCAAGCTTTTCCATGGCAAGCGGATGAACTATAACTTGGTCCGCCTATAAGCGCTCTATCGGGTGATGAAGGTCAACAGATAGAAGACCCCTGGCGTCGCGATAGTGGACCCCTACTTCATGCGTGATAGCCAGTTGGTGGATCCAGTGACCCGGGCCAGCGCAAGGAACTACCTCCAAAATTTCATGGTGGACAAGAGTGGAAAAGAGCTTATTTTGCCTTTCTTTCCCGAGTAAGTGCACACACTCGCTCATCGTCGTAACTTGTCCTTTCTTAGTTTTCGGTTGCTCTTTCTCCAACATTGTTTCGTTTCAATTGTTTGCGCAGAGACAAATACTGCACACTGATCCTCATTCATCCGAGTTATTCGCTAGACACGTACTTGGACTCGGGGAGCGAGCAAAAGAAAAAAGACTACACCAACATAAGGAGTCTTCTAGATGATGCTCTCGAGGTATACGCCGAAAATGGAGGCGAATTTAAGAAGGGGGCGGAAAATTTCAGGGATGGCAGACACGTGTTCAAACACGTAATGAAGTTTGCCTGCATCAAGCAGCCGGATAACAGTGTCAAGGAGGTCTACTACGCCCTCCATCACCTGCGGGCGATCGTCCGGGATGCACACATCATTACGTTGTCATCTAATCTCTGAGCATAGGCCGAAGCTGAGGCAAGAATGGACGATGATGAACTTAAGGATGACTTCTTACGCATCCAGTCTCAGATTGCGACCATCGTGCAAGAAGATGTCATCACAAGGGGAGGGGCCTTATCCTGCAAAAGAGCGTTCAGTAAGCGCGAGATCGAAGCACGGCTCGAGGCGCAGGGTAACCGTAGGACATGGACAACGAAAGACGGCTACAAACCGTTCCCGGTGCCGTGTAAAACAAAGTCTTCATGATGTAGTGTTCCTAACTAGCTAGCGCTCAGCCGGTTTGTGTATCTCGTGTGTGTGTGTCATAAACTTTAACTTGCCTTAGCTCGAAACGGTCGTTGTTAGACTTCGTTTACTTATTACCATATGTATGAAAATTAATAGCTTGCCTTAGATCGAAACCTTCTTTTTTGTGGAGATGCATGTGATGAACCTTTTAATTCTTTCTGTTGCATGATATAGTACTTATATGCCTTGTGTATAGAGATGCTGTGCTACGTGGTGTTCAGAGGGAGGGTCCCAGGAGTCTACGACGAGTGGGAGGATTGTCATAAGCAAGTGAACAAGTTCAGTGGCAACAGATACAAAGGGTACCCGACGAGAGAGCAGGCGGAAGCTAGGTGGAGGAACCACCTCCTTGGAGAGCAGAGAGACAGAAACCAGATGAAGCCCTTGATGATCGTGCTCCCTGTCTTGCTCATCACCGCCATTGCGGTTGTACTCTACTTCGTCCTTTAGTAGTTTAGGACTTGGCTAATGATGATGACCAACTTGTTGTAATGTATAATGTATGAGAAGATGAGATCAATTTGTTTCAGACTTGTATAATATTCGGGCACTTGTCACTATGTCGGGTTCTAAATTGATGTGATGATGTATAATTCTATTTGTATTATTATCTCTGTTTTTATACTGTTGTGTATCTGAATAAATACATGTATATGTACCTGTATAAATACCTGAGAGTCTTGTATTATATATACCTGTACGAAACATCAGTTGCGCATATTTTATTCATCCAATGGCGCATCTAGTATCAGTGGCGCATTTGGATATATGTTCCACTGGTAAAATATCAATGGCGCATATTTAAGGTGCGCCACTGGTTGTCCCACTATCAATGGCGCATATTTGATATGCGCCATTGATAAATAATTACTAATGGCACAACACTAGTGACGCATCCCATATGCGCCATTGGTATTGGTAGGAAAAAAGATGCTCCACTGATAAGCAATTCTCTACTAGTGATATCTAGGATGAGCCAATCTGTATTTCCCTTTGAAAGACAATTAATATGGACATATATATTTTTTGCATCAAAATGTACACGTTGAGGCAGATTACGTCCATAAATAAGTATTTAAATAATTAAACATTAAGCTATAGATGACTTATCCAATAACCAAAAAAGTTCAAATGTCTGGTAAACATGCACCCTTAAGGTGGTAAAACACATTTGCATCATGTCCTTGTCCTACCCACCTACCCCGCCGGTCACAACATGTCACAATTCATGTATAAGTATAGTCTACGCAAACTACCTAGGAAAATATTCGCATGGATTGTAGCCGCGTGGGTAAGTCCACCTCGAGCAACAAGAAGGGATACGAGCGGATGCAGAAATGCGACCCCAGAATGCAGAACTCCTTAGTCTCCAAGTCAAAGACAACGAGGAGATGTGGCAGGCCATGGTGATACAGTCGCATTATCACAACGTTGCTTCTGTCCCAATAGCGCTCGAGGGTGATAAACATATGGCCAGGAGGGTTGTGGGGTCGCAACGACCGCAACTTCTCCTCCGCGTCTATCGCTGCCTCCAGCACCCAAACATCCGAGAGGTGAAGCCACACGGATATGATAAGCTCGTCGACGACGAGAAACCGCAACTTCCTGTCTGGTGATGTCCCCAGGATCCTCCCGCTTCCTTCGTTGGTGGGTGGGAGCTCCACGGTGCCCAGCCTCCCCGTGCGGATGTCGTAGGTGAGAACTTTTTCATTGTTCGAGAGTAGCCAGTGGACGACGCCTCCATGGCGGACGACAGCAGGGTGACGTTGTGGTTTGATCGGCCAGAAGGGGAGGAGGCGACTCACATGCCCCCAGTTGGCTTCACGACCATTGTTCGATGGTGCAGCTGTCTGAACTCTGATACCGCGTCCCGTGCTCTTGCTGTAGTGGGTCACCTCGGCGACCAGCAGTACGAAGGAGCAGCCGATGCCGTCGGCAGCGGTGAGTAGAACACACGTGAGGTCACGCCAGTTGGTAGATAATGCCGGTGGATTGGAGAGGTAGGTGTAATCGCCGGTTATGAGCTTGTACACACACAGGTCATAGCCGCGCTCGGAGGGTTTGCGTCGGAGGGCGACAAGGCCGCCACGCGACGCTATCGGGTCATACCGGTGAAGTAGGTTGGTGACGCGACACAATAGGTACGGGGCAATCTTGTCGTCGAGGAAGCGCGATGCCGCGGGTGTGTCCGGATGGACAGGAGTGACTGGAGACAGGTTGGTAGTGTCGCGGTCGTCGCGAGGGGGACAAATGTGGTGGTAGGCGAGAAGGCGAGAGGGCAAAATGCCTCCCTCTCTGGTGACGTAGCGGATGAAGGAGGGATGGAGGATGTCACACCGTAGAAGCTTGCATGTGGCGGCGCATCGGACGAGGGTGGCCGGGTATGACCGTGCGACAATATCCAGTACTAGATCCGCCGGCAGCGTCCACTCGTTCGTGATCGCTGGCGCCGGATTTGTGGCCCGGCATTTGACTTCAGCCATCCCACACGTAGGTTGTTTGTTGGCTAGATAATTTTGCGTCTCTGGCCAGGCTCTTCGTTTCCTCGATCCACAATACATATAAGAAAGGCGAATCAGGAATTGGACTGGGATGCGAAACGCACCTATATGCGTGTAGGATGCGATCGGGAGGCTTCTGTTATGTAGTCCGACCAGCGCCCAAATCAATACCAGCCAGAAACCAGGCGAGAACCGGAGGTCTTCGCCGTCTCAAGTCCCAACCATAGTTTTAAAAACCGAACCGGTTCAATTGTTTAACCATACAAAATCTAAACCGATGGCCTCACTGATTTTTTAATAGGCACCGGTCTAAAAAGCAAAAAACCAGAAAAGAGATGTTTACTAGAGGAATCGAACTCGTGAACCTTATGCTAGGCATAAATAGCAACACGTAAAGTCCAATACCACTTAGACATGTCATGTTTTTATGATTACATATTGAAATATACATTATATATAACTTTTATGGTCATTTTGTTCTATAATTTGCTTAAATTTTGATAAATGGAACATTTTTTTGTCGCCATCGAACAGAATAAATCGGTGATCCGACCAGCGAACCAGTCATCTCACCGGTTCACTAGCGGGTCCGGTTTTTAAAACTATGGCCCCAACTCGAAGGATTCTTTTTTTAACTACATCTATTATCGACTTCAACAACAATATGTTCATGTCAGCTTGGCTAATTCAAGTCCAAAAATTGTCTTTCTCAAAAGTAGAAGTTTTAAAGGCCCCTAGAGCCAGGGCGGACCAACTAGACGCGAGAAGACACGAGCATAAAGATCCATCAGGGTAGCCTCTTAGGGCTAAGGCGTCGTTTGCTTGGACTTTAGCTTCTGCTTCTCGGGCTTTTCGGGGTCCAAACGCAGCAGGCTAAACAAACAACAAAAACTTGCAAAGCCCTACTAAAAAGCTAGGTCGCGAAACGCAGTGCACGAGCCTCCGCGAGCGAAAGCGATGCCCGGGGTGATTTTGCCTGCTTCCCGAGCTTCTGAAAACGAAGCGGACGGAAATACCCCCGAACTTCGAAAAATCAAAGCGAACTACCACCGCGCCCGCAACTCATCGTGTCGACAGAGCTCAACTGCACAACTTGTTTCCTCTCACGGGCTCGCGCGAGCCATGGATTTGTCGCATTGCTAGGGTTAGGGTTCCCGCCGCCACCGACGGAGGATCCTCTCTCCCTCTCTCGTGTCGTCCCCAGCTAATCTTTATGTCATATTTACATTTTGAAGTAGATGGATCAAATTGTGGTTACTCACTAGTGTGTTTTTATGCAAGCTAACAAGCTTATTGTGGGTTTCCGGAAAGTTCTCCGGACAACCTAGAGTTGATGGATGTCATGTATGAGGATGCCCATGTTGATGGGACATCGGCAGTCATGCTGGGAGTGTCAAGAGAAGTGCCCGCTGATTTGGTTGAACTTTTAGATGATGATGTTGGCTCGGCCCCAACACCTCCTGGTGTGAACAACAAATGTGGGACTGCTAGGATTGCACGTAGCCCGGGGAAGATAAAGAGAAATCTCATGCAACAAGAGTTCAAATGTTGGATAAACCATTGCATTAATGAAGATCGTGCAACACCATCTTCAACCCAAGTTGTTGAAGACATCGAAGCCATAATGAAAGAAGTTGTGGAATGTGGATCAAGTGAGGGTAGTGTTGAGCATTACATAGCAACAAAAATATTTGGCAAACTTAAAAATCATGCTTTCTTCTATACCATGAAAACTGCGGAGGGTCGGCTTCATTGGTTGAAGATGCAATATGAGGACATGAACAGAAATTAGTGCTACTCTATTTGCATTACCATGTTTTGTGAACTACTTTATTATGTACCCATAAGACTTAGAATCTCCCTTTTACGTATGGAAGTGTTGTGAACTACTATGAAAGTGTTGTGAACTACTATGGAATTGCCGTTTTCACCATATATGTTGTTGATTGATGCATTTTGACCATATATGTTGCTGATTGGTGCTGTTTTGACCATATATTGTTGATTGTTGCTGTTTTGAGCATGTGTGTTGCTATTTTCATCATATACGTTGTTGTTTTGACCATATATGTTGCTGATTGGTGCTGTTTTTATGTATCTCATTGTTTGTAGATGAGGACAAGTCAGAGTAGTGATGAAAGTTATAGTGATGATGGCATTGAGTCTGCACTTATGGAGGTAAGAAGGCGTCGTCGGCAAAGGAATATACAGATAATGTATAATGTTCTTTAGCACTCCGAGAATCATCTTACGAAGAGAAAGAGGGAAGAACCAAGATGCACTGGACAATAACGGGTATTTGATAACTTGGGCAATTCAAAAGGATTGTTATGACATGTTTAGAATGCATAGGCCATGTTTTGATTCTTTGCATGACACTTCGGTTCAAAACTATGGTTTGGATGGGTCATCTAACATGTGTTCCGAGGAGGAACTTGGAATGTTTTTGTGGACTCTTGGAGGTCCACAATCTGTTAATCAAGTTAAAAAGAATTCAAGAGATCCAAGAAAGACAATCAATAGCAAATTTGCATAGGTGCTATACAACGTGAATCGGTTAGCTGGAGATATCATCAAGCCTATTGATCCACATTTCCCAAGAGTGCATGAGAGGATGCGAGACTCTAGATTTACACCTCATTTCAATGGTGCAATTGATGGGACACACATACCTGTTATTGTGCCAGCATCTCATATGGTCAACCATGTTGGTCGCCTTGGATATTCCACTCATAATGGTATGGTTGTTTGTGATTTTAACTTGCCGTTCACCTCCATAGTTGCAGGATGACCAGGTTATGTGCATGACACACGGATATTTAAAGATACATTGCTTAAGTTTGAAGCAAATTTTCCTAACCCTCCTCCAGGTATATGTTAGGCGTGTGCACTCTTCATTGTGACATATTGGTGTCATATATGCTACCACTAACTCGTGTTTCTTTCGGGAAGATACTACCTACTTGACTCGGGTTATTCCAATCGGGATGGGTATCTATCACCATATACAGGAACTAAGTATCATCTACCTGAGTTTAAGCTCTCTCGAGGGCCTACTGGGAAGCAAGAAATATTCAACCATTCCCACTCATCTTTGTGGAATGCTATTGAGAGAGCATTTGGGGTATTGAAGCAGAAATGGCGCATCTTGCATGGTATATCAAGTTATATACCGTTAAAGAAGCAGACAGAGATCATCATTGCATGTCTAGCACTCCATAACTTCGTTCGCGATAGTCAATTGTTTGATCTACATTTCTATCGCTGCGATAATGATGAGAACTACATGCCTCTAGGGCATGTAGTTTCTACACCAGAAGGCAATGTAGGCAATGATTTGGGAGGGGGCATGTTAGCATGAACAACACTCCTGATAACATAGCTAATGCTTTGTTTGCAGCAATAGGAGGTGTCTGGACGTGATAAAACTTCTATCTCTTTTGAGTTCTGATGCACACGTCTTGTAATATATGTGAGACATGAGAAAACTTGTATCTTTTTTGGGTTCTGATGCACAAGGGTTGGAACATATGTGATGGCGTGAGAAAGTTGAGCTCTTTTGGGGTCATATGGACATCTTGTAATATAATTTCCGTGACAATCTCGCATATTTATATTTATTTTAGCGCAAAAACATGTTATGTAAGGTAATTTAGAGCTTACCTATCTGGTTATGTTTAAAAAGTGAGTCAGAATTAGCTAATTCGCTTCGAATCATCATTTATACCACTTCCTCAGCATTCGGGGGGCATTCCAAACATTTCATCCGTAAAACAACAGCAACAACCATAAAAAAGCACTACTGTCAAACATCAAATTATGCTTTCCACAGCTGCTTCTCAATAGCTATAGCCCAAACAGACAGCCCCTAAGAGCAACTCTAGTATATCCTGTAAAAAGATGCCCTAAAAGTGTATACATGGTAATAGCCCACCATTTCTTTTTTTTCTTGCTTCTTTTCCTTGTCCTGCAACTTCTGCCTGTGCTGCCCCGGTGCTGGACCCGCGCCGCCCTATGCGCCACCATGTGCGCCTCTAGCGCCAGCTCTGCCATGGCACATGTGTCGCCCCGCCAGGCCCTGCGCAGCCCCATCTCTGACGAACACCGACGACCGCTATCTACCCGTCGTCCCGGCGAACATCGGCCTCTCCCGATAGGCTGATAGTAATCTCCGGCCAAAATTTATTGAGGTTCACTAAAATTTGGGTGAATTTGGTGGTGCTCTGAAATTAGTTGACGTTCACTAGAATTTGGGTGAACTTGGCGATAGTCTGGCGCCGGAAGGACAACGATAAACTTTCCTCCCACCAACTCAATCGCACACTCGGTTTGACCACGGAGTCCTCAAATGTACAGGCTAGAGCGGCGGTCTTTTCATTCCTTAAAAATTGTTTATAGGTGTCTTCTCATGACTTCTTTTTTTGTCAGAAACCGAAATTGAGCCGTTATGATCTGCTAGTTGCTCTAAAGCAGAAAGGCAGGGGACCTAACGTGAGCCCTGTCAGCACAAATACTTCAGACAACACAAAAGCGTACTCCTTCCATTTCAGTTTACAAGTCTTGTGCATATACCTAGGTTATCAATTTGATCACTAAAATATAAATTTTATATCATTAAAAATATAACATCTAAAGTTTCTAATGATATAATTTTTTCTATATAATTAATATTTTATTGAGTAAATTAACGACCTATGTATATGCATAGTAGAACTTGTAAACTGAAACAGAGAAAATAGTAGAATATAGGTAATCAAAATCAACGTGTGCCTGAAAGTGAATTAGATGACAGGAACAACCAGGGTTCACAGCACAACCGATGACAGTCGGTTATTTATTCCAGGAGTCCAAGGGACCTGAGCACCCACGCCATTTCCACATTCCCCGGGCATTGTCAGATGGTCCTTTTAAGGTCGTTACAGTATCTAAGGTCATTAAGTTCACTCTGAACCTACGTACTAAAAGATATGCTAAAATATCTTATATTATAAAATGGAGGGAGTCTTAATAGTAGTTTCAGCTCTTCTATGACATTGGCTGTTGAAGATATGCTTAAGGGTATCACCATAGCTTAGCCTTATTCCGGCTAACCCGGGTTGTTCGGAGTTGGTAGCATGGTCCATGGCTTGTTGGGCGGTCCAGTTAGGGAAATCTAGAAGGAGGCCCATGCTGGAATAACAGGGAGACTACGATACTGACATAGACGAAGTTAGAGCCTTGGAGTATTGTTGGGCCACACGCAGATAAACAAAAACTTTTCCCTACGCGGTGTTTCCAACGTCTAGCCGAGATAGAAGGCCATGAGGATTACAACTAGACGCGCCGGTGCGGATTACTGGTGAGGCGTGTTGGTTAATACAATGAATCTATATACTAAAGGGGTCTAGATACACTCATCTAACAAAGCTAAAACATCTTATATTTTAAAACGGAAGGAGTATATCATGATCAAATTTTGCATTATTGGTGTTTTTTGGGAAACACATTACTGGTGTTGGTTTATCAAAAAAGCACCATGGCCATGGCTGGACTTGTAACACATCTTGCTGACCACATTAATTGGAGATATATGACTTATCAAAAGAGCACCATGACCATGGCCCCTGAGTATGTTTTGCATCAAAATGTACACGTTGAGGCAGATTACGTGCATAAATAAGTATTCAAGTATTTAAAATTAAGCTATAGATGATTTATCCAATAACCAGAAAACATGTCACGAATTAGACTTAAGTATAGTCTACGCAAACTACCTAGGAAAATATTCGCATGGATTGTAGCAGCGCGGGCAAGTCCACCTCGAGCAACAAGAAGGGATTTGAGTGGATGCGGAAATGCGACCCTAGAGTGCAGAACTCCTTCGTCTCTAAGTCAAAGACAACGAGGAGATGTGGCAGGCCATGGTGATATACCCGCATTAGCACAACGTTGCTTCTTTCCCAATAGCGCTCGAGGGTAATAAACATACAACCAGGAGGCAGGGGCGGGCCCACCCGAAGTCAAGGATATTCGGTTGAATATCCAAAATAATTTTGTAAAATATTGATATGTGAATTTTATGTGATAAATATACAAAAAAGTGACTATCTTATAATGAACCAAAGGATGAAGTAGCTAAATTGGTCATGTACAATATACTGAACCTTTTGGGTTGGGGTTCAAACACCCATGGTTAGATTTTTTTTGTTATTTTTCTACTCACTCCGATCTAAATTAGTTGATTCAGATTTGTCTAGATAAAAAGAATTATAAACTATTTTTTTATATAGTTTGAATACCCGCTCTTCAAATTCTAAGCCCGCCCCTGCCAGGAGGGTTGTGGGGTCGCAATGACCGCAACTTCTCTTCCATGTCTATCGCTGCCTCCAGCACCCAAACATCCGAGAGGTGAAGCCACACGGATATGCTAAGCTCGTCGACGACGAGAAACCGCAACTTCCCGTCCGGTGATGTGCCTGGGATCCTATTGCTTCCTTCGTTGGTGGGTGGGAGCTCCACGGTGCCTAGCCTCCCCGTGCGGATGTCGTAGGTGAGAACTTTTTCATTGTTGGAGAGTAGCCAATGGACGACGCCTCCACGGAGGACGGCAGCGGGGTGACGTCGTGGTTTGATTGGCCAGAAAGGGAGGAGGCGACTCATAGGAACCATATCCTTGGGTTTTAGACCTTCAAGCCATGGTGCATGCCAAAACTTGGCCGTTCTACCATCCCCAATTGCAATTGTGATAGACTTGTAGAAGAGATCCATATCCTCCTTATCATAGAGCTGCCCCAAACTGACCCAAGATCTCTTGGGTTCCACCCATTCAAACCAAGGCCAACGAAGCCTTAATGCTCTTGCAAATTTCTCTAGGTCCAAAACACCAAGCCCTCCCATATCTTTAGGCCGGCACACCAAATCCTATTTAACTTTACAGTTCCCTCCGGAGACTTTATTTGATGCGTCCCAAAGGAATGCCCGCATAAGCTTGAGGAAGGCCTTCATAATTCCTTTAAGAGGGACCAACATGGTTAGAGGGTAAATGTCGGGAGGTAGTCACCGATTTGATGAGGGCTAATCTACCGGCGGTGGTGACATATTTCCCTTGCCCAATGGGAAGCCATTTTGTCAACAATGAATTGAAAATCCGCACTTCTTAGGCGATGAACCGACAGGAGAAGGCCCAAATATCTCAGGGAAATGTGATCGAATGGCGTCAAAGTCTTGCAATATGACATCAAGATTTAGCTCGGGGCATCTAATAGGCAAGTTGGGCACGCACGTGAGGCTGAAGGACTTGGCGAACCGCCGGACCAACAACTACTAGAAGATCCTGCGAGGAAGTGTACCGTACCCCTGCCCTGGAGGAGGCGGAACATGGGAACAGTACGTGTGGGGTACATACGTAAACCATCGAGGTCAGGATGCTCAAATCATCATCTGGGTCAACCCAACGATGAATCGGATACCCTGAATAAAAAGATGTTAACTTAGTTCCAAAACAATGCATAAATACACGCATCTTCCAAACCAATGCGTCTTCCATGAGATGGATCATCATCTAACAGGATATAACATGGCGCAGCGCTGGGCGTTTAAGGGCAGGTGACCTGTTGCAAAGACCGGGAGAGCCTGATTGAGTTGCTAGCTTTATTTTTTGAAGACTGGGAAAATCCCTTGATCATGATCTTGTTCTTTAGTTTTTCGTTTTTGTTCTTGTTGCTGTAGGCTATAACGCCGAACTGTGTACATCTTGTACCTCTCCTTCTAAGGCCTTGTTTGGTACTAGAGTTTTTTTAGTGATTAGTGGGGATAATCCCCACCAAACCCCAGATCTCCACTTACTTTTAAAAATATATGTGGTACTAGAGTATTGAGCGAGTTTAATTTCCGCTTATCCCCACTTTTCCCCCAAAGTTTAGTGTATTTTTCTCAATTCTCAATACTCTATTCATACCTAGTGGATTGTGGGTGGAGTTTTATGGGGATTGGGTGAAGGTAAAGGTTTCACCCAATACTCTAGGAGATTATCCCCACTAATCCCCACAAAAACTCGAGTACCAAACAAGGCCTAAGTTGATGAAAAGCAGGTCAGTTAGTCAGAAAAAATATATGCGGACCATATATATCTTTTTTTAGAGAGACCATATATTTCTTTTGAAAAATGTGGCCATATATATTTTTTGCATCAAAATGTACACATTGAGGCAGATTACGTCTCGAATCAGACTTTTGCCCCGCTATATTAATATACCAAACACACCGATACAGCAATACAAGAGTTCGCACCAAAAGAGCTGGGGCAGCAGCAAAAACATGCCCAAAAGGAAAATAAAAGAAGACAACGGCGAATCGACGAAGCGATGATGACCCGCAACCACTGCACCCTCCAACTTTGTCCCACCACGCTTCAGGCACCCCGCAGCACCAAGTGCCAAGCAACACCTTCACGGGGAAGCACCGTCAACACGGCATTGCTACTCGGACCATGGTCCTAGGGTTTCCCATGGCACTCAGAATCAAGTGGGCAGAGGATTCTCTTGATGCCCTCTAGCAGGATGGTTCCACTCGAATGCGGCACCGCGTCAGCGTCGGACGACCGACAGGAATTTCTCCCGACCTCCACCCACAAAAACCCTGGCTCCACGGAGCACCACCACCTAGATTTTCCGCCAGCCATCATGTGCCACCACGATCTCGAGATCGCCATCACCGTATCTTCATGGATACTGGCGCGTGGCCTGAACAACGGGGGCACACGACATCACCGGAACGAAGGGCAGCAGCCTCGCAGCCCACAGGAGGAACCCACCTCCACCGCCAGGAGGCGGTCATTGACCGGACAGCGCAGCCAGGGCACACCAGGCCCAGGTAGGCCCGGCCGAACCCAAACGAGCCCGTAAAGCCCTAGCCGCCCTGCTGCAATGGGCAGTCCGCAACACCGTCGTCCCCCATCCAAGCCAAGTCGTCGCCTCCATCTCCAGCGAGCTCCACCGGCGCTGCACCGTAGCCCGCCCAAGCCCATCTGGGGCCCATCCCGAGCCCACCTGGGCTCGATCTGCTCCGGTCGGGAGGGCAGCCAGCTCCAGCCTCCAGGACGCCCGCCACACGGACGCGGCACCACCGCCACCACCACCCGGCCACGCCGCCGTCGGGCCAGAGGCTCCCGAGGAGCACCACCGTCAAGGAGAGGTTGGCCCCGACCTGCCCTCCATGGCGCAGGGAATGGAAGTCCGCCACCGTTGGTGTCGCCCGGGCTTCGCCTGATGGCCCAAGCCGGCGGCGGCGAAGGGGGGGTGAGGGGAGGGGGAGGTCGGCCGAGGAAGGGGTAGCGGTGCCTCGTCGCCCTCCAGGTGGGGGGGGCGAGAGATGTGGGGTCTCGATGTTGTATAGTCCACTCGTAGATTACGTCCATAAGTAAGTATTCAAATATTTAAAAATTAAGCTACAGATGCCTTATCCAATAACCAAAAAAGTTTGAATGTCTTGTAAACATGCACCCTTAAGGTGGTAAAAGTACATTTGCATCATGTCCTACCTAACTACTCCGCGGTGACAATCATCCCATAGGGTCGAACTCGCACGGCAACTCTTCCCCCTCCCCCGCTGCTATAGTCCCCTCTTGCGAAGCCGCCTGCCCCGGGCCGATCTGACATCGTCCCTGCCGGCGGGGGAGGGCTGAGGACCGGCACCGGGGCCCCCTGTAGATATTAGGATTCCGTTTTGGCGTCATGCCGGTGTTTGGCTCTATGCCTGGAGGTCAACGGTGGATGCTTTGGGCCAGATCCATCGTCGGTTGGCTACCCCCTTCGTCGTCGTCCGCTCGCCGGCGGTGTGCTGGTGGAGGTCCGCCGCCTCCTCCAATAATGGCCCCTTTGGGCGCCGCCTTTCTCTGCAGGTGGATCCCCCTCCTCGGCCGGCCATGGTGGCATGGGAGGTTCGGGGGATTCTGGTCGGCTGAGGAAAGATGGATGCCTCTCTACGCCTCCTCTCTCCCATTTTGGCTCCTTCCCTGTCGTTCCCCCTCCGGCCGGCCGTGGCGGTGGGGGTTGGTGGGATTCGTGTGGGGCGGTGGCTGCGGGAACAGGAGGTGCTGGACTCTGTCTCATGCCGCTTATGCGTAGCGGCAGGAGGCCGTGGTGGGCGATTCCCGGCGAGTTTCTGTGGCTAAAGACGTCGGTGAAGGAACTCCAAGCGAGTCCAGCAAATAAGCGCTTGTTTGGTACCCGGGCCTATCTGGACGCTCGTCGCTTTCTCTTGCTCCTCTTGGCCGGTCGTGGCGGCGAGGGTGAGGAGATTGATAGCAGCCGGCGAAAGGCGTGGCTTGGGTACTCGGGGAGCTTCTTTTCTTCCCCTTACGGCGGACTTCTCCCCGCTCCTCCGACCATCTCTGCCCGCCTTCGCCCACCCGTGGTAGGAGTGTTGTGCTGGGGCGCGGGTTATTTGTCACTGACGGATCTTGCGAGGTTTATTCCGTCGGGGATCACCGGAGCTTGGAAGCGACATCGGCGAGCTTCATCTTGACGGCCCTTCTGGGCTCTTCGTTCAAAAAAAACTACTCCGCGATTGCAACATATCACGAATCATGCATGAGTATAGTCTACTCAAACTACCTAGGAAAATATTCGCATGGATTGTAGTTGTTGGGTCCGCAGCATAGAAAACAAAAAAATTCCTACGATGAGAACTACACGCCAAGATCTATCTACTAGGTACAGAGCAACGGGTGGACATACATCCATCGAGAACTTACCCTCGAAGACAACGAGTTTTTTTAACGAGTAGAAACTCGTGGTTGATGTAGTCGTACACTTGCCGATCTCAAGATCGTGAGGAAGTCCGAGCGCCGCAACTCAGCAGCGCATCCGTACTCGCACACACGTTCAAGCCACCAGACAACCTCCACCTCCTCACTCCAGCGATCCAGCGGAAGCAGCAACTCCTTCCGCATTTAAATGCCACCGGAACATGTATCTCTAATCCGAGACCATGGGGAATAATTTTAGAGGGAGAGATATCCTTCACGAGGAGGTGTGAGGAAGAAGGAGGAAGAGGGGCCTTTATAGGAGGAGGAGGTGCCCTCTCTCCATGGTCAAGCATGGGGTGACTCCTCACCTCCCCCATTCATGTGGTGGTAACCCCTCCACATTAAAATGCCTCTTCACGTTCCCTTTTAAAGTCCCCACTTTAAATGCATTAAATTCTCTAAGTTTAATGCTCTCTCATTTAATAAAACTCTTTTATTAAATTTATTCAGAATTTTGTTAATTACTTTAATTAACAAACATTCACATATAACCCCTTGCAATATTTCAATATCACATGCAGAACCACTTTCTGCAATTTCACCCGAAACAATTTCCGGTTTCTATCGAAACAATTCCTGTGCTTTGCAATTCTTTCGTCTGAAACATATGTGCTCCAAAATGGTGTCCGATAACTCTTAAGTATGTCACCCTACGGTTCGCGAATAATGCAGACATGATTGAGACTCCTCTCAGATCAATAATCAGAAGCGGGACCTAGAGGTCCACACTGACTCCTGCATATTTAACGATGACTTCTGTGATCGTGAGAACCTTTAACGCTTGTAATTTAATCCCTTTGTCTCTTGATATAATACATGTCCGAGATTCGATCATCGGTATCCAAATACCTAGTTTGATCTCGTTACCGACATGCACTCTTTTCTCGTTCCCGTGATATAACATTCTAGTGATCACATCACTTGCTTGCAAGCTATCTTAATGTGATATCACCAAGAGGGCCCAGAGTATATCTATCCGTCATCGGGATTGACAAATTCCACTCTTGATACATGATTCTCAACATAACACCTTCGTAGCACTGAACCCATCTTTATAGTCACCCTGTTACGGTGTGACGTTTGATGTTATCAAGATACTCTTCCGGTGTTAGCAATTAACATGATCTCATGGTCTAAGGATAAAGATTACTTCGTATGATGTTATAGCAATGTAAACATAATAACTTGATCGTAATGCTATATTTCGGATGACTGTTCATCACATCATTTTTACAAATGTTGTGACCTTGTTATTAACAACATCCAATGTCCATGATCAGGAAACCTTGATCATTTTGTTAATCAACAAACTAGTCTATAAGAGAGGCATAACTAGGAACCCTTTTTGTTTATTAAACACACATGTATTGATGTTTCCGATCAATACAATTCTAGCATGCAAAATAAACATCTATCATATATAAGGAATACATAAAAACAACTTTATTATTGCCTCTCAGGGCATATTTCCTTCAGTCTCCCACTTGCACTAGAGACAATAATCTAGTTCACATAGTGATAAATCTAACACCCATGGAGTTCTGGTGTTGATCATGTTTTTCCCTAGGGAGAGCTTTAGTCAACGGATCTGCTACATTTAGGTCCGTGTGTACTTTACAAATCTTTATATCTCCATCCTTGACATGTTCGCGGATGGAGTGAAACCGACGCTTAATATGCTTGGAATTCTTGTGAGACCTCGGTTCCTTGGCGTTGGCTATGGCTCCATTGTTGTCACAATAGATCACCATCGGGTCCAATGCACTAGGAACCACACCTAGTTCCGTAATAAACTCTTTCATCCAAACCGCTTCCTGCGCCGCTTCTGAAGCAGCAACATATTCCGCCTCCGTCGTTGATCTAGCCACCACGGGTTATTTAGAACTCCTCCAACTAACTGTTGCTCCGTTCAAGAGAAATACGTATCCGTATTAAGACTTAGAGTCATTCGAATCGGTGTCAAAGCTAGCATCGACATAACACTTAGCGACTAGCTCTTCTTCACCTTCGTATATAAGAAACATATCCCTAGTTCTTCTCAAGTACTTGAGGATGTTCTTAACCGCTATCCAGTGTTCCGAACCTGGATCAGATTGGTACCTACTAGTCAAACTAATAGCATGTGTCACATACGGTCTTGTACATAGCATGGCATAAATTATAGATCCTATGGCCGAGGCATAGGGGATCTTATCCATCATCTCTCTTTCTTCCGCCGTAGCCGGACTTTGAGTCTTACTCAATGTCTTGCCTTGCAACATATGTAAGAACCCCTTCTTACTTCCATCCATATTAAACTTCTTTAATATCTTATCAAGGTATGTACTCTGCGATAGCCCAATTAGGCGCCTTAATCTATCTCTATAGATTTTAATGCCTAATATATATGACGCTTCACCAAGGTCTTTCATCGAAAATTTGCTGTTTAGATAACTTTTAACACTGTTTAAAAGATCTATATCATTTCCAATCAATAATATGTCATCCACATATAATATTAGAAATTCCACATTGCTCCCACTCACTTTCTTGTAAATACAAGCCTCTCCATAAGTTTGGACAAATCCAAACTCTTTGATCACCTCATCAAAGCGGAGATTCCAACTCCGGGATGCTTGCTTCAGTCTATAGATGGATCGCTGAAGTTTGCATACCTTATTAGCATCCTTAGGATCGACAAAACCCTTAGGTTGTATCATATACAACTCTTCTTCAATATTACCAATGAGAACACAGTTTTGACATCCATCTGCCATATTTCATAATCGAAATATGCAGCAATTGCTAACATAATCCTAACCGACTTAAGCATCGCTACGGGAGAGAATATCTCATCGTAGTCAACTCCTTGAATTTTTCAAAACCCCTTTGCGACAAGTCGAGCCTTATAAATGGTCACATTACCATCAGCATCAGTTTTTCTTCTGAAAATCCATTTATTCTCAACGGCCTTTCGGTCATGAAGTAAGTCCACCAAGGTCCAAACCTGGTTCTCGTACATGGATTCCATCTCGGATTTCATGGCTTCTAGCCATTTGTTGGAATCTGGGCTCATCATCGCTTCTTCATACGTCGCAGGGTCATCCATTTCATCAACCATGAAATTCACAACAGGATTGTCGTACAGTTCAGGAGTTGCATGTGTCCTACTTGACCTGCGAGGTTCGGTAATGTCCTCTTTCGGAGTTTCATGATCAATATCATTAGCTCTCTCTTCATTAGGTGAAGTCAACTCCGAAACAATTTTCGGTGCTGTGTTACTCGCCATTTCATGAAGAGAAGGTTCAATAACCTCTTCGAGTTCTACCTTCCAACTACTCACACCTTTCACGAGAAACTCTTTCTCAAGAAAGGATCCATTCTTGGCAACAAAAACCTTGCCCTCGGATCTGTGATAGAAGGTATACCCAATCGTTTCCTTAGGGTATCCTATGAAGACGCATTTTTCCGCTTTGGATTCGAGTTTATCCGGTTGAAGTTTCTTCACATAAACATCACATCCCCAAACTTTAAGAAATGACAACTTAGGTTTGTTTCCAAACCATAATTCATACAGTGTCGTTTCAACGGATTTAGATGGTGCCCGATTTAAAGTGAATGCAGCTATTTCTAGTGCATAACCCCAAAATAACAGTGGCAAGTCAGTCAGAGACATCATAGATCGAACCATATCTAATAAAGTACGATTATGACGTTCCGACACACCATTACGTTGTGGTGTTCCGGCAGGCGTAAGTTGTGAAACTATTCCACATTCTTTCATGTGTGTGCTAAACTCGTAACTTAGATACTCACCTCTACGGTCAGACCGCAGAAATTTGATATTTCTATTACGATGATTTTCCACTTCATTCTGAAATTCCTTGAACTTTTCAAAGGTTTCAGACTTGTGTTTCATTAAATAGATATACCCGTATCTACTCAAATCATCCGTGAAAGTAACAAAATAACGATATCCACCTCGCGCCGACACACTCATTGGTCCACACACATCAGTATGTATGATTTCTAATAAATCTGTCGCCCGTTCCATTGAACCGGAAAACGGCGTTCTAGTCATCTTGCCCATAATGCATGGCTCACATGTATCAAATGATTCAAAATCAAGTGATTCCAAAAGTGCATCAGAATGGAGTTTTTTCATGCGTTTAACGCTAATATAACCTAGACGACTGCCACATATATGCAGATATATCATTATCAAGTTTAATCTTTTTAGCATTAACATTATGAATATGCGTAATATTACTATTGTGATCCAACAGATATAAATCATTCAACACAGGTGCATGACTATAAAAGATATCATTCTTATAAATCGAACAACCATTGTTTTCAGATTTAAAGGAATAACCACTTTGCATCAAACACGATCCGGATATAATGTTCATGCTTAGTGCAGGCACCAAATAACAATTATTTAGGTTTGTAACTAATCCCGATGGCATATGGAGACGTAGCGTCCCAACGGCGATCACATCAACTCTTGATCCATTGTCGACCCGCATTCTGACATCATCCCTTGCTAGTTGTCACTTGTTCCGCAGCCCCTGAATCGAGTTACATATATTAGCAACCGATTCTGTATCAAATACACAGGTGCTACTGCGAGTACTAGTCAAGTACATATCAATAACATGTATATCACATATACCTTTGTTTGCCTTGCCAGACTTCTTGTCCGCCAAATACTGGGGCAATTGCGCTTCCAATGGCCAGTCCCCTTGCAATAGTAACACTCGGTGTCAGACTTAGGGCCAGCTCGGGGTTTCTTTTCAGGTGTGGCAACAGATTTGTCACCCTTCTTTCCCTTGTGCTTGCCTTTCTTGTCCTTCTTGAAACCGGTGGTCCTATTGATCATCAACACTTGATGCTCTTTCCTAATCTCCACTTCTGCAGTCTTAAGCATTGACAGAAGCTCGGGAAGAGACTTCTTCATGCCGTGCATATTATAGTTCATCACGAAGCTCTTGTAGCTAGGTGGCAGAGATTGGAAAACACGATGTATGCCTAAGTCAATGGGAATCATTATTCCCAAGGACACAAGCTTATCGACGTACCCAGACATTTTTGAGTACGTGCGAACTAACGGAGCTGTTCTCCTCTAGCATGCAGCTAAAGAACTTTTCTGAAGCATCATAACTCTCTACGGCAGCATGGTTATCGAAAATCATTTTCAATTCTCCCATGGTATCAAAGGCATTGCCGTTTTCGAAACGCTTTCAAAGTTCTGGCTCTAGCCCATACAGTATGCCGCAATGAACTAAGTTGTGGTCCTCCTGACGAGTCACATAGACATTCTTTTCCTCATCAGGGGCATCAGGAGCTGGTGGGGGGCCTAGCGGAGCATCTAGCACATATTGCTTTTGTGCAGCAGTGAGGAGAATCCTCAAATTCATAGCCCAGTTGGTGAAGTTGCTACCATTTGCAGCAAGTTTCTCTTTCTCCATGAACACATTGAAATTAAAAGCAGATGGTGCCATCTACAACAGAATTTGTAAAGTTTATTTAGACTAAGTTTATGATAGAGTGAGTTCAACTAATCCAAATTACTAATGAACTCCCACTCAAAAACGACATCCCTCGTGTCCTTTTGGTGATTACATGAACCAAATCCACTACACCAAGTCCGATCATCACGTGAGTTGATGTAGCTTCAAAGGCGAGCATCTATATGGGCATCATATCAACTATATGACTCATGCTTAACCTTTTGGTCCATGTTATGGGGCCATGTCTATATATGCTAGGCTCGCCAAGTAAGAACCTTAGTATTCGCGTGTGTAAAACTGTCTTACACCCGTTCATATGAAAGCGTAGATTCGAGTACACCCGATCATCACGAGATGTCTCGAAACACGATCCACGGAATGGTGCATACTCAAGGAAGAACACATTTTTATCTTGATATCTAAATGAGGGATCATCTTACAATGCTACATAAAGTGCCAAACTAGCAGTATAAGATGCTAACATCTAATGTATAAAGTGAGATGATATGGTCCATGCATTTGATCTTTATCATTTGCATCGTGGTATGATCTCTATCATTCCTTTGTGTGTAAGGCCAAGGTCTATGGAACTTACACGTTGAATGTGTTGTAAGAGTATCTATCATACATCTACTTACAATAATACCATATCAATACACTAGCTCAGCAACGATCTAAACTAGATGCCTCTAATTTATCAATTGCAAGTTTTACGTGGCTTAGGGCTTTCGAAGATAGAACCGTTCTTACCTACGAACATGAACCACAACGAGGATAACCAAGTTATTAGCACCTCGTTGTAAATCAGATATTGACTATAGTAGGAGAGACAGACACCCGTCAGCCACTTATGCAAAACTAGTTGCATGTTAGTCGTGGAACCGGTCTCATGTACGATGACATGTAAGGTTGGTCCGGGCCGCTTCATCCTACTATGCCACCAATATCCAAAATACATAGAAGATGCAATAACATGATCATCATCGCCCACATATAAACATATGTGTACTACCCGTGCAAAGCACCTACGCATAGATCAGGCTCTTATACCACTGTTGGGTCCGCAGCATAGAAAACAAAAAATTTCGTACGATGATAATTACACACCAAGATCTATCTACTAGGTACAGAGCAACGGGTGGACATACATCCATCGAGAACTTATCCTCGAAGACAACGAGTTTTGTTAACGAGTAGAAACTCGTGGTTGATGTAGTCGTACACTTGCCGATCTCAAGATCGTGAGGAAGTCCGAGTGCCGCAACTCAGCAGTGCATCCGTACTCGCACACATGTTCAAGCCACCGGACAACCTCCACCTCCTTGCTCCAGCGATCCAAATGAAGCAACTCCTTCCGCATTTAAATGCCACCGGGAACATGTATCTCGCTAATCCGAGACCATGGGGGAATAATTCTAGAGGGGGAGAGAGATCCTTCACGAGGAGGTGTGAGGAAGAAGGAGGAAGAGGCATATTTCCTCTCAGGGCATATTTCCTTCAGTAGCCGCATGGGCAAGTCCACCTCGAGCAAAAAGAAGGGATACGAGTGGATGCGGAAATGTGACCCTAGAGTGCGGAACTCCTTCGTCTCCAAGTCAAACACAACGAGGAGATGTGGCAGGCCATGGTGATATACCCGCATTAGCACAACGTTGCTTCTGTCCCAATAGCGCTCGAGGGTGATAAACATACGGCCAGGAGGGTTGCGGGGTTGCAACGACCGCAACTTCTCCTCCGCGTCTATCGCTGCCTCCAGCACCCAAACATCCGAGAGGTGAAGCCACACGGATATGATAAGATCGTCGACGACAAGAAACCGCAACTTCTCGTCCGGTGATGTCCCCAGGATCCTATTGCTTCCTTCGTTGGTGGGTGGGAGCTCCACAGTGCCCAACCTCCCCGTGCGGATGGTGTAGGTGAGAACTTTTTCATTGTTCAAGAGTAGCCAGTGGACGACGCCTCCATGGAGGACGACAGCAGGGTGACATTGTGGTTTGATCGGCCAGAAGGGGAGGAGGCGACTCACATGCCCCCAGTTGGCTTCACGACCATTGTTCGATGGTGCAGCTGTCTGAACTCTGATACCGCGTCCCGTGCTCTTGCTGTAGTGGGTCACCTCGGCGACCAGCAGCAGGAAGAGGCAGCCGATGCCGTCACCGGCGGTGAGTAGGACACACGTGAGGTCACACCAGTTCGTAGATAAAGCCGGTGGATTGGAGAGGTAGGTGTGATCGCCAGTTATGAGGTTGTACACACACAGGTCATAGCCGCGCTTGGAGGGTTTGCGTGATTGCGTCGGAGGGCGACAAGGCCGCCACGCGATGCTATCGGGTCATACCGGTGAAGTAGGTTGGTGACGCGACACAATAGGTATAGGGCCAGCTTGTCGTCGAGGAAGCGCGAGGCCGCGGGTGTGTCCGGATGGACCAAAGTGACAGGAGACAGGTTGGTGGCGTCGCGGTCGTCGCGAGGGGAGCAGATGTGGTGGTAGGTGAGGAGGCGAGAGGGTAGGGTGCCTCCCTCTCTGGTGACGTAGCGGATGAAGGACGGATGGAGGATGTCACGCCGTAGAAGCTTGCATGTGGCAGCGCATCGGACGAGGGTGGCCGGGTCTGACCGTGCGACGATATCCAGTACTAGATCTGCCGGCAGCGTCCAGTCGTTCGTGATCGCTGGTGCCGGATTTGTGGCCCGGCATTTGACTTCAGCCATCCCACACGTAGGTTGTTTGTTGGCTAGATAATTTTGCGTCTCTGGCCAGGCTCATCGTTTCCTCGATCCACGATACATATAAGAAAGGCGAATCAGGAATTGGACTGGGATGCGAAACGCACCTATATGCGTGTCGGATACGATCGGGAGGCTTAGAGCAAGAGCAATAGAAGAGCCCACCGTCGGCTATAAGGCTGGTCCATGTCATCTATAGCTAATCTTTTTTTTGAGGGATCATCTATAGCCAATCTAATAGCTAGCATGTACAATAGAAAAGTATAAATTATACTATTTTAACTAATGCATGGTCACCTTTCACTCTCACATAATGTCTAGGAGAACGTGCTGCAGCTAGCTCTTAGCCAAGAGCCCACTCCTCTTCTCTCTCCTCCAACTAAGCAGGTTTATACTATTTAATCTCTTATAGACTGCTTATATCACCTTATTGTACTTGCTCTTATGCAGTCCAACCGGCGCCCAAATCAATACCGGCCAAAAACCAGGTTAGAGTATGTAGCCAGGTCTTCGCCGTCGTCCCAACTCGATGGATTCATTTTTTTTAACTACTCCTTCCGACCCATATTAGTTGACTTGGATTTATCTAGATTCGAATGTATCTAGTACTAAAATATAGATACATTCGAATCTATATAAATTCAAGTCAACTAATATGGGTCGGAGGGAGTACATCTATTATCGACTTCAACAACAATATGTTCACGTCAGCTTGGCTAATTCAAGTCAAGTAATTGTCTTTATCAAAATTAGAAGTTTTAAAGGCCCCTAGAGCCAGGGCGGACCAACTAGACACGAGCATAAAGATTCATCAGGATAGCCTCTTAGGGCTAAGGCCCTGTTTGTTTGGACTTTAGCTTCTGCTTTTAGGGCTTTGGAGGGTCCAAAAGCAGCAGGCCAAACAAACAATAAAAATTTGCAAAGCCATGCTAAAAAGCTGGGTGGCGAAACTCATTGGACAAGCCTCCGCGAGCGAAAGCGAAGCCGGGGGTGATTTTGCCATACGTCGTCCACCGTCTTCCCCTGCGTTTGCTGCTGGTAGCTCCAGCGAAAGTGACCTCCCCTCCCCTGTTACTTTCTATTTGTTAAGGGGACTGAAAGTGAGTGTAAATTTGATGTATGATCTGAGTGATGTTTTGATGTATGATTAATATGTAGGTAGATTGCAAGTATATATTTCAAATCTATTTAGTACCGATATTTTTTATGTGAAATCTGCAAAGATGTATGTGTTAAATAGTGCCTACATATTATTCATATTACCTATGGTGTTAAATAATTTGCCTTATGCATTTAGATGGATCAAGATAAAACATCTAAAGCGAATTGGGTTGCTCTGTCTACTACATTTTTTTGTGAAATCTGTGCCAAACAGAAATTGGCAGGAAATAGGCCTGCTGTTTTCCTTAGTGCAGAGGGGTACAATAATCTAGGTAAAGAATTTAGCCGTAGGACAAGGAGGAACTAGACCTAAAAACAATTAAAAAGATAAATTGGATTCAACCAAAGCATTGTATCAAGCATGGATATACTACACTACCAAAGCAACTGGACTTGGTTAGGATCTGGTGAAGAAATCTTTCATGGCAGCTGAAGCACAGTGGGCTAAATTGATCAAGGTATGGCATATGCCAATCTTTATGTCATATTTACATTTCGAAGTAGATGGATCAAATTGTGGTTTCTAATTAGTGTGTATTTATGCAGGAAGCTTATTGTGGGTTTCCGGTAAGTCCTCTGAACAACCTAGAGTTGATGGACGTCATATATGAGGATGCCCATGTTGATGGGACATCGGCGGTCATGCCGGGAGTGCCAAGACAAGTGCCAAGAGAAGTTCCCGCTGATTTGGTTGAACTTTTAGATGATGATGTTGGCTCGGCCCCAACACCTCCTAGTATGAACAAAAAATGTGGGGCTACTAGGATTGCATGTAGCCCGGGGAAGAAAAAGAGAAATCTCATGCAACAAGAGTTCAAACGTTGGATAGACCATTGCATTAATGAAGATCGTGCAACACCATCTTCAACCCAAGTTGCTGAAGACATCGAAGTCATACTGAAAGAAGTTGTGGAATGTGGATCAAGTGAGGGTAGTGTTGAGCATTACATAGCAACAAAAATATTTGGCAAACTTGAAAATCGTGCTTTCTTCTATACCATGAAAACTGCAGAGAGTCGGCTTTGTTGGTTGAAGATGCAATATGAGGACAGGAAGAGAAATTAGTGCTACTCTATTTGCATCTCTATGCTACCATGTTTTGTGAACTACTTTATTATGTACCCATAAGACTTGGAATCTCCCTTTTATGTATGGAAGTGTTGTGAACTACTATGGAATTGTTGTTTTCACCATATATGTTGTTGATTGATGCTATTTTGACCATATATGTTGCTGATTGGTGCTGTTTTGAGCATATATTGTTGATTGCTACTGTTTTGAGTACATGTGTCGTTGTTTCCATCATATACATTGCTGTTTTGACCATATATGTTGCTGATTGGTGATACTTTTATGTATCTTGTTGTTTGTAGATGAGCACAAGTCAGAGTAGTGATGAAAGTTACAGTGATGATGGCATTGAGTCTGCACGTATGGAGGTAAGAAGGCGTCGTCGGCGACGGAATACATAGATAATGTATCATGTTCTTTAGCACTCCGAGAAGCATCTTACGAAGAGAAAGAGGGAAGAACCAAGATGCACTGGACAACAATGGGTATTTGATAACTTGGGCAATTCAAAGGATTGTTATGACATGTTAAGAATGCATAGGCCATGTTTGGATTCTTTGCATAACACTTTGGTTCAAAACTATGGCCTGGAGAGGTCATCCAACATGTGTTCCGAGGAGGCACTTGGAATGTTTTTGTGGACTCTTGGAGGTCCACAATCTGTTAATCAATTTAAAAACAGATTCAAGAGATCCAAGGAGACAATCAATAGGAAGTTTGCAAAGGTGCTATACAACGTGAATCAGTTAGATGGAGATATCATCAAGCCTATTAATCCACATTTCCCAATAGTACATGAGAGGATGCGGGACTCTAGATTTACACCTCATTTCAATAGTGCAATTGATGGGACACACATACCTGTTATTGTGCCAGCAGCTCATATGGTCAACCATATTGGCCTCCTTGGATATTCCACTCAGAATGTTATGGTTGTTTGTGATTTTGACTTATGGTTCACCTCCATAGTTGCAGGATGGCCAGGTTCTATGCATGACACATGGATATTCAAAGATACATTGCTTAAGTTTGAAGCGAATTTTCCTCACCCTCCTCTAGGTATATGTTAGGCGTGTGCACTCTTCATTGTGTCATATTGGTGTCATATATGCTACCACTAACCCGTGTTTCTTTCGGGAAGATACTACCTAGTTGACTCGGGTTATCCCAATCGGGATGGTATCTATCACCATATACAGGAACCAAGTAGCATCTACCTAAGTTTAGGCTCTCTCGAGAGCCTACTGGAAGCAAGAAATATTCAACCATGCCCACTCATCTTTGCGGAATGTTATTGAGAGAGCATTTGGGGTATTGAAGCAGAAATGGCGCATCCTGCATGCTAGATCAAGTTATACGCCGTTAGAGAAGCAGACAAAGATCATCATTGCATGTCTAGCACTCCATAACTTCATTCGTGATAGTCAATTGTTTGATCTACATTTCTATCATTGCGATAATGATGAGAACTACACCTCCAGGGCATGTAGTTTCTACACCACAAGACAATGTAGGCAATTTTTGAAGTATGATCCAAATTCTATTAAGGATGCTAACTTCCGACGGAGCGGAGCGAGACCGGTCGTCGGAGGCTTGGGCCAAAGCAGAGTGGATCGTTGATGACCTAGGTTTCCACTGTTATATATACCTCTTGTAAGCCGTCGACTGGGATAATTTGCATCTGTAAAAATTCCTGGCGTTGTGTAAACGCTCCCTGTTATAGTGAAGTTTAGCTGGCGGGCGCCCGTGGATTTTTCTCTCTTTGTTGGAGAGGTTTTTCCACGTTAAATATGTGCCCCCCTTGTTGCGATTTCTTTTTCATTCTTCGTTATTTGCTTGTCGCGAACCTAACAACAGTGATTTGGGAGGGGACCATGTTAGCATGAACAACACTCCTGATAACATAGCTAATGCTTTGTTTGCAGGAAGAGGAGGTATCTAGACGTGAGAAAACTTCTATCTCTTTTGGGTTCTAATGCACACGTCTTGTAATATATGTGAGACGTGAGAAAACTTGTACCTCTTTTGGGTTCTGATACACAAGGGTTGGAACATAGGTAATGGTGTGAGAAACTTGAGCTCTTTTGGGGTCATATGGACATCTTGTAATATAATTTTTATGAGAATCTCGCATATTTATATTTATTTTAGCGCAAAAACATGCTATGTAAGGTAATTTAGCCTTGCCTATATGATTGTGTTTAAAAAGAAAGTCAGAATTAGCTATTTCGCTTCGAATCATCATTTATACAACTTCCTCAGCATTCGGGGGTATTTCAGACATTTCATCCTTAAAACAGCAGCAACAGCCATAAAAAATACTACTGTCGAACATCAAATTATGCTTCCCACAGCTGCAGCCCAAACAAACAGAACCTAAGAGCAACTCTAGTAGATCCTGTAAAAAGACATCCTAAAAGTGTATACATGGTAATAGCCCACCACTTCCTTTTCCTTACTTCTTCTCCTCGTCCTGCAATTTCTTGTGTGTTGCGGTCTTTGGACCCGCCACCATGTGCGGCCTTGACTTTGCCACGGCCATGTGTCGCCTCGCCCTTGAACCTGCAGCCCCATCTCCGACGAGCACCGAGGACCGCTATCTACCCGCCGTCCTGGCGAACATCTGCCTCTCTAGATTGGCTGATATTAATCTCTGGCCAAAATTTGTTGAGGTTCACTAAAATTTGGGTGAATTTGGTGGTGGTCTGAAATTAGTTGAGGTTCGCTAGAATTTGGGTGAACTTGGCGATGGTCCGGCGCCGGAAGGACAACAATAAACTTCCCTCCCACTAACTCATTTGGCCACGGAGTCCTCAAATGTACAGGCTAGAGCGGCAGTTTTTTCGCCCCTTAAAAATTGTTTATAAGTGTCTTCTCAGAACCTTTTTTTTGTCAGAAACCGAAAATGAGCCGTTATGATCTGCTAGTTGCTAAGCAGAAAGGCAGGGGACCTAACGTGAGCCCTGTCAGCACAAATATTTCGGACAGCACAAAAATCCATTTCAGTTTCAGCACAAATATTTTGGACAGCACAAAAGCGTACTTCCTCCATTTCAGTTTGCAAGTCCTGCGTTTATACCTAGATTATCAATTTGATCACTAAAATATAAATTTTATATCATTAAAAAATTGTAAGAGTATAATTTTTATGCTATATAATTTATATTTTATTGAGTAAAATCGACGACCTAGGTATAACCTAGGCATACGCACAGTACTTGTGAACTGAAGTACTCCCCCGTCCCGTAAAAGATGTCGGAGGCCCTGTTCATTTTCCGTTTTGCAAAATAGTCCCTACTACATACGAATCATTCTAAATCTGGCCTTCAGAATCGAAATCCAAGCAGCGATCTTGCCTCCGTCTCCGCCGTCCTCGCTCCCCTGCAGCTCGTCGCCACTCTCCGCCAATCCGCTTGCCGTCGGAGGTCTCCCGCGGGGGTCTCCTCACCTGACCTAGCTCGCTGACGGAGGGCTCCCGCGGGAGTCGCCCTGCTCCGCGGGGATAGAGCTCGGCCCTGACGTACTACCCTCGTCGGACTCGGCCATGACGGCGGCGCCTCCCTCGTCGCACCCGATGCGCCTCCCTCCTCGATCTTGGCCCTGACGCGCCTTCCTCCCCGAGCTCGGCCCTGAAGGTGACGTCTCCCTCGTCGACATCTCCGACTACCTCATCGGCGGAAACCCCGTCCTCCTATCGCCCACGAGCTGCAGAAGCACTCCTCCGTCTCCCTCTGGAAGAAGAACAGGAGCAGCAATAGAGGAGAATCAGCAGAACGAGCCCAGGGTGAGGTGGATCCGCGGCGTCCTCACTGCGCTGTTGCGCCCCCAGTCCTCCTCTGCTCCGCTGGTCCTCCTCGACCTGCAAGTCTGCTAGGTCGTTGTCCTCCCTGAACTGAACTGAACTGCAGTTTAAAATTCAGTTTCAACTCAAATCTTGGAACTCGTATGGACATGTAGCTATGGAAAGTACTCCTCACCCTGTGATAGATACGACACCAAACATGAAAATTGGTGAGTATGAACTGAGAATAAAATGTTTGCACCCATCATACCCTTGGCACAAGTGCCTCCAAATGAATAATGCATAAAAATGATTAATAACTAACTATTGCTGCTCTGGTGCAAACCACATGTTTCAGAAAATAAACTTTCGTAGCAGCAAGAGAAAAAGAATATGAATGTTGCAGAACATGTAAACAGTAAACTATCTGAATCTGTCAAATGCTCATTAAGGAAAATGGAAATTTATCTGAAATGTATAGGGAGAAAATACTAAATTCTTTGTTCCAAAAATAGTGAAAGCTTCTAGTGTCCACTTGGGATAGCACAATCCATTAATAAATTGTGAGATTTTTGCATCTGTGCCAACCAGGACCAACACCACAAGTAGCAATCAAGAATACTGCAGGAACAAAGTTCATAAAGCCAAATCACCTCCTCTCGATGGATTTTTAATATCATGACAAAGTTTTGACCAAATAAATGTTGAGAGGAAGACAATAGCTACAACACTAATTTTGTAGCTCTATGAACTCCAAGTTACTGGAATTGGCAGTTTGAGAACACAGACCAAATCAAGTAAATTCAGTCTAGTGAATAGCACCTTCTGTCTTGTCTAATATGGACACCAACAGAGCTAGCTGCAGGAACCACTGTCCAGTCTAGTGAATAGCACCTGCACAGATCGGGAACTACACATATGATTGATCAAAAGCTCTTCTCGCGGCCGACCCGGATCGAAGCTCCATGGTTGGCGACACCTTGTAGAGCAAAGACAGTTTTTTTAGAACCACACCTGTAACAAGTCAAGGTTTCAGGTGATTCGGAACAATGCACCTACCTAGCTGAAGGTGTGGATGCCGCTTGCCGGTGAGACGGCGCTCGTTGCCCTCACCATAGGCGGCGATGTGCTCCTCGTGCCTCAACTTGGGCTTCTTGACGGCTTCCACAATGACCTCGAACCCATCATCCTTCCTCATCGACTCGGTGCTGAATGCAACATTGGGCGATCAGCAAAGTAGCACGATCAGATGAACAAAGCGCTTCAGACTATTGAAGCATCTTCATCTTACCTGTACTTTGTGTGAGCACCGGCACTGTTCCAGTCTCCTGGGATGGGCTTCGGGTCGAATGTGACAGCGACTCCACCGATCTCGGTGATCCTCTGAAGAAAGGGACAGTTTCCACTTAATAATCACAGTAATATTAACTGAATGCTAATTCTATTTGAGAAAACACTCAGTCACAAGGATATGATCTAAATAAAATCATATGTCTAATCCATGTCATCTTCCTGATTGAATAATAGGTTTCATGCTATTCGGAACGATGCACCTACCTAGCTGAAGGTGTGGATGCCAGCGGTCTTATTGTACTACTAGCAATTTTTACAAATACTGAATTTGCAACCAGACATCAACATATTTTATGAATATTTGGATGTTGCACATATCTGCAACTACTAAGATGCTACCAATTTATCAACTGTTTTTGTTGCCCAAGTTGCCTGATTATTGTTGAATGTCACTATCCCGTCTAGACAAAAATCAGTGTTAAAAATCAGAGTACTAAACAAGAAGTTAGTACTTGGGGCAATACAATACAATAACAGACAATACAATAGCAGGTTCAGGTGCAGTATGTATTTTTACAGCAACCTTTCGAAGTCACACAACAGAACAAGGTCTTCCGGAAGGCACAAAAATTGATTTTAGAGAATTCATAGTCTGAATTAGAGGTTGTGCTCACAGGGCACCGGCCCCTGGATGTCAGCCGAAAGCAGCAGAAGCAAGCTGGAGAGCTGGCCGGCAGCTTCAGCTCGGGGAAGACGTGAATTTTGCTCCAGCAGCAGCTCCCCGTCTACAGCTCTGGCAGCAGCAGATTTCGGTCTTCCGCTCCGGCAGCAGCAGCTCTCCGATGGGGTCCTCAGTCTCGTAGCTCCGGCAGGCCACCACCACTGAATATCTAGCGCTGCCGCTGGAGTGGGGAAAATCACATTTTGAACTCGAGGTGAAGTGGGACACGCGAGGGAGGAAGAGGGAGGCGGCGACGATGCGCGAGAGGAATTGAGAGGCGGCAGCGCGGCTCAGGAGAAGCAAGGCGGAGGCGGGGGTGGTGGACCAAGGCGGTGGGTGGCGTCAGGCGGCGTCGAGCGAGGAAGAGGGGAGAGAGCGAGGAGGAAGACGCGTCCCGTAGGCTTCGAAGTTTGTCGGGAATTTGGCAAGGGGAATTTCACAAAATGACCCTCGCGACATCTTTGACGGGACGGAGGGAGTAGTAAAGTACAGGTAATCAGAATGAACGTGTGCCTGAAAGTGAATTAGATGACAGGAACAACCAGGGTTCACAGCACAACCGATGACAGTCGGTTATTTATTCCAGGAGTTCCAAGGGACCTGAGCACCCACACCATTCCCACATTCCCCAGGCACTGTCAAATGGTCCTTTTAAGGTCGTTACAGTATCTAAGGTCATTAGATTCCATTTCCACTACGCATGAACCACACCAAAAAATTCATTGTCCACAAGTTGGTGCACCTCCGTAAATGGAGCTTACCACCAAATATATGGTGAAAGTGCTCCCCATGAATTAGCAGGTGAATCACACATTCATGTCGACTCTTAACAACTAGCCATCATACACCTCTGAATACATTCTCTGTATATGTTCTCATCGTTGCGCGAGCTTCACATTTCTGCCTGTCAGTTGTACGGGTTCCATGATGTGATCTGCAAATCACACTCTTATGGATGATCTTCCTGTGAATGATTTTGGACCTCTCCTTGACTGTCCAGTGGCATGTACTGTGCCATGATAGCTCTGATCTCAGAGTCCATATATGACTGACAGAAACAACAGAAAACAACACATAGAATTAATAGACATGGATGAACGAAGCTAAAGGGGAAAAAACCGTGTATTTGGGCATATCTGCAGTATCTAAGATCACTCATAGGATGGAATGGCTGGTAAATGAAAGCACATGGTGAAACTCAGCATAAGAGGGATTAGAAAATGTCGACTTTAAAACCGTAAACTACAGCGGAACATGTGATCATTGGTTACATATCTAAGATTTCTATGCAAATTCTGTCTCAAAATATTAACCCCAAGAAAGCTATCATATTTTCGTATAAAATTCGACCATCTTTTATGACGACAGCAATTAGGATAAACTTGAATCGCCAATCTAACGTGTGTCACAAGCATGGCCAAACTAGTTACAGAATCGATGAAGAATTAATTTAGGTTGGACAAAGTGCTACATCTATTAAATCCACTGGTAGACATAGTGAATCGACTATACCCACTCGACTGGCTGCATAAGATATTATGAGAAAGAGGGCATGCTAATCATAAACAGATATACAATTTTCAAAGTAATTATGATTGGCTAACATCTTTTATTTCCAGTTCTTTTCCAAGGACAAAACTTTGTCACTGACAGAACATGGCATGTTTTCATCTTTTAGGTTTAACAAGCAATACATAGTAACTGGAAAGATGCCAAAAGAGATTTTACTCTCTGTGTATAGCACAAAAGGACATGATAGCAAATTGATATGAATCTGTGTGTGAGCTTTCAATAGCCCTAGTGGCTTGACGCCACATGTGTAGCAGAAATGCAGAATACTGTTTTGCAATGCATTGAATGTCTTAAAATATAACAGCACAGATCATGAAGACCATAAGGCTAATTCAACAAGGGATAAACATAGCACCATTTACAGCACGCAAGCATTCTATATGAACTAATAAAAAGACGTCCCGAACAAACCATTCGAAATAGCAGAGCATTTCATCCTTTAGCTAGGTGCATAAATGAAAACTACATGAATGAAAATTACATTCTGCATCAGCTAGCTTACCCTTAATCTGTATTTGTATACCATGTAGCTTCCTGCTGCCAAAACAGCCAACGCTACCAAGATCCCCCACACGGCAGCCCATGCTGCTTTAGCCTGAACTGCTGTCTTACCTGCAGATTAACCATACAAGGTGATTAAGTGATACATACAAAAGATAGATATAACAAATATAATCAAAGTGTAAAAGTTACTTATGCAAGTGTCATGCTCCTTGATGTACAAAAGGTCTCCACTGCAAGTACATTCATAGCCACCCCACGTATCTCTGCAGCTGCATTCAGGACACTGGCAAGCTTTTTTCTCCTTGCACTCATCAATGTCTGCAGAGGTAAATGAAAAGTAAGCTACAGTTTAAGAACTGCTATATCTGTGCACTAAATTATTATTGCCTATGTCACAAAATATATAATGTTTTAGCAGAAGATTCATAATCAAACAAATATTCATGTCAAAGATCCATCTCCCGGGTATATGTGTGACTGTTTTATGCATTAGGTTGGTAGGACAGTGAACTGCAAGAAAGACTTATCTTTTCAGGGAATAAGAGAGTTGGTTGTTTCTGCGAGGAATAAGAGAGACTATTGTGACAATAGAATTCATAGAGAGAAGACAGGTAGTGCAGCATAAATTTGTACTTTTCATCCACATATGGGACCATTGGTAGGACATCAGTTATTCTGAGATGCAGTGGGAAAGGCTGAGGCTATGAGTACCGTGACATTTTTTAACACCGTCCCCTCGGAAACCAGCTGGACACTTGCAATCTCCATTTCCTGATTCCTGGAAAATAAAAAAACTGAGTATGAGTCTATGAGATAACTTATCAGACATGGTTTTTGAGTCACCGACTAATCAAGTCGTTTTCCAAAAATCACGGCGACTCGCGACTATACAGCGATTTTTGTCGACTATCACTGAGTCGCAGGGGTTTGCGACTCACTTTTGAGTCACGACTCAAAAAACATGTTATCAGATTCATTACATGCCTAAACATACCTGACAAGCAGAGAATGTTTTTCCATTGCGAGTTTCATGCCAACACCCACCATGGTTTATCAAACATTTTCCTGGTCCAGCAGCTGTATATGAAATAAAAAATCAGTATGAACTTCCCTCGTTGTAAATCATAGATTACAAATAAAAAACGTGTGCAGTTCATAATCTGTCAAATAATCATGCAAGTCGAAACAAACAATGCAATTCTAAGGTGCGCAGCATCAGTCAACATTACACTATGGCTAATTCTGAAAAGATCGAACCTAAAACCACAATCTTGAACTTTTAACTGCTTAATCATTCAGTGCTTACTACCCTAATAAGCAGCAGATAAATTAGTACTCCCTCCATCCCAAAATATAGGCTGTGGACTTTTGACTAAGCTTATATGCCTTATATTTTGAGATGGAGGGAGTACAAAACTGTAAAAACATATAGTATGTCCGCCAAGTAATATATGATATTTTGGGGTTTTACAGAACCAGGCGTCGACCAATTGACAAGAAGCATGCAGTTGTATGCACCCAGCCCATAAAAAATGGTGGTGCCTCATGGTTGTCTCTTTGTCTCTTCTTAATTAAAAAAAGCCACAGGACCAGCCCTGTCGCTCTATTATTTATATATTTTTGAGTCTTAATAGTAAATAAGCCTATTTATATCATTTTAGCATGGCATCACCGTGCAAATTTATATGATCTTTAAACTGATGAGAATGAAGCTAGCAAGTGGACTCAATAGTTGCAATCAGTCAATCACAACCTCAATCATGTAATATGCACCCTGCTTCCTTTCACCTTATTCCACCACGTGGGCTCTTCCCTCCACATTATACATGCATAGATATACTGATCTGATGTGTGCTTGTTTATTTCACAAGTTGTAGTCACTCTTCATTTCTTTGTTTGTACAATACTGATTTACGGATGGCAAGGAATTTTCCAATTACTTATTGTTTACTTGTTTAATGGCAAGTTTGTTTGTTTGAAGCGGACAAGATTGATTTGTGAATTTTCTACCCATGTGTTTCTTGTAAGATCACCATAGCCCAGAGCTATCAGTGTCATGGTTTTAACTTTTAAAGGCGTTAAGGCATCTTAAAGCAGTTTGGGGGCGCTCTGACACCTAAGCGACGCCTAGGCACCTGAAGCGGTCAATAATACCCAGCTGCCCAACCTGATCAGTATTACATAGGCACCGAGGGTGAGACAGTAGAGAGGCTAGATTTGGTAGGGGAAGCAACTGGGGAGAAGTATATATAAAAAGGTTGCAATGTCTAGAAATAATACCCAGCTGCCCAACCTCTACAGTATGAACTATTATACTAACCAACACAAAATGCTGCCCGACTGAACTCATTTAAATTATGAAACTCATATTGCTATGTGGACCACACTCTTGATTTCCTAGACCTCTTCTGCACTTCCGAACTGCAGCCTAACAGTATGAACTGGCCAACTCTACAGTATGAACTATTATACTAACCTGCAATCCTAACACAAAATGTTGGCCGACTGAACTCATTTAAATTTTGAAACTCATATTGCTATGTGGACCACACTCTAGATTTCCTAGACCTCTTCCGCACTTCCTAACTACAGCCTATGGGAGTTCTACTGTCTCAGCAAACCATTGGCACTCTCTTGCTTTATTAAAACAAAAGAGTCCTATGGAACTGCACCAACTCCTTGTCAGTTGTCACTATCCGAGTTCTCAATCGAACCTCCTCTAGTATTTTGTGATGGCCCCAATGCGAGTCCACAACATATAGAAACAAAAAACTAACGGAATGTAGCATGATAACATAGCACAGCAGTTTCACATTCCGCAATGGTTTACCTGATTCTTAATGCATTAAGAGACACGCTAGCATACATATAAATCAAAAATACTAAGCCTGTTTCTCTTAAATCAATTTAACATCAGTATATATAGCAAGTTTTAACAAAAGAACTTACTAACCAGTAAAATGTTGATCAATCATGGTTTCACTATTAGCCCCTAACTGACGCAAGTAGTGTCAACAAGGAGTTGTAAATTACACCGGAAGATAATTGTTTCAACAGCCACTTATGCATGGAAACTGTAAACATAGCCAAGAAGTAATACTGCTAAGCACAAAGAAGTCATAACAAAAGCATAAAGACTATAAGAAATTACGTTCACAGTTGCTGTAGCCATCTCCTTTGAATTGCACACCATTGAATGTTGGGCATTCACACACTCTGCCACGAAAAGTGTCCTGAAGAAGTGTTGACGACAGCAAAGTTAAAAACCAGGAGAGGGGTTAAGAACACAAGAACATAATGTCCAGTGAAAATCATCAACATATTCATACGTACCCTACAAGCTGTTACATTAGCAGCTTTGTCTTGCCAGCAACCTCCATTATCACTCAGACACTCGTTAGTTTCCATGTCTGTATTAAAACAACTCAAGAATTAGCACTTTATATGAAAAAACAAGTACAGCATACAAAAGATTGTATGTCTGTTCTTACCATCACTCAGACAAACATTTGGCTCAGTAGTTTCCTCAAAGCCAGCACAAAGAGCTTTGAGGACAGCTTTCCTTTCTAGCTTTCCTGTTAATCATGAGGTTAAAATCAACTAGAGCAGATGCAATTTGATTACAGACTCACACGGGACCTTGTAGAACATTTACCTCGATACTGTCGATTGTTTACAACAAGAGTAGGCAATATGGTAACATCTCCTCTTGACCCTTTCCCAATCTATATAACACCATAGATCATATTCAACCCCAAGATACGAAAGTAGCATTAAAGGTGATTAATTTTATTGATAATAGTCTGCAGTGTGTCAGTTTTATTTATGTGTCAGATAACCAATTCATCATAAGGTCAGTTCACCTGGGCATCCTGCTCCGTTTTAAGCAAAGCATGGTCAGAATCAGCATTTGGATCTCCCATGCACTTATCAACCTTCTTAACGTCTAAACCTGTTTAAGTGTAAAATCATTATAGTTCTTACATTTATAATGAATTGATGATGAAATTTTAGCTATCACAAAGATGCCTTATGGCATACAATGCTACTCCCTCCGATCCATAGTAAGTGTCGCTGATTTAGCACTATATCAGCGACACTTACCATGGATCGGAGGGAGTACAAATTATGTGCGTACATTTGTTAGTTCAAATGCATAACTTATGTATGCTCCTGAAAAAATGTACAAGCATTCTAATAAAATAAGTACAACTAATTACAATAAACATGCTTAGGTGATAAGTCTCAGAAATAAAAGAGCAGCTAACCTAGTGATTTTATGACTGTCTCTGCACACTTTTTATTGTACTTCTTGTCCTTCATCGGGCACCTTATGTGAAAATCAGTCACATAATCCCACCAGATCCATGGCTTTTTAATCTCATTTGCAACATTAAACACACAAAGCTGTCTCAGGTTCTCTACAACAACATCTTTTCCTTCATATCCAGTACTAAAATCTTGTTCTGGATCAGGTGCACAGTATCTTCCATGGTTTATACATTGGGAGTTGCACTGTTTGCTGACCACAAATGCTTGAGGGCAGTACCAAGTAATATAATGGGGTGTGAACTGACTATAACCACCTTTTTCAAGTAGTTGTGCAGCCCCTTTAAATTCCTTCAGAAAATGCATAAGCATATCACATTTAGGCCCACACTCATCATTGCTATTTGTCCACAACTCATATTCAACCCGGTCATCCGGATGTGGGACAGCCTCCCTCCAGTCAAGATTCACGTTTACCATTTCACCATCTTTAACAGCCTTCTTCAATTGTTCACCGAATTTTTTATCAATTAAAGCAGAAGGGATAGTTATGTTCTGTATATACTTTGCAGCCTCGTCGTCTTCCCGAGGTAAGTCCATTGTTATCAGTGGCTCGTCCTTGTCATCAACTACAAGCACTGCTGAGGCACCAGCATTTTGTGCATTCCAGACCTTCTTGGCAAACAGGCAATCTGGATAACATACACGGAGAAAAGAATATTAGCCTTTTTAAGTTCCTTGAGTAGCTAAGACTAGCTGAACACTTACAAAATACGCTAAAGGTGTCATAAAACAAATTGCAGTAGGAAAGACTGTACAACTAACTACGAGTATAGTCTTTCAACAATGATCCTGTAGAAAAACTAGATGGTGAAGTTCCTTCTTGGTGCAAAAGGATATCATTGTAAAAGAGGGAGAGAATTTTGGTCAGATAGGACCAAGGAGACAGAGTGACAGATAATAGCCAAATGTGACATTTGAATTAATGAAATGACATACACATCACAAATCAAATGAGAAGATATACAGAACCACCGCAGTCAGTAGCAACATGTCAAAAAGGAAGGTTATAATCATCTGCCGTTTCATACCCATCAAACAAACACTCAACTACCGAAGTCGTTAGCCCACAGATCATGAAAAAAACTGATAAAGTACATAAAACCACGATGTAATTACTACGTGACGAACAAGCAACGATCAAACATTAGATCAGGTTCATAAGAAGGCAACTACAATGAAGAGAGAAGCCACATTGCTTCAAAAGGAAGGGGGTCGATGACAAAGGTGAGAGTACAATATTCACCCTATCATAGAGAAGGAACTGAAGTCGTCATTTGTCCATCCTTGTTTATTGCTTGCCAGAACTCCTAATATACACCATTTCATAGAAAGTTGGACCCAGGTCATCTCTAGTCTGATGTTTTGGAAATCAAATAACTTATCACATCCCCTTTCAAGACCAATGCTAGATTGAAGGGAATCAACTAACTTTAACGGAAAGACAAACATTCCAATTAATGCTAGTAGTGGGACCCACAACCTTCACACACTAATGTACCCCAGGAACATGATAAGATCACGACCCTGGGCAGCTGCCCGGGCTGCTCCAGCCACTCATCGTTAAATAATGCTGTCACATAGCGATTAGTATTGGTGTTTATTGATGCAAATACTGGGAAGCGTCGCAACTAATAGGCCTTGCCCAGGCTCCTGTTGGCTAGCTCTGCCACTGCCCGCCAATTTTTACAAGCAAAGTCACAACAGGCACTTACTCCCAACTAATTGTGTAAATCAGCCAATTCTCGCCGTAATGAAGACCGGACCCCCAAAAAATGAATTTGTTATCCTATATAACCAAGAGATTGATCCCCACTAAACTTGTTCTCCCCATTCCACAGCAAGCCATGTCATTGATCTTATAATTACAATCCTGCACATTATTCCATACACCATCATGTTACCCCAGCCCCTTCCCTACCCCTACCCTTTTCGCTTCTCCTTTCCTGCACTGGGCATGGTTCATCTCCGCTTCCCCATCGATCCACCAGTAGCAGTATTCTTCCCGTCCCCCCACTCATCCATGCAGGGTAGAAACGAAGGGGAGGTTTTACAAATTCAGTTCAGAAAGAAATGGTACAGATAAGCATAATGTCGCTATAACTATTGGATCGTATATATTCCATATGGCAACTGTTACAATATGCATATTGATTTCTTTCATTGTGCCTGCCAGCATGTCACTGAAATGTCGCCAAAATCCCACGGCAGCACAAGGGTATTTTCTAGATATTTATAGTACACTACACTTTTGTCTAGTATTAATCTCACCAACTACTAGAATCAGCTAAGCGACAGACAGAAGCTGCCAATAGAAAATTAATTAAGTAAAACAGCTCTAATCAACGCCCCCCAACTTGTGTACACTGCAATAGCTATCAGAGCAAATATATCAGCGGATCCCCCAAAACCGCAGGAGCAGTACACGCGAGCGCAAATCCGCTGAGCAAGGGTGCGACCGTGGGAGAGATTAAAATCGGGAGATGGCAGCATCACTCACGTCCGCGGTCTATGAGGAGGAAGCTGGGGAGCGCGCCCGGCTTGGTGCGGAAGAGCTGCTCCTTGCTGCCGCCTTCGAAGGCGTCGCAGGCATCCGAGTTGCCCTTGGGGTAGACGACGGCCCCCGCCATGCTCCCGCCGTACTGCGGGACCCCGAAGTTTCCTATGGCGCTGTCGCGCCGCCCCCTCAGCGCCGTCGGCGACGTAACCATCAGGCTGTTCTTCTCCACCACGAACCGCGCATCCACCTCCACCGCCGCCGCCAGCGCCAGCGCCAGCAGCAGCAGCAGCCTAAACCCTAGCCCGCGCATCGCGCTCGTGCTCAGCTGCTTCTCCGGTAGCGGCGGCCGGACGGGGAGCGAGGAGGCGAGGGTTCAGATCGGAAGCAGGACTGGAGTGGAGATTTATTGGAGCGGTTTATCTCTCTCTCTCTCTCCACCTGCTCGTGGCTCGCGTGGTAAAGTGAAATGCAAAGCTTTTTCTCTGAGCTAAGGAATGCGAGTGGTGCGGGACGTACCTTTGCGAGGGCCAACCTGGGCCTCTGGCCCCCCGGCACTTCTTTGATGGCCCTTCTAGCATCTCTAGCCGATATATTCGAAAAAAAAATATCTCTAGCCGATATATCCATTACAGGAGTATAGACGGTCTGGGTATATTTTTGCTCTTCTAAAATGTTTGATTTCTAACCGACACCTTAAATTTATAACTCTATAAAATTCACATTTGGCACGGACATTTTGTCGAACACTTTCTATGCGTCACCAACTTAATTCAAATTTGATTCAAACGAGGATTCAAACCCTAGTACTAACTTGGTTCAAACAAGGAATTAAACTAGATATAAATATGACTTAAACTAGGTTCAAACTATATTATATGATTTAAACTAGGTTCAAACTAAACTAGAAATCGAAATTGATGTGAAGCTACTGCCAAAGTACTCATCTAGCAGCCTATGCAATGGGGTGTCGCTGTCTTTGGTGAGGTCGACGTCCGATGATGACGGAAGAAGACGGCCCGGCGACGATGAAGCTCCTCTTGCCTTGTACTCCTCATACGCCCAGTGCCCTCCTCGATGCGCTATAGATTCTGGCGACGAAGCTCCTCCAAGTACTCGTCGGCAGCCGGCGAGGGCCAGGTCTGGCACGGGACAGGGGCTTTCCAACGAGAAGTTGAGATCCTCCCCAAATCTAATCCATGGAGGTGCACGTTCTCGATGTCGTACACCCAAGCTGTATGCATCGCCGATTGGTATGTGCCAATCCAAATCTTTTGGTGGGTGTTGCGTCGGTGATCTCCGCCACCCATGTCTCCCATGCCCGCTGGCGCACGTGTGTGTTAGGGTTAGGGCTCTAGAGGAAATAATAGTAATGATTATTATATAATCTCATATTCATTGAACTATGTTGTAACTGTTATGAATCTTGATTATGAGAATCAAAGAAAATCTTACATGCAGTGTAGCAAAGATGAACTAACCAAGATGTTCCTAGTCTAGCCTCTAGGGCTAGCCCAAGTTTCCTGATAAGATCAAGGTCCAAGGTCAAGTTTCAAGGTGGGTCATAGTTTGAAAGATTGAGAAGGGGAAAAGCAAGTGAATATTCAAATAGAGGCCAAAATTGTTTTAGGGTTTTGAAATAATTTAAGAGGCCAAAATTTGGTATGTTACAGTAATTGATAATCATCTCCTCCAAAGTCAGGCAACACCAATCGCGAGATCATGATGCCCAACTTGGATGAATGATTTGAACATTTTAAAATGCACTTTGTGACACCGTCACCCATTTTCATACCGCCAAGATTTAAATGTGAACCAATTATTGCACAAGTTAAAACCATAAAGAGAAAACTTTCGGTTAGAGACATCATCTTCATAAGCTACAATCCCGCGATCATAGCTACTACTTGATGAATCTTGAATGCTTAGCTCACAAGTGGAAAAGAAGTTGAAATCTTTATTTTACTTAGTGATACTTTAGAAAGTTGCCAAGCAATTGGGTATAAGGTTTGATGAAATCTTACTACTGCATGAATTAGAACATGTGAATTGAGCACAAACTGACCTGACTAACAATAGCATTAACTTAAAACATAACCATCTTAAAGAATAATCACAAGTCTAGATATTAATTCCTTTACTAGATATCAAGCTAAAAAATGATATTTCATACTAAGTTTTGTACTCATAGCTGAAACAGATTTTAGAATGTATTAAAACCAATACTAGATGAAAAGTATGGAACTAATTCACCTAGCATTTATGATACATCATCTAATAACCTTCTGCATCCTCCTACTTTTCTTCATGCTCGCTCCACTCTTCTCCTCGTTCCTCTCCAACTTTTCTCCTCATCATCATGCCATAAGTCCACCAGGATCCTAGTGGATGTCGACTCGAACCATGTTTGGTCTTAATGAGTGGAACACAAGAAAATTCTAAAAGTAAACTCATGCAAATAAAAACTTGCACAAGTGGTAGGGTTCACACCCACTAGATCATAAATTGAGTAACCGCTAATATAAGTATAGCAATAAAGAACATGTTGAGGATGATAAGCATCTACATGAGAAATATGAGCACTATTTGAGCATGCATCCTTAATCAGAATTCTAGCATGTGGATAATAGGAGTTACATCATGAGTATGAGCAAAGTCACTAACTAAATAAGTATGATTAGGTACAAGAAAATCAAACTTCAATGCTACCTTAAATGTGGGAATCATGTTGAAAGGGAAATGGATGTCGCCTAGAGGGGGGTGAATAGGCGTTTTAAAATTATTACGGTTTAGGCTCTAATAAATACGGAATAAAACTTAATGTTTAATTTATCAAGCCAAAACCTATATTCACTAGGTTCACTAAGTGCACCAACAACCTATGCTAAGCAAGATAAACAACAAGGTTATAGCAAGATAATATACTTCAAGCACGATGGTTATCACAATGTAAATTGCATAAGTAAAGGGCTCAGTTGAGAGATAACCGATGGACGTGAAGACGGTTATTTGTTTCCCGAAGTTCATTTCCAAAGAAGCTACATCTCCGTTGGAGAGGTGCGGGGGCGCAATGTACTTCGAACGCCACGAGTGGCTCACCTCGAGGTGTGGTGGCCCGATGCTCACCCAATGATACATCCATTTTGCATCACTATTCTATATCATAATTTACTGTTATTCATTGATATATTTCATATTAAGGGATGATACTTATGTTATTTCATCTGTTTTTTGTATGGTTGATGAATTTTGGAGCACGTACCACTGCAGTCAGGATTCTGATGGAAAAGGTGCTGTTTGGAGGAAAAATTTGCGAAGATCAGAAAATCCAGAAAAATACATGGAAAATCATATTTTTCCAGAAGACGAAGGAAGCCAGAAGAGGAGGCTGAGATGGGCCACAGGGGGCCCACACCACCCCTAGCGCGGGCCACCCTAGGCCGTGCCACCAGGTGGTGTGGCCGCCCTGGCCCACCTCTGGCTCTCCCCTCTGGTGTATATAATCCTCCCGAAACCCTAATAATCGGGGAGAGACCACAGAAATATTCTGCCATCTCTGCGGGGCGGAAAACACCGAGAGAGAAAGATCTCTCTGGTAGACAGATTTCTGCCGGGGGAATTCCTTCCCGGAGAGGGGAGATCGTCGCCATCAACACCACCATCAAGCTGGACTTCATCGGGATCATCATCATCATCACCATCATCATCACCACCAACACCCTCATCACCATCTCCATATTGCTGTAACAATTGGGTTGAATCTTGCATAGTTCTTAGGGGAAACTTTCCCGGTGTTGATTACTCTTTGTAGTTGATGCTATTGAGTGAACCATTGAATTATTATTTATGTTCAGATTGTTATACATCCTTATTTCATCTCTGATCATGATCTGTGTGATGTCTTGTGAGTAGTTTGTTTTGTTCTTGAGGACATGGGAGAAGTCATGTTGTTAGTAGTGGAGTTGTGTTGAGAAAGATTCAATAGTTTGATATTTAAGTTGTGGTGTACTTCTTCTAGTGGTGTCATGTGAACGTCGACTACATGACACTTCACCTATATGGGCCTAGGAGAATGCATTGTGTATTTGGCTACTAATCGTAGGGGTTGCCTGAGTGACAGAAACCTGAACCCCCGTTAGGAAACCATTGCACAAGGGACGTAAGGGTCTTAGAGTTTAAAAATGTGGTTAGGTTTCTACCTAAATTACTTTCTTGTACTTACGAATGTTTGCAAGGGGTATAATCACAAGTATGTATTAGTCCTAGGAAGGTCGGTACATTAGCACAGGTTCACCCACACAACACTTAGCAAGCTAAAGAAGATTAATCAACTATATGAAGCGAAAGCACTTGACAGTCTTCCCATGTGTCCTCGATAACGTTTAGTCATCTTAAGTAATACAATCGGCTTGTCCTTTGCTGAATAAATGATTGGGCCACTTGCTGCATTTATTCTTATTGTCTTTTATTTACTCGTATTTTATTTACTTGCATTATCAAAAAAAACCTAAAAATCCGTTTGCTAAGTATTTGCAGAGAATTCCTGATCCATACCACTAGCCAGCACCTTCTGCTCCTCATTGGGTTCGACACTCTTACTTATCGAAAATACTGCGATACACCCCCTATACTTGTGGGTCATCACCCAATGCCACACAAGGCCTCACCCCAAGATGCGAAGGCACGCAACCTACCGATGCCACAAAAGGCTCACCCTATTCTCCCGTGAGCTCGCCACAAAGGCCTACTCATGTTCCACTATGGGAGACTTGAGGGTGGTCACCGAACCCGTATAAGGTTGGGGCAATCTCCATAACTTAATTGGAGGCTTCCAACAACAATACCACAAAGGCTACAAAACCACAAAAGGCAACAAGGCCACAAAAGGCTACAAGACCACAAAAGGTCAACAAACCAACCACACAACCGTCTAGGGTTCCAAGAACCCAAGAGAAACAAGCCCAAGGGCTTGAAATCGTCGAATCTCCGAGGAGAACTCAAACCTATGCACCAAATACAAGAGGCAAGTCCTTCACTCTTAAATTCCACCAAATCTACAAAGCTATTGAGGGAATAAGGGAGGAAGAACACAAGAGGAGAACACAAAACTCTCCAAGATCTAGATTCCAAAGATTCCTTCACAGAGAAGGGATTTGGTTTCGTGGGGCTTGTAGATCTAGATCTCATCTCTCAAATCCCTCAAAAGGATGCAAGAATCATAGGAGGGGAAAGGGGAGAGGGCAAGCTCTTCAAGGTCAACAATGGAGGAGAGAGAAAGCCAAAAACCGAGAAGAACAAGAGTTAACCTGAAGGGGAAAGGGGAGCTCCTTTTAAAGGGCTCCCTGATCTGCCCGTTACTCACAGTTTTGCGCACGACCGGTAGTACCAGTGGGTGGCAGGTACTACCGGTGTCACTCAGCCAACGGTACAAAAACGACAATGCGAAGGAACACAAAAACAAGGATGACCGGTACTACCGCCTGGGACGGTACTACCGCCCAAGATTCCGACTGAAGTACCGACAAATAGCACAAACCAGGCAGAGAGAGTACTGAACCAAAATCAGGTTTACCAGAAGTTGGGCCGGAATTAACAGCGGTACTATCGGCGGCATTTCTGCCCGAGCGGTACTTCCGGCGGCTAGCCGGTACTTCCCGTCAGAGAAACTTCAGAACCAAAACTGCAAGAACTTTTGCATCCGAGCTCCAAACGAGACGAAACCAATTTTGTTGGAAAGATAGCAATGCGTAGAATCCAACAAATAGTCGAAATATTGGGTATCACCAAGGAAGAAAATGCCATGAATATATATGTGAGATACCTTCCAAGGTGTGGAGCCGAAAAAACCGCAAGATCAAAAATGCAATAAGATATGAATGGGAAATTCGTTTTTGATGAACTAGAGCTTGTTATGAAGATAACCACAAGCTCTAGATCCTCACATGGACAAGAACCAAACAACAACCAAGAAAGATGATGCTATGTATGCAAAGGTTTGAGCTCTCTCCGAAAGATACGAACGAGTCACCCACTCGAGAGCTCCTCTTGATAGTACGGCTATCTAGCCTAAACCCAGTCTCCCAACACTACAAGAGACCGGTAAAATAGAAACCCTATAAAGATCATACCTTTGCCTTGAGCATCCCACTTGAGCTTGATGTAGACGATCTTGTCACCTTCAAGATGGAACACCTTTCTTGATTGATCTTGCTTGCTCTTGCTTGATGAAGACTTGCGAACGGCTCCCCATACTCCATGGGGAAACCTCTTCTTTGACCTTGTCTTCGTCACTCCATGAACGCCAAGGAGGCAAGCTCCAAGCATGAGATCTTCTAGAGATGGCGCACCCAGAGCTTTCGCATCAATTCTTGATGATGATGTCTCGAAGAAAGCCATGAGGAACTACATCTTCTTCTTCAAGACATACTTGATCTTCTTCTTATATTTGATTCCAATAGGCACAAAGCCCTTGGACAATGCTTCTTCTTTTTCATCCTTGAAACCAACACATGGTCCAAGTGATGCCAATGGACAAACCTACAAGTGAGACTCAATTTGCACATTAGTCCATAGGTATTGCCATTAATTACCAAAACCACACATGGGGGCATACATGCCCTTTCACATGTTATGCAAGATAGTAGCAGAGAATTTATAGGGAAGCATGTCATTAAGAGGATTTGATAAATCCGTTTCATCACACTCTTGTATGACAATAGCCTTGGCCAGTCTAATTTCTTATTTATATTCATTTTCCATCTCATTAGCTTTTTCTCCATCTTTGGAATTGAGATCTGATGTATCTTCACCACTTGATCAGTCTATATATTCCTTAGTATTTATATTGTATTCTAATACATCATCTTTTGTGATCTGAGATCACTCTTCATCCTCAATATGAGTAACTTATTCTTCAACAGCAACAACTTTAGTTGTACTCTTGCTAATTTTTCTTAGGTACATGTGAAGGTGCATGAACTTCACATGAATCAAGGGAAAATTTTGGAGTATTGAGCTCTAGCTCAAGTTGTGATGAGATTGTGTTGCTGAGATTCATTTCCTCTCACTCTTATTCAATTCTTCTATTGTATATCTCCCATCCTTTATCTTATTTATCTCTTTGATTATGACTGGCCTCATAGGGTCATCTTAAGAACTCCAGTTGAATTCAAGGCACAATAAGTTGAGTTTGGTCATATCATTAAACACTTCCTTGAGGTTTACACTTGAGGTGTTGAATGCTGACCAAATAGAGGATCATTTAACTTTGTTGGTACAAACCCTTGAGGTTGGTGTCTAGGCACATGTGCAGATACTTGAGAAAGTACAATGTGCATCTCCCTCGTTTGTGATTCTAGTTTTTCCATCAACTCTAGCCGTTGCTTTTTGATTTCTGCTATCCAAGATGGTTGTTTTTCATTAAACTCTAGAGCATGAGTGGAAGTTGAGTATTATTGATGTGGATTATAGTCGTTGTTCTCTGCACACCTAAATCCTTGCATTTGATAACCACAACAAAAACTCCCCCCATACGCGACACTTTTTTGGATATCATAAGCCAAAAGTACCTGCAAAATTATTTTACCCAACAAATCAGGGTTCACGACAGATATTGAGGGTGGCATATAGATTCACCCTATGGTATTATTGACACTGGTACAAAAAATTGGTGTGATAGGTGGCCGACAAGTGCAGTGATATGGATTGTCGTGATTGACTGGGCACATGGATATTAACCAGCGCCTTAGATTATATGCGACATGCATAGTGGATCCATCTAGACTGTCAGGTTAATCCTATTCCACTGGCTGCTGAACCCCAGCACGGAAGGCAAGCGCCGGTCAGGCACTTAGAAATATCTCGTATGTACTATTCAACCTCTCCTCATTCCCACTTATATTCACCCTCTCTCTGCACAAAAGCTTCAGCCGGTGGCGGGGCGAATCTGACATGAGCTAGGTTGCGTGCTACAGAGATCGATTTTGAGATGGACGCAAGCGTGCATTTCTAGTTTTTAATTTTCATTTAGGCGTATATTTGAGGTTTCTTGATCGAGATCAATATGGGTTTCACATTTGGGGAAATCTCATTTTTTTCACATTTCATCACCCTCCCACACTTTCTGCCTGGATTACCACCTGATGCCACTAATAAGGAACCGTAATGGGATGGCATCGACATGGATACCCAACTTATGTGCGGGTGTGGTCTTCTAATGCTTCATAGTTATGCATGATCCTAAACAGAGAAGTGACACCGATCGTAGGTTCCTTGGACACGGTTAGGAGAATCTTAACTATACTGCGATCGTATTGGCTGATCTGGAGCACAAGTCCCAGTACCTTTTGCACATGTTGTGCAACTTCTGGAATTGAGTTAAACTTAAGGAAGCGTTGCACGAGAAAGGGAAGGAACGCCACATTGAGCAAATCGACATATCTCAAGAAGAGGCGGACCGGTTTCTTCGCGAGCAAACGGCAGAATTTCAACAAATCTCCTTCAGGATGACGAATGTTATTGAAATTGCATGTGTTCCCTCATGTGTGGTTTTGGTAACTAATGATAATCTCTATGAAGTAATGTTTGAATTGAGTCTCACTTGTAGGATTTGTCCATTGGCATCACTTGGGCCATGTGTTGGTTTCAAGGTTGAAATGAGGAGGAAGAAGATATGTCCAAGGGTTTTGGGCCTATTATTGGAACCTTGTTGAAGGAATAAGAAGTTTGGAAGTTGATCAAGACAAGGGCAAAGAGTTAATTCAAGATAGATCAATGCTCAAGAAGAAATGAAGAAGTGCAAGCTCAAGGTGCACCATCTCTAGAAGATCTCATGCTTGAAGCTTTTCATCCTCGGTGACATGGAGTGATGAATATGAGTTCAAAGAAGAGGTTTCCCCATGGAGTATGGGAGTAATTCGCAAGTCTTCATCAAGCGAGCGCGAGAAAATGTAATTAAGAAAGGTGTACCATATTAAAGAAGACAATATCGTGTACATTAACCTCAAGTGGAATGATCAAGGTAAAAGTATGATATTGATAGATTTTCTATTTTACCGGTCTCTTGTAGTTGTTGGGATACCGGGTTTAGGATAGATAGCCATACTATTGATGACCCACAAGTATAGAGGGTGTATCGCAGTATTTTCGAGGGAAGTGAAACCCAATTTATTGATCGACACAAGGGGAGCCAAAGAATATCTATAATCCTTAACAACTGAGTTGTCAATTCAGCTGCACCTAGAAACAATTTTGCTCACAACAGTTTATCAGTAGCAACAGTTTTGTAGTAGGAATAGTAAAGTAGCGACGATAAAGTAAAGACAATGATAACAATAGCGATAAAAGTAGGATTCGAGTGCGGTAGGCATAGGGATGGATGAGCCAGGCGTTGCATGGACAAGACAATTCACATAGCAATCAGAACATAGGGCAATTGCAGATAAATAAGATAAAGCATCCAAGTACTAGATAATCCTAGGCATGTGTTCCATATATAGTCATACGTGCTCGCAATGAGAACTTGCACAACATCTTTTGTCCTGCCAGCCCGTTTGCAGCGGGGCCTCAAGGGAACTACTGGCAATTAAGGTGCTCCTTTTAATAGAGCACCAGAGCAAAGCATTAACACTCCGTGAACACAAGTGATCCTCACATCAAAGCCATTCCCTCCGGTTATCCCGATTTCTATCACTTCGGGGCCATTGGTTCCGGGCAATAACGTGTGTATACAACTTGTAGATAAGACCAAAAACAATACTATCATAATGAATCAATAACATGTTCAGATCTGAAATCATGGCACTCAGGCCCTAGTGATAAGCATTAAGCACAACAAGTCGCAACAAAGTCATAAAGCACTAATAGAAGATACTAGGCACCATGCCCTAACAATCTGATGCCATTACATGAACGATCTCATCCAATCCCTACCATCCCCATAGCCTACAATGGGAGATTACTCACTCATAGATGGGGGAAACATGGATGGTCGATGGAGAAGCGATGGTGATGATGATGGCGATGATCTCCTCCAATTCCCTGTCCCGGCAGGGTGCTAGAACGGAGTTTACGGTCTTTGTTCGTGGAATCTGGTGGTGGCGGTGAGCGTAACTCCTTACGGAAAAGCGGCGAGCCCTTGAGTTTTTAGGTCAAGGCATCTTATAAGAAGAGGGAGACCGAGGGGTGCAGGCGGCCAGACCATGCCCTGGCATCACAGGGGTACCGCCAGCGCTGAGGGGGTGTGGCCAGGCCCTCCTCCGCCTCGTATTCGATCTGTGAGTCTAGGAAAAATAGGAACTTTGGCTTTTGTCCGTCAATTCGAGAATATTCATTTTCGACTTTCCGGAACCAAAATAGCGAGAAAAGCAGGCGGTGACATCGTGGCTCTTGTTAATAGGTTAGTCCAAGAAATCATATGAAAAGTACTCCAAAGTGTGGACAAAACACAAGAAAGTAGATAAAACCAAGCATGGAACATCAAAAATTATAGATACATTTGCAATGTATCAACATCCCCAAGTTTAACTCCTGCTCGTCCTCGAGTAGGTAAGTGATAAAAATAAAGAATAATTTTTGAGGTGACATGCACCATCATAAACTTGATCAAAGTATTTGTAAAACATTCAAAGCTGGGATCATAGTACTTCAATCATAACATGAAAGACAAAGTTCTAACAATAAGACAAAGAAACTATGATGCAACATGAAAAGGCACAAACAAAAAATTCATGAATAACAATGCTTTGCAAGACGTTTGTTTGTTTCACAAAAAGAAAACAGAGCATAATAGCATTCAGCTTGTCCCTTATAGAGTAGCAAATATAAATGCATATGACACCTTCAAAGTTTATAAGAGTGACTAGATACGAATAGTTTAAAACAAGCAATATCAAGGTATGCATCAATCAACTAGTCTTGCACATAGAACTAAGAATGGCCACTATGCTCTCAAAGTAGGTGCATAAAGGTAGAAGGTGGAGACTCAATATAATGGTGGAAGAAAGGCGTTCATAGAAGGAAGTAGGGATTCAAGTCTTATAAAGAGCTTCCAAAAATTATGGTACTTATAGCTTTCAGCTCTCATTTCCCCTATCATAAGCATCTTGAAGTGATTAAGGTTAAAGTGAACAAACTATGGTGTACATGCTTGACGAAGTATAAGTTAGAAATCTCATGTCCCTTGAATACGAGGGCCGCTCCTCATGCTACTCAAGTTTAGTCACTGGTAAGTTCTTGTCATCGTAAGTACATGTGTATCATAGAGAACCGCCAACAGAAGAATCCCCATATCAAAATGACAAGGCAAGCAGACAACGAGCATCTCAACAATCTTCTTATTTACCATGGGAATATGGTGCTTTTTTCTCTTTTTCCTCTTTTCATAATCTCTTTTTCTCTTTTTTTCTCTTTTTTTTCTCAATATAGGACTCTTTTTTTATAAGAAGAATGCTTCATAGACAGCTCATTATGGTTACGCTGCAGGTTTCCACCATGTCAGCATGGATTAGACCAGCGGCCCAGGCATTTCTCTAACACATATACATAACTCCATGGACTTACAAGCTCCCCTTTCATTTCACACCGACGACATCCATAGACAAAAGAGCATGATATCAACTAGGTACAAAGTACCAGTGCAATGTTGAAAGTGTTCCCCATGACAGCATGGTTCTGCTAATCCCCAACAAATAAGTGCAAGCATATACAACATAGACGATACAATGGTTCAAGTTTATTAAGGGCAAGAAAAGTAAAGTGTGCCATCAAGTTCGTGAGAGCTTTAATCACTAGTTTTCTCATAACAAAAAAATTTGGAAGGTAAGCAAAAAACATGAATATACTTGGAATAGCATATGTTAGTAGGTAGGTATGGTGGACTCTTTAGAATAACTTGGTTTAGGGAGTTGGATGCATGAATGGAACTCATACTTGGTTGTGGAGGCTAGCAAAAGACTGAGAGCGACAAACTAGGAGAGCAATAATGGCCATAATCATGCAGAGCGACAAAACATCATTGATCAAAGCATAAAGTGATACTACAAGTTGAAAAATAAAGGATCATAAAGGCTTATGGTGACTTGGGATAGTTATAACATGGTGTGAGTATGCGCCAAGTCAACCCAAATAAAGCATCAAAAGAGAATACCACTATACTATGCTTTAATATGCTAAAACAACGCATGATTCATCCAAGGCACATTAAGCAATTTCAATTATTTATAACAAGTCATTCTACAGCAAAGAATACTAAGCATAAAGCCAAAACAATATCAAGCATGTCATGACAAAGCATAGGCCACAGTCAAAAAACAAACTCTCTTTACCACTTAAGCATGAACTTTCCTACTCTTTTCCAATCTAAACCAAACTTATTTGAAAACCAATGCATGAAAGAGGAGATCCAACCAATTTATTCAGCAAACTAAGAAAACAAAGAAAACGAAAAACCAAAATAAAAACGAAAAAGAAGACGCTCCAAGAACAACACAACTGTGCATGAAACAATAAAAATGAAGCGTTTGGAAGAAACCTGAGATTTTTATTGATGAAGAAGGGGATGCCTTGGGCATCCCCAAGCTTTGACGCTTGTACTTCTTGTATATTTCTTGGGGTGACACGCGTGGCATCCCCTAGCTTGAGCTTTAGTCCATCCTTCATCTCATTACTCATTCCTTCCATACACCTGAAATTTTTCCTTCATACAAAACTTCACACAATCTTTATTAGCAACATTAGTGCACTCAAGATAATAGGTCTTTGGGTTCAGTTCCAACACCAATAAATCTTCCATTAAAACACAAGCTACTGAAGCACTTCCCTCAAAAAGCTCAATTCCCCAAAAGAACTCAAAAAGGAACCAACAAGAAGCAAATGCAGAAAATAGCAGAAATCTATCAAAACAGACCAGCAGGTAAAGACGAATTTTTTCAAAGACCTTATGTTGCTCAAATCAAAAAGTGTTGAACTAACTAAAGTTAGATAACAACCTGGGGCATAAGCTCAAAAATTCACGCCTCAAAAAGACGTTCAGAGATTTTACACGAATTTGTACGGTGAAGCACAGAAATCTGTTTTAGGACAACAACTTTCCCAATCATTACTTCTCTCTCATTAGAGGTTACTCTTGGCACAAAAAGCAAATAAAAAGGATAAGGAGCGGTTATTACTGAAGTAATAACTTCCAAGACTCATCTAAAACTTTTAGGTTATCTCCCAATAAGTACTTTTTTTAACGCCTTTAAGTTAGGTATAAGCAAAAACTAAAATGGATAGAATAGAAGTAAGCGGAGATAATCATGGTGAAAACATTGTTTTGCTCAATGAAATAATTTTTTTAACAAGGTTGATCAGGTATTGCTACCAAAACAATTTCATATGAGACAATACTTTGTGTTCCACTAATGATTATGTTACCTCAACCTTGATAGCAATGGTCCCAATCATAATAGTTTCAAATTTTTCTGTTGGTATGGGACAATATATTTCTCCAACTTGAATGCCCTCAACATGTTCAATTGAATTCAAACCATAAGTCCTTTCAATCTTCTTGGGGAAATAGACAGTATGTTCCTTGTCATTAACATTGAAAGTCACCTTCCCTTGATTACAATTAATAACAGCTCCTGCAGTATTAAGAAAAGGTCTCCCAAGAATAATAGACATATTATCATCTTCAGGCATTTCAAGCACAACAAAATCAGTTAATATCAAGCAATTATGAGCCACTTGAACAGGTACATCCTCACATATACCAACAGGAATAGTGGTAGATTTATCAGCCATTTGCAAAGATATATCAGTTGGTATCAGTTTTTCAAGTTGAAGCCTCTTATAAAGAGAGAAAGGCATAACACTAACTCCAGCTCCCAAATCACACAAAGCAGTTCTAACATAACTGTTCTTATTAGAGCAAGGGATGGTTGGAATCCCAGGGTCTCCAAGTTTCTTTGGAACCTTACCATTAAAGAAATAATTAGCAAGCAAAGTTGGCATTTCTTCATTAGGGATCTTCCTTTTATTCGAGACAATATCCTTCATATACTTTGAGTAAGGAGGCAATTTAATAGCACCAGTCAAAGGAATTTGCAAGAATAAAGGTTTCATCCACTCACAAAACTTATTATAATGTTCATCCTCCTTTGACTTGTGTTTCTTATCAGGGAATGGCATAGGTTTTTGGACCCAAGGTTCTCTTTCACTACCATGTTTCTTAGCAATAAAATCTTCTTTAGTGTATTTAGTATTCTTAGTGTGGTTTTCAGGTTCTTCTTCAACTTTTTCTTCATTAGGAACTTCATTATCTTCATTACCACCTTCAGTTTCAGCATCATAGATAGATATACTATTAGGATCTATAGCAGGTTCAGAGGGTTCTACAACAGTTTTATGTTTCTTTTTCCTTTTCTTATGAGTAGAACCACTATTTTCAGCTGGTTGAGAATCCTGCTCAATTCTTTTGGGATGCCCCTCAAGATATAGAGGATCATGGGTAGCAGCTCCACTTCTAGTTCTAATTTCATAAGCATGTTTTTCTTTAGCGGCATTAATAAGCAAGTATTTTTGCACTTTAATGAGTTGATCTATTTGAGTTTGAACCATTTTAAAGTGTTTAACAATCATTTTAACATCATTAGAGGTTCTTTCCACAATATCTTTCAACTCAACAATAGCTCTAGTGTTTTCCATTAGATGATTTTGCACCCTTTTATTAAAATTATCTTGCTTAACAATAAATATATCAAATTCTTTTAAGCATTGATCAAGAGGTTTAGAGTAAGGGATATCACCTTTATCAAAGTGTTGGAGAGAGTGTACCTCAATAGTGGATGAGTAGAGAATAGGCTTACATAATTCTTCTATAGGAGGTAAATTCTTGACATCTGCAGCTTTAATTCCCTTCTCCTTAAGACATTTCTTAGCTTCCTTCATCACTTCATCATTTAATTCAATAACTCCCCTCTTCTTTGATGTTGGAATAGGCACTGGTATAGTAGGTTCAGGTACAATTACTTCAGGTATAGCTTGTTCAGGAGGATTCCAATCTTCATAGTTCTTACTTTTTTTAGCCATTAATTCCTCAGCTTCCTTAGGAGTCCTACTCCTCAAAACACAATCAGCACAACTATCTAGGTATGTCTTAGATTCTTCAGTTAGTCCATTATAAAATATATCAAGAAGCTCATTCTTAGATAATGGACTTCCAGCTTGTGCATGAATCAAAGCACAAAACCTTGCCCAAGGTTCACGCAATACCTCTTTTTCTCCCTGTTTAAAATCAAAAAGTTCCTGCAAAATAGCATGTCTAGCACTAGGAGGAAAATATTCCTGCATGAAAGTACTAATCAAGCACTCAGGGTTATCAATAGATCCAGGAGGTAAATTACTAAACCAAGTTTTAGCTTCTCCTTTCAGTGAAAAGGGGAAAATCTTAGCAACAAAGTAAGTACGCATCTTAATATCATCAGAAAACAAGCCACTCATGGTAGAAAGTTCATTCATATGTGCTACTGCACTTTCATTCTTAGTCCCACAAAAAGGTTCTTTCTCAACAATAGCTATGTAAGATAGATCAAGAGAGAAATCATAATCTTTATATTTAATGTTTATGGGAGAAGCAGCAAACTTAGCAATAGGAGACAGTTTGGGTCTAATAGTATGCCTCTCAAGGAGACTCTTAGCAGCGCTCCTATCATGGGTGTTTTTACATTCTTTAATAAATTCATCGGTCATCTCTACATAACCATCTTCAATGTCATAACTCTCACTAGACTCAGGTGAACTAACAGGTTTAATAGTAGTGTCTTCATTAGGAGTTTCAGTATTTCCAGCTATAGTTCTAGCAATCGTAGCATCTAGGAAAGGACCTAATGAACCACTCTTATTAAGCACAGTAGAAGCAGCATCATAAGCATCAGAAGTTTCAGATTTAGCAGTAGTAGCAGTGTGTGTAGCATGTGTATGTGGTGGTGTAACGAGCTTACTCATAACAAACGGTGAATCAAGAGCAACAGAGGTATTCAGAACCGTACCTCTTCTTGTAGTGGATGGTAAAATAGGAACCTTGCCATCACGAGACTTACCCATGATGGATGGATAGCAGCGAACAATAGAGAATCCAAGTGAACTTGATAAAGCTATGCTCCCCGGCAACGGCGCCAGAAAATAGTCTTGATGACCCACAAGTATAGGGGGTGTATCGCAGTATTTTCGAGGGAAGTGAAACCCAATTTATTGATTCGACACAAGAGGAGCCAAAGAATATCTATAAGCCTTAACAACTGAGTTGTCAATTCAGCTGCACCTGGAAACAATCTTGCTCACAACAGTTTATCAGTAGCAGTAGTTTTGTAGTATGAATAGTAAAGTAGCAGTAGCAATAAAGTAAAGACAGCAGTAACAATAGCAGTAAACAGTAGGATTCGAGTGCGGTAGGCATAGGGATGGATGGACGGACGTTGCATAGACAAGACAATTCACATAGCAATCAGAACATAGGGCAATTGCAGATAAATAAGATAAAGCATCCAAGTACTAGATAATCCTAGGCATGTGTTCCATATATAGTCATACGTGCTCGCAATGAGAACTTGCACAACATCTTTTGTCCTGTCAGCCCATTTGCAGCGGGGCCTCAAGGGAACTACTGGCAATTAAGGTGCTCCTTTTAATAGAGCACCAGAGCAAAGCATTAACACTCCGTGAACACAAGTGATCCTCACATCAAATCCATTCCCTCCGGTTATCCCGATTTCTGTCACTTCGGGGCCATTGGTTCCGGACAATAACGTGTGTATACAACTTGTAGAAAAGACCAAAAACAATACTATCATAATGAATCAATAACATGTTCAGATCTGAAATCATGGCACTCGGGCCCTAGTGACAAGCATTAAGCACAACAAGTCGCAACAAAGTCATAAAGCACTAATAGAAGATACTAGGCACCATGCCCTAACAATCTGATGCCATTATATGAACGATTTCATCCAATCCTTACCATCCCCATAGCCTATAGCGGGGGATTACTCACTCATAGATGGGGGAAACATGGATGGTCGATGGAGAAGCGATGGTGATGATGATGGCAATGATCTCCTCCAATTCCCTGTCGTGAGGTGCTGAAACGGAGTTTACGGTCTTTGTTCGTGGAATCTGGTGGTGGCGGCGAAGCGGAACTCCTTCTGGAAAAACGTCGACCCCCCCTGAGTTTTTAGGTTAGAAGGCATCTTATAGGCGAAGAGGGAGACCGAGGGGGTGCCTGGGCCGACCAGACCATGCCCTGGCGCAGCCTGGGGGTACCCGCGCCTGGGAAGGGGGGGTGGCCAGGCCCTGGCCCTCCTTCGTCTCGTATTCTGGCTCCGTGAGTCTTCCGAAAAAATAGGCACTTTGGCTTTTGTCCCGTCCAATTCCGAGAATATTCATTTTCTGACTTTCCTGGAACCAAAAACAGAAAAGCAGTACTGCACTGTGGCTCTTGTTAATAGGTTAGTCCAAGAAATCATATGAAAAGTACTCCAAAGTGTGGACAAAACACAAGAAAGTAGATAAAACCAAGCATGAAACATCAAAAATTATAGATACATTTGCAATGTATCAACTATCAAAAACAGATTTTCCTTGAATATATTATTGCATTTTTGATCTTGCGGGTTTTTCAGCTCCACACCTTGGGAGATATCTCATATATTAATTCATGGTATTTTCTCCCTTGGTTATACCCAATATTTTCTACCTTGTTGGATTCTACACGTCGTTATCTTTCCAACAAAATTGGTTTCATCGTTTTTGGAGTTTGGATGCAAAAGTTATGGTTGTTTTGGTTCTGGAGTTTTTTCTGACCGGAAGTTATGCTGCCTCACCGGTAGTACCTCTAGGCCAATTTGGCACCGGTAGTACCGGTTGAAGTACCGAGCTACTTCCAGTGAGCATGGGAATGCCCCCAACATCTATTCTGTTTTTGGCTGCCTGTTTATTGATACTTGGGTCGATAGTAGACCGATAGTACCTATCAGAAGAGTAGTTGGAGAAGCTCGACCAGAAATACCGGCCAGGCACCGGAAGTATCGCTCGGGCATATTTTGCCGCTGGTAGTACCGGTGGAAATTCCGGTTCACTTCCGCTTAGCCCATGACACCCCGCAGTCATCGCTCTATTTGGTAACGGTTTATTTATTGGTACTTGGCCCGTAGTGGACCGGTAGTAACGGCCGAAAGTTCTGGCCTGAGTTGGGCAGAACTTCCAGCCTATACAACCAGGTCGTTTCAACTGCTTTCGAGTCGTTCGAGCCGGGATGAGCGGAACTTCCTGTGGCTCATCGGTACTACCGGTCAGGCACGTATATGCCCAAACGGTCAGATCTGGGAGCCCTTTAAAAGGGGCTCATCCTCCCTTTCATGGGGTTAGCTCTTTTCTTGGTTCTTGGCTTTCTCTCTCTCCTTCATTGTTGACCTTTAATAGCTTGTCATCCCCCTTCTCTCATCCTATGATTCTTTCATCTTTTTGAGGGATTTGAGAGAGGAGATCTAGATCTACAATCCCATCAAACCAAATCCTTTCTTTGTGAAGGATTTCTTGGGACCTAGATCTTGGAGAGTTTTGTCTTCTCCTCTTGTGTTCTTCCTCTCTTGTTCCCCCAATAACTTTTGTAGCTTTGGTGAAATTTGAGAGTGAAAGACTTGCCTCTTGCATTTGGTGCATAGTTTGAGTTCTCCACGGAGATTCGGCGAGTTCAAGCTTGAGGGCTTGTTTCTCTTGGGTTCTTGGAACCTTAGATGGTTGTGTGAAAGTGGTGTGATACTCTTGGGGCCACCAATTGAGTTGTGGAGATTTCTCAAGGTCGAGGTCTTTGTGGTGATTCTTGGGAGCCCTCCAATAGAGTTGTGGAGATTGCCCTAAGCTTATACGGGTTCGGTGACCATGTTCAAGTGTCCCATAGTGGATAGTGAGTAGGCCTTTATGGTGAGCTCATGGGAGAATAAGGTGAACCTATTGTGGCATCGGTGAGTTGCGTGCCTTCGCATCTTGGGGTGAGGCTTTGTATGGCGTTGGGTGAGCATCGAGCCACCACACCTCAAGGTGAGCCATTTGTGGTGTTCGGAGAGCATTGCGCCATCGCACCCCTCCAACAGAGACGTAGCTTTTTTGAAAGTGAACTTGAGAATAAAGATCATTGTCTCCGCATCTATTTGTTATTTTTCAACCAAGCCCTTTACTTATACAATTTACATTATAATAGTCATCGTGCTTGAATTATTATATCTTGCTATCACCTTGTTGTTTGTCTTTCTTAGCATAGTTTGTTAGTGCACTTAGTTGAACCTAGAGGTTTTAGGTTTTATGCTTTGATAAATTAAATTTTAGTTTTATTCCGTATTTATTAGAGGCTAAACTGTAATTATTTTAAAAGCCTATTCACCTCCCTCTAGGTGACATCCATTGTCCTTTCACTTATTAATAGAATGTGTCAATTACTTTATTGTGATGTGGATGAACTGTACGGGTGACGATGAAGAATCTATTACCTCTGTTAAGTCTATTGAGGAGGATTAGTGGATAATGAGTAGTAGTTTACCTTTTTATTTAGTTTGAACATGTATTCTATAATTATTATTTTTGCGAATCTGTATTGTATAATTATTATCCGAGTACATTATTGCATCCTTCCTTTTTTGAGAATTATTGTATCCCTATCTGTTTTTTTTCATAATTTATTGTTTCCCTACTTGTTTACCTATTTGCGAATTTGTTTAATGGGCTAGAATGACTAAGCCCACGAAGCTTTAGATCTCAGCCTTATCGGAAAGAAATCTCCTAGCTCTAGATCTTAATTTCACTCTCCACATCTCCGCACAACCGCCACCGTGGCGGCTCGCACCTCTCCGGCGCTCCCGACCGCGACTGCACACACCTCTCTGGTGTCCTCCCTGGTACCTATTTCTTGTCTGCAATCTATCCTAACAGATTATATTATTTGTTAGCTAATTATTAAATCACGTTGATCTGAATGAGATATGTATGTTAGGAATTTCTATTAAAAGAACACAAGGTAACTATGTTGGACTCTGTAGGTTAGAAATGTCCACTGTGGAGAACAATCCTGACAGCGTATCTAGTTCTTGTCCGTCCGTGTCCTCTACCATGTGAGGTAAAGTGACAATATTTGATCATGTATTCAATAACATGTATGTATATGTGTCAAATAAAATAAATTCATTTGAGAATTAGATACCCGTTGTAGACAAATATGACTGCAGTGGGTTTGTATTTTTTTACAGAATTGCCTTACGGAATATTTTTTACAGAATTGCCTTACGGAACAAGGTGGCTGCAGTGGGTTTGTTGCGAATCAGTTTGTCCCCATAATTTTAGGCCCACGATCCACAGCTCTCCACTTCATCCCGTAAATAAATTTCCGTAAAAAGTTGCCTGTAAGTGTAGTGTTATTGATAAGATAAACCGAGAGACCATTCACTTTTCGTATAAGACACTCAAAACACTGGACTAGAACTAAACGCACAAGCTACTCTTTGGATAGGAAAATACATAAAGCAGAACGCGATAAAATGAAAATTTGAAAGATGTTAGTGAAATTTTTTGTGTGGAAATTTCTGGAAAAGCAAATTATATTTTTTTCTCTCCAAGGGAGCAATATGGACGGTTATACTTATCGCTAAACTTGTTAGGGCACGTACTATCCTGGGCGCTTAGACACACGTTTACGCCAGCCCCCGTATTGTTTTATCGGCTAAGCGTTTGGTGCCGCAATGCGAGGCGTTTATTTCGGTCGCTACCCAGATTAAAAAATAGAGAAGGGAACCATCGCTAGGGAAGTCTGGGGATATTTTTTGGCAAAACGTCGATGATAGAGTTTGCGGCGACCCTATGGGATCGACCGATATTTTTACATAACTGTCATGAATTTCAGCTTAGCGCATGTGCTAAACGTCGGCATAGTACATGCCCTTAGAGAGAAAATAGAACAAAGGTCTATTTTCACTAGAGATAACGGATCATATGGAAGAATAATTAGTCTCAGGGACCATCACAACATCTTCTTCGAATCAGGCTTTCGCCCCGCTTTATAAATAAAGCACACAGATGAGACCGCTGTTGGGCCAGACAGCACAACGCCCAAAGACGACACAACACGATACATGATGCTAGGGCAGCAGCACACACACGTCCGAACTAAACCAATGAAAAAACAAAAAGGAATGAAGACGGAGACGGATCGACTAGACGAGGAAGACCGCAACCGCTGCGTCCTCCGAAGAATGCCCACCACGCTCCTAGCCCCGACTCGTCAAGCACCAAGCAGCACCCAAGCACCAAGCAACACCCTCAAGAGGGAAAGCGACCGCTGCTGCCCGGACCAGAGACTGGCCCTAGGGTTTCCCCCAGCACACAAGGGGAGTGGATGAAGGGAAGCCACGACGCCCTCCAGGAAGGGAGATGCCAACCACGGGCGGCACCGCGTCGGTGTCGGTCGAGCCGACAAGGATTTCTCCCGAGGGCCCTATCCACAACCCCGGACGAGCCGTTGCACAGGAGACACGCGAGGGCGAGGCCTAGACACCACCAAAACTTGTCGCCCACGAACATGCGCCACGCCGGTCCCGACTTCGTCATCATCGTCTCACCTAGCAATTCGACGCGAAGTCTGCAACATCGCAGCATAGGTAGAAGTGAAATAGGGCCCATGGTACCGCAGCCGTGCGAGAGGGGACTTCCTCCACCGCCAGAGGCGATAGTCGGCCGGACGCGGCTGCAGACAAACTAGTCCTCCATAGGTCCGGCCGGGTCCCGTAGACCCGTAAAGCCTTTGCGGAGGCAAACCAGTCCCATGGTGGTCTGGTCGGGCCCCGACGGGCCCATAAAATCCGCCACCACGCTGCAACAGGCCGACCGAGGACGCCATGGATCCCATCCACCCTAACCCGCCAAGATCTGCAGAGCAGCCAAAACACCGCAGGCCGGCCCGCCAAAACCAGATCTGGGCCGCCAGGCCCTGCCCGCCGAGCTCAGCTGCGCCTGCGCCACTGCCGCCGCCACCGCGCCGCGCCGCGCAGCCCGCCCCGAGCAGGGCCTCCCCCGTTCCTAGAGCATCGCCGCCGTGGCCACTTTGCTGCCGTCCGAGGACGTTCACACGCTCGCAGCGACGCAGCGGCTACCGCCGCCGAGAGATCCCACCACCACTGCGAGGCCGACGCGCCGCCGCCTGGACCGACGCGCCGCCATGCTCCTCGCGCAGCCTGGCGCCCTCACCGTCTGTCTCGGCCCGCGCCGAAGCACCCTGTGGAGGGAGAAAGGGCCCCGCCGGCGGCGGGGGAGGGAGAGGAGGAGGGGAGAGGGTGGCGACGGCTGGAGAAGTTAGGGTTCGCCTGCCGCTCGCGGGAGCGGGCTGGACGAACCGTTCTCACGCAACCTAGCCTACCTACCCCGACCATCACAACAGCAATCAAGCCAACAAAGATCGAGCTAATTCCAAGAAACAATAACATCAAACTTACTTTTTTTTACATTTGGACCTTGTACCCCCCGCGACAACAAACCTCACATCGATGCAAAGCAATGGGTGGTGAACGGCACGTCCATGCGCATACGTCCACGCAGCGTACAAAACGCAAACACGCACCGCGCGTCAGCGCGTCCAGGTCACCGTCCGGCCTAGCTACTGCTCCGCCAGCGCGGTCGCGGCAGGCTTCATCGGCGGGTACCCGATCCCGTGGCGCGTGGAGGGGAACACGACGAAGAACCCGCTGGCGAGGGCGCCGATCACGACGGGCAGCGCCGTGACCAGCGCCTTCTGCTGTGCTATGAGCCGCGGGTAGAAGCACGCGACCGTGTTGGCGTCGGCCAGCAGCGCCACCGCCGCGAACACGATCACGGAGAAGAGGGCGTGCGCGAAGTCCGCCAGCCGCAGCCTGTACTTTGAGAAGTCCCTCTCGTCGGCGTGGGGGTCGTCGCCGGCGTTGAACGGCAGGAGACCCCTGGGCGTCACGATGCCGTACCTGACCTTGCCGTCCGCGCCGATGTAGCTGTCGGTGAAGGCCGAGAAGGCGCACGAGAAGGCGCAGAGCGCGACGAGCACCGCCGTGACCGCCTTGTTCGCCACGCTGCACTCGCCGGCGCTGGTGACGATCGGGTTCAGCACCTCGTACACGATCACCGTGGACGTCGGCAGCACCATGAGCACGTCGCCGAGGCTCTTGAACGCCGAGTTCGCCATGACGCCCACTGTAGTCGGGGTGCTCGCGGGCGCGGCTGTCGTCGTCTGGCTTGTAGGTGCTGGTGCTGCTTCTTCGATAAGCTGATTATAAGCCAGCTCTCCCTCCTCAGAGTCAAAAGCTTAGGCTGCAGAGTATTTAACTATTTGTAGGCCAACTGCCTGTTAAAGAAATCCATGGCGCAGATTGAAAATTGATTGCGGTGATAACAAAATGATCTATACGTGGAAACCACGTTTGCAAAACTTTTTCTTCGCATTTGCTACTCTTGGTTGACAGGACTCTTTGTTTACATTCCAAGGTGGGAATGTGAGAGGTAGTCTTTGTGAGAGTCTAAAGTTGTATTCTTCTCCAGTGGAAGGCTCTGGAATCCTGACTCTTATTGCAATGACCCATTCCCGGCCAGATACTTTAAATAGAAAGCAAACCCACTTAAAATCTTGACTAAACTATGACCGGCCATCATATTAGCAAATAAACGTATTCTTAAGGTTAATGCACAAAAACAATAAGAGATCTCAAGGAGTACTAAGAAAGGTGCTAAGGCAAGTGGGACTATCTATGTCAATTCATAAAATCTTTTTGATGACAATCTTTTAGTGATATTGTTTCTTGGCCGTAAGAATTATTGGACTAGATGGCACTCGTTCCTTGACATTTGCAATACATTAGGAGTCGAGCATCAACACCCCTAGTGGAACTTGTTTACTGATTTCCTGCTTCTTACACCTCATGTTTTGCTAATTGAATTGATAAACAAGAGTTTTATGGTTTTACTTTCTTCTTTTTTTCGCATCTTGACCTATGTGGAGTGAAGGAAAGGAAGTTGTATCTTCGGACAGATAAGCTTGAAGTGAATCCATGGTCGACCCTCTCACAAAGTTGATAATGATTCGGTAGGTCGTATGCCCTTACGACATAACTCGGGGTTTTCGTCTCCTTCCGTGTTGATTAACAAAGATTTATGTGCATAATATAGAAAGATTATATAGAACGGAGTAACCTAGATGTTTCTAATAAAAGAAAAAAGAGAACGGCGTCTCTCGTAATGAGTGCAACTTTTGTTTAATGAAAAATCTAGTAATTTTTCATAATAGCGTTAGTGAATTGTGCAACAAAATTTTTTTGGGTGAAAAAGTGTGTTTTGCAATTTTCACCAAGCTGAATTTGCATTTTTGAGAATCACAACCATAAGAAAATCTCGATCAGCTTGCAAATATGGGGACCCTTGTTTCCGAGTTAATCAACTTGCGTATCATAAACATTAAAAACCACAAAAAGTTAAATGGTTGCACTATAAGCCATGAGAATCTGCCATCAAAAACACCTAAATCTAAGGCACACCATTGGAGGAGGCGGGGAAGGAGGTGGGGTCGTTTTTGCTTGTTCACGGCCCTAACCTGCTCATTTATATTGCAGCTTCAGAGCTGATCATCCGATGCAGACTAACATCTCGGGAGTTCCTTGTGGGAGAGGATGAAGGAAATGGTCATCGATACTTAGCCTAGTATTATCGTCTCTATCGTGCTGGTGCATGCAAGGAGACCGTAATGTTTTTACCTACTGAACGTACGAATACCAGTATACTAGATATACTGAACGGTGGTTCGGATAGGAATGCAGGTTGTATGAGGTCGTCGCTCGTCAATTTATAAGTACCCATCGACCTGCCGATTGATTGGGTTGTTAGTAGCCCTATGGCTGCACGAAAGCGATGATTGGTTTGAGCCACGTTCAGTCCTGAAAGCTGCATTTTTGCTTGATAATCTGTAGAGGTTGCTGCATTAGGTAGGCCGAGACCACTAGGTCGTGATGTGTATATACTGTTTCAATATATTCCACTTTGTTTGGCAGGTTTAGCGTCTAGCGAGCTAGTGAAGAAGATCGAGGAAGCAGGTTTGGCCAATCTTCAAGGAAACTTCGGAGACTTAAGTAACCTACACATTAATTACCGTAACTATCTCAAAAAAGTCTTGTCGACCATTCGGTACAAGTTAACCGAGCTGTTTTGGTTAAGCGCGTTGTTCCCTTTGTCACGGGCCTCTTCCATGCTATACAGGGGCAAAACGCCGTAGGATTTACAAGGGAGATTGAAATTTAGATGGATTCATGGATTACAAGTCGCAGTCAGAGAATCCCCTCGCCTGTACACGTCGCGAGGTCCAGTTCTTCTCCGAGCTAATTACACTTTTGATACCACATCTTGTCCTCAGCTTGCGTTTTCGTACCACATCTTGTAAACCGGACAAATTGGTACCACAACTTGCACTAACCGAACATTTTTAGTCCAAACCTGCCACGTCAGCGATCTGTTAATTGTAATTAATCACGTGTACATCCAGAAAAGATTTAATATTTACGCTTTGGTCCTTTGTGTGAGCTGGCGATGACAAACTTTTAGAAAACCCCCTCCGTCTCCTCCTTATCTCCTCTTCCTTCCCTGCCTCCCTCCCGTCGTCAAGAACAGAAGGCCGCGCCAGTTTCGGCACCTGCTGCGTGGCGAGGTTAGCGGCGTCGTTGAGGTCGTCGTCTCCGTCTCGATCCTACCGGCCATGCACTACCGCGAGCATGGCGAAGACCCGCCGGCCTATGGTATGCCCTCCCCCCCCCCCACAAATCTCCTTCTATTCTGCTCCTTCGCGTGCCCGACGGCGAGCTCAAGGTGGGCGCTTTCTCGTCGGCGTTGTACTCGGTTTTAGCTCGGGAAATCGATGGGGAATAGGGTAATAGTCGATTGTGGAGCGAATAGTATGGTTTTTGTAGTGATTTCTCCCTGATTTGTAGAGGGCACATTGGCTCTTCTCGGCCATGGCTAGAAAGCTCGTCGGAGCCGTTGAATTCCGACGATCTAGGTTAGAAAGTTAAGTCTTTTCGGTGCAATACCTACTATACAAACCTAATGTACGTGCACGAAAGCTCAATTGGGTCGAAGAACTTGGTTTGATCATGTTTTGTTGATGATCACCACCCGCTGTAGCTAACTGAATATTCAGACAGTTAGCTGCATATTCAGTTAAGTCAGTTCAGTGAATATTTAGATAGTTAGCTGCAATTTTGCTCTTCTTTTATACAGAGTATTCAAAGTTTCATAAAGTTTTGTCAATTTCTTGTTATAGAAAACTGAATTCTGCTGTTTTTTATACTCTGTAGTTCTTTTTCCAAGAGAGGATGATGGCATGTTCACTGTTGAAGTTGTTCATGATAGATTTTTCTGTGGATTAAGAGAAAAAATCACATATGAATCTGCATCAACTGCTCATTTTGATAACTACACTGGTGACACTTGGTCATTTGAATGGATTAATCAGATTCTAAATATATTGGGCTACACCAAAAATGAGAGGTCGTCAGTTTATTGGTTATTACCAGATATGGACCTAGATGATGGGTTGGTTCTTATTAAAAAGCAGTCAGACACCATACAAATGATTAATGCCACAAGTTCTTTCAAGACACTTGTGTTATTCATTGACCACACAAACTTTCTGAATGGTTTAAGACATGATGCCATTGTGAGGCTTGCAGACCAATCTGATCCAAATCCAGCAGTTCATGATTCAACTCCAGCAGTTCATGACACCTCCGCATTCACGCGCTTCTGCAGCCTGCATACGTGCTCCTCCATGTTCACGTTGGGGTTGAGCACCGGCCGCCACCCAATTGGATCCGCCATGCGCGCCCTCTCCTCCGGGGACGCGAGCACGACGTACAACCTCATGGCCTTGTTGTAGAGCGCCTCGTGCCGCAGCCTAGCCTCCTCCTCGATTCGGTTGACCTCCGCCTCGGCCACATCCATCTCCCGCTGCGGCTGAGAGCGAGCGCCAGACGGCCTGCCCCTCAACCTCGCCTCTCCTCTGCGAGTAGGCTGCTGCAGAGGATGCGAGCGGGCGGTGCTCTCTAGCGAGTCCTCCGACGAATTGTGGGAAGCCTTCAGCGGCGGCGGCGTGCTCTGTCGACGGCGCCAGCTTGCGGATGGGAGAGGGAGAGGGCAAGAGTGCGGCGGCAGGGTAGGTTTGTCTGAGAGCAAGGTAGTTTTGTCTGAGAGCGAGGACCTGTGCGCGACAATTAAAACAACCAGGAGGCTAACTGCATAATTAAAGGACAACGTGGCAGCACACGTGTCAGCAACAAAACAGGGTTGGACTAAAAACGTTTGGTTAGTCCAAGTTGTGGTACCATTTTGTCCGATTTGCAAGATATGGTACTAAAACGCAATCTGAGAACAAGATGTGGGACCAAAAGTATAATTAGCTCTTCTTCTCCATGCCGACAGCTTGTCGACGTCGCGTCTCCCTTCCCTGTCGGCAGCCAAGCCCTCGCCATTTGGCCCTGCAGCACCACCACCTTGGAGTTCACAAACGAGACCACCGAGCGAGACCGTGCTGCCTTCTCATCCTTCGAATTCGTACATACTAAAAGCCATCTTGATACATGTATTACAGAAAAGAAAAAAAAACTAAAACATCTTATATTTTGGAATAGAAGAGTACCTCCTATTATATTGTGATTAAAATTTAATAAGAAAGCTAACAAGCAAGGTCCCTCGCCAGGATCGTTGATGATCTAGGCTTTTATCGTTATATATACCTCTTTATAAGCCATCAGTTGGGATAAGTTGCATTTGTAAACACCTCTCGTATAGTGAAGTTTCGTTGACTGACGTATGTGATTTTTCTCTCTATTTGTTAGAAATGTTTTTTCACGTTAAATCTCCTACGTGTTTTATTTCCGTTCTTATTTTGCTTGTCGCGTACATATAACACATCCTGACCTTATAGTTGCGATCAGGTTTACAAGGGTTAGTTTACACGTTGCTAACAACCCACTAACTACATTTCTGACATCGGGTTCTTAAATAGAGGACGGCGTTGTTGGCCATGTTATGGATCGCTAATACAGATCGAGCTTTCACACACGGTGAAAATGACCATTTATACACGGTGATTCGAACCGACGCTACCCTCGAAGACGGGCGATGTCTCTAAGGCGCACACATTTTGTGAACTATGTGCGAAGGGGCACATGATGTTTCAGAGTATGTGCTCAACTCTTTTCGCAAATGTTTTATTTTAAACAAACTAGTCGTATGGTGATAGGTACTATTATACACGTTCTCACAATGCATATCTATCTCTAACTTATGAAGTAATATATAATAGTATGATATTAGTGATGTTTGTTTGCATAATTCATATATACATGCATTTCGATATGGATTCATTGTTAGAGATACAAATGAGATAGATACACAAACTAGATAATCAAATTTTCTTGGTTGCGTCTTTATCACCACCGTCTTCCCAAGACTCGATGGTTTTAACCGGAACCCCTTGCAACCGACTCCTTGAGGTCCAGTTCTCGAATCCTCAAATGAGGTGCAGTTCTTCACATCCTTAAGTGAAGTCAATTCTTCTCCTCAAAAGAAAACTGTCTATAAATATTCACAACGTGAGATCGTCACCTACACGGAGAATGTTTCATCATTCAAAAAACATTAATACAAGTTAATCGATTAGTGGACTTACCCAGCGGATCGCTAGCTACACTAAGGCTTCTTTGAGGACGAAATAATGTTGGTATCCTATATGCAGTGTTACCAAAATAAGATTCCTATTATACAAGTATAAATGAAATAATATTAATAAAGATGGAATAAAATAGATCATTGCATACATAAAAGACCACATAATATTGCAGCAGAAATAGGTTATTGTACACATAATCAACCACATAAATATGGAAGAATTATATACTGCACACCTATGCAACCACATGAAGTTATGGCAGAGATAGATCATTGTATATAAGCAACCATATAAAGATGGAAAGAAATAGATGCAGTCATACATGATAGAACATATAGATCTAACAATCAAATAATATAACATATAGATCTAACAGTCAAATCCTACCATACAATATAAGATATACATCAAGCTAGCATGCACATTTATCCTAACACAATATTCTAAAGAATCCGACATTTCTAACTATGCTAATGTGTATAAAAACTGAACACACGATCCTAATATAGTATTCTAATTGATTCAACAATGCTAATTGTGGTAACACGATAGATCCGTACTATATAAAAGTAAAAAATGCGGGGTAAAAACATATACCTCCGGGTAGGCGAGGTCGGTGGAGCTAGATGGCGAGGTTGACCTAGCTTGACCGATGTTATCACCGACCCGGCCTTCGACCACGTGGGTAGGAAGGAATGCATGGAGAAGAAGCCGCCAACAAGTTCATCTTCAGTGCGGCAAGCTCGTAGCTTCCGTCTCGCAGACCAGGGAAGCAAAGCGTGTACTGTGTGGTCCTAAAGAGGGATGGTGGCTGTCAACTGGAGTGAGACCGTATGCGGTCCATAGTAGTACTTATTGTTATATATAGGAGAAATATGGTAGGGTTTGCGTCTGTCGAGCCTAATGGGCCCAATAACACACACGATTTTATCCGGAAGAGCCGTTTGTGAAAGTTTAGTGTCAGACAGTGTTTTGTACCGTAAACTATGTGCGTTGTTTGAAAGTTGTGTACACTGCACAAACTCAATCTCATCCTCGTCTAAACATCACAGATGGTTTATTTGGAAAAATACTGTTTGAGATATGAAACTTCAAGAACAGTTTATAATATTTGTCCGAAAGGGTGCGAACCAATTAAACATAGTTTTCCCTTCCTATTACAAAAGACCATTACTAATATTTGGGCATGGTTATCATTCTTATTACAAAACGACCGCTAACTTCACATTACCTACATATATATGGCCTAATAAAACTGAACTATCTAAGTACTAAACATCTTCCTCATCACTAGAGGAGATGTCGATGAAACCGTCAGCAGTGCCTCCTAATGATGGCAACAACTTCCTGTGTACCAACCGCTGGGACTCCAAGTGTGGAGTGTTGTAGAAAGCATCGTTTCCCTAAAAAGGTGACTCGAGGGTTTATATCAAACTCTTGGAGAATTGACTAGGGACTTCTCCTCTTTTCTTCTTCAAGCAACCTACAAAATAAAGTATTTTTCTTGTGTCTCCAACTCCACCATGTGGTTGTCAAGCATAAGGTTTCGTATTAGTAAAACTGAAATAAAACTATAAATAAATAAAAGTAAAACAATATATAACTAGATAAGAAAGTAAAAATAATAAGGTAAATGTATTTTTAGGTTTTTGTTTGTGTTTGCTAATAGTAAAAGTGTTTCTGTATTTTAGGATTTAATTTATGTAAAAAATATAAAAGACAATAAAAGTGATGGATAGTTGTTTCTTATAATAAAAAGTGCACTATGGTTTATGGGCTCTATTCTCTCATAAGATGTAACAGACATAAAACAATTCATAAAAAATACAATATTGGTGAAACTTCATTATGTGTATGACAAGCATTCATATGGGCATCACGCCATATTTTAAAGATGATGCAACACATCTCACTTATACTCCTCTAGAAAGGGAAAACTCTATGCGATCTAGAAATAAAAATAAACATAGTATATCCTTGGTACTTTGACATGATGTTTAAATAATAAATGCGCTACCTTGAACAAACATGATCATATGAGCTATGAGTTGTCACTAGATGATATTATAATACATGCATTCACTTAATCCCTTGTGAGGTAACAAAAAATGCATTTAATCTCGAAATTTGCTGTCACTATCCAATCACCATCACCATATTACTCCAACAATACATACGTTCCCCCACACCCTTTCATACATGTTGGATCAAAACAAGTACTTAAGAACGGGGGTACATAATATGCATCTACCAATACATCTCAAACATAATATAATTCTCAAATATCAACTCATAGAATAAAGATCCACTACATAGGAATTACATAGATGACCATAATCATATTGGGCAGCTAATATGGTAATAGAACAATGATAGATCAAGAGAGAAAATAGATCAAGATACTGCCACAAACCTATAGTCTAGATGTGGACTACCCCCTCTTGGTCACGGTGATGATGCTCAAAATGTTGGAGAAGGTAGAAATCCCACTGGCGACAACTCCTATGGCATTTCTGTTGGAAATATGCCCTAGAGACAAATAGTAATAAGGACTATTATTATATTTCATAAAGTTTATGATTAAGTTTTATATCATGCTATAACTGTATTGAGTGGAAACATCAATACACATGTGATATATAAACAACCAAGGGTTCCCAGTGAAACTCTAGTCACTGGTTCATTGGTCAACAGATGATCAAGTTTCCTGATCATGTGACATTTATGCCAGTTGGAAATGGAGTCAGCTCATTATGAGAATGAGATGATATATCCAACCTAAACATCGTGACCCGATCATGTCACCAAGTTCAAGTTACGATGATTAGAAATGGATCCTCGTAGACTATTCCTTAGACTGTCAGGCTATATCAATCACTGTCTCCCGAGAGTACTTAGATAACATCAAGCATCACTTGGTAATACAGTGATTATAAAGGTGTGTTCAGGTACTCGGACGAACCGTAGAGGCAATATATGTCAAGAGCGGGATTTGTCCGTCCACGTGATGGAAAGATACTCAAGGGCCCACTCAGAGAAGTTATATTCAATAGCTGCGTAGCGCGTGATTTGATCACAGGGATATCACTTGTTGAATGAGTCAAGTAGCATTGTTCAGTAACGAGATTGAACATGACATGGTGATGTCATTGATCAGATCTTGGGCAATGCGAGTGTCTAGAGACAAAGGGAATAAGACACGACCGTCCCGGTTCAAACGACGAAAGATCTTCGTGGAACGCACAGGAGTCACATGGCCATCTAGGTCCTTCTGTCGATAATTGGTCCGGGAGTGTCCCGACCATGTCTGGAGTGTTCCTGAACCATAGGGTATCACGCTTAAGGGTTTGATGATGCTTAGAGAGTGTTTATAGGATCAGAAGAATCACTGAAGAATAGTAGAGAGAAAACCGGAAAGGTTTCGGTAAGTCCGGAGGATGTCCGGAGTGGAGGTGGAAGGTGTTCCATAGCCACGGAGATTGAATAATATATGAATGAATGTTAAATATTGATTTAATCATTTATTCATAATTATTTAATAAAAGAGAAAATCAATTTAGAGGTCAAAAGGCTTAATGGGCCAACTCTGGAGGGAAGAGGGCCAATTAGGGAAAGGAAAGAGGGAGAAGGGCCAAAGGGGGTGGCCGACGCCCTAGTGGGCCAGCCCCTCCCCCTCGAGCGGGGCCCATGGGGGTGGCCAGCGGCGCCTCCCCCTCCCCCTCTCCTCTCCTTTAGTCCCACCCCAGGACTTTGAGGGAGGTAGTACCTCTCCTTCCCCTATATATAGTGGGGGTATTTGGCCAGATAAATACACACAATATTAAATAAAGGTTTCCTCACTTTTGGGGAGACCTCCAATTGATATTCTCTCTCTCTCTCTCTCTCTCTCTCTCTCTCTCTCTCTCTCTCTCTCTCTCTCTCTCTCTCTCTCTCTCTCTCTCTCTCTCTCTCTCTCTCTCTCTCTCTCTCGTGACCGTGGTCCCAAGTTCGGACAGCACGAACAAGACACATCTTCACCACAGAGCGCCGTCACGCTGCAGGATTCAGATCCAGGAGCTCTACTTCCACAACTGTTGCTGGATCGGGGAAGCGGGAGCCATCGTCAGGTAGCGGATGTGTGTAACTCCCCGCAAGGTGTCACACTTGAGGCACTCAAGTCGTTGGATCCGCAGGAGCGCAAGGACTTCATCACGACCTTGAGGTCGGCTTCAGCTCGTCTACATCAACCACACTCTCCTGAGCGTTGACAACGCTTTTCGATATTCAAGGGTAAGTTCGTGAAAAGCCCCTCCCATATAGATAGGTCCTGGCAGCATCAGGGGTTTAGGGGCATAGGGTAAAAATTATTGTTTTCATACACGGAACCCCTACAGTGGTATCAGAGCTAGATCTATGTGTAGTAATGTTAGTACGGTAGAACACACGAGATGTAGCGTGTGGGCGTTGATCTTTTAGTACATGTACTTGTATATACCACAGTAATGCTTGATGAAGTGACCCCCCAACCGACTTTACGCATTCATTCGCGAGACTGGTCCACGCTTGACATATGGCTTATACCGTATAAAGTGGCTTAGGGGGGTGTCTGTCTCTCTCGCATTAGTTGGTATGTCATTTGTAACGGAGGGCCCCGAAAGGGGTGTAGTATAGACAACTACTTGATCAGAGTTGTGGTGACAGTTCGTAGGTAAGAACGGTTCTTGTGCGAAAGCCCAATCAGCCACGTAAAACATGCAAAGATAAAGTAGAGGCGTCTAACTTTGTTTTGCAGGGGGCGTTGCTTTGTGATATGGTTGTGGCAAAGGTAAAGTGATTACCTTATGTTACACAGTAGTAGATAGTCACGGAGGTGACGGACTACCACATCAGAAAGACACTGATACCCTGGTGTCTATGGTGTCGGAACCCGACGCCGGAATCCGGTGACGACGGATGAAGATCACGACGTGAAAGACCATATCACATCGCATTTACATTCAATGTTATTGTTTGTATATCAATTTAAAGGTCAAAAGGCTTAATGGGCCAGCCCCCCCACACGCGGGGCCCATGGGGGTGGCCGGCGGCCCCTCCCCCTCTCCCTCTCCTCTCCTTTAGTCCCACCCCGGGACTTTGAGGGAGGCAGTACCTCCCCTCCCCCTATATATAGTGGGGGGTATTTGGCCAGATAAATACACACAATATTCAATAAAGGTTTCCTCACTTTTGGGGAGACATCCAATTGATATTCTCTGTCTATCTCTCTCTCTCCCTCTCTCTCTATCGTGACCGTGGTCCCAAGTTCGGACTGCACGAACGAGAGACATATTCACCACGGAGTGCCGTCGCACTGCGGGATTCGGATCCAGGAGCTCTACTTCCGCAACTGCTACTGGATCGAGGAAGCGGGAGTCATCGTCAGGCACCGAACATGTGTAACTCCCCGCGAGATGTCACACTTGAGGCACTCAAGTTGTTGGAGCCGTAGGAGCGCAAGGACTTCATCACGACCTTGAGGTCGGCTTTGGCACATCTACATCAACCACACTCTCCTGAGCGTTGACAACGCTTTTCGGTATTCAAGGGTAAGTTCGCAAAAAGCCCCTCCCATTACTGCATTACTAATAGATAGGTCCTGGCAGCATTAGGGGTTCAGGGGCATAGGTTAAAAATTATTGTTTTCATACGCGGAACCCCTACAGTGGTATCAGAGCTAGATCTATGTGTAGTAATGTTAGTACGGGTAGAACACACGAGATGTAGCGTGTGGGCATTGATTTTTTAGTACGTGTACTTGTGTATACCGCAATAATGCTTGATGAAGCGACCCCCAACTGACTTTACGCGTTCATTCGCGAGACTGGTCCACGCTTGACATACGGCTTGTACCGTATAAAGTGGCTTAGGGGGGTGTCTCTCTCTCTCACATTAGTTGTTATGCCATTTGTAACGGAGGGCCCCAAAAGGGGTATAGTATAGACAACTACTTGATCAGCGTTGTGGTGACAGTTCGTAGGTAAGAACGGTTCTTGTGCGAAAGCCCAATCAGCCACGTAAAATATGCAAAGATAAAGTAGAGGCGTCTAACTTTGTTTTGCAGGGGGCGTTTCTTTGTGATATGGTTGTGGCAAAGGTAAAGTGATGTAGCACCCCGATAAAACCACTACTAGAAAATCGCTTGTTATTTCTGTTGTGCATCATCATGACTGTATGCTCATGTCATCATCCACATTGTATTTGAGCATCATCATGTCATAATGCATGGTTTGCCTGAAACTATTTTATAAAAGCCTACCTTTATTTTCTAAATGTCCCCTCCTTTAATTCAAATTATAAAACCGAACCTTCTAGACATTTTGTTTGTCTAAAACTATTTTACAAAATCTTTTATTCAAATTGGAACAAACAATTAATATTAAGTGTTTTACCGGGGAGGCAGCCCAACCCGTAGGCCAGACCACCTACTACCCGGGCAGGCCTGGCCCAAACTAGACCAACCAAACCCTAGACAAAATTTGCCCTGACCCACCACCCTACCTACCAGTCCACAGCCCCGTCGCCACACCACACAACCCGCAGCGCACACAACTGCCCCACCCCGCACCTAACCTACCACATAGCAGTGCGTGCAGCGACGCAAGCCGGCGCGACACGACGCCCACACCTGCCCGTTTCCCCCACCGACAACCGCCCGCACGCCCGCACGCCCTCTCTCGCTCGTGTCCCTACACACGCGCATGACCCCACCACCCCCTGTCTTGACACACGACCGACGCGCCCGGTCCACCCCTCGTACGACCCATGCCCCGTGAGCCCCCTTCCTCACGAGTCACGACACACGCGAGCCCCGCACTGAATCCCCACGCCTCGGGATCCCTGTCCCATGCCTGGCCCCACCTCCCTCGCATCGCTACCCAACTCCCGTATCCCTACGAGCCCCGCCTCCTTCCTCCCCTTTGGCAGCTGCCACCGCCAGCACGCGATGCCGCCTCCAGCTGGAGCCCTGCCTCGCCGCATCCTCGTCGTTCCCCGTGACCGCGAACAGAGCCCGGTCCACCTTGTCCCTACGCGCCTCCTCGAGCCGCCCTCCGTCTGCAGCCGGGCAACCTCACAAGCTCCATCTTACTCCTCGCACGTGGTCGCCGCCTCACCGTCCGAGCTCCTCTCCCGAACGCAGAGCTCCATCCGCCACTAGAGATCCCGCCGTCAGCGAGCCGAGCCCCGGGAGCAGTGCTGCCCCGACCCGGTGATCCCGCCTCTGCGGTCCTCGTTGTCCTCGCCTCGGCCGCCATCAGCTGTCCCCGCCCCGAGGCCGTGCCGACCCCGCCTCTTGCCGGCCCTGCCTGCAAACCCACTCTGTCACTCGGCACTGCCAAGCCTGCAGGCCGCGCTCCCGGCCTCTACCGCTCCAAGACCTGCACGAGCTCGAGCCTCGGCCTCTTCCCTGCGCACCTCCCACGCATCTCCGCCATCGCCCCGCTGTTCGACCATGACCCCGTTCACCTCCTCGGCTTGGCTTGGCGCGAAGCACCTGTTGCTCCCGCGTCGTCTGCCCGCCAGAGAGCCTGCGCCGGGTCGCCTTCCTCAAAGCGTGCTCCCTTCAACACCCTGGTGTTTTAGTGCAGTGCTACTGAAGTGTGTGAAGACATGGTGACAATCACCTGAAGACTGTGTGGGGATGATGTATAGCTTTGGAAGATTGTGCGGTGGCGTGGTACTGTTGTGAAGATGACGGTGTGGTACTGCTCGGTAACTCGGAGTGTTGAGGCGTGGCGCGAGGAGAACAAGATGGCGGTATCGGGGGCATCACGACCCCAACTACATCCTCCCGGTGTACAAAGATGTGAAGTTGGATAAGATCATCGTGTTGTCGACAAGACCTTCCAATGGCCACCATTATCGGAATCAAGTACACCTTCGATAATTGGAGCCGACAACCTCCTAGGCCTCCTTACGGAACACCAAGTTCCTTTACACGGATGTGATGTTCGAGACCCCGAACCAAGATCCGAAGACCGATCCCGCTGACCCCAGGACCCGAAGACCTCCAAGCCTCGAGATCTTCGACCCGAGATGTGTGATCCCCTTTCCGAGACCCTATTTTTTATAATATGACATTATCCAATGTTACATATTAAATTGTTCATGCTCGCATACATATTTATTTGTTTGGAGGTATTTTGTCGATTCACCTCATAATTAAATATGGAGGCCATAGGCGGACTATTCTAGTATTATATTGGCCCCCATTTAAATTTGTGTAGCAAACTGATGCCATGTTTTATCTTGTTAAGTCAACATTTAAATTGCGGGGTATCTAAATAATATGAACCTCTTAATTAATTGTTGGGACCCTGGTTCCGCTTAATATTGTCTAATTGCATCGCATCTTTGCCATGTCATGCATCATACACGCATCATGCCTGTTCTTCTGCCGTAGTATTAAATAGTGCATTCGGTGTTTCTTTTAGTGCTTTGGTTCTTCGCCGATTAGGCCGTTGAGTTGATGCGAGTATCGACAAGTTCTTCGGATAATGAATCTTCGGTAGTGTTTCCTAAGCGAGCAATCTCCCCTTTCTACCTATTTTGCATTTATAGTCTTTACTTCCTCCTGTTGATCTATTGCTACCCGTATTGCGATGCTTTAGTTTCCGTGCACCATTTATATACCTTGCAGCCTCTATATTTCCTTGGACACATCCTATTGCCTGTTGTTTGGTAGATAGATGGTCTTGCGAGTCGTAGTCGCTTGCTCAGGTGCGATCCCGTGTCGTGAAGTACCACACGGTTGTTGGAATGTTGTCACATGCCTTACGGTGGAGAGGATCATGACTTTAAATACAACTATTAAATTGCTGGGATAACTAATGAAAGAAGCACCGGTGGGCAATATCTGTTATTTGGTTTTTCATGCTCACTTGTGTCCCGTAGGACCCCGAGTACTTGATACCTGTTCCTTGACTATTCACACTATCCACATACGGGAGACTCTATGGATCCCCCTTCGCTTGAGCTTGATTCACACTTTATTTCTTGGGGCCACAAACTAGTTTGGGGCTTTATTACTATCCTGTACTTATGCCATGCTTTACTGCTTTATTTACGATTGTGCGTGGAGCACCTGTACTGTTTAGGAATGTGGAATGTTTTCACGGTATCGACAAGCCCAGTCACACTTTCGGGTTCCTAGTCGTTTATAGCCATTGGCACAAACCTTGGTCCGCTCGAGCCGCCAACTTCGCTATGGTAGCTTAATGGGGTGCCCCCCCTGAAATATTTTATGAATCCTGTGATTGCTTTGTCGTGAAAGCCTCGTTGGGTTTTGAGTTGGTTTTTCCGAGGTTGATCGTGTGTGTGTTACTATTTGTGCACCCCTGCAGGGTAAATCTTTCTGAAAGCCGTGTCCGCGGTTATGGATGACTTGGAGCACAGTATCTTGATCATAGACAAGCATAACTAAAGTAGTGCTATAAATTTTACTTAATATGTGACTAGTTATCAGCTTCACTACAATGGAATGGATAATAAAAATGCCAACAACTGGTGGAACTGGGGTGTATCGTGTCATGTTATACCTGCCTAGTAAGTATCGCAACTCCAATGGAATGAAATAAAAGTACCAACAACTGCTGGGTTTGGGATGTCACCTGCTAATTGTATCTGACTAGTAAGTACTGCAACTACAACTGAATAATTAACTAAAACTGCCCACTACTTATGCTATCAGGATGACTCATGCTATCTATATCTGATTAGTAAGTGCTTCAACTATAATGGAATAAATAAAACTGCCAACTGTGTGAGTTTCTCGGCTTGACTTCCTCGTTCGGTCTCGAGGGGGAAATACCAGGATGGGTATGATTGGTGTTAGTATAAGGTTGGTTCCGGATAGGTCTTTCTTATCCCTCTCTAATAGCCGACAGTTGTATTGAGTCTCTATAGGTTGTTTAGTGCATGCTTCGCTGCCGCTTCAGCCCACCATACCTATGTAGGCGAGAGCCGCGGAATTCTAGCCTCGCCGTGTACTAGCCTCAGTACTGACGCTCCTCTTTTTCCTTTGCCCTTTGTCGGCACTCCTTTTGTTTTAGCAGGTTTGAGATCGACGTTGTTAGTAGGGTTACCCTTCCGGCTTGGCCTGAGCAGGGTTATGGACGCCATTGGTTATTCTTTAGGGCTCTTAGCCCCATTTGCATCTTGTTCGTAGTCGGACGCTCTATCGTTTTCAAGGTGATTTGAATCTTTGTATAGTATATCTGTATTCTTGACTCATGGAGTCGTTGTTGTATATATATGTTCTGTGGGTTCCATCGTGGACTAATGTATAATGGTATTACTTCGTCTTCCACCCGCACGCAAGTGCCTGGTGGGCGTCCTTGAATCGTTTCTATGCGGGTTTGGCGGGAAGTGCCAAAACTTGCATAGGGCCGATTCGAGGGTGTTACAAAGTGGTATCAGAGCTCAGCAGTTGTGATACCCCATTGGTCCAGCCTGTAGGATAACCTAGCTAATGGCCAATGTAGAGTGTCAAAACTATTTTGCAAAATCGGTTGGGTAGATCTGATTAGGTCTGCTTTTACTCCTTACCCCTATGCTATTCTCCTCTTACTTCTTCGTGTTTTGAATCTACTCTTATTTTTTCTTCGAGTCCAGGATTTCTCGCGGTTGGGTTTTCGTCGTACCTACAGGGTTTCGCTCCCTCCCTTTTATAATGGTGGTTTTACAGTCATCAGTTTGCATCTCGCTTGTTGTACCCTTCATCCAATCTTCTTGGTCCTTGAACTCTTTATCGGCATCTGCACCTAGATGGATATCCGTATCATTGATAGACATATGAGAAGGATGAGCATTGGTGAAGTTGGAGTATACCTTGAGCATGTGTTGTTCATGCCAATGGAACCATTGCGAAACCTAATCATTGTGTCTTTTCATACAATTTTTCTTTGTATCTTCCGGAAGTTTCCAACGCGACGACATCATCTACATCCGAAGAGCCTGCAACACTCCTTTGTTTCAGAACCCCGCTTGTTGAGATCTTCAGTCTGAATTCCGAGAGTTGGTTGTATAATTCTCCTATTCATGTGTAGAGTAATGCTTCGGGTGCGTGATGGACTGATCACCATCCGACTACTCTTAACATTTGCTCTTGTACATTGAATTGGTGGATCTGCAATTACTCCTTCCACTGAAGTTAGAGGTAGCCTTATGACCTCTTTCTTCATCTTTGTTTCTCCGGAGTGTTCTCGACGAATGTGAGCAACGACCTCTTGTTAGTGGTATCGGAGATTCCAATATGGAGCACAAATCTTTGTTAGTGGTGTCGCGAGGATCTATATGAAGCGAGAAGATCCAGATCATCGGCCTTCTTCCATGTACCATGAGGCGGATCTCGAGGGCGAGATCCATTGTTAGTGGTGTCGAATTGTAGCACCCCGATAAAACCACTACTAGAAAATCGCTTATTATTTCTGTTGTGCATCATCATGAATGCATGCTCATATCATCATCCACATTGTATTTGAGCATCATCATGTCATAATGCATGGTTTGCCTGAAACTATTTTATAAAAGCCTACCTTTATTTTCTAAATGTCCCCTCCTTTAATTCAAATTATAAAACCGAACCTTCTAGACATTTTGTTTGTCTAAAACTATTTTACAAAATCTTTTATTCAAATTGGAACAAACAACTAATATAAAGTGTTTTACCGGGGAGGCAGCCCAGCCTGTAGGCTAGACCACCTACTACCCAGGCAGGCCTGGCCCAAACTAGACCAACCAAACCCTAGAATTTTTTTTGCCCTAACCCACCACCCCACCTACCAGTCCACAGCCCCGCCGCCACACCACACAACCCGCAGCGCACACAACTGCCCCACCCCGCACCTAACCTACCACATAGCAGTGCGCGCAGCGACGCAAGCCGGCGCGACACGATGCCTGCACCTGCCCGTTTCCCCCACTGACAACCGCCCGCACGCCCTCTCTCGCTCGTGTCCCTACACACGCGCTTGGCTCCACCACCCCCTGTCTCGACACGCGACCGACGCGCCCCGTCCACCCTGCGTACGAACCATGCCCCGCGAGCCCCCCTTCCTCATGAGTCATGACACACGCGAGCCCCGCACCGAATCCCCGCGCCTCGGGATCCCCGTCCCGTGCCTGGCCCCACCTCCCTCGCATCGCTACCCAACTCCCGCATCCCTGCGAACCCCACCTCCTTCCTCGCCTTTGGCAACTGCCGCCGCCAGCGTGCGACGCCGCCTCTGGCTGGAGCCCTGCCTCGTCGCCTCCTCGTCGTTCTCCGCGACCGCGAACAGAGCCTGGTCCACCTTGTCCCTGTGCGCCTCCTCGAGCCACCCTCCGTCTGCAGCCGGGCGACCTCGCAAGCTCCATCTTACTCCTCGCACGCGGTCGCCGCCTCACCGTACGAGCTCCTCTCCCGGACGCAGAGCTCCATCTGCCACCAGAGATCCCGCCGTCAGCGAGCCGAGCCCCGGGAGCAGCGCCGCCCTGACCCGGCGACCCCGCCTCCGTGGTCCTCATTGTCCTCGCCTTGGCCGCCATCAGACGTTCCCGTCCCGAGGCCGTGCCGACCCCGCCTTTGGCCGGCCCTGCCTGCAAACCCACTCCATCGCTCGGCACTGCCAAGCCCGCCGGCCGCACTCCCGGCCTCTACCGCTCCAAGACCTACACGAGCTCGAGCCTCGGCCTCTTCCCTGCGCACCTCCCGCGCGTCTCCGCCATCGCCCCGCTGTTCGACCACGACCCCGTTCACCTCCTCGGCTACAGCTTTGGCGCGAGCGCCCTGTTGCCTCCGTCGCGTCCGTCCCGCTGCAGAGCCCGTCGCCAGTCGCCCTTCCTCGCGAACATGCTCCCTTCAACACCCTGGTGTTTTAGTGCAGTGCTACTGAAGTGTGTGAATACGTGGTGATAATCACCTGAAGACTGTGTGGGGATGATGTATAGCTTTGGAAGATTGTGCGGTGGCGTGGTAGTGTTGTGAAGATGATGGTGTGGTACTACTCGGTAACTCAGAGTGTTAAGGCGTGGCGCGAGGAGAACAAGATGGCGGTATCGGGGGCACCGCGACCTCAACTACATCCTCCCGGTGTACAAGGATGTGAAGTTGAATAAGATCATCGTGTTGTCGACAAGACCTTCCGACGGCCACCATTATCGTAATCAAGTACACCTTCCATAATTGGAGCCGACAACCTCCTAGGCCTCCTTACGGAACACCAAGTTCCTCTACACGGATCTGATGTTCGAGACCCTGAACCAAGATCTGAAGACCGATCCCGCTGACCCCAGGACCCGAAGACCTCCAAGCCCCGAGATCTTTGACCCGAGATGTGTGATCCCCTTTCCGAGACCCTATTTTTATAATATGACATTATCCAATGTTACATATTAAATTGTTCATGCTTGCATACATATTTATTTGTTTGGGGGTATTTTGTCGATTCACCTCATAATTAAATATGGAGGCCATAGGCGGACTATTCTAGTCTTATATTGGCCCCCATTTAAATTTCCGTAGCGAACTGATGCCTTGTTTTATCTTGTTAAGTCAACATTTAAATTGCGGGGTATCTAAATAATATGAACCTCTTAATTAATTGTTGGGACCCTGGTTCCGCTTAATATTGTCTAATTGCATCGCATCTTTGCCATGTCATGCATCATACACGCATCATGCCTGTTCTTCTGCCATAGAATTAAATAGTGCATTCAGTGTTTCTTTTAGTGCTTTGGTTCTTCGCGGATTAGGCTGTTTCGTTGATGCGAGTATCGACAAGTTCTTCGGATAATGAATCTTCGGTATTGTTTCCCAGGCGAGCAATCTCCCCCTTTCTACCTATTTTGCATTTATAGTCTTTACTTCCTCCTGTTGATCTATTGCTACCCGTATTGCGATGCTTTAGTTTCCGTGCACCATTTATATACCTTGCAGCCTCTATATTGCCTTGGACACATCCGATTGCCTGTTGTTTGGTAGATAGATGGTCTTGCGAGTCGTAGTCGCTTGCTCAGGTGCGATCCTGTGTCGTGAAGTACCACACAGTTGTTGGAATGTTGTCACATGCCTTACGGTGGAGAGGATCATGCCTTTAAATACAACTATTAAATTGCTAAGATAACTAATGAAAGAGGAACCGATGGGCAATATCTGTTATTTGGTTTTTCATGCTCACTTGTGTCCCGTAGGACCCCGAGTACTTGATACCTGTTCCTTGACTATTCGCACTATCCACATACGGGAGACTCTATGGATCCCCCTTCGCTTGAGCTTGATTCACACTTTATTTCTTGGGGCCACAAACTAGTTTGGGGCTTTATTACTATCCTGTACTTATGCCATGCTTTACTGCTTTATTTACGATTGTGCGTGGAGCACCTGTACTGTTTAGGAATGTGGAATGTTTTCGCGGTATCGACAAGCCTAGTCACACTTTCAGGTTCCCAGTCGTTTACAACCATTGGCACAAACCTTAGGTCCGCCTCGGAGCCGGCCAACTTTGTTGCGGGTAGCTTAATGGGGTGGCCCCCTGAAATATTTTATGAATCCTGTGATTGCTTTGTCGTGAAAGCCTCGTTGGGTTTTGAGTTGGTTTTTCCGAGGTTGATCGTGTGTTTGTTGCTATTTGTGCACCCCTACGGGGTAAATCTTTCTAAAAGCCGTGTCCACGGTTATGGACGACTTGGAGCACACTATCTCGATCATAGATAAGCATAACTAAAGTAGTGCTATAAATTTGACTTAATATGTGACTAGTAATCAGCTTCACTACAATGGAATGGATAATGAAAATGCCAACAACTGGTGGAACTGGGGTGTATTGTGTCATGTTATACCTGCCTAGTAAGTATCACAACTCCAATGGAATGAAATAAAAGTGCCAACAACTGCTGGGTTTGGGATGTCACCTGCTAATTGTATCTGACTAGTAAGTACTGCAACTACAACTGAATAATTAACTAAAACTGCCCACTACTTATGCTATCAGGATGACTCATGCTATCTATATCTGATTAGTAAGTACTTCAACTATAATGGAATAAATAAAACTGCCAACTGTGTGAGTTTCTCGGCTTGACTTCCTCGTTCGGTCTCGAGGGGGAAATACCAGGAGGGTATGATTGGTGTTAGTATAAGGTTGGTTCCGGATAGGTCTTTCTTATCCCTCTCTAATAGCCGACAGTTGTATTGAGTCTCTATAGGTTGTTTAGTGCATGCTTCGCTGCCGCTTCAGTCCACCATACCTATGTAGGCTAGAGCCGCCGAATTCTAGCCTCGCCTTGTACTGGCCTCAGTACCGACGCTCCTCTTTTTCCTTTGCCCTTTGTCGGCACTCCTTTTGTTTTAGCAGGTTTGAGATCAATGTCGTTAGCAGGGTTACCCTTCCGGCTTGGCCTAGGTAGGGTTATGGACGCCATTGGTTATTCTTCAGGGCTCTTAGCCCCATTTGCATCTTGTCCGTAGTCGGACGCTCTATCGTTTTCAAGGTGTTTTGAATCTTTGTATAGTATATCTGTATTCTTGACTCATGGAGTCGTTGTTGTATATATATGTTCTGTGGGTTCCATCATAGACTAATGTGTAATGGTATTACTTCGTCTTCCACCCGCACGCAAGTGCCTGGTGGGCGTCCTTGAATCGTTTCTATGCGGGTTTGGCGGGAAGCGCTAAAACTTGCATAGGGCCGATTCGAGGGTGTTACAAGTGATTACCTTATGTTACGTAGTAGTAGATAGTCACAGAGGTGACGGACTACCACACTAGAAAGACACTGAAACCCTGGTGTCTATGGCGTCGGGACCCTGGCACCGGAATCTGGTGACGACGGATGAAGATCACGACGTGAAGGACCATATCAGATCGCATTTACATTTAATGTTATTGTTTGTATATCTTATTGTGTGCTAGTATTAGATACTCGACGGTAGCCTAATAATATGATACCTATTAAAATTACCAATGATTGTGTTCCCCTTTAGTGTGCACCACGAAGAAAGTTCTTCGGTATGAGGCAGGCCGTGATGATTGGGTGTCAGACATATCTACGTTCGCATATAGTGGGTCATGCGCCTTCATGATCTTCTTAGCGAGAACAAAGTGGCTGACTACATGATCTACGATATGTACTTGGAGCCACCCTATTTTCATGAGACCTAGGAGCAGCGGGATCTCCGCTGTCGTCATTGTGTGATGGACACATTCATATCAGTAATGATGCGCCTCGGGATGGAAGATGGGCTGTGATCGATTGTGGGAAGTCTTAATCGCCGAACGGTTATGGCACATTTGAGATCACATTTCATGGAACAAGTACGCATATGGGAGTATGAGTTGATGGGGGATTTCCTCTCCATAAAGATGGAGGAGGGCTCCTCACTGGACGATCACTTGTTGAGCATATATGATGCATACATGAGTCTTGCATACTTCCTGGACAACTGGTTCACAAGCTCTTTTGCAATAGGCGTTGTGCTGCGGTCGCTGCCACCAAGCTACGAAGCACAAGCCAGGATTTGCATTATGAGAGGCGACACGGAAACACCGACTTTCTACGAGTTCATATCGCATTTCAAAGATGTGATGGTTGAACCCGTTGTAGAAGAGGTCATCAATGACAAAGGTATATATTTGATATACCATTTTATAAATGTTATAATCTTGCAAACACATTTGCAGTGTTAAGTATATTTGATACTTGTTCTGTTTTGCTGAAAACAGGTCCTTCTGCATAAAGGTGCTTTCTAGTGAGGAGGTGACGCTGCGTGTTGATGGCGAGCATGATGATGATGGAAAACAACACTCTCCCTCAACATTTATCACTTGGTTTAGTTTTAGGATGATTATTGTAATCAAAAGATTGTGAACTTTTTTAGTGTATCTCACATTTTGTGAGACGGTTATTCATATGAGCTTGTAACAAACAGTTGTTCCACTTTTATGAATGATTTCTATTTGTGTTCATATTTTGTTTGATTATATGTGAATTATCCTTGTTTTTGAAACTAATTGATAATACATGAACATTTGTAAAATATTGAAATGCCTTAAAATACCCAACTTAATGATATATTCATTAATGAATGAAACCACTATTTAAATTCAAAGTTATTGATAATATGTGAAAGACACTTGTTTTCTTATCACATATAAATCATGCCTAAGTTCGGCAATATAACTTAAACACCGGGTATTACTTGAATACAAAGTGTTTTAATGAATTGTTAAAAGTAAATACATATTCGATGTATTATGTCTTGACAGAATGGTAATTATCATTATATGATTGTTTAAATGTGTAAAGAAGTTTACCAAAGGAAATAAGTATGAAACTATTTGATATGATCAAAGTGTTTCATCAACAAAGGGTATAAATATAAAAGAGAATCTAATTACTACGATTTGATCAATAGTAATGAAATTCTACTTTATAAGAATGGCACAAAAAGAATTGTGGAATGCAAAGCGTTTTGAAACGTCAAAATGCAAAGCATCATGATATGATATTAGATATCAAAATGGGTGAATAGATGGCGCCAAATAAATCGTTGTAGTATATATGTAGAGACCATTAGTTAGAAATAGTTAGCACTCAATTAGAATATATAGTGAACCATGAGAATTCGTGAAAGCGGCTCCATATCTAGTATGGATCATCGTGAAAGTTTTGGGGTTATTTGATATAACCAAAACAATAGCGAATAAGTCCTTGTAGAGTATTCATTGGAAACTTTGAATACGAAATCCATAGATGAAACCAAAAGAGAAGCAAAATTTGTATTGCTTGGATTTTGGTGCATTCTTGAGAAAGTTCACTTTTAGTGATATTTCTCGATTATGGAGCAAATGGAAGATAGTGAAAAACATGATGAGGATTCAAAACCCTGCATCAGAGTATTGAGAAGCGCAACGGAAAGCGTTCTTGAATGATTCTCCTCACAAAGGAAAGAATCAATGATAATGATCATTGTGTTTTCTCCACTAGTGTTTTCAGTACATGAAGTAGGATTCAAAATGTAGCCCATATCTTGTATGGATACATTTGTGAATCATTTGTCATGATTCTTGGAATATGACATACCTACGAACTACTAAGGAAATAATGGTAAACTAAAATTATGAGAAATCCTAGAAGCAAAATTCCCTTAAGATTAGAAAGCAATTCATTGCTGAATCTTACAAAGTAAAGGAGTTACTTGAATTTTCACAAATAACTGCAAAGCCATAATGGAAAAAAGGGGTGAATGACAAAAGCACAATTTGTCAAGTATTGGACGTATTCAAATGAATTTGATTCAAGTGTGCTAAATGTCTAGTGGATTTAAAACTAGTAAAAGTACTAGTATCTCATAGTAAAAATCCAAGTTTGATATTTGATCAAAGGATTTTGAAATCGTTCAAAATAGTGAGTGGATATGCAATTTGCATGGAATTGAGTGGGAGCTATAAAAGTCTTCCTAAAAAAATATGTGAATGACAGATTTTTGAGTGGGAGCAATATAAGTCTCAAATTCAAATATGTAGGAACATAGTTTGAGTAAGAGTAGTGACTCATACCCAAATATGTTAGGAACATATTTTAGTGGGAGCTTATAGAGTGATTCTTTAGTGTGTTAAGAATAAAAGCGCAAGTACCAATAAATAATGATTTATAAGGTGTAGAAGTTGATAATAAGTATATTATGATATTATGTAGTATTCCTTAAAGGATTCTGAAAAGAGTTTCGGAATAGAAGTTAATTAAGGAACTGGTCCTTAATAACTCAAGTTAGGAATAGTATTAAGTTTAACATTAGTGGTTAAAAGAAAGAATAGGATGATTATCATCCACTATGTTGAGACATAGGTTCTATCTTAGAAAACCATGATAGTAACTTAACATAATATATGATCCAAGAATAAACGTTTAAAAGTGATTAAGTTTGAATCACGGAATGTTGAGCTAAGTTTATCCGTAGTGTCTAATAGAGAACTATAGACATGTTTCCCAGATCCATAAAGGATGGCATATCTTAAAGCATAAAGAGTTATGTTATAAGGGAATATCTTGGAAACTCCTGTAAATACCGATTAAAGTCAAGTAGGAAGCGAGGTGAAAAAAGCATCGAAAGTTGCACAGGGTGCACTCATGTTTCGATGAATACATTTATAATAATAGATAAGGGTACCATCTAAAGTGTTGTATAATGTTATGGCAGGGCTAGTTCGCTTTTAACGTAGAGTGATGTGTCCCAGGGCACAGTGCCCATGAGAAAGCCCTCGAGGTTGATCTAAAGGCAATGTAGGCTCCTGGAATCCGGCCTCGTTCTGCTTCCATAGCGACAATGCATACACAAAGATGTTATCATGTGATGATAAAGTATTAATGTCAATCAAGGTGACATTAGTAAGTTGCAAAGGATTTGGGAATGTAAAGTACATGCCCAAGACTCAACCTCTTCCATAAGCAAGCTTGTTCAGGGTACTGGATATATGGTGCCAACAATTAAGAACAAATACAGCTAGTTTATTTGTACTCTAGTGCAAGTGGGAGACTGTTGGAAATATGCCCTAGAGACAAATAGTAATAAGGACTATTATCATATTTCATAAAGTTTATGATTAAGTTTTATATCATGCCATAACTATATTGAGTGGAAACATCAATACACGTATTATATATAAAGAACCAAGGGTTCCCAGTGAAACTCTAGTCACTGGTTCATTGGTCAACTAATGATCAAGTTTCCTAATCATGTGGCATTTATGCCAGATGGAAATGGAGTTAACTCATTCGGAGAATGAGATCATGAACCAATACCCAACCTAAACATCGTGACCCGATCATGTCACGAAGTTCAAGTTACGATGATTAGAAATGGATCCTCGTAGACTATTCCTTAGACCGTGAGGCTATATCAATCACTATCTCCCGAGAGTGCTTAGATAGCATCAAGCGTCACTTGGTAATACAGTGATTATACAGGTGTGTTCAGGTACTCGGAGGAACCGTAGAGGCAATATATGTCAGGAGTGGGATTTGTCCGTCCACGTGACGGAAAGATACTCAAGGGCCCACTCGGATAAGTTATATCCAATAGCTGCGCAGCGTGTGATTTGATCACAAGAATATCACTTGTCGAACGAGTCAAGTAGCATTGTTCAGTAACAAGATCGAACATGATATGGTGATGTAGTTGATCAGATCTCGAGCAATGTGAGTGTCTAGAGACAAAGGGAATAAGACATGACCGTCCCGGTTCAAACGACAAAAGATCTTCGTGGAACGCATAGGGGTCACATGGCCATCCAGGTCCCTCTGTCGATCATTGGTCCGAGAGTGTCCCGACCATGTCTGGAGTGTTCCCTAATAGTAGGGTATCACGCTTAAGGGTTTGATGATGCTTAGAGAGTGTTTACAGGATCAGAAGAATCGCCGAAGAATAATAGAGAGAAAACCGGAAGGGTTTCGGTAAGTCTGGAGGATGTCCAGAGTGTAGGTGGAAGGTGTTCCATAGCCATGGAGATTGAATAATATATGAATGAATGTTAAACATTGATTTAATCATTTATTCATAATTGTTTAATAAAAGAGAAAATCAATTTAAAGGTCAAAAAGCTTAATGGGCCAATTCCGGAGGGAAGAGGGCCCATTAGGGAAAGGCAAGAGGGAGAAGGGCCAAAGGGGGTGGCCGGCGCCCTAGTGGGCCAGCCCCCCTGTGCGGGGCCCATGGGGGTGGCCGGCGGCGCCTCCCCCTCCCCCTCTCCTCTCCTTTAGTCCCACCCCCAGACTTTGAGGTAGGTAGTACCTACCCTCCCCCTATATATAGTGGGGGTATTTGGCCAGATAAATACACACAATATTCAATAAGGTTTCCTCACTTTTGGGGAGACATCCAATTGATATTCTCTCTCTCTCTCTCTCTCTCTCTCTCTCTCTCTCTCTCTCTCGTGACCGTGGTCCCAAGTTCGGACTACGCGAATGAGAGACATATTCACCACAGAGTGCCGTCGCACTACGGGATTCGGATCCAGGAGCTCTACTTCCACAACTGCTGCTGGATCGGGGAAGCGGGAGTCATCGTTAGGCACTAGACATGTGTAACTCCCCGCGAGGTGTCACACTTGAGGCACTCAAGTTGTTGGAGCCGCAGGAGCGCAAGGACTGAAGGGAATATGCCCGAGAGGCAATAATAAAGTGGTTATTATCTTATTCCATGTTTATGATAAATGTTTATTTTGCATGCTATAATTGTATTGATCGGAAACGTCAATACATGTGTGTTTAATAAACAAAAAGGGTTCCTAGTTATGCCTCTCTTATAGACTAGCTCGTTGATTAACAAGATGATCAAGGTTTCCTGATCATGGACATTGGATGTTGTTAATAACAAGGTCACAACATTGGTGGAATGATGTGATGAACATTCATCCGAAGTATAGCATTACGATCAAAGTCATTATGTTTATATTGCTATAACATCATACGAAGTAATATTTATCCTTAGACCATGAGATCATGTTAATTGCTAACACCGAAAAAGTATCTTGATAACATCAAACGTCACACCGTAACAGGGTGACTATAAGGATGGGTTCAGTGCTACGAAGGTGTTATGTTGAGGCTCATGGATCAAGAGTGGAATTTGTCAATCCCGATGACGGATAGATATACTCTGGGTCCTCTCGGTGATATCACATTGAAATAGCTTGCAAGCAAGTGATGTGATCACTAGAATGTTATATCACGGGAACAAGAAAAGAGTGCATGTCGGAAACAAGATCAAACTAGGTATGGAGATACCGATGATCGAATCTCGGACATGTAATATATCGCGAGACAAAGGGATTTAGTTACAAGCATTAAAGGTTCTCACGATCACAAGTCATCGTTGAATGTGTAGGAGTCAGTACGGATCTCCAGGTCCCGCTACTGATTATTGATCAGAGAGGGGTCTCGATCATGTCTGCATTATTCGCGAACCGTAGGGTGACACACTTAAGGGATACCGACACCATTTGGAGCAAATATGTTTTAGATAGAGATTTAAGAAAGCGCTGGAATTATTTCAATAGACACTGAAACTGTTTCGGGTGAAATTGCTGAAATTGGTTCTGCATGTAATATTGAAATGTTGCAGGGGGTTTTATGTGAATGTTTGTTAATTAAAGTAATTAACAAAATTCTGAATAAAAATAATAAAAGAGTTTTATTAAATGAGAGAGCATTAAATTTGGAGAAATTTAATGCAATTAAAGTGGAGACTTTAAAAGAGAATGTGAAGGGGCATTTTAATGTGGAGGGGTTACCACCACATGAATGGAGGAGGTGAATGGTCACCTCCCCCATGCGCCGGCCATGAAGGAGGGGTATCCTCCCTCCTCCTATAAAAGGCCCCCCTCTCCTCACTTCTCACTCACACCTCCTTGTGAAGGATCTCTCTCCCCCTCTAGTATTATTCCCCCATGGTCTCGGATTAGCGAGATACATGTTCCCGATGGCTTTATCTGGAAAGGAGTTGTTGCTTCCGCTGCTTTGCTGGAGCGAGGGACGGAGGTTGTCGGGGTACCGAACATGTGTGCGATCACGGATGCACCGCTGCTTTGCGGTGCTGGACTTGGTGATGCTGGAGCTGGATCTGATGGACGTGCTGGAGCCGTACCTGCTGGACTTCATCACGATCTTGAGATCGGCAAGTGTACGACTACATCAACCACGAGTTCCTACTCGTTAACAAAACTCGTTGTCTACGAGGGTAAGTTCTCGTTCGATGTATGTCCACCCGTTGCTTTGTACCTAGTAGATAGATCTTGGCGTGTAGTTCACACCGTAGGAAATTTTTTGTTTTCTATGCTACGGACCCAACAGTGGTATCAGAGCCTGATCTATGCGTAGGTGCTTTGCACGGGTAGTACACATATGTTGATATGTGGGTGATGATGATCATATTATTGCATCTTCTATGTATTTTGGATATTGGTGGCATAGTGGGATGAAGCGGCCCGGACCAACCTTACATGTCATCGTACATGAGACCGGTTCCACGACTGACATGCAACTAGTTTTGCGTAAGTGGCTGGCGGGTGTCTGTCTCTCCTACTATAGTCAATATCTGATTTACAACGAGTTGCTAATAATTTGGTTATCCTCGTTGTGGTTCATGTTCGTAGGTAAGAACGGTTCTATCTCCGAAAGCCCTAAGCCACGTAAAACTTGCAATTGAGAGGCGTCTAGTTTAGATCGTTGCTGGGCTAGTGTCTTGATATGGTATTGTTGTAAGTAGATGTATGATAGATACTCTTACAACACATTCAACATGTAAGTTCCATAGACCTTGGCCTTACACACAAAGGAATGATAGAGATCACACCACGATGCAAATGATAGAGATCAAATGCATGGACCATATCATCTCACTTTACACATTAGATGTTAGAATCTTATACTGCTAGTTTGGCATTTTCTGTAGCATTGTAAGATGATCCCTCATTTAAATATCAAGATAAAATGTGTTCTTCCTTAAGTATGCACCGTTTTATGGATCGTGTTTCGAGACATCACGTGATGATCGGGTGTTCTCAACTCTACGCTTTCATGCAACGGGTGTAAGACAGTTTTACACACGCGAATACTAAGGTTCTTACTTGGTGAGCCTAGCATGTACAGACATGGCCTTGGAACACGGACCGAAAGGTTAAGCATGAGTCATATAGTTGATGTGATGACCATATTGATGCTCGCCTTTGAAGCTACACCGACTCACGTGATGATCGGACTTGGTGTAGTGGATTTGGTTCATGTAATCACCAAAAAGGCACGAGGGATGTCGTTTTTGAGTGGGAGTTCATTTCTAATTTGGATTAGTCAAACTCAATTTGTCATAAACTAAATCGAAGTGAATTTGCATAATTTTTTGTAGTCATTCGCATCTATTCACTACCTTATGCTTAGTTTTTATTTGAGATAATAGAACTATAGAATTCTGGATATTTACTTTACGAATTGGTATCGTATTGTTTTGAATGTCAATTTAAAGTTTATAAGTCCTATTGCAAACTTTCAGTAAACTCTATTTACTCCATGAAATTTAATACGTAGTATTAAATCAAGAGTAAGAATTCCAATGTTAGTATCTAAAGTATCATGTTTGCCTCCATGATTATTGATATTCAAATAGTTGTTTTAATATCAAGATTATATTGGAGCTGGAAATTGTTTCAGAAACCATCATGTGTGAAAGATATTGTGATATCTGAAACAATGTTTTTGGTTGCATTATGATAGAGTATAAATTAGCAAAATACATGTTCTCATAGTGTATGAAAATTTGTGAAGGATGGAGATGCTAGGCATCCGAATCTACCAAAAAGGTTTTGGGAACTGATATTATACTCGTGATTCTTCCTTATAAGCTATAGTAGCTAGATCATGAAAGTTGTCATGATAAGGATGAATAGAAGCTGTAAGTAAAATGTTTACTACACTAATAGATTACTAAAGAATGGATTTTTGAAAGAATACCAAACATTTGATGATGGTGATCCACTTCAAAGTGCAAGTACAAAGGTATTAATAGTTGACTATATACGCTTTGTACCATGTGTCATGTTGATGACACCACTATTTATGTTGATAGATTCTTTTAAAAAAGGAATTTGAAGAGAATCTATAAAATATTTGGCAGAAAAGAAAAGGTTGGAGATGTCCAACTTAGGTATATAGAAGATATACATGTTATGGCTGTATTCCTTGCTTGTTAAACAATGTGGTTCTTAGGTATTGGATACCTGTATTGGATACCGAATTGGTTGGTATGAAGTGTCATACAGGACAACGCAATTCATGAACTACAATGGCCTAAGTAACTACCAAGAGAATGAGTGATGATGTTCATCGAAAACAAATAAAGTGTTATTGTGTTTTTCGTTGTCATCAAACCAAGCCTTCAAGATTTGTTTAAATAATTGTTATTTTGTTTCGGTATTACGAGAACAATGGTTTTTCAAATAAATTACCGTATTCCATAAAGGATGGATGAACTTTTACAAGTCTAGTGGGAGAAATCACATCCATAAACATTATTGCTAAAATGTCGCAAGACAAATGATTAAAAGATCACTTATGAAGTGACATCATTTGTTTAAATTATATTGGAAATAAAACATGAAGAAACTCCATGTTGATGGATTTTGGAGTCTTTTGATTTTGATCAATTGGCATGTGAGACTTTCCTCGAGATAATTGAAACTCCGTCCATAGGCCAGAGAGGAACGGATGACTAGCTTATTGGAAATTGTGCATGCTGATGTGCATAGTCCATTATGTGTAGCCATATGCGATGGATCTTTTTGCTTCATATGCTTTCTTCAAAAAATTGAGTGAATATATCTGTATATTTACTTAATAAGGAAGAAGTATGAAACATTTGAAAGTTGTTCAAAGACTTTCAAGATGAAGTGGAAAATCATTGTAACAAGAAAATAAAAGAGTTTATGATTTGATCATAAAGGAAGATATTTGAGTTACAGGTTTAGCAAAACACCTAAGATTTGAGGAATTGTTCCATGATTTGTGTTTTCCCCGATAAACCATAGGAGTATGGCATATTCGAGAGATGAAATCAAACCATGTTTGACATGGTAAGATCAAAGGTGTCATTTATAAAACTGCCATTATGTTTTAAGGATTGAAGCTTTAGAGACTTCCGCTTTTACACTGAAAAGAGCACCATCGTGATCCGTTGAAATGACACCATATGAGTTATGGTTTGGGATAAAACCCGAATTGTCTTTTCTTAAATTTTGGTATGCTATGCATAAGTAAAATGTTTACAACCAAAGTCGGATAAGCACGTCTTTGTAGGTTATCCCAAAGAATTTGTTGGGAATTTCTCCATAACACCGAGGACAAAAGAGTTTGTTACTTGGAACGTCAAGTTTCTTGAGAAGGAATTTTTCGTGAAAAGTTAAGTGGGAGGACAATAGAACTTTGATAAGGTTGTTGAACCTTAGATATATGTGCTAAGTAGCGCCTTTAAAGTGTCCCTATGGCCACAATGCTCATGGCTCTCGTGATTACAAAAGGTGTGATCTCGGAGATTAGAGTTCCTATAGAACCGTGTGGGTCGGTAAGAATCAAATAGTAAGATTTGATAAGCAAGTCGTTATTGTTTTGACAATGATGAACCGACTACATGCAAAGAAGCGATGATGGGCCCTGACTCCATAAAATGACTAGAAGTCATAGAATCCGTGATAGTATCCGATACGAGAAAACAAGTTTCGAACTTGGAAGACCCTCCGGAAAGGCGTGAAGCCTATCGGTCGTGTTTGGATCTATAAAGAAATAAGACATGGATGTTTAACATCTATGAAATAGTCGACATGTCGGAAAGAAGTTTACGACAATGTTCAAGGAGTTGACTATGGCAAGATTTGATCTTTCATAGCGATATATAGTCTTGACGGATTAATGTAGCAACCACTACATATAGTTTGGTATATGGTAGTTGAATAAACAAAACAAGGTTCTTCTAATAGAACGGTAACCTAGGATGTGTACATGACATGGTCCGAAGGGTTTTGTTAATTCAAAGGGTGCTAAAAGGGCATGTAAACTTCAATAGTTGAAGTAAGCATAGCGGAGTTGGAATCTTCACCATGATGAAACTATTAAAAGAGTTTAAATTCATCGGAGATGATGAAGATGCTTGCATTTGCAAGAAATTAAGTGGGAGCGCTGAGACATATTTCTAATACATTATGTAGAGGACATATTGTTGATTGGAAATGATGTATCTTGAATTGACACAAGTTAAGAATTTCATTAAAATAAGATTTCGATGAAAGACTTGGGCAAACCCGGAATATTAGGCATCAATATCTATCTGGATAGATTAAGGCGCTAATATGGTTGTGCCACACATACATATATAAGATATTGAAAGGGTTCAATATGAGATATTGAAAGGGTTCAATATGGAAACAACAAGAAAGGTTCTTGCTGCATGGAAAGAATTGTATTCAGATTCAAGTGTTTCAACACTTGGTGAGTAAAATCACATGAAGATTCTGATCGATTATACCATGATATGTATATATCTAGAATGTCCTATGCTCTAAATGTTATGAGCATATACCAGAATGATTCATAAGATGATCATTGGACAATAGTAAAGATATTCTTATGAGCCTTGGAAGAACTAAGAATATATAATGTATAAGTGACAAATAGTTAAAGGTAGTTCATTGTAAAGTGTTACATTGATACTAGTTTTGTCACAAGATACAAATTAAATTTATCTCAATTTAGACTATGGGTGGCACAATATAATGGAAAGGATGTTCCATGATGGATTTGGATGAGTTCCAAAGTTGAGATATTGTGACGGATACTACAACAAAAGGCTAAGTATATAATTGTTATAGTAGCAGCAAAGGAGGGCATTTGTGTTAACTAGTTTGTTATCAAACTAGGTGTGGTTCAAAGTGGGCTAATACTATGAAGATATATTGTGTGACAATAATATCAACATATTTTGAGCCGAACGAACTAAAGGTCTCACCAAAGGACCAAATTTATACAATGCCATCTCATTTGAGAATGAGTGATGCGTAGAGACGCAAAGACATGCAAATACACACGGACCTGAAATTGTCAGATCCATAGATTATGTTAACCACTAGCAATAGCATATATGCAACACCAGAAAGCCATAGGTGTTCAATACGCAAAGTTTTTCAAACTAGATTATTGACTCTAGTGCAAGTGGGAGACTGAAGGGAATATGCCCGAGAGGCAATAATAAAGTGGTTATTATCTTATTCCATGTTTATGATAAATGTTTATTTTACATGCTATAATTGTATTGATCGGAAACATCAATACATGTGTGTTTAATAAACAAAAAGGGTTCCTAGTTATGCCTCTCTTATAGACTAGCTCGTTGATTAACAAGATGATCAAGGTTTCCTGATCATGGACATTGGATGTTGTTAATAACGAGGTCACAACATTGGTGGAATGATGTGATGAACATTCATCCGAAGTATAGCATTACGATCAAAGTCATTATGTTTATATTGCTATAACATCATACGAAGTAATCTTTATCCTTAGACCATGAGATCATGTTAATTGCTAACACCGGAAAAGTATCTTGATAACATCAAACGTCACACCGTAACAGGGTGACTATAAGGATGGGTTCAGTGCTACGAAGGTGTTATGTTGAGGCTCATGGATCAAGAGTGGAATTTGTCAATCCCGATGATGGATAGATATACTCTGGGCCCTCTCGGTGATATCACATTGAAATAGCTTGCAAGCAAGTGATGTGATCACTAGAATGTTATATCACGGGAACAAGAAAAGAGTGCATGTCGGAAACGAGATCAAACTAGGTATGGAGATACCGATGATCGAATCTCGGACATGTAATATATCGTGAGACAAAGGGATTTAGTTACAAGCGTTAAAGGTTCTCACGATCATAGAAGTCATCGTTGAATGTGTAGGAGTCGAGACGGATCTCCGTGTCCCGCTGATTATTGATCGTAGAGGGTCTCGATCATGTCTGCATTATTCGCGAACCGTAGGGTGACACACTTAAGGGATACCGACACCATTTGGAGCAAATATGTTTCAGATAGAGATTTCAGAAAGTGCTGGAATTATTTCAATAGACACTAAAACTGTTTCGGGTGAAATTGCTGAAATTGGTTCTGCATGTAATATTGAAATGTTGTAGGGGGTTTTATGTGAATGTTTGTTAATTAAAGTAATTAACAAAATTCTGAATAAAAATAATAAAAGAGTTTTATTAAATGAGAGAGCATTAAATTTGAGAAATTTAATGCAATTAAAGTGGAGACTTTAAAAGAGAATGTGAAGGGGCATTTTAATGTGGAGGGGTTACCACCACATGAATGGAGGAGGTGAAGGGTCACCTCCCCCATGCGCCGGACATGAAGGAGGGGTACCCTCCCTCCTCCTATAAAAGGCCCCCCTCTCCTCACTTCTCACTCACACCTCCTTGTGAAGGATCTCTCTCCCCCTCTAGTATTATTCCCCCATGGTCTCGGATTAGCGAGATACATGTTCCCGGTGGCTTTATCTGGAAAGGAGTTGCTGCTTCCGCTGCTTTGCTGGAGCGAGGGATGGAGGTTGTCGGGTACCGGACGTGTGCGATCACGGATGCACCGCTGCTTTCGGTGCTGGACTTGGTGATGCTGGAGCTGGATCGATGGACGTCTTTGGGCCGGACCTGCTGGACTTCATCACGATCTTGAGATCGACAAGTGTACGACTACATCAACCACGAGTTCCTACTCGTTAACAAAACTCGTTGTCTACGAGGGTAAGTTCTCGTTCGATGTATGTCCACCCGTTGCTTTGTACCTAGTAGATAGATCTTGGCGTGTAGTTCACACCGTAGGAATTTTTTTGTTTTCTATGCTGCGGACCCAACAAGGACTTCATCACGACCTTGAGGTTGGCTTCGGCTCGTCTACATCAACCACGCTCTCCTGAGTGTTGACATCGCTTTTTGGTATTCAAGGGTAAGTTCACGAAAAGCCCCTCTCGTTACTGCATTACTAATAGATAGGTCCTGGCAGCATTAGGGGTTTAGGGGCGTAGGGTAAAAATTAGTTTTCATACGCGAAACCCCTACAATTTCCTCTAATTTTCGCTGATTCTATCTCTGTTTTCATGTTTCTGTGTTTCTATGCCTCCTTTGAGATCACCCTAGGAGGCCTTTTATAGGCGTTTTTAGGTCAAGACTTCGAGTCTGAGATGAAGATGGACGACTATGGAGGCTCGAGGAGGGAACAAGCCCTAGTGGCATAGCTAGCATGGTGGACACGCCATTGGGCCTCATTTGGGCCTCATGGCTCCCCTCCCGAGGTTCTAGTGCTCCAGCTACTTGTCTTCATGAAAAAATAATCCTCGAAAAATTCCGAGGTCATTTGACTTTGTTTAGGTCCCTAGAATTAAAAATACTCAAAATATGGTTTTGCTGTCTTAGAGAGTTATAACCAAAATAAAGGGAATCATTGATAAATCTCCATAAATCATTGTAAAACATGGATATAACATTATATAAGTTGCAAATATGTGGGAATATGTATCAGTAAACTACAAAGTTCATGTATGCATTTTACATGCATCACCTACGCCCTCTCTAGAACCTGATGCCTCTACATCGTTGGAGTCTCCTTTGCCCTCTCTAGAGCCTGATGCCTCGACATCATCGACATAAGGGTTGCTGGTGCCCGATGATGCGCCCAATTCCTAGGCGCCCTTGTGCCTTGCCACTGTGGCCATCCAAATCATCACAATCTTGTTGATCCCATTGGTAGGATCTGGAAAATGTGGAAATATTGTTGCGCGGCCGGCCTTCTTCTTACCTTTCTTCTCCAAGGAGAGTCTTGAAGGACTCCTCCACGATGCGATGCACCGCTTCTTCCTCACGCTGTGCCGACATGATGTATTTGTCCACCACCATGTGCTCATAGAAATCCTCCGCATGCAACCTATCCAACACATCTACCTCTTGATCAAGGTCATACTCCTCCTCTAGAGCATGATCCTCCTGCGAATCAATCCCCTTGAGGTCGGTGATACTTCTCCCATCACTGTGCTATGAGGAATGCTCCTCCTTGCCATCCGACGATGCTAGGTTGATGTACCCGAGAGAGGATTCACGAGGAGGCATGGTGTCTATGAGAGAGGCGGCCGATAGGAAGATTATGCGAGGCATTTTATAGGCGAGGGGATACGACACGAAAATTTAGAATTTGCATTTCGAATAAAAATATAAACCCGCGACAAGAATCGAACGACCATAATATTCGCAAATAGTTATCAATAAGAAATCTTATGGTTAACAAGGATCGTGTGCGATTAAAACAATCCCAAACATTGAATCTATGATAACTATGTGCGATGTAGAAGAGCATCACAGACAGTATATATGTAAATTGTGTGCGAAAGAGTTAAGGTACATATATATGCATAGTTGCTACTACTTCTCGTACATCGTTGGAGGAGATGTAGATGATATCCTTAACATTAGGGACATTGTCGGCCTTCATCGCATCCTCTATAAATTCCTCCCATTTCTTCTCGTAGTACTCCAACAGACATCATCTGCTGCTCGAGCATCCCCTCCTACTCCTCCTAGGCCTGTAGCTCAGCCTCCTCCCATCATTCGAGATGCGCATCATCTTCCGGTATCGCAGTCGCCATGTCCTTGTCATCCTAAAAAGTGATTTCGTAGTTCTCGCCAAGGAGGACCAGCTGGCCGAGTGCGAGGGGAGGAGCCTCTCCATCATGGTACAACGGCGGGACATGGTGCTCCTCCTCTCCAACCATGTATGCTTGATCCTCCCTCACCACAGGAGAGGCTACACACGCGTCTTATGGAGTTCGAGAAAAAGCACACTATAATTTATGACACACCATTTGGGAAAGGGCACAGGAAAAGAAACAAAGAAAACTTGATAAATCATCAAAAAAAGGAGGCACACAATTTGTAGGAAAGGAATCGTGGGGGATGTTTTTTCACTAAGAAGATGGTGTCTGTTAGAGTATGATACGTACACGGTTATTGTGGTAGTTTAGGATAGTTAGGATTCTAGCCTAATTCGTCTTGTACTCCAAGTTGATCCCTGTACGCCTATATATACTCTCCCATGAGGCTCAATAATATATCCATCATATTCCGTCAAACTCATACTCTTTCATGGTATCAGAGCATCCAGCATGACTAACCCAGGTCGCCGCTGGTTTCACCGCCTTCTACGTCTTCGTCCACTTAAACTTCGCCGCCAGCATCATCGCCTCATTCCCGACTACACCACCTACTACTCTACTCCGACAATCGTGGACAACACTGGCATCTCTCCCTTAGCCGCTCTGCGCGTCGCAACCGCTCTAGAGGCTTCCTCTGCCAGTCTTTCTGACATGACGACAAGTTCATGATGGTCCCTGCCCCCGCACGCCTGGTACTGGCAACACCGGGAGTGCCTTTGTTCCCGAGTCTGGCAAACTCGAATCAGCGCCTCGTCTTTATCAGCTTCGACAATGTCTTCTTCGGCATCGACCCCTCTACGACTGCCTCGACTGCGTCACCGACGATTTCTTCTTTGCATACTCGGTTCTGGCAAAACCGGAGTGTGCGTTCGTCCCCGACGTGCGCCTAGTTCTGGCAAAACTATGGCCACACCTCGTCCCCGGTGGCTCGGACTGCATCGACTTCGGCTTCGACACCCTCAATGACTGCCTCGACGTGTCTTCGTCATCCTCCTCGCATACTATGCGCATGCGGCTTCACGTGCGGCTACCTCGACACGGGCATCCCCGACCATGACATCGACCACGGCGACCCATCGCACGCCTACCTCGACCATGGCACCGCCTCACGCTCTCGGCTCCCTCGACATCGGCACAAGGGGTACCACCTCACTTGAGCATCACCAGCTTCCTCTACAGTTCAAGCTACCGCGACGCGACACCGTCCAAGACGTTTCCACTACGACTGCGGGGGGATGTCAGCCTACTGGATGCTATTTCGGTTTATATCTAGTCTGACCATCCGCGATGTTCCGGTTGTTCACGACGCTACCGCTACGACTGCGGGGGATGTTAGAGTATGATACATACACGGTTATTGTGGGAGTTTAGGATAGTTAGAATTCTAGCCTAACTTGTCTTGTACTCTAAGTTGATCCCTGTATTCCTATATATACTCGCCCATGAGGCTTAATAATATATCCATCATATTCCGCCAAACTCATACTCTTTCAGTGTTCTCCGGGATAGCCGTGTACATTGTATTTTTTATGTTACAGGAAAATGATCTATGTACGACGTACCTGCGAAGGAGCCTGCCTAGGCCCCGGGCAGACGGTAAAAAAATTGCGCGTTAGCAATCTTCCGCACCACACATGAAAAAGACTTTCTATGTGCGACAAAGGAGGGGACTTAATAGGTGCGATCTGGTCTATTGGATAACAATCATGTTGATCCATCATAGGGTCATAGTGTTCTCAGATTTATATTAAACTAGATTGTTCCCCAATGCTATTGTAGAAAACTAGAATGCTCTCTGTGTGATTGCCATACATAACTTTGATGAAAGAATTCATTGATAACTAAATCGTTCGATGACGTTGTGGGACCCGAAAACGTCTTGAAAATTCTCTCGCACCGTTACGTACACATTCTATGCCCCCTGCTAACAGGAAAACATTTGATGAGAAAACTCGTTGTAGACGTAACAATATGAGAGTAGTGTGAGTTAGCGGAAAAGTAACGCGATTATAATTTTTTGGCGGGTTAGACATTTTGCTTATTGATGTCATAGGCCCGAACATGAACACAACCGTCTTTGACACAGTTCCATGAAACCTCGCATACAAAGAAACGTCGTCTGATAAGAAGTAAGCACTCGAGGTTCTATACCATGTAGCTCCAAATGTGAACATACAAAACATTCATATTGTATTTGCGTGTGAAAGAAACAGCCTAATTCACACACTACTCATGGAATCAGAATTTTCCAAACTCGCTTATACTTATAACAACACACATGAGCAGACACTAAAATGGTATAACCACACCTAGAAGCGCAAATGTTTTGACAGACATACACTTATGCCTGTTTTCATCCTTTTAAGAAAACACACAATACTCTACTCTCCTATCGTAAGATCTCTCTATGTTCCCCTGGGGCACGTTGGAAGGAAATCCGTTTGATGAGATATTAGTTGATGACTAAATCGTTCGATGAACCGCAAAATTGTATGGTGACCTGGCAATAAGATCACATCGATTGTTTTCTGATAGAGGATGCAAATAGGAACACATCCATTTAGCATAATGTTTAACAACATGCTTAGAGTATTAGGTGTCATGGCATGCGTTGATAGGGATCATCGGAAAGGTGAGTGAGTCGCATAGTTTAAAAGAGAAAGTAGGATAGAATACCGACCGTAAAGTCAATCATGTACATATTGGGTAAACTTTGACATTTTATAATAAGACAGACATACAAATCTGAGCGATACAAATGGCACTGTCGTGGTAGTGTCACGGTAGATGCCATGGATAGGCTAAAGGTGGGGACTAATACACGCTAGGGGAATCCAGGGAGGGATAGTGAAGTGATTCTCCACACAGAAGTTTATATTTGCTTTGCCTCCAAGGTTACAAGTGCTCCTAGAGCTGTATTGGCAAGAGGAGGAAGAAGGAGCTCTCTTACTCTCGCTCACAGATCACACCTAAAACCCTAGCCAAACTAGAAAAATCGGAACCCCCTCTACAGAAGGCCTAGCCCTCCTTATATAGGGGGGGGGGCTAGGTCTCCACTTAGGGCATATGTGGAGGCATATTCCTAAGAATATGCCATCTCCCAAAGTAGTAAGCTGACCGGGTTACTTTTCCCTCGAGTCACACATGCAGATGCTACGTGAGCCTCTGCGGCACCCGCGTCAGCCGACATGGGCATCGCCACCCTTGTCGGCCACGCCTCGGTGGTCTGCGCCTTGTCCGCTTGCCAGCGTGCATCGGGCTTCTTTTGACCAGTGAGATTCCTTCCTTCTCCTAGAAGCTAGATGTGCCTCGGATCATAGTTGATCCGGCCACACCCGTTCCTGCATACTAGTTAAACATGCATTTCCGACTTACTGCTTAAGTCGGTTGAGACTCAGTTAGGTGAACGCCCCCTGGTCCGGGTTACCCCGTGATTCGGCCTGCCTTGAGGTGACCCGGCCAGCATCTGCTTTGGCCTTGCCGAACCTCGGCTAACTCGGCCTTTATACCCGACGTGATTCACCCGGGGTATCCCCCCAACATTAGTCCCCGAAGCTGGTGCGGTCTTAGCTGCCTCGGCCGCTAAGGCCACATCAGGTTCAATTATGTTTGAGCTTTGGATGTTATTTCCGAGTTACCTCCTTGTCTCGGGTTATATGGATTTACGTTCCCCTTGCACGTTCCAAGTTTTCACTTGCCGGCCGGGTTACCACTTCAACTCGGACCTCATGGTTTTACTTACCCTCTGCATATTCCAAGTTTTCACTTGTTGGCCGGGTTACCACGGTCCTATCCGGGTCTTGCTTCCTTCTCTCGTACGCCAAACCACGTGGAGGCTAATCATTATGTTGTCTTATTTTAAGGGCCAACACAGTAACCGCCACAGTAATTATCAGTCATCACTGTGTGCGGGTCACGTCACGCCTGCCTCCTCGTTTACCGCATTAACGCGTCACGTCATGGGATCAAGTCCACTCTGTGGCCTTCCGTGTGGCTCCTTGCTGATTGGTCGATGCGGGTGGTACACGGCCACTGCATGTGGCGTGCCCGCAGAACGCGATCCCACTTTCTCCTCGTGGGAGAGGTTAAATAGGGGAGGGGCGCATCACTTAGGCTTTTTCCCCTTACTGTGCCCCTCTGCCCTTTGCTCTTCTTCTTCGTCTTCCTCGCGATCAAGGCCACGCCAAGGCACCAAGCAGCAGCGCCGCCGCCGCATCTTTTCCCCCATATTTCTACGTCGTCGCCACCACTACGCGCCTCCTACACCACGGGTCGTTGTCAATCTAGGCCTTTGCCCCCCGCCGCCTCTAGCGCCAGTGAGGGCAGCGATTATCAGATGACGGAGGAGGAGCTCGTCGTTGCTGAGCAAGAGATGGAGGAGGACTCCGCTGCTGCGGACCATGGTGAGTGGGCCGGGTCCTGGGTCTGCCAAGATGACTTGGACTGGCTCTACCGGACTAGACGCATCCCCGCCGGCGTCATCGCGCGCCTTGCCTCCGCCGAACTCGCCCCCTCACCCAATCCGGGTGAGTACGTTGTGTTCTTGTGGCACTTCCAACGGGGGTTCGGTTTGCCGGTCAGCGATTTCTTTCATGACTGGTTAAGCACGTACGGACTCCAGCCGGACCACCTTCCTGCCAACACAATCACCTCTCTTTCTGCTTTTGCCTCTACGATCGAGGGCTACGCCTGATTATGGCCCACGAAGGAGCTATGGATCCGGTTTTTCGGCCTTCGTCATAATGTCATTCCGAATATTCAACTTGATCCGGAGGACAAGCAGCTCACTCAATTCGGAGCTGCATCCATCTCACCCCGGAGGCTATCCGTTTTCCCTCGAGTCACCGGGCTGGACTCCTGCAAAGGATGTGCCCGGACTTTCTTTTATGTCTGGAACGAGGGCACTGAAGACTTGATCCGGCTGCTTCCCTATGCTCCACGTCCACCTAACCCGGAGTCGTGGGACATTGTCCCCAAGAAGCCCACAACCTTGGCCAATCAGGTCAACAAGAGGTTTGCGGAGCTGAAGAAGCTCCGGTTGCGCAACGAGGGTGCTATGATCACATTCGTGCGCAACCGAATCTCCCTCCTCCAGAGGCGCACCCACAAGGTGTGCCATATGAGCTTCGGCCGCGACCCCAACCGGACCTCGTCCTTCGAGTTGAGAAACTCGGAGATCTATCGCCGGGTCAAGGCTCTCTTCACCACCCACAAGGACTTCTCCACTGAATGGACGTGGGGAATTGAGCATTTCTGCTGGGATAGGCTTCCTCCCTTGGTAAGCTTCGTGGCGCAAATTTACTCCGAGTTAATTATATGTCGGTCATTGTTCCATTTTTGAATCCGTTGTTCATTCTTTTCCTCAGCTATTCCTTCAGCAGACCCTCGAGGACGGCACCGATCCGACCCTTAAATGGGCGCCTGACCGGGAGACCCCGGACGAGGAAGAGCCGGACCAAGAGATGTTCCTCCCGATGACCGACGCTACGAAGCGACCCACCGGTAAATCCTCTTCTATTAGAGATTGGCCCGATGATGAAGGTGACTCGGATATCGAGGTGATTGAACCTGTTGATGCTGTCCCCCTTTCTTTTGCCTTTCCGGCATCAGCTAACCCCGGTGGGCAGATCCATGAGGACCCTCCCCTTGCCACGGGTGAACTTGTTCCGGAAGCGCCAAAGAAGAGGCGTAGAGCTGCATCAAGTTCCTCCTCCGAACCTTCTCAGCCCTCCAAAAGGCGAAAGAAGTCCGGAGACAAAACTGCTTCCAAGCCTGCAGGCAAGGCCCCAGCACGAAGGGCTCGGAAACCCAAGGAGCCCCAAACCTCGGACGCGTAAGTCTCTTTTTCTTCTACAACTTGTTCTTTCTTGCATTGTTGTAATTTCTCTTCTGACATTATTTGATTTGGTAGGGCTGCGGTGGAGGTCCCTCAGAGTGGATGTAGCATCTCTTCGCCTCTCCATCCTAGCTCTTCTCCCCCTCGTGACGACGAGTCACGCCCACTGAGCCCTATTCCAGAGGGTTCTGCGGCTGCTCCGGGTTCTAGCCCGCCTCGTCAAGAGGGGGGCGACCCCGGAGCAGGGGAGACAGATCCAGCCGAGGCAACGACATCCACCACTTCGGCTCCGCCGTAACCAGCAACTACTGAGACTACCTCTGTACCAGCACCGACACCAGCACCAGTACCAGCACCAATTCTGTCACCAGCAATAAGGGCACCAGCTCCAAGCTCCTCCGCCTCGTCTTCTTCTTCTCGAGAAGTACCAGCAGCTCCTAAGGGGAAATCTGCAACCACTTCCTCCTCTCAGCAAGCCAAAGGCAAGAAAGCCCAGCGTCACCACTGTGGCGTCCACCGGGTCTGCAGACAGCGCACCCCGTCCATGCTTGCCGTAAGGCTCCAAAGAAGGACACTGCCGAGCCAACTAGTGCGCAGCAACTTGTTCTGCACACCAGTCCGGCCCTTGCTCAGGTTGAGAGGAGAGAGGCACATGCGAGGGGCTTGGTGGCGCCCACATGCTCAGCGGTGAGCGATATCCTCCGACCTTGATCGAGTTTATGAATAACTGGAACAAGGTGGAGTTCGTCTATAACGACGATCTCCCGGAGAAGTTCGGTCCTGCCGAATTCGCTGCCCAGATGAACACAACCTCTAAGGCGATTAACCTCGCGGGTCAGATGATGGAGGTATGTTACTTCACCTTTTCCTTAGCATGCACTAGCGATATAACCATTAGTCCCCGAGCCTCCGGGGGAGTAACTTGTTACTCGGCCGGATGCTCCTTAGAAAACTAACGTAGCACCCTGACAATTTCAAATATGCACACACTTAGAGCCGGGTTAAGTTTCACTTGGCCCGGATCTTGCACACTTCAAATATACACACACCTAGAACCGGGTTAAGTTCCACTTGACCCGAATCTTGTACACTTCGATTATGCACACACCTAGAGCCAGGTTAAGTTCCACTTGGCCCGGATCTTGGACACTTCGAATATGCACACACCTAGAGCCGGGTTAAGTTCCACTTGGCCCGGATCTTGTACACTTAGAATATGCACACACCTAGAGTCGGGTTAAGTTCCACTTGGCCCGGATCTTGTACACTTCGAATATGCACACACCTAGAGCCGGGTTAAGTTCCACTTGGCCCGGATCTTGTACACTTCGAATATGCACAAGGCTTTAAGCGAAATTTTTGTATTCTCTTCAGGGGACCACCAACCGCTGGAGTGCTGAGTTCCAGCGTCTTCTGGATACCCATAAGATGCTGCTCGCAAAGCATAATGCACATCTCGCTGAGCATGAGAAAAGGGGTAAGTTTCTCCCTTGGCGCTTCTCCGTTTTCCTTCATCTTCCTCTGCTGAACTAATCTCATAATTTTGTATAAGCAGCTAGGGTGGAGGCTGAGAACAAGATTATGCGAAAGAACCTGGAGCAGATCAAGGGTAAGTCCTTTTTGTCCGACCCTGCTTTGCTTTCCATCTTCTTTTCTTCTTGGCTCGGCAAACATTCATACCTCGGCTCTGCCGGGTCAACACGCTATTTCAGCATCTCTTGAAGATAGTGTGCCCGTGCCTGACATGATACTGCATTTTCTTGAACAAGCAGGGCAGCATCAGGCCGAGCTCAAAAAGAAAGACGATGAGCTTGCCCTCCTTCGAACCAAGAACGACGAGATTTCCAAGCTAAAGGCAGAAATGAAGAAGATGAGCTTGAAAAGGCTGGCCAGGACTACACCGAAGAGCACGAGCGCCTCAACCTCCAAATTGCTAAGGACCACGAACTTCTCCAGGAGGCCAATGTCAAACTTGAGTCGGCGAACACTGAACTGGTGCAGCTCCGCCAAAGACGCGATAACTGCATCAATGAATTGACCCGGATCCACAGCCATATTTCACGTAAGCTCCTTTCCCTTATCCGACATACTTCTCCGGGTTACTTCATATGTCTTTTCTTCAGCTTCTTCATTTGCCTTGTTTTCAGGCCACTTTCCAGAGGGTACTCCTATTGCAAGCACTGCTGTTGCCAATTTCCGCCGAGAGAGGGGTACTCCCGTCGCTCCTGACGGTGAGAGCATTCCCTTTGACATGGAGGACCTATTGGTCAGCTTGTCATCTCGCGTGGAAATCATCAAGAACTACGACAAGGATCTCCTTGACGTTTCAGTCCGAGTCTTCAACACGCTCGCCCGTGAGAGCGCCTCAAGAGAATCACACTTCTTGCTGAAAAGCTGTCGGAGATCGAGACCCAGCTCGACCTCTGGAGGGAGTCCGCTGGGCGTGCTGCAGCTGAGACCGTTCTTCACCACATACTCACGTGGTATGAGAAGATCGATCTCAGCCTCTTGACGCGCGTGCGCACCGGATCCAAGTGGACCAATGACCCGGAATGGGTAGCTCGGTGCCAGGCTTGCGCCCATAGCCTCGTTGAATATGCTCCCATTCACGAATGGACTGAGGGTCCGAGCTTCCTGGAAACCGCTGGTGACGAAGAGGTCAAGAATGTCGAAGATAGTTCAGACGAGGATGGAGAGGACGATGCCTCGGATATCGAAGAAGGCGAAGATGACGCCGAACTTCCTCCTCCTGCTGCTCCTTAATTAAAAACACTTGAAAACTTATCAGATCCCTGGTATGCCGGGTGGAAATGTATCCCGTACTTATGTAATATTTTGCTATTAAGTTTGTATGCCGGATTAACTTGGGCGTAGTCCCCGAGTTTCATTTTCTTGTTCGTCCAATCTTCTGGCTCGGTTCGTGTCTACCTTGATTCGGTTTTACAACTTACGAATCCGAGCTTCAAAAATTGTTTTAACAATACTTAGAAGTTTTTAGGCTTAGCTCAAAATAATTTAGCATAATAGTTTGAAAGTAAATACAAGGTTAGTCCGAAAAACAAACGTCAGCTCGATTAAGTTCTTTTCCTTAGTCTTTTTTCATGTGCTACGCAATTCCAAACTTGTTCTCTTGCTTGCCATGAAGCCAATTCTTGTTGGACAGCAGCAAGTCGAAGAGTTGGGTTTTTGGTGCTCACACACTACTAATCCGAGTTAAGTAGAACAACTTATTCCAGCTAACATAAAAATAAAAAACAACAAATATTATTAAGGCATTCCCGAAAGTTCTGCCGAGGTGCCAATATTTCATTCATAAGCTCATTGTCGGCATACATACCGACATATGAGAAGACTCGGATACATACACTTCTCTGCTAAGTGTAGAAAGGACGAAGTAGAGCTACATTCCATGGGCGCTTAGATTCCTCGCCAAACCTGTCCGCCTTGTTCTTTTCCTGTGGCTTTGCATCTATAAGATAATAAGAGTCATTGTGCAATGCTTTGCTCACGATGAACGACCCTTCCCATGGGGGGATAATTTATGCATGCCGGCAGTACACTGTACCAACCGGAGCACCAGATCGCCTTCCCGAAAGACTTGGGGGCTTACTTTCCGGCTATGATAGCGTCAGAGATTTTGCTGATATATGGCGGATCTGGACAATGCCAGTTCTCTCGCTTCTTCCAGCAGATCAACATTATTTTTCCGGGCTTCTTGCACTTCGGCTTCTATGTATTGGGTGACCCTAGGCGAATCATGCTCTATTCGGCTGGTAATACAACTTCTGCCCCATATACCAGAAAAAACGGTGTATAGCCTGTTGATCGATTCAGAGTTGTTCTTAAACTCCACAGTACCACTGGTAGTTCTTCTATCCAGCACCCCGCTGATCTTTGTAGTGGCTCAATGAGCCGGGGCTTTATTCCAGATAATACTAATCCGTTGGATCTTTCCACTTGTCCGTTTGATGCGGGGTGGGATACCGAGGCTACGTCGAGTCGGATCTTCTTATCCTGGCAGAAACGCGCAAATGCTCCTTCCGCAAAATTTGTGCCATTATCAGTTATGATACTGTGTGGGTAACCGTACCTCAAGATGATGTCTTTGAGAAATGTTACGGCCGTAGCTCCATCACATTTCCTTATAGGCTTTACTTCGATCCACTTCGTAAACTTATCCACCATGACCAAAATGTGAGTCATATTTCCCCTTGCTGGTTTGAACGGGCCAACCATATCCAAGCACCATACGGCGAATGGCCATGTAATTGGTATGGTCTTGAGTTCCAACATTGGCATATGTGTCTTGGTAGCGTACCTCTAACAACCATTGCATTTTCTCACCAGATCTTCTGCTTATTCTAAGGCATTGGGCCAGTAGAATCCATGCCGGAATGCTTTTGCCACCAAGGCTCGGGACGAGGCATGATGCCCGCACTCTCCTTGGTGTATATCTCGGAGGATGTCAAGCCCTTCTTCTAGGTCAACGCATCACTGGAGGACATTGGTGACACTCCGTTTGTACAACTCGGAATTGATAATTGTGTATGCTTTTGCTCTCCTCTTAGTTTGCCTGGATAACACCTCCTCAGTGGGTAACGTTCCATCTTTCAGGAATTGAAATATAGGCAGTGCCCAAGCTGGTATTGCTCGTACAGGGAACACATTCTCATCCATTTCCATCTGATCCACCGGCATAACTTCAACCGGATCATGCTGAGCAGTCCCCGGGTCCTGCGAGGTAGTCCTCGGGTTCGCTGAGGCAGTCCCCGGGTTTGCTGATGCACCACCTCCTATGTCAATGTCCATGGGCTCAGCTCGGATTCTGATCTTCCGGACATAGATCGAGTCGGTTCTGGGACGGCACGATAGATGGTTTTCTGAGGTGTTCCAATGCTACACCCGGTGGAATTGCTTGTCGGGTTGATCCGAGCTTTGACAGCATGTCGGCAGCCTCATTTTCCACCCAGGGTACATGGTGAAATTCACACCCCTCAAAGTAACCAGATATCTTCTTTACATGAAATCTGTACAGTGCCATGTTTGGATCAAGGGCGTCCCACAATCCTGATACTTGCTGTACCACCAAATCCGAGTCGCCAAAGCATATGATCCAATGTATACCAATCTCTTTTGCTACCTTGAGCCCATGCACAAGTGCTTCATACTCTGCGACATTGATGTTAGGCCCAATGAATGTCGGGTCCAGCACTAACGCATACGAACCAGGACTCGGCATAAGCTTGGGATGATCTTCGATGTTCCAGGTGATTTCCTGGTCCGACCAAGGCATGTACCTCGTCACCGCTGGCATTACCGCATTGAACTCCATATGTCGGCGCTGCAAGCTCTTTCTATCTGTTTCCTCGCCAGAACACACAATAGCTCGTGATGCTCTGCTCATTTCTTCCCTCATTTCCGGGGTACCTCTGATCCGGCTGGTGCTGATTTTCCACCTGATGCACTGCATCCCTTCTCTCATTGTTGTCATATCTCGGCGGAGGGGGAGGCAACATTAACTGTTGCGTGTTCGCTCCGGCGAGCAATTGCTGCCGGGGTAACTCCTGCCGAGGTTGATCATTCCGGGGTGCCTGAGCATTCCCCGAACCACCTTGTTCTATCTTGCGCATCCACTCACATTGCCTCGTTGTATGACCCGCTGGGTTACTCGGATTTGGCATGTGAAACTTACACGGCTGATCCAACATCGACTCATAGGTGTACCTCGGACGGTCCTTCCTTTCTTGCCACTGTTTCTTCTGTTCTGGCGTCCAAGTTTTCTTGCCATCATTTCTTGGTGTCCATTGTTGCCCTCCAGTTTTCTGACGTTGATTGCTTCCTGTTCCGGGCTGATCTTGATTCACAGCTGCAACTTGTTGCGAACTGTACCGGTGATCCGGTCTATCAACCCTCCTTTTACCTCTGTAATCATTCCTCCGGGATGATCCGGCTCCATCTCTCTGGTAGTACTCCTCATTCGACTCGTTGGACACGAGCCTAGGTTGAGTTGGATCGCCCAAGGCATACGAATCAGCAATCCAGATCATCTCTGCCAACGTAGTTGGCATCTTCCTTTGTAACTTTTGCCACAGTTCGCTTGCGTATCTGCATCCCTGTGCAAACCACGCTATGGCCTGTGATTCTATCACGCCCTCACATGAGTTTCTCACGGTACACCACCGGGTTAAAAACTCCCGATCCGTCTCATTCGGTCTTTGCTTGCACATAGCTAGGGTCTGTGGCCTATTCGGCCTCTGATACGTACTCGAGAAATTGCTGATGAACATCTCTTCAAAATCTATCCAACAATTAATGCTTGGGCAAATTGTTCAGCCATACCCTTGCGGGCCCTCCAACATCCGAGGTACGTATCATGCAGCCACCTCAAGTTGCTCGTGGCAATTTTCAGCCGTAGCATAATTTATCAACCAATCCTCCGGCTTAGTGCTCGTCAGACGTCTTCGTGCCTCTGGGTAACCGGAAGTTAGGTAATCCGTGGCTCTTTCATGATCTGAGTCCAAACACAGGACCGGAGGACCTTGACTTTCAATCTGCTCCGACCTATACAGTCGATCCAGTTTCAACCTGGCATCATCCGGCATCAAATCCCTGCTTCCCAATCTCGACCCTATCACATGATAGTCCGGCCTTGGGTATCCTGCATTTACCATTTCCCAATCTCCATCGTTGTACCGGTCTCGCTCTCGTGGCGCATCTCTCTGTTGCATACCTCGGCTGGCACTTTGCTCTTGCCTTGGTATATTCCGCTGCTACGGTTGTCTTGCAGAGTTGCACTGTCCGGCATTGCCGTTAACAGCGTTTCCTTGACTGGCATTGCCTTGGTCATGGTTACCTCGGCCAGCTTCACCTCGGCTTACACTCCGTCGATCGTCGTTTCTTTGTACTTCTTTTGCCTTTCCTGCCCTTGTCGGGTCATACGGAACAATCTGCTTGTTTCTCCTGGCCGAGGTTACTACCTCCTCTTTCCTTGGACCACCATGAGGAGACGATGCGGCTCCAGTGGATTTCTCCGGGTTACCCACCGCCGAATGAACAATCTTGGAGGCCCCAGCTCTCTCCGGGTTTGCCCTGAGCAGTTCCTCATTTTGCCTGTTCGCGATCCGAACCAACTCATTGACCCGATCTAGCTGTCTCTGACGGGCTTCACCCGTCAAACCCTCTAGCTCGGATGCAGCTGCATCCGCTGCTCTGAGGTTTTTCGCCGAAATCTTGCACTTGGCCCCACGGACAAACAGTTTTCTGACTCTTCAATCCGAGTATCACCTTCTTTGTTCATTTCACTCATGAGATTTCTCCCCTTCACTTTTACAGCATCTACTTTATTTGCCTTTGCGTACTCACGCAGCGTCATGTTCAATGACTGCTGAGACGCAACAATCTTTTTCGCTCCCTCTAGAATTTTCTGCGTAGTTTCCTCTAGCTCGGCCTGTGCCCGAGCCGGATCTACCACTGCTGTTACCGGGTTTGCCAAACTATCCATAGCTTCCCTCAGCACATTTTCTGGCCTCTCTAGTGGAGGACCTCTACCTTTCCTCGGTGCCTTAGGAGTTACCTCCGGATCTGGCGCCGGATCCTTGCTTGCGCCCGCACCAGGCACAGTCATCATCACCTCTGCACGGTCTGGGGAGCGAGTGATACGCGCCCCGCGAACCACGGTGAGGGGGGGCTCCCCTGCCTCGACGACGTGTCGCGGATGAACACATGACATGTCCACAGCAACGTAGACCTTGTGTGCGCCGAGCTTGACGAAGAGGCCGTTGCGCGGAAGTGGTCACGTGCCGAAGCAGCCAGCGTGTCGCTGACGAAGTCCAGCGCTCCAAAGCGCTGAACGAGCCCGGAGACGATGCGTTCGCCGGTGCCGATGAGGTTTGCCGTCCGGATATTCACCCCTGGCGCGCTAGCCCGGTGGCGCCAAGCCAACTGTGGTGTCACGGCAGATGCCATGGATAGGCTAAAGGTGGGGACTAATACGCTAGGGAATCCAGGAGGGATAGTGAAGTGATTCTCCCACGAAGTTTATATTTGCTTTGCCTCCAAGGTTACAAGTGCTCCTAGAGCTGTATTGGCGAGAGGAGGAAGAAGGAGCTCTCTTACTCTCGCTCACAGATCACACTTAAAACCCTAGCCAAACTAGAAAAATCGGAACCCCCTCTACAGAAGCCCTAGCGCTCCTTATATAAGGGGGGCTAGGTCTCCACTTAGGGCATACGTGGAGGCATATTCCTAAGAATATGCCATCTCCCAAAGTAGTAAGCCGACCAGGTTATTTTTCCCTCGCGTCACACATGCAGAGGCTACGTGAGCCTCTGCGGCTCCCGCGTCAGCCGACATGGGCATCGTCACCCTTGTCGGCCACGCCTTGGTGGTCCTGCCCTTATGCGCTTCGCTCAGCAAAGGCGCATCGGGCTTCTTTTGACCAGCGAGATTCCTTCCTTCTCCTAGAAGCTAGATGTGCCCCGGATCATAGTTGATCCGGCCACACCCGTTCCTGCATACTAGTTAAACATGCATTCCGACTTACTGCTTAAGTCGGTTGAGACTCAGTTAGGTGAACGCCCCCTGGTCCGGGTTATCCCGTGATTCGGCCTGCCTTGAGGTGACCCGGCCAGCATCCGCTTTGTCCTTGCCGAACCTCGGCTAACTCGTCCTTTATACCGCGGCGCGACCCTACCCGGGGTATCCCCCAACAGGCACAAAACTCATACTACTTTCGTACATGCATCGAAAAGTTACGTGTCATTTTCACAATTCTTTTTATGCATCCTCTAACTGAAACATCTACAAGAGAATGCTGCTCTTGCCTGAGGTCTACATCACCAACTATGACATGGCGAGGCTGAGATGCTGCTCACCCAATCGACGCATCTCGTCGCCACTCTACGCATGATCTACATGACATATATGCATGTGTCAATATATATTAGCATAATAATTGCATTGGCAAAAAAAGGCATCGATTAGCGGTCAAAAAGAAAAACAAGAAGTAGGCAATGATTGGCAAACAAAATATACTTGTTTAACTTCCTACCGCTGATGTCTGTGCGCTAATGATGCTCAACTATCCTACGATAATTGGAGGAATCTATAGATCTGAAAATGTATCTTAAGGATAGGTATAAAAATTTATAGACTACTCCACTCCTCTCAAATGGAAAGAATTTTGCTGATATCTTACTCCTATCTTTCTGATCTGCACCGAAGAGACACCAAAATTATTTGATGCCACTACGCCATCTATCCTGTCTAAATAGGCAGAAGCTACTGAATTCTTACCATTCAAGTAGAGGTCGATATCCCGTTGCCTACCACTCGGTGACGTCCTCAAACAAAGAGGCATCAACTCTGACTGGAAGACTGAATAGGCAAAGAAAAACAAGCCGAATAAACACCGACGAGAATTCTGACTAAAGAAGTATGAAGAGAACATTCATAGACTAAAAGAGGTGGTCCCAAAAAGCTGAGTTATACACACCTGTAGATTGGTCTATGGCTTGGCGTGCACAACAAAGCAGAGGACGTCCTCGCGACTGAACGGATGGAGTCTAGGAATTTTTTTTCCAAAGATAGCAAAACACCAGGAGGCACATAAGCCTGCAGCCATCTCGGGAAGTAGAAGAACGCGCCACAAAATCATAGTCGCCATGTCCAGCTCTACAACAATAGTAGAAAGATGTAAAATCTCCAAAAAATCGAGTACCCAGTTGCAATAGAGAAGAGTCCTCACCTAGATAAAGGTCGTTGATGCTCGGCTTGGAGGCGTCGCTCTTGTATCTCCTCATATGCTTTAGATCCCGCTCGCTGAAGGAGAGGAGAGGACTCCAGGAGCCAAAGATCCCTTGTACCGCGTCACTGCTCGCATACGTGAAGAGCGTGAGGAGGGAGAGACAAAGAGGAGCAGATGATGGTAAAGGAGGTTGTCACCGAAAATACTGGAGACGTAGATGCTCTACTCGATTGAAGCTCTTCGGATGCAGGCTCTGGCAAGAGGAGGTGTTTGTGTGGGGCTAGATCCCCGTACTGCTCTGGCTAGATCCCCGTCTTGCTCCGCCGCATAGGCAGGCGTTAGCAAGTCAGGAGGCGGTAGCGAGAAAAAAAGTAAGAGGGAGGAGCAGGCGGTTTGGACATACCTATTTTGACGGCATTGAACTCAAAATCTCTTAGCCACGGTGATGGCGTAGATAGTCACCGGGACATATACATCCTCCGTCTATCGATGCTGTTGCATAGTGTCATGGGCAGCAGCAGAGCGCGTACGATCCAGTGGTTGCTGGGGATCGAATGAGGAAGGGGCTTTTTCTGAGCAGAGAGTAAGAAGAGAGAGTAAGAAAGGATAATGATGTATCTACATTCTAGGATGGCATCTCCATTATACGCCTGTGAGAACCTATGTCGTGTACAGTCTACGCTGCCAGCCGGCATGGGCTCCAATAAATCCCGCCGCCACGGCCTCTGTAGACGGACCCATGCCCATGTGAAACCGCGTACGGCATGGGGTACTGCGCATGTTGTCTCCCTGTTAGCCCTAGGTACACGAAAGACCACTCTCGGCTAGAGTCTACTCCATGGAACGTTGACTTTGGTCTGGCCCCATGCCCACGAGGAACCGCGGCAGTCTAGTGCCTATGATGCCACATCGGGTCACGGTGGGCCCTATGACCGCGAGAAACCGCATTCGGCATGAGCTCATGGTGCCACGTTGACTTCTGCTGGTCCCACCATCCGGCGTGTGTGGAACCGTGTCGCAATGGGAACGCCTCTCACAGAGCGCGGTCCTGCCCTCGTACGCTGACATCGGGCCCAAGGAACACACACGGTCCACCGTCCAGCGAAACGGGGTATGACGGCGTGCGGTACACCCGTACGCGGTATGGAATCTTTCGCCGTGTTCTGCAGCGGGGCCCGCCTCACGGGATAGCAGGGCTCTGTTGTGACATCGCCGTGTGTCCTTTCCGCCATCCATCACATGGCCGAAAAGAATCAGTACGACGTGGATAACAGTTCGAGAAAAACAATCTAGCATTATTATTTACTTTGATAAATAATAAGACTTCGCATTGCCACTGCATAGGTAGAATATATGTTAAAGAAAATTATTTGGCTCATTTAGGCAAGTTCAAAATAAATCTTTCTATAATTAGTTAAATGCCCGTGCTTTGTCACGGGTTATCAAGTTTTAATTCTTACTGCACGTGTAAAAGTAATGCGCAAGTGAAAAATTTCGGTGACCTAGAGGATATTAGAGTGTAGACACCGTTTTAATCAATGTTTCAACTTTCAACGGCAGGAGTCAGGAGAATAGCACGCAACTCAGAATACTTAAACTACATGCCATGCTATTTATCTATTTCAACTACATCCCATGGCCGAAAAGAATCGGTACGACGTGGATAGCAGTTCGAGCAAAAACAATCTAGCGTTATTATTTACTCTGATAAATAATAAGACTTCGCATTGCCACTGCATAGGTAGAATATATGTTAAAGAAAATTATTTGGCTCATTTAGGCAAGTTCAAAATAAATCTTTCTTATAATTGGAGCTGTATCCCTCTCGACTACTCCCTCCGTTTTAAAATATAAGATGTTTTAGCTTTATAAAAGGAGTGCATCTAGACCCCTTTTAGTATGTACGTTCATTTAGATTTGGAGTGAACCTACACACTAAAAGGACCCTAGATAATTTTTTTTTATAAAACTAAAACATCTTATATTTTGAAACAGAGGAAGTACAACTCACAAGTACAGAAATGAGTGGATACAATAGGTTTCTCAGCAAGAAGGGGGTTGGGAAAACTACAGCCGAAGGAGGGAGGAGAATACATTGCCATTTCTTGTTTATTCATCAATGCATGTAGCATGTTGTCTCGCTCCATTTATGTAGCCTCACTGGGTCCACAACTCGGCAGGGAAGCCTGTGTTATTACGCCCGTTGCATAGTGGACGCCAGCCGCTGCTTCTGGCCTATGGACCTTTGGGCCCATGACATTTCCCCCTCCTTTAACAGTGGCTTGTTCCAAAGCCGACGCACATGGACCACTGAATCATCGTTTTCTCATGGTCGTATTTACATCGAAGAACTGACTACGTCACTTGGTGGCGTGGAGTCGTATCCTCCACTGGTGGTAACTAAGAATGAATCCTTACTGGTGGTGTGCCGCCGTGGAGCTGGGAGGCATGAAACACTAGATGCATCTTGGGATGTTCTGGATGCTTGAGGCGATAGAAAAGGTGACCCGTCTTTTGCTCCACCTCAAAGGGACCGAAGAAGCGAATCACGAGCTTGGAGTTGGGGTGCAAAACAAGCAATGTCTGCACATAGGGTTGCAGGCAAAGATACACCCAATCACCAACCTAGAAGGAGAAATCTAAGAGTTTGCGGTCCGCGAAGCTTCATGCGATGATTCACGTGATGCAAATGTTGGTGCAAAAGTGCGGTCATCGGTTGACGTTCTTGCATCCACACGTACAAATCGTTTATCGTAAGAACTGGAGCATCCAAAATTGCTAGATAATAAGGGGATGGTCTGTAACATCCTAAAACTCTAATCCAAAGTTATTAAGATCCAAATCATCAAAATTAGGGTTAACAAAAACTTTTTTATTTAAAAATATTAAATCATTTATATGTGTGTGCATTTAAATAGGAGTTGTTTTGAATTGGCTTGATTAAGTGATCCATTGCTTCTGAAATGATTCTTAGGTGAAATAAACATCATCTAGATCATTCCTAAACAAATCCCAAAGAAAAACAAATCAAAATGAATAAAATAACCAAATGGTCATTTGTGCCATTTTAATCAACATGCCTACTTTGGCTATTCCTAGAACTCAATTCTTAACAGAAACTAATGTGGATCTTTGCACCCCTTGCTAGTACATATAGTGATGTACCAAGGCCCACTTTGTGATCTGCTAAAAACTTTCAAACACTAATTTTAATTTAAAAATTGAATCTAATGTATGTATCAAGATCACACTATTTCAAAAACCACTCGAATGAGCTCCATTTTCAAATCCCAAGCAACCACATATGCTTAAGCATGTGCCTAGCAACTCCACCAAAAATCATCTAAAAATTCAAAAACTTTTCTCATGCGGCCATTGTGTCGAACAGGTGGCATGCAGAAATGAAATGGCCTAACTATTACTGTTTCTAATTAAGCCATTGTCCCTCATTTGACCCTCTTTACTCTCCCTTGTCCCCCTGAGTTCAACCAAGTCATCACCGGCCTACCCCTAAGCCGCAGCAGCAGTGGAGCGCCGCCCCTTTTTGGTCACCGCCGGCTAGAAGAGGAAAATGCGGCACAGACCACGCCGCGCCGTTCCAGCACCACCACTAGCTCCGCCTAACCCTACCGCACCTCCCTGCCCCTTCCCCAAGCTCAGCCAGACCCTGGACGACACCCCAACACCGCCGCCCATTCTCTCTGCGAGCTCGCCAGAGCGCGTTAGCCGCCAGCATGCCACAGACCACCCCTCGACCCAATACCGTGCACACCGCTTCGCCTCGACCCCAGCACCCGCCAGACACGGCCGTGCGGCGCCACGCGACCCACAGTCGCCGTGCGCCGCGTCGAGCATTTCCTCTGTCTTCCAGAGCGCGAGACGCTCCCGACCAAACGCCACCGCCCCTAGCCGCGCATTAACGCAGTAGAGCATCGCCAGGAGGAAGGCCACCGTCCGCCTACGCCGCCCATGCCTCTAGCCGCCTGTATCAACGTCATCGATGAGCTTGCCGTTATGCCGCTCGGTCCCCTCGTCGCCCTATAAAAGGAGCCCTCCCCAGCACAAACTCCTCACACCACTCCACTTCCCTCTCCTCACTGATCCTTCCCCACCTCTCGCCGGAGCCGCTCGAGCCATAGTTCGCCGGAATTGTGCTGGAGGAGCCCGCTGTAGAGGAGGAGAAGCTGCCGTTGATTCCGTCCACCGTAGCCCCTGCCGCGACATCGCCTGAGCTTGCCGTCATCCACCAGTTCGTTTGCCCTCCTCGCCGCAGTAGCTGGAGCCCTGGTACGTCCCCAGTAGACCCTGCTGACCGTTGAGGGTTCGGTCTCGCCGGCGACGAGTCCGTCGTCGACGACGACTGTGAGTCGTCGATCTCTGTTCTAATCGTAGCGCCCAGATTGCCCTGCATGCTTGGGTTTTAAGTCTCACGACAAGCGGACCAACTGTCAGCCGCCTTCTAGGCTAGGCCACTAGGCCGACCCATTTCCTTTCCCGCGCTAGCCCGTGAAATCAAATATGGATTTTTCTATTTTAGTTTGAATTCACATTTGTCCCTTAGTTTAAAAATCAATTCCAGAAGATCTACTGAACCAAATTGAGTGATTCAAATTTTGTTAGAAAGCTACTGAAAAGATCTATCCAAGCCTGCTGGGTTTAATTCATTTAGAGTTAGAGATATCTCCTAGTAAAAATAACAAGACAGAAGCATTTGCACATTCAAACATTTTTCTAAAATCAACCATGATAGCTTTTGAGTTGATTCCAACTCTCAAAAATCACATTTAACCATACCTATCTAAATATGTAATAATAGTAAGGTTTGCATGCAGTGACTTTGGACTAGTACCAAAATAATGCTATATAGGAATTTCTAGTCACTTTAAATCATTAATTATTAAACTTAAACCTATTTAAATGTGATCCAACCTTTAAATCACATTCCCATATGTTAGAATATGTGGTGATGACATGTGTCCATATGATCCCATATTTTAATTGGTAAATATTAAATCTTAGTTATTTTTCAATGAGTAGAAATTACTTTTCTTAAATAAAAAGAATGAAGCTAGCTAATAAAACCTTGTGATGCTTGTGATGATAATAGATCATTAAAATGTGTGCCCTAGTGTGCTAAGTAGACTAGTTAAGTATTGTTTGGTGATTGTGTACTCCGTATGTATTTATAGACGATAGTACCGACCAAGCTTTCGAGGAGGAGGAGTGCTATCAAGAGGAGGAAGAAAACTTCAACCACTGCACCAACCAAGGCAAGCTAACACTTGCAAGTATTATACTAGCAAGCCATCATTAACAATGCAAGCTAACCCTTGCAAGCTAGATAACCTAAGCAAAGGCATTAGGCATGCTTTGGTTATACCATTTTGGATTTATACCTATTCCAAGTTTTAATTCCAAGCCGTGGACTTCTACACTGACGATGAGGACTCAGACTTCATCGACGATGAGTAGATGCACTAGAGCACTGCTGTAGCATGAGATGCATCGGTCTCAATGTATTGTAGCTTGCAGAATGGTTCTTAAAACCATCTGTTTTCCTTGTTGTGGTGTGTGTGTTTGTATTGTGTGCTTGTTTGAATGAATGAAATGGAGTTAGTTGCAAAACCTGAGTCAAACTCAAAGTTTTAGCTTTGAAACAAAAACCATGAACCTTAGAACTTTCCCTCTTACCCCTTTATCTACATCAATCTTTAGATGACTCGTGGAAACCCAGGAGGGAGCAGCTCATCGCAAGACCCAATGTTGCAGATTATGCATATGTTAGTTGCAGACCGTGAAGCAAGCAGGGTAGAGCGCCAGGCCAACTTAGCAACATTGCAGTAGATAGCTCAGATGGCCCAAAACAACCAAGGGCATGGAAATCAGGATCATCATGGATCCAAACTCAAAAACTTTCAGAATACCAATCCCCCAATCTTTAACCAGGATGAAAACCCACTGGATGCTGACGACTGGTTACAGACAATGGAAAACAACTTAGAAGTAGCAGGAGTGGATGCCAACGAGAAAGTTCTCTTCGCCACCCACTATCTGGTAGGAGATGCGAGAGCTTGGTGGACTAGTATTCGTAACAAGAACCATGGTCAAGTGATGACATGGGAAGCCTTCAAAATCAAGTTCAGCCGCACCCACGTGCCACAGGGTCTAGTCACCAGAATGAGGGATGAGTTCCGCGACTTGAAGCAAGGCCGAATGACTGTGGTGGAGTACCGTGATAGGTTCCTGTCGCTTGCAAGGTACGCCCCTAATGAGATCAACACGGAGGCCAAGAAGAAGGAGAGATTCCTGAACGAACTGCATGACAAGATGCAGACTGTCCTCGTCAACATCCGCTTCGAGGATCTCGAAGAGCTAGTCGACTCTGCCATTCAGATGGAAGGGAAGATTAACTAGGCAAACGACAACCGCAAACGTCGTATGATGCAGCAATCTGGATCCAACAATCACTAGAAGTACCATCCCAACCCCTCACCAGGATATGCACCCAGAAACAACTAACCTCCAATGTCTCGCCCAAGCTACCCCAACCGTAGCGGAGGCAATGTGAAGTCCGGAGGAAACAACAACAACTCCGGTAACACCAACAATTTCAACCGTGCCCTCCCAAGAGCAACAACACTACACCCAGAAATGGCAGTAATGCTGTGCCTGTCGCAGCAAAAGACAAGTCCCAGATAACTTGTTTCGAGTGTGGAGTGAAGGGCCACTATTCCAATGAGTGTCCCAAGAAGACTGCCACCACTGCCAATGTGAATGCCCCAGCTCAACAGCAGTGTCGTGTTCAACCAGGGAGAAGGTTTGCCCCAGGGAACCCTCACAACCGCAACGGCCGTCTCTTCCACATGAACGCAGAAGAAGCCCAGGAAGCGCCAGATGTAGTGCTAGGTATGTTTTCTGTCAACTCAGTTTTAGCAAGGGTATTGTTTGATTCGGGAGCATCACATTCATTTGTCACCAAAGAATTTGCATGCACTAGTAAGATTCACCCAACCAACTTGAAGCATGTCATGATAGTTCAAATCCCTGGTTCAACTACAAAAGCTAGAAAAATTTGCAAAGCTGTGCCTATCAGAATACATGGGATAGATTTTCATGGCAACCTAATTGTACTCGGAACCAAAGGATTGGAAGTAGTACTAGGTATGGACTGGATGTCAAGGCATAAATGACTGATAGACTGTGCTAAGAAAGCCATCACCATGACCAATAGCTCTAGAATCACAGTAGAGCATATATCTGAAACCTTACCCCGTCAATTCAAGTGCAACAAGAGTCTAGCACTGCCCACCATTGACCAAGTAGAGTAGTCTGCGATTACCCCGATGTATTCCCAAATGAATTGGCAGGTATGCCCTCGAATAGGGATATTGAGTTCATTATCGAACTAATCCCTAGAACCGGACCCATTTCCCAGAGACCCTATAGCATGAACCCGTCAGAGTTAGTAGAGTTGAAGAAGTAGTTGGATGTCATGTTAGCAACAGGCTTGATTCAACCAAGCGCATCGCCATGGAGATCACAAGTGTTATTCGTCAACAAGAAAGATGGAGGCAACCGTTTGTGCACAGATTACAGAAAACTGAATGACGTCACCATCAATAACAAGTACCCATTGCCAAAGATAGAGGATCTATTTGATCAGTTGACTGGAGCCCAGGTATTCTCAAAGATTGATCTTAGGACTGATTATCACCAACTTAAGATTCGTGCAACGGATATTCTGAAGACCGCCTTTACTACTCGCTATGGTTTATACGAGTATACGGTTATGTATTTTGGATTAACCAATGCCCCTGCTTATTTCATGAATCTCATGAATAAGATCTTTATGAATTTCCTAGATAAGTTTGTAGTTGTGTTTATCGATGATATCCTTATCTACTCCAAGTCAGAAGAAGAGCATGAGCAACATCTAAGAATCATTCTAGAAACCCTGAGAGAGCATCGGTTGTATGCCAAGTTCAGCAAGTGTGAGTTTTGGCTGAAAGAAGTAGGATTCCTAGGACATATTGTGTCTGCCGGAGGAGTCTCTGTTGATCCCGCCAAGATCAAAGATGTCAAAAAATGGGAAGCCCCAACCACTCAAACCCAAGTCCGTGCATTTCTCGGATTAGCGGGATACTACCGCAAGTTCGTAGAAGGATTCTCTAGCATCGCCAGACCCATGACGCAATTGCTAAAGAAGGACAAGAAGTTTGAATGGACCGACAAATGTGAAGCCAGTTTCCAAGAGCTAAAGAAGAGATTGATTTCAGCCCCAATATTGATCATGCCAGACATCAAGAAGCCATTTGATGTGTATTGTGATGCATCCAAGATTGGTCTCAGATGTGTATTGATGCAAGAAGGCAAAGTCATCGCTTATCTGTCTCGGCAATTGAAGCAGCATGAGCAGAACTATTTGACCCATGATCTTGAATTAGCTGACGTAGTTTTGGCATTGAAGACATGGCGTCATTATCTGATGGGTAATCGCTGTGAGATTTACTCAGATCACAAGAGCTTGAAGTATATTTTCACTCAGAAGGAGCTGAATATGAGGCAAAGGAGATGGATAGAGTTAATCAAGGATTATGACCTTGACATTCACTATCACCCCGGCAAAGCCAATGTGGTAGCGGATGCTCTTAGCAGATTGCCGTGTAGGCTAAACACCATGATCAAGGAGAAGCAGCCAAGTTTGTATGAGGAGTTGGAGCAGTTTAGGACTGAGATAGTTAGCAAAGGATTTTTAGCTAGCATTGAACTTCAACCCACTTTGATTAGCCAAATCAAGGAAGCCCAGAAGGGAAATGAAAGCATCAACAGAATCAAACGTCGTATCGGTACAGGAAAGGTACCTAGATTCACTGAAGACGAAGAAGGAGTTCTGTGGTACAAAGGACGTGTCGTGCAGTGATTCAAGTCAAGCAAGTTATCATGTAGGAAGCTCATGATACTCTTTATTCTATCCACCCCGGAGGAACAAAGATGTATCAAGATTTGAAAGAGCAATTTTGGTGGCACAAGATGAAGAGAGAAATCGAAAGCTACATCGCCAAGTGTGACATATGTGAAAGAGTCAAAGCAGAGCATCAGAGACCCGCATGACTGTTGCAACCATTGCAGATTTCGGAATGGAAATGGGATTCCGTCGGAATGGACTTTATCACCGGATTGCCTACTTTTAGTAGGGGAAATGACTCAATCTGGGTCATCGTTGATAGACTATCCAAGGTAGTCCACTTTATACCTATCAAGACAACCTACTAGAGTTCGAAGCTAGTAGAGCTGTATATTGCTAGAATTGTTAGTCTGCATGGAACCCCCAAGACCATAGTATCAGATCGAGGAACCCAGTTTACCTCGAGATTTTGGCAGAAAGTCTAGGAAGGATTGGGAACCAAGTTGAATTTCAGCACCGCTTATCACCCGCAAACTGATGGATAGACTAAGAGAGTTAACCAATTCCTAGAGGATATGTTGAGAGCTTGTGTGTTGGAGTACGGATCAAAATGGGAAGACTGCCTGCCTTTCGCAGAATTCTCATATAACAACAGTTATCAAGCTAGTTTGCAGATGGCACCATTTGAGTTCCTATACGGAAGGAAGTGTCATACCCCTTTGAATTGGTCTCAAGTAGGAGAGAGTCAGATCTTTGGACCCGACATTCTCCGAGAAGCCGAAGAAAAGGTGCACAAAGTCCATGAGCACCTCAAGACCGCCCAGTCCAGATAGAAGAGTTATGCTGACAAGAGAAGGAGAGACCTGACTTTCAATGTCGAGGATTTCGTATATCTCAAGGTTTCGCCATTGAAAGGAACCCAACGCTTTAGTCTGAAAGGAAAGTTAGCCCCCAGATATATCGGACCCTTCAAGATTCTGAACCGTAGAGGAGAAGTATCATATCAACTGGAACTACCTGAAGAGATGTCAGCCATCCACAATGTGTTCCATATCTCGTTACTTCGCAAATGTCTAGAAGTGCCGGAGAATACTGAAGTTGTCAAGAACATCAATCACCGAGCTGTTGAGATTAACAATGACCTGACATATCGTGAAGTGCCCATCCGTATCTTAGAGGAAGCCTACAGAACCACCAGGACCAGGAGTATCAAATTTATCAAGATTCAATGGAGCAACCATACTGAAGAAGAAGCCACGTGGGAACAAGAAGATTACATTAGGACAGAGTTCCCAGATCTCTTTAGTTCCTAGTTTTCTTTCGTAAATCTCGAGACGAGATTTTGTTTAAGGGGGGAAGGTTTGTAACATCCCAAAACTCTAATCCAAGGTTATTAAGATCCAAATCATCAAAATTAGGGTTAACAAAAACTTTTCCATTTAAAAATATTAAAGCATTCATATGTGTGTGCATTTAAATAGGAGTTGTTTTGAATTGCCTTGATTAAGTGATCCATTGCTTGTAAAATGATTCTTAGGTGAAATAAACAACATCTAGATCATTCCCAAACAAATCCCAAAGAAAAACAAATCAAAATGAATAAAATAACCAAATGGTCATTTGTGCCATTTTAATCAACATGCCTACTTTGGCTATTCCTAGAACTCAATTCTTAACAGAAACAAATGTGGATCTTTGCACGCCTTGCTAGTACATGTAGTGATGTACCAAGGCCCACTTTGTGATCTGCCAAAAACTTTCAAACACTAATTTTAAATGACATTTGAAAATTGAATCTAGTGTATGTATCAAGATCACAATATTTCAAAAACTACTCAAATGAGCTCCATTTTCAAATCCCAAGCAACCACAGATGCTTAAGCATGTGCCTAGCAACTCCACCAAAAATCATCTAAAAATTCAAAAACTTTTCTCATGCGGCTATTGTGTCGAACAGGTGGCATGTAGAAATGAAATGGCCTAACTATTACTGTTTCTAATTAAGCCATTGTCCCCCATTTGACCCTCTTTACTCTCCCTTGTCCCCCCTGAGTCCAACCAAGTCATCACCGGCCTACCCCTAAGCCGCAACAGCAGTGGAGCACCGCCTCCTTTTTGGTCACCGTCGGCCAGAAGAGGGAAATGCGCCACATACCACGCCGCGCCGTTCCAGCACCACCACTAGCTCCGCCTAACCATACCGCACCTCCCTGCCCCTTCCCCAAGCTTAGCCAGGCCCTAGACCACACCCTAGCACCGCCGCCCATTCTCTCCGCGAGCTCACCAGAGCACGCTAGAGCGCATTAGCCGCCAGCACGCCACAGACCACCCCTCGACCCAATACCATGCACGCCACTTCGCCTCGACCCAGGACCCCGCCAGACACGGCCGTGCGCCGCCGCGTGACCTGGGTCCTCTCATCACCCTATAAAAGGAGCCCTCCCCAGCACAAACTCCTCACACCACTCCCCTTCCCTCTCCTCACTGATCCTTCCCCACCTCTCGCTGGAGCCGCTCGAGCCATAGTTCACCGGTATTGCGCCGAAGGAGCCCGCTGCAGAGGAGGAGAAGCTGCCGTTGATTCCGTCCACCGAAGCCCCTGCCGCGACCTCGCCTGAGCTTGCCGTCATCCACCAGTTCGTTTGCCCGCCTCGCCGTAGTAGCTGGAGCCCTGGTACGTCCCCAATAGACCCCCGCTGGCCTTTTAGGGTTCGGTCTCGTCGGCGACGAGTCCGTCGTCGACGACGACTATGAGCTGTCGATCTTTGTTCTAATCATAGCGCCCAGATTTCCTTGTACCCTTTTGGGTTTTAAGTCTCACGACAAGCGGACCAACTGTCACCGCCTCTCACGCCAAGTGAGCGCCACTGGGCCGGCCCATTTCCTTTCCCGCGCTAGCCCGTGAATTCAAATATGGATTTTTCTATTTTAGTTTGAATTCACTTCTGTCCCTTAGTTTAAAAATCAATTCCAGAAGATCTACTGGACCAAATTGAGTGATTCAAATTTTGTTAGAAAGCTACTGAAAAGATCTATCCAAGCCCATTGGGTTTAATTCATTTAGAGTTAGAGATATCACCTAGTAAAAATAACAAGATAGAAGCATTTGCAAATTCAAACATTTTTCTAAAATCAACCATGATAGCTTTTGAGTTGATTCCAACTCTAAAAAATCACATTTAACCATACCTATATAAATATGTAATAATATTAAGGTTTGCATGCAGTGACTTTGGACTAGCACCAAAATAATGCTATATAGGAATTTCTAGTCACTTTAAATCATTAATTATTAAGCTTAAACCAATTTAAATGTGATCCAACCTTTAAATCACATTCCCATATGTTAGAATATGTGGTGATGACATGTGTCGATATGATCCCATATTTTAATTGGTGAATATTAAATCTTAGTTATTTTTCAATGAGTAGAAATTACTTTTCTTAAATAAAAAGAATGAAGCTAGCTAATAAAACCTTGTGATGCTTGTGATGATAATAGATCATTAAAATGTGTGCCCTAGTGTGCTAAGTAGACTAGTTAAGTATTGTTTGGTGATTGTGTACTCTGTATGTATTTATAGACGATAGTACCGACCAAGCTTTCGAGGAGGAGGAGTGCTATCAAGAGGAGGAAGAAAACTTCAACCACTGCACCAACCAAGGCAAGCTAACACTTGCAAGTATTATACTAGTAAGCCATCATTAACAATGCAAGCTAACCCTTGCACGCTAGATAACCTAAGCAAAGGCATTAGGCATTCTTTGGTTTTACCATTTTGGACTTATACCTATTCCAAGTTTTAATTCCAAGCTTTACTTTCCTTTACTTTACAAAGTCCCTTGTTTGAAGGTAGCATAAAAAGTATAAAACTTGACCTATCTAGATAACCTTAGATGTCATTCTATGGCATGATATTGAGATTAGCATCCCACCTTAGTGAACACTCTTAACTTAGTAGCTTAGAGCTAAATCAAAACTTGAGTCACTTTAGATGGGAACACTTGGTGAAAATGAATTATGAAAACCTTGGAATGATGAGTCATTCTATTGAGATGTTTTGACATGTGTTGAGAAACACAAATGGTTTATAATGATGAAAATGCTGAGGCATGAGCCTTAACCCTTTTACAAAACTGATGGTTGGATTCAGATGCGATACCATTCCAATTTTACCGTACAACCACAATACCTGAATTGGGTAAGGCTTAGCAAGAAGTTTATATGCATTAGTATTAGTTCCCTCGCGGGAGAGGTTTGAGCTGAGGCTACCTCTCGATGTTGTACACCTATGCAGTGCCCAAGATGACAGATGGTCATGGTTGGGAGGCCATACGCATAGGAGAGGTGCTTATACTAGAGTGTGTAAAGGAAAGGTTATGTTTGATTATCTGCATACTAAGTATGATGATTCAGGGTTATCCCTGACAGATGTATCGAATCTTGTGGTGAAAGTGTACCACCTCTGCAGAGTGTCAAACTATTCGAATAGCCATGTCCGTGGTTATAGATAGTTGGAGTGGCCATACTGTTTCGTTGTCAGATGTTTTCAAAATGACTTATGAAATGAATGATGAAACTTGACTTGACCACAACAGGGTTATGACTATGACACTAGCTTCCCAACTTAAGTGATTCTAGAACTTTATTTTATCTTTCTTTGTTTTTGAACTCAGCTTGGGTTTCAAACTTAACTTTACAAATAAACATAGAGTTAGCATTTCCCCGTAGCACTATCTTACTTGTTAGTGGTAGTTTGCGAGTACTTAAAGAGTACTCATGGCTTTTGTCCCTGGCTATTCCTATGGCCAGACTATGAAGGAGACTACCAAGAGGATGGCCAGCAGGACGGCTATGATAACTAGGGATATCTGCCTTCGTCGATTTGCATGCCCTGAAGATGGACCCCACCGCTACGCTTATTATTTATTCCGCTGCTTGTTGTATTAAGACTGGATCATGAGATCCTTATTTGTGTAAGACCTTATTTATGGTTTGTAATGGATGATGTACTGTGGTATCCAATCTGTTATGTCTCGCAAAAATGGTAATCCTGGGATTGTGATGAATGACATAACAGGCATCTGGGATTAAAAATCCGGGTGTTGACATGGTCCTAGAGTGCAAATAATGGTGTTATCTAGATTACGGGATGGTACATAGTGTTGTATCAAAGTTCTGCTAGCGCCATCCATTTGCTCCACTCATATGGACATGAACTGATGAAGCAACTGAGATATGTTTCTAGACATTCATTGATGCGTACCATGAAGGAGTTATGCCCTAGAGGCAAATAATAAAGTGTATTATTTGATATATCTCCTATATTTTCATAATATGTTTCATATCGTGCTATAACTGTGTTAATATGAAATGTTAATACATGTGTGGTATGTAAACAAACCGTGTCTCTAGTTATATCTAGCGAACTAGTTCATTGGTCATGAGGATGATCTGGGTTTCAAGATCATGGGCATTTATGCTAATTGACAACGAGGTCATGTCATTAGTTGAATGACATGATAGACAAACATTCGACAGTTATATCTTAATGAGATATAGTTACAAAGTTCACCATTGATGATAAACACAAAGAACCTCGCAACCTAATCCTTTGACTATGAGGTAATGCAAATCACCGTTCTGGAGGAAGCTTAGATGGTTATCAAGTATCATCTCATAAAAGGGTGATCAAAAAGGTGCCACTCAGGTTTTCCAAAGGGACACATAGAGGAGTACATATCAAGACCAGAATTTGTCTAATCCATGCAACGGATAGATACATGTGGCCATATCAGTGACATTGCATTTATGAAGCTTGCAAAGCATGTGACTTGGTCACGGAATGCAACGACATGAGAACGAGTAAACAAGTTCATCGGTAACGAGACCGAACTAAGGTATGGGGATATTGAAGATCATGTCTCGGATGAATTAGGTATCAAATGACAAAGGGAACAGGGAACGACTATCTCACTGTTTGAGCGATTATATTCGTGAAACACACGGGGGTCACATGGCCATCCATGTCCCTCTGTTGATCATTGATGTGAGAGTAGTCTCGATCATGTCCGAAGTGTTTCTGAACCGAAGGATGTCACGCTTACGGGTGGGGACGCTTAGGGTAGATGAGGTATCGTAGGAGAAATAGAGATAGAAAAACCGAAATAGTTTCGGATAACATCCGATGGAGATCAGAAGGGGTCCGGAAGGTGTTCCGGAGTGAAGGAATAAGATAGTATGAGTATTTGAATGTTAATTAGAGAATTAATATTAAATACATATTTTATTTTATTATTAAAGGCAACCCAATGCTAACGGGCCTCACCCGAAAGGGGGGGCAAGAGGTAAGGCGCCTAGGGAGAGGGGACCAGCCAGCCTGGGCTCAACGGGCCGCCCTAGTGGGGCCCACCTAGGGCCGGCAGATGCACCTAGGTGGCCGACGGGTGTGGGGATTAGTCCCACACCGCCTGGCCCCTGGTTTTTGCGCCCCCTCCCACTATATACAGGGGTCTCCCCTCCCCCTTTGGGATCATCCCATTCCCTCTCATTCTCTCTCTCTCATCCATTGAGGACTTCTCCGGAATATTGGAGAGGACCTCGTGGATCGTGAGTTCTCCACCTTCACACTACCGTCATGTGATCAGCGATCCATCCTCTACTTCTTTTGCTACTCGGCTGGATCGGAGTCCGGTAGACATCACCTACATCGGATGTGTGACGAACTTCAGAGGCACCACATTTGAGGTGCTGCTCGTCTTCATAAATATACGCCTTTCTGCGTAAGGCATGCCTCGGTCTTCAAAGGTATGAATACCGTCTCTCTCTTCCATTACTTATGTCTACATAGTATAGATCCTGCTATTAGTGTTCGTGTAGATAGATTTTTTTTGTTTTTTGCTACGGAACCTGACATGGGTATACCCTGCAGGTACTCGAGTTTGGTATATACGGGCTGAATACGGCGGAAGCCCACGGCGTTGCAAGGCTCAAATGGGGAACTCGAGTAACCTATGGACTCTCGATTGCTTGCGGAACAAGAAGAAGCTAAAGATAGAAAGTTTAAAGAGAAAAACCCTAACTTGTAACCGACTCGACTTGCTACCTGAGACCTAGCCTATCTATATAAAGGCTAGGAGGGGGAGGCGAGGAGGACACACGCAACCCTAGTTTCCATAACCCTCGCCAGATTGCATCTGCGCACCATTGTAATCCTCGATTCCTTTGATAATTCCACGAGCAGACAAGCAGGAGTAGGGACCTCTATGAGGCCTGAACCTGGGTAAATCTTCGAGTCCCCTGTGTGCTTGTGTGCTAGCCGATTGATGCTTCTAGCGCTCCCTCCTTTTCCAAAACCCAAGTCCATAACAATGAGCATTGATGAGTTAAACCCTCGTTAATCGGCGCCGTCTGTGGGAATTGGGAGTGCTGATGTTGCGGCTTCTTCGGCCCCATCAACTGCGATCTACAACTCCGCAACAACGGAGATTCGCCAGCTCTTCGGCGCGTTCGACTTCACCGTCCACACGCCGGCCACTCGCCCGGTTTTCGAGTCCATAGGCGATGGAATCAGCCTGGCGATCGGGAGCTTCCGCTTCCAAGTTGGTCAGATGGGCACGCTTCGCATGCCCGACGAGCCGACAATACCATTGATTGCTCCAACATCATGGTTTCCTCCGCCAATCGACACCCTCAGTGAACTCAATGCCTCAAGAACAGTCGAGAACGCGGCCAACAACAGCAGTCGTGAATCCGATCTAGGCGATCTAGCAACTGAAGACGGAGCCTATGGCTCCGGATCTGAAAGTTGCGGGAGCAGCAGCTTCCCCAACCACTTCATGTGCGCCGTCATCAACGCGGGCGACTCCTTCACCAATCGCGACAAAACGGGCAACATAGGCAATGGAACCGATCCGCCAAACGGTGGCATACCCAATGGAGGACCACCGCCAAACAGCGGCCCCACTAACGGCGCCCCCGTCAACAATGGAGGGGCAGTCGAACCTCCAACTATGATAAACGAGCAAACTGGTGAACGCATCGTGATCAGGCTCAATGACCTCGAGTGGGCTCGTTACCGAGAAGCCCTACGAGGCCACCCTCTACCCTTCGGATCCCCGCAAGTACTGCTGATGGGTTACCATTGGCTCCTGAAGGAGGAGTACAAACGCCAACTACAAACAATCGCGCAACTCGAGGCGCGTAAAAAGGCGGCAGATGAGTCAAGCCTCCGACGAGCTGGGCTCTCCTCCCACGGAGGATCCTCCTCCAAGTGCAACGAGTACATCGCTAACAAGAGGCGATCTCGACTGGCCCATCTCACTGAACAGGAGCGTGTAGAATCCACAAAAGTCCTCGACTTCGGCTCCATGACGGTGGATACGCGTGGCAACATGCTCCCAAAAACGCCGCAAGCTGCGGTAACGGCGACCACTATGTACCTCCTCAACAACCAGCCGCCAGCTGGAGACCCTCGAGCTGCCATGCACCGATCTACGATCACAGGCTTGGGGGTAATCGAGGCCGCCTTTGACAAAGAGCCGATACCGGAGCCGAAGAAAGGCAAGGCTCTGGCAAAACGCTACTCCTCGCCTTCATCTAGCGATGACAGTCACGATCTGTCTCGACATCGCCTCTCCCGGCGACACGACCACGACTACGACGCGCGCGATGACCTCACGCAACGCAAGATCGACAAATCAAGGGCGCAACATGCCCGATTGACTAACTCAGAAGACGAAGATGTGGAGCTCTGCGGCGCTAGATGCTTCAGCAGGGACATCAGGCAAAAGCGAATGCCCAAGGGGTTTAAGCTCCCATCAGAGAACCCGAAATTTGATGGTCTGCAGGACCCGAAAATCTGGCTAGAGGACCATATCTCCTCCGTTCTGCTCCACGCGGGAGTTGAAGCACGGCTATGCAATGCCTGCAGCTACAACTACAGGGCGCCGCCCAAGCATGGCTCAAAAACCTCCCATGTGGATCCATTCGCCAGTTGGGAAGAGCTGGTCTATAGCTTTGTGCGCAACTTCAAGGGCACCTACAAAAGGCCCGCGTCAATCGAAGAGCTGAGGTGCTGCCAGCAAAGGTCGGGTGAATCACTGTGCTCGTACATCCAGAGGTGGTCCATCATCAAGAACTCCGTAGAAAATATCTCGAAAGACCGCGCAATCGATGCATTCAACGGCGGCGTTCGCCACATATAGCTCAGGGAGGAGCTGGGCCGCTCGAAGCCCAAAACCATCAACCACCTGATGGAAATTGCGAATCGGTGGGCTGATGGAGAAGATTCGGTGAAGAATCGCGTTCACTTCGACAAGGAAGCATAACTCGAGCGCAGACGCGACCGCCGAAGCAAACGTCGAATGTGCATCTACGATGACCGCGATGACGTCAACATGGTCACAACCGGCTTCACCGACAGACGCGACGACAAACGCAACAGCGGCTACCGTAGTGGTGGGTACCGCGACTCCGGGAAAACCACGCAAGTATGGCAGCGCCGCACGCGCGATGAGGCGGCCGCCACATCCATTAAAGACAAGCTTTCTGGGCCATGCACCGTGCACTTCTACATCGCCAAGCATTATGGCAAAAAGAAATCTAGCCACCTCCTCAAAGACTGCCGCGAGTTCCTCAAACTCCACGAGGGCCTGGCTCGGATGAATCGCGACGCAGTCAATAGGGGCTACGGAGCCGCCCCAGGCGCTATGGCACATGGAGCTCCTCCACCACCACCCGGACCACCACCAAACGCAGCTACGCCCGACTAGCATCACGGAGGCGAGCCGTACCCACGGGCCATGGGCACCATGATGATCCAAAAGGGTCGCCGCTCAAACCGGGCACAAAAGGCCATCACTCGCCAAGTCAATCTGGTGAAAAACTCGCCACCATCCACCACTGAGTACCTCAGTGGAAGCGACTCCTGCATCACCTTCGACAAGCACGACCATCCGCGCCAAGTACCTCGTCCAGGCCACTGTCCCCTCATACTCGAGGCACAAATTGGAGGTTTCGACATGAGCCGCGTCTTCATGGACGGCGGAAGCGGCATCAACCTTGTGTTCGTGAGTACCTTGTGATCAATGAGGATCCCTCTGACCTGCCTAGAGGCCTCGGACACAACATTCCATGGCATCGTCCTAGGCAAAGGCGTATATCCCCTTGGCAAAATCAACATCGACGTCATCTTTGGCACACCAAAAACTTTCGACGCGAACACATCGACTTTGAAGTCGTCGACTGGCCCTCACAGTACCACTGCATCCTCGGATGTGTCGCGTTCGCTAAGTTCATGGCAGTGCCGCACTACGCCTATCTGCAGATGAAAATGCTAGGTCTTAATGGCGTCATCACAATCAACGGGAGCTTCGAGAGGTCCGATAGTTGCGACAGGGAGTTCAACAGAATTTCCCAGTCCTTCGGCATGCAGGAAGAACTCGCGAGATTAAAGGAGTCAACAGACAACAGTCTGCCTCCCCTGAGCCAGCCAAGTTCACCCGACCTATCCTTCGACTCATCGGTGCACACGAATAAAGTGCAAGTCCACCCATCGGATCCCGCCAAGACGACCCTCATCGCCAACAACTTGAGTCCCACATAGGAACTCGCGCTCGTAGAATTCCTCTGTGAGCACTGGGAAATCTTCGCCTGGTGTCTAGCGGACATGCCAGGAGTTCCTAGGGAATTCGCCGAGCACGCACTCAATGTCAACCCAGACGCAAGGCCAGTCAAACAAACAATTTGGCGGCTGTCTAAACCAAGAGCAAAGGCAGTCGGAATGGAGATCAATAGACTCCTCGACGCTAAATTCATACACGAGATCAAGGAAAGCACTTGGCTCTCCAACAAGGTGCTAGTACCAAAAAATGACACGGATATACTGCGGATGTGCGTGGACTTCACCTCTCTGAATAAGCACTGCCCAAAGGACCACTTCCCGCTACCACGAATCGACCAGATCATCGACTCCACCGCGGGATGTGAGCGCCTCTGTTTCCTTGATGCCTACTCAGGCTACAATCAAATTCGAATGAAGGAGGAGGATCAAGATAAAACAGCGTTTACAACGCCTTTCGGTGTGTTCTGTTATAACACAGTGCCCTTCGGGCTAAAAAACGCAGGAGCCACCTACCAGCGGTGCATGCAGGCTTGCGTCAAAGACCAACTTGGTCGCAACATCCAAGTCTATGTTGACGACATCATAATCAAGACCAAAGAGGAAGCTTCGCTAATCGACGATTTACAGGAAACCTTCGCCAACCTCGACCACTACCGGATTAAGCTCAATCCGTACAAGTGCGCCTTCGGCGTACCATCTGGGAAATTACTCGGGTATCTCATCTCTGCGAGAGGAATTGAGGCGAACCCGAAGAAAATAAAATCCATACTGGCCATGGAGAAGCCGAAGAACATAAGAGGCGTCCAGCAGCTAGCTGGGCGAATCGTGGTGCTCAGTCGATTCATCAGTCGTATGGGCGAAAAGGCACTACCCTTCTACCAACTTCTCTGCAAAGCTGACAAGTTCGAGTGGACCAATGAGGCACAAGAAGCATTCGAAGACCTCAAACGCCTACTATCCACCTCGCCAGTACTGGTGACCCCATGCGAAAGGGAACCATTGCTACTATACATCTCTGCCACCAACCAGGTGGTCAGCATAGTGCTCGTAGTAGAACGAGCTGAGGAAAACAAGGTCCACGGGGTACAACGCCTAGTCTACTACCTCAGCGAGGTACTCACGCCAACAAAGCAGCGGTACCCGCACTACCATAAGCTGGCGTACGACGTCTTCATGACAGCCCGGCGACTGCGCCACTACTTCTAGGAACACCAAATCGTGGTAGTCAACGACGCCCCGCTTGGGCATATCCTCAACAATCTCGACGCCACCGGACGAGTCACGCTTTGGGGAATCGAACTATCTCCACGAGACATTACATATGAAAAATGTGACGCAATCAAGTCGCCAGTTCTCCTTCCTCGTGTACTGGATGGAGAACCAGCTCCCTGAAAAACCAGATATGTCCTACCTTTGGACAATGCACTTCGATGGATCCAAGCGAAAGGATGGAGCTGGCGCATGTGTCATACTGACATCGCCCGAGGGAGACAAGCTGAAGTATATTCTGCGAATGCAGTTCACTGCCTCCAACAATGAAGCTGAATACGAGGCCCTGCTGCACGGGATGAGGATGGAAAAAGCTTGTGGCGCCAAAAGGCTCATAATATACGGCGACTCCAAGCTGGTCATCAACCAGACAATGCAGGAATGCGATGCACTGAACGACAATATGATCGCCTACCGCGACCTCTACGACACACTCGAAGGGGACTTCGACGGTTGCGAGCTGCAGCACATAGGCCGCGAAAGCAATGAAGAGGCGGACACACTCGCCAACATTGGCTCTACCTGCGCCCCTGTACCACCTGGGGTATTTCTCGAGCGCATCTGCGAATGCTCCATCAAGCCAAAGGCCACAGAGAAGAAAACAAGCGCAACAACGGACTGGGGGGCTGCGCCGCCCAATGAGCCAATGGCACTCGACAACTTGGAGCTGGACACAGGACTCGAAGGACCAACGAGCGTCATGATGATCGAGCCATCCTGGACTCAACCGTACATCACGTACCTTCTCAGCAAAAGGCTACCAGATGACCCGACCGATGCATGGCACATTGCACGGCGATCCAAGGCATTCGCTGTTATCAACGGAGAACTGTACAAGCGCAGCATCACAGGAGTACTCCAACGATGCGTCTCCAACGCTGATGGAAGGGCTGTTCTCCTCGACATCCATGAAGGGACTTGCGGGCACCACGCTGGCAGTCGAGACCTCGTCGCCAAAGCTCTACGTCCATGTGTGACGCCAAGGACATCGTCCAAAAATGCAACGCTTGCCAGCGATTCACGGACAAGCCACACGCACCTGGTGCGGAGCTCCGGCCAATTCCATTGGCCCGGCCCTTCGCGCAATGGGGACTCGACATGGTTGGCAAGCTCCCAAAGTCTTCACAAGGAGGCTATGTCTACCTTCTGGTCGCAGTCGACAAATTCACCAAGTGGATAGAGGCCATGCTAGTGACTAATTAGTCAGGATACAACATAGTCAAGTTATTCGAGTCCATCGTGTATCGCTTCGGAGTACCACACAGAATCATCACGGACAATGGGGCGAACTTCACATCTAAGGAGTTCCAAGAATTCTGCGAGAATCTGGGAATCAATGTCAGCTATGCCTCCGTGGCACATCCACAGACCAACGGTCAGGTCGAAAAAGCCAACGGGCTCATCTGTGGCGACATCAAGAAGCGACTCCTCAGGCCACTCGAACAGGCCGCGGGCTGCTGGCCATACGAGCTTCAATTAGTACTCTGGAGCGTATGCACAACTCCAAACAACGCCACAGGGTACACCCTATTCTTCATGGTGCACGGAGCTGAGGCGGTGCTACCCGCAGAGGTACGATACAAAGCACCACGAGTGGTTGCTTACAGCGAGCAGGAGTCAACTCTTGCACTCGAAGCCTCCGTCGACCTCCTTGACGAGGCGCGGGAAATCGCCGCAGAAAGATCAACGATCTACCAGTGTAACTCTTGCCAACTACAATGAAGGCTACGCCCCAAGTCCTTCGTCGAGGGTGACTTGGTCCTGCGACTGAAACAACAAGGGCATCTCAAACTCGAGTCCCCCTAGGAGGGACCATACGTGATTACAGAAGTAATCCTAGGTGGCGCCTATCGCCTTAAAGATTTCGAGACAGGAGTCGCATACTCCAACCCCTGGAATGTCGCGCAGCTGCGGCGCTTCTACCCTTAGTCGTCTTTTACTTTTACATTGCAAATAAGGCTACTCAGCCAAGACTACTTAGCCACACATTGTACCCCGTACTATTTTGAGAATAAATAAAGCTAAGTGCCCCAAAACTCCGTGTTCCTTTTATTTTTGCAAATTATCCACTCGGGGGCTGCGCCACCCTATACACATCTGTTCTACGAACTAACGCGATATCCTGAGTAGCTGACGTACCAATCGAAACCCTTGACAAGCACCAACCCAGTTGCAACGCACCTGACAGGTTGTCAAGGTGCTGAGATAAACACAAGTCAGGCTAACGAAAAGGAATCGCATAGTGCAACGCACTCGCAAAACATACACGCTAACAAGCTCCATATACATCAATGTCAATCAAGTATACACAACATATATATATATATATGAACTTTACAACACTGGTGCAACTGTGTGCAGGATACAAACTAAACTACTGCTGCAACAAAGGAACGTTGCTCTGCTCCTCGAAGAAGTCGACGAACTCCTCCACCGGACGATCCACCGCCTGGTAGTGAAGAACCATGTTCCAAGTCGATCCTGCTGACGGCACTGGCGGTCTGGCCGCAATTGCTGCAACATCCACATCAGGCCTGTGTAGTCGCACCAGCGACAGAGCAGCCTTGGCACCAGCCACTAACTGTTGCCGTACACACTCGCGGACTGCACTCAAGTCCTGGAATTTGGCAAGAAGGGCCAGCAGGCTCGATGGAACGACGTCTAGCGGGAACATCGTCTGATAAATATTCTTCAAGCAGGATTGCGACTTCTTCAGGAAGTGAAGCACTCGTGAAGCACGATCCTGCAGGGTCGCAAGTGCGATTGCACGATCATGATCCACCCAGAAATATCCACTCGCCTGAAGCTGCTCTTGGGTCAGATCATTCATACGAATGGCAATCCTGTCCTTCTCATCATGTGGATGGCGTGCACTGCCAACTATACCAAACAAAGGAAAAATTATGAAGACAACGAACCATTGCGGGTGACTACAAGAAAAAGATAAGGAAGAAGAAAACTAACACTTGAATTCGTCGCCCAGCTGCGTCACCTCCCCTAGCAGATATTGCTCTCAGGCGATGGCCTTCTCCGCCCTCGACTTCCATACGTCCGCATTACCACGGAGTACAGGAAGTTCACGCTCCAACTGTTTCACGCGGTCACGGAGTCACGAGAGCAAGGACAGTTCATCTACCCTTGAGTGTGACTGCGCTAAAGTATCATCAGCGGATGGCATATTCCGAGGTTCACTCGAAGGACCACTCGATGTGCCCTATAACAAGCCAAGCAAGAGATATTAAGAAGACTAAGGCGATGCGCAGACAAAAGACTCTAGTGCATTCAAGCATAATAAAGTATCAACAGATACACTCGCCAAAAGGCATGTTCCAGACAAAAGAAACAAACTATTCAACTATTACAAACACAACTACTGAGAAGCAACTGGTTTCTTTGACTTGGACTTTGGTTTTGGGGGCCTCATCAAGTCTGTGGCGGTATCAGACGCCACAGACTTCCCACCGTCCCCTGATGCCGCAGCCTTCGCCGCCCTCTTGGCTCGCTGCAGTTCCTCAGAATACTTTGCAACTGTATTGATCAGCTGTGGCCCGTACTTGCCACAGGCAGCTGCGAAAGGAGCAAAGACTACCTGTTGGCCATCCGCACTGACATGCATCACCTTGGAGACCGCTGCAGGATCAACCTCGACTCCATGGGCTTGAACCATCACGAGTGACATTGAAGCGCCAGCCGCACGGAGTGAGTTCTTGAAGCCCGCAAGAATGCCTCCAGCAAGGGACTCCACCAGCTCATCCATATTCTCGATCAACTTAGGCTTGGGCATCAGCTCCTCCCGGAGGTGACTGAGCACGCCCTTGGCCTTGGTGAGCGTCCCCTGAATGCCAGCGCTGCGATCTTCGACTACCGAAATGGCACCCGCCAGGGCATCATCACGACGGAGTGCCTAGGGGTCGAAGCTCAGACCGCTGGCATCTACACAAGAATCAAGCATTGGCACAGCACATCAAAAAATTCGAAAGAAGGGACACAACAAAAATCTAGACAAGGGAATACCTGAGAGAGCCTTGGCAATCGAGAAAAGTTGTTCTTCGAACAACTTCTCCCTAGCTGCGATGGAGGCACGCAGATCCTCTTCGTGTTTCCGCAATTCGTCCGGTGCTGCGATTGCCTCATCGTGACTCTTCACCGCCGCGCCGAGCGTTTTCTCGAGGGAAGCAGCGTAACGAAGGAGTGCATTATGCTCAGCTGTGACACAAGCAAAGATAGACCATCAATCGAATATAATGCAAGGATGAAGAAGGAGAAGTCAAAACACTCACTTTCAACCGCGCGATGGCGATTGTCCAGCATCGCATGCTGACGACCCATCGCAAGCACCTGCTCTGCCAGGCGAGCGGCTTCCTTCACAATAAGCTGCGACAAAAGAAACAGTAAAGGATCAGCAGATGGTATAGATGAAAAAACTCGACTGCAAAATCAGAAGAAGAAACACTACACATACATGATCCTCCAATGACTCCCAAGTCGAGGGACGCATAGACATCCAGATAACCATCTGGTGCTCCACATCGTGTGGAGAACTTGATGAATTATGCCCGGAGTGGGCCGCCAATGGAGGAGAAGGGGCGCGCTCAGCCACTTTCTTGGCTTTGGAGGTCATGACTCTAGATTCTTCAAAAATTGGATGTCACCAGAAGATGATGACGCCGGCTGACTGTAGAACAAAACCAACATCAAGAAAAAGCAACTCCAAAGAAGAACCAAAAGGAAGACTCGTATACTTACCCATCAAACTTGTCAAAATCAAAGGTTTGATCCCCCGACTCTGACAACGATTCCTTCGGCAGTCGCATCTTCTTGCGAGAAGATGGCGCCACGACGCTCACAGGAACGGCAGGTATCGGCGACTCTGCACCTGCAGCTGCACCTTTCGGAGTCGAAGGAGACGATGCATCTGAATCCTCGCAGTGGGAACATTTGCGAGTGTCCAGACTACTCGACTCGGGGGCTTCCTCCTCCACATCAGATGGGACGGTCGACTCCAACTCGTCCTCCTCCAACGCTTCACGAGGAATAACCCCCTCAGGAAGAGGGGGCATACAGGGTGGTACACTCCAATCCTGCATACAAAAAACAAGTTAGTACAAGTCAAGACAAGAGAAGCATTCGACAAATAAAGCTACTTCGTAGCACAACCGTACCTCAGGAGGAGGATTAGCAGCATCGAAGGGAGGCACGACTGGTTCACTGGGGAGCACATCCTTGGCGGTGTACTTGGTGACCAATCGCACCCTTTTATCCACCTCACTCGCGGAAATGTCATCGGCAGATACGCGAGTGACATCGTCCGCGCCAGCCCACTGGAACATAGGGTGGACTCTGGTCTGCAGGGGATGGACGCGACGGTGCAACCACGTGCGAATGAGGGAGCAGCCTCCCTCTTATTTACCCATGCGGATCTCGAGGTCGCAGACGTGCTCGTACAACACATCTGTCTCCGTGGACTCGCCGGGCATCACTAAGTTCTTCCAGGAGTTCCTCCTCTTGCACGACATTGCAGGATCAAAGGACACGAGTCCAAAGTGGTCTCCGTTGGCCTTCTGGTCGCGGATGTAGAACCACTTGTCCCTCTACCCTTGGACGGACGCCATGAGTTTGATGTCGAAGTACGTGGCGGAGGAGTCGACGTGGATACCGCAGCCGCCTACATCATAGACTACGGAGCCAGATGCCGACTGGTGCTTCATCTTGAAGAGACGTTTGAAGAGACTGATGTGCGGCTCGATTCTGAGCTAGCACTCGCAAAGAGTAATGTAGCAAGCTACATGGAGGATGGAGTTGGGGGACAACTGATGCAGCTGGAGCCCATAGAAACAGAGAAGGCCCCTGAAGAAAGGATGCAGGGGCAACGAGAGACCACGGATGATGAACGCTAGGAATATCACCTGAAAACCTGCAGGAGGAGAAGGATTACCTCACCACTAGGGACACGCGCGTCAGCAACTGCGGAAGATAGAACTCCGTCTTGGCGTAGGAGACGGAGCTTAGAAGACTTGATCACGGATGCGCACCACACGCCATTGGTGACGCGAGTGCCCGTGCCCTTCTTTTTATCGACGGCGGTGGCACTGGTGCCCGCAGCAGCGGAGCTGCCCTTTTTCTTGGCAGCAACAGTGGCGGCGATGGATTCATCCATGGCACCTCCTTTCTTCTTCCCCATCCTGCGATGGCGATGCGACCGGAGGAAGTAACTAGGGAATACGCGGAGTTGGTCCAGTGCCGCGAGGAAGATGAAGTGTAGGAAGCAGAGGAGCAGCAGCAATGGCGACGGAGGCAAAGGCAGAGAAAAGAGCAGATGGGAAAAATTACCGTCGCAGCACTGCTACTTAACCCCCTGGAAGATGCAATCCAACGGCTAGGAAAAACCCTATCAGATGCGTGGCGTTCATCATTATCGACACATGGAGGACCCGAAGCGTGAACCGTCCCTCACTACCCCCATTACGCGTGGAAATCGAGGAGGCACAGTTAAAACAAAGATTACGCACGCCCGGTCAAGTCAGAGTCAGAAAATGGGACCCACCACTCGTCACGTCTCGTCAAACCCGCGTGCACGCGGGCAACTGAGGTCATCACATCGTCAGCACTGATGTCACCCAAAATTGAGCAGAAGAAGACTTCGATTACTTTAGTCCTTGCTCGAGTCTTTGACTCCACCAAGCACTCGGGGGCTACTCCCATAGGGAGCGCTGGTCGCGCACCCTACGATTTTTTCTTTTTCTCTTCTACAGGAACATGGAAATTCAAAGCATACCCAATCACTCGAATCCATGATTCAACTATGGACATGTGTTACTCCCATAGGGAGCGCTGACAATAAATTCGACTGAAACAAGCAAAGAAAAGACGATGGCAGTCGCAAAAGTTCTTTAGTCCCTGCCTGAGTCTTTGACTCAACCAGGCACTCGGGGGCTACTCCCATAGGGAGCGCTGGTCGTGCACCCTATGATTATTTATCATATTGTGTGTCGATAACATCCACACTCGAAGCTTATGGCGACACCGCCTCATGATGTTCCCTACAAAGATACTGCGTCTCCTGGGTCACCCGAATCATTTATGCGATGACAAAATTCGAATGCCGCGCTTGCAGCGTGAATATAAGACCTGAATAAGGCCTGGCAACGCATCCACTGCGCACTACCAGAAATATATTCGTGCGCAACAGGTACGATGAACATGCCTTGACGGATGCATCGAGTGCTCACACCCATATACTGGAATTCGACTCCTGTAAGACCTCCGCGGCTTGAGTCGAATTACACCAGCACTTTCCCGAATTCGAGTTTGGGGACTCGAGTTCGAGTAGATTGCGTTGCTTTACCCTAAGGTAGTTAACTGATACGATACATCGGTCAAATCAGGCACACACATCAAACAATCCCTATGACACAAACAGAGCACTCGAAAAAAAATACTCAGTCATGCACTCGAAAGGCTTCATAAAGTCCCCAGTCGAATCTGCGATTACACTGGACACTCGGGGGCTACTGACATGGGTATACCCTGCAGGTACTCGAGTTCGGTATATACGGTCTAAATACGGTGGAAGCCCATGGCGTTGCCAAGGCCCAAATGGGGAACTCGAGTAACCTACGGACTCTCCATTGCTTGCGGAACAAGAAGAAGCTAAAGGTAGAAAGTTTAAAGAGAAAAACCCTAACTTGTAACTGACTCGACTTGCTATCTGAGACCTAGACTATCTATATAAAGGCTAGGAGGGGGCGGCGAGGAGGACACACGCAACCCTAGTTTCCACAACCCTCGCCAGATTGCATCTGCGCACCATTGTAATCCTCGATTCCTTTGATAATTCCACGAGCAGACAAGTAGGAGTAGGGACCTCTACAAGGCCTAGACCTGGGTAAATCTTCGAGTCCCCTGTGTGCTTGTTTTCTAGCCGATTGATGCTTCCAGCGCTCCCTCCTTCTCCAAAACCCAAGTCCATAACAACGGGCATTGATGAGTTAAACCCTCGTCAGAACCCTTCAGTGGTGTCAGAGCGGGTTTATGGGTAAACATGTCGTACGGATAGAACACATAGCAATATGTGGGCATTTATTTTCTAGTTGCTACCCCCTTTTATGTTCTTGTTTATATCACGACACTGTTTGATGAAGAGGCCCCCAACCGACCTCACGTGGTGATTCACGACACTAGTCCACGAATCAAAGTAGATTAAGGGGGTGTTTGTCTATCTATAGTAGTTGATATGGCATCAACATTGGAGGGCCCTAAAAAGGGAAGAAGAACGACAATCATTGAAGCCATGTTGTGGCTCCACGTTCGTAGGTGGGAAGGGGTTCTACCATGAAATCCCTAAAGCCGCGTAAAACTTGCAATAGATAATAAAGAGGCGTCTATTTTTATTATTGCATAGGGGCATGTGTTAATACCTGGCAATGACGAGTTTGTGAAACTTTCATTGAAGCTATTGATGATGATTAATATGCTATAACCACATCATAACACTTTACTTTATGAAGTATTACTTATTGTGCTAGTATAATTATATATACATTCGATGGTAGCATAATAAGATAATCCCTCACAGTATTCCAGTTATCGTATTCCCCTTGTGTGTGCACCACCAAGAAATTTCTTTGGTATGAGGCAGGCCGTGATGATCGGGTGTCAGACATATCTACGTTCGCATACAATGGGTGTAAGCCATGTTGCACTGCGAATACACACAAGTTAGAACTGGCGAGCCTAGCATGTACATACATGGCCTTGGAATACAAGAGACTGAAAGGTCAAGCATGAATCACATGGTTGATGTGATCGACATTAGGGAATGTCCACCTTTAATACTGCACTGATATCCGTGATGATCGGGGGAGGTGCATGGGATTGGGATCATGTGATCACTAAACGAGTGGAGGGATGTTCGTTTGAGTGGGAGTTCTTTTGTTTTAAGTAATTAAAACTTGAACTCATTATTATGAACATGGTCTAAACACTTTGCAAATCCATTGTAGATGTCTCGTCCACCCACCTTCAACCTTAGCACTTTCCTCGAGAAGGACAAGCTGAAAACTGATGGAACCAACTTCACCGCATGGTTCCGCAATCTTAGGATCCTCCTAGTCCCCTACAAGTTGACTTATGTCATCGAGGCTGAGCTTGAAGGGAATATGCCCGAGAGGCAATAATAAAGTGGTTATTATCTTATTCCTTGTTTATGATAAATGTTTATTTTGCATGCTATAATTGTATTAATTTGGAAACGTTAATACATGTGTGTTTAATAAACAAAAGGGAAAGTTCCTAGTTATGCCTCTCTTATAAACTAGCTCATTGATTAACAAGATGATCAAGGTTTCCTGATCATGGACATTGGATGTTGTTAATAACGACGTCACAACATTAGTGGAATGATGTGATGAACATTCATCTGAAATATAGCATTAGGATCAAAGTCATTGTGTTTATATTGCTATAACAACATACGAAGTAATCCTAGTCCTTAGACCATGAGATCATGTCAATCACTAACACTGGAAGAGTATCTTGATAACATCAAACCTCACACCATGAAAGGGTGATTATAAAGGTGGGTTTAGTGCTACGAAAGTGTTATGTAGAGGCTCATGGATCAAGAGTGGGATTTGTCCATCCCGATGATGGATAGATATACTCTGGGCCCTCTCGGTGATATCACATTGAGAATAGATTGCAAGCAAGTGATGTGATCACTAGAATGTTATATCACGGGAACAAGAAAAGAGTGCATGTCGGTAACGAGATCAAACTAGGTATGGAGATACCGATGATCGAATCTCGGACATGTAATATATCGTGAGACAAAGGGATTTAGTTACTAGCGTTCAAGGTTCTCACGATCACAGAAGTCATCGTTGAATGTGTAGGAGTCAGTATGGATCTCCAGGTCCTGCTTCTGATTACTGATCTGAGAGGGGTCTCGATTATGTCTGCATTATTCGCGAACCGTAGGGTGACACACTTAAGGGATACCGACACCATTTGGAGCAAATATGTTTTGGATAAAGATTTAAGAAAGTGCTAGGATTATTTCAATAGACACTAAAACTGTTTTAGATGAAATTGCTGGAATTGGTTCTACATGTAATATTGAAATGTTGCAGGGGGTTTTATGTGAATGTTTGTTAATTAAAGTAATTAGCAAAATTCTGAATAAAATTAATAGAAGAGTTTTATTAAATGAGAGAGCATTAAATTTGGAGAAATTTAATGCATTTAAAGTGGAGACTTTAAAGAGGAATGTTAAGGGGCAAATTTATGTGGAGGGAGTTACTACCACATGAATGAGGAGGTGAAGGGTCACCCCTTGAGTGCCGGCCATGGGGAGGGCACCCCCTCCTCCTATAAAAGGCCACCCTCACACCCCTTCTTCCTCACACCTCCTTGTGAAGGATCTCTCTCCCCCTCTAGTATTTCCCCCATGGTCTTGGATTAGCGAGACACATGTTCCCGGTGGCTTTATCTAAAAAGGAGTTGCTGCTTTTGCTGCTTTGCTGGAGCGAGGGATGGAGGTTGTCGGGGTACCGGACGTGTGTGCGATCACGGATGCATCGCTTCTTTGCGGTGCTGGACTTGCTGGAGCTGGATCTGATGGACGTGCTGGAGCTAGACCCACTGGACTTCATCATGATCTTGAGATCGCCAAGTGTACGACTACATCATCCACGAGTTCCGTCTTGTTAACAAAGCTTTGTTGTGTTTGAGGGTATGTTCTCTATGGATGTATATCCACCCGTTGCTTGTATCTAATAGATAGATCTTGGCATATAATAGTTTGCATTGTAGGAATTTTTTTGTTTTCTATGTTGCGAACCCTTCAGTGGTATCAGAGCCTGATCTATGCGTAGGTGCTTTGCACGAGTAGAACACATAAGAGTATGTGGGCGGTGATGATCATGTTATTGCTTCTTATATGTACTTTGGATATTGGTGGCATAGTGGGATGAAGCGGCCCGGACCAACCTTACATGTCATCGCACATGAGACCGGTTCCACGATTGACATGCAACTAGTTTTGCATAAGTGGCTGGCGGGTGTCTATCTCTCCTACTATAGTCAATATCTGATTTACAACAAGTTGCTAATAATTTGGTTATCATCGTTGTGGTTCCATGTTCGTAGGTAAGAACGGTTCTATCTTTGAAAGCCCTAAGCCACGTAAAAACTTGCAATTGAGAAATTAGAGGCGTCTAGTTTAGATCGTTGCTAGGCTAGTGTCATGATATGGTAATGTTGTAAGTTGATGTATGGTAGATACTCTTACAACACACTTAACGTGTAAGTTCCATAGACCTTGACCTTACACACAAAGGAATGATAGAGATCATACCACGATGCATATGATAGTGATCAAATGCAAGAACCATATCATTTCACTTCACACATATGATGTTCGCATCTTATATTGCTAGTTTGGTGTTTTAGTAGCATTATAAGATGATCCCTCATTTAAATATCAAGAAAAAAATGTGTTGTTCCTTAAGTATGCATCATTTATGATTTGCCGCTTCAAGACATCATCTGATGATCGGGTGTACTTGAATCCACGATCATATTTCGGGTGTAAGACAGTTTTACACACGTGAGTACTAAGGTTCTTACTTGGCGAGCCTAGCATGTACAGACATGGCCTCGGAACACGGACCGAAAGGTTAAGCATGAGTCATATAGTTTATGTGATGCCCATATTGATGCTCGCCTTTGAAACTACACCGACTCACATGATGATCAGACTTGGTGTAGTGGATTTGGTTCATGTAATCACCAAAAGGGCACGGGGGATGTCATTTTTGAGTGGGAGTTCATTTCTAATTTGGATTAGTCAAACCAAATTTGTCATAAACTAAATCAAAGTGAATTTGCATAATTTGTTGTAGTCATTGGCATTTATTTACTACCTTATGCTTAGTTTTAATTGAGATAACAGAACTATAGAATTCTGGATATTTACTTTACGAACTGGTATCGTATTGTTTTGAATGTCAATATAAAGTTTAGAAGTCCTATTGCAAACTTTCAGCAAACTCTATTTACTCCATGAAGTTTAATAAGTAGTATTAAATCAAGAGTAAGAATTCCAATGTTAGTATCTAAAGTATCATGTTTGCCTCCATGATTCTTGATATTCAAAAGTTGTTTTAATATCGAGGTTATCTAGGAGCTGAAATAATTGTTTCAGAAACCATCATGTGTGAAAGATATTGTGATATCTGAAACAAAGTTTATGGTTGTAATATGATAGAGTATAATTTAACAAAATACACGTTCTCATATTGTATGAGAATTTGTGAAGGTTGGAGACGCTAGGCGTCCTAATCTACCAAAAAGGTTTTGGGAACTAATATTATACTCACGATTCGTCCTTATAGGCTATAGTAGCTTGATCATGAAAGTTTTCATGATAAGGATGAATAGAAGATGTAAGTAAAATGTTTACTACACTAAAAGATTACTAAAGAATGGATTTTTGAAAGAATGCCAAACATTTGATGATGGTGATCCACTTCAAAGTGCAAGTCCAAAGGTATTAGTATTTGACTATATACACTTTGTACTATGTGTCATGTGAATGACACCACTATTGGTGTTGATAGATTCTTTTGAAAGAAAAGGAATTGCTGAAAGAGAATCTATAAAATATTTGGCAGAAAAGAAAAAGTTGGAGATGTCCAACTTAGGTATATAGAAGATATACATGTTATGGCTGTATTCTTTGCTTGTTAAACAATGTGGTTCTTAGGTATTGGATACCTGTATTGGATACCGAATTGGTTGGTGTGAAGTGTCATACAGGACAACGCAATTCATGAACTACAATGGCCTAAGTAACTACCAAGAGAATGAGTGATGATGTTCATCGAAAACAAATAAAGTGTTATTGTGTTTTTCGTTGTCGTCAAACCTAGCCTTCAATATTTGTGTTAATAATTGTTATTTTGTTCCGGTATTATGAGAACAATGGTTGTTCAATTAATTACTGTATTACATAAAGGATGGATGAACTTTTACAAGTCTAGTTGGAGAAATCACATCCATAAACATTATTGCTAAAATGTCGCAAGACAAATGATTGAAAGATCACTTACAAAGTGACATTGCTGTTTAAATTATATTGGAAAGAGAACATGAAGAAACTCCATTTTGATGGATTTTTGGAGTCTTTTTGATTTTGATCAATTGACGCTTGTGAAACTTTCCTCGAGATAATTGAAACTCCGTTCATAGGCCAAAGAGGAACGAATGACTAGCTTATTGGAAATTGTGCATGCTGATGTGCATAGTCCATTATGTGTAGCCATATGCGATGGATCTTTTTGCTTCATATGCTTTCTCCAGAAATTTGAGTGAATATATCTATATATTTTCTTAATAAGGAAGAAGTATGAAACATTTGAAAATTGTTCAACGACTTTCAAGATGAAGTGAAAAATCATTGTAACAAGAAAATAAAAGAGTTTATGATTTGATCATAAAGGAAGATATTTGAGTAACAAGTTTAGAAAAACACCTAAGATTTTAGGAATTGTTCCATGAATTTGCATTTCCCGATAAACCATAGGAGTATGGTATGTTTGAGAGATCAAATCAAACCTTGTTTGACATGGTAAGATCAAAGGTGTCATTTATAAAACTGATACGTCCATTTTGCATCACTATTCTATATCATAATTCACTGTTATTCATTGATATATTTCATAGTAAGAGATGATACTTATGTTATTTCATCTGTTTTTGCATGGTTGATGACTTTTGGAGCATGGACCGCTGCAGTTAGGATTCTGATGGAAAAGGTGCTGTTTGGAGGCAAAATTCGCAAAGATCAGAAAATTCGGGAAAATACATGGAAAATTCTGTTTTTCCAAAAGGCGAAGATTGCTAGAAGGGGAAGTGGAGATGGGCCACAGGGGGCCCACACCACCCCCTGGCGTGGGGAGCCCTAGGCCACGCCAGCAGGTGGTGTGGCCGCCCTGGCCCACTCCAGGCTCTCCCCTCTGGCGTATATTATCTCCACGGAACCTTAATACCTGGAGAGCGACCATAGAAAGATTCCACCGCCTCTGCAGGGCAGAAAACACTGAGAGAGAAAGATCTCTCAAGTAGATAGAATTCTGCCAGGGGAATTCCATCCCGGAGAGGGGAGATCGTCACCATCAACACCACCATCAAGCTGGACTTCATCAGGATCATCATCGTCATCATCACCACCATCATCTCCACCAGCACCATCATCACCACTTCCTACTGCTGTAACAATCGGGTTGAATCTTGCATAGTTCTTAGGGGAAACTTTCCCGGTGTTGATTACTCCTTGTAGTTGATGCTATTGAGTGAACCATTCAATTATCGTTTATGTTCAGATTGTTACATATCATTATACCATCTCTGATCTTGATCCATATGATGTCTTGTGAGTAGTTCGTTTTGTTCTTGAGGACATGGGAGAAGTCATGTTGTTAGTAGTGGAATTGTGTTGAGAAAGATTCAATGGTTTGATATTTAAGTTGTGGTGTATTTCTTCTAGTGGTGCCATGTGAACGTCGAGTACATGACACTTCACACTACTAGGAAACATCCTATCTATGGCGCATGAAAAGGGGACTTCTGTGGCGCATATCTTTGTCGCCACTGTTACCTCGCCACTGATAACTACTTCCTGTGGCGCATATGAAGGAATGCACCACAGAAGTTCCAGACTTCTATGGCACATATCCATATGCGCCACAGGAATAACTTCTGTGGCGCATTTACGTGTATGCGCCACAGATATGCCATGCGCCACTAACTATATAATTATATGCGCCACTGATTGTGTAACATGTATTCGAAGTAAAATACTTTCCTGGTGTATAATCAGGTATTTATACAGGATTTATATAGTATTTATCCAGATGAGTATAAAATACATTGCACAAGTAGTAGATGCATGAAAACCGACATATATATAATACAAACACTTAGAGCCCGATCGAGATACATATATAGTGTCAAGTGCCAAATTTTTACACAAGCGCTGAATACAAAGTTCATATCATCTCACATTACAAATATGAAGTGGCCACCGCCGCCTACACTAGGATCAAATAGAATACAAATGTGATAATGGTGAGCAAGAGCATTAGCCCGACCAATATCTTCATCCGATTCTTCTTCCACAAGTGGTTCCTCCAGTTGGCTATCGCCTCCTCTCTAGTCGCGTATCCTTTGTAGATGTTGCCGCTGAACTTGTTCACTTGTTTGTGGCAATCCTCCCACTCCTCGTAGACTCCTGGAACCCTACCCATGTACACCACATAGCACCTCGTCGCCATCTCTATAGACGACAAGGCATATTAGTAAAAATACAACGAAAAGAATGAATAAAGGGTTCACATCCATATATATATATGTTCATAGAATATAAAACAAAGGATCCATAAACCTAAAAGTTAGATCATCATAGAAGCAATAAGTTCAATGACAACACGACCACAAGGTAGTTTAAGTCTAACAACAATGACCATTTCGACCACGAGATAGTAAAGTTTATGACACACACACACTAATACAGCAGGCGTCCATCAAGAATATACACACACTGGATCATGCTAGGGGCACACATCGATCATGATGAAGACTTCCTCTTTTGGCTCGGCTTCGGGAATGGTAGATAGCCCTCTTTCGTCATCCACGTCCTTGTGTCACCCTGCTTACGGAGGCGTTCTTCGATCTCCCTCTTACTCAACCCTCTGGCTTGTTGTAGGGCACCGCCCCTTGTGTTGACATCTTCAATGATGATTTGCGACAACTTCATCTGAATGCGATGGAAGTCTTCTCTAAGATCAGCATCATCGATTTTCGCCAAAGTTTTGGCCCATCCTCGGAGACTAGATGGCAGCGTTAGGTTATGACAATCCCGAACATAGCCTTTAAGGTGATGGAGGACGTAGAAGGCCTCCTTGGCACCAGCAGTCGACTACTTGACGCAGGGGAAGTCGAGCACGTGCTTGAACACGTGTTTGCCATCCTTGATACATTCCCCCTATCTACGAAGGTGCATCCCTTCTTGGTGTACCCCTCGAGAGCCTCATTGAGAACACCCCTTATTCTGGTGTAGTCTTTCTTCTTCGTCAAACTCCCTGAGTTGAAATATGTCGTGGTGGTGTCACGGCAGATGCCATGGATAGGCTAAAGGTGGGGACTAATAGCGCTAGGGGAATCCAGGGAGGGATAGTGAGGTGATTCCCCACACAGAAGGTTCGTATTCGATTCAATTCCAAGGTTACAAGTGCTCCTAGAGCTGTATTGGCGAGAGGAGGAAGAAGGAACTCTCTTACTCTCACCCATAGTTAACCCGTACAAAACCAACTAGATATCAACCCTTAGAACCTAAAACCAATCAGAATATCCCAACCCCTTCTACAGAGGCCCTAGCCCTCCTTATATAGGGGTGGCTAGGTCTCCAGTTAGGGCATACGTGGAGGCATATTCCAGGGAATATGCCTCCTCCCAAAATAGCAAACCGACCGGGGTGCTTTTCCCCGCGTCACCCATGCAGAGGCTACGTGAGCCTCTGCGGCGCCTGCTTCAGCCAACACGGGCATCGTCACCTCTGTCGGCCACGCCTCGGTGGTCCTGCTCCTGTCCTCTTCGCTCATGCAGTGCGTACCGGGGCTGCTTTTGACCAGCGAGATTCCTTCCTTCTCCTAGAAGATAGATACGACCCGGATCATAGTTGACCCGGCCATACCCGTTCCTGCATACAAGTTAGATTCATCTATCCGGCTCACTGCTTAAGTCGGATGAGACTCAATTAGGTGGACACCCCTGGTCCGGGTTACCTCGAGACTCGGCCTGCCTTGAGGTAACTCGGCCAGCATTCGCTTTAGCCTTGCCGAACCTCGGTTAACTCGGCCTTTATACCCTGACATGACCCTACTCGGGGGTATCCCCCCGACATTAGTCCCCGAAGCTGGTGCGGTCTTAGCTGCCTTGGCTGCTAAGGCCACATCAGGTTCAATTCCACCGAGCTTTGTGCTCCTTCTCCGAGTTTCCTCCTTATCTCGGATTCTTTGGATTTACTTTCCCTTGGCACATTCCAAGTTTTCTCTCGCTGGCCGGGTTACCACCTTATCTCGGATCCCATGGGTTTACTTTCCCTTGGCACATTCCAAGTTTTCACTTGCTGGCCGGGTCACCACGTTCTCATCCGGATCGCTTCTCCTTCTCTCGTACGCTTCCCCACGTGGAGGCTAATCATTAGGTTGCCTCATTTTAAGGGCCAGCCACAGTAACTGCTGCAGTAATTGTCAGTTATCACTGTGGTGCATGTCACGTCTGGCCTGCCTCCTCGTTAACCGCATCAATGCGTCACGTCATGGGATCAGCTACACCCTGTGGCCTTCCGTGTGGCTTGCTGCTGATTGGTCGATGCGGGCTATACACGGCCACACCGTGTGGCGCACCCGCATGACACGATCCCACTTCCCCCTCGAGGGAGTGGTTAAATAGGGGAGGGACGCACCCCTTAGGTCTTTTCCCCCTTCCGCGCCCCTCTGCCTCTAGCATTTTTTCTTCTTCGTCTTCCCCGCGACAGCGCCGCCGCCACTGCTTCTAAGTAGAAGCGCCGCCGCCGCACTGCTTCCCCACATCCCTGCAACACCGCCACCACTATGCACCTCCTCTGCCACGGGTTGTTGTCAATCTAGGCCGCTGCCCCCCTCCGCTGCTAGCGACAGTGAGTGCAACGAACTGGAGATGACAGAAGAGGAGCTCGTCGTTGCTGAGCAGGAGATGGAGGAGGACACCGTGACGGTGGACCGCGGTGCGTGGGCTAGCTCCTGGGTCTGCCAGGACGACCTGGACTGGCTCTACCGCACCAGGCGCATCCCCGCCGGAGTCATTGCGCGCCTTGCCTCTGCCAAACTCGCCCCCTCACCCAATCCGGGTGAGTTTGTGTTGTTCTTGTCACACTTCCAGCGGGGGTTCGGTTTACCAGTTAGCGACTTTTTCCATGATTGGCTGAATACCTATGAACTCCAGCCGCATCACCTTCCTGCCAACACAATTACTTCTCTTTCTGCTTTCGCCTCCACGATTGAAGGCTATGCCGGACTATGGCCCACAAAGGAGCTGTGGATCCGGTTTTTCGACCTTCGTTGTAATGTTATTCCGAACATTCAACTTGATCCGGAGGACAAGCAGCTCACTCAATTTGGAGCTGCGTCCATCTCACCCTGGAGGTTCTCTGTCTTTCCCCGGGTTACCGGGCTGGATTCCTGCAAAGGATGGGCCCGGACCTTCTTCTATGTTTGGAATGAAGGTACTGAAGATTTGATCCGGCTTCGCCCCTACGCTCTGGGTCCTCCTAACCCGGAGTTATGGGATGTTGTCCCCAAGAAGCCCACAATCTTGGCCAACCAGGTCAATAAAAGGTTCAAGGAGCTGAAGGAGCTCGGGTTGCGCAACGAGGACGCCATGATCACATTTGTCCGCAACCGGATCTCCCCTCTCCAGAACCACACTCACAAGGTGTGCCACATGAGCTGGGGCCGCGACCCCAACCGGACCTCGTCCTTCGAGCTTAGCAACACAGAAATCTACCGCCGGGTCAAGGCACTCTTCACCACCCACAAGGACTTCTCCTCTGAGTGGACGTGGGGAATTGAGCATTATTGCCGGGATAGGCTTCCTCCCGTGGTAAGCTTCGTGCCACTAACTTTCTCCGAATTAAACCTTATGTCGGTTGCCGTTGTATTTTTAACTCAGTTGTCTTTTTTCTCCCTTAGCAATTCCTTCAGCAAACTATCGAGGATGGTACCGATCCCACCCTCAAATGTGCGCTTGACCGGGAAAGCTCGGACGAGGAAGAACCGGACCACGAGATGTTCCTCCCAATGGACGACGCGACTAAGCGACCCACCGGTAAACTCTCTTCTATTAGAGATTGGCCCGATGATGAAGATGACTCGGATATCGAGGTGATGGAAGCTGTTGATGCTGTCCTCCTTTCTTATGCTTTTCCGGCATCAGCTAACCCCGGTGGGCAGATCCACGAGGACCCTCCCCTTGCTACGGGTGAACCTGTTCCGGTAGCGCCAAAGAAGAGGCGTGGAGCTGCATCAAGTTCCACCTCCGGACCTTCTCAGCCTGCCAAAAGGCGAAAGAAGTCCGGAGACAAAACCGCCTCCATGCCAGCAGGCAAGGCCCCAACACGAAGGGGTCAGAAACCCAAGGAGCCCCTGACCTCGGATGCGTAAGCCTCTTTTCCCTCTGCAACTTATTCTTCCTTGCATTGTTTTAGTTTCTCTTCCGACATTATTTGATTTGGCAGTGCTGCGGTGGAGGTCCCCCAGAGTGGTTCTAGCATCTCTTTGCCGCTCCGACTTATCCCTTCTCCCCCTCGTGACGACGAGTCACGCCCGCTGAGCCCTATTCCAGAGGGTTCTGCGGCTGCTCCGGGTTCTATTCCACCTCGTCAAGAGGGGGGTAACCTTGGAGCGGGGGAGACCGGCCCAGCCGAGGCGGCGGCATCCACAACTTCGGCTTCGCTGCAACCAACAACTATCGAGACTACCTCAGCACCAGCACCAGCTCTAGCACCAGCAACCACTCCAGCACCAGCACCAACTCCGGCAGCAAGAACTTCAGTAGCAGCACCAATTCCAGCAACAAGAGCACCAACGCCAAGCTCCTCCGCCTCGTCCGAGTCTTCTCAGTCTCGGCGAGGAAGTACCCAGGCAGCTCCTAAGGGAAAATCTACTTCAACCACTGCCTCCTCTCAGCAGCTCAAAGGCAAGAAAGCCCCTGACACTGCCAGGGCAGCGTCCGTCGAGTCTGGATAGCGCACCCTCACGTCCATGCTTACCAAGAAACCTCCAGCACCGAAGGACGCCCCTGTCGAGCCAGCTAATGCGCAACAACTTGTTCTGCACACCAGCCCGGCCCTTGCTCAGGTTGAGAGAAGGGAAGCGCATGCCAAGGGCTTGGTGGCGCCCCACATGCTCAGCGGTGAGCGATATCCTCCAACCTTGATCGAGTTTATGAACAACTGGAACAAGGCGGAGTTTGTCTACACGACGATCTCCCGGAGAAGTTCGGTCCCGCCGAGTTCTCTTCTTAGATGAACACAGCCGCTAAGGCGATTAACCTCGCGGGTCAGATGATGGAGGTACGTTACTTCACCTTTTCCTTAGCATGCTGTAGATATTGGTGATATAACCATTAGTCCCCGAGCCTCCGGGGGAGTAACTTGTTACTTGGCCGGATGCTCCTTAGAAAACTAACGTAGCTCCTTGACAACTTCAAATATGCACACACCTAGAGCCGGGTTAAGTTCCACTTGGCCCGGATCTTGCACACTTCGAATATGCACACACCTAGAGCCGGGTTAAGTTCCACTTGGCCCGGATCTTGTACACTTCGAATATGCACACACCTAGAGCCGGGTTAAGTTCCACTTGGCCCGGATCTTGTACACTTCGAATATGCACACACCTAGAGCCGGGTTAAGTTCCACTTGGCCCGGATCTTGTACACTTCGAATATGCACACACCTAGAGCCGGGTTAAGTTCCACTTGGCCCGGATTTTGTACACTTCGAATATGCACACACCTAGAGCCGGGTTAAGTTCCACTTGGCCCGGATTTTGCACACTTCGAATATGCACAAGGCTTAAGCTAAATTTTTGTACTCTTTTCAGGTGACCACCAACCGCCGGAGCACTGAGTTCTAGCGTCTCCTGGACACTCACAAAATGCTGCTCGCAAAGCACAATGCACATCTCGCTGAACACAAGAAAAGGGGTAAGTTCTCTTCTTCACATTTTTCTGTTTTCATTCATCTTTTTCTGCTGAGCTAATCCGTCATTCGGTTTTTGCAGCTGGGGTGGAGGCTGAGAACAAGCTTATGAGGAAGAATCTGGATCAGATTAAGGGTAAGCTACTTTTGTCCGACCTTGCTTTGCTTTCCATCTCCTTTTCTTGTTGGCTCGGCAAACATTCATACCTTGGCTCTGCCGGGTCAACACGCTATTTCAGCATCGCTGGAAGATAGTGTGCCCGTGCCTGATATGATGCTGCATTTTCTCGAACAAGCAGGACAGCATCAGGCCGAGCCCAAGAAGAAAGACGATGAGCTTGCCCTCCTCCGAACCAAGGATGACGAGATTGCCAAGTTAAAGGCAGAAATGAAGAAGATGAAAGCGCATCACCAAACCGAGCTTGAAAAGGCTGGCCAGGACTACACCAAAGAGCGTGAGCGCCTCAATCTCCAAATTTTCAAGGATCGAGAACTTCTCCAGGAGGCCGACATCAAGCTTGAGTCGGCGAACACTGAACTGGTGCAGCTCCGCAAAAGACGCGATGATTGTACCAATGAATTGACCTAGATCCATAACCACATTTTACGTAAGTTTCTTTTCCTTATCCGACATATTTCTCTGGGTTACCTCACATGTCTTTTCATTACTCGCTTCTCTTGTCCCATTTTTAGGCAAATGTCCAGAGGGTACTCCCATTGCGAGCGCCGCTGTTGCCAATTTCCGCCAAGATAGGGGTACTCCCGTCGTTCCTGACGGTGAAGACATTCCCTATGACATGGAGGACCTGTTGGTCAGCCTATCATCTCGCGTGGAAATCATCAAGAACTACGGCAAGGATCTCCTTGATGTTGCAGTCCGAGTCTTCAACATGTTCTGGCCTGGCGAAGACACTCCGGAGAGAATCACAATTCTCGCTGAAAAGCTGACGAAAATCGAGACCCAGCTCGACCTTTGGAGGGAGTCCGCTGGACGTGCCACAGATGAGACCGTTCTTCACCACATACTCACGTGGTATGAGAAGATCGACCTCAACCTCCTAACGCGCCTGCGAACCTGATCCAAATGGACCAATGACCCGGAGTGGGTAGCTCGGCGCCAGGTTTGCGCCCATAGCCTCATCGAATATGCTCCCATTCATGAATGGGCTGAGGGACCGAGCTTCCTGGAAGCCACTGGTGACGAAGAGGTTGAGAACGTTGAAGATGGCTCGGACGAGGATGGAGAGGACGATGCCTCGGATATCGAAGACGGCGAAGATGACGCCGAACTTCCTCCTCCTGCTGCTCCTTGAGTGAAAACACTTGAAAACTTATCAGATCCCCGGTATGCCCGGTGGAATTGTATTCAGTACACATGTGATATTTTGCTACTAAGTTTCTATGCCGGATTAACTTGGGCGTAGTCCCCGAGTTTCATTTTCTTGTTCGTCCAATCTTCTGGTTCGGCTCGTGTCTACCTTGATTCAGTTTTATGGCTTACGAATCCGAGCTTCAAAAATTGTTTTAACAATACTTGGAAACTTTAGGCTTAGCTCAAATAATTCAGCATAATAATTTAAAAGTAAATACAAGGTTAGTCCGAAAAACAAACGTCGGCTCGATTAAATTATTTTCCTTAGTCGTTTTTCATGTGCTACGCAATTCCAAACTTGTTCTCTTGCTTGCCATGAAGCCAATTCTTGTTGGACAACAACAAGTCGAAGAGTTGGGTTTTTGGTGCTCACATATTACTAATCCGAGTTAAGTAGAACAACTTACTCTAGATGACGTATAAATAATAAAAGACAACAAATATTATTAAGGCAGTCCCCGAGTTACTGCTCGAGGTGCCAACATTTCATTGATAGGCTCATTGCCGGCATACATACCGACATATGAGAAGACTCGGATACATACACTTCTCTGCTAAGTGTAGAAAGGACGAAGTAGGGCTACATTCCATGGACGCTTAGATTCCTCACCGGACCTGTCCGCCTTGTTATTTTCCCGTGGCTTTGCATCGATAAGATAATAAGAATCATTGTGCAATGCTTTGCTCACAATGAATGGCCCTTTCCATGGGGGGGGATAATTTATGCATTCCAGCAGTACGTTGTACCAACAGGAGCACCAGATTGCCTTCCCGAAAGACTCGAGGGCTTACTTTCCGGCTATGATAGCGTCGGAGATTTTGCTGATATATGGCGGATCTAGACAATGCCAATTCTCTCGCTTCTTCTAGCAGATCAACATCATTTTGCCGGGCTTCTTGCACTTCGGCTTCTGTGTATTGGGTGACCCTAGGCGAGTCATGCACTTCGGCTGGTAATACAGCTTCTGCCCCATATACCAGAAAAAATGGCATATAGCCTGTTGATCGATTCGGAGTTGTTCTCAAACTCCACAGTACCACTGGTAGTTCTTCTATCCAGCACCCCGCTGATCTTTGCAGCGGCTCAATGAGCCGGGGTTTTATCCCGGATAATACTAATCCGTTGGATCTTTCCACTTGTCCGTTCGATGCGGGATGAGCTACCGAGGCAACGTCCAGCCGGATCTTCTTATCCCGACAGAATCGCGCAAATGCTCCTTCAGCAAATTTTTTGCCATTATCAGTTATGATACTGTGAGGATAACTGTATCTCAAGATAATGTCTTTGAGAAATGTTACGGTCGTAGCTCCATCACATTTTCTTATAGGCTTCACTTCAATCCATTTTGTAAATTTGTCCACCATGACCAAAATGTGAGTCATATTTCCCCTTGCTGGTTTAACCAGGCCAACCATATCCAAACACCATACGGCAAGTGGCCACGTGATTGGTATGGTTTTGAGTTCCGACATAAGCATATGTGTCTTGGTAGCATACCTCTGACAACCATTGCATTTTCTCACCAGATCTTCTGCTTGTTCTAAGGCACTTGGCCAGTAGAATCCATGTCGGAAAGCTTTTGCCACCAAGGCTCGGGACGAGGCATGATGCCCACACTCCCCTTGATGTATATCTCGGAGGATGTCAAGCCCTTCTTCCGGGTCAACGCATCACTGGAGGACATTGGTCACACTCCGTTTGTATAGATCGGAATTGATGATTGTGTATGCCTTTGCTCTCCTCTGAGTTTGCCTGGATAACACCTCCTCAGTGGGTAATGTTCCATCTTTCAGGAATTGAAATATAGGCAGTGCCCAAGCTGGTATTGCTCGCATAGGGAACACATCCTCATCAATGTCCATCTGATCCACCGGCATAACTTCAATCAGATCATGTTGAGCAGTCCTCGAGTCCTGCGAGGCAGTCCCCGGGTTCACTGAGGCAGTCCCCGGGTTTCGCGCACCACCTCCCATGTCAATGTCCATGGGCACAGCTCCGGATTCTGTATCTTCCGGGACATAGATTGAATCGGTTCCTGGGGACGGCCTGATAGATGGTTTTCTGAGGTGTTCCAATGCTACACCCGGTGGAATTGCTTGTCGGGTTGATCCGAGCTTCGACAGCATGTCGGCAGCCTCATTTTCCACCCGGGGTACATGGTGAAATTCACACCCCTCAAAGTAACCAGATATCTTCTGCACATGAAATCTGTACAGAGCCATATTTGGATCAAGGGCGTCCCACAATCCCGACACTTGCTGTATTACCAAATCCGAGTCGCCAAAGCACAGTATCCGATGTATCCCAATCTCTTTTGCCACTTTGAGCCCATGCACAGGTGCTTCATTCTCAGCGACATTGTTTGATGCCGTGAAATGGATCTGCAGCACATACTTTAGCTGGTCCTTCTTTGACGAGGTAAGCACAACTCCGGCGCCTAGCCCGGTTTTTGTTTTTGACCCATCAAAATGCATCCTCCAGTAGTTCGGATCTAGTGGCGGTGGTTCATATTGTACCTCGGCCCAGTCCACAAAAAAGTCCGCCACAGCTTGAGACTTGATTGCTTCTCTTCTGTCATATTGTTGCGCATAAGGAGCTAGTTCAATGGCCCATTTTGCAATTCTGCCACTTGCATCTTTATTACTCATTATCTTGGATATGGGAGCTTCACATATTACTTTGATGGGATGCTCCTCAAAGTAATGCTTTAACTTCTTAGCTGCCATATAGACACCATATGCCACCTTTTGATAGTGTGGGTAGTTCTGCTTTGAGGCAGATAATACCTCGCTCAAGTAATACACTGGCCTTTGCACCGACTTACCCTCTTCGTCACGCTCTACCACAATCACTGCACTTACAACTCGGTTGGTTGTGGCTATGTAGAGCAACATTGGCTCCTTTGATAGTGGAGAGGCTAACACTGGTGCAGTGGCTAACATCTTCTTTAAGTGGGCAAAGGCTTCATCGGCCTGTGGCGTCCAAACGAACTTATCCGACTTTTTCATGAGCTGGTAGAGAGGCAACGCCTTTTCTCCCAACCGACATACAAACCGACTTAACGATGCCAGGCAACCAGTGAACTTCTGGACATTGTTAAGACACTTTGGCAGTTCCATTCGTTCAATGGCCCGGATCTTAGTTGGATTAACTTCGATACCTCGGCTAGAAACAAGAAATCCGAGTAATTTCCCAGCCGGGACACCGAAGGTACATTTTTCCGGGTTAAGCTTCATCGGAACCTTCTTAGGTTCGCGAATGTTTGCCTGATATCGTCAAGGAGCGTTTTGCTTTCCTTGGTCTTGATAACCACATCATCCACGTATACTTGTACATTTTGACCAATTTGGTCGTGCAAACATTTTTGCATACATCTTTGGTATGTTGCCCCTGCATTACGTAAACCAAACGGCATGGTGTGATAGCAATAAGACCCATACGGGGTGATAAACGCAGTCTTTATTTGATCATCCGGATTCAGAGGTATCTGGTGGAAACTAGAATATGCATCAATGAATGACAATAGTTCACATCCAGCAGTTGAGTCTATGACCTGATCTATCCTCGGAAGTGGAAATGGATCTTTTGGACATGCCTTGTTCAGGTTCGTGTAATCGATACACATACGCCAAACCACTGCCACATTCGGATCATCTTTATTCTTCTCCACCAGCACCGGATTAGATAGCCAATCCGGGTAAAGTACTTCCATGATAAATCCTGCTGCTAGTAACCGAGCTATTTCATCTCCAATGACTTTTCTCCTATGCTCGGCGAAGCGGCAGAGAGGTTGCTTCACGGGCCTTGCTCCGGGTCTTACGTTCAAAGAGTGCTCGGCCAACTCCCTCGGAACACCTTGCAAGTACTGTGTGGACCAAGCAAAAATATCCCGATTCTCACGGAGGAAGTTGACGAGCTCGCTTTCCTATTTATCATTCAACCCGGCACCAATTGTTACGGTGCGCTCTGGGAACATATCATCAATAGGCACTTTCTTAGTATCCTTTGCGGCTTGGAACGAAACGCTACCATGCGGGTTACTCAACACCAGCATATACTGCTGCGCGGACTGCGCTAATGCCGCCACCTCTTGGATTTTTCTTTTCTCTTGCGCAATCACAAGTGACTCGGCTAAGTTAGACCCGGCTGAGGCACACTCAATGGAACGTCGGAAATCCCCAGCAATGGTAATCACTCTGTTTGGCCCGGGCAACTTCATCTTCAAGTAACTGATGTGACAGCTCGCCATGAACTTGTTCAATGCTGGTCTTCCGAGTAACGCGTGATACGCACTTTCCAAGTGCACCACCTCAAACTCCAGATTCTCAGTTCAGCAATTATCTCTCGTGCCGAACAACACGTCAACCCGGACTTTGCCTATGGGCTCACAAGAAATGCCTAGTACAATACCATGGAAAGTTGTCCTTGTAGCCTGGAGCATGTTCTCCGAGATACCCAACTTGCGAATTGTATCCGCATACATGATGTTAATGCTACTGCCATTGTCAATCAGTACCTTGGAGAACCTCACATTGATGTTTGGCCCAATGAATGTCGGATCCAGCACTAAGGCATACGAACCAGGACTCGGCATAAGCTTGGGATGATCTTTGATGTTCCAGGTGATTTCCTGGTCCGACCAAGGCATATACCTCGTCACCGCTGGCATTACCGCATTGACCTCCATATGTCGGCGCTGCAAGCTCTTCCTATCTATTTCCTCAGTGGTAAATACACAGTAACTCTGATGATGCTCCATGTACTCATTTCTCCCCTCATTTCCGGTGTACCTCTGATCCGGCTGATGCTGGTTTTCTACTTGATGCACTGCATCCCTTCTCTCATGGTTATCATACCTCGGCGGAGGGGGAGGCAACATTAGCTGTTGCGTGTTTGCTCTAGAGAGCAATTGCTGCCGGGGTAACTCCTGCCGAGGTTGATCATTCCGGGGTGCCTGAGCATTCCCCGAACCACCTTGTTCTATCTTACCCATCCACTCACATTGCCTCGTTGTATGACCCGCTGGGTTACTTGGATTTGGCGTGTGAAATTTACACGGCTGATCCAACATCGACTCATAAGTGTACCTCGGACGGTCCTTCTTTTCTTGGCACTGTTTCTTCTGCTCTGGCGTCCAAGTTTTCTTGCCATCATTCCTTGGTGTCCATTGTTGCCCTCCAGTTTTCTGGCGTTGATTGCTCCCTGTTCCGGGCTGATCTTGATTCACTGCCGCAACTTGTTGCGAACTGTACCGGTGATCCGGTCTGTCATCTCTCTTTTTACCTCTGTAATCATTCCTCCGGGATGATCCGGCTCCATCTCTCTGGTAGTACTCCTCATTCGACTAATTCGATACGAGCCTAGGTTGAGTCGGATCACCCAAAGCGTACGAATCTGCAATCCAGATCATTTCTGCCAAAGTGGTTGGCATTTTCCTTTGCAACTTTTGCCACAGCTCGCTTGCATATCTGCATCCTTGCGCAAACCACACTATGGCCTGTGACTCTAGCATGCCCTCACATGAGTTTCTCACGGTACACCACCGGGTCAAAAACTCCCGGTCCGTCTCATTGGTCTTTGCTTGCACATAGGTAGGGTATGCGGCCTATTTGGTCTCTGATATGTACTTGAGAAATTGCTGATGAACATTTCCTCAAAATCGATCCAACAGTTAATACTTCCGGGCGGCAAATTGTTCAACCATACCCTTGCTGGCCCCTCCAACATCTGGGGTACATATCTCACATCCCATCGCAAGTTACCTGTAGCAATTTTCACAGTCGTAGCATAGTTTATCAACCAATCCTCCGTCTTAGTGCTGCCGTCATACGTCTTTGTGCCTATGGGTAACTGGAAGTTAGGTACCGGTGGCTCTTTCATGATCCGGGGTCCAAAACACGCAGGACCCGGAGGACCTTGACTTTCAATCTGCTCCGACCTATACAGTCGATCTAGTTTCAACCTGGCGTCATCCGGCATCAGATCCCTGCTTCCCAATATCGACCCTATCACATGATAGTCCGTCCTTGGGTATCCTGCATTCACCATTTCCAAATTTCCATCGTTATACCGGTCTCACTCTCGTGGCGCATCTCTCAGTTGCATACCTCGGACGTCACTTTGCTCTTGCCTTGGTATATTCCGCTGCTGCGGTTGTCCTGCCGAGTTGCGCTGTCCGGCATTGCCATTAACAACGCTTCCTTGACCGGCATTGCCTTGGTCACGGTTACCTCAGCCAGCTTCACCTCGGCTTACACTCCGTCTATCGTCATTTCTTTGTACCTCTTTTGCTTTTCCTACCCTTGTCGGGTCATACGGAACAATCTGCTTGTTTCTCCTGGCCGAGGTTACTACCTCTTCTCTCCTAGGACCACCATGAGGGGACAATTCGGCTCCAGCGGATTTCTCTGGGTTACCCACCGCCGAATGAACGATCTTGGAGGCCCCAGCTCTCTCCGGGTTTGCCCTGAGCAGTTCCTCATTTTGCCTGTTCGTGATCCGAACCAACTCATTGACCCTATCTTGTTGTCTCTGATGGGCTTCACCCGTTAGACCCTCTAACTCGGACGCAGCTGCATCCGCTGCTCTAAGGTTTTTTGCCGGGGTACTATACTTCGGCATCCCCACGGATAAACAGTTCTCTGACTCCTCAATCCTAGTGTCACCCTCTTTGTTCATTTCACTCATGAGATTTCTCCCCTTCACTTTTACAGTATCTACTTTATTCGCCTTTGCGTATTCATGTAGCGTCATGTTCAACGACTGCTGAGCCGCTGCTATCTTTTTTGCTCCTTCTAATTTTTTTGCCTAGTTTCCTCTAGCTCGGCCTATGCCTGAGCCGGATCTACCACTGCTGCTACCGGGTTTGCCAAGCTATCCATAGCTTCTCTCAGTACATTCTCAGGCCTCTCTAGTGGAGGACCTCTACTTTTCCTTGGTGCCTTAGGTGTTACCTCCGGATCTGGTGTCGGATCCTTGCTCACGCCTGCACCTGGCGCAGTCATCATCACCTCAGCACGGTCCGGGGAGCGAGTGATATGCGCCCCGTGGACCACGCTAAGAGGTGGCTCCCCTGCCTCAACGACGTGCCGTGGATGAACGCATGATACGTCCACAACAACATAGACCTTGTGCGCACCGAGCTTGACGAAGAGGCCGCCAGCGGAAGCGCGTTGGCCAAGCGAAGTCCAGCGCTCCAAAGCACTGAACGAGCCCAGAGACGATGCGTTCGCCGGTGCCGATGAGGTTTCCCATCCGGATCTTGACCCCTGCTAGCGCCCCTAACCCCACGGTGGGCGCCAACTGTCGTGGTGGTGTCACGGCAGATGCCATGGATAGGCTAAAGGTGGGGACTAATAGCGCTAGGGGAATCCAGGGAGGGATAGTGAGGTGATTCCCCACACAGAAGGTTCGTATTCGATTCAATTCCAAGGTTACAAGTGCTCCTAGAGCTGTATTGGCGAGAGGAGGAAGAAGGAACTCTCTTACTCTCACCCACAGTTAACCCGTACAAAACCAACTAGAGATCAACCCTTAGAACCTAAAACCAATCAGAATAGCCCAGCCCCTTCTACAGTGGCCCTAGCCCTCCTTATATAGGGGTGGCTAGGTCTCCACTTAGGGCATACGTGGAGGCATATTCCAGGGAATATGCCTCCTCCCAAAATAGCAAACCGACCGGGGTGCTTTTCCCCGCGTTACCCATGCAGAGGCTACGTGAGCCTCTGCGGCGCCTGCGTTAGCCGATACGGGCGTCGTCACCTCTGTCGGCCACGCCTCGGTGGTCCTGCCCCTGTCCGCTTCGCTCATGCAGTGCGTACCGGGGCTTCTTTTAACCAGCGAGATTCCTTCCTTCTCCTAGAAGCTAGATACGACCCGGATCATAGTTTACCCGGCCATACCCGTTCCTGCATACAAGTTAGATTCATCTATCCGGCTCACTGCTTAAGTCGGATGAGACTCAATTAGGTGGACACCCCCTAGTCCGGGTTACCCCGAGACTCCGCCTGCCTTGAGGTAACTTGGTCAGCATTCGCTTTAGTCTTGCCGAACCTCGGCTAACTCGGCCTTTATACCCCGGCGTGACCCTACCCGGGGTATCCCCCCGACAAAATACGTGGCTAGCGAATACCTCTGGGCAAGGACGATGAGTGTGCAGTATTTGTCTCTGCGCAACACAATTGGAATGGAATGGTGGAAAAAGAGCAAAGGAAAGAAATCTATAAGAAATGCATAAGTTACGGTGACGATGAGCGAGTGTGTGTACTTACTCGGGAAAGAAAGGCAAAAGAAGTGTGCCCTTCCTCTTGTGGTCCACCATGAACTTCTCGAGGTACGCCATCGCCTTGGTCCGTGTCTCTGATCCTTCGACCAACTGGCTGTCCCGCATGTAGTAGGGATCCACTATCGCGATTTCCGGGGTACTTTCTCTCTTGATCATGAGCGCCAGATTGAGTGCGTATAGGCGGACCAAGTTATAGTCCAGCCGTTTCGTGAGAAACAGCTTTAATATATCCTCGAACGCTATGAAGAATATATATGCAGGGGGTTCATCAACGAAGCCCACGTCCAATGGCACCTTGGCCGTGAAAACCAGGTAATTTGGATCTTCGTCTTTAAGAAGGAGGGCCTCTAGTGTCTTGACACCCTCGTGCAAAGTTAACATGGATACAACCGCAATGTGGATCATATCCAGAGTCCATATCGGATCACCAGCTACATGCACTCGGGGCAAGCCAAATTGTGTGGATGGTACGATGACGGCATCCTGACCCCGGATCCTCTTCGAAAGAGGCTGGCTCGCACCCTTCTTATTATTATTATTACCTCTCTTCTGTAGTGCTTCTTCTTCACAACAGTGTCAGCCACTGCCATCTGCTCATCAGTCGCCTTTCGGAGTGTGTTGGGGCTGAAAACCAATCCCGGTTTCTCTTGGGTGGATCGGCGGCCGGAGGCGTCTCTTGAGAAAGACCATGGAAGACCAGGCGCTGCGTGCATGTATTGGGCCGACCAGCTTGATGGTCGTCGCAAGCTGCGAAGGGTTCTTCATCGACTGAAGGCATATACAATCCTTTGGTGGCGCCGGTGTTGATGAAGTCGTCAACGTTGACCAATTCATCATCATATTCATGGGTGCCATCATGTGGTGGTGGTAGCGGGGGCGACGACGGTTGCAGCACAACGTCTTTGCCATGTGGCGGTGCACACGCTGCCAAGAGTTGATGGTGACGGCTGGTGGTGGCGACAATGGCGGCTACTGGCTTCCGAGGTGGTGGCCGGGCGATGATCGGTCGAGAGGTGGCGCCGGTGCTCCCCCCTGCAAGACGAATCTGGGTCTTTGGCCATGTCAAGGGCCAGTTGTAGCATTCCCCAAGGGTCTTGTGTTCGTCGGCTCCCTGAGGTTGAAAGGGGGGGTCCATGTCATCGCACCCTGGCAACACCCGAGCCAACCTGACCCTCATCACATCATCATCCATTGGATTGTTGTGCATCGTGCGGCTCGCCGGTTGTATAAGAGTGCCCTTGGCAACATCCTTCAACTCACCGCCGACATCTTTAAGCAGGAGTACGCAAGAAGTAGTAGGCATGTCGAAGTACTTGTCAAATTCCTCTTTGATCTTCGGGTCGCCGTTTTTGTCGAAGTTTTGCTCGTTGGCGGCTCCTTCCATTCTGATGATGCTCCTCTTGCCCCTCCTAACTACAACACGGTTGGGCTTTGACGGGTCAGCAATAAAAAGCATTGATCAACTTGGCTAGCGAGTACCCAAGGCTCATTTTTTGCGGAGGCATTCTTTGTTGATTTGGCATCTGGTATAACCATTGTGGTGAAATAGCGGCCTTCTTTTTCCACGTTCTTGGCCCATCTAACACGGAACATCGGTACAATCTCTCCACAGTAGTAGAGCTCCCATATCTCCTCGATCCTTCTGTAGAATCTTTCCATCACAGTAGTCTCGTCATCAGCAAAGGATAACATAGTTACTCCTGAGTTTTGATATTCACTATTCTTGTCCTTTTCCTCGGTGTAGAATCTGTAACCGTTTATGTCGTATGACTGATAGGTCCTTAGGTTGTGCCCTGGGCCCTGCGACAAGGAGAATATGAGTTTTTGATCTTCCGTAGAAGGCGTCTGTGGGGGATTGTCCAGTTGCCTTTTCTTGAACCAACCTGTGAAGCTGGAGTTGTGCTCTCTGGTTACGTCTCCCTTCTTCCTCAGCCGGCCCTGGTCGACGTACTCCTTCTCGATTAAGCTTCTGTGCTCTTTGACCCAAGGGCTGACCACTTCAATGTGTTGTAGCGCGACTCGGTGTGCCCTTTCAAAATCAGTGCGTCGACCATCAATGCTGACATGTAGTGAGCGGCAGCCCTCGCGGTGACCATATCCACCGAGCCTGCCGAGGTGCTTCTTTGTGGGTATTCCAACATCCTCGTTCTCGGTCGTTAGATAATTCTGTCAGAAGGAGATGCACTCGTAGATCAGAAAGCCCTTGGCTATGCTTCCAGCTAGACGAGACCTGTTGCGAACGAATCCTTTGATGACACCGTTTAGCCTTTCAAACGACATCATGTTGTGCAGGAATGTCGGCCCGAGCTGGATGATGTCGTCCACGACATGTACAAGCAGATGCACCATGATGTCGAAGAATGCGGGCGGGAAGTAAATCTCAAGCTCGCATAGTATCATCACGATCTCTTCCTGTAGCCTGTCGAGCTGCTTCACACCGATCGACTTCCTAGATATGACGTCAAAAAAGTTGCAGAGGCCAAACAACGTCTCACGGACATGCTCGTCCATTATCCCACGGATCGCAACAGGGAGTATCTGCGTCATCAGCACGTGACAGTCGTGAGACTTCATACCGCTGAACCTCTTCTTCGCCACGTCCAGATATCTGCTTATCTTCCCCGAGTAACCGTGAGGAACTTTCACTCCTAAGAGGCACCTGAAAAACTGCTCGAGCTCCTCCAGACTCAGAGTGAAGCAGGCAGCGCGAAGCACCACCTCATTCTTCTTAACACTTTTGCGGCGACCTTGAGTCCCTTCATGATGATGATCATCATCATCATCACTATCAGGGTACTAAAGATCTTTCTTTATGCCAAGCAATTTAAGGTCCTTTCTTGCTTTCGGCCCATCCTTGGTCCTCTCCAGCATGTTTAGTAGAGTGCCAAGCAAACTCTCGGTAATGTTCTTCGTGATGTGCATTACATCGAGGCTATGGGGAGTGTGAAGGACCTTCCAATATGGCAGGTCCCAGAAAATAGACCTTGCTTTCCATACACCCAGCAGCGGCTTTGTCCTCGGTCGTTTTTTCCAAGCGCGGGGCAATCTACCCAATTATTCAAAAGCTCCTCGATTTCTTTGCCGCTCCTCGAACGCGGGGCTCTTTCGAGCTCGTCCTTACCATTGAACAGGTCACCACGTTTTCTCCACGGGTGATCCATGCGGAGCCACTTTTGAGTACCTTGGAACACGGCTTTCGAAGACCCGGGATCCCTTGGTAGCTGGAGATGCGGTGTCTCATCCATGCACTTGACGCATGCATTGTGTCCATGGTTCACCTAGGCCGATACATATGCGTAATCAGGATAGTCCTGCACGGTTGTGAGCAACGCGGCTCTCAGATGGAAATATTCTTTAGTGTAGGCGTCCCACGTACAGGACGACGTCTCCCACAAGCTGGCTAACTCCTCTCTCAATAGCCCGAGATATAGATGCATATCGATACCTGGTTGTTTTGGCCCCTGAATAAGAATGCTCATGTGTACATACCTTTGCTTCGTGCATAGCCACGGGGGGAGGTTGTATGGCCATACAAACACGGGCCAGGTGATATGCGTGCTACTCTGGTTTCCAAAAGGATTGAGTCCATCGGTGCTCATACCCAGCCTGATGTTCCTTGCATTGCCCCAGAACTCTTCGAACTCGATGTCTAATGCGTTCCACTGGCTAGTGTCTGAAGGGTGTGTCAGGATCTTGCCCTTCTCTGGATCATCTTCGGGTTTCTCTCTTTCCGCGTGCCATTGCATGAGCTTTGCTTCCTTAGGATCTACAAAATATCGCTACAGACGAGGGGTGATAGGAAAGTACCATACCACTTTTCAAGGAACTTTCTTGTTCCCTCTCTTGTACCGTCCTTGGCCACACACCGGACAAGTGGTTCTATCCACGTACTCATTCCGATAAAGTGCGCAATCATTGATGCATGCGTGGTATTTAATGTGTGGTAGGTCGAGAGGGCACACGATTTTCTTGGCCTCCTCGATACTTGTTGGCAATGTGTTCCCCTTAGGAACTCGGTCGTGCCAGTATTCCATGTTCGCGTTGAAGATCACATCGGTCCATTTGTGTTCGGCCTTCATCTCTAGAGCCTTGAGCGTTACACTCAAACGTGTATCCTCGGGGCGACACCCAGGATACAATGGAGTCATCCCGTCTACCTCCATTTGGGCCAGCTTGGCTTTCTCTCTGGCTGCAGCTTTGTCGTTGCTCGTCTCCTTGAGGAGCAGTTCTTGAACATGAGGGTCCTGCAAGATCGAAGTTAGCAGCGTCTGTGTGTTCGCATCTTATCCTTCTTCATGATCATGCCCGTCGTCATCTCCTTCTCCATGCTGATCATGCCCGTCGGCATCTCCTTCGTCATGATGATCATGCCCGCTGGCATCTCCTTCGTCATGATGATCATGACCGGTAGACTCTTCGTCTTCTCCCCCGCCCAAGTCTTCGTGACCACCACCATGTCCTGCTGGCGCCTCATTGAGGTCGCGCATGAAACCGCGCCTAAGCAGGTGACCCTCCAATTGTCCAGATTCAGGGTCGATCTAGCGCTACAGTTTGCATGTTCGACATGGACATCTTATCATGGTCTTGTTGTTCAGAATCATGTCCTCCTTCGCGCCTTTCTTGTACCTAGCAATTCGACCTTCTCTCATCGTGAGGACTATGGTTGCCTGAGCGGTCAAAACAGAGAGTATAGGTGAGAACCACACCATATGAACACACACATGCATGAATGCTAGCCGGAAAAAATTCGGCATGACCTTTCCTAAAATTAGGACATATGGGTAGTGCAAAAATTTGCCGAAATGGAAATGAATCAACATTTCGGCAAACATCCATGCAACCAAACCGGCCGGGCCCGACAACAACAAGCAAACAACAAAAAACTTCCTCCCATTGCAAACATTCATGCACCACACACAAGCATCGTCTCGCCATGGATCGCACACACACACACCGCCCGCGCGACAAGCTTCACCTACATGTTCATGATGGCCAAGTACTCACCTATAGTAGACACAATAATAGCGAGACGAGACCGCGCGATGAGAGAGTGTGGACAAATAGATCTACAATGCAAGTTGGTGGAGAGGAAATTAGTAAACAAATAGAGAGATGTGAGAGATAAAAGTAAGGAACTTTTAGATCTAGAAGTTGGAGCGAAGCTTCCACTTACCAATCTATGGATTAAAGTAGGTTTGGATATAAGAAAATGGAGAAACTATGGGCAAGATGGGGTGTGAGGGAGGAGGAAGACGAGTTGGGAGGAGGTAGAGATGTGAAATGGGTGGTGGTGGATAGATAGATAAGAAAGCTAGCTCTTGTCACCTTTTTAAGATGGATCTAGACGCCCTCATCTGTGGCGCATATGGAGGAAATGCGCCATAGATGCTGAAACTTCTGTGGCGCATAAGTCCATATGCGCCACAGAAGTGGGTGAATAAGATTCCCTGTGTGGGGCCCACCTCCAAGTTCTATGGCGCATGTTGGACTTATGCGCCACAGAAGTGAAACACATCTGTGGCGCATATGCCAACATGCGCCACAGAACATGGGTGAATTAGATTCCGTGGTGGGGCCCCCCTCCATGTTATGTGGCGCATGAGGAAATATGCGCCACAGAAGTTGCCTCTTCTATGGCGTATATTTCAGAATGCGCCACAGAACTTGGATCATGACACCCCGGCCGGCGGGTCCCACCAATCTTCTGTGGCGCATGTTCTGGACAATGCGCCATAGAACTTCCAATCTTCTGTGGCGCATGCTTTCTGGTGCGCCACTGATGTTTTCTTATGGCGCATAGTTTGGCATATGCGCCACTGAACATCTTGTCTATCTATAGGTTGTTTCCTAGTAGTGTCACTTTTATGGGCCTAGGGGAATGCATTGTGTATTTGGCTACTAATCTTAGGGGTTGCCGGAGTGACAGAAACCTGAACCCCCATTAGGAAACCTTTGCACAAGGGACGTCAGGGTCTTAGAGTTTAAAGCTATGGTTAGGTTTCTACCTTAATTACTTTATTGTACTTGCCTATGCTTGCAAGGGGTATAATCACAAGTATGTATTAGCCCTAGGAAGGTCGGTACATTAGCACAGGTTCACCCACACAACACTTAGAAAACTAAAGAAGATTAATCAACTATATGAAGCGAAAGCACTTGATGATATTCCCGTGTGTCCTCGAGAACGTTTGGTCATCTTAAGTAATACAACCGGCTTGTCCTTTGCTAAAGGAAGGATTAGGCCACTTGCTGAATTTATTATTATTGTCTTTTATTTACTCGTACTTTATTTACCTGCATTATCAAAAACCCCTAAAACTCCGTTTACTAAGTATTTACAGAGAATTCCTGCTCCAAGCCATTCGCCAAGACCTTCTTCTCCTCGTTGGGTTCGTGATACGTTGCTAATGTATCCATAATTTTTGATGTTCCATGCTTGGTTTTATCTACTTTCTTGTGTTTTGTCCACAATTTGGAGTACTTTTCATATGATTTCTTGGACTAACATACTAACAAGAGCCACAGTGTCAGCTGCCTGTTTTCTGCTGTTTTTGGTTCCAGGAAAGTCAGAAAATGAATATTCTCGGAATTGGACGGGACAAAAGCCAAAGTCAGTTTTTCACCGAGGGACACCTGGAGCCAGAATACAAGACGGAGAGGGGCTAGGGCCCGGCCACACCACCTGGCCGTGCGGCCAGGCCTGGCCCATGCCAGGGGGTGGTTTGGTCGCCCTAGGCACCCCGTCAGCCTCTCCTTCCACCTATATATTTCCTCCAATACAGAAACCCTAAGTACCCGATCAAAATTCCACGAAAGAGTCTGTAGCCGCCGTCATCTCCATCCCTAGATAGGGAGGGATCTGAAGCTCTTCCTGGCACCCTGCCGGAGAGGGGACTTCACCCTGGAGGCCTTCTTCATCATCATGCAAGCCTTCAGTGTGATGCGTGAGTAGTTCATCTCTGGACTACGGGTCCATGTAGTAGCTAGATGGCTGGTTCTCCTCCTTTGTGCTATCATGTTTAGATCTTGTGAGCTCCGTTCATGATCAAGATCATCTATTTGTAATTCTGCATGTTGTGTTTGCGGGGATCCGATGGATATTGTGATGCTATTTCAGATTGATTATTGATTCTATCATGTCTTTATTATTTGTGATCTTGCATGCTTTCCGTTGTTAGTAGCTATCTTGGCCAAGTAGATGCTAGCAACTGCAAGAGTTAGTATTTATGCTCGATAGTGGGTTCATGCCTCTGGTAATCTGGGGAAGTGACAGAAATCTCTAAGGTACTAGATGTGCTGTTGCTACTAGGGAGAAAACAAAAATCCTTTGTTCATAGAACAATTGTATTGTTTACTTTACACGCAATTAATAATGCAATTATCCGTTGCTTACAACTTAATACTGGAGGGGGATCGGATGATAACCTGAAGGTGGATTATTAGTCATAGATGCAGTTGGATGGCGGTCTATCTATAATGTTGTAATGCCCAATCGAATCTCAAAGGAGTCAAGATGAGTAGTATATGCTTGTATGCTTTCTCGATGTTTGTCAATTGCCCTGCTGTAATTTGTTCACCCAACATGTCATCTATCTTAAGGAGAGCCACCACTAGTGAACTATGGACCCCGGTCCTTTCTTTTACTATCAATCTTCAACTGTTTACTGTTTTGTGCTTACTTTCTGCAAACTATTACTTTCTTCCACTCGATACGTTTAATCCGTTGTTTTCAGCAAAACCGGTGAGATTGACAACCTCATTGCAAGTTGGGGATAGATTTTTGTGGTTGTGTTGTGCAGGTCTCCACGTTGCTACTGGCACCGGTAGTGCGCCCTACCAAAGTTCAGCTAGCTACACCTTTGGGGTGTTTCCTTGCTCCTACTGGATTGATAACCTTGGTTTCATAATTGAGGGATAACTTACTTATGTGCTCATCATACCTTCCTCTTGGGGTTCCCCAACGAGCTCATTAGTACACGAGTCAGCAAGTATATTTTCTGGCGCCGTTGCCAGGGAGTCAAGGACATCTTCACAAGGGGAGTCCCTCATAACCAATCTCTTTACATTGTTATTTTTGTTTTGCTTAGTTTACTTTTGCTTTGTTTTCTTGTTTCTTTATCAAAAACACAAAAAAAATAGTTTTACAAGTTTGCTTTCCTTTTTAAATAACACAAAAAAATTAGTTCCTATCTTAAGTTGCCATTATGTCTAGCATTGCTCCAATCACTATGTCACCTGAGGAAATGATTTTCATTTTTAAACAAGGAATTGAAGAGAGTTTCAAAGAAGCTTGGTCTAGGATCTCTGATCTACATGAAAAAACTGAACCTAAAATGACTCAAAGCTTGTTCCTTAGCAGTTTTTACCTTGGAATTGCTCTTTGCTATAGATATGCTTTAGATGCTATTGTGAGAGGAGATTTCCTCTAATGCAATGAGGATGATGCTGTTAATGCCATAAAGAAATTGGTCTTTACTTACAGATTGCCTACCAAATCTGATTCCTCTTTCATAAACATATTTGCTAGATTGAATACTCTTGAGACCAGCACTGCTAGTTTGAAAGATTGCTATAATACTCTTAGAGAGCATCATAACTATGTTCCAATAAATTCTAAACCCTCAGAATGGCTTCCCACAGTAAAGATTGCTACAAACAATGAAACTTTTCATGCTCGTTGTGATATCATGTCTGAATTTTTTCTTATGCCCAAACATATTTATGAATCTTTGAATCTTTGGGGGCTTTCTGAAGGAGGAGAAGAAAATTTTCTTGCTAATAATACCACAATATTACCCATTGGAATAGCTGAAGGAGTGTTTACAAAGATCTTAGGGAAAATGGTTTCTACTGATTATCTTGTTATTGAATGTGTAGGAAAAGGACAAATCACACTTGGAAGATCCTTATTGAAACTCCTTGGAGCAATAATAGATGTGGAAAAGAGGACCATGCATTTTGTTTATCCACCAAGCATTCATAAGTTCCCAAGGTTAAGAATAAAAGTAAGAGAGGTAAGGGCAAGAAATTTGGTTTTAATGCTTCTTCATTTGAGAACACTTGATCCTTTTTCTTGCTTCTTATGCCTAACTTAAAGGCGTTAAAGAAAAGTACTTATTGGAAGATAACCCAAAAGTTTTAGATGAGTCTTGGAAGTTATTACTTCAGTAATAACTGCTCCTTATCCTTTTTATTTGCTTTTTGTGCCAAGAGTAACCTCTAATGAGAGAGAAGTAATGATTTGGAAAGTTGCTGTCCCGAAACAGATTTCTGTGCTTCACCGTAAAAATTCGTGTAAAATCTCTGTATATCTGTTTGAGGCGTGACTTTTTGTGCTTCTGCCCCAGGTTGTTATCTAACTTTCGTTAGTTCAACACTTTTCGATTTGAGCAACAAAAGGTCGTCGAAAAAATCCGTCTTTACCTACTGGTTCCTTTTTGAGTTCTTTTGGGGAATTGAGCTTTTTGAGGGAAGTGCTACAGTAGCTATTGTTTTAATGGAAGTTTTATTGGTGTTGGAACAGAACCTAGAGACCTATTATCTTGAGTGCACTAATGTTGCTAATAAAGATTATGTAAAGTTTTGTATGAAGGAAAAATTTCAGGTGTATGGAAGGAATGAGTAATGAGATTGTAGCACCTCGGTAAAACCACTACTAGAAAATTGTGTGTTGTTTTTATTTTCTACATCATCATGACTGCATGCTCATGTCATGATGCCACATTGCATTTGAGCATCGTCATGTCATTTCGCATCTTTTGCCAAAAACTATTTTCTAAAAGCCAGGTTTGTTTTCTAATTACTCCCCTTTTCTATTTAAAATTAAAGCCCCTGTCGTTCCAGATATTTTTTCTAATCTCAAAACTACTTGCAAAATGTTTTGTTTTGGACATAAACAATAAAAATGTTTTCTTAAAAAAAAGGGGGAGGCAGCCAACCGACCAGGCCCAAGTGGCCCAGTCGGCCAGCCACCTACCACCCCAGCGAGAACCTACCCCAAACCCTAGTCTCAGCCGCACACACACGCCTCGCGAGACACACGGCGTACACAGACGGTACACGGGAGCTACACCCCCTTCCTAGACACGATCCTGGTCCCACCTTGTAGACGCGCCGTCCGCGTCGCTCTCATCACCGCCGCCCCGCTCTCTCGCATATCTCCCCCACCCCGACGCTCCTCCCACCAACCACCTCGTCCCTCCCCGTCGCCCTCGATCTCTCTTGGCCGCATCCCCGCGTCCGCCGGCCGCAGAGCCCGCCGCCAAACCCCGGACCCCGGACCAGCCTCTCCTTCCACCCTTGCTGCCAGTGGAGACCACCGCCCCTCTGCGTGTCCCTAGCGGGCTGTCGAACCCGACCCGAGCAACGGCGTGACCTAGCCCCTCTCCGCCTCGGCACCCCTCTCGCCGGCCGCACTAAGCTTGTCGTCCGCCTAGGCCGGCGCCCCGCTCATTCGTGCTCCCGTCTCCTACCTCGCCTCATCCCCGGTCGCCCCTGCACTGTTTTCCTCGCCTCCGGTCGTCGTCCTCTGCCCACACGGCCGCGTTGACGTCTCCTTCTCGCCAAGCTCAGGTCACTGCATCCTCTGCTCTACCGCGCCGAGCGCCGCTACCAGCGCCTCTGCAAGGTGCACCGGCTGTGCCATCCCAAGCTCACCCTGGCCGCCCCCTCTCTTCCTCGAGAAGAGTCCATGTAGGCTCGCCTCCCCGCGCTAGTCAGTAGGCCGCCGCCCACCATCCGTCGGCTATGACGCCCTCCGCTTTGGGCCATGTGTGCTCTGGCCGCCTCGCATGGACGCACGCGCGAGCCCCTGCAGTGGTCCTTCCACTGCTCTGGTGGTGCCCGCCCCTGCATCGAGCACGCGCGGGACGTCGTCTATGTTTCCCTACAGATGCGTGCTGCCGATGTGCTTCTACTCAATGTCAAAACCGAAAGTGTCACATCTGTATCTTTTGTGATAAGTTGTTTCTGATATCTGCCAGATGATGTTCTGATGTGGTGGTGGCATGATGTTTGCGCATCGCACATCAAAAACTTCAGAACATATCGACACACAAGATCCACATCCACCTGGACGAACCCGATGAACCGCCGGCACCACTCGAGACCGACATCGACACTTGAAGTGGAGACCCCAGGCTCTCCGTCATGGAACCCGAAGGCCACCGACGTCGAACCCCGAGACCCTCGACACGGAACCCAAACACGGTGATGCGTACTCCCAAGACCCTCGGAATGGATTGCTACAATCTCATTCACGGATCCGATAGCTGGATCCGAAGACCGATCCTAGAGTTCAAAGACCGATCCCGGCGCGCCCGAACCCCGTCGAACACCAAGACCCCCGGAACCCAAGATCTTCGAACCCCAATGTGTGACCTATATAAACCCTCCCTATTTTCATAATATGAGATATACTTGTGCATCTTAAATTGTTCATGATCGCATACATATTCATTGTTTGGGTGTATTTTCTCGATTCACCTCATAATTAAGTATGGAGACCATATGCGGGCTATTTTAGGCTTATATCGGCTCCATTTAAATTTGTGTAGCGAACCAATGCCATGTTTTGCCTTGGTAAACAACATTTAAATTGCGGTGTATCTAAATAACATGAACCTTCTAATTAATTATCGGGACCCCGGTTCTGCTTAATGTTGGCTAGTTGCATCGCATCTTTGCCATGCCATGCATCATACATGCATCATGCCCGATCTTCTGCCGTAGTAATAAATAGTGCATCTGGTGTTTCTTTTAGTGTTTGCTTCTTCACGGATTAGGCCGTTGAGTGGATGCGAGTATCGACAATTTCTTCGGATAACGAACCTTCGACAGTGTTTCCCAGGCGAGCAATCTCCCCCTTTCTACCTATTTTGCATTTATAGTCTTTACTTCCTCATGTTGATCTATTGCTATCCGTGTCGCGATGCTTTAGTGATTCGTACCAGATATATTCCGTGCAGCCTTTATATTGCCTTGGACACCTCCTATTACCTGTTGTTTGGTAGATATATGGTCTTGAGAGTCGTAGTCGCTTGCTCGGGTGCGATCTCGTGTCGTGAAGTACCACACAGTTGTTGGAATGTTGTCATATGCTTTACGGTGGAGAGGATCATGACTTTAAATACAACTATTAAATTGCTGGGATAACTAATGAAAGAGGCACCGGTGGGCAATATATGCTATTTGGTTTTTCATGTCCACTTGTGTTCCGTAGGCCCCGAGTACTTGATACCTGTTCCTTGATTATTCGCACTATCCACATCTGGGAGACCCTATAGATCCCCCTTAGCCAGAGCTTGATTCATTTCTTATTTCTTCGGGCCACAAACTAGTTTGGGGCTTTATTACTATCCTGTACTTATGACATGCTTTACTGTTTTATTTACGATTGTGAGTGGAGCACCTGTACTGTTTTGGAACGTGGAATGTTTTCGCGGTATCGACAAGCCCAGTCACACTTTCGGGTTCTCAGTCGTTTACAGCCATTATCACAAACCCTGGGTCCATCTCGGAGCCGGCCATCTTTGTTGCGGGTAGCTTAGTGGGGTGGCCCCATGAAATGATTTATGAATCTTGTGATGGCTTTGTCGTGAAAGCCTCATTGGGTTTTGATTTGGTTTTTCTGAGGTTGATCGTGTGTGTGTTGCTATTTGTGCACCCCTGCAGGGTAAATCTTTCTGAAAGTCGTGTCCGCGATTATGGACGACTTGGAGCACAGTATCTCGATCATAGACAAGCATAACTAAAGTAGTGCTATAAATTTGACTTAATATGTGACTAGTAATCAGCTTCACTACAATGGTATGGATAATAAAAGTGCCAACAGCTGGTGGAACTGGGGTGTATCGTGTCATGTTATACCTGCCTAGTAAGTATTGCAACTCCAATGGAATGAAATAAATGTGCCAACAACTGCTGGGTTTGGGATATCACATGCTAATTGTATCTGACTAGTAAGTACTGCAGCTACAACAGAATGGTTAACTAAAACTTCCCACTACTTATGCTATCAGGATGACTCATGCTATCTATATCTGACTAGTAAGTGCTTCAACTATAATGGAATGAATAAAACTGTCAACTGTGTGAGTTCCTCGGTTTAACTTCCTCGTTTGGTCTCGAGGGGGAAATGCCAGGATGGGTATGATTGGTGTTAGTATCAGGGTGGTTCCGAATATGTCTCTCTTATCCATCTCTAATAGCCGACAGTTGCATCGAGTCTCTATAGGTTGTTGATGCATGTTGCGCTGCCGCTTCAGTCCACCATACCTATGTAGGAGAGAGCCGCCGAATTCTAGCCTCGCCGTGTACTGGCCTCAGTACTGACCGCTCCCTTTTTCCTTCGCCCTTTGTCGGCACCCCTTTTGTTTAACAGGTATAAGTTTGACATCGTTAGCAGGGTTACCCTTCCGGCTTGGCCTAGGCAGGGTTATGGATGCCATTGGTTATTCTTCAGGGCTCTTAGATCAATTTTCTTCTTATCCGTACTCGGATGTTGTATCGATTTTAAGGTGATTTGGATCTTTGTACTGTATATCTGTATTCTTGACTCAGTGAGTCGTTGCTGTATATATATTTGTTCTGTGGGTTCCATCGTGGACTATTGTGTAATGATATTACTTTGTTTTCCACCCGCACGCAAGTGTCCGGTGGACATCTTTGAATCGTTTCTATGCAGGTTTGGCGGGAATCGCTAAAACTTGCATAGGGCCGATTCGGGGGTGTTACAGAGTGGTATCAGAGCTCAGCAGTTGCGATACCCCACTGGTCCAGCCTGTAGGATAACCTAGCTAACGGACGTTGTAGAGTGTCAAAACTATTTTGAAAAATCGGTTGGATATATCTGATTAGGTCTGCTTTTACTCCTTACCCCTATGCTATTCTCCTCTTACCTCTCCATGTTTTGAATCTACTCTTATCTTTTCTTCGAGTCCAGCATTTCTCACGGTTGGGTTTCCGTCATACCTACAGGGTTTTGCTCCCTCCCTTTTATAAGTGTTACAGTCATCCGTCTGCATCTCGCTTGTTGTACCCTTCATCCAATCTTCTTGGTCTTGAACTCTTTATCAGTATCTGCACCTAGATGGATATCCGTATCGTTGATAGACATATGAGAAGGATGAGCATTGGTGAAGTTGGAGTATACCTTGAGCATGTGTTGTTCATGCCAATGGAACCATCACGAAACCTAATCATTGTGTCTTTTCATACAATTTTTCTTTGTATCTTCCGGTGGTTTCCAACATGACGACATCATCTACATCCGAAGAGCCTGCATCACTCCTTTGTTTCAGAACCCCGCTTGTTGAGATCTTCAGTATGAATTCTGAGAGTTGGTTGTATAATTCCCCTATTCTTGTGTAGAGTAATGCTTTGAGTGCGGGATGCAGTAGCTACCATACCACTACTCTTATCATTCTCTCTTGTACATTTAATCGGTGGATCAAGCAATTGTACTCCTTCCACTGAAGTTAGAGGTAGCCTTGTGACCTCTTTCTTCGCCTTTGTTTCTACGGAGTGTTCTCTCGACGAACACGAGCAATGATCTCTTGTTGGTGGTGTCGATTTCAAGATGGAGCAATAATCTTTGTTAGTGGTGTCGCGAGGATCTACACGAAGCGAGAAGATTTAGATCGTCGGCCTTCTTCCCCGTACCATGAGGCGGATCTCGAGGGCGAGATCCCTTGTTAGTGGTGTCGAATTGTAGCACCTCGGTAAAACCACTACTAGAAAATCGTGTGTTGTTTTTATTTTCTGCATCATCATGAGTGCATGCTCATGTCATCATGCCACATTGCATTTGAGCATCGTCATGTCATCATGCATCTTTTGCCAAAAACTATTTTCTAAAAGCCAAGTTTGTTTTCTAATTACTCCCCTTCTCTACTTAAAATTAAAGCCCCTTTCGTTCCGGATATTTCTTCTGAGCTCAAAACTACTTGCAAAATGTTTTGTTTTGGAAATAAACAATAAAAATGTTTTCTTAAAAAAAGGGGGGAGGCAGCCAACCGACTACGCCCAAGTGGCCCAGTTGGCCAGCCACCTACCACCCTAGCGAGAACCTACCCCAAACCCTAGTCTCAACCGCACACACACACGCCTCGCGAGACACACGGTACACGGGAGCTACACCCCCTTCCTCGACACAATCCTGGTCCCACCTTGCAAACGCATCGTCCGCCTCGCTCTCATCACCACTGCCCTGCTCCCTCGCATCTCTCCCCACCCCGACGCTCCTCCTACCAACCACCTCGTCACTCCATGTCGTCCTCGCTCTCTCTCGGCCGCATCCCCGCGTTCGCTGGCCGTAGAGCCCGCCGCCAAACCCCGGACCCCGGACCAGCCTCTCCTTCCACCCTTGCTACCAGCGGAGACCGCCGCCCCTCTGCGTGTCCCTAGCAGGCTGTCGAACCCGACCCAAGCGACGACGTGACCTGGCCCCTCTCTGCCTCGGCACCCCTCTCGCCGGCCGCACCAAGCCTGTCGTCCGCCCAGGCCGGCGCCCCGCCCGTCCGTGGTCCCGTATCCTACCTCGCCTCAGCCGTAGTCGCCCTTGCACCGTCTTCCTCGCCTCCGGCCGTCGTCCTCTGCCCATGCGGCTGCGTCGACGTCTCCTTGTCGCCAAGCTCAGGCTACTGCCTCCTCTGCTCTACCGCGCGGCCACACCAGCCACTGTCTGCCAAGCTACCCCGGCTCCTCTCTTCCTCACCCCGACCACCCCTCTCTTCCTCGGCGCTAGTCCATGCAGGCTGCCTCCCACCATCCACCGGCTATGATGCCCTCTGCTTATGAACAAAGGATTGTTGTTTTATCCCTAGTAGCAACAGCACATCTAGTACCTTAGAGATTTCTGTCACTTCCCCAGATTACCAGAGGCATGAACCCACTATCGAGCATAAATACCAACTCTTGGAGTTGCTAGCATCTACTTGGCCAAGATAGCTACTAACAACGGAAAGCATGCAAGATCTCAAATAACAAAGACATGATAGAATCAATAATCAATCTGAAATAGCATCTCAATATCCATCGGATCCCCACAAACACAACATGCAGAATTACAAATAGATGATCTTGATCATGAACGGAGCTCACAAGATCTAAACATGAAAGCACAAAGGAGGAGAACCATCGATCTAGCTACTACATGGATCCGTAGTTCAAGGATGAACTACTCACGCATCACACCGGAGGCTTGCATGGTGATGAAGAAGGCCTCCAGGGTGAATTCCCCTCTCCGGCAGGGTGCCGGGAAGAGCTTCAGATCCCTCCCGATCTAGGGATGGAGATGATGGCGGCTACAGACTCTTTCGTGGATTTTTGATCGGGTACTTAGGGTTTTCGTCCCGAGGGTAATATATAGGCGGAAGGAGAGGCTGAGGGGGTGCCTAGGCTGGCCACACCACCCCCTGGCATGGGCCAGGCCTGGCCGCGCGGCCAGGTGGTGTGGCTGCCCTCTGGCCCCTCTCTGTCTCGTATTCTGGCATTTGATCACTTCTGGAAAATAGGCACTTTGGCTTTTGTCCTGTCCAATTCCGAGAATATTCATTTTCTGACTTTCCTGGAACCAAAAACAGCAGAAAACAGGCAGCTGGCACTATGGCTCTTGTTAATAGGTTAGTCCAAGAAATCATATGAAAAGTACTCCAAAGTTGGAACAAAACACAAGAAAGTGGATAAAACCAAGCATGGAACATCAAAAATTATAGATACATTTGCAATGTATCAACATCCCCAAGCTTAACTCCTGCTCGTCCTCGAGTAGGTAAGTGATAAAAAGAAAGAATTTTTGAGGTGACATGCACCATCAAAGACTTGATCAAAGTATTTGCAAAACATTCAAAGTTGGGATCATAGTACTTCAATCATAAAATGAAAGACAAAGTCCTAGCAATAAGCAAATAAACTATGATGCAACATGAAAAGGCACAAACAAAAGATTCATGAATAACAATGCTTTGCAAGACGTTTGTTTGTTTCACAAAAAGAAAACATAGCATAATAGTATTCAGCTTGTCCCTCAATCGAGTAGCAAATATAAATGCATAGGACACCTTCAAAGTTCATAAGAGTGACTAGATACAATAGTTTAAAACAAGCAATATCAAAGTATGCATCAATCAACTAGTCTTGGGACAATGCACATAGAACTAAGAATGGCCACTATGCTCTCAAAGAAGGTGCATAAAGATAGAAGGTGGAGACTCAATATAATGGTGGAAGAAAGGCCTTTTGTAAAAGGAAGTAGGGATTCAAGTCTCATAAAGAGCTTCCAAAAATTATGGTACTTGTAGCTTTCAGCTCTCATTGCCCCTATCATAAGCATCTTGAAGTGGTTAAGGTTAAAGTGACACAACTAAGAGGATATGCTTGACAAGTTATAAACTGAAATCTCATGCCCCTTACTTACGAAGACCGATCCTCATGCTACTCAACTTCAGTCACGAGTAAGCTCTTGTCATTGTAAGTACATGTGTATCATTAAGAACCGCCAATGGGGTACCCCTTGCACATGATACGGGAGCTTTCCCATAATCAAAATGACAACGCAAGCAGACAATGAGCATCTCAGTGATCTTTTTATTTGCTATTTGCATAGGTTTTTATTGAGGATGCTTTATAGAGTTCTCATTATGGTGATGCTGCAAGTTTCCACCATGATTAGGCGTGGCTTAGGCTAGCGGCCCAGGCGTTTCTCTAACAAACATACAAACTCCATGATCTTACAAGTTCCACTTTTATTTCACACCGCCGGGATCCGTAAGCAAAAGAACATGATATCAACGAGGTACAAAGTACAAGTGCAATGTTGAAAGCCTTCCCCATGAAACATGGTTCTGCTAATTTCAACTTATAAAGCGCAAGCATATACGCAACAAAGAAGGACCCAATGGTTCAAGTTTATTAGAGGCAAGTAAAATAAAGTGTGCCATCAAGTTCGTGATAGCTTTAATCACTAGTTTTCTCATAACAAGTTTAATTTGGAAGGTAAACAAAAGCATGAATATACTTGGAATAGCATGAGCTAGTAGGTAGGTATGGTGGACTCTTTGGAATAACTTGGTTTAGGGAGTTGTATGCATGAGTGGAACTCATACTTTGTTGTGGAGGCTAGCAAAAGACTGGGAGCGACAAACTAAGAGAGCAATAATGGCCATAATCATGCAGAGTGACAAAACATCATTGATCAAAGCATAAAGTGATACTACAAGTTCAAAACTAAAGGATTATAAAGGCTATGGTGACTTTGGATAGTCATAACATGGTGTGAGAATGTGCCAAGTCAACCCAAATAGAGCATCAAAGGAGAATACCACTATACTATGCTTTAATATGCTAAAACAACGCATGATTCATCCAAGGCACATTAAGCAATATCCATTGTTTATAACAAGTCATGCTACAGCAAAGAATACTAAGCATAAAGCCAAAACAATATCAAGCATGGCATGACAAAGCATAGGCCACAGTCAAAAACCAGCTCTTTTTACCACATAAGCATGAACTTTCCTACTCTCCATTGATTATCTTGTTTTTTCAACACTTTTTGATTTGAGCAACAGAAGGTCTTCGAAAAAATTCGTCTTTACCTGCTAGTCTGTTTTGACAGATTTCTGCCATTTTCTGCATTTGCTTCTTGTGGGTTCCTTTTTGAGTTCTTTTGGGGAATTGAGATTTTTGAGGGAAGTGCTACAGTAGCTAGTGTTCTAATGGAAGTTTATTTGGTGTTATAACTGAACCTTAAGACTTATTTATCTTAAGTGCACTAATGTTGCTAATGAGATTGTGTGAAGTTTTGTATGAAGAAAAATTTTCAGGTGTATGGAAGGAATGAGTAATGAGATGAAGAATGGACTAAAGCTCAAGCTTGGGTATGCCACGCGTGTCACCCCAAGAAATATCCAAGAAGTACAAGCGTCAAAGCTTGGGGATGCCCAAGGCATCCCCTTCTTCATCAATAAAAATCCCAGGTTTCTTCCAAATGCTTCATTTTTATTGTTTCATGCACAGTTGTGTTTTTCTTGGAGCGTCTTCTTTTTCATTTTCATTTTCGTTTTGGTTTTCGTTTGCTTTGGTTTGCTTAGTTTTATGAATAGATTGGTTGGACCCCCTCTTTCATACGTTGGTTTGCAAATAGTTTGGTTTTTGACTGTGGCCTATGCTTTGTCATGCCATGCTCGATATTTTTTTGGCTTTATGCTTAGTATTCTTTGTTGTAGCTTGACTTGTTATAAACAATTGATATTGCTTAATGTGCCTTTGAAGAATCATGCGCTGTTTAGCATATTAAAGCATAGTATTGTGGTATTCTCCTTTGATACTTTATTTGGGTTGACTTAGCACATGCTCACACCATGTTATGACTATCCCAAGTCACCATAGCATTTATGATCCTTTAGTTTTCAACTTGTAGTATCACTTTATGCTTTGATCAATGCTGTTTTGTCGCTCTGCATGATTATGGCCATTATTTCTCTCTTAGTTTGTCGCTCCTAGTCTTTTGCTAGCCTCCGTAACCAAGTATGAGTTCCACTCATGCATCCAACTCCTTAAACCAAGTTATTCCAAAGAGTCCACCATACCTACCTATTAGCATATGCTAATCCAAGTATATTCATGTTTTTATCTACCTTCCAAATTAAACTTGTTATGAGCAAACTAGTGATTAAAGCTCTCACGAACTTGATGGCACACTTTATTTTACTTGCCTGTAAGAAACTTGAACCATTGGGTCCTTCTTTGTTGCGTATATGCTTGCGCTTTATAAGTTGAAATTAGCAGAACCATGTTTCATGGGGAACGCTTTCAACATTGCACTTGTACTTTGTACCCCGTTGATATCATGTTCTTTTGCTTACAGATCCCGGCGGTGTGAAATAAAAGGGGAACTTGTAAGATCATGGAGTTTGTATGTGTGTTAGAGAAACGGCTGGGCCGCTAGCCTAAGCCATGCCTAATCATGGTGGAAACTTGCAGCATAACCATAATGAGCACTCTATGAAGCATCCTCAATAAAAACCTATGCAAATAGCAAATAAAAAGATCGCCGAGATGTTCATTGTCTGCTTGCCTTGTCATTTTGTTTATGGGATAGCTCCTGTATCATGTGCAAGGGTACCCCGTTGGCGGTTCTCTATGATACATATGTACTTACAATGACAAGAGCTTACTTGTGACTAAAGTTGAGTAGCATGAGGTTCGGTCTTCGTAAGTAAGGGGCATGAGATTTCAGCTTATAACTTGTCAAGCATATCCTCTTAGTTGTGTCAATTTAACCTTAATCACCTTCAAGATGCTTATGATAGGGGCAATGAGAGCTGAACGCTAATAAGTACCATAATTTTTGGAAGCTCTTTATGAGACTTGAATCCCTACTTCCTTCTATGAAGGCCTTTCTTTTACTTTTATGTTGAGTCTCCACCTTCTATCTTTATGCACCTACTTTGAGAGCATAGTGGCCATTCTTAGTTCTATGTGCATTGTCCCAAGACTTGTTGATTGATGCATAACTTTGATATTGCTTGTTTTAAACTATTTGTATCTAGTCACTCTTATGAACTTTGAAGGTGTCCTATGCATTTATGTTTGCTACTCTATGAGGGACAAGCTGAATGCCACTATGCTATGTTTTCTTTATGTGAAACAAACAAACGTCTTGCAAGGCATTGTTATTCATGAATCTTTTGTTTATGCCTTTTCATGTTGCAACATAGTTTCTTTGTCTTATTGCTAGAACTTTGTCTTTCATGTTATGATTGAAGTACTATGATCCCAGCTTCAAATGTTTTACAAATACTTTGATCAAGTTTATGATGGTGCATGTCACCTCAAAACTTATTCTTTCTTTTTATCACTTACCTACTCGAGGACGTTGATATGTTGCTAACGTATCCATAGTTTTTGATGTTCCATGCTTGGTTTTATCTACTTTCTTGTGTTTTGTCCACACTTTGGAGTACTTTTCATATGATTTCTTGGACTAACCTATTAACAAGAGCCACAGTGCCATTACTGCTTTTCTACTGTTTTTGGTTCCAGAAAGTCGAAAATGAATATTCTCGAATTGGGGACAAAAGCCAAAGTCAGTTTTTCACCGAGGACACCGAGCCAAAATACGAGATTTAAGAGGGGCACCTGGCCACACCACCTAGCTACCAGGCTGGCCCACGCCAGGTGGTCTGCCGCCTAGGCACCCTCTCCTCTCCTTCCGCCTATATATTGCCTCCGATACAAAAACCCTAAGTACCCGATCAAAATTCCACGAAAGAGTCTATAGCCGCCGTCATCTCCATCCCTAGATCGAGAGGGATCTAAAGCTCTTCCTAACACCCTGCCGGAGAGGGGAATTCACCATGGAGGCCTTCATCATCATCATGCAAGCCTCCAGTGTGATGCGTGAGTAGTTCATCTCTGGATTACGGGTCCATGTAGTAGCTAGATGGCTGGTTCTCCTCCTTTGTGCTATCATGTTTAGATCTTGTGAGCTCCGTTCATGATCAAGATCATCTATTTGTAATTCTGCATGTTGTTTTTGCGGGGATTCGATGGATATTGAGATGCTATTTCAGATTGATTATTGATTCTATCATGTCTTTGTTATTTGTGGTCTTGCATGCTTTCCATTGTTAGTAGCTATCTTGGCAAGGTAGATGCTATCAACTCCAAGAGTTAGTATTTATGCTCGATAGTGGGTTCATGCCTCTGGTAATCTGGGGAAGTGATAAAAATCTCTAAGGTACTAGATGTGCTATTGCTACTAGGGAGAAAACAACAATCCTTTGTTCATAGAACAATCGTATTGTTTACTTTACATGCAATTCGTAATGCAATTATCCGTTGCTTGCAACTTAATACTGGAGGGGGTTCGGATGATAACCTAAAGGTGGATTATTAGTCATAGATGCAGTTGGATGGCGGTCTATGTATAATGTTGTAATGCCCAATCGAATCTCAAAGGAGTCAAGATGAGTAGTATATGCTTGTATGCTTTTCGATGTTTGTCAATTGCCCCGCTGTAATTTGTTCACCCAACATGTCATCTATCTTAAGGAGAGCCACCACTAGTGAACTATGGACCCCGGTCCTTTCTTTTACTATCAATCTTCAATTGTTTACTGTTTTGTATTTACTTTCTGCAAACTATTACTTTCTTCCACTCGATATGTTTAATCCTTTGTTTTCAGCAAAACCAGTGATATTGACAACCTCATCGCAAGTTGGGGACAGAGTTCTATGGTTGTGTTGTGCAGGTCTCCATGTTGCTGCTGGCACCGGTAGTGCGCCCTGCCAAAGTTCAGCTAGCTACACCTTTGGGGTGTTTCCTTGCTCCTACTGGATTGATAACCTAGGTTTCATAACTGAGGGAAAACTTACTGATGTGCTCATCATACCTTCCTCTTGGGGTTCCCCAACAAGCTCGTTAGTACACGAGTCAGCAGTTCCACACTCTTACTTATCGAAAATACTGCGATACACCCCCTATACTTGTGGGTCATCAAGACTATTTTCTGGCGCCGTTGCCGGGGAGTGAAGCGCTATTGGTGGAAAAGGAAACTTCTACTATGAGTATTGTTTACTTCTGTTAGTTGCTTTATTTCAATATGGAAAATTCGCTGAGTTTCTTATTTCATAGTGCTACTACCACTACTGAGGTAGTAGATGAACCACCACCTGCTGAGAATGATACTTTTAAAATACCTACAAGAATTATTCATCGTGTTATGGATAACTATTATGTTGGAGATGGAACTATCGATCTTGGTGATCATTTGCTCTTTATACACGAATTATGTGGGTTGTTTAAGTGTGCATGTATTACAACAGATCAAGTCAAGAAGAAGTTATTCTCATTATCACTAAATGGAAGAGCCGAAGAATGGTATAAGCTACTGAAGAATGGCCAAGCTCTTGAATGGGAGGAAATAGTACCTCTCTTTTATTCAAAATTTTATCATCCTAGTGAGATTCATAAAGATCGGAATCAAATATACAACTTTTGGCCTCTTGATGGAGAGAGTACAGCTCAAGCTTGGGGGAGATTGAAGTTGCTAATGCTCAAATATCCTATTCATGAGCTGCCTCGCAATATTATTATCAATAACTTTTATGCAAGGCTTTCTCTTCATGATAAAGATTTATTGGATGTCTCTTGTGCTGGATCATTCACTCGCATGGAAGAAGAAGCTAAATGGGATCTTCTAGACCGTATTCAAGACAATGCTGAAGCATGGGGGAATGACAAAGGAAGAAAGTCAGGTATAAATTATGATTATGAATGCATTGAATCTTTTATGGGAACTGATGAGTTTGAAAATATTAAAAGTGCTTATGGTCTAGACTCTCAAGCTATTGCAACTTATTTTAAGGCTTTTGCTTCCTATATTGAAGTTCCTAAAAAGAAGTGGAATAAGTATCATGAACCATATAAATATGTTGCTAAGTGTGTTCCTGCAAGAAATACTGAAGTTTATACTTCTAATCATGTTTTACCTGAACCTTATATTGAGAAAATGCCTTTCTTAGTTAAGATAAAGGAACATTCTATGATAGCTATTATGGTTAATGAAAGAACAAATAAAGATGTTGAACCTGATAAAGAAATAGATGATGAACCTATAATAGCGAATGTGAAAGACTTTGTTACTAAATATGTAGAAGAGGGACACACTATCCTTTGTAAGGATATCCCTGATATTGTTTCACAAAATAGTGTTATGAGAGCTAGTATTCCTGTGTTTTCTGTTAGGATAAGTGATCATTCCTACAATGGTTCTTGTGATAGTTATATCGTTAAATTTATGCATGATACTGAAGGTTATTATGAGATAGGAAATACTATTCTTATGCATCTCAATAATATCAAGTTTCCTCGTTTTATGCTTAAAGTCTTTATGTTGCACTTGTTTTGCCTTCCTATGCTTGCTGCTTCTGGTTTTAACAACTTGTTTGTTTACAAAATTCCCTTGCATAGGAAGTGGGTTAGACTTAAACATGTGTATTTTTGCTTCTTGATGCTCTCTTTTACTTCAATTCATATTCTTATGTGAGCTTCATTGGAACTATCATGCCTATATTAATGGCTATAAAGAAAGAGCTTTTTGGGAGACAACCCAATATATTTTTTGCTTGCAGTTTGTTTTTGTTTCTTTGAGTCCTGGAAGTTATTGTTTCGGCAATAACCTCTACTTATCCTTTTTGTTTGGTTTTTGTGTCAAGATCAACCTCTAATGAGAGAGAATTAAGATTTGGGGAAGTTGCTGTCTCGAAACAGAATTTTGTGCTTCACCGTAAAAATTCGTGAGAGATCTCTGTTCGTCGGATTGAGCTGTAATTTTTTGTGATTCTGCCCCAGGTCATTATTTAACTTTCGTTAGTTTTGCACGTTTTGATTTGAGCAACAGAAGATTTTCAAAAAAATTGATCTTTACCTGCTGGTCTGTTTTGACAGATTTTGCCACTCTTGCATTTGCTTCTTAAATCGATTTCCTTTTTAAATTATTTTTGGGTTTTCGGAAGGAGTTGCTACAGTAGATTATGTTTTGATGGATTTCAGTTGAATTTGAACTTAAAAGGTTTATTACCTCGCTTATACTAATGTTGCTAATGAGAATTGTGTGAAGTTTTGTGTGAAAGAAATTTCCAGGTTAGTGGAGAAAATGGTGTAATAAGAAAGTGAAAGGTTTCGTGACTCAAGCAATAAGTGTATGAAGATGAAGATATTGATGTTATTCAAGTAGTAACTCCGGAAAAACTTATCAAAGACCAAATTCAGAGACCCGCAGAGTCCGTTTTTGAATAGGTAACAGTTCTGGTAAGAAAAGTTCCGCGAAAATTCTGCCAAATTATATTTTTGAAGTTTTTATCCAACAAGGAAAGCAACGGAGCGAAAGAGGGACGGAAACGGAGCCAGGGTGGCTCACACCACCCCCTGGCGCAGGCCCCCTGGCCACGCCAGTAGGTGGTGTGGCTACCTCGGACTCCGTCTCTGACCCGTTTTCTCCCAGTACCTTCCTTTTGTTGTAAAACTTCGTAATATATAATTCCCCGGATCCCCCGAGGTTCGTATATCGTGTTCTCATTGTGTTTTTGTTTTGATATGTTTCTGACAGATAGAGTCCCAGTTTTTGAGCCACAATGTCTTCCTCTAGATCAGCCAAGGAAGATTCCTCAGTGGATATCATCAACCCATACATGCGTGAGTTCAAGATTCATCCCAAGGAGTTGTTGCTTGAAGATGGGGAGGTACGGATAAAAGAGGTTCAAGGCCCTAAAGGTGAAGGAAGTCTGGAGGATAGGATGGAAGCACTGGAGCAAGAAGTCTTTAGGTACACGAAGATGGCGGAACACGAAGTGGATATCATCCATAAGATTTGTTCTGAACTCATCACCGAGCACCAAAAGGAGACTGCTGAGCTCAAGGATGAAATTCTCTCACTCCACCAAACAACCAACCAACTGCAAGCACAACTCTACGATGTTCAAAATCAAAACTGTGAGTATGAGGTTAGGTTTAAACGCATAAGTGGTGCTGCTAGTTTCAGGATGATGGAGACCAGGATGTCTTTTGTTGATGGGGATCCTTTACCTTAGAAGTAGGATGATGATGAGAGAATACCACCACCGAATGAGTAATTCGTCATCAGGTTTTGGCATCCCCTTGGTTTATTCCAAGATTGGGGGAGTGCTGCGGTATCACATCACTATCTTCTATCTTTTTACCTTTTTAGTAGAGTAATATCATGAATAGAGAAGTTATCATGTAGGATGGTTTGCATTATGGAAGTGTCCCCCCCTCTCGTTAGATATCTATGTATCCCTTGGTGTGAGTTGCTGTTATGGAATATTAATGAAAAGTTCTATCATTTACTCTTTTGCATATCTTATATTAGTTTTCAATTTCTGTTATATGATTGATCTTGCAAAAACGCTAGAAAAAGGGCGCCCTCATGGGAGTACGCTCCGCGACGCTGCTGCTGCCTGCACGTGGCGGGTGCGGAGTGCCTCACGCGCTGTACCAGCCTTCTCCCGTGCGACATGTGGTGGATGCGGAGAGGGCCGCGGGTCTTTTTTTCTTTTCTTTTTGTAGATTTGAACATGAAAACTATAATATCTTTCAAACGGAGAGTCCAAATCGATATATGTTTTCACAGCCTTCCTAGTCACGTCCAGATCTTCAAAATAAGATCCATTGTTGATATGTTTCGACGAACTTTTTTCTCGTACTGCCTTTGATGCGTAGGTTGCACTGCCTTTTGATCTAGTACACGGTGCCTTTCGGCTGCAATGCACTGCATGGTGTCCAGGTAGTGTATTACTACGCCCGTGCAAAGGCACCGCCCATGCACCGCTTGTTGTTCTCGTGTTGCACCGCTTAGTTCGCAGCAGCATCGCGACGGTGTCAAAGGTACTACGACCGCCCGTAGTACACCGCCCATGCACCGCTTGTTGTTTTATGTTGCATCGCTTAGTTCGCGAGACATCGCGCGGTGTCTGGCAGTGTACTACGACCGCCTAGGTAGTACACCGCCCATGCACCGCCTTGTTGTTTTGTGTTGCATCGCTTTAGTTCGCAGCATCGCGTGTCTGTGCAGGTACTACGCGACCGCCCGTGCAAAGGTACCGCCCATACACCGCTTTGTTGTTACGTGTTGCACCGCTTAGTTCACAGCAGCATCGCGGTGTCTGTGCAGTGTACTACGACCGCCCATGCACCGGCTTGTTGTTCTGTGTTGCATCGCTTAGTTCGCAGCACACCGCGCGTGTCTCCGGCAAGGTATCGCCTCGCTTTGCACTGCCTTCGGTCGTAGTGTACTGCGCGGTGTTCAGGCAGTGCACCGTCCATGCACTGCCTTGTTGTACAGCGTTGCACTGCCTACGTGTCGGGCTGCCTTGTGGTCGGAAATACACGCGCTGCCGTGCGGCCAGAAATACACACGCTGTCGAGCGGCCGGGAAATACGCACCGGTGAAGTTCCACATGCCACGTGCCGGGCTGTCGTGCGGCCAGAAATACGCGCACTGCCGAGCGGCCGGAAACATGAGCGCTGCAGCCGAAACGCGCGCTTCATGAAGGTTGATCTTGTTGTTAGTATTGTTATCACTTTGGGATCATTGAGTTAATTTAGTTGGTCTTGGAAAACCTGGCTCGGTTAGTAGCAACACTATTTTGAGAATTGAATGAAAACGATAAAAGTACTCTAAAAAAATATAATTTTATCATCTTTCTTTCTTGATTTGCTCATAAGTCTAGTATTATCTAGTTAAGATCTTTTATGCTTCCAAGGAAGATTGCATGTTTGTTTTTATCACTTGTATGTTTGTTTGTTTCCTTCAATTCTTATGCTTGCTACCCAACCTTGCTAGCCAAAAACCTATACTGAGAGGAAATGCCTCTCGTGCATCCAATCCTTAAACCAAAACCTATGCCATTTGTGTCCACCATACCTACCTATTAGCACTATTGCTATTCCAAGTAAATTCATGTTTTTATGTGCCTTCCAAATTAAACTTGTTATGTGAAAATTAGTGATTAAATCTCTCATGAACTTGATGGCACACTTTACTTTCTTGCACTTAATAAACTTGAACCATTGTGCCTATCTATGCTGCGTATATGCTTGCGCTTTGTAAGTTGTAAATTAGCAGAACCATGCTGTTATGGGGAACGCTTTCAACATTGCACCGGTACTTTGTACCTAGTTGATATCATGTTCTTTTGTCTATGGATGTCGTCGGTGTGAAATGAAAGGGGAGCTTGTAAGTCCATGGAGTTATATATATGTGTTAGAGAAACGCCTAGGCCGCCGGTCTAATCCATGCCTAATCATGGTGGAAACCTGCAGCGTAACCATAATGAGCATCTATGAAGCATTCTTCTTATAAAAAAAGAGAGAGATTGCGAAAAAGAGAAAAAGAAAAAAAGAGATGAGAAAAGAGGAAAGAGAGAAAAAGCACCATATTCCCATGGTAAATAAGAAGATTGCTGAGATGCTTGTTGTCTACTTGCCTTGTCATTTTGATATGGGGATTTTTCCGTATCATCGGGCAAGGGGTACCCCGTTGGCGGTTCTCTATGATACACATGTACTTACTATGACAAGAACTTACCGGTGACTACACTTGAATAGCATTAGGAGCGACCCTCGTATTCAAGGGACATGAGATTTTCAACTTGCAACTTGTCAAGCATATCCTCATATTTGATCACTTTAACCTTAATCACCTAAAGATGCCTATGATAGGGGCAATGAGAGCTGAAAGCTAATAAGTACTATAATTTTTGGAAGCTCTTTATGAAACTTGAAATCCCTGCTTCCCTCTGCGAAGGGCCATTCTTTTACTTTTTAGTTAAGTCAGTAAACCTATTCCCTTCTATCTCAGCAAGTATTTTGAGTTGTTGTGTTTCATTCATTCATATGGTGATTTATTCAATCATGTTTCTTATGTTCCTTGCTTTGCACATTTGCTCTTATCTTAGTTTATACTACTTTGAAAGCTATCATTGAAAACCCATTATGTGTGAACTAGTACAAATTGTCAACTATTCTTCAACTAAGAGCTAAGTTTGCCATTACCAATTATGATTTACTTTATGTATTTATTATGTTTCCTTTACTTATTGCAAGTTAAGTTATATAATAGTGAGTTGTCTTCTATTATGATTTGTGTATTGATGAATATGATACTTCTTGTCCGTATTCTTTTATCGACTCTTCACTCCATAAACCTGAGGTCATGTTTATTGAGCTCATCTTTCGCTTGGGGACAAGCGAAGTCTAAGCTTGGGGGGAGTTGATACGTCCATTTTGCATCACTATTCTATATCATAATTTACTGTTATTCATTGATATATTTCATATTAAGAGATGATACTTATGTTATTTCATCTGTTTTTGCATGGTTAATGACTTCTGGAGCATGGACCGTTGCAGTCAAGATTCTGATGGAAAAGGTGCTGTTTGGGGGAAAAATTCGCGAAGATAAGAAAATCCAGGAAAATATATGGAAAATTCTATTTTCCAGAATACGAAGATTGCCAGAAGGGGAAGTGGAGATGGGCCATAGGGGCCCCATACCACCCTTGGCGCGGGCAGCCCTAGGCCACGCCAGCAGGTGGTGTGGCCGCCCTAGCCCACTCCAGGCTCTCCCCTCTGGTGTATATTATCTCCACGGAACCCTAATACCTGGAGAGCGACCATAGAAATATTCCGCCGCCTCTGTGGGGCGGAAAACACCAAGAGAGAAAGATCTCTCCGGCAGATAGAATTCTGCAAGGGGAATTCCTTCCCGGAGAGGGGAGATCGTCGCCATCAACACCACCATCAAGCTGGACTTCATCGGGATCATCATCATCACCACCATCATCTCCACCAGCACCATCATCACCACTTCATACCATTGTAACAATCGGGTTCAATCTTGCATAGTTCTTAGGGGAAACTTTCCCGGTGTTGATCACTCCTTGTAGTTGATGCTATTGAGTGAACCATTGAATTATCGTTTATGTTCAGATTGTTACCTATCATTATATCATCTCTGATCTTGATCCATATGATGTCTTGTGAGTAGTTCGTTTTGTCCTTGAGAACATCGGAGAAGTCATGTTGTTAGTAGTGGAATTGTGTTGAGAAAGATTCAATGGTTTGATATTTAAGTTGTGGTGTATTTCTTCTAGTGGTGTCATGTGAACGTTGACTACATGACACTTCACCTTTATGGGCCTAGGGGAATGCATTGTGTATTTGTCTACTAATCGTAGGGGTTGCTGGAGTGACAGGAACCTGAACCCCCGTTAGGAAACCTTTGCACAAGGACTTCAGGGTCTTAGAGTTTAAAGTTGTGGGTAGGTTTCTACCTTAATTACTTTCTTGTACTTGCAGATGCTTGCAAGGGGTATAATCACAAGTATGTATTAGTCCTAGGAAGGTCGGTACATTAGCACAGGTTCACCCACACAACACTTAGCAAACTAAACAAGATTAATCAACTATATGAAGCGAAAGCACTTGATGATATTCCCGTATGTCCTCGAGAACGTTTGGTCATCTTAAGTAATACAACCGACTTGTCCTTTGCTAAAGAAAGGATTAGGCCACTTGCTGCATTTATTATTATTGTCTTTTGTTTACTCGTACTTTATTTACCTACATTATCAAAAAACCCTAAAAATCCATTTGCTAAATATTTATAGAGAATTCCCGCTCCAAGCCATTCGCCAACACCTTCTGCTCCTCATTGGGTTCGACACTCTTACTTATCGAAAATACTGCGATACACCCCCTATACTTGTGGGTCATCAAAAACTGCCATTATGTTTTAAGGATTAAATCTTTACAGACTACCGCTTTTACACTGAAAAGAGCACCATCGTGATCCGTTGAAATGACACCATATGAGTTATGGTTTGGGATAAAACATGAATTGTCTTTTCTTAAATTTTGGTATGCTATGCATAAGTAAAATGTTTACAACCAAAGTCGGATAAGCACGTCTTTGTAGGTTATCCCAAAGAATTTGTTGGGAATTCCTCCATAACACCGAGGATAAAATAGTTTGTCGCTTGGAATGTCAAGTTTCTTGAGAAGGAATTTTACGCGAAAAGTTAAGTGGGAGGACAGTAGAACTTTGATAAGGTTGTTAAACCTTAGCTATATGTGCTAAGTAGCGCAGCACTGGAAAGTGTCCCGGTGGCGGCCACAATGCTCATGGCTCCAGTGATTACAAAGGGTGTGATATTGGAGATTAGAGTTCCTATTTGAACCGTATGCATCGGGTAAGAATCAAATAGTGAGATTTGATAAACAAGTCATTATTGTTTTGACAATGATGAACCGGCTGCATGCGAAGAAGCGATGATGGGCCCTAACTCCATAAAATGACTAGAAGTCATAGAATCCGTGATAGTATCCATACACGAGAAATCAAGTTTCTAAACTTGGAAGACCCTCCGGAAAGGCGTGAAGCCTACCGGTCGTGTTTGGATCTATAAAGAAATAGACATGGATGTTTAACATCTATGAAATAGTCGACATGTCAGAAAGAAGTTTACGGCAATGTTCAAGGAGTTGACTATGACAAGATTTGATCTTTCATAGCGATATTTATTCTGACGGATTAATGTAGCAACCACTACATATAATTTGATGTATGGTAGTTGAACAAACAAAACAATGTTCTTCTAGTAGAATGGTTACCTAGGACGTGTAGAAGACACAGTCCAAAGGGTTTTATTAATTCAAAGGGTTCTAAAAGGGCATGCAAACTTCAATAGTTGAAGTGAGCATAGAGGAGTTGGAATCTTCACCATGATGAAAATGTTAAAGGAGTTTAATTTCATCGGAGACGATGAAGATGCTTGCATTTGCAAGAAACTAAGTGGGAGCATTGAGACAAATTTCCAATACATTATGCCGAGTACATATTGTTGATTGAAAATGATGTACCTTTTAATTACACAAGTTAAGAATTTCATTAAAATAGGATTTCGATGAAAGACTTGAGCAAAACCAGAATATTTGGCATCAATGTCTATATAGATAGATTGAGGCGCTAATATGGTTGTGCCAGACATACATATATGAGATATTGAAAGGGTTCAATATAGAAACAACAAGAAAGGTTCTTGCTGCATGGAAAGGATTGTATCAAGATTCAAGTGTTTCAACACTTGGTGAGTAAAATCACATGAAGATTTTGATCGATTATATCGTGATATGTATATATCCAGAATGTCCTATGCTCTAAATGCTATGAGCACATACCAGAATGATTCATAAGATGATCATTGGACGATACTAAAGATATTCTTATGAGCTTTGGAAGAACTAAGAATACATCATGTATAAGTGACAAATAGTTAAAGATAGTTCATTGTAAAGTGTTACATTAATACTAGTTTTGTCACAAGATACAAATTAAAATTTATCTCAATTTATACTATGGGTGACACAATGTAATGGAAAGGATGTTCCATGATGGATTTGGATGAGTTCCAAAGTTGAGACATTGTGACGGATACTACAACAAAAGGCTAAGTATATGACTGCTATAGTAGCAGCAAAGGAGGGCATTTGTGTTAAGTAGTTTGTTATCAAACTAGGTGTGGTTCAAAGTGGGCTAATACTATGAAGATATATTGTATGACAATAATATCAACATATTTTAACCTGAACAAACTAAAGGTCTCACCAAAGAACCAAATTTATACAATGCCATCTCATTTGAGAATGAGTGATGCGTAGAGACGCAAATACATGCAAATACACACGGAACTGAAATTCTCAGATCCAGAGATTATGTTAACCGCTAGCAATCACGTATATGCAACACCAGAAAGCCATATGTGTTCAATACACAAAGTTTTTCAAACTAGATTATTGACTCTAGTGCAAGTGGGAGACTGAAGGGAATATGCCCGAGAGGCAATAATAAAGTGGTTATTATCTTATTCCTTATTTATGATAAATGTTTATTTTGCATGCTATAATTGTATTAATTTGGAAACGTTAATACATGTGTGTTTAACAAACAAAAAGGAAAGTTCCTAGTTATGCCTCTCTTATAAACTAGCTCGTTGATTAACAAGCTGATCAAGGTTTCCTGATCATGGACATTGGATGTTGTTAATAACGAGGTCACAACATTAGTGGAATGATGTGATGAACATTCATCCGAAGTAAAGCATTATGATCAAAGTCATTGTGTTTATATTTCTATAACATCATATGAAGTAATCCTAGTCCTTAGACCATGAGATCATGTCAGTCACTAACACTGGAAGAGTATCTTGATAACATCAAACGTCACACCGTGAAAGGGTGATTATAAATGTGGGTTCAGTGCTACGAAAGTGTTATGTAGAGGCTCATGGATCAAGAGTGGGATTTGTCCATCTTGATGACGGATAGATATACTTTGGGCCCTCTCGGTGATATCACATTAAGAATAGCTTGCAAGCAAGTGATGTGATCACTAGAATGTTATATCACTGGAACAAGAAAAGAGTACATGTCGTTAACGAGATGAAACTAGGTATGGAGATACCGATGATCGAATCTTGGACATGTAATATATCGCGAGACAAAGGGATTTAGTTACTAGCGTTAAAGGTTCTCACGATCACAGAAGTCACCGTTGAATGGGTAGGAGTCAGTATGGATCTCCACGTCCCACTTCTGATTATTGATCCGAGAGGCGTCTCGATCATGTCTGTATTATTCGCGAACCGTAAGGTGACACACTTAAGGGATAACGACACCATTTGGAGCAAATATGTTTCGGATAAAGATTTAAGAAAGCGCTGGGATTATTTCAATAGACACCAAAACTATTTCGGGTGAAATTGTTGAAATTGTTTCTGCATGTAATATTGAAATGTTGCAGGGGGTTTTATGTGAATGTTTGTTAATTAAAGTAATTAACAAAATTCTGAATAAAATTAATAAAAGAGTTTTATTAAATGAGAGAGCATTAAATTTGGAGAAATTTAATGCATTTAAAGTGGAGACTTTAAAGAGGAATGTTAAGGGGCAAATTTATGTGGAGGGAGTTACCACCACATGAATGAGGAGGTGAAGGGTCATCCCTTGGGCACCGGCCATGGGGAGGGGCACCCCCCTCCTCCTATAAAAGGCCACCCTCACACCCCTTCTTCCTCACACCTCCTCATGAAGGATCTCTCTCCCCTCTAGTATTTTCCCCCATGGTCGCGGATTAGCGAGATACATGTTCCTGGTGGCTATATCTGGAAAGGAGTTGCTGCTTCCACTGCTTTGCTGGAGCGAGGGACGAAGGTTGTCCGGGTACCGGATGTGTGTGCGATCAAGGATGCACTGCTGCTTTGCGGTGCTGGACTTGGTGGTGCTGGACTTGCTGGAGCTGGATCTAATGGGCGTGTTGGATCTAGACCTGCTGGACCTGCTAGACTTCATCACGATCTTGAGATCAGCAAGTGTACGACTACATCATCCACAAGTTCCATCTCATTAACAAAGCTTTGTTGTCTTCAAGGGTATGTTCTCTATGGATGTATATCCACCCGTTGCTTGTATCTAATAGATAGATCTTGGCGTATAATAGTTCCCATCGTAGGAATTTTTTGTTTTCTATGGTGCGAACCCTTCAGAGCTTCCAGCTAAGCCTGCAGAATCTGCCTCCCAGGACGAAAATAATGTCTGGCAGTCCAAGGCGGACGATTTCTCCCTCATCCAGAGTGGAATTCTCTATGCCATGGAGCCAGAGCTTCAAAAGCGTTTTAAGAAGATGAATGCTTATGAGATCATTGAGGATCTCAAAGCCGTCTTTGCTCCATAGGCTCACGCAGAGAGGTATGATGCTTCCAAGCTCTTATTCTCTACTAAAATGGAAGAGCACAATAGTATTAGTGAGCATGTAGTCAAAATGTCTAGCTACGTTAAGCGTTTGAACGCCCTAGATTGCAAAATCCTGGAGGAGCTCGCAATTGATAGGGTGCTGCACTCGCTGCCCCTAGCTATAAGAGCTTTGTGATGAACTACAACATGTAAGGGATGACTAAGACCCTTGCTGAGGTGTTCGCCATGCTCAAAACTGCTGAGGTAGAAATCAAGAAGGAGCACACGGTGTTGATGGTCAATAAGACCACCAACTTTAAGAAGCCAGGGCAAAAGGGAAAAGCCAAGGGCAAGAAGGCCAAAAAGGATGGCAAGTTTGTTGCCAGTACCTCAAAGACTGCCAAGCCTGGCCCTAAGCCCGACACTACGTGCTACTACTGCAAAGGGGAAGGGCACTGGAAACGCAACTGCCCCAAATACCTTGAAGACAAGAAAGCCGGCAAGATAGTTGCCAAGGACAAAGGTATATGTGATATACATGTTATTGATGTGTTCCTTACAAGCGCCAGGAGTAACACCTAGGTATTTGATACCGGATTTGTTGCTCACATTTGTAACTCTCTGCAGGTATTGCAGAGTAGGAGGCGCCTGAGGAAGAACGAGGTGACGATGCGCGTCGGCAATGGCTCGAGAGTCGAAGTGATTGTCGTTGGCACCCTACGTCTTCATCTACCGTCAGGATTATTTCTGGTTTTGAATAAATGCTACTATGTACCCGCACTGAGTATGAATATTGTGAGTGGATCTTGCTTGTTGCAAGATCATTATGCGTTTAAATCCGGAACAAATGGTTGTTCTATTTATATGAATGATATTTTCTATGTTCATTCCCCTGTGTATAATGGTTTATTCTTACTTGATCTTGATTGTGATACGCACATCCATAGTGTTGATGCTAAACGTTTTAAGCATAATGATGATAGTTCCATGTTTATGTGGCATTATCGTCTTGGTCACATTGGCTTAGAATGCATGAAGAAGCTTCATTCAGAAGGACTTCTTGGATCGTTGGATTTTGAATCCCTTGATACATGTGAGCCACGCCTCATGGGCAAGATGACTAGGACACCATTATCTGGGACAATGGAGAGAGCTATAGACCTACTGGGAATCATACATATGGATGTACGTGGACCAATGAGCATCTCAACACGCAATGGTTATCGTTACTTTGTGAAGCACAAGTATGAAACTTTTGAAAAGTTCAAGGTATTTCAGATAGAAGTAGAGAATCAGCTTAACAAGAGAATCAAGCATCTTTGATCAGATCAGGGAGGCGAGTATTTGAGTTATGAGTTCAACATGCACTTAAAGACTGTGGGATCATCCCACAGCTTACGCCAGCCGGAACACCATAGCGTAATGGTGTGTCGGAGCGATGTAACTGAACTCTATTGTATAGCGTGTGGTCCATGATGTCTTTAACTGATTTGTCTGTGTCTTTTTGGGGATACGCGTTATAAACCGCTTCTTTTATTTTAAACCGAGCACCATCCAAATCCGTGGAGACAACTCCATATGAGATATGGTATGGCCAGAAGCCAAAGTTGTCATTTCTAAAAGTTTGGGGATGTGAGGCTTACGTCAAGAAACTACAACCTAACAAACTCGAACCCAAATCAGAAAAATGTATCTTTGTGGGATACCCAAGGGAAACAATTGGGTATACCTTCTACAACCAGGCCAAAGGCAAAACGTTTGTCGCAAAAGCCGACACCTTTCTCCGGAAATAGTTTCTCGCTAAAGGATTTAGTGGAAGGAAAATTGAGTTAGATGAAGTTGTTAACCCTTCTCTCCAAATTCCTAGTAGCGCAACGGAAGCTGTTCCAAAACCGCTCTCCAACATGGAGGAAGAGCCCAATGATAATGATCAAAACAACAACGTCAAGACTCCTGAGGTTCGTAGGTCTACAAGAGTTTGTGCCACTCCTGATTGGTATAGTAGCCTTGTGATGTCTGTCATCCCAGATGAACAGGAAGAACCTGCAAACTACAAAGAAGCTATGGATAGTGCTGATTCCAAGAAATGGCTAGAAGCCATGAAATCTGAAATAGGATCCATGTAAATCAAGTTTGGACCTTGGTAGATCTTGTGGAAGGCCGCAAGGTCATGGAGAATAAATGTATCTTTAAGAAAAAGACATATGCGAATGGTAATGTGACCATTCACAAAGCTCCACTTGTCACAAAGGGATTTCGACAAATTCAAGGAGTTGATTATGATGAGACTTATTCTCCCATAGTGATGCTTAAGGCTGTCCGGATTTTACTAGAAATTGCTGCTCATTTCGACTATGAAATTTTGCAGATGGATGTCAAGACCGCATTCCTCAATGGTCACATTGATGAAGAGTTGTATATGATGCAACCAGAAGGTTTTGTTGATCCTAAGGATGCTGGAAAGGTGTGCAAGCTTCAGCGGTCCATTTATGGATTGAAGCAGGCATCTCGGAGCTAGAACCAATGTTTGATCAAGTGATCAAGAGTTTTGGATTTGTCCAAAATCAGCAAGAGTTCTATGTTTACAAGAAAGCGAGTGGGAACTCAGTTGTTTTCTTAGTAGTATATGTGGATGACATACTGCTCATGGGAAACAATGTGGATCTTATGAGAAGCGTGAAAGCATATTTGAGTAGTCAATTTTCCATGAAGGATCTAGGTGAAGCTGCATACATATTAGGAATCAAGATCTATAGAGATAGATCAAGACACCTAATTGCATTAAGTCAGAGTACTTACATCGAAAAGATTTTGAAGAGGTTCAAACTGGACAATGCCAAAAAGGGTTCTGTGCCAATGATGAGGAATTGCAAAATGAGTGTGACTCAATGTTCGGTAATGGATAATGATAGAGAACAGATGTCTTACATCCCTTATGCTTCAGCCATATGATCTATCATGTATGCAATGTTAAGTACACGACCTGATGTAGCATTGGCTCTTAGTTTGACGAGCTGATACCAAAGTAATCCAGGACCGGATCACTGGACAGCTGTGAAGAATATCCTAAAGTATCTCAAAAGAACAAAGGATATGTTCCTAATCTATGGAGGGAGTGATGAAGCTATAAACATAACGGGTTACGTGGATGCGAGCTGGAACTCAGATCATGATAACTCGAAGTCTCAAACAGGATTTGTGTTCCTAGTGAATGGTGGGGCGGTAAGCTAGAAGAGTAAGAAGAAGCCGGTGGTGGCGCAATCTTCAATGGAGTCCGAATACATTGTTGCGGCTCATGTATCAAATGAATCTGTTTGGCTAAGGAATTTCATGATCGAACTAGGAGTCATTCCAAGTGCACGGGACCCCGTGACGATCTATTGTGACAACACGGGAGCTATTGCAAACACAAAGGAACCGAGGACTCATTCCACAGCCAAACACATCAAGGTTAGATTTCACGTCATCCGGGAAAATGTTGACGAAGGTGAAGTCAAGATTTGCAAAGTAGATATGGAACTGAATATGGCAGATCCTTTGACTAAAGCTCTCCTAAAATCCAAGCATGAACAACACCGAGATTCCATTGGTGTTAGGTTCCTGCCAATTGTAAACTAGTTTTATGTGTACTCTAGTGCAAGTGGGAGACTGAAGGAGTTATGCCCTAGAGGCAAATAATAAAGTATATTATTTGATATATCTCCTATATGTTCATAATACGTTTCATATCGTGCTATAACTGTGTTAATACGAAATGTTAATACACGTGTGGTATGTAAACAAACAGTGTCTCTAGTTATCTCGAGCAAACTAGTTCATTGGTCATGAGGATGATCTGGGTTTCAAGATCATGGGAATTTATGCCAATTGACAATAAGGTCATGTCATTAGTTGAATGACATGATAGACAAACATCCGACAGTTATATCTTAATGAGATCTAGTTACAAAGTTCACCATTGATGATAAACACAGAGAACCACGTAACCTGATACTTTGACTGCGAGGTAATGCAAATCACCGTTCTAGAGGAACCTTAGATGGTTATCAAGTATCATCTCGTAAAAGGGTGATCAAAAAGGTGCCACTCAGGTTTTCCAAAGAGATGCGTAGAGGAGTACATATCAAGACCATAATTTTTCTAATCCATATAACGGATAGATATGTGTGGCCATCTCAGTGACGTTGCATTTATGAAGATTGCAAGCATGTGACTTGGTCACAGAATGCAACGACATGAGAACAAGTAAACAAGTTCATCGATAACAAGACCGAACTAAGGTATGGGGACACCAAAGATCAAGTCTCGGATGAATTAGGTATCAGATGACAAAGGGGACGGGAAACGACTATCTCATAGTTCGAGCGATTATATTCGTGAAACACACGGGGATCACATGGCCATCCAGGTCCCTCTGTTGATCACTGATGTGAGAGTAGTCTCGATCATGTCCGAAGTGTTTCCGAACCGAAGGATGTCACGCTTAAGGGTGGGGACGCTTAGGGTAGATGAGGTATCATAGGAGAAATAAAGAGAGAGAAACCGGAATAGTTCCGGGTAACATCCGATGGAGATCGGAAGGGGTCCGAAAGGTGTTCCGGAGTGAAGGAATAAGATAGTATGAGTATTTGAATGTTAATTGGAGAATTAATATTAAATACATATTTTATTTTATTATTAAAGGCAATCCAATGCTAATGGGCCTCACCCGAAAGGGGGGGCCCAAGAGGCAAGGCGCCTATGGAGAGGGGGCCAGCCGGCCTAGGCTCAATGGGCCGCCCTAGAGGGGCCCACCTAGGGCCGGCGGCTGCCCCTAGGTGGGTGGCGGGTGTGGGGATTAGTCCCACACCGTGTGGCCCCTAGGTGGTGCGCCCCCTTCCCACTATATATAGGGGTCTCACCTCCCTTTTTGGGATCATCCCATTCCCTCTTATTCTCTCACTCTCATCCATTAAGGACTTCTCCGGAATATTGGAGAGGACCTCGTGGATCGTGAGTTCTATACCTTCACACTACCGTCGTGTGATCAGCAATCCGACATCTACTTCTTCCGCTACTCGGCTGGATCAGAGTCCGGTAGACGTCACCTACACCGGACGTTTGACGAACTTCGAAGGCACCACACTTGAGGTGCTGCTCGTCTTCATCAATATACGTCTTCCTGCATAAGGTGTGCCTCGGTCTTCAAAGGTATGAATACCATCTCTCTCTTCCGTTACTTATGTCTACATAGTATAGATCCTGGTATTAGTGTTTGTGTAGATAGATTTTTTTTGTTTTATGCTATGGAACCCTTCATACCGTATGGCCATAGGTCTGCGAATGGTATGCCGTGCTCATTACATATCAGTATTAGAAAATTTGAACAGGGATTACCAAATGTCACGGTCTGAGACCAAAGCCTTTCGCATGCCATACAGTTTAAAAGAAATTATTTATGTAGGTATATGCTACTTGTACTATTATATAGGGACGATAAAGAGGTAGTGAATGCGCATACTTCGTCAGTTTGTCCACCACCACCAGGATCAAATTAAATCGATCTAAACGAGGTATCCCTTCTCAAAGTCTTGGGAGAACACTTGCCAAGGTTGTGTAGGAACTATGAGTAGTTTAAGAAGACTAGGGATCTAACATGTTCCAGATTTTCCTGTTTGAAGATTGCACAAGCCTCACTAAATTGATGCACTGACTTTTTCATGTGTAGCCAGTGTCGCATGAATCCCTGAATGTCCACCAATCGCTCATACGTAAAAGGATTGTCGTATCTTGTTCAACATCACTACATTGCCACCAACCAAGATTGTTTTCTTGTAGTGCAACAAAGCATCACCCCGCACTAGATGTTTTAGTGTACCGTGAGGTGTACTCATTTTCTTCATAAGTTTCTAAGTCACCATATCTTAAGCATAGCCATCACAAATCTCTTGTAACAACTGCGGTGTACCCATAGTAATGGCCAATACCTACCCAACTGATATGGTTGGATGGCGAGACAAGGTATCAGCCACCCGATTAGAACTTCCCTTCTTGTATTCAATACTGTACTGAAGGCCAACCATTTTGGTGAGTGCCTTCTGCTGCCATGGAGTAGTCAATCTCTACTCATCAAATTGTGTTAAAGTACACTGATCAGTGTGGATCACAAATGGGGACTAGCGCAAGTAGGCATGCCAGCGAGCAACTGCCAGAAGGACCGCCAAGCTCTCTTTCTTGTATGTGGATAGACCACGTAGATGTGGCCCTAAAGCTCTACTCAGATATGCCGGGAGTGTTTGTTCTACATTAGTACTATGTTGATACTCTTGTTGCTGGCATCAGTTTCCACGACAAATGGGCGCTCAAAGTTGGGGAACGCCAACACAAGTGGGGTGAGAAATCCATGCTTCGATTAACCGAAATCCAGGTCTAGAGAAATAGTTCATTCTTATTGAGAAAATCTTTCGGACAACAAATGATAAAACTACAGTCCTTGACAAAATTTCGATAATAGCCTGCCAGGCCTAAGAATTTTCACACGCCCTTAGCATTCTCTGGTACTGACCACTTTTTACAACTTTGATATTGTTTGGGTCTATTGAAACACTGTCAACAAAAACAACATGCCCCACGTATTTTAGACATGGTTGAGCAAACATGCATTACTTTAATATTTTCACTTTTATGTGATGCTCTGCTAGCAACTGGAAAACTACTTTAAAATGCTCCTAATTTTCTTCTAGAGTGTGTAAATAAGAATTTCATCAATAAAGACCAGCACAAGGCGGCGTAACAACTTTGCAAAAATTGTGTTCAAGGCATTTTGTAAGGTGGCTGGTGCGCCTGTTAGACAATAAGGCATCACCATGAACTCGTACTGCGCTTGATGAGTTTGGAAGGCCGTTTTTTGATCCTCTACGTGGCCATGAGAATCTGATGATAGCTAGCGCAGAGATCCAAACTCGTGAACTAGGCAACAGTCGCCAATTCATCCAATATCTCATCGATGATCGGTAGGGGTAATCATTCTTCAATGCCATGGCATTTAAATAGCGAAAGTCGATGCAGAATTACCGCGTACTGTCCTTATTTTGCACAAGTAACACGAGAAGTGCAGATGGGCTGGTACTGAAGTGGGTTATGTGTTGCTTGAGCATGTCTATGATCTAGCGCTTGATCTCGTCTTTTTGCTTAGGATTGTACCGATAGGGCATGGATTGACTGGACACAAACTAGGAGACAAGGTAATTTGATGATTAAATTCCCATCGCGATGGTAATCCTTGTTACCTAAAACATAGTGTCAAACTTGACAAGGAGTAGCTTAATAGATCGAGGACATGGTTCTTGTGGCTATAGCTCTTTCACTTCTCGTAATTGTAGCAAGTGACAAATCGAATCGGTCTTGTCCAGCGCTTCCAATTGATGAACTGCAATTCCCGGACACTATGTTGTGTTTGGCGTTATCCCTTGCAACTAAATAGCCTGCCCATAGTTCTCAAAAGCTAGTCATTTCAGTCCCCAATGCACCTTGATTGTTCCAATAATCTCAAGCCAATCCATGCACAACACAATGGCATAACATTAGAAAGGAAACAAACACAAAGTAGTGAGGAATTCCACCCCTTGGGCCTGCCATTTGTATTATGGCACCTCCAGGTCACGGTGTAACATCACACCATCAAGAACTTCCACTTGAATTGGACGATATCGTCATACTTCTGGCCAAGCAGCTGAAACCGCATCACTTATGAAACTCTGGGTACTGCCTGACTGGATCAGCATAAGCACCTCCTGCTGGTGTACTGACCACTTAAGGCCATGTTTGGTACTAGAGGTTTAGCGGGGATTAGAGGGGATAATTTACAAAGGGATTGGGTGAAACCCCTACATTCACCCAATCCTCTCATATCCCCATAAAAATTCAATCTCCAACAATCCACTAGATAGGGGTAGTGTATTGGGTATTGAGAAAAATACACTATGCATTTGAGGGTAAGTGGGGAAAAGTAGGGAAAATCCACTCTAATATGCTAGAACCAAACATAGTTTTAAGAATAAGTGGGGATTTGGGATTTGCTGAGAATCCCCACGAAACCTCTAGTACCAAACAAGGCCTAAGTCTGACAGTCTGTGGAGGTTACACACCTTGCAATGCTGCATTTGAAATGACACAAAGCTCAGTTGGCTTCTATTAGATGTTGTATTTAGACTGTATTATACTCTCCCTATTATACTCTGTATTGTACTCTGTATACACCTCTATATATATATGACCAAAGGGCCACGCACTGTATGTGTGCCAATCTCCCCAAATCAGTTGTCTATTATGGTATCAGACTAGGAAACCTAGCCGCCGCCGTTCTGCAACCCTAAGTTGCCGCCGCCATGACCTCCTCCGCGACGTCGTCGGCTTCCTCCGCGGCCCTGCCCGCCTCTGCTGCGTCCGGCCCTGCGCTGTCGATCCCGCCGTCTCTCGCGGCCATCCTCTCCGCTGGCTCAACTAGCCAGATGGCGACGCTCCACCACTCCGCCGCGCTCTCCTTCCCGTTCAGCACGGTGTGCAGAAGCGCTCCCGGCCGCTGGCCGCTCCCGATCGCGCCGCTCTCGCTGTACCAGCAACCTCCCTTGATGGGGTTCTCGGTGGAGCCTTCGTTCACGTCGGCCGCGCCCTTTGTCGCGCCCACGCCGGACGTCTCCGACATCACCGGCCCGGCGGTTCCCGACGTTGCTACGCCCGGCCCGTTCAGTTGTCGCATCTGATCACTGTCTGTCTCACAGCGGAGAACTACCTCTACTGGCGCTCCCAACTTCTTTCACTGCTCCGGAGTCGCCATCTCGAGGGCTTCGTCGACGGCACTCTAACGCGCCCGCCGGCCCATATTCCCGCGGTGACGGCCGCGGGTGCCCGGGTGTCGGCGCCCAACCCGGCTCTCCGTGCCTGGATTGCTCAAGACCAGGCCATCCTTTCTGCGATCTACTCCTCTCTCACCGAGGGGGTGGTCGGTCTCGTGCTCTTCGCTGTGACGTCCTTTGATGCCTGGTCCACGCTGGAGAACAGCTTTGCTGCCCAATCCACTGCTCGATCCATGGCCATCCGTCGCCAACTTGGCGAGGTGAAGAAGCTCGACTCGTCCGCGACCGTCTACTTCAACAAAATCAAGTCGCTGGCGGACACTCTCGTGTCCATCGGGCAACCGCTGCGTGATGAGGAGTTCACCTCCTATGTCATCAACGGGTTGGACGGGGAGTACGACAGGTTGGCAGAGGTTGTTAATCTTTGTGACACTCCGATGCCTCCTCGTGATCTCTATGCGCGCCTTCTCGCCTCCGAGTCCCGCTACGAGGCGCGCCGTACAGCTACTACCTACAACGCGGACCTCTCCGCCAATGCTGCGCATCGTGGGGGTGGTGGCTACCGCCCCGTTGCTCCTGCTGGTGCCCCACGCCCGCCTCCCAGCAGTGGCAGCCACGCCCCCCACCATCGGGCCCCAACTACAACAACAATGGGGGGCGGCAGTAGGGTGGTCAGCGCCCCACGTGTCAGCTCTACGGCATCATTGGGCACCTCGCGTCCAAGTGCCATCGGCGTTTCAAGCGCGACTTCCTCGGCATCGGCAACGACGGACGCGGGAACGAGAAGCAGGCTGCCATGGCCACTCAAGGACCGCTTCCCGGCTACACTCCGTCCTACACCATCGACCCCGCCTGGTACTTCGACACGGGCGCCACGAATCATATGACGCCCGAGCTTGCCAAGCTCCACTCTCAGGAGCCCTATCATGGTCATGACCGGGTGCACACCACCGATGGGTTAGGTATGCACATCTCTCACGTTGGTCAGGCATCCCTTCTTACACATACATCTCGTCGTTTGCATCTTCGTGACGTCCTCCATGTTCCCTTGGTCACTCGTAATTTACTCTCAGTTCCTAAACTTACACTTGACAATAATGTTTTGGTTGAATTTCATCCGTTTCTTTTCTTTGTCAAGGACCGAGTCACCAGGGACGTGCTTCTTAGAGGTCGTTACTGTCGGGGGCTGTATGCTTTGGATGCGTTCCCGGTTCCTGAGGCCTTCGTTGGTGTTCGCACTTCGTCTTCTCATTAGCATTCGCCTCTAGGCCATCCGGCATCTCCGATTGTGAGTCATGTCCTTCAGCGGCATGAACTTCCCACTATGTCTAGCAATAAAAATTTAGCAGTGTGTGATGCTTGTCAACAAGGGAAGAGTCATCAACTTCCGTTTGTTTCCTCGAGTCGTGTGGTTAAACATCCATTAGAACTTGTGTTTTCAGATGTGTGGGGTCCCGCTCAAACTACTGTGATTGGTCATAACTATTATGTCAGTTTCATTGATGCTTATAGTCGCTTTACATGGCTTTATCTTCTTAAGCGGAAATCTGATGTGTTCAATGTGTTCTTACAATTTCAATTACATGTTGAGCGTCTTCTCAAGCATAAGATTATTCATGTGCAGTCTGATTGGGGAGGCGAGTATCGCAATCTCAACACGTTTTTTAATAAGCTTGGGATCTCTCACCGTGTGTCCTGCCCACATACACATCAGCAGAACGGTGCAGCTGAGCGCAAACACCGTCACATCGTTGAACCTGGTCTCACTTTACTTGCACATGCCTCCGCTCCGTTTCGTTTTTGGAGTGATGCGTTCTCTACAGCCTGTTTTCTGATTAATTGGCTTCCCACACGTGTGCTTGACATGAAAACACCACTTGAGCTTCTCTTTAATGAGGTTCCTGATTATACTTTTCTTAAGGTCTTCGGATGTGCCTGTTGGCCACACTTACGCCCATATAATAATCATAAACTCGAGTTCCGCTCCAAGCAATGTGTTTTTCTTGGCTATAGTGCTCTCCATAAGGGCTACAAGTGCCTTCATATCCCGTCTAACCGGGTGTACATTTCCCGCGATGTTGTGTTCGACGAGAACCTATTTCCCTTTGCTCAATAATCTCCACAGTACCCTGTGTCACCCCCTGTGCATTCATCTCCTACATCGCCTGACCAGTTTGAAGATGTTGCATATTCCCCTGTGTTGCTCCCTAACCATGCTGCAGGTATCGGCCGTGATGCTCGCCTTCAGCTCTTGGATGAGTCCGACCTCCCTAACGTCGATCATCCGGCTCTGGGCGCATGCATGCCCCATGCTGGGCCGACCTCCTCGCCTCTGCCTGGTGCGCGCCCGGCCTCATCCGGCTCGGCCGGTTCTCCTGCTGCCGGCCCACCATCGCCACTGGTCTCGTCGGCGCTCACTCCAGCACGCGTGGCAGCTACTCCTGTGACGCCTGCCGTGTCGCCCAGTGTGACGCCTGGCCCATCACCTGGCCACACGTCGTCAGGCTCATCCGCGCCTGCTTCCTCGCCTACAGTATCGATCTGCGGCGATGAGGCTCCTGTTCCTCCGCGCCCTGCTCTGGTGTTTGAGCGACCTCACACCCGCAGTCACAGCGGCATTGTGAAGAAACTTCAGCGTACTGATGTCACCGTCACTTATTTGGCTGCATGTGCTGCTCTTGCTGCATCTGACCCGACCATGGAACCACGACACTTCTCGGCTGCTCTTGGTATTCCCCACTGGCGTGCAGCTATGGAGCTTGAGATTCAGGCTCTCCGTCAGAATGGTACTTGGCATCTTGTCCCTCCTCGTCCTGGTATTAACATCATTGACTCTAAATGGGTCTTCAAGGTGAAGAAGCATGCAGATGGTTCCATTGAGCGCTACAAAGCGCGCTTGGTTGCCAAAGGTTTCAAACAGCGGTACGGTCTTGATTATGAGGATACCTTCAGCCCTGTGGTCAAACCGACAACTATTCGGCTTCTTCTCTCTTTGGCTGTTACTCGCGGATGGTCACTTCGCCAGTTGGATGTTCAGAATGCTTTTCTGCATGGTGTTTTGGAGGAGGAGGTGTACATGCGTCAGCCCCCTGGATTTGTCGATCCTGATCGTCCCCAGCATCTGTGTCGCTTGGTTAAGGCGCTTTATGGGCTCAAGCAGGCGCCTCGTGCCTGGCATGCTCGCCTTGGGGCTGCTCTCCGTGCTCATGGTTTTGTTCCATCCACAGCGGACACCTCTCTGTTTCTGCTTCAGCGTCCAGAGGTCACTATGTATCTTCTGGTTTATGTTGATGATATTATACTGGTCAGCTCTTCTGTCCCTGCTACTGATCGTCTTATAGTGGCTCTTGGTGCTGATTTTGCTGTGAAGGATCTTGGGAAACTGCATTTTTTTCTCGGCCTGGAGGTTACTCATTCTGATGTTGGCTTAACACTCACTCAGAAGAAGTACTCTCTGGATATATTGGGACGTGCATGTATGCTTGAGTGTAAGACTGCTATTACTCCCATGTTGAGCACGGATTCCCTTTCTGCCATGGATGGGTCTCCTCTCTCTTCTGATGATGCCACGGAGTATCGCAACATTGTTGGTGGTCTCCAGTACCTCACTATTACCAGGCCGGATATTTCCTTTGCGGTGAACCGTGTGTGTCAGTATCTCCATGCACCACGGGATCCTTGTAGCATCCCAATTGTCTAACAATTGTAATGCTACTTGGTCTAGTAATATAAGGGCTACTTCAAATATATAATTGTTGCATCATCATTATATCATGCTCATGTCATCATGCCTCCTTGCATTTGAGCATCATATAAAACCCTTTTTGATTTGGTTCTTATCTCATATGCACTATTAATTGTATTTGCCTCTTGATATTGTATTTGGTTCTTGATATATTGTTTCATGCCCAAGTTGAGTTGGGGGCATGTCTCTTATTAACTCCACCACCTTTCTTTCACCACCTTATAATTCCACCATCCAACTAAATATGAGCTTGGCACTTATTGGTTTTACCTCTAGCTCATGTGGGTTAGGATGGATCCAATTCTTTTACCACATGCTCTCATCTTAGCATCATGTTGTTTTCACAATATTGAAACATGAGAGCCACATGGCCACCTTTGCATGCCTTGTGAGTGGAACCTTTTCCTAGCTTCCTTATGTGTTGTTCTGGGGTTATCATCATGTTGGGATATTTTTGTGGGCTTATTAAATACCTAGTGGCATATACACACTAGCAAGTCCCAAATATAATCCAATGTGATCATCTCCACATACTCCACTTGGAAGTCTTTCTAAATTCTTTTGCTTGGGCCTTACTCCAATTTTGGGAATGCATGATAATAATGCCATGTATTAATATTGTTTTCACAAGAATCAACATGGCATTAAATGTTTTGCATGGGCCATGCAAGTGTCACCTTTTCTAGTATTTGGATTTTATTTGGTTTTTGGAATGGATCACCTCTCTTTCTACCCTTTCTTTTGGCTTGATCCATGATGATCTTGCTTAAAACCCTATCACCAAATCCATCTATGCCATCATCCCCTTTTCTCCTTTTCTCTCTTTTCTTGACTTGATCTTGTTGGAGCTTGCTTGGGGCATGCTTGAACTTGTCAAGGACCACTCCATCTAATCTCTCCTCTCTCTAAACCTACCTCTCTCTTTAACCCTCTTCCTAAAACCCTAGCTAAGATCCTATCTAATCACCTACTTACCCCATACCCCATCTAAGCTAACCCTAATCTACCACACCCCTCTCACCTAACCCTAAGTCCACCACCTCTCTCTCGGCCTCACCTCTTCTCTCCCTACCCGAGGCTACCACCATGCCACCTAGCTACCCCACCCAAACCCTAGTCCAGCCCTAGCCCGAGCCATACCCCTTCCCTCCTACCCTAGCTCCAAACCTAGCCCTACCCGAGCCTCTCCCTCTCTTGCTCCTTCCCTCCCTGCCTTGTGGCCCCTGGCCGAGCCTCCCACCACCCTGGCCTGCCCTACCCCACCTGCCAGCTTCCCATGCGCGCGCCCTGCCCTTCCCCGACCGTGCACGTGAAGGAGGGAGAAGAGAAAGGTGGCACCGAGCCACCTTTTCCCATCTACCCCACCCCCACGGCATCTCCCTCTCCCTCTCGGCTTTATCCTCCTCCTACCACCTCTGCCATCCCAGATCCACCCCAGACGCCCCTCTCCTGCCGTCCCTCACCACCGCCACACCATCATCGCCCAACACCTCGGCCTCCATCGCCTCCTTATCCAGCCGGTGGCGTGGCGCTCCAAGGTGTCGAGGAGGACCACGCAGCTCCCCTACGTCGCCCTGTACCCGGAGCCAGGAAGGAGAAGCCAGGACGTTGGACACCGACGGCCGAGCCCAAACCCTAATTCCCGGATGTGAGCCTCGCTGCCGATCCACGCTGCTCACCCGATCCATCTGCACCAACCAACTCGCGGTTTGCATCTCACGCTAATCAGAGGGTTGTTCGAGCATGGAAAACAAAAATTTTCTATCGATACAAACAAACAAGCCAAGATCTATCTACTAGATTGTAGCAACGAGTCGATAGAGGAACTCACCCTCGAAGATTCCAAAGCGGTTAAGAGCGATTCTCGTGGGTGATGTAGTCGTATTCTTTCCGATCTCAAGATCGCGTGACGATCCTTCCAGCGCGTATCCGGCAGCGCTCCCAATCGGTCACATCGTTCGTGACGAAGACCTTCCTCTCCTTGTTCCAGGCAGCGGAGGTTGTAGCACTCTCCTCGCGATTCCCAAGACAACGGCGTGGTACCTAAGTAGAGGGAGATCCATGAGGCTTCGCCTTAAGCCAAAAGTATGGTGGAGCTTATGAGAGAGGCTATTAGTGTTCTAGTAATTAGACACACCAATTATAAGGCTCTAAACAAATTAGAAGGCTCTAAACCGCTGGATAAAGAAATTAGAAGCTCTAAACCAAAACGGCTCTAAATCGGAGGTAGAAGATAGGAACTTGTGTGCTAGGAGGAGCCCTGCCCTCCTTATATAGGTGGGAGGGGCTGGCCAAGGGAGGAGTGGAGTCCCTCCCCAACTCGGCCTTGAGGTGGGCGCCCGGCTTGGGAGGAGGAATCCCTCCCAACTCGGTTTCCACTTCTCCTCCTCTTTCCACTTTCCAAAACTTGTTGCTTGACTTTCAAACTAGCCGCTTGACTTTTCAATTTAGGATTTAAATAAACCCTTTATTTTGGACAGCAAGAACACCTACTACATGATGCAATCATTCCAACATGTAATGACACATACATGTACCCTTCCTCCGGAGTGCCGGACATTCCGGACCTTCTAGAATGTTCCCGATGAAAACACCGAACCATTCCCCAACTCCGAAATGGGACTTTCCTTATATGAATCTTATTCTCCTGACCATTCCGGATCACCTCGTGAAATCCCGGATCCCATCCGAGACTCCGAAAAACATTCGGTATCTTTCTCATAATACAATAACTACTCAAACAACGTCAATCCTTAAGTGTCTCCTACGGTTCGTGAATTATGCGACATGATCGAGACACTTCTAACAATAACCAATAGAGGAATCTGAAATTCATATGTCTCGCACATATTTCTAAGATTACTTTGTGATCGAATGAACCACTTACATACGATACCAATTTCCCTTTGTCTCACGATATGTTACTTATCCGAGGTTATGATCGCCAGATCTCCGCATACCTAGTTCAACCTCACATCGATAAGTACTCTTTTCTCGCTCCTGATATGTGATCCTTGTGACCCAGTCACATGCTTGCAAGCTAATTGGATGACATTTCACCGAGAGGGCCCAGAGAATATCTATCCGTCATGTGGATGGACAAATCCCACTCTTGATCCATGTGTCTCAACCAATACTTTCCAAACACTCAATGCCACCTTTATAACCACCCTGTTACGGTGTGGTGTTTGATGACATCAAAGCATCCATCCGGTAAAGGTGATATGCATGATCTCATGGTCGAAGGAATTAGGTTACTATGTATCAGAAAGCATATAGCAATTGAACTATTGAAATGACTTGATCTTTATGCTATGCTTATCTATAGGAGTATGTCCACCATATCATTCTCCTAATGATATGATCTTGTTGTTGATAACATCTCAATGTTCATGATATGGAAACCACAATCATCAATCAACCAACAAGCTAGTGAAGTATAGAGGCTATAAAATGGACAACAAATTAAGATTACAAATCACACAAGTATTAATGGTTTCCTTGTTAATACTATTATAGCATGAATGTAAACATTTATCATAAGTATGAAGATATGATAATAACCTACTTTATTATTGCCTCTTGGGCATATCTCCAACAGTCTCCCACTTGCACTAGAGTCATTAATCTAGTTTCAAACCTTTGTGTATTCAACACCTATGGCTTTACGGTGTTGTATGTACACGATTGCTAGTGGTCAACTGATCTCCGGATCTGACACTTCCAGGTCCGTTTGTAATTGCATGTCTTTACGTCTCTACGCATCACTCATTCTCTAATGAGATGGCTTTGTATGATTTGGTCTTTAGGTGTGACCTTTAGTTCTTTGGGGTTAAAACATGTTGATAATATTGTCGCACAATATATCTTCATAGTATTATCCCGCTGTGAACTACACCTAGTTTGATAACAAACTACTTGACACAAATACCCTCTTTTGCTGCTATAATAGCAGTCATATACTTAGCCTTTTGTTGAAGTATCTGTCACAATGTCTTAACTTTGGAACTCATCCAAATCCATTATGGAACTCACTTTCCATTATATTGTGCCACCCTTAATTTAGATTGAGATAAACTTAATTTGTACTTTGTGACAAGACTAGTATCAATGTAGTACTTTTACAATGAACTAATCATCTATTTGTCACTTCTACAAATAATATACTCTTAGTTCTTCCAAAAGATCATAATAATATCCTTACTATCGTCCAATGATCATCTTACGGATCATTCTGGTATATGCTCATAATATTTATAGCATAGGACATATCTGGATTTGTACATATCACAGTATGATTGATATAAATACTCTTCGTGATTTCATACATCAAGTATCAATCTATACTTGAATCTTTGTTTCACTTACCAAGTGCCAATACACTTGAATATATCATCAACATTGAACTCTTTCAATCCTTTCTGTGCAACAAGAACCTTTCTTGTAGTTTCTATATTGAATTCATTCAATATCTCGTCTATGTACTTCTGGCACAACCATATTAGCGTCTATTGATGCCAAATATTTGGGTTTTGCCTAAGTCTTTCATCGGGATGAAATTCTTAATATGTGTTAATAAAAGATACATTATTTCCAATCAACAATATGTCTTCCACATAATGTATTAGAAACATGTCTTAGCGCTCCCACTTAATTTCTCGCAAATGCAAGCATCTTCATTGTCTCCGATGAAATTAAACTCTTTTAACAGTTTCATCATAGTGAAGATTCCAACTCCGCTATGCTTACTTCAACCATTGAAGTTTGCATATGCTTTTAGCATCCTTTGAATTAACAAAACCCTTTGGACCGTGTCATGCACACGCCCTAGGTAACCATTCTATTAGAAGAACTTGTTTTGTTTATTCTACTACCACATAACAAATTATATGTAGTGGTTGCTACATTAATCCGTCTAGACGAAAATCGCTATGAAAGATCAAATCTTGTAATATACAACCTTTGAACATTTTTGTTAACTCTTTCCCAACATGTCGACTATTTCATTGATGTGTAAAATCCATGTCTTCTTTATAGATCCAAACACAACGCAAGGTCTTACACCTTTTTCGAGGGTCCTTCAAGTTCAAAACTTGATTTCTCGGTATGGAACTATCACGGATTATATGGCTTCAAGCCATTTGACGAGTCGGACCATCATCGCTTTTGCATGTAGTAGGTTCATTATTCTCAAATAATGATTCAACCTCAAATCTTGGTATTTGATTGTTCATCCGACCTACTTGTTTCAATAGAAACTTAGACCTCCGTGACCACAACCTTTGAGGCACGTGAGCCATGAGCATTGTTGCCTCCGAACATTTTTTCGGTCTGCGCAACTTGCACATATAGCTAAGGTTCTTTTAACCTTATCAAAGTTCTATTGTCCTCCCACTTAACTTTTCACGAAAAATTCCTTCTCAAAGAAACTTGACGTTCTAAGCGACAAACACTTTTGTCTCCGGTGTTTATGGAGGAATACTTAACATTTATACAAAGACAGGTTTATCCGACTTTGGTTGCAAACATCTTTCTTATGCATAGCATACCAATGTTTAAGAAAGGACTACTTGGGTTTTATCCCAAACCATAACCTTATATGGTGTCATTTCAGCGGATTATGATGGAGCTCTTTTAGTGGAAAACGGTAATCTCTAAAGCTTTTAATCTTTAAAATATAATGGCAGTTTTATGAATTATACCTTTGATCTTACCATGTCAAACAAGGTTTAATTACATATCTCGAATGCTCCATACTCTTATGGTGTTTCGGGAAATGCAAATCCACGGAACTATTCCATAAATCTTAGGTATTATGCTAAACTTGTAACTTAAATATCTTCCTTTATGATCTTATCATAAACTATTCATATTCTTGTTACAATGATTTTGCACTTCATCTTGAAATTCTTTGAACTTTTTTCAAGTGTTTCATACTTTATCCTTATTAAGTAAATATTCATATATTCACTCAAATTTTCGGAGAAAGCATATGAAGTTGAAATTCATCGCTCTTGACTACACATAATGGAGTTCGTACAACAATATGCACAAGTTCCAAATAAGCTAGTCTTTCGTTCCCTTTTGGCCTATGAACGAAGTTTCAATTATCTCTAGGAAAGTTTCACAAACGTCATTTGATCAAAAATCAAAAGACTCCAAAATTCCATCCACATGGAGTTTCTTCATGTTTTCTTTCCAATATAATTTAAACTACGATGTCACTTCCTAAGTGATCTTTCAATCAATTTGTCTTTCGACATTTTTAGCACTAGTTTTACGGATGTGATTTTTCCAACGAGATTTGTGAATCATCCATCTTTTATGGATTACGGCAATTATTTGAACAACCCTTTTGTTCTCATAATACCTGATAAAACAAATCTTGAAGGCAAGCTTTGATGTTTAACGAGCAACATAATAACCCTTTATTTGTTCTCGATGAACATCATCACATATTCTTTTGCTAGTTACTTAGGCCATTGTAGTTCATGAATTGTGTTGTTTCGTATGACGATTCACACCAACAAATTCAGTATCAAATACTTAAGAACCACATTGTTTAATAAGCAAAGAATATAGCCATAACATGTATATCATCTATATACTTAAACTCAACAATTCTAGTCTTTTCTTTTCTGCCATATACTTATGAGATTCTCTTTCAAGATTTCCTTTCTGCTTGAAAGAATCTATCAACATCAATAGTGGAGTCATACATATGACACATAGTCCAAAGCGTGTATAGTTAAATACCAATGTCTTTGGATTTGCACTTTGAAGTAGATCACCATCATCAAATGTTTGGTGTTCTTTCAAATTCCTTTCTTTAGTAATCTCTTGGCGTAGTAAACATTTTACCTACATCAAATATTCACCTTCATCATGGAATCGTCCATCACCAAGCTACTTTTAGCTTATAACGGTGAATCACGAGTATAATGTTGCTCTCCAAAACCTTTTGGAAGATTAGGACAACTAGTGTCTCCAACCTTTTGCAAATTCTCATCAAAATATGAGAACATGAACTTTGCCATATTATACTCTATCATGTTGTAACCAAAACTTCGTTTTATATCACAATATCTTCCACACATCATGGTTTCTGAAACAACTCTTTCAGATCCTAGATAACCTTGATATTAAGATAATCTTTTGAATATCAAGAATCATGGAGACAAACATGATACTCATATACTAATACTTGGAATTGTCACTCTTGTTTTAATACCAATTATTAAACTTCATAGAGTAACCGGAACTTACTGAAAGTTTGCAATAGGACTTTTAAACTTTAGATTAACACTTCAAAACAATACGATACCAGTTCGTAAAGTAACTAACCATAATTCTATAGTTCTATCATCTCAATTATAACTAAGCGCAAGGTGGTAAACGGATGCCAATGACTACAACAACTATGCAAATTCACTTGGATTTAATTTATGATAAATTGAGTTCTAATTAATAATTAAATTAATCTAGGTGAACTCCCACTCAAAACAACATCCCTCACATTGTTTTAGTGATCACACGAACCAAATCCACCACATCAAAACCGATCATCACGAGAGTTGATGTAGCTTCAATGGCGAACAATCAACATGTTCATCATATCTACTATATGACTCATGCTTTACCTTTCGGTGATCCGTGTTCCTGAGACCATGTCTGTACATGCTAGGCTCGTCAAGATCAAACCTTAGCTACCGCATAAGCAAATCTGGCTTGCTTACGTTGTATTCACCATGAATCAAAGACACCCGATCATCACGTGGTGCTTCAAAGAAGCTTTGGCAACGGTGCATACTAAGGGTGAACACTTTAGAACTTGAAATTTATGTGCATGAGGGATCATCTTATAATGCTACCGCTGCCTACTAAGCAATACAAGATGCATAAAGGATTAACATCACATGCAATTCATAATATGTGATATGATATGGCCTTTTCTTCTTTGTGCTTCCGATCTCCATCTTCAAGCACCGAACATGATCTCCATCATCACCGCATAGCATCAAGGTCAATGACGCTTCTTCATGGTTGTCCCACCAGCTTCAACTATTACAACTATTTTGAATAGACACGCAGGTCTTAACAGAAATTAAAGACAACCATATGGTTTCACTGCCGTTGTCGACTTACAATAAGGAACATTGCATACATCATATATAATCACAATCATGGCCATATCACATCATCGACACCCTGTAAAACAAAGTTAGACGCTTCTACTTTCTTTGCATATTTTACGTGGTTTGGGGCTTTCAATAAGTGTCGTTCTAACTTACGAACAAGAACCACAACATTGATACTAGCATTGTTGATCACCCGTTGTAAATTGGATCTTTACTATGCTAGGAGAAACAGCACCCAAGAAAGCCACTTATGCAATACAAGTTGCATGTCAAGCGTGGAGCAAGTCTCATGAACGATGTCATGTAAGGTTAGCCCGGGCCGCTTCATCCCAACATACCGCAAGATGCAAAGTACACAAGAAGTAATCGACAATAAAAGCATCAACGCCCACAATGACCATTGTGTTCTACTCGTGCAACAGATCTACATATAGACACGGCTCTGATACCACTGTAGGGGTTCGTAGCATGGAAAACAAAAAATTTCTATCGCATACAAACAAACAAGCCAAGATCTATCTACTAGATTGTAGCAACGAGTCGATAGAGGAACTCACCTCAAGATTCCAGCGGTTAACGAGCAGATTCTCGTGGGTGATGTAGTCGCACTTTTCCGATCTCAAGATCGCAGAGACGATCCTTCCAGCGCCATCGCTCAAATGCAATGGGTCACACGCCTCGTACTTCGTGAAGACCTTCCTCTCCTTGTTCCAGCAGGCAGCGGAGGTTGTAGCACTCTCGCGATTCCGCAAAGACAACGGCGTGGTACCTAAGTAGAGGGAGATCCCGCAGGCTTCAGCCTTAAGCCGCAAGTATGGTGGAGCTTATGAGAGAGGCTATTAGTGGTCTAGTAATTAGACACACCAATTAGAAGGCTCTAAACCAATTAGAAGGCTCTAAACCGCTGGCTAAAGCAATTAGAAGCTCTAAACCAAAACGGCTCTAAACCGGAGGTAGAAGATAGGAACTTGTGTGTTCTAGGAGGAGCCCCTGCCCTCCTTATATAGGTGGAGGGGCTGGCCGGCCAAGGAGGGAGGAGTCCTCCCCAACTCGGCCTTGAGGTGGGCGCCCGGCTTGGGAGGAGGAATCCCTCCCAACCTCGGTTTCCACTTCTCCTCCTCTTTCCACTTTCCAAAACTTGTTGCTTGACTTTCAAACTAGCCGCTTGACTTTTCAATTTAGGATTTAAATAAACCCTTTATTTTGGACAGCAAGAACACCTAGTACATGATGCAATCATTCCAACATGTAATGACACATTCATGTACCTTCCCTCCGGAGTGCGGACATTCCGGGACCTTCTAGAATGTTCCCGATGAAAACACCTAACCATTCCCCAACTCCGAAATGGGACTTTCCTTATATGAATCTTATTCTCGACCATTCCGGATCACCTCGTGATATCCCGGATCCCATCCGAGACTCAACAACATTCGGTCTCTTTCTCATAATACCATAACTACTCAAACAACGTCAATCCTTATGTGTCTCCTACGGTTCGTGAATTATGCGGACATGATCGAGACACTTCTCGAACAATAACCAATAGAGGAATCTGAAATTCATATGGCTCTACATATTTCTACGATTACTTTGATCGAATGAACCACTTACATACGATACCAATTTCCCTTTGTCTCATGATATGTTACTTATCCGAGGTTATGATCGCAGATTCTGCATACCTAGTTCAACCTCACATCGATAAGTACTCTTTTCTCCCGTGATATGTGATCCCTTGTGACCCAGTCACATGCTTGCAAGCTAATTGGATGACATTTCACCGAGAGGGCCCAGAATATCTATCCGTCATGTGGATGGACAAATCCCACTCTTGATCCATGTGTCTCAACCAATACTTTCCAAACACTCAATGCCACCTTTATAACCACCTCATTACGGTGTGGTGTTTGATGACATCAAAGCATCCATCCGAAAGGTGATATGCATGATCTCATGGTCGAAGGAATTAGGTTACTATGTATCGTAAAGCATATAGCAATTGAACTATTGAAATGACTTGATCTTTATGCTACGCTTATCTATAGGAGTATGTCCACCATATCATTCTCCTAATGATATGATCTTGTTGTTGATAACATCTCAATGTTCATGATATGGAAACCACAATCATCAATCAACCAACAAGCTAGTGAAGTATAGAGGCTATACTATGGACTTCAAATTAAGTTTACAAATCACACAAGTATTAATGGTTTCCTTGTTAATACTATTATAGCATGAATGTAAACATTTATCATAAGTATGAAGATATGATAATAACCTACTTTATTATTGCCTCTTGGGCATATCTCCAACACTAACATGGTCCGCCCACGTAGCCGCCTAGAGTCACTTACGCCGTTAACGCCGCCTGCCGGGCGACGTTTTGGTCTGCCTCGCCGAGGCGCCAGAACCCTAGCTAGCCGCCGGCTCCCTCCTATCAACCATCAGAGCCCACCGCAGTGGTCCTGCCTCCGCCACAAGACGCCACACCAGGATCGAATCCCCACCTCAGCCACAAGATCGATCCCTCGACAGAGGTCAGAGGAAGATCAACAGTACGGGCCACCTCCTTTTGCTTTTAGCCCCCTAACGTTTTGATCTGCTCAACCAGGCCCCTCTCGACCCCACATGGCGTCTCTTGGCGTTTTGCAAAAAGGCTCTGCGCTTGTTTTGCATCAACTCTAGCCCCCGCTCGATCACGACGTCAGGCCCGAGCCATCTAGCCCCACCTGTGGCCTCTAGATCTAGCTAAGCCTCTGTGTAAAAAGGATTTTCATCGGCAGGACACCTAGTCAGCCTGGCCCCAGGTAAGCGCCTGTGGCTAGATTAGACTGAGTATAAAAAGTATTCCCTCTCTGTTTAAATTCAAATCTTATTTCAAATTAATTCAAATTCAAATATAAATCTGTTTTAAATATCTTTTCAGATATAATTCCAAATAATACAAATAATATATGTTTTCAAATCATAAAAATATGAGGAATTCAAATGTGCCATCTAAAATATATTTTGAACAATTAAAATTCCAAGTTTATTTAAATTACAATAAAATGCCCTTGGAACTTAATAAATCAATAACTTTTGTTTTATAAATCCAAATTTAATAAATAATATGTCTAAAATGATTAGCTCGACGAGACCTTTCTGTTTATGCATTCCATGGTTTGATTTGAAGCATGAATCATATAAATATATTGTATACAGCATCTTATTTGTGAATAAAATGGGGCCAAAGCTCAATAAAAATGCTTTATTATTGTTTCCACACCTCACCCATGCCATGCTACTTTCATGCCATGCAAATTGTGCATCATTCATCATGGCATGATTGTTTGCTTGTCGCATTTAATTCATATGCTTGTGCACTTTATTTATGTTGGCCCTTGTTTGTTTGGTTCTTCTCGAATAGACGCTGAGCAGGGGATATATCAAGAGAACCAGGAGCACTACCCAGATCCTTCTCACGCTTCAACTGAGCTGCCAGGCAAGCACTACCACATGCTTGCATACATATAGTACCTACTGCCTCTATCTTATTCTTGCATCATTGAGTCGCGATTGCATTAATCTGAATCCCAAGTATTGCATAGCCTTTACTTTTAAACCCCACCGAAGCTTGTTCCTCCATCCCATGAGCCATTACTACAGGAGTTGTTTGAGCCATGCGAGTCGTAGAACAGCATGTGTAGGGTTTGTGAGTGTCTGATGGATAACGAGGTACCTAAGCAACTTAACCTGAGTAGTAACGGGATAACTAATGAAAGTGGCATCGGTGAGCCTTATTCGCTATTTGGTTTTTCAGGCTCACTTGTGTCCCGTAGGACCCCGAGTACTTGATTCCTGTTCCTTGATTATTCGCTATCCACATCCGGAGGCCTATGGACCCCCTGAGCCGAGCTTGATTCATTCTTATTTCTGGGCCACAAACTAGTTTGAGGTTTTATTTATGATCCTGCATCTATGCCATGCTTTATCGCTTTATTTAAGATTGTGCGAGGTAATGCACACTGCTTCATGAAGGTCACGACCTTTGTCTTTAGGGGCCGGACCTGCTTGTTTTATATCCTTTGTCTTCATTTAGGATGGTGATGCTTTTTGTGACAAGCCCAGTCACACTTTCGGGTTCCCGATAAGCATAAACCGCTCCACAAACCTTGAGGCCGTCTCGAGTCAGCTAACTTCGCTATGGTAGCTCAATGGGATGGCCCCTGAAATATTTCTGAATCCTGTGATCGCTTTGTCGTGATTGTCTCGTTGGTTTTGATTTGGTTTTTCCGAGGCATATCGAGTGTGTGTTGTTATTTGTGCACCCGCAGGTAAAACTTTCAAAGCCGTGTCCATGTTATGGACGACTTGGAGCACAGTTTTCGATCATAGACAAGAATAACTAAAGTACCGCTTTTAATTTGACTAAGGACCTGAATAGTTAGTGCAACACTCATGGAATGGTTAATAAAACTGCCAACGGATGGGGTTGTTATCCGCTTCCTCGCTTGTGCGAGGAAGAGGATGGATCTGTTAAGATTACCTTTATTACTGTTATAACTGTTGTTATTAATTCACGGACATCCGCTCATCTCTGGTTAGGCGGATGGTTAGCAGCATCTATAGAATTGCTAGGGTTTATCTTTTGCTGTAATTGCGCTACCCAGGTTGTGTCCCCTTAGAGGCATAAAGACTTGCTGAGTACCCCTAGGGTCTCACACGATAAATTATTGGTTCAGATGAACAGGTACACTCGCAAGATGGATACTGGGTGGAAGAGACGGACGATGTGGGCAACGATCATTCGGTGTAGAGATTCCGGGAACGGGGATCCGTGAGCACTGTGGGCGGGATCTGCTTATTTATGGGGCATCTTATGCCGATTTGCTTCTTATCCGTACTCGGATTTGGTCTTCCGCTTCCGCTTGATACTCTGTTGATTGATGTATGAGGAGATATCCTAAACTATTATATCTAGCTAGGATATTTGGATCTTGCCGTATGGCGTTGCTATATTTCCTTTCTTTTTAGATGGAATGGCTCTGATGTACTCTTGTATGGTGGCTTGCATACATACTCATTTGTGTATGTAGTTGATCCCTTCGCCTGCCGATTACGCCGCCCGTTCTTGTCCCGATGTTTAGAAATGGTTGGGACGGCCGAAAGGTCTACCTGTGAGTGGCATTTGGGCCCCACCGTACTATTTCAACCATTTCTGAGCATCCAGGCTTGTAACTAGGAGCGTAATTCACCGAGGTAGTTACAATCCTCACTGGTCTGCTGTTAAGCGCATCTTGCGCTACGTTCGCTATACTGCATCCTATGGTCTACATCTTCGGCCTGCACCGTCTAGTACACTCTCCGCGTTTGCTGATGCGGATTGGGCTGGTAATCCAGATGACAGGCGATCCACGGGGGGATATGCGGTGTTCTTTGGGCCGAATCTGATCGCCTGGAGTGCCCGTAAACAGGCCACAGTATCTCGCAGCAGTACTGAAGCCGAATACAAGGTTGTGGCCAATGCCACTGCTGAGCTCATTTGGGTGCAATCCTTACTTCGAGAGTTGGGGATCTCCCAAGACAGTCCTCCGGTTCTTTGATGTGATAATATTGGTGCTACATATCTCTCCACTAATCCAGTGTTTCATGCTCGGACCAAACATATTGAGGTTGACTATCATTTTGTGAGAGAACGTGTGGCACAAAAGTTACTTTAGATTAAGTTCATCTCCTCCAAAGATCAACTGGCGGACATCTTCACAAAACCATTGTCACAACCTCTCTTTGAGAGATGTCGATGCAATCTTAACTTACTGAATACTTCAGGTCACAGTTAAGATTGAGGGAGGGTATTAGATATTGTATTTAGACTGTATTATACTCTCCCTATTGTACTCTGTATTGTACTCGGTACACACCTCTATATATATATGACCAAAGGGCCACGCACTGTATGTGTGCCAATCTCCCCAAATCAGTTGTCTATTAGCTTCTCATAAAGTGAGGAATCCGTGTCCATCTCACATTGCAAAAACGTCAACAAGTCTTCCACAACATCCATTGGAACTATCGGCCCGTATGCATGATCGTGCACCCATTTTTCCTCACACGTATAGTAGAGTCGGGGAGCACGACGATAGGCACGCATCACATGAATCTTGTTGTCAGTAGAAGGTACTTGGACACTCGTTGTGCCCCTCTGGTCATTGGTGCACGTGCCTGGAGGTGGCCTAGCTAATCTATGAGGATGTCCATCCGGTGGTAGTAGAATAGGCAACACCGTACCGTTCGCGGTGTCGCCCGAGAGATGGTGTCCAATCCACCACCCCCTCGCATGTCGTCTCCTGTGTGAGATCCATTGCCTCCTCCTATAATAGAGCTAGAGAGACCGCAGAGTCCAAGTCCTTGGGTTGCTGAACCATACAACAACTCAGAATTACCAAGTCCATCCACAAATATTGTTACAAAGTAAAGAGGATCCCACGAGTGACGATGTGCAATCAGCCATAGCAACTACTCGAACTCACACAGACCAAATTTCTCACACACCATACCCACAAACTCTTCCCAATTGGCAGTCGAGACATGAATATTGGACCACTGGAGCCAAAAAAACTCCCTCCCCAGGAAAATACACCACTGCACTATCTACCCACTGTTAGAGTATATATTTGTATATTGTAGTTTCTCCATATGTTAGGGGACTTTCTGTATATTTGCACCTGTACTTGTACTATATATTCCGGCCTTTGGCCCTGTGGTAATATAACAGTCTATTACCCTAACATGGTATCAGAGCCGTAAGGCTTTTTTCTCCCTCGCAGCCGCTGCCGCCGCTCGCCCCGGCATCCCGCCGCCGCCGCCTCCGCGCCCGGTCGTCGCCGCCTCCTCTCCGGCCGCTCGTCCGCTGCCACCGCCGCCTCCGCCTCCGCCGCCGCCGCCGACTCCGCCTCCGCCGCCGCCTCCCCCGGTTTGTCCCCGGCCACCGCTCGCCCCAGCTCTCCGCTGCTGCGCCCGGCCGCCCAGTTTTCGTCCGATCTAGATCGGATCTGAGAAAAAAAAGAGCTATGTCTTCCTCGTCGGGCTATGTTGCGATTCCTCGCTGCCCGGTGATTTTTGCTGGCGCGAATTATCCTGATTTTGCTGCCTTCATGCGCGTCCATATGCGCGGTCTTCGCCTTTGGGGTGTGCTTTCCAGTGAGGTCTCCTGTCCACCGCGCCCCGTTGCGCCTACGGCGCCTATTGCACCGACGCCCGTTGCCCTTGGCTCCGATGCCACTCAGGCGGTCAAGGATGCAGCCTAGAGTGCTGATGATACTGCTCAGGATGATTATGATCGGAAGGTCCAGGAGCATTCTACTGCTGTTGCGACCTACCGGCTGGATCTGGCTGACTACACTCAGTGGATAGATGAGGATGCTCGTGCTGCTGCTGTTCTCACTTCCAGTGTTCTGCCTCAGTATGCTGCTGAGTTCATGGGTCTTTCCATTGCTGCTGCTCAGTGGGCTTTTCTTCATCAGCGCTATCAGCCATCTGGAGATTCTCTTTATCTGTCTGTGGTTTGTCAGGAGCATGATCTTAAGCAGGGTGATTCCACTATTGATGAGTTCTATACTCAGAGTGCTGCTATTTGGCGTCAGCTTGACTCTCTTCGTACAGCTGTGTGTAACACCTGTCCCTGCTGTCTGATTGTGCGCGCGGATCTGGAGTTTCAGCGCGTCTTTGAGTTCTTGTCACGGCTCCGCAAGGAGTTTGAGCCGCGTCATGCCCAGCTGCTTGCCCGTGGTCGTGTTCCGCTCTCTGAGGTACTGGCTGAGCTTCGTGCCGAGGAGACTCGTCTTCGTGGTGCTGGTCTTCTTGAGATTCCATCTGTTCTTGCTGCTCGTGGTCCCCCCGTGCCGCCGGCTTCGTCATGGTCTCTTGCACCGCCGCTACTCTCTGCTCCGCGACTCAGGGTCAGAGTCAGCCTCAGCAGCCTCGTGGTTCTCGTCCTCCCTGTGCCCACTGTGGCAAGCCTGGTCACGATATCTCTGGCTACTGGACGAGGGATCCTCGCTTACGATAGCAGTACCTTGCTCGTCGGCAGGCTTGTTCTTCAGGATCTTCTGCTATTGCTTCTGGACCTCCTGCTGCTGCACTGTCTGATCAGGATATTATCCGTGGTCTTCGTAGTCTGCTTTCGCTGCCATGTGCTCTTCCTCGACGGGTACTGCTGGTTCTGTGCCTAGCTCTTCTGGCACCGCGCGACCACCACCTTCTACACAGTCAGGTACGTCATCCCTGTGGTATCTGAATTCTGGAGCTTCTTTTCATATGACTTTTGCGTCTTCTATTCTTTCTGCTCTTCGCTCTCTTATTTCTCCTGTTCGTGTTACCACGGTTGATGGTACCTCTCTTCCTGTTTCCAGTCGAGGCACCCTCTCTACTTCCTCTTTCTCTGTTCCTGATGTTTCTCATGTTCCCAGTCTTAAGATGAACCTTTTCTCTGCTAGTCAGCTTACTGATTCTGGTTGTCGTGTCATTCTTGACGCTGTTTCTTGTGCTATTTAGGACCGTCGTACACAGGCTCTGGTTGGAGCTGGCCCTCGCAGCATTGAGTCTCAGGGGCTATGGGAGTTAGACTGGCTTCGCGTTCCTTCTGCTGACACTTCCTCTGCCAGTTCTCCTGCGGTTGCTACTTTCACATTTGCCTGTTCAGCAGTGGCATAATCGGCTGGGTCATCTTTGTGGCTCCCGTTTATCGTCATTAGTTCGTCGTGGTCTTCTGGGGTCTGTCTCAGGAGATGTGTCTTTACATTTGTGGCACCCCGCTAAAACCACTACTAGAAAATCGCGGTGTTTTATCTATGTGCATCATCCTGACACCCGCATGCATCTTTTCGTTTGAAAGTATTTTGCTAAAAGCGTATCTTTGTCTTCCAAATATCTCCGTCTTAATTTCAAATCAAAACTCCGGTCTTTTCCGAGTCTTTTATTTGTCTAAAAACTAATTGCAAAAGTCTTTTAAAAATAAACGAAATAAAATAAAAATATTTTATTAAACGGGGGAGGCAGCCGGCCAGGCCCAAAGGCCCAGCCAGCCAGCCTACCACCCTACTTAACCCAACCCTAATCCTAATCTATCTCAAACCCTAGCCCACCTACCCAGCCACCACCACCCACCCTAGCCAACTCCCTCCCAGTCTCCCCTGTCCCCGCCGCCACACAGAGGCACACACGCACTCACCCCAACCCCGCCTCACCGCACGTTGCATCGATCCCGACCCCACCACCCTGTTGCGATACCCTGGCCCCACCCTGACGAGCTCCTTCCTCTCGCCACCAACCGCGCCTAGCCTCGCATCTGCCTGCCGTGATCCCCTCGCCCCAGTCGTCCTCTACCTCGTCGCTCCTCCCGATCTGGGACCCTGCCACTGGCCTCCTCTCTCCTCAAGCGTGTGGCTGCGCCCACTGGACTGCGTCGTGGCCACCTCGACCCCGACGGTCTCCCTGCCACCCGAGCCCGCCGGCGGCGGAACCCTGTCTCGCTGGCCGACTCCGGAATCTCTCCTTGCTGCCATCTCCCTCCTCGACAGGCCCTGAGCCGCCAGCTAGCCACTGCACAGCTCCGACCTCCCCGCGTCGTGCAACCGTCCCGGGGTGCCCCTGTTCTTTTGCTCAATCCGCCACCGCCGCAGCCGGGCCCTTCGGTCGACCTCGTTCAGGCCAAGCTCTCTCCTCCTGGGTCCCTTTCCAACCGCCCTGCCCCGAGCTTCTTCCGTCGGCCACGGCGCTGTTTCGCTCCCGATGCACGCGTAGCCCCGACCACAAGGCGTCCCTCTGCGTGAGCCTGCCACCGTCCCGTCGACCTCGGCCCAGATGCGCCGCCGCCTCCGCTTCCGGTGCTCGCCGCCGCGTAGTGCTCCCTGGCCTCCGCTGCCTCTTGCGAGGTCGTCGCCTCGCCCCCCTGCAGGTCGCCACCGGCCGTAACTCCAACAACGGCCATGTTCCCTGTTTCTGCCACTTGTGGAGACAAGGCATCTCCTGTTGTGTCAAGTGAGGACCCCGATGTTTGAGTCTAAAGTGTAGTGAAGTGGTGATGGTATGATGCCCACGTGGTGATGTTGCGTTTCTATTCAAGATCTCCTGAAGACCATCGGCAACATATCCGATGATTGTGACCCAAGACCTCTAAAGTTGGAACCTCAAGATCTTCTTCTCGGATCCAACTCGACGACCTTCGCCATGGAACTTGAAGATCTTCTACATGAACCACCGAGCCCTCCATGTTCCGCAACCGATCCTCGTCATACAAGAACGACCCCAAACCAAGATCGCCCACAACCACCGACAAAATCTCTGATCCGACCCATCGGCAAGTTCGCCTCAAGGAGCCGCATGAACCGAGGATTCCGACAAGTTCTTCCGCGCCAAAAAGACCGGCTCGATGCCGACGGTTTTGATGGTTGAACACGGTGCCACCCAAGACCTCCGACACGAGAACGCCCAAGTCCTTCGAGGCGAAATCGACAAGATCCACACGGGACGACAAGATCTACTTCACGGGCACCGAGCATCAAGATCGCCTTCACAGGGAAACCGCAAGTACTCCTTCCCGGATGCGAGACCCAGATCCAAAGACCGACAAGATCGTCACCGGAACGCCAAGTTCTTCATCCCGAACGCCAAGACTGACCCGATACGTGGACCCGACAAGATCTTCGCGATGACAAGATTGACACCGACCAGGGCGAATCCGATGCGCCCCTGACGCCAAACCAAGTCCTTCTTTCCGGAACGCCAAGCTCTCCTTCCGTTGTCCGAGAACGTTCCTGCCGAGACCGATCCCCGTCGAACCCTGTCGAACCCCGAACCCCCGGAACCCAAGATCTTCCGAACCCAGATGTGTGACCCTAAGCCTCTATTTTTATAATATAACAGATACCTGTCGCATCATTAAATCATCATGCTTGCATACATGTCATCTGGTGGGTTGGGTTAAATAGTCGATTCACCTAAATTAAATATGGAGTCTATATGCGGGCTATTCTAGTCTTATTCCGGACTCCATTTAAATTTATGTAGTGAACCGATTCCGTGCTTTGTCTTGTTAAGACAACATTTAAATTGCGAGGTATCTAAATAACTTGAACCTATTAATTAATTGGAGGGACCCCGGTTCCGCTTAATACTGCCTAATTGCACCGCATCTGCATCATATCATACATCATGCCGGGTCTTCTGCCGTAGTATTAAATATTGCATCCGGTGTTCTTCTAGTGTTTGCTTCTTCGCGGATTAGGCCGATGAGTGGATGCGAGTATCGGCAAGTTCTTCGGATAATGATCCGTCGGCAGTGTTTCCCAGGCGAGCATCTCTACCCCTTCTACCTATTTTGCATTTATAGTCTTTATTTCCTCCTGTTGTTCTATTACTATCCGTGTAGCGATGCTTTAGTTTCCGTACACCAGTTATACCCCGTGCAGCCTCTATATTGCCTTGGACACCTCCTATTACCTGTGTTTGGTAGATAGCTGGCCTTGCGAGTCGTACTCGCTTGCTCAGGTGTGATCTCGTGTTGTCAAGTACCACAGTTGCTGGAATGATGGCCGATGTTTATGGTGGAGATGCTTTATGGTGGAGTTGATCATGACTTTAAATACAACTATTAAAATGCTAGATATAACTTATGCAGAGGCATCGGTGGGTAATAGATGTTATCTGGTTCTTCCACGCTCACTTGTGTCCCATAGGACCCCGAGTACTTGATACCTGTTCCTTGATTTTTCGCACTATCCACATCCGGGAGGCCGTGGACCCCCCTGAGCCAGAGCTTGATTCATTTCTATTTCTTGGGGCCACAAACTAGTTTGGGGTTTTATTACTATCCTGTACTTATGCCATGTTTACTGCTTTATTTAAGATTGTGCATGGAGCACCTGTACTGTTTAGGATTGCGGAGTGTTTTCGCGGTATCGACAAGCCCAGTCACACTTTCGGGTTCCCAGTCGTTTACATCCATTGGCGCGAACCTTGGGTTCGTTTCGGAGCCGGCCAACTTCGTTGCGGGTAGCTTAATGGGGTGGCCCCCTGAAATATTTTATGAATCATGTGATTGCTTTGTCGTGAAAGCCTCGTTGGGTTTTGAGTTGGTTTTTCCGAGGTTGATCGAGTGTGTGTTGCTATTTGTGCACCCCTGCAGGGTAAAACTTTCTGAAAGCTGTGTCCGTGGTTATGGACGACTTGGAGCACAGTATCTCGATCATAGACAAGCATAACTAAAGTAGTGCTATAAATTTGACTTAATATGTGACTAGTAATCAGCTTCAACTATAACGGAATGGATATTAAAAATGCCAACAACTGGTGGATCTGTTGTGATCTGTGTCGTGCTATACCTGCCTAGTAAGTATTGCAACTCCAATGGAATGTGATAAAAGTACCAACAACTGCTGGGTTTTGCGATTCCTCAGGACAATTATATCGGACTAGTAAATGTTCCAACTACAACGGAATGGTAATTAAAATTGCCCACTACTTATGCTATCAGGATGACTCATGCTATCTATATCTGATTAGTAAGTGCTGCAACTATAACAGAATGAGTAAAATTGCCAACTGTGTGAGTTCCTTGGTCTGACTTCCTCGTTTGGTCTCGAGGGGGAAATACCAGGATGGGTTTGTCTGGTGTTAGCTTCAGGTTGGATCCGAGTAGGTCTTTCTTATCCCTCTCTAATAGCCGCCAGTTTTATTGAGTCTCTATAGGTTGTTTAGTGCATGTTGTGCTGCCACTTTAGTCCACCATACCTATGTAGGCGAGAGCCGCCGAATTCTAGCCTCGCCGTGTACTGGCCTCAGTACTGACGCTCCTCTTCTTCATTTGCCCTTTGTCGGCACCCCTTTTGTTTTAGCAAGTTTGAGATCGACATCGTTAGCAAGGTTACCCTTCCGGCTTGGCCTGGGCAGGGTTATGGACGCCATTGGTTATTCTTCAGGGCTCTTAGCCCCATTTGCATCTTGTCCGTAGTCGGACGCTTTATCGTTTGCAAGGTGATTTGGATCTTTGTATTGTATATCTGTATTCTTGACTCGTTGAGTCACTGTTGTATATATATCTGTTTTGTGGGTCCCATCGAGGACTATTGTGTAATGGTATTACTTTGTTTTCCACCCGCACGAAAGTGCCTAGTGGGCGTCCTTGAATCGTTTCTATGCGGGTTTGGCGGAAAGGGCTAAAACTTGCATAGGTCTGATTTTACTCCTTATTCCTCTGTTGTTCTCCTCTTACCTCTGCGTGTTTTGAATCTGCTCTCTTATCTTTCTTCGAGTCCAGGATTTCTCGTGGTTGGGTTTTCTATCGTACCTTCAGGGTTTCGCTTCCTCCCTTTATAACGGTGGTTCTACAATCATCAATCTGCTTCTCGGCTGCTGTACCTTTATCCAATCTTTTGTCCTTGAACTCTTTATCCGTATGTGCCCCTTGACAGATATCTCTATCATTGAAAAGCATATGATAAGGATGAGCATTGGTGAAGTTGGAGTATACCTTGAGCATGTGTTGTTCATGCCAATGGAACCATCGCAAAACCTGATCATTGTGTCTTTTCGTACGATGTTTCTTTGTATCTTCCGGTGGTCCCCAATGCGACGACATCATCTACGCCAGATCTGATGAAGATCCTGCATCACCCCTCTTGTTCCGAACACCGCTTGTGAAGATCTTCAGTCTCAATCCCGAGAGTTGGTTGCACGATTCTGCGATTCATTTACAGAAGGATGCTTTGAGTACGGGATGGACTGATCACCCTACCCACATCTCACTGTGCACTTTTGTACATCGAATTGGGGAATCAAGCAATTTCGCTCCGTCCACGGAAGTTAAAGGTGGCCTTATCTCTTTCTACCTTTACCTTCGTCCTTTGTTCCCGGAGTGTTTTCTCGACGACCATGGACAACAACCCCTTGTTAGTGGTGTCGCGAGGATCTACACGAAGCGAGAAGATTCAGATCGCCGACCTTCTTCCCGGTACCACGAGGCGGATCTCGAGGGCGAGATCCCTTGTTAGTGGTGTCGAATTGTGGCACCCCGCTAAAACCACTACTAGAAAATCGCGGTGTTTTATCTATGTGCATCATCCTGACACCCGCATGCATCTTTTCGTTTGAAAGTATTTTGCTAAAAGCCTATCTTTGTCTTCCAAATATCTCCGTCTTAATTTCAAATCAAAACTCCGGTCTTTTCCGAGTCTTTTATTTGTCTAAAAACTAATTGCAAAAGTCTTTTAAAAATAAACGGAATAAAATAAAAATATTTTATTAAACGGGGGAGGCAGCCGGCCAGGCCCAAAGGCCCAGCCAGCCAGCCTACCACCCCACTTAACCCAACCCTAATCCTAATCTATCTCAAACCCTATCCCACCTACCCAGCCACCACCACCCACCCTAGCCAACTCCCTCCCAGTCTCCCCTGTCCCCGCAGCCACACACAGGCACACACGCACTCACCCCAACCCCGCCTCACCGCACGTTGCATCGATCCCGACCCCACCACCCTGTTGCGATACCCTGGCCCCACCCTGACGAGCTCCTTCGTCTCGCCACCAACCGCGCCCAGCCTCGCATCTGCCTACCACGATCCCCTCACCCAGTCATCCTCTACCTCGCTGCTCCTCCCGATCCGGGACCCTGCCACCGGGCCTCCCTCTCATCTCCCCCACCCCCTCCCCCAGCGTGTGGCTGCGCCACTGGCGACCTCGCCGCCTCACGTTGACCAAGCGCTGTGGCCACCTCGACCCCGACGGTCTCCCTGCCGCTCGAGCCCGCCGGCCGCGGACCCCCGTCTCGCTGGCCAACTCCGGAGTCTCTCCTTGCTGCCATCTCCCTCCTCGACGAGCCCTGAGCCTCCAGCCAGCCGCTGCACAGCTCCGACCTCCCCGTGTCGTGCAACCGTCCCAGGGTGCCCTTGTTCTTTTGCTCAATCCCGCATGCCGCCGCAAGCCCCGGGTCCCTCCTCCAGTCGACCTCGTCCGCGCGCCAAGCTCTCCTCCGCGGGTCCCTCTCCAACCGCCATGCCCCGAAGCTTCCGGACGCCGCTGCCCGGCTTCTGCTCCCCGATGCACGTAGCCGTCTCGATCACAAGGCCCTCTTCATGCGAGCCTGCCACCGTCCCGTCGACCTCGGCCCAGATGCGCCGCCACCTCCGCTTCCTGTGCTTGCTGCCGCGCAGTGGTCCTCGGCCTCCGCTGCCTCTTGCAAGGTCGTCGCCTCGGCCCCCTGCAGGTCGCCACCGGCCGTAACTCTAACAACGGCCATGTTCCCTATTTCTGCCACTTGTGGAGACAAGGCATCTCCTGTTGTGTCAAGTGAGGACCCCGATGTTTGAGTCTAAAGTGTAGTGAAGTGGTGATGTGGTGAACTGGTGATGGTATGATGCCCACGTGGTGATGTTGCGTTTCTATTCAAGATCTCCTGAAGACCATCGGTAACATATCCGATGATTGAGACCCAAGACCTCTAAAGTTGGAACCTCAAGATCTTCTTCTCGGATCCAACTCGACGACCTTCGCCATGGAACTTGAAGATCTTCTACATGAACCACCGAGCCCTCCATGTTCCGGAACCGATCCTCGTCATACAAGAACGACCCCAAACCAAGATCGCCCACAACCATAGACAAGATCTCCAATTCGACCCATCGGCAAGTTCGCCTCGAGGATCTGCATGAACCGAGGATTCCGACAAGTTCTTCCGCGCCGACAAGACCGGCTCGATGCCGACGGTTTCCATGGCTGAACACGGTGCCACCCAAGACCTCCGACACGAGAAGGCCCAAGTCCTTCGAGGCGAAATCGACAAGATCCACATGGGACGACAAGATCTACTTCGCGGGCACCGAGCATCAAGATCGCCTTCACAGGGAAACCGCAAGTACTCCTTCCCGGATGTGAGATCCGGATCCGAAGACCGCCAAGATCGCCACCGGAACACCAAGTTCTTCATCCCGAACGCCAAGACCGACCCGATACGTGGACCCGACAAGATCTTCGCGACGACAAGATTGACACCGACCAGGGCGAATCCGATGCGCCCCCGACGCCAAACCAAGTCCTTCTTCCCGGAACGCCAAGCTCTCCTTCCGTTGTCCGAGAACGTTCCCGCCGAGACCGATCCCCGTCGAACCCTGTCGAACCCCGAACCCCCGGAACCCAAGATCTTCCGAACCTAGATGTGTGACCCTAAGCCTATATTTTTATAATATAACATATACCTGTCGCATCATTAAATCATCATGCTTGCATACATGTCATCTGGTGGGTTGGGTTAAATAGTCGATTCACCTAAATTAAATATGGAGTCTATATGCGGGCTATTCTAGTCTTATTCCGGACTCCATTTAAATTTATGTAGTGAACCGATGTCGTCCTTTGTCTTGTTAAGACAACATTTAAATTGCGAGGTATCTAAATAACTCGAACCTATTAATTAATTGTCGGGACCCCGGTTCCTCTTAATACTGCCTAATTGCACCGCATCTGCATCATATCATACATCATGCCAGGTCTTCTGCCGTAGTATTAAATATTGCATCCGGTGTTCTTCTAGTGTTTGCTTCTTCGCGGATTAGGCCGATGAGTGGATGCGAGTATCGGCAAGTTCTTCGGATAATGATCCGTCGGTAGTGTTTCCCAGGCAAGCATCTCTACCCCTTCTACCTATTTTGCATTTATAGTCTTTATTTCCTCATGTTGTTCTATTGCTATCCGTGTAGCGATGCTTTAGTTTCCGTACACCAGTTATACCCCGTGCAGCCTCTATATTGCCTTGGACACCTCCTATTACCTGTGTTTGGTAGATAGCTGGCCTTGCGAGTCGTAGTCGCTTGCTCAGGTGTGATCTCGTGTTGTCAAGTACCACAGTTGTTGGAATGCTGGCCGATGTTTATGGTGGAGATGCTTTACGGTGGAGTTGATCATGACTTTAAATACAACTATTAAAATGCTAGATATAACTTATGCAGAGGCATCGGTGGGCAATAGATGTTATCTGGTTCTTCCACGCTCACTTGTGTCCCATAGGACCCCGAGTACTTGATACCTATTCCTTGATTTTTCGCACTATCCACATCCGGGAGGCCATGGACCCCCCTGAGCCAGAGCTTGATTCATTTCTATTTCTTGGGGCCACAAACTAGTTTGGGGTTTTATTACTATCCTGTACTTATGCCATGTTTACTTCTTTATTTAAGATTGTGTGTGGAGCACCTGTACTGTTTAGGATTGCAGAGTATTTTCGCGGTATCGACAAGCCCAGTCACACTTTCGGGTTCCCAGTCGTTTACAGCCATTGGCGCAAACCTTGGGTCCGTTTCGGAGCCGCCAACTTGCTATGGGTAGCTTAATGGGGTGGCCCCTGAAATATTTTATGAATCCTGTGATTGCTTTGTCGTGAAAGCCTCGTTGGGTTTTGAGTTGGTTTTTCCGAGGTTGATCGAGTGTGTGTTGCTATTTGTGCACCCCTGCAGGGTAAAACTTTCTGAAAGCCGTGTCCGCGGTTATGGACGACTTGGAGCACAGTATCTCGATCATAGACAAGCATAACTAAAGTAGTGCTATAAATTTGACTTAATATGTGACTAGTAATCAGCTTCAACTATAACGGAATGGATATTAAAAATGCCAACAACTAGTGGATCTGTTGTGATCTGTGTCGTGCTATACCTGCCTAGTAAGTATTGCAACTCCAATGGAATGTGATAAAAGTACCAACAACTGCTGGATTTTGGGATTTCTTAGGACAATTATATCGGACTAGTAAATGTTCCAACTACAACGGAATGGTAATTAAAATTGCCCACTACTTATGCTATCAGGATGACTCATGCTATCTATATCTAATTAGTAAGTGCTGCAACTATAACGGAATGAGTAAAATTGCCAACTGTGTGAGTTCCTTGGTCTGACTTCCTCGTTTGGTCTCGAGGGGGAAATACCAGGATGGGTTTGTCTGGTGTTAGCTTCAGGTTGGATCCGAGTAGGTCCTTCTTATCCCTCTCTAATAGCCGCCAGTTTTATTGAGTCTCTATAGGTTGTTTAGTGCATGCTGCGCTGCCGCTTCAGTCCACCATACCTATGTAGGCGAGAGCTGCCAAATTCTAGCCTTGCCGCGTACTGGCCTCAGTAATGACGCTTCTCTTCTTCCTTTGCCCTTTGTCGGCACCCCTTTTGTTTTAGTAGGTTTGAGATCGACGTCGTTAGCAGGGTTACCCTTCCGCCTTGGCCTGGGCAGGGTTATGGACGCCATTGGTTATTCTTCAGGGCTCTTAGCCCCATTTGCATCTTGTCCGTAGACGGACGCTTTATCGTTTGCAAGGTGATTTGGATCTTTGTATTGTATATCTGTATTCTTGACTCGTTGAGTCACTGTTGTATATATATATCTGTTCTATGGGTCCCATCGAGGACTGTTGTGTAATGGTATTACTTCGTTTTCCACCCGCACGAAAGTGCCTGGTGGGCGTCCTTGAATCGTTTCTATGCGGGTTTGGCGGAAAGGGCTAAAACTTGCATAGGGCCGATTCGAGGGTGTTACAACATTCGTGTCAGGGTTGTAGGTTAGGCAAACAGATTCAGCTTCCCTATCCTACTAGTGTGTTTGTATCTCAGTGACCTTTTGATTTAGTTCATTCAGATGTTTGGGGTCCAGCTCCCTTTGCTTCAAAAGGGGGCCATCGATACTATATTTTGTTCATTGATGATTTTTCATGGTACACCTGGTGTTTTTTATGCGCTCTCGCGGTGAGGTGCTTCCTATTTATCAGCGTTTTGTAGCCATGGTTCGTACTCAGTATTCCACTCCTATTCGTGTGTTTCGTGCTGATTCTGCAGGAGAGTATATCTCCCAGCACCTGCGGGGCATCCTCGCTGAGCAGGGCACCCTTGCTCAGTTCTCGTGTCCCGACGCCCATGCTCAAAATGGTGTCGCCGAGCGTAAGCATCGTCATATTCTTGAGACTACCCGTGCTATGATGATTGCTTCCTCTCTTCCGCCGCATTTCTAGGCTGAGGCTGTCGCTACGTCGACTTACCTCATTAACATCCAGCCTTCTGCTGCTCTTCAGGGTGGCATTCCTCTCGAGCGTCTCTCTGGTACCTGTCTAGACTACTCGACTCTTCGTTCATTTGGTTGCGTTTGCTATGTCCTTCTCCCTCCTCGCGAACGCACCAAACTGACCGCTCAGTCTATTGAGTGTATTTTTCTCGGCTATAGTGATGAGCATAAGGGCTATCGCTGTTGGGACCCCGTTGGTCGTCGGATGCGCATCTCTCGTGATGTCACGTTCGATGAGACGCGTCCTTTCTATCCTCGCCCCACCTCCGGTACTTACCCGGCTGATGATCTCTCTTTTCTTCTTTTTCCTGATACACCTCCCGCTGTCTCTACTCCTCCACCTTCTCCTTCTGATGCGCCTCCTTTGTTTTCGGCGCCATCCTCTCCTCCGTCTAGTTCCCCTAGTTCTCCCCGTTCTCCGGCTTCGGACCCTTCCTCCACTGTTCCTTCTTCCTCCTCTTCTGATGAGTCGTCTTCCGTGGATGAGCTTCCCTCTTCATGGCCTGTTCGTCAGCGTCGTGCTCCAGACCGTTACTCTCCTAGTCAGTATGGTCTCTCTGTCGTCTCCGAGCTGACTTCTTATCGGGATGCCGCGTGTCATCCTGAATGGCAGCTTGCCATGGCTGAGGAGATCGCTGCGCTTGAGCGCACTGGCACATGGGATCTTGTTTCTCCCCCTTCTGGTGTTCGTCCTATCACGTGTAAGTGGATATATAAAATTAAGACCCGCTCTGATGGATCTCTTGAGCGCTATAAAGCGTGTCTTGTGGCTCGTGGCTTTCAGCAGGAGCACGGCCGTGACTATGATGAGACTTTTGATCCTATGGCCCATATGAACACTGTGCGTACTCTTCTTGCTGTTGCTTCTGTTCGACGCTGGTCTGTGTCCTAGCTTGATGTTCAGAACGCTTTTTTAATAGCGAGTTGAGTGAGGAGGTTTATATGCAGCCTCCTCCTGGGTATTCTGTTCCCGATGGGATGGTTTGTCGTCTTCGATGTTCCCTTTATGGCCTGAAACAGGCCCCTCGTGCCTGATTTGAGCGCTTTGCCTCTGTGGTGACTGCTGCTGGTTTCTCTCCTAGTCTTCATGATCCAGCGCTTTTTGTTCACACTTCTCCTCGAGGACGCACTCTTCTCCTTCTCTATGTTGATGATATGATCATTACTGGTGATGATTCTAAGTATATATTGCCTTTGTCAAGGCTCGTCACCGTGATCAGTTTCTTATGACTGATCTTGGTCATCTTTGCTACTTTTTTGGGATTGAGGTTTCCTCCACTTCTGATGGCTTTTTGTGGCGCCCCGCAAAAACCACTACTAGAAAATCGCGTTGTTTTCGTGCATTATATCATCATGACCGCATGCTCATGTCATCATGCCACATTGCATTTGAGCATCGTCATGTCATCTTGCATTTGTTTGCATAAAACCATTTTCGAAAAGTCTAGTTTTGGTTTTCTCAATACCCCGTCTTTATTTCAAATCAAAACGCCAGGCTTTTCCGGGTCTTTTATTTGTCTAAAAACTAATTGCAAAAGTCTATTCAAAATTAAGTAAAATTTGATATTGTTTTTAGGGGGCAGCCGAACCAGGCTCTGCCCAGCCAGCCACCCCCCAACAGCAAAGCAAACCCTAACCTACCCCAACCCCACCTACCCCTCCTCCCTCTTTTCCCAACCCCAACCGCCAAACTCCCGCCCCACCGCCCTGGCTTCCCCGCGGGATAGCGCCTCGGGATCCCACCCCGCAGCCCCAGCCCCACTGCCGACCGCGTCCCCTGGTCCAACCCCCGATCCCCACCTGCCTCCCCCACGTGGCCCACCGCCCCCAGGCACGCCTCCCCCCGATCGAACCGCCCCCCACCTACCCCCGCGTCGCCCTGCTCCTCACATCCCTCGCCCACCGCTGCTCTCCACCGCCGCCTCCCTGCGGATCGACCGAGCCTCCTTCACGCTGTTGCCGTCCGTTCCCGCCACAGCTTCGCCGCCTCTCGCCTGCCGCCGCCACTGTCCTCTCCTCGGCCGCCTCCTCCTCGTCCGTCTCCCCCTGTCCCGTGCTCAAGGCTGCGCCACCGCTGAGCCCTTTTCTCCGGCCTCCCTCGCCGTCCATGCAGCACCCCCGAGCCCGAGCCGGTCCCCGCACGTCACCTCCCGTTCGTGGACCACGCTGTCCGGAGCTCCTTCCGCCTCCCCTCGGTCGCGACCCGCGTCGTCGATGCCATATCCCACCGCGCCTCCTCCGGCGGTCGCCTCCGTCCTCGCTCCTCCCCGAGCACGTCTCCGAGCCGCCCGCGCCCTCCTTCTCGCTGCGAGCTCGAACTCCGCCTCGTCTACCCTGCCATCCCCTCTCTGGCCAGCGTCGCCTCCCCGTCCGCGAGCCAGTCCAGCCGCCGTCTTCCTCCAGGACCCCGCTCCCGTTCGTCCTCGACCTCCCGCCGCCTGGACCTCGTCGACCGCCGGCCGCCCGAGCCTATCCCCGTTCGCTTCGGGCCCCGCTGCCTCTGCTCGGACCAGTAACAGCCGCAGCTCTGCCGTGGCGTGCTTGCCGAGACCGTGAGGCCCGCCCTCACCCGCGTCCGCCGCCTGCCGCCTCTGCTCTGCCTCGTCGACATCGCCGCCTCTGCCCCGGCCTCCCAAGCTCGTCAAAGTCGGAGGCCACCCGAGCCAGCTTGCCAACCTCCCGTTGTTTCTCGACGCACAAGGTGTTCGAGCCTTTATCTACACAGGACATGGGTAGTGTACTTTTGTCCTCGTGTTCTTTTCCCCCTGTTGATCTAAGCCTGTGTTTTGGTGATCTGATGTACCGTTGTTGACATGGCTCTCCTAAATCAGCCCCATATTGTAATGGTGTGGTGCTGCTGCTCTCGGCCATGATCCTTTCTGCTCCGTCTTTGGCAAGTGAAAACTTGCGCTGCTGGAAGACCACCGACAACGAAGCCAAACCCGAAGGCCGCCGACACGGAAACCTCAAGATCCACTTCACGGATCCGAAGACCCCGGTACCCGATCCACTCAAGTCCGCCATCAACGACAAGATCGACACCGACCAGGGCGAGATCGATGCGCCCGACGCAACCAAGTCCTGCTTCCTGAACGCCAAGATCTACTCCGTTATCCGAGAACGCCTCATTAAACCGATCCCGTCGAACCCTGTCGAACCCCGAACCCCCCCGGACCAAGATCGTCGAACCCTAATGTGTGACCCTTATCCGAGAACCCTATTTTTTATAAATGCCCTCTATATAATTGTTGCATAATAATTGTTCATGCATGCATATTTGTGCGGTTTGGGGGCCTTATGCCGATTCACTGCATAATTAAATATGGGGTCCATATGCGGGCTTTTATAGTCTAATATTGGCCCCATCTAAAATTGTGTAGCGAACCGGTGATATATTTTGCCATTTTAAGACAACAATTAAAATTGCAGGGTATCTAAACAACTTGAACCACCTAATTAAATGTCGGGACCCGGTTTCGCTTAACATTGCCTAATTGCATCACACCTTTGCCATGTCATACATCATGCATGCATCATGCCCGATCTTCTGTCATAGTATTAAATAGTGCATCCGGTGTTTGTGCTAGTGTTTTGCTTCTTCACGGACTAGGCCGATGAGTTGATGCGAGTGTCGACCCGATCTTCGGTTGAACCGTCGGCAATGTTTTCAGGCGAGCATCTCCCCCTTTCTACCTATCTTACTTTTATAGTATTTATTCCCTCCTGTTGATCTATTGCTATCCGTGTTGCGTTGCTCTAGTTTTCGTGCCTGTGATATCCCTTGCAGCCTCATATTGCCTTGGACACATCCTATTACCTGTTGTTGGTAGATAGTTGGACTTGCGCGTCGTAGTCGCTTGCTCTAGTGCTGTTAGCCTCGTCCCAAAGCACCACAGTTGGTGGAGTGTTGCCGCATGTTTAACGTTGGAGTAGGTCAAGACTTTAATTATTGTTTAATAACTAAAATTGAAGTAGGTAAATGCAGAGGCACCGGTGGGTGATAGATAATATTTGGTTTCCGACCGCCCACTTGTGTCCCGTAGGACCCCGAGTTCTTGACACCTGTTCCGAGATCGAGCGCGCTAACCACAGGTGGGGAGATATGGGCCCCCCATCGATTAGTACCTGATTTCAAAGTATTGTACTGGGGGCCACAAACTAGTTTGAGGTTTTATTTACTATCCTGTACTTATGCCATGCTTTACCGCTTTATTTAAATTGTGCGATGGATAGCACACTGTACTGTTTAGGATCGTGACCCGTTTTCGCTGTATCGACAAGCCCGAGAGTTTCGGGTTCCCAGTCGTTTACAGCCGGCTCCACAAACCCTGAGTCCGTCTCGGAGCCCGGCCGACTTTGTTGCGGGTGTACTTAGTGGGGTGGCCCCCCGTGCTTGCTTTGGGTCTGGGAAACGCTATGACTTAGGCCCCGCCGACATACCGATGGGTGTATGTTAATTGATCCGCAAAAGGGTCAAGTGCGTGTGGATATCTCATGCTAATTATGTGGATACTTTGGTGCACCCTCAGGTTAAATCTTTTCGAAAAGCCGTGTCCGCGGTTATGGACGACTTGGAGCACAGTTCTCGATCATAGACAACTATAACTAAAGTTTACTGTTATAATTTGACTTGTATCCGATGTGACTAGTAATCAGCTTCACTACAACGAATGGCTAAATAAAAGTACCAACAACTGCTGGGTTTTTGGGATATCTCATGCTAATTGTATTTGACTAGTAAGTGTCGCAATTACAACTGAATGGTTAACTAAAACGGCCCACTGTTTATTTTATCAGGACGATTATCTATACCTGACTAGTAATTGCTGCAATGATAACTGAATGAATAAAACTGCCAACTGTGTGAGTTCCTCGGTTGACTTCCTCGGTTGGTCTCGAGGGGAAAATACCAGGATGGGTATGTTTGGTGGCAGTATCAGGTTGGTTCCGAATAGGTCTTTCTTACCCCTCTCTGATAGCCGCCAGTTGTATCGAGTCTCTATAGGTTGTTTAGTGTATGCTTGCCGCTCAGTCCACCATACCTATGTAGGCGAGGACCGAATTCTAGTCTCGCCGTGCTGCCTCGATCTTGACCGCTCTCTTTTTCCTTTGCCCTCTGTCGGCACCCCTTTTGTTTAAGCAGGTTTTAAGATCGACGTCGTTAGCAGGGTTACCCTTCCGGCTTGGCCTGGGCAGGGTTAAGGACGCCATTGGTTATTCTTCAGGGCTCTTAGCCCCATTTGCATCTTGTCCGTAGTCGGACGCTCTACCGTTTTCAAGGTGATTTGGATCTTTGTATTGTATATTCGTATTCCTGACTCTTTGAGTCGTTGTAGTATATATCTGTTCTGTGGGTCCCATCGAGGACTGTTGTGTAATGTTATTACTTCGTTTTCCACCCGCACGAAAGTGCCTGGTGGGCACCTTTGAATCGTTTCTATGCGGGTTTGGCGGGATTCGCTAAAACTTGCATAGGGCCGATTTGAGGGTGTTACAGAGTGGTATCAGAGCTCAGCAGTTGCGATACCCCACAAGTCCAGCCTGTAGGATAACCTAGCTAACGGCCGAAGTAGAGTGTCAAAACTATTTTCGCAAAATCGGTTGGATAGTTCTGGTTAGGTCTAATTTTACTCCTTACCCCTCTGCTGCTCTCCACTCACCTCTGCGTGTTTTGAATCCACTCTGCTCTCTCTCTTCGAGTCCAGGATTTCTCGTGGTCGGGTTCCATCGTACCTTCAGGGTTTCGCTTCCTCCTTTGGTAACGGTGTTGCTACATCTGGTCTTCATGCTATCCGAGGAATCCTTCGTCTAGTGGACTTCTCTTTGTTCCTCTCGTGTATTCCGGTGTTTTCCGACGCGACGACATCATCTACGCCAGATCCGATGCAGGGTCTGCATCACTCCTTTGTTTCTGAACCTCGATTGTCGAGATCTTCAGTCTGATTCCGAGAATGGCTGCACGCTTTTCTACTGATTGTGCAGAGTAATAGTTTGGGTGCGTGATGGATTGGCCCCCATGCCGACTACTCACTCTATTTGCTCCTGTACATTGAAGTGGATGAGAATGCATCGATTCTCTCTTTCTATCGAAGCTAGAGGTGGCTTTATTGGTTGATACCTCTACCTTCGCTTTTGTTTCCCGGAGTGTTCTCTCGACGATCACAGGCAACGACCTCTTGTTAGTGGTGTCGCGAGGATCTACACGATGCGCGAAGATTCAGATCGCTGCCCTTCTTTCCGGTACCATGAGGCGGATCTCGAGGGCGAGATCCATTGTTAGTGGTGTCGAATTGTGGCGCCCCGCAAAAACCACTACTAGAAAATCGCGTTGTTTTCGTGCATTGCATCATCATGACCGCATGCTCATGTCATCATGCCACATTGCATTTGAGCATCGTCATGTCATCTTGCATTTGTTTGCATAAAACCATTTTCGAAAAGTCTAGTTTTGGTTTTCTCAATACCCCGTCTTTATTTCAAATCAAAACGCCAGGCTTTTCCGGGTCTTTTATTTGTCTAAAAACTAATTGCAAAAGTCTATTCAAAATTAAGTAAAATTTGATATTGTTTTAGGGGCAGCCGGCAGTCTGACCCGGCCCAGCCGGCCACCCCCAACAGCGAAGCAAACCCTAACCTACCTACCCCAACCCCACCTACCCCTCCTCCCTCTTTTCCCTCTCCCAGCCGCCAAACTCCCGCCCACCTGCCCGCTTCCCCTGCCGACAGCCGCCTCGGGATCCCACCCCGCCGCAGCCCCAGGCCCCAACTGCTGACCGACCGCGTCCCCTGGTCCCACCCCCGATCCCCACCTGCCTCCCCATGGCCCACCGCCTGTGCACGCCTCCCCGATCGAATCCCCCACCACCCCCTGCCTCGCTCCTGCTCTCACTCCTCGCCCACGCTGCTCTCCACTGCCACCTCATGGATCGACCGAGCCTCCTCCGCTTCATGGCCGTCGTCGTTCCCGCCGCCTTCGCTCGCCCGCCTGCCACGCCGCCACGGGGTCCTCCTCTCCGCCGCCTCCTCCGTCTGCTCCCCTGTCCCTGCTTTCTCCGCCGCCACCGCTGAGCCCTTTTCTCCGCCTCCTCGCCGCCCATGCAGCACCGAGCCCGAGCTGTCCTCAGACGCCGCCTCCTGCTCAGGGACTATGCCGTCCGAGCTCCTTCCGCCTCTCGTCGCGACCAGCCGTGCCGATGCCATATCCCATCATGCCTCCTCCGCGGTCGCCTCCCGTCCTCGCTCCTCCCGAGCATCGCCTCCGAGCCGCGCCCTCCTTCTCCTTCGCTAAGAAGCTCGAACTCCGCCTGCCTACCTCACCATCCCTCTCGCCAGCTGCCTCGTCCATGAGCTGTCCAGCCCAGCCGCCTTCCTCCAGACCCGCTCCTGCTCGTCTCGACCTCCCGCCGCTGACCTCGTCGACCGCTGCCGCCCGAGCCTATCCGTTCGCTGGGCCTCTGCCTCGCTGACCACGATAGCCAGCCGCTGCCGTGGCGTGCTTGCCGAGACTGTGAGGCCCGCCCTCACCCGCGTCCGCCGCCTGCCGCCTCTGCTCTGCCTCGTCGACATCGCCGCCTCTGCCCTGGCCTCCCAAGCTCGTCAAAGTCGGAGGCCACCCGAGCCAGCTTGCCAACCTCCCGTTGTTTCTCGACGCACAAGGTGTTCGAGCCTTTATCTACACAGGACATGGGTAGTGTACTTTTGTCCTCGTGTTCTTTTCCCCCTGTTGATCTAAGCCTGTGTTTTGGTGATCTGATGTACCGTTGTTGACATGGCTCTCCTAAATCAGCCCCATATTGTAATGGTGTGGTGCTGCTGCTCTCGGCCATGATCCTTTCTGCTCCGTCTTTGGCAAGTGAAAACTTGCGCTGCTGGAAGACCACCGACAACGAAGCCAAACCCGAAGGCCGCCGACACGGAAACCTCAAGATCCACTTCACGGATCCGAAGACCCCGGTACCCGATCCACTCAAGTCCGCCATCAACGACAAGATCGACACCGACCAGGGCGAGACCGATGCGCCCCCGACGCCGAACCAAGTCCTGCTTCCCAGAACTCCAAGATCTACTCCGTTATCCGAGAATGCTCCCGCCGAAACCGATCCCCGTCGAACCCTGTCGAACCCCGAACCCCCCCGGACCAAGATCGCCGAACCCTAATGTGTGACCCTTATCCGAGAACCCTATTTTTTTATAAATGCCCTCTATATAATTGTTGCATAATAATTGTTCATGCATGCATATTTGTGCGGTTTGGGGGCCTTATGCCGATTCACTGCATAATTAAATATGGGGTCCATATGCGGGCTTTTATAGTCTAATATTGGCCCCATCTAAAATTGTGTAGCGAACCGGTGATATATTTTGCCATGTTAAGACAACAATTAAAATTGCGGGGTATCTAAACAACTTGAACCACCTAATTAAATGTCGGGACCCGGTTTCGCTTAACATTGCCTAATTGCATCACACCTTTGCCATGTCATACATCATGCATGCATCATGCCCGATCTTCTGTCATAGTATTAAATAGTGCATCCGGTGTTTGTGCTAGTGTTTTGCTTCTTCACGGACTAGGCCGATGAGTTGATGCGAGTGTCGACCCGATCTTCGGTTGAACCTTCGGCAATGTTTTCAGGCGAGCATCTCCCCCTTTCTACCTATCTTACTTTTATAGTATTTATTCCCTCCTGTTGATCTATTGCTATCCGTGTTGCGTTGCTCTAGTTTTCGTGCCTGTGATATCCCTTGCAGCCTCATATTGCCTTGGACACATCCTATTACCTGTTGTTGGTAGATAGTTGGACTTGCTGCGTCATGCTTGCTGTTTCTAGTGCTGTTGCGTCTCGTCCAGTACCACAGTTGTTGGAGTGTTGCCGCATGTTTAACGTTGGAGTAGGTCAAAACTTTAATTATTGTTTAATAACTAAAATTGAAGTAGGTAAATGCAGAGGCACCGGTGGGTGATAGATAATATTTGGTTTCCGATCACCACTTGTGTCCCGTAGGACCCCGAGTTCTTGACACCTGTTCCGAGATCGAGCGCGCTAACCACAGGTGGGGAGATAATTGGGCCCCCCATCGATTAGTACCTGATTTCAAAGTATTGTACTGGGGGCCACAAACTAGTTTGAGGTTTTATTTACTATCCTGTACTTATGCCATGCTTTACCGCTTTATTTAAATTGTGCGATGGATAGCACACTGTACTGTTTAGGATCGTGACCCGTTTTCGCTGTATCGACAAGCCCGAGAGTTTCGGGTTCCCAATGCGCCGGCTCCACAAACCCTAAGTCCGTCTCGAGCCCGGCCGACCACTTGCTATGGTGTACTTAGTGGGTGGCCTCTGCTTGCTTTGGTCTGGGAAACGCGTCATGACTTAGGCCCCGCCGACATACCGATGGGTGTATGTTAATTGATCCGCAAAAGGGTCAAGTGCGTGGATATCTCATGCTAATTGCGTGTGGATACTTTGGTGCACCCCTGCAGGGTTAAATCTTTTCGAAAAGCCGTGTCCGCGGTTATGGACGACTTGGAGCACAGTTCTCGATCATAGACAACTATAACTAAAGTTTACTGTTATAATTTGACTTGTATCCGATGTGACTAGTAATCAGCTTCACTACAACGAATGGCTAAATAAAAGTACCAACAACTGCTGGGTTTTTGGGATATCTCATGCTAATTGTATTTGACTAGTAAGTGTCGCAATTACAACTGAATGGTTAACTAAAACGGCCCACTGTTTATTTTATCAGGACGATTATCTATACCTGACTAGTAATTGCTGCAATGATAACTGAATGAATAAAACTGCCAACTGTGTGAGTTCCTCGGTTGACTTCCTCGGTTGGTCTCGAGGGGAAAATACCAGGATGGGTATGTTTGGTGGCGATGTCAGGTTGGTTCGAATAGGTCTTTCTTACCCTCTCTCGATAGCCGCTTGTATCGAGTCTCTATAGGTTGTTTAGTGTATGCCTTTGCCGCTCAGTCCACCATACCTATGTAGGCGAGGACCGCTGAATTCTAGTCTCGCCGTAATCGGCCTCAAGATCGACCGCTCTCTTTTCCTTTGCCCTCTGTCGGCACCCCTTTTGTTTAAGCAGGTTTTAAGATCGACGTCGTTAGCAGGGTTACCCTTCCGGCTTGGCCTGGGCAGGGTTAAGGACGCCATTGGTTATTCTTCAGGGCTCTTAGCCCCATTTGCATCTTGTCCGTAGTCGGACGCTCTACCGTTTTCAAGGTGATTTGGATCTTTGTATTGTATATTCGTATTCCTGACTCTTTGAGTCGTTGTAGTATATATCTGTTCTGTGGGTCCCATCGAGGACTGTTGTGTAATGTTATTACTTCGTTTTCCACCCGCACGAAAGTGCCTGGTGGGCACCTTTGAATCGTTTCTATGCGGGTTTTGGCGGGATTCGCTAAAACTTGCATAGGGCCGATTTGAGGGTGTTACACTTTTCTATCTCTCAGGAAAAGTATATCCAGGATCTTCTTGCTCGCGCTGCTCTTATGGATGAGCGCACCATTGAGACTCCTATGGAGCTTAATGTTAAGCTTCGTCCTACTGATGGTGATCCTCTTCCCGATCCCACTCGTTATCGCCATCTTGTTGGGAGTCTTGTTTATCTTGCTGTCACTCGTCCTGATATCTTTTATCCTGTTCATATTCTGAGTCAGTTTGTCTCAGCTCCTACCACTGTTCACTACAGTCATCTCCTCCGTGTCCTTTGTTATCTTCATGGCACGATTACTCGTCGCCTTTTCTTCCCTTGTTCTAGCTCTCTCCAGCTCCAGTGCTACTCGGATGCTACGTGGGCGAATGATCCTACGGATCGTCGTTCACTTTCTGCTTACTGTGTGTTTCTTGGTGGTTCGCTTGTTGCTTGGAAGACGAAGAAACAGGTAGCAGTTTCCCGTTCGAGTGTTGAGGCTGAGCTGCGGAATATGGCTTTGGTGACTGCTGAGGTGACCTGGTTACGGTGGTTGCTTGCAGATTTTGGGGTCTCTGTTACGACACCATTCCACTTTTGTTAGACAGTACATGTGCTATCAATATTGCACGTGATCCGGTCAAGCATAAGCTGACCAAGCATATTGGTGTTGATGCTTTTTATACATGTGCTCAGGTGCAGGATCAGGTTGTTTTGCTTCATTATGTGCCTTCAGACTTGCAGTTGGCAGATTTCTTTACAAAGGCACAAACCCGAGCACAACATGATTTCTTACTCTCCAAACTCAGTGTGGTGGATCCACCATGAGTTTGAGGGGGAGGGGGGGTGTTAGAGTATATATTTGTATATTGTAGTTTCCCCATATGTTAGGGGGCTTTCTGTATATTTGCACTTGTACTTGTACTATATATTCTAGACTTTGGCCCTCTGGTAATACAACAGTCTATTACCCTAACACCCACAACTCTCTATCCACGCGACATAGACGGAAATATGACTCACACTTGATTTTCAATTAGAATGGACCTTCCCGAGAAAATCCTGGGCAATCGACCTAAGATGTTTTGCCTCTCTTCCTATCTCTCGGTGTGTACTGTGAAGAATCAGACGGTGGAACTGTGTACGTATCCATGGTCGGGATCGAGTGTAAGAGACTCCCCATCACTGATCCCCGAGTTGTGTCGAGGACGCGGTGGCCACCAGGCCCATGACGTCCTTCATCACCAACTTGCACACTGTTAGAGTTAGTATTGTAAACGACATCGTATGTGTAAACCAATGTAAACCGAGTCCAAACCTTCTACCGAGTCCAAACATTGTACGTACGGTTGGTGACGCAAAGCACCGATATATTCCATGATCGACGGGGCTCGGGAGTATGAGATTAGACCCAATTATTCTACCTGATCGCTAGTTTTACAGGTGTCAGGCTAGATCATCCGCCAAACAGATTGCTGATTCCGTCCCCATACTTGTCATTCCGCCTCGCCCCTCTTACAACAACCGATGACGACCACATTGTCACCACCGGTGATCAATCTCGAGGCGCCGCCGACCGACAAACTCATGAGGAAAAATTATCCAGGGTGGCATGCGCAGATCCTGTCCCCATTCTAGGTGCTCGTCTCTTTTGTTTTCTTTATGGGACTGATGCCGCTCCCCCGGAGACTCTGGTTGTTCAACCAGCCGATAAAGCTACAGATCAAACCGAGAAGACGATGCCAATACCGCCTATGACAATTGGATTTCCAGGGCCCAGGTCGTCCTTTGCTATCTCCTCCAAGCGCTCTCCCCTGCGGTTCTTCCTCACGTTAGTCTGAAGGGCGATCGAGGAGATGTTTGCCTCTCAGAGCGAATCAAATATCATGAATCTACGTATTGCTCTTGCGAACAACAAGAAAAGAAATCTCTGTACCGCAGCTTTCCTCACAAAGATGCAGCAGATCGTTGATGAACTCGCCACTACTGGGTGTACTGTCACGACTAGAGAACATGTTTCCTTTATTCTGGCAGGCCTCGGCGCTGGTTATGACTCGATTGTTGCTGCACTTGGGGTGATGACCACCCTGATCTCGTTGAGTAACATCTATGCGCAGCTGCACGCACATGACTAACGTCAGGAGATGTTGCACAACTCCTCTGACCCTAATTTTGAGACTTCGGCCACTCTTGCTTCCTGACAACACCGAGGATGCAACAACAATAACAATCGCTCCCGCGATCACTATGTCGATCAACATGATGATCGGTGTGATGACCATTGGCGCGATGATCGATACAATGATCGGTGTAGTGATCGTCATGAGGATTGCCGAGAGGGCTATGGTGGCTACGGTCGCGGTGGTGGTCGTGCGCCTCCAGGCGTGGACGTGGCCGTGGACGACGTCGTACTACTCCTTGGGTCGACGTTGTTTAGCAAATCTGCAACAAAGAGGGTCACCTGGCTAAAGATTGTTGGTCACGCTTTGATGATGATGACTACTATGGCGACAAAGAAGTTCTTTCCGCCTACGGCGTAGACACAAATTGGTACTCGGATACCGGTGCCACTCATCATGTTACTAGGGAGCTCAATAACTTGACGATACGTGACTCCTATCGATGTAATGATAGAGTCAACACGGCCAATAGACAAGGTATGAATATTTCATATATTGGTAATTCTATGGTTCATACTCCTACTCAAGACTTTCGACTCCGCAATATTTTGAATGTTCCCACCGCCTCCAAAAAATTTCTTTTCGTTCACTGTTTTACCTATGATAATAATGTCTTCATCGAGTTTCATCCTTTTTATTTTTTATCAAGGATCAGGTCACACGGAAAACAATACACAGAGGATGATGTGTTGGTGGCCTTTATCCTCTAATTTCCTCTATGGAGTCGTCCCAATCACCAAAACATGCATTTGTCGCCGCCAAGATGTCCCAGTCATAGTGGCATAGTCGTCTTGGTCATCCTTCCTTTGATGTTGTTAGGCAAATCATTAGCAAAAATATTTTACCTTGTGTTAGAGAGTCTAATATCTCTTTAGTTTGTGATCCATGTCAGCAAGCTAAGAGTCATCAGTTGCCATACCCTATTTCTACAAGCGTATCTACAACTCTTCTTCGGTTAGTCTTTTCTGATGTATGGGGTCCCGCACCTACCTCTATTGGTCGTCATGACTATTATGTAAGTTTTATTGATGATTATAGTAAGTTTACTTGGATTTATCTGCTTAAGAAAAAATCTGATACTCTAGCTGCCTTTGTTAATTTCCAAACTCTTGTTGAACTTAAGTTTGATCGTAAAATCTTTACGGTTCAATCCGATTCGGGGGAGAATATATCCAACTCAACTCACACTTTCAAACACAGGTTATTTCTCACCATGTATCTTGCCCTCATGCTCACCAATAGAATGATGCTGCTGAATGAAAGCATCGCCCACATTGTTGAAGTTGGTCTTGCCCTTCTTGCTAATGCTGGGACGAAGCGTTTCTTACTACCACATATCTCATAAACATGCTTCCTAGTAAAGTCATCAACAATGACACACATGTTCATCTCTTCTTGGCACCCATCCAAATTATTCCTCGCTTCATGTTTTTGGCTGTGCTTGTTGGCCCAATCTTCATCCCTATAACAAGCGCAAATTAGCTTTTCGCTCCAAACAATGTGTTTTCCTAGGGTATAGTCCTCGCCACAAAGGTGTCAAGTGTCTCGAAGTTTCCACGGGCCGGGTTTATATTTCTCGTTATGTTGTCTTTGACAAGCTGGTGTTTCCCTTCAAAAATTTGCATCCCAATGCTGGTGCACTTCTTAGAGAACAAATTCTTCTCTTAGATCCTTCTCTTCAAAATTTTGAGCAAGGAGATGATACTATTGATGACACTAATGTGGAAAATAACCATGCTACTAATCCATTGTCTAGTCCTGTTATTACTATTCTACAAGATACAACACAGAGAAATAGAGCACCTCGCAAAAATTTCAGTCAAAACGGTGCCTTGAGCAGCTCAAACGGGTCAACTGAAGCTTCAACACCAGCACGTGATCCCACATGGATTCTCTGGACAGATCCTTCTTGGGATTGGTTCCGAGCCGTTCTATGACTGTGTCCATGTCCAATCAATGCGCTGAGTCTCCTGCCCGATTACCATGGTCCCCACCTCGTGTGCCAAGTGGCGGAGTCCCGTCCGCATCCAATCGGCGCGTGGAGTCTGATGGAGAATCTCCCGCCTGATCCCCGCCTCCCTGGTCTCCTCCAGGATCGACTGCACCCGACTTCACCTCCTCCAAATCCAATTCGTCTGCCACACAGAGGCCACAGGGTCATCCTGTCCCCCAACAATGACTGCTACTACAGATTTGGCCGGATCAGTTGCCTCGCCCACCAGATGTTATGTGCCTGAATCGCTACAGCAATGTGTGCTGCCTGTTTGTCCTACTACACGTGGATCTTGAGGTATTTCTCTTCCCAAACAGTACCAAGATGGTACGATTTGTTGGTATCTATCCACTGCCACAGAAGAACCAGCAAATCTACATACTACCTTGGATGATCCCAACTGGAGAGGATCAATGGATGAGGAGTTTGATGCACTTCTAAAGAATAAAACGTGGAGGTTGGCTCCACCATGTGCAGGAAAGAATATTATTGACTGTCGATGGATTTATAAAATAAAGTGCATGACAAATGGTTCTATTAACAGATACAAGGCTAGATTAGTAGCAAAAGGATTTAAACAACGGTATGACATTGACTATAAGGATACTTTCAGTCCCATGGTTAAGATTGCAACAGTCCGTCTTGTCTTGGCAATTTTTGTTTCTCGTGGATGAAGTTTGCGACAATTAGATGTCAAGAACACGTTTCTCCATGGCGTTATGGAAGAGGAGGTCTATATGAGACAACCACCAGGGTATACAGATAGAGATAAACCAAATTACATCTGCAAACTTGATAAAGCACTTTATGGCTTGAAACAAACTCAAAGTTGTATTGGTTTTATTGCTTCCAAATCTGACATGTCTTTGTTCATATATCATAAGTCCAATATCACCATCTATATGCTTATTTATGCAGATGATATCATAGTTGCCAGTTCTTCTCAGGCTGCAACTGATGCTTTGTTAAAAGATCTGAGTAAAGAGTTTGCCTTGAAGGATCTTGGTGATCTCAATTTCTTCTTAGGCATTGAGGTACAGAAAACAAAGAATAGACTTGTGTTGAGTAAGGCAAAGTATGCTCAGGATATTCTGGGCACGAGTTGGCATGACAAAGTGCAGAGGCATGCCTACTCCCTTGTCATCCTCAGAAAAGGTTACTGCACAGGGTGGAGACTTGTTGGGACCAGAAGATAATACCAAGTACAGAAGTGTGGTAGGTGCTCTACACTATCTCACATTAACAAAGGCCGGATATCTCATATGCAGTTAACAAGGTTTGCCAGTATCTACATGCTCCCACTACTGTTCATTTGACTGCTGCCAAATGGACTCTACCATATGTGAAGAATACTATGACGATAGGTCTAACATTTATGAAATCTACCTCTACACTGGTGAGTCCCTTCTACGATGCAGTTTAGGCTGGTTGTGTAGATGATCATCTATCCGCATAAGGGTTTGCTGTCTTCTTTGGACCGAATTTGATTTCTTGGAGTGCTAAAAAGTATCCACTGTTTTTAGGTCCAATACTAAAGCAGGATACGAGTCTATAGCTAATGCAACAATAGAATTCATATGGATACAATCCTTATTAGCTGAGTTGGGAGTTCGACTCACTCAGACACCATGCTTATGGTGTGATAATCTGGGAGCGACGTACTTATCAACAAATCCAGTCTTTCATGCTCGAGCCAAACACATTGAGATTGATTTCCACTTTGTTAAATAATGAGTGTTGAAGAAGCAATTAGAGATTCGGTTTATTCCTTTGAAAGATCAAGTTGCTGATGGGTTTACAAAGCCACTTCCACATCGAGCCTTTGAAGACTTCAAACATAATCTCAACTTGTCTAAGTTGTGATTAAGGGAGGGTGTTAGAGTTAATATTGTAAACAGCATCATATGTGTAAACCAATGTACCGAGTCCAAACCTTGTACCGATTCCAAACCTTGTATGTACGCTTGGTGATGCAAAGCACCGATATATTCCATGATTGATGGGGCTCGGGAGTATCCGAGTAGACCCAATTATTCTACATGATCGTTAGTTTTACACACACGTCGATCAGTGTGCCACTCCCCAGGTGAAGACGATGGCATTACGTGCATCGCAGTCGACTGTAGGTTGGTGGTGAGGTGGTCGATGTGGACACGCATCTCCAGATCGGCTTGGAGCATGCCCACCACTTGATCGTCCTTGGCCTTCTAGAATTCCAGATCAACAAGGACGGACTTGATTTCCTCCATCGAGCCGACCTTGGTCACCACCACCTCTGGCTAGTCGGCGAGGCCGCCGATCTTGGCCGACTGCTCGCTGATCGCGGTAAGCACCACCGTGATCAGGTCCTTCATCTCCAGCTCAGCCATGATATCCTTGATGGATCGCTTGCACGGTTCTGATACATTGCAAATGTATCTATAATTTTTGATGTTCCATGCTTAGTTTTATCCACTTTCTTGTGTTTTGTTCCAACTTTGGAGTACTTTTATTATGATTTCTTGGACTAACCTATTAACAAGAGCCATAGTGTCAGCTGCATGTTTTCTGTTGTTTTTGGTTCCAGAAAAGTCAGAAAATGAATATTCTCGGAATTGGACGGGACAAAAGCCAAAGTGCCTATTTTTCCGGAAGGGATCAAGTGCCAGAATATGAGACGGAGAGGGGCTAGGGGCCGGCCACACCACCTGGGCGCGCGGCTAGGCCTGGCCCGCGCCAGGGGGTGGTCTGGCCGACCCCAGCACCCGCTTGGCCTCTCCTTCCGCCTATAAGTTGCCCTCGGGACGAAAACCCTAAGGGCCTGATCAAAAATCCACGAAAGAGTCTATAGCCGCCATCATCTCTATCCCTAGATCGGGAGGGATCTGAAGCTCTTCCCGGCACCCTGCCGAAGAGGGGAATTCACCCTGGAGGCCTTCTTCATCACCATGCAAGCCTCCGGTGTGATGCGTGGGTAGTTCATCCTTGGACTACGGATCCATGTAGTAGCTAGATGGCTGGTTTCTCCTCCTTTGTGCTTTCATGTTTAGATCTTGTGAGCTCTGTTCATGATCAAGATCATCTATATGTAATCCATACATATTGTGTTTGCGGGGATCCGATGGATATTGAGATGCTATTTAAGATTGATTATTGATTCTATCATGTCTTTGTTATTTGAGATCTTGCATGCTTTCCGTTGTTAGTAGCTATCTTGGCCAAGTAGATGCTAGCAACTCCAAGAGTTAGTATTTATGCTCGATAGTGGGTTCATGCCTCTGGTAATCTGGGGAAGTGATAGAAATCTCTAAGGTACTAGATGTGTTGTTGCTACTAGGGATAAAACAACGATCTTTTGTTCATAGAACAATTGTATTGTTTACTTTACACGCAGTTCGTAAAGCAATAATCTGTTGCTTGCAACTTAATACTGGAGGGGGTTCGGATGATAACCTGAAGGTGGATTATTAGTCATAGATGCAATTGGATGGCGGTCTATGTATTATGTTGTAATGCCCAATCAAGTCTCAGAGGAGTCAAGATGATTAGTATATGCATGTATTGCTTTTTTGGTGTTTGTCAATTGCCCCGCTGTAATTTGTTCACCCAGCATGTTATCTATCTAAGGAGAGCCACCTCTAGTGTACTATGGATCCCGGTCCTCTTTTCTTTACATACAATCTACAATCGTTTACTGCTTTGTGTTTACTTTCTGCAAACTTTTACTTCTTTCCATTCGATATGTTTAATCCTTTGTTTTCCGCAAAACACGGTGAGATTGACAACCTCATCGCAAGTTGGGGACAAAGTTCTGTGGTTGTGTTGTGCAGGTCTCCACGTTGCTACTAGCACGGTAGTCGCCAAAGCTCAGCTAGTAACACCTTTGAGGTGTTTCCTTGCTCCTACTGGTTCGATTAAACCTTGGTTTCATAACTGAGGGAAACTTGCTGCTGTGCTCATCATACCTTCCTCTTGGGGTTCCCAACGAGCTCTACATCAACACCACGCACCAAGCACTTTTCTGGGCGCCGTGCATTGAGCCATCAAGCAATTTTCTGGCGCTGTTGCCAGGGAACAAAGAAGAAGAAACTCCCACGTCAACTACACGCCAGCAAAGATTTTCTGGCGCCGTTGCCGAGGAGTCAAAGACATCTTCACAAGGGGAGTCCCTCATAACCAATCTCTTTACTTTGTTGTTTTTGTTTTGTTTAGTTTCCTTTTTGCTTTGTTTGCTTGTTTTGTTCTTCAAAAAACACAAAAAAATTAGTTTTACTTGTTTGCTTTCTTATTTGAAAAACACAAAAAAATTAGTTCCTATCTTGAGTTGCCACTATGTCTAGCCTTGCTCCAATCACTATGTCACCCGAGGAAATGATTCTCACTTTTAAACAAGGAATTGAGGAAAGTTTTAAGGAAGCTTGGTCTAGAATCTCTGATCTACATGAAAAGACCGAGCCTAAAATGATTCAAGGCTTGTTCCTTAGCAGTTTTTACCTTGGGATTGCTCTTTTCTATAGATATGCTTTAGATGCTATTGCGGGAGGAGATTTCCTCCAAAGTAATGAGGATGATGCCATTAATGCTATAAAGAAATTGATCCTCACTTACAATTTGCCTAGCCAAACTGATACTTCTTTCGCAAAAATATTTGCTAGGTTGGACACTCTTGAGGCTAGCACTACTAGATTAGAAGGGTGCTATAATACTCTTAGGGAGCATCACGATTATGTTCCAATAAACTCTGAACCATCAAAATGGTTCCCTACAGTAAAGATTGAGATAAACAATGAAACTTTTCAAGGCCGCTGTGACATCATGTCTGAATTTTGCCTTATGCCCAAAGATATTTATAAATCTCTGAATACTTGAGGGCTCATTGAAGGAGGAAAAGAAATATCTCTTACTAATAATACTACCATATTACCTCTTGGAATTGCTGAAGGCGTGTTTACAAAGATCCTTGGGAAGACGATTTCTATTGATTATCTTGTTATTGAATGTGCAGGAAAAGGACAAATTACACTTGGAAGGTCCCTATTAGAACTCCTTGGAGCAATAATAGATGTGGGAAAGGGGACCATGCACCTTTCTTATCCACCAAACAATCACATTTTCCCAAATGTTAAGAATAAAAATAAGAGAGTTAAGGGCAAGAAAGTTGGTTTTAATGCTTCTTCATTTGAGAACACTTGATTCTTTCTTTGCTTCTTATGCCTAACTTAAAGGCGTTAAAGAAAAGTACTTGTTGGGAGATAACCCAAGAGTTTTAGTTGAGTCTTGGAAGTTATTACCTCTATAATAACCTCTTCTTATCCTTTTTATTTGCTTTTTGTGCCAAGAGTAACCTCTAATGAGAGTGAAGTAATGATTGGGAAAGTTGTTGTCCCAAAACAGATTTCTGTGCTTCACCGTAAAAATTCCTGAGAGAGCTCTGTACGTCGGATTGAGCTGTAATGTTTTGTGCTTCTTCCCCAGTTTGTTATCTAACTTTTTTAGTTCAACACTTTTTGATTTGAGCAACATAAGGTCTTCGAAAAAATTCGTCTTTACCTGCTGGTCTGTTTTGACAGATTTCTGCCATTTTCTGCATTTGCTTCTTGTTGATTCCTTCTTGAGTTCTTTTGGGGAATTGAGATTTTTGAGGGAAGTGCTACAGTAGCTAGTGTTCTAATGGAAGTTTATTTGGTGTTATAACTGAACCTTAAGACTTATTTATCTTAAGTGCACTAATGTTGCTACTGAGATTGTGTGAAGTTTTGTATGAAGGAAAATTTTCAGGTGTATGGAAGGAATGAGTAATGAGATGAAGGATGGACTAAAGCTCAAGCTTGGGGATGCCATGCGTGTCACCCCAAGAAATATCCAAGAAGTACAAGCGTCAAAGCTTGGGGATGCCCAAGGCATCCCCTTCTTCATCAATAAAAATTCCAGGTTTCTTCCAAACGCTTCATTTTTATTGTTTCGTGCACAGTTGTGTTTCTCTTGGAGCGTCTTCTTTTTCGTTTTCGTTTTGGGTTTTAGTTTGCTTGGTTTGCTTAGTTTTCTGAATAAGTTGGTTGGACCCCCTCTTTCACACTTTGGTTTGCAAATAGTTTGGTTTGGTTTGGAAAAGAGTAGGAAAGTTCATGCTTATGTGGTAAAAAGAGCTCATTTTTGACTGTGGCTATGCTTTGTCATGCCATGCTTGATATTGTTTTGGCTTTATGCTTAGTATTCTTTGCTGTAGCATGACTTGTTATAAACAATTGAGATTGCTTAATGTGCCTTGGATGAATCATGTGTTGTTTTAGCATATTAAAGCATAGTATAGTGGTATTCTCCTTTGATGCTTTATTTTGGGTTGACTTGGCACATGCTCACACCATGTTATGACTATCTCAAGTCACCATAGCCTTTATGATCCTTTAGTTTTCAACTTGTAGTATCACTTTATGCTTTGATCAATGATGTTTTGTCGCTCTGCATGATTATGGCCATTATTGCTCTCTTAGTTTGTCGCCCCTAGTCTTTTGCTAGCCTCCACAACACAGTATGAGTTCCACTCATGCATCCAACTCCCTAAACCAAGTTTTTCCAAAGAGTCCACCATACCTACCTACTAGCTTATGCTATTCCAAGTATATTCATGCTTTTGTTTACCTTCCACTTGTTATGAGAAAACTAGTGATTAAATCTCTCATGAACTTGATGGCACACTTTACTTTATTGCCTCTAATAAACTTGAACCATTGTGTCGTCTATGTTGCATATGCTTGCACTTATTTGTTGGGAATTAGCAGAATCATGCTTTCATGGGGAACGCTTTCAACATTGCACTTGGTACTTGTACCGAGTTGATATCATGCTCTTTTGTATATGGATGTCGTCGGTGTGAAATGAAAGGGGAGCTTGTAAGTCCATGGAGTTATGTATATGTGTTAGAAAAATGCAGGTCATTGGTCTAATCCATGCTGACATGGTGGAAACCTGCAGCGTAACCATAATGAGCTGTCTATGAAGCATTCTTCTTATAAAAAAAAGAGTCCTATTGAGAAAAAAGAGAAGAAAAAAAAGAGATACTATAAAAAGAGGAAAGAGAGAAAAAAAGCACCATATTCCCATAGTAAATAAGAAGAATGCTGAGATGCTCGTTGTCTGCTTGCCTTGTCATTTTGATATGGGGATTCTTCTGTATCATCGGGCAAGGGGTACCCCGTTGGCGGTTCTCAATGATACACATGCACTTACGATGACAAGAACTAACCGGTGACTAAACTTGAGTAGCATGAGGAGCGGCCCTCGTATACAAGGGACATGAGATTTCTGACTTATACTTCGTCAAGCATGTACACCATAGTTTGTTCACTTTAACATTAATCACTTCAAGATGCTTATGATAGGGGCAATGAGAGCTGAAAGCTATAAGTACCATAATTTTTGGAAGCTCTTTATGAGACTTGAATCCCTACTTCCTTTTTACAAAAGGCCTTTCTTCCACCATTATATTGAGTCTCCACCTTCTATCTTTATGCACCTACTTTGAGAGCATAGTGGTCATTCTTAGTTCTATGTGCATTGTCCCAAGACTAGTTGATTGATGCATACTTTGATATTGCTTGTTTTAGACTATTGTATCTAGTCACTCTTATGAACTTTGAAGGTGTCCTATGCATTTATATTTGCTACTCTATTGAGGGACACGCTGAATACTATTATGCTATGTTTTCTTTATGTGAAACAAACAAATGTCTTGTGAACCATGTTATTCATGAATCTTTTGTTTGTGCCTTTTCATGTTGCATCATAGTTGCTTTGCTTATTGCTAGAACTTTGTCTTTCATGTTATGATTGAAGTACTATGATCCCAGCCTTGAATGTTTCGCAAATACTTTGATCAAGTCTTTGATGGTGCATGTCACCTCAAAAATTATTTCTTTTTATCACTTACCTACTCGAGGACGAGCAGGAGTTAAGCTTGGGGATGTTGATACATTGCAAATGTATCTATAATTTTTGATGTTCCATGCTTAGTTTTATCCACTTTCTTGTGTTTTGTTCCAACTTTGGAGTACTTTTATTATGATTTCTTGGACTAACCTATTAACAAGAGCCATAGTGCCAGCTGCCTGTTTTCTGTTGTTTTTGGTTCCAGAAAAGTTAGAAAATGAATATTCTCGGAATTGGACGGGACAAAAGCCAAAGTGCTTATTTTTCTGGAAGGGATCAAGTGGCAGAATACGAGACGGAGAGGGGCCAGGGGCCGGCCACACCACCGCCTGGCTGCCAGGCCCGCGCCAGGTGGTCTGCCGACCCCAGACCCTCGGCCTCTCCTTCCGCCTATAACTTGCCTTCGACGAAACACTAAGGGCCATCAAAAATCCACGAAGAGTCTCAGAGTCATTGTCATCTCCATCCCTAGATCGGAGGGATCTGAAGCTCTTCCGGCACCCTGCCGGAGAGGGAATTCACCGAGGCCTTCTTCATCACCATGCAAGCCTCCGGTGTGATGCGTGAGTAGTTCATCCTTGGACTACGGATCCATGTAGTAGCTAGATGGCTGGTTTCTCCTCCTTTGTGCTTTCATGTTTAGATCTTGTGAGCTCCGTTCATGATCAAGATCATCTATTTGTAATCCATACATGTTGTGTTTGCGGGGATCCGATGGATATTGAGATGCTATTTCAGATTGATTATTAATTTCATCATGTCTTTGTTATTTGAGATCTTGCATGCTTTCCGTTGTTAGTAGCTATCTTGGCCAAGTAGATGCTAGCAACTCCAAGAGTTAGTATTTATGCTCGATAGTGGGTTCATGCCTCTGGTAATCTGGGGAAGTGACAGAAATCTCTAAGGTACTAGATGTACTGTTGCTACTAGGGAGAAAACAATGATCTTTTGTTCATAGAACAATTGTATTGTTTACTTTACACACTTCAGAAGCAATAATCTGTTTGCAACTTAATCTTGGAGGGGGTTCGGATGATAACCTGAAGGTGGATTATTAGTCATAGATGCAGTTCGATGGTGGTCTATGTATTATGTTGTAATGCCCAATCAAGTCTCAGAGGAGTCAAGATGATTAGTATATGCATGTATTGCTTTCTCGGTGTTTGTCAATTGCCCCGCTGTAATTTGTTCACCCAACATGTTATCTATCTAAGGAGAGCCACCTCTAGTGAACTATGGATCCCGGTCCTCTTTTCTTTACATACAATCTACAATCTTTTACTGCTTTGTGTTTACTTTCTGCAAACTTTTACTTCTTTCCATTCGATACGTTTAATCCTTTGTTTTTCGCAAAACACGGTGAGATTGACAACCTCATCGCAAGTTGGGGACAAAGTTCTGTGGTTGTGTTGTGCAGGTCTCCACGTTGCTACTAGCACCGATAGTGCGCCCTGCCAAAGCTCAGCTAGTAACACCTTTGAGGTGTTTCCTTGCTCCTACTGGTTCGATTAAACCTAGGTTTCATAACTGAGGGAAACTTGTTGCTGTGCTCATCATACCTTCCTCTTGGGGTTCCCAACGAGCTCTACATCAACACCACGCACCAAGCACTTTTCTGGGCGCCGTGCATTGAGCCATTAGGTTCTAGACGGGATCCGATTACTAGAATGTCACATCTCCCTCTCGATTATAACTAACAAGACAAAATTCAGTGGATACAATAGGTTTCTCAACAAGAAGGCGGTTGGAAAACTAGAGCCGAAGGTGGGAGGAGAAGTCCAGCAAAGGGGTAGAATACATACCTGTTTCTGGTGTGTCTGTAACATGTTGCCTCGCTCCACTTTTGTAGCCTCACCGGGTCCATGACTCAGCAGGGAAACGTGTGTTCTCACTCCTATTACTTAGTGGATGTTGGCCCAACGCTTTTGCTGGCCCATGGACCTTTGGGCCCATGATAGAATGCTCCCCAACTCGACATTTCGCTTGAGGAGGCGACAAGTTTGACGAGGATGATTACAATCAATAGATCTTGTACTTCAATTCTAGTGCTGATGGAAGGTCAACTCTCTCCCGAGCCGCTCGCGCGGGCGGCTCCGAGGCACCCATACCCTAGACAGAGCAACCCCAGGTCCCGAGCTCCCCTGTTCGTCGCTGCCGCCAGTGCCGGCGGTGGTGGCGGTGCCCGACCACCAAAGGCGGAGGGAGCGGTGGCGAGCCTCGGTGCTCTCTTCTTCGCGCGGAGACGGGACGCTGTGGGTCGCAGGTGGCGCGACGTTGATTCGGCGCTGGGCGGTGGACCGAGAGGGCAGCTGGCGGCGGTGGTGACGGGAGTGCTGCGAGGCTGCTGCGGCGCGTGGAGGCCGACGGTGGGGCGACAACGATGGCGCCCACACGAGTCCGATTTTGGATCACCCTAGGCCCAGATCTGGAGGCGCCCATCCGGGCCTAACCCGGGCTTCGCGGATGTGCGCGGCCACGGCTCTGGTTTGGTGGCGCGTCGGACCCTTGCTCCCGCGGAGACCCACGCGGGTCGACTGGGGCCTTGCTGGGCAATCCTTCCCCTGCTGCAAGGTAAGATCCCTGGACCACCGCGGGTGGGTCTATCGGCACGTCAGCGAGTTGCTCGTCGTCAGCACCGAAGACCAGCGGGGTGATGGTAGGGGATGCCGACGAGGCACGGTGCAAGGCTGGGGCTTGGCGACACGAGGGAGCGCTACCCGATGGCGGCGCCCCTCTCCTCCTCCCACCTACCCCTTCCCACCACATATATTGGCGGCGGCGTCCTAGTGCTGCCCCACCTCATCAGTGATGGCGCCGATGGATGGGCGATGCGCTTTGTGGTGGGTGCTGCTCGACCATCTTTGGCGGCGAGCGGCAGTGTGCATCGGTATCGTGTTGTTGTTTTGGGCATCCTTGCCGCAAATCAGTGTTGGCTAGTGCATGGGTGCTCATGCGATGAGGTTCCCACCTCGAGCGGTGCTCTATCGCCGCGGAACCTGCAACATGGGGTGGCCTTCGCCGATAGGATGGTGGGCCAACCGGGTTCTCGGACTGATGCGGTGTCGTCAATGACAAGATCTTGTTGTCGAGTCTCGGAGGTTGCGCCGATGCGTGACTGATGTGCGGGGTGCTCCGAGTGAAATCCCTGCCCAACCTTTGTTGGTGCCGACGGCGGCGGCGCCCTCGGGCGTCGTTTTCCCTCTTGGGGGCATTCTCGAGGAGCATCAACCCAACACCCATCCCACGTGGTTCAGTCCCCCGGGTGAAAACCTAGATCTGGCTTGCCAGATCGGATGACGACGGCGTCCTGGACGTCGCTCCCTCCTTGGAGGCGTTGTTCTTGGTGGTACAGCTCGAGGTGGCACGCATGGTGATAGCGCATGCTTTGACTCTGACGAGCAGATCTTTGGAGCTCCGACGTCGTGCTAGTTCGGCTACCCTTATGGCAAGGTTTGTGGTTTGCGGAGGATCCTCTGTTGCGGTGTTTCGGTTGCATGGATCCACTCGACGGGGGTAGCTGATGGCTGCTGGCTTATGTTGCAACGACGAAGATCGTGGTGGTGGGCGGTGGTGCTGACGGCTGCTGGCTTATGTGACCCAACTTTTCCCTTCTTTGCGGATTGGATTCTCCCTCCGGTGGCGGGGCTTGTTCAGTGTGCGCATCTAGACTAGGGTTTGTTTGGTGGTGTCTGTTGTAATGTAAGCCTAGCGGCCTCGGTCATGTGCTGTCTTGAGTGTGTCGGGTGTATGCCTTTTGGCGCCTGTATATCTTTGTGCACTTTTTTCTATCAATAAATCGAAATAAATCGAAACGCAATGTTTTTGCGTTTTCACGAAAAAAAAACTCTAGTGCTGATAAGCTTGTTCTTTATTTTGTATAATCCTATGACACGTGATCTGTGACTCGTTATTTATCACGCGTGCTATACAATAAGCAATACACACTTGAACGAATAGATAATAAATCCCACCTCTGACCTTCCTTCTCATCCCGATCTTAGATTGCAAGGAAGAAACATCGCGATTGATTTTCTCTCTAGGAAGGAAATGATCGATCAACAAAGTTTGAAGACATGGATAAATAGGAAAGGTTTTTTCCATAGCGGACATTTAGCTGAGAACATAGAGACCGAGAGACCCTTCTCTCTTCCGAACAAAAGACAAAAACTAAAACCAAAAAAAGGCACGTGCTACTCTAGACAGTAGCGGACCCAGGATAATTTTAAAACCCGGACAAACTCTAAATTTAAAGGCCAAACATCTAATTTTTTTATGAAATTTCATTCGAAATAGCTTATGCCGGACGGCCGGAAGCCCGGGCAAGCGCCCAGGCTGGAGGGGCGCTACGTCCGCCACTGACTCTAGAGACAGAGATATACATAAAGCAGAACATAATAAAATGATAAACTGAAAGATTTTAGTGAAGTTGTTCGCCTGAAATTTTTCCGAAACGCAAACTAAGGTTCTTCTCTCCATCTGAGCAATATGGCCATCATGCTTAATTATCACTATACATGTTAGAGATGGTGTATAACCAAGATCATCTAGTATCTTTTTTATCAGGAATGAAGCGATCATGGAAAAAGAATTATCCCACACGGTGCAAATTATCTTTGGCATAAACATCACAATACCAATCAAACCAACAAGATCGAGCTATTCATATAGAAAAATATCAAGAAAGATAACACCAAACTTATTTTTCTACATTCCTTGTACCCCTTACAACAACAATCCACATCGATGCAAAGCAACAGGTGGCGGACAAATCACAAACACGCACAGAGCGTCGCCGTCAACAGGTGGCCTAGCTACTGCGCCGCCAGCGCGGTCGCGGCAGGCTTCATCGGCGGGTATCCGATCCCGTGGCGCGTGGAGGGGAACACGACGAAGAACCCGCTGGCGAGGGCGCCGATCACGACTGGCAGCGCCGTGACCAGCGCCTTCTGCTGCTCTATGAGCCGCGGGTAGAAGCACGCGACCGTGTTGGCATCGGCCAGCAGCGCCACCGCCGCGAACACGATCACGGAGAAGAGGGCGTGTGCGAAGTCCGCCAGCCCCAGCTTGTACTTTGAGAAGTCCCTCTCAGCGGCGTCGGGGTCGTCGCCGGCGTTGAACGGCAGGAGGCCCCTGGGTGTCACGATGCCGTACCTGACCTTGCCGTCGGCGCCGACGTAGCTGTCGGTGAAGGCCGAGAGGGCACACGAGAAGGCGCAGAGCGCGACGAGCACCGCGGTGACCGCCTTGTTCGCCACGCTGCACGAGCCGGCGCTGGTCACGATTGGGTTCAGCACCTCGTACACGATCACCGTGGACGTTGGAAGCAGCATCAGCACGTCGCCGATGCTCTTGAACGTCGTGTTCGCCATGCCGCCCACTGTAGTCGGGGTGCTTGCGGGCGTTGCCGCCGTCGTCTGGCTTGTGGACGCTGGTGCTCCTTCTTCCATTAGCTGATATATGAAGCAAGCTAGCTATCACTTTTCGAAGTCAAAAACTTAACGTGTATTTGTAGGATAATTAGGCGTAAAGAAATCCATGGGGGGTTTGGAAAACAGTTGCTTAATCAGGGAGAAACAATAGCTTGTGCAGATTGAAAAAATATTGTGGTGTGACAGTGACCACAATGTGATCTATACGTGCCTTAACTGAAACCACGTTTGCAAGACCTTTTCTTAGCATTTGCTATTCCTGGTCATATCCCCGGGAGTAATTATTTCTATGGTTTTGGGTATCATATGTCGCATGATTTTTTTATGTGTAAATCAATTTCAGGAAAGTACAACGTTGGTGTTAGTTGATTTCTGAAAAGCACAAATTCAACCTACTGAGAAGTGTAGCTTGCACTTTTTTCATAACAGTGTGTGGTGAATTGCGCAAAATAAAGTTTGGTGAAAGAGTGTATGTTATAATTTGCACTAAAGCAAAGTTACATTTTTATAATCATATAAGAAAATATTAGTCGACTTAGGGCGTGTTCGGTAACTCTCCAGCTCCAAGCTTCCCTAGTTCCACCTTCGGAGTTGTGCCGAGCACCCCATATCTGAGAAGGATTTGGTCCAAAATCGTGTACAAACTGGGGAGCTAGCATTTTGGTCCGCTGCAGATTCGTGGATGCTGGATTTCCTATTATTTACCGAGGTATGCCACCGCTAAGTGAGCCGAACAGTTCTTTTCTATGAGGAGCGGAGGCAGTGGATGAGTGAACCTACACACTAAAAAGATCTAGATATACTCTTTTCACAAAGCTAAAACATCTTATATTTTGGAACGGAGGGAGTACTTCGAATTAAGCTGGGTGCACGAAATCTTACTACGGTCATATCCATATGGCGATGCATCGAGACTTCACAGGTGTGTAGGTTCCACCGACATTTCTCATGAAATGGGGTCTTGGTTTGCTTGTTCACGGCGAACTCTAACCTACCTGTTTATATCGCATTCTCTGAGCCGATTGATCACTCGTGACGCAGACTGATAATGATCTCGGGAGTTCCTTGTGGGGAAGGACGAGAGAAACGGTCACCGATCATAACCTAGTATTGCCGTCTCCATCGTGCTGGTCCAAGGTGACCATAACGCTTGTTGCGTTGGGTAGTACCAGTACCTACGAATCACCGGTATTATACTGAACAGGTGTTTGGAAATGGATGCAACTTGTATCAGGTCGTCGTCGCATGTCATTAGTCATTTTCAGAGAACCAAGTGCTGGCTTGGTGGCAAGGCTTGCGAGTGCGCAGCCAGCCCACCCGGATTCGAGTCCCCAAGAGGGGGGACTGAATTAAACGGGATTTTATCCGAACGCGTTTAATTCGCTGCTGAAGAGGTCTCATCTATCTAACAACGTACAGCCCACCACGAGGAATCATTCCCCGGGGATCAACTTTTTATTAGTCATTTCCAAGAACCGATTTGTTAGTTAATTAGTAGCCCAATGGTTAGTTTTATGTTGCGAGAAGGCAATGATTGATTGATTTGATCCACGTTGAGCCCCGAAAGCCGCATTTATGCTTGTTAATCTGTACATGTTGCTGTTAGATGGTAATGTCCCTGGTTGTATGCTTTTTGGATACATTTTGTATGACATGTGTAGCGTCTAGCGAGTGAAGATCCTCGAAAGGATAAGTGTCAAGCAACTAAGTTTGGGCAAATCTTCAAGGAAACTTCGGAGACTTAAGCGACTCTGACATTAATTACCTACGGTACCTATCGGTATTCAGAGCTGCTAGCTTGAGAAAATATCGTCGTTCATTCCGGTTCTTAAGTAAAGGATCGGCTTGGGTGTCCATCTCATCCTTCAGTGTTTTTTTTAAGGATCCTCCTTTAGTAATTGACCGAGCTGAAGACCATGAATAAATCACGATTGATCGAGTTTGATTTAGGGTTGCGTGGGATAAAGCCTTCACACATCTCGTATATATACACATACACACTAGACTTCTCTCTTAGGGGGCTTGGCCAGTACAAAAAAAACACCTGATGATACGATCGTGCTATATATACATGCAAGAAAAAAAACAAAACCAGCCACAAACGTGAAAAAAATCACAAGTCTTCGTGTTTGTTGTCTAGGGTCGTCTGTTCAATCCTTTCACGTTTTATCTGATGATGTTAGGAAGCCGTTATTGCTTTTGGAGTCCTCTCCGTGTCAGACTTCTGCTATACACTCATGCTCGCATGCCGTCGTCGTTGGCGTCGCAACTGATGCCATCGTCAAGGAACATGCTACGCCCCTAGCCACTATTTTGTTTCCTTAGGAGACCTTTTTTAAACAAAATCGTCTGATGTTTGTTTTTTGCTATCTCTTTCTATGATGTTTAGATTCTTCTTCTGGACGAGTTCTTTTCCCGGTCGACTGTGTTCTTTGCTCCCCACCTCTTCTGGACTCTCAGGCGAGCAAAAAGAGGAAAATGTCCTGGCCATGGAGCAGACAAATCGAAGAAGAGTCCTGACAGAGGAACTGACGAGTGATGACCGACGAAGCCATTGTTAGGTCGCTCCACAGTCATCGCTGTCCTCAGAGACGTGAAGGATAATAAGAAGATGCTCCTCACCATCCTTAAGGACGTGGAGACAATGAAGAATAGACTTCGAGTGTCAACAATCTTAGCACCGTCTAACGGTGCGTAGATTAATTTAGTTTGTTTAGGACGGTACTACTCCATATAAATGTGTATCCAACTTTCATTTTACAAACTGTTTTTCTTTCGTACTTTCGAAATAAAGATACATGGAAATTTGCGTCTTCTTTTTGTTAAGGACGCGAGTAGAGTCCTGCAGGTTTATTGTCTTCATCTGCTGATGTAGCAACAGGACCGAGACCATGTCGTCAAACGATCTGCCTAAAAACATGTGGAATACTAGGACCCATAGCGCACGCAGTGCCGTGCTAGGGTACAAAATATGACTGTTATTGACATGGGTATACCCTGCAGGTACTCGAGCTTGGTATATACGGTCCAAATAAATACAGGCCCACTGTGTCGCCAAGGCCCGGATGGAGGGACTCGAGTAACCTACGGACTCTCGATTACTTGAAGGACAAAAGAAGCTAAAGATAGAAAGTTTGAAGGGGAAAATCCTAACTTGTAACCGACTCGACCTGCTACCCGAGACCTAGCCTATCTATATAAAGGCTAGGAGGGGGCGGCGAGGAGGACACACGCAACCCTAGTTTCCACGACCCTCGCCAGATTTCATCTGCGCACCATTGTAACTTTCGACTCCTTCGATAATTCCACGAGCAGACAAGCAGGAGTAGGGACCTCTACGAGGCCTGAACCTGGGTAAATCCTTTGTCCCCTGTGTGCTTGTTTGCTAGCCGATAGATGTCTCCAGCGCTCCCTCCTTCTCCAAAACCCAAGTCCATAACAATGGGCATTGACGAGTTAAACCCTCGTCAATTGGCGCCGTCTGTGGGAAGTGGGAGTGCTGATGTTGCGGCTTCTTCGGCCCCATCAAACGCGATCTACAACTCTGCAACAGCGGAGATTCGCCAGCTTTTCGGCGCCTTCGACTTCACTGTCCACACGCCGGCTACTCGCCTGCCTTCCGCGATGAAGGAATCAACTGGCGATTGGGAGCTTCCGCTTCCAAGTTGGTCAGATGGTCACGCTACGCATGCCCGATCAGCCGACGGCACCGGCGATTGCCCCAGCATCATGATTCCCTCCATCGATCGGCACCCTCAGCGAGCTCAATGCTCCGGCGATGGTTGGGAACATGGTCAGCGACAGCAGTTGCGACTCCGATCTAAGCGATCTGGCCACTGAAGATGGAACCTATGGTTCCGAATCTGAAAGTTGTGGAAGCAACAGCTTCCCAAATCACTTCATGTGCGCCGTCATCAACGCGGGCGACAACTCCGCCAACCGCGGTAACAATGGTAACACCGGCAACGGCACCGACCCGCCCAACGCCGCCAATGGCGGCAACGGCGGCAATGGAGGAGCAGTCGAAGCCCCCAGCATAATCAACGAGCAAACTGGCGAACGCGTCGTGATCAGGCTCAACGAGCAAGAGTGGGAACGCTGCCACGAAGCCCTACGAGGTGCACCTCTACCCTTCGGGTCCCCTCAGGAACTACTGATGGGTTACCACTGGCTCCTAAAAGAGGAATTCAAACGCCAGAAACAAGCAATCGTGCAACTCGAGGCGCGTAAAAAGGCGACGGACGAGTCAAGCCTTCGTCGCGCTGGGCTCTCCTCCTACGGAGGATCCTCCTCAAGAGGCAACGAGCATCTCGCCAGGAAGAGGCAATCACGGATGGCTCACCTCATCGAACAAGAACGCGTAGACGCCGCGAAAGTCCTCGACTTCGGCTCTATGACAGTCGACACGAGAGGCAACGTGGTTCCCAAGACACCACAGGCCGCAGTGACAGCGGCCACCATGTACCTTCTCAATAACCAGCCACCGGCTAGAGATCCCCGAACGGCCATGCACCGATCTACGATCGCGGGCCTTGGGCTAATCGAGGCCGCCCTCGCCAAAGAACCAGTACCAGACCCAAAAAAGGGCAAAGCGTTAGCAAAACGCTACTCCTCGTCCTCGTCAAGCGATGGCGATCCACGACCTGTCTCGGCGCGCTCACGCATGACGATCGCGACTACGATGCACGCGACGAGCTCACGCAGCGCAAGATCGACAAGTCAAGGGCACGACGTGCTCGGTCGACTGATTCGGAAGAAGAAGATGGGGAGCTCTGCGGCGCCAGATGCTTCAGCAGATCCATCAGGCAGAAGCGAATGCCTAAAGGGTTCAAACTCCCATCGGAGAACCCGAAATTTGACGGTCTGCAGGACCCCAAGATCTGGCTGGAGGATCACATCTCCTCCGTCAGGCTGCACGGAGGCAGTCAAAGTACTGCCATGCAATGCTTGCAGCTACAGCTGCAGGGCGCCGCCCGGGCGTGGCTCAATAACCTCCCACACGGATCCATTCGCAGCTGGGATGAGCTGGTCTATAGCTTCGTACGCAACTTCAAGGGCATGTACAAACGCCCCGCTTCAATCGAAGAACTGAGATGCTGCCAGCAAAAATCTGGCGAATCGCTGCACTCTTACATCCAAAGATGGTCCATCATCAAGAACTCCGCGGAAAACATCTTGGAAGACCGCGCGATTGATGCATTCAACGGTGGTGTCCGCCGCATGGAACTCAGGGAGGAGCTAGGCCGCTCAAAGCCCAAGACCATCGACCACCTGATGGAGATCGCGAATCGGTGGGCTGATGGAGAAGATTCGTTGAAGAATCGCGTTCACTCTGACAAGGAGGCAGAACTCGAACGAAGACGCGACCGCCGGAGTAAACGTCGTATGCGCGTCTACGATGATCGCGATGACGTCAACATGGTCGCAGCCAGCTACGCTGATAGACGCAACGATAACCGCAATAGCGGATACCGCAGTGGCGGATACCGCGACTCCGGGAAAACCACGCAAGTATGGCAACGCCGCACTCGCGATGAAGCACCCGCGACCTCCATTGAAGACAAACTGTCTGGACCATGCACGGTACATTTCTACATCGACAAGCATGACGGCAAGAGAAAGTCCAGTCACCTCCTCAAGGACTGCCGCGAGTTCCTCAAGCTACATGAGGGGTTGGTTTGGATGAACCGCAATGCAGTTGAAAGAGGCTACGGAACCGCTCCAGGCGCAGTGGCACATGGCGCACCACCGCCACCACCTGGACCACCCCCGAACGGAGCTGCACCGGACCAGCATCACGGAGGCGAACCATACCCACGGGCCATGGGTACCATGATGATCCAAAAGGGACGCCCCTCCAATAGGGTGCAGAAGGCCATCACTCGCCAAGTCAATTTGGCCACGCACTCGCCACCATCCACCACTGAGTAGCTCAGTGGTAGTGAGTCGTGCATCACCTTCGACAAACGCGACCACCCGCCTCAAGTACCTCGCCCAGGTCATTGCCCCCTTGTACTCGAGGCGCAAATTGGAGGCTTCGACATGAGTCGCGTCTTCATGGATGGCGGAAGCGGTATCAACCTCATATTCGCGAGTACCTTGCAAGCAATGAGGATCCCTCTAACCTGCTTGGAGGCATCGGACACAACGTTCCACGACATCGTCCCAGGAAAAGGCGTATACCCCCTGGGCAAAATCAACCTCGACGTCATATTCGGCACACCGAAGAACTTTCGGCGCGAGCGCATTGACTTTGAAGTTGTCGACTGGCCCTCACAATACCACTGCATCCTCGGGCGCGTCGCGTTCGCTAGGTTCATGGCAGTACCCCACTACGCCTACCTGCAGATGAAAATGCCAGGTCCCAACGGCGTCATCACGATCAACGGGAGTTTCGAGCGATCTGACAGTTGCGACAGGGAATTCAACAGAATCTCCCAGTCCTTCGGCATGCAGGAGGAGCTCGTGTGATTGAAGGAAACAACAGACAACAGTCTGCCCCCCTGAGTAGGCCAAGCTCACCTGACCTCTCCTTCGACTCATCTGTGCACACAAAGAAGGTGCAGGTCCATCCATCATATCCCGCTAAAACGGCCCTCATCGCCAACAACTTAAGTCCCGCATAGGAACTCGCGCTCGTCGAATTCCTCCGTGAGCACTGGGAAATTTTCGCCTGGTGTCCTGCGGACATGCCAGGAGTTCCCAGGGAATTCGCCGAGCACGCACTCAACGTCAACCCCGACGCAAGGCCAGTGAAGCAGACAATCAGGCGACTGTGTGAGCCACGGGCACAGGCAGTCGGAATGGAGATCAACAGACTCCTCGAGGCCAAATTCATACGCAAGATCAAGGAAAGCACTTGGCTCGCCAATACGGTGCTGGTGCCAAAAAAGGACACGGATATCCTGCGGATGTGCGTGGACTTTACTTCTCAAAACAAGCACTGCCCAAAAGATCACTTCCCGCTACCACAGATCGATCAAATCATCGACTCCACTGCCGGATGCGAGCACCTCTGCTTCCTCGACGCCTACTCAGGCTATAACCAAATTCGAATGAAGAAGGAAGACCAGGAGAAAACCGCGTTTACAACGCCCTTCGGCGTGTTCTGCTACAACACAATGCCCTTCGGGCTAAAAAACGCAGGAGCCACGTACCAGTGGTGCTGCAGGCCTGCCTCAAGGAGCAACTTGGTCGCAACATCCAAGTCTATGTCGATGACATAGTAATAAAGACCAAGGAAGAAGCCTCTCTAATCGACGACTTGCGCGAAACCTTCGCCAATCTCGATCGCTACCGGATAAAGCTCAATCCGGACAAATGCGCCTTCGGCGTACCCTCTGGGAAACTGCTCGGGTATCTCATCTCCGCGAGAGGGATTGAGGCAAACCCGAAAAATATAAAGGCCATACTGGCCATGGAGAAGCCAAAGAACATAAGAGGCGTTCAGCAACTAGCCGGGCGAATTACGCCGATTTATCAGTCGAATGGGAGAAAAGGCGCTGCCCTTCTATTAGATCCTCCACAAAGCAGACAAATTCGAGTGGACCAACGAAGCGCAAGAAGCATTCGAGGACCTCAAGCGCCTACTATCCACCTCGCCAGTATTGGTAACTCCACGAGAAAGGGAACCACTGCTGTTGTACATCTCCGCCACCAACCAAGTGGTTAGCATAGTGCTCGTCGTCGAACGGGCCGAGGAAAACAAGGTCCATGGCGTACAACGCCCGGTATACTACCTCAGCGAGGTCCTCACGCCAACAAAACAGCAGTACCCGCACTACCAGAAGCTGGCGTACGGCGTCTTTATGGCCGCCCGGCGACTGCGCCATTACTTCCAGGAACACCCAATCGTGGTAGTCAACGACGCCCCATTGGGACATATCCTCAATAACCCTGACGCCACAGGGCAAGTCGCGCTTTGGGGAATCGAACTGTCTCCACGAGACATCACATACGAAAAGCGCGGCGCAATCAAGTCGCAAGTTCTTCCTGACTTCCTCGTACGTTGGATGGAAAACCAACTCCCGGACAAACCAGACATGTCCTACCTCTGGACAATGCACTTCGATGGGTCCAAGAAAAAAGATGGAACAGGAGCAGGTGTCATACTGACATCTCCTCAAGGGGACAAGCTGAAATACGTCTTACGAATGCAGTCCATAGCCTCAAACAACGAGGCTGAATACGAGGCCCTGTTACACGGGATGAGGATGGCAAAAGCCTGCGGCGCAAAAAGGCTAATCATATATGGCGACTCCAAGCTGGTCGTCAACCAAACAATGCACAAGTGCGACGCACTAAACGACAACATGATCGCATACCACGACCTCTACGATACACTCGAAGGAGACTTCGATGGTTGCGAGTTACGACACATAGGTCGCGAAAGTAATGAGGAGGCGGACGCACTCGCCAACATAGGATCCACCTGCGCACCCATACCACCTGGGGTATTTCTCGAGAGCATATGCGAATGCTCCATCAAGCCAAAGGCCGCAGAGAAGAAAACAAGCGCAGCAACGGACTTGGGCGCTACGCCACCCAATGAGCCAATGACAATCGATGACTTGGAGCTCGACACAGGACTCGAGGGACTAATGAGCGTCATGATGATCGAACAATCCTGGACGCAGCCGTACATTACGTACCTCCTCAGTAGGCGCCTACCGGATGACCCAACAGACGCACGACACATCGTGCGACGCTCCAAGGCATTCGCCGTTATCAACGGCGAACTGTATAAACGCAGCATCACAGGCGTGTTACAGCGATGCGTCTCCCTAGCCGATGGAAAAGCAGTACTCCTCGACATCCATGAAGGGACATGCGGGGACCACGCCGGCAGTCGCGCCCTTGTTGCCAAAGCTCTACGATCTGGATTTTACTGGCCCACGGCCATGCGCGATGCCAAAGGCATAGTCCAAAAGTGCAATGCTTGCCAGCGATTCGCAGACAAGCCACACGCACCAGGCGCAGAACTCCGGCCTATCCCATTGGCCTGGCCCTTCGCCCAGTGGGGACTCGACATGGTTGGCAAACTTCCAAGGTCCTCGCAAGGAGGCTACGTCTACCTCTTGGTCGCAGTCGACAAATTTACCAAGTGGATCGAGGCCATGCCAGTGACCAAGCAATCAGGGCACAACGCAGTCAAGTTCTTCGAGTCCATCGTCTACCGCTTCGGCGTGCCACACAGCATCATCACCGACAACGGAACGAACTTTACATCCAATGAGTTCCAAGATTTCTGCGAGAACCTGGGGATCAACATCAGCTATGCCTCAGTCGCACACCCGCAGACCAACGGTCAGGTGGAAAAGGCAAACGGGCTCGTCTGCAGCGGCATCAAGAAGCGACTCCTCCGGCCACTCGAACAAGCCGCGGGCTGCTGGCCAAACGAACTGCAATCCGTACTCTGGAGCCTGCGTACAACTCCAAACAGCGCCATAAGCTACACACCATTCTTTATGGTACATGGAGCAGAGGCAGTACTACCTCCCGAGGTATGGTACAAAGCGCCACGCATAGTCGCTTATAGCGAGAAGGAGTCATCTCTCGCACTCGAAGACTCCGTTGACCTCCTTAACGAAGCAAGAGAAATCGTCGCAGAAAGATCTACGATCTACCAGCAAAACCTGCGCAACTACCATAGCAAAAGGCTTCGCCCAAGATCCTTCGTTGAAGGTGACCTAGTCCTGCGACTGAAGCAGCAGGGGCATCTCAAGCTCGAGTCCCCCTGGGAAGGACCGTACGTGATTATAGAAGTAATCCCAGGTGGCGCCTATCGCCTTCAAGATTTAGAGACAGGAGTCGCACACTCCAACCCTTGGAACGTCGCACAACTGCGACGCTTCTACCCTTAGTCGTTTTCCTTTACTTTTGCATCGCAAATAAGGCTATTCAGCCAAGGCTACTTAGCCGCACATTGTACTACGTACTGTTCTCCGAAATAATAAAAGCTAAGTGCCCCAAAACTCCGTATTCTCCTTTCTTTTGTCAACTTTCATACTCGGGGGCTACGCCACCCTATACACATATGTTCTTCGAACAATAACGCGACATCCTGAGTAGCTGGCACATCAATCGAACCCCTTAACACAAACTCAACCCAGCTACAACGCACCTGACAGGTTGACAAGGGAACGATACAAGGATGGCCAGGCTAACGAAAAGGACTCGCATAAGTGCAACGCACCCCACGCTTATAAAGCTATTTGTATATACTCAACAATAAGTTATCTACAAATATGTATGAGCTTTACAACACCAGTACACTTATATGCAGGATACATATTTGGCTACCCTTGCAACAGAAGAACATTAGTCTGTTCCTCGAAGAAGTCGACGATCTCCTCGGCTGGACGATCCACCGCCTGATAGTGCGGCACCATGTTCCAGGAAGATCCTGCTAGTGGCACCGGTGGCCCAGATGTGATGGCGGCGACATCCACGTCAGGCCTGTGCAAACGCACCACAGAGAGGGCAGCCTTGGCACCAGCCACCAGCTGCTGCCTCACGCACTCGCGAACCACGGACATATCTTGAAATTTCGTCAGAAGGGCCAGCAGGCTTGATGGAGTATCGTCCAGCGGGAACATCGCCCGGTAGATGTTCTTCAAACACGACTGCGACTTCTTCAGAAAGAGCAGCACTCGCGAGGCGCGATCCTGTAGGGTCGCTAACGCAGTCGCACGATCATGATCTACCCAGAAGTATCCACTCTCCTGAAGTTGCTCTTGGGTGAGATCATGAAGGCGGATGGCAATCCTATCCCTCTCCTCCTGTGGACGGCGTGCGCTAACAACTACACGAAGCAACATCAACAGCATGAGTACAACATACCATTGCGATTAACTACAAAGGAAAAGACGAGGATGAGCAAACTAACACTTAAACTGGTCGCCCAGCTGCGTCACCTCCCCAAGCAGATATTGCTCGCGGGCGGCGGCTTTTTCAGCCTTTGACTTCCACACGTCCGCGCTACCACGGATCAAGGGCAACTCACGCTCCAGCTGCTTAACGCGATCACAAAGTCGCGAAAGCAAGGAAAGCTCCTCTACCCTGGAGTAGGGTGGTGCCATTGTATCCTCAAGAGATGGAGAGTCCGGGGTTCCCCCCACAGGGCCACTTGACGTACCCTACCAAAAATCAAGCCAGAGGCAAAATAAGGCGACCAACTCAAAAGTCAAAAGTAACATGTGCATTCAGGATCAATAAAAGTATCTACAAACACATTCACCAACAGGCATGTTCTCCAATCAAAAGAGCAAGTTCATCAGCTATTACAAGGAACTAACTACGGAGCAGCTGGCTTCTTCGACTTCGATGACCTCGGAGGCTTCATCAAGTCCGTGGCAGTATCAGATGCCACTGACTTTCCGCCGGCCCCTGAGGCCGAAGTTTTCGCCGCCTTCTTCGTGTGATTGAGCTCCTCCGAATACTTGGCAATAGTGTTTATCAAGGAATGGCCATATTTGGCACAGGCAGTCGCAAAGGGAGCAAATACTACCTGCTGACCATCCGCGCCAACAGGCATCATCTTCGACACCGCAGAGGGATCCACTTCGACTCCGTGGGCTTGCACCATGGCAAGCGACACGGTCGCGCCAGCTGCGCGGAGGGGATTCTTGTACGTGGCAGGCACACCCCTAGCGAGCGACTCCACTAGCTCCTCCACATTATCGACCAGCTCCGCCTTCGGCATCAGCTCCTCCCGGAGGCGACTCAGGGTGGCCTTGGCTTTGGACAACGTATTTTGGACAGCGGCGCTACGATCTTCGACCGCAGATACCGCGCCCGCCAGAGCGTCATCGTGACCAAGGGCTTGTGGATCAAAACTCAAGCCGCCAGCATCTACACCAAAATACACACACAGATCAAACTTCTAATGCCACCGGAACTACAGAGGAAGAGAAGAACATCAATAAAATATCTACCAAGTAAAGGTACCTGAGACGGCCTTGGCGACTGAGAACAGTTGCTCTTCGAACAACTTCTCCCTGGCCGCAAAGGAGGCACGCAGATCCTCTTCGCGCTTCTGGGCTTCATCACGAGCCGCGATTGCCTCATCGCGCCCCTTCACAGCTGCAGCCAGCGTCTTCTCCAACGTGGCGACATCACGCAGTAAAGCATTATGCTCAGCTACAGGGCAGTCAAAAATTTGGCTGTCAATCGATTATACCAAAATACAGAGAAGACGGAAAGAATAAGTATAGAACACTCACTCTCAACCACGCGGTGGCGCGTCTCCAGCATTGCATGCTGGCGACCTATTGCCATCACCTGCTCCGCCACCTGCGCGGTTTCCTTTACAAGGAGCTGTCGCACAAAACAAGGAGTCAGCAGAGGGCAACATAAGGGAGTTGACTGACAAATTATAAAAGAAAGAAAGATATACTTACATGGTCCTCCAGTGACTCCGAAGAAGATTGCTGAATCATCATCCGAGCAACTACTCAATGCTCCCCTACGTGAGGAGAGCTCGAAGAATTGTGCCCGGAGTGGGCCGCCGCCGGAGGATAAGGAGCACGCTCGACCTCTGTCTTGGCTTTTGAGGTCGCGACTTCTGATTCCTTCAAAAATTCAACATCGCCAGAACATGGCGACGCCTCTTGACTGCAAGACAAAATCCGCACTCAGAAAGGGCAAACTCTAGGGCAAAGCCAACAAGAAGAAAACAAGAGAAGAATGAATGCACTAGCAAACCTACCAGTCAAATCTGTCAAGATCAAATGTGGCCTCCGTCGACTCCGACGAAGACTCCTTGGGAAATCACATCTTCTTACGAGAAGACGGTGCCACAACCCTCATAGGAACGGCGGGAATTGGCGACTCCGCGCCAATAGCCGCATCTCCTAGAGTTGAAGGATTCGACGTGTCGGAATCCCCGGTACGCGAACGCTTGCGAGTATCCGGACTTTCAGACTCAGGGGCTTCCTCTTCCACATCGGAAGGGACAGTCGACTCAGACTCGTCCTCTTCCAAAGCTTCACGAGGAATAATCCCCTCAGGAAGGGGAGGCATGCAAGGCGACACCACCCACTCCTACATACAAAAAGTAAAACAGATAAGCAACAAAAGACGCAATCGAGAAAATAAGCTACTACGTAGCACAACCATACCTCAGGAGGAGGATTCGAAGCATCGAAAGGAGGAACGACTAGCTCGTTCGGAAGCACATCCTTGAGGGTATACTTCGTGACCAGTCACACCCTCTTATCTACCTCACTCGCGGACATGCCATCAGCAGACACGCGAGTGGGATCATCAGCGCCACCCCATTGGAACATGGGATGGACCCTGGCCTGGAGAGGCTGGACGCGGCGACACAGCCAAGTCCTGACGAGGGCGCAGCCTCCCTCTTCTGCGCCTATGCGACTCTCGAGGTTGTAGACGCGCTGATATAACACGTCTGTTTCCACGAGTTCGGAAGGCATGATCACATTCTTCCAAGAACGTATCTTCTTGCAGGGAGTCCAAAATGCTCGTCTTTGGCCTTCTGGTCGCGCACATAGAACCATTTGTCCCTCCATCCCTGGACGGACTTGGTGAGCTTGATATCGAAGTAGGTGGCGGATGGGTCAACATGGATTCCGCAACCACCTACGTCATAAACTAAAGAGCCGGATCTTGGTGGCGCTTCAATTTAAAGATGCGTTTGAAAAGACCAAAGTGCGGCTCGATTCCGAGCCAGCACTCGTAGAGAGTGATGAAACAAGTGATGTGGAGGAGAGAATTTGGGGACAGCTGATGGAGCTGGAGCCCATAGAAACAAAGAAGACCCCGAAGAAAGGGGTGAAGAGGCAAGGAAAGACCGCGAATGATGAATACAAGGAACATCACTCGATAACCAGCGGGAGGAGCAGGAATGGTCACCGCTGGGGACGCGTGAATCGGCGACTGCTACAAAAATCACTCCGTCTTGGCGAAGAAGACGGAGATCCGACGCCTTGATGATAGAGGGGCGCCATGTGCCATTGGTCACGCGGGTGCCCGCGACTTTCTTCTTCCCGACGGCCGCGGCACTGGTGCCTGCAATGGCAGAGCCACCTTTCTTCCTCGTTGCAGCGAGGGTGGCCGCGGAATCAGCGGCAACGCCTCCCTTCTTCTTCCCCATTGCACGGCAGCGATGAGAGCGAATAAAATAGCTTGGGAACGAACGAAGCTGGTCCAGCATCGTGGGGAAGATGAATGCAGAGGAGAGCAGAAAAGCAAATGGCAATGGCGATGGCAGCAAGGAAGAAAAAGCACAGATGGGAAATTACCGCCGCAGCATCGCTACTTAACCCCGGGAGATGCAATCCAACGGCTGACAAAAACCCTATTGGACGTGTGGCATGCATCGCGTAGGACACGTGGCGAAGAGGAAGCGCGAACCGTCCCCCCACTTCTACCATTATGCCGGAAATCGAGGAGGCACAGTTAAAAATAAGATTACGCACGCCCAGTCAAATCAAAGTCAGAAAGTGGGACCCACCGCTCGTCATGTCCTGTCAAAGACGCTCACGCGGGCGACTAAGGTCATACAAGCGTCAGCACTGACATCACCAAGCCTATGCAGTGGAAAACTTCGACTATTTTTAGTCCTTGCTGGAGTCTTCGACTCCACCAAGCACTCGGGGGCTACTCCCATAGGGAGCGCTGGCCGCGCACCCTACGACTTTCTTTTTCTTGTTGCAGGAATATGGACAATCACAAAAGCAAATCCAACCACTCGAAACACAGTTCGATTATGGACATGTGTTACTCCCATAGGGAGCGCCGGAAACAAGCAGGCAAAAGACGACAGCAGTCGCAAAAATATTTTAGTCCCTGCCTGAGTCATCGACTGAAACAAGCAGGCAAAAGATGACAGCAGTCGCAAAAATATTTTAGTCCCTGCCTGAGTCATCGACTGAAACAAGTAGGCAAAAGATGACAGCAGTCGTGAAAGTGTTTTAGTACCTGTCTGAGTTATCGACTGAACAAGCAAGCAAAAGACGACAGCAGTCGCAAAAGTTCTTTAGTCCCTGCCTGAGTCTTCGACTCAACCAGGCACTTGGGGGCTACTCCCATAGGGAGCGCTGGCTGGGCACCCTATGATTATTTGTGCAAGAAAAACTGTGTGTTGATAACATCCACACTCGAAACTCATGGCGACACCGCCTCATAATTTTTCCCTGCAAAGAGACTGCGTCTCCTGGGTTACCCGAATCGTCTCCACGATGATAAAATTCGGATGCCGCGCCTATGGCGTGAAGGTAAGACCTGAATAAGGCCTGGCAACGCATTTAACTGCGCACTACCAGAAACATATCCGTGCCTACAGGCACGATGAACATGCCTTGACGGACGCATCAAGTGCTCACACCCATATAACTAGAATTCGACTCCTGTAAGACCTCCATGGCCTGAGTCGAATTACATCAGCACTTTTCCGGATTCGAGTCCGGGGACTCGAATTTGAGTAGATTGCATTGTTTCACCCTAAGGTGGTTAACTGATACCGATACTTTAGTTATATCAGGCACGTATATCAACAATCCCTATGACACAAATAAAATCAATTGAAATGTACTCATTTAGGCACTCGAAGGCTTCAAAAAGTCCCCAGTCGAATCTGCGATTCCACTGGACACTCGGGGGCTACTGACATGGGTATACCCTGTAGGTACTCGAGCTTGGTATATACGGCCCAAATACATACAGGCCCACGGTGTCGCCAAGGCCCGGATGGAGGGACTCGAGTAACCTACGGACTCTCGATTGCTTGAAGGACAAGAAGAAGCTAAAGATAGAAAGTTTGAAGGAGAAAACCCTAACTTGTAACCGACTCGACCTGCTACCCGAGACCTAGCCTATCTATATATAGGCTAGGAGGGGGTGGTGAGGAGGACACACGCAACCCTAGTTTCCACAACCCTCGCCAGATATCATCTGCGCACCATTGTAACTTTCGAGTCCTTCGATAATTCCACGAGCAGACAAGCAGGAGTAGGGACCTCTACGAGGCCTGAACCTGGGTAAATCCTTTGTCTCCTGTGTGCTTGTTTGCTAGCCGATAAATGTCTCCAGCACTCCCTCCTTCTCCAAAACCCAAGTACATAACAATGGGCATTGACGAGTTAAACCCTCGTCAGTTATAGTATGTGATATGTTTAGTACTAGGCTTGGGTGCATGACTATAGTCCATGTTATCAAACGATTTGCCTAAAAACATGTTCAATACCGAGACCTAGAGCGCACGCACATACATGGCATGCTTTTTGGAAAGTTGCTTGTGACTGTACGTGTTTGATATTTGCGACTTGCCCGGTACAAGATCTTTCGCCTATAACACCCGTTTTATTATGTTACATGTTTAGTCCCACCTCAACAACTTGGTGTCCTTTCACTCGGCTTATGATCCACGCTTAGAGGCACCGCTACATAGAGCAGTTGGAGCCTGGGCGGAGGAATTACCATCTGTATTGTGGAGTTTGTGAACAACACCCAACAGATCCACCGACTTAACCCCTTTTTTCATGGTTTATGGAGCAGAAGCCGTCCTTACATCCGACATCCTCCACGATGCACCAAGAGTCCCAGCCTACAATGAAGATGACGCTGAAGAATCTAGACGCTTATCTGTGGACCTACTCGAAGAAGAGCATGTGCTGGCATGCCAGAGATCCACCATCTACCAGCATAAGCTATGTGGCTACCATAGTCGCCGTGTTAGGCATCGTTCGTTTAAAGAAGGGGATCTGGTGTTTAGACTCAAGCAGGAGAAAACACACAAATTATTCCCGCCTTGGGAAGGACCGTTCGTCATAAACAAAGCATTGCTCAATGGTTCCTATTACCTCGTCAATATTCACGAGTTAAAAGATAGGTCAAAAAATCGCAAGCGCGAGCAACGTGATTCCGATGATGATTACCCGGAGACAGATCAGCCATGGAACATAGCACAGCTACAACCATTTTACACTTAGCATATTTTAAATTATGTAATAAGTTTTTTATATGATCAATGAAATAAAGCATTTGGTTCACTCATATTTTCTGAGTCTTTTATCTTCTTTAGTATTCATTTTTAGATCATATAAACTCTTTATGCGCAAGTTTGCATTTGCACTTGTGAAAATTCTGCCTATGGGTGTTAGCTTAAGTTTTCTAGTCTACACGTTTTCTGATGTTTTTATGTGGATTCCGAAGTAGTGACTTTCCGGCACTCAAAGCCGGCGATTTTGTTATTAGGTTCTTGACGGTGCTATTAAGCATCATCACCTGAGAACATGGTTCTGTGCTGAGGGTTTTCTGTCTCACGAATGGTCAAGCATACGAAACAGAATAATGGATAAGCTAGCACTTGCTTAAAAATATATACATATGTTGGACCTTGGTAAGTAGCAGGAGGCTTACAACCAAGTTTTCTACCTTACAAAAACATAAGGTTTTCGGCATACACATTGCAGAGATATATTTAATACAAACAATGTTTTTTATGGCTCTGCTATAGGGGACTTCGTGGCTGCATCATCGGCAACAGGAGAGCCAGGCCTAGAGAGTTCATCAAACTTGGAGGGGCCAGGGCTAGACTCCGAAGATTCCAGGTCATCATCCATCTCCTCGGCATGCACATAGACGTCCGCCTTGACCATCTTGGCAACCTTGGTGTCATAGCCGGCAAGGGAGTTCCAAATATCATCGCTATCGATCTCGTTCCCTTCCTCGTCAAGCTTCGGCATGCTAGAGGTTACCAGATCGATGTCGGTGTTGTCGTAGTGCGCCTTGACCATGGATAAGGTCATCCTTACACCAGCCCGAACGCAAGAGGCTTCCAGTCCTTGCCCTTATCAGGGGCTTGGCGCAGGATTTCTGAGTACTTGGCCGCTCACTCTATCGTCTTGATGTTGATGCCTAGGGGCTGTGCTATCTCCTTGGCCTGGGCGATGGTAGTGTTGATGAAGTTGCCGGCAAGAATCATGCATTCCTTTGGATCCGGAGCACCTTCACCCATGTTGGTTAAACCAATGGGAGCTGTGTTTTCATTAGAGACAAGGGGTATGAGTATAACAGGTACAAACGTTCATCTTACAGAATTGACAAAGACGGAGAAAAGTTACCAAAGATGCTCGTTTCCGCTTGTTTGCAGATCTGTGCCAAGATGTCATGCTCATGTTGGACTTTCTTGTACACCTCAAGGTTCCGATCATTCTGCTCTTTGGCAGCTTGGTTTTGACCTTTGAGTTGTTCAATCTCATCCTTCAGACGCTGCATCTCGGCGTCGGCAGACTCTTGCATAGCCTTCATCGCCTGCTCATGGCCCTTGACAGCGTCAGCCAGGTCTTTCTTCAAGATTTTATTTTCATCATCGAGCTTCTGAATACGCTTGGACTGCTTGACGATGCTCTTTGCTTTGGAAATGGCTTCTGTAAGACGGAACACAAATGGTATTGTGAGAGTTCGGAAGAATGGACCCATGAGAAAGATACAAAGCTGTTAAAAGAAAACATACGCTTGCTATTTTTGATTTGTTCCTTCAGGAAGGCTATTTTACCCTGTTCAAGGTCCAGTTCCTTCCGCAAGTTGGCAAACCTCTCATTGGCGGCCTTTCTCCAGCTATTCTCTCTCTGCAAAGAAGACAAAATTCTTAGTTTCTCTAGAGCATCTAGTCGGAACAATTCAGTTTCAACTAAACGCTCGGGGCTACAATATCAGATTTTAATCAACAAGTGTTCTCTCTTAGGGTATCTAGTCAGAAATTTTTATTCTAAACTAGAAACTCAGGGGCTACACTGACAAGTTCTACACTTAGTTCTTTGGAGCACTCAGGCCAAAAGCTAATGATTTTCCGCCTAAGAGCTCGGGGGCTACAGTGGGATATATTACAAAGTCAAAGAAGTGAAGTTTAGAAACTTACAATGGTAATAACCTTCAGATTGTTTGCCAGATGACCGTATGCATTATGGAAGGTCCGGGAATTGTTGTACACAGCATCTGCCTACTTAATGAGATCATCCAGGCACAAAGTCGGAGGAGTCGAAGCTAGAGGAGTTTTTGACGCCAGAGGCATGGATGAAGCCCTGGCCGCCTGTTGTGTTATAATGGAAGTTGATGTCTCAAGGGCTCCCGCCTTGTCCGTTGTTGTGACCACCTCTGCCTTCGCTCCCTCCATTGCTTGTTTCCCTTTCTCGATGGCATCCTTAGCCGGAGCTTCAGCCATTTTAGAGGAGGTACTCTCCTATGTCGCTTGGCCACTTGGCGCAATATCCATGCTGGCACAGCCTGAAACATCCGTCTCTGGATTGATGTCAATCTCCATGACAGAGGTCTTAGGGATAATTGGGGATGAAGGCCTAGTGGAACCTGTTATAGGCTTGGCGGCAGGGGTCAGGGGAGCAGCAGCGGGAGAAGACTTAGTGAACATATCACGAATATTTTTGGAACCTCCAACGTATTTGGAGGTCCGCTTCGAACCAACACCGGATTTCTTCCTGAAACATACATAGTATAAGTATAGGAATTGAATAGGTGTAGTGAAAATGAAATCCGAAGAATGAATATACTTACACTATAGTGGACGACCTGGCTAAGGGGATGCTGGTGGATTTCTTCTTCTCCGCCTCTAAGGCGGCAGTGGATTTTTTGGAGACTCCACTCTCCGTTTTCTTTTTCTTCTTTCCCTCGGCAGCAACGTCGGAGGTGGAGCTCTTCCGCTTTCGCGCTGCCAGAGCCAGATGATCCTTGGAGGCATCATCATCAGACACCACCTGGATATCCTTCAGCTTGGGATCATAGATCTGGGAGACCATCTGATCCGCCGCCAAGGTCGCCAGCTGTAGGACAAGGGAGTGTTAATTTTATGGCTTCAAGACAGAAAAACCTTAGAGTATATATAACAAGCAACAAAAGAAACAGAAGCTATCTCTGGGCACTTGCCGCATTCGAACATGTCAAAGATGATTTTGAAGCCACGCTTCATGTCCTTCACCTTGACGATGTCCTTTAGCTGGAGCTTGATGGAGTCATTGGAGAAGTTATCCTGTGAAATACGCATAGGATCCTTCCGGTTCTTGGAGTACATGCACATCAGCTCGGAGCGGTGCTGCAGAGGTTGGATCCGCCTAGTGAACCATCACATGGCTAGGTCCAAGCCGGTCAGACCTCCGTCTACGAGCCATTCAATCCGCCTAATGGCATGGTTGGCTTCTTCGTCGGATGGGAGGGAGGCTTGGGAACTCCAGGTAGGAGCTTCGGCGGTAGCCCCATATCGACAAAGTCAGGGTACATGTCTTGACGGTTGGGAAGAGGAATGTCTAGGCTGTAAAAGTATGTGCGCTGCCAGTTCTTGCAAGACTCATGGCCCACAATGTCAGGGAAGCGCTGGCTAGGCCGGATCTTAAAGCTAATGGTTCCGCAGATCCGCAGTTCATCCTTGGATTCTACGGACTCTCTCTTGATGGTAAAAAATAGACAAACAGATCTAACCTAGGCTTAATTCCTAGGTATCCTTCGCACAAAGCTATGAAGTTGCTGAGTACGAGGATGCTGTTGGGAGAGAGGTTGTGGAGAATGATATGTCCATTTTGCATCACTATTCTATATCATAATTTACTGTTATTCATCGATATATTTCATATTAAGAGATGATACTTATGTTATTTCATCTGTTTTTGCATGGTTGATGACTTTTGGAGGATGGACCGCTGAAGTCAGGATTCTAATGGAAAAGGCGCTGTTTGGAGGCGAAATTCATGAAGATCATAAAATTCTAGAAAATACATGGAAAATCCTATTTTTCCAGAAGACGAATAATGCCAGAAGGGGGAGCGGAGTTGGGCCACAGGGGGCCCACACCACCCCCTAGCGTGGGCCACCCCTGGCCGCGGCACCAGGTGGTGTGGCCACCCTGGCCCACCTCCAGCTCTCCCCTTTGGCGTATATTATCCCCGAGAAACCCTAAGACTCGGGGAGTGAGCACAGAAAGATTCCGCCGCCTCTGCGGGGCGGAAAAACTACAGAGAGAGAAAGAGCTCTCCGGCAGGCAGAAATCTACCGGGGAAATTCCTTCCCGGAGAGGGGATATCGTCGCTATCAACACCACCATCAAGCTGGACTTCATCGGGGTCATCATCATCATCTCCACCAGCACCATCATCACCACTTCATATCGCTGTAACAATTGGGTTGAATCTTGCATAGTTCTTAGGGGAAACTTTCCTGGTGTTGATTACTTGTTGTAGTTGATGCTATTGAGTGGAACCATTGAATTATTGTTATGTTAAGATTGTTACTTATCATTATTTCATCTTTGATCTTGATCCATATGATGTCTTCTGAGTAGTTTGTTTAGTTCTTGAGGACATGGGAGAAGTCATGTTGTTAGTAGTGGAATTGTGTTGAGAAAGATTCAATAGTTTGTTATTTAAGTTGTGGTGTTATTCTTCTAGTGGTGTCATGTGAACGTCGACTACATGACACTTCACCTTTATGGGCCTAGGGGAATGCATTGTGTATTTGGCTACTAATCGTAGGGGTTGCCGGAGTGACAGAAACCTGAACCCCCGTTAGGAAACCTTTGCACAAAGGAGTGTAGGAACTCAGAGTTTAAAGCTATGGTTAGGTTTTTATGTTAATTACTTTCTTGTACTTTCTTGTAATTGCTAACGTATCCATAATTTTTGATGTTCCATGCTTGGTTTTATCTACTTTCTTATGTTTTGTCCACACTTTGGAGTACTTTCTATACACTTTTCTTGGACTAACCTATTAACAAGAGCCACAGTGCCAGCTGCCTGTTTTCTGCTGTTTTTGGTTCCAGGAAAGTCAGAAAATGAATATTCTCGGAATTGGACGGGACAAAAGCCAAAGTTAGTTTTTCACCGAGGGACACCTAGAGCCAGAATACGAGACAAAGAAGGGCCAGAGGGTGGCCACACCACCTGGACGCCCGGCCAGGCATGGCCCGTGCCAGGGGTGGTGTGGCCACCCCAGGCACCCCCTCGGCCTCTCCTTCCACCTATAAGATGCCTCCGATACAGAAACCCTAAGTACCCAATCAAAATTCCACGAAAGAGTCTATAGCCGCTGTCATCTCCATCCCTAGATCGGGAGGGATCTGAAGCTCTTCCCGGCACCCTACCGGAGAGGGGAATTCATCCTGGATGCCTTCTTCATCATCATGTAAGCCTCCGGTGTGATGCGTGAGTAGTTCATCCCTGGACTACGAGTCCATGTGGTAGCTAGATGGCTGGTTCTCCTTCTTTGTGCTATCATGTTTAGATCTTGTGAGCTTCGTTCATGATCAAGATCATCTATTTGTAATCATGCATGCTGTGTTTGTGGGGATCCGATGGATATTGAGATGCTATTTCATATTGATTATTGATTCTATCATGTCTTTATTATTTGTGATCTTGCATGCTTTCCGTTGTTAGTAGCTATCATGGCCAAGTAGATGCTAGCAACTCCAAGAGTTAGTATTTATGCTCAATAGTGGGTTCATGCCTCTAGTAACCTAGGTAAGTGACAGAAATCTCTAAGGTACTAGATGTGCTGTTGCTACTAGGGAGAAAACAACAATCCTTTGTTCATAGAACAATAGTATTGTTTACTTTACACGCAATTCATAATGCAATTATCTATTGCTTGCAACTTAATACTGGAGGGGGTTCGGATGATAACCTAAAGGAGGATTATTAGTCATAGATGCAGTTGGATGGCGGTATATGTATAATGTTGTAATGCCCAATCAAGTCTCAAAGGAGTCAAGATGAGTAGTATATGCATATGCTTTCTCGATGTTTGTCAATTGCCCCGCTGTAATTTGTTTACCCAACATGTCATCTATCTTAAGGAGAGCCACCACTAGTGAACTATGGACCCCAGTCCTTTCTTTTACCATCAATCTACAATCAATCTTTCTCGCTTATGCGTTTACTTTCTGCAAACTATTACTTTCTTCCACTCGATATGTTTAATCCTTTGTTTTCAGCAAAACCGGTGAGATTGACAACCTCATCGCAAGTTGGGGGCAAAGTTATGTGGTTGTGTTGTGCAGGTCTCCACGTTTCTTGCACCTCGGTAGTCGAAGTTCAGCTAGCAACACCTTTGGGGTGTTTCCTTGCTCATACTGGATTGATAACCTTGGTTTCATAACTAAGGGAAAACTTGCTGTTGTGCTAAAGAAAGGATTGGGCCACTTGCTACATCTATTATTATTGTCTTTTATTTACTCGCACTTTATTTATCTGCATTATCAAAAAACCCTACAAATCCGTTTGCTAAGTATTTACAGAGAATTCCTGCTCCAAGCCACTCGTCAACACCTTCTTCTCCTTGTTGGGTTTGACACTCTTACTTATCGAAAATACTGCGATACACCCCCTATACTTATGGGTCATCAAGACAATTTTCTGGCGCCGTTGCCAGGGAGTGAAGCGCTATTAGAGAGTGGAACTGGTAAAGGAAACTTCTACTGTGAGTATTGTTTATTTCTGTTAGTTACTTTATTTTCAATATGGATAATTCACTTAGTTTCTTATTTTGTAACGCTACTACCACTTCTAAGGTAGTAGATGAACCTCCACCTGCTGAAAATGATACTTTTAAAATACCTACAAGAATTGTTGATCGTGTTATGGATAACTACTATTTTGGAGATGGAACTGTCCATCCCGGTGATCATTTGCTCTTTACACACGAATTATGCGGGTTGTTCAAGTGTGCAGGTATTACAACAGATAAAGTCAAGAAGAAGTTATTCTCATTATCATTGAAAGGAAGAGTTGGAGAATGGTACAAGCTGCTGAAGAATGGTCAAGCTCTTGAATGGGAGGAAATTGTACCTCTCTTTTATTCAAAATTTTATCCTCCAAGTGAGATTCATAAAGATCGGAATCAAATATACAACTTTTGGCCTCTTGATGGAGAGAGTACAACTCAAGCTTGGGGGAGATTGAAGTTACTAATGCTCAAATGTCCTATTCATGAGCTCCCCAACAATATTATTATCAATAACTTTTATGCAAGGCTTTCTCTTCATGATAAGGATCTATTGGATGCTTCTTGTGCTGGATCATTTACTCACATGATAAATAAAGCTATGCTCCCTGGCAACGGCGCCAGAAAATAGTCTTGATGACCCATAAGTATAGGGGGTGTCTCGCAGTATTTTCGAGGGAAGTGAAACCCAATTTATTGATTCGACACAAGGGGAGCCAAAGAATATTTATAAGCCTTAACAACTGAGTTTTCAATTCAGCTGCACCTGGAAACAATCTTGCTCACAGCAGTTTATCAGTAGCAACAATTTTGTAGTAGGAACAGTAAAGTAACAGCAGTAGTAAAGTAAAGACAGTAGTAACAACAGCAGTAAACAGTAGGATTCGAGTACGGTAGGCATAGGGATGGATGGACAGGCGTTGCATGGACAAGAAAATTCACATAGCAATCAGAACATAGGGAAATTGCAGATAAATAAGATAAAGCATCCAAGTACTAGATAATCCTAGGCATGTGTTCCATATATAGTCATACGTGCTCGCAATGAGAACTTGCACAACATCTTTTGTCCTGCCAGCCCGTTTGCAGGGGGGCCTCAAGGGAACTACTGGAAATTAAGGTGCTCCTTTTAATAGAGCACCGGAGCAAAGCATTAACACTCCGTGAACACATGTGATCCTCACATCAAAGCCAATCCCTCCGGTTATCTCGATTTACATCGCCGGGGCCATTGGTTCCGGACAACAACGTGTGTATACAACTTGCAGGTAAGACCAAAAACAATACTATCATAATGAATCAATAACATGTTCAGATCTGAAATCATGGCACTCGGGCCCTAGTGACAAGCATTAAGCATAACAAGTCGCAACAAAGTCATAAAGCACTAATAGTAGATACTAGGTGTAGCACCCCGATAAACCACTACTAGAAAATCGCTCGGTGTTTCTATTTGTGCATCATCATGACCGCATGCTCATGTCATTATGCCACATTGCATTTGAGCATCATCGTCATCATGCATATATTTGTCTAAAACTATTTTCTAAAAGCCTATATTTGTTTTCTAAATATCCCCTGTCTTTATTTCAAATTAAAACCCCGGCCTCTCTGGATATTTTCTTTTGTCTAAAAATTATTTGCAAACGTGTTTTAAAATAAAATAAATAAACAAAAGTATGTATTTAGGGAAGGCAGCCGGCCAGGCCCAACCGACCACCTACTACCCAATCTAAACTAAACCCTAACCTAAACCGGACACCCACCCCGCCGCCACACTCACCCAGCTGCCTCACGCTTGCTGCGCACACACACAAGCCCCGCACCGGCACGACACGTTCCCAGACGCAAGCACGAGACCGCCCGCGTGCGTGATGCACGCCCCAGCCCCACGAAACGCCTCTCTCGCACGACCCAGCCCCGTCCCCACGCGTGATCCCCACCCCACGATCCTCGCCTCACCCTCTCGCTTGTCGACCGCCCCGCGTGCTCCCTCTGTAAGCTGCTGCCGCTAGCAGGCGCCTGCCGAGCCCGGCCTCGAGATCCCCTCGCTGCTCACCGCCTAAGCCCGAGCTCCTCTCCAACGGCCTCGTCGAGCTACCATCTTCCCTCCCGTATCGCGTCGAGCCCTGCTGCCCGTCGCGTTCCTCGCTGTCGTGGTCGTACCTAGCGACGTCGTCCCCAACCCCGCCGCCAGGGCCGCTCATCGCCACCACCTCGCTCCTTCCTGGTCCGTCGTCCCCTGTGTCCTCTCTCGCAGAGCCCTGAAACACTGCCCCGCGTGCCGCCAGGATCTCCACCCGGCCCCTTGCAGGCCCCACCTCACTGTGAACCCCAGCCCCGTGGAGCCCACAGACGCCGCTGCCTCGCTTCCGTCTGGTGTCGCGCCCTCTCCTCTCGCCCTGCTTTCGAGCCATCATCGCGAGCAGGCTCGGGCCACCCCGCAGCGCTGCGCCTCCTCACCGCTGCCTCCGCTGCCCTCTGTGCTCGCCGCTGCCATGGACACGCCCTGCCTCTCCTTCCTGCGTGGCTCCTGCCCCTGCAGCGGACGTCCCCGCCAGCGACCGTGTCTCTGACCACCGCGGGTGCCCCTCACCATCTTTTCGCTCTGGCCGCGTGTTCTGTTTTGCCTACAGCACCACGTCGGCGTCCGCCTTGTCCGTGCCGCGTCTGTGGATATTTCCTATTCGCGTTGTCACAATCAGTGAAGTGCAGATGAAGATGAAGAAATGATGGTGCTACATGGCATCCAAGGTCCAAGTCTGTCTCCATGTTCCCCCTGTGTTGATGTGTTCTGTCCCGATGTTCATGTTGTTGCCATCAGCTAGATCGACAAGTGGTGATGTGACCCAAAGTATCCTGACAAGAACTGTCTGATGTCAAGATCTTCATCATGGGACACCAAGAGCTCCTTCCCGGCCCCGAAGACCGCATCCGGCGTTCTTCTCCCTCTTGGATCCGAAGATCGATCCCGCCGAGACCGAACCCCATCGACCCCCGGTGAACACCAAGACCGTCGATCCGATGTGTGACCCCTTTTCCGAGACCCCTATTTTATAAATGGCATCTATCTTGTTGCATAATTAAATTATTCATGCATGCATACATATTTTTGTGGGTGCGGGTTATTTTGTCGTTTCACCTCATAATTAAATATGGAGTGTTTATGCGGGATACATTTGTCTTATTCCGGACTCCATTTAAATTTGTGTAGCGAACCAATGCCATGTTTTGCCTTGGTAAACAACATTTAAATTGCGGGGTACCTAAATAACTTGAACCTTCTAATTAATTGTTGGGACCCTGGTTCCGCTTAATATTGCCCAATTGTACTGCATCTTTGCCATGTCATGCTTCATATTATAATCATGCCGGATCTTCTGCCGTAGAATTAAATAGTGCATTCGTGTTTCTTTTAGTGATTTGCTTCTTCACGGATTAGGCTGTTGAGTTAATGCGAGTATCGACAAGTTCTTCAGATAATGTATCTTCGGCAGTTTTTCCAGGCGAGCATCTCCCCCTTTCTACCTATTTTGCATTTATAGTCTTTATTTCCTATTGTTGATCTATTGCTATCCGTGTCGCGATGCTTTAGTGTTTCGTACCAGATATATTCCGTGCAGCCTTTTTATTGCCTTGGACACCTCCTATTACCTATTGTTTGGTAGATAGATGGTCATGCGAGTCGTAGTCACTTGCTCAGATGCGATCCCGTGTCATGAAGTACCACACAGTTGTTGGGATGTTGTCATATGCTTTACGGTGGAGAGGATCATGACTTTAAATACAACTATTAAATTGCTGGGATAACTAATGAAAGAGGCACCGGTGGGCAATATATGCTATTTGGTTTTTCATGTCCACTTGTGTCCCATAGGCCCCGAGTACTTGATACCTATTCCTTGACTATTCGCACTATCCACATACGGGAGACTCTATGAATCCCCCTTAGCCAGAGCTTGATTCATTTCTTATTTCTTGGGGCCACAAACTAGTTTGGGGCTTTATTACTATCATGTACCTATGCCATGCTTTACTGCTTTATTTACGATTGTGCGTGGAGCACCTGTACTGTTTTGGATCGTGACACGTTTTCGCTGTATCTACAAGCCCAGTCACACTTTCGGGTTCCCAGTCGTTTACCGCCGTCTACACAAACCATGGGTCCGTCTCGGAGCCGGCCAACTTCGTCGCGGGTAGCTTAGTAGGGTGGCCCCCTGAAATATTTTATGAATCCTGTGATTGCTTTGTCGTGAAAGCCTCGTTGGGTTTTGATTTGGTTTTTCCGAGGTTGATCGTGTGTGTGTTGCTATTTGTGCACCCCTTCAGGGTAAAACTTTCTGAAAGCTGTGTCCGTGGTTATGGACGACTTGGAGCACAGTATCTCGATCACAGACAAGCATAACTAAAGTAGTGCTATAAATTTGACTTAATATATGATTAGTAATTAGCTCCACTACAATGGAATGGATAATAAAAGTGCCAACAACTGGTGGAACTGGGGTGTATCGTGTCATGTTACACCTGCCTAGTAAGTATCGCAACTCCAATGGAATGAAATAAAAGTGCCAACAACTGGTGGGTTTGGGATGTGACATGCTAATTGTATCTGACTAATAAGTACTGCAACTACAACTGAATGGTTAACTAAAACTACCCACTACTTATGCTATCAGGATGACTCATGCTATCTATATCTGACTAGTAAGTGCTGCAACTATAATGGAATGAATAAAACTGCCAACTGTGTGAGTTCCTCGGTTTGACTTCCTCGTTTGGTCATGAGGGGGAATACCAGGATGGTTATGATTGGTATTAGTATAAGGTTGGTTCCGAATAGTTCTTCTTATCTCTCCCTAATAGCCGACAGTTTATCGAGTCTCTATAGGTTGTTTAGTGCATGCTTCGCTGCCACTTCAGTCCACCATACCTATGTAGGCGAGAGCCGCCGAATTCTAGCCTCGCTGCATCGGCCTCGATCTTGGCGCTCCTCCTTTTCCTTTGCTCTTTGTCAGTACCCCTTTTGTTTTAGCAGGTTTGAGATCGACGTCGTTAGCAGGGTTACCCTCCCGACTTGGCCTGGGCAGGGTTATGGACACGATTGGTTATTCTTCAGGGCTCTTAGCCCAATTTGCATCTTGTCCGTACTCAGATGTTGTATCGTTTTCAAGGTGATTTAGATCTTTGCATTGTATATCTGTATTCTTGACTCACGGAGTCGTGTTGTATATATATATCTGTTATGTGGGTTCCAGCGTGGACTATTGTGTAATGATATTACTTCGTTTTCCACCCGCATGAAAGTGCCTGGTGGGCGTCCTTGAATCGTTTCTATGCGGGTTTGGCGGGAAGCGCTAAAACTTGCATAGGGCCGATTCGAGGGTGTTACACTAGGCACCATGCCCTAACAATATGATGCCATTACATGAACGATCTCATCCAATCCCTACCATCCCCATAGCCTACAGCGGGGGATTACTCACTCATAGATGGGGGAAACATGGATGGTCGATGGAGAAGTGATGGTGATGACGATGGCAATGATCTCCTCCAATTACCTGTCCCGGCAGGGTGCCAGAATGGAGTTTCTGGTGCTGTTTCATGGAATCTGGTGGTGGCGGCGGAGCGGAACTCCTTCTGGAAAAACATCGAACCCCCTTGAGTTTTTAGGTCAGAAGGCATCTTATAGGCGAAGAGGGAGACCGAGGGGGTGTCTGGGGCGGCCAGACCACCCCTGGCGCGGCTAGGCCTAGCATGCGTGACCAGGTGGTGTGGCCTGGGCCTAGCCCCCCTCCGTCTCGTATTTTGGCTTTGGGAGTCTTCTGGTGAAATAGGATTTTTGGCATATTTTCCAGGATTTTTCCTGATAGTTGATTTTCTGCACAAAAACTAAACACCAAGGCAATTCTGCTGAAAACAGCATCAGTCCATGTTAGTTGCATCCAAATCACACAAGTTTAGAGGAGAAACAATAGCAAAAGTGTTCGGGAAAGTAGATACGTTTTGGACGTATCAACTCCCCCCAAGCTTTGCTTATTGCTTGTCCTCAAGCAATTCAGTTGAAAACTGAGTGCGATAAAAGAAACTTTCACGAACACATTTGCTTCATATGATGTATATATTCTCAGCATGTGATCAACTACTTAGACAATTCATAATAAAGAGTATGCAACTAAGTTTACTTAATAGGCATTGCAAGCTAAGAATAGATTCCAACTCAAAAATAATAAGTAGCATGAAGCATAAACATAAGCAACATTACAATGCTCATAACAAGGTATGATAGAGTGGTATCTCGCTTGCCTTTTTATTGTGAATGCCAAGGCACCTCTGAAGTCCAGGTGAAGACTAGAAGTAAAGATATCAAAGATACAAGCATCAAATTCATAACATAAATAATCAAGTTTTGAGACAAGCACATTACACTAAGAATGACAACTATGCTCTCAAAAAGGTGCTCATAGAATAAGTGGAGACTCAACAAGGAAATGAGAAAGGTTTTGAATAGTTTGAAAGGCTTCCAAATGCTGAAAGTATGGTACTCATTAGCTTTGAGCTCTCATTGTCCCTATCATAAGCATCTTTAATATGGTTAAGGTGAAAGTGAGGTCCAATCTAAGTTATATGCTTGACAGACTATAAACTGGAAATCCCATGTCCCTTGAGTACGAGGGCCGCTCCTCATGCTACTCAACTTTAGTCACCAGTAAGTTCTTGTCATCGTAAATACGTGCGTATCATAGAGAACCGCCAACGGGGTACCCCTTGCCCGATGATACGGAAGAATCCCCATATCAAAATGACAAGGCAAGCAGACAATGAGTATCTCATCAATCTTCTTATTTACCATGGGAAAATGGTGCTTTTTTCTCTCTTTCCTCTTTTCTCAAATCTCTTTTTTTCTTTTTCTCAATAGCTATTTATCTCTTTTTTATAAGAAGAATGCTTCATAGATACTTATTATGGTTACGCTGTAGGTTTCCACCATGAAAGCATGGATTAGACCAGCGGCCCAGGCGTTTCTCTAACACACATACATAACTCCATGGACTTACAAGCTCCCCTTGTAAGTCCATGGAGTTATGTATGTGTGTTAGAGAAACGCCTAGGCCGCTAGCCCAAGCCATGCCTAATCATGGTGGAAACTTGTAGCATCACCGTAGTGAGCAATCTATGAAGCATTCTTCTTATAAAAAAGAGAAAGGGATTGAGAAAATGAGAAAAAAAAGAGATGAGAAAAGAGGAAAGAGAGAAAAAACACCATTTTCCCATGGTAAATAAGAAGATTGCTGAGATGCTCAATGTATGCTCGCCTTGTCATTTTGATTATGGGATAGCTCCTGTATCATGTGCAAGGGGTACCCTATTGGCGGTTCTCTATGATACACATGTACTTACTATGACAAGAACTCGGCCCTCGTATTCAAGGGACATGCGATTGCCAACTTATACTTTGTCAAGCATATACTCCATAGTTTGTTCACTTTAACCTTAATCACCTAAAGATGCTTATGATAGGGGCAATGAGAGCTGAAAGCTAACAAGTACCATAATTTTTGGAAGCTCTTTATGAAACTTGATCCCTACTTCCCTCTGTGAAGGGCCTATCTTTTACTTTTTAGTTGAGTCAGTAAACCCATTCCTTTCTATCTCGGCAAGTATTTTGAGTTGTTGTGTTTCATCCATTCATATGATGATTTATTCAATCATGTTTCTTATGTTCCTTGTTTTGCACATTGCTCTTATCTTAGTGAATATTACTTTGAAAGCTATCATTGAAATCCCCTTTATGATTGAACTCCTGCAAATTGTTAACTATTCTTTGACCAAGAGCAAAGTTTGCCATTACCAATTATGATTTACTTTATGTATCTTTATTGTGTTTCCTTTACTTATTACAAGTTAAGTTTTATAATAATGAGTTGTCTTCTATTATGATTTGTGTATTGATGAATGTGATGCTTCTTGTCTGTATTCTTTTATCGACTCTTCACTCCATAAACCTGAGGTAATGTTTATTGAGCTCAGTTTTCACTTGGGGACAAGGGAAGTCTAAGCTTGGGGGAGTTGATACGTCCATTTTGCATCACTATTCTATATCATAATTTACTGTTATTCATTTTTATATTTCATATTAAGAGATGATACTTATGTTATTTCATCTGTTTTTGCATGGTTGATGACTCTTGGAGGATGAACCGCTGAAGTAGGGATTATAATGGAACGCTGTTTGGAGGCGAAATTCGTGAAGATCAGAAAATTCTAGAAAATACATGGAAAATCCTATTTTTCAGAAGACGAAGGATGCCAGAAGGGGGAGCGGAGTTGGGCCACAGGGGGCCCACACCACCCCCTGGTGCGGGCCACCCCTGGCCGCGCCACCAGGTGGTGTGGCCACCCTGGCCCACCTCCAGCTCTCCCCTTTGGCTTATATTATCCCCACGAAACCCTAAGACTCGGGGAGCGACCACAGAAAGATTATGCCGCCTCTGCGGGGCAGAAAAACTGTAGAGAGAGAAAGGGCTCTTTGGCAGGCAGAAATCTGTCGAGGAATTCCTTCCCGGAGAGGGGAGATCGTCGCCATCAACACCACCATCAAGCTGGACTTCATCAGGATCATCATCATCTCCATCATCATCTCCACCAGCACCATCATCACCACTTCATACCGCTGTAACAATTGGGTTGAATCTTGCATAGTTCTTAGGGGAAACTTTCCTGGTGTTGATTACTTGTTGTAGTTGATGCTATTGAGTGGAACCATTGAATTATTTTTATGTTCAGATTGTTACTTATCATTATTTCATCTTTGATCTTGATCCATATGATGTCTTGTTAGTAGTTTGTTTTGTTCTTGAGGACATGGCAGAAGTCATGTTGCTAGTAGTGGAATTGTGTTGAGAAAGATTCAATAGTTTGTTATTTAAGTTGTGTTGTTATTCTTCTAGTGGTGTCATGTGAACATCGACTACATGAATCTTCACCTTTATGGGCCTAGGGGAATGCATTGTATATTTGGCTACTAATCGTAGGGGTTGCCGGAGTGACAGAAACCTGAACCCCCGTTAGGAAACCTTTGCACAAGGGAGTGTAGGATCTCAGAGTTTAAAGCTATGGTTAGGTTTTTATCTTAATTACTTTCTTGTACTTGCGGATGCTTGCAAGGGGTATAATCACAAGTATGTAGTAGTCCTAGGAAGGTCCGTACATTAGCACAGGTTCACCCACACAACACTTATCAAACTAAAGAAGATTAATCAACTATATGAAATGAAAGCACTTGACAGTATTCCCATGTGTCCTCGAGAACGTTTGGTCATCTTAAGTAATACAACTGGCTTGTCCTTTGCTAAAGAAAGGATTGGGCCACTTGATGCATCTATTATTATTGCCTTTTATTTACTCGCACTTTATTTATCTGCATTATCAAAAAACCCTAAAAATCCGTTTTCTAAGTATTTACAGAGAATTCCTGCTCCAAGCCACTCGTCAACACCTTCTGCTCCTTGTTGGGTTCGACACTCTTACTTATCGAAAATACTGTGATACACCCCCTATACTTGTGGGTCATCAGAGAAGTACCCGAAAGGAATGAAGAACGTCCATGAAGAATTCAAAGACTAGACAGATGCTTGTTATGTCATACATCGCAATCCCAGGATTACCATTTTTGCGAGACATAACAGATTGGATATCACAGTACATCATCCATTATAAACCATAATAAGGTCTTACACGAATAAAGGATCTCATGATCCAGTCTTAGTACAATCAAGCAGCGGAATAAATAATAAGCGTAGCGGTGGGGTCCATCTTCAGAGTCACAGGCAATGCTGACGATGGAAGATAGTCCTAGTTATCATAGCCGCCCTACTGTCCTTCATCTTGGTAGTCTCCTTCATAGTCTGGCCATAGGAATAGCCAGGGACAAAAGCCATGAGTACTCTTTAAGTACTCGCAAACTATCACTAATAAGTAAGGTAGTTCTAGTGGGATTGCTAACTCTAAGTTTACTTGTAAAGTTAAGTTTGAAACCTAAGCTGAGTTCAGAAACAAAGAAAGATAAAATAAAGTTCTAGAATCACTTAAGTGGGGAAGCTAGTGTCATAGTCACAACCCTGTTGTGGTCAAGTCACGATTCATCATTCATTTCATAAGTCATTTTGAAAACATCTGACAACAAAATAGTATGGCCACTCCAACTGTCCATAACCGCGGACACGGCTATTCGAATAGTTTGACACTCTGCAGAGGTGGTACACTTTCACCACAAGATTCAATACATTTGTCAGGGATAACCCTGAATCATCATACTTAGTATGCAGATAATCAAACATAACCTTTCCTTTACACACCTTAGTATAAGCACCTCTCCTATGAGCATGGCCTCCCAACCATGAACATCTATCATCTTGGGCACTGCATAGGTGGACAACATTGAGAGGTAGCCTCAGCTCAAACCTCTCCCATGAGAGAACTCATACAAATGCATATAAACTTCCGGCTAAGTGATACATTGCAAATGTATGTATAATTTTTGATGTTCCATGCTTGGTTTTATCCACTTTCTTGTGTTTTGTCCACACTTTGGAGTACTTTTCATATGATTTCTTGGACTAACCTATTAACAAGAGCCACAGTACCGCCTGCACATTTTCTGCTGTTTTTGGTTCTAGGAAAGTCAGAAAATGAATATTCTCAGAATTGGACGGGACAAAAGCAAAAGTGCCTATTTTTCGGAAGTCATCAGATGCCAGAATACGAGACGGAGAAGGGTTGGGGGCCGGCCACACCACCTGGCCGCGCGGCCAGGCCTGGCCCACGCCAGGGGGTGGTCTGGCCGACCCCAGCACCCCCTCGGCCTCTCCTTCCGCCTATAAGATGCCCTCGGGACGAAAACCCTAAGTGCCCGATCAAAAATCCACGAAAGAGTCTCAGAGTCCGTCATCTCCACCCCTAGATCGGGAGGGATCTGAATCTCTTCCCGGCACCCTGTCGGAGAGGGGAATTCACCCTGGAGGCCTTCTTCATCACCATGCAAGCCTCCGGTGTGATGCGTGAGTAGTTCATCCTTGGACTACGGATCCATGTAGTAGCTAGATGGCTGGTTCTCCTCCTTTGTGCTTTCATGTTTAGATCTTGTGAGCTCCGTTCATGATCAAGATCATCTATTTGTAATCATACATGTTGTGTTTGCGGGGATCCGATGGATATTGAGATGCTATTTTAGATTGATTATTGATTCTATCATGTCTTTGTTATTTGAGATCTTGCATGCTTTCCGTTGTTAGTAGCTATCTTGGCCAAGTAGATGCTAGCAACTCCAAGAGTTAGTATTTATGCTCGATAGTGGGTTCATGCCTCTGGTAATCTGGGGAAGTGACAGAAATCTCTAAGGTACTAGATGTGTTGTTGCTACTAGGGAGAAAACAACAATCCTTTGTTCATAGAACAATCGTATTGTTTACTGATACGTCCATTTTGCATCACTATTCTATGTCTTAATTCACTATTATTCATTGATATATTTCATATTGAGAGGTGATGCTTATGTTATTTCATCTTTTTTTGCATGGTTGATGACTTTCGGAGCATGGACCGCTGCAGTCAGGATTCTGATGGAAAAGGTGTTGTTTAGAGGCATATTCGCGAAGATCAGAAAATCCGGGAAAATATACAAAAAATCCTATTTTTCCATAAGACTAAGGATGCCAGAAGACGGAGTGGAGATGGGCCACAGGGGGCCCACACCACCCCCTGGCGCGGGCAGCCCTAGGCCGCGCCAGGAGGTGGTGTGGCCACCCTGGCCCACTCCAGCCTCTCCCCTCTAGTGTATATCATCCTCCCGAAACCCTAAGACTTGGGGAGCAACCACAGAAAGATTCCGCCGCCTCTGCAGGGAAGAAAACAACGAGAGAGAAAGATCTCTCCGGCAGACAGATTTCTACCGGGGGAATTCCTTCCCGGAGAGGGGAGATCGTTGCCATCAACACCACCATCAAGCTGGACTTCATCGGGATCATCATCATCATCACCACCACCATCATCACCATCAGCACCCTCATCACCATCTCCATATTGCTGTAACAATTGTGTTGAATCTTGCTATAGTTCATAGGGGAAACTTTCCCGGTGTTTATTACTCTTTGTAGTTGATGCTATTGAGTGAACCATTGAATTATTGTTTATGTTCAGATTGTTATACATCATTATTCCATGTCTGATCATGATCCATATGATGTCTTGTGAGTAGTTCTTTTTGTTCTTGAGGACATGGGAGAAGTCATGTTGTTAGTAGTGGAGTTGCGTTGAGAAAGATTCAATATATTGTTATTTAAGTTGTGGTGTACTTCTTCTAGTGGTGTCATGTGAATGTCGACTACATGACACTTCACCTATATGGGCCTAGGGGAATGCATTGGTGTATTTGGCTACTAATCGTAGGGGTTGCCGGAGTGACAGAAACCTGAACCCCCGTTAGGAAACCATTGCACAAGGGACGTAAGGGTCTTAGAGTTTAAAGCTATGGTTAGGTCTCTACCTTAATTACTTTCTTGTACTTACGGATGTTTGCAAGGGGTATAATCACAAGTATGTATTAGTCTTGGATGGGGCGGTACATTATCACAGGTTCACCCACACAACACTTAGCAAGCTAGAGAAGATTAATCAACTATATGAAGCGAAAGCACTTGACAGACTTCCCATGTGTCCTCGAGAACGTTTGGTCATCTTAAGTAATACAACCGGCTTTTCCTTTGCTGCATAAAGGATTGGGCCACTTGCTGCATTTATTCCTACTGTCTTTTATTTACTCGTACTTTGTTTACTTGCTTTATCGAAAACCCCTAAAAATCTGTTTGCTAAGTATTTGTAGAGAATTCCTGATCCATACCACTACCCAGCACCTTCTGCTCCTCGTTGGGTTCGACACTCTTACTTATCAAAAATACTGCGATACACCCCCTATACTTGTGGGTCATCAAGACTATTTTCTGGCGCCGTTGCCGGGAAGTGAAGCACTATTGGAAAGTGGAACTGGTAAAGGAAACTTCTACTATGAGTATTGTTTACTTCTGCTAGTTGCTTTATTTTTGTTATGGATAATTCGCTGAGTTTCTTATTTGGTAATGCTACTACCACTGTTAAGGTAGTAGATAAGCCACCACCTGCTAAGAATGATGTTTTCAAAATACCTACAAGAATTATTGATCGTGTTATGGATAACTATTATGTTGGGGATGGAACTGTCCATCCCGATGATCATTTACTCTTTGTACACGAATTATGCGGGTTGTTCAAGTGTGCAGGTATTACTACAAATAAAGTTAAGAAGTAGTTATTCTCATTATCACTAAAAGGAAGAGCTGAGGAATGGTATAAGCTGCTGAAGAATGGTCAAGCTCTGGAATGGGAGGAAATAGTGCCTCTCTTTTATTCAAAGTTTTATCCTCCTAGTGAGATTCATAAATATCGGAATCAAATATACAACTTTTGGCCTCTTGATGGAGAGAGTACAGCTCAAGCTTGGGGGAGATTGAAGTTACTTATGCTCAAATGTCCCATTCATGAGCTCCCCAACAATATTATTATCAACAACTTTTATGCAAGGCTCCCTCTACATGATAAAGATTTATTGGATGCTTCTTGTGCTGGATCATTCACCCGCATGGAAGAAGAAGCTAAATGGGATCTTCTGGACCATATTCAAGATAATGCTGAAGCTTGGGAGAATGACAAAGGTAGAAAGTCAGGTATAAATTATGATTATGAATGCATTGAATCTTTTATGGGAACTGATGACTTTCAAAATATTAAAAATGCTTATGGTCTAGACTCTCAAGCTATTGCTTCTTATTTTAAGCCTTTTTCTTCCTACATTGAAGTGCCTAAAAAGAAGTGGAATAAGTATCATGAACCTTATAAAGATATTGCTAAGAGTGTTCCTGCAAGAAATACTGAAGTTTATACTGCTAATCATGTTTTACCTGAACCTTATATTGAGAAAATGCCTTTTCCAGTTAAGGTAAAGGAACATTCTATGATATCTAGTATGGTTAATGAAAGTACAAATAAAGTTGTTGAACCTGATAAACAAATGGTTGATGAACCTATAATAGCAAGTGTGAAAGACTTTGTCACTAAATATGAAAAAGAGGGACACACTATCCTTTGCAAGGATACCTCTAATATTGTTTCACATAGTAGTGTTATAAGAGCTAGTATTCCTGTGTTTTCTGTTAGAATAAGTGATCATTGCTATGATGGTCCTTGTGATAGCTATATTGTTAAGTTTATGCATGATACTAAAAGTTACTATGAGAGAGGGAAAAGTGTTCTTATGCATCTCAATAATATCAAGTTTCCTCGTTTTATGCTGAAAGTTTTTATGTTGCACTTCTTTTGCCTTCTTATGCAAGTTGCCTCTGGTTCCAACAACTTGTTTGTTTACAAAATTCCCTTGCATAGGAAGTGGGTTAGACTTAAATGTGTGTGTGTGTGTTTTTGCTTCTTAATGCTCTCTTTCACTTCAATTCATATTCCTGAGTGAGCATCTTCACAATTATCATGCCCATCTTAATGGCTTTAAAGAAAGAGCTTTTTGGGAGACAACCCAATTTGTTTTTGCTTTCAATTTGTTTTCGTTTCTTTGAGTCTTGGAAGTTATTACTTCTGCAATAACCGCTCCTTGTCTGTTTTTTTGGTTTTTGTGTCAAGATCAACCTCTAATGAGAGAGAAGTAATATTTGGGGAAGTTGCTGTCCCGAAATAGATTTTTGTGCTTCACCATAAAAATTCGTGAGAGATCTCTGTATGTCGGATTGAGCTGTAATTTTTTGTGCTTCTGCCCCAGGTTGTTATTTAACTTTAGTTAGTTTTGCACTTTTTTATTTGAGCAACAGAAGATTTTCGAAAAAATTGATCTTTACCTGCTGGTCTGTTTTGACAGATTTTGCCACTCTTGCATTTGCCTCTTTATTCGATTTCCTTTTTGAATTCTTTTTGAGTTTTCAGAAGGAGTTGCTACAGTAGCTTATGTTTTGATGGTTTTCAGTTGAATTTGGACACAAAAGGTTTTATCACTTCACTTATACTAATGTTGCTAATGAGAACTATGTGAAGTTTTGTGTGAAAGAAATTTCCAGCCAGTGGAGATAATGGTGTAATAAGGAAGAGAAAGGTTTTATGACTCAAGTAATAAGTGTATAAAGATGAAGATACTGATGATTATTCAAGTGGAGACTCCGGAAGGATCCACTAAATACCAAATTCAGATACCTGCAGAGTCCGTTTTCAAATAGGTAACAGTTCTGGTAAGAAAAGTTCCGCGAAAATACAATCCAACTATACTTTTGCAGTTTTCAGTCAATAAGGGAAGCTACGAAGCGTAAAAGAGACAGAAATGGAGCCAGAGTGGCTCAGACCACCCTGTGGCGCGAGCCCTCCCCTGGTCGTGCCACCAGGTGGTGAGTCCACCCCGGACTTCGCCTCCGACTCGTTTTCTCCCAATACCTTCCTTTCGATATGAAACTTCGTAATATATAACCCCCCGGATCCCCCGAGGTTTGTATATCGTGTTTTTGTTGTGTTTTCGTTTCGATCTGTCTCTGCCAGGACATACTCTTTGAAAGCTTTGAAGCACCATGGTGTCTGCCAAGGATAAAGGGAAGGAGCCTATGGAGGAGGATCTTCAAGACCCCAAGCAGGGGCTGGAACCTTCAGTCACTTGCCCTGCATCAACGGAAGCCCTACGAGTCACTAAAGAATTCTGCGATAAGTACCGAGACTTGAAGAGGAAGGTGGACATGCTTCAATGGGAGAATGATAGGCTTCATAATATGCTGGAAGATTTCCTCACGTCAACTAAGAACATAATACCACCACCACCAAAGGAGTAATTCGTCATCAGGTTTGGCATCCCCTTGGTTTGTTCCGAGCTTGGGAGAGTGCCGCGGTATCACATCACTATCTTCTATCTTTTTACCTTTTTAGTAGAGTCGTATCATGAATAGAGGAGTTATTATGTAGTATGGTTTGCATTATGGAAGTATCCCCTCTCTCGTTAGATATGTATCCCTTAGTGTGAGTTACCGTTATGGAATATTAATGAGAAGTTCTATCATTTACTCTTTTGCATAGCTTATATTAGTTTTCAATTCGTGGTTATATGATTAATCTTGTTGTTAGTATTGGTATCACTTTGGGATCATTGAGTTAATTTAGTTGGTTTTGGCAAACCTGGCTCGGTCAGTAGCACACTATTTTTGAGAGTTGAATGAAAAAGATAGAAGTACTCTAGAGAAAAAATAATTTCATCATCTTTCTTTCTTGATTTGCTCATAAGTTTAGTATTCTCTAGTTAAGATCTTTTGTGCTTCCAAGGAAGATTGCATGTTTGTTTTAATCACTTATATGTTTGGTTGTTTCCTTCAACTCTTATACTTGCTACCCAGACTTGCTAGCCAAAAACCTGTACTGAGAGGGTATTCTTCTCATGCATCCACCTCCTTTAAACCAAAACCTTTGCCATTTGTGTCCACCATACCTACCTAGTAGCATTATTGCTATTCCAAGTAAATTCTTGTCTTATCTACCTCCCAAATTAAACTTGTTATGTGAAAATTAGTGATTAAAGCTCTCACGAACTTGATGGCACACTTTACTTTCTTGCACTTAATAAACTTGAACCATTGTGCTCACCTATGTTGCGTATATGCTTGCGCTTTGTAAGTTGTGGATTAGCAGAACCATCTTTGTCATGGGGAACGCTTTCAACATTGCCTTGGTACCCATTACCTAGTTGATATCATGTTCTTTTGTCTATGGATGTCGATTGTGAAATGAAAGGGAGCTTGTAAGTCCATGGAGTTATGTATGTGTGTTAGAGAAAGCGCCTGGGCATTGGTCTAATCCATCTTGACATGGTAGAAACCTGCGTAACCATAGCAGTATCTATGAAGCATTCTTCTTATAAAAAGAGATAGAGATTGAGAAAAGAAAAGAAAAAAGAGATATTATGAAAAGAGGAAAGAGAAAAGCACCATATTCCCATGGTAAATAAGAAGATTGCTGAGATACTTGTTATGCCTTGCCTTGTCATTTTGATATGGCGATTCTTCCGTATCATCGGGCAAGGGGTACCCCGTTGGCGGTTCTCAATGATACACATATGCTTACGATGACAAGAACTTACCGGTGACTAAACTTGAGTAGCATGAGGAGTGACCCTCGTATTCAAGGGACATGAGATTCTCAACTTACAACTTGTCAATGCATATCCTCATATTTGATCACTTTAACCTTAATCACCTAAAGATGCCTATGATAGGGGCAATGAGAGCTGAAAGCTAGTAAGTATCATAATTTTTGGGAGCTCTTTATGAGACTTGCAATCCCTGCTTCCCTCTTTGAAGGGCCTTTCTTTTACTTTGTAGTTGAGTCAGTAAACCTACTCCCTTCTACCTCAGCAAGTATTTTGAGTTGATGTGTTTCATTCATTCATATGATGATTTATTCAATCATGTTTCTTATGTTCCTTGCTTTGCACATTGCTCTTATCTTGATGTTTACTACTTTGAAAGCTATCATTGAAAAACCAACTATTTGTGAACTCCAGCAAATTATCAACTATTCTTCGACCAAGATCTAAGTTTGCCATTACCAATTATGATTCACTTTATGTATCTTTATTGTGTTTCCTTTACTCATTACAAGTTGAGTTATATAATAGTGAGTTATCTTCTATTATGATCTATGTATTTGATGAATGTGATGCTTCTTGTCCGTATTCTTTTATCGACTCTTCACTACATAAACCTGAGGCCATGTTTATTGAGCTCAGTTTCACTTGGGGACAAGCGAAGTATAAGCTTGGGGGGAGTTGATACGTCCATTTTGCATCACTATTCTATGTCTTAATTCACTATTATTCATTGATATATTTCGTATTGAGAGGTCATACTTATGTTATTTCATCTGTTTTTGCATGGTTGATGACTTTTGAGCATGGACGCTGCGGTCGAGGATTCTGATGGAAAAGGTCTGTTTGGAGGCAAAATTAGAATATCAGAAAATCCGGGAAAATATCTGGAAAATCCTATTTTCCGAAGACTAAGGATGCCAAAGGCGGAGTGGAGATGGGCCGAGGCCCACACCACCCACACACAGGCAGCCTAGGCCGCGCCAGGAGGTGGTGTGGAAACCCTGGCCCACTCCAGCCTCTCCCCTCTAGTGTATATCATCCTCCCGAAACCCTAAGACTCGGGGAGCGACCACAGAAAGATTCCGCCGCCTCTGCGGGGCAGAAAATACCGAGAGAGAAAGATCTCTCCGGCAGATAGATTTCTGCCGGGGGAATTCCTTCCCAGAGAGGGGAGATCATCACCATCAACACCACCATCAAGCTGGACTTCCTCGGGATCATCATCATCATCACCACCATCATCACCATCAGCACCCTCATCACCATCTCCATATTGCTGTAACAATTGTGTTGAATCTTGCTATAGTTCATAGGGGAAACTTTCCCGGTGTTGATTACTCATTGTAGTTGATGCTATTGAGTGAACTATTGAATTATTGTTTATGTTCAGATTGTTATACATCATTATTCCATGTCTGATCATGATCCATATGATGTCTTGTGAGTAGTTCGTTTTGTTCTTGAGGACATGGGAGAAGTCATGTTGTTAGTAGTGGAGTTGCGTTGAGAAAGATTCAATAGATTGTTATTTAAGTTGTGGTGTACTTCTTCTAGTGGTGTCATGTGAACGTCGACTACATGACACTTCACCTATATGGGCCTAGGGGAATGCATTGTGTATTTGGCTACTAATCGTAGGGGTTGCCGGAGTGACAGAAACCTGAACCCCCGTTAGGAAGCCATTGCACAAGGGACGTAAGGGTCTTAGAGTTTAAAGTTGTGGTTAGGTCTCTACCTTAATTATGTTCTTGTACTTACGGATGTTTGCAAGGGGTATAATCACAAGTATGTATTAGTCTTGGATGGGGCGGTACATTAGCACAGGTTCACCCACACAATACTTAGCAAGCTAGAGAAGATTAATCAACTATATGAAGCGAAAGCACTTGACAGTCTTCCCATGTGTCCTCGAGAACGTTTGGTCATCTTAAGTAATACAACCGGCTTGTCCTTTGCTGCATAAAGGATTGGGCCACTTGCTGCATTTATTCCTACTGTCTTTTATTTACTCGTACTTTGTTTACTTGCTTTATCAAAAAACCCTAAAAATCCGTTTGCTAAGTATTTGCAGAGAATTCCTGATCCATACCACTAACCAGCACCTTCTGCTCCTCGTTGGGTTCGACACTCTTACTTATCGAAAATACTGTGATACACCCCCTATACTTGTGGGTCATAATTTACTTTACACGCAATTCGTAAAGCAATAATCTGTTGCTTGCAACTTAATACTGGAGGGGGTTCGGATGATAACCTGAAGGTGGATTATTAGTCATAGATGCAGTTGGATGGCGGTCTATGTATAATGTTGTAATGCCCAATCAAGTCTCAAAGGAGTCAAGATGATTAGTATATGCTTGTATGCTTTCTCGATGTTTGTCAATTGCCCTGCTGTAATTTGTTCACCCAGCATGTTATATATCTTAAGGAGAGCCACCTCTAGTGAACTATGGATCCTGGTCCTTTTCTTTACATACAATCTATAAACTGTTTACTGCTTTGTGTTTACTTTCTGCAAACTATTACTTCCTTCCATTCGATACGTTTAATCCTTTGTTTTCAGCAAAACACGGTGAGATTGACAACCTCATCGCAAGTTGGGGATAGAGTTCTGTGGTTGTGTTGTGCAGGTCTCCACGTTGCTACTAGCACCGGTAGTGCGCCCTGCCAAGGCTCATCTAGCAACACCTTTGAGGTGTTTCCTTGCTCCTACTGGTTCGATTAAACCTTGGTTTCATAATTGAGGGAAACTTGTTGCTGTGCTCATCATACCTTCCTCTTGGGGTTCCCAACGAGCTCTACATCAACACTAAGCCATCACTAAGCCTTACCAAATTCAGGTATTGTGGTTGTACGATAAAATTGGAATGGTATCGCATCCGAATCCAACCATCAGTTTTGTAAAAAGGGTTAAGGCTCATGCCTCGACATTTTCATCATCATAAACCATTTGTGTTTCTCAACACATGTCAAAATATCTCAATAGAATGACTCACCATTCCAAGGTTTTCACAATTCATTTTCACTAAGGGTTCCCATCTAAAGTGACTCAAGTTTTGATTAAACTCTAAGCTACTAAGTTAAGAGTGTTCACTAAGGTGGGATGCTAACCTCAATCTCATGCCATAGAATGACATCTAAGGTTATCTAGATAGGTCAAGTTTTATACTTTTTATGCTACCTTCAAACAAGTAAGGGGCTTGGTAAAGTAAAGAAAGTAAAAGCTTGAAAGTAAAAACTTGGAGTAGGTACTAGTCAAAGTGGTATAACCAAAGCATGCCTAATGCACCTTCCTTAGGTTATCTAGTTTAATCTAACTTGCTAACAATAGCTTGCAAGTGTTAATGATGGCTTGCTAGTATAATACTTGCAAGTGTTAGCTTGCCTTGGGTAGTGCGGTGGTTGACGTTTTCTTCCTCCTCCTCTTGGTAGAACTCCTCCTCCTCGAAAGCTTGGTCGGTACTATCGTCTATAAACACATACGGGATACACAATCACCAAACAATGCTTAACTAGGCTACTTGGTACACTAAGGCACACATTTGATGATCTATTATCATCACAAGCATCACAAGGTTTTATTAACTAGCTTCATTCTTTTTATTTAAGAAAAGTAATTTCTACTCATTAAAAATAACTAAGATTTAATATTCTCCACTTAAAATATGGGATCATGTGGACACATGTCATCACCACATGTTCTAACATATGGGAATGTGATTTAAAGGTTGGATCACGTTTAATTAAGTTTAAGTTTAAAAATTTAATGATTTAAAGTGACTAGAAATGCCTATATAGCATTATTTTGGTACTAGTCCAAAGTCACTCCATGCAAACCTTAATATTATTACATATTTAGATAGGTATGGTTAAATGTGATTTTTGAGATTTGGAATCAACTCAAAAGCTATTATGGTTGATTTTATAAAAATGTTTGAATGTGCAAAAGCTTCTGTATTGTTATTTTTACTAGGAGAGATCTCTAACTCTAAATGAATTAAATCCAATGGGCTTGGGTATATCTTTTCAGAGGCTTTCCAACAAAATTGGAATCACTCAATGCGGTTCAGTAAATCTTCCTGAATTAATTTTTGAACTAAGGGACAGAATTGGATTTAAACTTAAATAGAAAAACACTTATTTGAATTCGTGGGCTAGCGCGGGAAAGGAAATGGGCCGGCCCAGTGACGCTCAGCGACGCAGAGGGCGGCTGACAGGTTGGTCCCACTTGTCAGCGAGATTAAAACCCGAAACGGTATCTAGTGATCTGGGCCACACGATTATAACGTGGATCAACGGCTCACAGTCGTCATCGACGACGGACTCGTCGTCGGCGAGACCGAACCCTAAATGGCTGGTGGGGGTGCAGTGGGGACGTACCATGGCTCCAGCTAGTGCGGCGAGGCGGGCAATCGAACTGGACGGTGACGTCGGTCTCAGGAGAAGTCACGGCAGGGGTTGCGGTGGACGGAATCGACGACAGCGTCTCCTCCTCTGCAGCGGGCTCCTCCGGTGCAATTCCAGCGAACTACGGCTCGAGTGGCTCCGGCGAGAGAGGGAAAATGCTCAGGGGAGAGAGGGTAGTGAAATGGTGTGAGGAATTCGTGCTGGGGTGGCCTCCTTTTATAGGCTCGACGGTAAGATCGAGACATGTGGGCGGAGCTCGTTGGTGACGACGGCACAGGGGGCTATCGGCGTGGGTGAGGTAGGCGGACGGTGGGCGGTTCCCTGGTGGTCAGCTACGGTGCAATGGCGCAGCTAGGGGCGGTGGCATATGGTCGGGAGCTTCCCACGCTCTGGGAGACAAAGGCGATGCTCGACACGGCGCCGCAAGCGTAGGGTCGCGGTGCGTGCACGTGTCTGGCGAAGTCTTTGGGTCGGCGAGCGGCATGCATGGTATGGCGTCAAGGCACGGTCTTCTGCATGCTGGCAGCTATCACGCTCTGGCACACTCTGGCTGCGTGCAGAGAGAAAGGGCGGCGAGGCTGGCGAGTGGTCCAGTGGCTAGCAGTGGCCGTGGGATGGACCGTGGGCGGCGGTGAGGTCACGTCGTGCTTCTTGGAGCGGCGGAGAGGGGCTAGTGGTCGCCTGTGGCTTGGGCAAGGTTGGCCAGCGGGCATGGCGTCGGGGCGGCATGGCACTGGCGCCAGGGGCTAGAGATAGGGTTGGTTTTGGTCTGGTTGGACTTGGGGGAGACAAGGATGATCAATGCACACCAAATGGCTGGACAAGATTTGATCAAAAACAGTAATAGTTAGGCTAATTTGATTCTGCCCACAAGGTGTTTGACAAAATGGCCGAAAGAAACTTTTGTTTGAATTTTGGGCTGATTTTTGGTGGAGTGATGTAACTTATGCTTAAGCATCTAGGGTTGCTTGGGATTTGAAAATGGGGTTCATTGGAGTGGTTTTTGAATAAGTATGATCTATACATATGAACTACATTCAAATTTCAAATGTCATTTAAATTTAGTGTTTGAATGTTTTTGGTAGATCACAAAGTGGGCCTTGGTACTTCACTACTTGTACTAGCAAGGGGTGCAAAGAACCACAATTGTTTCTGTTAGGATTTGAGTTCTAGGAATATCTAAAGTAGGCATGGTGATTAAAATGGCACAAATAACCATTTCCTTATTTTATTCTTTTTGATTTGTTTTTCTTTGGGATTTGTTTGGGAATGATCTAGACGATGTTTAATTCACCTTAGGATCATTTTACAATCAATGGATCACTCAAACATGGCAATTCAAAACAACTCCTAATTTAAATGCACACACATATGAATGCTCAATGATTTTAAATGAAATTTTTTTTGTTAACCCTAAATTTGATGATTTGGATCTTAATAACCTTGGATTAAGTTTTAGGATGTTACAAACCTTCCCCCCTTAAAAAAATCTCTTCTCGAGATTTACAAAAGAAAACTAGGAACTAAAGAGATCTGGGAACTCCGTCCTAATGTAATCTTCTCGCTCCCAAGTGGATTCTTCTTCGGTATGGTTGCTCCATTGAACCTTGAGAAATTTGATACTCCTGGTCCTGGTGGTTCTGTAGGCTTCCTCCAGGATACGGATGGGCACTTCACGATACGTCAGGTCCTTGTTGATATCCACGGCTCTATGATCAATGTTCTTGAAAACTTCAGTCTTCTCTGGCACTTCTAGGCATTTGCGAAGTAACAAGATATGGAACACATTGTGGATGGCTGACATCTCTTCGGGTAGTTCCAGTTGATACGATACTTCTCCTCGATGATTCAGAATCTTGAAGGGCCTGATATATCTAGGGTCTAACTTTCCTTTCAGACTAAAGCGTTGCGTTCCCTTTAATGGCGAAACCTTGAGATATACAAAATCTCCGACATTGAAAGTCAGGTCTCTCCTTCTCTTGTCAGCATAACTCTTCTGTCTGGATTGGGCGGTCTTGAGGTGCTCACGGACCTTGTGAACCTTTTCTTCGGCTTCCCGGAGAATGTCGGGTCCAAAGATCTGACTCTCTCCTACTTGCGACCAATTCAAAGGGGTGCGGCACTTTCTTCCGTATAGGAACTCAAATGGTGCCATTTTCAAACTAGCTTGATAACTGTTGTTATATGAGAATTCGGTGAAAGGCAGGCAGTCTTCCCATTTTGATCCGTATTCCAACACACAAGCTCTCAACATATCTTATACGATTTGGTTGACTCTTTCAGTCTGTCCATCAGTTTGCGGGTGATAAGCGGTGCTAAATTTCAACTTGGTGCCTAATCCTTCCTGGACTTTCTGCCAAAATCTCGAGGTAAACTGGGTTCCTCGATCTGATACTATGGTCTTGGGGGTTCCATGCAGACTAACAATTCTAGCAATATACAGCTTTGCTAGCTTCGAACTCTGGTAGGTTGTCTTGACAGGTAGGTATAAAGTGAGCTACCTTGGACAGTCTATCAACGATGACCCAGATTGAGTCATTTCCCCTACTAGAAGTAGGCAAACCGGTGATAAAGTCCATTCCGACGGAATCCCATTTCCATTCCGGAATCTGCAATGGTTGCAACAGTCCTGCGGGTCTCTGATGCTCTGCTTTCACTCTTTGATAGATGTCACACTTGGCGATGTAGCTTCCGATTTCTCTCTTCATCTTGTGCCACCAAAATTGCTCTTTCAAATCTTGATACATCTACGTTACTCCAGGGTGGATAAAATAAAGAGTATCATGAGCTTCCTGCATGATAACTTGCTTCAGCTCTGAATCTGCTGGCACACAGATACGGCCTTTGTACCACAGAACTCCTTCTTCATCTTCGGTAAATCCAGGTACCTTTCCCGTAACAATACGACGTTTGATTCCATCGATACTTTCATTTCCCTTCTAGGCTTCCTTGATTTGGCTAATCAAAGTGGGTTGAAGTTCAATGCTAGCTAAAAATCCTTTGCTAACTATCTCAGTTCTAAACTACTCCAACTCTTCATACAAACTTGGTTGCTTCTCCTTGATCATGGTGTTTAGCCTACAAGGCAATTTGCTAAGAGCATCCGCTACCACATTGGCTTTGCTAGTGTGATAGTGAATGTCAAGGTCATAATCCTTGATTAACTCTATCCATCTCCTTTGCCTCATATTCAGCTCCTTCTGAGTGAAAAATATACTTCAAGCTCTTGTGATCTGAGTAAATCACACAGCAATTACCCATAAGATAATGACGCCATGTCTTCAATGCCAAGACTATGGCTGCTAACTCAAGATCATGGGTCGAATAGTTCTGCTCATGCTGCTTTAGTTGTCGAGACAGATAAGCGATGACTTTGCCTTCTTGCATCAATACACATCCGAGACCAATCTTGGATGCATCACAATACACATCAAACGGCTTCTTGATATCTGGCATGATCAATATTGGGGCTGAAATCAATCTCTTCTTGATTCTTGAAAGCGGCTTCACATTTGTCAGTCCATTCAAACTTCTTGTCCTTCTTCAACAATTGGGTCATGGGTCTGGCGATACTAGAGAATCCTTCTACAAACTTGCGGTAATATCCCGCTAATCCGAGAAATGCACGGACTTGGGTTTGAGTGGTGGGGGCTTCCCATTCTTCGACATCTTTAATTTTGGCGGGATCAATAGAGACTCCTCCGGCAGACACAATATGTCCTAGGAATCCTGCTTCTTTCAGCCAAAACTCACACTTGCTGAACTTGGCATATAACCGATGCTCTCTCAGGGTTTCTAGGATGATTCTCATATGTTGCTCATGCTCTTGTTCTGACTTGGAGTAGATAAGGATATCGTCAATGAACACAACAACAAACTTATCTAGGAAATTCATAAAGATCTTATTCATGATATTCATGAAATAGGTAGGGGCATTGGTTAATCCAAAAGACATGACCGTATACTCGTATAAACCATAGTGAGTAGTAAAGGCGGTCTTTGGAATATCCGTTGCACGAATCTTAAGTTGGTGATAACCAGTCCTAAGATCAATCTTTGAGAATACCTGGGCACCAGTCAACTGATCAAATAGATCCTCTATCTTTAGCAAAGGGTACTTGTTTTTGATGGTGACGTCATTCAGCTTTCTGTAATCGGTGCACAAATGGTTGCCTCTATCCTTCTTGTCGACGAATAACACTAGTGATCTCCATGGCGATGCGCTTGGTTGAATCAAGCCTGTTGCTAACATAGCATCCAACTGCTTCTTCAACTCTACTAACTCTGAGGGGTTCATGCTATAGGGTCTCTGGGCTATGGGTTCGGTTCCGGGGATTAGTTCGATAATGAACTCAATATCCCTATCCGGGGGCATACCTGGCAATTCATCTGGGAATACGTTGGGGTATTCACAGACTACTCGGACTTGGTCTATGGTGGGCAGGGCTAGACTCTTTTTGCACTTGAATTGACGAGGTAAGGTTTCAGATATATGCTCTACTGTTACTCCAGAGCTACTGGTCATGGTGACGGATTTTTGGCACAGTCTATCAGTCCTTTATGCCTTGACATCCAATCCATACCTAGTACTACTTCCAAACCTTTGGTTCCAAGTACTATTAGGTTAGCATATAAATCTATTCCATGTATTCTGATAGGCACAGCTTTGCAAATTTTTCTAGCTTTTGTAGTTGAACCGGGGATTTGAACTATCATGACATGCTTCAAGTTGGTTGGGTGGATCTTACTAGTGCATAAAAATTCTTCGGTGACAAAGGAGTGCGATGCTCCAGAATCAAACAACACTCTTGCTAAAACTGAGTTGACAGAAAACATACCCAGCACTACATCTGGCACTTCTTGGGCTTCCTCGGCGTTCATGTGGAAGAGACGGTCGTTGAGGTTGTGAGGGTTCCCTGGGGCAAACCTTCTCCCTGGTTGAACACGACGCCACTGTTGAGCTAGGGCATTCACATTGGCAGTGGTGGCAGTCTTCTTGGGACACTCATTGGAATAGTGACCCTTCACTCCACACTCGAAACAAGTTATCTGGGACTTGTCTTTTGCTGCGACCGGCACAGCATTGCTTCCAATTCTGGGTGCAGTGTTATTGTTGTTGTTGTTGCTCTTGGGAGGTGCACGGTTGAAATGCTGGTGTTGCCAGGGTTGTTGTTGTTTCCTCCGGACTTCACATTGCCTCTGCTACGGTTGGGGTAGCTTGGGCGAGACATTGGGGGTCGGTTGTTTCTCGGTGCAAATCCAGCAGACAGGTTGGGACGGTACTTCTGGTGGCTATTGGATCCAGCTGGGTGCATCATACGATGTTTGTGGTTGTCGTTTGCCTGGTTAATCTTCCCTTCCATCTGAATGGCAGAGTCGACTAGCTCTTCGAGATCCTCGAAGTGGATGTTGACAAGGACAGTCTGCATCTCATCATGCAATCCGTTCAGGAATCTCTCCTTCTTCTTAGCCTCCGTGTTGATCTCATCAGGTGCATACCTGGCAAGCGATAGGAATTTGTCACGGTACTCCACTACAGTCATTCTGCCCTGCTTCAACTCTCTGAATTCATCCCTCATTCTGGTGACTAGGCCCTGAGGCACGTGGGTGCGACTGAACTTGATTTTGAAGGCTTCCCATGTCATCACTTAACCATGGTTCATCAGGCGGATGTTGTTCCACCAGGCTCTTTCATCTCCTGCCAAGTAGTGGGTGGCAAAGATAACTTTCTCTTTGTCATCAACTCTGGCTACTTCCAAATTGTTCTCCATCGTCTGCAACCAGTCATCAGCATCTAATGGGTTCTCCGAAGTGCTAAAGATTGGGTATTGGTATTCTGTAAATTTTTCAGCTTGGACCCTTGATGATCCTGATTTCCATGCCCTTGGTTGTTTTGGGCCATCTGGGCAATCTGATGTAGTGTTGCTAAGTTGGCCTGGAGCTCTGCCCTGCTTGCTTCATGGTCTGCAACTAACATTTGCATAATCTGTAGCGTTGGGTCCTGCGATGAGCTGCTCCCTCCGGGGTTTCCACGAGTCATCTGAAGATTGAGATAGATAAAGGGGTAAGAGGGAAAGTTCTAAGGTTCATGGTTTTGGTTTCAAAGCTAAAACTTTGAGTTTGACTCAGGTTTTTGCAACTAACTTCTTTTCATTCATTCAAGCAAAGCACATGATACAAACACACACACACACCACAACAACAAGGGAAATCAGATGGTTTTAAGAACCATTCCGTAAGCTACGATACAATGGGACCGATACATCTCATGCTACAATAGTGCTCTAGTGCATCTACTCATCGTCGATGAAGTCGGAGTCCTCATCGTCAGTGTGGAAGTCCAAGGCATCCTCCTCCAGAAAGTCATCATCATTGCTGAGGTAAGAATCCATATCTCCCTGGATGTCTTCACCCTCCTCTTCTTCTTCCTTTGCTGCAAGTTGAGCTTCTTGCTCCTTGATGGTCTTCTCGAGGTCAGCCACCTTCTTGCAGAGACGGGCGATGGTGCGATCCTTCTTTTTGCGCTGGCGGCGAAGAGACTGCCGGTCCTTGACAAGCAGTGAGAAAGTATGGGTCTTTTGGTCGGCAATGGCACGGTTGTGGTTGGCAAACTCCCTAGCATTGTCCAATTCCTTCTGGCGATCGTACAGCAGGAAGTCAAGGTTCTCCACTTGACGCTTCAACTCTAGGTGACCTGGCATCTCCATTGGCATTCCCATGAAGTCACGCCTTGCATAGTGCGCAAAGCGGGTTCCTTCGATTTGGTTGATACTGAGGGCACATAGACGTGCGAGAGCTTCATGCATTTCCCTGGCTAATCTATCTAGCCAGTTGTTCTCTCTGACGGAGAACTGGATTCTCCCAGAAGTTGGTGCTTCTATGCTTCCTCGAAGATCAGCGGTGACTAGCCATTGTAAATCTCCTCCTGGGGGTCCAGGAAGTTGAGCTCCAAGAAACTCCGGATGCGGGCATCCCAATAACTCAGACAGTGAATCTAGATCCCTCTCGAAGATCAGCTGGCCTCCGTTGCCCAACTGGTAGAACTTGCTGAACTGCGTCTCCATCTACAAGAATTAAGGATGAGGAAGTTAGTGAAGTGATCAAGTGTGTCAAATTTTATGTAGTAATATAAGAATTGGAGGAACATGAATTTTTGAGCAAGAATGAATTCCCAAGGGTAAGAGAGGAAATAGTTTTTCATAAATACTCAATTTGGTTTTGAAATTAAGTTTTTGTTCAGACATCCATTCTAACTAGGGTCTCCTATGGTTAGGATGGCTCTGATACCAACTTGTCAACACCCGGATTTTTAATCCTAGATGCCTGTTATGTCATACATCGCAATCCCAGGATTACCATTTTTGCGAGACATAACAGATTGGATATCACAGTACATCATCCATTACAAACCATAATAAGGTCTTACACGAATAAAGGATCTCATGATCCAGTCTTAGTACAATCAAGCAGCGGAATAAATAATAAGCGTAGCGGTGGGGTCCATCTTCAGAGTCATAGGCAATGCTAACAATGGAAGATAGTCCTAGTTATCATAGCCGTCCATCTGTCCTTCATCTTGGTAGTCTCCTTCATAGTCTGGCCATAGGAATATCCAGAGACAAAAGCCATGAGTACTCTTTAAGTAGTCGCAAACTATCACTAATAAGTAAGGTAGTTCTAGTGGGATTACTAACTCTAAGTTTACTTGTAAAGTTAAGTTTGAAACCTAAGCTGAGTTCAGAAACAAAGAAAGATAAAACAAAGTTCTAGAACCACTTAAGTGGGGAAGCTAGTGTCATAGTCACAACCCTGTTGTGGTCAAGTCACGATTCATCATTCATTTCATAAGTCATTTTGAAAACATCTGAAAAACGAAACAGTATGGCCACTCCAACTATCCATAACCGCGAACGCGGCTATTCGAATAGTTTGACACTCTGCAGAGGCGGTACACTTTCACCACAAGATTTGATACATCTGTCAGGGATAACCCTGAATCATCATACTTAGTATGCAGATAATCAAACATAACCTTTCCTTTACACACCCTAGTATAAGCACCTCTCCTATGAGCATGTCCTCCCAACCATGACCATCTGTCATCTTGGGCACTGCATAGCTGGACAACATTGAGAGGTAGCCTCAGCTCAAACCTCTCCCGCGAGGGAACTCATACTAATGCATATAAACTTTTGGCTAAGCCTTACCCAATTCAGGTATTGTGGTTGTACGATAAAATTGGAATGGTATCGCATTCGAATCCAACCATCAGTTTTGTAAAAAGGGTTAAGGCTCATGCCTCAATATTTTCATCATCATAAACCATTTGTGTTTCTCAACACATGTCAAAATATCTCAATAGAATGACTCACCATTCCAAGGTTTTCACAATTCATTTTCACTAAGGGTTCCCATCTAAAGTGACTCAAGTTTTGATTAAACTCTAAGCTACTAAGTTAAGAGTGTTCACTAAGGTGGGATGCTAACCTCAATCTCATGCCATAGAATGACATCTAAGGTTATCTAGATAGGTCAAGTTTTATACTTTTTATGCTACCTTCAAACAAGTAAGGGACTTGGTAAAGTAAAGAAAGTAAAAGCTTGAAAGTAAAAACTTGGAGTAGGTACTAGTCAAAGTGGTATAACCAAAGCATGCCTAATGCACCTTGCTTAGGTTATCTAGTTTAATCTAACTTGCTAATAATAGCTTGCAAGTGTTAATGATGGCTTGCTAGTATAATACTTGCAAGTGTTAGCTTGCCTTGGGTAGTGCAGTGGTTGAAGTTTTCTTCCTCCTCCTCTTGGTAGAACTCCTCCTCCTCGAAAGCTTGGTCGGTACTATCATCTATAAACACATACAGGATATATAATCACCAAACAATGCTTAACTAGGCTACTTGGTACACTAAGGCACACATTTGATCATCTATTATCATCACAAGCATCACAAGGTTTTATTAACTAGCTTCATTCTTTTTATTTAAGAAAAGTAATTTCTACTCATTAAAAATAACTAAGATTTAATATTCTCCACTTAAAATATGGGATCATGTGGACACATGTCATCACCACATATTCTAACATATGGGAATGTGATTTAAAGGTTGGATCACATTTAATTAAGTTTAAGTTTAGAAATTTAATGATTTAAAGTGACTAGAAATGCCTATATAGCATTACTTTGGTACTAGTCCAAAGTCACTGCATGCAAACCTTAATATTATTACATATTTAGATAGGTATGGTTAAATGTGATTTTTGAGAGTTGGAATCAACTCAAAAGCTATTATGGTTGATTTTATACAAATGTTTGAATGTGCAAAAGCTTTTGTCTTGTAATTTTTACTAGGAGAGATCTCTAACTCTAAATGAATTAAATCCAATGGGCTTGGGTGTATCTTTTGCTTTCCAACAAAATTGGAATCACTCAATTTGGTTCAGTAAATCTTCCTAAAATGATTTTTGAACTAAGGGACAGAATTGGATTTAAACTTAAATAGAAAAACACTTATTTGAATTCGTGGGCTAGCGCGGGAAAGGAAATGGGCCGGCCCAGTGACGCTCAGCGGCACAGAGGACGGCTAACTGGTTGGTCCCACTTGTCAGCGAGACTTAAAACCCGAAACTGTATCTAGCGATCTGGGCAACACGATTATAACGTGGATCAACGGCTCATAGTCATCGTCGACGACGGACTCGTCGTCGGCGAGACCGAACCCTAAACGGTCGGTGGGGGTGTAGTAGGGACGTACCAGGGCTCCAGCTAGTGCGGCAAGGCGGGCAATCGAACTGGATGGTGACGGCGGACTCAGGCGAAGTCACGGCAGGGGTTGCGGTGGACGGAATCGACGACAGCGTCTCCTCCTCTGCAGCGGGCTCCTCCGGTGCAATTCCGGCGAACTACGGCTCGAGCGGCTCTGGCAAGAGAGGGGAAATGCTTAGGGGAGAGAGGGGAGTGAAATGGTGTGAGGAATTCGTGCTGGGGTGGCCTCCTTTTATAGGCTCAACGGTGAGACTAAGAGGTGTGGGCGGAGCTTGTCGGTGACGACGGCACAGGGGGCTATCGGCGTGGGTGAGGTAGGCGGACGGTGGGCGGTTCCCTGGTGGTCAGCTACGGCGCAATGGCGCGGCTAGGGGTGGTGGCATATGGCCGGGAGCTTCCCGCGCTCTCGGAGACAGAGGCGGTGCTCGACACGGCGCTCGGCGACTATGGGTCGTGCGGCGGTGCACGGCCATGTCTGGCGGGGTGCTGGGGTCGAGGTGGAGCGGCATGCGCGGTATGGCGTCAAGGCGCGGTCTTCTGCGTGCTGGCGGCTATCGCGCTCTGGCTACGCGTAGAGAGAAAGGGCGGCGAGGCTGGCGAGTGGTCCAGTGGCTAGCAGTGGCCGTGGGATGGACCATGGGAGGCGGTGAGGTCACGTCGTGCTTCTTGGAGCGGCGGAGAGGGGCTGGTGGTCGCCTGTGGCTTGGGCAAGGTTGGCCGGCGGGCATGGCGTCTGGGAGGCATGGCACTGGCGCCAGGGGCTAGAGATAGGGTTGGTTTTGGTCTGGTTGGACTTGGGGGAGACAAGGATGATCAATGCACACCAAATGGCTCGACAAGATTTGATCAAAAACAGTAATAGTTAGGCTAATTTGATTCTGCCCACAAGGTGTTTGACAAAATGGCCAAAAGAAACTTTTGTTTGAATTTTGGGCTGATTTTTGGTGGAGTGATGTAACTTATGCTTAAGCATCTAGGGTTGCTTGGGATTTGAAAATGGGGTTCATTGGAGTGGTTTTTGAATAAGTATGATCTATACATATGAACTACATTCAAATTTCAAATGTCATTTAAATTTAGTGTTTGAATGTTTTTGGTAGATCACAAAGTGGGCCTTGGTACTTCACTACTTGTACTAGCAAGGGGTGCAAAGAACCACAATTGTTTCTGTTAGGATTTGAGTTCTAGGAATAGCTAAAGTAGGCATGGTGATTAAAATGGCACAAATAACCATTTCCTTATTTTATTCTTTTTGATTTGTTTTTCTTTGGGATTTGTTTGGGAATGATCTAGACGATGTTTAATTCACCTTAGGATCATTTTATAATCAATGGATCACTCAAACATGGCAATTCAAAACAACTCCTAATTTAAATGCACACACATATGAATGCTCAATGATTTTGAATGAAAAAGGTTTTGTTAACCCTAAATTTGATGATTTGGATCTTAATAACCTTGGATTAAGTTTTGGGATGTTACAACCTTCTCTCCGGCTTGGGGGGAAGGAGTCACCTCGCCGGCCGATGCCTGCCGCCAGGCTAAGCCTTGTGGGAGATATCCATCGGAGATGAGTTCTTGCAGATCTTCGGCGGAGAGGTCAGAACCTCTCCTCACACCCTTGTGGGAGTCGCCATCCTCTTCTACAGCATCTGGTGGCACCTGTTTTTGGTCACCGCTGGTGGTTTCCACCACGGCGGAGACGGGAACGACAACCCCCTCCGGTGGGACGGTTACTCCCTGAGATGGCTCCGTTGAAGCCTCGGGGGTCACCGCCGTTGAAGGAGCGTTGTTCCTGGAAGCCATTACGCAGGTGGAGGAAGGTGAGGAAAGGAAGGCTCTGGTTAGGGTTTTCCGTCGAAGAGCTCGAGCAGTCGCGCAGCTGGAGGAAGAAGAAGACACAGGGAAGAATGCGGGTAAAAGTAAAATACTAAGCCGCAGTTAATATTTATAGACCCAGCGTCAAGATTCGTGCAAGGATATCTAATGGATAGAGCGTTGCCGACGTGGAGATGAGCATGCGCGGTAATTTTACCACGTCCTCCATCTTTGCTGCTTTAACATTTCAGATTTTGTGCACATAAAATAGCTAATGATTAATTCAGCGCCTTCTGTGAGTTTCGAGGTAGCATAGGCTGTAGCCTACATCATCTTCTGACCTTTGTAGTGGAGTAGTCACATCTGAAGATTCCATCAAAGACGGAAGTTATACGACTCTAGAAAACGAAGACTTAAAGAATCTCTATCTACATTATGAAGACAAAGAGGATTGCAGGGTTCTTTGGAAGACCTTCGAGATATTGCTTGACGGATTGTCGGCATCACCTAGACGAAGAATTCAAGACCAATGGGCAAGACGACGCAAGATCTCAAAGTCCTCCGGGGGCTACTGTTGGGGATATGCTATATGGGTATCACTATTGCATGTCTCTAATCTGGCTAACCCGGGTGGCCCACCGTTGGTAGCATGGCCTATGGCCTGCTAGGCGTCCCAGTTAGACGCATCCAGAAGAGAGGCCCATGACAGATAAAGGAATACGTAGGTATCATTGACATACTTGGAGCCTTGGAGTGCAAGACATAAAGACTAGTTCGTATTAGTGTAGGACTCTTTACCTTGTCCGGTAAGGTCCTTTCCCTGTAACCCTAGGTTCTGGTGCCTTTATAAGTTGGACCTATGAGAGCCTTTAGGGCATGACACATACGATTATGTGCAACACCTCGCATGGAGAACCGATCTCTGTAACTCGGCGTATTGTTATTATAGTGATTTATAGCAGGAGTAGAGTTCCGCCACCATTGTGGGACCTGAACCTGGGTAAGCTGTGTTACCTCATACCCGCCAATTCACCGCCTTACCCCACGTCTCTAAACACGCTCTGTGAGGACCCCCTCCATGGCGTACTCATCGGCAATACCACGACATGGAAGTTATCTTTGATTTCGAGTAGGGGTGTTTAACAGTGTTTGAGTGTATGTGAACAAGACCATAATAATTAATGCAAGTAAACTGAGAGAGGTTCGTGATGTAAGGTATTTGGAACTACAATAGGACTAAAGCGTTTTCAGAGAATGTTGGATCCACCACTAGCAATTATGTTTAGTCATGATTAGAATACATCTATATTGTCATTCATGTATATGTATGGGAGAAACTCCAAAGCAGATGATCAAAGACAAGCCATCTTATATTCACCCCTCATAACCACACCAATAATCTTTGGCAAGCCACCCATAATTCCCTACTATTAAGGGTTGTCCGCATGGTTATGTATTAAGGTCTATTAGTCCCCTCTTATATCCCCTTGAACACATGAGTAATGATTCTTTGGAATATGTCACTTAGCACCTTCACACCATCACATGCCCAAGGGTAGTTTCCTTAGTTGTCTCAAAGGCAAATGGTGTGTGGTCTACTTCACACAACATCAAGAAATAAAACTAATGCATATTCATTATGGATTATCTTTATTTCAATTCATCACCATGTTAGGGTTTCTCCATCTCCCCAATAACAAGGTAAACTACTCACACATTGAGGCAATCAACATCATCATAGGAATATGAATGGAATACAAATGGAATGGTAAATACTCATGCAAATCCACAACAAAGTTTAGGAAATACAATGAGATGAATGTAATGGAGATGAGAGGATCGGTGGTGATGGTAGAGTTGCAGCGGTAGATGGATATGGTGATGAAGATGATGATTAAGCCTTCAATGATCTTTGTAGCGGTGAGGATCGAAGTCCTAATGTGAATTCCCCCTCCGGATCCCTTCCAAAGGTGAGGTTTCTAAGAACCGTGGTGTATCTAAATGTCGGATATCATATCCATCTACACGGGGTGAAAGTATTTGAAGAGGCGGATCCGACACCGTATTGCACGGGCGCACCATACGAGTGGGTTTTTCTCATACGGGTGGTCATTAAAGCCCCTGGTCATGGCAGTGCAAGGGGTTTGATCCCTCTTCTCCCCAAATGCATGGACATTTATTTACGGGGCTTTAATGGCTTCCAAAAAAGCATATTTATACCCATAGTTAAATTTTCCAATTAATTTATTCATCCACACCTTTAATTTTGGGATCCTGGTGAAACAAGCATAAAAGTGGCACACGAGTGTGGTAAAATACTAAAATCCTATCACTAGTCATGCAAAAATACAAGATAAACATGCTGCAAAAAAATGTACTCATCGGTTATTCATTTTATTCTTAGGTATTATGTTATATTTCATTAAGAAATAGAAAGATCAGAAGAGTTTATGTTGACTATACTTAAGTATTATTCTCAGTCAGGTGGAATAGCTGGGGTTCATGATGTTGTGTCACCTGTCAGCACTCATGATCAAGAAAGTGATAACATTGAAAGAGGATCTACTCGTACTGTTCATGGAGAGATTAATATGGACGGGGGGTGAACAATGGTGAGGATTTTCCAATGATTCTCATGTTTAACAGAATCTGCTTTGCTAGTTTGATTGTCCAAAAACTTGAGTATGATAGAAATAATTATATTGTACGGGTGCTAGTGTGGGTGTGAACGTGGGGTAGGGGTTGGAGCACCTGATGCAACTGTCAAAGGAGGAGGATACAGTCTAGTTCACATTCCGGAATTTCAGTCAAGGATGGGTGAGAACCCGTCTTATGTTGTAATGACCTGCTAGGTGTGAAATCATGGGTTGATGCACGTTTCTTAAAAGTGTTTTGACGATGTAAGAATTCATTCATGTTTGTGCAGGTACTCGTACTGGTGACAACCCGCCGCAACATGTAGGTGGTGCGCTGGTTGGTTCTAGCCCCTGTGGAGTACCATCTGGTGGTAGTGATTCATCATTCTATGATGTTGGTTTGCATTTCTAGCGGCAGTGTGTCATACGTCACGTAACATGATTTTCATTTATTTGGGAGGCAGGTGCATTTTAAAACATAAGTTGGTGTGAATTTCCACGCGAATTATGGTTTGAGTCACGAAGAACCACTAGCAAGTGCGGTGCTGCAATTTGTAGGAAAATAATGTCTTGAAGTGAAAAGGAGTTGGACAGGTAACTTGTGCATTCATAATGTGGATATAAAAATGGTAGAATAAAAGAGTCATGAGATTTGTATTGTTCGACTTAATGTAGTAAATGGTTCTAGCATGTAAGGCTGGCCAGAGTCCAGCTTTGTGGGTGAGACAACAAAATAGAGTTCGGATCAGGAGGTGCAATAACTTTTATGAGTTGTCTGTGGTGCACGGATGGTGTAGGTCCTTGAGTTCAAGATATATGGGTTTTCATCTGAAAGTTGGCGCCACATCTTCAATGCAAGATTTGTGGTAACAAAGACATTGCTACTTATTAGGTAAGTATGAACTTACTAGTTCATGTTCCTTGTTTTGTTTAAACTTTTCAATAATGCAGCAACACTTGACTGAATGTGGAAGCTAGGTGGATTGATTTCGACAATATGAACAATATGATGTCTGCTGCCGACCTCCCATACAAGCTTGAATATGTGAAGAATGTCTAAAAATTCAAGCAAAAATTAACATTGCATGCCTTCAAATTCTTGTGATCCATTAAAAAAACTGAATAATGTGGTTCATGTGTGACCCAACTAATGATACCACTCGATTTCATGGAAAATTGGCCATGTATATAGTTGACCATAATCTTAAGCACATGCTGGTTATGGATCCAACTTTAACGTCTCAGGGATCAGATATTATGTGTGGTAAGCACGAGTTTAATGCCAAAAAGGTTCTGTAAGGGCTGATCAGGTGCACTCACGATAACGTACCTGACTGGCCAATAATTTCAAGTGATTGGCATATTGACAACAATGGATGCATGCACGGAAGCTGTAATAGGTGGTAATAGAATTATACTCGTGTTTACACACAGTCTGGATAAAATTGTAAATAGTTATAATTCATAAGTAGAGGCATGCACGCAAGCTGCAATTATGCACTTTCATTTTCTGTTAACCCAGTGAGCAGAGTGGTGTGTATATCCTGCACTACACACATGAGTATAATGGGGCGTATATTTGCTCGGCGCCGAGTCAGTTGGTGGGTTTAGGAAATAAGGTGAAGTAAGAGTATCGTGCTGACTGAAACTAAATTGCAGGACCGACCTGTGTATGTTCACAAGACAATGGCGTATCAGATTCTCATGATGAGGAGGGACGCCGGTGATCTCCCGGAATTTAGGATCCAGCTTATCATCTAGTGTCTGTTGTGCAGGTCATCACCACAAGTTATTGTAGTATTGTTAGCAAATACTCCCTCCGTTCAGGAATATAAGTTTGTGAAATGAATGTATCTAGATGCTTTTTAGTGTATAGGTTTACTCTAAACCTTTACGAACCTATACACTAAAAGACGTTTAGATACATTCGATTCGCAAAGCTAAAAAGTCTTACATTTCTGAACGGAGGGAGTAGCAATGATCATACTGTGTTGTTTTGGTAAATCACTGAATTAGTAAATGGTATCGGGCAAAAGGGGGTGGGATGTTCCTGGGTGGGGGAAAGCACTTTGTTGTAGTATTTTGTAAGTATCGCTCTTGCAGCGCTAAGGGGGTATTAGAGCAAGTACAACAAGTCCTAGTCTGCTGGCTATAAGCTTTTCCATGTGAGTAAAAGTATAGGTGGAGGAGAGAGAAATGAGGAAAGAGAAGCAAACGAGCTCTTCATCTACAACCGACTGTAGCACGAGAAACAAAAAGATATAGCCCGCATACAGCTAGCATCGACTACTAGAGGCGGACTCTTAGAATGGAGTGAGTCTTGCATGCCATGCAATAATTAAATGCGTAACTATTGTATGTAGCCTACACTATAGCCAGCTTATTGTACCAATGTATATTTATGATGACTATAGATGACTTGGTACAAGCATATAGCCAGCTGCCGATTATATTATTGTTCTTGCTCTTAGCTATTGCTGTCATTTTGATGTGGTTATGCACTGGGAAAGTTCTAGTGTTGTAAGCCAGACTTATTACTTGGCGCTAGTAAGTGTAATGTAAAGACCATATTAGTTATCGCAGTTGACAAATTTAATTCACTCAGCCAGATGTTTGGTGTTCTCTTCAGATCTAGGCGATGGGGGAAAGGATGGGTGGAGACATTAATTAATGAGATCGCCAGTGCCCGTCCAATATCAAGTGCACGATACAAGAAATTGCTCCCCTTCGGGCACGTTTGGTAGCCTGCATGCGTTTCCTGGCCCGTCCCGACAGTTCCACAGCTAGCATACCAGCCAGAGCCAGGCATCGGGTCTGGTTTTGCAGCCCGTTTGGTAGCCTATATGAGCTACGTGGGTATGGATTGGCCTTTTTTCCCTTTGTGTTTGTTTGCTTGCATCAGTGACTTTTGACCCATTGAATGTAAAAAAGCACTTGTTTGGTTGCACACAGATTGACCTTTATAGTCACCCTATTCAAATTTTGGTGTGCTTACCACCACTACAAACACATCCGATCATATGCACCACACTAAAAGAAGATCAACTTGATGATCACCATAAGAATAACGACGATGATGAAGTCCTTGAGGCTACCATGTTGGACATGTTGTTGTTCTTCATAGCCAGCAATGTGCAGTTGTTGTTCTTCTGCCTTGGCAGCAACTTGCACATGTTGTTGTTCTTCGCGAGCTAGATTGTCCAGCTGATGTTCTCCTTGGTTGATGTTGTTGTCATGAATAAGGTAGTTGTTGTCATGAACAGAGTTGTTGTTGTTCTACTCAGCTATATACATGCGGTATGCTACAAATGCCTCTTCCACGGTATCGAACCCTTCATAACTGTTGTTGGAGTAACATGACACTTGATCCTGGAAGTGTCTCCATTTGGCGTACACCTCTGGTTTCTCGCATCTGAAGACCGCATAGAAGTTTCTCTACAAGGCAGGAGAGTAACATGTCAATGTATAACAACACAAGATCATCATATGCATCTACCATCCATAACAAGTTGATAACACAAAAGTACATACTAACAGGTGTGTGCATGATCATTTCCAAAAGGGGATCACAGATTCATCCTACACTACATGGTTTTAACCTACCACCACATCAAAAGAGGGTGTCATCCTACCACCGCAATCAGGTTTAGAACCACATGAGGGGTTAGTATATACCACCTCATCGAGCCATAGAAGTTTTTGGGTCCTAGATACTGCCAAAATGTACATCACAAATATCGTAAGTTCATCATCAGCACCACCACCGCCATCATCATGCACACCACCTCCAGGACCGTAGTAGTCGAAGCTCTAACCGAAGTACTTGTCCAGGAATGTCCTGACCCACAGGATCCTGTGCGCCTCACGCATGCCGATGAAACTGGTTCCCTACGCCTTGTTATCGACGAGGTGGCTAAGAACCGCCATGAGATGGCACTCCGCAAAGCCAACAATGTCCATCACTATTGCGTAGAGGGCAGGGTGCATGTCAGTGGGCTTGTTGTCCGTGATGGCCCGCGCAACATCCTTCATGGTGTCGGTCATGTTGTCGAAGGCGTGGATCTCATTGTCAGCAAGCACGACCCTCTTCCTCTTGCCATTAACAGCAACAATAGCTTTTGTAGATGCTATCGCAACAGCTTCTACAACTCGAGCATCGATCGACTTCTCTAAGGCATTAGGGTTCATGGTGTCGGACTCTTGGGTGTTGGGTCTTCAGGAGTGCCAAGGTGCTCGCCTGACCCCATGGCAAGAGAAGATGGTATACATCTATACATAGTTATAGATGGGCTTGTTGAGGTACTTTGCATCCTTTGGGTGCACCTACAAAGTTGCAATATAAGTGTGTTAGGGGTGAATGATAGTTTCAATGTTGTGTAGGAAGATACGGCGGCACTGATCATTGGTGCAAACCTGAACATGTCCCTGGAAGTGCTCAGTGGCAAGAAGAATGGTGAAGGTGGCCTCATCCCATTTCCCGCCGCTAAGGTCCCTTGGATTGATGGTTTGGATCCAACACACCCTCCACTTCCTCAGGTGGTTGTACACCTGAGTTCCTAAAATCTCAGTGCCGCAATGCTTGAACAAAGATTTGGCGCACGCATTGAGATGGATATCCTTGAACCACTTCTCGGTAGGGACATCTCTCTTCACTATCTCGCACATATTGTTCAGCACAAAGGTGGATATGTAAGGGAGCCATTTCATGGTCCCCTTCATCTGAGCCTTCTTGAGCTTTGTCGTGACCTTAGCCTCGATGGAGGTGACAAAGGCCTGTACAGAACTATTGGCAGACACGATGCCACTCCCTAGAGTGGGTGACATTAATGACACCACTTGGTTATGCATGAGAGGCTGGCTGTAATCCACAAAAGAGGGGATCTGGGAGTCCCCAATGGGGATCAAATCCTGGCTAAACTGGTCACAGAACAAGTCCTACAACGAGGATGAAAAAAATACATAAATGAATCAAGGTGTGAAGAAGATGGTGTTATAATGTAGGAAACTACCATATGCATCAATTTCATAACATGCTATTTTCTGTCTACAAGAGCAACTGAATGAATCCTCAGGACGAAATGAATGAGTCCCTAGTTGGTCTTCTACTACTCTACCTAGCTAACAATCATATCAATTTATCAACAATAATAGTTCATCTATAAGAGAAGATCCTACAAATCTGGCTCAAACCTACACATGCTATTTGCACAAAATTCTAACATGTACTTGAATGAAGCTACAAACTACAGCTCCTAACCCTAACAGCTCTACAGATCTAAGCTAACCATAGGTGGAAGTGGAGATTCTTACCGTTATCACAGGAGGTGGTCGCCGCAGCTCACCGGTAGAGGTGGTGGAGGAGGAGGAGGTGCCCTTCACGCTGTCATCATCGTCAACGCTTGTCGGAGAAGAGGGAAGTACTTACCTAGCGGGGATGGAGTGGTAATGGAGCCCGACCTTGCTCGATCTGGGGGGTGTTGTTTTCATGGTGAGCAGGAATGGTAGAAGTAGGGGAGAATTTTGGCGGGAGAGATTCTCTCACCTCCCGCCCACCTTTTCGCTGCATCCGAAAAGCTCCCGCCATCTCCGACATTGGCCAAGCTCGTGCGGGGGAGCGCGGCTTTTGCATCTGCTGGGCGCACGACGAAGGTGGCTCACTAGAAATGGCTGAATCGACCATAGTCATTGGGCCTGGATGTGGGCTACTTTAAAGTTCCCACTGGCGCAGCCCAGTGACCAATGCAGGCAATCGGCCCATTTTCTACTCCACCGGGCCTGTCCGGGGGTGATTGATACATTGCAAATGTATCTATAATTTTTCATGTTCCATGCTTGGTTTTATATACTTTCTTGTGTTTTGTCCATACTTTGGAGTACTTTTCATATGATTTCTTAGACTAACCTATTGACAAGAGCCATAGTGCCAGCTACCTGTTTTTTGCTGTTTTTGGTTCCAGGAAGTCAGAAAATGGATATTCTCGAAATGGGACGGGACAAAAGCCAAAGTTGGTATTTTACCAGAAGACATCTGGAGCCAGAATACGAGACGGAGAAGGGTTGGGGCCCGGCCACACCAATTGGCCGCGCGGCCAGGCCTGGCCCGCGCTAGGGGGTGGTCTAGCCGACCCCAGCATCCCCTCGGCCTCTCCTTCTGCCTATATATTGCCTCTGATACCAAAACCCTAAGGACCCGATCAAAAATCCACGAAAGAGTCTGTAGCCGCCGTCATCTCCATCCCTAGATCGGGATGGATCTGAAGCTCTTCTCGGCACCCTGCTGGAGAGGGGAATTCACCCTGGAGGCCTTCTTCATCACCATGCAAGCCTCCGGTGTGATGCGTGAGTAGTTCATCTCCGGACTACGGGTCCATGTAGTAGCTAGATGGCTGGTTCTCCTCCTTTGTGCTTTCATGTCTAGATCTTGTGAGCTCCGTTCATGATCAAGATCATCTATTTGTAATTCTGCATGTTGTGTTTGCGGGGATCCGATGGATATTGAGATGCTATTTCAGATTGATTATTGATTCTGTCATGTCTTTGTTATTTGTGATCTTGCATGCTTTCCATTGTTAGTAGCTATCTTGGCCAAGTAGATGCTAGCAACTCCAAGAGTTAGTATTTATGCTCGATAGTGGGTTCATGCCTCTAGTAATCTGGGGAAGTGACAGAAATCTCTAAGGTATTAGATGTGCTGTTTCTACTAGGGAGAAAACAACAATCCTTTGTTCATAGAACAATCATATTGTTTACTTTACTCGCAATTCGTAAAGCAATAATTTGTTGCTTGCAACTTAATACTAAAGGGGGTTCAGATGATAACCTGAAGGTGGATTATTAGTCATAGATGCAGTTGGATGGCAGTCTATGTATAATGTTGTAATGCCCAATCGAATCTCAAACGAGTCAAGATGATTAGTATATGCTTGTATGCTTTCTCGATGTTTGTCAATTGCCCCGCTGTAATTTCTTCACCGAGCATGTTATCTATCTTAAGGAGAGCCACATCTAGTAAACTATGGACCCCGGTCCTTTCTTTTACATACAATCTATAAACTGTTTACTGCTTTGTGCTTACTTTCTTCAAACTATTACTTCCTTCCATTCGATATGTTTAATCCTTTGTTTTCACTAAAACCGGTGAGATTGACAACCTCATCGCAAGTTGGGGACAGAGTTCTGTGGTTGTGTTGTGCATGTCTCCATGTTGCTGTTGGCACCCGTAGTACGCCCTGCCAACGTTTAGCTAGCTACACCTTTGGGGTGTTTCCTTGCTCCTACTGGATTGATAACCTTGGTTTTGTACTGAGGGAAAACTTGCTGTTGTGCTCATCATACCTTCCTCTTGGGGTTCCCCAACGAGCTCGATATATTTTGGATTATCATCAAGATTTTTCTGGCACCGTTGCCGGGGAGTCAAGGACACCTTCACAAGGGGAGTCCCTCATAACCAATCTCTTTACTTTGTTATTTTTGTTTTGCTTTGTTTGCTTGTTTTTTTATCAAAAACACAAAAAAAATTAGTTTTACTAGTTTGCTTTCTTATTTGAAAACACAAAAAAATGACTACTCTTGAAAACACTAAGTTGTGTGACTTCACTAGCACCAACAACAATGATTTTATGAGCACACCTATTGCTCCACCTATGCCTGAAGATACTTTCTTTGAGATAAAACCTGCTTTACTCAATCTTGTTATGAGAGAACAATTTTCTGGTATTGGTAATGAAGATGATGCTGCCCATCTAAATAACTTTGTTGAACTTTGTAAGATGCAAAAGCATAGGGATATAGATGGTGTTATTATTAAGCTGAAATTGTTTCCTTTCTCTTTGAGAGGAAAAGCTAAAGAATGGTTGAATTCCTTAACTAGGAATAGTATTAATTCTTGGACTAAATGCAAAGATGCTTTCATTGGAAAATACTATCCTCCTGCTAAGATTATATCTATGAGAAGTGAAATAATGAAGTTTAAACAATCTGATAATGAGCATGTTGCTCAAGCTTGGGAAAGAATGAAATCTTTGGTTAAGAATTGTCCCACTCATGGACTGACTGCTTGGATGATCATCCAAACTTTTTATGCAAGATTGAATTATTCTTCAAGGAACCTATTGGATTCTGCTGCTAGAGGTACCTTTATGACCATTACTTTGGGTGCTGCAACAAAGCTTCTGGATAATATGATGGTTAACTATTCTGAATGGCATACTGAGAGAGCTCCACAAGGTAAGAAGGTAAATTCTGTTGAGGAAACCTCCTCCTTGAGTGATAAGATTGATGTTATTATGTCTATGCTTGTTAATGGGAAAGCCCATATTGATCCAAATAATGTTCCTTTGGCTTCTTTGGTTGCTCAAGAAGAGCAAGTTGATGTGAACTTCATAAGAAATAACAATTTTGGCAATAATGCTTATAGGAATAATTTTGGTAACAACAATTATAAGCCATATCCTCCCAACAATGGTAATGCTTATGGAAATTCTTACAACAATAATAGGAGTGCTCCCTCTGAACTTGAAGTTATGCTTAAAGACTTTATTAGTAAACAAACTGCTTTCAATAAAACTATTGAGGAAAAACTCTCTAATGCTGAAATAAATATAGCATCTTTGGCTGAAGCTCAATCTTCTTTGAATAAAATGGTTGCTAAACCTGAAACTAATGATAATCCCTTTGCAGCTACAAATGCCATACAAGTTAGAATTGATGAAAATGTTAGACTATTAGCTGAATTACATGCTAAGTGAGAAAGAGAAGATGAAATTGCTAGAAACATTAGTGTTTCTACTATCACTACCACTAGTGTTAAGGGTAGTAACAGCTCTACTACTTTAGATGATAATTATGATTTTCATCTTGATGGTTGTAATATCTCTAAAGTTATTAAGTTCCTACAAAAGCTTGCTAAAAGTCCTAATGTTAGTGCTATGAACATGGCCTTTAGAAAACACATTTCTGATGCTCTCATAAAGATTAAAGAAGAAAAGATGAAACATAAAGCTTCTATTCCTATAAAATAAGAAGATGGTTGGGAACCCATCATTAATATGAAAGTGAATGATTTTGATTTCAAAGCTTTATGTGATCTTGATAGTAGTGTTTCTATTATGCCTAGAAGGATTTATGATATGCTTGATTTGCCTCCACTTGAAGATTGTTATTTGAATGTCCCACTTGATGATAATGCTAAAAAGAAACTCATGGGGACACTAGTAGAGAAAACCCTACCGCCAGCAAACAGAAAAGGCTCATCGTCGATTGCTTGATTGCTCATGGTGATAAGTCCTCATCATGGCGTTCGTAATTAAATCGGTGGTAGTGTGCATCTACCGCCATGAGCACCTCTAAACGCCTGAGTAGGTCGCATCGCCGCTCCTTTTTTCGCCGGTGGTAATATGCTCCAGTGTCGGCGAGCACCTACAAACGCCGGTGATAAGTACGCCTTCCCGGCGCCTCCAATATTCGCCGGTGGTAGTTTAGTACAGGCGAAAGTTTATTCGCCAGGGATAGAACATTATTTCGCCAGGGGTAACATTATCAGGAGTTAAAAAAGAAAATCAAAATACACACAGAATACACTGTAATATTGATAGAATACATAGGATAATAACAGAATACACACAGCAGATACATGAAATACACATATGTTCAAACCATGCATCAATAACATTCAAACAGTTCACACAAGTGTAGAAATTGACCATATATGACATAATATTACAAGTCTCCGGAGTTGCATGACACATTCAAACAGTTCATAGTTCACACAACAGATACTACTGGACTCCAACTAGCAAATAGACTAGAGAGGAAGCGGTGGCTGCGAGCATCATCACGACGAAGGGGGTCAACCAGCTCCTCCACATCTCCCTCCTCCGCCGTGCTAGAAACCTCGCGTAGCGAGTTTCCGCCTCCTACAAAGTGGCATAGCCCTTGTAACTATTCCCGCAGAAACGGTGGACCTGCCTCCTACAATCCTCCCAGTCGTTGTAGACTCCGGGAACCCTGCCCTCGTACACGACATACCACGGCATCTGCGCACACACACACAAGAAAGAAATGTTAGTGTTGTCAGCACATATTCATAATAGAGATATAACATATAGGTATGCAAAAAAGAAAAAGCATCGGATATAGCTAAGTAATTCTATGATTAACATTTGCATGGAAAGATAGGAATGCAAAAAGAAAAGCATAAAATAAACTAATCGTAATTCTATGACTAACATTTGCAGGAGACAAGTTTGTGACTCGATCCGGTTTTCTTCGGCTTCAGCGGGAAGGGATGGATGCCACCTAGCGTGGTGAATGTCCTCCCATCAGCGACCGCAGCTAAGCGGTACTCAATCTCTGCATTAGTTAGCGGGATACCGCTATAGTTGAACGTGGCACCTCTAGTCAAGACATCCCGCCTGAGTATCGTGCCAATCTCTCGCTGGATGGCACGGAACTTGGCTCTGATGTTTGCATCGGTCGTTTCTGTAATGTCTCGGCCCCTTTTCTCGAGACCAGATGGCATCAAGAGTTTCTCCTCATCCTTTGCGTACTCCCTCATCTGTAGGATGGCGAACCAGGGCTCCATCCCATTGTCAGTCGGCGATTGCCTAAGGCAGGGGAAATTGGTTACGTGGGAGTTCACATAGATGCCTTTGGATCTTTTCTCATACTTGAGTGGGCCAACCGCGGCTCTGAAACCGTTGAGGGATTTATCAAGAGTAGACTTGACGTCGGTGTAGTCTTTCTGCACATCTCTCCCGGAGTCGAGATAGATGAAATGGGAATAATACGGTTGAAAGGCGATGAGGACGCACCCATTCTCTCTGCACAAAACAGTTGGAATAAACCATCATCCTTGGCTATTAAGGAAATTCACGAAAGAATGTAATAGCGGGAAGTTTAGCGACCGACTACTTACTCGGGAAAGTATGGAAGGAGAAAGGAAGACTTGTCCTTATTCGCCACCAAGAAATCCGTGATATAATTCGCGACAAACGCTTGTTCCTTGTCGACGGTGCCTATAGTCATGTAGAAGGGGTCCATGATAGCGAGGTGCGGGGTCTTCTCCACAATGATATCGTGCGCCATTTTTAGCGATACCAGGCGGACCACGTTTCCATCGAGCCGTAACATGTGGAAGAGCTTGAAGATGTCTTCATACGTGATGAAGAACAACTCGTCGGGGGTGGTGGTGGCGAAGCCACAGTTAGTGGGCACCCTGACCATGAAGAGCGGGTACGAGGGATTTTTATCTTTGAGAAGCTGCTGCTCTAGATACCGAACAGTCTCATGCAGGCTACGCAGGTCCGGCGACATCGTCTTGACAATGTGGTCCGACAGGATCCGTTCACCAAGGGAATGCATCGTCCTGCACTTGGTTGGCAGCTTGTCGAGAACCACTTTCTTGCTTGCTGCAGCGTCTTTCCCATGCTTCGGCTTTCGCTTCCTGCCGCCCTTCTTATGGTACGGAGGGGTGCCGGTTTGTCTTATCACCTCCATGGCCGTTTCACGGAGTGTCCTCGGGGTAACCTTAGCATGCGGCGGAGCGGTGAAGGCGGTAGCGTCTTCCGGCTTAGGTGTTTCTTGAGAAGATAAGAGCTTCTTCTTCGTCATGGTATCACGGGCGGGTGCCTCGGAAGGAGCAACATCGATGGGAGCCTCCAAATCAGCAATGAACGAATCGATGGGAGCCTTATCGATGTCCACCGTGTTGTCATGCTCATGTGTCTCGGGCTCGGGAGGATCACCAGCAGGTGGAGGAGTGACCCTTTGGCTTGCCACCGCAGGCACAGATGCTGGAGTGACCCTTTCTTGGCTTGCCGCCACAGGCACAGACGCTGGATTGACCATTTCTTGGCTTGCCGCCGCAGGCACAGATGTTGGAGTGACCCTTTCTTCAGCGGTCTTCAGCCGAAGTAGGGATTTCGGCCCTAGAGGACATGATTCTTCAGTTGCCCGACCTTCAGCTCTTCTTCGGCACCCGGGGGTTGATGAGGAGGAACCAAGTGTGTGCATCCCGGGAACGACCGATCCACCTCAACCCGGTGCACGCTATCGTCCATAGGCTTGCAGTGGAACGTCTGGTGTGTTGGGTTCATGATGCGTCCCCTCGCAACATCCTTGAGCTTGTTGTCCACATACATGAGCATGGTGCAAGGAACACTTTGCTCCTGTGAAGAAACATGCATGTGTAGGTCAGAGAGGGGTGGCGACAAAGTAATTAACTTGCGTAGAGGCTTAATTAATTACCGTGAGAGTGTCGAGCTCGGCTCGCGTCGAGGGACCAGGGCAGGCATGCAAGTGACCAAGGGGCTGCTGGCTGCCCCCATGGCCGGCGAATCCTCCCTAGCACATGCATTGGCGCCGGCGGGTGGAGTCGCCAATATAGGCGCGTCTTGAGCCCGTGTAGCAGGAGGCCGCATATTGCCCGAGTTGTTGCCGTCTAGGCTGATCACCGGGAGTGGTCCCGTTTGGCAGTTGGCGAAGTAAGTGGAGATCGACGCCACCATTCTAGGAATGATCTCATTGAACCGGCTAGCCACCACGCCATCGACCTTGTTGACCACCTCTACCTGGACCCTGGTTTCTACCTCGGCTTGGAGGCGTTGGTCAAAGGTTGCTTCCAAGTTGGCCACCTTCTCCAATAGAGCCGCGTGCTCCCGTTCCTTCTTCGCCTGTAGCGAGTCCTTGGTGGTGGGCACATCCAAGCCATAATCGACATGCTGGCGACCTCCTCCGGCACCGGGGACACGGCCTCTTGCCGGCCTCTTCAACGGCGGCTGCTCCTTCACGATGTTCAAGCCCCTGATAAAAGGGTTGTCCCACGGGACTTTGCCCGTCGACGTCTGGGTCGACGCCTGGGACGAGGAGCCAGACTCGTTCGCTTCTTCCACGAACTGCAAGAAGTAGCATGAAGAATTTTAGATATGGAGTTGTGGTGAGTAGTATGAAACTAGTAAGCTGGTAAAATTGCTTACCACTGTGTTCTCAACTTGCACCACCTTCGGGTCGGTGACCAAGACAACACCCTCCACCATTGTAGGGCTTGTGACAAGTTTCCGGTCCATCTCTTTATGGTACCGGGACCTGAAAAATGCCCTAAAGAGCGGGTCCTTGTACTTGTCCCAAGGGTTCTCGATGCCCTTCTCTGCATAGGTCTGGTCCTCCTTCTGCCACTTGTCCGCCTTGCCGTCGTAGCCATGGCAACCGAGACGGTGGTGACCGATGTTCTTCTCCGCCAGCTCCTTTCCCCAGGCCGACTGATCCTTGGTGTAGGCTAGGTCCTCGTTTTCCAGGAAGCGCGTGTAGTCTTCAGGCGTAAGCCGCGGGAAGTGGCGCTTGATCTCTTCCCATGGCTTGTCATCAGCAATCATCCCCCTTAGCATGGTTTTATAACCGCTGAGGTTCCTGGTGAACCTGCCGAGGGCGAACTTGTTCACGATGTTCTCCTTGGGATCCAGGCTCGTGAAGCCCTCGGGGAACTGGTACCGCGCGTGCAGCCGCAAGAAGAGTTGGTCCTACAGATGCTTCTTCTTCTTCGTTCGAAGTTTCGTCTCGTTGACAATGACGACGTCCCGAAGGATAGCTCCCAGCTGGAGGCCGTACCCCCTCGCGAGATGCTTCGGCTCCGTAGGGATACCGGTCTTGGGGTCCACCGCTGTGAATGTCTCCTTCGTGGCGCCGACCGTGTTCGGTCGCCGCTTCTTCTGTTCCCTCTTGGCCTCGGTCGTTGTCTCCGAGCCACCCCCAGCGGCACCACTGTCGGTGGTCTCGTCGCCCCTCTCGTGACTTCCATCAAGGCCATCATCGACGCCCATCTCCTCACCGCCATCATCGGTGGTCTCGTCGTCTTCTTCGCCCCCTACCTCCTCCAGCTCTATGTCCTCGGACATGAGCCTGTAGTGCTCATCTAAGTCTCACCGGCTCCGATCGTCTTCGTTGCGGTTTCCAGAAGACGACATGGCTATACCAAGCACTACACAAGCAAAAAGAAAGGATTTTAGATACGCAAATTCACGGCGAAAATCCGGCATGACCTTTGCTAAAAATGGTCGTGCCTGAGTGCCAAAAATTCGCCGGAACGGAAGTTAATCGACATTTCGGCGAAACATTGGCACTCAATGTACCTGCACAACATTCACAGCTGCAGCAACACAGCTACAACCACCATATTTGGCACAAAAACAGGGGCAGCCATAGCTAAACCACCATAATTCAACCACCATGCACCAAAACAAGGGGCAGTCGTAGCTAAACCACCATAATTCAACCACCGTGCCCCAAAACAAAGGGCAGTCGTAGCTAAACCACCATAATTCAGCCACCATGCACCAAAACAGGGCAGCCGTAGCTTAAGCCACCAGAATCCATCTCACAACATCACCAAATAAAAAGGTGCTCACCGAGGGTGCCGAGCACCTAGAGCGTAGGCTTGACGTAGCGCGCGGTCGCGGACGAAGTGGACGTGGCGGTGCTCGGGCCTCCTCCTCCACGTTCTTCTGCAAAAAGATGAATCTAGTAAGTGATTGTTATGTAGTGGCACTAATGGAATCATCCTAGGATGGACCAACTTATTCTAGGAACCAAAGTGATTGATATGTAGTGGCACTATAGTTTTATTCAGCACTCATGCGTTACACAACAATATACCCCCTATGATTAGTAACTCATCTGCACCAGAGTACTAGATTTCAAGTTAAAATAAAAGAAAATAAAAAATCAAGCTGGTGAATTTATTTATTTTGCAGATTCTTTGGTAGTTTTAGCCAGATAATGTATTGCGCGCACCAGGCTCCTAGACATGAGCAAACTGTGGATCATTCAAATTCAGAAGTTCAGAAGAGAATCATCAGTAGCAACGAGACTATAAAATGTGTTAACTGGTAACTGAGACCGCCAACACGAATCAAGCACGGTAACCGGTTTGTTTTGCAATCTTAAAAATGAGGCGCACCCTTGATTTGATGCCACCTGACAGGTTCAGAATGATTTCACACAACCTGCTCTGTTCTGCGGCATGGAACTGGGGTTTTCAGGTAGGAGTTCTTTTGCAACAGATTTGTATGAAAGCCCGCCTTACCCTTCTACTACTACTCGACCTGTTTGATTAGAGTTCAGACGAACCTTTTTGTTCAGACTCCAGTTGTGGATTATGTTGGTGGGTCTTCTTACATGCATGTTTGATGCTTCTCTTGCTTAATGAGGATCAATGTGCAGTAGTGGCTAATGGCAAGACAGACATGTAAGCGCGTTCTTCTAGGGTTTCATATTTCTGAACCACATACCCAAACAGAAACATGGAAAGGCTACTAGGGTTAGGTAGTGGAGGGCAAGGGGAGAGAGGAAGGGAGGGGAGAGGGGGGGTGGGACTCACCTCGCTGACGGCGGACGGCGGATGACTCGGCGACGGCAGGCGGGCGGCAAATCGACGGGCAGGATGACTTTAAGGGCACCGTGTACTCCTCGACGGCGGACTTGCAGTGGAGAGGCTAGGGTTAGCTAGTGGAGGGCGAGGGAGAGAGAGGAAGGGAGGGGAGAGGGGGCCGGGTGGGACTAACCTCGCTGACGGCGGACGGCGGCAGATCGACGGGGTCGACGACGGGCTGGCGCTCGAGGCAGAGTGTGGTGGGGATCGATCTATCCTCAGAGTGTGGTGACGACACACCCTTATCCCGCGGGTGGGACCCACAGTCAGAGTACCCCCGTCGTATGAGCGTAATCGCCGGTGATAACCTTAGGGTCACTGGCAGGTGGGGCCAGCGCGTTGTACCCCCGGCGTATGTCCCAAATTTGCCGGGGGTAAGTTTTTTTTAGGCAAAATAACACATATAACCTTAGGGTCACTGGCAGGTGGGGCCAGTGCCTGGTACCCCGGCGTATGGCCCAAATTCGTCGGTGGTAAGTTTTTTTTAGGCAAGTTAACGCACATTAAATGATAACTAGGGATGTAATCGGATCGGACCACCGGAGGCAAACACACATAAAATGATAGCAATTCCGTCGCAGGCAAACACACATAAAATGATGGCTAGGTTATATTAGTTGCAATTCCATTGCCATCTCCGTAGGAGTTTAATGAGTATGTAGTACACACTTATACATAAAATCCTTAATAAGAGATACACATAAAATAATGAGTGTTAATTTCTCGACCACACCAATCTTATTGTTTCTTCTTCGCACTCTGCTTCTTCTTCTTGCCCTTCCGCTTGGTCCTTTTTGACTTGACCCTGCCAGTCTCATCATCGTGACTCCTTGTGTACGGAGGAGTTGTTGTAGCTGACGACCTAGGTAGCATGGTCCTTCTTCTTCTTTTTGTGTATGCTGCATCATCTTCATCGGGTTCTTCCATCATCAGGTGATCGACGAGTCCGTCGAAGTCTTTCTCGTCAGCGACTCCATCCATTCCGACGAGGGCCCTTTTGCCTCTCCTCACGACGACACGGCTAGGCCTTGATGGGTCGGTAATGAAGAAGCATTGCTCGACGTGCTTAGCCAGTACCCATGGCTCATTTTGCGTGGTGGGTTTCTTGGTCTTGGATTTGTTGGGAAAACGCATGGTGGTGAAATACTCGTCTTCTTTTCTGACATCTGTAGCCCATGTGACACGGAACATCGGTAGCTTCTCCCCGACATAGTCGAGCTCCCAAATTTCCTCGATCCTTCCATAGCATCTTTTCTTCTCTTCACTCGTGTAAGATTCCATCGTCACACCTGAGTTCTGATAGTCGCTTCTTTTGTCTCTCTCCTCCGTGTAGAATGTGTAACCGCTGATGTCGTATGCTTGATAAGTCATGAGATTTGGTGTGGGCCCGTAAGACAAGGCCACTGTGATTCTGTCTGCGACGCTTGTCATTGGCAGGGGATTGGCATCAATCTGGTCTTTGAACCTGTGCGCTCTAAATACCTCTTCTTCCGCCATTGGCATGTTAGCATTGTTCTCGATCATGGTTTTGTGTTTTTCTACCCAAGGCGTGACATCGTCCATGTGCTGTAGAGCTACTAAGTGGGCCCTGTCAAAGTCGGCTCTCCTATCAGACTGATCCACGTCCATTTCCTTCTTGCCGGTGCGGTGGCCTACTCCCTCAAACCTGCTGAGGTGCTTGTTCATGGGCAAACCAATCGGACGTGGGTTTTCCTCATTTAGATAATTCTTGCAGAAAGAGACGCACTCCTCGGTGAGAAAGCCCTGGACGATGCTTCCATCCGGATGTGCCTTGTTATGGACATATCCTTTGATGATCCCGTTCATTCTTTCTAACACCATCATGTTGTGAAGGAACGGAGGCCCGAGATCCTCGATATCGTCCACTATATGCAGCAGCAGGTGGACCATGATGTCGAAGAATGCGGGCGGGAAGTACATCTCCATCTTAGATATGATGGTGACTATCTCTTCATGTAGCCTCCCGAGTTTCTTGACGGTTATCGACTTCCGAGTGATGACGTCGAAGAAGTTACAGAGGCTAGTCAGCGTTGCACGGACGTGTGGTTCCATGATCCCTCGAATTGCAACCAGAAGTATCTACGTCATCATGATGTGACAGTCATGAGACTTCATCCCGCTAAAGATTCCTTTCATCGGGTCTAGCCATCTATGTATCAGCCCCGCGTAGCCTGAGGGATACTTGGTTCCGAGGAGGCAACCGATCATCTGTTCGAGCTCGTTAGGATATAGAGTGAAGCAGGAGGGACGCGGGGTTTCACTCTTCTTTGCCCTTTTTCCCTTAGGATCTTCTGTCTCCTCCTCAACCGGCTGCTTCCCTGCCCTTTTGCGCTTGCGATCGTTTATCTCCTCCTCAACCCTACAAGAAGACAGGGGGTGAAGCTCTTCTCTGATATTCAGGGCCTTCAGGTCGTGTCTTGCTTTCAGCCCGTCTTTGGTCCTATCCAGCATGTTGAGCAGAGTGCCAAGCAAGCTTCCGCACACGTTCTTCATGATATGCATGACATCAAGGCTATGAGGCGTACCGAGGATCTTCCAGTACGGCAAGTCCCAAAACACGGACCTCCTTTTCCATACCCCCATGAGCGGGTCGTGTTCCTTTTCCTTCTTCTTATCTCCTCGCTTCCGCTTATGCTTCTTTATCTTACCCGGCGGAGGGCAGTGTTTCCAGCTTTTCAACAAAGCATCGATCTCCTCGCCGCTGCGCTTACACGGAGGTACTTCGAGCTCATCCTTGCCGTTGAACAGATCTCCACGCTTCCTCCACGGGTCATTCTAAGGTAGCCACATCCGAGTCCTCATGTAGACGGTTTTCAAAGACCCAGGATCCTTACCCAACTGAAGAAACGACGTCCTTTCCATGCACCTCACACAAGCCTTGTGTCCGTGGCACACCTGGCACGCGATATATCCGTATCCGAGATAGTCCTGCACCCTCGTGATCAGCGCTGCTTTCAGACGGAAAGGTTGTTGGAGGTGAGCGTCCCATGTTTCTACCCCTTCGTCCCACAAGATGGCTAGCTCCTCCTTCAATAGCTCAAGATACAAGTTGATATCGCTCCCTGGCTGCGTCGGCCCTTGGATTAGCATGCTCATGTGTATGTACTTCTTCTTCAGGCATAGCCATGGGGGGGAGGTTGTACATCCATACAAACACGGGCCAGGTGCTGTGCTTGCTGCTCTGGTTCCCGAACGGATTGAGTCCGTCGGTGCTTGCACCCAGTCTGATGTTCCTTGGTTCTTTCCCGAAATCTTCGTACTCATCGTCTAATGCTTTCCACTGGCTTGCATCCGAAGGGTGCGTCAGCACTGGGTTTTCAACCCGCATTGGATCCTTCATCACCGCCTCCTTCCTTTCCACGTGCCAGCGCATGAGCTTTGCTTCCTTGGGGTCCGCAAAGTACCGCTGGAGACGGGGCCTGAGCGGGAAGTACCACACAACTTTTCAAGGAGCTTTTCTCGTCCCTCTCTTGTATCGAGGCTCGCCACACCTTGGGCACACGGTCAAGTCCTTGTGCTCGTTCCAATACATCACGCAATCACTGATACAGGCGTGGTATTTTTTGTGCGATAAATCGAGAGGGCACACCACTTTCTTGGCCTCCTGTAGGCTACCTGCCAACGTGTTATCTTTAGGTAAGTGCTTCTTCAAGTATCGGAAGAGATCGTCTGTGCTTGCGTCGTTCCATCCGTATTTTGCCTTCATCTCTAAAAGATCGAGAGTTACTCTCAACCGGGTCTCCTCCGGCCCACGACCTGCGTCGTACAACGGAGTTCTCGAGTCTATCTCTTGTTGATCCAGCTTAGACTTCTGTCTACCGGTGAATCTAGGGTCGGTCGATGCGTTGCCAATAAGAATTTCCTGAAGATGAGGGTCGTGCACGGCCGCGGTTAGCGGGGTATTACTACTCCTGTCCTCATCGTCCGCATGTTCTTCTTCTTCCCGACCTTGTTCATCACCGTCATCGTCGTGTGCGACATCCCGTTCTTCTCCCTCCTCATCCTCTTCATTTTTGTTTTGAACGTCGTCCTCTTCCTCATGGTCATCTTCATCATCCATCCACTGAGTGTAGGCCTCCATGAAACTATACCTGAGCAGGTGATCATTCACCGTGTGTGATAAGGGGTCAAACAATGACGATAGTTTGCATTTTTGACACAGACATTTTATTTCCATGCGGTTATTTTGATACATGTCGGTAGTCGCGCGTTCCACGTATCTATCCACGTCGCTTTCCTTCATCTCGATTACCATCGTCGCCTGCACGATAAGAGAATAGATTAGAACCGTCGGCTCGGCTTTCACGGAAAAATTCGGCATGACCTTTGCTAAAAATGGTCTCGCCAAAGTGCCAGAAATTCGCCGGAACGGAAGTTAATCGACATTCCGGCAAAACATTGGCAACTAATTGTACATGCATATTCCACTAGCAAAACAACACAAAAAAGGTCCACATATGCGTGCAACCACTTTTCACCATCACAAGTGACATCACCATAGTGACTTGTAGCCAACTCATGCACACATTCCACCACATTATACCTATTAATTGACGCGAGGTTAAGAGCACCGGAGAGACGCCAAACATCGACCGAAGAGAGTGTGTGTGTGTTGTCGAGACCTTATGATCGAGATCTAGATCTACCAATAGAGAGAAGTGGAAAAGGTGGTGGATAGAGATCTAGATCTAGATCTTGCTAGGTAGATCTAGTAATGCATGCGAGGGGAGCGACATCTCCTCAAATATATCAAACTTGGTTGGTTGAATTAGCTAAAATGGGTGGGGAGAAGTGGGGGAATGAGCTAGCAAAGCTTGGGGTTGAGTTTCCATGAAAAGTGAGCTAGTGGTGAGTGAGTATGTGTTGGTAGGTGGCTGGTTCGAGCTGGTAATAAATCCCAGGTTACCACTGGCGGAAACAGCAAAGGCGCCGATGGTAATAGCATGGCCCAGTGGCCCACCCAGAGGCAAACACATCATCCCCGGCGAGCTTATAAGAATTCGCCGGTGGTATGTGCACCTATCCCCGGTGCGCACAGGCTGTTTCGCCAGCGGTAAGTGGCGGCCCATCCGGGGGGGACGCAGCCCACTCTATACCTAGCGTGCACGCAACGAGTTCGCCGGCGGTACGTGTCGTAGCCCCCGCGTGACAAGTGTGTTTCGCCGGTGGTAATAGTACGCAGGTCTGGAATCCCTTACCGCCGGCGAGCACGTTCCCACTTCGCCGGCGGTTAGGGGTCCTGCTATAAGCTTTTATCTAGTAGTGGGAGTATTAATGATGTTCTTATTATGGTTAACAATGCCTATGTCCCCGTTGATTTCTATGTTTTGGATGTTGAATACAATGCTTCTTGTCCTATTAATTTGGGAAGACCTTTTCTTAGAACTGTTGGTGCCATTATTGATATGAAAGAAGGCACCATTAAATATCAACTCCCACTCAAGAAAGGTATAGAACACTTCCCTAAGAAGAGAGAGAAGATTTCTTTTGCCTCTCATATGAAAACAAAATTTGCTCTTAATGCTTCTTCATTTGAGAACACTTGATTCTTTTTCTTCCTTCTTATGCCTAACTTATAGGCGTTCAAGAAAAGTACTTATTGGGAGATAACCCAAAAGTTTTAGATGAGTCTTGGAAGTTATTACTTCAGTAATAACCGCTCCTTATCCTTTTTATTTTCTTTTTGTGCCAAGAGTAACCTCTAATAAGAGAGAAGTAATGATTGAGAAAGTTGTTGTCCCGAAACAGATTTATGTGCTTCACCGTAAAAATTCGTGTAAAATTTCTGTACGTCCTTTTGAGGCGTAAATTTTTGTGCTTCTGCCCCAGGTTGTTATCTAACTTTCGTTAGTTCAACACTTTTTGATTTGAGCAACATAAGGTCTTCGAAAAAATTGTCTTTACCTGCTAGTCTGTTTTGACAGATATCTGCCATTTTCTGCATTTGCTTCTTGTTGGTTCCTTTTTGAGTTCTTTTGGGGAATTGAGCTTTTTGAGGGAAGTGCTACAGTAGCTAGAGTTTTAATGGAAGTTTTATTGGTGTTAGAACTGAATCTAAAGACTTATTATCTTGAGTGCACTAATGTTTCTAATAAAGATTGTGTGAAGTTTTGTATGAAGGAAAAATTTCAGGTGTATGGAAGGAATGAGTAATGAGATGAAGGATGGACTAAAGCTCAAGCTTGGGGATTCCACGCGTGTCACCCCAAGAAATATCCAAGAAGTAGAAGCGTCAAAGCTTGGGAATGCCCAAGGCATCCCCCTCTTCATCATTAAAAATCCCAGGTTTCTTCCAAACGCTTCATTTTTATTGTTTTATGCACGGTTGTATTGTTCTTGGAGCGTCTTATTTTTTGTTTTTATTTTGGTTTTTCGTTTGCTTGGTTTGCTTAGTTTGCTGAATAAATTGGTTGGACCCCCTCTTTCATGCATTGGTTTTCAAATAGTTTGGTTTGGTTTGGAAAAGAGTAGGAAAGTTCATGCTTAAGTGGTAAAGAGAGCTTGTTTTTGACTGTGGCCTATGCTTTGTCATGCCATGCTTGATATTGTTTTGGATTTATGCTTAGTATTCTTTGTTGTAGCATGACTTGTTATAAACAATTGATATTGCTTAATGTGCCTTAGAAGAATCATGCGTTGTTTTAGCATATTAAAGCATAGTATAGTGGTATTCTCCTTTGATGCTTTATTTGGGTTGACTTGGCGCATGCTCACACCATGTTATGACTATCTCAAGTCACCATAGCCTTTATGATCCTTTAGTTTTCAACTTGTAGTATCACTTTATGCTTTGATCAATGATGTTTTGTCGCTCTGCATGATTATGGCCATTATTGCTCTCTTAGTTTGTCGCTCCCAGTCTTTTGCTAGCCTCCACAACCAAGTATGAGTTCCACTCATGCATCCAACTCCCTAAACCAAGTTATTCCAAAGAGTCCACCATACCTACCTATTAGCATATGCTATTCCAAGTATATTCATGCTTTTGCTTACCTTCCAAATTAAACTTGTTATGAGAAAACTAGTGATTAAAGCTCTCACGAACTTGATGGCACACTTTACTTTTTGCATTTAATAAACTTGAACCATTGGGTCCTTCTTTGTTGCGTATATGCTTGCCCTTTATAAGTTGAAGTTAGCAAAACCATGTATCATGGGGAACGCTTTCAACATTGCACTTGTACTTTGTACCCCGTCGATATCATGTTCTTTTGCTTATGGATCCCGGCGGTGTGAAATAAAAGTGGAACTTGTAAGATCATGGAGTTTGTATGTGTGTTAGAGAAATGCCTGGGCCGCTAACCTAAGCCATGCCTAATCATGGCGGAAACTTGCAGCATCACCATAATGAGCACTCTATGAAGCATCCTCAATAAAACCTATGCAAATAGCAAATAAAAAGATCGTTGAAATGCTCATTGTCTGCTTGCCTTGTCATTTTGATTATGGGATAGTTCCTGTATCATGTGCAAGGGGTACCCCGTTGGCGGTTCTTTATGATACATATGTACTTACAATGACAAGAGCTTACTTGTGACTAAAGTTGAGTAGCATGAGGTTCGGTCTTCGTAAGTAAGGGGCATGAGATTTTGGTTTATAACTTGTCAAGCATATCCTCTTAGTTGTGTCACTTTAACCTTAATCACCTTCAAGATGCTTATGATAGGGGCAATGAGAGCTAAAAGGTATAAGTACCATAATTTTGGAAGCTCTTTATGAAACTTGAATCTCTGCTTCCTTCTATGAAGGCCTTTCTTCCACCATTATATTGAGTCTCCACCTTCTTACTTTATGCACCTACTTTCAGAGCATAGTGGCCATTCTTAGTTCTATGTGCATTGTCCCAGGACTAGTTGATTGATGCATACCTTGATATTGCTTGCTTTAAACTATTTGTATCTAGTCACTCTTATGAACTTTGAAGGTGTCCTATGCATTTATATTTGCTACTCTATGAGGGACAACCTGAATACTATTATGCTATGTTTTCTTTATGTGAAACAAACAAATATCTTGAAAAGCATTGTTATTCATGAATCTTTTGTTTGTGCCTTTTCATGTTGCATCATAGTTTCTTGTCCTATTACTAGAACTTTGTCTTTCATGTTATGATTGAAGCACTATGATCCCGGCTTTGAATGTTTTACAAATACTTTGATCAAGTTTATGATGGTGCATGTCACCTCAAAAATTATTCTTTCTTTTTATCACTTACCTACTCGAGGACGAGAAGGAGTTAAGCTTGGGGATGTTGATACATTGCAAATGTATTTATAAGTTTTGATGTTCCATGCTTGGTTTTATCTACTTTCTTGTGTTTTGTCCATACTTTGGAGTACTTTTCATATGATTTCTTGGACTAACATATTGACAAGAGCCACGATTACTGTGTTTTTGCTGTTTTTGGTTCCAGGAAGTCAGAAAATGAATATTCTCGGAATGGGATGGGACAAAAGCCAAAGTTGCTATTTTACCGGAAGACATCTAGAGCCAGAATACGAGACGGAGAAGGGCTGGGGCCCGGCCACACCACCTGGCCGCACGACCAGGCCTAGCCCGCACCAGGGGGTGGTCTAGCCGACCCCAGCACCCCCTCGGCCTCTCCTTCCGCCTATATATTGCCTCCGATACCAAAACCCTAAGGACCCGATCAAAAATCCACGAAAGAGTATGTAGCCGCCGTCATCTCCATCCCTAGATTGGGAGAGATCTGAAGCTCTTTGATGACCCACAAGTATAGGGGGTGTATCGCAGTATTTTCGAGGGAAGTGAAACCCAATTTATTGATTCGACACAAGGGGAGACAAAGAATATTTATAAGCCTTAACAACTGAGTTGTCAATTCAGCTGCACCTGGAAACAATCTTGCTCACAGCAGTTTATCAAGAGTACAGTTTGTAGTAGGAATAGCAAAGTAACAGTAGTAAAGCAAAAGCGGTAGTAACAAAAGCGATAATTGGGATTCGAGTGCAGTAGGCATAGGGATGGATGGACGGGCGTTGCATGGACAAGACAATTCACATAGCAATCAGAACATAGGACAATTGCAGATAAATAAGATAAAGCATCCAAGTACTAGATAATCCTAGGCATGTGTTCCATATATAGTCATAGTGCTCGCAATGAGAACTTGCACAACATCTTTTGTCCTGCCAGCCCGTTTGCAGCGGGGCCTCTAGGGAACTACTGGCAATTAAGGTGCTCCTTTTAATAGAGCACCGGAGCAAAGCATTAACACTCCGTGAACACATGTGATCCTCACATCAAAGCCTTTCCCTTCCGGTTATGCCGATTTCTATCACTTCGGGGCCATAGGTTCCGGACAACCACATGTGTATACAACTTGCAGATAAGACCATAAACAATACTATCATAATGAATCAATAACATGTTCAGATCTGAAATCATGGCACTCGGGCCCTAGTGACAAGCATTAAGCACAACAAGGTTGCAACAAAGTCATAAAGCACTAATAAAAGATACTAGGCACCATGCCCTAACAATCTGATGTCATTACATGAACGATCTCATCCAATCCCTACCATCCCCATAGCCTATAGCGGGGGATTACTCACTCATAGATGGGGGAAACATGGATGGTCGATGAAGATGATGGTGGAGATCGATGGAGATGGCTCCGGGGGCACTTACCCGTCCCGGCAGGGTGCCGGAACAGAGACTTTCTGTCCCTCGAATCTCCCCTTCGGTGGCGGTGGCGCAGCGGAACTTTTCATGGAAAAACTTCGAACCCCCCGAAGTTTTTAGGTCAGAAGGCTTCTTATAGGCGAAGAGGGAGACCGAGAGGGTGCCTGGGGCCACCACACCATGCCCTGGCGCGTCTAGGCCCAGCCCACGCCTGGGGGTGGTGTGGCCAGCCCCTGGCCCTCCTCCGTCTCGTATTCTGGCTCCTGGAGTCTTCTGGAAAAATAGGCACTTTGGCTTTTGTCCCATCCAATTCCGAGAATATTCATTTTCTGACTTTCCTGGAACCAAAAACAGCAGAAAAGCAGGCACTGTGGCTCTTGTTAATAGGTTAGTCCAAGAAATCATATGAAAAGTACTCCAAAGTATGGACAAAACACAAGAAAGTAGATAAAACCAAGCATGGAACATCAAAACTTATAAATACATTTGCAATGTATCAACATCCCCAAGCTTAACTCCTTCTCGTCCTCGAGTAGGTAAGTGATAAAAAGAAAGAATAATTTTTGAGGTGACATGCACCATCATAAACTTGATCAAAGTATTTGTAAAACATTCAAAGCCGGGATCATAGTGCTTCAATCATAACATGAAAGACAAAGTTCTAGTAATAGGACAAGAAACTATGATGCAACATGAAAAGGCACAAACAAAAGATTCATGAATAACAATGCTTTTCAAGATATTTGGCCACTAGAAGCGCAACTGCCCCAAATATCTGGCAGACAAGAAGGCTGGCAAGATGAACACAGGTATATTTGATATACATGTTACTGATGTGTACTTGACTAATACTCGCAGTAGCACCTGGGTATTTGATACTGGATCGGTTGCTAATATATGTAACTCAAATTAGGGGTTGCGGAACAAGCGACAACTAGCAAGGGATGAGGCCACGATGCGTGTTAGCAATGGATCAAAAGTTTATGTGATCGCCGTCAGAACACTGCCTCTCCATTTACCACCTGGACTAGTTTTAAACCTAAATAATTGTTATTTGGTGCTTGCGCTGAGGATGAACATTGTATCCATATCGTGTTTGTTGCAAAGATGTTATTCCTTTAAATCTGAAAACAATGGTTGTTCGATTTATATGAATAATATCTTTTATGGGCATGCACATGTGATGAATGGTTTATTTACTTTTAATCTCGATAGTAATGATACACATAATGCTGATGGCGACAAAGTTAATCTTTGGCGATTTAAATGAGCATAACAAATTAAAAATAAATAAATAAAATGAAAAACCTGCACACATAGTCTTCTTATGTCATATACTAACGATTCAAGTTGATAAAGAAGGTTTACATACATTCAAACGAAAAATTCATGAATACATGATAAACAAGGTCTACATTCATGAATACATGAAATTTTCATTTGAATGTATATAGACCGTGTTTACCAACATGAATCGCTAGTATAAGACATAAGAAGACTATGTGTGCAGGTTTTTCATTTTTTGATTTTTTTTCAATTTGTTTTGCTCATTTAAACTGGCTAATTAGCGTCGCCATAGCAGCTCGCCCGAAATAGTGGCAAAACTGAGCACCATTCTGCGCTAGTGGCAAAATTGAGCATATGGCAGCCTCTAGTGGCAAACAAATAATTAACCCCTTTTTAGAATCACTTGATTTTGTATCATTTGATACATGTGAGCCATGCCTTATGGGAAAAATGACTAGAACCCCGTTTTCCAGTACAATGGAACAAACGATAGATTTACTAGAAATCATACATACTGATGTATGTGGTCCAATGAGTGTGTCGGCGCGAGGTGCATATCGTTATTTTGTTACTTTCACGGATAATTTGAGTAGATATGGATATATCTATTTGATGAAACACAAATCTAAAACCTTTGAAAAGTTCAAAGAATTTCAGAGTGAAGTGGAAAATCATCATAATAGAAAGATTTCTACGGTCTAATCATGGAGGTAAATATCTAAGTTACGAGCTTGGCACACACATGAGAGAGTGTGGAATAGTTTCACAACTATGCCTGCCGGAACACCAAAACGTAAAGGTTTATCGGAGCATCATAATCGTACCTTATTAGATATGGTTCGATCTATGATGTCTCTAACTGACTTTCCACTTTCATTTTGGGGTTATGCACTAGAAACCATTGCATTCACTTTAAATAGGGCACTGTCTAAATCCGTTGAAATACATCGTATGAATTATGGTTTGAAAACAAACCAAAGCTGCCATTTCTAAAAGTTTGGGAATGCGATGTTTATGTGAAGAAACTTCAACCTGATAAACTCGAACCCAAAGCAGAAAAATGCATCTTCATAGGATACCCTAAAGAAACAATTGGGTATTCCTTCTATCACAGATCCGAGGGTAAGGTTTTCGTTGCCAAGAATGGATCCTTTCTAGAGAGTGAGTTTCTCATGAAAGGTGTGAGTAGTCGGAAGGTAGAACTCGAAGAGGTTATTGAACCTTCTCTTCATGAAATGGAGAGTGGCACAGCGCCGGAACTTATTCCGGAGTTGACTTCATAGAATGAAGTAGGAACTAATGATAAAGATCACGAAACTCCGAAAGAGGACACTACCAAACCTCGCAGGTAGAGCAGGACACATGCAGCTCCTGAACTATATGGAAATCATGTCATGAATTTCACGACAGATGGAAATGATGACCCTGCGATGTTTGAATAAGTGATGATGAGCCCAGATTCCAATCCGAGATGGAATCCATGTGCGAAAACCAGGTTTGGACCTTGGTGGACTTACCTCGCGATGAAGGGCCATTGAGAATAAATGGATTTTCAAAAGGAAAACTGACGTTGATGGTAATGTGACCATCTATAAAGCTCGACTTGTCGCAAAAGAGTTTCGAAAAATTTAAGGAGTTTACTATGATGAGACTTTCTCTACCGTAGCGATGCTAAAGTCGATTAGGATTATGTTAGCAATTACTGCATTTTTCGACTATAAAATTTGGCAGATGGATGTCAAAATCGGGTTTCTCAATGGTGATGACCCACAAGTATAGGGGGTGTATCGCAGTATTTTCGAGGGAAGTGAAATCCAATTTATTGATTCGACACAAGGGGAGCCAAAGAATACTTATCAGTCTTAACAACTGAGTTGTCAATTCAGCTGCACCTGGAAACAATCTTGCTCACAGCAGCTTTATCAAGAGTAAGTTTTGTAGTAGGAATAGCAAAGTATCAGCAGTAGTAAAGTAAAGACAATAGTAACAAAAGCAGTAAACAGTGGGATTCGAGTGCGGTAGGCATAGGGATGGATGGACGGGCATTGCATGGACAAGACAATCCACATAGCAATCAGAACATAGGGCAATTGCAGATAAATAAGATAAAGCATCCAAGTACTAGACAATCCTAGGCATGTGTTCCATATATAGTCATACGTGCTCGCAATGAGAACTTGCACAACATCTTTTGTCCCGCTAGCCCGCTTTGCGCTGGGCCTCTAGGGAACTACTGGCAATTAAGGTGCTCCTTTTAATAAAGCACCGGAGCAAAGCATTAACACTCCATGAACACATGTGATCCTCACATCAAAGACTTTCTCTTCCGGCTACCCTGATTTCTGTCACTTTGGGACCATAGGTTCCAGACAACGACGTGTGTATACAACTTGTAGATAAGACCCAAAACAATACTATCATGGTGAATCAATGATAAGTTCAGATCTGAAATCATGGCACTCGGGCCCTAGTGACAAGCATTAAGCACAACAAGGTTGCAACAAAGTCATAAAGCACTAATAGAGATACTAGGCACTATGCCCTAACAATCTGATGCCATTACATGAACGATCTCATCCAATCCCTACCATCCCCATAGCCTACAGCGGGGATTACTCACTCATAGATGGGGGAAACATGGATGGTCGATGGAGAAGCGATGGTGATGATGATGGCGATGATCTCCTCCAATTCCCGTCCGGCAGGTGCCGTAACGAGTTTCGGTGCAAGCTTTCGTGGAATCTGGTGGTGGCGGCGGAGAGGAACTCCTTCTAGAAAAATGTCAAACCCCCTGAAGTTTTTAGGTCAGAAGGCTCCTTATAGGCGAAGAGAGAGGCCGAGGGGGTGCCTGGGGGGCCCACACCACCACCTGGCGCGGCCTGGCCTGGCCCGCGCCAGCAGGTGGTGTGGCCACCCCAGGGCTCTTCTCAGTCTCGTATTCTGGCTCCTGGAGTCTTCGGGTAAAATAGGATTTTTGGCATATTTTCCGGGATTTTTCCTAATAGTTGATTTTCTGCACAAAAAGTAGACACCAAGGCAATTCTGCTAAAAACAGCGTCAGTTCGCATTAGTTGCATCCAAATCACACAAGTATAGAGGAGAAACAATAGCAGAAGTGTTCGAGAAAGTAGATACGTTTTGGATGTATCAACTCCCCCCAAGCTTAGCTTATTGCTTGTCCTCAAGCAATTCTATTGAAAACTAAGTGCGATAAAAGAACTTTCACGAACACATTTGCTTCATATGTTGTAAATATTCTCAGCAATGTGATCAACTACTTAGACAATTCATAATAAAGAGTATGCAACTGAGTCTACGTAATAGTCATTGCAAGCTATGAAGAGATTCCAACTCAAGAATAATAAGTAGCACGAAGCACAAACATAAGCAACATTACAATGCTCATAGAAAGGTATGGTAGAGTGGTATCTCGCTTGCCTTTGATTATGAATGTCAAGGCACCTCTGAAGTTTAAGTGATGACTAGAAGTAAAGATATCAAAGATACAAGCATCAAAGTCATAACACAAGTAATCAAGTAACGGAACAAACACAAAAAATGACAACTAATGCTCTCAAGAAGGTGCTCAAAGAATATGTGGAGACTCAACAAGTAGAAGAAAAATGTTTTGAATAATTTTGAAAGGCTTCCAAATGCTGAAAGTATCATACTCGTTAGCTTTGAGCTCTCATTGCCCCTATCATAAGCATCTTTAATGTGGTTAAGGTGAAAGTGACACAACTAAGAGGATATGCTTGACAAGTTATAAATTGAAGTCTCATGCCCCTTACTTACGAAGACCGATCCTCATGCTACTCAACTTCAGTCACAAGTAAGCTCTTGTCATTGTAAGTATATGCATATCATAGAGAATCGCCAACGGGGTACCCCTTGCACATGACACAGGAGTTATCCCATAATCAAAATACAAGGCAAGCAGACAATGAGCATCTCAGCGATCTTTTTATTTACTATGTGCATAGATTTTTATTGAGGATGCTTATAGAATGCTCATTATGGTTATGCTGCAAGTTTCCACCATGATTAGGCATGGCTTAGGCTAGCGGCCCAGGCGTTTCTCTAACATACATACAAACTCCATGATCTTACAAGTTCCACTTTTATTTCACACCGTCGGGATCCATAAGCAAAAGAACATGATATCAACTAGGTACAGAGTACCTATGAAGCGTTGAAAGCGGTCCCCATGATACATGGTTCTGCTAACTTCAACTCATAAAGCGCAAGCATATGCACAACAAAGAAGGACACAATGGTTCAGGTTTATTAAGTGCAGAAAATAAAGTGTGCCATCAAGTTCGTGAGAGCTTTACAAACTAACTTTCTCATAACAAGCAAACATTTTATTCGGAAGAAAACAAGGCATATTGAATATGCACAGAGATAGCAAATGATGCTAATAGGTAGGTATGGTGGACACTTTGGAAATATTTTGTTTAGGGAGTTGGAAATGTGAGTAAAACACTCAGTGGAAGTGAAGGCTAGCAATAGTAAGGGAGCGACAAACGAGAGAGCAATAGCTGTCATTATCATGCTTGCAACAAAACAGGACTACTCATGGCACAAAAATGATTCAAGATCTTCAAGGCAAAATAATTCGTCAAGGCTTAACTGATTATTACAGTCATGTGCATGCGTGAGAATGTGCCAAGTCGATCAAATGAAACATTTAGAGGAGGATACCACAGTGTCATACCAATTTGTGAATAGAGTAACACAAGCAAACATTCATGAGACATGCTACAAACTATTAGCGGGCTGGAGCTAATCACAAGAAAGCAAGAACTACTAAGCATTCAAAGATAACATACACCCTACATGAATGGACTAAGCAAGCTCACAAAGATGAGTATATGTACAAAAATGAAGACAAATAGAGTTCGTTACCAGCCTCTTACCACGCCTCAAGTTGTCATTAATCCTCATTATTGCTCTTCACTTGTGTGGCTTGAAATAATATGAAACCAATAATCCACTGAGAACTGCTGAACCTTGTAGCCAACTCGCAAAAACCAAAGAAGAACGACAAATATTTTTGGTGTTCTCGATTTTAAACAAAAACCAAAAGAGAAAAACAAGCAAAGCAAAATCTTTTTGGGTTTTTCGAATAGTTCAAACAAAGCAAAAAGGAACAAGCAAACCAAAGCAAAAAGAAGAAGCAAACCAAAGAGAAACAACAAAAATATTTTTGGTTTTTTTGTGTTTAGAAAGCAAAAGCAAAGAAGAACGAAAACTAAAAAGAGAACGAAAGCATGAATATACAAAGAACCGACGCATCATGATATGGAGATGAGTGTGGTGTCGGCGTACCTCCCCCCAAGCTTAGGCTTTTGGCCTAAGTGGGTATCAATCCCAGGCTGGCCAAGATGAAGTGTCACCGGGGTACGACGAGGAGGTACCCTCGTCCTGGTGTGAGCCAGAGTACATCCCTCTGTAATGTGCGGAATAATCATAGGAGGGCACATCCTCCTGGTGCTGCTCGTGGAAACCCAACAAGAGAAGCTGCTCGTCCACCTCCTCCTTGGAGCGCGACCACGGTCTCTTGTCATACGCACGTCTACAATACTGCAAAATCTCTCCAAAGGCATGGTGAAGGGCATATCATAGATCTTAAATGAGACAGTAGAATGATAGGATGTGTTAGTAAATGAGAAGCTCTCAACAAAAGTTTTGGTGAGCATAGCGTATTGTGCACTCTCATCTTGCATATAAGAGGTCAAACCAACCCTCTCAATCAGTAGCAAGAAATCATCAAGAATACCTGCAGCTTGCAAGAAAGTAAAACAAGGGAAAGAGGATGGGTGAGCATCTCCATCATCTCTTTCACTGCCAATACGTGATGCAATGAGGTCTTCATTGTATGATGGCCTAGCTTGAGAGGCTATTCTTGAGGGCCTCGACCTCCTAGGTGCATCACTCTCAAATATCTCTCCAAAAGTGTGGTTGTTCATGCTTGGTATTCTGAAATTTAAACACCTATTAAACAAGTGATTGCAAAGTAAATATAATGAAGGATTCTACTCATAGGGACTAGCAAGAGGCCTAAACAAGCATCAAAACTATATCTCTAGGCATCAAACAATCTTACAAGCTCTCATAACTAGTCACCTACAGCAGCAAAATACTCAACATATAATCCATTAAACACAAATCTACTTGGACAAGGGGAGGAGTCACATACCAAGGAACAATTGCTCCAAATTTCAGTAAGAAAGATGGGCTGAGCAAAGAGATTGAAGAAATCGAGGGCAAGCACAGAGAGAACGTGATTTCGAGCTATGAACTAGAGCTTACTCGAGAGAGAGAAGAAAGTGGCAGGAGAGAAAGGTAGTGGAGGGCCAGGGGTGGCCCACACCAAGGCATGGCGCCACCCAGGTCTGGCCACGCCACCATGTGGTGTGCCTGCCTGGTGGGCCCCCTAGTACCTACCAAGTACTCCTCTGCCCCTTTTTTCACGTAAAAATTTAATATGAATTTTCTAGAATTTTTCGAGACACTTTATTTTTAGGCATTTTTCAGAAATAGAAGAATGATTTTTCTGACAGACAGATTTTTTTTCTTTTTGGAAACATGATGCAAGGACAAAACAAGGCTAGAACTACAGAAGTTCTAGCATGCAAGCAAACTAACAACACAAAGAAAACTAAACGAAAGCAAAAACCAAAAATGCAAAGGATAGAAATAAACAAAGATAATCATAATGAAAACATTGTTTTGTTCAATGGAATCCTTTTGTTAGCAAGGTTGATCAAGTCTTGCTACCAAAACAATTGCATATGAGACAAAACTTTGTATTCCACTAATGATTATGTTACCTCAACCTTGATAGCAATGGTCCCAATCATAATAGTTTCAAATTTTTCTTTTGGTATGGGACAATATATTTCTCCAACTTGAATGCCTTCAACATGTTCAATTGAATTTAAACCATAAGTCCTTTCAATCTTCTTGGGGAAATAGACAGTATGTTCCTTGTCATTAACATTGAAGGTCACCTTTCCTTGATTACAATTAATAACAGCTCCTGCAGTATTAAGAAAAGGTCTCCCAAGAATAATAGACATATTATCATCTTCAGGCATTTCAAGCACAACAAAATCAGTTAATATCAAGCAATTATGAGCCACCTAGATAGGTACATCCTCACATATACCCACAGGAATAGTGGTAGACTTATCAGCCATTTGCAAAGATATATCAGTTGGTATCAATTTTTCAAGCTGAAGCCTCTTATAGAGAGAGAAAGGCATAACACTAACTCCAGCTCCCAAATCACACAAAGCAGTTCTAACATAACGGTTCTTAATAGAGCAAGGGATAGTTGGAATCCCTGGGTCTCCAAGTTTCTTAGGAACCTTACCATTGAAGGAATAATTAGCCAGCAAAGTAGAGATTTCTTCATTAGGGATCTTCCTTTTATTCGAGACAATGTCCTTCATATACTTTGAGTAAGGAGGCAATTTAATAGCATCAGTCAAAGGAATTTGCAATAATAAAGGCTTCATCCACTCACAAAACTTATTATAGTGTTCATCTTCTTTTGACTTGTGTTTCTTATCAGGGAAAGGCATAGGTTTTTGGACCCAAGGTTCTCTTTCACTACCATGTTTCTTAGCGATAAAGTCTTCTTTGGTGTATTTAGTATTCTTAGTGTGGTTTTCAGGTTCTTCTTCAACTTTTTCTTCATTAGGAACTTCATTTTCTTCATTACCACTTTCAGTTTCAGCATCAGATATAGATAATTATTAGGATCTATAGCAGGTTCAGAGGGTTCTACAATAGTTTTATGTTTCTTTTTCCTTTTCTTACGAGTAGAACCACTATTTTCAGCTTGTTGAGAATCCTGCTCAATTCTTTTGGGATGCCCCTCGGGATATAGAGGATCCTGGGTAGCAGCACCACTTCTAGTTCTGATTTCATAAGCATGTTTTTCGTTAGCAGCATTAACTAGCAAGTCATTTCGCACTTTAACGAGTTGATCTATTTGAGTTTGAACCATTTGAAAGTGTTTAACAATCATTTTAACATCATTAGAGGTTCTTTCCACAATATCTTTCAACTCAACAATAGCTCTAGTGTTTTCCATTAGATGATTTTGCACCCTTTTATTAAAGTTATCTTGCTTAACAATAAAGATATCGAATTCTTCTAAGCATTGATCAGGAGGTTTAGAGTAAGGGATATCACCTTCATCAAAGTGTTGGAGAGAGTGTACCTCAATAGTGGGTGAATAGGGAATAGGCTTACATAATTCTTCTATAGGAGGTAAATTCTTGACATCTGCAGCTTTAATTCCCTTCTCCTTAAGACATTTCTTAGCTTCCTTCATCACTTCATCATTTAATTCAATAACTCCCCTCTTCTTTGATGTTGGAATAGGCACCGGAATAGATGGTTCAGGTACAATTACTTCAGGCATAGCTTGTTTAGGAGGAGTTCAATCTTCATAATTCTTGCTTATTTTAGCCATTAATTCCTCAGCTTCCTTGGGAGTCCTATTCCTGAAAACACAATCAGCACAACTATCTAGGTATGTCCTAGATTCTTCGATTAATCCATTATAAAATATATCAAGTAGTTCATTCTTAGGTAATGGACTTCCAGCCTGTGCATGAATGAAAGCACAAAACCTTGCCCAAGATTCGGGCAATACCTCTTTTTCTCCCTGTTTAAAATCAAAAGTTCTGCAAAAAAGCATGTCTAGCACTAGGAGGAAAATATTTCAGGAAAGTATTAAACAAGCACTCGGGCTATCAATAGATCCAGAGGTAAATTACCAAACCAAGTTTTAGCTTCTCCTTCAAAGGAAAAAGGGAAAATCTTAGCAACAAAGTAAGTACACATTTTAATATCATCAGAAAACAAGCCACTCATGGTAGAAAGTTCATTCATATGTGCTACCGCACTTTCATTCTTAGTCCCACAAAAAGGTTCTTTCTCGACAATAGCTATGTAGGATAGATCGAGAGAGAAATCATAGTCTTCATCTATAATGTTTATGGGAGAAGCAGCAAACTTAGCAGCAGGAGATAATTTGGGTCTAATAGTACGCCTCTCAAGGAGATTCTTAGCGGCTCTCCTATCATGGGTGTTCCTACATTCTTCAATAAACTCATCAGTCATCTCAACATAATCTTCTTCAGCGTCATAACTCTCACTAGACTCAGGTGAGCTAACAGGTGTAGCAGTGTGTTCATTAGGAGTTTTGGTATTTCCAACTATAGTTCTAGCAATCGTAGCATCTAGGAAAGGACCTAATGAACCACTCTTATCAAGCACAGTAGAAGCAGCATCATAAGCATTAGAAGTTTCAGATTTAGCAGTAGTAGCAGTGTGTGTAGCATGTGTATGTGGTGGTGTAAGGAACTTACTCAGAACAGATGGTGAATTAAGAGTAGTAGAGGTGTTCAGAACCATACCTCTTCTTGTAGTGGATGGTAAAATAGGAACCTTACCATCACGAGACTTACCCATGATGGATGGAAAGCAGCGAACAATAGAGAATCCAAGTGAACTTGATAAATAAAGCTATGCTCCCCGGCAACGGCGCTAGAAAATAGTCTTGATGACCCACAAGTATAGGGGGTGTATCGTAGTATTTTCGAGGGAAGTGAAACCCAATTTATTGATTCGACACAAGGGGAGCCAAAGAATACTTATCAGTCTTAACAATTGAGTTGTCAATTCAGCTGCACCTGGAAACAATCTTGCTCACAGCAGTTTATCAGTAGCAACAGTTTTGTAGTAGGAATAGCAAAGTATCAGCAGTAGTAAAGTAAAGACAATAGTAACAAAACCAGTAAATAGTGGGATTCGAGTGCGGTAGGTATAGGGATGGATGGACGGGCGTTGCATGGACAAGACAATCCACATAGCAATCAGAACATAGGGCAATTGTAGATAAATAAGATAAAGCATCCAAGTACTAGACAATCCTAGGCATGTGTTCCATATATAGTCATACGTGTTCGCAATGAGAACTTGCACAACATCTTTTGTCCTGCCAGCCCGTTTGCAGCGGGGCCTCTAGGGAATTACTGGCAATTAAGGTGCTCCTTTTAATAAAGCACCGGAGCAAAGCATTAACACTCCGTGAACACATGTGATCCTCACATCAAAGCCTTTCCCTTCCGGCTACCCCGATTTACATCGCCGGGACCATAGGTTCCGGACAACGACGTGTGTATACAACTTGTAGATAAGACCCAAAACAATACTATCATGGTGAATCAATAATAAGTTCAGATCTGAAATCATGGCACTCGGGCCCTAGTGACAAGCATTAAGCACAACAAGGTTGCAACAAAGTCATAAAGCACTAATAGAGATACTAGGCACTATGCCCTAACAATCTGATGCCATTACATGAACGATATCATCTAATCCCTACCATCCCCATAGCCTACAGCGGGGGATTACTCACTCATAGATGGGGAAACATGGATGGTCGATGGAGAAGCGATGGTGATGATGATGGAGATGATCTCCTCCAATTCCTCGTCTCGGCAGGGTGCCAGAACGGAGTTTCTGGTGCTGTTTTGTGGAATCTGGTGGTGGCGGCGGAGCGGAACTCCTTCTAGAAAAACATCGAACCCCCTAAAGTTTTTAGGTCAGAAGGCTCCTTATAGGCGAAGAGAGAGGCCGAGGGGGTGCCTGGGGGCCCACACCACCCCCTGGCGCAGCCTGGCCTGGCCCACGCTAGTAGGTGGTGTGGCCACCCCAGGGATCTTCTCCGTCTCATATTCTGGCTCCTGGAGTCTTCGGGTAAAATAGGATTTTTGGCATATTTTTCGGGATTTTTCCTGATAGTTGATTTTCTGCACAAAAAGTAGACACCAAGGCAATCCTGCTGAAAACAGCGTCAGTTCGCATTAGTTGCATCCAAATCACACAAGTATAGAGGAGAAACAATAGCAAAAGTGTTCGAGAAAGTAGATACGTTTTGGACGTATCAAATGGTAATATTGAATAAGACTTGTATATGATACAACCAAAGGGTTTTGTCGATCCTAAGGATGTTGACAGGGTTTGCAAACTTCAACGATCCATCTATGGACTGAAGCAAGCATCCAGGAGTTGGAATCTCCACTTTGATGAGGTGATCAAAGAGTTTGGATTTGTCCAAACTTATGGAGAAACTTGTATTTACAAGAAAGTGAGTGGGAGATCTATGGTATTTCTAATATTATATGTGTATGACATATTATTGATTGTAAATAATATAGATATTTTAAATAGTGTTAAAAGTTATTTAAACAACAAATTTTCGATGAAGGACCTTCGTGAAGCATTATACATACTAGGCATCAAAATATATGTAGATAGATCAAGACGCCTAATTGGGCTATCACAAAGTACATAGCTTGATCAGATTTTAAAGAAGTTTAAAATGGACGGAAGTAAGAAAGGGTTCTTACCAATATTACAAGTCAAGACATTGAGTAAGACTCAAAGTCCAGCTACAACAGAAGAAAGAGAGATAATGGACAAAATCCCCTATGCTTCAGCCATAGGCTTTATAATGTATGCCATGCTATGTACAAAACTGGATGTGGCACATGCTATAAGTTTGACTAGCAGGTACCAACCTGATCTAGGTTCGGAACACTAGATAGCGGTCAAGAATATCCTTAAGTACTTAAGAAGGACTAAGGATATGTTTCTCATGTACGAAGGTGAAGAAGAGTTTGTCTCTAAGTGTTATATCGATGCTAGCTTTGACACCGATCCGGATAACTCTAAGTCTCAATCCGGATACGTATTTCTCATGAATGGAGCAATAGTTAGTTGGAGGAGCTCTAATGACTGCAAGTGCATAGATCAATTGTAGCTAGTTTCGAAGTAAAGATATCGAACCCACAAAGAGCTATTGGTAAAGGTCTTTATGCCCCTCGTTACTATTCACTAGAGAGTACTTGTAAGTTATCTCTAATTCCAAGTAATGGTGTATAAAGAGTGTGTTTGGACAAGTGCTAAAATAAACAAGAACAAAGTAATTAACAAAAGTAAAGTAAAGCAAGAGAGTAACTATGAAGTGTTGTGTGATGTGGTTAAGGGGTTCTCAAGGAGTGTAGGATTCATCACTAGCATGGAATAATTGTGAATGATTAGGATAGCCTATCTCTTATGTCATGATATGTGTGGAGAGAGCTCCAATAATAAGATGTTCACTAAAAGGCTCGTAGGAAGCCACTTTGTTGAGCAGAGAGTGAGGTCACCTCTAAATAACCACTGCGATGTCTGAGAGGAGTCACCCATACAGACCACCACAATTAAGGGTTCCCCCATGGATATCGTAATTAGCTTAGGGAGTCCCTCTTTAATCCTCCTTTGACCATGTATGTTATGAGCCGACGCCAATCTGTCATGGGGCATTTCGGGTACGCTTCCAAGACACGTCCAAAGGATTTCTCCCTCCCTTTAGTCCCAAGGGAAAATAATATGTGATCGAATTCATATATCATCTAAAGAGAGAGATCAAACACAATTCATAGATCAATGGATCTTTGTACACAAGTAATAGATAATCTTTATTTCAATGCATAATAGTATTAGGGTTTCACCATCTCTCCCCAAGAACAAGGCAACTACTCATACATGAAGGGGATCAACATCATGGCAATTATATGGATGAAATATGAAGGTACAATTGAATACAAGTGCAAATCCACAATAGAGATTGGACTACAACAAAGTAAACAAAGGGGATCGAAGTTGGAGATGTTGTTGATGAAGATGGCGATGAAGATCGATGTGTAGCCCTTCAAGATGTGAGTCTCATCTCTCCCTTGGGTTTATGGTGATGTAGATCTTGTGGGCGGCGGCTATGGAGGAAGCGGAGTGATACATTGGAAATGTATCTATAATTTTTGATGTTCCATGCTTGTTTTATATCTACTTTCTTATGTTTTGTCCACACTTTGGAATATTTTTACACATTTTCTGGAACTAACCTATTAACAAGATGCCACAGTGCTAGTTGCCTGTTTTCTGCTGTTTTTGGGTTCAGAAAAGCTAGTAAGGAAATATTCTCGGAATTGGACCGGACAAAAGTCCAAGTCAATATTTCACTAGAAGGAATACAGAGTCCGGAGGGGAGACGAAGAGGGGAACCAGGGCGGCCACACCTGGCGGTCGTGCAGCTAGCCCTAGCCGTGCCACCACGGGGTGTGGGCCCCCTGGTACTCCATCAACCTTGCCCCTTCACCTATATATTGCCTCCGGGACGAAAACCCTAAGTACCTGATCAAAATTCCACGAAAGAGTCTGTAGTCGCTGCCATCTCCATCCCTAGATCGGGAGGGGTCTGAAGCTCTTCCTGGCACCCTGCCGGAGGGGAGAGATCACCCTGGAGGCCTTCTTCATCACCATGACTACCTTCGGTGTGATGCGTGAGTAGTTCATCCCTGGACTACGGGTCCATGTAGTAGCTAGATGGTTGGTTATTCTCCTTTGTGCTACCATGTCTAGATCTTGTGAGTTCCGTTCATGATCAAGATCATCTATTTGTAATCTACATGTTGTGTTTGCGGGGAGTATTTATTGAGATGCTATTTCAGATTGATTATTGATTCTATCATGTCTATGTTATTTGTGATCTTTCATGCTTTCCGTTGTTAGTAGCTATCTTGGCCGAGTAGATGCTAGCAACTCCAAGAGGGAGTATTTATGCTCGATAGTGGATTCATGCCTCTAGGAATCTAGGGAAGTGACAGAAATCTCTAAGGTACTAGATGTGCTATTGCTACTAGGGATAAAACAGCAATCCTTTGTTCATAGAACAATCGTATTGTTTACTTTACACACTTTGCTTAATGCAATTATCTATTGCTTGCAACTTAATACTGGAGGGGGTTCGGATGATAACCTGAAGGTGGATTATTAGTCATAGATGCAATTGGATTACGGTCTATGTATAATGTTGTAATGCCAAATCATATCTCATAGGAGTCAAGATGATTAGTATATGCATGTATGCTTTCTCGGTGTCTATTAATTATCCCACTGTAATTTGTTCACCCAACGTGTCATCTATCTTAAGGAGTGATGGCCCAAAATATATCGAGCTCGTTGGGGAACCCCAAGAGGAAGGTATGATGAGCACAGCAGCAAGTTTTCCCTCAGTTATGAAACCAAGGTTATCAATCTAGTAGGAGCAAGGAAACACCTCCAAGGTGTTGCTAGCTAGACTTTGGCAGGGCGCACTACCGGCCAGCAGCAACGTGGAAACCTGCACAACACAACCACAAAACTTTGCCCCCCAACTTACAGTGAGGTTGTCAATCTCACCGGTTTTGCTGAAAACAAAGGATTAAACGTATTGAGTGGAAGAAAGTAAATAGAAAGCAGTAAACAGTTGATTGTAGATTGATGATAAAAGAAAGGACCGGGGTCCATAGTTCACTAGTGGTGGCTCTCCTTAAGATAGATGACATGTTGGGTGAACAAATTACAGCGGGGCAATTGACAAACATCGAGAAAGCAATATACATATACTACTTATCTTGACTCCTTTGAGATTCAGTTGGGCATTACAACATTATACATAGACCGTAATCCAACTGCATCTATGACTAATAATCCACCTTCAGGTTATCATCCAAACCCCCTCCAGTATTAAGTTGCAAGCAACAGATAATTGCATTACGCATGGCGTGTAAAGTAAACAATATGATTGTTCTATGAACAAAGGATTGTTGTTTTCTCCCTAGTAGCAACAGCACATCTAGTACCTTAGAGATTTCTGTCACTTCCCCAGTTTACTAGAGGCATGAACCCACTATCGAGCATAAATATTAACTCTTGGAGTTGCTAGCATCTACTTGGCCAAGATAGCTACTAACAATGGAAAGCATGCAAGATCACAAATAACAAAGACATGATAGAATCAATAATCAATCTGAAATAGCATCTCAATATCCATCGGATCCTTGCAAACACAACATGTAGGAATTACAAATAGATGATATTGATCATGAACGGAGCTCACAAGATCTAAACATGATAGCAAAAAGGAGGAGAACCAGCCATCTACTACATGGACCCGTAGTCCAAGGATGAACTACTCACGCATCACACCGGAGGCTTGCATGGTGATGAAGAAGGCCTCCAGGGTGAATTCTCCTCCGTAGGTGCCGAAGAGCTTCAGATCCCTCCCGATCTAGGGATGGAGATGACGGCGGCTACAGACTCTTCCGTGGAATTTTGATCTGGTACTTAGGGTTTCTGTCTTGGAGGCATCTTATAGGCGAAAGGGGAGGCCGAGGGGTGCCAGAGGTGGCCAGACCACCCCCTGGCGTGGGCCAGACTGGGCCGCGCGGCCAGGTGGTGTGGCGGCCCCCTGGCCCCTATCCGTATCGTACTCTGGCTCCTTGTGTCCCTCGGTGAAAAACTAACTTTGGCTTTTGTCCGGTCCAATTCTGAGAATATTCATTTTCCGACTTTCCTGGAACCAAAAACAGCAGAAAATAGGCAGCTGGCACTGTGGCTCTTGTTAGTAGGTAAGTCCAAAAAAGTGTATAGAAAGTACTCCAGAGTTGGAACAAAACATAAGAAAGTAGATAAAACCAAGCATGGAACATCAAAAATTATGGATACGTTAGCAACGTATCAACATCCCCAAGCTTAACTCCTGCTCGTCCTCGAGTAGGTAAGTGATAAAAAGAAAGAATAATATTTGAGGTGACATGCACCATAATAAACTTGATCAAAGTATTTGTAAAACAATGATAGTTGGGATCATAGTACTTCAATCATAATATGAAAGACAAAGTTCTAACAATAAGACAAAGCAACTATTGTTGCAACATGAAAAGGCATAAACAAAAGATTCATGAATAACAATGCTTTGCAAGACGTTTGTTTGTTTCACATAAAGAAAACATAGCATAATAGCATTCAGCTTGTCCCTCATAGAGTAGCAAACATAAATGCATAGGACACCTTCAAAGTTCATAAGAGTGACTAGATACAAATAGTTTAAAACAAGCAATATCAAAGCTATGCATCAATCAACAAATCTTGGGACAATGCACATAGAACTAAGAATGGCCACTACTAGAGAAATAGAAGAGTCCTTTTATACAGACTGCTAAGTGCGGAGACGGGAATCGAACCAGCACTAAATTTGGATCAGCCTTTCTACCCTTCCGCACTTACGTTGAGCAGGTACCTACACAATACATAACCCTATTTTGATGCTCTCAAAGTAGGTGCATAAAGATAGAAGGTGGAGACTCAAAATAAAAGTAAAAGAAAGGCCTTCATAGAAGGAAGTAGGGATTCAAGTTTCATAAAGAGCTTCCAAAAATTATGGTACTTTTTAGCTTTCAACTCTCATTGACCCTATCATAAGCATCTTGAAGTGATTAAGGTTAAAGTGACACACCTAAGAGGATATGCTTGACAAGTTATAAGCTGAAATCTCATGCCCCTTACTTACGAAGACCGAACCTCATGCTACTCATCTTTAGTCACAAGTAAGCTCTTGTCATTGTAAGTACATATGTATCATAGAGAACCACCAACGGGGTACCCCTTGCACATGATACAGGAGTTATCCCATAATCAAAATGACAGGGCAAGCAGACAATGAGCATCTCAACAATCTTTTTATTTGCTATTTGCATAGGTTTTTATTGAGGATGCTTCATAGAGTGCTCATTATAGTTATGCTGCAAGTTTCCACCATGATTAGGCATGGCTTAGGCTAGCGGCCCAGGCGTTTCTCTAACACAGATACAAAGTCCATGATCTTACAAGTTCCCCTTTTATTTCACACCGCCGGGATCCATAAGCAAAAGAACATGATATCAACGGGGTACAAAGTACAAGTGCAATGTTGAAAGCGTTCCCCATGATATATGGTTCTGCTAACTTCAACCTATAAAGCTCAAGCATATACGCAACAAATATGGACACAATGGTTCAAGTTTATTAAGTGCAAGAAAGTAAAGTGTGCCATCAAGTTCGTGAGAGCTTTAATCACTAGTTTTCTCATAACAAGTTTAATTCAGAAGTTAGATAACAACATGAATATACTTGGAATAGCATATGCTAATAGGTAGGTATGGTGTACTCTTTAGAATAACTTGGTTTTAGGAGTTGGATGCATGAGTGGAACTCATAATTGGTATGGAGGCTAGCAAAAGACTAGGAGCGACCGACTAAGAGAGCAATAATGGCCATAATCATGCAGAGCGACAAAACATCATTAATCAAAGCATAAAGTGATATTACAAGTCGAAAACTAAAGGATCATCAAGGATATGATGACTTTGGATAGTCATAACATGGTGTGAGCATGCGCCAAGTCAACCCAAATAAAGCATCAAAGGAGAATACCACAATACTATGCTTTAATATGCTAAAACAACACATGATTCTTCCAAGGCACATTAAGCAATCTCAATTGTTTATAACATGTCATGCTACAGCAAAGACCACTAAGCATAAAGCCAAAACAATATCAAGCATGGCATGACAAAGCATAGGCCACAGTCAAAAACAAGCTCTCTTTACCACTTAAGCATGAATTTTTCCTACTCTTTCCAATCCAAACCAAACTATTTGAAAACCAATGCATGAAAGAGGGGGTCCAACCAATTTATTCAAGCAAACTAAGAAAACCAAGCAAAATAAAACGAAAAATAAGACGCTCCAAGAACAACACAACTGTGCATGAAACAATAAATATGAAGTGTTTGGAACAAACCTGGAATTTTTATTGATAAAGAAGGGGATGCCTTGGGCATCCCCAAGCTTTGACGCTTGTACTTCTTGGATATTTCTTGGGGTGACACGTGTGGCATCCCTAAGCTTGAGCTTTAGTCCATCCTTCATCTCATTACTCATTCCTTCCATACACCTGAAATTTTCCCTTCATACAAAACTTCACACAATCTTTATTAACAACATTAGTGCACTCAAGATAATAAGTCTTTAGGTTCAGTTCCAACACCAATAAAACTTCCATTAAAACACAAGACACTATAGCACTTCCCTCAAAAAGCTCAATTCCCCAAAAGAACTCAAAAAGGAACCAACAAGAAGCAAATGCAAATAATGGCAAAAATCTGTCAAAACAGACCAGCAGGTAAAAACCAATTTTTTCGAAGACTTTTTGTAGCTCAAATCGAAAAGTGTTGAACTAACAAAATTTAGATAATAACCTGGGGCAGAAGCACAAAAATTCACGCCTAAAAACGATGTACAGAGTTTTTACATGAATTTTTACGGTGAATCGCAAAATTCTGTTTTGGGATAGCAACTTTCCCAATCATTACTTCTCTCTCATTAGAGGTTACTCTTGGCACAAAAAGCAAATAAAAAGGATAAGGAGCGGTTATTACTGAAGTTATAACTTCCAAGACTTATCTAAAACTTTTGGGTTATCTTCCAATAAGTATTTTTCTTTAACGCCTTTAAGTTAGGCATAAGAAGCAAGAAAAAGAATCAAGTGTTCTCAAATGAAGAAGCATTAAAACCAAATTTCTTGCCCTTACCTCTCTTACTTTATTCTTAACCTTGGAGAACATATGATTGTTTGGTGGAGAAGAAAAGTGCATGGTTCCCTTTTCCACATCTATTATTTCTCCAAGGAGTTTCAATAGGGATCTTCCAAGTGTAATTTGTCCTTTCCCTACACATTCAATAACAAGATAATCAGTAGAAACCATTTTCCCTAGGATCTTTGTAAACACTCCTTCAGCTATTCCAATTGGTGATATTGTGGCATTATTAGCAAGAAATATTTCTTCTCCTCCCTCAAAAAGTCCCCAAAGATTCAAAGATTCATAGATATCTTTAGGCATAAGATAGAATTCAGACATGATATCACAGCGAGCATGAAAAGTTTCATTATTTATAGCAATCTTTACTGTGGGAAGCCATTTTGAGGGTTCAGAATTTATTGGAACATAGTCATGATGCTCTCTAAGTGTATTATAGCAATCTTTTAAACTAGCAGTGCTGGTCTCAAGAGTATTCAATCTAGCAAATATGTTTATGAAGGAAGAATCAGATTTGCTAGGCAAGTTGTAAGTAAAGACCAACTTCTTTATGGCATTAACAACATTATCCTCATTGCATTGGAGGAAATCTCCTCCCACTACAACATCCAAAGCATATCTATAGCAAAGAGCAATTCCAAGGTAAAAACTGCTAAGGAACAAGCTTTGAGTCATTTTAGGTTCAGTTTTTTCATGTTGATCAGAGATTCTAGACCAAGCTTCTTTGAAACTCTCTTAAATTCCTTGTTTAAAAGTGAAAATCATTTTCTCAGGTGACATAGTGATTGGAGCAATGCTAGACATAATGGCAACTTTAAGATAAGAACTATTTTTTGTGTGTTTTTAATAAAGAAAGCAAATTATAAAACTATTTTTTTGTGTTTTTGATAAAGAAACAAGCAAACAAAGCAAAAATAAACTAAGCAAAACAAAAACAACAAAGTAAAGAGATTGGTTATGAGGGACTCCCCTTATCAAGATGTCCTTGACTCCCTGGCAACGGTGCCAGAAAAATAGCTCGATGGCCCAAAATATATCGAGCTCGTTGGGGAACCCCAAGAGGAAGGTATGATGAGCACATCATAAAGTTTTCCCTCAGCTATGAAACCAAGGTTATCAATCCAGTAGGAGCAAGGAAACACCTCCAAGGTGTTGCTAGCTAGACTTTGGTAGGGTGCACTACCGGTGCCAGCAACAACGTGGAAACCTGCACAACACAACCACAGAACTTTGTCCCCAACTTATAGTGAGGTTGTCAATCTCACCGGTTTTGCTGAAAACAAAGGATTAAACGTATTGTGTGGAAGAAAGTAATAGTTTGCAGAAAGTAAACAGAAAGCAGTAAACAATTGATTGTAGATTGATGATAAAATAAAGGACCGGGGTCCATAGTTCACTAGTGGTGGCTCTCCTTAAGATAGATGACATGTTGGGTGAACAAATTATAGCAGGGCAATTGACAAAAATCGAGAAAGCAATATGCATATACTACTCATCTTGACTCCTTTGAGATTCGGTTGGGCATTACAACATTATACATAGACCGTAATCTAACTGCATCTATGACTAATAATCCACCTTCAGGTTATCATCCGAACCCCCTCCAGTATTAAGTTGCAAGCAACAGATAATTGCATTACGCATGGCATGTAAAGTAAACAATACGATTATTGTATGAACAAAGGATTGTTGTTTTCTCCCTAGTAGCAACAGCACATCTAGTACCTTAGAGATTTCTGTCACTTCCCCAGATTACTAGAGACATGAACCCACTATCGAGCATAAATACTAACTCTTGGAGTTGCTAGCATCTACTTGGCCGAGATAGCTACTAACAACGGAAAGCACGCAAGATCACAAATAACAAAGACATGATAGAATCAATAATCAATCTGAAATAACATCTCAATATCCATCGGATCCCCGCAAACACAACATGTAAGAATTACAAATAGATGATCTTGATCATGAACGGAGCTCACAAGATCTAAACATGATAGCACAAAGGAGGAGGACCAGCCATCTAGCTACTACATGGACCCGTAGTCCAAGGATGAACTACTCACGCATCACACCGGAGGCTTGCATGGTGATGAAGAAGGCCTCCGGGGTGAATTCTCCCCTTCGGCAGGGTGTCGGGAAGAGCTTCAGATCCCTCCCGATCTAGGGATGGAGATGACGGCGGCCACATACTCTTTCGTGGAATTTGGATCGGGTACTTAGGGTTTCTGTATCAGAGGCATCTTATAGGCAAAAGGGGAGGCCGAGGGGGTGCCGGAGGCGCGACTACCCCGTGGGCTGGCTGGGCCCATGCCAGGTGGTGTGGCGGCCCCCTGGCCCCTCTCCGTCTCGTACTCTGGCTCCTTGTGTCCCTCGGTGAAAAACTGACTTTGGCTTTTGTCCCGTCCAATTCCAAGAATATTCATTTTTTGACTTTCCTGGAACAAAAAACAGCAGAAAACAGGCAGCTGGCACTATGGCTCTTGTTAATAGGTTAGTCCAAGAAAGTGTATAGAAAGTACTCCAAAGTTGGAACAAAACATAAGAAAGTTGATAAAAACCAAGCATGTAACATCAAAAATTATGGATGCGTTAGCAACGTATCAAGGAGAATCACCTCTAGTGAACTATGGACCCCGGTCCATTCTTTTACCATCAATCTACAAGCTATTTACTGTTTTCTGTTTACTTTCTGCAAGCAATTACTATCTTCCACACAATACGTGTAATCCTTTGTTTTCAGCAAAACCGGTGAGATTGACAACCTCACTGTAATTTGGGGGCAAAGTTGTGTGGTTGTGTTGTGCAGGATTCCAAGTTGGAAACAACACCTTGGAGGTGTTTCCTTGCTCCTACTGGTTCGATAACCTTGGTTTCATAACTGAGAGAAAACTTGTTGTTGTGCTCATCATACCTTCCTCTTGGGGTTCCCCAACGAGATCGACGTGTTGAGCCGATCATCAAGCTCTTTTCTAGCGCCGTTGTCGGGGAGTCAAGGACATATTCACAAGGGGAGTCCATCACAACCAATCTCTTTACTTTTTTTTTTGTTTTGCTTAGTTTATTTTTGCTATGTTTGCTTGTTCTTTTTATCAAAAATATAAAAAAATAGTTCCTACTATAGTTGTTATTTTTTGTTAGTCTGTTATTGTCTTGCTTTATCATGCTTTCTATCAATGGTGGGTTTCTTTGAAACTATATCTTATTGGCAAGATGGGTTCATGGAACAACAACAAAATTATGAGGAGCACCGCTTGTCACAAAAAGGGAAACTCTTATGGGAACAAATTGATAAATTGTGTACCATTGCTAGAAACATGTGCTCTACTTATAATGTTACTTATTGCTTTGATAAATCTTGTTGTTGTAGGAGGTATAAACACCTCCCTTTTCAATGTGAGTATAATGATGATGTTACCATATCTTCTTATGTTAAGGGAAATTATGACTTTTATGATGTGGAACAAATTGAAGAATTTATTGCTTGGAAGGGTGCATTCGAACTAGCTTATTTGCTTGAAAATACTAACGATGCACCTCATAAATATGAGGTTTATGATATACTTAAATTTTGCTTTGATAATTACAAGGAAGAAAATGTCTATATTCTTGAATATCTTAATAGATGCTCTCCACCAGCAAAAGAGACTAATGCCTTGCAGGAGCCTAAGGAAGAACAAATTGCTGAAACTGGAAGCTCATTGGATGAAAAAGAGGAGGAGAGTGATGATCAAGAGGACGAAGAATGGATCTACCCATTCCTACCTTCTAATGAGAGTAACTCTTTACCCCTTACATAATTTGATTGTCCCCCATGCTTACCAAAGGAGGATGAATGTTATGTTCCTGTGGATTCTTTTGAAAATGTTTATAATAAAGCTCTAGATGATGGTCCTATATTGGTTCATAATATTAATTGTACTACTATTGAAAATGAGATTGATCAGTCATCTTGTTATAAAATTGTTAAAAGTGGGTCTTTTAATCTCACTATTTTTGAGCTTGATAAAAATTATGTGTTTGTAGATCATGAAAAACATGCTTTATGTGATAGTTATATTGTTGAGTTTATTCATGAGGCTACTGAAAATTATTATGACATAGGATAATATGGTTGTAAAAGTTTTCATGGTACTGAAACACCTCTCTATTTGCTGAAAGTTTTGAAGTTACTCTCTTTTTATCTTCTTATGCATGTCACTTTGTTCTATGTGAATTTATTTGCATATAAGATTCCTATGCATAGGAAGTGGATTAGACTTAAATGTGTTTTGAATTTTCTTCTTGATGCTCTCTTTTACTTCATTTCATATTTCTTATGTGAGCATCATCGAAATTCTTATGCCTAGCTCAAAGGCGTTAAAGAAAAGCACTTATTGGGAGATAACCCAAATTTCGTTAGGAATCTTTTATTGAGTCTTGGAAGTTATTGCTTAAGTAATAACCTCTCCTTATCATTTTTGTGTGGTTTTTGTGCCAAGAGTAACCTCTAATGAGAGAGAAGTAATGCTTGGGAAAGTTGCTGTCCCGAAACAGATTTGTGTGCTTTGCTGTAAAAATTCATGAAAAATCTATGTACGTCGGTTTGAGCTGTACTTTTTTGTGCTTCTGCCCCAGGTTGTTATCCAACTTCCGTTAGTTCGACACTTTTTGATTTGAGCAACATAAGGTCTTCGAAAAAATCGGTTTTTACCTGCTGGTCTGTTTTGACATATTTCTCCCATTATTTGCATTTGCCTCTTAATCTCTTTCTCTTTGAGTTCTCTTTGATCATTTGAACTTTTTAAAGGAAGTGCTACAGTAGCTTTTGTTTTAATGGAAGTTTTATTTGTGTTGTAACTGAACCATAGGGCCAATTATCTTGAATACACTAATGTTGCTAATGAAGATTGTGTGAAGTTTTGTATGAAGGAAATTTTAAAGTGTAGAGAAGAGTAATGTGATAAGATGAAGAATGGACAAAAGCTCAAGATTGGGGATGCCACCCGTGTCACCCCAAGAAATATTCAAGAAGTACAAGCATCAAAGCCTGGGGATGCCCAAGGCATCCCCTTCTTCATCAATAAAAATTCCAGGTTTCTTCCAAGCACTACATTTTTATTGTTTCATGCACAATTCTGTTGTTCTTGGAGCGTCTTCGTTTTCATTTTTAGTTTTCGTTTGCTTAGTTTTCTTGAATAAATTGGTTGGATCCCCTCATTCATACATAGTTTCAAAAAGGATTCCTTTGGATTGGAAAATAGTAGGAAAGTTCATGCTTAAGTGGTATAAAAGGAGCTTGTTTTTGACTGTGACTTAGACTTTATCATGTCTTGCTTGATATTGATTTGGCTTTATGCTTAGTGATTATTGTTGTATCATGACTTGTTACAAACAATTGAGATTGCTTAATATGCCTTGAAAGAATCATGCATTGTTTTAGCATATAAAATCATAATATTGTGGTATTCTCCTTTAATGCTTTATTTGGGTTGACTTGGCGCATGCTCACACCATGTTAAGACTACACCAAGTCGCCATAGCCTCTATGATCATTTAGTTTTCGTCTTGTAATATCGCTTTATGCTTTAATCAATGATGTTTTGTTGTTTTGCATGATTATGGTCATTATTGCTCTCTTAGTGGGTCGCTCCCAGTCTTTTGCTAGCCTCCATACCAAGTATGAGTTCCACTCATGCATCCAATTCCAAACAAAACCAATTTATTCCAAAGACTCCACCATACCTACCTATTAGCATTTGCTATTCCAACTATATTCATGTTTTTATCTACCTTCCGAATTAAACTTGTTATGTGAAAACTAGTGATTAAAGCTCTCACGAACTTGATGGCACACTTTACTTTTCTTGCACTTAATAAATTTGAACCATTGTTCCCATCTATGTTGCGTATATGCTTGCGCTTTGTAAGTTCCAAATTAGCAGAACCATGCTATCATGGGGAACGCTTTCAACGTTGCACTTTATTTAGTTGATATCATGTTCTTTTGCTTATGGATCCCGGCGGTGTGAAATGAAAGGGGAGCTTGCAAGGCTCATGGAGTTCGTATATGTGTTAGAGAAACGCCTGGGCGGCTGGTCTAATCCATGCCTAATCATGGTGGAAACCTGCAGCGTAACCATAGTGAGCAATCTATGAAGCATCCTCTATAAAAAAGAAGCCTATGCAAATAGGAAAGAAAAAAAGAGATACCTATGCAAATAGGAAATAAAAGGATGTTGAGATGCTCATTGTATGCTTGCCTTGTCATTTTTATATGGGGATTCTTCCGTATCATCGGGCAAGGGGTACCCCGTTGGCGGTTCTCTATGATACACATAATATTACAATGACAAGAACTTACTTGTGACTAAACTTGAGTAGGATGAGGAATGGTACTCGTAAGTAAGGGGCATGAGATTTTCAGCTTATAACTTGTCAAGCGTATCCTCATATTTGTTCACTTTAACCTTAACCACCTAAAGATGCTTATGATAGGGGCAATGAGAGCTGAAAGCTAATAAGTACCATAATTTTTGGAAGCTCTTTATGAGACTTGAATCCCTGCTTCCTTCTATGAAGGCCTTTCTTTTACTTTTATGTTGAGTTTCCATCTTCTATCTTTATGCACCTATTGAGAGAGCATTGTGGCCATTCTTAGTTTAATGTGCATTGTCCCAAGACTTGTTGATTGATTCATAACTTTGATATTGCTTGTTCTTAAACTATTTGTATCTAGTCACCTTTATGAACTTTGAAGGTGTCCTATGCATTTATGTTTTGCTACACTATGAGGGACAAGCTGAATACCATTCTTATTATGTTTTATATATGTGAAACAAACAAACGTCTTGCAAAGCATTGTTATTCATGAATCTTTTGTTTGTACCTTTTCATGTTATAACATAGTTGCTATGTCTTATTGTTAGAACTATATATGTCATGCTATGGTAAAGTACTATGATCCTAGCTATCAATGTTTTACAAATACTTTGATCAAGATTATGATGGTCCATGTCACCTAAAAAATATCCTTTTTTATCACTTACCTACTCGAGGACGAGCAGGAGTTAAGCTTGGGGATGTTGATACATTGGAAACGTATCTATAATTTTTGATGTTCCATGCTTGTTTTATATCTACTTTCTTATGTTTTGTCCACACTTTGGAGTATTTTTACACATTTTATGGAACTAACCTATTACCAAAATGTCACAGTGTCAGTTGCTTGTTTTCTGCTGTTTTTGGTTTCAGAAAAGCTAGTAAGGAAATATTCTCGTAATTGGACCGGACAAAAGCCCAAGTCAATATTTCATCAGAAGGAATACGAAGTCCGGAGGGGAGACAAAGAGGGGAACCAGGGCGGCCACACCTGGTGGTGGCGCGGCTAGCCCTAGCCACGCCACCAGGGGGTGTGGGCCCCCTGGTACTCCATCGACCTTGCCCCTTCGCCTAAATATTACCTCCGGGACAAAAACCCAAAGTACCCGATCAAAATTCCACGAAAGAGTCTGTAGCCGCTGCCATCTCCATCCCTAGATCGGGAGGGATCTGAAGCTCTTCCCGGCACCCTGCCGAAGGGGAGAGATCACCCTGGAGGCCTTCTTCATCACCATGACTGCCTCCGGTGTGATGCATGAGTAGTTCATCCCTGGACTACGGGTCCTTGTAGTAGCTAGATGGTTGGTTCTTCTCCTTTGTGCTAACATGTCTAGATCTTGTGAGCTCCGTTCATGATCAAGATCATCTATTTGTAATCTACATGTTATGTTTGTGAGGATCCGATGGATATTGAGATGCTATTTCAGATTGATTATTGATTCTATCATGTCTATGTTATTTGTGATCTTGTATGCTTTCCGTTGTTAGTAGCTATCTTGGCCGAGTAGATGCTAGCAACTCGAAGAGGGAGTATTTATGCTCGATAGTGGGTTCATGCCTCTAGGAATATGGGGAAGTGATAGAAATCTCTAAGGTACTAGATGTGTTGTTGCTACTAGGGAGAAAACAGCAATCCTTTGTTCATACAATAATCGTATTGTTTACTTTACACACTTTGCTTAATGCAAGGAGTCAAGATGATTAGTATATGCATGTATGCTTTCTCGGTGTCTGTCAATTGCCCCGTTGTAATTTATTTACCCAACATGTCATCTATCTTAAGGCTATGTTCGGTTGTTAGGGAATCATTCCCCACAGGGAAATAACTCCTGCAGGGATTGGGTGATCACCCAATTCCCTGTTGGGGCTGAATCTCGGTCACTACATATTCCCTGCCACTTACTAAGCATTCGGTTAATCCCAGCCACCCAGCTACTAATGATTCATTCATACCAAGCAACCAACGTTCATACTATGATCTATATGGTCATCATCACATCGATTCTAAATAAAATTTGGCTCGAATAATTCGAAAAAATTCAAATATTTCAGAAAAATTCGGGTACAGCGTCTCTGGCATCCAGTCTATCTTGTGATTACACAGAGTCTCCAAACTAGAAAAGGCGGGGTTTCACCCGGCCAAGCAAGTAAATAATAATAACCCAAATTTCAGTTTCTTGTCAGAATTCCATCACCAGATCCATCTAAATATAATTAAACTGGACAAGAATAAATGACACGATATATACATCAAAGGAGGTACTCTTAAGGTGTTCATGCACACGCTCGCCGGCTTCGCCTTCTCCACCAACACATTACATCTCCTTGTTGCCGCATACGCAAGTGCCGCTGCATTCCTTATCCAAACCATTGATGCAGCGTGCTGCCTTGACCAATGCTGCTGGGATGTCACCATGGATGTCACCATCCAATCGCGACACCCGACCCGCCATATCGAAAACAACCTACATGTAACAAAAAGCAAACAAGTTATGTCTCGAGGATCATCACTTGTGGCTCTATACTCAAAAGAGACATAGTCTGCTAAGAAGTTTACAAGTGTGATTTAGTGTTTCGATAAGCTAATGATCATGATAATGCAAGTAAATAATGGCATGAATTAAATAGTAATATTAATCGACAACAAGTGATACTTTAAAAGATCCAATTCCTCCTGATGTGGATCTACTCTTGGTTAATATTAGGAGTTCAGTGCAGCAGTAGGAAAACAAACAGAATCAAATGCATCAAATTCTTGGAGTACAGTACCGACTCTTGACGCATTTCCCTCTCAGTCGCATCTCAAAATACCTCTTCCACAACAAGGTCGGCATATATCACTCTCTGGGTGCCAATCTGCTCGTAGGTCGTCAACTTGTCAAGGTCAGGTGGCGTGTGTTGAGCTCGTCGTCCATGGTGAGCTCCCCGGCTGTCACTGCGTGCGGCGCGGGGTACAACGCCCTAGCTACTAGCAGCAGCTCCGACAGTGGCAGCAACGGAACAGCCAGCAAGCAGCAGTAGAGGCGGCCAGTCGCAGGAGCTAGACGTGCAAAAATATACAAGGAACAAACCCAAGGTTACCATCACATCGAGTGTCCAGTGGTCCAGGTAATCAATGTGTATTGTCGTTGGACTATTCAAATAGACTTAACTTGTCTTCTTACCATCAAATCCAGCCATCCAGGAGCTAAGATGAAATCTGCTCTTTTGACCAAGTCCTCTGAAATTGAAAAACTTAAGCATGGTTCTTCTGCGATTTTCTGAAATTGAACAGAAGTTCTTCTGTGAATATGCCAAAATGAAAATTCCGTATGAGCATGGCTTCCGAGAATAAAAAATGTCTCCTCTTTCCATAAGCATGAAGAATTAATCAATAGAGCATATGAATCATAAGGAGGGGATGGCGCTGACCGGACAGCCTGCATCCCCAAGAACTTGGTAGAACACCAAAAGAATTGCACAACAGAGACACCTTGCGGTAGCATGGCGACCTCCTTGTCCTTCAACTGTCAGGCCTTGTGCTACAACACCGACAAAGTGATAGTTCGTCGACCTTCTGTAGACTTAATACTTCTGTAGACTTAATAGAACAATAAATTTCAGTTTCAGCATCAAGAACAGTCTATCAAAAACAACCTCTCTATAGGTACCATACAAAATAGAATCATGCTCAGGTGTTGGGGATACCCACGGGTAGGGTCACTCCGGGGTATAAGGGCCGAGTTAGCCGAGGTTCGGCGGGGTCAAAGGAGATGCTGGCCGGGTCACCTCAATGCAGGTCGGATCACGGAGTAACCCGGACCAGGGGGTCGCCTGACATTGTCTCATCCGACTTAAGGAGTAAGTTGGAAGTGCTTGTCTAACTTTTATGCAGGAACAGGTGTGGTCAGATCTACTATGATCCGGGTCCCCGCTTAGCTTCTGGGAGAAGGAAGGAATCTCTCTGGTCAAAAAGAAGATCCGGTACGCACTGCATGAGCGAAGCAGGCAAGGGCAGGACCACCGGGTCATGGCCGACAAGGGTGACGACGCCCATGTGGGCTGACGCAGGCGCCGCAGAGGCTTACGTAGCTAAAGCATGTATGACGCAGGGGAAAAGCACCCCGGTCGGGTTACCACTTTGGGAGGAAGCATATTGTTAGGAATATGCCTCCACGTATGCCCTAGGCAGGGACCGAGCCTCCTCTATATAAGGGGGGGCTAGGGTTTCAATAGAGGGGGTTGAGTTCTTTGAGGCCATAGTGTTTTGGTTAAGGTTCTAGGGGTGAACTGTGGGTGAGAGTAAGAGAGCCCCTTCTTCCTCCTCTCGCCAATACAGCTCAAGGAGCACTTGTAATCTTCAAAGGCAATCAATACAAACTTCTGTGTGGAGAATCACTCCACTATCCCTCCCTGGATTTCCCTAGCGTGTATTAGTCCCCACCTTTAGCCTATCCATGGCATCTGCTGTGACACCATCACGACAGTTGGCGCCCACCGTGGGGCTAGCGGCGCTAGCAGGGGTGAAGATCCGGACGGGAAACCTCATCGGCACCGCCAACGATCGCCTCCGGGCTTGTTCGCTGCTGAGCGCTGGACTTCGTCAGCAACAACGCTGGTTGCTTCGGCACGCGCCCACTTCCGCGCAACGTCCTCTTCGTCAAGCTCGGTGCGCACAAGGTCTACGTTGCTGTGGACGTATCATGTGTTCATCCGCGCCACGTCGTCGATGCGGGGGAACCACCCCTCACTATGGCTCATGGCGCCAGACGCTCCTCCGGACCATGCGGAGGTGATGATGACTGCGCCAGGTGCAGGCGCAAGCAAGGATCCAGCACCGGACCCGGAGGTAACACCTAAGGCACCGAGAAAAGGTAGAGGACCTCCACTAGAGAGGCCTGAGAACATACTGAGAGAAGCTATGGATAGCTTGGCTAACCCGGTAGCAGCAGTGGTAGATCCGGTTCAGGCACAGGCCGAGCTAGAGGAAACTAGGCAAATGATACTAGAGGGCGCAAAGAAAATAGCCGCGACTCAGCAGTCGCTGAACATGACGCTGCATGAGTATGCAAAGGCAAACAAGGTTGATACGGTAAAAGTAAAAGGGAGAAATCTCATAAGCAAGATGAACGGAGAAGGTGATGATGGAGACGAGGGGTCGGAGAACTATCTATCTGTGGGGTTGCCGAGGTATAGTACCCCGGCGAAGAACCTCAGAGTAGCAGATGTGGTTGCATCCGAGTTAGAGGGTCTGACGGGACAGAACGAAGAGCTACTGAGAGCTAACCCGGAGAGAGCTGGAGCTTCCAAAATCGTCCACTCGGCGATGGGTAACCCAGAGAAATCCGCTGGAGCCTCATCGTCACCTCATGGTGGTCCAAGGAGAGAAGAGGTAGTAACCTCGGCCAGACGGAACAAACAGATCGTCCCGTACGACCCGACGCGTGCGGGAAAAGAAAAAGAAACATGGAAAAATGATGATCGACGAAGTGTGAGCCGAGGTGAAGCTGGCCGAGGTAACCACGACCAAGGCAATGCCGGTCAAGGGAATGCTGCCAACGCTAATGCCGGACAGCGAAACTCCGCAGGAGCAGGACAACCGCAGCAGCGGACTATACCAAGGCAAGAGCAAAGCGCCGGCCGAGGTATGCAACAGAAAAGTGCGCAGCGAGAACAAAATCGATACAACGACGGCGATTCGGAAATGGTGAACGCAGGACACCCCAGACCGGACTATCATGTGATAGGGTCAAGGTTGGGAAGCAGGGATTTAATGCCGGATGATGCCAGGTTGAAACTGGATCGCTTGTATAGGTCGGAACAGATCGAATGTCAAGGTCCCCCGGATCCATCGTGCTTTGGACCCCGGATCATGAAGGAGCCACCAGTACCCAACTTCTAGTTGCCCAGAGGCACGAAGACATATGACGGCAGTACCAAGCTGGAGAATTGGCTGATAAACTATGCTACGGCTGTGAAAATTGCCACTGGCAACTTGAGATGGGTTGTACGATACGTACCCCAGATGTTGGAAGGTCCGGCCAGAGTATGGCTGAACAATTTACCACCCGGAAGCATCAACTACTGGATAGATTTTGAAGAAATGTTTATCAGCAACTTCTCAAGTACGTATCAGAGGCTGAATAGGCCGCAGACCCTAGCAATGTGCAAGCAAAGACCTAACGAGACGGACCGTGAATTCTTGACCCTGTGGTGTACCGTGAGAAACTCGTGTGAGAGTGTCATAGAGTCACAGGCCATAGAATGGTTTGCACAAGGGTGCAGATATGGCAGCGAGTTGTGGATGAAGTTTCAAAGGAAAATGCCAATTACGTTGGCAGAGATGATCCAGATTGCTGATTCGTATGCTTTGGGTGATCCGACTCGACCTAGGATCGCGTCAAACGAGTCAAATGAGGAATACTATCAGAGGGACGGAGCCGGGTCATCTCGGAGGAACGATTACAGAGGAAAAAGAAGAGATGATAGGCCAGATCATCGCTACGGTTCGCAACAAGTTGCAGCTGTGAATCAAGATCAACCTGGAACAGGGAGCAACCAACGCCAAAGAACGGGAGGGCAATGGACTCCAAGAAACGATGGCAAGAAAACATGGACTCCGGAGCAAAAGAAACAGTGGCAGGAAAAGAAAGACTGTCCGAGGTATACCTATGAGTCGATGTTGGACCAACCGTGTAAGTTTCACACGCCAAATCCGAATAGCCCGGCGAGTCACACAACGAGGCAATGTGAATGGATGCGTAAGATAGAACAAGGTGGTTCGGGGAATGCTCAGGCACCTCAGAATGATCAACCTCGGCAGGAGTTACCCCGGCAGCAACTGCTCTCCGGAGCGAACACGCAGCAGCTAATGTTGCCTCCCCCTCCGCCGAGGTATGACAACAATGAGAGAAGGGATGCAGTGCATCAGGTGGAAAATCAGCAACAGCCGGATCAGAGGTACCCCGGAAACGAGGGAAGGAATGAGTACAGGGAGCATCACCAAAGCTATTGTGTGTTCACAACTGAGGAAACAGATAGGAAGAGCTTGCAGCGCCGACATATGGAGGTCAATGCAGTAATGCCAGCAGTGACGAGGTATATGCCTTGGTCGGACCAGGAAATCACCTGAAACATCAAAGATCATCCTAAGCTTATGCCGAGTCTAGGCTCGTATGCGCTAGTGCTAGATCCGACATTCATTGGACCAAACATCAATGTGAGGTTCTCCAAGGTACTGATCGACAATGGCAGTAGCATTAACATCATGTATGCGGATACGATGCGCAAGTTGGGCATCTCGGAGAACATGCTCCAGGCTACGAGAACAACTTTCCATGGCATTGTACCAGGTATTTCTTGTGAGCCCATAGGCAAAGTCCAGGTCGACGTGCTATTCGGCACAAGGGATAACTGCCGAACTGAGAATCTGGAGTTTGAGGTGGTAAATTTGGAAAGTGCGTATCACGCGTTACTCGGAAGACCGGCATTGAACAAGTTCATGGCAAGCTGTCACATCAGTTATCTGAAGATGAAGTTGCCCGGGCCAAATGGAGTGATTACCATTGCTAGAGATTTCCGACATTCCATTGAGTGTGCTTCATCCGGGTCTAACCTAGCCGAGTCACTTGTGATTGCACAGGAGAAAAGAAAAATCCAAGAGGTGGTGGCATTAGCTCAGTCCGCGCAGCAATATATGCCGGCGTTGAGTAACCCGCATGGCAACGTTTCATTCCAAGCCGCAAAGGACACCAAGAAGGTTCCAGATGATGACATGTTCCCGTAGCGCACCGTAACAATTGGTGCCGGGTTAACTGACAAATAGGAAAGCGAGCTCGTCAACTTCCTCCGTGAGAATCAAGATATTTTTGTTTGGTCTACACATGACTTGCAAGGTGTTCCGAGGGAGTTGGCCGAGCACTCTTTAAATGTAAGGCTCGGAGCAAGGCCGGTGAAGCAACCTCTCTGCCGCTTCGCCGAGGATAGGAGAAAGGTCATTGGAGACGAGATAGCTCGGTTACTAGCAGCAGGATTTAACATGGAGGTGCTATATCCGGATTGGCTCTCTAACCCGGTGCTGGTAGAAAAGAAGAAGGACGATCCGAACGTGGCAGTGGTATGGCGTATGTGTATTGATTACACGAACCTGAACAAGGCGTGTCCAAAAGATCCATTTCCACTTCCGAGGATAGATCAGGTCATAGACTCAACTGCGGGATGTGAACTATTGTCATTCATTGATGCATATTCTGGTTTCCACCAGATACCTCTGAACCCGGATGATCAAATAAAGACTGCGTTTATTACCTCAAGACGGGCTTACTGCTATCGCACTATGCCGTTCGGTTTACGTAATGCAGGTGCAACGTACCAAAGATGTATGCAAAAATGTTTGCACGACCAAATAGGTCAAAACGTACAAGTATACGTGGATGATGTGGTTATCAAGACCAAAGAAAGCAAAACGCTCCTTGACGACATCAGGCAGACATTCGCGAACTTGAGAAGGTTCCGGATGAAGCTTAACCCGGAAAAATGTACCTTCGGTGTCCCGGCTGGAAAACTACTCGGATTTCTTGTCTCCAGCCGAGGTATTGAGGTTAATCCAACTAAGATTTGGGCCATTGAACGAATGGAGCTGCCGAAGTGTCTTAACGATGTCCAGAAGTTCACTGGGTGCCTGGCATCATTGAGTCGGTTTATATGTCGGTTGGGTGCCAATGTTGCTCTACATAGCCGCAACCAACCGAGTTGTAAGTGCAGTGATTGTAGTGGAGCGCAATGAAGAGGGTAAGTCGGTGCAGAGGCCAGTATATTACTTGAGCGAGGTACTGTCTGCCTCAAAACAGAACTACCCGCACTTTCAAAAGATGGCATATGGTGTCTATATGGCGGCAAAGAAGTTAAAGCATTACTTTGAGGAACACCCCATCAAAGTAATATGTGAAGCTCCCATATCCGAGATAATGGGTAACAAGGATGCGAGTGGAAGAATTGCAAAATGGGCAATTGAGTTAGACCCTTATGCCCCAATACGACAGAAGAGAAGTGATCAAGTCTCAGGCTGTGGCGGACTTTTTTGTAGATTGGGCCGAGGTACAATACGAACCACCGCCACCAGATCCGAACTACTGGAGGATGCACTTTGACGGGTCGAAAACCAAAACCGGATTAGGCGCTGGGGTTGTGCTTACCTCGCCAAAGAAGGACCAACTAAAATACGTATTGCAGATCCATTTCGCGGCATCGAATAATGTCGCTGAGTACGAGGCTCTTTTGCATGGGCTCAAAGTGGCAAAGGAGATTGGCATACGTCGGATAATATGTTTTGGCGACTCGGATCTGGTGGTGTAGCAAGTGTCCGGAGTGTGGGACGCCCTGGATCCAAACATGGCACTATACAAATTTCACGCGTAAGATATCCGGTTACTTGAGGGTGTGAATTTCACCATGTACCCCGAGTGGAAAACGAGGTCGCCGACATGTCGTCAAGCTCGGATCAACCCGACAGCCATTCCACCGGTGTAGCATTGGAACACCTCGTAAAACTATCTATCGCCGTCCTCAGAACCGACTCGATCTATGTCCCGAAAATACAGAATCCGGAGCCGAGCCCATGGACATTGACACGGAGGTAGTACGTGAGACCCGGGACCGCATCAACAAACTCGGGACGCCTCGGCAAACCCGAGGACTACCTCGCTAGACCCGGGATCTTCGGATGATCCGCTGAAGTTATGCCGTGGATCGGATGGAAATTGATGAGGAGATGTTCCTCCACGAGCGACACCAGCTTGGCACCGCCTATATTCCAATTCAAAGACTAACGTTACCCCGAGGAGGTGTTAGCGTGCAAATTCAGAGGAGAGCAAAAGCATACACCATTATCAATTCCGAAGTTGTACAAACAGAGTGTAACCAATGTCCTCCAATGCGCGTTGACCCGGAAGAAGGACTTGACATCCTCCGAGATATACACCAAGGAGAATGCGGCATCATGCCTCATCCCGAGCCTTGGTGGCAAAGGCGTTCCAAGATGGATTCTATCGCCAAGTGCCTTAGAACAAGCAGAAGATCTGGTGAGAAAATGCAATGGTTGTCAAAGGTGCGCCACCAAGACACATATGCCTATGTCGGAACTCAAGACCATACCAATTACGTGGCCATTTGCTGTATGGTGCTTGGATATGGTTGGCCCGTTCAAACCAGCAAGAGGAAACATGACACACATTTTGGTCATGGTGGACAAGTTTACAAAATGGATTGAAGTGAAACCTATAAGAAAATGCGATGGAGCTACGGCCGTGACATTTCTCAAAGACATCATCTTGAGATACGGTTATCCACACAGTATTATAACTGATAATGGAACAAATTTTGCGGAAGGAGCATTTGCGCGCTTTTGCCGAGACAAGAAGGTCCGACTCGATGTCGCCTCGGTAGCCCACCCCGCATCGAACGGACAAGTGGAAAGATCCAACAGATTAGTATTATCCGGGATAAAACCCTGGCTCATTGAGCCGCTGCAAAGATCAGCGGGGTGCTGGATAGAAGAGCTACCAATGAGATGTGGAGTTTAAGAACAACTCGAATCGATCAACAGTTATACGCCATTTTTCTCGGTATATGGGGCGAAGCTGTATTACCAGCCGACATAGAGCATGATTCGCCTAGGGTCACCCAATACACGAAGTCAAGGCGCAGGAAGCCCGCAAAATGATGTTGATCTCTGGAAGAAGCGAGAACTGCACCGCCCGGATCCGCCAGATATCAGCAAAATCTCCGACGCTATCATAGCCGGAAAGTGTGCCCCCGAGTCTTCCAGGAAGGCGATCTGGTGCTCCGGTTGGTACAACGTACTACGGGCATGCATAAATTATCCCTCCCATGGGAAGGGCCATTCATTGTGAGCAAAGCATTGCACAATGATTCTTACTATCTTATAGATGCAAAGCAACAGGAAAAGAACAAGGCGGACAGGTCCGGAGAAGAATCTAAGCGACCGTGGAATGTAGCACTACTTCATCCTTTCTACACTTAGCTAAGAAGTGTATGTATCCGAGTCGTCTCATATGTCGGTATGTATGTCGGCAATGAGCTTATCAATGAAATAGCAATACCGAGCAAGAATCCTGGACTGCCTTAATAATGTTTGTTGTTACTTCTTATGCGGTAGCTGGAATAAGTCGTTCTACTTAACCCGGATTAGTAATGTGTGAGCACCAAAAACCCAACTCTTCGATTTGCTGCTGTCCAATAAGAATTGGCTTCATGGCACGCAAGATAACAAGTTTGGAATTGCGTAGCACATGAAAAACGACTAAGGAAACAAATTTATTCGAGCTAACGTTGTTTTTCGGACTAACCCTGTATTTATTTTCAAGCTATTATGCTGAATTATTTTGAGCTAAGCCTAAAGGTTTCTAAGTATTGTTAAAACAATTTTTGAAGCTCGGATCCGTAAGTCGTAAAACCGAATCAAGGTAGACACGGACCGAGCCAGAGGATTGCACGAACAAGAAAATGAAACTCGGGGACTACACCCAAGTTAATCCGGCATAGACACGTAGTAGCAAAATATCACATATCTGACATACTGATTGCACCCGGCATACCGGGGATCTGATAAATTTTCAAGTTTTTTGAACTAAGGAGCAGCAGGAGGAGGAAGTTCGGCGTCGTCGTCGCTGTCTTCAATATCTGAGGCATCTTCCTCTCCGCCCTCATCCGACCCATCTTCAACATTCTCAACGTGCTCGTCCCTAGCGGATTCCAGGAAGCTCGGTCCTTCAACCCAGTCATGGATAGGAGAATATTCGACGAGGCTGTAGGCGCAAGCCTGGCGCCGAGCTACCCACTCCGGATCATCGGTCCATCTGGATCCGGTGCACCGGCATGTAAGGAGGCTGAGGTCGATCTTCTCGTACCATGTGAGAATATGATGAAGGATAGTATCACCATGCACGCCTGAAGGATTCTCTCTAGAGATCGAGCTGGGTCTCAGTCTCCATTAACTTCTCGACGAGAATCGCGGTGATCTCCGGGCTACTCTCTCCGGGCCAGAACGTGTTGAAAATGTGAACTGCAACATCGAGGATATCCTTGCCGTAATTCTTGATAATCTCCACGCAAGACGACAAGCTGACCAACAGGTCCTCCATGTCGTAAGGAACCTCCTCACCAACAGGAGCGGCAGGAGTACCCCTCGAAAATCTGCAACTGCTGCGCTTGCAATAGTTATGCTCTCAGGAAATTTGCCTGAAAGCCAGACAAGGGAAGAAGGTAAAGAAAATACATATGAAGCAACCCGGAAAAGTAGGTCGGAAGGAACTTACGTGATATGTGGCTAAGGATCCGGGTTAACTCCTTGATGCAGTCATCGCGTCTCTTACGAAGTTGCTCAAGCTCAGCATTTGCCGACTCAAGCTGGACGTCGGATTCTTTGAGTAGCTGCTGGTCCTTGGAGATCTGGAGAGTAAGGCGCTCACGCTCTTCTGTGAAGTTCTGGCCAACCTTTTGGAGCTCGGTTTGGTGTTGGGCCTTCATCTTCTCCATCTCAGCCTTGAGCTTGGCAATCTTGTTGTCCTTAGCCCGGAGGAGAGCAAGCTCGTCATCCTTTTTCTTCAGCTCGGCTTGATGTCACCGCTTGTTCGAGAAAATGCAGCATCATATCGTGCACGGCACACTATCCTCAAGCGATGCTGAAATAGTATGTTGACCGGCAGAGCCGAGGAGTGAATGTTTGCCGAGCCAAGGAGAAGAGGAAATGGAAAACACTACGAGGTTGGACAAAGAGGACATACCGATTTCCGTGTTCTTCCGCATGATCTTGTTCTCAGCCTCCACCCCAGCTACAGAAACCGAATGAGGAGATTAGTTCGGCGGAAGAAAGTGAAGAAAAACAGAGAAGTGCCGAGGGAGAAAATTACCCCTCTTTTCATGTTCTGCAATAAGTGCAACATGTTTTGTGCGTAGCATCTTGTGTGTATCCAGCAGGCGTTGGAATTTAGCGCTCCGGCGATTGGTGGTTACCTGAAAAAAAAAGTACAGAAGTGTAAAATTAGCTTGGTACATATTCGAAGTGTACAAGATCCGGGCCAAGTGGAACTTAACCCGGCTCTAGGTGTGTGTGCATATTTGAACTGTACAAGATTCGGGCCAAGTGGAACTTAACCCGGCTCTAGGTATGAGCATATTCAAGTGTATAAGATCCGCCAAGTGGAACTTAACCCGCTCTAGGTGTGTGCATATTCGAAGTGTACAAGATCCGGGCCAAGTGGAACTTAATCCTTCTCTAGGTTTGTGCATATTTGAAGTGTACAAGATCCGGGCCAAGTGGAAATTAACCCGGCTCTAGGTGTGTGCATATTCGAAGTGTACAAGATCCGCCAAATGGAACTTAACCCGCTCTAGGTGTGTGCATATTCGAAGTGTATAAGATCCGGCCAAGTGGAACTTAACCCGGCTCTAGGTGTGTGCATATTCGAAGTGTACAAGATCCGGGCCAAGTGGAACTTAACCCGGCTCTAGGTGTGTGCATATTCGAAGTGTACAAGATCCGGGCCAAGTGGAACTTAACCCGGCTCTAGGTGTGTGCATATTCGAAGTTTACATGGAGCTACGTCAGTTTTCTAATGAGCATCCGGCCGAGTAACAAGCTACTCCACCGGAGGCTCGGGGACTAATGGTTATTATCTACAACATGTAAAGGAGAAACGACATACCTCCATCATTCGCCCCGCGAGGTTAATTGCCTTAGCGGCGGTATTCATCTGGGTGGAAAATTTGCGGGGCCGAACTTTTCCGGGAGATCATCGTTGTGGACGAACTCTGCCTTATTCCAGTTCATGACGAACTCAATAAGGCTCGGAGGGTACCGCTCACCGGTGGACATATGGGGTGCCACCAAGCCCTTTGCGTGCGCTTCTTTCCTCTCAACCAAGGCAAGGGCTGGGCTGGTATGCAGAACCATCTGCTGCGCGTCAATTGGCTCGGCAGGAACATCCTTCACTGCTGGAGTTTTCTTGGGAAGCATCGACGATAGGGTTCGCTGCCCAGCCTCGACGGATGCTGACTTGGTAGTATCCAGAGCCTTTTTGCCCTTGGCTTGCTGGGAAGAAGTAACTGCAGTGGATTTCCCCTTAGAAGCTACTGGAGTAGTTCCTCGCCGAGGTTGAGATGACTCGGACGAGGCGGAAGAACTTGGCATTGGAGCTCTTGTAGCTGAACTTGGAGCTGTTGTTGGTTTCCTTGGTGCCAGAACAGTCTTGGTGCTAGCTCGTCGGTAATCGAACTGCTGCTGGTGCTGGTGTTGAGATAGACTCGGTGGTTGCTAGTTGCGGCGATGCCGAAGTGGTGGACGCCGTCGCCTCGGCTGGACCGACCCCTCCTACTCCGAGGTCGCGTTCCTCTTGACGAGGTAGTGCGGAACCCGGAGCATCCGCAGAACCCTCTGGAATAGGGCTCAGCGGACATGACTCGTCGTCACGAGGAGGAGAAGGGCCGGATCGAAGTGGTGAAGAGATGCTTGATCCGCTCTGAGGGACCTCCACCGGAGGTCTGAAGAAGAAAATAAGGTCAGAAGTGAAATTTCCACGATGCAAGGAGAAGTAAATTACGCAACGAAAAATGACTTACGCATCCGAGGTTTTGGCCTCCTTGGGTTTCCGAGCCCTTCGTGCCGGGGCTTTGCCTGCCCGCTTGGAGGCAGTCTTGTCTCCGGCCTTCTTTTGCCTTTTGGGGGCTGAGAAGGTTCGGAGGAAGAACTTGATGCGGCTCCGTGCTTCTTCTTCGACGCCACCGGAACCGGCTCGCCCGTAGCAAGTGGAGGATCCTCGTGGATATGCCCACCGGGGTTAGCTGATGCCGGAAAGGCAAAAGAAAGAGGGACAGCCTCAACAGGTTCAATCACGTCGACATCCGAGTCATCCTCAACATCGGGCCAATCTCTAAGAGAAGAGAATTTACCGCTGGGTCGTTTGGTAGCGTCGGTCATAGGGAGGAACATCTCCTGGTCCGGCTCCTCCTCATCCGGGATTTCTCGGTCCGGCGCCCACTTAAGGGTCAGATCCGTACCATCCTCGAGAGTTTGCTGAAGGAACAGCTGAGAAAACGCATGAAGAATAGAGTCAAAAATACAACAAAAATCGATACATATTTGATCCGAAATAAGTTTGCCCCGCAAAGCTTGTCACGGGAGGGAGCCTGTCACGACAGTAGTGCTCAATTCCCCACGTCCATTCGGCGGAGAAATCCCTGTGGGTGGTGAAAAGAGCCTTAACCCGGCGAAAAATCTCCGTGTTGCTCAACTCGAAGGAGGAGGTTCGGTTGGGGTCGCGGCTGAAACTCATGTGGCACAACTTGTGGGTGCGCTTACAGGGAGAGATTCGCTGCGCATTTAACATGATCATAGCATCCTCGTTGCACAATCCGAGTTTCTTCAGCTCCACGAACCTCTTGTTAACTTGGTTGGCAGAGCTAGGCTTTGGGACCTCCTCCAAGAATTCCGTGTCAGGTGGACCCGGAGCGTAGGGCAGCAACCGAATCAAATCTTCAGTGCCCTCATTCCGGACATAGAAGAAGGTCCGGGCCCATCCTTTGCAGGAGTCAAGCCCGGTAACATGGGGGAAAACGGAAAGTCTCCGGGGCAAGATGGAGGCAGCTCCGAATTGGGTGAGCTGCTTATCCTCCGACTCTACTTGGATGTTGGGGATGACGCTAAGGCGAAAAACCGGATCCACAGCTCCTTCGTGGGCCATAGTCCGGTGTAGCCTTCGATCGTAGAGGCAAAGGCGGAGAGAGAGGTGATAGTGTTGGCTGGGAGATGGTGCGGCTACAAGTGGTAGGTGCTAACCCAATCCTGGAAGAAATCGCTCACCGGCAGACTGAATCCCCGTTGGAAGTGGTACAGGAACACGACGAACTCACCCGGATTGGGTGAGGGGGCCAGTTCGGCGGAGGGGAGACGAGCGACGATGCCGGCAGGAATGCGTCTGGTCCGGTAAAGCCAGTCAAGGTCATCTTGACAGACCCATGATCCGGCCCACGTGCCGCGGTCCGCCGCGGCGGCGTCCTCCTCCATTTCCTGCTCGGCGACGACGAGCTCCTCCTCCGTCATCTCGTATTCACTACCCTCGCTGGCGCTAGCGGCGGCGGGGATCTGAGGCCTGGATTGGCGTGGACCGTAGCGAAGAAGTTGCGCAGCGGTGGCTGCGATGCAGAAGCACGGGGAAAGTGCGGCAGCGGCGCTGCTGCTAGAAGCACTGGTGGCGGCGCGGTCGCTAGGAAGACGAAAGAGAAAAGCAATGGGCAGAGGGGCACAGAAGTGGGGAAAAACGCTAAGGGGTGCGCCCCTCCGCTACTTAACCACCCCCTGAGATGGGTGAGTGGGATCGCGCTACGCCAACAAGCCACATGGTGTGGCTGTGTATCACGCACCACAGCCAATCGTAGAGGAGCCACACACAGGGCCACAGAGTAGAAGCAATCTCGTGACGTGATGCACTGATGCGGTAAACGAGGAGGCAGGCGTGACGTGACCCACGCACAGTGATAACTGACAATTACTGCGGCGGTTACTGTGCAGACCCTTAAAATGAGACGAGGTAATGATTAGCCTCCACGTGGGCTGGCGTACGAGAGAAGGTAACAAGGCCCGGATCAAACCATGGTGACCATGGGATCCGAGCCAAAGTGGTTACCCGGCCGGCAAGTGAAAACTTGGAACGTGCGAAGGGAATGTAAATCCATATAATCCGAGATAAGGAGCTAACCCGGAATTAAACGTCCAAGGCTCGAACATAAATGAACCTGATGTGGCCTTAGCGGCCAAGGCCGCTAAAACCGCACCAGCTTCGAGGACTAATGTTGGGGGGATACCCCCGGGTAGGGTCACTCTGGGGTATAAGGGCCGAGTTAGCCGAGGTTCGGCAGGGTCAAAGCAGATGCTGGCCGGGTCACCTCAAGGCAGGCCGGATCACGGAGTAACCCGGACCAGGGGGGTCGCCTAACATTGTCTCATCCGACTTAAGGAGTAAGTCAGAAGTGCTTGTCTAACTTTTATGCAGGAACAGGTGTGGCCGGATCTACTATGATCCGGGTCCCCGCTTAGCTTCTGGGAGAAGGAAGGAATCTCTCTGGTCAAAAAGAAGGTCCGGTACGCACTGCATGAGCGAAGCAGGCAAGGGCAGGACCACCGGGTCATGGCCGACAAGGGTGACGACGCCCATGTCGGCTGACGCAGGCACCGCAGAGGCTTACGTAGCTAAAGCATGTATGACGCGGGGGAAAAGCACCCCGGTCGGGTTACCACTTTGGGAGGAAGCATATTCTTAGGAATACGCCTCCACGTATGCCCTAGGCAGGGACCGAGCCTCCTCTATATAAGGGGGGCTAGGGTTTCAGTAGAGGGGGTTGAGTTCTTTGAGGCCATAGTGTTTTGGTTAAGGTTCTAGGGGTGAACTGTGGGTGAGAGTAAGAGAGCCCCTTCTTCCTCCTCTCGCCAATACAGCTCAAGGAGCACTTGTAATCTTCAAAGGCAATCAATACAAACTTCTGTGTGGAGAATCACTCCATTATCCCTCCCTGGATTCCCCTAGCGTGTATTAGTCCCCACCTTTAGCCTATCCATGGTATCTGCCGTGACACCACCACGACATCAGGAGTTTTTCATATTCTCGTAACCAACCAAAAACCAGATGGTGAAGCAAGAACAAGCACGCTACCTTGAAGGTTATGTCAAGCTATGAATGTATCGATTATATGCAACATGAACCACTGCAAGAAATCTGACAGTGAAGTGATTGAAGTATTAAGTGACCAGCTTCCTAATCTCTAATTAGTCACAGTGAAGAACTGAAAACCCGGTCAGAACCAAGATTTAAAGAACTCTCTGAACCAATATCCCTAGAAAATTTAGGGGGAGGAAAGAGGAGGCAGGAGTAACCGGCAAATAGCCGCCCTCTCGGGAGGAAGTAGAGAGGGACGGACGACGCAGATGGGATTTTTGCTCTCGCCGCCTAGCTGAGGATGCTACACCTCCAGGCTCTAGGACGCCTCAGAGCTCAGGCCGCTGCAGTTCCGCCAGGTCGCCTCTGAGCTCACGCCTATAGGAATGGTGTGCTGCAAGTATGCCGCCTTTGTTTCCTCCAGGTGGTTGCCGCTGCCTCCCAAAGGGTCAGCCACCGCCCAAAATCGAGCAGAGAGAGAGGGAGAGGATGGAGGTGAGAGTCTTTTTTTTGTGCTAGCAACGCTTCGGGGAAATTTCCACGGGTGGGGAGACGATGATTCTTTCCCTGGTCGAACGGCGGGATTTGGAAGGGGATAGAAAGGGATTAGATCCCGTCCAGGTGTAAACGAACGCACTTAACTGAGCGGACGGGAAATAATACTCGTCCCGGCCGATCCACGCGGATTGGACCGGGATCCTGGCGGGGGTGGGTGTAACCGAACGAAGCCTAAGGAGAATCACCTCTAGTGAACTATTGTAACTACCTCGGTGAATTACGCTCCTAGTTACAAGCCTGGATGATCGGAAATGGTTAAAATAGTACGGTGGGGCCTAAATGCCACTCACAGGTAGACCTTTCGGCCGTCCTAACCATTTCCAAACATCGGGACAAGAGCAGGCGTAATCGGCAAGCGAAGGATCAACTACATACACAAATGAGTATGTATGCAAGCCACCATACAATGGTTCTCGAGTCATTCCATCTAAAAAGAAAGGAATATAGCAACGCCATACAAGAAGATCCAAATATCCTAGATAGATATAATAGTTTAGGATATCTCCTCATACATCAAACATCGTAGTATCAAAGCGGAAGCGAAAACAAGATCCGATGCGGATAAGAAGCAAATCGGCATAAGATGCCCCATAAATAAACACATCCCGCCTACAGATCTCACGGATCCCGTTCCTCGGAATCTCTACACCGAATGATCGTTGCCCACATCGTCTGTCTCCTCCACCCAAAGATCGATCTTGCGAGTTTACTGCTCATCTGAATCAAACAATTTATCGTGTGAGACCCTAGGGGTACTCAAAGAAGTCTTTATGCCTCTAAGGGGACACAACCTGGGGTGACGCAATTGCAGCAAAAGATAAACCCTAACAATTCAATAGATACTCGCTAACCATCCGCCTAACCAGAGATAGACGGATGTCCGTGAATTAATAACAACAGTTATAACAGTTATAACGGTAATATCCATAGATCCATCCTCCTCCTCGCTTACCGACGAGGAAGCGGACGAACAACCCCCCCATCCGTTGGCAGTTTTATTAACCATTCCATGAGTATTGCACTATTTACTAGTCAGGTACTTAGTCAAATTAAAAGCGGTACTTTAGTTATACTTGTCTATGATCGAGAAACTGTGCTCCAAGTCGTCCATAACCGCGGACACGGCTTTCAGAAAGTTTTACCCTACAGGGGTGCACAAATAGCAACACACACTCGATCAACCTCGGAAAAACCAAATCAAAACCCAACGAGGCAGTCATGACAAAGCGATCACAGGATTCAGAAATATTTCAGGGGGCCACCCCATTAGCTACCCGCGACGAAGTTTGCCGACTCCGAGACGGACTCAAGGCTTGCGCCAATGGCTGTAAATGACTGGGAACCCGAAAGTGTGACTGGGCTTGTCGATACCGCGAAAACACTCCGCTTACCTAAACAGTACAGGTGCAGTACCTCGCACAATTTTAAATAAAGCAGTAAAGCATGGCATAAGTACAGTATAGTAAATAAAACCTCAAACTAGTTTGTGGCCCCAAGAAATAAGAATGAATCAAGCTCTGGCTCAGGGGGGTTCATAAGCCTCCCGGATGTGGATAGCGAATATTCAAGGAACAGAATCAAGTACTCGGGGTCCCACGGACACAAGTGAGCCTGAAAAACCAAATAGCAAATATGGCTCACCGGTGCCACTTTCATTAGTTATCCCATTACTACTCAGGTTAAGTTGTTTAGGTACCTCATTATCCATCAGACACTCACATACCCTACACATGCTGTTCTACGACTCGCATGGCTCAAACAACTCCTGTAGTAATGGCTCATGGGATGGAGGAACAAGCTTCGGTGGGGTTTAAAAGTAAAGGCTATGCAATACTTGGGATTCAGGTTAATGCAATCGCGACTCAATGATGCAAGAATAAGATAGAGGCAATAGGTACTATATGTATGCAAGCATGTGGTAGTGCTTGCCTGGCAGCTCAGTTGAAGCAAGGGATGGATCTGGGTAGTGCTCCTGGTTCTCTTGATATATCCCCCTTCAGTCTATTCGAAGAAGAACCAAACAAACAAGGGCCAACATAAATAAAGTGCACAAGCATATGAATAAATGCGACAAGCAACCAATCATGCCATGATGAATGATGCACAATTGCATGGCAATAAAGTAGCATGGCATGGGTGAGGTGTGGAATACAAGAATAAACCATTTTATTGAGTTTTAGCCTCATTTTATCCTCATATTAGTTGCTGTATACTTTATATTTATATGATGCATGCTTCAAAACAAAACATGGAATGCATAAACAGATAGGTCTCGTCGAGCTAATCATTTTAGACATATTATTTGTCAAATTTGGAGTTATAAAACAAAAGTTATTAATTAATTAAGGTAAAAGGGCATTTTATTGCAATTTTAATCAACTTGGAAAATAAAGTGTTAAAAATATATTTTGAAGGGCATATTTGAATTCCTCATATTTTTCTGATTTGAAAACATATATTATTTGTATTATTCTGATTTATATTTTAAAAGTTATTTGAAAACAGATTTGAAATTTGAATTTAATTTAATTTGGAAAAGTTTGAATTAAACAGAGAAACGGAAATCTTTTGTTACTCAGCCCAGTCCTAGCCACAGTCAACGACAGGTGGGCTTCGGGGACCGCGGGTTCAGGCGGGAAAAAGGCCAGGGGGCTAAAAGAAAAACGACACCGGCTGCTGCCTCCGCGCTGACTGAACCGGCACTGACGGCGGCGGACCTGGCCGTCTTCCGACGACGATGGCGGCGCATCCGCTGGACGAAACGTATCGACCCAAAAACGAAACACGAAGAGGGGACGTAGGGCTACAACTTTCATGCAGGAAGCAACTACGGGTGCTTTGCCCGCCCAGACGACTGGGACATGGCCTTGTGAGCGCTTCGGCAGGGCGGAAAGCTGAGTTGAAGAAAGAAGGGGCCCGTGTCTCGGAGATGCAGGGACTCACCGCGGTGTCGCCGGCGTGGTCGTTGGCGCTGAGGTGGAGGGGATCTGGCGGCGGGCTCGTGGTCGGTTTCGTCGGCTCCCTCTCGGCATGGTGGCGACGGCGACGCTCCGGCGAGGTCCAGACGCTGCTGCAGGTCCAGGGCGACGGTGAAGAGGCAGGGGAAGGTGCTGGTACTCCGAGATCGACTCGACGTCCACCGGAACAGCGAAGAACAGAGGTAGACGTGGCTAGGGTTTAGGAGGAGGAGATGGCCATGGCGGCTAGGGAGTAAGAAGGAGAAGGGGTGAGGGCTTGGGCGCCTCCTGGATGGGATCTGGGTGGGGTGAGGCGTGGAGTAGATGAGGGAGGAGGGTAGGGCACATGGGAGGTTGGTAGCTTTGGAAAAAGGTGAGGAGAGGGGGGATCGGGCTAGGTCTTCTCTCCCTGTTTCTTCTCTTTGTCTTGAAGCCAAAGAAAGAAGTGGGGCAGAGGAGGGGTGTGCCGTGGTGGGGCCTGCCTGGTAGGGAGAGAGGGGAAAGCCAAGAGAGAGGGAGAGGAGCTCGGGTGTGACTAGGGTTAGGAGAGAGGGGGTAGATCATGGGGTGGTCTCGGTTTAGGGGGTGGTTAGGGTTAGAGAGAGGAGAGATGAGGGCTTAGGATTTTGAGAGAAAGATTAGATGGAGTGGTTCTCTTTTGACAAGATCAAGCATGATCATGACAAGCTCAAGCAAGATATAGTCAAAGAGAGAAGAGAAGAAGAGGTGGTGATGGCATGGATGGAGATGGTGATGGGGTTTTAGATGCTTGCATGCATCAAGCAAGATCAAGCATAAGGGGTAGAGAGGGATATGGGGAAGATCCACTCAAAGATTCAAATAAAAACCAAAAGGCTAGAAAAAGGTGGTACTTGCATGGCCCATGCAAAACAATTAATGCCATGCTTAATCTTGTGAAAACAATAATATTAACATGGCATTACTATTATGCATTCCCCAAAATTTGGTATAAAGCCAAGCAAAAGAATTTAAAGGAAAGCTCCAGATGGAGTAGATGGAGATGATCACATTTGATTATAATTAGGACTTGCTAGTGTGTTTATTCCACTAGATGTTTAATAGTCCCAAAAATATCCTAACATGAGCATAAATCCATGATAATCCATATGAAAGCTAGGAAAAAGGAGCACTACTCATAATGCATGCAAAGGTGGCTCCACATATCAATAATGTGAAAACAACATGATGCCAAGATGAGAGCATGTGGAAAGAATAGAATTGGATCCATCCCAACCCATATGAGCTAGAGGTAAAACCCAATAAAATGCAAAGCTCATATTTAGTTGAATGGTGGAATTATAAGGTGGTGACAGAGAAAGGTGATGGAGTTGAATAAAAGATATGCCCCCAACTCAACTTGGACATGAAACAATATATCAAGAACCAAATACAATATCAAGAGACAAATACAATTTACAATGCATATGAGAGAAGAACCAAAACAAAAAAGGTTTTATATGATGCTCAAATGCAAGGTGGCATGATGACATGAGCATGATATAATTATGATGCAACAATTATATATATAAGAAGTAGCCATTATGTAGACTAGGCTAGTAGCATTGCAATTGTTAGACAATTGGGATGCTACAACTATGGACCCTGGCCCATTCTTTTACCATCAACCTACAAGCTATTTACTGTTTTCTGTTTACTTTCTACAAGCAATTACTATCTTCCACATAATACGTTTAATTGTTTGTTTTCAGCAAAACCGGTGAGATTGACAACCTCACAATAAGTTGGGGGCAAAGTTCTGTGGTTGTGTTATGCATGATTCCAAGTTGGAAACAACACTTTGAAGGTGTTTCCTTGCTCCTACTGGTTCGATAACCTTAATTTCATAACTGAGAGAAAACTTGCTATTGTGCTCATCATACCTTTCTCTTAGGGTTCCCCAACAAGATTGACGTGTTGAGTCGATCATCACGGAACGTCAAGGCTCTGCCCCTATGGCGTGAGTGGACTCCCTGCCTTCATCGAGGGTTTTCCCCTCTTTAAATAGGCATCTAGAGGTCGGTTTTGCGAACCGTCGGAGCTAGGGGCGAATATGCCCATTGGACCTTCACAAATATTGTTCCGTTTGACGAAATGAAGCTGTCGGAGGGCGGTACGTCCGTACAGTACGGGCGGGCTCCGCCCGTACCAGTGGTCGTTATGCGCGCGGTACTCTGCAGTGTTTTGGCCGCCATTTCTTCATACGAACTCCGATTGAGGTGTTCTTTGGCTTGTTGAATTCGTATGAATGAGGGATTCAACACCATGTACTTGGATATTCATTTGGAGTTGATGGAAAAACTCACTTCTTCCTCCCCTCAAATGGCTAAGTCTGGTGCCTACAAGTCCTTCATATTGAATCCTCTCTGCTTCTTTTATCCATGATTCTCCATAGCACCTACACACAAATCAAAGACAAGAAAAAGGTAATAAAATCCTAATAAAATTACTAGTTGTGCAAATCCCATGTGAAAAGGAATGAGAACTAGTAAACTTACATAATACGCATAGTTATAGATAGATGTAGCATGTAATGAGTGATAATATAAATAATTTATATACTTAAATATGCATCAATTTTGGACGCATCAACTTTCCCAAGCTATAATCTTGCTCTTCTTGAGCAATAAAGTGGCTTATGGACAAGGTCATCATGTTCATGAGGCACGAGCCGATAACATAAATAAGGCAAAAATTGAAACAAAAGTATAATACCGGACATAGAAGATTAATGCCTTATAACCTTATTTTCCCTGCAATCTCAAAGTAAGAAAGAACATATTCATACAAGGCAACACAAGCTTAGTTATATCATTCCATAAAAGATCAATTAAAACTTCAATACTCCATGTCAAAAACTAAATCTAGCTTGAAAACAAACTTGTGATCCTCTTATTGAGCCCTTTTAATAAGTTTTGTATCTCATTACTTTTGTATAGTAAGGGCTTCAATAGGAATATGAATTCACTTATAGTTGGCAGTCATATGCATTCAACACTTCATCCATTTGAAAAGCTCATCAAAGTTAGAGAGATGTCAAGAATACGATACAAGCTTAGGTAAATCAGGATAATCAAAGTAGAGTTTAGTATTTATACCTAATAATAAAAAACACAATGTTTCTGTCCACTGTATGTCCAGAAAAGACCTTTTTGCCCCTAAAGTTGGAGGAAATTACCCACACTACCACCGGCCAGTGAGAAAAAACGGTCCGAGTATTTTTCCCTGCCCCTGTCCCAACTTCCTCGTGTTTCCTCATCACATCTCTCTACGCCCCGCCCCGACCGTGATCTCCCCCACGCCCTGCCCCACCCCGACCGTGCGCGAAGAGGTGCATGGGGTTGTGTCCTAGGATTCTCAAGCAGGAGCAGAGGTGCACCCAGCTCCACCATCAACGGCGGTGAAGCACGGGACTGCGTCCAAGCTAAGGCGGGGCCCACCGTTGACACTCTATTTCTCCCATAGCCGGCGGCGCTCGAACCCTACCGGTCGTTCCCGTTGGCTGGAAGAATGATGTAGTTGTCTGTGTTAGCCAGAAGAACGACACAATAGAAGGAGGGCGTGGCCGACGAGCTATAGCCGATTGGAGTTGCAGCAGGAGGGCGTGGTTGACGAGTTGTAGTAGAGGATGAGGTCGACAGCGATGTGTGGTCGACGAGCTATAGTCGAGGAGGAGGTTGGTGGCGATTGGAGATGATCAGGGGCGTGCAGGGTCGGGCGCACGTAGGCGGGCGCACACGGGGATGAGCAAGGTGGCGGGGTGCTGGCGAATGGGATAGAAAGCAAGTGGGGTGGTGCGGGCTTCGAGCGAGTGAGACAGAGGATCGCGTCTGACGGTGCATTTCTAGGAGGAGGGTTCAAGCAAGGAGGGACTCACGTCTCTGGGTCATGCATGTGACGGCCAGCTAGGGTTCACTTGGCGTGCGTGTGTTGGCCTGGCTAGGCCTTAGAAGGCCAAGTTGGGCTGGTTGGGTATGGGATTATATTTTTATTTTATAAATCATTTTCTGTTTAATTTTTACAAAGCATATTGAAAATTGGTATTATGAATGAAATATTATCTACATATTTGTATTGTATTGAGATTGTATCAATCTCGTTGTGTTTGAGAAAGAACTTGGTAGTTATATAAAATCAATATAATATAAGTGGGGTATAAAAAGTTAGTTTTACAACAAAAAGAATGAATTTTACATATGAAACACAACTTACAATTTTTCATTGTCATTGTTGAATTTTTTTGATTGAAACAGCTTGGGAATAAATTTTCCTTCATAGTGCATGGATATACTCCCGTTTCAAAATATAAGATATTTTAGCTTTTGTGAAATGAGTGTATTTAGACGTCTTTTAGTGCATAATTCACTTCGAACCTACACACTAAAAGATGTATAGATATATTTGTTTCATAAAACCTAAAACATCTTATATTATGAAACAGAGGGAGTACCTCGAAATCTTGATCAAAGTGCTTTCTAATTAATTGTATGACACTCATTATGTGGACTCGTGATATCACCCGGCATCGAGTGGCATGTCATGGGATTCTTATCTCTCGTTGCAACGCACGGGCTCTTTTGCTAGTAAGTATAAATAACTAGAAATGCAACAATCAATCTAATTTCTCTAGTTAACTCTCAGCTTGCTAAGGAACACTAGGATGTTATAATAGCAAGATTGAGTAAGAGAGTTTCATGTCCCAACTAGTATAACAATGAAATGTCTTATTTACACCCACATTGCTAAATCAAGTCTATCAAAAACACTTCTAATCCAATCATTGTCTTCCAAGAAAAAACTCGTAAAGTAGTAATGAGACCATACCAAGGACTTATTATGTTGATCCTCATAGATATCTTTTTTCTTTCATTTTTTTTAAGGATTGCTGAATGTTTCTTTTGCAAGTGTTTGCACAACCTTTAAGAGTACCAATACTTTTGCCCATATATCAACATGTATGTCACTCATGTTATCAACTCATAGCCGAAATTCGGGGTTATACCATAGAATGTTCAAAAGCTAGCGGAGTTGTTGGCATCTCAAAGGTGTGCATTAGAGACATAGAACAAAGTTGTCTCAATTCTTTCTCCTTTTTTTCGATCTAGTACCGCGGTTTAATCCACAAGGTTAGCTTTGACATGCATCACAATTACCATTAGACTTTATTTCAATCAAACAATTCCTTTCATGAGTGTCGTCAAGACTATCAAAATATCTATGGAATTAAGTATCATCAAGGGTATACTCTCAAGACAATCATTCATCAAACAAGTCGTAAATTTTAGACTTTTTCTTGTTGTACTTGTTTGTCAATATTATTTCCAAGGCAAGACTCGGTTAGCTAAAAGAACTAGAGCAAACGTTTTCACAACTAATCATCATACCAATAAAAAGCTTTACTCTAACTATTTTGAATTACTCCACAAGCATGGAATCTTCACAAATCAACCAATCTAAGATAAACAATTCAAACTTAAAAAGTGGAAGACAAAGGTATTAAGTGTAGAAATTATGGCAATGCATTTTTAGAGGATCACAATGTTCTTCTCAAGCTAGATAAAGATATTAACAACGTGCATCAAGCTCTAACTCAACTCTTATGAATCCCAACAAAAGCAAGTGCATCCATTATACAAACATGAAACGCAACTTACATAAGCAAGCATTCAAAACAGCGGATACATGATTGCACAAAGAGTTTCATCGAACAAGAACATTGCACAAGACTCTACAAATGCAGAAGTAACTTCCCCAAACTAGAACTATTTTAAGAACTAAACTTGAATAGATTACCATAAGAAAAGAGAAAATGTAGTTATCAAAAGAGAGTATGAGAAGTGGTTACCTCCCCAAGCTTGAACAAAGAAAGGGTGACACACTTTACCGTTGAGGTATGAATAACCTCACTTTTGATGGACATGGACCTTTGGTTCAACAAATACTTTCTTGTAGAAGTGTTGAGTTGAAACATCCAAGTGGCTTGTGCAAGTATTTATACGGTTGACACAAACCATGCACGTCATTACACAAGGTTCAAGTCCCTGCGAAAATAACAAATGAAGTAAAAAAAAGCAAACGATTTGGTGTACGAATAGAGTTCGTTCACCCAACCATGAGAAGAAAATAAAAGAAACACAAAACACTACAGAGAATTATAGGCTAGGGAGTTTCAAAGATAAGTAAAATAAAATGAAGTATAAGGGGGCATGTAGAAGGTAAACCACTGACGTGAGATTGTCAAAATAAAATGATTGGAGGGGTTATAACCTTTTTATACTCGTCCCTGCCCTTACTGCGTGATGCTGCTCCTTGGTATGGGCGCGTGGTACGGACGGGCTCCGCTCATATTGCACCTTGTCTTCTTCGTCTTTTTTGAAGGTTTCCGTCGAAGTTGGTACGACCGGATGGTACGGGTAGGATGCGCCCGTACCAGTGGTCGTTAAAACTTCTCAGTCCTCTTCATGTTTCCTTCGCCTTGTAACGAGGTCGGTACGGGCGGAGCGGTACGGACACGTCCCACCGTACAGGTGCTCGTTAAGCTTGTGGTGGCTTTTCTAGAAAATTTTCTATTTCTTCCGATGTGTCACATGGGCGGTACGGGCGCGCGGTACGGACGTGTCCGCCCGTACTACTGCTCGTTAAGCTTGCAGTGAACTCCGTAATAAGTTATTTTCCCCCGAAAATTTTACTACGGACCTAAAATATTAGTCCAGCATCCAAACAAAGCAAACATATATTTTGATGAGAAGATTTAACCAATATATGCAATGCATCATTAGAGCAACAAATAATTCTATCTATGGAAAATAGTCCCAAGCCAACTCTAATAGAAAATCATGCATATATACAAGTGTCAATGCAACATGAATGCAACTAGAATCAAGACACAAAATTAAGAAAGACACCTAAAAACTTCCGGGTTGCCTCCCGGAAAGCGCTTTCTTTAAATCCATATAGCCAGGCTTAGATGCTCCATTAAATTATCCACCTATATCCCAGGGAATATCAATTTGAGGTGTGATGGTACTTACCTTTAGCAAGGAGTTGGAGCATCTCATAGTGGAGTATGGTCGAAATCGTACCCTCTTGTGGTGCATTGGCATCATGTAGATGAATAGGTTCTCGCTTCTAAGAAAGCGTGGATGCACCAAGTGTGGTGAGCATGCATCCTTATGTAGCTGCAACGAGAGGATTATAGGTTGAAATATAATCATTGAACTCTTGCCTTGGTTACCATTGTAGGGGAACACTTCATAATATTCTTCCTTTGCAACTAGAAGTAAATCAGGTCCCTGCATATTAGCATCAAAAGATTCATAGCAAGGTTCTATCTCTAGTTCAACAATAGTAATGCTCTCCTCATGAGTGTCTAGGCACAAGGCCTCCGCGGATAAATCACAATTAGTTTTAGCATTATAAGAACCATTACTAGAGAGAGAGGCATCATAAACAAATGTAGTATTTGTAATGTGCCAATCTTTGTCAACCTTACCTTTTTGTTGTTCCTCCTCTTTATCTTTTGGTTCCTGCAAATGGTTATCTCCGAGCACTACAGGTTTAGATTGTGCCTTTTACTCTCTACCACAAGTGGATTATCACTAAGATGTTCTTGGCAATAAGATTGTAACTTTGGTAACAAGTTAGGAAGTTGCATAAGAAGCATACTATCACTACTCTTTATCATAATTAAATATTTTAAGAGTAGATCATGGACACCTTTATAAACCAAATACTCTAAGACTTCAACTCTAGTGTAAGATACTAGGGATTCTTCAAGAGTAATGAACATTGAAAACTAAGGTGGCCAACTGACATACATTTATCACAAATCTCATGATATGAATTACAAAATGATTTTGCACAACCATATAGCAGGTCATAAAAGTTAAACAAACCCATACCAGTGGCAGTAGTATCTTCGATGCGGTGTATATCCTCTTCTTATTTCTTCCATGAGTCCTACAAGAGGTTAGTCTCTTCCGCGGCTATCCGCTTGTGAGCAATCACTAATGCATTATCACAAAAGTTATCAATACAATAAGAGTATATAAGGTATACTATCCCATAGATCTTATCAAGTACTTCATCTTCTCTTTTTATATCACTCATGTGAGCTAGCAACTCACAACAACCAGTAAAAAGTACTCTCTCATAAACCTCCATATTAGCAGAGAATTCGCAGTTCCCATTATAAAGTGCTAATTTGATATCATTGGTATTATTCTTATATTGATAAATAAAATGATCTTTAGAACCGCAACATTCACAAGTAAAATTGTACGAGGTACATAATGTGGATGAATAGCCTTTCAACCAACTCACCCATTCTTATAATACCTTTTCCCTCGTCATATAATATCCAAAAGTTTCAACTTTCTTCTTCTCTATTGTGAGCTTCATCTGTTCAAACATAGCAATCTTGGAAGACATGATTAGTAGCAAATGTTTTTATAGTTTTTCTTTTACAAATTTTTATGGGTTTTTGGTTTTATAATTTTGTTGTTCTTTTCAAATAAGTAAATGCAGTAAAAAGTAATAAACAGAAATAACTTGAAACCTGTAAATAAATTTTAATACATCAACAATAAATTAGCAACTAAAGACAAAGATTAAAAGTTCTTAGCTCCCCGGTAACGGCACCAGAAAATAGCTTGATGACTGCAAGTGCACAGATCAATTGTAGCTAGTTTCGAAGTAAAAGATATCGAACCCACAGAGAGCTATTGGTAAAGGTCTTTATGCCCCTTGTTACTATTCACTAGAGAGTACTTGTAAGTTATCTCTAATTCCAAGTAATGGTGTATAAAGAGTGTGTTTGGACAAGTGCTAAAATAAACAAGAACAAACTAATTAACAAAAGTAAAGTAAAGAAAGAGAGTATATATGAAGTGTCGTGTGATGTGGTTAAGGGGTTATCAAGGAGTGTAGGATTCACCACTAGCATGGAATAATTGTGAATGATTAGGATAGCCTATCTCTTATGCCATGATATGTATGGAGAGAGCTCCATAATAAGATGTTCACTACAAGGCTCGTAGGAGCCACTTTGTTGAGCCAAGAGTGAGGTCACCTCTAAATAACCAATATGATGTATGAGAGCAGTCACCCATACAGACCACCACAATTAAGGGTTCCCCCGTGGATATCGTAATTAGCTTAGGGAGTCCCTCTTTAATCCTCCTTTGACCGTGTATGTTATGAGCCGACGCCAATCTGTCACGGGGCATTCCGGGTACGCTTCTAAGACACGTCCAAAGGATTTCTCCCTCCCTTTAGTCCCAAGGGCAAATAATATGTGGTCTACTTCACATATCATCTAAAGAGAGAGATCTAACACAGTTCATAGATCAATGGATCTTTGTACACAAGTAATAAATCATCTTTATTTCAATGCATAATAATACTAGGGTTTCACCATCTCTCCCCAAGAACAAGGTAACTACTCATACATGAAGGGGATCAACATCATGGAAATTGTATGGATGAAATATGAAGGTACAGTTGAATACAAGTGCAAATCCACAATAGAGATTGGACTACAACAAAGTAATGAAAGGGGATCAAAGTTGGAGACATTGTTGATGAAGATGGCGATGAAGATCGATGCGCAGCCCTTCAAGATGCGAGTCTCCTCTCTCCCTTGGGTTTAAGGCGATGTAGATATTATAGCCGATGGCTATGGAGGCAGCGGAGTGGCAGGGATTCGCCCCTATGGAGTGTGTGGACTCTCTGCCTTCATCTAGGATTTTCCCCTCTTTAAATAGGCATCTGGAGGTCAGTTTCACGAACCGTTGGAGCTGGGAGCCGAATATGCCCATTGGGCCTTCACAAATGTTGTTCCATTTGATAAAATGAGGCCGTCGGAGGGTGGTACGGCCGTACAGTACGGGCGGGATCTGCCCGTACCAGTGGTCGTTACGCACGCAGTACTCCATAGTGTTTTGGCCTCCATTTCTTCATATGGACTACGATTGAGATGTTCTTTGGCTCGTTGGATTCGTATGGACGAGGGATTCAATACAATAGCCTTGGATATTCATTTGGAGTTGATGGAAAAACTCACTTCTTCCTCCTCTCAAATGGCTAAGTCTGGTGCCTACAACTCCTCCATATTGAATCCTCTTTGCTCCTTTTATCCATGATTCTCCATAGCACATACACACAAATCAAAGACAAGAAAAAGGTAATAAAATCCTAATAAAAATACTAGTTGTGCAAAGCCCATGTGAAAATGAATGAGAACTAGTAATCATACGTAATATGCATAGTTATAGATAGATGTAGCATGTAATGAGTGACAATATAAATAATTTATGTACTTAAATATGCATCAATTTTGGACGCATCAAGCTCCAAACAACCTGTGGTAGCAGGATCAATAATGGAGATGGAATATGTTGCTACTTCAGAAGCGACGCAGGAAGCGGTTTGGATGAAGAAGTTCATAAGTGAACTAGGTGTGGTTTCTAGTGCGTTAGACCCAATGGTGATCTATTGTGACAACAATGGAGAGATAGCCAATGCCAGAGAACCGAGGTCTCACAATAATTCCAAACATATCAAGCGTCGGTTTCACTCCATCCGCGAGCATGTCAAGGATGGAGATATAAAGATCTGTAAAATACATACGAATCTGAATGTAGCGGATCCGTTGACTAAAACTCTCCCTAAGGCAAAACATGATCAACACCAGAAATCCATGGGTGTTAGATTTAACACTATGTAAATTAGATTATTGTCTATAGTGCAAGTGAGAGACTGAAGGGAATATACCTGAAAGACAATAATAAAGTTGTTATTATTTTATTTCAAGTATATGATAGATGTTTAAGTATATGATAGATGTTTATTTTACATGCTATGATTTTATTAATTGGAAACATTAATATATGTGTGTTTAATAAACAAATACAAAGTTCCTAGTTATGTCTCTTATATAAACTAGCTCGTTGATTAACAAGATGATCAAGATTCCTGATCCTGGACATTGGATATTTTTAATAATGAGGTCACGAAATTGGTGGAATGATGTGATGAAAAATCACCCTAAAGTATAGTAATACGATCAAAGTCATTATGTTTACATTACTATAACATCATACGAAGTAACTTTAGTTCTTAGACCATGATATCATGTCAATCACTAACACCCGAAGAGTAACTTGATAATATCAAACGTCATAACGTAATAAGGTGATAATAAAGGTGGGTTTAGCTACTCTGAAAGTGTTATGTAGAGGCTCGTGGATCAAGAGTGGGATTTGTCCATCCCGATGACGGAGAGATATACTCTGGGCCCTCTCGGTGATATCACATTGATATAGCTTGCAAGTAAGTGATAAGATCACTAGAATGTTATATCACGGGAACGAGAAAAGAGTACTTGTCGGTAACGAGATCAAACTAGGTATAGGGATACCATGATCGAATCTCGAACATGTAATATATCGTGAGACAAAGGGATTTAGTTACAAACGTTAAATGTTCTCACGATCACTGAAGTCATTGTTGAATGTGTGGGAATCGGTACAGATCTCTAGGTCCCGTTGCTGATTATTGATCAGAGAGGGGTCTCGATCATGTCTGCATTATTCGGAAACCGTAGGATGACACACTTAAGGGATACCGATACCATTTGGAGCAGATATGTTTCACAGAAAGATTATGAAAGCGCTGAAATTGCTTCGATGGACACCGTAATTGTTTTAGGTGAAATTGCTGAAACTGGTTCTGCATGTGATATCGAAATGTTGTAGCGGTTTTTATGTGAATATTTGTTTATTAAATTAATTAACAAAATTCTGAATAAAATAAATAAAATAGTTTTGTTAAATGAGAGATGTATTTAAATTTAGTGGAAATTTAATGCATGTGAGTGGACGAGTGTTTATGTGAGTGGAAGCTCCACCATATGAATGAGGAATAGGTTGGGTCACCTCCTTTGGCCACCGACCATGGGAGGAGGCTGCCCCTCCCTATAAAAGGCCTCCCCTCCTCCCACTTCACACCTCCTCGTGAAAGATCTCTCTCCCCCTCTAGATTTTTTCTCCATGGCTTCGGATTAGCGAAGTACATGTTCCCGGTGGCTTTGTTTGAAAGGAGTTGTTATTTGTGCTGCTTTGCTGGAGAAAGTACGCGGAGGTTGTCGGAGGACCGGATATGTGTGTGATCACGAATGCACTGCTGAGTTGTGGTGCTGGACTTCCTCACAATCTTGAGATCGGCAAGCAAACAACTACATCATCCATGAGTTCAATCTCGTAACGCTTTGTCGCTCTTCGAGGGTAAGTTCTCTATCGATGTATAACCACCCGTTGATTGTATCTAGGTAGATAGATCTTGGTGCTTAGTTATTCACATTGTAGGATTTTTTGTTTTCTATGTTGCGAACCCAACTCATCCCGATCGGCATCCTATCCACCAACTCCTCCCGACTTATCCCCAACCTCGCTTCCATCGCCATCGTCACCTACCCACTCCCTCTCCACCTCTGTCTCGAGCGAGCGCCGCCCCATTCCTAGCGCCGCTGGGATCCACCTCCTTGTCGACCTCAAGGTTTCATTTCATTTGCCGCCTGTGGCCGCGTCTATCTCCTCCTGCCGATAGAAGCTCGTCCGAGCCAACACCGCCTCTAGACGCCTCCAACCCCAAGCCTCGCTCGTTTGTCGCCTGCATCGACCCCAAAATCGTACGCCCATGTACATCACGTGTGTGAGCCACTGCCGGCCTACACGCTCCTCTCTTGAGAGCCCTGATCGATCTCCATCTCCATGCTCTGGACATAGTCGTTGACCGTGCACTCCCTCTGTATCACCCCGCGCTTCTCCAGCCACCGCCTCCCCAACGCGTTCCTCCTTTACCACCATGGTCGGTGCTGCCCGCATCGGCCTCCTCTCTCTAGCATCCCCACTCCCGCGTTGATCCCCTCATCCATAGCACTCTGCTCGCGAGAAGGAGCCCGACCCTAACCCCCTCTGCTTATTTCCCCGCCATCAGATGCCTCGCTGTGCAGCCGCAAAGAACAGCTCGTCCTCTCTTCCCCGGGCTCCTGCTGACGCAGTGATGCCATGGCCATCCTCCTCTAGAGCTCTCCCCCGCCGCCTCTGCCTCCCGAGCTCGCCACCAGATTTCGTCGACCCCATCTGCCATCGGGATATCACACCTATGTTATTTTCTACTATGGAGGTACTACCTCTGTTTGGGATTATTAGTCCTAAAGACCAAGTTGCTAGTACCAAGACACTCCATAACTCTCTCTCATTAATCTATGCATGCACCAATTGTTTTACATGCATAAGAGAAGTGAGAACATGCATTGGACGAGGGAGACTAATAAATGAGATAGCCCTTATAATCTCAAACAATATAAAAAACTCTCTAGACTTATAATCCCAAACAGAGGTAGTACTAGTATCATATGCATGATACTACTATATGATACTCCCATTGTGACTAGTCTTGTAGTCTATGTTACCATCTAATTTATCATACTATATAACTACATTAATTAGCTTATAAGCACTTCTCTACTATCTAAAAAGGAGGAAGGTGTTCCGTTTTCTGCCGGTTAGCGCTACGTTGCCCCCTTCGTCGCTCCTTCATCTGTCCTACCTCGCGTAAACCCATAGGTTCAGAGGAGAAAAAGACGCCCCGTACAACCCGCAGTCAACTCCGTGCCACCTCCCTCCAACATCGCCTCCTCCCTTCCCCCAGCGCCACCTCCCCCAAGTGCTTGCGACGGTGCGACCTCATCGCTCGTGCCACCACCAACGCGCTCACATCCCCATCATCCATCACCAATTAGAACCCAGCCGGTGTCTACCCCTCCTCCCGCACCCCACCCTCCACTCTCTGATGGCTCAATGCACGGCGCCCAGAAAAGTGCTGGTGTAGTGTTGATGTAGAGCTCGTTGGGAACCCCAAGGGAAGGTATGATGAGCACAGCAGCAAGTTTCCCTCAGTTATGAAACCAAGGTTTAATCGAACCAGTAGGAGCAAGGAAACACCCTAAAGGTGTTGCTAGCTAAGCCTTGGCAGGACGCACTACCGGTGCTAGTAGCAACGTGGAGACCTGCACAACACAACCATAGAACTTTGTCCCCAACTTGCGATGAGGTTGTCAATCTCACTGTGTTTTGCGGAAAACAAAGGATTAAATGTATCGAATGGAAAGAAGTAATAGTTTGTAGAAAGTAAACACAAAGCAGTAAAAGATTGTAGATTGTATGTAAAAGAAAAGGACCGAGATCCATAGTTCACTAGAGGTGGCTCTCCTTAGATAGATAACATGCAGGGTGAACAAATTACAGCGGGGTAATTGACAAACATCGAGAAAGCAATACATGCATATACTAATCATCTTGACTCCTTTGAGACTTGATTGGGCATTACAACATAATACATAGACCGCCATCCAACTGCATCTATGACTAATAATCTACCTTCAGGTTATTATCCGAACCCCCTCTAGTATTAAGTCGCAAGCAACAGATTATTGCTTTACGAACTGCGTGTAAAGTAAACAATACGATTGTTCTATGAACAAAGGATTGTTGTTTTCTCCCTAGTAGCAATAGCACATCTAGTACCTTAGAGATTTCTATCACTTCCCCAAATTACCAGAGGCATGAACCCACTATCGAGCATAAATACTAACTCTTGGAGTTGCTAGCATCTACTTGGCCAAGATAGCTACTAACAACGGAAAGCATGCAAGATCACAAATAACAAAGACATGATAGAATCAATAATCAATCTAAAATAGCATCTCAATATCCATCGGATCCCCGCAAACACAACATGCAGAATTACAAATAGATGATCTTAATCATGAACGGAGCTCACAAGATCTAAACATGAAAGCACAAAGGAGGAGAACCAGCCATCTAGCTACTACATGGATCCGTAGTCCAAGGATGAACTACTCACGCATCACACCGGAGGCTTGCATGGTGATGAAGAAGGCCTCGGTGAATTCCCTCTCCGTAGGTGGTGGGAAGAGCTTCAGATCCTTCCGATCTAGGGATGGAGATGACAATGACTCTGAACTCTTTTCGTGGATTTTTGATCGGGCACTTAGGGTTTTCGTCCCGAGGGCAATATATAGGCGGAAGGGGAGGCCGAGGGGTGCCAGGGGCCACCACACCACCCCCTGGCACGGGCCTAGCCTGGCCGCGCGGCCAGGTGGTGTGGCCGGCCTTTGGCCCCTCTCTGTCTCGTATTCTGGCATCTGATGACTTCCGGAAAAATAGGCACTTTGGCTTTTGTCCCATCCAATTCCGAGAATATTCATTTTCTGACTTTCCTGGAACCAAAAACAGCAGAAAACAGGCAGCTGACACTGTGGCTCTTGTTAATAGGTTAGTCCAAGAAATCATATAAAAAATACTCCAAAGTGTGGAACAAAACACAAGAAAGTGGACAAAACCAAGCATGGAACATCAAAAATTATAGATACATTTGCAATGTATCACTCTCTCCTCCTGATCCAGAAGCCTCTCCTCCTGTGACACATCGATGATGCCTCCAACGCATATGGCGCCCCTCGTAGCTTCTCCATGACCTCCTAACACCACCTCCACCACGTGGATCCGGTCGTGACTGCCTCCGCCTTGGCCATCCCCGTCCTCTACCACACTCTCGAGGGCATGGATGCCCGACACATTGGCCTCGTCGGTCGCGCGTGCATACCTCGCTCGGTCGTGGTTCCTACGCTGCATCTCGCCAGATCTGGCACCACTGACCAAGGAGACAACGGGGTATCCATGGCCTTCTTCAAAGTCACGTGGCTCTTCCGCCATACAAGCAAACACAATGGCAGGGAGGATGAGGAGGAGGTGCTCCCCAATTTGCCTTCATGTCCCCATCCTCTAGCTGGGCCAAGGTACTCCTCCAGACCAGACCTCCTCCCCTATCGATCCCTCTTCCTCCTGCTTGTTCTGCCTCAATTACTGACAGTGATGTGTTGTATTCAGGCTTCAGAGGTGGCTTTGTGGAGGTGGCAGGCCAGCTCTCAAAGTAGCAACAACGGTACACCGTCCTCGTGTTCGCTGGAGCAAAGGTAGGTCTCCTAGAGATCGCGTCTTCTTTTGCCACTTGAGTAAGTTGTGCTTCCTGCCTGGAACTAGCTAAGATCTGGTGCGATTTGTGCCCATGGCACATGAAGGATAAGCAGCCTGGAATAGTGTACTTTCTGCCATGATTCACTAACTTACCGTAATTTCTTATTTTAGTATTATATATTCTTGGAGCCATGGAAACTTGTCATTGCCATACTTCACTACCCTTAGTTGGTGCATGGAGATGTTTTCACTACCGAAAGACTGCATAGAGTGGGAGTACCCGAAAGAATAAATTACTACCCTTAGTTGGTGCGTAAAGATATTTTCACTAAGTTGTTCAATATTTAAGAGTTCTTATTTCAGTATTATAGATTATTAGCAATCATGCATGATAGTAGAACAAAATGTATGCAATTAGTCAATTTGCAGCCTTGTGAAAGAATTTATGTCAGCTACCCCTTATCAATAGCCATTGCTACTTGAGAATAACTAAGATAGATTATTGTATTCCTGCAGGTACAAGCCATGTGATACAAATAGATAACTTAACGAGGATGGAGACAAAAAATGGAAGCCCAAGTATACGAGGTTGCTGTAGCCAACCACCAAATATGTTAGTTAATTTGCAGCCTTGTGATTATCTTGTAAGATTTCTCTAAACATGATGTTGCAGACCTTTAAGTTTTTCTTTGTCGCTGTGAGGTTGCTGCAGGCGAGGATGCACCGCCACCTCAACAAGTTGGCGATTGAGGTGCAAATGCTTAACCAAATTCCTGCTTCTTTGTTCTAGCTCTGTTGAATTCACAAATAAAACTTGTTAATGGGTATTTATGTTTTGCTAAAGTCGAAGCTAACATCTGCAATTGCATTTTGTGGATTCAGTAAAGATTGAGCTGGTGTAGCTACCGTGTCATCACTTTAAAGAACTCCCTGATTCAAAAGAATGACCTTTAGGGGATTTAATTTCTCGTTTTTCTTAGGGCTGGTTAGCTTTTCTGCTTTATAGTTTTTGGAATGTGTTAATGTTCCTTTTAGCTACATTAAACATAGCTAAGCAACATTTTCAATAACGATACCCACTACTTTGTGAGTTGTTTTTGTGCGATTTTTATACGATCTTTGTTTACTTCCATAACACTAATTCTAAACCATTACTTTTACTTCAGTAACACTTATTCTAAAGCAGTTCCATGCATAATATATTAGTCGTTTGGAGTAGTAATAACATATATAGATGATTGAGGTATATCTTATTTAGTTATGCACTATACAATTTGGTAAGTTGCTTGATTTAAAGAACCAATGTGAGTTGGTATGCTGCTTTATATAAAAACTTGTCAATGGGTATTTCTATTTTTCTAAGGTCGAAGCTAACATTTGTAAGTGCATTTTGGGAGGATTCAGTCAATATTGAGTCGGTGTATCTCCCGAGTCATCACTTTAAATTGCACTCAAATTCAAAAGGATGACCTTTAGGGTATTTAAATTCTGATTTTTCTTAGGGCGGGTTTGCTTTCCCGCTTTATAGTTTTTGCAATGTTTTAGTCTTCCTTTTCGCTACATTACACATAGCTAAGCAACATTTTCAATAACAATACCCACTACTTTGTGAGTTCTTGTGCGATTTTTGTATGATCTTTGTTTACTTCCATAACGCTGATTCTAAACCACTTCTTTTACTTCAGTAGAACTTATTATAAAGCACTTCCTTGCATTTTTTTTTCATTTAGAGTAGTAATAACATATATAGACGATTGAGGTATATCTTATTTAGTTATGCACCATATAGTTTGGTAAGTTGATTGATATAAAGAAAGCTATTTCAAGATGAACCGTTTAACTCTCATAAACAACCAAGACAAATAGTTCCGCTCCAGGTGATATAGAATTTATCGGTATAGGTAAATTTGTTGCTGAACTTAAGGACATGGCTCATGTTCATAGTCGGAAACATTTAGGTTACCAGGTGCGAGATTATATCTATCAAGTAGTGATAGAGACCAAGTAGTGTGTGCATTCGCTGCAAGCTAACATTTGTAAGTGCATTTTGGGAGGATTCAATCAATATTGAGCTGGTGTATCTCCCGAGTCATCTCTTTAAATTACACTCAGATTCAAAAGGATGACCTTTAGGGTATTTAAATTCTAATTTTTCTTAGGACCGGTTTGCTTTCCCGCTTTATAGTTTTTGCAATGTTTTAGTCTTCCTTTTCGCTACATTACACATAGCTAAGCAACATTTTCAATAACAATACCCACTACTTTGTGAGTTCTTGTGCGATTTTTGTATGATCTTTGTTTACTTCCATAACGCTGATTCTAAACCACTTATTTTACTTCGGTAGAACTTATTATAAAGCACTTCCTTGCATAATATATTTTTCATTTAGAGTAGTAATAACATATATAGACGATTGAGGTATATCTTATTTAGTTATGCACCATACAGTTTGGTAAGTTGATTGATATAAAGAAAGCTATTTCAAGATGAACCGTTTAACTGTCATAAACAACCAAGACAAATAGTTCCGCTCCAGGTGATATAGAATTTATCGGTATAGGTAAATTTGTTGCTGAACTTAAGGACATGGCTCAGGTTCATAGTCAGAAACATTTAGGTTACCAGGTGCGAGATTATATCTATCAAGTAGTGATAGAGACCAAGTAGTGTGTGCATTCCTTGTATCCTTTATTTAACTATAAGTTACGTCATGCTTTTGGTGCACTCTAAGTAAAGTCTGAGCGCAGAAATGGTCATAAAGATAGGACATTGTAGGAAAACAAATAAAAGTTGAGTTAAAAAGAGATGCAAAGCTATACATCTGAAGGAGCAGTGTCAAGGGGCAATAAGATTGGAATTATAAAAAATGGCATGGACATGCACGGGTCTCTGGAACTTCTTATCGGCAAACTATTATTTTTTGTTACTTTGCTAAATTTCTAATAGGCAATGCAGTAGAGTTAGTAGGAAAGGAAGACAGACTTTGCACAGCAGCTGAGGCCTCATGAGGAGTAGGAGGAGGAAGAGTAGCAGCCAAAATATGGATTCTGACAAACCCTCTGACTAGAACACATAAGTTTTGGCACCTGCAAGTGAACATATAGGTGGAGCTTTGATACCTACAAGTGAACCAGTACTTCCATGTGATTTTCTGTGCTCACTGCGGCGGTCGATGCGGCGTCACCAACGACAAGTCATCACTGATGGTTGACCTGAGAAGGGGTGTTTTAGTATATACCAGCGTCAAGACAATCCAGAAAGTATTCTACAAGTATGTATATACCACTAGATTTGGGCACTAGGACTTGAGAATTTTTTCTTTCTTTTGGAGTTTTGGTATCGAACCATGCCTATTGCAAAAAGGGGTGTTTATTCGCTTAAATGATTCGCCTAAATCTGTAATGCACTTCGACGAGGGATTGCTAATAGTGCATATTTAAGACAAATGTGTTACATACACATTATTTTTGTTTCTAGAAGTTCTGCTTATGTATAAGTGTCAAATTTTTTGTGCTCAGCCATGATAATTTCTCTCTCAGAGTTGTCATATAATCCAGTATGACACAGATTTATATTTGATGATAGATTATGACAGATGCCCCGTTAAAAATTGATGTCTTACCTATTATCTCACGGAAAAGTGAAAAGTGGTGATTGTAATGATCTTTAAGATCTTAGGTTTGTTAATGCTATGCTCGATTATTCTGTGTATAATCCGAGCTGACTTTTGATACCGGTATGACTGAAAATGACATATGCGAGGTGTTTCTCTTAATTATACTATGTTTTTACTACCACTGACTGAATCTTGTGATTCCAGTTAACTAAGTCTGGTACTTCTCCCCAAAATAGGCTCCTAAGAACTATATCATCAGATGCATCTTCAAAATAAGTTTCCAATGGTATTTTCTGGGACATATAGTGCGTATTTTGTTGACCAAAATTAATGGTCAAGGTTTTTCTTAAATTACGTGCTACGCGCATGTTAAACCGATACAGAGGGAGTACAAGAAGGAGGAGCACAAGAAGAAGATACTGCTACTTCATGTACATGAAAAGAAATGAGAAGGGGGATAAGAACACAAACTGCACAATATGCACAAAGAGGAATAAGAACACAAACTGCATAATGTGCACAAAGGATAAGAACACAAACTGCATGATGTGCACGAGGATGATAAAGTACGTGGTAGAGCCGACTGATGCTAAGCAATTAAAAAAAAATATATACCCGTAGCAACATACGGATATTTTACTAGTTTTCTTGAAAAGTGTGATGTTATGATAACATAGATAATTACCCTAATTATCTCTTCTTGTCAAGTGGCATGTCATGTCATCAAAATGCATGTACTTGCATACAACTATGTACTCCCTCCGTTTCAAAATATAAGATGTTTTAGCTTTGTGAAAGAAGTATTTCTAGGCCTCTTTCAGTGTGTAGATAGATGAACCCACACACTAAAAAAATTAGATATTTATGTCTCCTGTGATAGAAGTTGCATTTAAAAGGCCTCACAAATTGCCACGTGTTCTTAAAAAAAGAGAGTTTTTTTAGTCTTATAAAAAAGAACATTCCAGGATTCCTTCGAAGGGAAGCTGACTTGGGGAGTTGGGAGTTGGACTCAGCACTCCTCCGGGCCGCGGGACCCAACCCAACACCCACCCTCCTAAAAGCCCCCTTCTCTCCATACTCCCTCCCGTCGTCTCCATCTCTCTCCCCCTCGCCCCCAAACCCTCGCCTCGCCCGCGAGCGCGAGAGCCTGCTCCGAAACGGGAGGCACGGCACGGCCCGCCTCGCGCCCAAGCGCGCCTCTCCTCCTCCTCCTCCTCCTCCTCCCCGTCTTCCCAGTCGACGGCGGCGTCGAGTCGTCCCCTCCGGGCGGCGCAGATCCCCAAAACCCTAAAAGCCCTGGCGCGGTAGGGTTTGGTCCGCGCATCCCAGCGGGGGATCGCCTGCCATGGCGCCCATCAACAGCTCCAACATGGAGCTGCACTCGCAGAAGCTCCTCGAGCCTGACCTACGTACGCCCGCGCTCCCTCCTATTTTTCTGTTTTTTTTTTTAATTTCTCGCCACGCCAATTCTGTAGCCATGTTTCCCCGATTTTGCTCTCTCTCAGAAGAGTGTTCACCACCAACATTGTCTGTCAAAAAAAGGGAATTTATACTGATTACAGGGTTTTCTCAAGTCAGACTGTTGTCAGGACCATATACATTGTTTCCCAGTCAGACTGTTGGTCTTGTTCACCTTCCTGAATCTCTGCATTACCCTAATGATTTGTATGCCTGTATTTCTTTTACCGTATCTGTTTAACAGAGGCGTATTGGCTCCAATGTGCACATTTTTCTTAGAATTTTAGCGCCAGATTTCTGCATCTTGTCTCTTGCCTGGAACCGTCTGAAGCTTTTCCATGTTTGTTCATTATTCTAGCATGTATTTCTCCATTGTAGAATTTTTGGAGCAGCCTGCACTCTAGTTTCCTGCAGCAATTTATCATAAAGGGAACTTCTCCAATTCCAAATTGCAAACCATAATGTTTCATGTTTGCTCTGGCGTTGGTTACTCTTTTGGCTCAATGGTCCTTTGACTAATCATCCGTTCAACTACTATGCAGCTGTGCAAGTCAGGTTGCAGCTTGTGATGGAAGTTCGTGACAGCCTGGAGATGACACATACTCCCGACTACCTCAACTTCCTTCGTTGCTACTTCAGGGCCTTCTCAGCCATCCTGAGCACCTACACCACACCACAGGGCACAGAGAATGCTGAGCACAAGCTGCGCAATGTTGTGATCGAAATCCTCAACAGACTACCACACAGTGAGGTGCTCCGACCCTTTGTGCAGGATCTGCTCAAGCTCTCTCTCCGTGTGCTGACGCAGGACAACGAGGACAATGCCCTTCTTGCTATCCGAATTGTATTTGACCTTCTACGCAACTTCCGCCCTACTGTTGAGGCGGAGGTGCAGCCATTTCTTGATTTTGTTGTTGCCATATACCGCAACTTCAAATTTACTGTGAAGCATTTCTTCGATAACCCCAACGCCAGTGCCAATGTTGTTGCTGCCGTGCAAAGTCAACATTTGGACTCAATTTCTGATGCCCCAGGCATGTTGGCAGTGCCAGGCGGTGGACAACTCAACCCAAGCGCACAGTCATTCAAGATAGTTACCGAGAGCCCTCTTGTGGTGATGTTCCTCTTTCAGTTGTATGCTAAGCTCGTGCAGACAAATATTCCGTTCTTGTTGCCGCTCATGGTGGATGCGATCGCTGAAAACGGGCCAGACAAGGTGCCACCTCACCTGAAAACGCCCTTTGTTGAATTGAAGGGTGCACAAGTCAAGGTAGGGCAGAGTTATTTAACTTATTTACCTTGTATGTGGAGCTCTTAATGGATTGATGGTTTGTGTTGCAGACGTTGTCGTTCCTGACATACCTGCTAAAAAGCAATGCTGATTATATAAAGCCATATGAGAATAGTATATGCAGCAGTATTGTAAAGTTGCTTGTTACATGCCCTGCAGACTCGGTTTCCATAAGAAAGGTTAGTATGACTTGCCAACTACTGTAGCTAGGTGTGGCATTATGCACTATTTATAAATATTTTTATTTATGGAATTCCAGGAGCTGTTAGTTGGTCTGAAGCAAGTCCTCAACACCGAATACAGGCGTGGGCTGTTTCCTTTGATTGACACACTTCTTGATGAAAGGTAAATAAATCCTTATCTTCCTTGTCTGCAATTGTTGTCTTACTGCTTACGTCAAGTTCTTGTTTAGTTTTGAATGTAGGCTTGCTATGCGCAATCTGATTCATGGCTATTTTTGTAGCACTTCACATCTGAATGCTCACTAGCATATTTTTGTTCCATGATTTTTAATACGGGGCAAGATGGCTTACCATGTGGTGTGCTAGCTATCGATCTAATGTCACAAGTCATGACCACTTGTTCCTTTTGGTGTTCTCTTGAAGTTACTTTGGGAGGCTCAGTGTTTCTAGACAAAGTTCAACTAAACAAGATCAAATAAGCTCCTTGCTATTAGAGACAAGGTGATGCAAAGTAGTTGGAAGCCAACGTTCCGTAAAAAAAATCAGCCCTCCCCTTGATTTTGATTGTTTTGAACTCGTCTATTTTGTTTTGCAAAAAATCACTATAAACCTGTAAATAGAGATATATCATATCCACCGGGCTGTCATTGAGGTACAACGTGTTAAGCTGATTGTTTTCTCGTTTTCTTATGATTGCTTCAACTGGGTATATAGTATTTTTATCATTTTTGTCCTTTTATAGATGTTCCAGCATGCATGCTTTACCCTTAGTTTCAAACAAAATTGTAACACTTGATTGTTTGTCTACCAGGGTTTTGGTTGGCACAGGGCGAGTTTGCATCGAGACATTACGACCGCTTGCTTACACCCTTCTTGCAGAGTTGGTGCATTATGTCCGAGGAGACCTCTCCCTTCCACTGGTTGGTCTTATTCTTTAAATTTAGCATGTCAATCTTGTTAAGCTGCTTCTCTTTTATTTCATGAGATCTCAAAGTTCGCGTTGCTCGGTCAGAATTTTGGCAGTTCCATTGTTTAGATTCTAGAGGGAAAACTTTTATCTTGTTTGCTCGTTGCAAACACCATCCATATAATCATGACATGTCTTGATCAATTAGTCGTCATTCTAGGAGCTGTCACTGTCAGATGTTCATTTTTGGTATCTCTGATACATATACTCTAATTATCCTGATACATCAAAGATTATGCAAATATCTTTGAGAGCGAACTTCTGCTTTGTTTACTGTATTCATGACCTAGTTTTGGGGATGTTTATACTAAAGTATTAACTTCATTGTTGTGCAGTTGTCACGGATCATCTATTTGTTCTCTCGGAATATGCATGATTCATCGTTAACTCTTGTAATTCATACAACTTCTGCTCGTCTAATGCTTAATCTGGTATGCTTACTCTTCCTTTCTTTTAGTATAAAAATGACATTTACCAAGGTTTCAAATCATCCTTGCTGCTGGATATGGGATGAAGAGAGTGAAGTCATTGCCATTGCTACATTTGTTTGACGATATCGTAGTAGCAGATGTAGAAAAATCATTGAATCTTGAGCTCGAGCTTGGTCACCTCTATGAAGTTTCCTTTCTCCCTATCGTTCTGTGTTGTGTGGCAGTGTCTATGCTGGGAGGGAAGTGGAAAAACCCAAAGGTTCTCCCTAACATGGGCGGATGGTCCTAGCAAGCACACCTGCTAGAATTGTGTCATTTCTTTTCCCAGTCATTTTCCTTTTCTCTTTGTTCTAGATATGCTTATCCTAAATTATATCATGTACCTTATATTTTACATTGGGTAAACTTTGATTCTATTTATGCTGCTATGTCTCCTAACTTCCTACTATACACGGTAATTTTATTTAATTCCTTCCGTATGAGGTATTATTATTATTATTTATTATTCTAATTTGCACCAAGACGACCCTGTGCGTTTTCCTTCCGTAATTCAATATTTATATGAGAGTAAAGAACCTTGTGCATAAAGAAGCTAATCGGTAGTTTTATCAAAATTGACATTTGTGAACTGCTGATTTTTCTGGGGCCTCTGTAGGTTGAGCCCATTTATGAAAAAGGTGTCGACCAGCAAAGCATGGATGAAGCACGAGTATTGTTGGTAAGAGTTGTTGGCTATAATGGTTCACGTCAGTTACCTTTTCTTGCTAACACTTTCCAATCACCAGGGGCGCATATTGGATGCATTTGTTGGAAAATTTAGGACACTGAAGCGCACAATTCCTCAGGTAGTAACCTCTTCTCTGCTGTAAATTTGTGTACATATTCATAATAAAAATTACACCGTATGGGTTTTCCCCTACGGTATCTTGGTAAAAAAAACCCCCTCAGGTATACGGAAGTTTAGGTTCTTTGCTCAATCCATTGCACAACAGGAAATTCATAGTATAAGTGGTCTAGTTTTATCCTTATCGTGAGCACATAGTGGAACTCCATGATTCTGGCTTAGTGTTGTGGGATCTTCTCCAACTATCCTTACCGTATTCTCCTTGCTAGTCATTGGCATGATATATTCTCCCCTGTGGTCACTGCCTATGCACATGGTATATTTCTCCGCTAGTTACTTGGTTGACTGAAGAGCTCTGCTTGCTCTGGCAAAAGAGATAAAGTTTCTTTTAAGTAACATGTAGGTTTGCGTGGTTGGCTGTGGCTGGGCGCTCTGTCTCTTATATTTATCTATATACTCTACATATTGGCATTGTTATCCTGCAATAATAACGTATCAGTTCTTAGGATTTCTATGATGAACAACGATGAAAGCTAGCTATAATCTTACTCCAGTTTCAGCTTCTTTGCGTACCAGAATTGAAAATGTAATGGTAAATTCATGTTACGTGCTACTAGTACATGTATCTCATGATCTACTACTTTTGAGCCATATAGTACTTAATTTTGTATCAAGCTCCCAGTAATTTGTTTAGATGTTCATCATTAAACAGAAGATTTTTTCCCCTCATTTCAGTTTCATGCTTTTTAGTGTGTTACCTTACTCTTGTTCTCTCTAGTTGCTTGAAGAAGTTGAGGAAGGGAAGGAGCGGCCTAACTTGAGAATGAAGCTGGAAGTCCCATTACAGGTGTGTTTTATGTGATTGTTTGGGTTATATGTAACGCTTTTGTGATCATTATCATCTGCAAAAAGCTAGATCTGCCTCTTTCTTCAGGCAATACATGTCACTTGATCTTCCTTGAATTGAGTTAGGTCGTTTGACCACTGAGTGATCCAGCTCAAATTTCCGAAACAAAGAAAAGACATATAATAGTTGATCATTCTGCGTGTGTCGTGCACCACATGTTAGCTAACTTCTTGCCGCGAATGAAAGTGTGAAACATAAGCCTGGAAAAGTTGCCAAATAAAAAGGATCTGATTGGTAGCACTGAGTGATAGGTATTACCTTTTTTTCTAACAGTGGCAGTTTCCAGTACGAGGAATGATCTTTTATAAATGTTGTCAAGATTCTTTTTATACGTTCCTATTTTCCTTATTGGTGACATGAGTAAGAAGGTTGTTTTTAAATGATAATATGCTGAAAATCGATTATCAAAAGAATATTCCGCTCTTAACTCCAACTGTTAATTTGTACGATTGTTAGTGCCAAGTGCTTGAGTTCCAAAGATTTGTACTGGCACCATAGTAATTGCTCCATCGTATGCAGGTCTTCCCATTATAAGCTGCAATTTTGTTCAAAATAGTAAAATACATACCAATGTCTTAGTTAGCGACATGAAACATAATTAGAGGCTCATGGTTAAATCTGATTCCACTGCTTTTTGTTTTGTTTTTACTGATGGTTTATTGAACCATTTTGACATTATTTCTGCAGACCGTGCTGAATTTGCAACCACCCTTGGAGTATACTAAGGAGATTAATGATTACAAAAGTCTGATAAGGACACTTGTAATGGGTACGTATTGTTTGTTATAAAGTATTCATGCCATTCGAAGTGTTTAAGTGCTGGCATGCATCTGTGGCTAGACATCTGAACTGCTATCAATTACCTATTGAACACACCAGGAATGAAGACGATAATTTGGAGTATAACCCATGCTCATTGGCCACGCCCACAGGTATTATGGACTCTGTGAACTGCTGGATAGTTAATTTGGCCATTTGTCATTTTCTTTATGATCTAGTCCTCAAGTTCTTACGTCGTATCATATGTTGGCAGCAACAAAATCAACAATCTTCTAATATATCAGTTCAACCCTTCAGGGGACTGCGGGAGGATGAGGTCCTTCACTCTATCTGAGCCTTTCTTCCTCTTGGTTGACTGAGCTCTGTTGCTAATAAATCTTGATCATCTTTTCTAGGTGCGGAAGACTTCAGGTGTTCTAAAATCTGGGGTTCACTGTTTAGCTCTATTTAAGGAAAAAGACGAGGAGAGGGACATACTGCAATGCTTCTCACAAATGCTAGCTATAATGGAAGCCCGTGATATAATGGATATGTTTTCCTTTTGCATGCCAGACCTCTTTGATTGCATGATAACCAATAACCAGCTTTTACACATATTTTCCACCCTTCTGCAAGCTCCAAAGGTTCTCCGGCCCTTCACAGATGTACTGATTAATTTCCTTGTTAGCTCGAAGCTTGATGCTCTGAAGCAACCAGATTCACCTGCAGCAAAGCTTGTTTTGCAACTCTTCCGCTTCTTGTTTATTGCTGCAGCAAAGGCTCCAGAAAGCTGTGAACGCACTCTTCAACCACATGTGCCAGTAATAATGGAAGTTTGCATGAAGAGTGCTGCTGAAGTTGAGAAACCTCTTGGTTACATGCATCTTCTCCGTAGCATGTTCCGTGCATTGAACAGTGCTAAATTTGATTCGTTGATGCGTGACCTTATTCCATCTCTTCAACCTTGCCTCAATATGCTGCTCGCGATGCTTGATGGGCCCACTACTGAAGATATGCGGGACTTGATTCTGGAGCTTTGCCTGATATTACCTGCCCGTTTGAGTTCGTTGCTCCCTCACATTCCTCGTTTGATGAAACCTCTCGTTCTTGCTCTGAGAGGGAGCGACGATCTTGTGAGCTTAGCACTTTGTACACTTGAATTTTGGATTGATAGCCTTAACCCTGATTTTCTGGAACCTAGCATGGCTAGTTTAATGTCTGAGGTCATTCTTGCTTTATGGTCCCACTTAAGGCCTCTTCCCTACAAATGGGGTACAAAGTCCTTGGAACTCTTAGGTAAGCTAGGGGGCCGAAACAGGCGATTTTTGAAGGAGCCCCTAGCACTTGAATGCAAGGAAAATCCAGAACATGGACTTCGTTTAGTTCTGACTTTCGAGCCTGCAACGCCATTTTTAGTTCCTCTGGACAGATGCATACACTTCGCTGTTGGTGCTGTTATGCAAGGTACTGGTATGGAAGCTTTCTACAGGAAACAAGCTCTTCAGTTTATTCGAGTATGCTTAAATTCTTTGTTAAATCTGAGGGAAAATGTACCTGGTGAGGGTGTGGGCCCTGGAGTTCTTGGGCATCTGCTCATATCTTCATTAGATTCCTCAAGGCGTCGGAATGATGCTTCAGATATGAAGGTTGGTATACTATATTAAGACGCCCCTCGGTACATCCTGTGTATAATATTTGAGCACTAGTATTTATAATTATAGTGTATGTCCTTTCTTTTTGGATGTCCTTAGAATGCATGAGTTGAGCATCTTAAAATTCTGACCCTAAGATGCGCAAAGGTAGTTTGGATTTATCATCCAGATTTTGTTGCCATGCCTTCCGTAAATAATACTTTTAATTCATTATATATCCAATTATTATGGTAAGTTGTTAATGGAGAAAGTAGTGGCAAGGACTGTATCAGTATCCAACACGACAAGCGAAAGAAAATGGGTGTTAGTGTTGCTGTTTAATAAGGCCTTTATTATCTTATATGATGAAATATGGCATCCTTATTTGTACAGTCTCCGTATATTTATGTATTACCTATAAAAGTTGCTAAAATGTAGTCAGGTTTATTTTGACATGACATTCATTTGAACTTGATAAGCCAATATGCAAGTTTTTATTTATTGAATTAGCTATTTCTATTTCTACTGAACTAACCTAAAAGTGAAGACGTCTTCATTCTTTGGATTATAGCGGGCCTTGCTGGTGTTTAGTTTCCTCTCTTACTCTAATGTAAGGACCCCTGCAGTGATTTTTGGATTCCATGCAATACCTGGACTACTGATTGTAGTAACTAACGGCAGCTAGGTGTTTAATCAGGTGTTAACACGAGGCATGCAAATCTTTTAGATATTTTTTTCAGATCTGTTAATCACTTGCCCCATAAGTTTACGCGTTCCATGTACAAATCAAAATGATTTTATAGATTCGTGAGAATTGATTTTGGACTTGGAGCAATAGTTCTGTTGCTGGTCTCTTCTGCTCTAGCCATCTTATGCGTTTGTTACTGGATTGTTTCTTATGTATGATTCCCTTTATTTTTATAACTCTCTGCTCTTGCCATCTTATGCGTTTGTTACTGGATTGTTTCTTACGGATGCTTCCCTTTATTTTTATATGTTTTTAGGGAGATTTAGGTGTGAAGACAAAGACACAATTACTGGCAGAGAAATCTGTTTTCAAGGTTTTGCTTGTAGCTATCATCGCTGCTAAAGCTGACACCAGTCTTCAAGACGAGAAGGATGACTTTGTTGTTGATATATGCCGCCATTTTGCTATACTTTTCCATGTTGATCCGTCATCCTCCAACCAATCTGGATTTGTGCAACCTATCGGTTCGTCCCTCTCATCTAGCATGACCATGGGATCTAGACCAAGAAACAACACATCATCTAATCTCCGTGAGTTGGACCCTTTAATATTCTTGGATGCAATAGTTGAAGTGCTATCTAGCGAAAACCGTCAACATGCAAAAGCTGCTCTATCTGCTTTGAATACTTTTGCTGAGACACTAATCTTTCTTGCACGAATGAAACACACGGGTGTGCTAAGAGGAGGTCCAAGCACTCCTATGCTAGTTTCTAGTCCATCTTTGAATCCAGTATATTCTCCTCCCCCGAGTGTGCGTGTTGCTGTATTTGAGGAACTATTGCCCCGCTTATTGCACTGTTGTTATGGTAGCACGTGGCAAGCTCAGATGGGTGGTGTAATAGGCCTTGGAGCATTGGTTGGTAAAGTGTCCGTGGATACCCTATGCATCTTTCAGGTCAGAGTAGTACGTGGTCTTATATACGTTCTTAAGAGGCTTCCAGTGCATGCAAACAAAGAGCAGGAGGAGACAAACCATGTCCTAACACAAGTTTTAAGGGTAGTAAACAACGCAGATGAAGCAAACAGTGAACCCCGCCGACAAAGTTTCCAGGGAGTTGTTGAATTTCTTGCTCTGGAGCTGTTTAACCCCAATGCTTCAATTGTTGTGAGAAAGAATGTGCAGGCATGCTTATCACTGCTTGCAAGTAGGACTGGCAGTGAAGTCTCTGAATTACTCGAGCCTCTGTATCTACCATTGCTTCAGCCTCTGATTTCACGACCATTGCGTTCGAAAAACGTTGAGCAACAGGTTTCCATATATTCCTAATATTTACTCATCCAGCTTAAACTCGTATAATACCAATTGATGGATGATGGAATTTTTTTCTCCTCTTTTCATCACAGGTGGGTACTGTTACAGCTCTGAATTTCTGTCTAGCGCTGAGACCACCTCTTCTGAAGTTGTCACCTGAGCTTGTCAATTTTTTGCAAGAAGCACTGCAAATCGCGGAGGCCGATGAAACAGTATGGGTCACCAAGTTGATGAATGCAAAAATAGTTATGACATGGAACAAACTAAGAACTGCGTGCATTGAATTGCTCTGTACTGCGATGGCTTGGGGAGACCTGAAAGCTCCAAATCACAGTGACTTGCGGGCAAAGATTATCTCGATGTTTTTCAAGTCTCTAACATGTAGGACAACCGAGATTGTCAATGTCGCCAAGGAGGGGCTTCGTCAGGTAACGTTTAACTGCACTTACCTTTTCTTTATATTGACATTTTTTCCTTGGAGATCCAGAATTTTTGGTAGCCTTCATTTGTCAATTCTGTTGCTTACTAATAACTAGTCCATTTTTTTTCATCTGGTATGTTCTCACTTGTAATTGCATTTATAGGTTGTGCAACAACAGAGGATGCCAAAAGATCTCTTACAGAGCAGCTTAAGGCCCATATTAGTTAACTTAGCACAGACAAGGAGTCTCACCATGCCGTTACTGCAAGGGCTGGCCCGTCTGCTTGAATTACTGTCAAACTGGTTTAATGTAACTTTGGGTGCGAAGTTACTGGATCACTTGAAAAAATGGCTGGAGCCAGAAAAGCTTGCACAGACTCAAAAATCTTGGAAAGCTGGAGATGAGCCAAAAATAGCCGCTGGTGACATTTTTGTGGCATCTTTACATATTCTTCTATTTTTTTCCTCCAAATAGGATATTGTGTGTGAAAGAACTGCATGTGCATGGCACTCCACATTTATACATTATTTTATTGCACATGAATTGGTTATAAAACTTCACTAGATTTGTGAGTTGTGATGTGAAGGGGTTTTGGATCAGTACATGAACCTACTTATATAAATAGACATCTATAAGCTGCATTGGGAAATGATTGATTTCATGATTTGGTGGAAAATAGTGAGCCGATGTGAATGAAACCATCTTATATGATTTGGCAAACTTCCTTTTTCCTCGTGTTCAACATTCTCTTTTGTTCAGTAGTTGGTCTGATCTTATGTCTAATCTCTTTTTTCTTTGCTTTGGCAGCTATGATTGAGCTTTTTCACCTTCTCCCCCCTGCGGCGAGCAAATTCTTGGATGACCTTGTCACCTTGGTAATAGATTTGGAGAAGGCACTCCCTGAAGATCAATTTTATAGTGAAATCAACAGCCCTTACCGTGCTCCACTCTCCAAGTTCTTGAACCGCTATGCTGTGGAGGCTGTTGACTATTTTCTAGCTCGACTAAGCAATTCGAAGTATTTCAGAAGGTAGACACTTCACCAGATCATGTGTTTATCAATGATGTATGAATACTGCTTTTGTTTGTGTAACAATGAGAAGTTTTAAAAGCATCGCTTAGTATTACATGCAGTTTGGGTGTTATATGCTACTCCCTCCGTTCCAATGAGTACTACTATAACAAACTTGGGCAGATTAATTTACTTTAAAGACTTCAGTTGGCATAATCCAGAAGACTTTTTGGGTTATAATGGATTCTTTTCTGCACATGCTTTTAAAAATGTATTTTGTCAAATCAGGAGGAAAGACTTCAGCTATACTGCATGTGCTTGCACACGCAACATATGATAGATCACTTGAAATTAGCCATCGACAAGATGATGGAAATAATGATACAAGGTTGGTAAAAAAATAGCTTCTACAAAATCATTTTTGCTGGTACTCCCAAATTGGCACTAAAGTGTGCTATTGAGGAGACAAAGGAAGGAGAAGGCACTAAAGTGTGCTATTAAGGAGAGAAAGGAAGGAAAATGCATGTGGCAGAGGCAGTGTTTGAGGGATTTCAATTTTGATAGATAAATTGAGTGATAATTTAAAATATGGGATTAATGGAGTCTTTTGTGGTATCAACTACATGGCTTAATTAGAACTAATTGCACTGAAGACAATTAATACACGAATTAGTATTTTGGTTCCACTTTTTGACAGTCGTTGATCATAGTTGATGGATTGTCAAGGTGATACTATCCCAGTAAACTTGTACTTATATTATCACTATGATAAGTATACGAAAATCATATCTGACTTGCTTCTGGAAACCAATTTAATACTACTGGGGGTATATATACTATTTATCATTTTCAGTATTTCAACATACTATTCTATCTCAAATTACCCTGTGTTTTAGCTTTGATTTAAGTCAAGTTTGTTAAACTTGAACAAGTATGTTGGAAAAAACGAAAAAATATCAACATCTACCATATCACATCAATACTTTTGGGATTCGTCATGAAATATATTTCCATATTGTATTCATTTGGTATTGTAGATGTTGATATTTTTTCCTATATACTTAGTTTGACTTTGACCAAATCTCTGAATCATAGGGTAATTTGAGAGAGGAAGTAGCATGTTGAATTGTATGAATGTATCTCGTACTCTAGCCATTAAGCATAGAGCTAACCATATTTATCTTGACCTAAAATTGATTATTTTTTCTTTCCAAAATTCAGGTTCATGTACATAATCTGCTCTGATACTGGGGAGCTACGGGATGAACTTGGGAAGTCACCTCAAAAGATACTTGCTAGTGCATTTTCGCAGTTTTACTCTCAGACTGAAGCAGCTTCTGCTCAATTACCTTCATCGGGACCTGTTAATCAACTATTGTCCTCAGTTAAGGATGAGGGAACTGGAGCCACAACTGATAATTTTACTGGCCAATCTTCATCAAACATTGTTACTGGTTCAGAAAGTTATTTTAATGGATTAGAACTTATCTCGACCCTTGTGAAATTGATGCCTGAGTGGCTTCGTGATAACCGGGTTGTCTTCGACACATTGTTGCTTGCATGGAAATCACCTGCAAGAATTGCTCGCCTGCAGAATGAGCAAGAATTGAGTTTACCCCAGGTAGCTGTTTTCATTTTCCAGTTACTCCTTTGATGCCTTTGTACATTGTTCATGTTCAACATCTTTGATATTTTTACTTTTTGTGCCATTTCATATTGACAAAATGTATTAGTTGCCTTCCCTGTTTTAACCTTTCTTAATTTTCTGGTTTGTGCATTACTTGTCTTTTCTTTCTTGTGCTCTTTACTTGCTTGTGTCCTCTGTCTGTGTGCAGATGATAGCTATCTATCAAGTTGGACACTTGGTTCTCCGTATTTTCTTTTCAAATTTTAGCTACTTTTTAGGTTTTTTTTGCACCATTTGATTTCCATGTTCAGTTGACGGCACACCAAATAAATCTGTCACATGCATGCTCTAAAGGTTTTAAAGATACTAATTTTGGTAATTTTGTGCTCAGCAGATATTCTGTGTCGTGTATTACATCTTTCTGAAATGCTACTTTAGCACTCTTCCAGTGTTTAACAATCCTAAGCTGGTGGTACTATTTATACATGAAAATTGTTGCTGGTTTATGCATTATCTGAGCACTTATTCACTCCTATGCACATACTTGTTAAATGAATTTTTTTAATAGTCCAGAAGCTTTTTTTTGGTTTAATAGTTGAGATCCTGTTGAGCACGCCATATCTCTATCCTTTGCTATTTGTAACAGCGTTGTGCTAAATATTTTGACTTTGTTGGCATATTGTGTATTTTTCACATTGCACTTCGCTATCCAGATCTTGGTTTTAATAATTTTACTTTCTGACCAGGTGATGGAAAGCAAACGGCTCATAAAATGCTTCCTGAATTACCTAAGGCATGACCGTAGTGAAGTTGGTGCACTCTTTGATATGCTGTCAATATTCTTGTACCGTAGCCGGATAGATTATAGCTTTCTTAAGGAATTTTATGTCATAGAGGTAATGTCACTTCTTGTTTCTAATTCGTGGAAGTCGTTTTCTTGCATTTCTTTTGAGTGCTTTCTGTCTCTTATCACATTTACATGTTGCATTTAGGTCGCTGAAGGATATGCTCCGAATTTGAAGAAAACTATTCTGAGCCACTTTCTGAACATATTCCAACTAAAACAGTATGGGCAAGATCATTTGGTTGTTGCTATGCAGATACTTATCCTTCCAATGCTAGCTCATTCTTTCCAAAACGGTCAAAGTTGGGAAGTTGTTGATCCTTCTATAGTTAAAATTATTGTTGACAAGCTTCTTGATCCTCCGGAAGAGGTGAACTATAGTCTACTCTCCATCTTAATGCATGCCAAGTCTTTTTGTTCATGAGGGTAATGGGATTTTTTTTCATGTGTTCAGGTCAGTGCTGAATATGATGAGCCATTAAGAATAGAACTCCTTCAACTGGCCACGTTACTTTTAAAGTATCTTCAGAATGACCTTGTTCACCATAGAAAGGAACTCATAAAGTTTGGCTGGAACCATCTTAAACGTGAAGATAATTCCAGCAAACAGTGGGCCTTTGTAAATGTTTGCCATTTCTTAGAGGCGTATCAAGCCCCTGAAAAGATAATTCTACAGGTAGGTTAACATAAATTTCTCCTGTAATAATCGTGCATTGTTGCCTGCTTGTTATCCACTAGTATGACCTATTAATTTGCCCAGGTTTTTATTGCTCTATTACGGACATGCCAACCAGAAAACAAGTTACTCGTGAAGCAAGCTCTTGATATTCTCATGCCTGCTCTTCCTAGGAGACTCCCTCCTGGCGACACTCGCATGCCAATATGGATCAGATACACGAAGAAAATCCTTGTGGAGGAAGGTCATTCTATTCCCAACATGATTCACATATTCCAGCTAATTGTTCGCCATGCAGAACTTTTCTATAGCTGCAGAGCCCATTTTGTTCCCCAGATGGTCAACTCTCTTAGTCGTCTTGGGTTACCATACAACACAACTGCAGAGAACCGACGTCTTGCAATTGAACTTGCTGGATTGGTAGTAGCATGGGAAAGACAGAGACAGAGTGAGATGAAAGTGGTTCAGGAAACTGAGAGCCAGAACCAGATCGTTGATATGCTTAGCCCTACTGTTATTGGTGGTGATCCAAAACGCTCTTCAGATGTTCCCATGTTTGCTGATGATTTGAGTAAGAGGGTGAAGGTTGAACAAGGCTTGCAACCTCTCTCTGTGATGTCACCTGGTGGGGCATCCATACCTAATATTGAAACACCAGGATCTTCTGGGCAACCAGACGAGGAGTATAAACCTAATGCTGCAATGGAGGAGATGATAATTACTTTCCTTATAAGGGTGATTATCTTCTTTTATTTTACCTTTTAATGCTTTAAATAATGCACTGAGCTACATCAGTAGGTTACATGTGTTAAAATGACAATTTCCCTTCTAAATGCACTCATGTTTCTACGATATACTTCTCATATTGTGACGCTGTATACTTTTGTGTTTGAAGCATATATTACAAGTTACAACTAGTCAACTTTGTGCATTTTCTCCTGAAGAAAAATCACAATTACATTGCATTGGTGAACCGTTATCATTCTCTTGTCATATGTTCTCCTGAACAATCTGCATGTCCACACTTAAGTTACATTGTGTCTTTGGTTTGAAGTAGTGGATACTCATATAAATTCATTGATTTGGAGAATAGGTGTCACTGGTGATTGAACCAAAGGAAAAGGAATCTACTTCGATGTACAAGCAAGCTCTTGATCTACTGACGCAAGCTTTGGAAGTTTGGCCAAATGCCAATGTTAAATTCAATTATCTCGAGAAGTTGCTTGGGAATCTGACACCCTCACAGTCGAAGGACCCTGCAACAGCCCTTGCACAGGGTCTTGATGTTATGAACAAAGTCTTGGAAAAACAACCCCGACTCTTCATCCGGAATAACATCAATCATATTTCTCAAGTAAGTTGCTTCAGAATTATCCCTCTTCTCTTGCCAAGGTTTTCGTCAGATTCCTATTTTTGATGGGGTCTAGATAGATATATCTTATATTTGATATGTTCTTTGAATTCTTGCACTTAGATACTGGAACCTTGCTTCAATAACAAAATGCTGGATGCTGGAAAATCTCTTTGTTCCTTGTTAAAGATGGTATTCGGTGCTTTCCCACTTGAAGCAGCTACGACACCGCAAGAAATAAAATTGCTGTACCGGAGTGTTCAGGATCTCATTCAGAAGCATCTTGCTGCTGTGACAACTCCCCAGATATCACTTGAACCTAGCAATGCCAACTCCATAATAAGCTTTGCACTGTTTGTCCTGAATGCACTTGCAGAAGTACAAAAGAATTTCATCGATCCATTTATCGGCTTGCTTCTTCGTGTCCTGCAACGTCTAGCACGTGATATGGGATCTGCTGCTGGCACCGTTCGACAGGTATATTGACATAGTTTTTCTTTGTTAATCTGTTAAGTATTGACACACTGACATAGTTTGCAAGCAATCTTCATTTTCTATACTTTGGATTTCACTTCTCATACTCTTATGGCTGTAGGAAACACCGAAACACTAGCATTATTATTTTATTTTAAGTGAACTGAAAAAGCAGTAGCTGTAAGATACTTATCTAGAGTGAAGCACAGGTCACTACAACTTATTGTCACGCAAATTTTGTCGCATTGTGTACATCACAAACATGATTGGCTAGTTGTCACTCTACACTCGAATATCCATTCTATAGACAGTCTTCGGCTCCCAGCTTCCACTTGGTCTCTTAGCTTTCTTTAAGATGTATTTTTCAATTACCTACTCCTTTCTACCTTAGAATTATTACCCATTTAATTACTAAACCTAGTAACTTTTATTATTGTTTAATTGTGTGGTTTGATTCGGATCTCATGCATAAATCTTCTTGCAAGACTCAATAAACATGATGATCTATTACCTTGGCAATTGACATTACACTACTTTTAGGGACAGAGGCCAGAAACGGATTCAGCTGTTAGCTCATGTCCTACTGTGGATTCTACTGTCATATGCAACATGAAGACTGTCCTAAAGCTCATAAGTGAGAGGGTGATGGGCTCTTCTGAGTACAGAAAAAATATGGGACAGATACTTCAAACTCTTCTTTCAGAGAGAGGCACTGATTCCAGCGTTCTTCTATGCATACTAGACATGATAAAGGCTTGGATTGAGGATGACTACAGTCTTTCTTCATCTCCTGGCTCCATTAATTCGCTCAACCCAAAAGATATAGTAACTTATCTTCAGAAGTTATCATTAGTTGACAGGAAAAGTTTCCCCTCATCTGCACAAGAAGAATGGGATTCAAAATATCTGCAACTTCTTTATTCACTTTGCGGTGATTCGACCAAGTAAGAATATCTCTACGCAGCAATTATTTATTATTATATTTGGTCTCTTTTTAATGTTCTTGTTCCTGCAGATATCCATTGGCTTCCAGGCAAGAGTATTTTCATAAGGTTGAGAGACAACACATGCTTGGTTTTAGGGCTAAAGATCCAGAAATGAGGAAGCGATTCTTTAGGCTTTACCATGACTTTGTGGGAAAGACGTTATTTGCTAGACTGCAGTTTATAATACAGACCCAGGACTGGGAGGCAGTGAGTGATGTTTTCTGGTTGAAGCAAGGCTTAGATCTCATTTTAGCTATATTAGTTGAAAATGAGCCAATTACACTTGCCTCAAATTCTGCTCGACTTCCCCCGCTTACGATAGTGGGTCCAGTTACAGATCGCATTATCATGCCACAGCAGGTTCCCGATGCCCCTGAAAGCTTGGATGGCAATTCCCTGTCATTTGATTCTCTGACGACAAGGCATTCTCAGTTCTTAAATGAAGCAAGCAAGCTTGTGGTAAATACCTGCCTTCTGAACTTTCATGGTGCCAGGATAATCTGTATTTGACTATGTTGTTTATTTAACATTTTTTGCCAGCTGTTACAGTTTTGTTTGTAGATTACCTTTTTGTTGCATGTAAGAATACTGTCCTGAATGTAATCCACGTGTGGAACTAAGCCTTTGTTATTCATGATTTATGCAGGTGGCAGATGTCATGGCTCCATTGAAGGAGCTTGCTTTTGCTGATCCCAATGTTGCATATCATTTGTGGGTTCTTGTCTTCCCAATTGTTTGGGTAACCTTACACAAAGAAGAACAAGTTGCGCTAGCGAAGCCAATAATCGCACTCTTATCAAAAGATTACCATAAGAGGCAGCAGGGATGCAGGCCCAATGTAGCCCAAGCACTTCTTGAAGGTCTTCATTTGAGCCATCCTCAACCACGCATGCCTAGCGAGCTTATCAAATATATTGGAAAAACTTGCAATGCCTGGCATACTTCAATCGCATTACTTGAGAGTCACATGCTGCTTATGAATGAGGCTAAATGCTCCGAGTCATTGGCAGAGTTATATAGGCTTCTAAACGAAGACGACATGAGGTATGGGTTATGGAAGAGAAGATCAATCACTGCAGAAACTAGAGCCGGGCTATCACTTGTCCAGCATGGATACTGGCAGCAGGCGCAAACCCTCTTTTACCAGGCAATGATCAAAGCAACTCAGGGTACATACAATAATACTGTCCCAAAGGCTGAGATGTGTCTTTGGGAAGAACAGTGGTTGTCTTGTGCAAGTCAATTAGGTCAGTGGGAAGTATTGGCTGATTTTGGAAAAGGTGTGGAGAATTATGATATTCTTTTAGACTGCCTCTGGAAGGTGCCTGACTGGACATATATGAAGGAAAATGTAATTCCGAAAGCTCAAGTTGAAGAGACACCAAAGTTACGTCTGATTCAAGCATTTTTTACTCTTCATGACAAAGGTACTAATGGTGTTGGAGAGGCTGAGAACCTCGTCAGCAAAGGTGTTGAACTTGCGCTAGAACAGTGGTGGCAGTTACCTGAAATGTCTGTGCAGTCCCGAATGCCTTCGCTGCAGCAGTTCCAGCAGTTGGTTGAAGTGAAAGAATCCTCTAAAATACTTCTTGACATTGCAAATGGGAACAAACCAGCTTCAGGGAACTCTGGTGCCAATCCAAATCAGCAGAATTCATTCGCTGATCTCAAGGATATCCTTGAAACATGGAGACTTCGGACTCCTAACGATTGGGACAATACGACTATTTGGTATGACCTGCTCCAGTGGAGGAATGAAATGTACAATTCGGTAATAGATGCGTTCAAAGATTTTGGCCAAACAAATCCTCAACTTCATCATCTTGGTTACCGAGATAAGGCTTGGAATGTTAACAAGCTTGCTCACATCACTCGCAAGCATGGTCTTCCTGATGTTTGTGTTACTATACTTGATAAGATGTATGGGCATGCTACGATGGAAGTCCAGGTGACTATCTCTACCATGAAATTTTTATTTACTGCACATTCCCCATCCCATGTCCTTTTATTTTACTAGTTCGCTTTCTGATCCTATTGCAGGAAGCATTTGTGAAGATATGCGAACAAGCTAAGGCATACTTAAATATGAAAGGCGAACTAGTCAGTGGTCTTAACTTGATCAATAATACCAACTTGGAATTTTTCCCTGTGAAAAATAAAGCTGAAATATTTCGTCTAAAAGGTGACTTTATGTTAAAAATGAATGACTGTGAGAATGCGAATGTTGCCTATTCAAATGCAATCACCCTTTTTAAGCATTTGCCAAAAGGGTGGATTAGCTGGGGAAACTATTGTGACATGGTATGGCTATGACCCTCTTATGTTGTCAATGCCCATTCTGTTTCCAGATTTGTTGAGTAATTACGACTGTTATGCTTTTTGCAGATTTTCAAAGAAACAAATGAAGAGGTTTGGCTTGAGTATGCCGCAAGTTGTTTTTTCCAAGGTGTCAAATATGGAGTTTCGAACTCGAGGAGCCATCTAGCTCGAATTCTTTATCTCCTCAGTTTTGATACACAAAATGAACCAGTGGGAAGGGCTTTAGACAAATATCTTGAGCAGCTACCCCATTGGGTTTGGCTTTCATGGATCCCTCAATTATTGCTATCATTACAGAGGAGTGAAGCTCAACACTGCAAATTGGTTTTGCTGAAGATAGCTCAAGTTTATCCACAGGTATAATCAATTTGTTTTTTTTTTTTGGTTATTTGAGCTACTTAAAACTTCAAAAATGCATATTCTTGTCCCTGGATGTACACATCTGATAGTTGTTCATGCAGGCCTTGTATTATTGGCTGCGTACATACTTGATGGAGAGGCGTGATGTTGCTACTAAAACTGAAATGGGAAGAAATATGTTAGCTCAGCAGCGTATGCAGCAAGCTATGTTGGCAAACAATGCTGCCAATAATAACGTCGGTGGTAATTTGACTTCTGACAACCAGGTTCATCAAGCAGCTCAGTCAGGTGGTCCTACAGGTCCGCATGAGGGGGGCAACCTCCAAGGACATGAGGTGGACAGATCTACTGTCGAAGGTGGTACAAGTACTGGCCATGACCAAGGTCAACAGAGCTCAACCGGGGCAGAGGGTTCACAAATTGCGTTAAGACGTAACAGTGGACCTGGTTGGGTGACTTCTGCAGCAGGTGCATTTGATGCTGCAAAGGACATAATGGAAGCTCTTAGGAGCAAGCATACCAATCTAGCCAACGAACTGGAGGTAAGAAACAACAAAGTAGTTTATATTCATGGTTGGAAACTGAGTAATGAGAAAATATGTTTTGGGCTGTTTGCATATTTGTTGGGAAATATGTTAAACAAAGCTACCCTTAAAAGCGGCAGAAAAGCTATGGTGCATACTTGTTCTACCATTTATGAACTATATGATGACAATTGCGAGCTTGAGAAATTTGGAAAAGAACTGAGGATCTCTTCTAAGCTTGTCCAGTGTTTGGAACACGTTGTTACAATCTAATGTTTTTTCGTGCTTGTTTCAGCTTTTACTGTCTGAAATTGGATCAAGATTTGTTACTCTCCCTGAGGAAAGACTTCTTGCTGTGGTTAATGCACTGCTCCATCGCTGTTACAAGTATCCAACTGCAACGACAGGCGAGGTTCCACAGTCCCTCAAGAAGGAGCTTTCGGGTGTATGCAGAGCTTGCTTTTCGCAAGATGCTGTTAACAAGCATGTTGATTTTGTCAAGGAGTACAAGCAAGATTTTGAGCGTGACCTTGACCCTGATAGTGCTACTACATTTCCGGCAACCCTTGCTGAACTTACTGAGAGATTGAAGCACTGGAAGAATGTTCTGCAGAGTAATGTTGAGGACAGGTTCCCTGCTGTATTAAAGCTAGAGGAAGAAAGTAAAATACTTAGGGATTTTCATGTTGTTGACGTAGAACTCCCGGGGCAGTACTTCACAGATCAGGTTGGTCATGTTTACTTTCAAATCTGTGTACTGAACTATATCACCCATAATTGATGTAGCATCAAACAGGATGCCCACATTCTCTTGAAAGTATTATGCGTGATCACCAGTTCTTGGAACTCCACACAATGTCTGACTTTATAGTTCTTCTGCAGGAGGTTGCGCCTGACCACACTGTCAAATTGGACAGAGTTGGACCTGACATACCAATTGTCCGGAGGCATGGTAGTAGCTTTCGACGCCTGACACTTATTGGTTCTGATGGTTCACAGCGCCATTTTATCGTTCAGACATCATTGACTCCGAATGCTCGGAGCGATGAAAGAATGCTGCAGCTATTCCGTGTACTAAATAAAATGTTTGACAAACACAAGGAATCTAGACGTCGCCATCTAGCTATCCATACCCCGATAATTATTCCTGTTTGGTCTCAGGTGAAGTAATTTCTCCCTTAGTTTTTACCTGATAATAACCTGTTGTCCTGAATTTTTAGGTTTCAGGGTAGTATATGATGAACTTGTCTTGACATAGCAATTTTTTATTATTCAGGTTCGGATGGTAGAGGATGATTTGATGTACAGCACTTTCCTTGAGGTTTATGAAATTAACTGTGCACGGCATAACAGAGAAGCCGACTCACCTATAACGATTTTCAAAGAGCAGCTAAATCAAGCCATCTCAGGGCAGGTCTCTCCCGAACAAGTGGTGGAACTACGTCTGCAAGCATACAGTGAAATTACTAAAAATATTGTGAATGATAATATCTTCTCCCAGTACATGCACAAGATTCTGCCAACTGGGAACCACCTCTGGACTTTCAAGAAACAGTTTGCAACCCAAGTGGCTCTGTCCTGCTTCATGTCATACATGTTGCAGATTGGTGGCAGGGCTCCTAACAAAATTCTGTTTGCTAAAAATACTGGGAAGATCTTCCAGACTGACTTCCATCCAGGTAATCTTCTTGATAAATATAGTATTCCCTCCGATCCAAATGAATTGACTCAGATTTGTCTAGATTCAGATGTATCTATACATGTTTTAGTGCTAGATACATCTGAATCTAGGCAAACATGAGTCAATTAATTTGGATCGGAGGGAGTACCTTTTCTTTTGCCAGGGGCGGTTACCAACCTTTGTAGATAAGGCATGTAGAATTTTATGATCACTCACATTTGTTTTGTTTGTAGCTTATGATCCAAATGGAATGATTGAGTTCAATGAGCTAGTTCCATTTAGGCTGACACGCAACATGCAAGCTTTCTTCTCAAATTTTGGCGTCGAAGGTCTCATTGTTTCTGCCATGTGTTCTGCTGCCCAGTCTGTGGTTTCACCTAAAGTGAGTTTTCCCACCCAGCATGCTTGTACATTTGACATCAGCCTTGTATTCCCTCTGATCCACATCATCCCATCAGCGACAACTAATATGGATCGGAGGGATAGCATAGTCGCTAAGAGTAATTAGGAGTTAATTTTTATCGTGCAATCTTATTCTGGTACCGATTATGCTTGTACATTCCTTATCTATTTAGTTTCCTTGCATGTGCAACATATTGAGATAGTTGATTTATGATTTTCAGCAAACCCAACACATATGGCATCATCTGGCTATGTTTTTCCGCGACGAACTGTTATCTTGGTCATGGCGAAGGCCACTTGGCATCCCTTCTGTTCCAGTTGCTGCTGGAATGATCAATCCATTAGATTTCCAGCATAAGGTGGTAAACAATGTGGAACACGTCATCAATCGTATCAAATCAATATCACCACACTATCTTGCTGACGAGGTATGTAGTTTCTTGAGACGTGTGCAACGTATTTTTCTTTTGAAGAAATATCTGTTTGGTTTATCATCAGTTGGTATTGGCTCAGGCAGCCACTCACCTTTTCACGGTGACGATGCCATCGTTGGGGATGGTTGTTCCTTCTATTTGAAATGAGAAAGACGGATTTCGTCTGGTATATAGATGTTTCACATGAGAAGAATAGTGCTCTGAACTATTGGTTTCACACGTTTTCAATTTTCCTGGTCACTGGCTACACCAGAAAACAATTTAGATTTATGTGTATATACATACTGCCTTTTGGCCTGGTCTCTAATCATTCTCTTGGTATTTCAGGAAGAGAACACAACAGAACCGCCTCAGTCTGTCCAAAGAGGCGTTACAGATCTAGTGGAAGCCGCATTATCTTCGAGGAACTTGTGCATGATGGATCCGACGTGGCACCCGTGGTTCTGAGTGACGCTCACATTGTGTCCTAGTTATCTCTTGTGAATATAACCTTACCTAGCAACACTAGCGAGCCTGTATGCTCTGTTTACTGGTATTGACGTAGTCTAATTTTGTTCATTTAGCTGGAGAGCATGCATGCAGAAGCTTAGCAGTACCCATGGTAACATGTCAAAGCTGAAAAAAACAGATTCAATTAATAATTGGGTGCGTTAATGTGCTTTCGACCGACATGCCTTGTTCCAGTATGTGTTTCTGTTATTGAGCTCATGCTCCGTAGTAGAGGCAAAGAGGGGAGCTACAAGCCCGTCGGTCCCCTACCAGATGACCATGTTGGGGCGCCATCTACGCTTATCAACATCGTCAATTCTAGATTTTGTCAAAAATTCTGCTGCCACCTCTTTTATAAAACCTTGTGTATACCTGGACACCGAAAGAAATACTACCTCCGATTCCAATGAATAAACTTGTCTAAATACATATAGAAACATGTGAATCTAGGTAAATTTGTGGCATCCTTTTTTAGGATGGAGGTTGTATATTATTTGAAATATAAACTATGTAATAAATTATTAAGATGTACAATACTAAATCAGTATTGTTAGATATGTCATGAAATATAGTATTTTACTATACCAATATATATATAGTACTAAAGTTGGTAGTTTCTCTAAAAGTTGGTTAAACTTTTGCATGGCTTGACTCTTTTACATGTAATTATCTCCCATGCCTAGGTCATAGGTTCTTCCACATGCGAAAATGCGACTCATGTTCTTAGATTGAACAATAGGTTCTAAAGTGATTCATGTCCGACCAAACTTTAACTCCTCGTCGTCATGCTCGCCTCTTCGCCGCTCGCTCTTCTAGTCTCCCGACGCTGTCCTGTGTCGCTGCTCCCGCCCCCCCGACCCACACCGCCGATTCGCCCCTACCGCGCTGCCTTCGTCGTATTCCCCTGCCTCCTAGCTCCCCCGCACTGCTGCCGACTGCGGAGACATGCTCAAGGTTGGATTGTGCTGGCCAAGACACCACCGTGCTTCCCCCACGCCCATGGCTAAGTATTCCTGGATTTCGTGGTGCAGATCCGGTTCATCCTGCTACAGGGATGATGCGGCTGCCCAAGTACTACATCCCGCTTGAGGATTCCGAGAAGCAGGGGAATTCGATCCGGGTTATTTCACTTATAACCGGGGAGATGCCGGGGGACGTCACGACCTCTCCGGCCACGGCCGCGGTGCCGCCGCCGCCGCTCGCTTCCTCTTCGCACCACCACCATCCATCTACATCTGCCCGCAGCGCCCTCTCCCACGCCGTCGTGGGCGCCTCGGCTGGTAATTTGGTGCCACGACTCTATCCATTTCAGTCTCGTGGTTGGTTCGGTTTGAGGGCGTATGTATGTATGCACGGGAAATAATTGCTGGATTTGGGGCTTGCTCGCAGGTGTGATAGCGGTGACTTTCGTGTGCATGGCTGGCCCAAGCTAGCCCCTGGCACAGCCGGAGGTGAGCACTTCTTCAGAAGAATTATTTGCAAATTTTGGTTCAGTTTGTTGCTCTAGTGTTAGAAGAGTAAAATGACCATAACTTGGTGGGAGGGCCATTCCAGTTGTCAGGTCAAAATATGCCTGGGAAATCAATCTAGGATTACTTGTCCCTACCCTGACCCCTCTTCTACATTTTTATGCAAGTAGTGAGTAAATTTGCACCTAGTTACGCCATATGCTTGCTTTGCACTAGATAGCAACCCAATATGTACCTGTTGTTTTATACGGGATTCAATTGTCTATGAAGTCATGTTGTGCACATGGCACAGTATAGTCAAACCATAGTATACCTGGTGTTTCTTGAATTATAATGTGAGCATTTGTGCACAGGGAACCTGGTGTTCCTGGACCTGTGAGCATTTTGTGTTACTTCACTTGCTGGAGAATGGAGATTAGCTATCTTATCTTGAATTAACTGGGTTTCATGCTATTTTTCCTTATTCCTGAAATGCATATTTATCCCTTCTGTTTATTGGTTAGAAAGTGTAGGATTTTGTGATGGTGGAAGTGGAACCAATTGGTTCTTCTCGGTTGTTTCCTTAATTTGCAAAGTTTAATTTTCTTCTCTGTTCTTTGTTACTAGTTCATGTTTCTATGTTTTGTTGAGTGTTATTCAGAGTATATTTTGGCCTGTATCATGTTATAGTTGGTTATTTTCGCTACTAACTTTTTGTTCCACGCACCTTTGTCTCAGTGACAATTTCTGAAATTTGAATCAACCGATTGCAGGAGAACATCCCCGTGGAGTGGACAAAGTCTTCGAGCATCTCAAGTGCACCAATTGAGACTTTATATACTCAACTACTCAACTGAAGAAGATCTGTAGCAGAAGTGTACCAAAATATTCAATATTGTACCATGTAGTAATGCCTGCACCTTTTCTGAAAGCTACGCAGTATATGCCCTATCTAGTAGTAAATGTTCTACTGTTCTAGTTCTACTGTTCCAATTCACCTCATCTTAGATTTCCCTGCCTGTATCTAGTAGTAAATGTAATTGGCTTACAGTAATCTGCTCTGTTTGGCTACTTTGGCTACCCTGCATATAGTTTTTCACATGGAACAACTGTTTGTTTTCTCGTATTTCACTGGAAATTTATCAATTGAACTGCACTTGCACATATATAAGCTGTAACTTGTTTTTTGACAGAGGGGTGTTGAGCTGTTTTTGTGCTGGGCTGTAATGCAAGGTTTTGCCATGATGTTGCAGAATAGATATCAGCGTCAAAGATTATGTATCAGTGCAACTACATGCTTACTCTTAATTCCCACATCCCCACTGCAGTGCAAGGTTATGTAATGCAAGGTTCTTGGCAGTGCAACTCCAGAAGCTGATATGTCACTATAGCACTGAGTTTATCCCATCCACACTATAATTTTGGACTGGTTTCAGCACTATTTTGATTTCCAAAACTAACTAGGTACAACAGAGCTTTTGTGGATATCATCTACTCTATGCTCAACCCATTTGCTGTGCAGGTTTGAATGTCCAAGAATATGTTATCTCCTGGAGAGATCTTTGAGGAAGAGATAACATGGAGGCAAGGGTCAAGTGGCATATTCCAGGCATATATAGAAACCTATCAGATGAGATCAAGAGAGGCTCATATTCCAGGAAGGTTTCTTCAGTTTCAATGATCTTGTTCAAATTTACCTTGCATTAGCCAGCTCTAGGGTCAGTTCTACAATGATAGTGCTGGAACGCCATTAATTCATGTGTTAATTCAGGCGTGTGATGGTCTGGTATTTTGTGGATATCAATCCATGCGTTAAATTAGGCATTAATTCAGGAGTCAATTCAGGCGTCAATAATAACTGGAAATGGCTATCTGGATTGCAGGTACTTCTCACCGAGGCAATGGCGTGTCCTGGGAGGGCGCCGGTGACATCCCGGACCATGGCAACGAGGGGCGCGGACGGGGCAGCGGCGAGCGCTCCCGACAGCGGCGGAGCGGGTGTCTAGGAAGAGGAGCCCAAAGCTCGATGGCCGACGGCGGCCATGCTAGATCATGGAGATGCCGACGGCTGCCGTCAAGAGCTCGTCGCCCACGAAGCTGGCCTGGGAAGGGGAGGGAAGGGGAAAGAGAAGCGGTCGGCCGGCTAGCGGGAACCCTCCGAAGAAAACCTCCAACTACGAGCGGAGGGGCGACGGACTCCCTCTCGCCGAGGAGCTGCAGACGGCGCGCGTCCTTGACACGAGGAAGACGAAGCCTTGATTTGGACTCGTATTGCGACATGATCAAGTCACATATTGCAATAATTAGAAACGTAGTGACCTTCTCCTATGATTGTGAGATCATATCTAATCACTATCACCCGATGCCGTTTAGATTGCATCACCGTCACATCATAATAAGGTGATCATAAAGGTGTATATTTGGTATTCCAGAAGGATATATTGAGGCGTATGCATCAAGATAGGGATTTTTTCTCCCACATGACGGGAAGATACACAGGGCCCACTCGGTGAGATTGTATCCAAGAAGCTGCAGCGAATGACTAGGTCATGAGGATATGGTCATGTGAATGAGTTAAGTAGACTTGTCGGTAACGATATTGAACAAGGTATGATTGATATCAATGATTAGATCTCGGACAAGTTATGTATCGAAGTAACAAAAGGAATTGGACTCAATGTTATGGTCACTACAAGAAATATCTCCATCCACAATGGTTTGGTCCGTCAATCATCGTAGAAGGTGCCTCTTTCGCGACGATTTCGTCCGCTTGATCGTGGCTGATGGAAAACTTTTTGTTTTGTTTTCGCGGCTCTCTGCTACGACAAAATCGCTAACAACGTGGATGAAGCTCACCCGGCACGTGGCAGATGTAAGATCTTCGGTTCCTCGTGCGATGTTGACTCGCTGTAACCTTTTGAGGCGTGTGGGTCCTGGATGTCAGTGTCTTTATCGGACCATACTTTTCGGTCACGCCTCCTTGATTTGAACTCGATAATGTTGCTCGATGCATCTGCCATTTAGTCAGGCTGCTAGGTCCCCTATGTCAACCTCTCATTAGAAAAATCATATGTATGATGGCATTTTTTCCTTCGCTCACGCTATCTTGTTCTAAAATTAATAGCGTTGCTCGATGCATCTATCGTTTATTCAGGCTGCTGGGTCCCACATGTTAGCGTATCATTAGAAGAAATGTGTGTATGATGGAATTTTTTCTTCGGTCACGCCTCCCTGATTTGAAATCGATATCGTTGCTCGATGCATCTGCCGTTTAGTCAGGCTAGTGGGTCTCCCATGTCAGGCACTCACTAAAATGAATGTGTGTACGATGGACTATCTATATCTGCTCGCGTCTCCCTGTTTCGAACTTGATAAAGTTGCTCGATGCATCAGCCATTTATTTAGGCTGGTGGTCCACCATGTTAGCTCCTGTGTAGAGGAAACGTATGCATGTTGGACATTTTTTCGATTGCGTCCGCCATTTTGACCTTGGTAACGTTGCTTGATGCGACAGCCATGTAGGCTGCTAGGTTCCTAATGTCAGCCTCTCTGGACAAGAAACGTGTCTATCTTGATATTTTCTTATCTGGTCACGACCGCCGTTGTTCCCTTGCCAACATTGCTCGATGCAATAGCCATGAATGTTCTGACTAATGGGTCCCTGATGTCAGCCTCTCTATACATGAAACATGTATATATTGGATGTTTTTCGGTCGCGTTCGTTACTTTGACCTTCTTAACATATCTCGATGGAGCCGTGTATGTTCTGGCGGTACAGAGAGAACTAGTTCTTGTTTCAACTATATAAACCTTGGCACATGATCAATGCCCTTTTCTCCAAACACACTCGATCATTGGAGCAAGCAAAACCGATGACCAAGTCTGCTTTTGTCTGCATACCTCCTTCTCACATCAATGCCCGTGTGTGACCTCCATATGCAACCCAAAATGCCCAAGCCTCATCTAGATTATGAGTTTATGACAAGGCCAAGTTACAAAAGAAAAGTAAGACCATCTACTGCACTTGATCTAAACAAGTACTAGTACATTAGTATTATTTCTATAAAATACTATAGTAATAGCAATGATAGAACAAAGGCAAAGCAAGACCATCTCCTTCCCTTGATCTAACAAGTACTACCAGTATATAGTACACAATACTCCGAATTACAAGAACTAGAATTATACTAGTACTACTTTGCAGCCAAAATCCACCGTCCAACACAATGAAATTCCTCATATCTACTTAGTAGGATACCGAAATTCTTGGGTAGCAGAAGCATCAATTGAGAATTCTCCCTCTCGATGGATGCATCTTGAGTAATGCATGTCCTGTGTGATCTCAGATATATCCAGGTACACCAACGTGAAATGCTCTTCCTTCTGGATGATGCCCGGTGGCGTGGTGGTGTCACGACAGATGTCATGGATAGGCTAAAGATGGGGCCAATGTGCGCTAGAGGTATCCAGGGAGGGATAGTGTGGTGATTCCACACACGAAGGTTTGTATTATCAAGATCAATGGTGGTTTACGGATTCTCCTTGAGTTGTTTGGGGAGAGGAGGAAGATGAAGTTCTTCTCTGCTCACCCCTCTCTCTAGGGTTCTTCCCTCTAGTAAAAATGACCCACCCTCTCCTTGGAGGTCCTAGGGCACCTTATAAAGGGGTGGCCAAGTTACACTTAGGGCATACATGGAGGGCATATTCTAGGAATATGCTCCTCCCCAAATGGCAAAGCGGTGCTCCTCTTTTCTCTTGCGTAAGCCTCCCAGAGCTTGTGGCATAAGCCTATGCGAGACAATGTCGTAATCCTCTGCGGCGCCATGCGACCCGACCAACAATGGTCAGTCGGCGTCACCCTTGTCGGCCAGTACCTTTGGACCTTACCTCTCTGTCTTGTGCGCTCCCTCTATAGTGGAGAGAGAAAAGCGCTGACCAAGGGGAGATTCCTTCCTTGTTTTATAAGCTAACTAGTAACCCGACTCCTGCCTGGTTAACTCGGTCTTGGTGATACCAGCAATTACACAATATGGTGATACCGACATATACTCTATGTCGGCTGAGGTCTTGTTGGGTGAGACAACCTCGACTAAGTCAACCGTAACTTGGTTGGCCTTTAGGTAACTCGGTCAGCACTTGCTTTGACCTTGTTGTACCTCGCCTGTCATTGCTTTTATATCCCGACTTGACCCTACCCGGGTTCATCCCCCCAACATTAGTCCACGAAGCTGGTGCGGTCTTAGCAACTTCAGCTGGTAAGGCCACAATAGGTTCAACTCACTCGATTCTTTGTTCTTCGCACTGAGGTACTTCTATGTCGTCACACTTCGAATTTAACTCGGCTGCTTTCTTTACTGACTTGGCATTTACTTTGACCTCCCTCGACTCTTTCCAAGTTATTCCTCGTTGGCCGGGTCTTGACCTCAAATCCGGGTTATCCCACTTAGATGCCTTCCTTCTCGTGTACACTTCCCCACGTCCTACATGGAGGGTAATCATTTTCCTTGCCTCATTTTAAGGGCATGTGTCAGTTACTGCGCACGCTGTCAGGGATTACTGCGCAGCCGTCACATCATGGGTGCCTCTTCGTTAACCGCAGAGCCACGTTGCGTCGCTTGATATCTTGCCCCATGTAACCCACCATGTGGCTCGCTGCTGGTTGGTTCCTTTGGGGAATACACGCCCACATGATGTGGCCCGGCGCAACTTGCGATCCCACTACCCCTGCTAGGGGCATGGTTAAATAGGGGAGCAGGGGCGTCCCTTAGTTATTTCCCCATTCACCTCCTCCTCCTCTTCTTCTTCTTATTCTTCCTTGCAGCGTTGCCGATACCGCCACTTCTTCTTAGTGATAGCGTCGCCGCTGCCGCTCTCTGTTTCTCGCTCGCTCCAACATAGCAGTGCTGCTCGCTCTAGCCACGGGGCCGCAGCAGTCAAGACTTGCTTCACCCGAATGGGATTCTGCATCTGAAGAGGTAGCTCTGGAGATGCCGCAAGATGTCACTGTCATCGAGGAGCATGAAGAGGGCGGCGCCGCCCATGAGCACGGTGCTTGGGCCAGTTCTTGGGTATGCCAAGAAGATATTGACTGGCTCATCCGCACCCGCTGCATCCCCGCTGGAGTTAGCTGTCGCATTCCTGGCGACGAACTTGTCCCCACTCCCGAGCCCGGTGAGTTTGTGGTTTTCCTTTCCCACTTCGCTCACGGCTTCGGCCTCCCTATCAGTGATTTCTTCCATGACTTCCTCACCACCTTCGTTCTTCAACCCCATCATATTCCTGCGAATGCTATCGCCTCTGTCTCTACTTTTGTTTCCGGCATTGAGGGTTATCTCGGCTTATGGCCCTCCATACATATCTAGTTCAATACATGTCTGGTTCAAGTTCTTCGGTTTCCGAGCTAATGTCATTCCGAATAAGGAACTTCGCCCTGCCGGCAAATCTTTGACCCAATGTGGGGAGGCCTCCATCTCTCCTCGGAGAGACTCGGTATTTCCCCGGGTTACCGGCTTGGAGTCCTGCAAAGGATGGGACAAGACGTTCTTTTATGTAAAGAACAATACCCCGGAGGTTAAGATTCGGCTGCCTCCCTTTTCTGTTGGCATCCCTAACAGGAATCGATGGAGCCGGATCCCCAAGAAGTCAGGCACCTTGGTTGACCTAGTAGAGAAGCACATCATTGATTTGGTTAAAAAGGGGATGGCCGGTGAGGACCTAATGGTCACATTCATCCGGAGCCGAATCTGCCCATTGCAGAAATGCACCCACAAACTCTGCCACATGAGCGGCCATCTTGACCCTAACTGAGTTTTGTCGATCGAGCTCACCGTCTCCTAGATCTTCCACCGGGTTAAGTATATCTTCAAGACACCCTTGACCGAGGATTGGGAGTGGGGCTTAGAGCACTTCAGCCGAGATAGGCCGGCTCCCACGGTACATCTCTCATGTGATCCTTTTTCCGAGTTAACTTTTATGTCGGCTCTTATCGCCTATTTGACCCTTTTGCTTTGCTTCACTCAGAAATTCCTTCAGCAAACAGTAGAGGATACCTCAACCCTGGCCCTCAAGTGGGGCAAGGACCGGGACACCTCAGATCTGGAGGAGCCAGACTCCGAGGAGTTCATGCTGGTTCTGGACTCTGGCTCCGGCTGATCCTCCGGTAAGACCTCAGTCTTAAAGGATTGGACGGACGATGACGAAGATGATGATGATTGTGAAGTTCTTGAGGTATTTGATATGATGCCTATTTCTTATGCTTTTCCGGCTGATCTGGCTCTAGCTAACCTGGCTGGTCAGGTCCACGACAATCCTCCTCATGCTGTGGGTGAACAAGGCCCGGTGAAGAAGCGAACCACAACTTCAGCTCCTCCTTTAGAACCTCCTAGGGCCGGGAAAATATATAAGAGGTCCACCAACAAGGTCGGCAGTAAACCCCCTGCCAAAACCACTGCCAAGAGAGCTCCGAGGCCCAAGTACCCACCTGTTGCGTCCGAGTAACTCCTTCTTTCCTTTCTTATTCTCTGAGTAGCATAGATCTTTTTACATGTATTTCTTGTTTCTCTCTTATCTAGTCTAACTTGATACTTCTTTATGTTTGACTTGGCAGGGCCCCCAAGGACATCTCCCAGAGCGGTCCCAGCATAGCCTCCCCTCTTCGCTAGAATCCACTGTCTCCTTGTCATGCTGATGCTCCTGTTTGAGCCCCATTCGGGATAATTCTCCCGCTACACCGAACGTCAATTCACCTCGTCAGGAGGAGGACAACGTTGGCATGGACGGAGGAGGCGCCCCTGAGGACGAGATTATGTCGGATCAGCCAAGTGCCCCTTCTTCTCCACAGAAACAAGATGATGGTGCCAGCGACATCGGCACCGAGAAAATTTCTACCAAGGTGCCGGTGACTCCAACACCGAACCAAGTTCAACCTCCGTCTCAACCTCAATCAGCTCCAGTTTCCCGCAGACCAAGGCTCCCGTGGCAACTCCGGCGACTGAAGCTCAACCTTCAGCTTCGCAGCAGCAGGCCAAGCCAATCACCAAGGCTAATAAATCTGCTGATATGACCAAGGTGAAGCCCACTGCCGAGTCAACCCAGGCAGTGCCTAAGGGATCAATAGCTGGGTCCGGGCAGCACACCATTGTTTCAATGATGCAGCAAGGCAGCGTCACTTCAGGCCCTACTTCGGACAAACAGCTCACGCTGCATACTAGTCTGGCTGCTGCCAAGCTCGCACGCCAAGCTGCACACGAGAAAGGGTTAGTTCTGACTCGGAATCTCAGTGGAGGGAGCCTCGTCTCACTCGCTGAGTACACCGAGAACTGGAATAACACTGAGTATGCTGATGTCAGCTCTGGTAACCCGATGAAGATCGGTCCCACGAAGATTGGTGCGCAAATGAATACTGCCAACAAAGCCATTGCTTATGCCGAAAAAATTATGGAGGTAAGGTTCTTGGCCCTCTTTTTTACTACTTTCGCAGGAACAAGAGCTTATGCATTGCTTGATTTTCGCACTGCTAATTCAATCAACACAACTATCCTAACACCAGGCCAGATGTAACAAAATATTAGTCCTTTTTGCTTCTCGTGAACCACGGGAGCGCCCAACACCCAGAAGAGCAAAGCTCATTTTCAAAACAGGGTCAAGCGACGCTTTAAAAAGGGCTGGCCCATGAAAAGGACGCTTACTTTGCGAACGAAGTTTAAAATTAACATGGGTTCTCCAAACGAAGGGAGTGTACAACTAGGGCGCAACCCTACTTTTTTGTTGGAGAGATAGAATGGAGTCTTTCAGCTGAATAGATTCTGATCAAGCAAGCAGCAGAAGGTGGTCCTTTCATCTCTCTGTCTGCTCCATACTCTATAGCCTAAGGATCATGAGCAGGTTTAATGCTATAAAAAAGGAGATCTGCCTAATCATTTTGGTAGATGAAGTAGTGGGAGGTCACGAAGGAAGTAAGGGGGCATGTTAAGTTATAATTTTGAACTTTGTAGCATCCTTTTGACGGTTGGGCTTTGAGTTGAGAACTTTTAAGAACTCTTAATATGAAAATACACATCATAAATTGACGCATAGAGCAAGACCACTCCATTTCATTGTGAATGAAAGACGTTTTTGACCAACAACATCTACTCATATCCAGCTTCGTGTCATTTTTGAACACAGCGATCAGCAAGCAACAAGCGGGGGAGAGTCAAGTGAAGTACAACACAGGACTGACGGGGTGGGGCGCGCCAAAGCAACCTGGGACCCCGGAGGGGTCACTACAAAAGCGCTGGCGCCTTCTTTTTAAGGTGAAAAACTATGCTAGCTAAGAAAAAGAAAAGGGATGTGTTAATGGCAAGGAGCAAGAAAAGGGCAGCTAGCTCGAAATCCAAGAAATCGAATTCATGGAAGGAATATGAGAGACAACTCCAAGGCAGGTTAAAGGCTGAGTTGGATTCAGCCACGTGGGGAATGAAACAACATTCATGGAATGAGTTGAGGCAAAACCTATGGATACTTTTGAGAGTCAGGGGCAAGCCCGGCCTAGCGCTTTAGAAAGGGTTGTCTACATTACTGGATTCACTATAAAAATTGTAGTAAAAACAAGGGGCCACGTAGACTATTCTGAGGTGGTATGCTAAATCCATGATCAACTGATGTAGCTAGTGTAACTAAAGCAGCAACTATTGGCTTAACAGGTTCTAAACTCTCCCACCCGATAAAGGAATTGAAAGACTACCCCGGGCCACGTAGACTATTCCCTTCCTTGGACATTCTTTTATAGTCTAGAAGGAAAGTAGCAAAGCCGAACGCAAATACAGATGCAAATTGCGTCGACTACCTCATCACTGTCCAAAATGGGGGATACCGCTATTCATACATGGATGGACGAGGAACTCCACTGACAACATCAGTAGATGACTTTTCTCGTGGAATGCTATTAACGTTGGAAAAAACACAGCTCTCTAACTCACCCGGAGGGTGATAGGTAGAAGCATTAGTACCTAACGGAGCGGTATCTCGTTTAGAATCTTGTTGACCCTACTCGCTTACTCCTCCAGGAACTGTTCGGAAACCAGGAACAAGCGGTTCAGTTCGGGAAAAGGCAGCTGTTGGCTTGGGTCGGGAAAAGGAGACAGTCAGGTCGGGCACGCTGCAGGCGCAACAGGGCCCGGTTTTCAGTAAAACCCTTGGACCCAGAAATGCTGCTATGTCAACTTATGATAAGAAGAAGCTTTAACGATTTTGGAATCCTTGAAGAGATGGCTCCACTACTTTCTTGGTTCCCAAGGTGAAAGTGCTTTTTTCTAGTAGTTTTGGTGTTCTCTTCCCTTTCATCTAGTTGAATCATCCCGGTAGGGAATAATAAGGAAGTCTAGTTCCATAATTGATTTGGGGAGAGGAGCCGAAGGCGAGCTCGAGCCAGAAGTAGGCAGAGAATTGAACTCAAAAGAGTGACTCGATGCCAAATCAGCAAGAGTGAACACAAAAGTGTCACTCGATCCTTGTTATCATTTTTAATGTAAGTGAATCGACTAACTTATCCTTTGGTTTATTAGTCAATATTTTACAATCTTAATGTGTCCGATACGAACACAAAAGAGTGAGGAGAGACCAGTATTGTTTTAGTCTTATCCTTGGATGAAAGGAGGTGGTCGACCTTCTTAAGGGAGAACACCGATAGTATTGGTAGTCAGATGAGAGTAAAGTCTACATCGACTAACCAATTTAAGTAATGAGTTATAATATCACTTCATAAGTAAGAAAGCAAGAAGAAGGGACCCCATCGAGTGCAACCCATGGAGTGCCACAGTTCCTGGGCACGCTGCAGGCGCAATCGGAATAATCCGACTTCGTCTTCTTATTCCTCTTGTCTTTTCTTTTTCTTTTAGTTCTGTCTTAGAGAACCCCCAAGATTGGGGCAGGGGGTTGATCCAACGAACGGAGTGAGAAGAAAGGATGTAGTTGGGGGAGGGAAGATCAGGCAAGGAGAACTGATATCCTAGTCCTATGACCCCTGGGAAGCCAGCACTCTGAGTGAGCTACTTGTCAAAGAGCGAGCAAAAGTGCACAATCGAGACATCTAGCTTGCTTAAATAAAGTTAGCAAGCGTAATGGCTCGAGAGTGGAGAGATGCCTCATATCGGAGCGTCACGAAGTGCCTCCTAGGGGAGGCCGACTTGGGAGGCCGTAGCAGGCAGGGGATATCTGTTCAACTCAATTGATCTAACCGGGGGTAGGCTCGGGAGCATAAGAATGAAGAAAATGGAGAGAGGCTCACCTTTGTTTTGTTTTCAAATAGTCTATTCCTTCCCTTGTAGCTTTTCTTCTAGTGTTTTCTTGTCTTTTATTTTCTTCTTTTTTCTGTTCAGGCCTTGGAGGAACTACTTTGGGAAAACGAATCACATCCATTTTGGATGAATGAGCACGTCCGTCTTCTATGCAACAAAGACAAGGATCAGTGCCAAGGCAAGCAGAGCGAATGAAAGTTCCATTCTCTTGACTAGATAGAGCTCTTGTTGAGTTCCCAAACAACATAGAGCTTGGGAAGCTCGGACTTGGTCAAGATCCGCGATGGAGCACTCAACTACATGTTTAATAAGTAGTTGTATTTTTCTATTTGGATTTTAGTGTGAGCGGGTATTTATATGATATTAGTTGAGTAGGCTGCACAAATACTTTTAGATATATCCTCCAGTCCCCGAGCCTTCGGGGGAGTAACATGTTACTCAGCCGGATGCTGTTTAATAAACTTGCACAATTTTTTTGAAGTGTTTTACCTTAGCCACCAGAACTTAGCCCAATAGTTTATTGGGATTTCTATTTTCGCGCCCCTGGTTCGTTAGTTGTACTCAGTTTTCCCCAGTCGCTTAGTTTTTCCTCACTTTTGCCCTCCCTCCATTCCGAAACCCTCATATGCGCTCGGACGGGGGGATGCCGTCAGGTCAAAGACTTGACCGTTACATGCTGACCGGTGGCACCGTGTTGGGGCGGGTCGTGCATTGAGCGTTACGTTACATCGCCTCAACCGTTACATGCTGACAGATGGGGCCAGCATACACAGCAGACCATCCATCCATCTCTCGCTGATTATGGTGGACGTGGTGTGGGACCATGTGGGGCGCGTTTGGTGGTTACGTGCGCCTTGTCGTCTAAATTGGAAGTTTTATTTTTTGTTATTTTTATGATTGGCCTTTTTAAAAGCACCTTTTCCCCTCTCTCTCGCTAACACTTGTGTTTTTTTTTGCCAAAAAGGTAGCGAATCTAGAGCAGCTTCTCTCTTCGTTCATTGTTCCTTTTGCCCTCGTTTTCCCCCAATCTGGTAGCAAATCTAGAGCAACAAATCTAACCAGTACCATAAATAAATTCAGTAAACAGAGCAGATATAGATAAAGTAGCTAATATAGGTTATATAGTATGGTACTTAACGAGGTTCGACAATTAAGCTGCTCAGCAGCAACAGCGGACAAGTTCAATACAGACAAGACAGCTGCTTTACAGCAGTAGCAGCATCAACAGATCAGTGGCCCCTCATGGCCTCTGCCAGGAGAGCCTCCGCCTCCTCCCTCTAGAACCTCCTCCACTTCTTGTAGCCTAGTCCCTTAACCTTGGGCGCATTGGGCTTGATCAGGGGCATGCGACCCTCCTTGATAGCCACCTTATGGAGGTTGCGGAGGTGAAGACCGAGCGCCTGGTGCTTGGCTATGAAGCCGTGGACGTTCACAGACTCGCCGCAGGTCCTCACATCCTCGGCATGCTTCACGAGGGAGTTGCAGTCCATGGCCCGGAGACTCCTGGTGGGGCAGAAGGGGCACATGTACACGTTGCGGGTGAAGAAGTTGTTGTACTAGTCGGACTTTAGCCTCCTCAGCACATGACAAGTCTTGGTGTCCTTGGACTCATCATCGTTGCGGACGTCGCTGCTATCCTCCTGTTGGAAAAAATAGTAGAGTGCAATAAGGACATGATTGAGATACTTTGATTATCGGGATTGATTATTTGTATAAATTAACCAATTGAGATCTCCTGATTATTTCCCAAATCTCAAACCAAATCGAATACCGATCCCAACTACGAACAGGGGGTTCAGATACGAATAGGGGTATTCATCGAAATACGAGATCTAACTCAAGAGGATTACCTACTGTAAAAATACGAATAACCGAGCCCTAATAACATACGATCTAGCATCCAACGATGGGAACGAGGGAAGAACAAGGGAAGGGGAGAAAACCCTGGTTACCTCCGACCATGGGTCGGCGATGCTAGTGTCGTAGGGGTTCTCCGGCCTTATGTAATCAACCTCATCGTAGGGGTCCCAGCCGAGCGGGATCTACTCGAGACAGGCGGGGGCCTCCTCGCCAACATCTACGGCGGATGCGGGGACGGGGTCAGTGGCTGGCTTCGATGCCTGTACGGGGGCATGTACGGGGACGGGGGCCTCCTCGCCGACGGCCTTGGAGGCGCCGATGACCACCGTGCCGTTCTTCTCCATCGCCGGCGTGGTTGGGGTTTTCTTGGGGGTTTGCAGAAGGTGATGGGACAGTGGAGACGGTTGAGTGAGCGAGTGAGTGATGAGTGAGAGTGAGGAGGCCTCTATTAAAGAAGAAGGGAAGCAACGTTTCGTTGCACCACCGTGCATCACGTAACCGCGTACGCTACTGCACTGTGCACGGCCACACGTGTCCGCTACCGCCCCGTGCACTGCACACGCATATCATGAGTCACGTTTTTCCCTCGTGTTTAACCCTGACGACTTAGTTGTGCTCAGTTTTGCCCTCGAGTGTAACACTGGCAGTTTAGTTGTACTCAATTTTGCCCTCCAGTACTAACACTGCTGTGTGCAATATACTCAGTTTTACCCTCCGGTGGCTGGTCAACAGAGAGTCAACGAATAGGTTTTAGCTAGATAATTAAGTCACTTTATGCACAACAAATTCAAAAAGAGCAAAACATAGTGGAATCTACCCAGGGAGTCTTATTATGTGACCTATCACCATAAGAAATATATATAAACCAAGTTTTAACCTAAATCATCACTTCTCAAATCACCTACTATCTATGAAGGTTCATGGCTTTCTACTCAAGCCTCTTCCCAAAATGTCCCTCCCCAAAACATAGTTTGTCTGAATGAGGCAATAATTGTCAAACTGGTGTATATTTGAATTGCAAATAGTTTGATGTATGCCAAGATGTATTTTATTGTATAAAAGACGCATTTTCCATTTTTAAAAACTTTTTCTATTTTCTATTTGAATCCCTTTGTTAGTCTTGCCCTTGTTTTTTAAGTTCTACTTAGTTTTGCCCTTGGTTCTTAAGTGCTACTCAGTTTTCCCCTCTCTTAGTATCAATCTCTCGCACCTGTGCTCATCTTCGCTGCTACTCTATGATTGGTTGAGACAGTTGTCACACGGATCGTGCCCACCAACCGTTGATCCTCTGTGATCTAGTGGACATGATAACCCCTATATCTGTCGGGGGGCACCCCTCTATCCATGCAAAATAACAAGTTTGCCACTGATACTTTAACTCCATAAACAAATGAACTTGAATATAATTTGAAGGGAACGTGTTCAAAGGTGTATAATTTGTGCATTACATTCCACTCTATGAAAATGATAATCTCTCAAGATTTTCTTAGCACAATATTATCACGTATTAAGTGCGATGTTAAAGAGTTCAAATGTGTATAATTTTCATGTATGCAAGTTTATGCATTACATTCGACTCTATGAAAATGGGGGGCGAAAATGACAATCTCTCAAAATTTTGCTATACGCAAGTTTAAAATCATTATCTCGTTATTAAGTGTGATTTCAAAGAGTTCAAAGGTGTATAATTTTTGTATATGCAAGTTTATGCATTATATTTCACTCCATGAAAATGATAAATGATCAGGATTTTATTAGCACAACATTATCATGACCTAAGTGCAATTTCAAAGAGTCCAAAGGTGTATAATTTTCGTATATGCCAGTTTATGCATTACATTCCACTATATTAAAATGATAATCTCTCAAGATTTTCTTAGCACAACATTATCACGTATTAAGTGCGATTTCAAAGAGTTTAAAGGTGTATAATTTTCGTATATGCAAATTTATGCATTACATTCTACTCTATGAAAATAATAATCTCTCAAGATTTTCTTAGCATAACATTATCACGTATTAAGTGCGATTTCAAAGAGTTCAAAGGTGTATAATCTTCGTATATGCAAGTTTATGCATTACATTCCAGTCTATGAAAATAATAATCTCTCAATATTTTCTAGCACAACATTATCACGTATTAAGTGCGATTTCAAAGAGTTCAAAGGTGTATAAACTTCATATATGCAAGTTTATGCATTACATTCCACTCTATGAAAATGGGGGAAAAAATAATAATCTCTCAAAATTTTGTTAGCACATCATTATCACGTATTAAGTGCGATTTAAAAGTGTTCAAAGATTTATAATTTTCGCATATACAAGTTTGTGCATTGCATTCCACTCTATGAAAATGATAATCTCTCAATATTTTCTTAGCACGACATTATCACGTATTAAGTGCGATTTCAAAGAGTTCAAAGGTGTATAATTTTTGTATACGCAAGTTTATGCATTATATTTCACTCCATGGAAATGATAAATGATCAGGATTTTATTGCACAACATTATCATGTCCTAAGTGCGATTTAAAAGAGTTCAAATGTGTATATTTTTCGTATAATTTTCTTATATGCATTACATTTCACTATATGAAAATGAAGCTAGACAAAGGGTGCGGGCGCGGGGCTGGCTCGGGGTCCCATCTTGCAACACCAACCTAGGTAAGCTGTGGGTCTAGTAATCACGTGGATAAGCTGTGGGTCTGATGCTGATCTGGAAAAGTTGAGAGAGGTGTCCACTGCGGGAATCGACTGAACACGGCCCCGCTTGTCAGCATGTAATGGCAAGGGTACACTACGGGACCCAACAGAACGCGGCCCTACTCGTCAGCACGTAACGGTGAGGGTCCACTATGGGACCCGACTGAATGCGGCCCCACTTGTCAGCATGTAATGGCAAGGCTGACAGACGGCGAGTTTCAGATCATGTGAGAGTTTCGTACAAGGAGATGGGCAAAAGTGAGGAAAAACTAAGCGGCTGGGGAAAACTGAGTACAATTAACAAATCAAGGGCACAAAAATAGAAATCCCTAGTTTATTTATCCAGCCACCTAGATTCGAATCGAGCTTTACTCGGTTCAAATCTTGAGTAGCCTCAAATATCCAATCATCTAGAGCCGAGTTAAGTTCCCCTTGACTCGGATCTTGAGTAGCTTCAAATCTCCAATCACCTAGAGTCGGGTTAAGTTCCACTTGACTCGGATCTTGAGTAGTTTTTACTTTCCTTATTATTCATGCACTCATGTTTTTCTTTCTAGATCACCACCAATAGTCACACCATCGAGTTCCAGCGTCTTCTTGACTCCCACAAAGAGCTTTCTGCAAAACACAAGTCACTGCTGCCAAAGCTAAAGCATAAAGGTAAATCTTCACTCCATTGCCCTCAGTTTGGCCCTTTTTGCTCTTGCCTTGCCGAGCTAACATGTGACTCGGATCTTGTTAGCTGATGTGGAGGCCCAGAACTAGGCATTGCGAAAGCAAGTGCTTGAGCTCAAAGGTACTTTTCCTATGCTTCCTATACCTTATCCTTTTTTTCTTTTCACTCGGCAGGTAATCATACCTCGGTTTTGCCGGGTTAAAAAATTGTTGTAGTGGCTCTTCAATATAGCGTGCCTATGCTTGATCTGATGCTCCATTTTCTCGAACAATTAAGACAACACCAAGCCCAGCTGAAGGAGAAGGACGAGGAGATTCTCCGGCTATGTGCCGAGAATGAAAAACTCCAACAACTCCAAAAACCGAATTGGACAAGCTGGATCAGGAGTTCTCCGACGAGAAGAGCTTGCTTAGTGGCCAACTCGAGGAAAGAAATGAACTTCTTCAAGTAGCCGAGGCCAAGGTCGAGTCGTTGAACTCCGCGCTTGAGGATTTCTGGAAGAAGCAAACAGCTTGGCTAGCCCAACTGACTCGGATCCACGGCCTCATAGCTAGTAAGTTTCTCTATTCCGAGTTTGTCTCTCAGTGCCAAGGTATCTCTCTTCTTGCATTATCTGAATTTCTTTTTGGTTATCCTTTCAGACGATTTCCCTCAGTCCAAGGCCCACTCTGATGTTGCCATCCGTAAGTGCCAGGAAAAGAGAGCTCCAGCTGGCTCTATCTCCGAAGACATCAGGATTGACGATTCCTTGGCTGGTCTTGTGGCCTGCCTCGGACCCATGAAGGTCTTTGGAGTGGGACTACTTGGCGCTTCTATTGACGCTTTTCATACTCTCTGGCCAGGTGAGACTGATCCCAAGGAAGTTGCTGTGTTGACCGAGTGACTCCGGGACAGCAGCACCCAACTTAACTTGTGGCGAGAATCTGCTGCTCGAGCTGGGGCCGACACGGCCTTATCTTTTGTGTTGTCCTAGTATGAAGGCATTGACTTGAATGTGATTGGTCGCATGCGCACCAGATCCAGATGGACCATAGACCCGGCTTGCATCGCATAACATCAAGCTCGAGCCTACGACCTCATTCAATATGCTCACTGCCATCAATGGAATTTGGGGCCAATCTTTCTAGAAGCCATTGGCGATGAATACATTGAAGGAGACGCGGATGAGGAGCAGGAAGATTTGTACGATGGCGAGTATGCCGAGGATGCTGATGTAAACCCAGATGGTGACGCTGAAGCCGAGGCTGCCAATGCCGAAGAAAACATGCCTCCTTCTGCTGCGGATGATTCGGCCGGTGTAGCTCCTTAAGCAACAAAAACTTTTAAGATTCGTTAAATCCTCGGTATGCCGGGTGAAGATGTAGTAAACAATGTGTTATTTTGCTACTACTATGCTTTCATGTTGGATCAATTTTGGCGAAGTCCTCGGGTTTCATTTTCTTGTTCTCTCAATTTAGTGACTCGGCTCACGTCTACCTTTATTCGGCGTTTGACTTACGAGTCCGAGGTAAAAAAATAATCTAACAATACTTGAAACTTTGAGGATTAGCTCAAGTTAATTCGGCATAACACAAATAGAGTAAATACAAGGGTTAGTCCAAAAACAAACGTTGGCTCGATTACGTTCCTTTCCTTAGTCATTTTTCATGTTCCTTGCAATTCCAAACTTGTTCTCTTGCTTGCCATGAAGCCAATTCTTATTGGACAGCAGCAAGTCAAAGAGTTAGCTTTTGGTGCCGACACACTACTAACTCAGTAAGGTGTAAGTACTTTAAGCCAGCCAACATATAAAAAGTAAATACAGAAAAAGACAATTATAATTAAGGTAGTCCTCGAGTTTCTGCTCGAGGTGCCAAGATTTCATTGATAAGCTCATTGCCGACACATAGGTCGACATACGAGAGTTCGGGATACCTACACTTTTGCTAAGTGTAAAACGGACAAAGTAGAGCTACATTCCATGGCCTCTTTGATTCCTCGCCTGACCTGTCCGCCTTATTCTTCTCCTGCGGTTGTGCATCAATGAGGTAATACGCATCATTGTGCAGTGCTTTGCTTACAATGAATGGACCTGCTCCCAGGCGTGAAGGAATTGTGCATTCAACCCTCCCAAAACTCCATACCACTATTACAAGAAATGTTCGATCACATTGCAGGACGTGCGCATTGACCTGACTGCTTCCGCTAGGGCTACTAACCAGACAAAATAAATAGTTCAAAAGAGCCAATACCAACTGAACTATCCTATTACATAGTATTACTAGTAGTTACGGTAGCTAGGTTCCAATCCCGAGCATTGATGAATCTCGATATGAACCATAACCGAGTCTTCAGAGATTTCTAGTCAACATTGGTTGAGAAACCAACATCTGCTTCTTTAGTATTTAGACTAAACCAGTATATTTCAGAAAACGACATATATCCAAGTCCTACTGCATGGTGGGAGGTGTAGACACAGTTGCTTCTCGTCAGATATCCCGGGGCAACATTTGTACCGCTTATTACAGTGTTAATCGGATGGTTCAGTCCAAGGAAAAGGGAATATGCTCCCATGTCAGCAATCGGTACTCATGGCTTAGGTAGATACAAGTAAGTAGTGTCCTTTGAGTACAACTTGCAGCCAAACCCAATAGCATAGGTGCCAAAAGTGCGACCGTGGTGATCAACACTATGATCAGCAACACGATTGCCATGACCATGATAAGTACCGCCATAAAACTCCTCACCAGTAATGCTCTTGGTATGGATAATAAGAATGTGAGATTTGTCTGCATATAATGCTAACAACCATAAACCAGGTTTATAGTCGTGATGATCTAGGTCATCAAGGTTACTGAATCAAATATGCAGATACACACTTTCCGAGGTCTCTGAGGTCGCACGATTTCCGAGGCATGTCTCTCTGAGGTCCCTTCCACCAGCTCTCGCCGGTGCCACTCCGGCGCTGTCGCACATCTCTCCATGGGTTTCTCTATGTTGGATTCATCTGGTGGTGACTGGAAGATCACCTACTCAGGAAGTTCCACTGATGGTAAGTTCCTTGTTGGCTCTCTGATTCTGTCGGCGAAGCGCTGGCTGGTTATCCTCAATGCCAATGGTTTTCCTCTTGAGGGTAAATGTCTAGAAAATGGGGAGGTGCTCTCTGTTGGATCTGTGGTGAGGTTCCCCTCTCACCTGGCTAGGATCAATGATCTTTCGACCTCCTCTCCTGGATTTCTTAGTGACTCTGCTTCTGGTTTTGGATTGGCTGAAGATTTACGACTTAAGTGGCATGTTACTTGCTCGTCCCTACCTTCAGATGATTCAGGCAGTGTTCTAGGGTTTTTGATCCTTTTTACTCATGCTAAGCGGATTGTGCTGCTTAATCAAAATAAGGTGGTGATTGATGCAAGATTCCTTCTGCAAGATGAAAAGACTTTTTCTGGCTTGACACTAGATCTAGTTGTCAAAAGATTTGTTGTGGGTGCTCAAATCACTGAAAACCTGAGTTCCGACAAGGTGCAAGATAAGCAGGAGAGATCACCAAGTGCACTTCTTTGGATTTCTCTAAAGGCAAAAATTTTGAGGATATTGTCTTCAAGAAATTCGGTCATCATGTTAATTTCTCTGGTGGATTTCGCAGAAGACCTTTTTTTATGGTTGGCTCTTTTGGTCGTGCCAACTTTAAAATTGATATTCATACTATTGGCATTGCCCTTCAAGCTTGTTTTGGTGGTCTTGCTTCAAAATTTCAAGTCAAACTTCTTCAAGATAGAACCTTTTGATTTTCAGTTGCATCATGAGCCGTGGGCTTCGAGATCTATAATTCAAATACTTTCTCAAATGAGTGTTTTGTCTTGAAAATCAACCTGTGGGGAGAAGGTGGTCCGAATTGGAGATTTGAGGAGAGAGAATATTACAAAGAAATTGACAAAGACTGGACTTTTGTCTCGTACAAAAAGAAGAATTTTTCTTCGAGTTTTGATCGTGTTGGTTTCTCGGTTTCCTCTTCAAAATCCCCATGCAAAAACGGTCAAATCATGAATGAAATTAAGGGGAATAAAACTGGCTCGTCATTTGTGGAAATTGTGGTTAATGGGAGAGTTATTGAGAAAGCGGATTTTCCGACATGCACAAAATCAACTGCATTTAAACTGCCTGGTCTTTTGCCTTTTTTGAAATTTCCAACTTTACCTACGTGTTCTTGGCTCGACAACTCTTACCTAAATTGGTTCAAGGCCCAAGTCTCGCCGCAAGTTTCGCGGCCCAGGGTGTTCGATTGTCTAAAAGATTTTGCCCTCGTCCAAAAAAAGAAAACTTCGCAACTCCCTGCCTCCTCAACTCCCACGCCTGTAGAAACCCCAACCACCTTGCTTCGCTTGACGCCGGTGACAACCTCCACCGCAATGGCGAACATTCCGCTGGACCCGCAACCTTTTCTCCCTCCTGGCTTTGAGATTTTGCAGGTGGCGGGGCAGAATCGTGTCAAGAGGGTGGTAGTTCTCTGGTGTGAGTGCTCGAAGTTATTTCCTTTAGATTCTGCAATTTTGTCTTTTTGTTTCTTGTTTTCACTAGTTAGGCTTAATGGAAAAGAACAAAAAAATTAGAGAGCTTTTTAGTATTTTTCCTAAGTTAGAACATGAATTGTCTGAAAATAAAATTAAAAAACCCATGGAACTTTCTTTGCATGCTAATAGCAATGTTATTAGTATGAATCTTTTGAACACCTTTGTTACTAATGCTATGGAAATGTCTAAGCTTGGGGAAGTTAGTTTTTATGAAAATGATCTTTTTAATTCCCCAGCTTTAAAGAAGAAAATTTGCTTTGATGATACTTTATCTCCCATATGTGGTAATTCTAATGATACTTGTGATATTTAAATCCACATACTGAAAGCATCTCTTTTAAAATACCTATAAAAATTGTTGAACGTCTTATGAACAATTGTTATTTGGGAGATAGAACTGTCCATCCTGGTGATCATTTACTCTTTATACACGAATTATGCGAGTTGTTCAAGTGTGCAGGTATTTCAATGAACCAAGTTAAGAGGAAGCTATTCCCTCTTTCACTTAAGGGCAAAGCAAGGGAGTGGTATGAGCTACTAGATGATCCTCATCATTTGGAGTGGAAGGAACTTGCATCTCTCTTTTACTCTAATTTTTTTATCCTCCTCATGAAATTCATAAAGATAGGAATTACATTTATAATTTTCATCCACATGATGGAGAAAGTATTGCCCAAGCATGGGGGAGACTGAAGTCACTAATTCTCAAATGTCCCAATCATGAGCTCCCTAGTAATATTGTTATTAATAATTTGTATGCAAGGCTTTCAGGACATTACAAGGACTATCTAGATACTTGTTTAGAGGGATCCTTCACAAGTAAGGATGTCAAAGCTAAGTGGGATCTTCTTGAAACAATTCAAAGCAATACCGAAGATTGGGATAACAATAAAGGTAAAGAACCAGGTATAAACTACGAGTATGATTGCATTAAGTCTTTCGCTGAAACTGCCGATTTTCAAGAGCTTAGTACTAAATATGGTCTTGATCCTCAAATTCTTATTGATTGTTTTAGAACCTTTGCTTCTCATATTAATGCTCCTAAAGAAAAATGGGACATGTATCATGAGCCTTTTAAAGACACTTTCATGGAAAATGAAATTGTTATTAATGATAGCAATAAACATGCTCAAACCTCTGAAAGTACTATTTATTATAAACACGTTAATTTTTGTGGAATACATAGACCTTGTGAGAATAATCAAATTGAATAAGAATATTGTATCACCCACAGGAATGAAAAAACTAGAACGTGGTATAGGGCTCTAAGTGATCTTGGTAAAAATGTTTGTGCCCTCTATCCTTTTATTTGTGAACTTTGCTTTGAAGTGGGTCATTTAAATTTTCAATGCTCAGGCCATAATAATAGCCCTTCTAATCCAATGAGTACTGCAAGTTTGTATTGTGATGACATGATCACTCCTAATCAGCATGATGAACTCACATTATTTTTGGGGTGTGAAGAATTATCAAGAAAAACTTCTTTGGTAGATATGCGTGCTTTTGATATGAATAGTGTGCTGCATGGTTGTCATCTTTATTGTGTTGATAATTGTCACATAAATACTTACATACAAATTATTATAGAAGATGAGATTTTACCAAAATATGACAGGACTAATATGTGTTTTGTTCTTATTAATGAAAAGAGGGAATCCTCCAAAGTTTCTTCTATTGTCTATAAAAATAAACCAGGGTATATGGAGAAGCTTCCTTTCAAGCCTCTCCCTCCTAAAGAGAAGAAGAAAAAGAAGAAGAGGAGGAGTAAAAGAAGAGAGGAAATGGTATTTTCCCCTAAGCATGTTGCTCCTATTATAGTTTTTGATGAGTCTGAACTCGATGATGTTCCTATGCCTATTACCTATAGTAGTGATCATGATTGGGAAAAGCACACTACTTTTGATATTGAAAATCTCTTCGGTACCAATTCTGAAAATGATGATATTAATAATTGCTATACTATTAGTGTTATCCATGATCCTTCCAATGATGATATGTTTACAAATGAACACACTTTGGAAGATAATTATTCTATTGCTTATGATGATACTACACCTCCAATATATGATGATTACAATAATGAATATGATATTTTCAGTCCACCTACTATTGAGGATAAAATTAATTATGATTACAATATGCCTCCTATATTTGATGATTATGGTGATGAGATTAATAATGATAGCTATTTTGTTGAATTTGCTCCCACTACAATTAATAAGAATGACTATGTTTATGTGGGGAGTATTAATTCTTTCATGCATGTGGCTCATGATAAGAATGTTTTATGTGATAGATATATTGTTAATTTTATTCATGATGCTACTGAAAGTTATTATGAGAGAGGGAAACATGGTTTTATGTATCTCAACAATATTAAGTTTCCCCTCTTTATGTTGAAAATTTTGAAGTTGCACTTGTTTTGCTTTACTATGCTTGTTGTTTTGTGCTTTCATGACTCGTTTCTTTACAAGATTCCTATGCATAGGAAGTGGGTTAGAATTAAATGTGTTTTATATTTTCTTCTTGATGCTCTCTTTTACTCTCAATTCATATTTCTTATGTGAGCATCTTCTCAAACTATCATGCCTAACTTAAAGGCGTTAAAGAAAAGTACTTATTGGGAGATAACCCAAAACTTTTAGTTGAGTCTTGGAATTTATTGCTTCAGTAATAACCTCTCCTTATCCTTTTTATTTTCTTTTTGTGCCAAGAGTAACCTCTAATGAGAGCGAAGTAATCATTGGGAAAGTTGCTGTCTCGAAACAGATTTCTATGCTTCACCGTAAAAATTTGTGTAAAAACTTTGTACGACCCTTTGAGGCGTGAATTTTTTTGATTCTGCCCCAGGTTGTTATCTAACTTTCGTTAGTTCAACACTTTTCTATTTGAGCAATAGAAGTCCTTCTAAAAAATTCGTCTTTACCTGCTGGTCTGTTTTAACAGATTTCTGCCATTATTTGCATTTGCTTCTTGTTGGTTCCTTTTTGAGTTCTTTTGGGGAATTGAGCTTTTTGAGGGAAGTGCTACAGTAGATTGTGTTTTAAAAGAAGTTTTATTGATGTTGGAACTGAACCTAAAGACCTATTATCTTGAGTGCACTAATGTTGCTAATAAAGATTGTGTGAAGTTTTGTATGAAGGAAAAATTTCAGGTGTATAGAAGGAATGAGTAATGAGATGAAGGATGGACTAAAGTTCAAGCTTGGGGATGCCACGCGTGTCACCCCAAGAAATATCCAAGAAGTACAAGCGTCAAAGCTTGGGGATGCCCAAGGCATCCCCTTCTTCATCAATAAAAATCTCAGGTTTCTTCCAAACACTTCATTTTTATTGTTTCATGCACAGTTGTGTTGTTCTTGGAGCGTCTTCTTTTTCGTTTTTGTTTTGGTTTTTCGTTTGCTTTGTTTTCTTAGTTTGCTAAATAAATTGGTTGGACCCCCTCTTTCTTGCATTGGTTTTCAAATAGTTTGGTTTGGATTGGAAAAGAATAGGAAAGTTCATGCTTAAGTGGTAAAGAGAGCTTGTTTTTGACCGTGGCCTATGCTTTGTCATGCCATGCTTGATATTGTTTTGGCTTTATGCTTAGTATTCTTTGCTGTAGCATGAATTGTTATAAACAATTGAGATTGCTTAATGTGCCTTCAAAGAATCATGCGTTGTTTTTGCATATTAAAGCATAGTATTGTGGTATTCTCCTTTGATGCTTTATTTGGGTTGACTTGGCGCATGCTCACACCATGTTATGACTATCCCAATTCACATAGCCTTGATGATCCTTTAGTTTTGAACTTGTAGTATCACTTGATGCTTTGATTAATGATGTTTTGTCGCTTTGCATGATTATGGCCATTATTGCTCTCTTAGTCGGTCGCTCCCGGTCTTTTGCTAGCCTCCATAACCAAGTATGAGTTCCACTCATGCATCCAACTCCTAAAACCAAGTTATTCCAGAGAGTCCACCATACCTACCTATTAGCATATGCTATTCCAAGTATATTCATGTTTTTATCTACCTTCCGAATTAAACTTGTTATGAGAAAACTAGTGATTAAAGCTCTCACGAACTTGATGGCACACTTTACTTTTCTTGCCCTTAATAAACTTGAAACATTGTGTCGTCTATGTTGTATATGCTTGAACTTATATGTTGGGGATTAGCATAACCATGCTGTCATGAGGAACGCTTTCAACATTGCACTTGTACTTTGTACCTAGTTGATATCATGCTCTTTTGTCTATGGATGTCACAGGTGTGAAATGAAAGGGGAGCTTGTAAGTCCATGGAGTTATGTATGTGTGTTAGAGAAACGCCTGGGTCGCCGGTCTAATCCATGCTGTCATGGTGGAAACCTGCAGCGTAACCATAATGAGCTGTCTATGAAGCATTCTTCTTATAAAAAAAGAGTCAGATATTGAGAAAAAGAGAAAAAAATAGATATGAGAAAAGAGGAAAGAGACAAAAAAACACCATTTTCCCATGGTAAATAAGAAGATTGCTGAGATGCTCGTTGTCTGCTTGCCTTGTCATTTTGATATGGGGATTCTTCCATATCATCGGGCAAGGGGTACCCCGTTGGCGGTTCTCTATGATACACATGTACTTACTATGACAAGAACTTACTGGTAACTAAACTTGAGTAGCACGAGGAGCGGCCCTCATATTCAAGGGACATGATATTTCCAACTTATACTTTGTCAAGCATATACTCCATAGTTTGTTCACTTTAACCTTAATCACTTCAAGATGCTTATGATAGGGGCAATGAGAGCTGAAAGCTAACAAGTACCATAATTTTTGGAAGCTCTTTATGAAACTTGAATCTCTACTTCCTTCTATGAAGGCCTTTCTTTTACTTTTATGTTGAGTCTCCACCTTCTACCTTTATGCACCTACTTTGAGAGCATAGTGGCCATTCTTAGTTCTATGTGCATTGTCCCAAGACTTGTTGATTGATGCATAACTTGATATTTCTTGTTCTTAAACTACTTATATCTAGTCACTCTTATGAACTTTGAAGGTGTCCTATGCATTTATGTTTGCTACTCTATGAGGGACAAGCTGAATGCCACTATGCTATGTTTTCTTTATGTGAAACAAACAAACGTCTTGCAAAGCATTGTTATTCATGAATCTTTTGTTTGTATCCTTTCATGTTACAACATTGTTAGAACTTTATCTTTCATGCTATGTTGAAGTACTATGGTCCCAGCTATCAATGTTTTACAAATACTTTGATCAAGTTTATGATGGTGCATGTCACCTCAAAAATTATTCTTTCTTTTTATCACTTACCTACTCGAGGACGAGCAGGAGTTAAGCTTGGGGATGTTGATACGTTGCAAACGTATCTATAATTTTTGATGTTCCATGCTTGTTTTATATCTACTTTCTTATGTTTTGTCCACACTTTGTAGTATTTCTATACACTTTCTTGGACTAACATATTAACAAGATGCCACAGTGCCAGTTGCCTGTTTTTTGCTATTTTTGGTTCCAGGAAAGTCAGGAAATCAATATTCTCGGAATTGGACCAGTCAAAAGCCAAAGTCGATATTTTACCGGAAGACTCACGGAGCCAGAAGACGAGACAGAGAGGGGCCACAGGGTGGCCACACCATGTGGTGGCGCGGGCTAGCCCTGGCCGCGCCACCAGGTAGTGTGGGCCCCCTGGCCGCCCACCAACCTTGCCTCTTCGCCTATAAGATGCCTCCCGATGCAAAAACCCTAAATCGTCCAGCCTCCAGCCACGAAAAGTTCCACAAAATAGCTGCCACCAAAGGGGAGATTCGGGGGACAGAAAGTCTCTGTTCTGGCACCCTGCTGGGACGGGGAAGTTCCCCTGGAGCCATCTCCATCGATCTCCACCATGATCTCAATCACCGTTGCTGATTCCCATGATGAGGAGGGAGTAGTTCTCTCTTTAGGCTAAGGGTTCTACCGGTAGCTATGTGTTCATCTCTCTCTCTATGCATGATCATATTGTGATCATGAGATTTGTAATCAAGTAGATCTACTTTGCTACTCAAGTGCTTTAATAGATCTTTGCTCTCCCCATGTGTGTGAAGTTGACAGTGTGCACACCATGGTGGCACTTAGGCTAGAGATTACAAATACTTGTTATGAGTTATATTTGGAGTTGGATGTCTTTATGAAATTGTGGTGTTTGTTGGAACCATCTAGTGCTCAAGGTGATAGTGTGGGGTTATCTAGATGGGGATAGCGAACTTTGAGGTGTGCTGTTATAGCCCTACCATTAATTAGAGTGTCCAACCGGAGAGTAGTTCAGCATAGTATCATAAAGAAGAATATATTTATATGAGAGTGTTCACTAGTGAAAGTATGATCCCTAGGCCTTGTTTCTAAGCATTGAAACACCGTTTGCAACTAGTTTTATTACATGTTTGCTTGCTTCCATCTTTAGTTCAGTTTGCCTTTAGTCTTTTCCACGCGCCAGCAGAGCTATTTTCTATCACCATTACCACTTATAATTATCTATACCACTTGTATTTCACTATCTCTTCACCGAACTAGTGCACCTATACACCTGACAAGTGTATTGGGTGTGTTGGGGAAACAAGAGACTTCTTGTATCTTGATTGCAGGGTTGCTTGAGAGGGAATACCTTTGACCACTTCCTCCCTGAGTTTGATAAATCTTGGGTAATCCACTTAAGGGAAAACTTGCTGCTGTTCTACAAACCTCTGCACTTGGAGGCCCAACAACTATCTACAAGAATAGAAGTGCATAGACATCAAGCTATTTTCTAGCACCGTTGCCGGGGACTGAAGAAGAAGAAGCTCCCACGTCAACCACGCGCCAGCAATATGCAGAAAGACCCCCTTCTGAAAAGGCTAGACTGGTTTTTTACTTCTAGCTGTCGGACCATCAAATACCCCTCTACTTTTGTTTCCCCCCTTTCCAAGCCCACTTCTGATCACCTTCCTTGAGTCATTTCAATTGGAACGAATATTCCCAAGGCACAAGTTTTTAGATTTGAAAATTTCTGGTTACATCATTCTGACTTTAAACAAATTGTGCAAAATGCTTGGAATATACCAGTGGGGCACCTTGACCTGGCAAAGAAGATTTGTGCCAAATTGAAGAATGTGAGAAGAGGTATCAAGTTTTGGTCCAGACAAATTCCATGTCTAAAAGATCAGATTAAGAAGGTTAATGATACAATTGACCTTCTGGATTTGCTTGAAGAGTCTAGAACTTTAACCATCAATGAATGACACCTCAGAGACCTCCTAAAATCTCATGTTTTTACTCTGCTCCAGAATCAGAACACCTATTGGAAATAGAGAGGAAAAATAAATTGGGTGAAATTAGGTGATGAAAACACAAAGTTCTTCCACTCTAAGGCCACCATCAGTTATAGACACAATTATATTTCAATGCTTAAGAATGACAATGGCCAAGAAATCTTTGATCACTCTGACAAAGCTGACATTCTTTGGAATGATTTCAAAGCTAGAATGGGTACTTCTGTGAAAACTGAGATTTTCTTCAATCTTGAAGATAAGTATGGAAATGGTATGTCTGAGGAGATTAGAAACTCACTTGAAAGGCCTTTCCTTGACAAAGAAATTGAGGAGGTGATCTCTGAATTACCAAATGATAAGTCTCCTGGACCTGATGGTTTTAACAATGAATTCATCAAAAGCTGCTGGCCCATCATTGGAAATGACTTCAAATTGCTCATCCATGATTTCTATAATGAGAAAGTTTCTCTTGAAAGTATCAACTCCTCCTACATTACTCTCATTCCTAAAGTGTCAAACCCTTCCACCTCTACTGATTTCAGGCCCATTTCTTTATTAAACCGTGTGTTTAAAATTATTACCAAACTCCTTGCTAACAGACTATGCAGACTGTTATTCTGAAATTGGTACATAAGAATCAATATGGCTTCCTCAAAGACAGTTCTATTCAGGATTGCCTTGGGTGGGCTTTTGAATATCTTTTCCAATGCCACAAATCAAAGGAGGAAATTCTCATTTTAAAATTGGACTTTGAGAAGGCTTTTGATACAATTGATCACTCATCCATCCTAAATATTCTCAAAGCTAGAGGATTTGGTAGGAAATGGATTAAATGGATTGAGATGATTTTTGAGTCTGGCTCCTCTGAAATTCTTCTAAATGGGGTACCTGGAAAAAAATTACTACAGAAGAGGTGTGAGACAAGGAGATCCCCTTTCACCCCTCCTTTTTGTTCTTGCTGCAGACCTTCTTCAATCTGTCTTGAATAAAGCCATGTTCCTCCAACTTCTGACCCCTCCAATTGGTGGGCCTCCTAACAATGACTTCCCTGTGATTCAATATGCTGATGACACCTTGGTTGTGCTAAAAGCAGATGCTACTCAGTTATTATGCTTAAAAGCTCTTCTACAGACTTTTGCACTTTCCACTGGACTCAAAGTCAATTATTTGAAATCAAGCATGATGCCAATAAATTTATGCAAGGATAGGTTGTTTCACTTTGCCCAGACAATCAATTGCCAAACTGGTAGCCTCCCTCTCACTTATCTTGGATTACCCCTAAGCTTATCAAAGCCATCCATGGAACATTTTCTACCTATTGTTCAAAGAGTAGAAATAAGGCTTTGTGGTATTGCTGACTTCTTAAACTATGGAGGAAAGCTTCAACTGGTTAAATCTGTTTTATCATCACTACCCTTATTCTTCATGAGTTGCCTGGAGGTGCCAGTTGCTATCAAAGATCAGATCATAAAATATATGAGACAATGTCTTTGGAGAAAAAAGACTAAGGATGTTCAAGCCAAGGGGCAGGCTCTGGTGTCATGGGTTAAGATTTGTAGACCTAAAAATCAAGGGGGCCTTGGAGTCCTAGATCTAACCATTCAAAATTCTTCCCTCCTTTTACAGAACCTTGACAAATTTTACAATCACCATGATATCCCTTGGGTTCATATTATTTGGGATACCTACTATAAGAATGGAAAATTACCTGGAAGAAGCATGGAGGGATCTTTCTGGTGGAAAGCACATATCAAATTAATTGATAATTTTAAGGCCATAGCTAAATGCAGACTGAAATCTGGGAAAAGTGCTTATTTTTGGACTGATCTTTGGCAAGATGATTTCTTAAAGGATAAATTTCCACACTTGATGTCCTATGCAAAGTCATCAAATACCAATGTGCAGGAATTTTTATAGGCTGAGTTCTTGGAGGATAATTTTCACCTACCTCTTTCCCAACAAGCATACTCTGAATTTTTAATCCTGGAAGATAGATGCCAAGAGATCATTCCAACCTTACAAGCAAATAATCATGATAGTTGGAGTTATATTTGGGGGTCTGATAGATTTGAAGTAAAAAAGGCCTACTCTTCTATGATTGGTTATTCCCCTACACCTCCACACTTCTCTTGGCTTTGGGCATTCTCTTGCCAGAACAAACACAAATTCTTTTTTTGGCTTTTGCTTCTAGATAGATTAAACACAAGGAATCTTCTGAGAAGGAAACAATTTGCTCTGCCTGACTATAATTGTGCAACTCTCAATTGCCAATTGGAAGAATCGGTAAACCACTTATTTTGGGATTGCCCCTTTGCAAAAATCTGTTGGGATCATATATGCATTGACAGAGCAACAGATTTATCAGGACTGGAGGCTTTATCTGACATCAGAACCGAGCTGCATCTACCTTTTGCAATGGAAATTATTATTTTGGCTGCTTAGGGTATCTGGATTTGTCGAAATGAGAATTTTTTTAATGATAAAAGGCCAACAATAGAAGGATGGAAGACAATTTTCTATCAAGAAATGAGATGGGTGCAATTCAGAATTAAAAGAAAACACCAGGAGAAATTCAATACTTGGCTGAGCCAACAATTAGACCAGAGATAGAGTAGATTGTTGCCCTCTTTTGAGGTAGATCATTTTATATTTTTTGATCTATCTTGGATCTTTAGACTCATATGTAATAGCACTTTGTAATATCCCTATATATATTCAATCAAAAATTGCAGTGGGGACTTTCCCTACTGTTTCACCTTAAAAAAATGTCATCAAGGTTGCCCACAACAAGATGCGCGTTGGGTGGTGACGGGAGAAGAATAGGAACTTGAAAAAGAAATGTGCCAAATCAGCCAAAACTAGTTTACATCCATTAAAAATGAAGCTAGTGTATACAACATGAGTGGATCAAACTTACCAAAATACAGATGATTCTAGACATAAACACTGCCCCTCTTAGTGGCTGCAAACATGAGGCCCTGGTGGATAAATGCATCACTATATCTGAAATAGCACTGGAACTAGTTCTCAAGAACTATCCATGCATACTCATCTCCCTAAAGGGTAGCAATTGAGTAGTTGAAGATAGCGACAAGAGAGAAATCTAAATAATCCACAATAGCTCTGGGAGCTCGGCAAATAGCAATCTTATGGAGGAGAATAGGGTGATCATTATGCATGAATGTAAACAGATCGTTGGTGGGTACAAACTCCTTGACTTGTGGGAGAGGAACGCATTGATGAGTGTACATATTGACAAGCTCCCACTTGAATTAGCACCCAAGGTTGGTGATCCAATCTCCGTTGGCACCTACCCACTCTTACCCATACAATTCGGCAACATGGCGTCGGAGGAGAACCTCTACAACGGTGTTAGCTTGGATGTCATTCTCCTACACTCCAAGTACTCATTGCATTCCCTTAGTTTCTTAGTCGGGTGAGAATGAAGAACACATGGGAGGACAAACAACTGAGAAGCATGTAAAGTTGTACTATATTTTGCTGAGTAGAGAAGATGTTTGGACGAACTAGCGAGGCTCGCGGTGGTGATGACATCACATGTGGTTATGAGTCCTTCAAGTAGGCCTTCGGTAAAAACCTCCTGGAATAGCTCAGAATCATCACTGTCCTTGCTCCGTCCTGTCATCGCAAGGGAGCTGGTGGAAGTTGGGACGACGGCTTGATTTGTTTTCTAGAAAAGAGGGAAGATCGATGGTGGCAGGAAGGATAGGAAGAAGAACAAGCACTCTTAAATTATGTGGTGAACATGATAGGAAAGCGACATGGTGGAGGAAGGGAATCACGGTGCTTGGCATAGAGGTAGGGGAATGGGGAACTAGGGATAGAGAGTATATGGGAGGTTGAATAAAATGAAAACATACACGTGATCCTCTGCTCCAGTTCCCTTCAGCATAATATAATGTAGGGGTAGATGTAGGAGTAGCGATCCACATGTAATAATAATTTCTCTGTTCCCTAAATGCCACCCTTTTACTTTCCATGAAGAAATAAACATGAGTTTTGATAACTTTTCGAAAATAAACATGAGTATGAACATTCTTGGATCTCAGGTCGAACAACCAAGGTGAATATTGGCCTCGTAAAGAATATTGCCACTAGGAGTTTTCCCCTATTAATTTTTTGGGAGTTTCCAACCATTAGAGAAGAAACTATTTCAATTTTTCAACGAACAAGTATGTGTTTTCTGCAAAGCAACTCTCCATCTTCAAAAGAGTGTACTTCCAGAGGTGTACTATTAGGCCAGTGGATACCGGGGTACCATGACCCACTTGCTGTCGGGCTTCTCCATAAGGCAGATCTCTTCAAGGGGAAAAGGCACCTTGCAATCTCTCCAAGGAATCTCCTAGAGAGGCTCCCCTGGAGAAGGAGAGGCATCTCACAAAGGAACCACTTGAAGCACACTTAGGCGATAACGCCCTCATGTTGGAACATAGGCAGAAGGGGACCACTAATATACCCCTCGCCCAAGGAAAGGGTCTTCTTCTTCCTCAAGACTAGAGGGGCCGACAAGTCCTATGATCGGTGAGGGCCAACCCTCTTCGTTGCGTCAGAGGAGCATGCATGAGACAGAGAGCAAGATGCTCACGGTGCATGGCGGTGGACCGGGTCCACAGTAGAGGATAGTTGTGCCCTACCTGCTCCCGCCTGGATCTCCATGTGGAAACCCTTCCCGCCCAAGGGCGGGAAGAGGACCGGGGCACCTATAAAAAGGGTAGGAGGGAACCCTAGAGAGAGACCCCTTCTTCCACCTATGGAAACCCTAGATCTGATCAAACGATCCACACTTGTACTATAAACCTTGCCAAGCAGCGGAAGTAATCCAGACAAGCAGGAGTAGGGTTTTACACCGCACGGTGGCCTGACCTGGGTAACTCTCTGTGTCCCTTTATGGTGTTTTCTCTACTGTTTCCTCGCCAGGCTTTAGGAAGGTTTGGGGAGATCGTGTTCAGACCGCAGTGTTTGATGCCATCCTACTTCAATAGGTCCCTTACATGGGACAATCTCCCACATTTGGCGCGCCAGGTAAGGGGATGAGGCGCATCTCCCACCTCTCCATCAAGCATGGCAGGACTGACTCACAGGAGTGGGCCTGTTGTCGTGCCATCGCCGCTCCAGCTGAGGCCGTTGCTGCTGCTGCTGCTGCTCGCCCGGCGGGGACAAGCCCTAGCAACAACAATGACCGTGTCAACATCGGCCCTCCTCATCAAGAGCAGGGATAAGGGAACCAGAAGGTACACCTCTCCAACCCTTTAGAGCAGCAAGAGCGTGCCCACCGGTGTAGTGAGCCTGTTTCCGGAAGCGAGCGCAACAACCGTCGCTCCCCGGAAGCTGCGCTACTCATGGTGCAAGAACTGCTATGTCACCAGCCTGCCCCCGACGCGCGTGACACATGGCTAAAGAGCATTACCGAGCTCATAAACATCACCGACTTCGCCCCATCACGCTCATGTTCGGCGACGTCGCTACCAACACAGGTTCCGTGGGTGAGCCCAGCCACGCGCCATGCTCTGGCACCACCACTGCCCCTCCACCGCCATGACAAGCTGGAAACACGGCGAACCCTCGCGACCCACCAAGACCCTGAGGAAACTCGCCCCAACTACACACCGCTTCTTCACCACAAATCATCGAGAGATCACCAGAGGACGCCCGACTCTCCATCGAGAGACGTCGACAGCATCAGGAGCACACCGTCGTAGGAGCTATCGAGGCCGGCAACAACAACCACGCCTCTCTTGCTGGCGGAACTGCATCATACAATATGGGCTGTCTTGCCATCACCAAAGAACTATGCGAAGTGGTGCGGCTAGCCAAATTCAGGCCTGACCTCCCCCCACGCTATGAAAGCAAGGACAACCCTATTGAATTTTTGCAGCTCTGCATGGTGGGTATCCAAGCAGCGGGCAAGAAAGACAAACTCATGGCCAATTGGTTCTTAATGGCCCACAATGATGCTGCTCGTGGTTGGCTGATGAATAACCTCCCTTAGGAATTAGTCAAGTCATGGAAGGACCTCTGCAAGAGGTTTATTGCCAACTTCAAGGGAACATACGACCGCCCATACATGCTCAACCACCTCTGTGCTATATGCCAACGGCCTGGCGAGATGCTCTAGAAATACATACATCGCTTTATCCACCTGGGAAGCAAAATACCATGGGTTAGCAACGACAACGTCATCTCTATCTTCTCGTAGGCGTCACCGACATCAGGATGCTGGAAAAGCCCTCCATTAATGACGAACTCATTTTAGTGGTGGAGCTCTTCGAGATGGCCAACAAGTGCGCCAAGGCGTAGGAAGGATGCTTATCCAAGTGCGTCGACCCTGGCACATCAGTGGCTGCTACATCACCCAAGAAGAAGGACAAGGAGCCCAAGTGCAAAACACCGGTTGTTCTTGCAGTCGAGACTTAGCAAAAGCACCACCACAACACGAATGACAAGGAGAAAGACTGCTGCCCTTACTTCTCTTACCACAAGGCACACTCTCATAGCACGGAGAATTGCTTCGAGATCGACAGGCTACACAAGGAGTATGAAAGAAGAAGGAACCGCGCTAGCGACCACGAGTATGGGCGTGGCAATCAATCAAACAATAGCTGGGGAAACGATAACTACAACAATAACCAACAACAATAAGCAAGAGCTACCCCATGACCTCTTGGTGAGGTAAACAATTAGAACCTCCCCGAGGGCCATCTAGGAGATTTCCAAGAACCACAGATGATGTTGTGCATCGTCGGAAGAGCACAAGCCCCGCTCTCCAATAGTGAGCTCAAGCGTCTCACCCGCGAGATCACCGCAACAATACTAGTTGCAGGAGACCTAAAGCTCAAATGGTCCCAATTCCTGGTAACCTTCAACGACGACGAACACCCCATGTCGAAAAAGGCGGTAGGCATCATACCCGTAGTGTGCACACCCACCATAAACACCATTGTTGTCTCTAAGACACTAATCGACGGAGGCGCATGCCTCAATGTCATCTCCATGGAAGCATTTGAGAAGATACAAGGGTCTTACGAGTTCCTCTTGCCTACCAGGCCCTTCTTGGGAGTGACTGATTGAACGACTACGCCCCTAGGGAAGGTCAAGCTCCCTGGCACATCCGGGTCTCAAAGTAAATACCGCACCGAGCTCATCAACTTCGACGTGACGCACCTGGCCCTATCCTACAATGCCATCCTCAGCTACCCCGTGATGGAAAAGTTCATGGCGGTAATTCACCATGTCTACAACCTCTTCAAGCTCCCAAGATGCAGGCAACATAACGACATTGCTTGGATGTATGGTGGAGAAGTACGGTAGAGCTTTGCTAAGCATTTACGCAGGAGGAGAGGGGAGAGGGAGAGTGCGAGGGAGGCGATGCCTACATCTAAAGTGGATGGCACCTCCACCCCCGTTTATATAGGCCTAGAGGATGCTGTCCAACCCTATCCCCTCCTCCAAGGGAGGGGCGGCATCTAGGAGGGGAATCCCTCCGCTCTCCCCTAGGCTTTTGGGGCGGCTAGGGTTTCCCTATCTGGGGCGCATGGGCCCATTGGGGATGTGGCGCCCTGGCCCAAGTAGGGCAGAGTTCCCCACTTGGCCCATGTGCCCTTCCAAACAGGTGGGACCCACTCCAGAACATTCCAAAACATTCTAGAACAATTTTGGATCTTTCCTGGATTAATCCTTGAACCAAAACCTAGATCCCATATACTTTTTCTCTACCTACGGACCATTTCGGGACTCCTCGTGATATATAGGATCACATTCGAGACTCGGAATCACCATTCGTTTACACCATCTAATATCTCGATGAAACCTAGCGACACCGAAGCGTTAAGTGTGTGACCCTATGGGTTCACAAACATGCATATATGATTGAGACACCTCTCTGATCAATAACCATTAGAGGTATCGAGGATGTTCATAATGGTTCCGACATATTCAACAGAGTTCTTTTATTGGTTGAACCACGATGTCGAGGATTCAATTAATCCGGTATTAGATTCTCTTTGTCTCACGATATATTACTTGTCCAATATTCGATCGTCGGTATCGGTATACCTAGTTCAATCTTTTTACCGGTAAGTTATCTTTACTCATTTCGTGGTGTAGGATCCCGGTGACTAAACACATTAGTCACATGCTAGCAAGCACTAGGATGCTATACCAACGAGAGGGCCTAGAGATATCTCTCTCCGTCACGTGGAGGAATAAATCCTAGTCTTGATTCGGGTAACTCAACAAGCACCATCTAAGATACCTGAAAGCCATATTTATAATCACCTAGTTACGAAGTGACGTTTGATGTGCACAAAGTATTCCTTCGATGTCCGGGAGTGACACAATCTCATAGTCTAAAGAAACGGTACTTGACATATACAAAAGCAACCAAACTAAGTGACACGATCAACAACTATGCTTATTATTGTGTATGTTCATCACATCATTCTCCTAATAATGTGATCCCATTATCAAGTGACAATGCATGTCTATGGTTAGAAAACTTTAACCAACACTTGACTAATGAACTAGTAGAAGAGGCTCACTAGGGACTCTGTGTTGTTTATTTATCCACACATGTATTTAGTTTTCAATACATACAATTATAGCATGGAGAATAAATACTTATCATGAACATTGAATATAATAATAACAACCTTATTATTTTCTCTTGGACATATTCCAATATGAGCTCTCCCTAAGGCTGGTCATAGTGGGGATAACTTCACTAGTAACTAAGAGTTCAAGTCAACATTTTTACTTATGTGGCAATAATTTAATGAAGAGATAGATAGATTGGGTAACTAACTATGTTACTACTGTAACATCACACATACCAAGGCAAGGTGTGTCTACAACCTAACTAATGTGGCATTACATGTTACCACAACTAAGTTATTTTCCATTATGAGGATAGTAACTTAGACTAGTAACATATGCATGTTACTACTCTAAGTTACTCTCCACTATGACCAGTCTAATGCTCATGGTGGAACAAAGACAACCACGTCATGTTATGTGTGACCCAGTCGGGGTTGGCTCGCTGCTCCGGTGTGAGAACATCGTGCCGGCGATGGATGTACTCCTCCAGTCGTGCACCTCCAGTATTTGCAGGACGACATAGCTGCCCGTGCTAATGTTACACCCAACGAGGAGGTGCTAGTCTGGTGGCACGCAAAGGTGGTTCTCGGCAAGGTCAGACTCCTCCTTAATTGTGAGGTTGTAAGGGCGGTGTTCAGCATTGCCCCTGGCCTCATGGTTGTGCCCAAGCGTTGCACACGGCTGGTGTGTGAACGGAAATGCGAGGGAAGTTAGATGTGTGCGTCAATAAGAGGGGCAGCGCTAGGAATTGGATGCCGACTTCTAGCTTCCCATCGGACTACACTTCCACCGTAGGATTCTTTTGGTCTGAACCACGCAATTATGGCCCACTAAAGCACATGCATGGGCTGCCAGTTTGCATGCTTCCTAAAACTACTCCCCAAAATCATGTCTACATTAGTAAATCTATCTAATTTCATGTTGCTTATTAGGCAAAAGTTTGCTTCCCACGTGATTGAAAGGTGCTTCAGTAAGATAAATAATTCTCTACTAGATCAAACGAGCCAAGTTCTAATGTAGCAATCAAAAATTGTGCTTCCATGGTGAGTGCAGCAAAAAAAATCAGAAGCATCGTAGTACCCCCTTCCATTGACCAAACTTGTGGTTCCAACATAACATGAATATATTTTCCAGCAATAATTTTTTTCTTTCATTATTGTAATTGTACATGTTTCAACTGAATTGGGGTGTGCTTCTAAAGAGATAAATGTATGTTCTTATGGAATGACAATTTGCTTCCTTGGACAAAATATATTAATTTGAAATCACATGCTTCACAAATGATCAGTACTTTCTTCCTACACCATCACAGTGCTTCTATGCATGCCGCCGCCCTCGATGATTCACATATTTTAGAAGACTTGTAATGCCAAAATATTCCATGGATTGTGCAACCTGCTTCCTACTCTGCGTTTAATTGCATATAAAAAATGGCATCAAGGTCTCTATTTTGAGCCCTATAACCACAATCAGACACCACAGGTGATGGTGAAGATATGCTTCCTCTGATGATAGTCATGCTTCACTTCTATTGGGGCATGCGTTCAGCCTGCGTTAGTGGTGCTTCCTTCATACGGCCCTCAAGATACTTTTCAACAATGGCGTGCTTCATGCATGTGCTTGTTCATACTTCCTTAATGTCGTGCTTCATTCAGATGTTAGTTGTGCAAAGTACGAATGGTGATCAGTGCTTCCCAGATGAGAAAATCGATTTCACAACTGCAAAGACGAGAAATACATGGATTTAGTGTATGATTTATGCAAGAAATAATGGACACACTGGGATCTAATTCAGTTCATGTTACCTTCTTCCCAAATTGTGTTGTCCTTGGATCGAGAGGGTTCTGGTGAGTGGTAGAAGCAGCCAACGACCCTACTATTTTGGCCAGATACAAGCCTTGTCGGCCTGGCTGAACCACCTCTGTCATCTACTTCCGTCGGCCGCAGATCAGTCCTACCCCGACGATGTATCCCGCGACGGAGCTTCATGCACTCATGCCTGCCATCGCACAAGATGGTGAGGTGGAGGTGTAGGGGCTGGAATCGAATGAGCATGGCGAGGCACTTGAGGGCTAGGCCGACGTCGCCATGGCCGGAAGCCGCGATACACAGGCGGTTCGTTGGCGTGGATGTGAGCGCCGCAGGGAGAGGCACGATCTGCAGCGAACGCCAGGAAGCGAGCTCAGGTTCTGCGCCTAGCCTAGGTCGAGGCCGTGGATGGGAGGTGCTGTCTCGCTCGCAGGCGTTGATGGTGGAGGTTGTGGTTGCCATGGAGCCGGCGGCACGATGCAGGTCGATACACTGAGAGGATGGGAGCGGCGCTGCGTTCGCGAGATTAGGGGAGGCTTAATTAGGAGGCGTAATTAGGGGCGTGGGGGTGGCAAAACCAATCGTTCCATCAAGACAAGATCGACGGCGCTGGAGAGGTCCGACAATTTCTTTCAAATCGGACCTCGATAGTTAGTGTTTACCATAAGAATGACCTCTCGGGCTTAACAAGTTAAGGGCAGTAGGACGGACATTGAGCGTATTTACTCCGGCGGGGAGGCATACCATCGTTGTGTTGGGGCGTGCAATAGATGCGCGGGAAGACGAAGCCACCTCGTCTGTGCCCGCTTGGAAAATTGTCCCATCACTAAACTACATGACCGGCACCGCCCCCACCATAAAGAATGGTGGCCGTGTGACTGAATCAGTACCAAAGGGGCCTGCATATCGGATCCAACATGGTGTCGGTTGCCGACGCCCCCACACCGGTCTCTGTAGACCGAGACCTGTGTGGGAGTGTTGAACATTATATTGGGCCGCTCGGCTTGCCAACAGGGACGGATTTACCATCCGGTCACCCTGGCCATGTGCCCGGGCTCAACTACGCTGCTTACAAGGGCTCCGATGAGCTGCCGGAGTGGTTCCAGTCGCTGGAGCAACAAAAATTAGCGTTCCGAGTTGACAATTTCGCTCGTTTCTGTGAACCTTTTCTATCCCATCACTACCTCGGCCCAGAGGCCCATTTTGTTTTATACTTGCTATTTGGGCCATCTTTCTTAGGTTCATGAAGCGAGAAATCAGCTTGAAGTTATCTTCGTGAACCTATCGATCTCATGTGTGTTCGATGGTCTCGCTCTTGACCTGTAACCACGAGACGTTGGGACCGAACAGGACGACCGCCGACTGCATGCAACGTGTCTCGGGGAGACATCGAGGCGAGGCGTGCCTCCCTTCAGGCTGCGACTCTGCCGTGGGGCAGCGATCATGCGGAAATGCAAGCCACAAGGCGGCGGCTGGAGTTCCGGCCGGCACCGGCCTCAGGAAACAGCTAAGTGAGTTTTTATCTGTAATCTACCGGTAAATTTGCAATTAAACATCGGTAGTACTGCTTTCAGTTCTGACTTTAAATTCAAAACCGGAGATTTTTTTATTATTTGTCCAAAAAATTATTGGATCGGAAGAAACATACCCGTGAGTTGCGAAGGGAGAGATAAATGTATGTCCGCGTGTGTTGAGCACATCAATGGTTAGGTGCGTTGTCATTGTCTCAATTGCCCTCCGCCTAGCTCGACCACCCGGTACATGTGTGTCGCCGTCTAGATAGCCACATGCTGCCACCTCCAGCTCACCCCACTCCCGGAAGGCCTTCGCCTCCCTTGGGAGGGGAGTAGAGGAAGCAGAGAAAGTAGATGTATCGTTGGGAGTAGTCGAGATGAGGATATCAACCCTACTTATTATGGTAATTTGAGTTTTGGGTTTAGATTTGTCCGTCTCTTATATTATACAGTATATGTTATTAATAAAAATAGACTTATTAGGATAATTTGATTTTGGGGTTTAAATTTGTCCCTTCTAAAAAATGGTAGACGTAGCATAACCATCAAATTTTCGGCAACGGACCAGCCCACGATCACAACTGAGTGTTGTGTGTACTCCTCTCTTAATTAATTCATCCCAACAATTATCATCAACATCTTTTAATTACCTTGCACAGTCCGGCAGTGGACAGCCCTATGATTCAACATAGAGCTCCTTTAATCTTGTGCAATGCAGACAACACACGACTTTGCACCAGCCCATAATCCTGATTATATTTAAGCTCACGCCAGGCCAACATATATTCTTCAAATCCCTCCTTGTTAGCCCACAATCCCGATTATATTTAGCTCACACCCACTACTAGAAAACCTCTTATCAGTGGCACACCTTTTTTCACTATCAGTGGCGCATATCTGATGCGCCACTGATACTTCGCTACTGATAATTATTTTCTGTGGCGCATATTAAATACATCACAGAAATCAAATTTCTGTAGCGCATATGGTCAATATACGCGACAAAAGTTTTTCCAAAATTCAAAAAAAAGGCGGGCCGGATCTCAAATTTCTATGGCGCATATGGCCAATATGCGTCACAGAAGTTCTTTTCAAATTTCAAAAAAAAAACAGGCCAGATCTAGATCTGGCCGGAGGAGGTGGTGGTGGAGGCTGGACGAGGGCTTGGAGGAGTGGGTCGTCGGAGGTGGTGGTCGGAGGAGAAGGAGGAGGAGGCCACCACCGGAGGTGGTCCGAGTAGGAGGAGGAGTCCGCCAGAGGTGGAGGAAGGTGTCGCCGGAGTTGGAGGAGGAGGTCGCCGAAGTTGGTGGTGGAGGAGGAGGAGAAGGTCACCAGAGGAGGAGGAGGAGGAGGAGGTTGCCGGAGGTGGTGGAGGAAGAGGTTGCTGGAGGTGGTGGAGGAGGAGAAGGAGGAGGTCATCGTGGTGGAGGAGGTCACCGGGGTGGAGGTGGAGGTCGCCGGAGAGTGGAGAAGGAGGAGGGAGGAGAAGGGAAGAAGTGTGGAGGAGAGGAGAAGTAGGGAGGGGAGGAGAAGTAGGGGGGAGAAAAAGGAAAAAGAGAGGGAGAAAGGCGCTGGCGGGATTTAAATTTTGAATCCCGCCCAAGACTTCTGTGGCGCATATGGGAGAAATGCGCCACAGAAGTTTCTCCCCCATTTTTTTTTGCAGAATTTTTTTTTCTTTCGGCCATAACTTTTTACTCTTTTCGAATTTGGGGATTCTGTAAAATCCAGAACGGTCGTAGGTAGTTGAAATCGCGTAGGAAATTTTGAGATGATCATTTTGATATATTAAACTTTTTTTTCGACATCGTATGCAAAAGTTATGGCCGTTTTACCGTGTCATGACCTATTTTTGCAAAATACATTGAAATTCATGTATTTCAATTTTCACTACAACTACACCCCAAAATATAACTACATCTCAAAGGAATTATTTTTTTAAATTTTTATCATTTTCGTTTATTTTTTACAATACTGAAAAGGCGATCCAAGGGGGTAGGATCTGTTCTTTCATATTCTGTGGCACATACATCTATATGCGACACAGAATTGTCTCCCTTTTTTTGGTGCTGGGTCCATCAACTTTCTATAGCGCATACATCTATATGCGCCACAAAATCATCATTTTCTGTGGCACACACGAAAATATGCGTCACAGAAATATGGAATTCTATGGCGCATATTGGTTCCGTGTGTCACTGAACAGCCAAATTTCAGTGGCGTTTTTTCTGTATGCACCATTGATATTTATCTGTGACGCATAATTTTACATATACGCCACATAGTAGCTTGTCTACATATAGATGTTTTCCTAATAGTGACCAGGTCAGCGTATACCTCCAAATCCCTCCTTGTTTCACGGATAGTGTTGATGATATTTCAGGAAATTTAAAACGTATATAAACCGGTACAGCTTCGCCTCATGGCCAAAAACTAACCCTGGCAGAGATTATAACCCACCACAAATTCCGTTCGTGTCCATCATGCCCCACACCATTTATAGTTCTGTCTAGCTGTGGCCATCTTGGTGCTCACCCAGCCCGGCATCATGAGATTGTTACGGTCCAGTTTTCACTTGACACCCTCGTTTTTCAAGAGCATACACGCCCTGCACCCGGCTGTATGCAACTTGCTTGTAACTTAAGAGAGAGGGGTTCTATTTAAGGTGGTTGTTTTTTCCCTAATTTTTCAATGTGGGACTAATAAAAAGCCCGAGCTGCATCTGTTGCGCACACTTGCCATCGTTCGGGAATCCATATTTATGTGGAAGCTGTTGTTCTGGGTGTCCAGTTACGATTCACGAATTAAGCCGGTGTGGGCTTTCCTCTGATGCTCCACAATTAAACCAAGCACGGTCACCGTGGGCACGGCCCATACTGCAGAAATACTTCAATCTGTCAAAAAAGAAAAGAAAAAGAGAAGTAGTAAACCTTCCGTGTGGCCCTCATTCCCGGCCCCGACCTCCCTCCTCGCTCCGGTTAGCTCTTTAGACAAAAAATGCACCGAGAGAATCTATCAATCACCTTACAAATAGCATAGCTCGCTAATGTGCGTGGCTAACAAAGAGCAGAGATATGGACATCATGTCAAATCGCTCTGGATGGGCTAGCCGTGAGGGCGTTCCTGACGTGCGCTATCGCGCTTAATGTTGGATGCATTGGTGCGCTGTGCGCGTGCGGTCAGGGCTCGAATCCTCCATCGCCAACACGCAGCAGAACGACGCCAAATTCATCGGGTCCACGCCGGCCTCGTCTGGTCATCGACTACGGCGCCAACACACCATCACCTATGTTGCGCTCTTCAGCTTAGGAAAAGATTGGATATTCCTCTTTGGTGAGTGCTACATTTGTCCACGCTTCTCGTTGCTCAAGCATGGAAAGGAATCGAGGGACTGAGTACTGACCACCACGGACGGCGTCACTCCACCCCGAATATTAATTTTGCTTGAACACTTTCTCAATACTCTTGTTTTTTCAAGACACCTTTCTTCGGTTCAATGGCCAGATCCTATTTTTCCTGCTCTTCTACAAGTTGAGCGTCGTGCCCTCCGTTAGAGTATGTTACGGTTTAGGCTATATTTGGTAGTTTAAGTTTGTAATCCAATTCTATCTCTACTAGTCTTATTCTCAAGTCTTCTAGTACTATATAAACAGCCTAAGGCCTCTCGATGTAATCATCTTTTGCAATATCAATACAATCTATACTTTTCCAATCTTTCATAGTATCAGAGCGGTTCGCTCCGTCTAGGGTTTAGCCACTGCTTCTGCCGCGCCGTCCCTGGCAAGATCGATCTCTATGATCTCCGCCGGGGGCACCAAATCTCGTAGCTAGTTTTTTTTCTAATTCCATATATCGGTTTAGTAGTTCTAGCAAATTTATTTTTCCTATTAGATCTATTTTTTTAGCCACCAAAAGCATCATCCACAGGCGCATGTCGTCATCGCGCGTCTCTACTTCAACCTCGACATCGACTCAACTCCGGCAAATCATCGTCAACGATCGTGGCAAGGAGACTCCACGCGGTGCCCCAAGAAACGCCTTCACACGCTGCGTCGGCTGCTCCATCCTCACGTCGTCTCCACGCCGGCCCGTCTTCGCCAACATCTACCGGGACGCACGTCCCTGAGTACGCGCCTCACTGTCAACAAAGAGTTGCACCTTCATCAACTATGGTCATCATCGCCGACAACCATCTACACCAACAACATCGCCACATCATCGTCGCCACCACCAATCATGGTCATCGTTAACGCCAACAAGTTCTTCTTCTTCTTCATGAGCGACGTTGTGCTCATACAAGCGGAAAATACGGGTCTAATCCCCAAAATCAACTACCGCTACAACAAATCTACATCAATAACTACCTCGTCGTCTTCGTCCACCACGACCTCACCGCCAGAGTCGCAGTCTAATTTTTATTTTTTACTTTATCAATTTTCTTCTTGCAACTACTTTGTCCACTCCAACAAATCGGCGGGCAACTTCTACGCACCGACCATACAAGGAGATCTTCTCTGCTTCTTCAAATCCGGATCTGGCTCGCTTGGCTCGTGATGGTCCCTGTCTTCGCACGTCCGGTATTGGCAACACTGACGAGTGCCTTCGTTCCCGGCGCGCTCCCGAGTTTAGAAAGTTCGACAAGGCGTGTCGCCTACCCCAACTATATCTACTCCAACTACGTCTACTTCAACTACTACGTCGAATTCTCCAGGCTCAATGACGATATCGACCACAACACAACAACGTCATCGACTTCATCAATGGCGACAACTTCCCCAACGGCACCATCGACCACAACTACATCACCCTCACTCCCGGCTACATCAACATCGGCAACAAGGAGTACCACCTCACCTTTGGCTTATTCTCCAGTCAGACCGTCCGCATCTCTACCGATCTGACTGCGGGAGGGGGGTGTTAGAGTATGTTATGGTTTAGGCTATATTTGGTAGTTTAAGTTTGTAATCTAATTCTATCTCTAGTAGTCTTCTTGCCCTCCAAGTCTTTTAGTACTATATAAACAGTCCAAGGACTCTAGATGTAATCACCTCTTGCAATATCAATACAATCTATACTTCCGCAATCTTTCATGTTAAAATATATTGCCTAGCCCTTTCCATCAGTTCGGACTGTTGGTTGCGTTGGGTAGTGCATGCAATTCAATACGGTATCAGAGCAGGAGGTCCTAGGATCAAATCCTGACCAACGCAGAACTAAAAACAAAAAAATACTGCGGTTCCCCAAAACACGTCACAATAGGCCAAATGCCAAAGACATAGGGTGAGTGTTAAAATATATTGGCTAGCCTCGGACTATTGGTTGCGTTGGCTAGTGCATGCAGTTCAATATGGTATCAGAGCAGGAGGTCCTAGAATCAAATCTTGACCAACGCAAAATAAAAATAAAAATACCGCGGTTCCCCAAAACACGTCACAATAGGCCAAATGGCAAAGACGTAAGGTGAGTGTTTAAATATATTTACCCTTTCCATCAGTTCGGACTATTGGTTGTGTTGGCTAGTGCATGCAATTCAATACCCACGTCTTGTCCTGAGGCCAGCTGCTCTCTTTAAACTTGAGCCACATCCCAGCCCCGCCATCCTGCTATTGCCCCTTGACTGTCAAGCTGAATAAAGCGGTCCATCGTGCCCCGGCCATACCTGCATCTTCGCCCAGCACAATCATGTCGGGTACCTCATGTGAGTATGGTCTCGAACACAATCAGAGTTTAAGATGTTAGTACGATTAGGATGTCGTGTGTTCTTCCGTTCACGTGCGGGGGTGGAGCGACCGATCCTGGTTGTGGTAGTGTTTTAGGTAGCATTTGATTTTTCTGTTTCCTTTTTTTCTGCGTGGTCTTATCTTAAGCGATCGCGATGGTTTTTAACTAGGCCGACCCACACCCAACGATCGATCCCGTGGGATAGTTTCCATCGACTGTGACGTGTGCGCGACCGAGGATCAAGACTCGCGAATCCCAACCTTTTCATCCGTTGGATCTTCTTTTCCATTCTAGCATCTGGAAGATTCTATTGATAGTCTTCAGCATAATAAATGCTATGCACAAATCTTAAAACACATTTCTCCATCATAATAGAATCTTCTCCCTCGTAGCTAATAATCATTGACTTCTACATGATCTTATCTTATCTTATCTTATCTTACCACTATATAGTGTACGAATAACTTTAAATGTTGACTGTTGGATCAAGACTCGCGAATCCTAGCATTTCTAGCCATTGGATCTTCTTTTCCATTCTAGCATTTGGAAGATTCTATTGATAGTCTTCGACATAATGAATGCTATGCACAAACCTCAAAACACACTTCTCCATCATACTAGAATCTTCTCCCTTGTTTCTCTAGACCATGTTATCAAAAATTTCATGTGTTAGGTACCTAATATTCTTTGACTTCTATATGATGACACAAAATATAAAGACCAAATATACACCCATACTTTATAGATGTTGATCAAATTTATATTTTTTATGCTTTACCAATTCTAATTTTATATAGTGATGATATGTCATATGTCTACTATCTGAATCTCACGTGCAATGCACGTGCAACTTACTAGTAGGTATAGATTAATTGTCTCGGATTTGTCTAGATACAGATATATCTAGACATGTTTTATAACTACACATCTTTGTACTTACACAAATATATGAGCTATCTCCGATGCCATGGCCGCCTCCGGGTCCCCCGTCAACAACGACGAGCTCGTTTATTACATCGTCATCGGGATCGGATCTACGTACAACTTCATCGCCGCCATGCTGATCTTCGACAAAAAATCAATTCCGTACGACGAGTTCTACTCCACCATCCTCTCATACGAGTTCCTCCAGGCTCAGCAGGCTCAGGGCAAGGGCGGGTGGTCCTCTTCGGCCAATGCAGTGCAGCGTGGCTATGGTGAAGGGTTCCGCAGTAGAAAACAAAAAAATCCTACGTTGGAACTCTAATACGTCCAAGATCTATCTATGTAGTAATGCGGTAACGGCCGAGCATATAGAATACATACCCTTGTAGACCATACGCGGTTAACGTTCCAAAGGGAACATGGTTAAAGTAGTCAAACTCGTAGCCGACCTCAAGGTCACAAAGCTCCTCGCAGGTCACCCCTTGCTCCTTCTTCATCGTGTAGTGACTCCGGCTCACGACATCCAAGGTGACTCAAGTGAGGCCCCTCATGGTTTCGTACACATACAGTGTACGATGATGACCTCCGGCTCCTTGATCCCTGCCGAGAGTGCGGAAGTAGATATCTGGCTTGGAATCCCTGCAGCACGACGGCGTGCTGGAGGCGCGTCGTCTCTTGCACGAATAGTCCTTTCTTGGGACCGTACCAACGCGTGGAGACAACTATGTATAGAGAGAGTGAGAGGAATTCTCTAAGGAAAATGTCTTATAGAACATCTCAAATTGTGTGTTTAATCCCACCCATGGGCACCCCTTTATATATGGGGAGGGAGGTGTGCCCTCCCCTTGGGTTTCCCATGTGAGACTATTCAAGGGAGAGGGGGGAGGCGCATGGGCCTCATGGGCCAGCCGGCCAGGGGTGGGCCCTGCCCCACGCACAGCCCTAGGCTAGCCGGGTGGGCCCCCTTGAGAAGGCTAGGCCTTAGCCCTTCCCTCCTTCGGTTTTCCCTCATGGACCCATTTTCCCTGGGAAGTTTGGTCCATTAGTGGAATACCCCTTCAAATTAGATTTTAATATTATATTTAATATTAATTAACATGTAAATACATATTACAAAATCCGAATTGACCCGAAACACCTTTCGGTTCCCTTTTAATTTCCTCCGGACGACTTCGGAACTTTCTTGGAACGATTTCGGTTCACTCATGGAACTTTTGCGGTTTCCTTTTTCTCTTTCATATGGTGATTTCAACTTACAGAGGATCTCTGATATCTACGCATGCTTCTATTCTTGTAGACAGTGCTGGGCCTCCAAGTGCAGAGGTTTTTAGAACAGCAGCAAGTTTCCCTTAAGTGGATCACCCAAGGTTTATCGAACTCAGGGAGGAAGTGGTCAGAGGTATCCCTCTCAAACAATCCTGTAATCAAGATACAAGAAGTCTTGTGTCCCCAACACACCCAATACACATGTCAGGTGTATAGGTGCACTAGTTTGGCGAAGAGATAGTGAAATACAAGTAATATGGAGGATTATAAGTGGTAATTGCAATCTGAAATAAGAGTGGCAGCAAGCAAACATGTAACATGACTGATTCTAAATGGTGTTTCAATGCTTGGAAACAAGGCCTGGGGATCATACTTTCACTAGTGGTTACTCTCATATAAATATCTTCTCTTCATTATTCTACCCTGAAGTATTCTCCAGTTGGACGATGTAGGGCTATAACAGCACACCTTAAAGTTCGCATTCCCCATCTAGATAACCCCTCACTATCACCTTGAGCGCTAGATGGTTCCAACAAACACCACAATCTCATAGAGACATCCAACTCAAATTATACTCATGATAAGTATTTCTGTAACCTTAGCCTAAGTGCCACATGGTGTGCACACTGTCAACTTCACACATGTGGGGATAAACATAGATTAATTAAAGCACTTGAGTAGCAGAATAGATCTAAATTACAAAGCTCATGATCTCAATAAGATCACACATAGAGAGAGATGAACACATAGCTACTGGTAGAGTCCTTATCCTCGAGAAAGAACTACTACCTCCTCATCATGGGAGTTAGCAACATCGATGGAGATGGTGGTGGAGTCGATGGAGATGGCTCCGGGGGCACTTCCCCGTCCCGGCAGGGTGTCGGAACAGAGACTTCTGTCTCCTGAATCTCCTCTTCGGTGGTGATGGCGTTGCGGAACTTTTTGTGGAAGTCTGATCTGGTTTCTAGGGTTCTCGTCCCAGGAGGCTTTTATAGGTGAAGAGGCAAGGTCGATGGGCGCCCGAGGCGGCCACACCACCCCTTGGCGCGACCTGGCCTGGCCCGCGCCACCAGGTGGTGTGGGCCCCCCGTGGCCCCTCTCCGTCTCGCCTTCTGGCTCCGTGAGTCTTCTGGTAAAATAGGAACTTTGGATTTTGTCCCGTCCAATTCCGAGAATATTTCTTTACGAGCTTTTCTAAAACCAAAACAGTAGAAAATAGGCAACTGGCACTGCAGCACTCTGTTAATAGGTTAGTTCTAGAAAATGCATAAAAGTATCTCAAAATGTAGACAAAACATAAGATAGTTGATATAAAACAAGCATGGAACATCAAAAATTATAGATACATTTACGACATATCAACATCCCCAAGCTTAACTCATGCTCGTCCTCGAGTAGGTAAGTGATAAAAAGAATAATTTTTGAGGTGACATGCACCATCACAATTTTGATCAAGGTATTTGTAGAACATTGATAGCTGAGATCATAGTACTCTAACATAGACATGCAAGATATAGTTCTAACAATAAGACATAGCAACTATGTTGTAACATGAAAAGATACAAACAAAAGATTCATGAATAACAATGCTTTGAAAGACGTTTGTCTGTTTCACATATAGAAAACATAATGAGAATGGTATTCATCTTGACCCTCATGGTATAGCAAAACATAAATGCATAGGACACCTTTAAAGTTCACAAGGGTGACTAGATACAAATAATTTAAGAACAAGCAATATCAAAGTTATGATTCAATCAACAAGTTTTGGGAAAATGCACATTAAACTAAGAATGACCACTATGCTCTCTCAATAGGTGCATAAAGATAGCAGATGGAGACTCAACATAAAAGTAAAAGAAAGGCCTTTCATAGAAAGAAGCAGGATTCAAGTCTCATAAAGAGCTTCCAAAAATTATGGTACTTATTAGCTTTCAGCTCTCATTACCCCTATCATAAGCATCTTTAGGTGATTAAGGTTAAAGTGAACAAATATGAGGATATGCTTGACAAGTTATAAGTTGAAAATCTCATGCCCCTTTCTTACGAGTACCGAACCTCATGCTACTCAACTTTAGTCACGAGTAAGTTCTTGTCATTGTAAGTACATGTGTATCATAGAGAACCACCCACGAGGTACCCCTTGCCCCATGATACAGGAGCTTTCCCATATCAAAATGACAAGGCAACATACAATGAGCATCTCATCGATCTTTTTATTTGCTATTTGCATAGGGTTTTTTTCATTGAGGATGCTTCACAGATTGCTCACTATGGTTATGCTGCAAGTTTCCACCATGATTAGGCATGGCTTAGGCTAGCCGCCCAGGCGTTTCTCTAACACATATACAAACTCCATGAGCTTACAAGCTCCCCTTTTATTTCACACCGCCGGGATCCATAAGCAAAAGAACATGATATCAATTAAATAAAGTGCAATGTTGAAAGTGTTCCCCATGGTAACATGGTTCTGCTAATTCACAACTTAGAAAGCGCAAGCATATACGCAACATAGATGGGCACAATGGTTCAAGTTTATTAAGTGCAAGAAAGTAAAGTGTGCCATCAAGTTTGTGAGAGCTTTAATCACTAATTTTCACATAACAAGTTTAATTCGGAAGGTAGATAAAAACATGAATATACTTGGAATAGCAATAATTCTAATAGGTAGGTATGGTGGACTATTTGGAATAACTTGGTTTTTTTGGGGGTTGGATGCATGAGTGGAACTCATACTTGGTACATGTAGAGGATAGCAAAAGACTGGGAGCGAACAACTAAGGGAGCAATAATTGCCATAATCATGCAAAGCGACAAAAAATTATTAATTAAAGCATAAAGTGATATTACAAGTCGAAAACTAAATGATCATATAGGCTATGGTGACTTGGTATAGTCTTAACATGGTGTGAGCATGCGCCAAGTCAACCAAATAAAGCATCAAAGGAGAATACCACAATATCATGCTTTTATATGCTAAAACAACGCGTGATTCTTTCAAGGCACATTAAGCAATCTCAATTGTTTGTAACAAGTCATGCTACAGCAATAATCACCAAGCATGAAGTAAAAGCAATATCAAACATGACATGCTAAAGTCTAGGCCACAGTCAAAACAAGACTCCTTTTGTACCACTATAAGCATGAAACTTCCTACTATTTTCCAACACCAATCGAAAACTAAAGCTAAACACAGTGCTAGCAAAAGAGAGCACTCACGGAACAATAAGAGTGAAAACTAGAGTGTTCTAGGCAATGAATAACGGGGTGTCTCTCTCTCCAAAAGAAGTGTGTTGGGATCCAAACAACTTATTTAAGCAAACCTGAAATAAAAATGTTTACGCATGCTTCTATTCTTATAGACAGTGTTTGGCCTCAAGTGCAGAGGTTGTAGAACAACAACAAGTTTCCCTTAAGTGGACCACCCAAGGTTTATCAAACTCAGGGAGGAAGTGGTCAAAGGTATCCCTCTCAAACAACCCTGCAATAAAGATACAAGAAGTCTCTTGTGTCCCTAACACACCCAATACACTTGTCAGGTGTATAGGTGCACTAGTTCGGCGAAGAGATAGTGAAATACAAGTAATATGGATGATTATAAGTGGTAATTGAAATCTGAAATAAGAGTGGCAGCAAGCAAACATGTAACAGGACTGATTGTAAATAGTGTTTCAATGCTTGGAAACAAGGCCTAGGGATCATACTTTCACTAGTGGACACTCTTATATAAATATCTTCTCTTCATTATGCTACCCTGAACTACTCTCCAGTTGGACGATGTAGGGCTATAACAACACACCTTAAAGTTCGCATTTCCCATCTAGATAACCCCTCACTATCACCTTGAGCGCTAGATGGTTCCAACAAACACCACAATCTCATAGAGACATCCAACTCAATACTCATGATAAGTATTTTTGTAACCTTAGCCTAAGTGCCACACGGTGTGCACACTGTCAACTTCACACACGTGGGGATAAGTAGAGATTAATTAAAGCACTTGAGTAGCAGAATAGATCTAGATTACAAAGCTCATGATCTCAATAAGATCACGCATAGAGAGAGAAATGAACACATTGCTACCTGTAGAGTCCTTAGCCTCGAGAGAGAACTACTCCCTCCTCATCATGGGAGTCCGCAACAGTGATGGAGATGGCAGTGGGGTCGATGGAGATGGCTCCGGGGGCACTTCCCATCCCGGTAGGGTGCCGGAACAGAGACTTTTGTCCCCCAAATCTCCTCTTCGGTGGCGGCGGCACTACAGAACTTTTTGTGGAAATCTGATCTGGTTTCTAGGGTTTTCGCCCCGAGAAGCTTTTATAGGCGAAGAGGCAAGGTCGGTGGACGCTCGAGGCAGCCACACCACCCCCTGGCGTGGCCTGGCCTGGCCCGCGCCACCAGGTGGTGTGGGCCCCTCGTGGTACCTCTCCGTCTCGTCTTCTGGCTCCGCGAGTCTTCTGGTAAAATAGGAACTTTGGATTTTGTCCTGTCCAATTCCGAGAATATTTCTTTACGAGCTTTTCTGAAACAAAAAACAAAAGAAAACAGGCAACTGGCACTGTGGCATCTTGTTAATAGGTTAGTTCTAGAAAATGCATAAAAGTATCTCAAAATGTAGACAAAACATAAGATAGTTAATATAAAACAAGCATGGAACATCAAAAATTATAGATACGTTTACGACGTATCAATCTCTAGCTCATCGTACCCTTAAGTGTACTTCCCCATGGCTCAGGAATGGCACAGACATGATCTCCATCAATGATCAGTAGTAGGACCAAGATGCCCATAATGACCCCTGTGCATTCCATGATGATAATGTCGTTTGAACCGTTAATAGTCGTTTCCCATTCCCTTTGCCACTTGATACCTAGTTCACCCGAGATTTGATCCCTGGTATCTCCATATCTTCGTTTGATCTCGTTACCGATGAACTTTTTTTCTTGTTTCCATGTCGTTGCATTCCGTGACCCAGTCACACGCTTGCAAGCTTCGTTAATGCAACATCACCGAGATGGCCACATATGTATCTATCCGTTACATGGATTGGCAAATCGTGGTCTTGATATGTACTCCTCTACGCGCCCCTTTGGGAAACCTGAGTATCACCTTTTTGATCACCCAGTCATAGTATGATACTTGATAACCATCTAAGCTCCCTCTAGAATGGTGATTTGCATTATCTCACAGTCTAAGGATCAAGTTGCGAGGTTTCCTTAGTTTATCATTAATGGTGAACTTTGTAACTAGATCTCATTGAGATATAACTGGTTGGGTTGTTTGTCCATCACATCATTCAACTAATGGCGTGACCTCAGTGTCAATTGGCATAAATGCCCATGATCTCGAAACCCTAGATCATCCTCATGACCAACGAACTAGTTTGCTAGAGGTAACTAGAGACTTGGTTTGTTTATATACCACACGTGTATTAACGTTTCGTATTAATATAGTTATAGCACAATATGAAACTATTATGAACTAATTGAGATATGAGAATAAAAATCTATTTATTATTTGCCTCTAAGGCATATCTCGTTCAGTCTCCCACTTGCACTAGAGTACAAATAATCTAGCTCGCATTTTACTCATCATAAACCGTATCACATATGAGTTTATTGAGCATGCATGCTTATGGAAAACGTCATGTCCATGTTCTGTTTTACCAGATCATTATGTCTTTGCAAATCGTTAAAGTCTTCCTAACTTTGACATTCATACCATTATCTCATAATGGGTTGAAGTATTCGTTTGGAGACAAAGTGAGACTTTGTTTCTAGTGTTTATAATGATGGTCATTTTCACGGTTGTCATCTAAACTTCAAAACACAATTTACAATCCTTTGTGTATATACAGCAGTTATGGCAGCAGAACGAGGCCGGTTTCTAGGAGCCTACAGTGAATTTAGATTAACCTCAGTGGCTTTCTCATGGGAATTGTGCCCTGGGACACATCATTCTATGTTAAAGACGAACTAGTCCCGCCATAACAATATACATCACATCAGATGGACCCTTTATACTTCTATATCTATGTAGATCCCAGTGCATGAAATGCAATTATGCCACTTACTTTGCTCCTTGCCATTTAAGTACAAATTTAATTCTGGTTCAGTGATTAACTCAAGAATCACTTCAATACATGTTCTTATAGTTAAGAGCTTGTCCTTCCAACTAGAACCTTGGGTCGCATTATGTCAAGTATACAATATGGTTGTATGGAAGAATATATGACTGAGGCATAGGAGATGCAACCCATCTCTTTCTTCCTTTTAACCATCATTGTAATACTAAGACTAACTCAATGCTTCATACAAGTGAGAACCTCTTTCTTTTCCTTGTTCCATTCTGAACTACTTCAGAATCTTATCTAGGATATTCTGAACATCTTTATAATCAAGTCCAGGAAGCATTCGACTATGATGTTTATTAAACTTACCAATCTATCTCGATAGATCTCTTTGTTTAATAACTTGTTCAACTTCATTCACATTTACTAACTTAAATGTTATCAATGCCAATCACATCATTCATATATGTTGTCCACATATCTCAGAATGATTTCATGCTCCCACTCAAATATGGCATCCATATATGAGATCCAGGGATTTCACTTAGCCCTCACTCAAAATATGTCTACTACATATTAAGATTTGGCCAAGCTACTTAGATCCCACTCAAAATATGTCTCTTACATATTAAGATTTGGCCAAGCTAATTAGCTTCCACTCAAATGCCGGTCCTCTCGATAATCTTGCACATTCCAAAATTCTTTGATCATCATCAAATTGAGAATTCCAGCTACCAGATTCCAATATCCATATATTGCTGGTGTAAATCCAATAGACTCAAGCATCGCTACATTTGTAGTCAACTCCTTGAATTTTTCCATACTTTATGATAAATCGAGCTTTACGTCTCCATTAAGTTTCATTTCCATCTTATGACTTTGAGGCCATTCAGAAATATCAAGTAAACTTCTTTACTTAATAAGATCAAGTAACATATTACTTCGCAATCTTAAATGTAACTTAATATAGGATTTTATGACTCATGGTGATTTCTCGCACTTAGGTCCATGATGCTTCTTTGTAATTCCTAGGTATGTCTTGTTCGTAAACATGAGAAGTGAATCAATAATATATTTCCATGAACTTGCAGAGTATATATTGTTGAATCCTACTTTCTTTAGTAAAAGTATTCACTAAAACCTTAGGATCATTATCATTAGTTTCTTCTCTATTTGTAGAGTTCAGTTTCATGAAACAAATTTCGCTGTGCTACTCAACAATCAGAAGGTAAGGTCAAAACCTTGTTTTGATCTTTTACTTTCTTCCACCTGTATCTTCATTAAGACACATCAACTTTGGACAATAGCAGGTTTGCCCCTTGTGGAACATGTATTCATAGTTGCCTAAGAACATGCTACAAAGACTTGTTTATTCACCACGATTTTGAATTATCGAAACCTCTAGAAACTTGAACATGTTATAACTCTTACGGTGTTTTTTCCACGAATCTTTAGATGTTCCTTTGTATGTCAACCGAGTGTTTGCTCATTTCGATCTCTAACTCTAAACGATACCTATAACCCTGATAAGAGATAATATTATACCATATGTATCTAATACATAATGATTATGATATTTAGATGTTTCAATACACTTTGAATTTTCCCTATTATCTTAATTTGTGAGACCTCTTTCAAATGTACTTTTATGCTAAAATTAAAATAAATACTTTAGTCATGTCGATCATATCGAAGAGACTTTTGTATTCTTGTTAATTCAATATCCTCCTTCACTTTGAAATCCTTTGAACAATTCAAAATAGTTTCAAACTTATGTTTCATTAAGTAAATACTCATATTCACTTCAATCCATAATGAGGTATGAAATAATGATTTCCACTATTTGTTGAAAATACGATACATCACTATGTATGAGATTCAACATTTCTTTGCATATCACCATTTTACCAGAATGCGGAGTTTTAGTCATTCTGCCCAACAAGGCATGGTTTTGCAAAGTCTCTAGATTAAGCATCTAAGACCCCGATCTTCATTTATAATGAAAAACATGCAATAACCAAAATGACTTAAACTATAGTTTCATGTCATCATTAAACTTTGGATATCTTTTAGCATTCTAATCCTTTGTAAATGTTGAAACTATTATCATTAACATAGTGATAAGAATAACCCATTTATAATCATAATGTGACCATAATGGTATTATTCATAGTAACTTATTCATATGAACAATCGTCTCGCCAAAAGCAAGACACACAAACAAGGATTAGAAAATTATATTCAAGTCCACTAGTACAAATGATAAACCTTATAGGAAAGGGGTGATATCGACCATGAACTGTTTTTCTTGCCGTCATCAAGCCACATTGCATCAATTCTAGCAATTCTTAAGCAGACCATCCTGTTTTCACAAAACAGGACAAGTATCCAATACTTATGTAAACTGCAATGAGTTTTGCAAGGATTACATTTATAACTTTGTATATCTAACATATACCTTTTTTCATTCAAGACCTCCATTGCAATCAAGCCCTTCTGAGAGTTCATAACTCTAATGCAAGATTGCTAAGTGTTCTCCAAAAATTCTCTTTTTCATCCATCATGGAAGAAAACTCATCCAACGGCTCATAGTTTATGTGCCTGATCTTGTAGAATACAAGACTGTAATCCAACTCTCCATCGAATGGATACTGGCTTATTAGATGATTATGGAGAACACACAAACATTGCAGGGTCATCGAATTATCTCCTACTGGTCATTGTATTAAGAAGAGAAGATCAAATTTTATGAGGATATCCCTCGGGCGTGGGTATTAATCTATGAAGTTGGACCCTTTTGCTAAGTTCCATATCAAGCAATAAATTTCCCATGGTCGCAATGAACCTCAATGGGATAGACCATGATCTACTAAGATATTTGCAAATAGACATCTAGACTAAGTTCATAATAATAGTTCAATTTATAATTGATCTCCCACTAAAATTGTCATCGCCTGGATGATTTTAGTGATCACATGATCCCAATCCTCTGCACCTCCCCCAATCGTCACGGCCATTAGTGCAGCATCAAAGGTAGACATTCCCTAATGTCAATCACATCATCCATGTGACTCATGCTCGATCTTTAGATATCTTGTGTTCCGAGACCATGTCTACACATGCTAGGCTCGCCAAATCTAACTTGTGTGTATTCGCTGTGCAACATGGCTTACACCCACTATATGCGAACGTAGATACGTATGACACCCGATCATCATGGCGCTGCCTCATAACAAAGAACTTTCTTGGTGGTGCACACACAAGGGGAACATGATCATTGGAATTAAATAGGGATTATCTTATTTGCTAGCGTTGAGTATCTAATACTAGTCACAATAGGATGTAAAACAGGTATAAACATCATATGTATATTGTGATATGATATGGTCCTTCTTCTTGCGCCTTGATCTTCATCGAGCGCTCCGGCATGATCTCCATCTTGCCCTTGGTTTGACGCCAAGTCCACAACGCCACCACCCAGTCGTCCATCAGAACGATGGCTATTAGTACTTAACTTAGTAACAGAAAAGTAAACTACTTTACCTTCGTAACAACCAATACCATATCATAATCACATGCCCTTCTGCAAAATAAAGTTAGACGCCTGTACTTTATCTATTGCAAGTTTTACATGGTTTTTAGGGCTTTCACAATAGAACAATTTCTAAAGTATGAACTTTCCAACCACAACATGGATCCAATTGTTGTCTCTACTACACCCCTTTCGGGGCCCTCCAAAGTAAATGCTATATCAACTATTGAATCAGAGACATACATGTTGGGTTCACAGCGTAGAAAACAAAAAAATTCTGACGATGAAAACTATTCTACACCAAGATCTATCTACTAGATACAAGCAACAGGTGGATATACACCCAAAGAGAACATACCCTCAAAGACCGACTAAGTGTAACGAGATTGAACTACTGGATGATGTAGACGAACGCTTGCCGATCTCAAGATCGTGTGGATGTCTTAGCGCCGCAAATCAGCAGTGCATCCGTCCTCGCACACACGTTCAGGCCACCGGACAACCTCCACCTCCTCGCTCCAGCGAAGTAGCAACTCCTTCCAGACGAAATGCCACCGAGAACATGTATCTCACTAATCCGAGACCATGGGGAAAAATTCTAGAGGGGGAGAGAGATCCTTCACGAGGAGGTGTGAGTGATAAGGAGTGAGAGGGGGGATTTATATAGGAGAGGGGGCATCCCCTCCCCATGGCTGACGCACCATGGGTGGTGCCCCCACCTCTTCATCATTCATGTGGAGGGAGCTCCACTCACATAAATTGCCCCTCCATTTTCTCCACTCAAAAATCCCACTCATATGTATTAAATTTCCACCAAATTTAGTACAACTCTCATTTAATAAAACTCTTTTATTTATTTTATTCAGAATTTTGTTAATTACTTTAATTAACAAACATTCACACAAAACCCCCTGCAATATTTCAATATCACATGCAGAACCAATTTCAGCAATTTCACCTGAAACAATTTCGATGTCTATTGAAATAATTCCAGCGCTTTGTAATTCTTTCGTCTAGAACATATTTGCTCCAAATGGTGTTGGCAACCCTTAAGTGTGTCACCCTATGGTTCATGAATAATGCAGACATGATCGAGACCCCTCTTAGATCAATAATCAGAAGCGGGACCTGGAGATCCATACTGACTCCCACACATTCAACGATGACTTCTGCGATCATGAGAACCTTTAACGATAGAAACTAAATCCCTTTGTCTCACGATATATTACATGTCCGAGATTTGGTCATCAGTATCTCAATACCTAGTTTGATCTCGTTACCAACATGAACTCTTTTCTCATTCCCGTGATATAACATTCTAGTGATCACATCACTTGCTTGCAAGCTATCTTAATGTGATATCATCGAGAGGGCCCAGGGTATATCTATCCGTTATCAAGATTAACAAATTCCACGCTTGATCCATGAGCCTCAACATAACACCTTCGGAGTGTCTGAACCCACCTTTATTGTAACATCCCAATTTTAGCAACCCTGATTAGTTCTCTAGAATGCAAAAATCAGGGGGAACAAACACTTTTTCTTGTTAAGTGTTGCAGTGTTTGCTTGTGTTTGTCTGTGCTTATGCATCTGAATGTATAGCATAGGACATACTTCTTACCTCAACATCAGTTGACAAAAGCTATTTAACAAATCAGTCCTGGCTCAGTTTACATCTTCTCAAATGTTCTGGCATTTCAAAACCTGAGCCAATATTCCTTGCAAACCAAAACTATTTTAGTAGCTTCTATTGACCAAACTATGGAGAGCTACCTAATCGAACCTCCTTATATTTTCTAGATAGGACTTTCAACTACTATTATCTTTAGGTTTTCCAAAACCTTTTTATAAAGCCTTTGAATCCTACTCTTGGTAGAAATACCAAGGACACTCGCCTTACTCAACTACAACTCTTCAAAATACCCATCTCTACCTCAAGCTAGGCTTGATGGTATCCATAGAAGTAGAGCGTTTTGTCCAGAAAATGAATTGCCTTGATTTGTTGTTTGATTTGTTTGCTTAGGCGGTAGTTTGAGCTATTATAGGAGCTCATCCACTAGGATGAAGATGTTTTAAGATCACAACACCCTAAGAAAGAATACAAAGCTAGATCTAATCTCTATCCACTAGGTGATCATCCAAAACCCTTAACCAGATCAACTTTGAAGTGATCCATTCTAGAAGTTTCCAAATCATTGAAGACTAATATCAAGCATGGATCTATCCTATTCAATATACCCTTCACCACCATCTACTTGATGATGACTTGGAACCATGTATCCACTCAAAAGCATCCCCCTTGTACTCTAGTCAAAAGCCTCAAAACTGCAAAATTTGACTAAGTCTGGAAACTGTTTCAACATCATTTCTTTGAATGTGTCCCTCTCTAAACCCTTGTGCATTTTTGGAAATGCACTTGAACAATATTGTAGACCATCATAAGGAGTACCAAAGACCACTCTTGCCCTTGGCTAATCCATTCTGGTTCCCACTCATCCATGATGGTTTTGTAGTCAAGATAATAATCATTCCTGCAAATCTTATCAACATGCCTACTTTGTAAGAAGCTCACACCTACATGTTATATTCCTTTCACCAAATCCTTGCATGATTGTGTTCTACTCATAAAGGTATAGTAATAACTACTTCACTTGTTCCAAATGGAGTGAAACAAGTTTCATCTGGTATATAGTCATTATACCTATTCATGGACCTTGGTCCCTTGACAAGTTGAGCTATATTTTTCCTGTAGTAAAAATGATAAAAACACTCCCAAACTGCATTTAGAAAAATCCCTAGGTAAATCTACACTAGATATTGAGTTGTTTACAACTATAAGTAATGTGGTAAATCAAGATCTATCAATACCCAGGAGTTAAAGAATTATTGACCTCCTCACGAATTTTAATGATTTAAACCCTTCTGTCTAGGGTTATTTCACTAAATAAATGATACATTGCAAATGTATCTATAATTTTTGATGTTCCATGCTTAGTTTTATCCACTTTCTTGTGTTTTGTTCCAACTTTGGAGTACTTTTCATATGATTTCTTGGACTAACCTATTAACAAGAGCCACAGTGCCAGCTGCCTGTTTTCTGCTGTTTTTGGTTCCAGGAAAGTCGAAATGAATATTCTCATAATTGACGGGACAAAACCCAAAGTGCCTATTTTTCGGAAGTCATCAAGTGCCGAATCACGAGGCGGAGAGGGGATGAGCGGCACACCACCACGGCACAGCCAGGCCTGGCCCGCGCCAGGGGGTGGTGTGGCCAGCCCAGGCACCCCCTCGGCCTCCCCTTCCGACTATAAGATGCCCTCGGGACGTAAACCCTAAGTACCCGATCAAAAATCCACGAAAGAGTCTATAGCCGGCATCATCTCCATCCCTAGATCGGGAGGGATCTGAAGCTCTTCCCGGCACCCTGCCGGAGAGGGGAATTTACCCTGGAGGCCTTCTTCATCACCATGCAAGCCTCCGGTGTGATGCGTGAGTAGTTCATCCTTGGACTACGGATCCATGTAGTAGCTAGATGGCTGGTTCTCCTCCTTTGTGCTTTCATGTTTAGATCTTGTGAGCTCCGTTCATGATCAAGATCATCTATTTGTAATTATGCATGTTGTGTTTGCGGGGATCCGATAGATATTGAGATGCTATTTCAGATTGATTATTGATTCTATCATGTCTTTGTTATTTGTGATCTTGCATGCTTTCCTTTGTTAGTAGCTATCTTGGCCAAGTAGATGCTAGCAACTCCAAGAGTTAGTATTTATGCTCGATAGTGGGTTCATGCCTCTGGTAATATGGGGAAGTGACAGAAATCTCTAAGGTACTAGATGTGATGTTGCTACTAGGGAGAAAACAACAATCCTTTGTTCATAGAACAATCGTATTGTTTACTTTACACGCAGTTTGTAAAGCAATAATTTGTTGCTTGTAACTTAATACTGGAGGGGGTTCAGATGATAACCCGAAGGTGGATTATTAGTCATAGATGCAGTTGGATGGCGGTCTATGTATAATGTTGTAATGGCCAATCAAGTCTCAAAGGAGTTAAGATGATTAGTATATGCATGTATTGCTTTCTCGATGTTTGTCAATTGCCCCGCTGTAATTTGTTCACCCAGCATGTTATCTATCTTATGGAGAGCCACCTCTAGTGAACTATGGATCCCGGTCCTTGTCTTTTATATACAATCTATAAACTGTTTATTGCTTTGTGTTTACTTTCTGCAAAATTTTACTTCTTACCATTCGATACGTTTAATCCGTTGTTTTCCGCAAAACACGGTGAGATTGACAACCTCATCGCAAGTTGGGGACAAAGTTCCGTGGTTGTTGTGCAGGTCTCCACGTTGCTACTAGCACCGGTAGTGCACCCTGCCAAAGATCAACTAGTAACACCTTTGGGGTGTTTCCTTGCTCCTACTGGTTCGATAAAACTTGGTTTCATTACTGAGGGAAACATGCTGCTGTGCTCATCATACCTTCCTCTTGGGGTTCCCAACGAGCTCTACATCAACCACGCACCAATTCTTTTCTGGGCGCCGTGTCTAGAGCCATCAAGCATTTTTTTGGCTCCATTGCTGGGGTGTCAAGGACATCTTCACAAGGGGAGTCCCTCATAACCAATCTCTTTACTTTGTTATTTTTGTTTTGCTTTGTTTGCTTGTTTCTTTATCAAAAACACACACAAAATTAGTTTTACTATTTTGCTTTCTTATTTGAAAACACAAAAAAATGACTATTCTTGAAAACACCAAGTTGTGTGACTTCACTAGCACCAACAACAATGATTTTATGAGCACACCTATTGCTCCACCTATGGCTGAAGATACTTTCTTTGAGATAAAACCTGCTTTGCTCAATCTTGTTATGAGAGAACAATTTTCTGGTATTGGTAATGAAGATGCTGCTTCCCATCTGAATAACTTTGTTGAACTTTGTGAGATGCAAAAGCATAGGGATATAGATGGTGATATTATTAAGCTAAAATTGTTTCCTTTCTCTTTGAGAGGAAAAGCTAAAGAATGGTTGAATTCCTTAACTAGGAATAGTATTGATTCTTGGACTAAGTGCAAAGATGCTTTTATTGGAAAATACTATCCTCCTTCTAAGATTATATCTATGAGAAGTGAAATAATGAAGTTTAAACAACTTGATAATGAGCATGTTGCTCAAGCTTGGGAAAGAATGAAATCTTTGGTAAAGAATTGTCCCACTCATGGACTGACTGCTTGGATGATCATCCAAACTTTTTATGCAGGATTGAACTATTCTTCAAGGAACCTATTGGACTCTGCTGTGGGAGGTACCTTTATGACCATCACTTTGGGTGCTGCAACGAAACTTCTGGAGAATATGATGGTTAATTATTCTGAATGGCATACTGAGAGAGCTCCACAAGGTAGGAAGGTAAATTCTGTTGAGGAAACCTCCTCCTTGAGTGATAAGATTGATATTATTATGTCTATGCTTGTGAATGGGAAAGCCCATATTGATCCAAATAATGTTCCTTTAGCTTCTTTGGTTGCTCAAGAAGAGCAAGTTGATGTGAACTTCATAAGAAATAACAACTTTGGCAACAATGCTTATGGTAATAATGCTTATAGGAACAATTTTGGTAACAATAATTATAAGCCATATCCTCCCAACAATGGTAGTGCTTATGGAAACTCTTACAACAATAATAGGAGTGCACCCTCTAAACTTGAAGTTATGCTTAAAGACTTTATTAGTAAGCAAACTGCTTTCAATAAAACTATTGAGGCAAAACTCTCAAATGCTAAAAGAAATATAGCATCTTTGGCTAAAGCTCAATCTTCTTTGAATAAAATGGCTGCTAAACCTGAAACTAATGATAATCCCTTTGCAGCTACCAATGCTATACAAGTAAGAATTGATGAAAATGTTAGACTATTAGCTGAATTACATGCTAACTGGGAAAGAGAAGATGAAATTGCTAGAAACATTAGTGTTTCTACTATTACCACCACTAGTGTTGAGGCTAGTAATAGTTCTACTACTTTAGATAAATTTGATTTTGATCTTGATAGTTGCAATATCTCTGAAGTTATTAAGTTCCTACAAAAGCTTACTAAAAGTCCTAATGCTAGTGCTATGAACATGGCCTTTACAAAACACATTACTGATGCTCTCATGAAGATTAAAGAAGAAAAGATGAAACATAAAGCTTCTATTCCTATAAAACAAGAAGATGGTTGGGAACCCATCATTAATATGAAAGTGAATGACTTTGATTTCAAAGCTTTGTGTGATCTTGATTGTAGTGTTTCTATTATGCCTAGAAGGATTTATGATATGCTTGATTTGCCCCCACTTAAAGATTGCTATTTGAATGTCCCACTTGATGATAATGCTAAATAGAAAGTCATGGGGAGTCTTAATGATGTTCTTATTATGGTTAACAATTCCTATGTCCCCGTTGATTTCTATGTTTTGGATGTTGAATACAATGCTTCTTGTCCTATTATTTTGGGAAGACCTTTTCTTAGAACTGTTGGTGCCATCATTGATATAAAAGAAGGCACCATTAAATATCAACTACCACTCAAGAAAGGTATAGAACACTTCCCTAAAAAGAGAGAAAAGATTTCTTTTTCTTCTCCTATGAAAACAAAGGTCTTAATGTTTCTTCATTTGAGAATACTTGATTCCTTTTTGCTTCTTATGCCTAACTTAAAGGCGTTAAAGAAAAGTACTTATTGGGAGATAACCCAAAAGTTTTAGATGAATCTTGTAAGTTATTATCTCTGTAATAACCTCTCCTTATCCTTTTTATTTGCTTTTTGTGCAAAGAGTAACCTCTAATGAGAGAGAAGTAATGATTGGAAAAGTTGCTGTCCCAAAACAGATTTCTGTGATTCTATGGACGTCTTTTTGAGGCGTGAATTTTTGTGCTTCTGACCCAGATTGTTATCTAACTTTCGTTAGTTCAACACTTTTTGATTTGAGCAACATAAGGTCTTCGAAAAAATTCGTCTTTACCTGCTGGTCTGTTTTGACAGATTTCTGCCATTTTCTACATTTGCTTGTTGTTGGTTCCTTTTTGAGTTCTTTTGGGGAATTGAGCTTTTTGAGGGAAGTTCTACAGTATCTAGTGTTCTAATGGAAGTTTATTTGGTGTTAGAACTGAACCTTAAGACTTATTTATCTTGAGTGCACTAATGTTGCTAATAAAGATTGTGTGAAGTTTTGTATGAAGGAAAATTTTCAGGTGTATGGAAGGAATGAGTAATGAGATGAAGGATGGAATAAAGCTCAAGCTTGGGGATGCCACGCGTGTCACCCCAAGAAATATCCAAGAAGTACAAGCGTTAAAGCTTGGGGATGTCCAAGGCATCTCCCTCTTCATCAATAAAAATCCCAGGTTTCTTCCAAACGCTTCATTTTTATTGTTTCATGCACAATTGTGTTTTTCTTGGAGCGTCTTCTTTTTCATTTTTGTTTTGGTTTTTGGTTTGCTTAGTTTTATGAATAAATTGGTTGGACCCCCTCTTTCATACATTGGTTTGGAAATAGTTTGCTTTGGTTTGGAAAAGAGTAGGAAAGTTCATGCTTATGTGGTAAAAAGAGCTCGTTTTTGACTGTGGCCTATGCTTTGTCATGCCATGCTTGATATTGTTTTGGCTTTATGCTTAGTATTCTTTGTTGTAGCATGACTTGTTATAAACAATTGAGATTTCTTAATGTGCCCTGGATGAATCATGCGTTGTTTTAGCATATTAAAGCATAGTATAGTGGTATTCTCCTTTGATGCTTTATTTGGGTTGACTCGGCGCATGCTCACACCATGTTATGACTATCTCAAGTCACCATAGCATTTATGATCCTTTAGTTTTCAACTTGTAGTATCACTTTATGCTTTGATCAATGATGTTTTGTCGCTCTACATGATTATGGCCATTATTGCTCTCTTAGTTTGTCGCTCCCAGTCTTTTGCTAGCCTCCACAACAAAGTATGAGTTCCACTCATGCATCCAACTCCCTAAACCAAGTTATTCCAAAGAGTCCACCATACCTACCTACTAGCTTATGCTATTCCAAGTATATTCATGCTTTTGTTTACCTTCCAAATTAAACTTGTTATGAGAAAACTAGTGATTAAAGCTCTCACGAACTTGATGGCACACTTTACTTTACTTGCCCTTAATAAAATTGAACCATTGTGTCTTCTATGTTGTATATGCTTGCACTTATTTGTTGGGAATTAGCAGAACCATGTTTTCATGGGGAACACTTTCAACATTGCACTTGGTACTTGTACCTAGTTGATATCATGCTCTTTTGTGTATGGATGTCGTAGGTGTGAAATGAAAGGGGAGCTTGTAAGTCCATGGAGTTATGTATATGTGTTAGAGAAACGCCTGGGCATTGGTCTAATCCATGCTGACATGGTGGAAACCTGCAGCGTAACCATAATGAGCTGTCTATGAAGCATTCTTCTTATAAAAAAAGAGTCCTATATTGAGAAAAAAAGAGAAAAGAGAAAAAAAGAGATACTATGAAAAGAGGAAAGAGAGAAAAAAGCACCATATTCCCATGGTAAATAAGAAGATTGTTGAGATGCTTGTTGTCTGCTTACCTTGTCATTTTGATATGGGGATTCTTCCGTATCATCGGGCAAGGGGTACCCGTTATGGTTCTCTATGATACACATATACTTACAATGACAAGAACTTACCGGTGACTAAACTTGAGTAGCATGAGGAGCGGCCCTCGTATACAAGGGACATGAGATTCCTGACTTATACTTCGTCAAGCATGTACACCATACTTTGTTCACTTTAACCTTAATCACTTCAAGATGCTTATGATAGGGGCAATGAGAGCTGAAAGCATAAGTACCATAATTTTTTGAAGCTCTTTATGAGACTTGAATCCCTACTTCCTTTTATAAAAAGGCCTTTCTTCCACCATTATATTGAGTCTCCACCTTCTACCTTTATGCACCTACTTTGAGAGCATAGTGGCCATTCTTAGTTCTATGTGCATTGTCCCAAGACTAGTTGATTGATGCATAACTTGATATTGCTTGTTTTAAACTATTGTATCTAGTCACTCTTATGAACTTTTAAGGTGTCATATGCATTTATATTTGCTACTCTATTGAGGGACAAGATGAATAATATTATGCCATGTTTTCTTTATGTGAAACAAACAAACGTCTTGCAAAGCATTGTTATTCATGAATCTTTTGTTTGTGCCTTTTCGTGTTGCATCATAGTTTCTTTGCTTATTATTAGAACTTTGTCTTTCATGTTATGATTGAAGTACTATGATCCCAGCTTTGAATGTTTTACAAATACTTTGATCAAGTCTTCGATGGTGCATGTCACCTCAAAAATTATTCTTTCTTTTTATCACTTACCTACTCGAGGACGAGCAGGAGTTAAGCTTGGGGATGTTGATTCATTGCAAATGTATCTATAATTTTTGATGTTCCATGCTTAGTTTTATCTACTTTCTTGTGTTTTGTTCCAACTTTGGAGTACTTTTCATATGATTTCTTGGACTAACCTATTAACAAGAGCCACAGTGCCAGCTGCCTGTTTTCTGCTGTTTTTGGTTCCAGGAAAGTCTGAAAATGAATATTCTCAGAATTGGACGGGACAAAACCCAAAGTGCCTATTTTTCCGGAAGTCATCAAGTGCCAGAATACGAGGCAGAGAGGGGCCAGAGGGCAGCCACACAACCTGGCCGCACGGCCAGGCCTGGCCCGTGCCAGTGGGTGGTGTGGCCAGCCCAGGCACCCCCTCGGCCTCCCCTTATGACTATAAGATGCCCTTGGGACGTAAACCCTAAGTACCTGATCAAAAATCCACGAAAGAGTCTGTAGCCACCGCCATCTCCATCCCTAGATCGGGAGGGATCTGAAGCTCTTCCCTACACCCTGCGAGAGAGGGGAATTCACCCTGGAGGCCTTCTTCATCACCATGCAAGCCTCCGGTGTGATGCGTGAGTAGTTCATCCTTGGACTACGGATCCATGTAGTAGCTAGATGGCTGGTTCTCCTCCTTTGTGCTTTCATGTTTAGATCTTGTGAGCTCCGTTCATGATCAAGATCATCTATTTGTAATTCTGCATGTTGTGTTTGCGGGGATCCGATGGATATTAAGTTGCTATTTCAGATTGATTATTGATTCTATCATGTCTTTGTTATTTGTGATCTTGCATGCTTTCCGTTGTTAGTAGCTATCTTGGCCAAGTAGATGCTAGCAACTCCAAGAGTTAGTATTTATGCTCGATAGTGGGTTCATGCCTCTGGTAATCTGGGGAAGTGATAGAAATCTCTAAGGTACTAGATGTGCTATTGCTACTAGGGAGAAAACAACAATCCTTTGTTCATAGAACAATCGTATTGTTTACTTTACACGCAGTTCGTAAAGCAATAATCTGTTGCTTGTAACTTAATACTAGAGGGGGTTCAGATGATAACCCGAAGGTGGATTATTAGTCATAGATGCAGTTGGATGGCGGTCTATGTATAATGTTGTAATGCCCAATCAAGTCTCAAAGGAGTTAAGATGATTAGTATATGCATGTATTGATTTCTCGATGTTTGTCAATTGCCCCGCTGTAATTTGTTCACCCAGCATGTTATCTATCTTATGGAGAGCCACCTCTAGTGAACTATGGATCCCGGTCCTTGTCTTTTATATACAATCTATAAACTGTTTATTGCTTTGTGTTTACTTTCTGCAAAATTTTACTTCTTACCATTCGATACGTTTAATCCCTTGTTTTCCGCAAAACACGGTGAGATTGACAACCTCATCGCAAGTTGGGGACAAAGTTTTGTGGTTGTGTTGTGCAGGTCTCCACGTTGCTACTAGCACTGGTAGTGCGCCCTGCCAAAGATCAACTAGTAACACCTTTGGGGTGTTTCCTTGCTCCTACTGGTTCGATTAAACATTGGTTTCATTACTGAGGGAAACTTGTTGCTGTGCTCATCATACCTCCTCTTGGGGTTCCCAACGAGCTATACATCAACCACGCACCAGCACTTTTCTGGGCGCCGTGTATTGAGCCATCAATAAATCCTAGCAGTAGTTTTACAATTCCAAAATTAGTGGTTCCAATCTCTAACAAAAGGTATTCCAAATACCTAACATGTGTCTTTGGAATAACATCAAAAGCTCCTATAGAATAAATGTGATGAAAAAACAAATATCATCTAGAACTGACTTTGGGAATTTCCTGAGGGCATTTTGTTAAATATTTCGAAGTGATTCTAACTCCCCATGAATCAGTCCATTAAATCCTACTTAGTCACCCAAGGAAATAATTTTTGGAACTGCAGAACTATTCTGGTGAATTATTTGCTAAAAACTAGAGTTTTATTCACCTTAAAAATCACTATAAATCAATGGTAATTGATAAAATAGTGAAACCACTTCTGTTGGTTTCATATTATCAATACCTATCTCCTGATATCATTTTATAAAATCCTGATATCATTTTATAAAGTGATATCATACTGAATGTGACCTTGGTCTAAAAACTCTCCTCTACCTAGCCCCTAAACTACAAATCAGATGAGAATTTCCTTCAAATGCTTCCAAGGCCTTTCCAAATCCTTTTAACTTCATTCTCCTCACAATCCTTCTAAATTGTAGCTTTGTTTGTTGCTGTATGTATTGATGCTTGTATACCTTGTATTGATTGGTGTAATGTTTGATTGCATGTATGCTCGATAACGGCGATAGTGGAGAATTTTGTGACGCCGAGAAGAAGGAAGCATCGGGTTAATCTTATTAATACTATGGATATCTGTATTCTGGTATTCTAAAGAAGTCATGGGACATCTCGCTGGGCATAGGCAATCCACCTTCTTGCGCATAAGCATTGTCCTACTATTTTACTTATGCATGTTTTATCTACTGTTTATGAAAACTGCACTACTTTACTATATGTTGATGTATATATGGTAGTGGTTTGGCTCCTCCAAACTATTACACTTTTGTAATATTAAGTACAACCCCCTTGACGACACCTATTGTCCCTAGTATAGTAGATGGAGTAATACACCATACCCTTTGGAGACCCCATTTTAGCCGAAGCGAAGCTGTAGGATGGGAAGACCCCGAAAAAGTTTTACAAATGTTTATGGCAAAACCTTGGTGAGGTTTGACCTACCAAGAGAAGTTTGGGAAAGGAAAAAAAGGGTTTTGTTTTATAAAATAATAAAATAAGATGGAGGAAAAAGGTTTACAAAAACACACCCGGTTCTTTGCAGTTTTGCTAGAACAATTAACCCATGCAACCACATTACTCTGGAATGGGACAGGGCTGGATTTGATGTTTGTCTATTCTGGTATAAGCTGCCTCGCAACTACTACAGGGGGATATAACAATCCCTGGAGGGTGGGCCTTCTCTGGCAGGGTCCATGTAAAACATCGACCGAGAGAAGGAACAAAGGGTCTACGGGCCTCCACACGTTACTATGAGCCCCTCATTGAAAGCGCACACTTGGGAAGTGGAAAAAGCGCTCCGGTTGGCTTGGGAACTATATAGGGCATCCCGGTGTTGAGGGGAACAACGCTCATAGGGTAGTCACTTATATTGGAGTGGGCATCCGGAGAGTCTTGATCGGTTACTCGACCCACGATCGGTGTAGATCAGGGTAGGGTACTCGGATGATGTGGATAAAGTGTACAACGCTACATAGTGTAAATCTATTCGAATAGCCGTGTCCACGGTCATGGAAGGTTGTTAAGGGTGCTGTAGAGCGGTGATGGTTTTGTTTTCATGAGGGATTTCAGAAAAGCAATGGCTTTGGAAATGTTTTGACCATGGGATGGTCGGAAAGGATACATGTTTTGACCATGGGATGGTTGGAAAGGAAGGAAAGGACTTTGGTCATATGATGACCGAAAGGACAAAACAAATGGGTAATCCAATCCTAGAGTTTCCCTAAAACTTTGCAAAAAGGTTTCCAAAATGTTTTACAAAGGTTTTCAACAAAGTTATGTAGATGCTATATCTACAAGAGAAACTAGCTGAAAAAATAACCCCTCTTGGAGCCCTCCTACTACCACAGCCATATTGCATATCTTGTTGTTATTATTATTCTCTTAAGGTGGTTTGCGAGTACATTCAAAGTACTCACTGGCATTGTCTCTGGCTATTAAATTGGTCAGATATCAAGAAGAGGATGAAGTTGACGGCTATGCGACCTAGGACGTTCTCCTAGTCAGTTTCCTATAGGTTAAGGCATGGCTCAGGCTCTACGCTTGATGAAGTTCCGCTGATGCTTATTGATGTAGCCATAATGGCATGTAAGGTATGACATGTATCCGCTTAAGTAATGGATGTTTACTTTGATACTTGTCGATTATGTGCCACGACTAACTGATCATGGGACCGTGGTGTATGCATAACAACGATTCTTGGAGAATTAATCCGGGGCCCACAAACTTGGTATCAGAGCCATCCTGACTGTAGGAGAACCTTAGTTAGCATGGTCGTTAGACGGGAAAACTATTTTAGAAACACTGACTTTCGAAAACTAATTCCTCAAAACATTTCGAAAGATTCTACTTCTTATCTCATTCTAGTTTAAAGGATTTCGAATCATGGTTTCCTCTATCCCTCGTCCAAATTTCAAATCTACGGATTTCAAATAACTAGGACCCAGAACCAGGTAAAGACGTTGAGGATGATATGAAGAGAAGCAACTACCAGTAAACACAAGGAGACTATAAGATCGCCCTACCAGCGGAATCCTCCTAATCAGAAGAAATCAAATATTACACCATCGAGAAGCGTCCAATGACCCGGTGAAGGCTTCATACGCAAGATGGTGACTCGGACCCTAAGAGCGATGATGTCTAGGATTAATAGTCCTAAGATAGGATTCCCCTACATCGCGAGTAGTTAACTCCTTTGTCCCCATAGTAGGCCATGTTTGCTTGCCTAAGTGCTTAACGTGTTGCTTGATGTGTGTTGTTTGCGAAGGACATTGCGACCCCCTCGCTCTGTTTACTGTGTATGTGTGTTCTGGCCTGTTTTGACCTTAGTCAAATGTGACTCGAGGGTCGATAACCCACCTAGTAACATAGGAAAACCCCCTAGGTTAGTCGTCAATAACCAGAGCCCATACTAACCTCAAGAGATATGAGAGGAAAAGCATCGTCAGAAACTCGAGTTCGACGTCGTCAAGTTAGAACAACTCGAAGATTCCTCCTCAGCAGGATGGCCTACTTCATCACACTCAACTCTCAAGACTTGTCGACAACACAACCCTCCAGTACTTATATGCCAGCTATAACAAGAACCTAGTTGAAGCTGGAAGTCTAACACCAAAGGATCCACATCATCCACAAGAAGCCATAGGACAGGATAACAAAGACAAGAAGTGAAGACCTAACTCTACTGACCCTCGGTATATTAGAGGTTCCGACCACCTCAGGAGACTAACTATTTTAGTCGACCCCACCCAAATCAACAGGAAGTTCCTCCCTAGAAGCTAGAATACCTCTAAATCCTGAAGGCCCGGATGCGTGAAGACAACTCCCCCAAAGCTGGGTGTCTCTACTTTGACTGAAGACTAGGAAGAAGCATCGTTAACTGCTAACCTGCCTAGAGCTAACTCCATTAAGCTTCGTTAGGAAACCGTCCCGACCAGGTTTGAGCATTAGGACGTCACTCAAAGACCTCAGTGAATCTCTAAGGTGGAAAGACTGCATCTTTCCACTCAAACCCCGAAGATTGTCTACCGGAAAAGACTTCACCAAGACTTCCAGTTTCAACATCTTCTGCCAAGCATCAATTCCCGAGTCATCAGATGAGGAAATAACTGAAGATTTATGAAGGCCTCGGCTACTTCAGCTGAACCATCCTAAGGGGCCGCGGATTCACTAACCCCGTAGTTCTAAACAGTTTGGGCGATCCGCTAATTCAACTACTCCGATCGGCTAAGTACGAATAAAAGTAGTATATAAGCCTCATAACGCCTAGTTTGCGAACGTCATCGGAAGGTTTCAACTCTAGGCAGAAGATTGCGATATCCACCTAACATCATCTGACGACTCCAAGAAGGAAGGACTGATTAACTCCGAGCCACCCTAGTTTAACCCTAAGGGGGAAACACCGCATCTTTCTCACAAAATAGAATAACCCGCTGCCAAAAGCAATCCAGCAGTTAGACCCAAAGACGTAAACTAGGATACGATAATCCCTTAAGAGAGACGCCGTAAATCCTTATAGAAGGAAGATCACTCCTCACAATCCTGATTGAAGTCCGCTCAACACTCGTGCATCCAAGACGATTGAAGTTCAACCTCACTGTCACAGTGACCCTGTTCAAAGACAAAGCCAACAAGTTAGTACGCGAGAAACACATGGCACTAACTCCAACACAAAATCCCCTAACCTTACTCTCTCGAATCTCGGGACGAGATTCTTTTAAGGGGGAAAGGTCTATAACATCCCAATTTCAGCAACCCTGATTAGTTGTCCAGAATGCAAAAATCTAGGGGAACAAAACCTTTTTCTTGTTAAGTGTTGCAGTGTTTGCTTGTGTTTGTCTGTGCTTATGCATCTGAATGTATAGCATAGGACATACTTCTTACCTCAACATCAGTTGACAAAACCTATTTAACAAATCAGTCCTGGCTTAGTTTACATCTTCTCAAATGTTCTGGCATTTCAAAACCTGAGCCAATATTCCTTGCAAACCAAAACTATTTTAGTAGCTTCTATTGACCAAACTATGGAGAGCTACCTAATAGAACCTCCTTATATTTTCCAGATAGGACTTTCAACTACTCTTATCTTTAGGTTTTCCAAAACCTTTTTATAAAGCCTTTGAATCCTACTCTTGGTAGAAATACCAAGGACACTCTCCTTACTCAACTCCAACTCTTCAAAATACCCATCTCTACCTCAAGCTAGGCTTGATGGTATCCATAGAAGTGCGTTTTGTCCAGAAAATGAATTGCCTTGATTTGTTGTTTGATTTGTTTGCTTAGGCGGTAGTTTGAGCTATTATAGGAGATCATCCACTAGGATGAAGATGTTTTAAGATCACAACACCCTAAGAAAGAATACAAAGCTAGATCTAATCTCTATCCACTAGGTGATCATCCAAAACCCTTAACCAGATCAACTTTGAAGTGATCCATTCTAGAAGTTTCCAAATCATTGAAGACTAATATCAAGCATGGATATATCCTATTCAATATACCCTTCACCACCATCTACTTGATGATGACTTGGAACCATGTATCCACTCAAAAGCATCCCCCTTGTACTCTAGTCAAAAGCCTCAAAACTGCCAAATTTGACTAAGTCTGGAAACTGTTTCAACATCATTTCTTTGAATGTGTCCCTCTCTAAACCCTTGTGCATTTTTGGAAATGCACTTGAACAATATTGTAGACCATCATAAGGAGTACCAAAGACCACTCTTGCCCTTGGCTAATCCATTCTGGTTCCCACTCATCCATGATGGTTTTGTAGTCAAGATAATAATCATTCCTGCAAATCTTATCAACATGCCTACTTTGGAAGAAGCTCACACCTACATGTTATATTCTTTTCACCAAATCCTTGCATGATTGTGTTCTACTCATAAAGGTATATTAATACCTACTTCACTTGTTCCAAATGGAGTGAAACAAGTTTCATCTGGTATATAGTCATTATACCTATTCATGGACCTTGGTCCCTTGACAAGTTGAGCTATATTTTTACTGTAGTAAAAATGATAAAAGACTCCCAAACTGCATTTAGAAAAATCCTTAGGTAAATCTACACTAGCTATTGAGTTGTTTCCAACTATAAGTAATGTGGTAAATCAAGATCTATCAATACCCATGAGTTAAAGAATTATTGACCTCCTGACGAATTTTAATGATTTAAACCCTTCTGTCTAGGGTTATTTTAGTAGATAAATCCTAGATGTAGTTTTACAATTCCAAAATTAGTGGTTCCATTCTCTAACGAAAGGTATTCCAAATACCTAACATGTGTCTTTTGAATAACATCAAAAGCTCCTGTAGAACAAATCTGATGAAAAAGACAAATATCATCCAGAACTGACTTTGGGAATTTCCTGAGGGCATTCTGTTAAATATTTCGAAGTGATTCCAACTCCCCTTGAGTAAGTCCATTAAATCCTACTTAGTCACCCAAGGAAATATTTTTTGGAACTACATAACTATTCTGGTGAAGTATTTCCTAAAAACTAGAGTTTTATTCACCTTAAAAATCACTATAAATCAATGGTAATTGATAAAATACTGAAACCACTTTTGTTGGTTTCATATTATCAATACCTATCTCCTGATATCATTTTTATAAAATGATATCATACTGAATGTGACCTTGTTTTAAAAAGTCTCCTCTACCTAGCCCCTAAACTACAAATCAGATGAGAATTTCCTTCAAATGCTTCCAAGGCCTTTCCAAATCCTTCTAACTTCATTCTCCTCACAATCCTACTAAATTGTAGCTTTGTTTGTTGCTATATGTATTGATGCTTTTATACCTTGTATTGATTGGTGTAATGTTTGATTGCATGTATGCTCGATAACAACGATCGTGGAGAATTTTGTGACGCCGAGAAGAAGGAAGCATCAGGTTAATCTTATTAATATTATGGATATCGGTATTCTGGTATTCTAAAGAAGTCATGGGACATCTCGCTGGGCATAGGCAAGCCACCTTCTTGCGCATAAGCATTGTCCTACTATTTTACTTATGCATGTTTTATCTACTGTTTATGAAAACTGCACTACTTTACTATATGTTGATGTATATATGGTAGTGGTTTGGCTCCTCCAAACTATTACACTTTTGTAATATTAAGTACAACCCCCTTGACGACACCTATTGTCCCTAGTATAGTAGATGGAGTAATACACCATACCCTTTGGAGACCCCATGTTATGTAGATGCTATATCTACACCATACACCACACCTATTGTCCCTAGTATAGTAGGTTTCCAAAATGTTTTACAAAGCTTTTCAACAAAGTTATGTAGATGCTATATCTACAAGAGAAACTAGCTTAGAAAATAACCCCTCTTGGAGCCCTCCTACTACCACAGCCATATTGCATATCCTATTGTTATTATTATTCTCTTAAGGTGGTTTGCGAGTACATTCAATGTACTCACTGGCATTGTCCCTGGCTATTAACTTGGTCAGATATCAAGAAGAGGATGAAGTTGATGGCTATGCGAGCTAGGACGTTCTCCTAGTCAGTTGCCTATAGGTTAAGGCATGGCTCGGGCTCTACGCTTGATGAAGTTTCGCTGAAGCTTATTGATGTAGCCATAATGGCATGTAAGGTATGACATGTATCCGCTTAAGTAATGGATGTTTACTTTGATACTTGTCGGTTATGTGCCACGACTAACTGATCATGGCATCATGGTGTATGCATAACAGGGATTCTCGGAGAATTAATCCGGGGGCCAACATTTATAGTCACCCTTTTACGGTGTGACGTTTGATGTTATCAAGTCACTGTTCCGATGTTAGCAATTAACATGATCTCATGGTCTAAGGACTAAGATTTCTTCGTGTGATGTTATAGCAATATAAACATAATGACTTTGATCGTAATGCTATACTTCGGATGAATGTTCATTACATCATTTCACAAATGTTGTGACCTCGTTATTAACAACATCCAATGTCCATGATCAGGAAACCTTGATCATCTTGTTAATCAACGAGCTAGTCTATAAGAGAGGCATCACTAGGAACCTTTTATTTGTTTATTAAACACACATGTATTGACGTTTCCAAGCAATACAATTATAGCATGCAAAATAAACATCTATCATATACAAGGAATACATAATAACAACTTTATTATTGCCTCTCAGGACATATTTCCTTCAGTCTCCCACTTGCACTAGAGACAATAATCTAGTTTACAAAGTGATAAATCTAACACCCATGGAGTTCTGGTGTTGATCATGTTTTTCCCTAGGGAGAACTTTAGTCAACGGATCTTCTACATTTAGGTTTGTGTGTACTTTACAAATCTTTATATCTCCATCCTTGACATGCTCACAGATGGAGTGAAACCGGCGCTTAATATGCTTGGTATTCTTGTGAGACCTTGGTTCCTTGGCGTTGGCTATGGCTCCATTGTTGTCAAAAGATATCACCATTGGGTCCAATGCACTAGGAACCACACCTAGTTCTGTTATGAACTCCTTCATCCAAACCGCTTCCTGCGCCGCTTCTGAAGCAGCAACATATTCCGCCTCCGTTGTTGATACAGCCACCACGGGTTGTATGGAACTCCTCCAACTAACTGCTGCTCCTTTCAAGAGAAATACATAGCCGTATTGAGACTTAGAGTCATCCAGATCGGTGTCAAAGCTAGCATCGACATAACACTTAGCAACCAGCTCTTCTTCACCTCCGTATACAAGAAACATATCCTTAGTTCTTCTTAAGTACTTAAGGATATTCTTGACTGCTATCAAGTGTTTCGAACCTAGATTAGATTGGTACCTACTAGTCAAACTAATAGCATGTGCCACATACGATATTGTACATAGCATGGCGTACATTATAGAGCCTATGGCTGAGGCATAGGGGATCTTATCCATTATCTCTCTTTCTTTCGCCGTAGCCGGACTTTGAGTCTTACTCAATGTCTTGCCTTGCAACATAGGTAAAAAACCCTTCTTACTTCCGTCCATATTAAACTTCTTTAATATCTTATCAAGGTATGTACTTTGCGATAGCCCAATTAGGCTCCTTGATCTATCTCTATAGATTTTAATGCCTAATATATATGAAGCTTCACCAAGGTCCTTCATCGAAAATTTCCTATTTAGATAACTTTTAACACTTTTTAAAAGATCTATATCATTTCCAAGCAATAATATTTGATCCAAATATAATATCAGAAATGCCACATTGCTCCCACTCACTTTCTTGTAAATACAAGCCTCTCCATAAGTTTGGACAAATCCAAGCTCTTTGATCACCTCATCAAAGCAGAGATTCCAACTCCGGGATGCTTGCTTCAGTCCATAGATAGATCGCTGAAGCTTGCATACCTTATCGGCATCCTTAGGATCGACAAAAACCCTTAGGTTGTATCATATACAACTCTTTTTCAATATGACCATTGAGGAATGCAGTTTTGACATCCATTTGCCATATTTCATAATCGAAATATGCAGCAATTGCTAACGTAATCCTAAACGACTTTAGCATCGCTACAGGAGAGAATGTCTCATCGTAGTCAACTCCTTGAATTTGTCGAAACCATTTTGCGACAAGTCAAGTTTTATAGATGGTCATATTAACATTAGCATCAGTTTTTCTTTTGAAACTCCATTTATTATCAATGGCCTTTCGATCGTGAGGTATGTCCACCAAGGTCCAAACCTGGTTTTCGTACATGGATTCCATCTCGGATTTCATGGCTTCTAGCCATTTGTTGGAATCCGGGTTCATCATCGCTTCTTCATATGTCGCAGGGTCATCTATTTCATCAATCATGAAATTTATAACAGGATTTCCGTACAGTTCCGGAGCTGCACGTGTCCTGCTTGACCTGCGAGGTTCGGTAGTGTCCTCTTTTGGAGTTTCATGATCATTACCATTAGCTCTCTCTTCATCAGGTGAAGTCAACTCCGAAACAAGTTCTCGTGCTACGCCACTCGCCATTTCATGAAGAGAAGGTTCAATAACCTCTTCGAGTTCTACCTTTCGACTACTCACACCTTTCGCGAGAAACTCCTTCTCAAGAAAGGATCCATTCTTGGCAACAAAAACCTTGCCCTCAGATGTGTGATAGAAGGTATACCCATTCGTTTCTTTAGGGTATCCTATGAAGACGCATTTTTCCGCTTTGGGTTCGAGTTTATCCGGCTGAAGTTTCTTCACATAAATATCGCATCCCCAAACTTTAAGAAATGACAACTTAGGTTTGTTTCCAAACCATAATTCAAACAGTGTCGTTTCAACGGATTTAGATGGTGCCCGATTTAAAGTGAATGCAGCAGTTTCCAGTGCATAACCCCAAAATGAAAGTGCTAAGTCAGTCAGAGACATCATAGCTCAAACCATATCCAATAAAGTATGGTTACGACATTCCGACACACCATTATGTTGTGGTGTTCCGGCAGGCATGAGTTGTGAAACTATTCCACAGTCTTTCATATGTGCGCTAAACTCATAACTAAGATACTCTCCTCCATAGTCGGACCGCAGAAATTTGATCTTTTTGTTATGATGATTTTCCACTTCATTCTGAAATTATTTGAACGTTTCAAAGGTTTTAGACTTATTTTCATCAAATAGATATACCCGTATCTACTCAAATCATCCGTGAAAGTAACAAAATAACGATATCCACCTCGCGCTGACACACTCATTGATCCACATGCATCAGTATGTATGATTTCCAATAAATCCATCACCCGTTCCATTGAACCGGAAAACGGCGTTCTAGTCATCTTTGCCCATAAGGCATGGCTCACATGTATCAAATGATTCAAAATCAAGTGATTCCAAAAGTCCATCAGAATGGAGTTTCTTCATGCGTTTAACGCCAATATGACCAAGACGTCAATGCCACATATATGCAGATATATCATTGATGGCCCAAAATATATCGAGCTTATTGGGGAACCCCAAGAGGAAGGCATGATGAGCACATCATCAAGTTTTCCCTCAGTACGAAACCAAGGTTATCAATCCAGTAGGATCAAGGAAACACCCCAAAGGTGTTGCTAGCTGAAACTTGGTAGGGCCCACTACCGGTGCCAGCAGCAACATGGAGACCTGCACAACACAACCACAGAACTCTGTCCCCAACATGCGATGAGGTTATCAATCTCACCGGTTTTGCTGAAAACAAAGGATTAAACGTATCGAATGGAAGGAAGTAATAGTTTGTAGAAAGTAAACACAAAGTAGTAAACAGTTCAATGTAGATTGATGGTAAAAGAAAGGACCGAGGTCCATAGTTCACTAGAGGTGGCTCTCCTTAAGATAGATAACATGCTGGGTGAACAAATTGCAGCGAGGCAATTGACAAACATCGAGAAAGCATACAAGCATATACTACTCATCTTGACTCCTTTGAGATTCGATTGGGCATTACAACATTATACATAGACCGCCATCCAACCGAATCTATGACTAATAATCCACCTTCAGGTTATCATCCGAACTCCCTCCAGTATTAAGTTGAAAGAAATAGATAATTGTATTACGAATTGCATGTAATGTAAACAATACGATTGTTCTATGAACAAAGGATTGTTGTTTTCTCCCTAGTAGAAACAACACATCTAGTACCTTAGAGATTTCTGTCACTTCCCCAGATTACTAGAGGCATGAACCCATTATCGAGCATAAATACTAACTCTTGGAGTTGCTAGCATCTACTTGGCCAAGATAGCTACTAACAATGGAAAGCATGCAAGATCACAAATAACAAAGACATGATAGAATCAATAATCAATCTGAAATAGCATCTCAATATCCATCGGATCCCCACAAACACAACATGCAGAATTACAAATAGATGATCTTGATCGTGAATGGAGCTCACAAGATCTAAACATGATAGCACAAAGGAGGAGAACCAGCTATCTAGCTACTACATGGACCCGTAGTCCAGAGATGAACTACTCACGCATCACACCGGAGGCTTGCATGATGATGAAGAAGGCCTCCAGGGTGAATTCCCCTCTCCGGCAGGGTGCCGGGAAGAGCTTCAGATCCTTCCCGATCTAGGGACAGAGACGACAGCGGCTATAGACTCTTTCGTGGATTTTTGCTCGGGTCCTTAGGTATTCCGTATCAGGGGCAATATATAGGCGGAAGGAGAGCCCGAGGGGGTGCCTGGGCTGGCCACACCACCCCCTGGCGCGGGCCAAGCCTGCCCGTGCGGCCAGGTGGTGTGGCCGCCCTCTGTCCCTTCTCCGTCTCGTATTCTGGCTCTAGGTGTCCCCCGGTTAAATAATAACTTTGGCTTTTGTCCCGTCCAATTCCGAGAATATTCATTTTCTGACTTTCCTGGAACCGAAAATAGCAGAAAACATGCAGCTGGCACTGTGGCTCTTGTTAATAGGTTAGTCCAAGAAATCATAAGAAAAGTACTCCAAAGTGTGGACACAACATAAGAAAGTAGATAAAACCAAGCATGGAACATTAAAAATTGTAGATACATTTGCAATGTATCAACATCCCCAAGCTTAACTCCTGCTCGTCGTCGAGTAGGTAAGTGATAAAAAGAAATAATAATTTTTGAGGTGACATGCACCATCATAAACTTGATCAAAGTATTTGTAAAACATTCAAAGTTGTTATCATAATACTTCAATCATAACATGAAAGACAAAGTTCTAGCAATAAGACAAAGAAACCATGTTGCAACATGAAAAGGCACAAACAAAAGATTCATGAATAACTATACTTTGCAAGACGTTTGTTTGTTTCACATAAAGAAAACATAGCATAGTGGCATTCAGCTTGTCCCTCATAGAGTAGCAAAACATAAATGCATAGGACACCTTCAAAGTTTATAAGAGTGACTAGATATAAATAGTTTAAAACAAGCAATATCAAGGTATGCATCAATCAACAAGTCTTGGGACAATGCACATAGAACTAAGAATGGCCACTATGATCTCAAAGTAGGTGCAAAAAGATAGAAGGTGGGGACTCAACATAAAAGTAAAAGAAAGGCCTTCATAGAAGGAAGTAGGGATTCAAGTCTCATAAAGAGCTTCCAAAAATTATGGTACTTATTAGCTTTCAGCTCTCATTGCTCCTATCATAAGCATCTTGAAGGTGATTAAGGTTAAAGTGACACAACTAAGAGGATATGCTTGACAAGTTATAAGCTGAAATCTCATGCCCCTTACTTACGAAGACCGAACCTCATGCTACTCAACTTTAGTCACAAGTAAGCTCTTGTCATTGGAAGTACATATGTATCATAGAGAACCGCCAACGGGGTACCCCTTGCATAGGATACAGGAGCTATCCCATAATCAAAATGACAAGGCAAGCAGACAATGAGCATCTCAGCAATCTTTTTATTTGCTATTTGCATAGGTTTTTATTGAGGATGATTCATAGAGTGCTCATTATGGTGATGCTGCAAGTTTCCACCATGATTAGGCATGGCTAAGGCTAGAGGCCCAGGCGTTTCTCTAACACACATACAAACTCCATGATCTTACAAGTTCCACTTTTATTTCACACCGCCGGGATCCATAAGCAAAAGAACATGATATCAACGGGGTACAAAGTACACGTGCAATGTTGAAAGTGTTCCCCATGATACATGGTTCTGCTAACTTCAACTTATAAAGCGCAAGCATTTATGCAAGAAAGATGGACCCAATGGTTCAAGTTTATTAAATGTAAGAAAGTAAGGTGTGCCATCAAGTTCGTGAGAGCTTTAATCACTAATTTTCACATAAAAAGTTTAATTCGAAAGGTAGACAAAAACATGAATATACTTGGAGTAGCATAAGATAGTAGGTAGGTATGGTGGACTCTTTGAAATAACTTGGTTTTAGGAGTTGGATGCATGAGTGGGACTCATAGTTGGTTGCGGAGGCTATCAAAAGAGTGGGAGCGACAAACTAAGAGAGCAATAATGGCCATAATCATGCAGAGCGACAAAACATCATTGATCAAAGCATAAAGTGATACTACAAGTTGAAAACTAAAGGATCATAAAGGCTATGGTGACTTGGGATAGTCATAACATGGTGTGAGCATGCGCCAACTCAACCCAAATAAAGCATCAAAGGAGAATACCACAATACTATGCTTTAATATGCTAAAACAACGCATGATTCATCTAAGGCACATTAAGCAATCTCAATTGTTTACAAAAAGCCATGCTACATCAAAAAATACTAAGAATAAAGCCAAAACAATATCAAGCATGACATGACAAAGCATAGGCCACAGTCAAAAACAAGCTCTCTTTACCACTTAAGCATGAACTTTCCTACTCTTTTCCAATCCAAACCAAACTATTTGAAAACCAATGTATGAATGAGGGGGTCCAACCAATTTATTAAGCAAACTAAGCAAACCAAGAAAAATAAAAACCAAAACAAAAACGAAAAAGAAGACGCTCCAAGAACAACACAACTGTGCATGAAACAATAAAAATGAAGCGTTTGGAAGAAACCTGGGATTTTTATTGATGAAGAGGGGGATGCCTTGGGCATCCCCAAGCTTTGACTCTTGTACTTCTTGGATATTTCTTGGGGTGACACGCGTGGCATCCCCAAGCTTGAGCTTTACTCCATCCTTCATCTCATTACTCATTCCTTCCATACACCTGAAATTTTTCCTTCATACAAAACTTCACGCAATCTTTATTAGCAACATTAGTGCACTCAAGATAATAGGTCTTAAGGTTCAGTTCTAACACCAATAAACTTCCATTAGAACACTAGATACTGTAGCACTTTCCTCAAAAATCTCAATTCCCCAAAAGAACTCAAAAAGGAACCAACAAGAAGCAAATGCAGAAAATGGCAGAAATCTGTCAAAACAGACCAGCGGGTAAAGAAGAATTTTTTCGAAGACCTTCTATTGCTCAAATCAAAAAGTGTTGAAATAATGAAAGCAAGATAACAGCCTGGGGCAGAAGCACAAAAATTCACGCCTCAAAAGGACGTACATATATTTTACACGAATTTTTACGGTGAAGCACAGAAATCTGTTTCGGGACAGCAACTTTCTCAATCATTACTTCTCTCTCATTAGAGGTTACTCTTGGCACAAAAAAGCAAATAAAAAGGATAAGGAGCGGTTATTACTGAAATAATAACTTCCAAGACTCATCTAAAACTTTTGGGTTATCTCCCAATAAGTATTTTTCTTTAACGGCTTTAAGTTAGGCATAAGAAGCAAGAAAAAGGATCAAGTGTTCTCAAATGAAGAAGCATTAAAACCAAATTTCTTGACCTTACCTCTCTTACTTTTATTCTTAACCTTGGGGAACATATGATTGTTTGGTGGAAAAGCAAGGTGCATGGTCCCCTTTCCCACATCTATTATTGCTCCAAGGAGTTCTTATAGGGATCGTCCAAGTGTAATTTGTCCTTTTCCTGCATATTCAATAACAAGATAATCAGTAGAAATCATTTTCCAAGGATCTTTGTAAACACTCCTTCAGCTACTCCAATAGGTAATATTGTAGCATTATTAGCAAGAAATATTTCTTTTCCTCCTTCAGAAAGCCCCCAAAGATTCATACATATCTTTGGTCATAAGACAAAATTCAGACATGATATCACAGCGAGCTTGAAAAGTTTCATTATTTATATCAATCTTTATTGTGGGGAGCCACTTTGATGGTTCAGAATTTATTGTAACATAATTATGATGCTCTCTAAGCGTATTATAGCAATCTTTAAATCTAGTAGTGCTGGTCTCAAGAGTATTCAATCTAGAAAATATGTTTATGAAACAAGAATCAGATTTGCTAGGCAAGTTAATAAGTAAAGATCAACTTCTTTATGGCATTAACAGCATCATCCTCATTACATTGGAGAAAATCTCCTCCCACAACAGCATCCAAAGCATATCTATAGCAAAGAGCAATTCTGAGGTAAAAACTGCTAAGGAACAAGCTTTGAGTCATTTTAGGCTCAGTCTTTTTATGTAGATCAGAGATTCTAGACCAAGCTTCCTTGAAGCTCTCTTCAATTCCTTGTTTAAAAGTGAAAATCATTTCCTCAGGTGACATAGTGATTGGAGCAATGCTAGACATAATGGCAACTTAAGATAGGAACTAATTTTTTTGTGTTTTCAATAAAGAAAGCAAACTAGTAAGACTATTTTTTGGTGTTTTTGATAAAGAAACAAGCAAAGAAAGGAAAAGTAAACTAAGAAAAACAAAAATAACAAAGTAAAGAGATTGGTTATGAGGGACTCCCCTTGTGAAGTTGTCCTTGACTCCCCGGCAATTGTGCCAAAAAATATGCTTGATGGCCCAAAATATATCGAGCTCGTTGGGGAACCCCAAGATGAAGGTATGATGAGCATAGCAGCAAGTTTTCCCTCAGTACGAAACCAAGGTTATCAATCCAGTAGGAGCAAGGAAACACCCCAAAGGTGTTGTTAGCTGACGTTGACGAAGTCATCGGGTGCCAAGAAAGCAACGTGGAGACCTACACAACACAACCACAGAACTATGTCCCCAACTTGCGATGAGGTTTTCAATATCACCAGTTTTGCTGAAAACAAAGGATTAAACGTATCGAATGGAAGGAAGTAATAGTTTACAGAAAGTAAACACAAAGCAGTCAACAGTTGATTGTAGATTGATGGTAAAAGAAAGGACCGGGGTCCATAGTTCACTGGAGGTGGCTCTCCTTAAGATAGATAACATGTTGGGTGAACAAATTACAGTGGGGCAATTGACAAACATCGAGAAAGCATACAAGAATATACTAATCATCTTGACTCCTTTGAGATTCGATTGGGCATTACAACATTATACATAGACTGCCATCCAACTGCATCTATGACTAATAATCCACCTTCAGGTTATCATCCGAACCCCCTCTAGTATTAAGTTGCAAGCAACAGATAATTGCATTACGAATTGCGTGTAATGTAAACAATATGATTGTTCTATGAACAAAGGATTGTTGTTTTCTCCCTAGTAGCAACAACACATCTAGTACCTTAGAGATTTACATCACTTCCCAGTTACGAGGCATGAACCCACTATCGAGCATAAATACTAACTCTTGGAGTTGCTAGCATCTACTTGGCCAAGATAGCTACTAACAACGGAAAGAATGCAAGATCACAAATAACAAAGACATGATAGAATCAATAATCAATCTGAAATAGCATCTCAATATCCATCAGATCCCTTCAAACACAACATGCAGAATTACAAATATATGATCCTGATCATGAACGGAGCTCACAAGATCTAGACACGAAAGCACAAAGGAGGAGAACCAATCATCTAGCTACTACATGGATCCGTAGTCCAAGGATGAACTACTCACGCATCACACCGGAGGCTTGCATGGTGATGAAGAAGGCCTCCAGGGTGAATTCCCCTCTCCGGCAGGGTGCCGGGAAGAGCTTCAGATCCCTCCCGATCTAGGGATGGAGATGACGCCGGCTACAGACTCTTTCGTAGATTTTTGATCGGGTACTTAGGGTTTTCGTCCCGAGGGCAATATATAGGAGGAAGGAGAGGCCGAGGGGGTGCCGGGAGCGGCCACATCACCCCCTGGCGCGGGCTAGGCCTGGTCGTGCAGCCAGGTGGTGTGGCCGCCCTCTGGCCCTCTCCGTCTCGTATTCTAGCACTTGATGACTTCTAGAAAAATAGGCACTTTGGCTTTTGTCCCGTCCAATTCCGAGAATATTCATTTTCTGTCTTTCCTAGAACCAAAAACAGCAGAAAACAGGCAGCTGGCACTATGGGTCTTGTTAATAGGTTAGTCCAAGAAATCATATGAAAAGTACTCCAAAGTTGGAACAAAACACAAAAAGTGGATAAAACTAAGCATGGAACATCAAAAATTATAGATACATTTGCAATGTATCACGGCCTTAGCTACTTCAGTTGTTAAGGCTGCAGCAGGTTCTCCTATCTGGATCTTTGCCTCCTCAGCCGAGTTATTCCATAACTCGGACATTTTACTCCTATGTTCCCTTGGCACGTTCTGAGTTATTTCTTGCTAGCCGGGTCTTTGGTCAGTAATACATTGCAAATGTATCTATAATTTTTGATGTTCGATGCTTAGTTTTATCTACTTTCTTATGTTTTGTCCACACTTTTCATATGATTTCTTGGACTAACCTATTAACAAGATGCCACAGTGCCAGTTGCTTGTTTTCTGCTGTTTTTGGTTCCAGGAAAGTCAGAAAATCAATATTCTCGGAATTGGACGGGACAAAAGCCAAAGTTGATATTTTCCCAGAAGACCCACGGAGCCAGAAGGAGAGTCAGAGAGGGTCCACAGGGTGGCCACACCACCCCTAGGCGCGGGCCCCCCTTGGCCACGCCAGGGCATGGTGTGGGCCCACTGGCCAGCCACCGACCTTGCCTCTTTCGCCTATATATCTCCTCCGAGGAAAAAACCCTAAATCGTCAATCATAAATCCACGAAAAGTTCCACTGCACCGCCGCCACCGAAGGGGAGATTCGTGGGACAAAAAGTCTTTGTTCCGGCACCCTGCCGGGACGGGGAAGTGCCCCCGGAGCCATATCCATCGATCTCCACCACCATCTCCATCACCATTGCTGATTCCCATGATGAGGAGGGACTAGTTCTCTCTCGAGGCTAAGGGTTCTACCGGTAGCTATGTGTTCATCTCTCTCTCTATGCATGATCTTATTGAGATCATGAGCTTGTAATCTATAGATCTACCTTGCTACTCAAGTGCTTTAATAGATCTCTGCTCTCCCCATGTGTGTGAAGTTGACAGTGTGCACACCATGGTGGCACTTAGGCTAGAGATTTCAAATACTTGTTTATGAGTTATATTTGGAGTTAGATGTCTCTATGAAATTGTGGTGTTTGTTGGAACCATCTAGTGCTCAAGGTGACAGTGTGGGGTTTTCTAGATCGGAAAGGCTTACTTTGAGGTGTGCTGTTATAGCCCTACCATGGATTAGAGTGTCCAACCGGAGAGTAGTTAAGAGTAGTATCATGAAGGTAATATATTTATATGAGAGTGTTCACTAGTGAAAGTATGATCCCTAGGCCTTGTTTCTAAGCATTGATACACCGTTTGCAATTAGATTTGTTACATGTTTGCTTGCTTCCATATTTATTTCAGTTTGCCTTTAGTCTTTTCCCTCGTCAACCACACGCCAGCAAGCTATTTTTTTGGCACCGTTACCACTTATAATTATACATACCACTTGTATTTCACTATCTCTTTGCCGAACTAGTGCACCTATACACCTGACAATTGTATTGAGTGTGTTGGGGACACAAGAGACTTCTTTATCTTGATTGCAGGGTTGCTTGAGAGGGGATACCTTTGACCACTTCCTCCCTGAGTTCGATAAACCTTGGGTAATCCACTTAAGGGAAAACTTGCTGTTGTTCTACAAACCTCTACACTTGGAGGCCCAACAACTGTCTACAAGAATAGAAGTGCGTAGACATCAAGCTATTTTCTGGCGCCATTGCCGGGGAGGTAAGGTAAAAGGTACTCACATCCTCCGGTGTGAGTGCTCGAAGTTATTTCCTTTAGATTCTGCAATTTTGTCTTTTTGTTTCTTGTTTTCACTAGTTAGGCTTAATGGAAACACCAAAAAAATTAGAGAGCTTTATAGTATTTATCTTGAGTTAGGACATGAAGTGTTTGAAGAGAAAATTAAAAAACCTATGGAACTTTATTTGCATGCTAATAGCAATGTTGTTAGTATGAATTCTTTGGACACCATTATTGCTAATGCCATGGAAAAGCCTAAGCTTGGGGAAGCTGGTTTTGATGAAAATGATCTTTTTAGTCCCCCATCTTTAGAGGAAAAAATTTACTTTGATGATACTATGCCTCCAATATATGATGATTACAATGATGAATATGATATTTTCAGTCCACCTACTATTGAGGAGGCAATTAATTATGACTACAATATGCCTCCCATATTTGATGATTATGGTGATGAGAATAATAATGATAGCTATTTTGTTAAATTTGCTCCCACCACAACCAATAAGAATGGCTATGCTTATGTGGAGAGTAATAATTCTTTTATGCATGTGGCTCATGATAAGAATGTTTTATGTGATATTTATATTGTTAATTTTATTCATGATGCTACTGAAAGTTATTATGAGAGAGGGAAACATGGCTTTATGTGTCTCACTAATATTAAGTTTCCCCTTTTTATGTTGAAAGTCTCGAAGTTGTACTTGTTTTGCTTTCCTATGCTTGTTGCTTTGTGCTTTCATGACTTGTTTCTTTACAAGATTCCTATGTATAGGAAGTGGGTTAGACTTAAATGTGTTTTGAATTTGCTTCTTGATGCTCTCTTTTACTTCAATTCATATTTCTTATGTGAGCATCTTCTCAAACTATCATGCCTAACTTAAAGGCGTTAAAGAAAAGTACTTATTGGGAGATAACACAAAAGTTTTAGATGACTCTGGGAAGTTATTACTTCTATAATAACCGCTCCTTATCCTTTTTATTTGCTTTTTGTGCCAAGAGTAACCTCTAATGAGAGAGAAGTAATGATTGGGAAAGTTGCTGTCCCGAAACAGATTTCTATGCTTCACCATAAAAATTCGTGTAAAATCTCTGTACATCCTTTTGAGGCATGAATGTTTGCGCTTCTGCCCCAGGTTGTTATCTAACTTTCATTAGTTCAACACTTTTCGATTTGAGCAACAGAATGTCTTCGAAAAAATTCTTCTTTACCTGCTGGTCTGTTTTGACAGATTTCTGCCATTTTCTGCATTTGCTTCTTGTTGGTTCCTTTTTGAGTTCTTTTGGGGAATTGATATTTTTGAGGGAAGTGCTACAGTAGCTTGTGTTTTAATGGAAGTTTTATTGGTGTTGAAACTGAACCGAAAGACTTATTATCTTGAGTGCACTAATGTTGCTAATAAAGATTGTGTGAAGTTTTGTATGAAGGAAAAATTTCAGGTGTATGGAAGGAATGAGTAATGAGATGAAGAATGGACTAAAGCTCAAGCTTGGTGATCCCACGCATGTCACCCCAAGAAATATCCAAGAAGTACAAGCGTCAAAGCTTAGGGATGCCCAAGGCATCCCCTTCTTCATCAATAAAATATCCCAGGTTTCTTCCAAACGCTTCATTTTTATTGTTTCATGCACAGTTGTGTTGTTCTTGGAGCGTCTTCTTCTTCGTTTTCGTTTTGGTTTTTCGTTTGCTTGGTTTTGTTAGTTTTCTGAATAAATTGGTTGGACCCCCTCTTTCATACATTGGTTTGAAAATAGTTTGGTTTGGTTTGGAAAAGAGTAGGAAAGTTCATGCTTATGAGGTAAAAAGAGCTTGTTTTTTACTGTGTCCTATGCTCTATCATGCCATGCTTGATATTGTTTTGGCTTTATGCTTAGTATTCTTTGCTGTAGCATGACTTGTTATAAACAATTGAGATTGCTTAATGTGCCTTGGAAGAATCATGCGTTGTTTTAGCATATTAAAGCATAGTATTGTGGTATTCTCCTTTGATGCTTTATTTGGGTTGACTTGGCACATGCTCACACCATGTTATGACTATCCCAAGTCACCATAGCCTTGATGATCCTTTAGTTTTCAACTTGTAATATCACTTTATGCTTTGATCAATGATGTTTTGTTGCTCTGCATGATTATGGCCATTATTGCTCTCTTAGTTTGTCCCTCCCAGTCTTTTTCTAGCCTCCGCAACCAAGTATGAGTTCCACTCATGCATCCAACTCCAAAAACCAAGTTATTCCAAAGAGTCCACCATACCTATCTACTAGCTCATTCTATTCCAAGTATATTCATGTTTTTGTTTACCTTCCAAATTAAACTTATTATGAGAAAACTAGTGATTAAAGCTCTCACGAACTTGATGGCACACTTTACTTTTCTTGCCCTTAATAAACTTGAACCATTGTGTCGTCTATGTTGTATATGCTTGCACTTATTTGTTGGGGATTAGCAGAACCATGCTGTCATGGGAACGCTTTCAACATTGCACTGGTACTTTGTACCTAGTTGATATCATGATCTTTTGTTTATGGATGTCGTTGGTGTGAAATTAAAGGGGAGCTTGTAAGTCCATGGAGTTATGTATATGTGTTAGAGAAACGCCTGGGCCGCTGGTCTAATCCATGTTTTCATGGTGGAAACCTACAACCTAACCATAATGAGCTGTCTATGAAGCATTCTTCTTTCAAAAAAGAGTCCTATATTGAGAAAAAGAGAAAAAGAGAAAAAAAAGAGATTATGAAAAGAGGAAAGAGAGAAAAAAGCACCATATTCCCATGGTAAATAAGAAGATTGATGAGATGCTCGTTGTCTGCTTGCCTTGTCATTTTGATATGGGGATTCTTCCGTATCATCGGGCAAGGGTACCCTGCATGGTTCTCTATGATATACATGTACTTACGATGACAAGAACTTACCGGTGACTAAACTTGAGTAGCATGAGGAGCGGCCCTCGTATTCAAGGGACATGAGATTTCTAACTTATACTTCGTCAAACATGTACACCATAGTTTGTTCCCTTTAACCTTAATCACTTCAAGATGCTTATGATAGGGGCAATGAGAGCTGAAAGCTAAAAAGTGTTGGAGATATGCCCAAGAGGCAATAATAAAAGTGGTTATTATTATATCTTTGTGTTTATGATGAATGTTTACATCCCATGCTATAATTGTATTATAAGGAAACACTATTACATGTGTGTTTTGTAAACGTAAAAGAGTCCCTAGTAAGCCTCTTGTTGAACTAGCTTGTTGATTAATAGATGATCATGGTTTCCTGATCATGGACATTGGATGTCATTAATAACAAGGTTGTATCATTAGGAGAATGATGTGATGGACACACACCCATAGTAAGTGTAGCATAAGATCAAGTCATTTAGTTCATATTGCTACAAGCTTTCAAATGCATAATAACCTAATCCTTCGACCATGAGGTTATGTTAATTACCATCACCGGATGGGTACTTTGATGACATCAAACACCGCTTCGTAACTGGGTGGTTATAAAGGTGTCATTGGGTATTCTGAAAGTATGTGTTGAAGCGCATGGACCAAGATTGGGATTTGTCCATCCATATGACGGATAGATATGCTCTGGGCCCTCTTAGTGGAATGTCATCTAGTTAGCTTGCAAGCATGTGACTGGGTCACAAGGGATGACATAACATGGAACGAGTAAAGAGTACTTATCAGTAACGAGGTAGAACTAGGTATGGAGATACCGATGATCAAACCTCGGATAAGTAGAGTATCACGTGACAAAGGGAATTGGTTTCGTATGTTAATGGTTCTATCGATCACGAAGTCATCATTGAGTATGTGGGAGTCGTTATGGATCTTCAGATCCCGCTGATGGTTATTGATCGGAGAGGTGTCTCCATCATGTCTGCATATTCACGAACCGTAGGGTGACACACTTAAGGTTCGATGCTGTTTAGGTAGATATGGAATGTGCGTTGGAGAACGAATGTTGTTCGGAGTCTCGGATTGGATCTGAGACATCACGAGGAGATCCGGAATTTTCCGGAGAATAAGATTCATATAATGGAGATCATTTTCTAGGTTCGGAAATGTCCCGGAGTGTTTATATGGGGGTTCTAGAAGGTTTCGGAATGTTCCAGAAGGTTCTAGAAATTTCTGTGGAGTTTACTTGAAAACCAAGAAAGAAAAAGGGGAAACTTGGGGGGGAAGGAAACTCCCCAAGCCCCCTTGGCGCTGCCCTAGGAGGTGGGCCTAGGGGTGGGAACCCTAGGCCGCACCCTCCCTCTATATAGAGGGTGGAGGCGCCACCCCTGCCCTCCACTCTTGCCCTAGCCGCCTCTCCTCCTCCTTCCTTCGCCAGCTTAGGCGAAGCCCTGCAGAATTCTCTACTCCACCACCACCACCACGCCTGTCGTGCTGCCGGGATTCTATGGAGAGATCTACTACCTCCATGCTCATTGAACGGGAGAGGAAGGTGCTCGATCGACCAAGACGTGACCGATCAGGAAGCGCGCTGAACACGGTGCCGGAAGGATCGTCTACTCGATCTTGAGATCGGCAAGTGATCATCTACATCAACCACGAGATCCGATCTCGCACAAGGCTTTCGGATCTACAAGGGTTAGTACAGATCTATCTCGTTGCACATGTCTAATAAATTAGATCTTGGCTTTTATCTAGATTAGATCTGGGTTTTGTTCGTTCTTGCGGTATACATTTTTTGTTTTCCATGCTACGAACCCATCAAAAAGTACCATAATTTTTGGAAGCTTTTTATGAGACTTGAATCCCTGTTTCCTTCTATGAAGGCCTTTCTTCCACTATATATATTGAGTCTCCACCTTCTATCTTTATGCACTTACTTTGCGAGCATAGTGGCCATTCTTAGTTCTATGTGCATTGTCCCAAGACTTGTTGATTGATGCATACCTTGATATTGCTTGTTTTAAACTATTTGTATCTAGTCAGTCTTATGAACTTTGAAGGTGTCCTATGCATTTATATTTGCTACTCTATGAGGGACAAGCTGAATACTACTATGCTATGTTTTCTTTATGTGAAACAAACAAACGTCTTGCAAAGCATTGTTATTCATGAATCTTTTGTTTGTGCATTTTCATGTTGCAACATAGTTTCTTTGTCTTATTGCTAGAACTTTGTCTTTCATGTGATGATTGAAGTACTATGATCCAAGCATTGAATGTTTTACAAATACTTTGATCAAGTTTATGATGGTGCATGTCACCTCAAAAATTATTCTTTCTTTTTATCACTTACCTACTCGAGGACGAGCAGGAGTTAAGCTTGGGGATGTTGATACATTGCAGATGTATCTATAATTTTTGATGTTCCGTGCTTGGTTTTATCTACTTTCTTATGTTTTATCCACACTTTAGAGTACTTTTCATATGATTTCTTGGACTAACCTATTAACAAGATGCCACGGTGCCAGTTGCCTGTTTTCTGCTGTTTTTGGTTCCAGGAAAGTCAGAAAATCAATATTCTCGGAATTGGATGGGACAAAAGCCAAAGTTGATATTTTCCCGGAAGACTCACGGAGCCAGAAGGAGAGTCGGAGAGGGGCCACAGGGTGGACACACCACCCCTAGGCGCGGGTCCCCCTTAGTCACGCCAGGGCATGGTGTGGGCCCCCTGGCTCGCCACCGACCTTGCCTCTTTCGCCTATATATCTCCCTCGAGGCAAAAACCCTAAATCGTCAATCAGAAATCCACGAAAAGTTCTGCTGCCCCGCCGCCACCGAAGGGGAGATTCGGGGGACAGAAAGTCTTTGTTCCGGCATCCTGCCGTGACGGGGAAGTGCCCTCGGAGCCATCTCCATTGATCTCCACCACCATCTCCATCACCATTGCTGATTCCCATGATGAGGAGGGAGTAGTTCTCTCTCGAGGCTAAGGGTTCTACCAGTAGCTATGTGTTCATCTCTCTCTATATGCATGATCTTAGTGAGATCATGAGCTTGTAATCTATAGATCTACCTTGCTACTCAAGTGCTTTAATAGTTCTCTGCTCTCCCTATGTGTGTGAAGTTGACAGTGTGCACACCATGGTGGCACTTAGGCTAGAGATTTCAAATACTTGTTATGAGTTAGATTTGGAGTTGGATGTCTCTATGAAATTGTGGTGTTTGTTGGAACCATCTAGTGCTCAAGGTGACAGTGTGGGGTTTTCTAGATGCGAAAGGCTTACTTTGAGGTGTGCTGTTATAGCCCTACCATGGATTAGAGTGTCCAACCGAAGAGTAGCTAAGAGTAGTATCATGAAGATAATATATTTATATGAGAGTGTTCACTAGTGAAAGTATGATCCCTAGGCCTTGTTTCTAAGCATTGATACACCGTTTGCAATTAGATCTGTTACATGTTTGCTTGCTTCCATCTTTATTTCAGTTTGCCTTTAGTCTTTTCTCTCGTCAACCACACACCAGCAAGCTATTTTCTAGCACCGTTACCACTTATAATTATACATACCACTTGTATTTCACTATCTCTTCGCCGAACTAGTGCACCTATACACCTGACAAGTGTATTGGGTGTGTTGGGGACACAAGAGACTTCTTGTATCTTGATTGCAGGGTTGCTTGAGAGGGGATACCTTTGACCACTTCCTCCCTGAGTTCGATAAACCTTGGGTGATCCACTTAAGGGAAAACTTGCTGCTGTTCTACAAACCTCTGCACTTGGAGGCCCAACAACTGTCTACAAGAATAGAAGTGCGTAGACATCACTCACATATTCGGGTTACCTTTCCTTCTCTCATACGCTTCCCAATGTCCTACGTGGAGGGTAATTATCACTTTGCCTCATTTTAAGGTCCACGCCCGTTTACTGCACCGGTTACTATAGTAATGTCAGGAATAACTTCTCCGCACATCCTGTCGCAGCAGCGCCTCGTTAACCGTAACACCACATCACATCATGGGATTTTTTTGCTCTCTGTGCCCCTCACTATGGCACGCACTAGATTGGTCGATTGCGCCGCATACACGGCCATGGCGTGCGGTTGCGTTGCCGTAAAGGATCCCACTACTTTCCCGCGCTGCACGGTTAAATAGGGGGCAAGGGGCATCTTGGGGGATTTCCCCACACTTAGCGCCTCCCTGCCTTTCTTCTTCTCCTCTACGACGCCTCCGCCACCAACGTTTCTGCCTTAGTGCTACGTCGTCGTAGCCATGATCATCCGCACCTTGCGACTGCGTCGCCGCCCGCACTCAAGCTCTTCGCCACGGGGCCCTGTGCTTCGAGGTTTCCCGCGGCCGGCTACCTCTATTCAGACTTTGCCCTTGAGGAGCTCGACCCCGCCATGACTGAGGAAGAGGCTGCTGTGGTCCCTCAGCAGGAGGAGGAAGACGATGCCCGCGAGCGCAGCGGCTAGGATGGTGCCTTCGTCTATGAAGATGACATAGACTGGCTATACGCCACGCGCCGCATCCCCGTAGTGCCGCCTTGCCGCCGATGAGATTTCTCCCTCTCCAAATCCAGGGGAGTTCGTTGTCTTTCTTTCCCACTTCCAACGAGGCTTCGGCCTTCCTGTTTTTGATTTCTTCTTCGATTTTATTTCCACCTATCAATTGCAACCACATCATCTCCCTACCAATGCCATTACATCTCTCTCCTCTTTTTCCTTCAGCATAGAGGGGTACCTCGGCCTCTGGCCCTCCAAGGATATGTGGATCAAGTTCTTTGGTCTGCGGAAGAATGTTGTCCCGGATCCGCACCTTACTCCAGCTCAGAAACACTTGACCCAACACGGTGGAGCCTCCATATCTCCCCACAAGAACTCCACGTTTCCCCAGGTCACCGGGCACAAGTCTTGCAAAGGCTGGGCCCGGGCCTTCTTCTACGTCCGGAACACAACGGACGAGGACTTGATTCGGCTCCTTCCCTTCAAGCTCGGAGTCCCGGACACCTCTCTTTGGGAGAGAATTCCGAAGCGACCCACGGCTCTGGTGAATCTGGTTGACCGTTGGATCAAGGAGCTTCTCAAGGAGAAGCTGTAGGGGAGGATATTATGATCGCCTTCGTTCGCAGCCGGGTTTCCCCCTGTAGAAGCGCACCCACAAAATCTGCTATTTGAGCGGCCCCCTCGATCCCCACCGGACTTCTTATTTCAAGCTCAATAACTCGGCGGTGTTCCGCCGGGTCAAGGCCATGTTCAACGTGGAGAAGGAGTTCTCCGAGGCTTGGGAGTGGGGGATTGCGCCCTATACCCAGGACAACCCACCTCCAAAGGTAAATTTCTCTCTTGCTGTTTTTCCGGGTCTTCTTGGTATGTTAGACAACTTTTTTAACTTAACCATTGTTGCTTTGTTCTCAGCGATTCCTCCAGCAGCTGCTCGAGGATGGCCAGGAGCTAGCGAGCAAATGGGTACCGGATCGTGCTGAGCCGGACGAGGTGGAGCCTGATCCGGAGAGTTTTTTGCCCACTCCGGACACCATCAAACGCACCTCTAGTAAGGCCTCTTCTTTAAGGGATTGGTCGGATGATGATGACTCGGATGTTGAGGTTCTTGAGGTACTTGATCCGGTGCCCATCTCTTACGCATTCCTGGTTATGTTCAAATCTTCAGCTAACCTGGCCGGTCAAGTCTACGAGGTTCCCTCCCTTGCCACGGGTGGTCTGATCCCTGCTCCCTCCCAAAAGCGTGTGGCACCTCGGCCGCAGCTTCGGAGGCGCCACCGCCCAAGAAGAGGAATAAGAAGTCTAGGGTGAAAGCCTCAGCCAAGCCAGCGGCCAAGAGCATGGTCCGGAGGGCACCCAAACCTCGGGCATCTCCAACTTCGGATGAGTAAGTCATTCTACGTTTGCTTCTCTGTCTTTCCATTTTGGCCTTTGCCTTTGCCTTTTATTTGTTATTTCTTTCTCTTCTTGACTTTTTGCTCTTTTACTTTCCAGAGCTCCTAGGGCCATTCCCCAGAGCGGCTCCGACATTGCTTCTCCGATTCAGAGCAGTCCTTCCCCCCTGCGACGACGACGTTCGCCCGCTCATTCCTATTCAAGAGGATCAGCACCAGCAGCATCAGCCCCAGCACCAGCCTCGGTGCCAAAGCCAGCAACAATAGCAACAACCACAGCCAAGCCTCCCAAGAGAAAAACTCAATCTACTGCCTCCGGATCTATGGTGTCCATTGCGGACATCTTCCAGCCAGCTTCCCAGGCACCGTCCGGATCAGCAGCCTCGGATCTTCTCCAGCATCCTGCGTCATTCGACAAGCTCAAGAAAGCTACCGAGCCAGCCAAGGGCACCACTTCCGGGTCTCCCACTGCCAGATCAGAAGGTAGTAAGCAACTGGTCCTGCATACCAGTCCTGCTGCTGCTCAATCTACGAGGCGAGAGGGCCATACTAAAGGCTTGGTGGCGAGTCATTCTACCAGCGGTGAAAGCTACAGCCCATTGCTCCTCGAATACGTGAACAACTGGAACAATGCCGAATTTATTGATCTGAAAGATGATCTACCGAAGAAGTTCGGCCCAGCGGAGTTCAGCGCTCAGATGAACTCCGCCACCAAGGCTATCTCTTTGGCTGGTCGCATGATGGAGGTAACCCTTTTCTTCTGCTATGCTGCTTTACATGCATGGATGCTTATAGATATATCCCCTAGTCCCCGAGCCTCCGAGGGAGTAACTTTTTACTCGGTCGGATGCTCCTAGAGAATTTAGTTTACGTCCTTAGCAATTTCAAATAGTGATAAAGTTGGAGCCGGGTTAAATTCCACTGGTCCCGGATCCTGAATACTTCGGATATCCACACACCTAGAGCCGGGCTAAGTTCCACTTGGCCCGGATCTTGAATACTTCGAATATACACACACCTAGAGTTGGGTTAAGTTCCACTTGGCCCGGATCTTGAATACTTCGAATATCCACACACCTAGAGCCGGGTTAGGTTCCACTTGGCCCGGATCTTGAAGACTTCAAATATCCGCACACCTAGAGCTGAGTTAAGTTCCACTTGGCCTAGATTTTGAATACTTCGAATATCCACACACCTAGAGCCGGGTTAAGTTCCACTTGGCCCGGGTCTTGTAGACGTCGAATTGTTTTCACTTTGCCCATGAACTAACATTGTCTTGTTTTTTTAGATCACCACTAACCACCGAACTGCTGAGTTCCAGCGCATGTTGGACTCCTACAAAGATGTTCGCACCCATTATGGCAAGCTGTTAGAGGATCACCAGAGGAAGGGTAAATTTCTTTACTCAAGACTCTTCCTTTTTCACTCGCGTTCATTCGAGTTATCCATGATCCATATGAACTTGTTACTCGAACTATGCAGCCGAGGTTGAGTCTGAGAACATTATCATGCGAAAAAATCTAGCTGAAATCCAAGGTATTTTGTCTTGTTCTCACGATCATTGTGCCCTCTTTCCTTGACTCAGTAGATATTTATACTTCGGCTCTGCCGGATTAACCCACTGTTGCAGTTGCCCTTGAAGACAGCGTACCTATTCCTAATATGATGACATATTTTCTCGAACAAGCAGGAAAGCATCAAGCTGAATTGAAAAACAAGGATGACGAGATAGCTCGGATGCGCCTCCAGGACTCGGAGATTACTCGGCTGAATGCCGAAATCCAGAGGCTTAAAGACCTCCATAAATCCGAGCTAGATAAGGATGACTAGGAGTTTGCCGAGGAAAAGGAGCATCTGACCACTCAAATTTCCAAGGACAAGGACTTGTTGCAGGCAGCTGACGTAAAACTTATGTCGGTGACCTTGGAATATGAGAAACTCTAGGCCAACAACGCCAATGTTCATGTCGAGCTTCAGTGTCTCCTCTTCCAGATTGCCCATGAGTTCCTTTCCCCTGCTCAATTTCCCTCTCTCCGGATTTAGTGCTTTTACTCATTGTTTCCTCTATTTTGTTCTCAGGCAAGTTCCCAGAAGGTGATACTCTCGTTGCTGCTACTGTAACCCTGTCTCGCAAGCAACATGGTATTCCCACAGGTCCTGCTGCTGAATCAACCCCTTACGAGACAGAGGATCTGCTGGTGAGCCTCGTCGCTTGCATGGAGCTAGTGAAGAATTATGGCGCAGATATCATGCCGGCAGCAATGCGGATGCTCAACTCCCTCTGGCCCACTGAGCCCACTCCCAAAGGAAATGCGGCTCTTATAGCAAAATTGATGGAGTGTGAAACTCAGCTGCACTTGTGGCGAGAATCTGCTGCACGAGCCAGGGCTAACATAGCACTGCAGTTCATCCTCTCATGGTATGAAGTAATATACTTGGGGCTACTCACCCGCATGCGCAGCGGATCAAAGTGGTTCGATGATCCGGAGTGTGTTGCTCGTCGCAAAGCCTGCGCCAACAAGCTTATCCAGTACTCCTCCTGCCATGCTTGGAATGAGGGACCGAGCTACCTTGATGCATTTGATGATGATGGTGCTTCCGAGGGCGAGGAAGACGAGGGAAGCGAGGGCGAGGCCTCCGAACTTGGCGATGAAGCTGAAGATCCTGAAGATGGAGAGGCCAACCCCGAAGATGAGGCCGAGGCTAGCGCCCCGCCAACAAACTCCGAAGTACCTCCTCCGTCAGCCGATGATTTGGCTTCTGCCCCTGCTTCTTGAGCATAAAAACACTTAACCATATTTGTCAGATCCCCGGAATGTCGGGTGAAGATGTATTTAAGTACCGTAGTTCGGTTTCGCTACAATTATTGTTGTTTGCTACTAAGTTTTTAATGTCGGATTATCATGGGCGAAGTCCCCGAGTTTCCTTTTCTTGTTCCCCCAATTTTTGACTCGGCTCGCGTCCACCTTGATTCAGTTTTTCGACTTACAAGTCCAAGGTTCAAAAAATTGACTTAACAATACTTGAAACTTTGAGATTAGCTCAAAATAATCCGGCGGTAGACGAATAAAGTAAACACATGGTTAGTCCGAATAACAAATGTCAGCTCGCTTAGGTTCTTTCCCTTAGTCGTTTTTCATGTGCTTTGCAATTCCAAACTTGTTCTCTTGCTTGCCGTGAAGCCAATTCTTGTTGGACAGCAGCAAAGTCGAAGAGTTGGGTTTTTGGTGCTCACACATTACTATTTTGGCTAAGATATAAGAAACTTAACCCAGCCGACATATAAAAATATGAAAGCAAGAAGAACAATTATTATGGTAGTCCCCGAGTTTCTGCTTGGGGTGTTGAAGTTTGATTAATAACCTCATTGCCGACATACATACCGACATATGAGTAGCTCAGATACATTCACCTCTTTGTAAGGTGTAAAAAGGACGAAGTAGTGCTACATTCCATGGTCGCTTAGATTCCTCTCTGGACCTGTCCGCCTTGTTCTTTTCCTGTGGATGTGCACCAATAAGATAGTAGGAATCATTGTGCAAAGCTTTGCTTACAATGAAAGGTCCTTCCCATGGAGGGGATAACTTATGCATGCCAGCAGTGCGCTGCACCAACCGGAGTACCAAATCACCTTTCCGGAAAACTCGGGGGTTTACTTTCCGGCTATGGTAGCATTGGAGATTTTGCTAATATAAGGAGGATCTAGACAAGGCCAGTTCTCTCGCTTCTTCCAGCTGATCAACATCATTTTGCCGGCCTTCGCACACTTTGGCTTATGTGTATTGGGTGACCCTTGGCGAATCATGCTCTATGTCGACTGGTAGTACAGCTTCTGCCCCATATACCAGAAAAATGGCGTATAGCCTGTTGATCGATTTGGAGTTGTTCTTAAACTCCACAGTACCACTGGTATTTTTCTATCCAGCACCCAGCTGATCTTTGCAGCGACTCTATGAGCCGGGGTTTTATCCTGGACAACACTAGTCCGTTGGATCTTTCCACTTGCCCGTTCAATGTGGGGTGGGCCATGAAAGCTACATCTAGCCGGATTTTCTTCTCTCGGCAGAACCTCGCAAATGCTCCTTCAGCAAAATTTGTGCCATTATTAGTTATGATACTATGTGGGTAGCCATATCTCAAGATTATATCCTTGAGGAACTTTACTGTTGTTTCCCTGTCACATTTCCTGATTGGCTTCACTTCAATCCACTTGGTAAATTTTTCCACCATAACTAGGATATGGGTCATTCCTCCTTTAGCCGGCTTAAATGGTCCTACCATGTCTAGGCACCATACATCAAATGCCCAAGTGATTGGGATGGTCTTCAGTTCCGACATTGGTATCTGGGTTTTGGTGGCATACCTCTGACACCCATTACATTTCCTCACCAGATCCTCTGCTTGTTCCAAAGCACTTGGCCAATAAAATCCATGCCGGAAAGATTTTGCCACTAATGCTCTCAAAGATGCATGGTGGCAACATTCTCCTTGGTGGATATCCCGGAGTATATCCAGCCCTTCTTCCGGATCAACGCATCATTGCAACACAGCGGTTACACTTATTTTGTATAGTTCGGCATTGATAATGGTATAGGCCTTTGCCCTTCTATGGATTTTCCTTGAGAGTACCTCATCATCCGGCAAGATTCCCTCTTTCAGGAAATCAAATATTAGCTTGGCCCAAGCGGGTATGGCTCGGATAGGAAACATTTCCTCATCGATTTCCATCGCCTCTACCGATATAACTCCTGTCAGGTTTGGCTGAACAGTCCCCGGGTTTGCTGAGGCAGTCACCGGGTTTGCCGAAGCAGTCCCCGGGTTTACCGAAGTGCTCCCCCAGTCTATTTCCATCGGTGTAGCTTCTGACCCAGAGAGAGCCGGGATATAAATTGACTCGGACTCCGGTGATGGGGTAATAGATGGTTTTCTCAAGTGCTCCAAAGAAACATTTGGCGGGATTGGTTGCTGGGATGAGCCCAATTTGGACAGTGTATCAGCCGCTTCATTTTCAATCCGCGGTATGTGCTGGAATTCACATCCCTCGAAAAATCCGCTTATCTTCTGAACATGGAAACTGTAAAGTGCCATGTTGGCATCCAAGGCATCCCAATTGCCAGAAACTTGCTGCACCACCAAATCTGGGTCCCCAAAGCACTGTATCTGACGTATTCCTACTTCTTTTGCCACTTTGAGCCCATGCAAAAGTGCTTCATATTCAGCAACATTATTCGAGGCGCTAAAATGGATTTGAAGGACATACTTCAACTAATCTTTCTTGGGCGAGGTAAGTACTACTCCGGCACCTAGTCCTTCTTTCAGTTTTGACCCATCAAAATGCATTCGCCAATAGTTGGAGTCCGGCAAAGGTGGTTCGTATTGCATCTCGGCCTAATCCACGAAAAAATCTGCCACGGCCTACGATTTGATCGCATCTCTTCTATAGAACTGTGGTGCATATGGGGCCAGATCAATGGCCCATTTTGCTGTTCGGCCACTAGCATCTTTGTTACTCATAATCTCCGATATGGGTGCCTCACATATCACTTTGATGGGGTGTTCCTCAAAGTAGTGTTTGACTTTCTTGGCCGACATATACATGCCATACGCCACCTTTTGATAGTGAGGGTAGTTTTGTTTTGAAGCCGATAACACTTCGCTCAAGTAATACGCCGGACTTTGCACCGACTTTCCTTCTTCTTCGTGCTCCACAACAATTACCGCACTTACGACTCGGTTGGTCGCGGCTACATAGAGCAACATTGGCTCCTTGGGTAGTGGTGCGGCTAGGATTGGTGCGGTAGACATCATCTTTTTTAATTCTCGAAATGCGCTATCTGCTTGTGATGTCCATGTAAATTTCTTTGCCTTTTTCATTAACTGGTAGAGGGGCAAGGCCTTCTCTCCCAGCCGACATACGAACCGGCTTAACAAGGCCAGGCAACCAGTGAACTTCTGCACATCGTTAAGGCATTTTGGCAGTTCCATTCTCTCTATGGCCTAGATTTTTGTCGGGTTAGCTTCAATACCTCGGCTAGACACCAGAAAACCGAGTAACTTCCCTGCAGGCACACCAAAAGTGCATTTCTCTGGGTTAAGCTTCATCTGGAACCGTCTTAAGTTCGCGAATTTCTACCGGATATCATCAAGGAGCGTATTGCTTTCCTTAGTTTTTATCACCACATCATCCACATACACTTGTACATTCTGACCTATTTGGTCATGTAAGCATTTTTGCATGTATCACTGGTACGTTGCTCCTGCATTACGTAACCCAAACGGCATAGTGCGATAGCAATAATCCTCGTACGGGGTGATAAACGTAGTCTTTATTTGATCATCCGGATTCAGGGGTATCTGGTGGAAACCAGAATATGCATCTACGAATGACAATAATTCATACCCCGCAGTTGAATCTATGACCTGATCTATCCTTGGCAATGGAAATGGATCCTTTGGACACGCCTTATTCAGGTTCGTGTAATCAATGCACATACGCCATACCACTACCACATTCGGATCATCCTTCTTTTTCTCCACCAGCACCGGATTAGAGAGCCAATCCGGGTAAAGTACTTCCATGATAAATCCGGCCGCCAAGAGCCTAGCTATCTCATCTCCAATGACATTTCTCCTATCCTCGGTGAAGCGGCGGAGAGGTTGCTTCACCGGCTTTGCCCCGGGTCTCACATTCAAAGAGTGCTCGGCCAACTCCATCGGCACACCTTGCAGATCCTGTGTGGACCAAGCAAAGATATCTCGATTCTCACGGAGGAAGTTGACGAGCTTGCTTTCCTATTTGTCGTCTAACCCGGCACCAATGGTTATAGTACGCTCTAGGAACTGATCATCAATTGGCACTTTCTTAGTGTCCTTGGTCGCTTAAAATGACACACTACCATGCGGGTTAGTTAGGGCCGACATATGTTGCTGCGCGGATTGAGCCAGCATAGCCACTTCCATTATTTTCCTCTTCTCTTGAGCAATCACAAGTGACTGGGCCAGATTAGACCCGACGGACGCACATTCAATAGAGCGCCTGAAGTCCCCGGCTATGGTTATCACTCCCCTTGGTCCGGGCAGTTTCATATTTAAGTAACTGATGTGAGTACTTACCATGAACTTGTTCAGCGCAGACCTTCCGAGTAACGCGTGATAGGCGCTTTCCAAGTTTACTACCTCGAACTCCAAGTTTTCAGTCCGGCAATTGTCCCTTGTTCCAAATAGCACGTCAACCCAGACCTTACCAATTGGTTCACAAGAGATGCCAGGCACAATACCATGAAAGGTGGTCCTTGTAGCTTGGAGCATATTCTCTGATATCCCCAACTTGTGCATGGTATCCTTGTACATGATGTTAATGCTACTCCCATTATCTATCAGTACCTTGGAAAACTTCACGTTGAGATTCGGCCCGATGAATGTCGGATCCAGGACCAGCACGTAGGTCCCTGGACTAGGCATGATCTTCGGGTGATCTTTGATACTCCATGTAATTTCCTGATCCGACCAAGGCATTTACCTCACCACCGCTGGCATTACCGCATTTACCTCCATATGTCGGTGCTGCAAGCTTTTCCGGTCAGTTTCTTCCATGGTAAATACATAGTAGCTTTGGTGATGCTCCATGTACTCGTTTCACCTCTCATTTGCATGGTAACCTTGGTCTTGCTGCTGGTTATTATGCACTTGACGCACAACATCCCTCCTTTCCTGATTTTCATATCTCGATGGAGGTGGAGGCAACATCAGTTGTTGTCCATTCCACCCTGTTAGTAATGGCTGCCGAGGTGCTTCGTTCCGAGGTGCCTGAGCATTCCCTGAACTGCACTGTTCTAGCTTCCTCATCCACTCACACTACCGGGTCATATGATTCGTCGGGCTATTCGGACTTGGCATATGAAATTTGCAAGGTTGATCCAACATAGACTTGAACGTATATCTCGGACAATCTTTTTGCTCCTGCCACTGCTTTTTCTGCTCTAGGGTCCAGGGCTTCTTGCCTTCACCCTTTTGCTCCATTGTTGGCCTCTAGTTTTCTGGCATTGGCTGGCTCCAGCACTGGGCTGATCTCGCTCTACCGCTGCCACTTGTTGTGAGTTATATCTGTAATCCGGACGCTCGTCCCTTCTTTTTCCTCAGAAATCATTTCTTCTTGATGACCTAGAGCAATCTCGATTGTAATATTCTTCATTCGCCTTGCTTGACATTAGCCGGGGTTGAGTTGGGTCTCCCAAAGCATATGAATCCGCGATCCGGATCGTCTCAGCCAAAGTGGTTGGCATATCTCATTGTAACCTTTGCCACAACATACTTCCATATCTACAACCCTGGGCAAACCATGCAATTGCTTGTGATTCAATCACCCCCTCACATGAGTTACGCACATCGCACCACCGAGTCAGGAAATCTCGGTTAGGCTCATTCGGCCTCTGCCAACATAGAGCCAAAGTCTGTGGCCTATTGAGCCTTCTCTAGGTGCTTAAGAAGTTGCTGACGAACAACTCCTCAAAATCCAACCAATAGTTGACACTTCCTGGTGGCAAATTGTTTAGCCACACTCTCGCAGGTCCTTCCAACATCTAGGGCACATACCTCACTGCCCATCTCAAATTTCCTGTTGCGATCTTGACTGCTGTTGCGTAATCAGTGAGCCAATCCTTAGGTTTGGTGCTTCCGTCATAGGTCTTTGTTCCTCTCGCCAACTGGAAATTCGGCACAGGCGGCTCTCTCATGATCCGGGGCCCAAAACACACCGGGCCTGGAGGTCCCTGTACTTCGATCATCTCCGACCTATAAATTCGGTCAAGCTTCAGCCTCGCATCATCTGGTTGCAAGTTTCTGCTTCCTAGCCTTGAGCCAATCACATGGTGCTCCGGTCTTGGGTATCCATCGTTGACCATCGCCGAATAACCATCATTGTATCTTCCTTGATCCGGATGAGCATTCTATTGTTGTATCGCTTGGCCAACACTTCTCTCCTGTTGAGGTGCATATTGCCGCTGTTGCTACCGAGGTGCATCTTGTCCTGCCCCCGCCGGATCATGCTGTCCGGCATTGCTGTTGACAATGTTCCTTTGACTGGCATTGCCTTGGTCACGGTTACCTCGGCTGGTACTATGGCGATCCTCATCAACTTGCACTGCTTTACCTTTCCTAGCTCTCACCGGTTCATAGAGGACCATCTGTTTGTCTCTTCTCCTAGAGTTTACCACTTCTTCTCTCCTGGGATTATGACCCGGAGATGACGCGGCTTCGCCGGACTTGGCCGGGTTATTTCTAGTCGAATGAACTATGTGTGACGCTCCTGGTGGTGCCGGGTTTTCCTTGTTGATTTCTTCGTTTTGCTGGCAAGCGACCCTCAGCAAGTGGTTCACCCTCTCATGTTGCCTTTCCTGGGCCTCTCCGGTTAAACCCTCTAAATCGGATGCAGCTGCATTTGCCGCCCTGGGGTTTTCCGCCGGGGTACTGTACCTTTCCAACCCTCCTATTATGATTGTGGCTGTCTGACCCAGCCTAGGCTCGTACTCCTTATCAATATCAGTAATTAGGTTTCTACCTCGGATTTTCACCCCATCTATGCGGTTTGCCTTTGCATATTCCCTCAAAGTGATGTTTAAGGACTGCTGTAACTCTGCTACCTTCTTCGCGCCAACTAACATTTTCTACCTAGTTTCCTCCAACTCAGCTTGCGCCTGAGCTGGGTCTACCACAGGAGCTATTGGCGTCGCTAGGCTATCTATTGCTTGCTGGAGTACATTCTCTGGCCTCTCTAGTGGAGGAAACCTAGATCTTGCCTATTTTGGCGTGACTTCCGGGTATGGCACCGGGTCCTTGCTTGCTCCCGCGTCTGGTGCGGCCATCATGACCTCAACACTGCTAGCGGCGCGAGTGATACGCACACCACGAGCCGCACTGAGAGGCGGTTTGCCTCCCTTGACGACGTGCCGTGGATGAACACTGGACTCATCCACGCTGACATAGATCTTGTGTGTTCCAAGCTTGATGAAGAGGCCGTTGCGCGGAGGGGGACGCCTGCCGAAGCTCTCGGCGTTGTTGCTGACGTAGTCCAGCGCTCCAAAGCGCTAAACTGGGCCAGAGACGACGCGCTCGATGGTGCTGGAGATGCTTCCTGTCCAGATTTTCACCCCTGCTAGCACCGCTAGCCCCACGGTGGGCGCCAACTGTCATGGTGGTGGCACGGCAGATGCCATGGATAGGCTAAAGATGGGGCCAATGAGCACTAGGGGAATCCAGGGAGGGATAGCGTGGTGATTCCACGCACAAGTGTTGTTGTATTTACTCTATCACGGGTGGTTACAAGTGCTCCTTGAGCTGTTCGTGAGAAGGAGACTAGGTCTCTTACTCCTCACAACTTAGCTCTAGAGTTCTATCTTAGAAAGAGAAAATGATCCATCCCCTTCTATGGAGGCCATGATGCTCCTTATATAGGGGAGCCCGGGTTACAAGGTTAGGGCACACGTGGCAGCATATTCCTCGAATATGCCCCTAGGTTAAAGCTAGATGCTTCTTTATTCACATTAACGGTTCGTCCGGGCTATGGACGTAACCCACTGTGTAATCCATGTCTTTAAGTGTCATCGAATGCGGGCTACGTCAGCCTACACTGCCCACGTCATCTTGGTCGCCCCTGTCCCGCTGGTTCTTCCCTCTACTTTGCTTCGCTCATGCTACAGCTAGCAAAGGCCACCTTTTGACCAGCGGGAGATTCCTTCCTTCTCTTGGAAGCCAAGTGGTAGTCCGGCTAGCACATAGCTAACCCGGCTACGAGGGTACCTGCGTAATAGATAGACAAACATGGTCGACATATATTTTATGTCGGCCGGGCTAATGCTAGGGTGTTGCCCCACAGGCCAGGTTACTCCGTAAGTCGGCCTGCCTTGAGGTGACCCGGCCTACTCTTGCTTTGACCGTGCCGTACCTCAGCTAACTCGGCCTATATACCCCGGCGTGACCATACCCGGGGGCATCCCCCCAACATAATGACTTTGATCGTAATGTTATTCTCCGGGTGAATGTTCATCGCATCATTTCACAAATGTTGTGACCTCGTTATTAACAACATCCAATGTCCATGATCAGGAAACCTTGATCATCTTGTTAATCAACGAGCTAGTCTATAAGAGAGGCATAACTAGGAACCTTTTATTTGTTTATTAAACACACATGTATTGACATTTCCAATCAATACAATTATAGCATCCAAAATAAACATCTATCATATACAAGTAATACATAATAACAACTTTATCATTGCCTCTCAGGGCATATTTCCTTCAGCCTCCCACTTGCACTACAGACAATAATCTAGTTTACAAAGTGATAAATCTAACACCCATGGAGTTCTGGTGTTGATCATGTTTTGCCCTAGGGAGAACTTTAGTCAACGGATCTGCTACATTTAGGTCCGTGTGTACTTTACAAATCTTTATATCTCCATCCTTGACATGCTCGCGGATGGAGTGAAACCTGCGCTTAATATGCTTGGAATTCTTGTGAGACCTTGGTTCCTTGGCGTTGTCTATGGCTCCATTGTTGTCACAATAGATCACCATTGGGTCCAATGCACTAGGAACCACACCTAGTTCCGTTATGAACTCCTTCATCCAAACCACTTCCTGCACCGCTTCTGAAGCAGCAACATATTTTGCCTCCGTTGTTGATCCAGCCACCATAGGTAGTTTGGAACTCCTCCAACTAACTGTTGCTCCATTCAAGAGAATTACATATCCAGATTGAGACTTAGAGTCATCTGGATCGGTGTCAAATCTAGCATCGACATAACACTTAGCGACCAGCTCTTCTTCACCTTCGTATACAAGAAACATATCATTAGTTCTTCTTAAGTACTTAAGGATATTCTTGACCACTATCCAGTGTTCCCAACCTGGATCAGATTGGTACCTACTAGTAAAACTAATAGCATGTGCCACATCCGGTCTTGTACATAGCATGGCGTACATTATAGAGCCTATGTCTGAGGCATAGGGGATCTTATCCATTATCTCTCTTTCTTCCGCCGTAGCCAGACTTTGAGTCTTACTCAATGTCTTTCCTTGCAACATAGGTAAGAACCCCTTCTTACTTCCGTCCATATTAAACTTCTTTAATATCTTATCAAGGTATGTACTTTGCGATAGCCCAATTAGGCGCCTTGATCTATATCTATAGATTTTAATGCCTAATATACATGAAGCTTCACCAAGGTCCTTCATCAAAAATTTGCTGTTTAGATAACTTTTAGCACTTTTTAAAAGATCTATATCATTTCCAAGCAATAATATGTCATCCAAATATAATATCAGAAATGCCACATTGCTCCCACTCACTTTCTTGTAAATACAAGCCTCTCCATAAGTTTGGACAAATCCAAACTCTTTGATCACCTCATCAAAGCAGAGATTCCAACTCCGAGATGCTTGCTTCAGTCCATAGATGGATCGCTGAAGCTTGCATACCTTATCAGCATCCTTAGGATCGACAAAAACCCTTAGGTTGTATCATATACAACTCTTCTTCAATATTACCATTGAGGAACATAGTTTTGACATCCATCTGCCATATTTCATAATCGAAATATGCAGCAATTGCTAACATAATCCTAAACGACTTTCGCATTGCTACGGGAGAGAATGTCTCATCGTAGTCAACTCCTTGAATTTGTTGAAACCCTTTTGCAACAAGTCGAGATTTATAGATGGTCACATTACCATCATCATCAGTTTTTCTTTTGAAAATCCATTTATTCTCAACGGCCTTTCGATCGTGAGGTAAGTCCACCAAGGTCCAAACCTGGTTTTCGTACATGGATTCCATCACGGATTTCATGGCTTCTAGCCATTTGTTGGATCCAGGTTCATCATCGCTTCTTCATATGTCACAGGGTCATCTATTTCATTAATCATGAAATTTATAACAGGATTCCCGTACAGTTCAGGAGATGCACGTGTCCTGTTTGACATGCGAGGTTCAGTAGTGTCCTCTTTCGGGGTTTCAAGATCATTATCATTAGCTCTCTATTCATCAGGTGAATTCAACTCCAAAACAATTTTCGGTGCTGCGCCACTCGCCATTTAATGAAGAGAAGGTTCAATAACCTCTTTGAGTTCTACCATCCGACTACTCACACCTTTCGCGAGAAACTCCTTCTTAAGAAAGGATCCATTCTTGGCAAAAAAACCTTGCCCTCGGATCTGTGATAGAAGGTATACCCAATCGTTTCTTTAGGGTATCCTATGAAGACGCATGTTTCTGCTTTGCGTTCGAGTTTATCCGGCTGAAGTTTCTTCATATAAACATCGCATCCCCAAACTTTAAGAAATGACAACTTAGGTTTGTTTCCAAACCATAATTCAAATGGTGTTGTTTCAACGGATTTAGATGGTGCCTGATTTAAAGTGAATGCAGCGGTTTCTAGTGCATAACCCCAAAATGATAGTGGCAAGTCAGTCAGAGACATCATAGATCAAACCATATCCAATAAAGTACGATTACAACGTTCTGACACACCATTACGTTGTGGTGTTCCGGCAGGCGTGAGTTGTGAAACTATTCCATAGTCATTCATATGTGCGCTAAACTCGTAACTAAGATACTCTCCTCCACGGTCGAACCGCAGAAATTTGATCTTTTTGTTATGATGATTTTCCACTTCATTCTGAAATTCTTTGAACTTTTCAAAGGTTTCAAACTTATGTTTCATCAAATAGATACACCCGTATCTACTCAAATCATCTGTGAAAGTAACAAAATAACGATATCCACCTCACGCCGACACACTCAATGGTCCACGTACATCAGTATGTATGATTTCAAATAAATCTGTCGCCCGTTCCATTGAACCAGAAAACGGTGTTCTAGGCATCTTGCCCATAAGGCATGGCTCACATGTATCAAATGATTCAAAATCAAGTGATTCCATAAGTCCATCAGAATGGAGTTTCTTCATGCGTTTAACGCTAATATGACCTAGACGGAAGTGCCACGTATATGCAGATATATCATTATCAAGTTTAATCCTTTTAGCATCAACATTATGAATATGCGTAATACTACTATCGAGATCCAACAGAAATAAACCATTCATCACAGGTGCATGACCATAAAAGATATCATTCATATAAATCGAACAACCATTGTTTTCTGATTTAAAGGAATAACCACTTCGCATCAAACACGATCTGGATACAATGTTCATGCTCAGTGTAGACACCAAATAACAATTATTTAGATTTATCACTAATCTCGACGGCATATGGAGAGGCAGCGTTCTGACAGCGATACATCAACTCTTGATCCATTGTCGACACGCATCGTGACCTCATCCCTTGCTAGCTGTCGCTTGTTCCGTAGCCCCTGAATCGAGTTACATATATTAGCAACTGATCCCGTATCAAATACCCAGGTGCTACTTGATACATTGCAAATGTATCTATAATTTTTGATGTTCCATGCTTGGTTTTATCCACTTTCTTGTGTTTTGTCCACACTTTGGAGTACTTTTCATATGATTTCTTGGACTAACCTATTAACAAGAGCCATAGTGCCAGCTGTCTGTTTTCTGCTGTTTTTGGTTCTAGGCAAGTCAGAAAATGAATATTCTTGGAATTGGATGGGACAAAAGCCAAAGTGCCTATTTTTCCTGAAGTCATCAGATGCCAGAATACGAGACGGAGAAGGGCTGGGGGCTGGCCACACCACCTGGCGTGGCGTGCCTGGCCTGTGCTGGGGTGGTCAGGCGACCCGACCCCCTCGGCCTCTCCTTCCGCCTATAAGATGCCCTCGGGACGAAAACCCTAAGTACCCGATCAAAAATCCATGAAAGAGACTGTAGTCGGCATCATCTCCATCCCTAGATCGGGAGGGATCTGAAGCTCTTCCCGGCACCCTGCCAGAGAGGGGAATTCACCCTGGAGGCCTTCTTCATCACCATGCAAGCCTCCGGTGTGATGCGTGAGTAGTTCATCCTTGGACTACGGATCCATGTAGTAGCTAGATGCCTGGTTCTCCTCCTTTGTGCTTTCGTGTCTAGATCTTGTGAGCTCCGTTCATGATCAAGATCATCTATTTGTAATTCTGCATGTTGTGTTTATGGGATCCGGATATTGAGATGCTATTTCAGATTGATTATTGATTCTATCATGTCTTTGTTATTTGTGATCTTGCATGCTTTCCATTGTTAGTAGCTATCTTGGCCAAGTAGATGCTAGCAACTCCAAGAGTTAGTATTTATGCTCGATAGTGGGTTCATGCCTCCGTAATCTGGGAAGTGACATAAATCTCTAAGGTACTAGATGTGTTGTTGCTACTAGGAGAAAACAACAATCCTTTATTCATAGAACAATCGTATTGTTTACTTTACACGCGATTAAGAAGCAATAACTGTTGCTTGCAACTTAATACTGGAGGGGGTTCGAATGATAACCTGAAGGTGGATTATTAGTCATAGATGCAGTTGGATGGCGGTCTATGTATAATGTTGTAATGCCCAATCAAGTTCCAAAGGAGTCAAGATGATTAGTATATACATGTATTGCTTTCTCGATGTTTGTCAATTGCCCCGCTGTAATTTGTTCACCCAGCATGTTATCTATCTTAAGGAGAGCCACCTCTAGTGAACTATGGATCCCGGTCCTTTCTTTTACATACAATCTATAAACTATTTACTGCTTTGTGTTTAGTTTCTGCAAACTATTACTTCCTTCCATTCGATACGTTTAATCCTTTGTTTTTAGCAAAACCGGTGAGATTGACAACCTCATCGCAAGTTGGGGACAGAGTTCTGTGGTTGTGTTGTGCAGGTCTCCACGTTCTTTCTTGGCACCGTAGTGCCTGCCAACGTTTAGCTAGCTACACCTTTGGGGTGTTTCCTTGCTCCTACTGTATTGATAACCTTGGTTTCGTACTAAGGGAAAACTTGCTGCTGTGCTCATCATACCTTCCTCTTGGGGTTCCCCAACGAGCTCGATATATTTTGGGCCATCACTACTGCGAGTACTAGTCAAGTACACATCAATAACATGTATATCACATATACCTTTGTTTATCTTTCCGGCCTTCTTGTCCGCCAAATACTTGGGGCAGTTGCGCTTCCAATGGCCAGTCCCCTTGTAACGGTAGCACTCGGTATCAAACTTAGGGCCAGCTCGAGAATTCTTTTCAGGTGCGGCAATAGATTTGCCGCCCTTCTTTCCCTTCTATTTTCCCTTCTTGTCTTTCTTGAAACCGGTGGTATTATTGATCGTCAACACTTGATGTTCTTTTCTGATCTCCACTTCTGCAGTTTTAAGCATTGATAGAAGCTCGGGAAGAGACTTCTCCATGCCTTGCATATTATAGTTCATCACAAAGCTCTTGTAGCTAGGTGGCAGAGATTGGAGAACATGATCTATTCCTAAGTCAATGGGAATCGTTATTCCCAAGGACACAAGCTTATCGGCGTACCCAGACATTTTGAGTATGTTCTCACTAATGGAGTTATTCTCTTCCATCATGCAGCTAAAGAACTTTTCAGAAGCATTATAACTCTCTACGGTAGCATGGGTATCGAAAATCATTTTCAATTCTCCCATGGTATCAAAGGCATTGCCATTTTCGAAACGCTTTCAAAGTTCTAGCTCTATCCCATATAGTATGCCACAATGAACTAAGTTGTGGTCCCCCTGACGAGTCAAATAGACATTATTTTCCTCTTCAGGGGCATCAGGAGCTGGTGGGGGGCCTAGGGGCGCTTCTAGCACATATTGCTTTTGTGCAACATAGAGGAGAATCCTCAAATTCATGGCCTAGTTGGTAAAGTTGCTACCATTTGCCGCAAGTTTCTCTTTCTCCATGAACACATTGAAATTAAAAGCAGGTGGTGCCATCTACAACATAATTTGTAAAGTTTATTTAGACTAAGTTTACGATAGATTGAGTTCAACTAATCCAAATTACGAATGAACTCCCACTCAAAAAACGACATCCCTCGTGTCATTTTGGTGATTACATGAACCAAATCCACTACACCAAGTCCGATCATCACGTGAGTCGGTGTAGCTTCAAAGGTGAGCATCTATATGGGCATCATATCAACTATATGACTCATGCTTAACCTTTCGGTCCGTGTTCCGAGGCCATGTCTGTACATGCTAGGCTCGCCAAGTAAGAACCTTAGTACTCGCGTGTGTAAAATTGTCTTACACTATTGTATGAAAGCGTAGAGTTGAGTACACCCGATCATCATGTGATGTCTCGAAACATGATCCATAGAACGGTGCATACTTAAGGAAGAACACATTTTTATCTTCATATTTAAATGAGGGATCATCTTATAATGCTACTAAAACTCCAAACAAGCAATATAAGGTGCAAACATGATATGTGTAGAGTGAAATGACATGGTTTTTGCACTTGATCACTATCATGTGCATCGTGGTATGATCTTTATCATTCCTTTGTGTCTAAGGCCAAGGTCTATGGAACTTACACGTTAGGTGTGTTGTAACAGTATCAACTATACATCAACTTACAACATTACCATATCATGACACTAGCCCAGCAATGATCTAAACTAGACGCTTCTAATTTATCAACTGCAAGTTTTATGTGGCTTAGGGCTTTCGAAGATAAAACCGGTCTTACCTACAAACATGGAACCACAACGATGATAACCAAATTATTAGCAACTCGTTGTAAATTAGATATTGACTATAGTAGGAGAGACAGATACCCGCTAGCCACTTATGCAAAACTAGTTGCATGTCAAGAGTGGAACAGGTCTCATGTGCAAGGACATGTAAAGTTAGTCCGGGCCGCTTCATCCCACTATGCCACCAATATACAAAATGCATATAAGATGTAATAACATGATCATCATCGCCCACATACTCATATGTGTACTACCCGTGCAAACTATCTACGCATAGATCAGGCTCTGATACCACTGTTGGGTTCACAGCATAGAAAACAAAAAATTCCTACGATGAGAACTATTGTAAGCCAAGATCTATCTACTAGATACAAGCAACAGGTGGATATACATCCAAAGAGAACATACCCTCGAATACCGACAAAGTGTAACGAGATTGAACTCATGGATGATGTAGACGAACGCTTGCCGATCTCAAGATCGTGTGGAAGTCCTAGCGCCGCAAATCAGCAGCGCGTCCGTCCTCGCACACACGTTCAGGCCACCAGACAACCTCCACCTCCTCGCTCCAGAGAAGCAGCGGAAGAAGCAACTCCTTCTAGACGAAATGCCACCGGGAACATGTATCTCGCTAATCCGAGACCATGGGGAATAATTCTAGAGGGGGAGAGAGATCCTTCACGAGGATGTGTGAGTGAGAAGGAGTGAGAGGGGGGCTTTATATAGGAGAGGGGGCAGCCCCTCCCCATGGCCGACGCACCATGGGGGGTTCCCCCACCTCTTCCTCATTCATGTGGAGGGAGCTCCACACACATAAATTGCCCCTCCATTTTCTCCACTCAAAAATTCCACTCATATGTATTAAATTTTCACCAAATTTAATACAACTCTCATTTAATAAAACTCTTTTATTTATTTTATTCAGAATTTTGTTAATTACTTTAATTAACAAGCATTCACATAAAACCCCTACAATATTTCAATATTGAAATGGATCGTATGGGCACCTAGAGGGGGGTGAATAAGTGCTACACCAATTTTTAATTCTTTATCAATTTTAGGCTTAGCACAAAGGGTAAATTCTCTAGATAAACTATTAGGTGGAATTTCCCTATATGCAACCCTATCTACTAGCGAGTAAAGAGCGAGTGGAAGAGGAACGAGTAAACCGAAGTGAAGCACGCAAAGACACAGGATTTGTTTGACCACAGTTCCTTCCTTGTTAAGGGAAGTACGTCTGCGTTGGAGGGGTGGGCGGTACTAAGACCACCACGCCACAAAAGGCCTCACCCTGTTCTCCGATGGATCTCGCCACAAAAGGCATAGGGGGCCTTGTGCACCGAGTCGATGTGGCACTCCTCAGCAGGAAGCAGGTGACGAATGAGCATCATAATGTACGGCGCATAGGGAATGGACAAACGGTTGAACATAGCATCATAGAGCTCATGGTAAATGAAGTCCATGACATCCAGCCTGTACTGCACTGACTCGTCCTCGCAGGAGGCAACCTCATGAGAAAATTGAAGTAGCTGAACAAGGTGACCATGGATGTTGTCATTGTTGCCCCCACTTGGTGTAATGGAGTCACGGAAGAGACCCACTAATGCAGCATAGATGGGATCAAGGCTAGCCACAGTACCCACAATGCCATTGTCCACAGTGCAAGGGGAGAGAGCTGCATCCTTGTTGGGCTTCAGCTGAGTGATGATGCGGTGGCCACTGGCTCTATCCTGGATGCGGAAGGAGTACCCCAGAACCTCAGCAAACACGTGAAAATCAGCAGTCATAGGCCTGTCATGAGTCATCCACTTCATAGTGCGACGCTCATCCCCACAAATCACCAAAGTGGAGAAGAACTGCTTCACCACCTCAGAGTCAAAGGAGCACTGGAGAGACATGAGATGGTGCAGCCCCATCCTCTCAGCCACATACATCGCATCCACAAGATGCGCCTTCTCCAAAGCATCAGCAAGTACTAGTGGGTGCATAGGCCTAATGTTCATCCTGGCATAAATGTCTTCATAGATCCCCTTTTGTTCTGCACACCAAAAACGAGTATCCCCCAGCTCATCATCACGAGGCAGCTCAGCAAAAAGGTCACGGTGACGGATGGCGAAATAGGAGACATCCAAAGCCCTGTAGTTGATCTTGGGCTCCTTGTCCTTCCTCTTGGACACCCCCTTCCTAGTCCTCTTTGCATGTTCAGCTATGCGCTTCTCTTCGTTCTTCCTTCTCCTCAACTCAACTTCGTCCACTAAGTTACCCTGTCCGTTGTCCCGAAAGTATTTGGCGCGAGGACGACGCTTGTAGGTCTTGGGAACACCCGAACCACCTGTGAGGAGAATAAGGGCGATAGTAAGGGGATAAGCATACACACAAGTCCAGGAGAGAGCATGGAAAAAGTAGTCAAAAAGTTCATAGGACAAAACTACTCAATGCATATTCCATAGTGAAACTGAACCAGAATCGAATCTGTCAGGCCGGATTATCCGGCCTGGCCAGGGGCGGATAATCCGGCCCTGGCAGAAATTTTCGATTTCACCTAGATTGAATGCAAAAAAAAAGTAGATCGGGCCTAGAAACTGCAAGACTACGATTTCTATGCGAAAACACATCCTTCTAGACAACGTTCCACCCAACAAGTTACACATCTAGCCAAAGATGGGGAGAGAGGGAGTTACCCTCACTCATTGGAGGAAGAACGCGGAGGAGAAGGTACCCGGAGGCGCGGAGAAGAAGATCCGGGGAGGCCCTGAAAATCTGGTGGCCGGAGAGGCTCCAGGGAGGGTGAGGGGCGGCAGGCGGCGGTTGAAGAGTAGGAGAGGGCTGGGGAGAAGTGCTGCTCATTATGAGCCCTTCCCCCCGAGCCATGCCCTTTAAGATGAAATCCGCCAGGGCCGGATTATCCGGCCTACACTTGGGCCGGATTATCCGGCCTAAAATCTGGGATTCTATTAAACATAGAACCAGGCCCGTGCGTCCCCAAACAACACCCCCACAAGGTGTACAAGGGACTTGTGTGCTAGATAGATGGCTTAGGGGTAGGGAAAGGCTTAGGATTAAGAGAGCCAAACTGAGATGGTACTAGACACTCAAAGTTGTGTACAATCTTGTTCAGCACACAAGGACAAAGCATATTGAGATTCGGAATCATTTTATTCGAGACCATGTTGCTCATGTTTTCCTATGTATTGTAGTTGCTCTAACTACTTTGGACCCAATAAGTTTGGGGACCATATTGTACTTCAATTTTGTTTTAGGTACCTTCGAGGTGCATTGGATGCTTGTCTCTTTCATAAGGAATAAGTGATGACTCAATGATAATTAGAGACAAGCAAGGATGATCAAGAAACTCATATCTACTTCATCACAACAATGATATCTCGGTAACAAGTATCTCTTACTCATGCGTACATATCGTCTTCCAACCTATGGTAGGTTGCATATTGGCATGATTTTTTTGTATTTGTAGTTGTTGTGGTTCTTTCTTTGGCCTTAAAGAACGCTCTCTATTGCATATGTGAGTAAGTTGAGACGAGTGCATATAATTGGGACTATACAAAATCATGCTCATGATTCACCAATCCCAAATATGTCAATCTAGCAATTATATTTCCTATTGTTTCCTCAAAGTACTCTCATGTGCAATATTGATGAATTTGCAAAGTTGATTCTTTCTTTGTGATACTTGATTCCTCTTGCAATACATTCCAACTATCTCTACTTCCCTTAGTGGTAGTTGTGATGTATTTGATATGATTGTGGTTAAAGTTCATGAATATACAATAAGATAAAATTGAGCCTTTTGGCCATGCTATCAAGCAAAGATCTTAGTGGTGTATTGTCATGACTTCATTTTGGATATCTTGCTCTATTTATTTTAGTATCTATTTTGTGTGTACATGTTTCTTTGTGGATCAATATCTTTGTGAGATTGTCTACTTAGAAACTTATACACATGAGAGATGTTACTTCTCCTTTTTTGACATCTTCTTTGTTTCGTGTGTGTTGTATGGTTATACTAAGCAATATCATTCATTGAAGACTATGTTAATGCTCAATGATCATCCTTGCATTAGTCTTATACTATGCTTTGTCATGCCTCTCACACATCCTTGTGGTTGAGCCTGCTATTATGTTGTCTCTTACTCGCTGCTCAACCCTTTGTTTATTGCAAGTTTTATGCCTTGGTATATGCTCTTTTGTACATAGTTGGGTTTTAAATAATATCGAGGGAGTGAGGATGCCATGTTTGTCCATATTGTATTCAAATGCAATTTTTTTTGCACAAACCTTGGGGAGCCTCCTCTTATTATATAGAACACTCTCTTTTCAATCTTATCATAATATCTATCTTTCATTTGTTATGTTCTTTTTGTCAAATGGTTCTTTGGATCTTTTGATTGCTTGCTTCATTTGTTGATGCTTCTTCACCTTGTTAAATTTTTTTTGCAATATTTTGATCCTCAATATTGTTTAACCTCCTCCTAAGTATTCGTCATTGGATACGTGCATTTTATTCCACTCACACTATGAAAAATGTACACATTTTGGAGGAATTATCACTCTATTGGTCGTGTCGAGCTTTTCACCCATTTTGGCAATCGATGCCAATGGGGGAGAAGTTTTGGAGGGTTTAAGGGAAGTTGGTTTCATGCTTTGAGTTTGTTCTTATGCATTTGCGTCTCATGCTCTTGCATCCTTGTTGTTGATTTGCATGTTGAATATATAGATATAAACCCTCTCGAAGGGATTGTCATCAATTACCAAAATGGGTGAGATTGAAAGAACATGTGTGCCCCATGTGTGGTTTTGGTAATTAATGACAATCTTTATGGACTTATGTTTGCATTGAGTTCTACTTGTAGGATTTGTCCATAGGCAATGCTTGAACCATATGTTGGCTTCAAGGTTGGAAGAAGAAGAAAGTGAAGAAGATCAAGTGGTGATCAAGGTTTCAAGGAATGATCCGGAGATTGGTCAAGTTGAAGTTCAGCCTATGGCAAGTGTGTCTTGAATAATAAGATGATCTCAAGTGTAGCTTTCCATCCTTATGGTGATCATGGATATGTGAAGATATGCCTAAAAGAGAGGCTCTTCCATAGTGGAGTATGGGGGAGCAAATTCCAAGTCTTCACCAAGCTAGCGCAATCAAGAAAGGTGTTCCATCTTGAGGTGTAGAAGATCGTCATCATCAACATCAGGTGGAATATACACAAGGCAATTGTTTGATCTTGATAGGGTTTCTTTCTTACCGGTCTCGTGGTGTTAGTTGGGGAGACCGGTTTATAGGATAGATAACTGTACTATCAAGAGGGGCTCTCGAGTGAGTAACTTGATCATATCCCTCGGTGAGAGCTGAAACCTTTGCATACTTGGCATCATCTTTCTTGGTTCTTATTTGGGTCTTACTCATGTGAGTATTTAGATCTTGTGTTAATCTCCATGACAAGCTCAATTTCATCGAAAACGAATTTCATATGCTTTCTCTATTGCGTTTTCGATGTTGGAGGTTTTATCGGTTCGTCTTTTTGGGAGAGGTCAAACCTTTCATCATTTGGTTCTATCCTACCTTTCTGGACTATGATGTTTCCATGGATGATCTTGTAGATCTCATTGTCCTCTTTAAAACGATCCCAAGATTATCAAAAACAGAGTCCGGATGCAAAAGTTATGATTGTTTCAATTTCGCTGTTTCTGCCAGTTTTCAGGGGGGCGGATTATCCGGCCATGGGGGCGGATTATCCGGCCCAATTTTCGGAAAACGGCTAAGGACTTTGAGGCGTGGCTCCTAGTAATAGGGGCGGATTATCCGGGCCTCCGGGGGCGGATTATCCGGCCCAAATATCCGCCCCCTATACTGAGGGTCACGCCGTGAAGTCCTTAGCCATATTTTGGCCCGGGGAACCCGGAATATCCGGGGGAGGGGCGGATTATCCGGCCTGGGAGGTCCCAAATGGTCATATTTCGTTGGGGAGGGGTATAAATAGACCCCTTCTTCCTCCTTAGGCTGGTGTCTTGCATTCTCTCTCTCCTCCATTGTTTTGACCTTCAAGAGCTTGCAAATTCTCTCAATCCCTCCCATATTCTGGAATCTTTTTGGGGGATTTGAAAGGGGTGGTCTAGATCTACAACTCCACCAATCCATCTCTCCTCCATGTGATAGGAACATATTGGGTTCTAGATCTTCGGGTTTCTCTGATGGATTTCCTCTTGTGTTCTTCCTCTCTTATTCTCCCACTAGCTTTTGTAGCTTTGGTGGGATTTGGGAAAGAAGGACTTGAGCACTTCTTGTGTTCTTGCCATTGCATTTGGTGCATAGGTTTGAGTTCTCGGTGAGGATTTGATTGGGTGAAAGGTGAGAAGCTTTTTACTCTTGGGTTTTTGGAACCCTAGACGGTTTAGTTGTTTTGCAGGTTTGTGGATTACTTGGGGCCTCCAATTAAGTTGTGGAGCTTTCCCCGAGATTGTTTGTTGGGAGCCTCTAATTGAGTTGTGGATAAGTGCCCCAATCTTTGTGAGAGGTTACGGATTGCCACCGACAAGTGCACCGATAGTGAAGAAGTGAACTGGGCCTCTTGTGGCGAGGTTCACAGGAGAATAGGGTGAGGTTGTGGCGTGGTGGTCCTAGTACCGCCCACCCCTCCAACGAGACGTACTCCCTTTATGGGAGGAACTCGGTAATAAATCATCGTCTCCGCATGCCTCGGTTATCTCTATACCCGAGCTATTACTTATGCACTTCACTTTGTGATAGCCTTCGTGCTTGAAGTCTTATATCTAGCTATCACGTAGTTGCTTGTATTGCTTAGCGTAAGTTGTTGGTGCACATAGGTGAACCGTAGTTTATATAAGATTTGTGCTTAACAAAGTAAACGCTAGTTTTATTCCGCCTTTGTTAAGCCCATGTCATAAAAGTTTTAAACCGCCTATTCACCCCCCCCCTCTAGGCGGCATCTGTATCCTTTTCAAATATCACATGCAGAACCAATTTCAGCAATTTCACCCGAAACAATTCCGGTGTCTATTGAAATAATTCCAATGCTTTGTAATTCTTTCGTCTAGAACATATTTGCTCCAAATGGTGTTGGCAACCCTTAAGTGTGTCACCCTACGGTTCGTGAATAATGCAGACATGATCGAGACCCCTCTCAGATCAATAATCAGAAGCGGGACCTGGAGATCCATACTGACTCCCACACATTCAAAGATGACTTCTGTGATCGTGTGAACCTTTAACGATAGCAACTAAATCCCTTTGTCTCGCTATATATTACATGTCCGAGATTCGATCATCAGTATCTCAATACCTAGTTTGATCTCGTTACCGACATGCACTCTTTTCTTGTTCCCGTGATATAACATTCTAGTGATCACATCACTTTCTTGCAAGCTATCTTAATGTGATATCACCGAGAGGGTCCAGAGTATATCTATTCATCATCGGCATTGACAAATTCCACTCTTGATCCATGAGCCTCAACATAACACCTTAGGAGTGTCTGAACCCACCTTTATAGTCACCCTTTTATAGTGTGACGTGTGATGTTATCAAGTCACTCTTCCGATGTTAGCAATTAACATGATCTCATGGTCTAAGGACTAAGATTACTTTGTATGATGTTATAGCAATATAAACATAATGACTTTGATCGTAATGCTATACTTCGGATGAATGTTCATCACATTGTTTCACAAATGTTGTGACCTCGTTATTAACAACATCCAATGTCCATGATCAGGAAACCTTGATCATCTTGTTAATCAACGAGCTAGTCTATAAGAGAGGCATAACTAGGAACCTTTTATTTGTTTATTAAACACACATGTATTGACATTTCCAATCAATACAATTATAGCATGCAAAATAAACATCTATCATATACAAGGAATACATAATAACAACTTTATTATTGCCTCTCAGGGCATATTTCCTTCAAGACACAGGCTAGCCACTTATATGGTATAAGCCATATGTTGAGCGTGGAACCAGTCTCGCGTACGAATACGCATAAGGTCAGTCGGGGCCGCTTCATCAAACAATACCGTGATATAAACAAGTACACATTAGAGGGTAACAACTAAGGGATCAATGCCCGCACAATATTTGTGCGTACTAGCCGTACAACACTCCTATGCATAGATCGGCTCTGATACCACTGAAGGGTTCTGCATCAGAAAACAAAAAAAATCCTACATTGGAACTCTAATACGCCCAAGATCTATCTATATAGTAATGCCATAACGGCCGAGCGTATAGAATACATACCCTTATAGACCGTACACGGTTAACGTTCCAAGGGGAACGTGGTTGAAGTAGTCGAACTCGTAGCCGACCTCAAGGTTACAAAGCTCCTCGTTGGTCACCCCTTGCTCCTTCTTCATCATGCAGCGACTCTGGATCACGACATGCAAGGTGCCTCAAGTGAGGCCCTTCGTGGTTTCGTACACATACGGTGTACGATGACGACCTTCGGCTCCTTGATCCCTGTCGGGAGTGCGGAAGTAGATCTCCATCTTGGAATCACTCCAGGGCGACGGTGTGTTGCAGGTGCGTCGTCACTTGCACGAATAGTCCTTTCTTGGGATCGTACCAGTGTGTGGAGACAACTATGTAGAGAGAGGGAGGAATTCTCTAAGGAATATTCCTTTGAGAACATCTCAAATTGTGTGTCTAATCCCACCCATGGGCACCCCTTTATATAGGGGGAGGGAGGTGCGCCATCCCCTTGGGTTTCCCATGTGGGACTATTCAAGGGAGAGGGGAAGGCATATAGGCCTCATGGGCTAGCCGGCCAGGGGTGGGCCCTACCCCGCGCACAACCCTAGGCTGGCCGGGTGGGCCCCCTTGAGGCGGCTAGGCCTTGGCCCTTCCCTCCTTCGGTTTTCCCTCATGGGCCCTTTTTCCCTAGTAAGTTTGGCCCATTAGTGGAATACCCCTTCAAATTAGATTTTAATATTACATTTAATATTAATAAACATGTAAATACATATTACCAAAATCCGACTTGACCCAAAACACCTTTCAGTTCCCTTTTGATTTCCTCCAAACGACTTCAGAACTTTCCCAGAACGATTTCGGTTCTCTCACGAAACTTTTTCGGTTTCCTTTTCTCTTTCATATGGAGATTCCAACTTACAGAGGATCTCTAGCTCATCGTACCCTTAAGTGTATTTCCCCATGGCTCGGGAATGGCACAGACATGATCTCCATCAATGATCAATAGCGGGACCGGGATGCCCATAATGACCCCTATGCATTCCATGATGATAATGTCATGTGAACCGTAAATAGTTGTTTCCCATTCCCTTTTCCACTTGATACCTAGTTCACCCGAGATTTGATCTACGATATCTCCAAACCTTTGTTCGATCTCGTTACGGATGAACTTGTTTTCTCGTTTCCGTATCATTGCACTCCGTGACCCAGTCACATGCTTGCAAGCTTCATTAATGCAACGTCACCGAGATGGCCACATATGTATCTATCCGTTACATGGATTAGCAAATCCTGGTCTTGATATGTACTCCTCTACGTGCCCCTTTGGGAAACCAGAGTATCACCTTTTTGATCACCCAGTCACGGTATGATACTTGATAACCACCTAAGCTCCCTCCAGAACGGTGATTTGCATTATCTCACTATCTAAGAATCAGGTTGCGAGGTTTCCTTAGTTTATCATTAAGGGTGAACTTTGTAACTAGATCTCATTGAGATACAACTGATTCGTGTAAAATCTCTGTACATCCTTTCGAGGCGTGAATTTTTGTGCTTCTGCCCTAGGTTGTTATCTAACTTTCGTTAGTTCAACTTTTTTCGATTTGAGCAACAGAAGGTCTTCAAAAAAAATCGTTTTTACCTGCTGGTCTGTTTTGATAGATTTTTGCCATTATTTGCATTTCCCTCTTTATCGATTTCTTTTTGGGTTCTTTTTGGTGAATTAAGATTTTTGAGGGAATTGCTACAGTAGCTTGTGTTTTTAATGAAAGTTTTGCTGTTTTAAAACTAAAACCCAAAGGTTTATTATCTTTTGAATGCATTAATGCTGCTAATGAAGATTGTGTGAAGTTTTGTATGAAGGAAATTTTAAAGTGTAGGGAAGAGTAATGTGATAAGATGAAGAATGGACAAAAGCTCAAGCTTGGGGATGCCACCCGTGTCACCCCAATAAATATTCAAGAACTACAAGCGTCAAAGCTTGGGGATGCCCAAGGCATCCCCTTCTTCATCAATAAAAATTTCAGGTTTCTTCCAAACACTTCATTTTTATTGTTTCATGCACATTTGTGTTGTTCTTGGAGCGTCTTCGTTTTTGTTTTTTGTTTTCGTTTTCTTAGTTTGGTTAGTTTGCTTGATTAAATTGGTTGGACCCCCTCATTCATACATTAGTTTTCAAATAAGTTGGTTTGGATTGGAAAAGAGTAGGAAAAGTTCATGCTTAAGTGGTAAAAAGGAGCTTGTTTTTGAATGTGGCCTATGCTTTGTCATGTCATGCTTGATATTGTTTTGGCTTTATTTTTAGTGATTTTTGCTGTAGCATGACATGTTATAAACAATTGAGATTGCTTAATGTGCCTTGAAAGAATCATGCGTTGTTTTAGCATATTAAAGCATAGTATTGTGGTATTCTCTTTTGATGCTTTATTTGGGTTGACTTGGCGCATGCTCAAACCATGTTAAGACTATCCTAAGTCACCATAGCCTCTATGATCATTTAGTTTTTCACTTGTAATATCACTTTATGCTTTAATTAATGATGTTTTGTTGCTTTGCATGATTATGGCCATTATTGCTCTCTTAGTTGGTCGCTCCCAGTCTTTTACTAGCCTCGATAACCAAGTATGAGTTCCACTCATGCATCCAACTCCAAATAAAACCAAGTTATTCCAAAGATTCCACCATACCTACCTGTTTTAAAACTAAAACCCAAAGGTTTATTATCTTTTGAATGCATTAATGCTGCTAATGAAGATTGTGTGAAGTTTTGTATGAAGGAAATTTTAAAGTGTAGGGAAGAGTAATGTGATAAGATGAAGAATGGACAAAAGCTCAAGCTTGGGGATGCCACACGTGTCACCCCAAGAAATATTCAAGAACTACAAGCGTCAAAGCTTGGGGATGCCCAAGGCATCCCCTTCTTCATCAATAAAAATTTCAGGTTTCTTCCTAACACTTCATTTTTATTGTTTCATGCACGGTTGTGTTGTTCTTGGAGCGTCTTCATTTTTGTTTTTGGTTTTTGTTTGCTTAGTTTGCTTGAATAAATTGGTTGGACCCCCTCATTCATACATTAGTTTTCAAATAAGTTGGTTTGGATTGGAAAAGAGTAGGAAAAGTTCATGCTTAAGTGGTCAAAAGGAGCTTGTTTTTTACTGTGGCCTATGCTTTGTCATATCATGTTTGATATTGTTTTGGGTTTATTCTTAGTGATTTTTGTTGTAGCATGACATGTTATAAACAATTGAGATTGCTTAATGTGCCTTGAAAGAATCATGCATTGTTTTAGCATATTAAAGCATAGTATTGTGGTATTCTCCTTTGATGCTTTATTTGGGTTGACTTGGTGCATGCTCACACCATGTTAAGACTATCCCAAGTCACCATAACCTCTATGATCATTTAGTTTTCGACTTGTAATATCACTTTATGCTTTAATTAATGATGTTTTGTCGCTTTGCATGATGATGGCCATTATTGCTCTCTTAGTTAGTCGCTCTCAGTCTTTTGCTAGCCTCCATAACCAAGTATGAGTTCCACTCATGCATCCAACTCCAAATAAAACCAAGTTATTCCAAAGAGTCCACCATACCTACCTATTAGCATTTGCTATTCCAAGTATATTCATGATTTTATCTACCTTCCGAATTAAACTTGTTATGTGAAAATTAGTGATTAAAGCTCTCACGAACTTGATGGCACACTTTACTTTCTTACACTTAAATAATCTTGAACCATTGTGCCCATCTTTGTTGCGTATATGCTTGCGCTTTATAAGTTGAAGTTAGCAAAATCATGTATCATGGGGAACGCTTTCAACATTGCACTTACTATTCCGTTGATATCATGATTCTTTTTCTTATGGATCCCGGCGGTGTGAAATAAAAGGGGAACTTGTAAGTCATGGAGTTTCTATGTGTGTTAGAGAAACGTCTGGGCCGCTAGCCTAAGCCATGCCTAATCATGGTGGAAACTTGCAGCATAACCATAATGAGCATTCTATGAAGCATCCTCAATAAAAACCTATGCAAATAGCAAATAAAAAGATCGCTAAGATGCTCATTGTATGTTGCCTTGTCATTTTGATATGGGATAGCTCATGTGTCATGGGGCAAGGGGTACTCTGTTGGCGGTTCTCTATGATACATATGTACTTACAATGACAAGAGCTTACTTGTGACTAAAGTTGAGTAGAATGAGGTTCGGTACTCGTAAGCAAGGGGCATGAGATTTCAACTTATAACTTGTCAAGCATATCCTCTTAGTTGTGTCACTTTAACCTTAATCACCTAAAGATGCTTATGATAGTGGCAATGAGAGCTGAAAGCTAACAAGTACCATAATTTTTGGAAGCTCTTTATGAGACTTGAATCCCTGCTTCCTTCTATGAAGGCCTTTCTTTTACTTTTATGTTTAGTCTCCATCTTCTATCTTTATGCACCTATTGAGAGAGCATAGTGGTCATTCTTAGTTTAATGTGCATTGTCCCAAGACTTGTTGATTGATTCATAACTTTGATATTGCTTGTTCTTAAACTATTTGTATCTAGTCACCCTTATGAACTTTGAAGGTGTCCTATGCATTTATGTTTTGCTACACTATGAGTGACAAGCTGAATACCATTCTCATTATGTTTTCTTTATGTGAAACAAACAAACGTCTTGCAAAGCATTGTTATTCATGAATCTTTTGTTTGTACCTTTTCATGCTACAACATAGTTGCTATGTCTTATTGTTAGAACTATATCTTTCATGCTATGTTAAAGTACTATGATCCCAGCTATCAATGTTTTACATATACTTTGATCAAGTTTGTGATGGTGCATGTCACCTCAAAAATTATTCTTTCTTTTTATCATTTACCTACTCGAGGACGAGCAGGAGTTAAGCTTGGGGATGTTGATACGTTGCAAACGTATCTATAATTTTTGATGTTCCATGCTTGTTTTATATCTACTTTCTTATGTTTTGTCCACACTTTGGAGTATTTTTATACACTTTCTTGGACTAACCTATTAACAAGATGTCACAGTGCTAGTTGCCTATTTTCTGCTGTTTTTGGTTCCAGAAAAGTCAAAAAATGAATATTCTTGGAATTGGACGGGACAAAAGCCAAAGGCAATATTTCACCTAGGGGAACACGGAGCCAGAAGACGAGACGGAGAGGGGCCAGGGGACGGCCACACCACCTGGCCGCGCGGCCAGGCCTGGCCCGCGCCTGGGGGTGGTGCAGCCGCCTCGGGCACCCCCTCGACCTCCCCTTTCGCCTATAAGAAGACTCTGATATAGAAATCCTAAGTACCCGATCAAAATTCCATGAAAGAGTCTGTAGCCGCCGTCGTCTCCATCTCTAGATCGGGAGGGATCTGAAGCTCTTCCCAGCACCCTACCGGAGGGGAGAGATCACCCTGGAGGCCTTCTTCATCACCATGCCTGCCTCTAGTGTGATGCGTGAGTAGTTCATCCCTGGACTACGGGTCCATGTAGTAGCTAGATGGTTGGTTCTTCTCTTTTGTGCTACCATGTTTAGATCTTGTGAGCTCCGTTCATGATCAAGATCATCTATTTGTAATCATACATATTGTGTTTGCGGGGATCCGATGGATATTGATTCGGATTGATTATTTCAAATTGATTATTGATTCTATTTCAGATTGATAAATGTTGTGTTTGCGGGGATACGATGTATTTGTGATCATACATGCTATTTCGGATTGATTATTGATTCTATCATGTCTTTGTTATTTGTGATCTTGCATGCTCTCCGTTGTTAGTTGCTATCTTGGCCGAGTAGATGCTAGCAACTCCAAGAGGGAGTATTTATGCTTGATAGTGGGTTCATGCCTCTAGTAATCTGGGGAAGTGACAGAAATCTCTAAGTTACTAGATGTGTTGTTGCTACTAGGGAGAAAACAGCAATCCTTTGTTCATAGAACAATCATATTGTTTACTTTACACACTTTGCTTAATGCAATTATCTGTTGCTTGCAACTTAATACTAGAGGGGGTTCGGATGATAACCTGAAGGTGGATTATTAGTCATAGATGCAGTTAGATTACGGTCTATGTATAATGTTAAAATTCCCAATCAAATCTCATAGGAGTCAAGATGATTAGTATATGCATGTATGCTTTCTCGATGTTTGTCAATTGCCCCGCTGTAATTTGTTCACCCAACATGTCATCTATCTTAAGGATAATCACCACTAGTGAACTATGGACCCTGGTCCATTCTTTTACCATCAATCTATAATCAACTATTTACTGTTTTTTGTTTACTTTCTGCAAGCAATTACTATCTTCCACATAATACGTCTAATCCTTTGTTTTCAGCAAAACCGGTGAGATTGACAACCTCACTGTAAGTTGGGGGCAAAGTTATGTGGTTGTGTTGTGCAGGATTCCAAGTTGGAAACAACACCTTGGAGGTGTTTCCTTGCTCCTACTGGTTCAATAACCTTGGTTTCATAACAGAGGGAAAACTTGTTGCTGTGCTCATCATACCTTTCTCTTGGGGTTCCCTAACGAGCTCAAATATATTTTGAGCCATCACCTTGCCCGAGCTGGGCCAGCCCATGACGTCGCCTGCACCTGCGTCGCCGTCCACGCTTACTTCTTCTGCGCTGCCCACGATTTTGGCCTAGCCCACGCCTCCCGCCGTGTCTTTTCACCGACCGCATCACCTCTGGCTAGGTCGCTTGACATCCTCGCCTCGTCCAGTGTTCACCCGATGGTGACACATCACCGTGATGCTACTCAGAAGGAGAAGGAGTACACGGACGATACCGTCCCTTATGATCTTTGTCGATGAGTGTTCTTTGCTACCCCGATATCTCATCGTGACGCCCTTCATGAGCCTGCGTGGCGGGCGACCATGGCGGATGAGATCGCTGCCCTTCGTGCGACACAGACATGGGCTCTTGTTCCTCGTCCTCCTGGGGTGAACATCGTTGGAAGCAAGTGGATCTTCAAGACTAAACATCGGCCTGATGGTAGCATCATCAAGCACAAGGCGCGTTTGGTTGCTCGTGGTTTTACCCAGCAACATGGCATCGATTATGGAGACACATTCATTCCAGTGGTGAAGCCTACCACTGTGCGTCTGGTTCTCTCACTGGTAGTGTCTCGATATTGGTGTCTTCATCAGATAGACGTTAGTAATGCCTTTCTTCATGGTTTGTTGTCTGAGGATGTCTACATGCAGCAGCCACCGGGGTTCGAGGATGATAGGTTGCCCTCTCATGTGTGTAAGCTCTAGCGGTTCTTTTACGGTCTGAAGCAGTCACCTCGTGCTTGGTATGCGCGCCTGAGTCAGCTCCTCCTTCCGCTTGGTTTTGTGGCCTCCAAAGCTGAAATGTTCTTATTCATTTTCTCTTAGGAGGGTGTTCAGATTTATATGTTGGTCTATGTGGATGACATAGTCATTGTTGGCTCGATGACGGATTCAGTTGGTCGTATCGTCAAGTCACTTGTTGCTGCTTTTCCCATCAAGAACATGTGCAAGTTGGAGTATTTCCTCGGATTGGAAACATCCTACAATTCAGGGGGGTGACTGTTACTCAACGGAAGTATGCGCTAGATCTTCTTCATAGAGTTAACATGGAGAATTGTAAGCCTACTTCCACCCATTGTCGATATCCGAGAGTTTGTCCAGGAGCACTGGTACACTGCTCGGCACCGAGGACTCATTCAGGTACCGCAATGTTGTGGGTGGTCTGCAGTATTTGACACTTACAAAACAAGATATCTCGTTTGTTGTGAACAAGATGCGTCAGTTTCTTTCATAGCCCACATATGTGCATTGGGAGGCAGTTAAGCGTATTGTACAATATGTCAAAGGAATGCCGCATACAGGCTCGTGTTTTCGCAAGTCACCCTCCACTGGTATTAGCATATTTACATATGCTGATTGGGCATGCTGTGTGGATGATTGTCGCTCCACAAGTGGCTTCGCTGTGTTTGTTGGACCGAACCTAATTTCCTGGAGTTTGAAGAAACAACCTACAGTCTCGAGATCGAGTACCGAGGCTGAGTATAAGGCACTGGTGAATGGCGTTGCTAAAGCAATCTAGGTGGATTCATTTCTCAAGGAGCTCGGCGTGATCCGACAGCGCACACCTATACTTTGGTGTGATAATCTAGGGGCCACTTACCTCACAGCAAATCATATTTTTCATGCTTGTACTAAGCACATTGGACCGACTTCCACTTCGTGCGATAGCGAGTTGTTGTAGGTGCACTCGAGGTTCGGTTTATCTCCTCCAATGATCAGCTGGCTAATGTGTTTACAAAGCCAGCCTCTCGACAGATGCTAGACCATTTCAAGTCCAATCTAAATATAGTTTATAATAGTTTAGATTGAGGGGGTGTGTTAGAAACCGTCTTGAACACGTACATGTGGTTCTATACCCATACATATTGTAACTGTGTTGTACCCTATCAAAGTATATAAATAGAGGAGAGGTGGAGGCTTAGACCCCACGAAACCCTAAACCTATTCTTCAAACTTTGATTTGGTGGCCAAATTTCTAACTGTGACCCGTTGCCGGTCAGGAGAAGCTGCAGCCATCTCCCCAACCTCCTGCATGCTGCTCTACTCCTCCATGACCTCTCGCATGCCAACGACCTCCCAGTGTATGCAGGCCCTGACCATAGTCCACTGTGATCGCCAGTAGCCAACGATGAGCACCTCACATGCAAGTTGTGTAAAATGTGATGAACTATTTGTTTAAGAATTGAAGTAATAATGATTAGTACTATTAGATTTAATTGTGACATGTTTTATCTTGTTTGCTGCATATCTGTTGATGAAATACATGTTTGTGATGTCGGCTGTGTACCTATACCTATTTTATTGTGTCTAGAAAATGGTTATAGGATGCGCATTGTATTTTAGTGCATATGGAAAATGGTTGTCGGCTACGACGTCCAAAATTGCTAATTTGACGCCCTAAAACCAAAAAGTGATGCTCTTCATTTAGTAGGTTTTGCTTCTCCTTGTGCTAAGGTCTTGTGATTTAGATACTTATTGTGTAATAACTCCTGCAATACACTCTTCATTTAGTAGATTAAAAAGAGCCATTGGCTCAGTAGACATTTATTTTTGAGTTCAAGTACCTCAATCCCAAGACCTTCTTGGTCTTTCGGTCTATAGATAATATTTCACTTCGTCAACCTACACTTTCTTTTGTTATCATCGCTTTGCCAAAAGAAACAAGATCTATAGAAATCGAGTCTTTTGTGTAACCCTCTTGGGGATTTCAAGAAAAGATAGAATGAACATAGGCAGGTTCGTTAAAATGGTATTGCTGAGAAAAATTCTATCTCCATAGGATAGCATCTTGCCCTTCCAACACCCCAACTTTCCTCCGAAACGGGTTTCGACCGGGTACCAATCAGATTTTTTGAGTTGTCTAAAAGATTTGTTTGTACTGCTTTCCTCTTCTTTTTCTCTTTTGAAACGGAAGATTTCGTTCTTACGGAAATTTATTTCGAGACCAGAAAGTTGTTCAAAGATACATAAGATCAACTCCATATTGAATGCCTTTTCTAGATCATGTTCCATGAATAAAATGGTGTCATCCATATATTGTATGATTGAAACCCCTCCCTCAACAAGATGAGCCATGATGCCTCCCACTTGACCATCCTCTTTTGCCTGCACAATAATGATAGCTAACATGTTGGCAACAATGTTAAGGATGATGGGTTCGTAGCATGGAAAACAAAAAATTTCTACCGCAAGAACGAACAAAACCCAGATCTAATCTAGATAAAAGCCAAGATCTAATCTATTAGACAAGTGCAACGAGATAGATCTGTACTAACCCTTGTAGTTTCCAAAGCCTTGTTCGAGATCGGATCTCGTGGTTGATGTAGTCGATCACTTGCCGATCTCAAGATCGAGTAGATGATCCTTCCGGTGCCGCGTTCTGGCAGCGCTTCCGCAGACGGTCACACGTGCGGAGTCGAAGCAGACCTTCCTCTCCCTATTCCAGCGAGCAGCGGAGGTAGTAGATCTTCTCCACGCAATCCCAGCAGCACGACGGCGTGGTGGTGGTGGAGTAGAGAATTCTGCAGGGCTTCGCCTAAGCCGGAGCAGATGGAAGGAGGAAGAGAGAGGCGGCTAGGGTTTGGAGTGGGAGGGGGAAAGGAGGGGTGGCGCCTCTACCCCTCTATATATAGAGGGAGGGGTGTGGCCTAGGGTTCCCACCCCTAGGCCCACCCCTTAGGGCCGGCGCACTAGGGAGCTTGGGGGAGAGTCCTTCCGCCCCCCAAGTTTCCCCTTTAAACTCCCCTTATCTTATCTTATCTTATCTCGGTTTTCAAATAAACTCCAAGATATCTTCTAGAACCTTCCGGAACATTCTGAAACCTTCTAGAATCCCCATACAAACACTCTGGAACATTTTCTAACTTAGAAAATGATCCCCATTATATGAATCTTATTCTCTGGACAATTCCGGATCTCCTCGTGATGTCCCGGATCCAATCCGAGACTCCGAACAACGTTCAGTCTCCAACGCACATTCAATATCTACTTAAAACAACTTCGAACCTTAAGTGTGTCACCCTACGGTTCGTGAATAAGTGGACATGATGAAGACACCTCTCCGATCAATAACCATCAGCGGGATCTGGAGATCCATAACGACTCCCACATACTCGACGATGACTTCATGATCGATAGAACCATTAACATACGAAACCAATTCCCTTTGTCACGCGATATTCTACTTATCCGAGGTTTGATCGTAGGTATCTCCATACCTAGTTCTACCTCGTTACTGATAAGTACTCTTTACTCGTTCCATGTTATGTCATCCCTTGTGACCTAGTCACATGCTTGCAAGCTAACTAGATGACATTCCACCGAGAGGGCCCAGAGCATATCTATCCGTCATATGGATGGACAAATCCCAATATTGGTTCATGCGCTTCAACACATACTTTCAGAATACCCAATGGCACCTTTATAACCACCCAGTTACGAAGCGGTGTTTGATGTCATCAAAGTACCCATCCGGTGATGGTGATTAACATAACCTCATGGTCGAAGGATTAGGTTACTATGTATCAAAAGCTTATAGCAATGTGAACTTAATGACTTGATCTTATGCTACGCTTACTATGGGTGTGTGTGTGTGTCCATTACATCATTCTCCTAATGACACAACCTTGTTATTAATGACATCCAATGTCCATGATCAGGAAACCATAATCATCAATTAATCAACAAGCTAGTTTAACAAGAGGCTTACTAGGGACCCTTTCATGTTTACAAAACACACATGTATTAGTGTTTCCTTATAATACAATTATAGCATGGGATGCAAACATTCATCATAAACACAAAGATATAATAATAACCACTTTTATTATTGCCTCTTGGGCATATCTCCAACAGTCTCCCACTTGCACTAGAGTCAATAATCTAGATTACATGGTAATATACCTAACACCCATGGCGTTCTGGTGTTGGTCATGCTTTGCTCTAGGGAGAAGTTTAGTCAACGGATCTGCCACATTTAGATCAGTGTGTACTTTGCAAATCTTTATGTCACCATCTCGGACATACTCGCGAATGGCATGGAAACGTAGCTTGATGTGCTTCAGCTTGCTATGTGACCTTGGCTCCTGTGCATTAGCTATGGCACCTGTGTTGTCACAGTAGATGGCCATCAGGTCCAACGCACTAGGAACCACGCCAAGTTCAGTAATGAACTCCTTCATCCATATGGCTTCTTGTGCAGCCTCCGAAGCAGCTATGTATTCCGATTCAGATGAAGATTTCGCCACAACACTTTGCTTGGCACTCCTCTAGCTCACTGCAGCACCATTCAAAATAAATACGTATCCAGACTGTGACTTCGAGTCATCTGGATCGGTGTTCCAACTAGCATCAGTGTAACTCTTTACAACAAGTTGTTCATCACCTCCATAAGAAAGAACCATATCCTTAGTCCTATTCAGGTACTTAAGGATATTCTTGACCGCTGTCTAGTGCTCCATTCCAGGATCACTTTGATATCTGCTAGTCAAACTAACAGCATGTGCTATATCCGGTCTCGTACACAATATGGCATACATGATAGAACCTATGGCTGAGGCATAGGGAACATTATTCATCTTCTCTCTATCTTCTGCCGTAGCTGGACTTTGAGTCTTACTCAAGATCTTACCTGACAACATGGGCACGAACCCTTTCTTGCTCTCTTCCATTCTAAACTTCTTTAGAACTTTGTCCAGGTATGTACTTTGTGAAAGCGCTAGCAGGCGTCTTGATCTATCTCTATAAATCTTGATGCCTAGAATATATGCCGCTTCGCCAAGATCCTTCATTGAAAAACTATTATTCAAATAGGCTTTGACGCTATTAAGAAGTTCTATATCATTCCCAATCAACAATATGTCATCTACATATAGTACTAGGAATGCTACAGAGCTCCCACTCACTTTCTTGTAAATACAAGCTTCTCCATAAGTTTGTATAAATCCAAAATTTTTGATTACTTTATCAAAACGTTGATTCCAACTCCGGGATGCTTGCTTCAGTCCATAAATGGAGCGTTGAAGTTTGCATACCGTGTCAGCATCACTAGGATCGACAAAACCCTTGGGTTGTACCATGTACAACTCTTCCTCAATGTCACCATTAAGGAACGCCGTTTTGACATCCATCTGCCATATCTCATAATCGAAATATGCAGCAATTGCTAACAAAATCCATACAGACTTTAGCTTTCGCTCTTGGTGAGAAAGTCTCATCATAGTCAACACCTTGAATTTGTCGGAACCCTTTCGCGACAGTCGAGATTTATAGACGATAACATTACCATCGAGATCTGCTTTCTTTTGAAAATCCATTTGTTCTCGACAGCCTTACGGCCATCCGTAAGTCCACCAAAGTCCATACTTGGTTTTCGTACATGGATCCCATTTCGGATTTCATGGCTTCTAGCCATTTGTCGAATCTGGGCTCACCACAGCTTCTTCATACGTCGCAGGTCATCGGTGTTGTCCACCAACATGACGTTCAAAGCGAGTCATACCACTCGAGAGTGCGAACCCTCGTTGACTGCGAGGTTCAAAGCAACTTCGTTCAGTTTCATGATCACCATCATTAGCTTCCTCTCCGGTTAGTGCGGTGCACAAAAACATCTTCCGGTGTTGCGCTACTCTCAACCCCGAGAGAAGGTTCAATAACCTCATCGAGTTCTACTTTCCTTCCTGTCACTTCTTTCGAGAGAAACTCCTTCTCAAGAAAGGATCCATTCTTGGCAACGAAAACTTTTCCTTCGGATCTATGATAGAAGGTATACCCAATTGTTTCTTTAGGGTATCCTATGAAGACGCATTTCTCCGTTTTGGGTTCTAGCTTATCAGGTTGTAACTTCTTTACATACGCTTCGCAACCCCAAACTTTAAGGAACGACAACTTAGGTTTCTTTCCAAACCATAATTCATACGGTGTCGTTTCAACGGATTTAGATGGTGCCCTATTTAAAGTGAATGCGGCTATCTCTAATGCATAGCCCCAAAAAGATAGCGGTAAATCTGTAAGAGACATCATAGACCGAACCATATCTAAGAGAGTTCGATTATGACGTTCGGACACACCATTACGTTGTGGTGTTCCCGGCGGTGTCAACTGCGAAAGTATTCCACATTTCTTTAAATGTATGCCAAACTCATAACTTAGATATTCACCTCCGGGGTCAGAACGCAGAAACTTAATCTTCTTGTTATGATGATTTTCCACTTCACTTTGAAACTCCTTAAACTTCTCGAAAGTTTCGGACTTATGTTTCATAAAGTAGGCATACCCATATCTACTTAAGTCATCTGTGAAAGTGAGAACATAACGAGATCCACCACGCGATGCTACACTCATTGGACCGCACACATCGGTATGTATTATTTCCAACAAGTCTGTAGCTCGCTCCATTATTCCAGAGAATGGAGTCTTAGTCATTTTTCCCATTAGACATGCTTCGCATCTTTCAAGTGATTCAAAATCAAGTGATTCAAGAAGTCCATCAGTATGGAGTTTCTTCATACGCTTCACTCCAATGTGACCAAGACGACAGTGCCACATGTATGTAGAATTATCATTTAATTTTGTTCGTTTAGCATCTATGTTGTGAACATGTGTATCACTACTATCGAGATTCAGTAAGAATAAACCATTCATCTCAGGTGCATTACCATAAAAGATATTACTCATATAAATCAAACAACCTTTATTCTCGGACTTAAAAGAGTAACCGTCTCGCAATAAACAAGATCCAGATATAATGTTCATGCTTAACGCAGGCACCAAATAACAATTATTTAAATTTAAAACTAATCCCGAAGGTAGATGTAGAGGGAGCGTGTCGACGGCGATCACATCAACCTTGGAGCCATTTCAACGCCGATCGTCACCTCGTCTCGCCGGTCTTCGTTTATTCCAGCTCTGTTTGAGTTACAAATATGAGCAACCGAACCAGATCAAATACCCGAGCACTACTACGATTACTAGTAAGATACACATCAATAACATGTATATCGAATATACCTTTCTTCTTGATGTTGCCGTTCTTCAGATCTGCCAGGTACTTGGGGCAGTTGCGCTTCCAGTGACCAGCGCCCTTGCAGTAGAAGCATTCAGTTTCAGGCTTAGGACCAGCCTTGGGCTTCTTAGCAGGTGCGGAAGCTTTCTTGCCGTCCTTCTTGAAGTTGCCCTTGTTCTTAGGCTTGCCCTGTTTCTTGAAATTGGTGGTCTTATTGACCATCAACACTTGGTGCTCCTTCTTGATCTCCACTTCAACAGTTTTCAGCATGGATAGTTGCAACGTCTTGTTCATGCAAAGGCATATTGTAGTTCATCACAAAGTTCTTATAACTTCGGTGGCGTTGATTGGAGGACACGGTGAATCCCTAACTCATTAGGAATCGTTATCCCCAACTCTTGGAGCTTGTTTGCGTGCCCGGACATGGTGAGCACGTGCTGCTATCTGAGCTTCCCTCTTCCATCTTGCAGGTAAAGAACTTTTCGGAGGCCTCATAGCTCTCCACGGCCGCGTGAGTCTCAAAAATGAGCTTGAGCTCCTTAATGATCTCGAACGGGTCGTGGTGCTCAAAGCGCTTCTGAAGCTCCGTTTCTAGACCGTACAGGATGGCACACTGAACTGTGGAGTAATGATTTTTCCGAGTGGCGTAAACATTTTTTACGTCATCGGTGGCATCTTCTGCAGGTGGGTCACCTAGCGGTGCATCGAGCACATAGGTCATCTGACCAGCCACGAGGACAATCTTGAGACCACCTGAGCCCGTGAAGTTGCTTCCATTGTTCTTAAGTTTTTTTTCTCTAGGAACGCATTGAAATTGATGGATAGGTTCGCCATAATCTACAACAAATTTGCAAGTAGTTTAGACTAAGTTTATGATAAATTGAGTTCAACTTTAATTCTTAAATTAACTAGGTGAACTCCCACTCAAAACAACATCCCTCACATTGTCTTAGTGATTACACGAACCAAGTCCACTACACCAAGTCCGATCTTCACGAGAGAAGATGTAGTTTCATCAGCGAACAATCTTCATGTTCATCATATCATTCATATGACTCGTGCTCTACCTTTCGGTATTTCGTGTCCCGAGACCATGTCTGTACATGCTAGGCTTGTCAAGATCAACCTTAGTTTACGCATGTGCAAATCTGGCTTGCACCCGTTGTATGCACACGTAGAATCTATCACACCCGATCATCACGAGATGCTTCGAAATGACGAGTCTTAGCAACGGTGCCAACTAAGGACGAACACTTTTATTACTTGATATTTAGTGAGAGGGATCATCTTATAATGCTACCGTCGCGATCTAAGCAATACAAGATGCATAAAGGATTAACATCACAGGCAATTCATAATTAGTGTTATGATATGGCCCTTTCTTCTTGTGCCTTCGATCTCCATCTCCAAAGCACGGACATGATCTCCATCATTACCAGCACTGCGTCAAGGTCAGTGGCGCCGCTTCATGGTTGTCCATTATCATAAGCAACTATTACAACTACTTGGAATAAAGCTATTACAAGATGAATAGACACGCAGGTCTTAACAGAATTAAAGACAACCATTAGGCTCCTGTCGGTTGCCATATTACAACAAGGATCATTGCATACATCAAATATAATCACAATCACATGATGGCCATATCACATCACAAAACCCCTGCAAAAACAAGTTAGACGCCTCTAATTTTCTTTGCAAGTTTTACGTGGTTTGGGGCTTTCGAATAAGAACGGATCTTACCTACGAAACTGAACCACAACGTTGATACAAGTGCTATCAAGTGCAAAGTGTAGATTTGATCTATACTATGATGGGAGAGACAGACACCCGCAAATCCACTTGTGCAAAGAAAGTTGCACGTCAAGCGTGGAGCAAGTCTCATGTGCGATGACATGTAATGTTAGCCCGAGCCGCTTCATCCCACCATACCGCAAGATGCAAAGTACACACAGCAAAAGACGGCACGAGCACCAACGCCCACAACACCATTGTGTTCTACTCGTGCAACAGATCTACGCATAGACAAGGCTCTGATACCACTGATGGGTTCGTAGCATGGAAAACAAAATTTTTCTACCGCAAGAACGAACAAAACCCAGATCTAATCTAGATAAAAGCCAAGATCTAATCTATTAGACAAGTGCAACGAGATAGATCTGTACTAACCCTTGTAGTTTCCAAATCCTTGTTCGAGATCGGATCTCGTGGTTGATGTAGTCGATCACTTGTCGATCTCAAGATCGAGTAGATGATCCTTCCGCACGCTGCGTTCGGCGCTTCCAGACGGTCACACGTCTTGAGTCGAAGCAGACCTTCCTCTCCCCTGCTCCAAATGCAGCGGAGGTAGTAGATCTTCTCCACGCAATCCCAGCAGCACGACGGCGTGGTGGTGGTGGTGGAGTAGAGAATTCTGCAGGGCTTCGCCTAAGCCGGAGCAGATGGAAGGAGGAAGAGAGAGGCGGCTAGGGTTTGGAGTGGGAGGGGGCAAGGAGGGGTGGCGCCTCCACCCCTCTATATAGAGGGAGGGGTGTGGCCTAGGGTTCCCACCCCTAGGCCCACCCCTTAGGGCCGGCGCACTAGGGAGCTTGGGGGGAGAGTCCTTCCCCCCCAAGTTTCCCCTTTAAACTCCCCTTATCTTATCTTATCTTATCTCGGTTTTCAAATAAACTCCAAGATATCTTCTAGAACCTTCCGGAACATTCCGAAACCTTCTAGAATCCCCATACAAACACTCTGGAACATTTCCTAACTTAGAAAATGATCCCCATTATATGAATCTTATTCTCCGGAAAATTCCGGATCTCCTCGTGATGTCCCGGATCCAATCCGAGACTCCGAACAACATTCGGTCTCCAACGCACATTCAATATCTACTTAAAACAACTTCGAACCTTAAGTGTGTCACCCTACGGTTCGTGAATAAGTGGACATGATGAAGACACCTCTCCGATCAATAACCATCAGCGGGATCTGGAGATCCATAACGGCTCCCACATACTCGACGATGACTTCGTGATCGATAGAACCATTAACATACGAAACCAATTCCCTTTGTCACGCGATATTCTACTTATCCGAGGTTTGATCGTCGGTATCTCCATACCTAGTTCTACCTCGTTACTGATAAGTACTCTTTACTCGTTCCATGTTATGTCATCCCTTGTGACCTAGTCACATGCTTGCAAGCTAACTAGATGACATTCCACCGAGAGGGCCCAGAGCATATCTATCCGTCATATGGATGGACAAATCCCAATATTGGTTCATGCACTTCAACACATACTTTCAGAATACCCAATGGCACCTTTATAACCACCCAGTTACGAAGCGGTGTTTGATGTCATCAAAGTACCCATCCGGTGATGGTGATTAACATAACCTCATGGTCGAAGGATTAGGTTACTATGTATCGAAAGCTTATAGCAATGTAAACTTAATGACTTGATCTTATGCTACGCTTACTATGGATGTGTGTGTGTCCATTACATCATTCTCCTAATGACACAACCTTGTTATTAATGACATCCAATGTCCATGATCAGGAAACCATAATCATCAATTAATCAACAAGCTAGTTTAACAAGAGGCTTACTAGGGACCCTTTCATGTTTACAAAACACACATGTATTAGTGTTTCCTTATAATACAATTATAGCATGGGATGCAAACATTTATCATAAACACAAAGATATAATAATAACCACTTTTATTATTGCCTCTTGGGCATATCTCCAACAAAGGAACATGGCAGACAATGCTGTCTCCTTGCCATCTTGCAGAAATTACATAATCCGCCTACACCAATCTAGCGCAAAACCTTTCATTCGAATGTTTCTTGCAAAAATGGCCACTTTATTTTATCAGAGGACTTTTCGAAATCGGTTTTAAATAAGACACGATCCATTTTCTTCATATGAAGTGGTTTCATGAAGGATAACCACTCACTCTAGACTGTTTCATCCTGGCATAAAAGTGGATTGAGTGGGTCTAATAATCTTTTGAGCAATTCCCGTGACCCTATTAGTCCCTAGTTTGGTTAAAATCTCTTTTTTTTAGATTTTTTGGTTAAAATCTTGAAGCTAACATTTAGTAGGAATCTGTACCATATTTTCTTTTTGGAAGTAAGGTAATGACACCAAAGGTTAGTTTATACAACGGCAATTCCCCTATATTTAATTAAAGAAATAATGCCATAAGATCAACCTTAATAACTTCCCAAAACGCCTGATAAAACTCCATCGGAAAATCATCTGGATCGGGAGCTTTATTATGCTCCATTTAAAAAATGGCATCGTATACTTCCTTTTCCATAAAAAGGTGTTGTAAGGATGACATTTTCTTCATATGATAGCTGTGGTATATCATGCGTTATATTTTCCATCGAAGAAATATTTGTCGGGGCTAGCACCCCAAACAAGTTCTTAAAAATATTTGACAGTGTTGAATGGGAACAGAAAAATCCCTTTGGTATTGGTGCGTGCTCTTACTCGTGCAAGGTCTAATCACACACATCTTCTTATTGATTCTGGTATTAAAGCATATGTTGGAAAAACGCCTCGTTTCTCTTTTGAATTGTCTTGGCTCCGCTACGAGGGGTTTTCAACATGGTGGCTGCCGAATGGGAAGCAACCACAACAAGAGAAACACCAATTTGAGAGGTGGCAAAATAATATAAGACACTTATGGCGCTTTCTGAGAGGTTGGGCATAGAACCAAAGTGGCAAATATAAGAAAGAAAATGAGAGACTATTATACATTATGGATTAGTTGGATTTAAAGGCGGAGACAACCTACATTGAGAGAGGCAAACGATAAGATAACCATTTTGAGAAGAGAAGGTGCTGAAATACATGTTTGTGTTGCCGGCTGCATCCTTATTTTAGTGTGTCTGAAAAACCGCTACAAGCTGCAAGCTGTAATTTAATGCATCTGAAAAATGACTGCTGACTGCTGCGCCAAAAAATTGCTAATTTGGCGCCCTAAAACTAAAAAATGATGCCCTTTATAATGCATACGCTGGAGATGCTATAAGACAACTAGTTTGAGGGTTAAGGAGTAATAGAAATGAAGAAAGAAAAAATAAGATGCACGGGAGCTATTTACCGAAATTACTACTCACTCCGTTCGAAAATATAAAACTTTTTATCTTTGTGAAACGAATGCATTTAGAGACGGATGGGAGTAACTTTTTTTGATTTTTGCACTTCTCGTGGATATCAAGCTGGCATAAAGCTTTTGCCCGTTGTTTTGAGAGAAGGAAAAAAGGGAAATGAGTGCGGTCGGTCTTAACACCAAAGTCGCGACGTTGAGCTGTCCCTGCGTCGGTCCGGTACCAACTGAACGAAGAACACCAACGACGCGTTTCTTTATTTTTATTTTACTATCGGTTCACTTGATAATTAATCAACGCTGCTGCACGTTGTCCACATCTTAATCGTAGTTAGTATACTATACTGTACCACACACCGAGCACCGGAAACGCACCGACCACCGACAGTGTTAGTTAGGGATCTGCGAGGGAGCTTTCATGGCCGGAAAATCAAAACAAAAAAAACTTTTCCCACCATTTCTCGAATCAGATTGAAAGGAAAAAATCACTGAAAACTTCACGTGCTCTCTGTAAAACATCCATCCAGCCATTTCTCTCCTCCATTAGTCCAATTCCCCGTCCCGCTCTTCCTTCTGCAATCCAGAAACAGTACTAGTACTAAAATCGTCGAGGAAACATTCAGTGCCACTTTTTAGGACAGGCCGGAAGGTCGGAGGAGGAGGAGGGGGAGTAAAGGGCAAAAGAAGCGGCAGGTGGTTGGCGACAGGACAGCGACTCGCCGCTCGCCGCCTCCTTCTTTCCTTCCTTCCTCCTCACTCCCACTATAGATACCTACCCGTGGGAGGGGGCGACAGGGCCGCAGCGAAGGATTCGGTGGGGGCAAGATGGATCCCAGGCTCTCCCTCTTCTGCTTCCTGGCCATCGCCTCCTCCCTCCTGCATTGCGCCAGATCTGACGGTAACAACGCTTCTTCTTTTTGCACTCTGGTTCGCTTCAGTACTAGTAGAGCTTTGTGTGCTCGGTTGGGATCCATTGAATTGCTTCGGTACTTCTTCTCGTGGCGAGCCGGATCTGATCCGCAAGGTGTAAACTTAGTTGATTCTTGCATATGCTTTGGGTCAGCAGAGTGTAGCGACATGAACTAACAGAGTGAACTTGCTCCTTGGATACCACTGAAGTGATGCGCATCTATGCACGCCGGAGAGAGGCCTGGTCTTCCAGGATCTTTCTCTCTCTCTCTTCAAGTAACGGATCACACAGTGGTGACTAGCCTGTTGAATCTTTTCTAGGTCAATTAGATCCTTCATATATGAGATCTAATTCCGGTATATAATTGTAGTATCCCTTTCCCTCCAAATGATGCTCATGTTCTGTTGCACACTGTCCCTAACCCAGTCTGTTTTACTAGGGATAGTAATGCATGCATGTTTGCTCTTGCCTCGACAAGATCTGGCACTCATAAAACAATCACCGTTACTTTAGGCAGGAAATCAATTAAGAGAATTACGAGCGAATCATTTCGATGCTGCCTGCAGCCATCACATTCTGAATCGTTTGCCTGATACTGGTTTCTGGTCCGGTTCGCAGGAAGTGACGACAAGCTTCTCAAGGGCATCAACAGCTACAGATCCACTCTCAAGGTCCCGGCGCTCTTCGAGAACAGCAACGCCGACTGTCTGGCCGAGCAGCTAGCCAAGCAATTCAAGAGCCATGAGTGCACCAACACCACCGGGGCCAACACCGTGCCCGGCACCGAGCCGCAGTTCCCCGACTTCCCCAAGTACCTTGACCATTGCCACCTCAACGCGTCGGTGATCGAGGACGGGCAGGTGATGCCGGCCTGCGTGCCCGGCCTCGTGTCAGACGTGGTGCTGACCAACTACACCAAGTCCCAGTACAACCAGTACCTCAACGACACCAAGTACTCCGGCGTCGGGATCGCCAACGAAGGAGACTGGGTGGTCGTCGTCCTCAGCACCAGCACGGGATCCGGTGACTTCTCGCCTGCTCCCCCGGGTTCCAACTGGGCTCCTTCGGTCCAGCCGTTCAGCCAACTGATCGTTTTGCTCCTAGGATTTGTAATTTTGCTCATGAAGTGAGATGGTGTTGCTTTCGTACCACCACACCACGAAAATAGCGTATCTTATTCTTGCTGTCGTTGTTCGTTTTTGTATCGTCCAGATCTGAATTCGACTTGTCTCAATCACAGCAAACTAAGTTTTCTACCACGAGGTTTCAGATGAAAGCGGCCTTTTTTTCACTCTGTGTTTTTTTTGGCCACGATTATGAGAGGTTTTATGCATAATGTGTTCATATCATTTCATTTCTGAACTAGTACATCTTTTAAACTTCCAGACTGAAGCTAGAACTTCAGTTCTGCAGCCACTGTGGATTCAGGTTTTCTTTTACTTCTGTATTGCGCATTCAGTTTGTTATTATTGGAGTGAATTAATATTGCTGAGATGTGTTTCCGTGAGAGATGAATTGTAGTTTTTTTCTAGTGAATGATGGCTTGTAGCATTTTTTGCTTTATTTTTAGGTGACAGTTGGAGTGTAGTTTTTTTTTTTTTGGTGTGTGTGTGTGTGTTTTTTGTGTGTGTTGTTGTAGATGTGCTTATCAAAGTGAACATAATCCAGAATAGCACTTCAGCAGCGTCAAATTTTCTGGTGTCAGAGAAACTCAATGAAATTTGCAGCCCAAAGCTACAAGACTGATGATAATTTTACTAAAGAAAATCTAAAAGTTCCTTTTCCCAATAATAGTTATCGATTCAGACAAATAACACCCAAAGTAGGCCAATTCACGCCTTGAAGTATAAATCGTCACAAATAACCCCTAGGGTGTTTTTGTAGGCAGTTTTCCATGCTAAAAGATTGTTTAAACGTTTGTACTGCCAAGATAGATTTTAATGCCCTTACAAACTAACTAAAACATGTAGTACTGACATATTTTTCTATGGATCGGTCTAGCGGGCGCCGGGCGCCAAATGAACGCCCCGAGCGCACCCTATCCACAAGCATATGCGCGCCCGTTCATGCAACCGAGCGCATCCCTCCCGAAAGAACCGAGAACACCATTCATCGACCGAACGACCCCCGCTGCCGGCTTCTTCCACTAGCGCGCGCCCGCCGCCGGCTTCCATTCGCCGGCATGCTTCCAGGTGCAGCAAGTTCCCGCCGCCAGCTGTCACGCAGGCAGATCCACCACCAGTAGAATAGGATCGATAAAGGCACAAAAGGTGCGGTTGAACTTAGCGCATGACGTGTAGGGCCAGCATGCCAGCTGTGTGGACCTTTGTGTCAGCGGAGAGAGGAAAGGGGGATAAAGACTAGGCCATGTAACTGAAAACATAATGCTGAAAATGAATGAGGAAAACTGAATTTGCTCTCTCTCTCTCTCTCTATCTGAATTCTTTTCTTCTCGCTCACGACAGCATCCGATCCCCATCTGGCAATCACACCAGATCGGGATGGAACACTTGGTATCAGACTCATCGATCGCTGGCGAGGCGCTCTGCGGGTAGACAAATTCGAGTGGCCATCCTTGGATCGCTCATCCGGTAAGATCCTCATCCTCGAGGCGGCAGTGCGTTCCGTCGATCTCCCAATTCGTCGCGCCGTGGACCGAAAAATCTCGAGAAGCTTCGTGGATCGGTTGGCCTGGCCAGCAAGGAGTTCACCACGGCGCCATCCAAGCCCTCACCGCAGACGTCGTTGGTGTTGGTGGCGATGGGTGAAGCAGCAGCCTCGGCAGAGGCGTCCCTCAACGAGTGCCATCAGGCAGTCGATCTGCTACATGGCCGCGTCGCGGTCATGGGTTCCATGCAGCAGGGCCTCGTCACGCAATTGGACATTATTGCGGTGGCGGTCGAGGCGGCGGCGAAGGCACAGGCGGATGCGGCTCTGCAGATTGCGGCACTCAATGCCAAGCTCACTTCCGTGGTGGACAGGGTGGGCCGCCATCCGGAGCACCCTCCATTTTCTGAGGAGGATGATCCAGATCCTGACGAGTGCATTTCCATGGGGAAGAGTTCTCTTCAGCCCACTCATCCGTCGTGGTTGGGGAATGCTCCCGGGGCATCTGCTTCGACTCGAGCACCGGGAAGAGTGGAGGACGGCGGGGGTTCATTTCCCGCGGGCATCCCACATATTGGTGGAAGCATGGGTAGCGCAGGTGGCGGTGTGGGCGGTGGTAAATTTGGGGGCGCTAGCGGCAGAGGATTTGGGGGCGCTGGCGGCGGTAGACCAAGCTCAATTGGGGATTCCACATCTAAGCATAATTTGAAGATGCCGTTTCCTCGATTCGATGGCGATCAGCCACGCATATGGAAAGACAAGTGTCTGGATTATTTCCGATTGTTCAACGTACATCCATCTCTCTGGTTAGTATCAGCTACTCTATACATGGATGGGAATGCAGCTCTCTGGCTTAAAGCATATCGTCTTCGTCACGAGATACATTCCTGGCCAGCACTGATGTTAGCCGTGGAAGAGAAATTCGGTGACGATGATCACCGCAAGTTTATGAAGCAGTTCGTTGCGCTGAAATAGAGAGGAACCGTAGAAGAATATCAAGCACAATTTGAGTCACTCTCATATCAAATTTCGATGCAGAATCCACATTATGATGAGCTATTTTTCATTTCCCAGTTCATCAAGGGGCTTAAGTCGGATATCCGCAATGCAGTAGAAGCTCAAGTCCCTAAAACTGTTGAGCGAGCAATATTACTAGCCATTGTGCAACAGGAAGTTTTGGCTAGTGCTAAACCATGGGGTCATCGACAAGCACATTACATCAAGGCTGATCCCACGGTGCACAAAGGGGAAGGAGTCAAACCGGCTATTCGGGTAGGAGGGGGTGATCTCTAGAAACACAGGCAACTAAGAGATTACAGGCGAACAAATGGGCTTTGTTTTGTTGTGAAGAGAAGTATGATCCTACACATCAATGCCAGAAGAAACCAGCTGCTGAATTGCATGTAGTGACAACATAGGACACACCTGAGCTCATTGACTTAAACATGGCGCACATCGGCCTCGCTTACAACATCATCCTGGTCTACCCTGCGCTGGCCAAGTTCATGGCGGCCACCTACCACGCCTACAATGTCATCAAGATGTCGGGCTGCAATGGTGAGATCATCACCGTCCGCTGCGATGATAAAGAGACCATGCGCTCCCTCGAGTACGCCTACAAGGCCTCAGCCACTGCATACCCAGGGGATTTGGATGCCCTCGACTATGTTGGGGGTACCGCGAGGAAGAAGCAGATGATGGATCAGGAGAACGTCAGGGCAAAAAGAGCGGTTGCAGCCACGTACCCCTTCACTGAGGATCACGTCGCGCCAGACGCCCATGGCCCCGAGAGGAGGCCGGCACCGTCCCCATAGACCCTCACCCATGTGAAAGGATCTCGCAAGGGTGATGGAGACTCAGGGTCTCTTGACTTCCCCATGGACTGCACCTAGTGCGCAAGCCGCACTGAGTGCCCCCTACCAGCATCTTGAAGGAAATATGCCCTGAGAGGCAATAATAAAGTTGTTATTATGTATTCCTTGTATATGATAGATGTTTATTTTGCATGCTATAATTGTATTGATAGGAAACATCAATACATGTGTGTTTAATAAACAAAAAGGGTTCCTAGTTATGCCTCTCTTATAGACTAGCTTGTTGATTAACAAGATGATCAAAGTTTCCTGATCATGGACATTGGATGTTGTTAATAACAAGGTCACAGCATTTGTGAAATGATGTGATGAACATTCATCTGAAGTATAGCATTACGATCAAGTCATTATGTTTATATTGCTATAACATCATACAAAGTAGTCTTAATCCTTAGACCATGAGATCATGTTAATTGCTAACACCGGAAGAGTATCTTGATAACATCAAACGTCACGCCGTAACAGGGTGACCATAAAGGTGGGTTCAGTGCTATGAAGGTGTTATGTTGAGGCTCATGGATCAAGAGTGGAATTTGTCAATCCCGATGACGGATAGATATACTCTGGGCCCTCTCGGTGATATCACATTAAGATAGCTTGCAAGCAAGTGATGTGATCACTAGAATGTTATATCACGGGAACGAGAAAAGAGTACATGTCGGTAACAAGATCAAACTAGGTATTTGGATACCGATGATCGAATCTCGGACATGTATTATATCATGAGACAAAGATATTAAATTGCTGATGTTAAAGGTTCTCACGATCACAGAAGTCATCATTGAATATGCAGAGTCGATGGATCTCCGTGTCCGCTCGATTATTGATCTGAGAGGAGTCTCAATCATGTCTGCATTATTCGCGAACCGTAGGGTGACACACTTAAGGATTGCCGGACACCATTTAGGAGTACATATGTTCCACACAAAAGGTTTGCAAAGCGCAGGAAATGTTTTGATAGAAATAGGAATTGTTTTGATAGAAACCGGAATTGTTTCGGGTGAAATTGCAGAAAATGGTTCTGCATGTGATATTTAAATGTTGCAAGGGGTTTTATGTGAATGTTTGTTAATTAAATTAATTAACAAAATTCTGAATAAAATAAATAAAAGAGTTTTATTAATTGAGAGTTACATTTAATTTGGTGAAAATTAAATACATGTGAGTGGGATTTTGGGTGGAGGCCATGTTCATGTGAGTGGGATTTTGGGTGGAGGCCATGTTCATGTGAGTGGGATTTTGGGTGGAGGCTATCTTTATGTGAGTGGAGGTTCACCACATGAATGAAGGAGGGGAGGAGTCCCCCCCTCATGCGCCGGCTATGGGAGGAGGGTCTCCTCCCTCCTATATAAAGCCCCTCTCCCTCTCAAACTACACCTCCTCATGAAGGATCTCTCTCCCCTCTAGATATTTCCCCATGGTCTCGGATTAGCGAGATACATGTTCCGTGGCCTTAAATGCGGAAGGAGTTGCTTTGCTTGATGCGCTGGAGCGAGGAGGTGGAGGTTGTCCGGTGGCTTGAACGTGTGTGCGAGGACGAATGCGCTGCTGATTTGCGGTGCTCAGACTTCCACACGATCTTGAGATCGGCAAGCGTACGACTACATCAACCACGAGTTCCTACTCGTTGACAAAACTCGTTGTCTTCGAGGGTAAGTTCTCCATGGATGTATGTCCACCTGTTGCTCTGTATCTAGTAGATAGATCTTGGCGTATAGTTCTCATCGTAGGAAATTTTTTGTTTTCTATGCTGCGGACCCAACAGTGGTATCAGAGCCTGATCTATGCGTAGGTGCTTTGCACGGGTAGTACACATATGTTTATATATGAGCGATGATGATCATGTTATTGCATCTTCAATGTACTTTGGATATTGTTGGCATAGTGGGATGAAGCGGCCCGGACCAACCTTACATGTCATCGTACATGAGACCGGTTCCACGACTGACATGCAACTAGTTTTGCATAAGTGGCTAGAGGGTGTCTGTCTCTCCTACTATAGTCAATATCTGATTTACAATGAGTTGCTAATAACTTGGTTATCCTCGTTGTGGTTCATGTTCGTAGGTAAGACGGGTTCTATCTCCGAAAGCCCTAAGCCACGTAAAACTTGCAATTGATAAATTAGAGGCGTCTAGTTTAGATCGTTGCTGGGCTCGTGTCTTGATATGGTATTGTTGTAAGTAGATGTATGATAGATACTCTTACAACTCACTTAACGTGTAAGTTCCATAGACCTTGGCCTTACACACAAAAGAATGAGAGAGATCATACCACTACGCAAATGATAGAGATCAAATGCATGGACCATATCATCTCACTTCACACATTAGATGTTAGCATCTTATATTGCTAGTTTGACGCTTTTGGTAGCATTATAAGATGATCCCTCATTTAGATATCAAGATAAAATGTGTTATTCCTTAAGTATGCACCGTTTTGTGGATCGTGTTTTGAGGCATCACGTGATGATCGGGTGTTCTCGACTCTACGCTTTCATACAATGGGTGTAAGACAGTTTTACACGCGCGAATACTAAGGTTCTTACTTGGCGAGCCTAGCATGTACAGACATGGCCTCGGAACACAGACCGAAAGGTTAAGCATGAGTCATATAGTTGATATGATGCCCATATAGATGCTCGCGTTTGAAGCTATACCGACTCACGTGATGATCGGACTTGGTGTAGTGGATTTGGTTCATGTAATCACCAAAAGGACACGAGGGATGTCGTTTTTTAGTGGGAGTTCATTAGTAATTTGGATTAGTTGAACTCAATCTATCATAAACTTAGTCTAAATATATTTTACAAATTCTGTTGTAGATGGCACCACCTGCTTTTAATTTCAATGTGTTCATGGAGAAAGAGAAGCTTGCTGCGAATGGTAGCAACTTCACCAACTGGGCTATGAATTTGAGGATTCTCCTCACTGCTGCACAAAAGCAATATGTGCTAGAGGCGCCGCTAGGCCTCCCACCAGCTCCTGATGCCCCTGACGAGGAAAAGAACGTCTATATAACTCGTTAGGAGGACCATAACTTAGTTCATTGCGGCATACTGTATGGGCTAGAGCCAGGACTTCGAAAACGTTTCGAAAATGGCAATGCCTTTGATACCATGGGAGAATTGAAAATGATTTTTGATACCCATGCTGCCGTAGAGAGTTATAATGCTTCTGAAAAGTTCTTTAGCTGCACGATGGAAGAGAACAGCTCCGTTAGTGAGCATGTACTCAAAATGTGCGGATGCCGATAAGCTTGTGTCCTTGGGAATAACGATTCCCATTGACTTGAGCATACATCGTGTTCTCCAATCTACGCCACCTAGCTACAAGAGCTTCGTGATGAACTATAATATGCAGGGCATGAAGAAGTCTCTTCGAGCTTACATCAATGCTTAAGAAGGCAGAAGTGGAGATTAGGAAAGAACATCAAGTGTTGATGATCAATAAGACCACGGTTTCAAGAAGGACAAGAAAGGCAAGCACAAAGGGAAAGAAGGGTGGAAAATCTGTTGCGCGCTGAAAAGAAACCCGAGCTGGCCCTAAGTCGACAATCGAGTGCTACTATTGCAAGGGGACTGGCCATTGGAAGCACAACTGCCCCAAGTATTTGGCGGACAAGAAGGCCGGCAAGGCAAACAAAGGTATATGTGATATATATGTTATTGATATGTACTTGACTAGTACTCGCAGTAGCACCTAGGTATTTGATATGGGATTGGTTGCTAATATATGTAACTCGGTTCAGGGGCTGTGGAACAAGCGACAACTAGCAAGGGATGAGGTCACGATGCGGGTCGGCAATGGATCAAGAGTTGATGTGATCGCCGTTGGAACGCTGCCTCTCCATATGCCGTCGGGATTAGTTATAAACCTGAATAATTGTTATTTGGTGCCTGCACTGAGCATGAACATTGTATCCGGATCGTGTTTGATGCAAAGTGGTTATTCGTTTAAGTCTGAAAACAATGGTTGTTCGATTTATATGAATAATATATTTTATGGTCATGCACCTGTGTTGAATGGTTTATTTCTGTTGGATCTCGATAGTAGTATTACGCATATTCATAATGTTGATGCTAAAAGGATTAAACTTGATAATGATATATCTGCATATATGTGGCACTGCCGTCTAGGTCATATTGGCGTTAAACGCATGAAGAAACTCCATTCTGATGGACTTTTGGAATCACTTGATTTTGAATCATTTGATACATGTGAGCCATGCCTTATGGGCAAGATGACTAGAACGCCGTTTTCCGGTTCAATTGAACGGGCAACAGATTTATTGGAAATCATACATCTTGTGTGTGGACCAATGAGTGTGTCGGCGCGAGGTGGATATCGTTATTTTGTTACTTTCACGGATGATTTGAGTAGATACGGGTATATCTATTTGATGAAACATAAGTCTGAAACATTTGAAAAGTTCAAAATTTTTAGAATGAAGTGGAAAATCATCATAACAGAAAGATCAAATTTCTGCGGTCCGACCGTGGAGGAGAGTATCTTAGTTATGAGTTTAGCACACATATGAAAGACTGTGGAATAGTTTCACAACTCACGCCTGCCAGAACACGACAACATAATGGTGTGTCAGAACGTCGTAATCGTACTTTATTGGATATGGTTCGATCTATGATGTCTCTGACTGACTTGCCACTGTCATTTTGGGGTTATGCACTGGAAACCGCTGCATTCACTTTAAATAGGGCACCATCTAAATCTGTTGAAAAGACACCGTATGAATTATGGTTTGGAAACAAACTTAAGCTGTCATTTCTTAAAGTTTGAGGATGCGTTGTTTATGTGAAGAAACTTCAACCGGATAAACTCGAACCCAAAGCAGAAAAATGCGTCTTCATAGGATACCCTAAGGAAACGATTGGGTATACCTTCTATCACAGATCCGAGGGCAAGGTCTTTGTTGCCAAGAATGGATCCTTTCTTGAGAAGGAGTTTCTCGCGAAAGGTGTGAGTAGTCGGAAGGTAGAACTCGAAGAGGTTGTTGAACCTTCTCTTCATGAAATGGCGAGTAGCGCAGCACCGGAAGTTGTTTCGGAGTTGACTTCACCTAATGAAGAGAGAGCTAATGATATTGATCATGAAACTCCGAAAGAGGACACTACCGAACCTCGCAGGTCAAGCAGGACACGTGCAGCTCCTGAACTGTACGGCAATCCTGTTATGAATTTCATGATTGATGAAATAGATGACCCTGCGATGTATGAAGAAGCGATGATGAGCCCTGATTCCAACAAATGGCTAGAAGCCATGAAATCCGAGATGGAATCCATGTACGAAAACCAGGTTTGGACCTTGGTGGACTTACCTCACGATCGAAAGGCCGTTGAGAATAAATGGATTTTCAAAAGAAAAACTGATGCTGATGGTAATGTGACCATCTATAAGGCTCGACTTGTCGCAAAGGGGTTTCGAAAAATTCAAGAAGTTGACTATGATAAGACATTCTCTCCCGTAGCGATGCTTAAGTCGGTTAGGATTATGTTAGCAATTGCTGCATATTTCGATTATGAAATATGGCAGATGGATGTCAAAATTGCGTTCCTCAATGGTAATATTGAAGAAGAGTTGTATATGATATAACGTAAGGGTTTTGTCGATCCTAAGGATGCTGATAAGGTGTGCAAACTTCAGCGATCCATCTATGGACTGAAGCAAGCATCCCGGAGTTGGAATCTCCGCTTTGATGAGGTGATCAAAGAGTTTGGATTTGTCCAAACTTATGGAGAGGCTTGTATTTACAAGAAAGTGAGTGGGAGCAATGTGGCATTTCTGATATTATATGTGGATGACATATTATTGATTGGAAATGATATAGATCTTTTAAACAGTGTTAAAAGTTATCTAAACAGCAAATTTTCAATGAAGAACCTTGGTGAAGCTTCATATATATTAGGCATTAAAATCTATAGAGATAGATTAATACGCCTAATTGGGTTATCGCAGAGTACATACCTTGATAAGATATTAAAGAAGTTTAATATGGACGGAAGTAAGAAGGGGTTTTTACCTATGTTGCAAGGCAAGACATTGAGTAAGACTCAAAGTCCGGCTACGGCGGAAGAAAGAGAGATAATGGATAAGATCCCCTATGCCTTAGCCATAGGCTATATAATGTATGCCATGTTATGTACAAGACCGGATGTGGCACATGCTATTAGTTTGACTAGTAGGTACCAATCTGATCCAGGTTCGGAACATTGGATAGCGGTCAAGAATATCCTTAAGTACTTGAGAAGAACTAAGGATATGTTTCTTGTATACGGAGGTGAAGAAGAGCTAGTCGCTAAGTGTTATGTCGATGCTAGCTTTGACACTGATCCGGATGACTCTAAGTCTCAATCCGGATACGTATTTCTCTTGAATGGAGCAGCAGTTAGTTGGAGGAGCTCCAAACAACCTGTGGTGGCTGGATCAACAACGGAGGCGGAATATGTTCTTTGCTTGAGCGGTAGCGCAGGAAGCGGTTTGGATGAAGGAGTTCATAACGGAACTAGGTGTGGTTCCTAGTGCGTTGGACCCAATGGTGATCTATTGTGACAACAATGGAGCCATAGCCAACGCCAAGGAACCAAGGTCTCACAAGAATTCCAAGCATATTAAGCGTCGGTTTCACTCCATCCGCGAGCATATCAAGGATGGAGATATAAAGATTTGTAAAGTGCACACGGACCTGAATGTAGCAGATCCGTTGACTAAAGTACTCCCTAGGGCAAAACATGATCAACACCAAAACTCCATGGGTGTTAGATTTATCACTATGTAAACTAGATTATTGTCTCTAGTGCAAGTAGGAGACTGAAGGAAATATGCCCTGAGAGGCAATAATAAAGTTGTTATTATGTATTCCTTGTATATGATAGATGTTTATTTTGCATGCTATAATTGTATTGATAGGAAACATCAATACATGTGTGTTTAATAAACAAAAAGGGTTCCTAGTTATGCCTCTCTTATAGACTAGCTTGTTGATTAACAAGATGATCAAAGTTTCCTGATCATGGACATTGGATGTTGTTAATAACAAGGTCACGACATTTGTGAAATGATGTGATGAACATTCATCCGAAGTATAGCATTACGATCAAGTCATTATGTTTATATTTCTATAACATCATACAAAGTAGTCTTAATCCTTAGACCATGAGATCATGTTAATTGCTAACACGTAAGAGTATCTTGATAACATCAAACGTCACACCGTGCAGGTGACCATAAAGGTGGGTTCAGTGCTATGAAGGTGTTATGTTGAGGCTCATGGATCAAGAGTGGAATTTGTCAATCCCGATGACGGATAGATATACTCTAGGCCCTCTCGGTGATATCACATTAAGATAGCTTGCAAGCAAGTGATGTGATCACTAGAATGTTATATCACGGGAACGAGAAAAGAGTACATGTCGGTAACAAGATCAAACTAGGTATTTGGATACCGATGATCGAATCTCGGACATGTATTATATCATGAGACAAAGGGATTAAATTGCTGACGTTAAAGGTTCTCACGATCACAGAAGTCATCGCTGAATATGCAGGAGTCAGTATGGATCTCTAGGTCCCGCTTCTGATTATTGATCTGAGAGGAGTCTCAATCATGTCTGCATTATTCGCGAACTATAGGGTGACACACTTAAGGGTTGTCGGGCACCATTTAGGAGCACATATGTTCTAGACAAAAGGTTTGCAAAGCGCAGGAAATGTTTCGATAGAAACAGGAATTGTTTCGATAGAAACCGGAATTGTTTTGGATGAAATTGCATAAAGTGGTTCTGCATGTGATATTGAAATGTTGCAAGGGGTTTTATGTGAATGTTTGTTAATTAAATTAATTAATAAAATTCTGAATAAAATAAATAAAAGAGTTTTATTAATTGAGAGTTACATTTAATTTGGTGGAAATTAAATACATGTGAGTGGGATTTTGGGTGGAGGCCATGTTCATGTGAGTGGGATTTTGGGTGGAGGCCATGTTTATGTGAGTGGAGGTTCACCACATGAATGAAGGAGGGGAGGAGTCCCCCCCCCTCATGCGCCGGCTATGGGAGGGGAGGGGTCTCCCTCACTCCTATAAAGCCCCTCTCCCTCTCACAAACCACACCTCCTCGTGAAGGATCTCTCTCCCTCTAGATATTTCCCCATGGTCTCGGATTAGCGAGATACATGTTCCGGTGGCCTTATGTCTGGAAGGAGTTCTTTGCTTCCTTGATTATTTGGAGCGAGGATGTGGAGGTTGTCCGGTAGCTTGAATGTGTGTGCGAGGACGGATGCGCTGCTGATTTGCGGCGCTCGGACTTCCACACGATCTTGAGATCGGCAAGCGTACGACTACATCAACCACGAGTTCCTACTCGTTAACAAAACTCATTGTCTTCGAGGGTAAGTTCTCCATGGATGTATGTCCACCCGTTGCTCTGTATCTAGTAGATAGATCTTGGCGTATAGTTCTCATCATAGGAAATATTTTGTTTTCTATGCTGTGGACCCAACACATCTTACAACCTCCAGACCAAGGAGACAGCGCCAGGCACCAGCGAGGTGGACAAACCTCTCCCAGCGGCGTGGCTACCTACCCTACTTTTTTGAAGGTGACACTCTACTCTCATCCTCCTCAGGCTTATCTTCTATAAGACCCCCTGCTGGATCATGGCGGCATTGTAATAAGCTGGACCTCCCTGGTTGCTTTTGGATCTTGCGCTATGCGCCAACTTTGCTACTCGCCTTTTCGCCTTGGAGATCTTTTTCCGTGCATTCATGAAACGAGCGGGGGCTAGGCATGGTGTCTATCACTAAGTCATTCCCCATCAACACTAAGGCCTAAAGTGTCGAGCTCTAACTTGCGGACTAGCTCCAACGATAACGTCACCTCACCCACGGTTCTTAGTGCTTGCAATCCTCGTGCGACACATGGACGGAAACTAATAAATGCACAACCAAAATTCATGCAAGGCCTATGGATTCCTCCCTGAGGAGCCAACATGATAGGCATTTGCCCTACAGTCTTCTCCTAGAAGGACCTACGGGGTGGCTTACGAGGTCACTCCCCTCTAGCGGCCAAAATTCATGCAAGGCCCACGGCTTCCTCCCTAAGGAGCAACCAATATAGGAATTTTCCCTACGGTCTTCTCCTAGAGGGACCTACGGGGCAGCTCGCGAGGGCACTCCCCTCTAGAGGCAAAAATTCATGCAAGGCCTATGACTTCTTCCCCGAGGAGCCAACATGATAGGCATTTTCCTTACGGTCTTCTCCTAGAGGGACCTACGGGGTGGCTCACGAGGGTCACTCCCCTCCCGTGGCCAAAAATTTATGTAAGACCTACGGCTTCCTTCTCGAGGAGCCAAGGATATGCATTTGTCCCACGGTCTCCTCCTTGAGGGACCTATGGGGCGGCTCACGAGGTCACTCCCCTCTCGTGGCCAAAAATTTATGTAAGACCTATGGTTTCCTCCTCGAGGAGCCAACAGGGTATGTGTTCGGCCTATGGTCTCCTCACCTAGGGATTTATGGGATGGCTCGCGAGGGCATTCCCCTCTAGCTTCCCAAGTTTGCATAGAATATATGGCTCCTTCCTCAGGGACCCTACAGAGAATGCGCTTACCCCACGGTTGTTGTCACAAGGGACTTGCAGGACAGACTCTGGGGCGCTTTCTCTAAAAGAGGCCCTCACCAAGGTCGTCAACACTCGGCCTCGCCAAGCAGTGGGCTCATGAAAGACAAGGAAGCGACATCATCCCTCTCTAAGGGAGTGCCCCTTCAAGAAGCCACATGCAAGCCTCCTTCGCAAATATAACTGATGCAAGGCTGAAGTCTCAACGTTTCCGCTATCACCCCCTTTGGACATTTTTTCCTTCTCCTATCGCAAGGGGTTTACCTTCCTCGTAGGCTCGCCGACATGCTAGTGGGGACCTGGAAAAGTGAGCTCACGATCCAGGCCAGATAGTAGCACCCGCTGGTCCCAAGCGGGACGGGTGCATAGTGTCACCTGCCCGGGGGCTGGTCCCTAACAGCACGTCGCGACTGATCACATGGAAGAAAACAAGCCCCGCGAGGAACTAAAAAATAGAGCTACAAAGAGATTCATCGAGACATATACATTACATACACACCCACCGGGAAAGTCAAAAGCATTACTACATACTAATCATGTTCAATGGAGCAAGGCGACCCTGGAGCAAAAGGAGATCGGTTCACTAGGCTACTGCCAAGCTAGGGATAGGCGACAGATGGGGACATCGGTAAGACTGCCTACCTACCTTGAAGGTACCGGGAGTAGTCGACGCGGCACCAGAATGTGTCAAACATAGAGATGCAAAAATGCCCCCCGAGCAGTAGCGGAACCGCAACAGGAACCCGTGTCCTATGTTGTGGTCGAGGATTAAGTGTCCCCAATCGACGGTGAGGAACATAGCCCCGGCGTCGGGGCCTTGACGTTCACATTCCATTCCTTGGCACCACTAGAGTGCCTCAGCTAGGCACCCCCGGCATGGTGCTTGCAACCCCGAGTGCAAAACGCTCGGGGAGTTTCACCTAGCCCAGTTTAGCTCGTGGAGGATGAGGACGAAGTTGATAACCGTCTCAGGATCATCCTCAATCTTCACCACGACCGGAGGCGGCACTAGAAGCGGTGCTAACACTGCCTCCAGGATGTTGCTGTGACCACCGTTGCGACCGCTTGGGGAGTTTCACCCTCTGAGCCTAGTCCGGCTCGTGGAGGATAAGGACGGAGTTAATAACCGTCTCAGGCTCATCCTCAATCTTCTCCACAATCGGAGGTGGCACTAGAAGTGGTGGTAACACTGCATGCGAGTCATTTCCGCGACCACCGTTGCGACCCCCGCGATGTCCTCTCCTGCTTCCATGGGGGCGACCATGGCCACACTTCACCACGCATCCACCTCCGCCGCTGCGATGGCCGCAGAGGTCGACACACCACCACGATGGGCACCACGACTGCCGTGGCCGGAGCTGGGACCACCGAGGCCACCACGACCACTCCCATGTGGCCGCCCCCGGCTGCGCTTCACCACCTGACCCTATTCTGTCTCCACAAGGACAACCTTCCCCTTGTCGGAAGATGAGGCTTGCTTCAGCCCCATAAGAGGAAGTTAAGTGTTGAGAGGAGAGAGTGGGGAAGAAGGGGCGGAGTGACCCACGGCGTCAAGCCTTCGCACTTAAGAGCCATGACAAAAGGGCCCATTGGCACTCCGATTACTACACATTGAACCGTTGGTCCGCCCTCGCACCAACAATTGTAACTGACCAATTCGCGAGATGAGACAGACTTTGCGGCAGTTCTCCATCCAACGGCGGTGGATATGAAACCGCTCGGTATGCACAACCAGGATACTCATTGTTGAGTTCGGACTTTGGCACGCATAGAGCCAGCGACCCCACCAACCATCTGGGCCCTTGCCCCTTCGTTTTCACCGAAGGACGCATGCAGAACAAGCGCCCGGGGGCTATTGTTGGGTCACTAGTACAGGGGTACCCGGACCCACCTGTTGCTGGGCCCACCGCCTGGAAAACAGAAGCCTCGCGAGGCCACACGATCGAATGACGCCCTTGATCGGGTACGCGAGGGAGACCCCTCTCCGCGGGGTTCGTTCGACCGAGGAGCAACTCCGGGTTGTCCCCACAGCGGAGCCCTCCCGAGGGGATGGTCCTCCTCCACGGGGCATAGGATTCCCCCAGTGGCACATTCGTAATCTTGCTGCAAGGAGGAAGGCGATAAGCCCAATGGGTAGTCCCACGACCGCATAAGCTGCCTGTACCACCTCGGTAAAGAAGGGGCGATGTCTGGCCACTTTGGTGATAAAGCAAGGCCAACAGCACCAGCATCAGCGAAGCCTCCTATTTTCGCTTCCTATTTGCCACTTCAGTGCTAGGAGGCAGAAGGCGGCGTCATGCAGCGGGGAGGGGGGGCATCACCGACAACTCTGGCTTTATGGTGGACCGACGCCGCTCGTGGACCTTGGACCTAGCTCATGGAAAGTAGTCTTGTAGACCGTACCCCTTTGGAGGCAATGTGGTAGCCCTTCCCGCCTAAATAATTTGGGGAAGAGGCCTAGCGCCTCTATAAAAAGGGAGGCACCCCAACCTTAGAAGGGGATCGATCCTTGTGACCTGAAACCCTAAGTTCACATCCATCATTGTACCCTTGTGAAGAACCGCGAGCAATACAACAAAGCAGGAGTAGGGACTTTACCTCCTCACGGGGATCCTGAACCTGGGTAAAAACAGCATATGTCCACTCTGTTGTGTGTGAGCTCCGTTGCTACCATCATCGCCAAGAAGGTCCGAACACGTGTTTAGCCCCCTCACGAACCCAGGACTCGCTTGACCCCTTGTTCCTTCACGGGGCACAAGTCTCGGACAGCCCTCCATGGAACACGGTCCTTAGAAACAATCGACACATCAATGCAATGCTCATTGAAACCTTTCAGTGACACTGTGTACTGGGGCAACCAAAATAGAGCGAGACCACCACTTTGTCCCGCACTGCTAACCGTGAAACTACCAAAGAAACCTATAGTATCCTTCATCTTCGTTTCAGATAAGAAGAGGAAGGAGGTTCGATATGTCCACACAAGCCAGCGGAGCTCTCCAACTACCGCGTCCGACCCCAGACTGCGGCAGTTTAAGCAGAGTAGACTCATTGCGTCTGGCGGGGCCGCAGCCTCTGTCATCCGCTGATCCATCCGTTTGCTTCTTTTGTCTCTTAATCGAGTCAGCCACTTGATCACCACCACCATCCCTTGTGGCAACAGGAGTAGTGGTAGGAACATCATGATCTGTTCCTGTGATAGTTAGGAGGGGAACCCCTCCAACCGGAGTTGGCACAACCGTAGAGGCCTGCTTGGGCCGATACTCTTTCCTTTTTTTCCCACTGACACGCATGCCCTCCTTTGAAGGAATAGCAAGAGGTTTGTCATCTTCAGTATTAGCCTTCGGTTTTCTACCTCTCGGCTTCTTGGCCTTCCTAGGAGAGTTTACCTCTCCAGCGCTGACATTGTCAAGTTGTTGACGTGCAGAAGCGCTCGACTTCTGCTTCTCTTGGCCAGTACCAGACCATGATCCCTGATCACTACAAAAGGAATGCTGGCCCGAACTTGTTCCTGATTATTTCATTTCCTGTCATCCGGAACACAAAGTTTTGATCCATGATAAGGCAAAACACCATCCTCATCCCTGTCTGCCGGTGTTGCGCAACCAAGTGATGAGTTCCCAATCAAACCACAAGAATCGCCAAAAAAAAAAAAACAGAAGGTCGGCAACCTTTCATACATCACATAGTAATATTGAACCACCTGACGGCTCTGGGAGAATACTGATAGGCAACGCATAAGAGGCTGAGTCACATCAATCAACACTCTGACTGTCTGACACGAAGGTATTCACCCCATGCACGACCCTTCTCATCTACCTCCATTTTAATCACCTTGCCAAGTCCACTTGCAAAACCTTTCCCACGCGCTGATCATTCATCAAACTAAAAGGGAGCTGCAAAATACTTGCCCACACTGCAAGATGGTCGAAACGAACATCAGCGGGATTCACTCTAGGATCTACTCCCTATGTTTTAAAATATAAGATGTTTTAGCTTTCTAAAAAGAGTGCATCTAGATCTCTTTTAGTGTATAGGTTTATCTAGGTTTGGAGTGAACCTACACATTAAAAGAGGTCTAGATACACTTTTTTCATAAAGCTAAAACATCTTATATTTTAAAACGGAGGGAGTAACTCTTGGAGAATCACGCAGTTTTTTCTAACTGTCCATGGGGTACCATTCTGAATCCTGGTTTTGTCATTCTCATTGGCAAATTTAGCCAGAAAAATATTGGCACCCAGCGGTCGCAGCTCCAAGCCTTTGGGGTTTCCCCACGCCGCGCGTAGAGCTGAATTGATCGTTGAAATATGCAGGGTATTTGGTGCCATTACCTTCCTGATCAGCGCCCACTCCGGGCAATCCAGGTCTCCATCATCATCCAGGACGAAGGGCTTGGCTTCCTGGGCAGTGAGTTGTAATAGAGGTTGTTGGGGGTCTATCTTGGAGCACTTTAAAAAAGAAATGGTCTTAGAAGTGATTAGTGTGTTGTCTGATAATGCTGATCATATCATATTCTCAATGTATGCTTTATATGCATTGTGAAGTACTCCCTCTGTTTTAAAATATAAGATGTTTTAGTTTTGTAAAGCTAATGTATCTAGACACCTTTTAGTATATATGTTCGGACAGGTTCAGAGCGAACCTACACACTAAAAGTTTAGTGGTCTAGATTCATTCGCTTCACAAAGCTAAAACATCTTATATTTTGCATTGGAGGTGTTGATCTGGGATTGGTTTACCAACTGATGTCTTGTCTAGGGTCCTCACTTCTCACATACGGTCTGGATTGCAATGCATGTCCTGTAATCAGCTTTAGCAGAGGTAAGGTGTCAGATGTAACTGATTAAGAACTCGCCCAATTTTGAACTGGCAAATTTTGATCCCTGTTTACATGTTAACACGATGTTTCATCAAAACACAGTGTTTTCAGGGGACTTCAGTAGTTATGGCTGGAGCAACATCCTTACCATGTATAATGTACAGTTTTGTGTATGATACAGCATATGACGGATATTACAGTCCTCCAGAGGGAGGAGAAAACATTGGTAAAAAAAAGGACCACTGGTTTATATGCACGTCGGCAAACCTCAGGTGACTTCACGGCCCAGAGTGCCTCAAAACGCTAATCAACTAGGAGTAACAGAGCTCCTCAGGCGGCTTTAAAAAACCTGGAGCAAAAAACCTTCCACGTCGCAAAGAAGCACTTTCTGCAAACTTCAGCGCGGTTGAAACGACGGTAGGAGAGCAAACCTCAGAGGTCATATCCTGGTGTAACACCAGTCAAAAAAAATGTAAATGTGTAAGGTAAGGCATCAAAGCCTGCTCATTGAACTCTTGCTTCAGATCTTTCTTTTTGTGAGGATAAGTTTGGGGTTTGGAAGATGGCGAAGGTTGTTGCTGTCAACTGCCAAGTCAATTTCTTTGGATAAAGCTGGTTGAGGCTGCACCTGCAAGTTAAAGTTCCAAATACATATTAGAAATTTAGAATACAAACTTACAAGAGTTAAAACTGTATAGCTGAAGAGCGTAAGACCCCATCTAGTCAGTTAATCAGATTCTACAATCTCCAACAACTGCTAACAATTTTGTACAATTTCTTATTACACTTCATGAGGCTCGTATTAGTAAGATATGCGATGCTTTTACATGTAATGTAAATGCAGAGCTCATATGAACAGATACCAAGAAGGAAATTGGCGCTTGTACCAGATGTCCAGACATATAACAACAGTAAGCATAACAGTTATCACCACAAACCTCGTAGTTCAGGAGAAGAGAGGCAATCAACATAGAGATCCCAAGAATTGCAAACTTCTGCCCGACACATGCTCGACTCCCAGAACCAAATGGAAGGAATGAGTCAGCCTTATCACACTCCGTGAAAATCTTGATTCCGTTTGAGCCCTTATGTGCTGCTAATATTTCTACAGTAAAAAAACATGGTCAGAAAGGAATTAGGAAGGTCTCAAACTCGCATAAAATAAATAAGATGGAACAAATATAGATTGAAGTCCCCAGGAGTTTCTTAGAGCATCTCTAAGGGATCTAACAAAACTGTGACAGATATGTATATAGGCGAACATGCAGTTACCAGAAGATTAATGTGCCATGCTTTGTATGTACATTCTCAGTATTGGTGATCAAGTGCTTATGACTTTTGCTTAAATGCACCACAATAATGAGGTACGGCCTTCGACACAACATGGAAGTGGAAATAAAATGAGGGGCAGGGCAGACCTCCAAGATCAATGCCCTTTTCAAGCAAACGATTAGGATTGAACTCGCAAGCATCATGCCCCCAGATAGAAACATCCATTTGCACCAGATGCAGAGGAACAACCAATGCCGCTCCAGCTGGTATAATGATGCTAGATTTGAGAGTCAAATCTGCGAATGAAATCAAAAGAAGATCAATAATACAACAAACACATACTAGAAACATATGCCACTATAGTACAGTAATACACTTGGGATCTCTTGCAATAGATGCATAAATGAATTTCAGGATCAAAGCATAATTTCAATGCAACAAGACAAGGGCAAACAAAAGAGTATTCCATTTTACAAGATCGTGTGATATTTGGACAGGTCCTCGGGTTCTCGTAGTGACATAATGAATGTGTAAGAGAAACATGGATAAACCCTGTAATTTTACAAGTAAACAAGCTACACAGCTCAGTGTTGCTGAAAATAAAAATCCTAACATGCTACCCGCATGTTTTATTTCTATTTTTCCACAAAAAGCATGCATACCATGTTGCGTAGAACAACGCTGGAGAAGAGGTCCAGCAGGTAAAAGGCGAGCAGATTCACACACAGTGGCAAGTAAAAATTGCATCCTAAGCACATCCTCTACCTCCAGCTCAGATGATTGATTGCAAACTGCAACAATATCTGCATATAGCTGTACAAAGGGCATCATGTGTAAGTCAAACAAATGCGTAAAATTGCTGAAGCAAATTAATGGAAACCCTTGGAGGCTATGCAACAAATGTCAAATGTCACCAACTCACTGTGACTTGTGATACATGCTAAGAACAGATATATCCATATATATATGAACAAGAAGGAAACAATAGCCATTTTTAACATCAGACAAAGAGCAACCAGGACAATATGTAACTGAGAGAAATAAAACAAACAATGTGTACCTGGTCTTTTAGCTTTGGATACAAGACAAGTCTCGTTAAAATGCTGCCAACCAGGTTAGCAGATGCGTTAATTCCATGCAACATCAAACCCACGATATTACCACATATTTCCTCTTCTGAACTGAGAGGCCCTTCAACAGCCCCATAGAGACAGCGACCTGATATTATCCCATCTAGCAGAGAAGTACATCCAACTGGACCTTTTACGACCCCTTCACTTTTATTACAGGACCTCAGAGCGTTATGGCTAAGTAAACTACTTTGATCTATGGATTTTCTGATAATGCCTTCTGTTAAGATCTTCAGCTTAGCACATAAGCCCCGGTACTTCCTATAAGCAGGTTTCCAAAATGGGGGGACTCCATAAGAAGCCCAGAAGCAGCCGTCCTTTGCAACAATCATCAGAAGCTCCTCATATGCAGCAGCATCAGACCAATCAAAGAAGACTTCACCAAAAAGAGCTGCGCCAATGATGTTAAATGCCATGTGTTGGGAAAAAAATCTGCAATCCAGAGGGTCCTTGTCCATAGTATAATTGACTCTACCGAGGACCGCTTCAATGATCTTGAAAGAACTTGCACTGGCACCAACGTTAAGTTTTTCATTCAAGAATACTTCCAGTAATTCCCTACTACTTCTGACCTGAAAAGCAGGACAAAAGCATTTAGAGAAGTAAAAAAATGAAGCAGCAGTAATATGTTCCGTCTATCAATTATAGCTAGCACAAATAAGATATATGATAAGACAAAGTGTAATACTGGAGATCCGCATGTTTTTTCATCATACACATACCTTCTCAAATGAGGAAATGAACAGGCCAAGTCTTCCACAAGCTAAATTATATGTCCGCTCAGTCAGTGGTAACTTATCTTCAGCTTTTGCTAGAATCTCTTTGATTAGGCTAGCATCTTTAACTGAGACAAGTAGTTGAGACGGTCCTACCCAGAGTCGAACAACTGGTCCAAAACTGCCATGTAATTTTGATAGATAGCCTGTAAATAAAGCAATTCAAAGGAACATGTTATCGCCGTAGACGCACAATCAATCTACCAAGGATCAAACAATCACAGCACGACGACTTGACACAGAGAATTGTTAACGCAGTTCGGCGAACTCGCCTACACCGCGTGGCATGATTACGGGTGCTCCTCCCCTCTGATACCACAACACGCCCTAGGCGCCGGCGCATGCTGTTGGCTTCCTGTGCGTGCTTGCTGCTATCAAGTCGTCCTGGGTTACATTGTGTGGCACCCCCACATTATATAGGATTCCTAGGCTACAAGTGTTAGACTCCAATACTACTCGTATCCTATCCGCACTACAACACAAGTACAAACCTGACCCAACTTGTACACAATATTCGACACAAAGTCAACAGAACATATGATCAGCAATCAAGCAATACACTAACAATGTACAGAGTGGAAATTTACAGAATTAATTCTGCTAAAAATGCACTTTAGATAATTCCTAAAATGACTCTGTATAAAGCTTTATAACCGACTAGTATCTGCATGAATTATTTGATGGACCATGTGCCTGAGCCTTGGATAATATGGTCCCGATAGAGTTGAGCTGGGCTAGCCTGGGACCATGCTAACTAACAAGGGAAGGACAAGAAAAGGCTATAAAATAAAACAGGGAAAGGACAAGAAGTGACATAAATATAGATCGGAAGGGGTAAAAAATATTCAGAAGGAAAAATAATAATTACTAGTAATAGCTGCGTATCAATGTCTAATATTACAATTGCATAAGACATGTTCTTGTTCTTAGAAAGTTCTTCTGCAAAAAGTGCGCATTTCCAGGAAAACTAGAATACATGGTGTAGTTAACGTAGTGGACATCCGAATGCTTGAATATAAAAAAAAAAGGATAAATTTTCTCATCCAGGCAGGTTGAACCTTACATATACTACGTGAGGAATTTTATTCCAACATCTCTGTGGGCCCTAACAGGGAAAAACTATCGGAATCATAGTATTTTGTTCAAAATTGTGGGCCAAAGAAGTACCCATCAGATCATCGTATCATTATTAAATCTTGCAACTTTATGTCAGGTTATAAAAAGTCAACTGTGCTAGTCATTCGGATTCGGTGGCTAGCTCTGGGTGTACTCGTGCTGGCAAAGCATCATATTGCTTCAGGTCGTCAAGGCTAGCCTAAAAGCAAAATAACTAAACTCAGTTACCAGCAAATAGAGCTGCCAAACAACAGTTATCACCACCTTACAGAACCAAAGCTACAAATTTGGCCATAAACTTGTCACTGATCAACCAACGCCTTGATCACTCCCCCACCTAAAGCAGATCTCGTATCATCTTAACAGAAGCAAAAGAGACCAAATTCCCAGGGCTTAGCATGTAGTAACCGAGCATTCAGGCGTCTCAGTGAGGGGCTACTTAATTCGAAATAGTGCTGCAGCAATCATAACTAGTCCCCCTGCATATGTGGGCACTAGAGCATCGCAATATGACCAGGCCGAAGATTCTAGCACGTGGAGGGCCCAAGCTCACGCGAAATCCGCTTCCAGTCCCCATCCACCGACCAGAAACACCACCCAATCCAATCAAACGCAACCAACCAACCGAACGAAGTCATAATTAGTAAGGAGGTGGACGGGACGCGGTGAACCTACCGGTGATGTCGCCGCCCGCGCGGCAGACGGCGGCGAGGCCGGGGTCGGCGAAGAGGGCGGGCGGGCCGGGGAGGCGGGAGCCGAGGGCCCATAGGCGGAGGAGCGCGGCGATGCGGCAGAGCAGGACCCACGTGACGACGAGCAGGCCCGCCCACAGCAGCGCGTTGGTGCCGCGCTGCGCGTAGTCACGGAGGAAGGCGCGGCCGCCGCACGCCGGCCAGGACGGGGCGTATGAGCCGTCCCTGAGGAGAGCGCCTAGGAGTGTGTACGGCGCCGAAGAGCCGACGCAGGAGGGGACCATGGCCGAGAGGGTGCGTGGCCGCGGGAGCTCGAGCTCTCCTGTCCTCTGTGCGGAAGAAGGGAGGAGGAAACGGAATGGAACATTCGCCCGTGGCTACTCTAGTCTAGAAGGAAAGATCTGGAGGCCACTTGACTAGGGAGGCGGGTCGTTTTCCATTCAGGTCCATGTGCATATGAGAAATCAGAAATGTAGTGTTTTTTTTATTATTGAGAAAATGGGCAGCTGCATTCCTTCATTCAGGAGAACACAGTGACAGTGTCGCTCGCAAGGCTTGCGGCCACCCGAGTTCGAGTGCCAATCTGCTAGGGGCGCGTTTGGTAGTAGCAGCAAACTTTTATCTCGTCTTAGTTAGGTACTGGTTCACATGTTCCCGTAAAAACGGCGTCTAGGTCATCTTTAGCCGTTCGTTTGGTTACCTGACGAGCCGAGTTTTAGTTCTGAAGAGATATGTGTGCTAGGTGTTTTGTTGCATGCTTTTCAACCTTAGAGAGAAAGCTCATAAAAAAATACTGTTGTTTGGTTGTCTTTAAAATAACGGCTAAGGTAACCTCTTTTCACGAGTGGTGAGGTTACCATACACATGATAATATATGAGCACATCACAATAAAGCTAATAACTTAATATCAGGATCATAATAGCTGATGCATCACGAGCTTCACAAACAAAGCTTGTGATGCAATAGAGGTTCATCGTCGGGGTTAGTATACTACCTCCCTCAATATTACAAACCGTGAATCATTTTTCATCAAATCCTAGCTAACGGAGGGATATGAGACCACCTTCCAGAATATACATGACCGTATCAAAAGATCGTGAGAAAGATCGAGAGCAACATAACAATAGCCATAATCAAAAGGGCTATGAAGCCAAGCCCTAAGCCATGACCTCCTCTCGGTTGGACCCATGTTACCATATCTTGTTCTTTATTGTTGGCAAGGAAGTCTATGGTCTGGTATAGTAGTTTAGGGTCAGACAGCTGCATGTGATCCACAAACTTGGGGGGTGAAGATGGGAGGCTTGCTAGAAACGGCCGAATCGACAGTTCCTAGCAGGCATGGCCTGGGGGTGCTTTAATCATCGTGTAGGCCACGACGTGGAGTGCGGCCAGGCATCCAATCAGGCCCAAATCTTCTCCGCGAGGCATGTTTGACCCTCGTCCACCCTACCAAACGTGCCCTAGGATATAAAGATATGCCACCAAGGGCTAGTCCTGGTTTTTTTTGGAACAGGGAAGGGGTCTAGAAAGACCCCGATGAGCTGCATTAATTCTCAAGTGGTTGAGTACATATTACACAAAGGACCCTTAAAAATTGAGACTAAGAAGTGGTTCAAGCAAATAACGAAAAAGACCTTGGAAATATTACAGAAAAAGCAATGCAATCTAGGTTCTTCTCCACCGATGGTGAGACACTGATACCGGCCAGCTGCAACTAGGTGTCGGGGACAAACCACTTGGTAGTAGGGATGTGTGAAGCATCGACAAGGATCTCCAGCAAGGGCCTCTGACATGGAGGTTGAAGCGATGCTGACTAAGCAGTGGTAGAAGTGGTTGTGTTCATAGCCATAGATAATGGTGACAAACTTGTTCACCATGTAATAAGCTCCATATTGTAGCAAGAGAGCAGCATAATTATCAGTAATAGCAGAACTTACCCACAATCGTTGGGTCATAGCCATCAGCCGTGGCCTCTTCTTCTCCCCTTGCCGCCATGACCGATCGAAGAAAACGAGGTAGCAGCTATAGTGCAAGAAGCCTAGCGCTGCCACGAGCTTTATTGACGGAGTAGCTCGCATCACCGCGGCTCGCCGCCTCTGGCTCCACCCTCGGGAGCACCACGACAAGTGCGAGCACCGCTAGTAGGTGCCGAATCCAGCTCCAAGAATCCGACAAATTCCTCCCGGCAAAGCATCACACCACGGGGCAAGGCCGACTACGACTTCTACTAGAAGACCTACAACTACTCTACATAGCACGGCCTCCTCCCCCATCTCCTCTGGCCGGTGAGGCCATCAGTGAGAATGGGGAGAAGAATCGCGGTCGGCAAAATGACTCTTAAAGTGATGGGGTGCATATGGAATCGTGCGGGTCTCCGCGAGCTATCCCCCTAGAGTCAGGTGATTGAGGTAGTAATGATTGGGAAGCCGGGCTAGTCCTTCTTGGTCTTATTTTTTGCATTCCTTTATTCAAAACATAGATTGGTCACTACAAACAATGTTCTTGATTATCTCAGGGACATCACTAAACTCGGACGACTCTGGATAATGTTCCACGGATCTTGCCAAAACACGATCTACCTCATTACATGACCCATTAGGACAAACTTTGGTAGTGTTTTGCCTCATTACATGATCGTGCCAAAACAGATCATGTTCTGCAGAAATGTAGTTCTTAGGATGAACTTCGATAGTGTTTTAGTTTTCCCAGGGTGACAATATTTTGAAACAAATGACGATGAGAAATATATACAACTACCTTTTAGGAAAGGCAAGTAACTAAAAAAATTAAGTGGACAAGGAAGAAATTCGTATGTTTTGTCGGATATGTATGTAAAATGGTTTATACTAGAAAACAAGTATATGTGTCCTTATGTAGGAAGGCCAAAATTAGCCCAAAATAGGAGTTGCCATAGGAAAAATGAGTCATGGAACACAATGATATCAAGCAATAATGTTTTGTTGAAATGCGAGAAGTAGAAAAAGTAACGCATCACAATTGTTGTGCCATACTTAGGTATTTTAGTTAAACTTATCTTTTAGACAAATTATAAAGAGTGAATGTTTGGACTTTACAACCGTGGAGTGGATGAGTTGCCAGCAGTTGGATTTCTAAAGCAACCCAAATTCCACCAAATCCCGGTTCTACGTGGCAACTTCCTGGGGGCTACGCTCTCTTTCCCCTACTAGCATCGGTCCAGCGTGCTGCGTATCCTACCACATACTGTGGAGAGAAGGCAAGACCTCGTTCTACGACACTTTCTGATCCGGAGAGCTTTCTCTAAAGGGACTCGGGGCTACGCTCATCTTCCCCTACTAGCATCGGTCCAACGTGTTGCGTATCCTACCATAGACTGTTGGGAGAAGGCAACACCCCGTTCTACGACACTTTCTGATCCGGAGAGCTTTCTCTGAAGGGACTTGGGGCTACGCTCTCCTTCCCCTACTAGCATCGGTCCAGCGTGCTGCGTATCCTAACACAGGTGTAGCACCTAAACATGTTGCGTGCTATTATAGCATTTCCAGACGGCACCCCACATGGGTACCCGCGGAAATATTTTTTGGGACGTGTGTGTGTGGGGGGGTGCCGCAGATTCGGTTGGCTACACTGCGCCCACCAAACGGCACCCTCATAGCAAATTTTGTGTAAATAAAAATGACACAAATAAATAAACCGTAGTTTTGATCACTAAATTAAAATTAACAAGTTTAACAAAGCAAGCTCATAAATTAACAAAGTTTTCAAACACAAATTAAAGCACATCTTTTGTAGTTGGTGATGCGTATTTGGGTCTCAGATTTCCTTTGAGCATATATAGGTGCTCCACCGGATCTTTTTGTAGTTGGTGATGCATATTTGGGTCTCGGATTTCCTGACACATGGCGAGGAAGGCACAAATGTGGCCATCACCTGGTCATTAACATCTGCAAGAGGAACATACCAGAAATATGGTTCAGTGTCAATCATTGGCCTACTAAGCTCGCTTCAATGATCATATTGTGCATGATCACTGTAATGACCCATGGACTTAAATTACAGAAAGGGTACAAGTGTAATTTGATGTTTTGCATAGCATGCATATAGAATTTTAGAGTCCATTTGAAAATTTCAAAAGATTGATTGAATTTGACTCTAGTGAGGTTGGTTTGTAACCAAATGGTCACTAGGAATTAAAGTCAAGTTCAGTATTAAAAAAGTTATTTGAAAGAATTCGAAATGGAGGTTTGATCTAAGTCAAACTTGAATTCAAATTCAAATCCCACATATATACACATAAACCACAAGTACTAAAATATAAACATTCCATAAGCTTCAAACCTGAGAATTGAAACCATAAAAAAAGTAATTGAAAGTAATAGGATCTTCATTCACTTCATAACATGAGTACATGATCCAAGATTACATTAGATACAAAAACAAAGAAAACCCTAATTACAAACTACAAAGAACCTATACTACACCTATCTATCTTCTTATCCTTACTGCCATTTCAACAATCTTCAACCTATGAACACAATCAACAAAGAAAAAGATTTTTCAGAATTAAAAATGTTGGTTTTGGTTTTGCCTTAGGGCAAAACCATTTAATGTAAGAATCCAATTCATGAGTCTAGGAACAAGTTCTAAACTGATCTTCATTCACTTCACAACATGAGTACATGATCCAAGATTACATCAGATACAAAAACAAAGAAAACCCTAACTACAAACTACAAAGAACCTACACTACACATATCTATTTTCTTATCCTTGCTGCCATTTCAACAATCTTCTACCTGTGAACACAATCAACAAAGAAAAAGATTTTTCAGAATTAAAAATGTTGGTTTTGGTTTTGCCCTAAGACCATTTACTGTAAGAATCCAATTCATGAGTCTAGGAACAAGTTCTAAAATCCGAGCTTGAGTAAGAAACCAAATAAACCAAGGAAATAACAGGTGAAGACAAAATTTTATAGTAAGTGATAAGGATCAACGTGATACAAAGGGGTTTAGGCCCGATCTTTCACGACGATCAATAGAATCAGCAAGATAGTAAGAGAATTTAATCTGAAATAGATCAAACTGATCTCTCTTCAATTCCTCGCTTGGAACTGATCAAAATCAACTCCCACCATGGCACAACATCAAACCTTGAAGGTCAGCAAGCAAACACGACGATATGCGCCCCCAAACATTAGGACTTTTCTGGTGTCTCTTTTATCTCGAAAATAACAAGTCTCGTATACAATGGCGGCTGCCAGGAACCCTTTATAGGGTGACTCCAACGAGCTTGGGTGGGACAAGACCCATGCCACAACTAAAGCCCAAATGGCTGAGTTAAAGTGATTTTGGATAGGCCCAAAAATCATCACACTAAATAAAACTTAAACACTTCGGACTTAAATAAAATAGGAAATAAAAAGACTCAAACGTCTCAAAACCTAAACCAAAGCAAACTCAAATTTTAATTGAGCTTGGCCACGCCTTGACCAAAACGTTTTAGAACTAGGGGTGTTCTGAAATTGGGGTTCACCTCATCTGTGGAAGGAATTGCAATGCAGAAAAGTCTAATTTTCAAGATAGAAGGAGGCAGCGAAATGACATGAGTAGTAGCTATCCTCCCCTCATCACCCCCCCCCCAACTTGAATGGAAACCGTCCTCGGTTTCGCCTTAATGTGTTAGACTTTCTTCTTCTCAACAAGCACCTCCACTTTGATATCCTTGTCAAGCATAGGCTGCAGCACATGACGCTTTCCTTCATGCCATAAGGAATAAATATTGGATCTTCCCTCATGAGTGGAACGCTTATCAAATTGCCACGGTTGTCCTAGCAACACATTACATGCTTCCATACGCAACACATCGCAGACCATCGTGTCCTCATAATTACCTACTAAAAATTTCAGGCGCACCTTATGTGTTATCTTTAGCTTCCCTAAATTATACAACCACTCAATACAATGTGGTTGCAGGTGTTTCCATGTAGGTAATGAAAGAGAATCCACCAAGCTCTTGCTAACAATATTGATGTAGCTTCCACCATCAATAATCAGCTTGCAAGTGGTGTTCTTGACTGTGCATTGAGTCTGGAAAATATTCCAACCCTATCCTTATCCTTCTATGCGATCTTCTGGCACATGTTGCACCATCAACTTAGTGCAATTAGGAGAAATATTCTCAGGACACACATCAATGTTATCATGTTCCTCAGACTCATCACTAGATGGATCAGCAACCTTCTCATCGTCACTAGTAGAAACATAGCCATCATGTGTGAGCAGCACCCTTTTTTATTAGGGAAAGCATGCCCCATATGTCCTCGGCCTCCATAAGTAAAACACTCAGTGTGCGCTATGGACTCTGTACTACACGCAGCTTTGGACATTCTAGATTTTGGCACCTCGGTATGGGAAACATGGTGGGAGCGTGTAGAAGGTGCTGACTTAGCACTAGAACCACACCATGAATTTGCAGGGGATGCAGCTTAGCATCGTTTGAGTTGTTGATCCGCACGCTAAGCTTGGTGCACAAGATCCTGAAGATCATAGTAGCTAACCATCTCTACACGATCCTGTACCTCAATATTCAGGCCATTAAAGAACCGAGACATTGTGGCGCCTCCGAGTCTTCCCTTGTTTCTGTACATATCGTCAACACCTCCATCTCTTTATAATACTCATCTACCGATTTAGTACCTTGAGTGAGTTGCTGCATTTTATTATACATGTCTCTCTTATAATGGTCAGGAACAAAATAACGTCGCATGAGTTCTTTCATTCCCCTCCACGATGTTGGGCGATTTAATATACGCAAAATTTGGCTCCACCAAATTAGTACATAACCGGAGAACTCGATAGCAGCAAGTTGAAGCTTCTTCTCCTCGGTATAATGGTGGCTAGAAAAATATGACTCACGCGCATCTTCCACTCCAAATAATCCTCAGGACTGCCCGCGCCAGAGAACGGTGGTATGGAAATTTTAACACTTCCAACCCCATCATCCAATAGAACACGTGCGGCATGACCAATACGATCTCGGTCAATAGGCAAAACACGACCAAAAGTGGTTGCAGGACAAGCCTCAACATGGCGCTGTTGTGGTGCGTATGCAACATCGTCATCTAGATCAGCATTAACGCATCCATGTGCTGGTGCCACGGGACGTCGAGCGTGAGCGTCAACATATCCATCTCTTGGTGGTGGCGCATCCCATAATGGAGCAGCATGAGGGGCTCAGCTTGCACCAGAAGATTAATATGGGTATCCGTCAGCGCATCTAGCCTAGTAGTGACAGCCTCCAATTTGGTGTTTAACCTCTCCTCCAAAGCATTAGTACAGTCTTTGATGTACACATAGATATTGTCAAAACCAGCACGGACATTGTCAGAGAGATCATCTGCATAGACCGGAAGAACAACCTCCTTAGGCTTTGGGGCTGTAGCAGCTGCAGTAGTAGAATTTTCAGCAATCACGGAACTAGCCATCTTTAGCAATATTCACCACTCAGAAAAATTTCTGGTAGAAAAGATCAGATGCCTAGGTTTAGACCCATCCCCAGTATTTAGGATAGAAGGAGGCGGCGAAATAACAAGAGTAGTATCTATCCTCCCCTCAATATTCCCCCAACTTGAATCGAAACCGTCCTCAGTTTCGCCTTAATATGTTGGACTATCATCTTATCAATGTTGGTTGTTAGGATTTATGGTTTGTATAAACAGATCGGATCTCCTTTGTATCTTTACTATTGTTTATCTGCTGATCGCCGTGAAAGATCGGGCCTAAAAACCCCTTTGGATAACGTTGATCCTTATCAATAAGTAAATTGGAATCCAACATACTAGACAGTATCCAACATCACTGGTAGTTTATACTGAACTGTTACAACTCATTAGTTAAGCCCAAATCATTTAGATAGTCAACTACCCAGAATTTTCAAACAAAACAAGTTGATAAACTAGACCAATAGAAAGGATAAAAACCTTGATACAAAACTTTAGACCAAAGGAAATCCCCAGGCTCAAGATTCTATTAAGAACAAGTAAAATCCCAAAAATTCAAATCATAATACCTGAAAGAAGTAAACCAATAAAAGTAGTAGTCATCACAGTACTAGACCTTTAACCAAAGGAAATTCATAGGATTTATATTTCAACTATGAATAGAACAGTACCAAAAATTAAAATGATGAACAATTAAATAAGTAAACCAATCAAACTTCACAGCAAAATATACTATATATGATCAATCATCCAAATAGAATTGTAAGGGCTCTTGGATGAAATCCAAATGAAACCACTAATAATAAACTGAATATACACTTGTCATCTTCCAAGACCAGAACATGACAAAAGATAAACCAACATGCCTGATTAGCCATATGCAGATACCAACCTTCTGTATATACAAACAAAATGCCCATATGCCAAATTAAACCCAACAAGGGCTTAACCACTAAAAAACCCATGCCACATATGTATAAGTTAAGCAACAAAGGTGGTTTCACACTTGTGCAAGCAGGTGAATCACCTAAATGCATGGCATAGATGTCACCACCATAGCTATTTAGGAACACTATAAATAGCTGACCACCTGAGACCTCAGAGCTCATAACTCGTTACTCGAGCTTGTATCAAAATACACACTCTTAGAGTTTAGAGAGAGATCTGAGAGAGATAAGAGAAAGAGAAGGAAGAAGTCAAGAACAGGAGGAGAAGGACCACAATATCTGCTGCAGATCTCTAGTAAGCCCACTTTGAAAACTACAAAGGTTGTTAGCCTTAAACCCTAAATTAGGAAAGCATAGAGTCCTTAAAAAACCAGAGAGGGAAAGTATAAGAATATAATGCACCTAGTATATAGGAGGACTGCACACTATGCATCTTCACTAAGTGAAGAACACCACAGGAACAATCATGCCCTAATACTGGCACAGCCATAGCCACTAGCTAGAGGAAGAAGATGAACAGTAAATAATAACTAATCAACCATTAATATAATACTAAATCTCTATCTCACCCCTCATCCCTCGACAAAATCTTAAGACATTCCTAAGGATGAGAAGGGAGATAATGATCAAGCATCCTAAATTATTACACATGCAAGAGAAGTAGTGGACAATATTTAACCAACACATTAACAAAATGAAGCTTGAGTCAAAAGCTCAAGTAATAACATAAAACTAAACAATTACTACTAAATTACTTTGAGTGGAGAATACGATTAACAATGAAGTAGTATATCCACTTAGAACTAACAGTAGAAGACAACATTAAGAGTGACAATATTAATCCTAGAAATGCAAGGATCAATACCTAATCACTTCAAGTAAAAATTCCTAGCATCGATAGCTACTAACCATTGACAACACCAACACTTGCTAATCAGTAATCACTATCACTTCTTAACCGAAAAAATTCCAAGTGTTAACTGAAAACTTAGTAATCTACCAAGTACCTGAATATATGTTAACTGAACAACATGACACTAATCAAACATTCAGTAAATCCAAGGATCTAACCCTAAGAACAATTGACCATGTCGAACCCTAGAAACTTAAGCCCTAGAAGGCTCTATAACCTATCGGTAAACCCTAGAAAACCATTTCAGAAGCACTACTGAAGCACAAACCCTAGAATCAACTGAAGGAGATATGCCCTAGAGGCAAATAAGAAATAGGTTTTATTGTCATATCTCAATTAGTTTATAATAGTTTCATATTGTGCTAGAACTGTGCCAAGTAGAAACATTGGTACAGGTGTGATATGAAACAAAAAAGTCCCTAGTAGCCTCTATTCATACTAGTTCATTGGTCACGAGATGATCTGGGTTTCAAGATCATGGGCATTTATGCCGACTGACAACAAGATCATATCATTGGAGAATGATGTGGTTGGACACTCCTCGAAGGATTGCAACACGATCAAGTCATATAGTTCATTGTTGCAACGGCTATACCTAGACTCCTTCTCCTTAGACCATGAGCTCATATTACTCACTGTTTCCCTAGGTTGCTTTGACTGCATCAAACATCATCTGGTAATGCGGTGGCTATAAAGGTGTCGGTATTCCGAAGGAACAGTAGATGACATGTGACTGCAAGACCGGGATTTGTTCACCCACATGATGGGTAAAGATACATACGGCCGACTTGGTGAGATTACATCTATAAATGTTGTAACATGTGCCTAGGTCACGGGGATGTAATATCACGGTAACAAGAAAACATAACTTGTTGTGAACGAGATTGAACAAGGTATGGGATACCGTGGATCGGATCTTGGACAAGTTGTATCGAGAAACAAAAGGAAAAGGATGCTACATTTAGACGGTTCAAACGACATTGTCATCAAGAATGCATAGGGGTCACATGGATATCCCTGGTCCCTCTATTGATCATTGATACAGATCATGTCTAGAGCATTCCCGAGACGTGAGAGGATACACTTAAGGGTACGATGAGAGCAATCATTCGTAAGATGGAATCACAGTAGAGAAAGAGAAAGTCGGAATCGTTCCGCAGAAAGATCCGAAGTCGTTCGGAGGAAATCGAAAGGGAACCGAAAGGTGTTTCGGGTCAAGATGGTTTTTTTTGTAATATGTATTTACATATTAATTAGTGTAATTAATATTAAATATAATATTAAAATCTAATTTGAGGGTTATTCCACTAATGGGCCACATTCCTAGGGAATAGGACCCATGAGGGAAAGCCGGAGGAGGGAAGGGCCAAGGGCCAAGGGGCCAAGGCCCAGGCGCCTTGAGGGGCCCCACCAGGCCAGCCTAGGGTTGTGCGCGGGGTGGGGCCCACCCCAGGCCGGCTGGCCCATTAAGGCCCATGCGCCTCCCCCCTCTTCCTTGTTTAGTCCCACATGGGAAACCCAAAGGGGAGAGCACACCCCCTCCCCTATATAAAGGGGTGCCCATGGGTGGGATTGAACACACCATCAATTGGAGAAGTCCTTTGGTTGACTTCCTCCTTCTCTCTCTCTCCATGCCTTGTGACCATGGCCCCAAGTCCGGGTTGTGCGATCGAGGCACTCCTGTAGTACGCCGTTGTGCTACAGGGATTCCTAGCCGGATATCAACTTCCGCACTCCCGGCGGGATCGGGGAGCCGGAGGTCTCATCGTGCACCGGATGTGTATGAAGACACGAGGCACAACACTTGGGGCGCTAGAATGTCATGACCCGGAGTTGTTGCACGATGAAGATGATGAAGATCAAGAAGGAGCAAGGGGTGACCTGCGAGGAGCTTCGCGACCTTGAGGTCGTCTTCGAGTACGACTACTTCAACCATGTTCCCCACGGAACGTTAACCGCGTATGGTCTACAAGGGTATGTATTCTCTATGCATCGGCCGTTACCACATTACTACATAGATAGATCCTAGGCTAAGTTTCCGGGGATCCTTTGTAGGAAATTTTTTGTTTTCTGCGCCGATCCCCAACAGTGGTATCAGAGCCGATCTATGTGTAGGAGTGTTGTACGGCCAGTACGCACAAGTTTTGTGTGGGCATTGATCCCTTAGTTGTTATCCTCTAACGTGTACTTGTTGATATCGCGGTATTGTTTGATGAAGCGGCCCGGACCGACCTTACGAGTATTCGTACACGAGACTGGTTCCACGCTCAACATACGGCTTGTACCGTATAAGTGGCTAGCGGGTGTCTGTCTCTCATTCAATAGTTGATATAGCATTTACAACGGAGGCCCCGAAAGGGGTGTAATAGAGACAACTGCCGGATCCATGTTGTGGTTGGAAAGTTCGTAGTTTAGAAACGGTTCTAGTGCGAAAGCCCTAACAACCACGTAAAACTTGCAATAGATAAAGTAGAGGCGTCTAACTTTATTTTGTAGGGGGCATGTGATTATGATATGGCATTGGTCGTCACAAAGGTAAAGTATTTTACTTTTCTGTTGCTAAGTAGTATAGTAATAGTCATCATTCCGATGGACGACCTGGCGGAGGCGTCGTGGACTTGGCGTCAAACTAAGGGCACGATGGAGATCATGCCAGAGCACTCGATGGAGATCAAGGCGCAAGAAAGACCATATCATATCACATTATACATATGATGTTGATACCAGTTTTTACATCTTATTGTGTGCTAGTATTTAGATACTCAACGGTAGCAAATAAGATAATCCCTATTTAATTCCAATGTTCCGTGTTCCCCTTGTGTGTGCACCACCAAGAAAGTTCTTCGGTATGAGGCGATCCAGGGTTACAGGCCTGGGTGTCAGACATATCTACGTTCGCATACAGTGGGTGTAAGCCATGTTGCACAGCGAATACACACAAGTTAGATTTGGCGAGCCTAGCATGTATAGACATGGCCTCAGAACACAAGAGATAAAAAGATCGAGCATGAGTCACATGGATGATGTGATTGACATTAGTGAATGTCTACCTTTGATAATGCACTGATGGTCGTGATGATCGGGGGAGGTGCAGAGGATAGGGATCATGCGATCACTAAAATCGTCCAAGGGATGACCGTTTTAGTGGAGACCAAATATAAATTGATCTCTTATTATAAACTTAGTCTAGATGTCTGTTTGCAAATATCTTAGTAGATCTTAGCCTATCCCTTTGAGGTCCTTGGCGACCATGGGAATATATTGCGTGATTTGGTACTTAGCAAAAGGGTCCAACTTCATAGATTAATACCCACGCCTGAGGGATATCCTCGTAATGGTGATCTTCTCTTCTTGATACAATAACCATTAGGAGATAATTCGATGACTCCGGAATGTTTGTGTTTTCTCCATAATCATCCAATAAGCCATTCTCCATTCGATGGAGAGTTGGGCTACATTTTGTATTCTACAGAATAAGGCACATAGAGTATGAGCCGTTGGACGGGGTTTCCTCCATCATGGATGAAAAGAGAATGTTTGGAAAAACACTTAGTGATCTTGCATTAGAGTTGAGAACTCTTAGAAGGGCTTGATTGCAAATGGAGGTCATGTAAGATATACAAATTATAAATGTGGTTCTTGCAAAACTCGTTGCAGTTTGCAAAGTATTTGATACTTGTCCCGTTTTGTGAAAACAAAGGATCTGCTTGAGAATTTTTGGATTTGAGGCAACAAGACTTGATGACGGCGAACAAAACAGTTGATGGCCGACATCACCTCTTCCCTCAAAGTTTATCATTTGGATTAGTGGACCTGAATATAGATTTGTAATCCCAGTTTGTGTGTCTTGCTTTTGGCGAGCCGATTATTCATATGAACAAGTTACAAACCAATTTGTACTATTCTTATGAACAATACCTTATGGTCACATTACGATTACAAATAAGTTATTCTCATCACTATGTCAATGATAATAGTTTAAACATTTATAAAGGATTAGAATGCTAAAAGATATCCAAAGATTAATAATGAAATGACACTACAGTTCAAGTCATTTTGGTTATTGTAGGTTCTTTATGAAAGATCGGGGTCCTAGATGCTTAATCTAGAGACTTTGCAAAACCATGCCTCTTGGGCAGAATGACTAAAACTCCGCATTCTGGTAAAATGGTGATATGCGAAGAAATGTTGAAACTTATACATAATGATGTATCGTATTTTCAACAAGTAGTGGAAATCATTTATTGTGGACTTAAGTGAATAACTGTATTTACTTAATGAAACATGAAGTTTGAAATGATTTGAATTGTTCAAATGAATTCAACAGCAAAGAGGATATTGAATTAACAAGTCTCTTCGATTTGATCGACATGACTAAGGTATTCAAGTTAAGTTTAGCATAAAAGGGACTTGTGAAAGATGTTTCACAAATTATGGTAATTGGATGAATTCAAACTTTGTTGAAATGTCTAAACATCATAACCATTTTGTATTAAATACATATTATCTCTTATCGGGGTTATAGTTGTCGTTTAGAGTTAAAGATTGAAATAAGCAAACACTCATTTGAAATACAAAGGAACATCTATAGATTCGTGGAAACAACACCATAAGTGTTATGGCAAGTTTGAGTTTCTGGAGATTTCGATAAGTCGAAATCGTGGCAAATAAACAAGTCTTTGTAGAGCATTCTTAGGAAGCTATGAATGCATCTTTTCCACAAGGGGCAAACTTACTGTTGTCCTAAGTTGATGTGTCTTGATGAAGATACAAGTGGAATAAAGTAAAAGATCAAACAAGGTATTTGACCTTACCTCCGAATTGTTGAGTGGTGCAGCGAAATTTGTTTCGTGAAACCAAACTCTACAAATAGAGGTGAAACCAATGATAATGATCATAAAGTTTCAATGAATACTTTTACTAAAGCAAGTAGGATTCAACTATATATATTCTACAAGTTTGTGGAATTATATTGTTGATTCACTTGTCATGTTTTGAACAAGACATACCTATGAATTACAAAGAAGCATGATGGACCTAAGTGCGAGAAATGACTATGAGTCATAAAATCCTATATTAAGCTACATTTAAGATTGCAAAGTAACATGTTACTTGATCTTATTAAAGTAAAGAAGTTTACTTGATCTTTCTGAATGACTGCAAAGTCATAAGAAGGAAATGAAACTTAATGAATGACAAAAATCTCGATTTGTCACAAGTTTGGACAAATTCAAGGAATTGACTACAACAGTAGTGATGCTTAAGTCTTTTGGATTTACACTAGAAATATATGGATATTGAAGTCTCGTAATTGGAATTCTCAAATTGATAATGATCAAAGAATTTTGGAATGTCCAAGATTATCGAGAGGACCTAGACTTGAGTGGGAGCAAATCAGCTTGGCTAATTCATAATATGTAGCTGACATATTTTGAGTGGGAGCTAAGTGAAGTCCCTGGATCTCAAACATGAATGTCATATTTGAGTGGGATCTAAGTGAAATCCCTGGATCTCAAACATGAATGTCATAATTGAGTGGGAGCTTAGTGAAATCCCTAGATCTCAAACATGAATGTCATATTTGAGTGGGAGCATGAAATCATTCTGGGATATGTGGACAACATATATGAATGATGTGATTGGTGTTAATAATATTTAAGTTAGATGAATAAGGATGAAGTTGAAGTTACAATAAGATCTATCGAGATAGATTGGTGAGTTTAATAAACACTGAATGTCGAATGCTTCCTGGACTTGATTCTGAAAGATGTTTAGAATGTCCTAAGCAAGATTCTGAAGGAGCTCAGAATGGAACAAGGTGACAAAGTAGTTCTTAATGTATGAAGCATTGAGTTTGTATTGCAACTATGGTTGAAAGAAAGAGATGCATTGCATCTCCTATGCCTCAGTCATAGGTTCTTCCACATAACCATGTTGTATACTCGACATAATGTGACCCGAGGATCTGGTTGATAGGACAAAGTCTTAACTGTAAGAACGTGTCTTTAAGTGATTCCTGAGCTAATCACAAAACCAGAATTAAGTTTGTATATAAATAGCAAGAAGCAATGTAAGTGGCATAGTTGCATTTCATGCACTAGATCTACATAGATATAGAAGTATAAAAGCTCAATCTGATGTGATGTATAATGTTGTGGTGGGGCTAGTTCGCTTTTAACATAGAATGATGTGTCCCAGGACCCAGTGCCCATGAGAAAGCCCTCGAGGTTGATCTAACGTCACTATAAGCTCCTGGAATCCGGCCTCGTTCTGCTGCCATGACTATAGTATATACACAAAGGATAGCAAAGTGTGTTTCGAAGTTTATATGACAACAGTGAAAAACAACCGTCATCATAAACACTAGAAACAAAAGTCTCTCTTTGTTGCCAAACAAATACTTCGACCCATTATAAGATAATGGTGTGAATGTCAAAAATAGGAAGACATTAACGATTTGCAAAAGACATAATGATCTGGTAAAACAGAACATGGACATGACGTTTCCCATGAGCATGCATGATCTGTAAACGCATATGGTATATGGTTTATATGAGTAAAATGCAAGCTGGATTATTTGTACTCTAGTGCAAGTGGAAGACTAAAGGAGATATGCCCTAGAGGCAAATAAGAAATAGATTTTTATTGTCATATCTCAATTAGTTTATAATAGTTTCATATTGTGCTAGAACTGTGCCAAGTAGAAAGATTGGTATAGGTGTGATATGAAACAACAAAGTCCCTAGTAGCCTCTATTCATACTAGTTCGTTGGTCACGAAGATGATCTGGGTTTCAAGATCATGGGCATTTATGCCGAGTGACAACGAGATCATATCATTGGAGAATGATGTGGTTGGACACTCCTCGAAGGATTGCAACACGATCAAGTCATATAGTTCATTGTTGCAACGGCTATACCTAGACTCCTTCTCCTTAGACCGTGAGCTCATATTACTCACTGTTTCCCTAGGTTGCTTTGACTGCATCAAACGTCATCTGGTAATGCGGTGGCTATAAAGGTGTATGTTGGGTATTTCGAAGGAATAGTAGATGATATGTGACTGCAAGACCGGGATTTGTTCACCCACATGACGGGTAAAGATACATACGGCCGACTTGGTGAGATTACATCTATAAATGTTGCAACATGTGACTAGGTCACGGGGATGTAATATCACGGTAACAAGAAAACATAACTTGTTGTGAACGAGATTAAACAAGGTATGGGATACCGGTGATCGGATCTCGGACAAGTTGTATCGAGAAACAAAAGGAAGAGGATGCTACATTTAGACGGTTCAAACGACATTGTCATCAGGAATGCATAGGGGTCACATGGATATCCCTGGTCCCTCTGTTGATCATTGATACAAATCATGTCTAGAGCATTCCCGAGCCGTGAGAGGATACACTTAAGGGTATGATGAGAGCGATCATTCGTAAGATGGAATCACACTAGAGAAAGAGAAAGCCGGAATCGTTCCGCAGAAAGATCCGAAGTCGTTCGGAGGAAATTGAAAGGGAACCGAAAGGTGTTTTGGGTCAAGATGGTTTTTTTGTAATATGTATTTACATATTAATTAGTGTAATTAATATTAAATATAATATTAAACTCGAATTTGAAGGGTTATTCCACTAATGGGCCAATCTTCCTAGGGAATAGGGCCCATGAGGGAAAGCCGGAGGAGGGAAGGGCCAAGGGCCAAGGGGCCAAGGCCTAGGCGCCTTGAGGGGGCCCACCCGGCCAGCCTAGGGCTGTGCGCGGGGTGGGGCCCACCCCAGGCAGGCTGGCCCATTAAGGCCCATGCACCTCCCCCTCTCTCTTGTTTAGTCCCACATGGGAAACCCAAAGGGGAGGGCACACCCCCTCCCCCTATATAAAGGGGTGCCCATGGGTGGGATTGAACACACCATCAATTGGAGAAGTCCTTTGGTTGACTTCCTCCTTCTCTCTCTCTCCATGCCTCGTGACCATGGCCCCACGTCTAGGCTGTGCGATCGAGGCACTCCTGCAGTACGCCGTTGCGCTGCAGGGATTCCTAGCCGGATATCAACTTCCGCACTCCCGGCGGGATCGGGGAGCCAGAGGTCTCGTCGTGCACCGGATGTGTACGAAGACACGAGGCGCAACACTTGGGGCGCTAGAATGTCGTGAGTCGGAGTTGTTGCACGATGAAGATGATGAAGATCAAGAAGGAGCAAGGGGTGACCTGCGAGGAGCTTCACGACCTTGAGATCGGCTTCGAGTACGACTACTTCAACCACGTTCCCCGCGGAACGTTAACCGCGTATGGTCTACAAGGGTATGTATTCTCTACACATCGGCCGTTACCGCATTACTACATAGATAGATCCTAGGCTAAGTTTCCAGGGATCCTTCGTATGAATTTTTTTGTTTTCTGTGCCGATCCCCAACATCAACAAATATCTTAGAACTAGAGGAGGAAGAAGAGAAGAAGAAGGATACCTACCTTCAGAAAGGGTGATCCCAGCTCATGCTAAATGAGTAGAGGAAGGAGAGTAGTCATGGCAGCGGCGGCTGGCGGCATAGGGGAGTGCCTAGAAGGGTATCTCACCCCACACTGGCTAGAGAACCCAGAGGCAGCGTAGTAGACGTGTAGGAGCGCCGAAGTCGAGGGAGACGACACACCTTCGAAATCCTAGATCGATTTAGGGTTGCGAGCGAGCAGTAGAGAGTGAGAGGAATGAATCAAGTCAGTAGGATGGTAGATCAGAGGCGGGGGAGTAATCTGAGCGGAAGCGTAGTGATGGGGGAGTCTGGAGGCTGCCGGAGCGGCTGGGAGACACGACGGCAACGCATAATCTCCTGCGCGTGTGTGTGTGTGAGAGAGAGAGAGACGCGAGTAAGGGAGTGGGCTGGTTGGGCCGGACCAGGTCTAGTGAGTGGTTTTGACAACTAGGGTCTAACCAATGCGCCTAGGCACTCAAGGGTATTTTGGTCATTTCACAAATACCCTTAAATTCAAATAAATCGCAACTCACACATATAAACTAAAAAAAAGTTATGTGTGTAAAAAAATACAAGGAATCCAAAAAGTATTTTTGTGGGATTTTTTCAAACACTTTTATTTTTGTGAAATTTTAGTGGAAACAATTAAGTTCCTATACTTTAAAATTCATACAAATTCCAACAAAATTAGGAAAAATAACGATAAATATGTAAAGCCCAAATTTCATAGAAATATGAAAATTCAAAAGTAAAATACTTAATAATACCTTAAGGATTGCAAAAATTAATAAAATACTAAAGAAAATACCATAAAACCCTAAAAAGGGAGAAATGCACCAAAAACAAAGTTAAATATGTGAAAGATGTTGCATTGCATATAATTGTATTAGAGCATCACATATTTCCAACCAAAATATTATCTTTATCGGACAATGTTGCGAATTCTAGAATCCGAGGTCCAAGGTCAAGTAAAACCTTTGAACTGCATTATCTTCCAGGTAAGTTCATTCTTGCATCATCTTTGTGTGCTCAATCTTGCAATCCTGTTGTAAGTAAAATCTTACATGTCCTCTGGCTTATTTTGTGAAAATGGTTTCAAAACATTATTATTACTTGCATTCAAAATGCAATACCGTTTTAGGAATGAAATGAATAAATGGGGGCAACGGAATCATGGATATATATATACATGATTGAATGATCATGTGGTTGATATTCCATTGTACCATGAAATTTAGGATTAATAAACAACAACAGTCAGCCATTCTTGCGTCATACCGCGCTAACCACCGATCTTGTTATGGGGTGAGCGAGTCGGAAATACCTTTTTCCTTTCGTCTATCCTCGTATATCTAGTAGGGTTGTAAACCAGAGTGGTGATCAGCGGGTGGGAGCCCGTGACATCCCTATCCTATGCTTTAGGATAATGACTGGGTATATTAGAAGGGAGGGTAATTGAACGTAGGTCCCTTGACCGAAATATGTTATATTAGGTAGGTAGCGAGGCATGGAGGGGGGATCGGCATGACTCGGTGGAACTTGGTATCAAGACTCCATATCTATAAAAATATGGAATGAGTAACAAGGACAAGGACATTTATGGAAAAAGTAGCACATCTCTCGAGAGTGTATAAATGTGACATGTTACTTCCTATCCCGAGAAAGGATTATGATTGCAGCGTGGAAAGGAACTCCATGAAAGTTGAGACAACCCATGAAGACTGATAGCTTTAAAATTTTAATAATCTAAAATTTACCTTTTCTAAAAACCATTTTCAAAAACCTGCATAATCCTTGGATTTTTGACAAATGACTTTTGAATAAACATCAGACAACTACCATAGAACTTGCTGAGTACGCTTATACTCAATCTAGCTTCTTAAACTCTTGCTTAGGTTGTGAGAACACTCGACGATTGACACGGGGATTAGAATCAACAATAGGGTATCTGTTTAGTAGAAATAAGACGGAATGTAGATATAGGATTCACTAGAGCATGTATAGGTAGATGAGCTAGCAATAGTATAACTTCTCTAATAAGTTGTCAGCTCCAATGGCTTTAAGATTAGTAATACCATTGATTAGGAAGCTATCCATTATGCATTTGAATTTTCATCGCGTTGTGAATCCTCATTGAACCGAGGATCTCGAAGCTTTTGTACACTTTTGGCTCTTGTATGAATAAATAAAAGTTGTTGGACCCGCAAATGTTTCTATTATACCATTCCGAGGGATGTGATATTTACGAATGAGGACTTCCATAAGTGTCATGTCAACGACTTGTACACTACAAATGAAGTGGTGTACTTGATCACCACAATCACATAGACATTCATCACCTCCCACATTTAATATTTTGACCAGGTAAGAACGGGGTACCAAACAATAACAAATCGAGCTAGGAGCACACCAAATGACTGCTCGACATCCTTCTTGCAAGCTTCATACCAATGAGCAAAGAGCAATCTCTTACCCATAATAGGGTTTGAGATTGTCTTCATATGTTGACCATCTAGATGCCATCCGCCAGGTAGTATCCCTTGTACTCATGGCCAATGATCATAAATTTCACCGATGTAGCATGGCCTTCAACAAGCTTGGCGAAGGCATTCGAGCACCGTATGACGTTGATGTTATTGTGATATCTTGCCATGTCGAAGAAAGCATGCCAAATCCATATATCCTAACATGTCACTGCCTCAAGTACCACACTGTAAGATCCTTTGTGGACTTTGTACTTTCCTTGCCAAGCAAACGAGCAGTGCTTCCATGCCCAATTCATGCATTCGATACTTCCAAGCATCCCAGAAAATCCACTTACTTCGTTCTGTGCTAGGATCCGAGCAATTTCTTCTACATGCATTCCTTCTTGCATATGAAGTAGTCGTCTAACTCCCTCACAGCCGTGACAATCGTCAGGAAGAGCTTCTAGTTCATCCTGGACCGGTGCTGAAATACCACATCGTTGTGCAATGGATCGTCGACGGAGTAGTCGGTGTACAACATGTAGTAACCCTCCATTTGCTGCCCCGTCTTGCTCTTGCGGCGCTACGGCTTCGAACCTCCATGCCGCGTCTCGGCGGCCCGGGAATACAACCCAGATAAACAAGAACGGATCTTCAAATGCTCTTCATGACCGACGGTCGCAGAGGCTTCTTCCCTCAGGGCGGTGAACATCTGCTTATCGTTTGAATCCATGGCCGAGGCAAAACTCCGAACACATCGCGGCTGGGTGGCCACGAGGTGTGCTTAGAACAGCCGGTGATGCCAGAGACATGGCAAAACCGAGCCCGCTGGAGGGGGAAGGTTGTGCGGCTGGCGTGGCAGGGATGGAGCGGGAGAGGGCGGTGTCGGCGATGATAAGGCGGAGAGGGCCAAAATGGACGATGTAGGGTGGAACAGACAAAATAGATGGAATCTCCGTTTGTCTTGCCGACAGGGCTGTCCCGTCCGCATTTTAGTTCCATCCGACGCCGTCGCTCGCCCCTCCCGTGTGTTGGGTGCGTCCCGGGAAGCCGGACGTAAAAATGGGCTGGGTGAGATTTTCACCGTTGGCAGGGACTATGTGGGGGTGGGTGGGTGGGTGGTGTGTGTGTATGGAGGGGAGGGGGGGGGGCTGGGGTAGCATCCATCTTTAGTGCTCTAGTTAATTGATCTTCTACCCGAATATATTTTGTAATACTGGCTTTTGCAGTGGACGGTTTTGAAAGAAAACAAGGAATCTTATCTTGAAACTCACCCATCCATCATATATAAAAAGAAAAAAGAAAGACACACCCATCGAGACAGGTTAGCTAGCTAGCGTTGCGATGCATACGTCGTGACTGACAAAAGGCCAACGCTTTCACTTAAGAAAATGACATGCCAGCATCACAAGAAACCCATGTATTTCTCCCTAAGAAAAGCCTGTCCACGAGAAAGGCTGGAAGCTATTTTTGTTTTGGCGGGAGAAAGGCTGGAAGTTGCTTCAAAGAGACTCGCGCGGATCACGGAGAGGGAGCAGGAATCGCATCGAATATTCAAGGGCTTCTTCTATGCGGCAGCGTGTCCCTTGTGATCCTCGCTCCACCATTATGTTACGATTTTGGTCTAACTTCGTGTGATCCGCTCCACGCGCCAGCATCAACCCTGCCAGTGCCACACAGGCTCTCCTCTGCAGAGTCAACCGCGATGAGCTGAAATAAACCGTCAGTAGATCGATACAGGTTGTTTTGACCTCGTTCAGAAAGAGTTGTTTTTTACTCTTAGCAAATTCGCGTCTCGTTCAGAAAGAGTTGTTACGATGCTCACAAGTCACAAAACAGCAACGTTCTCTCCTCCCGTGAGAAAAAGAGGCGGCGGCTAGGGTAAAAACCCTAGCAGCCGCCACGATCTACTTCGTCCTCGCCGTCGGCGACCGAGCATCGACGGGTTCCCGCCTCCTCTGCTTGCCGCTCCGGCGGCGGGAGGAGGTGGGGACCTCAGACCTGCGCTCGGCGGTGTAGAAGGTTCCCTAAAGTTAGAGTTTGGTCATCCGACATCGTCGTTATGGTGGCTATGGCGGCGTTATGCGGGACAAGAATAAGGTATACCCGCCTCCTCTTCCACCTCGTCGGCGACGATTCTGCAGCTGGCGTTGAGGAGGGTGGGGATTCGTCTGGTCGCCGCTTCCATGGAGTGGTGGATCTCGTCCAGTCTACGTGTGTTCTGGATCTCGTCCAGTCTACGTGTGTTTTAGGTTTGGTGTTACAAGTTTCGGATCAATTCAAGGGTTCAATGGCGACAACTTCATCTCTGGGGCGCTGGTCCTTAGGGGCACGTGCACGAAGACTTCCCGACTGTCATCAACAATGGCATGCCGGCTCCGGTAATGGAGCGGCGACAGCGGCGCGTCGGCGGCTCGCTCTGGCGGCAGTAGTATTCGTTAGGTGGTCCAAAGACCTCGATGTAATTTTTATTATGTTTATGATACTTTGTACTTCTTATGAACTCATGAAATAGATCCGAATCTTTTTCCGCAAAAAAAAAGTCACAAAACAGCACAACCCCCGGAGCAAGGAGGAGCTTTAGGCCTTGTTCGGTTTCACTAAAATTAAACGGGATTGGCAGGGATTGAGGGGGCCTAAATCCCATCTAAGTCAAAATCTCCCCTTCCAAACCACTCCAATCCACTAGGGAAGTGGATAAACCGAACAAAGCCTTAAGGTGGACGCAAACCATCTGATTTCGTTCGGATGATCGGTCCGCGTAGAAATTTGGATGGTGGCTCGGCCTGTCTAGCCGGCACGCCAGCGGTGCGATCCAATTTCTCCGTGCGGGCCTATTGAATGTAGACACACAAAAAATTGAAATTCAAAATAAATATAAAAGCGTGCTAAATTGCTGAAAATTTACATAGATTAATAGATAATTTACATAGGAAAAAGGTAGTCGTAGGTACGGCCCTTGGCCTACGATAGCGCCGTGGCCATCTACTCCTCCTCGTCAGAGACGAGATTGATGCACGGCACCGGCGCCTAGAGGTTCTGGGGAGGCAGCACATGCACCGGCGCCGGCGGGTCGGTCACATGCTCGAGCCACGCTGGCCACTCAGGATGAGGCGGTGGCACCAGATCGTTAGCTCCATCCCATGTCGGGGAGCTACCGATGGCACCCACGCTGATAGTGGCAGGGAAGAGGCAGGGAGTCGTTGGTCTTCGCGGCCATTCCCGTCAGCTGGACGGCGTCATAGTAGCCGTCCCATTTGGCGTCCTCCTCCTCCTCCTCCACAAACGAAACCATGACCTGGTCGAGGATGGCGTCCTCGTCGTAGCCGGCCGCTGGGAGGGCCTGGTACTCTGGGAGCATCTGCTGGGCACCTGCTTCTCGCTTGACGACGTGGCCGCCATCCTCGCCCTTGTCGTCGTCGTCTTCGGAGGAGAAGCCGGGGACGCTGTCGTAGAACTTCCAGGTCTAGAGCTCGTCGCGGAACGCATACAAGCGCCGCGCCTTGTGCTCCCATGCCAGGATTTTTTTCCAATACTCCTTGTTCTGATAGGCGCTCTCCCATCGAACAGTCTGGGGGGAGCTTGGCGATGTGGTGGCACATCTCTGTCTCCGGTGCCTTCCCCTTCTTTGGCATGGGTGGCACCAACACCCTCTCCACATTGAGGTGCCAGCCGATGGGGAGGGAGACATCGTGATGGTCGATGCCATCCCCCTCCCGCCAGCATCGCTCGCACTCCGCTACCCAAAAGTAGCGGCGGTTGCGCTGGCGCCCGTCATCATGGTGATCGTCATCGCGCATCGCAGGATCGACGGTGGTGGCACGCCGCGGAGGACGAAGTCTTGTGGTCTTGGCGGAACGCCCTGTGCATGCCGGGAAGAAAATTGAGCTGATTGGGAAAAACGGTTTCAATACCGAGGAAGAAAATCCAGCTGTCATTTTGAATATCCCTTTGGACGGTTCATTGCTTCACTAGCCATCTTATGCATTTTTTAGGGCAAGCCATAGCACTCTAAAAGGCCGCGGGGCAACTAATTATCATGGCAGAATAAGGCCTTAGAGCATCTCTAACGGAGCCTATAAACAGGTTGGGACTGTAAAATTTTGGCGGGTTTACAAGTCCGCGTGTTTTTGGTCGCTCTAGCGGTGACTGTAAATTAGTCCGGCCCGTGAAATTGTTTACGGTGGCCCGTTAACTGCCCAATACAACCGGTACAAGTAGAGGGTGCACGAGCGGTTGAGGGTCCAAACCACTTCTCACTCCCTCTCCCAACCCTAGTGTCGCCGCCGCCAGCTCCAAGTCCGGCGAGCAATCGCGAGCGTTCCACCGCAAGATCCGCGCCATGTGCCGCCACTGCGGAGTCGGGGGAGGGCGCAACAGAGGTGGGGGTGACGGCGGCTAAACTCCTCGCCATTGCGGCGAGCTCACCGAGGACGAGCGGTGGAAGATAGTCCGCTCGGAGGGGGCAAAGAAGTGGGCCAACTGCGGGATATGTTCGCCGACGTCGCCCGCTCGCTACGCCATGCCGATGGAGCGCTACCGGTCGTCTTCCCCGGAGCACGTGCCGATGATTCACAGGTACGCGCACTCCGGTGATCCCCCTTTTGGAGTGGGGAGCTCCCGCACCACTCCTTCGTCCCTCCCTCCTCCGGCTCCGACTATGATGACTAGAGCTCGCCGTCCCATGACCTCTCGTCGGTGGGAGAGTTTTCGTTTTTGTTTAGCCTTTTTTTCAGTGTCTTCTTCGGGATGTTGAGGTGGCGGCTATGTTCTGAAGTCAGAATAAGTTCCTCCCTGCCCTATCCTCTCTCCGTTGGTGCGTCTAGCGCCGATGGAGGGCGCGTGGATTCGTGTGTCCAGTGGATCTCTTGGGATCCGATCGTTTTCCATATTCGTCGGTGTAGTTTGAGGTTAGTCTCTTCCGATCTATGGTTGTCATCTTCGGCGATGATTGCTGCTCTGATGCGCCGGTCCTATGGGGTATTAGCACGACGACTTTCCGTCTGTCGACTACAACAAGGTCTACTACAACAAGTTTTGCTTGACTTCGGTGATGGAGGGACGAGGACAGCGGCGCGCCTCCGGCTCCTCCTCGAAACAGGCATATGCCCAGCTATATTAATATAGCAACCACGATTGATACCGTTGTTGGGCCAGACAACACAACACCCATAAGAAAAAACACAAAGAAAACAAAAAAGAAAAAGAAGAGAAAACAAAGCCGACGACTGAGGCTCGACGAAACCGAGGGTGACCCGCAATCATTTCGCCCACCGAAGAATTTCCACCCCTCTCCTAGCCTCTCTGAAGCATCGCATATCAAGCAGCACCTCCAAGAAGGACGCGATGATGACGACGCTGCTACCCGAACGAGTCCTAGGGTTTCCCCTGATATGCTACGAAAGGTGGGGAAGAGATACACCCGATGCCCTTCAAGAAGGATAGTGACACCCGCATGCGTCACCACGTCGGTGTCAAATGACAAGGATTTCTCCCGACCCCTCAAAAAACCACACTCCCGAACGCTTTGAAGCTCCACCAGCTCGTCGCCCACCAACACACGCCACCACGGTCTTGGAGTCACCCTCGTCACCTCACCATGACCCACAGTGTGAGCCTGGAACGATCGAGAAGAAGAGACACCGACGAGGGTCGATGGTACACTGACACGCGAGAGGGGACTACCTCCACCGCTAGAAGGCGATAGCCGACCGGATGTAGCAGTAGGGGCAAACCAGACCCTCACTGGTCTGGTCGAGCCCAGATGGACTCGTGAAGTCCCACCGCCACACTACAGCAAGGGTGTCACCGTCGCAGTCGACCCTAGCACTAGTCCCTACCTCTCCGCCCGCCAGTGGATCCACTGCCACATGCCCGCCACCAAGCAGCAGCGCTCTCGCCACCGTGTTCATCCGGGATAACCAGTCCACCGCCGGTCTGAGAAACACCACCTGGGCCCACAGGGGCAAGGAGGGACGAACACGGCGAACACGGCACCTCCGTGCCGCCCTCGGGCCACCCGGGCAGGAATTGTCGGGCAACCACCCAACCTAGGCCCGCCTGGCCCAGATCCGGTGTCCTGGCTGCGCCACAGCCAGGGGAGGCCGTCAGCCACCCGCCATTGCTGGTGACCGAGGTCCCTGGATGGGGCCCGCACGGCCCAGATCGGGCCCAAACTGGCCTAGATCGGGCCCTGCGGAGCGCGCCGCCGAGGGCACCTGCGGCCTCGCCTGTCGCCTGCCTGCCGGGCAGCCAGTCGCGTGCTCGGAAGGTCCAGATTCGTCGCCGCCCTGCTCCTCAACGACCCTGCCGAACCCTCCATGGTGCACCGCCAAAGACCGGTGCTCGCACACCGCCGCCGGAGAAGAGGCCTGCCGCGGCTCCTGCTGGCTTACTGGCGGTGCGCACCGATGGCGGCGGGGGAAGGAGGGAGGAAGGGGGCCTGTAGGCAAGCGGCATGGTGAGGCCCGCCCCGTCGCCCGTGGGAGGGACGAGGCGAGGCGGGCGAGGGGAGCAGTCTAGGACCAGTTGTCTCTCCCCTAACCAAGTGACGCGCCTTTGGCTCGTGCTAGTGTTTGTAGTCGTCTATAGGTGGTCTAATGAACTATTTCCAATTTCTATTATTTTTAAGACTCTTTATAGTGCTGTTGATGATTATTAATAGATCCGAAGAATTTAAAAAAAAAATACAGGCACGAACGAGACGCCAAACAGCTCACCGCAGGGGAGCTGGCCACGCCTATTCCCACCAACCGATTGCAACTAGGGCCATCGGAGGCAGAACACGGCAAACCTATCTCCCGCTCATTGCCTGAGATAATCGCTCCCGCACGGGTCGCTCGTCTTTGTGGGCTGGCCCATTTAGTCGCCATGGGGCAGGCAGCTCGGGCGTTTCTTTTTTATTTTTCCGCTATGTTTCCTAGGATTTTTTGGCATGTTTTCTTTTCCTTTTTCTTATTTTATATTTCTTTATTTTTGCTTAAATATGAACAATTTAGAATTTGAACATTTTCAAAAAAAATTGAGCATTTCTCAAAATTAGATTTCTGTAAATCTAAACATTTTTATACTTGAACATTTATTAAACATAATTAATTTCAAATTAGAATTCTAAGGTCTGGAAAAATCTTATCATATTGGTTTTTGCATCCAAAACTATGATATTCGTTCTTGGGAAATGATATAATCTCCCCGGGGGATCGCATCGCTCGCATCGTCCTGTTCCGTCAACGCATGCCACGCGTCCTTCAGCGTGGGAGACAGCGATGGGGACGGGTCCCACCCATATGGACCTTATCTTCTTGCCGCATGCTCTCATCCGCTCGTTTGTGTCTGTATCTGTATGTCTCTTCCGTCCAATCTCCTTCCTATCTCTTCCGCCAAAACACGCCATAGCTGCCCAGCCACTACCCCGCAAATCGCTTCGCTCGCTCCTGGCTCAGGTTCGCCTAGGAAGGCTCTCTCGTCGGTGCTCAGTCGCCCTAGGCTCCCTCGCCGGTACTCCACGTACCACCCCTAGCACGCCGCCGTGGTGCCGCCCTGCTTCCCGCGGCCGGCTGAGGGGGGCCGCAGCTTCCCGGCGCCGCTGCTCCTCCACGATGCGCACGTCTGGTGGCGCGGTTCCCGGCTGCTTGCGCTCCTCGTCACGGCCGCCCTAGCGGTGGAGCTCACGGTAGTCCGCTCTTGCTGCGAGGCGGGCCAGTGTTGCTGCGAGTAGTGGTTGCCGGAGCTACGGACTAAGGATGGCGGTTCTCGTCGAAGCTGCAAACTAAGGCGGCCGATGCTACAAAGGCTGGCCTCTGATTTTGCTACATTGATATTTTTTTTGCTATCTCTGTTTATTTGTTTTGCTACAATACCGTAAAGCTTTTGCTACAAGTTTCTGGCGAGGTCTTCCGGCTAAATTCTCCAGCCATGTATCCGGCAAAGTCAGTTTTTTGCTACATTAGAAGAACTTTGTTGCTACAACCGTCTTGTGATTTTGCTACAACAGTGTCAACGTTTTGCTACAAGGTCTCCGGCGAGAGTCACCGGTGAGTTTTTTCCGACGATATTTCCGGCGAAGTCAGTTTTGCTACATTAGTATAATTTTTTTGCTGCATGGTCTCCGGCGAGGTCTCCGGCGAGATGTTCTATTTTTGAAACTAACCGTTTTTTTGCTTCGGAAGCAAAAACGAGGACATTTGTAGAGAAAAGGGTACTTTTACAGCAAAACCGGGATTGAAGCCGTTTTTAGGGACACATGGCAGCACCGGAAGGAGGACGATGGGAGCCCTCCCATCGTCCGGGGGACGCGTAGCGTTCGCCTTTGTTCTTGGTTGTTCATGAAATTCTAACATTAGACCACCAGATCTTATAGAAGATGGTTTTGTACAGAGGTATCTAATTTTGTAATTCTCTTCTTGATATGCATGTTTGAAGCCTGTCATTTCTTCTGAAATTTATATACTATAAAAAATTCTCAGTTTACATATCCTTGACCTTTGGGAAGAATATGTAATGTTTCTTTGCTTGGTATCAAAATACTTCATGCATATGAAGTGTACACACACACAGGGAGAGACTGAAATCTGGTCCGTATCAAATTCATGAATGAATAAAAAATTCTGCATTTCCCCATGAATTATGATTTCTTTTGCCCTGATATACACTAAACACCATGAAGATACCTAGGCGATCACCTCATTCAAGAAGTCGCCTTTGATGCACTCAGATGCTTTTAGGCGGGTTCTTTCCTTGGTTGTAAAGAATCAATAAAATTTTCTCTCTCAAAAAAATACATGCCAGCTTGCAAACTATTCTCTGTCTCTGCTAGGATGCAAACTCCATTCCATCCTTGGAAAGTAAGCAAATCCATACCAAGGACGCATGGGGCTAGAAACAGCTGGAGTTGGTTAGTCATCTCCAGAAGCTAAGCTAGATGCTGCAACATTCTTAAGATTCTAAGGTTTGGAAAAATCTTACTCCCTCTGTCTCAAATTAGATGTCTGAACTTTGTCTAGATTCGTATGTATCTACACACATTTTAGTCTATAGATACATGCAAATTTAGACAAAGTTGAGACAACTAATTTGAGATAGAGGGAGTATGATTTTGGTTCTCGCATGCGAAAGTATGATACTGGTTCTTGGTTGTTTATGAAATTCTGACACTCCTACCCTTAGTTCACCAAATCTTATAGAAGATGGGTTTTTATAGTACAGAAGTATCTAATTTTATAATTCTTTTCTTGATATGCATGTTTGAACCCTATCATTTCTTCCTAAATTTATATCGAAAAATTATCGGTGCACACATCCTTGACCTTCTCTGGTTGGTATAAAAATACTTCTTGGTTGTAGAGAATCAATAAAATCTTCTCTTTCAAAAAATGCATGCCAACTTGCAAACTACTACTCCCTCTGTTTTAAAATATAAGATGTTTTAGTTTTGTGAAAGGAGTGTATCTACACACATTTTAGTGTCTAGGTTCACTCCAAATATAGATGAACCTACACACTAAAACAGAGCTAGATACACTTCATTCACGAAGCTAAAACATCTTATATTTTGAAACGGAGGGAGTACTATCTATTAGGATGCAAACTCCATGCCATTCCTCGAAAATAAAACAAACTCCATACCAAGGACGTCTGGGGATAGAAATAGCTGCAGTTGGTTAGTTATCTCCAGAAGCTAAGCTAGATGCTGCACATTCTTAAGATTCTAAGGTCTGGAAAAATCTTAGTCTGATTTTGGTTCTTGCATCCAAAACTATGATACTGGTTCTTGGCTGTTCATGAAATTCTGACACTCCTACCCTTAATTCACCAAATCTTATAGAAGATGGTTTAGCACAGTACAGTACAGAAGTATCTAGTTTTGTATTTCTTCTCTTGATATGCATGTTTGAACTCTGTCATTTCTTCCTAAATTTATATAAAAAATTTACCTGTGTACACACCCTTGACCTTCCCTTTGGGAAGAATATGTAATGTTCCTCTGATTGGTATCAAGATACTTCCTGGTTGTAAAGAATCAATTAAACTAGATGGACAGACGCGCTTCGCCTTTCTAACGTGGCTCTTGCGGTGCACTCGTAGAAGGTTTCATCTGACATGCGGAAGGCTTCCATGCTTCAGCGCTGCCTCTTAATCGTTGTGCAGTCGTCTAAGGTAGGATTGAGCCGGGAGTATGGGAGTGGATTTCGCCAGCTGTGTGCATGCATACCTTGAGGAGTAGAAACTAATCAGGAATGCAGCAACAAAAGTTACAGATTAAGGAAAAAAGAAGCTAATTAGATACTAACTAGGCGCAGCAAACCAGCCAACAAAGTTGTATTGCAATCCATTTCTTGCTTCGACCAGGAGCATGCCTCTAGGAACAAAAAATATATATCTTGCCAACTTGCAAAGAAACATAATACAACATTTTCACCGTACCAAAGCAAGCCTCCGAGCAATAATTTAAGAAAAATGACAACAAACGATGAGTGATTGTGCATAAGTGAATATAACTATATAAGCCAGTTGAAAGAAGCACAGGTAGCATACGAACGACCAACACATAGATGTGTCAAACAGATCGGTAATATTTTGTCCTTCCTGGGACATGGGTGTTTTTCTTTCTCTAATTTTGATCTCAACATTAACAATATATACAGTACTATTTTTCCTTTCTTAGGGGGAACACCGGAACAACACATATAATGCTCGTCTCTCATTCTACAAACCAGTTACCTTTATAATTAGCTGCAATCACTTACCATATTAAGACATGAAGTCTACTTGAAAGGAACAACTTATCATAGCAGCCTCGCAACATACATGGCAGATAGTTTTTGATGAAACAAAATTCTAGTAATTAGGTTCTGCTATTCTAAGTAAAGTAAATGATTGAACAACCAAAGCATGTTAGAACCACCTACAATGGATGCGCCTCGAGACCAACCTGAATAGAATGCAGCCACTACATTTAGCACATGACCTGCAAGAAAAAACAACATGTTCAGAGCAAAATTGTAGCCTTCTCAGGCTCTCAACAATCTCAACATAAAGGGTTTTTTAACTGATGCCAGCAAACCATTTTGTACTATCTAGCTAACACCAAACATGTTTTTTTTTATGTCAAAGACCTAGGAATGCCATTGTGCTATCTGAAAATACAAAACTGAATGTCAAAGAGGTATCCAGTTACACCTGGCAACAACAATGTTGAATCTGCCTTTTTTTCACCTTTTCTTGTCACATTGGGCAAAGTAAATTTATGCATCATAGGGCATGGCCTCGCTATGCTCATCAAGTCCGGTGGATTTTTAGCAAGGCCTTCCTAAAGTAAACATTTGTAGGACACCATAGACATTTTGATACGAAGCGGAACAACAGGAGTGGAACGTGTGATCCTAAAAGGAGATTCTATCACCCACAAGCACATGAACCTTTTTCAGACATCTTCTTGCCTAGCATATCATAAGAGCATGTTAAATATTACAAATTAGCCATGGCGAGCATAGTTCTAACAACTACTCAGCATGATCAATTTACATGAAAAATGCAACATGTGATATACAAAATTTTGTTTAATGGTTGTCGCCATAATTTCACACATATATGCAAATCTTATCTACTTTATGGGTTGTTGGTCATTACAGTAGTTTGGCAAGAGAACCAGAGTTGCACCTCCTTCTTTACTAAATCAATTTTAGACGGTTGTTTGGTAATACTAAGATTTTTCCATGAATAGGTAAATACCGGTGTCAGCAAAGACTCGCACTTTTCCCCAAGAAAGCAAGGAATGTGCTGCTCTGATGTCCCAAAGTTCCTAAGCTTTGGTAGCGATGTGCTCTTTCTCTAGACACTCTGCAGATTCAACACAAAACAAAAGAAGGAAATCAAATAACTGGGCCCAGTTTTGAAAAGAGGGTCATGTTTAGTCGCTTACAAGAGTTTCATCGTCTTATTCCTCCTTGTTGCTCAAACTATTACCATCAGGTTTTTCCTTTTTCAGCTCCATATATCCTCTAGACTCTTTTTGTGTTTTCTCTTTCTCAGCTAAGTGCTACCTCTTTCTCCTCATGACCATCTGGGATAACAGAAGTCATACACTAAGCTCATCTATAATGAAACGACATGCATCTTATCGAGCCATACCGGACTTCACACCTTCGTCGCAGCCATACCGGACTTCACACCTTCGTCGGAGCCTGAATGAGCAAGAGAACCAACTGCATCTGAATCATTAGCTTCGACAAACTTGGTACCTCCTGCTGTCTCCTATGTTTGTTTTCTAGGGGCGATTTTGGTTTCACTTTCCTCTTTAGAGGTGAGGGCCTAAAATAGATGGATTAATGAGAATATTACAGCACGGTTAATAAGTATGAGAGCTAGATATTGATTTACTTCTTCATTGACTTATGTTGGTTAGATGGAATTTTCAGGCTGGTGGTAGTTCTCGCCTCCTGTGCTCTGTAAGATGTTACGTTCTGTCACGCCCCGAGACCCGGTCCGGTAGAATGACAACCGCCACGCGTATATAGACCGAGAGGCCTATATACCCGTAAGGCTAAAAACACATCTATACGCCGGTACAGTGGATCTCGAGAAGCTCAAAACATATTTTATTATAGTTTTATTTATATTTATAAAGGAGTACAACTAGATTCTCTAAATCGCTTCCCGTCCACCGGTCCAGCCTAATCTTCTGATGACAACATCATCCGCAGCGCAAATCTGATAAAAAACATTAGAAACAAGGGATGAGTACAAAAAGTACTCAGCAAGTAATTAATTTACTAACAACAAAGGAACAAAGAAGACTAAAAATACGGTATAAAAGGTATACTGTATTTAAGGGATCATGAAATATTAATAAACATGATAAAAAGTATATCAGCGGAATCGGATTTAAAGAAATAAACAAGTGTCAAAAAGACTGGATTTACAAGACTATCGGAATTAGTATCGGCATCACACATGACAACAAGCATTCCTACCCGGGAGTCACAGGGATTAATATTAACACTTTTATACTCTCCAGAGGGATACTCCGACACCGACAGTCTCAACTAAAACCACAAAGGCGCTAGTCGAGCAAAGCTCTTTAGCCCATTAAGACCCGGACACCTTGACCTACTCGTGTCGGCCGCTCCTACGGATCCATCGCCGGACACTTTTCTGAACAAGGACCGTTCCTAACGGAGAACTCAGACAGTCCCATACCTGAACTGTGACCGGTACAATACGTTTGCCGTCGTGATACCAATACCAAGAGAAACAAGGTATATGGACAGATCAATGAAAGAATTGCTGAAATATCAGCCAATAAGTCATGCATCTGTATGAGTTTCCACAGATTATACCAATTCAATCGAGACTGAGAAGACCACACATGCCTCTCCACAATAGAACGATGATCAAGAGGATATCAAGGATCGTGTGCAACAATATTACATATAGGATAACAAGAATTAAAAGATGTATAAGTGAAGTGAAAAGATTGAGTTAGCAGAGAAACTACTTGCCTCCGTAGAAATTTTATGAACTCTGCAGCAATAATATTCAGATCGATCAAGAACTACACCAAAATATAACCGCAGCTGAACTAATATATACGGCCTGGCTTTCATCTAGAATTTAGGGACACCTCCAGCTATGCTACTTCAGGTCATGTATGCATAAAATACCAGCAGCTCCTCCTCGCTTTGATTCTCTCTCTCAAGTGTACACTCTCGTCTCCGAATGAATGTTGTGTGGTGTGAGAGGTATACTCGGTACAGCAGCAGTATTTATAGGATGGTGATGAAGGTTGGACGTTACCAAAATATCTGGCCGCTTAACCATAGAGCTGGATAAATATCTTGGGCCGCCGACTTGCAGGTGAGCCAAAAGTGTTTGGTCTTCGATCTGGTTTGCATGCAATAGTCCACGTCGATGCCTATTCACTTGTGTGCTGTCCTATTTGCATGTGCATGGCCTCTAATAACAATACACGTAGCCCTTTCAAATTAAATTCCATGCAATAAACCTGCCGACACTAGCTAGTACAAGGCCAAGCTCCACTTCTATTCTTTTCTCATATACTACTACGCACTAACTCACTAGTACTACTTCTAGTTAATCTCCATCGATGCATGGTGGACATGCATGCACAGATCAGGTTGACTTTTTATTTTTCATTAACTCCTCTAATTCACATTGCATGTCAAGATTTAAACACTGAAATCAAGAAAATTAGAAGTTAATATTTTACTTAATTTTAATAAATAAAACCTTTAAAATCAGGGTCCTTACACGTTCAATCAGTGGTAAGCAAAATATATGATTTAATTTGAGTTATCTTTTGCCTTACAAAGCTTCCAAAGCATCCATTGCATGGCAGCTACAGTAAGTTCATAACATTCAATGTGACAGGAAACTGTGGACAAACTACATTATTCAGATTGTTAAGTGATTGTTCGGCACCCTCTTAACCACATGATAGTCTTATACATCTGGGCTAACTGCAATATATAGGAAAAAATTGTTGCAATGGCATTTATCCCTTCAATTAACCCTTGATTTTACTCCATTCTCCTTTCCAAGATGTTCCGACCAAAATCTGCAGTAGATTTAAAAGAATTCTGGCTTACCGTCCTTGGTCTGTTCCTACAAGATCCTTCTTTTGCTGTTATGGACAAGAAATTAAACTATAATGAGTTAAACATGATGTTTAAGGTTAGAGAGATAATTCCAAGAATTGATAGCAATCTAACTTTATTGGTGAACCGTTGCTTTCAATGCTTTTCCACTTTTCTTTAGCCATATTAAGCTGCTCAATATCTCCTCATTGTGCAGCACCTGCACGCAGAAGCATTTTCATACTATTAAGTATACCCAGTATAGTCACAATCTATTACCAGCCTGAATTGAAATTTCAATAATACAGTTGTTGCACGTTGTGATATGATACTTATGCAGAAGAACTAAGGACTTATAAGTCGATGCTTAAAAGTTCAAAAAGCTCGGTGAAACTGCAAATAATGTTTTGGGAGAAGTCAGTTCTAGATTTTGATCACTCCCTGAAAAAATAGGAGATAGAAATTTTACTTCAAGCCTACCAGACAAAAACTATTTTGAAATTAAGGTATTTTAGCCCAGATCCAGCTGAGCTGAATTACGGTACACCAAATTGCCCCGGAACACGACTGTACGCGGTCAGCTAATTGGTGCCGCTGGAGTCGCTAGCGTGTTCCCGCCCGCCCGTACACTGACCTGCCGGGGTTGGTGCAGCGGATCCGCACGACAGCGCCGGGGAAGAGCAACTTGCGGCGAGACAGCAGTATGGCCAGCCGGCTAGGTAGCTCCATCACGTCCTCCATGGCCATCGGGTCCGCGGTCAAGTCAAGGAATACGCACCGATGTGATGTGCTTGGCGGCTTACGGAGGGGACGAGTTCCCTTCGCAGATCGAGATCGACATGAGAAGGAAGGGAAGGGGGAGCCGACTTCGTTACTCTGCAGGACCAGAGAAGACGGCCGCCACGACCCAGGGATTGGAGGTGCGGGTGGGGGCGATGGATAGGAGGTGGAGCCGTGGAGGAGAACGTGGAGCACGGATGAGCGGTGAGCTTTTTCTACCGAGCCGCAGAAGTGGGATGAGACTGGGGGTTAGCAGTCAATCCAACGATGTGAACTTAAGCCATAGTATAATCTTTGGCCATCTTTGGCCTCTCTTTCTTCTTTACCTGCATGGTTCAGAAAAAAAGGAATCAATAAAATCTTCTCTTTCAAAAAGTTCATGCCAGCTTGCAAACTACTACTATCTGTTTCTGCAAGGATGCAAACTCCATGCCATTCCTCGGAAAGTAAGCAAACTCCACACCAAGGATGTCTGGGCTAGAAATAGCTGCAGTTGGTTAGTTATCTCCAGAAGCTAAGCTAGTTGCTGCGCATTCTTAACCTGTATTGTAACAATCTTTCATGTGCACTGTTTTCACGGTGAGGTGCCCAAATTAAGACGTAGGGTTAAACCATAATTTGTCTGAGAGGCACTGTCTCTGCCCGACCCTGCCTCTAGGTGAATTAAATGCGGGTGCTCATATTTGTATGTTCATTAGAGTGCACGCTATGTGAAAGAAAAGACTGCCGGCGGGTTAGCAATACTAAATCTAGATGACACAGAACTTCAAATTAACATGATATTTGATCTACACCGGAAAAACTAAGATTGGCAAATTCTGCCAATAGGGAAATATATATGAAACAAAAGAAGACAGAGGAACATATATATTTCGTATCAACAGTAAAAGGTAAGCTAAGCTACTCCTCCAGAATCTAGCATAGCTTCATTGATGGACTCGTATTATTTCCTGACAATCTTTGGTGTGCACTTGTTAAGCGGAAAGAGTAATGATATGCTTGCTTAAACGGTTTTGAAAATAGATATGCTTGCTTAAACGGTTTTGAAAATAGCTTATCACGTGCTGAGTAGTGTGTGACACAGATGACACGCATATCAACGGATTTGCTATGAGTCACGTCCTAGAGCCCGATGCCGTTGTTGCAGTTAAGTACTCCCTCTGTTTCAAAATATAAGATGTTTTAGCTTTGTGAAGAGTGTATCTAGACTTTTTTTAACGTGTAGGTTCACTTCAAACTTAGATGAACCTACACACTAAAAGATGTCTAAATACACTTCTTTCACAAAGCTAAAACATATTATATTTTAAAACGGAGGGAGTAAGATTTGCAGAATCGACGATCAATTGAAAGGGGTCAATTGAAAGGGGTCCTAGACACAGAGAAACAGAAAGAGGCAGAGTAGTCTATTATATGCGAATAGGAAATGGGGAAAAGTCTTGATTCGGTGCAGCGTAGGCTCCGAAACCATGGTACGAGTTCTTGGTTGTTCATGAAATTCTGACACTCGTACCCTTAGTTCACCAAATCTTATAGAAGATGGTTTTGTACAGTACACGAAGTATCTAATTTTGTAATTCTTTTCTTGATATGCATCTTTGAACCCTGTCATTTTCCTAAATTTATATTGAAAAATTATCGGTGTACACATCCTTGATCTTTGGGAAGAATATGTAATGTTCCTCTGATTGGTATAAAAATACTTCTTGGTTCTAAAGAATCAATTAAATCTTCGAAAAAAAAGAATCAATAAAATCTTCTCTTTCAAAAAAATACATGCTGGCTTGCAAACTACTACTATCTGTTTCTGCTAGGATGCAAACTCCATGCCGTTCCTCGAAAAGTAAGCAAACTCCATACCAAGGACGTCTGGGGCTAGAAATAGCTGCAGTTGGTTAGTTATCTCCAGAAGCTAAGCTAGATGCTGCACATTCTTAACCTGTATTGTAACAATCTTCCATCTGTACTGTTTTCGCGGTGAGGTGCCCAAATTAAGACGTAGGGTTAATTAAACCTTAATTTGTTTGAGAGGCACTGTCTCTGCCCGGCCCTGCCTTTAGGTAAATTCAAATGCCGGTGCTCACATTTGTATGTTGATGAGAGTGCATGCTATGTGGAAGAAAAGACTGCTTGTGGGTCAGCAATACTAAATCTAGATGACACAGAACTTCAAACATGATATTTGGTCTACACACCGAAAAACTAAGATTGACAAATTCTGCCAGTAGGGAAATATGTGAAACAAAAGAAGACAGTGGAACATATATATTCCATATCAACAGTGAAAGGTAAGCCAAGCTATTCCTCCAGAATCTAGCATAGCTTCGTTGATGGACTCGTATTATTTCCTGAAAATCTTTCGTGTGCACTTGTTTAACGGAAAGAGTAATGATGTGCATGCTTAAACGGTTTTGAAAATAGCTTATCACGTGCTGAGTAGTGCTGACACAGATGACACGCACAGCAACGGATTTTCTATGTGTCACTTCCCAGAGCCGGATGATGTTGTTGTAGTTACCTAAGAGTTTGCAGAATCGCCGATCGATTGGAAGGGGTCCTGGACGCATAGAAACAGAAAGGCAGAGTAGTCCGTTATACATGAATAGGAAACGGGGAAAAGGCTTGATTCGGTGCAGCATAGGCTCCGTGAGCCTTAAGACAACAGAAGAAAAACCATGAGATTTTTTCTCGTGGTGTTTCAACGATTGAGATTAATCAGCACATAAATCTCACTTCCGTATGATCTGATAGAGAAGAAAGAGGCCAGGGTGACTGACATGGTACTGGAAAGCTCACTAATTTTGAACAGCTCTAGAGAGCACAAATATCCAAGGCAGACTCTCGCTCTCGTTGCTTCTATATATTTCCCCGCCACTCCCATGACCCTCCAATCAAGCAGTAGGCCAATAATGCCAATGTATTCACTTCCCGTATACGCTATTCTTCTGTTTCTTTCTTGGCCAGTGCCTCTCTGTGCATCTGACCACAGCCTTGTCCCTGGCAAGCCGCTCTGCCCCAGTAGCATTCTTGTCTCCGAAGATGGAGCATTCGCGCTGGGCTTCTTCTCCCCATCTTCAAACTCCACCAAAAACCATTCCTATGTCGGCATATGGTACAACAGCATCCCAGAGTTCACCGTGGTATGGGTCTGCAACCGTGCTGCACCGATCACGGATCTTACCTCTGCAAATCTTGCCGTGACCAGCGGATCCGACCTAGTTTTGTCTGACAGCAACGGTCGTGTTCTTTGGACATCGAACAACAGCATCAGCGTCGTCAATTCCTCCATCTCGGCAGAAGCCACGCTGGATAACGCCGGAAACTTCGTCCTCCGGTCATTGGCTGCTGCTGCTGCTAGCTCTGTTGTGCTATGGCAGAGCTTCGACCACCCCACGGACACTCTCCTTCCCGGCATGAACCTTAGGCTCAGCCACAAGATGCACCCACTGCAGAACCTCGTTTCTTGGAAAGGCCAACAGGACCCATCTCCCGGTGGGTTCTCCTATGGTGCGGACCCCGACAACCTCCTGCAGCGCTTCGTCTGGCATGGTTCAACGCCGCACTGGCGAAGCCCGGTGTGGACAAGCTCCATCCTTCGTCTAAATTACGACATGGACGGATTCAAGCAGTTTTCCATGTACATGGCACTGCATCATGCCGGCAACGAGCTGTACATGTCCTTTGGCATGCTGACTGGCTCCTCCCTTGTGCTAGTCAGGATGGAGATCGACTACTCGGGCAAGGTAAGTATACTAGGCTGGGAAAGCAATATGTCAGTATGGAAAGCCCTCTACATAGAGCATGAGCATGGGTGCAGTATGTACGGCTACTGTGGTCCCTATGGTTACTGCGAAAATACAGCAACTGTCCCCCCCCAGGGATGCCGCCGGAAGGAGTTGCTGAGGTGTACAACACATGGAGATGGTTTCTTGACCATTCCAGGCATGAAGGTCCCTGACAAGTTCCTCCATGTCCGACGCAGAAGCTTTGACGAGTGCAAGGAGGAATGCAGGAGAAACTGCTCCTGTGTGGCATATGCTCACTCCAGCATGAGCAACATGGATATCGATGGAGATGCCACAAGGTGCCTGGTATGGATGGGTGATTTGATTGACATGGAGAACTGCACCCAAGGAGGGGAGAACCTCTATGTTCGGGATAACAGATTAAGAGGTACCATTCCTTGATTCTCCTTGCCTTGGCTGTTTATGTTGGTAGATTGGTTCTTTCCCAACTAAATTGCCTTTTTTTAGCGTTATAGAAAAGAGAGGCGATACGGCAATTAGTACGCATCAGTTTGGTGATTGATGATAAAAATTTGTTGACTCCCCATGAATTAAAATTTTGTGCAGGTATCGAGAGAAAGGTCAACACCCTACACATTTTGTTACTAGTTATGTCAAGTTTGCTGATGCTCACATGCATTGGGCTTGTTTGGATCCATGGCTTTGGAGGTAGGTAATTGTTTTATGCTAATTTTTATGTCCTCTCTAGTCCCAAGAAACTGAAGAGATGGCACCCACATTCCTGACAGGCAATAAAGGAAGCAAGAATTTGTGGAGAAGGCTGACTCTTGGAGATACAAGCTCTTATAATGAGCTTGCTCATAGGAACACGGAATTTCCAATTTTGAGCTTCAGGGAAATTGCTGCTGCGACAAATAATTTCTCTGAATCCAACATTGTTGGCCAAGGAGGGTTTGGCTCTGTTTATAAGGCAAGAATGTTCTCTACTTATAAGTGGATTACTAATAGAATATGTAATCCGTCTGATTCTGTAGGATTCATTTTTTCAGGGAACATTGGAAGATGGTTCGGGAATTGCCGTGAAGAGGCTCAGTGTAGGTTCTGCCCAAGGGGAAGTGGAATTCAAAAATGAAACAGTTCTGATTGCCAAGTTGCAGCACAGAAACATAGTCAACCTTCAAGGCTGCTGCGTTCATGAAGACGAAAAACTTCTGATTTATGAATACCTACCTAACGGAAGTTTGGATGCCTTCATATTCAGTAAATTACGGTCACTCCTATCGAAATTTAACTTTTAGTCAAATGAATATGCATCACTGATAAGATGCTTTGTATTGATTCTATCCTTGACAGATGATAAAAGAAAGTCACTGCTCAACTGGCCGATGAGATTTGAGATAATCAAAGGTATAGCCAGAGGCCTACTTTATCTCCACCAAGATTCCAGATTGATGATGATCCATAGAGATCTCAAAGCAGGCAACATATTGTTGGATGCTCACATGAGCCCCAAGATATCTGATTTTGGTACAGCTAGGACCTTTGGTGTCAATGTACATCAAGAATATACTGATCGAGTTGTCGGAACATTGTGAGTAATTTCATCCATGAAACAAGTGAGCTACCTCTTTCTGTTTCAACTGTTAACCTCAACTTTTCTGCACCTTGGTCCAAAGCAGTGGCCACATGTCACCTGAATATGCAATGGAAGGCATCATCTCCGTCAAATCCGATGTCTACAGCTTTGGTGTATTACTCCTGGAGATTGTGAGTGGCTTGAAGATTGGCACTACAGGCCTAACCAAACACTCGCATAACCTTATAGATTATGTAAGTATTTGAAGTGCTAAAAACTTGTCCGACCCATACGCTATGCAATCTTAATAACGGCACGATCAATTTGGTGCAGGCGTGGATATTATGGAAGGATGGGGACATGCAGAATCTAGTCGACTCATCGATTATTGAGGGTTGTTCTGTTGATGAAGCTCTACGATGCATTCATATCGGACTCCTGTCAGTGCAGAACAAACCAACCGCTCGCCCGCTCATGTCTAGGGTGGTGTCAGGCCTGGATAACGAGGCCATGGACCTGGGTTTAAAATTTTGATACCAAGGATCTTCAGAACCCAACCCAAATATCCGATACTTTGCAAATCTTGCAAATTTCGGAAATCATTTTGGACTTATTGAGCCCTGATTTAACCGAATTTGAATTTGGTCTCAATAAGTCCAAAATTTCTGAGATAAGTATATTTCTGGGAACACACCAAAATTACCTGAAAAAAATCGACATAGAGTTCCCCCAGCCAATACGTCTTGTATGCTTTGCTCATCGTAATTACAGAACAGATGGAGTAGGGGAAAACTACGTGAACAGTATTTGTGAAAGGAACAGCATGTTCTCATATCAAGGTAAGGTGCTTTATTGTTGTCGGTATTCAGGTCTGATAGACAGCTAGAGTAGTCTATTAAGGGAGTGGCAATGGTGCAACAGAACTACTGAGCATATCTTCCATGCAAGAAACTCTGTTGAACGTATGTCTTGTCCATACCTCCTCTGTGACCCTGATCTCTTTATGTACCCTTGGTGAGTGTGGTCACAGTCAGGATTGTAATTGTGCTTAACTGCTTATTATTATGTTTACAATTAATAAAGAGAAATCGGTGGTCCATCCGTCCATGACGGCGCCATACTTGTAACTAGTTACGGAAAATGCCACCGTATCCATAGGCTCGCTCCCCTTGTACATGGTGGTGTCACACCACACATGCTTGTTCCCTTTTACATGGTGTAAGGTGAAACCCACCCCGAAAATATGCCAAACCCACCCTAAAAATAGCTGGAACGATGTGTTTGTCTATGATATACTATTGTTTTGTCATGCATTCTCTTTAAAAAACAAAAACTAATCACATTTAACTATAACTAACTTTGTTGTATCTCAACAACAAAACTTGATCTTTCCTCATATATCTCCAACCATCTCACATATTTTAAAGTGGCCGTGCGGGCAGAGGGTGAGCTTGGGGTAATAGAAGACATCAGCTTGGTATGTCAAGTCATTGAAAGAATTAATGGTTTCCATCCTTCTGGTGCAAGTTTGTCAACCTGCTGCTGCTGATCTATGTGCTTCTGGTAACAAGCATTTGTTTGAGAAAAGTAAACAACAACTATTCTGAAATGATATTGATCGTTTTCTCTATTATTTTTGTTGCTAATATGATGACTTCAATTTAGCAAATAATAAAATGGTGAGAAGTAGCACTGTGAACAACCATGATCAATTCCAAATTGTATGATACCAATAGTATGAGTGTAATGTGCACCGCTTCTCTAGTATGATCCTAGGTACTGCACATATTCGAGATCTCACATGATATGAAATTCTATACCATGCATACATGCTGACTCTGCCCATAGAGTATTGGAGTAACTTATATCTTTAGAGAAAAAACTGTGCCAGCTCCAAATTCAGCAGTGTCCAGGAGCACTTGAACAGCTACGCCGAAATCTGTCTCAGAATGCACAGACCGATGGTACCACAATTCAGAGGGGAGGGACAAAAAGAAGAGGTCGTACCTGTTCGCTGGAATGAATCCAGCGGGAGGAGGTGGCGGAACCGATATGGTGCTCGAGCTGACGGGGCGAGGATCTCGGACCGGCGGTTGGTGTAAATGAAGGGCGATGGAGGAATCTGTAAGGGTGATGGAAAAGAGGTTGTCCCGCCGGCGGGATGGTCGGAGAGGCCTGCGGGCTTTGCGACAATCTGGAAGCCGAGGCGATTGCGGAGCTCGGAGCGGCGTTAGGAATTAGGGAGTTGAGGAGGGCGGCCGAGGGAGGACCCGGCCACCGGCGTGGCACCGTGCGCGGGGAAAAGGAGATGAGAGGCGCGGGGCCGCGCAGGTCCCTTTTTCTTTTTTTTTTACAAATCTGACCCTGGACAAAACTAGCCTGACATCTTCACAAAACTATTTCAGAATCTGCCCGTGGGTAAGTGCCATTTAAATAGAGTCGAAGTTATACAGATGGACGCCAACACGAGACAACAAAGGAGCAGTCTAGGGGAGGTCGGTGCCATTTCATATGGAGCCGATATCGTTGCTATTTCACATGGAGCCGACCTCGTTCGGTTCGGTTTCTGCTATGCTGGCGCCGACCTATACAACTTTGGCTCCATTTTACATAGAGCCGACCTCATTCGGTTCGGTTTCTGCTATGCTGGCGCCGACCTATACAACTTCGGCTCCATTTCAAATGGCGCCGATCCCAGGGGTCAGATTTCGAAATAGTTTTGCGGAGAGGTCAGATGAAGAATTAGTTTTTCCCATTGGTTAGATTTGTCAAAAATTATGCAGGTTCGTGTGCACGAAGGAGAACGGGGCGGCGCAACGCAAGACACTGGAGCGGTGGATGGACATGACCAACATACGCTCCTTTTCGACGGCCACAATCGCTCCAACCTCGATCTGATGTGCGCCAACGCGCATAGATGGAGCCAATGAGAGGTCGCCACGCCGCTAATCCAAGACAAAGTAACCAGCAACGCGACAAGCCCATCAATCGATTCAAACAAGCAAGAGATGGCTACCGAGTGAAGAAAGCGTTTCCACGCCCAACCAATGAGGCACTAGGATGACGAGACGACTCCCCGTGCCGGCCTAATGAACTGACATTGTCATTAAGAGGCCACAAGGAGGTTGGTGACCATTGGCGATGACATAATAAATAACGATGATCATATGTTGTGTTAATGATAGGACCAGCCCGCCACGTCGCCAGCGTGTTGCGTCCAGGCACCGAGCACGCCCCCTATGGTGATGATATGGCCTTGGGGTGACGGACATGCTATTGGACCACACCGGAAGAAAACAACTTTTGGGACACGTGACTTGATGCGGTTTTCTGTCTGGCGTGTCCCATAGGCCTTTCGAGCGTTGTCTGTGGGACACGACTGAAGATGCTCTTAGAGATCTGACCTACTAGTCGGCATAGGAAACGTGCGGATCAACGGGAAAAGAGAGAAGAGTCTAGAAGACACATAGGAGAGAGATGGAGTGGATGGACGGGTTGGTAGGGTTTGTGACACATGAATGAGATTGGTTTGAGAGGTGTCCATGCGAATGGACAAGCCGAAGGGTATGAGAGGTCCCTTTGGGACATGGATTTTGTTCTTGGACAAATTTGGGTACTTTTGGACAATTGAGGGGTCCCTTTGAAGATGCCCTTAAAAGTTGTAAAGATAAGCACAACACATTGTAACGGAAAATGAAAAGGTTGTATGTTGTTGAAGTATGATCCAAATTCTATTAAGGAGGCTAACTTCTGATGGAGCGGGGTGAGACCCGTCGTCGGAGGCTTGGGACAAAGCAGAGTGGAGTCTGAAGTTAGCCCATACCATTCCCAACGAGGACGCCTGGAGGGTGTGGGGGTGAAGCCCCCCCACGGTACGGATCGTCGAAGACCTAGGTTTCCACCGTTACATATACCTCTTATAAGCCGCCAGCCGGGAAAAGTTGCATCTATGAAAATCCCCAACGTTGTGTAAACACTCCCCAATATAGTGAAGTTTCGCTGGCTGGCGTCCATGATTTTTTCCTGTCTTTGTTGGAGAGGTTTTTCCACATTAAATCTATGTCCCCCTTGCTCCGATTTCTTTATCGTTCTTCGTTATTTGCTTCTCGTAAATCTAACAAGTGGTATCAGAGCCTCAGGTTCTAATCTAGGGTTTGTGATATGTCGTTATTAAAGTTTGACCTTCCGTAGCTAGACTACACCACAAGATTCTCCTTGTGGCAGGTGAAGATGCAGGCGATTCTCGCCCAAACTTCAGATCTGGATAAAGCGCTGGATGGATTCGATGGAAAGGATGCCAAGGGCTGGTCTGGTGAAGAGAAGCGGAAGGACCGTAAGGCTCTGTCTTTGAGTCAACTTTATCTATCCAATAATATCTTGCAGGAAGTGATGGCGGAGAAATCTGCTGCTACCCTTTAGGCAAAACTGGAATCGATCTGCATGTCAAAGGATCTAACCAGTAAGATGCATGTGAAGATGAAGTTGTTCTCGCATAGGCTGCAACAAGGTGGATCGATAATGAATCAATTATTCGTTTTTAGAAAGATTGTTTCTGACTTGCAATCTATGGAGGTAAAATATGATGATGAGGGTCTAGGTCTCTTACTCTTATGCTCGCTGCCTAGTTCTTATGCACACTTCTGTGATACAATATTGTTGAGTCGTGATGAACTAACCCCTGATGAAGTACGAGAGGCCCTCAAATAGTGGGAAAATATGAAAACTATGGTGCAGGCAGATGGGGCATCATCCAAGGCTGAAGCTATGCAGGTTTGTGGCAGGACCGAGCAGAGATTTAACAACTATGACAACCGAGATAAGAGCAAGGACGACAGAAGTCGTTCGAAGTCCAAGAGAAAGGATAAGTTCTGTAGCTATTGTAAGAAATATAATCATGTTATTGATGATTGTTAGAATCTGCAGAATAAGGAGAAAAGGAACAGAACTTACCAACCGAAAGATAATCTGCAGGTGCTGGTAAGGCTGTTGTTGTTTCTGGTGATAGTTCTGACGGTGAATGTTTAGCCGTTTTTGCTGCTTGTGCTTCTCGTGATGATGAATGGATACTTGATACTGCATGTTTGTTTCATATTTGCTATAACAAAGATTGGTTCAGTTTATATGAGTCTGTGCAGATTGGAGATTTTGTCCGTGTGGGGAATGACAACCCACGCCACATTTTCAGAGTTGGATCTATTAAGATCAGGACATATGATGGCATGGCACGTACGTTAAATGAGGTAAAGCACATATCAAGCATGACCATAAATTTGATCTCCCTGAGTACCATGGATGTTGATGGATACAAGTACGCCGGTGGACGTAGATTGTTAAAGGTATCAAAATGTTCTTTTATTCACATGATATGTGATATGATTTCTGCTAAGTTATATGTTCTTAGAGGTAACACTTTGCCTGGTATTTCTACTGCTGTTACTTCTAATGATTCTGATGATTGTGGTAAAACAAATCTGTGGCATATGCGTCTTGGGCATATGAGAGAACATGACATGACAAAGTTGGTCAAGAGAGAGCTGATTGATGGTTGCAACATGGATAAGTTTGAGTTCTGTGAGTATTGCATTTTTGGTAAGCATAAAAGAGTTAAATTCAATGCTTCCATTCATACCACCAAAGGCATATTAGATTATGTGCATGCTGATGTATGGAGACCTTCCCGTAAGACTTCTATTGGTGATGCTAATTACATGCTTACTATTATTGATGACTATTCAAGAAAAGTGTGGCCATATTTTCTAAAACATAAATCTGATGTTTTTTATGCTTTTAAAAAGTGGAAAGTTATGGTTGAAAAGCAAACTGAAAGGAAGGTAAAAGTACAACGTACTGATAATGGTATGAAATTATGTTCTAATGAGTTGAGGAGTTTTGCAGTAACAATGGTATGATCAGGCACCACACCATCCCTTACACTCCTTAGCAGAATGGCGTGGTTGAGCGCATGAACAGAACCATCATCTCGAGAGCTCGCTATATGTTGTCCAATGCAGGTATGCATTGAGTTTTCTGGACTGAAGCAGCCAACAGAACATGCTGCCTCATCTTCCACTTGAGAAGAAAACTCCCATTAATGTATGGTTAGGTTCGCTTGCTGATTATTCACAATTGAGAGTTTTTGGTTGCACTGCATACGCTCATGTTGATAATGGAAAGTTAGAGCCTAGAGCTATTAAGTGCATATTCCTTGGTTATGGTTCAGGAGTTAAAGCATATAAACTATGAAATCTTGAAACTAAAAGGATTTTGTTGAGTAGGAACGTTGTTTTCAATGAATCCGTTATGTATCATGACAGCTTGCCATCAGATCCCTGTCCTATTGCTATTGGAGATGAGGGAGTTAGTGTGCAGGTGGAGCCCCTGAGAAAACTGTTGATAATGATGTTGTGGTTGATGATACTCATGAGAAAAACATTGATGATCATGTTGTTCAGCACTCACCTACTATTTTGCAGCAACCACATGAATCTATTGTTGCTGATAGACCGAGGCGTAACATAGTTCCACCTCGTTGTTTAATTGAAGAATGTAATCTTTCTCATTATGCTTTGAGTTGTGCTGAACAGGTGCAACATGATTCTGAACCTGCTACATACAATGAAGCTGTTGCATCCGTTGACCGCGAGAAGTGGGTTTTTGCTATGCAATAAGAGATGCAATCGCTTGAGAAAAATGGCACATGGGATGTTGTGCGCTTTCCCAAATAAAAGAAGGCAGTCCGTTGCAAGTGGATCTTCAAGAAAAAGGAAGGTTTGTCTCCTAAAGAGCCTTTGAGGTTTAAGGCAAGGTTAGTAGCAAAAGGGTTAAATCAGATTCTAGGTATTGATTACAATGATGTATTCTCCCCAGTTGTAAAGCATAGTTCCATTCGCACTTTCTTTAGTATTGTGGCTATGCGTGATCCTGAGCTTGAGAAGTTAGATGTCACGACTGCTTTTCTGCATGGGGAGTTTGAGGAGGAGATATACATGGACCAACCAGAAGGGTTCATAGTTCCTGGTAAATAGGATTTTGTGTGCAAGTTAAAAAGGTCTCTTTATGGCTTAAAGCAATCTCCAAGACAATGGTATAAAAGGTTTGATTCGTTTATGATCTCACATGGATTTGAGAGGTCTCGGTATGATAGTTGTGTTTACATTAAGTTTATTGATGGATCACCTATATACTTGTTGTTATATGTTGATGATATATTAATTGCTGCCAAGAGCATGAAAGAAATCACTACTTTAAAGGCACACCTAAGTAATGAGTTTGAGATGAAGGATCTTGGTGCTGCTAAGAAGATCTTAGGTATGGAGATTACCTGAGATAGAAAATCTAGTTTGTTATTTCTTAGTCAGCAAAGTTATATTAAGAAAGTTCTTCATCATTTTAATATGGATGGTGCCAAGTCAGTTAGTACTCCTATTTCTCCTCATTTTAAATTGTTAGTTTCACAATGTCCTACTACTAATGAAGAGATTGAGTACATGTCAAAGGTGCCATATTCTAGTGATGTTGGTTCTTTAATGTATGCCATGGTTTATTCTCATCCTGATTTATCATATACTATGAGTTTGACAAGTAGATACACGTCTAATCTTGGTAAAGAACATTGAAAGGCTATTTAGTGGGTTTTCAGGTACCTTCTTGGCACTTCCAATGCTTGTTTGAAGTTTGGTAGGACCGATGAGGGACTCGTTGGCTATGTGGATTTAGATTTTGCTGCCGATTTGGATAAGAAAAGATTCCTCACAAGTTATGTGTTTAATGTTGGTGCTTGTGCTGTTAGCTGGAAGGCTATATTGCAGGCTATTGTTGCACAATCTACTACTGAAGCTGAATACATGGCTATTGCTGAAGCTTGCAAAGAATTTGTTTGGTTGAAAGGTTTGTTTTTTGAGCTTTGTGGAGATGATTCTTGCATTACTTTGTTTTGTGACAGTCAAAATGCCTTCCATGAGAGAACTAAGCACATTGATGTCAAGTACCATTTTGTTAGAGACATTATTGCTCAAGGTAAATTAAAGATATGCAAGATCAGCACTCATGATAATCCTGCTGATATGATGACTAAACATGTTCCTGTTGCGAAGTTTGAGCTTTGCTCGAACTTAGTTGGTTTAACTGATTAGCCCAAGTGGATATTGGTGCTGAAAGTATATACCTCTTGTAAGCCGTCTGGGAAAAGTTGCATCTATGAAAGTTCCCGGCGTTGTGTAAATCATCCCTGATATAGTGAAGTTTCGCTGGCTGGTGCCCGTGGTTTTTTCCCCTCTTTGTTGGAGAGTTTTTTCCACGTTAAATTTGTGTCCCCCTTACTGCGATTTCTTTATCATTCTTCGTTATTTGCTTATCGTAAACCTAACATATATTGACTATTGAGTACAAGCTCAAGTGGGAGGTGTGTTTAGTAAAATGTATATGACAAAATTTCAACAAAATGGCTGAAGTTAGAGGAGCACTAATCTTGCAGTAATGAACCACAATGATAGTGCATGAACGTTCTTTTTTTTGAATAGGGGAAAGGCCCAGGAGGGCCTAGATACCGCATTAATAATAAACGGTGTGGTAAAATTTACATAAAGGACCCTCAAAGAGTGAACAATATAGACCAGGTCCTTACAACTTGCGAAATAGACCCTCACTACTTTGCAGAAAAAACAATCGGTCCGCCAACACTGTCGGTGAGCTCTGGTCTCAAGCAGCGAGCACCACCGCCAGCACCATCAAGGCCACATGGAGCTGAGGAAGATAGGGACTTCGCCACGAGACCAGAAAAGGGACTCTGCTGGAGGTTGAGAACACCATGGGACAACGTCGTCGCCAGGGCCTAGAGGCATTGTCTGTCAGCGACATGATTCGTCAGTCGAACTTGCGCTGCCGATGGAACACTCTAGAGAACAGAAGTATCACGCACTCCCCAAGCTTCTCTGCCGCCGAAGGCCGCCGCCACGAGAATCCCCTCCACCGAGCCGCCATGGCTAGCCAGAAGAGGGGTCAGGGACAGCGAAATCCATCATCAAAGAGAAGCCAAGAAACGCTTATTGAAAGAAGCCTCACCAAATCCGCCCTTGGAGCCAAGCTTCCACCATGGAAGCTCAACTGACAACAACGGTGGCGACCGCCTGGCGTCGCGGAGGAGCACCGGCTCGGGAAGCCTCTAGAGGAAGGGGAAGACGGCCTTATTGTCGGAGATGTCGCACTCCAATCTTCTCCCACGCCACCACTCTTTTCACCAGAGGAGAGCATCGAGGAAGACGGAGCAGAGGATGCACCAGATCCGGCCGATGGAACCCCGCGACCTACTCTCAGTCGGCACACGGGCACAACCACTACAACAACTAAACCTAGGACCTAATCTACTAAGGCCGGGGCCTCGCCGCCTCTCCTCTGCTTTCATCAGCCGACGACGCCGGCGGCGGGAGCATCATATTGGGCCAGGGGGCGGAAGTCGACTCTCAAGGGGAAAAGTTGGTGGAAGACACGAGAGAGGAGGAGGTGTGTCATTTTACTTAATAGGCTCTTCTGAATCACGTGTCTCACGATATGGATAAATGCATTGTCCCCAGATGAAACACTACTTCTTGTAAATGAAATTCAAGCATAACTTGCCAATCGTGAAGGATGGATAATATCTGGAAGGACCATGAGGAATGTGAATATGGTTCCAAGGACGCTACGCTTGTACTCAAGGTCTAGACCACAAATATAATCTCTCATGCCAAAAAAAAGATAGCTTTCAATGCACACTATTTCTAGATCTTAGGAAAACGACATAGTTATAAGTTTTGTAAAATCTTGAAAAAACATCACGCACATAAATATTAAGTTGAAACTTACAATATTAAATTTCATTTGCTATCTTTTTTAAGTTGAAACTTACCATATGTTTATTCTAAAGTTTTTAGATTCGAAAATTCACGCTGGTCCTTCCAAGTTTCTTGTTAAGTTTTATAATTTTTGGCCTCGATGTGAGACGAGTTGAACATAATGTTTGACATAAGCTGGACAACCCCCGCCCGATTCACGAATTTGCATGCATGCGTGTGAGTTGTGAAAATCCGCTATAAGGCAGGACCATGGAGCCGTGGCTCCATGTGTCTTTGCCGTCCTGTGTTTTGGCATGTGTGATGCTAAGTTCAATTACGACAAGTAGGGCTAATATAAGAAACAAGAATCCCTTAATCATGGCATGGCACGGACCCTAATTGGCGCTGCATGTAGCTGCCGCGCTGTCGGAATTTATCAGATCCAGCTGATGAACTATATGCATAGTGATGTAGCAACACTGTGGCAGGTGAGCAAATGGAGCTTGGGCTCCATGGAGCCTGTTTTCAAAAAGTTCAAAACCAGCATTTTGAAGATTCAAAAAGCCTGAAAAAAAGACCTAGATGTAGATAATGTTTTACTTTATCATTGTGCAAAAACTAAACTCAACTCAAAATACCATATATTCGGGGCTAAAAATGACAAAATCTAACACCTGAAGTACACTGATAGAGCAAAATATTAAACATCTTAATTCCGTCAGATTTTTCAGTTTTGCGTGGTCCCGAATATAAGGTATTTCGAGATAAGATTTTTCAAGTTGGTCAAATATAACATTGTCTATATTTAGAAAAAAAATCGATTTTTTTGAAACTTTGAATTATTGTTTTCAAATTTTGGAAGAAAAAGGGCTCAATGAAGCTCGGGCTCCAATTGGGGTAATCGCAGTGTGTGTGTGGCTTGTAGACAAATGGAGATTCCATGGAACTTGGGCTCCACCTTGGGTTTCCGTGGTATGGCAACACCAAAACGAACTATTGCAGCATGCATGCACCGCGGACCGTGAATGAAAACATCTTTACAAGCTTCAAATTGGCATGCCACCTGCCACAATCAGTACGAATGAGCATGAAGATTACTGATTGCATCCTCCTTCAATCATTTGAAGGTTTGCTTGTTCTATAGTGTGTCGTGTTCCTTTAGCGTTAATTAACTAGGCTGTCACAAAGGAAATATCGATCTAGTCTCTAGGCATTCATTTGGATTTCAAGCGTTGCAATTTCTAACTGTTGTTAGGGAGAATTTGTCTTGTTTGGACCGGCAAGCGGCAACATGCATGATGCATCTCGCACAAGCACAAACTTTGGCACCTAGCATTTCTGGCAAGCAGACAACACAATATAAAATACCAGCACTGCTCGGAGGCCATGCCGTCGGTGCATCACAACAATCTTTGGAGAATCAGTTGATTCTCCTTCTTGTTAACAGCGTACTCGCCTGCAAAGCCCAGTCCTTCTCGGTGGCTGGAGCAGCTGCTCCATGCATGGTTCTGACAAGAGCCTCTCGTTTCGTGGGAGGATCGATCAAGGACGGTCAGCCTCGTTGTCCTCGAGGGCACCTTCACACATAGTACAGTATATATGGCTATAAACTAGCTTATCGCTAGCCGCGGTCAATACGAAGAGAAGATAACGAGATCACCATCGTGCATTCCATGTGCCCGATTTAATTTGTAGTGTATCGACAACCAGATATGTATACAGCTTTTAATTTCTGTCAGATATGTGTTTGGTTCAGCAACAGCAATCAGCGGTTTAGATGGTCTCATCCTTGATTGCCCTTAGGAAGGTTGAAACGGGGACACTTAAATGTCCATAGTCGCCTATATTTGTTAGGGTACATCGATGTGCATTCAAGCATATTACATCGACTTAACTGAATAAATATACAATTTTCAGTAAGATTCCATCTACACGAGTCTGTCTATGTCTGTCAGATGAACCATTTATAGAAGGGCCTGCAGTAGAAGGGCCTGCAGTCAACCCGGTAACTCCAATAATAATGCCTCTCCTAAAAGAGGAACTGGAAAATGGCACTTGTAAAACAGACTGGATTGTTGTATAGCATGTTCATTTCCGGTTCACCTCTAACTATGTTGTAGAGACGTGCGATTCTATCATGCACACGAGGTCCCATCCTGTCTCTCCTCTACACTCTATGCCATGTTTTCTCTCACCTCTACACTTTATGCCAGGTGTTAGGACATCTCTAGCGGGGAGACCTAAATGGACAAACAGTTCGTTCGTGTCCGAAGGGACAAATAGGTGCCCAACGGATCCACCTAAAGGGATAAATTGTCCGCCCACGACCTATTCTTTGCCGCAAATGGTCCGGGTATGGCCCGGACAGGCCGTGGACAGCTAGACTATTCTCCCTACCTTTGGCCTGGCTCACAAGCCATCCACCACCCAGTCACCTATTTTGGCCAATGCTTTTTCCTTCCCACGCACAACTGCCGAGCTCCAGATGCGCCGTCGTGGCCACTTCTACCGATATGCCACCCTCCTCCTGATGTGCCGTTGTCGCCGGCCTCCTCCTGTCCCAGCGAGCCGCTCCTCCTTGATCGTCGTGCCGAGCCAGCCACACGCTCCTCTTCGCCACGGTGTCGAGCCTCCAGCGACCCGACCGTCACCCTTCTCCCTCTAGCAGGCTCTGACCCCGGCGAGCACTCCATGGAGATTGCGGCCCCGTCGAGATGGATTCGATCTCTTCCGTCCAACCACGACTCCAGGAAGCTCGCGGCGCCCGGGCGAAGATCATCTCCATTGACCATGTTATTGGGGAATGCGCTACGCAAAACAAAATTTTCTAGCGCATAACCAAGATCCAATGCGAGGGAGAAGGTAACAAACCATACCCTCAAAGATCGAACTAGCGGAATTTTGTCGATGGCGAGGTTGGTCGTGCGTCAATCCCCGCAACAAGCCTTAGGGAGTCGCGAGGAGATGTATTATCCCACGGATGGATCCAACTATCAATTGCTCCACACGTCGTACCTCCACCGGTATCCACACGTCCAACGAGAACATCACTGTGTCGAAGTGAGATCAAGCTCACGACGAAGCGGGAACATGTCGATGAAGATCTGGCAGCACTTCTTTGTCCGACTAGATTGGATCTAGACGGAGGTAGAAGACGAGCAGTGCTCCAGCGTGAAGAAGAAGCTCCCCACGAAGACGACGTAAACACAGTGGAGGTGAGGAAGACAAGCACCAAGACACCAAGGCGGCGACGACCGACAGTGGGCGGCGGCACGACGGCGACAGCGGCAACGCGACATCGGGTCAGTGGCTCTGGCGAGCAAGGCTAGAGTGAGGCTTTCCAAGAACTTGTGTGTTGTTCCTCTGGCCATGCCCCCGTATATATGAGCGGCTAGTCTCTCTCCGAGAGAGAGAGAGAGAGAGTAGAAGTAGGGCTCCAAGGCCTAGTAGGACTTCCCTTTCCTTTTCTCCACTCATACAAAGAGAAAGTAGAAGCAGGACTCATAGTCCAAGTAGGAATCCTCCTACCTCCTCCAACTTGACTTGGGAGGGAGTACGAGTCCTAGAGGGACTCCTCCCTCCCCCACCGCCCCTCTCCACCTGCCGGCCTAGGGGATGACCTGGATGACTTGGTCAGGGTTCCCCCTTCCATGGGAGGCCCTGGCCGCTCGACCAGGGTTTCCCCTCCCTTCCATGCGTGCGCGGACCGGTGGGGCCAATGTGGCCCCTCCAGACCATGGTGCCACCACCGGGATAATTACTCTTAATTATGAATATTTATTCTAAAGCTTTCCGGAAAATGCCGAACTCCTTCGAATTAACTTCGGAACCTTCCTAAAATATTCCCGATGTCTTCCCTAACATGTCCGAAAAAATTCCGTCCATTTTTGGTGATATCCCGGACTCCTCCGGAATATTCCGAGACACTCTGAAACATCCTTTTAGGATTCCTTCATTCAAATATCTTAATCGCACTCACATTCTAAATGCCGATAATGCCTTAAGTGTGTGACCCTGTAGGTTCGGATATTTACGGACATGTCCGGAACTCCTTCCGCGAAAATGATTACTATTAGCATCTTGATACACATATTAATCCCCGCAAATAACATGAAGATATTTATCGTGTGAACCGTAGTATTATGTCCGATACATATCGTATTGCTTCGTCGATACTTGACATTGCCCTAGATGAAACACTAGGCTATTCTCGTTAACTATATTCTTGACTCATACCGCACTACTGATGTTCTTGTGATCAAAAATTTGGTCACGTGTCCGGCCATAAGATGACGAACATAATGAGTGGACCCAGAGTGTATATCTCCATCGTCAGGAATAGCAATCCCCATAAGAACACCATGTAAACTATTGGCGTACCATCCGGTAAGAGCAAAGACCGACTTTATGATTACTCCTATTTAGTGCAACATTTGAAGAATCCTGTCACATCCATATAGTACCCAAGTTCACATCCGTCTCGTGGTCTAACAATATCTAGTAAAGGCAATATATTGTTTATGAGAAACTACCGATAACAATCATTGACGATGCGTTTCACTGAAGGCAAGACTATGAATATCTTATTGGTGTTTATTAATCCACACATATATTAGGATTTTCGTCCAAATACACATTATTCGAAACTAATACAATTATAGCAGAGAACAATAAACTTAATTATGAAACATAAATATGAATAAAAATATATTTATTATTGCCTCTAGGGCATATTTCCACCAGTCTCCCACTTGCACTAGAGTCAATAATCTATTTTACATTTAGCAGTCTAACACCTATGGCTTCCCGGTGTTCTTCATGCTTTGCAAGAGCGATCAACTTTGTCAACGGATCTGTCACATTAAGATCTGTATGAATTTTTCACATCTTGATGTCACCATCACTCAAGAACTGTCGTATGAGATCAGGGCCGGCTCTAGGCCTACGCGACCTTGCCAACGGCCAGGGGCCCATGCCATGGGGGGCCCAGCGAACTACACTCCACAACTTTGGAAGCGCAAGCGGCAGCTGACACGACCCACGCGTGGCGCGTCGCGATCGAGGCACGGCCCACGTGTCGCTAACTCGCGATCTATTATATCGATCTCGTCTGTCATCTTGTCTCCTTTCTTCGTTCTCCCGTTCCTGTTCGGCGCGCTGGCGACAAGTCAATAGACGCACGGGACGGCGCCACGACGCAACCACGCAGGGAGGTAGGGAAGCAGCCGAGCAGGGAGATTGATCTAGGTTCCTGACGCGATGACGCCCCGAGGCCTAGGTATATTAAATTTCTTGCTTGCAGTTTGTGTGTCTTTTCTTCTTGTCTTTTAGGGTTCTATTTCTATCTTTAATTCTTTACATGTTATAGTCGATTCCTTCATAATTTTAGGTGATATGGCACCGAGACAGAAGTCCGGTGCTGTGAAAAGGAATAAAAGAAAGCGAGAGATTGCGCTTATTGAATCACAAAAAGGTGCTTTAAAAAGGTATTTTCCGCCAGCAAGTAGTGTTAATGTCAATGACGAGAATCAAAGTCAAGAATCTGAACCCGGACAAGATGATAATCATAATTCAAATGTTGATGATTAGGTTAATGAACAGTCATTGGATGTGGGTAACTAACTAAATAGTTTCGATTTTTGTAGATGCAATTTAGTAACTAAATGTAGTTTCTTGAATTTAAATGTAGATCTTGATGTTACTAAGAATAATACGGAGGATGAAGCATTATTATCATTGGTCTTATTGGAATTATTTTTATTTGAGGTAATCAAACTAGTACTCCCTCTGATCCATATTATTGTTCTTAACTTTATCTAGATTCGGATGTACTTAGTTAAGAATTTAGACTAGATGCATTCGTATCTAGACAAAATTGAGAACATTAATATGGACCGGAGGGAGTAGCAAATACTACTTCTTATATTTGTGACTAAAATGTATGGTTGCATGTTAGTTTTTATTTTATAATTAAAAGTAGGAAAACATATATGTATATTTTTCTAGATATACCTACATATACATTAGTCTTAGGGGCCCATGCGGTCGACTTCGTCTAGGGCCCTGAAAAACATAGAGCCGGCCCTGTATGAGATGATATCGATGTTGTACGTGCTTGTTCTTCTGGTGATACCTTGGTTCTTTTGCTTGAGAAATGGCCCATTGTTGTCACAATAAATCTCCATAGGATCTAACGCACTTGGAACCACACCAAGTTCTGTAATAAAGTTCTTCATCCAGATACCCTCCTTTGCAGCATCCAACGCAGATATATACTCCGCATTTGTTGTAGAGTCCACAACTATATCTTGCTTAGAACTTTTCTAGCTCGTCGCTCCCCCGTTCATAGTGAACACATAACCTGATTGAGACTTGAAATCACCAGGATCAGTGACAAAGCTTGCATCAATGTAACCCCTTGCAATGAGCTTTTTGTCACCTCCATAGATGACAAACATATTCTTAGTCCTTTGTAAGTACCTAAGTATATTTTTCACTGCTATCCAGTGATCAACTTCTATATCACTCTGGTATCTGATGGCCTAAAATATATCAAGCTCGTTGGGGAACCCCAAGAGGAAGGTATGATGAGCACAACAGCAAGTTTTTCCTCAACTATGAAACCAAGGTTTAATCGAACCAGTAGGAGCAAGGAAACACCCCAAAGGTACTGCTAGCTGAACATTGGCAGGGCGCACTACCGGTGCCAGCAGCAACATGGATACCTGCACAACACAACCACAGAACTCTGTCCCCAACTTGCGATGAGGTTGTCAATCTCACCAGTTTTGCTGAAAACAAAGGATTAAACGTATCGAGTAGAAGAAAGTAATAGTTTTGCAGAAAGTAAACACAAAGCAGTAAACAGTTGATTGTAGATTGAAAGTAAAAGAAAGGACTGGGGTCCATAGTTCACTAGAGGTGGCTCTCCTTAGGATAGATAACATGTTGGGTGAACAAATTACAGCGGGGCAATTAACAAACATCGAGAAAGCATACAAGCATATACTAATCATCTTGACTCCTTTGAGATTCGATTGGGCATTACAATATTATACATAGACCGCCATCCAACTACATCTATGACTAATAATCCACCTTTAGGTTATCATCTGAACCCCCTCTAGTATTAAATTGCAAGCAACGGATAATTGCATTACGAATTGCGTGTAAAGTAAACAATAATTGCATTACGAATTACAGATTGTTGTTTTCTCCCTAGTAGCAACAACACATCTAGTACCTTAGAGATTTCTGTCACTTCCCCAGATTACCAGAGGCATGAACCCACTATCGAGCATAAATACTAACTCTTGGAGTTGCTAGCATCTACTTGGCCAAGATAGCTACTAACAATGGAAAGGATGCAAGATCACAAATAACAAAGACATGATAGAATCAACAATCAATCTGAAATAGCATCTCAATATCCATCGGATCCCCGTAAACACAACATGCAGAATTACAAATAGATGATCTTGATTATGAACGGAGCTCACAAGATCTAAACATGATAGCACAAAGGAGGAGAACCAGCCATCTAGCTACTACATGGACCCGTAGTCCAGAGATGAACTACTCACGCATCACACCGGAAGCTTGCATGATGATGAAGAAGGCCTCTAGGGTGAATTCCCTCGGCTGTGGTGCGGGAAGAGCTTCAGATCCCTCCCGATCTAGGGATGGAGATGACGGCGGCTACAGACTCTTTCGTGGAATTTTGATCAGGTATTTAGGTTTTCCATATCAGAGGCAACTTATAGGCGGAAGGAGGCGGGGGTGCAGCGGCGGACCACCTGGCGTGGGCTAGGCCTGGCCGCGCGGCCAGGTGGTGTGGTCGGGCCCCAACCCCTCTCCGTCTCGTATTCTGGCTCCAGGTGTCCCTCAGTGAATAACTGACTTTGGCTTTTGTCCCGTCCAATTCCGAGAATATTCATTTTCTAACTTTCCTGAAACCAAAAACAGTAGAAAACAGGCAGCTGGCACTGTGGCTCTTGTTAATAGGTTAGTCCAAGAAATCATATGAAAAGTACTCCAAAGTGTGGACAAAACATAAGAAGTAGATAAAACCAAGCATGGAACATCAAAAATTATGGATACGTTTGCTACGTATCAGTATCTGCTCGTAACACTTAGAGCATATGATACATCTGGCCTTGTACATATCATGGCATACATGATTGACCCAATTGCTGATGCATATGGGACTTCACTCATGTTATCTCGCTCAGCATCTGTCATGGGACATTTCTTCTTGCTTAATGTCCTGCCATGTACCATTGGAAGTGATCCTCTCTTGGATTCTTCCATTTTGAACCTCTTCAAAACTTCGTCTAGATATGTATCTTGGGTAAGCCCTATCAGGCGTCGGGATCTATCCCTATAGATCTTTATGCCCAATATGTAAGCTGCTTCACCCAAATCTTTCATTGAAAACTTTCCTTCACTGAGTCCTCTATAGTGTTAAGAAAAGATTTATCGTTTCCAATCAACAATATGTCATCCACATACAGTATAAGAAATTCTATTGTGCTCCCACTCACTTTCTTGTAAACACAACCTTCTTGCCCGTTCTTGATGAAACCAAACCCTTTGACTACTTCATCAAAATGTAGATTCTAACTCCGTGATGCTTGCTTTAGTCCATAGATTGAATGCTGAAATTTACATACCTTTCTACCATCATTTGGATCGACAAAACCCTCGGGTTGTACCATGTACACATCATCGGTTAGATTCCCGTTAAGGAACGCTGTTTTGACATCCATCTGCGATACCTCGTAATTGAAATATGCAGCGATTGCTAGAAGTATCTGAACACACTTAAGCATCTCTATGGGAGAGAATGTCTCATCGTAGTCAACTCCTTGAATTTTTCGAAACCCCTTTGCTACAAGTCAATCTTTATAGATGGTTACATTACCATCAGCATTTGTTTTTGTTCTTATAGATCCATTTACATTTTATAGGTTTTATGCCTTCAAGAGGGTCTATCAAGTTCCATTCTCATACATGGATTCTATCTCTGGTTTCATGGCATCTTGGCACTTGACGGAGTCAGGGCCCATCATAGCTTCTTGGTATGTCACTGGTTCATCATTGTCCAACAATAATACTTCATCTTTAAATCTTACTATCGGAAGACGAACTCTACTAGATCTACGGGGTTCAATAGGAGCTGTAATTTCCGAGACTATAATGCTTGTAGGCGCAGCAACATATGATGGTGCCATAGGCATTTCCAGAACACTTTCTGGTGTTGTGATACTCTTCCCATCTTGCTCCAGTTCAATAACCTCATTAAGCTCTATTGTCCTCCTACTTAAACCTTTAGCGAGAAATTCCTCCTGAAGAAACACTCCTACTCGCGTGAAAAATATCTTACCTTCGGTTTTGTGGTAAAAGGAGTGCCCAACAGTTTCTTTGGGATAACCTACAAATACACATTTGTTAGACTTGGGATCGAGCTTGTTTGGCTGTAAACGTTTTACATAAGCCTCGCATCCCCAAATTTTAAAAAACAATAAGTTGGGTTTCTTGCGAAGCCATAATTCATAAGGTGTCATTTCAACGGACTTTGATGGCACTCTATTGAGTGTAAAAGTAGTAGTCTCTAAAGCATATCCCCAAAATAACAAAGGGGGATCAGTTAAAGACATCATAGATCTCACTATGTCCAACAAAGTTTGATTACGACACTCCGACACTCCATTATGTTGGGGTGTTACAGGAGGCATAAGCTGTGAAACAATTCCACAAGCTCTAAGATGTTCGCTAAACTCGTGACTCAAATATTCACCTCCACGGTCCGACCATAGAAACTTTATTTTCTTGCCATGTTGATTTTCTACTTCATTCTGAAATTCCTTGAACTTTTCAAATGTTTTAGACTTATGCTTCATAAGATAAATATAACCATAACGACTTGATACATTGCAAATGTATCTATAATTTTTGATGTTCCATGCTTGGTTTTATCCACTTTCTTGTGTTTTGTTCCAACCTTGGAGTACTTTTCATATGATTTCTTGGACTAACCTATTAACAAGAGCCACAGTGCCCGTACTGTTTTCTGCTGTTTTTGGTTCTAGGAAAGTCAGAAAATGAATATTCTCGGAATTGGACAGGACAAAAGCCAAAGTGCCTATTTTTCCGGAAGGGATCAAGTGCCAGAATACGAGATGGAGAGGGGCCAGGGGCCAGCCACACCACCTGGCCACGTGGCCAGGCTTGGCCCGTGCTAGGGGGTGGTCTGGCCGACCCCAGCACCCCCTCGGACTCTCCTTCCGCCTATAAGTTTCCCTCGGGACGAAAACCCTAGGTACCCGATCAAAAATCCACGAAAGAGTCTCAGAGTCCGTCATCTCCATCCCTAGATCAGGAGGATCTGAAGCTCTTCGGCACCGCCGGAGAGGGGAATTCACCCTGGAGGCCTTCTTCATCATCATGCAAGCCTCCGGTGTGATGCGTGAGTAGTTCATCCTTGGACTACGGATCCATGTAGTAGCTAGATGGTTGGTTTCTCCTCCTTTGTGCTTTCATATTTAGATCTTGTGAGCTCCGTTCATGATCAAGATCATCTATTTGTAATCCATACATGTTGTGTTTGCGGGGATCCGATGGATATTGAGATGCTATTTCAGATTGATTATTGATTCTATCATGTGTTTTTTTTGAGATCTTGCATGCTTTCCGTTGTTAGTAGCTATCTTGGCCAAGTAGATGCTAGCAACTCCAAGAGTTAGTATTTATGCTCGATAGTGGGTTCATGCCTCTAGTAATCTGGGAAAGTGACAGAAATCTCTAAGGTACTAGATGTGCTGTTGCTACTAGGGAGAAAACAACGATCCTTTGTTCATAGAACAATTGTATTGTTTACCTTACACGATTAAGTAAAAGCAATAATCTGTTGCTTGCAACTTAATCTTTGGAGGGGTTCGGATGATAACCTGAAGGTGGATTATTAGTCATAGATGCAGTTGGATGGCGGTCTATGTATTATGTTGTATTGCCCAATCAAGTCTCAAAGGAGTCAAGATGATTAGTATATGCATGTATTGCTTTCTCGGTGTTTGTCAATTGCCCCGCTGTAATTTGTTCACCCAGCATGTTATCTATCTAAGGAGAGCCACCTCTAGTGAACTATGGATCCCGGTCCTTTGCTTTTACATACAATCTATAAACTGTTTCTGCTTTGTGTTTGCTTTCTGCAAACTATTACTTCTTTCCATTTGATATGTTTAATCCTTTGTTTTCCGCAAAACACGGTGAGATTGACAGCCTCATCGCAAGTTGGGGACAAAGTTCCGTGGTTGTGTTGTGCAGGTCTCCATGTTGCTACTAGCACCGGTAGTGCGCCCTGCCAAAGCTTAGATAGTAACACCTTTGGGGTGTTTCCTTGCTCCTACTGGTTCGATTAAACCTTGGTTTCATAACTGAGGGAAAACTTTCTGCTGTGCTCATCATACCTTCCTCTTGGGGTTCCCAACGAGCTCTACGTCGATCGTCGAGTGCATCAAGATCTTTTTTGGTGCCATTGCCAGGGAGTCAAGGACATCTTCACAAGGGGAGTCTTTCATAACCAATCTCTTTACTTTGTTGTTTTTGTTTTGCTTAGTTTCTTTTTGCTTTGTTTGCTTGTTTTGTTCTTCAAAAAACACAAAAAAAATAGTTTTACTTGTTTTGCTTTCTTATTTGAAAACCCAAAAAAAATAAGTCTCCTTTAGTTGTCACCCTTCCTTAGCTCACCATGTTGGTCCCTACTTTCACCTTGAAAGACCTTTCAATTGGTAGTGGTTCTATAATTGGGAAAGATAATATTGAAGAATTCTTTAATCATGTTAGCAAACATGAAGATACTGAGGATAGATCCCTTGTAGAACTTTCTCTAAATTTTGAGATTGCTGCAGCTTCTTTAATTCACATGTTAGAAGCTAGGTTTGTTAACCTCAACTCCTTAATGCAAGTAATGTTTCTTAAGCTTAAAGAAATTGAGGACCCTGAAAAGAGGGATTTTATTCTAGAAACTTTGTTTAAGGAGTTCTATGATGTTGCCAAGGAAGCTAGAAAAGTTTTTGAACGTTTCAATATGCTAGGCTCATGTGTAGATGTTGTTGGTACACGAGAAAAGTTGAACAAAACCGAACCTAATGGGGAGGAACCTAAGATACCAATACCCTTTAAACTAGTAGCAATACATGATGCCATAGAAAAGAATCTTGATTGGATTGTTCCTGCAAACCCTTTTGATGAGAATAGTGAACCCAAGAGCATTGAGAAAGGATCCTCTATAACTTACTTGGATGAAATACCTTGCCTTGTTGAAAATATTTCTGGTATTGATCTTAATGCTTCTTCATTTGAGATCACTTGATTCTTTCTTTGCTTCTTATGCCTAACTTAAAGGCGTTAAAGAAAAGTACTTGTTGGAAGATAACCCAAGAGTTTTAGATGAGTCTTGGAAGTTATTACCTCTGTAATAACCTCTCCTTATCCTTTTTATTTGCTTTTTGTGCCAAGAGTAACCTCTAATGAGAGTGAAGTAATGATTGGGAAAGTTGCTGTCCCGAAACAGATTTCTGTGCTTCACCATAAAATTTCCTGAGCGAGTTCTGTACGTCGGAATGAGTTGTAATGTTTTGTGCTTCTTCCCCAGGTTGTTATCTAACTTTTGTTAGTTCAACACTTTTTGATTTGAACAACATAAGGTCTTCGAAAAAAATCGTCTTTACCTGCTGGTCTGTTTTGACAGATTTCTGCTATTTTCTCCATTTGCTTCTTGTTAGTTCCTTCTTGAGTTCTTTTGGGGAATTGAGATTTTTGAGGGAAGAGCTACAGTATATAGTGTTCTAATGGAAGTTTATTTGGTGTTAGAACTGAACCTTGAGACTTATTTATCTTAAGTGCACTAATGTTGCTAATGAGATTGTGTGAAGTTTTGTATGAAGGAAAAATTTCAGGTGTATGGAAGGAATGAGTAAATGAGATGAAGGATGGACTAAATCTCAAGCTTGGGGATGCCACACGTGTCACCCCAAGAAATATCGAAGAAGTACAAGCGTCAAAGCTTGGGGATGCCCAAGGCATCCCCTTCTTCATCAATAAAAATTCCAGGTTTCTTCCAAACGCTTCATTTTTATTGTTTCATGCACAGTTGTGTTTTTCTTGGAGCGTCTTCTTTTTTCGTTTTGGTTTTGGTTTTTAGTTTGCTTAGTTTTCTGAATAAGTTGGTTGGACCCCCTCTTTCATACATTGGTTTGCAATGGTTTGGTTTGGTTTGGTTTGGAAAAGAGTAGGAAAGTTCATGCTTATGTGGTAAAAAGAGCTCGTTTTTAACTGTGGCTATGCTTTGTCATGCCATGCTTGATATTGTTTTGGCTTTATGCTTAGTATTATTTGATGTATCATGACTTGTTATAAATAATTGAGATTGCTTAATGTGCCTTGGATGAATCATGCATTGTTTTAGCATATTAAAGCATAGTATAGTGGTATTCTCCTTTGATGCTTTATTTGGGTTGACTTGGCGCATGCTCACACCATGTTTTGACTTTCACAAGTCACCATAGCCTTTATGATCCTTTAGTTTTCAACTTGTAGTATCACTTTATGCTTTGATCAATGATGTTTTGTCGCTCTGCATGATTATGGCCATTATTGCTCTCTTAGTTTGTCGCTCCCAGTCTTTTGCTAGCCTCCACCACCAAGTATGAGTTCCACTCATGCATCTAACTCCCTAAACGAAGTTATTCCAAAGAGTTCACCATACCTACCTACTTTCTTATGCTATTCCATGTATATTCATGCTTTTGTTTACCTTTCACTTGTTATGAGAAAACTAGTGATTAAAGCTCTCACGAACTTGATGGCACACTTTACTTTATTGCCTCTAATAAACTTGAACCATTGTGTCCTTCTTTGTTGCGTATATGCTTGCGCTTTATAAGTTGAAATTAGCAGAACCATGTACCATGGGTAACGCTTTCAACATTGCACTTGTACTTTGTACCCCGTTGATATTATGTTCTTTTGCTTACGGATCCCGGCGGTGTGAAATAAAAGTGGAACTTGTAATATCATGGAGTTTGTATGTGTGTTATAGAAACACCTGGGCCGCTAGCCTAAGCCATGCCTAATCATGGTGGAAACTTGCAGCATCACCATAATAAGCACTCTATGAAGCATCCTCAATAAAAACCTATGCAAATAGCAAATAAAAAGATCGCTGAGATGCTCATTGTCTGCTTGCCTTGTCATTTTGATTATGGGAAAGCTCCCGTATCATGCGCAAGGGGTACCCCGTTGGCGGTTCTTAATGATACACATATACTTACAATGACAAGAGCTTACTCGTGACTGAAGTTGAGTAGCATGAGGATCGGTCTTCGTAAGTAAGGGGCATACGATTTCGGTTTATAACTTGTCAAGCATATCCTCTTAGTTGTGTCACTTTAACCTTAATCACCTTCAAGATGCTTATGATAGGGTCAATGAGAGCTGAAAGCTATAAGTACCATAATTTTTGGAAGCTCTTTATGAGACTTGAATCCCTACTTCCTTTTATAAAAGGCTTTTCTTCCACCATTATATTGAGTCTCCATCTTCTATCTTTATGCACCTACTTTGAGAGCATAGTGGCCATTCTTAGTTCTATGTTCATTGTCCCAAGACTAGTTAATTGATGCATAACTTGTTATTGCTTGTTTGAAACTATTGTATCTAGTCACTCATTTGAACTTTAAAGGTGTCCCATGCATTTATAATTGCTACTCTATTGAGGGACAAGCTGAATACTTTTATGCTATGTTTTCTTTATGTGAAACAAACAAACGTCTTGTAAAGCATTGTTATTCATGAATCTTTTGTTTGTGCCTTTTCATGTTGCATCATAGTTTCTTTGCTTATTGCTAGAACTTTGTCTTTCATGTTATGATTGAAGTACTTTGATCCCAGCCTTGAATGTTTTGCAAATACTTTGATTAAGTTTTTGATGGTGCATGTCACCTCAAAAATTATTTCTTTTTATCACTTACCTGCTCGAGGACGAGCAGGAGTTAAGCTTGGGGATGTTGATACATTGCAAATGTATCTATAATTTTTGATGTTCCATGCTTGGTTTTATCCACTTTCTTGTGTTTTGTTCCAACTTTGGAGTACTTTTCATATGATTTCTTGGACTAACCTATTAACAAGAGCCATAGTGCCAGCTGCCTATTTTCTGCTCTTTTTGGTTCCAGGAAAGTCAAAAAATAAATATTCTTGGAATTGGACCAGACAAAAGCCAAAGTACCTATTTTTTCGGAAGGGATCAAGTGCCAGAATACGAGACAGAGAGGGGACAGGGACCAGCCACACCACCTGGCCGCGCTGCCAGGCTTGGCCCGCGCCAGGGGGTGGTCTGGCCGATCCCAGCACCCCCTTGGCCTCTCCTTCCGCCTATAAGTTACCCTCGGGACGAAAACCCTAGGTACCCGATCAAAAATCCACGAAAGAGTTCATGAGTCACGTCATCTCCATCCCTAGATTGGGAGGGATCTGAAGGTCTTCGGCACCACGGAGAGGGAATTCACCACAGGCCTTCTTCATCATCATGCAAGCCTTCGGTGTGATGCGTGAGTAGTTCATCCTTGGACTATGGATCCATGTAGTAGCTAGATGGATGGTTTCTCCTCCTTTGTGCTTTCATGTTTAGATCTTGTGAGCTCCGTTCATGATCAAGATCATCTATTTGTAATCCATACATGTTGTGTTTGCGGGGATCCGATGGATATTGAGATGCTATTTCATATTGATTATTGATTCTATCATGTCTTTGTTTTTTGAGATCTTGCATGCTTTCCGTTGTTAGTAGCTATCTTGGCCAAGTAGATGCTAGCAACTCCAAGAGTTAGTATTTATGCTCGATAGTGGGTTCATGCCTCGTAATCTGGGAAGTGACAAATCTCTAAGGTACTAGATGTCTTTGTTGCTACTAGGAGAAAACAACGATCCTTTGTTCATAGAACAATTGTATTGTTTACCTTACACGCAGTTTGTAAAGAATAATCTGTTGCTTGCAACTTATCTTTGGAGGGTTAGGATGATAACCTGAAGGTGGATTATTAGTCATAGATGCAGTTGGATGGCGGTCTATGTATTATGTTGTATTGCCCAATCAAGTCTCAAAGGAGTCAAGATGATTAGTATATGCATGTATTGCTTTCTCGGTGTTTGTCAATTGCCCCGCTGTAATTTGTTCACCCAGCATGTTATCTATCTAAGGAGAGCCACCTCTAGTGAACTATGGATCCCGGTCCTTTGCTTTTACATACAATCTATAAACTGTTTCTGCTTTGTGTTTACTTTCTGCAAACTATTACTTCTTTCCATTCAATACGTTTAATCCTTTGTTTTACGCAAAACACGGTGAGATTGACAACCTCATCGCAAGTTGGGGACAAAGTTCTGTGGTTGTGTTGTGCAGGTCTCCACGTTGCTACTAGCATCGGTAGTGCGCCCTGCCAAAGCTCAGCTAGTAACACCTTTGGGGTGTTTCCTTGCTCCTACTGCTTCGATTAAACCTTGGTTTCATAACTGAGGGAAAACTTTCTGCTGTGCTCATCATACCTTCCTCTTGGGGTTCCCAACGAGCTCTATGTCGATCGTCGAGTGCATCACGACTCAAGTCATCAGTGAAGGTTATAAAGTAGAGGAATCTACCGTGTGCGGGTATACTCAGTGGACCTCATACATTAGTATGTACTATATCTAATAAGTCACTCGCCTGTTCAACATATCCATTGAACGGTGATTTGGCCATCTTACCCATTAAACATGCTTCACATGTATCAAAAGATTAAAAATCTAAAACATGCTTCACATGTATCAAAAGATTCAAAATCTAATGAACTCAAAATCCCATCACTATGGAGTTTCTTCATGTGTTTATGTCCAGTGTGACCCAATCTGTAGTGCCACAAGTATGTGGCATTCAATTCATTAGTCTTTCGATATTTAGCCTCAGTGTTATGGATGTGTGTATCACAATAAGATCGATAATAAACAACCCACTCTTCACGGGAGCATGTGCATAGAAGACATTATTTGTATAAATCTAACAACCATTATTCTCTAATTTAAATGAATAATCATCTTGTAAGATACAATATCCTAATGTAATATTCTTACATAATGCAGGTGCGAAGTAATAATTACCAAGTTCTGATATCAATCCTGATGGTAGATGTAGAGGCCTTGTGCTGACAACAATCACCACAATGCTTTCTCCATTCCTGACGTGCATCGGCACCTTGTTCTTGCCAAGCTTCATAGGATTTCATAGCTCCTATATTGTATTGCAAATGTTAGCAACCGATCCGGTATCAAATACCCAAGAGTTACTCTTAGGACCTTGCAAGTAAACATCAATAACATGTATATCTGATATACCTAAATTGGACGATCGAGTCTTATTTTTCTCCGCTAAGTACTTCGAGAAGTTCCTCTTCCAGTGACCCTTCTCCTTACAGAAGAAACACTCAGCATCTGGGGTTGCACCAGGCATCGACGCCTTTCCCTTGTTAGGAACACGTCGTGCCTTAGTCCTCTTCTTGATGTTGACCCAGACTTCTTCTTCTTGAAGTGAGTATTTTTCTTCACCATCATCACATGATTAGTGTTCTTATGCATGTCCTTTTCATCCACCTTCAACATCGTGAATAGTTCGACCAATGTCTTGTTCATCCCATGCATGTTGAAGTTCATGATAAACTCAGCAAAACTAGGTGGGAGTGATATCAGGATTATGTTGATTCCGAGTTCTATAGGAAAGGGGACGCCTAATGCTTCCAACCTCTGAACATACCCATGTAACTTGATTACATGAGCACTAACCAAACCTCCTTCTGCCATATTGCAATCTGGTGGAGCTTGATACATCTCATATCTTTCAGCTCGGGCTTGCTTCTCAAACATGCCCCTTCATATGGACCGTAGTCTTCAAACCTCCATTGAAGATCCGGTTCGATGGATGCAAGAAAGGCACATTGGACAACGATGTAGTCATCACTACGTGACTGAAAGATATTGAATGCTTCAACAATAGCGTTATTAGTAGGAACTTCACCAAGAGTTGCTCCCAAGACATAGTCTTTCTTAGCCTCTCTAATATAGCGGCTAAAGGGAAATTGTTGTGTGTCATTGATCTACAAACAAGTGCAAATTAATTTAGTCATTATTTCATAATTAATGAACTACACAAATTAGCAACTTCAATTTATAGTGTATCTCCCACTAAAATCAATATCCCTCATAATTGATACTTAGTGATTCAAGATCCACGCCTTGCTTTCCCGACACCAATGTTACATCGCATGTCGGGGAACAAAACCGGTAGGTACTCTTACCAATCATATCACCATATGAATCTTGTAGATATTTCAATTCATGTGTTCCACCTCTAGACATTCTAGATAACATGTCAAGTGAACCTTAGTATACCAGCGGTGCGACAATTTTGTACCCACATTACGAATGTTGCTAGGTGCGCCCATGTTACATGACCCACACCATTTCGAAGCCCGTGTTATGTGGATCCTAACCAAGGGAGAACAATTATCTTGATAATTTTAGTGAGAGATCACCCTATTTATTATGACTACCACGCAATAAATAAAGTGTATAAAAGGATTACCATCACATGAAATTCATATAATGATATGGTATAGCACTTCACATCAACGATCTCCATCATGAACGTCTTCCGGGGCCATGTACTCCTGCACATGCCTTGGGCATAGCATCGAGGTCTATCGTTGCTTGATCATCATCAACATGTCCTTGCTTTGACAACTGTTGCTACTCTTAGCTAATAAAGTAAAAATAACTATGGCCTATTACAATAATAATATGACAATCATCGTTGCTCCAACCACTCATGCGCAACGAGATTACAACATAATACATCGCATACATCACATGAAAACTTCAGCTATACCACATCACTTCCCTGCAAAAACAAGTTAGACGCCTCTAACAAGCTTTGGTAGATTACGGGGCTCTATGGTTACATAGAGATGCGTTCTTTACCTATGTGGTAAGTAAGCATCATTATTCAATTGTTTGCCTTTTAACTTATTCGGGATGTGTCCCCATTGCACTATAAATAGTACAATAGCTTCACCAAACTTCGTTTATACGAGTGACCCCCGTGTGGACTTCACCAAATCCATAAAATCCCAATATACAAAATATCTTTCTCGACTATTGCAAAAAACGACACCCGACAAAGTTGTTTTGTGCACCCGAAGTACACTTCACAAACTGGTCTCGATCTGAAGATCATGAAGTTGGCTCAGGCCGCTAATCATGCAATACCGCCAAGAGAAAAATTGCAACAATTGGGTAGCAAGAAAAAGATCAATAATGTCAAAATTAAGAGATTCCTCTATCGTACAAGTGCCTACGCATAGATCACTCTGATACCACTATTGGGGAATGCGCTACGCAAAACAAAATTTTCTAGCGCATAACCAAGATCCAATGCGAGGGAGAAGGTAATAGATCATACCCTCGAAGATCGAACTAGCGGAAGTTTGTTGATGATGAGGTTGGCCGTGCGTCGATCCCCGCAACAAGCCTTAGCGATTCGTGAGGAGATGTATTATCCCACAGATAGCTCCAATGATCAAGTGCTCCACTCGTCGCACCTCCACTAGTATCCACATGTCCAACAAGAACGGCATCACGTCGAAGTGAGATCAATTTCACAGACAAAGAGGGAACGTGTCGATGAAGATCCGGTAGCACTTTGTCGTCTGGCTAGATTGGATCTAGACGGAGGAAGAAGAAGAGCAACACTCTGGTGTGAAGAAGAAGCTCCCTGTGAAGACAATATCAACATGGCGTAGTGGTGTAAGACACGCACCAAGACGCTAAGGCAACCACGACCGGTGAAGGCGGTGCTGGCTAGCGGCGGGTGGTGGCGGGGAAGGCTAGGGAAAGGCTCTCTAGGAACTTTTGTGTTGTGCCTCTAGCCCTGCCCCCATATATATGAGCGGCTAGTCTCTCAGAGAGAGAGAGAGAGAGAGAGAGAGAGAGAGTAGAAGAAGGACTCTAAGTCCTAGTAGGACTTCCCTTTCCTTTTCTCCACTCATATAAATAGAGAGTAGAAGTAGGACTCATAGTCCAATTAGGAATCCTCCTACCTCTACCAACTTGACTAGGGAGGGAGTACGAGTCCCGGAGGGACTCCTCCCTCCCCAACCTCCCCTCTCCACCCGTCGGCCTAGGGGAGGCCCTGGCCAACTCGGGCAAGTTTTCCCCCTTCCATGTGTATGCGGCCTGGTAGGGCCCATGCAACCCCTCCGGCCCCTTCATCCCATGGTGCCCCCATCGGGATGATTACTTTTAATTATGAATATTTATTTTGAAGCTTTTCGGAAAATTCCGAAGTCCTTCAAATTAACTCCAGAATCTTCCTAAAATATTCTTGCTGTCTTCCATAACATGTACGAAAAAATTCCGTCCATTTTTGGTGATATCCCGGACTCCTCCTAAATATTCTGACATACTCTGAAACATCCTTTCAGGATTCCTTCATCATTCAAATATCTTAATCATACTCATGTTGTAAATACCAATAACGTCTTAAGTGTGTGAACCTGTAGGTTTGGATATTTACGGATATGTATGGAACTCCTTCCGCAACAATCAAAACTATTAGCATCTTGATACATGTAGTAATCCCCACAAATAACACGAAGATCTTTATCGTGTGAACCATAGTATTATGTTTGATACAGATCATATTTCTTCGTAGATCATATTGCTTCGTCGATATTTTACATTACCCGAGATGAAACACAAGGTTATTCTCGTTACCTAGCATGTACTCTTCACACATATCACTCTATCGATGTTCCTGTGATCACAACTTGATCATATGTCCAGCCAGCAATGACGAACATCATAATACATGAGTGGGGTTAGAGTGTATCTCTTCATCATCAGGAGTAGCAATTCCCGCAAGCACACCATGTGAATTATTGGCGTACCATCTAGTAAGAGCAAAAACAGACTTTATGATTACTCCAGTTCAGAGCAATGTTTGAAGAATCCTGCCACATCCATAACGTACCCAAGTTCACTACAATACAGAGCCTAGACGCTAGCGCTTATAGATGCCGAGGCACATCCTTAGTCGACATGGTCGTGCTAGCGTGGCAAAAAAACACCAGGGATAACTGCGTCGGGATTCTGAAATGGCGGTGGATTTTTTGACTCGGCACACTAACCGTTGCGCGTTATGTTCGTGCCATGAAAGATATAATATTCTGCCATGTTTGGTATACCATTCAGCGACAAATTATTATTAATCACAATAAGTATAAACATATTATTTTGGTAATAATACCATTCAACCCAAAATTTCCATGAAAATATGATATATTTTATTTCCACTATAGTTTGATCCCCTCTCTATTTCTATTACAAACACAAAAAAACAGAAAATTAAAAAAATATAAGCAGTGAAACATACAATTTCTCCTTTCCCACACCATAGGGGAAAAAGGAGACATTGTTAATTTCTCCACTAATCCTACCACCTAATCTTGAGCACCTCTCTACTCTGCTCCCTAACCCTATCTAATGTAAATGACTCTCCGGCCATGCTCAACGAACGCAACGACGAGCTGGGTACTATGATGGTCGCAGGGCCGATCCCGCCATCCCACGAACCTAGTACTGTGATAGCCGCAGCGGAGGGCCTGCCATCCCACGAGGCCTGTACTGTGACACTCGCAGCGGCGAGCCCACCATCCCACGAAGCCGGTACTATGACAGCTGCAGTGGCGAGCCCTCCATCCCACTGATACATTGCAAATGTATCTATAAATTTTGATGTTCCATGCTTGGTTTTATCCACTTTCTTGTGTTTTGTTCCAACTTTGGAGTACTTTTCATATGATTTCTTGGACTAACCTATTAACAAGTGCCACAGTGCGGTACTGCATTTTTGCTGTTTTTGGTTCCAAGAAAGTCAGAAAATGAACATTCTTGGAATTGGATGGGACAAAAGCCAAAGTGCCTATTTTTCCGGAAGGGATCAAGTGCCAGAATACGAGATGGAGAAGGGCCAGAGGGCGGCCACACCACCTGGTTGCGCGGCCAGGCCTAGCCCGTGCCAGGGGGTGGTGTGGCCAGCCCAGGCACCCCCTCGGCCTCTCCTTCCGCCTATATATTGCCCTCGGGACAAAAATCCTACGTACCCGATCAAAAATCCACGAAAGAGTCTGTAGCCGCCGTCATCTCCATCCCTAGATCGGGAGGGATCTGAAGCTCTTCCCGGCACCTGCGGAGAGAATTCACCACAGGCCTTCTTCATCACCATGCAAGCCTCCGGTGTGATGCGTGAGTAGTTTATCCTTGGACTACGGATCCATGTAGTAGCTAGATGGCTGGTTTCTCCTCCTTTGTGCTTTCATGTTTAGATCTTGTGAGCTCCGTTCATGATCAAGATCATCTATTTGTAATTCATACATGTTGTGTTTGCGGGGATCCGATGGATATTGAGATGCTATTTCAGATTGATTATTGATTCTATCATGTCTTTGTTATTTGAGATCTTGCATGCTTTTCGTTGTTAGTAGCTATCTTGGTCAAGTAGATGCTAGCAACTCCAAGAGTTAGTATTTATGCTCGATAGTGGGTTCATGCCTCTGGTAATCTGGGGAAGTGACAGAAATCTCTAAGGTACTAGATGTGCTATTGCTACTAGGGAGAAAACAACAATCCTTTGTTTATAGAACAATCGTATTGTTTACTTTACACATGATTCAGAAGCAATAATCTGTTGCTTGCAACTTAATACTAGAGGGGGTTCGGATGATAACCTGAAGGTGGATTATTAGTCATAAATGCAGTTGGATGGCGGTCTATGTATTATGTTGTAATGCCCAATCAAGTCTCAAAGGAGTCAAGATGATTAGTATATGCATGTATTGCTTTCTCGGTGTTTGTCAATTGCCCCGCTGTAATTTGTTCACCCAGCATGTTATCTATCTAAGGAGAGCCACCTCTAGTGAACTATGGATCCCGGTCCTTTGTCTTTACATACAATCTATAAACTGTTTCTTCTTTGTGTTTACTTTCTGCAAACTTTTACTTCTTTCCATTCGATACGTTTAATCCTTTGTTTTCCGCAAAACACGGTGAGATTGACAACCTCATTGCAAGTTGGGGACAAAGTTCTGTGGTTATGTTGTGCAGGTCTCCACATTGCTACTAGCACCGGTAGTCGCCAATACCTAAAGCTAGTAACACCTTTGGGGTGTTTCCTTGCTCCTACTGGTTCGATTAAACCTTGGTTTCATAACTAAGGGAAAACTTTCTGTTGTACTCATCATACCTTCCTCTTGGGGGTCCCAACGAGCTCTACGTCGATCGTCGAGCGCATCAAGACGTTTTCTGGCACCGTTGTCGGGGAGTCAAGGACATCTTCAGAAGGGGAGTCCCTCATAACCAATCTCTTTACTTTTTTTTTACTTATTTTCTTTTTGCTTTGTTTGCTTGTTTTGTTCTTCAAAACACACAAAAAAATTAGTTTTACTTGTTTGCTTTCTTATTGGAAAAACACAAAAAAATTAGTTCCTATCTTGAGTGCCACTATGTCTAGCCTTGCTCCAATCACTATGTCACCCGAGGAAATGATTTTCACTTTTAAACAAGGAATTGAGGAAAGTTTTAAGGAAGCTTGGTCTAGAATCTCTGATCTACATGAAAAATCTGAACCTAAAATGACTCAAAGCTTGTTCCTTAGCAATTTTTACCTTGGGATTGCTCTTTTCTATAGATATGCCCTAGATGCTATTGTGGGAGGAGATTTACTCCAATGTAATGAGGATGATGCTATTAATGCTATAAAGAAATTGATCCTCACTTACAACATGCCTAGCCAAACTGATATTTCCTTCGCAAAAATATTTGCTAGGTTGGATACTCTTGAGGCTAGCACTACTAGATTAGAAGGGTGCTATAATACGCTTAGGGAGCATCACAATTATGTTCCAATAAATTCTGAACCATCAAAGTGGCTCCCTACAGTAAAGATTGAGATAAACACTGAAACTTTTCAAGCCCACTGTGATATCATGTCTGAATTTTGCCTTATGCTCAAGGATATTTATGAATCTTTGAATCTTTGGGGGCTTACGGAAGGAGGAAAAGAAATATCTCTTGCTAATAATACTACCATATTACCTCTTGGAATAGCTGAAGGAGTGTTTACAAAGATCCTTGGGAAAATGATTTCTATTGATTATCTTGTTATTGAATGTGCAGGAAAAGGACAAATTACACTTGGAAGGTCCCTTAGAACTCCTTGGAGCAATAATAGATGTGGGAAAGGGGACCAAGCAACTTTCTTCTCCACCAAACAATCACATTTTCCCAAAGGATAAGAATAAAAATAAGAGAGGTAAGGGCAAGAAAGTTGGTTTTAATGCTTCTTCATTTGAGAACACTTGATTCTTTCTTTGCTTCTTATGCCTAACTTAAAGGCGTTAAAGAAAAGTACTTGTTGGGAGATAACCCAAGAGTTTTAGATGAGTCTTGGAAGTTATTACCTCTGTAATAACCGCTCCTTATCCTTTTTATTTGCTTTTTGTGCCAAGAGTAACCTCTAATGAGAGTGAAGTAATGATTGGGAAAGTTGCTGTCCCGAAACAGATTTCTGTGCTTCACCGTAAAAATTTCTGAGAGAGCTCTGTATGTCAGATTGAGCTGTAATTGTTTGTGATTCTGCCCCAGATTGTTATCTAACTTCCGTTAGTTCAACACTTTTTGATTTGAGCAACAGAAGGTCTTCGAAAAAATTCGTATTTACCTGCTGGTCTGTTTTGACAGATTTCTGCCATTTTCTGCATTTGCTTCTTGTTGGTTCCTTCTTGAGTTCTTTTGGGGAATTGAGCTTTTTGAGGGAAGTGCTACAGTAGATAGTGTTCTAATGGAAGTTTATTTGGTGTTAGAACTGAACCTTAAGACTTATTTATCTTAAGTGCACTAATGTTGCTAATGAGATTGTGTGAAGTTTTGTATGAAGGAAAATTTTCAGGAGTATGGAAGGAATGAGTAATGAGATGAAGGATGGACTAAAGCTCAAGATTGGGATGCCACGCGTGTCACCCCAATAAATATCCAAGAAGTACAAGCGTCAAAGCTTGGGGATGCCCAAGGCATCCCCTTCTTCATCAATAAAAATCCCAGGTTTCTTCCAAACGCTTCATTTTTATTGTTTCATGCACAGTTGTGTTTTTCTTGGAGCGTCTTATTTTTCATTTTTGTTTTGGTTTTTAGTTTACTTGGTTTGCTTAGTTTTCTGAATAAGTTGGTTGGACCCCCTCTTTCTTACATTTGGTTTGCAAATAGTTTGGTTTGGTTTGGAAAAGAGTAGAAAAGTTCATGCTTATGTGGTAAAAAGAGCTCGTTCTTGACTGTGGCTATGCTTTGTCATGCCATGCTTGATATTGTTTTGGCGTTATGCTTAGTATTCTTTGCTGTAGCACGACTTGTTATAAACAATTGAGATTGCTTAAAGTGCCTTGGATGAATCATGCGTTGTTTTAGCATATTAAAGCATAGTATAGTGGTATTCTCCTTTGATGCTTTATTTGGGTTGACTTGGCACATGCTCACACCATGTTATGACTATCAAAAGTCACCATAGACTTTATGATCCTTTAGTTTTCAACTTGTAGTATCACTTTATGCTTTGATCAATGATGTTTTGTCTCTCTGCATGATTATGGCTATTATTGCTCTCTTAGTTTGTCGCTCCCAGTCTTTTGCTAGCCTCCACAACAAAGTATGAGTTCCACTTATGCATCCAACTCCCTAAACCAAGTTATTCCAAAGAGTTCACCATACCTACCTACTAGCTTATGCTATTCCAAGTATATTCATGCTTTTGTTTACCTTCCACTTGTTATGAGAAAACTAGTGATTAAAGCTCTCACGAACTTGATGGCACACTTTACTTTATTGCCTCCAATAAACTTGAACCATTGGGTCCTTCTTTGTTGCGTATATGCTTGCGCTTTATAAGTTGAAATTAGTAGAACCATGTTTCATGGGGAACGCTTTCAACATTGCACTTGTACTTTGTACCCCGTTGATATCATGTTCTTTTGCTTACGGATCCCGGCGGTGTGAAATAAAAGTGGAACTTGTAATATCATGGAGTTTGTATGTGTGTTAGAGAAACGCCTGGGCCGCTAGCCTAAGCCATGCCTAATCATGGTGGAAACTTGCAGCATCACCATAATGAGCACTCTATGAAGCATCCTCAATAAAAACATATGCAAATAGCAAATAAAAAGATCGCTAAGATGCTCATTGTCTGCTTGCCTTGTCATTTTGATTATGGGAAAGCTCCCGTATCATGTGCAAGGGGTACCCCGTTGGCGGTTCTTAATGATACACATGCACTTACAATGACAAGAGCTTACTCGTGACTGAAGTTGAGTAGCATGAGGATCGGTCTTCGTAAGTAAGGGGCATGAGATTTCGGTTTATAACTTTTCAAGCATATCCTCTTAGTTGTGTCACTTTAACCTTAATCACCTTCAAGATTCTTATGATAGGGGCAATGAGAGCTGAAAGCTATAAGTACCATAATTTTTGGAAGCTCTTTATGAGACTTGAATCCCTACTTCCTTTTACAAGGCCTTTCTTCCACCATTATATTGAGTCTCCACCTTCTATCTTTATGCACCTACTTTGAGAGCATAGTGGCCATTCTTAGTTCTATGTGCATTGTCCCAAGACTAGTTGATTGATGCATAACTTGTTATTGCTTGTTTTAAACTATTGTATCTAGTCACTCTTATGAACTTTGAAGGTGTCCTATGCATTTAAATTTGCTACTCTATTGAGGGACAAGCTGAATACTATTACGCTATGTTTTCTTTATGTGAAACAAACAAACATCTTGCAAAGCATTGTTATTCATGAATCTTTTGTTTGTGCCTTTTCATGTTGCTTCATAGTTTCTTTGCTTATTGCTAGAACTTTGTCTTTCATGTTATGATTGAAGTACTATGATCCCAGCTTTGAATGCTTTGCAAATACTTTGATCAAGTCTTTGATGGTGCATGTCACCTCAAAAATTATTCTTTCTTTTTATCACTTACCTACTCGAGGACGAGGAGGAGTTAAGCTTGGGGATGTTGATACATTGCAAATGTATCTATAATTTTTGATGTTCCATGCTTGGTTTTATCCACTTTCTTGTGTTTTGTTCCAACTTTGGAGTACTTTTCATATGATTTCTTGGACTAACCTATTAACAAGAGCCATAGTGCCAGCTGTCTGTTTTCTGCTATTTTTTGTTCTAGGAAAGTCAGAAAATGAATATTCTCGGAATTGGACAGGACAAAAGCCAAAGTGCCTATTTTTCCGGAAGGGATCAAGTGCGAGAATACGAGACGGTGAAGGGCCAGAGGGCGGCCACACCACCTGGCCGCACGGCCAGGCCTGGCCTGCGCCAGGGGTGGTGTGGCCAGCCCAGGCACCCCCTGGGCCTCTCCTTCCGCCTATATATTGCCCTCGGGACGAAAACCCTAAGTACCCGATCAAAAATCCACGAAAGAGTCTGTAGCCACCGTCATCTCCATACCTAGATCGGGAGGGATCTGAAGCTCTTCCCGGCACCTCACGGAGAGGGAATTCACCCTAGAGGCCTTCTTCATCACCATGCAAGCCTCCGGTGTGATGCGCGAGTAGTTCATCCTTGGACTACGGATCCATGTAGTAGCTAGATGGCTGATTTCTCCTCCTTTGTGCTTTCATGTTTAGATCTTGTGAGCTCCGTTCATGATCAAGATCATCTATTTGTAATTCATGCATGTTGTGTTTGCAGGGATCCGATGGATATTGAGATGCTATTTCAGATTGATTGTTGATTCTATCATGTGTTTGTTATTTGAGATCTTGCATGCTTTCCATTGTTAGTAGCTATCTTGGACAAGTAGATGCTAGCAACTCCAAGAGTTAGTATTTATGCTCGATAGTGGGTTCATGCCTCCAGTAATCTGGGAAGTGACAGAAATCTCTAAGGTACTAGATGTCTGTTGCTACTAGGAGAAAACAACAATCCTTTGTTCATAGAACAATCATATTGTTTACTTTACATGCAGTTCAGAAGCAATAATCTATTGCTTGCAACTTAATACTGGAGGGGGTTCGGATGATAACCTGAAGGTGGATTATTAGTCATAGATGCAGTTGGATGGCAGTCTATGTATTATGTTGTAATGCCCAATCAAGTCTCAAAGGAGTCAAGATGATTAGTATATGCATGTATTGCTTTCTCGGTGTTTGTCAATTGCCCCGCTGTAATTTGTTCACCCAGCATGTTATCTATCTAAGGAGAGCCACCTCTAGTGAACTATGGATCCCGGTCCTTTGTCTTTACATACAATCTATAAACTGTTTCTGCTTTGTGTTTACTTTCTGCAAACTTTTACTTCTTTCCATTCGATACGTTTAATCCTTTGTTTTCCGCAAAACACGGTGAGATTGACAACCTCATCGCAAGTTGGGGACAAAGTTCTGTGGTTGTGTTGTGCAGGTCTCCACGTTGCTACTAGCACCGGTAGTGCGCCCTGCCAAAGCTCAGCTAGTAACACCTTTGGGGTGTTTCCTTGCTCCTACTGGTTCGATTAAACCTTGGTTTCATAACTAAGGGAAAACTTTCTGCTGTACTCATCATACCTTCCTCTTGGGGTTCCCAATGAGGTCTACGTCGATCGTCGAGCGCATCACCCACGAGGATGCCATCCCGTGAGCCCGCCATCTGGCCGTGGATCTAAAAGAGAATGCATATCGATTAGAAGAAGAAACAATGCAACATGGTGAGAAATAACAAGAACAAACACAAGATCGATTAAAAAGTAGATCGATCTGTAGATGAGATTGGAAGATGAGTATACCTTATGCTCGAAGGCATCGCCATATTTGGGTGGTGGGTGAGAGTTAGAAGCATAGATGGGAGTTAGTGAGAACTTTCCAAAATATTTTTGGAAATCACTATGTTCAGATCTAGGGTTGGCCTTACCGAGCGTGGGCGCCGTACAAAGAGTTGAGAGAGTGGGGACTAAGGGTTCCTTGTATTATATAGGAAACAAGGTGGGCAGTTGATGAGATCTAGGGTTTGGTTTATGGGCTGTAAAACAAGTGCGGCCACTCACGTGGGCCAAACTTGCATCGAGGCCATACGTCGATCTCCAGCATAAAGGATCATGCTTGAGTGTGCGGTCATGGGTCACATCTTTCAGCTACACAAGCCTAACCAGTCAACAGGTTATGTTTGACCATTTCCTAGCATACAACCACAACTAACGGTGTTTGCAATGGACGGCATACCGATAGAATGCCATCATTGCCTAAGCGCGACATGGAATAGCGCCGCTCTTGCATGCCACCTACCATGGCACCCAAATCCACTGGTATCGCGTGTGCCATGGTGTCTAAGTGGCCGCCGCGACAAAATGGTGCTGTGAACGCTCATCCACTGCGTAACCAACTTTTGCCAGTTTTTTTTGCTGATGCCGCCCCAAAAATCTACTGGGTATGGGGCTATTTTTGTAGTGGTTCTCATATGTCTCGTGGTCTAACAATCTTTAGTAAAGGCAATACATTATTTATGAGAAACTACCAACAACAATTATTGACGATGTGTTTCACGGTATATCATGTTGAGTATATCCATCGTTGTTGTTCTCCCAATAACTCTGATCTCATATATCATTGGCAACTCCACAACACTTTGTCATCTTGCCCATAGTCAGGAAACTAGGACTATCGTTGATACATGAACTAGTCTCACACGCAAGACTAGGTTTATGTTATTGGTGTTTATTACTCCACACATGTATTAGGGTTTCCTCCAAATACACATTATTCAGAACTAATAGAATTATATTGTAGAATAATAAACTTAATTATGAAACATGAATATGAATAATAATACATTTATTATTGCCTCTAGGGCATATTTCCATGCCGATCGTAGGCTCTTATGTACCACGCCATGGAGATCGATGCCCGGGTGGAGCTCCTCCCTCGCGCTAGGCTTGACCGGATGCACGCGCTAGAGGATGGTCGGGATGCACGTGCTGGAGGATGGGGTAGCGAGCGCTTGTAGAAGGTAACCTTGTTGTAGTCCATGTAGGAGTAGGTTTAGGATCGAGTACAATTTCTAGTAGAACTATGATTTCTAGTCCTAGTCCAATCTCCTAGTCCCTCTATGGATGTGTATAAAAGCACCCATAGAACTGCAACTTGTAACAACGAAAACCATCAAAATAAATAGAGAGGCAAGATAGGCACATGAGATGTGCCTATGGAAATCAAACGATCTGTTTCTGGTCTACATTTTATTTCTATCACCGAGTTCCAAAGTTTCTCGTCGAAAGGATCTGTTGTAAGTGGCAATGATCTAAAGGCTAGAATCCAATATTTGGTATCTGAGCTCGGGCTCTTACCGTGATGATGGGAGAAATAAACGGAGAGAGCTCTGTCTGACTCGAAGTCCGGCAAGTGTGGAGGCTCCAAGGTGAATAAGGACGACGAAAATTTAAACAAGAATGCCATAACGACAACAACAAGTGGGGCGAGTACTGCAACATCCCCATGCAGTACATGTAGCTCACCGACACCAACTATAGTGTTTGCACGGTGAAGATGAAGATTATTCTCTATACGCTCCGAGTGTGGAAGGCAATCATGGACGACAAGGTCAACGATGAGTGATACCAAGGTTCCATGGATTCCATAGCCTAGTTTGTACTAAATTATGTGCAGATGACATTTTAAGAGTTCGAGACAACAATAGATGCATGGGATGCACTCAAGGAGATGACGGCCGGAGAAGATCATGTCCCAATAGCTCAGGCACAAGTGTTGAAGGGCCACCTTCACAACTTGCAAATGGAGGAAATAGAATTGGTGAACGACTACACCATGCATCTCACCACTTCGGTGGTATATATCCACACGCTTGGTACAAAACTCGAGGAAGTCAATGTTTGATGACCCACAAGTATAGGGGGTGTATCGTAGTATTTTTGAGGGAAGTGAAACCCAACTTATTGATTCGACACAAGGGGAGCCAAAGAATATTTATAAGCCATAACAACTGAGTTGTCAATTCAGCTGCACCTGGAAACAATCTTGCTCACAGCAGTTTATTAGTAGCAACAGTTTTGTAGTAGGAATAGTAAAGTAACAGCAGTAGTAGAAGTAAAGACAGTAGTAATGGTTGTAGCAAACAGTAGGATTCGAGCGCGGTAGGCATAGGGATGGATGGACGGGCGTTGCATGGACAAGAGAATTCATATAGTAATCAGAACATAGGGCATTTGCAGATAAATAAGATAAAGCATCCAAGTACTAATCCTAGGCATGTGTTCCATATATAGTCATACGTGCTCGCAATGAGAACTTGCACAACATCTTTTGTCCTGCCAGCCTGTTTGCAGCGGGGCCTCAAGGGAACTACTGGCAATTAAGGTGCTCCTTTTAATAGAGCACCGGAGCAAAGCATTAACACTCCGTGAACACATGTGATCCTCACATCAAAGCTATTCCCTCCGGTTATCCCGATTTCTGTCACTTCGGGGCCTTTGGTTCCGGACAACAACGTGTGTATACAACTTGCAGGTAAGACCATAAACAATACTATCATAATGAATCAATAACATGTTCAGATCTGAAATCATGGCACTCGGGCCCTAGTGATAAGCATTAAACATAACAAGTCGCAACAAAGTCAAAAATCACTAATAGTAGATACTAGGCACCATGCCCTAACAATCTGATGCCATTACATGAACGATCTCATCCAATCCCTACCATCCCCATAGCCTACAACGGGGGATTACTCACTCATAGATGGGGGAAACATGGATGGTCGATGGAGAAGCGATGGTGATGATGATGGCGATGATCTCCTCCAATTTCCCGTCCCGGCAGGGTGCCAGAACAGAGTTTCTGGTTCCGAATCACGGAATCTAGTGGTGGCGGCGGAGCAGAACTCTTTCTAGAAAAACATCGAACCCCCCTGAGTTTTTAGGTCAGAAGGCAACTTATAGGTGAAGAGGGAGACCGAGGGTGTGCAGGCGGCGGACCACCCCTGGCGCTGAGCCTAGCCACAGCGGCCAGTGGTGTGGCCTGGGCCCAGCCCCACTCCGTCTCGTATTCTGGCTCCATGAGTCTTCTGGCGAATTAGGATTTTTGGCATATTTTCTGGGATATTTCCTGATAGTTGATTTTCTGCACAAAAACTAGACACCAAGGTAATTCTACTGAAAACAGCGTCAGTCCGTGTTAGTTGCATTCAATTCACACAAGTTTAGAGGAAAAACAATAGCAAAAGTGTTCAGGAAAGTAGATACGTTTTGGACATATCAACTCCCCCAAGCTTAGCTTATTGCTTGTCCTCAAGCAATCAGTTGAAAACTGAGTGCGATAAAAGAAACTTTCACGAACACATTTGCTTCATATGATGTATATATTCTCAGCATGTGATCAACTACTTAGACAATTCATAATAAAGAGTATGCAACTAAGTTTACTTAATAGGCAATGCAAGCTATGAAGAGATTCCAACTCAAAAATAATAAGTAGCATGAAATATAAACATAAGCAACATTACAATGCTCATAACAAGGTATGATAGAGTGGTATCTCGCTTGCCTTTGATTGTGAATGCCAAGGTACCTCTGAAGTTCAGGTGAAGACTAGAAGTAAAGATATCAAAGATACAAGCATCAAAGTCATAACACAATTAATCAAGTTTTGAGACAAGCACATTACACTAAGAATGACAACTATGCTCTCAAGAAAGTGCTCATAGAATAGGTGATGACTCAACAAGGAAATGAAAAGGTTTTGAATAGTTTGAAAGGCTTCCAAATGCTGAAAGTATGGTACTCGTTAGCTTTGAGCTCTCATTGCCCTATCATAAGCATATTTAATATGGTTAAGGTGAAAGTGAGGTCCAATCTGAGTTATATGCTTGACAGACTATAAACTGGAAATCTCATGTCCCTTGAGTACGAGGGCCGCTCCTCATGCTACTCAACTTTAGTTACCGGTAAGTTCTTGTCATCGTAAATACGTGCGTATCATAGAGAACCGCCAACAGGGTACCCCTTGCCCGATGATATGGAAGAATCCCCATATCAAAATGACAAGGCAAGCAAACAATGAGTATCTCAGCAATCTTCTTATGTACCACGGGAAAATGGTGCTTTTTTCTCTCTTTCCTCTTTTCTCATATCTCTTTTTTTTTGTTTTTCTCAATAGCTATCTCTTTTTTTATAAGAAGAATGCTTCATAGATACTCATTATGGTTACGCTGCAGGTTTCCACCATGATTAGGCATGGATTAGACCGGCGGCCCAGGCGTTTCTCTAACACACATACATAACTCCATGGACTTACAAGATCCCTTTTTATTTCACACCGACGACATCCGCAAACAAAAGAGCATGATATCAACTGGGTATATATTTACAGGTGTTGAAAGTGTTCCCCGTGATAGCACGGTTCTGCTAATCCCCAGCCTATAATTTGCAAGCATATAACTTTCATGGACAGTCACAATGGTTCAGGTTTATTAAGTGCAAGAAATAAAGTGTGCCATCAAGTTTGTGAGAGCTTTACTAACTAACTTTCTCATAACAAGCAAACATTTTATTTGGAAGAAAACAAGGCACATTGAATATGCACGGTATAGCAAATGATGCTAATAGGTAGGTGTGGTGGACACTTTTGGCAATATTTGGTTTTAGGGAGTTGGAAACACGAGTAAAACATACTCAGTGTAAGTGAAGGCTAGCAATAGTAAGGGAGCGACAAACGAGAGAGCAATAACTGTCATAATCATGCTTGCAACAAAACAGGACTAATCATGGCATGAAAGTGATTCAAGATCCTCAAGGAAAAATAATTCATCGAGGCTCAACTGATTATTTCAGTCATATGCATGCGTGAGCATGTGCCAAGTCAATTCAAATGAAACATTTAGAGGAGGATACCACAGTGTCATACCAACTTATGAATAGAGTAATGCAAGCAAACATTCATATGACATGCTACAAACTATTAGCAAGCTAGAACTAATCATATGAAAGCAAGAACTACTAAGCATCCATAAATAACATACACCCTACACGAACAGGCTAAGCATGCCCACAATGATGAGTATATGTACAAAAATGAAAACAAATAGAGTTTGTTACCAGCCTCTTACCACACCTCAAGTTGTCATTAATCCTCATTATTGCCCTTCACTTGTGTGGCTTGAATAATAATATGAAACCAAATCCCACTGAGAACTGCTGAACCCTGCAACAAACTCACAAAACCAAAGAAGAACAACAAATATTTTTGGTGTTTTCGATTTTTAGAAACAAGAACCAAAAAGGAAGAACAAGTAAAGCAAAATATTTTTGGGTTTTTCAAATAGTTCAAACAAAGCAAAAAAGGAAAAGAAAACCAAGGCAAAAAGAAGAAGAAGCAAACAAAGAGAAACAACAGAAATATTTTTGGTCTTTTTGTGTTTTAGAAAGCAAAAGCAAAGAAAGAACGAAAACTAAAGAGAGAACGAAACATGAATATACAAAGTACCGACACAAAATGATATGGAGATGAGTGTGATGTCAGTGTACCTCCCCCCAAGCTTAGGCTTTTGGCCTAAGTGGGTGTCAATCCAAATACGAGTAAGGGTTCCAAGAAGGCGGGTCATTGTAAGAATGGTCGTAGTTAGGCCCTTGGGAAGAAGAAGAAGCTCCCCAATCATAGGTAGGCTGCTGATATGAAGACTCCTCCTCATTTGAGGGCTGGACCAAATCATCTGTGACCTCCCTTCTAGTATCCTGCTCCTGTTGGGAGAGCTCTCCCAAGTACGTATCAAACTCCTCCTCCGTGAGGGACCATCATACCCTGTTGTCAAGGTTAAACAAAACAGGTGCAGGCAAAAGAATAACGCGCTCGGACTTGCTCCTTCTCCAACCAGCTTTGAGAAAGGTTATTTCATAAGACAACTCACTCAAACTAGCCCAAGAAGAAACAAATTGATGCTGTATCATGGAATTAAGGTCGAGTTTCTCTATAGGAAACTGTAGGTCTAAATGATGAGGCACTAAACCATGCAATGCTAGTAAACGAGAAGCAACGAGGCCTCCACAAATTCCACCTTTCTCGCGGTTAGCAGCAAGACGGAAAGCTATCAAGGCACCCAAGATATAAGTACTATCTCGTTTAAGAGTAGCAGTGATGAATGCTAGATCATACGAAGATAACTTATTGGCAGCTTTCCTAGCAAGAACACACTTGGCAATAAAGTAAGCAAAGTAGCGAATAGAGGGGAGATGAATGTTACGGATTTTCCCGCTCTCCTTCGAGAAGCTGCTCCCTTGGCAAATCTCTATGTACAAGTCCATGAGTGGTGCAAGTCGCTCTTTAATCCTTCCACATGATCCCCACTGAGGTACCTTAATAGCTGCACAAAAGTCATCGAGAGAGAGGTCGACAGCTATATTGTAAATTTTGTAGTGGACCATGGGGTTAGGCAAAGAGTAACTAAATTGAAAGTCCTGCACTACAGACATCGTTAGTTTCACAAATTGACAAGGTTCATCTTCCAAAAAGTACTCCAATCCTGCATTAGCAACCAAAGTATGGAAGTCCTGGGAAATTCCTGTAGCTCTCATGAATTCGGAGCATGGATAGATGGAAGGAAAAACTTCCTCCTCTCGGTGAACCTTCATAACCTCAGGCACCCTCAGTTCATGTTGGTTGAGTTGATACTCAGTCATCTTCTAATCTGAAATTTAAACATCAATTAAAATAATAATTGCAAAGTGAATATATAATGGAGAGCACTACTCATAAGGACTTGTAGAGGCCTAAACATGCATCAAAACTATATCTCTAAGCATTGAACAAGCTTACAAGCTCTCATAACCTGTCACCTACAGCAGCAAAATACTCAAGATATAAACCACTAAACACAAATCTACTTGGACAAGCGGAGGAGTCACATACCGGAGAACAAATGCTCCAAATTTCAACAGCAAAGATGGGCTGAGCAAGGAGATCGAAAAATCAAGGGCAAGAATAGCAAGAACGTGATTTCGAGCAATGAACTAGTGTTTTCTCTGGAGAGAGAAGAAAGTGGCAAGTGAGAGAGTGAGTGGAGGGCCAGGGGTGGCCCACACCATGGCCAGGTGCGCCCCTGGGCTGGCCGCGCCACCAGGTGGTGTGCCTGCCTGGTGGGGCCCCTGGTACCTTCCAGGCACTCCTCTGCCCCTTTTTTCACGTAAAAATTTAATATGAATTTTCTAGAATTTTTCGAGATACTTTATTTTTGGGCAATTTTCAGGCATAGATGAATGATTTTCTGACAGAAAAAGTTTTTTGGAATGATGCAATGACAAAACAAAACTAAAACTTTAGAAGTTCTAAGACACTCTAACAAGCAAGCAACTAACAATAGAAAAGAAAACTAAACGAAAGCAAAAACTAAATGGATAGAATAGAAGTAAGCGGAGATAATCATGGTGAAAACATTGTTTTGTTCAATGAAATCCTTTTGTTAACAAGGTTGATCAGGTCATGTTACCAAAACAATTTTATATGAAAAAAACTTTGTATTTCACTAATGATTATGTTACCTCAACCTTGATAGCAATGGTCCCAATCATAATAGTTTCAAAATTTTCTCTTGGTATGGACAATATATCTCTCCAACTTGAATGCCCTCAACATGTTCAATTGAATTCAAATCATAAGTCCTATCAATCTTCTTGGGGAAATAGACAGTATGCTCCTTTTCATTAACATTAAAAGGTCACCTTTCCTTGATTACAATTAATAACAGCTCCTGCAGTATTAAGAAAAGGTCTCCCAAGAATAATAGACATATTATCATCTTTAGGCATTTCAAGCACAACAAAATCAGTTAATATCAAGCAATTATGAGCCACTTGAACAGGTACATCCTCACATATACCAACAGGAATAGTGGTAGATTTATCAGCCATTTGCAAAGATATATCAGTTGGTATTAGTTTTTCCAGTTGAAGTCTCTTATAGAGAGAAAAAGGCATAACACTAACTCCTGCTCCCAAATCACACAAAGCAGTTCTAACATAACTATTCTTAATAGAGCAAGGAATAGTTGGAATCCCTGGGTCTCCAAGTTCCTTTGGAACCTTACCATTAAAGGAATAATTAGTAAACAAAGTAGAAATTTCTTCATTAGGGATCTTCCTTTTATTTGAGACAATATCCTTCATATACTTTGAGTAAGGAGGCAATTTAATAGCATCAGTCAAAGGAATTTGCAGGAATAAAGGTTTCATCCACTCACAAAACTTATTATAGTGTTCATCTTCCTTTGACTTGTGTTTCTTATCAGGGAAAGGCATAGGTTTTTGGACCCAAGGCTCTCTTTCACTACCATGTTTCTTAGCAACAAAATCTTCTTTAGTGTATTTAGTATTCTTAGTGTGCTTTTCAGGTTCTTCTTCAACTTTTTATTTATCGGGAACATCATTTTCTTCATTACCACTTTTAGTTTCAGCATCAGAGACATATATACTATTAGGATCTTTAGCAGGTTCAGAGGATTCTACAATAGTTTTATGTTTCTTTTTTCTTTTCTTATGAGTAGTACCACTATTTTCAGCTTGTTGAGAATCCTGCTCGATTCTTTTGGGATGCCCCTTAGGATATAGAGGATCCTGGGTAGCAGCACCACTTCTAGTTCTAATTTCATAAGCATGTTTTTTTCTTTAGCAGCATTAACTAGCAAGTCTTTTTGCACTTTAATAAGTTGATCTATTTGAGTTTGAACCATTTGAAAATGTTTTACAAGCATTTTAACATCATTAGAGGTTCTTTCCACAATATCCTTCAACTCAACAATAGCTCTAGAGTTTTCCATTAGATGGTTTTGCACCCTTTTATTAAAATTATCCTGCTTAACAATAAAATATCGAATTCTTCTAAGCATTGATCAGGAGGTTTAGAGTAAGGGATATCACCTTCATCAAAGTGTTGGAGAGAGTGTACCTCAATAGTGGATGAATGGGGAATTGGCTTACATAATTCTTCTATAGGAGGTAGATTCTTGACATCTGTAGCTTTAATTCCCTTCTCCTTAAGACATTTCTTAGCTTCCTTCATCACTTCATCATTTAGTTCAATAACTCCCCTCTTCTTAGATGATGGTATAGGCGCCGGTATAGCTGGTTCAGGTGTAATTCTTTCAGGTATAGCTGGTCCAGGAGGAGTCCAATCTTCATAATTCTTGCTTATTTTAGCCATCAATTCCTCAGCTTCCTTGGGAGTCCTATTCTCGAAAACACAATCAGCACAACTATGCAGGTATGTCCTAGATTCTTCAGTTAGTCCATTATAAAATATATCAAGAAGCTCATTCTTAGGTAATGGACATCCGGCCTATGCATGAATCAAAGCATAAAACCTTGCCCATGATTCAGGCAATATCTCTTTTTCTCCTTGTTTGAAATCAAAAAGTTCCTGCAAAATAGCATGTCTAGCACTAGGAGGAAAATATTTCTGCAGGAAGGTACTAATCAAGCAATCAGGGCTATCAATAGATCCAAGAGGTAAATTACTAAACCAAGTTTTAGCTTCTCCTTTTAGTGAAAAAGTGGAAATCTTAGCAACAAAGTAGGTGTGCATCTTAATATCATCAGAAAATAAGCCGCTCATGGTAGAAAGCTCAGTCAGATGTGCTACCGCACTTTCATTCTTAGTCCCACAAAAAGGTTCTTTCTCAACAATAGCTATGTAGGATAGATCAAGAGAGAAATCATAATCTGTATCTTTAATGTTTATGGGAGACGCAGCAAACTTAGCATTAGGAGAAAATTTGGGTTTAATAGTACGCCTCTCAAGGAGACTCTTAGCAGCACTCCTATCATGGGTGTTTTGACATTCTTTAATAAATTCATCGGTCATCTCAATATAACCGTCTTCAATATCATAGCTCTCTCTAGACTCAGGTGAACTAACAGGTGTAGTAGTGTCTTCATTAGGAGTTTCAGTATTTCCAGCTATAGTTCTAGCAATCGTAGCATCTAGGAAAGGACCTAATGAACCACTCTTATCAAGCACAGTAGAAGCAGCATCATAAGTATCCGAAGTTTCAGATTCAGCAGTAGTAGTAGTGTGTGTAGCATGTGTATGTGGTTGTGTAAGGAACTTACTCATAACAGATGGTGAATCAAGAGCAACAGAGGTGTTCAAAACCGTACCTCTTCTTGTAGTGGATGGTAAAATAGGAACCTTGCCATCACGAGACTTACCCATGATGGATGGATGGCAGCGAACAATAGTGATTCCAAGTGGACTTGATAAATAAAGCTATGCTCCCCGGCAACGGCGCCAGAAAATAGTCTTGATGACCCACAAGTATAGGGGTGTATCGCAGTATTTTCGAGGGAAGTGAAACCCAATTTATTGATTCGACACAAGGGGAGCCAAAGAATATTTATAAGCCTTAACAACTGAGTTGTCAATTCAGCTGTACCTAGAAACAATCTTGCTCACAACAGTTTATTAGTAGCAACAGTTTTGTAGTAGGAATAGTAAAGTAACAACAGTAGTAAAAGTAAAGACAGTAGTAACAGTTGTAGTAAACAGTAGGATTCGAGCGCAGTAGGCATAGGGATGGATGGACGGGCATTGCATGGACAAGACAATTCATATAGCAATCAGAACATAGGGCATTTGCAGATAAATAAGATAAAGCATCCAAGTACTAATCCTAGGCATGTGTTCCATATATAATCATACGTGCTCGTAATGAGAACTTGCACAACATCTTTTGTCCTGCCAGCCTGTTTGTAGCGGGGCCTCAAGGGAACTACTGGCAATTAAGGTGCTCCTTTTAATAGAGCACCAGAGCAAAGCATTAACACTCCGTGAACACATGTGATCCTCACATCAAAGCCATTCCCTCCGGTTATCCCGATTTTTGTCACTTCGGGGCCTTTGGTTCCGGACAACAATGTGTGTATACAACTTGCAGGTAAGACCATAAACAATACTATCATAATAAATCAATAACATGTTCAGATCTGAAATCATGGCACTCGGGCCCTAGTGACAAGCTTTAAGCATAACAAGTCGCAACGAATTCAAAAAGCACTAATAGTAGATACTAGGCACCATGCCCTAACAATCTGATGCCATTACATGAATGATCTCATCCAATCCCTACCATCCCCATAGCCTACAACAGGGGATTATCACTCATAGATAGGGGAAACATGGATGATCGCTAGAGAAGCGATATTGATGATGATGGCGATGATCTCCTCCAATTCCCCGTCCCAGCAGGGTGCCAGAACAGAGTTTCTGGTTCCAAATCGCGGAATCTGGTGGTGGCGGTGGAGCGGAACTCTTTCTGGAAAAACGTCGAACCCCCTGAGTTTTTAGGTCAGAAGGCAACTTATAGGCAAAGAGGGAGACCTAGGGGGTGTCTGGGGTGGCCAGACCACCCCCTGGCACGGCTATGCCTAGCCCGCGCGGCCAGGTGGTGTGGCCTGGACCCAGCCCCACTCTGTCTCGTATTCTGGCTCCGTGAGTCTTCTAGCGAAATAGGATTTTTGGCATATTTTCCGGGATTTTTTCTGATAGTTGATTTTCTGTACAAAAACTAGACACCAAGGTAATTCTGATGAAAACAACGTCAGTCTGTGTTAGTTGCATCCAATTCACACAAGTTTAGAGGAAAAACAATAGCAAAAGTGTTCGGAAAATTAGATACGTTTTGGACGTATCAATGTTGTGGAATTGTTTTTAGCTCGGTACACTTGAGAAGCTTACCGACTTGAGAAGCTTACCGACTTTGAGAACATGACCATAACATATGTGATTGGACGCTTGCGGACATGGGAAGAAATTTTGCGAGGTTATCAGAGAGGCAATGAGGGAGGTGACGATCAACTTCTCTTCTCATGCATTGATTGGAAAACCCCAAGCAGCAAAGTAAAATGTGGTGGCCAAGGATCAAGCAACTCAAAGCACGACGGGCATGAAGAAAAGGGAAAAGGAAAAGGCAAGTCACAAGAGCATGGAAAAGGTGATCAATATGATGAGCAAAAGCCACAGAACTTGGATATGTCCAAGATAAAGTGCTACAACTACAATACAATGCGTGACTATGCAAAGCAATGTTTGGGGCCTAACAAGAGGGAGATGAAGGAAAATTTGGCGAAGGAAGAAGACGACAAACCAGCTCTTGTAATGGCTGAAGTTTCTGATATCACCCAAACAGTGGTTGTAAACCAAAATAGGAAGTTGCTACTTCACGAGAAGAAGTCACTAGAAAATACCCCCATACCTGGCGGATTTTTGGGGATGCATAAGAAAAAAGAACCGACAATAGTTGATTACGTGGCAGATGAGCTTTGGCGGCAGCATTTTGTCTTGGCGGGCACTTATACACTATGGCGCACAGGGTAGCAGCGTATTTTGGTGCCGTGGTACATGGACGAGGAGGGCGACGATTTTTAACGCCTCACTTGGCCAATGAAGGCATTCCCAATATCCGCCACCCATTTCAGGCGCCATTAATTGTTGATGTCCGCTAGAGAATGGTCAATCACTGCTTGCTGACTTGTTAGGCTTGTCTGGATGGCAGGTGAGGACCACGCTGCTTACCCAGCTGACAGAGACCGACATATGGGCTCTCTGAACTAATTCGGCCCACGTTACTGGGTGCATGTTTTATACAACCCATAAAGCAAACACTATATCTCACCAACAACCCACCCTGTTTCTATATAATACAGGGAGTCCTTAGTCCCTATTCTCAACTCCTCTCTCCCCACTCTCTCGGCAAGGCAAACCCTAGATCTGAACATTGTCATTTCCAAAAATATTCTAAGATCTCACCAACTCCCATCTCTACTACTTTCGGCCCTCCCAAATGTGGTGATGCCTCGCAAGCTCTGTCAATCTGACCCAGCCTCCATGTTGGAGTCCTCCGAGCCTATGGTTCTTTCTTAATCAATCTGATGTTGTATCTTGTTCTTTCTCTAATCGATTTGCCGTTGGATCTTGTTCTTTCTCTAATCGAGTTGCTATTGGATCTTGTTCTTTCTCTAATCGATCTACTGCTGCATCATGTTTTTTGTGTGATCGAGTTGTTGCATCATGTTCTTTCTCTAATCGATCTGCTATCTCTTTCAAATCCACGGCAACACGATCAGTATAGCTTGTGCGAGGCATTACGGACATGGCGCCATCGCTGTCGCTGCTGTCGCCATGAAAGCATCATCGTTGGAGGATGGTGTCCTTGCTGCTGCGTTTGTCACAGTAGGGTGTTAGCAGAATAGATAGGCACTCAAGATTTAGATTAGGTAAATTTCTCCACTTATTCTTTAGATAAGTGGAAGAATTAGGTTATTTGTAGATAGTTTTTAGTTCTTTATTTTCATAATTTGCTAGAAGATAAGTGTAATAAGTGGTTGCAGTGTATTGTGATGTAATAAATATCCTCTCAATAAAATTGATTTTTTGATTTGAATGCAATTAGCTTCCTAAATTAATGACTATAAAATGTTTACTTTGATTAGTGGTATTGTAATTAATTATATAGATTTATGATCTTGTATAAACCACAACATCTACAATATATGACACGACACTAAAGTTCTGCCATCTTCAGTAATGTAATGAGGCACATCCACTGTCGCGCCATGGAAGCGCTAGCTCGGTGGATCATGTTGTGTCGAGCAAAAAAATCCGCTGCCGTTTCAGAATCCCTGACGTAGTTATCCCTGTCGCCTTTTTTTCCCACGCCAACGTGAGCGCGACAACTAAGGCTATGCCTCGGTGTCTGTAAGTGTCAGCGCCTGAGCTCCATGTTGTAGTGAGTTAACACCTAAGCTACCCATCAACAAGCCCAATGATGGTGACCTAGGTGATCACAATCACCATGATACGGACACCAAAGGTGATGATGTGCACATAGGAGAAGATTTTGGTAGTCAAGATGACCATCACAAGGCGAAAGGTGATGATGACAATCACGATGATGGTCACGATCATGAGGACTTCTCCAATGACATGGAGGTCGATGACTCAGCGCTAAATGTGCCTGGAAATTTGCCACCTTCCTCAAGCGCATTGATACCGACACAATTTGTGTCCCCTCCTCCGGAAGACACAACGAACTCCTCTAGTCCATGTCGCTATAAGACCCTCAAGAAAGTCTACAAACATACCAAGCCCATTATGCTCGAGTACTCCGGACTATATTTGATCGGAGTTGAGGAACCAACAAATTTTGTAGAGGCGAACAAAGATCCAAGTTGGAAGCACGCCATGGATGAGGACTTGGAGACGATTAAGTGCAACAACACATGGACCTTGTTAACCCGAGCTCTAAACCAAAATCTTATTGGTTTGAAGTGGGTATACAAGTTAAAGAAGAACACAAAGGGTGTTGTTGTGAAGTACAAGGCAAGACTCATTGCAAAGGGCTATGTACAACGTCAAGGAGTTGACTATGAGGAGGTGTTTGCACCACTTGATCGACTCGAGACGGTGAGGCTGCTCCTAGCTTTGGAAACACGACAAGAGTGGAAAGTTCATCATATGGATATTAAATTTGGTATCCTCAACCGTGATCTCATGGAAGAAGTGTATGTCGAACAGCCCCTCGGCTATGAGAAGAAAGGCAAAGAAGAGAAAGTTTACAAGATCAAGAAGGAACTATATGGGATAAAGCAAGCGCCAAGAGCTTATAACTCAAAGTTGGACCAATGTTTTGTCTCTCTTTGATTCAAGAGATCCCCTTGAGCACACAGTCTATACAAAGGACTCTAATTGCTCAAACTTGCTAGTTGGAGTTTATGTCAACGATCTAATTATAACCTATAGGCCACGCCACCTAAGCCTGTTCGGGCCTCGAGCGTCGCATTGGTTCCCCCTTTTTACATACGGTTTCATATCGCCTTAAAACCTAGGCCATATTTTCTCCACGATTTACAGAGGTGGCAGTGGAGGCAAAAGTCTTCTCCTACTCCAGGAGAGGGCAGATCCTGCTGCACCAAGGCCTCTAGAGAGGGGAAATCAAATCCATCATCACCACCACTCCTCCTTGGCATAGGGGTAGGCTTCTCCATCACCATCTCCATCATCCTCAGCATCAGCACCGTCTCCATCTCGAAGATCCACATCGTTCCCCTCATAGTTTGTGATCATATTGAACCCTGGATACTATTTTAGTGATTTGTGCATGTTTGTGCTTGGTAACTTATCATTATTTGGTGGTGAAGTTATCATTTTAGATTGTGCTGTATTCCATATGCATCTGATCCATATCATGTTTCACCGTTGTGAGTAGTTCCCCATGTTCCTGAGGGCATATGATGAATTGTCTATGATTTTCACCGTTGCAATGAGTATTAGGTGAAGTTTTAATCTTTTACGAGGTTCTATGATGGTAATATGCGAATATTCATTGTATATTAATTCACCTATATGGGCTCATAGGGCTGCACCTTAGTGTAACAAAGAGATTAAGGAAGGACGGAATGACAGAAACCGTGTTTTGAGTCTTGGAGTTATATTAAGGGTTTTTTATAGTGGGGACCTTAGAAATTTATGTCATGGTCGAACTTTATGGCTTAATGAATCCTTTTTTTTGCTCATGAAAATAGCCTTAGGACTAACCATAAGGGGTTTACGTGCTCATGTATATGGATGCACCTAATTTAGGCTCCGTCCAAAGAGAATAAAACTTGACAAGATACTTACATGCTACTATAGAAATATTTATGCTAAGTAAATCCGTGCTTCCCTCAGGAATATTTGTCACATATAAGAACACAAACTTGATCTTGTACTCTTGCTGCATAGAGGATTGGACTTTCCTGAAGAGAGCATTTACTTTACTTGTAATTTACTTTACAACAATCTACCGTTCTGCAAACTATAAGCCCCAAAAGAACAAACCTTTGCATCTTTTATTGGTTTACTTATCAGACTTACTAACGTTAATATCCTCGTGGGTTCGACAACCTTTTCTTATTGAAAGGTACTACAATAGATCTCCTGCACTTAGGAGACATCAGGTGCACCACCCCATTCCACTCCTCCTATATAAAGTCCCCTAGGCCCCTCCTCCCAAGAAACACCATAAGTCCTCCAGAGTTCTATCTCCCTCTCTCGTGCTACACCATGGTAGTTTTCTCCGAAAGGCTGCATAATGGGCACCATTGGCGTCGAGCTCTGCATGGCAGATTGCTGATGGGTCGGAGGACTGTATGCGTGCAATCCACATAGGGATCATCCGTTCGATCCTACCATCGAGTGGACCTTCTCCTCACGGCTGGGAGGGATACACCTAGCTACGGGGATTGACACATTGGTTGTCAACATCTACATCAATCAACATCCTCTTCCGCATCAACCTCGGCATGATATCTAGATATGTTCTTACTAGTGTATTCATGGTTAGCTCTCGGTTATTCCTGTAGGGCAATTTTTTTTTTGTTTTGCAAGTGCGAACCCCAACAATTTGATGCACTATCTCTACCGCCATGGATCGGAGATCCTAGGATTATGCAAGTTTTCGAAATCGGGTTTTTAGAAAACGTAAGTTTTAGTTGAGAAAACTATGTCCATCAGCCTTCACGGATTGTTAGAACTTCATCGAGTTCCTTTCCATGTTGCGTTTGTAATCCTTTCCTAGGATAGGGAGTAACATGTCACATTTTATACACTCTCGATAGGTGCGCTGCTTTACCCACAAACATCTTTAGCCTTGTTACACAACTAGGAATTGTATGCATGCATATTCCCGTCTAGACTTTCTTGGTATGTGGCCTGGTCTAAAGATTCTCCAATCACTAGATTTCTCTACCCCGCAATCCAGTCATTGCAAATAATTTGGTCAATGACCACTATTCAACTACATGCCATTTAAGACACTAGGGTCGTCATCCCGCTACGCATAATAGGGACGTTGCGGGCTCTCACCCATTGTCATTCCTCGCAAGGAATACATTTGGCCTAGTTATCCGAGGATATACAGAATAAAAGAAGATACCAGCTGACTTACCTGTCTGATTCTAGGATTGGTCAACGATGTCTATATGGCGCCTTGGAATGACTAACTATAGTTGGTATTTAATTATAGGTTTTCTTTCCCGGTCCAATGGAATCTTTTCCCATAAAGATTCTCAACATGGTTTCCGTTGACCATAACATTTCATTTATAAAACATTAATTTTGTTTTTAATGTAGGTGATAATGTAATACTTTTGAAAAGTATTTTTTAGAAAGTAATTCAAAGGACATGCAAGAATGAACTTGCACATGGTATTCAAGATTGTTCTTGTAAGGTCTATGCAAGAGTGAGCTTGCCTCATCATTTCTTCTAGTCGTCAGAAGATCCAATTTTGAAAAGTAGCATCATCGGTCTAGTGAGGACTAATGTTTATTGATTGTCAAGATGTTTGTGATTCATAATATATATAATGATATGCAAGCATTCTATTCCTCGGTATCAACTCCCCATGGTTTGGTTTAGGTTTTAAGGCTTAGAGTTTTGGGTTGGTAATTTCTTACGGATTTGAGTTTGGTTCAAGGTTACTTTATTCAACAAGTAGTTTGAAACAATTGATAATCTTACTCGAAGTTCAGTAACACAACAAGTCATGGCATCTTTAATTCTACACTTTAGTTAAGGTGTGGTTTGATACTTCTAAGGAACTTGCTCATTTTGACTTTATTTACTTTAGCAAAAATAATATTTTTTTAAAGTATCCTTTAGGTCTAAATGTATTTGCAATCCTAGATTAAATACTGATGGTTTGGTTTAGGTGGGTTTGACATTACTAGGTATTTTTCTTTACTAAAGGAATAGTTCCTTTCAAACCATGTTTTTTATTTTGATGCCAAAAGTATTAAAGAAAAAGGTTATTTAAATTTATTCTATGTGAGCAGGATAACCCCAATTTCCTCTAACAATTGATTCTAATCTTATCTAAGAAATTTAGAGTTGGGAAAATACTCCTTCAACATTATTCTCATGTAGGGAATGATATTTCTAAATCATTTTATTCAAAATCAAAATTTCCTTAAGTGTTGTTTTGGAATTATTATTTCCAAAAGTTACTTAGGCATATAATTATTAGGGTTGGTAATTATTTGTATTTAAACTATAAATTGATGTTTGATTTTATTCTTGAAGACACGATTAATTTTTCTTCAATACTTAGAATTAGGATTTTGTTATTTTGGATTTATTATTCCATTCAAATTACCATTAATGTCACAATTTTTTGTAGCAATTTTAATTTCGCAAGAAACAAAATTATGAATTGTGTTCATTTAGAGATTCAATATTCTAATTGGTTCCCATTTAAAATTTGGATTGATTTACTAGCGTTTTCTTTATTTTGGAAATTAAGAAAGTGCATGTGAGGGTTTTATTTATTGTGAAGTTTTTATTTCATAGAATGTATGATATTATGATGTAATTGGATAGATCTCATTGTTCTGAACATTTGGATATATTATTTGTATTTTTTTGAGTTTGTATGAGTTAGTTATGATTTTTCTAAGGTTAAATAATTTTCTGGAATTTTCTTTAATCAAGTGGGCTTTACACACATGGACAGTTGCTGTCAATGACAAGTAGGTTCTAGATCCAGCTAGTTGTCACGCGAAAGTGAATCGTTTTGTACTAAGGTGGTGCTAGCCCAAGTCAATGCAAGATGGGGTCATTTACACGGTGGCTGCCACATGTGCATGGACTAAGTCAAGCTGGTAGGTATGTCGGAGGCTTGACATTATCACGTCATCATGATGGCATCTACACACCAGCGACGATGGCGCCATACGTTTTAGGCTGCCTCGGGACGCGCAGCTAGTACCATTCGACTGGGTGCACCACCTTGAGTCGAATGAGTTATGCCTCAGTCAAAGGGGTGACCATCGACGAGGACGACGGTGGCTACTGTGGCGGTGCGCTCCGGTGAGAATCCTAATCAGCACTACCGGCTACCAAAGGATGAACTATAGTTTGCGTTGACTCCTGGGAGCATGGTGAAGCTAATGAACTACTCCTACATCGATGAGGTCATCAGAATCCATGGTGTCGACCACCTATTGCAATGGCGCCACTCAGTTGAACCTCTAAACTAATATACTGGCTAACCTAAGCTACTCTAGGAGTCTCTAAGGTTGCACACGCTTACAATGAGGTTCATAGCCTAGATATTGGCGACCAATTGCTGCCGAAGAGGGCGATTGCGTCGCGGATTTTGGTGAGGTACTCCTGCGGGAGATCTTTGATTCCACTAGTTGAGAGCTATAGAGAGAGTGAGGAGTGATTGTGAGAGGTGTGAGATATGAGATGGGTCTCGAGGCCTATTTATAGGAATGGATATAGTAGGTATCTCCAACGGCGGTGATACTCCGACGAGGTTGGTTTGGTTTCTTTGGCCACAATCTGCGCTTAGACGCAGTTCAGAGAAGGCTCAGAGGAGGGTGACATGGGTTCTACGTGCCTTAAATAGCCACTTCGAGGTCGTTTGCGAGCATCTCAACGCGCCGGTGATGGAGGTGGTGACAAAGAGGTTCTTCAGTCGATCATGAGGTTGACGACAACTTGGAATTTTGTGATAACCCTTGGTGTCTTTGGGCTTAAGTTTAAACATGGGTGGGCTCTAATGTGGCTACTAGGGTCGGTCGTAAAATGGGATGCGGCCTAGTTAGGTAGTCGGTCTATTTATTAATTCTCTATTCCATTTTCTATTTTTGTTTCCTAATTTCTCTTTTGATTTTCTGTTTGAATTATGTTTGGAATTTTTATTTGATATAATTTTTTGTTCTAAAGAGTTTTGTTCTTATAATCTTCTAGAGAATATTTTGGAATCATTTTATCTTTATGGTTGTGTATTTTAGTGATGCCTTTCTGTGTACATACATGAATGTATTTGTATGTAGAGAAAATGTCTATAATCCTTTTAAAAGATTGTTCAAAATGATTATTTTGAATTTCAACACTTCTTTGGATTTGAATGTTTAATTTTTTTGAATTACTATGGAGGTAATTGAGAGGTAGTTTGACATCTCTCCAAATTATTTTTATAATGGATTTAAGTGATTTCTTTCTCACATAATGATATGTGATATTCCAATGTATTTTATCCATTTCAATTTGTTTTGCGCACAAGAAATATTTTGATCTTTTTAAATATTCCTATGGGTGTAAATATTGCTTGTAGGTACATTCTATGATTTTTTATCCTCCTTAAATTAGAACGATATGAAATACTTTCCTATTAGGATAGAATTTTCTTTATGTATAAAAAATATGTGAAACCTTCAATTGGACTCTCGGTTCAAGATAAATCTTCTGGACACTCAAGGGTTCCATGGTCCCTTTATATTTCTTTTCTTTTATGTGCTTAACATATAGAATATTTCTATATTCATTCCTGGACATGGATTGTGTAAAATAATAGTAGGTTTTCCATTTGAGAGAAATCTCAAATGAATTCCTTGTATTATAGGGAGTATTTTTTAAGATCTTGTATGACCCTAACTTGAGTGAAGATTCTTATGAAGAATTTGGTATGTGGTATTAATAGATTAACTACTGCTGGCAGAAGTGATTTTGGGTAGATATTCTTATGATGAAAATCATAAGATCTTATTTATGTGTTTTACCCAAGATAAAAGATAAAGAATATTTGTATTTTAAATCCTTGGACAAGATCTAGGTTTACTTCACCTAGGGACTTGCGATCATAATCACACCAACATAACACTAGGGTTTAGTGCTAGAGGATTATAATTGCTTCACAAGAGTGTGAGGAATGATTCATCTCAGCATTTGAATTCAAGGATGACCAGATTATATGATATTTTGTTTTATGACATAAGTTTATCCTTATGATGGTTTTGGTAGAGATGAGTCACTAGCTATGCATGCAAACATAGTATGGACTTACTCTCTTGATCACTATGTCATGAGGTAGATACATGCTCTAGTGAAGAATAAAGTATAATTTATCCACTTATTTTCTCTCATCATTAAGTAGGAATTCTAATCATCAAAAGAATGGAATGGATAATATGATTTGATGAATGGTATTTGGAGAACATTCAAGGTTTATTCAATGACTTAGATAGGATGATCTAGGTTTGAGATCCACTAGATATACTTTCCTACTCTATACTCACTTATGGTTTAAGGTTTACTATTCTGGAATTCCTTTCCTAGATAAGCTATGTACCAATTCACTACGATCATTCTTACTTCACTTGGTCACCAATTTTTGACCAAATGCATTCTCTAGGGTTCAAGGGTATACACTTCTAAATCCTAGTATCCAAGGCATCTCCACTGGCTTGCTAAAGATTCACATGGCTCTAACTTCTTCTTACTTAGATGTATACATCAACTAACTTGGTAACTTCCTAGATGATAAACTCTAACTAGAGTTAATGAGTTGTCAACAAGATCTATTTCCTCTAAAATATAGTTGAAGTGATAAAGTTGCCTCACTCAGTTGGTATTGGATCATGGTGTTACAGCTTTAGGTATTCCTAATGGCAAGGTTTAAGTTATGGACCCTCAACTTCTAGGTTACATGTATTTGGGATCTGTATCATATACTAGTGCATAAGATAGATTCTCCATGGGTGTTTATACTAGGTCGAAGTTAATTTTGGTTATTGGTTAACTCTAGGTATGGTCTACTTGCAGTAATGTCAAGTCTATGTCTCACTAGATAAGGTCAAGGATCTATAATCCTCAATTCTTTCAATGGCATTCACTAAAGGTTTATCCAAGTCTACTACTAATGGATGTGTATCAACTATGGACTCGTCCTTTAAGAGAATGATTCTATCAAGTGATACCTCTATAGATTTATTCCAATTGGCTACTCGGGTCTAATTAGGATTGAGTTAGCTTGTCTATTGTCTAGATACACTACTTCCTGCTAGGCTTTTATCCTAAAGATGAGGGTCAAACTTTTAACATATCTAGATCTCTTCCTTTTGCTTAATATGGTTGAATAGGTTGAATGTGTTGGAAAGAGTAGATAATAGATCAGGATTTTGATAGATCAAGATTTGGTTACCAATTTATGATGATTGCATAGGTACTAGAGAATTTTCTAGCACCTATAATGATATATTGAGGATGGTCAGGCTAGATATAATAAGATAGAATAGATCTGGTTCTTTGTTCACTAAGGATGGGTTTGTGTTGTGCTTCATGTTACTCACGAATGTCACTTCTACCTTCCTAATGTAGAAGTTATAATGCTCAACTTGATGACCTAAGTCCAACTCATCAACTTAAGTGAAACTTCAATCATTTTGACAAGTTCTAACAAAAAAAAATTCCGCGGATTTTACATGCATGAATGCAATGCACACATCTATGTTCTACCCATTTCGAGTCTGTTAAACAACGGGATATTACATCTCCCCGCCGGAGATGCCTTAGGTTACTCTCTCTACTTGCACAATTTAAAACTTCTCTAGATTATGAACCCCAACGCTGATTTAAAAACCATTTGAATAACATAGTTTCTATTAAAGAGAGCTTCAACACAAGATCACTATTGTATATATTTTGGTAACATTTTAAAATCAGCATTTGAAACGTGATGAAATTTAGAAAACTTTAACCAAACTGTGAGATTTTATTCTGAAATCATTTTATTTCACTCTATAACTTTGTTCATTTTGTGGTTCACCATACTTTAAACTTGTATTTGACGCATTCCATAAATTTTTGAGATGGTGAACCCTTCTATGTTATTTCATTGTGATCATGACGTTTCATTGTTTCAAAATTTAAAATTTAAATTTTGTTAATTTTTGTCTTACTTAAAAGATATCAGCGAAATAAAAACATATGTTATAACATATTTTTTGTTGCCGTATGCATGCAAAACATTCTGTGACTATCGAAATCTCAAAGCATACCAAAAAAAAATAATCAAGGGTGCATGCCTCCACTTGACCTAGCGTGCATGCTAAACTTGTCATTCTCTTATGTTGTAAAGCTGTGGGTAAGTGTTAGTATCTCTGAGAATCCATGACTGGAGCATTGGCTCCATGGTGGTGGAAGGATCAAGGACGATCAGCCCTCGTTGTCCTCGTGGGCACGTTCAGCCATAGCTAAAAAGCTTATTATCATCGCTAGCTGCAGTCAATGCATTGAGAAGATAACAGGATCGCCATCAATTCTTCGTCGTGCATTCCATGTGCCCGATCTGATCCTGTAATTCTTCAACATCCAGATTTCCAGCTTTCGATATCTGTCGGTTCTCGTGTCTGGATCTGCAACCAGCTGGACCAGCTGCTTGCTTGTCCCGTTCGTTCAATGGACCCGTATGTCAGTATGGCCCTATATAGAGTACACTGTTAATTTCACAGTAAGTAGGCAGACGAAGAGTGGGCAGAGAGAGCCGCAATGGCGTCCTCCCTTCGCCATCGCGTGCTCTCGGCCTCGCTCCTCCTCCTCTGTGCCGCGTTCGTGTGTGTGTCCGGCAACCAAGGTCCCATCACCACCAATGGCCGCAACTACAGCAAGGTGTGCGACCCGGCCCGGTTCGCGTCCATGGGTCTCGAGATGGGGGGTTTCCGGTACTGCGACGCCTCGCTGCCGTACCCGGAGCGGGCGCGGGACCTCGTCGGCCTGCTGACGCTGGAGGAGAAGGTGCGCAACCTGGGCGACCGCGCGGAGGGCGCTGCGCGCGTCGGGCTGCCGCCGTACCTGTGGTGGGGCGAGGCCCTGCACGGCGTGTCGGACACGGGCCCGGGCGGCACGTGGTTCGGCGACGTGGTGCCCGGCGCCACCAGCTTCCCGCTCGTCATCAACAGCGCGGCCGCGTTCAACGAGACGCTGTGGCGCGCCATCGGCGGCGCCGTGTCCACCGAGGTCAGGGCCATGTACAACCTGGGCCACGCCGAGCTCACGTACTGGAGCCCCAACATCAACGTGGTGCGCGACCCGCGGTGGGGCCGCGCCAGCGAGACCCCCGGCGAGGACCCCTTCCTCGTCGGACGCTACGCCGTCAGCTTCGTCCGCGCAATGCAGGACATATACCACGATGGCGCCCCCGCAACGGCCGCCGCCGACCCTTTCTCCCGGCCCATCAAGGTGTCCAGCTGCTGCAAGCACTACGCCGCCTACGACGTGGACGCGTGGTTCGCCGCCGACCGCCTGACGTTCGACGCCAAGGTCGAGGAGCGCGACATGATCGAGACGTTCGAGCGGCCGTTCGAGATGTGCGTGCGGGACGGGGACGCGAGCTGCGTGATGTGCTCCTACAACCGCATCAACGGCGTGCCCGCGTGCGCCGACGCGCGGCTCCTGACCGAGACCGTCCGCGACCAGTGGCAGCTCCACGGCTACATCGTCTCCGACTGCGACTCGGTGCGCGTCATGGTCAGGGACGCCAAGTGGCTCGGGTACAACGGCGTGGAGGCCACCGCGGCGTCCATGAAGGCCGGGCTGGACCTGGACTGCGGCATGTTCTGGGAGGGCGCGCAGGACTTCTTCACCGCCTTCGGCCTCGACGCCGTGCGGCAGGGGAAGCTGCGGGAGTCGGAGGTGGACAAGGCGCTGCAGAACCTCTACCTCGTCCTCATGAGGCTGGGCTTCTTCGACGGGATCCCGGAGCTGGAGTCCCTCGGCGCGAGCGACGTCTGCACGGAGGAGCACAAGGAGCTGGCTGCCGACGCTGCCAGGCAAGGGATGGTGCTCCTCAAGAACGACCAGGCCCGGCTCCCATTGAAGGCCATTAATTCAGTGGCATTGGTGGGCCTTCTTCAGCACATCAATGCATCGGACGTCATGCTTGGAGACTACAGAGGTATAAATAAATATTGACTGATCATCCATCTGCACATTTTTTAGAGTGCTTGATTCCTGTTCGACAATATGCTTACTGCATTGTCACGCACGTACGTCCAGGCAAACCTTGCAGGGTGGTGACGCCATACGACGGGATAAGAAATGCCGTGAACGCCACGTCGTTGCACGCGTGCGATAACGGCGGGTGCGGCAACCCGGGAGGATGGGTGAAGACCGTGGACGCGACCATCGTCATCGCCGGTCTCAACATGAGCGTGGAGAAGGAAGGCAACGACAGGGAGGACCTCCTCCTGCCGTGGAACCAGACCAAGTGGATCAACGCGGTCGCAGAGGCCTCCCCGTCCCCGATCGTCCTGGTGATCATCTCGGCCGGCGGCGTCGACGTCTCCTTCGCGCAGAATAACTCCAAGATCGGCGCCATCCTCTGGGCCGGGTACCCCGGCGAGGAAGGCGGCACGGCCATCGCGGACGTGCTCTTCGGGAAGTACAACCCGGGTGGGAGGCTGCCGCTCACGTGGTACAAGAACGGGTACATCGGGAAGATCCCCATGACGTCCATGGCGCTGCGCCCCGTCGCCGACAAGGGGTACCCCGGCAGGACCTACAAGTTCTACGGCGGGCCGGACGTGCTCTACCCGTTCGGGTACGGCCTCAGCTACACCAGCTTCAGCTACGCGTCGGCCACCACCGGCGCGTCCGTCGCGGTCAAAGTCGGCGCCTGGGAGTCCTGCAAGCAGCTCACCTACAAGCAGAACGGGACGGCCTCGCCGGCCTGCCCGGCCGTCAACGTCGCCGGGCACGCGTGCCAGGAGGAGGTCAGCTTCACGCTGACCGTGGCTAACGGCGGAGGCACGGACGGCAGCCACATCGTGGCGGTCTACACCGTGCCGCCGGCCGAGGTGGACGACGCGCCGCGGAAGCAGCTGGTGGCGTTCCAGAGGGTGTTCGTGCCCGCGGGGGGCGCCGTCCAGGTGCCATTCACGCTCAACGTGTGCAAGGCGTTCGCCATCGTCGAGGAGACGGCGTACACCGTCGTGCCGTCCGGCGTCAGCATGGTCCTGGTCGGAGACGATGCGCTGTCCTTCTCTTTCCCCGTCAAGATCGAGATGGCAGCTGCATAAATTCTCTACGTACGTGCCCACTATTTTATAAAAGATTTTTTTACTTACCCAAGATTCGAGGGAAATTTACATTGATACAGCGGGCAGAGGTCGAAGCAAGTGTAATTAGTTGACACTTTACACAGTGCTATACTAGTACCAAGCATAAACTGGAAATTGATTGGGTGGGAAACTGAGAAATTTTGTTATTCCTTCGATTCAAATTAATTGACTTCGGTTTGTCTAGATTCGGATGTATCTAGTCTCGATATAAATGTCTTAGATTTGTTAAAAACTGGTTGAATCTATATATACTAAACAATGTCTGAATTCATCTAAATTTTAAAAAAGCCGAGACATCTATTTAGAGACCATGCATTCTCTTCTTCTCCTCTATATTCTGTGTTACATGGACCACAACCCCGACGCTGCAGCTTCCATGTGAGTGTGAAATGTGAATCACAAGTTGTTTAGGTGCTCCCAAAAACTTTGCAGTGGCCGTGGCTACCGACCTGCCTGATGTGGTGGGCAGGGCCGGTCCTGAGATTTCAGGGACCCGGGGCAAAACTAAAATTTTAGATCCTTTATTATAATTTTTATTGATATATGAGATGATGAAAAATAAATAGTTTAAGTATACTTCTAACTATAATATTCATATAAAAATAACAATGTTTATATGATACCTTAAAATTTCCTCCAAAAATTCCTAGAAGCAAAGTCCATGACGATGGAATGAATATCAATATCGTCCACTAACTTCTTCTCGATGCATAGAGTCGTCAAACCATTTCACTTTTCGATATAGATCTCAAATAGTTTTTTAATAATTTCAACTGAGTTTTTGCAAATGTAGTGCAATGTTCTTTCAGTTGAGAACCATCCAATGTCTTCAAGCATGTCGAACTTATTAAAAAGCCAAATATGCTTTTGAATGACTGGAGTTCTTCCAATCTGCGCTAAGAATTCTAATTAGAATTAAGATTTAGAAACTAAGAATTAGGGCATAACCAGCAGAGACATGAGCGGGAGCGGACCACTAGACCAGCATCCAGGCGGTCGATCATCTCGTCGATGGTCTGGCCTTCGCGCTTGGCGTCGATCGTCGAGGGCCTCGAGGCTCCCCGCTCCTATATCCCGATACGGATATTCCGATCCAGTGGAGGTGACAGGACTCGGGCAGGAGGCGTACGATCAACTGTTGGTTCCGTTTGCCTAGGAGGAAGCGAAGCGACCCACACCATCTAGGACTAGGAGTCGAGCGGTTGGCCTCTGCCTCGGCTTAGAGTCTATGAAAGCGGAAAAAGGCCCAATTAATCCACCAGCCTAATAAAAATCTTTTTTTACGATGTATACTAGACGTGCCTATATAGCATATTTCTAGGAAGGCCCCTATTTCTTTTGGGCTCGGGGCGGCTGCCCCGTAGCTCCCCCCCTCCCCCCAAGGGCCGGCCTTGGTGGTGGGAGGGCAATAGTTTGGTAACATGCAAAACCTCGGTTTGCTGCCAAATTCTGACTTATGTGTTTCGCAGTCGTAAAAGAGTCATAAGATGCTCAACATGGTCCTGGTCGTAGACGATGCGATGTTGTTCTCTTTCCCCGTCAAGATTGAAATGGCTGATGCATAAATTATTTCCGTGTCCATTGAGTTTTTAAGTTTTACCTTTCACGGATGATTGAGGAAAATTACAGGCATTCAGCCGGCACAAGTCGAAGCAAGCGATAATTAGTTCACCGTTTTCTTTTTGTCGCGAAAATTAGTTCATAGTTTTTACACAAGCTTAAGTGGAAATTCATTAGATGGAAAATGGAAAATGGGAAATTTTCTTTAGTGTCGGCTCTTTTTCTTTTGAAACATTGTATATATTAAACTAGCAAGCCGTCTCATTAAAAACCTTCATGTTTCTTTGCCCCGTTAAGTAAAAGAGCGTCGGCTCATTTAGTATAGAGTTGTCGGACAGTATTGTCTGTGATATGCTCCTCTACATTTTATTCGGCACATGGAAACCGAAAGTACACGGAGTTTTTACAGTGTCGTTTGGAATGGGGCGGAATAAAAACGTCAAATGCAGACTATAAAAACGAATATTCGCAGCATATTTCCAGAATACTTTTTTCCTCGACTTCATCTTCCCCGCTAGCTCGCCGGCGTGCCCATCCTGGCCGCTCGTCCGCCCGCCCGTGCGCGCTGATGTTGCTCGCGGACTGTCCTACTTAAGATCGAGCTGCTTGGTTGCCCACTTGGCTGCTAGCTTGCGCCCGCCGCCGGGTGCTCGACCCACGTTGCCGCTGCCGCCGCCGGCCGCACGCTGCTGTCGCTTGGCTGCTCGCGCGATGCCTGCTGCTGCCCCGCCGGCCCTCGCACGACACCACCGCAGTAGAGCCTGGCCCCAGCCCCAATCCCTAGCTCCATTGTTTGTGCAGAATTGGTCGGAACGAGCTGATTTGCCGAAAATTGGTAGAAACTAGACCGAAATTGGAGCTGGGCGGCGGGATTTCGCCGGATTCTGACGAGCCCAGCGCCACTTCGGTGACAGTTGGGCTAAAATCTGTCTCTCGCGAAGCGTTGACCGTTTTACAGGTAGTTAAAATTTATCCCACAAACCGTAGATACTACGTTCTCCGTCGTGGCTATTCGGTGCCCTTAAAACCCTTACGGGTTTGACCACTTTAGTGAATTTGGATGGTTTTTAGACAAAAATCTTAAAACCAAAATTTTAAGGGATTGACCTTTTTAAGGGGTATGTTAGAGATGTTCGAGTACACCTATAATCGATCCATATGGTCACCCACCTTAGAAAATACACGATGTACATTACCTAAATATGACCCGTCGTTCATCAACGGTCACTGTTTGTACGCCAGATTGAAGGCCGTGTTAATTAGCAGTTCGTGCAAAACACTAATTGATTCCATGGTGCACAAATCACCAGCGAAAACTGGTGATGGTACCTTACTATTCACATGCCTCTCATGGCCTATAAATTCGGTTGCCTCAAACTCACTTCATACCACTTCTTGTTAGGCCATGCAGAGATAAACAAAACTTTTTTCCTAACGTGGTACTCCCAAGATCCAGCTCAGGTTATAGGTCACAAGATTACCGTTAGACGCGCAGATGCGGAAGTTGATGTAGCGCGTCGAAGCAGTGCCGAACGATCCCACGGACGGCCCTCCGAATCCCACGGACAGCTACACCGGATCCGACGAACTCCTTCGCCAGATCTCCACGAGCTTCCCTGTCTCCAGCGCCGCACGTGCAACGTCTCTACCGGTATCCACACATACAGGAAGAAGATTCGGACAGAGGATTGCTAGATCCTGTCTAGCCCGAAATAGAAGTGGAGAAAGTGATGGCTAGGTCAGGGACTATTCCTTGTCACTCCACTTATATACACTCCTAGTTGGGCTCAACGCTTAAGACTCATCTAGGCTGTACTTCAATCTCCATATGGATCTAATCCACATGGGCTCCTTACCCTTAAGTGTGTGACCCTGTAGGTTCACGTACACCTGGACACGACATGAGCTACTTCTCTAAGTATCCCGTCATGGCTTTGAGTCCAAATCACTCCCATGAACACTCGGTCTCAAGTCGATAGATGGTAGCGGCCTCTAACAAGACGTGTCAACTCCCAAGTGTCGTAAAGTCAGAAGACGAACCTTCAATGTGACTTTCGTCCAAGTCCCTTTGCCACACGATATATCTATTAAGCTATAGGCGAGTAATTGCCATCCCTTTAATAGTTTAACTCTCTTCTCGTACCATGATATGTGATTTACTGGACTAACTCTTAGTCCGACTCCTCAGTTAACACTTAACTAAGTAGCGCATGACCATGCTTCCGAATCATATCACACGAGAGGGCCCAGAGAATATCTCTCCATTACGGAGGGGCAAATCCCATCTTGGTAATCCACGTCACACAGCTTGCTTTACAACCAACCCGAACTCTACCTTTATAACTGCCCATTTACGGAACAGTGTTTGATAGAACCTAAGTTGGCGATCCACAACTCAGATCATGCAGTCACCTCAGGTCAAAGGATTCCATTGCTTGAGACTACAAATGACAACATGCTCGTTGCATCTCAACTATGGGTCAGTCCGACTCGCTAAACTTTTTAGCCGAATCAGTGTAAGTCGGAATAGCATCACCATGCCCATGACAAGTGGAACCGTGTCATCAGCCGACTTGCACATTGGTCTAAGTTGTATGTCCAGCACAACCTCAAGACTAAGGACAATCTAGTATGAACAATCATGAATATATAGTCCCACAACTGAATCACGTATTCAGTGATACATATCTGATGTTCATACAAAGACAACTTTACTTTATGAATATTTTGGAAAATATCATCAACCATGATTATCTCTAGGGGTTATTCCCAACACTTCTTGCTCAGCATAGAATCAATGGTGTTCTACTAGGTTGATTCTCTCTCCTGCAAAATCCGCATTTCCATGTGATATTTGTCACAGGATCTAAAATCCCAAGTAATTATCTTGCAGCTTGTGTTACTCCAGGCACCTCTCATTTCTTTCTGTGTAATCTTGGAGATAGATCAGATTTATTTGATTGTGGAATTCTATATAGATGATCACCGAGTTGAAGTTTTCTTACTTATGTGTGTGGGTTAACTGCAGGAAAATCTTCTTTTCAGACTACTTCCGGACCTGTGACCAATCAAACCTGTTCCGAATGAAAACCGTGGTGATACCATTCATGGATGATACATGTCTTTTATTTGATCAGGTGCATCTCTCATCTTGTAGAATAAATTAATCATGTGAAACAGTACAAGTTAGTATGCAGCTGTAAATTTGAGTTCGGTCTCCACAAGAGTATTAAGATGCAATATTGTTTGATCTTTTTTTTAGATCAATATTGTTTGATCTTAATGGTTAAGATCTTGACAAGTCATTCATCTTCTTAATACACCTGGACACTAATAACAACAAAATAATTACCACTGAAAACTAAGGCTGGTCTACACAGAATTTGGTTCCAGTATACTGCACTAGAAATAACACAGTTGCTAGAGCCGGTCTGTTACTTTCATAGCCTTGATGTTATGTATTCTACTCTTTCATCATGTCTCTGCAATCTTGCCTGATGTGCATTTTATTCATTAACTAGCAGTTTGCATATAGTATTATTTTAGGCACGTGAATAACTAACGATTTGGAAGAAGCCCCGTACAAGTATTATATGTGCGATATTTGAGACAACGATCAAAGGAAGTAACTGTTGAAGTGGGTACAGATCGGGGGAGGGTAACAAACTCCGACAAATGCCTAAATAATTTTATTGGCCTTTTCCTCGGCATAATACATATGGTGCATTATCAGTCCGACGCATGTGGAAATGTGGAATATTGGCACGATGATAGCAACAACAAACTTTCTCTGTTCCCATGAATTGTTTCTTTCTTTGGGACTAATTGCACAGGCTCTCTATTTTTGGGTACTAGAAACTCCAGTAATGAATTATTGTAAGTTTTTTATATTTGAAATTCCTAACTGTGTTGCAGCCTTGGAGGTCCAAACTTGGGACATAATATCTGATATAACTCCATACGGATGATGATACATGTTTAGCTCTTGTTTTATTGATGGAAGACAAAATGTCCACTGAGTAATTATGCATGCCTCATAGATAACACAAGGCAACCATGTCTGAGTCAAGAAGTTTATTAATGAGTCTATAGGACAGGGACTAGGGTTTCACTCCTAGGACGATTTTCGTAATATTGGTTATAATGCTCTTAGGTGATATTTTTATTCAATTTTTTGGTAGAACGTTCAAATAGTAAAAAACCTACACTTGATGATGTGATCAATATTGACCAAGTACGATAAGCTAGCTTTCTAACATATATATAGGAGAATAGGGCAGACGTTCCTGAAATGAACGATTTTCCTTTTGAAACTTGATGTACTTTTTTCTTCAGAGCTATGGCGATTCAGCTGAAAAGAAGAGGACGAGAAACATTATTTTGCCATTATGTGTTTCGAAGGTGATATAGAAGAATATGTATGGATTAGTTATAAGTTGGAAACAAATATGCCCTACCACCTAGATCGTGTCTGGTGTATTGAATTTTATTTTTATTTTTGTACCAATATTCTCTCAAACAGTTTGGTCTTTTTTACTCAAGATGGGAAACACACTCCTTTTATTATCCAATATATGGGTCAGTCTATGAAAATTTTGTTGGGGATCGGTCCGGAAAACAAAAAATTTCCTACGTTGAAACCCTAGAATCTGCCTAGGATCTATCTATGTAGTAATACGGTAATGGCCGATGCGTAGAGAATATATACCCTTATAGACCGTACGCGGTTAACGTTCAGCGGGAAACGTGGTTGAAGTAGTTGTGCTCGTAGCCGACCTCAAGGTCACGAAGCTCCTCGCAGGTCACCCCTTGCTCCTTCTTGATCTTCATCGTGCAACAGCTCCGGTTCACGATATTCAAGCGCCCCAAGTGTTGCGCCTCGTGTCTTCGTACACATCCGGTGCACGATGAGACCTCCGGCTTCCCGATCTCACCGGGAGTGCGGAAGTTGATATCCGGCTAGGAATCCCTGCAGCGCAACGGCATACTGCAGGTGTGTCTTGATCGCACAGCCCAGACTTGGGGCCATGGTCACAAGATATATAGAGAGGGAGGAGGAGAAAGTCAACCAAAGAACTTTTCTAATTGTATGTTTAATCCCACCCATGGACACCCCTTTATATAGACGGAGGGGGTGTGCCTTTCTCAAAGGCTAAGCCATGTTGGACTAATACTAAAAGAAAAAGGCAGCAGATTTTCGTTCAGCCGAATGGGTCAAAAGTACTCAGCCCAAATAGTAAACAGAAAAGCAACTAATAAAAGAAAAAGGGGACAGCAGGCAGGTGGGCCGGCCAGCCCCACCATGACCCAGGTAGCTGGCAACTGCATGGCCGGGTGGCCGGGCGCCCGCTTTAGCGCCAGCCTCCCAGCGCTACTGTGCCGGGTCGAGCAGGCCTGTGGCGGCCAGCTGCGTTCGCCCAGCAAGCGCTTTATCCGCGGCCTGCTGGCGAGCGTGGCCAGCTATTTGCCTCCCTGTGCGGCGGCTGTTATCCGCCGCCCACTTGGGCTGGCTGTTTTCCTTTTTCCCTTTTATTTTTCTGCAGCTTTTATTCTAGACTATTTTTCTTCAGGATTTAGCCTAATATAAAAGTTGCCTTTATAAATCTTAATCTAAATATTATTTAGAATATATTAATTCACAATTAACATATAATAAATATATATTTAAATTCCCATTTATCCGAAAACACTTTTTCGGTCTTTTCCTTTATTCTTTCTCCGAACAATTTCGGATCTCTCTGCGGAACGATTCCGGCTTTCTCTTTCTCTACTGTGATTCCGTCTTACGAATGATCGCTCTCATCGTACCCTTAAGTGTATCCTCTCATGGCTCGGGAATGCTCTAGACATGATCTGTATCAATGATCAACAGAGGGACCAGGGATATCCATGTGACCCCTATGCATTCCTGATGACAATGTCGTTTGAACCATCTAAATGTAGCTTCCTCTTCCTTTTGTTTCTCGATACAACTTGTCCGAGATCCGATCACTGGTATCCCATACATTGTTCAATCTCGTTCACAACAAGTTCTGTTTTCTGGTTAACGTGATATTACATCCCCGTGACCTAGTCACATGTTGCAACATTTGCAGATGTAATCTCACCAAGTCGGTCGTATGTATCTTTATACGTCATGTGGGTGAACAAATCTTGGTCTTGCAGTCACATGTCATCTACTGTTCCTTCGGAATACCCAACGTACACCTTTATGGCCACCGTATTACCAGATGACGGTTGATGCAGTCTAAGCAGCCTAGGGAAACAGTGAGTAATATGAGCTCACGGTCTAAGGAGAAGGAGTCTAGGTATAGCTGTTGCAACAATGAACTATATGACTTGATCGTGTTGCAATCCTTCGAGGAATGTCCAACCACATCATTCTCCAATGATATGATCTCGTTGTCAGTCGGCATAAATGCCCATGACCTTAAAACCCAGATCATCTTCGTGACCAACGAACTAGTATGAATAGAGGCTACTAGGGACTTGGTTGTTTCATACCACACATGTACCAATATTTCTACTTGGCACAGTTATAGCACAATATGAAACTATTATAAACTAATTGAGATATGAAAATAAAAACCTATTTATTATTTGCCTCTAGGGCATATCTCCTTCAAATTTAGCTTCCTCAATTTGTGACTTAAAGCTTTTATGAAAAATCCCGCCATTCTGTTGACAAAATTACGGGCGCGGCAACGCGCGCCATCATGATCTAGTAGTGATGTATTTGCCAACGTGGGAGCTTGTGGACCCCTCATGTCAGCCTAATACAAGCCACGGGGACTATATTTTCAAAAATAAACAACTAGGCTAAACTGCAATAATTACAAAGAGATTCCTCCGCCTCCACCAACTCCTCTCGTCCTACGTCGCCGCCGATGCCAGAGCACCTCTTGAGGACCTCCACGCGTGGCCAACTTCTGTGCCGCCTGCAACCTCTCCTTTCTCCAGCCCACTCTATGCGCCACCCAAGCTTGCTTCCCTACATCCCAAATTGCTGAAGAATCACGCCCAAATCGGGCGACGTGCACCTGGCTCGCATAGCTCCTGGCGTGATGATGCGATACTCTGGCGAGAGAGCGGAGATGGTGGGAGACATGCAGCTAGTTCGCTACATCTTCCCTCTCCCCTCTGGCACTATGTCCTCGACCTCCGCCGCCTCGAGCCATGTCGACGATGGCATCGCCTCCTACTTTGTCACCATCGGCCCAAGCTCCGGGTGGGACTCGATGGTGGATAGGAACCGGGTGGCCCCAACCTTGGCCAGGTCGAGGAGGCCCAGATTGTCGTCGGATTGGTGACAAGTACGCCATGAGGGGGTCCTCGGGGCGTGTGGAAGAGAGTGGGGGGGGGGGAGGGGGTGAGACGTACGGTGTTCCGGGACGGTGAGCACACAAGTTTACCCAGGTTCGAATCCGCCGGCTTTGGACGGATCCTACTCCTTCTAGCAATCCAGTAATACGGCAGAGCCGGAATATGGGTTACAAGGGTTTCGCCTGTGCGAGTTGAGATTGTAAACTATTGTGAGGGTGCCCTAAAGGCTCTTCCTAAGATGGCTTATATAGATATCCGACCTAGGGTTTACAGGAGAGACCTATCCGGTTACAACTAAGAGTCGGTTATAGAGTACATCTTGAACTACAAGTAACACTATGGGCCTATGTCGGTAAGTCTTCTAGGCCTTCCCGTAGCCGGACTGGACTCCGTCTCTTCTCTCTGACTGGGCCGCCTGTGAAGCAAAGCTCTAACCCGAAGTGGGCCACCCTGGTCAGTGAGGCATAGTGAGGATACCCGGAAAGTATATCCCCAACAGCAGCCCCCGGAAGCCTCCAAGATGCGGAGTCGGATTTCATCATCGTCTAGCTTGATCTTCGGCTTGTAGAGTCTTGAAGGGTTCCTGAAACTTCAAAAAACAAAGGATAGGATCCGAGTCTCAAATGAGCCGGACCTATGAATACATTATTCGGGTTTCCAGCTCGAAATTCAAACTAAGCCGGAACTTGGTCTCTGACGTAAACTGACACTAGTCATGGTCAAGTCACGCCATCGATGCCTACACTGCCGTTACAGGGTCTGCCTTTCGCGGAACCGAGGCGCCGTTTTAATGCGTGCATGGAGATCGAGGTGGCGTAATCATCGTGCGGGGGTTACCTAGTTCTTTCCACGACACATGGCGCGTTCACTGTTGCGTTTACATGAATCTTGACGCGGCTGGGGGATATAAGTGGTGAGGATTCTTTTCCCCATCTTCTTCACCAGCACTTGCGCTGTTTCCTTCTCCCCAACGTCTCCCACGAACATAGAGCTCCTCTGCTCCCTAGAAACCTCTAGCGCCGCCCATCCTAGGTCACCGGCATACGGAAAAAATGGCTTCAGCATCATCTTCCGGCACGGCGGCGATGGCAGCGGCGGCGGAGAAGGAGAGCAACCACGGGCTCTGGATCCCATGCATCCTTGATGACGTCAAGCCCCGCATCATGGAGGACGAAGGACTCCTCCGCGCCGGCGACTAGCGGAGCGGCTTCGGCGAAACCGTCCCCAACCCCCACGACGGCGGGTGGGTACACTTCGGCACCCACCTCGACAGAGGTTTGAGTTTCCCTCCCTCAGACTTCTTTTCTGAGGTTATCGGTCATTATGGAGTTCATCTCCACCATCTTCCCCCGAACTCTCTTTTAGAGATGAGCGTGTACGCATCTTTGTGCGAGGGGTATCTCGGCATTAGGCCGAGCCTTACTCTTTTCCGGTTTTATTTCCATGTCCGGAGAAATTCCATCACTGCCGTAATCCATACATTACCGGTACTATTAGTTTTTCTGTTAGAAGAGAGTGTGTTTATCACAAGGATTATGGCCAGTGAGTCGGTCAAGCAATGGCTGTCCACTTTCTTTTATCACAAGGATATTCCTGCTCCCGGCAAAGCTATTCATCAATGGTGCCGCCATGCCCCAAGAGTCCTGGGACGCAGATGCGCCGGCTCTCAGTGACGATCTGCTTCTTGCCAAGAGGCAGATTGAATATTTGATGAAGCACAAGGGCCTGAAAGGGTCCGACTTAGTTCACTACTGGGTGGCATGGCGGATCCAGCCTCTACAACATCATGGAGACCGGCTTCTGCATTCCATCACAGCATCCAAGAAAGAATCCCTCCGGATCAGCTCCAAGCCCTACTCGGATAAAGACTACATATGTCAAATCAAATGGCTGATAAGGGAGCGGATTGAGAGGAAAATCCCGGAGCTATCTTTGGACATGCATACGGTAGAAGATCCTGTGGTGCCGGTAAGTTTCCAGCAGTAACTCGATTTTTGTGTTCATCTTTTCATTGTTTTTGCAATACTAAAATATGTCGTCTTTTTTCAGCTTGCTGACCTCCCCGAGTTGGAGCTTGCTCCTGTCGAGGGATATCCTCCTGAGATTTCCCAGGATGACGGAGAATTGGTTCCACTGGCAGACATAATTCCTTGGAAGCGTAAAGCTCCGACAATGGCTATCGGCACAAAGGAGGTGCCCGTTGTGAAGAGGTAATATTTCCTCACAAGGTCTTTGTACTATATGTCTTAATTCTTTCCGAGATGTAATGTTATTTGTTCTATTACCTTCTCAGAGCTAAAAATAGCTCACCAAGGGCAAGGGGAAGGGAGCTTTGTTGAAGCCCCTGCATCAGTCAAAGTTAAATTTGACTTCTCCTACCAAAGCAACTCCGACTCCTGCCCCTCAACCTTCTGCAGCGCCAGAGATTACTCCATCTCCGATCGTTGCAGAAGATCCGGCTCAATCAGCAGAGCCAGTGATCCTCGGATCGCAGACTAACGTCACCATGGGTGACTCAGGTTTTGATAAGGGCAAACCCTCCTCGGGTAATGATCCCTCGGCAAAGGTCTTCACCGACAATCTCCTTAGCAATCCGAGAATTGCCAAACTTGGTCTTTCCCGTAAATCTGCATAGGAGATCCAACGGTTTTCCCGACAATGTCTGGAAAGTCGAACTATCACTACTGAAGAAGAAGCACAAGAATCAGAGGACGTCAAGTACTCTGAACTTCTTGAACAAGTCCGTCTTTGCAACGAGAGGCTGAGAACCGGCGAGCTTCCAGCACCACCAGTGATCCCGCTCATCCTCGCCGAGAAGGTTACCACAGAAGTGAACATGAGTTTGAGCAAACTCAGTCATGAACAACATGTAAGTCGGAATTCCAACTTTTACTTTATTCCATATCATATCCTCTAGCCCCCAAGCATGAAGTTGGATAGAAAATTCGGATTTATGCTTCCTTAGGATGCAAAAAAATGAACTAGTGTAGCCCCCAAGGCTCGTGCTGATATTAGTAAAAATATTAGCCCGTGTCTTTAGTAGACTTCTGACTCTGGGTATTCTGACTTACAGAAAGTTAGTTCATATAACTAGGAATTATTGAAGAATATCTGTAACAAGTGGAGAGAAATCAGAGCTCTCCGGCTTGAAAATGCTCAACTAAAAGTATCCAGGGATGAGGCTGAAGGTAAACATTTCAGTATTCAAACCTTGCCTTTTATTTCATAGTCGAATTTTTGTTCAACTGTTGTTCTTTTGACTACAGCATTGGTAAAGCAATCCTGTGCTATGATTGAGGAGGCCGAGAATTTGAAAACCCTGGAGGTGGAAAACAAAGACATCCACCAAGAGCTGAATAAGCTTAAGGCAGATCATGAGAAGAGCATTGCTCAAGTTCTCGAATCCTCCATGGCCACCGAGGAGCATGATCGTAAGATTGTGCTCCAAGATAAGAAAATCTCGGATCTCAGCAATGAATTGTTCAGAGAGAAGGATATTACTGAGGCACTTCAGGCTGAACTCTAGAGTCTTCGGGAGGAGAAGACCAAATTTGACGATGTCATCTTTAGTACGTTTCCCTCTTTCCAAATTTGCTGCATCTTCTGACTCTTTGTAGTCCAGATTTATTTTATTAACCCTTTTGCATTACATGTGCAGGTCCTCTGAACTTACTGTACTCAGCCTCTGCCGAGTCTCGCACTAGCCAGCTTACACAAGTCGGGATTTGCTTCATGACTTCCGCCAATCCATTGAGGATATTGGCGAAGTTCTCAAGGTTCCGAACATACATAGCATGTCCAGCTTTGAAGTGCGAGACAAAGCCAAGGAGATTCCCCAGCTTATCCAGGACTGGAACATGTCCTACGCGCGGACCGCAACGCAGAACGCTCTCACCATGGTTATGAGTCACCATGGAAACATGGAAATCTGGCAAGTAACCAGAGGGTACTGTAAAGTGGATAAAGACGGACAGGAGCAGGACATCGAAGCCATCATGGACTCCTGTGCTGGATATGGGTGCCACGTAGCTGACTTGACTAGCTATGATACCCCCTTCTTCACTCGCGTAGAGACGCCGCCTCCGCCCGCCGAAGAAACTGGTGAAGCTTCCGACGACGAGCAAACCATCTCGGATTTAAACATCTCGGAAAGATATCGAGGTGAGGCTGATGTCTCCAGTGAGCCGACAACTCCTTCTTCTTCCCCTGCATCGTAGAGCATCAGAATAAACAATGTATTATTCTAAAAACAATTCGGGTTGTAAATCAGTAGTATGATACTTTTACTAGTGCTAAGTTTTATTTTATCTATTCAGCACTTTTGGCTTTATAATTTTTGTGCCTGAAATGTTTACATAAGAACTTATGCTTTTGTGTCTATACTTATCATTTATCTGGCTTTCCGCCTCGTCCCTTTCGTGAGCCGGCCAACCTTTAGCACGGAAACTTTGCGGAGCAACGGAGCTCAATTGCTAAACCAGTTTAAACTCAGAAACAAAACCGGCTTCCAGTACCAACAATTCACTACTCAAAAAAATGCCCGCATCCGGCAATCAGATAAATAACCAAATTATAGACTATAAAATTTAGATTTATACCCGAAGGTAGCAATTTTAGAATCGAAAATCTAAACCAGAACAAACATGAGCATAAAGTACTTTCAAGTATTCTGGGATTTTCGACTGTGATATCATCATTCGGAAATAAGATGGTAAAAAACTTCTCAGATTTTTTTTGAGGCAACCAACACTTTATTTCTCATTGAAAATGTACACATACATGATTACAAACAAAGATAAACTAAGAATAAAAGGGATGTAATTGAGCAATATCCCATGGTCTGTCTAATTCTTCCGGGTCTGTACTGCCTCAACCTCTCTTTCTTTTCTTTGTAGCAGGTCTTTCTTTGACTGGCCGCATATCAGTTAAATAGTAAGAACCATTGTGCAATACTCGACTAACTAAAAAGGTCCCTTACCATACTGGGGAAAGTTTGTGCTTTCTTTTCTGCACAAGCCGGAGAACCAAATCGCCCTTATTGAAAGACCGGTTTCTGACTCTCTGGCTATGATACTTGCATAACTTCTGCTGATAGGCTATTGATCTTATCTCAGAAACGACGCGAACTTCTTCGACTAAGTCAAGATCATTTTTTCGAGAAATTTTGGCATCCTCTTCAATATACGCGGCAATTCTAGGAGAAGTGTGAATTAAATCACTAGGAAGAACTGCTTCTGCACCATAGACCAAGAAGAAAGGTGTGTATCCGGTTGACCTGTTCGGAGTTGTTCGTAAGCTCCATATTACAGAAGGTAATTCCTCTGCCCAAGCCCCTGCAGCACGTCGTAGTGGTGCTTCGAGTCTTGGTTTTAGGCCTTGTAGGATTAAACCATTTGCTCTTTCGACTTGTCCATTAGCTTATGGATGTGCGGTTGACGCAATGTCAAGCCGGATATTTTGTTCGCTGCAGAATTCGGCAAGCTCTCCCATAGAGAAATTACTCCCGTTGTCCGTGATAATGCTATGCGGATAACCGTATCAGATTATGACATCCTCGACCAATCTTCTGGATGTTGCTCCATCACAACTAGTGACGGGTTTAGCCTCAATCCATTTTTTGAATTTATCCACCATCACTAAGAGATGAGTAAATCCACTTGGAGCCCGTTTAAATGGTCCTACCATGTCAAGCCCCTAGACCGCGAAAGGCTATGTTATAGGTATTGTTCGCAGCTGATCAGCCGGAACGTGAGCTTGCTTGGCATAATTTTGGCAGCCCTTGCACGTCTTGACCAGCCGTTCGGCATCTTCCTTGGCTGTAAGCCAGAAAAACCGTTCGGAAAGCTTTTGCCACTAGAGATTTGGCTGCAGCATGGTGACCACACTTGCCTTCATGGATTTCTCGTAAGATTTCCACTCCTTCTTCCGGAGATACACAGTGCTGAAATACCCCATACACACTCCGCTTATAGAGCTTGCCACTAATTATAGTGTAGGCTTTTGCTCGTCGAATGATCTGCCGGCTCAGAACTTCGTCTTCGGGTAATTTTCTGTCTACCAAGTAATTAAGGTAGCATTGAGTCCAGCTAGGAATCACAGCCAGAACTGCTACTAAAGGTAAGTCGGATTTGGTCGGACATTCCTTGTTTACTCCCTTTATAGAGGGAACTTTGAGGTGCTCCAAAAAAGCAACATCCGGAACCTTTTTCCGTGCAGAGCCTATTCGAGATAGTGCATCTGCTTCCTCATTTTCTGTTCGAGGGATGTGTTGAACTTCAAACCCTTCAAACGATTTAGATAGTTCATCCATGACAGCTCTATATGCTGCCATGTGTTTATTCGTGTTACAGATATTCGACACTTGTTGAGCAACAAGATCCGAATCTCCATAACACATTAAACGCTGGATGCCGATATCCTTACGAATCCGGATTCCATGCAGTAGTGCTTCATACTCGGCAATGTTATTCGTCGCCATGAAATGGATCTGCAATACATAGAAAAGTTTATCTCCTTGGGGTTATTTGAGCACCACGCCAGCCCCCGAGCCCCCGAGCGCCTTAGACCCGTCAAAATGTAAGTGATACGTTGCAGACGTATCTATAATTTTTGATGTTCCATGCTTGGTTTTTATCTACTTTCTTATGTTTTTCCCAAACTTTGGAGTATTTTTATACACATTCTTGGACTAACCTATTAAAAAGATGCCACAGTGCCAGCTGCCCATTTTTTGCTATTTTTGGTTCCAGGAAAGTCAGAAAATGAATATTCTCGGAATTGGATGGGACAAAAGCCAAAGTCAGTTTTTCACCGAGGGGGACACGGAGCCAGAATACGAGACGGAGAGGGGCCAGAGGGCCACCGCACCACCTGGCCACGCGGCTAGGCCTGGCCCGCACCAGGGGGTGGTGTGGCCGCCTAGGACACCCCCTCGGCCTCCCCTTTCGCCTATAAGATGCCTCCGATACATAAACCCTAAGTACCTGATCAAAAATTCCACGAAAGAGTCTGTAGCCACCGTCATCTCCATCCCTAGATCGGGAGGGATCTGAAGCTCTTCCCGGCACCCTGCCGGAGGGGATAATTCACCCTGGAGGCCTTCTTCATCACCATGCAAGCCTCCGGTGTGATGCGTGAGTAGTTCATCCTTGGACTACGGGTCCATGTAGTAGCTAGATGGTTGGATCTTCTCCTTTGTGCTACCATGTTTAGATCTTGTGAGGTCCGTTCATGATCAAGATCATCTATTTGTAATCCTACATGTTGTGTTTGCGAGGATCCGATGGATATTGAGATGCTATTTCAGATTGATTATTTATTCTATCATGTCTTTATTATTTGTGATCTTGCATGCTCTCCGTTGTTAGTACATATCTTGGCCAAGTAGATGCTAGCAACTCCAAGAGGGAGTATTTATGCTCGATAGTGGGTTCATGCCTCTAGTAATCTGGGGAAGTGACAGAAATCTCTAAGGTACTAGATGTGCTGTTGCTACTAGGGAGAAAACAACAATCCTTTGTTCATAGAACAATCGTATTGTTTACTTTACATGCAATGCATAATGCAATTATCTATTGCTTGCAACTTAATACTAGAAGGGGTTCGGATAAATTGGTTGGATTAGTCCTTTGTTTTCAGCAAAACCGGTGAGATTGACAACCTCACTGTAAGTTGGGGGCAAAGTTTTGTGGTTGTGTTGTGCAGGATTCCAAGTTGGCAACAACACCTTGGAGGTGTTTCCTTGCTCCTACTGGTTCGATAACCTTGGTTTCATAACTGAGGGAAACTTGCTGATGTGCTCATCATACCTTCCTCTTGGGGTTCCCCAACGAGCTCGAGATATCTTGGGCCATCAAGCTCTTTTTTGGCGCCGTTGCCGGGGAGTCAAGGACATCTTCACAAGGGTAGTCCCTCATAACCAATCTCTTTACTTTGTTTTATTTGTTTTGCTTAGTTTATTTTTGCTTTGTTTGCTTGTTTCTTTATCAAAAACACAAAAAATTTAGTTTTACTAGTTTCCTTTCTTTATTAAAAACACAAAAAAATTAAGTCTTTCTATAATTGTTACCTCTTTCTTAGCTCACCATGTTGACCCCTAAATTCACTTTGAAAGACCTTTCAATAGGTAGTGGCTCTATAATTGGAAATGATAATATTGAAGAATTCTTTAATCATGTTAGTAAGCATGAGGATATTGAGGATAGATCCCTTGTAGAACTTGCTCCAAATTATGAAATTGCTGCAGCTTCTTTGGTTCACATGTTGGAAGCTAGGTTTGTTAAACTTAACCCTTTAATGCAAGTAATGTTTCTTAAACTTAAAGAAATTGAGGACCCTGAAAAGAGAGATTTTATTCTAGAAACTTTGCTTAAAGAATTCTATGATGTTGCAAAGAAGCTAGAAAAGTCTTTGAATGTTTTAATATGCTAGGCTCATGTGTAGATGTTGTTGGGACATGAGAAAAGATGAACAAAACCGAACCTAATGGGGAGGAAATTAAGATACCAATACCTTTCAAACTTGTAGCAATGCATGAAGCCATAGAAAAGAATCTTAATTGGATTGTTCCTGAAAACCCATTTGATGAAAGTAGTGAACCCAAAAGCATTGGGAAAGGATCTTCTAGAACTTATTTGGGTGATATACCTTGCCTTGTTGAAGATATTTCTGGTATTAATTTTAATGCTTCTTCATTTGAGAACACTTGATTCTTTTCTTGCTTCTTATGCCTAACTTAAAGGCGTTAAAGAAAAGTACTTATTGGGAGATAACTCAAAAGTTTTAGATGAGTCTTGGAAGTTATTACTTCAGTAATAACCTCTCCTTATCCTTTTTATTTGCATTTTGTGCCAAGAGTAACCTCTAATTAAAGGGAAGTAATGCTTGGGAAAGTTGCTGTCCCAAAACAGATTTTTGTGCTTCACCGTAAAAATTGTGTAAAATCTATGTACGTCGTTTTGAGGCGTGAAGTTTTGTGCTTCTGCCCCAGGTTGTTATCTAACTTTTGTTAGTTCAACAATTTTTGATTTGAGCAAAAAAAGGTCTTCGAAAAAATTGGTTTTTACCTGCTGGTCTGTTTTGACAGATTTCTGCCATTATTTGCATTTCCTTCTTGTTGGTTCCTATTTGGGTTCTCTTTGGGGGAGTTGAGATTTTCAAGGGAAGTGCTACAGTAGTTTGTGTTTTAACGGAAGTTTTATTAGTGTTGAAACTGAACTCAAAGACTTATTATCTTGAGTACACTAATGTTGCTAATAAAGATTGTGTGAAGTTTTGTATGAAGGAAAAGTTTTAGGTGTATGGAGAATGATGTAGTGAGATGAAGAATGGACTAAAGCTCAAGCTTGGGGATGCCACCCGCGTCATCCCAAGAAATATCCAAGAAGTACAAGCGTCAAAGCTTGGGGATGCCCAAGGCATCCCCTTCTTCATCAATAAAAATCTCAGGTTTCTTCCAAACACTTCATTTTTATTGTTTTGTGCACAATTGTGTTGTTCTTGGAGCGTCTTTGTTTTTATTTTTGGTTTTTCATTTGCTTGGTTTTCTTAGTTTGCTTGAATAAATTGGTTGGAACCCTTCTTTCATACATTAGTTTTCAAATAGTTTGGTTTGGTTTGGAAAAGAGTAGGAAAAGTTCATGCTTAAGTGGTAAAAGGAGCTTGTTTTTGACTGTGGCCTATGCTTTGCAAATCATGCTTGGTATTTTTTTGGCTTTATGCATTGTGATTTTTGCTGTAGCATGACATGTTATAAACAATTGAGATTGCTTAATGTGCATTGAAAGAATCATGCATTGTTTTAGCATATTAAAGCATAGTATTGTGGTATTCTCCTTTGATGCTTTATTTGGGTTGACTTGGCGCATGCTCACACCATGTTATGACTATCCCAAGTCACCATAGCCTTTATTATCCTTTAGTTTTCAACTTGTAATATCACTTTATGCTTTAATTAATGATGTTTTGTCGCTTTCCATGATTATGGCCATTATTGCTCTCTTAGTTGGTTGCTCCCAGTCTTTTGCTAGCCTCCGTAACCAAGTATGAGTTCCACTCATGCATCCAACTCCTAAAACCAAGTTATTCCAAAGAGTCCACCATACCTACCTATCAGCATTTGCTATTCCAAGTATATTCATTTTTATCTACCTTCTGTATTAAACTTGTTATGAGAAAACTAGTGATTAAAGCTCTCACGAACTTGATGGCACACTTTACTTTTCTTGCCCTTAATAAACTTGAACCATTGTGTCGTCTATGTTGTATATGCTTGCACTTATATGTTGGGGATTAGCAGAAGAATGCTGTCATGGGGAACGCTTTCAACATTGCACTTGTACTTTGTACCTAGTTGATATCATGCTCTTTTGTCTATGGATGTCGTCGGTGTGAAATGAAAGGGGAGCTTGTAAGTCCATGGAGTTATGTATGTGTGTTAGAGAAACACCTGGGCCGCCGGTCTAATCCATGCTGTCATGGTGGAAACCTGCAGCGTAACCATAATGAGCTGTCTATGAAGCATTCTTCTTATAAAAAAAGAGGCAGATATTGAGAAAAAGAGAAAAGAGAAAAAAGAGATATGAGAAAAGAGGAAAGAGAGAAAAAAGCACCATTTTCCCATGGTAAATAAGAAGATTGTTGAGATCCTCGTTGTCTGCTTGCCTTGTCATTTTGATATGGGGATTCTTCCGTATCATCGGGCAAGGTACCCGTTAAGCATTCTCTATGATACACATGTACTTACTATGACAAGAGCTTACCGGTAACTAAACTTGAGTAGCATGAGGAGCGGCCCTCGTATTCAAGGGACATGAGATTTCCAACTTATACTTTGTCAAGCATATACTCCATGGTTTGTTCACTTTAACCTTAATCACTTCAAGATGCTTATGATAGGGGCAATGAGAGCTGAAAGCAAAAAAGTACCATAATTTTTGGAAGCTCTTTATGAGACTTGAATCCCTGCTTCCTTCTATGAAGGCCTTTCTTTTACTTTTATGTTGAGTCTCTGATGGCCCAAATTATATCGAGCTCGTTGGGGAACCCCAAGAGGAAGGTATGATGAGCACAACAGCAAGTTTTACCTCAGTTATGAAACAAAGGTTATCAATCAATTAGGAGCAAGGAAACACCTCCAAGGTGTTACTAGCTGGCCTTGGCATGCGCTACCGTGCAAGCGCAAAGAACTGAATCCTGCACAACACAACCACAGAACTTTGCCCCCAACTTACAGTGAGGTTGTCAATCTCACCAGTTTTGCTGAAAACAAAGGATTAAACGTATCGAGTGGAAGAAAGTAAAAGCTTGCAGAAAGTAAACAGAAAACAGTAAACAGTTGTAGAGACGCAAATTTATACAATGCCATCTCATTTGAGAATGAGTGATGCGTAGAGACGCAAAGACATGCAAATACACACGAACCTGAAATTGTCAGATCCAGAGATTATGTTAACCACTAGCAATCGCGTATATGCAACACCAGAAATCCATAAGTATTCAATACGCAAAGTTTTTCAAACTAGATTATTGACTCTAGTGCAAGTGGGAGACTGAAGGGAATATGCCTGAGAGGCAATAATAAAGTGGTTATTATCTTATTCCATGTTTATGATAAATGATTATTTTGCATGCTATAATTGTATTAATTGGAAACGTTAATACATGTGTGTTTAATAAAAAAATACAAAGTTCCTAGTAATGCCTCTCATGGAAACTAGCTCGTTGATTAACAAGATGATCAAGGTTTCCTGATCATGGACATTGGATGTTGTTAATAACAAGGTCACAACATTGGTGGACTGATGTGATGAACATTCATCCGAAGTATAGCATTACGATCAGAGTCATTATGTTTATATTGCTATAACATCATACGAAGTAATCTTAGTCCTTAGACCATGAAATCATGCTAATTGCTAACACCGAAAGAGTATCTTGATAACATCAAACGTCACACCGTAACAGGGTGACTATAAAGGTGGGTTTATTGCTACGAAGGTGTTATGTTGAGGCTCATGGATCAAGAGTGGGATTTTTCAATCCTGATGACGGATAGATATACTCTGGGCCCTCTCGGTGATATCACATTGAAATAGCTTGCAAGCAAGTGATGTGATCACTAGAATGTTATATCACGGGAACGAGAAAATAGTGCATGTCGGTAACGAGATCAAACTAGGTATTTGGATGCCAATGATCGAATCTCGGACATGTAATATATCGTGAGACAAAGGGATTTAGTTACGACGTTAAAGGTTCACACGATCACAAGGGTCATCATTGAATATGTGGGAGTCAGTACGGATCTCCAGGTCCTGCTTCTGATTATTGATCGGAGAGGGGTCTCGATCATGTCTGCATTATTTGTGAACCGTAGGTGACACACTTAAGGGATACCGACACCATTTAGGAGCAAATATGTTTCAGATAAAGACTAAGAAAGGGCTGGAATCATTTTGATGGAAACCGGAATTGTTTTAGGTGAAATTGCCGAAACTGGTTCTGCATGTGATTTTGAAATGTTGCAGGGAGTTTTATGTGAATGTTTGTTAATTAAAGTAATTAACAAAATTCTGAATAAAATAAATAAAAGTGTTTTATTTAATGAGAGCTTGCATTAAATTTGGTGGAAATTTAATGCATGTGAGTGGACATGAGTGGAGGTGTGTGTTTATGTGAGTGGGAGCTCCACCCACATGAATGAGGGAGAGGTGGGGGCACCCACCATGGTCGGCGCCATGCCCCCTTGGGCTGCCCCCTCCCCTATATAAGGAGGACCTCCTCCTCCTCTCCTCTTGCAACACCTCCTCGTGAAGGATCTCTCTCCCCCTCTAGTTATTCCCCATGGTCTCGGATTAGCGAGATACATGTTCCCGGTGGCTTTATCTGGAAAGGAGTTGCTGCTTCCGCTGCTTTGTTGGAGTGAGGGACGGAGGTTGTTGGGGTACCGTACATGTGTGTGATCACGTATGCACCACTGCTTTGCGGTGCTGGACTTGGTGGTGCTGGACTTGCTAGAGCTGGATCTGATGGACGTGCTGGAGCCAGACCTGCTGGACTTCATCACGATCTTGAGGTCGGCAAGTGTACGACTTTATCATCCACGAGTTCCAACTCGTTAACAAAGCTTTGTTTTCTTCGAGGGTAAGTTCTCTATGGATGTATATCCACCCGTTGCTTGCATCTAGTAGATAGATCTTGGCATATAGTTCTCATCATAGGATTTTTTTTGTTTTCTATGCTGCAAACCCAACCGTGGTATCAGAGCCTGATCTATGCGTAGGTGCTTTGCATGGGTAGTACACATATGTTTTTGTGTGGGCGATGATGATCATGTTATTGGTTCTTTCATGTATTTTGGATATTGGTGGCATAGTGGGATGAAGCGACCCGGACCAACCTTACATGTCATCGCACATGAGACCGGTTCCACGACTGACATGCAACTTGTTTTGCATAAGTGGCTGGCGGGTGTCTGTCTCTCCTACTATAGTCAATATCTGATTTACAACGAGTTGCTAATAACTTGGTTATCCTCGTTGTGGATCCATGTTCGTAGGTGAGACCGGTTCTATCTCCGAAATCCCTAAGCCACATAAAACTTGCAATGGATAAATTTGAGGCGTCTAGTTTAGATAGTTGCTGGGCTAGTGTCATGATATGGTAATGTTGTAAGTAGATGTATGATAGATACTCTTACAACACAATTAACATGTAAGTTCCATAGACCTTGGCCTTACAGACAAAGGAATGATAGAGATCATACCACGATGCACATGATGGTGATCAAATGCATGGACCATATCATTCCACTTTACACATATGATGTTTGCATCTTATATTGCTAGTTTGGCATTTTATTAGCATTATAAGATGATCCCTCATTTAAATATCAAGATAAAATGTGTTCTTCCTTAATTATGCACCATTCTATGGATCGTGTTTCGAGACATCACGTGATGACCAGGTGTACTCGACTCTACGCTTTCATACAACGGGTGTAAGACAGTTTTACACACGCGAGTACTAAGGTTCTTACTTGGCGAGCCTAGCATGTACAAACATGGACTCGGAACACGGACCAAAAGGTTAAGCATGAGTCATATAGTTGATGTGATGCCCATATTGATGCTCGCCTTCGAAGCTACACCGACTCACGTGATGATCGAACTTGGTGTAGTGGATTTGGTTCATGTAATCACCAAAAAGGCACGAGGGATGTCGTTTTTGAGTGGGAGTTCATTTCTAATTTGGATTAGTCGAACTCAATTTGTCATAAACTAAATCGAAGTGAATTTTCATAATTTGTTGTAGTCATTGGCATTTGTTCACTACCTTACGCTTAGTTTTAATTGAGATAATAGAACTATAGAATTCTGGATATTTACTTTACGAACTGGTATCATAATATTTTGAATGTCAATTTGAAGTTTAGAAGTCCTATTGCAAACTTTCAGCAAACTCTATTTACTCCATGAAGTTTAAGAAGTAGTATTCCAATGTTAGTATCTAAAGCATCATGTTTGCCTCCATGATTATTGATATTCAAAAGTTGTTTTAATATCAAGATTATCTAGGAGCTGAAAAATTGTTTCAGAAACCATCATGTGTGGAAAATATTGTGATATTTGAAACAATGTTTTTGGTTGCATTATGATAGAGTATAATTTAGCAACATGTTCTCATATAGTATGAGAATTTGTGAAGGATGGAGATGCCAGGCATCCGGATCTCCCAAAAAGGTTTTGGGAACTAACATTATACTCATGATTCTTCCTTATAGGCTATAGTAGCTTGATCATGAAAGTTGTCATGATAAGGATGAATAGAATATGTAAGTAAAATATTTACTACACTAATAGATTACTAAAGAATGGATTTTTGAAAGAACACCAAACATTTGATGATGGTGATCCACTTCAAAGTGCAAGTCCAAAGGTATTAGTATTTGACTATATACACTTTGTACTATGTGTCATGTGAATGATAGCACTATTGATGTTGATAGATTCTTTTAAAAGAAAAGGAATTGTTGAAATAGAATCTATAAAATATTTGGTAGAAAAGAAAAGGTTGGAGATGTCCAACTTAGGTATATAGAAGATATACATGTTATGACTGTATTCCTTGCTTGTTAAACAATGTGGCTCTGAGGTATTGGATATCGAATTGGTTGGTGTGAAGTGTCATACAGAACAACACAATTCATGAACTGCAATAGCCTAAGTAACTGGCAAGAGAATAAGTGATGATGTTCATCAAAAACAAATAAAGTGTTATTGTGTTTTCATTGTCGTCAAACCTAGCCTTCAAGATTTTGTTTTAATAATTGTTATTTTGTTCCGGTATTACGAGAACAATTGTTGTTCAAATAATTACCGTATTCCATAAAGGATGGATGAACTTTTACAAGTCTAGTTGGAGAAATCACATCCATAAACATTATTGCTAAAATGTCGTAAGACAAATGATTGGAAGATCACTTATGAAGCGACATCGCTGTTTTGAATTATATTGGAAAGTAAACATGAAGAAACTCCATGTTGATGGTTTTTTGGAGTCTTTTGATTTTGATCAATTGACGCTTGTGAAACTTCCCTCGAGATAATTGAAACTCCGTTCATAGGCAAAAGAGCAACGAATGACTAGCTTATTGGAAATTGTGCATGCTGATGTGCATAGTCCATTATGTGTAGCCATATGCGATGGATCTTTTTTGCTTCATATGCTTTCTCCAAAAATTTGAGTGAATATATCTGTATATTTACTTAATAAGGAAGAAGTATGAAACGTTTGAAAATTGTTCAAATACTTTCAAGATGAAGTGAAAAATCATTGTAACAAGAAAATAAAAGAGTTTATGATTTGATCATAAAGGAAGATATTTGAGTTACAGGTTTAGCTAAACACCTAAAATTTCAGAAATTGTTCCATGAATTTGCATTTCTCGATAAACCACAGGAGTATGGTATGTTCGAGAGATCAAATCAAACCTTGTTTGACATGGTAAGATCAAAGGTGTCATTTATATAACTGCCATTATGTTTTAAGGATTAAAGCTTTAGAGACTACCGCTTTTATAGAAAAGAGCACCATCGTGATCCATTGAAATGACACCATATGAGTTATGGTTTGGGATAAAACCCGAATTGTCTTTTCTTAAATTTTGGTATGCTATGCATAAGTAAAATTTTTACAACCAAAGTCGGATAAGCACGTCTTTGTAGGTTATCCCAAAAAAAATTGTTGGGAATTCCTCCATAACACCGAGGACAAAAGAGTTTGTCGCTTGGAACGTCAAGTTTCTTGAGAAGGAATTTTTTCTGAAAATTTAAGTGGGAGGACAATAGAACTTTGATAAGGTTGTTGAACCTTAGCTATATGTGCTAAGTAGCGCAGCGCCGGAAAGTTTCCCGGTGGAGGCCACAATGCTCATGGCTCCCGTGATTACAAAGGGTGTGATCTTGGAGATTAGAGTTCCTATTGAACCATGTGGGTCGGTAAGAATCAAATAGTAAGATTTGAAACAGAAGTCGTTATTGTTTTGACAATGATGAACCGACTGCATGCAAAGAAGCGATGATGGGCCCTGACTCCATAAAATGACTAGAAGTCATAGAATCCGTGATAGTATCCATACACGAGAAATCAAGTTTCTGAACTTGGAAGACCCTCCGGAAAGGCGTGAAGCCTATCGGTCGTGTTTGGATCTATAAAGAAATAGACATGGATGTTTAACATCTATGAAATAGTCGACATGTCGGAAAGAAGTTTACGACAATGTTCAAGGAGTTGACTATGACAAGATTTGATCTTTCATAGCGATATTTCGTATTGACGGATTAATGTAGCAACCACTACATATAATTTGGTATATGGTAGTTGCATAAACAAAATAAGGTTCTTCTAATAGAATGGTTACCTAGGACGTGTACATGACACGGTCCGAAGGGTTTTGTTAACTCAAAGGGTGCTAAAAGGGCATGCTCACTTCAATAGTTGAAGTGAGCATAGTGGAGTTGGAATCTTCACCATGATGAAAATGTTAAAGGAGTTTAATTTCATCGGAGATGATGAAGATGCTTGCATTTGCAAGAAATTAAGTGGGAGCACTGAGACAAAATTCCAATACATTTTGCAGAGTACATATTGTTGCTTGGAAAATGATGTATCTTTTATTAACATAAGTTAAGAATTTCATTAAAATAGGATTTCGATGAAAGACTTGGGAAAAACCGTAATATTTGGCATCAATGTCTATATGGATAGATTGAGGCGCTAATATGGTTATGCCAGACATACATATATGAGATATTGAAAGGGTTCAATATGGAAACAACAAGAAAGGTTCTTGCTGCATGGAAAGGATTGTATCAAGATTCAAGTGTTTCAACACATGGTGAGTAAAATCACATGAATATTTTGATCGGTTATACCGTGATATGTATACATCCAGATATGTCCTATGCTCTAAATGTTATGAGCACATACCAGAATGATTCATAAGATGCTCATTGGACGATAGTAAAAATATTCTTATGAGCTTTGGAAGAACTAAGAATATATCATGTATAGGTGACAAATAGTTAAAGGTAGTTCATTGTAAAGTGTTACATTGATACTAGTTTTGTCACAAGATACAAATTAAATTTATCTCAATTTAGACTATGGGTGGCACAATGTAATGGAAAGGATGTTCCATGATGGATTTGGATGAGTTCCAAAGTTGAGACATTGTGACGGATACTACAACAAAAGGCTAAGTATATGACTGCTATAGTAGCAGCAAAGGAGGGCATTTGTGTTAAGTAGTTTGTTATCAAACTAGGTGTGGTTCAAAGTGGGCTAATACTATGAAGATATATTGTATGACAATAATATCAACATATTTTAACCCGAACAAACTAAAGGTATCACCAAAGGACCAAATTTATACAATGCCATCTCATTTGAGAACGAGTGATGCGTAGAGATGCAAAGACATGCAAATACACACGGACCTGAAATTGTCAGATCCGGAGATTATGTTAACCACTAGCAATCGCGTATATGCAACACCAGAAAGCCATTAGTATTCAATACGCAAAGTTTTTCAAACTAGATTATTGACTCAAGTGCAAGTGGGAGACTGAAGGGAATATGCCCGAGAGGCAATAATAAAGTGGTTATTATCTTATTCCATGTTTATGATAAATGTGCATTTTGCATGCTATAATTTTATTAATTGGAAACGTTAATACATGTGTGTTTAATAAACAAAATACAAAGTTCCTAGTAATGCCTCTCATACAAACTAGCTCGTTGATTAACAAGATAAGGTTTCCTGATCATGGACATTGGATGTTGTTAATAATGAGGTCACAACATTGGTGGAATGATGTGATGAACATTCATCCGAAGTATAACATTATGACCAGAGTCATTATGTTTATATTTCTATAACATCATACGAAGTAATCTTAGTCCTTAGACCATGAGATCATGTTAATTGCTAACACCGGAAGAGTATCTTGATAACATCAAACGTCACACCGTAACAGGGTGACTATAAAGGTGGGTTCAGTGCTACGAAGATGTTATGTTGAGGCTCATGGATCAAGAGTGGGATTTGTCCGTCCCGATGACGGATATATATACTCTGGGCCCTCTTGGTGATATCACATTGAAATAGCTTGCAAGCAAGTGATGTGATCACTAGAATGTTATATCACGGGAACGAGAAAAGAGTGCATGTTGGTAACAAGATCAAACTAGGTATTTGGATACCAATGATCGAATCTTGGACATGTAATATATCACGAGACCAAGGGATTTAGTTACGACGTTAAAGGTTCACACAATCACAAGGGTCATCGTTGAGTATGTGGGAGTCAGTACGGATCTCCAGGTCCCGCTGCTGATTATTGATCGGAGAGGGGTCGCAATCATGTCTGCATTATTCGCGAACCGTAGGGTGACACACTTAAGGGATACCAACACCATTTAGGAGCAAATATGTTTCAGATAAAGATTAAGAAAGCACTGGAATCATTTCGATGGAAACCTGAATTGTTTTGGGTGAAATTACTGAAACTAGTTCTGCATGTGATATTGAAATGTTGCAGGGAGTTTTATGTGAATGTTTGTTAATTAAAGTAATTAACAAAATTCTGAATAAAATAAATAAAAGTGTTTTATTTAATGAGAGCTTGCATTAAATTTGGTGGAAACTTAATGCATGTGAGTGGACATGAGTGGAGGTGTGTGTTTATGTGAGTGGGAGCTCCACCCACATGAATGAGGGAGAGGTGGGGGCACCCACCATGGCTGGCGCCATGCCCCCTTGGGCTGCCCCCTCCCCTATATAGGGAGCACAACCTCCTCCTCTCCTCTTGCAACACCTCCTCGTGAAGGACCTCTCTCCCCCTCTAGTTATTCCCATGGTCTCGGATTAGTGAGATACATGTTCCCGGTGGCTTTATCTGGAAAGGAGTTGCTGCTTCTGCTGCTTTGCTGGAGCGAGGGATGAAGGCTATCGGGGTATCAAACGTGTGTGTGATCACGGATGCACCGCTGGTTTGTGGTGCTGGACTTGGTGGAGCTGGATCTGATGGACGTGCTGGAGCCGGACCTGCTGGACTTCATCACGATCTTGAGATCGGCAAGTGTACGACTACATCATCCACGAGTTCCAACTTGTTAACAAAGCTTTGTTGTCTTCGAGGGTAAGTTCTCTATGGATGTATATCCACCCGTTGCTTGTATCTAGTAGATAGATCTTGGCGTATAGTTCTCATCGTAGGAATTTTTTTGTTTTCTATGCTGCGAACCCAACATAATCCACCTTCAGGTTATCATCTGAACCCCTTCAGTATTAAGTTGCAAGCAACAGATAATTGCATTACGCATTGCGTGTAAAGTAAACAATACGATTGTTCTATAAACAAAGGACTGATGTTTTCTCCCTAGTAGCAACAACACATCTAGTACCTTAGAGATTTCTGTCACTTCCCCAGATTACTAGATGCATGAACCCACTATCGAGCATAAATACTAACTCTTGGAGTTGCTAGCATCTACTTGGCCAAGATAGCTACTAACAACGGAAAGCATGCAAGTGAAGGGAATATGCCCGAGAGGCAATAATAAAGTGGTTTTTATCTTATTGCATGTTTATGATAAATGTTTATTTTGCATGCTATAATTGTATTGATTGGAAACATCAATACATGTGTGTTTAATGAACAAAAAGGGTTCCTAGTTATGCCTCACTTATAGACTAGCTTGTTGATTAACAAGATGATCAAGGTTTCCTGATCATGGACATTGGATGTTGTTAATAACAAGGTCACAACATTAGTTGAATGATGTGATGAACATTCATCCGAAGTATAGCATTACGATCAAGTCATTAGGTTTATATTGCTATAAAATCATACGAAGTAATCTTTATCCTTAGACCATGAGATCATGTTAATTGCTAACACCGGAAGAGTATCTTGATAACATCAAACGTCACACCATATCAGGGTGACTATAAAGATGGGTTCAGTGCTATGAAGGTGTTATGTTGAGGCTCATGGATCAAGAGTGGAATTTGTCAATCCCGATGATGGATAGATATACTATGGGCCCTCTCGGTGATATCACATTAAGATAGCTTGCAAGCAAGTGATGTGATCACTAGAATGTTATATCACGAGAATGAGAAAAGAGTGCATGTCGGCAACGAGATCAAACTAGGTATGGAGATACCGATGATCGAATCTCGGACATGTAATATATCGCGAGACAAAGGGATTTAGTTACAAGCATTAAAGGTTCTCACGATCATAGAAGTCATCGTTGAATATGCAGGAGTCAGTATGGATCTCCAGGTCCCGCTTCTGATTATTGATCTGAGAGGAGTCTCAATCATGTCTGCATTATTCGCGAACCTTAGGGTGACACACTTAAGAGTTACCGGACACCATTTTGGAGCACATATGTCTCACACAAAAGAATTGCAAAGCGCATGAATTGTTTCGATAGAAACCGGAAATTGTTTCGGGTGAAATTGCAGAAAGTGGTTCTACATGTGATATTGAAATATTGCAAGGGGTTATATGTGAATGTTTGTTAATTAAAGTAATTAACAAAATTCTGAATAAATTTAATAAAAGAGTTTTATTAAATGAGAGAGCACTAAACTTGGAGAATTTTAATGCATTTAAAGTAGGGACTTTAAAGGGGAATGTGAAGAGGCATTTTAATGTGGAGGGGTTAGCACCACATGAATGGGGGAGGTGAGGAGTCACCCCCCATGCACCGGCCATGAAGGAGGGGCACGCCCCTCCTCCTATAAAAGGCCACCCTCTTCCTCCTTCTTCCTCACACCTCCTTGTGAAGGATCTTTCTCCCCCTCTAGAATTATTCCCCCATGGTGTCGGATTAGCGAGATACATGTTCCCGGTGGCATTTCGTCTGGAAGGAGTTGCTGCTTCCGCTGGATCGCTGGTGCGAGGAGGTGGAGGTTTTCCGGTGTCTTGATCGTGTGTGCGAGTATGGATGCGCTGCTGAGTTGCAGCGCTCGGACTTCCTCATGATCTTGAGATCAGAAAGCGTACGACAACATCAACCACGAGTTCCTACTCGTTAACAAAACTCGTTTTCTTCGAGGGTAAGTTCTTGTTGGATGTATGTCCACCCGTTGCTTTGTACCTAGTAGATAGATCTTGGCATGTAGTTCTCATCGTAGGAAATTTTTTGTTTTCTATGCTGCGGACCCAACAAAGGGTATCGAGCCTGATCTATGCGTAGGTGCTTTGCACGGGTAGTACACATATGTTTATATGTGGGCGATGATGATCATGTTATTGCATCTTCTATGTATTTTGGATATTGGTGGCATAGTGGGATGAAGCGGCCCGGACCAACCTTACATGTCATCGTACATGAGACCGGTTCCATGACTGACATGCAACTTGTTTTGCATAAGTGGCTAGCGGGTGTCTGTCTCTCCTACTATAGTCAATATCTGATTTACAACGAGTTGCTAATAACTTGGTTATCGTCGTTGTGGTTCATGTTTGTAGGTAAGAACGGTTCTATCTCCGAAAGCCCTAAGCCACGTAAAACTTGCAATTGATAAATTAGAGGCGTCTAGTTTAGATCGTTGCTGGGCTAGTGTCTTGATATGGTATTGTTGTAAGTAGATGTATGATAGATACTCTTACAACACACTCAACGTGTAAGTTCCATAGACCTTGGCCTTACACACAAAGGAATGATAGAGATCATACCACGATGCAAATGATAGAGATCAAATGCATGGACCATATCATCTCACTTTACACATTAGATGTTAGCATCTTATACTGCTACTTTGGCGCTTTTGGTAGCATTGTAAGATGATCCCTTATTTAGATATCAAGATAAAATGTGTTCTTCCTTGAGTATGCACCGTTCTATGGATCGTGTTTCGAGACATCACGTGATGATCAGGTGTACTCGACTCTACGCTTTCATACAACGGGTGTAAGACAGTTTTACACACAAGAGTACTAAGGTTCTTACTTGGCGAGCCTAGCATGTACAGACATGGCCTCGGAACACGGACCGAAAGGTTAAGCATGAGTCATATAGTTGATATGATGGCCATATTAATGCTCGCCTTTGAAGCTACACCGACTCACGTGATGATCGGACTTGGTGTAGTGGATTTGGTTCATGTAATCACCAAAAAGCCACGAGGGATGTTGTTTTTGAGTGGGAGTTCATTTCTAATTTGGATTAGTCGAACTAAATTTGTCATAAACTAAATCGAAGTGAATTTGCATAATTTTTTGTAGTCATTGGCGTCTGTTCACTACCTTATGCTTGGTTTAATTGAGATAATAGAACTATAGAATTCTGGATATTTACTTTACAAACTGGTATCGTATTGTTTTGAATGTCAATTTAAAGTTTATAAGTCCTATTGCAAACTTTCAGCAAACTCTATTTACTCCATAAAGTTTAATAAGTAGTATTAAATCAAGAGTAAGAATTCCAATGTTAGTATCTAAAGTATCATGTTTGCCTCCATGATTATTGATATTCAAAAGTTGTTTTAATATCAAGATTATATAGGAGCTGGAAATTGTTTCAGAAACCATAATGTGTGAAAGATATTGTGATATCTGAAACAATGTTTTTGGTTGCATTATGATAGAGTATAATTTAGCAAAATACATGTTCTCATATTGTATGAGAATTTGTGAAGGATGGAGATGCTAGGCATCCGAATCTCCAAAAAGGTTTTTGGGAACTAAAATTATACTCGTTATTCTTCCTTATAGGCTATGGTAGCTTGATCATGAAAGTTGTCATGGTAAGGATGAATAGATGATGTAAGTAAAATGTTTAGTACACTAATAGATTACTAAAGAATGGATTTTTTTAAAAGAATATCAAACATTTGATGATGGTGATCCACTTCAAAGTACAAGTCCTAAGGTATTAGTATTTGACTATATACGTTTTGTACTACGTGTCATGTGAATGACACCACTATTGATGTTGATAGATTCTTTTAAAAGGAAAAGGAATTGCTAAAAGAGAATCTATAAAATATTTGGCATAAAATAAAAAGTTGGAGATGTCCAACTTAGGTATATAGAAGATATACATGTTATGGCTGTATTCCTTGCTTGTTAAACAATGTGGTTCTGAGGTATTGGATACCGGTATTGGATACCGAATTGGTTGGTATGAAGTGTCATACAGGACAACGCAATTCATGAACTACAATGACCTAAGTAACTAGCAAGAGAATAAGTGATGATGTTCATCTAAAACAAATAAAGTGTTATTGTGTTTTTCGTTGTCGTCAAACCTAGCCTTCAAGATTTGTTTTAATAATTGTTATTTTCTTCCGGTATTACGAGAACAATGGTTGTTCAAATAATTACCGTATTCCATAAAGGATGGATGAATTTTTACAAGTCTAGTGGGAGAAATCACATCCATAAACACTATTGCTAAAATGTCGCAAGACAAATGATTAAAATATCACTTATGAAGTGACATCGCTGCTTTAAATTATATTGGAAAGAAAACATGAAGAAACTCCATGTTAATGGAATTTTTGGAGTCTTTGATTTTGATCAATTGACGCTTGTGAGACTTTTCTCGAGATAATTGAAACTCCGTTCATAGGCCAAAGAGGAACGGATGACTAGCTTATTGGAAATTGTGCATGCTGATGTGCATAGTCCATTATGTGTAGCCATATGCGATGGATCTTTTTGTTTCATAAGCTTTCTCCAAAAATTTGAGTGAATATATCTGTATATTTACTTAATAAGGAAGAAGTATGAAACATTTGAAAATTGTTCAAAGACTTTCAAGATGAAGTGGAAAATCATTGTAACAAGAAAATAAAGAGTTTATGATTCGATCATAAAGGAAGATATTTGAGTTACAGGTTGATACATTGCAAATGTATCTATAATTTTTGATGCTCCATGCTTAGTTTTATCCACTTTCTTGTGTTTTGTCCACACTTTGGAGTACTTTTCATATGATTTCTTGGACTAACCTATTAACAAGAGCCACAGTGCCAGCTGCCTGTTTTCTGCTGTTTTTGGTTCCAGGAAAGTCAGAAAATGAATATTCTCGGAATTGGACGGGACAAAAGCCAAAGTGCCTATTTTTCCAGAAGACTCCAGGAGCCAGAATACGAGATGGAGGATGGCCAGGGGCTGGCCACACCCCCCCAGGCGCGGGCTGGGCCTGGCCGCGCCAGGGCATGGTGTGGTGGCTGATGGCTCAATGCACGGCGCCCAGAAAAGTGTCGATGGCTCGTGGTTGATGTAGAGCTCGTTGGGAACCCCAAGAGGAAGGTATGATGAGCACAGTAGCAAGTTTCCCTCAGTTATGAAACCAAGGTTTAATCGAACCAGTAGGAGCAAGGAAACACCCCAAAGGTGTTACTAGCTGAGATTTGGCAGGGCGCACTACCGATGCTAGTAGCAACGAGGAGACCTGCACAACATAACCACAGAACTTTGTCCCCAACTTGCGATGAGGTTGTGAATCTCACCGTGTTTTGTGTTAAACAAAGGATTAAACATATCGAATGGAAAGAAGTAAAAGTTTGTAGAAAGTAAACACAAAGCAGTAAAAGATTATAGATTGTATGAAAAAGACAAGGACCGAGATCCATAGTTCACTAGAGGTGGATCTCCTTAGATATATAACATGCTGGGTAAACAAATTACAGCGGGGCAATTGACAAACACCAAGAAAGCAATACATGCATATACTAATCATCTTGACTCCTTTGAGACTTGATTGGGCATTACAACATAATACATAGACCACCATCCAACTGCATCTATGACTAATAATACACCTTCAGGTTATCATATGAACCCCCTCCAGTATTAAGTTGCAAGCAACAAATTATTGCTTTACGAACTGCATGTAAAGTAAACAATACGATTGTTCTATGAACAAATGATCGTTGTTTTCTCCCTAGTAGCAACAACACATCTAGTACCTTAGAGATTTCTGTCACTTCCCCAGATTACCAGAGGCATGAACCCACTATCGAGCATAAATACTAACTCTTAGAGTTGCTAGCATCTACTTGGCCAAGATAGCTACTAACAACGAAAAGCATGCAAGATCTCAAATAACAAAGACATGATAGAATCAATAATCAATCTGAAATAGCATCTCAATACCCATCGGATCCCGGCAAACACAACATGTATGAATTACAAATAGATGATCTTGATCATGAACGGAGCTCACAAGATCTAAACATGAAAGCACAAAGGAGGAGAAACCAGCCATCTAGCTACTACATGGATCCGTAGTCCAAGGATGAACTACTCACGCATCACACCAGAGGCTTGCATGGTGATGAATAAGGCCTCCAGGGTGAATTCCCCTCCGTGGTGCCGAAGAGCTTCAGATCCCTCCCGATCTAGGGATGGAGATGACGTGGCTCTGCACTCTTTCGTGGATTTTGATCAGGTACCTAGGGTTTTCGTCCCGAGGGCAACTTATAGGCGAAGGAGAGGCCGAGGGTCTGGGGAGCCACACCACCTGGCGCGGCAGGCCTGGCCGCTGCCAGTGGTGTGGTGGCTCCCTCGCCCTTCTCCGCCTCGTATTCGCACTTGATCCTTCCGGAAAAATAGGCACTTTGGATTTTGTCCGTCAATTCAGAGAATATTCATTTTCCGACTTTCCGAACCAAAAACAGCAGAAAACAGGTACGGGCAATGTGGCTCTTGTTAATAGGTTAGTGCAAGAAATCATATGAAAAGTACTCCAAAGTTGGAACAAAACACAAGAAAGTGGATAAAACCAAGCATGGAACATCAAATATTATAGATACATTTGCAATGTATCACTGGCCCCAGGTACCCCCTCGGTCTCCCTCTTCGCCTATAAGAAGCCTTCTGACCTAAAAACTTCGGGGGGTTCGACGTTTTTCCACAAAAGTTCAGCTTGCGCCACCGAAGGGGAGATTCAGGGGACAGAAAGTCTCTATTCCGGCACCCTGCCGGGACGGGGAAGTGCCCCCGGAGCCATGTCCATCGATCTCCACCATCATCTCCATCGACCATCCATGTTTCTCCCATCTATGAGTGAGTAATCCCCCGCTGTAGGCTATGGGGATGGTAGGGATTAGATGAGATCGTTCATGTAATGGCATCAGATTGTTAGGGCATGGTGCCTAGTATCTTTTATTAGTGCTTTATGACTTTGTTGCGACTTGTTGTGCTTAATGCTTGTCACTAGGGCCCGAGCGCCATGATCTCAGATCTGAACATGTTATTGATTCATTATGATAGTATTGTTCTTGGTCTTATCTGCAAGTTGTATACACACGTTGTTGTCCCGAACCTATGGCCCCGAAGTGACAGAAATCGGGATAACCGAAAGGGAAAGGCTTTGATGTGAGGATCACATGTGTTCATGGAGTGTTAATGCTTTGCTCCGGTGCTCTATTAAATGGAGCACCTTAATTGCCAGTAGTTCCCTAGAGGCCCCGCTGCAAACAGGCTGGCAGGACAAAAGATGTTGTGCAAGTTCTCATTGCGAACACGTATGACTATATATGGAACACATGCCTAGGATTGTCTAGTACTTGGGTGCTTTATCTTATTTATTTGCAATTGCCCTATGATCTGTTTGCTATGTGAATTGTCTTGTCCATGCAACGCCCGTCCATCCATCCCTATGCCTACCGCACTCGAATCCCACTTTTACTGCTTTTGTTACTACTGTCTTTGCTTTACTACTGCTGTTGCTTTACTATTCCTACTACAAAACTGTTGCTACTGATAAACTGCTGTGAGCAAGATTGTTTCCAGGTGCAGCTGAATTGACAACTCAGTTGTTAAGGCTTATAAATATTCTTTGGCTCCCCTTGTGTCGAATCAATAAATTGGGTTTCACTTCCCTTGAAAATACTCTGATACACCCCCTATACTTGTGGGTCATCAAGACTATTTTCTGGCGCCGTTGCCGGGGAGCATAGCTTTATTTATCAAGTTCACTTGGATTCATTATTGTTCAAGCTAAGTTTATTTTCTCCTTGTTTGCTTGTTTCTTTATCAAAAATACAAAAAATTGGTTCCTACTCTAGTTGTCATTTTCGTTGGTTTGTTATTGTCTTGCTTTATCATGCTTGTTGTCAATGGTTGGTTTCTTTGAAACTGAATCTTATTGGCAAGGTGGGTTCACAGAAGATCAAAAAGACTATTTTGAGGAACACCGCTTGTCACAAAAAGGGAAACACTTATGGGAACAAATTGATAAATTGTATACCATTGCTAGAAACATGTGCTCTACTTATAATGTTACTTATTGCTTTGATAAATCTTGTTGCTACAGGAGGTACAAACACCTCCCTTTTCAATGTGAGTATAATGATAATGTTACCATATCTTCTTATGTTAAGGGAAATTATGACTTTTATGATGTGGAACAAATTGAGGAATTTATTTCTTGGAAGGATGCATTTGAACTTGCTAGTTTGCTTGAAAATATTGATGATTCACCTTATACGTATGACATTTATGGTATACTTAAATTTAGCTTTGAGAATTACAAGGAAGAAAACGGCTATATTCTTGAATATACTAATAGATGCTTTCCACAAATGGAAGAGACTAATGCCTTGCAGGATCCTATGGAAGAAGAAATTGATGAACCTGAAATCTCATTAGATGAAAAAAAGGAGGAGAGTGATGAACAAAACGAGGAAGAATGGATTAGCTACCCATGCCTACCTTCTAATGAGAGTAACTCTTTATCCCTTACATTATTTGATTATCCCCCATTCTTACTAAAGAAGGATGAATGTTATGTTCCTGAGGATTCTTTTGAAGATGTTTATGATAAAGCTCTAGTGCTTGTAGATCATGAAGAGCATGCTTTTTGTGATAGTTATATTGTTGAGTTTATTCATGAGGCTACTGAAAATTATTATGAGAGAGGAAAATATGGTTGTAGAAGTTTTCATGGTATTGAAACACCTCTCTATGTGCTGAAAGTTTTGAAGTTACTCTTGTTGCCTGTCACTTTGTTCTTTGTGAATTTATTTGCATACAAGATTCCTATGCATAGGAAGTGGGTTAGACTTAAATGTGTTTTGGATTTTCTTCTTGATGCTCTCTTTTACTTCACTTCATATTTCTTATGAGAGCATCCTCTCAAACTTTTATGCCTGAAGATGATAATATGTCTATTATTCTTGGGATACCTTTTCTTAATACTGCAGGAGCTGTTATTAATTGTAATCAAGGGAGGGTGACCTTCAATGTTAATGAAAAGGAACATACTCTCTATTTCCCCCAAAAGATTGATAGGACTTATGGTTTAAATTCAAGTGAACATGTTGAGGGCATTCAAGTTGGAGAAATATATTGTCCCATACCAAGAGAAAAATTTGAAACTATTATGATTGGGACCATTGCTATCAAGGTTGAGGTAACATAATCATAAGTGGAATACAAAGTTTTGTCTCATATGAAATTGTTTTGGTAACAAGACCTGATCAACCTTGTTAACAAAAGGATTTCATTGAACAAAACAATGTTTTCACCATGATTATCTCCGCTTAGTTCTATTCTATCCATTTCAGTTTTTGTGTATGCCTAACTTAAAGGCTTTAAAGAAAAGTACTTATTGGGAGATAACCCAAAAGTTTTAGATGAGTCTTGGAAGTTATTACTTCAGTAATAACAACTCCTTGTACTTTTTATTTGCTTTTTGTGCCAAGAGTAACCTCTAATGAGAGAGAAGTAGTGATTAGGAAAGTTGCTGTCCCGAAACAGATTTTTGTGCTTCACCGTAAAAATACGTGAGAGAGCTCTGTATGTGGGACTGAGCTGTAAATGTTTGTGCTTCTTCCCCAGGTTGTTATCTAACTTTTGTTAGTTCAACACTTTTTTATTTGAGCAACAGAAGGTCTTCGAAAAAATTCCTCTTTACCTGCTGGTCTGTTTTGACAGATTTCTGCCATTTTCTGCATTTGCTTCTTGTTGGTTCCTTTTGAGTTCTTCTGGGGAATTGAGATTTTTGAGGGAAGTGCTACAGTAGCTAGTGTTCTAATGTAAGGTCATTTGGTGTTATAACTGAACCTTAAGACCTATTATCTTGAGTGCACTAATGTTACTAATAAAGATTGTGTGAAGTTTTGTATGAAGGAGAAATTTCAGGTGTATAGAAGGAACGAGTAATGAGATGAAGGATGGACTAAAGCTCAAGCTTGGGGATGCCACGCGTGTCACCCCAAGAAATATCCAAGAAGTACAAGCGTCAAAGCTTGGGGATGCCCAAGGCATCCCCTTCTTCGTCAATAAAAATCTCAGGTTTCTTCCAAACGCTTCATTTTTATTGTTTCTTGCACAATTGTGTTGTTCTTGGAGCGTCTTCTTTTTCGTTTTTCGTTTTGGTTTTCATTTGCTTGGTTTTCTTAGTTTGCTGAATAAATTGGTTGGACCCCCTCTTTCATACATTGGTTTTCAAATAGTTTGGTATGGATTGGAAAAGAGTAGGAAAGCTCATGCTTAAGTGGTAAAGAGAGCTTGTTTTTGATTGTGGCTTATGCTCTGTCATGCCATGCTTGATATTGTTTTGGCTTTATGCTTAGTATTCTTTGCTGTAGCATGACTTATTATAAACAATTGAGATTGCTTAATGTGCTTTGGATGAATCATGCGTTGTTTTAGCATATTAAAGCATAGTATAGTGGTATTCTCCTTTGATGCTTTATTTGGGTTGACTTGGCACATGATCACACCATGTTATGACTATCTCAAGTCACCATAAGCCTTTATGATCCTTTAGGTTTCAACTTGTAGTATCACTTTATGCTTTGATCAATGATGTTTTGTCGCTCTGCATGATTATGGCATTATTGCTCTCTCGTTTGTCGCTCCCTTACTATTGCTAGCCTTCACTTACACTGAGTATGTTTTACTCAAGTTTCCAACTCCCTAAACCAAATATTGCCAAAGTGTCCACCATACCTAACCATTAGCATCATTTGCTACTTCCGTGCATATTCAATATGCCTTGTTTTCTTCCGAATAAAATGTTTGCTTGTTATGAGAAAGTTAGTTAGTAAAGCTCTCACGAACTTGATGGCACACTTTATTTCCTGCACTTAATAAACCTGAACCATTGTGAACTCTCCATGAAAGTTATATGCTTGCTAATTATAGGTCAGGATTAGCAGAACTGCGTCTGTCACGGGAACGCTTTCAACACTTGTAAATATATACCCAGTTGATACCTTGCTCTTTTGTTTGCGGATGTCGTCGGTGTGAAATAAAAGGGGAGCTTGTAAGTCCATGGAGTTATGTATGTGTGTTAGAGAAACGCCTGGGCTGCTGGTCTAATCCATGCTGACATGGTGGAAACCTGCAGCGTAACCATAATGATATCTATGACGCATTCTTCTTATAAAAAAAGAGAGATTGCTATTGAGAAAAATAAAAAAAGAGACTTATGAAAAGAGGAAAGAGAGAAAAAGCACCATTTTCCCATGGTAAATAAGAAGATTGCTGAGATACTCATTGTCTGCTTGCCTTGTCATTTTGATATGGGGATTCTTCCGTATCATCGGGCAAGGGGTACCCCGTTGGCGGTTCTCTATGATACGCACATACTTACGATGACAAGAACTTACTGGTAACTAAAGTTGAGTAGCATGAGGAGCGACCCTCGTACTTAAGGGACATGGGATTTTCAGTTTATAGTCTGTCAAGCATATAACTCAGATTGGACCTCACTTTCACCTTAACCACATTAAAGATGCTTATGATAGGGGCAATGAGAGCTCAAAGCTAATGAGTACCATACTTTCAGCATTTGGAAGCCTTTCAAGCTTTTCAAAACCTGTTCATTTCCTTGTTGAGTCTCCACACATTCTTTGAGCACTTTCTTGAGAGCATAGTGGCCATTCTTAGTTCTATGTGCATTGTCCCAAGACTTGTTGATTGATGCATACCTTGATATTGCTTGTTTTAAACTATTTGTATCTAGTCACTCTTGTAAACTTTGAAGGTGTCCTATGCATTTATGTTTGCTACTCTATGAGGGACAAGCTGAATGCCACTATGCTATGTTTTCTTTATGTGAAACAAACAAACGTCTTGCAAAGCATTGTTATTCATGATCTTTTGTTTGTGCCTTTTCATATTGCATCATAGTTTCTTTATCTTATTGCTAGAACTTTGTATTTCATGTTATGATTGAAGTACTATGATCCCAGCTTTGAATGTTTACAAATACTTTGATCAAGTTTATGATGGTGCATGTCACCTCAAAAATTATTCTTTCTTTTTATCACTTACCTACTCGAGGACGAGCAGGAGTTAAGCTTGGGGATGTTGATACATTGCAAATGTAGCTATAATTTTTGATGCTCCATGCTTGGTTTTATCCACTTTCTTGTGTTTTGTCCACACTTTGGAGTACTTTTCATATGATTTCTTGGACTAACCTATTAACAAGAGCCATTGTGCCAGCTGCCTGTTTTCTGCTGTTTTTGGTTCCAGGAAAGTCAGAAAATGAATATTCTCGGAATTGGACGGGACAAAAGCCAAAGTGCCTATTTTTCCAGAAGACTCCAGGAGCCAGAATACGAGATGCAGGAGGGCCAGGGGCTAGCCACACCCTCCCAGGCGCGGGCTGGGCCTGGCCGCGCCAGGGCATGGTGTGGTGGCCCCAGGCACCCTCTCGGTCTCCCTCTTCACCTATAAGAAGCCTTCTGACCTAAAAACTTCAGGGGGTTCGACGTTTTTCCACAAAAAGTTCCGCTGCACCGCCGCCACCGAAGGGGAGATTTGGGGGACAGAAAGTTTCTGTTCCGGGCACCCTGCCGGGACGGGGGAGTGCCCCTGGAGCCATCTCCATTGATCTCCACCATCATCTCCATCGACCATCCATGTTTCTCCCATCTATGAGTGAGTAATCCCCCGCTGTAGGCTATGGGGATGGTAGGGATTGGATGAGATCGTTCATGTAATGGCATCAGATTGTTAGGGCATGGTGCCTAGTATCTTCTATCAGTGCTTTATGACTTTGTTGCGACTTGTTGTGCTTAATGCTTGTCACATGGTTCCAGGTGCAGCTGAATTGCCAACTCAGTTGTTAAGGCTTATAAATATTCTTTAGCTTCCCTTGTGTCGAATCAATAAATTGGGTTTCACTTCCCTCGAAAATACTGCGATACACCTCCTATACTTGTGGGTCATCATGTGTTTAGCAAAAACACCTAAGATTTGAGGAATTGTTCCATGATTTATGTTTCCCGATAAACCATAGGAGTATGGCATATTCGAGAGATGAAATCAAACCATGTTTGACGTGGTAAGATCAACGGTGTCATTTATAAAACTGCCATTATGTTTTAAGGATTAAAGCTTTAGAGACTACCGCTTTTACACTGAAAAGAGCACCATCGTGATCTGTTGAAATGACACCATATAGGTTATGGTTTGGTATAAAACCCGAATTGTCTTTTCTTAAATTTTGGTATGCTATGCATAAGTAAAATGTTTACAACCAAAGTCGGATAAGCACGTCTTTGTAGGTTATCCCAAAGAATTTGTTGGGAATTTCTCCATAACACCAAGGACAAAAGAGTTTGTTACTTGGAACGTCAAGTTTCTCGAGAAGGGATTTCTTGTGAAAAGTTAAGTGGGAGGACAATAGAACTTTGATAAGGTTGTTGAACCTTAGCTATATGTGCTAAGTAGCGCAGCATTGGAAAGTGTCCCGGTGGCAGCCACAATGCTCATGGCTCCCGTGATTACAAAGGGTGTAATCTCGGAGATTAGAGTTCCTATTGAACTGTGTGGGTCGGTAAGAATCAAATAGTGTGATTTGATAAGCATGTCGTTATTGTTTTGACAATGATGTACCGACTACATGCAAAGAAGCGATGATGGGCCCTGACTCCATAAAATGACTAGAAGTCATAAAATCCGTGATAGTATCCATACACGAGAATCAAGTTTCTAAACTTGGAAGACCCTCTGAAAAGGCATAAAGCCTATCGGCCGTGTTTGGATCTATAAAGAAATAGACATGGATGTTTAACATCTATGAAATAGTCGACATGTCGAAAACAAGTTTACGACAATGTTCAAGGAGTTGACTATGACAAGATTTGATCTTTCATAGCGATATATAGTCTTGACGGATCAATGTAGCAACCACTACATATAATTTGGTATATGGTAGTTGAATAAACAAAACAAGGTTCTTCTAATAGAACGGTTACCTAGGACGTGTACATGACATGGTCCGAAGGGTTTTGTTAATTCAAAGGGTGCTAAAAGGGCATGCAAACTTCAATAGTTGAAGTAAGCATAGCGGAGTTGGAATCTTCACCATGATGAAAATGTTAAAAGAGTTTAAATTCATCGGAGATGATGAAGATGCTTGCATTTGCAAGAAATTAAGGGGGAGCATTGATACATATTTCTAATACATTATGTAGAGGACATATTGTTGATTGGAAATGATGTATCTTGTATTGACACAAGTTAAGAATTTCATTAAAATAAGATTTCGATGAAAGACTTCGGCAAAACCGGAATATTTGGCATCAATATCTATATGGATAGATTGAGGCGCTAATATGGTTATGCCAGACATACATATATGAGATATTGAAAGGGTTCAATATGGAAACAACAAGAAAGGTTCTTCCTGCATGGAAAGGATTGTATCAAGATTCAAGTGTTCCAGCACTTGTTGAGTAAAATCACATGAAGATTTTGATCGATTATACCATGATAAGTATATAACTGCTATAGTAGCAGCAAAGGAGGGCATTTGTGTTAAGTAGTTTGTTATCAAACTAGGTGTGGTTCAAAGTGGGCTAATACTATGAAGATATATTGTGTGACAATAATATCAACATATTTTAACCCAAACAAACTAAAGGTCTCACGAAAGGACCAAATTTATACAATGCCATCTCATTTTAGAATGAGTGATGCGTAGAGACGCAAAGACATGCAAATACACACGGACCTGAAACTGTCAGATCCGGAGATTATGTTAACCACTAGCAATCGCGTATATGCAACACCAGAAAGCCATAGGTGTTCAATACGCAAAGTTTTTCAAAATAGATTATTGACTCTAGTGCAAGTGGGAGACTGAAGGGAATATGCCCGAGAGGCAATAATAAAGTGGTTATTATCTTATTCCATGTTTATGATAAATGTTTATTTTGCATGCTATAATTTTATTGATCTGAAACATCAATACATGTGTGTTTAATAAACAAAAAGGGTTCCTAGTTATGCCTCTCTTATAGACTAGCTTGTTGATTAACAAGATGATCAAGGTTTCCTGATCATGGACATTGGATGTTGTTAATAACAAGGTCACAACATTAGTTGAATGATGTGATGAACATTCATCTGAAGTATAGCATCATGATCAAGTCATTATGTTTATGTTGCTATAAAATCATACGAAGTAATCTTTATCCTTAGACCATGAGATCATGTTAATTGCTAACACCGGAAGAGTATCTTGATAACATCAAACGTCACACCGTAACAGGGTGACTATAAAGATGGGTTTAGTGCTACGAAGGTGTTATGTTGAGGCTCATGGATCAAGAGTGGAATTTGTCAATCCCGATGACGGATAGATATACTCTGGGCCCTCTCACTGATATCACATTAAGATAGCTTGCAAGCAAGTGATGTGATCACTAGAATGTTATATCACGGGAACAAGAAAAGAGTGCATGTCAGCAACGAGATCAAACTAGGTATGGAGATACCGATGATCGAATCTCGGACATGTAATATATCGCGAGACAAAGGGATTTAGTTACAAGCGTTAAAGGTTCTCACGATCACAGAAGTCATCGTTGAATATGTAGGAGTCAGTATGGATCTCCAGGTCCCGCTTCTGATTATTGATCTGAGAGGAGTCTCAATCATGTCTGCATTATTCGCGAACCGTAGGGTGACACACTTAAGAGTTACCAGACACCATTTTGGAGCACATATATTTCAGACGAAAGAATTGCAAAGCGCGGGAATTGTTTCGATAGAAACCGGAAATTGTTTCGGGTGAAATTGCAGAAAGTGGTTCTGCATGTGATATTGAAATATTGCAAGGGGTTATATGCGAATGTTTGTTAATTAAAGTAATTAACAAAATTCTGAATAAATTTAATAAAAGAGTTTTATTAAATGAGAGAGCATTAAACTTGGAGAATTTTAATGCATTTAAAGTAGGGACTTTAAAGGGGAATGTGAAGAGGCATTTTAATGTGGAGGGGTTACCACCACATGAATGGGGGAGCTGAGGAGTAACCCCCCATGCGCCAGCCATGAAGGAGGGGCACCCCCTCCTACTATAAAAGGCCACCCTCTTCCTCCTTCCTCACACCTCCTTGTGAAGGATCTCTCTCCCCCTCTAGAATTATGCCCCCATGGTCTCAGAGTAGCGAGATACATGTTCCCGGTGGCATTTCGTCTGGAAGGAGTTGCTGCTTCTGCTAGATCGCTGGAGCGAGGAGGTGGAGGTTGTCCGGTGGCTTGAACGTGTGTGCGAGTACGGATGCGCTGCTGAGTTGCGGCGCTCGGACTTCCTCACGATCTTGAGATCGGCAAGTGTACGACTACATCAACCACGAGTTCCTACTCGTTAGCAAAACTTGTTGTCTTCGAGGGTAAGTTCTCGTTGGATGTATGTCCACCCGTTTCATTGTACCTAGTAGATAGATCTTGGCGTGTAGTTCTCATCGTAGGAATTTTTTGTTTTCTATGCTACGGACCCAACAGTGGTATCAGAGCCTGATCTATGCGTAGGTGCTTTGCACGGGTAGTACACATATGTTTATATGCGGGCGATGATGATCATGTTATTTAATCTTCTATGTATTTTGGATAGTGGTGGCATAGTGGGATGAAGCGGCTCGGACCAACCTTACATGTCATCGTACATGAGACCGGTTCCATGACTGACATGCAACTTGTTTTGCATAAGTGGCTAGCGGGTGTCTGTCTCTCCTACTATAGTCAATATCTGATTTACAACGAGTTGCTAATAACTTGGTTATCGTCGTTGTGGTTCATGTTTGTAGGTAAGAACGGTTCTATCTCCGAAATCCCTAAGCCACGTAAAACTTGCAATTGATAAATTAGAGGCGTCTAGTTTAGATCGTTGCTAGGCTAGTGTCTTGATATGGTATTGTTGTAAGTAGATGTATGATATATACTCTTACAACTCACTTAACGTGTAAGTTCCATAGACCTTGGCCTTACACACAAAAGAATGATAGAGATCATACCACTATGCAAATGATAGAGATCAAATGCATGGACCATATCATCTCACTTCACACATTAGATGTTAGCATCTTATATTGCTAGTTTGGCGCTTTTGGTAGCATTATAAGATGATCCCTCATGTAGATATCAAGATAAAATGTGTTCTTCCTTAAGTATGCACCGTTTTGTGGATCGTGTTTTGAGGCATCACGTGATGATCGGGTGTTCTCGACTCTACACGTTCATACAACGGGTGTAAGATAGTTTTACACGCACGAATACTAAGGTTCTTACTTGGCGAGCCTAGCATGTACAGACATGGGCTCGGAACACAGACCGAAAGGTTAAGCATGAGTCATATAGTTGATATGATGCCCATATAGATGCTCGCGTTTGAAGCTATACCGACTCACGTGATGATCGGACTTGGTGTAGTGGATTTGGTTCATGTAATCACCAAAAGGACACGAGGGATGTCGTTTTTGAGTGGCAGTTTATTTCTAATTTGGATTAGTCGAACTAAATTTGTCATAAACTAAATCAAAGTGAATTTGCATAATTTTTTGTAGTCATTGGCATCTGTTCACTACCTTATGCTTGGTTTAATTGAGATAATAGAACTATAGAATTCTGGATATTTACTTTACAAACTGGTATCGTATTGTTTTGAATGTCAATTTAAAGTTTATAAGTCCTATTCCAAACTTTCAGCAAACTCTATTTACTCCATAAAGTTTAATAAGTAGTATTAAATCAAGAGTAAGGATTCCAATGTTAGTATCTAAAGTATCATGTTTGCCTCCATGATTATTGATATTCAAAAGTTGTTTTAATATCAAGATTATATAGGAGCTGGAAATAGTTTCAGAAACCATCATGTGTTAAAGATATTGTGATATCCCAAACAATGTTTTTGGTTGCATTATGATAGAGTATAATTTAGCAAAATACATGTTCTCATATTGTATGAGAATTTGTGAAGGATGGAGATGCTAGGCATCCGAATCTCCCAAAAAGGTTTTTCGGAACTAAAATTATACTCGTTATTCTTCCTTATAGGCTATAGTAGCTTTATCATGAAAGTTGTCATGATAAGGATGAATAGAAGATGTAAGTAAAATGTTTACTACACTAATAGATTACTAAAGAATGGATTTTTTAAAGAATACCAAACATTTGATGATGGTGATCCACTTCAAAGTGCAAGTCCTAAGGTATTAGTATTTGACTATATACGCTTTGTACTATGTGTCATGTGAATGACACCACTATTGATGTTGATAGATTCTTTTAAAAGGAAAAGGAATTGCTGAAAGAGAATCTATAAAATATTTGGCAGAAAGGAAAAAGTTGGAGATGTACAACTTAGGTATATAGAAGATATACATGTTATGACTGTATTCCTTGCTTGTTAAACAATGTGGTTCTGAGGTATTGGATACCGGTATTGGATACCGAATTGGTTGGTATGAAGTGTCATACAGGACAACGCAATTCATGAACTACAATGGCCTAAGTAACTAGCAAGAGAATAAGTGATGATGTTCATCTAAAACAAATAAAGTGTTATTGTATTTTTCGTTGTCGTCAAACCTAGCCTTCAAGATTTGTTTTAATAATTGTTATTTTGTTCCGGTATTACGAGAACAATGGTTGTTCAAATAATTACCATATTCCATAAAGGATGGATGAATTTTTACAAGTCTAGTGGGAGAAATCACATCCATAAACACTATTGCTAAAATGTCGCAAGACAAATGATTAAAATATCACTTATGAAGTGACATCGCTATTTTAAATTATATTGGAAAGAAAACATGAAGAAACTCCATGTTAATGGAATTTTTGGAGTCTTTGATTTTGATCAATTGACGCTTGTGAGACTTTTCTCGAGATAATTGAAACTCCGTTCATAGGCCAAAGAGGAACAGATGACTGGCTTATTGGAAATTGTGCATGCTGATGTGCATAGTCCATTATGTGTAGCCATATGCGACGGATCTTTTTGCTTCATATGCTTTCTCCGAAAATTTGAGTGAATATATCTGTATATTTACTTAATATGGAAGAAGTATGAAACATTTAAAAATTGCTCAAAGACTTTCAAGATGAAGTGGAAAATCATTGTAACAAGAAAATAAAGAGTTTATGATTTGATCATAAAGGAATATATTTGAGTTACGTGTTTAGCAAAAACACCTAAGATTTGAGGAATTGTTCCATGATTTATGTTTCCCGATAAACCATAGGAGTATGGAATATTCGAGAGATGAAATCAAACCATGTTTGACGTGGTAAGATCAAATGTGTCATTTATAAAACTGCCATTATGTTTTAAGGATTAAAGCTTTAGAGACTACCGCTTTTACACTAAAAAGAGCACCATCGTGATCCGTTGAAATGACACCATATAAGTTATGGTTTGGTATAAAACCCGAATTGTCTTTTCTTAAATTTTGGTATGCTATGCATAAGTAAAATGTTACAACCAAAGTCGGATAAGCACGTCTTTGTAGGTTATCCCAAAGAATTTGTTGTAAATTTCTCCATAACACCGAGGACAAAAGAGTTTGTTACTTGGAACGTCAAGTTTCTTGAGAAGGGATTTCTCGTGAAAAGTTAAGTGGGAGGACAATAGAACTTTGATAAGGTTGTTGAACCTTAGCTATATGTGCTAAGTAGCGCAGCGTTGGAAAGTGTCCCGGTGGCAGCCACAATGCTCATGGCTCCCGTGATTACAAAGGGTGTGATCTCGGAGATTAGAGTTCCTATTGAACCCTGTGGGTCGGTAAGAATCAAATAGTTTGATTTGATAAGCAAGTCGTTATTGTTTTGACAATGATAAACCGACTACATGCAAAGAAGCAATGATGGGCCCTGACTCCATAAAATGACTAGAAGTCATAAAATCCGTGATAGTATCCATACACGAGAATCAAGTTTCTGAACTTGGAAGACCCTCTGAAAAGGCGTAAAGCCTATCGGTCATGTTTGGATCTATAAAGAAATAGACATGGATGTTTAACATCTATGAAATAGTCGACATGTCGGAAAGAAGTTTATGGCAATGTTCAAGGAGTTGACTATGAAAAGATTTGATCTTTCATAGCGATATATAGTCTTGACGGATTCATGTAGCAACCACTACATATAATTTGGTATATGGTAGTTGAATAAACAAAACAAGGTTCTTCTAATAGAACGGTTACCTAGGACGTGTACATGACATGGTCCGAAGGGTTTTGTTAATTCAAAGGGTGATAAAAGGGCATGCAAACTTTAATAGTTGAAGTAAGCATAGCGAAGTTGGAATCTTCACCATGATGAAAATGTTAAAAGAGTTTAAATTCATCGGAGATGATGAAGATGCTTGCATTTGCTAGAAATTAAGTGGGAGCGTTGATACATATTTCTAATACATTATGTAGAGGACATATTGTTGATTGGAAATGATGTATCTTGTATTGACACAAGTTAAGAATTTCATTAAAATAAGATTTTGATGAAAGACTTGGGCAAAACCGGAATATTTGGCATCAATATCTATATGGATAGATTGAGGCGCTAATATGGTTATGCCAGACATACATATATGAGATATTGAAAGGGTTCAATATGGAAACAACAAGAAAGGTTCTTGCTGCATGGAAAGGATTGTATGAAGATTCAAGTGTTCCAACACTTGGTGAGTAAAATCACATGAAGATTTTGATCGATTATACCATGATATGTATATATCCAGAATGTCCTATGCTCTAAATGTTATGAGCACATACCAGAATGATTCATAAGATGATCATTGGACAATAGTAAAGATATTCTTATGAGCTTTGGAAGAACTAAGAATATATCATGTATAAGTGACAAATAGTTAAAGGTAGTTCATTGTAAAGTGTTACATTGATACTAGTTTTGTCATAAGATACAAATTAAATTTATCTCAATTTAGACTATGGGTGGCACAATGTAATGGAAAGGATGTTCCAAGATGGATTTGGATGAGTTCCAAAGTTGAGACATTGTGACGGATATTACAACAAAAGGCTAAGTATATAACTGCTATAGTAGCAGCAAAGGAGGGAATTTGTGTTAAGTAGTTTGTTATCAAACTAGGTGTGGTTCAAAGTGGGCTAATACTATGAAGATATATTGTGTGACAATAATATCAACATATTTTAACCCAAACGAACTAAAGGTCTCACCAAAGGACCAAATTTATACAATGCCATCTCATTTGAGAATGAGTGATGCGTAGACACGCAGACATGCAAATACACACGGACCCGAAACTGTCAGATCCGGAGATTATGTTAATCACTAGCAATTGCGTATATGCAACACCAGAAAGCCATAGGTGTTCAATACGCAAAGCTTTTCAAACTAGATTATTGACTCTAGTGCAAGTGGGAGACTGAAGGGAATATGCCCGAGAGGCAATAATAAAGTGGTTATTATCTTATTCCATCTTTACGATAAATGTTTATTTTGCATGCTATAATTGTATTGATCGGAAACATCAATACATGTGTGTTTAATAAATAGAAAGGGTTCCTAGTTGTGCCTCTCTTATAGACTAGCTTGTTGATTAACAAGATGATCAAGGTTTCCTGATCATGGACATTGGATGTTGTTAATAACAAGGTCACAACATTAGTGGAATGATGTGATGAACATTCATCCTAAGTATAGCATTACGATCAAGTCATTATGTTTATATTGCTATAAAATCAGACGAAGTAATCTTTATCCTTAGACCATGAGATCATGTTAATTGCTAACACCAGAAGAGTATCTTGATAACATCAAACGTTACACTGTAACAGGGTGACTATAAAGATGGGTTCAGTGCTACGAAGGTGTTATGTTGAGGCTCATGGATCAAGAGTGGAATTTGTCAATTCTGATGACGGATAGATATACTCTGGGCCCTCTCGGTGATATCACATTAAGATAGCTTGCAAGCAAGTGATGTGATCACTAGAATGTTATATCACGGGAACAAGAAAAGAGTGCATGTCGGCAACAAGATCAAACTAGGTATGGAGATACCGATGATCGAATCTCGGACATGTAATATATCGCGAGACAAAGGGATTTAGTTACAAGCGATAAAGGTTCTCACGATCACAGAAGTCATCGTTGAATATGCAGGAGTCAGTATGAATCTCCAGGTCCCGCTTCTGATTATTGATCTGAGAGGAGTCTCAATTATGTCTGCATTATTCGCGAACTGTATGGTGACACACTTAAGAGTTGCCGGACACCATTTTGGAGCACATATGTTCCAGACGAAAGAATTGCAAAGCGCAGGAATTGTTCCGATAGAAACCGGAAATTGTTTCGGGTGAAATTGCAGAAAGTGGTTCTGCATGTGATATTAAAATATTGCAAGGGGTTATATGTGAATGTTTGTTAATTAAAGTAATTAACAAAATTCTGAATAAATTTAATAAATGAGTTTTATTAAATGAGAGAGCATTAAACTTGGAGAATTTTAATGCATTTAAAGTAGGGACTTTAAAGGGGAATGTGAAGAGGCATTTTAATGTGGAGGGGTTACCACCACATGAATGGGGGAGGTGAGGAGTCACCCCCCATGCGTCGGCCATGAAGGAGGGGCACCCTCCTCCTCCTATAAAAGGCCACCCTCTTCCTCCTTCTTCCTCACACCTCCTTGTGAAGGATGTCTCTCCCCCTCTAGAGTTATTCCCCCATGGTCTCGGATTAGCGAGATACATGTTCCCGGTGGCATTTTGTTGCGACCTCAGATCATTAAGGATCCTAAGTCTCTGTGATTAACATGCCAGTCCCTGGATCAATAGCTGGCACTTCACAGTCGATGAATATCATGTAAAACACAAGTCATTATTACACGAATAATCCAGAGTATAATTATTACAACTTGCATAGCTTATAGCTAGCTCAAATAAAACAGCGGAAACTAAGTAAAACTTGAGTCCATCAACGCCTCAGGCTAGTTGCGTGAAGACCCGCAATCCCTACGCACCTTTCAGTCTTCGAATTCTACACCTAAGACGTGCAGCCAACAAGTTGGGTCAATACTTTGAATGTATTGGCAAATTACACCAAGGAAAGAGTAAGTCTATCTCTACATGCAAGGCTAAGAGAAGGCTTTTGGGTTTATTTGCAGAAAGCCAATTTTCTCAAAGTAAGAAGAAAAGAGGAGGAGATTTCCCTACTTTGTAAACTTTGATAAGTAGTATATGGTCGAATGGAACACGTGGATATTACTCACCAAGTGCCCAATCAACCTAACACTTGGATATTACGCACCAAGTTCCCAAAATCCCACCTAATGGCGATATTACTCACGCCTTGGGGTTTATAAAACGTTAAGTTTGGAAAAGAGAGAGGAAGATCTTTCAGAGGCTCCATCCTTCAGATGCTCAATGTTGTTCTGTTTCCGTGAACATGGCTGATCGATCAGATTGAAATACTCTCGAGAGGTTGTGCATTTTCCCCACAATCCACAATCAAGTCCTTTTACAGACAAGACCATGGCGAAGCCTTCCCTTAGTAGCCCCTCTACCAGCTGGATCCAACCGTGCCAAGAACCTCCAAATGTTGGTACCCTGGTGAGGTTTCCCACTAAGTACTAAGCCAAGACAGAGCCCATAAGTATTGTGGTTGCACGGGAAGCTTCTGAATTCTGAAACATGGTAGACTTCTTTGATTCCTGGGCGGCCGTCCTCCACCAAAATTCCACTTGTTGTCCCGACAACCATTCCGCCCAGAAGAAAACTTAGTTTTATTTTGAAGGAGGTTTTGAGAGGTAAAAGGTTCGCTCGAGGGAGCTCTTATACTTGGAAATTTTTTAGTCTTTCGAACCCTCCCAACGGTACTTGATATATATAAGTATATAGCATAGCAAGCATAACTTAGAAAAACAGGGTAACCTATTGGGATGGAAAATCCTAGGCATAGAGCTACTCATGGCATACTACAAAACCGCACTTGCAAAATAGTACTAAGAAAATCTACCAAAAACCTACACATGCATACTACAAGATTTGAAGAGTAAAACATGCATAGTTAAAAACTAGGCATAATATGTACAAGTGGTGTAACTTGCCTTGATCCGAGCAGCACTCTACACAACAGTACTCCTCAGCACACTCCGAGCAATCTAATAAAGCACAAACATAGATCCAATCATAATTTGCACAAAACAATGTCACGAAGGTGAATATGCATGCATGCAACATGGTAATATGCAAGGATGGATTTGATTTCGACAAGGGTTTTATTCGGGGGTGTTATTGAGTTGGGGATGTCATTAGAATCGATTTCCCACGGATTCTAAGTATTTTGGGTTAAACCCTAAATAATCAAGCTCAAAACTAGATCTACAACTCCAATCTACCTCGAGACAGATCTGAACACTCTAATCAAGTTATAACAATTTTCTACAGAAGGTCTCGTAGAAACAAAGCCAACACAACAAGAATCAGCTAAAACGGATCTACGGATAAAATCGTAGAATTAAAATACTCAATTCTAAACTTTAAATCCTACTGCAAGATTGCTGTGGTAAAACATCAATATTATTGTAGATCTGTGTTCTACTCAAAAATACGAATCCAACGGTATATTATACGCAAATTTTGGACTACTACTCGATTTACTATGGATTTTACAAGATTTAATAGTTTTCTGCCTATTTAAAAGAAAAAGAAAGGCGGCGCCAACTGTGCAGCACCAAGTGGCGGCGTGGGACTGCTCCATGGGGGCACGCAGAGCTGACGCGGTGGCGACGCGGCGTTGACGCGTGCGCTGACGCGTGCGCGGACGTGTGGCAGCACGGGATTGGGCGGTACCGGTTCGGCCGATCCACACCGCCAGATCAAGATCTAACGTAGGAGGGGCGGAGGAACTTACCGGCAGCGACGGATTGACGACGACGACGACGGCGGCGGTGCGTCGGTGGCGATGTACGGCGGCGTTCCGGCGAGCTCCCGTCTGCGCGAAGTGGACGACGACGTGGCCCTCCTCCTCGCGGTCTCTCTGGTACGGATGGCGTCGGCCTTCTCCTCCTCTATTCGTGGCGAAGCTCCGCCGATCTCTCTCGTCTCCGGCGAGACTCTGGCGACGAATCGGTGGTGGCACGGGGTTCTGCTCAAGGGGAAAACAGCGTGAATTGAGGTGGTACTCAAGGGGGAGGGCAAAGAGGGGGAGAGAAAAGGGGAAGGGGCGCCGGAACCTTGCCGTCGATGTCGGCGGCGCGAACTCCGGCGAGCTCTATTGCGGCGGACCGGTGGCGGTGGTGGAAATTAAAGCTAGGATTTTGGGAGGCGTGCCGAGGAGCTATAAATAGGCGGGTTTCTTAGCGCGGGGGCTACGGAGTCTGCTCCGATTCGGCCGGAGGCGGTTGTGCCGACGCGGCGAGCTCGTGCTCGAGCCGGACTCGAACGAGGAGGGGAATGACGGGTGGGCCAGTCGCTGGCGCTGGGCTGCGGTACATCTTGGCGGCGGTTGTTGGGCCGCCCAGCCAGTAATCAGTGTACGGCCGTCAGGGCCTGTAGCGATAGGTAGTAGCGGGGCTTCGGCTGGCCCACTTAGGTTAGACTTCTTTTTTTTCTTTTATTCCTTTTATTTATTTCTGTTTCACCAAAAGTTGCATAACTTTTGCAAACGGATTCTGATTTAAATGAAATTGGTCTCTAAAGTTTTATAAAAAGAAGAGGGTTAGAGTAGGATTATAAAATAACACTTTTGCAAGGGTTTTTGGAGGTTAGAAATGTTTTTACCCTTTTAGTCTTTATATGACTACGGGGTTTTGGAAATGATCTGATGCAGTTGATGCCATGATGCAAGGATATGATGCATGCTTCTAGTAACATCTGGAACTGCAAAACTTGGGATGTTACAAACCTACCCCCTTAAGAAAAATCTCGTCCCCGAGATTCAGGTTGGTTAGCAAATATGTGTGGGTGTTCTTTCTTCAGGTCTTCTTCACGTTCCCACGTGGCCTCTTCCTCTCTCTTTTCTAAACTTAACGTTTTATAAACCCCAAGGCGTGAGTAATATCGCCATTGGGTGGGATTTTGGGAACTTGGTGTGTAATATCCAAGTGTTAGGTTGATTGGGCACTTGGTGAGTAATATCCACGTGTTCCATTCGACCATATACTACTTATCAAAGTTTACAAAGTAGGGAAATATCCTCCTCTTTTCTTCTTACTTTGAGAAAATTGGCTTTCTGCAAATAAACCCCAAAGCCTTCTCTTAGCCTTGCATGTAGAGATAGAATTACTCTTTCCTTGGTGTAATTTGCCAATACATTCAAAGTATTGACCCAACTTGTTGGCTGCACGTCTTATGTGCAGAATCCAAAGACTGAAAGGTGCGTAGGGATCGCGGGTCTTCAGGCAACTAGCCTGAGGCGTTGATGGACTCAAGTTTTACTTAGTTTCCGCTGTTTTATTTGAGCTAGCTATAAGCTATGCAAGTTGTAATAATTATACTCTGGATTATTCGTGTAATAATGACTTGTGTTTTACATGATATTCATCGACTGTGAAGTGCCAGCTATTGATCCAGGGACTGGCATGTTAATCACAGAGACTTAGGATCCTTAACGATCTGAGGTCGCAACACATTTCATCTGGAAGGAGTTGCTGCTTCCGCTGGATCGCTGGAGCGAGGAAGTGGAGGTTGTCCGGTGGCTTGAACATGTGTGCGAGTACGGATGCGCTGCTGAGTTGCGGCGCTCGGACTTCCTCACGATCTTGAGATCGGCAAGTGTACGACTACATCAACCACGAGTTCCTACTCGTTAACAAAACTCGTTGTCTTCGAGGGTAAGTTCTCGTTGGATGTATGTCCACCCGTTTCTTTGTACCTAGTAGATAGATCTTGGCGTGTAGTTCTCATTGTAGGAATTTTTTTGTTTTCTATGCTGCGGATCCAACAGCAAGATCACAAATAACAAAGACATGATAGAATCAATAATCAATCTGAAATAGCATCTCAATATCCATCGGATCCCCGCAAACACAACATTTATGATTACAAATAGATGATCTTGATCATGAATGGAGCTCACAAGATCTAAACATGATAGCACAAAGGAGAAGTACCACCCATCTAGCTACTACATGGACCCGTAGTCCAAGGATGAACTAGTCACGCATCACAGCGGAGACTTGCATGGTGATGAAGAAGGCCTCCAGGGTGAATTCTCCCCTCCGGTAGGGTGCCGGGAAGAGCTTCAGATCCCTCCCGATCTAGGGATGGACATGACGGCGGCTACAGACTCTTTGTGGAATTTTGATCGGGTACATAGGGTTTCTGTATCGAAGCCATCTTATAGGAGAAAGGGAAGGCCGAGGGGGTGCCCGAGGCGGCCATACACCCCCTGGCGCGGGTCAGGCTTGGTCGCGCGGCGAGGTGGTGTGGTGGCCCCCTGCCCCCTTGATACATTGCAAATGTATCTATAATTTTTGATGTTCCATGCTTGGTTTTATCCACTTTCTTGTGTTTTGTTCCAACTTTGGAGTACTTTTCATATGATTTCTTGGACTAACCTATTAACAAGAGCCAAAGTGCCAGCTGCCTGTTTTCTGCTGTTTTTGGTTCTAGGAAAGTCAGAAAATGAATATTCTCGGAATTGGACAGGACAAAAGCCAAAGTGCCTATTTTCCGGAAGTCATCAGATGCCAGAATACGAGACGGAGAGGGGCCAGAGGCCGGCCACACCACCTGGCCGCGCGGCCAGGCTTGGCCCGTGCCAAGGGGTGGTGTGGTGGCCCCTGGCACCCCCTCGGCCTCCCCTTCCGCCTATAAGATGCCCTCGGGACGTAAACCCTAAGTACCTAATCAAAAATCCACGAAAGAGTCTGTAGCCGCCGTCATCTGCATCCCTAGATCGGGAGGATCTGAAGCTCTTCCTGGCACCCTGCCGGAGAGGGGAATTCACCCTGGAGGCCTTTTTCATCACCATGCAAGCCTCCGATGTGATGCGTGAGTAGTTCATCCTTGGACTATGGATCCATGTAGTAGCTAGATGGCTGGTTCTCCTCCTTTGTGCTTTCATGTCTAGATCATGTGAGCTCCATTCATGATCAAGATCATCTATTTGTAATTCTGCATGTTGTGTTTGCGGGGATCCGATGGATATTGAGATGCTATTTCAGATTGATTATTGACTCTATCATGTCTTTGTTATTTGTGGACTTGCATGCTTTCCGTTGTTAGTAGCTATCTTGGCCAAGTAGATGCTAGCAACTCCAAGAGTTAGTATTTATGCTCAATAGTGGGTTCATACCTCTGGTAATCTGGGGAAGTAACAGAAATCTCTAAGGTACTAGATGTGCTTTTGCTACTTGGGAGAAAACAACAATCCTTTGTTCATACAACAATCATATTGTTTACTTTACACGCAGTTTGTAAAGCAATAATCTGTTGCTTGCAACTTAATACTGGAGGGGGTTCGGATGATAACCTGAAGGTGGATTATTAGTCATAGATGTAGTTGGATGACGGTCTATGTATAATGTTGTAATGCCCAATCGAATCTCAAAGGAGTCAAGATGATTAGTATATGAATGTATTGCTTTCTCGATGTTTGTCAATTGCCCCGCTGTAATTTGTTCACCCAGCATGTTATCTATCATAAGGAGAGCCACCTCTAGTGAAATATGGATCCCGGTCCTTGTCTTTTACATACAATCTACAAACTGTTTACTGCTTTGTGTTTACTTTCTGCAAACTATTACTTCTTTCCATTCGATACGTTTAATCTTTTGTTTTCAGCAAAACATGGTGAGATTGACAACCTCATCGCAAGTTGGGGACAAAGTTTTGTGGTTGTGTTGTGCAGGTCTCCACGTTGCTACTAGCACCGGTAGTGCGCCTTGCCATAGCTCAGCTAGTAACACCTTTGGGGTGTTTCCTTGCTCCTACTGGTTCGATTAAACCTTGGTTTCATAACTGATGAAAACTTGCTGCTGTGCTCATCATACCTTTGTCTTGGGGTTCCCAACGAGCTCAACATCAACCATGCACCAGCACTTTTCTGGGCGCCGTGCATTGAGCCATCAAGCATTTTTCTGGCGCCGTTGCCGGGGAGTCAAGGACATCTTCACAAGGGGAGTCCCTGATAACCAATCTCTTTACTTTGTTATTTTTGTTTTGCTTAGTTTCTTTTTGCTTTTTTTGCTTGTTTTCTTTATCAAAAACACAAAAAAAATAGTTTTACTAGTTTGCTTTCTTTATTCAAAAACACAAAAAAATTAGTTCCTATCTTAAATTGCCACTATGTCTAGCCTTGCTCCAATCACTATGTCACCCGAGGAAATGATTTTCACTTTTAAACAAGGAATTGAGGAAAGTTTTAAGGAAGCTTGGTCTAGAATCTCTGATCTACATGAAAAAACTGAGCCTAAAATGACTCAAAGCTTGTTCCTTAGCAGTTTTTACCTTGGAATTGCTCTTTGGTATAGATATGCTTTAGATGCTATTGTGGGAGGAGATTTCCTCCAATGTAATGAGGATGATGCTATTAATGCTATAAATAAATTGATCCTCACTTTCAACTTTCCTAGCCAAACTGACATTTCTTTCACAAAAATATTTGCTAGGTTGAACACTATTGACGTTGGCACTGCTAGCTTAAAAGATTGCTATAATACGCTTAGGGAGCATCACAATTATGTTCCAATAAATTCTGAACCATCAAAGTGGCTCCCTATAGTAAACATTGAGATAAACACTGAAACTTTTCAAGCTCGCTGTGATATCATGTCTGAATTTTGTCTTATGCCTAAAGATATTTATAAATCTCTGAATACTTGCGGGCTTACTGAAGGAGGAAAAGAAATATCTCTTGCTAATAACACTACCATATTACCTCTTGGAATAGCGGAAGGAGTGTTTACAAAGATCCTTGGGAAAATGATTTCTACTGATTATCTTATTATTGAATGTGCAGGAAAAGGACAAATTACACTTGGAAGGTCCCTATTAGAACTCCTTGGAGCAATAATAGATGTGGGAAAGGGGACCATGCACCTTTCTTCTCCACCAAACAATCATATTTTCCCCAAGGTTAAGAATAAAAGTAAGAGAGGTAAGGGCAAGATATTTGGTTTTAATGCTTCTTCATTTGAGAACACTTGATTTTTTCTTACTTCTTATGCCTAACTTAAAGGCGTTAAAGAAAAGTACTTATTGGGAGATAACCCAAAAGTTTTCGATGAGTCTTGGAACTTATTACTTCACTAATAACCACTCCTTATCCTTTTTACTTGCTTTTTGTGCCAAGAGTAACCTCTAATGAGAGAGAAGTAATGATTGGGAAAGTTGCTGTCCCGAAACAGATTTATGTGCTTCACCGTAAAAATGCGTGTAAAATCTCTAAACGACTTTTTGAGGCGTGAATGTTTTTGCTTCTGCCCCAGGTTGTTATCTAACTTTCGTTAGTTCAACACTTTTTGATTTGAGCAATAGAAGGTCTTCGAAAAAATTCGTCTTTACCTACTGGTCTGTTTTGACAGATTTCTGCCATTTTCTGCATTTGCTTCTTGTTGGTTCCTTTTTGAGTTATTTTGGGAAATTGAGCTTTTTGAGGGAAGTGATACAGTAGCTAGTGTTCTAATGGAAGTTTATTTGGTGTTAGAACTAAACCTTAAGACTTATTTATCTTGAGTGCACTGATGTTGCTAATAAAGATTGTGTGAAGTTTTGTATGAAGGAAAAATTTCAGGTGTATGAAAGGAATGAGTAATGAGATGAATGATGGAATAAAGCTCAAGCTTGGGGATGCCACGTGTGTCACCCCAAGAAATATCCAAGAAGTACAAGCGTCAAAGCTTGGGGATGCCCAAGGCATCCCCTTCTTCATCAATAAAAATCCCAGGTTTCTTCCAAACGCTTCATTTTTATTGTTTCATGCACAGTTGTGTTTTTCTTGGAGCGTCTTCTTTTTCATTTTCGTTTTGGTTTTTCGTTTGCTTTGGTTTTCTTAGTTTGCTGAATAAATTGGTTGGACCCCCTCTTTCATACATTGGTTTGCAAATAGTTTGGTTTGGTTTGGAAAAGAGTAGGAAAGTTCATACTTATGAGGTAAAAAGAGCTCGTTTTTGACTGTGGCCTATGCTTTGTCATGCCATGCTTGATATTTTTTTGGCTTTATGCTTAGTATTCTTTGCTGTAGCATGACTTGTTATAAACAATTGAGATTGCTTAATGTGCCTTGGATGAATCATGCGTTGTTTTAGCATATTAAAGCATAGTATAGTGGTATTCTCCTTTGATGCTTTATTTGCGTTGACTTGGCGCATGTTCACACCATGTTATGACTATCTCAAGTCACCATAGCCTTTATGATCCTTTAGTTTTCAACTTGTAGTATCACTTTATGCTTTGATCAATGATGTTTTGTTGCTCTGCATGATTATGGCCATTATTGCTCTCTTAGTTTGTCGCCTCTAGTCTTTTGCTAGCCTCCACAACAAAGTATGAGTTCCACTCATGCATCCAACTCCCTAAAACAAGTTATTCCAAAGAGTCCACCATACCCACCTACTAGCTTATGCTATTACAAGTATATTCATGTTTTTGTTTACCTTCCAAATTAAACTTGTTATGAGAAAACTAGTGATTAAAGCTCTCACGAACTTGATGGCACACTTTACTTTTTTGCATCTAATAAACTTGAACCATTGGGTCCTTCTTTGTTGCGTATATGCTTGCGCTTTATAAGTTGAAATTAGCAGAACCATGTTTCATGGGGAACGCTTTCAACATTGCACTTGTACTTTGTACCCCGTTGATATCATGTTCTTTTGCTTACGGATCCCAGCGGTGTGAAATAAAAGTGGAACTTGTAAGATCATGGAGTTTGTATGCGTGTTAGAGAAACGCCTGAGCCGCTAGACTAAGCCATGCCTAATCATGGTGGAAACTTGCAGCATCACCATAATGAGCACTCTATGAAGCATCCTCAATAAAAACCTATGCAAATAGCAAATAAAAGATCATTTGAGATGCTCATTGTCTGCTTGCCTTGTCATTTTGATTATGGGAAAGCTCCTGTATCATGTGCAAGGGGTACCCCGTTGGCGGTTCTTAATGATACACATGTACTTACAATGGCAAGAGCTTACTCGTGACCGAAGTTGAGTAGCATGAGGATCGGTCTTCGTAAGCAAGGGGCATGAGATTTCGGTTTATAACTTGTCAAGCATATCCTCTTAGTTGTGTCACTTTAACCTTAATCACCTTAAAGATGCTTATGATAGGGGCAATGAGAGCTGAAAGATATAAGTACCATAATTTTTGGAAGCTCTTTATGAGACTTGAATCCCTACTTCCTTTATAAAAAGGCCTTTCTTCCACCATTATATTGAGTCTCCACCTTCTACCTTTATGCACCTACTTTGAAAGCATAGTGGCCATTCTTAGTTCTATGTGCATTGTCCCAATACTAGTTGATTGATGCATAACTTGTTATTGCTTGTTTTAAACTATTGTATCTAGTCACTCTTATGAACTTTGAAGGTGTCCTATGCATTTATGTTTGCTACTCTATGAGGGACAAGCTGAATGCCACTATGCTATGTTTTCTTTATGTGAAACAAACAAACGTCTTGCAAAGCATTGTTATTCATGAATCTTTTGTTTGTGCCTTTTCATGTTGCAACATATTTGCTTTGTCTTACTGTTAGAACTTTGTCTTTCATGTTATGATTGAAGTAGTATGATCCCAGCTATCATTGTTTTACAAATACTTTGATCAAGTTTATGATGGTGCATGTCACCTCAAAAATTATTCTTCCTTTTTATCACTTACCTACTCGAGGACGAGCATGAGTTAAGCTTGGGGATGTTGATACGTTGCAAACGTATCCATAATTTTTGATGTTCAATGCTTGGTTTTATCTACTTTCTTATGTTTTATCCACACTTTGGAGTACTTTCTATAAACTTTCTTGGACTAACCTATTAACAAGAGCCACAGTGCCAGCTGCCTGTTTTCTGCTATTTTTGGTTCTAGGAAAGTCATAAAATGAATATTCTCGAAATTGGACGGGACAAAAGCCAAAGTCAGTTTTTCACCGAGGGGGACATAGAGCCAGAATACAAGACGGAGAGGGGCCAGAGGGCCGCCACACCACCTGGCCGCGCGTCCAGTCCTGGCCCGCGTCAGGGGGTGGTGTGGCCATCTAGGGCACCCCCTCGGCTTCCCCTTTCTCCTATAAGATGCCTCCGATATAGAAACCCTAAGTACCCGATCAAAAATTCCACGAATGAGTCTGTAGGCACCATCATCTCCACCCCTTGATCAGGAGGGATCTGAAGCTCTTCCCGGCACCCTGCCAGAGGGGAGAATTCACCCTAGAGGCCTTCTTCATCACCATGCAAGCCTCCGGTGTGATGTGTGAGTAGTTCATCCTTGGACTACGGGTCCATGTAGTAGCTAGATGGTTGGTTCTTCTCCTTTGTGCTACCATGTTTAGATCTTGTGAGCTCCATTCATGATCAAGATCATATTTGTAATCCTACATGTTGTGTTTGTGGGGATCCGATGGATATTGAGATGCTATTTCAGATTGATTATTGATTCTATCATGTCTTTGTTATTTGTGATCTTGCATGCTCTCCGTTGTTAGTAGATATCTTGGCCAAGTAGATGCTAGAAACTCCAAGAGGGAGTATTTATGCTCGATAGTGGGTTCATGCCTCTAGTAATCTGGGGAAGTGACATAAATCTCTAAGGTACTAGATGTGCTGTTGCTACTAGGGAGAAAACAACAATCCTTTGTTCATAGAACAATCGTATTGTTTACTTTACATGCAATGCGTAATGCAATTATCTGTTGCTTGCAACTTAATACTAGAGGGGGTTCAGATGATAACCTGAAGGTGGATTATTAGTCATAGATGCAGTTGGATTACAGTCTATGTATAATGTTGTAATGCCTAATCAAATCTCATAGGAGTCAAGATGATTAGTATATGCATGTATGCTTTCTCGATGTTTGTCAATTGCCCCGCTGTAATTTGTTCACCCAACATGTCATCTATCTTAAGGAGAACCACCACTAGTGAAATTTGGACCACGGTCCTTTCTTTTACCATCAATCTACAACTGTTTACTGTTTTCTGTTTACTTTCTGCAAGCTTTTTACTTTCTTCCACACAATACGTTTAATCCTTTGTTTTCAGGAAAACCATTGAGATTGACAACCTCACTATAAGTTGGGGGCAAAGTTCTGTGGTTGTGTTGTGCAGGATTCCAAGTTGGCAACAACACCTTGGAGGTGTTTCCTTGCTCCTACTGGTTCGATAACCTTGGTTTCATAACTGAGGAAAACTTTCTGCTGTGCTCATCATACCTTCCTCTTGGGGTTCCCCAACGAGCTCGAGATATCTTGGGCCATCAGTAAGGTCCAGTACTCCGACTCTGACAAGGTCATATTCTCCATTGTCTCTGTCCAATTAGCGACAAAGTCAACGAGGATTTGGGATTTTATTGCTGTACGAGGTTTGTACTCAATGTCGAAAGCTGAAAGCTCTATGCCCCATTTTGCGACGTGTCCTGTGGCATCACTGTTGTTGATTTTATCTCTCATGGGAGCTGTGCTCACCACGGTAATTGGATGTTCTTGAAAATAATGCCGTAACTTACGAGATGCTAAGAACACACCATAAGCCAGATTTTGATAGTGCGGATACCACTGCTTTGATTCAGTTAAGATCTCGCTGAGATAGTAAGTCGGACGCTGCACCAGGTGTTCCTGATTTTCCCCTAGTCTCTCCACTACCATGACGATACTGACGACCCTGTTTATCGCAGCGAGATAGAGCAACATCGGTTCCTGTGGTTCCGGTGCTGCAAGGATGGGAGCAGATGAGAGTACTGCTTTCAGGTCTTGTAGTGCAGCTTCAGCTTCGTCGGTCCAAACGAACTTTTTAGTCTTTTTTAGGAGCTTGTATAGTGGTGCGGCTCTTTCACCGAGCCGGCTTACAAACCGACTGACTGCGGCAATGCAACCAGTTAGTCTTTGAACGTCCTTTAGGCGAGTTGGCCTGGAAATATTGAGTATATCCTTAATCTTGTCCCGGTTTACCTCTATGCCTCTTTGAGACACGATAAAACCTAAAAAAAATTTGGCTTGTATTCCAAAGAAGCATTTCTTCGGGTTAAGCATTATGTTGTATTTTCGTAGATTGGCGAACGTTTCCTCCAAGTCAGAAATTAGCGTTTCCTTCTTTTTGGACATCAGTGCAATGTCATCCAAATATGCATGTACATTGCTTACGATTTGGTCGTGGAGGCAACGCTGCATAGTGCGCTGGTACGTAGCTCCTTCGTTCTTGAGCCCAAAGGGCATCGTAATGAAACAGAAGGTTTTGAAGGGGGTTATGAATGAAGTTTTGACTTTGTCAGATTCCTTCATCCGAATTTGATGGTAACCGGAATATGCACCGAGAAAACATAGGAGTTCCGGGCCTGCCGTAGAATCGATAACTTGATCAATCCTAGGTAGAGCGAACGAATCTTTGGGACAAGCCTTGTTCAAGGCAGTATAATCAACACACATCCTTAAATCAGTGGTGTCCTTTTTAGGGACCATTATAGGATTGGCCGACCACTCAGTGTGGATGACCTCTTCTATGAATCCGGCTAACTCGAGCCGGGCTAGTTCGTTAGCTATTGCCTTACGCTTTTCATCGGCAAAACATTGTAGGGACTATTTGACGGGTTTAGCGTTCAGGTGTACATTTAGAGAGTGCTCGGCAAGTTTCCTAGGTACTCCGGTCATGTCATATGACTGCCATGCGAAGATATCTTGATTTGCTTGGAGGAACTTGACGAGCGTGTTTTGCTATGCGCTATCTAGGCCTACGCCTATCTAGGTCACCTTGGAGGGGTCTTCATCCTTCAACGGTGTCTTCTTCGTCTCTTTGGATGCCTTGAACTCCGGATTCGGCTTTTTCACCTCCTTCTTTGTCGCGGGCATCTCGGACGGATCAATGGTCTTCTTGATCTCCTGGTACTCCTGGGCGTGCAGCACGGCTTCAGCAAAGGCGGCATTTCCATCCTCGCACTCTCGCACCTTCTTCGGGTCTCCCTGATGGTGATCACGCCTTTGGGACCTGGAATTTTCATCATATTGTAAATGTAACACGGACGAGCCATAAAAGCCTAGTAAGCCGGACATCCGAATATATCGTGGTACGCTCTCTTGAATGGGATCACTTCGAAGGAAAGTGCTTCCGTCCGATAGTTCTTTGGAGTTCCATAGGTAACATCCAAAGTGATTTCTCCTAGGGAATTTGCTTGTCTTTGGGGGACAACTCCGTGAAAGATCACATAGCTGTAATTTTGCTGGGTCTCCGAGATTCGCATCGGGCGTAGTGTTTCGACATACAAGATGTTAATGCTGTTGCCGCCGTCCATGAGAGTCTTAGAGAAACCATATCCATCAATAATTGGATTGACGACTAAGGCATATTTTCCTCGCCTGTGCAACTTAGGCGGATGATCAGCACGGTCAAAGGTGATTACCACTTCCGACCAGTCCAGGAATTGGGGGACAGTCGGAACTATTGCGTTGAGCTCATGCAGAACTGCTTTCTTGACCTTAGCTGGTTGAGATCCGAGGAAGGTGACGTAAGTGTCTTTCTTTGTTGGGAAGTTTTTCTTCCCTTCCGTCTTGGGATTTTGAAGGATCAGCTTCCTCCATGTCGGAATCTTCCTTGGTCTCTTTATCTTTTTCGGGATTCTTCTTTCCCTTCTTCCGCTTAGCCCTGTAGCTAGAAGTATCGTCTTTCTTGATGTCGTCATTAAAATGACACTCGGCGTTTGTGTGAGACGAGCCCCCATTGGCATCTAAGTGATGCACACATGGGTTATTGGCAATGTCGGCCCAGGAGTAGGTTTTGCCAGGTTGCTGGTCTCCTCTAGCCTAGACTCTTGATGTACCGCGACCGCGTCCGCGGCCGCCGCCACGTCCACCTCATCCTCTAGAACCGAAAGTAGCAGTGACCACCATCGTTTCCATGTTGGGTTTTTCTTCCGAGGTATTCTTGCCCTTCTGAGCTTGATGCTTTGGTTGTTTTGCCGACTATGGCACAACTAGGGCGTTCAGTAGTCCCTCTGTGTCGTCGTTAGCATCTGCATACTTGCTCGTTGTTTCTATCATCTCTCCCAAATTAGAGACCTTGTCACACTTCAAGCGATGACGTAGTAAACCAATTGGGAGTCCTGCAATGAAAGCTTCAATCGTAGTTTGGTCATTTACTCCTTCACAGGAGTTCTTAGTGTCGATCCATCGTCCGAGGTAATCTCGGCAAGTTTCTCCCGCTTTCTAGGTGCAACGCTGTAGGTCTCCTACCATATAGGGTCTCCGATACGAGCCTTCGAAATTCCGAAAGAACGCGCTTTGCATGTCATACCAGTTGTGGATGGTGTTCTCTGGAAGTTCATTGAGCTATGATCGTGCCATCTTCCGCAACATAAGTGGGAGATACCGGGTCGCGACCAGGTTGTTTCCGCCTTTGGCGATGCAACAAGCTTGGAAAAAATCCCGAAGCCAAGTATCTAGCGAGCTACACCGTCGTAGGATTGGATGTGTCTTGAGATAGCAATTCCTTCTGGGAATTTTGTTGCTCTTATGCTTGGTCCGAAGCATTTTGGGCCCACGTATATATCATCGTTTTAGTAGCGTCGCGCCTCTATGTTGGAGTTAATCCTGTGTCTCGTGTCATTTGGGAATAGAGATCGCCGTCCTCATTGACGGCTGTGGATGTGGTGCCTTAGAGCCGGACTTCGGCTTCTGCCACCACCTCCTCCGCCACGACGCCCTCCTTGGCCTCCTTGAGAGCCATTGTGATGGCTACTTGGTGGAGAGGGTGGAGTATTTGGATTGTTTCTGGCTGATCGCCGGTCTCCGTCCGGAGAGTCATTATTCCGGTTCCGGGGAGGATCTTCATTATGATGAGCCCCCTGCCGGCTTGATTCAGCACGGTGTCTGTCGTTCTTTCATCCATCACTCCCAGCGCGGTAGGGCTCAGCCGGACGGCTTGTATGTCTAGGAGGTGGCATTCTTTGTCGGTCTTCCTCCCAACGTCTCTCTTTGTCTTCTTCTCTGTGGTCGTTCGACTCTCACCGGGGAGGATTTCTCGGATACAGTGCAGCAATCGCCTCTTGCTCGGCGGCTGGAGCAATGTTGCGATAGTCACGTGCAATTCTGGGGTGCTGTCCTAAAGATCCAGTTCTTGAGTGATTATCTTCTCGACGGTCAAAACGGTGATGCTATTCCGGAACCCGTTGGGGCCTAATGTTGTTCCAGGCTGGATCCATGCGACATTGGTCTGATTGAGAGACCAGTTTTCTGCTCCCAGATTTCACGACCTTCTGCTGGTCCAGACCCTTGGTGAGCAGCTTAATGCCCAATCAAACCTCTTCTGGGCCTGGATTATTTTCAAGGATATCTCGAGCTTCGGCGGTGTTTTGTACTGGTGTTGGGTACACCAGGTCTCCGTTACTGTTGAGCCGAGGCATCCCTGGATCTTCCTCACAGAGAACCTTTCGTACTTTCGGAAATTTGTCAGCCCGTACGTGGCCTTTCCGGTTCTTCTGATGTTGTAGAGAGATGAGCTTATCCACCTTGGCCATGCGCTTCTTCTCTTCCTTGATGTTTTTAGCTTCATCCAGGAGTACTTGGCGACGCGCTTCTAGGGCTTGGGCCCTTTCGTCTAATTCTGCAATAGTGAGTTCTGCCGTAGTAGGGATAGGTGTGGTAAATACAGCATCGATGAGTTTACGGGCACCTGCGATGACCACGTGTCCATCCACCAACTCTTCTTTTTTGCTCTTCTAGGATAAGTGCTCCATCCGAGTCTTCCTCGTATTCCTCGGCAATCACCTCCTCTGCTGGAAGTTCTTTTGCTGGGGTCTTGTTCTTGTTCTTCTTCTTTGCCTTCTTGGCAGCGCCGGTAGCAAAGACAGCTTTGGGTCTGTTTCCCGGAGTCAAGCTCTAATCGGTACTTTCGGACATCTGGACCTCAGGATTATCTCCAAGATCCATGTCATCATGCGCTTTGGGAGAGTTTTCTCCGGATCCTGCATCCATGGCTTCTCCTTCTTCTGCAGCTTTGGATTTGTACTCCTCTTCATATTCCGCGGAGAACTTTTGGAAATCCGCCGACGTCATCGAGTCATCCGAGGATGCGGGTAAGTCAGTGTTTGTTCCGATCGCCTCTAGCACCGAGTCTTCGTTGTCTCCAGCATCGGCAGAGCCGGATCCGGATCCAACATATCCGACGAAGTGCGATGTGTGGGTCCTGAGGTAGTTGCGGCTTTCCTCATGGGCTTTCTCGAAGATCCTGATGGTTTCGAGAACCTCATCCATGTTTGCGCCTTGCAGCATCATGCGCCTCAACATATTCCTCAGGAAAGGTTGGTCTGTTCCGGCATTGGCAGAGCCGGAACCAAGGTTGTTGTTGTGCTCCTCCTGGACTTCGACCTCGGCGGGTGGATCGATCTGGGATTTGTCCTCGCTAGGGAGATCCACTCCAGATTCGACTTGAACCGCAAGATCTGCTTCAGGTTTGGCTTTCTCCACTATCTCTGCAACAGGTGCGGGCTGGGTGGGATTAGGGTTTTCTGGGATCCAAAACTCTGCCGCCTCCGTGGACAAAGGGGACCCAGAAATTTCTTCTGCCTCTATCATCACCGTTGGGATGGGTGGGACAGGTTCAGCGAATCCGATGTACACATCGATCTCGCCGAAAGACATTATGGTGTAGGAAGTCACGACCTCCCTAGCCGGAATCCAGGTCTCGTCGAGAACGATGAGAGGGACGTCACTGGCATAGAGGATGCGACCGACGGCGATAGTCTCGCCGATTCCGATTCTTGCAGATTCCGCTCGGAACATAGATCCGAAGCTCACATGTCCCATGGTGGGTGCCAACTGTCATCGGATTGATGACAAGTACGCCATGAGGGGGTCCTCGAGGCATGTGGAAGAGAGGGGGTGAGACGTACGGTGTTCCGGGAGGGTGAGCATACAAGTTTACCCAGGTTCAAATCCGCCGGCTTTGGACGGATCCTACTCCTTCTAGCAATCCAGTAATACGGCAGAGCCGGAATATGGGTTACAAGGGTTTCACCTGTGCGAGTTGAGATTGTAGACTATTGTGAGGGTGCCCTAAAGGCTCTCCCTAGGAGGGCTTATATAGATATCCGACCTAGGGTTTACAGGAGAGACCTATTCGGTTACGACTAAGAGTCGGTTACAGAGTACATCTTGAACTACAAGTAACACTATGGGCCTATGTTGGTAAGTCTTCTGGTCCTTCACATAGCTGGACTGGACTCTATCTCTTCTCCCTGACTGGGCCGCCCGTGAAGCAAAGCTCTAACCCGAAGTAGGCCACCCTGGTCAGTGAGGCACAATGAGGATACCCGGAAAGTATATCCCCAACACAGATCATGGTCGTGGACCCAACTCCATCCGTCACCACGGCAAGCGACCGTGCCACCACCTACCTCTCCCTTCTCCATCTCCTTCTCAATATCAACCACCGTTGGCCCTTCATCCCCATCCGTGGGTCCAGGATGCACGCACGACATCTTACTAAGAAGACAACGAGCATATGTGTGTGCCGTATGCAACATCTGCACGAGCAGGGAGGAGGGCCTACCACCGATGAGAGTGGGCATGGGGGAGGCCAACAACACCGTGCAGTGGTCCTTCCCGAATAGAGAAGACGACATGGCAACACACTGGTAGTTGGTAGGGGGTGATGACCTAGATGAGTTGCAGGGTGGCACCAGTGGATGGCGGGGTGATCAGGTGAGAGGAAGAATAAGGTAATTTATAGGGAAAATTAGTTTAGGGTGCTTTTTAGAAAGAATTGTACAGTTGGATGCCTACATGGTCATAAAGACGGGGTCCACACTCTGCCACATCAATGAATACAACACTATATAGAGGCTGGTGACTATTGATGAACAACAACCATATTTAGGTATTGTATGTTGCATATTCCTAAGGTAGGCGAATGTATCGATTTTAAGTGGCAAGTATAGGTACCGCGGGTGCATTTTACTCAAAGTATAAATTGGTAGAAGAAGCCAACTACAAGTCAGGCGAAGGCACAGACAGCTCGTGAATGGGAAGATAACTTCACGGTCCTACTGTTTCTGAGCCCGAGCCCGTGCTCGTGAATGGGAAGAAAAACTGATGCTGATGGTAATGTGACCATCTATAAAGCTCGACTTTTCACAAAGGGATTTCGACAAATTTAAGGAGTTGACTACGATGAGACATTCTCTTCCGTAGCGATGCTAAAGTCAGCTAGGATTATGTTAGCAATTGCTGCATATTTCGATTATGAGATACTAGTCATTAACCCGTGCATCTGCACGGACTAGTTAATTTTATACGTTTTGTTATATATATATATATATATATATCTTGCTACTCCCTATATTTCATATTATATATATTTGGCAAAACATACTACATTGTGAAACATGATGTATTTGGCGTATTCCGTGATTTGTTTGTAGATTAATTTGTACTAATGTATAGAGTATATTTTTCATATATTTTATTTTTATGCGATAGTTTTGTTTATACTCCATCCGTTTCATAATATAAGGCATTCTAAACTTTTTCTAAAACACATGTTTGTGGACATGTTTTACTGTGTAGGTTCACTCATTTTGGAGGGTATCTAGTCCACTTTGAAATATCTACTAAAAAGTCTTACGTTAGTGAATGGAGGGAGAAATATTTTGTAATTGTTGTTGCTGGTATTTTATTGTGTCTACCGAGATCGAAGCATCTACGTTAGTATTCTAATGGTTAGATTTTTGGATGAGCCATTAGACGTGTAGCGGTATGCCAGGTTTAACGTCATATGCGTCTTGTTACTACACACTACCTTTTAAAAGATAGGTAATTGTTATTCAGCTGATACAGAGGTATCTTTGGTTACTTTGTTGATATTAAATCTTGGAAACTCCTGTAACTAATAAGCATAAAAGTAACTCATATATTCAGCATAAGGTGTGAGAGTGTACATATGCCTCCATGGTTTTATTTAGGCTTTAAAAACTCAATACCATATTTTAAAAAATAACTTGTCAATATTTGTAGCCAGCAACTCCCTTATCCCTAAAAAATATACCCGCGGACGATATGCCAGAATACATGTGTATCTTTGTTTTACTTGGGTAAAAAAACTGGCCGTGGAAGTTTGCCTATGTTTTAGTTGGGCTAAAAAGTACCGGTCATTTCGCATTTTGAATTAGATTTCCACAAAATTTAGATCTAACATATTGTCCAACATATCATGCACGGACTGATGGTCTTCAAATCACCTTTACCGTCCGTTCCTCTCATCTTTGAGTTGTCCCCTATGTCACATTTGGATATGGATGCTGCTGAGCAGGGAGTTGGGGAGAGAAGCCGGCAAGGAGATTAATGGAGCATGGAGAAACAGCTTGCGGATGCAGAATCCATTTCGCCGGAGGGTTGGTCGTGGAGGCTTGCCTATTACCATTATCTTTCTCCACGTCGTGCAGGCTTCGGCGGGAGACCCTCCAAAGGACTTACCTCTAGCGGCAGCGCCCACTGGGATTGGACTTACCTCTAGCGGCAGCGCGCACTGGGATTTGTCTGATCGCCCAGCTTTCCCTCTTCCTCGCCTTACAGCCACCACGGCCGACGCTCCTGCCCTAGCCGTGGGACGCAGACAGAGCACGCTCCTGCTGCAGATGCGGATTCAGCCCTCGTCAACCTAGCTGTGCACGCTGCCCAGCTTGATGTTGAGGTTACGGATTTGGCTTCCCCTTCAACCTTGCCACGAACGACATCCTCCTTGTGCCCGCATTGCTCATGTGGTGGATGTCCTTGACGAATGGTGCGCTCGACTACGACTCAGGTTCTTGTCGACTGCCTCACAACTTGGATGTCAACACCGAGTTCACCTTCACTGATGAAATCTAAACAAAATACCTTTGCAAGGTCAGCACTACTACTTTTTGTTGTCTCCGATTATCAAGTTTTTACTGTTTCTTCTCAAATGTCTAATTCCAAGTACCAATAAAATTGCAAAAAAAATGGGACTGCAAAAGAGAAAACTTACGTTCTGTGAGAAGGCGACGTGAGACCTTCTGCACCGGCCGGCTATTCTTCTCTTGATTCCCTAAATCTGCCATATTCCAATGCAATGCTACATCACTTCTTGTAATATACACACAAAGAAGATATTAATTCTCATTAACACTAAATTCATTGGCCCGTACATCATTAATTGCTGTTGATGACACTGCAGCAGGAGACATGCCGCTGTCTTTGCTTCCGCACCAGCTGCTACATGCTTCCAACGCGCGGTAGCTCTCGATGCCAGCCTTCCTAGACTGCCCCAACACCACGGCATTGTCTGAGAAGTCTAGGGTTAGGGATGTGCCTAGGCATATACATGTCAGATCGGAGTCAATTTGTCGTGGTGGTGTCACGGCAGATGCCATGGATAGGCTGAAGGTGAGGACTAATATGCGCTAGGGGAATCCAGGAAAGGATAGTAGAGTGATTCTCTATACAGAAGCTTCGTATTGATGTTCTATCTCTCAGATTACAAGTGCTCCTTGAGCTGTATTGGCAAGAGGAGGAAGAAGAAACTCTCTTACTCTTGCCTATTAACTAGCCCAAGAACCCTCGACCCACAAGTATTTTCCTTGCTATGTATCTGAAAAGACCCAACCCCCTTACCAGAACCCCAACCCTCCCTTATATAGGGGTGGTTCGGTCCTGGCCTAGGGCATACGTGGAGGCATATTCTTAGGAATATGCCTCCTCCCAAATTAGTAACCCGATAGGGGTTCTTTTCCCCCACGTCACTCTTGCTTTAGCGACGTTGCCTCTGCGGCGCCTGCGTCAGCCGACGTGAGCGTCGTCACCCTTGTCGGCCACGATCCGGTGGTCCTGCCCTTGCTTTATTCGCTCATCCAGTACGCACCGGGCCTTCTTTTTGACCAGAGATATTCCTTCCTTCTCCTAGAAGCCAAACGAGGATCCGGATCACAGTTGATCCGGACACACCTGTTCCTGCATATAAGCTAGACAAGTGTCTCTGACTTATTCCTTGAGTCGGACGAGACAATGTTAGGCGACCCCCTTGGTCCGGGTTACTCCGTGATCCGGCCTGCCTTGAGGTGACTCGGCCAGCATCCGCTTTGACCTTGCCGAACCTCGGCTAACTCGGCCCTTATACCCCGGAGTGACCCTACCCGGGGTTATCCCCCTAATATTAGTCCCCGAAGCTGGTGCGGCCTTACCGGCCTTGGTCGCTAAGGCCACATCAGGTTCATTCGTATCCAAGCTTCGGACGTTTATTTCCGGGTTTACTTTTTGTCTCGGATCATATGGATTTACGTTCCCTTCGCACGCTCCAAGTTTTCACTTGCCGTCCGGGTCACCACTTTGGCTCGGATCGTTTGGTTTTACTTTCCCTCCGCACGATTCAAGTTTTCACTTGCCGGCCGGGTTACCACTGTGGCTCGGATCCGGGCCTTGCTTCCTTCTCTCGTACGCCAACCCACGTAACGGTTAGTCATTACGTTGCCTTATTTTAAGGGCCTGAGCAGTAACCGCCGTAGTAGATGTCAGCGATTACTGTACGGGGGTTAAGTTATGTCTGTCTCCTCGTTTACCGCAACTGCACGTCGTGTCATGGGATCGCATTTACTCTGCGGCCCCCAGTGTGGCTTCTCTCTGATTGGTCAACGCTAGCGATACACGGCCACATCGTGTGGTTTTCCTGCGCTGCACGATCCCACTCGTTGATGACTAGGAGCGGTTAAATAGGGGAGGGGCACGTTCCTTAGAACTTTTCCATCTCCGCGCCCCCTCGCCCGTTCCTCTTCTTCTTCCTCGCAACCGCGCCGCTGCCAGTGCCCATTGCAGCAGCGCCGCCACCGCATTTTCTTCGTTTCTCCGCACCGCAATCACCGATGCGCCTATGTTTAGCCAGGGGTCCTCGTTAGTCTAGACCGCAGAGCCCCGCCGCCGACAGCTCCAGCGAAGACACCGGAATTGAGATGACGGAGGAAGAGCTCGTCGTTGTTGAACAGGATATGGAGGAGGACGCCGGCGCGGCGGACCGCGGCGCGTGGGCCGGTTCCTGGGTCTGCGAGGATGACATCGCTTGGCTCTACCGGACCCGGCGCATTCCCGCCGGCATCGCTGCTCGTCTCCCCTCCTCGGAGCTGGCCCCCTTACCCAATCCGGGCGAATTTGTTGTTTTCTTATCCCATTTCCAACGAGGATTTGGGCTTCTAGTGAGTGATTTCTTCCGGGACTGGATCCGGACCTATCACTTGCAACCTCATCATCTCCCGGCGAACGCCATCACCTCTCTGTCCGCTTTCGTTTCTTCGATTGAGGGCTACACCGGGCTATGGCCTACGAAGGAGCTGTGGATCCGGTTCTTCAGCCTTCGTCGCAACGTGGTCCCCAACATCCACGTCGAGTCATAGGACAAACAACTAACTCAGTTTAGAGCTGCCTCGATCTCGCCCCGGAGGTATTCAATCTTTCCCTGGGTTACCGGGCTTGACTCCTACAAAGGGTGGGCCCAGACCTTCTTCTACGTCTGGAATGAAGGCACGGAAGATTTGATCTGGTTGCTGCCCTACGCTCCGGGTCCCCCTGACACGGATTTCTGGGAGGAGGTTGCCAGGAAGCCTACAGCCCTGGCCAACCAAGTGAACAAAAGGTTTGCGGAGCTGAAGAAGCTCGGATTGCAACGAGGATGACATGATCACATTCGTGCGCAACCGAATCTGTCCCCTTCAGTGGCGCACTCACAAGTTGTGCCATATGAGCTTTAGTCGCGACCCCAACCGAACCTCCTCATTCGAGTTGAGCAATACAGAGATCTTCCGCCGAGTCAAGGCTCTTTTCACCACCCATAAGGACTTCTCCGCCAAATGGACGTGGGGAATTGAGCATTACTGCCGTGACAGGCTCCCTCCCGCGGTAAGCTTCACGGGGTAAACTTATCTCGGATCAATTTCATGTCGGCTCTTATCACATTCTTGACCTTGCTCCTTTTGCTTTTTTCTCATCTGTTTCTCCAGCAAACCCTCGAGGATGGCCCGGATCCGACCCTTAAGTGGGCCCCGGACCGAGAAATTCCGGACGAGGAGGAGCCGGACCAGGAGATGTTCCTCCCCACACCCGATGCCACCAGACGACCCAGCGGTAAATTCTCTTCTCTTAGAGATTGGCCCGACGATGAGGATGACTCGGATATCGATGTGATTGAACCCGTTGAGGCTGTCCCTCTTTCTTTTGCTTACCCGTCATCAGCTAACCCCGGTGGGCACATCCACGAGGATCCTTCCCTTGCCACGGGCGAGCCTGCTTCGGCGGCGTCAAAGAAGAAGCACGGAACTACGTCGAGTTCTTCTTCCGAACCTTCTCAGCCTTCAAAAAGGCAAAAGAAGGCCGGAGACAAGACTGCCTCCAAACGAGTAGGCAAAGCCCCGACAAGGAGGGCCCGGAAACCTAAGGAGGCAGAGACCTCGGATGCGTAAGTTCTTTTTTCACTGCGCAACACACTTCTCCCTGCTTCGGGGTAATTTCACTCCTGACATTATTTTCTCTTGCAGGGCTCCTGTGGAGGTCCCTCAGAGCGGATCGAGCATCTCCTCTCCTCTTCGCTCTAGTCCTTCCCCTCCCCGTGACGACGAGTCACGCCCACTGAGCCCTATTCCGGAAGGCTCTGCGGCCGCTCCGGGTTCCGCGGTACCTCCTTCAGAGGGACGCGACCTCGGATCGGGAGGGGTCAGATCGGCCGAGGCAACGGCGTCCGGCACTTCGGCATTGCCGCAACCAGCAACTACCAAGTCTACCGCAACTCCAGCACCAGCAGCAGCTCCAGCACCAGCCACCGAACCAGCCTCTGTCCCGGCTCCGAAGAAACCAATAGCAGCTCCAGCGCCAGCCACCAAAGCTCCCGTGCCAAGTTCATCTGCCTCGTCCGAGTCATCTCAAGCTCGGCGAGGACCCACTCCAGCGGCTTCCAAGGGCAAATCCACTGTGGTCACTTCCTCCCAGCAGGCCAAAGGCAAGTCCACCTCCGTCGAGGCTGGGCAGCGAACCTTGTTGTCGATGCTTCCAAAGAAGTCATCAGCAGCGACGGATCCTCCCGCCGAGCCAGCTGATTCACAGCAGATGGTTCTTCACACTAGCCTGGCTCTTGCCCTGATTGAAAGGAAAGAAGCTCACGCCAAGGGCTTGGTGGCGCCTCACATGCCCACTGGCGAACGTTACCCTCCGAGCCTCATCGAGTTCGTCATGAACTGGAATAAGGCGGAGTTCGTCTACAATGACGATCTCCCGGAAAAGTTCGGCCCAGCTGAATTTTCCGCTCATATGAATACTGCCGCCAAGGCCATTAACCTCGCTGGGCGTATGATGGAGGTACATTGTTTCTTCTTTACGTGCTGTAGATAATAACCATTAGTCCCCGAGCCTCCGGCGGAGTAACTTGTTACTCGGCCGGATGCTCCTTAGAAGATCAACGTAGCTGCATGTAAACTTTGAATATGCACACACCTAGAGCCGGGTTAAGTTCCGCTTGGACCGGATCTTGTACACTTCGAGTATGCACACACCTAGAGCCGGGTTAAGTTCCGCTTGGCCCGGATCTTGTACACTTCGAATATGCACACACCTAGAGCCGGGTTAAGTTCCGCTTGGCCCGGATCTTGTACACTTTGAATATGCACACACCTAGAGCCGGGTTAAGTTCCGCTTGGCCCGGATTTTGTACACTTCGAATATGCACACACCTAGAGCCGGGTTAAGTTCCGCTTGGCCCGGATCTTGTACACTTCGAATATGCACCGAACTAACTATACATGCCTGTGCCTTTGTCAGGTAACTACCAACCGTCGGAGCGCCGAGTTTCAGCGCCTGCTTGATACCCATAAGACCTTGCGCGCGAAACACGTTGCACTTGGCGCGGAGCATGAAAAGAGGGGTAATTTCCTCTCTTAACATCTCATCGCTTCGTTTGTTTCTGCCGGATTAACCTCCTTATTCGGTTTTTTGTAGCTGGGATGGAGACTGAAAACAAGATTATGCGAAAAAACTTGGAGGAAATCCGAGGTATGTCCTCTTTCGGCCAACATCGATGTGGTCTCCATTCTTTCTTTTTATTGGCTCGGCAAACATTCACTCCTCGGCTTTGTCGGGTCAACACATCATTTCAGCATCGCTTGAGGATAGTGTGCCCGTGCCTGATATGATGCTGCATTTTCTCGAACAAGCAGGACAGCATCAAGCCGAGCTGAAGAAGAAGGACGATGAGCTTGCCCTCCTCCGGACCAAGGACGGCGAGATAGCCAAACTCAAGGCCGAGATGGAGAAGATGAAGGCCCAACACAAAACCGAGCTCCAGAAAGTTGGCCAGAACTTCACCGAAGAGCGTGAGCGCTTTACCCTTCAGATCTCCAAGGACCAGGATCTGCTCAAGGAATCCGAAGTCCGGCTTGGGTCAGCGCTTGCCGAGCTTGAACAACTTCGGCAGAGACGCGATAGTTGTATCAAGGAGTTGACCCGGATCCATCGCCATATCTCACGTAAGTTTCTTCGCCTTGCCCGACCTAGTTTTCCGGGTTAGCTCATATGCCTTTGCTTCAGCATCCTCCCTTTCCTTATTTTCAGATAACTTTCCGGAGGGTACTGCCATCGCCAGTGCTGCCGTTGCCAAATTCCGCCAAGAGAGGGGTATTCCCATCGCTCCTGATGGTGAGAGCATCCCCTTGGACATGGAGGACTTGTTGGTTAGCGTGTCAGCTCGGGTGGAAACTATCAAGAACTATGGAAAAGATCTCCTCGACGTTGTGGTCCGGATCTTCAACACATTCTGGCCAAGCGAGGACGCTCCGGAAAGGATCACGCTCCTTGCGGAAAAACTGATGGAGATTGAGACTCAACTTGACCTCTGGAGGGAATCCGCTAGGCATGCCGCGGCAGATACCCTTCTCCATCATATCCTTTCATGGTACGAGAAAATCGATCTGAGCCTCCTCACCTATCGGCGCACCGGATCCAAATGGACCGATGATCCGGAGTGGGTAGCTCGGCGCCTACAGCCTCATCGAATATTCTCCAGTCCATGACTGGGTTGAGGGCCGAGCTTTCTGGACTCCGGCGAGGAGGAGCAGATGGAGAACGTGGAGGATGGGTCGGGCGATGATGGAGAAGATGCTGCTTTGGATATTGAAGACAGTGATGATGACGCCGAACTTCCTCCTCCTGCCGCTCCTTAGTTGAAAAAACTTGAAAATTTATCAGATCCTCGGTATGCCGGGTGCAATTGTATGCTGAATACCTAATATTTTGCTACTATGCTTGTATGCTGGATTAACTTGGGCGTAGTCCCCGAGTTTCATTTTCTTGTTCGTCCAATTCTCCGGCTCGATCCGTGTCTACCTTGATTCGGTTTTACGACTTACGAACCCGAGCTTCAAGAATCGTTTTAACAATACTGAGAAACTTTGAGGCTTGGCTCAAAATAATTCAACATAATAGCTTGAAAATAAATACAGGGTTAGTCCGAAAAACAAACATTAGCTCGAATAAATTCCATTCCTTAGTCGTTTTTCATGTGCTACGCAATTCCGAACTTGTTCTCTTGCTCGCCATGAAGCCAATTCTTGTTGGAGAGCAGCAAGTCGAAGAGTTGGGTTTTTGGTGCTCACACATTACTAATCCGGGTTAAGTAGAACAACTTATTCCAGCTAACATATATAAAAAGTAACAAGAATCATTTATTAAGGCGGTCCCCGAGTTACTGCTCGAGGCTCTGCTATTTCATTGATAAACCCATTGCCGACATACATACCGACACTAGAGGATGACTCGGGTACATACACTTTTTAGCTAAGTGTAGAAGGGACGAAGTAGTGCTACATTCCATGGTCGCTTGGATTCCTCTCCGGACCTGTCTGCCTTGTTCTTTTCCTGTGGCTTTGCATCTATGAGATAGTAAGAGTCATTGTGCAATGCTTTGCTCACAATAAATGGTCCTTCCCATGGGGGGGGGGGATAATTTATGCATGCCAGTGGTACGCCGTACCAACCGGAGCACCAGATCGCCTTCCCGGAAGACTCGGGGGCACACTTTCCGGCTATGATAGCGTCGGAGATTTTGCTAATATATGGCGGATCTGGACAGTGCCAGTTCTCTCGCTTCTTCCAGCAGATCAACATCATTTTGCGGGATTCTTGCACTTCGCTTACGTGTATTGGGTGACTCTAGGCGAATCATGCTCTATGTCAATTTGGTAATACAACCACGCCCCATATACGGAAAAAAGCGTGTAGCCTGTTGATCGATTCGGAGTGGTTCTTAAACTCCACAATACCGCTGGTAGTTCTTCTATCCAGCACCCCGCTGATCTTTGTAGCGGCTCAATGAGCCGGGGTTTTATCCCGGATAGCACTAATCCGTTGGATCTTTCCACTTGTCCGTTCGATGCGGGGTGGGCTACCGAGGCTATGTCGAGTCGGATTTTCTTATCTCGGCAGAATCGTGCAAATGCTCCTTCAGCAAAATTGGTGCCGTTATCAGTTATGATACTGTGAGGATAATCGTATCTCAAGATGATGTCTTTGAGAAATGTCACAGCCGTAGCTCCATCACATTTTCTTATAGGCTTCACTTCGATCCATTTTGTAAACTTGTCCACCATGACCAGAATGTGCGTCATGCTCCCTTTTGCTGGTTTGAACGGGCCAACCATATCCAAGCACCACACAGCAAATGGCCATGTAATTGGTATGGTTTTGAGTTCCGACATAGGCATATGTGTCTTGGTGGCGTATCTTTGGCAACCATTGCATTTTCTCACCAGATCCTCCGCTTGCTCCAAGGCGCTTGGCTAGTAAAGTCCATGTCGGAATGCCTTTGCCACTAAGGCCCGGGATGAGGCGTGATGCCCGCATTCTCCTTGGTGTATATCCCGGAGGATGTCAAGTCCTTCTGCCGGACCAACACACCGCTGGAGGACACTGGTTACACTCTGCTTGTACAGCTCGGAATTGATGATTGTGTAAGCTTTGGCCCTTCTCTGAGTTTGCCTGGCTAGCACTTCCTCGGTGGGTAATGTTCCATCTTTCAATAACTTGTATATAGGCGGTGCCCAAGCTGGTACTGCTCGCGCAGGGAACATCTCCTCATCAATTTCCATCCGATCCACCGGCATAACTTCAACCGGGTCTTGTTGAATAGTCCCCGGGTCTAGCGAGGTAGTCCCCAGGTTTGCCGAGGTAGTCCCCGGGTTCGGCGCACTACCTTCCATGTCAATGTCCATGGGCTCAGCTCCGGATTCCGCGTTTTCCAGAACATAAATTGAGTCGGTTCCTGGGGACGGCCTGATAGATGGCTTTCTGAGGTGCTCCAATGCAACGCCCGGTGGAATTGCCTGTCGGGTCGAACCGAGCTTTGACAGCATGTCAGCAGCTTTGTTTTCCACGCGAGGTACATGATGAAACTCACATCCCTCAAAGTAACCCGAGATTTTCTGCACATGAAATCTGTATAGTGCCATGTTTGGATCCAGGGCGTCCCACACTCTGGACACTTGCTGTATTACTAGATCCGAGTCGCCAAAGCAGATTATCCGTCTTATGCCAATTTCCTTTGCCACTTTGAGACCATGCACAAGAGCCTCGTATTCAGCGACATTGTTCGATGCCGCGAAATGGATCTGCAATACGTATTTGAGCTGATCCTTTTTTGGCGAGGTAAGCACAACTCCGGCGCCTAATCCAGTTTTGGTCTTCGATCCGTCAAAATGCATCCTCCAATAGTTTGGATCCGGTGGCGGTGGTTCGTATTGTAGCTCGGCCCAATCCACGAAAAAGTCCGCTACAGCCTAGGACTTGATCGCTTCTCTTCTGTCGTACTGGGGCGCGTATGGTGCTAGCTCAATTGCCCATTTCGCAATTCTGCCGTTCGCATCTTTGTTACCCATTATCTCGGATATGGGGGCTTCGCATATCACTTTGATGGGATGCTCCTCAAAGTAGTGCTTTAACTTCTTCGCCGCCATATAAACTCCGTATGCCACCTTTTGAAAATGCGGGGAGTTCTGTTTTGAGGCAGACAATACCTCACTCAAGTAATACACTAGTCTCTGCATCGACTTACCCTCTTCATCTCGTTCCACTATAATCACTGCACTTACAACTCGGTTGGTTGCGGCTATGTAGAGCAACATTGGCTCCTTCGACAGTGGAGAAGCTAACACTGGTGCAGTGGCCAACATCTTTTTTAAGTGGGCAAAAGCTTCATCAGCCTGCGGCGTCCAAACGAATTTATCTGATTTTTTCATGGGTTGGTAGAGAGGCAGTGCCTTTTCCCCTAGCCGACATACAAACCGACTCAACGATGCCAGGCATCCAGTGAACTTCTGGACGTCATTGAGACACTTCGGCAGCTCCATTCGTTCGATGGCTCGGATCTTAGTTGGATTGACCTTGATACCTCGGCTGGAGACGAGAAATCCTAGTAATTTCCCAGCCGGGACACCGAAGGTACATTTCTCCGGGTTAAGCTTCATTCGGAATCTCCTCAAGTTCGCGAATGTTTGCCTTATGTCGTCAAGGAGCGTTGCGCTTTTCTTGGTCTTGATAACCACATCGTCCACGTAAACTTGCACATTTTGACCTATTTGATCGTGCAAACATTTTTGCATACACCTTTGGTACGTTTCTCCTGCGTTTCGTAAACCAAACGGCATAGTGCGATAGCAATAAGCCCGTCTGGGTAATAAAGGCAGTTTTATTTGATCATCCGGGTTCAGAGGTATCTGGTGGAAACCGGAATAAGCGTCAATAAATGACAACAGTTCACATCCCGCGGTGGAGTCGATGACCTGATCTATCCTCGGCAGTGGAAATGGATCTTTTGGACACGCCTTGTTCAGGTTCGTGTAATCGATACACATATGCCAAACCACCGCCATGTTCGGATAATCCTTTTTCTTTTCTACCAGCACCGGATTAGAGAGCCAATCTGGATACAGCACTTCCATGATGAATCCTGCTGCTAGCAACCGAGCTATCTCGTCACCAATGACCTTTCTCCTATCCTCGGCGAAGCGTCGGAGAGGCTGCTTCACCGGCCTTGCTTCGGGTCTTACATTCAGAGAGTGCTCGGGCAACTCCCTCGGAACACCTTGCAAGTCTTGTGTGGACCAAGCAAAAATATCCCGATTCTCATGGAGGAAGTTGACGAGCTCGCTTTCCTATTTGTCAGTTAACCCGGCCCCAATCGTCACGGTACGCTCCGGAAACATGTTATCCACCGAGATCTTCTTGGTGTCCTTCGCGGCTTGAAATGAAATGCTTCCATGCGGGTTGCTTAACGCCGGCATATACTGCTGTGCGGACTGAGCTAATGCCGCCACCTCTTGGATTTTTCTTTTCTCTTGGGCAATTACGAGTGACTCGGCTAGGTTAGACCCGGCTGAGGCGCACTCAATGGAACGTCGGAAATCCCCAGCGATAGTAATTGCCCCACTTGGCCCGGGCAGCTTTATCTTCAGATAACCAACGTGGCAACTTGCCATGAATTTGCCCAGCGCTAGTCTCTCGAGTAATGCGTGATAAACGTTCTCCAGGTTTACCACTTCGAACTCCAGATTTTCAGTTCGGCAATTATCCCTCGTACTGAATAGCACGTCGACCCGGACTTTGCCAATGGGTTCGCAGGATATGCCGCGCATGATACCGTGAAAAGTTGTTCTCGTAGCCTGGAGCATGTTCTCCGAGATGCCCAACTTGCGCATCGTATCCGCATACATGATGTTAATGCTACTTCCATTGTCGATCAGTACTTTGGAGAACCTCACATTAATGTTTGGTCCAATGAACGTCGGATCTAACACTAATGCATATGATCCCGGACTTGGCATAAGCTTGGGATGATCTTTGACGCTCCAGGTAATTTCCTGGTCCGACCAAGACATGTACCTCGTCACTGCAGGCATAACCGCGTTAACCTCCATATGTCGGCGCTGCAAGCTTTTCCTATCTGTTTCCTCTGTTGTGAACACGGAATAGCTCTGGTGATGTTCCCTATACTCATTCCTTCCCTCATTTCCGGAATACCTCTGATCCGGTTGTTGCTGGTTTTCTACCTGATGCACTGCATCCCTTCTCTCACTATTGTCATACCTCGGCGGAGGGGGAGGCAACATTAGTTGCTGCGTGTTTGCACCGGAGAGCAATTGCTGCCGGGGTAACTCCTGCCGAGGTTGATCATTCCGAGGTGCCTGAGCATTCCCCGAACCACCTTGTTCTATCTTGCGGATCCACTCACTTTGTCTCGTCGTGTGACCCGCCGGGCTGCTCGGATTTGGCGTGTGAAACTTGCACGGCTGGTCCAACATTGACTCGTAGGTATACCTCGGACGGTCTTTCTTTTCTTGCCATTGCTTCTTCTGCTCCGGAGTCCATGTTTTCTTGCCATCGTTTCGAGGAGTCCATTGCCCTCCCGTTCTCTGGCGTTGGTTGCTCCCTGCCCCGGGCTGATCTTGATTCACGGCCGCAACTTGTTGCGAACCATATCGATGGTCCGGTCTATCGTCTCTCCTCTTTCCCCTGTAATCGTTCCTCCGGGATGACCCGGATCCGTCCCTCGGATAGTACTCCTCATTTGACTCGTTCGACGCGATCCTGGGTTGAGTCGGATCTCCCAAAGCATAGGAATCCGCGATCCGGATCATCTCTGCCAAGGTGACTGGCATTTTCCTTTGCAATTTCATCCATAACTCGCTGCCATATCTACATCCTTGTGCGAACCACGCTATAGCCTGTGACTCTATGACTCCCTCACATGAGTTTCTCACGGTACACCACCGGGTCAAGAATTCACGGTCCGTTTCGTTAGATCTCTGCTTGCACATCGCTAGGGTCTGTGGTCTATTCGGTCTCTAGTATGTACTTGAGAAGTTGCTGATAAACATTTCTTCAAAATCTATCCAGCAATTGATGCTTACGGGTGGCAAATTGTTCAGCCACACCCTAGCCGGACCTTCCAACATTTGGGGTACGTATCGTACAGCCCATCTCAAGTTGCCAGTCGCAATTTTCACAGCTGTTGCGTAGTTTATCAGCCAATCCTCCGGCTTCGTACTGCCGTCATACGTCTTCGTGCCCCTGGGTAACTGGAAATTGGGTACTGGTGGTTCCTTCATGATCCGGGGCCCAAAGCATGCTGGACCCGGAGGACCTTGACATTCAATTTGTTCCGACCTATACAGGCGATCCAGTTTCAATCTTGCGTCATCCGGCATCAAATCTCTATTTCCCAATCTCGACCCTATCACATGATAGTCCGGTCTAGCATATCCTGCATTCATCATCTCCGAGTCTCCATCGTTGTATCAGTCTTGCTCTCGTTGTGCTCCTCTTTGTTGCATACCATGGCCGGCACTTTGCTCTTGCCTTGGTGCATTCCGCTGCTGCGGTTGACCCGCTCCTGCCGAGTTTCGCTGTCCGGCATTGCCGTTGACAGCATTCCCTTGACCGGCATTGCCTTGGTCGTGGTTTCCTCGGCTCACACTTCGTCGATCGTCATTTTTCCGTATCTCTTTTTCCTTTCCCGCACGCGTAGGGTCGTACGAAACAATCTGCTTGTTCCGTCTGGCCGAGGTTACTACCTCTTCCCTTCTAGGACCACCATGAGGCGATGATGCGGCTCCAGCGGATTTTGCCGGGTTACCTATTACCGAATGGAAGATCTTAGAAGCTCCAACTCTCTCCGGGTTACCTCTCAATAGCTCCTCATTCTGCTTGTTCGCGATCCGAACCAGCTCGTTAACCCGGTCTTGCTGTCTTTGGCGGGCTTCACCTGTCAAACCCTCTAGCTCGGATGCCCCGGCATCTGCTGCTCTGAGGTTCTTCGCCGGGGTACTATACTTCGGCAACCCCACAGACAGATAATTTTCCGACCCTTCTGGTCCATCATCACCTTCTCTGTTCATCTCGCTTATGAGGTTTCTCCCTTTTACCCTCACTACATCAACCTTGTTAGCTTTCGCGTACTCACGCAGCGTCATGTTCAACGACTGCTGAGCTGCTGCTATTTTCTTTGCGCCCTCCAGTATCTTTCGCCGGGTCTCCTCTAGCTAGGCCTATGCCTGAGCCGGATCTACCACTGCTGCCACCGGGTTAGCCAAGCTATCCATAGCTTCCCTCAGCACGTTCTCGGGCCTCTCTAGTGGAGGACCCCTTGCTTTCCTTGGTGCCTTGGGTGTTGCCTCCGGGTCTGGCGCCGGATCCTTGCTCATGCCCGCGCCTGGCGCAGTCATCATCACCTCTGCATGGTCCGGGGAGCGAGCGACACGCGCCCCGCAAGCCACAGTGAGGGGTGGTTCCCCCGCATCAATGACGCGACGTGGATGAACGCAAGACACGTCCACGGCAACATAGACCTTGTGCGCGTCGAGCTTGACAAAGACGCCGTTCTTGCGGAGGCGCGTGCGAAGCAGCCAGCGTTATGCTGGCGTAGTCCAGCGCGCGAAGCGCTGAACGAGCCCGGACACGATGCGTTCACCGGTGCCGATGAAATTTCCCGTCCGGATCTTCACCCCTGCTAGCGCCGCTAGCCCCACGGTGGGCGCCAACTGTCGTGGTGGTGTCACGGCAGATGCCATGGATAGGCTGAAGGTGGGGACTAATATGCGCTAGGGGAATCCAGGGAGGGATAGTAGAGTGATTCTCTACACAGAAGCTTCGTATTGATGTTCTATCTCTCAGATTACAAGTGCTCCTTGAGCTGTATTGGCAAGAGGAGGAAGAAGAAACTCTCTTACTCTTGCCTATTAACTAGCCCAAGAACCCTCGACCCACAAGTATTTTCCTTGCTATGTATCTGAAAAGACCCAACCCCCTTACCAGAACCCCAACCCCCCCTTATATAGGGGTGGTTCGGTCCTGGCCTAGGGCATACGTGGAGGCATATTCTTAGGAATATGCCTCCTCCCAAATTAGTAACCCGACAGGGGTGCTTTTCCCCCACGTCAGCCGACGTGAGCGTCGTCACCCTTGTCGGCCACGATCCGGTGGTCCTGCCCTTGCTTTATTCGCTCATCCAGTATGCACCGGGCCTTCTTTTTGACCAGAGATATTCCTTCCTTCTCCTAGAAGCCAAACAAGGATCCGGATCACAGTTGATCCGGCCACACCTATTCCTGCATATAAGCTAGACAAGTGTCTCTGACTTATTCCTTGAGTCGGACGAGACAATGTTAGGCGACCCCCCTAGTCCGGGTTACTCCGTGATCCGGCCTGCTTTGAGGTGACTCGGCCAGCATCCGCTTTGACCTTGGCCAACCTCGGCTAACTCGGCCCTTATACCCTGGAGTGACCCTACCCGGGGTTATCCCCCCAACACAATTTACACTTGATGTTGGATATCTGTGTTGAGTGCATGCTGATACAAAGAAAGCAGATCGAGATCAAGACTGCGACCGACGCTCGCAGTTGAACAGATGAAGAGGATGATGAGGGGGCCTTTCCCAGTTTCACGGCAACGTGTTTGTGCCTTGTTGGGGCATAACCGCTGGAGGAGTTTGCAAGGGATACATACGTTTTGTTTGCATCCCGTTCAAATTTGTTTTCCAGGGCAAACTAAAGAGATCGTTAATTAAGGAGACATCCGTGGACGTGGGATAGAACATCGGGACTCTTTTTTCTTAAGTTCCATCCTATGGCTGTAGATAGATAACACAAAGATCGGATGGTTGCCTTTCTTAGTTGCCCAGAATTAACGTGGTGCTTCCTTTGGTGCCTCCAATTAGTAAATATAAGATGGCAGATGGATATCAAAACTTCATTCCTCAATGTTAATATTGAAAAAGAGTTGTATATGATACAACCTAAGGGTTTTTTCGATCCTAAGGATGTTGACAAGGTATGCAAGCTTCAGCGATCCATCTATGGATGGAAGCAAGCATCCTAGAGTTGGAATCTCCGCTTTGATGAGGTGATCAAAGAGTTTGGATTTGTCCAAACCTATGGAGAGGCTTGTATTTACAAGAAAGTGAGTGGGAGCAAAGTAGAATTTCTGATATTATATGTGGATGACATATTACTGATTGGAAATGATATAGATCTTTTAAACAGTGTTAAAAGTTATCTAAACAACTAAATTTTGATGAAGGACCTTGGTAAAGCATCATATATATTAGGCATTAAGATCTATAAAGATATATCAAGGCGCCTAATAGTGCTATCACAGAATACATACCTTGATAAGATTTTAAAGAAGTTTAAAATGGACGAAAGTAAGAAGGGGTTCTTACCTATGTTGCAAGGCAAGATCTTGAGTAAGACTCAAAGTCCATCTACGACGGAAGAAAGAGAGATAATGGATAAGATCCCCTATGCTTCGGCCATAGGCTCTATAATGTACGCCATGCTATGTACAAGACTGGATGTGGCACATGCTATTAGTGTGACTAGTAGGTACCAATCCGATCCAGGTTCGGAACACTAGATAGCGGTCAAGAATATCCTTAAGTACTTAAGAAGAACTAAGGAAATGTTTCTTGTATACGGGGGTGAAGAAGAGCTGGTCGCTAATTGTTATGTCAATGCTAGCTTTGACACTGATCCGAATGACTCTAAGTCTCAATCCGGATATGTATTTCTCATGAACGGAGCAGTAGTTAGTTGGAGGAGCTCCAAACAACCTGTGGTGACAAGATCGACAACGAAGGCGGAATATATTGCTGCGTCAGAAGCAGCGCATGAAGCGGTTTGGATGAAGGAGTTTATAACCTAATTAGGTGCGGTTAGTGTGTTGGACCCAATAGTGATCTATTGTGACAATAATGGAGCCATAGCCAACGCCAAGGAACCAAGGTTTCACAAGAATTCCAAGCATATTCAGTGCCGGTTTCACTCCATCCGCGAGCATGTCAAGGATGGAGATATAAAAATTTGTAAAGTACACACGGATCTCAATGTAGCAGATCCATTGACTAAAGTTCTCCCTATAGTTCATATCCGTCCTTGCTTTCACTGGCGTAATATCATTATCTGCTACGCTCTTCTATGGATTTGTCGATCCTGCGCTACGTAATGTCGTCTCTTGCGTCGTTTCGCGACTCGGAGCCCAAAAAGTGCACCTAATGTAGCGGTCGTGATCGTCGGGTATGGCCCACCTGCCGTGGGCTGCTGCGACGTCGTGGGGATCTGTCGGGTTGTCGTGTAATTCCTTGTTCTTCTTGTGCGAGAGATACTCTACCATGCCGAGGTTCATTAGGGCGGAGCGATGGAGATCCGTACGAGGATCGTCGGGTGCGGGTTGAGTTGTGAGCAGATACATTTGTGTAGCTACAATTGTGGCTTGGGATTTTTTGCTTTGATGTGTCCTATTGGATTTACTTACATAAATGATAAATCAAGATCTCACATTAATTCGTTTCTTTCGGCTTCAGGGATATTCTTCAGCCGTGAGGTTCCTCTCCTTGGTTGCGTTCCTCCAGTTAGGCTTCCTAATCCCTGGGTAGAGCTTAGCTAGGCCCGTCAAAGGATGGATTCATCAGATAGTCTTTTTCTTTCGTCAAGCTGCCTTTGTATCCTTAGCAAGTCTCTCTTTTTGTGATGAAGCAGATATTGGTATGCTAGTAGGTCTTCACGCATGGCTTCAGCTGCCATTGGGACTGCAGCTGAAATTGCTGCTGCCCTTGCTTTTTGCCATGCTTCGGCTAGTAGCCGGAGAGTTTGCCGCTCGCCTTTGCGTGGTTCTTATCCTTCCGGGATTATGTGGTTGTTTGTCGGGTCTCGTTCGTTTCCATGACTTACTGCATTATTGTTTGCCAAAATATCATCAGGTCAAAATAGGGTTACCGTTGGAGTCCTACTGAGTTGAGTCATCCCCGATGATCACACACACTTGGTGCTGAGTTATGTATGAACTAGTAACATCATCATCGGATCCGAGGGAGACATTGTCTGGGGGATCAGTGAAGTCCAGTAGTTTCTATTTTGGGTAGATTTCAGCCATCCTAATTTCAAAGTCGATACTTTCGCCACTTTCTTCGAGTTCCGCACTTATCGAACTTGATCCATGTGGCGTAGTTGATTGGGAGCCTGACCCAATGGAGCACCTAGATCTCCTGTATTTTCATTGTTTCCTTCATCTTTCTCTGCCTAGAGTACAGCTTCTGCGGATGATCCGGCAGATGATGCAGGTATCGCCGTAGGTGCAGACTTTTCGACTGACGGTCCCGATGAGATCGGAGCTGAGAGGTGCGATTCTTCGGGATCCTCCACTTGAAAGTGGAAACTTCCAATGATGATATCGGAGCCGCCGTTGAAATTGGCGGGTACCGAAATAGGGGTGGACGGGCGCGGAATTGCTTCCATCGGATTGCTATTTGATGAAAAGGGTCCACCAAATCCATGACTCCAGTGTTCAGGTTTCCCACAGATGGCGCCAATTGACGAGGGGTAACCTCGGCAATGCCCATAGTTATGGACTTAGGGTTTTGTGGAAAAGAGAACACTGGGGATTTCGTCAGATATTAGGCAAACAAGGGAGTCGAAGTTGCCTGATTATTGTTGGACTAAGCTATTACAGATTGCTTGGGAGTTTCTCGGTACCTCTCCATTGGCTTCTCCTAGCCTATATATAATAGGCTAGGTCCCAAGTCGTATACGTATAGATCACATATTTATGATTAAACACCAACACAATATCGGTTCCTATTTCCTTATCTAATACAACTAAGTACAACTGGCTTGCTACTACACAATTGGAAGATGCTTTCCTTATGCCTTTATTTGTTGAAGCTGCTGAAGAACTCACAATGTTACAACTAAAGCTTCAAGATGTGAGGCTAGGTCACAATAAAAAGAATAAATGGATCAACATTTGCACAAAGATAGGTGATTATGTTGCAAATATAGTATACAAAGCTCACTTCAAGCTGATCCCTGATCATTTCCCATCCAAGTGGCTCTGGAAAAGCATGTGCATGTCAAAACATAATTTTTTTTGCATGGTTGATTTTACATGATCGCATCAACACTAGGGACATGCTAATTAGAACACACTGGAATGTAACAGAAGACCATGATCGTGTTCTTTGCCCCTGCCATGTACTTAAAGACTGGTCACATTTGTTTTTTGAATGCAACTTCAGTGTACGAATATGGACTTACCTTCAAATTAATTGGGGTATTGGATCCATGCCAGAAATGCTGAAAAATGCAAAATGGGTATATAAGGGGCCTTGTTTTGTGGAGATAGCTAGTTTAGCTTGCTGGAATATTTGAAGACAAAGAAACAATAAAATCTTCAAAGGAATTAGTCCCTCTTCAGAGCTTGGAAGGCAGGTTTTGTGAATGATGTCTCCCTTCTGAAACATAGAGTCAAGGTTTCTACTGTTGCATCTTTGTCATCTTGGCTTGACAATCTGTGGTAATTTTGTATAGCTCTAGTTTTCCTTCTATTTTCTTTTTCTTTTTATCTTTCTGTACAGTTGAACTTCTAGTCTATATTTTGCAATAAAGGGTTGTGGGGGTTTCCCCTGCAGTAGTTATCAAAAAAATACAACTAAGGCTTCCATCAGATGCTTCTTGGGCCTTTATCTTGAGTCTTTATGGGTCTTGAGCCTTTATACAGCCAGGTAGCAAAACATAAGCTCCCGAATAATCATATCCATGTTAGTCACATAAACTCTGGATAAAAAAAAAGTCGATACGCATAAGCAAGATGGTAGTATGATGGAAGGGCTCTATGTGCACAGACGGGTGATCCGGAAATGGCCAGAATTCTAGATATTGAATTTTCGTACAAAAAAATATAAAAAAAAGGTTAGACTTGTCAATAATTATAGAGTTTCTTCAGGGCCTAATATGTTGAGTATATATCCTTCAGGTAAATAGGAAAACTCGATATGTGGGTATGAAATGGAACTTGCTTCATAAGTGGGTTACCTTCTGGGAAGGTTACTTTATGGTGCGAACATCCTACCGATATCTCATCTGAACCTTTCATTTTCATGAAATTGTATCAATACCTTACTCCCGATATTGAGAATGAGTAATGTGAATTTAAATTTTTTTCATGCAAGGATAGTATTTTAGTCGTTTCTATAGTCGTTTAATAGGGAACAATATTAAAAATTACTAAAACTTCTCAAAAATTCAAGGAATTTTGCATGGGGTAGTATGTTGGTCACATAAACTTCGGATAAAAACAACAAGTTGATACACATAAGCCATATGGTAGTATGACGGAAGGGCTCTATGTGCACAGACGGGTGGTCCAGAAATGGCCAGAATTCTAGATATTAACTTTTCATACGAAAAATATAAAAAAGCTTAGGCCTGTCAATAATTGTAGAGTTTCTTTAGGGCCTCATATTTTAAGTATATATCCTTCAGGTAAATAGAAAAACTCCATATGTGGGTCTGAAATGGAACTTGCTTCATAAGTGGGTTATTTTTTTGGGAAGGCTACTGACTTAGGGCGTGAACATCCTGCCGATATCTCGTTTGAACTTTTTCTTTTCGTGAAATTGTATCAATGCCTTACTCCGATATTGAGAATGAGTAATGTGAATTTAAATAGTGTTTTCATGCAAGGATAGTATTTTATCCATTTCTATAGTCATTTAATAGGGAACAATATTAAAAAATACTAAATATTCTCAAAAATTCAAGTTAAATAAGAACTTGCTTCATAAGTGGGTTCAACACACAAATAACTAAGGGTTCAACACACAAATAACTGAGAGTTCAACACTTGATCCATGAGATATTACAACGTAAGTTCAACCTAGAATCTCATCACATAACTCCTTCATCTTCCTGACCTTGGACCTATGTCCTTGCTTTTGGGTCAGTAGATCATCAATCATGCACTCCTGCTTTTTCTTCTCTTCCTTGAACCTATCTCTGTCCTTCTATACCTTGACCCTCAAACATGTGTGCATGTTTGAAGTGGATGCATCTAGTGCCTTCTTCTGCTCTAATTCAGCCCTTGCTTCAATCAAGCCTTGTTTAGCTTTGTCCTTTAGTGCTAGGGTGAGCTTCTTCTCCTCTGTAGCCTGCTTAAGCTCATATTGGCTATTCCTAAGATCAGCATGGAGCTTTGCAATATCATCTTGAAAATTAAACTTCACTTCAAAATGGTCCAAAGCATACCTCACTCTACCATCTTTGACTTCACTATACATATCCCAAAGCTTAAATAGGGATTTGTTAAGTACATCTGCCCAGACACCATCAACCCAATGCATGAAGTTACATGTTTCACCAAACTACAAGAGAAATGACAGAGAAGGATATGTAAGCAAATACAAAACAATTATCTACAAGAAAAATGGAAAATAACCACCTATAAGAGAAATCACACAGCACTAACTAAAAATTAAGCTGGTTAATTGCACTGACCTGTCCTGCGCAGGCCAAGAATCTCTTGCCGGTCCAACATCCTTCAAAAGCAACATATGTTACGTCAATGGTTCCGCATTTTCATCACATGGGGTTAACTCCATCGTCTAATCCGTTGTAATCGGAGTCATACACGGTAGTTGGACCCTAACAAGTCAAATTTACATTGTAACTAAACGGAAACCGGGTTTAAATCTAAAATTCCCAAATTGGTATGAACCCTAATCCTAGACAGAGGAGATTGGAAGAGCATAATAACGCACTCACCTCGTTGCCAAAGGAGGCTGTTGTGTCCATCGATTCTTCGTCGTCACCTAGGATACCATGCCGGTGGTGAGCCACCATGGGAGATCTATGGCGAAGAGAAGCACTACCAGCGAGGAGAGGGGATGAGCAGCAGAGGCCCCAAATGTGGTGGTTTTGCGTTATTTACTCCACCCGGATATTTTCGTCTGGTCCATAAATTTCGTTTGGTGGGCAAAACTTGGCTGCTTGTACATGTTTCCCCTAGTTAAATCGACCCACTCACCCCTTCGTCGCCGCCGCGTGCTCCCTGCTCCCCTCCCCCTTCCCCGTGTCGCGCCTTCTCCCATCAGCATGGGCATTTGCTTCCTCGGGCCGGGCCATCTCCCACCGGCACCGCCCTCCTCTCCCCCCGCCTCGCCGGCCGCACCATTTCACCAGCGCCACCCTCAACCCTAGCCCGCTCCCATGTGTGTTGTACTCTCTCACCGTTGCTGGCTCCTCCACTCCTGAGAGTTGTGACATCTACCACAGGTGCCTCCCTTGTGCTGCGTCGCGGCCCTCTCCCTGAAAATGGTTCCACTTTAGATCTTCCTTTTTTCCACTTACTAATTAGTGAAATTACTCAGTATTTATTTCTTTCCTTTATTAGTTTGCACTTAAATTTAGTTTCCATGCTATTTGATCTATAATTTTAGGCTAAACATTATGTCAGTTCATATAAATCCGTCCAAAATGTAAGACTACATTTTGTTGAACTGCTACAAAGGTTTACAATTTTGGAAGGGAGGTAATATAATTTATTTCCCAAGTTGACATAATATTTTGTAGGTTCTTTGCCCAGTATGACTCAGCAATGATGGACCTTGCAAAATGAGGAACATACCAAGCTCATTATTAGTACTAACTATGCATAAGCAGAATGCATGGTATGGTTTGTTTGGCAGAGTAAAGAATATTTGAGTATAAAAAATAACACACAAATTAAACATCTCCAATTCGTTCTTATATGTGTCACTAAAAATGAATGTTATATTTTGTAGTAGTTTCCTTGCTATATCAGGAAATAATCCAATGAATTGACTGGTCATAAGATGAAAATCATCACTCCAAATGGCTATATATATATCACCTTCAATTCGAAAAACTAGAGAAAATTACACTGATATCTGGTGACCACTAAGATGATCTTATCCTGCACTATGGAGTAGAATATGGCAAAAGGATTGTTGTGCATTTAGATGGTGACAAGGAATTTTCCATTACTATTGTATGTGACAAAGGCATATGTGAAAAGAAGCTTATCAATGAGCCATGTTATATTTGTATGCCCTAAATCTAGTAGTTTGTATGTTGACATGTATACTGAGATATATATTATATTATACTAACTTTGACTCTACGATGGAGAGGTTCAAGTCAATGGGTTTGTAAATCGCTTGTCAAACAAGGTAATTGATTGGTAAACAATCCTTAACATTTCTAAGGATTTAGAATTTATAATCTTACTTGCATCAACCTGTAAAGAGCAAAATTTAAATCACATTGTTGTTGTAAAATTAATTATCCATGTAGTGGTGCAATCAGATTGTATATGGATACCAAACTACATCTCGGATACACATGCATATACTTTCCAGATTCAAGTTCATAGAGCTACAATATTACTATTGTTTCTTCTTCCTTGCCTTCTTGGAATTTGTCCACATAAACATCATTCAGTTACCGAACAAATGCACAGATAAGATAATATTATATTATACTCTCAACTAAAAATGAAGTGGCATGGTTTCACGCTGAATTTGCAGAACATGACAAAATCCTTGGTGAACTGAATTAAACCTCCTACAATGAGCCTCTGTCCTAAACAGAATGCTACCGTTGTTGCTTTTGCGAGAATCCACTATGATCGTGTTAGATTTCTTGTTGTCCATCAACTTACGAGGTACAATATTGGACGTCAAACACTTTTAAGTAATAATGGAACCGTTCAAATTTACGTTCACATATTTTATTTCTGTATGTAACACTAACATAATTTTCTTGGAAATTGTATAAGATTAGAAATGGTTTTCATGACCACCTCAGCATCCCCTCGCCAGGTTGACTCTCATTGATGATGCCACCACTGAACCATTTCTATGCAAAATAGTATAGAGATAGAAAGGGCAAAGTAGTCCTGGAGAAGGAAAGCTAGAATAAATTTGCTCTCGAAGTGAATTTTCAAGTCGGATTAGTCATCATTTTCTGCTTCACAATGTTTGACGGCGCTCGTATCAGTTTTAACTTTGCAGAATTCTGACAACCTATAGTAATAAGATGATATGATCGGTTTATGTAGGTGTGATTATCAATTGAGTAAGTTAAACCCTTGATTTGTGTGTCATCATGATGTACCGAGCACTGCAGGTCCACTTAATTATGTTTTGCTTAAGTTTAATTATGTGGTCTTTGTAATGGGTTTCAATAGTAATTTGATGAAATGAAGCACTTGTGCAAAAGCCACCCGGAGTCTCCGAGTTTTATACCGGAGGCTGCGGGTAGGAAGACAAAAACGCAGACTAGACTGAGAAATCCGGACGCTCCAGTCTAGCGGTGGTGGATATATTTTTAACCGTCTCCTCACACCTAGAGTAGATTCGTCGTAGAAACCGACTCCAACATTGTCAAGATGTATGTAGAAATGTGGAGGCCCTGGCCTACTAGAGCCGGTTCATATGAGCGACTGTCTCTAGGCCGCTGGCGGTTTATTATTTAAACCGTCCGCGTAAATCATATTAACTGAGATGGCCATTTATATGAACCGTCGGGTGTATACTTCCGGAGATGGTTCGGCCAACCGCTTCGGAAAAAGCCGATTTATCAGCAACTATCGCCGTAAGTAGGAAGCCAAAACTGTCGCCCACCCATGGTGGAGAACCGTCGCCAGAAGCTGATTCTGTTGTAGTGACATCTACTTTAATGAAGTCGAACATTTCAACCAGTATCTACTAAAGTGGAATGGAGTTATGGTATAACCAAACAACTTATATGTGTCTTATGCGCATCCCCACCCCCTGGTTTCACGTGTTTCCTACCAACCACAGGCCTTATCATGCATACGACGCAATCTCGGGTCCAACGGCCCATAGCGGCATGACGTGATTTAGGGTTTTCTTGACCACATAACGATAATAAATCCTTTATATTATAAAACGACCCTTTATTCGCCCCGTCCCTCGCTGCAAACCTCCCATTCTCTCCAATCAACATCCGCCTTGTCCCAATCAACAACCCCTCCACTTTTGTCGAGATTGTAGTTGAGAGCAATATTCTAGACGAGCAACTTCTTCTTCGCATCTCAAAAGCGGCAAGATCCCCTAGTTTTATCATGCCTATGTTTCGGCGCTCTAATAGTCACCGTGGCGACGAGCATAAAGTGAACAAGCCCATGCTTGATTATCTTGGCGACCAAATCGACGAGTTCAAGGTGAGCAAGCGTGACTTAGATCAATTTGTCAATAACCAGATCTTTGAGTACAAGGTGGATAGGAACATGTTAGATGAACCCATTGATGTCCATATCACGGAGTTAAAGCCAGATATCACCTCGAGTTGTTTGCGCAACGACGAATTTGGTAGGTTCTCTTCTTGATCATCTCTTTTCTTTTTTAAGATCTCTGTTTTGCAAGTGCATTTACCTATTGTGGAGAACGTAAATATCTACTATGATTGTGTTGAATAAGAAGAATAAAAAATGTTGTAATTTAGTTCTACCATCCTAGAAACTATGTGATCCGATTTCAGTTATTTTCATCCACTGGCGTGTCTTTTTATGTTTTTCACCAAAAACATGGCCACAAATTATGCAAACGTCAATTTGAGATAATGTCCTATGGCCCTTCACTAGCTATTTTATCCTAAAACAACTCATGAATAATGTTGTCTATCGCCACACCCGCTCAAAGCTTTTTCTTAAGGCCTTTCTGTTAGTTGATATGGGCCCAATCAAAATCGGATCACAGGAGGCCCATGAAACTATATAAATGACAATCCAAAAGCGGATCCCTAATTAATAGAAAATCCAAAGCTGGCATAAATTAAATGAAATCCAAAGTTAGTATGCTAATAAATCTCAATCCAAATATTGCATCATTAAATTTGATCACAAAAAGTTAGATAAAGATCACCACAACGCAGCACAATTACAACTCAGGAATATTTTAAAAACATTCCAAAAAATAAATACTTAAGAATCAACAATTAATACGCCCATGAAAAACACATGTGAATTGTTGCCCTGAAAGAACTTCACATTAGACCCCCTTATTTTTCTAATAATCACAAACTCGCATGTAATGGCTGCAAAAAATAGATGGAAGATGAGAGTGTGTAAACTCGTGAATCTTCTTATTTCTGGAGTCCTCTGTTGAAAATTCATCGTGCTCCCCTACTCTATATAAGCCAGTACTTCTCACGATTTTTTCAGTACTCCATTTCCGCTCATGCTGTTCTTGTTTTTCTAGCTTTAGAATTTAGAGTCTTTGATCTTTGGACAAAGAAATTGGCAAAGAGGCGGCTGCATATTCTTGGGGATCCTATGAGGCTCTTTGCCGTGGTTTATCTTGGAGTTTTTTCGCCCCTGCTTTAGAGAGAAAATTATCACATTGAAATTTCCGTTTTATTTTCACTTTTCTGCGTAGTTTGTCCCAAAAAGAAGATAAAAAGTAGTTCGTTCATCACTTTGAGGGACTAAACTGTCTAGAGCAATACTCGGTCTCACCGAATTCACGCAAGAGAACTCGGAATTATAAGCTCGCAGGGTTCGTGTGTGGAGTCGTAGGCTGTTTGATTTTCCTATTTTCAGTGTTTGTTGGGAACCATGTCGGCGCCGAATGATCCCGGCATGAACATGAGCGCGCGGCAGCCTCAGACTCAGCGTCAGTCGTATGATCCCGGCATGCAGCCTCAGTCGCACATGGTAGCCAGCAACTTGGCTAACACCCACCACGACACCGCTTCCTACCAGCACGCACCCGCCACGAGCTCGCCCAAGCGGAAGCGCGGGCGCCCCCGCAAGCTCGACGTGAACAGTGCCAGGCCCCTGGCTATCATGCCAGCACCTTATCCAACTGGCTTGAAGGGCGTAGCCTTGATGAGGAGGATGGCAGCTGCAGTATATACCCAGCTATGATAGTATAGTAACGAAAAAACACATGATGGTATTTTAGCTCCCGTACTAGGTTGCCGTGCCAGGAAGCATAAGTATGTGATGAGTAGGAGTCAAGTTGGAGAGGCAAACAGTTTTTTCAGATCTGTCTTAATCGGGTTTGTTTTGCAGGGCCAGGTGTGATTGGATTTTATCCAGAGGTTATCACCATCCAAATTGGAGAGGTAAACTGACCCACTCTTATTATCCTCCTAGATACATATACTGGTGCCCTTTAAGATTATGTCATATAGCATTAGATATCAGAATATCTAATTGGGATTTTTTGTTACTTCTGGACAAACTGATTTACTATGTGTATACAATGAAAAAAATACCGCGCTAACTTAAATAGCGTGGGCTTCAAAAAAATGCTACGAACGCTATAGCGTGCTAATAGCGCGCTATTTTTCAAAATAGCGTTTCACAGTGTATATATAGTTAGTGTTAAATCCGCGGGTGAAGTTCTTTTTAATTGAGCAATGTTATCTTTATGCAACACTATGTGAGATGTATTTACATATTTTGCACTTGAAGTTTTTTTAAACCTTTATTAAACTATGCATCTTGCTCTGGCCAGATTGAAGCTCGATCTTAGTAGGAAACAATTATGCACACACAATATTATTTCTGTGTCAACAAATCCAACAGTTATTTCATCCCAAGAAAATTTGTACACCACGAGTGAGTCATGTCGTAAACATCGTCTGGAACAGGGCTAGCCCCACCAATTTCATTACTCGGATAACATAAACACCAAGTTTTTACAAGTATTACAAGCAAGGGAAAAGAGTTTGATGCACTAATCACAAATTTATTTGCATACTCAACCATTCATTACATAATTAGAGCTTCAGTCTAAACCTCGTGATTTCATCTTTTACTATAATTATATTTTCCATAAGCTCTCATTATTTTCACCTTTTATTTTAACAATATTTTCCTTAGCCTCTCTCTTCTACGGCTTGGGCTTGTATTGTAAATGATAATAAAGGATCCACGATTTCAGGACATATTAGCGAAAGTCACGTCCTTCTCTGGGAACGGATGGGCAGCTTGTATCATGTCTGCAAATGGTGTCGTATCCAGGGTGACACTGCGTCAAGGAGCTTCTTCTCATGAAATAGTTATCTATGAGGTATGCTGAACTCTGTAGCTTGCAATTTATAACTTGAAATCCATATTTTCTCTACGCAATAGAAATTGTACATCAGTTCTGACCAATTTTGATAATTAGAAAGAAAATTAAATGTGACGTATCATATGGATAAAAGGTCCAATTATTTTCCTTTAACGGCCTACGAAAAAGAAAGCATGCCGTTCTACAGTTCTGGTCTTTTAGAGATGAATTTCTATTGTCTGACATCTAGATTTGCATTTTTTGAAGAATAACATAATTTTTTGTATTATGTAGGGCTATTTTGAGATCATCTCTCTGTCTGGCTCGTATCAACCATCAGAAACCGGTGGAATGTGCAGCCACAGAGGTGGACTCAGTGTTTGGCTTTCTGGTCTTGATGGCCGTGTTTTTGGTGGTGGAGTGGCAGGACCTTTGACTGCAGCTTCACATGTTCAGGTAGGTAACCCAATTCATTTGCTGAACATGCTTATTTAAGTCCATCTTAGGTGTTTACACCGTACATGTCGAAGGCTTCTATATTTCTGGATCTTGCTTTGTTTGTTGGAGTTAACGGTTATGTGCTTCGTGTGTTGGGCAAACCATGAAAAAATAGTGTTTCATCGTATAATCCACAATACTCCTTACATAAAATGGTTACGTGCTTGTTTCTAGATATGGTTTATTTATAAAATGGAATCGTGTTGTAAAGCATACATGTATTACAGTGGACCTTGTGCTTTCTCCTAATGGTTTGTGTTGTTGTACTAATCCTTAGGTGGTCATTGGAAGGTATCCAGTTGATGAAAAAAAGAAGCTCAAACGGGTTGTGATCGGTGGCATTCCAAGTGCTAGCAGTTATACACTAGGAAGTGCTCTGAATGGATCCTCTGGCATGCAGGCCTAGAAGCCCACCAAAACAGTGCCTCTAGCTCATTCAACAGCAGCAGCCACCCAGTGTTGTCCAACATCTCATGAACATGAGCTTCAGATGAATCTACAATTCAAATAATTAGTTGCCAGATTATTCTCTTATAATGCCAGTCTGTTCTATCTTAGCTTGTCACTTCTAGATCGCTCCAGATGCCTAGATTTTGCTCCAAGCTAGCTCCAAATGCTTAGCTTTTGTTCCTAGTTATTTGTCATTTCGCCGCCGTACATGCCTAGCTTTCTGCTATTAGCCCCAAGTGCTCTTGTTTGCTCTAGCTTATATTAGCTCCGAGTGCTCTTATTTGCTCTAGTTAAATTATGTTGTAACCGGATGATGCTTTGCTGTTACTTGATAATTTCCTCTACGCTGCTGCGGAAATTCATACCAATTTACATTAGCGATACTTGTGTTGCATGGAAGCTGTATTTGGACTACTTATAGGGTAGCAGCAAGATAAAATGTAAATATATTTTATCTTTTCCTGATCAACAAGAATCCCTTGGAGAAAATGCACATTGCTGATGCAATGTATCACCTGAAAAATGACCTTTACATTTCTAATTCCAGTTAGAATACCAATACTTGCAGAAAACCAAATAGGCAACAATATAACATCATCGTTGTCATACCTTGAGCACTAGAAATAGACATAAAGGAGTGTGATAACTCCTCGAAATAGCCTTTCGCCCCGCTATATTAATATAGCAACCACATGATACAACTTGCAACCAAAGCTGGGGCAAACAACACGGTCAAACCCAAAAAGAACAAGAAGAATGAAGAGATAACAAAACTGACAACGGCGGTTTGACGAAAATGGAGATAACTCGCAACCGTTGCGTCCTCCAGATAAGTACCACCACCCGACTAGCACTCTGAAGTGCCGCATACCAAGCAACACCTCCAATAAGGAAAGCGAACTACGCTGCCGCCCGGACAAGTCCTAGGGTTTCCCCCTGGTACACTCCAGGTGGTGGGGAAGAGGTATACCCTACACCCTTCAGGAAGGACGGTGACACCCGCAAGCATCTCCACGTCGGCGTCTAGACTATAAGGATTTCTCTCGACCCCTTAAATAAACCATAGTCTCGGACGTTTCTCATTGCTCCACCAAGCGCGCGGCCCGCTAGCGCATGCCACCACGGCCTTGTAGTCGCCACCGCCGTCTCACCGTCACTACTAGGAAAAGGGTTATAGGTAGATCGTACACCCATGGCGCACCGAGGAGTGGGTGCCTCGTGGGTAAATAGTCGTCGCACATAAGTATCACGTGCCCCACGGGTAGATCACTTACCCGTGGCGCATGCCCTAAGTGGTGTGCCACAGGTATGCAAGAGCCATGCTGCTAGGGGACACACACCCTTACCCGTGAGGCACCACATAGTGGTGTGCCACTGGTAGGAAACATACCTATGGCCGGGTAAGTGTGCTCAGCACCAACTTTATCCCATCCCTCTGGTGGATCGCCTATTTAGTTTTGCAAAAAATAAATGAAAATGTTAAACACTTCAAAAATAAAATCATTTCAGATATAGGTAGGTTATGTGATCTAGTTTGTAGGAAAATTAACAAATATGAATTTCGATTTTTTTTTGCAAAAAAACTTTTATGGGGTGGTAAAACGTCTATTTGCATACGATGTCGAAAAAAAATCTTCAATATATCAAAACAACGAGCACGGAACTTCTAGATTGTTTAGCGACTTTTTAGAATCTAAAAATTCGAAAAGGAAAAAAGTTCTGGACAAAATAAGATTTGTTTCCTGTAAAAAATATTAGATCTCACTTACCCGTGGCGCACCCCACGGTGGTGGGATTCAAATTCGAATCCCCACCCGGCCACCTACCCCCTTCTCCTACTCTTCTCCTCTACCTTCCCCTCCCATTCTCCTCCTCCTTCTCCTCTCCTCCTCTCTTCTTCCTCCATCTCCTCTCATACTCCTCTCTTTCTCCCCCTCCTTCTCTCCACCTCCTCTCTTTCTCCTCCTCCTTGTCCTCTCCTCCTCTCCTCCTCCTCTCCTCCTCCCCTTATCCTTCACCTTCCCTTCTCCGACTACGTCGCCCTGCTCCGACCGCACATCCTCTAGCCGCACCTCCTCCGGTCGCACCCTTCTCCGACTACCATGGGCGCGACCTCCTACCGCCTCGGACCGCCACCTCCCGCCCGCACCGGCTCGACGCCGACAAGGGCTGGCATGGCCCCGGCCTCCCACACCTCTCGTGGTAGGTTGTGGTCACGGCCATGGCCACGACGCTTGAGCTCCAGTAAGGAGAGGCGACCATAGTGAGCGGGGACTCGATTGCTTTACTTTTTTAACTTAGGGTTTTTTGTAAAAGAAATGTTTTTCAAAAAATTTACCTGTGGCTCGCCTAAATCCCCTACCCGTGGCGCTCTGGGTGGTGCTCCACGGCTAAATTTTACTACCCGTGGCGCACCACCTGGTGTGCAACGGCTAAAAGTTACCTGTGGCGTGATTTTAGTGGCACGCGGGTGGCGCACCACTGGTAACAAAAAATGGTGCACCGCAGGTAAAATTTTTCCTAATAGTGCGTGACGCACGAAGCGAGGCTGATAGGATGGAAAAGAGGAAACTTCAGCGAGGGTTGGCGGTACAGCAGCACACGGGAGGGAACTACCTCCACCACCAGAAGGCGGTAGCCGACCAGATGCAGTCATAGGGGAAAACTAGGTCCCCCTAGCTCGGCTGAGCCGAAATGAGACTGTGAAGGCCTACTGCCACACTGCAGCAAGGGTGTTGTTGTCCATGCCAACCCCAACACTAGTCCCTACTTCTCTGTCCACTAGGGAATCTACCACCACCGTCGATCCCTGTGATGTTTACGCACTTCTATTCTTGTAGAAAGTTGTTGGGCCTCCAAGTGTAGAGGTTTGTAGAATAGCAACAAGTTTTCCCTTAAGTGGATCACCCAAGGTTTATCGAACTTAGGGAGGAAGTGGTCAAAGGTATTCCCTCTCAAGCAATCCTGCAATCAAGATACAAGAAGTCTCTTGTGTCCCCAACACACCCAATAAACTTGTCAGGTGTATAGGTGCACTAGTTCGGCGAAGAGATAGTGAAATACAAGTGGTATAGATATAAGACAACGGTGCTAGAAAGTAGCTTGATGGTGTGGAAGAGACTAAATGCAAACTGAAATAAAGATGGAAGCAAGCAAACATGTAATAGATCTAGTTGCAAACGGTGTATCAGTGCTTAGAAACAAGGCCCAGGGATCATACTTTCCCTAGTGAACACTCTCATATAAATATATCATCTTCATGATACTACGCTGAACTACTCTCTGGTTGGACACTCTAATCCATGGTAGGGCTATAACAGCACACCTCAAAGTAAGCCTTTCCCATCTAGATAACCCCACACTGTTGATGTCTACGCACTTCTATTCTTGTAGACAGTTGTTGGGCCTCCAAGTGTAGAGGTTTGTAGAACAGCAGCAAGTTTTCCCTTAAGTGGATCACCCAAGGTTTATCGAACTCAGGAAGTGGTCAAAGGTATTCCCTCTCAAGCAACCCTACAATCAAGATACAAGAAGTCTCTTGTGTTCCCAACACACCCAATACACTTATCAGGTGTATAGGTGCACTAGTTCGGCGAAGAGATAGTGAAATACAAGTGGTATGGATCAATATAAGTGGTAACGGTGATAGAAGATAACTTGATGGCGTGGAAGAGACTAAAAGAAAACTAAAATAAAGATGGAAGCAAGCAAACATGTAACAGATCTAGTAGCAAACGGTGTTTCAATGCTAAGAAACATGGCCTAGGGATCATACTTTTACCAGTGAACACTCTCATATAAATATCTTCTCTTTATGATACTACTCTTAACTACTCTCTGGTTGGACACTCTAATCGATGGTAGGGCTATAACAACACTCCTCAAAGTAAGTCTTTCCCATCTAGAAAACCCCACACTGTCACCTTGAGCACTAGATGGTCCCAACAAACACCACAATTTCCTAAAGACATCCAACTCCAAATATAACTTATAACAAGTATTCGTAATCTCTAGCCTAAGTGCCACCATGGTGAGCACGCTGTCACTTTCACACACATGGGGAGAGCAGAGATTCATTAAAGCACTTGAGTAGCAAGGTAGATCTACTAGATTACAAAGCTCATGATCACAATATGATCATGCATAGAGAGAGAGATGAACACATAGCTACCGGTAGAACCCTTAGCTTCGAGAGAGAATTACTCCCTCCTCATCATGGGAATCAGCAATGGTGATGGAGATGGTGGTAGAGATCGATGGAGATGGCTCCGGGGGCACTTCCCCGTCCCGGCAGGGTACCGAAACAGAGACTTTCTGTCCCCCGAATCTCCCCTTCGGTGGCGGCGGCACAGCGGAACTTTTCGTGGATTTCTGATTGACTATTTAGGGTTTTTGCCTCGGGGGAGATATATAGGCGAAGGAGGCAAGGTCGGTGGCCGGCCAGGAGGCCACACCATGCCCTGGCGTGGCCTGGGGTTGCCCGCGCCAAGGAGGGTGTGGCCACCCTGTGGCCCCTCTCCGACTCTCCTTCTGGCTCCGTGAGTCTTTCGGGAAAATAGTAACTTTGGCTTGTGTCCCGTACAATTCCGAGAATATTCATTTTCTGACTTCCTGGAACCAAAAACAGCAGAAATGTGCAATCACTGTGGCTCTTGTTAATAGGTTAGTCCAAGAAATCATATTAAAAGTACTCCAAAGTGTGGACAAAACATAAGAAAGTAGATAAAACCAAGCATGGAACATCAAAAATTATAGATACATTTGCAATGTATCAACATCCCCAAGCTTAACTCCTGCTCGTCCTCGAGTAGGTAAGTGATAAAAAGAAAGAATAATTTTTGAGGTGACATGCACCATCATAAACTTGATCAAAGTACTTGTAAAACATTCAAAGCTAGGATCATAGTACTTCAATCATAACATGAAAGACAAAGTTCTAGCAATAAGACAAAAAAAACTATGTTGCAACATGAAAAGGCACAAACAACAGATTCATGAATAACACTGCTTTGCAAGACGTTTGTTTGTTTCACATAAAGAAAACATAGCATAGTAGTATTCAGCTTGTCCCTCATAATGTAGCAAATCATAATTGCATAAGACACCTTCAAAGTTCATAAGACGGGGTCCAACCAATTTATTCAGCAAACTAAGAAAACCAAGCAAACGAAAACCAAAACGAAAAACGAAAAAGAAGACGCTCCAAGAACAACACAACTGTGCAAGAAACAATAAAAATGAAGCGTTTGGAAGAAACCTGAGATTTTTATTGATGAAGAAGGGGATGCCTTGGGCATCCCCAAGCTTTGACGCTTGACCTTCTTGGATATTTCTTGGGGTGAAACGCGTGGCATCCCCAAGCTTGAGCTTTAGTCCATCCTTCATCTCATTACTCATTCCTTCCATACACCTGAAATTTTTCCTTCATACAAAACTTCACACAATCTTTATTAGCAACATTAGTGCACTCAAGATAATTAAGTCTTAAGGTTCAGTTCTAACACCAAATAAACTTCCATTAGAACACTAGCTACTGTATCACTTCCCTCAAAAATCTCAATTACCCAAAAGAACTCAAAAAGGAACCAACAAGAAGCAAATGCATAAAATGGCAGAAATCTATCAAAACAGACCAACAGGTAAAGACGAATTTTTTCGAAGACCTTCTGTTGCTCAAATCAAAAAGTATTGAACTAACAAACGTTAGATAACAACCTGGGGCAGAAGCACAAAAATTCACGCCTCAAAAAGACGTTCAGATATTTTACACGAATTTTTACGATGAAGCACAGAAATCTGTTTCGGGACAGCAACTTTCCCAATCATTACTTCTCTCTCATTAGAGGTTACTCTTGGCACAAAAAGCAAATAAAAAGGATATTGAGCGGTTATTACACTTCCAAGACTCATGTAAAACTTTTGGGTTATCTCCCAATAAGTACTTTTCTTTAACGCTTTTAAGTTAGGCATAATAGTTTAAGAAGATGCTCACAAAAGAAATATGAATTGAAGTAAAAGAGAGCATCAAGAAGCAAATTCAAAGCACATTTAAGTCTCACCCACTTCCTATGCATAGGAATCTTGTAAAGAAACAATTCATGAAAGCACAAAGCAACAAGCATAGTAAAGCAAAACAAGTGCAACTTCAAGACTTTCAACATAAAGAGGGGAAACTTAATATTATTGAGATGCATAAAACCATGTTTACCTCTCTCATAATAACTTCCAGTATCAGCATGAATAAAAGTAACAATATAACTATCACATAAAACATTCTTATCATGAACCACATGCATATAATCATTATTATTCTCCACATAAACATAGTCATTCTTATTGATTGTAGCGGGAGAAAATTCAACAAAATAGCTATCATTATTATTTTCATGACCATAATCATCAAATATAGGAGGCATATTGTAATCATAATTAACTTTCTCCTCAATAGTAGGTGGACTGAAAATATGATACTCATCATTGTAATCATCATATATTGGAGGTTTTGTATCATCATAAGCAATAGAATAGCTATCTTCCAAAGCTGGGGGACTAAAAAGATCATTTTCATAAAAAGTAGCTTCCCCAAGCTTAGACTTTTCCATAGCATTAGAAATAATGGTGTCCAAAGAATTCATACTAACAACATTGCTATTAGCATGCAAATAAAGTTCCATAGGTTTTTTAATTTTCTCTTCAAACACTTCATGTCCTAACTCAAGATAAATACTATAAAGCTCTCTAATTTTGTTGTTGTTTTCCATTAGCCTAACTAGTGAAAACAAGAAACAAAAAGACAAAATTGCAGAATCTAAAGGAAATAACTTCGAGCACTCACACCGGAGGATGTGAGTACCTTTTACCTTACCTCCCCGGCAACGGCGCCAGAAAATAGGCGTTTGCCGTGGGAGGTTCTTCTTCTTTAATCCTCCGGTGTGAATACCTTTTACCTTACCTCCCCGGCAACGGCGCCAGAAAATAGCTTTTCCGGTGCGGTGTTGACGTGGGAGTTTCTTCTTCTTCATTCCCCCGCAACGGCGCCAGAAAATAGCTTGATGTCTACGCACTTCTATTTTATAGACAGTTGTTGGGCCTCCAAGTGCAGAGGTTTGTAGAACAGCAGCAAGTTTCCCTTAAGTGGATCTCCCAAGGTTTATCGAACTCAGGGACGAAGTGGTCAAAGGTATTCCCTCTCAAGCAATCCTACAATTAAGATACAAGAAGTCTCTTGTGTCCCCAATACACCCAATACACTTGTCAGGTGTATAGGTGCACTAGTTCAGCGAAGAGATAGTGAAATACAAGTGGTATATATATAAGACAACGGTGCTAGAAAGTAGCTTGATGGTGTGGAAGAGACTAAAGGCAAACTGAAATAAATATGGAAGCAAGCAAACATGTAATAGATCTAGTTGCAAACGGTGTATCAGTGCTTAGAAACAAGGCCTAGGGATCATACTTTCACTAGTGAACACTCTCATATAAATATATCATCTTCATGATTCTACGCTGAACTACTCTCCGGTTGGACACTCTAATCCATGGTAGGGCTATAACAACACACCTCAAAGTAAGCCTTTCCCATCTAGATAACCCCACACTGTCACCTTGAGCACTAGATGGTTCCAACAAACACCACAATTTCATAGAGACATCTAACTCCAAATATAAATCATAACAAGTATTTGTAATCTCTAGCCTAAGTGCCACCATGGTGTGCACACTGTCAACTTCACACACATGGGGAGAGCAGAGATCTATTAAAGCACTTGAGTAGCAAGGTAGATCTATAGATTACAGGCTCATGATCACAATATGATCATGCATAGAGAGAGCGATGAACACATAGCTACCGGTAGAACCCTTAGCCTCGAGAGGGAACTACTCCCTCCTCATCTTGGGAATCGGCAATGGTGATGGAGATGGTGGTGGAGATTGATGGAGATGGCTCCGGGGGCACTTCCCTGTCCCAGCAGGGTGCTGGAACAGAGACTTTCTATCCCTCGAATCTCCCCTCAGTGGCGGCGGTGCACAGAAACTTTTCGTGGATTTCTGATTGACAACTTAGGGTTTTGGTATCGGGAGGCTCTTATAGGCGAAGGAGGCAAGGTCGGTGGCCAGCCAGGGGGCCCACACCATGCCCTGGCGTGGCCTGGGGGGACCCGCGCCTAGGGGTGGTGTGGCCACCCTGTGGCCCCTCTCCGGCTCTCCTTCTGGCTCCATGAATCTTCCGGGAAAATATCGACTTTGGCTTTTGTCCGGTCCAATTCCGAGAATATTGATTTTCTGACTTTCCTGGAACCGAAAACAGCAGAAAATAGGCAACTGGCACTGTGGCTCTTGTTAATAGGTTAGTCCAAGAAATCATATGAAAAGTACTTCAAAGTGTGGACAAAACATAAGAATGTAGATAAAACCAAGCATGAAACATCAAAAATTATAGATACATTTGCAATGTATCACCCTGCTGCCAAGCAGTAGCACCATCACCACCGTTCTCACTTGGGACTACCGGACCACCGTTGGTCCGAGGATCACCACCTGGGACCGCAAGGGTGAGGAGGGACGATCATGGAAAACACTGCGCCTCCATTCCCCCCATAGGTCACCCCAAGATGGTTCGTTGGGCAACCACCTAATCTTGGCCCACCCGTCCCATATCCAATGTCTCGACCACATTGCAGCCAGGAGGGGTGCTTGCTACCCATCGCTTCTCTAGTGACTGGGGGTCACGGTCGGTGCCCGCACAGCCTAGATCTGACCCTACTTGGCCTAGATTGGACCCTGCAAGCGCCTGGCACCAAGAGCACCTAGAGACCCGCCCGCTACCCTACCTGTTGGCCTTTCGGCCACCATGTTGCCCTCGGAGACACCATGCCCGTTTTTGCATTTTCCCGTTGCACTCCCGACAAGGTTTGCCACTTTCAGCAGGAATGCCCCACACATCCACCTCCATCTCTTGGGAAGAAAGGGCCCACCATCGCCGGCACCGCACAGGATTTTCTTGGCGGCGCACGTTGATGGTGGTAGGGAGGAGGTGAGAGGGAGGGCTGGAAGTAGGCGGCGTAGATGGACTCACCCAGTTGCCCGTGGGAGCGGTCGAGACGAGCGAGCGAGTAGGAGACGTGATAACTTATGCTATATAATTCCAACGTTAACATTGAGACTTCCCCTCCCTCCCGGGTCACATGCGCGGGCGACTTCGGGGGCCAACCCCTAGTAACCCAATCACAGTCCCCCATAGAGCCCCACCTGGCTACCATTGCCGCAGACGGCAGCAGTGGTGGCGACCCCCGGTCATCAAAGACAGTAGGAAGGAGAGCGTGTCCCCCGACTGGCCGATTCTGAATGAAGGAGGACATCACCGGGATTGCACACATCAGTGGAGAGGGTGGTGGTGCACGCGAGCTGGAGGAGGAGAGTGGCGGAGCAGCTTGGAGCAAGATGAGAAACCATGGAGGTGGTGTCGTGAGGTCCTGGAGGCATCAGCATTGCAGCATCGCACGCGGACCTTGGGGCATGCAGCCATAGAGGAGGCTTGGTAGAGCTATAGCAGGGCTTCTGCACTGGCTCCTGGAGGCGGCGGTCAGCTGTTGAGGCGGCGGCTTGCTGGAGAGGAGATGGGCAGGTGGTCTAGTTCGTGGTGTCCCCGCCCAGATATGGGCCCATCGAGGCCCGATCTGGGGCTGAGGGATACATCATTGGTTTGTTGTTTGATGGGATAATAGCAGCGCAACGACTCTTCTACGGGGCTAGAGGTGGAAGAAGGGAGGGGCTACAAGGAGAAGGTCAGTGCTCGGCCATTTGGGTCACGGAGGAACCATGACATTTCGGCCAAAACGATGAGGTGTTGCGGTGGCCGCGGTGTGAGGAACATGGACATTTTCCCATTCTGTTGTGTCATGGGGGAGGTGTGTGGAGACGCATACAAAAGTCTTTCCCGTCTCCAGTCAGGACTAGTGACGATGGTGCCTGCGGGTGTCGTTCCCCTCACTAGAGGCATCGTCGAGGTGTGGTGGCAACTCACTCGTTCTCATTTCAGTTTGGTGGATGTCTCCGGGTGAAATCTTAGATCATGTCGGATCGACACGATGGCAGCGCCCTCGACTGAAGGAAATATGCCCCAAGAGGCAATAATAAAGTTGTTATTATGTATTCCTTGTATATGATAGATGTTTATTTTGCATGCTATAATTGTATTGATAGGAAACATCAATACATGTGTGTTTAATAAACAAAAAGGGTTCCTAGTTATGCCTCTCTTATAGACTAGCTTGTTGATTAACAAGATGATCAAGGTTTCCTGATCATGGACATTGGATGTTGTTAATAACAAGGTCACAACCTTTGTGAAAGGATGTGATGAACATTCATCCGAAGTATAGCATTACGATCAAGTCATTATGTTTATATTGCTATAACATCATACGAAGTAATCTTTATCCTTAGACCATGAGATCATGTTAATTGCTAACACCGGAAGAGTATCTTGATAACATCAAACGTCACACCGTAACAGGGTGACTATAAAGGTGGGTTCATGCTATGAAGGTGTTATGTTGAGGCTCATGGATCAAGAGTGGAATTTTTCAATCCCGATGACAGATACTATGGGCCCTCCCGGTGATATCACATTAAGATAGCTTGCAAGCAAGTGATGTGATCACTAGAATGTTATATCACGGGAACGAGAAAAGAGTGCATGTCGGTAACGAGATCAAACTAGGTATTTGGATACCGATGATCGAATCTCGGACATGTATTATATCATGAGACAAAGGGATTAAGTTACTAGCGTTAAAGGTTCTCACGATCACAGAAGTCATCGTTGAATGTGCAGGAGTCAGTATGGATCTCCAGGACCCGCTTCTGATTATTGATCTGAGAGGAGTCTCAATCATGTCTGCATTATTCGCGAACCATAGGGTGACACACTTAAGGGTTGCCGGACACCATTTAGGAGCACAAATGTTTCATACAAAAGGTTTGCAAAGCGCAGGAAAAGTTTCGATAGAAACATGAATTGTTTCGATAGAAACCGGAATTGTTTCGGGTAAAATTGCAGAAAGTGGTTCTGCATGTGATATTGAAATATTGCAAGGGGTTTTATATGAATGTTTGTTAATTAAAGTAATTAACAAAATTCTGAATAAATTAAATAAAAGAGTTTTATTAATTGAGAGTTGCATTAAATTTGGTGGAAATTTAATGCATGTGAGTGGAACTTTGGGTGGAGCTTGAATTAATGTGAGTGGAGCTTCCACCACATGAATGAGGAAGAGGAGGGGGCTCCCTCCTTGGCTGCCGGACATGGTAGGGGTGGAGTCCCCCCTCTCCTATAAAAGGCCCCCCTCTCCTCCCTCACAAAGCACACCTCCTCGTGAAGGATCTCTCTTCCCCTTTAGATATTCCCCCATAGTCTCGGATTAGTGAGATACATGTTCCCGGTGGCCTTGCGTCTGGAAAAAGTTGCTGCTTCCGCTGATTCGCTGGAGCGAGGAGGTGGTGGTTGTCCGGTAGCTTAAACGTGTGTGCGAGGATGGATACGCTGCTGATTGGCGGCGCTCGGACTTCCACACGATCTTGAGATCGTCAAGCGTACGTCTACATCAACCATGAGTTCCTACTCGTTAACAAAACTCGTTGTCTTCGAGGGTAAGTTCTCCATGGATGTATGTCCACCTGTTGCTCTGTATCTAGTAGATAGATCTTGGCGTATAGTTCTCATCGTAGGATTTTTTTGTTTTCTATGCTACGAACCCAACAGTGGTATCAGAGCCTGATCTATGCGTAGGTGCTTTGCACGGGTAGTACACGTATGTTTATATGTGGGCAATGATGATAATGTTATTGCATCTTCTATGTATTTTGGATATTGGTGGCATAGTGGGATGAAGCGGCCCGGACCAACCTTACATGTCATCGTACATGAGACTGGTTCCACGACTGACATGCAACTAGTTTTGCATGAGTGGTTGGCGGGTGTCTGTCTCTCCTACTATAGTCAATATTTGATTTACAACGAGTTGCTAATAACTTGGTTATCCTCGTTGTGGTTCATGTTCGTAGGTAAGACCGGTTCTATCTCTGAAAGCCCTAAGCGACGTAAAACTTGCAATTGATAAATTAGAGGCGTCTAGTTTAGATCGTTGCTGGGCTAGTGTCTTGATATGGTATTGTTGTAAGTAAATGTATGATAGATACTCTTATAACACACTCAACGTGTAAGTTTCATTGACCTTGGCCTTACACACAAAGGATGATAGAGATCATACCACGATGCAAATGATAGAGATCAAATGCATGAACCATATCATCTCACTTTACACATTAGATGTTAGCATCTTATACTGCTAGTTTGGCGCTTTTGGTAGCATTGTAAGATGATCCCTCATTTAGATATCAAGGTAAAAATGTGTTCTTCCTTAAGTATGCACCGTTCTATGGATCGTGTTTCGAGACATCACGTGATGATCGGGTGTACTCGACTCTACGCTTTCATACAACGGGTGTAAGACAGTTTTACACACGCGAGTACTAAGGTTCTTACTTGGCGAGCCTAGCATGTACAGACATGGTCTCGGAACACGGACCGAAAGGTTAAGCATGAGTCATATAGTTGATATGATGCCCATATAGATGCTCGCCTTTGAAGCTACATCGACTCACGTGATGATCGGACTTGGTGTAGTGGATTTGGTTCATGTAATCACCAAAAAGACATGAGGGATGTCATTTTTGAGTGGGAGTTCATTAGTAATTTGGATTAGTTGAACTCAATCTATCATAAACTTAGTCTAAATATACTTTACAAATTCTGTTGTAGATGGCACCACCTGCTTTTAATTTCAATGTGGAGAAAGAGAAACTTGCTGCGAATGGTAGCAACTTCACCAACTGGGCTATGAATTTGAGGATTCTCCTCACTGCTGCACAAAAGCAATATGTGCTAGAGGCGTCGCTAGGCCCCCCACCAGCTCCTGATGCCCCTAACGAGGAAAAGAATGTCTATATAACTCGTCAGGAGGACCACAACTTAGTTCATTGCGGCATACTATAAGGGCTAGAGCCAGAACTTTGAAAGCGTTTCGAAAATGGTAATGCCTTTGATACCATGGGAGAATTGAAAATGATTTTCGATACCCATGCTGCCGTAGAGAGTTATAATGCTTCTGAAAAGTTCTATAGCTGCATGATGGAGGAGAACAGCTCCGTTAGTGAGCACGTACTCAAAATGTCTAGGTACGCCGATAAGCTTGGGAATAATGATTCCCATTGACTTAGGCATTCATCGTGTTATCCAATCTCTACCACCTAGCTACAAGAGCTTCGTGATGAACTATAATATGCAGTGCATGAAGAAGTCTCTTCACGAGCTTCTGTCAATTCTTAAGACTGCAGAAGTGGAGATTAGGAAAGAACATCAAGTGTTGATGATCAATAAGACCACCGGTTTCAAGAAGGACAAGAAAGGCAAGCAGAAGGGAAAGAAGGGTGGCAAATCTATTGTCGCACCTGAAAAGAAATCCCAAGCTGGCCCTAAGTCTGATACTGAGTGCTACTATTGCAAGGGGACTGGTCATTGGAAGTGCAACTGCCCCAAGTATTTGGCGGACAAGAAGGCCGATAAGGCAAACAAAGGTATATGTGATATACATGTTATTGATGTGTACTTGACTAGTACTCGCAGTATCACTTGGGTATTTGATACGGGATCGGTTGCTAATATATGTAACTCGATTCAGGGGCTACGAAACAAGCGACAGCTAGCAGGGGATGAGGTCACGATGTGGGTCAGCAATGGATCAAGAGTTGATGTGATCACCGTCGGAACGCTGCCTCTCCATATGCCATCGGGATTAGTTATAAATCTGAATAATTTTTATTTGGTGCCTGCACTGAGCATGAACATTGTATCCGGATCATGTTTGATGCAAAGTGGTTATTTGTTTAAGTCTGAAAATAATGGTTGTTCGATTTATATGGACAATATCTTTTATGGTCATGCACCTGTGTTGAATGGTTTATTTCTGTTGGATCTCGATAGTAGTATTACGCATATTCATAATGTTGATGCTAAAAAGATTAAACTTGATGATGATATATCTGCATATATGTGGCACTGCCATCTAGGTCATATTGGTGTTAAACGCATGAAGAAACTCCATTCTGATGGACTTTTGGAATCACTTGATTTTGAATCATTTGATACATGTGAGCCGTGCCTTATGGGCAAGATGACTAGAACACCGTTTTCTGGTTCAATGGAACGGGCGACAGATTTATTGGAAATCATACATACTGATGTATGTGGACCAATGAGTGTGTCGGAGCGAGGTGGATATCATTATTTTGTTACTTTCATGGATGATTTGAGTAGATACGGGTATATCTATTTGATGAAACACAAGTCTGAAACTTTTGAAAAGTTCAAGGAATTTCAGAATGAAGTGGAAAATCATCGTAAGAGAAAGATCAAATTTCTACGGTGTGACCGTGGAGGAGAGTATCTGAGTTACGAGTTTAGCACACATATGAAAGACTGTGGAATAGTTTCACAACTCACGCCTGCCGGAACACCACAACGTAATGGTGAGTCGGAACATCGCAATCGTACTTTATTGGATATGGTTCGATCTATGATGTCTCTGACTGACTTGCCACTGTCATTTTGGGGTTATGTACTGGAAACCGCTGCATTCACTTTAAATCGGGCACCATCTAAATCCGTTGAAACGACACCGTATGAAATTATGGTTTGGAAACAAACCTAAGCTGTCATTTCTTAAAGTTTGGGGATGCGATGTTTATGTGAAGAAACTTCAGCCAGATAAACTCGAACCCAAAGCGGAAAAATGCATCTTCATAGGATACCCTAAGGAAACAATTGGGTATACCTTCTATCACAGATCCGAGGGAAAGGTTTTTGTTGCCAAGAATGGATCCTTTATTGAGAAGGAGTTTCTCGCGAAAGGTGTGAGTAGTCGTAAGGTAGAACTCGAAGAGGTTATTGAACCTTCTCTTCATGAATTGGTGAGTGGCGCAGCACCGGAAGTTGTTTCGGAGTTGACTTCACCTGATGAAGAGAGAGCTAATGATAATGATCATGAAACTCCGAAAGAGGACACTACCGAACCTCGCATGTCAAGCAGGACACGTGCAGCTCCTGAACTATACGGCAATCCTGTTATGAATTTCATGATTGATGAAATAGATGACCCTGCGACGTATGAAGGAGCGATGATGAGCCCGAATTCCAACAAATGGATAGAAGCCATGAAACCCGAGATGGAATCCATGTACGAAAACCAGGTTTGGACCTTGGTGGACTTACCTCACGATCGAAAGGCCGTTGAGAATAAATGGATTTTCAAAATAAAAACTGATGCTGATGGTAATGTGACCATCTATAAAGTTCGACTTGTCGCAAAGGGGTTTCGACAAATTCAAGGAGTTGACTATGATGAGACATTCTCTCCCGTAGCGATGCTAAAATCGGTTAGGATTATGTTAGCAATTGCTGCATATTTCGATTATGAAATATGGCAGATGGATGTCAAAACTGCATTCCTCAATGGTAATATTGAAGAAGAGTTGTATTTGATACAACCTAAGGGTTTTGTCGATCCTAAGGATGCTGATAAGGTATGCAAACTTCATCGATCCATCTATGGACTGAAGCAAGCATCCTGGAGTTAGAATCTCCGCTTTGATGAGGTGATCAAAGAGTTTGGATTTATCCAAACTTATGGAGAGGGTTGTATTTACAACAAAGTGAGTGGGAGCAATGTGGCATTTTCAATATTATATGTGGATGACATATTATTGATTGGAAATGATATAGATCTTTTAAACAATGTTAAAAGTTATCTAAACAGCAAATTTTCGATGAAAGACCTTGGTGAAGCTTCATATATATTAGGCATTAAAATCTATAGAGATAGATCAAGACGCCTAATTGGGCTATCGCAGAGTACATACCTTGATAAGATATTAAAGAAGTATAATATGGACGGAAGTAAGAAGAGGTTCTTACCTATGTTGCAAGGCAAGACATTGAGTAAGACTCAAAGTCTGGCTACGGCGAAAGAAAGAGAGATAATGGATAAGATCCCCTATGCCTCGGCCATAGGCTCTATAATGTACGACATGCTATGTACAAGACCGGATGTGGCACATGCTATTAGTTTGACTAGTAGGTACCAATCTGATCCAGGTTCGGAACACTGGATAGCGGTCAAGAATATCCTTAAGTACTTAAGAAGAACTAAGGATATGTTTCTTGTATACGGAGGTGAAGAAGAGCTAGTCGCTAAGTGTTATGTCGATGCTAGATTTGACACCGATCTGGATAACTCGAAGTCTCAATCTGGATACGTATTTCTCTTGAACGGAGTAGTAGTTAGTTGGAGGAGTTCCAAACAACCTGTGGTGGCTGGATCAATGACGGAGACGGAATATGTTGCTGCTTCAGAAGCGACGCAGGAAGTAGTTTGGATGAAGGAGTTCATAACGGAACTAGGTGTGGTTCCTAGTGCATTGGACCCAATGGTGATCTATTGTGACAACAATGGAGCCATAGCCAACGCAAAGGAACCAAGATCTCACAAGAATTCCAAGCATATTAAGCGCATGTTTCACTCCATCCGTGAGCATGTCAAGGATGGAGATATAAAGATTTGTAAAGTGCACACGGACCTGAATGTAGCAGATCCATTGACTAAAGTTCTCCCTTGGGCAAAACATGATCAACACGAGAACTCCATGGCTGTTAGATTTATCACTATGTAAACTAGATTATTGTCTCTAGTGCAAGTGGGAGACTGAAGGAAATATGCCTTGAGAGGCAGTAATAAAGTTGTTATTATGTATTCCTTGTATATGATAGATGTTTATTTTGCATGCTATAATTGTATTGATAGGAAACGTCAATACATGTGTGTTTAATAAACAAAAAGGGTTCCTAGTTATGCCTCTCTTATAGACTAGCTTGTTGATTAACAAGATGATCAAGGTTTCCTGATCATGGACATTGGATGTTGTTAATAACAAGGTCACATCATTTATGAAATGATGTGATGAACATTCATCCGAAGTATAGCATTACAATCAAGTCATTATGTTTATATTGCTATAACATCATACGGAGTAATCTTTATCCTTATACTATGAGATCATGTTAATTGCTAACACCGGAAAAGTATCTTGATAACATCAAACGTCACACCGTAACAGGGTGACTATAAAGGTGGGTTCAGTGCTACGAAGGTGTTATGTTGAGGCTCATGGATCAAGAGTGGAATTTGTCAATCCCGGTGACGGATAGATATACTCTAGGCCCTCTCGGTGATATCACATTAAGATAGTTTGCAAGCAAGTGATGTGATCACTAGAATGTTATATCACGGGAACGAGAAAAGAGTGCATGTCGGTAACGAGATCAAACTAGGTATTTGGATACCGATGATCGAATCTCGGACATGTATTATATCATGAGACAAAGGGATTAAGTTACTAGCATTAAAGGTTCTCATGATCACAAAAGTCATCGTTGAATGTGCAGGAGTCAGTATGGATCTTCAGGTCCCGCTTCTGATTATTGATCTGAGAGGAGTCTCAATCATGTCTGCATTATTCGCGAACCATAGGGTGACACACTTAAGGGTTGCCAGATACCATTTAGGAGCACAAATGTTTCACGCAAAAGGTTTGCAAAGCGCAGGAAAAGTTTCGATAGAAACAGGAATTGTTTTGATAGAAACCGGAATTGTTTTGGGTAAAATTGTAGAAAGTGGTTCTGCATGTGATACTGAAATGTTGCAAGGGGTTTTATGTGAATGTTTGTTAATTAAAGTAATTAACAAAATTCTGTATATATAAATAAAAGAGTTTTATTAATTGAGAGTTGCATTAAATTTGGTGAAAATTTAATGCATGTGGGTGGAACTTTGGGTGGAGCTTGAATTGATGTGAGTGGAGCTTCCACCACATGAATGAGGAAGAGGAGGGGGCTCCCTCCTTGGCTGCGGTCCATGGTAGGGGAGGAGTCCCTCTCTCTAAAAGGCCCCCTCTCCTCCCTCACAAAGCACACCTCCTCGTGAAGGATCTCTCTTCCCCTCTAGATATTCCCCTATGGTCTCGGATTAGCGAGATACATGTTCCTGGTGGCCTTGCGTCAGTAAGGAGTTGCTGCTTCCGCTGATTCACTGGAGCGAGGAGGTGGAGGTTGTCCGGTAGCTTGAATGTGTGTGCGAGGACGGATGCGCTGCTGATTGGCGGCGCTCGGACTTCCACACGATCTTGAGATCGGCAAGCGTACGACTACATCAACCACAAGTTCCTACTCATTAACAAAACTCGTTGTCTTTGAAGGTAAGTTCTCCATGGATGTATGTCCATCCGTTGCTCTGTATCTAATAGATACATCTTGGCATATAGTTCTCATCGTAGGAAATTTTTTGTTTTCTATGCTACGAACCCAACCTCGACGCCGCACCTCTATTGGGAGCTTCGTGTTTGGAGACATGGCTTGGTGGTCCTATGTTGTGCTCCTCCGGTGTTCACCTCTGTCCAAGGTCGAGCTTCGAGGGCGCTATGCATGTCATGGACGGCGAGTCTAAAATGGTAAGATGGTTAACCTAGAGGGGGTGAATAGGTTTCTACAAATTTTGTAGAATACCCTACCTAAGTATAATCTTGTAGAATATACATAACCATTGTATGCATCTTGGTGTCTTCACGGTATTGTCTAAGTGTGTGTATTACTTGGTATGTTTGGAGGTTGCACATGGACGCAGATCTAGGGGTGGATGAGCCCACTCTCAGATTTTCCAACAACCAACACATAGTAAAAATATAAATCTAAAATTCAGCTTGGCCCAAAAAAGATATGAAAAGTTTGTTATTGCTTCCATGGCCCAAAATCTTCGATCTTCCATCACATACAACCTTAACATCTTAACAAATGTATTGCTTTAACAAAACTGACCCTATAAAAACTCAATGTACCAAACATTATAAACAAACTTGGATGTTTGTTTTTTACTTGGGGTCATCACATGATTCACTAGATTACAATTGAGAAGAACGGCAAATGCAATTCATCTTTATCATCGTGTACTTCTTTCGGTCGTGCAATATAGAGGTTCCAAGACAAAATTTCATGTTCAAATTGGTGAATTCTTGGTTTGTACGAAATGAATAGTTTGATGTCACATATAGTTTACTGAAGTCGAACATTTCAACCAACCATGCACAACCCTACCCCGTGGTTTCACGTGTTTTCTACCAACCGCGGGCCTTATCACACATACGACGCAATCTCGGGTCCAACGGCCCATAGCATGGAGTGATTTAGGGTTTTCTCGACCACATAACGATAATAAATCCTTGATTTTATAAAACGACCCTTTGTCCGCCCCGTCCCTCTCCGCAAGCCTCCCATTCTCTCCAATCAATATCCGCATTGTCCCAAACCACAACAACCCCTCCACTTCTGTTGAGATTGTAGTTGAGAGCAATATTCTAGACGAGCAACTTCTTGGCATCTAAAAAGCGGCAAGATCCCCTAGTTTTATCATGCCTATGTTTCGGCGCTCCAATCGTCATCGTGGCGACGAGCATAAAGTGAACAAGCCCATGCTTGATTATCTCGGCGACCAAATCGACGATTTCAAGGTGAGCAAGCGTGACTTAGATCAATTTGTCGATAACCAGATCTTTGAGTACGAGGTGGATAAGAACATGTTAGATGAACCAATTGATGTCCATATCACGGAGTTAAAGCCAGATATCACCTCGAGTTGTTTGCGCAACGACGAATTTGGTAGGTTCCTTCTGCTTTTCTTGATCATCTCTTTTCTTTTTTAAGATCTCTGTTTTGCAAGTGCATTTACCTATTGTGGAGAACGTAAATATCTACTATGCTTGTGTTGAATAAGAAGAATAAAAAATGTTGTAATTTAGTTCTACCATCCTACAAACTATGTGATCTCATTTCAGTTATTTTCATCCATTGGCGTGTCCTTTTTATGTTTCACCAAAAACATGGCCACAAATTATGCAAACGCTCAATTTGAAATAATATCCTACGGTCCTTCACTAACTATTTTAGCCTAAAACAACTCATGAATAATGTTGTGTGTCGGCACACCCGCTCAAAGCTTTTTTTAAGGCCTTTTTGTTAGTTGATATGGGCCAATCAAAATCGGATCATAGGAGGCCCATGAAACTATAGAAATGACAATCTAAAAGCGGATCCCCAATTAATAGAAAATCTAAAGCTGGCATAAATTTAATGAAATCCAAAGTTAATACAATAATAAATATCAATCCAAATATTGCATCATTAAATTTGATCAAAAAAAAGTTAGATAAAGATCACCACAACGCAGCACAATTACAACTCAGGAATATTTTAAAAACATTCCTAAAAATAAATACTTAAGAATCAACAATTAATACACCCATGAAAAACAGATGTGAATTGTTGCCCTGAAAGAACTTCACATTAGACCCCCTTATTTTTCTGATAATCACAAACTCGCATTTTATGGCTGCAAAAAATAGATGGAAGATGAGAGTGTGTAAACTCGTGAATCTTCTTATTTCTGGAGTCCTCTGTTGAAAATTCATCGTGCTCCCCTACTCTATATAAGCCAGTACTTCTCACGATTTTTTCAGTACTCCATTTCCGCTCATGCTGTTCTTGTTTTTCTAGCTTTAGAATTTAGAGTCTTTGATCTTTGGACAAAGAAATTGGCAAAGAGGCGGTTGCATATTCTTGAGGATCCTATGAGGCTCTTTGCCGTGGTTTATCTTAGAGTTTTTTCGGCCCTGTTTTAGAGAGAAAGTTATCGCATTGAAATTTCCGTTTTATTTTCACTTTTCTGCGTAGTTTGTCCGAAAAATAAGATAAAGAGTAGTTCGTCCATCACTTTGAGGGACTAAACTGTCTAGAACAATACTCGGTCTCACTGAATTCATGCAAGAGAACTCGGAATTATAAGCTCGCAGGGTTCGTGTGTGGAGTCGTAGGCTGTTTGATTTTCCAATTTTCAGTGTTTGTTGGGAACCATGTCGGCGGCGAATGATCCCGGCCTCAGACTCAGACTCAGCCTCAGTCGTATAACCCCGGCATGCAGCCTCAGTCGTATATCCCCGGCATACACCCACCAGCACGCACCGGCGCCACAGACCTTCACCAATGGCGTTGCGCCCGCCACGAGCTCGCCCAAGCGAAAGCGCGGGCGCCCGCGCAAGCTCAACGTGAACATGGCCGCGCAAGCTCAACGTGAGCCCCCAGGCGCCACCAGCGCTTCCACCACCATAAGCAAATGCAACACAGGCCAGGAAGAGGAGGATGACAGCTGCCGGTATATACCAGCTCTGACAGTATAGTAACGAAAAACACATAGATGGATGATGGTATTTTAGCTCCCGTACTAGGTACTACTAGCTAGTATTCATAATACGCTGTCGTGCCGGCAAGCATAAGTATGTGATGAGTAGGAGTCAAGTTGGAGAGGCAAACAGTTTTTTCAGATCTTCTTAATTTGAAGACAATGGGTTTTGTTTTGCAGGGCCAGGTGTGATTGGATTTTATCCAGAGGTTATCACCCATCGAAGTTGGAGAGGTAAACTGACCCACTCTTATATATGATCCTCCTAGAGACATACACTAGTGCCCTTTTAAGATTATGTCATATAGTACTCCCTCTTATACAAAATAAGTGTCGGTGATTAAGTACTGATTTATAGATTTTGTTATTTCTAGGCAAATATGATTTACTATGTGTATATATCAATGAAAAAAATACCGCGCTAACTTAAATAGCGTGGGCTTCAAAAAAATGTTACGAACGCTATAGCGTGCTAATAGCGCGCTATTTTTCAAAATAGCGTTTCACAAAAACTATGAAAAAACAGGATTTCAGTAGCTACAAAATCACAGACATAGCATTCTGCAGCTATAAAACCACAGATATAGCATTCTCCGGCCAAACATCAACTAGAGATAGTTTGCATAGTTCATACCTCCATATCACATAGCTGAAATCACAACCATAGTTTAGAATTCACACACACTAACATAGAGTCATAGACACGTAGTTCACACAGTTCAGAATACAATCAGAAGTTCAACAAGGATCAAAAAACATCATAAAATGGTAGCATAAAGTTACTTAACCAGATGAACAAGATGAATGGGACTAGCGATTTAGGGCAGGCCACTGGACCAAAATGGACCAGAATGGGAAATGGGCTACTAAAAATCAACGGAAAAAATAACGCAGCTACGACGTAACGTCAAATAGCGTGCATAGCGTCGTATTTAGCGCGCGTAGCGCCATAGCGCCGCTGGAATGCATAGCATAGCGTCCAGCTTCTGAAAATGCTATAGCGGCGCTAATAGCGTTAAATAGCGTGCTATTTTTTCATTGGTATATATAGTTAGTGCTAAATACAAGGGTGAAGTTCTTTTAAATTCAGCAATGTTATCTTTATGCAACACTGTGTGAGATGTATTTACATATTTTGTACTTGAATTTTTTTAAACCTTTATTAAATTATGCCTCTTACTCTGACCAGATTGAAGCTTGATCTTAGTAGGAAATAATTATGCATGCACAATATTATTTCTGTGTCAACAAATCCAACAGTTATTTTAATCCCAAAAATTTATGTACACGAGGCATAAATTATGTCATAAGTATCTTTTTGAACCAGGCTAAACCCATTTTCATTACATGGATAACGGAAATACCAAGTTTTCACAAGTATTACAAGCAGGGAATCCAAAAGAAAGAAGCGAGCTCCGATGCACTAAACACAAATTTATTTGCATACTCAACCATTTATTACATAATTAGAGTTTCAGTCTAAACCTCGTGATTTCATGTTTTACTATAATTATAGTTTCCATAAGCTCTCACTATTTTCACCTTTTATTTTAACAATATTTTCCTTAACCTCCCTCTTCTACCAAGGCTTGTGCTTGTATTGTAAATGCTAATAAAGGATCCACGATTTCAGGACATATTAGCAAAAGTCACGTCTTTCTCAGGGAACAGATGGGCAGCTTGTATCATGTCTGCCAATGGTGCCGTATCCAGGGTGACACTGGGTCAAGGAGCTTCATCTCATGAAACAGTTATCTATGAGGTATGCTGAACTCTTTAGCTTGCAATTTATACACTTGAAATCCATATTTTCTCTACGCAATATATATTGTACCTCAGTTCCAACCAAATTTCGATAATTAGAAAGAAAATTAAATATGAGCTATCATCATATGGATAAAAGGTCCAATTATCTTTCTTTACCAGCCTATGGAAAAGAAAGCATGCCGTTCTGCAGTTCTAGCCTTTTAGAAATGAATTTGTATTGTCTGACATCTAGATCTGCATTTTTTTTAGAATAACACAATTCTTTGTATTATGTAGGGCTATTTTGAGATCATCTCTCTATCTGGCTCGTATCAACCATCAGAAACCGGTGGAATGTACAGCCATAGAGGTGGACTCAGTGTTTGGCTTGCTAGTCTTGATGGCCGTGTTTTTTGTGGTGGAGTGGCAGGACCTTTGACTGCAGCTTCACCTGTTCATGTAAGCCAATTCACTTGCTGACGTACATGTCGACCACTTCTATATTTTTGGATCTTGCTCCGTTTGTTGGAGTTAAAGATTACATGCTTCGTGTGTTGGGAAAACCATGAAAAAATTAGTGTTTCATCGTATAATCCACAATACCCCTTACATAAAATTGTTACGTGCTTCTTTTTAGATATAGTTTATTTATAAAGTGGCATCGTCTTGTGAAACATACATGTATTACAGTGGACCTTCTGCTTTCTCCTAATGGTTTGCGTTGTTGTGCTAATCCTCAGGTGGTCATTGGAAGATTTCCAGTTGATGACAAAAAGAAGCTCAAACGGGTTGTGATTCCAGGTGCTAGCAGTTCCACATTGGGAGGATCCTCTGGCATGCAGGCCTAGAAGCCCAGCAACCAAACCAGAGTGCCTCTAGCACATTCAACAGTAGCAGCCGCCACCCCAGCTTTGTCCAACATCTCATGAAAATGAACTTCAGATGAATAACGCCAGTCTGATCTATCTTAGCTTTTCGCTCCAGATGCTTAGATTTTCGCTCGAAGCTCGCTCCAAATGCTTAGCTTTCGTTCCTAGTTGTTTACCCTTTCGCTGCACATGCCTAGATTTCTGCTAGTAGCTCCAAGTGCTCTTGTTTTCTCCAGCTTAGATAACTGTGACAAAAAAAAATCTTCTGTTGGATAGACCCTGGATGTGGTCTAGTTAAATTATGTTGTAACTGGATAATTCTTTGGTACAACTTGATAATATCGTTTGTGCTGCTGCAGAAATTCATCGCAATATAACGTAGCATACTTGTGTTGCAGGGAAGGTGCATTTGAACTACTAATAGGATAGCATCAAGATAAAAAAAATATTTTTTTTTTATCTTTGCCCGATCTACAAAAAATCCCTCGGAGAAACGCACATCACTGATGGAGCGTATTACCTGAAATATGACCTTTACATCTCTAGTTAGAATAGCAATACTTGCAGAAAACAAAATAGGCAACAATATAACATAAGAGTTACCTTGAGCAATCTAGCAACAGACAGAAAGGAGACATAATAACTAACGCTATTCAAAATTTTCTTCCCGTAACTGGAAGAGGATTGCACGGCCCTCCAAAGAAGAATACACACCACGCAATCACACTCGGGAGAAAACCAACATTTAAACTACTCCTCCCCGATGTAGGTATTGTCCATGCCGACCGGTGTAGTTCCATATTCCAGCATCTACCTCCTCCCCCACCTAAGAAGAAAATTTCTTACCCTCTGGGATATGTTTGACTCATTTGACCAGTACATATAATATAGATAAATCGGGATAAGTACAAAGGAGCATATTTTTTATGTTGACATAATTATAGATAATTAGTTCTACCGATACAATTCCGAGTAATAATTAAACGATCATAGTGACTAACAACTGCACAACAACAACATATCTCCAAGATGCATAAACAATGGCAGCTTTATATCTCCAAGCAGGATCGTGTGTTCGTGGGAATGCACTAGTGCACACCCTCCCTCTAAGACCGGTTTGGAGGGCCCTCTAACAGCGGTTGTAGAACCGCTGTTGAGCGTTCAGTGTTTGAGGGGCCCCCTTTAACACCGGTTCGTAACACGAACCGGTGTTAAAGGTTCTGTGCCGCGGCAGGAAAAGGAGATAAATCTCTGCCGCGGCAGGAAAACGGCCTAAATCTCTGCCGCGGCAGAGTTCTGCCCCTGCCCCGTTCTGGGCGTATTTCTGCGGCACGGCGGGAATGGGGAGGGGGGGAGGGGGAATCGATCGGGAGCGGTATACACATACATCGTCATCGGTACATACGAGTACATGAATAATTAAGCAACTATTATTATACACAACATCGTCATTGTGTGGTATTCTCCGTAAACGTTGAAGCATCAAGTACAAGACAAACACGTTCAAGCATATATACAACGTTCATTTTGGTGGATATCTAAAGAGTTCTCCGCCAGGCGTGACGACCTCATCAAGTATGAACCCCGCCAATTCCTCTTAAATGACTCGTATGCGGTCAAATGTTAGGAGTTGGTCCCGCATCCGTTCGATCTGAATATATATGAAGAATGGGGTCAATATATATAAGAATAAAACTCAACATAATTGATGGTAATAAAATAATGTTGTGTACTTTGTTTACTTACTCTAAGTTGTTCTAGTGCGGCTTGGCCCATCGCACATATCGTGTTGTGAATCAACTCGCAAACATAGTACCCACATAAGTTATTGCCGTGTCCCTGATGCGCGCACTTTACGAGAATAGAGAGTTTAATAAAAATAATAATCAATAAAGCATGATATAATGGAATTAGAAGCAGAATCAAAGAGATACGCAGACCTAGCTAGCTAGTATTACTTATATTTTGGTCTACAAATTTTAGTTCTTCTGATCATTCACCCACGGCCCTGCCCGTGAACCTTTTCCAAACCCTGTCCGGCAAAGAAAATGGATAAAGGAGTAATTAATTACTTGTTGTCACGAAAGTTGCCGATCTAGTGCAATAATATGATTGAAATTACCTCTGGAGCATCTCTCTAAAGTTTGCCCATAGCTCTTTTTCTTTTCGTAACGAGTCCATGACAAGGACTTTTCCTGAGTCAGGTTGAATGACTAGCAGAATAAAGTGGAACCTACGCACGCATAACTCATCATCAGTTACACTTAACATCGAGTAAGCCGAAACAGAATGTGTACAAGAGAGGGTAACAGTACTCACGAGAAGTTATAAGGCAATAGTATTTCCCTTTTAGTTTGTTGTCTCAGTAAAGACCTTAGCAATAAATCTTCTGTTTGCCCGGGTTTGGTTCTTACCACTTCTTCATGAACTCTATTTGGGTCAACGAACCCAATGTCAAAAGGTCCTCCTTTCATGCATTCCATAACCTTTTTCCTGCATAATAGTATATACATATATGGTGAGCATATATATACATGCAATTAATGAAGTGAATGAGATGAGATAGAAAATACAGAAATAGTACTTACACACAATAAAGGCTGATGGCAGCTTTGTCGAGTTCCTTCTGATTGAATAGAAAATGCAAGTCTTGAATGTTGAAGGCGATCTCGTCGTCTCCGCACAAGAAAATCTGATCTCTTATATGCGTCGTGATCCATTCTTCCTTTCTCGTCTTGCAGAAATCAAGGTACCACTTGTGCAATCTTCGCATCTTTGTTGGTAGATTCTTGAGCTCCTCTTTCTTGACGAGATTCTTCCCATACTTCCATGGCTGTATGGGGTTGGCATCGCATTTGGGCAAGTTGTCTCCCATGATGTTCAAGTATGCAATGTAAGTCATCCCCATCTCATTGGCCTTTCTTTGTAGCTCTGCCTCGTAATCATTTACGGGAGGAGCGTCCGTGTCGAATACTTGGAGCGGGCGCATGATTGGTTTCTGCTCTCCGAGCATGGGAACTGTTTCGGGTGCCGCACGATTGCTACTTTCAGTCTCCTCGGCGCTTGCATCCACCTTCAAAATCTGGCGCTCGTAGTCCGGCACAAGTGGGGTTTCAGGTTTCAAAAGATTTTTGTAAAACTTCTCCACCACCGCCGGATCTATTTTCTCCTTTGGCTCGGCCCGTCTAGGTGCAAAGAATTTCTTGACCTCTTCTTCCGAGATCCTATTGGTCTCCTCGTCGCTGCGATTCCACGGTAAAACCGGCAATGGCTTGGCGGAAGGCTGCGGGACGTAGTTTTTTGAATTCTTTGTGGCAGTGCTAGTGATGCTCTTCGTGGCAGTGCTCTTCCGCTTACGCCGAGGAGATGGCTGACGGGCAGGAGATGGCTGACGGGTAGGAGATGGCTAACGGACAGGCCAGGTGCTGTGACTGCAGCTCTGCTCACCAAAAGGATTCATGCCATCTGTACTTAGACCAAACCTTAAGTTCCTTGCGTCACGTGCGAAGTCTGGGTACTCTCGCTCGACTTTTCTCCACTGTGACCCATCAGCGGGGTGTCTCAACATCGCGTCTTTCTTACGGTCTTCCATGTGCCATCGCAACAACTTGGCATGCTCTTTATTTCTGAAGAGACGTTTTAACCGTGGTATTATAGGAGCATACCACATAACCTTGGCAGGAACCTTCTTCCTAGGGGCCTCGCCCTCAACATCGCCAGGATCGTCTCGTCTGATCTTATACCGTAGTGCAGTGCATCCCGAGCATGCATCCAAATTCTCGTACTTCTCACCGCGGTAGTGGATGCAGTCATTAATGTAGGCATGTATCTTCTGCACGTCTAATCCTAGAGGGCAGACAACCTTCTTTGTTTGGTATGTACTGTCGGGCAACTCATTATTTCTTGGAAGAAGATTCTTCATTTTTACCAACAACTTTGAAAATGCGCTGTCAGTCACACCGTTCTCTGCCTTCCATTGCAGCAAATCCAGTGTGGTACCTAGCTTTTTGTGGCCATCTTCGCAAGTTGGGTACAACAATGTTTTGTGATCCTTTAACATCTGCTCTAGCTTCTCCTTCTCCTTTTCAGTTTCACATTCTTCCTTTGCATCAGTAATGGCCCGACCAAGATCGTCATCAGCGGGCCCATCTGCTGCCTCTTGATCTTCATTATCTACCCCCGTTGCAGTATCATCATATTCAGGATACATATTATGATAGTTGTCATCATCCTCTTCTTCTTCGTTGTTTTCCATCACAACCCCTTTTTCTCCGTGCTTGGTCCAACAATTATAGCTGGGCATGAAACCGGATCGAAGCAGGTGGGCGTGAATGGTTCTGGTATTTGAGTAGTCTTTCTTGTTCTGACAGTGAACACACGGACAACACATAAAACCATTGTGACCACGGTTTGCATTAGCCACAACGATGAAATTTTAGAGGCACAGGATGTACTCGGAAGTGCGGCGGTCACCGTACATCCATTGCCGGTTCATCTGCATTAATATATAGTATATATCAAAAAATAATAGGGAGATGACCATTTATATATATAGTACATCAATGACACATGAAAGGATAGTTGCCGACCTCGACCAAGAAGGAAAGAGCAACGAGAAAACTTATTTTGAGCTATCGGGCATTTCACCAAACACCTCTTGTGCATACGGAAAAAACACAAACTAGAACACTTCACACCCTCTTGCTAGGCTCCAAAATGAGATAGTGAAAAAATGGAAGAGTGGGGTGTGGGCTGCGGTGTCTTATATAGCCCCCCCTTTAACACCGGTTCAAGCCACGAACCGGTGTTAAAGGGGGGCAACCAAAGGCCTCGTTTCCACTAGTGATGGCACACAGTGTATACTTATGATTATTTGAAATCGCCCCTCCAATGTTTAAATACGAATCTTTAAACACTTCTCTATAATAATAATGCTACATTCCAGAGCAAGCTAAATCTTTAAACACTTCTCTATAATAATAATGCTACATTCCAGAGCAGGTTATAGAACAGTTACTGGCTAATTTCACGAAAATAGAGGCCTCCTTCGCGTGCGCCTATCGGTGCAGCGCGGGTGCCTGGCAGCGATCCCATGGTTTCCGGTTATTATCCCTCCGCTTTCTTTTTTTACGCGGAAACAAAACCTGAAATACCATAGCTATAGGAACTCCGTCGTAACCGCGCCCTTTTAAGCATGGCTCCCTCGCCGGCGTCATGTCCGTGCTTCGCGGTTCATCTCAGCTTCCGTCGTCTCGCCATGATCTACATTAAGTCACCTTCACTTTCTCCGACAAATACTTGGATGCGCTGCTTTTCTTGCTTTGGGGTGTGCGCATCTTCATTGCGATCCCAAGTTCCCAACAGAGGATGCTCGCCGGTCGCCCGAGGCGCCCATCATGAGGAACGATCCCAAGTTCCCAACAGAGGATGCTTGCTGGTCGCCGGAGGCGCCTATCATGAGGTAGTTGCGTGTCGTTCACGGTTAATAGAGGCTCCCGTGTGAGGCTTACCACTAACCACCTTCAGCAGTGCACTACGGGAATAACTTTATACGCCGATGGCCGTATTCTACGCCGACGGCAAAATGTCGGGGCCGACGCGGCAGCTTGATGGGCTCGACAGCCAGGCAGTGCGGTCGTCGGCCCAGTTTTGCCGTCGGCCTATTCATCCTACGCCGACGGCAGCCGTCGGGGTAAACAGGACCGTCGGCATAAGCGATTAGGCTAACGACAGAGCAACGACGTCAAGTCTACGCCGAGCCGTCGGCGTAGCTATTTTTCCTTTTTGCCACATTAATCTTAAAAAAAACTAAATCATTGAAATTCAGAAAAATACATATAATATATCAAAATTTGCAGAAAATTAGAATCTATCTATGTAAACTCAAATATTACATATTTTTGTTCGAAAATATATATATATATAATACAAATACTTTCATATAACATATTTTTCATTTTCCAAGTGCAAAAAAGGACTATTTTGTGAAGCAACCATCAAATCAAAGTTTTAAAATGATACCACCCTATTTTTTAAAAATACTAGATAACCTTAAATGGACACTGTTCCAACTGGGGTATCTCAAAACTTTCCGTCCACCCCTCGTGAAAAAGACAAATTCATACCGAATTGGTAGGAAGTGAGTCAGATTTGAACTACGGGTACATGATCTAATGGTTATGATTTTTTGCAAAATCATTTTTAGGTTCACAATATGCTATTTCATCAGATATCCAATGTAAGTTTAGCGAGGCTAAGCCTCGAGCTAAGAATCTTCATGTCCGCCGATTTAGAAAGTTTGACGATAGTTTGAAACGAGCATAAAAAAATCAAAAATGGTTGAAACAATGCAAACCCTTAGCATGGTGTCATATTATGTGATATAGTTGCAAGGAAAAATATCAAACTTAGTATATTGATTGTGTCTCAAAAAAACCTTCACAAAATGACCTATCTCAATCGAGGTTTTCTGGCTTTCAGGTCAAATAACCAATTTATGGCTTGAATCGCGGTATAGTTTAGGATAATGTGCCCATATTATGCATGCATGTGTACCATGGGATGATGAACAATGTTGCAGCAGGAAGTTTTCCTTTTTGTTGCACCAAAAAGCCATTTTTCATTTTCCGAGTGCAAAAAACGGGTTGTTTTGTGAAGCGACCGCCAAATAAAAGTTTCAAAATGATACGATCCCATTTTTCATAAATACTAGACCACCTTGAATGAATAATGTCCCAACCGGGATATCTCAAAGCTTTTCGTCCACCCCTCGTGAAAAAGACAAATTCATACCGAATCGGTAGGAAGTGTGACAGATTTGAATTATAGGTACATGATCTGATGGTCATGATTTTTTGCAAAAATCATCTTTAGGTTCACAATATGCTATTTCATCAGAGATCCAATGCAATTTTAGCGAGGCTCAGCCCCGAGCTAAGAATCTTCTTGCCCGCTGATTTAGAAAGTTTAACGATAGTTTGAAATGGGCATAAAAAATTCAAAAATGGTCGAAACAATGCAAAATCTTAGCGTGGTGTCATATTATGTGATATAGTTGCAAGGAAAAATATCAAACTTAGTATATTGATTGTGTCTCAAAAAACCCTTCATAAAATGACCTATCTCAATCGAGGTTTTCTAGCTTTCAGGTCAAATAACCAATGTTATGGCTTGAATCGCGGTATAGTTTGTGATAATATGCCCATATTATACACGCATGTGTATCATGGGATGATGAACAATGTTGTAGGAGGAAGTTTTCCTTTTTGTTGCACCAAAAAGCCATTTTTCATTTTCCGAGTGCAAAAAAGAGGTGTTTTGTGAAGCGACCACCAAATAAAAGTTTCAAAATGATACCACCCCATTTTTCATAAATACTAGACCACCCTGAATGAATAATGTCCCAACCGGGGTATCTCAAAACTTTCCGTCCACCCCTCGTGAAAAAGAAAAATTCATGCCGAATCGGTAGGAAGTGTGACAGATTTGAATTACAGGTACATGATCTGATGCTCATGATTTTTTGAAAAATTCATTTTTAGGTTCATAATATGATATTTCATCAGAGATCCAATGCAAGGTTTTTCTTTGCGTTGAACCAAAAAGGCATTTTCTATTTTTTGAGTGTCAAAAACAGGGTGTTTCATGAATCGGGGCATAGTTTCGGTTAGTCTAGTATTAAAAAGTTATGATATATAATTTGATAGATGATAGGGTGTTATATTTGGATTCCTCTTATTTTTCTGATCGATTTGGATATATTATTTGTCGAATTACGTTTTACGGATTTGTATATATGAATTATTCAATTTTAAATAGAAAAAAGGCAAAATAAATAAAATTTATTTCATTTTTATTTGAATTTAAGATTATTATTACTTATTTATTATTGTTTACTTAAATAATTATATGGAGTGTAAAAAATAAAGACGTCTAACATTATAGTCCAATGGTTAATAGAATTGATATGATAATATTTACAACAAGTTCTAATTTCTTTGTCAGAAGGTCATGTGGAAGGAATGGAGAAGTTAAGCATGCTGAGGCTAGAGTAGTGTTAGGATGGGTGACCGATCGGAAAGTTTGATTACTAGTGCAATTTGACTTGAGATTAAGTGTACTTAGAATTAAAAATGTGTATGTGAGATTATTGAGTAAAACAATTCAAAAATGTTAAAAAAAATTAAAAAATTAAAAAAATTTGAAAACAAAATTGAAAAAAAAAGTTGGAAAAATCTAGGCCGACGGCTTTGCCGTCGGCGTAGCCAAACGGCCGTTAGTCATTTAGTTGGGACCCATATGGTCTACGCCGACGGTAAAGCTATATACACCGACGACTTTTCTACGCCGACGGGTAAAGGGTCTACGCCTACGGACATGTACGCCGACGGCAACCGTCAGCGCAGCCTACGCCGATGGGATTTTGGGGCTACGCCGACGGACCCGGCCGTCGGCGTATCTGTCTTCTCCCGTAGTGGGGACGAGTAAGCCACCATAGCTAGGCCGCCTCCTCCTCTTACGGTGCCGATCCATGTTGTCTTCAACTTCCCCGTTGAGCGCCGGACGCCGCCATTAAGGAGCTCGAGCAGGAACCAAGAAAAAAGGAACTCGTGCAGGTGAAGCACCCAGCGACGTATGATTTGACACGTTGGTGCTGGACAATCTATGCATCGGCTACTTGGAGGAGCGTCTCTGGACTCTCGGTATATTCCAGGTTATTGGTATCTGGCGGTCTACACCGACGGCCGGGCTCTACGCCGACGGCCAAACGTTGGGGCCGTCGGCGAAGACCGCGACCAGGCCAGCCTCTCCAAGCAGCCGTTAGCTTAGAATTTTTCTCGGCATAACATAGCTACGCTAACAGCTGTCCTCGGCGTAGCCTATGCCGACGGTTGCCCTCGGCATAGCTATTTTTTCTTTTACCTCATTAATCTTCGAAAAATTATAAGTAAATCATTCTAATTTCAAAAAATACAAATAATATATTAAAATTTGTAGAAAAATAAGATCTATCTATCTACGCTCAAATATTACACATTTGTAAATAAAAATTAAGTGAAACATAAAACATTATATATAGTTTGAAACAGGCATAAAATTCAAAAATGATTCAAAGAATGCGAAACCTTCGTGTGGTGTAATATTATGTGATATAGTTGCAAGAAAAAATATAAAACTTGGTATATTAATTATGTCTCAAAAAACCTTCACAAAATGACCTATCTCATTCGACGTTTGCTGACTTTCGGGTCAAATGACAATGTTATGGCTAGAATCAAGACATAGTTTGTGATAATTTGCCCATATTGTGAATGAATATGCATCATGGGATGGCGAACAATGTTGCAGGAGGAAGTTTTCCTTTTCGTCGCACCAAAAAGCCATTTTCTATTTTCTAAGTGCAAAAAACGGGGGTTTTGTGAAACAACCACCAAATGGCTAATTCAAAATACTACCGCCCTATTTTTCAAAAATACTATACCACATTAAATGGACAATTTCCTAACTGTCCATCCCTGGTGAAAAAGACATTTTTTTGCCGAATCGGTAGGAAGTGGGTTAGATATAAACTACAGGTACATGATCTGATGCTCATGATTTTTTACAAAAATCATTTTTAGGTTCACGATATGCTATTTCATCAGAGATCCACTTCATGTTTAGCGAGGCTCAGCCCCGAGCTAAAAATCTTCATGCCCGTCGTTCGACAAAATTTGATGATAGTTTAAAACGGGCATAAAAAATTCAAAAACGATCCAAACAATATGAAACTTTTGCGTGGTGTCACATTATGTGATATAGTTGTAAGGAAAAATATAAAACTTGGTACATTAATTATGTCTAAAAAAACCTTCACAAAATGACCTATCTCATTCGAGGTTTGCTGGCTTTCGGGTCAAATGACCAATCCTATGGCTATAATCAAGGCATAGTCTGTGATAATGTGCCCATATTGTGCATGCATGTGCATTATAGGATGGCGAACAATGTTGCAGGAGGAAGTTTTCCTTTTCATCGCACCAAAAAGTCATTTTTTATTTTCTGAGCACAAAAAATGGGAGATTTTATGAAACAACTACCCAATGGCTAATTCAAAATACAACCATCTTATTTTTCAAAAATACTAAACCACGTTACATGGATAATGTCCTAATAGGAGGATCTCAAACCTTTCTGTCCATCCCTGGTGAAAAAGACAATTTTTGCTTAATCGGTAGGAAAGGGGTTAGATATGAACTATAGGTCTATGATCTGATGCTCATGATTTTTTTAAATCATTTTTAGCTTCACAATATGCTATTTCATCAGAGATCCACTTCAAGTTTAGCGAGGCTCAGCCCCGAGCTAAGAATCTTCTTTCCCGCCGTTCGACAAAGTTTGACGATAGTTTGAAACGGGTATAAAAATTCAAAAACAATCCAAACAATGTGAAACCTTCACATGATGTCATATTATGTGATATAGTTGCACGTAAAAATATAAAACTTGGTATATTGATTATGTCTTAAAAAACCTTCATAAAATGACCTATCTCATTCGAGCTTTCGTAGCTTTTGGGTCAAATGACCAATGTTATGGCTAAAATAAAGGCATAGTTTGTGATAATATGCCCATATTATGCATGCATGTGCATCATGAGATGGCAAACAATGTTGAAGGAGGAAGTTTTTCTTTTTATCGCACCAACAAGCCATTTTCCATTTTTCGAGCGTAAAAAACTGGGGGTTTTATGAAGCAACCACCAAATGGTTAATTCAAAATGATACCATCTCATTTTCAAAAATACTAGACCACCTTACATGGAAAATGTCCTAACAAGGAGATCACAAACCTTTCCGTCTATCCCTGGTGAGAAGGATAAATTCCTGCTAAATCGGTAGTAAGTGAGTCAGATATGAACTACAGGTACATGATCTGATGCTAATGATTTTTTACAAAAATCATTTTTAGGTTCACAATATGCTATTTTATTAGATATCCACTTCAAGTTTAGCGAGTCCCAACCCCGAGCTAAGAATCTTTATGTCTGCCCTTTAAATGGGCAAATGAAATTATGACTAGAGTCACGACATAATTTGTGATAAGTTGATATGGATACATATTTGTATTCCTATCATTTTTCAAACCAATTTAGATATATTATTTGTCGAATTCTGATTTATGGATTTAAAGATATTAATTATTCCATATTAAATAGAAAAATACAAAATAAATAAAATCATTATATTTTTATTTGAATTCAATAATATTTTTACTTATTCATCGTTGTTTACTTAAATAATTATTTGTAATTTCAAAAAATAGAAATAAGTGACATGATGATATAAGAGTTAATAGGATTGATATCATAGTATTGACAACAAGGTATAAATTGCTCTGCGGGAACAGATTCTGAAGGAATGGAGAAGTTAAGCGTGCTGATGATGGAGTAGTGAGGATAGGTGACCGGGAAGTTTGACCAAGACTACAATTTAATCAAAGATTAAGTATAATTAGTGTTAAGATATTCTAAGTGAGAGATTAACGAGTCAAACAATTTAAACATTAAAAAAAATAGAGAAAAAAATTTCAAATTTTATTTTAATTTTTTTAAAAAAATTATTTTTGCAACTGGTCGTTAGACTATGCCGACGACCCCTATGCCGAGGGCAGCCGTCTACGCCGATGGCTTTTTGATACGCCGATAGCTTTTATGCGCTCCGCCGATGGAGATCTTTGCCGAGGAACTACGACGAGGGCAGCCCTCGGTGTAGCCTACGCCGACGGGGATCGGGGATCGGGGCTACGCCGACGGCTTTCTTGCCATTCCTGTAGTGTATTTGATCTTACATGTGAACACGACGGAGGCGAGGACGCGCGACGCTAAGTAGATCGGAGGTTGCAATGGGGATTGTATTATGGATGTACGTATTTTCTGATTTGTTTTGCCAAACAAATCGCTGCCACGCACCGTGGCCGCATCGATGGGCGCACGCGAGGGGCGCAGGCAAGCCGCGTCCTCTCCCATCGAAAAATATGGAAGCTTAATATGGTTGATTAGATCTATACAATTGTGTCGGCGTGCTCCCAGAACTTGAGGTTGAGCTCGGCAGTGGTCTCACCAGTTTTTTAATGATACAATACATGTATTAGTGTTTTGTATGTGTACGTGTTATAAACTAATTATAACTGACCCCACATGTATATTGCTAATATAAACCTGGATGCAGCCCTGTTTGAGGTGCACGCTCCACCCTAATTCTTTTACGATCACATGGTATCAGCCTAGAATCGATCTACAACATGACTTCCGCCGCCACCGTATCTTCCGCCTCTTCGGCCCTCTCTACGTCGCCATCTGCTGCCGACTTTGCCAAGCTCCAGCCCTCCCTCCCTTCTCTGTTCATGTCCACCGGTGTCTCCATGGCTGGTCCATGATACTTCGGCCAGAACATCACTATCAAGCTCGCCGCCTAGACTCATCTCCTATGGCGTGCGCAGATCGTCACCCAGCTCCGGAGCAATCTCCTCCACGGGTACGTTGACGGCACCTTCCCGTGCCATGCCTCCACCATCACCTTCCCCGAGGAAGGAGGCACTCTAGAGATTAGCCCTAATCCCGTCTTTGCGGCTTGGGCTTAGCAGGATCAAGCGATCCTATCGGCCTTCCTGTCGTCTTCGACGCCGCCTGTCGGTGCCATGATCATGTTTGCTAAATCTTATTCTCAAGCATGGTCCATCATCAACTGCACTTTTGGTGCCCAGTCTAATGCTTGCTCCTCTCATATTCGTGCGGAGCTCGAGACGATGGAGAAACTCGACTCCTCGATCGCGGTCTACTATGACAAGATCGAAACCCTGGCGGACACCCTTGCTTCCATTGGGCAGCCACTCCGCACTGACGAATTCAACAACTATGTGCTTGATGGTCTCGATGAGGAGTATGATTCCATCGTCAAGCTTGTTCGTGATCGCGACACCCCTATGTTGTCGCATGATTTGTACGCCCGCCTCCTCTAGACGGAGCAGCGGGTTGAAAAACGTTGTTGTATGGCCCATTGGGCTAATGCGGCTCGGTTCGGCAAGCAGTCCAAGCAGCACTTCTCTGGGGCGCCAGCATCACCTTTCTTCCCTGGCTCGTCTGCGTCGAAGCCCACTAGCGGGTATGTGTCGCGACCCAATTTTGGCGCTAGTGGCTCAGCGCCCACCGGTGGTCGCCCAGAAGGCTGTACGGACTGGCGCCCGGACGCGCTTACGCGCGGGAGGTCCTGGTCGCGCCTCTGTTTGCCAGCTCTGCGACGAAGAGGCCATGTTGTTGCTCGTTTTGTTTTAAATGGTTCAACAAAACCTTCTTGGGAATGCATAACAATGGCGATTTCTAGATCGCCAGCTCTCGATGGAAAATCACGTGTATGGTCCCCAAGCTCCACCTCGGCCTCAACATTAGGGGCATATTTCCCCATTTCCGGTTGATCCTACTTGGTATATGGACTGGAGCCACAGATCACTTTGCTAAGGATATGAAGAAGCTTCCCATGAGGGAGGCTTATCAAGGCAAGGAGCATGTTCACATGGCCGACGGTACAGGTATGTGCATCCTTCATATTGGTCAAGCTTCCCACTCCCTCCTCTAGCCCACTTTATCTCCGTAATGTCCTTCATGTTCCTACCATCACTAGGAATGTGCTATCTGTTCGTAAATTTTCCCATGATAATAATGTTTTTGTTGAGTTCTATCCTAACAGTGTTTTGTTAAGGACCTGGACACGCGGACTATAATCCTTAGAGGTCGTTGGTGTGGTGGTTTGTATGCGCTTGATGCTCCTGCGTTCAAACAAGTTCTCAGTGTTGTTAAAGCTTCGCCTACACAGTGGCATGCTCTCTTAGGCCACCATTCATCCCATATTGTTAGCATGTCCTACGTCGTAATGAGCTTTCCACAATGTCCAATAAAAATACTTTAGTTTGTGATGCATGTCAGCAAGGCAAGAGTCACCTAAAGAGCAGAAGCTCCCAGGGGCTACCCTGGGCACCCCAAACCCTTGTGCCGGCAGAGTCCCCATGCACAAGCAATGTACCCCAGATCACCCCTAACGATGAATAAAAATGAAGCGGTTCATTGCGCACTTGTTCTTCGTGATCATCCACCCGGTGGCTGACCACTAATGGGGATATGCATTGAGAAACACTTCGGGGTGACCAAGTGAAAGGACATTTATTGTCCTAATCTATTTTAGTGTTCGTTAACAACATAACGTTCATTTTACTAGGTGTTAATGTCTTCAGGTTAATCTATTGAAAAGAGAAAAGGCCTGATCTAGGTCAATCTATTGTCCTAATCTGTTGTTATTGACATTTCCTGGAGAAACCAGACCGGAGTCTCCGGTGTGTAGACACCGAAGTCTCCGGTGTGGTTCGGAGTTTCCCCAAGAGTTTCCGGAGTGGACTCAAGAATCAACTCAGAACCATTCTGTGAGGGGGTCCGGAGACAGAGCGGAGGTTGACTGGAATCTCCGGTGTGTTGTCTCAGACTAGAGTTTCTGGTGTGTGAACACTAAAGTCTCTAGTTTCCCCTCTCTAGAGTTTCGTCCAGAGTCTCCGGAGTGAGCTTTGTAACCTTGCCCAGGACATACTATTGGTCGGTCTGGAGACAGATCGGAGATGGGCCAGAGTCTCCGGTCTGCCAGTCCAGAGACTCCAGTGTGAATTGTCTCCAATGGGTTGAAAATGGTTCACAGGGTGTGGCCTATAAATAGGGGACCTTATCCCCTTCCTCCAGCGGCTCGTTGCAGAAAAAGAAGACCACGCCATTTGAGCCACCAAAACTCCAAGATCTCTTCATCCACCACCCAACAAGTCATTGATCTTTGGGGAATCGGAGGAGGAGGCATCGATCTACAGCTTCACCAAGAGAGATCTTCATTCCCCCCCCCCATTCACTTGAGGGCCCCTTGCTCTAGGGTTTCATTAGAAACCCTAAGCCTTGTTTTGGTTTGATTTGATTCTTACAAGCTTGTATTTGGTCGTGTGAGAGCTTTATTGGATTCAGAAGCCCCCGATTAAGTTATGGGTGTGTGCCTCGAACTTGTTGTAAGGGTGCCGGCTACCACCTTGAAGGTTGCCGATATAGTGGAAGTGTGAATCAATCCCCTTGGGGTGAAGTTCACCGAAGAACAAGGGAGGCCTCTCGTGGAGTTGGTGGTTTGATACCACCCCCTCGCCAAATGCAGACATACTTCCCCTCAAAAGGAAGGAACTGCGAGAAATAATTCTTGTGTCCCCGTGTGCTTCACTTCAGTTATTTATATCCTTTACTGCACCTTACTTTATCTAGTTCTTGCTTAGTTAGGTGTGCTAGTGTGACATATAGGTAAATTCAGCATAGTTGCATATCTAGAGAATTTACCTTTGTGTCAAACCTAATCTGAAAAAGAAGTAAAATTTGAAGTGGCACCTATTCACCCCCCACCTCTAGGTGACCATACGATCCTTTCAATTGGTATCAGGGCCTTGGCTCTTTATTCGGGCTTAACCGCCTAAGAGAAAATGGTCAACCCAGAGGATGGTGGAGAGGGTGAGGCTAGTACTTCAGTGACCATGGTAGATCTCAAGAAATTGGAAACAAGCTTGAGCTCTACCTTGGGCAATGAAATCCAATAGTTGCATCAACTAGTTGAGAAACTTGTTAAAAAAGTCAGCCTCACCACCTCCCTCTCTTGAGGAAACACCTCCTAACCCTAAGGTAAATGCTCTGGCTATGCCAACGGGTGTGGAAGTGGGGGATGAACATAATTCCACTAACTCCTCTACCAAAAAGGGTGATGGGAAGGAAGAGCACCATGCGGTTCCCGGATGATACTCTCCCGACCCGCCTATCTCTCATCACCATATAAATAATAGAGGCGACCCACCTAAGCTAGCTGCACATACCTTTGCTCAATGGCAAGTGTTAATGAAATCTCATGTGTGCAGCTCTTGCATTGACTTGTGGAACATCATTGAAGATGGACTCAAGATTGAGGATCCAACCAACTTGACAAGAAGAGAAGTGGTGAATAACCAGCTCAATGACACCGCTCTGCACATGATTCAACTTGGAGTGGGACCAAAGGATTTCCCACACATTGAGCACTACAATACCGCTAAGGAAGCTTGGGATGCTCTCGTTGACTTGTTTATTGTAAATGAGAGCATGAGAAGAAATAGATATGATGCCTTAAGCAATGAAGCTGAAGGTTTCTTTATGAAGGATGGTGAGGATCATGAAAACATGTATCGAAGACTCAAATCCATAGCCACCACCTTCAGAAATGTTGGTGCCTCTCACATTGATGATGCTTGGATCAAGAGGAAGTATGTGAGTGCGCTCATGGCCTTCGAGCCCACTGACTTGAAGAGTCTTCAATGAAGACACAACTACCATCTCATGACCTCCAATGAAGTTATGCAAGAGATGGCCGCCTTCAAGGTTGCTCCCAAGAATGCCAAATATTCCCGTGCTTGTGCTATTTGAATTAGTAGTGGTGTCAATCTTGCCTTGAAGGCCAAGGTTATGGATTATGATGAAGAAGAAGGAACTGATGATGCACTCTCTATGAGCCACCCCGAAGATGTCAATGTTGCTCATGGTGACTACATGGATTTCTATGCTAGAAACTTCCGGAAAGATCTCGCAAAGGCCAAGATGGAGATGCAACGAAGAAGCAACCCAAGTGGTAGAAAAGAAAATGCTTCAAGAGTGAGAACTTGCTTCAACTATGGAGACCGCTATCATTATGTTGCTGGATGCCCTTATGAGAAGAGAGAAGACAATGGTGGTGCCCTCATATTGAATAAAAATCCAAAGGCCCCTTTCAAGAAGCCTTTCTACAAGAAGAATGCCACCAACAAGAAGTCTAGTGACATTGCATTGATAGCACATGAAGAGTTCTCTGATGTTGAGGAGGAAGAAGAAGAAGCAACAAATGGTGTGGCTGCCATTGCCACTACCTCTACATATACCTTCTCCCTCTTTGGTTCCCCAAATGAGAACACCTCCAACAAGAACGTCACTTGCCTTATGGCAAGAGCATCGGAGGTATCACCATCTCCTCTCTCCACCTCTAGTATCAATGATGATTTGAATGATGATATAACGCTTGAGGTGAAGGAAACAATTAGTTGCTTTCGATGCTTACATGTATAACTTGCAAGGGGAGCATAAGAAGCATTTTGTAAATCTCTTGAACCAACTTGCTCACCCATAAGAGCTCCTAGATGAGAGATGTAAGCTTGGGAGAGAGCCTCTACTTGAGATGGATGCTCTAACTATGTTCTTGAAGAAGAACAAGAGACTAGGGTGTCTCTTGAAGAAAAACTTGAAGGCCTTGATGAGGCACATGATCGAATTATTGCTAAACTCATTAAGGAACATGATCATGCCATTGCTAAATACAAAAGGCTAAAAAGGACAAGATTGAGTTTGGTGTTGTTCATGACAAACTTGTTGAGGATTATGAGAAGCTTAACAAGGCTCACAAGGCCTTGGAAAGTGATATCATGACCCTCACTAAGTCAAGTGAACAACTTCAAACTCAATTGACTAATGTTGCTTCACCTAGCATTTCCACCCCCCTAGTAGTACAAATATCCTTGAAGAAAATGCTAGGTTGAACGGGAAGCTTGCAAAGCCAACCTTCGCCAAAGGTAACAAGTCTCTTGATGACCTTTTAAGTAAGAAAAGGCCAAATAATGAGAAAACAGGTCTTGGCTATGTTTCCAAGACCAAGCAGAACAAGAACAACAACAAGAAGAAGGCCAAGCCCGCTCAACCAAAAGATAAGGCCATTATGGGTAGTGATACCCAAAGTGGCAAAACTATGTTACAAGATGACTTTGCAAGAAGTGATAACCCTCACTATGTCTTAATGCGTAATTATTTTGGTGATGTTTATGCACAATATGTTGGCTCATTTGATGGTTATATTTCTTGGTCTATTTGGGTTCCAAAGACCCTTGTCACTAACAAGAGAGGACCCATTGAAAAATGTGTACCTAAAAACTAGCTTGATCTCTTGTAGAACTATGCTTCCGGCGGGTCAAAGTGGGTGCTTCATAGTGGTTGCACAAGTCATATGACTAGGAGCAAGACAATAATGATGGAGATAAGGGAAAATCAAGATCATATAACCGTCACATATGCTGATAAATCAAAATCTCAGGTAATGGGTCTTGGTAAAGTAGTGGTTGCACACGATGTTACACTCGTGGACGTCATGCATGTTGAGACCCTTGGCTATAATTTACTTTCTATTTGTGCCCTAGGCAAGATGGGTTTCGCCATCTTTATTGATAATGATATTGTGGTCCTCTTGTGGAGCAAGACTCTAAAGGTCGCTTTCGTTGGGAATGTCGAAAATGACTTGTATGTGGTGGACTTTTCTGGGAAAACCACTACAAGTGCGATGTGCTTATTCGGGAAGGCCGATGTGGGTTGGTTATGGCATCACCAACTAGCCCATGTCAATATGAGAACTTTGCAAAGCCTCCACCAAGGTGGCCACATTGTATGACTAAAGGACAATGTTTGTTTTGCCAAAGATCGTGTTTGTAGGGCTTGTGTTGAAGGAAAGATGCATGATTCTCCCCACAAGCCAAATAACATTATAAAGTCAAAAAGGATCTTGGAGCTCCTTCATGTGGATCTGTTTGGTCCTCCATCTCATGCTAGCTTTGGTGGGAAGAAATATTGCCTGGTGATTATTGATGAATACTCAAGATATTCATGGGTGTATTTCTTCAAGTTGAAGAGTGAGACCCAACAATATTTCATTGACTTCGTCAACATGGTTAAACGTCAATACAATTTTCTCGTGCTAACAATAAGAAGTGACAACCACACCGAGTTCAAGAACTACACTCTAAATTGCTTTCTTAGTGATGAGGGGATAAAACATCAATATTCCGCTGCATATACCCCTCAACAAAATGGTGTACCTGAGAGGAAGAACAAGACCTTAATGGATATGGCAAGGTCTATGTTGGCTGAGTTTAAGTCTCCATACAATTTTTGGGCGGAGGCTATCTCCACCACATGCCATGCATCAAACCGCCTCTACCTCCACAAAGAATTGATCAAGATGCCATATGAAATACTTACCGGTAACAAGCACAACATTTCATATTTCTAAGTGTTTGGTTGTAAGTGTTTCTATCTCATCAAAGGTGTTCGTTTGTCCAAATTTGATTCCAAAGCTTTAGAGGGTATTTTTGTTGGCTATGATCTCGATTCCCACACTTATAGAATCTATGATAAACTCTCCGGAATTTCCATAGAACTTGTAGTGTGGTTTCAAAGAATATGATGGCCCCAAGCGGGGCATGTTGATGTTTGTGATGTAGATGATGAAATGCCTCAAGATGCCATAAGAAGAATGGGTACGGGATTCATCTGCCCCGTTGAGGAACCCCTTATGGCGGATCGAGAAGAACTATACTCTACTCATGTGGAGCCCTCATCTTCACAACTTCAGCAAGCTCCTATTATTGAGGGTAATGATGACCCAAGCTAAAGACAAGATGAGAACCCTCTCCATGATGATCAGGCTGAATGTGCTAGGCTGAACTGTCCACTCTCTTCTCTGACGGGATTGTCTAGCCCCACGCAGTCGATTGCTGATACATTGCAAACATATCTATAATTTTTGATGTTCCATGCTTGGTTTTATCCACTTTCTTGTGTTTTGTCCACACTTTGGAGTACTTTTCATATGATTTCTTGGACTAACCTATTAACAAGAGCCACAGTGCCAGCTGCCTGTTTTCTGCTATTTTTGGTTCCAGGAAAGTCATAAAATGAATATTCTCGGAATTGGACGGGACAAAAGCCAAAGTGCCTATTTTTCCGGAAGTCATCAGATGCCAGAATACGAGACGGCGAAGGGTTGGGGGCCGGCCACACCACATGGCCGTGTGGCCAGGCCTGGCCCACGCCAGGGGGTTGTAACATCCCAAAACTTTAATCCAAGCTTATCAAGAACCAAATCATCAAAATTAGGGTTAACAAAAACTTTTCCAATTCAAAGTATGAAAGCATTCATGTGTATGTGCATTTAATTTAGGATTTGATTTGACTTGCCATGGTTCTGTGATCCATTGATTGTAAAATGATTCTTAGGTGAAATAAACATCATCTAAATCATTCCCTAGCAAATCCCAAAGAAAAGCAAATAAAAAACAATTAAAAATGAGGAATGGTCATTTTGGTCATTTTAATCCACTACACTACTTTAAGTGTTCCTAACACTCATTTCCCAACAGAAATAATTCTGAATCTTTGCACCCCTTGCTAGTACACATAATGAGGTACCAAGGCCCACTTTGTGATCTACTAAAAACATTCAAATACTTATTTTAAATGACAGTTTAAAATTGAATCTATTTCTTATGGGAAGATCCCACTATTTCAAAAACCACTCAAACAAGCTCAATTTTCAAAACCCAAGAACCCAGAGAGTCTCAAGCTTAGTACTAGCACACCCACCAAAAATCTTTCCAAAATTAAAAAGTAAATTTCATGCGGCCATTCCATCAAACACTTGGCAGGCAGAATTCAAACAAAACCAAATTCACTATTTTGAATAGTGTTCTGGCCAAACTTGTCTCCCATTTGACCCTCATTTGCTCCCATTGTCTCCTAATGATCTAACCAGGACCTAACTACCTCATTCCCTACCCCCTAGCAGCATGGCCATGCCAAGCCGAGCCCCACCTCGCCGGCCGACCATGCCATCACCCCAGCAGACCGCCTCCCCCTATCTCGCCATGTCTAGGAGATAGCCTGCACCTCACCGCCGCCCACTGTCCCCTCCCCGAGCCAGGCCAAGCAGTGGACCACCGCCAAACCCCCGCGCCCAGTGCCATCGTGCCATGCTGAGCACGCGCCAGAGCGCCACACCCGGCATGCGTGCACAAGCCGTCGCTCGACCGCAGCCCGCGCCCACCGCGTCGCCACGACCCAGGGAGCATGCTAGACACCCCCGTTCGCCGTCCAACGCCTCACAGCCACCGCTCGCCGTCGAAACCGCCGCCTCTACCGCTCAGAGCGCCAGCTCCGCCCGACCTCTTACCACCGTCCTAAGCCTGCATTAAAGTCCTAGAGCACCACCAGGAGACCACGCGTCAATCGCCACCCTCAGCCATGCCGCTAGCAGCCCGTAGCCATGTCGCCACCGTCGCCTGCCAATCCCTCTCGGTCTCGCCGTCGAGCCTATAAAAGGATGGCACCCCCAGCCGTTTGTAGCACACCACTCCACTCCCCTCACCTCACTAATCGTCCCACACCTCTAGCCGGAGCACGGGGAGCAGCATTTCGCCGGAATTGCACCGGAGCAGGCCGCCTCTAGAGGAGAAGGGCACCGCTGATTGCGACCACCCCCGGAGCTTCCTCGACCGTCCCTGAGCTCACCGTCGACCACCAGTCCGTTTGCCCGCCTTGCCGTCGTCGCTGGAGTCCTGGTATGACCCCTATGCACCCGCGCTGAGCCGCTAGGGTTAGAGCTCACCGGCGACAGGTCCGTCGTCGACGACGATCCACATCCGTTGATCCCCACTCTAATCCAACGTCCCACCTTGCCCCGTACCGCTTCGCGTGTTATGAGCCGATGACCGGTGGACCCCCCTGTCAGCTGAGCCCCGCGCTATGGAGTGAAACTGGGCCGGCCCCGTTAGCGTTGCCCGCGCGATAGATTTTTTTGCATGATAGTTCAAATCCCCGGTTCAACTACAAAAGCTAAATTTTTTTGCAAATTTGTGCCTATCAGAATACATGCGATAGATTTTTATGCCAACCTAATAGTACTTCGAACCAAAGGAATGGAAGTAGTACTAGGTATGGACTGGATGTCAAGGCATAAAGGACTGATAGACTATGCTAAGAAAGCCATCACCATGACCAGTAGTTCTGGAGTCACAGTAGAGCATATATCTGAAACCTTACCCCGCCAATTCAAGTGCAACAAGAGCCTAGCCCTACCCACCATAGACCAAGTCAGAGTAGTCTGTGAATACCCCGACGTATTCCCAGATGAATTGCTAGGTATGCCCTCGGATAGGGATATTGAGTTCATTATCGAACAAATCCCCGGAACCGGACCCATAGCCCAGAGACCCTATAGCATGAACCCCTCAGAGTTAGTTGAGTTGAAGAAGCAGTTAGATGCCATGTTAGCAATAGGCTTGATTCAACCAAGCGCATCGCCATGGAGATCACCAGTGTTATTCATCGACAAGAAAGATGGAGGCAATCGTTTGTGCACAGATTATAGAAAGTTGAATGACGTCACCATCAAGAACAAGTACCCCTTGCCAAAGATAGAGGATCTATTTGATCAATTGACTGGAGCACAGGTATTCTCAAAGATTGATCTTAGGACTGGTTATCACCAACTTAAGATTCGTGCAACGGATATTTCGAAGACCGCCTTTATTACTCGCTATGGTTTATACGAGTATACGGTTATGTCTTTTGGATTAACCAATGCCCCTGCTTATTTCATGAATCTCATGAATACGATCTTTAAGATAAGTTTGTAGTTGTGTTTATCGACGACATCCTTATCTACTCCAAGTCAGAAGAAGAGCATGAGTAACATCTGAGAATCATCCTAGAAACCCTGAGAGAGCATCAGTTATATGCCAAGTTCAGCAAGTGTGAGTTTTGGCTGAAAGAAGTAGGATTCCTAGGACATATTGTGTCTACCGGAGGAGTCTCTGTTGATCCCACCAAGATCAAAGATGTCGAAGAATGGGAAGCCCCAACCACTCAAACCCAAGTCCGTGCATTTCTCGGATTAGCGGGATACTATCACAAGTTCGTCGAAGGATTCTCGATCATCGCCAGACCCATCACCCAATTGTTGAAGAAGGACAAGAAGTTTGAATGGACAGACAAGTGTGAAGCCAGTTTCCAGGAGCTGAAGAAGAGACTGATATCATCCCCAATTTTGATCATGCCAGACATCAAGAAGCCATTTGATGTATATTGTGATGCATCCAAGATTGGTCTAGGATGTGTATTAATGCAAGAAGGCAAAGTTATCGCGTATCTGTCTCGACAACTAAAGCAGCATGAGCAGAACTATCCGACCCATGATCTTGAATTAGCAGCCGTAGTTTTGGCATTGAAGACATGGTGTCATTATTTGATGGATAATCGTTGTGAGATTTACTCAGATCACAAGAGTTTAAAGTATATCTTCACTCAGAAGGAGCTGAATATGAGGCAAAGGAGATGGATAGAGTTAATGAAGGATTATGACCTTGACATTCACTATCACCTTGGCAAAGCCAACGTGGTAGCAGATGCTCTTAGTAGATTGTCGTGTAGGCTAAACACCATGATCAGGGAGAAGCAACCAAGTTTGTATGAAGAGTTGGCGCAGTTCAGGACTGAATTAGTTAGCAAAGGATTCTTAGCTACCATTGAACTTCAACCCACTTTGATTAGCCAAATCAAGGAAGCTTAGAAGGGGAATGAAAGTATCGACGGAATCAAATGTCGTATTGGTACAGGAAAGGTACCTAGATTCACTGAAGACAAAGAAGGAGTACTGTGATACAAAGGCCGTATCTGTGTGCCAGCAGATTCGGAGCTGAAGCAAGTTATCATGAAGGAAGCTCATGATACTCTTTATTCTATCCACCCTGGAGGAACAAAGATGTATCAGGATTTGATAGAGCAATTTTGGTGGCATAAGATGAAGAGAGAAAACGGAAGCTACATCGCCAAGTGTGACATCTGTCAAAGAGTGAAAGCAGAGCATCAGAGACCCGCAGGACTGTTGCAACCATTGCAGATTCCGGAATGGAAATGGGATTCCGTTGGAATGGACTTTATCACCGGTTTGCCTACTTCCAGTAGGGGAAATGACTCAATCTGGGTCATAGTTGATAGACTGTCCAAGGTAGCCCACTTTATACCTGTCAAGACTACCTACCAGAGTGCGAAGCTAGCAGAGCTGTACATTGCTAGGATTGTTAGTCTGCATGGAACCCCCAAGACCATAGTATCAGATCGAGGAACCCAGTTTACCTTGAGATTTTGGCAGAAAGTTCAGGAAGGATTGGGAACCAAGTTGAACTTCAGCACCGCTTATCATCCGCAAACTGATGGACAGACTGAGAGAGTCAATCAGATCTTAGAGGATATGCTTAGAGCTTGTGTGTTGGAATACGGATCAAAATGGGAAGACTGCCTGCCTTTTGCAGAATTCTCATATAACAACAGTTATCAGGCTAGTTTGCAAATGGCACCATTTGAGTTCCTATACGGAAGAAAGTGCCGCACCCCTTTTAATTGGTCGCAAGTAGGAGAGAGTCAGATCTTTGGACCCGACATTCTCCGAGAAGCCGAAGAGAAGGTTCACAAAGTCCGTGAGCACCTCAAGACCGCCCAATCCAGACAAAAGAGTTATGCTAACAAAAGAAGGAGATACCTGACTTTCAATGTTGGAGATTTTGTATATCTCAAGGTTTCACCATTGAAGGGAACTCAACGCTTTAGTCTAAAAGGAAAGTTAGCCCCCAGATATATCGGGCCCTTCAAGGTTCTGAACCATCGAGGAGAAGTATTGTATCAACTGGAACTACCTAAAGATATGTCAGCCATCCACAATGTGTTCCATATCTCGTTACTTTGCAAATGCCTGGAAGTGTCGAAGAAGACTGAAGTTTTCAAGAACATCGATCACAGAGCTGTGGAGATCAACAATGACCCGACCTATCGTGAAGTGCCCATCCATATCTTAGAAGAAGCTTACAGAACCACCAGGACCAGGAGTATCAAGTTTCTCAAGATTCAGTGGAGCAACCATACCAAGGAGGAAGCAACTTGGGAGCGCGAAGATTACATTAGGACAGAGTTCCTAGATCTCTTTAGTTCCTAGTTTTCTTTGTAAATCTCGGGACGGGATTTTGTTTAAGGGGGAAGGTTTGTAACATCCGAAAATTTTAATCCAAGCTTATCAAGAACCAAATCATCAAAATTAGGGTTAACAAAAACTTTTCCAATTCAAAGTATGAAAGCATTCATGTGTATGTGCATTTAATTTAGGATTTGTTTTGAATTGCCATGGTTCTGTGATCCATTGTTTATAAAATAATTATTAGGTGAAATAAACATCATCTAAATCATTCCCTAGCAAATCCCAAAGAAAATCAAATAAAAAACAATTAAAAATGAGGAATGGTCATTTTGGTCATTTTAATCCACTACACTACTTTGAGTGTTCCTAGCACTCATTTCCCAACAGAAATAATTCTGAATCTTTGCACCCCTTGCTAGTACACATAATGAGGTACCAAGGCCCACTTTGTGATCTACTAAAAACATTCAAATACTTATTTTAAATGACAGTTTAAAATTGAATCTATTTCATATGGGAAGATCCCACTATTTCAAAAACCACTCAAACAAGCTCAATTTTCAAAACCCAAGCACGCACAGAGTCTCAAGCTTAGTACTAGCACACCCACCAAAAATCTTTTCAAAATTCAAAAGTAAAGTTCATGCAGCCATTTCATCAAACACTTGGCAAGCAGAATTCAAACAAAACCAAATTCACTATTTTGAATAGTGTTCTGGCCAAACTTGTCTCCCATTTGACCCCATTTGCTCCCATTGTGTCCTAATGATCTAACCAGGACCTAACTACCTCATTCCCTACCCCTTAGCAGCATGGCCATGCCAAGCCGAGCCCCACCTCGCCGGCCGACCATGCCATCACCCCAGCAGACTGCCTCCCCCTATCTCGCCATGTCTAGGAGATAGCCTGCACCTCACCGCCGCCCACTGTCCCTTCCCCGAGCCAGGCCAAGCAGTGGACCACCGCCAAACCCCCGCGCCCAGTGCCACCGCGCCATGCCGAGCACGCGCCAGAACGTCGCACTCGGCACACGTGCACAAGCCGCCGCTCGAACGCAGCCCGCGCCCACCACGTCGCCATGACCCAGGGAGTATGCCAGACACCCCCGTTCGCCGTCCAACGCCTCACAGCCACCGCTCGGGGTCGAAACCGCCGCCTCCGCCGCTCAGAGCGCCAGCTCCGCCCTACTGCTTACCACCGCCCCTAAGCCCGCATTAAATTCCTAGAGCACCGCCAGGAGACCACGCGTCGATCGCCACCCTCAACCATGCCGCTAGCAGCCCGTAGCCATGTCGCCACCGTCTCCTGCCCATCCCTCTCGGTCTCGCCGTCAAGCCTATAAAAGGAGGGCACCCCTAGCCGTTTGCAGCACAACACTCCACTCCCATCACCTCACTGATCGTCCCACACCTCTAGCCGGAGCACGGGGAGCAGCAGTTCGCCGGAATTGCGCCGGAGCAGGCCGCCTTTGGAGGAGATGGGCGCCGCTGATTGCGACCACCCCTGGAGCTGCCTCGACCGTACCTGAGCTCGTCGTCGACCACCAGTCCGTTTTCCCGCCTCGCCGTCATCGCTGGAGCCTGGGTACGCCCCCTATGCACCCCCGCTGAGCCGCTAGGGTTAGAGCTCACCGGCGACAGGTCCGTCGTCGACGACGATCCACAGTCGTTGATCCCCACTCTAATCCAACATCCCACCTTGCCCCGTACCGCTTCACGCGTTATGAGCCGCTGACCGGTGGACCCCCCTGTCAGCTGAGCCCCGTGATGTGGAGTGAAACGGGGCCGGCCCGTTAGCGTTTCCCGCGCGACCCAGTTAGTTTGAATTAGGATTTTCCTTTTTAGTTTCAACTTAGTTATGTCCCCTAGTTTGAAAATCAATATAGAGAGATTTACAAATCCAAATGAAGTGATTCCAATTTTGTTAGAAAGCTACTGAAAAGATCTACCCAAGCCAGTTGGATTTAATTCAATTAGAGTTATAGATCTCTCCTAGTAAAAATAACAAAATAGAAGCATTTACACCTTGTAACATTTTTATAAAATCAACCAAGATAGATTTTGAGTTGATTCCAACTCTCAAAAATCACATTTCATCATACCTATCTGAATATGTAATAATATTAAGGTTTACATGTAGTGACTTTGGAATAGTACCAAAATAATGCTATATAGGCATTTCTAGTCACTTTAAATCATTAAATAATGAACTTAAACCAAAGTAATTATGATCCAACCCTTAAATTACATTCCCACATGTTAGAATATGTGGTGATGACATGTGTCCACATGATTCCATATTTTAAGTGGTGAATATTAAATCTTAGTTAATTTTCAATGTGTAGAAATTACTTTTCTAAAATAAAAAGGAGGAAACTATTGAATAAAACTTGTGATGCTTGTGATGATAATAGATCATCAAATGTGTATCTTAGAATGCTAATTAGACTAGTTAAGTATTGTTTGGTGATTGTGTACTCCGTATGTATTTATAGACGATAGTACCGACCAAGTCTATGAGGAGGAGGAGTTCTACCAAGAAGAAGAAGAAAACTTCAACCACTGCACCAACCAAGGCAAGCTACTATTGGCAAGCTAACACTTGCAAGTATAATGCTTAGCAAGCTAGGATGAAACTAGATGCTTTAGGCATGCTTTGATTATACCACTTTGACTATTAGTTACCCCAAGTTTTATTTTCAAGCTTTACTTCCTTTACTTTATCCAAAGTTCTTTACTTGTTTTGAAGGTAGCATAAAGAGTATAAAACTTGACCTATTTAGAAACCTTTAGATGTCATTCTATGGCATGAGATTGAACCCATCTTTTCCACCTTAGTGAACACTCTTAACTTAGTAGTTTAGAGTAGATAAAAACTTGAGTCACTGTAGATGGGAACAATTGGTGAAAATGAATTGTGAAAACCTTGGAATGATGAGTCATTCTATTGAGACGTTTTGACATGTGTTGAGAAACACAAATGGTTTATGATGATGAATATGTGGAGGCATGAGCCTTAACCCTTTTATAAAACTGATGGTTGGATTCGGATGTGATACCATTCCAAATTTACCGTACAACCACACTACCTAAATTGGGTAAGGCTTAGCTAGAAATTTATATGCATTAGTATTAGTTCCCTCTCAGGAGAGGTTTGAGTTGAGGCTACCTCTCAATGTTGTCCACCTATGTAGTGCCCAAGATGACTGATGGTCATGGTTGGGAGACCATGCTCATAGGAGAGGTGCTTATACTAGGGTGTGTAAAGGGAAGGTTATGTTTGATTATCTGCATACTAAGTATGATGATTCAGGGTTATCCCTGACAGATGTATCGAATCTTGTGGTGAAAGTGTACCACCTCTGCAGAGTGTCAAACTATTCGAATAGCCGTGTCCATGGTTATGGACAGTTGGAATGGCCATACTGTTTCGTTGTCAGATGTTTTCAAACAACTTATGAAATGAATGATGAATCTTGATTTAACCACAACAGGGTTGTGTTTATGACATTAGCTTCCCAACTTAAGTGATTCTAGAACTTTATTTTATCTTTCTTTGCTTCAGAACTCAGCTTAGGTTTCAAACTTAACCTTATAGTTAATCTTAGATTTATCACTTTAACTTAGCGCCATACTACTTGTTAGTGGTAGTTTGCGGGTACTTAAAGAGAACTCATGGCTTTTGTCCCTGGCTATTCTCATGGCCAGACTATGAAGGAGACTATCAAGATGATGGCCAGCAGGACGGCTATGATAACTAGGACTATCTGCCTTCGTCAGCATTGCCTGTGCCCCTGAAGATGGACCCCACCGCTACGCTTATATTTTATTTATGCTGCTTGTTGTATTAAGACTGGATCATGAGATCCTTATTTGTGTACGCAAAAATGGTAATCCTGGGATTGCGAGGTATGGCATAACGAGCATCTGTGATTAAAAATCCGGGTGTTGACAGGGGTGGTCTGGCCGACCATAGCACCCCCTCGGCCTTTCCTTCCGCCTATAAGATGCCCTCGGGACGAAAACCCTAAGTACCCGATCAAAAATCCACGAAAGAGTCTATAGACGCCGTCGTCTCCATCCCTAGATCGGGAGGATCAAGCTCTTCCGGGACCTCGGAGAGGGAATTCACCACAGAGGCCTTCTTCATCATCATGCAAGCCTCTGGTGTGATGCGTGAGTAGTTCATCTCTGGACTACAGGTCCATGTAGTAGCTAGATGGCTGGTTCTGCTCCTTTGTGCTTTCATGTCTAGATCTTGTGAGCTCCATTCATGATCAAGATCATCTATTTGTAATTCTGCATGTTGTGTTTGCGGGGATCCGATGGATATTGAGATGCTATTTCAGATTGATTATTGATTCTGTCATGTCTTTGTTATTTGTGATCTTGCATGCTTTCCGTTGTTAGTAGCTATCTTGGCCAAGTAGATGCTAGCAACTCCAAGAGTTAGTATTTATGCTCGATAGTGGGTTCATGCCTCTTGTAATCCAGGGAAGTGACAGAAATCTTTAAGGTACTAGATGTGCTGTTGCTACTAGGGAGAAAACAACAATCCTTTGTTAATAGAACAATCGTATTGTTTACATTACACGTAATTCGTAAAGCAATAATCTTTTGCTTGCAACTTAATACTGGAGGGGGTTCGGATGATAACCTGAAGGTGGATTATTAGTCATAGATGCAGTTGGATGGCGGTCTATGTATAATGTTGTAATGCCCAATCAAGTTCCAAAGGAGTCAAGATGATTAGTATATGCATGTATTGCTTTCTCGATGTTTGTCAATTGCCCCGCTGTAATTTGTTCACCCAGCATGTTATCTATCTTAAGGAGAGCCACCTCTAGTGAACTATGGACCCTCGTCCTTTCTTTTACATTCAATCTACAAACTTTTTACTGCTTTGTGTTTACTTTCTTCAAACTACTACTTCCTTCCATTCAATACGTTTAATCCTTTGTTTTCAGCAAAACCGATGAGATTAACAACCTCATTGCAAGTTGGGGACAGAGTTCTGTGGTTGTGTTGTGCAGGTCTCCATGTTGCTACTATCACCGGTAGTGCACCCTGCCAAGGCTCAGCTAGCAACACTTTTGGTGTGTTTCCTTGCTCCTACTAGATTGATAACCTTGGTTTCGTACTGAGGGAAAACTTGATGCTGTGCTCATCATACCTTCCTCTTGGGGTTCCCCAACGAGCTTGATATATTTTGGGCCATCATGGATACACCCCACTTGGGTGATTTCTAAGAGATTTAGTATAGAACAACACATGACTTCTTATCTAGATAAGATAATTGGATTATGTGAAGGTTTTATCTTACTTACCACAATATTGGAGTGGTTGATGTTGTTGCTAGTTGATCTAATGACTTGATTTTGCTAGACTATTCTGGTGGCTGGATCTTGGCCTGGATCTCCTGGTTCTACGCCTGCTCCTCCTCTTCTCCTGTGATCAGGATGTTGCCCTTGCTATCCTTCTACACCACCCCCTCCTTATGTCACCATTTTATGATGAACTGGTGGTTGTTTTGGTGGATTAGCTGGTTGGTTTTATCTGGATCTGGCAAGCTCCCTGAGCTCCTGGGGTGTGTTTAAGAAAGTGAAGTGAGCTTCCTGTATCTGTGCTTCGGCAGGTGCTCTGTTTGAGTGTTTGTTCTGCAACTTCTGTGTGGACAACACATCTCATGCATTTAGGTGACTCACCTGTGTGTCTGTGTGAGCTGCTCGTGTGTATCAGCTCAAGTAATTTGGCTTTCACATTTACCTGTTACTTGTTATTGGCCTGGTGAAACTTACCTCTCTCCACTTGGCTTCTAATGTGGCATTTGGGCTATTTACTTAAAAGAACAGACACTACATCTTTGCTGAAACTTGCCCCTTTATTATTTACTCAATGATGTATCATGAACAGTGCACTTCACTGTTCACTACTGAGAGTAAACTTACTAACTACTAACCCTTTCTTTCATTTAGTTATTTTTCTTTATTGTAGGAACAAGATCTAGACATACAAGATCTAGTATAGGAGTAGATATGTAATATAGATTTCGATTATAATATTCTTTTTATCCCTTTTTGTAAAGAATCTTGTAAATATGTGATTATAAATTTATAAAGTTTGTTTCTGTCCTCAGTAATAATCAATATTGTTGGTGTATTGATCACTATTTGTTTTATTATTATTTAATCAGGAAATAATATTCCATCCCTTATTTAATTTCCTTTTCTTAAATCCTTATTGTTATCTATTATAACTATATTTTAACCAAATAATATTAATAAGGAATTTTGAAAATCAAATCAATAATACAAACATCTAATGTTCAAATTCTTTCAAACTGATTTAAATTTCGGATTTGAATTCAAAGTAACTTCCCAAAACCTTAATAATGCCTAAAGGTCATGTCATAATTCACAGTAATCACTAACAAGAGCTATTCCTACTTCCAGTTAGCGAAAGAAACTCTGATCCCTTTAGCGTTTTGTTTGCCGAAAAAGTTCCCCTGATTTTATAGATGCATGCATGCACAAACTTGGATTCCTAATTCTACCCTTCACCGGATCCTAATGCTAGGGTGTTACACTAAGCCTGTCACCCTCCCATGAAAACATTCTATCTATCATATATGTCCCAAAACTTGAAACTGGCTGTTTTTGGTTGAAGAGGACCGGATATTCCGGTGTGCAAACACCAGAGTCTCCGGTGTAGACCGGAGTCTCCGCTCTAGGGCGATTTCGGCATGTGACTTAAGGGGTCCGGGGTGAGAGAGTCACACAGACTCTATCTTCCACCCTTGACCCCCAGCTTCACAACCGCCTCCTTCCTCCTCCAAAAGTGTTGCCCAGAGGTCGTTTTGCCGCCGGGATCCACCGTGCCGCCGGCCAACTCCACCCTCTCCACCCCTGGGACATTCCCCACCGGTGGAACTTCTCCAATGGACAGATATGGTACCTTTTCCTCTCACAATGAACCTAGGGTTCATCCCCTTTGTTTATTTAGAGTTTTGTACTGATTTTGCCTGTTGGAACAACATGCCTGCGTGCACTGCATCACTTTAGTCTCATATACTTGCTCGATTTGCTAGAATCGATCTCACATGTAGTCTCTATGTGCAACTCGAAATTTCCAGACTGGAGATTCTGGTTGGTCAGTCCGGAGACTCCGGTCCAGGCCGGAGATTTCGGTGTTGCACTCTGGAGACTTCGGTACAGATTGCTGATACCTTTGATCCGGATTACAGATGTAGTATAGCTTCTTTTTCCCTAGTAGACCTAGGTTATCGAATCCTTAGGAAGCAGATGCGTAGTGAAGTTACTTTAATGGACCTTCGGGAGTTTTAGAATTCCTTTAGTGTTTTTACCGGACCAAGAGTTTACGTCTTTTTGTTGTTGTCGATGATGGAGAGAGATGGCCTAGGGCGTTCGGTTTCACCTCTAGTTGTGCAAAACATCTAATGGGAATAAAAGATAGAAATAAAGTATGCATGTAATTGTTAGAGCAAGATAAATTATATGTGGGCAGTGCATCCATAATTTCTATTGCCTCCGCAACTGCATATAGCAATAACCTACTAGGCTCATCCATGGAAGAAAGAGAACTAATGATATGCATAGTGAGGCCACCGTTAATCCCAAGTAAATCCCTCACATACTGTGACCCTTCTACATCCTTTGGGGTTACCAACCTGCAGATCAGTCATTACTCATACTCCCTATACCTGGCTCAACCCTCGCGGTCTTGGGTACCTGACAAGTCCTTAGACTGAGGCAAGAGAGGATACAATAATCATCATGTCATACAAACTAATACATGATCCCATCTATGATAAATAACATGCACAAATGCTACATGGCTAGTTCGAAGCCCTTAGCCCAAGGAGAATTACTCACATATAGAGATGAGATCAACAATCACAAACAATCATAAGATTAATAGCAATAGTTTTACAATGTCGCCAATCAAAGAAGAGATCTACTATTACAAGTGGTGGAATATGGCTATGGAGATGGAGAAGGCTTTTGAGATCTGGAGGCGGCTTTTTTTCTCATTGCCCGAGGCTTCTTTATATAGGGTCCCTTCACGAAAGTTGTTCTTTTTGACCTTGCGGTGGCGGCACCAACTATATGACTAGAACTATACGGCCGGAATTTTGTTCCAGACATATAGTTGGTCGTTAAAGTATCTTCCTCCGCTTCACGGCTCTTGGTTTCTTCTGGTTGTTGGAAATATCGTATCTTTGACTTTAATGTAGTGATTCCCATCTTCTTACGACATTATCTATGCAGGAAAAAATAGAAACCAAGGATTGCATACCCCTTTGAGTATTAGGCATTAGTGGCAGGGTTTAGAGAGATATTTCAACAAAAATATGAATAATATCCAGTTTAAATGTGGATGTAGATGGCTACTTTTCAGAGCCATCAATCTCCCCAAGCTTAAACTTGTTCGTCCTCGAGCAAGAAAACCAAAATCAAAAAGGAACTCAACATTTAAATTGAAATAACGAGATGGTGATCTTAATCATGATTGGTAGTCTCATGTTTCCTCCACTTCATAAATCTGAAAAACTTTAGCATAAATAGAGTAATGGCAAGCATATCATACGTGTTTTATGCATCCTTATAGTGCAGCAAAATTATTGTTAACATGGATGATTCAAATGAGTAAACTTTATATGTCATGTAATCAACTCATAGGCTTGCCTTTGAACAATAAAGTATAATCATGTAAAATTGAGAGTGTGAGAGTTGTCATGAAAAGCATATACACTAGAATATCTCAATTCTCCCACATCAATAAATCAAGACTTTTCAAGCACTACTTTTCTATTCATTGTCCTTCAAGAATTTTTGTTCTTTAGTAATTGACATCATTCCAAAGATTTTCATTAGTTTTATCGGGCTGTGATGGACACTCGTGGCATCACTAAGGTTTTTGTTATTTTTGCATAATGATTACTCATAATAGCTAGAGGAGTGATTCCATCATGATTACAGCTACCCCGGGAGTGCCAAGAATCTTACCCACTATAGCATTGGTACTACATGTGTTTAATCAACTCATAGCCGAAATCTAGGACTTTCCTCCATGAAGATCGTTTGTAGGCCACCGGAGTTGTTGACATCCCATGAAGTTTGACACTCATAAAGCTATTTCATTCTTATGATTAACAAGTCAAACTTTGGCATGCTCACAAAAACCGCTAAACATTAATTCAATCAAACAAATCCTTTTAAAGAGAGCTATCAAGTCAATCAACATTTCCAGTGGTGTTGAGTGTCTCTAGAAATAAGCCTTCAAGACTAAGCACTACAACACCCAAGCCTTCAATTGTGAGACTTTTTCTTATTACAATTATTTAGCAATTTTTAGGCATGACTTGGTTAATTACGAGAGCTAGAACAAAATGTACTCAACTAAATACCCATGCAAACAAAAATCTTATTGCAATACAAATACTCACTCCACCAATATAACATCTCAACATTTACTACTAACTAGCACGGGTTTCTCAAACTTCAAAAGTGGGGATTCATAAGGCATACCTCTCATGTTTGGTTCCACTTCTCTCTTTGTTTTTTATTTGTTTCTTAAAAAGTCAAAGTCGATCACTCTCCTGCAAACATATGAACCTCCAAGCGGAAAGAAAAGAAAGAGGGAAATAAAGAAAAATGGAGAAATCTTTTTGTTGTTTTTAAGAGATGGAATTTAAAGATTAGAAAATTGGCGACAAAGCTCGGCTAGAAAATCTCAAAAGCAAATAGAAAGAACTAAAAATAAAATGTTGGAGAAACCAACACGAGTGTTATAAACTCAAATTAAAAACACAGGCTCGAAATAAATAAAAAGCAAATGAACGCCAAATAAAGATACATGAGGAAACTTCCCCAAGCTTAGGCTTTTGCAATCCCTTCAAATCATTGTGGTGGCTGGAAAAGTCGATACTCAAGTTCGCAAGTTGAGTTGAGAGGTAGCTAGTTGTTTCTCAGAGGTTCAAAGAGAGGCTATGCATCCTCTCCACAGTCACTCCAAGTTCTTGGAAGTCTTGGTATGTAGGGAACCGGGTTTGTGGCTGCTCCTCTTGATAAGGAACTTCTTGATCCTCTTCTTGGTCCTCATCCTCCTCCGGAATCTCCTCCTCGGGTTGGTGTTGCTCAACATGCAAGTCATATAGCAAACGTCCTTCCTCGATAGAGAAAAAATCATTAGGCATAAGAGCGGGGTAGAGACGCCCAACTCCAGCAATATGCAGGTAATAAACACCACCTCTCCTAGTGAGCATTCCACAAGCTTTCAAAGTAGAGAAACTAACACGTCGCTCACCTAGCACGGGTTGCAACTCACCTAGGTCGATGCCTAGAGCAGTGGCAAGCACGGTGATGATGCCTCCACCTGTGATTGGTCCTTGGCTTTGGGAGAATTAGTGCTCTAGGTAGCGCACAAGGATGGCGCCCAAGTTGAGTGACAAGCCGCAGTTGATGTAAACAGCCTTTGCAAGGACTAAGATGTCCTCCTTGTTGAGTCTCATGAACTCATTACATGCCAGCAAGGTGTTAGCAATAAAAATAGCGAATTACGGGATGTTGAATATTCTTTCCCTTGCTCACTCTACTAGTGAAACTCATTCCATTATAATATTGTTCAGGGGAAGGGTTTAAGCCAGTATAGGATGCGCGTAAAGTATTATCATCATTGTTTGGCTAATTAAAGCATGCACACCATTCATCTAATATTAAAGTGTAGTTGTTGTTCATAAGTCGGAAAGAAATCGTGTCCTCTCCTTGCCATAGTTTAACGGTGCTTTGCAACGAACTTAGGAATTCAATAGTTAAGCGGTGATAAGTAGGCACATCATTGTACACAAAGTTTTGCAGGCCAGCTATAATGCAAAGTAAATTGAAGTCATCAGAAATACCGAGTTGGTTCAGTATAATGGGGCAAGCCCACTTGGTGGCCTTCACTTCATGGTTTTTGATATTGTGGAAGCGATCGCGTTGGGGCTCATCCCGGAACCGTATCCCCATGCGTTCGTGAGCGACAACCCGAGAAGAGCTAGCGGCGGCACAAGCACGAGTTTGGCTCCTTGTGTTCATCATCTAAAACATTGAAGAAAGACAAAAATAAAACTTTTTGATCCAACAACAATAAGTATAACACATTCCTCATCATAGCACACTAAAGAATCCTCTCAAAATAATAATCTAGGCAAGAGAATCATGGCAATTAGTTCATAGTAGGTATCACCCTAGATTGATAATGACAATAGATCGAAGATGAATTTGCAAAAAGTAATTGGAGGATCGGAGGAGAAACATACCGTAGATCTCTTGTGTACGTGGAAATCGAACGAAATTGAGTAGAGATGAAGATCTCTTGAGGTTTTGAGAGAGTTTGGAGGTAGAAGAGAGAAAAATGATTGAAGTTTTGGAGTTGGAGGTACCTTTCCGGGCGATTTTGTGGTCGGATGCAACTATACAGGCGCAACTATACGGCCGGAACAATGTGTTCCCGCTGTATAGTTGGCCTTCTGTCAAAAATTTTGGGTTTCCACCTGACGGCGCAGCTATACGGCCGGAACTATACGACCGGAACAATATGTTCCCGCTGTATAGTTGGTCGTCAAACCGTCTGTACCTAGGAAAAGAAATTATATAAAGGCATCGATATCTATACGACTGGAACTGTACGGCCGAAATATTTATTCCCGTCGTATAGTTGGTAGTTAAACCGTCAGTACATTGAAAAAGATTTTGTACAGAGGCACCGATATCTATACGACCGGAGCTATATGGCCAGAATTTTTATTCTCACCGTATAGTTGGTCGTTAAACTCTCAGTACATATGAAAGAAAAATTATCGATGGCAAAAATATCTATATGACCGGAACTATACGGCTGGAATTTTTATTCCCGCTGTATAGTTGGTCGTTAAACTCTCTGTATATATAAAAGGAAAATTGTCGATGGCAAAGATATCTATACGACCGGAACTATAAGGCCAGAATTTTTATATCCGATGTATAGTTGGTCGTTAAACTCTCTGTATGAATCAAAAAAATATGTTTTTTCGAAAATTATTTCGTATCCTATAACTTAGTGATATACCTTGTTTTTAATAGAAAATTGACAGATATTGTCGACCAACAACAGCATGAATAAAGCAGGATTTTTAGTACTATCGAACTTCTTCTCCTCAATTGGAGTTTTCTAGCACTCTTTATTAAACATAAACTTAAAATAAAACTTAAAACTTAACTCAAACCTTTATTTCACATGGGTTGTCTCCCATTAAGCGCTCTTTTATAGTCAATAGCTTGACCTCAATGTTGCTCACTTAGGCTAGATGAGTGGAACACCCACTCCAAAGTAGTTTGCCTTCAAAGTGATGGCCTCCTTTTTCATCGTGCTTGGCTTTCTTCTTTCTCGGGAAATGAATAACAAAAGGATCCCGCGAACACAATTAAAGCTTCACGTTCCCTTTATATAGATTAATCAAAGCCTTAATAGTTCTTAAGAAATGACGGCCTAATATAATCGGAGTAGTAGCATCTTCAGGCATCTATTATCTATTATATACTAAAAGTACATGACAGGCTACTAGATAAAAGAGAAATAAACTAGAAAATCTCACAAAAATCAGAAACATCTAGCCGTGAATATAACCAAGTAGCCAATGGCAGCCAATGAATCTTAGAAATAGTCTGATGACATTAAAGTTAAAAATCAGAAACATCTAGCCGTGAATAGAACCAAGTAGCCAATGGCAGCCAATGGATCTTAGAAATAGTCTAATGACATTAAAGTTACAGAAAATTACCCACTAATGCCCGTATAACTTTTTTCCATCTATACCTAATTAACTAACAATGTTATGTACGGCATCCTCCATCAAAAATAAAAACTAGGTTACGCCTCCCCTTGTGTGTCCTCACGCACACCGCCAAAGAATTCACATCGGTGCCTCTGGCCGGCCGGCCGACCATCAATGGCTGACGTCCTCGAAGTGCATGCACATCGATCAATTAGTGGCTCAGGATCATATACACAGACGAGTAGATATATACGATCGATCTCCAAAGTTTCCATAGACATGAGACTTCAGCTGAGGTAGAATTAATCTATCCTTATTTATTTTATAGTTTTTTATGTGTCGTTATGGACAGATCAATTCAGGATAAAAATTAGATGAAACATTTGGACGTGGAGATGGGGGATGGTCGCTACACATCAAGAGAACTACGTATGTTGTGCTAATCATTATACTAGAAAATAAGAAAGGATGTCTAGAGCGTCCACTGTCCGGCCAAGTGTGACGAGGATACCGGCCGCATAACCATGCCTAAGTGCTAATAGACAGTGATCTATTGCTTGATTTCTGAAAACCTGGATGAGTTCTCGGTTTAGAGGGTAATTTGCCTTGTGATGACAAGAGTTCAGTTTCTGTACCTTCTCTTAATTCTATTTATGTGATGGTTTCCTTGCGTAGTTATGAGGATATCAATTGACGTCAATGGAGAGCCAAGATGAAAGTGCTAGAGATTGAAGATGGTGGAGTATGGCTACACATTGCTTTGTGTTGAGCATTAATATACTACAAAAGAGGAAAAGATGTCAGATTGCCCGCTGAAGTATGGCTAGGATGTAACATGACCATGGCGGTTCATGCCATAATATATAGTCGTCCACTGCTTGACGATTTCGTTCAATTCAGCTTACAAGTTTTGCTTGCTTATTATAATATTTGTGATTTTAAGAATTCAATTTATGTGCCCTATTTTTTTCTCAATTCTTGGATTTTGCTTATCATATATTTGGAAACTAGAATTAGTAGTAGCTGGGAGAGCAATCCAGGAATAAGAAAGATCGTATGCTATTCAGATTGTGTTAGAGCAATCTAGATTACTGAAAGGACCCTGGAGGTTTGCTCTTTGTCCTTTGGGATTCTTCGGAGAACTCATGAAAAATATAATTTGCAAGCATGATATTTGCAGGTAGTATTTTCTCAAATATCTACATTTCTATGATTTTTTTTGTTCAGATTATAGATTCATATGATGCATCACTGTTGTGTGTTCTATGTACAGATCTTATGACTCAGGTAAGATGCACTCATTCTTTCATTCATTTTATGCACATTAATTATTTGATATTTTAATATGCATAGATAGCAAATTTTGATTACATAAAAAATTAATATGTTGTGATTTTCACCATAATATCTTGCATCTTTGCTATGAAATACATCATGTGTTTTCAATTTATTGATAAATAGTATTCTTCTTCTTGAAATATATGAAGGAACAAAAGTAACATATTCTCCTATTTCGATTGCATGGTCGTGGCATCACCAGCACTCTCATGCCGGGCATCCAAGGATGTCCTCTTGAGATCCACCACTGGGCGCAGAGCTACTATATACCCGCTTGAGAATCCCTTCAAGAGCTTTTTGGACTTCAGCAAGCTCATCGTAATTCCTGCATAAGCACAACCTTCCTTGTGTGGACTTTCGTGATTTACTTTAGTAACAACCGATTAATGAAACCATGCAATACGTCATTGCACTGAGCCACTAATCCGCAAGATCCCCATTTCCACTATCTCCCAACCCCTATATTTGCTTTTCTTGACCATGCGTCGGGTGCTTCGGATCATTTGCTTTCTTTAATATTTTGCATGATCATTAGTAGCAGACCAACTCACTATTCTTTACCAACCGTGATGTGGTGCTACTGGATATGTCGGGACCTTACTTCTTGTTGTTTTGTTGTAGCAATGTGAAGATGGTGATATCCCATTTATTGGAGCCTACTAAATGTGACAAACCGGTTGTTGTCATGTCTTTGTTTGCATGAAGATCACACACATTCATTGTAATATTTGGGACAAGTTGGCTGATTACAGATTTATTAAATTCTTTAATGAATCGATGCAATCTCACTGCATGTAAATTCCACTCTCTATTTCTTTGTATGACCCCACTTATGGGATCTCATGGTTTTATTCTATTTTATTAGTGCAAAGCTAAAACTGAATCTTTTTGGCAATGACATTATACTTTTAATCAAATAATTCTTCCTATAAGTTAAATTTTATGATAATAAACTCATGTTAATTTATTTGTCATGTCAACCTTGCATGTTCTGGGGTCTATGTCGGTGTTGGTCATACGGCTAGAATGCCAATGTGTTGTTTGAGTTCATTGCAGCTGCAAACTGTGTTCTTTGCGACCACTATTTGTCATTTATCAATATCGAGCATGTGATAAGAATGTCATACTACATCCAGATTTATAAATATTTGGCATTGGGTGATTCTGATGTATTGCTCAAGTCATGCTTCTTCAAATACAGTTTTTTTAAGGAATCTTTGAACTATTTGTGGGAGCTATACCAACTCACATAATACAGGATGATTTGTGGCCTGCAATATTACTATGTGCTAGACATGGTAATGTGCCAGCTTATGCACTGGCCATATTTATCTCCGTTAGATGAAATATTTATATGAGCCTACAAGATTGATTACTGCACAATATGTGTCTTAGTTTCAGTTTAGGTATTTTTTTTAAATATTTCTTTATATATATAGACGTGTAGTCTACATACACAAAGTTGATTGATCCTAGCTTAGGGAACAACTAGCGAAATGAATGTATACTCAATTCTTATTTTTTCCCAACTTCTAACAAAAAAATCATAATACAGCACTATAGTTGGTATTTGTTGAGTAGAGTGGGTTGAAGGAACAGTACAATGGTTAGGTGATTTTTTTGAAGTATTGCCGTGAATACCATTCCTGGTAATCCTATATTTTACATTTTGATGCGTTCTTCGCTAATGTGGTTGTGTTTTTTAGGCTCACAGTTACATAATAGTTCTCGACATGTTCGAGATATGTTTCCCTAATCATTGAAAATCAGGCACCTTCCTCGACCTCATCAAGTTTTTGTTCTGAATCAAAAAAAGTCAAAGTGTGGTTCCTAATTAAGCATATACTGTGAAGTTAGCCACACACTATTGTAGTCAGACCATGTAACAAAATGATGGAATTTTGGCATGTGAATTTCTTGAGGCAATTTCTATTTCCATCCACAACGTAGCTATGATTATTAATAATGTAATTGTTACGAGATTGTGACAAAATAATGTTTATAAGTGATCACTATAAGGAAATACTTTGTCATATTATATATAATAACTTAATTGAATAGTCCATTATTACAAAAAAATGTTTGGACACGTTTCAGCCAACAGTACCATTGATCTTTTGCTATTGAACCAAGATCGCCTAGAAATAAGGTGATGAAGTTACCATTTTAGTGTTAAATTGCTATAATAGATGGCACCTTGCAGGCCAAAAAATTTAGTGACATGCTTTCAAGATTTTCTATAAAACTAATAGATATATTTAAATGGTCGTCTGCGCATGTGCGCGGGCCACTGTGCTAGTGTCAACAATAACAAAATCAATAAGAGGAGGATAGCCTTTAATGTATACTAAAGTATTCTCCTTAATTCCTACATCTTGTTTATAGGTAGAATCTACTAGATGCAATTTTAACTCGGTGATCTCAAAGGAGCCAAGATTTAGCTTGTTAAAAAGACTCTTTGGAATTGTTGAGACGCTTGCACCTAGATCACAAAGTGCAGCTATCTCATTGGTTCCAATCTTAATCTTAATAGTAGGCTCAAATATGTCATCAAGCTTCACAGGTAATTTTTCAGCAATTTGCTTATATTCTTTCTAAATATCACGAACCTTTATGCTACCTGATTAACGAAGTGTTGGTACATAGCTTCCTCACTACCTTCACTTACCGGAATCTTAACATCGATCCTTTTTACGAGATCTTCAACGGTGTAGCTTGGTGAGGGGCATTACTATAATCAAGTTCTTCAGGCTCCTCCCTTTGGATTATCATCATCTTGAGGTCTTCAACAGGATTGGGCTCAGCTTTACCTGCAAATTTAGCTAGAATGAGAGTTTGACTCTCGGTTATCTTACCTAGTTGTGCCTCAACGATCCTCGTTCTTTCTTGAAGGTCATGCAAATGATTTGTCAAACTTACAGCTTGGTTAGATAATTTACCAAGCATAGCATCATGGTTCTCCGTTATTTTAACAAGAATATTGTTTTGTCCATTTTGTGAGTCTATAAAAGACTTAAATGTTTCTTGGAGACTACCATTACTGTTGGGTTCACACCATAGAAAACAAAAATATTCCTACGATGGGAACTATACGCCAAGATCTATCTACTAGATACAAGCAACAGGTGGATATACATACATAGAGAACATACCCTCGAAGACAACAAAGCTTTGTTAACAAGATGGAACTCGTGGATGATGTAGTCGTACACTTGTCAATCTCAAGGTCGTGATGAAGTCCTTCAGGTCCAGCAGTTCCAGCACCATCAGGTCCAGCACCATCAAGTCAAGCACCGCAAAGTAGCGATGCATCCGTGATCGCACACACGTCTGGCCCCCCGAACAACCTCCGCTTCCTCACTCCAGCGATGCAGCGGAAGCAACAACTCCTTTCTAGATAAAGCTACCGAGAACATGTATCTCGCTAATCTAAGACCATGGGGAATAACTAGAGGGAGAAGAGAACCTTCATGAGGAGGTGGGGCAAGAGGATAGGAGCCATGGGGCTTCTTTTATAGGGGAGGGGGCGCAGCCCCAAGGCCATGGCTGGCAGGCCATGGTGGGTGCCCCCACCTCTCCCTCATTCATGTGGGTGGAGCTTCCACTAAGCCCACTCACATCAATTTCATCTCCACTCACTTTGCATTTAATGTCCACCAAATTAAATGCATTTTCTCTTTAAATAAAACACTTTTATTTATTTTATTCAGAATTTTGTTAATTACTTTAATTAACAAACAGTCACATAAAACTCCCTGCAACATTTCAATATCACATGCAGAACCAGTTTCAGCAATTTCACCCGAAACAATTCCGGTTTCCATCGAAATGATTCAAGCGTTTTCATAATCTTTATCTGAAACATATTTGCTCCTAAATGGTGTCGGTATCCCTTAAGTGTGTCACCCTACGGTTCACGAATAATGCAAACATGATCGAGACCCCTCTCTAATTAATAATCAGCAGCGGGACCTAGAGATCCGTACTGACTCCCACACATTCAACGATGACTCTTGTGATCGTGTGAACCTTTAACGCTAGTAACTTAATCTGTTTTTCTCGCGATATATTACATGTCCGAGATTCGATCATCGGTATCCAAATACCTAGTTTGATCTCGTTACCGACATGCACTATTTTCTCGTTCCCGTGATTTAACATTCTAGTGATCACATCACTTGCTTGCAAGCTATTTCAATGTGATATCACCGAGAGGGTCCCGAGTATATCTATCCACCATCGGGATGGACAAATCCCACTCTTGATCCATGAGCCTCTACATAACACCTTCATAGCACTGAACCCACCTTTATAGTCACCCTGTTATGGTGTGACGTTTGATGTTATCAAGATACTCTTCTAGTGTTAGTGATTAACATGATCTCATGGTATAAGGACTAGGATTAATTCGTATGATGTTATAGCAATATAAACATAATGACTTTGATCATAATGGTATACTTCGGATGAATGTTCATCACATCATTCCACCAATGTTGTGACCTCGTTATTAACAACATCCAATGTCCATGATCAGGAAACATTGATCATCTTGTTAATCAACGAGCTAGTTTATATGAGAGACATTACTAGGAACTTTGTATTTTATTTATTAAACACACATGTATTAACGTTTCCAATTGATACAATTATAGCATGCAAAATAAACATTTATCATAAACACGGAATAAGATAATAACCACTTTATTATTGCCTCTCGGGCATATTCCCTTCAGTCTCCCACTTGCACTAGATTCAATAATCTACTTTGTAAACTTGTATATACAACACCTAGGTGTTTGATGACCCATAAGTATAGGGGTGTATCGCAGTATTTTTGAGGGAAGTGAAACCCAATTTATTGATTCGACACAAGGGGAGCCAAGGAATATTTATAAGCCTTAACAACTGAGTTGTCAATTCAGCTGCACCTGGAAACAATCTTGCTCACAGCAGTTTATCAGTAGCAATAGTTTTGTACTAGCAATAGTAAAGTAATAGCAGTAGTAAAAGTAAAGACAGTAGTAACAATTGTAGTAAACAGTAGGATTAGAGCACGATAGGCATAGGGATGGATGGACGGGCGTTGCATGGACAAGACAATTCATATAGCAATCAGAACATTGGGCATTTGCAGATAAATAAGATAAAGCATCCAAGTACTAGATAATCATAGGCATGTGTTTCATATATAGTCATACGTGCTCGCAATAAGAACTTGCACAACATCTTTTGTCCTGCCAGCCCGTTTGCAGCGGGGCCTCAAGGGAACTACTCGCAATTAAGGTGCTCCTTTTAATAGAGCACCGGAGCAAAGCATTAACACTCTGTGAACACATGTGATCCTCACATCAAAGCCATTCCCTCCGGTTATCCCGATTGTTGTCACTTCGGGGCCTTTGGTTCCGGACAACAACATGTGTATACAACTTGCAGGTAAGACCATAAACCATACTATCATAATGAATCAATAACATGTTCAAATCTGAAATCATGGCACTCGGGCCCTAGTGACAAGCATTAAGCTTAACAAGTTACAACAAAGTTAAAAAGCACTAATACTAGATACTAGGCACCATGCCCTAACAATATGATGCCATTACATGAACGATCTCATCCAATCCCTACCATCCCCATAGCCTACAACGGGGTATTACTCACTCATAGATGGGGGAAACATGGATGGTCGATGGAGAAGTGATGATGATGATGGCGATGATCTCCTCCAATTCTCTGTCTTGGCAGGGTGCTAGAACGGAGTTTCTGGTTCTGAATCACGAAATCTGGTGGTGGAAAAACGTCGAACCCCCATTGGTTTTTAGGTCACGAGGCAACTTATAGGAGAAGAAGGAGGCTGAGGGTGTGCCTGGGGCGGCCAGACCACCCCCTGGCGTGGCCAGGCCTGGCCCACGCGGCCAGGTGGTGTGGCCGGGCCCCAGCCCCTCTCCGTCTCGTATTCTGGCTCCTGGTGTCCCTCGGTGAAAAACTGACTTTGGCTTTTGTCCCGTCCAATTCCGAGAATATTCATTTTCCGACTTTCCTAGAACCAAAAACAGCAGAAAACAGGCAGCTGGCACTATGGCTCTTGTTAATAGGTTAGTCCAAGAAATCATATGAAAAGTACTCCAAAGTGTGGACAAAACATAATAAAGTAGATAAAACCAAGCATGGAACATCAAAAATTATGGATACGTTTGCAACGTATCAGTGTTGAATATACGCGTTTGCTAGTGGTTAACATAATCTCTGGATATGGTACTTTCAGGTTCATGTGTATTTGCATGTCTTTGCGTCTCTACGCATCACTCATTCTCTAATGAGATGGATTTGTATAAATTTAGTCCTTTGGTGAGACCTTTAGTTCTTTTTGGGTTAAAACATGTCGATAGTATTGTCGTACAATATATCTTCATAGTATTATCCCACTGTGAACCACACCTAGTTTGATAACAATCTACTTGACACAAATGCCCTCCTTTGCTGCTACTATGGAAGTCATATACTTAGCCTTTTGTTGTAGTATCCGTCACAATGTCTTAACTTTGGAACTCATCCAAATCCATCATGGAATTTCCTTTCCATAATATTGTGCCACCCATAGTTTCAATTGAGATAAATTTAATTTGTATCTTGTGATAAATTAGTATCAATGTAACATATTAAAATGAACTATTATTCACTATTTTTCACTTATACATGATATATTCTTAGTTCTTGCAAAGCTCATAAGAATATCTTTACTATCGTCCAATGATCATCTTATGAATCATTCTGGTATATGCTCATAACATTTAGAGCATTGGACATATCTGGATATGTACATATCACAGTATTATTGATCAAAATCTTCTTGTGATTTTACTCACCAAGTGTTGAAATACTTGAATCTTGATACAATCCTTTCCATGCAGCAAGAACCTTTCTTGTTGTTTCCATATTGAACCCTTTTCAATATGTCATATATGTACGTCTAGCACAACCATATTAGCGCCTCAATCTATCCATATAGACATTGATGCCGAATATTCCGGTTTTTCCCAAGTCTTTCATCAAAATAAAATTCTTAACCCGTGTCAATAAAAGATACATCATTTCCAATCGACAATATGTACTCTGCATAATGTATTGGAAATTTGTCTCAGAGCTCCCACTTAATTTCTTGCAAAAGCAAGCATCTTCATCGTCTCCAATGAAATTAAACTCCTTTAACATTTTCATCATGGTGAAGATTCCAACTCTGCTATGCTTACTTCAACTATTGAAGTTTGCATTCCCTTTTAGCACCCTTTGAATTAACAAAACCCTTCGGGCCGTGTCATGTACATGTCCTAGGTAACCATTCTATTAGAAGAAGATTGTTTTGTTTGTTCAGCTACCATACACCAAATTATATGTAGTGGTTGCTAGATTAATCCGTCAAGACTAAATATCGCTATGAAATATCAAATCTTGTCATAGTCAACTCCTTGAACATTGTCATAAATTCCTTTTCGACATGTCGATTATTTCATAGATGTGAAATATCCATGTCTATTTCTCTATAGATCCAAACATGATCGATAGGCTTTATGCCTTTTCGGAGGGCCTTCCAAGTTCAAAAGGTTGATTTCTCATGTATGGAAACTATCACGGATTTTATGACTTCTAGTCATTCTATGGAGTCAGGGCCCATCATCGCTTCTTTGCATGCAGTCGGTTCATCATTGTCAAAACAATAACGACTTATTTATCAAATCTCATTATTTGATTGTTACCCGATACATATGGTTCAAATAGGAACTCTAATCTCCAAGATCACAATCTTTGTAATCATGTGAGCCATGAGCATTGTGGTCGCCACCAGAACACTTTTGGTGCTGCACTACTTAGCACATTTAGCTAAGGTTCAAGAACCTTATCAAAGTTCTATTGTCCTCCCACTTAGATTTTCGCGAAAAATTCTTTCTCAAGAAACTTAACAATCCAAGCGACAAACTCTTTTGTTCTCTGTGTTATGGAGGAATACCCAACAAATTCTTTGGGATAACCTACAAAGATGTGCTTATCCGACTTGGATTGTAAACATTTCACTTATGCATAGCATACCAAAATTTAAGAAAAGACAATTTGGGTTTTATCCCAAACCATAACTTATATGGTGTCATTTCAACGGATCATGATGGTGCTCTTTTCAGTGTAAAAGTGGTAGTCTCTAAAGCTTTAATCCGTAAAACATAATGGCAGTTTTATAAATGATACCTTTGATCTTACCATGTCAAACAAGGTTTGATTTGATCTCTCGAACATACCATACTCCTGTGGTTTATCGAGAAACGCAAATTTCATGGGACAATTCCTGAAATCTTAGGTGTTTTGCTAAACCTGTAACTCAAAAATCTTCCTTTATGATCAAATCATAAACTCTTTTATTTTCTTGTTACAATGATTTTCCACTTCATCTTGAAAGTCTTTGAACAATTTTCAAATGTTTCATACTTCTTCCTTATTAAGTAAATATATAAATATATTCACTCAAATTTCCGAAGAAAGCATATGAAGTCGAAAGATGCACCGCACATGGCTACATATAATGGACTATGCACATCATCATGCACAATTTCCAATAAGTTAGTCATCCATTCCTCTTTGGCCTATGAATGGAGTTTCAATTATCTCAAGGAAAGTTTTACAAGCGTCAATTGATCAAAATCAAAAGACTCCAAAAAATCCATCAAAATGGAGTTTCTTCATGTTCTCATTCCAATATAATTTAAACGGCGATGTCACTTCGTAAGTGGTCGTTCAATCATTTGTCTGGCAACATTTTAGCATTAGTTTTATGGATGTGATTTCTCCAACTAGACTTGTAAAAGTTCATCCATCTTTTATGGAATACGGTAATTACTTGAACCACTATTGTTCTCATTATACCAGAACAAAATAACAATTATTTAAACAAATCTTGAAGGCAAGCTCTGATGTCAACGAGAAATACAATAACACTTTATTTGTTTTTGATGAACATCATCACATATTCTTTTGCTAGTTACTTAGGCCATTATAGTTAATGAATTGTGTCGTTCTATATGATATTTCATACAAACCAATTTAGTATCTAATACCCAAGAACCACATTGTTTAACAAGCAAAGAATATAACCATAACATGTATATCATCTATATACCTTAACTGGACATTACCAGTCTTTTATTTTCTGCCAAATATTTTATAGATTCTCTTTCAGCATTTCCTTTTCCTTTTAAAAGAATATATCAACATCAACAGTGGTGCCATACATATGACACATAGTCCAAAGCATGTATAGTAAAATACTAATACCTTTGGACTTGCACTTTGAAGTAGATCACCATCATCAAATGTTTGGTGTTCTTTCAAAAATTCATACTTTGGTAATCTTTTAGTGTAGTAAACATTTTACTTACATCTTCTATTCATCCTTATCATGACAACTTTCATTATCAAGCTACTATGGCTTATAAGGACGAATCGTGAGTATAATGTCAGTTCCCAAAACCTGTTTGGGAGATTAGGACGTCTAGCATCTCCAACATTCGCAAATGCTCATATAATGTGAGAACATGTATTTATCCAAATTATACTCTATCATATTGTAACCATAAACATTGTTTCAGATATCAAAATATCTTCCACGCATGATGGCTTCTGAAACAATTCTTTCAGCTCCTAGATAACCTCGATATTAAAAATAACTTTTGAATATCAAGAATCATGGAGGCAAACACGATACTTTAGATACTAACATTGGAATTCTTACTCTCCATTTAATATTACTTATTAAACTTTATGGAGTAAATAGATTTTTCTGAAATTTTGCAATAGGACTTCTAAAATTGACATTCAAAACAATACGATACCAGTTCGTAAAGTAAATATCCATAATTCTATAGTTCTATTATCTCAATTAAAACTAAGCATAAGGTAGTAAATGGATGCTAATGACTACAACAAATTATGCAAATTCACTTTGATTTAGTTTATGATAAATTGAGTTTGACTAATCCAAATTAGAAATGAACTCCCACTCAAAAATGACATCCCTCGTGTCTTTTTGGTGATTACATGAACCAAATGCACTATACCAAGTCCGATCATCACGTGAGTCGGTGTAGCTTCAAAGGCGAGCATCAATATGGGCATCATATCAACTATATGACTCCTGCTTATCCTTTCGGTCCATGTTCTGAGGCCATGTATGTACATGCTAGGCTCGCCAAGTAAGAACCTTAGTACTCGCGTGCGTAAAACTGTCTTACACCCAAAATATGATCGTGGATTCAAGTACACCCGATCATCACATGATGTCTTGAAGCTACTAAAAACTTACAACATTTTTATCTTGATATCTAAATGATGGATCATCTTATAATGCTACTAAAAACGCCAAACTAGCAATATAAGATATAAACATCATATGTGTAAAGTGGAAGGATATGGTCCATGCATTTGATCACTATCATGTGCATCGTGGTATGATCTCTATCATTCCTTTGTGTGTAAGGCCAAGGTCTATGGAACTTATACGTTAGGTGTGTTGTAAGGGTATCTACCATATATCAACTTACAACATTACCATATCATGACACTAGCCCAGCAACAATCTAAACTAGACGCCTCTAATTATCCGTTGCAAGTTTTACGTGGCTGAGGGCTTTCGAAGATAGAACCGGTCTTACCTACGAACATGGAACCACAACGGTGATAACTAAGTTAATAGCAACTCGTTGTAAATCAGATATTGAATATAGTAGGAGAGACAAACACCAGCTAGCCACTTATGCAAACCTAGTTGCATGTCAGTCGTGGAACTGGTCTCATGTGCGATGACATGTAAAGTTGGTCCGGGCTACTTCATCCCACTATGTCACCAATATCCAAAATACATAGAAGATGCAATAACATGATCATCATCACCGACATATAAACATATATGTACTACCCGTGCAAAGCACCTACACATAGATCAGGCTCTGATACACAATTGGGTTCGCAGCATAGAAAACAAAAAAATTCCTACAATGGGAACTATACGCCAAGATCTATCTACTAGATACAAGCAATGGGTGGATATACATCCATAGAGAACATACCCTCGAAGACAACAAAGCTTTATTAACGAGATGGAACTCGTGGATGATGTAGTCGTACACTTGTCGATCTTAAGATCATGATGAGGTCCTTCAGGTCTAGCAGTTCTAGCACCATCAAGTCTAGCACCGCAAAGTAGCGGTGCATCCGTGATCGCACACACATCTGGTCCACCGCACAACCTCTGCCTCCTCGCTCCATCGATGCAGCGGAAGCAGCAACTCTTTTCCAGATAAAGCCATCGAGAACATGTATCTCGCTAATCCGAGACCATGGGGAATAACTAGAGGGAGAAGAGGACCTTCACGAGGAGGTGGGGCAAGAGGAGAGGAGCCATGGGGATCCTTTTATAGGGGAGGGGCGTATCCCCAAGGCCATGGCTGGCCGGCCATGGTGGGTGCCCCCACCTCTCCCTCATTCATGTGGGTGGAGCTTCCACTAAGCCCACTCACATCAATTTCAACTCCACTCACTTTGCATTTAATGTCCACCAAATTAAACGCATTTTCTCTTTAAATAAAACACTTTTACTTATTTTATTCAGAATTTTTTAATTACTTTAATTAACAAAGATTCACATAAAACTCCCTGCAACATTTCAATATCACATGCAGAACCAGTTTTAGCAATTTCACCCGAAACAATTCCGGTTTCCATCGAAATGATTCCAGCACTTTCATAATCTTTATCTGAAGCATATTTGCTCCTAAATGGTGTTGGTATCCCTTAAGTGTGACACCCTATGATTCACAAATAATGCAGACATGATCGGGACCCCTCTCCGATTAATAATCAGTAGCGGGACCTGGAGATCTGTACTGACTCCCACACATTCAACGATGACTCTTGTGGTCGTGTGAAACTTTAATGCTAGTAACTTAATCCCTTTGTCTCGCGATATATTACATGTCCGAGACTCAATCATCGGTATCCAAATACCTAGTTTGATCTCGTTACCGACATGCACTCTTTTCTCATTCCCATGATATAACATTCTAGTGATCACATCACTTGCTTGCAAGCTATTTCAATGTGATATCACCGAGAGGGCCCCGATTATATCTATCCGTCATCGGGATGGACAAATCCCACTCTTGATCCATGAGCCTCTACATAACACCTTCGTAGCACTAAACCCACATATATAGTCACTCTGTTACAGTGTGACGTTTGATGTTATCAAGATACTCTTCCGGTGTTAGTGATTAACATGATTTCATGGTCTAAGGACTAGGATTACTTCGTATGATTTTGTAGCAATATAAACATAATGACTTTGATCGTAATGCTATACTTCGGATGAATGTTCATCACATCATTCCACCAATGTTGTGACATCGTTATTAACAACATCCAATGTCCATGATCAGGAAACATTGATCATCTTGTTAATCAACGAGCTAGTTTATATGAGAGGCATTACTAGGAACTTTGTATTTTGTTTATTAAACACACATGTATTAACGTTTCCAATTAATACAATTATAGCATGCAAAATAAACATTTATCATAAACATGGAATAAGATAATAACCACTTTATTATTGCCGCTCGGGCATATTCCCTTCAATTAATAGTTCACATATTATTATTAGAGTTACCCACTGGACTAGAATAGTGTTTCTGAAAATTAGGATTATAATTCTTCTTCCAAGCAGGGTTATAATCATTACGAGCTATGAAGTCTATTTCTTCCATATATGTTTCTAGGATGGCTCTTACCTGTGTTTCCTTACCTTTCATGGCTAGTATGAGCTAATCCAACTTAGTATTGAGTTCTTCATTTTCTTGTGGTGAGATGGAGTTCGCCTTCTTCATGTTTGATCTATCCACATGCCATTGAGCATGGTTGTCTTGCATATTGTCTAGCAGTTGCTTTGCTTCGATAATATGTTTACCCATAAATGTTCCTCCAGTTGTAGTATCAAGCATAGACTTAGACACATGGTTAAAAGTATTATAAAATAAATGAAGGATTAACCAATCTTCCATCCCATGACTAGGACAGTTTCTCCTGCATTCTTTCATCCTCTCCCATGCAAGCGCTAGTGGATCATGCTCTTCCTGTCTAAAACCAGTAATATTAGATCTTAGTTGCATAGTCTTTGCAGGTGGGAAAATTTAGTCATAAATAATGAAGAGCATTCCACCCATTATGTAATAGTATTTATAGGCAAAGATAGCAACCATTCTTTTGCTCTTCCTCTAAGAGAGAAAGGGACTAGACGCAATTTGACCGCATCAGGGTCAACGTCTTTTATACGCATCATATAACATATTTCAGTGAAAGTATTCAAGTGCATACCTGCATCTTCAACATCAGATCCTCCAAATTGATTCTGTTGAACCAAACTAAAATAATGGGGCTTAATTTCATAGTCATCAGTAGCAATTGCTGATTGAGTAATAGGAGTACACAAATAATCATTGTTGGGAGTAGCAAACTCCCCAAGCTTATTTTCAACCATATTTCCTATGTTTTTGGGTTTTCTTAAACAGAGAATTATAATAGTAAAAGCAAGAATTTAAAGGCTAACTATTTTTTTGGTTTTTCAATTAAAGACTGAAAGCAAACTAACAAAATTAAAAACAAGAATTAAAACTAGCAAGGTTCCTAATAACCTCACCAGGGTAGCTATTGCTTCCCTGGCAACGACGCCAGAAAAAGGGTTAATACCTTCGATCTGGATTACGGATGTAGTATAGCTTCTTTTTCCCTAGTAGACCTAGGTTATCGAATCCTCGAGAAGCAAATGCATAGTGAAGTTACTTTAATGAATCTTTTGGAGTTTTAGAATTCCTGTAGTGTTTTTGTCGGACCAAAAGTTTGCGTCTTTTTGTTGTTGTCGATGATGGAGAGAGAGGGCCTAGGGTGTTCGGTTTCACCTGAAGTTGTGCAAAATATCTGATGGGAATAAAAGATAGAAATAAAGTATGCATGTAATTCTTAGAGCAAGATAAATTATATGTGGGCAGTGCATCCAAAATTGCTATTGCCTCCGCAACCGCTTATAGCAATAACCTACTAGTCTCATCCATGGAAGAAAGATAACTAATGATATGCATAGTGATGTCACTGTTAATTCCAAGTAAATCCCTCACATATAGCCGTACTACCCCTTCTATCACTAGGGTTCCCAACCTGTAGATCAGTCATTACTCATACTCCCTATACCTGGCTCAACCCTTGGGGTCTTGGGTACCTGAAAAGTCCTTAGACCGAGGCAAGAGAGGATACAATAATCATCATGTCATATAAAACTAATACATTATCCCATCTATGACAAATAACATGCACAAACGCTACATGGCTAGGTCGAAGCCCTTAGCCCAAGGAGAATTACTCACACACAGAGATGAGATCCACAATCACAAACATTGTAATGAAAATCATAAGATTGATTGCAATAGTTTTACAATGTCGCCAATCAAAGAAGAGATCTACTATTACAAGTGGTGGAATATGGCTATGGAGATGGAGAAGGGTTTTGAGATCTAGAGGCGGCTGATGATCTGGGGCAGAGACTTTTGGATGAGGCAGGGCTTTTTCTCGTCGCCCGGGGCATCTTTATATAGGGGTCCCTTCACGAAAGTTGTTCTGTTTGACCTAGCGGTGGTGGCGCCAACTATATGACCAGAACTATACGGCCGGAATTTTGTTCTGGTCGTATAGTTGGTCGTTAAAGCGTCTGCCTCCGCTTCACGGTTCCTGGTTTCTTTTGGTTGTTGGAAATCTTGTATCTTTGACTTTAATGTAGTGATTCCCATCTTCTAACAACATTATCTGCGCATGAAAAAATAGAAAGAAAGGATTGCATACCCCTTTGAATATTAGGCATTAGTGGCAGGGTTTAGAGAGATATTTCATCAAAAATATGAATAATATCCAATTTAAATGTGGACGTAGATGGCTATATTTCAGAGCCATCAATTTCCTCTAGCATATCTGGCATAGTTGTGAGGGTCTTGTGCCTATCTCCTGGACATATGTGCTTACCCCATGCTATCCCCCTCACTTTCTGTTCACAAGAGGCTCTGGTTCTCATCGTGGTTGCACCAAGGCCAAGTCTAGGAGGGAAGATCCTCAGTTTGATGAAGAGGCTGGGCAATATGTGATTCCCCCATCCAACCACAAGCAGCAGTTTAGGGATGCTGAATACATGAAGAGGAATACTAAGCGCATAGAGGCAGAAAACTATGCCAAGAGGGCCAAGTATGACAATTTGCAATCTCTTGCTCACATTACCAAGAAGAAGTTCCGTGACCTTCGCAAGATAAACTTCTATGATCTACCAAGAACCTGTGAGGATCCTTGTTATTGGAGGAGGGAACAGAAAGTATTCATGACTGATCTCTATAGCAACCTCACCAAGTCCCCAGTTTGTCCTCAGAGGTATATGGAGCTCGATTACATGTGTGCCAATGGTTACTTTGTAGATGCTCTGTGGATCACCAAGAAGCTCGGGCTGCATGGACTCATGGATCTCTGAAAAGATTACAACATTACTCTTATCCAACAATTCTATGCCACTTTGGTGCTTGGGACTAATTAGTCAAGGACCATGACTTGGATGACTGGCGGTGTCCGTTGCATAGCTACCTTCTTTGACTTTGCCAAGATCATCAATGAGAGTTTCCAGGGTGTGGTTGTTCCTATTGGGCACCGTATGCATGATGCTGCCCTTAGTGAGAGCAAGACCAAGTTGGCTCCACTCTATGACAAGGATGCAGTCGTCGGTGAGGCCAAGGGCCTCAAGCCCCTCTACAACTTACTACTGAGGATATTCCACCACAACATCTCTCCCAGTGCTGGAAATGATGATTCTATTAGATGTGGGCTTGTCAACTTGCTTCACCATGCTCACAAGGTATATCTTGCTGGCCATGATGCTGAAGGCTTTGCTATTGATGTTATGGATTACATTTTTGAGGAGATGCACCATGCTATTCTCTACAAGAAGTCTCCTCCATATGCTCCTTTAGTGATGAGGCTGATCAATACTCAAGTCCATGGTTCACTGCTTGCTCTTCCTCCCAACCTTATGGAGCATGCCCTTGTGTGTCTCTAGAAGAAATGGAAGATGGTTTCTAGGCAGCCTTTTGAGAGTGAGGATGATGAGATCTCTGAGGTTGAGCGTGCTCCCACCCCTCCTAGGGGCTCTCGGAGGAAGAACGCCTCCAATGCTCCCATGGCTCCTGTCACACGTGAGGTTGTTAAGGAGAAGTTCAAAAAGGCATCCTTTTGGGAGAGGACACTTTGCTGCATGAATGTGGACATCCGTAAGGGACAACATGATGCCTACAAGAGCAACCGCAGGAAATCAAAGCTCAAGGAGAAGAAGGTGAGGAAGGGGACTTTGAGTATAATGATGGGCATGGGACTGATCCATCCACATAGTCTGATCACACACTGTCCTTTGGTTCTTGGAATGAAATGAATGCAAGCTTGATTGATTGGCAGTCGTTCTCCAAGGTCACTTCAGGTTTTGCACCACATGGCACTTCCTATTCTCGCCCTCACAGCAAGGGTCCTCAGAATTCTGCTGATGATGATGATTATGATGAGGATGAGGATGATGATGATGAAACAATGATGACTTCGAGTGATATTGTTTGGGACGATAGCTTGGACTTTTCCCTTTTCGGTGTTTTGATGCCAAAGGGGGAGAAGTTGTCCATTAGGAGCATCGGGATTTTCATGGGTTGGGTTGTCATATCTTTATGTTCGAACATTTGCTTTTATTTGGTTCTTGTGAGACTTATTTGGTTTATGTGAACTATCTGTGTGTGTGGACATGTCTATGCCCATTCCCTTATTGTAATAGTTATCCATTACCTGACATGCATGTATTACTTGATTATCTTGTTGCACATCATCAAGGGGGGCATAGCTTTGTCTTATTAAAAATTCCATGCAAAAACCTCTTGTTGTCATCAAACACCAAAAAGGGGGAGATTGAAAGGACATTTATTGTACTAATCTGTTTTGGTGTTCATTAACAACATAAGGTTCATTTTACTGGGTGTTAATGTCTCTAGGTCAATCTATTGAAAAGAGAAAAGGCCTGTGCTAGGTGGCAAAATACCTAGTTGTTATTGACATTTCCTGGAGAAACCAGACCGGAGTCTCCGGTGTGCAGACACCAGAGTCTCCGGTGTGGTCTGGAGTTTCCCCAAGAGTTTCCGGAGTGGACTCAAGAATCAGCTTAGAACCATTCTGTGAGGGGGTCTAGAGACAGACCGGAGGTTGACCGGAATCTCCGATGTGTTGTCTCAGACCGGAGTTTCCGGTGTGTGAACACCGGAGTCTCCGCTGTCCCCTCTCCGGAGTTTTGTACCGAGTCTCCGGAGTGAGCTTTGTAACCTTGCCCAGGACATACAGATGGTCGGTCCAGAGACAGACCGGAGATGGGCCGAGGTGTCGAGTCTAGACCAGAGTCTCCGGTCTACCAGTCTAGAGTATCCGATGTGAATTGTCTCCAACTGTCAGAAAACGGTTCACAGGGTGTGGCCTATAAATAGGGGACCTCACCCCCTTCCTCCAGTGGCTCGTTCCAGAAAAAGAAGACCACACCATGTGAGCCACCAAAACTCCAAGATCTCTTCATCCAACCACCCAAAGTTGTTGATCTTTGGGGAATCGAAGGAGGAGGCATCGATCTATAGCTTCACCAAGAGAGATCTTCATCCCCCCATTCACTTGAGGGCCCCTTTCTCTAGGGTTTCATTGGAAACCCTAAGCCTTGTTTTGGTTTGATTTGATTCTTGCAAGCTTGTCTTTGGTTGTGTGACAGCTTGCTTGGATTCGGGAGCCCCCAATTAAGTTGTGGGTGTGTGCCCCGAACTTGTTGTAAGGGTGTCGGCTACCACATTGAAGGTTGCCGATATAGTGGAAGCGTGAATCAATCCCCTTGGGGTGAGGTTCACCGGAGAACAAGGGAGGCATCTTGTGGTGTTGTTGGTTTGATACCACCCCCTCTCCAAACGCAGACGTACTTCCCCTCAAAAGGAAAGAACTGCAGGAAATAATCCTTGTGTCCCCGTGTGCTTCACTTCGGTTACTTCTATCCTTTATCGCACCTTACTTTATGTAGTTCTTGCTTTGTTAGGTCTGCTAGTGTGATATATAGGTAAATTCAGCATAGTCGCATATCTAGAGAATTTACCTTTGTGTCAAACCCTAATCTGAAAAATAAGTAAAATTTGAAGTAGCACCTATTCACCCCCTCTAGGTGGGGCTTGTTCGTCTGCGGTACCAAAGTTCACAGGCCAGCGCATGGCGGTACCTAAGTTGCCTGAAATTACCGTGTTTCGAAAAGTTGGGCCACCAACTACTGAGAGGGGCCATTTCGAGGCAAACTCATCTCACCCCTGCCAAATTCAAACATTCCATTAAACCGCCCCGTGAAGTAGACGGTCGGGACCCACATGTCGGTCATATGTCCGTGACGCGGGCGCCAACGTGGCAACCTCTTAGGCAAATCGAGCAGCTAAGTGGATCGGATGCGTTGACCAATTTCACAAATCCATTTCCAGCTTTCCCCTAGCACCGGCTGCATCGGAATCCACCCTCCAGGCAGGACGATCCCTTCGGACATTTGACTTCCGGCGCCAAGTTGCTGCAGCCAGTTGCTGCGCCTAGTCGCTAATCCCGAGCTCCAATGGCGCATGCCGTAGCCGTCGTTGCGAGGCTCTAGCCCTCCTCCGCCGCCGACGAGCTGAGCAGCTCGTAGGATGGCAGATCCTACTATCAAGAAAGAAGAAGTTCTGTCTACAAGCGGGTGAGCTACCCTTCTCTTTGCTATTCGCACTAATTACAACTGCTAGCTGGCTACTGAACCTCAAATTGTTGGTTAGCCCAACGCTGACAAACCTATTTTGTCCACAGTTTTCTGTCAAGTGGGATCTGCGGACCCCCCTACACAGTTACGGTAGTCCCCGACTCTAATGGCAAGTGGTATGGAAGCCATTATTTCACAATGGAAGAAGCGCCTGCATAGATCTGCACTATATCTAGTATGGTTTCTGCTCTGCGTAATCATGTTGAATTATGGCCGAAGCAGACAGCAAAGTTCAGCTTCATGGATGAACGTGGCATCATGGTTCCTATAACGTGTGACAATCAGCTAATTGGGTTGATGAAAAGGTATGCTTCGGCTGCCATGTTTGACCTGAAATGTCATGTACTGGATGTGGAAGCTGCTGCAACTGGGAGTCGCCCTTCTATTCTTGGGAGGTGGTTTTCAGACCCAATTAGCTCCTGGTAAGCAAAGGTCGCTTGGGGTTCGCATGTTTGTGCTGAATTGTAATTTTTGTTTTATTTACTCTGTAGATATTAGGCAGTTATGCAACAGTCTTGTTTCTTTGTACTGGATCTAGCTGTGGTTAATGAGAAGAGTAGACATGCAATAACACCGGTGATATGTGGTTTATGGGAAGAACACACATGCAATGACACAGGTGATATGTGGTCTGTGAGAAGAACACACATGCAATGAATCTAGTTGTGGTTAATGAAAACAGCTGACATGCAATGACACCGGTGGATCCATGTGTGGTTCAAGGGAAGAACACACATGCAATGACACTGGGTGTGGTTCATGTGTGGTCTATGAGAAGAACACACATGCAATGACACTGGTGGATCCATGTGTGGTCTGTGAGAAGAACACACATGCAATGACACTGGGTGTGGTTCATGATATGCTTTGTGAGAAGAACACACATGCAATGACACTGGTGGATCCATGTGTGGTCTTTGGGAAGAACACACATGCAATGACACTGGTGATATGTGTTATGTGAGAAGAACACACATCCAATGACTCTAGCTGTGGTTGATGAAAAGAGCAGACATGCAATGACACTGGTGGATCCATGTGTGGTTCATGGGAAGAACACACATGCGATGAAACTGGGTGGATGCATGTGTGGTTCATGAGAAGAGCAGACAAGCAATGACACCGGTGGATCCATGTGTGGTTCATGGGAAGAACACACATGCAATGACTCTGGTGATATGTGGTTTGTGAAAAGAACAGACATGCAATGACTCTAGTTGTGGTTAGTGAGAAGAACACACATGCAATGACACTGGGTGTGGTTCATGATATGGTTTGTGAGAAGAACACACATGCAACGACACTGGTGGATCCATGTGTGGTCTTTGGGGGGAACACATATGCAATGACACTGGTGATATGTGATCTATGAGAAGAACACACATCCAATGACTCTAGTTGTGGTTCATGAAAAGAGCAGACATGCAATGACACTGGTGGATCCATGTGTGGTTCATGGGAAGAACACACATGCAATGACACTGGGTGTGGTTCATGATATGGTTTGTGAGAAGAACACACTTGCAATGACACTAGTGGATCCATGTGTGGTCTTTCGGAAGAAAACACATGCAAAGACACTAGTGATATGTGGTCTGTGAGAAGAACACACATCCAATGACTCTAGTTGTGGTTCATGAAAAGAGCAGACATGCAATGACACTGGTGGATCCATGTGTGATTCATGGGAAGAACACACATGCGATGACACTGGGTGGATCCATGTGTGGTTCATGAGAAGAGCAGACATGCAATGACACCGGTGGATCCGTGTGTGGTTCATGGGAAGAACACACAAGCAATGACTCTGGTGATATCTGGTTTGTGAAAAGAACAAACATGCAATGACTCTAGCTGTGGTTAGTGAGAAGAACACACATGCAATGACACTGAGTGTGGTTCATGATATGGTTTGTGAGAAGAACACACATGCAATGACACTGGTGGATCCATGTGTGGTCTTTGGGAAGAACACACATGCAATCACACTAGTGATATGTGGTCTGTGAGAAGAACACACATCCAATGACTCTAGCTATGGTTCATGAAAAGAGCAGACATGCAATGACACTGGTGGATCCATGTGTGGTTCATGGGAAGAACACACATGCAATGACACTGGGTGTGGTTCATGATATGGTTTGTGAGAAGAACACACATGCAATGACACTGGTGGATCCATGTGTGGTCTTTGGTAAGAACACACATGCAATGACACTGGTGATATGTGGTCTGTGAGAAGAACACACATCCAATGACTCTAGCAGTGGATCATGAAAAGAGCAGACATGCAATGACACTGGTGGATCCATGTGTGGTTCATGGGAAGAACATACATGCAATGACACTGGGTGTGGTTCATGATATGGTTTGTGAGAAGAACACACTTGCAATTACACTGGTGGATCCATGTGTGGTCTTTTGGAAGAACACACATGCAATGACACTGGTGATATGTGGTCTATGAGAAGAACACACATCCAATGACTCTAGTTGTGGTTCATGAAAAGAGCATACATGCAATGACACTAGTGGATCCATGTGTGGTTCATGGGAAGAACACACATGCAATGACACTAGGTGTGGTTCATGATATGGTTCATGAAAAGAGCAGACATGCAATGACACTGGTGGATCCATGTGTGGTCTTTGGGAAGAACACACATGCAATGACACTGGTGATATGTGGTATCTGAGAAGAACACACATCCAATGACTCTAGTTGTGGTTCATGAAAAGAGCAGACATGCAATGACACTGGTGGATCCATGTGTAGTTCATGGGAAGAACACACATGCGATGACACTGGGTGGATCCATGTGTGGTTCATGAGAAGAGCAGACATGCAATGACACCAGTGGATCCATGTGTGGTTCATGGGAAGAACACACATGCAATGACTCTGGTGATATGTAGTTTGCGAAAAGAACAGACATGCAATGACTCTAGTTGTAGTTAGTGAGAAGAACACACATGCAATGACACTGAGTGTGGTTCATGATATGGTTTGTGAGAAGAACACACATGCAATGACACTGGTGGATCCATGTGTGGTCTTTGGGAAGAACACACATGCAATGACACTGGTGATATGTGGTCTGTGAGAAGAACACACATCCAATGACTCTAGCTATGGTTCATGAAAAGAGTAGACATGCAATGACACTGGTGGATCCATGTGTGGTTCATGGGAAGAACACACATGCAATGACACTGGGTGTGGTTCATGATATGGTTTGTGAGAAGAACACACATGCAATGACACTGGTGGATCCATGTGTGGTCTTTGGTAAGAACACACATGCAATGACACTAGTGATATGTGGTCTGTGAGAAGAACACACATCCAATGACTCTAGATGTGGTTCATGAAAAGAGCAGACATGCAATGACACTGGTGGATCCATGTGTGGTTCATGGGAAGAACACACATGCGATGACACTAGGTGGATCCATGTGTGGTTTGTGAGAAGAACACACATGCAATGACTCCGGTGAATCCATGTGTAGTTTATGGGAAGAACACACATGCAATGACTCTAGGTGTGGTTCATGATATGGTTTGTGAGAAGAACACACATGCAATGACACTGGTGGATCCATGTGTGGTCTTTGGGAAGAACACACATGCAATGACACTGGGTGTGGTTCATGATATGGTTTATTCTGAGAAGAACACACATGCAATGACACTGGTGGATCCACGTGTGGTCTTTGGGAAGAATACACATGCAATGACACTGGATCCATGTGTGGTCTATGAGAAGAACACACATCCAATGACTCTAGCTGTGGTTCATGAAAAGAGCAGACATGCAATGACACTGGTGGATCCATGTGTGGTTCATGGGAAGAACACACATCTGATGACACTGGGTGGATCCATGTGTGGTTTATGCGAAGAACACACATGCAATGACTACGGTGGATCCATGTGTGGTTTATGGGAAGAACACAAATGCAATGACTCTGGTGATATGTGGTTTGTTAAAAGAGCACGTATGCGATGACTCTAGCTGTGGTTCATGAAAAGAGCAGACATGCAATGACACTGGTGGATCCATGTGTGTTCTGTGAGAAGAACACACATGCAATGACACTGGGTGTGGTTCATGATATGGTTTGTGAGAAGAACACACATGCAATGACACTGGTGCATCCATGTGTGGTCTTTGGGAAGAACACACATGCAATGACATTGGATCCATGTGTGCTCTGTGAGAAGAACACACATTCAATGACCACCTATGGTTCATGAAAAGAGCAGACATGCAATGGCACTGGTGGATCCATGTGAGGTTCATGGGAAGAACACACATGCGATGACACTGGGTGGATCCATATGTGGTTTGTGAGAAGAACACACATGCAATGACTCCGGTGGATCAATGTGTGGTTCATGGGAAGAACACACATGCAAAGACACTGGGTGTGGTTCATGATATGGTATGTGAGAAGAACACACATGCAATGACACTGGTGGATCCATGTGTGGTCGGTTAGAAGAACACACATGCAATGACACTGGGTGTGGTTCATGATATGGTTTGTGAGAAGAACACACATGCAGTGACACTGGTGGATGCATGTGTGGTCTTTCGGAAGAACACACATGCAATGACACTGGATCCATGTGTGGTCTGTGAGAAGAACACACATCCAATGACTCTAGTTCTGGTTCATGAAAAGACCAGACATGCAATGACACTGGTGGATCCATGTGTGGTTCATGGGAAGAACACACATGCGATGACACTGGTGGATCCATGTGTGGTCTGTGGGAAGAGCAGACATGCAATGACTCCGGTGGATCCATGTGTGGTTCATGGGAAGAACACACATGCAATGACTTTGGGAGTGGTTCATGATATGGTCTGTGAGAAGAACACACATGCAATGACACTGGTGGATCCATGTGTAGTCTTTGGGAAGAACACACATGCAATGACACTGGCTGTGGTTCATGATATGGTTTATTCTGAGAAGAACACACATGCAATGACACTGGTGGATCCACGTGTGGTCTTTGGGAAGAATACACATGCAATGACACTGGATCCATGTGTGGTCTATGAGAAGAACACACATCCAATGACTCTAGCTGTGGTTCATGAAAAGAGCAGACATGCAATGACACTGGTGGATCCATGTGTGGTTCATGGGAAGAACACACATCTGATGACACTGGGTGGATCCATGTGTGGTTTATGCGAAGAACACACATGCAATGACTACGGTGGATCCATGTGTGGTTTATGGGAAGAACACAAATGCAATGACTCTGGTGATATGTGGTTTGTTAAAAGAGCACGTATGCGATGACTCTAGCTGTGGTTCATGAAAAGAGCAGACATGCAATGACACTGGTGGATCCATGTGTGTTCTGTGAGAAGAACACACATGCAATGACACTGGGTGTGGTTCATGATATGGTTTGTGAGAAGAACACACATGCAATGACACTGGTGCATCCATGTGTGGTCTTTGGTAAGAACACACATGCAATGACATTGGATCCATGTGTGCTCTGTGAGAAGAACACACATTCAATGACCACCTATGGTTCATGAAAAGAGCAGACATGCAATGGCACTGGTGGATCCATGTGAGGTTCATGGGAAGAACACACATGCGATGACACTGGGTGGATCCATGTGTGGTTTGTGAGAAGAACACACATGCAATGACTCCGGTGGATCAATGTGTGGTTCATGGGAAGAACACACATGCAAAGACACTGGGTGTGGTTCATGATATGGTATGTGAGAAGAACACACATGCAATGACACTGGTGGATCCATGTGTGGTCGGTTAGAAGAACACACATGCAATGACACTGGGTGTGGTTCATGATATGGTTTGTGAGAAGAACACACATGCAGTGACACTGGTGGATGCATGTGTGGTCTTTCGGAAGAACACACATGCAATGACACTGGATCCATGTGTGGTCTGTGAGAATAACACACATCCAATGACTCTAGCTGTGGTTCATGAAAAGACCAGACATGCAATGACACTGGTGGATCCATGTGTGGTTCATGGGAAGAACACACATGCGATGACACTGGTGGATCCATGTGTGGTCTGTGGGAAGAGCAGACATGCAATGACTCTGGTGGATCCAAGTGTGGTTCATGGGAAGAACACACATGCAATGACTTTGGGAGTGGTTCATGATATGGTCTGTGAGAAGAACACACATGCAATGACACTGGTGGATCCATGTGTAGTCTTTGGGAAGAACACACATGAAATGACACTGGGTGTGGTTCATGATATGGTTAAGAACACACATGCAATGACACTGGTCGATCCATGTGTGGTCTTTGGGAAGAACACACATGCAATGACACTGGATCCATGTGTGGTCTGTGAGAAGAACACACATCCAATGACTCTAGCTGTGGTTCATGAAAAGAGCAGACATGCAATGACACTGGTGGATCCATTAGTGGTTCATGGGAAGAACACACATGCGATGACACTGGGTGGATCCATGTGTGGTTTGTGAGAACAACACACATGCAATGACTCCGGTGGATCCATTTGTGGTTCATGGGAAGAACACACATGCAATGACTCTGGGTGTGGTTCATGACATGGTTTGTGAGAAGAACACACATGCAATGACACTGGTGGATCCATGTGTGGTCCTTGGGAAGAACACACATGCAATGACACTGGGTGTGGTTCGTGATATGGTTTGTGAGAAGAGCAGACATGCAATGACACTAGTGGATCCATGTGTGGTCTTTGGGAAGAGCAGACATGCAATGACACTGGTGGATCCATGTGTGGTCTTTGGGAAGAACACACATGCAATGACACTTGTGGATCCATGTGTGGTCTTTGGGAAGAACACACATGCAATGACACTGGTGATATGTGGTCTGTGAGAAGAACACACATCAAATGACTCTAGCTGTGGTTCATGAAAAGAGCAGACATGCAATGACACTGGTGGATCTATGTGTGGTTCATGGGAAGAACACACATGCCATGACACTGGTGGATCCATGTGTGGTCTGTGGGAAGAGCAGACATGCAATGACACTGGTGGATCCATGTGTGGTTCATTGGAAGAACACACATGCAATGACACCCAATGTGGTTCATGATAGGGTCTATGAGAAAAACACACATGCAATGACACTGGTGGATCCATGTGTGGTCTGTGAGAAGAACACACATGCAATGACACTGGGTGTGGTTCATGATATGGTTTGTGAGAAGAACACATATGCAATGACACTGGTGCATCCATGTGTGGTCTTTGGGAAGAACACACATGCAATGACACTGGATCCATGTGTGGTCTGTGAGAAGAACACACATTCAATGACTAGCTGTGGTTCATGAAAAGAGCAGACATGTAATGGCACTGGTGGATCCATGTGAGGTTCATGGGAAGAACACACATGCGATGACACTGGATGGATCCATGTGTGGTTTGTGAGAAGAACACACATGCAATGACTCCGGTGGATCAATGTGTGGTTCATGGGAAGAACACACATGCAAAGACACTAGGTGTGGTTCATGATATGGTATGTGAGAAGAACACACATGCAATGACACTGGTGGATCCATGTGTGGTCGGTTAGAAGAACACACATGCAATGACACTGGGTGTGGTTCATGATATGGTTTGTGAGAAGAACACACATGCAGTGACACTGGTGGATGCATGTGTGGTATTTGGGAAGAAAACACATGCAATGACACTGGATCCATGTGTGGTCTGTGACAAGAACACACATCCAATGACTCTAGCTGTGGTTCATGAAAAGAGCAGACATGCAATGACACTGGTGGATCCATGTGTGGTTCATGGGAAGAACACACATGCGATGACACTGGTGGATCCATGTGTGGTCTGTGGGAAGAGCAGACATGCAATGACTCCGGTGGATCCATGTGTGGTTCATGGGAAGAACACACATGCAATGACTTTGGGTGTGGTTCATGATATGGTCTATGAGAAGAACACACATGCAATGACACTGGTGGATCCATGTGTGGTCTTTGGGAAGAACACACATGCAATGGCACCGGGTGTGGTTCATGATATGGTTTGTGAGAAGAACACACATGCAATGACACTGGTGGATCCATGTGTGGTCTGTGAGAAGAACACACATGCAATGACACTGGGTGTGGTTCATGATATGGTTTGTGAGAAGAACACACATGCAATGACACTGGTGGATCCATGTGTGGTCTTTGGGAAGAGCAGACATACAATGACACTGGTGATATGTGGTTTGTGAGAAGAACACACATCCAATGACTCTAGTGGATCCTTACATGGTTTATGAGTGGTTTATGAGAAGAACACACATCCAATGAACTCTTGTGGATCTATCTTGGCATAATCTGATGTATGCCATGATGTATTTCATTGTGCAGGACACTCACTTTCCATTTTTATACTACTCAGTATCGCCCTTGGTTTTATGTGGTACTACTCAGTTTTGCCCCCCTCTCTCTCTCTATCTTTCGTAGAAGCACAAATCTGTGCTCACCCTATCTACTACTCCCTGATTGGTTATCACAGTTGTCACACGGATCATGCGCACCAGCCGTTGATTCTGTGCGATCCAACGATGATCGTTGCACACGTCGTGCCCTTCACAGTACAGCGCGAGACAGCACGGACGTCTCCCTCAGCGAGACTTCTACAAGAAGGAACACGATGCCGTCCATGGAAAAAGTCGTCGAGCGGTCATGTCATGTTTAATCAAGTCTGGAAAGCCTACTACTGCTACTACTACGCCACAAGCATGCGACATCGAGTGCACGGTCGTCGATGGACAACTGCAATTTATTGCCACTTGATTTTAATAAGACATATCCCATTTTTTATGCAGCGGCTCTCAATCGCCAATTTTAGGGCCGTGTCAAACTTCATACATAGAAATTGTGTGTGCGCCCTTTGCATGCGGCTCAATACAGAACTGCCATGCATGGCCCGGGAAAAAACGTGACGTACCGTGCGCGTGTCGCGGTGCACGGTGCAGTCGACTGCGCGGCGCATTGCACGGTGGTGCAACGAAACGTGCCTTGCTTCTATCCACCTTAGCTATAGAGCCCCTCTCCGCACACCCACTCCCACTCTTGCTCACTGTCCCCACGCAACCCTCTCCACTGTCCCACCAGCATCCACAAACTCCCGAGAATACCTCGTCCGCGCCGGCGATGGCCGAGGAGGATAAGGTGGCCATCGTCGCCTCCGTGGCCGCCGGCGAGGAGGCCCCCGTCTCCTCGCCGGTCCCCCTCGACGCGTTGAAAGCAGCCGCTGTCCCTGTCCAGGCCCTAGTGGAGGCATCGATGGCAGCCGCCGTTCCCGTCCAGGCCCCCGTCCCAGCTACCGACGGAGACGCCGAAGAGGAGCCCCCCGCCGGCGAGGAGGCCCCCGCCGGTCACAAGCAGATCACGCACTTCTTGGGCACCTACGATCCAGATAAGTACATCGCTCCGCTAAACCCCTACGACACCGGCATCGATGACCTATGGTCGGAGGTAACTTGGGTTTGCTCCCCTCCCCTGGTTCTTCTACCATTTGTTAGAAATAATGGGCTAATCTATTTAAAATTTAGCTGGTATTGTCATGTTTAATATTCTGGAATTAATCATGGAAATTGTGCCTAATTATCCAACACCGTTCCCATCGTTGGATGCTAGATCTTGGTTTATTAGGATTCGCTTGTTTGCATTTCGATTGCTCGATCTTCTTACACCATCTACTTCCCCATTTTCCCTTTCTTCCAATAGGTTTCCGGCAGCAACGTCTGCAGCGATGACGAGTCCATTCACACCAAGGCTCGTCAGGTGCTGAGGAGGCTGCGGGATGGCAAGTACGATGGCTTCCTCAGGGACCCCTACAGCTGCCCCTTCCGCAAGGGGGCGTCTACTGCTTGACGAGTCGCGCCGCCGGCGGCACCGTCTTGAACACCTTAGTGAAGCATGCAGAGGCCGTGGGCTCCGGCATCCACAAAAGCGGCAAGCCTGAGCCCGCGAACATCAATGCCTACATCGCTGAACACCGTGCTCTCTGCATTCACCTCCGAAACCTCCAGCGGGTGGCCATCAAAGAGGGTCGCATGCCTCCAATCAGGCCCAAGGCCCCCAAGTCCAAGAAACTGGGCAGCAAGAAGTGGCGGAAGCACCAGAGGGAGATGGCGGAGGCGCGGGCGCTTGCAGGATGTGCTTGCAGCTGCGGTGGCTGCCCCTGCTGCCCAGCAGCTCCTTTCTAGCTATATCCTATTTCTGGCTGAATGCATCGAACCTCGTTAAGCAATCTACTTTCTATCGCTATATCCTATTTAGCTGCGCACAGCTATATCTACATTTGTTTTGTTTTCTGAATGAATGTATTCTGCCTGGTGTGATTTGCTGCTCTAGATTTGCTACCTGTTCGGAGGCAAAAAGAGGTCCAAAAGGGAATGAAATATCGAAGTGAGAATCTTCTCTAGATTTGCTACCAATTTGGGCAAAATGAAACATATATGTTTAGCGAGAGAGGAAAAGGACACTGTTTCAAACTGCCAGTTAAGGAGCTACCATCTTGACAAGCTACAAGACACATACATAAACATAACACAACGAGGGTTAAATTTATTTTACTAGTATCACTTGATGCGCTAGACATCTTGGCAAGCTAACTGAGTTCCACAAAACAGAAACATAACACTGACAAGTAAAATTTAATTCACTCCTCATCAGACCACTTGACGTGCTTGCCATCATTACAGGTACTCCACATCCGATGAACTGCTTTGTCCCAGATGGCATCTAACTTGGCTTTCCTATCTTCAGCGTCCTGCAGAACAATTAGCGGTGTATCACAGGCCTGATTGTTGCTGCTAGAAGATGCCGCCTCTCTGTTTGACACATCAGCTACAGACTCTCTGTCAGCTGCTTCTTCAGCTGCAAGCTCTCTTTCAGCTGCTTCTGCAGCCTCTCTGTCAGCTGCTTCAGATGCAGCCAATTTCTTTGCATATTCAACTTCAAACTCAGCTATTCGGCATTTTCTACAAAGGGCTCCCCTAAGCTCGTCTTCCCTCTTGCAAATAGGGCAAAACACGAGGTAACGTTGAAAAAATGGATCTTCTTGTACAGCTGGTAGGTCATGTAAGCATCTATGGCTGTATACTTCATGTTTATATTAGACAGCGGCCACTCTTTCCAGAAATCGTGCCTATCCGTAGAAAAATCTTCCTTCATTGTGACGTACGACTCATCGGGGATTCTAGTTGCGAGTGATGCCATTCCATCCTTCTTCCTGCCCCCTAAGATCTTGACAAGATGCTAAATATCGATCTAGTTGTGCGCAGGAATTATAATTTCCTCTTGATACAATTTTGAAAAATCAGTTGTTGTGTCGACAGTGCAGAAAACAATTCCCTTTTTTTCAAGGAACTGGCGCAGCGCCGGACATTTCCTGTCAGTCCTGAAAGTATGTAGTTTGTCATCACCAAAATTTGTAACTACAAATATTTTGTCAATGCAAGATCATCATCTCAATATAATTTTGAAAAGTTTAGTAAACGCAAGATCAAGACTCTCAACATTGTATTGTCATAATTTATTCGGTTTTGCTATTTCTCAGTCGACTGAACGAGTTGCACATTTCTTTTAACTATGGTTACACTTTTCTTAGGTGATTGAGACTAAAGAAAATCTCAGTCGATTGAGACATAGGCAAACCCTAATTTATTTGGTCCTAAATAAAATCCAGTAGTTGCAAGATGAGCAAGTGGATAAAGAACAAGAGGAGAAAACCCTAAAAGCGGTTAGCTATAGAGAGCATATCTACAAACCGGGAGAGGTGGTAGATTTTGGGAGACGGAGCTCCTCTGCGCGGCTAGCGGCGTCGATGGCGGTGTAGATGGTCCATCCAGGGACGGACCAGAACATCTCCCGCCCTTCTTGGTTGCAGCGATCCAGGTGCACCAGGCGCCCGTCCACGATACGGTTGCCAAGCTTGGCCTTCCGCTCCTTCTTGAACAGCCGGGGCCGGCTGCTGCAGCGTGGGCAACGCCCTCATGCACGCGGGCAGCTGGCGGCGACGCTCCACGATGGCGCACTCCATCTCGTATCCGTAGGGGTTGAGGAGCGGAGCCACCGGCATACCCGCCTTGCTGATGCGAAATCCGGCGTGCACGGTCGCGCGGGGCGGTGTGAGGATGCCGTAGTACGCAAACAGCACCGCCTCGTAGTGGTTGAGCGTGGGCACCTCCATGGCGGCGCGGTGGAGATTGGACAGGGAGGGGAGGCGAGACGATGGCATGGTGGAGAGGCGATGGCTAAAGGGGTAGGGTGGAGATGGACTGCAGAGAGGCCGAGGCGATGGCGAAAGTGAGCGCTGTGGCCTCATATTTATAGAGTGCGTAGACCTTCCATGGCGGCAAGGAGAAGACGGGAAGAAGATAGTAGATGACAGGAAGAAGAAGAGTGGTTTCTGCGAGGCAGGGGAACGGTGGAACAGTCAATGCGCTTTTATGATAGGGGTTAATGATTGGGACGGAAGTCCAAGGAGAGACGCGTGGCGGTGGCCATTCCAGCTTCTGAGTAAACAAAAAATAATTATAACGCCGATACATGGGCCCTGTTTTGTCACGTCAATATACTAGGTAGGGGGTGTTATCCTATCCACTGTGTCAACGCTGCAAGCCTACGTGACAGCCACCCCGCTAAGCGACGGGAACGACATAACGGCAAGAACTGACAAGGGGGGGCAACTTGACGCCCGTTAGCCTGATTTTTTATATTGAAACATAAAGTTGAATTCGTGCCGAAAAAGACCCTCTGAGTATTTGGCACACCAACTGTAGTCATCCCAGCTGATTTCAAGAAACTTGGGTACCGCGTTGCCTGTACACCCCATCTTTCGGGCCGCAAAGTGATAATCTCCTCTAGGTGACCATATGATCCTTTCAATAAGGAATGAACCTTGTCACCCTTAGAGCACCTACGACCGAAACTACTCGGGAGGGTCGGGACACGAGAAGGAGAAGACACCAGATTAGTGTCCTCTTTATTTCAGAGATAGTAGACGCGAAATTACAACCGGGCAAGGTAAATCAGTGCGCATATCCTAAAACCTCACATGTTGTATACTTGCTACAACCTACGCAGGTCCAACCTACTCGCTCGGGCAAGCAGCTGGGTTGGGGATCTCCGCAGAGTTAGAGCCCCTCCTCATGAAAGTAGTAAACATGGTGTTGGCAGCTGCTGAATACTTTGACGGATAGCGTCTCTGCTCCTTCTAACGTGACAACAAGGATGTCCTCCCGCTGAAGGGAGTGGGTCTCGGAGAAGCGGGTCCACCCCCTCCTGAGACACGTGCTCATGCCCTCTTCAGAGAAGACGCGAGCCCATCAGATGGTGTTGTAGCAACCGACAGGCTATAGCATCAGCCTGCGGCAGCGACGGCGGCTGCCGAAGGACCAAGCGAAGACGTAGGGAAGACGCATCATTCCCCCACTCTCCCGGTGCACCCTCACATAGAACTCAAAGCTGGACAAATCTGGCCATGGGTCCTAAGGAGCTACCACTGCAGGGGAACGGTACATCTCCAAGCAGTGATCCCTTTCTGACCTCACCACCCTCGCCCTCGATCCGCCTCACCGCCGCCCAATGGGATCCAACCCTTCGGTGCCGATAGAAGCAGACTCCCCGACGCCAACACATAATCTGCAAGGTGGACGGTGGACATACTTCCGTGAAGAGTAAGGAACACGGAGGGAGAGAAGATAAGTGCTGGGTGCAGCCTCCTCCCTCGAGGCCGTTTAAATAGGCTGGAGGGAGGAAGCCACCATGCGCAGTACCAAAGACTAAAGCTACTACAAAGACAGCCCCTTGGATTCCCAAGGCTGCAGAGCCAATGCGTCAAGATCTTCGTCAGAATCTGTAGGCTGAATCCCGAAAAACTCCATTGGCGGCCCCTTGGTCCGGTGCCTTGGGTGGGTAGGGTACCGCCCTGGGTCGCCAAAAACACGAAGTAGCACCTCACCCGGGGGCTACTATCAGATCCGTGATCTTTACGTGTTACAGAACCGCGGGCTCCAAGCCAGGTTCCCTGCGGACTGCCAAGCCAGGAGGCCTAGGGACCTCTCCCCAGATAAGACCCACGGATTAGCTGCCCGGGTCAAAAGGTCTGCCGAACTCAAAGATGGACAGCTAGCCTGCAATGTCTAACCCTATACAGACTGCGCAGTGATAACACTATGTACTGAACCAGCGGTATAACCAAGACCACACTTCATCCACTAGCAGCGCCCATGCGATGCATGGCCACTCGAGGACTCCGCAAGGATGCCCTCCCGGGCCCAGTGGCACTCCCTCCAACAACCCCGGGAGGGAAAAGCCGCCCGGAGACAAGAATCAAGCTGACAACACCAGACCAGCGTCGGTCTGCCATACGAATAAGCAACACACGACACTGAGGCGGAACAGCTAAGCCATGTTGTGAGTCACGACTGCCACTTGGCTAAGCCCTCGATGCCGCATGTGATCTGATGACCCACAAGTATAGGGGGTGTATCGCAGTATTTTCGAGGGAAGTGAAACCCAATTTATTGATTCGACACAAGGGGAGCCAAAGAATATTTATAAGCCTTAACAACTGAGTTGTCAATTTAGCTGCACCTGGAAATAATCTTGCTCATGGCAGTTTATCAGTAGCAACAGTTTTGTAGTAGGAATAGCAAAGTAGCAGCAGTAGTAAAGTAAAGACAGTAGTAACAATAGCAGTAACAATAGGATTCGAGTGCGGTAGGCATAGGGATGGATGGACAGGCATTGTATGGACAAGACAATTCACATAGCAATCAAAACATAGGGCAATTGCAGATAAATAAGATAAAGCATCCAAGTACTAGATAATCCTAGGCATGTGTTCCATATATAGTCATACGTGCTCGCAATGAGAACTTGCACAATATGTTTTGTCCTGCCAGCCCGGTTGTAGCGGGGCCTCAAGGGAACTACTGGCAATTAAGGTGCTCCTTTTAATAGAGCACCGGAGCAAAGCATTAACACTCCATGAACACATGTGATCCTCACATCAAAGCCATTCCCTCCGGTTATCCCGATTTCTATCACTTCGGGGCCATCGGTTCCGGACAACAACCTGTGTATACAACTTGCAGATAAGACCACAAACAATACTATCATAATGAATCAATAACATGTTCAGATCTGAAATCATGGCACTCGGGCCCTAGTGACAAGCATTAAGCATAACAAGTCGCAACAAAGTCATAAAGCACTAATAAAAGATACTAGGCACCATGCACTAACAATCTGATGCCATTACATGAACGATCTCATCCAATCCCTACCATCCCCATAGCCTACAGCGGGGGATTACTCACTCATAGATGGGGGAAACATGGATAGTCGATGGAGAAGCGATGGTGATGATGATGGCGATGATCTCCTCCAATTCCTCGTCCCAGCAGGGTGCCAGAACGGAGTTTCTGGTGCTGTTTCGTGGAATCTGGTGGTGGCGGCAGAGCGAAACTCCTTCTGGAAAAACATCGAACCCCCCCGAGTTTTTAGGTCAGAAGGCATCTTATAGGAGAAGAGGGAGACCGAGGGGGTGCTTAGGCCGGCCAAACCATGCCCTGGTGCGGCCTGGGGGTACCCGCGCCTAGGTGGTGTGGCCAGTCCCTGGCCCTCCTCCGTCTCGTATTCTGGCTCCATGAGTCTTCCGGTAAAATAGGAACTTTGGCTTTTGTCCTGTCCAATTCCAAGAATATTCATTTTCTGACTTTCCTGGAACCAAAAACAACAGAAAACAGGCAGCTGGCACTGTGGCTCTTGTTAATAGGTTAGTCCAAGAAATCATATGAAAAGTACTCCAAAGTGTGGACAAAACATAAGAAAGTAGATAAAACCAAGCATGGAACATCAAAAATTATAGATACATTTGCAATGTATCAACATCCCCAAGCTTAACTCCTGCTCGTCCTCGAGTAGGTAAGTGATAAAAAGAAAGAATAATTTTTGAGGTGACATGCACCATCATAAACTTGATCAAAGTATTTGTAAAACATTCAAAGCTGGGATCATAATACTTCAATCATAACATGAAAGACAAAGTTCTAGCAATAAGACATAGCAACTATGTTGCAACATGAAAAGGCACAAACAAAAGATTCATGAATAACAATGCTTTACATGACGTTTGTTTGTTCCACATAAAGAAAACATAGCATAGTGGCATTCAGCTTGTCCCTCATAGAGTAGAAAACATAAATGCATAGGACACCTTCGAAGTTTACAAGAGTGACTAGATACAAATAGTTTAAAACAAGCAATATCAAGGTATGCATCAATCAACAAGTCTTGGGACAATGCACATAGAACTAAGAATGGCAATTAGCTCTCAAGAAAGTGCTCATAGAATGTGTGGAGACTCAACAAAGAAATGAACAGGTTTTGAAAAGTTTGAAAGGCTTCCAAATGCTGAAATATGATACTCATTAGCTTTGATCTCTCATTGCCCCTATCATAAACATCTTTAAATGGTTAAGGTTAAAGTGACACAACTAAGAGGATATGCTTGACAAGTTATAAATCAAAGTCTCATGCCCCTTACTTACGAAGACCGATCCTCATGCTACTCAACTTCAGTCATGAGTAAGCTCTTGTTATTGTAAGTATATACGTATCATAGAGAACCGCCATCGGGGTACCCCTTGCACAAGACACAGGAGCTATCCATAATCAAAATGACAAGGCAAGCATACAATGAGCATCTCAACGATCTTTTTATTTACTATGTGCTTAGATTTTTATTGAGGATGCTTCATAGAATGCTCATTATGGTTATGCTGCAATTTTCCACCATGATTAGGCATGGCTTAGGCTAGCGGCCCAAGCGTTTCTCTAACATACATACAAACTCCATGATCTTACAAGTTCCACTTTTATTTCACACCGACGGGATCCATAAGCAAAAGAACATGATATCAACGAGGTACTAAGTACCAATGCAATGTTGAAAGCGTTCCCCATGATACATGGTTCTGCTAACTTCAACTTATAAAGCGCAAGCATATACGCAACAAAGAAGGACGCAATGGTTCAGGTTTACTAAATGCAAGAAAATAAAGTGTGCCATCAAGTTCGTGAGAGCTTTACTAACTATCTCATAACAAGCAAACATTTTATTCGGAAGAAAACAAGACATACTTAATATGCACGGAATAGCAAATGATGCTAATAGGTAGGTATGGTGGACACTGTTGGCAATATTGGTTTTGGGGATTTGGATGCACGAGTAAAGGTTATACTCAGCACAAGTGAAGGCTAGCAATAGAAAGGGAGCGACAAACGAGAGAGCAATAATGGCCATAATCATGCAGAGCGACAAAACATCATTGATCAAAGCATAAAGTGATACTACAAGTTGAAACCTAAAGGATCATAAAGGCTTATGGTTACTTGGGATAGTCATAACATGGTGTGAGCATGTGCCAAGTCAACCCAAATAAAGCATCAAAGGAGAATACCACAATATTATGCTTTAATATGCTAAAACAACGCATGATTCTTCCAAGACACATTAAGCAATCTCAATTGTTTATAACAAGTCATGTTACAGCAAAGAATACTAAGCATAAAGCCAAAACAATATCAAGCATGGTATGACAAAGCATAGGCCACAGTCAAAAACAAGCTCTCTTTACCACTTAAGCATGAGCTTTCCTACTCTTTTCCAAACCAAACCAAACTATTTTAACACCAATGTATGAAAGAGGGGGTCCAACCAATTTATTCAGAAAACTAAGCTAACAAAAAAAAACCGAAAAATAAGACGCTCCAAGAACAACGCAACTGTGCATGAAACAATAAAAATGAAGTGTTTGGAAGAAACCTGGGATTTTTATTGATGAAGAAGGGGATGCCTTGGGCATCCCCAAGCTTTGACACTTTTACTTCTTGGATATTTCTTGGGGTGACACGCGTGGCATCCCCAAGCTTGAGCTTTAGTCCATCCTTCATCTCATTACTCATTTCTTCCATACACCTGAAAATTTTCCTCCATACAAAACTTCACATAATCTTTATTAGCAATATTAGTGCACTCAACATAAATTAGTCTTAAGTTTCACTAACACCAAATAAACTTCCATTAAAACACTAGCTACTGTATCACTTCCCTCAAAAAGCTCAATTCCCCAAAAGAACTCAAAAAGGAACCAACAAGAAGGAAATGCAGAAAATGGCAGAAATCTGTCAAAACAGACGAGCAGGTAAAGACAATTTTTTTCGAAGACCTTATGTTGCTCAAATCAAAAAGTGTTGAACTAACGAAAGTTAGATAACAACCTGGGGCAGAAGCACAAAAATTCATGCCTCAAAATGACGTACGGAGATTTTACACGAATTTTTATGGTGAAGCACATAAATCTGTTTCGGGACAACAACTTTCCCAATCATTACATCTCTCTCATTAGAGGTTACTCTTGGCACAAAAAGCAAATAAAAAGGATAAAGAGCAGTTATTACTGAAGTAATAACTTCCAAGACTCATCTAAAACTTTTGGTTTATCTCCCAATAAGTACTTTTCTTTAACGCCTTTAAGTTAGGCATAAGGAAAAACTAAAATGGATAGAATAGAAGTAAGCGGAGATAATCATGGTGAAAACATTGTTTTGTTCAATGAAATACTTTTGTTAACAAGGTTGATCAGGTCTTGTTACTAAAACAATTTCATATGAGATAAAACTTTGTATTCCACTAATGATTATGTTACCTCAACCTTGATAGCAATGGTCCCAATCATAATAGTTTCAAATTTTTCTTGGTATGGGACAATATATTTCTCCAACTTGAATGCCCTCAACATGTTCAATTGAATTCAAACCATAAGTCCTTTCAATCTTCTTGGGGAAATAGACAGTATGTTCCTTGTCATTCACATTGAAAGTCACCTTCCCTTGATTACAATTAATAACAGCTCCTGTAGTATTTAAGAAAAGGTCTCCCAAGAATAATAGACATATTATCATCTTCAGGCATAATATTTTGAGAGGATGCTCACATAAGAAATATGGATTGAAGTAAAAGAGAGCATCAAGAAGCAAATTCAAAACACATTTAAGTCTAACCCACTTCCTATGCATAGGAATCGTGTAAGCAAATAAATTCGCAAAGAACAAAGTGACAGGCATAGGAAGATAAAACAAGAGTAACTTCAAAACTTTCAGCACATAGACAGGTGTTTCAATACCATGAAAACTTCTACAACCATATTTTCCTCTCTCATAATAATTTTCAGTACCCTCATGAATAAACTCAACAATATAACTATCACATAAAGCATGCTTTTCATGATCTACAAGCACTAGAGCTTTATTATAAACATTTTCAAAAGAATCCTCAGGAACATAACATTCATCCTCCTTTAGTAAGCATGGAGGACAATCAAATAATGTAAGGGATAAAGAGTTACTCACATTATAAGGTAGACATGGGTAGCTAATCCATTCTTCCTCCTTTTGTTCATCACTCTCCTCCTCTTTTTCATCTAATGAGATTTCAGGTTCATCAATTTCTTCTTCCATAGGATCCTGCAAGGCATTAGTCTCTTCCATTTGTGGAAAGCATCTATTAATATATTCAAGAATATAGCCATTTTCATCCTTGTAATTATCAAAGCAAAATTTAAGTATACCATAAACCTCATATTTGTAAGGTGAATCATCAATATTTTTAAGCAAACTAGCAAGTTCAAAAGCACCCTTCCAAGCAATAAATTCTTCAATTTGTTCTGCATCATAAAAGTCATAAATTCCTTTAGCATAAGAAGATATGGTAACATTATCATTATACTCACATTGAAAAGGGAGGTGTTTATACCTCTTTCTGCAACAAGATTTATCACAGCAACAAGTAACATTATAAGTAGAGCACACGTTTCTAGCAATGGTATACAATTTATCAATTTGTTCCCATAAGTGTTTCCCTTTTTGTGACAAGCGGTGTTCCTTATAATAATATTTTTGATCTTTCGTGAACCCACCTTGCCAATAAGATTTAGTTTCAAAGAAACCAACCATTAACAACAAGCATGATAAAGCAAGACAATAACAGACCAACGAAAATAACAACTAGAGTAGGAACTACCCTCTTTTTTGTATTTTTGATAAAGAAACAAGCAAACAAGGCGGATATAAACTTAGCTTGAACAATAGTGATTCCAAGTGGACTTGATAAATAAAGCTATGCTCCCCGGCAACGGCGCCAGAAAATAGTCTTAATGACCCACAAGTATAGGGGGTGTATAGCAGTATTTTCGAGGGAAGTGAAACCCAATTTATTGATTCGACACAAGGGGAGCCAAAGAATATTTATAAGCCTTAACAACTGAGTTGTCAATTCAGCTGCACCTGGAAACAATCTTGCTCACGGCAGTTTATCAGTAGCAACAATTTTGTAGTAGGAATAGCAAAGTAGTAGTAGTAGTAAAGAAAAGAGAGTAGTAACAATAGCAGTAATAATAGGATTCGAGTGCGGTAGGCATAGGGATGGATGGACGGGCGTTGCATGGACAAGGCAATTCACAGAGCAATCAGAACATAGGGCAATTGCAGATAAATAAGATAAAGCATCCAAGTACTAGATAATCCTAGGCATGTGTTCCATATATAGTCATACGTGCTCGCAATGAGAACTTGCACAATATGTTTTGTCCTGCCAGCCCGGTTGTAGCGGGGCCTCAAGGGAACTACTGGCAATTAAGGTGCTCCTTTTAATAGAGCACCGGAGCAAAGCATTAACACTCCATGAACACATGTGATCCTCACACCAAAGCCATTCCCTCCGGTTATCCCGATTTCTGTCACTTCGGGGCCATCGGTTCCGGACAACAACGTGTGTATACAACTTGCAGATAAGACCATAAACAATACTATCATAATGAATCAATAACATGTTCAGATCTGAAATCATGGCACTCGGGCCCTAGTGACAAGCATTAAGCATAACAAGTCGCAACAAAGTCATAAAGCACTAATAAAATATGCTAGGCACCATGCCCTAACAAGCTGATGCCATTACATGAACGATCTCATCCAATCCCTACCATCCCCATAGCCTACAGCGGGGGATCTTATAGGCGAAGAGGGAGACCGAGGGGGTGCCTGGGACGGCCAGACCATGCCCTGGCGCAGCCTGGGGTACCCGCGCCTGGGAGGGTGGCCAGGCCCTGGCCCTCCTCCGTCTCGTATTCTGGCTCCGTGAGTCTTCCGGTAAAATAGGAACTTTGGCTTTTGTGCCGTCCAATTCCGAGAATATTCATTTTCTGAATTTCCTAGAACCAAAAACAGCAGAAAACAGGCAGTTGGCACTATGGCTCTTGTTAATAGGTTAGTCCAAGAAATCATATAAAAAGTACTCCAAAGTGTGGACAAAACATAAGAAAGTAGATAAAACCAAACATGGAACATCAAAAATTATAGATACATTTCCAATGTATCATGATCCGACCCCTGTGGTGTCCCCTTACCCATATAAAAGGAGGCCCATGTTGAACCTAGAGAGGAGGGAACAGGTGTAAATTGTGAGAAACAAATAGTAGATAACTGCAGGACGTAGTGATCCGTCTACATCAGATGTGAACCTGGATAAAAACATCGCGTCTCTCTCTAAGGCATTGTTCGTCTAGTTCATCGATCGCGCTTGCTAGACACCGTGCCCCTGGCCAAACAATAAGGGGGAGCACACCCCCGGTGTCGAAAATCAAGACATGCCACTCCCCCTCACTGGCTCCTAGGGCCGCACCCCATGTGATAGGTCATTGCCAACTCTGTTCTTCCTGCTCCCATCGTCGCCCGTGATAACATCCACCGAACAAGATGAGGATGTCTTCCATGCCCGACTAAAAGGTAGTCCCAAATATGCTGCAAATTAATTTTCCTGTAAATATTTAATTAATACACTTGTAGGGTTAAAGGGTTGTCTTCTAAACTTTTAAAATAGGGAACTCTCTTTCTACCCCACTTTTTTGAAAGGCGGCACAAAAATTGTGAAGAAAACTGGGAGGGGTTGGGGTGGGGGAGGGGAGTACACCTGCAAGATATAATTTGGTTAGGCTATACCTAATGAAGTGATAGAATTTTTTTATTATTCTCTTGTTATACATTTTGGGTTCGATTGGATTTTCTGCAAGTAATACCCTACCTAAGTATAATCTTGTAGAATTACATAACCATTGTATGCATCTTGGTGTCTTCATGGTATTGTCTAAGTGTGTGTATTACTTGGTATGTTTGGAGGTTGCACATGGACGCAGATCCATGGGTGGATGAGCCCACTCTCAGATTTTCCAACAACCTATACAACATATAGTAAAAAAATAGAAATCTAAAAATCAGCTTGGCCCAAAAAATTATGTTGTAACCGGATGATGCTTAGCTATTACTTGATAATTTCCTCTACGCTGCTGCAGAAATTCATACCTATTTACATTAGTAATACTTGTGTTGCATGGAAGTAGTATTTGGACTACTAATAGGGTAGCAGCAAGATAAAATGTAAATATATTTTATCTTTTCCTGATCAACAAGAATCCCTTGGAGAAAATGCACATTACTGATGGAATGTATCACCTGAAAAATTACCTTTACATTTCTAATTCCAGTTAGAATACCAATACTTGCAGAAAACCAAATAGGCAACAATATAACATAATCATCGTCATACCTTGAGCAATCTAGCAATAGACAGAAAGGAGCGTGATAACTCCTTGAAATAGGTTTTCGCTCCTCTATATTAATATAGCAAGCACACGATACAACTTGCAACCAAAGCTACGGCAAACAACACGGTCAAATCCAAAAAGAACAAGAAGAATGAAGAGAAAACAAAGCCGACAATGGTGGTTTAACGAAAATGGAGATAACTCGTAACCGTTGCATCCTCCAGATAAGTACCATCACACGACTAGCACTCCGAAGCACCACATACCAAGCAACACCTCCAATAAGGAAAGCGACGACGATGCTGCCGCCCGGACAGTCCTAGGGTTTCCCCTGGTACACTCCAGGTGGTGGAGAAGAGGTATGCCCGACACCCTTCAGAAAGGACGGTGACACCCGCAGGCATCTCCACGTCGGTGTCTAGACTATAAGGATTTCTCCCGACCCCTCAAATAAACCATAGTCTCGGACGTTTCTCATTGCTCCACCAAGCGTGCGGCCCACCAGCGCATGCCACCATGGCCTTGTAGTCGCCACCGCCGTCTCACTATCACTACTAGTAAAAGGGTTATAGGTAGATAGCACACCCGTGACGCACCGAGGAGTGGGTGCCTCGTGGGTAAATAGTCGTCGCGCATAAGTATCAGGTGCCCCACGGGTAGATCACTTACCCGTGGCGCATCCCCTAAGTGGTGTGCCGCAGGTATGCAAGAGCCATGCTACTAGGGGACACACCCATTACCCGTGAGGCACCACATAGTGGTGCGCCACTGGTAGGAAACCTCCATCCCACCCCTCTGGTGGATCGCTTTTTTAGTCTTGCAAAAAATAAATAAAAATGTTAAACACTTCAAAAAATTAAAATCATTGCAGATATAGTTAGGTTATGTGACCTAGTTTGTAGGAAAATTAATAAATATGAATTTCGACTTTTTTTGAAAAAACATTTATGGGGTGGTAAAACATTTATAACTTTTGCATACGATGTCGGAAAAAAATTCAGTATATCGAAACAACGAGAATGAAACTTCTAGATCATTTGGCGACTTTTTAGAATCTTAAAATTCGAAAAGGAAAAAAGTATGGACAAAATAAGATTTTTTTCCTGCAAAAAATATTAGATCACTTACCTGTGGTGCACCCCATAGTGGTGGGATTCAAATTCGAATCCCCATATGGCCACCTACCCCCTTCTCCTACTCTTCTTCTCTACCTTCCCCTCCCATTCTCCTCCTCCTTCTCCTCTCTCTCTTTCTCTTCCTCCTTCTCTCCGCCTCCTCTCTTTCTCCTCCTCCTTATCCTCCCCTCCTCTCTTTCTTATCCTCCTCCTCCTCTCCTCCTTCTCTCCTCCTCCCCTTCTCCTTCACCTTCCCTTCTCCGACTACATTGCCCTGCTCCGACCGCACCTCCTCTAGCCACACCTCCTCCGGTCGCACCCTTCTCCGGCTGCCATGGGAGCGACCTCCTACCGCCTCGGACCGCCACCTCCCGCCCGCACCCGCTCGATGCCGACGAGGACTGGTGTGGACCCGGCCTCCCACACCTTCCTGTGGTAGGTTGTGCTCACGGCCATGGCCATGGCCACGACGCTCAAGCTCCAGTGAGGAGAGGCGACCGCAGCGAGCTGGGACTCGATTGATTTTTCTTTTCAAATCTAGGGTTTTTTTGTAAAAGAAACATTTTTCAAAAAAATTACCCGTGGCTCACCTAAATCCCCTACCCGTGGCGCACTAAGGTGGTGCGCCACGGCAAAATTTTCTACCCGTGGCGCACCACCTGGTGGGCCACAACAAAAAGTTACCTATGGCGTGATTTTAGTGGCGCACGGGTGGTGCGCCATGGGTAACAAAAAATGGTGCGCCACAGGTAAGATTTTTCCTAATAGTGTGACGCACGGAACGAGGCCGGTAGGACGAAAAAGAGGAAACTTCGGCGAGGGTTGGCGGCACATCAGCATACGGGAGGGAACTACCTCCACCACCCGAAGGCGGTATCCGGCCGGATGCAATCGTAGGGGAAAACCAGGTCCCCCTAGCTCGGCTGAGCCCAAATGAGACCATGAAGGCCTACTGACACATTGCAGCAAGGGTGTTGTTGTCCACGCCAACCCCAACACTAGTCCCTACTTATCCGTCCACTAGGGTATCTGCCGCCACCGTCGATCCCTGCTGCCAAGCAGCAGCACCATCACCATGGTGCTCAGCCGGGACTATCGGACCACCGTCGGTCCGAGGATCACCATCAGGGACCGTAAGGGCGAGGAGGGACGATCATGGACAACACGGTGCCTCCATTCCCCTCCCCCTAGGTCACCCCAAGATGGTTCGTTGGGTAACCACCAGATCTAGGCTCGGCCGGCCCATATCCAATGTCTCGACCACGTCGCAGCAAGGAGGGGTGGTTGCTACCCATCGCTCCTCCAGTGACTGAGGGTCTCGGTCTGTGCCCGCACAGCCCAGATCTTATCCTACATATCCTAGATTGGACCCTGCAAGCGCCTGTCACCAAGAGCACCTAGAGACCCGCCCGCTACCCTATATGTTGGCCTGCCCGCCACCATGCTACCCTCGGAGACACCGGGCCCGTTGTTTCATTGTCCCGCTGCACTCCTATCTAGGTGCGCCTCCATCATCAGGAATGCCCCAAACATCCACCTCCACCGCTTGGGAAGAAAGGGCCCACCGTCACCGGCACCGCACAGGATTTTCCTGGTGGCGCACGCCGATGGTGGTGGGGAGGAGGTGAGAGGGAGGGCTAGAAGTAGGCAGCACAGATGGACTCACCCCATCACCTGTGGGGGCGATCGAGACGAGCGAGCGAGTAGGAGATGTGATAACTTATGCTATATAATTACAACGTTAACATTGGGACTTTCCCTCCCTCCTGGGTTGCATGCGTGGGAGACTTCGGGGGGCAACCCCTAGCAACCCAATCACCGTCCCCCACAGAGCCCCGCCTGGCCACCACTGCCGCAGCGCAGCAGTGGTGGTGGCCCTCGGTCATCAAAGGCAGCAGGAAGAAGAGCGTGTGCCCTGACGGGCTAATTCTGCACGAAGGAGGACATCACTGGGATTGCGCATGGCGGTGGAGAGTGTGGCGGTGCACGCAGCTGGAGGAGGGGAGTGGCGGAGCAGCTTGGAGCGAGATGAGGAACCATGGAGGTGGTGTCGCGAGGTCCTGGAGACATCAGCATTACAGCATCACACGCGGACCTTGCGGCATGCCATATAGGAGGCTTGGTGGAGCTGTAGCAGGGCTTCTGCGCTGGCTCCTTGAGGCGATGGTCAGCTGTCGAGGCGGCGGCTTGCTGAAGAGGAGATGGGAAGGTGGCCTAGTTCATGGTGCCCTGACCCATATATGGGCCCATCGAGGCCCGATCTGGGCTGAGGGCTACATCATTGCTTTGCTGTTTGATGGGATAATAGCGGCGGCACGACTCTTTGAGGAGGCTAGAGGTGGAAGAAGGGAGGGGCTGCAAGGAGAAGGTCAGAGCTCGGCCGTTTGGGTCACGGAGGAACCATGACATTTCAGACACAACGATAAGGTGTTCCGGTGGCGGCGGTGTGAGGAACATGGACATTTTCCCATTCTATTGTGCCACGGGGGAGGTGTGTGTGGAGACACATATGAAAGTCTTTCCCGTCTCCGGTCGGCGCTAGTGATGACGGCACATGCGGGTGTCGTTCCCCTCATTGGAGGCATCGTCGAAGTGTGGCGGCAACTCACTCGTTCTCATTTCAGTTTGGTGGATGTCTCCGGGTGAAATTTTAGATCATGTCGAATCAGCATGATGGCAGCGCCCTCGACGTCACACCTCTGTTGGGAGCTTCGTGTTTGGAGACACGGTTTGATGGTCCTATGTTGTGCTCCTCTAGTGTTCACCGCTGTCCAAGGTCGAGCTTCGAGGGCGCTATGCATGCCATGGTTGGCGAGTCTAAAATGGTAAGATAGTTAACCTAGAGGGGTCAATTGGTTTCTACAAATTTTGTAGAATACCCTACCTAAGTATAATCTTGTAGAATATACATAACCATTGTATGCATCTTGGTATCTTCATGGTATTGGCTAAGTGTGTGTATTACATGGTATGTTTGGAGGTTGCACATGGACGCAGATCTAGGGGTGGATGAGCCCACTCTCAAATTTCCCAACAACCAACACATAGTAAAAAAATAGAAATCTAAAATTCAGCTTGGCCCAAAAAATATATGAAAAGTTTGTTATTGCTTCCATGGCCCAAAATCTTTGATCTTCCATCACATACAACCTTAACATCTTAATCACCATTTCTAGAACAAATGTAATGCTTAAACAAAACTGACCCTATAAAAACTCAATGTACCAAGCATTATAAACAAACTTGGATGTTTGTTTTTTACTTGGGGTCATCACATGATTCACTAGATTACAATTGAGAAGAATAGCAAATGCAATTCATCTTCATCATCGTGTACTTCTTTCGGTCGTACAATATAGAGGTTCCAAGACAAAATTTCATGTTCAAATTGGTGAATTCTTGGTTTGTACGAAATGAATAGTTTGATGTCACATCTAGTTTACTGAACTCGAACATTTCAACCAACCATGGTCAACCCCACCCCGTGGTTTCACGTGTTTTCTACCAACCACGGGCCTTATCACACATACGACGCAATCTCGGGTCCAACAGCCCATAGCGGCATGGAGTGATTTAGGGTTTTCTCGACCACATAACGATAATAAATCCTTCATATTATAAAACGACCCTTTGTCCACCCCGTCCCTCGCCGCAAACCTCCCATTCTCTCCAATCAACATCCGCCTTGTCCCAAACCACAACAACCCCTCCACTTCTGTTGAGATTGTAGTTAAGAGCAATATTCTAGACGAGCAATTTCTTCATCTAAAAAGTGGCAAGATCCCCTAGTTTTATCATGCCTATGTTTCGGCGCTCCAATTGTCACCGTGGCGACGAGCATAAAGTGAACAAACCCATGCTTGATTATCTCGGCGACCAAATCGACGAGTTCAAGGTGAGCAAGCATGACTTAGATCAATTTGTCTATAACCAGATCTTTGAGTACGAGGTGGATAAGAACATGTTAGATGAACCCATTGATGTCCATATCACGGAGTGAAAGCCAGATATCACCTCGAGTTGTTTGCGCAACGACGAATTTGGTAGGTTCCTTCTGCTCTTCTTGATCATCTCTTTCCTTTTTTAAGATCTCTGTTTTGCAAGTGCATTTACCTATTGTGGAGAACGTAAATATCTACCATGCTTGTGTTGAATAAGAAGAATAAAAAATGTTGTAATTTAGTTCTACCATCCTAGAAACTACATCATCCAATTTCAGTTATTTTCACCCATTGGCGTGTCTTTTTTATGCTTTTCATCAATAACATGGCCACAAAATATGCAAACGTCAATTTGAAATAATATTCTACGGTCCTTCACTAGCTAATTTATCATCTAGACCCTAAAACAACTCATGAATAATGTTGCCTCTATGCACTAAGGCCTTTTTGTTAGTTGATATGGGCCTAACCAAAATCGGATCACAAGAGGCCCATGAAACTATATAAATGACAACCTAAAAGTGGATCCCCGATTAATAGAAAATCCAAAGCTGGCATAAATTAAATGAGAATCCAAAGTTAGTACGCTAATAAATCTCAATCCAAATATTGCATCATTAAATTTGATCACAAAAAAGTTAGATAAAGATCACCACAATGCAGCACAATTACAACTCAGGAATATTTTAAAAACATTCCTAAAAATAAATACTTAAGAATCAACAATTAATACGCCCATGAAAAACACATGTGGATTGTTGCCCTGAAAGAACTTCACATTAGACCCCCTTAATTTTCTGATAATCACAAACTCGCATGTAATGGTGCAAAAAATAGTTGGAAGATGAAAGTGTGTAAACTCGTGAATCTTCTTATTTCTGGAGTCCTCTGTTGAAAATTCATTGCCCTATATAAGCCTAGGACTTCTCACGTTTTTTCAGTACTCCATTCCGCTACTGCTGTTCTTGTTTTTCTAGCTTTAGAATTTAGAGTCTTTGATCTTTGGACAAAGAAATTGGCAAAGAGGCGGCTGCATATTCTTGAGGATCCTATGAGGCTCTTTGCCGTGGTTTATCTTGGAGTTTTTTCGCCCCTGCTTTAGAGAGAAAATTATCACATTGAAATTTCCGTTTTATTTTCACTTTTCTGCGTAGTTTGTCCCAAAAAGAAGATAAAGAGTAGTTCGTTCATCACTTTGAGGGACTAAACTGTCTAGAGCAATACTCGGTCTCACCGAATTCACGCAAGAGAACTCGGAATTATAAGCTCGCAGGGTTCGTGTGTGGAGTCGTAGGCTGTTTGATTTTCCTATTTTCAGTGTTTGTTGGGAACCATGTCGGCGCCGAATGATCCTGGCATGAACATGAGCGCGCGGCAGCCTCAGACTCAGCGTCAGTCGTATGATCCCGGCATGCAGCCTCAGTCGCACATGGTAGCCAGCAACTTGGCTAACACCCACCACGACACCGCTTCCTACCAGCACGCACCCGCCACGAGCTCGCCCAAGCGGAAGCGCGGGCGCCCCCGCAAGCTCGACGTGAACACTGCTTGAGGGGCCCTAGATCATTTCCATCCCTAGATCATTTCCATCATTTCCATCCCTAGATCAGGAGGGATCTGAAGCTCTTCCCGGCTCCCTGCCAGAGAGGGGAATTCACCCTGGAGGCCTTCTTCATCACCATGCAAGCCTCCGGTGTGATGCGTGAGTAGTTCATCCTTGGACTACGGATCCATGTAGTAGCTAGATGGTTGGTTCTCCTCCTTTGTGTTTTCATGTTTAGATCTTGTGAGCTCCGTTCATGATCAAGATCATCTATTTGTAATTCTGCATGTTGTGTTTGCGGGGATCTGATGGATATTGAGATGCTATTTCAGATTGATTATTGATTCTATCATGTCTTTGTTATTTGTGATCTTGCATGCGTTCCATTGTTAGTAGCTATCTTGGCCAAGTAGATGCTAGCAACTCCAAGAGTTAATATTTATGCTCGATAGTGGGTTCATACCTCTGGTAATCTGGGAAGTGACAGAAATCTCTAAGGTACTAGATGTGTTGTTGCTACTAGGGAGAAAACAACAATCCTTTGTTCATAGAACAATCGTATTGTTTACTTTACACGCAGTTCGTAAAGCAATAATCTATTGCTTGCAACTTAATACTGGAGGGGGTTTGGATTATAACCTGAAGGTGGATTATTAGTCATAGATGCAGTTGGATGGCGGTCTATGTATAATGTTGTAATGCCCAATCTAATCTCAAAGGAGTCAAGATGATTAGTATATGCATGTATTGCTTTCTCGATGTTTGTCAATTGCCCCGCTGTAATTTGTTCACCCAGCATGTTATCTATCTTAAGTAGAGCCACCTCTAGTGAACTATGGATCCCGGTCCTTGTCTTTTACATACAATCTACAACCTTTTACTATTTTGTGTTTACTTGCTGCAAACTTTTACTTCTTTCCATTCGATACGTTTAATCCGTTGCTTTCCGCAATACACGGTGAGATTGACAACCTCATCGCAAGTTGGGGACAAAGTTCTGTGGTTGTGTTGTGCAAGTCTCCATGTTGCTACTAGCACCGGTAGTGCACCCTGCCAAAGCTCAGCTAGTAACACCTTTGGGGTGTTTCCTTGCTCCTACTGGTTCGATTAAACCTTGGTTTCATAACTGAGGAAAACTTGCGGCTATGCTCATCATACCTTCCTCTTGGGGTTCCCAACGAGCTCCACATCAACCATGCACCAGCACTTTTCTTTGCGTCGTGCATTGAGCCATCAAGCATTTTTCTGGTGGCGTTGCCGGGGAGTCAAGGACATCTTCACAAGGGGAGTCCCTCATAACCAATCTCTTTACTTTGTTATTTTTGTTTTGCTTAGTTTTCTTTTTGCTTTGTTTGCTTGATTTCTTTTCAAAAACACAAAAAAAATTAGTTCTACTAGTTTGCTTTCTTATTTGAAAACCCAAAAAAAATGACTACTCTTGAAAACACTAAGTTGTGTGACTTCACTAGCACCAACAACAATGATTTTATGAGCACACCTATTGCTCCACATGTTCCTGAACCTACTTTCTTTGAGATAAAACCTACTTTGCTCAATCTTGTTATGAGAGAACAATTTTCTGGTATTGGTAATGAAGATGCTGCTTCCCATCTAAATAACTTTGTTGAACTTTGTGAGATGCAAAAGCATAGGGATATAGATGGTGATATTATTAAACTGAAATAGTTTCCTTTCTCTTTGAGAGGAAAAGCTAAAGAATGGTCGAATTCCTTAACTAGGAATAGTATTGATTCTTGGGCTAAGTGCAAAGATGCTTTCATTGGAAAATACTATCCTCCTGCTAAGATTATATCTATGAGAAGTGAAATAATGAAGTTTAAACAACTTGATAATGAACATGTTGCTCAAGCTTGGGAAAGAATGAAATCTTTGGTTAAGAATTGTCCCACTCATGGACTGACTGCTTGGATGATCATCCAAACTTTTTATGCAGGATTGAACTATTCTTCAAGGAACCTATTGGATTCTTCTGCTGGAGGTACCCTTATGACCATCACTTTGGGTGCTGCAACAAAACTTCTGGACAATATGATGGTTAATTATTCTGAATGGCATACTGAGAGAGCTCCACAAGGTAGGAAGGTAAATTCTGTTGAGGAAACCTCCTCCTTGAGTGATAAGATTGATATTATTATGTCTATGCTTGTGAATGGGAAAGCCCATATTGATCGAAATAATGTTACTTTGGCTTCTTTGGTTGTTCAAGAAGAGCAAGTTGATGTGAACTTCATAAGAAATAACAATTTTGGCAACCATGCTTATGGTAATAATGCTTATAGGAACAATTTTGGTAACAACAATTATAAGACATATCCTCCCAACAATGGTAATGCTTATGGAAATTCTTACAACAATAATAAGAGTGCTCCCTCTGAACTTGAAGTTATGCTTAAAGAGTTTATTAGTAAGCAAACTGCTTTCAATAAAACTATTGAGGAAAAACTCCCTAATGCTGAAAGAAATATAGCATCTTTAGCTGAAGCTCAATCTTCTTTGAATAAAATGGCTGCTAAACCTGAAACTAATGATAATCCCTTTGCATCTACTAATGCTATACAAGTAAGAATTGATGAAAATGTTAAACTATTAGCTGAATTACACGCTAAGTGGGAAAGAGAAGATGAAATTGCTAGAAACATTAGTGTTTCTACTATCACCACCACTAGTGTTGAGGCTAGTAATAGTTCTACTACTTTAGATGATAAATTTGATTTTGATCTTGATGGTTGCAACATCTCTGAAGTTATTAAGTTCCTACAAAAGCTTGCTAAAAGTCCTAATGCTAGTGCTATGAACATGGCCTTTACAAAACACATTACTGATGCTCTCATAAAGATTAAAGAAGAAAAGATGAAACATAAAGCTTCTATTCCTATAAAACAAGAAGATGGCTAGGAACCCATCATTAATATGAAAGTGAATGACTTTGATTTCAAAGCTTTATGTGATCTTGATAGTAGTGTTTCTATTATGCGTAGAAGGATTTATGATATGCTTGATTTGCCTCCTCTTAAAGATTGTTACTTGAATGTCCCACTTGATGATAATGCTAAAAAGAAACACATGGGGAGTCTTAATGATGTTCTTATTATGGTTAACAATTCCTATGTCCCCGTTGATTTCTATGTTTTGGATGTTGAATGCAATGCTTCTTGTCCTATTACTTTGGGAAGACCTTTTCTTAGAACTGTTGGTACCATCATTGATATGAAAGAAGGCACCATTAAATATCAACTCCCACTCAAGAAAGGTATAGAACACTTCCCTAAAAAGAGAGAGAAGATTTCTTTTGCTTCTCCTATGAAAACAAAATTTGGTCTTAATGCTTCTTCATTTGAGAACACTTGATTCTTTCTTGCTTCTTATGCCTAACTTAAAGGCGTTAAAGAAAAGTACTTATTAGGAGATAACCAAAAAGTTTTAGATGAGTCTTGGAAGTTATTACTTCAGTAATAACCGCTCCTTATCCTTTTTATTTGCTTTTTGTGCCAAGAGTAACCTCTAATGAGAGAGAAGTAATGATTGGGAAAGTTGCTCCCCCGAAACAAATTTCTGTGATTCACCATAAACAATCGTGTAAAATCTCTGAACGTATTTTTGAGGCGTGAATTTTTCTGATTCTGCCCCAGGTTATTATCTAATTTTAGTTAGTTCAATACTTTTTGATTTGAGCAACAGAAGGTCTTCGAAAAAATTCGTCTTTACCTGCTGGTCTGTTTTGACAGATTTCTGCCATTTTCTGCATTTGCTTCTTGTTGGTTCCTTTTTGAGTTCTTTTGGGGAATTGAGATTTTTGAGGGAAGTACTACAGTAGCTAGTGTTCTAATGGAAGATTATTTGGTGTTAGAACTGAACCTTAAGACTTATTTATCTTGACTGCACTAATGTTGCTAATAAAGATTGTGTGAAGTTTTGTATGAAGGAAAAATTTCAGGTGTATGGAAGGAATGAGTAATGAGATGAAGGATGGACTAAAGCTCAAGTTTGGGGATGCCACGCGTGTCACCCCAAGAAATATCCAAGAAGTACAATCGTCAAAGCTTGGGGATGCCCAAGGCATCCCCTCTTCATCAATAAAAATCCTAGGTTTCTTCCAAACGCTTCATTTTTATTGTTTCATGCACAGTTGTGTTGTTCTTGGAGCATCTTCTTTTTCGTTTTCGTTTTGTTTTTTTGTTTGGTGACTTTGGATAGTCATAACATGGTGTGCGCCAAGTCAACCCAAATAAAGCATCAAAGGAGAATACCACTATACTCTGCTTTAATATGCTAAAACAACGCATGATTCATCCAAGGCACATTAAGAAATCTCAATTGTTTATAACAAGTAATGCTACAACAAAGAATACTAAGCATAAAGCTAAAACAATATCAAGCATGGCATGACAGAGCATAGGCCACAGTCAAAAACAAGCTCTTTTTACCACATAAGCATGAACTTTCCTACTCTTTTCCAAACCAAACCAAACTATTTGCAAACCAATGTATGAAAGAGGGGGTCCAGCCAATTTATTTAGAAAACTAAGCAAACCAAAGCGTTATGACTTGGCGCACACCATGTTATGACTATCCAAAGTCACCAAACAAAAAACAAAACGAAAACGAAAAAGAAGATGCTCCAAGAACAACACAACTGTGCATGAAACAATAAAAATGAAGCGTTTGGAAGAAACCTAGGATTTTTATTGATGAAGAGGGGATGGCTTGGGCATCCCCAAGCTTTGACGATTGTACTTCTTGGATATTTCTTGGGGTGACACGCGTGGCATCCCCAAACTTGAGCTTTAGTCCATCCTTCATCTCATTACTCATTCCTTCCATACACCTGAAATTTTTCCTTCATACAAAACTTCACACAATCTTTATTAGCAACATTAGTGCACTCAAGATAAATAAGTCTTAAGGTTCAGTTCTAACACCAAATAATCTTCCATTAGAACACTAGCTACTGTAGTACTTCCCTCAAAAATCTCAATTCCCCAAAAGAACTCAAAAAGGAACCAACAAGAAGCAAATGCAGAAAATGGCAGAAATCTGTCAAAACAGACCAGCAGGTAAAGACGAATTTTTTCGAAGACCTTCTGTTGCTCAAATCAAAAAGTGTTGAACTAACTAAAATTAGATAATAACCTGGGGCAGAATCAGAAAAATTCACGCCTCAAAAATACGTTCAGAGATTTTACACGATTGTTTATGGTGAATCACAGAAATTTGTTTCGGGGGAGCAACTTTCCCAATCATTACTTCTCTCTCATTAGAGGTTACTCTTGGCACAAAAAGCAAATAAAAAGGATAAGGAGCGGTTATTACTGAAGTAATAACTTCCAAGACTCATCTAAAACTTTTTGGTTATCTCCTAATAAGTACTTTTCTTTAACGCCTTTAAGTTAGGCATAAGAAGCAAGAAAAAGAATCAACTGTTCTCAAATGAAGAAGCATTAAGACCAAATTTTGTTTTCATAGGAGAAGCAAAAGAAATCTTCTCTCTCTTCTTAGGGAAGTGCTATACCTTTCTTGAGTGGGAGTTGATATTTAATGGTGCCTTCTTTCATATCAATAATGGCACCAACAGTTCTAAGAAAAGGTCTTCCCAAAGTAATAGGACAAGAAGCATTGCATTCAATATCCAAAACATAGAAATCAATGGGGACATAGGCATTGTTAACCATAATAAGAACATCATTAAGACTCCCCATGAGTTTCGTTTTAGCATTATCATGAAGTGGGACATCCAAATAACAATCTTCAAGTGGAGGCAAATCAAGCATATCATAAATCCTTCTAGGCATAATAGAGACACTACTATCAAGATCACATAAAGCTTTGAGATCAAAGTCATTCACTTTCATATTAATGATGGGTTCCCACCCATCTTCTTGTTTTATAGGAATAGAAGCTTTATGTTTCATATTTTCTTCTTTAATCTTTATGAGAGCATTAGTAATGTGTTTTGTAAAGGCCATGTTCATAGCACTAGCATTAGGACTTTTAGCAAGCTTTTGTAGGAACTTAATAACTTCAGAGATATTACAACCATCAAGATCAAAACCATACTTATCATCTAAAGTAGTAGAACTATTACTAGCCTCAACACTAGTGGTAGTGATAGTAGAAACACTAATGTTTCTAGCAATTTCATCTTCTCTTTCCCACTTAGCATGTAATTCAGCTAATAGTCTAACATTTTCATCAATTCTTACTTGTATAGCATTAGTAGCTGCAAAGGGATTATCATTAGTTTCAGGTTTAGCAGCCATTTTATTAATCAATGAAGATTGAGCTTCAGATAGAGATGATATATTCGTTTCAGCATTAGAGAGTTTCAATTGTAAACTAGGAATTTCCCTATTTAGACTCTCAAGTTGATGGCTAATGTTCTTCAAGATTGTAGATTGTTCCTCCATAGTTTTAGTAAATAGTTTATTTTGCTCATATTGCATTTGCATGAAGTTTTTAGTGGCTCTTTCAACTTCTCAAATTCTTCCTTCACTAGGTAATCCAGGTTTACCACTATAACCATAAGTATTATTAGGAGGGTAGGGCCTATAATTGTTATTACCAAAAGCATTGTTGCCAAAATTATTATTTCTTATGAAGTTCACATCAACTTGAGCAACCAAATAGGCTAAAGGAACATTATTTGGATCAATATGGGCTTTCCCATTAACAAGCATAGACATAATAATATCAGTCTTATCACTCAAGGAGGAGGTTTCCTCAACAGAATTTACCTTCCTACCTTGTGGAGCTCTCTCAGTATGTCATTCAGAATAATTAACCATCATATTGTCTAGAAGTTTCATTGCAGCACCCAAAGTAATGGTCATAAAGGTACCTCCAGCAGCAGAATCCAATAGGTTCCTTGAAGAATAGTTCAATCCTGCATAAAAAGTTTGGATGATCATCCAAGCAGTCAGTCCATGAGTGGGACAATTCTTTACCAAAGATTTCATTCTTTCCCAAGCTTGAGCAACATGTTCATTATCAGATTGTTTAAACTTTATTATTTCACTTCTCATCGATATAATCTTAGCAGGAGGATAGTATTTTCCAATGAAAGCATCTTTGCACTTTGACGAGGGTTTAACTCATCAATGCCCATTGTTATGGACTTGGGTTTTGGAGAAGAGGGAGTGCTGGAGACATCTATCGGCTAGCAAACAAGCACACAGGGGACTCAAGGATTTACCCAGGTTTAGGCCTCGTAGAGGTCCCTACTCCTGCTTGTCTGCTCGTGCAATTATCAGAGGAATCGACGATTACAATGGTGCGCAGATGCAATCTAGCGAGGGTTGTGGAAACTAGGATTGTGTGTCCTCCTCGCTGCCCCCTCCTAGCCTTTATATAGTTAGGCTAGGTCTTAGGTAGCAGGTCGAGTTGGTTACAAGTTAGGATTTTCCCCTTCAAACTTTCTATCTTTAGCTTCTTCTTGTTCTTCAAGCAATCGAGAGTCCGTAGGTTACTCGAGTCCTTCATTTGGGCCTTGGCGACAACGTGGGCCTTTATGTATTTAGACCGTATATATCAAGCTCGAGTACCTGTATGGTATACCCATGTCGATGAACCCCAGTGTCGGTGGAATCAGATTATTTGGGATTTTTTGAAGTCTTTCGAGTGCATGAATGAGTATATTTTTGACTGCTTTGTTTGTGTCATAGGGATTGTTATGTGCATGCCTGATATAACCGAAGTATCGGTATCAGTTAACCACCTTAGGGTGAAACAACGCAATCTACTCGAACTCGAGTCCCCAGACTCGAATCCAGAAAAGTGGTGGTGTAATTCGACTCAAGCCGCGGAGGTCTTACAGGAGTCGAATTCCAGTTATATGGGTGTGAGCACTCGACGCGTCCGTCAAGGCATATTCATCGTACACAGCAACGCGAATATATTTCTGGTAGTGCACAGCAAATGTGTTGCCAGGCCTTATTCAGGTCTTACCTTCACGCTGTAAGCACGACATCCGAAATTTTATCATCGCGGAGACGATTCGGGTGACCCAGGAGACGCAGCCTCTTTGTAGGGAAATGAGGCGGTGTCGCCATAAACTTCGAGTGTGGATGTTATCAACACACAGTACTTAGTACAAATAATCATAGGGTGCGCGACCAGCGTTCCCTATGGGAGTAGCCCCCGAGTGCCTGGTTGAGTCGAAGACTCGGCGGGACTAAAAACTTTGTGGGCGTCGTCTTTTGTTTGCTTGTTTCAGTCGAATTTGTTTCCGGCGCTCCCTATGGGAGTAACCCATGTCCATAGTCGAACTATATTTCGAGTGGTTGGGTTTGCCTTTTGATTGTCCATGTTCCTGCAAAAGAAGAGAAAAATCATAGGGTGCGCGACCAGTGCTCCCTATGGGAGTAGCCCCCGAGTGCTTGGTGGAGTCGAAGACTCGAGCAAGGACTAAAGTAGTCGAAGTCTTCTGCTGCGTAGCTTTGATGACATCAGTGCTGATGATTGCATGACCTCAATTGCCCGCGTGAGCGAGTTTGACAGGACGTGACGAGCAGTGGGTCCCACTCTCTGACTTTGATTTGACTAGGCATGCGTAATCTTTTATTTTAACTACGCCTCCTCGATTTTCGCGCGTAATGGGAGTAGTGGAGGGACGGTTCGTGCTTCCACTCCTCCACGTGTCTAGCATGATGTTTGCCACGCGTCCAGTAGGGTTTTTATGAGTCGTTGGACTGCATCTTCCAGGGGTTAAGTAGCGACGCTGGGACGGTAATTTCTCATCTGCTCGCATTTATCCTTTCCTTTCATCGCCATTGCCACTACTCCTCTGCTTTCTATGCGCTCGTCTCGCCCACGACGCTAGACCAGGTCCGCTCGTTTCCAAGCTACTTCCTTTGGTTGCATCGCCACCACGCAATGGGGAAGAAGAAGGGAGGTGTCGCGGCCGATTCCGCGGCCACCGCTGCTGTGGCAAAGAAGAATGGCGGGTCCTCCGCTGCGGGCACCAGCACCCCCGCCGGCGGGAAGAAGAAAGGCGTGGGCACCCGCGTCACGAATGGTGCGTGGCGTCCCTCCATCATCAAGTCATATGGTCTCCGTCTTCTTCGCCAAGGCAATCTTTATCCATGATCGCCCGGCGCGTCCCCGGCGGTGAGACAATTCCTTCTCCTCCCGCTGGCTTTCGAGTGATGTTTTTAGCATTCATCATTCGCGGTCTCTCCTTGCCCCTTCACCCCTTTTTTAGGGGCCTTCTTTGTTTCTACGGGCTTCAGCTCCATCAGCTGTCCCCGAACTCTATCCTCCATATCTCTTGCTTCATCACCCTCTACGAGTGCTGGCTCGAAATCGAGCCGCACCTCGGCCTCTTCAAACGCCTCTTTAAGTTGAAGCGCCAATCTGCGTCTAGCTCTTTAGTCTACGATGTAGGTGGTTGTGGAATCCACGTCGACCCATCCGCCACCTACTTCGACATCAAGCTCATGGCGTCCGTCCAAGGGTGGAGGGACAAATGGTTCTACATCCACGATGAGAAGGCTAACGGTGAGCACTTCGGACTCGCACCCTTCGATCCCGCGACGCCATGCAAGAGGATGCGTTCCTAGAAGAATGTAGTCATGACTGGCGAGTCCGTGGAGACAGATGTGTTGTATGAGCGCGTCTGCAACCTCGAGGATTATCCCTCGCGAAGCCTTGGAAGAGGACGAGTCAGAGTCGACCGTCCCCTCTGATGTGGAGGAGGAAGCCCCGAGCCTGGTAGTCCAGATACTCGCAAGCGTTCGCGCAGCGAGGATTCCGATGTGTCATCTCCTTCGACTCCGGAAGGTACAGGTGTTGGTGCGGAGTCGCTGATACCTGCCATTCCTGTGAGGGTCGTGGCACCATCTTCTCGCAAGAAGATGCGATTGCCCAAGGAATCCTCGTCAGAGTTGGGGGAGGCCACTTTTGACTTTGACAAGTTTGATTGGTAAGTTTTCTAGTTTACATGTTCTTCTCTGTTTTTGCCCCTTTTGGTTCGTCTTTGGATTTTTGTCTTGTTCTTGATGTTGATTTTGTCTTTGCAGTCAAGAGGCGTCATCATCTTCTAGCGACGTCCAATTTTTGAAAGAATCAGGAGTCGTGACCTCAAGGGCCAAGAAAGAGGTCGACCGCGCTCCTTCCCCTCCATTGGCGGCCCACTCCGGGCACAACTCTTCTAGTTCTCCTCATGCAGGGGAGCATCGAATGGTTGCCCGGATGACGGTACAACAGACATCGTCGGAGTCATTGGAGGATCATGTAAGTGTAGATTTTCTTCTTTTAATGTTGCAGTTGATATTATATATGGCTTCTGTTGATCCCTTTGTTGTGTGATAGCTCCTTGTGAAGGAAGCCGCTCATTTGGCGGAGCAGGTGCTTGCGATGGGCCGCTAGCATGCAATGCTGGAGACGCGTCATCGCATGGTCGAAAGTAAGTGTTTTTCACTTTCTCTTCTTCTTCTCCTTTTTATATGGTCAACTGATAGTCAATCCCTTTGTTTTGTAGCTGAACATAACGCCCTCCTGCGCAACGCTGCCACCATGGAGAAAACACTCGTCGCGGCTGTGAAGGGTCGCGATGAGGCAATCATGGCGTGGCGATGAAGGCGCAAGGCTAGAGGAGCGTGCCTCCTTCATAGCCAGGGAGAAGTTGTTCGAAGAATAGCTTTTCTCAATTGCCAAGGCCCTCTCAGGTACTTTGCTGTGGATATCGTTATCCTTCTCTGCTCGATTTTTTTGCCGTTGGCGCTGATGCTTTGTCCATGTGTGGATTTATGTACAGATGCTGGCGGTTTGAGCTTCGACCCACAAGCCCTTCGTCGCGATGATGCTCTAGCGGGTGCACTGTCAGCAGTCGAAGACCACAACGCCACCGTTCAGGATACGCTCTCCAAGGCCAAGGGCGTTCTTAGTCGCCTTCAGGAGGAGCTGATGCCCAAGGCGGAGCTAATAGAGAACATAGACGAGCTGGTGGAGTCACTCGCCGGGGGTGTGCCTTCTAGCTTCAAGAACTCACTTCGCTCGGCTGGCGCGTCCATGTCGCTTGCCATGGTGCAGGCCCACGGAGTCGAGATTGATCTTGCCGCGGTGTCGAAGGCGATGCCTGTTAGCACGGACGACCAGCAGGTAGTCTTTGCTCCTTTCGCGACTGCCTGTGGCAAATATGGGCCTCAGCTGAAAAACAACGCGCAGTATTACGAGGAGCCAGCGTGTCAAGAAGGCGGCGCGCTATGGCATCGGGGGCGGTGAAATCGGTGGCATCGACATGCCCACGGAATCGATGAAGCCCCCGAAGCCGTCGAAGTCAAAGAAGCCAATCGCTCCTTAGTAGCTTTGTAATAGTTAACTAGTTTATGTCCTTTGTTAAGAACATGCCTGCTGGCGAGTGTATCTGCCGATACTTTTGCTAGTCTTGAATACACTTGAATCTTTTGTCTTTGTGTTGATTTGGTCGTCTTATTCGTTTCTATCTTGGCTTGTGGTAGGGTACATCAAGTGATCCTTTGAGGGAAACTCAGGACTCGCCGCCTCTTGATGATACTTTGGCACCGCCGTGCTCCAGGGTAGATGAGTTGTCACTGCTTTCGCGACTGCGTGACCGCGTGAAGCAGCTGGAGCGTGAGTTGCCCGTGCTCCACAGGAACACAGATGTATGGAAGTCAAAGGCGGAGAAAGCCGCCGCCCGAGAGCAGTATCTGCTTGGCGAGGTGACGCAGCTAGGCGACCAATTCAAGTGTTAGTTTGCTTGCTCTTATCTTTTCCTTGTAGTCACTCGCGATTGTGCGCTGTACTTATGATGTTGTTTGCTGCTTCGTGTAGTTGTCAGCACGCGTCATCCACAGGACGAGAAGGATAGAATTGCCATTCGTATGATGCATGATCTTACCCAGGAGAAACTTCAAGAGAGTGGATACTTCTGGGTAGATCATGATCGTGCGATTGCGCTGGCGACCCTACAGGATCGCGCGTCGTGAGTGCTGCACTTTCTGAAGAAGTCGCAGTCTTGTTTGAAGAACATTTATCGGACGATGTTTCCGCTGGATGTTACTCCGACAAGCCTGTTGGCCCTTCTTGCCAAGTTTCAAGACCTGACCGTGGTTCGCGAGTGCGTGAGGCAACAGTTGGTGGCTGGTGCCAAGGCTGCTCTATCGTTGGTGCGACTGCACAGGCCTGCCGTAGATGTTGCGGCAATTGCGGCTGGGCCGCCTGCGCCACCAGCAGGGTCTGCCTGGAATATGGTGCCATACTACCAGGTTGTGGATTGCCCAGCAGAAGAGATCGTCGACTTCTTTGAGGAACAAACCAACGTTCTCTTGCTGCAGTAGTAGCTTAGTTTGTATCCTGCACATAAGTGTACCCGTGTTGTAAAGTTCGTATAAATGTTGTATATAATTTATTGTCGAATATGTATAAAGAGCTTTGTTAGCATGAAGTGCGTTGCACTATGCGAGTCCTTTTCGTTAGCCTGGCCATGCTCTTATCTCAGTCCCTTTGAAACCTGTCAGGTGCGTTGCATCTGGGTTGATGTTGTTTCAAGGGTTTCGATTGATGTGCCAGCTACTCAGGATGTCGCGTTTTGGTTCGTAGAACAGATGTATATAGGGTGGCGCAGCCCCCGAGTAGATAAATTGGAAAAATAAAGGAGAGCACAGAGTTTTTGGGGCACTTAGCTTTATTTATTTGAAGGACAGTACGGAGTACAATGTGTGGCTAAGTAGCCTTGGCTGAGTGCCTTATTTGTGATCTAAAAGTAAAAGCAACTAAGGGTAGAAGCGTCGCAGTTGTGCGACGTTCCAAGGGTTGGAGTATGCGACTCCTGTCTCTAAATCTTGAAGGCGATAGGCGCCACAGGATTACGTAATCACGTATGGTCCTTCCCAGGGGGACTCGAGCTTGAGATGTCCTTGCTGCTTCAGTCGCAGGACCAGGTTGCCTTCGACGAAGGATCTGGGGCGTAGCCTCCTACTGTGGTAGTTGCACAGGTTCTGCTGGTAGATCGTTGATCATTCCGCGGCGATTTCTCTTGCCTCGTAAAGGAGGTCGACGGAGTCTTCGAGTGCGAGGGATGACTCTTGTTTGCTGTAAGCGACCACGCGCGACGCCTTGTACCGTACCTTGGCGGGTAGCACTGCCTCGGCTCCGTGCACCATAAAGAATGGCGTGTAGCCCGTGGCACTGTTTGGAGTTGTGCGTAGGCTCCAGAGTACGGATTGCAGTTCGTCTGGCCAGCAACCCGTGGCTTGTTCGAGTGGCCAGAGGAGTCGCTTCTTGATGCCGCCGCAGACGAGCCCGTTTGCTTTTTCCACCTAACCATTGGTCTGCGGATGCGCTACCGAGGCGTAGCTAATGTTGATCCCCAGGTTCTCGCAGAATCCTTGGAACTCCTTGGATGTGAAGTTCGTCCCATTGTCGGTGATGATGCTGTGCGGCACTCCAAAGCGATAGACGATGGATTCGAAGAACTTAACTGCGGTGTGTCCTGATTGGTTGGTCACTGGCATGGCCTCAATCCACTTGGTGAATTTGTCGACTGCGACCAAGAGGTAGACGTAGCCTCCTCGTGAGGATCTTGGGAGTTTGCCAACCATGTCGAGTCCCCATTGCGCGAAGGGCTAGGCCAATGGAATTGGCCGGAGCTCTGCGCCCGGTGTGTGTGGCTTGTCCGTGAATCGTTGGCAAGCGTTGCATTTTTGGACGATGTCCTTGGCATCACGCATGGTCGTAGGCCAATAGAATCCAGCTCGTAGAGCTTTGGCGATGAGGGCGCGACTACCGGCGTGGTGCCCGCAGGTCCCCTCATGGATGTCGAGGAGACATGATCTTCCATCGGCCGTGGAGACGCATAGCTGGAGTACTCATGTGATGCTGCGTTTATACAGTTCGTCGTTGATAACAGCGAATGCCTTGGATCGCCGTGCAATGTGCCGTGCATCCGTTGGGTCATCCAGGAGCCTTTTGCTGAGGAGGTACGTGATGTACGGTTGTGTCCAGGATTGCTCAATCATCATGACGCTCATTGGTCTCTCGAGTCCTGTGTCCAACTCCAAATCATCGAGTGCCATTGACTCAATGGGTGGTGTAGCCCCTGAGTCTGTTGTTGCGCTTGTTTTCTTCTCTGTGGCCTTTGTCTTGATGGAGCGTTCGTAGATGCGCTCGAGAAATACCCCGGGTGGTATGGGGGCACAGGTAGAGCCTATGTTGGCGAGTGCGTCCGCCTCTTCGTTGCTTTCGCGACCTACGTGCCGCAGCTCGCAACCATCAAAGTCTCCCTCGAGTGTGTCGTAGAGGTCGCAGTACGTGATCATGTTGTCATTCAGTGCGTCGTACTCATGCATTGTTTGGTTGATGACCAGCTTGGAGTCGCCGTATATGATGAGCCTCTTGGCGCCGCAGGCTTTTGCCATCCTCATCCCGTGCAACAGGGCCTCGTATTCAGCCTCGTTGTTGGAGGCTGTGAACTGCATTCGCAGGATATACTTCAACTTGTCCCCTTGAGGTGATGTCAGTATGACACCTACGCCTGCCCCGTCCTTCCGTTTGGACCCATCGAAGTGCATTGTCCAGAGGCAGGACATATCTGGTTTGTCCGGGACCTGGTTCTCCATCCAGTGCACGAGGAAGTCAGGGAGAACTTGCGACTTGATTGCGTCGCGCTTTTCGTATGTGATGTCTCGTGGAGACAATTCTATTCCCCAAAGCGCGACTCGTCCCGTGGCGTCGGGGTTATTTAGGATATGTACCAACGGGGCGTCGTTGACCACCACGATTGGGTGTTCCTGGAAGTAGTGGCGCAGTCGCCGGGCGGTCATGAAGACACCGTACGCCAGTTTCTGGTAGTGCGGGTACCGCTGTTTTGTTGGCGTGAGGACCTTGCTGAGGTAGTATACTGGGCGTTGTACCCCGTGGACCTTATTTTCCTCGGCTCGCTCGACGAAGAGCACTGTGCTGACCACCTGGTTGGTGGCGGAGATATATAGCAACAGTGGCTCCCTTTCTCGTGGTGTCACCAGTACTAGCGAGGTTGATAGAAGGCGCTTGAGGTCTTCGAATGCTTCTTGCGCTTCATTGGTCCACTCAAATTTTTCAGCTTTGCGGAGGAGTTGGTAGAAGGGCAGTGCCTTTTCACCCATCCGACTGATGAATCGACTGAGGGCCGCGATTCGCCCAGCTAGCTGCTGAACGCCCCTTATGTTTTTCAGCTTCTCCATGTCCAGTATGGCTTTTCTTTTCTTCAGGTTTGCCTCGATTCCCCTCACGGAGATGAGGTACCCGTGTAGTTGCCCAGATGGCACACCAAAGGCGCATTTGTCCGGATTGAGCTTGATCCGGTAGCGGTCGAGGTTGGCGAAGGTTTCGCGCAAATCGTCGATTAGGGAGGCTTCTTCCTTGGTCTTGATTACTATGTCGTCAACATAGACTTGAATATTGCGACTCAGTTGTTCCTTGAGGCAAGCCTGCATGCATCACTGGTAGGTGGCTCCCGCGTTCTTTAGCCCGAAGGGCATTGTGTTGTAGTAGAACAAACCAAAGGGCGTTGTAAATGATGTTTTCTCTTGATCTTCCTCCTTCATTCGAATCTGACTGTAGCCTGAGTAGGCGTCGAGGAAGCAGAGGCGCCCGCATCCCTCGGTGGAGTCGATGATCTGGTCGATGCGCGGCAACGGGAAGTGATCCTTTGGGCAGTGCTTATTCAAAGAGGTGAAGTCCACGCACATCCGCAGGATATCCGTGTCCTTTTTTGGTACCAGCACCGTGTTGGCGAGCCAAGTGTTTTCCTTGATCTCGCGTATGAACTTGGCATCGAGGAGTCTGTTGATCTCCATTCCAACTGCCTACGCTCGTGGCTCGGACAATCGCCGAATTGTTTGCTTGACTGGCCTTGCGTCGGGGTTGACGTTGAGTGCGTGCTCGGCAAATTCCCTAGGAACTCCTGGCATGTCCGCAGGACACTAGGCAAAAATTTCCCAGTGCTCACGGAGGAATTCGACGAGCACGAGTTCCTATGTGGGACTCAAGTTGTTGGCGATGAGGGCCGTCTTGGCGGGATCCGATGGGTAGACCTGCACTTTCTTTGTGTGCACCAATGAGTCGAAGGATAGATCAGGCGAACTTGGCCGGCTCAGAGGAGGCAGACTGTTGTCTGTCGACTCCTTTAGTCTCGCGAGTTCTTCCTGCATGCCGAAGGACTAGGAAATTCTGTTGAATTCCATGTCGCAACTGTCAGATCTCTCAAAGTTCCCGTTGATCGTGATGAGGCCATTGGGACCTGGCATTTTCATCTGCAGGTAGGCGTAGTGTGGTACTTCCATGAACCTAGCGAACGCGACACGTCTGAGGATGCAGTGGTACTGCGAAGGCCAGTCGACGACCTCGAAGTCGATGCGCTGGCGCCGAAAGTTTTTCGGCGTGCCGAAGATAACGTCGAGGTTGATTTTGCCCAGGGGATATATGCCTTTTCCTGGGACGATTCCATGGAATGTTGTGTCTGAAGCCTCTAGGCAAGTCAGAGGGATCCTCATTGCTCGCAAGGTACTCATGAATATAAGGTTGATGCCGCTTCCGCCATCCATGAAGACGCGACTCATGTCAAAGCCTCTGATTTGCGCCTCGAGTACGAGGGGACAATGGCCTGGACGAGGTACTTGAGGCGGGTGGTTGCGTTTGTCGAAGGTAATGCATGACTCGCTTCCACTGAGGTACTCAGTGGTAGATGGTGGCGAGTGTGTGGCCAAGTTGACTTGGCGAGTGATGGCCTTCTGCACCTGATTGGAGGGGCGTCCTTTTTGGATCATCATGGTACCCATGGCCCTTGGGTAGGGTTCGCATCCCTGGTGCTGGTTCGGTGCAGCTGCGTTTGGGGGCATTCCAGGTGGTGGTGGCGGAGCGCCATGTGCCACGGCGCCTGGAGCGGCTCCGTAGCCTCTTTCGACTGTGTTGCGGTTCATCCGAGCTAATCCCTCGTGTAGTTTGAGGAACTCACGACAGTCTTTGATGAGGTGGCTGGACTTCTTCTTCCCATCATGCTTGTCGATGTAGAAGTGCACCGTACATGGCCCGGACAGTTTGTCTTCAATGGATGTTGCGGGTGCTTTGTCACGATCACGGTGTTGCCACACTTGCATGGTCTTCCCGGAGTCGCGGTATCCACCGTTACGGTATCCGCTATTGCGGTTGTCGTCGCGTCTGTCGGCGTAGCCGGCTGTGACCATGTTGACGTCGTCGCGGTCATCGTAGATGCGCATACGGCATTTGCTTCGGCGGTCGCGTCTTCGCTCGAGTTCTGCCTCCTCGTCGGAGTGAACGCGATTTTTCACCGAATCTTCTCCATCAGCCCACCGATTCGCGATTTCCATCAAGTGGTCAATGGTCTTGGGCTTCGAGCGGCCCAGCTCCTCCCTGAGCTCTATGCGGCGGACGCCGCCGTTGAATGCATCAATCGTGCGATCCTCCGAGATGTTTTCTGCGGAGTTCTTGATGATGGACCACCTTTGGATGTAGGAGCATAGCGATTCGCCCGATCTTTGTTGGCAGCATCTTAGCTCCTCGATTGATGCTGGCCGCTTGTATGTGCCCTTAAAGCTGCGCATGAAGCTGTAAACCAGCTCATCCCAGTTGCGAATGGATCCGCGTGGGAGGTTGTTGAGCCATGCTCGGGCGGCGCCCTGCAGCTGTAGCTGTAAGCATTGCATGGCTGTGCTTCGACTGCCTTCGTGGAGTCTAACGGAGGAGATGTGATCCTCCAGTCAGATCTTTGGGTCCTGTAGACCGTCAAACTTCGGGTTCTCCGATGGGAGTTTGAACCCCTTAGGCATTCACTTTTGCCTAATGGATCTGCTGAAGCATCTGGCACCGCAGAGCTCCACATCTTCCTCTTCCGAGTCAGTCGACCGAGCATGTCGCGCCCTTGATTTGTCAATCTTGCGCTACGTGAGGTCGTCGCGTGCATCATAGTCACGGTCGTGTCGCCGTGAGCGACGATGTCGAGACAGATCGTGACTGTCGTCACTGGACGAGGGCGAGGAGTAGCGCTTTGCCCTTTTTCAGCTCTGGTGTTGGCTCCTTTTCGAGGGCGGCCTCGATTAACCCCAAGCCCGCGATCATAGATCGGTGCATGGCGGCTCGGGGATCTCTAGCCAAAGGCTGGTTGTTCAGGAGGTACATGGTGGCCGCTGTCACCGCAGCCTGCGGCGTCTTGGGGACCACATTGCCCTGTGTGTCGACTGTCATAGAGCTGAAAGTCGAGGACTTTTGCAGCTCTATGCGTTCTTGCTCGGTGAGATGGGCCATCCGAGATTGCCTCTTCTTGGCGAGGTACTCATTGCCCTTTGAGGAGGATCCTCCATGGGAGGAGAGCCCAGCACGACGAAGGCTCGACTCGTCTGCTGCCTTTTTGCGCGCCTCGAGTTGCGCGATTGTTTGTACTTGGCGCTTGAATTCTTCCTTCAGGAGCTAGTGATAGCCCATCAGCAGTTCTTGTGGGGATCCGAAGGGTAGAGGAGCGCCTAGTAGGGCCTCGCGGCAGCGAGCCCATTCTTGTTCGTTGAGCCTGATCACAACGCGTTCGCTGGTTTGCTCGTTTAATATGGTCGGAGGTCCGACTGCTCCTCCATTGTCGATGGGGGTGCGATTGCCACCATTGCCGCCGTTGCCGCCATTGCCACCGTTAGACGGGTCGGTTCTGTTACCGCGATTGCCAGCGTTGTTGCGGTTGGCAGAGGTATCGCCTGTGTTGATGACGGCCCACATGAAGTGATTGGGGAAGCTGCTGCTTCCACAACTCTCAGATCCGGAACCGTAGGTCCCATCTTCAGTGGCCAGATCGCTCAGATCGGAGTCGCGACTGCTGTCACTGACCGTGTTCTCAACTGTTGTCGGGGCGTTGAGTTCACTGAGGGTGCCGATCGATGGAGGGAACCATGATGTTGGGGCAATCGACGGTGCCGTCGGCTGATCAGGCATGTGAAGCGTGCCCATCTGACCGACTTGGAAGCGGAAGCTCCCTATCGCCAGGCTGACTCCGTCACCCACGGACTCGAAGGGCGGGCGAGTGGCCGGCGTGTGGATGATGAAGTCGAACGCGCCGAAGAGCTGGCGGATCTCCGCTGTTGCGGAGTTGTAAATTACGGTTGATGGGGCCGAAGAAGCCGCAACATCAGCACTCCCAATTCCCACAGACGGCGCCAATTGACGAGGGTTTAACTCATCAATGCCCATTGTTTTGGACTTGGGTTTTGGAGAAGGAGGGAAGCGCTGGAGACATCTATCGGCTAGCAAACAAGCACACAGGGGACTCAAGGATTTACCCAGGGTTGTGGAAACTAGGGTTGTGTGTCCTCCTCGCCGCCCCTCCTAGCCTTTATATAGGTAGGCTAGGTCTCGGGTAGCAGGTCGAGTCGGTTACAAGTTAGGGTTTTCCCCTTCAAACTTTCTATCTTTAGCTTCTTCTTGTTCTTCAAGCAATCGAGAGTCCGTAGGTTACTCGAGTCCTTCATTTGGGCCTTGGCGACACCGTGGGCCTTTACGTATTTAGACCGTATATACCAAGCTTGAGTACTTGTATGGTATACCCATGTCACACTTAGTCCAAGAATCAATACTATTCTTAGTTAAGGAATTCAACCATTCTTTAGCTTTTCCTCTCAAAGAGAAAGGAAACAATTTAAGCTTAATAATATCACCATCTATATCCCTATGCTTTTGCATCTCACAAAGTTCAACAAAGTTATTTAGATGGGCAGCAGCATCTTCATTACCAATACCAGAAAATTGTTCTCTCATAACAAGATTGAGCAAAGCAGGTTTTATTTCAAAGAAAGTATCTTCAGGCACAGGTGGAGCAATAGGTGTGCTCATAAAATCATTGTTGTTGGTGCTAGTGAAGTCACGCAACTTAGTGTTTTCAAGAGTAGTCATTTTTTGTGTTTTCAAATAAGAAAGCAAACTTGTAAAACTAAGTTTTTGTGTTTTTGATAAAGAAACAAGCAAACAAAGCAAAAAGAACTAAGCAAAAAAAATAACAAAGTAAAGAGATTGGTTATGAGGGCCTCCCCGTGTTTTCAAAGTAAAGAGATTGATGTAGAGCTCGTTGGGAACCCCAAGAGGAAGGTATGATGAGCACAGCAGCAAGTTTCCCTCAGTTATGAAACCAAGGTTTAATCGAACCAATAGGAGCAAGGAAACACCCCAAAGGTGTTGCTAGCTAAGCCTTGGGAGGGCACACTACCGGTGCTAGTAGCAACGTGGAGACCTGCACAACACAATCACATAACTTTATCCCCAACTTACGATGAGGTTGTCAATCTCACCGTGTTTTGCTGAAAACAAAAGATTAAACGTATCAAATGGAAGGAAGTAAAAGTTTGCAGAAAGTAAACACAAAGCAGTAAACAGTTTGTAGATTGTATGTAAAGAAGAAAAGGTCCGGGATCCATAGTTCACTAGAGGTGGCTCTCCTTAAGATAGATAACATGCTGGGTGAACAAATTAGAGCGGGGCAATTGACAAACATCGAGAAAGCAATACATGCATATACTAATCATCTTGACTCCTTTAGAACTTGATTGGGTATTACAACATTATACATAGACCGCCATCCAACTGCATCTATGACTAATAATCCACCTTCAGGTTATCATCCGAACCCCCTCCAGTATTAAGTTGCAAGCAACAAATTATTTGTTTTACGAATTGCGTGTAATGTAAACAATACGATTGTTCTATGAACAAAGGATTGTTGTTTTCTCCCTAGTAGCAACAACACATCTAGTACCTTAGAGATTTCACACTTCCCAGTTACGAGGCATGAACCCACTATCGAGCATAAATACTAACTCTTGGAGTTGAGCATATACTTGGCCAAGATAGCTACTAACAACGGAAAGCATGCAAGATCTTGATCATGAACGGAGCTCACAAGATCTAAACATGAAAGCACAAAGGAGGAGAACCAGCCATCTAGCTACTACATGGATCCGTAGTCCAAGGATGAACTACTCACGCATCACACCGGAGGCTTGCATGGTGATGAAGAAGGCCTCCAGGGTGAATTCCCGTCTCCGGCAGGGTGCCGGGAAGAGCTTTAGATCCCTCCTGATCTAGGGATGTAGATGATGGCGACTACAGACTCTTTCGTGGATTTTTGATCGGGTCCTTAGGGTTTTCATCCCGAGGGAAATATATAGGCGGAAGGAGAGGTCGAGGGGGTGCCTGGGCTGGCCACACCACCCCCTGGTGCGGCCAGGCCTGGCCCGTGCGGCCAGGTGGTGTGGTGGCCCCCTGGCTACTCTCCGTCTCGTATTCTAGCATCTGATGACTTTCGGAAAAATAGGCACTTTGGCTTTTGTCCCGTCCAATTCCGAGAATATTCATTTTCTGACTTTCCTGGAACCAAAAATAGCAGAAAACAGGCAGCTGACACTGTGGCTCTTTTTAATAGGTTAGTCCAAGAAATTATATGAAAAGTACTCCAAAGTGTGGACAAAACACAAGAAAGTGGATAAAACCAAGCATGGAACATCAAAAATTATAGATACATTTGCAATGTATTAGTAGGCGAGAAAGACCCGACGATGTGACGAACACCATGTGCAGACGACGACGATCTGCGCCGTAGGAGATGGCGCGGTGAAAGTCGAGGCTATCGATGCACGAGGACAGCGAAGTAGACTGCGTGCAGCCATGCTACGACCCGAGGTGGGGGCATAGCTGCAGGGCGCAAGTCGGTGCAGCGGCTGGGAGACCACCAGCGACGTACACGCCAAGAAAGGCGCGTTGGAAGCCGGTAGCATGGACCAAAGGCGGCGGCGCTACGGCCTGACGTGGCGACACAGCGGCAGCCCGTAGCTCGATCGGTGGTAGGCGCGTGCTTGGGGATGTGCTTGGTGTAGACAGGCGCAAGATCGGTTGATCAGACCGACGGTGCACCATATGCGCCATGGCGTGGATGACGCGTAGATCGGATTCGATGGCGACGTTGTCGGTGAAGTCCCGGACGATGATGACAAAGAGGATCCGAGGGGGGCCGCCGCGGTAGCCTTCCGAGGAGGAGGTAGCAGCCGTCTGCGGTGCGCGGCAGCCTGTCGTGAGGCTGTGACAGCCTGCCAAGGCAGCCGAAGCAGTGGAGGGGGCAGGCGCACGGACGCGATGTAGATCCTAGATGCCGATGGTCGGAGTAGAGGCGCGGCGATGACGACGGCGGTGGGTGACTCAATCTGATCTAAGATCGGTAAACCAAAAAGAAAGCCGATCAAGAGATCAGATAAAAAGACTTACAGGACAGCCGATCACGGATCGGGGACGAACCCTTCATACAGGTTGCGCATCCCCCGGCGGAGATCACGGAGATCGATCTTTCCGGAGGCAGCACGGCGGAAGCTAGGGTTTGAGATCGATTTAGGCTGATACCATGAAAGAGTATGAGTTTGGCGGAATATGATGGATATATTATTAAGCTTTATGGGCGAGTATACATAGACATACAGGAATCAACTTGGAGTACAAGACGAGTTAGGCTAGAATCCTAACTATCCTAAACTATCACAATAACCGTGTACGTATCATACTCAAACAATTATGAGATTACAAATGTTGTTACAAAAAAGGCTGGAGAATTGCTTGTTATGCTTGTTGAGTATGTCGAAGAGCAGGATGCCACTCTAGTCAACAGGAAAGATGGCCGCTAGGTGGAAACATGGATCTTGTGATTAACCATGTCACTAGCTACTAGATGTTTCGGTGGTGCTTGCTGCTTGGTTTGTTTCCCCCAAAGTTACACTGACGTATGGTTTTTTTTTGCGAAATAACACCGATCTATTAATAATCATCAACAGCAGTACAAAGAGACCTAAAAGTAATAAAAAATACAAATAGGTCATTGGTCCACCTAGCGACGACTGCAAACACTAGCGCGAGACGAAGGCGCGCCACCGTCCTCGTCCCTCCATAGTGACCTATGGTTATTATAGAATTTGACTACAATGTGTTCTTTTTTGTGTCACCAGCTGGGCATTTCTTTGCATGATAGAAGGCAGTTGTCTGGACTTGATAGCTCTGAATTTTATTTATAGGAGCTTTGTAGGTTAGAAGTCTTTCTTGTCAGATCCAGGTTGGCCTAAAGCATTTGTTTAGGACTTATAACTATCTTCCTTGTAGTTTACTAGAGTACCAATTGAATGACAAAGTGAGAAATGCGACAGGATACTCAAATCTCATGGTTGTTAGATATTCATTGAAGCTCTGTAGTTCTTATGCTATGTTAAACGTAGTATTTTGTAGTGAAAATGAAAGCACTCTTCGACATATTGCTGAAACAATGCCGATTATTTCAGTGAAATTCTATCAATAGGGGTCATGATGGTGAATCTCTAGCAACCTCATATCACAAGTTTCTTGGCACTGTTGATTATTTGTGGTATGCTTCTCAATATGAGTCTGTATCTTATTGTATTCATACATGAAGTGTGGCTGAGTTTTTTGTTGAAGGTGTACCTTAGGTCTGATTAGTGCTTTGAGGAGAACGAGGGGTCTTCCAACAAGGGTAATTCCTCTTTAATATGCATCGTACAAATTAGACAGATATTTATGTGAAACCAGGACTATGTCTTAAACTTTGGTGATTTCATGATTCGAGTTTCCAATATAATTTCCCTGTTTACACATACTCCCTCGGTTCCAAATATAAGATGTTTTAGCCTAACATCTTACATTTTGGAATGCAGGGATTTTTTTTCTGAAACAGATCACACATACTGGCTAAAGTTAACTGCTAACGACGATGTCATGCTGAAAATTTATCAGGAAATGGGCAGTGATCATCTGCCCATTGTTGCTGAATTCGTCTTCACGGAACAAACTCAAGATGAATCTGAGCAAGATTATGACTCTGCACAAGAAGCCACCACAGCAGAAGTGCAAAGCACATATGTTTCTCCTCGGATAGTTTTTTTTAAAACGGGGGCAAAAGCTTGGTTCCGAGGGCAAGAACTCAGGTCCTAATGGTGGCGAGCATGGGACTACAAAAACCACATCCCAAAGTGGCCTCTCATACAAGCCTTAGCATGTTTAACCTTTACCACTGATCTTACCTCATCAGTATAGCTCGTTCTCCTATCATACTAGATTCTTTGCATCTGATACATCATCTAGATGAACCAACACTGACAGCTAAGCATGGCTAAGCAAGACACAGATAAAAGCTCTAGCAATGCACACAAGCTAAACCTAGTTATGCTAGGAGCAGTGGATCAGGTAATATAAACTCAAAGGGAGTAATGCAACAGATAGGATACTCTATCTATCGACACAAGACCACAGTAGAATCGTATGCATCATGGCAAGAATAAAATACTTTCGAAACCATAGGATTGTATAATGGTGGGGCTATGCTTGTCTTGTTTGCTGATAACCAATAAATAGATCTTCGGAAGCCTTGTACTTGACTTGATTATAGTTGATCAAGTATTGTTCGTCGATCTTTGATGGTGTTGATCTCGGTCTTCGATCTTGATCCCGATATCGTATTCTACCGGGAAGAAGCAAACACCGAAAAGAAAGAGAAACAATTAACACATGGCATTCATGCAATGCTCAATCAAGGATAATGATATGACAAGTTAATTAGCACTTGAATGAAACCCTAGGACATGCTTGACCATTTTAAACAGGGTCCGAGGGTCGCAAACCCTAAAACAGGGGGAACCCCGGAACACCTATGAGGGGTTAATTTATTTCTCTAATTAAACTTGTCATTTAAGTTTCTTAACAATACAAGATTATAGCTTAAACAGATAGATCTTGTTTTTCTGAACATTTTGATATATTATACATATTTTTCTGATTTATAAATAATTAGTTATTGAATTTCTAGTATTTATATCAGTTTCTAGAATTAATTAAACCATTTCTAAAATTAACAAAATTGGGAAAACCTTTTATACACGGGCTAACCCTAGCCAGAGAGGCTGACGGGCGAACCCGGTGCCACCTCAACAACCATGTGGGCGGAGTGGGACCCGGCGCGGTTTGACCACGCTGACCGGCACGCTGCTGACGTCATGCTGACGTCAACATGACGCCAGCACGGTGGTGAGCTCAAATCGGCGAGGGGGCGGCGTTTGGGTGCGAGCAGGGACACGCAGAGGGTCGGGTTCGAACGAGCGCAACGTGGGGAAGCTAACGATGGTCGCGCCGCCCCTTATTGGTCATCGGAGCGTCGTATGCGATGGCGTCCGACGGCGGCGGATGGTGAGGTTCGGCGCGAGTGAGCAACAGACCAGGATGGGGTCGGAGGAGAGGCCCTAGGGGACCACCAACTCACCTTGGTTCGGACGGAGGCGTCGGCGAGGAGCGGGGAGACCGGAAGGAGCAGTAATGGCGACGACGATGCTCGTTGGAGGTGAGGAAGGTGGGGCTGCTGGAGCTCGATTCGAGGATCCCTTCCTCGATTCCTTTGGCAGGGGAGCAGAGGGCGACGAGATGGAGCCGATTGCATCGTCAGATGGGTTCGGCGAGGCTTCAAACATCGACGGTCGTCGGTCCTGGCGGAGCTAGGGTTTCGGCATGTAAAGGGGAACAGGGAGGGAGCTCGCAGGAGGGAGAGAGGGAACCAGGGGGAGAGAGACGTGCTCAGGGTGGTCTTATCCATCTCCACGCAGCATCTTCCTCTGTCGTGCTTGGGGAAGAAGAAAAGAGAGAACTTGCGAAGGGGTACGGGCTGGATGGGCCGCACATGGGCCAGCTGCGGGCGCAAATGGGCGGCAGATAGGAGATAGGAAAGATGGGCCGGCTGGGCTACGGCTGTTGGCTCTCTTTTTTTTTATTCCGAAAACATTTTTCCAACTTTGTTTCCTGTTTTCTTTTTGTATTTCAAAATCAGTTCTGCTTTTGGTTATTCCAAAAATACCAGAGAGTGTATAAAATGTGTAAAATATTGCAGGGCCCTTGTATCCATTTAGGCTCCACTATTTTTGGTAATTTTCGAAATCTTCAAAACCATTTGGAAGGGTTTTCAAGGAGAGGGGAAGATTAGGGTTTTAGGGTTTGGCATTATTTCTTTTGCATGCATTTTAAAAGATGATGCTCATGAATGCACAATCAAAGCCCTAATTATGATTAACTAAAACTGGGGTGTTGCAGAGGACATCATCGAGATTGCGCATGGCGGTGGAGAGGGTGGCGGTGCATGCGAGCTGGAGGAGGGGAGTGGCGGAGTAGCTTGGAGCAAGATGAGGAACCATGGAGGTGGTGTCGCTAGGTCCTAGAGGCATCAGCATTGCAGCATCGCACGTGGACCTTGGGGCATGCAGCCATAGAGGAGGCTTGGTAGTGCTGTAGCAGGGCTTCTGCGCTAGCTCCTAGAGGCGGCGGTCAGCTGTTGAGGCAGCAACTTGCTGAAGAGGAGATGGGCATGTGGTCTGGTTCGTGGTGTCCCGAACCAGATATGGGCCCATCGAGGCCGGATCTAGGGTCGAGGGCTACATCATTACTTTGTTGTTTGATGGGATAATAGTGGCACAACGACTCTTTGACGGGGCTAGAGGTGGAAGAAGGGAGGGGCTGCAAGGATAAGGTCAGTGCTCGGTCGTTTGGGTCGCGGAGGAACCATGACATTTCAGACATAACGATGAGGTGTTGCGGTAGCAGCGGTGTAGGAACATGGACATTTTCCCATTCTGTTGTGCCATGGGGGAGGTGTGTGGAGACACATACAGAAGTCTTTCCTGTCTCCGGTCAGTGCTAGTGACGACGGCGCCTGCGGGTGTCATTCCCCTCACTAGAGGCGTCGTCAAGGTGTGGCGGCAACTCACTCGTTCTCATTTCAGTTTGGTGGATGTCTCCGGGTGAAATCTTAGATCATGTCGGATCGACACGATGGCAGCGCCCTCGACGTCGCACCTCTGTTGGGAGCTTCGTGTTTGGAGACACGGCTTGGTGGTCCTATGTTATGCTCCTCCGGTGTTCACCATTGTCCAAGGTCGAGCTTCGAGGGAGCTATGCATGACATGGCCGGCGTGTCTAAAATGGTAAGATGGTTAACCTAGAGGGGGTGAATAGGTTTCTACAAATTTTGTAGAATACCCTACATAAGTATAATCTTGTAGAATATACATAACCATTGTATGCATCTTGGTGTCTTCATGGTATTGTCTAAGTGTGTGTATTACTTGGTATGTTTGGAGGTTGCACATGTACGCAGATCTAGGGGTGGATGAGCCTACTCTCAGATTTCCCAACAACCAACACATAGTAAAAAAATATAAATCTAAAATTCAGCTTGCCCCAAAAAAGATATGAAAAGTTTGTTATTGCTTCCATGGCCCAAAATATTCGATCTTCCATCACATGCAACCTTAACATCTTAATCACCATTTCTATAACAAATGTAATGCTTTAACAAAACTGATCCTATAGAAACTCAATGTACCAAGCATTATAAACAAACTTGTATGTTTGTTTTTTACTTGGGGTCATCACATGATTCACTAGATTACAATTGAGAAGAACGGCAAATGCAATTCATCTTCATCATCGTGTACTTCTTTCAGTCGTACAATATAGAAGTTCCAAGACAAAATTTCCTGTTCAAATTGGTGAATTCTTGGTTTGTACGAAATGAATAGTTTGATGTCACATCTAGTTTACTAAAGTCGAACATTTCAACCAACCATGTGCAACCCCACCCCGTGGTTTCACGTGTTTTCTACCAACCACATGCCTTATCACACGTACAACGCAATCTTGGGTCCAACAGCCCACAGCGGCATGGAGTGATTTAGAGTTTTCTCGACCACATAACGATAATAAATCCTTCATATTATAAAACGACCCTTTGTGCGCCCCGTCCCTCGCCGCAAACCTCCCATTCTCTCCAATTAATATCCGCCTTGTCCCAAACCACAACAACCCCTCCACTTCCGTTGAGATTGTAGTTGAGAGCAATATTCTAGACGAGCAACTTCTTCTTCGCATCTAAAAAGCGGAAAGATCCCCTAGTTTTATCATGCCTATGTTTCGGCGCTCCAATCATCACCGTGGCGACGAGCATAAAGTGAACAAGCCCATGCTTGATTATCTCGGCGACCAAATCGATGAGTTCAAGGTGAGCAAGCGTGACTTAGATCAATCTGTCGATAACCAGATCTTTCAGTACGAGGTGGATAAGAACATGTTAGATGAACCCATTGATGTCCATGTCACGGATTTAAAGCCAGATATCACCTTGAGTTGTTTGCTCAATGACGAATTTGGTAGGTTCCTTCTGCTCTTCTTGATCATCTCTTTTCTTTTTTAAGATCTCTGTTTTGCAAGTGCATTTACCTATTGTGGAGAACGTGAATATCTACTATTCTTGTGTTGAATAAGAAGAATAAAAAATGTTTGTAATTTAGTTCTACCATCCTAGAAACTACGTGATCCGATTTCAGTTATTTTCATCCATTGGCGTCTTTTTTATGTTTTTCACCAAAAACATGGCCACAAATTATGCAAACATCAATTTGAGATAATATCCTACGGTCCTTCACTAGCTATTTTATCCTAAAACAACTCATGAATAATGTTTTCTGTCGCCACACCCGCTCAAAGCTTTTTCTTAAGGCCCTTTTGTTAGTTGATATGGGCCCAATCAAAATCGGATCACAGGAGGCCCATGAAACTATATAAATGACAATCTAAAAGCAGATCCCCAATTAATAGAAAATCCAAAGCTGGCATAAATTAAATGAAATCCAAAGTTAGTACAATAATAAATCTCAATCCAAATATTGCATCATTAAATTTGATCAAAAAAATGTTAGATAAAGATCACCACAGCGCAGCACATTACAACTCAGGAATATTTTAAAAATATTCCTAAAAATAAATACTTAAGAATCAACAATTAATACGCCCATGAAAAACACATGTGAATTGTTTCCCTGAAAGAACTTCACATTAGACCCCCTTATTTTTCTGATAATCACAAATTCGCATTTTATGGCTGCAAAAAATAGATGGAAGATGAGAGTGTGTAAACTCATGAATCTTCTTATTTCTGGAAACCTCTGTTGAAAATTCATCGTGCTCCCCTACTCTATATAAGCCAGTACTTCTCACTATTTTTTCAGTACTCCATTTCCGCTCATGCTGTTCTTGTTTTTCTAGCTTTAGAATTTAGAGTCTTTGATCTTTGGACAAAGAAATTGGCAAAGAGGCGGTTGCATATTCTTGAGGATCATATGAGGCTCTTTGCCGTGGTTTATCTTGTAGTTTTTTCGGCCCTGTTTTTAGAGAGAAAGTTATCGCATTGAAATTTCCGTTTTATTTTCACTTTTCTGCGTAGTTTGTCCGAAAAAGAAGATAAAGAGTAGTTCGTCCATCACTTTGAGGGACTAAACTGTCTAGAACCCCGGAATGCATGCAAGAGAACTCGGAATTATAAGCTCGCAGGGTTCATGTGTGTAGTCTTAACAGTTTTTTCAGATCTTCTTAATTTGAAGACAATGGGTTTTGTTTTGCAGGGCCAGGTGTGATTGGATTTTATCCAGAGGTTATCACCATCGAAGTTGGAGAGGTAAACTGACCCACTCTTATATGTGAGCCTCCTAGAGACATACACTAGTGCCCTTTTAAGATTATGTCATATGGTACTCCATCTGATACAAAATAAGTGTCGGTGATTAAGTACTGATTTATAGATTTTGTTATTTCTAGGCAAATATGATTTACTATGTGTATATATAGTTAGTGCTAAATACAAAGGTGAAGTTCTTTTAAATTCAGCAATGTTATCTTTATGCAACACTGTGTGAGATGTATTTACATATTTTGTACTTGAATTTTTTTTAAACCTTTATTAAATTATGCCTCTTACTCTGACCAGATTGAAGCTTGATCTTAGTAGGAAATAATTATGCATGCACAATATTATTTCTGTGTCAACAAATCCAACATTTATTTTAATCCCAAAAATTTATGTACACGAGGCATGGATTATGTCATAAGTATCTTTTTGAACCGGGCTAACCCCATTTTCATTACAAGGATAACGGAAATACCAAGTTTTCACAAGTATTACAAGCAGGGAATCCAAAAGAAAGAAGCGAGTTCCGATGCACTAAACACAAATTTATTTGCATACTCAACCATTCATTACATAATTAGAGTTTCAGTCTGAACCTCGTGATTTCATCTTTTACTATAATTATAGTTTCCATAAGCTCTCACTATTTTCACCTTTTATTTTAACAATATTTGCCTTAACCTCCCTCTTCTACCAAGGCTTGTGCTTGTATTGTAAATGCTAATAAAGGATCCACGATTTCAGGACATATTAGCAAAAATCACGTCCTTCTCTGGGAACGGATGGGCAGCTTGTATCATGTCTGCCAATGGTGCCGTATCCATGGTGACACTGGGTCAAGGAGCTTCATCTCATGAAACAGTTATCTATGAGGTATGCTGAACTCTTTAGCTTGCAATTTATACACTCGAAATCCATATTTTCTCTACGCAATATATATTGTACCTCAGTTCCAACCAAATTTCGATAATTAGAAAGAAAATTAAATGTGAGGTATCATCATATGGATAAAAGGTCCAATTATTTTCCTTTACCAGCCTATGGAAAAGAAAGCATGCCGTTCTGCAGTTCTAGCCTTTTAGAAATGAATTTGTATTGTCTGACATCTAGATCTGCATTTTTTTAAGAGTAACACAATTATATGTATTATGTAGGGCTATTTTGAGATCATCTTTCTATCTGGCTCGTATCAACCATCAGAAACCGGTGGAATGTGCAGCTATAGAGGTGGACTCAGTGTTTGGCTTGCTGGTCTTGATGGCCGTGTTTTTGGTGGTGGAGTGGCAGGACCTTTGACTACAGCTTCACCTGTTCAGGTAAGCCAATTCACTTGCTGAACATGCTTATTAAAGTCCATCTTTGGTGTTTACACCGTACATGTCGACGGCTTCTATATTTTTGGATCTTCCTCCGTTTGTTGGAGTTAAATATTACATGCTTCGTGTGTTCGGAAAACCATGAAAAAATTAGTGTTTCGTCGTATAATCCACAATACCCCTTACATAAAATTGTTACGTGCTTCTTTTTAGATATGGTTTATTTATAAAGTGGCATCGTCTTGTGAAACATACATGTATTACAGTGGACCTTCTGCTTTCTCCTAATGGTTTGTGTTGTTGTGCTAATCCTCAGGTGGTCATTGGAAGATTTCCAGTTGATGACTAAAATAAGCTCAAACGGGTTGTGATTCCAGGTGCTAGCAGTTCCACATTGGGAGGATCCTCTGGCATGCAGGCCTAGAAGCCCACCAACCAAACCAGAGTGCCTCTAGCACATTCAACAGCAGCAGCCGCCACCCCAGCTTTGTACAACATCTCATGAAAATGAACTTCAGATGAATAATGCCAGTCTGATCTATGTTAGCTTTTCGCTCCAGATGCTTAGATTTTCGCTCCAAATGTTTAGCTTTCGTTGTTTACCCTTTCACTGCACATGCCTAGCTTTCTGCTAGTAGCTCCAAGTGCTCTTGTTTGCTCCAGCTTAGATAACTGTGACAAAAAAAAATTCTGCTGGATAGACCCTGGATGTGGTCTAGTTAAATTATGTTGTAACTATTTTAGCCTAAAACAACTCATGAATAATGTTGTGTGTCGGCACACCCGCTCAAAGCTTTTTTTAAGGCCTTTTTGTTAGTTGATATGGGCCAATCAAAATCGGATCATAGGAGGCCCATGAAACTATAGAAATGACAATCTAAAAGCGGATCCCCAATTAATAGAAAATCTAAAGCTGGCATAAATTTAATGAAATCCAAAGTTAGTACAATAATAAATATCAATCCAAATATTGCATCATTAAATTTGATCAAAAAAAAGTTAGATAAAGATCACCACAACGCAGCACAATTACAACTCAGGAATATTTTAAAAACATTCCTAAAAATAAATACTTAAGAATCAACAATTAATACGCCCATGAAAAACACATGTGAATTGTTGCCCTGAAAGAACTTCACATTAGACCCCCTTATTTTTCTGATAATCACAAACTCGCATTTTATGGCTGCAAAAAATAGATGGAAGATGAGAGTGTGTAAACTCGTGAATCTTCTTATTTCTGGAGTCCTCTGTTGAAAATTCATCGTGCTCCCCTACTCTATATAAGCCAGTACTTCTCACGATTTTTTCAGTACTCCATTTCCGCTCATGCTGTTCTTGTTTTTCTAGCTTTAGAATTTAGAGTCTTTGATCTTTGGACAAAGAAATTGGCAAAGAGGCGGTTGCATATTCTTGAGGATCCTATGAGGCTCTTTGCCGTGGTTTATCTTAGAGTTTTTTCGGCCCTGTTTTAGAGAGAAAGTTATCGCATTGAAATTTCCGTTTTATTTTCACTTTTCTGCGTAGTTTGTCCGAAAAATAAGATAAAGAGTAGTTCGTCCATCACTTTGAGGGACTAAACTGTCTAGAACAATACTCGGTCTCACTGAATTCATGCAAGAGAACTCGGAATTATAAGCTCGCAGGGTTCGTGTGTGGAGTCGTAGGCTGTTTGATTTTCCAATTTTCAGTGTTTGTTGGGAACCATGTCGGCGGCGAATGATCCCGGCCTCAGACTCAGACTCAGCCTCAGTCGTATAACCCCGGCATGCAGCCTCAGTCGTATATCCCCGGCATACACCCACCAGCACGCACCGGCGCCACAGACCTTCACCAATGGCGTTGCGCCCGCCACGAGCTCGCCCAAGCGAAAGCGCGGGCGCCCGCGCAAGCTCAACGTGAGCCCCCAGGCGCCACCAGCGCTTCCACCACCATAAGCAAATGCAACACAGGCCAGGAAGAGGAGGATGACAGCTGCAGGTATATACCAGCTCTGACAGTATAGTAACGAAAAACACATAGATGGATGATGGTATTTTAGCTCCCGTACTAGGTACTACTAGCTAGTATTCATAATACGCTGTCGTGCCGGCAAGCATAAGTATGTGATGAGTAGGAGTCAAGTTGGAGAGGCAAACAGTTTTTTCAGATCTTCTTAATTTGAAGACAATGGGTTTTGTTTTGCAGGGCCAGGTGTGATTGGATTTTATCCAGAGGTTATCACCCATCGAAGTTGGAGAGGTAAACTGACCCACTCTTATATATGATCCTCCTAGAGACATACACTAGTGCCCTTTTAAGATTATGTCATATAGTACTCCCTCTTATACAAAATAAGAGTCGGTGATTAAGTACTGATTTATAGATTTTGTTATTTCTAGGCAAATATGATTTACTATGTGTATATATAGTTAGTGCTAAATACAAAGGTGAAGTTCTTTTAAATTCAGCAATGTTATCTTTATGCAACACTGTGTGAGATGTATTTACATATTTTGTACTTGAATTTTTTTAAACCTTTATTAAATTATGCCTCTTACTCTGACCAGATTGAAGCTTGATCTTAGTAGGAAATAATTATGCATGCACAATATTATTTCTGTGTCAACAAATCCAACAGTTATTTTAATCCCAAAAATTTATGTACACGAGGCATAAATTATGTCATAAGTATCTTTTTGAACCAGGCTAAACCCATTTTCATTACATGGATAACGGAAATACCAAGTTTTCACAAGTATTACAAGCAGGGAATCCAAAAGAAAGAAGCGAGCTCCGATGCACTAAACACAAATTTATTTGCATACTCAACCATTTATTACATAATTAGAGTTTCAGTCTAAACCTCGTGATTTCATCTTTTACTATAATTATAGTTTCCATAAGCTCTCACTATTTTCACCTTTTATTTTAACAATATTTTCCTTAACCTCCCTCTTCTACCAAGGCTTGTGCTTGTATTGTAAATGCTAATAAAGGATCCACGATTTCAGGACATATTAGCAAAAGTCACGTCTTTCTCAGGGAACAGATGGGCAGCTTGTATCATGTCTGCCAATGGTGCCGTATCCAGGGTGACACTGGGTCAAGGAGCTTCATCTCATGAAACAGTTATCTATGAGGTATGCTGAACTCTTTAGCTTGCAATTTATACACTCGAAATCCATATTTTCTCTACGCAATATATATTGTACCTCAGTTCCAACCAAATTTCGATAATTAGAAAGAAAATTAAATGTGAGGTATCATCATATGGATAAAAGGTCCAATTATTTTCCTTTACCAGCCTATGGAAAAGAAAGCATGCCGTTCTGCAGTTCTAGCCTTTTAGAAATGAATTTGTATTGTCTGACATCTAGATCTGCATTTTTTTAAGAATAACACAATTATATGTATTATGTAGGGCTATTTTGAGATCATCTTTCTATCTGGCTCGTATCAACCATCAGAAACCGGTGGAATGTGCAGCTATAGAGGTGGACTCAGTGTTTGGCTTGCTGGTCTTGATGGCCGTGTTTTTGGTGGTGGAGTGGCAGGACCTTTGACTGCAGCTTCACCTGTTCATGTAAGCCAATTCACTTGCTGACGTACATGTCGACCACTTCTATATTTTTGGATCTTGCTCCGTTTGTTGGAGTTAAAGATTACATGCTTCGTGTGTTGGGAAAACCATGAAAAAATTAGTGTTTCATCGTATAATCCACAATACCCCTTACATAAAATTGTTACGTGCTTCTTTTTAGATATAGTTTATTTATAAAGTGGCATCGTCTTGTGAAACATACATGTATTACAGTGGACCTTCTGCTTTCTCCTAATGGTTTGCGTTGTTGTGCTAATCCTCAGGTGGTCATTGGAAGATTTCCAGTTGATGACAAAAAGAAGCTCAAACGGGTTGTGATTCCAGGTGCTAGCAGTTCCACATTGGGAGGATCCTCTGGCATGCAGGCCTAGAAGCCCAGCAACCAAACCAGAGTGCCTCTAGCACATTCAACAGTAGCAGCCGCCACCCCAGCTTTGTCCAACATCTCATGAAAATGAACTTCAGATGAATAACGCCAGTCTGATCTATCTTAGCTTTTCGCTCCAGATGCTTAGATTTTCGCTCGAAGCTCGCTCCAAATGCTTAGCTTTCGTTCCTAGTTGTTTACCCTTTCGCTGCACATGCCTAGATTTCTGCTAGTAGCTCCAAGTGCTCTTGTTTTCTCCAGCTTAGATAACTGTGACAAAAAAAAATCTTCTGTTGGATAGACCCTGGATGTGGTCTAGTTAAATTATGTTGTAACTGGATAATTCTTTGGTACAACTTGATAATATCGTTTGTGCTGCTGCAGAAATTCATCGCAATATAACGTAGCATACTTGTGTTGCAGGGAAGGTGCATTTGAACTACTAATAGGATAGCATCAAGATAAAAAAAATATTTTTTTTATCTTTGCCCGATCTACAAAAAATCCCTCGGAGAAACGCACATCACTGATGGAGCGTATTACCTGAAATATGACCTTTACATCTCTAGTTAGAATAGCAATACTTGCAGAAAACAAAATAGGCAACAATATAACATAAGAGTTACCTTGAGCAATCTAGCAACAGACAGAAAGGAGACATAATAACTAACGCTATTCAAAATTTTCTTCCCGTAACTGGAAGAGGATTGCACGGCCCTCCAAAGAAGAATACACACCACGCAATCACACTCGGGAGAAAACCAACATTTAAACTACTCCTCCCCGATGTAGGTATTGTCCATGCCGACCGGTGTAGTTCCATATTCCAGCATCTACCTCCTCCCCCACCTAAGAAGAAAATTTCTTACCCTCTGGGATATGTTTGACTCATTTGACCAGTACATATAATATAGATAAATCGGGATAAGTACAAAGGAGCATATTTTTTATGTTGACATAATTATAGATAATTAGTTCTACCGATACAATTCCGAGTAATAATTAAACGATTGACTGACAACTGCACAACAACAACATATCTCCAAGATGCATAAACAATGGCAGCTTTATATCTCCGAGCAGGATCGTGTGTTCGTGGGAATGGCACACAGTGTATACTTATGATTATTTGAAATCGCCCCTCCAATGTTTAAATACGAATCTTTAAACACTTCTCTATAATAATAATGCTACATTCCAGGCTAAATCTTTAAACACTTCTCTATAATAATAATGCTACATTCCAGAGCAGGTTATACAACAGTTAATGGCTAATTTCACGCAAATAGAGGCCTCCTTCGCGTGCGCCCATTGGTGCGGCGCGGGTGCATGGCAGCGATCCCATGGGGTTTCCGGTTATTATCCCTCCGCTTTCTTTTTTTACGCGGAAACAAAACCTGAAATACCATAGCTATACGAACTCCGTCGTAGCCGCGCCCTTTTAAGCATGGCTCCCTCGCCGGCGTCATGTCCGTGCTTCGCGGTTCAGCTCGGCTTCCGCCGTCTCGCCATGATCTACATTAAGTCACCTTCACTTTCTCCGACAAATACTTGGACGCGCTGCTTTTCTTGCTTTGGGGTGTGCGCATCTTCATTGCGATCCCAAGTTCCCAACAGAGGATGCTCGCCGGTCGCCTGAGGCGCCCATCATGAGGAACGATCCCAAGTTCCCAACAGAGGATGCTTGCCGGTCGCCGGAGGCGCCTATCATGAGGAAGTTGCGTGTCGTTCACGGTTAACAGAGGCTCCCGTGTGAGGCTTACCACTAACCACCTTCAGCAGGGACGAGTAAGCCACCATAGCTAGGCCGCCACCATAGCTAGGCCGCCTCCTCCGCTTACCGTGCCGGTCGATGTTGTCTTCAACTTCCCCGACGTATGATTTGACACGTTGGTGCTGGACAATCTATGCATCGGCTACTTGGAGGAGCATCTCTAGACTCTCGGTATATCCCAGGTTATTGGTATCTGGCGGTCTACGCCGATGGCCGGGCGCTACGCCGACGGCCAAACGTCGGGGCCGTCAGCGAAAACCGCGACCAGGTCAGCCCCTCCAAGCATCCGTCGGCGTAGAATTTTTCTCGGCATAACATAGCTACGCTAACGGCTGTCCTCGACGTAGCCTACGCCAACGGCTGCCTTCGGCATAGCTATTTTTTCTTTTACCTCATTAATCTTCGAAAAATCATAACTAAATCATTCTAATTTCAAAAAATATAAATAATATATTAAAATTTGCAGAAAAATAAGATCTATCTATCTACGCTCAAATATTACACATTTATTAAAAAATTAAGTGAAACATAAAACATTACATATAGTTTGAAATGGGCATAAAATTCAAAAATGATTCAAACAATGTGAAACCTTCGCGTGGTATAATATTATGTGATATAGTTGCAAGGAAAAATATAAAACTTGGTATATTAATTATGTCTCAAAAACATTCACAAAATGACCTATCTCATTCGACGTTTCCTGACTTTCGGGTCAAATGACAATGTTATGGCTATAATCAAGGCATAGTTTGTGATAATGTGCCCATATTGTGAATGAATATGCATCATGGGATGGCGAACAATGTTGCAGGAGGAAGTTTTTCTTTTCGTCGCACCAAAAATCCATTTTCCATTTTCTCAGTGTAAAAAATGGGGGATTTTATGAAGCAACCACCAAATGGCTAATTCAAAATACTACCACCCTATTTTTCAAAAATACTATATCACATTAAATGGAAAATTTCCTAACTGTCCATCCCTGATGAAAAAGAAAAATTTCTGCCGAATCGGTAGGAAGTGGGTAAGATATGAACTACAGGTACGTGATCTGGTGCTCATGATTTTTTACAAAAATCAATTTTAGGTTCACGATATGCTATTTTATCAGAGATCCACTTTAAATTTAGCGAGGCTCAGCCCCGAGCTAAAAATCTTCATGTCCGTCGTTCGACAAAGTTTGACGATAGTTTAAAGCGGGTATAAAAAATTCAAAAACGATCCAAACAATGTGAAACTTTCGCGTGATGTCATATTATGTGATATAGTTGTAAGGAAAAATATAAAACTTGGTATATTGATTATGTCTAAAAAAAACTTCACAAAATGACATATCTCATTCAAGGTTTCCTGGCTTTTGGGTCAAATGACCAATGCTATGGCTATAATCAAGGCATAGTATGTGGTAATGTGCCCATATTGTGCATGCATGTGCATTATGGGATAACGAACAATGTTGCAGGAGGAAGTTTTCCTTTTCATCGCACCAAAAAGTCATTTTTTATTTTCTGAGCACAAAAACCGGGGGGTTTTGTGAAGCAACCACCAAATGGCTAATTCAAAATCCAACCATCCTATTTTTCAAAAATACTGTACCACGTTACATGGATAATGTCCTAACAGGAGGATCTCAAACCTTTCTGTCCATCCCTGGTAAAAAAGACAATTTTTTGCTTAATCGGTAGGAAATGGGTCAGATATGAACTATAGGTCCATGATCTGATGCTCATGATTTTTTATATAAATCATTTTTAGCTTCACAATATGCTATTTCATCAGAGATCCACTTCAAGTTTAGCGAGGTTCAGCCCCAAGCTAAGAATCTTCATGCCCGCCGTTCGACAAAGTTTAACGATAGTTTGAAACGGACATAAAAAATTCAAAAACGATCCAAACAATGTAAAACCTTCACATGATGTCATATTATGTGATATAGTTGCAAGTAAAAAATATAAAACTTGGTATATTGATTATGTCTCAAAAAACCTTCACAAAATGACCTATCTCATTCGAGCTTTCCTGGCTTTTGGGTCAAATGACCAATGTTATGGCTAAAATCAAGGCATAGTTTGTGATAATATGCCCATATTATGCATGCATGTGCATCATGGGATGGCGAATAATATTGCAGGAGGAAGTTTTCCTTTTTATCACACCAAAAAGCTATTTTCCATTTTTCGAGCGTAAAAAACTGGGGTTTTTATGAAGCAACCACCAAATGGTTAATTCAAAATGATACCACCTCATTTAAAAAAATACCAGACCACCTTACATGAACAATGTCCTAACAAGGGGATCACAAACCTTTCCGTCTATCCCTGGTGAAAAGGATAAATTCCTGCTAAATCGGTAGGAAGTGAGTCAGATATGAACTACAGGTACATGATCTGATGCTAATGATTTTTTACAAAAATCATTTTTAGGTTCATAATATGCTATTTTAATCAGATATCCACTTCAAGTTTAGTGAGTCCCAACCTCGAGCTAAGAATCTTTATGTTTGCCCTTTAAACGGGCAAATGAAATTATGGCTAGAATCATGACATGGTTTATGATAAGTTGATATGATACATATTTGAATTCCTATCATTTTTCAAACCAATTTAGACATATTATTTATTGAATTCTGATTTATGGATTTAAAGATATTAACTATTCCATATTAAATAGAAAAATACAAAATAAATAAAATTATTATATTTTTATTTGAATTCAATAATATTTTTACTTATTCATTGTTGTTTACTTAAATAATTGTTTGTAATTTCAAAAAATACAAATATGTGACATGATGATATAAGAGTTAATAGGATTGATATCATAGTATTAACAACAAGGTATAAGTTGCTTTGCGGGAACAGATTCTGAAGAAATGGATAAGTTAAGCGTACTGGTGGTGGAGTAGTGAGGATGGGTGACCGACCAGAAAGTTTGACCAAGACTGCAATTTAATCAAAGATTAAGTATAATTAGTGTTAAGATATTTTAAGTGGGAGATTAACGAGTCAATCAATTCAAACATTAAAAAAATAGAAAAAAAAATGAATTTTTTTTAAAAAAAAATATTTTTGCAACTGGTCGTTAGACTATGCCGACGGCCGCTATGCCGACGGCTTTTTGATACGCCAACAATTTTTATGCGCTCCGCCGAGGGAGATCTTTGCCGAGAAACTACGCCAAGGGCAGCCCTCAGTGTAGCCTACGTCGACGGGGATCAGGGATTGGGTCTACGCCGACGGATTTCTTGCCGTTCCTATAGTGTATTTGATCTTACTGGTGAACACGACGGAGACGAGGATGCGCGACGCTAAGTAGATCGGAGGTTGCAATGAGGATTGTATTATGGATGTACGTATTTTCTGATTTGTTTTGCCAAACAAATCGTTGCCACGCACCGTGGCCGCATTGATGGACGCACGCGAGGGGTGCAGGCAAGCCGTGTCCTCTCCCACCGAAAACTATGAAAGCTTAATATGGTTGACTAGATCTATACAATTGCGTCGGCGTGCTCCTAGAACTTGAGGTTGAGCTCGGTAGTGATCTCACCAGTTTTTTAATGATACAATACGTGTATTAGTGTTTTGTATGCGTACATGTTATAAACTAATTATAACTGAACCCACGTGTATATTGCTAATATAAACCTGGACGCAGCCCTGTTTGAGGTGCGCGCTCCACCCTAATTCTTTTACGATCACATGGTATTAGCCTAGAATCGGTCTACAACATGACTTCCGCCGCCACCGTATCTTCCGCCTCTTCGGCCCTCTCGACGTCGCCATCAGCTGCCGACTTTGCCAAGCTCCAGCCCTCCCTCCCTTCTCCGTTCCGGTGTCTCCATGGCTGGTCCATGCTACTTCGGCCAGAACATCACTATCAAGCTCGCCGCCGAGACTCATCTCCTATGGCGTGCACAAATCGTCACCCAGCTCTGGAGCAATCTCCTCCACGGGTACGTTGACGGCACCTTGCCGTGCCATGCCTCCACCATCACCGTCCCCAAGGAAGGAGGCACTCTGGAGATTAGCCCTAATCCCGTCTTTGCGGCTTGGGCTCAGCAGGATCAAGCGATCCTATCGGCCTTCCTGTCGTCTTCGACGCCGCCTGTCGGCGCCATGATCATGTTTGCTAAATCGTCTTCTCAAGCATGGTCCATCATCAACCGCAAGTTTGGTGCCCAGTCTAATGCTCGCTCCTCTCATATCCATGTGGATCTCGGGACGATGGAGAAACTTGACTCCTCGATCGCGGTCTACTATGACAAGATCGAAACCCTGGCGGACACCCTTGCTTCCATTGGGCAGCCGCTCCGCACCGACGAATTCAACAACTATGTGCTTGATGGTCTCGATGAGGAGTATGATTCCATCGTCAAGCTTGTTCGTGATCGCGACACCCCTATGTTGTCGCATGATTTGTACGCCCGCCTCCTCTAGATGGAGCAGCGGGTTGAAAAACGTTGTTGTATGGCCCATTGGGCTAATGCGGCTCGGTTCGGCAAGCAGTCCAAGCAGCACTTCTCTGGGGCGCCAGCATCACCTTTCTTCCCCGGCTCGTCTGCGTCGAAGCCCACTAGCGGGTATGTGTCGCGACCCAATTTTGGCGCTGGTGGCTCAGTGCCCACTGGTGGTCGCCCAGAAGGCTGTACGGACTGGCGCCCGGACACGCGTACGCGCGGGAGGTCCTGGTCGCGCCTCTGTTTGCCAGCTCTGCGACGAAGAGGCCATGTTGCTGCTCAGTTTGTTTTAAATGGTTCAACAAAACCTTCTTGGGAATGCATAACAATGGCGATTTCTAGATCGTCAGCTCTCGATGGAAAATCACGTGTATCGTTCCCAAGCTCCACCTCGGCCTCAGCATTAGGGGCATACGTCCCCATTTCCGGTTGATCCTGCTTGGTATATGGACTGGAGCCACATATCACTTTGCTAAGGAGATGAAGAAGCTTCACATGAGGGAGGCTTATCAAGGCAAGGAGCATGTTCACACGGCCGATGGTACAGGTATGTGCATCCTTTATATTAGTCAAGCAATCCTTCCCACTCCCTCCTCTAGGCCACTTTATCTCCGTAATGTCCTTCATGTTCCTACCCTCACTAGGAATGTGCTATCTGTTCGTAAATTTTCCCATAATAATAATGTTTTTATTAAGTTCTATCCTAACGGTGTTTTGTTAAGGACTTGGACATGCGGACTATAATCCTTAGAGGTCACTGGCGTGGTGGTCTGTATGCGCTTGATGCTCCTGCGGTCAAACAAGTTCTCAGTGTTGTTAAAGCTTCGCCTACACAGTGGCATGCTCTCTTAGGCCACCCTTCATCCCATATTGTTAGCATGTCCTATGTCGTAATGAGCTTTCCACAGTGTCCAATAAAAATACTTTAGTTTGTGATGCATGTCAGCAAGGCAAGAGTCACCTAAAGAGCAGAAGCTCCCGGGGGCTACCCTGGGCACCCCAAACCCTTGTGTCGGTAGAGTCCCCATGCACAAGCAATGTACCCTAGATCACCCCTAACGATGAATAAAAACGAAGCAGTTCATTGCACACTTGTTCTTCGTGATCATCCACCCGGGGGCTGACCACTAATGGGGATATGCATTGAGAAACACTTCGGGGTGACCAAGTGAAAGGACATTTATTGTCCTAATCTGTTTTAGTGTTTGTTAACAACATAACGTTCATTTTACTGGGTGTTAATGTCTTCAGGTCAATCTATTGAAAAGAGAAAAGGCCTGATCTAGGTCAATAAATTGTCCTAATCTGCCGTTATTGACATTTCCTTGAGAAACCAGACCGGAGTCTCCGGTGTGTAGACACCGAAGTCTCTGGTGTGGTTTGGAGTTTCCCCAAGAGTTTCCGGAGTGGACTCAAGAATCAGCTCAGAACCATTCTGTGAGGGGGTTCGGAGATAGACCGGAGGTTGACTAGAATCTCCGATGTGTTGTCTCAGACCAGAGTTTCCGGTGTGTGAACACTAAAGTCTCCGGTTTCCGCTCTCCAGAGATTCGTCCAGAGTCTCCGGAGTGAGCTTTGTAACCTTGCCCAAGACATACTATTGGTTGGTCTGGAGACAGATCGGAGATGGGCCGGAGTCTCTGGTCTGCCAGTCCAGAGACTCCAGTGTGAATTGTATCCAACGGGTTGAAAACAGTTCACAGGGTGTGGCCTATAAATAGGGGACATTATCCCCTTCCTCCAGCGGCTCGTTGCAGAAAAAGAAGACCACGCCATTTGAGCCACCAAAATTCTAAGATCTCTTCATCCAACCACCCAACAAGTCATTGATCTTTGGGGAACCGGAGGAGGAGGAGGCATCGATCTATAGCTTCACCAAGAGAGATCTTCACCCCCCCCATTCACTTGAGGCCCCCTTGCTCTAGGGTTTCATTGGAAACCCTAAGCCTTGTTTTGGTTTGATTTGATTCTTACAAGCTTGTATTTGGTTGTGTGACAGCTTGCTTGGATTCGAGAGCCCCCAATTAAGTTATGGGTGTGTGCCTCGAACTTGTTGTAAGGGTGCCGGCTACCACCTTGAAGGTTGCGGATATAGTGGAAGCGTGAATAAATCCGCTTGTGGTGAGGTTCACCGGAGAACAAGGGAGGCCTCTTGTGGAGTTGGTGGTTTGATACCACCCCCTCGCCAAATGCAGACGTACTTCCCCTCAAAAGGAAGGAACTGCGGGAAATAATCCTTGTGTCCCCGTGTGCTTCACTTTAGTTACTTCTATCCTTTACCACACCGTACTTTATCTAGTTCTTGCTTAGTTAGGTGTGCTAGTGTGACATATAGGTAAATTCAGCATAGTTGCATATCTAGAGAATTTACCTTTGTGTCAAACCTAATATGAAAAAGAAGTAAAATTTGAAGTAGCACCTATTCACCCCCACCTCTAGGTGACCATACGATCCTTTCAATTTGTATCAGAGCCTTGGCTCTTTATTTTGGCTTAACCGCCTAAGAGAAAATGGTCAACCTAGAGGATGGTGGAGAGGGTGAGGCTAGTACTTCAGTGACCATGGTAGATCTCAAGAAATTGGAAACAAGCTTGATCTCTACCTTGGGCAACGAAATCCAATAGTTGCATCAACTAGTTGAGAAACTTGTTAAAAAAAGTCAGCCTCGCCACCTCCCTCTCTTGAGGAAACACCTCCTAACCCTAAGGTAAATGATCCGGTATGCCAACGGGTGTGGAAGTGGGGATCAACATAATTCCACTAACTCCTCTACCAAAAAGGGTGATGGGAAGGAAGAGAACCATGCGGTTCCCGGATGGTACTCTCCCGACCCGCCTATCCCTCATCACCATATAAATAATAGAGGTGACCCACCTAAGCTAGCTGCACATACCTTTTCTCAATGGCAAGTGTTAATGAAATATCATGTGCGCAGCTCTTGCATTGACTTGTGGAACATCATTGAAGATGGACTCAAGATTGAGGATCCAACCAACTTGACAAGAAGAGAAGTGGTGAATAACCAACTCAATGCCACCGCTCTGTGCATGATTCAACTTGGAGTGGGACCAAAGGACTTCCCACACATTGAGCACTACAATACCGCCAAGGAAGCTTGGGATGCTCTCGTTGACTTGTTTGTTGGAAATGAGAGCATGAGAAGAAATAGATATGATGCCTTAAGCAATGAAGCTGAAGGTTTCTTTATGAAGGATGGTGAGGATCGTGAAAACATGTATCGAAGACTCAAATCCACAGCCACCGCCTTCAGAAATATTGGTGCCTCTCACATTTATGATGCTTAGATCAAGATGAAGTATGTGAGTGCGCTCATGGCCTTCGAGCCCACTGACTTGAAGAGTCTTCAAGGAAGACACAACTACCATCTCATGACCTCCAATGAAGTTATGCAAGAGATGGCCGTTGATACATTGCAAATGTATCTATAATTTTTGATGTTCCATGCTTGGTTTTATCCACTTTCTTGTGTTTTGTTCCAACTTTGGAGTACTTTTCATATGATTTCTTGGACTAACCTATTAACAAGAGCCACAGTGCCAGCTGCCTGTTTTCTGCTGTTTTTGGTTCCAGGAAAGTCAGAAAATGAATATTCTCGGAATTGGACGGGACAAAAGCCAAAGTGCCTATTTTTCCGGAAGGGATCAAGTGCAAGAATACGAGACGGAGAAGGGCCAGGGGCCGGCCACACCACCTGGCCACGCGGCCAGGCTGGGCCCGTGCCAGGGGGTGGTGTGTTGGCTTCTGGCACCCCCTTGGCCTCTCCTTCCGCCTATATATTGCCCTCGGGACGAAAACCCTAAGGGCCCGATCAAAAATCCACAAAAGAGTCTGTAGCCGCCGTCATCTCCATCCCTAAATCGGGAGGGATCTGAAGCTCTTCCCGGCACCCTGCCGGAGAGGGGAATTCACCCTGGAGGCCTTCTTCATCACCATGCAAGCCTCCAGTGTGATGCGTGAGTAGTTCATCCTTGGACTACGGATCCATGTAGTAGCTAGATGGCTGGTTCTCCTCCTTTGTGCTTTCATGTTCATGATCAAGATCATCTATTTGTAATCATACATGTTGTGTTTGTGGGGATCCGATGGATATTGAGATGCTATTTTAGATTGATTATTGATTCTATCATGTCTTTGTTATTTGTGATCTTGCATGCTTTCCGTTGTTAGTAGCTATCTTGGCCAAGTAGATGCTAGCAACTCCAAGAGTTAGTATTTATGCTCGATAGTGGGTTCATGCCTATGGTAATCTGGGGAAGTGACAGAAATCTCTAAGGTACTAGATGTGCTGTTGCTACTAGGGAGAAAACAACAATCCTTTATTCATAGAATAATCGTATTGTTTACTTTACACGCAGTTCGTAAAGCAATAATCTGTTGCTTGCAACTTAATACTGGAGGGGGTTCGGATGATAACCTGAAGGTGGATTATTAGTCATAGATGCAGTTGGATGGGGGTCTATGTATTATGTTGTAATGCCCAATCAAGTCTCAAAGGAGTCAAGATGATTAGTATATGCATGTATTGCTTTCTCGGTGTTTGTCAATTGCCCCGCTGTAATTTGTTCACCCAGCATGTTATCTATCTTAAGGAGAGCCACCTCTAGTGAACTATGGATCCCGGTCCTTGTCTTTTACATACAATCTACAATCTTTTACTGCTTTGTGTTTACTTTCTACAAACTTTTACTTCTTTCCATTCGATATGTTTAATCCTTTGTTTTCTGCAAAACACGGTGATATTGACAACCTCATCGCAAGTTGGGGACAAAGTTCTGTGGTTGGGTTGTGCAGGTCTCCACGTTGCTACTAGCACCGGTAGTGCGCCCTGCCAAAGCTCAGCTAGTAACACCTTTGGGGTGTTTCCTTGCTCCTACTGGTTCGATTAAACCTTGGTTTCATAACCGAGGGAAAACTTGCTGCTGTGCTCATCATACCTTCCTCTTGGGGTTCCCAACGAGCTCTACGTCGAACGACGAGCACATCAAGATTTTCTGGCGCCGTTGCTGGGGAGTCAAGGACATCTTCACAAGGGGAGTCCCTCACAACCAATCTCTTTACTTTGTTGTTTTTGTTTTGCTTAGTTTTCTTTTTGCTTTGTTTGCTTGTTTTGTTATTCAAAAACACAAAAAAATTAGTTTTACAAGTTTGTTTTCTTATTTGAAAACCAAAAAATGACTACTCTTGAAAACACTAAGTTGTGTGACTTCACTAGCACCAACAACAATGATTTTATGAGCACACCTATTGCTCCACCTGTGGCTGAAAATACTTTCTTTGAGATAAAACCTGCTTTACTCAATCTTGTTATGAGAGAGCAATTTTCTGGTATTGGTAATGAAGATGCTGCTTCCCATCTAAATAACTTTGTTGAACTTTGTGAGATGCAAAAGCATAGGGATATAGATGGTGATATTATTAAGCTGAAATTGTTTCCTTTCTCTTTGAGAGGAAAAGCTAAAGAATGGTTGAATTCCTTAACTAGGAATAGTATTGATTCTTGGACTAAGTGCAAAGATGCTTTTATTGGAAAATACTATCCTCCTGCTAAGATTATATCTATGAGAAGTGAAATAATGAAGTTTAAACAACTTGATAATGAGCATGTTGCTCAAGCTTGGGGAAGAATGAAATCTTTGGTAAAGAATTGTCCCACTCATGGGTATTTGCTTGGATGATCATCCAAACTTTTTATGCAGGATTGAACTATTCTTCAAGGAACCTATTGGATTCAGCTGCTGGAGGTACCTTTATGACCATCACTTTGGGTGCTGCAACAAAACTTCTGGACAATATGATGGTTAATTATTCTGAATGGCATACTGAGAGAGCTCCACAAGGTAAGAAGGTAAATTCTGTTGAGGAAACCTCCTCCTTGAGTGATAAGATTGATATAATTATGTCTATGCTTGTTAATGGGAAAGCCCATATTGATCCAAATAATGTTCCTCTAGCTTCTTTGGTTGCTCAAGAAGAGAAAGTTGATGTGAACTTCATAAGAAATAACAACTTTGGCAACAATGTTATGGTAATAATGCTTATAGGAACAATTTTGGTAACAACAATTATAAGCCATATCCTCCCAACAATGGTAATGCTTATGGAAATTCTTACAACAATAATAAGAGTGCTCCCTCTGAACTTGAAGTTATGCGTAAAGAGTTTATTAGTAAACAAACTGCTTTCAATAAAACTACTGAGGAAAAACTCTCTAATGCTGAAAGAAATATAGCATCTTTGGCTGAAGCTCAATCTACTTTGAATAAAATGGCTGCTAAACCTGAAACTAATGAGAATCCCTTTGCAGCTACCAATGCCATACAAGTAAGAATTCATGAAAATGTTAGACTTTTAGCTGAATTACATGCTAAGTGGGAAAGAGAAGATGAAATTGCTAGAAAAATTAGTGTTTCTACTATCACCGCCACTAGTGTTGAGGCTACTAATAGTTCTACTACTTTAGATGATAAAGTTGATTTTGATCTTGATGGTTGCAATATCTCTGAAGTTATTAAGTTCCTACAAAAGCTTGCTAAAAGTCCTAATGCTAGTGCTATGAACATGGCTTTTGCAAAACACATTACTGATGCTCTCATAAAGATTAAAGAAGAAAAGATGAAACATAAAGCTTCTATTCCTATAAAACAAGAGGATGGTTGGTAACCCATCATTAATATGAAAGTGAATGACTTTGATTTCAAAGCTTTGTGTGATCTTGATAGTAGTGTTTCTATTATGCCTAGAAGGATTTATGATATGCTTGATTTGCCTCCTCTTGAGGATTATTATTTGAATGTCCCACTTGATGCTAATGCTAAAAAGTAACTCATGGGGAGTCTTAATGATGTTCTTATTATGGTTAACGATTCATATGTCCCCGTTGATTTCTATGTTTTGGATGTTGAATACAATGCTTCTTGTCCTATTACTTTGGGAAGACCTTTTCTTAGAACTGTTGGTGGCATCATTGATATGAAAGAAAGCACCATTAAATATCAACTCCCACTCACGAAAGGTATAGAACACTTCCCTAAAAAAAGAGAAAAGATTTCTTTTGCTTCTCCTATGAAAACAAAATTTGGTCTTAATGCTTCTTCATTTGAGAATACTTGATGCTTTTTCTTGCTTCTTATGCCTAACTTAAAGGCGTTAAAGAAAAGTACTTATTGGGAGATAACCCAAAAGTTTTAGATGAGTCTTGGAAGTTATTACTTCAGTAATAACTGCTCCTTATCCTTTTTATTTGCTTTTTGTGCCAAGAGTAACTTCTAATGAGTGTGAAGTAATGGTTGGGAAAGTTGCTGTCCTGAAACAGATTTTTGTGCTTCACCGTAAAAATTCGTGAGAGAGCTCTGTATGTCAGATTAAGCTGTAAGTTTTTGTGCTTCTGCCCCAGGTTGTTATCTAACTTTCGTTAGTTCAACACTTTTTTATTTGAGCAACAGAAGGTCTTTGAAAGAATTCGTCTCTACCTGCTGGTCTGTTTTGACAGATTTCTGCCATTTTCTGCATTTGCTTCTTGTGGGTTCCTTTTTGAGTTCTTTTGGGGAATTGAGCTTTTTGAGGGAAGTGCTACAGTATCTAGTGTTCAAATGGAAGTTTATTTGGTGTTAAAACTGAACCTTAAGACTTTTTTTATCTTAAGTGCACTAATGTTGCTAATGAGATTGTGTGAAGTTTTGTGTGAAGGAAAAAATTTCAGGTGTATGGAAGGAATGAGTAATGAGATGAAGGATGGACTAAAGATCAAGCTTGGGGATGCCACACGTGTCATCCCAAGAAATATCTAAGAAGTACAAGCGTCAAAGCTTGGGGATGCCCAAGGCATCCCCTTCTTCATCAATAAAAATTACAGGTTTCTTCCAAACGCTTCATTTTTATTGTTTCATGCACGGTTGTGATTTTCTTGGAGCGTCTTCTTTTTCGTTTTCGTTTTGTTTTTAGTTTGATTGGTTTGCTTAGTTTTCTGAATAAATTGGTTGGACCCCCTCTTTCATACTTTGGTTTACAAATAGTTTGGTTTGGTTTGGAAAAGAGTAGGAAAGTTCATACTTATGTGGTAAAAAGAGCTCGTTTTTTACTGTGGCCTATGCTTTGTCATGCCATGCTTGATATTGTTTTGGCTTTATGCTTAGTATTCTTTGCTGTAGCATGACTTTGTATAAACAATTGAGATTGCTTAATGTTCCTTGGATGAATCATGCGTTGTTTTAGCATATTAAAGCATAGTATAGTGGTATTCTCCATTGATGCTTTATTTGGGTTGACTTGGCACATGCTCACACCATGTTATGACTATCCAAAGTCACCATAGCCTTTATGATCCTTTAGTTTTCAACTTCTAGTATCACTTTATGCTTTGATCAATAATGTTTTGTCGCTCTGCATGATTATGGCCATTATTGCTCTCTTAGTTTGTTGCTCCCAGTCTTTTGCTAGCCTCCACAACAAAGTATGAGTTCCACTCATGCATCCAACTCCCTAAACCAAGTTATTCCAAAGAGTCCACCATACCTACCTACTAGCTTATGCTATTCCAAGTATATTCATGCTTTTGTTTACCTTCCACTTGTTATGAGAAAACTAGTGATTAAAGCTCTCACGAACTTGATGGCACACTTTACTTTTTTGCCTCTAATAAACTTGAACCATTGGGTCCTTCTTTGTTGCGTATATGCTTTCGCTTTATAAGTTGAAATTAGCAGAACCATGTACCATGGGGAACGCTTTCAACATTGCACTTGTACTTTGTACCCCGTTGATATCATGTTCTTTTGCTTACGGATCCCGGCGGTGTGAAATAAAAGTGGAACTTGTAAGATCATGCAGTTTGTATGTGTGTTAGAGAAACACCTAGGCCGCTAGCCTAAGCCACGCCTAATCATGGTGGAAACTTGCAGCATCACCATAATGAGCACTCTATGAAGAATCCTCAATAAAAACCTATGCAAATAGCAAATAAAAAGATCGCTGAGATGCTCATTGTCTGCTTGCCTTGTCATTTTGATTATGGGAAAGCTCCCGAATCATGTGCAAGGGGTACCCCGTTGGCGGTTCTTAATGATACACATATACTTACAATGACAAGAGCTTACTCGTGACTGAAGTTGAGTAGCATGAGGATCGGTCTTCGTAAGTAAGGGGCATGAGATTTCGGTTTATAACTTGTCAAGCATATCCTCTTAGTTGTGTCACTTTAACCTTAATCACCTTCAAGATTCTTATGATAGGGGCAATGAGAGCTGAAACCTACAAGTACCATAATTTTTGGAAGCTCTTTATGAGACTTGAATCCCTACTTCCTTTTACAAAAGGCCTTTCTTCCACCATTATATTGAGTCTCCACCTTCTATCTTTATGCACCTACTTTGAGAGCATAGTGGCCATTCTTAGTTCTATGTGCATTATCCCAAGACTAGTTGATTGATGCATAACTTGTTATTGTTTGTTTTAAACTATTGTATCTAGCCACTCTTATGAACTTTGAAGGTGTCCTATGCATTTATATTTGCTACTCTATTGAGGGACAAGCTGAATACTATTATGCTATGTTTTATTTATGTGAAACAAACAAACGTCTTGCAAAGCATTATTATACATGAATCTTTTGTTTGTGCCTTTTCATGTTGCATCATAGTTTCTTTGCATATTGCTAGAACTTTGTCTTTCATGTTATGATTGGAGTACTATGATCCCAGCTTTGAATGTTTTGCAAATACTTTGATCAAGTCTTTGATGGTGCATGTCACCTCAAAAATTATTCTTTCTTTTTATCACTTACCTACTCGAGGACGAGCAGGAGTTAAGCTTGGGGATGTTGATACATTGCAAATGTATCTATAATTTTTTATGTTCCATCCTTGGTTTTATCCACTTTCTTGTGTTTTGTTCCAACTTTGGAGTACTTTTCATATGATTTCTTGGACTAAACTATTAACAAGAGCCACAGTGCAAGCTGTCTGTTTTCTGCTATTTTTGGTTCCAGGAAAGTCAGAAAATGAATATTCTCGAAATTGGATGGGACAAAGCCAAAGTGCCTATTTCTCCGGAAGGGATCAAGTGCCAGAATACGAGACGGAGAAGGGCCAGGAGCCGGCCACACCAGCTGGCCGCGCGGCCAGGCTAGGCCCGCGCCAGGGGGTGGTGTGGTGGCTCCCGGCAACCCCTCGGCCTCTCCTTCCGCCTATATATTGCCCTCGGGGCGAAAACCCTAAGGGACCGATCAAAAATCGACAAAAGAGTATGTAGCCGCCGTCATCTCCATCCCTAGATCGGGAGGGATCTGAGGCTCTTCCTGGCACCCTGCCGGAGAGGGGAATTCACCCTGGAGGCCTTCTTCATCACCATGCAAGCCTCCGGTGTGATGCGTGAGTAGTTCATCCTTGGACTACGGATCCATGTAGTAGCTAGATGGCTGGTTCTCCTCCTTTGTGCTTTCATGTTTAGATCTTGTGAGCTCTGTTCATGATCAAGATCATCTATTTGTAATCATACATGTTGTGTTTATGGGATCGATGGATAATGAGATGCTATTTCAGATTGATTATTGATTCTATCATGTCTTTGTTATTTGTGATCTTGCATGCTTTCCGTTGTTAGTAGCTATCTTAGCCAAGTAGATGCTAGCAACTCCAAGAGTTAGTATTTATGCTCGATAGTGGGTTCATGCCTCTGGTAATCTGGGGAAGTGAGATAAATCTCTAAGGTACTAGATGTGTTGTTGCTACTAGGGAGAAAACAACAATCCTTTGTTCATAGAACAATCGTATTGTTTACTTTACACGCAGTTCATAAAGCAATAATCTGTTGCTTGCAACTTAATACTGGAGGGGGTTCGGATGATAACCTGAAGGTGGATTATTAGTCATAGATGCAGTTGGATGGCGGTCTATGTATTATCTTGTAATGCCCAATCAAGCCTCAAAGGAGTCAAGATGATTAGTATATGCATGTATTGCTTTCTCGGTGTTTGTCAATTGCCCCGCTGTAATTTGTTCACCCAGCATGTTATCTATCTTAAGGAGAGACACCTCTAGTGAACTATGGATCCCGGTCCTTGTCTTTTACATACAATCTACAATCTTTTACTGCTTTGTGTTTACTTTCTGCAAACTTTTACTTCTTTCCATTCGATACGTTTAATCCTTTGTTTTCCGCAAAACACGGTGAGATTGACAACCTCATCGCAAGTTGGGGACAAAGTTATGTGGTTGGGTTATGCAGGTCTCCATGTTGCTACTAGAACCGGTAGTGCGCCCTGCCAAAGCTCAGCTAGTAACACCTTTGGGGTGTTTCCTTGCTCCTACTGGTTCGATTAAACCTTGGTTTCATAACCGAGGGAAAACTTGCTGCTGTGCTCATCATACCTTCCTCTTGGGGTTCCCAACGAGCTCTACGTCGAACGACGAGCACATCAGCCGCCTTCAAGGTTGCTGCCAAGAATGCCAAAAATTCCTGTGCTCATGCTATTTGAATTAGTAGTGGTGTCAATCTTGCCTTGAAGGCCAAGGTTATGGATTATGATGAAGAAGAAGGAACTGATGATGCACTCTCTAGGAGCCACCCCGAAGATTTCAAGGTTGCTCATGGTGACTACATGGCTTTCTATGCTAGAAACTTCCGGAAAGATCTCACAAAGGCCAAGATGGACATGCAACGAAGAAGCAACCCAAGTGGTAGAAAAGAAAATGCTTCAAGAGTGAGAACTTGCTTCAACTATGGAGACCGCTATCATTATGTTGCTGGATGCCCTTATGAGAAGAGAGAAGACAATGGTGGTTCCCTCATATTGAATAAAAATCCAAAGGCCCCTTTCAAGAAGCCTTTCTACAAGAAGAATGCCACCAACAAGAAGTCTAGTGACATTGCATTGATAGCACATGAAGATTTCTCCTCCGATGATGAGGAGGAAGAAGAAGAAGCAACAAATGGTGTGGCTGCCATTGCCACTACCTCTACATCTACCTTCTCCCTCTTTGGTTCCCCAAATGACAACACCTCCAACAAGAACGTCACTTGCCTTATGGCAAGAGCATCGGAGGTATCACCATCTCCTCTCTCCACCTCTAGTATCAATGATGACTTGAATGATGATATAATGCTTGAGGTGAAGGAACAATTAGTTGCTTTCGATGCTTACATGTATAACTTGCAAGGCGAGCATAAGAAGAATTTTGTAAATCTCTTGAACCAACTTGCTCACCCATAAGAGCTCCTAGATGAGAGATGTAAGCTTGGGAGAGAGCCTCTACTTGAGATGGATGCTCTAACTAATGCTCTTGAAGAAGAACAAGAGACTAGGGTGTCTCTTGAAGAAAAACTTGAAGGCCTTGATGAGGCAAATGATCGAATTATTGCTAAACTCATTAAGGAACGTGATCATGCCATTGCTAAATACAAAAGGCTAAAAAGGACAAGATTGAGTTTGGTGTTGTTCATGACAAACTTGCTGAGGATTATGAGAAGCTTAACAAGGCTCACAAGGCCATGGAAAGTGATATCATGACCCTCACTAAGTCAAGTGAACAACTTCAAACTCAATTGACTAATGTTGCTTCACCTAGCATTTTCATCCCCCTAGTATTACAAATATCCTTGAAAAAATGCTAGGTTGAAGGGGGAGCTTGCAAAGCCAACCTTCACCAAAGGTAACAAGTCTCTTGATGACCTTTTAAGTAAGCAAAGGCCAAATAATGAGAAAAGAGGTCTTGGCTAAGTTTCCAAGACCAAGCAGAACAAGAACAACAAGAAGAAGAAGGCCAAGCCCGCTCAACCAAAAGATAAGGCCATTATGGGTAGCGATACCCAAAGTGGCAAAACTATGTTACAAGATGACTTTGCAGGAAGTGTTAACCCTCACTATGTCTTAATGCGTAAGTCTTTTGGTGTTGTTTATGCACAATATGTTGGTTCATTTGATGGTTATATTTCTTGGTATATTTGGGTTCCAAAGACCCTTGTCACTAACAAGAGAGGACCCATTGAAAAATGGGTACCTAAAAACTAGCTTGATCTCTTGTAGAACTATGCTTCCGGTGGGTCAAAGTGGGTGCTTGATAGTGGTTGCACAAGTCATATGACCAGGAGCAAGACAATAATGACGGAGATAAGGGAAAATCAAGATCATATAACCGTCACATATGCTGATAAATCAAAATCTCAGGTAATGGGTCTTGGTAAAGTAGTGGTTACACACGATGTTACACTCGTGGAGTCATGCTTGTTGAGACCCTTGGATATAATTTACTTTATGTCTGTGCCCTAGGCAAGATGGGTTTCACCATCTTTGTTGATAATGATATTGTGGTCCTCTTGTGGAGCAAGGCTCTAATGGTCGCTTTCGTTGGGTATGTCGCAAATGACTTGTATGTGGTGGACTTTTCTGGGAAAACCACTACAAGTGCGATGTGCTTATTCGGGAAGGCCGATGTGGGTTGGTTATGGCATCACCGACTAGCCCATGTCAATATGAGAACTTTGCAAAGCCTCCACAAGGGTGGCCACATTGTAGGACTAAAGGACAATGTTTGTTTTGCCAAAGATCGTGTTTGTAGGGCTTGTGTTGAAGGAAAGATGCATGATTCTCCCCACAAGCCAAATAACATTATAAAGTCAAAAAGGATCTTGGAGCTCCTTCATGTGGTTCTGTTTGGTCCTCCATCTCATGCTAGATTTGGTGGGAAGAAATATTTCCTTGTGATTATTGATGACTACTCAAGATATTCATGGGTGTATTTCTTCAAGTTGAAGAGTGAGACCCAACAATATTTAATTAACTTCGTCAACATGGTTCAACGTCAATACAATTTTCTCGTGCTAACAATAAGAAGTGACAACCGCACCGAGTTCAAGAACTACACTCTAAATTGCTTTCTTAGTGATGAGGGGATAAAACATCAATATTCCGCTGCATATACCCCTCAACAAAATGGTGTAATTGAGAGGAAGAACAGGACCTTAATGGATATGGCAAGGTCTATGTTGGTTGAGTTTAAGTCTCCATACAATTTTTGGGCGGAGGCTATCTCCACCACATGCCATGCATCAAACCGCCTCTACCACCGCAAATAATTGATAAAGACGCCATATGAAATACTTACCGGTAACAAGCCCAACATTTCATATTTCTGAGTGTTTGGTTGTAAGTGTTTCTATCTCATCAAATGTCTTCGTTTGTCCAAATTTGATTCCAAAGCTTTAGAGGGTATTTTTGTTGGCTATGATTGTTGGAGATATGCCCAAGAGGCAATAATAAAAGAGGTTATTAGTATATCTTTGTGTTTATGATGAATGTTTACATCCCATGCTATAATTGTATTATTAGGAAACACTAATACTTGTGTGTTTTGTAAACATAAAAGAGTCCCTAGTAAGCCTATTGTTGAACTAGCTTGTTGATTGATTGATGATCATGGTTTCCTGATCATAGACATTGGATGTGATTAATAACAAGGTTATATCATTAGGAGAATGATATGATGGACACACACCCATAGAAAGCGTAGCATAAGATCAAGTCATTAAGTTCGTATTGCTGTAAGCTTTGAAATACATAGTAACCTAATCCTTCGACCATGAGGTTATGTTAATCACCATCACCGGATGGGTACTTTGATGATATCACACGCCGCTTCGTAACTGGGCGGTTATAAAGGTGTCATTGGGTATTCTGAAAGTATGATTTGAAGCACATAGACCAAGATTGGGATTTGTCCATCCATATGACGGATAGATATACTCTGGGCCCTCTCGGTGGAATGTCATCTAGATAGCTTGCAAGCATGTGACTAGGTCACAAGGGATGACATAACATGGAACGAGTAAAGAGTACTTATGAGTAACGAGGAAGAACTAGGTATGAAGATACTGACGATCAAACCTCGGATAAGTAGAATGTCACGAGACAAAGGGAATTGGTTTCGTATGTTAATTGGTTCAATCGATCACAAAGTTATCGTTGAGTATGTGGGAGCCGTTATGGATCTCCAGATCCCGCTGATGGTTATTGATGGGAGAGGTGTATTCATCATGTCTGCATATTCACGAACCGTAGGGTGACACACTTAAGGTTCGAAGTTGTTTTAAGTAGATATGGAATTTGCGTTGGAGACCGAATGTTGTTCGGAGTCTCGGAATGGATCCGGGACATCACGAGGAGATCCGGAATGGTCCGGAGAATGAGCTTCATATATTGGGGATCATTTTCTAAGTTAGGAAATGTTTCGGAGTGTTTGTATGGAGATTCTAGAAGGTTTCGGAATGTTCTAGAAGGTTCTAGAGGATTTCTTGGGGTTTACTTGAAAACCAAGAAAGGGATCAAGGATACCAAGTGGGGCAAGACACGGATTCGTGGGAGAGGAGGATTCCTCCCCCCTTCCCACCGCCGGCCCAAGGAGGGGAGTCCTACTAGGACTCCCCCTCCCCAGGCGTGCCTCCCTCCTTTAAATAGAAGGGAGGGGGCGCCCCCTCTTGCACCTTGTCTCATAACAATCTCTCTCAGCCGCCTCTCTCCTCCACGTTTCTTCTGCACAGGCATAGGCGAAGCCCTGCAGAATTCTCACCTCCACCACCACCACCACGCCGTCGTGCTGCTGGGATTCCGTGGAGAAGATCTACTACCCCCGCTGCTTGCTGGAACGGGGAGAGGAAGGTCTGCTTTGACCGCACGCAGGACCGACCGTCACGAGCGCTCTTTGAACGCGGCGCCAGAAGGATCGTCCACACGATCTTGAGATCGGCAAGTGATCGACTACATCATCCACGAGATCTAATCTCGTAACACTTTCGGTTCTACGAGGGTTAGTACCGATCTATCTCGTTGCTCATGTCTAGTAGATTAGATCTTGGCTTTTATCTAGATTAGATCTGGGTTTTGTTCGTTCTTGCGGTAGAATTTTTTTGTTTTCCATGCTACGAACCTATCAGTGGTATCAGAGCCTTGTCTATGCGTAGATCTGTTGCACGAGTAGAACACAATGAGGTTGTGGGCGTTGGTGCTCGTGCCGTCTTTTGCTATATGTGTACTTTGCATCTTGCGGTATGGTGGGATGAAGCTCGGCTAACATTACATGTCATCGTACATGAGACTTGCTCCACGCTTGACGTGCAACTCGTATTGCACAAGTGGCTTTGCGGGTGTCTGTCTCTCCCATCATAGTATAGATCAAATCTACACTTTGCACTTGATAGCACTTGTATCAATGTTGTGGTTCAGTTTCGTAGGTAAGATGCGTTCTTAGTCGAAAGCCCCAAGCCACGTAAAACTTGCAAATAAAATTAGAGACGTCTAACTTGTTTTTGCAGGGGTTTTGTGAAGTGATATGTCCTACATGTGATTGTGATTGTATTTGATGTATGCAATGATCCTTGTTGTAATATGGCAACCGGCAGGAGCCTAATGGTTGTCTTTAATTCTGTTAAGACCTACGTGTCTGTTCATCTTGTAATAGCTTTGTTCCAAGTAGTTGTAATAGTTGCTAGTAATGATGGACAACCATGAAGCGGCGCCACTGACCTTGACGCAATGCTGGTGATGATGGAGATCATGTCCGTGCTTTGGAGATGGAGATCGAAGGCATAAGTAGAAAGGGCCATATCATATCACACAAATTATGAATTGCCTGTGATGTTAATCCTTTATGCATCTTGTATTGCTTAGATCGCGATGGTAGCATTATAAGATGATCCCTCTCACTAAATATCAAGTAATAAAGTGTTCGTCCTTAGTTGGCACCGTTGCTAAGACTCGTCGTTTCGAAGCATCTCGTGATGATCGGGTGTGATAGACTCTACGTGTGCATACAACGGGTGCAAGCCAGATTTGCACATGCAGAAACTAAGGTTAATCTTGACGAGCCTAGCATGTACAGACATGGTCTCGGAACACGGAATACCGAAAGGTAGAGCATGCGTCATATGATTGATATGATGAACATGAAGATTGTTCGCCGATGAAGCTGCATCATCTCACGTGATGATCGGACTTGGTGTAGTGGATTTGGTTTGTGTAATCACTAAAACAACTCGAGGGATGTTGTTTTGAGTGGGAGTTCACCTAGTTGATTTAAGAATTAAATTTGAACACTATTTATCATAAACTTAGTCTAAATTACTTGCAAATATGTTGTAGATTATGGTGAACGTTTCCATCAATTTCAATGCGTTCCTAGAGAAAGAAAAGCTTAAGAACAATGGAAGCAATTTCACGGACTGGTTCCGTGGACTGAAGATCGTCCTCAGGGATGGTCAGTTGACCTATGTGCTCGAAGCACCGCTAGGTGACCCACCTGCAGAAGATGCTACCGATGACGTAAAGAATGTTTATGCCACTCGGAAACATCACTACTCCACAGTTCAGTGTGCCATCCTGTACGGTTTAGAATCGGAGCTTCAAAAGCGTTTTGAGCACCATGACCCATTTGAAATCATTAAGGATCTCAAACTCATATTTGAGACTCGCGCGGCCATGGAAAGCTATGAAGCTTCCGAGAAGTTCTTTACCTGCAAAATGGAAGAGGGTAGCTCCGTTAGCGAGCACGTGCTCACCATGTCTGGGCACGTAAACAAACTCCGAGAGTTGGGGATACCGATTCCTAATGAATTGGGGATTCACCGTGTCCTCCAATCACTGCCACCAAGTTACAAGAACTTTGTGATGAACTACAATATGCACTGCATGAACAAGACGTTGCCTGAACTATCGTCCATGCTGAAAACTGCTGAAGTAGAGATCATGAAAGAACACCAAGTGTTGATGGTCAATAAAACCACCAATTTCAAGAAAAGGGGCAAGCCTAAGAACAAGGGTAACTTCAAGAAGGACGGCAAGAAAGCTGCCGCACCTACTAAGAAGCCCAAGGCTGGTCCTAAACCTGAAACTGAGTGCTTCTACTGCAAGGGTGCTGGTCACTGGAAGCGTAACTGCCCCAAATACCTGGCGGATCTGAAGAACGGCAACATCAATAAGAAAGGTATATTCGATATACATGTTATAGATGTCTATCTTACTAGTAATCGTAGTAGTGCCTAGGTATTTGATACTGGTTCGGTTGCTCATATTTGTAACTCGAAACAGGAGCTGCGGAATAAACGAAGACTAGCAAGAGACGAGGTGACGATGCGCGTTGGAAATGGCTCCAAGGTTGATGTGATCGCCGTCGTCACGCTCCCTCTACATCTACCATCGGGATTAGTTTTAAATTTAAATAATTGTTATTTGGTGCCTGCGTTAAGCATGAACATTATATCTGGATCTTGTTTATTGCGAGACGGTTACTCTTTTAAATCTGAGAATAAAGGTTGTTTGATTTATATGAGTAATATCTTTTATGGTTATGCACCTGAGATGAATGGGTTATTCTTATTGAATCTCGATAGTAGTGATACACATGTTCACAACATAGATGCTAAACGAATAAAATTGAATGATAATTCTACATACATGTGGCACTGTCGTCTTGGTCACATTGGAGTGAAGCGTATGAAGAAACTCCATTCTGATGGACTTCTTGAATCACTTGATTTTGAATCACTTGAAAGATGCGAAGCATGTCTAATGGGAAAAATGACTAAAACTCCATTCTCTGGCATAATGGAGCGAGCTACAGACTTATTGGAAATAATACATACCGATGTGTGCGGTCCAATGAGTGTAGGATCGCGTGGTGGATATCGTTATGTTCTCACTTTCATGGATGACTTGAGTAGATATGGGTATGTCTACTTTATGAAACATAAATCCGAAACTTTCGAGAAGTTTAAGGAATTTCAAAGTGAAGTGGAAAATCATCGTAACAAGAAGATTAAGTTTCTGCGTTCTGACCGCGGAGGTGAATATCTGAGTTATGAGTTTGGCATGCATTTAAAGAAATGTGGAATACTTTCACAGTTGACACCGCTGGGAACACCACAGCGTAATGGTGTGTCCGAACGTCATAATCGAACTCTCTTAGATATGGTTCGGTCTATGATGTCTCTTACAGATTTACCGTTATCATTTTGGGGCTATGCATTAGAGACAACCGCATTCACTTTAATAGGGCACCATCTAAATCCGTTGAAACGACACCGTACGAATTGTGGTTTGGAAAGAAACCTAAGTTGTCGTTCCTTAAAGTTTGGGGTTGCGAAGCATATGTAAAGTTACAACTGATAAGCTTGAACCCAAAGCGGAGAAATGCGTCTTCATAGGATACCCTAAAGAAACAATTGGGTATACCTTCTATCATAGATCCGAAGGCAAAGCTTTCGTTGCTAAGAATGGATCCTTTCTGGAGAAGGAATTTCTCTCGAAAGAAGTGACTGGAAGGAAAGTAGAACTCGACGAGGTTGTTGAACCTTCTTTCGGAGTTGAGAGTAGCGCAGCACCGGAAGATGTTTCTATGCCGCATGCACCAACTGGAGAGGAAGCTAATGATGATGATCATGAAACTTCGAACGAAGTTACTACTGAACCTCGCAGGTCAACGAGGGTCCGTACCACTCCTGAGTGGTATGACTCTTCCTTGAACGTCATGTTAGTAGACAACACTGATGACCCTGCGACGTATGAAGAAGCTATGGTGAGCCCAGATTCCGACAAATGGCTAGAAGCCATGAAATCCGAAATGGGATCGTACGAAAACCAAGTATGGACTTTGGTGGACTTACCGGATGGCCGTAAGGCTATCGAGAACAAATGGATTTTCAAAAGAAAAACAGATGATGATGGTAATGTTACTGTCTATAAAGCTCGACTTGTCGTGAAAGGGTTCCGACAAATTCAAGGAGTTGACTATGATGAGACTTTCTCACCAGTAGCGAAGCTAAAGTCTGTGAGGATTATGTTAGCAATCGCTGCATATTTCGATTATGAAATTTGGCAGATGGATGTCAAAACAGCATTCCTTAATGGAGACATTGAGGAAGAGTTGTATATGGTACAACCCAAGGGTTTTGTCGATCCTAATGATGTTGACAAGGTATGCAAACTTCAGCGCTCCATTTATGGACTGAAGTAAGCATCCCGGAGTTGGAATCAACGTTTTGATAAAGTAATCAAAAACTTTGGATTTATACAAACTTATGGAGAAGCTTGTATTTACAAGAAAGTGAGTGGGAGCTCTGTAGCATTCCTAGTACTATATGTAGATGACATATTGTTGATTGGGAATGATATAGAACTTCTTAATAGCGTCAAAACCTATTTTAATAATAGTTTTTCGATGAAGGATCTTGGTAAAGCGGCATATATTCTAGGCATCAAGATTTATAGAGATAGATCAAGACGCCTAATAGAGCTTTCACAAAGTACATACTTAGACAAAGTTCTAAAGAAGTTTAGAATGGAAGAGAGCAAGAAAGGGTTCGTGCCCATGTTGTCAGGTAAGACCTTGAGTAAAACTCAAAGTCTGGCTACGGCAGAAGATAGAGAAAAGATGAATAAAATTCCCTATGCCTCGGCCATAGGTTCTATCATGTATGCCATGCTGTGTACAAGACCGTATATAGCACATGTTGTTAGTTTGACTAGCAGATATCAAAGTGATCCTGGAATGGAACACTGGATAGCGGTCAAGAATATCCTAAAGTACCTGAATAGGACTAAGGATATGGTTCTTTCTTATGGAGGTGATGAACAACTTGTTGTAAACGGTTACACTGATGCTAGTTGGAACACCGATCCAGATGACTCGAAGTCATAGTCTGTATACGTATTTATTTTGAATGGTGCTGCAATAAGCTAGAGGAGTGCCAAGCAGAGCGTTGTGGCGAAATCTTCAACTGAATCGGAATACATAGCTGCTTCGGAGACTGCACAAGAAGCCATATGGATGAAGGAGTTCATTACTGAACTTGGCGTGGTTCCCAGTGCGTTGGACCCGATGGCCATCTACTGTGACAACACAGGTGCCATAGCTAATGCACAGGAGCCAAGGTCACATAGCAAGCTGAAGCACATCAAGCTAAGGTTCCATGCTATTCGCGAGTATGTCCAAGATGGTGACATAAAGATTTGCAAAGTACACACTGATCTGAATGTAGCAGATCCGTTGACTAAACCTCTCCCTAGAGCAAAGCATGACCAACACCAGAATGCCATGGGTGTTCGGTATATTACCATGTAATCTAGATTATTGACTCTAGTGCAAGTGGGAGACTGTTGGAGATATGCCCAAGAGGCAATAATAAAAGAGGTTATTATTATATCTTTGTGTTTATGATGAATGTTTACATCCCATGCTATAATTGTATTATTAGGAAACACTAATACTTGTGTGTTTTGTAAACATAAAAGAGTCCCTAGTAAGCCTCTTTTTGAACTAGCTTGTTGATTGATTGATGATCTCCTGATCATAGACATTGGATGTGATTAATAACAAGGTTATATCATTAGGAGAATGATATGATGGACACACACCCATAGTAAGCGTAGCATAAGATCAAGTCATTAAGTTCAGACATCGTAAGCTTTGAAATACATAGTAACCTAATCCTTCGACCATGAGGTTATGTTAATCACCATCACCGGATGGGTACTTTGATGATATCACCGCGCCGCTTCGTGGCGGGCGGTTATAAAGGTGTCATTGGGTATTCTGAAAGTATGAGTTGAAGCGCATAGACCAAGATTGGGATTTGTCCATCCATATGACGGATAGATATACTCTGGGCCCTCTCGGTGGAATGTCATCTAGATAGCTTGCAAGCATGTGACTAGGTCACAAGGGATGACATAACATGGAACGAGTAAAGAGTACTTATCAGTAACGAGGAAGAACTAGGTATGAAGATACTGACGATCAAACCTCGGATAAGTAGAATGTCACGAGACAAAGGGAATTGGTTTCGTATGTTAATTGGTTCAATCGATCACAAAGTTATCATTGAGTATGTGGGAGCCGTTATGGATCTCCAGATCCCGCTGATGGTTATTGATGGGAGAGGTGTCTTCATCATGTCTGCATATTCACGAACCGTAGGGTGACACACTTAAGGTTCGAAGTTGTTTTAAGTAGATATGGAATTTGCGTTGGAGACCGAATGTTGTTCGGAGTCTCGGAATGGATCCGGGACATCACGAGGAGATCCGGAATGGTCCGGAGAATGAGATTCATATATTGGGGATCATTTTCTAAGTTAGGAAATGTTCCGGAGTGTTTGTATGGAGATTCTAGAAGGTTTCGGAATGTTCTGGAAGGTTCTAGAGGATTTCTTGGGGTTTACTTGAAAACCAAGAAAGGGATCAAGGAGACCAAGTGGGGCAAGACACGGATTCGTGGGGGAGGAGGATTCCTCCCCCCTTCCCACCGCCGGCCCAAGGAGGGGAGTCCTACTAGGACTCCCCCTCCCCAGGCGCGCCTCCCTCCTTTAAATAGAAGGGAGGGGGCGCCCCCTCTTGCACCTTGTCTCATAACAATCTCTCTCGGCCGCCTCTCTCCTCCACGTTTCTTCTGCACAGGCATAGGCGAAGCCCTGCAGAATTCTCACCTCCACCACCACCACCACGCCGTCGTGCTGCTGGGATTCCGTGGAGAAGATCTACTACCTCCGCTGCTCGCTGGAACGGGGAGAGGAAGGTCTGCTTCGACTCCGCACGTGTGACTGCAGGACCGTCTGCGGAAGCGCCGGAAGGATCGTCCACACGATCTTGAGATCGGCAAGTGATCGACTACATCATCCACGAGATCTAATCTCGTAACACTTTCGGTTCTACGAGGGTTAGTACCGATCTATCTCGTTGCTCATGTCTAGTAGATTAGATCTTGGCTTTTATCTAGATTAGATCTGGGTTTTGTTCGTTCTTGCGGTAGAAATTTTTTGTTTTCCATGCTACGAACCTATCAATGATCTCGATTCCCACACTTATAGAATCTATGATAAACTCTCCTGAATTGCCATAGAATCTTGTAGTGTGGTTTTCGAAGAATATGATGGCCCCAAGCGGGGCATGATGTTTGTGATGTAGATGATGAAATGCCTCAAGATGCCATAAGAAGAATGGGTGCGGGATTCATCCGCCCCGTTGAGGAACCCCTTATGGCGGATCAAGAAGAACTATGCTCTACTCATGTGGAGCCCTCATCTTCACAACTTCAACAAGCTCCTATTATTGAGGGTAATGATGACCCAAGCCAAAGACAAGTTGAGAACCCTCTCCATGATGATCAGGCTGAATGCGCTAGGCTGAAATGTCCACTCTCTCCTCTGACGGGATTGTCTAGCCCCACACAGTCGGTTGCTCAAGGCAAATTTATTCAGGTAGCTGCAAGATCATCTCAAAGCCTTTCAAGTAAATTGCATGTTCAAGACCAAGATCAACCTGTACCTCCTATAAATGAAGCTGAACCCATTGTTGATCAAGGTCAAATTGATGGTCAAGACAAGGACTAGAATGATGAAGAGACTCCTGCAAGGAACAACAAGGAGATCGAAACTTGTCACAAAGCTAGAGTGGACAGAATGTTAGAAAGAAGAGAACACACTCTTGAGAATGTTCTTGGTGATCTAAGGAGTGGAATGTCCACTTGAGCTCAACTGAAGCACTTTGGTGAGAACCAAGCTCATATATCCATGGTGGAGCCAAAGAAAGTATGGGAAGCTCTTGAAGATTTAGATTGGCTAGAAGCAATGCACAAAGATCTCAACAACTTTGTGAGAAACAAAGTATGGAAGTTAGTAGAAAAGACCAAAGAGTGCCGCAATGTTATTGGCACTAAATTAATATTCAAGAACAAGCAAGATGAACATGGTATTGTTGTGAGGAATAAGGCAAGATTGGTAGCACAAGGGTTCTCTCAAATTGAAGATATTGATTATGGAGATACTTATGCTCCCGTGGCTCGCCTTGAGTCCATCTGTATCCTTCTTGCATATGTTGCACACCATAACTTTAAATTACAACAAATGGATGTGGAAAATGCTTTTCTAAATGGGCCATTGCATGAGTTGGTTTATGTTAAGCAACCCCTAGGTTTCAAGGATCGCAACTTCCCAAACCATGTCTACAAACTTGATAAGGCATGCTATGGACTTAAACAAGCTCCACGTACTTGGTATGAGCACCTTAGAGAGTTGTTGTTAGACTGTGGATTTGAGGTTGGGAAAATTGATCCCACTCTTTTTACTAAGAAGGTTAATGGGGAGCTTTCCGTTTGCCAAATATATGTTGATGATATTATGTTTGGCTCGTCTAACAAAGCTTTTAATGATGAATTCTTGAAGCTTATGACTGTCAGGTTCGGGATGTCTATGATGGGGGAGTTAAGGGTATTTCTTGGCTTTGAGATCAAGCAAATAAGAGGAGCAACCTTTTTCAATCAAGCCAAATATACCCAAGACATGCTCAAGAGGTTCAACATGAAGGAACTAAATGGAGCTCCAACTCCCATGGCAACCAAGACTCATCTTGAACTTAACCCAAATGGTAAAGATGTTGATCAAAAGGTATACCGATCCATGATTGGTTCTTTGCTTTACCAATGTGCATCTAGACCTGATATAGTGTTAAGTGTAGGATGTGTGCAAGATATCAAGCGGCTCCTAAAGAAAGCCACTTGATGGCGGTCAAACGAATCTTTCAATATTTTGTTCATACCCCAAACTATGGTATATGGTATCCTAGGGGTTCAACATTATCTCTTTGTGGATACACTGATTCGGATTGGGCTGGTGATAAGGATGATAGAAAATCAACCCTCGGGGCTTGCCAATTCCTTGGTAGGTCCTTGGTGTGTTGGTCTTCTAAAAAGCAAAATTGTATAACTCTCTCCACTACCGAGGCTGAATATGTGGCTGCAGCTAGTGCTTGCACTCAATTTTTATGGATGAGGCAAACTTTAAAGGAATATGGTGTCTGTTGTGACAAAGTGCCTCTTTTATGTGACAATGAAAGTGATATCAAGATTGCCTACAATCCGATGGATCATACAAGAATAAAGAACATTGAAAATCCGTCATCATTTCATTAGAGACCATGTTTCCCGAGGAGATATTGAACTTTCTTCCCAACGACCAACTTGCAGACATTTTCACGAAGCCACTTGATGAAGCAAGGTTTTTCTATTTGAGGAATGAGCTAAATATCATAGATTTAAGAAGTTTGACTTGATCATCTTGCATGCACATCTATTACTTGATCATTATGTGGTTTAGGTGCAAGCATGGACATAGGGGGAGTGCGTTCATAATCCATTGGGCAATCCCTCCCCCCATAATGCCAAAATAAATAAAATCAATTCTCTTAATATCATTTGTGATATGTGTGCTTCATTGATGAGTAAAGGTTATGAACCCAAGGATAATTCTTCGCGCTTTCATGCCTCACACTCTTACTTGGTGGCCTCGGCCACTGATACGTCCATTTTGCATCACTATTCTATGTCTTAATTCACTATTATTCATTGATACATTTGGTATTGAGAGGTGATACTTATGTTATTTCATCTATTTTTGCATGGTTGATGACTTTTGGAGCATGGACCGCTACAGTCAGGATTCTGATGGAAAAGATGCTGTTTGGAGGAAAAATTCGCGAAGATCAGAAAATCCGGATTATATACGGAAAATTCTATTTTTCCAGAAGACTCAAGATGCCAGAAGATGGAGTGGAGGTGGGCCACATGGGGCCCACACCACCCCATGGCGCGGGCAGGCCTAGGTCGCGCCAGGGAGTGGTGTGTCCACCCTGGCCCACTCCAGCCTCTACCCTCTGGCGTATATCTTCCTCCCGAAACCCTAAGACTCGGAGAGCGACCACAGAAAGATTCCGCTGCCTCTGCGGGGCAGAAAACACCGAGAGAGAAACATCTCTTCGGCAGACAAATTTCTGCCGGGGGAATTCCTTCTCGGAAAGGAGAGATCGTCACCATCAACACCACCATCAAGCTGGACTTCATCGGGATCATCATCATTATCATCACCACCATCATCACCATCATCACCCTCATCACCATCTCCATATTGCTGTAACAATTGCGTTGAATCTTGCATAGTTCATAGGGGAAACTTTCCCGGTGTTGATTACTCTTTGTAGTTGATGCTATTGAGTGAACCATTGAATTATTGTTTATGTTCAGATTGTTATACATCATTATTCCATCTCTGATCATGATCCATATGATGTCTTGTGAGTAGTTCGTTTTGTTCTTGAGGACATGGGAGAAGTCTTGTTGTTAGTAGTGGAGTTGTGTTGAGAAAGATTCAATAGATTGTTATTTAAGTTGTGGTGTACTTCTTCTAGTGGTGTCATGTGAACGTCGACTACATGACACTTCACCTATATGGGCCTAGGGGAATGCATTGTGTATTTGGCTACTAATCGTAGGGGTTGCCGGAGTGACAGAAACCTGAACCCCCGTTAGGAAACCATTGCACAAGGGACGTAAGGGTCTTAGAGTTTAAAGCTGTGGTTAGGTTTTACCTTAATTACTTTCTTGTACTTACGGATGTTTGCAAGGGCGTTTAATCACAAGTATGTATTAAGTCTTGGATAGGACGGTACATTAACACAAGTTCACCCACACAACACTTAGCAAGCTAGAGAAGATTAATCGACTATATGAAGCGAAAGCACTTGACAGTCTTCCCATGTGTCCTCGGGAACGTTTGGTCATCTATAGAAATACAACCGGCTTGTCCTTTGCTGCATAAAGGATTGGGCCACTTGCTGCATTCATTCTTACTGTCTTTTATTTACTCGTACTTTGTTTACTTGCTTTATCAAAAACCCCTAAAAATCCGTTTGCCAAGTATTTGCAGAGAATTCCTGATCCATACCACTAGCCAGCACCTTCTGCTCCTCGTTGGGTTCGACACTCTTACTTATCGAAAATACTGCGATACACCCCCTATACTTGTGGGTCATCAGCCACCGCCCCCCTTCATTATGAAGGATTGGTTCTTGGTTCGTATTTTTGAGTAAATTAGAGTTTCACATGACCATTTAGTTGAATTTCATTGCCTTTTTGGTTCTTCACAGTTTGAGATCTAAACCTAAGTGCGGTGACCCAGCATACCACTTCATGTGTAGTACACTATAGTCGTTGACATGACATTTACAAAACACCGTTCCATAAATATCACATCCCTCAGAGGGGTACAACAGAAACATTGTGGGTCCATATTACAAACATACACACTTCATTATTATTATAAACCAGAAGTTCCAACTTCAAGTGTTACCACATTACAAACCAAAATTAAGTAGTTTCAGCGGAAGATATAAGATTCAAACTCATACTCCAAATTGAGCTCAACAACTTAATCTATAAAGGTCATGCTGCTCGGCTCAATTGTTTACTAATAACTAAGACCACTACTCGGACTCGTTGCCCTGCACTCCGTAGCGTATATCATAGTCCACCCCTTCAACACCTCGGGACAGGTCTGGCTCTTCATAGTAGATATCCTCTTGTCCTTCAGCTACGTACATTGAAGGGTCTTCTGGATTCTCAGAGTCTAAGTAGGGGTTCAAAGGAAAGAGTGAGTAACAGCGTTACCCAGCAAGTTCATTATATGCAAGGTGGGAAGTTTGATGCTCTATCTACCACCTCGGACAATACGTCCTTGGTACTATGCAATTTTCATAAACATTTCTTCAAAGCTTGATTTTATTTTCAAAAACTATGCCCATCAGCCTTCACGGGTTGACCAGAACTTCATGGAGTTCTTTTCCTGCCGCGTTCGTAGCTCCTTCCCGGAACAAGGAGTAACATGTCACAATTCTTACACTCTGCAGAGGTGCGCTGCTTTACCCATGAGAGATCAACTCCTTATTGCACAACCGGGCATACTTTCCCGTCCACAATTCCGTGATGTGGGGCCCATTAGGTTATCCAAGCCAATCACTGCCCTCTCCGTGATCCCATATGTCTGCACGATCCTCTAGGACTGACTACACCTTCGTTAAGCCCCCATTTAGGGCAAGATACAACCCTGGTGAGTTCCCGAAGACTCTATGAGCCGGTTATGCCCCTAGCAAGCTCCATAAAGGTCTGACTGTACCTCCGGCAGCCGCTCATAGATAACCTAGATACCAAAAACGTGGAGCCTAAGGGTGCCCACCCATATGCTGGATCCGCACAAGGAATTCACAGCGTCACGTTAAGGTCATCTTGCCTCCATATGAAAGGAAGAAGATACAACTCACTTCTCTGTCCCATTCCAAATCTCATGGTTAATGCGTAATATACGGCACTAGAATCACTGATGCCATGGGTTATTAAGCCTATGTGACTTATGCCATTGGAACCCTAAGTTCCATTGCCAATCTTTATCATCACTTAGGATGATAACTACAACTTATTTATTAGAGAAGATAATATTTTATTTCTCCAAATCATAGATGATAACACACAATTTGCAATATCTTTGATAAAGACTCTTCAAAGGACATGAGCAAGTGATGAACTTGCCTTGTGACTGCATGGTAGTGAAGTTGGATTCTTCCACCTGACCTTGAGCTCCGGTTTCTACAAAGAACCATTATTGCCCGATAAGGACAATATTTAAAGAAGCAATATGTAATGCATGGTAATGTCATGCAATGATTTATTATCCGCTTCTTTGCGTGTTTTACCCTCTTAGTAAAAGTTTACTATTTTCTTTGATTAATAAATGAAAAGTATTATTAAAAACATGAACTACTTATTTCTTTCTCTTTTAAAAATTTACTAAAATTCCTTTAAGGAAATAAGACTTAATTTGTATCACACTGAATTTACTTTTCAAAAATACAAACTAATATTTTACTATAATAGTATATTCATTTAGGATATTAAAAGTGAATTTTATTCAATTTTTAAGTGTTTCATATATTTTTATAAAATTCAAAAGTAATTGGCATCCTATTAATAATAGCCCTAAATTTTAGTTGCCAAAAATTCTATTGATTATTTTTACTCAATAGAAAATATTTTTGTGAGTTCATAGATATATTATTTTTATATTTAAGATTTTTATTTATTTATCTAGAGTTGTTTTTTTAGTTTACGGGCATATTTGTAATTATTTCCTTTTAAATAACCCTATTAACATACGGGCCTGGCCCGACCCAACCTAACCCGACCCACTCGGCCCAGTTAAGTCACTAGGGTAGTACTGGGATGCCCACAGGCCTAGTACCCCCACGTACTCACACTCATCTTCCCTCTCTCTCTCTCTTGCTCACGCGGTCACCTCCTCCGCTCCCTGCCGACGCCACGCACGAATCCGGCCAGGTCCGGCCGCTATTGTCGTCGCCACGGTCTAGGATGGCTAAGTCGATGACGCCGCTCCATTCTGTCCAAGCAAATCCACTGTTGGTGCTCCCTCCTAGCCGCGTTGACCCCTGGCCGAAACTAGGTTTAGGGTTTGGCTGCCCTGGAGCATCGACGACGGTGCGCCAGGATCTCTCGCGGTGTACTCCCCTCTTCTCCGAAGGTTCTGACGTGCTATAGGCGCGGGTTGCAGTGCCCCTTCGGGGTGCTCCTTGTGCCGCCGCTTCTGCTTCGCCGCCGGCCATTCCTCTGCTTCCTCTTCGGTTATTTTTGCGAGGACATTGAGTAAGTCTGACTACTCCCCTTCTGTGCTCCTCTCTTGTGCTCTAGCTACTTCCTGGGCATGACGAACACGAGTAATCCCCCTGTCTAGGGTTCATACCTTGCAGAATATGTTGGTTAGCTGCTCTGGTTCCTCCTATTAGTGATGCCCTTCTAATATTTTGTTTGTGCTAGTGATATCTGTTACATGCTATTGGTTCTAGCCAATTGTGCTCCCTTCTGTCAGTTAATACTCTGATGAATATTTGTTACCATCTTGTTCTCTGTCAGAGAACCCCTTGTGAATGCATAGTGAACTCTATGTGATCACCCTTGTTTCTCCTGTGATGGTTTCATTTTATTGAATTGAAACTCACTGTGATGCTTGACTTGGAATACTCTCTGTTAATAATTCTTCTATGAAATACAATTTCCAATTGAAGTATTGGAAGATGATTAACTATTAGTCAACCTAGATTGTGTAATCATTGGGGTAAGATTTGCTTGTTTAGAACAAATCCTAGTGACATCTCCTAGGAATGGTACACAGGATTTGCTCTAGTACTAGCTTTGGGTTACAAATGTTCCAGAATTGTCTAGATGCTTAATTGCTCTGAAAATCCTTGCTGTATATGTTGGTTTATGATATCCAACAACTGTTTCATGCCTATGAAGTTGTTCTGAGGCATAGGGCTAGTTTCCCTAACTTTCTGTCTCTAAGAGATGATTTCTAGTATTGATACCAGCTACTCATCTTGGATTCAATAGATCTGTAGATTCTGGGGTGCTACTCCTTTAAGAGATTGATGACCCACAAGTATAGGGGGTGTATCGTAGTATTTTTGATAAGTAAGAGTGTCGAACCCAACGAGGAGCAGAAGGTGCTGGCTAGTGGTATGGATCAGGAATTCTCTGCAAATACTTAGCAAACGGATTTTTAGGGGTTTTCGATAAAGCAAGTAAACAAAGTACGAGTAAACAAAAGACAGTAAGAATGAATGCAGCAAGTGGCCCAATCCTTTATGCAGCAAAGGACAAGCCGGTTGTATTTCTATAGATGACCAAACGTTCTCGAGGACACATGGGAAGACTGTCAAGTGCTTTCGCTTCATATAGTCGATTAATCTTCTCTAGCTTGCTAAGTGTTGTGTGGGTGAACATGTGCTAATGTACCGTCCCATCCAAGACTTAATACATACTTGTGATTAAACCCCCTTGCAAACATCCGTAAGTACAAGAAAGTAACTAAGGTAAAACCTAACCACAGCTTTAAACTCTAAGACCCTTACGTCTCTTGTGCAATGGTTTCCTAACGGGGGTTCAGGTTTCTGTCACTCCGGCAACCCCTACGATTAGTAGCCAAATACAGAATGCATTCCCCTAGGCCCATATAGGTGAAGTGTCATGTAGTCGACGTTCACATGACACCAGTAGAAGAAGTACACCACAACTTAAATAACATTCTATTGAATCTTTCTCAACGCAACTCCACTACTAACAACAAGACTTCTCCCATGTCCTCAAGAACAAAACGAACTACTCACAAGACATCATATGGATCATGATCAGAGATGGAATAATGATGTATAACAATCTGAACATAAACAATAATTCAATGGTTCACTCAATAGCATCAACTACAAAGAGTAATCAACACCGGGAAAGTTTCCCCTATGAACTAATGCAAGATTCAACTCAATTGTTATAGCAATATGGAGATGGTGATGAGGGTGTTGATGGTGATGATAGTGGTGATGATGATGATGATCCCGATGAAGTCCAGCTTGATGGTGGTGTTGATGGCGACGATCTCCCCTCTCCGAGAAGGAATTCCCCGTAAATCATGTCCGGAGAGATGTTTCTCTCTCGGTGTTTTCCGCCCTGCAGAGGCGGCGGAATCTTTCGGTGGTCGCTCCTCGAGTCTTAGGGTTTTGGGAGGAAGATATACGCCAGATGGGAGAGGCTAGAGTTGGCCAGGGTGGCCACACCACTCCCTAGCGCGGCCTGGGCTTGCCCGCGCCATGGGGTGGTGTGGGCCCCCTGTGGCCCACCTCCACTCCATCTTCTGGCATCTTGAGTCTTCTGGAAAAATAGAATTTTCCGTATATTTTCCCAGATTTTCTGATCTTCGCGAATTTTGCCTCCAAACAGCACCTTTTCCATCAGAATCCTGACTGCAGCGGTCCATGCTCCAAAAGTCATCAACCATGCAAAAACAGATGAAATAACATAAGTATCACCTCTCAATATGAAATATATCAATGAATAATAGTGGATTAAGACATAGAATAGTGATGCAAAATGGACGTGTCAACTCCCCCCAAGCTTAGACTTTGCTTGTCCCCAAGCGAAACTGAGCTCAATAAACATGACCTCAGGTTTATGGAGTGAAGATTCGATAAAAGAATACGGACAAGAAGCATCACATTCATCAAATACATAGATCATAATAGAAGACAACTCACTATTATACAACTCAACTTGCAATGAGTAAAGAAAACACAATAAAGATACATAGAGTAAAACATCATTGGTAATGGCAAACTTAGCTCTTGGTCGAAGAATAGTTGATAATTTGCTGGAGTTCACAAATATCTGGTTTTTCAATGAAAGCTTTCAAAGTAGTAGACTTCAAGATAAGAGCAATGTGCAAAACAAGGAACATAAGAAACATGATTGAATAAATCATCACATGAATGAATGAAACACATCAACTCAAAATACTTGCTGAGATAGAAGGGAATAGGTTTACTGACTCAACTACAAAGTAAAAGAGAGGCCCTTTTAAGAGGGAAGCAGAGATTACAAGTATCATAAAGATCTCCCAAAAATTATGATACTTACTAGCTTTCAGCTCTCATTGCCCCTATCATAGGCATCTTTAGGTGATTAAGGTTAAAGTGATGTCCAATCTGAGTTATATGCTTGACAGACTATAAACTGAAAATCCCAAGTCCCTTGAGTACGAGGGCCACTCCTCATGCTACTCAACTTTAGTTATCGATAAGTTCTTGTCATCGTAAGTATGTGCGTATCATTAAGAACTGCCAATGGGGTACCCCTTGCCCGATGATACGGAAGAATCCTCATATCAAAATGACAAGGCAAGCGGACAATGAGTATCTCAGCAATCTTCTTATTTACCATGGGAAAATGGTACGTTTTTCTCTCTTTCCTCTTTTCATAATATCTCTTTTTTTCTTTTCTTTTTCTCAATAGCTATCTCTCTCTTTTTTTATAAGAAGAATGCTTCATAGATATCATTATGGTTACGCTGCAGGTTTCCACCATGTCAGCATGGATTAGACCAGCGGCCCAGGCGTTTCTCTAACACACATACATAACTCCATGGACTTACAAGCTCCCCTTTTATTTCACACTAACGACATCTGCAAACAAAAGAGCAAGGTATCAACTGGGTATATATTTACAAGTGTTGAAAGCGTTCCCCGTGACAGCACGGTTCTGCTAATCCCCAGCCTATAATTTGCAAGCATATAACTTTCATGGAGAGTTCACAATGGTTCAGGTTTATTAAGTGCGGAAAATAAAGTGTGCCATCAAGTTCGTGAGAGCTTTAATCACTAATTTTCTCATACAAGTTTAATTTGGGAGGTAGACAAAACAGGAATTTACTTGGAATAGCAATAATGCTACTAGGTAGGTATGGTGGACACAAATGGCAAAGGTTTTGGTTTAAAGGAGGTGGATGCACGAGAAGAATTCCCTCTCAGTACAGGTTTTTGGCTAGCAAGGCTGGGTAGCAAGTACAAGAGTTGAAGGAAAAAAACAAACATACAAGTGATAAAGAGAAACATGCAATCTTCCTTGGAAGCACAAAAGATCTTAACTAGAGAATACTAAACTTATGAGCAAATCAAGAAAGAAAGATGATGAAATTATTTTTCTCTCGAGTACTTCTATCTTTTTCTTCAAAAAGGGTGTTGCTACTGACTGAGCCAGGTTTGCCAAAACCAACTAAATTAACTCAAAGATCCCAAAGTGCTACCAATACTAACAACAAGATCAATCACATAACCACGAATTGAAAACTAATATAAGCTATGCAAAAGAGTGAATCATAGAACTTCTCATTAATATTCCATAACGGAAACTCACACCAAGGGATACAAATCTAACGAGAGAGGGGACACTTCCATAATGCAAACCATACTACATAATAACTCCTCTATTCATGATATGACTCTACTAATAAGGTAAAAAGATTGAAGATAGTGATGTGATACCGCGGCACTCCCCCAAGCTTGGAACAAACCAAGGGGATGCCAAACCTGATGACGAATTACTCCTTCGGTGGTGGTGGTATTATTTCCTTAGTTGACGTGAGGAAATCTTCCAGAATCTTGTGAAACCTATTATTCTCCCATTGAAGCATGTCCACCTTCCTTCGCAAGTCTCGGTACTTATCGCAGAACTCCTTAGTGACTCGTAGGGCTTCCGTTGATACAGGGCAAGAGACTAAAGGTACCAGCCCCTGCTTGGGGTCTTGGAGATCTTCCTCCATAGGCGCCTTCCCTTTATCCTTTGCAGACACCATTGTGCTTCTAAACTTTCAAAGAGTATGTCATGGCAGAAACAGATCGAAACAAAAACACGACGAAAGCACAATATACGAACCTCGCAAGATCCGGGGGGTTATATATTACGAAGTTTCATACCAAAAGGAAGGTACTAGGAGAAAACGAGTCGGAGGCGGAGTACGGAGTGGCCTCACCACCTGGTGGCGCGGCCAGGGGTGGACCCGCGCCATGGGGTGGTGTGGGCCACCTTGTCTCCGTTTCCGTCCCTTTTTCGCTTCGAAACTTTCCTTATTGACTGAAAACTGCAAAAATATAGTTGGATTGTACTTTCGCGCAACTTTTCTTACCAGAACTGTTACCTATTTGAATATAGACTCCGCAGGTCTCTGAATTTGGTATCTACTAGATCCTTATGGAGTTATCACTTGAATATCATCGATATCTTCATCTTCATATACTTATTACTTGAGTCATAAAACCCTTCTCTTCCTTATTACACCATTGTCTCCACTTCCTGGAAATTTCTTTCACACAAAACTTCACACAGTTCTTATTAGCAACATTAGTATAAGTGAAGTGATAGAACCTTTTGAGTCCAACTTCAACTGAAAACCATCAAAACATAAGCTACTGTAGCAACTCCTTCCAAAAACCCAAAAGGAATTCAAAAAGCAAATCGAATAAAGAAGCAAATGCAAGATTGGCAAAATCTGTCAAAACAGACCAGCAGGTAAAGATCAATTTTTTAGAAAATCTTCTGTTGCTCAAATCAAAAAGTGCAAAACTAAAGAAAGTTAAATAACAACCTGGGGCAGAAGCAGAAAAAATTACAGCTCAATCCAAGATACAGAGATCTCTCACGAATTTTTACGGTGAAGCACAAAAAATCTGTTTCGGGACAGCAACTTTCCCAAATATTACTTCTCTCTCATTAGAGATTGATCTTGACACAAAAACCAGACAAAACAGATAAGGAGCGGTTATTACCGAAGTAATAACTTCCAAGACTCAAACAAAAAAAACAAACTGAAAGCATAAACAAATTGGGTTGTCTCCCATAAAGCTCTTTCTTTATAGCCATTAAGATGGGCAAGATAATTTTGAAGAAGCTCTCATAGGGATATGATTTGAAGTGAAAGAGAGCATTAAGGAGAAAAAACACACACACATTTAAGTCTAACCCACTTCCTATGCAAGGGGATTTTGTAAACAAACAAGTTATTGAAACCAAAGGCAACTTGCGTAAGAAGGCAAAAGAAGTGCAACATAAAAACTTTCAGGATAAAACGGGGAAACTTGATATTATTGAGATGCATAAGAACACTTTTCCCTCTCTCATAGTAGCTTTCAGTATCATGCATAAACTTAACAATATAGCTATCACAAGGACTATCATAGCAATGATCACTTATTCTAACAGAAAACACAGGAATACTAGCTCTCATAACACTACTTTGTGAAACAATATTAGAGGTATCCTTACAAAGGATAGTGTGTCCCTCTTTTTCATATTTAGCAACAAAGTCTTTCACATTTTCTATTATAGGTTCATCAACCATTTGTTTATCGGGATCAACAGCCTTATTCATACTTTCATTAACCATACTAGCTATCATAGAATGTTCCTTTACCTTAACTGGAAAAGGCATTTTCTCAATATAAGGTTTAGGTAAAACACGATTAGCAGTATAAACTTCAGTATTTCTTGTAGGAATGCTCTTAACAACATCTTTATAAGGTTCATGATACTTATTCCACTTCTTTTTAGGCACTTCAATATAGGAAGCAAAGGCCTTAAAATAAGAAGCAATAGCTTGAGAGTCTAGACCATAAGCATTTTTAATATTTTGAAAGTTGTCAGTTCCCATAAAAGATTCAATGCATTCATAATCATAATTTATACCTGACTTTATACCTTTGTCATTCTCCCAAGCTTCAGCATTGTCTTGAATACGATCTAGAAGGTCCCATTTAACTTCTTCTTCCATACGAGTGAATGATCCAGCACAAGAAGCATCTAATAAATCATTATCATGTAGAGGGAGCCTTGCATAAAAGTTATTGATAATGATATTATTGGGGAGCTCATGAATGGGACATTTGAGCATTAGTAACTTCAATCTCCCCCAAGCTTGAGTTGTACTCTCTCCATCAAGAGGCCAAAAGTTGTATATTTGATTCCGATCTTTATGAATCTCACTAGGAAGATAAAACTTTGAATAAAAGAGAGGCACTATTTCCTCCCATTCCCAAGCTTGACCATTCTTCAGCAGCTTATACCAGTCCTCAGCTCTTCCTTTCAGCGATAATGAGAATAACTTCTTCTTAACTTGATCTGTAGTAATACCTGCACACTTGAACAACCCTCATAATTCGTGTATAAAGATTAAATGATCATCGGGATGGACAGTTCCATCCCCAACATAGTAGTTATCCATAACACGATCAATAATTCTTATAGGTATTTTGAAAGCATCTTTCTTAGCAGGTGGTGGCTTATCTACTACCTTAGTAGTGGTAGTAGCATTACCAAATAAGAAACTCAGCGAATTATCCATAACGAAAATAAAGCAACAAGCAGAAGTAAACAATACTCACAGTAGAAGTTTCCTTTACCCGTTCCACTCTCCAATAGCGCTTCACTCCCCGGAAACGGTGCCAGAAAATAGTGTTGATGACCCACAAGTATAGGGGGTGTATCGCAGTATTTTTGATAAGTAAGAGTGTCGAACCCAACGAGGAGCAGAAGGTGCTGGCTAGTGGTATGGATCAGGAATTCTCTGCAAATACTTAGCAAACGGATTTTTAGGGGTTTTCGATAAAGCAAGTAAACAAAGTACGAGTAAACAAAAGATAGTAAGAATAAATGCAGCAAGTGGCCCAATCCTTTATGCAGCAAAGGACAAGCTGGTTGTATTTCTATAGATGACCAAACGTTCTCGAGGACACATGGGAAGACTATCAAGTGCTTTCGCTTCATATAGTCGATTAATCTTCTCTAGCTTGCTAAGTGTTATGTGGGTGAACCTGTGCTAATGTACCGTCCCATCCAAGACTTAATACATACTTGTGATTAAACCCCCTTGCAAACATCTGTAAGTACAAGAAAGTAATTAAGGTAAAACCTAACCACAGCTTTAAACTCTAAGACCCTTACGTCCCTTGTGCAATGGTTTCCTAACGGGGGTTCAGGTTTCTATCACTCCGGCAACCCCTACGATTAGTAGCCAAATACACAATGCATTCCCCTAGGCCCATATAGGTGAAGTGTCATGTATTCGACGTTCACATGACACCACTAGAAGAAGTACACCACAACTTAAATAACAATCTATTGAATCTTTCTCAATGCAATTCCACTACTAACAACAAGACTTCTCCCATGTCCTCAAGAACAAAATGAACTACTCACAAGACATCATATGGATCATGATCAGAGATGGAATAATTATGTATAACAATCTGAACATAAATAATAATTCAATGGTTCATTCAATAGCATCAACTACAAAGAGTAATCAACACCGGAAAAGTTTCCCCTATGAACTAATGCAAGATTCAACTCAATTGCTATGGAGATGGTGATGAGGGTGCTGATGGTGATGGTGGTGATGATGATGATGATGATACCGATGAATTCCAGCTTGATGGTGGTGTTGATGGCGGCGATCTCCCCTCTCCGAGAAGGAATTCCCCCGACAGGAATCTGTCTGCCGGAGAGATCTTTCTCTCTCGGTGTTTTCCACCCCGCAGAGGCGGCGGAATCTTTCTGTGGTCGCTCCTCGAGTCTTAGGGTTTCGGGAGGAAGATATACGCCAGAGGGGAGAGGCTGGAGCGGGCCGGGGTGGCCACACCACTCCCTGGCACGGCCTGGGCTTGCCCGCGCCATGGGGTGGTGTGGGCCCCCTGTGGCCCACCTCCACTCCATCTTCTGGCATCTTGAGTCTTCTGGAAAAATAGAATTTTCCGTATATTTTCCTGGATTTTCTGATCTTCACGAATTTTGCCTCCAAACAGCACCTTTTCCATCAGAATCCTGACTGCAGCGGTCCATGCTCCAAAATTCATCAACCATGCAAAAACAGATGAAATAACATAAGTATCACCTCTCAATATGAAATATATCAATGAATAATAGTGAATTAAGACATAGAATAGTGATGCAAAATGGACGTATCAACTCCCCCCAAGCTTAGACTTCGCTTGTCCCCAAGCGAAACTGAGCTCAATAAACATGCCCTCAGGTTTATGGAGTGAAGAGTCGATAAAAGAATACGGACAAGAAGCATCACATTCATCAAATACATAGATCATAATAGAAGACAACTCACTATTATACAACTCAACTTGCAATGAGTAAAGAAAACACAATTGTAATAGGAGTAGATATGTAATATAGATTTCAATTGTAATATTCTTTTTATCCCTTTTTGTAAAGAATCTTGTAAAGATGTGATTATAAATTTATAAAGTTTGTTTCTGTCCTCAGTAATAATCAGTATCGCTGGTGTATTGATCACTATTTGTTTTATTATTATTTAATCAGGAAATAAGATTCCATCCCTTATTTAATTTCCTTTTCTTAAATCCTTATTGTTATCTATTAAAACTATATTTTAACCAAATAATATTAATAAGGAATTTTGAAAATCAAATCAATAATACAAACTTCAAATTTTCAAATTCTTTCAAATTGATTTAAATTTCGAATTTGAATTCAAAATAACTTCCCAAAACCTTAATAATGCCTAAAGGTCATGTCAGAATTCACAACAATCACTAACAAGAGCTATTCCTACTTCCAGTTAGCGAAAGAAACTCTGATCCCTTTAGTGTTTTGTTTGCCAAAAAATTTCCCCTGATTTTACAGATGCATGCATGCACAAACTTGCATTCCTAATTCTACCCTTCATCGGATCCTAATGCTAGGGTGTTACACTAAGCCTGTCACCCTCCCATGAAAACATTCTATCTATCATATATGTCCCAAAACTTGAAACTGGCTCTTTTTGGTTGAAGAGGACCGGAGATTCTGGTGTGCAAACACCGGAGTCTCCGGTCTGGGGCGATTTCGTCCTGTGACTTAAGGGGTCCGGGGTGAGAGAGTCACACAGACTCTATCTTCCACCCTTGACCCCCACCTTCATAACCGCCTCCTTCCTCCTCCAAAACTGCTGCCCGGAGGTTGTTTTGCCGCCGGGATCCACCATGCCGCTGGCCAACTCCACCCTCTCCACCACTAGGACATTCCCCACCGGTGGAACTTCTTCAATGGACAGATCTGGTACCTTTTCCTCTCACCATGAACCTAGGGTTCATCCCCTTTGTTTATTTAGAGTTTTGTACTAATTTTTCCCATTGGAACAACATGCATGCGTGCACTGCATCACTTTAGTCTCATATACTTTCTCGATTTGCTAGAATCGATCTCACACGTAGTCTCTATGTGCAACTCGAAATCTCCAGACCGGAGATTCCGGTTGGTCAGTCCGGAGACTCCGGTCTAGGCCGGAGATTCCAGTGTTGCACTCTGGAGACTCCGGTACAGATTGTTGATACCTTTCATCCGGATTACGGATGTAGTATAGCTTCTTTTTCCCTAGTAGACCTAGGTTATCGAATCCTAGGGAAGCAGATGCGTAGTGAAGTTACTTTAATGGACCTTCGGGAGTTTTAGAATTCCTTTAGTGTTTTTACCGGACCAAGAGCTTACGTCTTTTTGTTGTTGGCGATGATGGAGAGAGAGGGCCTAGGGCGTTCTGTTTCACCTCTAGTTGTGCAAAACATCTTATGGGAATAAAAGATAGAAATAAAGTATGCATGTAATTGTTAGAGCAAGATAAATTATATGTGGGCAGTGCATCCATAATTTCTATTGCCTCCGCAACCGCATATAGCAATAACCTACTAGGCTCATCCATGGAAGAAAGAGAACTAATGATATGCATAGTGAGGTTACCGTTAATCCCAAGTAAATCCCTCACATACAGCCGTACTACCCCTTCTGTCGCTGGGGTTACCAACCTGCAGATCGGTCATTACTCATACTCCCTATACCTGGCTCAACCCTCGGGGTTTTGGGTACCTGACAAGTCCTTAGATTGAGGCAAGAGAGGATACAATAATGATCATGTCATACAAACTAATACATGATCCCATCTATGATAAATAACATGCACAAATGCTACATGGCTAGGTCGAAGCCCTTAGCCCAAGGAGAATTACTCACACATAGAGATGAGATCAACAATCACAAACATTGTAATGAAAATCATAAGATTGATAGCAATAGTCTTACAATGTCGCCAATCAAAGAAGAGATCTACTATTACAAGTGGTGGAATATGGCTATGGAGATGGAGAAGGGTTTTGAGATCTGGAGGCGGCTGATGATCTGGGGCAGAGCCTTCGAACGAGGCAGTGCTTTTTCTCATCGCCCGAGGCTTCTTTATATAGGGCCCCTTCATGAAAGTTGTTCTTTTTGACCTAGCGGTGGCGGCACCAACTATATGACCAGAACTATATGGCCGGAATTTTGTCCCAGTCATATAGTTGGTCGTTAAAGCGTCTGCCTCCGCTTCACGGATCCTGGTTTCTTCTGGTTGTTGGAAATATCATATCTTTGACTTTAATGTAGTGATTCCCATCTTCTTACGACATTATCTGAGCAAGAAAAAATAGAAACCAAGGATTGCATACCCCTTTGAATATTAGGCATTAGTGACAGGGTTTAAAGAGATATTTCATAAAAAATATGAATAATATCCATTTTAAATGTGGATGTAGATGGCTATATTTCAGAGCCATCAATCTCCTCAAGCTTAAACTTGATTGTCCTTGAGCAAGAAAACCAAAATCAAAAAGGAACTCAACATTTAAATTGAAATAACGAGATGGTGATCTTAATCATGATTGGTAGTCTCATGTTTCCTCCACTTCATAAATCTGAAAAACTTCAGCATATATAGAGTAATGGCAAGCATATCATATGGGTTTTATGCATCCTTATAGTGCAACAAAATTATTATTAACATGGATGATTCAAATGAGTAAACTTTATGTGTCATGTAATCAACTTATAGGCTTGCCTTTGAACAATAAAGTATAATCATGTAAAATTGAGAGTGTGAGAGTTGTCATGAAAAGCATATACACTAGAGTATCTCAATTCTCCCACATCAATAAATCAAGACTTTTCAAGCACTACTTTTCTATTCATTGTCCTTCAAGAATTTCAGTTCTTTAGTAATTGAGATCATGCCAAAGATTTTCATTAGTTTTATCGGGTTGTGATGGACACTCGTGGCATCACTAAGGTTTTTGTTCTTTTTGCATAATGATTACTCATAATAGCTAGAGGAGTGATTCCATCATTATTACAGCTACCAGGGAGTGCCAAGAATATTACCCACTATAGCATTGCTACTACATGTATTTAATCAACTCATAGCCGAAATCTAGGACTTTCCTCCATGAAGATCGTTCGTAGGCCACCGGAGTTGTTGGCATCCCATGAAGTTTGACACTCATAAAGCTATTTCATTCTTATGATTAACAAGTCAAACTTTGGCATGCTCACAAAAACCGCTAAACATTAATTCAATCAAATAAATCCTTTGAAAGAGAGCTATCAAGTAAATCAACATTTCTAGTGGTGTTCAGTGTCTCTAGAAATAAGCCTTTAAGACTAAGCTCTATAACACCCAAGCCTTCAATTGTGAGACTTTTTCTTATTGCAATTATTTAGCAATTTTTAGGCAAGACTTGGTTAATTACGAGAGCTAGAACAAAATGTACTCAACTAAATACCCATGCAAACGAAAATCTTATTACAATACAAAGACTCACTCCACCAATATAACATCTCAACATTTACTACTAATTAGCACGAGTTTCTCAAACTTCAAAAGTGGGGATTCATAAGGCATACCTCTCATGTTTGGTTCCACTTCTCTCTTTGTTTTTTATTTGTTTCTTGAAAACTCGAAGTCGATCACTCTCCTGCAAACATATGAACCTCGAGGCGGAAAGAAAAGAAAGAGGGAAATAAAGAAAAATGGAGAAATCTTTTTGTTGTTTTTAAGAGAGGGAATTTAAAGAATAGAAAATTGGCGGCAAAGCTCGACTAGAAAATCTCAAAAGCAAATAGAAAGAACTAAAAATAAAGTGTTGGGGAAACCAACACGAGTGCTTATTAACTCAAGTTAAAAACACAGCCTCTAAATAAATGAAAAGCAAATGAACGCCAGATAAAGATACATGAGGAAACTTCCCCAAGCTTAGGCTTTTGCAATCCCTTCAAATCATTGTGGTGACGGGAAAAATTCGATACTCCAGTTCGCAAATTTAGTTGAGAGGTAGCTAGTTGTTTCTCAGAGGTTCAAAGAGAGGTTATGCATCCTCTCCACAGTCCCTCCAAGTTCTTGAAAGTCTTGGTATGTAGCAAACCGGGTTTGTGGCTGCTCCTCTTGATAAGGAACTTCTTGATCCTCTTCTTGGTCCTCATCCTCCTCTAGAATCTCTTCCTCGGGTTGGTGTTGCTCAACCTGCAAGTCATATAGAAAACGTCCTTCCTTGATAGAGAAAAGATCATTAGGCATAAGAGCGGGGTAGAGACGCCCAGCTCCAGCAATATGCAGGTAATAAACACCACCTCTCCTAGTGAGCATTCCACAAGCTTTCAAAGTAGAGAAACCAACATGTCGTTCACCTAGCACAGGTTGCAACTCACCTAGGTCGATGCCTAGAGCAGTGGCAAGCACGGTGATGATGCCTCCACCTATGATTGGTCCTTGGCTTTGGGAGAATTGGTTCTCTAGGTAGCGCACAAGGATGGCGTCCAAGTTGAGTGACAAGCCGCAGTTGATGTAAATAGCCTTTGCAAGGGCTAAGATGTCCTCCTCGTTGAGTCCCATGAACTCATTACGTGCCTGCAAGGTGTTATCAATAACATACAACAAATAGTGAATTACAGGATGTTGAATATTCTTCCACTTGCTCACTCTAGTAGTGAAACTCATTCCATTATAATATTGTTCAGGGGAAGGGTTTAAGCCAGTATAGGATGCGCGTAAAGTATTATCATCATTGTTTGGCTAATTAAAGCATGCACACCATTCATCTAATATTAAAGTGTAGTTGTTGTTCATAAGCCGGAAAGAAATCGTGTCCTCTCCTTGCCATAGTTTAACGGTGCTTTGCAACAAACTTAGGAATTCAATAGTTAAGCGGCGATAAGTAGGCACATCATTGTACACAAAGCTTTGCAGGCCAGCTATAATGCAAAGTAAATTGAAGTCATCAGAAATACCGAGTTGGTTCAATATAATGGGGCAAGCCCACTTGGTGGCCTTCACTTCGCGGTTTTTGATATTGTTGAAGCGATCACGTTGGGGCTCATCCCGGAACCGTATCCCCATGCGTTCTTGAGCGACAGCCCAAGAAGAGCTAGCGGTGGCACAAGCACGAGTTTGGCTCCTTGTGTTCATCATCTAAAACATTGAAGAAAGACAAAAATAAAACTTTTTGATGCAACAACAGTAAGAATAACACATTCCTCATCATAGCACACTAAAGAATCCTCTCAAAATAATAATCTAGGCAAGAGAATCATGGCAATTAGTTCATAGTAGGTCTCACCCTAGATTGATAATGACAATAGATCAAAGATGAATTTGCAAAAAGTAATTGGAGGATCGGAGGAGAAACATATCGTAGATCTCTTGTGTATGAGGACATCGAACGAAATTGAGTAGAGATGAAGATCACTTGAGGTTTTGAGAGAGTTTGGAGGTAGAAGAGAGAAAAAGGATTGAGTTTTGGAGTTGGAGGTACCTTTCCGTGCGATTTTGTGGTCGGATGCAACTATACGGGCGCAACTATACGACCAGAACAATGTGTTCCCGCCGTATAGTTGGCCTTCTATCAAAAAAATTCGGTTTCCACCTGGCGGCGCAGCTATACGGTCGGAACTATACGGCCGGAACAATATGTTCCCGCTGTATAGTTGGTCGTCAAACCGTTTGTACCTAGGAAAAGAAATTATACAAAGGCATCGATATCTATACGACTGGAACTATACGGACGGAATTTTTATTCCTGTCGTATAGTTGGTAGTTAAACCGTCACTACATTGAAAAAGAATTTGTACGGAGGCACTGATATCTATACGATCGGAGCTATATGGCCAGAATTTTTATTCTCGCCGTATAGTTGGTCGTTAAACTCTCAGTACATATGAAAGGAAAATTGTCGATGCCAAAGATATCTATATGACCGGGACTATACGGCCGGAATTTTTATTCCCTCCGTATAGTTGGTCGTTAAACTCTCTGTGCATATAAAAGGGAAATTGTCGATGGCAAAGATATCTATACGACCGGAACTATACGGCCGGAATTTTTATTCCCGACGTATAGTTGGTCGTTAAACTCTCTGTATGAATCAAAAAAATTATGTTTCTTCGAAAATTATTTCGTATCCTATAACTTAGTGATATACCTTGTTTTTTTTAAAAAAAGTTGACAGATATTGTCGACCAACAACAGCATGAATAAAGCAGGATTTTTAGTACTACCAAACTTCTTCTCCCCAATTGGAGTTTTCTAGCACTCTTTATTAAACATAAACTTAAACTAAAACTTAAAACTTAACTCAACATTTATTTCACATGGGTTGCCTCCCATTAAGCGCTCTTTTATGGTCCATAGCTTGACCTCAATGTTGCTCACTTAGGCCAGATGAGTGGAACACCCACTTCAAAGTAGTTGGCTTTCAAAGTGATGGCTAATACATTGCAAGTGTATCTATAATTTTTGATGTTCCATGCTTGGTTTTATCCACTTTCTTGTGTTTTGTTCCAACTTTGGAGTACTTTTCATATGATTTCTTGGACTAACCTATTAACAAGAGCCACGGTGCCAGCTGCCTGTTTTCTGCTGTTTTTGGTTCCAGGAAAGTTAGAAAATGAATATTCTCGAAATTGGACGGGACAAAAGCCAAAGTGCCTATTTTTCTGGATGTCATCAAGTGCCAGAATACGAGATGGAGAGGGGCCAGGGGGCCACCACATCACCTGGCCGCGCGGCCAGGCCTGGCCCGCGCCAGGGGGTGGTGTGGCCGCTCTCGGCACCCCCTTGGTATCTACTTCTGCCTATATATTGCCCTCGGGACGAAAACCCTAAGGGCCCGATCAAAAAATCCACGAAAGATTCTGTTGCCGCCCTCATCTCCATCCCTAGAGGCCTTCTTCATCACCATGCAAGCCTCCGGTGTGATGCGTGAGTAGTTCATCCTTGCACTACGGATCCATGTAGTAGCTAGATGGCTGGTTCTCCTCCTTTGTGCTTTCATGTCTAGATCTTGTGAGCTCCGTTTATGATCAAGATCATCTATTTGTAATTCATACATGTTGTGTTTGCGGGGATCCGATGGATATTGAGATGCTATTTCAGATTGATTATTGATTCTATCATGTCTTTGTTATTTGTGATCTTGCATGCTTTTCGTTGTTAGTAGCTATCTTGGCCAAGTAGATGCTAGCAACTCCAAGAGTTAGTATTTATGCTCGATAGTGGGTTCATGCCTCTAGTAATCCGGGGAAGTGATAGAAATCTCTAAGGTACTAGATGTGTTGTTGCTACTAGGGAGAAAATCCTTTGTTCATAGAACAATCGTATTGTTTACTTTACACGCAGTTTGTAAAGCAATAATCTGTTGCTTGCAACTTAATACTAGAGGGGGATCGGATGATAACCTGAAGGTGGATTATTAGTCATAGATACAGTTGGATGGCGGTCTATGTATAATGTTGTAATGCCCATTCAAGTCTCAAAGGAGTCAAGATGATTAGTATATGCATGTATTGCTTTCTCGGTGTTTGTCAATTGCCCCGCTGTAATTTGTTCATCCAGCATGTTATCTATCTAAGGAGAGCCACCTCTAGTGAACTATGGATCCCGGTCCTTTTCTTTACATACAATCTATAAACTTTTACTGCTTTGTGTTTACTTTCTGCAAACTATTACTTCTTTCCATTCGATACATTTAATCCTTTGTTTTCAGCAAAACACGGTGAGATTGACAACCTCATCGCAAGTTGGGGACAAAGTTTTGTGGTTGTGTTGTGCAGGTCTCCACGTTGCTACTAGCACCGGTAGTGCGCCCTGCCAAAGCTCAGCTATTAACACCTTTGGGTTGTTTCCTTGCTCCTACTGGTTCGATTAAACCTTGGTTTCATAACTGAGGGAAACTTGCTGCTGTGCTCATCATACCTTCCTCTTGGGGTTCCCTACGAGGTCTACATCAACACCACCATCAAGCATTTTTTTGGGCGCCGTGCATTGAGCCATCAAGCATTTTTCTAGCGCCGTTGCCGGGGAGTCAAGGACATCTTCACAAGGGGAGTCCCTCATAACCAATCTCTTTACTTTGTTATTTTTGTCTTGCTTGGTTTCTTTTTTGCTTTGTTTGCTTGTTTCTTTTTTCAAAAACACAAAAAAATAGTTTTACAAGTTTGCTTTCTTTATCAAAAACACACAAAAAATTAGTTCCTACTATAGTTGGTATTTTTGTTGGTCTGTTATTGTCTTGCTTTATCATGCTTACTATGAATGGTTGGTTTCTTTGAAAATGAATCTTATTGGCAAGGTGGGTTCACGGAAGAACAAAAATATTATTATAAGGAACACCGCTTGTCACAAAAAGGGAAACACTTATGGGAACAAATTGATAAATTGTATACCATTGCTATAAGCGTGTGCTCTACTTATAATGTTACTTATTGCTTTGATAGATCTTGTTGCTGTAGGAGGTATAAACACCTCCCTTTTCAATGTGAGTATAATGATAATGTTACCATATCTTCTTATGTTAAAGGGAATTATGACTTTTATGATGTGGAACAAATTAAAGAATTCATTGCTTGGAAGGGTGCATTTGAACTTGCTAGTTTGCTTGGAAATACTGATGATTCACCTTATAAATATGAGGTTTATGATATACTTAGATTTTTCTTTGATAATTACAAGGTAGAAAATGGCTATATTCTTGAATATCTTAATAGATGCTCTCCACCAATGGAAGAGACTAATGCCTTGCAGGAGCCTATGGATGAAGAAATTGTTGAAACTAGAAGCTTATTGGATGGAAAAGAGGAGGAGAGTGATGATCAAGATGAGGAAGAATGGATCTAACCATCCCTACCTTCTAATGAGAGTAACTCTTCACCCTTACATTATTTGATTGTCCTCCATGCTTACAAAAGGAGGACAAATATCATGTTCTTGAGGATTCTTTTGAAAATATTTATAATAAAGCTCTAGTGTTTGTATATCATGAAAAGCATGATTTATGTGATAGTTATACTGTTGAGTTTATTCATGAGGCTACTGAAAATTATTATGAGAGAGGAAAATATGGTTGTAAAAGTTTTCATGGTACTGAAACACCTCTCTATTTGATAAAAGTTTTGAAGTTACTCTGGTCTTATCGTCCTATGCATGTTGCCTTGTTCTTTGTGAATTTATTTGCGTATAAGATTCCTATGCATAGGAAGAGGGTTAGACTTAAATGTGTTTTGAATTTTCTTCTTGATGCTCTCTTTTACTTCAATTCATATTTCCTATGTGAGCATCTTCTAAAATTATCATGCCTAACTTAAAGGCATTAAAGAAAAGTACTTATTGGGATATAACCCAAAAGTTTTAGATGAGTCTTGGAAGTTATTACCCCTGTAATAACCTCTCCTTATCCTTTTTATTTGCTTTTTGTGCCAAGAGTAACCTTAATGAGAGAGAAGTAATGATTGGGAAAGTTGTTGTCCCGAAACAGATTTCTGTGCTTCACCATTGAAATTCGTGTAAAATCTCTGAACGTCTTTTTGAGGCGTGCATTTTTGTGCTTCTGCCCCAGGTTGTTATCTAACTTCCGTTAGTTCAACACTTTTTGATTTGAGCAACAGAACTTCTTCGAAAAAAATTCGTCTTTACCCGCTAGTCTGTTTTGACAGATTTCTGCCATTTTCTGCATTTGCTTCTTGTTGGTTCCTTTTTGAGTTCTTTTGGGGAATTGAGCTTTTTGAGGGAAGTGCTACAGTAGCTAGTGTTCTAATGGAAGTTTATTTGGTGTTATAACTGAACCTTAAGACTTATTTATCTTGAGTGCACTAATGTTGCTAATAAAGATTGTGTGAAGTTTTGTATGAAGGAAAAATTTCAGGTGTATGGAAGGAATGAGTAATGAGATGAAGGATGGACTAAAGCTCAAGCTTGGGGATGCCACGCGTGTCACCCCAAGAAATATCCAAGAAGTACAAGCGTCAAAACTTGGGGATGCCCAAGGCATCCCCTTCTTCATTAATAAAAATCCGAGATTTCTTCCAAACGCTTCATTTTTATTGTTTCATGCACAGTTGTGTTGTTCTTGGAGCGTCTTCTTTTTAGTTTTTGTTTTGGATTTCGTTTGCTTTTGGTTGCTTAGTTTTCTGAATAAATTGGTTGGACCCCCTCTTTCATACATTGGTTTGCAAATAGTTTGGTTTGGTTTGGAAAAGAGTAGGAAAGTTCATGCTTATGTGGTAAAAAGAGCTCGTTTTTGACTGTGGCCTATGCTTTGTCATGCCATGCTTGATATTGTTTTGGATTTATGCTTAGTATTCTTTGGTGTAGCATGACTTGTTATAAACAATTGAGATTTCTTAATGTGCCTTGGATGAATCATGTGTTGTTTTAGCATATTAAAGCATAGTATAGTGGTATTCTCCTTTGATGCTTTATTTGGGTTGACTTGGCGCATGCTCACACCATGTTATGACTATCCAAAGTCACCATAGCCTTTATGATCCTTTAGTTTTCAACTTGTAGTATCACTTTATGCTTTGATCAATGATGTTTTGTCACTCTGCATGATTATGGCCATTATTGCTCTCTTAGTTTGTCGCTCCTAGTCTTTTGCTAGCGTCCACAACAAAGTATGAGTTCCACTCATGCATCCAACTCCCTAAACCAAGTTATTCCAAAGAGTCCACCATACCTACCTACTAGCTTATGCTATTCCAAGTATATTCATGCTTTTGTTTACCTTCCAAATTAAACTTGTTATGAGAAAACTAGTGATTAAAGCTCTCACGAACTTGATGGCACACTTTACTTTACTTGCCCTTAATAAACTTGAACCATTGTGTCTTATATGTTGTATATGCTTGCACTTATTTGTTGGGAATTAGCAGAACCATGCTTTCATGGGGAACGCTTTCAACATTGCACTTGGTACTTGTACCTAGTTGATATCATGCTCTTTTGTATATGGATGTCGTCGGTGTGAAATGAAAGGGGAGCTTGTAAGTCCATGGAGTTATGTATATGTGTTAGAGAAATGCAGGCATTGGTCTAATCCATGCTAACATGGTGGAAACCTGCAACGTAACCATAATGAGCTGTCTATGAAGCATTCTTCTTATAAAAAAAGAGTCCTATATTGAGAAAAAAGAGAAAAGAAAAAAAAGATTATGAAAAGAGGAAAGAGAGAAAAAAGCATCATATTCCCATGGTAAATAAGAAGAATGCTGAGATGCTCGTTGTCTGTTTGCCTTGTCATTTTGATATGGGGATTCTTCCGTATCATCGGGCAAGGGGTACCCCGTTGGCGGTTCTCTATGATACGCATATACTTACGATGACAAGAACTTACCGGTGACTAAACTTGAGTAGCATGAGGAGCGGCCCTCATATACAAGGGACATGAGATTTCTGACTTATACTTCGTCAAGCATGTACACCATAGTTTGTTCACTTTAACCTTAATCACTTCAAGATGCTTATTATAGGGGCAATGAGAGCTGAAAGCTATAAGTACCATAATTTTTGGAAGCTCTTTATGAGACTTGAATCCCTACTTCCTTTTACAAAGGCTTTTCTTCCAACATTATATTGAGTCTCCACCTTCTACCTTTATGCACCCACTTTGAGAGCATAGTGGCCATTCTTAGTTCTATGTGCATTATCCCAAGACTAGTTGATTGATGCATACTTTGATATTTCTTGTTTTAAACTATTGTATCAAGTCACTCTTATGAACTTTGAAGGTGTCCTATGCATTTATATTTGCTACTCTATTGAGGGACAAGCTGAATACTATTATGCCATGTTTTCTTTATGTGAAACAAACAAACTTCTTGCAAAGCATTGTTATTCATGAATCTTTTGTTTGTACCTTTTCATGTTGCACCATAGTTTCTTTGTCTTATTGCTAGAACTTTGTCTTCCATGTTATGATTGAAGTACTATGATCCCAGTTTTGAATGTTTTGCAAATACTTTCATCAAGTCTTTGATGGTGCATGTCACCTCAAAAATTATTCTTTCTTTTTATCACTTACCTACTCGAGGACGAGCAGGAGTTAAGCTTGGGGATGTTGATACATTGCAAATGTATCTATAATTTTTGATGTTCCATGCTTGGTTTTATCCACTTTCTTGCGTTTTTTCCAACTTTGGAGTAATTTTCATATGATTTCTTGGAATAACCTATTAACAAGAGCCACAGTGCCAGCTGCCTGTTTTCTGCTGTTTTTGGTTCCAGGAAAGTCAGAAAATGAATATTCTCGGAATTGGACGGGACAAAAGCCAAAGTGCCTATTTTTCTGGATGTCATCAAGTGCCAGATTACGAGACGGAGAGGGGCCAGGGGGCCACCACACCACCTGGCCGCATGGCCAGGCCTGGCCCGCGCCAGGGGGTGGTGTGGCCGCTCCCGGCACCCCCTCGGCCTCACCTTCCGCCTATATATTACCCTCGGGATGAAAACCCTAAGGGCCCGATCAAAAAATCCATGAAAGAGTCTGTAGCCGCCGTCATCTCCATCCCTAGATCGGGAGGGATCTAAAGCTCTTCCCGGCACCCTGCCGGAGATGGGAATTCACCCTGGAGGCCTTCTTCATCACCATGCAAGCCTCCGGTGTGATGCGTGAGTAGTTCATCCTTGGACTACGGATCCATGTAGTAGTTAGATGGCTGGTTCTCCTCCTTTGTGCTTTCATGTCCAGATCTTGTGAGCTCCGTTCATGATCAAGATCATCTATTTGTAATTCATACATGTTGTGTTTGCGGGGATCCGATGGATATTGAGATGCTATTTCAGATTGATTATTGATTCTATCATGTCTTTGTTATTTGTGATCTTGCATGCTTTCCGTTGTTAGTAGCTATCTTGGCCAAGTAGATGCTAGCAACTCCAAGAGTTAGTATTTATGCTCGATAGTGGGTTCATGCCTCTGGTAATCTAGGGAAGTGACAGAAATCTCTAAGGTACTAGATGTGCTATTGCTACTAGGGAGAAAACAATAATCCTTTGTTCATACAACAATCGTATTGTTTACTTTACACGCAGTTTGTAAAGCAATAATATATTGCTTGCAACTTAATACTGGAGGGGGTTCGGATGATAACCTGAAGGTGGATTATTAGTCATAGATGCAATTGGATGGTGGTCTATGTATAATGTTGTAATGCCCAACCAAGTCTCAAAGGAGTCAAGATGATTAGTATATGCATGTATTGCTTTCTCGGTGTTTGTCAATTGCCCCGCTGTAATTTGTTCACCTAGCATGTTATCTATCTAAGGAGAGCCACCTCTAGTGAACTATGGATCCCGGTCCTTTTTTTTACATACAATCTATAAACTTTTACTGCTTTGTGTTTACTTTTTGCAAACTATTACTTCTTTCCATTCGATACGTTTAATCCTTTGTTTTCAGCAAAACACGGTGAGATTGACAATCTCATCGCAAGTTGGGGACAAAGTTCTGTGGTTGTGTTGTGCAGGTCTCCACGTTGCTACTAGCACCGGTAGTGCGTCCTGCCAAAGCTCAGCTAGTAACACCTTTGGAGTGTTTCCTTGCTCCTACTGGTTCGATTAAACCTTGGTTTCATAACTGAGGGAAACTTGCTGCTGTGCTCATCATACCTTCCTCTTGGGGTTCCCAACGAGCTCTACATCAACACCGCCATCAAGCATTTTTCTAGGCGCTGTGCATTGAGCCATCAATGGCCTCCTTTTCATCATGCTGTGCTTTCTTCTTTCTGGGGAAATGAATAACAAAAGGATCCCGCGAAGGCAATTGAAGCTTCACGTTCCCTTTATGTAGATTAATCAAAGTCTTAATAGTTCTTAAGAAATGCCGGCCTAATATAATAGGAGTAGTAGCATCTTCAGGCATCTATTATCTATTACATACTAAAAGTACATGACAGGCTACTAGAAAAAAAAGAAAAAAAATAGAAAATCTCAAAAAATCAGAAACATCTAGCCATGAATATAACCAAGTAGCCAATGGCAGCCAATGGATCTTAGAAATAGTCTAATGACATTAAAGTTAAAAATCAGAAACATCTAGCCGTGAATATAACCAAGTAGCCAATGGCATTAAAGTTGCAGAAAATTACCCACCAATGCCCCGTATAACTTTTTTCCATCTATACCTAATTAACTAACAATGTTATGTACGGCATCCTCCATCAAAAAGAAAAACTAGGTTACACCTCCCCTTGTGTGTCCTCACGCGCGCCGCCAAAGAATTCACATCAGTGCCTCCGGCCGGGCGGCCGACGATCAATGGCTGACGTCCTCGAAGTGCATGCACATCGATCAATTAGTGGCTCAGGATCATATACACAGACAAGTAGATATATACGATCGATCTCCAAAGTTTCCACAGACATGAGACTTCTGCTGAGGTAGAATTAATCTATCCGTATTTATTTTATAGTTTTTTATGTGTCGTTATGGGCAGATCAATTCAGGATAAAGTTTAGATGAAACTTTTGGACGTGGAGATGGGGGATGGTCGCTACACATCAAGAGAACTACGTATGTTGTGCTAATCATTATACTAGAAAATAAGAAAGGATGTCTAGAGCGTCTACTGTCCGGCCAAGTGTTGACGAGGATGCCGACCGCATAACCATGCCTGAGTGCTAATAGACAGTGATCTATTTCTTGATTTCTGAAAACCTGGAAGAGTTCTCGGTTTAGAGGGTTTGCCTTGTGATGACAAGAGTTCAGTTTTTGTACCTTCTCTTAATTCTATTTATGTGATGGTTTCCTTGCTTAGTTATGGGGATATCAATTGACGTCAATGGAGAGCCAAGATGAAAGTGCTAGAGATTGAAGATGGTGGAGTATGGCTACACATTATGTTGTGTTGAGCATTAATGTACTACAAAAGAGGAAAAGATGTCCAGATTGCCCGCTGAAGTATGGCTAGGATGCAACATGACCGTAGCGCGTTCATGCCATAATATATAGTCGTCAACCGCTTGACGATTTCGTTCAATTCAGCTTACAAGTTTTGGTTGCTTATTATAATATTTGTGATTTTAAGAATTCAATTTATGTGCCCTATTTTTTTTCTCAATTCTTGGATTTTGCTTATCATATATTTCAAAACTAGAATTAGTAATAGCTGGGAGAGCAATCCAGGAATAAGAAAGATTGTATGCTATTCAGATTGTGTTAGAGCAATCTAGATTACTGAAAGGACCCTGGAGGTTTGCTCTTTGTCCTTTGGGATTCTTCGGAGAACTCATGAAAAATATAATTTGCAAGCATGATATTTGGAGGTAGTATTTTCTCAAATATCCACATTTCTATGATTTTTTTGTTCAGATTATAGATTCATATGATGCGTCACTGTTGTGTGTTCTATGTACAGATCTTATGACTCAGGTAAGATGGACTCATTCTTTCATTCATTTTATGCACATTAATTATTTGATATTTTAAGATGCATAGATAGCAAATTTTGATTACATAAAAAATTAATATGTTGTGATTTTCACCATAATATCTTGCATCTTTGCTATGAAATACATCATGTGTTTTCAATTTATTGATAAATAGTATTCTTCTTCTTGAAATATATATGAAGGAACAAAAGTAACATATTCTCCTATTTCAATTGCATGGTCGTGGCATCACCAGCACTCTCATGCCGGGCATCCAAGGATGTCCTCTTGAGATCCACCACTGGGCGCAGAGCTACTATATACCCGCTTGAGAATCCCTTCAAGAGCTTTTTGGACTTCATCAAGCTCATCGTAATTCCTGCATAAGCACAACCTTCCTTGTGTGGACTTTCATGATTTAGTTTAGTAACAACCGATTAATGAAACCATGCAATATGTCATTGCACTGAGCCACTAATTCGCAAGATCCCCATTTCCACTATCTCCCAACCCCTATATTTGCTTTTCTTGACCATGCATCGGGTGCTTCGGATCATTTGCTTTTCTTTAATATTTTGCATGATCATTAGTAGCAGACCAACTCACTATTCTTTACCAACCGTGATGCGGTGCTACTGGATATTGTCGAGACCTTACTTCTTGTTGTTTTGTTGTAGCAATGTGAAGATGGTGATATCCCACTTATTGGATCCTACTAAATGTGACAAACCGGTTGTTGTCATGTCTTTGTTTGCATGAAGATCACACGCATTCATTGTAATATTTGGGACAAGTTGACTGATTACAGATTTATTAAATTCTTTAATGAATCGATGCAATCCCACTGTATGTAAATTCCACTCTCTATTTCTTTGTATGCCCCCACTTATGGGATCTCATGGTTTTATTCTATTTTATTAGTGCAAAGCTAAAACTGAATCTTTTTGGCAATGACATTATACTTTTAGTCAAACAATTCTTCCTATAAGTTAAATTTTATGATAATAAACTCATGTTAATTTATTTGTCATGTCAACCTTGCATGTTCTGGAGTCTATGTCGGTGTTGGTCATACGGCTAGAATGCCAATGTGTTGTTCCAGTTCATTGCAACTGCAAACTATGTTCTTTGCGACCACTATTTGTCATTTATCAATATCGAGCATGTGATAAGAATGTTATACTACATCCAGATTTATAAATATTTGGCATTGGGTGATTCTGATGTATTGCTCAAGTCATGCTTCTTCAAATACAGTTTGTTTAAGGAATCTTTGAACTATTTGTGGGAGCTATACCAACTCACATAATACAGGATGATTTGTGGCCTGCAATATTACTATGTGCTAGACATGGTAATGTGCCAGCTTATGCACTTCCCATATTTATCTCCGTTAGGTGAAATATTTATATGAGCCTACAAGATTGATTACTGCACAATATGTGTCTTAGTTTCAGTTTAGGTATTTTTTTAAATATTTCTTTCTATATATAGACGTTGTAGTCTACATACACAAAGTTGAAAATTTTCTGAGTCATTAAGTTCTGACATACATACGCATGTTGATCCTAGCTTAGGGAACAACTAGCGAAATGAATGTATACTCAATTCTTATTTTTTCCCAACTTCTAACAAAAAATCATAATACAACACTATAGTTGGTATTTGTTGAGTAGAGTGGATTGAAGGAACAGTACAATGGTTAGGTGATTTTTTTGAAGTATTGCCGTGAAGACCATTCCTGGTAATCCTATAAGTTTTTACATTTTGATGCGTTCTTCGCCAATGTGGTTGTGTTTTTGAGGCTCATAGTTACATAATAGTTCTCAACATGTTCGAGATATGTTTCCCTAATCATTGAAAATCAGGCACCTTCCTCGACCTCATCAAGTTTTTGTTCTGAATCAAAAAAAGTCAAAGTGTGGTTCCTAATTAAGCATATACTGTGAAGTTAGCCACACACTATTGTAGTCAGACCATGTAACCAAATGATGGAATTTTGGCATGTGAATTTATATTTCCATCCACAACATAGCTATGATTATTAATAATGTAATTGTTACGAGATTGTGACAAAATAATGTTTATAAGTGATCACTATAAGGAAATACTTTGTCCTATTATATATAATAACTTAATTGAATAGTCCATTATTACAACAAAATGTTTGGACACGTCTCAGCCAACAGTACCATTGATCTTTTGCTATCGAACCAAGATCGCCTAGAAATAAGGTGATGAAGTTACCATTTTAGTGTTAAATTGCTATAATAGATGGCACCTTGCAGGCCAAAAAATTTAGTGACATGCTTTCGAGATTTTCTATAAAACTAATAGATATATTTAAATGGTCGTCTGCGCATGTGCATGGGCCACTGTGCTAGTGTCAACAATAACAAAATCAATAAGAGGAGGATAGCCTTTAATGTATACTAAAGTATTCTCCTTAATTTCTACATCTTGTTTGTAGGTAGAATCTACTAGATGCAATTTTAACTCGGTGATCTCAAAGGAGCCAAGATTTAGCTTGTTAAAAAGACTTTTTGGAATTGTTGAGACGCTTGCACCTAGATCACAAAGTGCAGCTATCTCATTGGTTCCAATCTTAATCTTAATAGTACGCTCAAATATGTCATCAGGCTTCACAGGTAATTTTTCAGCAATTTGCATATATTCTTCCTAAAGATCACGAACCTTTATCGCTACCTGATTAACGAAGTGTTGGTACATAGCTTCCTCACTACCTTCACTTACCGGAATCTTAACACTGATCCTTTTTACGAGATATTCAACGGTGTAGCTTGGTGAGGGGCATTACTATAATCAAGTTCTTCAGGCTCCTCCCTTTGGATTATCATCATCTTGAGGTCTTCAACAGGATTGGGCTCAGCTTTACCTGCAAATTTAGCTAGAATGAGAGTTTGACTCTCGGTTATCTTACCTAGTTGTGCCTCAACGATCCTCGTTCTTTCTTGAAGGTCATGGAAATGATTTGTCAAACTTACAGCTTGGTTAGATAATATACCAAGCATAGCATCATGGTTCTCCATTATTTTAACAAGAATATTGTTTTGTTCATTTTGTGAGTCTATAAAAGACTTAAGTGTTTCTTGGAGACTACCATTACTGTTGGGTTCACATCATAGAAAACAAAAAAATTCCTACAATGGGAACTATACGCCAAGATCTATCTACTAGATACAAGCAACGGGTGGATATACATACATAGAGAACATACCCTCAAAGACAACAAAGCTTTGTTAACAAGATGGAACTCGTGGATGATGTAGTCGTACACTTGTCGATCTCAAGATCGTGATGAAGTCCTTCAGGTCTAGCAGTTCCAGCACCATCAGGTCTAGCACCATCAAGTCTAGCACCGCAAAGTAGCGATGCATCCGTGATCGCACACACATCCGGTCCCCCGAACAACCTCCGCCTCCTCGCTCCAGCGATGCAGCGGAAGCAGCAACTCCTTTCTAGATAAAGCCACCGGGAACATCTATCTCGCTAATCCAAGACCATGGGGAATAACTAGAGGAAGAAGAGAACCTTCATGAGGAGGTGGGGCAAGAGGATAGGAGCCATGGGGCTCCTTTTATAGGGGAGGGGCACAGCCCCAAGGCCATGGCTGGCCGGCCATGGTGGGTGCCCCCACCTCTCCCTCATTCATGTGGGTGGAGCTTCCACTAAGCCCACTCACATCAATTTAAACTCCACTCACTTTGCATTTAATGTCCACCAAATTAAATGCATTTTCTCTTTAAATAAAAAACTTTTATTTATTTTATTCAGAATTTTGTTAATTACTTTAATTAACAAACATTCACATAAAACTCCCTACAACATTTCAATATCACATGCAGAACCAGTTTCAGCAATTTCACCCGAAACAATTCCAGTTTCCATCGAAATGATTCAAGCACTTTCATAATCTTTATCTGAAACATATTTTCTCCTAAATGGTGTCGGTATACCTTAAGTGTGTCACCCTATGGTTCGTGAATAATGCAGACATGATCGAGACCCCTCTCCAATTAATAATCAGCAGCGGGACCTAGAGATCCGTACTGACTCCCACACAGTCAACGATGACTCTTGTGATCGTGTGAACCTTTAACGGTAGTAACTTAATATATTTGTCTCGCGATATATTACATGTCCGAGATTCGATCATCGGTATCCAAATACCTAGTTTTATCTCGTTACCGACATGCACTCTTTTCTCGTTCCCGTGATATAACATTCTAGTGATCACATCACTTGCTTGCAAGATATTTCAATGTGATATCACAGAGAGGGTCCCGAGTATATCTATCCGTCATCGGGATGCAAAAATCCCACTCTTGATCCATTAGCCTCTACATAACACCTTTGTAGCACTGAACCCACCTTTATAATCACCATGTTACGGTGTGACGTTTGATGTTATCAAGATACTCTTCCGGTGTTAGTGATTAACATGATCTCATGGTCTAAGGACTAGGATTAATTTGTATGATGTTATAGCAATATAAACATAATGACTTTGATCATAATGGTATACTTCGGATGAATGGTCATCACATCATTCCACCACTGTTGTGACCTCGTTATTAACAACATTCAATGTCCATGATCAGGAAACATTGATCATCTTGTTAATCAACGAGCTAGTTTATATGAGATGCATTACTAGGAACTTTGTATTTTGTGTATTAAACACACATGTATTAACGTTTCCAATTAATACAATTATAGCATGCAAAATAAACATTTATCATAAACATGGAATAAGATAATAACCACTTTATTATTGCCTCTCGGGCATATTCTGTCTCCCACTTGCACTAGAGTCAATAATCTAGTTTGTAAACTTGTATATACAACACCTAGGTGTTTGATGACCCACAAGTATAGGGGGTGTGTCGCAGTATTTTCGAGGGAAGTGAAACCCAATTTATTGATTCGACACACGGGAAGCCAAAGAATATTTATAAGCCTTAACAACTGAGTTATCAATTCAGCTGCACCTGGAAACAATCTTGCTCACAGCAGTTTATCAGTAGCAATAGTTTCGTAGTAGCAATAGTAAAGTAATAGCAGTAGTAAAAGTAAAGACAGTAGTAACAATTGCAGTAAACTGTAGGATTAGAGCGCCGTAGGCATAGGGATGGATGGACGGGCATTGCATGGACAAGACAATTCATATAGCAATCAGAACATAGGGCATTTGCAGATAAATAAGATAAAGCATACAAGTACTAGATAATCATAGGCATGTGTTCCATATATAGTCATACGTGCTCGCAATGAGAACTTGCACAACATCTTTTGTCATGCCAGCCCGTTTGCAGAGGGGCCTCAAGGGAACTACTGGCAATTAAGGTGCTCCTTGTAATAGAGCACCGGAGCAAAGCATTAACACTCCGTGAACACATGTGATCCTCACATCAAAGCCATTCCCTCCGGTTATCCCGATTGTTGTCACTTCGGGGCCTTTGGTTCCGGACAACAACGTGTGTATACAACTTGCAGGTAAGACCATAAACAATACTATCATAATGAATCAATAACATATTCAGATCTGAAATCATGGCACTCGGGCCCTAGTGACAAGCATTAAGCATAACAAGTTGCAACAAATTCAAAACTCACTAATAGTAGATACTAGGCACCATGCCCTAACAATCTGATGCCATTACATGAACGATATCATCCAATACCTACCATCCCCATAGCCTACAGCGAGGGATTACTCACTCATAGATGGGGGAAACATGGATGGTCGATGGAGAAGTGATGATAATGATGATGGCGATGATCTCCTCCAATTCCTCGTCCCGGCAGGGTGCCAGAACGGAGTTTCTGGTTCCGAATCGCGGAATCTGGTGGTGGCGGCGCAACGAAACTCTTTCTAGAAAAACATCGAACCCCCATTGGTTTTTAGGTCAGGAGGCAACTTATAGGCGAAGAGGGAGGCCGAGGGGGTGCCTAGGGCGGCTAGACCACCCCCTAGTGCAGCCAGGCCTGGCCCGCACGGCCAGGTGGTGTGGCCAGGCCCCAGCCCCTCTCCGTCTCGTATTCTGGCTCCTGGTGTCCCTCGGTGAAAAACCGACTTTGGCTTTTGTCCCATCCAATTCCGAGAATATTCATTTTCTAACTTTCCTGGAACTAAAAATAGCATACAACAGGCAGCTGGCACTGTTGCTCTTGTTAATTGGTTAGTCCAAGAAATCATATGAAAAGTACTCCAAAGTGTGGACAAAACATAAGAAAGTAGATAAAACCAAGCATGGAACATCAAAAATTATGGATATGTTTGCAACGTATCAGTGTTGAATATACGCGTTTGCTAGTGGTTAACATAATCTCCAGATCTGGTACTTTCAGGTCCGTGTGTATTTGCATGTCTTTGCATCTCTACGCATCACTCATTCTCTAATGAGATGGCTTTGTATAGATTTAGTCCTTTGGTGAGACCTTTAGTTCTTTTTGGTTTAAAACATGTCGATAATATTGTCTACAATATATCTTCATAGTATTATCCCACTGTGAATCACACCTAGTTTGATAACAAACTACTTGACACAAATGCCCTCCTTTGCTGCTACTATGGCAGTCATATACTTAGCCTTTTGTTGTAGTATCCGTCACAATATCTTAACTTTGGAACTCATCCAAATCCATCATGGAATTTCCTTTCCATAATATTGTGCCACCCATAGTTTAAATTGAGATAAATTTAATTTGTATCTTGTGACAAATTAGTATCAATGTAACATATTAAAATGAACTATTATTCACTATTTTTCACTTATACATGATATATTCTTAGTTCTTGCAAAGCTCATTAGAATATCTTTACTATCGTCCAATGGTCATCTTATGAATCATTCTGGTATATGATCATAACATTTAGAGCATTGGACATATCTGGATATGTACATAGCACGGTATTATTGATCAAAAACTTCATGTGATTTTACTCACCAAGTGTTGAAATACTTGAATCTTGATACAATCCTTTCCATGCAGCAAGAACCTTTCTTGTTGTTTTCATATTAAACCCTTTACAATATCTCATATATGTATGTCTAGCACAACCATATTAGCGCCTCAATCTATCCATATAGACATTGATGCCGAATATTCCGGTTTTTCCCAAGTCTTTCATCAAAATGAAATTCTTAACACGTGTCAATAAAAGATACATCATTTCCAATCGACAATATGTACTCTACATAATGTATTGGAAATTTGTCTCAGCGCTCCCACTTAATTTCTTGCAAAAGCAAGCATCTTCATCGTCTCCGATGAAATTAAACTCCTTTAACATTTTCATCATGGTGAAGATTACAACTCCGCTATGCTTACTTCAACTATCGAAGTTTGCATTCCCTTTTAGCACCCTTTGAATTAACAAAACCCTTTGGGCCGTGTCATGTACATGTCCTAGGTAACCATTCTATTAGAAGAAGATTGTTTTGTTTGTTCAACTACCATACAGCAAATTATATGTAGTGGTTGCTAGATTAATCCGTCAAGACTAAATATCGCTATGAAATATCAAATCTTGTCATAGTCAACTCCTTGAACATTGTCGTAAATTCCTTTTCGACATGTCGATTATTTCATAGATGTGAAACATCCATGTCTATTTCTTTATAGATCCAAACATGATCGATAGGATTTATGCCTTTTCGGAGGGTCTTCCAAGTTCAAAAGGTTGATTTCTCATGTATGGAAACTATCACGGATTTTATGAATTCTAGTCATTCTATGGAGTCAGGGCCCATCATCGCTGCTTTGCATGCAGTCAGTTCATCATTGTCAAAACAATAATGACTTGTTTATCAAATCTCATTATTTGATTGTTACCCAATGCATATGGTTCAAATAGGAACTCTAATCTCCAAGATCATAACCTTTGTAATCACATGAGCCATGAGCATTGTGGCCGCCACCGGAACACTTTCGGTGCTGCACTACTTAGCATATTTAGCTAAGGTTCAATAACCTTATGAAAGTTCTATTGTCCTCCCACTTAGATTTTCGCGAAAAATTCTTTCTCAAGAAACTTAACATTCCAAGCGACAAACTCTTTTGTTCTCTGTGTTATGGAGGAATACCCAACAAATTCTTTGGGATAACCTACAAAGATGTGCTTATCCGACTTGGGTTGTAAACATTTCACTTATGCATAGCATACCAAAATTTAAGAAAATACAATTCGGGTTTTATCCCAAACCATAACTTATATGGTGTCATTTCAACGGATCATGATGGTGCTCTTTTCAGTGTAAAAGTGGTAGTCTCTGAAGCTTTAATCCTTAAAACATAATGGCAGTTTTATAAATGATACCTTTGATCTTACCATGTCAAACAAGGTTTGATTTGATCTCTCGAACATACCATACTCCTGTGGTTTATCGGGAAATGCAAATTTCATGGGACAATTCCTGAAATCTTAGGTGTTTTGCTAAACCTGTAACTCAAATATCTTCCTTTATGATCAAATCATAAAATCTTTTATTTTCATGTTACAATGATTTTCCACTTCATCTTGAAAGTCTTTGAATAATTTTCAAATGTTTCATACTTCTTCCTTATTAAGTAAATATATAAATATATTCACTCAAATTTCTGGAGAAAACATATGAAGTCGAAAGATGCACCGCACATGGCTACATATAATGGACTATGCAGATCATCATGCACAATTTCCAATAAGTTAGTCATCCATTCCTCTTTGGCCTATGAACGGAGTTTCAATTATCTCGAGGAAAGTTTTAGAAGCGTGAATTGATCAAAATCAAAAGACTCCAAAAAATCCATCAAAATGGAGTTTCTTCATGTTCTCTTTCCAATATAATTTAAACGGCGATGTCACTTCGTAAGTGATCTTTCAATCATTTGTCTGGCGACATTTTAGCATTAGTTTTATGGATGTGATTTCTCCAACTAGACTTGTAAAAGTTCATCCATCTTTTATGGAATATGGTAATTACTTGAACCACTATTGTTCTCATTATACGGGAACAAAATAACAATTATTTAAACAAATCTTGAAGGCAAGCTCTGATGTCAACGAGAAATACAATAACACTTTATTTGTTTTTGATGAACATCATCACATATTCTTTTGCTAGTTACTTAGGCCATTGTAGTTAATGAATTGTGTCGTTCTGTATGATATTTTATACAAACCAATTTGGTATCTAATACCCAAGAACCACATTGTTTAACAAGCAAAGAATATAACCATAACATGTATATCATCTATATACCTTAACTGGACATTACCAGTCTTTTATTTTCTGCCAAATATTTTATAGATTCTCTTTCAGCATTTCCTTTTCCTTTTAAAAGAATCTATCAACATCAACAGTGGTGCCATAAACATATGACACATAGTCCAAAGCATGTATAGTAAAATACTAATACCTTTGGACTTGCACTTTGAAGTAGATCACCATCATCAAATGTTTGGTGTTCTTTCAAAAATCCATACTTTAGTAATCTTTTAGTGTAGTAAACATTTTACTTACATGACAACTTTCATTATCAAGCTCCTATGGATTATAGGATGAATCGTGAGTATAATGTCAGTTCCCAAAACCTGTTTGGGAGATTAGGACATCTAGCGTCTCCAACATTCGCAAATGCTCATACAATGTGAGAACATGTATTTTTCGAAATTATACTCTATCATATTGCAACCATAAACATTATTTCAGATATCAAAATATCTTCCACGCATGATGGCTTCTGAAACAATTCTTTCAGCTCCTAGATAACCTCGATATTAAAAATAACTTTTGAATATCAAGAATCATGGAGGCAAACATGATACTTTAGATACTAACATTGGAATTCTTACTCTCCATTTAATATTACTTATTAAACTTCATGGAGTAAATAGATTTTTCTGAAAGTTTGCAATAGAACTTCTAAAATTGACATTCAAAACAATACGATACCAGTTCATAAAGTAAATATCCAGAATTCTATAGTTCTATTATCTCAATTAAAACTAAGCATAAGGTAGTAAATGGATGCTAATGACTACAACAAATTATGCAAATTCACTTTGATTTAGTTTATGACAAATTGAGTTCGAGTAATCCAAATTAGAAATGAACTCCCACTCAAAAACGACATACCTCGTGTCTTTTTGGTGATTACATGAACCAAATCCACTATACCATGTCCGATCATCACGTGAGTTGGTGTAGCTTCAAAGGCGAGCATCAATATGGGCATCATATAAACTATATGACTCATGCTTAACCTTTTGGTCCGTGTTCTGAGGCCATGTATGTACATGCTAGGCTCGCCAAGTAAGAACCTTAGTACTCTCGTGTGTAAAACTGTCTTACACCCAAAATATGATCGTGGATTCAAGTACACCTGATCATCACGTGATGTCTTGAAGCTAGTAAAAACTTACAACATTTTTATCTTGATATCTAAATGAGGGATCATCTTATAATGCTACTAAAAAAGCCAAACTAACTATATAAGATACAAACATCGTATGTGTAAAGTGGAATGATATGGTCCATACATTTGATCACTATCATGTGCATCGTGGTATGATCTCTATCATTCCTTTGTGTGTAAGGCCAAGGTCTATGGAACTTATACGTTAGGTGTGTTGTAAGGGTATATACCATATATCAACTTACAACATTACCATATCATGACACTAGCCCAGCAACAATCTAAACTAGACGCCTCTAATTATCCGTTGCAAGTTTTACGTGGCTTAGGGCTTTCGAAGATAGAACCGGTCTTACCTACGAACATGGAACCACAACGGTGATACGTCCAAAACGTATCTACTTTCCTGAACACCTTTGCTATTGTTTCTCCTCTAAACTTGTGTGATTTGGATGCAACTAACGCGGACTGACGCTATTTTCAACAGAATTGCCTTGGTGTCTACTTTTTGTGCAGAAAATCATCTATCAGGAAAAATCCCGGAAAATATGCCAAAAATCCTATTTCATCCGAAGACTCTAGGACCCAGAATACAAGACGGAGAAGAGCTAGGGGGTGGCCATGATGGCTCAATGCACGGCGCCCAGAAAAGTGTTGATGGCTCGTGGTTGATGTAGAGCTCATTGGGAACCCCAAGAGGAAGGTATGATGAGCACAGCAGCAAGTTTCCCTCAGTTATGAAACCAAGGTTTAATCGAACCAGTAGGAGCAAGGAAACACCCCAAAGGTGTATCTCTTTTTTACCATGGGAATATGGTGCTTTGGCTCGTCCAATTCCGAGAATATTCATTTTCTGACTTTCCTGGAACCAAAAACAGCAGAAAATAGGCAACTGGCACTTTGGCTCTTGTTAATAGGTTAGTCCAAGAAATCATATGAAAAGTACTCCAAAGTTGGAACAAAACACAAGAAAGTGGATAAAACCAAGCATGGAACATCAAAAATTATAGATACATTTGCAATGTATCAGGCCACACCACCTGGTGGCGCGGGTCAGGCCAGGCCGCGCCAGGGGGTGGTGTGGGCCCCCTAGGCACCCCCTCGGTCTCCCTCTTCGCCTATAAGAAGCCTTCTGACCTAAAAACTCTTGGGGGTTCGACGTTTTTCCAGAAGGAGTTCCCCTCCACCGCCACCACCAGATTCCATGAAACAGCACTAGAAACTCCATTCTGGCACCTTGCCGGGACGGGGAATTAGAGGAGATCATCGCCATCATCATCACCATCGCTTCTCCATCGACCATCCATGTTTCCCCCATCTATGAGTGAGTAATCCCCCGCTGTAGGCTATGGGGATGGTAGGGATTGGATGAGATCGTTCATGTAATGGCATCAGATTGTTAGGGCATGGTGCCTAGTATCTTTTATTAGTGCTTTATGACTTTGTTGCGACTTGTTGTGCTTAATGCTTGTCACTAGGGCCCGAGTGCCATGATTTAAGATCTGAACATGTTATTGATTCATTATGATAGTATTCTTTTTGGTCTTATCTGCAAGTTGTATACACACGTTGTTGTCCGGAACCAATGGCCCCGAAGTGACAGAAATCGGGATAACCGGAGGGAATGGCTTTGATGTGAGGATCACATGTGGTCACGGAGTGTTAATGCTTTGCTCCGGTGCTCTATTAAAATGATCACCTTAATTACCAGTAGTTCCCTTGAGGCCCCGCTGCAAACGGGCTGGCAGGACAAAAGATGTTGTGCAAGTTCTCATTGTGAGCACGTATGACTATATATGGAACACATGCCTAGGATTATCTAGTACTTGGATGCTTTATCTTATTTATCTGCAATTGCCCTATGTTCTGATTGCTATGTGAATTGTCTTTTCCATGCAACGCCCGTCCATCCATCCCTATGCCTATCGCACTCGAATCCTACTATTTACTGCTATTGTTACCACTATCTTTACTTTACTACTGCTGCTACTTTGCTATTCCTACTACAAAAACTGTTGCTACTGATAAACTGTTGTGAGCAAGATTGTTTCCAGGTGCAGCTGAATTGACAACTCAGTTGTTAAGGCTTATAAATATTCTTTGGCTCCCCTTGTGTCGAATCAATAAATTGGGTTTCACTTCCCTCAAAAATACTGCGATACACCCCCTATACTTGTGGGTCATCAAGACTATTTTCTAGCACCATTGACAGGGAGCATAGCTTTATTTATCAAGTTCACTTGGATTCTCTATTGTTCGTTGCTATCCATCCATCATGTGTAACTCTCGTGATGGCAAGGTTCCTATTTTACCATCCACTACAAGAAGAGGTACGGTTCTGAACACCTCTATTGCTCTTGATTCACCATCTGTTATGAGGAAGCTCGTTACACCACCACATACACATGCTACACACACTGCTACTATTGCTGAATCTGAAACTTCTGATGCTTATGATGCTGCTTCTACTGTGTTTGATAAGAGTGGTTCATTAGGTCCTTTCCTAGATGCTACGATTGCTAGAACTATAGCTGGAAATACCGAAACTCCTAATGAAGACACTACCACACCTGTTAGTTCACCTGAGTCTAGTGAAAGTTATGATATTGAAGATGGTTATGTTGAGATGACCGATGAGTTTATTAAAGAATGTAAAAACACCCATGATAGGAGCACTGCTAAGAGTCTCTCCTAATGAAGACACTACCACACCTGTTAGTTCACCTGAGTCTAGTGAAAGTTATGATATTGAAGATGGTTATGTTGAGATGACCGATGAGTTTATTAAAGAATGTATAAACACCCATGATAGGAGCACTGCTAAGAGTCTCCTTGAGAGGCATACTATTAGACCCAAATTGTCTCCTATTGCTAAGTTTGCTGTTTCTCCCATAAACATTATAGATAAAGATTACGATTTCTCTCTCGATCTATCTTACATAGCTATTGTTGAGAAAGAACCTTTTTGTGGGACTAAGAATGAAAGTGTGATAGCACATATGAATGAACTTTCTACCATGAGTGGCTTGTTTTCTAATGATATTAAGATGCGTACTTACTTTGTTGCTAAGATTTTCCCTTTTTCACTGAAAGGAGAAGCTAAAACTTGGTTTAGTAATTTACCTCCTAGAACTATTGAAAGCCCTGAGTGCTTGATTAGTACTTTCCTGCAGAATTATTTTCCTCCTAGTGCTAGACATGCTATTTTGTAGGAACTTTTTGATTTTAAACAGGGAGAAAAAGAGGTATTGCCGGAATCTTGGGCAAGGTTTTGTGCTTTGATTCATGCACAAGCTGGAAGTCCATTACCTAAGAATGAGCTTCTTGATATATTTTATAATGGACTAACTGAAGAATCTAGGACATACCTAGATAGTTGTGCTGATTGTGTTTTCAGGAATAGGACTCCCAAGGAAGCTGAGGAATTAATGGCTAAAATAAGTAAGAATTATGAAGATTGGACTCCTCCTAAACAAGCTATACTTGAAGTAATTGTACCTGAACCTTCTATTCCGGTGCCTATTCCAACATCAAAGAAGAGGGGAGTTATTGAATTAAATGATGAAGTGATGAAGGAAGCTAAGAAATGTCTTAAGGAGAAGGGAATTAAAGCTGCAGATGTCAAGAACTTACCTCCTATAGAAGAATTATGTAAGCCTATTCCGTACTCATCCACTATTGAGGTACACTCTCTCCAACACTTTGATGAAGGTGATATCCCTTACTCTAAACCTCCTGATCAATGCTTAGAAGAATTCGATATCTTTATTGTTAATTAAGACAATTTTAATAAAAGGGTGCAAAATCATCTAATGGAAAACACTAGAGCTATTGTTGAGTTGAAAGATATTGTGGAAAGAACCTCTAATGATGTTAAAATGATTGTTAAACACTTTCTAATGGTTCAAACTCAAATAGATCAACTCGTTAAAGTGCAAAACGACTTGCTAGTTAATGCTGCTAAAGAAAAACATGCTTATGAAATTAGAACTAGAAGTGGAGCTGCTACCCAGGATCCTCTATATCCTGAGGGGCATCCTAAAAGAATTGAGCAAGATTCTCAACAAGCTGAAAATAGTGGTTCTACTCGTAAGAAAAGGAAAAAGAAACATAAGACTATTATAGAACCCTCTGAACCTGCTATAGATCCTAATAGTATATCTATTTCTGATCCTGAAACTGAAAGTGGTAATGAAGAAAATGAAGTTCCTAATGAAGAAAAAGTTGAGGAAGAACCTGGAAACCACACTAAGAATACTAAATACACCAAAGAAGATTTTATTGCTAAGAAACATGGTAGTGAAAGAGAACCTTGGGTCCAAAAACCTATGCCTTTCCCTGATAAGAAACACAAGTCAAAGGAAGATGAACACTATAATAAGTTTTGTGAGTGGATGAAACCTTTATTCCTGCAAATTCCTTTGACTGATGCTATTAAATTGCCTCCTTACTCAAAGTATATGAAGGATATTGTCTCGAATAAAAGGAAGATCCCTAATGAAGAGATTTCTACTTTGCTTGCTAATTATTCCTTTAATGGCAAGGTTCCTAAGAAACTTGGAGACCCTGGGATTCCAACTATCCCTTGCTCTATTAAGAACAGTTATGTTAGAACTGCTTTGTGTGATTTGGGAGCTGGAGTTAGTGTTATGCCTTTCTCTCTCTATAAGAGGCTTCAACTAGAAAAACTGATACCAACTGATATATCTTTGCAAATGGCTGATAAATCTACTACTCTTCTTGTGGGTATATGTGAGGATGTACCTGTTCAAGTGGCTCATAATTGCTTGATATTAAGTGATTTTGTTGTGCTTGAAATGCCTGAAGATGATAATATGTCTATTATTCTTGGGAGACCTTTTCTTAATACTACAGGAGCTGTTATCAATTGTAATCAAGGAAAGGTGACCTTCAATGTTAATGACAAGGAACATACTGTCTATTTCCCCAAGAAGATTGAAAGGACTTATGGTTTGAATTCAGTTGAACATGTTGAGGGCATTCAAGTTGGAGAAATATATTGTCCCATACCAAGAGAAAATTTTGAAACTATTATGATTGGGACCATTGCTATCAAAGTTGAGGTAACATAATCACTAGTGGAATACAAAGTTTTGTCTCATATGAAATTGTTTTGGTAGCAAGACCTGATCAACCTTGTTAACAAAAGGATTTCATTGAACAAAAGAATGTTTTCACTATGATTATCTTCATTTACTTCTATCCTATGCATTTTAGTTTTTGCTTTCGTTTAGCTTTCTTTATATTGTTAGTTGCTTGCATGTTAGAGTGTCTTAGAACTTCTGTAGTTCTATCTTTGTTTTGTCCTTGCATCATTTCAAAAAAAAATTGTCCGTCAGAAAATCATTCTTTTATGCCTAAAAATGCCCAAAAATAAAGTGTCTCGAAAAATTCAAAAAATTCATATTAAATTTTTACGTGAAAAAAGGGGCAGAGGAGTACCTGGGAGGTACCAGGGGGACCCACCAGGAAGGCATACCACCTGGTGGCGTGGCCTGCCCTAGGTGGCGCCATGCCCTGGTGTGGGCCACCCCTGCCCTCCACTAACTCTCTCACCTGCCACTTTCTTCTCTCTCCCGAGTAAGCTCCAGTTCATTGCTCAAAATCGCGTTCTTGCTGTGCTTGCTCTCGATTTTTTCGATCTCCTTGCTCAGCCCATCTTTCTTGCTGAAATTTGGAGCATTTGTTCCCTGGTATGTGACTCCTCCCCTTGTCCAAGTAGATTTGTGTTTAGTGGATTATATATTGAGTATTTTGCTGCTGTAGGTGACTGGTTATGAGAGCTTGTAAGCTTGTTTGATGCTTAGAGATATAGTTTTGATGCATCTTTAGGCCTCTTACAAGTCCCTATGAGTAGAATCCTTCATTATATTTACTTTGCAATCACTTGTTTAATAGGTGTTTAAATTTCAGAATACCAAGCATGAACAACCATACCTTTGGAGCAATATTTGAGAGTGATGCACCTAGGAGGTCGAGGCCCTCAAGATCAGCCTCTCAGTTTAGGCCATCATACAAAGAATACCTCGTTGCAACTCGTATTGGTAGTGAAAGGGATGATGGCGATGCTCACCCATCCACTTTTCCTTGTTTTACGTTCTTACAAGCTGCAGGTATTCTTGATGATTTCTTGCTACTGATTGAGAGGGTTGGTTTGACCTCATATATGCAAGATGAGAGTGAGCAATACGCTATGCTCACCAAAACCTTCATTGAGAGCTTCACGTTAACTAACACATCCTATCAGTCGACTGTCTCTTTCAAAATTTATAATCTGCCCTTCACCATGCCTTTGGAGAGATTTTGCAGTATTGTAGGTGTACGCATGATAGGGACCATGAAGAAAATTCAAGGGCGACCCGCCGATTTGCTGGAGCTTTACCGAGGGGTAACCAATGATGATGACCACATGGCGTAGCGTGGAAAGATAAGAAATATCCAACTCCCTGCTCTTAGATACTTTGCATATTATCTTGCTACTAGCGTACTTGGTAGGGAGAACACAAGTAATTTCTCCAACTATCATTTAGCATTCCTTGCTGCTGCGCTTAACAATGATACTCGGTACAAGCTTGGCTCGCTTATTGCTCGCTGCCTCGCTGCTAGGGGGCCTATCTATGGGGGCATCATTGCCTCGCGTATAATCAATGCATTAGGTCTTTTAGTGGCACCACAGGGGCTTGACCTTGTTGCTATGAAAGCTCATCACTTTGTCACTGTTACTTCTGATTTGGACAGTCTAGTATATAGGATGCTTTTCACTGACGGGGATGAAAGGGAGATCCTTTTGCCACAGCCTTCTTTGTTTAGTGTTCACAGGAGACCGTGGTCGTGCTCCAAGGAGGAGGTGGATGAGCAGCTTCGCTTGCTGGGTTTCCACGAGCAACATCAGGAGGATGTGCCCTCTTATGATTACTCCGCACATTACGGAGGGATGTACTCGAGCTCTCACTAGGACGAGGGTACCTCCTCGTCATACCACCGGTGACACTTCATCCTGGCCGGCTTAGCATTGATACCCACTTAGGCCAAAAGCCTAAGCTTGGGGGGAGGTACGTCGACACAGCACTCATCTCCATATCATGTTGCATCGGTACTTTGTATATTCATGTTTCGTTCTCTTTTTAGTTTTCGTTTTCTTTGCTTTCGCTTTCTAAAACACAAAAAGACCAAAAATATTTCTGTTATTTCTCTTTGGTTTGCTTCTTTTTCTTTTTGCCTTGGTTTGTTTTTCCCTTTTGTTTTGTTTGAACTATTTGCAAAACCCAAAAAGATTTTGCTTTGCTTGTTTTTCCTCTTTGGTTCTTGTTTTTAAAATCGAAAACAACAAAAATATTTGTCGTTCTTCTTTGGCTTTGTGAGTTTGTTGCAGGGTTCGGCAGTCCTCAGTGGGATTTGGTTTCATATTATTATTCAAGCCACACAAGTGAAGAGCAATAATGAGGATTAATGACAACTTGAGGCGTGGTAAGAGGCTGGTAACAAACTCTATTTGTTTTCATTTTTTACATATACTCATCATTGTGGGCTTGCTTAGCCTGTTCGTGTAGGGTGTATGTTATCTTTGGATGCTTAGTAGTTATTGCTTTCTTATGATTAGCTCTAGCTCGCTAATAGTTTGTAGCATGTTTTATGAATGTTTGCTTGCATTATTCTATTCATAACTTGGTATGACACTGTGGTATCCTCCTCTGAATATTTCATTTGAATTGACTTGGCACATGCTCACGCATGCACATGACTGTAATAATCAGTTAAGACTTTGTGGCTCCCCGCAAAACCACTACTAAAAATCGCGGTGTTTTTGTGCATTGCATCATCATGACCGCATGCTCATGTCATCATGCCACATTGCATTTGAGCATCGTCATCATCTTGCATGGTTTGTCTAAAAACTATTTTCGAAAAGTCTAGTTTTGTTTTCTAAACGCCCCGTCTTTATTCAAACACAAACCCGGGGCTCCGGATTATTTTGTTTCGTCTACCAACGGATTTCAAAAGCCCCGTTTTAAATAAACAAAATTTATATTATTTCTATAGGAGGCAGCCAGCCAGGCCCGAAAGCCTAGCCGGCCACCTCCAAATTAAAACCCTAATCTGTCTAACCCCAAACCCTTTTTCTACCCAATCCTAGTCTACCCAGCCCCCCTCCACCTCACCCCGCCCAATAGCCGCGTGACACCTCACCAACCCCCTCCCTTTTCCCTCCACCTCACCCAACACACACCACACACACGCCACACAACACACACCACACACACCTGATCCACCCGCCGTCGCCCTCTCACACACGCACGCGCGCCCAGCCTGGCCACCAACCCCCTCTCTCTCTTCCCGCTGGCCCTACTAGTCCCGCGCCCCCTGCACCCCGCTACACCCTGGCCGACCGACACTCCACCTCGATCCCACGCGCACGTCGCCTGCCCCAATCCCCAACGACGTGGACCACCACTTCCCCACCTGCCGCGCTCCTCTCTCCTCTCCCGCACGCGACCCCATCCCCACCACGCGCACCCCGCCTGCCAAGCCCCTCTACCCCTCCCTCGACTTCAACCGCCGCCGCACCGCCTGCCCCTCCTCGGCCAACTCGCCTCCGCCGCCCGTCGGCCCAGCGGCGCCGCCTTCGTCGCCATACCCCATCGTCGGTGCCATGTTCTCCGCCCCGCGTTGCCGTTCCGCCGAGATCCCCGCCGCCTCCTCTCGCTCGCCCTGCAGCCCCATCCGCCACCGCACTTTCCTCCGGTCGCCGCCCGACCTGCGGCTCCGCCCTCTGCACCCCGTGCGGCCCCACGCCTCCTCGTCGATGCGCCGGCCCTCCGCTCCTCCAGCGCCGCCTCTGACCCCCGTCGCCGTCGCGCTCGCCCCCGAACCCCTCCTCTTCCGTGCCTCCCCGTATCGAGGTCCGCCGTCGCCGGTCATCTCTGCCTCGCCTCGCCTCCGCCACCTCGCCGCGTCATCGAGCCCGCCTCGTCGGGGCCCCGCATTCCTCTCCTCGATCGCGCCAGCGAGCTTCATCCCCTGCCCTGCGTCGCGCGGGCCTCGGACTTGCCTAAGTCCGTCCCGCGAGCCCGCTCTGCTGCCACCCTCTTCCGCCGTTCGCGCGCATGGTAGCCTCCTGTATCACACGCGTGTTACCCATGAGCGTCATGTTTATGCTGGTTGCCCCGTGTTTTATTTCCCTAGTATAGGACCTGTTCTGCAACCCAGATGTGCGCGTGAAGTTCCATCTCGGCGTGTTGCGTTTTGGTTTGTGCGATGCCAAACCACCGAACACGGAGAGCACCCACAAAGCGTCCAGATCCCCTCGTCAACAAAACCAGCTTGAAGTCGAAGAATGTACATGGCGCCACTCGACGACCTTGGCGTCGATCCCCAAGATCCCCATCAGACAAGATCGTCACCAAGACCGGCCCATGTCGAGATCCAAAGACCGATCTCGGAGTTCGAAGACCGATCCTTCCGAAGACCGAACCCGGGCACGCCAAGCTCTTCGACCCCAATGACCGATCCATCAGATGTGACAAGTACTCCTCCCCGGATGCGAGGCCCGGATCCGAAGACCGCCAAGATCGCCACCGGAACGCCAAGTTCTTCATCCTGAACGCCAAGACCAACCCGAAGACCGTGGACCCAACAAGATCTTCGCGACGACAAGATCGACACCGACCAGGGCGAATCCGATGCGCCCTGACGCCGGACCAAGTCCTTCTTCCCGGATGCGACAAGATCTACTTCCGTTGTCCGAGACCGATCCCGTCGAGCCGTTCCCCCCGTCGAACCATGTCGAACCCCGGACCCCCGGACCCCACGATCTTCCAAACCCAGATGTGTGAACCTTTTTCGAGCCCCTATTTAATAAATGCTATATATAAAACCTGTTGCATAATAATTGTTCATCTCGCATGCATATCATAATCATGCCGGATCTTCTGCCGTAGTAATAAATATTGCATCCGGTGTTTCTTCTAGTGTTGCTTCTTCGCGGACTAGGCCGATGAGTTGATGCGAGTGTCGACAAATTCTCCGGATATGAACCTTCGGCAGTGTTTTCCAAGCTAGAACCCCTCCCCCTTCTACCTATTTTGCATTTATAGTCTTTATTTCCTCTTGTTGATCTATTGTTATTCGTGTCACGATGCTTTAGTTTCCGAACACCAGTCATATCCCGTGCAGCCTCTATATTGCCTTGGACACCTCCTATTAGCTATGTTTGGTAGATAGCTGGCCTTGCGAGTCGTAGTTGCTTGCTCAGGTGCGATCTCGTGTTGTCAAGTACCACAGTTGTTGGAAGGTTGGCAGATGCTTAATGGTGGAGATGATCATGTCTTTAAATACAACTATTAAAATGCTAGATATAACTAATGCAGAGGCATCGGTGGGCAATAGATGTTATTTGGTTCTTCCATGCTCACTTGTGTCCCGTAGGACCCCGAGTACTTGATACCTGTTCCTTGATTTTTTGCACTATCCACATCCGGGAGGCCTTATGGACCCCCCTAAGCCAGAGCTTGATTCACTTCTATTTCTTGGGACCACAAACTAGTTTGGGGTTTTATTACTATCCTGTACTTATGCCATGCTTTACTGCTTTATTTAAGATTGTGCGTGGAGCACCTGTACTGTTTAGGATCGTGACACGTTTTCGCTGTATCGACAAGCCTGCACACACTTCGGCTTCCCGATACATGTATCACACAAACGCTGGGTCCATTCTCGAGCCGCCAACTTTGTTATGGTAGCTTAGTGGGTGGCCCCGTAAATATTTTATGAATCCTGTGATCGCTTTGTCGTGAATGCCTCGTTGGGTTTTGAGTTGGTTTTTCCGAGGTTGATCGACTGTGTGTTGCTATTTGTGCACCCCTGCAGGGTAAAACTTTCTGAAAGCCGTGTCCGTGGTTATGGACGACTTGGAGCACAGTATCTCGATCATAGACAAGCATAACTAAAGTAGTGTTATAAACTTGACTTAATATATGACTAGTAATCAAATTCAACTATAACGGAATGGATATTAAAAATGCCAACAACTAGGGGATCTGTGGTGATCCGTGTCATAATATACCTGCCTAGTAAGTATTGCAACTCCAATGGAATGTGATAAAAGTGCCAACAACCGCTGGGTTTGGGTTTCCTCAGGACAATTATATCTGACTAGTAAATGTTCCAACTACAATGGAATGGTGATTAAAACTGCCCACTACTTATGCTTCAGGATGACTCATGCTATCTATATCTGATTATTAAGTACTACAACTATAATGGAATGAATAAAGCTACCAACTGTGTGAGTTCCTTGGTCCGACTTCCTCGTTTGGTCTCGAGGGGGAAATACCAGGTTGGGTTTGTTTGGTGTTAGCTTTAGGTTGGATCCGATAGGTCTTTCTTATCCCTCTCTGATAACCGCTAGTTGTATCGAGTCTCTATAGGTTGTTTAGTGCCGCTGCGCTGCCGCTTCAGCCCACCATACCTATGTAGGCGAGAGCCGCCGAATTCTAGCCTCGCCGTGTACCGGCCTCAGTACTGACGCTCCTTTTTTTCCTTTGCCCTTTGTCGGCACCCCTTTTGTTTTAGCAGGTTTGAGATCGACGTCGTTAGCAGGGTTACCCTTCCGGCTTGGCCTGGGCAGGGTTATGGATGCCATTGGTTATTCCTCAGGGCTCTTAGCCCAATTTGCATCTTGTCCGTAGTCGGACGATGTATCGTTTTCAAGGTGATTTGGATCTTTGTATTGTATATCTATATTCTTGACTCTTGGAGTTGTGTTGTATATATATATATATCTGTTCTGTGGGGCCCATCGAGGACTGTTGTGTAATGTTATTACTTCGTTTTCCACCCGCACGCAAGTGCCTGGTGGGCGTCCTTGAATTGTTTCTATCCGGGTTTGGCGGAAAGGGCTAAAACTTGCATAGGGCCGATTCGAGGGTGTTACAGAGTGGTAACAGAGCTCAGCAGTTACGATACCCCACAAGTCCAGCCTGTAGGATAACCTAGCTAACGGCCGAAGTAGAGTGTCAAAACTATTTTTGCAAAATCGGTTGGATAGATCTGATTAGGTCTGATTTTTACTCCTTACCCTCTGCTATTCTCTTCTTACCTCAGCGTGTTTTAAATCTGCTCTCTTACCTTTCTTCAAGTCCAGGATTTATCGTGGTTGGGTTTCCGTCGTACCTTCAGGGTTCCGCTTCCTCCTTGGTAATGGAGCTTCTACATCCGGTCTTCATGCTATTTCAGGAATCCGTCATCTGCTGGACTTCTCTTCGTTCCTTCTTGTGCCTTCTGGTGGTTTCAACGCGACGACATCATCTACGCCAGATCTGATGTAGAGCCTGCATCACTCCTTTGTTCTGAACCTCGATTGTCGAGATCTTCAGTCTGATTCCGAGAATGTTTGCACGCTTTTCTACTGATTGTGCGGAGTAATAGTTTGGGTGCGTGATGGATTGGCCCCCATGTCGACTACTCAATCTATTTGCTCTCGTACATTGAAGTGGATGAGAATGCATCGTTTCTCTCTTTTTATCGAAGTTAGAGGTGGCTTTATTTGTTGATACCTCTGCCTTCGCCCTTTGTTCCCGGAGTGTTCTCTCGACGATCACGGACAACGACCTCTTGTTAGTGGTGTCACGAGGATCTACACGAAGCGAGAAGATTCAGATCGCCGACCTTCTTCCCGGTACCACGAGGCGGATCTCGAGGGCGAGATCCATTGTTAGTGGTGCGCCCCGCAAAACCACTAATAGAAAATCGCAGTGTTTTTGTGCATTGCATCATCATGACCGCATGCTCATGTCATCATGCCACATTGCATTTGAGCATCGTCATCATCTTGCATGGTTTGTCTAAAAACTATTTTCGAAAAGTCTGGTTTTGTTTTCTAAATGCCCCGTCTTTATTCAAACACAAACCCGGGTCTCCGGATTATTTTGTTTCGTCTACCAACGGAATTCAAAAGCCCTGTTTTAAATAAACAAAAATTTATATTATTTTTATAGGAGGCAGCCAGCAAGGCCCGAAAGCCTAGCCGGCCACCTCCAAATTAAAACCCTTATCTGTCTAACCCCAAACCCTTTTTCTACCCAATCCTAGTCTACCCAGCCCCCACCACCTCATCCCGCCCAATAGTCGCGCGACACCTCACCAACCCCCTCCCTTTTCCCTCCACCTCACCCAACACACACCACACACACGCCACACAACACACACCACACACACTTGATCCACCACCGTCAGCCTCTCACACATGCCTTGGCCAGCCAGCCACCAACCCCCTCTCTCTCTTCCCGCTGGCCCCACCAGTCCCGCGCCCCCTACACCCCGCTACACCCTGGCCGATCGACACTCCACCTCGATCCCACGCGCACGTCGCCTGCCCCAATCCCCAACAAAGTGACCCACCACTTCCCCACCTGCCGCGCTCCTCTCTCTTCTCCCGCGCGCGACCCCATCTCCACCACGCGCACCCCGCCTGCCAAGCCCCGCTGCCCCTCCCTCGACCTCAACCGCCAGCTAGCCTTGCCCTCCTCGGCTAGCTTCCTCCGCGCCCGCCTCGGCGCTGCCTTCATCGCCATACCCCGCCGCCGGCGCCATGTTCTCCGCCCCGCGTCGCCGTTCCACCGAGATCCCCGCCGCCTCCTCTCGCTCGCCCTGCAGCCCCATCCACCGCCGCACTTTCCTCTGGTCGCCGCCCGACCTGCGGCTCCGCCCTCTACACCCCGCGCAGCCCCGCGCCTCCACGTCGTTGCGCTGGCCCTCTGCTCCTCCAGCGTCGCCTCCCCGTAGCAAGGTCCACCGTCGCCGGTCATCGCTGCCTCGCCCCGCCTCTGCCACCTCGCCGCGTCATCAAGCCCGCCTCGCCGGGGCCCCGCCTTCCTCTCCCTGACCGCGTCGGCGAGCTTCATCCCCTTCCCTGCACTGCGTGGGCCTCAGACTTGCCTGAGTCCGTCCCGCGAGCCCGCGAGCCCGCTCTGCTGCCACCCTCTTCCGCCGTCTGCGCGCATGGCAGCCTCCTGTATCACACGTGTGTTGCCCATGAGCGTCATGTTTATGCTGGTTGCCCCGTGGTTTGTTTCCCTAGTATAGGACCTGTTCTGCAACCCAGATGTGCGCGTGAAGTTCCATCTCGCCGTGTTGCGTTTTGGTCTGTGCGATGCCAAACCACCGAACACGGAGAGCACCCACAAAGCATCCAGATCCCCTCGTCAACAGAACCGGCTTGAAGCCAAAGAATGTACAGGGCGCCACTCGACGACCTTGGTGTTGATCCCCAAGATCCCCATCGGACAAGATCATCACCAAGACCGGCCCATGTCAAGATCCGAAGACCGATCCCGGAGTTCGAAGACCAATCCTTCCGAAGACCGAACCCGGGCACACCAAGCTCTTCGACCCCAATGACCGATCCATCAGATGCGACAAGTACTCCTCCCCGGATGCGAGGCCCGGATCCGAAGACCGCCAAGATCGCCACCGGAATGCCAAGTTCTTCATCCCGAACGCCAAGATCAACCCGAAGACCGTGGACCCGACAAGATCTTTGCGACGACAAGATCGACACCGACCAGGGCAAATCCGATGCGCCCTAACGCCGGACCAAGTCCTTCTTCCCGGATGCGACAAGATCTACTTCCGTTGTCCGAGACCGATCCCGTCGAGTTGTTCCCCCCATCAAACCCTGTCGAACCCTGGACCCCCGGACCCCACGATGTTCCGAACCCAGATGTGTGAACCTTTTCCGAGCCCCTATTTTATAAATGCTATATATAAAACCTATTGCATAATAATTGTTCATCTCGCATGCATATCATAATCATGCCGGATCTTCTGCTGTAGTAATAAATATTACATCCGGTGTTTCTTCTAGTGTTGCTTCTTCACGGACTAGGCCGATGAGTTGATGCGAGTGTCGACAAGTTATCCGGATATGAACCTTCGGCAGTGTTTTCCAGGCGAGCACCCCTCCCCCTTTTACCTATTTTGCATTTATAGTCTTAATTTCCTCCTGTTGATCTATTGCTATCCGTGTCGTGATGCTTTAGTTTCCGAACACCAGTCATATCCCGTGCAGCCTCTATATTGCCTTGGACACCTCCTATTACCTGTGCTTGGTAGATAGCTGGCCGTGCGAGTCATAGTTGCTTGCTCAGGTGTGATCTCGTGTTGTCAAGTACCACAGTTGTTGGAAGGTTGGCAGATGCTTAATGGTGGAGATGCTTAATGGTGGAGATGATCATGTCTTTAAATACAACTATTAACATGCTAGATATAACTAATGCAGAGGCATCGGTGGGCAATAGATGTTATTTGGTTCTTCCACGCTCACTTGTGTCCCGTAGGACCCCGAGTACTTGATACCTGTTCCTTGATTTTTCGCACTATCCACATCCGGGAGGCCTTATGGACCCCCCTGAGCCTGAGCTTGATTCATTTCTATTTCTTGGGGCCACAAACTAGTTTGGGGTTTTATTACTCTCCTGTACTTATGCCATGCTTTACTGCTTTATTTAAGATTGTGCGTGGAGCACCTGTACTGTTTAGGATCGTGACACGTTTTCGCTGTATCGACAAGCCCAGTCACACTTTTGGGTTCCCGGTCGTTTACAGCCGTCCACACAAACCCTGGGTCCATTCCGGAGCCGGCCAACTTCGTTGCGGGTAGCTTAGTGGGGTGGCCCCCTGAAATATTTTATGAATCCTGTGATCGCTTTGTCGTGAATGCCTCGTTGGGTTTTGAGTTGGTTTTTCCGAGGTTGATCGACTGTGTGTTGCTATTTGTGCACCCCTGCAGGGTCAAACTTTCTGAAAGCTGTGTCCGCGCTTATGGACAACTTGGAGCACAGTATCTCGATCATAGACAAGCATAACTAAAGTAGTGCTATAAACTTGACTTAATATATGACTTGTAATCAGATTCAACTATAACGGAATGGATATTAAAAATGCCAACAACTGGGGGATCTGTGATGATCCGTGTCATACTATACCTGCCTAGTAAGTATTGCAACTCCAATGGAATGTGATAAAAGTTCGAACAACCGCTGGGTTTGGGTTTCGTCAGGACAATTATATCTGACTAGTAAATGTTCCAACTACAACGGAATGGTGATTAAAACTACCCACTACTTATGCTTCAGGATGACTCATGCTATCTATATCTGATTAGTAAGTACTACAACTATAATGGAATGAATAAAACTACCAAATGTGTGAGTTCCTTGGTCCGACTTCCTCGTTTGGTCTCGAGGGGGAAATACCAGGTTGGGTTTGTTTGGTGTTAGCTTTAGGTTGGATCCGAATAGGTCTTTCTTATCCCTCTCTAATAACCGCCAGTTGTATCGAGTCTCTATAGGTTGTTTAGTGACGTTGCACTGCCGCTTCAGCCCACCATACCTATGTAGGCGAGAGCCGCCGAATTCTAGCCTCGCCGTGTACTGGCCTCAGTACTGACGCTCCTTTTTTCCTTTGCCCTTTGTCGGCACCCCTTTTGTTTTAGCAGGTTTGAGATCGACGTTGTTAGCAGGGTTACCCTTCCGGCTTGGCCTGGGCAGGGTTATGGACGCCATTGGTTATTCTTCAGGGCTCTTAGCCCAATTTGCATCTTGTCCGTAGTCGGACGATGTATCATTTTGAAGGTGATTTGGATCTTTGTATTGTATATTTGTATTCTTGACTCTTGGAGTTGTGTTGTATATATATCTGTTCTGTGGGTCCCATCGAGGACTGTTGTGTAATGTTATTACTTCGTTTTCCACCCGCACGCAAGTGCCTGGTGGGCGTCCTTGAATCGTTTCTATGCGGGTTTGGCGAAAAGGGCTAAAACTTGCATAGGGCCGATTCGAGGGTGTTACAGCCTTGATGAATTATTTTGCCTTGAGGATCTTGAATCACTTTCATGCCATGATTAGTCCTGTTTTGTTGCAAGTATGATTATGACAGCTATTACTCTCTCGTTTGTCGCTCCCTTACTATTGCTAGCCTTCACTCACACTGAGTATGTTTTACTCATGTTTCCAACTCCCTTAGACCAAATATTGCCAAAGTGTCCACCATACCTACCTATTAGCATCATTTGCTACTCCCGTTCATATTCAATATGCTTTGTTTTCTTCCCAATAAAATATGTGCTTGTTATGAGAAAGTTAGTTAGTAAAGCTCTCACGAACTTGATGGCACACTTTATTTTCTTGCACTTAATAAACCTGAAGCATTGCTTCCTTCTTTGTTGCGTATATGCTTGGGCTTTATAAGTTGAATTTAGCAGAACCATGTTTCATGGGGAACGTTTTCAACATTTCGATGGTACTTAGTGCCTTGTTGATATCATGTTCTTTTACTTATGGATCCCGGCGGTGTGAAATAAAAGTGGAACTTGTAAGATCATGGAGTTTGTATGTATGTTAGAGAAACGTCTGGGCCGCTAGCCTAAGCCATGCCTAATCATGGTGGAAACTTCCAGCATAACCGTAATGAGCATTCTATGAAGCATCCTCAATAAATATCTATGTACATAGTAAATAAAAAGATCGCTGAGATGCTCATTGTCTGCTTGCCTTGTTATTTTCATTATGGGACAGCTCCCGTGTCATGTGCAAGGGGTATCCCGTTGGCGGTTCTCTATGATACGAATATACTTACAATGACAAGAGCTTACTTGTGACTGAAGTTGAGTAGCATGAGGATCGGTCTTCGTAAGTAAGGGGCATGAGGCTTCGATTTATAACTTGTCAAGCATATCCTCTTAGTTGTGTCACTTTAACCTTAACCATTTAAAGATGCTTATGATAGGGGCAATGAGATATCAAAGCTAACGTTCAGCATTTGGAAGCCTTTCAAATTATCCAAAACCTTTTCTTTTACTTGTTGAGTCTCCACACATTCTCTAAGCACTTTCTTGAGAGCATAGTTGTCATTCTTTGTGCTTGTCTCATTACTTGACTATTTGTGTTATGATTTTGATGCTCGTATCTTTGATATCTTTACTTCTAGTCATCACTTGAACTTCAGAGGTGCCTTGGCATTCATAATCAAAGGCAAGTGATACATTGCAAATGTATCTATAATTTTTGATGTTCCATACTTGGTTTTATCTACTTTCTTGTGTTTTGTCCACACTTTGGAGTACTTTTCATATGATTTCTTGGACTAACCTATTAACAAGAGCCACAGTGCCAGCTGCCTATTTTCTGCTGTTTTTGGTTCCAGGAAAGTCAGAAAATCAATATTCTCGGAATTGGACCAGACAAAAGCCAAAGTCGATATTTTACCGGAAGACTCACGGAGCCAGAAGACGAGACGGAGATGGGCCACAGGGTGGGCACACCATATGGTGGCGCGGGCTAGCCCTGGCCGCGCTACCAGGTGGTGTGGTCCCCCTGGCCGCCCACCGACCTTGCCTCTTCGCCTATAAGATGTCTCCCGATGCAAAACCCCTAAATCATCCATCCTCCAGCCACGAAAAGTTCCACAACACCGCCGCCACCGAAGGGGAGATTCAGGGGACAGAAAGTCTCTGTTCCGGCACCCTGCCGGGACGGTGAAGTGCCCCTAGAGCCATCTCCATCGATCTCCACCACCATCGCCATCTCCATTGCTGATTCCCATGATGAGGAGGGAGTAGTTCTCTCTCGAGGCTAAGGGTTCTACCGGTAGCTATGTGTTGATCTCTCTCTATGCATGACCTTATTAAGACCATGAGCTTGTAATCTATAGATCTACCTTGGTACTCAAGTGCTTTAATAGATCTCTGTTCTCCCCATGTGTGTGAAGTTGACAGTGTGCACACCATGGTGGCACTTAGGCTAGAGATTACAAATACTTGTTATGAGTTATATTTGGAGTTGGATGTCTTTATGAAATTGTGGTGTTTGTTTGAACCATCTAGTGCTCAAGGTGATAGTGTGGGGTTGTCTAGATGGGGAAAGCGAACTTTGTGGTGTGTTGTTATAGCCCTACTATCGATTAGAGTGTCCAACCGAGAGTAGTTAAGAGTAGTATCATAAAGAGAAGATATTTATATGGGAGTGTTCACTAGTGAAAGTATGATCCCTAGGCGTTGTTTCTAAGCATTGAAACACCATTTACAACTAGATCTATTACATGTTTGCTTGCTACTATCTTTATTTCAGTTTGCCTTTAGTCTCTTCCACGCCATCAAGCTATTTTCTGGCACCGTTGTCATATATCCATACCACTTGTATTTTACTATCTCTTCACCGAACTAGTGCACCTATACACCTGACAAGTGTATTGGGTGTGTTGGCGACACAAGAGACTTCTTGTATCTTGATTGCAGGGTTGCTTGAGAGGGATACCTTTGACCACTTCCTCCCCGAGCTCGATAAACCTTGGGTAATCCACTTAAGGGAAAACTTGTTGCTGTTCTACAAACCTCTGCACTTGGAGGCCCAATAACTGTCTACAAGAATAGAAGTGCGTAGACATCAAGCTATTTTCTGGCGCCATTGCCGGGGAGGTAAGGTAAAAGGTATTCACACCGGAGGATTAAAGAAGAAAAACCTCCCACGGCAAACGCCTATTTTCTGGCGCCGTTGCCGGGGAGGTAAGGTAAAAGGTACTCACATCCTCCGGTGTGAGTGCTCGAAGTTATTTCCTTTAGATTCTGCAATTTTGTCTTTTTGTTTCTTGTTTTCACTAGTTAGGCTTAATGGAAAACAACAACAAAATTAGAGAGCTTTATAGTATTTATCTTGAGTTAGGACATGAAGTGTTTGAAGAGAAAATTAAAAAACCTATGGAACTTTATTTGCATGCTAATAGCAATGTTGTTAGTATGAATTCTTTGGACACCATTATTGCTAATGCTATGGAAAAGTCTAAGCTTGGGGAAGCTAGTTTTTATGAAAATGATATTTTTAGTTCCCCAACTTTGGAAGATAGCTATTCTATTGCTTATGATGATACCAAACCTCCAATATATGATGATTACAATGATGAATATGATATTTTCAGTCCACCTACTATTGAGGAGAAAATTGATTATGATTACAATATGCCTCCTATATTTGATGATTATGGTGATGAGAATAACAATGATAGCTATTTTGTTGATTTTGCTCCCACTACAATTAATAAGAATGACTATTTTTATGTGGAGAGTATTAATTATTTTGTGCACGTGGCTCATGATAAGAATGTTTTATGTGATAGTTATATTGTTAATTTTATTCATGATGCTACTGAAAGTTATTATGAGAGAGGGAAAGATGGTTTTATGCATCACAACAATATTAAGTTTCCCCTCTTTATGTTGAAAGTCTTGAAGTTGCACTTGTTTTGCTTTACTATGCTTGTTGCTTTGTGCTTTTATGACTTGTTTCTTTACAAGATTCCTATGCATAGGAAGTGGGTTAGACTTAAATGTGTTTTGAATTTGCTTCTTGATGCTCTCTTTTACTTCAAGTCATATTTCTTATGTGAGCATCTTCTCAAACTATCATGCCTAACTTAAAGGCGTAAAAGAAAAGTACTTATTGGGAGATAACCCAAAAGTTTTAGATGAGTCTTGGAAGTTATTATTTTAGTAATAACCGTTCCTTATCATTTTTATTTGCTTTTTGTGCCAAGAGTAACCTCTAATGAGAGAGAATTAATGATTGGGAAATTTGCTGTCCCGAAACAGATTTCTGTGCTGCACCATAAAGATTCATGTAAAATCTCTGAACATCTTTTTGAGGCGTGAATTTTTGTGCTTCTGCCCCAGGATGTTATCTAACTTTCGTTAGTTCAACACTTTTTGATTTGAGCAACAAAAGGTCTTCGAAAAAATTTGTCTTTACCTGCTGGTCTGTTTTGACAGATTTCTGCCATTTTCTGCATTTGCTTCTTGTGGGTTCCTTTTTGAGTTCTTTTGGGGAATTGAGCTTTTTGAAGGAGTGCTACAGTATATAGTGTTCTAATGGAAGTTTATTTGGTGTTAGAACTGAATCTTAAGACTTATTTATCTTAAGTGCACTAATGTTGCTAATAAAGATTGTGTGAAGTTTTGTATGAAAGAAAATTTTCAGGTGTATGGAAGGAATGAGTAATGAGATGAAGGATGGACTAAAGCTCAAGCTTGGGGATGCCACGCGTGTCACCCCAAGAAATATCCAAGAAGTACAAGCGTCAAAGCTTGGGTATACCCAATGCATCCCCTTCTTCATCAATAAAAATCCCAGGTTTCTTCCAAACGCTTCATTTTTATTGTTTCATGCACAGTTGTGTTGTTCTTGGAGCGTCTTACTTTTCATTTTCATTTTGGTTTTTCGTTTGCTGGGTTTTATTAGTTTTCTGAATAAATTGGTTGGACCCCCTCTTTCATACATTGGTTTGCAAATAGTTTGGTTTGGTTTGGAAAAGAGTAGGAAAGTTCATGCTTATGTGGTAAAAAGAGCTTGTTTTTGACGGTGGCCTATGCTTTGTCATGCCATGCTTGATATTGTTTTGGCTTTATGCTTAGTATTCTTTGCTGTAGCATGACTTGTTATAAACAATTGAGATTGCTTAATGTGCCTTGGATGAATCATGCGTTGTTTTAGCATATTAAAGCATAGTATAGTGGTATTCTCCTTTGATGTTTTATTTGGGTTGACTTGGTGCATGCTCACACCATGTTATGACTATCTCAAGTCACCATAGCCTTGATGATCCTTTAGTTTTCAACTTGTAGTATCACTTTATGCTTTGATCAATGATGTTTTGTCGCTCTGCATGATTATGGCCATTATTGCTCTCTTAGTTTGTCGCTCCCAGTCTTTTGCTAGCCTCCACAACAAAGTATGAGTTCCACTCATGCATCCAACTCCCTAAACCAAGTTATTCCAAAGAGTCCACCATACCTACCTACTACCTTATGCTATTCCAAGTATATTCATGCTTTTGTTTACCTTCTAAATTAAACTTGTTATGAGAAAACTAGTGATTAAAGCTCTCACGAACTTGATGGCACACTTTACTTTTCTTGCCCTTAATAAACTTGAACAATTGTGTCGTCAATGTTGTATATGCTTGCACTTATTTGTTGGGAATTAGCAGAACCATGTATCATGGGGAACGCTTTCAACATTGCACTTGTACTTTGTACCCCGTTGATATCATGTTCTTTTGCTTATGGATCCCGGCGGTGTGAAATAAAAGTGGAACTTGTAAGATCATGGAGTTTGTATGTGTGTTAGAGAAATGCCTGGGCCGCTAGCATAAGCCATGCCTAATCATGGTGGAAACTTGCAGCATCACCATAATGAGCACTCTATGAAGCATCCTGAATAAAAACCTATGCAAATAGCAAATAAAAAGATCGTTGAGATGCTCATTGTCTGCTTGCCTTGTCATTTTGATTATGGGATAGCTCATGTATCATGTGCAAGTGGTACCCCGTTGGCGGTTCTTTATGATACATATGTACTTACAATTACAAGAGCTTACTTGTGACTAAAGTTGAGTAGCATGAGGTTCGGTCTTCGTAAGTAAGGGGCATGAGATTTCAGTTTATAACTTGTCAAGCATATCCTCTTATTTGTGTCACTTTAACCCTAATCACTTCAAGATGCTTATGATAGGAGCAATGAGAGCTGAAAGCTATAAGTACCATAATTTTTGGAAGCTCTTTATGAGACTTGAATCCCTGCTTCCTTTTATAAAGGCCTTTCTTCCACCATTATGTTGAGTCTCCAACTTTTATCCTTATGCACTTACATTGAGAGCATAGTGGCCATTCTTAGTTCTATGTGCATTGTTCCAAGACTTGTTGATTGATGCATACCTTGATATTGCTTGTTTTAAACTATTTGTATCTAGTCACTCTTATAAACTTTGAAGGTCTCCTATGCATTTATGTTTGCTACTCTATGAGGGACAAGCTGAATACTATTATGCTATGTTTTCTTTATGTGAAACAAACAAACGTCTTGCAAAGCATTGTTATTCATGAATCTTTTGTTTGTGCCTTTTCATGTTGCATCTTAGTTTCTTTGTCTTATTGCTAGAACTTTGTCTTTCATGTTATGATTGAAGTACTATGATCCCAGCTTTGAATGTTTTACAAATACTTTGATCAAGTTTATGATGGTGCATGTCACCTCAAAAATTATTCTTTCTTTTTATCACTTACCTACTCGAGGACGAGGAGGAGTTAAGCCTGGGGATGTTGATACATTCCAAATGTATCTATAATTTTTTATGTTCCATGCTTGGTTTTATCTACTTTCTTGTGTTTTGTCCACACTTTGGAGTACTTTTCATATGATTTCTTGGACTAACCTATTAACAAGAGCCACAGTGCAGTGCTGTTTTCTCTTTGTTTGTGGTTCCAGGAAAGTCAGAAAATCAATATTCTCGGAATTGGACCAGACAAAAGCCAAAGTCGATATTTTATCGGAAGACTCACGGAGCCAGAAGACGAGACGGAGATGGGCCACAGGGTGGCCACACCATATGGTGGCGCGGGCTAGCCCTGGCCGCGCCACCGGGTGGTGTGGGCCCCCTGGCCGCCCACCGACCTTGCCTCTTCGCCTATAAGATGTCTCCCGATGCAAAAACGCTAAATCATCCCTCCTCCAGCCACGAAAAGTTCTGCAGCGCTGCCGCCACCGAAGGGGAGATTCGGGGGACATAAAGACTGTTCCGGCACCCTGCCGGGACGGGGAAGTGCCCCCGGAGCCATCTCCATCGATCTCCACCACCATCGCCATCTCCATTGCTGATTCCCATGATGAGGAGGGAGTAGTTCTCTCTCGAGGCTAAGGGTTCTACAGGTAGCTATGTGTTCATCTCTCTCTCTATGCATGACCTTATTGAGATCATGAGCTTGTAATCTATAGATCTACCTTGGTACTCAAGTGCTTTAATAGATCTCTGCTCTCCCCATGTGTGTGAAGTTGACAGTGTGCACACCATGGTGGCACTTAGGCTAGAGATTACAAATACTTGTTATGAGTTATATTTGGAGTTGGATGTCTTTATGAAATTATGGTGTTTGTTTGAACCATCTAGTGCTCAAGGGTAGTGTGGGGTTATCTATATGGGGAAAGCGAACTTTGTTATAGCCCTACCATCGATTAGAGTGTCCAACCGGAGAGTAGTTAAGAGTAGTATCATAAAGAGAAGATATTTATATGAGAGTGTTCACTAGTGAAAGTATGATCCCTAGGCCTTGTTTCTAAGCATTGCAACACCATTTACAACTAGATTTGTTACATGTTTGCTTGCTGCTATCTTTATTTCAGTTTGCCTTTAGTCTCTTCCACGCCATCAAGCTATTTTCTAGCACCGTTGTCATATATCCATACCACTTGTATTTTACTATCTCTTCGCTAAACTAGTGCACCTATACACCTAACAAGTGTATTGGGTGTGTTGGCGACACAAGAGACTTCTTGTATCTTGATTGCAGGGTTGCTTGAGAGGGATACCTTTGACCACTTCCTCCCTGAGTTCGATAAACCTTGGGTAATCCACTTAAGGGAAAACTTGGCGCTGTTCTACAAACCTCTGCACTTGGAGGCCCAACAACTGTCTACAAGAATAGAAGTGAGTAGACATCAGCAAGCGAGACACCACTCTATCATACCTTGTTATGAGCATTGTAATGTTGCTTATGTTTATGCTTCATGCTACTTATTATTTTTTAGTTGGAATCTCTTCATAGCTTGCAATGCGTATTAAGTAAACTTAGTTGCATACTCTTTATTATGAATTGTGTAAGTAGTTGATCACATTGCTGAGAATATTTACATCATATGAAGCAAATGTGTTCGTGAAAGTTCTTTTATCGCACTCAGTTTCAACTGAATTGCTTGAGGACAAGCAATAAGCTAAGCACAGGGGAGTTGATCGTCCAAAACGTATCTACTTTCCCACACCTTTGCAATTGTTTCTCCTCTAAACTTGTGTGATTTGGATACAACTAACACGGATGGCTATTTTCAGAATTGCCTTGGTGTCTACTTTTTTGTGAAAATCAACTATTAGGAGAAATCCGGAAAATATGCCAAAATCCTATTTCACCCGAAGACACTAGGAGCAGAATCTGAGGCGGAGAAGAGCCAGGTGGCCACACACCACTGGTGGCGCGCTGCCAGGCCGCGCCAGGTGGTGTGGGCCCCCAGAACCCCTCTCTCCTCTTCGCCTATAAGAAGCCTTCTGACCTAAAAACTCGGGGTTCGACGTTTTCCGAAGGAATTCTCTCTGCCGCCACCACAGATTCCACGAACAGCACGAAACTCCGTTCGGCACCTGCCGGACAGGAATTGGAGGAGATCATCGCCATCATCATCACCATCGCTTCCATCGACCATCCATGTTTCCCCATCTATGAGTGAGTAATCCCCCGCTGTAGGCTATGGGGATGGTAGGGATTGGATGAGATCGTTCATGTAATGGCATCAGATTGTTAGGGCATGGTGCCTAGTATCTTTTATTAGTGCTTTATGACTTTGTTGCGACTTGTTGTGCTTAATGCTTGTCACTAGGGCCCGAGTGCCATGATTTCAGATCTGAACATGTTATTGATTCATTATGATAGTATTGTTTTTGGTCTTATCTGCAAGTTGTATACACACGTTGTTGTCTAGAACCAATGGCCCGGAAGTGACAGAAATCGGGATAACCGAAGGGAATGGCTTTGATGTGTGGATCACATGTGTTCATGGAGTGGTAATGCTTTGCTCCGGTGCTCTATTAAAAGGGGCACCTTAATTGCCAGTAGTTCCCTTGAGGCCCCGATGCAAACGGGCTGGCAGGACAAAAGATGTTGTGCAAGTTCTCATTGCGAGCACGTATGACTATATATGGAACACATGCCTAGGATTATCTAGTACATGGATGCTTTATCTTATTTATCTGTAATTGCCCTATGTCTTGATTGCTATGTGAATTGTCTTGTCCATGCAACGCCCGTCCATCCATCCCTATGCCTACCGCACTCGAATCCTACTATTTACTGCTATTGTTACCACTGTCTTTACTTTACTACTTCTGCTACTTTGCTATTCCTACTACAAAAACTATTGCTACTGATAAACTGCTATGAGCAAGATTGTTTCCAGGTGCAGCTGAATTGACAACTCAGTTGTTAAGGCTTATAAATATTCTTTGGCTCCCCTTGTGTCGAATCAATAAATTGGGTTTCACTTCCCTCGAAAATACTGCGATACACCTCCTATACTTGTGGATCATCAAACAGTGATAACTAAGTTATTAGCAACTTGTTGTAAATCAGATATTAAATATAGTAGGAGAGGCAAACACCCGCTAGCCACTTATGCAAACCTAGTTGCATGTCAGTCATGGAACCGGTCTCATGTGCGATGACATGTAAAGTTGGTCCGGGCCGCTTCATCCCACTATGCCACCAATATCCAAAATACATAGAAGATGCAATAACATGATCATCATCGCCCACATATAAACATATGTGTACTACCCGTGCAAAGCACCTACGCATAGATCAGGCTCTGATACCACAGTTGGGTTCGCAGCATAGAAAACAAAAAATTTCCTACAATGGGAACTATACGCCAAGATCTATCTACTAGATACAAGCAATGGGTGGATATACATCCATAGAGAACATACCCTCGAAGACAACAAAGCTTTATTAACGAGATGGAACTCGTGGATGATGTAGTCGTACACTTGTCGATCTCAAGATCGTGATGAAGTCCTTTAGGTCCAGCAGTTCCAGCACCATCAGGTCTAGCACCATCAAGTCCAGCACCGCAATGTAGCGGTGCATCCGTGATCGCACACACATCCGGTCCACTGAACAACCTCTGCCTCCTCGCTCCATCGACGCAGCGGAAGCAACAACTCCTTTCCAGATAAATCCACTAGGAACATGTATCTCGCTAATCCGAGACCATAGGGAATAACTAGAGGGAGAAGAGAACCTTAACGAGGAGGTGGGGAAAGAGGAGAGGAGCCATGGGGATCCTTTTATAGGGGAGGGGGCGTATCCCTAAGGCCATGGCTGGCCGGCCATGGTGGGTGCCCCCACCTCTCCCTCATTCATGTGGGTGGAGCTTCCACTAAGCCCACTCACATCAATTTCAACTCCACTCACTTTGCATTTAATGTCCACCAAATTAAATGCATTTTCTCTTTAAATAAAACACTTTTATTTATTTTATTCAGAATTTTGTTAATTACTTTAATTAACAAACATTCACATAAAACTCCCTGTAACATTTCAATATCACATGCAGAACCAGTTTCAGCAATTTCACCCGAAACAATTTTGGTTTCCATCGAAATCATTCCAGCACTTTCATAATCTTTATCTGAAACATATTTGCTCCTAAATGGTGTCGGTATCCCTTAAGTGTGACACCCTACGATTCGCGAATAATGCAGACATGATCGAGACCCCTCTCCGATTAATAATCAGCAGGAGGACCTGGAGATCCGTACTGACTCCCACACATTCAACAATGACTCTTGTGGTTGTGTGAACCTTTAATGCTAGTAACGTAATCCCTTTGTCTCGCGATATATTATATGTTCGAGAGTCAATCATCGGTATCCAAATACCTAGTTTGATCTCGTTACCGACACGCACTCTTTTCTTGTTCCCGTGATATAACATTCTAGTGATCACATCACTTGCTTGCAAGCTATTTCAATGTGATATCACCGAGAGGGTCCCGATTATATCTATCCGTCATCGGGATGGACAAATCCCACTCTTGATCCATGAGCCTCTACATAACACCTTCGTAGCACTGAACCCACATTTATAGTCACCCTGTTACGGTGTGACGTTTGATGTTATCAAGATACTCTTCCGGTGTTAGTGATTAACATGATCTCATGGTCTAAGGACTAGGATTACTTCGTATGATTTTGTAGCAGTATAAACATAATGACTTTGATCGTAATGATATACTTCGGATGAATGTTCATCACATCATTCCACCAATGTTGTGACCTTGTTATTAACAACATCCAATGTCCATGATCAGGAAACATTGATCATCTTGTTAATCAACGAGCTAGTTTATATGAGAGGCATTACTAGGAACTTTGTATTTTGTTTATTAAACACATATGTATTAACGTTTCCAATTAATACAATTATAGCATGCAAAATAAACATTTATCATAAACATGGAATAAGATAATAACCACTTTATTATTGCCGCTCGGGCATATTCCCTTCAATTACTAGTTCCCATATTATTATTACAGTTACCCGCAGGACTAGAATAGTGTTTCTGAAAATTAGGATTATAATTCTTCTTCCAAGCAGGGTTATAATCATTACAAGCTATGAAGTCTATTTCTTCCATATATGTTTATGGGATGGCTCTTACCTGGGTTTACTTACCTTCCATGGCTAGTATGAGCTCATCCAACTTAGCATTGAGTTCTTCATTTTCTTGTGGTGAGACGGAGTTCACCTTCTTCATGTTTGATCTATCCACATGCCATTGAGCATGGTTGTCTTGCATATTGTCTAGCAGTTGCTTTGCTTCGATAATATGTTTGCCCATAAATGTTCCTCCAGCTGCAGTATCAAGCATAGACTGAGACACATGGTTAAGAGCATTATAAAATAAATGGAGGATTAACCAATCTTCCATCCCATGACTAAGACAGTTTCTCCTGCATTCTTTCATCCTCTCCCATGCAAGCTCTAGTGGATCACGCTCTTCCTGTCTAAAACCAGTAATATTAGATCTTAGTTGCATAGTCTTTGCAGGTGGGAAATTTTAGTCATAAATAAAGAAGAGCATTCCACCCATGATGTAATAGTATTTCTAGGCAAAGATAGCAACCATTCTTTTGCTCTTCCTCTAAGAGAGAAAGGGAATAGACGCAATTTGACCGCATTGGGGTCAACGTCTTTTATATGCATCATATCACATATTTCAGTGAAAGTATTCAAGTGCATACCTGCATCTTCAACAGCAGCCTCCAAATTGATTATGTTGAACCAAACTAAAATAATGGGGCTTAATTTCATAGTCATCAGCAGCAATTGCTGACTGAGTAATAGGAGTACGCAAATAATCATTGTTGGGAGTAGCAAACTCCCCAAGCTTCTTTTCAGCCATATTTCCTATGTTTTTGGGTTTTCTTAAACAGAGAATTATAATAGTAAAAGCAAGAATTTAAAGGCTAACTAATTTTTTTTGGTTTTTCAATTAAAGACTGAAAGCAAACTAACAAAATTAAAAACAAGAATTAAAACTAGCAAGGTTCCTAATAACCTCACCAGGGTAGCTATTGCTTCCCCGGCAACGACGCCAGAAAAAGGGTTGATACCTTCGATCTGGATTACAGATGTAGTATAGCTTCTTTTTCCCAAGTAGACCTAGGTTATCGAATCCTCGGGAAGCAAATGCATAGTGAAGTTACTTTAATGGATCTTTGGGAGTTTTAGAATTCCTGTAGTGCTTTTATCGGACCAAGAGTTTGTGTCTTTTTGTTGTTGTCAATGATGGAGAGAGAGGGCCTAGGGTGTTCGGCTTCACCTATAGTTGTGCAAAACATCTGATGGGAATAAAAGATAGAAATAAAGTATGCATGTAATTCTTAGAGCAAGATAAATTATATGTGGGCAGTGCATCCATAATTGCTATTGCCTCCGCAACCGCTTATAGCAATAACCTACTAGTCTCATCCATGGAAGAAAGATTACTAATGATATGCATAGTGATGTCACCGTTAATCCCAAGTAAATCCCTCACATATAGCCATACTACCCCTTCTATCACTAGGGTTCCCAACCTATAGATCAGTCATTACTCATACTCCCTATATCTAGCTCAACCCTCGAGGTCTTGGGTACCTGACAAGTCCTTAGACCGAGGCAAGAGAGGATACAATAATCATCATGTCATATAAAACTAATACATGATCCCATCTATGATAAATAACATGCACAAACGCTACATGGCTAGGCCGAAGCCCTTAGCCCAAGGATAATTACTCACACATAGAGATGAGATCCACAATCACAAACATTGTAATGAAAATCATAAGATTGATAGCAATAGTCTTACAATGTCACCAATCGAAGAAGAGATCTACTATTACAAGTGGTGGAATATGGTTATGGAGATGGAGATGGAGAAGGGTTTTGAGATCTGGAGGCGGCTGATGATCTGGGGCATAGACTTTTGGACGAGGCAGGGCTTTTTCTCGTCACCCGAGGCTTCTTTATATAGGGGTCCCTTCATGAAAGTTGTTCTGTTTGACCTAGCGGTGGTGGCGCCAACTATATGACCAGAACTATACGGCCAGAATTTTGTTCCGGTCGTATAGTTAGTCGTTAAAGCGTCTGCCTCCGCTTCACGGTTCCTGGTTTCTTTTGGTTGTTGGAAATCTTGTAACTTTGACTTTAATGTAGTGATTCCCATCTTCTAACGACATTATCTACACAGGAAAAAATAGAAAGAAAGGATTGCATACCCCTTTGAATATTAGGCATTAGTGGCAGGGTTTAGAGAGATATTTCATCAAAAATATGAATAATATCTAGTTTAAATATGGACGTAGATGGCTATATTTTAGAGCCATCAATTTCTTCTAGCATATATGGCATAGTTGTGAGGGTCTTGTACCTATCTCCTGGACATATGTGCTTACCCCATGCTATCCCCCTCACTTTCTGTTCACAAGAGGCTCTGGTTCTCATCGTGGTTGCACCAAGGCCAAGTCTAGGAGGGCAGATCCTCGGTTTGATGAAGAGGCTAGGCAATATGTGATTCCCCCATCCAACAGCAAGCAGCAGTTTAGGGATGCTAAATACATGAAGAGGAATACTGAGCGCATGGAGGCAGAAAACTGTGCCAAGAGGGCCAAGTATGACAATTTGCAATCTCTTGCTCACATTACCAAGAAGGAGTTTCGTGACCTTCACAAGACAAACTTCTATGAGCTACCAAGAACCTGTGAGGATCCTTGTTATTGGAGGAGGGAACAGAAAGTATTCATGACTGATCTCTATAGCAACCTCACCAAGTCCCCAGTTTGTCCTCAGAGGTATATGGAGCTCGACTACATGTGTGCTAATGGTTACTTTGCAGATTCTCTGTGGATCACCGAGAAGCTCGGGCTGCATGGACTCATGGAGCTCCGAAAAGATTACAACATTACTCGTGTCCAACAATTCTATGCCACTTTGGTGTTTGGGACTAATCAGGCAAGGACCATGGCTTGGATGACTGGCGATGTCTGTTGCATAGCTACCTTCTTTGACTTTGCCAGGATCATCAATGAGAGTCTCCAGGGTGTGGTTGTTCCTATTGGGCACCATATGCATGATGCTGCCCTTGGTGAGAGCAAGACCAAGTTGGCTCCACTCTATGACAAGGATGCGGTCGTCGGTGAGGCCAAGGGCCTCAAGCCCCTCTACAACTTACTACTGAGGATATTCCACCACAACATCTCTCCCAGTGCTGGAAATGATGATTCTATTAGATGTGGGCTTGTCAACTTGCTTCACCATGCTCACAAGGTATATCTTGCTGGCCCTGATGCTGAAGCCTTTGCTATTGATGTTATGGATTACATTTTTGAGGAGATGCACCATGCTATTCTCTACAATAAGTCTCCTCCATATGCTCCTTTAGTGATGAGGCTGATCAATACTCAAGTCCATGGTTCCTTTCTCTTCCTCCCAACCTTACGGAGCATGCCCTTGTGTGTCTCTAGAAGAAAGGGAAGATGGTTTCTAAGCAGCCTTTTGAGAGTGAGGATGATGAGATCTCTGAGGCTAAGCGTGCTCCCACCCCTCCTAGGGGCTCTCGGAGGAAGAACGCCTCCAATGCTCCCATGGCTCCTGTCACACGTGAGGTTGTTAAGGAGAAGTTCAAAAAGGCATCCTTTTGGGAGAGGACACTTTATTGCATGAATGTGGACATCCGTAAGGGACAACATGATGCCTACAAGAGCAACTGCAGGATTGATAAGATCCTCAAGGAAATCAAAGCTCAAGGAGAACAAGGTGAGGAAGGGGACTATGAGTACAATGATGAGCATGGGACTGATCCATCCGTAGAGTCTGATCACACACCGTCCTTTGGTTTTTGGAATGAAATGAATGCAAGCTTGATTGATTGGCAGTCGTTCTCCAAGGTCACTTCAGGTTTTGCACCACAGGGCACTTCCTCTTCTCTTCCTCACGGCAAGGGTCCTCAGACTTTTGTTGATGATGATGATAATGATGAGGATGAGGAGAGGATGATGACAACAATGATGAATCCGAGTGATCTTGTTTGGGACGATAGCTTGGACTTTTCCCTTTTCGGTGTTTCGATGCCAAAGGGGGAGAAGTTGTCCATTAGGAGCATCAGGATTTTCATGGGTTGGGTTGTCATATCTTTATGTTCGAACATTTGCTTTTATTTGGTTCTTGTGAGACTTATTTGGTTTATGTGAACTATCTATGTGTGTGGACATGTCTATGCCCATTCCCTTATTGTAATAGTTATCCATTACCTGACACGCATGTATTACTTGATTATCTTGTTGCACATCGTCAGGGGGGGCATAGCTTTGTCTTATTAAAAATTCCATGCAAAAACCTCTTGTTGTCATCAAACACCAAAATGGGGGAGATTGAAAGGACATTTATTGTCCTAATCTGTTTTGGTGTTCATTAACAACATAAGGTTCATTTTATTGGGTGTTAATGTCTCCAGGTCAATCTATTGAAAAGAGAAAAGGCCTGAGCTAGGTGGCAAAATCCCTGGTTGTTATTGACATTTCCTAGAAAAACCAGACCGGAGTCTCCGGTGTGCAGACACCAGAGTCTCCAGTGTGGTCTGGAGTTTCCCCAAGAGTTTCTGGAGTGGACTCAAGAATCAGCTTAGAACCATTCTGTCAGGGGGTCCGGAGATAGACCGGAGGTTGACCGGAATCTCCGATCTGTTGTCTCAGACCGGAGTTTCCGGTGTGTGAACACCGGAGTCTCTGGTGTCCCCTCTCCGGAGTTTTGTACTGAGTCTCCGGAGTGAGCTTTGTAACCTTGCACAGGACATACAGATGGTCGATTCGAAGACAGACCAGAGATGGGCCGGAGTCTCGAGTCTAGACCAGAGTCTCCGGTCTGCCAGTCTGGAGTCTCCGATGTGAATTGTCTCCAACTGCCAGAAAACGGTTCAGAGGGTGTGGCCTATAAATAGGGGACGTCATCCCCTTCCTCCAGTGGCTCGTTCCAGAAAAAGAATACCACACCATTTGGGCCATCAAAACTCCAAGATCTCTTCATCCAACCACCCAAAGTCGTTGATCTTTGGGGAATCGAAGGAGGAGGCATCGATCTACAGCTTCACCAAGAGAGATCTTCATCCCCCCCCCCATTCACTTGAGGGCCCCTTGCTCTAGGGTTTCATTGGAAACCCCCTAAGCCTTGTTTTGGTTTGATTTGATTCTTGCAAGCTTGTCTTTGGTTGTGTGACCACTTGCTTGGATTCGGGAGCCCCCAATTAAGTTGTGGGTGTGTGCCTCGAACTTGTTGTAAGGGTGTCGGCTACCACCTTGAAGGTTGTCGATATAGTGGAAGCGTGAATCAATCCCCTTGGGGTGAGGTTCACCGAAGAACAAGGGAGGCATCTTGTGGTGTTGTTGGTTTGATACCACCCCCTCTCCAAACACAGACGTACTTCCCCTCAAAAGGAAAGAACTGCAGGAAATAATCCTTATGTCCCTGTGTGCTTTACTTCGGTTACTTCTATCCTTTACCGCACCTTACTTTATCTAGTTCTTGCTTTGTTAGGTCTGCTAGTGTGACATATAGGTAAATTCAACATAGTCACATATCTAGAGAATTTAGCTTTGTGTCAAACCCTAATTTGAAAAAGAAGTAAAATTTGAAGTAGCACCTATTCACCCCCCTCTAGGTGACCATACAATCCTTTCACTAAGGAACGAACCTCGTCAGAGGGTCAGGACACGAGAAGGAGAAGACACCAGATTAGTGTCCTCTTTATTTCAGAGATAGTAGACACGAAATTACAACCGGGCAAGGTAAATCAATGCGCATATTCTGAAACCTCACATGTTGTATACTTTCTACAACCTACGCAGGTCCAACCTACTCGCTCGGGCAAGCAGCTGGGTGGGGATCTCCATGGAGTTAGAGCCCCTCCTCATGAAAGTAGTAAACACGGTGCTGGCAGCTGCTGAATACTTTGACGGATAGTGTCTCTGCTCCTTCTAATGTGACAACGAGGATGTCCTCCCGCTGAAGGGAGTGGGTCTCGGAGAAGCGGGTCCACCCCCTCCTAAGACACGTCCTCATGCCCTCTTCGGAGAAGACGCGAGCCCATCAGATGGTGTTGTAGCAACCACCGGGCTAGAGCATCAGCCTGCGGGGGCGGCGGCGGCTGCCGAAGGACCAAGCGAAGACGTAGGGAAGACGCATCATTCCCGCACTCTCCCGGTGCACCCTCACATAGAACTCAAAGCTGGACAAATCTGGCCACGGGTCCTAAGGAGCTACCACTGTAGGGGAACGATACATCTCCAAGCAGTGACCCCTTTCTGACCTCGCCACCCTCACCCTCGATCCGCCTCACCGCCGCCCAATGGGATCCAACCCTCTGGTGTTGGTAGAAGCAGCCTCCCCGACGCTAACACACAATCTGCAAGGTGGACGGTGGACATACTTCCGTGAAGAGTAAGGAACACGAAGGGAGAGAAGATAAGCGTTGGGTGCAGCCTCCTCCCTCGAGGCCGTTTAAATAGGCTGGAGGGAGGAAGCCACCGGGCGCAGTACCAAAGATTGAAGCTACTGCAAAGACAGCCCCTTGGATTCCCAAGGCTGCAGAGCCGATGCGTCAAGATCTTTGTCAGAATCTGTAGGCTGAATCCTGGAAAACTCCACTGGCGGCCCCTTGGTCCGGCACCTTGGGTGGGTGGGGTACCGCCCTGGGTCGCCAAAAACACGAAGCGGCACCTCACCCGGGGGCTACTATCGGATCCGTGCTCTTTACGGGTTACAGAACCGCGGGCTCCGAGCCAGGCGCCCTACGGACTGCCAAGCCAGGAGGCCTAGGGACCTCTCCCCAGATAAGACCCACGGATTAGCAGCCCGGGTCGAAAGGTCTTCCGAAGTCAAAGATGGACAGCTGGCCTACAATGTCTAACCCTATACAGACTGCGTAGTGAGAACACTATGTACTGAACCAGCGGTATAACCAAGACCACACTTCATCCACTAGCAGTGCCCATGCATCGCATGGGCACTCGAGGACTCCGCCAGGATGCCCTCTCGGGCCCCAGGGCACTCCCGCCAACACCCCCGGGAGGGAAAAGCCGCCCGGAGACAAGAATCAAGCTAACAACACCAGACTAGCGCCGGTCTGCCATACGAATAAGCAACACACGGCACTGAGGCGGAACAGCTAAGCCACGTTGCGAGTCATGACTGCCACGTGGCTAAGCCCTCGACGCCGCATGTGATCCGACCCTTGTGGTGTCCCCTTACCCATATAAAAGGAGGCCCATGTTGAACCTAGAGAGGGGGAGGAAAAAGAGGTGTAAATCGTGAGAACCAAATAGCAGATAATTGCAGGACGCAGTGATCCGTCTATAACGGACGTGAACCTGGATAAAAACACCACGTCTCTCTCTAAGGCATTGTTCGTCTAGTTCATCGATCGCGCTCGCTAGACACCGTGCCCCTGGCCAAACAATAAGGGGGAGCACACCCCCGGTGTCGAAAATCAAGACATGCCACTCCCCCTCACTAGCTGCTAGGGCCACACCCCCTATGATAGGGCATTGTCGACTCTGTTCCTCCTGCTCCCATCGTCGCCTGTGATAACATCCACCGAACATGATGAGGATGTCTTCCATGCCCGACTAAAAGGTAGTCCCAAATATGCTGCAAATTAATTTTCCTTTAAATATTTAATTAATACACTTGTAGGGTTAAAGGGTTGTCTTCTAAACTTTTAAAATAGGTGAACTCTCTTTCTACCCCACTTTTTTGAAAGGCGGCACAAAAATTGTGAAGAAAACTGGGAGGGGTTAGGGTGGGGGAGGGGAGTACACCTACAAGAGATAATCTGGTTAGGCTATACCTAATGAAGTGATAGAAGTTTTTTATTATTCTGTGTTATACATTTTGGGTTCGATTGGATTTTTTGCAAGTAATACCCTACCTAAGTATAATCTTGTAGAATTACATAACCATTACATGCGTCTTGGTGTCTTCATGGTATTGTCTAAGTGTGTGTATTACTTGGTATGTTTGGAGGTTGCACATGAACGCAGATCCATGGGTGGATGAGCCCACTCTCAGATTTCCCAACAACCTATACAACATATAGTAAAAAAATAGAAATCTAAAAATCAGCTTGGCCCAAAAAATTATGTTGTAACCGGATGATGCTTCGCTATTACTTGATAATTTCCTCTACGCTTCTGCGGAAATTCATACCAATTTACATTAGTGATACTTGTGTTGCATGGAAGTAGTATTTGGACTACTAATAGGGTAGCAGCAAGATAAAATGTAAATATATTTTATCTTTTCCTGATCAACAAGAATCCCTTGGAGAAAATGCACATTATTGATGGAATGTATCACCTGAAAAATTACCTTTACATTTCTAATTCCAGTTAGAATACCAATACTTGCAGAAAACCAAATAGGCAACAATATAACATAATCATCGTCATACCTTGAGCAATCTAGCAATAGACAGAAAGGAGCATGATAACTCCTTGAAATAGGCTTTCGCCCCTCTATATTAATATAGCAAGCACACGATACAACTTGCAACCAAAACTGGGGCAAACAGCACGGTCAAATCCAAAAAGAACAAGAAGAATGAAGAGAAAACAAAGCCGACAACGGTGGTTTGACGAAAATGGAGATAACTCGCAACCTCCAGATAAGTACCATCACACGACTAGCACTCTGAAGTGCCACATACCAAGCAACACCTCCAATAAGGAAAGCGACGACGACGCTGTTGCCCGGACAGTCCTAGGGTTTCCCCTGGTACGCTCCGGGTGGTGGGGAAGAGGTATACCCGACACCCTTCAGGAAGGACGGTGACACCCGCATGCATCTCCGCGTCGGTGTCTAGACTATAAGGATTTCTCTTGACCCCTCAAATAAACCATAGTCTCGGACGTTTCTCATTGCTCCACCAAGCGCGCGGCCCACCAGCGCATGCCACCATGGCCTTGTAGTCGCCACCGCTATCTCACTATCACTACTAGTAAAAGGGTTATAGGTAGATCACACACCCGTGACGCACCGAGGAGTGGGTGCCTCGTGGGTAAATAGTCGTCGCGCATAAGTATCAGGTGCCCCACGGGTAGATCACTTACCCGTGGCGCATCCCCTAAGTGGTGTGCCATAGGTATGCAAGAGCCATGCTACTAGGGGACACACCCCCTTACCCGTGGGGCACCACATAGTGGTGTGCCATAGGTTACCTATGGCGCACCACTATGTGGTGCCCCACGGGTAAGTGTGCTCAGCACCAACTCCATCCCACCTCTCTGGTGGATCGCCTTTTTAGTCTTGCAAAAAATAAATGAAAATGTTAAACACTTCAAACAATTAAAATTATTTCAGATATAGGTAGGTTATGTGATCTAGTTTGTAGGAATATTAATAAATATGAATTTCGACTTTTTTTGCAAAAAACATTTATGAGGTGGTAAAACGTCTATATCTTTTGCATATGATGTCGGAAAAAATTTCAATATATCGAAACAACGAGAACGAAACTTCTAGATCATTTAGCGACCTTTTAGAATCTCAAAATTCGAAAAGAAAAAAAGTTATGGACAAAATAAGATTTTTTTTCCTGCAAAAAATATTAGATCTCACTTACCTGTGGGGCACCCCATGGTGGTGGGATTCAAATTCGAATCCCCATCCGGCCACCTACCCCCTTCTCCTACTCTTCTCCTCTACCTTCCCCTCCCATTCTCCTCCTCCTTCTCCTCTCCTCTTCTCTTCTTCCTCCCTTCCTCTCTCTATTTCTCCTCCTCCTTCTCTCCACCTCCTCTCTTTCTCCTCTTCCTTATCCTCCCCTCCTCTCTTTCTTATCCTCCTCCTCCTCTCCTCCTGCTCTCCTCCTCCCCTTATCCTTCACCTTCCCTTCTCCGACTACATCGCCCTGCTCCGACCGCACCTCCTCTAGCCACACCTCCTCTGGTCGCACCCTTCTCCGGCTACCATGGGAGCGACCTCCTACTGCCTCGGACCGCCACCTCCTGCCCGCACCCGCTCGACGCCGACGAGGACTGGTGTGGACCCGGCCTCCCACACCTTCCTGTGGTAGATTGTGGTCACGGCCATGGCCACGACGCTCGAGCTCCAGTGAGGAGAGGCGACCGCAGTGAGCGGGGACTCGATTGCTTTTTATTTTCAAATTTAGGGTTTTTTGTAAAAGAAACATTTTTTAAAAAAATTACCCGTGGCTCACCTAAATCCCCTACCCGTGGCGCACTAGGTGGTGCGCCATGGCAAAATTTTCTACCCGTGGCGCACCACCTGGGGGGCCACGGCTAAAAGTTACTTGTGGCGTGATTTTAGTGGCTCACGGGTGGTGCGCCATGGGTAACAAAAAATGGTGCGCCACAGGTAAGCTTTTTCCTAATAGTGTGACGCACGGAACGAGGCCGGTAGGACGGAAAAGAGGAAACTTCGGCGAGGGTTGGCGGTACATCAGCACACGGGAGGGAACTACCTCCACCACCAGAAGGTGGTATCCGGCCGGATGCAATCGTAGGGGAAAACCAGGTCCCCCTAGCTCGGCTGAGCCCAAATGAGACCGTGAAGGCCTACTGACGCACTGCAGCAAGGGTGTTGTTGTCCACGCCAACCCCAACACTAGTCCCTACTTATCCGTCCACTAGGGTATCTGCCGCCACCCTCGATCCCTGCTGCCAAGCAGCAGCACCATTACCACCGCGCTCAGCCGGGACTATCAGACCACCGTCGGTCGGAGGATCACCACCTGGGCCCGTAAGGGTGAGGAGGGACGATCATGGCAAACATGGTCCCTCCATTCCCCTCCCCCTAGGTCACCCCAAAATGGTTCGTTGGGTAACCACCAGATCTAGGCCCGCCCGGCTCATATCCAATGTCTCGACCACATCGCATCCAGGAGGGGTGGTTGCTACCCATCGCTTCTCTAGTGACCGAGGGTCCCGGTCCGTGCCCGCACAGCCCAGATCTAATCCTACCTAGCCTAGATTGGACCCTGCAAGCGCCTGTCACCAAGAGCACCTAGAGACCCGCCCGCTACCCTATATGTTGGCCTGCCCGCCACCATGCTACCCTCGGAGACACTAGGCCCATTGTTGCATTGTCCCTCTGCACTCCCATCGAGGTGCGCCTCCGTCGACAAGAATGCCCCGCACATCCACCTCCACCGCTTGGGAAGAAAGGGCCCACCGTCACCGGCACCGCACAGGATTTTCTTGGCGGCGCACGCCGATGGTGGTGGGGAGGAGGTGAGAGGGAGGGCTGGAAGTAGGCAGCAGATATGGACTCACCCCGTCGCCTGTGGGGGCGGTCGAGACGAGCGAGCGAGTAGGAGATGTGATAACTTATGCTATATAATTACAACCTTAACATTGAGACTTCCCCTTCCTCCTGGGTCGCATGCGCGGGAGATTTCGGGGGCCAACCCCTAGCAACCCAATCACCGTCCCCCATAGAGCCCTACCTGGCCACCACTGCCGCAGCCGGCAGCAGTGGTGACGGCCCCGGTCATCAAAGGCAGCAGGAAGGAGAGCGTGTGCCCCGACAGGCCGATTCTGCACGAAGGAGGACATCACCAGGATTGCGCATGGCGATGGAGAGTGTGGTGGTGCACGCAGCTGGACGAGGGGAGTGCGGAGCAGCTTGGAGCGAGATGAGGAACCATGGAGGTGGTATCGCGAGGTCCTGTAGGCATCAGCATTGCAGCATCGCACACGGACCTTGGGGCATGCCATAGAGGAGGCTTGGTGCAGCTATAGTAGGGCTTCTGCGATGGCTCCTTGAGGCGGTGGTCAGCGGTCGAGGCGACGGTTTACTGAAGAGGAGATGGGAAGGTGGCCTGGTTCATGGTGCCCTAACCCAGATATGGGCCCATCGAGGCCCGATTTGGGGCTGAGGGCTACATCATTGCTTTGCTGTTTGATGGGATAATAGCGGCACCACGACTCTTCGACGAGGCTAGAGGTGGAAGAAGGGAGGGGCTGCAAGGAGAAGGTCAGAGCTCGGTCGTTTGGGTCGCGGAGGAACCATGACATTTCGGCCACAACGATAAGGTGTTGCGGTGGCAGCGGTGTGAGGAACATGGACATTTTCCCATTCTGTTGTGCCACGGGGGAGGTGTGTGTGGAGACACATACGAAAGTCTTTCCAATCTCCGGTCGGCGCTAGTGATGACAGCACATGCGGGTGTCGTTCTCCTCATTGGAGGCGTCGTCGAGGTGTGACAGCAACTCACTCGTTCTCATTTAAGTTTGGTGGATGTCTCCGGGTGAAATTTTAGATCATGTCGAATCGGCACGATGGCAGCGCCCTCGACGTCACACCTCTGTTGGGAGCTTCGTGTTTGGAGACACGGTTTGGTGGTCCTATGTTGTGCTCCTCCAGTGTTCATCGCTATCCAAGGTCGAGCTTTGAGGGCGCTATGCATGCCATGGCCGGCGAGTCTAAAATGGTAAGATGGTTAACCTAGAGGGGTGAATTGGTTTCTACAAATTTTGTAGAATACCCTACCTAAGTATAATCTTGTAGAATATACATAACCATTGTATGCATCTTGGTGTCTTCATGGTATTGTCTAAGTGTGTGTATACATGGTATGTTCGGAGGTTGCACATGGACGCAGATCTAGGGGTGGATGAGCCCACTATCAGATTTCCCAACAACCAACACATAGTAAAAAATAGAAATCTAAAATTCAGCTTGGCCCAAAAAATATATGAAAAGTTTGTTATTGCTTCCATGGCCCAAAATCTTTGATCTTCCATCACATACAACCTTAACATCTTAATCACCATTTCGAGAACAAATGTAATGCTTAAACAAAACTGACCCTATAAAAACTCAATGCACCAAGCATTATAAACAAACTTGGATGTTTGTTTTTTACTTGGGGTCATCACATGATTCACTAGATTACAATTGAGAAGAATGGCAAATGCAATTCATCTTCATCATCGTGTACTTCTTTCGGTCGTACAATATAGAGGTTCCAAGACAAAATTTCATGTTCAAATTGGTGAATTCTTGGTTTGTACGAAATGAATAGTTTGATGTCACATCTAGTTTACTGAAGTCGAACATTTCAATCAACCATGTGCAACCCCACCCCGTGGTTTCACGTGTTTTCTACCAACCACGGGCCTTATCACACATATGACGCAATCTCGGGTCCAACGGCCCATTGCGGCATGGAGTGATTTAGGATTTTCTCGACCACATAACGATAATAAATCCTTCATATTATAAAACGACCCTTTGTCCGCCCCGTCCCTCGCCGCAAACCTCCCATTCTCTCCAATCAACATCCGCCTTGTCCCAGACCATAACAACCCCTCCAGTTCTATTGAGATTGTAGTTGAGAGCAATATTCTAGACGAGCAACTTCTTCTTCGCATCTAAAAAGCGGCAAGATCCCCTAGTTTTATCATGCCTATGTTTCGGCACTCCAATCGTCACCGTGGCGACGAGCATAAAGTGAACAAGCCCATGCTTGATTATCTTAGCGACCAAATCGATGAGTTCAAGGTGAGCAAGCGTGACTTAGATCAATTTGTCTATAACCAGATTTTTGAGTACGATGTGGATAAGAACATGTTAGATGAACCCATTGATGTCCATATCACGGAGTTAAAGCCAGATATCACCTCGAGTTGTTTGCGCAACAACGAATTTGGTAGGTTCCTTCTGCTCTTCTTGATCATCTCTTTCCTTTTTTAAGATCTCTGTTTTGCAAATGCATTTACCAATTGTGGAGAACGTAAATATCTACCATGCTTGTGTTGAATAAGAAGAATAAAAAATGTTGTAATTTAGTTCTACCATCCTAGAAACTACGTCATCCAATTTCAGTTATTTTCACCCATTGGCGTGTCTTTTTTATGCTTTTCATCAAAAACATGGCCACAAAATATGCAACGTCAATTTGAGATAATATTATACGGTCCTTCACTAGCTATTTTATCATCTAGACCCTAAAACAACTCATGAATAATGTTGCCTCTATGCACTATCGGCACACCCTCTCAAAGTTTTTTCTTAAGGCCTTTTTGTTAGTTGATATGGGCCCAACCAAAATCGTATCACAGGAGGCCCATGAAACTATATAAATGACAATCTAAAAGTGGATCCCCGATTAATAGAAAATCCAAAGCTGGCATAAATTAAATGAGAATTCAAAGTTAGTACGCTAATAAATCTCAATCCAAATATTGCATCATTAAATTTGATCACAAAAAAGTTAGATAAAGATCACCACAACGCAGCACAATTACAACTCAGGAATATTTTAAAAACATTCCTCAAAATAAATACTTAAGAATCAACAATTAATACGCCCATGAAAAACACATGTGAATTGTTGCCCTGAAAGAACTTCACATTAGACCCCCTTATTTTTCTGATAATCACAAACTCGCATGTAATGGTGCAAAAAAATAGATGGAAGATGAGAGTGTGTAAACTCGTGAATCTTCTTATTTCTGGAGTCCTCTGTTGAAAATTCATCGTGCTCCCCTACTCTATATAAGCCTAGGACTTCTCACGTTTTTTCAGTACTCCATTCCGCTACTGCTGTTCTTGTTTTTCTAGCTTTAGAATTTAGAGTCTTTGATCTTTGGGTAAAGAAATTGGCAAAGAGGCTGTTGCACTCTGGAGGATCCTATGAGGCTCTTTGCCGTGGTTTATCTTCGAGGTTTTCCGGCCCTGTTTTAGAGAGAAAAATATCGCATTGAAATTTTCGTTTTATTTTTGCATTTCTCCATAGTTTGTCCAAAACCAAATCATAGAACAATACTCGGTATCACTGAATTCACGCAAGAGAACTCGGAATTATAAGCTCGCAGGGTTCGTGTGTGTAGTCTTAAGCTGTTCGATTTTGAGTATTTTGTTGGGAACCATGTCGGCGCCGAATGATCCTGGCATGAACATGAGCGCGCGGCAGCCTCAGTCGTATGATCCCGGCATGCAGCCTCAGTCGCACATGGTAGCCAGCAACTTGGCTAACACCCACCACGACACCGCTTCCTACCAGCACGCACCCGCGCCACAGACCTTCTCCAATGGCGTTGCGCCCGCCACGAGCTCGCCCAAGCGGAAGCGCCCAAGCTCATGTTCATGCCGGGCCCCTGGCTATCATGCCGGCACCTTATCCAACTGGCTTGAGGGGCGTAGGCTTGGTGAGCCCCCAGGCGCCACCAACGCTTCCACCACCTTCAGCAAATGCAACACAGGCCAGGAAGAGGAGGATGACAGCTGCAGGTATATACCAGCTCTGATAGTATAGTAACCAAAAACACATAGATGGATCATGGATGATGGTATTTTAGATCCCGTACTAGGTACTACTAGCTAGTATTCATAATACGCTGCCGTGTCGGCAAGCATAAGTATGTGATGAGTAGGAGTCAGGTTGGAGAGGCAAACAGTTTTTTCAGATCTGTCTTAATTTGAAGACAATGGGTTTTGTTTTGCAGGGCCAGGTGTGATTGGATTTTATCCAGAGGTTATCACCATCCAAGTTGGAGAGGTAAACTGACCCACTCTTATATATGATCCTCCTAGAGACATATACTATTGTTCTTTTCAGATTATGTCATATAGTATTAGATATCAGAATATCTAATTGAGATTTTTTTTACTTCTAGAAAAAAATGATTTACTATATATATGCATGTGTATATAGTTAGTGTTAAATCCGCGGGTGAAGTTCTTTTTAATTGAGCAATGTTATCTTTATGCAACACTATGTGAGATGTATTTACATATTTTGCACTTGAAGTTTTTTAAACTTTATTAAATTATGCACCTTGCTCTGGCCAGATTGAAGCTCGAGGTTAGTAGGAAATAATTATGCACGCACAATATTATTTCTGTATCAACAAATCCAACAGTTATTTCGTCCCAAAAAATTATGTCAAGACGATTGAGTCATGTCGTAAACATCTTCTGGAACTGGGCTAGCCCCACCATTTTCGTTACTCGGATAACATAACACCAAGTTTTTACAAGTATTACAAGCAGGGGAAAAGAGTTTGATGCACTAAACACAAATTTATTTGCATACTCAACCATTCATTGCATAATTAGAGCTTCAGTCTAAACCACGTGAATTCATCTTTCACTATATTTATATTTTCCATAAGCTCTCATCATTTTCATCTTTTATTTTAACAATATTTTCCTTAACCTCTCTCTTCTACCAAGGCTTGTGCTTGTATTGTAAATGCTAATAAAGGATCCACGATTTCAGGACATATTAGCGAAAGTCATGTCCTTCTCTGGGAACGGATGGGCAGCTTGTATCATGTCTGCCAATGGTACCGTATCCAGGGTGACACTGGGTCAAGGAGCTTCTTCTCATGAAATAGTTATCTATGAGGTATGCTGAACTCTTTAGGTTGCAATTTATACACTCGAAATCCATATTTTCTCTATGGATAGAAAATGTACCCCAGTTCCAACCAAATTTCGATAATTCAAAAAAAAAATTAAATGTGAGGTATCATATGGATAAAAGGTCCGATTATTTTCCTTTAACGGCCTATGGAAAAGAAAGCATGCCGTTCTGCAGTTCTGGTCTTTTAGAGATGAATTTCTATTGTCTGGCATCTAGATTTGCATTTTTTGAAGAATAACACAATTCTTTGTATTATGTAGGGCTATTTTGAGATTATCTCTCTCTCTAGCTCGTATCAACCATCAGAAACTGGTGGAATGTACAACCACAGAGGTGGACTCAGTGTTTGGCTTGCTGGTCTTGATGGCCGTGTTTTTGGTGGTGGAGTGGTAGGACCTTTGACTGCAGCTTCACCTGTTCAGGTAACCCAATTCACTTGCTGAACATGCTTATTAAAGTCCATCTTAGGTGTTTACACCGTACATGTCGACGACTTCTATATTTATGGATCTTGCTCCGCTTGTTGGAGTTAAAGATTATGTGCTTCGTGTGTTGGGAAAACCATGAAAAATTAGTGTTTCGTCGTATAATCCACAATACCCCTTACATAAAATTGTTATGTGCTTCTTTTTAGATATGGTTAATTTATAAAGTGGCATCGTCTTGTGAAACATACACGTATTAGAGTGGACCTTCTGCTTTCTCCTAATGGTTTGTGTTGTTGTACTAATCCTCAGGTGGTCATTGGAAGGTTTCCAGTTGATGACAAAAAGAAGCTCAAACGGGTTTTGACCGGTGGCATTCCATGTGCTAGCAGTTCTACACTGGGAGGTGCTCCGAATGGATCCTCTAGCATGCAGGCCTAGAAGCCCACCTACCAAACCAGAGTGCCTCTAGCTCATTCAACAGCAGCAACCACCCAGCGTTGTCCAACATCTCATGAAAATGAACTTCAGATGAATAATGCCAGTCTGCTCTATCTTAGCTTTTCACTCCTAGCTTTTCGCTCCAGATGCTTAGATTTTCGCTCCAAATGCTTAGCTTTCGTTCCTAGTTGTTTACCCTTTCGCTGCACATGCCTAGCTTTCTGCTAGTAGCTCCAGGTGCTCTTGTTTGCTCCAGCTTAGATAACTGTGACAAAAAAAATCTTCTGTTGGATAGACCCCTGGATGTGGTCTAGTTAAATTATGTTGTAACTGGATAATTCTTTGGTACAACTTGATAATATCTCTTGTGCTGCTGCAGAAATTCATCGCAATATAACTTAGCATACTTGTGTTGCAAGGAAGGTGTATTTGGACTACTAATATGATAGCAGCAAGATAAAACGTAAATATATCTTATCTTTGTCTGATCAACAAGAATCCCTTGGAGAAAACGCACATCACTGATGGAATTTATCACCTGAAATATGACCATTAAACCTCTAGTTAGAATAGCAAGGCTTGCAGAAAATCAAATAGGCAACAATATAAGACAAGAGGTACCGTGAGCAATCTAGCAACAGACATAAAGGAGACATGATAACTGATGCTATTCAAATTTTCTTCCCGTAACTGGAATTGGCCAATGTAGTCCCATATTCCAGCATGTACCTCCTCCTCCCACCCAAGAAGAAAATTTCTTACCCTCTGGGATATATTTGACTCATTTGACTAGTAATATAGATAAATCAGGATAATTAGAAGTATAAAGGAGCATATTTTCTATGCTGGCATAGTTATAGATAATTAGTTCTACCGATACAGTTCCGAGTAATAATTAAGCGATCATAGTGTCTAACAACTGCACAACAACAACATGTCTCCAAGATGCATAAACAATGGCAGCTTCATATCTCCAAACAGGATCATGTGTTCGTGGGAATGGCACACAATGGATACTTTTGAATATTTGAAATCGCCCCTCCAATGTTTAAATAGGAATTTGTACACACTTCTCTACAATAAGAAATCTACATTCCAGAGCAGGCTATACAGCAGCTGCTCGCTAATTTCACGCAAACAGAGGTTTTCTTTGCCACACACTCACAAGCTCTGTCAGTATTTGGGTGGCTCTCTAGGACTTGAATACAGAAAACTCCCCTCGAAAAATATGGAAGCTTAATGGTTGACTAGATGTATACAATTGCAGTTGCAGCGGCCTCCTCCCAGAACTTGAGGTTGAGCTCCGTAGTGGTCTCAGCAGTTTTCTAAGACCGCAAACTGGTTTAATACAGTGCAAAATTCAGTTAGAGATTGGCCAAGCAGCAGCAGCAATCTGTATATAGATTATGCTTGTGCGTGAAGAACTGAAGAGACACAAATTATTGGCGACTGAAATGAGGGCGGGTTCTCACTCTGACAAGCATCCACTCAAAAAGAAAGAAACCAAGGCAGCATATTGGCTTCGCCAAGGATTTCAATGCTTGGAATAAATATAATTTTGGGGCCTATAGGCTTACTAGGCCAATCAAACAGGCCAACACTTTCTCGTTGATTAGTGAAAGGAAACTTGGTAAACAATATCATGCAATTCTCTTGGACTGTAAATTGATTTTTGCAAGTGATTGATCGTGCAAGCAGCAGCAATATGTATAAACGATGTTAGTGATTAGTGAATAAACTGGATTCCGATCAGCTCAGGATTAAGCTAGAGCCTGATTCATGAATAGTGACTCGAATCAGCTAACAGACGATGGGGCAATTTGCATGTATACTGCACGCTTGCACTGACTAAAACCGGCCTTTTTCCTCGAATTTAGACCGTCGATTGAGCCTCGAACAACTCTCGCCCTACTCGCAGCAATCAGCCGCACACGAAGGAACATGTAGAAGAGGCAATGAGGAGACACGTACGAGCATGAAAACCTTGGAGAGGCCGGGATCGGTCTTGGGGGACTCGTTGACCCAGTGAGCGACCGGAGAAAAAAAAACCTACCTCGCCGCCACCCCCTCCCCTCCCCTCGCCACCGTCGGGGCGCGCTGGCGGGCGAAGCCCGGCCGGCATCGGTGGTGGCGGGGCTGCTTCTCCCTCCCCAAGGCGACAGGCTGCGCGGGTGGGCCAGGCTACGCGGGAGCGGCGCGCTGGCGTGGAGGCGGGCGTCGGCGGCGGCGCAGCTCGGCGCGGAGGGCTGTTGGGTGGCGGTTCTGGCACGCCTCTGGCGGCGGCGGTGTGGTGGCCTCGCACGGGCCTGGCACATCCAGAGGACGGCGGCGGCGGTGTCTTCGGGCGGTGCGATGCCGCACTCCGGTGACGCGGTGGGGGGCCGTGGCTCGGCTCCTGGGGCAGTGTTGGCATCGCGGGGCGCCGGCAGGGTGGGGCATCGCGGGCGTGCGTCCTCGGGAAGCTTCGACTTGCCCAGATCTGGGCCCACTTGGGCCTGATCGTGGGCCTGATCTGGGCCTAGGGCGGGCCCCTCGCGACCCTGACACCATCTGGAGGAGGGGTTGTGGTGTGGGGCGTGTAGGACGGCGGCTGCGGCTGCGCTGTAGCAGCGTGGAGGCGGAGACTTTACGGGTCCTTTTTTGGGCCTGGCAGGGCCCGAGACCTGGTGTGTCTCTGCTGCCGCGTCCGGACGGCAACCGCCATTGGTGGTGGAGGATGATCTCTTCAGCGCGGTTGTGATGCGGCTGCCATTCTACATCAACCAGACCTATCCCACCTTGCAGGTCACGCGACGAACCTAGCTCGGTGGGTGCGAGTCCGGCTCGGTGGACGTCGGGGCGGCGGCCTCGGAAGGTGAACGGCTACGACTTCTCTCCGGTGGAGGAGGCTCCGGGAGGTGATGTGAGATCCCCAGTCCGGTGGCGGTCCGACAGGTTCGGGGGAGCTCGGTGGGGATGGTGCTGCTGCTTGGCGGTCGGGATTTGCCGTGGTGGTGGATCCCCTGGTGGAAGGAGGAGTAGGACATGAGGCGGCGGATGGCGTGTTCGATGACACCCTTGTTGTAGTGCGGCAGTGGGACTTCACGAGCCTCGGCGGGCTCGACCGGGCCAGAGGGTCTGGTGTGTCTTGTTGCTACATCCGATCGGCTACCACCTACTGGTGGTGGAGGTAGTTCCCTCCCGCGTGTTGTTGACAGGCCGGCCCTCGTCGAAGTCTCCACTCTCTCGGCCTACCGGCTTTGCTCCGTGTCTCTCGGTGTGACGGCGGTGGCGACTTCAAGACCGGGATCTTGCATCTTGCTCTGGCCAGATTGAAGCTCGAGCTTAGTAGGAAATAATTATGCACACACAATACTATTTCTGTGTCAAAACAAATCTAACAGTTATTTCATCCCAAAAAATTATGTACACCACGAGTGAGTCATGTCGTAAACAACGTCTGGAACAGGGCTAGCCCCACCATTTTCATTACTCGGATAACATAAACACCAAGTTTTTACAAGTATTACAAGCAAGGGAAAAGAGTTTGATGCACTAATCACAAATTTATTTGCATACTCAACCATTCATTACATAATTAGATCTTCATTCTGAACCTCGTGATTTCATCTTTTACTATAATTATATTTTCCATAAGCTCTCATTATTTTCACCTTTTATTTTAACAATATTTCCTTAACCTCTCTCTTCTACGGCTTGGGCTTGTATTGTAAATGCTAATAAAGGATCCACGATTTCAGAACATATTAGCAAAAGTCATGTCCTTCTTTGGGAACGGATGGGCATCTTGTGTCATGTCTGCAAATGGTGCCGTATCTATTATTTTCCTTTAACAGCCTATAGAAAAGAAAGCATGTCGTTCTGCAGTTCTGGTCTTTTAGAGATGAATTTCTATTGTCTGACATCTAGATTTCCATTTTTTGAAGAATAGCACAATTCTTTGTATTATGTAGGGCTATTTTGAGATCATATCTCTGTCTGGCTCGTATCAACCATCAGAAACCGGTGAAATGTGCAGCCATAGAGGTGGACTCAGTGTTTGGCTTGCTGGTCTAGATGGCCGTGTTTTTGGTGGTGGAGTGGCACCTGTTCAGGTAGGTAACCCAATTCACTTGCTGAACATGCTTATTAAAGTCCATCTTAGATGTTTACACTATACATGTCGAAGGCTTCTATATTTCTGGATCTTTTTTTTTGTTTGTTGGAGTTAACGGTTATGTGCTTCATGTGTTGGGAAAACCATGAAAAATTAGTGTTTCATCGTATAATCCGTAATACTCCTTACATGAAATGGTTACGTGCTTTTTTTAGATATGGTTTATTTATAAAATAGAATCGTGTTGTAAAAAATACATGTATTACAGTGGACCTTGTGCTTTCTCCTAATAGTTTTTATTGTTGTACTAATCCTTAGGTGGTCATTGGAAGGTTTCCACAGTTAACGAAAAAAAGAAGCTCAAACGGATTGTGATCGGTGGCATTCCAAGTGCTAGCAGTTATACACTAGGAAGTGCTCTGAATGGATCCTATGGCATGCAGGCCTAGAAGCCCACCAAAACAGAGTGCCTCTAGCTTATTCAACAGCAGCAGCCACCCAGCATTGTCTAACATCTCATGAACATGAGCTTTAGATGAATCTATAATTCAAATCATTAGTTGCCAGATTATTCTCTTGTAATGCCAGTCTGCTCTATCTTAGCTTTTCACTTCTAGCTCGCTCCAGATGCCTAGATTTTTGCTTCAAGCTAGCTCCAAATGCTTAGCTTTTGTTCCTAGTTGTTTACCATTTCACCGCACATTGATACGTCCATTTTGTATCACTATTCTATGTCTTAATTCACTATTATTCATTGATATATTTTATATTGAGAGGTGATACTTATGTTATTTCATCTGTTTTTGCATGGTTGATGACTTTTGGAGCATGGAGCGCTACAGTCAGGATTCCGATGGAAAAGGTGATGTTTGGAGGCAAAATTCGCGAAGATCATAAAATCCGGAAAAATATACGGAAAATTCTATTTTTCCAGTAGACTCAAGATGCCAGAAGATGGAGTGGAGGTGGGCCACAAGGGGCCCACACCACCCCATGGCGCGGGCAAGCCCAGGCCATGCCAGGGAGTGGTTTGGCCACCCTGGCCCACTCCAGCCTCTCCCCTCTGGCGTATATCTTCCTCCCGAAACCCTAAGACTCGGGGAGCGACCACAGAAAGATTCCGCCACCTGTGCGGGGCGGAAAACACCAAGAGAGAAAGATCTCTCCGGCAGACAGATTTCTGCCGGGGGAATTCCTTCCCGGAGAGGGGAGATCGTCGCCATCAACACCACCATCAAGCTGGACTTCATCGGGATCATCATCATCATCACCACCATCATCACCATCAGCACCCTCATCACCATCTCCATATTGCTGTAACAATTGGTTGAATCTTGCTATAGTTCATAGGGGAAACTTTCCCGGTGTTGATAACTCTTTGTAGTTGATGCCATTGAGTGAACCACTGAATTATTGTTTATGTTCAGATTGTTATACATCATTATTCCATCTCTGATCATGATCCATATGATGTCTTGTGAGTAGTTTGTTTTGTCCTTGAGGACATGGGAGAAGTCTTGTTGTTAGTAGTGGAATTGTGTTGAGAAAGATTCAATAGATTGTTATTTAAGTTGTGGTGTACTTATTCTAGTGGTGTCATGTGAACGTCGACTACATGACACTTCACCTATAAGGGCCTAGGGGAATGCATTGTGTATTTGGATACTAATCGTAGGGGTTTCCGGAGTGACAGAAACCTGAACCCCCGTTAGGAAACCATTGCACAAGGGACGTAAGGGTCTTAGAGTTTAAAGCTGTGGTTAGGTTTTACCTTAATTACTTTATTGTACTTACGGATGTTTGCAAGGGGGTTTAATCACAAGTATGTATTAAGTATTGGATGGGATGGTACATTAGCACAGGTTCACCCACACAACACTTAGCAAGCTAGAGAAGATTAATCGACTATATGAAGCGAAAGCACTTGACAGTCTTCCCATGTGTCCTCGAGAACGTTTGGTCATCTATAGAAATACAACCGGCTTGTCCTTTACTGCATAAAGGATTGGGCCACTTGCTGCATTCATCATTATTGTCTTTTGTTTACTTGCTTTATCGAAAACCCCTAAAAATCCGTTTGCTAAGTATTTGCAGAGAATTCCTGATCCATACCACTAGCCAGCACCTTCTTCTCCTTGTTGGGTTCGACACTCTTACTTATCGAAAATACTGCGATACACCCCCTATACTTGTGGGTCATCAAGACTATTTTCTGGCGCCGTTGCCGGGGAGTGAAGCGCTATTGGAGAGTGGAACTGGTAAAGGAAACTTCTACTGTGAGTATTGTTTACTTCTGCTAGTTGCTTTATTTTCGTTATGGATAATTCGCTGAGTTTCTTATTTGGTAATGCTACTACCACTGCTAAGGTAGTAGATAAGCCACCACCTGCTGAGAAAGATGTTTTCAAAATACGTACAAGAATTATTGATCGTGTTATGGATAACTACTATGTTGGGGATGGAACTGTCCATCCCGGTGATCATTTACTCTTTATACACGAATTATGCGGGTTGTTCAAGTGTGCAGGTATTACTACAGATCAAGTTAATAAGAAGTTATTCTCATTATCACTAAAAGGAAGAGCTGAGGAATGGTATAAGCTGTTGAATAATGGTCAAGCTCTGGAATGGGAGGAAATAGTGCCTCTCTTTTATTCAAAGTTTTATCCTCCTAGTGAGATTCATAAAGATCGGAATCAAATATACAACTTTTGGCCTCTTGATGGAGAGAGTACAGCTCAAGCTTGGGGGAGATTGAAGTTACTAATGCTTAAATGTCCCATTCATGAGCTCCCCAACAATATTATTATCAATAACTTTTATGCAAGGCTCCCTCTACATGACAAAGATTTATTAGATGCTTCTTGTGCTGGATCATTCACTCGTATGGAAGAAGTTAAATGGGACCTTCTAGATCGTACTCAAGACAATGCTGAAGCTTGGGAGAATGACAAAGGTAGAAAGTCAGGTATAAATTATGATTATGAATGCATTGAATCTTTTATGGGAACTGACAACTTTCAAAATATTAAAAATGCTTATGGTCTAGACTCTCAAGCTATTGCTTCTTATTTTAAGGCATTTGCTTCTTATATTGAAGTGCCTAAAAAGAAGTGGAATAAGTATCATGAACCTTATAAAGATGTTGTTAAGAGCGTTCCTGCAAGAAATACTGAAGTGTATACTGCTAATCATGTTTTACCTGAACCTTATATTGAGAAAATGCCTTTTCCAGTTAAGGTAAAGGAACATTCTATGATAGCTAGTATGGTTAATGAAAGTATGAATACGGCTGTTGATCCCGATAAACAAATGGTTGATGAACCTATAATAGCAAATGTGAAAGACTTTGTTGCTAAATATGAAAAAGAGGGACACACTATCCTTTGTAAGGATACCTCTAATATTGTTTCACAAAGTAGTGTTATGAGAGCTAGTATTACTGTGTTTTCTGTTAGAATAAGTGATCATTGCTATGATAGTCCTTGTGATAGCTATATTGTTAAGTTTATGCATGATACTGAAAGCTACTATGAGAGAGGGAAAAGTGTTCTTTTGCATCTCAATAATATCAAGTTTCCCCGTTTTATGCTAAAAGTTTTTATGTTGCACTTCTTTTGCCTTCTTATGCAAGTTGCCTTCGGTTTCAATAACTTGTTTGTTTACAAAATCCCCTTGCATAGGAAGTGGGTTAGACTTAAATGTGTGTGTGTTTTTGCTTCTTAATGCTCTCTTTCACTTCAAATCATATCCCTATGAGAGCTTCTTCAAAATTATCTTGCCCATCTTAATGGCTATAAAGAAAGAGCTTTATGGGAGACAACCCAATTTGTTTATGCTTTCAATTTGTTTTTGTTTATTTGAGTCTTGGAAGTTATTACTTCGGTAATAACCGCTCCTTATCCGTTTTGTCTGGTTTTTGTGTCAAGATCAACCTCTAATGAGAGAGAAGTAATATTTGGGAAAGTTGCTGTCCCGAAACAGATTTTTTGTGCTTCACCGTAAAAATTCGTGAGAGATATCTGTATGTCAGATTGAGCTGTAATTTTTTGTGCTTCTGCCCCAGGTTGTTATTTAACTTTCGTTGCGCATGCGCTTTTTGATTTGAGCAACAGAAGAATTTCGAAAAAATTGATCTTTACCTGCTGGTCTGTTTTGACAAATTTTGCCAATCTTGCATTTGCTTCTTTATTCGATTTCCTTTTTGAATTCTTTTGGGTTTTCGGAAGGAGTTGCTACAGTAGCTTATGTTTTGATGGTTTTCAGTTGAAGTTGGACTCAAAAGGTTCTATCACTTCACTTATACTAATGTTGCTAATAAGAACTGTGTGAAGTTTTGTGTGAAAGAAATTTCCAGGAAGTGGAGACAATGGTGTAATAAGGAAGAGAAGGGTTTTATGACTCAAGTAATAAGTGTATGAAGATGAAGATATCGATGATATTCAAGTGATAACTCCGGAAGGATCTACTAGATACCAAATCCAGAGACCTGCAGAGTCCGTATTCAAATAGGTAACAGTTCTAGTAAGAAAAGTTCCGCGAAAATACAATCCAACTATATTTTTGCAGTTTTCAGTCAATAAGGAAAGCTACGAAGCAAAAAAGGGATGGAAACGGAGCCAGGGTGTCCCACACCACCCCATGGCGCGGGTCCACCCCTGGCCACACCACCAGGTGGTGAGGCCACTCCGGACTCCGCCTCCGACTCGTTCTCTTCCAGTACCTTCCTTTTGATATGAAGCTTCGTAATATATAACCCCCCGGATCTCTCGAGATTCGTATATCGTGTTTTCGTCGTATTTTTGTTTCGATCTGTTTCTGTCAGGACATACTCATTGAAAGCTTAGAAGCACAATGGTGTCCGCCAAGGATAAAGGGAAGGAGCTCATGGAGGAGGACCTCCAAGACCCCAAGCAGGGGCTGGTACCTTTAGTCTCTTGCCCTGCATCAACGGAAGCCCTACGAGTCACTAAGGAGTTCTGTGATAAGTACCGAGACTTGCGGAGGAAGGTGGACATGCTTCAATGGGAGAATAATAGGCTTCGCAAGATGCTAGAAGATTTCCTCACGTCAACTAAGGAAATAATACCACCACCACCGAAGGAGTAATTCGTCATCAAGTTTGGCATCCCCTTGGTTTGTTCCAAGCTTGGGGGAGTGTCGCGGTATCACATCACTATCTTCTATCTTTTTACCTTATTAGTAGAGTCATATCATGAATAGAGGAGTTATTATGTAGTATGGTTTGCATTATGGAAGTGTCCCCTCTCTCGTTAGATTTGTATCCCTTGGTGTGAGTTGTCGTTATGGAATATTAATGAGAAGTTCTTTCATTCACTCTTTTGCATAGATTATATTAGTTTTCAATTCGTGGTTATATGATTGATCTTGTTGTTAGTATTGGTAGCACTTTGGGATCATTGAGTTAATTTAGTTGGTTTTGGCAAACCTGGCTCGGTCAGTAGCAACACCCTTTTTGAAGAAAAAGATAGAAGTACTCGAGAGAAAAATAATTTCATCATCTTTCTTTCTTAATTTGCTCATAAGTTTAGTATTCTCTAGTTAAGATCTTTTGTGCTTCCAAGGAAGATTGCATGTTTGTCTTTATCATTTGTATGTTTGTTTGTTTCCTTCAACTCTTGTACTTGCTACCCAGCCTTGCTAGCCAAAAACCTGTACTGAGAGGGAATTCTTCTCGTGCATCCACCTCCTTTAAACCAAAACCTTTGCCATTTGTGTCCACCATACCTACCTAGTAGCATTATTGCTATTCCAAGTAAATTCCTGTTTTGTCTACCTCCCAAATTAAACTTGTTATGAGAAAGTTAGTGATTAAAGCTCTGACGAACTTGATGGCACACTTTATTTTCCGCACTTAATAAACCTGAACCATTGTGAACTCTCCATGAAAGTTATATGCTTGCAAATTATAGGATGGGGATTAGCAGAACCGTGTTGTCATAGGGAACACTTTCAACACTTGTAAATATATACCCAGTTGATACCTTGCTCTTTTGTTTGCGGATGTCGTCGGTGTGAAATAAAAGGGGAGTTTGTAAGTCCATGGAGTTATGTATGTGTGTTAGAGAAAGCACTGGGCATTGGTCTAATCCATGCTGACATGGTGGAAACCTGCAGCGTAACCATAATGATATCTATGAAGCATTCTTCTTATAAAAAAAGAGAGAGATAGCTATTGAGAAAAAGAAAAGAAAGAAAAGAGATACTATGAAAAGAGGAAAGAGAGAAAAAAGTACCATTTTCCCATGGTAAATAAGAAGATTGCTGAGATACTCATTGTCTGCTTGCCTTGTCATTTTGATATGGGGATTCTTCCGTATCATCGGGCAAGGGGTACCCCGTTGGCGGTTCTTAATGATACGCACATACTTACAATGACAAGAACTTACCAGTAACTAAAGTTGAGTAGCATGAGGAGTGGCCCTCGTACTCAAAGGACTTGGGATTTTCAGTTTATAGTATGTCAAGCATATAACTCAGATTGGACCTCACTTTAACCTTAATCACCTAAAGATGCCTATGATAGGGGCAATGAGAGCTGAAAGCTAGTAAGTATCATAATTTTTGGGAGCTCTTTATGAGACTTGTAATCCCTGCTTTCCTCTTTAAAGGGCCTTTCTTTTACTTTGTAGTTGAGTCAGTAAACCTATTCCCTTCTATCTTAGCAAGTATTTTGAGTTGATGTGTTTCATTCATTCATATGATGATTTATTCAATCATGTTTCTTATGTTCCTTTTTTTGCACATTACTCTTATCTTGAAGTCTACTACTTTGAAAGCTTTCATTGAAAAACCAGCTATTATTGAACTCCAGCAAATTATCAACTATTCTTCGACCAAGAGCTAAGTTTGCCATTACCAATGATGTTTTACTCTATGTATCTTTATTGTGTTTTCTTTACTCAGTGCAAGTTGAGTTGTATAATAGTGAGTTGTATTCTATTATGGTCTATGTATTTGATGAATGTGATGCTTCTTGTCCGTATTCTTTTATCGACTCTTCACTCCATAAACCTAAGGTCATGTTTATTGAGATCGGTTTCGCTTGGGGACAAGCGAAGTCTAAGCTTGGGGGGAGTTGATACGTCCATTTTGCATCACTATTCTATGTCTTAATTTACTATTATTCATTGATATATTTCGTATTGAGAGGTGATACTTATGTTATTTCATCTGTTTTTGCATGGTTGATGACTTTTGGAGCATGGACCGCTGCAGTCAGGATTCTGATGGAAAAGGTGCTGTTTGGAGGCAAAATTCGCGAAGATCAGAAAATCCGGGAAAATATACGGAAAATTCTATTTTTTCAGAAGACTCAAGATACCAGAAGATGGAGTGGAGGTGGGCCACAGGGGGCCCACAACACCCCATGGCGCGGGCAAGCCTAGGCCGCGCCAGGGAGTGGTGTGGCCATCCTGGCCCACTCCAGCCTCTCTCCTCTGGCGTATATCTTCCTCCCGAAACCCTAAGACTCGGGGAGCGACCACAGAAAGATTCCGCCGCCTCTGCGGGGCGAAAAACACCGAGAGAGAAAGATCTCTCCGGCAGACAGAGTTCTGCTGAGGGAATTCCTTCCCGGAGAGGGGAGATCGTCGCCATCAACACCACCATCAAGCTGGACTTCATCGGGATCATCATCATCATCACCACCATCATCACCATTAGCACCCTCATCACCATCTCCATATTTCTATAACAATTGGTTGAATCTTGCTATAGTTCATAGGGGAAACTTTCTCGGTGTTGATTACTCTTTGTAGTTGATGCTATTGAGTGAACCATTGAATTATTGTTTATGTTCAGATTGTTATACATCATTATTCCATCTCTGATCATGATGTTGGGTTTGCAGCATAGAAAACAAAAAATTTCCTACGATGTGAACTACACGCCAAGATCTATCTACTAGGTACAAAGCAAACGGGTGGACATACATCCATAGAGAACTTACCCTCGAAGACAACGAGCTTTGTTAACGAGTAGGAACTCGTGGTTGATGTAGTCGTACACTTGCCGATCTCAAGATCATGAGGAAGTCCGAGCGCCGCAACTCAGCAGCGCATCTGCACTCTCACACACATTCAAGCCACCGGATAACCTCCACCTCCTCGCCCAATGACATAAATGGAAGCAAAGAACTCCTTCCAAACGAATGCCACTGGAACATGTATCTCGCTAATCCGAGACCATGGGGGAATAATTCTAGAGGGGGAGAGAAATCCTTCACAAGGAGGTGTGAGGATGAAGGAGGGAATGGGTGGCCTTTTATAGGAGGAGGGGGATGCCCCCTCTCTCCATGGCCGGCGCATGGGGGGTGACCCCTCACCTCCCCCATTCATGTGGTGGTAACTCCTCCACATTAAAATGCCTCTTCACATTCCCTTTTAAAGTCTCCACTTTAAATGCATTAAGTTTCTCCAAATTTAATGCTCTCTCATTTAATAAAACTTTTTTATTAAATTTATTTCAGAATTTTGTTAATTACTTTAATTAACAAACATTCACATATAGCCCCTTGCAATATTTCAATATCTCATGCAGAACTACCTTCTGCAATTTCACCCAAAACAATTTTCGGTTTCTATTGAAACAATTCCTGCGCTTTGCAATTCTTTCGTCTGAAACATATGTGCTCCAAAATAGTGTCCGGTAACTCTTAAGTGTGCCACCCTACGGTTCGCGAATAATGCAGACATGATCGAGACCCTTCTCCGATCAATAATCAGCAGTGGGACCTGGAGATCCGTACTAACTCCTACACATTCAACGATGACTCCTGTGATCGTGAGAACCTTTAACGCTTGTAACTAAATCCCTTTGTCTCTCGATATATTACATGTCCGAGATTCGATCATCGGTATCTCCATACCTAGTTTGATCTTGTTACCGACATGCACTCTTTTCTTGTTCCCGTGATATAACATTCTAGTGATCACATCACTTGCTTGCAAGCTATCCTAATGTGATATCACCGAGAGGGCCCAGAGTATATCTATCCGTCATCTAGATTGACAAATTCCACTCTTGATCCATGAGCCTCAACATAACACCTTCGTAGCACTGAACCCATCTTTATAGTCACCCTATTACGGTGTGACGTTTGATGTTATCAAGATACTCTTCCGGTGTTAGCAATTAACATGATCTCATGGTCTAAGGATAAATATTACTTCGTATGATGTTATAGCAATATAAACACAATGACTTGATCATAATGCTATACTTCGGATGAATGTTCATCACATCATTCCACCAATGGTGTGACCTTGTTATTAATAACATCCAATGTCCATGATCAGGAAACCTTGATCATCTTGTTAATCAACAAGCTAGTCTATAAGAGAGGCATGACTAGGAACCCTTTTTGTTTATTAAACACACATGTATTGATGTTTCCTATCAATACAATTATAGCATGTAAAATAAACATCTATCATATACAAGGAATACATAATAACAACTTTATTATTGCCTCTCAGGGCATATTTCCTTCAGTCTCCCACTTGCATTAGAGACAATAATCTAGTTCACATAGTGATAAATCTAACACCCATGGAGTTCTGGTGTTGATCATGTTTTTCCCTAGGGAGTACTTTAGTCAACGGATCTGCTATATTCAGGTCTGTGTGCACTTTACAAATCTTTATATCTCCATCCTTGACATGTTCGTGGATGGAGTGAAACCGGCGCTTAATATGCTTGGAATTCTTGTGAGACCTTGGTTCCTTGGCTATTATGGCTCCATTGTTGTCACAATAGATCACCATCGGGTCCAATGCATCGAACCACACCCTTCGTAATGAACTCTTTCATCCAAACCGCTTCTGCGCCACTTCAAGCGAGAACATATTCTGCCTCCGTTGTTGATCCAGCCACCACAGTTGTTTGGAGCTCCTCCAACTAATCGCTCCGTTCAAGAGAAATACGTATCCGGATTGAGACTTAGAGTCATCCGGATTAGTGTCAAAGCTAGCATCGACATAACACTTAGCGACTAGCTCTTCTTCACCTCCGTATACAAGAAACATATCCTTAGTTCTTCTCAAGTACTCAAGGATATTCTTGACCGCTATCCAGTGTTCCGAACCTGGATCAGATTGGTACCTACTAGTCAAACTAATAGCATGTGCCACATCCGGTCTTGTACATAGCATGGCATACATTATAGAGCCTATGGCTGAGGCATAGGGGATCTTATCCATTATCTCTCTTTCTTCCACCGTAGCCGGACTTTGAGTCTTACTCAATGTCTTGCCTTGCAACATAGGTAAGAACCCCTTCTTACTTCCGTCCATATTAAACTTCTTTAATATCTTATCAAGGTATGTACTCTGCGATAGCCCAATTAGGCGTCTTGATCTATCTCTATAGATTTTAATGCCTAATATATATGAAGCTTCACCAAGGTCCTTCATCGAAAATTTGCAATTTAGATAACTTTTAACACTGTTTAAAAGATCTAAATCATTTCCAATCAATAATATGTCATCCACATTGCTCCCACTCACTTTCTTGTAAATACAAGCCTCTCCATAAGTTTGGACAAATCCAAACTCTTTGATCACCTCATCAAAGCGGAGATTCCAACTTCGTGATGCTTGCTTCAGTCCATAGATGGATCGCTGAAGTTTGCACACCTTATTAGCATCCTTAGGATCAACAAAACCCTTAGGTTGTATCATATACAACTCTTCTTCAATCTTACCATTGAGGAACGCAGTTTTGACATCCATCTACCATATTTCATAATCGAAATATGCAGCAATTGCTAACATAATCCTAACCGACCTAAGCATCGCTACGGGAGAGAATGTCTCATCGTAGTCAACTCCTTGAATTTTTCGAAACCCCTTTGCGACAAGTCGAGCCTTATAGATGGTCACATTACCATCAGCATCAGTTTTTCTTTTGAAAATCCATTTATTCTCAATGGCCTTTCGGTCGTGAGGTAAGTCCACCAAGTTCCAAACTTGGTTCTCGTACATGGATTCCATCTCGGATTTCATGGCTTCTAGCCATTTGTTGGAATCCGGGCTCATCATCGCTTCTTCATATGTCGAAGGGTCATTTATTTCATCAATCATGAAATTCATAACAGGATTGCCGCATGCTCAGAGCTGCACGTGTCCTGCTTGACCTGCGAGGTTCGGTAGTGTCCTCTTTCGGAGTTTCATGATCAATATCATTAGCTCTCTCTTTATCAGGTGAAGTCAACTCCGAAACAACTTCCGGTGCTGCGCCACTCGCCATTCCATGAAGAGAAGGTTCAATAACCTCTTCGAGTTCTACCTTCCGACTACTCACACCTTTCGCGAGAAACTCCTTCTCAAGAAAGGATCCATTCTTGGCAACAAAGACCTTGCCCTCGGATCTGTGATAGAAGGTATACCCAATCATTTCCTTAGGGTATCCTATAAAGACGCATTTTTCCGCTTTGGGTTCGAGTTTATCCGGTTGAAGTTTCTTCACATAAACATCGCATCCCCAAACTTTAAGAAATGACAGCTTAGGTTTGTTTCCAAACCATAATTCATACGGTGTCTTTTCAACGGATTTAGATGGTGCCCTATTTAAAGTGAATGTAGCGGTTTCCAGTGCATAACCCCAAAATGACAGTGGCAAGTTAGTCAGAGACATCATAGATCGAACTATATCCAATAAAGTACGATTACGACGTTCTGACACACCATTATGTTGTGGTGTTCCGGCAGGCGTGAGTTGTGAAACTATTCCACAGTCTTTCATATGTGTGCTAAACTCGTAACTAAGATACTCTCCTCCACAGTCGGACCGCGGAAATTTGATCTTTCTGTTACGATGATTTTCCACTTCATTCTAAAATTCTTTGAACTTTTCAAAAGTTTCAGACTTGTGTTTCATCAAATAGATATACCCATATCTATTCAAATCATCCGTGAAAGTAACAAAATAACGATATCCACCTCGCGCCGACACACTCATTGGTCCACACACATCAGTTTGTATGATTTCCAATAGATCCGTCGCCCGTTCCATTGAACCGGAAAACGGCGTTCTAGTCATCTTGCCCATAAGGCATGGCTCACATGTATCAAATGATTCAAAATCAAGTGATTCCAAAAGTCCATCAGAATGGAGTTTCTTCATGCGTTTAACGCCAATATGACCTAGATGGCAGTGCCACATATATGTAGATATATCATTATCAAGTTTAATCCTTTTAGCATCAACATTATGAATATGCGTAATACTACTACCAAGATCCAACGGAAATAAACCATTCAACATAGGTGCATGACCATAAAAGATATTATTCATATAAATCGAACAACCATTGTTTTCAGACTTAAATGAATAACCACTTTGCATCAAACACGATCCGGATACAATGTTCATGCTCAGTGCAGGCACCAAATAACAATTATTTAGGTTTATAACTAATCTCGATGGCATATGGAGAGGCAGCGTTCCGACGGAGATCACATCAACTCTTGATCCATTGCCGACCCGCATTGAGACCTCACTCCTTGCTAGTTGTCGCTTGTTCCATAGCCCCTGAACCGAGTTACATATATTAGCAACCAATCCGGTATCAAATACCTAGGTGCTACTGCGAGTACTAGTCAAGTACACATCAATAACATGTATATCACATATACCTTTGTTTGCCTTGCCAGACTTCTTGTCCGCCAAATACTTGGGGCATTTATGCTTCAATGGCTACCCCTTGCAATAGTAGCACTCGGTGTCAGACTTAGGGCTAGCTCGGGGTTTCTTTTCAGGCGTGGCAACAGACTTGCCACCCTTCTTTCACTTGTGCTTGCCTTTCTTGTCCTTCTTGAAACCAGTGGTCCTATTGATCATCAACACTTGATGTTCTTTCCTAATCTCCACTTCTGCAGTCTTAAGCATTGACAGAAGCTCGGAAAGAGACTTTCATGCCCTGCATATTATAGTTCATCACGAAGCTCTTGTAGCTAGGTGGCAGAGATTGGAGAACACGATGTATGCCTAAGTCAAAGGGAATCGTTATTCCCAAGGACACAAGCTTATCGGGCGCATCTGACATTTTGAGTACGTGCTCACTAACGGAGCTGTTTTCCTCCATCATGCAGCTAAAGAACTTTTCTGTAGCATTATAACTCTCTACGGCAGCATGGGTATCGAAAATCATTTTCAATTCTCCCATGGTATCAAAGGCATTGCCATTTTCGAAACGTTTTGAGTTCTAGCTCTAGCCCATACAAGATGTCGCAATGAACTAAGTTGTGGTCCTCCGACGAGTTATATAGACGTTCTTTTCCTCGTCAGGCATCAGAGCTGGTGGGGCCTAGCGCATCTAGCACATATTGCTTTTAGCAAAGCGAGGAGGAGAATCCTCAAAATTCATAGCCCAGTTGGTGAAGTTGCTACCATTCGCAGCAAGTTTCTCTTTCTCCATGAACACATTGAAATTAAAAGCAGGTGGTGCCATCTACAACAGAATTTGTAAAGTATATTTAGACTTAGTTTATGATAGATTGAGTTCAACTAATCCAAATTACTAATGAACTCCCACTCAAAAATGACATCCCTCGTGTCCTTTTGGTGATTACATGAACCAAATCCACTACACCAAGTCCGATCATCACGTGAGTCGGTGTAGCTTCAAAGGCGAGCATCTATATGGGCATCATATCAACTATATGACTCATGCTTAACCTTTCGGTCCATGTTCCGAGGCCATGTCTGTACATGCTAGGCTCGTCAAGTAAGAACCATAGTATTTGCGTGTGTAAAACTGTCTTACACCCGTTGTATGAAAGCGTAGAGTTGAGAACACCCGATCATCACGTGATGCCTCAAAACACGATCCACAAAACGGTGCATACTTAAGGAAGAACACATTTTATCTTGATATCTAAATGAGGGATCATCTTATAATGCTACCAAACGCGCCAAACTAGCAATATAAGATGCTAACATCTAATGTGTGAAGTGGGGTGATATGGTCCATGCATTTGATCTCTATCATTTGCATCGTGGTATGATCTCTATCATTCCTTTGTGTGTAAGGACAAGGTCTATGGAACTTACACGTTAAGTAAGTTGTAAGAGTATCTATTATACATCTACTTACAACAATACCATATCAAAACACTAGCCCATCAACGATCTAAACTAGACGCCTCTAATTTATCAATTGCAAGTTTTACGTGGCTTAGGGCTTTCGTAGATAGAACCTCTAACCATTTAACATGAACCACAACGAGGATAACTAAGTTATTAGCAACTCGTTGTAAATCAGATATTGACTATAGTAGGAGAGACAGACACCCGCCAGCCACTTATGCAAAACAAGTTGCATGTCAGTCGTGAAACGGGTCTCATGTACGATGACATGTAAGGTTGGTCCGGGCCGCTTCATCCCACTATGCCACCAATATCCAAAGTACATAGAAGCAATAACATGATCATCATCGCCCACATATAAACATATGTGTACTACCCGTGCAAAGCACCTACGCATAGATCAGGCTCTGATACCACTGTTGGGTCCGCAGCATAGAAAACAAAAAAATACCTACGGTGTGAACTACACGCCAAGATCTATCTACTAGGTACAAAGCAAACGGGTGGACATACATCCATAGAGAACTTACCCTAGAAGACAACGAGCTTTGTTAACGAGTAGGAACTCGTGGTTGATGTAGTCGTACACTTGCCGATCTCAAGATCGTGAGGAAGTCCGAAGGCCAAGAACTCAGCAGCAAGATCCGCACTGCACACACGCTCAAGCCACGGAAAACCTCCACCTCCTCGCCCAATGATCCATGAAGCAGCAAGTCCTTCCTGCATTTAAATGCCACCAGGAACATGTATCTCGCTAATCCGAGACCATGGGGGAATAATTCTAGAGGGGGAGAGAGATCCTTCACAAGGAGGTGTGAGGATGAAGGAGGGAATGGGTGGCCTTTTATAGGAGGAGGGGGGTGCCCCCTCTCTCCATGGCCGGTGCATGGGGGGTGACCCCTCACGTCCCCCATTCATGTGGTGGTAACTTCTCCACATTAAAATGCCTCTTCACATTCCCTTTTAAAGTCTCCACTTTAAATGCATTAAGTTTCTCCAAATTTAATGCTCTCTCATTTAATAAAAAAAATTATTAAATTTATTCAGAATTTTGTTAATTACTTTAATTAACAAACATTCACATATAGCCCCTTGCAATATTTCAATATCTCATGCAGAACCACCTTCTGCAATTTTACCCGAAACAATTTCCGGTTTCTATTGAAACAATTCCTGCGCTTTGCAATTCTTTCGTCTGAAACGTATGTGCTCCAAAATGGTGTCCGGTAACTCTTAAGTGTGCCACCCTACGGTTCGCGAATAATGCAGACATGATCGAGACCCTTCTCCGATCAATAATCAGCAGCGGGACCTGGAGATCCGTGATCGACTCCTACACATTCAACGATGACTCGTGATCGTGAGAACCTTTAACGCTTGTAACTAAATCCCTTTGTCTCTCGATATATTACATGTCCGAGATTCGATCATCAAGATCTCCATACCTAGTTTGATCTCGCTATCGACATGCACTCTTTTCGTTCCTGATATAACATTCTAGTGATTACATCACTTGCTTGCAACCTATCCTAATGTGATATCACCGAGAGGGCCAGTATATCTATCCGCATCCGGATTGAAAAATTCCACTCTTGATCCATGAGCCTCAACATAACACCTTCAGAGTAATCAACCCATCTTTATAGTCACCCTGTTACGGTGTGACGTTTGATGTTATCAAGATACTCTTCCGGTGTTAGCAATTAACATGATCTCATGGTCTAAGGATAAAGATTACTTCGTATGATGTTATAGCAATACAAACACAATGACTTGATCGTAATGCTATACTTCGGATGAATGTTCATCACATCATTCCACCAATGGTGTGACCTTGTTATTAACAACATCCAATGTCCATGATCAGGAAACCTTGATCATCTTGTTAATCAACAAGCTAGTCTATAAGAGAGGCACGACTAGGAACCCTTTTTGTTTATTAAACACACATGTATTAATGTTTCCTATCAATACAATTATAGCATGTAAAATAAACATCTATCATATACAAGGAATACATAATAACAACTTTATTATTGCCTCTCAGGGCATATTTCCTTCACATGATCCATATGATGTCTTGTGAGTAGTTCGTTTTGTTCTTGAGGACATGGGAGAAGTCTTGTTGTTAGTAGTGGAGTTGTGTTGAGAAAGATTCAATAGATTGTTATTTAAGTTGTGGTGTTCTTCTTCTAGTGGTGTCATGTGAACGTCGACAACATGACACTTCACCTATAAGGGCCTAGGGGAATGCATTGTGTATTTGGCTACTAATCGTAGAGGTTGCCGGTGTGACAGAAACCTGAACCCTTGTTAGGAAACCATTGCACAAGGGACGTAAGGGTCTTAGAGTTTAAAGCTGTGGTTAGGTTTTACCTTAATTACTTTCTTGTACTTAGGGATGTTTGCAAGGGGGTTTAATCACAAGTATGTATTAAGTCTTGGATGGGACGGTACATTAGCACAGGTTCACCCACACAACACTTAGCAAGATAGAGAAGATTAATCGACTATATGAAGCGAAAGCACTTGACAGTCTTCCCATGTGTCCTCGAGAACGTTTGGTCATCTATAGAAATACAACCGGCTTGTCCTTTGCTGCATAAAGGATTGGGCCACTTACTGCATTCATCCTTACTGTCTTTTGTTTACTCGTACTTTGTTTACTTGCTTTATCGAAAACCCCTAAAAATCCGTTTGCTAAGTATTTATAGAGAATTCCTGATCCATACCACTAGCCAGCACCTTCTGCTCCTTGTTGGGTTCGACAATCTTACTTTTCGAAAATACTGCGATACACCCCCTATACTTGTTGGTCATCACACATGCCTAGCTTTCTACTATTAGCTCCAAGTGCTCTTGTTTGCTCTAGCTTAGATATATGTGACAAAAAAGAACCTTCTGCTGGATAGACTCCTTAATTTGATCTAGTTAAATTATGTTGTAACCGGATGATGCTTTGCTATTACTTGATAATTTCCTCTACGCTGCTGCGGAAATTCATACCAATTTACATTAGCGATACTTGTGTTGCATGGAAGCTGTATTCGGACTACTAATAGGGTAGCAGCGAGATAATTACATTTTATCTTTTCCTGATCAACAATAATCCCTTGGAGAAAATGCACATTGCTGATGGAATGTATCACTTGAAAAATGACCTTTACATTTCTAATTCTAGTTAGAATACCAATACTTGCAGAAAACCAAATAGGCAACAATATAACATAATCGCCATCATACCTTGAGCAATCTAGCAATAGACAGAAAGGAGCGTCATAACTCCTTGAAATAGGCTTTCGCCTCACTATATTAATATAGCAACCACATGATACAACTTTCAACCAAAGCTAGGGCAAATAGCACGGTCAAACCGAAAGAGAACAAGTAGAATGAAGAGAAAACAAAGCCAACAACGGCGGTTTGACGAAAATGGAAATAACTCGCAACCGTTGCGCCCTCCAGATAAGTACCACCACACGACTAACACTCCGAAGTGCCGCATACCAAGCAACACCTCCAATAAGGAATGCGACGACGACGCTGCCGCCCGAACAAGTCCTAGGGTTTTCCCCTGGTACGCTCCTGGTGGTGGGGAAGAGGTATACTCGACACCCTTCAGGAAGGACGGTGACACCCGCAGGAATCTCCACGTCGGTGTCTAGACTATAAGGATTTCTCTCGACCCCTCAAATAAACCATAGTCTTGGACGTTTCTCATTGCTCCACCAACCACGCGGCCCGCCAGCGCATGCCACCACGGCCTTGTAGTCGCCACCGTCGTCTCATTGTCACTACTAGGAAAAGGCTTATAGGTAGATCGCACAGCCGTGGCGCACCGAGGAGTGCGTGCCCCATGGGTAAATAGTCGTGGCGCATAAGTATCAGGTGCCCCATGGGTAGATCACTTACCCGTGGCGCAATGCCCTAAGTGGTGTGCTACAGGTATGCAAGATCCATGCTGCTAGGGGACACACCCCCTTACCCGCTGATACATTGCAAATGTATCTATAATTTTTGATGTTCCATTCTTGGTTTTATCCACTTTCTTGTGTTTTGTTCCAACTTTGGAGTACTTTTCATATGATTTCTTGGACTAACCTATTAATAAGAGCCAGAGTGCCAGCTGCCTGTTTTCTGCTGTTTTTGGTTCCAGGAAAGTCAGAAAATGAATATTCTCGGAATTGGACGGGACAAAAGCCAAAGTGCCTATTTTTCAAGTCATCGATGCCGTAATCACGAGACGGAGAGGGGCCAGAGGCCGGCCACACCACCTAGCCGCGCGGCCAGGCTGGGCACGCGCCAGGGGGTGGTGTGGTGGCCCCTGGCACCCCCTCGGCCTCCCCTTCCGCTATAAGATGCTCTTGGGACATAAACCCTAAGTGCCCGATCAAAAATCCACGAAAGAGTCTGTAGCCGCTGTCATCTCCATCCCTAGATCGGGAGGGATCTGAAGCTCTTCCCGGCACCCTGCCGGAGAGGGGAATTCACCCTGGAGGCCTTCTTCATCACCATGCAAGCCTCCGGTGTGATGCGTGAGTAGTTCATCCTTGGACTACGGATCCATGTAGTAGCTAGATGGCTAGTTCTCCTCCTTTGTGCTTTCATGTCTAGATCTTGTGAGCTCCGTTCATGATCAAGATCATCTATTTGTAATTCTACATGTTGTGTTTGCGGGGATCCGATGGATATTGAGATGCTATTTCAGATTGATTATTGATTCTATCATGTCTTTGTTATTTGTGATCTTGCATGCTTTCTGTTGTTAGTAGCTATCTTGGCCAAGTAGATGCTAGCAACTCCAAGAGTTAGTATTTATGCTCGATAGTGGGTTCATGCCTCTGGTAATCTAGGGAAGTGACAGAAATCTCTAAGGTACTAGATGTGCTGTTGCTACTAGGGAGAAAACAACAATCCTTTGTTCATAGAACAATTGCGTATTGTTTACTTTACATGCAGTTCGTAAAGCAATAATCTGTTGCTTGCAACTTAATACTGGAGGGGGTTCGGATGATAACCTGAAGGTGGATTATTAGTCATAGATGCAGTTGGATGGCGGTTTATGTATAATGTTGTAATGCCCAATCAAGTCTCAAAGGAGTCAAGATGATTAGTATATGCATGTATTGCTTTCTTGATGTTTGTTAATTGCCCCGTTGTAATTTGTTCACTCGGCCTGTTGTCTATCTAAGGAGAGCCACCTCTAGTGAACTATGGATCCCGGTCTTTGTCTTTTACATTCAATCTACAAACTTTTACTGCTTTGTGTTTACTTTCTACAAACTTTTACTTCTTTCCATTTGATACGTTTAATCCTTTGTTTTCCGCAAAACACGGTGAGATTGACAACCTCATCGCAAGTTGGGGACAAAGTTCTGTGGTTGTGTTGTGCAGGTCTCCACGTTGCTACTAGCATCGGTAGTGCGCCCTACCAAAGCTCAGCTAGTAACACCTTTGGGGTGTTTCCTTGCTCCTACTGGTTTGATTAAACCTTGGTTTCATAACTGAGGGAAACTTGCTGCTGTGCTCATCATACCTTCCTCTTGGGGTTCCCAACGAGCTCTACATCAACATCGCTCCAGTATTTTTCTGGCGCCATACACAGAGCCATCAAGCATTTTTCTGGTGCCGTTGCCGGGGAGTCAAGGACATCTTCACAAGGGGAGTCCCTCATAACCAATCTCTTTACTTTGTTATTTTTGTTTTGCTTAGTTTCTTTTTGCTTTGTTTGCTTTTTTTCTTTATCAAAAACACAAAAAATTAGTTTTACTAGTTTGCTTTCTTATTCAAAAACACAAAAAAATTAAGTCTCCTTTAGTTGTCACCTCTTCCTTAGCTCACCATGTTGATCCCTACATTCACCCTGAAAGACCTTCCAATTGGTAGTGGTTCTGTAATTGGGAAAGATAACATTGAAGAATTCTTTAATCATGTTAGTAAGCATGAAGATACTGAGGATAGATCCCTTGTAGAACTTGCTCCAAACTATGATATTGCTGCAGCTTCTTTAATTCACATGTTAGAAGATAGGTTTGTTAACCTCAACCCCTTAATGCAAGTAATGTTTCTTAAGCTTAAAGAAATTGAAGACCCTGAAAAAAGGGATTTTATTCTAGAAACTTTGTTTAAGGAGTTCTATGATGTTGCCAAGGAAGCTAGGAAAGTCTTTGAACGTTTCAATATGCTAGGCTCATGTGTAGATGTTGTTGGTACACGAGAAAAGATGAACAAAACCGAACCTAATGGGGAGGAACCTAAGATACCAATACCCTTTAAACTAGTAGCAATACATGATGTCATAGAAAAGAATCTTGATTGGATTGTTCCTGCAAACCCTTTTGATGAGAATAGTGAACCTAAGAGCATTTAGAGAGGATCCTCTAGAACTTATTTGGATGACATACCTTGCCTTGTTGAAAATATTTCTGGTATTGATCTTACTACTTCTTCATTTGATAACACTTGATTCTTTTTCTTGCTTCTTATGCCTAACTTAAAGGCGTTAAATAAAAGTACTTATTGGGAGATAACCTAAAAGTTTTAAATGAGTCTTGGAAGTTATTACTTCAGTAATAACCGCTCCTTATCCTTTTTATTTGCTTTTTGTGCCAAGAGTAACCTCTAATGAGAGAGAAGTAATGATTTGCAAAGTTGTTGTCCCGAAACAGATTTCTATGCTTCACCATAAAAATTCGTGTAAAATCTCTGAACGTCTTTTTGAGGCGTGAATTTTTGTGCTTCTGCCCCAGGTTGTTATCTAACTTTCTTTAGTTCAACACTTTTTGATTTGAGCAACAGAAGGTCTTAGAAAAAATTAGTCTTTACCTGCTGGTCTGTTTTGACAGATTTCTGCCATTTTCTGCATTTGCTTCGTGTTGGTTCCTTTTTGAGTTCTTTTGGGGAATTGAGCTTTTTGAGGGAAGTGCTACAGTAGCTAGTGTTCTAATGGAAGTTTATTTGGTGTTAGAACTGAACCTTAAGACTTATTTATGTTTAGTGCACTAATGTTGCTAATAAAGATTGTGTGAAGTTTTGTATGAAGGAAAAATTTTAGGTGTATGGAAGGAATGAGTAATGAGATGAAGGATGGACTAAAGCTCAAGTTTGGGGATGCCACGCGTGTCACCCCAAGAAATATCCAAGAAGTACAAGCATCAAAGCTTGGGGATGCCAAAGGTATCCCCTTCTTCATCAATAAAAATCCTAGGTTTCTTCCAAACGCTTCATTTTGATTGTTTCATGCACAGTTGTGTTTTTCTTGGAGCGTATTATTTTTTTGTTTTTGTTTTGATTTTTCATTTGCTTTGGTTTTATTAGTTTGCTGAATAAATTGGTTGTACCCCCCTCTTTCATACATTGGTTTGCAAATAGTTTGGTTTGGTTTGGAAGAGAGTAGGAATGTTCATACTTATGTGGTAAAAAGAGCTTGTTTTTTACTGTGGCCTATGCTTTGTCATGCCATGCTTGATATTGTTTTGGCTTTATGCTTAGTATTCTTTGATGTAGCATGACTTGTTATAAACAATTGAGATTGCTTAATGTGTCTTGGATGAATCATGCATTGTTTTAGCATATTAAAGCATAGTATAGTGGTATTCTCCTTTGATGTTTTATTTGGGTTGACTTGGCGCATGCTCACACCATGTTATGACTATCCCAAGTCACCATAGCCTTTATGATCCTTTAGTTTTCAACTTGTAGTGTCACTTTATGCTTTTATCAATGATGTTTTGTCGCTCTGCATGATTATGGTCATTATTGCTCTCTTAGTTTGTCGCTCCCAGTCTTTTGCTAGCCTCCACAACAAAGTATGAGTTCCACTCATGTATCCAACTCCCTAAACCAAGTTATTCCAAAGGGTCCACCATATCCACCTGCTAGCTTATGCTATTCCAAGTATATTCATGCTTTTGTTTACCTTCCAAATTAAACTTGTTATGAGAAAACTAGAGATTAAAGCTCTCACGAACTTGATGGCACACTTTACTTTTTTGCATCTAATAAACTTGAACCATTAGGTCCTTCTTTGTTGCGTATATGCTTGTGCTTTATAAGTTGAAATTAGCAGAACCATGTTTCATGGGGAACGCTTTCAACATTGCACTTGTACTTTGTACCCCGTTGATATCATGTTCTTTTGCTTACGGATCCCGGCGGTGTGAAATAAAAGTGGAACTTGTAAGATCATGGAGTTTGTATGTGTATTAGAGAAACGCCTGGGCCGCTAGCCTAAGCCATGCCTAATCATGGTGGAAACTTGCAGCATCACCATAATGAGCACTCTATGAAGCATCCTCAATAAAAACCTATGCAAATAGCAAATATAAAGATCGTTGAGATGCTCATTATCTGCTTGCCTTGTCAATTTGATTATGGGAAAGCTCCCGTATCATGTGCAAGGGGTACCCCGTTGGCGGTTCTTAATGATACACATGTACTTACAATGACAAGAGCTTACTCGTGACTGAAGTTGAGTAGCATGAGGATCGGTCTTCGTAAGTAAGGGGCATGATATTTCGGTTTATAACTTGTCAATCATATCCTCTTAGTTGTGTCACTTTAACCTTAATCACTTCAAGATGCTTATGATAGGGGCAATGAGAGCTTAAATCTATAAGTACCATAATTTTTGGAAGCTCTTTATGGGACTTGAATCCCTACTTCCTTTTACAAAGGCCTTTCTTCCACCATTATATTGAGTCTCCACCTTCTATCTTTATGCACCTACTTTGAGATCATAGTGGTCATTCTTAATTCTATGTGCATTGTCCCAAGACTAGTTGATTGATGCATAACTTGATATTGCTTGTTTTAAACTATTGTATCTAGTCACTCTTATGAACTTTGAATGTGTCCTATGCATTTATATTTGCTACTCTATGAGGGACAAGCTGAATACTATTATGCAATGTTTTCTTTATGTGGAACAAACAAACGTCTTGCAAAGAATTGTTATTCATGAATCTTTTGTTTGTGCCTTTTCATGTTGCATCATAGTTTCTTTGTCTTATTGCTAGAACTTTGTCTTTCATGTTATGATTGAAGTACTATGATCCTAACTTTGAATGTTTTACAAATACTTTGATCAAGTCTTTGATGGTGCATGTCACCTCAAAAATTATTCTTTCTTTTTATCACTTACCTACTCGAGGACGAGTAGGAGTTAAGCTTGGGGATGTTGATACATTGCAAATGTATCTATAATTTTTGATGTTCCATGCTTGGTTTTATCCACTTTCTTGTGTTTTGTTCCAACTTTGGAGTACTTTTCATATGATTTCTTGGACTAACCTATTAACAAGAGCCACAGTGCCAGCTGCCTGTTTTCTGTTGTTTTTCGTTCCAGGAAAGTCAGAAAATGAACATTCTCGGAATTGGACGGGACAAAAGCCAAAGTGCCTATTTTTCCGAAAGTCATCAGATGCCAGAATACGAGACGGAGAGGGGCCAGAGGCCGGCCACACCACCTAGCAAGGCCAGTGGCACGCCCAGGGGGTGGTGTGGTGGCCCCTGGCACCCCCTCGGCCTCCCCTTCCGCCTATAAGATGCCCTCAGGACGTAAACCCTAAGTGCCCGATCAAAAATCCACTCCATCCTTAGATCGGGAGGGATCTAAAGCTCTTCCCGGCACCCTGTCGGAGAGGGGAATTCACCCTGTAGGCCTTCTTCATCACCATGCAAGCCTCCGGTGTGATGCGTGAGTAGTTCATCCTTGGACTACGGATCCATGTAGTAGCTAGATGGCTGGTTCTCCTCCTTTGTGCTTTCATGTCTAGATCTTGTGAGCTCCGTTCATGATCAAGATCATCTATTTGTAATTCTACATGTTGTGTTTGCGGGGATCCGATGGATATTGAGATGCTATTTCAGATTGATTATTGATTCTATCATGTCTTTGTTATTTGTGATCTTGCATGCTTTCCGTTGATAGTAGCTATCTTGGCCAAGTAGATGCTAGCAACTCCAAGAGTTAGTATTTATGCTCGATAGTGGGTTCATGCCTCTGGTAATCTAGGGAAGTGACAGAAATCTCTAAGGTACTAGATGTGTTGTTGCTACTAGGGAGAAAACAACAATCCTTTGTTCATAGAACAATCGTATTGTTTACTTTACACGCAGTTTGTAAAGCAATAATCGGTTGCTTGCAACTTAATACTGGAGGGGGTTCGGATGATAACCTGAAGGTGGATTATTAGTCATAGATGCAGTTGGATGGCGGTCTATGTATAATGTTGTATTGCCCAATCAAGTCTCAAAGGAGTCAAGATGATTAGTATATGCATGTATTGCTTTCTCGATGTTTGTCAATTGCCCCGCTGTAATTTGTTCACCCAGCATGTTGTCTATCTAAGGAGAGCCACCTCTAGTGAACTATGGATCCCGGTCCTTGTCTTTTACATTCAATCTACAAACTTTTACTGCTTTGTGTTTACTTTCTGCAAACTTTTACTTCTTTCCATTCGATACATTTAATCCTTTGTTTTCCGCAAAACACGGTGAGATTGACAACCTCATCGCAAGTTGGGGACAAAGTTCTGTGGTTGTGTTGTGCAGGTCTCCATGTTGCTACTAGCACCGGTAGTGCGCCCTGCCAAAGCTCAGCTAGTAATACCTTTGCGGTGTTTCCTTGCTCCTACTGGTTCGATTAAACCTTGGTTTCATAACTGAGGGAAACTTGCTGCTGTGCTCATCATACCTTCCTCTTGGGGTTCCCAACGAGCTCTACATCAACACCGCTCCAGCATTTTTCTGGCGCCATACACAAAGCCATCACCCGCGAGGCACCACATAGTGGTGTGCCACTGGTAGGAAACATACCTATGGCGCACCACTATGTGGTGCCTCACAGGTAAGTGTGCTCAGCACCAACTCCATTCCACCCCTCTAGTGGATCGTCTTTTTAGTTTTGCAAAAAATAAATAAAAATATTTAACACTTCAAAAAATAAAATCATTTCACATATAGGTAGGTTATGTGATCTATTTTGTAGGAAAATTAACAAATATGATTTTCGACTTTTTTTGCAAAAAACATTTATGGGGTGGTGAAATATCTATAACTTTTACATACGATGCCAAAAAAATATCTTCAATATATCAAAACAACGAGCACGAGAAAAAAGTTATGGACAAAATAAGATTTTTTTCCTGCAAAAAATATTAGATCTCACTTACCCGTGGCGCACCCCATGGTGGTGGGATTCAAATTCGAATCCCCACCCGGCCACCTACCCCCTTCTCCTAGTCTTCTCCTCTACCTTCCCCTCCCATTCTCTTCCTCCTTCTCCTCTCCTCTTCTCTTCTTCCTCCTTATCCTCTCATACTCCTCTCTTTCTCCTCCTCCTTCTCCTCCCCTCCTCTCTTTCTTCTCCTCCTCCTCCTCTCCTCCTCCCCTTCTCCTTCACCTTCCCTTCTCCGACTAGTCGCCCTGCTCCGACCGCACCTCCTCTAGCCGCACCTCCTCTGGTCGCACCCTTCTCCGGCTGCCATGGGCGCGACCCCCTACCGCCTCGGACCGCCACCTCCCGCCCGCACCCGCTCGACACTAACGAGGACTGACGTGGCCCCGTCCTCCCACACCTTCATGTGGTAGGTTATGGTCGCGGCCACGACCACGACACTCGAGCTCCAGTGAGGAGAGGCGAGTGGGGACTCGATTGCTTTTGCTTTTCAAATTTAGGGTTTTTTTGTAAAATAAATGTTTTTCAAAAAAATTTACTCGTGGCTCACCTAAATCCCCTACCCGTGGCGCACTGGGTGGTGTGCCACGGCTAAATTTTACTACCCGTGGCGCACCACCTGGTGTACCATGGCTAAAAGTTACTTGTGGCGTGATTTTAGTGGCGCGTGGGTGGTGCGCCACGGGTAACAAAAAATGGTGCGCCACATGTAAGCTTTTTCCTAATAGTGCGTGACGCACGAAGCGAGGCTGGTAGGACGGAAAATAGGAAACTTCAGCGAGGGTTGGCGATACAACAGCACATGGGAGGGAACTACCTCCACCACCAGAAGGTGGTAGCCGACCGGATGCAACCGTAGGGGCAAACCAGGTCCCCCAAGCTCGGCTGAGCCCAAATGAGACAGTGAAGGCCTGCTACCGCACTGCAGCAAGGGTTCTGTTGTCCACGCCAATCCCAACACTAATCCCTACTTTTCCGTCCACTAGGGTATCTGCCGCCACTGTCGATCCCTACTGCCAAGCAACAGCACCATTACCACCGTGCTCACCCGGGACTACCGGACAACCGTCGGTCTGAGGATCACCACCTAGGCCCGCAAGGGTGAGGAGGGACGATCATGGCAAACACGGTGCTTCCGTTCCCCCCATAGGTCACCCCAAGATGGTTCGTTGGGAAACCACCAGATCTAGGCCTGCCCGGCCCATATCCAATGTCTCGACCACGTCGCATCCAGGAGGGGTGCTTGCTACCCGTCGCTTCTCCAGTGATCGAGGGTCCTGGTCGGTGCCCGCACGGCCCAGATCTGACCCTACCTAGCCTAGATTGGACCCTGCAAGCGCCTGTCACCAGGAGCACCTAGAGACCCGCCCGCTACCCTACATGTTGGCATGCCTGCCACCATGCTACCCTCGGGGACACCAGGCCTGTTGTTGCATTGTCCCGCTGCACTCACGTCGAGGTGTGCTGCCGTTGGCAGGAATGCCCCGCACATCCACCTCGACCGCTTGGGAAGAAAGGGCCCACCATCGCCGACACCGCACGGGCTTTTCCTGGCAACGCACGCTGATGGTGGTGGGGAGGAGGTGAGAGGGAGGGATGGAAGGAGGCGACGCAGATGGACTCACCCCGTCGCCCATGGGGGCGGTCAATACGAGCAAGCGAGTAGGAGACGTGATAACTTACGCTATATAATTCCAACGTTAACATTGAGACTTCCCCTCCCTCCCGGGTCGCATGCGCGGGCGACTTCGGGGGCCAACCCTAGCAACCCAATGTCTGTCCCTCATAGAGGCCCACCTGGCTACCACTGCCACAGCCGGCAGGAATGGTGGCGGCCCCCGATCATCAAAGGCAGCAGGAAGGAGAGCGTGTGCCCCGACGGGCCGATTCTGCACGGAGGAGGACATCACCGGGATTGCGCATGGCGGTGGACAGGGTGGCGGTGCACGCGAGCTGGAGGAGGGGAGTGGCAGAGCAGCTTGGAGCGAGATGAGGAACCATGGAGGTGGTGTCGCAGGGTCCTGGAGGCGTCAGCATTGCAGCATCACACGCAGACCTTGGGGCATGCAGCCATAGAGGAGGCTTGGTGGAGCTGTAGCAGGGCTTCTGTGCTGGCTCCTGGAGGCGGTGGTCAGCTGTCGAGGAGGCATCTTGCTGAAGAGGAGATGGGCAGGTGTCCTGGTTCGTGGTGCCCCGGCCCAGATATGGGCCCATCAAGGCCCGATCTGGGGCTGAGGGCTACATCATTGCTTTGTTGTTTGATGGGATAATAGCGGTGCAACGACTCTTCGACGGGGCTAGAGGTGGAAGAAGGGAGGGGCTACAAGGAGAAGGTCAGAGCTCGACCATTTGGTTCGTGGAGGAACCATGATATTTCGGCCACAACGATGAGGTGTTGCGGTGGCAGCGGTGTGAGGAACATGGACATTTTCCCATTATGTTGTGCCACGGGGGAGGTGTGTGGAGACACATACGAAAGTCTTTCCCGTCTCCGGTTGGCATTAGTGACGATGGCGCCTGCGGGTGTTGTTCCCCTCATTGGAGGCGTCATCGAGGTGTGGCGACAACTCACTCGTTCTCATTTCAGTTTCGTGGATGTCTCCAGGTGAAATCTTAGATCATGTCGGATCGGCACGATGGCAGCGCCCTCGACGTCGCACCTCTATTGGGAGCTTCGTGTTTGGAGACACGGCTTGGTGGTCCTATGTTGTGCTCCTCCGGTGTTCACCGTGATCCAAGGTCGAGCTTCGAGGGCGCTATGCATGCCATGGCCGACGAGTCTAAAATGGTAAGATGGTTAACCTAGAGGAGGTGAATAGGTTTCTAATTTATTTGTAGAATACCCTACCTAAGTATAATCTTGTAGAATATACATAACCATTGTATACATCTTGGTGTCTTCATGGTATTGTCTAAGTGTGTGTATTACTTGGTATGTTTGGAGGTTGCACATGGACGCAGATCTAGGGGTGGATGAGCCCACTCTCAGATTTCCCGACAACCAACATATTAAAAAAATAAAAATCTAAAATTCAGCTTGGCCCAAAAAAGATATGAAAAGATTGTTATTTCTTCCATGGCCCAAAATCTTCGATCTTCCATCACATACATAACATCTTAATCACCATTTCTAGAACAAATGTAATGCTTTAACAAAACCGACCCTATAAAAACTCAATGTACCAAGCATTATAAACAAACTTGGATGTTTGTTTTTTACTTGGGGTCATCACATGATTCACTAGATTACAATTGAGAAGAACGGCAAATGCAATTCATCTTCATCATCGTGTACTTCTTTCGGTCGTACAATATAGAGGTTCCAAGACAAAATTTCATGTTCAAATTGGTGAATTCTTGGCTTATACGAAATGAATAGTTTGATGTCAGATCTAGTTTACTGAAGTCGAACATTTCAACCACCAACCATGCGCAACCCTACCCTGTGGTTTCACGTGTTTTCTACCAACCACGGGCCTTATCACACATACGACGCAATCTCGGGTCCAACGGCCCATAGCGGCATGGAGTGATTTAGGGTTTTCTCGACCACATAACGATAATAAATCCTTCATATTATAAAACGACCATTTGTCCGCCCCGTCCCTCGCTGCAAACCTCCCATTCTCTCCAATCAATATCCGCCGTGTCCCAAACCACAACACCCCCACCCCCCCCACCCCCACTTCTGTTGAGATTGTAGTTGAGAGCAATATTCTAGACGAGCAACTTCTTCTTCGCATCTAAAAAGAGGCAAGATCCCCTAGTTTTATCATGCCTATGTTTCGGCGCTCCAATCATCACCGTGGCGACGAGCATAAAGTGAACAAGCCCATGCTTGATTATCTCAGCGACCAAATCGATGAGTTCAAGGTGAGCAAGCGTGACTTGGATCAATTTGTTGATAACCAGATCTTTGAGTACGAGGTGGATAAGAATATGTTAGATGAACCCATTGATGTCAATATCACGGAGTTAAAGCAAGATATCACCTCGAGTTGTTTGCGCAACGACGAATTTGGTAGGTTCCTTCTGCTCTTCTTGATCATCTCTTTTCTTTTTTAAGATCTCTGTTTTGCAAGTGCATTTACCTATTGTGGAGAACGTAAATATCTACTATGCTTGTGTTGAATAAGAAGAATAAAAAATGTTGTAATTTAGTTATACCATCCTAGAAACTACGTGATCCAATTTCAGTTATTTTCATCCATTGGCGTGTTTTTTTTATGTTTTTCATCAAAAACATGGCCACAAATTATGCAAACTCCAATTTAAGATAATATCTACGGTCCTTCACTAGCTATTTTATTATCTAGAACTAAAACAACTCATGAATAATGTTGTCTCTATGTACTATCGCCACACCCGCTCAAAGTTTTTTCTTAAGGCCTTTTTGTTAGTTGATATGGGCCCAACCAAAATCGGATCACAGCAGGCCCATGAAACTATATAAATGACAATCTAAAAGCGGATCCACGATTAATAGAAAATCCAAAGCTGGCATAAATTAAATGAGAAACCAAAGTTAGTACGCTAATAAATCTCAATCCAAATATTGCATCATTAAATTTGATCACAAAAAAGTTAGATAAAGATCACCACAATGCAGCACAATTACAACTCAGGATTTTTTTTTAAACATCCCTAAAAATAAATACTTAAGAATCAACAATTAATACGCCCATGAAAAACACATGTGAATTGTTGCCCTGAAAGAACTTCACATTAGACCCCCTTATTTTTCTGATAATCACAAACTAGCATGTAATGGTGCAAAAAATAGATGAAAGATGAGAGTGTGTAAACTCGTGAATCTTCTTATTTCTGGAGTCCTCTGTTGAAAATTCATCGTGCTCCCCTACTCTATATAAGCCAGTACTTCTCACGATTTTTTCAGTACTCGATTTCCGCTCATGCTGTTCTTGTTTTTCTAGCTTTAGAATTTGGAGTCTTTGATCTTTGGGTAAAGAAATTGGCAAAGAGGCGGTTGCATATTCTTGAGGATCCTATGAGGCTCTTTGCCGTGGTTTATCTTGGAGTTTTCGGCCCTGTTTTAGAGAGAAAATTATCGCATTGAAATTTCCGTTTTATTTTCACTTTTCTGCGTAGTTTGTCCGAAAAATAAGATAAAGAGTAGTTCGTACATCACTTTGAGGGACTAAACTGTCTAGAACAATACTCGGTCTCACTGGATTCGTGCAAGAGAACTCGGAATTATAAGCTCGCAGGGTCCGTGTGTGTAGTCTTAAGCTGTTCGATTTTGAGTATTTTGTTGGGAACCATGTCGACGCCGAATGATCCCGGCATGCAGCCTCAGTTGCACATGGTAGCCAACAACTTGGCTAACACCCACCACGACACCGCGCCACAGACCTTCTCCAATGGCTTTGTGCCCGCCACGAGCCCGCCAAAGCGGAAGTGCGGGCGCCCGCGCAAGCTCAACGTGAACACTGCCAGGCCCCTAGCTATCATGCCGCCACCAGCGCTTCCACCACCTTCAGCAAATGCAACACAGGCTAGGAAGAGGAGGATGGCAACTGCAGGTATATACCAGTTCTACTAGCTAGTATATAGTAGCGAAAAACACATAGATGGATATGATGGTATTTTAGCTCCCGTACTACTAGCTAGTATTCATAATACGCTGCCGTGTCGGCAAACAAAAGTATGTGATGAGTAGGAGTCAAGTTGGAGAGGCAAACAGTTTTTTCAGATCTGTCTTAATTTGAAGACGATGGGTTTTGTTTTGCAGGACCAGGTGTGATTGGATTTTATCCAGAGGTTATCACCATCCAAGTTGGAGAGGTAAACTGACCCACTCTTATATATGATCCTCCTAGAGACATATACTATTGTTCTTTTCAGATTATGTCATATAGTATTAGATATCAGAATATCTAATTGAGATTTTTTTTACTTCTAGAAAAAAATGATTTACTATATATATGCATGTGTATATAGTTAGTGTTAAATCCGCGGGTGAAGTTCTTTTTAATTGAGCAATGTTATCTTTATGCAACACTATGTGAGATGTATTTACATATTTTGCACTTGAAGTTTTTTAAACCTTTATTAAATTATGTATCTTGCTCTGGCCAGATTGAAGCTCGAGGTTAGTAGGAAATAATTATGCACGCACAATATTATTTCTGTGTCAACAAATCCAACAGCTATTTCATCCCAAAAAATTATGTACACGACGAGTGAGTCATGTCGTAAACATCTTCTGGAACCGGGCTAGCCCCACCATTTTCATTATTCGGATAACATAAACACCAAGTTTTTACAAGTATTACATGCAGGTGGAAAGAGTTTGATGCACTAAACACAAATTTATTTGCATACTCAACCATTCATTACATAATTAGAACTTCAGTCTGAACCTCGTGATTTCAAATTTTAGGTAATTATATTTTCCATAAGCTCTCATTATTTTCACCTTTTATTTTAACAATATTTTCCTTAACCTCTCTCTTCTACCGGGGCTTGTGCTTGTATTGTAAATGCTAATAAAGGATCCACGATTTCAGGACATATTAGCAAAAGTCATGTCCTTCTCTGGGAATGGATGGGCAGCTTGTATCATGTCTGCCAATGGTGCCGTATCCAGGGTGACACTGGGTCAAGGAGCTTCTTCTCATGAAATAGTTATCTATGAGGTATGCTGAACTCTTTAGGTTGCAATTTATACACTCGAAATCCATATTTTCTCTATGGATAGAAAATGTACCCCAGTTCCAACCAAATTTCGATAATTCAAAAAAAAAATTAAATGTGAGGTATCATATGGATAAAAGGTCCGATTATTTTCCTTTAACGGCCTATGGAAAAGAAAGCATGCCGTTCTGCAGTTCTGGTCTTTTAGAGATGAATTTCTATTGTCTGGCATCTAGATTTGCATTTTTTGAAGAATAACACAATTCTTTGTATTATGTAGGGCTATTTTGAGATTATCTCTCTCTCTAGCTCGTATCAACCATCAGAAACTGGTGGAATGTACAACCACAGAGGTGGACTCAGTGTTTGGCTTGCTGGTCTTGATGGCCGTGTTTTTGGTGGTGGAGTGGTAGGACCTTTGACTGCAGCTTCACCTGTTCAGGTAACCCAATTCACTTGCTGAACATGCTTATTAAAGTCCATCTTAGGTGTTTACACCGTACATGTCGACGACTTCTATATTTATGGATCTTGCTCCGCTTGTTGGAGTTAAAGATTATGTGCTTCGTGTGTTGGGAAAACCATGAAAAATTAGTGTTTCGTCGTATAATCCACAATACCCCTTACATAAAATTGTTATGTGCTTCTTTTTAGATATGGTTAATTTATAAAGTGGCATCGTCTTGTGAAACATACACGTATTAGAGTGGACCTTCTGCTTTCTCCTAATGGTTTGTGTTGTTGTACTAATCCTCAGGTGGTCATTGGAAGGTTTCCAGTTGATGACAAAAAGAAGCTCAAACGGGTTTTGACCGGTGGCATTCCATGTGCTAGCAGTTCTACACTGGGAGGTGCTCCGAATGGATCCTCTAGCATGCAGGCCTAGAAGCCCACCTACCAAACCAGAGTGCCTCTAGCTCATTCAACAGCAGCAACCACCCAGCGTTGTCCAACATCTCATGAAAATGAACTTCAGATGAATAATGCCAGTCTGCTCTATCTTAGCTTTTCACTCCTAGCTTTTCGCTCCAGATGCTTAGATTTTCGCTCCAAATGCTTAGCTTTCGTTCCTAGTTGTTTACCCTTTCGCTGCACATGCCTAGCTTTCTGCTAGTAGCTCCAGGTGCTCTTGTTTGCTCCAGCTTAGATAACTGTGACAAAAAAAATCTTCTGTTGGATAGACCCCTGGATGTGGTCTAGTTAAATTATGTTGTAACTGGATAATTCTTTGGTACAACTTGATAATATCTCTTGTGCTGCTGCAGAAATTCATCGCAATATAACTTAGCATACTTGTGTTGCAAGGAAGGTGTATTTGGACTACTAATATGATAGCAGCAAGATAAAACGTAAATATATCTTATCTTTGTCTGATCAACAAGAATCCCTTGGAGAAAACGCACATCACTGATGGAATTTATCACCTGAAATATGACCATTAAACCTCTAGTTAGAATAGCAAGGCTTGCAGAAAATCAAATAGGCAACAATATAAGACAAGAGGTACCGTGAGCAATCTAGCAACAGACATAAAGGAGACATGATAACTGATGCTATTCAAATTTTCTTCCCGTAACTGGAATTGGCCAATGTAGTCCCATATTCCAGCATGTACCTCCTCCTCCCACCCAAGAAGAAAATTTCTTACCCTCTGGGATATATTTGACTCATTTGACTAGTAATATAGATAAATCAGGATAATTAGAAGTATAAAGGAGCATATTTTCTATGCTGGCATAGTTATAGATAATTAGTTCTACCGATACAGTTCCGAGTAATAATTAAGCGATCATAGTGTCTAACAACTGCACAACAACAACATGTCTCCAAGATGCATAAACAATGGCAGCTTCATATCTCCAAACAGGATCATGTGTTCGTGGGAATGGCACACAATGGATACTTTTGAATATTTGAAATCGCCCCTCCAATGTTTAAATAGGAATTTGTACACACTTCTCTACAATAAGAAATCTACATTCCAGAGCAGGCTATACAGCAGCTGCTCGCTAATTTCACGCAAACAGAGGTTTTCTTTGCCACACACACTCACAAGCTCTGTCAGTATTTGGGTGGCTCTCTAGGACTTGAATACAGAAAACTCCCCTCGAAAAATATGGAAGCTTAATGGTTGACTAGATGTATACAATTGCAGTTGCAGCGGCCTCCTCCCAGAACTTGAGGTTGAGCTCCGTAGTGGTCTCAGCAGTTTTCTAAGACCGCAAACTGGTTTAATACAGTGCAAAATTCAGTTAGAGATTGGCCAAGCAGCAGCAGCAATCTGTATATAGATTATGCTTGTGCGTGAAGAACTGAAGAGACACAAATTATTGGCGACTGAAATGAGGGCGGGTTCTCACTCTGACAAGCATCCACTCAAAAAGAAAGAAACCAAGGCAGCATATTGGCTTCGCCAAGGATTTCAATGCTTGGAATAAATATAATTTTGGGGCCTATAGGCTTACTAGGCCAATCAAACAGGCCAACACTTTCTCGTTGATTAGTGAAAGGAAACTTGGTAAACAATATCATGCAATTCTCTTGGACTGTAAATTGATTTTTGCAAGTGATTGATCGTGCAAGCAGCAGCAATATGTATAAACGATGTTAGTGATTAGTGAATAAACTGGATTCCGATCAGCTCAGGATTAAGCTAGAGCCTGATTCATGAATAGTGACTCGAATCAGCTAACAGACGATGGGGCAATTTGCATGTATACTGCACGCTTGCACTGACTAAAACCGGCCTTTTTCCTCGAATTTAGACCGTCGATTGAGCCTCGAACAACTCTCGCCCTACTCGCAGCAATCAGCCGCACACGAAGGAACATGTAGAAGAGGCAATGAGGAGACACGTACGAGCATGAAAACCTTGGAGAGGCCGGGATCGGTCTTGGGGGACTCGTTGACCCAGTGAGCGACCGGAGAAAAAAAAACCTACCTCGCCGCCACCCCCTCCCCTCCCCTCGCCACCGTCGGGGCGCGCTGGCGGGCGAAGCCCGGCCGGCATCGGTGGTGGCGGGGCTGCTTCTCCCTCCCCAAGGCGACAGGCTGCGCGGGTGGGCCAGGCTACGCGGGAGCGGCGCTGGCGGAGGGCGGGCGGCGCAGCTCGGCGCGGAGGGCTGTTGGGTGGCGGTTCTGGCACGCCTCTGGCGGCGGCGGTGTGGTGGCCTCGCGCGGGCCTGGCACATCCGGAGGACGGCGGCGACGGTGTCTTCGGGCGGTGCGACGCCGCACTCCGGTGACGCGGTGGGGGCCGGCTCGCTCTGGGCGGTGTTGGCATCATGGCGCTGGCAGGGTGGGGCATCGCGGGCGTGCGTCCTCGGGAAGCTTCGACTTGCCCAGATCTGGGCCCACTTGGGCCTGATCGTGGGCCTGATCTGGGCCTAGGGCGGGCCCCTCGCGACCCTGACACCATCTGGAGGAGGGGTTGTGGTGTGGGGCGTGTAGGACGGCGGCTGCGGCTGCGCTGTAGCAGCGTGGAGGCGGAGACTTTACGGGTCCTTTTTTGGGCCTGGCAGGGCCCGAGACCTGGTGTGTCTCTGCTGCCGCGTCCGGACGGCAACCGCCATTGGTGGTGGAGGATGATCTCTTCAGCGCGGTTGTGCTGCGGCTGCCATTCTACATCAACCAGACTTATCCCACCTTGCAGGTCACGCGACGAACCTAGCTCGGTGGGTGCGAGTCCGGCTCGGTGGACGTCGGGGCGGCGGCCTCGGAAGGTGAACGGCTACGACTTCTCTCCGGTGGAGGAGGCTCCGGGAGGTGATGTGAGATCCCCAGTCCGGTGGCGGTCCGACAGGTTCGGGGGAGCTCGGTGGGGATGGTGCTGCTGCTTGGCGGTCGGGATTTGCCGTGGTGGTGGATCCCCTGGTGGAAGGAGGAGTAGGACATGAGGCGGCGGATGGCGTGTTCGATGACACCCTTGTTGTAGTGCGGCAGTGGGACTTCACGAGCCTCGGCGGGCTCGACCGGGCCAGAGGGTCTGGTGTGTCTTGTTGCTACATCCGATCGGCTACCACCTACTGGTGGTGGAGGTAGTTCCCTCCCGCGTGTTGTTGACAGGCCGGCCCTCGTCGAAGTCTCCACTCTCTCGGCCTACCGGCTTTGCTCCGTGTCTCTCGGTGTGACGGCGGTGGCGACTTCAAGACCGGGATGGCGCGTGCTCGTGGGTGATGTGATTGGTGGAGCTTTTCAAAGTGCTCGGGAGGGTGGTTCTGGTGGGGTCCGGAGATATCCTTGTCTGTTGACACTGGCACGGTTACACCCGAGGGTGTCACCTTCCTTCTTGAAGGGTGTTGGGGGCCTCCCTTCCCCATCTCCCCGTTGCGTACCGGGGGAAACCCTAGGTCCCGGCCAGATAGCAGTGTCGTCGTCGTCACTCCCCTTCATGGAGGTGTTGTTTTGGTACGCAGGCGCTTTGGATTGCGGGTTATGCGGTGGTACTTTTTTGGAGGGCGCACCGGTTGCGAGTTGTTTTCGTTCTCGGCACACCGCCGTTATCGGCTTTTTTCTTCTTTTATTTCTTCTTGCTTTTCGTGTTGGACTTGAGGTCTCTCTAGCGTCTTATATCCTATAGTGTTTGTTACTTTCGACGATGTGCTGTCTGACGGTCTCACCTGTATGCTTTATTTATAAAGCGGGGCCAAAGCCAGTTTTCGGAATGGATTGGTGTGGGCAGCCTGCTCTCACAGCCTTGACACACCTCGCGCAGAACTGGTTGAACCGAACCGCGAGGTAGCAGCACGGCCGCGCAGTCCACACCAGCTCGAACTTTTCCCCATCCCAAACCCTCGCCGCCTCCACCGAGCATGTCGCCGCCGGCACCGGCACTGTCGCTGCCGGACGAACTTCTCGAGGAAATCTTCCTCCGTCTTCCAAAGGACGAGCCCGCGTGCCTCGTGCGCTCCTCCGTCGCCAGCAAGCTCTGGCACGGCCTCCTCTCCGGCCCTAGCTTTCGCAGCCGGTACCGCGAGTTCCATGGAGCTCCCCCAATGCTGGGCTTCGTTTATTCCTGTCCCGAGATCTCCCTCTCTGAGCCGGCGGATGAAGAACCCGTGCTACTCTTCGTCTCCACCACGAAATTCGGCGCCCGCATTTTCGTCGACGAGGACCGGGCGCGCTGTCCTCTATACGATGCGTTGGACTGCCGCCATGGCCGCGTTCTCCTCCTCGAGGATACTGGTTTTTCACCCGCGAAGCTCATCGTTTGGGACCCCATGACGGGCCGCCGGAAGGAGCTGTACGCGCCCAGAACCTACTGCAGCCAAGTCGCCACGTTACTCTGCGCCGTGAGCAGCTGCGACCACCGCGCGTGTCATGAGGGACGGTTCAGAGTGGTCTTATTAGGCCTGGACGAGGAGGATGGTTATGGTGTCGTGTCCGTGTGCTTGCTGGAGATGGGTGAGTGGGGCAAGCCGCCCTCTCATCTTCATCAGTTGAGCCACCCGGGCTCTCGTCTTCATATTGAGTCAGATGCATACATCTAGCCATTGCCCCCTGTGCTCATCCAAGACGCACTCTACTTCAAGCTTTGGTATTGTGATGATTGTTATGTAGAAATTATCAAGTACGACCTGGGCTCTAAATTATTATCACTAATTGATGCGCCTCCGCTGGAGGAGACTGACAGTGTTCGTGCCACTATCCTCATGGCAACGGAGGATGGCAGTTTGGGGTTTGCACACTTGGATGATGGGACAACCCTCAAACTGTGGACAAGGCAGATAGGTTCACAAGGGGTCGCAGCATGGACTCCGCGTAGAGTCATCAATCTCAAGGAACTTCTCCCTGTTCAAAACCGTAAGAATAGACTTAGACTTAGACCGGTTGGGTTGGTAGAGGGCACTGATATTATTTTCGTGACCACGGACCTTGGCATCTACGAGATCAATATCAGGTCACTAGAGTGGAAGAAGCTATGGAAGAGAGAAAACTACCGTGCTTTGTTTCCATACATAAGTTTCTACAATCCGCCAGGTATATATCTATATCCATTTATTTTATGATTTGGGAATAACTCTATAAGAAATGGTACAATGCTCAGTAGAATAAACAAATATTGAATGTTTAATTAGATCAAAAGTTATATTTTATGTTTCAGCTTGTGATAATATATGTAATCGAGCAAACCTTGAGTCCTATGTACACTAGAACGTTATAACTAGTTATGCTTGTGCCTACCTAATTGGCAATAATAGATAGTATAATGCCATTTACTTCTTGAAATCACACTGACAAATCTACCTTTGCAGAAAGGGTGGGCCCCTGTGACGCGGCACATTGATGACGGATGGTTGATTTGCTTAAGGGCAGGAGGCCACTCTCACTAACAAGAAAGATGATCAACTTGGAGGCAACAGGGATCTGATGAATTATGCACTATTTAGTACTCCCACCGATCCTAATTAATGTTCTCAGGTTTGTCTAGATTCGGATGTTTTAAACATGACTATACATCCAAATCTAGACAAATCTGATAACATTAATTAGGATCGGAGGGAGTAGCTGGTTTGGTGAAATGGTGTGTGTTTTCTTGTAATGATGTTGCCTTTTATCAGTAAGCTTATAACTTTCCCGTGTTTGTTACCATGTGTAAGTGGGCGAACAGATTATCTTGTAATAAACCTCCATTTTCTTGCAGCAGCAACCATGTACTCTATTTTTTAGTTTGCTTGAAAGCGCATTGCGGATGTTAGCTTAGTCTTAAAAACTTTGTTTGCTCTCCTAGCTTTGATCCATTATCTAGATTTCATCTCCCAAATACCATTGATGTCTAGAGCTAGTGGTTTCTGTCACCCAAGATATGATATGATGATGGTTTCTGCATGTTGGCTTGCTGATGTCTTTATTAATCTTTTGAATTTAATTAGTGCTACATGTCAAGTGCTGATGTTACTTCAGTTGTTTTAGCAATCAGTGTTACTGGAGATTATAACACGTAAACTGGAATCTTGACCTAAGACAGCCTGACAACATTTGAGCTGAATGGCTGCAAGAAGATCACATAGAGCCTTTATTGATTCATTAGCTCCATAAAGGGGTAAGGTGTAGTTTGTTATATCTTGCACATTTTTGGCCTGCAGTGTACATATTGGTCGACTCATGTAGTGAGATGAAGATGTTCATATATTTGGTCATAGAGTGCAAGGTTGTAGTGAGCTTTGCATTTTTTTTGTTTATCATAACATCCAGATTGGTTTCATAGATTTTGACTTCGGGAAAAGAACTTTTACGTCAAATTATGTCATCAACACACATGTCTATATGCATTATCATGGTTTTAAAGGCATTAAAGCGTCTTAGAGGTTTGGGGGCACTCTGACGCCTAAGTGGCGATTAGGCGAACACTTTAGTCGCCTAGGCATCTAAAGCGGTTGATTTTCCAAGGCTGAGGGGGGACGCCTTGACGCCTAAGCGACACCTTTAAAACCATGCGCATTATGAATCAATATATGTGGAAGAGGTAAAGCTCTGCTCCAAATGTATGGTAATTAACCTCACTCATCCTTTATTGGCAAGATGAACTGTGTTTCAAGTTGGCCGATTGCTTTGGCTTACATGACCTACTGGTTTCTCTTTTATATTTTCTTCATATGTGGGTGTTAGCTATGTTAGTAAATTTGTTTCTTTAAAAGTAGGATATATATTTGGATCTTATTGTTGCACATTTTTAGAGAAATATATGCTGGTTGAGTATAACAAGGGAGGAAAAGTAAAAGGCCTCGTTCCGTGAACCACAACTATCGCGAGCATTCAAGCATGATGGTTGCTGATATGTCTTAATTTATCTTTAAAATTTGATTAGTGGTACATGTCAAGTGCTGTTGTTACTGTAGTTTTTGTAGCAAGCAATGTTTTGAGAGAATGTGGCACTTTATTGATCAAATAACATCATTACAAAGTTCATCCGGATTAGATCCAGAATCACACTAACAGAAATATTACAGACTGATGGCTCAGCAGAACGAGCCGACTTATGTGCTACCACATTCAGCTTAGGACTAGCAAACTTAACAGTGCAAGACTCAAGGCCCGCCATTAAGGTTTTGATATCACTTATTACAGTACCAAGTAGAGACCGGTCCTGGCAAGATGACACGATGCGCTGGGTGAGTGAGAGGCAATCCGAAACCAGAAAAGCCTTCCTCACCCCGTGTTCATGGGCAACCGTCAGCGCCTGCCGTGTTGCCAACACTTAAGCCAACTCCGGAGCCCGTAAACAGTCCAGCCCTTCACTGACCGACAAGATAAATCCACCATGGTGATCCCACAGCATTGCCCCACATCCCATACGACGATCATGCGAGAACAAAGCAGCATCAACATTAATACTCTCTCCTAGACCTTTTTTAGTGTGTAGGTTCACTCCAAATCTAAATGAACCTATATACTAAAAGGAGTCTAAATACACTTCCTTCACAAATCTAAATCGTCTTATATTTTGAAACGGAGGGATTACATACCCAACCTGGAGGGGGTGGCACCCAACGGGCATCTGAGGGACTCACTGAAAGCTTCTCAGGCTTGGCTGGTTTGCACAAGTAGCAAGCAATGTTATTGAAGAGTATAACATGTAAACTGGAAGCTTGAGCTATAAGTTCAGGGAACTGAAAGGCTGCTATGACATGGGCTAAGATCTCATACAGATTCTATTTGCTTCAGTAGGTCCACAAAACTTTTAGGTATTTGTTTGTTATTTGCTGCATATTTTTGTCCTACCGTGGACATAGTAGCAGATTTCAGTATCCATGTATTGAGAGATGAAGATCTTCATATGTTTGATCGCAGTGATCATTCAATGTCCATGTTTGGTCACAGAGTGCAAGGCTATAGTGATCATTGCAATTGTTTTGGTTTATAGTAATTTCTGGACTAGTTACACACATGTCTATGCTTTTTGTACCTATAGTGGAAAAGGTACGACTCTGTTCCAAATGTCTGATAACTAGCTAACTTTGTTCATCCTTCATGGGCGTGATGAATTACGTAGTGAGTTGGCTGATCTTCTGTATGTCAAGTAAATAGCTTTCATTTAAATGACATGCCTGTCTCTCTTTCACATTTTCTTACATTTGGGTAATTTTTAGCAGCAGGATATATATTTGATCTTATTATTACACATTGCTGGAGAATTGCTTGTTAGGTTGAGTCTGAAGAGCAGGATGTCACTCTAGGTACCAGGAAAGATGGTCACTAGGAGGCAACATGGCGTTTTGATGCTGCTTGGTTTCTCATGGTGCTGTTGGCTCTTGTCAGTTAAGTTTGGTAATTTTCTGATGTCATGCTTGTGTGCATAAGGGTGATCATAGTATCTAAACTGGTTTCACCGACTTCACTTAGGCTAGATCTTTTACTCAATAAGATCAACACAGATTTCTCTATGCTATCTGTTGTTCTGTACCTGTATATATCGAAGAGGTATCAATTTCTTCAGGAGTTGCTAATTAACCTTGTTTATCCTTCATGGGCAAAACGAATTGCCTTCTGAGTTGGCTGATTTTCTGTATGCCATGTAAATACCTTCGATTATATTACCTGCTTGTCTCTCATCCATATTTTTCTTCAGATGTGGGTGCTTGTGGCGAGTAATTTGTTTCTTCACAGTAGGATAGTGATATCATTTTCTTCAGGAGTTATAATGTTCAAGATCCTTGTTCTTCCCTTGAACATTATTTTGCTTAAGTAGTCATTACGAGATTGCAGATATTGTTAAAAAAAGGCTGGAGAATTCCTTGTTATGCTTCTTGAGTATGTCGAAGAGCAGGATGCCACTCTAGTCAACATGAAAGATGGTCGCTAGGAGGCAACATGTATCTTGTGATTAACCATGTCACTAGCTACTACTTCTTCCGTTTCAAAATATATAATGTTTTAGCTTTGTGAAAGGAATGTATCTAAACCCCTTTTAGTGTGTAGGTTCACTCCAAACCTTAATGAACCTACACACTAAAAGTAGACCGCTTTTAGTGTGTAGGTTCACTCCAAACCTAAATGAACCTACACACTAAAAGGATCTAGATACACTCTTTTCACAAAGCTAAAACATCTTATATTTTAAAACGGAGGGAGTAGATGTTTCGGTGGTGCTTGCTGCTTGGTTTGTTTCCCCCAAAGTAATAGTGACCTATGGTTATTATAGAATTTGACTACAACGTGTTCCTTTTTTTTTTGCGTCAGCAGCTGGGCATTTCTTTGCATGATAGAAGGCAGTTATCTGGACTTGATAGCTCTGAATTTGATTTATAGGAGCTTTGTAGGTCAGCAGTCTTTCTTTTCAGATCCAGGCTTGTAGTTTACCGAAGTACGAATTGAATGACAAAGTGAGAAATGCGACAGGATACTCAAATCCCATGGTCGCCAGATATTCATTGAAGCTCTGTAGTTCTTAAATGTAGTACTATTTTGTAGTGAAAATGGAAGCACTCTTCGACTATTCTACATATTGCTGAACCAATGCCGAGTATTTCAGTTAAATTCAATCAATAGGGGTCATGATGGTGAATCTCTAGCAACCTCATATCACAAGTTCCTTGACATTGTTGATTATTTGTAGTATGCTTCTCAATATGAGCCTGTATATTATTGTATTCATATGAAGTGCGGCTGAGTTTTTTGTTGAAGGTATTCCCTAGGTCTGATTAGTGCTTTCGGGAGAACAAAGGGCCTTCTAACAAGGGTAATTCCTCTTTAATATGCATCATACAAATTAGACAAATATTTATGTGAAACAGGGATTATGTCTTAAACTTTGGTGATTTCATGATTGGAGTTCCCGATATAATTTCCCCGTTTACACATACTATTTATATTTTTTTTTTCTAAAACAGATCACCCATACTGGCTAAAGTTAACTGCTAACAATGATGTCATGCGGAATTTTTTTCAGGAAATGGGCAGTGATCATCTTCCCATCGTTGCTGAATTCGTCTTCATGGAACAAACTCAAGAAGAATCTGAGCAAGATTATGAGTCTGCACAAGAAGCCACCACAGCAGAAGTGCAAAGCACATATGACGTCTACCGCGCTGAGATGGCTGTACCAGTCATGATCGAGAAGCAGAAATTACCCGGCCATCGTATATTCGTATGGATGATATCACATCCTTGAATGTAGGAGGTGTTCTGCCGAAACAAGGGTGGTGTTGTAATTCCTGCAGCGGAGACTGTCTTATGTAGATGGTTATGAAATTTATTTCAAATACTAGTACAATTTTGTTACGTTGCGCCCTTTTATTGCGCATAGGTTTTTAAAATTTTATCTTCCAAGACGGAAGCAGGGGAACTAATTCTGAAGTGAAACCTGTCATATTTCGAATGCTACAAAAGAAAACAGAAAGTGAAACCTAAGATGTCTGAGTGATACAGCTTCGAATGTATTTTTTTAGTATAAACAGCTTGCAGTGTTTCTAGTACTGTGAACACCGTACAACCGTACAGATTTATTTTAGATCCGTTTCAACGTACAGCCATTTGCTAATCTCTCTTTGGGCTAAAAACATAACCCGGAAAACCACCCGCCCCCCGTCGCCCCTCCCTGGCGACACGGGAGAAACCCTAGCCGCCGCCGCTAGAGGCGGCCCCTCACGGCCCTCCCCCGTGTCGCCGCCGCCAGAGGGACCGCCGGCAAAGACGTGTGTGGCTTAGGGATAGAGACGGCGGGGCGTTTTCTTGCTCACCTTCCGACGCGAGGGTGCTCTGCAGGCGGCATGTCCTAGCGGTGGAGACGTCAGCGGGCTGCGGGCGTCATCAGGCTACGGGCGGCGCGTTGCAGCCAGGAGGGTCCGACGTAGGGGTGGCACCCGCCAGGTTTGGGTCCGGGTCTGGCCCCCCATACCCGCCCCGACTCTGTTGTCGGGTCAAAAATTTCTCCAGACCCACCAGCGTTCATGTCCTGCGAGGCGGCAGCGGCGATGGCGCAGAGGCGCGAGAGGCGGCGGCGGCGCAGCGGCATCCAAATGTGCAAATGTTGTCGCAGGAGCAGGGTCGGTCAAATCGTCCCGCGAGGTGGCGGTGCAGGGACGGCGCGGAGGCGCAGAGGCGTGAGGCGGGCGACGGCGGAGAGGCGCGAGGCAACGGCGACGCGCCTGCAGGATCGTGGGAGGCGGCGGTGACTCGCGAGAAAGAGATGGGATGGTGGGCTACTGGGCAGGGAGTGTGGGGATGTGAGTTAGGAGGTGGTTTGGCCAATGGCGGGCATGTTGGTGGGCCGATCATTGAGGCTAGTAGTATGAATCTAGACAATATATTGGGCCGATGGCTGGTATGCGGGTCCACGGGTATGGGTACGGCTCCTCCATACTCGCTCTGTATAATTTGGTGGGTCTAATTTTTTACCAGACCCGCCCCATTTAAGACGGGCACCCGTCGGATTATCGGGTTTCGGGGCCCATTGCCATCCCTAGTTCAGCGGAGCATCACGGCTAGGAGGCGGTGTGCTGGCCTAGGGTGTCGCAGGGGTGGGGATGGTGCTCGGGCCCAATCTGACAAACAACAACAATGGCAATAACAACAACAATGGTGGAGGAAACGACAACAATGGCAATAACAACAACAATGTTGGAGGAAACAACAACAATGGCAATAACAACAACAATGATGGAGGAAACGATAACAACAACAACAACAACAACAACAACAACAACAACAAACAACAACAACAACAACAACAACAACAACAACAACAACAACAACAACAACAATGGTGGCTATAATAACCACCCACAACCACATGTGGACATACTCGTAGATTCCTGAGGCTGCGACCACCAACTTCTCAAGTGTCGTTGATCCAATTATGGCAGATGACTGGCTGCGTTCTGTCAGCAAAAACTTAGTGACTATGGACTGCACTGATGCCGAAAAAGTGAGGTTTGCTACTCACCTGTTGGAAGGCCATGCATCATCATGGTGGGAGAACTATCAGATCACCCACCCCATCGAAGAAGTTGACTGGAACATGTTCAAGGAAGGTTTCCGCTCATATCATATCTCTATGGGAGTTATGAGCCTGAAGAAGAAAGAGTTTCACAAGTTCCACCAGGGAAACCGCATTGTTGTTGAGTACATTGATGAGTTTAACAATCTGGCTCGCTAGCACCAGACGATGTGGACACCGATGCTAAGAGAAGGGAGAAGATCTTGTATGGGCTGAATGATGAGTTACCAGTCCAACTGCCCGTGGTCTACACTCCAAACTTTCAGGCATTGTTGGACAAAGCCATTATCCTTGAGAACCATAAGAGGGAGAGCCGTAAGAAGAGGAACCACAAGCATACCAAGTCTAACTTAGGGATACACCAAGATCCAACCACTTACCATCGGGATGTTGATAACTTCGAGTACATTGAGCTTTAATGGCATAACCATCACCTACATGTGGGAAATGGAAACAATCAACATGGAAGGAACAGAAACCATGGGATAGGGAGTAACAACAGAAATGGTCACTACCATGGTCTTAACCACCGCATGAACTCCAACAATAGGGACATCAGTCAAGTGGGGTGTTTTAAGTGCCATGAGCTAGGGTACTATTCATGGGACTGCTCCAAAGGAAGGAACGATGGCAAGCTGTTGGGGATATACTTTCCGGGTATCCTCACAGTTCCTCACTGACCAGGGTGGCCCACTTCGGGTTAGAGCTTTGCTTCACGGGCGGCCCAGTCAGGGAGAAAGACGGAGTCCAATCCGGCTACGGGAAGGCCTAGAAGACTTACCGACTTAGGCCCATAATGTTACTTGTAGTTCAAGATGTACTCTGTAACCGACTCTTAGATGTAGCCGGATAGATCTCTCCTATAAACCCTAGGCCGGATATATATATAAGCCGTCCTAGGGAGAGCCTTTAGGGCATCCAATACTTTCGACCCTCAACTCGCACAGGCGAAACCCTTGTAACCCATATTCCGGCTCTGCCATACTACTAGATTGCTAGCAGGAGTAGGATCAGTCCAAAGCAGTGGATTGAACTCAGTAAACTTGTGTGCTCACCGTCCCGGAATACCGTACGTCTCACACCCATCTCTTCTGCACGCCTCGAGGACCCCCTCATGGCGTACTTGTCCTCAATCCGACGACAGTTGGCGCCCACCGTGGGGCAAGTGAGCTTTGGATCTGCGTTCCGAGCAGAATCTGCAAGAATCAGAATCGGCGAGACTATCGCCGTCGGTCGCATCCTCTACGCCAGCGACGTCCCTCTCATCATTCTCGACGAGACTTGGATTCCAGCAAGGGAGGCCGTGACTGCCTACATAATCATGTCTTTTGGTGAGATCGATGTTTACATCGGTTTCGCTGAACCTGCCCAACCTACCCCAACGGTGATGATAGAGGCAGAAGAATTTTCTAGGTCCCCTTTGTCCGCGGAGGCGGTAGAGTTCCGGATCTCAGAAAACCCTAATCTCACCCAACCCGCACCAGTTGTGGAGATAGTGGAGAAACCCGAGCCTGAAGAAGACCTAGCGGACCAAGTCGAATCTGGAGTGGATCTCCCCGGAGAAGCCGGATCCCAGATCAACCCACCCGTGGAAGTCGAAATCCAGGAGGAGCATATCCACAACACTGATTCCGGCTCTTATGATGCCGGGACAGACAGGCCTTTCCTAAGGTACACACTACGACGTATGATACTGCAAGGCGAAAGCGCAGATGCAATACTCGAAACCATCAAAAGTTTCGATATGGCTGATCGCGAAAGCCGCAGGTACCTCAGGAAGCACGCGTCGCACTTCGTCGGATACGTGGGATCTGGATCCGGCTCTGCCGATGCTGGAGAGAACACCGACTCTGTGCTGGAGGCAATTGGAACAAACGCTGACGTACCCGCATCCTCGGATGAGTCGATGACGTCAGCAGATTTCCGAAAGTTCTCCGCGGAATATGAAGAGGAGTACAACTCCAAAGATGCAGAAGAAGGATAAGCCATGGATGCAGGATCCGGGGAACACTCTCCCAAAACGCAGGATGACATGGACGTCGGAGATAATCCCGAGGTCCAGGTGTCCGAAAGTACCGATCAGAGCTTGACTCCGGGAAATGGACCCAAAGCCATCTTTGCTACCGGCACTGCCAAGAAGGCAAAGAAGAAGAACAAGAAAAACAAGACCCCGGCAAAAGACCCTCTGACAGAGGAGGTGATTGCCGAGGAATATGAGGAAGACTCGGATGGAGCACTTATCCCAGACGAGCCGAAAAAAGAAGCATTGGTGGATGGACACGTGATCACAGAAGGCGCGTAAACTCATCGATGCCACATTAACCACACCTATCCCTACAGCTGCAGAACTTACTGCAGATGAGCTGGACGAAAGGGCGCAAGCCCTAGAAGCGCGTCGTCAACAACTCCTCGATGAAGCCAAAAACATCGAGGTGGAGAAGAAACGCATGTCAAACAAGGAATACATGTCTCGTCTACATCAGAAGACACGGAAGCATCACATAGATGACAACCAATTCCCACGTGTCTGTGCCATACTTTTTGGAGATGAGATGGGGAAGCCACGGAAGGATAGCAACGGAGATTGGGTATACCCAACACCAGTACAAAATACCGTGGCAGCCCGAGAAATTCTATCGGCTAATCCAGGACCAGAGGAGATCCGTTTGGGTATCAAACTACTCAACAAGGGACTGGAGCAGCAAAAGGTCGCCCTGTCCGGAAGTCAAAAACTGGTCTCGGATTCTGACCAATGTCGCACAGATCCGGCATGGGCTGACGTAAGACCCCATTACGTTCGGGCACAGTACCATCACCCCGAACGCAGGGAAGACAATTATTCAAGAACCGGATCGTTGGGACAACATCACAGAACTACACATAACTAGAGCAATGTCGCTCCAGCAGCCGAAAAAGACGCGATCGCTGCACTGAATCCGAGGAACCCTCCCCGATGAGAGTTCAATGATCAAAAGGGAGAAGATAAAGAGAAACGTCGGGAGGAGGATCGTCAGAGAATGCCACCTCCTATATGTGAGAACCGTCCGGCTGAGCCTCACCATGGTGGGAGCGACAAACGAAGGAATGACGGGAACCATGCTGGGACAAGCTGGCAGGGGGCTCGTCATAGTCAAGAACCTCCCAAGAACCGGAATAATGACGCTCCGTACGGAGGCCGGCGATCAGCCGGAAACTATCCAGTTGCCCCACCCTCTCCACCACACAGTTATCACAACGGCCCCCAAGGAGGTCAAGGAGGATGACATGGCGGAGGAGGTGGTGGTAGAAGCCAAAGTCCGGCTCCACGGCACCGCAGCCACAGCCGGCATTCGGGACGATCTCTATCCCCAAACGATGCAAGGCACAGGATCAACTCTAACATAGAGGCGCGGCGCTATGAAAATGATGACGTGTATGTGGGCCCAAAGTGCTTCGGATCACGCATCAGAGCTACAAAATTCCCGGAAGGATTTGCTATCTCAAGACATATCCAAGCCTACGACGGCATTGCTCGGCCAGACACCTGGTTACAGGATTTCTTCCAAGCTTGCTGCATCGCTAAAGGCGGAAACAGCCTGGTCGCAACCCGATATCTCCCACTTATGTTGCGGAAGACGGCACGATCATGGCTCAATGAACTTCCAGCAAACACCATCCATAACTGGTATGACTTGCAAAGTGTGTTCTTTCAGAATTTCGAAGGCACATATAGGAGGCCCTGTACGGTTGGAGACCTACAGCGTTGCACCCAGAAAGCTGGAGAAACTTGCCAGGATTACCTCGGACGATGGATCGACACCAAGAACTCCTACAAAGGAGTAAATGATCAAACTGCGATTGAAGCTTTCATCGCAGGTCTCCCTATTGGTTTACTGTGCCATCGCTTGAAGTGTGACAAGGTTACTGATTTGGGAGAGATGATAGAAACAGCGAGCAAGTATGCAGATGCTAACGACGATGCAGAAGGATTACTCAATGCCCTGGCTATGCCTCAGTCGGCAAAACAACCAAAGCAACAAGCTCAGAAGCGCAAAAATACCTCGGAAGAAAAACCCAACGCGGAAGCAACGGTAGTAACCATCGCTTCCGTCCGGAGGCGAGGAGGACGTGGCGGAGGCCGCGGGCGTGGCCGTGGGACTTCAAGGGTCCAAGGTAGAGGAGAACAGCAACCAGGTAAAACCTACTCTTGGGCCGACATTGCCAATAACCCATGTGTGCATCACTTAGACGCCAATGGGGGCTCGTCCCACACCAACGCTGAATGTCGTTTTAATGACGACATCAAGAGAGATGATATCGCATGCTACAAAGCTAAGCGGAAGAAGGGAAAGAAAAATCCCGAAAAAGACAAGGAGACCAAGGAAGATTCCGACATGGAGGAAGCTGATGCTTCAAATCCCAAGTCGGAAGGAAAGAAAACTTTTCCCACCAAGAAGGACACTTATGTCACCTTCCTCGGATCTCAACCAGCAAAGGTCAAGAAAGCAGTTCTACACGAGCTCAATGCAACAGTTCCGGCTGTCCCCCAGTATCTGGACTGGTCGGAAGTGGCAATCACATTTGACCGCGATGATCATCCGCCTAAGTTACACAGGCGAGGAAAATATGCCTTAATCGTCAACCCACTTATTGATGGTTATGGTTTCTCCAAGACCCTCATGGACGGTGGTAGCAGCATCAATATTCTCTATGTCGAAACGCTATGCCGGATGAAGATCTCGGAGACCCAGCTGAACCATAGCTCTGTGATTTTTCACGAAGTTGTCCCAGGAAGACAAGCTAATTCCCTGGGAGAAATCACTTTGGATGTTACCTTTGGAACTCCAAAGAACTATCGGACGGAGGCACTCTCCTTCGAAGTGGTCCCGTTCAAGAGCGCATACCACGCTATATTCGGACGTCCGGCTTACTGGGCTTTTATGGCTCGTCCGTGTTACATTTACAATATGATGAAAATTCCAGGTCCCAATGGCGTGATCACCATCAGGGGAGACCCGAAGAAAGCGCGAGAGTGCGAGGATGGAAATGTCGCCTTTGCCGAAGTCGTGCTGCACGCCCAGGAGTACCAGGAGATCAAAAAGAGCATAGATCCGTCCGAGATGCCCGCAACAAAGAAGGAGGTGACCAAGCCAAATCCGGAGTTCAAGGCATCAAAAGAGACGAAGAAAGAACCATTTAAGGATGATGACCCCTCCAAGGTGACCCAGATAGGCGTAGGCCTAGATAGCGCATAGGAAAGCGTGCTCATCAAGTTCCTCCAAGCAAATCAAGATATCTTCGCATGGCAGCCATCTGACATGACCGGAGTACCTAGGGAACTCTCCGAGCACTCTCTAAATGTAAACCCGAACGCTAAACCCGTCAAACAGTCATTACGACGGTTCGGCGACGAAAAGCGTAAGACAATAGCTAAGGAACTAGCGTGGCTCGAGTTAGCCGGATTCATAGAAGAGGTCATCCATACAGAGTGGTCGGCAAATCCTGTAATTGTCCCTAAAAAGGACACCACTGATTTAAGGATGTGTGTTGATTATACTGCCTTGAACAAGGCTTGTCCAAAAGATCTGTTTGCTCTGCCTAGAATTGATCGAGTTATCGATTCTATGGCAGGCTCGGAACTCCTCTGTTTTCTCGATGCATATTCCGGTTATCACCAAATCTGGATGAAGGAATCTGACAAAATCAAAACTTCATTCATAACCCCCTTCCGAACCTTCTGTTTTGTTACGATGCCCTTTGGGCTGAAGAACGCAGGAGCTACGTACCAGCGCACGATGCAGCGTTGCCTCCACGACCAACTCGGACGCAATGTACATGCATACGTGGATGATATCATGGTGATGTCCAAAAAGAAGGAAACACTCATTTCCGACTTGGAGGAAACGTTCGCCAATCTACAAAAATACAACATCATGCTTAACCCGAAGAAATGCTTCTTTGGAATACCAGCCGGAAAATTGTTAGGTTTCATCGTGTCTCAAAGAGGCATAAAGGTGAACCGGGATAAAATCAAGGCTATACTCAATATTTCCAGGCCAACTCGCCTGAAGGACGTACAAAGATTAACTGGCTGCATCGTTGCGGTCAGTCGATTTATAAGCCGGCTTGGGGAAAGAGGCGCACCATTATAAAACTCCTGAAAAAGACCAAGGATTTTGTTTGGACTGATGAAGCTGAAGCTGCACTACAAGACCTGAAGAAAGTACTCTCATCTGCTCCTATCCTTGCAGCGTCGGAACCTCAGGAACCGATGTTGCTTTATATTGCTGCGACAAATAAGGTCGTTAGTATCGTCATGGTGGTGGAGAGACCAGAGGAAAATCAGGAACACCTGGTGCAGCGTCCGACTTACTTTGTCAGCGAGGTCCTGACAGAATCAAAACAGCGATATCCGCACTATCAAAAGTTGGCTTACGGTGTTTTTCTAGCATCTCGTAAGTTACGACACTATTTTCAGGAGCATCCAATTACTGTGGTGAGCAAAGCTCCCATGAGGGATATAATCAACAAAGGACGCCACAGACGCGCCGCCAAATGGGGCATAGAGCTCTCAGCTTCGATATTGAGTACAAACCTCTGACACATCAAATCCCAGATCCTTGCCGACTTTGTCGCTGATTGGACAGACGAAGGAGAACATGGTCCTCCCTGAGTCGGAATATTGGACCCTCTTTTCGATGGGTCTAAGGCTCGAGGGGCTCGGGGGGCGTGGTGCTCAAATCACCCCAAGGAGATAAACTTTATACGTGTTGCAGATCCACTTCACAATGACAAACAATATTGCCGAGTATGAAGCACTGCTGCATGGAATCCGGATTGCCAAGGATATTGGCATCCGACGTTTGATGTGTTACGGAGATTCGGATCTTGTTGCTCGGCAAGTCTCGGATATTTGTAATGCAAATAAGCACATGGCAGCATATAAAGCTGTCGTGGATGATCTATCTAAATCGTTCGAAGGGTTTGAAGTTCAACACATCCCTCGAGCAGAAAATGAGGAAGCAGATGCACTATCTCGAATAGGCTCTGCACGGAAAGAGGTCCTGGATGGCGCATTTTTAGAGCACCTCAAAGTTCCATCGATAAAGGGAGTAGATGAGGAATATCCGACCAAATCCGACTCACCATTGATAGCAGTTCTGGCTGTAATTCCCAGCTGGACTCAACCCTACCTCAATTATTTGGTAGATGGCAAATTACCCGAAGACGAGGTGCTGAGCCGGCAGATTATCTGACGAGCAAAAGCCTATACTATTGTTAAGGGTGAGCTCCATAAACAGAGTGTTTCCGAGGGTTTTCAGCACTGTGTATCTCCAGAAGAAGGAGTGGAAATCTTAAGGGAAATCCACGAAGGCAAGTGTGGTCACCACGCTGCAGCCAAATCTTTAGTGGCAAAAGCTTTTCGACATGGATTTTTCTGGCTTACAACTCAGGCAGATGCCGAACGATTAGTCAAGACATGCAAAGGCTGCCAAAAATACGCCAAGTAAGCTCATGTTCCGGTTGATCAGCTACGAACAATACCTATAACATGGCCTTTTGCGGTCTGGAGGCTTGATATGGTAGGACCTTTTAAACGAGCTCCAAGTGGATTTACTCACCTCTTAGTGATGGTGGATAAATTCACCAAATGGATCGAGGCTAAACCTGTCACTAGTTGTGATGGAGCAACAGCCAAAAGATTTGTCGAGGATGTTATAATCCGGTATGGTTATCCGCATAGTATTATCACGGACAACGGGAGTAATTTTTCTATGGGAGAACTGGCCGAATTCTGCGACGAGCAAAATATCCGGCTTGTCATTGCGTTAGTCGCATATCCACAAGCTAACGGACAAGTCGAAAGAGCAAATGGTTTAATTCTACAAGGCCTGAAACCAAGACTCGAAGCACCACTACGACGTGCTGCAGGGGCTTGGGGAGAGGAACTACCCTCTGTAATTTGGAGTTTACGAACAACTCCGAACAGGTCAACAGGATACACACCTTTCTTCTTGGTCTATGGCGCAGAAGCAGTTCTTCCTAGCGATTTAATTCATACTTCTCCTAGAGTGGCCGCGTATATCGAAGAGGATGCCGAGATTTCTCGACAAAATGATCTCGACTTAGTCGAAGAAGTACGCGTCGTTCCTGAAATGAGATCTACAGCCTATCAGCAGAAGTTACGCAAGTATCATAGCTAGAGAGTCCAAACTAGATCTTTCAATAAAGGTGATTTGGTTCTCCGGTTTGTGCAACAAAGAAAGCACAAACTTTCCCCAGTATGGGAAGGGCCCTTTTTAGTTAGTCGAGTATTACACAATGGATCGTACTACTTAACTGATATGAGGCCAGTCAAAGAAAGACCTGCTACTAAGAAGAGAAAGAGAGTTGGAGGCAGTACAAATCCGGATGAGTTAGACAGACCATGGAATGTTTCTCAGCTACGTCCCTTTTATTCTTAGTTTATCCTTCTTAATGATCATGTCATAGTCGAAAATCCTAGAATGCTTAAAAGTACTTTATGCTCATGTTCGTTCTGGTCTAGATTTCCGATTCTAAAACTGCTACCTTCGGGTATAACTCTAAAATTTCTAGTCTTTACTTTGGTTATTTGTCCGATTGCTGGATGCGGGCATTTTCCGAGTAGTGAATTGTTGGTACTGGAAGCCGGCTTTGTTTCCGAGTTTAAACTGGTTTAGCAATTGAGCTCCGTTGCTCGGCAAAGCTTTCGGCAGAAGGTTTAGCCGGCTCACGAAAGGGACGAGGCGGAAAGCCAGATAAACGATAAGTAGAGACGAAAAAACTATAAGTGCTTGTGTAAACATTTCAGGCACGCAAAAATTTCAAAAGTCAAAAGTGCTGAATAGATCAAAAGCTTAGCACTAGCGAGATAAATAGTACTTAATATTTACAATCGCATCAGGTTTTTTCCGGAATAATACATAAATTTCTGGTCTATGATGCAGGAGGAGATGAAGGAGCTGCCGGCTCGCTGGTTACTTCTCCTTGGTATCTTTCCGAGATGTCCGCATCCGAGTTGGTGCATTCATCGTCGGAAACTTCTTCGTTTTCTTCTGCAAGAGGAGGCGGAGTATCCACACGGGTGAAGAAGGGGATCTCGTAGCTGGTCAGATCAGCTACGTGGCACCCGTATCCGGCGCAGGAGTGCATGATGGCTTGAAGGTCTTGCTCCTGGCCGTCTTCGTCTACCTTGTAGTACCCTCTGGTCACTTGCCATATCTCCATGTTTCGATGGTGGCTCATGACCATGGTGAGAGCGTTCTGTGCAGCAGTCCGCGCGTAGGACATGTTCTAGTCCCGAACAAGCTGCGGCATCTCCTTGGCCCTGTCCCGCACCTCAAAATCCGACATGCTTGGCATGTCCAGAATCCTGAGAGACTCGCCAATGTCCTCAAGAGACTGGTGGTAGTCATGAAGAAGATCACCGACTTGGGTAAGCCGGTGGGTGCGGGGCTCGGACAAGGAAGAGTCCGTCAAGTTCAGAGGACCTATACATAAAAATAAAGTTAAGAAAAAACCAACATTGATAGAAGTCGAAGAAAAAGATAAGTCAGAGAGGTGGAACATACCAAAAATGACATCGTCAATCTTGGTCTTCTCCTCCCGGAGACTCTGGAGTTCAGCCCGGAGCGCCTGGGATATGTCCTTCTCTCTGCCAAGCTCATTCTTGAGATCCGAGATTATTTTATCCTGAACAGCAATCTTGCGATCACGCTCATCAGTGGCCATGGAGGCGGATTCAAGGACTTGAGCTATGCTCTTTTCATGATCTGCCTTGAGCTTATCCAGCTCTTGGCGAAGTCCCTTGTTCTCCACCACCAGGGTCTTGAGGTTCTCGGCCTCTTCAATCATAGCGATGGATTGTTTCACCAGCGCTGTAAGTCAAAAAAGAACAACAGTTCAGAAAAAATTCGACATTGATAACGCAAAAGACAAGGTTTGAATCTCGGAATGTTTACCTTCGGCTTCATCGTTGGCTACTTTGAGCTCAGCATTTTTAAGCCGGAGAGCTTTGATCTCTCTCTGCTTATCGCAGACATTTGTCAATAATTCCTGGTTATAGGAACATACTTTCTGTAAGTCAGAATACCCAAAGTCAGAAAGCTACTTAAGACTCGGGCTAATATTTTTGCTAAATATCAGCACGAGCCTTGGGGGCTACACTAGTTCGTTCTTTGGCATCCTAATAAAGCATAAACTCGGATTCTATATCCTACTTCATGCTTGGGGGCTAGAGGATATGATATAACATAATGGAAAAAACAAGAGTTAGAATTCCGACTTACATATTGCTCGCGGGTGAGTTTATCTAAACCCGCGTTCACTTCAGCGGCCACCTTCTTGGCAAGAGTAAGAGGGATCACTGGGGATTTTGGAAGCTCGCCAGTCCTAATCCTCTCATCGCGGAGGCAGACTTGAGCGAGAAGGTTAGAGAACTTGACGTCCTCTGCTTCTTGTGCTCCCTCCTCGGGGGATAAATGGCTTTTATCCAGGACTTGCCTGGCTAGCTGCTGGATCTCCTTAGCAGATGTCTGGATCAGGCCAAACTTGGCAAGACCCGGATTGCTGAGGAGGTTTTCGGCGAAGACTTCAGCCGAGGGATCATTACCCGAAGAGGGTTCACCCTTATCTTGAGCTGACGCACCCACGGTGACGTCAGTTTGCGACCCAAGGATCGCAGGCTCCGTTGGAGGAGCCGGATCTTCTGCAACCACCAGAGAAGGAGTGATCGCCGGAGTTGCAGAAGGTTGAGGGGCCGGAGTCGGAGGAGCCACGGCAGGGGAAGCTATGGTAAGCTTCGTCTGACGCAAGGGCTTCGAAGAAATCCCTTTCCCCTTGCCCTTGATGATCGATTTTGCTCTCAGAATGTAACAAAGTCGGAAACGTTACATCTCGGAAAGGAACTTGAGTAAAGTACAAAGGCAGAAAGTTGTGACTGAAAGGATACCTCTTCACGACAGGCACCTCCTTTGTGCCAACCGCCACTGTCGGAGCTTCGCGCTTCTTGAGCGCAAGGTCCGGCAGTGGGACTACTTCTACCTCATGAGAGAACTCCGGAGGGTATCCTTCGAGCGGAGCAAGTTCCGACTCAGGGATATTAGCAAGCTGAAAAGAAGAAAACATATCAGTATTGCAGTTTAACTCGAAGATAGAAACACATAAAAGATGTGATGATGGAAGCTTACCGGCACCACGGGGTTTTCCGCCGTGTGCATGTCTAGAGAAACCTCTGGAATCCTCCTTTCGATCTGCTCCCTGATCAGCCACTTGATTTGGCTTATGTAGCCTTGAGTGGTGTAGGCTTTGGAGCTGATGCGGAGGGAGTCAGTTGGAGACGACGTGATGGAGTGCATCAGTCGGGTTCCGTGGTACTGAAGTGGCTGGATCCGACATGAGACCCAGCACTGGACCAAGTCAGATCCCTTCAGACCATTGTGCTTAATCAAATATTCGATCCGCCTCTTAGCAAGGATCAGATCATCGGTGAGAGACGGAGCAGCCTCGTTCCAGGAAGGCTGGGCCGTGGCCGCTCTGTCGACAAAAGCCGTCAAAGCAGTAGCTTTGCCGGGAGCCGGAATATCCCTATGGTAGAAAAAAGTGGCTGGCCATTGTTTGACCGAGTCACTGGCAGAAATTTTGGGATATGCCCGGTCACGTCTAAGAGAAAAGCTAATAGTGCTGGTGATGTAAGGAACACCAGTAGTGATGGAATTCCTCCGGACATGGAAATAATACCGGAAGAGAAGCAAACTCGGCCTAATGCTGAGAAAGCCCTCGCAAAGCACAACATATGCACTCATTTCTAAAAGTGAGTTGGGAGGAAGATTGTGGAGTTGAACTCCGTAATGATCTATCACCTCAGAGAAGAACTCCGAGGGAGGAAAAGACAGACCTCGGTCGAGATGGGTGCCGAAGTGGACCCGCTCGCCGTCGTGCGGGTTGGGGATGGTTTCACCAGAGCCGCTCCGCCAGTCGCCGGCGGCGAGAAGCCCCTCCTTCTCCACGTTCTTGAGGCCTGCTTCGTCAAGGGCGCAGGGGATCCAGATTCCCCGGTAGCTCTCTTTCTCTGCTGCTGCTTCCGCCTTCGCCGCCGCTGCTGCTGCTGCCAAACCGGAGGAAGAAGATGATGAAGCCATTTCTCCGGTGAGAGGATGACCTTAAAGGGGCAGCGCTAGGAGCTCTGTGGGCGGAGGACGAGGAGGCTATGTGCGCGCAGGAAGATTGGGAGGAAAGGAAACGGCAAAGGACTAGTGGAAAGGAGAAGAAGAAATCTGGACCCCTTATATCCACCTACCTGCGCCAAGGTTCGTGCAAACGCTACAGTGTAACCGCCACACGTCGTGGAAAGAACTGGGAAGGACCCGCGCGATGATTGTGTCGCCTCGATCTCCACACATGCATTGAAATGGCGCCTCGGTTCCGTGAACAGTGGACCCACCAACGGTCGTGCTGACGGAACGCCTGTCAGATGACGTGACTTGACCATGCTTGTGCCAGGTGGCGTTAGAGACCAAGTTCCGGCTTAGTTTGAAATCGAGCTGGAAAATCCGAGTAACCTGTTGATAGGTCCGACTTACTTTTAAGACCCGGATCGTAATTTTTGTTGTGAAGTTTTAGGAACCCTTCAAGATTCTGCAAGCCGAAGATCAAGCTAGACGATGATAAATCCGACTTTGGATCTTGGAGGCCTCCGGGGCTACTGTTGGGGATATACTTTCCGAGTATCCTCACAGTTCCTCACTGACCAGGGTGGCCCACTTTGGGTTAGAGCTTTGCTTCACGGGCGGCCTAGTCAGGGAGAAAGACGGAGTCCAATCCGGCTACAGGAAGGCCCAGAAGACTTACCGACTTAGGCCCATAATGTTACTTGTAGTTCAAGATGTACTCTGTAACCGACTCTTAGACGTAGCCGGATAGATCTCTCCTGTAAACCCTAGGCCGGATATCTATATAAGCCGTCCTAGGGAGAGCCTTTAGGGCACCCAATACTTTAGACCCTCAACTTGCACAGGCGAAACCCTTGTAACCCATATTCCGGCTCTGCCGTACTACTGGATTGCTAGCAGGAGTAGGATCCGTCCAAAGCCGGCAGATTCGAACCTGGGTAAACTTGTGTGCTCACCGTCCCAGAATTTCATACGTCTCACACCCCTCTCTTTCGCACGCCTCGAGGACCCCCTCATGGCGTACTTGTCCTCAATCCGACGACACAAGCGCCACTACAACTACACTAGGAGGGATATCAACCAAGTTGAGTGTTATGTGTGCCATGAGCTTGGGCACTATTCTTGGGATTGTGCTAAAAACAATAAGGATGTTGAGAACTCTAAGAGGAACAAGCCAAATTTGCCCCCGAATGGACATATAAACCATGTCGATGTGGAAGAGGTCTTTGAAGAGCCAACTGCAGCAAATCGTAAGTTTTGACCAACTCTTCAGCAATTCTTGGTTTTCAACACTAGTGCATCACATTCATTCATATCGAGGAGGCAACAATAATTTTGGTGGATAGAAAATAGACTTGTATCCAAGCGAACCCTCGTGAACCAACCCCGTAAGAGCATTCTTTTTAAGGGTGGTAGCACCCTAGTCTGTCCTGAACCTAAACCTTTTATTTCTAGCCTTCTCGAATCTCGAGGACGAGATTCTTTTTAAGGATGGTAGTTTGTAACATCTCAAAATTTTCTAAATTTTGGAATGTTTATTTTAAATAGCATGGCTTGATTATTTGAATGCCCAAAGATAAGTTTTGAAAATTTCATCTTATTTTTAGAACCAAAACCCTATTTTCCTATTTTTTTCCAAATTAGTCATATAAGGCATTATATGCTCAAATGACATAGACCAAAAATAGTTTCTATAAAGTTTTTAGTGTGTTTTTTGATTTTTCAAAAAAAATAGAAGTTGGTTTCACTTCATTTGGATTTATAAAACTGATTTTATGAGTAAATTTGCAACACAAAAAATAGAAAATAAAATGTTTTTTCTAAATTTAGTGGGCCAGCCGGAGCCATCCCAGAGCTTACCTACCGCCCGACCTGCCCTTCGCGCGACGCACAGCAGCACCGTGCAGCCCGACGTGCCCTCTTAGTCTCTCTTCCTTTTCACTTTTTTCTTTTGGGCTGAAATTCCTTTGGCATTTAACCTTTACTAATTCCCTTATCTTATCTTTTCACTGTTGGAGCCTTGGGGGGCACATACAAGCTTCATTAAACCAAGCGGTGCAGTACAATTATATCCAGGCCCCTAAGAAAAAGGGATATCATAGACGGGGCAAGACTTTTTACAATGAAGACCCTAGAACAAAGAATAAAAAAGCAACCAGGTCCTTGATCTTCATCACCGTGGAGAGACCTGCAATCACGAGGATCGACGATGCCACAGGGGAACTTGCCACTTGGGGCGACGTCGACCATGGATCCCGCGTGGAGGTCAGAGAAGATCCTCCGAAACTAGAGGAAAGAGCTTGAGCTACGTTTGCTTCCGAGCCTAGAGTGGCTTCTAACGCCAAGGATAGCAACAACCGAGAGTCGACGCTGAAGATCTCTGGTAAACGTAGCTTCCAGGGCAGAGCTCGCCAGAACACCCAGGCGAGCATATAGCACATGCCCTCTTGCCGGCGAGGTGACACTCTTAGGGAATCGCGAGCCTCCAGCCCCATCTAGAACCTGGCATGCCCAAGCAGACATCGCAACATCGCTGGGAGCAGGACAGGGACACCACCACCTACCTTCCGATGAAGTTCGAGATGGAAGCAGACCCCACCAACCATCCTCGTCCACATCACCACCGTGGCGACCATGAAGAGAAGGAGTGAGATCTTCCCCACCCAAGAACATCATCTCCACTTCCTCTTCCGTAGGAGGCCAGCACCACCCGCTCCAAATTGGAGAAGAAGGCGCAGACGAGCTTCTCCTCTCCCCCTTGCCGCCATGGCCAGCCATAAGAGGGTCCGCCCAACCATGCATCGCACCGACGCGCCTGTCCCCCTTGCCTCCACGACCGGACGGAACAGAACGCCTCGGGAAACCACCTCTCGATTGGAGACCTGCGAGCCAAGCTTTATTTGTTGGAGCGGCTGCTCCTCCTACCATCCTCAGCTCTAGCCGCCGGAGCAAAAGGGGGGCCAGGAAGAACCCTAGGAGCTCCTTGATCCGGTCGTCGAGATCCGGAACACTGCATCCCCTACCGGGCAAGACGCCCACTACCGGCACGAGGTCAAACAACCTACAGCCTATGACTACTCCGGCGACCCGCCACCGCCATCTCCTGCCGGCTAGTCCGTCGAGAAAGGCTCGGCCGAGCCCCGGCGGCTCGAACGCGACTCTCAAAGCTACAGGAGGAGGGAGAGGTGGAGACGCGTTTCTCCTCCAACTGCACACGTCCCGCACGTCGCCCACCTTCCGAACCAAGAACGACGCCCCTGCTACTCACCTCCTTTAAAAGGCCCCGATTCCCTTGTCTGTTTCCTCCTTCTACTGCACCGTTAGTGCCGCCAGGCTACCGACAAAGCTCGCTGGAACTTGCTGTTCGCTGTCCTGACGTCTTCGATTCCATCCGGTATAGAAGGTCCCTGCCTCTATTCTCTCCTCCTACCTTATTCCCTAGATCGTGAGCACCTGTTGATGCCTCCAAATTTGTAGCCACACATCGACGTCCGGTTGCCGCCGTCCGAAGACACCACTAGTGGAGAATGAGCCTTTAGTCCCGGCCCGTAAGGGGCTTCCCGGTTCTGGAACTGGGACTAGAGAGGCGTGACTAAAGGCCCACCCACTAGTCTCGGCCTGGTTACCAGCCGGTACCAAGGGGCATCCACGTGGCCGCCTCTGCGCGCGCAGGGTGCCCCCCATTAGTCCCGGTTCCTATTACGAACCAGGACAAATGGTTCTCTGCCGCGGTAGCATTTTAGGCACTTTCTCTGCCGCGGAAGAGAATTCATTTTGTATCCTTTTATTTATTTCTTTTTTCATTTCAAAATAGTTTTCTACACTACCACATACCATACACGTTCGTGTATATATAAGATAATTTTGTCTTAAGATCGAGCATACAAATATATATATATGATAGTTACATGGAGATCACAATTACCGGGACTAGAGCCCGTCTATTCAATTACACGGTCAGGGATCATCGGTAGCGCCTATTCACACTAAATTCTTCGGCGTCATCTATCATCTCGTTCATCAAGAATCCTGCCAGTTCTTCAGCAATTCCTAGTACGCGTTGCTCTGGTAGGAGATGATCCCGCATTCTGCGGTGACCCAGCATACCACTGCATGTGTAGTACACTATAGTCGTTGACATGACATTCACATAACACCATTCCGTAAATATTACATCCCTTAGAGTGGTACAACAGAAACATTGCGGGTCCATATTACAAACATACACACTTTATTATTACAAACCAAAGTTCCCAAACTTCAAGCATTATAAAATTACAAACCAAACTTAAGTAGTTTCAGCAGAAGATATAAAATCCAAACTCATATTCCAAATTGAGCTCAACAACTTATTCTATAAAGGTTATGCTGCTCGGCTCAATTGTTTTACTAATAATTAAAGCAACTACTCGGACTCGTTGCCCTGCACTCCGTAGCGTATCTAGTAGTCCACCCCTTCAACTCCTCAGGATAGGTCTGGCTCTTCATAGTAGACATCCTCTTGTCCTTCAGTTGCGTACATTGAAGGGTGTTCTGGATTCTCAGAGTCTAAGCAGGGGTTCAAAGGAAAGAGTGAGTAACAGTGTTACCCAGCAAGTTCATTACATGCAAAGTAGGAAGTTTGATGCTCTATCTACCACCTCGGACTATAAGTCCTTAGCGATATGCAGTTTTCATAAACATTTCTTCAAAGATTGATTTTATTATCAAAAACTATGCCCATCAGCCTTCACAGGTTGACCAGAACTCATGGAGTTCCTTTCCTGCCGCGTTCATAACTCCTTCCCAGAACAGGGAGTAACAAGTTACAGTTCTTACACTCTGCAGAGGTGCATTGCTTTACCCATGAGAGGTCAACTCCTTGTTGCACAACCCGGCATACTTTCCCATCCACAATTCTATGATGTGGGGCCCAGTAGGTGATCCAAGCCAATCGTTGCCCTCTCCGCGATCCCATATGTCTGCACGATCCTCCGGGCTGAGCTCCATCTCCGTTAAGCCCCCAATTTAGGGCAAGCTATAACCCTGATGAGTTCCCGAAGACTCTATGAGTTGGTGATGCCCCTGGCAAGCTCCATAAAGGTCTGACTATACCTCCGGCAGCCACTTATAGATAATCTAGACACCAAAATCGTGGGGCCTAAGGGTGCCCACCCATATGTTGGATCCACACCGGGAATCCCAATGTCACGATAAGGTCATCCTGCCTCAATATGAAAGGAAGAAGATACAGTTGAGTTCTCCGTCCCATTCCAAATCTCATGGTTAACGCGTAATATACGGTGCTAGAATCACTGATGTCATGGGTTGTTAAACCTATGTGGCTTATGAAATCGGAACCCTAAGTTCCATTGCCAATCTTTATCAACACTTAGGATGATAACTACATCTTATTTATTAGCGAAGATAACATTTTCTTTTTCCAGATCATAGATGATAACACACAATTTGCAATATCTTTGATAAAGACTCTTCAAAGGACATGAGCAAGTTATGAACTTTCCTTGTGACTACAAGGTAGTGAAGTCGGATGCTTCCACCTGACCTTGAGCTCCGATTTCTACAAAGAATCATTATTGCCCGGTAAGGACAATATTTAAAGAAGCAATATGAAATACATAGTAATGTCATGCAATGATTTATTATTTGCTTCTTTGCATGATTTACCCTTTTAGTAAAAGTTTACTATTTTATTTAATTAATAAAAGACAAATATCATTCTACGAATTTATTTTAGTACCCTTTTAAATATTTTCTGAAATTCTTTTGAGGAAATAAGATTTATTTTTATCACACCAAATTTACTTTTCAAAAATATAAATTAGTATTTTTATAAAATAATATGTTCATTTAGGATCTTAAAAGTGGATTTTATTCAATTTAAAGTGTTTCCTTTTTTTTAGATTCAAAAGTAACTGGCACAATAAAAATAAACCTAAATTTTAGTTGCCCAAAAATTCTATTAATTATTTTTACTCATTAGAGAGTATTTTTGTGAGTTCATAGATATATTATTTATATTTTTAAGATTTTTATTTATTTCTCTAAAGTTGTTTTTGTTTCAGGGGTATATTTGTAAAATAATTAAAACAACCCTATAAACATACGGGCCTGGCCCGGTTAAGACCACCCGAGTAGTACTGGGCTGCCCACAGGCCTAGTACCCCAACGCACTCTCATTCCTCTCCCCTCTCTCTCTCTCGCACACACGGTCACCTCCTCCGCTCGCTGCCGCCGCCACGCACGAATCCGGCCAGGTCCAGTCGTCGTTGCCGCCACCATGGTGCAGGGTAGATAAGTCAACGATGCCGCTTCACCCTGTCCAAGCAGATCCGCTGTTGGTGCTCCCTTCTGGCCGTGCTGACCCCTGCTCAAGTCTAGGGTTAGGGCTTGGCCGCCCTAGAGCATTAGCGATGGTACACCGGGATCTCTCATGGTGTATTTTCCTCTTCTCCGACGGTGTTGTTCGACCACTGGTGTGGTGGTAGCCGCCGCCATGGCCTGGCGCGGGTTGCAGCGCCTTTCGGGTGCTCCCTGCCCGTAGGTTTTGTCTCCCGCCTCCTCTTCTAATCTACCGCGAGGACCAAAGGTAAGTGTTCTCCTTCTCCCCTTCTTGCTCTCTATCCTCTTCCTTGCTCGATAGCCTCTTTGTGCTTCTAGTGGTCAATCCCTAATTGGGGTTCATGGTTTGATTAGGGTTCATCCCTCTGGTTTGATTATGATGCATTTATTAGGACTGATTGTAGTGGTTATACTATCCTGGATAATTGTCCATTTATGCTAGTGATGTGGATTTCACTATTGTTTCCTGATCTTAGTACTGACAATGGTACTGTCGGTAATGGTTCATTTGATCTTTATACACTTGCAGATATTTCAGATTGGAGTTAATATGATACTCCAATGATTCTCTGATTGTGTATAAGCAACCATGATTATGATTCCTGAGTGTCCATTCCAGGAAAATGATTAGTTAGGTAACTACAAGTTTACTGATGAAATCTAAGTATAGCATTTGCTTGGTTTAGAAGTTATACTTGTGACACCTTCTTTAGAATGGTACACAAGTGTCCATACTTCTATTGGCTAAATTCTACATGTGTCCAAGTATGGCTGGGCTAAATGAATTGAAATCTTTTGTTGGCTTTATTATCCTAAGATGCTACAATCTATTAGTCTATGATGCTGGTCTGAGGCATAGCTAAGTAAAATTAAGTTTGTTACTAGTTGTCCCTCATAGATATGCTCTGATGCATGGTATCAGCTAATGATTCTTGAATTTTTTAAGAAAATGATTGGCATCCTCACTATTAAATATAGATCATTAGATTTCAGAGGTGCTACTCCTTAAGAGATGTGCCCTGAAATCTTGTTCTAAGGCTGCTGTTATATAGGAATGTGGAGATTTAAGTTTTTATCCAAGATCTATGATGCATAGGCTGAGATCTTGGATTTGTTTGTAAATATTTGTCATTGGCTTTCATCTAAATACTTCTGGGATGGATACACCCCACTTGGGTGATCCTGCTCCTCTTAGCTCCTGCGATCTGTTACAGACCTTGCTATCTTCTTACACCACCCCCACCCTATGTCACCATCCTGAGGATGATCTGGTGGTTTGTTGTGTATATTGACTAGTGGGTTTGTTGGGGATTTGGCAAGATAAGTGGTGTTCTTGGTTGTGTGCTTGAACGTGTGGTGATGGAATGAGATAACCAGCAGCTGTGCTGCAGCAGAGTTTCCCTTTTGACTGCTTGGACTGCTAGTGCTGTGTCGACAACACATAGCATGTAGTTAGCAGAGTAAGCTGCTTTACTGTTTGGCCTATTTGGATCAGATCAAGTGAATTGATTTTTTACTTCTTAACCTTTTACTGGTTACCAACATGGTGAAACTTGCCCCTTTTCATATACTCAATGATGAGTTTGGCATATCACTTGTATGCACAATCTGAGAGTAATCTAACTCCAAAATTAACCCTTTATTTTATCATCTGTTTGTCTATTTCTTTTATTTTGGTGTTACGGGAATTAAAGTGAAGAAGAAGAAGAAATCAAGGATATAAAAGATGTAGATAGGAATTTTAGTGTAGACTTTTTTCTTTATACCTTTGTAATCTTTCTTTGCTATTTGAGGCAATTGTAATACTTGTATAACTTATTTAATAAAGTTTGTTGCTGTAATATTTAGTGTTTTTTGGTGTATATAACACTATTTATGTTATTATAATTTAATCAGAAAATAGGATTCCCTTTCTGATTTCATTTTCCTTGTCTTAAATCCTTATTAGTATCTATTATCTAAAATTTAACCAAATAATATAAATAAGGAATTTTAGAAATCAAACCAATAATACCACTTCTAATTTTAAAATTCTTTTCAAATTGATTTAAATTTTGAATTTGAATTCAAAGTAACTTCCCCAAAAGCCTAATAATGCCCAAAGGTCATGTCAAAATTCATAACAACCACTAACCAGAGCTATACCTACCTCCAGTTAGCGAAAGAAACTCTGATCCCTTTAGGTTTTTGTTTGGCGAAAAATTTATCCTGATTTTACAGATGCATGCATGCACAAACTCAGGTTCCTAATTCTACCCTTCGTCGGATCCTAATGCTCGGGTGTTACACATTCTCCCGAACTATATAAGAAAAGGAGATCAATATGAATATAAATCATGATAACAAAAAGTGACGGTAATGAAATAATGTTGTGAATGCATTGCTTACATCGACTCTATAATCTTTGTTCTTAGTGGTAAACATTCAAATGAACTCGCAAATGTAGAATCCACATATATTCGTCCTGGGTGGCTACCTCGCGCACTTTACGAGAATAGAATTCAATCAAAATAATAATCTAGCATCATAATTGTATTGAAATTAGAAGTAAAGAGATGTACGCACTACTTACCGAGACCAGCTTAAACGGCAGCTTCTTACTAAAGTCATCCTTAATCGCACTCTTAAACCGGTTCCAAGCCCTGCCCGGTAAAGAAAATGAATGAGTTATTTATTACGTGATATCTCAGAAAATCAACGAAATAGACCGATGTAGCGCGAAAATTACCTCTAGAGCATGTCCTGCATGTCCGTAAACTATTCCAGGGGTTTCTTTAATGGGTCCATGACTTCAACTCTTCCCTTATCAAGTTGAATGTTTAGCAGGATCCAGTGGAACCTGCACACATTTATATATACATCAGTAACTCATCAATTACACTTAACATCGAGTAAGCAAAAGTGAATGTGTACAACAGAGTAAGACCCTCACTTAAAATTGTAAGGAAATAGTTTGTGATCACAGAAATTTTTCTTCGTTAGAAACCTTAGAAGGTTTTCCTCCGTCTCCTCGGGTTTATCCGTTAGCGTCTTTACATGTATTTTATCTGGGTCAATGAACCCAACACTATAGAGTGACCTTCTTTTACACTCTTGGATCTTCATTCTGCATAATAATAGAGTACAAAAGGATATAATGAGGATAATTACATGCAATGAACTGAACAACTGAAAAACTGAATAACTTATATGTAGATAATGAATTCAACAACTCATAGACAATAGAAACTCATGAGAATTTTGTCGAGGGCATCGAAATTGTATAATTGGAAGAGTTCTAGAAACTCAACATGGACCTCGTCGGCTCGGAAGTAGTAGTCATATGGGACTTTCGCCATGATCATTATTCTCTCCTCCTTTATGGCAATCAAGTACCATTTATGTAAACTCCGCATTTGTGTTGGCATTTGTTGCAACCTCTCTATGCTGACCAACGGCATCCTTGGGACATATTGGGGCACTACATCAGCCTTGGGTAACTTGTCGTCTTAGGAACCTAGCAATTCCTCAACAATCACATTCATAGCGGCCACAAGCTTCGCAGCTTCTTCCATATCTTGCTGGGGAATGTCATAGGATGCCACCCTAAGGGATGGGATCGATTTTTTGGCCTGTTTCTCGAGTTGGGGGACGTCCCTTCTTTTCCTAGTTGCACTTTGACTTGATGATTTTCTCCCGCTTGCACTTCCGTTTCATTTGCTCTTCTTCACTTCCTTTTGAAGTGTGCGTAGATAGTCATCTGGCTTATGGTGCAAGTCATATTGCAATTTTGTGTTCAGAAAACCAAGTGCATACGCTTTTTGCTTCTCGGTGTATACCAGGGAGGGCTCATGTTTCTTCTTTTGAAGTTGCACAACACATTCGGCATTTGCAATCGCTGCACTTTCCTCTTTAGTACGATAGTAAGGTCTAATGGGAAGATTCTTATGAGGTACACTTGGGAGGGGCGACATTTGTCATTTTGGGTTGTTGTGTCGTTTAGTACTCATCGACGGAGCACGCTTCCGTTTATTGTCCTTAGCGAGCGGCGAAGACAGCTGACCCTGCAGCGGAGATCGAGATGGACTCGTGCTGTGGTGGTCGTAGTCATGGGGCAGGCTTCTTGGAGGTGATGGAGGTGAAGGTGACATGCAACGACTCGGAGGCGGTGTTGGCCTTGGCGCTGAGCCTGGAAGCTTGATGTTGTTCTTGTCCCATAGAATGATACCACCCAATACTTCTCTGAGTGTCCTCTCGCCTTCAGGTCCAGGGATGTCAAGCTCGCATTGAGTCCCACCCCGTTGTGATTTCATCCACCCTGACTTTAGCATAGCTAGTTGGAATATCACAGCCATGCCAGTGTGCGTCAGGTGGACAAGGTAAAGCACATCCTACTGCCACCTTGATGGATAGGTTCTTCACCTTCTGATGGAGCTCACAAGATGTCTGCTCCTTGATTCCATCCACGGGGTAGCCGATACCGCCATCTACCATCCGTGCATCACTAGACGGGACCTCCAATTCAGCCACGCTGCTTCTCCACTGAGATGGGACAGTGGTAAATATCGAGTGCAGGATCTTGGAGGCGCGCTACTCCTCGAAGTTCATCAATCTGTTGCTGATGTTTTTCAAGTCTTCCTAGCAACTCGTTGAACCGGTCTCCCTCCTCCTCCTGTCGTCGCCTCTTTGCTCTCTCTCGGCTCCTATAAGTATCTCTGTCTTTCAAAAACCCCATGTCCCACATCTAACTAGGGCCAAGGCCTCATACTCGTCCTCCGCGTTCGTCATTCCCGAGGACCTTTGTCAGCAACTCTTTCTCTCTATTAGGACAGAACTTTGTTGTCCCCTCTTTAATTTCCTTCACCACTCTCTGCCATGTCTCCCGGGGTATCATAATCCCGTCACTGCAAATAAGGTCCCATGTAGCATCGTCATACTCACTCCCATGCCCAAGGAACCAATTTCTTGCCCACAAATCCCATTCTTCGCGTATTGGTTCTGGAGTGATCCCTTTAGCAAGCAGCTCATTATCTTTAGCATCCCACTTTGGCATGGCAGTCGTGTAGCCCCTGGCCCCGGTGATGGTGATATTTCTTCTTCGCGGCATTTTTCTTGTTTTTTCCAACTTCTCCTTAGTAGATTTTGACTCCTTGTACTTCACAAAGGCATCCCAGTTAGCCTGTTGCTTCGTTAGATAGCCTTCGAATTTAGGAGGAGTCTTCTTCTCTGATACTTTTGCAATAATGATTTCTTCTAGTTCTTGAATAGTTTGGACATCTTTGTAAGAGTCCACTGCTTGACTTTCTTCCTCAATGCAGCTGTGTCGGCATCATCCTCATATTCTGGCAGGGTGAAATGTGTCATGAGGTCATTCCAAAGACCCTCTTTGTACCTGTCGGGGACATAATCACCCTCTTCCGCCCATTTGGTCCTATTCCACTCTCAAACGGTGATCGAGATGCGATCCCTAACCATAACTCCGCATTGTTGTACAAATACACTTTTAGCCTTTTCGGGTTCTAACGGTTCACCCCGTGGTGATACCAGCGTAATTGTATAACGCGTAGATGCGTCCAACTTTTTGGTCGGACCTCGTTTGGAATATTTTTTGCTTGATGTGGAGGCCTAAGAGAAGAAACGTTCATCAATTTATATATATACAACTCAATTAATGCATCTACTGATCACCGGACTTCATATATATACCTCGCTAGACTTCGTTACGGGTCCATCGGAGTCATCGGCTTCTCCAACATCGGAGTCGTCGGCTTCTCCCTAATCATTTCGGTCGACCTCCTCACCCTCACTAGAGTGGTTCAGATACATCGACGGAGATTCGGGTGGATGAACATGGGGGCGCCGTTGATCATATTCTCGAGAATTTCTTCTTATTCTAGGTCTCTACGGATTGGACTAGGTGGATCCATAGTTTTCTGCAAAATGCACACAATATAAAATAATACTAAACAATAATATGTAAACCTAAATTGTTTCAATAATACTAAACAATAGCAAAATTCTAGTGATGCCTCGCATGGGTCCCGTGTCCGGTCGCCCACCATATATACCTCTATAAACCCCCCCAACCTACACGCATAAAACAATCTCTGGGGGCCTGCGAGCACCACCACCCTAACCCTAAGTCTGGTCGCCCGTGAGCACCACCACCCTAACCCTAAGTCTCGGGCCCCACGAGCACCACCACCCTAACCCTAAGTCCGGGGACCCGTGAGCACCACCACACTAACCCTAAGTCCGAGGGCCCACGAGCACCACCACCGTAACCCTAAGTCCGGTCGCCCGCGAGCACCACCACCCAAACCCTAAGTCTGGGGGCCCGCGAGCACCACCACCCTAATCCTTAGTCCCGGGGCCTGCGAGCACCACCACCCTAACCCTAAGTCCGGGGGCCTGCGAGCACCACCACCGTAAGCCTAAGTCCGGTCGCCCGCGAGCACCACCACCCCAACCCTAAGTCCGGGGGCCCGCGAGCACCACCACCCTAACCCTAAGTCCGGTCGCCCGCGAGCACCACCAACCTAACCCTAAGTCCGGTCGCTCGCGAGCACCACCACCCTAACACTAAGTCTAGGGGCCTGCGAGCACCACCAGCCTAACCCTAAGTCCGGGGGGCCGCGAACACCACCACCCTAACCCTAAGTCCGGGGGCCCACGAGCACCACCACCCTAACCCTAAGTATGGTCGCTCGCGAGCACCACCACCCTAACCCTTAGTCCGGGGCCCACGAGCACCACCACCCTAACCCTAAGTCCGGGGGCCCGTGAGCACCAACACCCTAACCCTAAGTCCACTTGACCGCGATCAAGACCACCCTAACCCTAAGTCCGGGGGCCTACGAGCACCACCACCGTAACCCTAAGTCCGAGGGCCCACGAGCACCACCACCGTAACGCTAAGTCCCAGGGCCCGCGAGCACCACCACTCTAACCCTAAGTCCGGGGGCCCATGAGCACCACCACCGTAACCCTAAGTCCGCGGGCCCGTGAGCACCACCACCCTAACCCTAAGTCCGGGGGCCCGCGAGCACCACCATCCTAACCCTATCTCCGGGGACCCGCGAGCACCACCACCCTAACCCTAAGTCCGGGGGGGCGCGAGCACCACCACCCTAACATATATATTTTTATACACTATATAGTAATATAACATATTAGAAAAAATACTTGAAAATAATAATAACATACTAGTAATAATAACATACTATATATTACATTATATAGATATAGTAATAATAACATACTAGTAATAATATATATTTTTATACAATATATATGTTTATACACTATATAAAAAATACTAGAAAAAAACCTAGCTAGGCGCGCGGCGGCCCTCTCTCTGCCCGCGGCCAGCGTGCCCCCTAGTGGCTGGTCGGAGACGAGGCGCGACGACGGTGGCTGGCCAGAGACGAGGCACGGCAGCAACGCGCGGGCTGGCCGGAGACGAGGCGCGCGTAGGCTGTAGACGAGGCGCGGCGGTGGAGACGCGCTGGCTCGTGATGGCAATGGTGACGTGCGGGCTGGCCGGTGACGAGACGCGGTGGCGGTGGACGGAGGTGGGGCGTCCGGAAAGGAGTACGAGGCGTGGCGGAGGCGACTAGAGGTGGGGCGACTGGAGAGGGGGAGGTTGCCGGCGTCGGAATCGCGCAGCCTGCCGGTGGCGTCGGAATCGAGGGCGCGTCCTGTGTGAAGTGTGTGAATCAGGAATGAGATTGGGGAGAAGATGCACGCGAATTTAAGGGGACGGACCTTTAGTCCCGGTTCGTAGCATGCACCGGGACTAAAGGTCACCTCCCTAGTCTCGGTGCATGCCACCACGAACCGGGACTAAAGGGTTTTAGGCACAACACCCCTTTAGTCCCGGTGCGTGCCACAAGCCGGGACTAAAGGTCCCTTTTTTAAAAAAATTGACCAAAACAAGGGGGCGCCTCTTTTCAAAAATTTCAATTTGCATATTATTATATTTTTTAAACATTTGAATTGTACAGTTTTTGCATACCCTTGAATTTGAGAAAAAATTCAACATGAAAAGTTCTTGAATTTGAATAAGTAATCAAAATCTATTTTCTGTTTTATAAAATAATTATTCTAACTAGTCAAACTATTAACCATTTTGCCATTTTCAATTTAAAAATGTATTAACTATTATATTTTGCGTATTTTTGAATCTCACTAAACTTTCAACATAAAAAATGCTTGAATTTGAATAAGTAATCCAAATCCATTTTCTATTTTATAAAATAATTACTCTAACTAGTCAAACTATTAACCATTTTGCCATTTTCAATTTAAAAATGCATTAACTATTATATTTTGCATATTTTTTAATCTTACTAAACTTCCCACCGCTTCCCGCCATTTTTCCCGCCCTTTCCCTCTAACCCGGGGCTTTTAGTTTCGGTTGGAGCCACTAACCGGGACTAAAGATATTTTCTGTCATTTCCCTCTGCTTCCCGCCATATTTTCTCGCCATGTTTTCTCGCCATGTTTTACCGCCATGTTTTCCTGCCCTTTCCCTATATATATAGGTCAGCGACCGTCATGACCACCACACATCCACACATTCCCTGCCACACATCCACACATTTCCCACCGCCTACTTTAGGATGCCCTTGTGTGTTCGTCCATGACTCGGCGGCAATGACGCTGGAGTACTGGGATCCATCAGGCATGTCCGAGACTGGGCTTCGCTGGGCTGGCATGGGAGGTGCTACCTTTCGGGACGCGTAGCTTGGTGAGAAATCCGGGTCCCGTCGTCGACCTAGAGCTTCTTTTGTGGCGGTCGCATGGTCCAGGACGGTGCAAAGGGAGCCAGCCCCCAAGGAGGTGGTACGAAGGCGTGTCAGGGAGGAGGACGAGCATGTCCGCCGCTATATGTATATGTTGGAGGTCAGGTTTTCCAATGCCTAGCAGCTTCTTCAGGGATCTCACCCGAGCTATGCTCCTGTGATGGTTCCTTCTCTTTGGGTGACCACCTCCCGTGGCCCAAAACCCGGTCGTCGACGTCTAGTTTGATTGAGCAAGATGTATTACATGAAAGGGGGACATTTATGTCTCAAATGAAAAGTTTAATACATTACATATATTTATGTCTCAAATAAAATGTTTAATACATTATTACACATCACCAACATCTAGTCTTGTGGTTTTCTTCTGCATCGTAGCCATGGAGAATCTTCATTATTTAACAGGATGCTTGGGTCAGTTTTCACTTTGAAGGGCAGAATTTCATGAAAGTTATTGTAATCTTCTGACATGTCTGTCGTGTCATCCACTCCCATGATGTTTCTTTCTAAAAGAAATATGTGGTGCTTTGGCTCATCTATTTTGTATTCTTTTGCTTATCTTTCCGTTTTCTCGGTTTGGTAGACATGTCTTTCACATAGAAAACCAGAGCCACATCGTTGGCTAGGACGAATGGTTCATCCATTTATGCAAGATTGTTGAGATCCACTATTCTCATGCCGTACTTTTGGTCTATATGTACCCTGCCTCCTATCATCTTGACCCATTTGCACCGAAACAAAGGGACCTTAAAAGCAGGTCCATAGTCAAGTTCCCATATCTTCTCTATGTACCCATAATATATGTCCTTTTGCCCATTGTCATCTATTGCATCAAAGCAGACACCACTGTTTTGGTTGGTGCTCTTTTTATCTTGGGTGATCGTGTAAAATGTATTCCCATTTATCTTGTACCCTTGGAAAGTACATATAGTCGAAGATGGTAACCTGGCCAACGAGTACAACTGATCTCCAACAGTGGTATTATTCATGAGATGTGTCTGCAACCAACTGCCAAAATTCTTCTCATGTTCCTCTTTGATCAAGAAGTCAGGCTTCCCTGGGTTTTCGGAGCGTAGAATATTCTTATGTTTCTCGATATACAGAGCCACCACGGTGGAATTGTGTAGAACTGTGTAGTGTGCTTGACTGAAAGAATGTCCGTCCCTACATACCATTGATTTCCTTCCTAGTGTGCCTTTTCCAGTCAGCCTCCCCTCATACTGATATTCAAGAACACCAATTGGCTTAAGGTCAGGAAGAAAGTCAACACAAAACTCAATGACCTCCTCTGTTCCATTGCCCTTGGAGATGCTTCCTTCTGGCCTAGCACGGTTATGAACATATTTCTTTAAGACTCCCATGAACCTCTCGAAGGGGAACATATTGTGTAGAAACACAGGATCGAGAATTGTAATCTCTTCGACTAGGTGAACTAGGAGGTGCGTCATAATATTGAAGAAGGATGGCAGGAACAACAACTCGAAGTGGACCAGACATTGGACCACATCAATTTGTAACCCTGATAGACTTTCTTGATCGATTACCTTCTGAGAAATTGCATTGAGGAATGCACATACCTTCACAATGGCTAGTCGAACATTTTCTGGTAGAATCTCCTCAATGCAACCGGAAGCAATTGCATCATAAGAACATGGCAGTCATGAGACTTTAGGTTTTGAATTTTTTTATCTTTTATATTTACTATTCCCTTTATATTCGACGAGAAGCCAAACAGGACTTTGATACTGAAAAGGACTTCAAAAAAGATTTCCTTCTCTTCTTTGGTAAGAGCATAGCTAGCGAGAATATCATTTTGCGGCCCGAAAGTTGGGGTGGCCAGGCAACGCGGTACCCGAGTTCCCTGATATCATCCGCGATGACTATAGTTGGCATGCCAAATACTCAGAGGGTCCTTTTCATCCCGAATTCAACTTTACGTTTCAATACAAAAAATCAGGCTAACGGCCGTCAAGTTGGGTCCCCCCTGTCAGCTTTCGCCATTATGTCGTTGCCGTCATCGCTGCCATGTAGGTTGCCATGTAGGCTTGCAGCATTGGCGCATGCATCCTTTACGCGTCTGCTTCTTCCTCCGGGGCGGCAATCTATGGTCGCGGCCATGGCGTGGAGCTAGGACTGGATAAACCTGCTCGGCCCGTTCTCCTCCCCATCCTGAATCGGAGCTTGCCCTCACCATGACCGCACCATTGGCACGACGCGGGGACGGGAATTCATTCCCGGGTGAGATCTGTACCCATGCCGACCATGCTCGGTCCTGTTGGTCTCCTCTAGAATCTGAGCTCGCCGTCGCCGTGGTTGCACACGCACCAGCCACGGCGCCTTCCTCTCCGAACCCCAAAGCCACATCCACCCAGTTCGGCACAACGCCAACAAGGTGAAAATGCATCAAGTTTTCTTCTTGTGATTGTAGAAAAACACGTATGTACCGTGGCCGTAGCATACTCTAACAATGTACACATATATTGTTTACTAGATTTTCATTTGAAATTAGTAGCTCCGTGATGACGAAACATAGAGAACCTAAATGGAATGACGATGACGACCATGTTCTGTACATTGCATTGCATCAACAAGTGCTTGCTGACGAAGCAAGTTACCAAGAGAGTGGAGTTCATCAACCATTGCCAAAAAATATGTGAACAAATCAATGAGCGATTCAATGCAAATAAGCGCAGAAAAGCTAGATCCATGTCATCAATCATCAATAGGTGGCACATTCTAGTGATGCATTCAAATGCGTACACGATGTATCATTTGCTTGAAGTGGTTGTTATCCTGAGCAAAAATGCGTGGTATGCACATTATATTTGTATGTTCTATGGTGCAATTCTGTTGTTATGGGCGTGGAAAGAAAAGCTGGGCTTCACTGAATATTACGCAGTTAGGCCTAACTTAGTCTTACACAAATAAGCACAGCTTAGTCTTTACACACATAAGGTAACTAATGATAAAGATAAAGACAAATGGTTCATCGGATCTGCTAGTATGAGCACTAGGTCCCTGGAGCTGGTGGTATCGTCGGAACAAACTAGAATGTTGCGTTTGCTCGTCTTTCATTCTCCTTCAAATAGTACGACCCCACTGATGAGCCAATTGTAGGCCCCCTCCCCCCGACGTGGATTTGGCTCCAGGTCGGATCTAGAGTGTCAACATGATAGGCGCGTGAGTGTGCAGCAAACACATAGACTGCTATCAACACTGGAAGTGTTGGCAACTCAGCAACAACACCAGCATGTTCTTCCTGGACTCCGGCAGCAGCCTCAGTGGTATTTCGTCAGCTTCACCAGCAGCAGCATTAGCAAGTATTTTGTCAGCATCACCAAGTATTTCGTCAGCTTCACCAGGAGCAGCAGCAGCTAGTTCTTCGTCGGCTCCACCACTAGCAGCTGCAGCAGCAGCATCAGGGACCAGGGCTGCCTGAGCAATTACAGGTTCAACAGCTCCTGGGGCTCCGACAAAGAAAGGGTAGTTGATCCCAAGAAACACAGATTGTCCCTTCAGATTGTTAACTCTGCTCCAGACTTGCTCTACTGGGTCTTCGGATGGGCATGTAGACCTCAAGAAAACGTGACACCGCAGCGATGGGTATGAAGAAAGTTGTGTCCCCATATGTTCTATTGTATCACCAACGTTGTTTAGTGCTCCCCTGATATGAATCCACAAGAGTTCATCATGCTGTTCCATGTTGTCTCCGAGAGGTGCCAGGAACCAGCGTCGTGTCCCAACTTCAGCATCTGCTACTGCATCTTCGATGACCGGAGCTGGAATTATGCGCGGGGCTGTGTGGGTACCTGCGTGTTACTAACAATCAGTAAGCAGAATTTTGAATGGGATTTTACATGTTATATGACACCATGACTCACCCCAAATGGATGGCTCCCAAACACGCATGTCGGCGCTAGGTTCAATGACCGCATAAATGCGTTGCGGTCTATAGGAAGAGTAGCCGTAGATGAAGACGGCGTCGACATACTTCTCCGGCCGCAGGAAGTCGTCGCGCAAGACTGTCCATTCCTTGTCTTCTGGGCATCTAATGAATGTGATTGCCTTGTCGAACACCACTAAGAGGTCGTACTCCCAGTTCTTCCACGCCCCTCCCGCGGTCTATGTGGGAGTTGTACCTTCATGAGCTCAAGTTCTGCCATGTTGAACCTGTAAGCGAATTCAGAAATGTGCGGCAGCCACCCGCTGTTGAATGCAGTAATGCCGACACCCTTCAAAGATGGCACTGCAAGTCTCTTCGATCTATAGCAATTTTTTAGAGTCCAAGTACTCCCATCCTGGGATAAAAGGACCAGCCACTCGCTGTTGCCACCCACCCAGTTCTGGTCATCTCTCATTTCCGTCTCTTCTTCTTCCTTGATATTCACCACTACTGATTCCGACCACTTATCCAAAGACAGAGTTTTGCATGAATATTCTGCAGAGTTTGTTGTCAGTTGGTACAATCACCTAGCATGGATTCCATTGCAAATACAATTTGACAACTGGACCTTTAGATTAAAGTACACAAAATATTGCCTAAATACGAGTGTCTCCTCAGATATCGCCTAAATTGTGCCTGTGTCACTACGAAGATACTCAATATATGGAGTAGGAGCAGAGCCCCCCAGAACAAACTCCTGACGATGATCATAATTAAAAAGCTTGGGGCATAACAACCTTAAATCATCTAATCTGTTTGTTTTTATTTTAGGAAATAGAATATCACCTAGCAGGCATTCCATTGCAAAATCGAAATTGACAACTCGTCTATCACCTAAAGTAAGACTGTGTCACTACAAAAATACCAGAATATCAGGTACGAGCAGAGCTTCCGCTGTACATAATAGTCTTAAATGGTTCAATTTGTTCAAACCGCGCGTGCACACAACACGTTCAACGAAAGGAACATAGGATTCCGATGATAGTTCAGCACATATGAATCAACGATATGACTGAACGAATAAGCTAGATAGTGGAACTTACGTGCCCATCGCGGTCGTCTGGCCATTTGCTGTTATCGAGGTAAAGAAGGCCTGGCGAGCCGAATGGTTGTTCGTCCATATTCCGCGTCGTCACACGGTAGCCAGGGATGCAGCGAGCGAGGCGGCCGGCTGAGATGATGTCCAACTCCGAGGCGATCATGTGCATGTTCGCGGCGCGGAGGTTCGGCCATCCCCAATCCTCGTGGTAGCGGTCGCCTTGGCCATCCGTGTCGTCGTTGCATGCCTTTCGCTTCAGCCTGCTGCTACGCCAAGCTCTACCCATAGCGGCAAATGGAGTCTGGAATCCGGTAGATTAATGGAGGCGTTGTGATAAGGAGGCGGATGGATTCAAGAGGGGGTGGAATCAAGGATGAGGGCAGTTGTTCGAGTGGGGAGTGAATCTGCAAGGAACCGCCGCCGCCACCGGTTCTCGTCCGCGTGGAAGAAAAGAAGGGGGGCATAATTATTGAGGGCGGGCACCGGAACCATCTAGAGGAAGTGAAAAAATGAATCATAAAAGGGAAATGTGTGGCCCGCCTGTCAGTGAGTGAAGGTCGGCACGCGTAAACGTGCCTACGTTTGAATTGATTCCACGGCATGCAAGTGGCGTAGAACAAATTTTAGGAAGTGCTAGCGTCGACGTGTAAAACCGCTGTTTTTCGCCACCTTCACCCTACTACAAATGGTCGTGCACCATTCCAGATATTGGTAAGGGCGGTTCTAATCTTTCACTTCTCTGTCTCATTTCCTCCTCAATAGCCTCATCGTCTTTCTCCTCCACGGCCTCATCCATTTCCTCCACCACCGCATCACCCTCTTCCTCTGTATCCTTTCCCTCTTGCCTGTAGTCATGGATGCTCCGGACGTCCGAAACGACGGCAGGCAAGAAACTGCGCACTTCGACATCGAAGTACATGGCAGGAAGAAGACCGATGTCGTCTACACCACCGACCCTCGGACGGTGAGGAACACTCTGAATAATTTCACGAGTTGGCTATAGTTCGAAGAAAACAGGTTCGTAGGTCTCGACCTCGAGTACAGCCGCGATCACCGTAGGATCGCCGTGGTGCAACTCTCCATGAAGGGACACGTCCTCGTATACCAGCCTTTGAAGGGAATATGCCCGAGAGGCAATAATAAAGTGGTTATTATCTTATTCCTTGTTTATGATAAATGTTTATTTTGCATGCTATAATTGTATTGATAGGAAACGTCAATACATCTGTGTTTAATAAACAAATAAAAGGTTCCTAGTCATGCCTCTCTTATAGACTAGCTCGTTGATTAACAAGATGATCAAGGTTTCCTGATCATGGACATTGGATGTTGTTAATAACGAGGTCACAACATTGGTGGAATGATGTGATGAACATTCATCCGAAGTATAGCATTACGATCAGAGTCATTATGTTTATATTGCTATAACATCATACGAAGTAATCTTTATCCTTAGATCATGAGATCATGTTAATTGCTAACACTGGAAGAGTATCTTGATAACATCAAACGTCACACCGTAACAGGGTGACTATAAAGGTGGGTTCGATTACTTGAAGGTGTTATGTTGAGGCTCATGGATCAAGAGTGGGATTTGTCCATCCCGATGACGGATAGATATACTCTGGGCCCTCTCGGTGATATCACATTGAAATAGCTTGCAAGCAAGTGATGTGATCACTAGAATGTTATATCACGGGATGCGCTCACATGCGCTCAGAGGGGGGTGCCGTCTGGTCAAAGGCATGGCCGTTACATGCGCCATGACGCCTAAAGTGGCCTTTTTAAAGAGCGCCTTTTCCCCTCTCTCTCTAACAATTGTGTTTTTTTGGCCAAAAAGGTAGGGAATCTAGAGCAACTTCTCTCTTCATTCATTGTTCCTTTTGCGATCATTTTACCCCAATCTGGTAGCAAATCTAGAGCAGCAAAACAAACCAGCACCATAAATAAATTTAGTAAACAGAGCAGATGTAGATAAAGCAGCTAATATAGGTTATATAGCACGGTACTTAACGAGGTTCGACAATTAGGCTGCTCAGCAGCAGCAGCGGACTGCTTCAACATAGACAAGACAAAAGAAGCTGCTTTACAGTAGCAGCAGCAGCTGATCAGTGGCCCCTCGTGGCCTCTGCTAGGAGGGCATCCGCCTCCTCCCTCTAGCGCCTCCTCCACTTCTTCCTGCCCAGCCCCTTGACCTTGGGCACCTTGGGTCTGATCGGGGGCATGCGACCCTCCTCGATAGCCACCTTCTGGAGGTTGTGGAGGTGAAGACCGAGCACCTGGTGCTTGGCCCTGAAGCCGTGGACGTTCACGGACTCGCCGCAGGTCCTCACATCCTTGGCATGCTTCACGAGGGAGTTGAAGTCCGTGCCACGGAGCCTCCTGGTGGGGCAGAAGGGTCACCTGTACACGTCGCCGGCGAAGAAGTTATTGTACTGACCGGACTTTAGCCTCCTCAGCACATGATGAGTCTTGGTGTCCTACGACTCGTCGTCGCTGCCGAGGTCGCTGTTATCCTCCTGTTGGAAAAAAACAGAAGAGTGAAATAAGGACATGATTGAGATACTTTGATTATCGGGATTGATTTTTTGCATAAATTAACCGAATGAGATCTCCCGATTATTCCCCAAATCTCAAACCAAATCGAATACTGATCCCAACTACGAACAGGGGGATTCATCGAAAATCGAGATCTAACACAATAGGATTAGCTACTGTAAAAAATACTAACAGCCGAGCCTTAATAACATACGATCTAGCATCCAACAATGGGAACGAGGGAAGAACAAGGGAAGGAGAGAAAACCCTGGTTACCTCAGACCACGGGTCGGCGATGCTGGTGTCGAAGGGGTTCTCCGGCCTTATGTAGACAACCTCCTCGTAGGGGTCCAAGCCGAGCGGGATCTGTCCGAGACCGGCGGGGGCCTCCTCGCCGGAGGCTATGTCGGATGCGGGGACAGGGACGGGGGGCTCCTCGCTGGCTACCTTGGAGGCGCCGATGGCCACCGCGCCGATCTTCTCCATCACCGGCGTGGTTGGGGTTTTGTTGGGCGTTTGCAGAAGGTGATGGGACAGTGGAAACGGTTGAGTGAGCGAGTGCGTGATGAGTGGGAGTGGGAGTGGGGAGGCCTCTATTAAAGGAGAAGGGAAGCGGCATTTCGTTGCACTACCGTGCACCGCGTAGGCTAATGCACCGTGCACAGCCACATGTGTCCGCTACCGCCCCGTGCACCGCACACGCGTACCGTGAGTCACATTTTTTTCTGTCGTGTCTAACCATGGCGATTCAGTTGTACTCAGTTTTGTCCACCAACCGTTGATCCTATGTGATCTAGCGGACATGATAACCCTTATATCTATCGGGGGCAACCCCTCTATCCATGCAAAATAACGAGTATGCCACTAGAACTTTAATAACATAAACAGATGAACTTGAATATATTTTGAAGGGTACGAAAATAGAAATCCACATAGTTTAAGGGTCTAGATACGGTAAGAGAACTAAATATTATTAGTGGTCGGGCCAACACAGTGACGGGGTTGGTCGGCTAGAAGTTGTTGATTCCTAAGTAAGGGGACACTAGGCCGTTCTTGACATACTCCCTCGGGAACTTGCCATAAGCAGTGTGCTTAGCCTTGGTCGCCGACTTGTGTTTACTAGTCGGGCTTTTACCGATGCCAACCGCATGCGGAATCAAGCTGGCAATCCTCGGGTTGACTCATTTCTTACAGAAAGGGCACCTGAGCTCCCCAAGTCGAGTGCGGAAAGGGATTATCCCGCTCTTGAGCTTCTTCATGACATGGCGGCTCTTGTTGTCCCTGGTCTCCTTGTCAGAGTCCATCTCACTTGAATACACCTATAATGTATAGAATACAAACCGAAATGAGCAAAATAATAAATATATATTCCTTCCACCATTCCAAGTTATTTTCGATGCAATAACATGTCTATATAGGATCAGAAGTTCATTACGGCCGTCTCCCCAGCTCTCTCCTAAATTAATGTGGTTTGTGTTCTTGGTAACTTATTAATAAATAAATAATGTGGATTCATTCAGAACAGACTAGATCTCTCCATGTACCGGTTTGTACGTTGTATCTAATCATTAGAACTAGATTTTTTTATGACACCTGGATAGATTAAGCTCGAGCAGAAAATATGAAACATGTAGAAATATATGTACCTCCGGGTACACGAGCGAAGCGTGTTCGTCGAACTCCACGCCCTCATCGGCGCCTCCGAAGGGGTTGAACTGCACGTCCTCCTCGGCCTGTGCTGCGTGATGCTCCTCTAGATCTGCCGCGTGAAGCACCATCCCGGCGGCGATGCCCGGACACTCACCCCCACGCACTGGTTTCATGGAGAAGGTTCATGCAAGTACGTTCAAGATTGTGGTGTTTTGCTGGATAGGGAAAAGAGAGTAGTGGATGAGTGTGAATGGAGGACCCGATAGGCTGGGTTTTTAATACGGGGACGTTTAGGCCTCCTCGAGGCGGTTGTGACTCTTCTTCCTGCGGTTGCTGCGTGGAAGGTTAGGTGGTGGGGGCCTGGCGGAAGTGAGAGAGGCAGGTCTGTTGCATAGTAAAAATGGTATAGCCGGTGGTCCGTGGATGACCAGTTGCCGTGTAGTAGACTTGTAGCCTTTGCAGACTAGATTAAACATGACATGACCACTCGACCACTTTTTCCATGGACGGCATCGTGTTCCTTCTTGTAGAAGTCTCGTTGAGGGAGACGTCCATGCTGTCTCACGCTGTCCTGTGAAGGGCACGACGTTTGCAACGAGCCTCGTTGGATCACATAGGATCAACGGATGGTGCGCACGATCCGTGTGACAGCTGTGACAACCAATCAGGGCGTAGCAGACAGAGTGGGCACAGGTTTGGGCTTCTACGAGAGAGAGAGAGAGAGAGAGAGAGAGAGAGAGAGAGAGAGAGAGAGAGAGAGGATGTTTGTTCTTATACTAAAACCACAAACAAACATGGATCAACCACTAGAGTCATTGCATGTGTGTTCTTATACTAAAACCAACATGGATCCACCAGTGGTTATTGCATGTGTGTTCTTTCCACAAACCACATATGGATCAACCAGAGTCATTGCATGTGTGTTCTTTCCACAAACCACACATGGATCAACCACTAGAGTCATTGCATGTTTGTTCCTATACTAAAACCACAAACCAGCACTAGAGTCACTGCATGTGTGTTCTTTTCCACAAAGCACACATGGATCCACTAGACTCATTGCATGTGTGTTCTTTTCCACAAACAACTTATGGATCAACCAGTGGTCATTGCATGTGTGTTCTTTCCACAAACCACATGTGGACCCATTACAGTCATTGCATGTGTGTTATTTCCACAAACCACACATGGATCAACCACTAGAGTCATTGCATATGTGTTATTTCCACAAACCACACATGGATCAACCACTAGAGTCATTGCATGTGTGTTCTTATACTAAAACCAACACTAGAGTCATTGCATGTGTGTTCTTTTCACAAACCACGAATGGATCAACCACTAGAGTCATTGCATGTGTGTTATTTCCACAAACCACACATGGATCAACCAGTGGTCATTGCATGTGTGTTCTTTTCCACAAACCACACATGGATCCACTAGTGGTCATTGCATGTGTGTTCTTTCCACAAACCACATATGGATCAACCAGAGTCATTGCATGGGTGTTCTTTCCACAAACCACACATGGATCAACCACTAGAGTCATTGCATGTTTGTTCTTATACTAAAACCACAAACCAGCACTAGAGTCATTGCATGTGTGTTCTTTTCCACAAACCACACATGGATCCACCAGTGGTCATTGCATGTGTGTTCATTCCACAAACAACATATGGATCAACCAGAGTCATTGCATAGACTTAAGCGATGCTTCTCACGTGCTTAGAGCATACATGTTGTGCGAATGTACCCCAGTTGTAGTTTTCAGTACTCCTTAATACTTCGACGAGTTATTATATTGGTCCAATCAGCTTGCTGTTGTCACGTTGCAAAGTCTGCTTGCTCTGGACATACCGGCAATACCGTGTGCTCCCGCTCCCACATGTCAGTGTCACGTGTTCTGAGGGCTCACCTGCCAGTGTCCTTCCCCTCGAAGCCACTGTCCCAACTTCTCTTCCATCCTGCCACTCCCGTCCGATGGTTGTAATCTAATGATTTTCGTTGGATTGTTTACAAGTAATCTACGTTGATAATGCAACATGCAAATGGCACAGACACAATTTCTAAAGTGGAAGCACTCACCGGCTGCTATTGCACATATTTCTTAATATAGCTCGACAAACACATTACAATAATTGTACTCGCATTAAACACAACCGAAATTGCAACCATCCTAAACAACATCTAAACCCACATCACACAGCTGTCGTCGGAGTCCACCTCGATTGGTGACACCGCCGTGCCCTTCCCGGCGACATCCACTCCCGCCCGTGGCTTGCCCTTCGCCAAGGAGGCAACAATGGCGTTCTGCACAGCTTCGTCCCTGTTGCCCTCCACATCGGAATCGACAATGACGAAGGTGACGGGGTTGGCATGGACCGATCGCCGTCGCGCCTGGCGGCTCCTGCTCGAGCTCCACGCCGCATCAATCCTTCTACAGGTAGGAGGGGTCGAGCTCGCATACATAGCATCGTCGCTCCTCTCAAGAAACCATGGCCATTTGATACTGCGACGGTAGGATCTTGGGGTGGATCCGCCGCGGCGAGCCCTACCGGAAGCGGTGGAGCGGATGGATCTGCTGGCGCGAGCCATGACAAGTTCCTAGGAGGGAGTAAGATTGTGGGCCAGGCGTGTTTGGTTCCTGAGCAAGACCTCCCAGTGATATGTACGTGGGCAAGGTACCAAAAAATTTCGTCCAATGCGCGCAACAGGGCTTTTGAACCACGAAGGCGCGAGTTTTTTTTGACAAGTCCACATGCTAGGTCCCCCACCTGTCAGCCGAATGTGGACGGTAGGATTCTGCCCGAGTTATTAAGTAGGGATAAATCACGCTTTACCACTACCCTGACATCCAAAGGCTCCTCTTTCCTCTGCTCTCGCTACCCTCTCTCATGGCTCGCAGCTCGTGCAGTTCGTCTCGGGCGGAATCAGGGTCGACTCAACGCCGTCAGGCGGGTGCCCCCATCAGGTACCGGAGGGCACCCTACGATTACTACCCCGATATGCTGTGTTTGTGTGGTGAGAAGATGTCGAGATGGATTTCATGGACCGACGAAAATACTGCAGGAAAATTCAGCAACTGCAGCATCAGAGCGGTAAGTTCCTACTGTAGGTACAATGGTAACCCGGATCCGAAAAGCGTAATGTAATTCTTTTTTTTGTTTCCTTCGATCTACTACGCAGGAAGGGAGGGGATCTGTGACAAGTTTGTGTGGATCGAAAAGCCACCAGGTTTTCACAGAGCTTGTTTAGGATATGCGTGATGTGTGGGACAAGAAAGAGGAGATTCGTGTGATGGAGCGAGAGATCCGGGAGCTTCGCCAGGTGCAGGGGAGGTGGTGAGACAGACGTGCTCAAGATTAGGCCAGATAGTGGACACAATTTCCTCATTATCTGGCATTATCTGCTGCATTTGCGATTTATGTTGCCATGTCGTTGTCCAGCAGCTGAAATAAGTTGCTGCTTCGTGGAGTGTAGTGGCCAGCTTAAGAAATTGTTTTCCAGCCCAAAAACTTATCATAAGTGTAATTCCAACGGCAGGGATTTATTAGGCGCCTATAAATAAATCATGTCTGTGCCACTAACACCCATCGATTTTGGAGAGGATTTAACCGCTCAGCTATCGCGATTATTCAGATAGTAGTGGCACGATCACGATTTTGATTCAACTAGTGGCCTCGGCCGTATCAAATCCTAAAGTCGCGATACATTTTACTTCTAGTACGAGAGGCAGAGTGTTTCGCCCAACAAGTTCCACGCATACAGCTCCAGAGTTTAACCGAACTACATATATAGGTTCAAGTTCAATAGATCATTAGGTCGCTACACGCTAGCCCTCTTTCTCCGCTTGGGTGCCAACTTTCTTCCTCTTTCCTTCATGTCCACGGCTTCTTCATCTCCTGCCTTCTTCCTCTTCACAGGTGCCAATTTTCTTACCTTCACGCCTTGCATCTCCGGCCGAGGGAAGTCAGCCAATCAACACCGAATCTTGTCCGACATCATCACTCCACTGCTTTGGTTTTCTTCCCACAGCAAAATCATCGAGTCGGTTGTCTTGTTTCTTACCTTGTGCTTCCTCAAAAACAAGACATGGATTACTACCTTATATCTACAGACTATAAACAATTTTTGTGTGTGAATGTACCATCTCATACCTAGGTTTGGGAGCATTGAGGGGACATCCAGCTGCTCTATGGCCTATAAGATGGCAGGTCTTGCATCTGTTTTTGCCCTTCTTTGTAGCACAGAAAGCCGAACCCTTCTTCTCGAGAAAATTCTTAAACCTATTCACCTGGGGTCTTCCTCGCCTTTTTGTAATCTGGTGGCAAAGCTCAAAAGGCAGTTAGACTTGAGGCCACGAGATGGGTGCAGACATGGCTCGACGGATCCAGACGCAGCTCGAACTTTTCCATAGAGTAGTAGTCGACAAATACTGATCCAAATGTGGTAGAGTTCTTTTCTTCACCAAGAAGGCCAAGGCGTGGTCGCAAGGTTTCCAGATGCTACCACTCTAAGCGGTGCATTCTCGCATTGGATGTTCACAACATCCCTTTGCCACTCTTGGACATATCGACCACCTCACGGCTTGTTGGTTGACGGAGAACCTTAAGATGAGCAAGTCCTCGGCTTCTCTTGTGCGATTGCTATACAGCGGTAGCATATGTCCTCTAAGTCTCCTACCGATCTTTCTCCTTATATTTAACAGCTTCATGATCATACCACGTATGCTGTCCATCAAGATATGAACAGGACGCACTTTTATGTCCTTCACCCAGTTATTCAGGCATTCTGCAAGGTTGTTGTTTATGTAATCAACTTTGATGTCAGGGTTGAATTGACTCCTCTTCCATAGCTATGAATGATGGATGGCTAAGTACTCTAGAAGTTCAGGGGCTTCGGCAAAAATCTTGCTCATGAAATAATCGCTGCTACTAGGTTTGTAAACTCTAGCAGCGGGAAACATCTAACGAAATACGATGCCTGCATAGTGTGAGTACAAGTTGAGCATCATATGGGCATGGCATTCTCTACCTTCAGCTCGCGGGAACACCTCCTTCACTCCATCCGTCAGCCCTTTGCATGCATCCGTGGATATAGCCAATGGATCCATGTGGCCTATTAATCTCCTGAGCTGCCTCATAAACCAGACCTAGTTTTCCTCCGTTTTTGTTTCAAACAGCCTGAATGCCACTGGGAACATCCAGTTGTAACCATCAAGTGTTGTGGCAGATGGCAGGCAGCCTTTCCATTTGCCAGCTAGGACAGTGATGTCTACACTCAGATACGGCCTACAACCGCCCTTGAATCCATCGATGCAAGGTTTAAGCGCCATGAAAAATCTTTAGAAATATATTTTACCACCTTCTAATTCGGTGTCAATCTTCACAACACTCTGGGACACCTAGCTTGTACCTCCGCCTTGAAGTTGTACAGCATCCTAAAGCTATTGGTCCAATCCCCATGCAAGACCCCCAGAGCTTTCTCTTTACCTTTCCAAACCGTGTAATAGGGAAGGACAATGTTGTATTTAGAACCGAGGCTAGTCTGAATATTCTTCACGGTCTCCTTAGGGTTATCCTTTAGTATGGACATATATTGCATAGCCACCCACTCCGTATCAGCCATTGAGGATTTCAGTTTGCTGCCTGTCGTACACATGTGTGGAGGGCCCATTCTGTTCACCTACAACACAGATTCATTTAAAAGATAAGCGGAGTCGACTAGTTGCCAGAAAGATATCACACATCAATTGTAGTTATAGAGTGAAAAGAGAGAGAGTTCTAATGGTTTGCTGCATTCATTGCCCCAATACCCTAATTGCAGTTGACGCAGGTAAGGATCTTGCTGTGATCCTCCATGGACAATGTACCTCGGCCCGTCCATTCATCCACGTTAACTTGCAAACGGCCTCATACCTCTCGGCAGAGTTCTTTAGTCGATAAACGTCGAACTCCTCCTTGATACAAAAATGCCGGAACGACATCCTGAACTCATGCATGCTCCTGAACTCGGTGCCGACCGAAATTATAGGATACTCGTGGTCATGTTTCATTTCTTCTACTTCAACACCCAAATCATCAACTCGAATACCAGCCTCATCGTTAAGTTCCTCGTCTATTTCATCATCACTAGATTCTTGATCCTCTACAGTGCCCGCTTCTTCATCTGATTTAGAATCTTTGCCATCGTATCTAATGCCTAGTACTGCACACATCATATTGACTCCCATGGGTGGGGCTGCACCATCGTCTCCACCCGGATGGACAAGAACATTGCCCCAGTCCACCTCACCGGCAACTCTGTTTTCTCCAAGACACTCGGTTAGTTCTGCTGCAACCACATGGGGTGGTCTTATGTTTGCACGCATCCCAGGTACTTCAGTGGACAAACAAAGATAATCAATTTCATCTTGAGTGTCTGAACCCTCTTGCTCTTCCTGTGTACATCCTCCTTCCTGATGTAATCTTTCCTGATGGTATCAGTAGGGCTTGACATCCGTGTTCCATTCCCCATCGAACTAGGCCTTTTGCTGCCGCTCTTGGGTGTGATCTCCTTACTGCCTCCCCTCACGGGTGTTGGCTCCAGGGTGCTGACATTATTTCCTGGCCTCTGCGGCGTGTTCTTCTTCGAATTAGCCCTTTTGCTGCTACTATTGGGCGTGTTCTCCTTCGTGCTGGCATTATTGCCTGACCCCAGCGGCGTGTTCCGCTCCAAAATAGCCCTTTTGCTGCTACTATTGGGCGTCTTCTCCTTCGTGCTGGCATTATTGCACGACCTCGTGGCGTGTTCCGCTCCAAATTAGCCCTTTTGCTGCTACTATTGGGCGTGTTCTCTTCGTGGCATAATTCTCGACTGGCGTGTTCCGCTCCAAATTAGTGTTTTTTCTGCTCCCACTGGGTGTGGTAGCCTCCGTGCTGGCCATCTTCGCCTCTTTGCTACCACTCCTGGGAGTGTTCACCACCGTGTTAGCCCTCTTAGCATTTTTGCTGCTACCGTTCGGTGTGGCATTTTGACTGGATCTCAGGGGTGTACTCTGCGGCGTGGTGCCTTTTGTCATGCGACTCTTGGGCGTCCTCTTCTCTGGCGTGGTATCCTTGGTGACGTTCTTCTTCGGGGTGCCCTTTCTGGGGATGCTCTTCCTGCTCCTCTTTATGACGCTCCTCTGTAAGACTCTCCTCTGTTCGAAGCCACCCTCAATCGCACCAGCCCCAGTGATGCCATGGATCAGGTCATGCATGCCTTCTAAAATTCCATCATCTCTATTGTCGAGTTCCAATTCCTCTCCAACCGTGAGCACTACCAAGTGGAAGTAAACTTCACCTCTATAATGTTTCCTTGTAAACGGTACGACTAAATCCCTGGTATCTTTCACTTTGATAGCCTTTTTGCTCCTGTAACCATAATATAACAAACGTGCTTCCTGGGAGGACCCCCACAACACCTTCACACGTAACGATGCCATCAGGTCAGATAACTCTACCACTTCAGGGTCGTATCTACCAAGGATTACATCAAACTCGTCATAGATTTTTTCTATGCCATCATCTAATTTTGCATTATAATCCGCGCCGATACAAACGATTACTTTGCCATCATCAGGTTCTTCAGGATAGAAACCTTCGAGAGGTTCGAGAGATGGAGCGGCGCCATCAGACCTAGCCCTAATGCCACCGCTGCCATCACCAGCGTCATCGTTAGCTGGATCAACCTCGGTGGAAATACCATGACCAGGAGCAAGGCGAGGGCCCTTAGCAGCGGGAGCTACATTACATGGTGGACAGGCAGGGCCCCTTCTAATGGCAGCCACAATAGGATCAGCTGCTGCCATGCCACCTCGATGATCAGGAGTAGTTCCCACAACAGAAGTGTTTCGAGTGCTAGCAGAGTCCAGACCATGAGCTGGCTTCAGACCAGTAGCTCGTTGAACCCGAGCACAGGTTCGAGGAGGAGAGAATGGTTAAGTCTTTGCAACAACAGTGGGGCAGCCTCCGGAAGCCTTAGTTTGCTCAACAGCGGCAGGGATTGGGTCAACAGCGTCCAGATCAACAACAACACGAGGACGACCAGTACCAGCAGATTCCAGAGCACGGGTTCGCACAACTTGAGGACGGTTTCAAGGAGGAGCAACACACAAGGCGGCGGTCTTGGCAACAACAGCGGGGCAGCCTCCGGACGCCTTAGTTTGCTCAACAGCGGCATGTATTGGGTGAGCAGCAGCCGCAGCAACACGGGCACGGGGAAGGGGACGACCAGTACCAGCAGATTCCAGAGCAAAGTTTTCCACAACGGCAATACGGGGACTCCTACGAGGAGGTTGCCTGACAGAAGCATGTCGCGGACGAGGAACCATATTTTGCTCAACAACAGCAGGGGTTCGAGTTAGACCTTCCTGTCCAATAATAGCTGGGCGACTCCCAGTAGCAGGAGCTTCCTCATCCACTATGTTACACACCAGCATAACCACGCGAAGCCTAACATGTTGTTTCATCAACCCAATTAGCTGATTGTCACACGCTATAGGAACTTTGAAGCCTCGTTCATCAAGGAGGCTGAACCGTGCAGTCTGCTCCGGCCTCATTTCAGCAAGTTCACGCACAGTAGCAACCAAACCAGGGATAGTGCATAACTGCACAGGCGCCACTTCCATCTTCATATTCTGAGCCTCTTTCCACGTGCTCTTCCCATGTGCTAATTTAATGAGGTAGCCGCAGATGGTGACTAGAACCGTGTAGTTGGGTTCAGCGGAGATCCTAGTTGACAGAAAATTGGAGACAAAAGATAAGAATTGTTTGTCAGCGTCGTGCTAGCAAACAATTCTATGTTCGATATATCTCTGTAATGCCAATAGCCAGCTAGCAGTTATAGGTAGTGCGAATAGCAAAGAGAAGAGTAGCTCACCCGAAATTAGCCAGAAGTACTTCTTCCTCGGCAAATGGATCTGCCATCCTCCGTGCTGCTCAGCTCGTCGGCGGTAGAGGCGGGCTAGATCGTCGCAACGGCTGGTACGGCATTCGGCATTAGAGCTCGGTAGCAGCGAGTAGGCGCAGCAACTTGGCGCCGAAAGTCAAATGCCCGAAGAGATCATTCTGATTGGAGAGGGGATTTCGACGCCGCCGGTGCTAGGGTTCATGCGAAAGGAGGGAGGGGTGGATTTGTGAATTTGGTCAACGCATGATGCTCCTTTCGTATCTCGTTTCGCCTACGTGGTTGCCGCGTTGGCGCTCGCGTCACAGAAATATTACTGACATGAGGGTCCCGACCGTCTACTTCACGGGGCAGTTTCACGGCATGTTTGGATTTGGTAGGGGTGAGACGGGTTTGCATCAAACTGTCCTGGATGCTTGTCGTCTTGTCCTTTATGATGTTGTTGGTCCTCCCGTGCTGCCGGAGTATCTTTTGACTTCCCATACAAGCCCAGGAAGCCTAGAATATTCATACAAAGATTCTTCATCAGGTGCATCATGTCGATTGCAGAGCGGACCTCATGCACTTTACAATAGGGTAGCTCCCAAAATATAGATTTCTTCTTCCACATGGGTGCGTGTCCGTCGGCGTCTTTCGGAACAGGTTGTCCTCCAGGACCCTTTCCAAAGATTACATCTAAATCCTTGACCATACCAAATACATCAGCACCAGTACGGGGGACAGGCTTCATCTGGGTTTCTGCCTTGGCATTGAAATGCTTGCCTTTCTTCCTTAAGGGATGACGGGTACACATTCTTCCTATATTTATCCAGATATATACTTTCAGTCTCATCTAAACAATGCGTGCATGCATTGTATTCTTTGTTTGTCTGTCCTGAAATGTTACTAAGAGTAGGCCAATCATTGATGGTTACGAACAACAACGCTTGTAGGTCAAATTCCTGTTGTTTGTGCTCATCCCACAGATGTACACCTGGTTTGGCCCACAACTGTAAAAGCTCATCAACTAATGGCCTTAGGTACATATCAATGTCGTTGTCGGGTTGCTTCGGGCCTTGGATGAGCACTAGCATCATAATGAACTTCTGCTTCATGCACAACCAAGGAGGAAGGTTGTAGATACATAGAGTCACGGGCCAGGTGTTGTGACTGCAGTTCTGCTCCTCAAAAGGATTCATGCCATCGGTACTTAGACCAAATCATAAGTTCCTTGCGTCACTAGCAAAGTCTGGGAAGTCTCTCTCGATTTTTCTCCACTAACGACCATCAGCAGGGTGCCTCAACATCCCATCTTTCTTACGGTCTTCCATGTGCCATCGCAACAACTTGGCATGCTCTTTGTTTCTGAACAAATGTTTCAATCATGGTATTATAGGAGCATACCGCATCACCTTGGCAGGAACCCTCTTCTTGGGTGGCTCGCCCTCAACATTAGTAGGGTCATCTTTTCTGATCTTATACCGCAATGAAGTGCATACCGGGCATTTATCCATATTCTCGTACTTCTCATCGCGATAGAGGATGCAGTCATTAGGGCATGCATGTATCTTCTGCACGTCTAATCCTAGAGGACAGACAAGCTTCTTTGCTTCATACATACTGGAGGGCAATTCGTTATTTCTTAAAAGCAGCTTCTTTATTATTACCAACAACTTTTCAAATCCCGAGTCAGTCACACCGGTCTCTGCCTTCCACTTCAGCAATTCCAGTGTGCTACACAGCTTCTTCTGGCCATCTTCACAAGTTGGATACAACAATTTGTTGTGGTCCTGTAACATCTGATCGAACTGCAACCTCTCCTTTTCTGTGTCGCAGTCTCGCTTTGCATCAGAAATGACCCGACCAAGATCATTAGCAGGCTCATCCGGTTCCCGTTCTTCACCCCCTTCTTCTTCATTGTCTTCCATTGCGGTATCAGCGTATTCAGAAAACATAGATCGGTAGTTGTCATCATCGTTCTCTTCTTCATCACCGTCTTCCATCATAACCCCTTTTTCTCCGTGCTTGGTCCAAACATTATAGCCGGAATGAAACCGGACCGAAGCAGGTGGCTTTGAATGACTCTTGAGGAAGTATGAGCCTGCTTATTCCGATATTCAACACATGGACAACACATAAAGCCATCCCGCCACTTGTTCACCTCGGCCACAAGGCGAAAAAGAACGCACGCCTTCTCTGTAAGCGTCAGAGCGTCGGTGACCGTATATCCATGGATGACTCATCTGCATCATACAACCATATATATATATTAAACGGTACTCAAATTAGTACCACGCGGTCTAAATGAGAAAATAGTTGCTAACCTTTTAGGACACTTCGAAACAAAGAGGAGAAACCTTAAGTGTGGCTCGGACACCTCATTTGATGTTTGTCTTGTGTAAACTCAAATGGCATCATTCTCACAGGCATTTTATCGAGCACCTCTAGTGCATAAGAGAAAAAAACCTAGCTCAAACTTTGCCACACCTTCCCCCATAAAAAAATAGAGGAGGGTTGTGCCATATATATAGATCAGCCCCATTGGTCCCGGTTTGAGATACAAACCGAGAATAATGGGTGTGCCAGTACCGCGTAGTAGGGACCAGACCCTTTAGTTCCGGTTTGTATCTCAAACTAGGACCAAATGTCTATTACAGACTAGGACAAAGAATTTCAAGAGATTTTGGCCGTTCAGTTTGGCCTATTTTTTTTTAAGCATTTCGGTTCGGTCTATTAGTTCCGGTCCCAGCCACGACCGAAACTAATGGACCGAACCAAAGGTCGTTTTTCTACTAGTGCACTCCAGCCGCACCACGCCGCCGGCCACGAACAACATCGCTGCTGCTTCTGTATCTCCCGCGAGGACTGCCTAGTCGCCGAGCGTACCATTGTATACTCCAAATCGTTCTGGCACCACCAAAATTCCGCCGCCGACCAAGTCCTAGCCTGTCGCCGGCGTGCCTCCTGCTACCAACGATCAAATCCAACATAGTGGTGAGCCCCGGATCACTCCACTCCGTTTGATATTAATACTGCAGTCTAGGAATACGAACGAAACAGTACCAGCGGGTCTGCCTTGTATCTTGCTCGTGTTGAAACTAGACACAAATTTCTCCACGACAGGGATTACTTTTACGTATATGCTAGCTAGCTTTCGTCAAAAACACGTACTCCCTCTGTCGGAATATAAGACGTTTTAGCTTTATAAATTGAATGTATCTAGATGTCTTTTAGTGTATAGGTTCGTAAAGATTCGGAGTGAACCTATACACTAAAAAATGTCTAGATACTTTAATTTTATGAAGGTAAAATGTCTTATATTTCTGAAATAGAACACTCAAGTCGCCGACCACATATTTGATTTCCTCTGACCGTGGGCTTCATTGGGTATATTTTTATTTTATTTTACAGCAGCCAAATAGCAACAGCTTGACTCAACTGACTCAAAACTAAAAGTATATACTTAATTAGACACGAGCTAGACCTCCACGTATGTAAACTCAAAACTTGGAAATAATCAAACGGTCTCAACTTAGATCCAGGCAAGTATGGTTATTCCTAACAGTTCGTTAATAAATAGAATAAAAGGTCCTTTCGCTAGTTCTAAAATTATTTTGATCAATCTAATTGCATTAATATGTTGCACCTTGCATATTGCATGCATATAGTGACGAGAGAACTAACAAAGTTAATTAATTCAATTTAAATTGACTATAGCCATTCATACAATCTTTTGCATATTTTATGTGTTGTTGGTATGCTTATTGTGTGCTTGTAATGTAGATTGTGGGGTGCATAACCCTGTGTGATTGTAAAAAGCGACCATCACCGATAAGGCAAGTGTAACTTTATCATTCACCTTGTTATGCTTTGCAAGTTGATATTTTCTATTTGTCCATGCTATGCTTACTATGTGAGCGTAGAAGTAATCTTGTTGAATTGATGATACACTATGAAACCTAGATAGAATAGTCATATAGATTTTCAATCTTGCTTGTTGTGTGACCTTGTTTGCTGGGAATGATGGATTATGCCATCTTAGAGAGATAGACTAAAAACCCAGGAATAGACTTTGACTTAGTGGGACAGTGAGATTGGATTAACCTAGTGAGAGACTGGACTTGGGAATTTTTTTGAGACCGCGGGAGGGAAAAAAGCCCATCGCGCTTCTCTCGCCCCCGAGGCGGGAGAGCGCCTCCACCCGCCTCCCCGTCAAGAAGTCCACTCCTTCCTTCTCCTCCCGTCACCGCCGCCGACGGGTCAGTTGCCCGGGCAGGGCATGGGCGGTTTCCTCGCAGGTAGCTAGGGTCGGGGCCCTACTTCTTCGGTGGCGGTGCGTTCTGGGCGGCGGTGGTCTAGCCTAGGCTAGGTCGAGTCGGCGCAGTGGTGCGATGGAGAGCGGCGGGGCAGGGCGACGTTGCTGCGGCAGGGGAGCTCGGAGCTGGCTACGCCATGGCGGCCCAGATCGGGCCCCTTTGGGCCTGGATCTGGGTAAGGCGGGCCGACCGCTTCTGCTTAGCCTACTCTATAGATCTCGGGTAGGGTGGATGGGATCCACGGTGTCCTCGGTCGGCCTGTTGCAGCGTGGTTGCGGACTTTACGGGTCCGTTGGGGCCCAACCGGACCGCCATGAGACTGGTATGCCTCCGCGGAGGCTTTACGGGCCCGCTGGGCCCGGTCGGACTTATGGAGGACTGGTGTGTCCGTGGCCACGTCCGGTCGACTACCGCCTCCGGCGGTGGAGGATGTTCCCTTTCGCGCGGCCGCGGTACCGTGTACTCTGTTTCATTTCTACCCGTACCTCGATGCTGCAGACCTCGCGACGGCTTGCTCGGTGAGACGATGACGGCAGATTCGGGACCGGAGTGGCGCATGCTCATGGGTGGCAAGGTTGGTGGTGGCGAGGTCTCCACCTCACGGGTCTCTCGTGCTACGGATCGTCAGGGGGTTGTGGATAGGGTCTTCGGGAGAAATCCTTGTCGGCTCGACCGACACCGACACGGTGCCTCCCGCTGATGGCTCGGTGTTGATGTGGATCTCGTTGGGGAACCCCAAGAGGAAGGTATGATGAGCACAGCAGCAAGTTTCCCTCAGTTATGAAACCAAGGTTTAATCGAACCAGTAGGAGCAAGGAAACACCCCAAAGGTGTTGCTAGCTGAGCCTTGGCAGGGCGCACTACCGGTGCTAGTAGCAACGTGGAGACCTGCACAACACAACCATAGAACTTTGCCCCCAACTTGCGATGAGATTGTCAATCTCACCGTTTTTGCTAAAAACAAAGGATTAAATGTATCGAATGGAAGGAAGTAATAGTTTGCAGAAAGTAAACACAAAGCAGTAAATAGTTTGTAGATTGTATGTAAAAGAAAGGACCGGGATCCATAGTTCACTAGAGGTGGCTCTCCTTAGATACATAACATGATGGGTGAACAAATTACAGTGGGGCAATTGACAAACATAGAGAAAGTAATACATGCATATACTAATCATCTTGACTCATTTGGAACTTGATTGGGCATTACAACATTATACATAGACCACCATCCAACTGCGTCTATGACTAATAATCCACCTTCAGGTTATCATCCGAACCCCCTCCAGTACTAAGTTGCAAGCAACAGATTATTGCTTTACGAATTGCGTGTAAAGTAAACAATACGATTGTTCTATGAACAAAGGATTGTTATTTTCTCCCTAGTAGCAACAACACATCTAGTACCTTAGAGATTTCTGTCACTTCCCCAGATTACCAGAGGCATGAACCCACTATCGAGCATAAAATACTAACTCTTGGAGTTGCTAGCATCTACTTGGCCAAGATAGCTACTAACAATGGAAAGCATGCAAGATCACAAATAACAAAGACATGATAGAATCAATAATCAATCTGAAATAGCATCTCAATATCCATCGGATCCCCGCAAACACAACATGCAGAATTACAAATAGATGATCTTGATCATGAATGGAGCTCACAAGATCTAGACATGAAAGCACAAAGAAGGAGAACCAGCCATCTAGCTACTACATGGACCCGTAGTCTAGAGATGAACTACTCACGCATCACACCAGAGGCTTGCATGATAATGAAGAAGGCCTCTAGGGTGAATTCCCCTCTCCGGCAGGGTGCCGGGAAGAGCTTCAGATCCCTCCCGATCTAGGGATGGAGATGACGACGGCTACAGACTCTTTCGTGGATTTTTGATCGGGTCCTTAGGGTTTTGGTCCCGAGGGCAATATATAGGCGGAAGGAGAGGCCGAGGGGTCGGCCGGAATGACCACCCCCGGCATCACAGGCTGCCAGGCCTTGGTGGTGTGGCTGGCCCCCAGCTCTTCTCTGTCTCGTATTCTGGCATCATATGTTCTCCGGAAAAATAAGCACTTTGGCTTTTGTCCCGTCTAATTCCGAGAATATTCATTTTCTGACTTTCCTGGAACCAAAAACAACAGAAAACATGTAGCTGGCACTGTGGCTCTTGTTAATAGGTTAGTCCAAGAAATCATATGAAAAGTACTCCAAAGTGTGGAGAAAACACAAGAAAGTAGATAAAACCAAGCATGGAACATCAAAAATTATAGATATATTTGCAATGTATCACCCGCGGGTGGCATCTTTCCTTCCTGGAGGGTGTCGTGGCTACCCTTCATCCACTCCTCCGTCTTTGGGGAAACCCTAGGGCTACCTCTGTCCCGAGCGTGATCGCTTTCCCTGTTGAGGGTGTTGTTTGGTTCTTGATGTGTCGGATTCTTCGGCGGGCGCAGCGGTTGCGGTCTTCCTTGTTTAGTTGATCCGCCCCCGTCTCCATTCCTTATTGTTTTTGTTGTTTTCGTTCGGGCGTGTGTGTGCTACTGCCCTAGCATCTTGTATCGTGTGTGTCTCTTCCTTTGGGCGTTGTGCTGTCTGGCCCAGCAGCGGTCTCACCTGTGTTGCTTTATTTATAAAGCGGGGCGTAAAGCTTGTTTCGAGGAGAGACTGGACTTGGAAGAAATAGTGGAGACATGATTTGGAAGAACGGAGGAGGAGAGTTTCTAGATTGCGTGGCATGGAAGGGCTACGACCTGACTATATGACATGTTGAACTGAGTCCTGATAATAGGGTGAATTACGTGGCATGAAAGGTCTACGACCTGACTATCTGACATGTTGAGATGAGTCTTGATAATAGGGTGGATTGTGTGGTATGGAAGAGCTACAGTCTGACTTTCTGATATGTTGAGCTGAGTCCTGATAATAAGAGGGGTTGGACAAGTAGCATGGTGTAGGGCTGCGATCTGACTACTGACAAGTTGAGCTTGGCCCTTAAGGAGTAGTGGAGCAAAGGATGATTTGGAAGAAGGCTTTGGATCGACCCATAGACCATTAGAGTTAGAAGAGTTGATTGATTTTGCATGATTGGATTATTATATTTTCCATTTTAGTGATACTTGCCAATACATTCGAAGTATTGACCCTTCGTGGCTGCAACGTTTCATGTTGCAGGTTTCCTTAAAGATGTTTGAAGTATGATGCCAGGGTCGCGAGTCTCTACTCAACATGCTTCGCCTGTGGCATATGAATAGAGCTCCTTATATTTTATTAGTCTTCGCTGTTGAACTTTGTTTATGAGGAGCTAGCCCTTCTGCTATGTAACTTGTTTTATACTATGTTATATTCTAGGTCATTCGATGTAATAGAAATATGATCTTTGTTTTGTGATATTACGTCTTAAACGGTGTGTGCTAGTGAGTCGATCCAGGGACTAGCACTACATAGCACAGAAACTTGAACCCCTACCGGGTTGGGTCGCTTCATAAACTCAGAAAAAAAAATCCATGTCCTAAATGTTGGGATCCAAATTTGACAGAAGGTTCGAGAGAAAATTATTTTTCTTTTCAGAAAAAGAATACAGTATAAGCTCTTGACGCGTAGTCCTGGGTGTCTCGGCCCACCAAATAAATAAGCCCAAGCCGTGGCGGTTGCCTCCTCGGAAAGGAATCCTCGGCCGACGCAGAATCCAACTGGCCCGGAACGTCGAACGACAAAGAAGACAGCCGAGCCCACACCGGCCTGGTGTGGTACACGCATCCCGCTCCTGGCCATCGTCGCCACTTCCGTTGCAATCCTCCCTCACCGTCTGAAATCCCAAACCCTAGCGAACCCCGACTCGCCGCGACGATGCCGTCGGCGGCCGCTGGTCCGGTGGCGGTGGCTCCGTCAGGGAAGGCGGCAGCACCGGCCGCCCTCCCGTTTGCCGGGATCTCGCCGGAGCTGTACCCGACGGAGGATGACCTGCCCTACGAGGAGGAGATCCTGCGGGAGCCGTTCAAGCTCAAGGGCTGGTGGCGCTACCTCGTCGCCCGCGCCGCCGCGCCCTTCGCTAAGCGCGCCGTCATCTATGAGCGCGCGCTCAAGGCGCTCCCGGGGAGCTACAAGCTCTGGCACGCCTACCTCCGCGAGCGCCTCGACCACGCGCGCCCGCACCCAATCTCCCACCAGGCCTACTCCTCCCTCAACAACACCTTCGAGCGGGCGCTCGCCACCATGCACAAGATGCCGCGCGTCTGGGTGCTCTACCTCACCTCGCTGCTCGACCAGCGCCTGCTCACGCGCGGCCGGCGCTCCTTCGACCGCGCCCTCCGCGCGCTGCCGGTCACGCAGCACGACCGCATCTGGCCGCTCTACCTGCGGCTCGCATCGCTCCAGTCATGCCCCGTCGAGACCTCACTCCGCGTGTTCCGCCGCTACCTCCAGTTCGACCCCTCCCACGCCGAGGACTTCATAGAATTCCTTGTCTCCAGCAAACGCTGGCAGGAGGCCGCGGACCGCCTGGCCTCCGTCCTCAACGACGATGGCTTCCGCTCTGTCAAGGGGAAGACCAGACACCAGCTCTGGCTTGAGCTATGTGATATCCTTACCAAGCACGCCGATGAGGTCGCTGGGCTCAAGGTGGATGCCATACTGCGGGGCGGAATTCGCAAGTTCACCGATGAGGTTGGCAAGCTGTGGACCTCGCTGGCTGATTACTATGTCAGGAGGACCCTCTATGAGAAGGCACGAGACGTCTTCGAGGAGGGGGTTGCTTCGGTGATGACCGTGCAGGAGTTCAGTGTGGTGTTCGAGGCCTATACACAATTTGAGCAGAGTATGCTTGCGGCAAAGCTGGAGGCAGCTGAAGAGGACGGGGGTGAGGGGAGCGATGAGGATGAGGAAGGGGGCAGGAAGAATGGGATGGAGAAGCTATCGAAGAAATTTCTTGCAGGGTGTTGGTTGAATGATGAAGATGATACTGATTTGAGGCTGGCAAGGTTTGAGAAGCTATTGGATCGACGACCAGAGCTCCTTAGCAGTGTTCTATTGAGACAGAATCCACATAACGTGGAGGAGTGGCACAGGTGAGACTGGATATAACTCTTCCATTTAGCAATTAGTTCTGTTTGACTTACATTAAGCCACTAGAAATGAATATTGATTGGTTCATTTGAATGCATTTCTTCCCAGGGACAAGTTTCTGATTCTGTAGTGTCTAGCGAGTTGCTGATCTAAATTGAAGATAATTTTTTATGCTGTGCATGTGAAATTACTTGTGTCTAGTTTTGTTCAATTATCAGGCTAGCAATGCATTTTAGGTGGTCTACAAATTGATAGGATTGGCTAACAGTGCAATAATATGTGCAGGAGGGTGAAACTTTTTGAAAAGGAACCTGCAAGACAAGTAGCGACATATGTTGAGGCTGTGAAAACTGTGGACCCAATGAAAGCAGTGGGGAAGCCCCATACTCTATGGGTGGCATTTGCAAAGATGTATGAGAAACATAACCGTTTAGATAGCGCTGAAGATATCTTTAAAAAGGCTACACAAGTGAACTATAAGGCAGTGGACCACCTGGCTACAATTTGGTGTGAATGGGCGGAGATGGAACTCCGCAACAAACAATTTGACAAGGCAATTGAGCTGATGAGATTAGCAACGGCAGAGCCCTCTGTCGAGGTGAAGAGGCGAGGTAAATTCATTTTCTTCAATTGTGTTGATTTTTTGTGTGTCTGACAAATCATTTTTGCTAACGATTAACATTTTCAGCTGCTGCTGAGGGGGATGAGCCGGTCCAGCTGAGATTACATAAATCTCTTAAACTATGGAGTTTCTATGTTGATCTGGAGGAAAGTCTTGGATCGTTGGAAACAACCCGTGCCGTTTACGAGAGAATATTAGATTTAAGAATAGCCACTCCTCAAATAATTCTTAATTATGCATATCTTCTTGAGGTAGGATCTTTGTTCAAAGTACACACTTCAGAAGTTTCAAGTAGACATAAACTACATGGATATACAATGGTTGTTTACTGTTTTCTTCTTCTGCAGGAGAACAAGTATTTCGAAGATGCATTTAAAGTGTTTGAAAGAGGTGTTAAAATATTCAAGTATCCCCATGTTAAGGATATCTGGGTGACCTACCTCACAAAGTTTGTAAAGAGGTATCAGCGAAGTAAGCTGGAGCGGGCAAGAGAGCTGTTCACGGAAGCAGTCCAAAAGGTTAATTGAAACTCTCACCCTTGAATTTTTTTCATCAGTCTAATTGAACTGCATGTAATTAAAGCTGTTACCAACTTATATTTGCCAAATTATACTTCTATTATATCTCTGGTGATCTGATCACAAACTGTCTTTGCTTTGCTTCGCTTCACAAGAGCTGTCCAGAATACTTCTTGATCAGTGATGGATTTTGCTATTACCAATTGCACTTGTTGCTTTCCTGAACCTTTGTGTTGCTGCTTCTTGTTGTGTAATTATATGTACACTTGCTTGCTTACTTAGACATACACCCTAGGTTCATTCTTACCTGTTTATTTTCCTGCATGGCATGCTCATCTAAAATACCATATTGTCTTGTTACTGACATTTTGCTTCTCTGGATCAGGCTCCGCCGGACGAAAAGAAGGCCTTATATTTGCAATATGCTAAACTGGAGGAAGACTATGGCCTCGCAAAACGTGCCATGAATGTATACGACGAAGCTGTAAGAGCTGTTCCTAGTGGTCAGAAGATGAGTATGTATGAAATATACATTGCACGTGCTGCCGAACTTTTCGGTGTTCCAAGGACCAGACAAATATACGAGGTATGCTTATTGTCCGCGCTTGTCCGTTCATGCTTTATAGTTTTGCTTCTGGACCGGCACTATCAAGTCCCTGTTTTGAGATTCAACTTTGAGGCAAGGATTACGAGTCGACGAGTCGAGCCGAGTCGTTGGGGTACCGATTCAGAGACTAGTCGAGACTACTGCTCGACTAGTCGAAATGTACTTCAGCAGTAGCTAGTACAAAATACTATCATGTATGGTGACCAGATATGAGATTTAATAACTAAAACTGACATAAGTTCAACACAAGTTACATAACATAATAATGCTAGAATGTAGAACTTCATATAGCAAGTCTAGATTAGCTAGGGTTCCCAATTTTCTTCCTAAGCGCCTCACTTATCTGGCTAAAATTGAGTCGATCAAGTCAAACAGCAGGACTAGTCTAGACTACTCCAGGACTAGTCTCGACTCAATTGAATCGAGGAAATAGTCGAGTCGACAGTCAGTTTAGGACTTGTAGACTAGTCGTTGGACTCATAATCCTTGCTTTGAGGCATTGTGGTATTTTAGCAAGATGGGTATGTTTTAGTGATCCCAGCTTCATAATTATGTCTGTAACTGTTTAGTTGCATTATAGTTAATAATGCCCGAACCTTCTATTGCTTGCTCTAATGACCAAATTAGGGTATAAAGTAGTCCAGTCGTCATTTCGCTGTTTAATTCACACACTAGGTTTAGCCTGTTTGCTCCTTCAATATCGACAAATTGTAATACATGTACTAACTGTATTTCGCTCTGCTTCTTGGCATCTTTGCAGCAAGCTATAGAATCTGGCCTCCCAGATAGAGATGTTATGACAATGTGCATGAAGTTTGCGGAACTTGAAAGAAATCTTGGAGAAATCGACCGTTCACGTGCTATTTATATCCACGCCTCCAACTACGCGGATCCAAACTCTCATCCAGAGTTTTGGAAAAAGTGGAATGACTTTGAGATCCAACACGGTAATGAAGATACGTTCAGGGAGATGCTTCGCATCAAGCGTACAGTGGCCGCTAGCCGCAGTCAGGTATGCCACATGGACCAACTCTATAGACAGTTGGGCATCAATAAGCATCCCTGTATTGTAAACTGATGCTCTACTTATGTGCCGTGTGCAGACTCATTTCATCCTCCCGGAGTACTTGATGCAAAGGGACCAGAGGCTAACCATGGATGAGGCGGTTGACACTCTGACGCGTGCTGGCGTGCCTCAAGATGAGATGGCGGCCTTAGAAAGGCAACTAACTTCTGGACCATCCCAGGCACCAGCAGCAGCTCCAAGCACCAGTACGACTCTGGCTAACAGAATGATGAACTTTGTTAGTGCTGGAGCAGAGGTGCGGGCCGAAAGCAGTACAGAACAGGCTGCTGCTGCTAACAATGAGGACATCGAGCTGCCTGATGAAGAGAGCGACGAGGAGGAGGATGTCCAAATTGCAGAGAGGAGTGTTCCTGCTGCCGTGTTTGGAGAGCTTGGCAAGAGAGCTGCAGAGAACAGAGAGGAAAGCTCTTCTGCACAAGAGAACGAACAGCAGCTGGGTGCTCTTGAGAGAATTAAGCGAAGGCGTCAATAGGGGTCTCGGTGCTAAGATTGTAACCCAAGCACACCATTACCTGACGCCGAGCTTAATGATGTTGTAGTTGTTCCGTGTAAACATGTTCTTGTTGGCATTTGCTCTTCTTGTACAAGAATTTTACAGGAGTTTTGATCCAGCTTGAAACGCAACCTTTTGTGTGTACAAACTAGAACTCTTGGGACGCATGTCCAGCTTTTTCAATGAATTTTTGTTGATTCCAAGGAATGAACATTGCTACTTTCATTGGGCTTTGTACTGACAAATACATTCATTCATTTGTCTTCAGGAAAAATTAATCTTTACTCCTCAAATTTAAATCCAAAGAGTGAGCTACTCTGATGTAGCTCACAGATCAGTTAGTAGAAAGCGCAAAAAAAAATGAAAATCAAGCTGTAAAAACTGTACAGTTTGCCCTACTAGTTTCCTCTCGATCTCTCATCAACCAGCATTTTTTACCGCCTCCTCTGTACAAACGAATCAATCCTGTGGAAACTACAGCCACTTTGCAAGATCCCCATCTTGCATCACTTCACATAATCTGCACCATCGAGAAAGCGTGCATACTCTGTCCCCTTGAGTTTGCTGTTCACATCCTGCCAGTTCCTGACAAGGTCTGGAAGGGGCCGCCTATGAATCTTCACCTGCCTGCTGACCAATTTCCTCACCGGAACACGGAGAAATTCTTGCGCCCGGAGCAATGCCTGCACACACACAGAAATGCTATTAGAGTAACCTGCAAAGTTGTTGGTACTTTCAGTAGGGCATTCAAATGTGTTCAGTACATTTCTGTTGCTGATTAAGTCCTCGTAGTAGAGGACCATGCGCCGTGTCGTGTTGAATCGGTCCAAGCAATCTCCCATGTACTTCTCAACATCCCGGATGTTTGAAATCAGAGTTGACACGTCCAGTTCTGGTTTGAATTTTGCTAGTATCTCAGCCTAACCCAGAACAAAGTATACTTATCAGATGAAAGCGCTAGCCAATATGACCAACAGGTTGCAAATCAGAAGGTAGTTAATATGGGTTTTCAAACGAGAAAGGAAGTGCACATTTCAATAGTTTTAAGCATTTTAGAGCACATATAAGCGCAATAGTATTTTGACAGTTATATAAGTACAGAAGTAGTTAAGCTGTAGAGTTTCAGAACCCAAGTAAGAAAGCAAGGGGTTTTTTGTATGAAAGAGAGTATGGCTTCTTCCATTATTGCACATGCTTATTAGAGCCATATTTTACAAAATGGGCAGAGTCTAATACTATCCTAAACAGAAAACCATGAGCGAACATCGCAAAGTTTTATTGCAGTAAATTTATTGGAATTGTCTGTGCATGGAAGATACCTCTTCTTCCGAGTGAACGTGAGATTTGTGGGTTCCATTCAGCTGCTTTGCATCTCTGTCGTAGTTGTTGGCCAAGACAGAAATAAGCCTGCGTAATGTATTTCTCCTGAAGAGAAATATCACAGAGACACCCTTCTTGTTCAAATAACTAAGTATATCATCATGATGGTCCATAAACCCCTGGAGAATACAATGATATTATTTAATACGTAACATACATAAATTTTGCATTTATTACCTGTAGGCATAATTTTGCTAACGCTAATGGTGCACTGAACAATACAAACATCAGCATCAATAATATCATTAACCACCCTGGATTTTTGAAAAGTTCAGTGTTGTTAACATGACAGGACGTGACATTGAGATCTGAGAACTGCAGGCATATTATGCCGTGATACATTTAAAAACTCTTAACAGAACCCGAACCATTGTCGAGGAAACCAGATCATAAGACCACTCTGAACTAGACTAGAGTGCAGTATAAGTAACTATGGAAAGGCTGAGGCTGTGCTTCAAGTGCTCACTTTCTGAAATCATGGGCAACAAAGCAGCCAGACTACCAAAGAAACCTGAACCTTCAAACATTTCACATAGACCAAGGGAAAAAAAGGTAAGGTTAACGTACCTGATTTAGCATCCACTTGAATCCAAATGCAGCCGTGCACTCATTCTTCGCTGCACTTGTGAGCCAGTCTAAGTTATACAGCTTGTCGAGTGTTTGCAGGATAGATGATACATTTTCTCTTCTATCCATTCTGTTAAATATTTCGCCATTTGAGCTGATGTTAGGGTGGCTATTTAGCAAAGTCTCAAACCATCCACTTCCTGATCTTTGCATCGACACAAGCACAAAAAAACGGACGGGGGTACACGAGCATTCCGCCCTATAGAAGGAAGCAGAACGGCGCAACACATGTCAGAAAATCTACACTGCACAATAGGGGGGGTTGCCAATAAAGGATTTATCCTCCCAAAGAGGAAAATTTACCTGCTATAACCCTCTGGTTTTGGGAAGTGCACATATGGCAGCTCCTCATCCCGGATAAAAGGCCTTGTGCAAACATTTTCTGTCTGTCCTTCCACACTACTCTCCTCGCTCCTGTTCTCTAGCCTTATCTGATTGAAGGAGAGGTAGCATACATAGAGACCAAAGAGCGCGATGAGGAACACGAGAGTCGGCCGTGGCGGTAATGGTACGCCCTTGGAACTTTTAAGCGAATATGGGTGCTGCGAGTACCAAATTTACGATCAGATATTGTTAGCACTGATGAACAGATACCAAATTCAGAAGCATAAGCCTCAAAAAAAATTAAAAAATCAGAAGCAGCACCTGTACCATTTTCTGCTTGCAGGTTGCAACGAAAGAATCTAGTGCCGATTTCTGGTCCTCCTGGTAGCCCACAGCAAACTAGTAACATGTTGAGTGCTCATGGATATCAGCGGCCCGCCATGTGTGGGTGAATCACAGCGCCTCCTGGTAAAAATTACAGAAATCCTGCAGTTAGCAAACGCCATAAGAACACAGTCTGACAGCAAAGAACCCGCTCAAAGCGACGCTTCTTCACAAACTCACCAGACCACAATTTGATGGGATAGAGAACCCTAGGCAGAGAGGGGAGAAACCCTGGAACAGGATTTAGCGGCAGCGAGAAAACGGTGGAAAACAGGAGAACGCGGGGCCGGGCGCTCCACGAAATGCTGGCACGAGTCGCTCGCCGAGACCCGAGGAGGCAGGAAACCAAGAATCCCTACTCCTAGGTCGGATTTGAGCTCCGGAATGGCGGAGAATCCCACAAAAGAAGAAGGGGAGGAAACACCCAAAGGCCGGCTCTCGCTCGGTCGAGCAGGGCGAGGAGAAGGAGAACCCAGGTGAGATTTAGCTTCCCCTCACCAGCTAAGGGTATCCCTATCCTATAAAAAGCCAAAAGGAGCAGAGATCTTGACGAAAGGGTCACACGAACAACCCTCCCCTCGCCTGGCTCGTTCGTCAGCAAGCAACAGCGAGAACCGACAGCTTCCCCTTTCTCTCGCTCGCTCTCTCCCCGATTTCTTGGTTTATAATAATAATGGCGGACGACGGAGCAGGAATGGGTTTGGTTTATTAAGAATGGGCGAGAGATAATGAAGTACTCCTACTAGTCCAAGGAAACGGGTTTGGAATTTAATTATCCCGAGGGGTTTGCAAGATGCGGAAAAATTTACTGCTGACAGCAAGATATCGGGAGATTTAGTTATAACGCGGACGGAAGGATTAGTTTTTTTTTTTTTTTTTTTTTGAGATGGACGGAAGGATTAGTTGGTAAGCAAGGGAGCTGCTTCGAAACTGAAACCGCAGACCAAGTAAAGACGCAGCCGATCCATGAGCTGGACCTGGTCTTGGTGGACCATCAACTAGAAACACAAGGAGAGATGCTGCTGCTGGCCCTCCCTCCCGCTTTAAAGCACAAATCATGCAATCCCAAAATCTTCCACCTCTCACACATTAGTATTTGATTTTATAGGAAGAGTCGATTGGAGGATTAGTAAGAGCTAAATTAGCCCTAATCAGAAAAAGTCTAGGACCTAGAAGAGGCCTAGGGTCTAGAGGAAGACTAGTAGCTTTGAAACCTGGATCTGGCTGGTGGAACCTGCATGTGTCCGAGAACGGAGAAATTGAATTGGCAGAGCAACGATGATTTACATAAATTGTTCTTTTATCTCGCGGTTTAGTCATGTTAAACTTGCTCATTGTCCAAGCAATATAGTGGCACGTATTTTGGCTTAAAATGCGGAGATACCTCAATCAATTACTTGGCGCGAGGATCCACCTAATTTTCTTATCAATGAAAGTTTACTTTCAATACATAAAGTCACCATAATGTCTCCCCTCCTAAAAAATGCAAAGTTCTCTTCTCTCTTCCCTCGCCTCATCCCTCCTCTCTAGGTTTGAGAATCGCACCACCGTCCCAGGCCTCTCCTTAGCATTGTCGGGTGGGGTAGTGTACTTAGGGATGAGAGAGGGTGGGCTTCCCCCTCTTCTAGGTTTAGTGCTAGGTCTAGGTTTGTAGAGATGACATCATAGTGATCTGGTGTTTTCTCTCTCTCTCTGCTAGCGTGCAATATGTGGTGGCTGTTTGTTCTTTCTCCTTCTAGAGGCAGAACTAGCGAGGGCACCTCAAATAAGCAACTTGTGCGCTAGAAAGATATGGCTAGAAAAATACTATGTGTGCTACTTTTGGAATGAGGGGAGGTCGCTCAGTTTCACCTCCAAGGTGCTCCGCCCGTGTTGCTGCTAGATATACAAATTACCTCTAAATAACACTTAGTGTATGTGTTTGTTTTTTCTCCCCGCCCTAGCAATATTGTGTGCCCGTATACTTTATAATAAATAGTGTTTATAGTGAACTTTATATTTTTTATAGTCCATTTTATTAAACCATGATATTATTTTAATTTTTTTTCTTAATTATCATAATTAAACACATTAAAATGTTTTAAGTTATTATATGGTATCCATTGATATACATTTCTAAAATCTTTGAAAATGCACTTATGCTAAATATAATTTTATTTTCAAACAGAAGTTATATTAGTTATTTTTTGGACTACCGACCTTAAGAAGAACACAAAATTTCATGTCTACATGGATTTTTTTTGTGACAGCTGCATGTCTTATAGTGTGTGTACATATTTGTGTGTGATCGCTATTTTAATATCTCGGTAGAGGTGCTAAAGCGTATGAAAATACATCTAGACCCTACATAGATTTTGGTAATTAATAACGAGCAACTAAAGGGACTAATGTGTGTGCTACTAAGTGTATGCCCGTGTTTTAGTTCAACAAATGATAGGTGTGCAAGTTGACGTCCCCAAAAGAAGGAAAAAGAGAAATAAGATGATGTTAAAGATGGAGCTTTTTTTGGGTGATTTTTCTAATCATATTGAATAATATATATACCACATCATTAAGAGGAAACATCAATAGAGGATGAGAACTGATTAATGCGCCATACATGTTTTCCTCACCACAAAAAACAAAGCAAAACACATCTCATGTTTGAGTTGTTGAGAAAACTGCTGAAACAAGAGCTTAGAGCCTCGAGATGTGCCTTGGTTAATTCAGATGTCTAGGGCACGTGTCAAGAGCTCTCAGTTTCTAGCTTGCAGCATTTGGAGTCTCGCGATGTAGAGCCTGTCCACAAGTTATTTAGGTTCCACTCCAAAGCAGCTAGATTTTCAGTCCGAAGTGGCGTCATGGGTGATGCTCAGAGTGTCCAGCCCCCAGAGTATCTAGGGTAGATTGCATAGTCTCTGGATGTGTTCCATTCAAGCAAAATATGATTTGAGAAAGTTGGCTGGCCATTATTAACATGATATAGTCCTTGGTATGCTTGGATTTGGTAAGTTTCCCCATGTTGTGTCAAGTTAAGCTGCAGACTCCATGCTTGGTCATGCTCGGTCCTTAGGGATGATTCTAGAATCTTCGGATATACAACTTTCTATAATGGCTAGTTTCCAAACTTGGCCTATATATATGCATATATATACATGTCCCTTTTCTATGTAGAGAACTCTTTGCCAAATTGAATCCATGACTTTCTTTTGAGCTATTTCCCACCTCTTACAACCATCTTTTGAGAGTGATTCCTAAGTGGGAGAGTGTGGATATAAGAGGAACATGAGATATACGATCTTCACCGAGCAAGAGCATCGAGTTCATCTACTCCCTCTGTACAGAAATATAAGATATTTTAGCTTTGTGAAATGAATGTGTCTAGACAATAATTAATAAAGTCAACATAATAAGGTTCTCCCCCCCTCTCTAGGTTTGAGAGTCGTGTCGCCGTCCCAAACCTATCTTCTCGTACTTTCCACTGCCGGATGGGGTAGTGTACGTAGGGATGGGAGAGAGGGCGGGCTTCCCCCTCTTATAGGTTTAGTGCTAGGTCTAGGTTTGCGAAGATGGCGTCATGTGTGATCTGGTGTTTCCTCTCTGGATGGCGTGCATCGTGTGGTGGTCGTTTGTTCTTCCTCCTTCTAGAGGCAGAACTAGCGAGGGAACCTCGAATAAGCATCTTAGTTCTCTGATTCTGGAGGTTTGGCCTATGTTGGTCACTTCTTTATGTTGGCGTCGCCATGATGGGTGTGGGGATGGGAAGGAAGGGACCTAATCCTTTCAACTAGGCCATGGTTCATCCACTGGAGTGACTGGTTTAGAGATTGTCGCCTCCGTCCTATTGATGGCCAGGATATGGAGCTCACCCGCTACTGAAGGTCACTCTGATCGAAGAGCGACCGAAAAACACTTTTGTCTCGGCCTAAAGATGGTATCAAAGGAGGAAATATTGCTTCATCCTAATGTCCATACCGCCTTTATCCTCAAGGTGTTGGAGGAGGAGGGTGTAGGGTGTTGCACGACATAGTCTCTGGTTGTGGCGATGTTGGATCCATGATGCGGCTGTAAAAAGGACCCAATCTTGATTTACCTGCTTCTCCCTTTAGGGGCCTCCATGTAAAATCCAATAAATAGATTGTATTTTTCTTTTCTTTGTGTATTCCGGTGGGTTGTGACATGGTCTTTGATCTTACCTTTTGTTCAAAAAGTCCTTCTGAAGCCCGACTTGATTGATGCTAAACATTTCATCGACACACTTTTCAGCAAAGGTCATCCGCGTAGTGTAGATTTGTGGTTTTACCAAATCTGATGCAATAAAAGTATCGCCCACTTTTGATAACATGCTACCTTTTAGCAAGGAAAACATGTTAATCATATAAGTATGATTTTAAACGTCAAATTGTGAAGAATGGCACTCATTTTATGGAGCAAGCTATTCTAAAAATACAGTGCATGATGATCTCATTCTTAATAATTTAAATATGTGTTCAACTGAGTTTAGTCATTCTATGATGGGAGTACCACTATGTACTAAGAGAGATATTATGTTTTCCATTTTGTACTGACAGAGGCATTTTAATGTATGATGTATATACTGTTATTTCATGTGTCCTACTGTGATGCTACACTAGTGGGTAAAATAGGGCAAGTGAACACCAAGTAACTTGGACGATTTATATGGAATCGTATGTTGGAGATATGCCCTAGAGGCAATAATAAATATAGTTATTATTATATATCTTTGTGTTTATGATAAATGTTTACATTCATGCTATAATAGTATTAACAAGGAAACCATTAATACTTGTGTGATTTGTAAACTTAATTTGAAGTCCCTAGTATAGTCTCTATACTTCACTAGCTTGTTGGTTGATTGATGATTGTGGTTTCCCTATCATGAACATTGAGATGTTATCAACAACAAGATCATATCGTTAGGAGAATGATATGGTGGACATACTCCTATAGACAAGCGTAGCATAAAGATCAAGTCATTTCAATAGTTCAATTGCTATATGCTTTCTGATACATAGTAACCTAATTCCTTCGACCATGAGATCATGCATATCACCTTTCTGGATGGATGCTTTGATGTCATCAAACACCACCGTAACATGGTGGCTATAAAGGTGGCATTGAGTGTTGGAAAGTATTGGTTGAAACACATGGATCAAGAGGGATTTGTCCATCCACATGACGGATAGATATTCTGGGCCCTCTCGGTGAAATGTCATCCAATTAGCTTGCAAGCATGTGACTTGGTCACAAGGGATCACATATCAGGAACGAGAAAAGAGTACTTATCGATGTGAGGATGAACTAGGTATGCGGAGATACCGACGATCATAACCTCGGATAAGTAACATATCGTGAGACAAAGGGAAATTGGTATCGTATGTAAGTGGTTCATTCGATCAAAGTAATCATAGAAATATGTAGGAGCCATATGAATTTCCAGATTCCTCTATTGGTTATTGTTCGGAGAAGTGTCTCGATCATGTCCGCATAATTCACGAACCGTAGGGAGACACACTTAAGGATTCGACGTTGTTTGAGTAGTTATGGTATTATGAGAAAGAGACCGAATGTTGTTCGGAGTCTCGGATGGGATCCGGGATATCACTAGAAGATCCGGAATGGTCCGGAGAATAAGATTCATATAAGGAAAGTCCCGTTTCGGAGTTGGGGAATGGTTCCGGTGTTTTCATCGGGAACATTCTAGAAGGTCCCGGAATGTCCGGCACTCCGGAGGGGGAAGGGTACATGAGTGTGTCATTACATATTGGAATGATTGCATCATGTACTAAGTATTCTTGCTGTCCCAAATAAAGGATTTATTTAAATCCTAAATTGAAAAGTCAAACGGCTAGTTTGAAAGTCAAAGCAGCTTTTGGGAAGTGGGAAAAGAGGAGGAGAGGTGGAGGCCGAGTTGGAGGAGGGTTCCTCCCTTGGCCGGCGCACCTCCCTAGGCCGAGTTGGGAGGAACTCCCTTGGCCAGCCCTCCCACCTATATAAGGAGGGGCAGGGCTCCCCTCCTAGACACACAAGTTTCCTATCCTCTAAACTAAACCCTAGATCTAGACCCCGGTTTAGAGCTATTCGGTTTAGAGCCTTCTAATTGGTTTAGAGCCTTCTAATTGGTGTGTCTAATTACTAGACCACTAATAGCCTCTCTCATAAGCTCCACCATACTGCACTTGGCTTTAAGTAAGCCTCATGGGATTTCCCTCTACTTCCTACCACGCCAGTCAGCCGGAATCGCGAGGAGAGTGCTACAACCTCCGCCGCCTGGAACAAGGGAGAGGAAGGTCTTCGTCAGTACCGAACGTGTGACCGATCAAGGGAGCGCTATGAACGCTGGCGGAAGGATCGCTTCACGCGATCTTGAGATCGGAAAGAGTACGACTACATCACCCACGAATCTGCTCTCGTTAAACACTTTGGAATCTTCAAGGGTGAGTTATTCCATCGACTCGTTGCTACAATCTAGTAGATAGATCTTGGCTTGTTTGTTTGTATGCGATAGAAAATTTTTGTTTTCCATGCTACGAACCCCACAAGGGTATCGAGCCGTGTCTATATGTAGATCTGCAGACGAGTAGAACACAATGGTCATTGTGGGCGTTGATGCTTTTATTGTAGATTGCTTCGTGTACTTTGCATCTTGCGGTATGTTGGGATGAAGCGCCCGGCTAACCTTACATGACATCGTTCATGAGACTTGCTCCACGCTTGACATGCAACCTGCTTTGCATAAGTGGCTTTATGGTGCCTTTCTCCTAGCATAGTAAAGATCCAATTTACAACGGGTGATCAACAATGCTAGTATCAATGTTGTGGTTCTTGTTCGTAAGTTAGAACGACACTTATTGAAAGCCCCAAACCACGTAAAATATGCAAAGAAAGTAGAGGCGTCTAACTTTGTTTTGCAGGGTGTGTCTGATGTGATATGGCCATGATTGTGATTATATTTGATGTATGCAATGTTCCTTATTGTAAGTTGGCAACCGGCAGGAGCCATATGGTTGTCTTTAATTTCTGTTAAGACCTGCGTGTCTATTCAAAATAGTTGTAATAGTTGAAGCTGGTGGACGACAACCATGAAGAAGCGTCATTGACCTTGATGCTATGCCGGTGATGATGGAGATCATGTTCGTGCTTGAAGATGGAGATCGGAAGCACAAAGAAGAAAGGCCATATCATATCACATATTATGAATTGCATGTGATGTTAATCCTTTATGCATCTTGTATTGCTTAGTAGACGACGGTAGCATTATAAGATGATCCCTCATACACATAAATTTCAAGTTCTAAAGTGTTCACCCTTAGTATGCACCGTTGCCAAAGCTTGCGCTTCGAAGCACCACGTGATGATCGGGTGTCTTTGATTCCGCGGGTGAATACAACGTAAGCAAGCCAGATTTGCTTATGCGGAAGCTAAGGTTGATCTTGACGAGCCTAGCATGTACGCATACGGCCTCGTGAACACGGATCGCCGAAAGGTAAAGCATGAATCATATAGTAGATATGATGAATATGATGATTGTTCGCCATTGAAACTATATCAACTCTCGTGATGATCGGTGTTGATGTAGTGGATTTGGTTCGTGATCACTAAAACAATGTGAGGGATGTTGTTTTGAGGGAGTTCACCTAGTTTAATTTCATTAATTAATTTGAACTCAATTTGTCATAAACTTAGTCTAAACTATTGCAAATATGTTGTAGATCAATGGCAGCCTACCATCAATTTTAATGCGTCCTAGAGAAAGAAAAGTTGAAAAACAATGGAAGCAATTTCATGGATTGGTTCCGCAATTTGAGGATTGTCCTCACATGGTAATTTGACCTATGTGCTGGATGCACCGCTAGGTGACCCACCCGGTGATGCTACCGATGAAGTAAAGAATGTTTACCTCGCTCGGAAGAATCAAGATCTCCATAGTTCAAGTGCTATCTTGTATGGTTTAGAATCGAGCTTGTAAAAGGTTTGAAGAGTCGATCCATAATGATATTGTCAAGGATCTCAAATTAATCTTTGAGACTCATGCGGCAATTGAAAGTTATGAAGCTCGAAAAGTTCTTTAACCGCAAGATGGAAGAGGGTAGCTCCGTCGGTGAGCATGTGCTTAAGATGTCCAGGCACGCAAATAAACTTCAAAGTTTGGGTATAGTGATTCCTAATACTTTGGGAGTTTACCGCATCCTCCAATCACTACCACCAAGTTACAAGAACTTTGTGATGAACTACAACATGCGTAACATGAACAAAGAGTTGCCGAACTATTTGCTATGTTAAAATCTGCGTAAGTGGAGATCAAGAAAGAGCACCAAGTGTTGATGGTCAATAAGACCACCAAATTCAAGAAAGGCAAGTCTAAGCAAAAGGGACACTTCAAGAAGGGTGGTAAGAAAGCTGCCACGCCGACGAAGAAGACCAAGGCTGAACCTAAGCAAACTGAATGCTTTTCTTGCAAGGGAGAAGGTCCTTTGAAGCGGAATTGCCCAAGGTACTTGGCGATTTGAAGAACGGCAACATCAAGAAGAAAGGTATATCTGATATACATGTTATTGATGTGTATCTCACTAGTATTCGTAGTAGTGCACGGTATTTGATCTTGGTTCGGTTGCTCATATTTGTAACTCAAACAGGAGCTGCAGAATAAACGGAAGCTAGCGAAGAACGAGGTGACGATGCGCGTAGGAAACGGATCAAAGGTTGATGTGATCGCGGTCGGCATGCTACCTCTTCATCTACCATCGGGATTAGTTTTATACTTAAATAATTGTTATTTGGTGCCTGCGTTAAGCATGAACATTATATCAGGATCTTGTTTATTGCGAGACGGTTACTTGTTTAAATCCGAGAATAATGGTTGTTCAATTTATATGAGTAACATGTTTCATGCACATGCACCTTTGATAGATGGTCTATTCATATTGAATCTCGATAGTGGAAATACACATATTAATAACATTGAAGCTAAACGTTTGAAATCAAGCGATAACTCGACCTATATGTGGCACTGTCGTCTTGGTCACATTGGAGTGAAGCGTATGAAGAAACTCCATTCCGATGGACTTCTTGAATCACTTGATTTTGAATCACTTGAAAGATGCGAAGCATGTCTGATGGGTAAAATGACTAAGACTCCATTTTCTGGTATGATGGAGCGAGCTACGGACTTATTGGAAATCATACATACCGATGTATGTGGTCCAATGAGTGTAGCATCATGTGGTTATCGTTATGTTCTTACCTTCACGGATGATTTGAGTAGATATGGGTATATCTATTTCATGAAACATAAGTCCGAAACTTTCGAGAAGTTTAAGGAGTTTCAAAGTGAGGTAGAGAATCAACGTAACAAGAAGATTAAGTTTCTACGTTCTGATCGTGGAGGTGAATATCTAAATTACGAAGTTTGGCGAGCATTTGAAGAAATGTGGAATACTTTCAGCTTGACACCGCCGGGAACACCACAACAGTAATGGTGTGTCTGAACGTCAGAATCGAACTCTCTTAGATATGGTTCGTTCTATGATGTCACTTACGATTTACCACTATCATTTTGGGGTTATGCATTAGAAACAGCCGCATTCACTTTAAATAGGGCACCATCTAAATCCGCTGAAACGACACCGTATGAATTATGGTTTGGGAAGAAACCTAAATTGTCGCTCCTTAAAATTTGGGGATGCGAAGCCTATGTAAAGAAGTTACAAATGGACAAGCTTGAACCCAAAGCGGAAAAATGCGTCTTCATAGGATACCCAAGGAAACTATTGGGTATACCTTCTATCATAGATCCGGCAAAATCTTCGTTAAGAATGGATCCTTTCTAGAGAAGGAATTTCTCTCGAAAGAAGTGACTGAAGGAAAGTAGAACTCGACGAGGTTGTCGAACCTTCTCTCGAATTGCAGTAGCGCAGACCGAAGAAGTTCCTGGTGCTGCACCAATAAGAGAGGAAGCTAATGATGGTGATCATGAAACTTGGTTGAAGTTACTCTGTAAACCTCGAGGTCAACAAGAACTCGTACCATTCCAGTTGGTATGATTCCGTTATGAATGTCATGTTGGTGGACAACACCGATGACCCCAGACATATGAGGAAGCGATGATGAGCCCAGATTCCAATAAATGGCAAGAAGCCATGAAATCCGAGATTGGATCCATGTACGAAAACCAAGTATGGACTTTGGTGGACTTCGGATGGCCGAAGGTCACGAGAACAAATGGATTTTCAAGAAGAAAATGATGTTGATGGTAATGTTATCGTTTATAAAGCTCGACTTGTCGCAAAAGGGTTTCGACAAATTCAAGGAGTTGACTACGATGAGACTTTCTCACCGGTAGCTAAGCTAAAGTCTGTGAGGATTATGTTAGCAATCGCTGCATATTATGATGATGAGATATGGCGATGGATGTCAAAACAGCATTCCTCAATGGAGACATTGATGAAGAGTTGTATATGATACAACCCAAAGGTTTTGTCGATCCTAAAGATGCTAACAAGGTATGCAAGCTTCAACGGTCCATCTATGGATTGAAGCAAGCATCCCGAAGTTGGAATCAACGTTTTGATAAGGTAATCAAAAGTTTTGGTTTTATACAAACTTATGGAGAAGCTTGTATTTACAAGAAAGTGAGTGGGAGCTCAGAGCATTCTTAATACTGTATGTGGATGACATATTGTTGATTGGGAATGATGTAGACCTTCTTAATAGTGTCAAAGAGTATTTGAATAATAGTTTTCAATGAAGGATCTTGGCGAAGCAGCTTACATATTAGGCATAAAGATTTATAGAGATAGATCGAAACGCCAAATATCATTGTCACAAAGTACATATTTGGACAAAGTTCTAAAGAGGTTTGGAATGGAAGATAGCAAGAAAGGGTTCTTGCCCATGTTGCCCAATACGACCTTGAGTAAAACTCAAAGTCCGACATCGGCTGAAGATAGAGAAAGGATGAGTAAGACTCCGTATGCCTCAGCCATAGGATCTCTAATGTATGCCATGCTATGTACTAGACCGACATCGCATATCCGTTAGTCTAACTAGCAGATATCAAAGTGATCCAGAGTGGATCATTGGACAATGATCAAAAACATCCTTAAGTACTTGAGAAGAACTAAGGCGATGGTTGTTTCTGATGGAGGTGATGAACAGCTCGTTGTTAATGGGTCCACCGATGCTAGTTGGGACACCGATCCGGATGATTCTCAATCACAACTGGATAATGTATTTATTTTGAATGGTGCGTGAGCTTAGTTGGAGGAGTGCAAAGCAAAGCGTTGTGGCGAGATCTTCAACTGAATCGGAATACATGGCTGCTTCGGAGGCTTCACAAGAAGCGATATGGATGAAAGAGTTCATTACAGAGCTGGGTGTGGTTCCAAGTGCGCTGGACCCAATGTCTATCTATTGTGATAACATGGGCGCCATAGCCAATGCGCAAGAACCAAGGTCACACAAGAAGTCAAGCATATCAAGCTGCGTTTTCACGCTATTCGAGAACATATCCGGGATGGGGATATAAAGATTTGCAAAGTACACACAGATCTGAATGTGGCGGATCCGTTGACTAAACCTCTCCCGAGGGCAAAACATGACCAGCACCAAACTGCCATGGGTGTTCGGTATATTACCATGTAATCTAGATTGGATGACTCTAGTGCAAGTGGGAGACTGTTGGAGATATGCCCTAGAGGCAATAATAAATATAGTTATTATTATATATCTTTGTGTTTATGATAAATGTTTACATTCATGCTATAATAGTATTAACAAGGAAACCATTAATACTTGTGTGATTTGTAAACTTAATTTGAAGTCCCTAGTATAGCCTCTATACTTCACTAGCTTGTTGGTTGATTGATGATTGTGGTTTCCCTATCATGAACATTGAGATGTTATCAACAACAAGATCATATCGTTAGGAGAATGATATGGTGGACATACTCCTATAGACAAGCGTAGCATAAAGATCAAGTCATTTCAATAGTTCAATTGCTATATGCTTTCTGATACATAGTAACCTAATTCCTTCGACCATGAGATCATGCATATCACCTTTACTGGATGGATGCTTTGATGTCATCAAACACCACACCGTAACAGGTGGCTATAAAGGTGGCATTGAGTGTTCGGAAAGTATTGGTTGAAACACATGGATCAAGAGTGGATTTGTCCATCCACATGACGGATAGATATTCTCGGGCCTCTCGGTGAAATGTCATCCAATTAGCTTGCAAGCATGTGACTTGGTCACAAGGGATCACATATCACGGAACGAGAAAGAGTACTTATCGAACGAGGATGAACTAGGTATGCAGAGATCACGATCATAACCTCGGATAAGTAACATATCGTGAGACAAAGGGAAATTGGTATCGTATGTAAGTGGTTCATTCGATCGCAAAGTAATCGTAGAAATATGTGGAGCCATATGAATTTCCAGATTCCTCTATTGGTTATTGTTCGAGAAGTGTCTCGATCATGTCCGCATAATTCACGAACCGTAGGGAGACACACTTAAGGATTCGACGTTGTTTGAGTAGTTATGGTATTATGAGAAAGAGACCGAATGTTGTTCGAGTCTCGGATGGGATCCGGATATCACTAGAAGATCCGAATGGTCCGGAGAATAAGATTCATATAAGGAAAGTCCTGCTTTGAGTTGGGGAATGGTTCCGGTGTTTTCATCGGGAACATTCTAGAAGGTCCCGGAATGTCCGGCACTCCGGAAGGGGAAGGGTACATGAGTGTGTCATTACATATTGGAATGATTGCATCATGTACTAAGTATTCTTGCTGTCCCAAATAAAGGATTTATTTAAATCCTAAATTGAAAAGTCAAACGGCTAGTTTGAAAGTCAAACGGCAGTTTTGGGAAGTGGGAAAAGAGGAGGAGAGGTGGAGGCCGAGTTGGAGGAGGGTTCTCCCTTGGCGGCGCACCTCCCTAGGCCGAGTTGGGGAGGAACTCCTCCCTTGGCCGGCCAGCCCTCCCACCTATATAAGGAGGGGCAGGGCTCCCCTCCTAGACACACAAGTTTCCTATCCTCTAAACTAAACCCTAGATCTAGACCCCGGTTTAGAGCTATTCGGTTTAGAGCCTTCTAATTGGTTTAGAGCCTTCTAATTGGTGTGTCTAATTACTAGACCACTAATAGCCTCTCTCATAAGCTCCACCATACTCGCACCGGCTTAAGGCGAAGCCTCAAGGATTTCCCTCTACTTAGGTACCACGCCGTTGCCGGGAATCGCGAGGAGAGTGCTACAACCTCCGGCCTGCTGGAACAAGGAGAGGAAGGTCTTCGTCGAGTACCGAACGATGTGACCGATCATGGGAGCGCCATGAACGCTGGCCGGAAGGATCGTCTACGCGATCTTGAGATCGGAAAGAGTACGACTACATCACCCACGAGAATCTGCTCTCGTTAAACACTTTGGAATCTTCAAGGGTGAGTTATTCCATCGACTCGTTGCTACAATCTAGTAGATAGATCTTGGCTTGTTTGTTTGTATGCGATAGAAAATTTTTGTTTTCCATGCTACGAACCCCTACATCGTATAATTCAAAGGGGCATATGCGATCAAATTGTGGGCAGCCACGATATATTGTGATTGCAAAATATAATACTATTTTTATTTTTACATCTTGCAAATTAAGACATTTGGTAGATATACAAATTAACTCTAAATAACACTTAGTGTCTATGTTTATTTTTTCTCCACTACCCGCCCCCGTGCCACTGTAATTTAGAATAAATAGTGTTTATACCATACTTTTATACTTTTTATAGTTCATCTTATTAAATCATGATATTATTTTAATTTTATATTTTTTAATTATCATAATTAAACACATAACAATGTTTTAACTTAATATATGGTATCCATTGATATACATTTCTAAAATCCTTGAAAATGCACTTACATAAAAATATATTTTATTTTCAACCAGAAGTTACATTAGTTATTTTTTGGACCACGACCTAAGAAGAACACAAAATTCCATAACTACATGGATTTTTTTGTGACATCTAGTCCCTAATTAGATTTTGGTAATTAATAAGAGCAGCCAAGGGACTGATTTATGTGCTACTAAGTGTATGTCCATGTTTTTAGTTCAACAAGTGATAAGTGTGCAAGTTGACGTCACCAAAAAAAGGAAAAGGAGAAATAATGTGATGTTAAAGATGAAGAATATCTTTTCTTGGCCATTTTCCCAATCATATTGAGTAACAGGTATACCACATCATTAAGAGGAAATGTTAGTGGCGGAGGAGAAGTGCTTAATGCTCCATATATGATTTTCTCACCACAAAAGACAAGCCAAACACATCTCATGTTTGACCGTTGTTGAGAAAAATGTTGGAACAAAAGAGCCTAGAGTCTCGCGATGTGCCCTGGTTAATTGAGATGTATGTGGCATGTGTCAAGAGCTCTCAATTTCTAGCCTAGGGCATGTGGAGTCTCGGGATGTAGAGCCTTCCCGGAAGTTGTTTGGGTTCCACTCCAAAGCAGCTAGATTTCTAATCCGGAGTGATGTCATGGGTGATGCTTGAAGTGTTCAGCCCCCGAAGTCTCTAGGGTGATTACAGAGTCTCCCGATGTGTTTCATTCAAGCAAAATCTATTTTGAGAAAGTTGGATGGCCAGTGTTAACATGATATAGTCTTTGCTATGCTTGGATTTTGTAAGTTTCCCGTGTTGTGTCAAGTTAAGCTACAAGCTCCATGCTTGGTTGTGTCCTCTAGAGTCTTTGGATATACAACTTTCTATAATGTCTAGTTTTCGAACTTGGCATATATATATATATATATATATATACACCCCCTATCTTTCAAACCGTATAAGATTTTTATGTCACGTAAATTTTCTCTTACCTCAGAAGTTAAGAAGAACATAAGCAAATTTAGACATGTCGTAAAAAAATTGTTTACATGCCATAAAAAAATACGGCGTAAAATACGAATTTTCTATGTTTTTTACACTATAATGACTCATAAATCGTATTTTTATGTCATTTTTTACGTTTCTGATGAATATGAACATAATTATTAGTATACAAAACATAAATTTATGTATGTGAGAACATAAAAATATGTGGGGTGCAAAATAACTATTCTGCACCCTGGATAGTTATTTTGCACCCCACATATTTTTATGTTCTCACATACATAAATTTATGTTTTGTATACTAATAATTATGTTCATATTCATTAGAAGCGCAAAAAAAGGACATAAAATTAAGATTTATGAGTCATTATAGTGTAAAAAACATAGAAAATTCGTATTTCAAGTCATATTTTTATACGGCATGTAAACGATTTTTTTTGCGACATGTCTAAATTTTCTTATGTTCTTCTCGACTTCCGAGGTAAGAGAAAATTTACGTGACATAAAAATAATATACGGTTTGAAAGATAGAGGGTGGGTGAAGAATAACTATTCAACACCCTGGGGGTCAAATAGCGCCACTATATATATATATATATACCTTTTTTCCAAGTAGATGACTCTTTGCCAAATTGAATCCATGACTTTCTTTTGAGCACCACCTGTTCCAACCCTCCTCTGAGAGTGATTCCTAAGTGGGAGAGTGTGGACATAAGAGGAAAGTGAAATATTCGATCTTCACTGAGCAAGGGCATCGACTTCATCTACAAGAAATCATCATTCCATTCGTATTAGAGTTTGGTGACTTGTCATCTAGGAGCATCTGATCTTGTGACCCCCCCCCCCACATGAGTTTGCGAATGCCATAGATTGCTTCAAGATCAACCTTCAGATTTTTGGCCAAAACTCGAAGGGAAGAAGTCTAGGTCTTTGCGACAAAGGGAACTTTGTGCATGTGCCTCTCCAACAAAGATGTATGATCCCTCCCCCCAAGGATTTAAAATCTAGGAACTATATCATCGTCTCCGCATCGATTTTGGTTGATTCTACTGCTTTGCTTTCACGCTCGTTTGTTGGATTCCATGCTTGCTTGCATGTTTCTAGTAGAATTTCTAGGTTACCCACATCATAAGAGATATGTTAATCTAGCTAGAAGTGCATTACTGAACTTTATAATTCCATAGTTTCACTTAAAGGCTTAATTTGGAATAAAATTAGATACTCCTTATTCACCTCTCCATTCGAGTCGACACTCTTGATCCTCAACGAGCATTCAGTCTTGATAGAGGTTCAATGTAGGATTATGTAAGAAAATAGAAATTTCAGGAGTATATATGTGTCGAGAGGATCTTGTCATCGAATTGTTGGCACTGCTGTTTTACCCTTTCTTTTCTCAAATACTATGTGTTACAATATTTTAGTGGGTTTAACACCCAGTCAACAACATATTGGTACATCAACAGAAAAATCAGTAGTCATGGGCTCGGGCTCTAAACTCCAAAACGGCAAAGTATCCCACCAAAATAATGAAGAGAAATACCCAAAGACTCGCCAAAGCTTTACTTGCCGTTGCACTTCGTCTTTGTGGACCATCAATTAAACAAGGAAGTGCTGGTAATTTCAATCTTGGATCTGGTCCTTCAAAACTTTAAAATACCGCACTTTGCCCGCACAATGCTGAACTTTAGCATAATCGTGGCAACTGTTTTATGCCTACCGTCTGTTGGTTGTGGTCACTGCCACTGACGCGGCAACGACGCACATCTCGTAGAGTTGGGTTTACCAAAGTTGCTGCGATAAAAAAAATTGCCCCACTTTCTAGGGCATGCCACGGTCTAGCGCGAAAAGTGTGTCAATCAGACAAATGTGCACAAGATTGTACTAGCAATGTTACCAGATCAGCTCGTTTGCCATCCAGCTTGACAAGAAAAGGCTATCTGCTAGTTTACCTTCCAACTTTGAAAAGTAAAGATCTGTCGGTTCAATGAGAAACATAGACCTCACCACCCGAGTCCTGACATTGTTCCGCTGGGTTACCCTACTTTCAGTTTGACCTCAGATAGAACGAGACATTTGTGCAGTTTGAAACAGTACTGATTTCATACAGCATATACTAGTTTAGAAAAGCAAATCTCCTCTGGGGTCCGTAGCAAGAAAATAGAAGGAAACACAAACATCATACTGATCGCTGTGACCATGCGCTCTGAAAAGCACATAAACAAGTAGCAACAAGAACTGTGACACGAACCTGCTTTTTCTCCCATAAACAGACCGACAATACAGTTCCTGGATCATACCAACCAGCACAAACAAATAAATAAAAACATAAGGCCTGCATGGCACAGGGGTCTCAGCATTAGGTAGTGGAATCCCCATCAGAAACGGGTCTCACCATCCATTCCTGTGCCTGTACAAATGGCGAACAGGCATGTGCTAGATCAAGGACAAGCTCTGGTGGGTAGTGAGAGCACATATCAGTTGGAGGGTCCAAATCAGAACTAAATGCCATCCACAATGGCTGTTTAGCGTTTTTATAACAAGGACACAAGTGAGCAAACATCTGAGAGCAAGCAACATGATCCGCCTCAGGGAAGCCACAGAGCAGTCCTTGCATGGATGAGAAGGAGCAACAGTGGACAGATCAGCGTCATGATGACGACATGAAGTCGTTTGGATCAGCGATGGAAACTTCCTCAAACCCATTATCTGGTGAACGAAACAGATGTTACAGTCAGTAAGTTTGAAAATGCAGCAGCTATAGAGGAGTCACCGGCAAACAACGGAACAAGGAAAACTTTGGTTACAATTAGGAACCACCATCTTTTTCGATAGTAGAGTAGACACATAGCATTGTCCTAGAGCGGACACGGGTCTAGGTAGAAACAATCATTTGATTTATTCTGGTTATTGGCAGACCATTGTGATTCGTTCAGGTTGCATCTCATCTTTAATGTTTTTACTTCGGTGAAGGAGCCGAATCATAAGCTAATAGAGAGCCAGAAACCATAACATAAGTTTAAAAATGATTTCAAACAATTGAACCTACAATTTATAAAACATATCGCACCAGTGAGTGGAGAATGATGACCTAAGATGTACTACAAAAAAAGTTCATTCTTGATAAAGACACTTTCTACAAACAAGCAGTTGGTGGCAACAACCATTGCTACAAAAAATGATGATTATGACATGTTGCTACTCAGCTGATATAGCATCAGAAAAGAACAACACAAAGCAATAACTCAAAGAGATAACATTGAGTGGCAACAACCATTGCTAGTACAAAACATTGAGTACATAAGTGTCAAAAATTTAGGCAGGTGATATTGCAACAGAACCTTTTCTCAATACCAATGCAACAATGGCGTCATTCTCCACCTGCACAAGTATCAAAATAATTTTAGCGATGCAACTAAGGATGAGTTGAAGCTGAATGGTCGTTTTATCGCAAAATGGAATTAATAAACAAGCACAAATGTGAATACCAGACAAATGTGCTCTCCGATAACCAATATATTTGTACCTTTTCATCAGCCAGCGTTTTTGAGTCATTTAATATATTGTTGTTATCCAACAAGATCAGCCTCTGATTATTAGGAGGGTGGTCTATTATTGAATGCACCTTCTGTTTGATATTCAAAACTGTCTCTGTTGGATCACATTGTATGAAGTAGGTACACTTGTTCCTCTTGACTCGAATATACATGCTTTCAACCCTGCATCAGAGATATGCCTAGAATCATCAGGAAAGTGGAATACCATGCTTATGTATCTAAACAATCTTCAGTACCCCATGGGTCATCGGATTATTATGTTGTTAAGAACAACTTGAGCGCCTTAACATCATGCGTACAGTTCTGGGGCCAATGGACCTTTTCTTTGGACATGTACTGAATATATTCACAGAAAATGCAATTCTATTGGGAATGCAATAATAATTCCAACAGCTGAAACATTTAGATTGCCGACCATGTTAGAGCTATTGAGCTAATACAGAGTGGTTCTTTCAATCGGTGAACAAGTTGTGCATTTCCCCTCCTGTAAGAAAATTCTTAAGACATTATCAAGTCCGCATGATTTCATACTTATTCCACTTATACCTTGTAGGCACATCATACAATTAATCTGATTACTAAGTAACCAATTAAAGATATTATCCTATGAACACCGCAGACCTCACTGCCAACTGTTATACTCCCTCCGTCCGGAAAAAGATGTTGCAGATTTGTCTAGATACGTATGTATCTAGACGCATTTAGTGTATAAATACATGTGAATCTAGAAAAATCTGCAACATCTATTTCAGGACAGAGGGAGTAATTATAACTTGACTTCTTAGTCGATGGTAGTTGAAGGGAGAGATTCCCTTGAAGATTCTCAATTTCTAGCACGATTATATAATTCCATAAGTTATTTCCACCAAGAAAAGCAGCCTCGGATACTAATTTACACAACTAATTATTAACAAAACAAATAGGCTGGATGCGTTCCCAGCTACTTCCGTGCACCACTCGAAAGCAAGCAAGAATGATCCCAGAGGCGAAGGAGACGCACCTGCCAAGTGGAAGTTCCGATCTGGGGTTCGCTGCGGGGGATAACGCGAGTCAGCGGATCCGGTAAGATCTCAGAGCGCGGTTGGGGACGCGAGGCGGCGGATCGGTGGGATGCTGGAAGCCAAGCGAGACGGACGAAAGGGGGTCGAGAGGAGAAGAGGAGAAGGGAGTTCATCGCTGCCTGCAACAGTGGGCTACCGAAGTTGGGCCAAACACTAGGTACGAGGCGGGGGCCCACGGGCTGAGGCGATGGAACTGATTTTTTTCTTCACACGATTCAAGGAAATTAGATATTTTCTTTTCTAAAAAAAAACTACCACGACAACTTTACTAATAATCAACCAATAGTTACATCCTTCGGAGGATTGCTCATAATGCAGCTAGGGGGTTCATCAACCTGGTTAAAGGAATTCTTAAATCAATGTTAGAAATAATGGGCTAATCTATTTAAGCTCATATATGATTTCAGTTTTTCTCTAAATCTCAAAGCCCATGTGTGATTTAGCCCAGTTTGATGGCAGCTCACATATGAGTGTAGTGGGAGCTAAAGTTTAGTCTCACATGGAAAGTTGAAGGAGAATTACACCACCTTATAAGATGGAGTGGTTCACCACTTAGTAAAGTGAGTGAGAAGAGGAGAACTACACACGCGCTCCTCCGACGACGACGCCGCTCGCACGCCCGCCCGCCCGCCCGCTCGTCTCGTCACGACGCGTGCCACGGGTTGCGGGAATCTCGCCGAGACGAGCTTTATTGGTTTTGCCTCCTCTCTGCCTTGCGTCGCCACCGTAGTCTACTCCATCCCGCTTGCCGGCGAACGGGAGAGCAGGTCTCCAGAACCACTCGCCTTTGCGATCCTGTACGGGAGAGGGCGAATAAGGTTTTTGGGAAGCGCGGCTGCTCGAGTTCTTCATCACGGGTCGTCTTCCATCCAAATCGGGCGGTGCTGCCTATCGTCGTCTTCGCCGCTGTCTACTTCGATCAATCTTTCCCAAGGTTACTGCTGCGACTACTACAATTGAACGGTACGTGTGACGTGTTGTTGTCCGATTATTCATCATGTTTTACGAGTACATGTTTAGTTGATGTCTATTTCCGTTCATCTTTTTGTGTAGTACATCTAGTATGTTCGAGTTACATGTGCTAGTAGCTGGTATTGTCATATTTAATATTCTGGAATTAATCTTAGAAATTGTGCCTAATTATCCAACAATCCAAAAACTTTATTATAAGCAATTTTCTAAGATAAACATGGGACACTTGGCCGATGCGATGATGCCGGAAAAGTTTACCGGTGTTCATTTTAAGAGGTGGCAGTATAAGACCACTATGTGGCTGCAAAATCTAAAAGTATTCGAGGCTAGTGAGGGTTTACCTGAAGGAACTATATCTGAACAAGATCAGAACAAGTTCAAGGAAAACAATCTTGCCTTTGTGGGATACGTTCTGAATGTTCTTGACAACAAGTTATTTGATGTGTACATGCACTTCAAAGATGGCAAAGAGCTCTAGGAGGCACTGGACGCTAAGTTCGGTGTAACAGATGCTGGCAGCGAACTGTATATCATGGAGAATTTTCATGACTACAGGATGGTTAACAACCGTTATGTAGTCGAACAAGCTCATGAGATACAGTGTTTTGCCAAGGAGCTTGAAATCCTTAAGTGTAACTTACCCGACAAGTTTGTGGCTGGGTGCATCATTGCAAAGTTGCCTTCTTCATGGAGGAACTTCGCCACAACTCTCAAGCATAAGAGACAAGAGATATCGGTTGAAAACATGATAGCGTCTCTTGATGTTGAGGAGAAGGCTCGGACTAAGGACACTGCTGATAAAAGAGGCGAGGGTCAGTCTAGCGCCAACATGGTGCGGAAGAGGGCCTTCGGCAAGAACAAAGGGAACTATAAGCCCTCCTTCAACAAGCCTGAAAAGACTACAACCTTCAAGAACAAGAAGAAGAAGCCGAACAAGGCCGAGCTAGGATGCTTTACCTGTGGAGAGCTCGGTCACTTCTCCAAGGACTGCCCAGAACATGCAGATCACAGAGGGAAAAGTGGAAAGACTGTCAATGTCGTGATCGCTAGCAACACAGATGGGTATGGTAATTTATTTACTGTTCTTTCAGTGTTTCAATCACCATGTTGGTGGATTGATACGGGTGCTAATGTTCATGTGTGTACCGACATCTCTATGTTCACTTCTTATCAGGTCACACGGGATTCTTCCGTCCTAATGGGGAATGGATCACATGCTTCTGTTCGTGGTGTTGGCACGGTGGATCTAAAGTTTACTTTCGGAAAGATCGTGCAACTGAGGAACGTGCAGCATGTCCCTACTATGAACAAGAATTTTATTAGTGGCTCCCTTCTATGAAGAGATGGGTTCAAGGTTGTGTTAGAGTCTAATAAAGTCGTTGTTTCGAAACATGGACAATTTATTGGTAAAGATTATGAGTTTGGAGGCTTGTTACATTTCTCTCTTTCAGAGTTTTGTAATAAATCCGTGAATCATATTTGTGGTGGTGTTAATGATGATACCAGTGTTTGGCATTCTCGTTTATGTCACATTAATTTTGGTATGATGTCTCGGATGTCCAGCATGAGTTTAGTTCTGAATTTCACTATTGCCAAAGGGTCTAAGTGCCATAGTTGTGTGCAATCAAAGCAACCTCGAAAGCCCTACAAGGCTGCCGAGGAGAGAAACTTGGCACCTCTAGAACTCATATATTCTGATCTATGTGAGATGAATGGTGTGTTGACAAAAGATGAAAAGAGATATTTCATGACATTGATTGATGATGCAACTAGATACTGCTATGCTTATTTGTTGTGCACTAAAGATGAAGCTTTAGACTACTTTAAAGTTTATAAAGCCGAAGTTGAAAATCAACTAGAGAGAAAGATCAAACGTCTTAGGTCGGATCGTGGTGGTGAATATTGTTGGAGATATGCCCAAGAGGCAATAATAAAGTAGGTTATTATCATATCTTCATACTTATGATAAATGTTTACATTCATGCTATAATAGTATTAACAAGGAAACCATTAATACTTGTGTGATTTGTAAACTTAATTTGAAGTCCCTGGTATAGCCTCTATACTTCACTAGCTTGTTGGTTGATTGATGATTGTGGTTTCCATATCATGAACATTGAGATGTTATCAACAACAAGATCATATCATTAGGAGAATGATATGGTGGACATACTCCTATAGATAAGCGTAGCATAAAGATCAAGTCATTTCAATAGTTCAATTGCTATATGCTTTCTGATACATAGTAACCTAATTCCTTCGACCATGAGATCATGCATATCACCTTTACCGGATGGATGCTTTGATGTCATCAAACACCACACCGTAACAGGGTGGCTATAAAAGTGGCATTGAGTGTTCGGAAAGTATTGGTTGAAACACATGGATCAAGAGTGGGATTTGTCCATCCATATGACGGATAGATATTCTCTGGGCCCTCTCGGTGAAATGTCATCCAATTAGCTTGCAAGCATGTGACTGGGTCACAAGGGATCACATATCACGGGAACGAGAAAAGAGTACTTATCAGTAACGAGGTTGAACTAGGTATGCAGAGATACCGACGATCATAACCTCGGATAAGTAACATATCGTGAGACAAAGGGAAATTGGTATCGTATGTAAGTGGTTCATTCGATCGCAAAGTAATCGTAGAAATATGTGGGAGCCATATGAATTTCCAGATTCCTCTATTGGTTATTGTTCGAGAAGTGTCTCGATCATGTCCGCATAATTCACGAACCGTAGGGAGACACACTTAAGGATTCGACGTTGTTTGAGTAGTTATGGTATTATGAGAAAGAGACCGAATGTTGTTCGAGTCTCGGATGGGATCCGGATATCACGAGGTGATCCGGAATGGTCCGGAGAATAAGATTCATATAAGGAAAGTCCCATTTCGGAGTTGGGGAATGGTTCCGTGTTTTCATCGGAACATTCTAGAAGGTCCCGGAATGTCCCAAGACCGGGGGGAAGGGTAAATGAATGTGTCATTACATATTGGAATGATTGCATCATGTACTAGGTGTTCTTGCTGTCCAAAATAAAGGGTTTATTTAAATCCTAAATTGAAAAGTCAATCGGCTAGTTTGAAAGTCAAACGGCAAGTTTTGGAAAGTGGAAAGAGGAGGAGAAGTGGAAACCGAGTTGGGAGGATTCCTCCCCAAGCCGGGCGCCCCACCTCAAGGCCGAGTTGGGGAGGGACTCCACTCCCTCCCCTTGGCCGGCCAGCCCCTCCCACCTATATAAGGAGGGGCAGGGCTCCCTCCTAGCACACACAAGTTCCTATCTTCTACCTCCGGTTTAGAGCCGTTTTGGTTTAGAGCTTCTAATTGCTTTAGCCAGCGGTTTAGAGCCTTCTAATTGGTTTAGAGCCTTCTAATTGGTGTGTCTAATTACTAGACCACTAATAGCCTCTCTAATAAACTCCACCATACTACCGGCTTAAGGCGAAGCCTGGGATTTCCTCTACTTGGTACCACGCCGTTGTCTTGCGGAATCATGAGGAGAGTGCTACAACCTCCGCTTCTTTGGAACAAGGGAGAGGAAGGTCTTCGCGAGTACCGAACGTGTGACCGATCAAGGGAGCGCCTGCCGAACGTGGCGCTGGAAGGATCGTCTACGCGATCTTGAGATCGGAAAGAGTACGACTACATCACCCACGAGAATCTGCTCTCGTTAACCGCTTTGGAATCTTCGAGGGTGAGTTCCTCTATCGACTCGTTGCTACAATCTAGTAGATAGATCTTGGCTTGTTTGTTTGTATGCGATAGAAAATTTTTGTTTTCCATGCTACGAACCCCTACAGTGGTATCAGAGCCGTGTCTATATGTAGATCTGTTGCACGAGTAGAACACAATGGTCATTGTGGGCATTGATGCTTTTATTATCGATTACTTCTTGTGTACTTTGCATCTTGCGGTATGTTGGGATGAAGCGGCCCGGGCTAACCTTACATGACATCGTTCATGAGACCTGCTCCACGCTTAACATGCAACTTGTATTGCATAAGTGGCTTTGCGGGTGCCTGTTTCTCCCAGCATAGTTAAGATTCAATTTACAACGGGTGATTGAAAATACTAGTATCAATGTTGTGGTTCTTGTTCGTAAGTTAGAACGACACTTATTGAAAGCCCCAAACCACGTAAAACATGCAAAGAAAATTAGAGGCGTCTAACTTTGTTTTGCAGGGGTGTGCTGTGATGTAATATGGCCATGATTGTGATTATATATGATGTATGCAATGTTCCTTATTGTAAGTTGGCAACCGGCAGGAGCCATATGGTTGTCTTTAATTTCTGTTAAGACCTGCGTGTCTATTCAAAGTAGTTGTAATAGTTGAAGCCGGTGGAAGACAACCATGGTGAAGCATCATTGACCTTGATGCAATGCTGGTGATGATGGAGATCATGTTCGTGCTTGAAGATGGAGATCGAAAGCACAAAGAAGAAAGGCCATATCATATCACATATTATGAATTGCCTGTGATGTTAATCCTTTATGCATCTTGTATTGCTTAGTAGGGACGGTAGCATTATAAGATGATCCCTCATGCACATAAATTTCAAGTTCTAAAGTGTTCACCCTTAGTATGCACTGCCAAAGCTTGCCGCTCAAGCACCACGTGATGATCGGGTGTCTTTGATTCCGCGGGTGAATACAACGTAAGCAAGCCAGATTTGCTTATGCGGTAGCTAAGGTTTGATCTTGACGAGCCTAGCATGTACAGACATGGTCTCAGGAACACGGATCACCGAAAGGTAAAGCATGAGTCGTATAGTAGATATGATGAACATGTTGATTGTTCGCCATTGAAGCTACATCAACTCTCGTGATGATCGGTTTTGATGTGGTGGATTTGGTTCGTGTGATCACTAAAACAATGTGAGGGATGTTGTTTTGAGTGGGAGTTCACCTAGATTAATTTAATTATTAATTAGAACTCAATTTATCATAAACTAAATCAAAGTGAATTTGCATAGTTGTTGTAGTCATTGGCATCCGTTTACCACCTTGCGCTTAGTTATAATTGAGATGATAGAACTATAGAATTCTGGTTAGTTACTTTACTTAACGGTATCGTATTGTTTTGAAGTGTTAATCTAAAGTTTAAAAGTCCTATTGCAAACTTTCAGTAAGTTCCGGTTACTCCATAAAGTTTAATAATTAGTATTAAAACAAGAGTGACATATCCAAGTGTTAGTGTTATGAGTATCATGTTTGTCTCCATGATTCTTGATATTCAAAAGATTCTCTTAATATCAAGGTTATCTAGGATCTGAAAGAGTTGTTTCAGAAACCATGATGTGTGGAAGATATTGTGATATCTGAAACAAAGTTTTGGTTGCAACATGATAAAGTATAATATGGCAAAGTTCATGTTCTCATATTTGGATGAGAATTTGCAAAAGGTTGGAGACACTAGTTGTCCTAATCCTCCAAAAGGTTTTGGAGAGCAACATTATACTCGTGATTCACCGTTATAAGCTAAAAGTAGCTTGGTCATGGACGATTCCATGATGAAGGTGAATATTTGATGTAGGTAAAATGTTTACTACGCCAAGAGATTACTAAAGAAAGGAATTTGAAAGAACACCAAACATTTGATGATGGTGATCTACTTCAAAGTGCAAATCCAAAGACATTGGTATTTAACTATACACGCTTTGGACTATGTGTCATATGTATGACTCCACTATTGATGTTGATAGATTCTTTCAAACAGAAAAAGAAATACTGAAAGAGAATCTCATAAGTATATGGCAGAAAAGAAAAGACTAGAATTGTTCAGTTTAAGTATATAGATGATATATGTGTTATGGCTATATTCTTTTCTTATTAAACAATGTGGTTCTTAAGTATTTGATACTGAATTTGTTGGTGTGAATCGTCATACGAAACAACACAATTCATGAACTACAATGGCCTAAGTAACTAGCAAAAGAATATGTGATGATGTTCATCGAAAACAAATAAAGGGTTATTGTGTTGCTCGTTAAACATCAAAGCTTGCCTTCAGGATTTGTTTTATCAGGTATTATGAGAACAAAAGGGTTGTTCAAATAATTGCCGTAATCCATAAAAGATGGATGATTCACAAATATCGTTGGATAAATCACATCCATAAAACTAGTGCTAAAATTGTCGAAAGACAAATTGATTGAAAGATCACTTAGGAAGTGACATCGCTGTTTAAATTATATTGGAAAGAAAACATGAAGAAGCTCCATGTGGATGGAATTTTGGAGTCTTTTGATTTTTGATCAAATGACGTTTGTAAAACTTTCCTAGAGATAATTGAGACTTCGTTCATAGGCCAAAAGGGAACGAAAGACTAGCTTATTGGAACTTGTGCATATTGTTGTACGAACTCCATTATGTGTAGTCAAGAGCGATGGATTTCAACTTCATATGCTTTCTCCGAAAATTTGAGTGAATATATGAATATTTACTTAATAAGGATGAAGTATGAAATATTTGAAAAGTTCAAAAGACTTTCAAGATGAAGTGCAAAATCATTGTAACAAGAATATGAATAGTTTATGATAAGATCATAAAGGAAGATATTTGAATTACAAGTTTAGCATAATACCTAAGATTTAAGGAATCGTTCTGTGGATTTGCATTTCCCGAAACACCATAAGGGTATGGAGCGTTCGAGGTATGTAATTAAACCTTGTTTGACATGGTAAGATCAAAGGTATAATTCATAAAACTGCCATTATATTTTAAAGATTAAAAGCTTTAGAGATTACCGTTTTTCCACTGAAAAGAGCTTCATCATAATCCGCTGAAATGACACCATATAAAGTTATGGTTTGGGATAAAACCCAAGTAGTCCTTTCTTAAACATTGGTATGCTATGCATAAGAAAGATGCGTGCAACCAAAGTCGGATGAACCTGTCTTTGTATAAATGTTAAGTATTCCTCCATAAACATCGGAGACAAAAGTGTTTGTCGCTTAGAACGTCAAGTTTCTTTGAGAAGGAATTTTTCGTGAAAAGTTAAGTGGGAGGGCAATAGAACTTTGATAAGGTTAAAAGAACCTTAGCTATATGTGCAAAGTTGCGCAGCACCGAAAAGTGTTCCGGAGGCAGCAACAATGCTCATGGCTCACGTGCCTCAAAGGTTGTGGTCACGGAGGTCTAAGTTTCTATTGAAACAAGTAGGTCGGATGAACAATCAAATACCAAGATTTGAGGGTTGAATCATTATTTGAGAATAATGAACCTACTACATGCAAAGAAGCGATGATGGACCCTGACTCCGTCAAATGGCTTGAAGCCATATAATCCGTGATAGTTCCATACACGAGAAATCAAGTTTTGAACTTGAAAGACCCTCGAAAAAGGTGTAAGACCTTGCAGTTGTGTTTGGATCTATAAAGAAGTAGACATGGATGTTTCACATCTATGAAATAGTCGACATGTTGGGAAAGAGTTCACAACAATGTTCAAAGGTTGTATATGACAAGATTTGATCTTTCATAGCGATTTTTAGTCTAGACGGATTAATGTAGCAACCACTACATATAATTTGTTATATGGTAGTTGAATAAACAAAACAAGTTCTTCTAATAGAATCGTTACCTAGGACATGTGCATAACACGGTCCAAAGGGTTTTGTTAATTCAAAGGATGCTAAAAGCATATGCAAACTTCAATGGTTGAAGTAAGCATAGCGGAGTTGGAATCTTCACTATGATGAAACTGTTAAAAGAGTTTAATTTCATCGGAGACAATGAAGATGCTTGCATTTGCAAGAAATTAAGTGGGAGCGCTAAGACATGTTTCTAATACATTATGTGGAAGACATATTGTTGATTGGAAATAATGTATCTTTTATTAACACATATTAAGAATTTCATCCCGATGAAAGACTTAGGCAAAACCCAAATATTTGGCATCAATAGATGTTAATATGGTTGTGCCAGAAGTACATAGACGAGATATTGAATGAGTTCAATATAGAAACTACAAGAAAGGTTCTTGTCGCACAGAAAGGCTTGAATAAGTTCAATATTGATGATATATTCAAGTGTATTGACATTTGGTAAGTGAAACAAAGATTCAAGTATAGATTGATACTTGATGTATGAAATCACAAAGAGTATTTATATCAATCATACTGTGATATGTACAAATCCAGATATGTCCTATGCTATAAATATTATGAGCATATACCAGAATGATTCATAAGATGATCATTGGACGATAGTAAGGATATTCTTATGATCTTTTGGAAGAACTAAGAGTATATTATTTGTAGAAGTGACAAATAGATGATTAGTTCATTGTAAAAGTACTACATTGATACTAGTTTTGTCACAGAGTACAAATTAAGTTTATCTCAATCTAAACTAAGGGTGGCACAATATAATGGAAAGTGAGTTCCATAATGGATTTGGATGAGTTCCAAAGTTAAGACATTGTGACAGATACTTCAACAAAAGGCTAAGTATATGACTGCTATTATAGCAGCAAAAGAGGGCATTTGTGTCAAGTAGTTTGTTGTCAAACTAGGTGTAGTTCACAGCGGGATAATACTATGAAGATATATTGTGCGACAATATTATCAACATGTTTTAACCCCAAAGAACTAAAGGTCACACCTAAAGACCAAATCATACAAAGCCATCTCATTAGAGAATGAGTGATGCGTAGAGACGCAAAGACATGCAATTACACACGGACCTGGAAGTGTCAGATCCGGAGATCAGTTGACCACTAGCAATCGTGTACATACAACACCGTAAAGCCATAGGTGTTGAATACACAAAGGTTTGAAACTAGATTAATGACTCTAGTGCAAGTGGGAGACTGTTGGAGATATGCCCAAGAGGCAATAATAAAGTAGGTTATTATCATATCTTCATACTTATGATAAATGTTTACATTCATGCTATAATAGTATTAACAAGGAAACCATTAATACTTGTGTGATTTGTAAACTTAATTTGAAGTCCCTAGTATAGCCTCTATACTTCACTAGCTTGTTGGTTGATTGATGATTGTGGTTTCCATATCATGAACATTGAGATGTTATCAACAACAAGATCATATCATTAGGAGAATGATATGGTGGACATACTCCTATAGATAAGCGTAGCATAAAGATCAAGTCATTTCAATAGTTCAATTGCTATATGCTTTCTGATACATAGTAACCTAATTCCTTCGACCATGAGATCATGCATATCACCTTTACCGGATGGATGCTTTGATGTCATCAAACACCACACCGTAACAGGGTGGCTATAAAAGTGGCATTGAGTGTTCGGAAAGTATTGGTTGAAACACATGGATCAAGAGTGGGATTTGTCCATCCATATTTCTGATAGATATTCTCTGGGCCCTCTCGGTGAAATGTCATCCAATTAGCTTGCAAGCATGTGACTGGGTCACAAGGGATCACATATCACGGGAACGAGAAAAGAGTACTTATCAGTAACGAGGTTGAACTAGGTATGCAGAGATACCGACGATCATAACCTCGGATAAGTAACATATCGTGAGACAAAGGGAAATTGGTATCGTATGTAAGTGGTTCATTCGATCGCAAAGTAATCGTAGAAATATGTGGGAGCCATATGAATTTCCAGATTCCTCTATTGGTTATTGTTCGGAGAAGTGTCTCGATCATGTCCGCATAATTCACGAACCGTAGGGAGACACACTTAAGGATTCGACGTTGTTTGAGTAGTTATGGTATTATGAGAAAGAGACCGAATGTTGTTCGGAGTCTCGGATGGGATCCGGGATATCACGAGGTGATCCGGAATGGTCCGGAGAATAAGATTCATATAAGGAAAGTCCCGTTTTGGAGTTGGGGAATGGTTCCGGTGTTTTCATCGGGAACATTCTAGAAGGTCCCGGAATGTCCGGCACTCTGGAGGGGGAAGGGTACATGAATGTGTCATTACATATTGGAATGATTGCATCATGTACTAGGTGTTCTTGCTGTCCAAAATAAAGGGTTTATTTAAATCCTAAATTGAAAAGTCAAACGGCTAGTTTGAAAGTCAAACGGCAAGTTTTGGAAAGTGGAAAGAGGAGGAGAAGTGGAAACCGAGTTGGGAGGGATTCCCTCCTCCCAAGCCGGGCCCACCTCAAGGCCGAGTTGGGAGGGACTCCACTCCTCCCTTGGCCGGCCAACCCTCCCACCTATATAAGGAGGGGCTCCCTCCTAGCACACACAAGTTCCTATCTTCTACCTCCGGTTTAGAGCCGCTTTTGGTTTAGAGCTTCTAATTGCTTTAGCCAGGTTTAGAGCCTTCTAATTGGTTTAGAGCCTTCTAATTGGTGTGTCTAATTACTAGACCACTAATAGCCTCTCTCATAAGCTCCACCATACTCGCACCGGCTTAAGGCGGCCTCATGGGATTTCCCTCTACTTCCTACCACGCCCAGGTCTGCCGGAATCGCGAGGAGAGTGCTACAACCTCCACGCCTTGGAACAAGGAGAGGAAGGTCTTCGCCGAAAATCGAACGGTGACCGATCAAGGGAGCGCTGCCGAACGTGGCGCTGGAAGGATCGTCTACGCGATCTTGAGATCGGAAAGAGTACGACTACATCACCCACGAGAATCTGCTCTCGTTAACCGCTTTGGAATCTTCGAGGGTGAGTTCCTCTATCGACTCGTTGCTACAATCTAGTAGATAGATCTTGGCTTGTTTGTTTGTATGCGATAGAAATTTTTTGTTTTCCATGCTACGAACCCCAACAAATATTTTCCCAAAATCTTTGAGGAGTTCTGTGAGGAACATGGCATTATTCACGAGAGGACACCTCCCTACTCGCCCCAATAAAACGGGGTTGCCGAGAGGAAAAACCGCACGCTGACTGACTTGGTGAATTCCATGCTAGCCACTTCTGGTTTATCAAAGGCATGGTGGGGGGAGGCTTTGTTGACTTCATGTCATGTCCTGAATAGAGTTCCTAACAAGAATAAAGAAAAGACCCCTTATGAGGAGTGGGCTGGGAGAAAACCATCACTTGCATATTTGCGCACTTGGGGGTGTTTGGCTAAGGTCAACATACCGATTCCCAAGAAACGCAAACTTGGACCTAAGACAGTGGATTGTATCTTTCTAGGATATGCTCCGCGGAGTATAGGCTATAGATTTCTAGTGGTTAAGTCTGAGGTTCCTGATATGCATGTTGATACTATAATGGAATCTCGTGATGCAACATTCTTTGAGAATATGTTTCCTATGAAGGATATGCATATCATTGCTAGAATTTCTTCTGAAATACTTCCTGAATCTAGTGCATCTATTGAGAGTTTTGAACAAACACATGACGAAGTCCTAGAGAAGGATGACGATGAACCTCCCACAAGGAGTAAGAGACAGAGGACTGCAAAATCCTTTGGTAATGATTTCATCGTGTACCTTGTGGACGATACTCCTAGATCCATTGCAGAGGCATATGCATCTCCTAATGCAGATGATTGGAAAGAAGCTGTCCAAAATGAGATGGACTCGATTCTTTCTAATGGAACTTGGGAACTATCAGAACGACCCTACGGTTGCAAATCTGTGGGCTATAAGTGGGTGTTCAAGAAGAAGTTAAGGCCTGATGGTACTATTGAGAAGTACAAGGCACGGCTTGTAGCAAATGGCTACACACAGAAAGAAGGCAAAGATTACTTTGACACCTATTCACCTGTCGCTAGACTAACCACCATTCGAGTACTACTGTTCCTGGCTGCCTCTTATGGACTTCTCATTCATCAAATGGATGTGAATACAGCTTTCCTTAATGGGGAGTTGAAAGAGGAGATCTATATGGATCAGCCGGATGGGTTTGTAGTAAAAGGTGAAGAGACAAAGGTGTGCAAGTTGTTAAAATCTTTATATGGACTGAAACAAGCACCTAAGCAATGGCATGAGAAGTTTGACAGAACTCTACTTTCTACTAGCTTTGTCATTAATGAGGCTGATAGGTGTGTGTACTATCACCATGGTGGGGGCGATAGCGTTATATTATGTTTGTACGTGGATGATATTCTGATCTTTGGTACAAACATGGATGTGATAAATGAAGTCAAGTCTTTCCTGTCAAAGAGTTTTGATATGAAATATCTGGGAGAGGCTGATGTGATTCTGAACATAAAGCTTATTAAGAACGAGAATGGGATTACTTTAACGCAATCTCATTATGTTGAGAAGGTCTTGAGCCGTTTTGGCTTTATTGATGGCAAGACTTCTCCAACACCTTATGATCCCAGTTTGACATTGCGAAAAAATAAGAAGGAACCAACAGACCAGTTGAAATATTCACAAATTGTTGGTTCTCTCAAGTACTTAGCAAGCGCTACAAGACCCGATATCTCTTTTGCTGTGAGCAAGTTGAGTAGGTTCATGTCTAACCCGGGTATTGATCATTGGCATGCACTTGAAAGGGTCATGCGCTATCTATGTGGTAAATTGAGCTATGGGATTCATTATTCAGGGCACCCTACTATGCTTGAAGGATGTAGTGATTCGAACTGGATCTCTGACGTTGATGAACTCTACGCCACGAGTGGGTATGTGTTTACCCTTGGAGGTGGCGCAGTCTCATGGAGATCTCGTAGACAGACCATATTGACGAGGTCAACTATGGAAGCAGAACTTACTGCTTTAGACACAACCATTGTTGAGTCAGAATGGCTGCGTGAACTCTTGATGGACTTGCCTGTGGTTGAAAAACTTGTGCCGGCAATCCTTTTAAATTGTGACAATCAAACTGTTATTGTCAAGGTGAACAATTCTAAGGATAACGCGAAGTTATCAAGACACGCCAAGAGACGTTTGAAATCTGTCAGGAAATTGAGAAACTGCGGAGTAATAACTGTTACGTATATTCAAACAGATAAAAACCTAGCAGATCCCTTTACAAAGAGACTATCACGAATTATGATAGAAAATGCATCGAGAGAGATGGGGTTGAGACCCATGGATGTCACACTATAGTGGTAACCCAACCTATGTGATCGGAGATCCCGTGAATTAGGATCTGGGAAGAATAAGCTAGTGGTTTGACTGAGGAGAGAACTTTGTAACCCTCTCTATGTGAAGATGCATGACTCTCAAAATCTGTAAGGCGGGTTGGCAACATGCCTTAATGTGTTTCTGTTGGCTATAACTAGGCAAAGATGCCGTCCTATAGGGCATTCTTAAAATAACACACCTATATGAGCTCGACTGTAAACACCGCGGTCTATGAGACTTGGGTGGTCTCTAGTAAACTCATAAAGAGACCAGGGAGTATGACGCATATACTCCAACCCGTGGGGTAGGCTACTGGCAGCCAGGTACTAGTTATGATTTTAAGTGAAATCTATTGGCACCAAACTTGTAATTCAAGGTTCGTCCATTGTTCAAGTTGCTGATAGGCGTAGTACAAGATTTTAGGAGGATGTTCAACTTAACAGTCTCTGCTAAAACACTGGTATATAAACAAGTAGCGAGGATTGGCAAATCTTCAAATGGACATTTGAGATCTGGTGGGGGATTGTTAGAAATAATGGGCTAATCTATTTAAGTCCATATGTGATTTCAGTTTTTCCCTAAATCTTAAAGCCCATGTGTGTGAAAGCCTATTTGTGATTTAGCCCAGTTTGGTGGCAGCTCACATATGAGTGGAGTGAGAGCTAAAGTTTAGTCCCAAATGAAAAGTTGGAGGAGAGTTACACCACTTTATAAGGTGGAGTGATTCACCACTTAGTAAAGTGAGTGAGAAGAGGAGAACTACACGCGCGCTCCTCCTCTCCCGCCCGCGCCTTGCGCATGCCGTCTGCTTTCGTCTCGACACGAGGCCACTGCTTGCGGGAATCTCGCCGAGCCGAGCTTTATTTTTGCTGCTTAGGAAAACTTGTGCGGTTTTGACAGACGTGTCAACAGTCAGCCTATTCGGGTCGCTCCCGGATCATGAGCTATCTGTAACCGACTCGAACGTGCGTAGCGTGGGCTTGATCCACGACGTGCCCTATGCGGGATTCCCGAGCCGCTCTATATAAACGCTAGTGCGGCTTCCACCACGAACGCACCAAAAACCAATCTAGGGTTTTGCCTCCTCTCTGCCTTGCGCTGCCACCGTAGTCTACTCCATCCCGCTTGTCAGCGCGCACCGGCGAACGGGAGAACAGGTCTCCGGAACCACTCGCCTTTGCGATGCTATACGGGAAAGGGCGAATAAGGTTTTTGGAAAGCGCTCTGCGCGACTGCTCGAGTTCTTCATCACGGGGCGTCTTCTATCCAAGTCGGGCGGTGCTGCCTATCGTCGTCTTCGCCGCCGTCTGCTTCGATCAATCTTCCCCAAGGTCACTGTTGCGACTACTGTAATCGAACGGTACGTGCGATGTGCTGCTGTCCGATTATTCATCATGTTCTGCGAGTACATGTTTAATTGCTGTCTGTTTCCGTTCATCTTATTGTTTAGTACATCTAGTATATTCGAGTTACATGTGCTAGTAGCTGGTATTGTCATGTTTAATATTCTAAAATCAATCTTGAAAATTGTGCCTAATTATCCAACAATCAAAACAAAAATTAGCTAAATTATGAGCAACTTCGTTTGTCTCTACGACCATGCGAGAAATCGACTTTCCCTACTACAGAATTGAGGCAACGCAATCCACATATGGTTGCCGCCGAACCCCACCACATATTCTCACCATTGCAAGCATTGATAACTTCTAGTGCATTAAACTCCGCCTGAACCGTATTGCACCCTAGGTTTACCGCTAGCTCCAAACCATTCCGCATGGTCAATGCTTCTATTGTCGCTATAGACTCAAAGTGCCTGAGGTAGACTTTGGTTGTTTCCTTGGAAGCTGACAATGAGCTTGTGTACAACTTCCCATTATGAATAAAAGAGAAAAGGGGACATGGTTGGGTTCTAGATTTTGCGATTTTGTACTTAGCATTGAAGGTTATGGCAGTTGTACTGTGCAGAGACGGCTCCGTTAGGTCAAACGCGGCGACAATCCGTACTGTGTAGCGACGGCTCCGAAGATGAAGATACCGTTGAAAACGGAAGTTTTTTGCATGGTATCTATGTTGCGATGTAATTCTTACTAAAGATAATATTATTAAGAGGAATTAGCAAGGAAGTAAACTATGTGCTTTTTATCATCATGATAAGACGATTAAACATCTATTCTTTCAATGTGAATTCGTAAAGTCTATATGGTCAATCATCCAAGTAGCATATGGTTTATCTCTCCTACGATCGGCGGCCAATATTTTTTGCAATTGGTAACATGGGATAAATGATAAGTACATGATTCTGTTTAGGGTGGGGGCGCTTGCCATTATCTAGTCGCTATGACTATGTAGAAATAATAAGATGTTCGATAATAAGTTGTCTTCTAACTTGCAGGTTATCTAACAGGGTGTGGCTTTTCTCCGTTTATGATCATCTGTACAACGTGAGGAGTTTCCCGACCTGTTTATGGAGGGTTGTACACGATTGGAGGATACGGTGAGGGATATTTTTCCCTAGCGTGGATGGCAACATGATTAGAGAATTGAGCTTCCGTCCTCTTAGGTATCAAAACTCAAGTTGTTGTAATTGTTGCCTAGTTTTTCTCTTTGTTAGTTCGTTTGTTGTCGGCTGTGTGTATCTTGGTTATGCAGAAGCCAGGTATAAACATTACTATTCGTAATAAAGCGTCTATTTTTAAAAAAAACTAAAAGTGAGTTAAGCTAGATTAAAGCTTTGACCTCGAAATAAAATTAGTAAAACTAAGGTTGCACAAATCAAAATGGGGCTAATAACATAACTCTTTCCGAAAAGAGAAGACAAATGTGCTCTCAGACAACTAACATATTTGGGTATCCTAGAAAAAAGAAGAACGTCTGTTTAAGTAGTGCGCACGCTCGTAGGGCGCCACGTGTCACGCGTAGGAGGAAATTTATTCCCGTACATAATCTTGGATTGAAGTATAGAAACACCCGAATACAAGTACACGAAAGTACACGCGTACTCACAACCAAAGTACGCGAAAGTACAAATTTATCACAACCGAAGTACGAAAATACAAATGTACCGAGAGCCGAAGTACAAAAGTACAAGTTTACTGACAACGGAAGTACACGAAAAGTACAAGTTTACTCACAACGAAAGTACGAAAGTACAACTGTAGTGAGAGCCAAAGTACAGAAAGTACAAGTTTACTCACAACAAAAGTATAGAAAAGTACACGTTTACTCACAGCAGTAGTACACGAAAAGTACAAGTTTACTCACAACTGGAAGTACAACTGTACTAAGAGGCCAGGAAAGTACAAGTTTACTCACAACAAAAATATAGAAAAATACAAGTTTACTCACAGCGGAAGTACGAAAAGTATAAGTTTACTCAGAGCCAAAGTACGAAAGTACAACTGTACTAAAAGGTAAATTACAGAAAAATACAAGTGTACTCGCTGTCAAAGTACGAGAAAGTACAAATGTGTAGCAACTCAAGTACAAAGTGTACTAAGAATCCGAAGTACTCCCTCTGTTTCAAATTACTCCACCGGCGCGCTTATATAGGTGGGCTAGTACTCTCTTATTTTTCATTCAAAAAAATCCTGAGATTTTTGAAATAGATAATATGTAATGTGTACTACGTATACTAAAAATCGTAGGAATTTTTTGATGAAAAATAAGAGAATACTAGGCCACCTAGGTAAGCGTGCACGCGGAGTAATTTGAAACAGAGGGAGTACAAAAATACAGAACAGAAGTAATCTAAAGTATGAACATGATGGTTTTGAAAGTAAAAAAAGTTGTTCAAAACCTATTAACATGGGATCTAGTTTTAAAACTCTCGACACGAGGAGCACAAAAATAAAAACGGTTTATAATTTAAACAAACGGTTCTCAAAATATTTTGTTTTGAATCATCGGATTTAAAAAAATAAAAGGGAAAATATGTACAGTAGCTCCCATGTGGAACCAGATGTGAAGGAGTGAGTACTGTAGTCCGAGTACCCTGTTATTTTACTTAAATTAGTTACTGTAGTTAATTACTGTAGACATAAAAAATTTAATTAAATTTATTGCACCATAATTTATCTGTATGTAATTACTCTAAACACATAGCCTAAATCTGTATTATATAAATTAATTTAACTCATTTTGGTCTTAATCTTACAGTTTGGAAGAAGCAAAGTTAGACTACTGTACTTTCCTGACTTCACTCCTACACGTTAGAGGATCTGGTTCCCTCCCCTATATCTCCCTCTCTTATCTTAATCATATTTTTATTCTGATTGTGATACTTGGCAAGCATGCAGAACCCTACTAGAAGAACCGTGCGAAGGAGAAGACGCCACTTGGTGCGACGACGACGCGCATGACGGACCTTTGCGAAGGTCAGCTTTTTTTAGAATTTCCGAATATATTTGTACATTTGATCAACCAGCATCTCACGGGTCATCCAATATACTGTTTGAGATCAACAAGATCAAAATCTGATTATTAGGAGGGTGGTCTATTATTGAATGCACCTTCTGTTTGATATTCCAAACTTTCTCTGATGGACCACATTTTATGAAGTAGGTCCTCTTGTTCCGATTGACTCGAATATACATGCTTGCAACCCTGCATCAGCAGATCCTGTAATAAATACAAGGTTCGGGATTTCTGGTTACCGCTCTGGAAAATCCCGACCACTTAACGAACGAATTTGATAATCAAAATTTCGGTATTTTTTATCTGGCTAACCACTAACCAAGAGGCTGCAAATGGGAATACCATGCTTATCCATCTAAAACAACTTTCACGACTCTGGGCTGTCAGATCATTACGTTGCTAGCAGCAGCAGCAGCCGCCGCCAAATCATATGCCCAAGTCTGGGGAATGTGTTTTTCTTTCCTTGGTTACTCACCAAATCCCTTCCAGTTTGTAAACTTGTCTACCACAGAGGTGATGTACTCGTGGTATTCTACAAGCAAATAAAAATCCTTTCTTAATGCAACCATGATGCAGTGCTACACTTAAAAATCTGAACTTAACAGCAGACACGATTCATTCTTCATGATCGTCTTACAGACAGCCTCACATGTACGTTTGTTCCTGTCTTTTACAAGTCTCGCGAGATAGTAATTCACAGATCCAAAACCCTGTATCACCATTTATCTAGTACTACCAGCGTTCTTCTTGCTTCACCCTGTGCTCGTTAGCCAACTTTGGAAAATTAATTGCGACAAAGAATGACAACAATAATGCACGATTCAAGCAAACAAGCGCCCATGTATGGGCAATAAACTGTCAACTGATTTAAGTTGCAACTCTATCCACATAGACAGTACATTAGTTATTTGCAAAATTCCTGTCCTGTTAATCGGTATATAACTTGGAACACATACTATGGTGAAAACCCAGCTCACAGATGAGGGCTATGGTTTTTGAAGGGCAGGACACAAGAGTAAGTGACATACTTTACACTGTCAATAAAGACAACAACAAATATACGCGACAATGACTTCGAGGAGATCTTCCCCTCGCCGTCCTCTCTCGGGTCTGCGAGGACAGAGACCACCACAGATGAAGTCGGCTTGTTTCCTGTGAAACTCCCGTTATCTGGGTGCGCTTTAATGCGGTCAGTGTGGTTGGATGTTGAACCTTGTAGAGGAATGGCCATGGAATGTAAAATCCTTCTGGTCTTGACCTTTTGAGCCCGACCTGAGGGGAGGTTCTCTGTGAAGTTGTGTGTTGCATTGGGCATACCATTGGAGTAGACAGGCACAATGCCACTTGCATCAACGGAGGTTGGAGATGTATCGAACTGGAACACTTCAGTGCACATTCCAGAGCTTAACATAGGACCTGCAGAAGAATCGAGAATAAACAACTTCGATAAAATGAAGGAACAAGCTACTTGTAGCAACTGCGATTAATTACACAAGAGTAACTGTACTGCACAAAGGCATCCAAACTAGCACATACTTTCCCTATACGAAAATTTCACAATGTCAACCTACAAGTCGATTTTGCAGAAATATATGCATAACTGTACAATGACAACCAAGCTAGCACATCACGTACTGTCAATTCAAACAATTTAGAAAAATAATGGAACCCAATTAAATGTAAAAAACACATAAACAGAACTTGCAGAACCTAGGCGGAAGTCAATTACGTGCTCTATCAAGTTCAACAAATCATTTTTCATTGTGCTAGTCAAAATATTTGTACTGCAATGGATTTCTTAGGGACAAGCGAAATGTATGTATGCTGCATGGCTCCATAAGCTAGTAATCCCATGTATTAACACATCTACTAATAGTGTACACATACATGAGCACGCAAGTGATGTATAACTAATTCAAGATGCCATATTATGCCTCTTTACCAATTACTCAAATAACACGAGGAAATAATGCGACAAAGTTGGACTTTTGGACCAAGTCACCTAACCATATAAGCCCATGATCGCCTCATTGAGCACACTTCAAATGGTAGTTATTTTTCCAGTTGTTCACTGACTCCAAAAGAGGCATCTATGACCTGTTTCCAGTCATATTAGCCTCGAAAGCACCAACATGGCAAACTCCACCATATCCACGTACAAAAGCGGGTGATAGGATGTGTCCCCAAGTATCCCATATTTTCCGATTCACAAAAAGGAAAAGAAATTCTGCTACATGGGTGATACGCACCAAGGTACAACAGGATACGCAGGGATGAGGCCCAGATGCGAGCCAGACTAAACCTAGACATTGAAGCATCGAGCAGCACGGGCGCCACAATATGTCCAGTGGAAGGGGACGCGCCACTCCAGTCTACACTCTAGCGACCGCGGCGACGCTGCCTGTACTAGCCACTGTAGGATCTCTCCTCCAGGCAGCAAGCAAGGTAGAATCACAGATCCTGTACTAGCCACTGTAGGATCTCTCCTCCAGGCAGCAAGCAAGGTAGAATCACAGATCCTGTACTAGCCACTGTAGGATCTCTCCTCCAGGCTCTAGCATATTAGTGCAAAGAGTCAAAGACCACGGTATGTGGAATTAAGATCGTTCATTAATTAAAAGGAGACAGTGAGTGGGCAGTATTTTGATCTCACATCTCAAAATCATATATATTTTTGTCTTGATTACATGCTATATTTTTTAGTTATTTATATATACTCGCTATATACTCGTAAGGCTGTTTCTGGAAAATGATGTATTCACGTATCCCGTGTCCTTGTACCCGTATCCCTATGTTCGTGTCCCTCTATCGGTGGTTCTAAGATATTAGTATATCAATTTAATCATTTATAAAGCTTTAAATGATTTCTTCATAGAATCGTCACTGTTATGCTAGGTAAGTTGCAAACATTAAACAATTTATATGTTACCAAGGCATAACAGCTAGGCATTGCTATATCTGTATCACTAAATGTCATAGTATCATTAACAAGCATCGATTCGACGTGGTACAAACAAAAAAAATTCCATTTCAAATCAAATGGAGTAAATTTGATTGCAGCACTCTTACCAGACATTGCTTCACTAAACCATTGTGGCATCAATTCATCATCCTCCCTGAATATGCTTCCATCTCCAGGAGGCAAAGCAATCAGTTCATTTGTTATTCTTTTAGCAGATTCCATGACTTCTCCAGAATCCAGTTGAGCCACATGGCCAGGAATTGCCAAACTAGTCTTTTCATTTCCTTGGTTGCCAGAACTCTTCCCATCATGATGAGGTATATGCGAAGAAGCTTTCTCACTCGCAACTACAGACTTGATAACCAGATTTCCATCGATCTTGACATGTTTCCCATTCCTCGGAATATACAACAACGCTGGGAGTGTCTCACTTGCATTGTGTTGCGGCTTTGAATCTATACCTTCCGATACACTATTTCGAGCGCTGTCAACAGCCAGAATCCTCCCATGATGTGATGGACCAAGCACAACGCCTTCTCGGGAATCAACTGCACCATACATCCTATTTACCGCGGGAACCAAACATCCGCAGAGCATCATCAGAAACAGCAATCCAAGGAGACTAACACTTGCAACCTTCTTGGTTTTTTTAGCTTTCTTGGGTGGTGGCTGTGCCTCGGCAGGAGCAGGCTGCCGGGTTTTCAGCCGGGGTATTGGCATGAGCGGCACTTGTGAGCCCCTCACTGCATACGCTGGGTGGAGCCATGGTGGCGGCATAGGGTATAATCCTGGGTACATCGGCATTGGGGGTGGGGCGCCTACGGTACCGGCTCCAGCCAGTTGGTGCTTGAGGGCGGCGTTCTCAGCGGTGACGCAGGAGATCCTGGCGGAGAGGTCCGCGATGGTGGCCTGCATGACCTTCACCTTCCCCTCCAGCTCATCCACGTACTGCTTCTTCCTCTGCCGCGACAGGTGCGCACTCTCCCTGTTGCGCACCAGCCGCGCGCGTCGCTTGGCCTCACCATCCTTCCCATCCGTCGGCTTGTCGTCGCTCCCAGCAGTCGCACTCCTCGAAGACGACTCCGAGGAATCGTCGTTCTTCGGGCCGCCGTCCACGCCGGCCCCGGAGGACGAGGAGCCCCCGCCGGGGGATCCGGCTGAGGACGAGGACGTCGCGAGTGGCGGCGGCGGCGACGGGAGCTGCACGTCGTCAGTGGGGAAGAGGTCGAGGTCGAAATCGATGTCTAGGTCGTCGAGATCGAAATCCTCCAGGGCGAAGGTGTCGTCGACGGAGTGCGGGAACTCCGGGAGGTCGTCGGGGAAGGGCAGGTCGGCGAAGAGGGACGCCTCCGCCATGTGGGGCGAGGATGTGGGCCGCCGATCCGGTCACGGCGAGCGCATGCGCGGCGGCGGGGGCTTTGGGATCTCACGCGACGCGGTCGCCGTAGCGTGAAGGGTTTGCGGTGGAGAGAAAAGTCAGAAACTGAAGTTGGGGAATTTGGTCGGAGTCGTTGCCTTTGCCGTCGAGACGAACCGACCCCGCCGTGCCCGGCCGCGTGGCGACAAGCGAGTCGTCGTACGCGTCTGGAACGTTCTCTGGGCCAACACAGTGGGCCTGGTTATCGGGCGGAGTATCATAAGGAACAGCTTGTTGGGCTCTATTGGGGCCGGTTTTGTAAACGGGCTGGGATTAGCTTTGTAGGGTACTACTAAGATGGCAGGTTGCAGAGGAAGGCCCAAGTGAAGCGACGACCACGAATGGCGACGACACTCGCGGGCCGCCGCCTCCTCCTGCAGCGATGCGCGGCCGGCCGCCGGCTGCTCGGCACGGCGGCGGAGGCCTCCCCGGGTGGGGAGGAAGCGGGCGCAGACGCGATCTACGTGAGGAAGCCTTCGTCCCTGGCGACGCGGGACGAGACCTCGGTGGCGATGCCGATGTCGTTCATGACGGGGTCCGTGGTAGGGAAGCGGTTCTACCGCGACGCCACCGTGCGGCGCGCCGACGACGGGAACGGGTGGACCGTCATGCTCGACTACCGCACCCTCAAGTCGCCCGCGAAGAGGCAGCTCAAGCTGCACTCGCGTAAGCTCGCCATGGCCATCGCCGCCGAGTGGGAGTACCAGGTCCTGATCCCATGCCTCTGTTCCTCGGTTCTCCTTCTTGTTCTGTTGTTTGGTTGACCTCGACAGTGATTCATTCGAGTTCTTTATTATGGTTATTGTGGATGTATGCTAGCAACTTAGCAATTGCCAAAATGGTTCGAATGATAATTGTATAATTAGCTCTTAGTTTGACCTTGATCTAGAGCAGTAGTGAATTATGGAACAATTTCTTGACCACTCATTTTATTCTATATTCAAATGAGATGTATTGAATCTAGGTTTTCACCATACTATTTAGTGCCGCTGACGACATGAATCACATGACTGAATTGGTTTTAACACTCTTTATTGTGTCATAGGCAGTTCTAAATTACCAGAATGTTTGTCCGTAAGTAGAAGGAAACAAATAGAAAGTACCCAAAATCTAGTCCAGGAATGCCCTTAAGTGAAAGTATTCCAGATGGGCCAAAGCCGTTCTAGCCCGTTTTAGTTTAAATATACGATCATTGTCCTGAGTGTAGATCTGTTGCATTTATGCAGAATGGGTGGTTCATTGCCTTCTGTAGAGAATAGAGCATTTTAGATTTCAATTTCTGCTTCTGGTCGCTAGAGAGGCAAGAGAGATTGGAAATGGAATTAAAGCAAAACTCAGTATGGCTGATGTACCCTCATATGCTGCAATGGCTAAATTAACGAGTGATGGTACTTGCTTAGTTCTGCAAAGCTATGTTTGTGCATGGCTGAGTTGCTGCCTCTTCAAATATTCCCTACTGTAATTATAACTTACAAGTTACACCAACTTGCTTTATTTGGTATGCTGCTCATCTACCACTCTTTAGAAATGCAATGTTTTATCTGAATTAACTTATATGGGAAAAAGAGTTCCTCTATTTCATTCCCTAGTTTCTCAAACAATGGATACCGGTACTGAAAGTTCCGTTTTGTCATAGGAACAAGATGGGATCCGGCCTTTTACAATGCCTCTTATGAAACTTGCGTGTACTGCACTGGAGAGAGTTCCATTGACACGGACGAAGATAATTAACAATTTAATGCAAAGATTCCATCAAGATTTGGTATTTTGCCGCTCACCTCCCGATGATGAACTAACAAAAGGAGTTTATGGTAAGTTGGTGCAGTTATTGTGGTCCAACATGAATGAACTGTTTCAGGCTACTTAGGTCCATACAATTAAATTGCCGATGCCTTGTGTCTTTCGCTTCCAATGTTATGATTTCTCATGCTTTGTTGTCTTTGTGAGCAGAAAAACAGAAGGAGAAAATTGACCCAATACTGGACTGGGTCAACACTGAGTTTGGGTTCAAGCCTGTTGTATACACAAGTTTTCTAGGGGGGAAGCAAGATGAGGGGCTAGCTAAGGCTGTAGAAACTGTTCTGAAGGATGCAAATGATCGTGAACTGGCATCTATTGATGCTATGGCTTCAGCAGCCCATTCCCTGGTCATCCCTCTTGCAATTTTTAGAGGAAGATTGGGAGTTGAGGAGTCCATTGAACTGATCAGGCTTGAAGAAGATCACCAGGTGTGATGCTGCAACCTTTTTTCCGTTTATTTCTGGTCATTTGTCTTTCCTTTTTGTCTTATGGTCTTTATTATTCCTCAATATCTCCAGGTCGATAAATGGGGCTTGGTTGAAGGAGGCCATGATGTTGATATTGCTGATCTGAAAGTGCAAATGTCATCAGCTGTCGTCTTCCTTCAGCTTTCATGGCAACAGTAAAACCTTTTGATCGGTAATCTATGAGATCGTTTCTATTTGTTGTTGTTTATTTTGTAGCTTGTCTAAACTTGTATGAAGAGTTGTAGAATAATAATTACCCGTGGTGTTTAAGATAAAACAAAGCACCATGTGACGGGTGCGGATGCTGAGTTTTGTCTTCAATATATTGAGACTAATATGTTTTACTAAGGGTGCATATGAACCCCAAACTGATGTGGGTTCAAGTGATTCTGGCTTGGTATGATTAGAGTGCAATATCAGAATTGTGAAGTTCCACAGCGGATCATTTTTGCGGTAACCAAACTGAGATTAGTATGTTACTAAGTGTGCATAGAAACCATGTGGGTCCAGTGATTTCTGGTTTGGTATGATAAGATTGCAATAGTAGTAGTGTCACAGCAGGATGTTTCTATGGTAAGTAGTTTTGCAGCCTGACTGCTGCTGCAGGGCGCACTGCAGCAGCATGTCGTCAGTCGTTTCTAAATTCTAACCTTGCTGTACCAAACAGCAGCAGAGGTTATCTATAAGATGCACCGAACTGAAAACCAAACCGCTGCAGATGTATACGGCATTTTCTGCCTTCGCCTCCAGGTTATCTAGAAGCTGTGTAACCATTATTGCTGTGAAATAAAAACTGAATCCTCTATATAGTAGTACTTCCTCTTTATCATGCATGCATGTGATCCACCTGCCACGTTGGATGTCTTTTCGTTTTCAAACTTTAAAATATTTTATCATTTGAATCATAATTTCAAATTTAGATCCGGTTTCATAATTAGCTTTTTCGCGACTAGATCTTTGAAACTAGACTCTATGTTGATATATTTCGAAAATATTTTTTTTAGCCCATTTACCAGATTACTTTTATTTGGTTACTAGGTAAAGTCAGGCTAAAACTATCATGTTTTTGAACTATATTCCGTATTTGACGGTGTTGGTTTTTTTACTTCACAAACTTCAAAATGTTTTATCTCTTAAACCGTAAGTCATAATTTAGATCCGTTTTTGTGGTTGGCTTTGTTACGATGAGATCTTAGAAAATAGATCTCATGTTGATAGGTTTTGACAACATTTTTTTGACCCTAGTTGTCAGATTATGGTCATTTGGCACCAGGTAAATGAAGTTGGTTACCATGTTAAAATCAAATGGTTACCAGGGTTCTGGACTTTGTTTCTTGTCAATATAAGCCTTATATGATGGTAATGACGTGTTTCGAATGGAGAAAAAACTCACTTCCTATACATACAAATCATTCTTATCATTAGAAAACATGTAAAAAGTTATCCGATGACTATGTGTTATATGGATGGTAACTATGAACTATTAATGTGGTAGCTATAGTATAGAAATCTAGCAACTGACAACGGAAAAAGTATTTTTATATCATATTAAGGTGGGATCCTGTTTTGAAGTACTCGTCGAGACGAACACATCGGTGAAGACGAATCATCAATCAATCGGAGTAACGGTTTAAAAGGTAATGTAATTTGAATTTTCGAATCGTGATAAGATTTCCTGCATGCATGTTGGTTGGTGACATCTTTGTTCTTATAGGAAAAATGCTAGTTTCACCACCCGTCGTACACAAAAGCAAATTGGGACACGTTCTCTTATCAGATTAACCATTTATTGAATTAGAGCATCTCCATTGGAGCCCTCCGACATAGGCAGTTAGTTTGGGAGACGCTGCTGGGGAGGCCGTCCCACGCCGGGCCCCTCCCAACGATCACGGCTAAAGAAAAACGAAACATAAACATATTTTATTCAAATTTAGTCAAATTTACACAATTTGAATGAAATTTGGGCGAAAATAAAGCTACGTACAAACTAAAAACATAAGAGTACTCCTACTCATGGTGGCGCTAGGGTTTGCGCCGTCGGGTCCTACTCCTCGTTGTTGGAGGCGAGGTTCACCCAGTCCGACTCCTGCCATGGGGAAGGCCCTCACTGGTGGTGGTGCTGGATGGGCGACGGTGGTGGCGGAGGCGGCGCCACCTACGGTGGAGGCACGGGCCCATGGAGGCTTGCAGCGCCTGGAAAGTATCGGCACAACGTGACTCTTCCTCCAGCGCCTACCGCATCTCTGACTCGCGCCTGGCGAGCTCGAATGCCTCCTCCTCGATGAGGCCCGGCGACATGAGATCCCCGTTGTACTCCTCCTCCTGGACGGCGTTGGTGGCCCCAGCTCCTCCACCCAGGCAAGGAGGCCCTCCGGGTACATGCGATTGTTAGGCCTCACTGGTGGCGGTGGCGCCAGGGGGCAAAAGAAGAAGCCGCGATCTCGGCGCCTCGGCTGCATCCGCGTCGCAGCACGACACTGGATGGAGATGGCGCTGGCCTGGTCTTCCATGGCCCGCTGAAGAAGGCGTGGCGGCTTGGGCGGCTGCGTCGAGGGCGGAGGCCACGCCTTGCAAGGACGTCGTCGATGTCGAGGCTGTCCTAGTAGGCGTGGTGGCCGTCCCAGTTGAAAGGGACGATGTAGGGCACGACCTGGCGGTGCACGTCATCCTTACACTCTCTTGTTGCAGGAGGTCAGGTCGGCCCATTAGCGCTCGTCCAACCAGCTGGGGCCCTGCTACTTCATAGCCAACAACAGGGACTAGCGGTGGGCGATGACCCATATCGTCACCGATGGGCGGGGACGGGATGGCGTTGCCGTCATGGGCGATATTCCACCCGCCTGACAAGCGCCGGTCCGGTAGCACGAGGAGGTTTGCCTCGTACATGATCGTCACCTTGTCGAGGGTGAGGTTGTACGACCTCGTGCCACCGCTCCTGCTACCGCCAGCCTCGTGGTCGTTGCGTGGCATGGTTGGTCGCCGAAAGAGATTGAATGAGGAGGAGGAAAGGGCAATTGGTCGGTGTGTGTGCCGGTGAGGAGGAAGAGGGGCCTTTTATTAGCGCAGGGGGTGGTAGGCCGAACGGCGACCACCCCATTAACTCTGGCTCATCGGGGGACGAGCCGTCACGTGGGCATTGACGCTGGCGTCTGAAACCGGCGAAGACCCACGCGAGCGCGTACGGGAACAACGTAGGTTCATTAATTACATTGACCGATCATCGGAGTGACCGTCCACTATGCCCGACGCGAACATACGCGGCTCGTCCGACGTGGCTTTGTTTGCCAGCTGCCCTAGCCTGGCCCCTGGTTGCCGGAGTAGGCAGGAGGGTGTCGAATAGTTCAGTGGGCAGCCCAAACTATCGGCACCGGTTGAGGGCTCTGGTGTGGGCCTTTTTTTGGCCTCCACCTCCCAACTCGGTTGAGGGCCGGGTTGGGGACGCCCGGTAGAGATGCTCTTAAAATATCTCTAACTATACCTATAAAAACGGTCAAACCTGTAAAAAAAAGGTGGTTATAAAACGTTCGTTCTAGCGGATCCCGTAAAACGTGATCATGTATACGCGTTTTTACGTGTTTTTAAGGACCGACTTTTAGGGTCTCCGTTAGAGTTGCTCTTAGATGTCGCAGATTTATGAGAGTTAGAATATAGAAAAATCCGTGACATTTTAATTTAGATTTGTCAAATTAAAATGTAGAGAAATCGGTGAATCTAATTTAGGATGGAGGAGTACTATATTTGCTTTACTTTGCGCTGCAGCTGCTCTATCTTTTGTAGCCTTTTCTCAACAACAACAATAAAAATAGGCAAAACCAGTTGTGAAACCTTCAAATCAATGAAGCCACTGTAGGCGCTTGAATGCCTCGCCATCAACCTGTGCGTCCGTGTACAGTCGAATTGTGTGGCAATTCTTCATGGCCGGTCACGCAGCGTGTCATGCTACGCAATGTAGTTACTGGAGCTGCCGATACGTGTACACGAAACTTATTGGGAGCGGTCTTCACGACGGCGACCGGCCAAGGATCGGAACCCACATAGTTTGCAGAAAATACACTCCTCGTACGTACTCCCTCCGTTCAGAAATATAAAATATTTTAGGTTTGTGAAATAATTGTATCTAGACCTTTTTAGTGTATAAGTTCACTCATGAACCTATACACTAGAAGACGTCTAGATACATTCGATTCAGAAAGCTAAAACGCAAAATTAGCCAAATGCAGCAAGCGTGGGCCAACGATGAAAACGGGAAGCACGAGCCAAGAGGCGCAAGCTCGCCTCGCCAGACGCCCGCGGCCCTCGCCGCCGGCTCTGCTGTTCGCGGTGCAGATGCAGGCCGCCAGCATTCTCCGCCGGCATCGACGCCATCAACCGCCGCCACGACGGCACCGGTTACTGATTAGATAAAGATATAATTTTTAGCCATAGAATCTAGTCCTATTAGTATATTAGTTCTGACTTGTTATTTCTAGTTCTTCTTTGGAAAAAGTTTATTTCTCTATCTATAATCTAGAGTGTTTTATAGATTTTTTGTAAAGAGTCAAGTTGTAATCTATAGTCATGTCTTGGACCTGTTATGTTTCTGCTGTACCACTCTAAGAGATGTAATACTAGTGGAATGGTGTTTCATTTATTTTATATCAACGACTATAGTACACTATATCATGCAGTGATATGCTGGGTCACCGCAGTGAGCTAACTGATCAGTTTGGAAATTGGAAGGTAGATTTGATCCACAAACACTTTATGCCAGCTGATGTCATTGAGATCTTGAAAATCATACCTTCTTCTAGGCTCGAAGCGGATCGAATTGCTTGGGCTCCTAGCTCACGGAAAATATGGGAGGTGATTTGGAAAGCCACTGTCTCGCCAAAGGTATGACACTTTGCTTGGCGCCTCATCACTGATTCTTTACCGACATGGCGGAACAAACATATTCTCACACTCGAACCCACTGATCAGTGTCCTGTGTGGCATGGAAGCTGAGGGCAATTTTCATCCCTTTATTATATGCATATGGCGACTCGGCTAAGGAATTTTATGTCTGAAAAGTGGATGATGCCACCCCTAGATTAAGTCTTAAACACGGGGCTGAGTGGCTCTTGGACCTGTTAGGAAATCTTCCTAGTGGGATGGTAAGCAAAATTTTGATGACACTGTGGCGTATTTGGCATGTGCGTAATGAGATTGTTCATGATAAACCGCCTCCATCAATGGAAGCCTCCCGGTGATTCTTAATGAGCTACTTGGACTCGTTGTGGCAAATTGAGCATCATTCAAATGATGATATTGTTCAAGGGAGGTTCATTGCTGACCCAGATGAGGAAAGTATCCACTGTGTTAAGCCAGTTTGTGTTCTTTCAACGTGGTCACCTCTTCCTAGTGGTTGGTGCAAGCTAAACACGGATGGATCCTTCGGAACTAAAGGAGATGCAGGAGCTGGAATTATACTACAAGATCATAATGGTGAAATTATATTGTCCTCATGTCGCCATCTACAATCTTATCGAGTTGCCTTAGACGCAGAGTTGAAAGCTGTTCTTGAGAGCTCATCGTTGTCTTTGTATCAGTACCCCCAACCTCTGGTAATAGAAGTGGACAGTCTGGAGGTTTGTAGGCTCTTAAACAAGAAGGAAATTGAGAGATCTGTCTACTCGACGACGGTGGAGGAGATCAAAACCTTGTTAAACGCTCGTCGATCTTGTATTACTCACATTAATAGGTGTCAGAATTCTAATAGGCAAACTATGCTAGAACTAGCAATAGAAGTGCAGCTTGGCTCGCTTCCGGTCCGGATGGCTTAGCGAGAGATTGTAATTTCTGATATTCTGAGTAATACAAGTGTTTAAAAAAAAAGGTCGAACTGTGTGGCAATTCTTCATGGCCGGTCGCGTAGTGTAGTTACCGGATCTGCCGATATGTGTACACGAGAGCGGTCTTCACGACGGCGATCGGCCAAGGATCGGAACCCACATAGTTGCAGAAAATACACTACAGTACGTATCTGAGAAGGTCAGTCAAAATGAGCCAAAGGCAGCAAGGGTGGGCCAACAATGGAACAGGAAGCGCAAGCCAAGAGGCGCAAGCTCGTCTCGCCAGACGCCATGCCCTCGCCCGCCGCTGCTCTGCTGCGGCGTGCAGCTGCAGGTCGCCAGGTCTCCGCCGCATCGACGCCATCAACCACCGCCCGACGGCACCGTCAGCGTCAACCGCTGCCTCTACTCCGTCGCCGACCGCCTCCTCCAGGTCTTGCGCGCCCGGACTCCTCCGGCGTCCGCTCCGCCGACTTCACGGTGGACGCCTCCCGCGGCCTCTGGGCGCGGGTCTTCTCCCCGGCCACTGCGTCGTCGGACGCGCCGCCGCCACCGCTCCCGTGTTAGCACAGCCCCTGTCGCCGAGTACTTTCCGACGACACCGACGAGGAAATTCCGACGAGACGACACGCACCTATCCGATAACTTCCGCTGAGATGCACGTGCTGCTAGCCGATCGATTCTTTTGATCTAACTAGTACACTCACGCACGCACACGCAAAACAACTTTGATTGCCAAAGGCTCTTGTCGAGCCTTGCTTTCTCTCTTGTATTGTTCAACTCCACGGTGTTGTTCGGTACAAGATTACAAGGCCAGGTATGTGTGTATATATATGCACTACTAGGACCTAATCAACTAGGAGTCGGTTTACTACTCCAAAACCTAGTCTAACATATATACGTATACTACCTGGACACCTACACCTACTCGGACTGCAATTCCAATACGTGTAGGACACGTGATTATCTAACAATCACCCCCTAATCACGATGTGCTTCTTTACATCGACCTGGGTCCCAAATGCGCCAGCTGCTCCTCGCGGGCGTCATCCACGGCATTGCTTTCGCCGCTCCCTTCCTCAGCACCCATGTCACCGACTTTGCTTTTGTCGGCTTCTCCATGACTTCACGCCGACAGTTCTTTTTGTCCGCGCCCTTCTCCATGCCTTCACGCCGACTGTCCTTTTTATTCGCGCCTTGAGACATTATACTTGGTTCAATGAAGTACTTTCTCATCGATGCCTCACATATTTGATCTATCGCTTGCCAGTGCTCTTGGATGCAATAGAACAAATAAGTAGGAGGTAGATCAAATTGGTTTTCTTCTAGCTTCTCTATACCACGTGAAAGGCCTTTTGATGGATCTGCACCCCCTATTGTTGGGTCTCCTCCATCTATCTGGCCACCAGTCCACACTCTTGGACCATCGTCTTCAAGCCTTGCTGGCCTGTTTGCGGGGCTCACTTCAGCTCCCCCTCCTCCTCTAATTTTTGGGCAAACAAGTGCAGGTATCGCTGCACATGCATCTGTACACCCTTCCAGTTCCGTATCTTCTGGCCACAGACTAGCCTTTTCTTCAAACTCTTTGTCTTCTAGGAGAATCCCTAGTGCTTCTGGCCTGGTGTCCACGCTTGGAGCTGCCCCTAGGCCTTCAATGTCTTCTGGGCCCGAACTTGCTGACAAGGATAAGCTCGATTGATCCATATTTTCTTCATACTCAAGATCCCACGTGACGTGAAAAGTTGAATATTCCGGTTCGTTGTAGCCCCAATTCCATGACTTGCCTTCCTCAAAGATTACGTCTCCCTTGAAAACCACCTTATTGGTATAAGGATTGCACAAGAGGTATGTCTTTGAGCCTTCATAGCCTGTCATGATCATTGGAATACGTTGCTCCGTCAATTCCGCCTTTACATGCGCCACATATCCAAAAGTACGAAGATGATCAACCGAGGGCTTCCATCCGTACCATGCTTCGTACGGTGTTATACCAACTCCACTCTCAGTAGATTCCATGTTCAGCAAATACAGAGCCGTATTGACTGCCTCACCCTAGAATTTTCCTGGCAAGCCTTTACTCTTCATCATGCTCCGTGCCATGGTCAACACAGTTTGATGCAGCTCACCCCCCTCATCAATGCGTAGGGCTCTTATCTTTGCCTCCACCTTGAACTCTTCGGCTTCCTTGATCTTCTCGAATGCTTGTTGAGCTTGATCCTTACTTTTCAGCAACACAATCCACATGTATTTACTATGATCATCCACCACAAGCATGAAGAACTTATTGCCGGACGGAGTTGCAGGTGAAATTCCAATGCATAGATCGCCATGAACAAGTTCCGAGGCTTCACTTGCCTCAAACGTGGCTTCACATGGGAAAGGGGCACTTTGTTCCTCATGATGCACACACGGTAGATCGTGATCCACTTGCGCCACAATCTCCGCAGCCGGTGATGGAGGATCCTCCTCATCCTTCAACTCAGTTACTTCGAGCATCAGCATCATCGGTCCATCATCTCCTTCCTGGGCGATGAGATCCCTCTCCTTTTCCTTTGGTGCTTTCTGGCAATCAGCCTTGAAGTGACCGAGCTCGCCGCAATTATGACACCTTACTTTCTTTATGTCAAACTTCCTCCGCGGCGGGGTGTCATCTTCGTCCTCCTGCCCCGCGATGTACTTTTTTGCTGGGCGTTGCTTCTCCTTGCTGCTCGTGGAGCCTCCTTGCTTTTCTTTTGAAAGAGTCATCCACTGCTGCTTTGTGAGCATCAGGTGCTCAACCTGTTCTGGATCACCGAAGCTGATCCGGATTCTCTCATCGTGTGCCTTGAATCTTCCGACGAGATCCTCAACCGTCAATGTATTTAGGTCGAGACATTGTTCGATCAATGTAACGATCTGCATGTAGCGCGCCGGCGCCGCACGCAGGAACCTTCTGACATTCTTGATCTCATCCAATTTCTCGCCATATCCCCTGATTGCGTTGACAAGGGTAACGAAACGGGCGGCAAACTGATCAACCGTCTCGCTCTCCTCCATCTTCAGATCTTCATAGCTTTTTGTCAAAGTTTGAAGATGCGCTTCCTTCACGCGGGCATGACCTTGGTGCAAGATCTTGATCGTCTCCCATGCATCCTTCGCCGATTTCTTTCCGACGAGGTGCTGCATCACGTCCTTCGGCACGACGGAATAGAGCGCCGTTAACGCTTGGCGATCCTTCCGGTACTTCGCGCCTCCCTTGACGTACTCGTCGCCTCCTGGATCGACGGCCTCCCAAACCTCCTGAGCCTCCATGGCCATCTCCATGTTGAGTGCCCATAGCCCGTAGTCCTTGCGATCGAGGCGCGGATACAAAGCCGCCCCCACCGTCTGTCACGGTGCGATGCGAGCTCGCCAAACTTCACCATCGCCATGACCTCCTAGTACTTTCGAAGATCACTGACGACCTTGACTCGATACCAATTGTTAGCACAGCCCACATGCCGAAAGTACTTTCCGGCGACACCGGCGAGGAAATTCCGGCGAGACGACGCCGCGTATCCGATAACTTCCGCTGAGATGCACGTGCTGCTAGCCGATCGATTCTTTTGATCTAACTAGTACACTCACGCACGCACACGCAAAACAATTTTGATTGCCAAAGGCTCTTGTCGAGCCTTGCTTTCTCTCTTGTATTGCTCAACTCCACGGTGTTGTTCGGTACAAGATTACAAGGCCAGGTGTGTGTGTATATATATGCACTACTAGGACCTAATCAACTAGGAGTCGGTGTACTACTCTAAAACCTAGTCTAACATATATACGTATACTACCTGGACACCTACACCTACTCGGACTGCAATTCCAATACGTGTAGGACACGTGATTATCTAACATCCCGCTCGTCGTCTACTTCCACGGCGGCGGCTTCGCGCTCTTCTCCGCGGCCCAGTGCTACTTCGACCGCCTCTGCCGCCGCCTCTGCCGCGGCATCGGTGCCGTCGTGGTCTCCGTCGAGTACCGTCTCGCGCCCGAGCACCCCTACCCGGCCGCCTACGACGACGCCACGGACACGCTCCGCTACATCGACGCCAACGGCGGCGTCCCGGGCCTGGAAGACGGCGTAACCGTGGACCTCTCCAGCTGCTTCCTCGCCGGGGAGAGCGCCGACGGCAACATAATCCACCACGTACAATCCGGCTGCAGCACCTCCAACTCCGTCGCCTCGCCCGACCTCCTGTCCGTGCAGCCGTGCCGCGGCGAGGAGCGACTGAGTCGTCGAGCTGAGGCTGACGGCGTGGCACCGATAGTGAACCTCCGTGGTCGGACTTACGGTGAAGGCGTTCCTGCCAGGCGCCAACGCGACCACCAGCGCGCGTGACCGAAGAGAACGCCGGCTGGCGGCTGAGTTCCGCCGGCGATAGTGGTGGTGGCGGTTCGACCTTTGCGGGGGCGCAGCGGAGGTACGCCGACGTGCTGCGGGGGAAGGGAAAGCAGGTGCAGGTGGTGGAGTTCCCGGAGGGAATCCACGCGTTCTACCTCTTCCCGCAGCTTGTCGCCAGCGCCCAGGTCATTGAGGATATGAAGGCGTTCGTGGAAAGCAACAGGGCGTCATCGTCGACGCCGGAATCCTCCGCGCGGTGAACAGAGTCAAACAGGCTACAGAGCAGAGGTGATCACGCTCTGCATAGCGACAACTCTAACATGCTGCGAAGAGAACGAAATCGATTTGAAATGGGTCCGTAGTAATTGCGCGGAAATGTCGAAAATATGCTTGTTCAGAGCAAGTTCAATAGTAAATTCAGCTGCTGTTGGCTATAAGCCGTCGCCATGTCACACGTAGCCAACCTAATACAGTAGTCAATATGTACAATAGTTAGTCATAAGTAATTGCTATTTTATTTGGCTAAGCCCACCTTACACTCACACAAAGTGTCTAGGAGCACGTGTTGTAGCTGGGTCTTGCATGAGAGCCCACTAAGAGCAAGTACAATAAAGTCCAGTCAGCAGACTATAGGAAAATAGTATATTTGTGCTTAGTTGGATGAGAGAGAAGAGGAGAGAGAAGAGGAGTGGGTGCTTAGTTAAGAGCCAGCTGGAGCACGTGCTCCTAGGCACTATGTGAGAGTAAAAAGTGGGTCATACATTAATAAAATATATTTTGATCTCTAACTATTGTATATGTTAGCTATTAGATTGACTCTAGATGACATGAACATGGCTTATAGCCAATAGTTGGCTGTACTATTGCCCTTGCTCTAATCTTCTCTCTCCACTTCTCTCTCCTCCACCTCATCACAAATATATTATTTAAAATCTTATAGCCAGTTGACATAAGCTTATTGTACTTGCTCTCAGCATCATATCCACTCGACCACGGAAATGCACCAAAAGTTGCACAAGTGCAAATGGTCATTTTATTGCACACAACTAAAATTGTACAAATTCCGGCCCTTAGACAAAGTAGGTCTTATTGTAATGTTTCTACTCTCTCCATCTTAAAATAGACGTCGTATTTTTTAAAATCTAGATTTATTTAGTACTAAATAATGTCTAGATACACCTAAATTTAGATAAATAATTTATCCCCCATTTCAGCCGATAATTGGGCCAGGTTTCGCTATCAATGGTAATGGAACAAAACAACAATAATTTATCCCCCGTTATCCTACCATCTCCGCAAGAGAAAGGGAGCGACAAACGAGAGAGCAATAACTGTCATAATCATGCTTGTAATAAAACAGGACTAATTATGACATAAAAGTGATTGAAAACCCTAGGATAAAATAATTCATCGAGGACTGATTATTGTTTCAGTCATATGCATGCGTGAGTATGTGCCGATTCAAATTAAAACTAAAACATAGGAACGAGCACATCAACTAGTGGGCATGGCGGCAGCGGCATACAACTTTGTCAAACACCTTCCGTGCGAGGCTGTAGAAGGTCGCGGTGACCTGCTGGCCGCTGCTGGTCGAATCGAAGCTCGGGTCAAGCCGAATCAAAGCTTAGGGCAGCGGAGGAGGTGGATAATGGGGGATTGTGTTAGCCGGCGGTCAAATGGATCTGCTGCGGTGGTGGGTCATGGCCGGCGGTCGAATGGATCTGCTGCGGAGGTGGATAATGGGGGATGTACTGACGGGCGGTCACCGGAGATGGTGGGATGTATCGTTGGCTCCGGTGGAGAGCTTTCATGTCACGCGGGGGAGGTTTCATGACGGCGGTTGGCATGCGTGCACTCGTGCAGAAGATTTCGGCACATTGTAATCAGCGCCACATCTATACCGCGCAGGAAGGGATTTGTTTCTGTGGGTGCTACAAATGTTTTTGGGCGCCACTACGGAACGGTTAAGAATCTAAGCACACATCTCTGTTATTTGATGAAAACCATGTGAAAACGTATACTGAATAGTCTGAACTATGTTGAAACTGCGTACATTCCTGAAACATTTGTGAAACCTTCCGGGAGTGGAGTGCTAGTTGTTGTCCCTAAAATAGAAGGTTCTACGTGCAAAAGTCCTGCCGAACAAAATTTAACACGAAGCTCGGAACTGTGGACGCAGACAGAGCTGCAGAGGCAATTATTTTCGAGCACACATGTCCATTGCTAATTTATTTTTAAACAATATATATTTTATAAATCAATTCTCAAAATAATTCATGAAATTTTGTAATTTCGGACTCTAGCGCCGGCTGCGCATGCAGATAGGCCTACCTAGCTACGCATATATGCGTTGGTGTGCTGCGCCGCATGCACTTTTTTTTTTAAAAAATACATTTTTTAATCAATTTCCAAAATAATAATTTAATTTTGTAATTTAGGATTCTAGCGCGGCTACGGCACACGGTGTGTCGACAACAACTAATCGACACATGGTGTGCCCACACGACCAATCGGTGCAGCCTACGCCGATAGGCCTACCTAGCTAAGCATGCATGCGCTGGTGTGCTGTCCTGCATGCACCGGAGCCGCTGCTATGCATGCGCTGGCGTGCATGCATGCACTAATCGGCACATGATATGCTGGTCAGTTGGCTTTGCCGATTAGTGGTTGTCGGCATACCGGGTGCCGCATCCGTGTTAGAATCCGAAAATCAGAATTTTATGTATTATTTTAAAAATTGATTAAAAAATATATTATTTAAAATGAGATTTCTATTCTCGTACGCTCGGTTCGTTAGTTGTACTTAGTTTTTTCTATCCGCTTAACTTTTCCTCCCTTTTGGCCATCACCTTATACGAAACTCTTACACGTCTGAAAACTCGTTGTCCGTCAATCTTGCCATTACGTGCTGACAAGGCGGGCCACGTTCAGTCAGGTCCCGTAATGGACCCTCGCCGTTACATGCTGACAAGCAGGGCCGTGTTCTGTCGGATCCCTTAGTGTACCCTTACCGTTACATGCTGACAAGTAGGGTCGCGTTCAGTAGGTTCCTGTAGTGGACACATCTCTCCACTTATCCAGATCAGCATCGGAACCACAGCTTATCCACGTGAGTGCTGGACCCACATCTTACCCAGGTTAGCGTTGCAAGATGGGACCCCGAGCCAGCCTCGCGCCTGCGCCCGTGCCGTTGCCTCCCCATTCTTCTTCTTCTCCGGTGACGGCGGTCCTTTCTCTAGCTTCATTTTCATATAGTGAAATTTAATTCATATATGAAAATTATACACCTTTAAAATCTTTGAAATCGCACTTAGGACATGATAATGTTGTGCTAATAAAATCTGATCATTTATCATTTTCATAGAGTGAAATATAATACATAAACTTGCGTATACGAAAATTATAAATCTTTGAACACTTTGAAATCGCACTTAATACGTGATAATGATGTGCTAACAAAATCTTAAGAGATTATCATTTTCTCTCCTATTTTCATGTAGTGGAATGTAATCCATAAACTTGCATATACGAAATTATACATCTTCGAACTCTTTGAAATCACATTTAATACGTGATAATGTTGTGCTAAGAAAATCTTGTGAGATTATCATTTTCGTATAGTGGAATGTAATGCACAAACTTGCATATGCGAAAATTATACACCTTTGGACTCTTTTAAATCGCATTTAATACATGATAATGATATGCTAACAAAAATTTGAGAGATTATCATTTTCTCCCCCATTTTAATAGAGTAAAGTATAATGCATAAACTTTCATATACGAAAATTACACACATTTGAACTCTTTGAAATCGCACTTAATACGTGATAATATTGTGCTAAAAGAATATTGAGAGATTATCATTTTCATACAGTGGAATAATGTACAAACTTGCATATGCGAAAATTATATACCTTTGGACTTTTTTAAATCGCACTTAATACGTGATAATATTGTGCTAATAAAATCATGATCATTTATCATTTCCATGGAGTGAAATATAATGCATAAACTTGCGTATACGAAAATTTTAAACCTTTGAACACTGTGAAATCACACTTAATGACGAGATAATGATGTGCTAGCAAAATTTTGAGAGATTATTATTTTCTCTCCTATTTTTATAGAGTGAAATGTAATGTATAAACTTGCATATCATATACGAAAATTATGCACATTTGAACTCATTGAAAATCGCACTTAATACGTGAAAATTATACACATTTAAACTCTTGAGAGATTATCATTTTCGTAGAGTGGAATGTAATGCACAAATTATACACCTTTGAACACTATTCCTTCAAATTATATTCAAGTTTATTTGTTTATAGAGTTAAATTACGGGTGGCAAACTCATTATTTTGCATGGATAGAGGGGTGCCTACTGACATATATAGGGGTTATCCTGTCTGGTAGATCATAGAGGAGCAACGGTTGGTGGGCACGTTCGTGTGACAACTGTCTCAACCAATCAGAGTGTAGCAGCCAAGATGAGCACAAGTGTGAGAGATTGTGACTAAGAGAGGGAAACATTGAGTAGAACTTAAAAACAAAGGGAAAAACTGTATAGAACTTAAAAACCAAGGGCATGACTGGCAAAGGGATTTAAATAGAAAATGGAAAAATATTTAAAAAATAGAAAATACATCTTTTATACAATAAAATACATCTTGGCATACATTAAACTATTTGCAATTCAAATATACACCATTTTGACAATTATTGCCTCATTCAGACAAACTATGTTCTGAGGAGGGATGTTTTGGAAAGAGGCTTGAGTAGAAAGTCATGAACCTTCATAGATAGTAGGTGATTTGAGAAGTGGCGATTTAGGTTAAAACTTGATTTATATATTTCTTATGGTGGCAGGTCATATAATAAGACTCCCTGGATAGATGCCACTATGTTTTGATCTTCTTGAATTTGCTGTGCATAAAATGACTCAATTAGCTAGCTAAAACCCATTCGTAGACTCTCCATTGACCAGTCACCGGAGGGTAAAACTGAGTATATTGCACACGGCAGTGTTAGTACTGGAGGGAAAAACTTAGTACAACCAAAGTGTCAGTGTTACACTCCAGGGCAAACTGAGCACAACTAAGTCATGAGGGTTAGACATGAGGGAAAAAGTGACTCGCGGTACGCGTGTGCGGTGCACGGGGCGGTAGCGGACACGTGTGGCCGTGCATGGTATAGTAGCGTACGCGGTTACGTGGTGCACGATGGTGCAACGAAACATCGCTTCCCTTCTCCTTTATAGAGGCCTCCTCACTCTCACTCATCACTCACTCGCTCACTCAACCGTCTCCATTGTCCCATCACCTTCTACAAACCCCCAAAAAAACCCCAACCGCGTTGGCGATGGAAAAGAACAGCGCGATGGCCATAGGCGCCTCTAAGGCTGTCGGCGAGGAGGCCCCGTCCCATCTGAGCCGCCAGGTCCTCGTCCCATCCGCATCGAGGCAGCCCCCAGTCTCGGCGGCGAGATCCGCTGGTGGGACCCCACCCCTACGAGGAGGTTTATTACATAAGTCTGGAGAACCCCTACGACACCAGCATCACCGACCCATGGCCGGAGGTAACCATGGTTTTTCTCCCCTTCCCTTGTTCTTCCCCCATTCCCATCGTTGGATGCTAGATCGTATGCTATTAGGGTTCGGCTGTTCGTATTTTTACAGTAGCTAATCCTCTTGTGTTAGATCTCGTATTTCGATGAATCCCCATGTTCGTATTTGAATCCTCCTATTCGTAGATGGGATTAGTATTTGATTTGGTTTGAGATTTGGGAAATAATCAGGGTATCTCAATCGGTTAATTTATTCAAATAATCAATCCCGATAATCGAAGTATCTCAATCCTGTCCTTATTGCACTCTACTATTTTTTCCAACAGGAGGATAGCAGCGACGTCTACAGCGACGACGAGTCCAAGGACACCAAGACTCGTCATGTGCTGAGGAGGCTGAAGTCCGGCCAGTACAACAACTTCTTCGCCGATGACGTCTACATGTGCCCCTTATGCACCACCAGGAGGCTCCGCGCCACCGACTTCAACTCCCTCGTGAAGCATGCCGAGGACGTGAGGACCTGCGACGAGTCCATGAACATCCACGGCTTTAGAGCCAAGCACCAGGCAATCGGTCTTCACCTCCGCAACCTCCAGAAGATGGCTATCGAGGAGGGTCGCATGTCCCCGATCAAGCCCAAGGCACCCAAGGTCAAGGGACTAGGCAACAAGAAGTGGAGGAGATGCTAGAGGGAGGAGGCGGAGGCCATGAGGGGCCACTGATCTTGTGCTGCTACTATAAAACATCTTCTTTTGTCTTGTCTGTGTTGAACTTGTCCACTGCTACTGCTGAGCAGCCTAATTATCGAACCTTCTTAAGTACCATACTATATAACCTATAGTAGCTGCTTTATCTACATCTGCTCTGATTACTGAATTTATTTATGATGCTGGTTAGATTTGCTGCTCTAGATTTGCTACCAGATTGGGGAAAAACGAGGGCCAAAAGGAACAATATATGAAGAGAGAAGCTGCTCTAGATTCGCTACCTTTTTGGGCAAAAAACACAACTTTTATTGAGAGAGAGGGGGAAAGGTGCTCTTAAAAAGATCAATCATAAAAATAACAAAAAAGAAAACTTCCAATTTAGGCGATAGGGTGCATGTAACCACCAAATGCGCCCCACATGGTCCAGCATCACGTCCCCCATAACGCGTTCCCAACAAACCTGCCCCACGCAGTCCCACATGGCGTGGCCCCACACGTCAGCATAACGTGTTCCTGACCAAACAACCCCACGTGGTCCCACACCGTGCGGCCCCACACATCATCCAACGGTCAACCTGACGACAGCTATCGTTCGAGCTCTTTGATGGGTTTCCGAGAAGGAGAGGGGCAAAAGTGAGGAAAAGTTAAGCGGGTGGGGAAAACTGAGTACAACTAACAAACCAGGGGCACAAAAATAGAACTCCTATTTAAAAAAATTAGCCATGTCCATTGTATAGCAATCCCATGTGAAAACCGATTTTTTTAACAAAACTTGGTGCCATAGGTGCAAAAAATTCATTAATCATCTCAACAACTATTTACATCATGAATTACATAGTCCTACTAGTTCAGGGATTTAAAGATAGCTAGCGAATGGCAGGTGTAAGGAGAGTGGGCTGTTGAGGAGCTAAAGATAGGTGCAGGAGAGAAGTTTCTATGCACCTTATGATGTTGCTATCTCTACAAATGTGAGACACTCTAGCTTTTGTTTTCCTAATAGAGTTTAAAATTCTAGCTATAGTATGCCTACAATTCCACGACATGAATTCCGAGTCAATTTTGTTACTATCGACAGCCACCACCAGGAGCTTGTTATCAGTACGAAGCAGAGGTTTCCTCATGTACATCTTTTCTGCTATCTCAGCTGCAAGCAGCATCACCTTTGCCTCTGCTTGGAGAGCTGATATGGTAGAGGAAGTAGAACCTTGAATCTTTACTTGAAATGACCTTCCTTCCCTTTTGTTTGAATAAAGATACCAATGCCTATGAATTTGGAGCCTAAGGCCTCCTCTGAATCTTATTTTTTCCAAGATGCATCTGAACAAATTGTAGCTTCTTGTTCATTCTCCTCTTGATTATCACAGTCTTTAGGTTCTGGTGCCTTTTCTTGCTGATGATTACCCTTCTACTTAATAGGGAGCTGTGAAGACTTGCCAGGGATATCAAGAAGCTTCATGGAACTGAGAATTGCATGGGCATTAATGATGATTTGATAAGGCTTCACTTGTTTCCTATTAAAGAGGCAATCATTCCTTGATTTCCATATGCACTAAAGAAAAGTTAGGAGGTTTGGAATGGTAGCATATGGATGACCCATGTTAAGAACATAATTCATATTATCTGTAATAGAGCGATTTTTGAGTAATATTCTCTATCCTTATATATCACCATGAGCTGAACCAGGCAGCTTTGACAAAATGACAGGTGAAGAAAAGGTGTTTATCATTTTCTTCAAGGCCACATCTGCAACATAATTTTCTTATACGATCATAGTACTTCCTGCCCTGGCACCGAAAGGGATTGCTCTCTGAATAAGTCTCCAAGCAAAAGTCTGAATTCTTGGGAGAATCTCCTTCGATTTCTAGATTTTATTTAGAAAGAGAGATGTTGCTGAAGAAACTTGCCTTGGCTAGGGTTCTCCTCTTTCCTGAGGGTATTGGTAGCAAGCATAGTAAGCAATTTTTGCATTGCACTTCCCTATTGATGTTAGATTTCAACAGAGTAGATTTTCTTCTTGTGAGGGGATAATGGCGTTTTTATTGTAATCTGCTAAAGGCTGGCGGAAAAGAGAATCAATAAGCCGATTGTCCGAATTTTCTCATTTTGGTGCCAAAGATCTCCGACTTTTGTTGGATAAACAAAGGATGGGTCTTGGATGATGAGACATTCATAAATATTTATCCAGTCCTTGCACAAGGAGTATTCCAAATGGAGATGTTGCCCTGGGTAATTGGTAATGGGAGTCAGTTTTGAGAATGGGCACGACCTTGAGAATAGATGAACAGAAAGCTGACTTAGGAGTGCTGGGATTTGGTCGCCAGATAGTGGAGTTTGGAAAGTATTTATGATGAGGTGTGACCTCGGCAATGTCCATGGTTATGTACTTGGGTTTCATGGAAAAGTGAGCGCTAGTGATTTCATCGGCCTATCAGACAAACAAGGGAGTAGAAGTCCTGACTGATTATCAAAACAGAGGGTTACAGAGTCACTGATTCGCTAGATGCAATCTAACTCATGGTGGGTTGTATTTTGCTCAAAGCTATGGTGTCCTCTCCTCAGCCCCTCCTAGCCTATATATGAGGGGCTAGGTCTCAGAGTCCAACACGGTTCGGTTACAAGTTTGATTACAACTATATGACTATGTCGGTTGGCACTTCTATCTTGATCAACACATCCGGTTCTTGGGATTCGGATGCTTTCATGACTCCTAGTTCTTGGTGGGATTGATGGGCCATAGTTTAGGTGCATACCAGGTATACCAACCATGGAAAACCGATAAGTTATAACTATTCAGTAGCCCCCGAGACTCCATCCGAATCATAGATTCGGGTTGAGTCTCAAAGACATTTTCAGCATTAAACCCGAAGTTTTCTTCAAGTAAACTTGTATTCATAAAATATTGGGATTTCTATTTTCGTACCCTCAGTTCATTAGTTGTACTCAGTTTTTCCCAGCTGCTTAGTTTTTCCTCACTTTTGCCCATCTCCTTGTACGAAACTCTCACATAGTCTGAAACTCGCCGTCCGTCAGCCTTGCCGTTACGTGCTAACAAGTGGGGCCGTGTTCAGTCGGGTCCCGTAGTGGACCCTTGTCGTTACGTGATGACGAGTACGGCAGCGTTCTGTCGGGTCCCGTAGTGTACCCTTGCTATTAGATGCTGACAAGTGGGGTAGTGTTCAGTTAGTTCCCATAGTGGACACCTCTCTCAACTTATCCAGATTAGCATCGGATCAATAGCTTATCCACGTGAGTGCCATACCCATAGCTTATCCACTGAGCACCGGACCCACAACTTACCCAGGATGGTGTTGCAAGATGGGACCTCGAGCCAGCCCTGCGCCCGCGCCCTTTGTCTAACTTCATTTTCATATAGTGAAATGTAATGCATATACGAAAATTATACACTTTTGAACTCTTTTAAATCGCACTTAGGACATGATAATGTTGTGCTAATAAAATCCTGATCATTTATCATTTCCATGGAGTGAAATATAATGCGTAAACTTGCGTATATGAAAATTATACACCTTTGAACTCTTTGAAATTGCACTTAATACGTGATAATGTCGTGCTAAAAAAATCTTGAGAGATTATCATTTTCATAGAGTGGAATGTAATGCACAAACTTTCATATGCAAAAATTATAAACCTTTGAACACTTTTAAATCGCACTTAATACGTGATAATGATGTGCTAACAAAATTTTGAGAGATTATTATTTTCTCCCCCATTTTCATAGAGTGGAATGTAATGCATATACTTGTATATACGAAGTTTATACACCTTTGAACTCTTTGAAATCACACTTAATACGTGATAATGTTGTTCTAAGAAAATCTTGAGAGATTATTATTTTCATAGAGCGGAATATAATACATAAATTTGCATATATGAAAATTATATACCTTTGAACTCTTTGAAATCGTACTTAATACGTGATAATGTTGTGCTAAGAAAATCTTGAGAGATTATCATTTTCATATAGTAGAATGCAATGCATAAACTGACATATACGAAAATTATACACCTTTGGACTCTTTGAAATCGCACTTAGGTCATGATAATGTTGTGCTAATAAAATCCTGATTATTTATCATTTCCATGGAGTGAAATATAATGCATAAACTTGCGTATACGAAAATTTTAAACCTTTGAACACTGTGAAATCGCACTTAATAACGAGATAATGATGTGCTAGCAAAATTTTGAGAGAATATCATTTTCTCCCCCCATTTTTATAGAGTGGAATGTAATGTATAAACTTGCATATACGAAAATTATACACATTTGAACTCTTTGAAATCGCACTTAATACGTGATAATATTGTGCTAAGAAAATCTTGAGAGATTATCATTTTCATAGAGTGGAATGTAATGCACAAATTATACAACTTTGAACACGTTCCCTTCAAATTATATCAAGTTGATTTGTTTATGGAGTTAAAGTACCGGTGGCAAACTCGTTATTTTGCATGGATAGAGGGGTGCCCCCGACAGATATAGGGGTTATACTGTCCGCTAGATCACACAGGATCAATGATTGGTGGGAATGATCCGCGTGGCAACTGTCTCAACCAATCAGAGCGTAGCAGCGAAAATGAGCACATGTGCGAGAGATTGATACTAAGAGAGGGAAAAACTGAGTAGAACTTAAGAACCAAGGGCAAAAGTGAGTAGAACTTAAAAACCAAGGGCAAGACTGACAAAGGGATTCAAATATAAAATAGAAAAAGATTTAAAAAATTGGAAAATGCGTCTTTTATACAATAAAATACATATTGGCATACATCAAACTATTTGCAATTCAAATATACACCAGTTTGACAATTATTGCCTCATTCAGACAAACTATGTTTTGGGGAGGGATGTTTTGGGAAGAGGCTTAAGTATAAAGCCATGAACCTTCATAGATAGTAGGTGATCTGGGAAGTGGTGATTTAGGTTAAAACTTGATTTATATACATTTCTTATGGTGGAAGGTCACATAATAAGACTCCCTAGGTAGATGTGATGACCCACAAATATAGGGGGTGTATCACAGTATTTTCGAGGGAAGTGAAACCCAATTTATTGATTCGACACAAGGGGAGCCAAAAAATATTTATAAGCCTTAACAACTGAGTTGTCAATTCAGATGCACCTAGAAACAATCTTGCTCACAACAGTTTATCAGTAGTAACAGTTTTGTAGTAGGAATAGTAAAGTAACAACAGTAGTAAAGTAAAGACAACAGTAACAATAACAGTAAACAGTGGGATTCGAGTGCGGTAGGCATAGGGATGGATGGACGAGCGTTGCATGGACAAGACAATTCACATAGCAATCAGAACATAGGGCAATTGCAGATAAATAAGATAAAGCATCCAAGTACTAGATAATCCTAGGCATGTGTTCCATATATAGTCATACGTGCTTGCAATGAGAACTTGCACAACATCTTTTGTCCTGCCAGCCTGTTTGCAGTGGGGCCTCAAGGGAACTAATGGCAATTAAGTTGCTCCTTTTAATAGAGCACCGGAGCAAAGCATTAACACTCCGTGAACACATGTGATCCTCACATCAAAGCCATTCCCTCCGGTTATCCCGATTTCTGTCACTTCGAGGCCATTGGTTCCGGACAACAATGTGTGTATACAACTTGTAGATAAGACCAAAAACAATACTATCATAATGAATCAAAAACATGTTTAGATCTGAAATCATGGCACTCGGGCCCTAGTGACAAGCATTAAGCACAACAAGTCGCAACAAAGTCATAAAGCACTAATAAAAGATACTAGGCACCATGCCCTAACAATCTGATGCCATTACATGAACGATCTCATCCAATCCCTACCATCCCCATAGCCTACAGCGGGGGATTACTCACTCATAGATGGGGAAACATGGATGGTCGATGGAGAAGCGATGGTGATGATGATGGCGATGATCTCCTCCAATTCCCCGTCCCGGCAGGGTGCCAGAACGGAGTTTCTGGTGCTGTTTCGTGGAATCTGGTGGTGGCGGCGGATCGGAACTCCTTCTGGAAAAACGTCGAACCCCCCGAAGTTTTTAGGTCAGAAGGCTCCTTATAGGCGAAGAGAGAGGCCGAGGGTGCACGGGGCCCACCACCTGGCGCGCTTGGCAAGCTCAGCGCCACCAGGTGGTGTGGCCACCCCTGGCTCTTCTCCGTCTCGTATTCTGGCTCCTGGAGTCTTCAGGTGAAATAGGATTTTTGGCATATTTTCCGGGATTTTTCTTGATAGTTGATTTTCTGCACAAAAAGTAGTCACCGAGGCAATTCTGCTGAAAATGGCGTCAGTCCGCATTAGTTGTATCCAAATCACACAAGTATAGAGGAGAAACAATAGCAAAAGTGTTCAGGAAAGTAGATACGTTTTGGACGTATCAACTCCCCCCAAGCTTAGCTTATTGCTTGTCCTCAAGCAATTCAGTTGAAAAATGAGTGCGATAAAAGAACTTTCACGAACACATTTGCTTCATAAGATGTAAATATTTTCAGCAATGTGATCAACTACTTAGACAGTTCATAATAAAGAGTATGCAACTGAGTCTACTTAATAGTCAATGCAAGCTATGAAGAGATTCCAACTCAAAAATAATAAGTAGCATGAAGTATAAACATAAACAACATTACAATGCTCATAAAAAGGTATGATAGAGTGGGTATCTCGCTTGCCTCTGATTATGAATGTCAAGGCACCTCTGAAGTTCAAGTGATGACTAGAAGTAAAGATATCAAGGATACAAGCATCAAAGTCATAACACAAATAATCAAGTAATGGGACAAGCACAAAGAATGACAACTATTCTCTCAAGAAGGTGCTCGGAGAATGTGTGGAGACTCAACAAGTAAAAGAAAAGGTTTTGAATAATTTGAAAGGCTTCCAAATGCTGAAAGTATGGTACTCATTAGCTTTGAGCTCTCATTGCCCCTGTCATAAGCATCTTTAATGTGGTTAAGGTGAAAGTGAGGTCCAATCTGAGTTATATGCTTGACAGACTATAAACTGGAAATCCCAAGTCCCTTGAGTACGAGGGCCGCTCCTCATGCTACTCAACTTTAGTTACCGGTAAGTTCTTGTCATCGTAAGTATGTGCTTATCATTGAGAAACGCCAACTGGGTACCCCTTGCCCGATGATACGGAAGAATCCCCATACCAAAATGACAAGGCAAGCAGACAATCAGTATCTCAGCAATCTTCTTATTTACCATGGGAAAATGGTGCTTTTTTCTCTCTTTCCTCTTTTCATAAATCTCTTTTTTTCTTTTTCTCAATAGCTATCTCTCTCTTTTTTTATAAGAAGAATGCTTCATATAAATCATTAAGGTTACGCCGCAGGTTTCCACCATGTCAAGATGGATTGAACCAGCGCCCAGCGTTTCTCTAACACACATACATAACTCCATGGACTTACAAGCTCCCCTTTTATTTCACACCGACGACATCCGCAAACAAAAGAGCAAGGTATCAACTGGGTATATATTTACAAGTGTTGAAAGTGTTCCCCATGACAGCACGGTTTTGCTAATCCCCAGCCTATAATTAGCAAGCATATAACTTTCATGGAGAGTCACAATGGTTCAGGTTTATTAAGTGCAGGAAATAAAGTGTGCCATCAAGTTCGTGATAGCTTTACTAACTAACTTTCTCATAACAAGCAAACATTTTATTCGGAAGAAAACAAGGCATATTGAATATGCACGGAAATAACAAATGATGCTAATAGGTAGGTATGGTGGACACTTTGGCAATAATTGGTTTAAGGGAGTTGGAAACATGAGTAAAACACTCAGTGTAAGTGAAGGCTAGCAATAGTAAGGGAGCGACAAACGAGAGAGCAATAGCTGTCATTATCATGCTTGCAACAAAACAGGACTAATCATGGCATGAAAGTTTTCAAGATCCTCAAGGCAAAATAATTCATCGAGGCTTAACTGATTATTACAGTCATGTGCATGCGTGAGCATGTGCCAAGTCAATCAAATGAAACATTCAGAGGAGGATACTGCGGTGTCATACCAATTTATGAATGGAGCAATGCAAGCAAACATTCATAAGACATGCTACAAACTATTAGCGAGCTGGAGCTAATCATACGAAAGCAAGAACTACTAAGCATCCATAGATAGCATACACCCTACATGAACAGACTAAGCATGCCCACAGTGATGAGTATATGTACAAAAATGAAAACAAATAGAGTTTGTTACCAGCCTCTTACCACGCCTCAAGTTGTCATTAATCCTCATTATTGTTCTTCACTTGTGTGGCTTGAATAATAATATGAAACCAATATTCCACTAAGGACTGCTGAACCCTGTAGCAAACTCACAAAACCAAAGGAGAACGACAAATATTGTTGGTGTTTTCGATTTTTAAACAAGAACCAAAAGGGAAAAACAAGCAAAGCAAAATCTTTTTGGGTTTTTCGAATAGTTCAAACAAAGCAAAAAGGGAAAAACAAACCAAGGCAAAAAGAAGAAGCAAACCAAAGAGAAACAACAGAAATATTTTTGGTCTTTTTGTGTTTTTAGAAAGCAAAAGCAAAAGAAGAACTAAAACTAAAAAGAGAACGAAAACATGAATATACAAAGTACCGACGCAACATGATATGAAGATGAGTGCGGTGTCGGCGTACCTCCCCACAAGCTTAGGCTTTTGGCCTAAGTGGGTATCAGTCCTTGTACGAATAGGGGTTCCAAGCGGGCGGATCTTGGTAAGAATGGTCGTAGTTGGGCCCATGAGAAGAAGAAGCTCCCCAATCATAAGCGGGCTGCCGATATGAAGATTCTCCCTCATTCGAGGGCTAGACCGAATCATCCGTGACCTCCCTTCTAGTGTCCTGCTCCTGTTGGGAGAGCTCTCCCAAGTACGTGTCAAGCTCCTCCTCAGTGAGGGACCATCCTTCCCTGTTATCAAGGTTAAACAAAACAGGTGCAGCCAAAAGAACAACACGCTCGGACTTGCTCTTTCTCCAACCATCTTTGAGAAAGGTTATTTCATAAGATAACTCACTCATACTAGCCCACAAGGAAACAAATTTATGCTGTATCATGGAATTAAGATCAAGCCTTTCTTTGGGAAACTGTAGGTCTAGATGATGAGGCACTAAACCATGCAATGCTAGTAAACGATAAGCAATGAGGCCTCCACAAATTCCACCTTTCTCACGGTTAGCAGCAAGACACAAAGCTATCAAAGCACCTAAGTTCTAAGACCTATCTCGTTCAAGAGCAGCAGAGATAAATGCTAGATCAAACAAAGATAACTTATTGGCAGTTTTCCTAGTAAGAACACACTTGGCAATAAAGTAGGCAAAGTAGCGAATGGAGGGAAGATGAATGTTACGGATTTTTCCACTCTCCTTCGAGAAGCTACTCCCTTGGCAAACTTCTGCGTATAAGTACATGAGTGGTTCAGGTCTCTCCTTAATCTTTTTACATGATCCCCATTGAGGTACCTTAATAGCTGCACAAAAATCATCAAGAGAAAGGTCGACAACAATATTGTAAATTTTGTAATGGACCATGGGGTTAGGCAAAGAGTGACTAAATTGGAAGTCCTGCACCACAGACATGGTTAGCTTCACAAATTGACAAGGTTCATCTTCCAAAAAGTGCTCTAACCCTGCATTAGAAACCAAAGTGTGGAAATATTGTAGAATTCCTGCAGCTCTCATGAACTCAGAGCATGGATAAATGGAGGGAAAAACTTCCTCCTCCTGGTGGACCTTCATGACCTCAGGTACCCAAAGCTCATGTTGGTTTAGGTGGTGTTCACTCATCTTCTATTCTGAAATTTAAACACCTATTTAAACAAGTGATTGCAAAGTAAATATAATGAAGGATTCTACTCATAGGGACTTGTAAGAGGCCTAAACATGCATCAAAACTATATCTCTAAGAATCAAATAAGCTTACAAGCTCTCATAACCAGTCACCTTTAGCAGCAAAATACTCAAGATATAATCCACTAAACACAAATCGACTTGGACAAGGGGAGGAGTCACATACCAGGGAACAAATGCACCAAATTTCAGCAAGAAAGATGGGCTGAGCAAGGAGATCGAAAAAATCGAGAGCAAGCACAACAAGAACGCGATTTTGAGCAATGAACTGGAGCTTACTCAGGAGAGAGAAGAAAGTGGCAGGTGAGAGAGTTAGTGGGGGGGGGGCAGGGGTGGCCCACACCAGGGCATGGCGCACCCAGGGCTGGCCGCGCCACCATGTGGTGTGCCTGCCTGGTGGGCCCCCCTAGTACCTCCCAGGTACTCCTCTGCCCCTTTTTTCACGTAAAAATTTAATATAAATTTTCTGGAATTTTTCGAGACACTTTATTTTTGGGCAATTTCAGGCATAGAAGAATGATTTTTTTGACAGACAGATATTTTTTTTGGAAACATGATGCAAGGACACAACAAAACTAGAACTACAGAAGTTCTAAGACACTCTAACAAGCAAGCAACTAACAACAAAAATAAAACTAACCGAAAGCAAAAACTAAAATGCAAAGGATAGAAACAAACGGAGATAATCATAATGAAAACATTGTTTTGTTCAATGGAATCCTTTTGTTAACAAGGTTGATCAAGTCTTGCTACCAAAACAATTGCACATGAGACAAAACTTTGTTTCCACTAATGATTATGTTACCTCAACCTTGATAGCAATGGTCCCAATCATAATAGTTTCAAATTTTTCTCTTGGTATGGGACAATATATTTCTCCAACTTGAATGCCTTCAACATGTTCAATTGAATTCAAACCATAAGTCCTTTCAATCTTCTTGGGGAAATAGATAGTATGTTCCTTGTCATTAACATTGAAAGTCACCTTTTGTAACATCCCAAAACTTTAATCCAAGCTTATCAAGATCCAAATCATCAAATTTAGGGTTAACAAAAACTTTTCCAAATTAAAAATGAAAGCATTCATGTGTATGTGCATTTAAATTAGGAGTGGATTTGAATTGCCATGGTTCTGTGATTCATTGCTTGTAAAATGTTTCTTAGGTGAAATAAACATCATCTAAATCCTTCCCAAGCAAATCCCAAAGAAAATCAAATAAAAAACAATTAAAAATGAGGAATGGTCATTTTGGTCTTTTTAATCCACTACACTACTTTGAGTGTTCCTAGCACTCATTTCTCAACAGAAATAATTCTGGATCTTTACACCCCTTGCTAGTACACATAATGAGGTACCAAGGCCCACTTTTTGATCTGCTAAAAACATTCAAATACTTATTTTAAATGGCATGTGAAAATTGAATTCAATGCATATGCCTAGATCACCCCTATTTCAAAAACCATCCATTTGAACTCCATTTTCAAAACCTTTGCAACCAGAGGCTACCTAGTACTAGTGGAGATCACTCAAAATTTTTGAAACCAAAATTCAAACTTTTGCTTCTTGTGGCCATTTCATCAAACAGGTGGCAGACACAAATCTCACAAAACCTAAAAAACTATAGTGAGCAGTGGTGTTGGTCTCCATTTGGGCCTAACTTGGTCCCCTTGTTCCCCCAGCTAGAACCCCGGCCCTAACCCTCTCTCCCTCTCCCCTGTCTACTCCAGTAGCAAGCCGCCCGACGCCATGCGCCAGGTCGACCACGGACAGCTCGCCCCAGCCCGTCCCGCGCTCTCCTTCGCTCGCTGGCAGACAGGCGCCATCACACCGCTTCGCCTCGACCAGCCCCCGACCAAAATCGAGCGGAGGACAAGCCTCATTTGCTCGTGCCCATGCCTCTGTCCGCCATGCCGATCACAGCGGAGCGCCGCGCCCGCAGAGCAGCACCGACCTCGCCTAGCCCTAGCCTTGCGTGGCAGCACCCGCAATAGGCCCAACAACCGCCCAGACATTGTCGTTCGCTGCCTCGTGACTAGCAGCCCGGAGGAACCGCGTCGAATACCGCTGTCTGTGCGCAATTCACCGCATGCTCCCGACTAGTAGAGACCTCGCCTTGCTACGCCTTTAAGCCCCAGAGGACCGTCGGGGGACAGAGCATCCATCGCCACCCTCGCCCATGCCGCGAGATCCCCGCATCATCGTCACCGATGACCTCACTGGCGCTCGCTCTGCCCCCTCGTCGACCCTATATAAAGTGGCCACCCCAGCCTCAATTCTCCACACTCACTCACTTCCCACCTCTCTCTGAACCTTACCCACCTCTAGACGAAGCCGCTCGAGCTCTGTCTCACCGGAATTGGAGCCGAAGCCACCACAGTAGGAGGAGAAGGGCGTCTGCAATTTAGGGCACCCCAAGCTCCACCGCAACCGCGCCTCGCCTCGCCATCGTCTACCAGCCCGTTTGCCCGCCTCACTGACCTTGCTGGAGCCCTGGTATGCCCCCAATCGACCCCCACCGCCGTGTCTAGGTCAGGTTCTCGCCGGAGTAATCCATCATCGACGATGACTCACCACTGTTGGATCGTCTTTAGATCATGTGGCCTAGGATGCTAGATACCGTTTCGGTCATGTTGTGCCGCTGACTGGTGGAGCCCGCATGCCAGGAATCCCGTTGCGCGCACTGTGCATAGATGGGCTGGCCCAGTTAGTTCCCGCACGTGTTAAAGTTTCAAATTTAGTTTTTTCTATTTAGAGTTAATCGAGTTTCTGTCCACTAGTTTAAAAATCAATTCTGGAAGTTTGACAAATCCAAATTGCATGAAACCAATTTTGCCTGAAAGGTATTGAAAAGATCTATCCAAGCCCGTTGGATTTAATTCAATTAGAGTTATAGATATCTCCTAGTGAAAATAACAAAACAAAAGCATTTGCACCTTGCAACATTTTTATAAAATCAACAAAGATAGGTTTTGAGTTTATTCCAACTCTCAAAAATCACATTTCATCATATCTATCTAAAGATGTAATAATATTAAGGTTTACATGCAGTGACTTTGGACTAGTACCAAAATAATGCTATATAGGCATTTCTAGTCACTTTAAATCATTAAATATTGAACTTAAACCAAAGTAATTATGATCCAATCCTTAAATCACATTCCCACATGTTAGAATATGTTGTGATGACATGTGTCCACATGATCCCATATTTTAGGCGGTGAATATTAAATCTTAGTCAATTTTTCCAATGAGTAGAAATTACTTTTCTAAATTAAAAAGAATGAAACTAGTGAATTAAACTTGTGATGCTTGTGATGATAAAAGATCATGAAATGTGTGTCATAGAATGCTAATTAGACTAGTTAACTATTGTTTGGTGATTGTGTACTCCGTATGTATTTCTAGACGATAGTACCGACCAAGTCTACGAGGAGGAGGAGTTCTACCAAGAAGAAGAAGAAGAAAACAACCACTGCACCAACCAAGGCAAGCCACCATTAACAATACAAGCTAACACTTGCAAGTATAATTCTTAGCAAGCTAGGATTAAACTAGATGGTTTAGCAAAGATGCTATAGGCATGCTTGAGTCATATCACTTTGACTATTAGTTACCCCAAGTCTTATTTACAAGCTTTACTTCCTTTACTTTAACCAAAGTTCTTTACTTGTTTTGAAGGTAGCATAAAGAGTATAAAGCTTGACCTATTTAGAACCCTTTAGATGTCATTCTATGGCATGAGATTGATCCCACCATTTCCACCTTAGTGAAAACTTTTAACTTAGTAGTTTAGAGTAGATCAAAAACTTGAGTCACTTTAGATGGGAGCACTTGGTGAAAATGAATTATGGAAACCTTGGAATGATGAGTCATTCTATTGAGATTTTTGACATGTGTTGAGAAACACAAATGGTTTATGATGATGAAAATGTTGAGGCATGGGCCTTAACCCTTTTATAAAACTGATGGTTGGATTCGGATGCGATACCATTCCAAATTTACAGTACAACCACATTACCTAAATTGGGTAAGGCTTAGCTGGAAATTTATATGCATTAGTATTAGTTCCCTCGCGGGAGAGGTCTGAGCTGAGGCTACGTCTCAATGTTGTCCACCTATGCAGTGCCCAAGATGACTGATGGTCATGGTTGGGAGGCCATGCTCATAGGAGAGGTGCTTATACTAGGGTGTGTAAAGGGAAGGTTATGTTTGATTATCTGCATACTAAGTATGATGATTCATGTTATCCCTGACAGATGTATCGAATATTGTGGTGAAAGTGTACCACATCTGAAGAGTGACAAACTATTGAATAGCGCGTCATGATTATGGACAGTTGGAATGGCCATATTGTTTTGTTGTCGGATGTTTTTCAAACAACTTATGAAATGAATGATGAATCTTGACTTGACCACAACAGGGTTGTGTTTATGACATTAGCTTCCCAACTTAAGTGATTCTAGAACTTTATTTTATCTTTCTTTGCTTCAGAACTCAGCTTAGGTTTCAAACTTAACTTTATAGTTAAACTTAGATCTAGCACTTTAACCTAGAACTATATTACTTGTTAGAGGTAGTTTGCGAGTACTTAAAGAGTACTCATGGATTTTGTCCCTGGCTATTCTCATGGCCAGACTATGAAGGAGACTATCAACATGATGGCCAGCAGGACGGCTATGATAACTAGGACTATCTGCCTTCGTCAGCATTGCCTGTGCCCCTGAAGATGGACCCCACCGCTACGCTTATCTTTTATTTCTGCTGCTTGTTGTATTAAAGACTGGATCATGAGATCCTTATTTGTGTAAGACCTTATGTATGGTTTGTAATGGATGATGTACTGTGATATCCAATCCGTTATGTCTCGCAAAAATGGTAATCCTGGGATTGCAAGGTATGGCATAACGGGCATCTGGGATTAAAAATCCGGGTGTTGACAAGTTGGTATCAGAGCCATCCTGACCATAGGAGACCCTAGTTAGAATGGACGTTCAAACAAAAACTTAGTTTCAAAACCAAAGTGAGTATTTATGAAAAACTATTTCCTCTCTTATCCTTGTGAATTCATTCTTTCTCAAAAATTCATGTTCCCCAAACTTCTTACATTACTACTTAAAATTTGACACACTTGATCACTTCACTAACTTCCTCATCCTCAATTCTTGTAGATGGAGACTCAATTCAGCAAGTTTTACCAGTTGGGAAACGGAGGTCAGCTAATCTTCGAGAGGGATCTGGATTCACTGTCGGAGTTACTGGGACGCCCACATCCGGAGTTTCTTGGAGCTCAACTTCCAGGACCCCCAGGAGGAGACATATAGTGGCTAGTCACCGCGGATCTTAGAGGAAGCATCAAAGCACCAACTTCTGGGAGAATTTAGTTCTCCGTGAGAGAGAACAACTGGCTAGATGGATTAGCCAGGGCAATGCATGAAGCTCTCGCACGTCTATGTGCCCTCAGCATCAACAAAATCCAAGGAACCCGTTTTGCTCACTATACAAGACGTGACTTCATGGGAATGCCGATGGAGATGCCAAGTCACCCAGAGTTGAGGCGTCAAGTGGAGAATCTTGACTTCTTGCTGCATGACAGACAGCAGGAGATGGACAATGCTAGGGAGTTAGCCAACCAGAACCGTGCCATTGCCGACGAGAAGGCCCAAACTTTCACACTGCTCGTCCAAGATCGCCAGTCTCTTTGCTACCAGCGTGCAAAGAAGGATCGCACCATAGCCCGTCTTCGTAAGAAGGTGGCCGACCTTGAGAAGACCGTGAAGGAGCAGGAAGCTCAGCTTGCAGCAAAGGAAGAAGAAGAGGAGGGTGAAGACATCCAGGGAGACATGGATTCTTACCTCAGCAATGATGATGACTTTCTGGAGGAGGATGCCGTGGACTTCTACACCGATGATGAGGACTCCGACTTCATCGACGATGAGTAGATGCACGAGAGCACTATTGTAGCATGAGATGTATCGGTCCCACTGTATCGTAGCTTGCAGAATGGTTCTTCAAACCATCTGTTTTCCTTTGATTGTTGTGGTGTGTGTTGTATCATGTGCTTGCTTGCATGAATGAAAATGAAGTTAGTTGAAAAACCTGAGTCTAACTCAAAGTTTTAGAGTTGAAAGTACTGCATGATGAGATGCAGACTGTCCTTGTCAACATCCGTTTCGAGGATCTCGAAGAGCTAGTCGACTCTGCCATTCAGATGGAAGGGAAGATTAACCAGGCAAACGACAATCACAAGCGTCGCATGATGCAGCAATCTAGATCCAGCAGTCACCAGAAGTACCGTCCCAACCCTTCACCAGGATATGCACCAAGGAACAACCGACCCCCAACGTCTCGCCCAAGCTACCCCAACTGTAGCGGAGGCAATGTGAAGTCCGGAGGAAACAATCACAACTCCGGCAATGCCAACAATTTCAACCGTGCACCTCCCAAGAACAACAACAACAACAACAACAACACTGCACCCAGGCGGAAGCAATGTACTGTCGCAGTCAAGGACAAGTCCTAGATCACTTGTTTCGAGTGTGGAGTAAAGGGTCACTATTCCAATGAGTGTCCCAAGAAGACTGCAGCCAATGCCAATGTGAATGCCCCAGCTCAGCAGCAGCGTCGTGTTCAACCAGGAAGAAGATTTGCCCCAGGGAACCCTCACAACCGCAACGGTCGTCTCTTCCACATGAACGCAGAAGAAGCCCAGGAAGCGCCAGATGTACTGTTGGGTATGTTTTCTGTCAACTCAGTTTTAGCAAGAGTATTGTTTGATTTGGGAGCATCACATTCATTTGTCACTGAAGAATTTGCATGCACTAGTAAGATTCACCCAACCAACTTGAAGCATGTCATGATAGTCCACATCCCCGGTTCAACAACCAAAGCTAGAAAAATTTGCAAAGCTGTACCTATCAGAATACATGGGATAGATTTTTATGCCAACCTAATTGTACTTGGAACCAAAGGATTGGAAGTAGTACTAGGTATGGACTGGATGTCAAGGCATAAAGGACTGATAGACTGTGCTAAGAAAGCCATCACCATGACCAGTAGTTCGAGTAAATGAGAGCATATATCTGAAACCTTACCCCGTCAATTCAAGTGCAACAAGAGTGTAGCCCTGCCCACCATTGACCAAGTCAGAGTAGTCTGTGAATACCCCGACGTATTCCCAGATGAATTGCGAGGTATGCCCCCTAATAGGGATATTGAGTTCATTATCGAACTAATCCCCGGAACCGGACCCAATAGCCCAGAGACCCTATAGCATGAACCCCTCAGAGTTAGTGGAACTGAAGAAGCAGTTGGATGCCATGTTAGAGAAAGGCTTGATTCAACCAAGCGCATCGCCATGGAGATCACCAGTGCTATTCGTCGACAAGAAAGATGGAGGCAATCGTTTGTGCACAGATTACAGAAAGTTGAACGATGTCACCATCAAGAACAAGTACCCCTTGCCAAAGATAGAGGATCTATTTGATCAGTTGACTGGAGCCCAGGTATTCTCAAAGATTGATCTTAGGACTGGTTATCACCAACTTAAGATTCGTGCAACGGATATTCCGAAGACCGCCTTTACTACTCGCTATGGTTTATACGAGTATACGGTTATGTCTTTTGGATTAACCAATGCCCCTGCTTATTTCATGAATCTCATGAATAAGATCTTTATGAATTTCCTAGATAAGTTTGTAGTTGTGTTTATCAATGACATCCTTATCTACTCCAAGTCAGAAGAAGAGCATGAGAAACATCTGAGAGTTATCCTAGAAACCCTAAGAGAGCATCAGTTATATGCCAAGTTCAGCAAGTGTGAGTTTTGGCTGAAAGAAGTAGGATTCCTAGGACATATTGTGTCTGCCGGAGGAGTCTCTGTTGATCCCGCCAAGATCAAAGATGTCGAAGAATGGGAAGCCCCAACCACTCAAACCCAAGTCCGTGCATTTCTCAGATTAGCGAGATACTACCGCAAGTTCATAGAAGGATTCTCAAGCATCGCCAGACCCATGACCCAATTGCTGAAGAAGGACAAGAAGTTTGAATGGACTGACAAATGTGAAGCCGCTTCAGAGTGAAGAAGAGATTGATATCAGCCCCAATATTGGTCATGCCAGACATCAAGAAGCCGTTTGATGTGTATTGTGACGCATCTAAGATTGGTCTAGGATGTGTATTGATGCAAGAAGGCAAAGTCATCGCGTATCTGTCTAGACAACTGAAACAGCATGAGCAGAACTATTTGACCCATGATATTGAGCTAGCAGCTGTGGTTCTAGCATTGAAGACATGGCGTCATTATTTGATGGGTAATCGTTGTGAGATCTACTCAAATAACAAGAGTTTAAAGTATATTTTCACTCAGAAGGAGTTGAATATGAGGCAGCGGAGATGGATAGAGTTAATCAAGGATTATGACCTTGACATTCACTATCACCCCGGCAAAGCCAATGTGGTAGCGGATGCTCTTAGCAGATTGCCATGTAGGCTAAATACCATGATCAAGGAGAAGCAACCAAGTTTGTATGAAGAGTTGGAGCAGTTCAGGACTAAATTAGTTAGCAAAGGATTCCTAGCTAGCATTGAACTTCAACCCACTTTGATTAGCCAAATCAAGGAAGCCCAGAAGGGGAATGAAAGTATCGACGGAATCAAACATCGTATTGGTACAGGAAAAGTACCCGGATTCACGGAAGATGAAGAAGGAGTTCTTTGGTACAAAGGCCGTATCTGTGTGCCAGCAGATTCAGAGCTTAAGGAAGTTATCATGAAGGAAGCTCATGATACTCTTTATTCTATCCACCCCGGAGGAACAAAGATGTATCAGGATTTGAAAGAGCAATTTTGGTGGCACAAGATGAAGAGAGAAATCGGAAGCTACATCGCCAAATGTGACATCTGTCAGAGAGTCAAAGTAGAGCATCAGAGACCTGCAGGACTGTTCCAACCATTGCAGATTCCGGAATGGAAATGGGATTCCGTCGGAATGGACTTTATCATCGGTTTGCCTACTTCTAGTAGGGGAAATGACTCAATCTGGGTCATAGTTGATAGACTGTCCAAAGTAGCCCACTTTATACCTGTCAAGACTACCTACCAGAGTGCGAAGCTAGCAGAACTGTATATTGCTAGGATTGTCAGTCTGCATGGAACCCCCAAGACCATCGTATCAGATCGAGGAACTCAGTTTACCTCAAGATTTTTGCAGAAAGTTTAGGAAGGATTAGGAACCAAGTTGAACTTCAGTACCGCGTATCACCCACAAACTGATGGACAGACTGAGAGAGTCAACCAGATCCTAGAGGATATGCTTAGAGCTTGTGTGTTGGAATACGGATCAAAATGGGAAGACTGCTCGCCTTTCGCAAAATTCTCATATAACAACAGTTGTCAAGCTAGTTTGCAGATGGCACCCTTTGAATTCCTATACGGAAGAAAATGTCGTACCCCTTTGAATTGGTCGCAAGTAGGAGAGAGTCAGATCTTTGGACCCGACATTCTCCGAGAAGCAGAAGAGAAGGTTCACAAAGTCCGTGAGCACCTCAAGACCGCCCAATCCAGACAGAAGAGTTATGCTGACAAGAGAAGGAGAGACCTGACTTTCAATGTTGGAGATTTTGTGTATCCCAAGGTTTCACCATTGAAGGGAACTCAACGCTTTAGTCTGAAAGGAAAGTTAGCCCCTAGATATATCGGACCCTTCAAGATTCTGAACCGTCGGGGAGAAGTATCGTATCAACTGGAACTGCCTGGAGAGATGTCAGCCATCCACAATGTCTTCCATATCTCATTACTTCACAAATGCTTGGAAGTGCCCGAGAAGACTGAAGTTTTCAAGAACATCGATCACAGAGCTGTAGAAATCAACAATGACCTGACCTACCGGGAAGTGCCCATCCGTATCTTAGAAGAAGCCTACAGAACCACCAGGACTAGGAGCATCAAGTTTCTCAAGATTCAGTGGAGCAAGCATACCGAGGAGGAAGCCACTTGGGAGCGCGAAGATTACATTAGGACAGAGTTCCCAAATCTCTTTAGTTCCTAGTTTTCTTTGTAATTCTCGGGACGAGATTTTGTTTAAGGGGGGAAGGTTTGTAACATCCCAAAACTTTAATCCAAGATTATCAAGATCCAAATCATCAAATTTAGGGTTAACAAAAACTTTTCCAAATTAAAAATGAAAGCATTCATGTGTATGTGCATTTAAATTAGGAGTGGATTTGAATTGCCATGGTTCTATGATTCATAACTTGTAAAATGTTTCTTAGGTGAAATAAACATCATCTAAATCCTTCCCAAGAAAATCCCAAAGAAAATCAAATAAAAAACAATTAAAAATGAGGAATGGTCATTTTGGTCTTTTTAATCCACTACACTACTTTGAGTGTTCCTAGCACTCATTTCTCAACAGAAATAATTCTGGATCTTTACACCCCTTGCTAGTACACATAATGAGGTACCAAGGCCCACTTTTTGATCTGCTAAAAACATTCAAATACTTATTTTAAATGGCATGTGAAAATTGAATTCAATGCATATGCCTAGATCACCCCTATTTCAAAAACCATCCATTTGAACTCCATTTTCAAAACCTTTGCAACCAGAGGCTACCTAGTACTAGTGGAGATCACTCAAAATTTTTGAAACCAAAATTCAAACTTTTGCTTCTTGTGGCCATTTCATCAAACAGGTGGCAGACACAAATCTCACAAAACCTAAAAAACTATAGTGAGCAGTGGTGTTGGTCTCCATTTGGGCCTAACTTGGTCCCCTTGTTCCCCCAGCTAGAACCCCGACCCTAACCCTCTCCCCCTCTCCCCTTTCTGCTCCAGTAGCAAGCCGCCCGACGCCATGCGCCAGGTCGACCACGGACAACTCGCCCCAGCCCGTCCCGCGCTCTCCTTCGCTCGCTGGCAGACAGGCGCCATCACACCGCTTCGCCTCGACCAGCCCCCGACCAAAATCGAGTGGAGGACAAGCCTCATTTTCTCGCGCCCATGCCTCTGTCCGCCATGCCGATCACCCCGGAGCACCGCGCCTACCAGAGCAGCACCGACCTTGCCTAGCCCTAGCCTTGCGTGGCAGCACCCGCAGCAGGCCGAACAACCGCCCAGACATTGTCGTTGGCCGCCTCGTGACCAGCAACCCGAAGGAACCGCGTCGAACACCACCGTCCGCACGCAGTTCACCGCACGCTCCCGACCAGTAGAGACCTCCCCTTGCCACGCCTTTAAGCCTAGAGGACCACCGGGGGACAGAGCATCCATCGCCGCCCTCGCCCATACTGAGAGAGCCCCGCATCGTCATCACCGATGACCTCACCGGTGCTCGCTCTGCCCCCTCGTCGACCCTATATAAAGCAGCCACCCCAGCCTCAATTCTCCACACTCACTCACTCCCCACCTCTCTCTGAACCTTACCCACCTCTAGCCGAAGCCGCTCGAGCTCTGTCTCGTCGGAATTGGAGCCGAAGCCGCCGCAGCAGGAGGAGAAGGGCGTCTGCGATTTAGGGCACCCCAAGCTCCGCCGCAACCGCCCCTCGCCTCGCTGTCATCTACCAGCCCGTTTGCCCGCCTCACCGACCTTGCTGGAGCCCTAGTATGCCCCCAATCGACCCCCACCACCGCGTCTAGGTCAGGTTCTCGCCGAAATAATCCGTCGTCGATGATGACTCACCACCGTTGGATCGTCTTTAGATCGTGTGGCCCAGGATGCTAGATACCGTTTCGGTGATGTTGTGCCGCTGACTGGTGGAGCCCGCATGTCGAGCAGCATGTTTTTGGCGCCTTTGCCTAAGTAGATGATGGGCCCACGTTAGTTTCGTCAGGCGCCTGTTGCGACGACTATGTAGATGGCCGCCCAGCTAGTTCTAGGTTAAAGTTTCAAATTTAGTTTTTTCTATTTAGAGTTAATCTAGTTTCTATCCACTAGTTTAAAAATCAATTCTGGGAGTTTGACAAATTCAAATTGCATGAAACCAATTTTTCCTGAAAGGTATTGAAAAGATATATCCAAGCCCGTTGGATTTAATTCAATTAGAGTTATAGATCTCTCCTAGTGAAAATAACAAAACAGAAGCATTTGCACCTTGCAATATTTTTATAAAATCAACTAAGATAGGTTTTGAGTTGATTCCAACTCTCAAAAATCACATTTCATCATATCTATCTAAAGATGTAATAATATTAAGGTTTACATGTAGTGACTTTGGACTAGTACCAAAATAATGCTATATAGGCATTTCTAGTCACTTTAAATCATTAAATATTGAACTTAAACCAAAGTAATTATGATCCAATCCTTAAATCACATTCCCACATGTTAGAATATGTTGTGATGACATGTGTCCACATGATCCCATATTTTAGGTGGTGAATATTAAATCTTAGTCAATTTTTTCAATGAGTAGAAATTACTTTTCTAAATTAAAAAGAATGAAACTAGTGAATTAAACTTGTGATGCTTGTGATGATAAAAGATCATGAAATGTGTGTCATAGAATGCTAATTAGACTAGTTAACTATTGTTTGGTGATTGTGTACTCCGTATGTATTTATAGACGATAGTACCGACCAAGTCTACGAGGAGGAGGAGTTCTACCAAGAAGAAGAAGAAGAAAACAACCACTGCACCAACCAAGGAAAGCCACCATTAACAATACAAGCTAACACTTGCAAGTATAATTCTTAGCAAGCTAGGATTAAACTAGATGGTTTAGCAAAGATGCTATAGGCATGCTTGAGTCATATCACTTTGACTATTAGTTACCCCAAGTCTTATTTACAAGCTTTACTCCCTTTACTTTAACCAAAGTTCTTTACTTGTTTTGAAGGTAGCATAAAGAGTATAAAGCTTGACCTATTTAGAACCCTTTAGATGTCATTCTATGGCATGAGATTGATCCCACCATTTCCACCTTAGTGAAAACTCTTAACTTAGTAGTTTAGAGTAGATCAAAAACTTGAGTCACTTTAGATGGGAGCACTTGGTGAAAATGAATTATGAAAACCTTGGAATGATGAGTCATTCTATTGAGATGTTTTGACATGTGTTGAGAAACACAAATGGTTTATGATGATGAAAATGTTGAGGCATGAGCCTTAACCCTTTTATAAAACTGATGGTTGGATTCGGATGCGATACCATTCCAAATTTACCGTACAACCACATTACCTGAATTGGGTAAGGCTTAGCTGGAAATTTATATGCATTAGTATTAGTTCCCTCGCGGGAGAGGTTTGAGCTGAGGCTACCTCTCAATGTTGTCCACCTATGCAGTGCCCAAGATGACTGATGGTCATGGTTGGGAGGCCATGCTCATAGGAGAGGTGCTTATACTAGGGTGTGTAAAGGGAAGGTTATGTTTGATTATCTGCATACTAAGTATGATGATTCAGGGTTATCCCTGACAGATGTATCGAATCTTGTGGTAAAAGTGTACCACCTCTGCAGAGTGTCAAACTATTCGAATAGCCGTGTCCGCGGTTATGGATAGTTGGAATGGCCATATTGTTTTGTTGTCAGATGTTTTTCAAACAACTTATGAAATGAATGATGAATCTTGACTTGACCACAACAGGGTTGTGTTTATGACATTAGCTTCCCAACTTAAGTGATTCTAGAACTTTATTTTATCTTTCTTTGCTTCAGAACTCAGCTTAGGATTCAAACTTAACTTTATAGTTAAACTTAGATCTAGCACTTTAACCTAGAACTATATTACTTGTTAGAGGTAGTTTGCGAGTACTTAAAGAGTACTCATGGCTTTTGTCCCTGGCTATTCTCATGGCCAGACTATGAAGGACACTATCAAGATGATGGCCAGCAGGACGGCTATGATAACTAGGACTATCTGCCTTCGTCAGCATTGCCTGTGCCCCTGAAGATGGACCCCACCGGTACACTTATCTTTTATTTCCGCTGATTGTTGTATTAAAGACTGGATCATGAGATCCTTATTTGTGTAAGACCTTATGTATGGTTTGTAATGGATGATGTACTGTGATATCCAATCTGGTATGTCTCGCAAAAATGGTAATCCTGGGATTGCGAGGTATGGCATAACGGGCATCTAGGATTAAAAATCTGGGTGTTGACACCTTTCCTTGATTACAATTGATAACATCTCCTGCAGTATTAAGAAAAGGTCTCCCAAGAATAATAGACAAATTATCATCTTCAGGCATTTCAAGCACAACAAAATCAGTTAATATCAAGCAATTGTGGGCCACCTGTACAAGTACATCCTCACATATACCCACAGGAATAGTGGTAGATTTATCAGCCATTTACAAAGATATATCAGTTGGTATTAATTTTTCAAGTTGAAGCCTCTTATAGAGATAGAAAGGCATAACACTAACTCCAGCTCCCAAATCTCACAAAGCAGTTCTAACATAACTGTTTTTAATAGAGCAAGGGATAGTTGGAATCCCTGGGTCTCCAAGTTTCTTAGGAACCTTACCATTGAAGGAATAATTAGCAAGCAAAGTAGAAATTTCTTCATTTTATTCGAGACAATATCCTTCATATATTTTGAGTAAGGAGGCAATTTAATAGCATCAGTCAAAGGAATTTGCAGGAATAAAGGTTTCATCCACTCACAAAACTTATTATAGTGTTCATCTTCCTTTGACTTATGTTTCTTATCAGGGAAAGGCATGGGTTTTTGGAACCAAGGCTCTCTTTCACTACCATGCTTCTTAGCAATAAAATCTTCTTTAGTGTATTTAGTATTCTTAGTGTGGTTTTCAGGTTCTTCTTCAACTTTTTATTCATTAGGAACTTCATTTCCTTCATTACCACTTTCAGTTCCAGCATCAGAGATAGATATACTATTAGGATCTATAGCAGGTTCAGAGGGTTCTACAACAGTTTTATGTTTCTTTTTCCTTTTCTTACGAGTAGAACCACTATTTCCAGCTTGTTGAGAATCCTGCTCAATTCTTTTGGGATGCCCCTCAGGATATAGAGGATCCTGGGTAGCAGCACCAGTTCTAGTTCTAATTTCATAAGCATGTTTTTCTTTAGCAACATTAATTAGCAAGTCGTTTTGCAATTTAACGAGTTGATCTATTTGAGTTTGAACCATTTGAAAGTGTTTAACAATCATTTTAACATCATTAGAGGTTCTTTCCACAATATCTTTCAACTCAACAATAGCTCTAGTGTTTTCCATTAGATGATTTTGCACCCTTTTATTAAAGTTATCTTGCTTAACAATAAAGATATCAAATTCTTCTAAGCATTGATCAGGAGGTTTAGAGTAAGGGATATCACCTTCATCAAAGTGTTGGAGAGAGTGTACCTCAATAGTGGATGAGTAGGGAATGGGCTTACATAATTCTTCTATAGGAGGTAAATTCTTGACATCTGCAGCTTTAATTCCCTTCTCCTTAAGACATTTCTTAGCTTCCTTCATCACTTCATCATTTAATTCAATAACTCCCCTCTTCTTTGATGTTGGAATAGGCACCGGAATAGATGGTTTAGGTACAATTACTTCAGGTATAGCCTGTTTAGGAGGAGTCCAATCTTCATAGTTCTTGCTTATTTTAGCCATTAATTCCTCAGCTTCCTTAGGAGTCCTATTCCTGAAAACACAATCAGCACAACTATCTAGGTATGTCCTAGATTCTTCGGTTAGTCCATTATAAAATATATCAAGAAGCTCATTCTTCGGTTAGTCCAGCTTGTGCATGAATCAAAGCACAAAACCTTGCCCAAGATTCAGGCAATACCTTGTTTTCTCCCTGTTTAAAATCAAAAAGTTCCTACAAACTAGCATGTCTAGCACTAGGAGGAAAATATTTCTGCAGGAAAGTACTAATCAAGCAATCAGGGCTATCAATAGATCCAGGAGGTAAATTACTAAACCAAGTTTTAGCTTCCCCTTTTAGTGAAAAGGGGAAAATATTAGAAACAAAGTAAGTACGTATCTTAATATCATCAGAAAACAAGCCACTCATGGTAGAAAGTTCATTCATATGTGCTACCGCACTTTCATTCTTAGTCCCACAAAAAGATTCTTTCTCAACAATAGCTATGTAAGATAGATCGAGAGAGAAATCATAATCTTTATCTGTAATGTTTCTGGGGGAAGCCGCAAACTTAGCAATAGGAGTCAATTTGGGTCTAATAGTACACCTCTCAAGGAGACTCTTAGCAGTGCTTCTATCATGGGTGTTTTTACATCCTTTAATAAATTCACCGGTCATCTCAACATAACCATCTTCAATATCATAACTTTCACTAGACTTAGGTGAACTAACAGGTGTGGTAGTGTCTTCATTAGGAGTTTCAGTATTTCCAGCTATAGTTCTAGCAATCGTAGTGTCTAGGAAAGGACCTAATGAACCACTCTTATCAAGCATAGTAGAAGCAGCATCATAAGCATCAGAAGTTTCAGATTTAGCAGTAGTAGTAGCAGTGTGTGTAGCATGTGTCTGTGGTGGTGTAAGGAACTTACTCATAACAGACGGTTAATCAAGAGCAACAGAGGTGTTTAGAACCGTACCTCTTCTTGTAGTGGATGGTAAAATAGGAACCTTGCCATCACGATACTTACCCATGATGGATGGATAACAGCGAACAATAGAGAATCCAAGTGAACTTGATAAATAAAGCTATGCTCCCCGGTAGCGGCACCAGAAAATAGTCTTGATGACCCACAAGTATAGGGGTGTATCGCAGTATTTTCGAGGGAAGTGAAACCCAATTTATTGATTCGACATAAGGGGAGCCAAAGAATATTTATAAGCCTTAACAACTGAGTTGTCAATTCAGCTGCACCTAGAAACAATCTTGCTCATAGCAGTTTATCAGTAGGAACAGTTTTGTAGTAGGAATAGTAAAGTAATAGCAGTAGTAAAGTAAAGACAACAGTAACAATAGCAGTAAACAGTGGAATTCGAGTGCGGTAGGCATAGGGATGGATGGATGGGCGTTGCATGGACAAGACAATTCACATAGCCATCAGAACATAGGGCAATTGCAGATACATAAGATAAAGCATCCAAGTACTAGATAATCCTAGGCATGTGTTCCATATATAGTCATACATGCTCACAATGAGAACTTGCACAACATCTTTTGTCCTGCCAGCCCGTTTGCAGTGGGGCCTCAAGGGAACTACTGGCAATTAAGATGCTCCTTTTAATAGAGCACCGGAGCAAAGCATTAACACTCCATGAACACATGTGATCCTCACATCAAACCCATTCACTCCGGTTATCCTGATTTCTGTCACTTCGGGGCCATTGGTTCCGGACAACAATGTGTGTATACAACTTGGAGATAAGACCAACAACAATACTATCATAATGAATCAATAACATGTTCAGATCTGAAATCATGGCACTCGGGCCCTAGTGACAAGCATTAAGCATAACAAGTCGCAACAAAGTCATAAAGCACTAATACAAGATACTAGGCACCATGCCCTAACAATCTAATGCCATTACATGAACGATCTCATCCAATCCCTACCATCCCCATAGCCTACAGCGGGGGATTACTCACTCATAGATGGGGGAAACATGGATGGTTGATGGAGACACGATGGTGATGATGATGGCGATGATCTCCTCCAATTCCCCGTCCCGGCAGGGTGCCAGAACGGAGTTTCTGGTGCTGTTTCGTGGAATCTGGTGGTGGCGGCGGAGCGGAACTCCTTCTGGAATAACGTCGAACCCCCCGAAGTGTTTCCTGGGGGCCCACACCACCCCCTGGCGCGGCCTGGCCTAGTCCGTGCCACCAGGTGGTGTGGCGACCCCCTGGCTCTTATCCGTCTCGTATTCTGGCTCCTAGAGTGTTCGGGTGAAATAGGATTTTTGGCATATTTTCCGGGATTTTTCATGATAGTTGATTTTCTGCACAAAAAGTAGTCACCAAGGCAATTCTGTTGAAAACAGCGTCAATCCGCATTAGTTGTATCCAAATCACACAAGTATAGAGGAGAAACAATAGCAAAAGTGTTTGGAAAAATAGATACGTTTTGGACGTATCAAGATGCCACTATGTTTTGATCTTTTTGAATTTGTTGTGCATAAAATGACTCAATTAGCTAGCTAAAACATATTCGTTGACTCTCTGTTGACCAGCCACCGGAGGGCAAAACTGAGTATTGCACACGACAATGTTAGTACTGGAGGGCAAAACTGAGTACAACCAAACTGCCAGTGTTACACTCAAGGGAGAAACTGAGCACAACTAAGTCGCCAGGGTTAGACACAAGGGAAAAAACGTGACTCATAGTACGCGTGTGCGGTGCACGGGGCGGTAGCGGACACGTATGTTTGTGCATGGTGCAGTAGCTTACACGGTTACACGGTGAACGGTGGTGCAATAAAACATCGCCTCCCTTCTCCTTTAATAGAGGCCTCCTCACTCTCACTCATCACTCACTCGCTCACTCAACCGTCTCCACTGTCCCATCACGTTCTGCAAACCCCTAAGAAAACCCCAACCACTTCGGTGTCGGAGAAGAACGGCTTGGTGGCCATCGGCGCTTCCAAGGACACTGGCAAGAAAACACATGTCCTTGTACAGGCCCTCGTCTAGGCATCGAAGGCAGCCGCCATCCCCGTCCCTGCATCCATCGTAGCCGCCGGTGAGGAGGCCCCCGCCGGTCTCGGGCAGATCTCGCTCGACTGGGACCCCTACGAGGAGGTTTATTACATAAGGCCGAAGCACCCCTATGACACCAGCATCGCCGACCCATGGTCGGAGGTAACCAAGGTTTTATCCCCTTCCCTTGTTCTTCCCCATTCCCATCATTGGATGCTACACCGTATGTTATCAGGGTTCGGCTGTTCGTATTTTTACAGTAGCTAATCCTCATGTGTTAGATCTCGTAATTTGATGAATCCCCCCTGTTCGTAGCTGGGATCAGTATTCGATTTGATTTGAGATTTGGGGAATAATCAGGTGATCTCAATCGGTTAATTTATGCAAATAATCAATCCCGATAATCAAAGTATCTCAATCATGTCCTTATTGCACTCTACTATTTTTTCCAACATGAGTATAGCAGCGACGTCTGCAGTGATGACGAGTCCAAGGACACCAAGACTCGTCATGTGCTGAGGAGGCTAAAGTCCGGCCAGTACAACAACTTCTTCTCTGACGATGTCTACATGTGCCCCTTCTGCCCCACCAGGAGGCTCCGCGCCACGGACTTCAACTCCCCTGTGAAGCATGCTGAGGATGTGAGGACCTACAGCGAGTCCGTAAATGTCCACTACTTTAGAGCCAAGCACGAGACGCTCGGCCTTCACCTCCGCAACCTCCAGTAGGTGGCTATCGAGGAGGGTTACATGCCCTTGATCAAGCCCAAGGCGCCCAAGGTCAACGGACTAGGCAGCAAGAAGTGGAGGAGGCGCTAGAGGTAGGAGGCGGAGTCCATGAGGGGCCACTGATCTTGTGCTGCTGTTGCTGCTGTAAAGCAGCTTCTTTTGTCATGTCTGTGTTGAACTTGTCTGCTGCTGCTACCGAGCAGCCTAATTGTCAAACCTCATTAAGTACCGTACTATATAACCTATATTAGCTGCTTTATCTACATCTGCTCTGTTTACTAAATTTATTTATGGTGCTGGTTAGATTTGCTGCTCTAGATTTGCTACCAGATTGGGGACAAATGAGGGCCAAAAGGAACATTAAATGAAGAGAGAAGCTACTCTAGATTGCTACCTTTTTGGGCAGAAAAAAACAACTATTAGCGAGAGAGAGAGAGAGAGTTGAAAAGGCGCTCTTAAAAAGACCAATCATAAAAATAACAAAAAATAAAACTTCCAATTTAGACGACAGGGCGATGTAACCACCAAACGCGTCCCACATGGTCCCACACCACATCCCCCATAATGAATGAGAGATGGATGACTGGTCCGCTGTGTATCCTAGCCCCACCTGTCAGTATGTAACGGCCGAGGCAACGTAATGTAATGCTCAACGCACGACCTGCCCCAACGCGGTCCCACCGGTCAACATGTAACGGTCAAGCCTTTGACCTGACGGCATCCCCCCGTCCGAGTGTCCGTGAGGGTTTCAGAATAGAGGGAGGGGGAAAATGAGTACAACTAACGAACCGAGGGCACGAAAATAGAAATCCTTAAAATATTTTATTCATGGGGATATTGGTATAACAAGTCTGGTGCATCCGACGGATCGCGAACCAGTTAATTGCTCTTGGAAAAAAATCTTCAACTACTTCAAGCTCGAGTCCCTGGACTCTACCTGGTATATAATGGTGTAATCCAGTTAGAGCCATTGAGGTTTTATCAAGTATTGAATTCCAGTTTTATGTTTTGGGTATCCATTGCGTCTGTTGGGATTTTTCATTGTATCGTGGATACGAAAAATTACTAGCAGAGCGCATTTGGGTGGTTACTAGGCCTCATAGGACGGATCCCAGGGTCTTACCTTCATTTCGATGGAAACGAAATTCAGAGATATTGTCGTGGTCGACGTGGTATGAGAATTTTTAATGTTTCATCGACTGCCTTGTTTAGCTATTGGAGTTGCTGAAGTTGTCAGCTTGTTTATCATTTTATCGAGTGTGTTGTTTTAATGCTCCCGATGGGAGTAACAGTTCGAGGATACACTTCGGTAATGCTCATAGGTTTTTTATCGTTATCGTCTTCGTAGGAAGATTTTTCTTTTTTCTATCGGGTGCGTGGCCAGCGCTCCCGATGGGAGTAGCCCTCGAGGCTACAGTTGAATATTTGTATTAGAGTGTAGGTTCAAAGTTCGTATTCATGAGATTCATTGTCGACCCCGTAGGAGGATTCGTTATTTCCTTCGGGTGCACGGTCAGTGCTCCCGATGGGAGCAGCCCCGAGTCTACAGTTGAATATTTGTATTAGAGTGTAGGTTCAAAGTTTGTCTTCATGAGATTCATTGTCGACTCCGTAGGAGGATTCGTTATTTCCTTCGGGTGCATGGTCAGTTCTCCCGATGGGAGTAGCCCCCAAGGCTATGTTCGGGTACTTGTACTTGAGAATAGGCTCAAGCCTTAATCATCTGAGGAAATATTCAACTCAGGTCTTGCCTAAGTTTTTTTCTATCGGGTGCATGGACAGCGCTCTCGATGGGAGTAGCTCCCGAGACTATGTTCGAACGCTTGCGTCCAAGCATAGGCTCAAGTCTTTATCGTTTGAGGAGATCCTCGACTCAGGTCTTATTTTCCTCGAATCACCAAATATTATCGAGTGCACGGTCAACGCTCCTGATGTGAGTAACCCCTGAGGATATGTTCGAATGCATGCATCTGAGCATAGGATCAAGTCTTTATCTTTTAAGGAATTTCTTGACTTAGGCCTTAGATCTACACTTTCGTCGAGTTCTTTACTGGTACACCCGAAGATTTTTCATCGTTTCTCATGAAGTATTAGCTGACGATGATGGCGTGCCTCAGTCATGCTGGAGTGCTCTAGATGGGGCATTTCAGTGGTAGGCTCATGACATAGGATGACAATGCGTGGGGGTCGTGTTAGCAGTGAGTTTGACCGCACAACTCCACATCATGCGGGAATCGAGGAACCACGCCATTTTCTCCCGGAATTACCGTGGTAATTAATTCTCGTTGCGGCTGACTCTTTAGTTATCTTTGAGCACGTGTTGCCCTTTGTAACACCCCAACATTAGAGCTTAGAAATAAGCCGAGATGAGGTGTGTGCATTGCATTCATGCATAGAAAATCTGGATAATTTTCGCGCTTTTAAATAAAACTTGTCAAAGTGATTGAAGCTTCTCTTAACTTGGTGGAACTAAAGTAGATCATCAAGTTGACTGCGATAAGTTTCAATATGACCTTTGCTAAAACCTTACCTTTGGGTGATATAATTTGATCTAAGGGTAGATCAAATGTAATAAAATTAAGTCACAACACACTGCTTAATAAGGAGTACTTGGTCTTCTAGAGATCATTACATTGTATTCCATACAACAACTCAAGGATGAATACTTAATCTTTAAAGCTTATATAAAGGTATTATCTACAACAAACCCTGAATACCAAGTTAAGTATATAACTTAAGTAAAGAAACTCTATAACTAAATCTTGAAACACTTGTTTGTCGTAGTTATTCCTACCATGGGTATCATGGTAGTTCTTAAACAATAACTCTTATCACACATAGAGTAGAAAGGGAAGTTAAGCTAAGACCATCCATCACATACCCTTAGTGTCATGTTAATAGATGACAATCCTATTTAACCAAGTCCTAGTGTCTATTGATCATCAATGTGTGTGATCAATTCTTGACCTAGAATTTATTGACTCTTAGCTTTGACCTATTATATTGACCTTCCAAAGACCTTAAGTAAATTTATAAGAAGAAGGAACTAGATATGGTAGAGTGTGCCATCATCAACGGAATGAGATCCTTAGTGGTGATCAAACCATTTGATGTTGGAGGAGTTAACTCACTCCTGAGTTAACTAGAAGAAGTATTTAAACCCAAGAGTTTAGATCGTAATTATGGAGCCATTAGAAAGCTGGAAGTATTAGAGTGTCCAATGATAATCCTATTAAGCCAAGTATTTATGAACCTAAAGTAAGTTTCCTTAACAAGATAAGCCTATAGATAGACTAGTACAAGTCTACTGCTTAGTGTTAATAGATCTTGATCAGACAATTAGAAGCCTAAGCTTAGTATGATCCAAGGTTGGTGGTCATTATTATCAACTCATTGGAGAATAGATGACTAGGTGTTGAAGAAGAGTTGTGAGTATAATAAATTAGGCAAGTCCTAGTAAGACGAATCATTTAGCTTGAACATGAGAAGTAAAGCTAGAGTATGATGAAATATTTAACATAAGTTGTATGGAGTAGTTGGAGGAATACTAGTGAAACCAAGCTAATGCAAGAACAAACTTGTATTATGAGAGTAGTACCATACCTATTCCAGAGATTAATATCTCATGTAATATAGTGAGGACTATAATCTTGCAAGCCTTGGAAGTAGTTGCAAGATGGATTTAAAGGAGTTAATGGATGGAGTTAGAAGTAGCTACATTGATGGATTCATTAGAGGTAGTTAAATAATGGAAGTTATACTAGAGATGAATGTGGGGGAATATTGTTGAAGTGGATGACCATGTTATCATATGATGATGGATATGGTGGAGCCAGATGACTAGATCAATTAGACAGAAGAGATCTTAGTGAACCATATGAGAGATTTAAATAGGGTATATTTAGGAAAGGAATTCCTTAACTATGATCCAAGTTTAGTGAAGTGTGAAGATAGGAATTCTTGAGAAACTTTCAACCAGGGTCTTATGAAGCCATGAACATAACCATGTTTACTTCAATATTCATAACCTCATAATGAAGTTAGAAGTGGGATTAATTCCTATTTTTTTAGACAACCAAAGAATGGTATCCCTTAGTCAAAAGAAGTTTCTAAGGGATAATTAGAATGCCAATTGAGAGTATTGATGGAAGCCTTGTCTACCTTAATATCCAACCCTAATAGAAACCTAGACCCATGAACCAACTGGATTGCTCTAGGTAGTAATTCCAATATCTCACTCTAAGTTGAGATATCAAACCTACTCATAGATTTAGAAGTAGTATCCCTAAACCTTGATCCTTATCCATATTCATAATAGAATATGAGTCTATTAAAACCTTCCTAAAACTCATGGAAGTTATTTGGAAATGAACATGTTCATTAATGAGTGCTATTCATGCTTCTTCACTTCACCAGAGTTGTCCATGGTAATCCTAAACAATATAAATCAAGTAGGATTTGAATAAGAGAAATCACCAAATATGGAGAACCATGAAAATCAAATCATCATATTAAGAACCACAAGGTTTAATACCTTATAATGTATATTTATAATTCTTTTATGAGGTTAAGTATGAATAAGATTCTATATTCAACATTAAACCATTACCATTAAAAATTTACAAGTGAAAACAAGATCAATTCCATAATGTCTTTATATAAGAAGTAATCTCTAAAACCCTAATTCCTATTGCTATCTCCTAATGAAAAGGACCTTTCATATAATTAGGAATATTTTTAATGCACGACAAGCAATGAGGAGAAGAGGGTCATACTTGCTTTATACAATAATAAGCATGACCTACCAATTCTCTAGACATTTAAATCCTTGAGGAAATTCAAATTTGGAAAGGTTTTACAAAAAAATAGGAAATAGAATAAGAAAAATAAAAGAAGATTATACAGCAGCTTCAGCCCACGACCCATCCTCTAACCGCCGCTCGCGTGCACCAACCGCCGCACTCTCGCTCACTTAGCCACAACCCAGTAGCAGCCCAGTGATACGTCCAAAACGTATCTACTTTCCCGAACACTTTTGCTATTGTTTCTCCTCTAAACTTGTGTGATTTGGATGCAACTAACGCGGACTGACGCTGTTTTCAGCAGAATTGCCTCGGTGTCTACTTTTTGTGCAGAAAATCAACTTTCAGGAAAAATCCCAGAAAATATGCCAAAAATCCTATTTCACCAGAAGACTCCCGGAGCCAGAATACGAGACGGAGGGGGGCTGGGCCTAGGCCACACCACCTGGCCGTGCAGGCAAGCTCAGGCCACGCCAGGGGGTGGTCTGGCCGCCCCAGGCTGCCCCTCGGTCTCCCTCTTTGCCTATAAGTTGCCTTCTGACCTAAAAGCTCAGGGGGTTTCGACATTTTTCCAGAAGGAGTTCCGCTCCGCTGCCACCACCAGATTCCATGAAACAGCACCAGAAACTCCATTCTGGCACCCTGCCGAGACGGGGAATTGTAAGAGATCATCGCCATCATCATCACCATCGCTTCTCCATCGACCATCCATGTTTCCCCCATCTATGAGTGAGTAATCCCCCGCTATAGGCTATGGGGATGGTAGGGATTGGATGAGATCGTTCATGTAATGGCATCAGATTCTTAGGGCATGGTGCCTAGTATCTTTTATTAGTGCTTTATGACTTTGTTGCGACTTGTTGTGCTTAATGCTTGTCACTAGGGCCCGAGTGCCATGATTTCAGATCTGAACATGTTATTGACTCATTATGATAGTATTGTTTATGGCCTTATCTGCAAGTTGTATACACATGTTGTTGTTCGGAACCAATGGCCCCGAAGTGACAGAAATCGGGATAACCGGAGGGAATGGCTTTGATGTGAGGATCACATGTGTTCACGGAGTGTTAATGCTTTGTGTCGATGCTCTATTAAAAGGAGCACCTTAATTACCAGTAGTTCCCTTGAGGCCCCGCTGCAAACGGGCTGGCAGGACAAAAGATGTTGTGCAAGTTCTCATTGCGAGCACGTATGACTATATATGGAACACATGCCTAGGATTATCTAGTACTTGGATGCTTTATCTTATTTATCTGCAATTGCCCTATGTTCTGATGGCTATGTGAATTGTCTTGTCCATGCAACGCCCGTCCATCCATCCCTATGCCTACCGCACTTGAATCCCACTGTTTACTGCTATTGTTACTGTTGTCTTTACTTTACTACTGCTGTTACTTTACTATTCCTACTACAAAACTATTGCTACTGATAAAATGCTATGAGCAAGATTGTTTCCAGGTGCAGCTGAATTGACAACTCAGTTGTTAAGGCTTATAAATATTCTTTGGCTCCCCTTGTGTCGAATCAATAAATTGGGTTTCACTTCCCTCGAAAATACTGCGATACACCCCCTATACTTGTGGGTCATCAAGACTATTTTCTGGCGCCGCTACCGGGGAGCATAGCTTTATTTATCAAGTTCACTTGGATTCTCTATTGTTCACTGTTATCCATCCATCATGGGTAAGTCTCGTGATGGCAAGGTTCTTATTTTACCATCCACTACAAGAAGAGGTACGGTTCTAAACACCTCTGTTACTCTTGATTCACCGTCTGTTATGAGTAAGTTCCTTACACCACCACATACACATGCTACACACACTGCTACTACTGCTGAATCTGAAACTTCTGATGCTTATGATGCTGCTTCTACTGTGCTTGATAAGAGTGGTTCATTAGGTCCTTTCCTAGACACTACGATTGCTAGAACTATAGCTGGAAATACTGAAACTCCTAATGAAGACACTGCCACACCTGTTAGTTCACCTGAGTCTAGTGAAAGTTATGATATTGAAGATGGTTATGTTGAGATGACCGGTGAATTTATTAAAGGATGTAAAAACACCCATGATAGAAGCGCTGCTAAGAGTCTCCTTGAGAGGTGTACTATTAGACCCAAATTGTCTCCTATTGCTAAGTTTGCGGCTTCCCCCAGAAACATTACAGATAAAGATTATGATTTCTCTCTCGATCTATCTTACATAGCTATTGTTGAGAAAGAATCTTTTTGTGGGACTAAGAATGAAAGTGCGGTAGCACATATGAATGAACTTTCTACCATGAGTGGCTTGTTTTCTGATGATATTAAGATACGTACTTACTTTGTTGCTAATATTTTCCCCTTTTCACTAAAAGGGGAAGCTAAAACTTGGTTTAGTAATTTACCTCCTGGATCTATTGATAGCCCTGATTGCTTGATTAGTACTTTCCTGCAGAAATATTTTCCTCCTAGTGCTAGACATGCTATTTTGCAGGAACTTTTTGATTTTAAACAGGGAGAAAAAGAGACATTGCCCGAATCTTGGGCAAGGTTTTGTTCTTTGATTCATGCACAAGCTGGAAGTCCATTACCTAAGAATGAGCTTCTTAATATATTTTATAATGGACTAACCGAAGAATCTAGGACATACCTAGATAGTTGTGCTGATTGTGTTTTCAGGAATAGGACTCCTAAGGAAGCTGAGGAATTAATGGCTAAAATAAGTAAGAACTGTGAAGATTGGACTCCTCCTAAACAAGCTATACCTGAAGTAATTGTACCTGAACCTACTATTCCGGTGCCTATTCCAACATCAAAGAATAGGGGAGTTATTGAATTAAATGATGAAGTGATGAAGGAAGCTAAGAAATGTCTTAAGGAGAAGGGAATTAAAGCTGCAAATGTCAAGAATTTACCTCCTATAGAAGAATTATGTAAGCCTATTCCCTACTCATCCACTATTGAGGTACACTCTCTCCAACACTTTGATGAAGGTGATATCCCTTACTCTAAACCTCCTGATCAATGCTTAGAAGAATTTGATATCTTTATTGTTAAGCAAGATAATTTTGATAAAAGGTTGCCAAATCATCTAATGGAAAACACTAGAGCTATTGTTGAGTTGAAAGATATTGTGGAAAGAACCTCTAATGATGTTAAAATGATTGTTAAACACTTTCAAATGGTTCAAACTCAAATAGATCAAGTCGTTAAAGTGCAAAAAGACTTGCTAGTTAATGCTGCTAAAGAAAAACATGCTTACGAAATTAGAACTAGAAGTGGTGCTGCTACCCAGGATCCTCTTTATCCTGAGGGGCATCCCAAAAGAGTTGAGCAGGATTCTCAACAAGCTGAAAATAGTGGTTCTACTCGTAAGAAAAGGAAAAAGAAACATAAAACTATTGTAGAACTCTCTGAACCTGCTATGGATCCTAATAGTATATCTATCTCTAATGCTGAAACTGAAACTGGTAATGAAGAAAATGAAGTTCCTAATGAAGAAAAAGTTGAAGAAGAACCTGAAAAGCACACTAAGAATACTAAATACACTAAAGAAGATTTTATTGCTAAGAAACATGGTAGTGAAAGAAAACCTTGGGTCCAAAAACCTATGCCTTTCCCTGATAAGAAACATAAGTCAAAGGAAGATGAACACTATAATAAGTTTTGTGAGTGGATGAAACCTTTATTCTTGCAAATTCCCTTGACTGATGCTATTAAATTGCCTCCTTACTCAAAGTATATGAAGGATATTGTCTCGAATAAAAGGAAGATCCCTAATGAAGAAATTTCTACTTTGCTTGCTAACTATTGCTTTAATGGTAAGGTTCCAAAGAAACTTGGAGACCTAGGGATTCCAACTATCCCTTGCTCTATTAAGAATAGTTATGTTAGAACTGCTTTGTGTGATTTGGGAGCTAGAGTTAGTGTTATGCCTTTTTCTCTCTATAAGAGGCTTCAACTAGAAAATTTAATACCAACTGATATATCTTTGCAAATGGCTGATAAATCTACCACTATTCCTGTTGGTATATGTGAGGATGTACCTGTTCAAGTGGCTCATAATTGCTTGATATTAACTGATTTTGTTGTGCTTGAAATGCCTGAAGATGATAATATGTCTATTATTCTTGGGAGACCTTTTCTTAATACTGCAGGAGTTGTTATTAATTGTAATCAAGGAAAGGTGACTTTCAATGTTAATGACAAGGAACATACTGTCTATTTCCCCAAGAAGATTGAAAGGACTTATGGTTTGAATTCAATTGAACATGTTGAGGGCATTCAAGTTGGAGAAATATATTGTCCCATACCAAGAGAAAAGTTTGAAACTATTATGATTGGGACCATTGCTATCAAGGTTGAGGTAACATAATCATTAGTGGAATACAAAGTTTTGTCTCATATGGAATTGTTTTGGTAACAAGACCTGATCAACCTTGTTAACAAAAAGATTTCATTGAACAAAACATTGTTTTCACTGTGATTATTTCCGTGTACTTCTATTCTATCCATTTTAGTTTTTGCTTTCGTTTAGTTTTCTTTTTGTTGTTAGTTGCTTGCATTTTAGAGTGTCCTAGAACTTCTGTAGTTCTAGTTTTGTTTTTTCCTTGCATCATTTTCCAAAAAAATCTGTCTGTCAGAAAATCATTCTTCTATTCCTGAAAAATGCCCAAAAAATAAAGTGTCTCGAAAAATTCCAGAAAATTCATATTAAATTTTTACGTGAAAAAAGGGGCAGAGGAGTGCCTGGGAGGTACCAGGGGGACCCACCAGGCAGGCACACCACCTGGTGGCACGGCCTGCCCTGGGTGGCACCATGCCCTGGTGTGGGCCACCCCTGGCCCCCCACTAACTCTCTCACCTGCCACTTTCTTCTCTCTCCCGAGCAAGCTCTAGTTCATTGCTCAAAATCGCGTCCTTGCTGTGCTTTCTCTCAATTTTTTTGATCTCCTTGCTCAGCCCATCTTTCTTGCTGAAATTTGGAGCATTTGTTCCCTGGTATGTGACTCCTCCCCTTGTCCAAGTAGATTTGTGTTTAGTAGATTATATCTTGAGTATTTTGCTGCTGTAGGTGACAGGTTATGAGAGCTTGTAAGCTTGTTTGATGCTTAGAGATATAGTTTTGATGCATGTTTAGGCCTCTTACAAGTCCCTATGAGTAGAATCCTTCATTATATTTACTTTGCAATCACTTGTTTAATAGATGTTTAAATTTCAGAATACCAAGCATGAACAACCATACCTTTGGAGAGATATTTGAGAGTGATGCACCTAGGAGGTTGAGGCCCTCAAGATCAGCCTCTCAGTTTAGGCCATCTTACAACGAAGATTTCATTGCAACTCGTATTGGTAATGAAAGGGATGATGGGGATGCTCACCCATCTACTTTTCCTTGTTTTACTTTCTTACAAGCTGTAGGGATTCTTGATGATTTCTTGCTACTGATTGAGAGGGTTGGTTTGACCTCATATATGCAAGATGAGAGTGAGCAATACGCTATGTTCACTAAAACCTTTATTGAGAGCTTCATGTTTACTAACACGTCCTATCAGTCAACTGTCTCTTTCAAAATTTATAATCTGCCCTTTACCATGCCATTGGAAAGATTTTGCAGTATTGTAGGTGTAAGCATGACAGGGACCGTGAAGAAAATTCAAGGGCGACCCGCTGATTTGCTGGAGCTTTACCGAGGGGTGACCAATGATGATGATCGCGTGGCGCAACGCGGAAAGATAAGAAATATCCAACTCCCTGCTCTTAGATACTTTGCATATTATCTTGCTACTAGCATACTTGGTAGGGAGAACACAAGTAATATCTCCAACTATCATTTAGCCTTCCTTGCTGCTGCGCTTAACAATGATACTCGGTACAATCTTGGCTCGCTTATTGCTCGCCGCCTAGCTACTAGGGGGCCTATCTATGGGGGCATCATTGCCTCACATATGGTCAATGCATTGGGTCTTTCAGTGGACCCCAATGATATTGTACTGGCACCACAGAGGCTTGACCTTGTTTCTATGAAAACTCATCACTTTGTCACTGCTACTTCTGATTTGAACAGTCTAGTATATAGGATGCTTTTCACTGACGGGGATGAGAGGGAGATCCCTTTGCCATAACCTTCTTTGTTTAGTGTTCACAGGAGACCATGGTCGTGCTCCAAGGAGGAGGTGGACGAGCAGCTTCGCTTGCTGGGTTTCCATGAGTAGCACCAGGAGGATGTACCCTCCTATGACTACTCCGCACACTACGGAGGGACGTACTCGAGCTCGCACCAGGACGAGGGGACCTCCTCGTCATACTATGGTGACACATCATCCTGGCCGGCTTGGGATTGATACCCACTTAGGCCAAAAGCCTAAGCTTGGGGGGAGGTACGCCGACACCGCACTCATCTCCTTATCATGTTGCATCGGTACTTTGTATATTCATTTTTCGTTCTCTTTTTAGTTTTCGCTCTTTCTTTGCTTTTGCTTTCTAAAACACAAAAAGACCAAAAATATTTCTGTTGTTTCTCTTTGGTTTGCTTCTTCTTTTTGCCTTGGTTTGTTTTTCCCTTTTGCTTTGTTTGAACTATTCGAAAAAACCCAAAAAGATTTTGCTTTGCTTGTTTTTCCTCTTTGGTTCTTGTTTTAAAAATCGAAAACAACAAAAATATTTGTCGTTCTTCTTTGGCTTTGTGAGTTTGTTGCAGGGTTCATCAGTCCTTAGTGGATATTGGTTTCATATTATTATTCAAGCCACACAAGTGAAGAGAAATAATGAGGATTAATGACAACTTGAGGCGTGGTAAGAGGCTGGTAACAAACTCTATTTGTTTTCATTTTTGTACATATACTCATCACTGTGGGCATGCGTAGTCCGTTCGTGTAAGGTGTATGTTATCTTTGGATGCTTAGTAGTTCTTGCTTTCGTATGATTAGCTCTAGCTCGCTAATAGTTTGTAGCATGTCTTATGAATGTTTGCTTGCATTGCTCTATTCATAAATTGGTATGACACCGTGGTATCCTCCTCTGAATGTTTCATTTGAATTGACTTGGCACATGCTCACGCATGCACATGACTGTAATAATCAGTTAAGCCTTGATGAATTATTTTGCCTTGAGGATCTTGAATCACTTTCATGCCATGATTAGTCCTGTTTTGTTGCAAGCATGATCATGACAACTATTGCTCTCCCGTTTGTCGCTCCCTTACTATTGCTAGCCTTCACTTCCACTAAGTATTTTACTCATGTTTCCAACTCCCTTAAACCAAATATTGCCAAAGTGTCCACCATACCTACCTATTAGCATCATTTGCTACTCCCGTGCATATTCATTATGCCTTGTTTTCTTCCGAATAAAATGTTTGCTTGTTATGAGAAAGTTAGTTAGTAAAGCTCTCACGAAGTTGATGGCACACTTTATTTTCTGCACTTAATAAACCTGAACCATTGTGACTGTCCATGAAAGTGATATGGTTGCAAATTATAGGCTGGGGATTAGCAGAACCGTGCTGTCACGAGGAACTCTTTCAACACTTGTAAATATATACCCAGTTGATACCATGCTCTTTTGTGTGCGGATGTCGTCGGTGTGAAATAAAAGGGGAGCTTGTAAGTCCATGGAGTTATATATGTGTGTTAGAGAAACGCCTGGGCCGCTGGTCTAATCCATGCTGACATGGTGGAAACCTGCAGTGTAACCATAATGATATCTATGAAGCATTGTTGTTATACAAAAAGAGAGATAGCTATTGAGAAAAAGAAAAGAAAGAGAGATTTATGAAAAGAGGAAAGAGAGAAAAAAACACCATTTTCCCATGGTAAATAAGAAGATTGCTGAGATACTCGTTGTCTGCTTGCCTTGTCATTTTGATATGGGGATTCTTCCGTATCATCGGGCAAGGGGTACCCCGTTGGCGGTTCTCTATGATACGCACATATTTACGATGACAAGAACTTACCGGTAACTAAAGTTGAGTAGCATGAGGAGCGGCCCTCGTACTCAAGGGACATGGGATTTTCAGTTTATAGTCTGGCAATCATATAACTCAGATTGGACCTCACTTTCACCTTAATCACATTAAAGATGCTTATGATAGGGGCAATGAGAGCTCAAAGCTAATGAGTACCATACTTTCAGCATTTGGAAGCTTTTCAAACTATTCAAAACCTTTTTCTTTTACTTCTTGAGTCTCCATATACTCTTTCAGCACCTTCTTGAGAGCATATTTGTCATTCTTTGTGTTTGTCTCATTACTTGACTATTTGTGTTATGACTTTGATGCTTGTATCTTTGACACCTTTACTTCTAGTCTTCACTTGGATTTTAGAGGTGCCTTGGCATTCATAATCAAAGGCAAGCGAGATGCTACTCTATCATACCTTGTTATGAGCATTGTAATGTCGCTTATGTTTATACTTCATGCTACTTATTATTTTTGAGTTGGAATCTCTTCATAGCTTGCAATGACTATTAAGTAGAATTAGTAGCATACTCTTTATTATGAATTTCCTAAATAGTTGATCACATGCTGAGAATATATACATCATAAGAAGCAAATGTGTTCGTGAAAGTTCTTTTATCGCACTCAGTTTTCAACTGAATTGCTTGAGGACAAGCAATAAGCTAAGCTTGGGGGGAGTTGATACGTCCAAAACGTATCTACTTTCCCAAACACTTGCTATTGTTTCTCCTCTAAACTTGTGTGATTTGGATGCAACTAATGCGGACTGACGCTGTTTTCAGTAGAATTGCCTCGGTGTCTACTTTTTGTGTAGAAAATCAACTTTCAGGAAAAATCCCGGAAAATATGCCAAAAATCCTATTTCACCAGAAGACTCCAGGAGCCAGAATACGAGACGGAGGGGGGCTGGGCCCAGGCCACACCACCTGGCCGCGCGGGCAAGCCCAGGCCGCGCTAGGGGGTGGTCTGGCCACCCCAGACTGCCCCTCGGTCTCCCTCTTCGCCTATAAGTTTCCTTCTGACCTAAAAGCTTAGGGGGGTTCAACGTTTTTCCGAAGGAGTTCCGCTCCGCCGCCACCACCAGATTCCACGAAACAGCACCAGAAACTCCGTTCTGGCACCCTACCGGGACGGGGAATTGGAGGAGATCATCGCCATCATCATCACCATCGCTTCTCCATCGACCATCCATGTTTCCCCCATCTATGAGTGAGTAATCCCCTGATGTAGGCTATGGGGATGGTAGGGATTGGATGAGATCGTTCATATAATGGCATCAGATTGTTAGGGCATGGTGCCTAGTATCTTTTATTAGTGCTTTATGACTTTGTTGCGACTTGTTGTGCTTAATGCTTGTCACTAGGGCCCGAGTGCCATGATTTCAGATCTTAACATGTTATTGATTCATTATGATAGTATTGTTTATGGTCTTATCTGCAGATTGTATACACACGTTGTTGTCCGGAACCAATGGCCCGAAGTGGAAGAAATCAGGATAACCGGAGGGAATGGCTTTGATGTGAGGATCACATGTGTTCATGGAGTGTTAATGCTTTGCTCCAATGCTCTATTAAAAGGAGCACCTTAATTGCCAGTAGTTCCCTTGAGGCCCCGCTGCAAACGGGCTGGCAGGACAAAAGATGTTGTGCAAGTTCTCATTGCGAGCACGTATGACTATATATGGAACACATTCTTAGGATTGTCTAGTACTTGGATGCTTTATCTTATTTATCTGCAATTGCCCTATGTTCTGATTGCTATGTGAATTGTCTTGTCCATGCAACGCCCGTCCATCCATCCCTATGCCTACCGCACTCGAATCCTACTGTTTACTGCAATTGTTACTACTATCTTTACTTTACTACAACTGCTACTTTACTATTCCTACTACAAAACTGTTGCTACTGATAAACTGCTGTGAGCAAGATTGTTTTGCAGGTGCAGCCGAATTGACAACTCAGTTGTCAAGGCTTATAAATATTGTTTGGCTCCCCTTGTGTCGAATCAATAAATTGGGTTTCACTTCCCTCGAAAGTACTGCGATACACCCCCTATACTTGTGGGTCATCACCCAGCCTAGGATACCTCTTCGATGTTTCTCTAGTAAGGGGGGCCCACGCGAAGAGAGAACCACCATCCTCGTCTTCCTCTGTCTGGTCGACACGCCGCCAATGGTCCACGTCACCGCCGCAATCCTGGACCGCCCGGACGCGATTGACTCACCCAGACCCCCGTCTAAGTCGCCAGGCATCCGCTAGCTGGACAAGTTCGCAGCTATTCACGCCCAGATCGAGCTCCTACATTTCCGACACATCTCGTCCATCGCCGCCGTCGTGACGTCGCCTATGATGCTGACTGGACCTAGAAATATACCGAGGAGATCTGCATCGATGTTCTTATCCATCCCTACCCTCTCTATTTCTCTCTCCCGCTCTCTATCCTCCGCAAATCCACCGAAGCCGCCGCTGGTGAGCTCTGGCTAACCATTGATGTAAGCCATCTTGGTGACCTTGGAGTACTTCAGGAGAAGCGCAGTGGTCTGTAGATCCTCTGGGAGGAGCACAACATCAAGAGGAGCTCTGAGGAGGGCGAATTTTGTCATTCCCTTTCGTTGGTGTTTGCCGGAATTCGTGACTCTGCGCTCATCTCCGGCCACCATCAGCATCACCGAGCCCACCATCATGTCCAGGGTAAGAATTCACATCGATTGGTATTACCTACGTATCCTAGGGCAGCCAGTAACCGAGGTGGTCATTCGGCTGGCGAGCGCCACCGCAGGTGCTCATCATCGTCGCTATTCTGGTGACCAGTATGGGGGGGGGGGGCGCAACCACGATAGGGTTTCCCACATTGTCCTGTGTCGAACCTGACCAACGAGGCTTGCTAGTCTGCACTGGATTGCCGTCGTATCCCGCCATCTGACCGGCACCGGTGGGATGACGTCAAAGTGACATCATCCCGTGCGCAGCCGAACCAGCCAAACCGTGGTTGGCCCACTTCGTTGAGGTGGCTTACCGATGTGGCCAGGGGCCCACCTATCTATGACTTAGGCTAGAGTTAGTATCGGTGTAAAAAGGTTTAACCTGCATGTGTGTGTCATGCTGACGTCAGCAGTGACGCAATAAAACATTTAGATATTTCCTTTTAGAAATTAAAGAAAATGATTAAATCTTGTTAAATCAATATCTTTTGTTTTATACCTCAGAAAAATATATATTATATATCAAAATGTTTAGAAAAATAAATTTTATATTATAAACCTATTATCACATTTTATTTTCCAACTTAAATAAGATAATAATAATTATTAGGAATAACCTATTAAGGGTTAATCTTTCAAAATGTATATTTTATTATGGAAAATTCTTAAAAATAAGTGTAAGATACCATAATTCTTAGAAAAACAACATCTACATTTATAAACTTGTTTCAGATAAGTTTTTTGTCACTTAATTAAGTATTTATTATTTATTTAGTATTATAAAGTGGTAAAACTTATAAAATCATATCTTATTAATTATAAATCATAAAAATACTTATAATATACCAAAATGATCACAAAAATAAAATCTACACATTAAAAATATCCTCTTACACATTTGAAGTCAAATAAAGGTAAAACTTTAATAAGTCTTGATTAAAACTATTTTCTAATATCTTAATGGATTAAAAATACATAAATCTTTACTTTGCCTTTGGCATTATTTGTTTAAAGTCTAAAAAAGGAAATAACAAGTTCAATTGATGTTTATATGAAGAAAAAGTTGAACCAACCATTGTAAAGTGTAGTTTCTACAACTAGCATTCAAAATAATTATATGTTGTTCCTTAAAAAATTATCAACTATAAAATCAACTAAAATAGTGTATTTCTTATCACAAGGCTTCTAATCACTTATAAAATCATCAAGCTCATATTTACTAATTCCTTTACTAGTCTAGAAAATTACTTAAATTTAAATCAAGTTCTTAAGTAATCAAAGTAATGCCTATTTTGTACTTATGAAGCATAACCTTAAGAAAACACCAATTCCATAAAAAGCAATGCTACTTGTATTCTACCTTTAGGAATCATTAAGAAGTGAACCACATGTAATAAGATACCTTATTTAGAATGTATACGTCTCGACTTACTCGGGGAATAGCTATTCAAAAATGATAATTATTTTCTTCTTTGATACTCATAACCAAGAAGAAAATCTTAAAGTGTTAGCTTTAAGTTTAACTGCTTTTACTTTGTAAAAGTAACCTTTTCCTCAAAAGTTATTCCTTTAAGAAACATTAAAAGTAATCCTTAAGCATTTGTATAAAGGATCTAATTGATTAATAATCTTGCTTAAGGAATATTTTAGATGCCATGATCCATTTGAGTGCTTTAGTATTGTATGCTACTTGTTGTATTTACTTATTGTTACACATACACTCACAAGCCTTAATAACAAGCACAAGTATGAAACTGGTATAAAACTGCAACACACTCCAAAGAATCATCACAAGCTTCAAACCCTAGATCAGATACGATTAGTCCACGGATTCACGTTTACCAAATTGCATTACATTAATTATGCACAGTGCATTTTTCTTCTTTAAACATTCGTCCTTACCAGACCAATGATTTTATTTACATAATTTGGATCTTCTAGTATCTTGAAGCCCGTGAGTGCATAATCTTGCAACCACAAAAGGCAAGTTCACAACTTGCTCATGTCCTTTGGTTATTTTCTATCAAATACTTGTAACTCAAATGTTGTCATCGCCTGCATTTTAAAATGGTCAGAAAACACTATTTTCATAATAATATGATTATGGATTATTTACCAAATGGTAATAATCTATTGATACAGTTCTAGTGGTAAAGGAACATAATATCTAGGACTTAACAACAATGTCTCCAGTGATTGATTCTAGCACCGTATATTACGCGTTAACCATGAGATTTGGAATGGGATAGAGAAGTCAGCTGTATCTTCTTCCTTTCGCATGGACGGATGACCTTATCGTGAGGTTGTGGATTTCTCGTGGAGAATCCAGCACATGGGTGGGACCCCTTAGTTCCCCACGATTTTGGTGTCTAGACTATCTATGAGGGGCTGTCAGAGGTATAGTCGGTCCTTTATGGGGCTTACCAGGGGCACAACCGTCTCATAGAGTCTTCGGGTGCCTACCAGAGTTATAGCTAGTCCTATATGGGGCTTAACAAAGGTGGGGCATGCCCTGGAGGGTCGTGTCTTCATGCGGGGTCGCAGAGAGGGCAGTGATTGGCTTGGATCTTAGGTTGGGCCTCAAACCATGGAAGTTTGAACGGGGAAACACTCTCGGCCGTGCAACAAAGCTTAAGGTCTCTGATGACCCACAAAAATAGGGGGTGTATCGCAGTATTTTCGAGGGAAGTGAAACCCAATTTATTGATTCGACACAAGGGGAGCCAAAGAATATCTATAAGCCTTAACAACTGAGTTGTCAATTCAGCTGCCCCTGGAAACAATCTTGCTCACAGCAGTTTATTAGTAGCAACAGTTTTGTAGTAGCAATAGTAAAGTAATAGCAGTAGTAAAAGTAAAGACAGTAGTAAAAATTGTAGTAAACAGTAGGATTAAAGCACGGTAGGCATAGGGATGGATGGAAGGGCGTTGCATGGACAAGACAATTCATATAGCAATCAGAACATAGGACATTTGCAGATAAATAAGATAAAGCATCCAAGTACTAAATAATCCTAGGCATGTGTTCCATAAATAGTCATACGTGCTGGCAATGAGAACTTGCACAACATCTTTTGTCCTGCCAGCCCGTTTGCAGCGAGGCCTCAAGGGAACTACTGACAATTAAGGTGCTCCTTTTAATAGAGCACTGGAGCAAAGCATTAACACTCCGTGAACACATGTGATCCTCACATCAAAGCCATTCCCTCCGATTATCCCGATTGCAGTCACTTCGGTGCCTTTGGTTCCAGACAACAATATGTGTATATAACTTGCAGGTAAGACCATAAACAATACTATCATAATGAATCAATAACAAGTTCAGATCTGAAATCATGGCACTCGGGCCCTAGTGATAAGCATTAAGCATAACAAGTTGCAAAAAAGTCAAAAACACTAATAATAGATACTAGGCAGTCCCCGGGCTCAGCTCCGGACTCTGTATCTTCCGGGACATTTATCGAGTCGGTTCCCGGGGTCGGCCTGATAGATGGTTTTCTGAGGTGTTCCAACGCCACACCCAGTGGAATTGCTTGTCGGGTTGATCCGAGCTTCGACAATACATCGGCAGCCCCGTTTTCCACCCGGGGTACATGGTGAAATTCGCATCCCTCAAAGTAACCAAATATCTTCTGCACATGGAATCTGTACAGTGCCATGTTTGGATCCAGGGCGTCCCACACTCCGGACACTTGATGCACCACCAAATCCGAGTCGCCAAAGCATATTATCCGACGTATGCCAATCTCTTTCGCCACTTTGAGCCCATGCACAAGAGCCTCGTACTCAGCGACATTGTTCGACGCCGCGAAATGGATCTGCAATACGTATTTTAGCCGGTCCTTCTTTGGCGAGGTAAGCACAACCCCGACGCCTAATCCGGTTTTGGTTTTTGACCCGTCAAAGTGCATCCTCCAGTAGTTCGGATCTGGTGGCGGTGGTTCGTATTGTACCTCGGCCCAATCTACAAAAAAGTCAGCCACAGCCTGAGACTTGATTGCTTCTCTTCTGTCCTATTGGGGCACATAAGGAGCTAGCTCAATTGCCCATTTTGCAATTCTGCCACTCGCATCCTTGTTACCCATTATCTCGGATATGGGAGCTTCACATATCACTTTGATGGGGTGCTCCTCAAAGTAATGCTTTAATTTCTTTGCCGCCATATAGACACCATATGCCACCTTTTGAAAGTGTGGGTAGTTCTGTTTCGAGGCAGATAATACCTCGCTCAAGTAATACACTAGCCTCTGCACCGACTTACCCTCTTCATCGCGCTCCACTATAATCACTACACTTACAACTCGGTTGGTTGCGGCTATGTAGAGCAACATTGGCTCCTTCGATAGTGGAGAGGCTAACACTGGTGCAGTGGCCAACATCTTTTTTAAGTGGGCAAAGGCTTCATCGGCCTGTGGCGTCCAAACGAACTTATCCGACTTTTTCATGAGTTGGTAGAGAGGCAATGCCTTTTCTCCCAACCGACATACAAACCGACTCAGCCATGCTAGGCACCCAGTGAACTTCTGGACATTGTTAAGACACTTCGGCAACTCCATTCATTCAATGGCCCGAATGTTAGTTGGATTAACTTCGATACCTCGGCTGGAGACGAGAAATCCGAGTAATTTTCCAGCCAGGACACCGAAGGTACATTTTTCCGGGTTAAGCTTCATCCGGAACCTTCTCAAGTTCGCAAATGTCTGCCTGATGTCGTCAAGGAGCGTTTTTATTTCCTTGGTCTTGATAACAACATCATCCACGTATACTTGTACGTTTTGACCTATTTGGTCGTGCAAACACTTTTGCATACATCTTTGGTACGTTGCACCTGCATTACGTAAACCAAACGGTATAGTGCGATAGCAATAAGCCCCGTACGGGGTGATAAACGTGGTCTTTATTTGATCATCCGGATTCAGAGGTATCTGGTGGAAACCAGAATATGCATCAATGAATGACAACAGTTCACATTCCGCGGTTGAGTCTATGACCTGATCTATCTTCGGCAGTGGAAATGGATCTTTTAGACACGCCTTATTCAGGTTCGTGTAATCGATACACATACGCCAAACCACAGCCACGTTCGGATCATCCTTCTTCTTTTCTACCAGCACCGGATTAGAGAGCCAATCCAGATACAGTACTTCCATGATAAATCCTACTGCTAGCAACCGAGCTATCTCGTCTCCAATGACTTTTCTCCTATCCTCGGCGAAGCGGCGGAGAGGTTGCTTCACCGGCCTTGCTCCGGGTCTTACGTTCAAAGAGTGCTCGGCCAACTCCCTCGGAACACCTTGCAAATCCTGTGTGGACCAAGCAAAAATGTCCCGATTCTCACAGAGGAAGTTGACGAGCTCGCTTTCCTATTTATCAGTTAACCCGGCACCAATTGTTACGGTGTGCTCCGGGAACATGTCATCAACTGGAACCTTCTTGGTATCCTTTGCAGCTTGGAATGAAACACTACCATGCGGGTTACTCAACGTCGGCATATACTGCTGTGAGGACTGAGCTAATGCTGCCAGCTCTTGGATTTTTCTTTTCTCTTGCGCAATCACGAGTGACTCGGCTAGGTTAGACCCGACTGAGGCACACTCAATGGAACGTCGGAAATCTCCAGCAATGGTAATCACTCCATTTGGCCCGGGCAACTTCATCTTCAGATAACTGATGTGACAACTTGCCATGAATTTGTTCAACGCTGGTCTTCCGAGTAACGCGTGATACGCGCTTTCCAAGTTCACCACCTCAAACTCCAGATTCTCAGTTCGGCAGTTATCCCTTGTGCCGAATAGCACGTCGAACCGGACCTTGCCTATGGGCTCACAAGAAATGACTGGTACAATACCATGGAAAGTTGTCCTTCTAGCCTGGAGCATGTTCTCCGAGATACCCAACTTGCGCATTGTATCCACATACATGATGTTAATGCTACTGCCATTGTCGATCAGTACCTTGGAGAACCTCACATTGATGTTCGGTCCAATGAATGTCGGATCCAGCACTAGCGCATACGAACCTGGACTCGGCATAAGCTTGGGATGATATTTGATGTTCCAGGTGATCTTCTGGTCCGACCAAGGCATGTACCTCGTCATTGCTGGCATTACCGCATTGACCTCCATATGTCGGTGTTGCAAGCTCTTTCTATCTGTTTCCTTAGTTGTGAACACACAATAGCTCTGGTGATGTTCTCTGTACTCATTCCTCCCCTCGTTTCCGGGGTACCTCTGATCCGGCTGGTGCTGATTTTCCACCTGATGCACTGCATCCCTTCTCTCATTGTTGTCATACCTCGGCGGAGGGGGAGGCAACATTAGCTGTTGCATGTTCGCTCCGGAGAGCAATTGCTGCCGAGGTAACTCCTGCTGAGGTTGATCATTCCGGGGTGCCTGAGCATTCCCCGAACCACCTTGCTCTATCTTACGCATCCACTCACATTGCCTCATCGTGTGACCCGCCGGGCTATTCGGATTTGGCGTGTGAAACTTACACGGCTGGTCCAACATCGACTCATAAGTATACCTCGGACGGTCTTTCTTTTCTTGCCATTGTTTCTTTTGCTCCGGGTCCATGTTTTCTTGCCATCGTTTCTCGGAGTCCATTGCCCTCCAGTTTTCTGGCGCTGGATGCTCCCTGCTCCGGGTTGATCTTGATTCACAGCTGCAACTTGTTGCGAACCATAGCGATGATCCGGTCTATCATCTCTTCTTTTTCCTCTGTAATCGTTTCTCCGAGATGACCCGGCTCCATCCCTCTGATAGTATTCCTTGTTTGACGCGATCCTAGGTTGAGTCGGATCACCCAAAGCATACGAATCGGCAATCCAGATCATCTCTGCCAACGTAATTGGCATTTTCCTTTGCAACTTCATCCACAACTCGCTGCCATATCTGCACCCTTGCGCAAACCATGCTATGGCCTGTGACTCTATGACACCCTCACACGAGTTTCTCACGTCAAGAATTCACGGTCTGTCTCATTAGGTCTTTGCTTGCACATTGCTAGGGTCTACGGCCTATTCGGCCTCTAATATGTACTTGAGAAGTTGCTGATAAACATTTCTTCAAAATCTATCCAGCAGTTGATGCTTCCGGGTGGTAAATTATTCATCCATACTTTGGCCGGACCTTCCAACATCTGGGGTACGTATCGTATAGCCCATCTCAAGTTGCCAGTGGGAATTTTCACAGCCGTAGCATAGTTTATCAGCCAATCCTCCGGCTTGGTACTACCGTCATACGTCTTCGTGCCTCTGGGCAGCTGGAAGTTGGGTACCGGTGGCTCCTTCATGATCCGGGATCCAAAGCACGCTGGACCCGGGGGACCTTGACATTCGAACTGTTCCGACCTATACAGGCGATCCAGTTTCAACCTGGCGTCATCCGGCATCAAATCCCTGCTTCCCAATCTTGACCCTATCACATGATAGTCCGGTCTCGGGTACCCTGCGTTCACCATCTCCGAATCACCGTCATTGTATCGGTTTTGCACTTGGGGCGCACCTTTCTGTTGCATACCTCGGCCGACGCTTTGCTCTTGCCTTGGTATATTCCGCTGCTGTGGTTGTCCTGCTCCTGCCAAGTTTCGCTGTCTGGCATTGCCATTGACAACGTTCCCTTGACCGGCATTGCCTTGGTCGTGTTTAATTTGGCCAGCTTCACCTCGGCTCACACTTCGTCGATCATCATTTTTCTGTGCCTCTTTTCCTTTTCCTGCCCGCGTCGGGTCGTACGAGACGATCTGTTTGTTCCGTCTGGCCGAGGTTACTACCTCTTCTCTTCTTGGACCACCATGAGGTGACGATGCGGCTCTAGCGGATTTCTCCGGGTTACCCATCACCGAATGGACGATTTTGGAAGCTCCAGCTCTCTTCGGGTTAGCTCTAAGTAGCTCTTCATTCTGTCTGTTCGCGATCGGAACTAACTCGTTAACCCTATCTTGTTGTCTTTGACGGGCCTCACCCGTCAGACCCTCTAACTCGGATGCAGCCGCATCCGCTTCTCTGAGGTTCTTCGCCGGGGTACTATACTTCGGCAACCCCACAGACAAACAGTTTTCCGATCCCTCGGCTCCATCATCACCTTCTCTGTTCATCTCGCTCATGAGATTTCTCCCTTTTACTTTTACCGTATCAAATTTGTTTGCTTTTGCATACTCACGCAGCGTCATGTTCAATGACTGCTGAGCCGCGGCTATTTTCTTTGCGCCTTCTAGTATCTTTTGCCTAGTTTCCTCTAGCTCGGCATGTGCCTGAGCCGGATCTACCACTGCTGCTACCGGGTTTGCCAAGCTATCCATAGCTTCTCTCAGTACATTCTCAGGCCTCTCTAGTGGAGCTCCTCTACCTTTCCTCGGTGCCTTAGGTGTTACCTCTGGGTCCGGTGCTGGATCCTTGCTTGCACCTGCACCCGGCGCAGTCATCATCACTTCAGCATGGTCCGGGGAGCGAGTGATACGCGCCCCGTGAACCACGCTAAGGGGTGGTTCCCCTGCCTCGACGACGCGCCGCGGATGAATGCATGATACGTCCACATCAACGTAGACCTTGTGCGCACCCAACTTGACGAAGATGCCATTGCGCGGAAGTGGGCGCGTGCCGAAGCAGCCAGCGTTGTCACTGACGAAGTCCAGCGCTCCAAAGCGCTGAATGAGCCCGGAGACGATGCGTTCGCCGGTGCCGATGAGGTTTCCCGTCCGGATCTTCACCCCTGCTAGCGCCGCTGGCCCCATGGTGGGCGCCAACTGTCGTGGTGGTGTCACGGCAGATGCCATGGATAGGCTAAAGGTGGGGACTAATACACGCTAGGGGAATCCAGGGAGGGATAGTGGAGTGATTCTCCACACAGAAGATTGTATTCCTTTCCTTTCAAGTTTACTAGTGCTCCTAGAGCTGTATTGGCGAGAGGAGGAAGAAGAAGCTCTCTTACTCACACCTACAGTTCACCCCTAGAACCTTAGCCAAAGTCGGTATCGAATAAAAACTCAACCCCTTCTACTGAAACCCTAGCCCCCCTTATATAGAGGGGGCTTGGTCTCTGCCTACGGCATACGTGGTAACCCGACCGGGGTGCTTTTCCCCCGCGTCATACATGCTTTAGCTACGTGAGCCTCTGCGGCGCCTGCGTCAGCCGACACGGGCGTCATCACCCTTGTCGGCCATGACCCGGTGGTCCTGCCCTTGCTTGCTTCGCTCATGCAGTTCGTACCAGGCCTTCTTTTTAACCAGAGAGATTCCTTCCTTCTCCCAGAAGCTAAATGGGACCCGGATCATGGCAGATCCGGCCACATCTATTCCTACATACAAGTTAGACAAGCACTTCCGACTTACTCCTCAAGTCGGCTAATATAATGTTAGGCGACCCCCTGGTCCGGGTTACTCCGTGATCCGGCCTGCCTTGAGGTGACCCGGTCAGCATCCGCTTTGAGCTTGCCGAACCTCGGCTAACTCGGCCTTTATACCCCGGAGTGACCCTACCCGGGGGTATCCCCCCAACATCATAAGAAAGCAAGAACTACTAAGCATCCATAAATAACATGCACCCTACATGAACAGACTAAGCATGCCCACAATGATGAGTATATGTACAAAAATGAAAACAAATAGAGTTCGTTACTAGCCTCTTACCACACCTCAAGTTGTAATTAATCCTCATTATTGCCCTTCACTTGTGTAGCTTGGATAATAACATGAAACCAAATTCCACTAAGGACTGCTGAACCCTGCAACAAACTCACAAAACCAAAGAAGAATAACACATATTTTTGGTGTTTTCAATTTTTAAAAACAAGAACCAAAAGGAAGAAGAAGCAAAGCAAAATCTTTTTGGGTTTTTCGAATAATTAAGACAAAGCCAAAAGTAAGAAGCAAACAAAGAGAAACAAATAAAATATTTTTGGTCTTTTTGTGTTTTAGAAAGCAAAAGTAAAGAAAGAACGAAAACTAAAAAAACGAAGCATGGATATACAAAGTACCGACTAAACATGATATGGAGACGAGTATGATGTCGGTGTACCTCCCCCCCAAGCTTAGGCTTTTGGCCTAAGTGGGTATCAATCCCAAGCTAGCCAAGATGGAGCGCCTCCGTAGTACGGCGAGGAGGTACCCTCGTCTTGGTATGAGCTCGAGGATGCCCCACCGTAGTGCACAGAGTAATCGTAGGAGGGCACGTCCTCCTGGTGCTGCCTCTCAAATATCTCTCCAAAGGTGTGGTTGTTCATCTTTGATATTCTGAAATTTAAACATCCATTACACAAGTGATTGCAAAGTGAATATATAATGAAGGGCACTACTCATAGGGACTTGTAAGAGGCCTAAACATGCATCAAAACAATATCTCTAAGCATTGAACAAGGTTACAAGCTCTCATAACCTATCACCTACAGCAACAAAATACTCAAGATATAAACCACTAATCACAAATCTACCTGGACAAGCGGAGGAGTTACATACCGGAGAACAAATGCTCCTAATTTCAGTAGCAAAGATGGGCTGAGCAAGCAGATCAAAAAGTCATGGGTAAGAACAACAAGAACGTGATTTCAAGCAAAGAACTGATGTTTTCTCGAGAGAGAGAGAGAAAGAAGTGGGAAGTGAGAGAGTGAGTAGAGGGCCAGGGGTGGCCCACACCATGGCCAGGCGCCCCCATGGGCTGGCCGCGCCACCAGGTGGTGTGCCTGCCTGGTGGGGCCCCTGGTACTCTCCAGGCACTCCTCTGCCCCTATTTTCACGTAAAATTTAATATGAATTTTCTGAAATTTATCGGGACACTTTATTTTGAGCAATTTCCAGGTATAGATGAATGATTTTCTGACAGAAAGATGTTTTTGGAATGATGCAATGACAAAACAAAGCTAAAACTTTAGAAATTCTAATACACTCTAATATGCAAGGAACTAACAACATAAAAGTAAACTAAACGAAAGCAAAAACTAGAATGGATAGAATAGAAGTAAGCAGAGATAATCATGGTAGAAACATTGTTTTGTTCATTAAAATCCCTTTGTTAACAAGGTTGATCAGGTCTTGTTACCAAAACAATTTTATATGAAACAAAACTTTGTATTCCACTAAGGATTATGTTACCTCAACCTTGATAGCAATGGTCCCAATCATAATAGTTTCATATTTTTCTCGTGGTATGGGACAATATATTTCTCCAACTTGGATGCCCTCAACATGTTCAATTGAATTTAGGCCATAAGTCCTATCAATCTTCTTGGGGAAATAGACAGTTTGCTCCTTGTCATTAACATTAGAAGTCACCTTTCCTTGATTACAATTAATAACAACTCCTGCAGTATTAAGAAAAGGTCTCCCAAGAATAATAGACATATTATCATCTTCAGGCATTTCAAGCACAACAAAATCAATTAATATCAAGCAATTATGAGCAACTTGAACTGGTACATCCTCACATATACCAACAGGAATATTAGTAGATTTATCAGCCATTTGCAAAGATATATCAGTTGCTATCAGTTTTTCTAGTTGAAGTCTCTTATATAGAGAAAAAGGCATAACACTAACTCCTGCTCCCAAATCACACAAAGCAGTTCTAACATAACTATTTTTAATAGAGCACGGGATAGTTGGAATCCTTAGATCTCCAAGTTTCTTAGGAACCTTACCATTAAAGGAGTAATTAGCAAGCAACTTCATTAGGGATCTTCCTTTTATTCGAGACAATATCCTTCATATACTTTGAATAAGGAGGCAATTTAATAGCATTCGTCAAAGGAATTTGCAAGAATAAAGGTTTCATCCACTCACAAAACTTATTGTAGTGTTCATCTTCCTTTGACTTGTGTTTCTTATCAGGGAAAGGCATAGGTTTTTGGACCCAAGGCTCTCTTTCACTACCATGTTTCTTAGCAACAAAATCTTCTTTAGTGTATTTAGTATTCTTAGTGTGCCTTTCAGGTTCTTCTTCAACTTTTTCTTTATCAGGAGCATCGTTTTCTTCATTACCACTTTCAATTTAAGCATTAGAGACAGATATACTATTAGGATCTTTAGAAGGTTCAGTGGGTTCTACAATAGTTTTATGTTTCTTTTTTCTTTTCTTAGGAGTAGTACCACTATTTTCAGCTTGTTGAGAATCTTTCTCAATTCTTTTAGGATGCCCCTCAGGATATAGAGGATCCTGGGTAGCAGCACCACTTCTAGTTCTAATTTCATAAGTATGTTTTTCTTTAGCAGCATTAACTAGCAAGTCTTTTTGTACTTTAATATGCTGATCAATTTGAGTTTGAACCATTTGAAAATGTTTAACAAGCATTTTAACATCATTAGAGGTTCTTTCCACAATATCCTTTAACTCAACAATAGCTCTTATGTTTTCCATTAAATGATTTCGCACCCCTTTATTAAAATTATCTTGCTTAACAATAAAAATATCGAATTCTTCTAAGCATTGATCAGGAGGTTTAGAGTAAGGGATATCCCCTTCATCAAAATGTTGGAGAGAGTGTAACTCAATAGTGGATGAGTGGGGAATTGGCTTACATAATTCTTCTATAGGAGGTAAATTCTTGACATTAGTTCCCTTCTCATTAAGACATTTCTTAGCTTCCTTCATCACTTCATCATTTAGTTCAATAACTCCCCTCTTCTTAGATGTTGGTATAGGCGCAGGTATAGCTGGTTCAGGTATAATTGTTTCAGGTATAGCTAGTTCAGGAGGAGTTCAGTCTTCATAATTCTTGCTTATTTTAGCCATTAATTCCTCATCTTCCTTAGGAGTCCTATTCCTGAAAACACAGTCAGCACAACTATCTATGTATGTCCTAGATTCTTCAGTTAGTCCATTATAAAATATATCAAGAAGCTCATTCTTAGGTAATGGACATCCAGCCTGTGCATGAATCAAAGCACAAAACCTTGGCCATGATTCAGGCAATATCTCTTTTTCTCCCTGTTTAAAATCAAAAAGTTCCTGCAAAATAGCATGTCTAGCACTAGGAGCTGCAGGAAAGTACTAATCAAGCAATCAGGGCTATTAATAGATCCAGGAGGTAAATTATTAAACCAAGTTTTAGTTTCTCCTTTAAGTGAAAAAGGGAAAATCTTAGCAACAAAGTAGGTGCGCATCTTAATATCATCAGAAAATAAGCCACTCATGGTAGAAAGCTCAGTCATATGTGCTACCACACTTTCATTCTTAGTCCCACAAAAAGGTTCTTTCTCAACAATAGCTATGTAAGATAGATCAAGAGATAAATCATAGTCCTTATCTTTAATGTTTATGGGAGATGCAGCAAACTTAGCATTAGGAGACAATTTGGGTTTTATAGTATGCCTCTCAAGGAGACTCTTAATAGCACTCCTATCATGGGTGTTTTGACATTCTTTAATAAATTCATCGGTCATCTCAATATAACCGTCTTCAATATCATAGCTCTCTCTAGACTCAGGTGAACTAACGGGTGTAGTAGTGTCTTCATTAGGAGTTTCAGTATTTCAAGCTATAGTTCTAACAATTGTAGCATCTAGGAAAGGACCTAATGAACCACTCTTATCAAGCACAGTAGAAGCAGCATCATAAGTATCAGAAGTTTCAGATTCAGCAGTAGTAGCAGTGTGTGTAGCATGTGTATGTGGTGGTGTAAGGAGCTTACTCATAACATATGGTGAATCAAGAGCAACAGAGGTGTTCAGAACCGTACCTCTTCTTGTAGTGGATGGTAAAATAGGAACCTTGACATCATGAGACTTACCCATGATGGATGGATGGAAGCAAACAATAGTGATTCCAAGTGAACTTAATAAATAAAGCTATGCTCCCCGGCAATGGCGCCAGAAAATAGTCTTGATGACCCACAAGTATAGGGGTTGTATCGCAGTATTTTCTAGGGAAGTGAAACTCAATTGATTGATTCGACACGTGGGGTGCCAAAGAATATTTATAGCCTTAACAACTGAGTTGTCAATTCAGCTGCACCTGGAAACAATCTTGCTCACATCAGTTTATCAGTAGCAACAGTTTTGTAGTAGCAGTAGTAAAGTAATAGCGGTAGTAAAAGTAAAGAAAATAGTAACAATTGTAGTAAACAGTAGGATTAAAGCATGGTAGGCATAGGGATGGATGGACGGGCATTGCATGGACAAGACAATTCATATAGCAATCAGAACATAGGGCATTTGCAGATAAATAAGATAAAGCATCCAAGTACTAAATAATCCTAGGCATGTGTTCCATAAATAGTCATACGTGCTCGCAATGAGAACTTGCACAACATCTTTTGTCCTGCCAGCCCGTTTGCAGCGGGGCCTCAAGGGAACTACTGGCAGTTAAGGTGCTCCTTTTAATAGAGCACCGGAGCAAAGCATTAACACTCCATGAACACATGTGATCCTCACATCAAAGCCATTCCCTCCGGTTATCCCGATTGCTGTCACTTCGGGGCCTTTGGTTCCGGACAACAATATGTGTATACAACTTGCAGGTAAGACCATAAACAATACTATCATAATGAATCAATAACATGTTCAGATCTGAAATCATGGCACTCGGGCCCTAGTGACAAGCATTAAGCATAACAAGTTGCAACGAAGTCAAAAAGCACTAATATTAGATACTGGGCACCATGCCCTAACAATCTGATGCCATTACATGAACGATCTCATCCAATCCCTACAATCCCCATAACCTACATCGGGGGATTACTCACTCATAGATGGGGGAAACATGGATGGTCGATGGAGAAGCGATGGTGATGATGATGGCGATGATCTCCTCCAATTCCCCGTCCCGACAGGGTGCCAGAACAGAGTTTCTGGTTCCGAATCACGGAATCTGGTGGTGGCGGCATAGTGGAACTCTTTCCAGAAAAATGTCAAACCCCCCTTGGTTTTTAGGTCAAGAGGCAACTTATAGGCGAAGAGGGAGGCCGTGGGGGTAGCCGAGGCGGCCACACCACCCCCAGGCACGGCCTGGCCTAGCCCGCGCGGCCAGGTGGTGTGGGTCCCTCGTGTCCCTACTCCATCTTGTTTTCTGGCGAAATAGGATTTTCGGCATATTTTCCGGGATTTTTCCTGATAGTTGATTTTCTGCACAAAAACTAGATACTAAGGTAATTCTGCTGAAAACAGCGTCAATCCATGTTAGTTGTATTCAAATCACATAAGTTTAGAGGAAAAACAATAGCAAAAGTGTTCGGGAAAGTAGATATGTTTTAGACGTATCAGTCTCATGGGAAAAGTGATGCACCTCTATAGAGTGTAAGAATTGTGACATGTTACTCCCTGTTCCGGGAAGGAGCTACGAACACAGTAGGAAAGGAACTCCATGAAAGTTCTGGTCAACCTGTGAAGGCTATCGGACATAGTTTTCAGAATAAAAGCAACCTTTGAAGAAATGTTTATGAAAACCTGCATTGCCTACGACCTTTGGTCTGTGGCTATAGAGATAGTGCATCATACACTCCTTTTTAGTGAACTTTATAAGTATGCTCGTACTCAACCGTACCTTCTTAACCCTTGCTAGGTTCTAAGCCGGTTAAGACGACGTCAACATCAATTTTTGCTCAAGAAACCATCGTCGGCAGCTCAAGTTCTTCAATAAAGTCAATGAAGTTAACAGATACATCAACCGAAGTGAAGAAGAAGTTCTTGATTAGATAGGAGTATATACTCTAGCCATAATACCTATTTCTGTAGAGCATTGCACTAGCAGCAATTACAAGCCAGATAGTTTAGATGCTAGTATTATTAGCTAGATAGTTCTGAGTTATTACTTTTGGTTCTTCTTTGTAAGAAGTTTCTTTCTCTCTCTTTAACCTAGAGTGTTCTCTAGATCTTTTGTAAAGAGTCGAGTTGTAATCTATAGTCATGTCATGGACCTGCTGTGTTTCTGTTGTACCACTCTGAGGGATGTAATACTAGTGAACGATGTTTCATTGGTGTTATGTCAACGACTATAGTGTACTACATCATGCAGTGGTATGCTGGGTCACCGCACCCTTAGGTTTCATCCCGACGAAATGTCTCCAGATCCTATGGCTCTAGACTGCCACGGGTAGTTTATAAGCACCGAGGAGGATTTTCACTTCTAATCTTCTCCTTCCGCCGTTATCCTTCTTCCTCCATGCACCGCATCTATTCTAGTGCCACTGCTCTTTCTTGCTTGGCTGCTCACACATCCAAACCTTTGACGCCGTATCCATGGGGATAAGTAAGGGTACTGGTCCCGCCGCCGGTGCCACGACAGCCAAGCCACGAGTCATTGGTGTGACTCCCTCGAAGTGCACGTAGTGGGAAGTGTGCGAGGCTTGGAGATATGTGCTCCTAAAGGAGGGCTCCTTCAAGCTTCCCGGTGACGAGGCCATGCCCGTGTTAGAGGAGGGATGGAGGGTAATGTTCATCGCCTTTCTTTATCGCGGTATTTCTCTCCCTGCCCATGAATTTCTGGGATTCTCTTTGTGCACGGTGTGCAGCTCTATCAGCTTACGCCAAATTCCATCCTTCATATTGTTGTCTTCATCATGCTCTATGAGAGTTGGGATCCATCCCTATTGGGGACTTTGGAAACACTTTTTTTCTATCAAGAGGAATGCTACGAAAGCTTTTGTTTATGATGTTGGGGCGATGTCATCTATGTTCGTCCGGACATCGACTACTTTGACCTCAAGTTTGCTGATTCTTCCTAAGATTGGCGGAAGAAATGGTTCTACGTCAAAGACGAATCATCCGAGGGCCAACTGTATGGGTTAGCTCCTTTCGAACCGACGAAAAGCATGAATAAGCTCAAGTATTGAGGAGAAGACCCAACTGCAGCGGAGATTAAAGAGACATGGCCAATGGTGGACCACATCCGTGATCTTCGTTACACAACTAGGAAAAAAGTTTCGGGTGTCCAACTCATAGCACACTTTCTTCACATCCATGTCCTACCTCTTCAGGCCGGATTTATGGTATATGGACATATACTGGTAATAAGGATCCGATGAGGGTGTCCCTGGACAACCTGACATGCTCTAAGCTCAAGAAAAGAGTCATGTCCTTCACCAAGCTTACCAAGCATGACTCGGCTCCATCCGAATATCGGGAAAAACCATTTGGCAAGAAAAACCCTGTACCCGATGTAAGTCCTTGTCCTTTATTTGTCTTCTATTTATCACATTCTTGTCCTTTAATATGCGTTTTCCTTGTATCGACTTTGCTCTTCTATTTGTACAGAACCATGATCACTTGGATTGTCTTCCTACATTGATTGAAACTAGCAAGGTCCCTGTATCGGCTACTAAATCTGAGGAGAATAGAGAGGCTGAGGTTATAGGAGACACTAAGGAAAATTAAAAAAGCTCCAACTCCCACTCCTCTCGCACTCCAACTGAGGTTATCCCTTCCAAAAACTCTAATGATTTCAATGTTGTGGCCACCCCGTGCAAAAGGAAATATGACGAGGTGGACGTCCAAGAAATTGAAGACTCCAATGATTCGAGTGTTGCGAAGCCCACGATGATTCTACCACTAAGGATAGCTCCTCCTAGGAGAAGGGCACTTCTTCAGCTCACTCAAAACGTCAGCTCGTAAGTTCTAACTCCTTCCTTTTTTACTTCGGAGACTCCATTGTTTCTATTTTAGCCAAAGTTGTTTATGCTTTGTCTTAGTGGTGACGAGAGGGGAAAAACTCCACAAAATCACATGTTGTTTATGCATCCGCCCGGTCACCCACAACAGCACCGGAACTAGTCACCACGCAAGGAGGAACGATGGGTGAGATGATCCTGAAAGATCTTGTGGTGACGCTTGAGGCTCCTCCCTAGAAGAAGAAAAAGAAAGCTGACAAAGGTGTGGTCCTGTCATAAAACCCGGCTAAACCTGACATGAAGAACATAAGTTTCCTCCCCTTTATTCATCGTGTCTTGCTTTATTGTGCAGCCCCCAAGTGTTGGATGATGTTTTTATTTCCTTCAGCCGATAATGCGCGATGTGGTTGAAATGGTCGCTCGTTTTATTATGATTCAACATGATGCTTCCTCCACCAAAAGGTTTTTGTTCTTTGCCTTCTACCCTCTTTGAATGTTTCTCTCCAACATTTTTTCTTTAAAGAACTTCATCTTCTTCTACAGCTATCGCCGATGAGTCTGATGTCATTCGTGAAGATGTCCTAAAGCGCACGGATGACCTTGAAGATAAACTAAAGGTCACTGAACAGGAGCTCAAAAAAGCCCGGACAGCGGCCAAAGCCGAGGCAGAGAAATGTGAAGCTGAAGCTCCTGATGTGGTAGGACGGGATGAGAACCTTTGGAAGAGGCTTGAAGAGATGAATACCTCCTTGAAAAGTAGGTCTTCTATTCTACAATGCAATCCAATCTTTTTTATCTAGTCCTTGGATCATGATGTACTATACTTTCTTTCTTTCTGCAGAGATCAGTAATTTCTCGCTAGCACTGGCCAAGGATCAATGGGTTGAACCTTTGTCGGATGACCTGAGTGTCTTGGAGGGAAACATCGTTCGTGGCTAGAATCTTATGACCCGCTCTCGCTGCGTCTTTAAGAGCCTTCATGTGGATATCTTCCCCGTTAAATATGTCATGTTGGATCTCAATGTGCTCACTGAGGTTTTCAACGCTGATCCAAAACCCCTCACTGGCTACAGATTGATCCAAGTGAAGAGCGGCTTAGAGAGTGCAATGGCCTTGGCCTTGGCGCATGGCGAGAAGGTCGACTGGGATAAGGTTAGCTCCTCAATCCCAGTCACCAACAAAGGCGAAGAGGTTGACCTCGAGCCTTTCTTTAAGAAAATCAAGAAGTTATCTAGGCAACTCCTTGAAATTCCTAAGGAAGAACATGTCCCTCCTTTCAAAGCTTTGACTTCTACCCTTTCTGCCAAAACTTCAGCTGCTTCCCCTTCTGCTAGTGCCATGCCGCTACTAGTGGTGCTACTTAGTCCTTAGCTATAGTTATCTTTATGTTGAACTATCTATAATGGATTCAGTCGCATGTATAGTTGTTTTAGTCTAGGAGTTGGAAAACACTGATATGTTGTATCTTTGAATCTTTCGCTAAGTTTGGATATTAAGTGTGCCTAATGAATCTTTCTTGCTAATTTTTGCCTTGACTTTTCTTTCTTTGGAATGTATCTGATTGGACCAGTCTGTCGGCTGATCCTACTTCTTCAGCTACTCCTGTTGCTTCAACTTCTCATGTTCCTTTGGGTCAGCAGTTGTCGCACACAGAGATAGATGTTCCCACAAATGTTACCACTGTCACCTGATATATCAATCATCCACTGTATACTGATAATCTCTACCGTAACAAGCAATTGGAAGGTGAACTTCGGGTTATAAAGGCCTAGTGCATGTGTTCCTCTCCAAGTCGAAGAAGGCCATGGAGTGTGATTCGTATCTACTTGACGAGATTTTGAGGGCGAGCGAGAGTATGCTATGTGAGTTTCTCACAAAGCCCATGAGTTCTTGTTTGTAATGTAGACTGATCTTTCTCTATTTTCCAGGCATCCTCTTAAGCGTGGTGGAGGAGTATCGATGTCTGAAGTCTCGGTTCAGTGCTTTGATGAACGCTTTGTCGGGTGCTGGTACAGACTTCTAGAATGACCACAAACGGGGGTATACTTTGGCGCTTCTTCAAGATAGTGTCAGAGGTGGAGTATTCGTCAAGTGCTACCGCTCTTCCTTTGATATGGTAGAATGTTCCCTTGGGACTGGCCGCGCTGATGAAGAAGTTCCAACAAGGTGACACAATCCACCATTTTATCAAGCTGCATCTTATTGCGGGTGCCAAGGCTGCCCTTACTTGGGTACATGTACACCACCCGATGCTTGATTTAATGTGGTTTCATAGAGTCTTCCTGCTCCACCGGGTGGTGGCATGGTGGCTATGGCTCCTCATTATGAGGTCGCTCGCAAGCCAACCATCCGGATAATTCACTAGTGCCTTGACGCAGATTAGGACTTTTTTCTGAATTTTTCGATATAGTTAGGGGATTAATCCTGCAGAAGGACATGTAAACTATGTAAAGTTTGTAAATACCAGCCATATTTTTTTATTAATGCAATGTTATATATTTGTGTTGATGGATATTGCGGTTGCACCCTACGCGAGACCTTTTCATTATCTAGATAGGTCGAATCAGCTACTCAGTCAGAGCGTGTGTTGGATGTTTTTAACGACGAAGCCGAACATTTTTTGCGTTTGTGCTGATTAGCGAAGCCCCCCGAGTACCGGGGTATGATTATGATATAAGATGATTAACTGAGCCCCCGAGTATTGTGTGTGTAAGAAAGTAGAGAATTGAAAATTGAGACTTGGTTGAGAGAACTTAGCTTTATTTATATCGAGTATGGATATACATGTTTTGGCGTAGTTGCCTGGCCATTGGCCTTATTGAAAGTAAATTGCGGGAAGTAAATGTCCTAAGTATAGAAACATCGAGCTTCGCAACATTTCCATGGGTTGGAGTACTTGACTTTGCTCTTCATGTTTTGGAGCTGATATGCTCTGCCAGGGATTACTTCTGTGATGATGTATGGTCCCTCCATGGTGATTCGAGTTTGTGGTGGCCATCTTGCTTCAGGTGAAGGACCAGATCCCCTACGACGAAGGACCTGGGGCACAGTCGATGGCTGTGGTACTTGCGTAGGTTCTGCTGATATGTGGTTGCTCTTGCGAGTGTGATATCTCGATCTTTGTTGAGTGCTTCAACATCGTCTTCGAGTGCCTCTATAGAGGTTTCTTTGTCGTATGTGATGACTCGTGGAGCCTCATGAGTTATCTCCACTAGAAGCACGGTGTCGGCTCCGTGGACCAGGAAGAAAGGAGTTTATTGTGTAGCGGTATTTGGGGTAGTACGTAAGCTCCATAGCAAAGAGGGTAACTCATCTACCCAAGCACCCTTTGCTCGTTCGAGTGGTGTCAGGAGTCTTTTCTTAATTCCATTGGTCACAAGTCCATCGGCTTTTCCCACCTGGTCGTTGGTTTGCGGGTGTGCGACCGAAGCGTAGCTCACTTGTATGCCGATCTCCTTGCAGTATTCCTTGAATTCTCCATAAGTGAAGTTTAATCCATTATCGGTGATGATGTTGTGTGGCACCCCAAAGCGAAAAACTATTGACTTGATGAAATTCACAGCTGAGGTGGCATCTTGGTTGGCAGTGGCGGAGCTACAAGAAAATCTTAGGGCGGGCCGGCCCAAATGAAGTGTACAGTCTTGCTGAAAATACTAGCCTAGGCTACTTTCTTATAGGCAGTTGTGCAAAATCCTAGGCGGTCCATGGCCTAGTTTTGACTCTGTGTATCTCTACTAGTGTTGGTTGGTAACAGGAACTACCTCGATCCACTAGGTAAATTTGTCGACTACGATGAGCAAAAAGACATGTCCTCTAGGAGATGACTTATGGAGTTTTCCCACCATATCGAGTCCCCACCAACCGAACGGCCAAGCCAAAGGTATTGGGGCCAGTTCCACCATGGGTTCATTTGGTTTTGTGGTGAATCGTTCGCATGCTTCACATGTTCTCACTATATCCTTCACGTCTTGGACCATAGTGAGCTAATAGAATCCTGCCCAGAAGGACTTGGCTGCTATTGCTCGTTGCTGGCCTGGTGGCCGCATATCCCTTCGTGGATGTCCTTGAGGATGAGTTTCCCTTCCTCGGGTGTTACACATCACTAGAGTACACCCGCGATACTTCTTTTGTAGAGTTCTCCCTTCATTACTCGGAAGGCCCTGGACCAGCGGGTAATGTGTCGTGCTTCAACTGTATCTTTAGGGGGTTCTCATCATGTACACTAGGTAAGGCTGCATCCACATGATTTCTATCATCATGACATTTTCAGGTTTTTCCTCTTCTTCTGGAGAAAGTGTATCGGGTTTGGGTGATGGTGCATCCCTCGATTCAATCTGCGGTTTTCCTCCCTTGCGTGCCTTAGATTCTGTGGCTTCAATGGCTTTCTTGACCTTGATGGAGCGCTCATTGATTTCCTCCCAGAAGACCCTGGGTGGTACGGGTAGGCAGAGGGACCTAATGTTTGCAAGATTGTCGGCTTCCTCATTGCTTGCTCTACTGATATGGGAGACCTCACACCCATCGAAGTAACCATACCCTCCATGATGATGTACGTGCCACGGTATACAATAATGTTGTCGCTAATGGCATTACACTTGTTTATCATGTTATGTGACAAGGTTTGAATCTCCAAATATTTTGAGGCGAGTCGCACCGCAGACTTTTGCCATATGCATACCGTGCAATAGGGCCTTGTATTTAGCTTTATTGTTTGACGTGTTCGGGAATCTCATCTGAATTATGTAGCACATTTTGTATCCTTGGGGTAATATCACCAAGACCCGCTCCTTCGGTTCTTTTGGATCTGTCAAGTACATGGTCCACGCATTTGACATATCTGGGGGGACCGTGCTTTGGAGTTCCATCCACTCCGTGATGAAGTCAGGCAAGACCTGAGATTTTATTGTTTTCGCTTCTCATACGTGATGTCTCGAGGGCATAGGTCGTCGCCCCAGAGAGAGACACGCTTCGTAGCTTCAGGGTTGTTGAGGATGTTTGAGGGAGGATCCTCATTGACCACCACTATCGGCTACTCGGAGAAGTAGTGGCACAATTTTTGCGCTGTCATAAAGACACCATATGCAAGCTTCTGATAGTGCGGGTACCTTTGTTTGGACGGAGATAGTACCTCATTGAGGTAGTAGGCCGGCCGTTGTACACCATGGATTTTTCCTTCTTCGGGTCGTTCGACGACCAGTACTGTATTGACCACCTAGTTTGTGGTGGCAATGTACAGCAGTAGTGGTTCCTTTTCCTTGGGTGGCACCAAGACATGAGATGTCGAGAGTGTTTTCGGAGGTTCTCAAAGGCTTGTTGGGCTTCGTCGTTCCACTCGAAGGTGTCCTATTGAAGGGGTTCTGTAGTAGAAAACAAAAAAATTCTATCTACTCGAACACTAATACCAGGATCTATACTATGTAAAAATAAGCAACGAAAGAGAAAGACGGTATTCATACCTTTGAAGACCGGGGCACACCTTACCCAGGAAGGCGTATATTGATGAAGACGAGCAGCACCTCAAGTGTGGTGCCTCCAAAGTTCGTCACACATCCAGTGTAGGAGACGTCAACCGGACTCCGATCCAGCGGAGCAGCGGAAGAAGTAGTTGCCGAATAGTTGATCACACAACAGTGGTGTGAAGTTGGAGAACTCACCCACGAAGTTCTCCCCAATATTCCGGGGAAGTCCTCAATGGATGAGAGAGAGAGAATGAGAGGGAATGGGATGATTCACCTTCGTCAACATTCTGCCAGATGACATGAAATCTAAGCTTGATGTGTTTGGCTGCGGAATGAGTCCTTGGTTCCTTTGCGTTTGCAATAGCTCCCATGTTATCACAATAGATCGTCACTGGGTCTTGCGCATTTAGAAAAACTCCTAGTTCGATGATGAAATTCCTTAGCCAAACAGCTTCATTTGCTGCATCAGCCGCAACAATGTATTCAGACTCCATTGAAGACTACGCCACCACCGGCTGCTTCTTACTCTTCCAGCTTACCGCCCCACCATTCATTAGGAATACAAATCCTGTTTGAGACTTCGAGTCATCATGATCTGATTTCCAGCTTGCATCCACGTAACCCGTTTCGTTTAGAGCTTCATCACTTCCTCCATAGATTAGGAACATATCCTTTGTTCCTTTCAGATACTTTAGGATATGCTTCATAGCTGTCCAGTGATCAGGTCCTGGATTACTTTGGTATCGGCTCGTCAAACTAAGAGCCAATGCCACATCAGGTCGCGTACTTAACATTGCATACATGATATATCCTATGGCTGATGCATAGGGGATGTAAGACATCTTTTCTCTATCATCATCTGTTACCGAACATTGAGTTATACTCATTTTGTAATTCTTCATCATTGGTACAAAGCCCCTTTTGGTATTGTCCATTTTGAACCTCTTCAAAATATTTTCGATGTAAGTACTCTCACTAAATGCAATTAGGCGTCTTGATCTATCTCTATAGATCTTGATTCCTAATATGTATGTAGCTTCACCTAGATCCTTCATGGAAAATTGACTACTCAAATATGCTTTCACGCTTCTCATATGATCCACATCGTTTCCCATGAGTAGTATGTCATCCACATATACTATTAAGAAAACAACCGAGCTCCCACTCGCTTTCTTGTAAACACAGAACTCTTATTGATTTTGGACAAATCCAAAACTCTTGATCAAAATGTTGGTTCCAGCTCCGAGATGCCTGCTTTAATCCATAAATGGACCGCTGAAGCTTGCATACCTTTCCAGCATCCTTAGGATCAACAAAACCTTCCGGTTGCATCATATACAACTCTTCATCAATGTGACCATTGAGGAATGCGGTCTTGACATCCATCTACCAAATTTCATAGTTGAAATGAGCAGCAATTGCTAGTAAAATCCGGATAGCCTTAAGCACCACTACAGGAGAATAAGTCTCATCGTAATCAACTCCTTGAATTTGTCGAAACCCCTTTGCGACAAGTCGAGCTTTGTGAATGGTCACATTACCATTCGCATCTATATTTTTCTTAAAGACCCATTTATTCTCCATTGGCTTGTGGCCTTCCGGAAGATCTACCAAGGTCCAAACTTGGTGTTCATACATGGATCCTATTTCGGATCTCATGGATTCTAGCCATTTCTCGGATTCAGCACTATCCATAGCTTCTTTGTAGTTTGAAGGTTCTTCCTGTTCATCTAAGATGACAGACATCATAAGGCTACTGTACCAATCAGGAGTGCCACGAACTCTTGTAGACCTGTGAACCTCAGGAGTCTCGATGTTGTTGTTTTGGTCATCATCATTGGGCTCTTCCTCCATGTTGGAGAGCGCTTTTGGAACAGCTTTCGTTGTGCTACTTAGAATTTGGAGAGAAGGGTCAACAACTTCATCTAACTCAATTTTACTTCCACTAACTCCTTTAGCAACAAACTATTTCTCGAGAAAGGTGCCGGATTTCGTGACAAACGTTTGCCTTTGGCCTGGTTGTAGAAAGTATACCCAATCGTTTCCCTTGGGTATCCTACAAAGATACATTTTTCTGACTTGGGTTCGAGTTTGTTAGGCTGTAGTTTCTTGACATAAGCCTCACAACCCTAAACTTTTAGAAATGACAACTTTGGCTTCTGGCCATACCATATCTCATATGGAGCTATCGATTTGGATGGTGCTCGGTTTAAAATAAAAGCAGTGGTTTCCAATGCGTATCCCCAAAAAGACATAGACAAATCAGTTAAAGACATCATGAAAAACATGTTATCCAATAGGGTTCGGTTACGTCGTTTCGACACACCATTACGCTGTGGTGTTCCGGCTGGCGTAAGCTGTGGGATAATCCCATAGTCCTTCAAGTGCATGTTAAACCCATAACTCAAATACTCGCCTCCCCGATCCGATCGGAGATGCTTGATTCTCTTGTTAAGTTGATTCTCTACCTCTTTCTGAAATTCCCTGAACTTTTCAAAGGTTTCAGACTTGTGCTTCATTAAGTAGATAAATCCATATCTACTTAAGTTGTCAGTAAAGGTAACAAAGTAATGATAACAATTGCGTGTTGAGACGCCCATTGGTCCACATACATCCGTATGTATGATTCGCAGTAGGTCTACAACTCTCTCCATTGTCCCGGAGAATGGTGTCCTAGTCATCTTGCCCATGAGGCATGGCTCACATGTATCAAGGGATTCAAAATCCAATGATCCAAGAAGCCCTTCCGAATGAAGCTTCTTCATGTGTTTTATGCCAATGTGACCAAGACGGCAATGCCACATAAACATGGAATTATCATCATTTTGCTTACAACGTTTAGCATCAACACTATGGATGTGTGTATCACAATCAAGATCAAGTAAGAATAAACCATCACACACAGGGGCATGGACATAGAAAATATCATTCATATAAATTGAACAACCATTTGTTCCTGATTTAAACGAATAATGATCTTGCAACAAGCAAGACCCACTCACAATATTCATACTCAATGTGGGTACATAGTAGCATTTATTCAAAACCAAAAATAATCCTAATGGTAGACAAAGATGCAGGGTGCCGACGACCATCACTTCGACTCTCGAACCATTGCCAACGTGCATTGTCACCTCGTCCTTCCTCAGGCGCCTCCTACTCTGCAGATCCTGCTGAGAGTTACAAATGTGAGCAACAGAACCGGTATCAAATATCCAGGTGTTACTCCTGGTGCTTGTAAGGAACAATCCAATAACATGTATATCACATATACCTTTGTCCTTGGAGGCTATCTTGCCGACTTTCTTGTCTTCAAGGTACTTGGGGCAGTTGCGTTTCCAGTGCCCATCCCCTTTGCAGTAGTAGCACGTAGTGCTAGGCTTAGGGCCAGGCTTGGCAGTCTTTGAGGTACTGGCAACGAACTTGCCATACTTTTTGGACTTCTTGCCCTTGCCTTTTCCCTTTTGCCCCGGCTTCTTAAAGTTGGTGGTCTTATTGACCATCAACACCGTGTGCTCCTTCTTGATTTCAACCTCGGCAGTTTTGAGCATGGAAAACACCTCAGCAAGGGTCTTAGTCATCCCTTGCATGTTCTAGTTCATCACAAAGCTCTTATAGCTAGGGGTAGTGAGTGCAGAACCCTATCAATTGCGAGCTCCTCTAGGATTTTGCAATCCAGGGCGTTTAGACGCTTAACGTAGCCAGACATTTTGACTACATGCTCACTGATACTGCTGTGCTCTTCCATTTTAGCAAAGAAGAAGAGCTCGGAAGCATCATACCTCTCTGCACGAGCTTGTGGATAAAAGACAGCCTTGAGATCCTCAATGATCTCAAAAGCATTCATCTTCTCAAAACGCTTTTGAAGCTCCGGCTCCATGGCATAGAGCATTACACTCTGGATGAGGGAGAAATTGTCCGCCTTGGACTGCCAAACATTCTTTTCGTCCTAGGAGGCGGAATCTGCAGGCTTAGCCGGAAGCTCAGCCTCGATGACATAAGTCAACTTGTAGGGGACTACGAGGATCCTAAGATTGCGGAACCATGCGGTGAAGTTGGTTCCATCAGTTTTGAGCTTGTCCTTCTTGAGGAAAGTGCTAAGGTTGAAGGTGGGTGGGCGAGACATCTACAGTGGATTTGCAAAGTGTTTAGACCATGTTCATAATAACGAGTTGAAGTTTTAATTATACTAACATACTTAAAACAAAAGAACTCCCACTCAAACGAACATCCCTCCACGCGTTTAGTGATCACATGATCCCAATCCCCTGCACCTCCCCCAATCATCACGGCCATCAGTGCAGTATCAAAGGTGGTCATTCCCTAATGTCGATCACATCAACCATGTGATTCATGCTCGACCTTTCGGTCTCCTGTATTCCGAGGCCATGTTTGTCACATGCTAGGCGCCAGTTCTAACTTGTGTGTATTCGCAGTGCAACATGGCTTACACCCACTGTATGCGAACGTAGATATGTCTGACACCCGATCATCACTGCCTGCCAAGGGGAATACGATAATTGGAATACGATCATCACCCGAAGAACTTTCTTGGTGGTGCACACACAAGGGGAATACGGTAATTGGAATGCTGTGAGGGATTATCTTATTATGCTACCGTCGAATGTATATATAATTACACTAGCATAATAAGTAATACTTCATAAAGTAAAGTGTTGCGACGTGGTTAAAGCATCTTGATCATCATAAATAGCTTCAATGAAAGTTTCATAAACTCGTCATTACCAGGTCTCAACACATGCCCCTATGCAATAATAAAAATAGACGCTTCTATATTATATATTGCAAGTTTTACGCGGCTTTAGGGATTTCGTGATAGAACCCCTTCCCACCTATGAATGTGGAGCCACAACATGGATTCAATGATTGCCGTTCTTCTTCCCATTTCAGGGCCCTCCAATGTCGATGTCATATCAACTACTGTAGAGAGACAGACACCCCACTAAGCCACTTTAATTCTGAAGGGAATATGCCTGAGAGGCAATAATAAATTTGTTATTATACATATTCCAAGTATATGATAGATGTTTATTTTACATGCTATAGTTGTATTAATTTGGAAATGTTAATACATGTGTGTTTAATAAACAAAAGGAAAGTTCCTAGTTATGTCTCTCTTATAAACTAGCTCGTTGATTAACAAGATGATCAAGGTTTCCTGATCATGGACATTGGATGTTGTTAATAACGAGGTCAGATCATTAGTGGAATGATGTGATAAACATTCATCCGAAGTATAGCATTACGATCAAAGTCATTATGTTTATATTGCTATAACATCTAACAAAGTAATCCTGGTCCTTAGACCATGAGATCATGTTAATCACTAATACTAGAAGAGTATCTTGATAACATCAAACGTCACACCGTGAAAGGGTGATTATAAAGGTGGGTTCGATTACTTTCGAAAGTGTTATGTAGAGGCTCATGGATCAAGAGTGGGATTTGTCCATCCCGATGATGGATAGATATTATCTGGGCCCTCTCGGTGATATCACATTGGTTAGCTTGCAAGCAAGTGATGAGATTAATAGAATGTTATATCACGGGAACGAGAAAAGAGTACATGTCGGTAACGAGATCAAACTAGGTATGGAGATACCGATGATCGAATCTCGGACATGTAATATATCACAAGACAAAGGGATTTAGTTACTAGCATTAAAGGTTCTCATGATCACAGAAGTCATCGTAGAATGTGTAGGAGTCAGTATGGATCTCTAGGTCCCGCTTCTGATTATTGATCTGAGAGGGGTCTCGATCACGTCTGCATTATTCATGAACCATAGGGTGACACACTTAAGGGACACCAACACCATTTGGAGCAAATATGTTTCAAACGAATGAATTGCAAAGCGCTGGAATTATTTCAATAGACACCGAAACTGTTTCGGGTGAAATTGCTGAAATGGGTTCTGCATGTAATATTGAAATGTTGTAGGGGGTTTTATGTGAATGTTTGTTAATTAAAGTAATTAACAAAATTCTGAATAAATTTAATAAAAGAGTTTTATTAAATAAGAGAGTATTAAATTTGGAGAAATTTAATGCATTTAAAGTGGAGACTTTAAAAGATAATGTGAAGGGGCATTTTAATGTGGAGGGGGTTACCACCACATGAATGGGGGAGGTTAGGGGTCACCCCCCATGGGGCACCGGCCATGGGGAGGGGTACCCCCTCCTCCTATAAAAGGCCACCCCTCTCACCCTTCTTCCTCACACCTCCTCGTGAAGGATCTCTCTCCCCCTCTAGAATTATTTCCCCATGGTCTCGGATTAGCGAGATACATGTTCCCGGTGGCATTTCGTCTGGAAGGCGTTGCTGCTTCCGCTGCATCGCTGGAGCGAGGAGGCGGAGGTTGCTCGGTGGCCTGAACATGTGTGCGAGTGCAGATGCGCTACTGGTTTGCGGTGCTAGGACTTCCACACGATCTTGAGATTGGCAAGCGTATGACTACATCATCCACGAGTTCCTACTCGTTAACAAAACTTTGTTGTCTTCGAGGGTAAGTTCTCCATGGATGTATATCCACCCGTTGCTTGTATCTAGTAGATAGATCTTGGCGTATAGTTCCCATCGTAGGAATTTTTTTGTTTTCTATGCTGCGAACCCTTCAGTGGTATCAGAGACAGGTCTATGCGTAGGTGCTTTGCACGGGTAGAACACATAAGAGTATGTGGGTGGTGATGATCATGTTATTGCTTCTTATATGTACTTTGGATATTGGTGGCATAGTGGGATGAAGCGGCCCGGACCAACCTTACATGTCATCGCACATGAGACCGGTTCCACGACTGACATGCAACTAGTTTTGCATAAGTGGTGGCGGTGTCATCTCTCTACTATAGTCAATATCTGATTTACAACGAGTTGCTGATAATTTGGTTATCATCGTTGTGGTTCCATGTTCGTAGGTAAGAACGGTTATATCTTCGAAAGCCCTAAGCCACGTAAAACTTGTAATTGATAAATTAGAGCTGTCTAGTTTAGATCGTTGCTGGGCTTGTGTCATGATATGGTAATGTTGTAAGTTGATGTATAGTTGATACTCTTACAACACACCTAATGTGTAAGTTCCATAGACCTTGGCCTTACACACAAAGGAATGATAAATATCATACCATGATGCAGATGATAGTGATCAAATGCAAGAACCATATCATTTCACTTTACACATATGATGTTTGCATCTTATATTGCTTGTTTGGCGTTTTAGTAGCATTATAAGATGATCCGTCATTTAAATATCAAGATAAAAATTGTGTTCTTCCTTAAGTATGCACCATTCTATGGATCGTGTTTCGAGACATCACGTGATGATCGGGTGTACTCGACTCTGCGCTTTCATACAACAGGTGTAAGACAGTTTTACACATGCGAGTACTAAGGTTCTTACTTGGCGAGCCTAGCATGTATAGACATGGCCTCGGAACACGGACCGAAAGGTTAAGCATGAGTCATATAGTTGATATCATGCCGATATAGATGCTCGCCTTTGAAGCTACACCGACTCACGTGATGATCGGACTTGGTGTAGGGAATTTGGTTCATGTAATCACCAAAAAGACACGAGGGATGTTGTTTTTGAGTGGGAGTTTAGTTGAACTCAATCTATCATAAACTTAATCTAAATAAACTTTATAAATTCTGTTGTAGATGGCACCACCTGCTTTTAATTTCAATGTGTTCATGGAGAAAGAGAAACTTGTTGTGAATGGTAGGAACTTCACCAACTAGGCTATGAATTTGAGGATTCTCCTCTCTACTGCACAAAAGCAATATGTGCTAGAAGAGCCGCTAGGCCCCCCACCAGATCCTGATGCCCCTGACGAGGAAAATAATGTCTATGTGACTCGTCAGGAGGACCACAACTTAGTTCATTGTGGCATACTGTATGGGATAGAGCCAGAACTTCAAAAGCGTTTTGAAAATGGCAATGCCTTTGATACCATGGGTGAATTGAAAATGATTTTCGATACCCATGATTCCGTAGAGAGTTATAATGCTTCAGAAAAGTTCTTTAGCTGCATGATGGAAGAGAACAGCTCCGTAAGTGAGCACGTATTCAAAATGTCTGGGTACGCCGATAAGCTTGTGTCCTTGGGAATAATGATTCCCATTGACTTAGGCATACATCATGTTCTCCAATCTCTACCACCTAGCTACAAGAGCTTCATGATGAACTATAACATGCAGGGCATGAAGAAGACTCTCCCCAACTTCTATCAATGCTTAAGACTGCAGAAGTGGAAATTAGGAAAGAACATCAAGTGTTGATGGTCAATAGGACCACCAATTTCAAGAAAGACAAGAAGGGTAAACAAAAGGGAAAGAAGGGTGGCAAATTTGTTGCTGAGCCTGAAAAGAAATCCCGGGCTGGCCCTAAGTCTGATACCAAGTGCTACTATTGTAAGGGGACTGGCCATTGGAAGAGCAACTGCTCCATGTATTTGGCAGACAAGAAGGCCGGCAAGGCAAACAAAGGTATATGTGATATACATGTTATTGATGTGTACTTGACTAGTACTCGCAGTAGCACCTGGGTATTTGATGCCGGATCAGTTGCTAATATATGTAACTCGATATAGGGGCTACGGAACAAGCTACAACTAGCAAGGGATGAGGTCACGATGCGTGTCGGCAATGGATCAAGAGTTGATGTGATCGTCGTCGGAATGCTGCCTCTCCATATGCCATCGGGATTAGTGATAAACTTAAATAATTGTTATTTGGTGCCTGCGCTAAGCATGAACATTGTATCCGGATCGTGTTTATTGCAAAGCAGTTATTCGTTTAAATTAGAAAACAATGGTTGTTCAATTTATATGGATAATATCTTTTATGGTCATGCACCCATGATGAATGGTTTATTTCTGTTGAATCTCGATAGTACTCATACGCATATCCATAATGTTGATGCTAAAAGGATTAAACTTAATGATGATATATCTGCATATATGTGGCACTGCCGTCTAGGTCATATTGGCATTAAATGCATGAAGAAACTCTATTCCGATGGACTCTTAGAATCACTTGATTTTGAATCATTTGATACGTGTGAGCCATGCCTTATGGGCAAGATGACTAGAACGCCGTTTTCCGGTTCAATGGAACAGGCGATAGATTTATTGGAAATCATACATACTGATGTATGTGGTCCAATGAGTGTGTCGGCGCGAGGTGGATATCGTTATTTTGTTACTTTCACGGATGATTTGAGTAGATATGGGTATATCTATTTGATGAAACATAAGTCTGAAACCTTTGAATAGTTCAAGGATTTTCAGAATGAAGTGGAAAATCATCGTAATAGAAAGATCAAATTTCTGCGGTCCGACCGTGGAGGTGAGTGTCTAAGTTACGAGTTTAGCACAGACATGAAAGAGTGTGGAATAGTTTCACAACTCACGCCTGCAGGAACACCACAACGTAATGGTTTGCCGGAACGTCGTAATCGTACTCTATTGGATATGGTTCAATCTATGATGTCTCTGACTGACTTGCCACTGTGATTTTGGGGTTATGCACTGGAAACCGCTACATTCACTTTAAATCGGGCACCGTCTAAATCCGTTGAAACGACACCGTATGAATTATGGTTTGGAAACAAACCTAAGCTGTCATTTCTTAAAGCTTGGGGATGCGATGTTTATGTGAAGAAACTTCAGCCAGATAAACTCGAACCCAAAGCGGAAAAATGCGTCTTCATAGGATACCCTAAAGAAACAATTGGGTATTCCTTCTATCATAGATCCGAGGGCAAGGTTTTTGTTGCCAAGAATGGATCCTTTCTAGAGAAAGAGTTTCTCGCGAAATGTGTGAGTAGTCGAAAGGTAGAACTCGAAGAGGTTATTGAACCTTCTCTTCATGAAATGGCTAGTGGCGTAGCACCGGAAGTTGTTCCAGAGTTGACTTCACCAAATGAAGAAGGAACTAATGATAATGATCATGAAACTCCGAAAGAGGACAATACCAAACCTCGTAGGTCAAGCAGGACATGGCTCCTAAACTGTACTAGAATCCTATTGTGAATTTCATGGTTGATGAAATAGATGACCCTGTGACGTATGAAGAAGCAATGATGAGCCCGGATTCCAACAAATGGCTAGAAGCCATGAAATCTGAGATGGAATCCATGTACGAAAACCAGGTTTGGACCTTGGTGGACTTACCTCACGACCGAAAGGCCATTAAGAATAAATGTTTTTTCAAAATAAAAACTGATGCTGATGGTATAATGTAACCGTCTATAAAGCTTGACTTGTCGCAAAAGGGTTTCAAAAAATTCAAGGAGTTGACTACGATGAGACATTCTGTCCCGTAGCGATGCTAAAATCAGTTAGGATTATGTTAGCAATTGCTGCATATTTCGATTATGAAATATGGCAGATGGATGTCAAAACTACGTTCCTCAATGGTAATATTGAAGAAGAGTTGTATATGATACAACCAAAGGGTTTTGTCGATCCTAAGGATGCTAACAAGTGTGCATGCTTCAGTGATCCATCTATGGACTGAAGCAAGCATCACGGAGTTGGAATCTTCGCTTTGATGAGGTGATCAAAGAGTTTGGATTTGTCCAAACTTATGGAGAGGCTTGTATTTACAAGAAAGTGAGTGGGAGCAATGTGGCATTTCTGATATTATCTGTGGATGACATATTATTGATTGGAAATGATATAGATCTTTTAAACAGTGTTAAAAGTTATCTAAATAGCAAATTTTCTATGAAGGACCTTGGTGAAGCGTCATATATATTAGGCATAAAGATCTATAGAGATAGATCGAGACGCCTAATAGGGCTATCGCAGAGTACATACCTTGATAAGATTTTAAAGAAGTTTAAAATGGACGAAAGTTAGAAAGGGTTCTTACCTATGTTGCAAGGCAAGACATTGAGTAAGACTCAAAGTTCGGCTACGGTGGAAGAAAGAGAGATAATGGATAAGATCCCCTATGCTTCATCCATAGGCTCTATAATGTACGCCATGCTATGTATAAGACCGGATGTGGCACATGCTATTAGTTTGACTAGTAGGTACCAATCTGATCCAGGTTTGGAACACTGGATAGTGGTCAAGAATATCCTTAAGTACTTGAGAAGGACTAAGGAAATGTTTCTTGTATACGGAGGTGAAGAAGAGATGGTCTCTAATTGTTATGTCGACGCTAGCTTTGACACTGATCCGAATGACTCTAAGTCTCAATCCAGATACGTATTTCTCATGAACGGAGCAGCGGTTAGTTGGAGGAGCTCCAAACAACCCGTGGTAACAAGGTCAACAATGAAGGAGGAATATATTGCTGCTTCCAAAGCAGCACAGGAAGCAGTTTGGATGAAGGAGTTCATTACCGAACTAGATGTGGTTCCTAGTGCGTTGGATCCAATGGTGATCTATTGTGACAACAATGGAGCCATAGCCAATGCAAAGGAACCGAGGTCTCACAAGAATTCCAAGCATATTAAGCGACGGTTTCACTCCATCCGTGAGCATGTCAAGGATGGAGATATAAAGATTTGTAAAGTACATACGGATCTCAATGTAGCAGATCCGTTGACTAAAACTCTCCCTAGAGCAAAACATGATCAACACCAGAACTCCATTGGTGTTAGATTTATCACCATGTAACTAGATTATTGTCTCTAGTGCAAGTGAGAGACTGAAGGGAATATGCCCTGAGAAGCAATAATAAAGTTGTTATTATACATATTCCAAGTATATGATGGACGTTTATTTTAATGCTATAATTGTATTAATTTGGAAATGTTAATACATGTGTGTTTAATAAACAAAAGGAAAGTTCCTAGTTATGTATCTCTTATAAACTAGCTCGTTGATTAACAATATGATCAAGGTTTCCTGATCATGGACATTGGTTGTTGTTAATAACAAGGTTAGATCATTAGTGGAATGATGTGATGAACATTCATCCGAAGTATAGTATTACGATCAAAGTCATTATGTTTATATTGCTATAACATCTAACAAAGTAATCCTAGTCCTTAGACCATGAGATCATGTTAATCACTAATACTAGAAGAGTATCTTGATAACATCAAACGTCACACCGTGAAAGGGTGATTATAAAGGTGGGTTCAGTGCTACGAAAGTGTTATGTAGAGGCTCATGGATCATGAGTGGGATTTGTCCATCCCGATGATGAATAGATATTCTCTAGGCCCTCTCGGTGATATCACATTGGTTAGCTTGCAAGCAAGTGGTGAGATCACTAGAATGTTATATCACGGGAACGAGAAAAGAGTACATGTCGGTAATGAGATCAAACTAGGTACGGAGATACCGATGATCGAATCTCGGACATGTATATTGCAAGACAAAGAGATTTAGTTACTAGCGTTAAAGGTTCTCACGATCACAGAAGTCATCGTAGAATGTGTAGGAGTCAATATGGATCTCTAGGTCCCGCTTCTAATTATTGATCTGAGAGGGGTTTCGATCATGTCGGCATTATTCACGAACCGTAGGGTGACACACTTAAGGGACACCAACACCATTTGGAGAAAATATGTTTCAAACGACTGAATTGCAAAGCGCTGGAATTATTTCAATAGACACCAAAACTGTTTCAGGTGAAATTGCTGAAATTGGTTCTGCATGTAATATTGAAATGTTGTAGGGGGTTTTATGTGAATGTTTGTTAATTAAATTAATTAACAAAATTCTGAATAAATTTAATAAAAGTGTTTTATTAAATGAGAGGGCATTAAATTTGGAGAAATTTAATGTATTTAAACTGGAGACTTTAAAAGAGAATGCGAAGGGGTATTTTAATGCGGAGGGGGTTACCACCACATGAATAGGGGAGGTGAGGGATCACCCCCATGGGGCGCCGGCCATGGGGAGGGGTACCTCCCTCCTCCTATAAAAGGCCACCCCTCTCACCCTTCTTCCTCACACCTCCTCGTGAAGGATCTCTCTCCCCCTCTGGAATTATTTCCCCATGGTCTCGGATTAGCAAGATACATGTTCCCGATGGCATTTCGTCTGGAAGGAGTTGCTGCTTCCGCCGCATCGCTAGAGCAAGGAGGCGGAGGTTGTTCGGTGTCCTGAACATGTGTGCGAGTGCAGATGCGCTACTGGTTTGCGGTGCTAGGAGTTCCACACGATCTTGAGATCAGCAAGCATACGACTGCATCATCCACGAGTTCCTACTCGTTGACAAAACTTTGTTGTCTTCGAGGGTAAGTTCTCCATGGATGTATATCCACCTGTTGCTTGTATCTAGTAGATAGATCTTGGTGTATAGTTCCCATCGTAGGAATTTTTTTGTTTTCTATGCTGCGAACCCTTCAAATTCATGGACCATTCTCGTCAATCACCACATGAGGTTGGTTGGGGGCCGCTTCATCAAACAGTGCCACGATATGAACAAGAACATTAAAAGAGGGTAGCAACTAGAAAATCAATGCCCACATATTGCTATGTGTTCTATCCGTATGACATGTCTACCCATAGACCCGCTCTGATACCACCGAAGGGGTTCCGTAGCAGAAAACAAAAAATTTCTATCTACTCGAACACTAATACCAGGATCTATACTATGTAGACATAAGCAATGGAAGAGAAAGACGGTATTCATACCTTTGAAGACAGAGGCACGCCTTACGTAGGAATTCATATATTGATGAAGACGAGCAGCACCTCAAGTGTGGTGCCTCCGAAGTTGGTCACACTTCCGGTGTAGGAGACGTCAACCGAACTCCGATCCAGCCGAGCAGCGGAAGAAGTAGATGTCGGATCGTTGATCAGACGACGGTGGTGTGAAGGTGGAGAACTCACCCACGAAGTCCTCCCCAATATTCCAGGGAAGTCCTCAATGGATGAGAGAGAGAATGAGAGGGAATGGGATGATTCCAAAGGGGGAGGGGAGACCCCTATATATAGTGGGAGGGGTGGCACACCACCTAGAGGCCAGGAGGTGTGGGACTAATCCCCACACCCGCCAGCCACCTAGGGGCAGCCACGGACCCTAGGTGGGCCTCACTAGGGCAGCCCACCAAGCCTAGGACGGCTAGCCCCCTCTCCCTAGGTGCCTTCCCTCTTGGGCCTCCCCTTCAGGTAAGGCCTGTTAGCATTGGGCTACCTTTAACAATAAAATAAAATACATATTTAATATTAATTCTCCAATTAACATTCAAATACACATATTATATTATTCCTTCACTCCGGAACACCTTCCAGACCCCTTTCGATCTCCATCCGATGTTACCCGGAACTATTCCAGTTTCTCTTTCTCTATTTCTCCTACGGTACCTCATCTACCCTAAGCGTCCCTACCCTTAAGCGTGACATCCTTCGGTTCGGAAACACTCCGGACATGACCGAGACTACTCTCACATCAATGATCAACAGAGGGACCTGGAGGGCCATGTGACACCCGCGCGTTTCATGAATATAATCGCTTGAACCGTGAGATAGTCGTTTCCCGTTCCCTTTGTCATATGATACCTAATTCATTCGAGACTTGATCTTCGGTATCCCCATACCTTAGTTCGGTCTCGTTACCAATGAATTTGTTTAATCGTTCTCATGTCGTTGCATTCCGTGACCAAGTCACATGCTTGCAATCTTCATAAATGCAATGTCACCGAGATGGCCACATGTATCTATCTGTTACATGGATTAGACAAATCCTGGTCTTGATATGTACTCCTCTATGCACCCCTTTGGAAAACCTGAGTGGCACCTTTTTGATCACCCTGTTACGAGATGATACTTGATAACCATCTAAGTTTCTTCCAGAATGGTGATTTGCATTACCTCACAGTCAAAGGATCAGGTTGCGAGGTTCTCTGTGTTTTATCATCAATGGTGAACTTTGTAACTAGATCTCATTAAGATATAATGGTCGGATGTATGTCTATCATGTCATTCAACTAATGACATGACCTTATTGTTAATTGGCATAAATGCCCATGATCTTGAAACCCAGATCATCCTCATGACCAATGAACTAGTTCGCTAGAGGTAACTAGAGACATGATTTGTTTACATACCACACGAGTATTAACGTTTCAGACAATACGCTTATAGCACGATGAAACGTATTATGAACATATAGGAGATATATCAAATAATACACTTTATTATTTGCCTCTAGGGAATAACTCCTTCAGTACTGGTATTTTTTGAACCCAATGGGTAAAGCAACTTGTGCCACATGGTTCGCGGTCGTCCTCACTTTTGTCGTTTGAGTATCTTCTCGTGCTACGCTTCTCCTGATACTTGTCAATTTTGTGTTGCGTAATGTCGTCCCTGGCGTCGTGACCGCGTGAGGAGTGCATGAAGCGCACTTGGTACGGCGAACTGGACCTTCAGGTCTCTACCACCTGCCGAGGGCTACTACGATAGCATGGTGATCTATTGGAGTGCAGGACAATCTTCTGGTCCCCTTGTGCGAGTGTTGCTCCGACCATGCCGAGCCCCATGAGGGAAGAACTATAGATGGCTACCCGTAGATCGTCAGCTGCCGGCTGAGTTGTGAGCAGATAGGTCTAAGCCACGACGAGGGCAGATTGCTTTTTTTCCTTGATATGGCCCACTGAATCTACTAACATGAATGATAGGTCCAGTTCTCGGGTGAGCTCGCGTCTTTGACCTTCGTGTATGTTATGCAGCCGAGAGCCGCCCCTTCCTGTTTGTGATCGTCCTATGATACTCCTAGAGTTGCGGGTGAAGCTGAGCTGCGTCTGCCGTATGCTTGATTTGTCTGCTATCCTTTTCCGCTCTTCCATGTCCCTCTTCAGCTTGATTAGTTCCCTCTTCTACTTTTGGAGGATGTACTGGTAGGCCATCAGATCCTCGTGTGAAGTGTCCACCGTCATAGGTACTTCCCTCGAGACAATGTTTCTTGCTTTCTCCCAGGCAGCAGGTGACAGTCGAAGAGTTATCCGATCACCATCGCGTGCTCCGCCCCTCCTTCATAACACGGTTTTCCATAGGTGTTTCAGATCCGTTCCTATAACCACTTGTATCGTTTTACGAAACAATATCATTGGGTTGGATGATAGGGTTACCATGGGAGTCACGTGGTGTTGAAGTTCCTTCATCTGTTCTTGTGGCTCCTATAATTATGCACACCTGGTGGCACTCCATGTATGAGTTGTCGATGTAGTCATCGAAATCATAGGAGACACTGTCTTGGAGACGAGTGAAATCGCACAGGTCCTGTTCTGGGTATGAGTCGGCTTTTTGATCCTGAAGTCGATGCATTTTCAGATTCGCCACCTGTCGGTTCATGTTGTGAGGTGATGGTGGTTTAAAGTCAGATTCGAAGGAGAGATTATCATAGAGATCAGCCAAATCCCCCAGATCAGCGGCATGGCCGCAACTATTTTCAACAATTGTCGGGTGTGAGGTGGCCCTTCCAGTGGAGCCGATAGAAGATGTCAGCGTAAGTGCTGTGGTTCCGGCAGATGGATCCGAGTAGATCAGAGCCAAGAGACAAAGGTTTTCCGCCCTCCTGATGCGAAAGTGGAAGCACCCGATCATTAGATCTGTCTCCTGGTCGAAGTTGTCGGAGGCCGGAAGAGGGGTGGGCGGGTGTGGGTCAAGATCGGTGGGATCGTAGTGGACCTCACCGACCTCAATCGTCGGTTTGCTGCTTGGTGAAGATGGAGCCACCGAATTCATGACTCGAGCGCTCAGAGTTCCCACAGATGGCACCAATTGACGAGGTGTGACCTCAGCAATGTCCATGGTTATGGACTTGGGTTTGATGGAAAAGAGAGCGCTGGTGATTTCGTCGGCCTATCAAACAAACAAGAGAGTTGAAGTCTTTCCCGGTTATCAAAACAGAGGGTTACAGAGTCGCCGGTTTGGTAGATGCAATCTAACTCACGGCGGATTGTGTTTCACTCAAAGCTACGGTCTCCTCTCTGTCGGCTTCTCCCAGCCTATATATGAGGGGCTAGGTCTTAGAGTCCAACACGGATCAGTTACAAGTTTGGTTACAACTATATGACTATGTCGGTTGGCACTTCTATCTTGATCAACATGTTTGGTTCCTAGGCTCGAATGCTTCTAGGACTCCTAGTTCTTGGTGGGGTTCATGGGCCGTAGTTTAGGTGCATACCAGGTATACCAACCATGGGAACCCGATAAGTCATACCTATGTCAATTTATCTTTAAGAACTTTGTGGAGGAATCATTAGAATTTTGAGCTATGCGCCAGGCTGCAATAAGGATCAGACTATAATTGATTGCCTGAAAATTCCTTATTCCAAGACCACCTTCTCTTTTAGGGGCACAAACATCCTTCCAAGCCCGAAGACAGAGGTTTTACTAGAATCATCTTTGGTTATGCCTTTCCACCAGAAGGATCTCACTATAGCATTGAGGTTGGAGATACATGTTTTGAGGAAGATGATATTAGACATATAGTATACATGGATGGTGGCAAAGACAGATCGAATAAGAGTTAGGTGAGCAACATGAGACAAGTGGTCAGCTTTATAGGTGGTGAGATTTTTTTGAATTTATGTATGACAAAATCATAGGCAGAGGATCTATCTTTACTAGGAAGGATGAGAGGATGCCCAAGGTGAATGAAAGAGGAATCAATGAGAGGGACATGTAAGATTTGTTTGATTGCTTCAGCAGTATCATGGTCAACATGCTTGCTAAAGACAATACCTGACTTGGTCTAGTTAGGGCATCTCCACCGGGTCGACCCAATCCGTCCCAACGCGTCTGAACCCATCCGCATGGACACGCGCATCGTGCGCAACATCGCAGCGGCATGACCCATCCGTCTCGACGCGTCTGGCTCGACCCATTTGTGCATCTTATTTGCGTGACCACTGGGTCAGCCCAGACATGGGCTGGCCGAGGGCGTGTCCCCTCGCGCGCTAGTGGCCCACCCACCAGCGAAAGACACAATAACGACACTGATCCAAAGGCAACCGGCGGCACCGATTCAGATGCAAACGCGGCAGCCTTCGCTATCAATGCTGACGGGCACGTCAGCCTGCGACTGACGGGACGCCGCTTGAGTTCCCGCGCCGGCATTGATGGGCGAAGGCACGAGAACCTGCACGCGCACTCTACTTATTAAACGGGCCCTAGCCCTTGTCGGTGCTGCACTCCCCTTCCATCGCTCTCTCCCTACTCGGTGTTGGGTCCGCAGCATAGAAAACAAAAAATTTCCTACGGTGTGAACTACACGCCAAGATCTATTTACTAGGTACAAAGCAAACGGGTGGACATACATCCATAGAGAACTTACCCTCGAAGACAACGAGCTTTGTTAACGAGTAGGAACTCGTGGTTGATGTAGTTGTACACTTGCCGATCTCAAGATCGTGAGGAAGTCAGAGCGCTGCAACTCAGCAGCGCATCCGCACTCGCACACACGTTCAAGCCACCGGACAACCTCCATCTCCTCGCTCCAGTGATCCAGCGGAAGCAGCAACTCCTTCGAGATGAAATGCCACCGAGAACATGTATCTCGCTAATCCGAGACCATGGGGGAATAATTCTAGAGGGGGAGAGAGATCCTTCACAAGGAGGTGTAAGGATGAAGGAGGGAATGTGTGGCCTTTTATAGGAGGAGGGGGGGTGCCCCCTCTCTCCATGGCCGGCGCATGGGGGGGTGACCCCTCACCTCCCCCATTCATGTGGTGGTAACTCCTCCACATTAAAATGCCTCTTCACATTCCCTTTTAAAGTCTCCACTTTAAATGCATTAAGTTTCTCCAAATTTAATGCTCTCTCATTTAATAAAACTCTTTTATTAAATTTATTCAGAATTTTGTTAATTACTTTAATTAACAAACATTCACATATAGCCCCTTGCAATATTTCAATATCACATGTAGAACCACCTAATGCAATTTCACCCGAAACAATTTCCGGTTTCTATTGAAACAATTCCTGCGCTTTGCAATTCTTTTGTATGAAACATATGTGCTCCAAAATGGTATCCGGTAACTCTTAAGTGTGCCACCCTACGGTTCGCGAATAATGCAGACATGATCGAGACCCTTCTCCGATCAATAATCAGCAGCGGGACCTAGAGATCCGTACTGACTCCTACACATTCAACGATGACTCCTGTGATCGTGAGAACCTTTAACGCTTGTAACTAAATCCCTTTGTCTCTCGATATATTACATGTCCGAGATTCGATCATCAGTATCTCCATACCTAGTTTGATCTCGTTACCGACATGCACTCTTTTCTCGTTCCCGTGATATAACATTCTAGTGATCACATCACTTGCTTGCAAGCTATCCTAATGTGATATCACCAAGAGGGTCCAGAGTATATCTATCCGTCATCTGGATTGACAAATTCCACTCTTGATCCATGAGCCTCAACATAACACCTTCATAGCACTGAACCCATCTTTATAGTCACCCTGTTACGGTGTGACGTTTGATGTTATCAAGATACTCTTCCGGTGTTAGCAATTAACATGATCTCATGGTCTAAGGATAAAGATTACTTCGTATGATGTTATAGCAATATAAACACAATGACTTGATCGTAATGCTATACTTCGGATGAATGTTCATCACATCATTCCACCAATGGTGTGACCTTGTTATTAACAACATCCAATGTCCATGATCAGGAAACCTTGATCATCTTGTTAATCAACAAGCTAGTCTATAAGAGAGGCATGACTAGGAACCCTTTTTGTTTATTAAACACACATGTATTGATGTTTCCTATCAATACAATTATAGCATGTAAAATAAACATCTATCATATACAAGGAATACATAATAACAACTTTATTATTGCCTCTCAGGGCATATTTCCTTCACTCGGCGCAGCCATGGCGAGACCCACCCTGAACTACTATGAGGCATTGATATTCGCCCACCATGGTATCCTCGCTCCGCCACGCGCGAGGATCCCGAAAGGCTTTGAGCTCAACCACTATGGGGTCCTGGTGGCGCCGAATCCGCACGGTGCCAAGTTGGGACGCTGAATTGAGGTGCGTCACCTCAAACTCCCAGGGTGGAAGAGGGTCATGCCCCAGTACATGCCTTAGAGCTCCTATTGGCCGAGGTTATTCAAACTGGAGCGTCAGGCGGTGCTTGCCATCTGCCACGAACACCTCCGCGAGGTCCACCTGGACGACCGCAACCACGAAGGGAGGGTGCAATTCTGGGCAGTTCCGGAATGCACCATCTCCTCCAACATCAACGATGCGCTCTGCGAAGACTTCTTGATGGAGGCTAACCACGCCGGAATCATCGAGATTTCCAACATCGATAGCGAGGACACGGCCGAGGAAGACGGTGCCGCTGCGGCCGAGGAAGATGGTGTGGACGCGGCCGGTGGCGCTGGGGCCGAGGAAGATGGCGACGAAGAGGACAACAGAAGCGAGATCATCAATTACGGTTTCATTTTGTCTGCTGCTATGTTTAATTTCTTCGGTTGAAAACCTTGCTGTTGAATGCCGTCTCAAATTTATCTACCGATGCTATTCTTGTTCATACACTGAATTGTGTGCTTTGCGGTGGACATTTGGGTCGCGCCGCTAGGCGTGGTTGGCCGGACCGTGGCCCCAAAGTGACCGCGGGCCGACCCAAACGGACAGAAATGGACTGTTTCAGTCACGCGTTTGGGTCGGCCCGGTGGAGATGCCCTTAGGAATTTGGCCAGAGTGCTCACAAAAGGAATCCAAGATTTTCTTCATCGAGGAGGCTTCTTGGATATCAGCTTTGCCACAGATGAGAAGATCGTCTATAAAGAGGAGAGAATGAATATGAGGGCAATTTGGTCCAAGAACAATGCCACAAAGGGAAGAATTTGACATAGCTTCCTAAAGCTCGATAGTTAATTCATTAATGGATAGGACAAAAAGGTACGGTGAGAGAGGACAACCCGGTCTTACACCTCTGTTGCTTCTAAATATTGCAAAAGGCTGGCCATTAATGATAACAGAGAATGTAGGCGAGCAAATGCACGCGTGGATCAAATTTATGAAATTACCATGGAACCCTTTACATGCCAGAGCACGAGCAGTGAAGCTCCATTCAACTCTGTCAAAAGCCTTTTCTAGGTCAATCTTGAGCATGAATGCCCTATTCTTCCAAGAGGAGAGAGCAAAGGAGTGAGTAATCTCTTGAGAAATGATAATGTTGTTGCTGATTCGTCTTCCTTCTATAAAAGCTTGTTGGGCAGGATTGATGTAGTCTGGCAAATCAGATTTTAGTCTATTTGTTAGGGATTTAGCAATAAGCGTGTAGATGACATTGTAAAGGCTTATGGTCCTGTAATCAGCCGGAACAAGAGGAGCAAGCTTCTTGGGGATTAGAACTATGTGGGTATCATTAATGTGGGAAGGAAAAACACCAGTTCAAAGAAAGATTTTACCAACATGTAGACATCTTCCCCTATCCAATCCCAAGTACCTAGATAGAATTCCACATTAAAGCCATTAGGAGCTTGTGGAGTATTTATTTTCATATCTTTCAGAGTGTTCCAGAGCTCCTGCTTATCTGGTATAGTATATGTGTAATCATTATCTACTTTTGGCATTTGGGTGGTCAAGAAATGTCTGACAAAGGTGTTACCTATTTTGTCAGGCATGAATTGGAGGACACCGTCTTCATCTTTCACTGAAACAATAGTGTTCCTTCTTCTTCTTCTTCTTCTTCTTCTTGTGATAGTCTTGTGGAAGAAGGAAGTGTTCTTGTCTCCATCTTTTATCCGGTTCTTTTTTGCTCCCTGCATGTAAAAATCAGTAAGCTTAATCAATTTTTCCTCATACCTTTCCACCATATTTGCTTCAAGGGCATTGTCTTGATCTTGTAAAGGGCCTTTGTTGGATTTCCTTTATATTTTCTTCAATTTCTTTTAGCTCCTGCTAGATCGGCTTCTTTTTTCATGCTCCAAATCCTCAAGGCTACTGCAAGATGATTAGCTCTAGCACGGAAGGAACAGGTTGTTTTAGTGGCCCAGGTGGTTTTTGCATGTTGCTGGAAGTCCTTTTCTTTTAGCCACCTGTTTTCAAACTTAAAAGGACTTCTGATATTACGGGCTGGGCCATCCGTAGAGAGGAGAATGGGCGCATGATCACTGAGAGTAGGAATGAGAGGCATGTTGTAGACATTTAAAACTGGGTAGACAGCATCAAACCCGGTTGTTAGGAGCAATTAGTTGGAAGGAAGAAGTTCTTCACAGTAGTTTGCTGGATCGATGGTGACTGGTGAACTAAGTTGAGATAAACATGGATTAATTAACTTGGTTCTGTATGGGCCTATGGGGCATGTGCATAGTCAGTCGCTTCACATTATTCACACTCCATATAATTGTGATTACTCTAATTTCCTCGTGGTCATAGCCTAGCCGTCAACTACTCCACGAGCTATTCATATAAAGTACTAGTAGGTGTCGTTGTCTCGTCTCTCTCCACGAGCTCTTGCGTCCCGGGCTCGGCAATCGTCGTGCCATCAACAGCAGACAGATGAAACAGACCATGTCGTTCCCGGTACTGTACTATATAGATAGGAGGACATGTCGACCAGAGGTAATGCACGACTGAAGCCCAAGAGCGACAGAGCGTTAAGGAAAAAAATAGCTTGATGGAAGCCGCGGCGGATGAAGGAGTTGTCGGCGGCAATGGCCAGCGCCCGAAACTGCCGCTGGGGTTGCGGCTCCAGCTGGGGGGGCTCACAGTCGCCATCGACGCCGTCGAGCGCCCCGACGGCATCGTCAACCGCTGCCTCTACTCGGTGATCGACCGCCTCCTGAGCGCGCGCGCCAACCCGCGCCCGGACAGCGCCGGCGTGCGCTCCTACGACTTCACCATCGACGCCTCCCGGGGCATCTGGGCGCGCGTCTTCGCCCCCGTGGCCGCCGCGGCGCCGCTGCCCGTCATCGTCTACTACCACGGCGGAGGCTTCGCGCTCTTCTCCCCGGCCATCGGACCCTTCAACGGCGTGTGCCGCCGCCTCTGCGGCGTGATCGGCGCCGTGATCGTGTCCGTCAACTACCGGCTCGCCCCGGAGCACCGCTACCCCGCGGCGTACGACGACGGCGTCGACGCGCTCCGCTTCATCGACGACGCCGGCGCCGTCCCGGGCCTGGGGGAGGCCGTCCCCGTCGACCTCTCCAGCTGCTTCCTCGCCGGGGAGAGCGCCGGCGGCAACATCGTCCACCACGTCGCCAACCGCTGGGCCGCCGAGCACCAGCCCTCCGCCAGGTCCGTCCGCCTCGCCGGGATCTTCCCCGTGCAGCCCTACTTCGGCGGCGAGGAGAGGACGGAGTCGGAGCTCAGGCTGGAGGGCGTCGCGCCGGTGGTCAACCTCCGACGCTCCGACTTCTCGTGGAAGGCCTTCCTGCCCTTGGGCGCCACGCGCGACCACCCGGCGGCGCACGTGACCGACGAGAACGCCGAGCTGGCCGAGGCGTTCCCGCCCACCATGGTGGTGGTCGGCGGGTTCGACCCGCTGGAGGACTGGCAGCGCAGGTACGCCGACGTGCTGCGGCGGAAGGGGAAAAAGGTTGTGGTGGCGGAATACCCCGACGGCTTCCACGGTTTCTACGGCTTCCCGGCGCTCCCCGACGCTGGCAAGGTGCTGCAGGACATGAAGGCCTTCGTGGAGAGCAACAGGACGGCGCCGAAATCCAGCGAGCAGTGAGGAAGAAGCTGAGAAACCGAATGGCTACTGTCATGATCGGTGCCACTGCAAACTGCATAACGTGTGTGCATGTGTGGAAAATGTGGAAATGGAGTACTCTTTTAGTAGAAGTATATTTGATTTGTTAATCTGATCGCCATGTACTAGTTGTGAGTCGTGCTGTGACCGACTTGGCCGCTGCGTGTTTGAATGATCATGAGATGCGATCATATACTGAAAGCTAGATAACCCGAGAGGGAGAACATCACTTGTATTGCATGATTGTAACACAGTACGTAGGAGTACATCGGAGAGTTACATATAAGACACTACGTTATATATTAATAATATATATTCCCTCCGTCTCAAAGTAGATGTCGCAAAAATTTCATACTCCTAGTTTGAATGTATCTAGACATTATTTAATATCTAGATTTATCCAAATTTAGACAAACTTCCGACATCTATTTTGAGAAGGAGGGAGTATTTTAGTTTTTGTAAAATAAATGTATCCAGACGTCTTTTAGTTTATAAGTACGGTTGTAAAAGAAATGTATAGACATGTTTTAGTGTATATATTCGGAGTGAACTTATACACTAAAAAGCGTTCAGATATATTTGTTTTACAAAAACTAAAACATCTTATATTATGAAACAGACGGAGCAGCACAGTTCAGATCCTAGCTATTCGGAGGATAGAGGCGGTGGCATGCATGGATCATTCATGGATAGTTACAGCTGGACCAGGTATGGCGCATAAATTGCCTGGTGAATGGTGAGAATGGAGCAAAAATCTCCGAATGGTCCGGTGGCGAGGCTTTTTGGTGAAAACATCCGCAAACTAAAGGCTAGTTGGTACACAAAGTACATGAATCTCGCCAAGCTGTACCTTGTCTCGAACAAAATGGATGTTGACTTTGATGTGCTTCATTCTTCGATGCTGAATTGGTTTTGCCGAGAGATAAACCGCTGAAACATTATCACAGTAGACAACCATGGACCTGTCGATGGGCTGATGGAGTTCTTGTAGGAGTTGCCGAATCCAACAGCTTTCTGCAACAACATGAGCAACAACGTGATACTCTTCAGCACTATACCTAGACACAGTTAGTGGGCGTATTTTGTGGACCAAGAAACACGTTATCACCCAGAAATACATACAAACCGGTGGTAGAACGACCTATATCAAGACAATCTGCCCAATCGGCGCCGGAGTAGGCAATGAGAGAGGAAGTAGGGGAAGGAACGATTTGGGTACCGAAATCTATATTCCCCCTATATATCAAAGAATGCGTTTAACTAGATTGAGGTGAGAGGATCTTGGCGCATGCACGAAAAGACAAGCTTGATGCACGACATAAGCAATTTCGGGTCTTGTTAATATGAGATATTGTAAAGCACCGGTAAGGCTGCGATAGAGTGTTGAGTTGTCAAGGGGCTCGCCATCATTGACAGATATTTTAAAACCAGAGTCAATGGATGTGTCAAGGGGATCGCCATCATTGACAGATATTTTAGAACCAGCGTCCGTTGACACTCAGACATGACTGCATGCTAAAGAATGTTAAGAGCGTATTGTTTTTGAGAAAGGTGGAGACCATCAGCAGATCGAGTGACGGAAATACCGAGGGAGTGAGTGGGAGGACCAAGATCGTTCATTAAGAATTCAGAATGAAGAGTGGAGATGATTGAGTTCAGCATTTGCGTTAATGAGGCAATGAGAACGATATTGTCAACATAAAAGAGAAGATAAGCAGTGTTAGTTGAAGTGCGAAGAATGAAGAGAGAAGTATCAGATTTTAAAGCGACGAAACCCATGGATTGGGCGAATGAGGCAAATCGAGTGAACTAGGCTCGGGGAGCATGTTTTAGGCCGTAGAGGGATTTCTTAAGAAGGCAAACTAGAGAGGGATTAGATGGATCTTTGAAACCTAAAGGTTGTTTACAATCATTTCGGAGAGATGAACATGTAAGAAAGGAGAGAAAAATTCTAATGGTACTAGGTTAGACGACGAGGCTGATGGTTTTGCCATAGTCTATGTTGTGTTCATGGGAGAATCCTCGGACTACCCATCGGGTCTTGTAATGAGATAGAGTTCCATCAGAGTTGTATTTGTGTTTAAAAACCCATTTTCCACTAACGATATTGGCACCGGGAAGTTTAGGAACGAGTTTCCATGTTTCATTCTGGAGTAGAATTGTGTGTTCAACGCACATGGCATCACACCAGTGGTCGGAGTGTCATCGTGATGTTGGAAGGGAAATGTCTGTTCATCAAAGGTGATGTGGCGATAAGTATACACACATTTGTGGGGAATATGTTAGCAACAATAGCCTTTGTGTTTGGTGGGCTATCCAATAAAAACGCAGGGGAGAGATCAGGCAGCTAACTTGTGAGATATGGTGGCCAAAATATTTGGATAACATAGGCCATAGACTCAAAGATGATCATAAGATGGAGGAGTGTTAAAAAGGGACTCATGTGGAGTTTTTAAATGAAGAGGTTTTGTGGGATAGAGGTTAATTAGGTGTGCTGGTTTGTAGTGACATGCCCATTATCCTGCTTGTCACAGGTTTGATTTTCAGTAATAAAAAAATTAAATTCATTTTTCATGAATATTCCAGATAGCATAATAAGATATTTAAAAAATAAATGCATTTTTCACTAATATTTCACATAGCACAATAGGAGGCACCGATGATACATTCAGATAACTGAATATGATATAATTTTTGCACATACCAAACACATAAGTAAAATCTCCGTCGCCAAAAAATTAGGGTTGCCAACACATGCAAACCCTAACCCTCACATCATATAACCCCCAAACGGCCAAAACACGGTCTGCCTACATCAAACAGGACCGCCCAATCGACGTGCATAAGACAAACAAAAGTAGCTAGACCGACGTTGTGATATACAAAGTATGCATTCCATCTCCTCCTTGTTGAACATTTTAAGGGTCTTAAGACCAAAAACCTGCAAGTTGTTAAAATTTATTAGTACCGGCCCTCTCCTGAAAAGAAAATAAACTACATTTTGATGTAGTGAAAGTGAACATTCAAAATCAGTCTTAATTACTTTGCAGACTATTTCATGTATGAGAATAGAAGATAGTAACACAAGATATTAGTACTAAGGTTGTGGCATGAAGTTGCAATAGTACTAAGCTACAGTAGCATATGAAATTGCACTGATTGCAAGGTACGTTCTTTTCATACCAATTGCACCACTCTATGGAATTGTTAATTTATTCCTAGATGGCATTGAAATTGTAAGTTTTTGATTACTACTGTAGGTGCCCTACCAGTTACAATGATATAAGATTATTTTCTATCAATACAACTGCTACTCTATTCAATATATTATGCTTAGATCTCAATCGAATTGAAATAGAAAAATATTAGTGTGTAATTTGACATGTTTGAGGGTTATAAAGAATTATTAACCATGCACTCCCTACTTTCATTCTTGGTTTCATCAGGTCTCTCTATCCGAGGAGGAGAAACGTGGAGATTGTGATGTGGGCGGGGTTCAGGGTATGGACCTGGTGTCTATGGTGGACAGTGTGTGTTGTTCGTTAGGGTAATTGATGTAGCCTGAACGTTAGTGTGTGTTGTTCGTTAGGGTAATCGATGTAGCCTGGGCGTTATCTAGACAACAGCTTTAGAAAATTGCCAGATGCAAAAAAATTTAGTGAGAGGCAAAGTTCAGTAGGTTGAAGTTCATTCAGTGATAGTTCTATGCAAAGCTTTCATGAATCTATTTCGTGTAATCAGGTTGCCTGTGCAAAGCACAAAATCTAAATGTAGTATTCTTTCGTGCAAAAGTTAGTGTAAAGTGTGTGTCCTGCTCAATAATGGTGTACATTGTTTAGGATATGACATGGTTCTAGATAATTTTGTGTGCAAGCAGAACATAAAGTAAGCATGCAACCACAAACAAAATTAGGCACATAGCCTGTTTAGGAGACGCACCATGTCTAACCCACAATTAAGATAAACGTGTGTTGGGCAAATGTGCTAGTCAATACTAATATTCAAAATTTCTAGCAGCAAGCAGCCTTCAGTACCAGCAAACATCCAATCAGATTAACAATTTGCATAGACAAAGAATCAAAGAAAACAAAGAAACAGAGTAAAATACCACATACCTCATTTTCGTATCATGCATGCTTGATCAATTGGGTTGCAGTCACCTTTGTGCGTGAATCATGCACCTCCGGCGAGTCAACACCGTCATAGAAAACCCTAGATTCTGAGGCGACCTCTAAGTTAATCAATTTTGTGAAAAGGCCTTGGATGCATGTAAACTCTTTCTTCCGGACAAATGAATTAGACTCGAGATGAATACCAAACAACTGAATCTCTACAGAGATACAAACATACCAACCGCACTATTAAAACATTGACTAGCTGAGCATAACACAAATCACAAAGCCTGGCAGCTGATAATGAACAATCTGGTAGCTATTTATAAACAACCAGTTGGCTAATTCTAAATAAATATAAGTTATTTCCAAAGGAAAATTCAGTACGATTCTATAGCTGCCTTAAAGAACCTGGTAGTTGTGTTATAATGATTTGGTAGCTATATCTGAGAAACACAGTTGTTTTATGAGAACAATTTTGTATCTTCTACATAGAAGAACTTGGTAGCTGTGTTATAATAATCTGATAACTACTTTCAAAAAATATGATAGTTGCCTATGAGAACAACTTTGTAGCTGCATTTACAAACATGCATTTGAGTTAATATAATATGGTAACTACATCGAAGGTCCTGATATTTTTTTGTTTCTGAGTGTTAGGTGTATGTGGTAGTCCAAACCAAAAGCTATCTTTGACAAGATTGTACTAGTACGTTAGACAAATCCAGTGTTCATATGTTTTGTGAAGGTTGCGAAAACTATAAACAGCAAGAGATCAACTGCATGCACTATCTGCTAACCAAGACAACCTACTCAAGAACTAGTCTAGTATCTAGTACTACTAGCTTGATTAGTTCACGTAGAGATCCCGGCGTCCCGTGACTTCCTTTTTTGAATCGGCGTGCAAATCTACCAATCAGTTCACCCTTGCGCAACATATGCTAAGAAATACCATTGGTAATTCAGAAAGATTTACTTGCTAGAACCAGAAAAGAAAATAAATGTACTTGTTAATATAACATGCTCCTGGAAGAAGCACTTTTTAAGAAATGCATGTGTAAGTATTTTTACAAATAGTAAGGACACAGAAGTCAACCAACTCAAGTGTATTTGCACTAGCTGCCATTACATATTGAACAAAGAACTTACTAAGATTTAGAAATCCCAATTCAACTTATTACATTTTACAAAGGCACCATATGCACGAGCCAAACAAGAGACACCCAAAGCAAGTTGATTACATCCCTGTAGAAATATTTTAGTTAGAAACAGAAGTAACTTATGTGGATAAAAGTGTTAGATATATTTGGTTGTATTTACTTTATGTATACCATATGCATGTATACGCATACCTCCCTCTGTAATATACCCGGCTATTTGCCTCATATATCAACACGAAACTGATGTGGACTCAAGCATCGTTCTGGGCATTGTTCGATATGGTATCAGAGCCCCTCCTCCCATGACCTAGCTGCCACCGCCGCCCCACTTGGTGCCGCCGCCTCCACAACAATTTGTGCCACCGTCGCGCCACAACCCAACAACAACGACAACACAAATACTCTGCCGCCGCTGCCGCTGTTCAAGCCACCGCCGCCGCCCTGACAAATTCGGGACTTGCTACTGTTGCAGCTCCTCTACAACCCCAGATCTTCACCTTAGATCTTGATCGCCATGAGCTCCTCCACATCAAGCTCTATTCTAGCCACAGCCCTAGGTGCCCCTCCGAGTCAGCAGCTGGCGAGAGGGAACTTCGTATGGAAGGCTCTCATCATCCCTGCGTTCCGAGGATCCAATGTCATGGGGCACCTCGATGGATTTGACGCTGCACCGGCCAAGACAAATGAGACTAAAGACTACGACAAAAAGAAGATCCATGTTGAGAATCCAGCCTATGTGGCCTAGATCGCTAGAGACAAACAAGTGCTCTGTTTTTTGCTGAATTCACTATCACCAGAGATCCTATCGCATGTGCTCGGATTGGATACCACGGCTGCTGTGTGGAATGCTGTCACAACCATGTTTACATATGCCTCTTGCACCAAGGCGCAACACCTTCGCGAGGAACTCAATGACACTAAGAAGCTCACGACGACTGCTGATCAGTATTTCACTAAGATGAGGGGGTTCTTCTCTGAACTCTCGGCTCTTGGGAAACCGATTGAAGATGACGAGCTGCTTGGTTAGCTTCTGCATGGCTTGGACAAGGTTGAGTACAATTCCCTCATCACTTCTGTGAATGGGAATCCTGGCACTTCCCTGTATGACTTCTATGAACAACTATGCTCATATGATATGCGTAATGGTGTTGAGGAAAACGACTTTTTCATCTCTTCGGCTAACCTAGCCCGCCGTGGTTCAAAACGTGATCATCGCTCACATGGTCATATGTCACCTCCCCGTGGTCACATACCGCCTCCACGACCTCGTAGCCCTGATCACGGTTCCTACCGTGGTGGTGGTGGAAGTGGCTACCGTGACGAGGATCACAACAACTGGCGCCATGGTGATGAGGACCATAGGTCCTGGCGTCGTGATGAACACTGTGGAGATCGCCGAGACATACATCGTGATGATGGCGGTGGAGATCGCTATCGTCGTTCTGATGGTGGTGGTGGTAGACACTCTGATCGTGTCCCCACTCCCTATATCAACATGGATTGCCAGATATGCAAGGAACATGGTCACCCTGCCAGTGAATGTTGGTGGTGTTACTCTGATGACAAGAAAGAAAGAGATGATGGAGATCATGGCAAGAAGGGTGCACACCTTGCATCCTATGGCGTTGACACAAACTGGTATCCTGATACGGGTGCCACCAATCACATCACCAGTGAGCTGCAGAAGCTCCTAATAGCCAACAAATACTATGGGCAAGACAAGGTCCACACTTCTGATGGTACAGGTATAAGCATTAGTCATATTGGTATTTCAATATTACATACCCCTCATGGTTCCTTTGATCTCAACAATATTCTTCATATCCCTAATGCTTCAAAAATTCTTTTATCTATGCATCGATTTACCCTTGATAATGATGTTTTTATTGAGTTCCATCCTTTCTTCTTTTTAATTAAGGATCAAGCAACTCGAAGAATCCTGTTTAGAGGTCCCTGCCATGGTGGTCTATATCCATTGATGCCTACCTTTCACGAGACCTCCAAGAATGCATTCATCATAATAAAGCCATCATCATCTACATGGCATCGCCGTTTAGGACATCCTTGTTCATTTGTGGTTCAATAAGTTCTTAGAAGAAATAAAATAGCTTACGCCCCAGAAAGTACTCCATATGTTTGTGATTCTTGTCAGTTGGCCAAGAGTCACCAGTTGCCATACCCCATATCCTCTAGTGTCTCTACTACTCCTCCAGAGCAAGTATTGTCTGATGTATGGGGCCCTTCTCCTCTCTCTGTGGGAAAACATGCATACTATGTAAGCTTTATTGATGATTTTAGAAAATTTAACTGGATTTATTTACTTAAGAAGTGTTCTGATGTTTATCAAGTCTTTCTTAACTTCCAGCAATATGTTGAGCGCAAGTTTAATAAGATTTTTTTTACTATGCAAACTGACTGGGGAGGCGAGTATGAAAAATTAAACAGTTTCTTTCAAAAAGTTGGCATAACCCATCATGTTTCATGTCCCCATGCTCATCAACAGAATGGTTCTGCTGAAAGAAAACATCGTCACATAGTTGAAGTTGGTCTTGCATTACTTTCCAATGCGTCTATGATACGTCGTAAATGTATCTATAATTTTTGATGTTCCATGCTTGTTTTATATCTACTTTCTTATGTTTTGTTCACACTTTGAGGTATTTTTATACATTTTCTGGAACTAACCTATTAACAAGATGCCACAGTGTTAGTTGCCTGTTTTCTGCTGTTTTTGGTTTCATAAAAGCGAGTAAATACATATTCTCGGAATTGGACGAAACAAAGCCTGAAGTTCCTATTTTTCTCAACACGACACGGAGTCCAAAAGGAAGACGGAAGGGAGCCAGGAGGCAGGCAAACCCTAGGGTGGCGCGGGTCACCTTGGCCACACCATGGTGTGGCCACCTTGGCCCACCTCTGGCATCGCCTCTTCGCCTATAAAAGCCCCCCGGGACAAAAACCCTAGAAAACAAGATCAGAATTCCACAAGAAGTTCCACAGTGCCGCCGCCACCGAAGAGGAGATTCGGGGGGATAGAAGTCTTTGTTCTGGCACCCTGCCGGGACGGGGAAGTGCCCCCGGATCTATCTCCATTGACTCCACCTCCAACTCCATCACCGTTGCTGACTCCCATGATAAGGAGGGAGTAGTTTTCTCTCGAGGCTAAGGGCTTTACAAGTAGCTATGTGTTCATCTCTCTCTCTATGTGTGATCTTATTGAGATCATGAGCTTTGTAATCTAGGATCTATGCTGCTACTCAAGTGCTTTAATTAATCCCTGCTTATCCCCACGTGTGTGAAGTTGACAGTGTGCACACCGTGTGGCACTTTGGCTAAGGTTACATAAATACTTATCATGAGTATAATTTGAGTTGGATGTCTCTATGAGATTGTGGTATTTGTTGGAACCATCTAGCGCTCAAGGTGATAGTAAGGGGTTATCTAGATGGGGAGTGCGAACTTTAAGGTGTGTTGTTATAGCCCTACATCGTCCAACCTGAGAGTATTTCAAGATTGCATCATGAAGAGAAATTTTTTATATGAGAGTGTCCACTAGTAAAAGTATGATCCCTAGGCCTTGTTTCTAAGCATTGAAACACCGTTTACAATCATTTCTATTACATGTTTGCTTGGTGCCACTCTTATTTCAGATTGCAATTACAACTTATAATCATCCATATTACTTATATTTCACTATCTCTTCGCTGAACTAGTGCACCTATACACCTGACAAGTGTATTGGGTGCGTTGGGGACACAAGAGACTTCTTGTATCTTGATTGCAGGGTTGCTTGAGAGGGATACCTGTAGCATCCCACTTGTCTAACATCTATAATGCTACATGGTCTAATAATAAAATGCTACTTCCTACATATAATTGTTGCATCATAATTATATCATGCTCATGTCATCATGCCACCTTGCATTTGAGCATCATATAAAACCCTTTTTCTTTTGGTTCTTATCTCATATGCATTATTAATTGTATTTGCATCTTGATATATTGTATTTGGTTCTTGATAAATGCTCGATGCCCAAGTTAAGTTGGGGGCATATCTTTTATTTAACTCCACCACCTTTTCTTGTCACCACCCCACCCCGTAATTCCACCATCCAACTATATGTGAGCTTTGCATTTTATTTGGGTTTACCTCTAGCTCATGTGGGTTGGGATGGATCCACTTCTATTTACACATGCTTCCATATATGCCTCATGTTGTTTTCACATTGTTGATATGTGGAGAGCCACATGGCCACCTTTGCATGTTATGTGAGTATTTTTCCTTGTCTAGCTTCCATATGGTTTGGTTTGGAGTATTTGATCATGTATGAATATAATTGTGGCTATATACTTACCTAGTGGGAACATACACACTAGCATGCCACATTATATTCAAATATGAGCATTTTCCATCCATTCTACTTGGGACACAACTCTCTTCTTTGCTTGGCCTTAATTCCATATTTTGGGAGTGCATGTGTTAACCAATGCCATGGTCAATTACAATTGTTTTCACAATAATAAATATGGCATTTAATAATTATGCATGGGCCATGCAAGGTCTTTTCTTTTCTTTTTCTTTGGTTTTTATTCGGTTTTGAGTGGGGCATGGGTATTTTACCCATGATCCAACTTAGTTTCTCTCCCTCTCTTCTTTTATTTGGAACCATCCTCTAACCCTCCTCCTACCCTCACCTCCAAAACTCCACATCCCATGCATGTCACCACCTTTTCTATTTCTTGTCTTTGAATAGATGGAGTTTTAATTGTTGAATCACGTTCTTTGGATCAGTTCAAATTTTAAATATCTATCTATTCAAAATACCTATCCTAAACACCTATCTATCCTACCTAGCTACACATTCACCCTAAACCTAACCATCACTAAACCTATCTACTACACACTGACCTCACCACCCCTACATTCATAGCTTCGGCTAACGCCCAAATCCCCTCTCCTTTCTACCCTAGTCGCCACCACCACCTGGTTTGGCCCCATCCGAGCTACCCCCCTTGCTCAACACCCTCTCTAGGACTAGCCACCCCTCACCTAAACCCTAACCGAGCCCCTCCCCTCTCTGTTCTTCTCTCTTGCTGCCAGGAAGCCCCCACTCGAGCCACACCTGCCGCTCCCTCTGGCCCAGCTGCAGCCCTACCCCAGACCTCCCTAGCCTCGCTGGACACGTGAGGGGGAGAAGGAGGAGCGGTGCACGCCACCTTTTCCACCCCGAGCCACCCCATGTGCACCACACCCTCAGCCTTATCTACCCCTCCTCTTTGCCTGGCGTCGCCCCGATTCCTGTGCCTCGCCACGCAGCCCTTCCCCATCTACCTGCTACCCCCTCTCTCTTCCATCTCCGTTCGGCCACCATCGGCTTCGACTCGCCACAGTTGCTAGGAGGAGGCGGGAGTGGTGTTGTGGCGTTGGGGAAGACCGAGGAGAACCCCCTACGTCGCCCCTGTCCACGCCGTCGAGGAGGAGGAGGCCCAGACCTGCTGCACGTCTTCAATGCCGACACAAACCCTAGATCGCCGGGCGTCAGCGTCACTGCCGATCCCCTGCGCTCCTGCCCGATCCACCACCACCAACCTCCCCGCGGTGAGCCGACGCACCCTCCTGACATCCTCTCCTCGCGCTGCGCTCCCGGTACGCGCCAATCACTCCGGCGAGCACTCTCTGTGCATCGCGCTCGAGTTCGCCACCCCGTCGTTGCACCGCAGTAGGGTCATCTTGTCGCGCAGCGTTTACCTAGCACCAAAAACCGCTAGCCCCAGCGGTAGCAGCCGCCGTGCGCGCGCTAGGTCGCGGGATCGATCCCCCCGACGCGCCGGTGTTGGTTTTATCAGTTTCGTCAGAAACAGACGAGAAGAGAAATAGTAGCGCGGTGGCCTTTTCCCTTTACCTCCCTGGCTTTTTGTTTCGTTAACCCGCCATCTAGGCCCACCTGTCTGTCGCTGTGGCACTTTTATGAAAAGGCACCCGCAGATCCGGGGTTCTCAACCCACGCTCCCCGGCTTCCCCACGTGGCAGGCCCCCGCTGGCGCGCCCGCGTGTGGCCTTGTGGCTGCCGTGGCCCCACCCGTCAGTCTCCGCGCCTGAATGAATACGCGGTATGAAAAGTATGCCGCGCGTTGGTTGTGCCAGCTCAGCGCAGGCCCCACCTATCTGTGACTCGGGCTAGCTTTTCTTTGTGTACAAAAAGCCGCTGTCCTTATCTGTTTAATAAACTTCATTTTCAGAATTTGTTTAAATGTTTTTAAATCTAGAAATTAATAATTTTTTATTAATAAATCCAAATAATACAAATGATATATTTTTTTGAATCAGAAAAATGTGAGGAATTCAAATATGCCATCCAAAATAATGTTTGACTAATTTAAATTTTCGAAATTGTTTAATTGCAATAAAAATGCCTTTTCTTAATTAATTAATAACTTTAATTCTATAACTTCAAATTTGACAAATAATATGTCTAAATCGATCAGCGCGACGAGACCGTTCTAAGTATGCATTCCTTGATATGAATTGAAGCATGCATCATGTCATTATTAAAAATCAGAACTGTTTATGGCAATAAAACTTGACCAAATAATTTATAAAATGATTTATTCTTGTCCCCACACCTCACCCTTGCCATGCTACATTATTGCCATGTAATTTGTGCATCATTCATCATGACATGCTTGTTTGCTTGTCGCATCTTATTTATATGTTTGTTCACTTTATTTATGTTGGCCCTTGTTTGTTTGGTTCTTCTTTCGAATAGACGCCGAGCAGGGAAAATATCAGGAATCTCAGGAGTACTACCCAGATCCACCTCTCGCTTCAACTGAGGTGCCAGGCAAGCACTACCACTTGCTTGCATACATATAGTATCTATTGATTCTATCTTATTCTTGCATCATTGGGTCGCGATTGCATTAAACTGAATCCTAAGTATTGCATGGCCTTTACTTTTAAACCCCACCGAGCTTGTTCCTCCATCCCATGAGCCATTACTACAGGAGTTGTTTGAGCCATGCGAGTCGTAGAATAGCATGTGTAGGGTATGTGAGAGTCTGATGGAAAACGAGGTACCTAAACAACTTAACCTGAGTAGTATGGGGTAACTAATGAAAGAGGCACCGGTGAGAAATATCTGTTATTTGGTTTTTCCTGCCCCCTTGTGTCCCGTAGGACCTCGAGTACTTGATTCCTGTTCCTTGACTATTCGCACTATCCACATCCAGGAGGCCTTATGGACCCCCCTGAGCAAGAGCTTGATTCATTTCTATTTCTTGGGGCCACAAACTAGTTTGAGGATTTATTTACTATCCTGTATTTATGCCATGTTACTGTTTATTAAGATTATTTTGGATGCGGAGTGTTTTCGCGGTATCGACAAGCCCAGTCACATTTTGGGGTTCCCAGTCGTTTACAGCCATTGACGCAAACCTTGGGTCCGTCTCGGAGTCGGCCAACTTCGTTACGGGTAGCTTAATGGGGTGGCCCCCTGAAATATTTCTGAATCCTGTGATCGCTTTGTCGTGAATGTCTCATTGGGTTTTGAGTTGGTTTTTTCGAGGTTGATCGAGTGTGTGTTGCTATTTGTGCACCCCTACAGGGTAAATCTTTCTGAAAGCCGTGTCCGCGGTTATGGATGACTTGGAGCATAGTTTCTCAATCATAGACAAGTATAACTAAAGTACCGTCTTTAATTTGACTAAATATCTGACTAGTAAACAGTGCAATATTCATGGAATGAGTAATAAAACTGCCAACAGATGGGTTGTTCGTCCGCTTTCTTGTTGGTAAGCGAGAAAGAGGATGGATCTGTTACTTTATACTGTTATAACTGTTGTTCCTAATTAACGGACATCCGTCTATCATTGGTTAGGCGGATGGTTAGCGAGTATCTATAGGCTTGTTAGTTATTATCTTTTGCTGCAATTGCGTCACCCCAGGTATATGTCCCCTTTAGAGGCATAAAGACTTGCTGAGTACCCCTAGGGTCTCACACGATAAATTGTTTGATTCAGATGAACAGGTGTATTCGCAAGATGGATACTGGGTGGAGGAGACAGATGATGTTGGCAACGATCACTCGGTGTAGAGATTCCGGGGATGGGGATCCGTGAGATCTGTGGGCGGGATGTGCTTACTTATGTGGCATCTTATGCCGATTTGCTTCTTATCCGTACTCGGATCTTGTTTCCCGCTTCCGCTTGATACTCTGATGTTTGATGTATGAGGAGCTATCCTACACTATTATCTCTATCTAGGATATTTGGATCTTGCCGTATGGCGTTGCAATATTTCTATTTCTTTTAGATGGTATGGCTCTGAGAACTGTTGTAAGGTAGCTTGCATACATACTCACTTGTGTATGTATTTGATCTCTTCGCCTGTTGCCTACGCCGCTCGCTCTTGTCCCGATGTTCTTGGAAGTGGTTAGGACGGCCGACGGGTCTACACGTGGGTGGCCCCTGGGCCCCCGCTGTACTATTTTAACCACTTTCGGTTCATCCAGGCTTGAACTTAGAGCGTAGGGTCCGAGGTAGTTACAATTGGTATCAGAGCCATCCTGCCCTTCAGGGTCTCAGCCAAATGGTCGTTGTCAGTCTAGCAAATATTTTGGTAGCTATGTATACTAGGGAAAAACAAAACGTGAGAGTAGGACTGCTTCCATTTTTCTTCTTACCCACCCACCCACCCTTTTCTGGTAAGGAAGTGTAACGTTTTCAATCCTCTTCTAAAAATTGAAACTAGGATTCACGTGTTCTGGGTTCCGTAGTACCATAGGTTGTGTGTGTGTAATTCCTTGTCTATCTGTTGCATCCAACTTGTTGTCGCTATCTGCCTTTTGATTATCAACTGTTGGTACATTCCATACCGGCAGGCTTTTGTAACCGACGCGATCTATCTGATTTGTTGTAAACCGACGCGATCTGTCTTACTCTTTATTATCCGACGCTATCTTGTTTGGGGTGTTTGTTTCCATAGTTGCTAATCTTTAGGTTCATCTTAAGAAAGAAGGAAGTTGGGATATGTGTTTTACTTATTCATGTGCAGAGTAATGATTTGAGTGCGGGATGGAGTCGCGACCATACCACTACTTTTATCATTCGCTCTTGTATATTGAATTGGTAGAGTTACTAATCTTGATTCGTTAAGTGGTTTTGCGCATATAGTGGTATTTTAATGCCGAAATTTGCGGATTTTTTTCTTTGATGGCTTTATGTACCACACTCCTTGTTCAGTCGTGTATGATATGCTTACTATCTTCTAGGTGCTTTGAACTTTGTTGATATTTTAATATCATCTTAGTAATTTGTATCCTTTAATCTTGGTTAATTCCATTTTGGTACTATTTTGGATTATCATTATACTCCATTATGGTACTGACTTGAGTTTTATATCAATCCCAGGATGGCACCACCACGCCGCAATGAGGAGGACATACCACCTGAACTGGGGGCTGCGTTGGCAAGTATTGCTAATGCCTTGGGAACAATGCAACAGAACCAGCAACGCTTTGAAGAGAGTGTCAGGAGGAATGAGTTTGTTCCGCTACCTCCACCTCCCAAGCGAGGAGACATCAAAAGTTTTCTGAAGTTCAACCCACGCCACTTTGAGGTGTCTGATCAGCCACTAGACGTTGATGATTGGCTGCGTGAGATGTCAAGGTTGCTGATGACTGCTGATGTTCCTGAGCAAGAATGGGTAAAATGTGCCACTCACCTTCTGAAGGGAGACGCAGCTCTGTGGTGGGAGTATTACTTGAAGGCAAACCACTCTAGTTTTTAGCCTACTTGGGAGCAGTTCACTAGGGCTTTCAAAGAGCAATATCTGTCAGAAATTGTCATGGAAAGGATGAAGGAAGTGTTTCTCAACCTCAAGCAGGGCAATGACAATGTCAATACCTATATCAGAAACTTCATGAATCTTTCTCGGTATGGTGGCGATGAGATCTCTGATGACAAGAAGAAGAAAAAGAGGTTAAGGCAAGGGATCAATGCATCTATCAAGTATGCAATCACTCATGCAAGGCCAGGGTCTTTTCTAGAACTCCAACATACAGCTCTACAGGAAGAAGACAGTAGGCAAGTGTTCGAGGAGTCCAAGAAACAAGCCGTGACGCAGCAAGCTCTTTAACTATGACAGATCCTTCTAAGCGCCGCGTGTGGGTTCCTAATACCGCACCGTCGCTCCCGGCTCCACCAAGACCTTCAAGCTACACGGCAAGGCCACCAAACTCCTTCAGCGCTGCTCCTAGGGGCTACAACCACAACTACCCTGGAGCGCCTGGTGGAGTCCCTGGCTACGCTGCTCCACGTCCACCTTGGTGCTTGTTACACTTGTGGGAACACTGGGCATCAACACCGGAGTTGTTCCATGAACAACAAAGCTCTTCCTCCACCACCTCCAAGACCGGCAGCAAGTTCTTCTATGGTTCGTGCACCTCCACCGTGGGCTCTCAACATCAACACCAAGCCTGGGTCCACTGTTGCTCGTGCCAACTGTGTCAATGTCGCTCAAGCTGAACATGCACCTATAGTTGTGATGGGTACGCTTTCCATCAACTCAGTTCCTGCACGAGTTTTTTTCGATTCTGGTGCATCGCATTCTTTTGTTTCTCACAAGTTTGCAAATGAGAATGAGTTAGCAATGCATGCGCTTCCTAAGCGCTTGATGATCCTTTCTCCTGGGGCAACAATGGCATCTTCCAAAATCAGCCATGGCAATCAAATTGAGATTGGCGGCTCTTCGTTCCCGGCTTCCTTAATTATTCTGGGCAATTCTGACATTGATGTTATCTTGGGCATGGATTGGTTAACAGCAAATGCAGCTGTGATTGATTATGCTGAACGCTCGGTCTCTCTGAAAATTCCTGAAGGCCATATAGTCTATTCTCCAAGTCTGACTCCTGCAATTCAACTTTTCTCTTTGGCGGCTCTGAATGATGATGCTATGGAGGCTATTCAGAGTGTTCCGATGGTCTGTGAGTTCCCAGATGTTTTTCCTGAAGAGTTACCAGGTATGCCTCCTGACCGAGAGGTCGAGTTTGTGATTGAGCTTGAACCTGGTACCGCTCCTATCTCCAAGCGGCCTTATAAAATGGGTCCTGCTAAATTGGCTGAACTCAAACGTCAGCTTGATGAACAAGAGAAGTTGGGTTTCATTCAGCACAACACTTCTTCTTGGGGTAGCCCAACCATCTTTGTGAAGAAGCGATACAAGACTGATAGACTTTGTGTTGACTATCGGGCTCTCAATGCTAAAACCATCAAGAATAAATATCCCCTTCCGCGGATTAATGATCTCTTCGATCAGCTAGCTGGAGCTGTGGTATTCTCTAAGCTTGACTTGAGAAGTGGATATCATCAAATAAGGATTCGCAAGGAAGATGTTCCCAAAACAGCTTTCACCACCCGCTATGGCCTATACGAGTACACGGTCATGTCCTTCGGTCTCACCAACGCACCTGCCACCTTCTCGAGGCTTATGAACTCGGTTTTCATGGAGTATCTTGATAAGTTCGTCGTGGTCTATCTGGATGACATTCTAGTCTATTCGAAGTCAAAGGAGGAACATGAAGAACACCTTTGGTGTGTCCTAAACAAGCTTCGTGAGAACCGCCTATATGCAAAGTTCTCCAAGTGTGAATTTTGGCTTCCCGAAGTTACCTATCTTGGTCACGTCATCTCTGCTAAGGGCATTGCCGTCAACCCAGAAACTGTTCGGACAATTGTCGAGTGGCTTCCACCCGAAAATTTCAAAGAAGTCCGGAGTTTCCTAGGTTTGGCTAATTCTTCGCCGCTGCTCAGAACTTCTCGAAGATTGCAAAGCCTCTTACCGATCTCCTCAAGAAAGGCAAGAAATACCTTTGGTCTCCTACATGTCAAGCAATCTTTGAAAGACTCAAAGAGAAGCTCACTTCCACACCGGTCTTGATTCCTCCAGATACATCAAAGCCTTTCTAGATATTCTGTGACGCCTCCTTGCAAGGATTGGGTGCGGTCCTTATGCAAGAAAAACAAGTTGTTGCTTATTCCTCTCGACAGTTGAAGACGCATGAGATCAACTATCCTACACATGACCTCGAACTCGCAGCAGTTGTCTTTGCTTTGAAAGTATGGAGGCACTACTTGCTTGGCAACCGTTGTGAGATCTTTTCTGATCACAAGAGTCTGAAGTATATCTTCACACAACCTGATCTCAACCTTCGTCAGAGGAGGTGGATTGAAGCAATTAATGATTTAGATCTGACCATCAACTACACTCCGGGCAAAGCTAATGTCATGGGCGATGCTCTCAGCCGAAAAGCTTATGTCAACAACCTCATGGTGGAAGAGCAACAACCTCTCTTGTGCGAGGAATTCCGCCAGCTCAACCTTGAAATTGTGGATCAAGGGTATCTTCTGAATCTTCTAGCAACCCCTCTTTTGGAAGAAAAAGTTTGCTCCATTCAACTTGGTGACCCTTACACCAAAAAGATCATCTCCAACATTCAGCTTCCGAAGTATGAGTCCTTCCACATCGACGACCAAGGCGCTCTTTTCTTTGAACACCGGATGTTTGTTCCGAACTACCCGGGTTTAAGAGAGCAAGTTCTCAAGGAGGCGCATGATTCTATTCTTTCTATCCACCCTGGTAGCACTAAGATGTACATGGATCTGAAAACACAATATTGGTGGCCTGGGTTGAAACGATATTGTGCCAAGTATGTCTCAGAGTGTGATGTCTGCCGTAGAGTTAAAGCTGTCCATCAGAAACCTGCCGGTCTTCTACAGCCATTGAAGCCTCCGAAATGGAAATGGGAGAAAGTAGAGATGGACTTCATAACTGGGTTTCCAAGGTCGTAGAAAGGCAACAGTGCAATCTTTGTTGTCATCGACAGGCTTTTTAAAGTGGCTCACTTCTTTCCCGTCAAGGAAACAATTTCTGCAATTCAGTTGGCTGAGCTCTATATTAACAGAATTGTCTCTCTGTATGGGGTTCCTCTTGAGATCAGCTCAGACCGTGGAAGCATCTTCACTTCCAAGTTCTGGGGAAGTTTCCAAAATGCTTTGGGAACAAAGTTGAACTTCAACACAGCTTACCACCCTCAGTCGCAAGGACAAGTTGAAAGGATCAATCAGATTCTAGAAGATATGCTCCGTGCTTGCGTCATCTCTTTCGGCATGAAGTGGGAAGAATGCCTTCCTTATGCTGAATTCTCTTACAACAACATCTTCTAGAAGAGTCTAAAGATGGCACCATTTGAGGTTCTCTATGGCCGCAAATGCAGAACACCGATTGGTTGGTCGGGCGCAGGTGAAAGAACATTGTTTGGCCCCGACATTGTAACTCAAGCGGAGGAGAAGGTTCACATCATTCTCAAAAACTTGAAGGTTGCTCAAAGTCACCAGAAGAGCAACTATGACAGAAAGCACACGGACATGGAGTATGTCCCTGGTGATCTCGTTTACCTTCGTGTCACTCCCATGAGAGGCACGCAACGGTTTGGTATCAAAGGAAAGCTGGCTCCTAGATACATCGGTCCCTTCAAAGTTCATGGAAGAAGAGGATAAGTTGCTTATGCTCTTGAGCTCCCTGAAAAAATCAAGGTCCATGATGTTTTCCATATCTCTCAACTCAAGAAGTGCTTCAAGGATCCCGGCAGGACCGTGGACCATGAGCTTATCAATCTCCAAGAAGACCTGTCTTATCAAGAACACCCCACAAAAATCCTAGAAGTCGCAGAAAGAAGGACTCGCAACAAGTCCATCAAGTTCTGCAAGGTGCAGTGGTCGCACCATTCCGTTGATGAAGCCACTTGGAAACACGAGGATGAGCTCCGTGCCAAGTATCCTACCCTCTTCGTGTCTTCTTCTTCCTAGAATCTCGGGGCGAGATTCCTGTTTAGTGGGGGAGAGTTGTAGCATCCCATCTGTCTAACATCTGTAATGCTACATGGTCTAATAATAAAATGCTACTTCCTACATATAATTGTTGCATCATAATTATATCATGCTCATGTCATCATGCCACCTTGCATTTGAGCAACATATAAAACCCTTTTTCTTTTGGTTCTTATCTCATATGCATTATTAATTGTATTTGCCTCTTGATATATTGTATTTGGTTCTTGATAAATGCTTGATGCCCAAGTTGAGTTGGGGGCATATATTTTATTTAACTCCACCACCTTTTCTTGTCACCACCCCACCCCATAATTCCACCATCCAACTATATGTGAGCTTTGCATTTTATTTGGGTTTACCTCTAGCTCATGTGGGTTGGGATGGATCCACTTCTATTTACACATGCTTCCATATATGCCTCATGTTGTTTTCACATTGTTGATATGTGGAGAGCCACATGGCCTCCTTTGCATGTTATGTGAGTATTTTTCCTTGTCTAGCTTCCATATGGTTTGGTTTGGAGTATTTGATCATGTATGAATATAATTGTGGCTATATACTTACCTAGTGGGAACATACACACTAGCATGCCACATTATATTCAAATATGAGCATTTTCCATCCATTCTACTTGGGACACAACTCTCTTCTTTGCTTGGCCTTAATTCCATATTTTGGGAATGCATGTGTTAACCAATGCCATGGTCAATTACAATTGTTTTCACAATAATAAATATGGAATTTACTAATTATGCATGGGCCATGCAAGGTCTTTTTCTTTTCTTTTTCTTTGGTTTTTATTCGGTTTTGAGTGGGGCATGGGTATTTTACGATTACGACGTTCTGACATGCCATTACGTTGTGGTGTTCCAGCAGGCGTGAGTTGTGAAACTATTCCACAGTCTTTCATATGTGTTCTAAACTCGTAACTAAGATACTCTCCTCCACGGTCGGACCGCAGAAATTTGATCTTTCTGTTACGATGATTTTCCACTTCATTCTGAAATTCTTTGAACCTTTCAAAGGTTTCAGACTTGTTTCATCAAATAGATATAACCGTATCTACTCAAATCATCCGTGAAAGTAACAAAATAACGATATCCACCTCGCGCCGACACACTCATTGGTCCACACACATCAGTATGTATGATTTCCAATAAATCTTTCGCCCGTTCCATTGAACCGGAAAACGGCGTTCTAGTCATCTTGCCCATAAGGCATGGCTCACATGTATCAAATGATTCAAAATCAAGTGATTCCAAAAGTCCATCAGAATGGAGTTTCTTCATGCGTTTAACGCCAATATGACCTAGACGGCAGTGCCACATATATGTAGATATATCATTATCAAGTTTAATCCTTTTAGCATCAACATTATGAATATGCGTAATACTACTATCGAGATCCAACAGAAATAAACCATTCAACACAGGTGCATGACCATAAAAGATATTATTCATATAAATCGAAAACCATTGTTTTCAGACTTAAACGAATAACCACTTTGCATCAAACACGATACGGATACAATGTTCATGCTCAGTGCAGGCACCAAATAACAATTATTCAGGTTTATAACTAATCCCGACGGCATATGGAGAGGCAGTGTTCCGACGGCGATCACATCAACTCTTGATCGATTGCCGACCTGCATCGTGACCTCATCCCTTGCTAGTTGTCGCTTGTTCTGCAGCCCATGAACCGAGTTACATATATTAGCAACCGATCCCGTATCAAATACCCAGGTGCTACTGCAAGTACTAGTCAAGTACACATCAATAACATGTATATCACATATACCTTTGTTTGCCTTGCCGGCCTTCTTGTCCGCCAAATACTTGGGGCGATTATGCCCAATGGCCAGTCCCCTTGCAATAGTAGCACTCGGTGTCAGACTTAGGGCCAGCTCGGGGTTTCTTTTCAGGCGCGGCAACAGATTTGCCGCCCTTCTTTCCCTTCTGCTTGCCTTTCTTGTCCTTCTTGAAACCGATGGTCTTATTGATCATCAACACTTGATGTTCTTTCCTAATCTCCACTTCTGCAGTCTTAAGAATTGACAAAAGCTCGGGAAGAGACTTCTTCATGCCCTGCATATTATAGTTCATCACGAAGCTCTTGTAGCTAGGTGGCAGAGATTGGAGAACATGATGTATGCCTAAGTCAATGGGAATCGTTATTCCCAAGGACACAAGCTTATCGGCGTACCCAGACATTTTGAGTACGTGCTCACTAACGGAGCTGTTCTCTTCCATCATGCAGCTAAAGAACTTTTCAGAAGCATTATAACTCTCTACGGCAGCATGGGTATCAAAAATCATTTTCAATTCTCCCATGGTATCAAAGGCATTGCCATTTTCGAAACGTTTTCGAAGTTCTGGCTCTAGCCCATATAGTATGCCGCAATGAACTAAGTTGTGGTCCTCCTGACAAGTTATATAGACGTCCTTTTCCTTGTCAGGGGCATCAGGAGCTGGTGGGGGGCCTAGCGGCACCTCTAGCACATATTGCTTTTGTGCAGCAGTGAGGAGAATCCTCAAATTCATAGCCCAGTTGGTGAAGTTTCTACCATTCGCAGCAAGCTTCTCTTTCTCCAAGAACACATTGAAATTAAAAGCAGGTGGTGCCATCTACATCAGAATTTGTAAAATATATTTAGACTAAGTTTATGATAGATTGAGTTCAACTAATCCAAATTACTAATGAACTCCCACTCAAAAACGACATCCCTCGTGTCCTTTTGGTGATTACATGAACCAAATCCACTACACCAAGTCCGATCATCATGTGAGTCGGTGTAGCTTCAAAGGCGAGCATCTATATGGGCATCATATCAACTATATGACTCATGCTTAACCTTTCGGTCCGTGTTCCGAGGCCATGTCTGTACATGCTAGGCTCGTCAAGTAAGAACCTTAGTATTTGCGCGTGTAAAACTGTCTTACACCCGTTGTATGAAAGCATAGAGTTGAGAACACCCGATCATCACGTGATGCCTCAAAACACGATCCACAAAATGGTGCATACTTAAGGAAGAACACATTTTATCTTGATATCTAAATGAGGGATCATGTTATAATGCTACCAAAAGCGCCAAACTAGCAATATAAGATGCTAATGTGTGAAGTGAGGTGATATGGTCCATGCATTTGATCTCTATCATTTGCATCGTGGTATGATCTCTATCATTCCTTTGTGTGTAAGGCCAAGGTCTATGGAACTTACACGTTAAGTGAGTTGTAAGAGTATCTATCATACATCTACTTACAACAATACCATATCAATACACTAGCCCAGCAACGATCTAAACTAGACACCTCTAATTTATCAATTGCAAGTTTTACGTGGCTTAGGGCTTTTGGAGATAGAACCGGTCTTACCTACGAACATGAACCACAACGAGGATAACCAAGTTATTAGCAACTCGTTGTAAATTAGATATTGACTATAGTAGGACAGACAGACACCTGCTAGCCACTTATGCAAAACTAGTTGCATGTCAGTCGTGGAACCAGTCTCATGTACGATGACATGTAAGGTTGGTCCGGGCCGCTTCATCCCACTATGCCACCAATATCCAAAGTACATAGAAGATGCAATAACATGATCATCATCGCCCACATATAAACATATGTGTACTACCCGTGCAAAGCACCTACGCATAGATCAGGCTCTGATACCACTGTTGGGTCCGCAGCATAGAAAACAAAAAATTTCCTACAATGAGAACTATACGCCAAGATTTATCTACTAGATACAGAGCAACGGGTGGACATACATCCATGGAGAACTTACCCACGAAGACAACGAGCTTTGTTAACGAGTAGGAACTCGTGGTTGATGTAGTCGTACACTTGTTGATCTCAAGACCGTGAGGAAGTCCGAGCGCCGCAACTCAGCAGCGCATCCGCACTCGCACACACGTTCAAGCCACCGGACAACCTCCACCTCCTCGCTCCAGCGATCCAAAGTGACGACAACTCCTTCTAGACAAAATGCCACCGGGAACATGTATCTCGCTAATCCGAGACCATGGGGGAATAATTCTAGAGGGGGAGAGAGATCCTTCACAAGGAGGAGTGAGGATGAAGGAGGGAATGGGTGGCCTTTTATAGGAGGAGGGGGGTGCCCCCTATCTCCATGGCCGGCGCATGGGGGGTGACCCCTCACCTCCCCCATTCATGTGGTGGTAACCCCTCCACATTAAAATGCCTCTTCACATTCCCTTTTAAAGTCTCCACTTTAAATGCATTAAGTTTCTCCAAATTTAATGCTCTCTCATTTAATAAAACTCTTTTTATTAAATTTATTCAGAATTTTGTTAATTAATTTAATTAACAAACATTCACATATAGCCCCTTGCAATTTCACCCGAAACAATTTCTGGTTTCTATTGAAACAATTCCTGCGCTTTGCAATTCTTTCGTCTGAAACATATGTGCTCCAAAATGGTGGCCGGTAACTCTTAAGTGTGCCACCCTACGGTTCACGAATAATGCAGACATGATCGAGACCCTTCTCCGATCAATAATCAGCAGCAGGACCTGGAGATCCGTACTGACTCCTACACATTCAACGATGACTCCTGTGATCGTGAGAACCTTTAACGCTTGTAACTAAATCCCTTTGTCTCTCGATATATTACATGTCCGAGATTCGATCATCGGTATCTCCATACCTAGTTTGATGTTGTTGCCGACATGCACTCTTTTCTTGTTCCCGTGATATAACATTCTAGTGATCACATCACTTGCTTGCAAGCTATCCTAATGTGATATCACCGAGAGGGCCCAGAGTATATCTATCCGTCATCTGGATTGACAAATTCCACTCTTGATCCATGAGCCTCAACATAACACCTTCGTCGTACTGAACCCATCTTTATAGTCACCCGTTACGGTGTGAAGTTTGATGTTATCAAGATACTCTTCCGGTGTTAGCAATTAACATGATCTCATGGTCTAAGGATAAAGATTACTTCCTATGATGTTATAGCAATATAAACATAATGACTTGATCGTAATGCTATACTTCGGATGAATGTTCATCACATCATTTCACAAATGCTGTGACCTTGTTATTAACAACATCCAATGTCCATGATCAGGAAACCTTGATCATCTTGTTAATCAACAAGCTAGCCAATAAGAGAGGCATAACTAGGAACCCTTTTTGTTTATTAAACACACATGTATTGATGTTTCCTATCAATACAATTATAGCATGCAAAATAAACATCTATCATATACAAGGAATACATAATAACAACTTTATTATTGCCTCTCAGGGTATATTTCCTTCAGATCCAACTTAGTTTCTCTCCCTCTCTTCTTTTATTTGGAACCATCCTCTAACCCTCCTCCTACCCTCACCTCTAAAACTCCACATCCCATGCATGTCACCACCTTTTCTATTTCTTGTCTTTGTTGAATCATGTTCTTTGGATTGGTTCAAATTTTAAATCTCTATCTATTCAAAATACCCATCCTAAACACCTATCTATCCTACCTAGCTACACATTCACCCTAAACCTAACCATCACTAAACCTAGCTACTACACACTCACCTCACCACCCCTACCTTCCTAGCTTCGGCTAACGCTCAAATCCCCTCTCCTTTCTACCCTAGTCGCCACCACCACCTGGTTTGGCCCCATCCGAGCTACCCCCCTTGCTCAACACCCTATCTAGGCCGAGCCACCCCTCACCTAAACTCCAGCCGAGCCCCTCCCCTCTATGTTCTTCTCTCTCGCTCCCAGGAAGCCCCCACCCGAGCCACACCTGCCGTTCCCTCTGGCCCAGCTGCAGCCCCACCCTAGGCCTCCCTAGCCTCGCTGGACACGTGAGGGGAGAAGGAGGAGCAGTGCACGCCACCTTTTCCACCCCGAGCCACCCCATGTGCACCACACCCTTAGACTTATCTACCCCTCCTCTCTGCCTGGCGTCGCCCCAGAACCCCCTATGTCGCCTCTGTCAACGCCGTCGAGGAGGAGGAGGCCCAGACCTGCTGCACGTCTTCGACGCCGACACAAACCCTAGATCGCCGGGCGTCAGCGTCATCGCCGATCCCCTGCGCTCCTGCCCGATCCACCACCACCAACCTCCCCGCGGTGAGCCGACGCACCCCCCTGATAAACTCTCCTCGCGCTGCGCTCCCGGTACACGCCAATCACTCCGGCGAGCACTATCTGTGCACCGCGCTCGAGTTCGCCACCCCGTAGTTGCACAGCAGTAGGGTCATCTTGCCGCGCAGCGTTTACCCAGCACCAAACCCCGCTAGCCCCAGCGGTAGCAGCCGCTGCGCGCGTGCTAGTCGCGGGATTGACCCCCTCCCGACGCGCCGGTGTTGGTTTCGTCAGTTTCGTCAGAAATAGACGAGAAGAGAAATAGTAGCACGGTGGCCTTTTCCCTTTACCTCCCTGGCTTTTTGTTTCGTTAACCCCCGGTCCATCCAGGCCCACCTGTCTGTCGCTGTGGCACTTTTCCGAAAAGGCACCTGCATATCCGGGGTTCTCAACCCGCGCTCCTCGGCTTCCCCACGTGGCAGGCCCACGCTGGCACGCCCGCGTGTGGCCCTGTGGCTGCCGTGGCCCCACCCGGTAGTCTCCGCGGCTGAATGAATACGCGGTATGAAAAGTATGCCGCGTGTTGGTTGCGCCAGCTCAGCGCAAGCCCCACCTGTGTGTGACTCGGGCTAGCTTTTCTCTGTGTACAAAAAGTCGCTTTCCTTATCTGTTTAATAAAAATCATTTTCAGAATTTGTTTAAATGTTTTTAAATCCAGAAATTAATAACTTTTTATTAATAAATCCAAATAATACAAATGATATATGTTCTTGAATCAGAAAAATGTGAGGAATTCAAATTCGCCATCCAAAATAATGTTTGACTAATTTAAAGATTCGAATTTTTTTAATTGCAATAAAAATGCCTTTTCTTAATTAATTAATAACTTTAATTCTATAACTTCAAATTTGACGAATAATATGTCTAAATCGATCTGCGCGACGAGCCAGTTCTAACTATGCATTCCTTGATATGAATTGAAGCATGCATCATGTCATTATTAAAAATCAGAACTGTTTAAGGCAATAAAACTTGACCAAATAATTAATAAAATGATTTATTCTTGTTCCCACACCTCACCCTTGCCATGCTACATTATTGCCATGTAATTTGTGCATCATTCATCATGGCATGCTTGTTTTCTTGTCGCATCTTATTTATATGCTTGTGCACTTTATTTATGTTGGCCCTTGTTTGTTTGGTTCTTCTTTCGAATAGACGCCGAGCAGGGGAAATATCAGGAATCCTAGGAGTACTACCCAGATCCACCTCTCGCTTCAACTGAGCTGCCAGGCAAGCACTACCACATGCTTGCATACATATAGTACATATTGCTTCTATCTTATTCTTGCATCATTGGGTCGCGATTGCATTAAACTGAATCCCAAGTATTGCATGGCCTTTACTTTTAAACCCCACCAAGCTTGTTCATCCATCCCATGAGCCATTACTACAGGAGTTGTTTGAGCCATGCGAGTCGTAGAACAGCATGTGTAGGGTATGTGAGAGTCTGATGGAAAACGAGGTACCTAAACAACTTAACCTGAGTAGTATGGGATAACTAATGAAAGAGGCACCGGTGGGCAATATCTGTTATTTGGTTTTTCCTGCCCACTTGTGTCCCGTAGGACCCCGAGTACTTGATTCCCGTTCCTTGACTATTCGCACTATCCACATCCGGGAGGCCTTATGGACCCCCCTGAGCTAGAGCTTGATTCATTTCTATTTCTTGGGGCCACAAACTAGTTTGGGGATTTATTTACTATCCTACACTTATGCCATGTTACTGTTTATTAAGATTGTGCGTGGAGCACCTGTACTGTTTTGGATGCGGAGTTTTTTCGCGGTATCAACAAGCCCAGTCACATTTTCGGGTTCCCAGTCATTTACAGCCATTGACGCAAACCTTGGGTCCGTCTCGGAGTCGGCCAACTTCGTTGCAGGTAGCTTAATGGGGTGGCCCCCTAAAATATTTCTAAATCCTGTGATCGCTTTGTCGTGAATGCCTCGTTGGATTTTGAGTTGGTTTTTCCGAGGTTGATCGAGTGTGTGTTGCTATTTGTGCACCCCTGCAGGGTAAATCTTTCTGAAAGCCGTGTTCACGGTTATGGACGACTTGGAGCACAGTTTCTCGATCATAGACAAGTATAACTAAAGTACCGTCTTTAATTTGACTAAATATCTGACTAGTAAACAGTGCATTATTCATGGAATGAGTAATAAAACTGCCAACAGATGGGTTGTTCGTCCGCTTTCGTTGGTGTTTAGAAGGAGGATGGATCTGTTACTTTATACTGTTATAACTGTTGTTCCTAATTAACGGACATCCGTCTATCATTGGTTAGGAGGATGGTTAGCGAGTATCTATAGGCTTGTTAGTTATTATCTTTTGCTGCAATTGCGTCACCCCAGGTATATGTCCCCTTTAGAGGCATAAAGACTTGCTGAGTACCCCTAGGGTCTCACACGATAAATTGTTTGATTCAGATGAACAGGTGTATTCGCAAGATGGATACTGGGTGGAGGAGACAGATGATGTTGGCAATAATCACTCGGTGTAGAGATTCCGGGGATGGGGATCCGTGAGATCTGTGGGCGGGATGTGCTTACTTATGTGGCATCTTATGCCGATTTGCTTCTTATCCGTACTCGGATCTTGTTTCGCTTCTTGATACTCTGATGTTTGATGTATGAGGAGCTATCCTACACTATTATCTCTATCTAGGATATTTGGATCTTGCCGTATGGCGTTGCAATATTTCTATTTCTTTTAGATGGTATGGCTCTGAGAACTGTTGTAAGGTAGCTTGCATACATACTCACTTGTGTATGTATTTGATCTCTTCGCCTGTTGCCTACGTCGCTCGCTCTTGTCCCGATGTCCTTGGAAGTGGTTAGGACCGCCGACGGGTCTACACGTGGGTGGCCCCTGGGCTCCCGCTGTACTATTTTAACCACTTTCGGTTCATCTAGGCTTGAACTTAGAGCGTAGGGTACGAGGTAGTTACAATACCTTTGACCACTTCCTCCATGAGTTCGATAAACCTTGGGTGATCCACTTAAGGGAAACTTGTTGCTGTTCTACAAACCTCTACACTTGGAGGCCCAACACTGTCTACAAGAATAGAAGCGTGCGTGGACATCAAGCTATTTTCTGGCGCCGTTGCCGGGAAGGTAAGGTAAAAGGTACTCACATCTTCTGGCTACTAAGTTATCTTCTAGTACTATTGCTGGTGTGTGAGTGCTCAAAGTTATTTCCTTTAGATTATGCAATTATATCTTTTTGTTTCTTGTTTTTATTTTCACTAGTTAGGCTTAATGGAAAACAAAAAAAAAATTAGAGAGCTTTATAGTATTTATCTTGAGTTAGGACATGAAGTGTTTGAAGAGAAAATTAAAAAACCTATGGAACTTTATTTGCATGTTAATATCAATGTTATTAGTATGAATTCTTTGAACACCATTATTGCTAATGCTATGGAAAAGTCTAAGCTTGGGGAAGCTGGTTTTTATGAGCATGATATTTTTAGTCCCCCAAGCACGGAGGAGAAAATTTACTTTGACGATACTATTACCTCCGATATATGATGATTACAATGATGAGTATGATATTTTCACTCCACCTACTATTGAGGAGAAAATTAATTATGATTACAATATGCCTCCTATATTTGATGATTGTGGTGATGAGAATGATAATGATAGCTATTTTGTTGAATTTGCTCCCACTACGATTAATAAGAATGACTATGCTTATAGGGAGAGTAATAATTATTTTATGCATGTGGCTCATGATAAGAATGTTTTATGTGATAGTTATATTGTTAATTTTATTCATGATGCTACTGAAAGTTATTATGAGAGAGAGAATCATGGTTTTATGTATCTCAAAATATTAAGTTTCCCCTCTTTATGTTGAAAATTTTGAAGTTGCAATTGTTTCGCTTTCCTATGCTTGTTGCTTTGTGCTTTCATGACTTGTTTCATTATAAGATTATTTTTCATAGGAAGTGGGTAAGACTTAAATGTGTTCTATATTTTCTTCTTGATGCTCTCTTTTTACTTTGATTCATATTTCTTATGTGAGCATCATCGAAACTGTCATGCCTATCTTAATGGCTCTAAAGAAAGAGTTTTTGGGAGATAACCCATTATATTTTTACTTTTAGTCTATTTTTGTTTTGTTGAGTCTTGGAAGTTATTGCCTATGTAATAACATCTTCTTATCCTTTTTGTGTGGTTTTTGTGCCAAGAATAACCTCTAATGAGAGGGAAGTAAGATATGGGGAAGTTGCTGTCCTGAAACAGATTTATGTGCGTCACTGTAAAAAATCGTGAAAAACCTCAGTACATCTGATTGAGCTGTAATTATTTGTTCTTATGACCAGGTTATTACCCAACTTTTTTTAGTTTAGCACTTTTCGATTTGAGCAACATAAGATCTTTTAAAAAATCAGTTTTTACCTGCTGGTCTGTTTTGACAGATTTCTGCCATTATTTGCATTTGCCTCTTCATCTCTTTCTCTTTGAGTTCTCTTTGATCACTTGAGCTTTTAGAAGGAATTGCTACAGTAGCTTATATTTTAATGGAAGTTTTACTTGTGTTGAAACTAAACCCAAAGACTTATTATCTTGAATACACTAATGTTGCTAATGAAGATTGTGTGAAGTTTTGTATGAAGGAAATTTTCAAGTGTAGGGAAAAATAATGTGATGAGATAAAGTATGGACAAAAGCTCAAGCTTGGGGATGCCACCCGTGTCACCACAAGAAATATTCAAGAATTACATGCGTCAAATCTTGGGGATGCCCAAGGCATTCCCTTCTTCATCAATAATCTCAGGTCTTCTTTCAAGTCACTTTATTTTTATTACCTTATGCACTATGTGTTTTTCTTGGAGCGTCTTTGTTTTTAGTTTTCTTTTGATTTCTTTGCCACAATAAGTTGGTTGGATCCCAACACACTTCTTTTGGATAGATACACACCCTGTTATTTATTGCCTAGAACACTCTAGTTTTCACTCTTATTTTTCTATGAGTGTTCTCCTTTGCTAGCACCGCGTTTAGCTTTAGTTTTCGATTGGTGTTGGAAAAGAGTAGGAAGTTTCATGCTTATAGTGGTAAAAAAGGAAGCTTGTTTTGACTGTGACTTAGACTTTATCATGTCATGCTAGATGTTGCTTTGACCACATGCTTAGTGATTATTTTTGTAACATGACTTGTTTCAAACAATTGAGATTGCTTAATGTTCCTTGAAAGAATCATGTGTTGTTTTAGCATACAAAAGCATAATATTGTGGTATTCTCCTTTGATGCTTTATTTGGGTTGACTTGGTACATGCTTACACCATGTTAAGACTATGAACCAGTCACCATAGCCTCTATGATCATTTAGTTTTTGACTTGTAATATCACTTTATGCTTTAATTAATAATGTTTTGTTGCCTTGCATGATTATGGCCATTATTTCCCTCTTAGTTGGTCGCTCCCAGTCTTTTGCTAGCCTCCACATGTTCCAAGTATGAGTTCTACTCATGCATCCAACTCCCAATAAAACCAAGTTATTCCAAAGGGTCCACTATAAATTCCTATGCATGGTGTGTTACACTATTCCAAGTATATTCATGCTTTTATCTACCTTCCAAATTAAACTTGTTATGTGAAAATTAGTGATTAAAGCTCTCACAAACTTGATGACACACTTTACTTTCTTGCACTTAATAAACTTGAACCATTGTGTCCATCTATGTTGCGTATATGCTTCCACTTTATAAGTTGTGAATTAGCAGAACCATGCTGTCATGGGGAACGCTTTCAACATTGCACTTATTATTCAGTTGATATCATGATCTTTTGCTTATGGATCCCGTCAGTGTGAAATAAAAAAGAGCTTGTAAGCTCATGGAGTTTGTATGTGCGTTAGAGAAACGCCTGGGCGGCTAGCCTAAGCCATGCCTAATCATGGTGGAAACTTGCAGCATAACCATAGTGAGCATTTTATGAAGCATCCTTAATAAAAACCTATGCAAATAGCAAATAAAAAGATCACTGAGATGCTCATTGTCTATTGCCTTGTCATTTTGATATGGGATAGCTCCTGTATCATGGGGCAAGGGGTACCCCGTTGGCGGTTCTCTATGATACACATGTACTTACAATGACAAGAACTTACTCATGACTAAAGTTGAGTAGCATGAGGTTCGGTACTCGTAAGCACGGGGCATGAGATTTTCATCTTATAACTTGTCAAGCATATCTTCATATTTGTGTCACTTTAACCTTAATCACCTCAATATGCTTATGATAGGGGCAATGAGAGCTGAAAGCTAATAAGTACCATAATTTTTGGAAGCTCTTTATGAAACTTGAATCTCTGCTTCCCTTTGTGAAGGGACTTTCTTTTTACTTTTATGTTGAGTCTCCATCTCCTATCTTTATGCACCAATTGAGAGAGCATAGTGGTCATTCTTAGTTTCATGTGCATTCTCCCAAAACTTGTTGATTGATTCATAACTTTGATATTGCTTGCTCTTAAATTATTTGTATCTAGTCACCCTTATGAACTTTGAAGGTGTCCTATGCATTTATGTTTTGCTATACTATGAGGGACAAGCTGAATACCACTTTTATTATGTTTTCTATATGTGAAACAAACAAACGTCTTTCAATGCATTGTTATTCATGATCTTTTGTTTGTACCTTTTCATGTTACAACATAGTTGCTATATCTTATTGTTAGAACTCTATCTTTCATGCTTATGTTTAGAGTACTTTGATCCCAGCTATCAATGTTTTAAAAATACCTTGATCAAGATTGTGATGGTGCATGTCACCTCAAAAATTATTCTTTTTATCACTTACCTACTCGAGGATGAGTAGGAGTTAAGCTTGGGGATGCTTGATACGTCGTAAACGTATCTATAATTTTTGATGTTCCATGCTTGTTTTATATCTACTTTCTTATGTTTTGTTCACACTTTGAGGTATTTTTATACATTTTCTGGAACTAACCTATTAATAAGATGCCATGGTGCCAGTTGCCTATTTTTTGCTATTTTTGGTTTCAGAAAAGCTAGTAAAGACATATTCTCGGAATTGGACGAAACAAAGCCTGAAGTTCCTATTTTTCCCGACACGATACGAAGTCCAAAAGGGAGACAGAGGGGAGCCAGGAGGCAGGGAGCGGGTCACCCCTGGCCGTGCCACCAGGTGATGTGGCCACCCTGGCCCACCTCTGGCATCGCCTCTTCCCATATAAAAGCCCCCGGGACGAAAACCCTAGAAAACAAGATCGGAATTCCACGAGAAGTTCCGTAGCGCCGCCACCGAAGAGGAGATTCAGGGGCCAGAAGTCTCTGTTCCGGCACCCTGCCGGGACGGGGAAGTGACCCCGGATCCATCTCCATCGACTCCACCGCCAACTCCATCGCCGTTGCTGACTCCCATGATAAGGAGGGAGTAGTTCTCTCTCGAGGCTAAGGGCTCTACAAGTAGCTATGTGTTCATCTCTCTCTCTCTCTCTCTCTCTCTCTCTCTCTTTATGCGTGATCTTATTGAGATCATGAGCTTTGTAATCTAGGATCTATTATGCTACTCAAGTGCTTTAATTAATCTCTCCTTATCCCCACGTGTGTGAAGTTGACAGTATGCACACTGTGTGGCACTTTGGCTAAGGTTACATAAATACTTATCATGAGTATAATTTGAGTTGGATGTCTCTATGAGATTGTGGTGTTTGTTGGAACCATCTAGCGCTCAAGGTGATAGTGAGGGGTTATCTAGATGGGGAATGCGAACTTTAAGTTGTGTTGTTATAGCCCTACATCATCCAACCGGAGAGTAGTTCAGGTTCAGGGTAGCATCATGAAGAGAAGATATTTATATGGGAGTGTCCACTAGTGAAAGTATGATCCCTAGGCCTTGTTTCTAAGCATTGAAACACCATTTACAATCAGTTCTGTTACATGTTTGCTTGCTATCACTCTTATTTCAGATTGCAATTACCACTTATAATCATCGATATTACTTGTATTTCACTATCTCTTCGCCGAACTAGTGCACCTATACACCTGACAAGTGTATTGGGTGTGTTGGGGACACAAGAGACTTTTTGTATCTTGATTGCAGGGTTGCTTGAGAGGGATACCTTTGACCACTTCCTCCCTGAGTTTGATAAACCTTGCAGGGTTGCTGCTGTTCTACAAACCTCTGCACTTGGAGGCCCAACACTATCTACAAGAATAGAAGCGTGCGTAGACATCAGCCTATACCCCTAAAATTTTGGGATGAAGCCTTTCTTACTGCCACTTTTCTTATAAATTTGCTTCCCAGTAAAGTCCTAGATTTTGACACTCCTGCTGAACGCCTTCTTCACACTATACCCAACTATGATGCTCTTCGAACTTTTGGCTGTGCCTATTGGCCAAACCTTCGCCCTTAGAACAAACGCAAGCTTGCTTTTCGCTCCAAGCGGTGTGTCTTTATTGGGTATAGCCCCCTTCACAAAGGTGTCAAATGTCTAGACATATCCACGGGACGCATTTATATTTCTCGTGATGTAGTCTTTGATGACAATATTTTTCCCTTTGCCTTCCTCCATCCTAATGTTGGCGCCCTCCTCAAAAAAGAAATATTGCTTCTTCCATCATCTATATCTTGTTCTCATGAGGGTGTACAAAATATTGATAACCACATGTCTCCTATTGTACCTATTATTGATATACATATACAGCAGGTGGAAGAAACAACTGAAACAAATTCTAGACAAAATGATGCTCATACTAGCTCGGAAACTGATATTGAAGCTCAGCTGGAAGAGGACGAAATAGGCAATGAAAGCGAGGATGATTCTGCTAAAGAAGATTCTCCTTCTCATGGTGATCCCGAGGCGCGACTTCCTGAGGAGGATTCTCCCGCCCGTGATGCGCAGCCTTCCGAGTCTCCCGCCCGCGTGCAGCCTTCCGAGGACGATTCTCCTGCTCGCGCCTCTCCGCGTGCTCGCCACCTCCAGTTGAACAACCTGCTGTTGTGTTACAACCCATGGCTCCTCATACTCGTCTTCGGAAAGGTATACGCAATCCCAAAAAGTATACTAATGGCATTGTTAGATATGGCTTGCTCTCTTCTACAAGTGAACCACACACACTTACAGAAGCTCTCAATGATTCTAAATGGCGTCAAGCAATGGAAGAGGAACACAATGCATTGATTCGGAAAAAACTTGGCATCTTGTTCCTCCCAGTCACAATAGAAATTTAATTGACTGCAAATGGGTATATCGCATCAAGAAGAGAGCAGATGACCCTATTGATAGATACAACGCAAGGTTAGTTGCAAAAGGTTTCAAACAAAGGTATGGCATTGATTATGAAGATACCTTTAGTCATGTGATTAAAATTGCTACTATCAGAACTGTTTTATCTCTATCTATTTCTCGTGGATGGAGTTTACGGCAGCTATATGTCAAGAACGCATTTTTACATGGTGTTCTAGATGAGGAGGTCTATATGAAACAACCTCCAGGCTTTGAAAATCCCCACGCTCCGCATTACATTTGTAAACTTGAAAAAGCAATCTATGGACTGAAGCAAGCACCTAGAGCCTGGTATTCCAGGTTGAGTTCCAAGCTATGTGATATTGGATTTACACCTTCAAAGGCTAACACGTCACTTTTTCTCTACAATAACTCAGGTATTGTCATTTATGTGCTAATTTACATTGATGACATTATAGTAACAAGCTCCTCTGATCATGACATCACTATTCTGCCGAAAGACCTCAATGAGGACTTTGCCATTAAAGATCTAGGTGATTTACATTTCTTTGTTGGTATTGAGGTTAAGAAAATACAAAATGGTTTGATTGTGACACAAGAAAAATATGCCATTGAGTTACTTGCTAAGGTTGGCATGCATGGGTGCAAATTGATATATTGCAAATGTATCTATAAATTTTGATGTTCCATGCTTGGTTTTATCCACTTTCTTGTGTTTTGTCCACACTTTGGAGTAATTTTCATATGATTTCTTGGACTAACCTATTAACAAGAGCCACAGTGCCAGCTGCCTATTTTCTACTGTTTTTGGTTCCAGGAAAGTCAGAAAATGAATATTCTCGGAATTGGACGGGACAAAAGCCGAAGTGCCTATTTTTCCAGAAGACTCCAGGAGCCAGAATACGAGACGGAGGAGGGCCAGGGCATGGTGTGGTGGCCCCAGGCACCCCTCGGTCTCCCTCTTCGCCTATAAGAAGCCTTCTAACCTAAAAACTCCGGGGGGTTCGACGTTTTTCTAGAAGAAGTTCCGCAGCACCGCCACCACCAAAGGGGAGATTCGGGGGACAGAAAGTCTCTGTTCCGGCACCCTGCTGGGACGGGGAAGTGCCCCCGGAGCCATCTCCATCGATCTCCACCATCGTCTCCATCGACCATCCATGTTTCCCCCATCTATGAGTGAGTAATCCCCCACTGTAGGCTATGGGGATGGTAGGGATTGGATGAGATCGTTCATGTAATGGCATCAGATTGTTAGGGCATGGGGCCTAGTATCTTTTATTAGTGCTTTATGACTTTGTTGCGACTTGTTGTGCTTAATGCTTGTCACTAGGGCCCGAGTGCCATGATTTCAGATCTGAACATGTTATTGATTCATTATGATAGTATTGTTTTTGGTCTTATCTTCAAGTTGTGTACACACGTTGTTGTCCGGAACCTATGGCCCCGAAGTGATAGAAATCGGGATAACCGGAAGGGAATGTCTTTGATGTGAGGATCACATGTGTTCATAGAGTGTTAATGCTTTGCTTTGGTGCTCTATTAAAAGGATCACGTTAATTGCCAGTAGTTCCCTAGAGGCCCAGCAAAGCGGGCTGTGGGACAAAAGATGTTGTGCAAGTTCTCATTGTGAGCACGTATGACTATATATGGAACACATGCCTAGGATTGTCTAGTACTTGGATGCTTTATCTTATTTATCTACAATTGCCCTGTGTTCTGATTGCTATGTGAATTTTCTTGTGCATGCAACGCCCGTCCATCCATCCCTATGCCTACCGCACTCAAATCCCACTGTTTACTGCTTTTGTTACTACTGTCTTTGCTTTACTACTGCTGCTACTTTACTATTCCTACTACAAAACTGTTGCTACTGATAAACTGCTGTGAGCAAGATTTGTTTCCAGGTGCAGCTGAATTGACAACTCAGTTGTTAAGGCTGATAAATATTCTTTGGCTCCCCTTGTGTTGAATCAATAAATTGGGTTTCACTTCCCTCGAAAATACTGCGATACACCCCCTATACTTGTGGGTCATCAAGACTATTTTCTGGTGCCATTGCCGGGGAGCATAGCTTTATTTATCAAGTTCACTTGGATTCTCTATTGTTCGCTGCTATCCATCCATCATGGGTAAGTCTCGTGATGGCAAAGTTCCTATTTTACCATCCATTACAAGAAGAGGTACAGTTCTGAACACCTCTGCTGCTCTTGATTCACCGTCTGTTTTGAGTAAGTTCCTTACACCACCACATACACATGCTACACACACTACTACTACTGCTGAATCTGAAACTTCTGATGCTGCTTCTACTATGCTTGATAAGAGTGGTTCATTAGGTCCTTCCTAGATGCTACGATTGCTAGAACTATTGTTGGAAATACCGAAACTCCTAATGAAGACACTACCACACCTGTTAGCTCACCTGAGTCTAGTGAGAGTTATGATATTGAAGATGGTTATGTTGAGATGATCGATGAATTTATTAAAGAATGTAAAAACACCCATGATAGGAGCACTGCTAAGAGTCTCCTTGAGAGGCGTACTATTAGACCCAAATTGTCTCCTGATGCTAAGTTTGCTACTTCTCCCATAAACATTATAGATGAAGATTATGATTTCTCTCTCGATCTATCTTACATAGCTATTGTTGAGAAAGAACCTTTTTGTGGGACTAAGAATGAAAGTGTGGTAGCACATATGAATGAACTTTCTACCATGAGTGGCTTGTTTTCTGATGATATTAAGATGCGTACTTACTTTGTTGCTAATATTTTCCCCTTTTCGCTGAAAGGAGAAGCTAAAACTGTTGGAGATATGCCCAAGAGGCAATAATAAAGTAGGTTATTATCATATCTTCATACTTATGATAAATGTTTACATTCATGCTATAATAGTATTAACAAGGAAACCATTAATACTTGTGTGATTTGTAAACTTAATTTGAAGTCCCTGGTATAGCCTCTATACTTCACTAGCTTGTTGGTTGATTGATGATTGTGGTTTCCATATCATGAACATTGAGATGTTATCAACAACAAGATCATATCATTAGGAGAATGATATGGTGGACATACTCCTATAGATAAGCGTAGCATAAAGATCAAGTCATTTCAATAGTTCAATTGCTATATGCTTTCTGATACATAGTAACCTAATTCCTTCGACCATGAGATCATGCATATCACCTTTACCGGATGGATGCTTTGATGTCATCAAACACCACACCGTAACAGGGTGGCTATAAAAGTGGCATTGAGTGTTCGGAAAGTATTGGTTGAAACACATGGATCAAGAGTGGGATTTGTCCATCCATATGACGGATAGATATTCTCTGGGCCCTCTCGGTGAAATGTCATCCAATTAGCTTGCAAGCATGTGACTGGGTCACAAGGATCACATATCACGGAACGAGAAAAGAGTACTTATCGATGCGAGGTTGAACTAGGTATGCAGAGATACCGACGATCATAACCTCGGATAAGTAACATATCGTGAGACAAAGGGAAATTGGTATCGTATGTAAGTGGTTCATTCGATGTAAAGTAATCGTAGAAATATGTGGGAGCCATATGAATTTCCAGATTCCTATATTGGTTATTGTTCGGAGAAGTGTCTCGATCATGTCCGCATAATTCACGAACCGTAGGGAGACACACTTAAGGATTCGACGTTGTTTGAGTAGTTATGGTATTATGAGAAACAGACCGAATGTAGTTCGTAGTCACGCATGGGATCCGGGATATCACGAGGAGATCCGCAATGGTCCCGAGACTAAGTTTCATATAACGAAAGTCCCGTTTCGAGTTGGGGAATGGTTCCGTGTTTTCATCGGGAACATTCTAGAAGGTCGGAATGTCCGGCACTCGGAGGGAAGGGTACATGAATGTGTCATTACATATTGGAATGATTGCATCATGTACTAGGTGTTCTTGCTGTCCAAAATAAAGGGTTTATTTAAATCCTAAATTGAAAATTCAAACGGCTAGTTTGTAAGTCAAGCAACAAGTTTTGTAAAGTGGAAAGAGGAGGTGAAGTGGAAACCGAGTTGGGGAGGATTCCTCCTCCCCAAGCGCCCACCTCAAGGCCGAGTTGGGGAGGGACTCCTCCTCCCTTGGCGGCCAGCCCCTCCCACCTATATAAGGAGGGGCAGGGCTCCCTCCTAGCACACACAAGTTCCTATCTTCTACCTCCGGTTTAGAGCCGTTTTGGTTTAGAGCTTCTAATTGCTTTAGCCAGCGGTTTAGAGCCTTCTAATTGGTTTAGAGCCTTCTAATTGGTGTGTCTAATTACTAGACCACTAATAGCCTCTCTCATAAGCTCCACCATACTCGCACCGGCTTAAGGCGAAGCCCTGCGGGATCTCCCCTCTACTTCCGGTACCACGCCGTTGTCTTTGGAATCGCGAGGAGAGTGCTACAACCTCCGCTTTCTTTGGAACAAGGAGAGGAAGGTCTTCGTCGAGTACGAGCGTGTGACCATGCGGGGCGCTCTTGAACGTGATACTGGAAGGATCGCTTCACGCGATCTTGAGATCGGAAAGAGTACGACTACATCACCCACGAGAATCTGCTCTCGTTAACCGCTTTGGAATCTTCGAGGGTGAGTTCCTCTATCGACTCGTTGCTACAATCTAGTATATAGATCTTGGCTTGTTTGTTTGTATGCGATAGAAAATTTTTGTTTTCCATGCTACGAACCCCTACAGTGGTATCAGAGCCGTGTCTATATGTAGATCTGTTGCACGAGTAGAACACAATGGTCATTGTGGGCGTTGATGCTTTTATTGTCGATTACTTCTTGTGTACTTTGCATCTTGCGGTATGTTGGGATGAAGCGGCCCGGGCTAACCTTACATGACATCGTTCATGAGACTTGCTCCACGCTTGACATGCAACTTGTATTGCATAAGTGGCTTTGCGGGTGCCTGTTTCTCCTAGCATAGTAAAGATCCAATTTACAACGGGTGATCAACAATGCTAGTATCAATGTTGTGGTTCTTGTTCATAAGTTAGAACGACACTTATTGAAAGCCCCAAACCACGTAAAATATGCAAAGAAAGTAGAAGCGTCTAACTTTGTTTTTGCGGGGTGTCAAATGATGTGATATGGCCATGATTGTGATTATATATGATGTATGCAATGTTCCTTATTGTAAGTCGGCAACGGCAGGAGCCATATGGTTGTCTTTAATTTCTGTTAAGACCTGCGTGTCTATTCAAAATAGTTGTAATAGTTGAAGCTGGTGGACGACAACCATGAAGAAGCGTCATTGACCTTGATGCTATGCCGGTGATGATGGAGATCATGTTCGTGCTTGAAGATGGAGATCGAAAGCACAAAGAAGAAAGGCCATATCATATCACATATTATGAATTGCATGTGATGTTAATCCTTTATGCATCTTGTATTGCTTAGTAGACGACGGTAGCATTATAAGATGATCCCTCATGCACATAAATTTCAAGTTCTAAAGTGTTCACCCTTAGTATGCACCGTTGCCAAAGCTTGCTGCTTCGAAGCACCACGTGATGATCGGGTGTCTTTGATTCAGGGTGAATACAACGTAAGCAAGCAGATTTGCTTATGCGGTAGCTAAGGTTTGATCTTGACGAGCCTAGCTTGTACAGACATTGTCTCGGAACACGGATCACCGAACGGTAAAGCATGAGTCATATAGTAGATATGATGAACATGTTGATTGTTCGCCATTGAAGCTACATCAACTCTCGTGATGATCGGTTTTGATGTGGTGGATTTGGTTCGTGTGATCACTAAAACAATGTGAGGGATGTTGTTTTGAGTGGGAGTTCACCTAGATTAATTTAATTATTAATTAGAACTCAATTTATCATAAATTAAATCCAAGTGAATTTGCATAGTTGTTGTAGTCATTGGCATCCGTTTACCACCTTGCGCTTAGTTATAATTGAGATGATAGAACTATAGAATTCTGGTTAGTTACTTTACGAACTGGTATCGTATTGTTTTGAAGTGTTAATCTAAAGTTTAAAGTCCTATTGCAAACTTTCAGTAGGTTCCGGTTACTCCATGAAGTTTAATAATTGGTATTAAAACAAGAGTGACAATTCCAAGTGTTAGTATATGAGTATCATGTTTGTCTCCATGATTCTTGATATTCAAAAGATTATCTTAATATCAAGGTTATCTAGGATCTGAAAGAGTTGTTTCAGAAACCATGATGTGTGGAAGATATTGTGATATCTGAAACGAAGTTTTTGGTTACAACATGATAGAGTATAATATGGCAAAGTTCATGTTCTCATATTTTGATGAGAATTTGCAAAAGGTTGGAGACACTAGTTGTCCTCATCTTCCAAAAGGTTTTGGAGAGCAACATTATACTCGTGATTCACCGTTATAAGCTAAAAGTAGCTTGGTCATGGACGATTCCATGATGAAGGTGAATATTTGATGTAGGTAAAATGTTTACTACGCCAAGAGATTACTAAAGAAAGGAATTTGAAAGAACACCAAACATTTGATGATGGTAATCTACTTCAAAGTGCAAGTCCAAAGACATTGGTATTTAACTATACACGCTTTGGACTGTGTGTCATAAGTATGACTCCACTATTGATGTTGATAGATTCTTTCAAATGTAAAAGGAAATCTTGAAAGAGAATCTCATAAGTATATGGCAGAAAAGAAAAGACTAGAATTGTTCAGTTTAAGTATATAGATGATATATGTGTTATGGCTATATTCTTTGCTTATTAAACAATGTGGTTCTTAAGTATTTGATACTGAATTTGTTGGTGTGAATCGTCATACGAAACAACACAATTCATGAACTACAATGGCCTAAGTAACTAGCAAAAGAATATGTGATGATGTTCATCGAGAACAAATAAAGGGTTATTATGTTGCTCGTTAAACATCAAAGCTTGCCTTCAAGATTTGTTTTATCAGGTATTATGAGAACAAAAGGGTTGTTCAAATAATTGCCGTAATCCATAAAAGATGGATGATTCACAAATCTCGTTGGAAAAATCACATCCATAAAACTAGTGCTAAAAATGTCGAAAGACAAATTGATTGAAAGATCACTTAGGAAGTGACATCGTAGTTTAAATTATATTGGAAAGAAAACATGAAGAAACTCCATGTGGATGGAATTTTGGAGTCTTTTGATTTTTGATCAAACGACGTTTGTGAAACTTTCCTAGAGATAATTGAAACTTCGTTCATAGGCCAAAAGGGAACGAAAGACTAGCTTATTTGGAACTTGTGCATATTGTTGTACGAACTCCATTATGTGTAGTCAAGAGCGATGGATTTCAACTTCATATGCTTTCTCCGAAAATTTGAGTGAATATATGAATATTTACTTAATAAGGATGAAGTATGAAATATTTGAAAAAGTTCAAAGATTTTCAAGATGAAGTGCAAAATCATTGTAACAAGAATATAAATAGTTTATGATAAGATCATAAAGAAAGATATTTGAGTTACAAGTTTAGCATAATACCTAAGATTTAAGGAATCGTTCCGTGGATTTGCATTTCCCGAAACACCATAAGAGTATGGAATGTTCGAGATATGTAATTAAAACCTTGTTTGACATGGTAAGATCAAAGGTGTATTATATAGAACTGCCATTATATTTTAAAGATTAAAAGCTTTAGAGACTACCGCTTTTCCACTAAAAGAGCTCCATCATAATCCGTTGAAATGACACCATATAAAGTTATGGTTTGGGATAAAACCCAAGAAGTCCTTTCTTAAAACATTGGTATGCTATGCATAAGAAAGATGTTTGCAACCAAAGTCGGATGAACCTGTCTTTGTATAAATGTTAAGTATTCCTCCATAAAACACCAAAGACAAAAGTGTTTGTCGCTTAGAACGTCAAGTTTCTTTGAGAAGGAAATTTTTCGTGAAAAGTTAAGTGGGAGGACAATAGAACTTTGATAAGGTTAAAGGAACCTTAGCTATATGTGCAGAGTTACGCAAGACCGAAAAAGTGTTCGAGGCGACAACAATGCTCATGGCTCACGTGCCTTAAAGGTTGTGGTCACGGAGGTCTAAGTTTCTATTGAACCAAGTAGGTCGAGTAAACAATCAAATACCAAGATTTGAGGGTTGAATCATTATTTGAGAATAATGAACAGACTACATGCAAAGAAGCGATGATGGGCCCTGACTCCGTCAAATGGCTTGAAGCCATAAAATCCGTGATAGTTCCATACACGAAAAATCAAGTTTTGAACTTGAAAGACCCTCGACAAAGGTGTAAGACCTTACAGTTGTGTTTGGATCTATAAATAAATAGACATGGATGTTGCACATCTATGAAATAGTCGACATGTTGGGAAAGAGTTCACAACAATGTTCAAAGGTTGACTATGACAAGATTTGATCTTTCATAGTGATATTTAGTCTAGACGGATTAATGTAGCAACCACTACATATAATTTTGTTATATGATAGTTGAATAAACAAAACAAGTTCTTCTAATAGAATCGTTACCTAGGACATGTGCATAACACGGTCCATAGGGTTTTGTCAATTCAAAGGATGCTAAAAGCATATGCAAACTTCAATGGTTAAAGTGAGCATCGCGGAGTTGGAATCTTCACTGTGATGAAACTGTTAAAAGAGTTTAATTTCATCAGAGACAATGAAGATGCTTGCATTTGCAAGAAATTAAGTGGGAGCGCTAAGACATATTTCTAATACATTATGTGGAGGACATATTGTTGATTAGAAATGATGTATATCTTATTAACACATATTAAGAATTTCATCCCGATGAAAGACTTAGGCAAAACCCAAATATTTGGCATCAATAGATGTTAATATGGTTGTGCGGAAGTACATAGAGATATTGAATGAGTTCAATATAGAAACTACAAGAAAGGTTCTTGTCGCACAGAAAGGCTTGAATAAGTTCAATATTGATGATATATTCAAGTGTATTGACATTTGGTAAGTGAAACAAAGATTCAAGTATAGATTGATACTTGATGTATGAAATCACAAAGAGTATTTATATCAATCATACTGTGATATGTACAAATCAGATATGTCCTATGCTATAAATATTATGAGCATATACCGTAATGATTCATAAGATGATCATTGGACGATAGTAAGGATATTCTTATGATCTTTTGGAAGAACTAAGAGTATATTATTTGTAGAAGTGACAAATAGATGATTAGTTCATTGTAAAAGTACTACATTGATACTAGTTTTGTCACAGTACAAATTAAGTTTATCTCAATCTAAACTAAGGGTGGCACAATATAATGGAAAGTGAGTTCCATAATGGATTTGGATGAGTTCCAAAGTTAAGACATTGTGAGATACTTCAACAAAAGGCTAAGTATATGACTGCTATTATAGCAGCAAAAGAGGGCATTTGTGTCAAGTAGTTTGTTGTCAAACTAGGTGTAGTTCACAGCGGGATAATACTATGAAGATATATTGTGCGACAATATTATCAACATGTTTTAACCCCAAAGAACTAAAGGTCACACCTAAAGACCAAATCATACAAAGCCATCTCATTAGAGAATGAGTGATGCGTAGAGACGCAAAGACATGCAATTACACACGGACCTGGAAGTGTCAGATCCGGAGATCAGTTGACCACTAGCAATCGTGTACATACAACACCGTAAAGCCATAGGTGTTGAATACACAAAGGTTTGAAACTAGATTAATGACTCTAGTGCAAGTGGGAGACTGTTGGAGATATGCCCAAGAGGCAATAATAAAGTAGGTTATTATCATATCTTCATACTTATGATAAATGTTTACATTCATGCTATAATAGTATTAACAAGGAAACCATTAATACTTGTGTGATTTGTAAACTTAATTTGAAGTCCCTGGTATAGCCTCTATACTTCACTAGCTTGTTGGTTGATTGATGATTGTGGTTTCCATATCATGAACATTGAGATGTTATCAACAACAAGATCATATCATTAGGAGAATGATATGGTGGACATACTCCTATAGATAAGCGTAGCATAAAGATCAAGTCATTTCAATAGTTCAATTGCTATATGCTTTACGATACATAGTAACCTAATTCCTTGACCATGAGATCATGCATATCACCTTTACGGATGGATGCTTTGATGTCATCAAACACCACACCGTAACAGGGTGGCTATAAAAGTGGCATTGAGTGTTCGGAAAGTATTGGTTGAAACACATGGATCAAGAGTGGGATTTGTCCATCCATATGACGGATAGATATTCTCTGGGCCCTCTCGGTGAAATGTCATCCAATTAGCTTGCAAGCATGTGACTGGGTCACAAGGGATCACATATCACGGGAACGAGAAAAGAGTACTTATCGATGTGAGGTTGAACTAGGTATGCGTAGATACCAGCGATCATAACCTCGGATAAGTAACATATCGTGAGACAAAGGGAAATTGGTATCGTATGTAAGTGGTTCATTCGATCAAAGTAATCGTAGAAATATGTAGAGCCATATGAATTTCCAGATTCCTCTATTGGTTATTGTTCGAGAAGTGTCTCGATCATGTCGCATAATTCACGAACCGTGAGACACACTTAAGGATTCGACGTTGTTTGAGTAGTTATGGTATTATGAGAAAGAGACCGAATGTTGTTGAGTCTCGGATGGGATCCGGATATCACGAGGTGATCCGGAATGGTCCGGAGAATAAGATTCATATAAGGAAAGTCCCATTTCGGAGTTGGGGAATGGTTCCGTGTTTTCATCGGAACATTCTAGAAGGTCCGGAATGTCCGGCACTCCGGAGGGGGAAGGGTACATGAATGTGTCATTACATATTGGAATGATTGCATCATGTACTAGGTGTTCTTGCTGTCCAAAATAAAGGGTTTATTTAAATCCTAAATTGAAAAGTCAAACGGCTAGTTTGAAAGTCAAACGGCAAGTTTTGGAAAGTGGAAAGAGGAGGAGAAGTGGAAACCGAGTTGGGGAGGATTCCTCCTCCCAAGCCGGCGCCCACCTCAAGGCCGAGTTGGGAGGGACTCACTCCTCCCTTGGCCGGCCAGCCCCTCCACCTATATAAGGAGGGGCAGGGCTCCCTCCTAGCACACACAAGTTCCTATCTTCTACCTCCAGTTTAGAGCCGTTTTGGTTTAGAGCTTCTAATTGCTTTAGCCAGCGGTTTAGAGCCTTCTAATTGGTTTAGAGCCTTCTAATTGGTGTGTCTAATTACTAGACCACTAATAGCCTCTCTCATAAGCTCCACCATACTACTTTGGCTTAAAGCGAAGCCTCGGGATCTCCCTCTACTTCAGGTACCACGCCCGTTGTCTTCGGAATCGCGAGAGAGTGCTACAACCTCCATTTTCTTTGGAACAAGGAGAGGAAGGTCTTCGTCGAGTACCGAACGTGTGACCGATCTGGAGCGCTGCCGAACGTGGCGCTGGAAGGATCGCTCTGCGATCTTGAGATCGAAAAGAGTACGACTACATCACCCACGAGAATCTGCTCTCGTTAACCGCTTTGGAATCTTCGAGGGTGAGTTCCTCTATCGACTCGTTGCTACAATCTAGTAGATAGATCTTGGCTTGTTTGTTTGTATGCGATAGAAAATTTTTGTTTTCCATGCTACGAACCCCTACAAAAACTTGGTTTAGTAATTTACCTCCTAGATCTATTGATAGCCCTGAGTTCTTGATTAGTACTTTCCTACAGAAATATTTTCCTCCCAGTGCTAGACATGCTGTTTTGCAGGAACTTTTTGATTTTAAACAGGGAGAAAAAGAGGTATTGCCTAAATCTTGGGCAAGGTTTTGTGCTTTGATTCATGCACAAGCTGGAAGTGCATTACCTAAGAATGAGCTTCTCGATATATTTTATAATGGACTAACAGAGGAATCTAGGACATACCTAGATAGTTGTGCTGATTGTGTTTTTAGGAATAGGACTCCTAAGGAAGCTGAGGAATTAATGGCTAAAATAAGTAAGAACTATGAAGATTGGACTCCTCCTAAACAAGTTATACCTGAAGTAATTGTACCTGAACCATCTATTCTGGTGCCTATTCCAACATCAAAGAAGAGGGGAGTTATTGAATTAAATGATGAAGTAATGAAGGGAGCTAAGAAATGTCTTAAGGAGAAGGGAATTAAAGCTGCAGATGTCAAGAATTTACCTCCTATTGAAGAATTATGTAAGCATATTCCCTACTCATCCACTATTGAGGTACACTCTCTCCAACACTTTGATGAAGGTGATATCCCTTACTCTAAACCTCCTGATCAATGCTTAGAAGAATTCGATATCTTTATTGTTAAGCAAGATAACTTTAATAAAAGGGTGCAAAATCATCTAATGGAAAACACTAGAGCTATTGTTGAGTTGAAAGATATTGTGGAAAGAACCTCTAATGATGTTAAAATGATTGTTAAACACTTTCAAATGGTTCAAACTCAAATAGATCAACTCGTTAAAGTGCAAAACGACTTGCTAGTTAATGCTGCTAAAGAAAAACATGCTTATGAAATTAGAACTAGAAGTGGTGCTGCTACCCAGGATCCTCTATATCCCGAGGGGCATCCCAAAAGAATTGAGCAGGACTCTCAACAAGCTGAAAATAGTGGTTCTACTCGTAAGAAAAGGAAAAAAGAAACATAAAACTGTTGTAGAACCCTCTGAACCTGCTATAGATCCTAATAGTATATCTATCTCTGATGCTAAAACTGAAAGTGGTAATGAAGAAAATGAAGTTCCTTATGAAGAAAAAGTTGAAGAAGAACCTGAAAACCACACTAAGAATACTAAATACACCAAAGAAGATTTTATTGCTAAGAAACATGGTAGTGAAAGAGAACCTTGGGTCCAAAAACCTAAGCCTTTCCCTGATAAGAAACACAAGTCAAAGGAAGATGAACATTATAATAAGTTTTGTGAGCGGATGAAAGCCTTTATTCTTGCAAATTCCTTTGACTAATGCTATTAAATTGCCTCCTTACTCAAAGTATATGAAGGATATTGTCTCGAATAAAAGGAAGATCCCTAATGAATAAATTTCTACTTTGCTTGTTAATTATTCTTTCAATGGTAAGGTTCCTAAGAAACTTGGAGACCCAAGGATTCCAACTATCTCTTGCTCTATTAAGAACAGTTATGTTAGAACTGCTTTGTGTGATTTGGGAGCTGGAGTTAGTGTTATGCCTTTCTCTCTCTATAAGAGGCTTCAACTTGAAAAATTAATACCAACTGATATATCTTTGCAAATGGCTAATAAATCTACCACTATTCCTGTGGGTATATGTGAGGATGTACCTGTTCAGGTGGCTCACAATTGCTTGATATTAACTGATTTTGTTGTGCTTGAAATGCCTGAAGATGATAATATGTCTATTATTCTTGGGAGACCTTTTCTTAATACTACAGGAGTTGTTATTAATTGTAATCAAGGAAAGGTGACCTTCAATGTTAATGACAATGAACATACTTTCTATTTCCCCAAGAATATTGAAAGGACTTATGGTTTGAATTCAATTGAACATGTTGAAGGCATTCAAGTTGGAGAAATATATTGTCCCATACCGAGAGAAAAATTTGAAACTATTATGATTGGGACCATTGCTATCAAGGTTGAGGTAACATAATCATTAGTGGAATATAAAGTTTTGTCTCATATGCAATTGTTTTGGTAACAAGACCTGATCAACCTTGTTAACAAAAGGATTTCATTGAACAAAACAATGTTTTCACCATGATTATCTCTGCTTACTTCTATTCTATCCATTTTAGTTTTTGCTTATGCCTAACTTAAAGGCGTTAAAGAAAAGTACTTATTGAGAGATAACCCAAAAGTTTTAGATGAGTCTTGGAAGTTATTACGTCTGTAATAACCGCTCTTTATCCTTTTTATTTGCTTTTTGTGCCAAGAGTAACCTCTAATGAGAGAGAAGTAATGATTGGGAAAGTTGCTGTCCCGAAACAGATTTCCGTGCTTCACCGTAAAAATTCATGTAAAATCTCTGAACGTCTTTTTGAGGCGTGAATTTTTGTGCTTCTACCCCAGGTTGTTATCTAACTTTCGTTAGTTCAACACTTTTTGATTTGAGCAACAGAAGGTCTTCGAAAAATTCGTCTTTACCTTCTGGTCTGTTTTGACAGATTTCTGCCATTTTCTGCATTTGCTTCTTGTTGGTTCCTTTTTGAGTTCTTTTGGGGAATTGAGCTTTTTGAGAGAAGTGCTACAGTAGCTAGTGTTTTAATGGAAGTTTTATTGATGTTAGAACTGAACCTAAAGACTTATTATCTTGAGTGCACTAATGTTGCTAATAAAGATTGTGTGAAGTTTTGTATGAAGGAAGAATTTCAGGTGTATGGAAGGAATGAGTAATGAGATGAAGGATGGACTAAAGCTCAAGCTTGGGGATGCCACGTGTGTCACCCCAAGAAATATACAAAAAGTACAAGCGTCAAAGCTTGGGGATGCCCAAGGCATCCCCTTCTTCATCAATAAAAATCTCATGTTTCTTTCAACCACTTCATTTTTATTGTTTCATGCACAGTTGTGTTGTTCTTGGAGCATCTTCTTTTTTGTTTTCGTTTTGGTTTTTAGTTTGCGTGGTTTGCTTAGTTTGCTGAATAAATTGGTTGGACCCCCTCTTTTCATATATTGGTGTTCAAATAGTTTGGTTTGGTTTGGAAAAGAGTAGGAGAGCTAATGCTTAAGTGGTAAAGAGAGCTTGTTTTTTACTGTGGCCTATGCTCTGTCTTGCCATGCTTGATATTGTTTTGGCTTTATGCTTAGTATTCTTTGCTGTAGCATGAATTGTTATAAACAATTGAGATTGCTTAATGTGCCTTGGATGAATCATGTGTTGTTTTAGCATATTAAAGCATAGTATAGTGATATTCTCCTTTGATGCTTTATTTGGATTGACTTGGCACATGCTCACACCATGTTATGACTATCCCAAGTCACCATAAGCCTTTATGATCCTTTAGTTTTCAACTTGTAGTATCACTTTATGCTTTGATCAATGATGTTTTGTCGCCCTGCATGATTATGGCCATTATTGCTCTCTCCTTTGTCACTCCCTTACTATTGCTAGCCTTCACTTACACTAAGTGTTTTACTCATGTTTCCAACCCCCTTAAACCAAATATTGCCAAAGTGTCCACCATACCTACCTATTAGCATCATTTGCTACTTCCGGGCATATTCAATATGCCTTGTTTTCTTCCGAATAAAATGTTTGCTTGTTATGAGAAAGTTAGTTAGTAAAGCTCTCACGAACTTGATGGCACACTTTATTTCCCGCACTTAATAAACCTGAACCGTTGTGAACTCTCCATGAAAGTTATATGCTTGCAAATTATAGGTCAGATTAGCGAACCGTCATCACGGGGAACGCTTTCAACACTTGTAAATATATACCCAGTTGATACCTTGCTCTTTTGTTTGCGGATGTCATCGGTGTGAAATAAAAGGGGAGCTTGTAAGTCCATGGAGTTATGTATGTGTGTTAGAGAAACGCCTGGGCCGCTAGTCTAATCCATGCTGACATGGTGGAAACCTGCAGCGTAACCATAATGATATCTATGAAGCATTCTTCTTATAAAAAAAGAGAAATAGCTATTGAGAAAAGAAAAAAAAGATTTATGGAAAGAGGAAAGAGAGAAAAAAACACCATTTTCCCATGGTAAATAAGAAGATTGCTAAGATACTCATTGTCTGCTTGCCTTGTCTTTTTGATCTAGGGATTCTTCCGTATCATCGGGCAAGGGGTACCCCGTTGGCGGTTCTCAATGATACACACATACTTACGATGACAAGAACTTACCGGTAACTAAAGTTGAGTAGCATGAGGAGCGTCCCTCGTACTCAAGGTACTTGGGATTTTCAGTTTATAGTCTGTCAAGCATATAACTCAGATTGGACCTCACTTTCACCTTAACCACATTAAAGATGCTTATGATAGGGGCAATGAGAGCTCAAAGCTAATGAGTACCATACTTTCAGCATTTGTAAGCCTTTCAAACTTTTCAAAACCTGTTCATTTCCTTGTTGAGTCTCCACACATTCTATGAGCACTTTCTTGAGAGCATAGTGGCCATTCTTAGTTCTATGTGCATTGTCCCAAGACTAGTTGATTGATGCATAACTTGATATTGCTTGTTTCAAACTATTTGTATCTAGTCACTCTTATGAACTTTGAAGGTGTCCTATGCATTTATATTTGCTACTCTATGAGGGACAATCTGAATGCCATTATGCTATGTTTTCTTTATGTGAAACAAACAAACGTCTTGCAAAGCATTGTTATTCATGAATCTTTTGTTTGTGCCTTTTCATGTTGCATCATAGTTTCTTTGTCTTATTGCTAGAACTTTGTCTTTCATGTTATGATTGAAGTACTATGATCCCAGCTTTGAATGTTTTACACATACTTTGATCAATTTTATGATGGTGCATGTCACCTCAAAAATTATTCTTTCTTTTTATCACTTACCTACTCGAGGACGAGCAGGAGTTAAGCTTGGGGATATTGATAAATTGCAAATGTATCTATAATTTTTGATGTTCCATGCTTGGTTTTATCCACTTTCTTGTGTTTTGTCCACACTTTGGAGTACTTTTCATATGATTTCTTGGGCTAACCTATTAACAAGAGCCACAGTGCCAGCTGCCTATTTTTTGCTGGTTTTGGTTCTAGGAAAGTCAGAAAATGAATATTCTCGGAATTGGACGAGATAAAAGCCACAGTGCCTATTTTTCCAGAAGACTCCAGGAGCCAGAATATGAGACGGAGGAGGGCCAGGGGCTGGCCACACCCCCCCAGGCGCGGGCTGGGCCTGGCTGCGCCAGGGCATGGTGTGGTGGCCCCAGGCACCCCCTCGGTCTCCGTCTTCGCCTATAAGAAGCCTTTTGACCTAAAAACTCCGGGTGGTTCGACATTTTTCCAGAAGAAGTTCCACAGCGCCGCCAGCACCGAAGGGGAGATTCGGGGGACAGAAAGTCTCTGTTCCGGCACCCTGCCGGGACGGGGAAGCGCCCCTGGAGCCATCTCCATCGATCTCCACCAGCGTCTCCATTGACCATCCATGTTTCCCCCATCTATGAGTGAGTAATCCCCCGCTGTAGGCTATGGGGATGGTAGGGATTGGATGAGATCGTTCATGTAATGGCATCAGATTGTTAGGGCATGGTGCCTAGTATCATTTATTAGTGCTTTATGACTTTGTTGCGACTTGTTGTGCTTAATGCTTGTCACTAGGGCCCGAGTGCCATGATTTCAGATCTGAACATGTTATTGATTCATTATGATAGTATTGTTTTTGGTCTTAGCTGCAAGTTGTGTACACACGTTGTTGTACAGAACCTATGGCCCCGAAGTGACAGAAATCGGGATAACCGGAAGGGAATGGCTTTGATGTGAGGATCACATGTGTTCATGGAGTGTTAATGCTTTGCTCCGGTGCTCTATTAAAAGGAGCACCTTAATTGCCAGTAGTTCCCTAGAGGCCCCACTGCAAACGGGCTGGCAGGACAAAAGATGTTGTGCAAGTTCTCGTTGCGAGCACGTATGACTATATATGGAACACATGCCTAGGATTGGCTAGTACTTGGATGCTTTATCTTATTTATCTGCAATTGCCCTGTGTTCTGATTGCTATTTGAATTTTCTTGTCCATGCAACGCCCGTCCATCCATCCCTATGCCTACCGCACTCGAATCCCATTGTTTACTGCTTTTGTTACTACTGTCTTTGCTTTACTACTGCTGCTACTTTACTATTCCTACTACAAAACTGTTGCTACTGATAAACTGCTGTGAGCAAGATTTGTTTCAAGGTGCAGCTGAATTGACAACTCAGTTGTTAAGGCTGATAAATATTCTTTGGCTCCCCTTATGTCGAATCAATAAATTGGGTTTCACTTCCCTCGAAAATACTGCAATACACCCCCTATACTTGTGGCTCATCACAAATCTGCACCAACACCGTTGTCCTCCATAGAGAAGCTATCTCTTACCGAGAGTACAACACTGGGTTCTGAAGATAACACTCAATATCACAGCATTGTTGGAGCTTTGCAGTATCTGACACTAGCACGTCCATACTTATCCTATTCGGTGAACAAGGTTTGTCAGTATCTTCATGCACCAACCACAGAACACTGGTCCGCTATCAAACACATACTTAGATATGTATAGCATACTCTGAAACTTGGAATTACCTTTACCAAATCTCCTTCAACATTTCTTAGTGCTTTTTCAGTTGCAGACTGGACAGGTTCTCTTGATGACAGACGACCCACAGGTGGTTTTACTATCTTTGTTGAACCAAAATTAGTTTCATGGAGTACTAGGAAATAGGCCACAATGTCAAGGTCTAGCACTGAAGCGGAATACAAAGCTCTGGCAAATGCAACAGCTGAATTAATATGGGTTGAAGCCCTTCTTGGTGAACTTGGAGTTAAGTTGAAGGAAAAATCGTGCCTTTGGTGTGACAACCTAGGTGCTACCAAATTATCTGCAAATCCAGTCTTTCATGCTCGTACTAAGCATATTGAGATAGATTTTCACTTTGTTAGAGAAAGATTTGCTGAAATTTACTAGACATTAAATTTGTTTCAAGCAAAGATCAAGTAGCAGATGGTTAGATGAGTTTAAGCGTAATCTCAACCTTCAAAAGGCTTAGATTAAGGGGGGCGTTAGATATATTTGGTTGTATTTACTTTTTGTATACCGTATGTGACATGGGTATACCTTACAGGTACTCGAGTGTGGCATATACGGTCCAAATACGGTAGAAGCCCACGGTGTTGCCAAGGCCCAATAAGGAATTCGAGTGGCCCACGAACTCTCGATTTCTTGCGAGACAAGAAGAAGCTTAAGATAGAAAGTTCAAAGGGAAACCCTAATCTATAACCGACTCGACCTACTACCCGAGACCTAGCCTATCTATATAAAGGCTAGGAGGGGATGATGACCCACAAGTATAGGGGGTGTATCGCAGTATTTTCAAGGGAAGTGAAACCCAATTTATTGATTCGACACAAGGGGGGCACAAGAATATTTATCAGCCTTAACAACTGAGTTGTCAATTCAGCTGCACCTGGAAACAATCTTGCTCACAGCAGTTTATCAGTAGCAACGGTTTTGTAGTTGGAATAGTAAAGTAGCAGCAGTAGTAAAGTAAAGACAGTAGTAACAAAAGTAGTAAACAGTGGGATTCGAGTGCGGTAGGCATAGGGATGGATGGACGAGCGTTGCATGGACAAGACAATTCACATAGAAATCAGAACACAGGGCAATTAAAGATAAATAAGATAAAGCATCCAAGTACTAGACAATCCTAGGCATGTGTTCCATATATAGTCGTGCATGCTCGCAATGAGAACTTACACAATATCTTTTGTCCTGCCAGCCCGTTTGCAGCAGGGCCTCTAGGGAACTACTGGCATTTAAGGTGCTCCTTTTAATAGAGCACCAGAGCAAAGCATTAACACTCCGTGAACACATGTGATCCTCACATCAAAGCCATTCCCTTCCGGTTATCCCGATTTCTGTCACTTCGGGGCCATAGGTTCCGAACATCAACATGTGTATACAACTTGCATATAAGACCAAAAACACTACTATCATAATGAATCAATAACATGTTCAGATCTGAAATCATGGCACTCGGGCCCTAGTGACAAGCATTAAGCACAACAAGTCGCAACAAAGTCATAAAGCACTAATAAATGATACTAGGCACCATGCCCTAACAATCTGATGCCATTACATGAACAATCTGGTCCAATCCCTACCATCCCCATAGCCTACATCGGGGGATTACTCACTCATAGATGGGGGAAACATGGATGGTCAATGGAGAAGCGATGGTGATGATGATGGCGATGATCTCCTCCAATTCCCCGTCCCGGCAGGGTGCCAGAATGGAGTTTCTGGTGCTGTTTCGTGGAATCTGGTGGTGGCGGCGGAGCGGAACTCCTTCTAGAAAAACGTCGAATCCCCTGGAGTTTTTAGGTCAAAAGGCTTCTTATAGGCGAAGAGGGAGACCGAGGGGGTGCCTGGGGCGGCTAGACCACCCCCTGGCGTGGCCAGGCCCAGCCCGCGCGGCCAGGTGGTGTGGCTGGGCCCCAGCCCCACTCCGTCTCATATTCTGGCTCCGGGAGTCTTCTAGTGAAATAGGATTTTTGGCTTTTGTCCCGTCCAATTCCAAGAATATTCATTTTCTGACTTTCCTGGAACCAAAAACAGCAGAAAACAGGCAGCTGGCACTGTGGCTCTTGTTAATAGGTTAGTTTAAGAAATCATATGAAAAGTACTCCAAAGTATGGACAAAACACAAGAAAGTAGAAAAAAACCAAGCATGGAACATCAAAAATTATAGATACATTTGCAATGTATCAACATCCCCAAGCTTAACTCCTGCTCGTCCTCGAGTAGGTAAGTGATAAAAAGAAAGAATAATTTTTGAGGTGACATGCACCATCATAAACTTGATCAAAGTATTTGTAATTCAAAGCTAGGATCATAGTACTTCAATCATAACATGAAAGACAAAGTTCTAGCAATAAGACAAAGAAACTATGATGCAACATGAAAAGGCACAAACAACAGATTCATGAATAACAATGCTTTGCAAGACGTTTGTTTGTTTCACATAAAGAAAACATAGCATAGTGGTATTCAGCTTTTCCCTCATAGAGTAGCAAATATAAATGCATAGGACACCTTCAAAGTTCATAAGAGTGACTATATACAAATAGTTTAGAACAAGCAATATTAAGGTATGCATCAATCAACAAGCCTTGGGACAATGCACATAGAACTAAGAATGGCCACTATGCTCTCAGAGTAGGTGCATAAAGGTAGAAGGTGGAGACTCAATATATAAGTGGAAGAAAGGCCTTCATAGAAGGAAGTAGGAATTCAAGTTTCATAAAGAGCTCTCATTGCCCCTATCATAAGCATCTTGAAGTGATTAAGGTTAAAGTGAACAAACTATGGTGTATATGCTTGACGAAGTATAAGTTAGAAATCTCATGTCCCTTGAATACGAGGGTCGCTCCTCATGCTACTCAAGTTTAGTCACCGATAAGTTCTTGTCATCGTAAGTACATGTGTATCATAGAGAACCGCCAACGGGGTACCCCTTGCCCGATGATACAGAAGAATCCCCATATCAAAATGACAAGGCAAGCAGACAACGAGCATCTGTCAACACCCGGATTTTTAATCCCAGATGCCCGTTATGCCATACCTCGCAATCCCAGGATTACGATTTTTGCGAGACATAACGGATTGGATATCACAATACATCATCCATTACAAACCATACATAAAGTTTTACACAAATAAGGATCTCATGATCTAGTCTTTAACATAACAAGCAGCGGAAATAAAAGATAAGCGTAGCGGTGGGGTCCATCTTGGGGCACGAGCAATCTTGTGACGAGATAGTCCTAGTTATCATAGCCGTCCTGCTGACCATCATCTTGATAATCTCCTTCATAGTCTGGCCATGATAATAGCCAAGGACAAAAGCCATGAGTACTCTTTAAGTACTCGCAAAACTACTATTAATAGGTACTATAGTTCTAAATTAAAGTGCTAAATCTAAGTTTAACTATAAAGTTAAGTTTGAAACCCAAGCTGAGTTCAGAAACCAAGAAAGATAAACTAAGGTTCTAGAATCACTTAAGTTGGGAAGCTATTATCATCAACACAACCCTGTTGTGGTCAAGTCAAAGTTCATCATTCATTTCAAGTTATTTAGAAAACATCTAACAACGGACGCGGCTATTCAAATAGTTCTTGCAGGTCTCTGATGCTCTGCTTTGACTCTTTGAAAAATGTCACATTTGGCGATGTAGCTTCCGATCTCTCTTTTCATCTTGTGCCACCAAAATTGCTCTTTCAAATCCTAATACATCTTTGTTCCTCCGGGGTGGATAGAATAAAGAGTATCATGAGCTTCTTTCATGATAATTTCCTTCAGCTCCGAATCTGCTGGCACACAGATACGTCCTTTGTACCACAGTACACCTTATTCGTCTTCGGTGAATCCAGGTACCTTTCCTGTACCAATACGATGTTTTATTCCATCGATACTTTCATTTCCCTTCTGGGCTTCCTTGATTTGGCTAATCAAAGTGGGTTGAAGTTAAATGCTAGCTAGGAATCCTTTGCTAACTAACTCAGTCCTGAACTGCTCCAACTCCTCATACAAACTTGGTTGCTTCTCTTTGATCATGGTGTTAAGCCTACATGGCAATCTGCTAAGAGCATCCGCTACCACATTGGCTTTGCCGGGGTGATAGTGAATGTCAAGTTCATAATCCTTGATTAACTCTATCCATCTTCTTTGCCTCATATTCAGCTCCTTCTGAGTGAAGATATACTTCAAGCTCTTATGATCTGAGTAAATCTCACAGCGATTACCCATCAAATAATGACGCCATGTCTTCAACGCTAGAACCACGGCTGCTAGCTCAAGATCATGGGTCGGATAGTTCTGCTCATGTTGCTTCAATTGTCGAGACAGATACGCAATGACTTTGCCTTATTGCATCAATACACATCCTAGGCCAATCTTGGATGCATCACAATACACATCAAACGGCTTCTTGATGTCTGGCATGATCAAAATTGGGGCCGATATCAATCTCTTCTTCAGCTCTTGGAAACTGTCTTCACACTTGTCTGTCCATTCAAACTTCTTGTCCTTCTTCAACATTTGGGTCATTGGTCGGGCTATGCTCGAGAATCCTTCTACGAACTTGCGGTAATATCTCGCTAATCCGAGAAACGAACGAACTTGGGTTTGATTGGTTGGGGCTTCCCATTCTTCGACATCTTTGATCTTGGTGGGATCAATAGAGACTCCTCCGGCAGAAACAATATGTCCTAGGAATCCTACTTCTTTGAGCCAAAACTCACACTTGCTGAACTTGGCATACAACTGATGCTCTCTCAGGGTTTCTAGAATGATTCTTAGATGTTGCTCATGCTCTTGTTCTAACTTGGATTAGATAAGGATGTCGTCGATAAACACAACTACAAACTTATCTAGGAAATTCATAAAGATCTTATTCATGAGATTCATGAAATAAGCAGGGGCATTGGTTAATCCAAAAGACATAACCGTATACTCGTATAAACCATAGCGAGTATTAAAGGCGGTCTTCGGAATATCCGTTGCATGAATCTTAAGTTGGTGATAACCAGTCCTAAGATCAATCTTTGAGAATACCTGAGCTCCGGTCAACTGATCAAATAGATCCTCTATCTTTGGCAAGGGGTACTTGTTCTTGATGGTGACATCATTCAACTTTCTGTAATCTGTACACAGACGATTGCCTCCATCTTTCTTGTCGACGAATAACACTGGTGATCTCCATGGCGATGCGCTTGGCTGAATCAAGCCTGTTGCTAACATGGCATCCAACTGCTTCTTCAGTTCCACTAACTCTGAGGGGTTCATGGTATAGGGTCTCTGGGCTATAGGTCCGGTTCTGGGGATTAGTTCGATAATGAACTCAATATCCCTATCCGGGGGCATACTTGGCAATTCATCTGGGAATACGTCGGGGTATTCACAGACTACTCTGACTTGGTCCAAGGTGGGCAGGGCTACACTCTTGTTGCACTTGAATTGACGGGGTAAGGTTTTAGAGATATGCTCTACTATTACTCCAGAACTACTGGTCATGGTGATGGCTTTCTTAGCACAATCTATCAGTCCTTTATGCCTCGACATCCAGTCCATACCTAGTACTACTTCCAATCCTTTGGTTCCAAGTACAATTAGGTTGGCATAAAAATTTATCCCATGTATTCTGATAGGTACAGCTTTGCAAATTTTTCTAGCTTTTGTTGTTGAACCGGAGATTTGAACTATCATGACATGCTTCAGGTTGGTTGGGTGAATCTTACTACTGCATACAAATTCTTCGGTGACAAATGAATGCGATGCTCCAGAATCAAACAATACTCTTGCTAAAACTGAGTTGACAGAAAACATACCCAGCACTACATCTGGCGCTGCCTGGGCTTCTTCAGCGTTCATGTGGAAGAGACGACCGTTGCGGTTATGCGGGTTCCCTGGGGAAAATCTCCTTCCTGGTTGAACACGACGTTGCTGCTGAGCTGGGGCATTCACAGGGGCATTGGCGGCAGTCTTCTTGGGACACTCATTGGAGTAGTGACCCTTCACTCCACACTCGACGCAAGTGATCTGGGACTTGTCCTTACAGCGACAGGTATAACATTGCTGCCAGTTCTGGGTGCAGTGCTGTTATTGTTGTTGCTCTTGGGAGGGGCACGGTTGAAATTGTTGGCATTACCGGAGTTGTGATTGTTTCCTCGGGACTTCACATTACCTCCGCTACGGTTGGGGTAGCTTGGGCGAGAATTTGGGGGTCAGTTGTTCCTTGGTGCATATCCTGGTGAGGGGTTGGGGCCGGTATACGGTGACTCTTGGATCCGATCGCTGCATCATACGACGCTTGCGGTTGTCGTTTGCCTGGTTAATCTTCCCTTCCATCTGAATGGCAGAGTCGACTAGCTCTTCGAGATCATCGAAACGGATGTTGACGAGGACAGTCTGCATCTCATCATCTAGTCCATTTAAGAATCTCTCCTTCTTGGCCTCCGTGTTGATCTCATCCGGTGCATATCTGGCAAGTGACAAGAATCTGTCATGGTACTCTACCACAGTCATTCTTCCTTGCTTCAATTCATGGAATTCATCTCTCATCCTATTGACAAGACCTTGCGGCATGTGGGTGCGGCTGAACTTGACCTTGAATGCTTCCCAGGTCATCACCTGGCCATGGTTCATATTGCGGATGCTATTCCACCAAGCTCTTGCATCTCCCGCTAGATAGTGGCTGGCAAAGAGAACTTTCTCATTCTCATCAACTCTGGCAACCTCTAAGTTGTTTTCCATGGTGCGTAACGATCCATCATGACATCTAATGGGTTTTCAGATTGGTTAAAGATTGGGGGATTGGTGTTCTGAAAGTTTTTGAGTTTGGATCCTTGGTGATCCTGATTTCCATGTCCTTGGTTGTTGAGAGCCATTTGGGCGATCTGCTGCAATGTTGCTAAGTTGGCTTGACGCTCGGCCCTGCTTGCTTCACGATCCGCGATGAGATTCTGCAAGATCTGCAGCATTGGGTCTTGCGACGAGCTGCTCCCTCCTTGGTTTCCACGAGTCATCTGAAGATTGAGATAGATATAGGGGTAAGAGGGAAATTCTAAGGTTCATGGTTTTGGGGTTTTCAAAGCTAAAACATTGAGTTAGACTCAGGTTTTTCAACTAACTTCTTTTTCATTCATGCACGCAAGCACACGATACAAAACACACCACAACAATCAAAGGGGAGAACAGATGGTTTGAAGAACCATTCTACAAGCTACGATACAATGAGATGATACATCTCAAGCTACGATAGTGCCCTAGTGCCTCTACTCATCGTCGAGGAAGTCGGAGTCTTCATCATCAGTGTAGAAGTCCACAGCATCCTCCTCCAAAAAGTCATCATCGTTGCTGAGGTAAGAATCCATATCTCCCTGGATGTCTTCACCCTCATCTTCTTCTTCCTTGGCGGCAAGCTGAGCTTCCTGCTGCTTGACGGTCTTCTCGAGGTCGGCCACCTTCTTGCGAAGACGGGCGATGGTGCGATCCTTCTTTGCACGCTGGCGACGAAGAGACTGGCAATCTTGGACGTGCAGTGCGAAAGTCTGGGCCTTCTGGTCGGCAATGGCGCGGTTCTGGTTGGATAACTCCCTGGCATTGTCTAGTTCCTGCTGTCTGTCATGAAGCAAGAAGTCAAGGTTCTCCACTTGATGCCTCAACTCTGGGTGACTTGGCATCTCCATCGGCATTCCCATGAAGTCACCTCTTGCATAGTGGGCAAAACGGGTTCCTTGGATCTTGTTGACGCTGAGGGCACATAGACGTGCGAGAGCTTCATGCATTGCCCTGGCTAATCCATCTAGCCAGTTGTTCTCTCTCACGGAGAACTGAATCCTCCCAGAAGTTGGTGCTTCGATTCTTCCTCTAAGATCTGCGGTGACTAGCCACTTGAGGTCTCCTCCTGGGGGTCCTGGAAGTTGAGCTCCAAGAAACTCCGGATGTGGGCGTCCCAGTAACTCCGACAGTGAATCCAAATCCCTCTCGAAGATCAACCGACCTCCGTTTCCCAACTGGTAAAACTCGCTGAACCGAGTCTCCATCTACAAGAATTAAGGATGAGGAAGTTAGTGAAGTGATCAAGTGTGTCAAATTTGAAGTAGTAATGTAAGAAAGTTTGAGGAACATGTATTTTTGAGAAAGAATGAGTTCACAAGGGTAAGAGAGGGAATAGTTTTTCATAAATACTCACTTTAGTTTTGAAGCTAAGTTTTTGGTTTGGACGTCCATTCTAACTAGGGTCTCCTATGGTCAGGATGGCTGTGATACCAACTTGTCAACACCTGGAATTTTAATCCTAGATGCTCGTTATGCCATACCTCGCAATCCCAGGATTACCATTTTTGCGAGACATAACGGATTGGATATCACAGTACATCATCCATTACAAACCATACATAAGGTTTTACACAAATAAGGATCTCATGATCCAGTCTTTAACACAACAAGCAGCGGAAATAAAAGATAAGCGTAGCAGTGGGGTCCATCTTCAGGGCACGAATGCAATCTTGTGAAGGCGTATAGTCCTAGTTATCATAGCCGTCCTGCTGACCATCATCTTGATAATCTCCTTCATAGTCTGGACATGATAATAGCCAGGGACAAAAGCCATGAGTACTCTTTAAGTACTCGCAAAACTACTATTAACATGTACTATAGTTCTAAATTAAAGTGCTAAATCTAAGTTTAACTATAAAGTTAAGTTTGAAACCTAAGCTGAGTTCAGAAACCAAGAAAGATAAAATAAGGTTCTAGAATCACTTAAGTTGGGAAGCTATTATCATCAACACAACCATGTTGTGGTCAAGTCAAAGTTCATCATTCATTTCAAGTTATTTAGAAAACATCTGACAACGAAACAGTATGGCCATTCCAACTGTCCATAACCGCGGACGCGGCTATTCGAATAGTTTGACACTCTGTAGAGATGGTACACTTTCACCACAAGATTCGATACATCTGTCAGGGATAACCCTGAATCATCATACTTAGTATGCAGATAATCAAACATAACCTTCCCTTTACACACCCTAGTATAAGCACCTCTCCTATGAGCATGGCCTCCCAACCATGACCATCAGTCATCTTGGGCACTGCATAGGTGGACAACATTGAGAGGTAGCCTCGGCTCAAACCTCTCCCGTGGGGGAACTAATACTAATGCATATAAATTTCCAGCTAAGCCTTACCCAATTCAGGTAGTGTGGTTGTACGGTAAATTTGGAATGGTATCGCATCTGAATCCAACCATCAGTTTTATAAAAGGGTTAAGGCTCATGCCTCATCATTTTCATCATCATAAACCAGTTGTGTCTCTCAACACATGTCAAAACATCTCAATAGAATGACTCATCATTCCAAGGTTTTCACAATTCATCTTCACCAAGTGTTCCCATCTAAAGTGACTCAAGTTTTTGATCTACTCTATAATACTAAGTTAAGAGTGTTCACTAAGGTGGAAGGATGGGATCAATCTCATGCCATAGAATGACATCTAAAGGTTTCTAAGTAGGTCAAGTTCTATACTTTTTATGCTACCTTCAAAATAAGTAAGGAACTTTGCATACTAAGGGGAGTAAAACTTGTAAGTAAGACTTGGGGTACTAATAGTTAAAAGGTGTGTGATCAAAGAATGCCTAAAGCATCCTTGCTCATTCATCTAGCTTAATTCTAGCCTCCTAACAATAGCTTGCCTTGGTTGGTGCAGTCGTTGAAGTTTTCTTCTTCTTCTTCTTGGTAGCACTCCTCCTTGTAAGCTTGGTCGGTACTATCTTCTATAACAATACATAGGGAGTGCACAATCACCAAACAATACTTAACTAGGCTAAGTAGCATTCTAAGACACACATTTGATGATCTATTATCATCACAAACATCACAAGTTTTAATTCAATAGTTTCATCCTTTTTATTTTAGAAAAGTAATTGCTACTCACTGAAATATTAACTAAAATTTAATATTCACCACCAAAATATGGGATCATGTGGACACATGTCATCACCACATATTCTAACATGTGGGAATGAGATTTAAGGGTTGGATCAATATTACTTTGGTTTAAGTTCATTATTTAATGATTTAAAGTGACTAGAAATGCCTATATAGCACTATTTTGGTACTAGTCCAAAGTCACTGCATGTAAACCTTAATATTATTACATATTTATATAGATATGATGAAATGTGATTTTTGAGAGTTGGAATCAACTCAAAAGCTAACTTGCTTGATTTTAAAAAAATGTTGCAAGTTGCAAAAGATTCTGTCTTCTTATTTTTATTAGGAGAGATCTATAACTCTAATTGAATTTAATCCAACAGGATTGGATAGATCATTTTAATACCTTTCAGACAAAATTGGTTTCATGCAATTTGGATTTCTAAAACTCTCTGAATTGATTTTCAAACTAGTGGACAGAAACTAGATTTAACTAAAAAGAAAAATCCAGATTTGAATCGATGGGCTAGCGCGGGAAAGGACTTGGGCCGGCCTAGTATCACAGTACGCGTGTTGTGGGCCGTAGGATTAGAAGCGAGATCAACGGCTGAGGGTCGTCGTCGATGACGAACAGGTCGCCGGCGAGCTCGAACCCTAGCGGCTCGGTGGGGGTCTACTTGGGACGTACCAGGGCTCCAGCGGGGTCGACGAGGCAGGCAAACGACATGGAAGATGACGGCAAGGCGAGGCACGGTTGTGGTGGAGCTTGGGGTGGTCGCAATCAACGGCGCCCTTCTCCTCCTGCCGCGGCTGCTCCGACTCCAATTCCAGCGAGTTGCTGCTCCCTTTGCTCCGGTGAGAGGTGGGTGAGGTTCAGAGAGGTGAGGGGAGTGGAATGGTGTGGAGAGAAGAGGCTGGGGAGGGCTCCTTTTATAGGCCCGACGGTGAGACCGAGCGGATGGGCAATCGACGGTGGCGACATGGCTACGATGGGGTAGAGGCATGGCTGGGGGTGGCGATCGATGGGCGGTTCCCTGGCGGTGCTCTAGGAATTGAATGCGGCTATAGGGGCGGTAGCACGCGGTTTGGGCGAGGTGGCGCTCTACGCGGCCGAGGCGGCGGTGTCCACGGTGAGCGGTGGCTGTGAGGCTTTGGGCGGCGAACGGGGATGTATGGGGTGTTCTCCAGGTCGAGGTGGAGCGGCTGGCGCGGGCTGGTGCCAAGGGGTGGTCTATGCGAGCGGGGATAGGGTGTGCTCTGGGGGCGGCACTGGCATGGGGCGGTGGCACTGGGCGCGGTTTGTGCTGGGTGGTCCACTGCTGCTCTAGGCTCGGGCAAGGGACAGGGGGTGGCGGTGAGCTCCTGGCTACCTCCTAGACATGGCGAGAGAGGGGGAGATGGTCTGCTGCGGCGGGGCAAAGTTTGGCTGGCGACCATGCCCTCGGGTTGACATGGCAAGAGGGTTAGGGACAAGGGAGAGGTGTGTTAAGGGTCTGGTTAGACTAGGAGGGGACAGAGGAGATAAATGTAGATCATTTGGGGGCCAAACCCTGTTCAAAGCAGTGAGCTAGGATTAGAGTAGAGATTATGCATGCCAAGTGTTTGATGAAATGGCCGCATGAAAGAAAGTTTTGAATTTTGGTTTCAAAAAATTTGAGTGATCTCCACTAGTGATAGGTAGTATCTGGTTTCAAGGGTTTTGAAAATGGAGCTCAAATAGATAGTTTTTGAAATAGGAGTGATCTATGCATATGCATTAGATTCAATTTTAAACTGTCATTTAAAATAGTTAACAGAATGTTTTTAGCAGATCCAAAGGTGGGCCTTGGTACCTCATTATGTGTACTAGCAAGAGGTGCAAAGATCAAAAATTGTTTCTGTTAAGAATTGAGTACTAGGAATAGCCAAAGTAGGCATGAGAGTTAAATTTGCCAAAATGACCATTCCTTCTTTTTAATTCTTTTTATTTGATTTTCTTTAGGAAAAGTTTGGGAATGATGTAGATGATGTTTTAAATCACCTAAGAAACATTTTACAAGCATTGGATCAATCAATCATGGTAATTCAAACAACTCCTATTTTAAATGCATACATATATGAATGCTTTCATTTTAAATTTGGAAAAGTTTTTGTTAACCCTATTTTTGGATGATTTGATCTTGATAACCCTGGATTAATGTTTTGGGATGTTACAGCATCTCACCAATCTTCTTATTTACCATGGGAATATGGTGCTTTTTTCTCTCTTTCCTCTTTTCATAATATCTTTTTTTCTTTTTATCTTTTTTCTCAATATAGGACTCTTTTTTTTATAAGAAGAATGCTTCATAGACAGCTCATTATGGTTACGCTGCAGGTTTCCACCATGTCAGCATGGATTAGACCAGTGGCCCAGGCGTTTCTCTAACACATATACATAACTCCATGGACTTACAAGCTCCCCTTTCATTTCACACCGACGACATCTGCAAACAAAAGAGCAAGGTATCAACTGGGTATATATTACAAGTGTTGAAAGCGTTCCCCGTGATAGCACGGTTCTGCTAATCCCCAGCCTATAATTTGCAAGCATATAACTTTCATGGAGAGTCACAATGGTTCAGGTTTATTAAGTGCAGGAAATAAAGTGTGCCATCAAGTTCGTGAGAGCTTTACTAACTAACTTTCTCATAACAAGCAAACATTTTATTCAGAAGAAAACAAGGCATATTGAATATGCACGGAAGTAGCAAATGATGCTAATAGGTAGGTATGGTGGACACTTTGGCAATATTTGGTTTAGGGAGTTGGAAACTTGAGTAAAACATACTCAGTGTAAGTAAAGGCTAGCAATAGTAAGGGAGCGACAAACGAGAGAGCAATAATAGCCATAATCATGCAGAGCGACAAAACATCATTGACCAAAACATAAAGTGATACTACAATTTGAAAACTAAAGGATCATAAAGGCTTATGGTGACTTGAGATAGTCATAACATGGTGTGAGCATGCGCCAAGTCAACCCAAATAAAGCATCAAAGGAGAATACCACTATACTTATGCTTTAATATACTAAAACAACGCATGATTCATCCAAGGCACATTAAGAAATCTCAATTGTTTATAACAAGTCATGCTATAGCAAAGAATACTAAGCATAAAGCCAAAACAATATCAAGCATGACATGACAAAGCTCTCTTTACCACTTAAGCATGAGCTTTCCTACTCTTTTCCAAACCAAACCAAACTATTTGAAAACCAATGTATGAAAGAGGAGGTCCAACCAATTTATTCAGAAAACTAAGAAAACAAAGCAAATGAAAAACCAAAACGAAAACGAAAAAGAAGACGCTCCAAGAATAACACAACTGTGCATGAAACAATAAAAATGAAGTGTTTGGAAGAAACCTAGGATTTTTATTGATGAAGAAGGGGATGCCTTGGGCATCCCCAAGATTTGACGTGTGGGGTGACACGCGTGGCATCCCCAATCTTGAGCTTTAGTCCATCCTTCATCTCATTACTCACTCCTCCCATACACCTGAAATTTTTCCTTCATACAAAACTTCACACAATCTTTATTAGCAACATAAGTGCACTCAAGATAATAAGTCTTTGGGTTCAGTTCCAACACCAATAATACTTCCATTAAAACACAAGTTACTGTAGCACTTCCCTCAAAAAGCTCAATTCCCCTAAAGAACTCAAAAAGGAACCAACAAGAAGCAAATGCAGAAAATGGCAGAAATCTGTCAAAACAGACCAGCAGGTAAAGACGAATTTTTTCTAAGATCTTCTGTTGCTCAAATAAAAAAGTGTTGAACTAACGAAAGTTAGATAACAACCTGGGGAATAAGCACAAAAATTCACGCCTCAAACGGACGTACATATATTTTACACGATTTTTTACGGTGAAGCACAGAAATCTGTTTCGGGACAGTAACTTTCTCAATCATTACTTCTCTCTCATTAGAGGTTACTCTTGGCACAAAAAGCAAATAAAAGGATAAGGAGCGGTTATTACAGAGGTAATAACTTCCAAGACTCATCTAAAACTTTTGGGTTATCTCCCAATAAGTACTTTTCTTTAACGCCTTTAAGTTAGGCGTAAGCAAAAACAAAAATGGATAGAATAGAAGTAAGCGGAGATAATCATAGTGAAAACATTGTTTTGTTCATTGAAATCCTTTTGTTAACAAGGTTGATCAGGTCTTGTTACCAAAACAATTTCATATGAGACAAAACTTTGTATTCCACCAATGATTATGTTACCTCAACCTTGATAGCAATGGTCCCAATCATAATAGTTTCAAATTTTTCTCTTGGTATGGGACAATATATTTCTTCAACTTGAATGCCCTCAACATGTTCAATTGAATTCAAATCATAAGTCCTTTCAATCTTCTTGGGGAAATAGACAGTATGTTTCTTGTCATTCACATTGAAAGTCACCTTTCCTTGATTACAATTAATAACAGCTCCTGCAGTATTAAGAAAAGGTCTCCCAAGAATAATAGACATATTATCATCTTCAGGCATGATAGTTTGAGAGGATGCTCTCATAAGAAATATGATTTGAAGTAAAAGAGAGCATCAAGAAGCAAATTCAAAACACATTTAAGTCTAACCCACTTCCTATGCATAGGAATCGTGTATGCAAATAACAAAGTGACAGACATAGGAAGTAAAATAAGAGTAACTTCAAAACTTTCAGCACATAGAGAGGTGCTTCAATGCCATGAAAACTTCTACAACCATATTTTCCTCTCTCATAATAATTCTCAGTAGCCTCATGAATAAAATCAACAATATAACTATCACATACAGCAAGCTTTTCATGATCTACAAGCACTAGAGCTTTATTATAAACATTTTCAAGAGAATCCTCAGGAACATAACAATCATCCTCCTTTAGTAAGCATGGAGGACAATAAAATATTGTAAGGGATAAAGAGTTACTCTCATTATAAGGTAGGCATGGGTAGCGAATCCATTCTTCCTCCTTGTGTTCATCACTCTCCTCCTCTTTTTCATCTAATGAGATTTCAGGTTCATCAATTTCTTCTTCCATAGGATCCTGCAAGGCATTAGTCTCTTCCATTTGTGGAAAGCATCTATTAAAATATTCAAGAATATAGCCATTTTCATCCTTGTAATTATCAAAGCAAAACTTAAGTATACCATAAACCTCATATTTGTAAGGTGAATCATCAATATTTTCAAGCAAACTAGCAAGTTCAAAAGCACCCTTCCAAGCAATAAATTCTTCAATTTGTTCCACATCATAAAAGTCATAAATTCCTTTAGCATAAGAAGATATGGTATCATTATTATTATACACACATCGAAAAAGGAGGTGTTTATACCTCTTTCTGCAACAAGATTCATCACAGCAATAAGTAATATTATAAGTAGAGCACACGTTTCTAGCAATGGTATATAATTTATCAATTTGTTCCCATAAGTGTTTCCCTTTTTGTGACAAGCGGTGTTCCTTATAATAATATTTTTGTTCTTCCGTGAACTCACCTTGCCAATAAGATTCAGTTTCAAAGAAAACAACCATTGATAGCAAGCATGATAAAGCAAGACAATAACAGACCAACGAAAATAACTAGAGTAGGAACTAATTTTTTTTGTATTTTTGATAAACAAACAAGCAAACAAGGCGGAAATAAACTAAGATTGAACAATAGTGATTCCAAGTGGACTTGATAAATAAAGTTATGCTCCCCGGCAACGGCGCCAGAAAATAGTCTTGATGACCCACAAGTATAGAGGGTGTATCGCAGTATTTTCGAGGGAAGTGGAACCCAATTTATTGATTCGACACAAGGGGAGCCAAAGAATATTTATGAGCCTTAACAACTGAGTTGTCAATTCAGCTGCACCTGGAAACAATCTTGCTCACAGCAGTTTATCAGTAGCAACAGTTTTGTAGTAGGAGTAGTAAAGTAGCAGCAGTAGTAAAGCAAAGACAGTAGTAACAAAAGCAGTAAACAATGGGATTCGAGTGCGGTAGGCATAGGGATGGATGGACGGGCGTTGCATGGACAAGAAAATTCACATAGCAATCAGAACACAGGGCAATTGCAGATAAATAAGATAAAGCATCCAAGTACTAGCCAATCCTAGGCATGTGTTCCATATATAGTCATACTTGCTCGCAATGAGAACTTGCACAACATCTTTTGTCCTGCCAGCCCGTTTGCAGCGGGGCCTCTAGGGAACTACTGGCAATTAAGGTGCTCCTTTTAATAGAGCACCGGAGCAAAGCATTAACACTCCATGAACACATGTGATCCTCACATCAAAGCCATTCCCTTCCGGTTATCCCGATTTCTGTCACTTCGGGGCCATACGTTCCGGACAACAACGTGTGTACACAACTTGCAGATAAGACCAAAAACAATACTATCATAATGAATCAATAACATGTTCAGATCTGAAATCATGGCACTCGGGTCCTAGTGACAAGCATTAAGCACAACAAGTCGCAACAAAGTCATAAAGCACTAATAAAAGATACTAGGCACCATCCCTAACAATCTGATGCCATTATATGAACGATCTCATCCAATCCCTACCATCCCCATAGCCTACAACAGGGGATTACTCACTCATAGATGGGGGAAACATGGATGGTCGATGGAGAAGCGATGGTGATGATGATGGCGATGATCTCCTCCAATTCCCGTCCGTGAGGTGCCGAGCAGGAGTTTACGGTGTTTAAATGGAATCTGGTGGTGGCGGCGAAGCGGAACTTCTTCTGGAAAAACGTCGAACCCCCCAGAGTTTTTAGGTCAGAAGGCTTCTTATAGGCGAAGAGGGAGACCGAGGGGGTGCCTGGGGCGGCTAGACCACCCCCTGGCGTGGCCAGCCCACCTGCCGGAGTGTGTGGTGGGCTGCAGCCCCACTCCGTCTCATATTCTGGCTCCGGGAGTCTTCTAGTGAAATAGGTTTTTTGGCTTTTGTCCCGTCCAATTCCGAGAATATTCATTTTCTGACTTTCCTGGAACCAAAAACAGCAGAAAACAGGCAGCTGGCACTATGGCTCTTGTTAATAGGTTAGTTTAAGAAATCATATGAAATGTACTCCAAAGTACGGACAAAACACAAGAAAGTAGAAAAAACCAAGCATGGAACATCAAAAATTATAGATACATTTGCAATGTATCAGGGGGCGGCGAGGAGGACGATCATAACCCTAGCTTCCACAACTCTCGCCAGATTGCATCTGTGCGCCCCTGTAATCTTCGATTCCTTCGTTAATTCCAAGATCAGACAAGCAGGAGTAGGAACCTCTACGAGGCCTGAACTTGGATAAAGCTTGCGTCCCTGTGTACTTGTTTGCTAGCTGATTGATGCCTCTAGTGCTCCCTCCTTCTCCAAAACCCAAGTCCATAACAATGGGCATTGACGAGTTGAACCCTCGTCAATTGGCGCCGTCCGTGAGAACTGGGAGTGTTGATGTCGCGACTTCTTCGGCCTTGTCAACCACGATCTACAACTCTGCAACAGCAGAGATTCGCCAACTCTTCGGCGTGTTCGACTTCACCATCCACACGCCGGCCAATCGCCCGGCTTTCGAGTCTGTGGGTGATGGTTCGCGCAACCACCTGGTGCTCCCTAGCATGCGGGGAACTCGAAGAATTGTGCCTGGAGTGGGCCACCACTGGAGGAGAAGAAGACCGTTGGGCCACCTCCTTGGCCTTGGAGTCTACGACTCTGGACTCTTTAACAAATTGGACGTCGTCAGAAGATGATGACGCCACTTCACTACAAAATACATCCAGCAAACAACTTCAGAAAAAGCAACTCCATAAAGAAAGAAAGACGCATTTGTGAAGACAATACTCACCAGTTAAAATTATCAAGGTCGAAGGATTCCTCCGACGACTCCTTCGGCAGTCGTAGCTTCTTCCGGGCAGGAGGAGCCATGGTGCGCACAGGAACGACGGGGATTGGCTCCTCTGCAGCAGCAGAAGGACCTTCTGGCATCATCGAGGAAGTAGCGTCAGAGTCCTTGCTGTGGGAATGCTTGCGAGTGTCCTGGTCGCTGGACTCGGGGTCTCCCTCCTCTTCTTCAATTGGGATGGTTGATTCTGACTCGTCCTCCTCCTCTGCTTCACGAGGAATAACCCCTTCGGGCTGAGGAGGTAAATTGGCAGCCACGCTCTAGTCCTGCAATCAAAAGATGCATCATTATATATCAAGCGCTTGGCGACAATCGACAAAGAAACTACTTCGTAGTGCAATTCTACCTCAGGAGGAGGGTTAGAGGCGTCGAAAGGAGGAACGACTGGTTCGCCTAGGAGAACCTCCTTGGCGGTGTACTTGGTCACCACTCGCACCCTCCTATCCACTTCACCCGCAGAAATGCCCTCGGCAGACACGCGAGTGACATCATCAGTGCCGGTCCAGCAGTACATAGGGTGCACTCTGGCCTGCAGAGGCTGGACGCGGCGGCGCAACCACGTGCGAATGAGAGTGGCGCCAATCTATTTTTTACCTATGCGGCTTTCGAGGTTGCAGACGCGCTTGTACAGCACCTCCGTTTCCTCGGACTCGCCAGGCATCACGATGTTCTTCCAGGAGCGCCTCCTCTTGCAAGTTGCTGCGGGATCGAAGGGCGCGAGTCCGTAGTGGTCTCTGTCGGCCTTCTGGTCGCGGATATAAAACCACTTGTCTCTCCACCCTTGAACGGACGCGGTGAGCTTGATGGCAAAATAGGTGACAGAGGAGTCGACGTGGATCCCGCAGCCTCCTACGTTGTAGACTACCAAACCGGACGCCGACTGGCGTTTTAGCTTAAAAAGCCTCTTGAAGAGGCTAAAGTGTGGCTCGATTCCGAGCCAGCACTCGCAAAGCGCAATGAAGCAGGAGATGTGGAGAATGGAATTTGGGGACAGCTGATGTAGCTAGAGCCCATAGAAGCAAAGGAGACCCCTGAAGAAAGGATGCAGGGGGAGAGAAAGACCTCGGATGATGAACGCAAGGAACATCACCCGGAAACCCTGAGGAGGACAAGGGATTACCTCGTTGCCAGGCACCCGCGAGTCGCCTTCTGCGGGTGGTAGAACACCATCTTAACAAAGAAGATGCAGCTCGGAGGATTTGATGATGGACGCTCGTCAGGCGCCATTGGTGACGCGGGTGCCCGCACCTTTCTTCTTCCCAGCGCCGGCGGCGCTGGTGCCCACGGTGGTGGTACCGCCCTTCTTCTTGGTGGCGGAAATGGCGGCCACGGATCCAGCGGAGGCGCCTCCCTTCTTCTTGCCCATCTTCCGATGGCGGTGTGAACGGATAAAGTAACTAGGGAAGACACGGAGCTGGTCCAGTGCCGCGAAGAGGAAGTGCGCAAGGAAACAGAGAGCAACAACAATGGTGATGGAGGCACGAGCAAAGAAGACAGATGGGGAAAATTACCGAAGCTGCGCTGCTACTTAGCCACCTCATGGACGCCATCCAACAGCCAGCAGAAACCCTACCACACGCGTGGCGCACATCGCCATCGACACGTGGCGAGGATGAACCACGAACCGTCCCCCACTACTCCCATTATGCGCGGAAATCGAGGAGACGCAGTTAAAACAGAAGATTATGCACGCCCGGTCAAATCGAAGTCAGAAAGTGGGACCCACTGCTCGTCACGTCCCGTCAAAGCCGCTCACACGGACAAATGAGGTCATCACATAATCAGCACTGACGTCATCAACTACAACAACAGAAGATTTCGACTACTTTAGTCCTTGCTCGAGTCTTCGACTCAACCAAGCACTCGGGGGCTACTCCTAACAGGAGCGCTGGCCATGCACCCGAAAGAATTTTTTATGCAGGTATACAAACATTCAAGACAAACCCTCCACTTGAATCGTCGATTCGATTATGGACTACGGGTTACTCCCATAGGGAGCGCTGAAAGTATATTCGACTGAAACAAGCAACAAAAGATGATAGCAGTCGCAAATGTTTTTTAGTCCCCACTCGAGTCTACGACTCGAATAGGCACTCGGGGGCTACTCCCATAGGGAGCGCTGGCCGCGCATCCTATGATTATTTCTCCTTGTATATCGTACTATGTGTTGATAACATCCACTCGAATGTTATGGCGACTCTGCCTCATATTTTCCCTACAAAGAGACTACGTCTCTTGGGTCACCCGGATCATCTCCGCGATGACAAAAATTCGGATGCCGCGCTTACAGCGTGAAGATAAGACCTGAATAAGGCCTAGCAATGCATCTGCTGCGCACTACCAGAAATATATCCGTACCTACAGGTGCAATGAACATGTCTTGACGGACGCGTCGAGTGCTCACACTTATACACTGGAATTCAACTCTTGTAAGACCTCCGCGGCCTGAGTCGAATTACGCCAGCACTTTTCGAAATTCGAGTCCAGGGACTCGAGTTTGAGTAGATTGCGTTGTTTTGCCCTAAGGCAGTTAACTGATACCGATACATCGGCTAAATCAGGCATATATATCAACAATCCCTATGACACAAATAGAACACTCGAACAAATGCTCAACCATGCACTCGAAAGGCTTCATAAAGTCTCCAGTCGAATCTACAATTCTACTAGACACTCGGGGGCTACTGACATGGGTATACCTTACAGGTACTCGAGTGTGGCATATACGGTCCAGATACGGTAGAAGTCCACGGCGTTGCCAAGGCCCAATAAGGAATTCGAGTGGCCCACGGACTCTCGATTGCTTGCGAGACAAAAAGAAGCTTAAGATAGAAAGTTCAAAGGGAAAACCCTAATCTGTAACCGACTCGACCTGCTACCCGAGACCTAGCCTATCTATATAAAGGCTAAGAGGGGGTAGCGAGGAGGACGATCACAACCCTAGTTTCCATAACTCTCGCCAGATTGCATCTACGCGCCTCTGTAATCTTTGATTCCTTCATTAATTCCAAGAATAGACAAGCAGGAGTAAGGACCTCTACGAGGCCTGAACCTGGGTAAAACTTGTGTCCCTGTGTGCTTGTTTGCTAGCCGATTGATGCCTCCAGTGCTCCCTCCTTTTCCAAAACCCAAGTCCATAACAATGGGCACTGACGAGTTGAACCCTCGTCAGTATGCATGTATATGGATACCTCCCTCTGTAGGCTATTTGCCTCATATATCAACACGTAACCGATGTGGACTCAAGCATCGTTTTGGGCATTGTTCGATAAAAAGTACAGTACAACTTAGGAGTAAAGGCATCATATAAGTCTACAGGTAGCTAATTTCCAGTCAATTCACTTGATTTTATAAACAAGACTAAATATTCAATAGAGGATAAACTAGCTATAGTTTGATATTAAATAACCAACAGAGTACAAGAGGTTGATTGGTCGCCACAAGTGGCGATTAGAGTATACAAATCATGCTGTCAAAAGAACGTATTAGGCCTTCCAGAATGTATGACCAAATCAGTGCCCAAAACTTTTTTAGGCATCGACCACCGGTGCCCTCTGTTGCCCGGACGTTTTTTAGGCATCGACCACCGGGGCCCTCCGTTGCCCGGGCGGTGCCAGAATTTTTTCAGGGAACCGGAGCACCTAGTTGCTCCGATGCCTAAACTCGATGGCAGATAAAATATTCGTTTTAATAATTGTAAAGTTGCAACCGCCATGCTGCGCCATGGACATGTAGGAGTGCATCTCGTCCTTGCTGAAGTAGTAGCCGCGGAGGGGCAACTTCAGCTCGTGTTGGACGGTGCTGAAGTGCTGATCAACTTCTTGGTCGCCGGCCTCGAGCATGACGAGAAGCGAGGCACTGACGCTAAGAGGAGCGGCCACGATTTGGGAAGCGGGCAACATCTTTGGGAGGAGCAACCTATGATTTGGGAAGCGGGCGGTCGCGCCGGTGCTGGAAGGAGAGGCTTGGCTGGCTGGCAAGGGGGGCCACGATGGACATGGACAAGATGGGATAGAAGCTTCATCCAATGTTGCATGCTCCCTTCGATCAATGCCGGGGCTTCCTCGATCTGAACATCGCCGCCTCCAGCTCTCCACCAGACCACACCGCCTCCCGCATCCAGCACTCATGCTCGAAAGGCCCTCCTTAGGGTGTCAAGTGGGACCCCACCTAAATCCCACCTCTAGTTTATTTTAAGATTTCTAGTGTAAAATTTTAATAAAATTTTGCACTACAAAATTCAAACTAGTGGTGGGATCCCACTTGACACCCTAGCAATCCTTATCCGTGGAGAGTGGGAGGAATACCACATGAAATGGACATGGACTAGGATACGAGCTGCGCAGGGAAGGATTTATCCAAGCGAAAAGGGGTTTTTCCAGAAGACTAGAACTCACACGAAGGAAAGTGGAATTTGGTTTGATCGAGTATTTTATTCTATTGTGGATCCCGCAATTTTCTCCCAGGAATCTACCACGCTGTGAGACCGGTGCCATATATTTTTTCAGGGCATCAGTTACATTATCCAGTTTTGTGCACCGACTACATTGTGGAAGGCCTTAGTAGATTTTATTAGCATCCATATCGGAGGTAGAAATATAGTACCACTTGGAGTACTAGATCAAACCAAATAGTAGAACAGGGTCTCATAAATAATGTTCAACAAATTGGGATTCATTTAGTAACAGATTTTTATCTTCTGTTTGAACTCATTTCCATAATTCTTCTAGTTTCTTTAATAGGTGCAATTACTATGGCTCGGCAAGGCAGCGACAAAAAAGACTGCAGAGTACAGGGCCACGGGAAGGTGTTGCGGAGAGAGACCGATAGGCTGAGGGAGGGCACCACTAGGCTATGCTGATGGTCGACAACGAGCGTAGTGATGCAGGCCCCAGCAGACGTAGCAGTGTAGGACGGCGGACATAGTGATGCAGGCCCCGACGGTGGAGGTGCTAGGAACCCTATGCGGCCATGGGGACGAACCTAGGACGCGTCGGTGGCGGGAGGCCTGGTGGTGTAGAGGAGGAAGCAGCGTCCTCGGGCGGCGGGGCGTTGGATGCAGGGGGCATTGGAGGGCAGCGACATTGGAGGAAGGAGTCCTCGCGTTGGGGGAAGGCGTTGCCGCGAGCAACGGTGTTGGATGGGTGGCATCGGCCATTGGGCACTAGGAATCGGGGATGAGGACGGGGAATAGTGGGCGGTGGTTATTTTTCGAGAGAGGAAGGGAGCAGTGGTTGGGAAAGGGTCTTGTGAACTGTCTTGTCCATTCAAAAGTCATTTTTTATCTAAAAGAAAAGGTGTCATTCGTCTTAATAAAACCTTTCGGTCTGCTGATCGGTCTGCAAGACAGAACACAGTGCATTTGGAGCCACAAATTAGCTCTCTCTTATTTTCATAAGTCAATTAACGACAAATTTCTCCTTACACCTCATGACCATTAGAGATTGGCAAAAAATAGCTTTTAAATCAGTGACAGTCGTTTACAATGCCTATCACTAATGAGTATTTGTATCTTTTTGTGCGCCCTACACAAAAATTACTAGCAACAGCATAATGTTAGCCTATCACTACTAAGTGCGTCCTAGTGACAAGCATTTATATACGCCTGTCACTAAGTATTTTTTCATTCGGACATCCTACAAAAAATAATGCTAGTAACAGCCATATTTGTGCGTCCGTTACTAGTGTTTTGTACTAGTGACAGGTTTATCCTTGCCTGTCACTAGAAATACTTAGCAGTGACGGGCACATTTTTGCCCGTCACTAACCACCTAGAGGCTATAAGCCTTTCTGTAATACCTCCTTGGTCTGAAGATCCTTCAGAGAAACACCATAAGGGTAAAAATTCCATGGATATCCAATTATCAGTGGTTAGACTTCTAACGGGTACACGATTTTTGAAAATATTAGGAGTGACCAGCACATCATCTAATCTAAAAGTATAATAGGGGCAAGTCCTAGCTGGTTCCACAATGATTAGTGTCCTGACCGTCCGATCAAGCCACTTGGGCGCATCTGAACCGTTGCTTCATGGTAAGTCCTTTTTAACCTTGCACACAGTGATTTCATGTTCTGCTAGGGACACAACACGTAAGACGCTGCCGCTGGGTCCAGACGATCTCGGTCCCACCACATAGACTCTGGTTGATTATTTTCGTGGGGGACGTGAGGATGTGAGAGGCCAACCCTGCCCTTCCGCGTGACCCAATCCCCACCCTCGTCTCTCTCTCCCAGTCCCTTGCCACTATAGAAACCCCATGGGAACCCTAGCCATTTTACCCCAAGCAGCCGCCGCCTCCTTTCTCCTCCTCGCACCTACACCACCTCGTGCTATCGCTTCCCACCCGCCGGCGCGGCGACAGTGGCGAGCAGAGGAAGGGCACGCAGCGCAGTGGCGAGCAGGGCGCGGCGCCGGGCGAGCAGGGGCAGGGCGCATGGCGACGGCGGCAAGCAGGCGGCGAGCGATCAGGTGCAGGGCGCACGGTGACGGCAGTGAGGGGGGCCACCATCCTTGCAAAGATTTTTTTTTTGACATGCTCCTTGCAAAGATTGGAGTGACTCAGGTATTTTTGGATGCCGTCATAGGAGCTCCTTCCCCGCGATCTATCAATGCGGTGAGTCGTATTTCTCAGGAACATGGATATGTGCCCGTTAGATCTCCCTATTGTGTGGTTGCAGGTGCGTAGGATAGCTGTTTGTGCAAATGCCTAAGAGCAAAGACTACTCCTGGAACCTTGCACATAGCTCAATTTGGATTCATTAGTTGTTTGTTCTCTTGGATGCATTCCTCTTGATGATTTACGTGTTTGATAGTACGTAGTCTGTTCATGCTGGTGGTCTGTGCCCGTTAGATCCCCCTCTCTTTCTTGTGGTGGCTCATGCTGAGTAATAGTCCGTTCGTTTTGTTCTGCCTGCTCCCGGAGATCCATAGGTTAGATCCTTCTAAATAGTTCTACGGTCACTAGGAATGCCACTGGCTGACAGTACATGCAATTCAACATTTCAGTTAAAAAATAGTACTGAAAAATCTGCAGTTGTTTTAACATTTGAGTAATTAACCATCTTGAAAAAACACCAGCGGTAGTATGCTCCAATCCAACCTATTGACTCCATGTAATCCCGTTGCTCTCCAACGCATTACCTTCCAAGTTCTTACCAGTGACCATGAAGTGACCCAACATCTATTTTCAGTCCAGAAGAAGAATTTTATCCCATGATATTGTTGCAGCCGAGAAGAAGCAGTATTGAAATATGTTTGGTAGATAACAAATGGTTGTCCCCGCCAATGAGGCAGCTGACCCGAAGAACTGTGGAGGATTGGTGGTGCAGTAGTTCACCTTCTCGACACCATTTGATTTTGTTGCCCGTCGTCCCTGCACCCACTCAGTAGGCATCGATTTTGTCGTCGGTCGCCTCTTTATCCGCCCAGCAGGCAAGTAACTAGTATCTCGAATTTCCTGCTTTATAGAGTTTTTACTCATAAATTTTTTCCTGTAAAATATGTTGATGCTTGCTCGGGAGTTTTGTAAGCCAGATTTGTGGTAGAAGCGTTACATGTGTAAGTAAATTAGGCTGACTAGCCTCGCAATTCTGTAAGAAAGATTTGTAGCAAGTGTATTTTCACGTGTAAGTAAATTGGTCTGAAATACTTTTTAGTTCTTCAAACGACATTTTATTACTTCGAGCACAAAATGGTCCCGATGCATGTTGTGGGCAATCACAGACGTGTAATAAAGCTGATATAGTTGGTCTGTAATTTTTTCTGTCAATTCAAGCCCTTAAGATGATGCTCTTAAATGGTACACATTAGTTAGTTCCTGATTTAGTGAAAGTCTATCTTTGAATGATCTTCATAACTGATGTTGATCATAATCAGTAAGTATAGAGAGCATGGAAGGTTTTTCTATTTATAAATAATGAATGTAATACCAGTTAGTATCTTTGGTTTTGTTCATTCAGAAAAATCGTTGAAGATCAAAGTAGGCCTAATTGTAGCCTACTGCAGTGAGTCAACTAGTGCCATGTTCAGATAAGCTTTTCCGAAAATCTTGAAAACTACAGATGAACCAGTGCTAATTTATTGTCATTGTGTTGTATCTTTCTGATATAGTATGTCTCCTGCCTTGCTGGATTGTCTTCCTTCTAATGAGTAAATTGCTTTGATATTCTGGTGTATTTGTATTTCAGAGAAAAATGATGGCATCTTAATAATTCGATATGGTATTTGACGGGATACCCTTGTCGGTAAAAAAATTGCTTCACATCCATTATGTCCTTCATAGAGAAATAATAGAGTGCTTTCCCTTCTTCGGTCAAAATTTACATCCCGTCCATTACCTAATTTCTACTATCGAACTTACATGTGGACCTTGAGTATGTGAAGAAGCCAAGAAGGTGCGACCTTGCTAATGTTAATTCAAGATACAGTTCTGCAGCTTTTCATACTAGGCATGCACAACAACGATATTAGAGAATGACGAGGGAAACTACCACTATCCAGCTAACTGAATGACGACGGGGAGTACATGCATGTCGTATGCTCGTATCGTAGACATAGAATTGTTGTTGTTCTTTCTGTTTGGTGTGTTTCATATTAAGGATGGATCGCAGATTAGATTTTAGGAAAGATATATGGTTTGGCCAAACTTCCCTTCGTGAACAATATCCAGCTCTTTATTCAATTGTTAGACATAAAGAAAATACACTCTCCATTATTTTGGAATCTAATCCTCCTAATGTGTTATTTAGAAGAAGCCTCATCGGGCCTACACTAGTATCATGGAATAATCTTTTATTACGATTATCCACAATAAAGTTGTCGAAAGGGATGGATGAGTTCAAATAGAAATTACTAGAGAGTGGTAAATTTTCTGTTGACTCATTGTATAGAGCTTTGATCCAACCTGATATTCTCGTCGATAATAATAGTAAAATTTAGAAAATGAAATTACCCCTTAAGACGAAGATATTCGCTTGGTACCTCTGTAAAGGGGTAATTCTTACTAAAGACAACCTTGTTAAGAGGATTTGGCATGAAAGTACGCAATGTGTATTTTTTCATCACAATGAGACAATAAGTCACCTATTCTTCCAATGTAAATTTGTTCGTTCTGTATGGTCAATCATCTAAGTAGCCTCTGGTTTATCTCCTCCACGATCGGTTGCCACCTATTTGGCAATTGGTTACATGGGATTCAAAATAAATATGGGACTTTATTTAGGGTGAGAGCGCTTGCCATTATTTGGTCGCTTTGGCTTTGTAGAAATGATAATATTTTTAATAAAATTGTCTCTTCTTTCTTATAGGTGATCTATCGGCAACGGCTATCCTCTGATCATGGACTACGCTCCAGCGTATGAAGTTCCGCGACTTGTTTGTGGAGGGGTGTACACGATTGGAGGACACGGCGAGGGATATTTTCTCCCGACATGGATGGAGCGTGATCTGAGGATTGAGCTATCATAGCTGCAGGCCGTTTATCTTATTATATAGATTGTATTGCTCGTATTCTTTTTTGGCACTCGTTGTGTGGTTGATCGGCTGCGTGCATCCTAGATATGCAGAGGCCGGGTGTAAACATTGCTCATGAGTAATAAAACGCAAAAAAAATAGAATTGTTGTTTTGCCTGTATAGCTCCTGTTCATTTACCAAGACACTGGTTGTCTGCCAATCTCTTACCAAACCTGAATCTTTTGACAAGATGTAAGAGTGTCATATATATATATAGCAAAAATATTTCTTACTCTCGGGTGTAACTACGCCCACGTCTTATATACTACCTTACGGAAGTATTTGTAATACTTTATTTGTTTGAGTATGTTCATATACTATATCTAAGATATTTCCAAACAAGTTAGGTGAAAAAATTGCAAATACACCCATAGTTTACACTATATATGTAAAATACCGTCATATTTGTACGTATAAAAGGAGTATGTGAATAAAAATTACATACTACCAAAAAAGTAGTATATATATTGCCCAAATATTCGTATATACTTCATACTACCCATATATAGTCTTCAGTATGATAGATACTGCCTAAATAATGTGAAACACACGCGGGTGTAACTACACCCGGGTGTAACTACCTGTGCATTTTATGTTTTATTTCTATCCAATTCTGATACACCCTATTTATCATGTACGCTTCTATTTTTTAATTGAAAGTTGTGCCTGATACACCCAATTTCTGTGTTATTAGATTTCGTTGCTTTTTCTTGGTTTATCCATGTCACCCTCTCTGTAAGGGGCAAGTCTTTCAAGCGTAGGGTGAGCATATTATTGGACTCAAATTTCACTGTCGGAATTTCCACGTCTTTTGGTTGACATTGGTTTCCACTTTTTCTCTAATTGATTGTTGAGCCTTTTTATTTACAGTGGTGTGGAAATATCTGAAGCCCTTAAGCTGTAGATCGAGGTCCAGAAGTGGTTGCATGAACAGCTAGAAGTAAGTACTTTTGGGAAGTTTCATAAAAGACAATATTGTTATCTTTAAAAAACATTTTTCTATATTTCTTCCGGTATGCATACTTATCGAGTTATCGTTAATGTTTGCAAGGAAATTTGCAAATATTGGTAAATTTCTATTAAACATCTACTAAAGAGCATGTCCCAAGATTGACTGGGGCTACTGAGATCCACCATTTTGTGAATCCACATTTATCTGCTAAGACAGATACATCAAATCTTTTCAGATAAGCCTCCGAAACAAATATAGGAACCTGAGATTTGCCTCGCAAGTATCTCCTAAATAGCTAATCTGATTGCTCTATAAATAACTGCCTGCACATGTAGATGACATATTTTTGTTTGGAGTATCTTGGTAGAATGAATAATTTAGCCTCGGTTTCTGTTGCCTATATCAGTTCTAGCCTGATGTAAAACGTGTGCTATATATGCATGTTATTCCTTTCATCTTAGTTGAAACTGCGGCTTGTTTCTATGCTCCTGAATATCTAAGATTCAGAAAAGGACACAACAATATTTTGCATAGGGTTTGCCTATGTCTCAATCGACTGAGATTTTCTTAAGTCTCAATCACTTAAGAAAAGTGTAACTGTAGTTAAAAAAAATATGCAACTCGTGCCAGTTGCATTTTTCTAGCAGAAAAGTGCAATTGCATTTTTCTGTTAGAAAAATACAACTAGGTTTTAATTGCACTTTTTTTTAACAGACGGTTATACTTTTCTTAGGTGACTGAGACTTAAGAAAATCTCAGTCGACTGAGAATTAGCAAAACCGTTTTGCATATATTAACTGTATTTCATACACCAAGTGAAGAGAGCTGGCTTGTTATTTTGATTTCTTATTTTCTATGTTAGTTTGATATGCTTGTAGGTGATAATGCAACTGCTCCACGTGCCTCATCTTCTATGGCTTCAATAGAAAAAGGTTTTGCTTATATCCTTGGTGCTGAAATAGTCTCTGCTGTATTAAATTTGTGTGGTACATCTTTATGTCCTATGCTAATTCAGATCTGGCGTGAAATGTCTATAGGGGAAGGCCAGTGGCACAAAAAGTTCAAGCGGAGACATAGTCCAAGAAGAATAAAAAGTAAATCAGGGACAGTTATGGTATGTTAATTTGTGTTATCATAGGGATAGACAGACTGGATGAGTAGACCTGACAACTTGGGGAAAAAGATCAGTTAGCTTAGGAATATGGCACTGTCGACAATGGGGTATTATCTATATAGACTAAAATTGGTCCACTTAATTTACTTCCTTCGTTCTCCATTTACTGCCTCTAAAGCAATAGCCGTAATATTTATTATTTTTCTTACTCATGACCATATGCTCTTTTTTCTAAAGTGGGCGCCGGTTCTTAGGCAAATCCATTTTTTGAACACACTGTTGCATATCTTGGTAAGAAATGCATCATGATGTAGAGTGCTCACAATATGCTTAGAGCGCATATTTCTGAAATATTGTTTGAGACATACGCAACAAATAATAGTTCTTTGATTTTTAGTTCGCGTTGTTGTCAATTTTGAACAGATTCAAAATTTTGCATATATATAAAGGCTATCCTGATTGCATTAGCATAAAGTTAAACATTCATGTTCTGGATTGTCTGCTTGCAAGTCTCGACAAGGACCTCATTTGTAGGATTTTGCTACCTCGCCGTCCTGGATGTTGTCGCCACAAGGTATTTTTCACTTTGTCCCTCTCTCATGGTTTGGTCCTCTGTTTTTGTAATAAGACGTTGTCGATCTCTTACGGATGTATATAGAAAGATAATATGCTCCACTAGATGTGGTTGCAAGTAAAAATATTAATTGATAATAACATTATAGTGTAGAGACTGTATGTTTAGTTAACTTGTGTAACTTGCGTAATACTGCAGCGTTCATTGGTTGAGGAACATTTTATTGCAGTCAAAGCTATTCTTCTGCCTATGCTCCAGACATGCTTGCTTCTTCTTTATAGGTATTTCTCCATTGAACTCGAGAGCTTGCTTCATGAAGTGGATTTTACAAAGCGCTAACCACCTCTATTTGTTATGGATATGTTTTTCATTCTTCTGAGAGATGATTTTGTCTGCTTTCTCGATTTTTCACATATTGGTTGTAGCAATCGATCTATTTGATATGGGAGTTGTAATATTTTATTCTCATTTGATGGTTGGTTATAAATCCTAGAGCTTTGCTTGATGTATTGATAAACATCGTTACTAAATATTAACCATTGTTACTTTGTTCTTGCACATTTATTGTATAATCTACATCATTATGATATAATTATCACATTCTCTGGGCAAGAAGCTGAATTCGTTTCTGTTACAGTTTGTGTTGAGGTCGCAACCTGTACAATAGATACGCCACCTGTTGTTGAATTTTAAATTCAGCTTACGATACTTACGTTGTCTATCACTACACTTAAATAAATTAGTCTAGGTGTAACATCCCAAAAGGTTAATCCAAGCTTATCAAGATCAAATCATCCAAAAATAGGGTTAACAAAAACTTTTCCAAATTTAAAATGAAAGCATTCATATATGTATGCATTTAAAATAAGAGTTGTTTGAATTGCCATGATTGATTGATCCAATGCTTGTAAAATGTTTCTTAGGTGATTTAAACATCATCTACATTATTCCCAAACTTTTCCTAAAGAAAATCAAATCAAAAAGAATTAAAAAGAAGGAATGGTCATTTTGGCCAATTTAACTCTCATGCCTACTTTGGCTATTCCTAGTACTCAATTCTTAATAGAAACAATTCTTGATCTTTGCACTCCATGCTAGTACACATAATGAGGTACCAAGGCCCACCTTTTGATCTGCTAAAAACATTCTGTTAATTATTTTAAATGACAGTTTAAAATTGAATCTAATGCATATGCATAGATCACCCCAATTTCAAAAACCATCTATTTGAGCTCCATTTCTAAAACCCTTGCAACCAGAGACTACCTATCACTATTGGAGATCACTCAAAATTTTTGAAACCAAAATTCAAAACTTTCCTTCATGCGGCCATTTCATCAAACACTTGGCATGCATAATATCACCTCTAATCCTAGCTCGCTGTTTACTATAGGGTTTTACCCCCAGTTGATCCCCATTTAATCCCCTTGTCCCCTCTTGATCTAACCAGAGCCTAACCAGCCTCTTCCCTACCCCCTAGCTGCACTGCCATGCCATGCCGAGCACCAACTCGCCGGCCGACCGTGCACTCGCAGCAGCAGCTCTCTCCAACCCCTCTCGCCATGTCTAGCAGCTTGTCAGTGGTCCACCTCCACCGCCCAACCAGCCCCAGGACAGAGACAGAGAGTAGAGCGGCCAGGAACCGCCTGGAGCCGGGCCGAGCAGGCCGAGCCCCAGAGCACACTCCCTTGCAGACCATCCCTTGGCACCAGCCCGCGCCCGCCGCTCCACCTCGACCTGGAGAACACCACAGACATCCCCGTTCACCGCCCAAAGCCTCACAGTCACCGCTCGCTGTGGACACCGCCGCCTCGGCCGCGCAGAGTGCCACCTCGCCCAGACCGCGTGCCACCGCCCCTACAGCCGCATTCAATTCCTAGAGCACCGCCAGGGAACCGCCCATCGATCGCCACCCCCAGCCATGCCTCTACCCCGCCGTAGCCATGTCGCCACCGTCGACTGCCCATCCCGCTCGGTCTCACCGTCGGGCCTATAAAAGGAGCCCTCCCCAGCCTCTTCTCTCCACACCATTCTAGTCCCCTCACCTCTCTGAACCTCACCCACCTCTCGCCGGAGCAAAAGGAGCAGCAACTCGCCGGAATTGGAGCCGGAGTAGCCGCGGCAGGAGGAGAAGGGCGTCGTTGATTGCGACCACCCCAAGCTCCGCCGCAACCGCGCCTCGCCTCGCCGTCGTCTTCCACGTTGTTTGCCCGCCTCGCCGACCCTGCTGGAGCCCTGGTACGCCCCAGTAGACCCCCACCGAGCCGCTAGGGTTCGAGCTCGCCGGCGACCTGTTCGTCGTCGATGACGACCCTCAGCCGTTGATCTTGCTTCTAATCCTACGGCCCACAGCGCGCGTACCATTTCGCGTGTTAAGTGCCGCTGACAAGCGGGACCCCCTGTCAGCTGAGCCCCGCACCACGGAGCGCCACTGGGCCGGCCCAAGTCCTTTCCCGCGCTAGCCCATCGATTCAAATCTGAATTTTTCTTTTTAGTTAAATCTAGTTTATGTCCACTAGTTTGAAAATCAATTCAGAGAGTTTTAGAAATCCAAATTGCATAAAACCAATTTTGTCTGAAAGGTATTAAAATGACCTATCCAAGACCGCTGGATTAAATTCAATTAGAGTTATAGATCTCTCCTAATAAAAATAAGAAGACAGAAGCTTTTGCATCTTGCAACATTTTTTTTAAAATCAACCAAGTTAGCTTTTGAGTTGATTCCAACTCTCAAAAATCACATTTCATCATATCTATCTAAATATGTAATAATGTTAAGGTTTACATGAAGTGACTTTGGACTAGTACCAAAATAATGCTATATAGGCATTTCTAGTCACTTTAAATCATTAAATAATGAACCTAAACCAAAGTAATATTGATCCAACCCTTAAATCTCATTCCCACATGTTAGAATATGTGGTGATGACATGTGTCAACATGATCCTATGTGTTAATTGGTGAGTATTAAATGTTAGTTAATTTTTCAATGAGTAGAAATTACTTTTCTAAAATAAAAAGGATGAAACTATTGAATTAAAACTTGTGATGTTTGTGATGATAATAGATCATCAAATGTGTGTTTTAGAATGATACTTAGCCTAGTTAAGTATTGTTTGGTGATTGTGCACTCCCTATGTATTGTTATAGAAGATAGTACCGACCAAGCTTACGAGGAGGAGGAGTGCTACCAAGAAGAAGAAGAAGAAGAAAACTTCAACCACTACACCAACCAAGGCAAGATATTGTTAGCAAGCTATTGTTAGCAGGCTAGAATTAAGCTAGATGAATGAGCAAGGATGCTTTAGGCATGCTTTGATCACACCCCTTTTAACTATTAGTACCCCAAGTCTTACTTACAAGTTTTACTCCCCTTAGTATGCAAAGTTCCTTACTTATTTTGAAGGTAGCATAAAAAGTATAGAACTTGACCTACTTAGAAACCTTTAGATGTCATTCTATGGCATGAGATTGATCCCATCCTTCCACCTTAGTGAACACTCTTAACTTAGTATTATAGAGTAGATCAAAAACTTGAGTCACTTTAGATGGGAACACTTGGTGAAGATGAATTGTGAAAACCTTGGAATGATGAGTCATTCTATTGAGATGTTTTGACATGTGTTGAGAGACACAAATGGTTTATGATGATGAAAATGATGAGGCATGAGCCTTAACCCTTTTATAAAACTGATGGTTGGATTCGGATGCGATACCATTCCAAATTTACCGTACAACCACATTACCTGAATTGGGTAAGGCTTAACTGGAAATTTATATGCATTAGTATTAGTTCCCTCACGGGAGAGGTTTGAGCTGAGGCTACTTCTCAACTATGAAGTGCCCAAGATGACTGATGGTCATGGTTGGGAGGCCATGCTCATAGGAGAGGTGCTTATACTAGGGTGTGTAAAGGGAAGGTTATGTTTGATTATCTGCATACTAAGTATGATGATTCAGGGTTATCCACGATGATGTATCGAATCTTGTGGTGAAAGTGTACCACCTCTGCAGAGTGTCAAACTATTCGAATAGCCGCGTCCACGGTTATGGACAGTTGGAATGGCCATACTGTTTTGTTGTCAGATGTTTTCTAAATAACTTGGAAATGAATGATGAACTTTGACTTGACCACAACAGGGTTGTGTTTATGACAATAGCTTCCCAACTTAAGTGATTCTAGAACTTTACTTTATCTTTCTTTGCTTCTGAAGTCAGCTTAGGTTTCAAACTTAACTTGATAGTTAACTTAGATTCAGCACTTTAACATAGAATTATACTCCTTGTTAGTAGTAGCTTGCGAGTACTTGAAGAGTACTCATGGCTTTTGTCCCTGGCTATTATCATGGCCAGACTATGAAGGAGATTACCAAGATGATGGTCAGCAGGACGGCTATGATAACTAGGACTATCTGCCTTCGTCAGCATTACCTGTGCCCCTAGAGATGGACCCCACCGCTACGCTTATCTTTTATTTCCGCTGCTTGTTGTATTAAAGACTGGATCATGAGATCCTTATTTGTGTAAAACCTTATGTATGGTTTGTAATGGATGATGTACTGTGATATCCAATCCGTTATGTCTCGCAAAAATGGTAATCCTAGGATTGCAAGGTATGGCATAACGGGCATCTGTGATTAAAAATCCGGGTGTTGACAAGTTGGTATCAGAGCCATCCTGACCATAGGAGACCCTAGTTAGAATGGGCGTACAAACCAAAAACTTAGCTTCAAAACCAAAGTGAGTATTTATGAAAAACTATTTCCCCTCTTATCCTTGTGAACTCATTCTTTCTCAAAAATACATGTTCCTCAAAATTCTTACATTACTACTTAAAATTTGACACACTTGATCACTTCACTAACTTCCTCATCCTTAATTCTTGTAGATGGAGACTCAGTTCAGCAAGTTTTACCAGTTGGGAAACAGAGGTCACCGATCTTGAGAGGATCTGGATTCACTGTCGGAGTTACTGGGACACCCACATCCGGAGTTTCTTGGAGCTCAACTTCCAGGACCCCCAGGAGGAGACCTACAGTGGCTAGTCACCGCGGATCTTCGGGGAAGCATCAAAGCACCAACTTCCGGGAGAATTCAGTTCTCCATGAGAGAGAACAACTGGCTAGATGGATTAGCCAGGGCAATGCATGAAGCTCTCGCACGTCTATGTTCCCTCAGCGTCAACAAGATCCAAGGAACCCGTTTTGCCCACTATGCAAGACGTGACTTCATGGGAATGCCGATGGAGATGCCAAGTCACCCAGAGGTGAGGTGTCAAGTGGAGAACCTTGACTTCTTGCTTCATGACAGACAGCAGGAACTGGACAATGCCAGGGAGTTAGCCAACCAGAACCGTGCCATTGCCGGAAGGCCAGACTTCGCTTTGCTCGTCCAAGATCGCCAGTCTCTTTGTCGCCAGCGTGCAAAGAAGGATCGCACCATCGCTCGTCTTTGCAAGAAGGTGGCAGACCTCGAGAAGACCGTCAAGGAGCAGGAAGCCCAGCTTGTCGCCAAGGAAGAAGAAGATGAGGGTGAAGACATCCAGGGAGATATGGATTCTTACCTCAGCAACGATGATGACTTTTTGGAGGAGGATGATGTGGACTTCTACACTGATGATGAAGACTCCGACTTCATCGACAATGAGTAGATGCACTAGAGCACTGTCGTAGCATGAGATGTATCATCTCATTGTATCGTAGCTTGTAGAATGGTTCTTCAAACCATCTGTTTTCCCCTTTGATTGTTGTGGTGTGTCTTGTATCGGGTGCTTGCTTGCATGAATGAAAAAGAAGTTAGTTGAAAAACCTGAGTCTAACTCAATGTTTTGAAAACCCAAAACCATGAACCTTAGAATTTCCCTCTTACCCCTATATCTATCTCAATCTTCAGATGACTCGTGGAAACCAAGGAGGGAGCAGCTCGTCGTAGGACCCAATGCTGCAGATCAAGCAGAATCTCATCGCGGACCGTGAAGCAAGCAGGGCCGAGCGTCAAGCTAACTTAGCAACATTGCAGCAGATCGCCCAAATGGCTCTCAACAACCAAGGACATGGAAATCAGGATCACCAAGGATCCAAACTCAAAAACTTTCAGAACACCAATCCCCCAATCTTTAACCAATCTGAAAACCCATTAGATGCTGATGACTGGTTGCAGACCATGGAAAACAACTTAGAGGTTGCCAGAGTTGATGAGAATGAGAAAGTTCTCTTCGCCACCCACTATCTGGTGGGAGATGCAAGAGCTTGGTGGAATAGCATCCGCAATATGAACCATGGCCAGGTGATGACCTGGGAAGCATTCAAGGTCAAGTTCAGCCGCACCCACGTGCCGCAAGGTCTTGTCAATAGGATGAGAGATGAATTCCGCGAATTGAAGCAAGGAAGAATGACTGTGGTGGAGTACCATGACAGATTCTTGTCACTTGCCAGATATGCACCGGATGAGATCAACACGGAGGCCAAGAAGAAGGAGAGATTCTTAAACGGACTGCATGATGAGATGCAGACCGTCCTCGTCAACATCCGTTTCGATGATCTCGAAGAGCTAGTCGACTCTGCCATTCAGATGGAAGGGAAGATTAACCAGGCAAACGATAACCGCAAGCGCCGTATGATGCAGCAGTCTGGATCCAGTAGTCACCAGAAGTACCGTCCTAACCCCTCACCAGGATATGCACCAAGGAACAACCGACCCCCAAATTCTCGCCCAAGCTACCCCAACCGTAGCGGAGGTAATGTGAAGTCCGGAGGAAACAATCACAACTCCGGCAATGCCAACAATTTCAACCGTGCCCCTCCCAAGAGCAACAACAACAACAACAACAACACTGCACCCAGAACTGGCAGCAATGTTGTGCCCGTCGCAGTCAAGGACAAGTCCTAGATCACTTGTTTTGAGTGTGGAGTGAAGGGTCACTACTCCAATGAGTGTCCCAAGAAGACTGCCGCCAATGCCCCTGTGAATGCCCCAGCTCGGCAGCAGTGTCGTGTTCAACCAGGAAGAAGATTTGCCCCAGGGAACCCACGCAACCGCAACGGTCGTCTCTTCCACATGAACACAGAACAAGCCCAGGAAGCGCCAGATGTAGTGCTGGGTATGTTTTCTGTCAACTCAGTTTTAGCAAGAGTATTGTTTGATTCTGGAGCATCACATTCATTTGTCACTGAAGAATTTGTATGCACTAGTAAGATTCACCCAACCAACCTGAAGCATGTCATGATAGTTCAAATCCCCGGTTCAACAACAAAAGCTAGAAAAATTTGCAAAGTTGTACCTATCAGAATACATGGGATAGATTTTTATGCCAACCTAATTGTACTTGGAACCAAAGGATTGGAAGTAGTACTAGGTATGGACTGGATGTCAAGGCATAAAGGACTGATAGACTGTGCTAAGAAAGCCATCACCATGACCAGTAGTTCTGGAGTAACAGTAGAGCATATCTCTGAAACCTTACCCCGTCAATATATTCCCAGATGAATTGTCAGGTATGCCCCCGGATAGGGATATTGAGTTCATTATTGAACTAATCCCCGGAACCGGACCTATAGCCCAGAGACCCTATACCATGAACCCCTCAGAGTTAGTGGAACTGAAGAAGCAGATGGATGCCATGTTAGCAACATGCTTGATTCAGCCAAGCGCATCGCCATGGAGATCACCAGTGTTATTCGTCGACAAGAAAGCTGGAGGCAATCGTCTGTGTACAGATTACAGAAAGTTGAATGACGTCACCATCAAGAACAAGTACCCCTTGCGAAAGATAGAGGATCTATTTGATCAGTTGACCGGAGCTTAGGTATTCTCAAAGATTGATCTTAGGACTGGTTATCACCAACTTAAGATTCGTGCAACGGATATTCCGAAGACCGCCTTTACTACTCGCTATGGTTTATACGAGTATACGGTTATGTCTTTTGGATTAACCAATGCCCCTGCTTATTTCATGAATCTCATGAATAAGATCTTTATGAATTTCCTAGATAAGTTTGTAGTTGTGTTTATCGACAACATCCTTATCTACTCCAAGTCAGAAGAAGAGCATGAGCAACATCTGAGAATCATCCTAGAAACCCTGAGAGAGCATCAGTTATATGCCAAGTTCAGCAAGTGTGAGTTTTGGCTGAAAGAAGTAGGATTCCTAGGACATATTGTCTCTGCCGGAGGAGTCTCTGTTGATCCCACCAAGATCAAAGATGTCGAGGAATGGGAAGCCCCAACCAATCAAACCCAAGTTCGTTCGTTTCTCGGATTAGCGGGATATTACCACAAGTTCGTAGAAGGATTCTCGAGCATAGCCCGACCAATGACCCAATTGTTGAAGAAAGACAAGAAGTTTGAATGGACAGACAAGTGTGAAGCCAGTTTCCAAGAGCTGAAGAAGAGATTGATATCCTCCCCAATTTTGATCATGCCAGACATCAAGAAGCCGTTTGATGTGTATTGTGATGCATCCAAGATTGGCCTAGGATGTGTATTGATGCAAGAAGGCAAAGTCATCGCGTATCTGTCTCGACAATCGAAGCAACATGAGCAGAACTATCCGACCCATGATCTTGAGCTAGCAGCCGTGGTTCTAGCATTGAAGACATGGCGCCATTATTTGATGGGTAATCGCTGTGAGATTTACTCAGATGATAAGAGCTTGAAGTATATCTTCACTCAGAAGGAGCTGAATATGAGGCAAAGAAGATGGATAGAGTTAATCAAGGATTATGACCTTGACATTCACTATCACCCCGGCAAAGCCAATGTGGTAGCGGATGCTCTTAGCAGATTGCTGTGTAGGCTTAACACCATGATCAAAGAGAAGAAACCAAGTTTGTATGAAGAGTTGGAGCAGTTCAGGACTGAGTTAGTTAGCAAAGGATTCCTAGCTAGCATTGAACTTCAACCCACTTTGATTAGCCAAATCAAGGAAGCCCAGAAGGGAAATGAAAGTATCGACGGAATCAAACGTCGTATTGGTATTGGAAAGGTACCTGGATTCACCGAAGACAAAGAAGGAGTACTGTGGTACAAAGGACATATCTGTGTGCCAGCAGATTTGGAGCTGAAGGAAATTATCATGAAGGAAGCTCATGATACTCTTTATTCTATCCACCCCGGAGGAACAAAGATGTATCAGGATTTAAAAGAGAAATTTTGGTGGCACAAGATGAAAAGAGAGATCGGAAGCTACATCGCCAAATGTGACATTTTTCAAAGAGTCAAAGCAGAGCATCAGAGACCTGCAGGATTGTTGCAACCATTACAGATTCCGGAATGGAAATGGGATTCCGTCGGAATGGACTTTATCACAGGTTTACCTACTTCTAGTAGGGGAAATGACTCAATCTGGGTCATAGTTGATCGACTGTCCAAGGTAGCCCACTTTATACCTGTCAAGACAACCTACCAGAGTGCAAAACTAGCAGAGCTGTACATTGCTAGGATTGTTAGTCTGCATGGAACCCCCAAGACCATCGTCTCAGATTGAGAAACCCAGTTTACTTCAAGATTTTAGCAGAAAGTTCAGGAAGGTTTAGGAACCAAGTTGAACTTCAATACCGCTTATCACCCGCAAACAGATGGACAAACTGAGAGAGTCAACCAGATCCTAGAGGATATGCTTAGAGCTTGTGTGTTGGAATACAGATCAAAATGGGAAAACTGCCTACCTTTCGCAGAATTCTCATATAACAACAGTTACCAGGCTAGTTTGCAGATGGCACCATTTGAATTCCTATACGGAAGAAAGTGGCGTACCCCTTTGAATTGGTCGCAAGTAGGAGAGAGTCAGATCTTTGGACCCGACATTCTCCGAGAGGCAGAAGAGAAAGTTCACAAAGTCCGTGAACACCTCAAGACCGCCCAATCCAGACAGAAGAGTTATGCTGACAAAAGAAGGAGAGACCTGACTTTCAATGTCGGAGATTTCGTATATCTCAAGGTTTCACCATTGAAGGGAACTCAATGCTTTAGTCTGAAGGGAAAGTTAGCTCCTAGATATATCGGACCTTTCAAGATTCTGAACCGCCGAGGAGAAGTATCGTACCAACTGGAACTGCCTGAAGAGATGTCAGCCACCCACAATGTGTTCCATATCTTGTTACTTCGCAAATGCTTGGAAGTGCCTGAGAAGACTAAAGTTTTCAAGAATATCGATCACAGAGCTGTGGAAATCAACAATGACCTGACCTATCGGGAAGTACCCATCCGTATCTTAGAAGAAGCCTACAGAACCACCAGGACCAGGAGTATCAAGTTTCTCAAGATTCAGTGGAGCAACCATACCGAGGAGGAAGCTACTTGGGAGCGCGAAGATTACATTAGAGCAGAGTTCCTAGATCTCTTTAGTTCCTAGTTTTCTTTGTAAATCTCGGGACGAGATTTTGTTTAAGGGAGGAAGGTCTGTAACATCCCAAAACTTTAATAGAAGCTTATCAAGATCAAATCATCCAAAAATAGGGTTAACAAAAACTTTTCCAAATTTAAAATGAAAGCATTCATATATGTATGCATTTAAAATAGGAGTTGTTTGAATTGCCATGATTGATTGATCCAATGCTTGTAAAATGTTTCTTAGGTGATTTAAACATCATCTACATCATTCCCAAACTTTTCCTAAAGAAAATCAAATCAAAAAGAATTAAAAAGAATGAATGGTCATTTTGGCAAATTTAACTCTCATGCCTACTTTGGCTATTCCTAGTACTCAATTCTTAACAGAAACAATTCTTGATCTTTGCACCCCTTGCTAGTACACATAATGAGGTACCAAGGCCCACCTTTTGATCTGCTAAAAACATTCTGTTAACTATTTTAAATGACAGTTTAAAATTGAATCTAATGCATATGCATAGATCACCCCTATTTCAAATACCATCTATTTGAGCTCCATTTCCAAAACCCTTGCAACCAGAGACTACCTATCACTAGTGGAGATCACTCAAAAATTTTGAAACCAAAATTCAAAACTTTCCTTCATGCGGCCATTTCATCAAACACTTGGCATGCATAATATCACCTCTAATCCTTGCTCACTGTTTACTACAGGGTTTTGCCCCCAATTGATCCCCATTTAATCCCCTTGTCCCCTCTTGATCTAACTAGAGCCTAACCAGCCTCTTCCCTACCCCCTAGCTGCACTGCCATGCCATGTCGAGCACCAACTCGCCGGCCGACCGTGCACTCGCAACAGCAGCTCTCTCCAACCCCTCTCGCCATGTCTAGCAGCTTGCCAGTGGTCCACGTGCACTGCCCAACCAGCCCCAGGCCAGAGACAGAGAGCAGAGCGGCCAGGAACCGCCGCGCCCGGAGCCGGTCGAGCATGCCGACGCCGCCCCCAGAGCACGCCCTGTCCCCGCTCGCACAGACCATCCCTTGGCACCAGCCCGCGCCCGCCGCTCCACCTCGACCTGGAGAACACCCCAGACATCCCCGTTCGCCGCCCAAAGCCTCACAGCCACCGCTCGCCGTGGACACCGCCGCTTCGGCCGCGCAGAGCGCCACCTCGCCCAGACCGCGTGCCACCGCCCCTACGGCCGCATTCAATTCCTAGAGCACCGCCAGGGAACCGCCCATCGATCGCCACCCCTAGCCATGCCTCTACCCCGCCATAGCCATGTCGCCACCGTCGATTGCCCATCCCGCTCGGTCTCACCGTCGGGCCTATAAAAGGAGCCCTCCCCAGCCTCTTCTCTCCACACCATTCCACTCCCCTCACCTCTCTGATCCTTACCCACCTCTCACCGGAGCAAAGGGAGCAGCAACTCGCTAGAATTGGAGCCAGAGCAGTCATGGCAGGAGGAGAAGGGCGTCGTTGATTGCGACCACCCCAAGCTCCACCGCAACCGCGCCTCGCCTCGCCGTCGTCTTCCACGTCGTTTTCCCGCCTCGCCGACCCTGCTGGAGCCCTGGTACGCCCCCAGTAGACCCCCACCGAGCCGCTAGGGTTCGAGCTCGCCGGCGACCTGTTCGTCGTCGACGACGACCCTCAGCCGTTGATCTCGCTTCTAATCCTACGGCCCACAGCGCGCGTACCGTTTCGCGTGTTAAGTGCCGCTGACAAGCGGGACCCCCCTGTCAGCTGAGCCCCGCGCCGTGGAGCGCCACTGGGCCGGCCCAAGTCCTTTCCCACGCTAGCCCATCGATTCAAATCTGGATTTTTTTTTTAGTTAAATCTAGTTTCTGTCCACTAGTTTGAAAATCAATTCAGAGAGTTTTAGAAAATCCAAATTGCATGAAACCAATTTTGTCTGAAAGGTATTAAAATGATCTATCCAAGACCATTGGATTAAATTCAATTAGAGTTATAGATCTCTCCTAATAAAAAATAAGAAGACAGAAGCTTTTGCAACTTGCAACATTTTTTTATAATCAACCAAGTTAGCTTTTGAGTTGATTCCAACTCTCAAAAATCACATTTCATCATATCTATCTAAATATGTAATAATATTAAGGTTTACATGCAGTGACTTTGGACTAGTACCAAAATAATGCTATATAGGCATTTCTAGTCACTTTAAATCATTAAATAATGAACTTAAACCAAAGTAATATTGATCCAACCCTTAAATCTCATTCCCACATGTTAGAATATGTGGTGATGACATGTGTCCACATGATCCCATATTTTGGTGGTGAATATTAAATTTTAGTTAATATTTCAATGAGTAGAAATTACTTTTATAAAATAAAAAGGATGAAACTATTGAAATTAAACTTGTGATGCTTGTGATGATAATAGATCATCAATTGTGTGTTTTAGAATACTACTTAGCCTAGTTAAGCATTGTTTGGTGATTGTGCACTCCCTATGTATTGTTATAGAAGATAGTACCGACCAAGCTTACGAGGAGGAGGAGGAGTGTTACCAATAAGAAGAAGAAGAAAACTTCAACCACTACACCAACCAAGGCAAGCTATTGTTAGCAAGCTATTGTTAGCAGGCTAGAATTAAGCTAGATGAATGAGCAAGGATGCTTTAGGCATGCTTTGATCACACCCCTTTTAACTATTAGTACCCCAAGTCTTACTTACAAGTTTTACTCCCCTCAGTATGCAAAGTTCCTTACTTATTTTGAAGGTAGCATAAAAAGTATAGAACTTGACCTACTTAGAAACCTTTAGATGTCATTCTATGGCATGAGATTGATCCCATCCTTCCACCTTAGTGAACACTATTAACTTAGTATTATAGAGTAGATCAAAAACTTGAGTCACTTTAGATGGGAACACTTGGTGAAGATGAATTGTGAAAACCTTGGAATGATGAGTCATTCTATTGAGATCTTTGACATGTGTTGAGAGACACAACTGGTTTATGATGATGAAAATGATGAGGCATGAGCCTTAACCCTTTTATAAAACTGATGGTTGGATTCAGATGCGATACCATTCCAAATTTACCGTACAACCACACTACCTGAATTGGGTAAGGCTTAGATGGAAATTTATATGCATTAGTATTAGTTCCCCCACGGGAGAGGTTTGAGCCGAGGCTACCTCTCAATGTTGTCCACCTATGCAGTGCCCAAGATGACTAATGGTCATGGTTGGGAGGCCATGCTCATAGAAGAGGTGCTTATACTAGGGTGTGTAAAGGGAAGGTTATGTTTGATTATCTGCATACTAAGTATGATGATTCAGGGTTATCCCTGATAGATGTATCGAATCTTGTGGTGAAAGTGTACCACCTCTGCAGAGTGTCAAACTATTCGAATAGCCGCGTCCGTGGTTATGGACAGTTGGAATGGCCATACTGTTTCGTTGTCAGATATTTTCTAAATAACTTGGAAATGAATGATGAACTTTGACTTGACCACAACAGGGTTGTGTTTATGACAATATCTTCCCAACTTAAGTGATTCTAGAACTTTACTTTTTCTTTCTTTGCTTCTGAAGTCAGCTTAGGTTTCAAACTTAACTTGATAGTTAACTTAGATTCAGCACTTTAACTTAGAATTATACTCCTTGTTAGTAGTAGTTTGCGAGTACTTGAAGAGTAGTCATGGCTTTTATCCCTGGCTATTATCATGGCCAGACTATGAAGGAGATTATCAAGATGATGGTTAGCAGGACGGCTATGATAACTAGGACTATCTCGCCACAAGATTGCGTGCCCCTGAAGATGGACCCCACCGCTACGCTTATCTTTTATTTCCGCTGCTTGTTGTATTAAACACTGGATCATGAGATCCTTATTTGTGTAAAACCTTATGTATGGTTTGTAATGGATGATGTACTGTGATATCCAATCCGTTATGTCTCGCAAAAATGGTAATCTTGGGATTGCGAGGTATGGCATAACGGGCATCTGGGATTAAAAATCCGGGTGTTGACACTAGGCCACTGCCTTTAAAATATTATTGGACAGTACATTGGATGCTTTAATCATGCTTTCTAAATTAAACATATGAATTTATATTGTTGTTAGCACATGCAGTGTTGGGCTAGTCCAGGCCACTGCCTTTGACACTGGTCATGCGAATTCAGATTCAGTTCCACATGTCGAAGGTGCACTCGACTTCGGAATTAAAGAACAACTCACTACATTGACCAAATATCACAACTTCTCTGCTCTACATTAGTATGGAGTGGTGAGCTAACTCTGGTGTTGATGCGTTTCACATCTATTTGTATTCTGTAATAGATTCCACCTTTTAACTTTCTCTGTAGATTTTACGGCTACCAAATATGCTAAATACAGATACAAAGAAGGGAAAATATGAGAGGGCACCTGGGTTTATATAAATCTCATTTACCATCCTATTCATGTTACATCTTATGATTTGAATTTTTCATGCGGCTTCATATCTCTGTGAGGTTATAAAAATAGCAGACAATCAAAAAATAGTTATACTCAACACCCAGTCAAAAAAGAGTCATAATCCACAACGAATTTATTGCCGAATGGTGTTTGATTTTTGTGTGATACCCACATGTTTGCTGGTTGGTTGCATACATGGATAATTTATCATTTTCTAAGGTAACACTTTAATTACATGGGTCTCTTTTGCCTCTAAGAATTCAAAGCATATATTACTATTGTTCATTTTTTGCAACTAAGTATATTCACTGGTACGATGCCAGATCACGAACAATCAATGGTTGTAGCATGATTTTATATTTGTGATGTGGCAGTACCCATACATACAGGTTTCTTTTATGCATGTTTCATTCAAATTTATTCATAAGGTTCTCAAGATTTTTCCTACTGCCGTAGCCTGGTCATATAATTAATTATGTAACAACCCCATAGTACTAGGAAACTAATTCTTGGAATATATGATATCAATACTGATGATGCTAGGAGAAAGTGACCAATCAGCAGAATGTCCAGCTCATGGACCTATCATCTGAGGATTTAGGTGGCCCGCGGCAAACCATTGTTTCAGATTATCCATTGTTTGTATAGTCCATGATGCTCAATAAGGTCCATCTCAAAGCATCTCAATTATTGATTATCTCTCTTTAATTGTCCAACCCTCTTATTTTTGAATTTTTATTCTATGTTACGGATCATATTTTTATTGGTCTATTTGTAATGTAGGCACACTAATGGAAGGTTCAATGAGTAACTGCCTTGACCAAGTGATCAATTTTACCTCCTATGGCTGCTATAGAATTACTTCTCTCTATTCCTGCCATTATATAGCCTTGATATTAATCCCATTCACTGTGTGCAATTGTCGCTAAAAAACCATGTATCCTATGTACACATCTACCATGGGTGTGTCTGTGCGAAGATCAAGGCTTTAATCCGACATTTTTGGTTCATTCTAATGCGCCCCCGTTCGCGTAGAAATGTTCGTCGACTGGATCTCCATGCAAGGTGATTAGTTCTTATAGTTTGGTTGATCTTTGTATTTCATTTTGTCTACCTTGCTGCCATCCTCCTTATTGCTTTTAACCATTTATAGGTGTCATACACCTCACCGTCTAGAATAATCCAGCCAATAGGAAGAATTAGAATACATATGTATTTCTGCTACATCAAAGCATGACTGACATCTGTATTTTTTTTGCATTGTTGAACATCTCATAGTTTTTCTTATCCTGTAAGAAGATGAAATGTGTGCACAGATCTTGGCTAGACCATCAAAGTTTTTCACAGATTTTGTGCAAAGGGAATGATACTTATCCTCTTTTTCTTGTTCTTTCTTTCAATCTATTCTTCAGGTTTCGCATTATCTTATCTTTCTCTTACTTTTGTGATGCTTCTATCAACTGTTTCGTTTCTCTCTTCCTTTTTTGGTACGTCTTTGAGCTTTCTACTTTCTTGACTTTTTAATACCGTGCTTACTAGTGCCTTTCATATTTTTTCTTTTTGGGCTTTTGTTTCACATGGTCGTCTGTTCTTCCTGGGTTTTTTTGCAGGTCGTCGTCTCAGTCGGAGTTTGCTGCAAAAGGATTACCAGAGGTCAGTTCTACTAGATCTAAGACTATTTTTTCTTGGTAATCATTAAGATATGATGCAAGATTACATTAAATTGGTTACCAAGGATTAGTAGCTGAATATGCTTAGGTTTGTAACACAAACCATTAAGGTCTATATTTAACCTGTTATCCATGACCTGGGCAAAATTTCCGTGGACTATACAAGGATAGTTGTTCCGTTATAAATAGATAAGGTGGAGTGGTGAGTGGTTAGAACCATTTTCCTTTCCATCATGTACCATTTTCGGTATGGTTATTTTTTTAGTTTAGATTTTCATAGTTCTTCCACTAGAAATTCCTTTCCGTAGGGAAACTAAGATTAAAACTTCATAGTATTTTTATATAATTTTTAAGGATAGTTGTGCTCCTATTGCAGTAAATACAAAGGATATACAAATTTTTGTGAGGTGTTATTTACCTTCCAACTTAAGTAACATGGGATCCATTTTATTTTATTTTTGACATAGATTGAGACAAGGTGGTACCTCCATACAAGTGAAGTATGTGCGGCAAACAGGATAATAGAAGACAAATTTATCACCTGCTCACAATAGTCGTCTATCCTTTTTTTCAATGGAACTGTTACCATGTGCAACTTATGTGAATATATAATTTTTTTATATTGAACAGCTTTGTGTGCAACTTATGCGGATTTTGCTTTTGCCATTTTTAGTGCTCGATTGTTTCTATATTTTCTTTTAGAACGACTTGCCTTACACATAATAGATTTGTATTCATGGTTAATTAGAAGTATACAGAATGTTTATCGTCTTAAATTTAATACTTTACATGGTGTTCCCAATTCTCTAAAGAACACATTATCATTAAGCCACCTGATTTAAGTAATATAGTGTATTTTTTTAGGTCTATATATTGTAAATTAGTACGGATTTAATGGAGTTGTGCGCCAAACGCACCCTTAAATCTAGTTAAGAATGAGAGGACGGGAGGAGGAAGAGAGATTGGAAGTACCAAGATGGGTCATGGGTAGGGAAGATCTATTGCCAACAATAACCAGAGGTAAATGAGTATGTCTAGAGTGCAGGAGAGTACTGACTTGTGCACGGTCATGTGAACAGATGCACCGGAATCAGCGACCCATCCACCCTGGAGCGATAGGTCTTGCACAGTGCCCAGCAGGTCTGATTGCTGAAAGTAGTGTGGCTACTGGCCGGTGGCTGCTGCGGTGGTGCCTAGATCGTGGGTATCAAAGAAGCTCCATAGTGCGGCACTAGTGGTGGCAGTTGAGGTGTCTGCATGGCCGAACACTGGTAGGAAAATGCATATAGCAGTCATTTTGTTAGTGGCGTGCCACAGGAAAAACACGCCATTGCTTAGAGCCAACATGCTAGTGGCGCGTTGAATATAGCGAACGCCACTAAGCTTAACTATGGTGTTCAGTGTACTCCGGACACCACTACTAAGCTTAACTATGGTGTTCAATGTATTCCGGACGCCACCACTAAAACGAACCCACAGGTGAAACCGGAGCAAACTTAGTGGTGGCGTTCCGAACTTCTAAACGCCACCAATACCAACAGTTCTAGTGGCATTGGTAGAAAAAAATGCCGCTGCTATTCTGATAGGTGGGACCGATGGCGAGTGAACTTTTCCACGCTCCGGTCATGCATCTCCCCCATCACCCCTCTCCCTCTTCCACAACCTCTGTAACATACCAGTATTAGAGCTCAGAAATAAGCTGAGATGAGGCGTGTGCATTGCATTCATGCATAAGAAAATCCAAGGAATTTTCGCGCAAAACTAAAAGGCTACAGAGTGATCGAGATCTCTCTTGTTCTGATGAAAACATCGGCGCAAGTGCTATGGATTTCGACATGACCTCTACTGTATTTTTTTGGGTTTGAGGGGAAGACAGTTTAGATTTGAATATTGAGTTGATAAATTTGAATCATTTAAAAAGAATTTGAAAGCTGGAAGTAATTAGTGTTTATTTGAATCTCCAAAATGATTTAGTTGTTACTGTTTGAATATTTAACCATTATAAAACAATAAAGGAATTTGAGAATAATACAAAATTTATAACTCAAATAGTTATCTCTTAATTCTTTCCTTTATTCAACAAGTAATAAATAAATACAAGAATTGCTCAAGAAATAACAAATTACATTAGACAAACAACATCAATAAAAGAAATAAAAGCTTTATTGCATAATATATAGATATTACACTATTCTTACAAAAAAGGAAAAAGAAAAGATTACAAATGAAAATAAAAGGCTAATCCTAAACTAAACCCTATACTAAAACTTCTTAATCTTCATCCCTTGGTCTTGTACCCGCAAATAAGATAGAAAAAGAAATAAAACAAAGAAGGGGTTAGAGTTAGTTTTGCTCTCAGTTTTTAACAGTGTAATGCACTGTTTTCCAAACATCACTGAGCCGAAGAAAGGACAAAATCCATCAAGTGTAGAATCTGTTCTTTAAAGCAATAAAGGCCTCAGAACAACATCACATGCTGAAGGGGAAAGTTTCACCAGGACAAGTAATAGTAAAAGGATGGGGAAGTTTAAACCATGTTTACTTGATCTTATCCATAGTAAAAGCAAATAGTGAAGCAACTCACACACCTAAATGCATGCATTGAGATGTTAGCAGCAGAGAGCAAAGGGACAGTATAAATCACAGCAGCATAGAGCAAAGCAAGCTTTGCTATTCACTTCGCAGAGAACCCAACCACAGTTTGTCACCAGCACATCCAAGAATAGCACCAGATCTTGCAACCATACCACGATTTCAAGTCACTTTCCACCACAGAAAACCCAGGAGATCACTAGCAAAGATGGTGACTTGAGGAGGGGGTGTACTAAGTGGACAACAAGGCCACACGGGAGCAACAGCCCTAAGAGGAGCAAAACAAGGCCAAGAGGAAGCCAAAACAAATCCAGGGCTAATACAAGCCAAAAGTAAAAGGCAACATCAAGGCAAGGCTATCAGGGTATATCCCAACATTTTGATCTAATCATTTTCCATCTTAGACATTAATTTTCTTGCAAGCACACGATGAGTGAACATATTGGACATCAGATAATAAATAGCTAGATAAGGCATGTGTTCTTGCACAGGTAGGGTCTCAGACCAGCATCACTGACACTAGGATCTATTTTTCACTAGATAAATACACATCACAGCTGCTGGTACAGGGCACATTCCCAGAAGGGTAGCACCTCGGTGCCTAGCAGGTTCATATCTGTTTGAGTATAAGCTCAAGCATATCCTCTTCAACAAAGATAATCATCTTCCTAAAATATTTAGGAGTCATACATATTCACTTTATTTAGAAAAGACATCAAGGGTCAATAGTGCTGATTACTAAGCTACAAGTACTATATACAGGAAGTAACCAACAGATCAAGAAAGCAAATTTAAGATACACAAGGTAACCTAAATCACTTCCCTAGATTAAAATTACTAGGAATCATACTTAATTCATGTTCTCTATCAAGGATGACAGATAGTTCTTGATCAAACACATCACTGATTGCACCACTCTAGTAGTTAGTTGCCACTTTAGTAAAGCATCAGGTGTTACCAATGGCAACACAGCCAGTCTAATGACAGTTGATCATACTAAATGGGAGCAGGCTATTGTGTACACTCCAAGGAGGCCTCACAATAGAAGGACCATATTACCAGAAGCCACCATTTACTTTAACTAAACCAACCACTAGTTTATCTGCAAGCAAATACATCTGAAAGCCAAACCATTTTCCTATAAACAAACATGAATCATTTCTTTATAAATCATCTCCTTATTAATCTCAGAGCAAAGACTAGCACTAGTAACTTTAGATTTACACAGAAACATGATTAAATCCTGAGACTGAACACATCAGTGCTTCACAAGTAAGCAATTAACCTAGCATCACTACAGAGAACATCCCAACTTAACTCCATCAGAGTAAATCCACAACCACAACAACTTGGACATCCACATTAAACTAAGCATGCTTTTACAGAGAGTTCTCTGATAGAGAACAGAGTAACAAACATGCTCAACAGAGATTGACACTACACTAATAGTAGATCAACATCAAAGGATTAGCACAGGCCAGATTAACCCTAGAGTTATGTTAAATCACCACTTTAGGAGGAATGAACCCTAGGAATTTAGGGATGAATCCTAAATGGGGAAATCCATCACAAGTGACCACATGGCATGGAATAAAGGCAAGGTAGAGCACAAAGAGGAGAACAGGGCACTTACTCGAAGTCCTTGCTAATATATTGAAGAGGAAGAAGAGGGGAAGGCCGGCGAAGGTGAAGTGCACGGCAGCACGGGGAGCACCCCAGAGGGGGCACTGCAACCCACGCCAAGCCGCGACGGTGGCGGCCATGGAAGGAAGGCAGCATCACAAGCCCAAAGCAGCGACGGGGGAGCGCTGGAACATCGAGACCGTGGCGGATCCCAAACCCTAGCCATCAGGGTGGGGTCGGCGCGGCCAACAAAGGGCGCGGGAGGCTGATCTAGTTGGACAGAGAGGGCGGCATCATCATCCACATCGTATAGCACCGCGGTGGTGGTCGAGGCGGCCTGGAGTGGCTGGAATCGAGTGCAACCACGGAGGCAGCATCGAACTGTCTCAAGGAGGAGGGCATCGCGAGAGAGAGGAGAGAGAAGGAAGAGAGTGAGGAGTACTGGGCCAGGTACCAGCCCAATACGATCCTAGTGTGGTTTGACCAACCCAAGTGGGTCGGGTCGGGCCAGGCCAGTCCAGTGGGCTAGGCCCATGTTTTGAAAGAGGACTTATTAAAAATATCTAATTACAAATATACCCCTAGAGTTAACTAAGCTATAGATTAAAAATATATAATTACAAATATACCCCTAGAGTTAACTAAGCTATAGAAAAATATAGAAAAATCTTAAACATAGTTATAATATATCAAAATGAACACAAAAATAATATATACCTATGAAAAATAAAACATGACTTGTTTGAGTTAAATAAAATGTAAATAAATATTAATACCATTAAGACCTAAAAGAAATTTCATAAAATAAAACAAAGACTTAAAATTGAATAAAAATCATTTTTACATATAAACATAAGTCTACTATTTATAAAAGTACTAACTTGATTTGTTTACAAATAAACCTTGAAGAAAATATTTAAAGATATATAATACTTTTTGGAATTTGGTAAAATAAGGATAACACCTAAAATTAAATAAAATTCACTTCTAAGATCCTAAGTAAGTATGTTTCACTAGAACAATACTAATTATATTATTCCAACACATTTTAAGGTTATTAAGAAATAAATCCTTATTTATTATCTATTTGGTAAATCTTTTAAAACATTTCTTAAATAAGAAATAATCACAATTTTATATAAAACCATAAATCTTGTACATTTAAATACCACATCCAAAACCATAACTTGAGTCTATAATAATAATTATAAATAACTTGTTAACTTTATAAAACTCCTTTAAAAGCATAACTCCAAGGTAAACCAACAATTTAAGTAAACTTTAATCATCATTCACTTAAAAGTGAATGTTACTTATCTCTTAACTATTCATGATTTCAAACTTTAATAGATTATTAAAATCATCCAAAGTTACTTTCCTTAAAAAGATAAATTATATTCATAATAACCAATCACATTTAAACTCATCATTCACTTAAGCTGAAGGTGAATGATCCCATACTTTTAAACATACTTGTTGCAAGGTTTTAAACTTATTAATATTTTTAAACCCATCACACCCTAAATATACTTATGTTTTGAAGTGGATCTTGGTACTCCAAGTCATACATAATGCCTAAAGAATATTTATGTTTTTATAGTTAACTTTTGTCTATTCCAAATTAAGTCATAAAGCATCTCAAATCCATGCTTATCGGATAAGGCGTGAACGACATCGATCACATTTGATTAACAACAAAGATTGTTTAAACCTTAAGAAATATTTTCTTCAAATGTTATTCGTTTTGCCACTTCGAACAACAACTTTATAAATAAACTCTTTAAGCTCTTAACAACCTATTACACCATTATCCATCATAACTACCAAGTAGCAATTTATCTCAATCTGAGAATATTATTATACTTCACTTTATACTTTGCATGTTAAACACTTAAAATATTTTTTCCTTATAAAATAATCTTTTCCTAAAAAAGTTATTCTTTTAAGAAACATTAAAAGTAATCCTTAAACACTTCTTTAAAAGCTCTAATTGATTAGTAATTTTGCTTAAGAAATCTTTTAAATACCATGCCCAATTTGAGTGCTTTAGTATTACATGCCACTTGTTATATTTACATATAGTTTCACACTTATTCACAAAACTTAATAAGAAGCACAAATGTGAAGCTGATATAAAAGTGAGACACATTGTAAAGAAACCATTCCCAGTTTTCAAACCCTAAATCAGCTACCTTTATTTTGGGGATTAGCGTTTATCAAACTGCATTACATTACTTATGCACAATTGCATCCTGCTTCTTTAAACATTAGTCCTTACTGGACCAATGATGTTATTTCTAGATTTTGGATCTTCTAGTGTCCTGAAGACCGTGAGTGCATAATCTTGCAATCACAAAAGGAAAGTTCACACTTGCTTATGTCCTTTGTTTATTTTCTATGAAATGCTTGTAACTCAAATGTTGTCATCACCTGCATTTCAAAAAGGTCAGAAAACACTATTTTCATAATAATATGATTATGGATTATTTACGAAACGGTAATAATCTATTAATACAGTTCCAGTGGTAAAGGAACATAGTATCTAGGACTTAACAACCAATGTCGCCATTGATTCTAGCACCATATATTACGCGTTAACCATGAGATTTGGAATGGGACGGAGAAGTCAGCTGTATCTTCTTCCTCTTGCATGCATCCGGATGTGCAGGTCGTGGCTGTTGTCCTCATAGCGTGCATCAATTGGTAATTCATAGAGGATATGCAGCATATGGGTGGGAACCCTCAACGTCGCACGATAGTTCTGGCATCTGACGGTCTATACTAACCATTCCCGTAATTCAAAATGTGGGCATGGCATACACCAAGGGGACATGCGGGGTCGCGAAGGGGGTAGTGATTGGCTTGGATCATCTACTAGGACCCACACCATAGGAAGTGTGGACGGGATTTCCCGGTTGTGCAATAAGGATTTGGTCTCTCATGGGTAAAGAAATGCACCTCTACAAAGTGTAAGAATTGTGACATGTTACTCCCTGTTCTGGGAAGGAGCTACGAACGCGGCAGGAAAGGAACCCCGTGAAGGTTCTGGTCAACCTGTGAAGGCTGTCAGACATAGTTTTCAGAATAAAAGCAACCTTTGAAGAAATGTTTATGAAAACCTGCATTGCCTACGACCTTTGGTCTGTGGCTGTAGAGATAGTGCATCATACACTTCTTTTTAGTGAACTTGCTGAGTATGCTCGTACTCAACCGTACCTTCTTAACCCTTACTAGATTCTAATCTATTGAAGACAACGTCAACATCAATTTCTGCTCAAGAAACCATCATCGGCAGCTCAAGTTCTTCAAGGAAGTCAATGAAGGCAACATATTCATCACCGAAGTGAAGACAGAGTTCTGATTAGATAGGAGAGGATACTCTATTCATAAAACCTACTTCTGTAGAGCGTTGCATTAGTAGAAATTGCAAGCCAAATAGTTTAGATGCTAGACTTATTACCTAGATTGTTCTGAGTGATTATTTCTAGTCTTCTCTATACGAAGTTATTTTCTTCCTCTTTAACCTAGAGTGTTCTCTGGATCTTCTGTAAAGAGCTGAGTTGTAATCTATAATCATGTCTTGGACCTGCTATGTTTCTGTTGTACCACTATAAGGGATGCAATACTAGTGAACGGTGTTTCATTGGCTTGCAATTGCTAGGTCACCGCAGCTGGTATCAGAGCATATGATTTGACCTTAGATTGGTAAATCTAGTAAATGGGTAGAACCTGTAGGAAGGATGTTAGCAACAGTAAAGGGTTCTCTAGAAATATGATGGATATTCAATTGGGAAAATCTCGTCATATTGCTAGTGCGATAATTCTTTATTATGATGCAATTTTAAATAAGTACCATGAGTTTTAACTCAATATGACTGATGATAATTTATTATCTACAGTACAAGAATGGCACCTAGGTATCCACCTTGGAATGTTCAAGTATTGAACAAGACCTTATATGATTATGAGGATGATTGGATAATCACTCTAAGACAACTTCTATGGAGCCTGGATTGTAAGCCTCGACTTCTGGTCAAGGTTTACAGTTTCTATGACGGACGGATATTGGCCAAGTACCATATCCTGATCATGTTACCCAAGAAGTTGGGAGTGCGTGGAGAGATGCCACCAGGAGAAGCAAGATGTATGGCAACAGCCTATCAGATTGCAGTAGTAGCAGCCATAACCAGGATAAGGGAATATAATTCCAAGGCACTGATAGGTACTACCTATACTGCTATACCTCACAAAACCCTTAGTTTTGATCCAGAGTTAGATCATTCTGCTCTAGTAAGGACTAAACCTACTCTAGAAGTAGAGTATATAGATCGTTACAAGTCTTTACTAAACACGTTCCATAACACTCATCAAGTGCTATTTCAAGAGTTGGACACTGTCATTGAGGATTTTACGGATCCTGCAAAGGCAATGGCACGTAGAAAGAACTTCGTTAAAGAAGCAAAGCACCCGAAACCAGTCTTTCAGGCGAGGTGTTTGAAGAAATGGAGTTTAGTGACCCACACTCTGAAGTCTATGCCTATTATCCAGTTGAACCTCAGCAACCAGTAGACCCGTGGACCAAATATGAGGAGGAACAGAGAATATGGAATGCACCCAGCCCCAATAATGCCGTTAGAGGTAATACCGGATGGGAAGACCAGTCTTACGATGAAATCATGGGAAAACCTACACTTTGTGAATCTGGTAAGGGAGTAGAAACCAGTTATAATCCTATAGAATCTTATGGACCATATGGGGGTAGTAACAATCCCATTGAGTTGGAAGAGTGTTCTGGTAGTGACTATACCAATATGTACGACTGGATTATGGAAAAGGCAAAGAATACCTCTTATTTTTAAGATGCACTCAAAAGAGGAAAGAAGAATCATGAAAAAGATCAAGAATATGTTAGTCATTTTTCAATGGCTAATCTCAATCTGGGTACCTCTACTCAAGGTTACGCACCTACTGGATGTTCTGATGCACCAGAAGGTGGCCGTCAAACTTCGCGCCATCATGGACGAAAATCCCAGAAGCACCGAAGTGAGAGAGGAAAGTAAGGATAGAAGTAATCCATAAAGTAGAGTGCTTGAAGAAATTTTATATTGGGTAATGCGTATTGTAGCGTTTGAGAGGCTTGCTGAAATAAGTGAGAGTATGCTCACATGGGCAAGAGAGCTCTTGTAATATAAATATGTAGTGTACAAAGGGAGTGTCTTTCCGTAGTTGGGAGTTGTAATATTCCGAAGACATATATTTAATACATGGTATATGTTTGAGTATTACTTGGTTTTATTGGTTTTTCTTGATTGACTAGATCTGTGCATAAAGTTTGACTTGATGTGCAAATGCATGTTGTATCATCGGGTTATTACTTGATGTTATAGACCTAGATAGTAAAGGAAATTCGTGTAAGGGAGTGACGAGTTCGAAAGATCAAGATAAAGCCTTACACGAGGAAGGAAGCCAAATATAAGGAGCATCAACACTATTTTGAAGTATGGATCAATCCCAACTCACTATGAGCTGGCAATAAGAAGGAATATTAATGTAGAAAAGGTGTGGAGCAACATGAAGGAATGAATTTAAGTTCACTCGAGATAGGGGATGTTGCTCAGAAGCTAATGAAGTAGTGACCCAAGATCATGGAAGTATCATGAATCAGTGTAAAGAAGAAGTCTTGGAACAAGGGTGGTATTCAAGCTCTGAAAACTCAGAAAGAATGCCAATAGTAAGTCCAGAACCTATAGGGTAATTCATACACCTAGGAGGATTCGCAACCAGTATCCGTAGCTAGTATCCTATGAAAGCTGGTATCCGTAGCTGGTATCCTTGTGGTTTAGTTAATTAGGTCATTTTTGTATAGTTTAAAGAGCATAAAACTTGGCCTAAGTTAAGTTAGACCTAAGGAAGTATGAAATTAAGGCGATCGTTTTTTTTGAGACATTCTAGGAAGTCGGGTTTATCAATGAGAAATAATGTCTGAGAAGATAAAAGTAAGACAAGTAATGTTGGAAGATTCATTTCGGAGATCCACAATTGTGTGGGTGTACCGCAGATTCTTTCATGAGACCTTATAGAGATAAAGTATAAGCTAGACAGAGACCGATAACCTTACTATTGAGTTAATAGGTATTATACATGTAGTTTAGAGACCATTAGGAAACCCCAAGGGGGAGAGTAAACAATAAACACTCAAGTGTTGTTATTTGACTTTCCAACTAAAGGTTGGAGAAGAAGTACTGAGTCATGATGATATTAAGCCTTATTCTCATAAGGTTATAAGAATTCATATGTATAAGAGTACTCTTAAGAGTATGGCCATATGAAAGGTCGATGGAGATATACTAGATTAAACCTAGTGGACTAGTTTTTATAGAAACAACTCATAAGTTGTCCTTAAGGGGGGAATGAAGTACTCCAATATAGGCCAGTGTAGAGTAATAGGAAAGCCTGGTCGGAGTGGATAAAATGTGTCCACCATTAATCCAAAGTAGGACTAGTAGAACACCATCCAAAAAGACTAGTATAAGGAACTAGGTGGTACTTGGAAATGGCAAGTGGATTCTGTAATAATAAAGAGGATTCAAGGAAAAAGAATATGGATACGGGATACCAAAATTATCCCCAATCGTGATCACAATGGAGTTGAGTAATTTCGTGATCAATACAAGTCAACTCCTTATTCCGAAATGTAAAAGAGTACGAACTTCGGGGACGAAGTTTACTTTAAGGGGGAGAGTCTGTAACATCCTAGCATTAGAGCTCAGAAATAAGCTGAGATGACGTGTGTGCATTGCATTCATGCATAAGAAAATCCGAGGAATTTTTGCGCAAAACTAAAAGGCAACAGAGTGATCGAGATCTCTCTTGTTCTGATGGAAACATCGGCGCAAGTGTTATGGATTTCGACATGACCTCTACTATATTTTTTTGGGTTTGAGGGGAAGACAGTTTAGATTTGACTATTGAGTTGATAAATTTGAATCATTTAAAAATAATTTGAAAGTTAGAAGTAATTAGTGTTTATTTGAATCTCCCAAAGGATTTAGTTATTATTGTTTGAATATTTAACCATTATAAAACAATAAAGGAAATTGAGAATAATACAAAATGTACAACTCAAATAATTATCTCTTAATTCTTTCCTTTATTCAACAAGTAATAAATAAATACAAGAATTGCTCAAGAAATAAGAAATTACACTAGATAAACAACAGTAATAAAAGAAATAAAAGCTTTATTGCATAATATATAGATATTACATTGTTCTTACAAAAAAAGGAAAAAGTAAAGATTACAAATGAAAATAAAAGGCTAATCCTAAACTAAACCCTATACTAAAACTTCTTAATCTTCATCCCTTGGTCTTGTACCTGCAAATAAGATAGAAAAAGAAATAAAACAAAGAAGGGGTTAGAGTTAGTTTTGCTCTCAGTTTTTAACAGTGTAATGCCGAAACATCATTGAGCCGAAGAAAGGACAAAATCCATCAACTGTACAATCTGTTCTTTAAAGCAATAAAGGCCTCAGAACAACATCACAGGCCGAAGGGGCAAGTTTCACCAGGACAAGTAATAGTAAAAGGATGGGGAAGTTTAAACCATATTTACTTGATCTCATCCATAGCAAAAGCAAATAGGGAAGCAACTCACACACCTAAATGCATGCATTGAGGTGTCAGAAGCAGAGAGGAAAGGGGCAGTTTATATCACAGCAGCATAGAGCAAAGCAAGCTTTGCTATTGACTTCACAGAGAGCCCCACCATAGTTTGTCACCAGCACATCCAAGAATAGCACCCGATCTTGCAACCATACCATGAGTTCAAGTCACTTTTTACCACACAAAACCCAGGAGATCACCAGCAAAGATGGTGACTTGAGGAGGGGGGTGTACTAAGTGGATAGCAAGGCCACATAGGAGCAACAACCCTAGGAGGAGAAAAACAAGGCCAAGAGGAAGCCAAAACAAATCCAGGGCTACCACAAGCCAGAAGTAAAAGGAAACATCAAGACAAGGCTACCAGGGTATATCCCAACATTTTGATCTAATCATTTTCCATCTTACACATTCATTTTCTTGCAAGCACACGATGAGTGAACATATTGGACATCAGATAATAAACAGCTAGATGAGGCATGTGTTCTTGCACAGGCAGGTTCTCAGACCAGCATCACTGACACTAGGATCTATTTTTAACTAGATAGATACACACCACAGCTGCTGGTACAGGGCACATTCCCAGAAGGGTAGCACCTCTATGCCTAGCAGGTTCATATCTGTTTGAGTACAAGCTCAAACATATCCTCTTCAATAAAGATAATCATCTTCCTAAAAGATTTAGGAATCATACATATTCACTTTATTTAGAAAAGACATCAAGGGTCAATACTGCTGATCACTAAGCTACAAGTACTATATACAGGAAGTAGCCAATAGATTAAGAAAGCAAATTTTAGATACACCAGGTGACATGGGTATACCCCACAGGTACTCGAGCTTGATATATACAGCCTGAATATAGCAGAAGCCCATGGTGTCACCAAGGCCCAAGCAGAGAACTCGAGTAACCTACGGACTCTCGATTGCTTGAAGAACAAGAAGAAGCTAAAGATAGAAAGTTCAAAGGGGAAAACCCTAACCTGTAACCGACTTGACCTGCTACCCGAGACCTAGCCTATCTATATAAAGGCTAGGAGGGGCGGCGAGGAGGACACACGCAACCCTATTTTCCACAACCTTCGCCAGGTTGCATCTGCGCACCATTGTAATCCTCGATTCCTTTGATAATTCCACGAGCAGACAAGCAGGAGTAGGGACCTCTACGAGGCCTGAACCTGGGTAAATCTTCGAGTCCCCTGTGTGCTTGTTTGCTAGCCGATAGATGTCTCCAGCGCTCCCTCCTTCTCCAAAACCCAAGTTCATAACAATGGGCATTGATGAGTTAAACCCTCGTCAATTGGCGCCGTCTGTGGGAATTGGGAGTGCTGATGTTGCGGCTTCTTCGGCCCCATCAACTGCGATCTACATCTCCACAACAGTGGAGATTCGCCAACTCTTCGGCGCGTTCGACTTCACCGTCCACACGCCGGCCACTCGCCCGGCCTTCGAGTCCGTGGACGATGGAATCAGCCTGGCAATCGGGAGCTTCTGCTTCCAAGTTTGTCAGATGGGCATGCTTCGCATGCCTGACCAGCCGACGATACCATCGATTGCTCCAGCATCTTGGTTCCCTCCGCTGATCGGAACCCTCAGCGAGCTCAATACCTCGACAATAGTTGAGAATACGGTCAGCGACAGCAGTCGCGAATCTGATCTGGGTGATCTGGCAACTGAAGATGGAGCCTACGGCTCCGGGTCTGAAAGTTGTGCGAGCAGTAGCTTCCCCAACCACTTCATGTGCGTCGTCGTCAACACAGGCGACACTTCCGCCAATCGCGACAACGCAGGCAACGGTGGCCACGAAGCCAACCCGCCAAACGGCAGCATACCCAATGGCGGCCCTACCAACGGCGCCCCTGTCAACAACGGAGGAGCAGTCGAACCTCCCATCATGGTTAACGAGCACACCGGCGAGCGTGTCGTGATCAAGGTCAACGATCTCGAGTGGGCCCGTTGCCGAGAAGCTTTGCAGGGTAATCCCCTGCCTCCAGGTACATCACAAGAGATGCTAATGGGCTACCACTAGCTACTTAAGGAAGAATACAAACGCTAGCTGCAAACAATAGCGCAACTCGAAGCGCGTAAACAGGCGGCAGATGAGTCGAGCCTTCGACGGGCCAGGCTCTCCTCCCACGGAGGATCCTCCTCGAAGGGCAACGAGTACGTGGCCAACAAGAGATGATCTCGAATGGGCCATCTGACCGAGCAGGAACGCATAGAAGCTGCAAAAGTCCACGACTTCAGCTCTATGACAGTCGATACCCGGGGCAACACGGTCCCAAAGACGCCGCAAGCAGCGGTAACAGCGGCCACCATGTACCTACTCAACAATCAGCCACCAGCTGGAGATCCCCGAGCTGCCATGCACCGATCTATGATCGCAGGCTTGGGATTAATCGAGGCTGCCCTCGACAAAGAACCAACACCGGAGCTGAAGAAAGGCAAGGCCCTGGCGAAACACTACTCCTCACCCTCATCCAGCGACGACAGTCATGACCTGTCTCGACACCGTCGCTCACGGCGACACGACCATGACTATGACGCGCGTGATGACATCACGCAGCGCAAAATCGACAAATCAAGGGCGCGACGCGCTCGATCGACTGACTCAGAAGACGAAGACGTGGAGCTCTGTGGTGCTAGATGCTTCAGCAGAGCCATCAGACAAAAGCGAATGCCCAAGGGGTTTAAGCTCCCATCAGAGAACCCAAAGTTCGATGGTCTGCAGGACCCGAAAATCTGGTTAGAGGACCATATCTCCTCCGTCATGCTCCATGGCGGGAGTCGAAGCACGGCTATGCAATGCCTGCAGCTGCAGCTACAGGGCGCCGCCCGAGCATGGCTCAACAACCTCCCACGTGGATCCATTCGCAGTTGGGAAGAGCTGGTCTACAGCTTTGTGCGCAACTTCAAGGGCACCTACAAAAGGCCCGCATCAATCAAAGAGCTGAGATGCTGCCAGCAAAGATCAGGCGAGTCACTACGCTCATACATCCAGAGGTGGTCCATCATCAAGAACTCCGCAGAAAACATCTCGGAAGATCGCGCGATTGATGCATTCAACGGCGGTGTATGCCACATAGAGCTCAGGGAGGAGCTGGGTCGTTCGAAGCCCAAAACCATCGACCACCTGATGGAAATCGCAAATCGATGGGCAGATGGAGAGGATTCAGTGAAGAATCGCGTTCATTCCGATGACGAAGTAGAACTCGAACGAAGACGCGACCGCCGAAGCAAACACCGTATGCGCATCTACGATGACTGGGACGACATCAACATGGTCGCAGCCGGCTACGCCGACAGACGCGATGACAACCGCAACAGCGGCTACCGCAGCAGTGGATACCACGACTCCGAAAAAACCACGCAAGTGTGGCAGCGCTGCACTCGCGATGAGGCACCCGCAACATCCATCGAAGATAAGTTGTCCGGGTTGTGCACTGTGCACTTTTACATCGACAAGCACGACGGCAAAAAGAAGTCCAGCCACCTCCTCAAGGACTGCCGCGAGTTCCTCAAGCTCCACGAGGGTCTAGCTCGGATGAATCGCGATGCTGTAAATAGGGGCTACTGAGCCGCCCCAGGAGCTGTGGCACATGGAGCTCTGCCACCACCACCTGGACTACCCCCAAATGCAGCTACGCCGGACCAGCACCACGGAGGCGAACCATATCCACGAGCCATGGGTACCATGATGATCCAAAAGGGACGGCCCTCGAATCGAGTGCAGAAGGCCATCACTCGCCAAGTCAACTTGGCGACAAACTCACCACCATCCACCACTGAGAACCTCAGTGGAAGCGACTCCTGCATTACCTTTGACAAGCGCGACCACCCGCGCCAAGTACCTCGTCCAGGCCATTGTCCCCTCGTCCTCGAGGCACAAATTGGAGGTTTCGACATGAGTCGCGTCTTCATGGACGGCGGAAGCGGCATCAACCTTATGTTCAAGAGTACCTTGCAAGCAATGAGGATCCCTCTGACCTGCTTAGAGGCCTCAGACACAACATTCCACGACATCATCCCAGGCAAGGGCTATATCCCCTTGGCAAAATCAACCTCGACGTCATCTTAGGCACACCGAAAAACTTTCAGCGTGAGCACATCGACTTCGAAGTCGTTGACTGGCCCTCACAGTACCACTGCATCCTCGGACGTGTCGTGTTCGCTAGGTTCATGGCAGTGCCACACTACGCCTATCTGCAGATGAAAATACTAGGCCCTAATGGCGTCATCACAATCAACGGGAGCTTCGAGAGGTCCGACAGTTGCGATAGGGAATTCAACAGAATCTCCCAGTCCTTCGGCATGCAGGAGGAACTCGCAAGATTGAAGGAGTCGATAGACAACAGTCTGCCTCCCCTATGCCGGCCAAGCTCACCTGACCTGTCCTTCGACTCATCAGTGCACACGAAAAAAGTTCAGGTCCACCCCTCAGATCCCGCCAAAACGGCCCTCATCGCCAACAACTTGAGTCCTGCATAGGAACTCGCGCTCGTCGAATTCCTCCGTGAGCACTGGGAAATTTTCGCCTGGTGTCCAGCGGACATGCCAGGAGTTCCCAGGGAATTCTCCGAGCACGCACTTAATGTCAACCCAGATGCAAGGCCAGTCAAGCAAACAATTCGGCGACTGTCTAAACCAAGAGCAAAGGCAGCCGGAATGGAGATCAACAGACTCCTCGATGCCAAATTCATACGCGAGATCAAGGAAAGCACTTGGCTCGCCAACACAGTGCTGGTACCAAAAAAGGACACGGATATCCTGCGGATGTGTGTGGACTTCACCTCCTTGAATAAGCACTGCCCGAAGGACCACTTTGCGCTACCACGAATCGACCAGATCATCGACTCCACAGCGGGATGTGAGCGCCTCTGCTTCCTCGACGCCTACTCAGGCTACAACCATATTCGAATGAAGGAGGAAGATCAAGAAAAAACAGCATTTACAACGCCCTTTGGTGTGTTCTGCTACAACACAATGCCCTTCGGGCTAAAGAAAGCAGGAGCCACCTACTAGCGGTGCATGCAGGCTTGCCTCAAAAACCAACTTGGTCGCAACATTCAAGTCTATGTTGACGACATCGTAATCAAGACCAAAGTGGAAGCTTCACTAATGGACGACTTGCGCGAAACCTTCGCCAACCTTGACCGCAACCGGATCAAGCTCAATCCGGACAAATGCGCCTTCGGCGTACCTTCTGGGCAACTACTCGGGTATCTTATCTCCGCACGAGGGATTGAGGCGAACCCAAAGAAAATAAAAGCCATACTGGCCATGGAGAAGCCGAAGAATATAAGAGGTGTCCAGCAGCTGGCTGGGCGAATCGCGACGCTCAGTCAATTCATCAGTCGAATGGGCGAAAAAGCACTACCTTTCTACCAACTCCTCCGTAAGGCTGAAAATTCGAGTGGAGCAACGAGGCACAGGAAGCATTTGAAGATCTCAAGTGCCTACTATCCACCTCGCCAGTACCGGTGACCCCACGCGAAAGGGAACCACTATTGCTATACATCTCTGCCACCAACTGGGTCGTTAGCACGGTGCTCGTGGTAGAACGAGCCGAGGAAAACAAGGTCCACGGAGTACAGCGCCCAGTCTACTACCTTAGCGAGGTACTTACGCCAACAAAACAGCGGTACCCGCACTACCAGAAACTGGCGTACGGCGTCTTCATGACGGCCCGGAGATGTCGCCACTACTTCCAGGAACACCCAATCATGGTAGTCAACGACACCCCGCTTGGGCACATCCTCCACAATCCCGACGCCACCGGACGAGTTGTGCTTTGGGGAATCGAACTGTCTCCACGGGACATCACATATGAAAAACGCAATGCAATCAAGTCGCAAGTTCTCCCTGACTTCCTCGTGCACTGGATGGAGAACCAGATCCCCGAAAAACTAGACATGTCCTACTTCTGGACAATGCACTTTGACGGTTCCAAGCGAAAGGACGGGGCCGACGCAGGTGTCATACTGACATCGCCCTAGGGAGACAAGCTAAAATATATCATGCAAATGCAGTTCACCGCCTCCAACAATGAAGCCAAATACGAGGTCTTACTGCACGGGATGAGGATGGCAAAATCCTGCGGCGCCAAGAGACTCATAATATATGACGACTCTAAGTTGGTCGTCAACCAGACAATGCACGAGTGCGACGCACTGAACGACAACATGATCGCCTACCGCGACCTCTACGACACACTCGAAGGGGACTTCGATGGTTGCGAACTGCGGCACATAGGTTGTGAAAGCAATGAAGAGGCGGATACACTCGCTAACATAGGCTCTACCTGCGCCCCCATACCACCTGGGGTATTTCTCGAGCGCATCTGCGAACGCTCCATCAATCCAAAGGCCGCAGAGAAGAAAACAAGCACATCAACGGACTCAGGGGCTACGCCGCCCAATGAGCCAATGGCACTCGATGACTTGGAGCTAGATACAGGACTCGAAGGGCCAATGAGCGTCATGATGATCGAGCCATCCTGGACTCAACCGTACATCACGTACCTTCTCAACAAGAGGCTACCGGATGATCCAACTGATGCACGACATATCGTGCGGCGATCCAAAGCATTCGCTGTTATCAACGGCGAACTATACAAGCGCAGCATCACAGGAGTACTCCAACAATGCGTCTCCATGGCCGATGGAAGAGCTATCCTCCTCGACATCCATTAGGGGACCTGCGGGCACCATGCCGGCAGTCGCGCCCTCGTCGCCAAAGCTCTACGAGCTGGATTCTACTGGCCTACAGCCATGCGCGATGCCAAGGACATCGTCCAAAAATGCAACGCGTGCCAGCGATTCGCGGACAAGCCACACGCACCTGGTGCAGAACTCCGGCCAATTCCATTGGCCTAGCCCTTCGCGCAATGGGGACTCGACATGGTCGGCAAGCTCCCAAAGTCCTCACGAGGATGCTACGTCTATCTCCTGGTCGCAGTCGACAAATTCACCAAGTGGATAGAGGCCATGCCAGTGACCAATCAATCAGGATATAGTGCAGTCAAGTTCTTCGAGTCCACCGTCTACCATTTCGGAGTACCACACAGTATCATTACGGACAATGCGACGAACTTCACATCCAAGGAATTCCAAGAATTCTACGAGAGTCTGAGAATCAACGTCAGCTACGCCTCTGTAGCACATCCACAGACCAATGGCCAGGTCGAAAAAGCTAACGGGCACGTCTACGGCGGCATCAAGAAGCGACTTCTCAGGCCACTCGAACAGGCCGCGGGTTGTTGGCCAGACGAACTGCAATCGGTACTCTGGAGCCTACGCACAACCCCAAACAGTGCCACGGGGTACACCCCGTTCTTCATGGTGCACGGTGCTGAAGAGGTGCTACCCGCTGAGGTATGATACAAAGCACCACGAGTGGTGGCCTACAGCGAGCAGGAGTCAACTCTTGCACTCGAAGACTTTGTCGACCTCCTTGATGAGGCACGGGAAATAGCCGCAGAAAGATCAACGATCTATCAGCAGAACCTGCACAACTATCACAGCAGAAGGCTATGCCCCAGGTCCTTCGTCGAAGGAGACCTGGTCCTGCGACTGAAACAGCAAGGGCACCTCAAGCTCGAGTCCCCTTGGGAGGGACCATACGTGATTACAGAAATAATCCCAGGTGGCGCCTATCGCCTCAAAGATTTCGAAACAGGAGTCGCGTACTCCAACCCTTGGAATGTCGTGCATCTGCGACGCTTTTATCCTTAGTCGTTTTCTTTTTACATTGCAAATAAGGCTACTCAGCCAAGGCTTCTTAGCCACACATTGTACCTCGTACTATCCTGCGAATGAATAAAGCTAAGTGCCCCAAAACTCTGTGTTTTTCTTTTATTTTTTGCAAATTATCCACTCGGGGGCTGCGCCATCCTATACACATCTGTTCTACGAACTAACGTGATATCCTGAGTAGCTGGCAGACCAATCAAAACCCTTGACAAAACACCAACCCAGTTGCAACGCAACTGATAGGTTGACAAGGGGCTGAGATAAACACAAGTCAGGCTAACAAAAAGGAATCGCATAAGTGCAACGCACTCGCAAAACATACACGCTAGCAAGCTCTTTATATACATCTATGTTAATCAATTATACACAGCATATATATGAACTTTACAGCACTGGTACAACTATGTGTAGGATACAAACTAAACTACTGTTGCAGCAAAGGAACGTTGGTATGCTCCTCGAAGAAGTCAACAATTTCCTCCGTTGGGCGATCCACCGCCTGATAGTGCGGAACCATATTCCAAGTCAAACCCGCTGGAGGCGCTGGCGGTCCGGCCACAATTGCTGCAACGTCCACATCAGGCCTGTGCAGTCGCACCAGCGACAGAGCAGCCTTGGCACCATCCACCAACTGTTGGCGTACACACTCACGGACCGCACTCAAGTCCTGGAATTTAGCAAGAAGGGCCAGCAGGCTCAATGGAACGATGTCCAGCAGGAACATCGTCTGGTAAATATTCCTCAAGCATGATCGTGACTTCTTCAAGAAGTGAAGCACTCGCGACACACGATCCTGCAGGGTCGCCAGCGCAATTGCGCGATCGTGATCTACCCAGAAGTATCCGCTCGCCTGAAGCTGCTCTTGGGTCAGATCATTCATACGAATGGCAATCCTATCCTTCTCATCCTGCGGATGGTGTGCGCTGACAACTATACCAAGCAAAAGCAGAAGTATGAGGACAACAAACTACTGCGAGTGACTACAAAGAAAATATAAGGAAGAAGAAAACTAACATTTGAATTGGTCGCCCAGCTGCGTCACCTCCCCTAGCAGATATTGTTCTCGGGCGGCGGCCTTATCCGCCTTCGATTTCTATACATCCGCGTTACCACGGAGTACGGGCAATTCACGCTCCAATTGCTTCACACAGTCACATAGTAGTGAAAGCAGAGACATCTCATCCACCCTCGAGCGCGGCAGTGCCAAAGTGTCATCAGGGGGTGGCGAATCCCGAGGTCCCCTCAAAGGATCACTCGATGTGCCCTATCACAAGTCAAGCAAGAGATAATAAGAAGACTAAGGCGAGGCATATACAAAAGACTCGAGTGCATTCAAGATCAACAAAAGAATCAGCAGATACACTCGCTAGAAGGCATGTTTTCGACAAAAGAAATAAAGATAGTTAACTATTACAGACACGACTACTGAGGAGCAACTGGCTTCTTCGACTTAGACTTCGGTTTTGGGGGCCTCATCGAGTCTGTGGCAGTATCAGATGCCACAGACTTCCCGCCGACCCCTGATGTCGCAGCCTTCGCCGCCTTCTATATTCTTCGCAAGGGACTCCACCAGCTCATCTATATTCTCAATCAACTCAGCCTTGGGTGCCAGCTCTTCCCGGAGGCGACTGAGCACGCCCTTGGCCTTGGTGAGCGTCCCCTGAACGGCAGCGCTGCGATCCTCGACTGCCTAAATGGCACCCGCCAGGGCGTCATCACGACGGAGTGCCTGGGGATCGAAGCTCAGACCGCTGGCATCTACACAAAACCAAAGCATGGGCACAAAAGTCAGAACCAACAACAAATTCAAAAGAGGAGAAAGCAGCGAAAATTCAGACAAAAGAGTACCTAAGAGAGCTTTGGCAATCGAGAAAAGTTGTTCCTCGAACAACTTCTCCCTAGCCACGATGGAGGTGCACAGATCATCCTCGCATTTCCACGACTCGGCACATGCTGCGACTGCCTCATCGCGACTTTTTACCGCCGCAGCGAGCATTTTCTCGAGGGAAGCAGTGCTACGAAGGAGTGCATTATGCTTAGCTGTGACACAAACAAAGATAAACCATCAGTCGAATACATCAAAAGGATGCAGAGTAAACATAAGGAACACTCACTTTCCACCGCGCGATGGCGATTGTCCAGCATTGCATGCTGACGACCCATCGCAAGCACCTGCTCCGCAAGGCGAGCGGCTTCCTTCACAACGAGTTGAGGCAAAAGACATAGTAAAGGATCAACAGATGGCATAGATGAAAATTCGACTGCAAAATCAGAAGAAGAGATACTACACTTACATGATCCTCCAAAGACTCCGAAGTTGATGGATTCATAGACATCCGGATAACCATCTGGTCCTCCACATTGTGTGGAGAACTTGACAAATTATGCCCGGAGTGGGCCGTCAATGGAGGAGAAGGGGCACGCTCAGCCATTTTCTTGGCTTTGGAGGTCGCGACTCCAGATTCTTTCAAAAATTGTACGTCGCCAGAAGATGACGATGCTTGCTGACTGCAAAACAAAACCAATATCAAGAAAAGGCAACTTCAAAAAACAACCAGAAGAAAGACTCATACACTTACCAATCAAACTTGTCAAAGTCAAAGGTTTGATCCCCCGACTCTGACGATGACTCCTTCGGCAGGCGCATCTTCTTGCGAGAAGATGGTGCCACGGTACTCAGAGGAACAGCAGGTATCAGCGATTCTACACCAACAGCTGCACCTTTCGGAGTCGAAGGAGACGAGGCATCCGAGTCCTCGCTGCGCAAACGCTTGTGACTGTCTGGACCACTCGACTCGGGGGCTTCCTCCTCCACATCAGATGGGACGGTCGACTCTGATCCGTCCTCTTCCAAGGCTTCACGAGGGTTAACCCCCTCAGGAAGAGGGGGCATATAGAGTGACACCCCCAATCCTGCATACAGAACACAATTTAGCGCAAAGTCAAGGAAAAAACAACAACAAAGCAGTCGACAAACAAAGCTACTACATAGCATAACTATACCTCAGGAGGAGGGTTAGCAGCATCAAATGGAGGTACGTCTGGATCATTGGGAAGCACATCCTTTGTGATGTACTTGGTGACCAGTCGCACCCTTTTATCCACCTCACTCGCGGACATGCCATCGGCACATACGCGAGTGACATCGTCCGTGCCAGCCCACTAGAACATAGGGTGGAGTCTGGCCTGCAGGGATTGGACACGACAGCGCAGCCATGTGCGAATGAGGGCACAGCCTCCCTCCTCTTTACCCATGCGACTCTCGAGGTCGCAGACACGCTCGTATAGCACATTTGTCTCCGTGGACTCGCCAGGCATAACTATGTTCTTCCAGGAACACCTCCTCTTATACGGCATCGTGGGATCGAAGGGCGCGAGTCCGAAGTGGTCTCCATCGGCCTTCAGGACGCGGATGTAGAATGACTTGTCCCTCCACCCTTGGACGAACACCATGAGTTTGATGTCGAAGTATGTGGCGGAGGAGTCGACGTGGATACCGCAGCCGCCTACATCATAGACTACGGAGCCAGACGCCGATTGGCGCTTCAGCTTGAAGAGGCGCTTGAAGAGACCAAAGTGCGGCTCGATTCTGAGCCAGCAATCGCAAAGATTAATGTAGCAAGCTACATGGAGGATGGAGTTGGGGGACAGCTGATGCAGCTGGAGCCCATAGAAACAGAGAAGGCCCCTGAAGAAAGGATGCATGGGGCAACGAGAGACCGCGGATGATGAATGCTAGGAACATCTCCCGAAAACCGGCAGGAGGGGAAGAGATTACCTCACTGCCAGGGACGCGCGCGTCAGCGACGGCGGAAGAAAGAACTCCGTCTTGGCGTAGGAGACGGAGTTCAGAGGACTTGATCATGGATGCACGCCACGCGCCATTAGTGACGCGAGTGCCCGTGCCTTTCTTTTTTCCGACGGCGGCGCTGGTGCCCACAGCGGCGGAGCCGTCCTTCTTCTTCGCAGCAACTGCGGCAGCGATGGAGTCGGCCGCAACACCTCCTTTCTTCTTCCCCATTCTACGGTGGCGGTGTGACCGGAGAAAGTAACTGGGGAATACGCGGAGCTGGTCCAGCGCCGCGAGAAAGACTAACACAGAGAAGCAGAGGAGCAGCAGCAATGGCGACGGAGGCAAAGGCAGAGAAAAAGAAGCAGATGTGAAAAATTACCGTCGCAGCATCGCTACTTAACCCCCTGGAAGATGTAATATAACGGCCAGGAAAAACCCTACCAGACATGTGGCGTTCATCGTGCTCGACACATGGAGGACCCGAAGCATGAACCGTCCCTCACTACCCCCATTTCACGTGGAAATCGAGGAGGCACAGTTAAAACAAAGATTACGCACGCCCGGTCAAGTCAGAGTCAGAAAATGGGACCCACCACTCGTCACGTCCCATCAAACCCGCTCACGCGGGCAACTGAGCTCATCACATTGTCAGCATTGATGTCATCAAAAATTAAGGAGCAGAAGACTTCGACTACTTTAAAGTCCTTGCTCGAGTCCTTGACTCCACCAAGCACTCGGGGGCTACTCCCATAGGGAGCGCTGGTCGCGCACCCTACGATTTTCTTTTCTTTTTGCAGGAGCATGGACAATCGAAACAAACCCAATCACTCGAATCCGCGATTCAATTATGGCCATGGGTTACTCCCATTGGGAGCGCTGGAAATAAATTTGACAGAAACAAGCAAACAAAACACGACAGTAGTCACAAGAGTTCTTTAGTCCCTGCATGAGTCTTCGACTCAACCAGGCACTCGGGAGATACTCCCATAGGGAGCACTGGTCGTGCACCCTATGATTATTGGTACATCGTACTGCATGTTGATGACACTCGAAGTTTATGGCGATAGCGCCTCATATTTTTCCCTACAACAAGACTGCATCTCCTGGGTCACCCGAATCATCTCCGCGATGACAAAAATTCGGATGCCGCGCTTGCAGCGTGAAGATAAGACCTGAATAAGGCCTGGCAACGCATTTGCTGCGCACTACCAGAAATATATCCGTTCCTTCAGGTACGATGAACATGCCTTGGCGGACGTGTCGAGTGCGCATACTCATATACTGGAATTCGACTCCTGTAAGACCTCCGCGGCTTGAGTCGAATTACACCAGCACTTATCCGGATTCGAGTCCGGGGACTCGAGTTTGAGTAGATTGTGTTGTTTTACCCTAAGGTAGTTAACTAATACCGATACATCGGTTAAATCAGGCACGCACATCAACAATCCCTATGACATGAACTAGAGCAGTCGAAAAACATACACAGTCATGCACTTGAAAGGATTCATAAAAGTCCCCAGTCGAATCTTCGATTCCACTGGACACTCGGGGGCTACTGACATGGGTATACCCTACAGGTACTCGAGCTTGATATGTACGGCCTGAATACAGCAGAACCCCACGGTGTCGCCAAGGCCCAAGCGGAGAACTCGAGTAACCTACGGACTCTCGATTGCTTGAAGAACAAGAAGAAGCTAAAGATAGAAAGTTCAAAGGGGAAAACCCTAACCTGTAACCGACTCGAACTACTACCCGGGACCTAGCCTATCTATATAAAGGCTAGGAGGGGGCGGCGAGGAGGACACACACAACCCTAGTTTCCATAACCTTCACCAGATTGCATCTGCGCACCATTGTAATCCTCGATTCCTTTGATAATTCCACGAGCAGACAAGCAGGAGTAGGGACCTCTACGAGGCCTGAACCTAGGTAAATCTTCGAGTCCCCTATGTGCTTGTTTGCTAGCCGATAGATGTCTCCATCGCTCCATCCCTCTCCAAAACCCAAGTCCATAACAATGGGCATTGATGAGTTAAACCCTCGTCACCAGGTAACCTAAATCACTTATCTAGATTAAAATTACTAGGAATCATACTTCATTCATGTTTTCTGTCAAGGATGACAGATAGTTCTTGATCAAACACATCACTTATTTCACCACTCTAGTAGTCAGTTGCCACTTTAGTAAAGCATCAGGTGTTACCAATGGCAACACAGCCAGCCTAATGACAGCAGATCATACTAAATGGGAGCAGGCTATTATGTACACTCCAAGGAGGCCTCACAATAGAAGGACCATATTAGCAAAAGCCACCATTTACTTTAACTAAACCAACCACCAGTTTATCTGCAAGCAAATACATCTGAGAGCCAAACCATTTTCCTATAAACAAACGGGAATCATTTCTTTATAAATCATCTCCTTATTAATCTCAGAGCAAAAACTAGCACTAGTAACTTTTGATTTACACAAAAACATGATTAAATCCTAAGACTGAACACATCAATGCTTCACAAGTAAGCAATTAACCAAGCATCGGTATAGAGAACATCCTAACTTAACTCCATAGGAGTAAATCCACAACCACAAAAACTTGGACATCCACATTAAACTAAGCATGCTTTTACAGAGAGTTCTCTAATACAGAACAAAGTAACAAACATGCTCAACAGAGATTGACACTACAATAACAGTAGATCAACATCAAAGGATTAGCACAGGCTAGATTAACCCTAGAGTTATGTTAAATCACCACTGTGGGAGGAATGAACCCTAGGAATTTAGGGGTGAACCCTAAATTGGGAAATCCATCACAAGTGACCGCATGGCATGGAATAGAGGCAAAGTAGAGCACGGAGAGGAGAATAGGGCACTTACTCGAAGTCCTCGCTAATATATTGAAGAGGAAGAAGAGGGGAATGCCGGTGATGGTGAAGTGCACGGTGGCACGGGGAGAACCCTAGAGGGGGCACTGCAACCCGCGCCAAGCCACGACGGTGGCGGCCATGGAAGGAAGGCAGCACCGCAAAGCCAAAGCAGTGACGGGGGAGCGCCGGAACGTCGGGACCACGGCGGAGCCTAAACCCTAGCCATAAGGGTGGGGTCAGCGTGGCCAACAGATGGCACGGGAGCCAGATCGAGTTGGACAGAGAGGCACGGCGTCATCATACACGCCGTATAGCACCGCGGTGGTGGTCGAGGCAGCCTAGAGCGGCCGGAATCGAGCGCAACCACAACGGGAGCGCCGGACCGTCTCAAGGAGGGGGGCGTCGTGAGAGAGGGGAGAGAGAAAGAAGAGAGTGAGGTGTACTGGGCCGGGTACCATCCCAATATGACCCTAGTGGGGTTTGACCAACCCAAGTGGGTCGGGTCGGGCCGAGCCAGTCCAGTGGGCTAGGCCCATGTTTTGAAAGAGGACTTATTAAAAATATCTAATTATAGATATACCCCTAGAGTTAACTAAGCTATAGAAAAATATAGAAAAGTCTTAAAAATAGTTATAATATATCAAAATGATCACAAAAATAATATATACCTAGGAAAAATATAACATGACTTGTTTGAGTTAAATAAAATGTAAATAAATATTAATACCATTAAGACCTAAAAGAAATTTCATAAAATAAAACAAAGACTTAAAATTGAATAAAAATCATTTTTACATATAAACATAAGTCTACTATTTATAAAAGTACTAACTTAATTTGTTTACAAATAAACCTTGAAGCAAATATTTAAAGATATATAATCCTTTTTGGAATTTGGTAAAAATAAGGATAACACCTAAAATTAAATAAAATTCACTTCTAAGATCTTAAGTAAGTATGTTTCACTAGAACAATACTAATTATATTATTCCAACACATTTTAAGGTTATTAAGAAATAAATCCTTATTTATTATCTATTTGGTAAATCTTTTAAAACATTTCTTAAATAAGAAATAATCACAATTTTATATAAAACCATAAATCTTGTACATTTAAATACCACATCCAAAACCATAATTGGAGTCTATAATAATAATTATAAATAACTTGTTAACTTTATAAAACTCCTTTAAAATCATAACTCCAAGGTAAACCAACAATTTAAGTAAACTTTAATCATCATTCACTTAAAAGTGAATGTTACTTATCTCTTAACTATTCATGATTTCAAACTTTAATAGATTATTAAAATCATCCAAAGTTACTTTCCTTAAAAAGATAAATTATATTCATAATAACCAATCACATTTAAAGTCATCATTCACTTAAGATGAAGGTGAATGATCCCATACTTTTAAACATACTTGTTGCAAGGTTTTAAACTTATTAATATTTTTAAACCCATCACACCCTAAATATACTTATGTTTTGAAGTGAATCTTGGTAATCCAAGTCATACATAATGCCTAAAGAATATTTATATTTTTATAGTTAACTTTTGTCTATTCCAAATTAAGTCATAAATCATCTCAAATCCATGCTTATCGGATAAGGCGTGAACGACATCGATCACATTTGATTAACAACAAATATTGTTTAAACCTTAGCAAAGAAATCTTTTCTTCAAATGTTATTCATTTTGCCACTTCGAACAACAACTTTATAAATAAACTCTTTAAGCTCTTAAAAACCTATTACACCATTATCTATTCTAACTACCAAGTAGCAATTTATCCTAATCTGAGAATATTATTATACTTCACTTTTATACTTTGCATGTTAAACACTTAAAGATTTTTCCTTATAAAATAATCTTTTACTAAAAAGTTATACTTTTAAGAAAACATTAAAAGTAATCCTTAAACACTTCTTTAAAAGCTCTAATTGATTAGTAATCCTACTTAAGAAATCTTTTAAATACCATGCCCAATTTGAGTGCTTTAGTATTACATGCCACTTGTTATATTTACATATAGTTTCACACTTATTCACAAACCTTAATAAGAAGCACAAATGTGAAGCTGATATAAAAGTGAGACATATTCTAAAGAAACCATTCCCAGTTTTCAAACCCTAAATCAGATACCTTTATTTCGGGGATTCGCGTTTATCAATCTGCATTACATTACTTATGCATAATTGCATCCTGCTTCTTTAAACATTAGTCCTTACCGGACCAATGATGCTATTTCCATATTTTAGATCTTCTAGTGTCCTAAAGACCGTGAGTGCATAATATTGCAATCACAAAAGGCAAGTTCACACTAGCTCATGTCCTTTGATTATTTTATATCAAATGTTTATAACTCAAATGCTATCATCACCTGCATTTCAAAAAGGTCATAAAACACTATTTTCATAATAATATGATTATGGAATATTTACCAAACAGTAATAATCAATTGATACAGTTCTAGTGGTAAAGGAACATAGTATCTAGGACTTAACAACCAATGTCGCCAGTGATTCTAGCGCCATATATTACGCATTAACCATGAGATTTGGAATGGGACGGAGAAGTCAGCTGTATCTTCTTCATCTCGCATGCATCTGGATGTGCAGGTCGTGGCTGTTATCCTCGTAGCGTGCATCAATTGGTAATTCATAGAGGATATGCAACATATGGGTGGGAACCCTCAACATCCCATGATAGTTCTGGCATCTGACGGTCTGTACTAACCGTTGTCGTAATTCAAGATGTGGGCATGGCATACACCAAGGGGACATGCAGGGTCGCGAAGGGGGCAGTGGTTGGCTTGGATCATCTACTAGGCCCCACACCATAGGAAGTGTGGACAGGAAAGATCGCCCGGTTGTGCAACAAGGATTTGGTCTCTCATGGGTAAAGCAATGCACCTCTACAGAGTGTAAGAATTGTGACAGGTTACTCCCTATTCTGGGAAGGAGCAACGAACGCGGTAGGAAAGGAACCCCATGAAGGTTCTGGTCAACCTGTGAAGGCTGTTGGACATAGTTTTCAGAATAAAAGCAACCTTTGAAGAAATGTTTATGAAAACCTGCATTGCCTATGACCTTTGGTCTATGGCTATAGAGATAGTGCATCATACACTTCTTTTTAGAGAACTTGTTGAGTATGCTCGTACTCAACCGTACCTTCTTAACCATTGCTAGATTCTAAGATGTTGAAGACGACGTCAACATCAATTTCTGCTCAAGAAACCATCATCGACAGCTCAAGTTCTTCAAGGAAGTCAATGAAGGTAACATATTCATCAACCAAAGTGAAGACAGAGTTTTGATTAGATAGGAGAGGATACTCTAGCCATAAAACCTACTTCTATAGAGCGTTGCATTAGTAGCAATTGCAAGCCAAATAGTTTAGATGGTAGACTTATTAACTAGATTGTTCTGAGTGATTATTTCTAGTTCTTCTTTATACGGAGTTGTTTTCTTCCTCTTTAACTTAGCTTGTTCTCTAGATCTTCTATAAAGAGCCGAGTTCTAATCTATAGTCATGTCTTGGACCTGCTATGTTTCTGTTGTACCACTCTGAGGAATGTAATACTAGTGAATGGTGTTTCATTGGTGTTATGTGTAACACCCTCGAATCGGCCCTATGCAAGTTTCAGCGATTCCCGCCAAACCCGCATAGAAACGATTCAAAGATGCCCACCAGGCACTTGCATGCGGGTGGAAAACGAAGTAATAACATTACACAATAGTCCATGATGGAACCCACAGAAACATATATATATATATATACAACAACGACTCCATGAGTCAAGAATACAGATATGCTATACAAAGATCCAAATCACCTTGAAACCGATAGAGCGTCCGACTATGGACAAGATGCAAATGGGGCTAAGAGCCCTGAAGAATAACCAATGGCGTCCATAACCCTGCCCAGGCCAAGGGGGAAGGGTAACCCTGCTAACGACGTCGATCTCATACCTGCTAAAACAAAAGGGGTGCCGACAAAGGGCAAAGGAAAAAGGGAGCGGTCAGTACTGAGGCCAGTACACGGCGAGGCTAGAATTCGGCGGCTCTCGCCTACATAGGTATGGTGGACTGAAGCGGCAGCGCAGCATGCACTAAACAACCTATAGAGACTCGATACAACTGTCGGCTATTAGAGAGGGATAAGAAAGTCCTATTCGGATCCAACCTGATAGTAACACCAAAACATACCCATCCTGATATTTCCCCCTCGAGGCCACACGAGGAAGTCAAACCGAGGAACTCACACAGTTGGCAGTTTTATTCATTCCATTATAGTTGAAGCACTTACTAGTCAGATATAGATAGCATGAGTCATCCTGATAGCATAAGTACTGGACAGTTTTAGTTAACCATTCAGTTGTAGTTGTAGTACTTACTAGTCAGATACAATTAGAATGTGACATCTCAAACCCAGCAGTTGTTGGCACTTTTATTTCATTCCTTTGGAGTTGTGATACTTACTAGGCAGGTATAACATGACACGATACACCCCAGTTCCACCAGTTGTTGGCACTTTTATTATCCATTCCATTGTAGTGAAGTTGATTACTAGTCACATATTAAGTCAAATTTATAGCACTACTTTAGTTATGCTTGTCTATGATCGAGATACTGTGCTCCAAGTCGTCCATAACCGCGGACATGGCTTTCAGAAAGATTTACCCTGTAGGGGTGCACAAATAGCAACACACACATGATCAACCTCGGAAAAACCAAATCAAAACCCAACGAGGCTTTCACGACAAAGCAATCACAGGATTCATAAAAGATTTCAAGGGGCCACCCCACTAAGCTACCCGCAACGAAGTTGGCCGGCTCCGGAATGGACCCAGGGTTTGTGTAGACGACGTTAAACGACTGGGAACCCGAAAGTGTGACTGGGCTTGTCGATATAGCGAAAATGTGTCACGGTCACAAATAGTACAGGTGCTCCACGCACAATCGTAAATAAAACAGTAAAGCATGGCATAGGTACAGGATAGTACTAAAGCCCCAAACTAGTTTATGGCCCCAAGAAATAAGAAATGAATCAAGCTCTGGCTAAGGGGATTCATGGTCCCACATGCGGATAGTGCGATAGTCAAGGAACAGGTATCAAGTACTCGGGGCCTACGGGACACAAGAGAGCGGATAAAAACCAAATATTAGTTATTGCCCACCGATGCCTCTGCATTAGTTATATCTATTCCCAACATTTTAATTAACAAGCGATATTGAAAGCCATGATTATCTCCACCATTAAACATGTGCCAACCTGCCAACAACGGTGAAACGACAATGACACGAAGCAGCACCTGAGAAAGCAACTATGACTCGCAAGGCCGACTATCTATCAAACAACAAGCAATAGGATGTGTCCAAGGCAATATAAAGGCTGCACGGAATATATCTGGTACGGAACACTAAAGCATTGCGACGCGGATATCAATAGATCAACAGGAGGAAATAAAGACTATAAATGCAAAATAGGTAGAAAGGGGAGAATGCTCGCCTGGAAAAACATAGCCGAAGATTCATTTGGAGATCGGATCAACACTCGCATCCACTCAACGGCCTAATCCGTGAAGAAGCAAAGCACTAGAAGAAACACTGAATACACTATTTAATACTACGGCAAAAGATCGGGCATGATGCATGTATGATGCATGACATGGCAAAGATGCGATGCAATGGGGCAATATTAAGCGGAACCGGGGTCCCGACAATTAATTAGATGGTTCATGTTGTTTACCCGCAGTTTAAATGTTGTATGAACAAGGCGAAACATGGCATCAGTTTGCTACACAATTTAAATGGAGGTGTTAATAGATAGGAATAACCCACATATGTGCTCCATATTTAATTAGGAGGTGAATCTACCAAGTACCCAACCCACAAAATATGTGTGCCATCATGAACAATTTAATATGCAACAAGTAGATGTCATATTATAAAAATAGGGGTCTTGGATAGGGGTCGCACATTGGGACTCGGCGATCTTGGTTCGATGTGGTTCAGGTTTGGTCTCGCCGGGATCGGTCTTCAGGGCAACAGCCTTCGGCTTCCGGGATCAAGGTCTTCAGGGTTCGATCATCGGAACCATGAAGGAGATTTTGTCGTTCATCGGGTCCATGTACTTGATGCTCATGAAGTAGATGTTCAAGTCCTGGCGGCGGTTGGTGTTGAGCGATCCGGTGGAATTTGTCAACGAGCCTGGACCGAGCGCAGAGTAACCAAATTACGGTGATACACATTTACCCGCATAACAACATGGAAAACTCCATGAGGTGTATCCCAACATCGGTACAGTAGGAGGACAAACACGATACCCACCAGAACAAAGGTGGTCGCGAGCACGCGCAGGCAGGGGTGGAGAGGTAGCACAGGCAAACTTCGGGTCGAAGTACATGGAGGGCGGCGGCTGGACGCGGGCTCGGGACGGTAGGGGCTCCTGGCATCAGCGACGATGGTGATGCAGGGAGGCGACGAGCGCAGGCCGCTGGGCTCCAGCGAGGCGGGGGGGCAAGGATCTATGCAGGCTCGAGGTCGCGGGGAAGACGGTGTCCCGACGGCGCTACAGGCAGGGCTTCGGGGCCGAGCTAGATGGGGTGGCGAACGACGCAGGTGAGGCGACGAGGTGGCCGGGGACTATGGTGCGCGAGCGGCACGATGGCCCTGTGTGGCAGAGCTCGACGGGGTGGGGTCGAGGGCGACGGCGAAGTGGTGGCCAGACTCGAACGGCGGAGGAGCAGCGGCGGACACGAGGAGGCGGCGAGGTCAACGGTGTCGGCCACGCGCGATGCGGGACGCTGCTGCTCATAGGGAAACAGAGGGGGCGACGTTGCTCGTGGGGCAGAGGCGGGGTCGGGGTGGCGCTAGGGTAAGCAGAGGAGGGCGACGATGGGGTCTGCTAGGATCGAGGGGAGTTGCGCGCTGCGTTAGGTGGGACGATGGGGAGACGAGGGAGGGGATCACGAGGAAGACACGGTTGAGGTTGGGGCACTGGGAACACAGGGGAGCCGGCATCGCGTTGAGACCGCGTCAGGACGAAGGGTGCGGTCTGGGTGTCGGTAGACAGTAGGGCGGCATCGCGTGCGACATACGTGAGTGGGCGAGGGGATCGATCGGGGCTAGGAGAGGTTCTCGTGCAGGCCAGGACATGGTGGGTCCGCGTGGCAGGGTGAGGGCCGGGTTGACCGCAGGTGGGTGGTCGCTGGCGGTAGGTAGCACGCTACTGCTGCTGCAGCGCGGGTGTGTGTGCAGCTGGCGGGTTGGGTCTAGTGCGACGCGGACGTGCCGTTGTGTAGCGTGCCAGGGTGCGAGCGGCCACGGTGGTAGGTGGTAGGGTTAGGGTTAGATAGGATTAGGGTTTAGACTAGTTCTGGGTAGTAGGTGGCCGGCTGGGCTGACTTTTGGGTTGACCCAGTCAGCTGCCTCTCCAAACAAAACATTTTATTTTATTAGATTACTACTTTGTTTTAAAATCCTTTCGTAAATATTTTTAGACAAAACAAAATATCTAGAAGGACTGGTTTTATAATTTAAAATTGAGACGGGGGATATTTAGAAAACAAACATAGGTTTTTGGAAAATAGTTTTAGACAAACAGATGCATGATGATGATGCTAAAATGCAATATGACATGATGACATGAGTATACGGTCATGATGATGCACAAAATAAAAACAACACGCGATTTTCTAGTAGTGGTTTTACCGGGGTGCTACAATTCGACACCACTAACAATGGATCTCGCCCTCGAGATCCACCTCATGGTACAGAGAACAAGGCCAACAATCTGAGTCTTCTCGCTTTGTGTAGATCATCACGACACCACCAACAAAGACTCTTGCTTCATCTTCAAATCGGCGACACCGCCAACAAGGGGTCGTTGCTCGCGTTCGTCGAGGGAACGCTCCGGATAAACAAAGGCGAAGTTAAAGGTATCAAAAGATAAGGCCACATTTGACTTCTGAGAGAGGAGAGAATAAGTGTAATCTAATCCACTTCAATGTACAAGAGCAAATAGAATGAGTAGTCGGCATGGGGGCCAATCCATCACGCACCCAAACTATTACTCCGCACATGCAGTAGAAAGTTTGCAACCCATTCTCGGAATTTAGACTGAAGATCTTCACAAGTGATGTTCAGAAACAAAGGATTGATACAAATCTTCATCGGGTCTACCGTAAATGATGTTGTCACGTTGAAAAACACCGATAGATACAAAGAATGATTTCAATGGATTTTGATCCACCGAAAAGTACAACAAATGAAGGGTACTCAGATAACACAAAGATCGGATGTGGAAACACCATTGCAAAAGGAATCGAAGCCCTGAAGGTACAACGGAAACCCAACCACGAGAATTCCTATACACGAAGAAAAGATGAGAGAGCAGATTTAAAACACGCAAAGGTAAGAGGAGAAGAGCATAGAGGTAAGGAGTAAAAGCAGACCTAATTAGATCTACCCAACCGATTTTGCAAAAATAATTTTGACACTCTACATCGGCCGTTAGCTAGGTTATCCTACAGGCTGGACCAGTGGGGTATCGTAACTGCTGAGCTTTGATACCACTTTGTAACACCCTCGAATCGGCCCTATGCAAGTTTCAGTGATTCCTGCCAAACCCGCATAGAAACGATTCAAACATGCCCACCAGGCACTTGCGTGCGGGTGGAAAACGAAGTAATAACATTACATAATAGTCCACAATGGAACCCACAGAAACATATATATACAACGACTCCATGAGTCAAGAATAAAGATATGCTACACAAAGATCCAAATCACCTTGAAAACGATAGAGCGTCCGACTATGGACAAGATGCAAATGGTGCTAAGAGCCCTGAAGAATAACCAATGGCGTCCATAACCCTGCTCAGGCCAAGCCGGAAGGGTAACCCTGCTAACGACGTCGATCTCATACCTGCTAAAACAAAAGGGGTGCCAACAAAGGGCAAATGAAAAAGGGAGCGGTCAGTACTGAGGCCAGTACACGGCGAGGCTAGAATTCGGCGGCTCTCGCCTACATAGGTATGGTGGACTGAAGCGGCAGCGCAACATGCACTAAACAAACTATAGAGACTCGATACAACTGTCGGCTATTAGAGAGGGATAAGAAAGACCTATTCGGATCCAACCTGGTAGTAACACCAAAACATACCCATCCTAATATTTCCCCCTCGAGGCCACACGAGGAAGTCAAACCGAGAAACTCACACAGTTGGCAGTTTTATTCATTCCATTATAGTTGAAGCACTTACTAGTCAGATATAGATAGCATGAGTCATCCTGATAGCATAAGTAGTGGATAGTTTTAGTTAACCATTTAGTTGTAGTTGCAGTACTTACTAGTCAGATACAATTAGAATGTGACATCTCAAACCCAGTAGTTGTTGGCACTTTTATTTCATTCCTTTGGAGTTACGATACTTACTAGGCAGGTATAACATGACACGATACACCCAAGTTCCACCAGTTGTTGGCACTTTTATTATCCATTCCATTGTAGTGAAGTTGATTACTAGTCACATATTAAGTCAAATTTATAGCACTACTTTAGTTATGCTTGTCTATGATCGAGATACTGTACTCCAAGTCGTCCATAACCGCGGACATGGCTTTCAGAAAGATTTACCCTGCAGGGGTGCACAAATAGCAACACACACACGATCAACCTCAGAAAAACCAAATCAAAACCCAACGAGGCTTTCACGACAAAGCAATCACAGGATTCATAAAAGATTTCAGGGGTCCACCCCACTAAGCTACCCGCAACGAAGTTGGCTAGCTCCGGAACGGACCCAGGGTTTGTGTAGACGGCGGTAAACGACTAGGAACCCAAAAGTGTGACTGGGCTTGTCGATACAGCGAAAACGTGTCACGATCCAAAACAGTACAGGTGCTCCACGCACAATTGTAAATAAAACAGTAAAGCATGGCATAGGTACAGGATAGTAATAAAGCCCCAAACTAGTTTGTGGCCCCAAGAAATAAGAAATGAATCAAGCTCTGGCTAAGGGGATTCATGGTCCCACATGCGGATAGTGCGATAGTCAAGGAACAGGTATCAAGTACTCGGGGCCTACGGGACACAAGTGAGCGGTTAAAAACCAAATGTTAGCTATTGCCCACCGATGCCTCTGCATTAGTTATATCTATTCCTAGCATTTTATTTAACAAGCGATATTGAAAGCCATGATTATCTCCACCATTAAACATGTGCCAACCTGCCAACAACGGTGAAACAACAATGACGCGAAGCAGCACCTGAGCAAGCAACTACGACTTGCAAGACCGACTATCTATCAAACAACAGGCAATAGGATGTGTCCAAGGCAATATAAAGGTTGCACGGAATATATCTGGTATGGAACACTAAAGCATCGCGACGCGGATAGCAATAGATCAACAGGAGGAAATAAAGACTATAAATGCAAAATAGGTAGAAAGGGGGAGAATGCTCGCCTGGAAAAACATAGCCGAAGATTCATTTGGAGATCGGGTCGACACTCGCATCCACTCAACGGCCTAATCCGTGAAGAAGCAAAGCACTAGAAGAAACACTGAATACACTATTTAATACTACGGCAAAATATCGGGCATGATGCATGACATGGCAAAGATGCGATGCAATTGGGCAATATTAAGCGGAACTAGGGTCCCGACAATTAATTAGATGGTTCATGTTGTTTACCTGTAGTTTAAATGTTGTATGAACAAGGCAAAACATGGCATCAGTTCGCTACACAATTTAAATGGAGGCGTTAATAGACAGGAATAACCCACATATGCGCTCCATATTTAATTATGAGGTGAATCTACCAAGTACCCAACCCACAAAATATGAGTGCCATCATGAACAATTTAATATGCAACAAGTAGATGTCATATTATAAAAATAGGGGTCTCGGATAGGGGTCGCACATTGGGACTTGGCGATCTTGGTTGGATGTGGTTCAGGTTCGGTCTCGCCGGGATTGGTCTTCGGGGCAACGGCCTTCGACTTCCGGGATCGAGGTCTTCAGGGTTCGATCATCGGATCCATGAAGGAGATCTTGTCGTTCATCGGGTCCATGTACTTGATGCTCATGAAGTAGATGTTCAAGTCCTGGCGGCGGTTGGTGTTGAGCGATCCGGTGGCATTTGTCAACGAGCACGACCGGCGAAGTAACCAAATTACGGTGATACATTTACCCGCATAACAACATGGAAAACTCCATGAGGTGTATCCCAACATCAATGGTACAGACAGGAGGACAAAAACCACGATACCACACCCACCAGAACAAGGTGAAATTCATGAGCGCTGTGGCAGTGGTGGAGAGGTATACAGCAAACTTGGCGAGAAGTACATGGAGGCTGGCGGCTGGACGGGCTAGGGGCTCTTGGCGGCTCTGGCATCGGCGGTGATGGCGACGAAATGACAGAGGTCGCTGCTGAGCCTGAGGCGGGGCGAGGATCTGCACGGGCTCGAGGTCGCGGGGAAGACGGTGTCCCAGCTTCTGAGGGCTTGGGCGAGCTAGATGGGGTGGCGAGCAGCAGTGAGGCGGCGAGGTGGCAGGGACTATGGTGCTGTGCGCAGCGCTTCAGGCGGTGAGCTCGACGGGTTGGGGTCGAGGGCGATGGCGGAGCGGTGGCCGGACTCGAACGGCGGAGGAGGAGCGGCGGACACGAGGAGGCGGCGAGGTCAACGGCGTTGGCCACGCGCGATGCGGGACGCTGCTGCCCATAGGGGAAACAGAGGGGGCGACGTTGCTCGTGGGGCAGAGGCGGGGCCGGGGTGGCGCTAGGGTAAGCAGAGGAGGGCGACGGCGGGGTTTGCTGGGATCGAGGGGAGTTGCGCGCTGCGTTAGGTGGGACGATGGGGAGACGAGGGAGGGGATCACGAGGAAGACGCGGTCGAGATTGGGGCACTGGGAACACAGGGGAGCGGGCGTCGCGTTGAGACCGCGTCAGGACGAAGGGTGGGGTAGGGGTGTCGGTAGACAGCAGGGCGGCATCGCGTGCGACGCATGCGAGCGGGCGAGGGGATCGATGGGGGCTAGGCGAGGTTCCCGTGCGGGCCAGGACATGGTGGGTCCGCGCGGCAGGGTGAGGGCCGGGTTGACCGCAGGTGGGTGGTCGCTGGCGGTAGGTAGCATGCTACTGCTGCTGCTGCGCGGGTGTGTGTGCGACTGGCGGGTTGGGTCTAGTGCGACGTGGATGTGCCGCTGTGTAGCGTGCCAGGGTGCGAGCGGCCACGGTGGTAGGTGGTAGGGTTAGGGTTAGATAGGATTAGGGTTTAGACTGGTTCTGGGTAGTAGGTGGCCGGCTGGGCTGACCTTTGGGTGGGCCCAGTCAGATGCCTCTCCAAACAAAACATTTTATTTTATTAGATTACTATTTTGTTTTAAAATCCTTTCATAAATATTTTTAGACTAAACAAAATATCTAGAAGGACTGGTTTTATAATTTAAAATTGAAACAGGGGATATTTAGAAAACAAACATAGGTTTTTGGAAAATAGTTTTAGACAAACAGATGCATGATGATGATGCTAAAATGCAATGTGACATGATGACATGAGCATGCGGTCATGATGATGCACAAAATAAAAACAACACGCGATTTTCTAGTAGTGGTTTTACCGGGGTGCTACATTATGTCAACAACTATAGTGTACTACATCATGTAGTGGTATGCTGGGTCACCGCAACCTCCCTCCCCCTCTTCCCAATCGCATCGGCCGCTGCTGCCCCCGCCTCCACCGCAGTAATAATAACTTCTGGATGATGTTACTTCATTTTATCTACTACTATATATCAATATCCAGTTCCTACTATATAATTGTTGTGAAATTCAATAATGTAAAACTTTTTTTAATTTTCGAATTAATACTGGCGAAGCTTAATATTTTCAGCATTAAATAAATCCAAAAATAAAAATATATTTACTACTTTCCTAAACAAACAACCAACCAAAAATAACTTTACTTCATTGTTTTTACTTTCTTGCCTAGTTATAGATTATTTAATTTTATTTATAGTTTTATTTCAGTTTCACTAATACGAGACATTATGCTGGACAACCACACGGTGAAGTTGCGCACACAAGGCAAATACATAGTTTTATAGGTTACTTGAAGAAGACAGGAAAATAAATTTCTAAACCAATTCCTATAGAGTTCGATATAAACCCTCGAGTCACCCTTACACTTGTTATAATACTCTATACTTAGAGTCCCAATGAGTTGACATAGAGTTGTTACTATCAGTTGTGTGGTGGGGAGTGCTATCGTATGGGGATGTCTGGTCCCTTTATAAAGGTAGGTTTCAACCAATGGGTCTTGATGGGCCTTTCACTATGCACATGATTTATTTCTGGAGAAGTGTGTCTGAACACACATTTAACTACTCAGAAACCGTGTGTGTGCCAGATGCGTCTTTCATATTACACGCCCTTTCTTTCCTAGAAATCGTTGTGAAGCCGCACACAATTTTGACAGCAAAATCATGTGTGATACAAGGAATCTAGAGAGATCATTCAAATATAATTTCATTGAAATATAACTTTATTCAATACAAAGGACCATAACATGATAAAACTATGCTACATTGAGATGATCCTTGATGTTGTTGTAGCCAACTAGGTGCGAGCACTTCCTGGCTATCTCAAAACCGAGGCGAGCATCCAACGTGGCATACCTGATTTGATCTAAATCTAATAGAAAGTCGGTGCACCTATCGTTTCTGGCGGAATTCTTTGGCTTCTTCTTTAGATGTGTCTGAAGGTAATTGTTGGACAGAGCAATGAGAGAAGGAAGATTGTTGGCTGTTGGGTTCCAAATCTCGTGCCGGAGGTCACACGCCACTAGAATGGCGTGGCTGTAGGGCCGACCTTCTACAAATCATTGTCGATCGCCGTGCCACAGAACATGATCGAGTCATCACCAGGGAATTACCTTAGGGCCTTCGGCACGCTAACGATTTGGAAGACAAGTACCTAGGAGGCCACGGACAGTTGCAGGAGAGCGGCATGTTGCTGCTGCCCCGGTGGAAGAAGGCGCTGATGCACATGCTTCACGGCTAGGGTGAACTCACAGTCCAAGCCAACACACTTGATCAGAGAGGCATTGAGGAATGCCTCCTTCACATGACAGATCCACCTCTCCACATTCGTTGCTCAGAGGGTGAAGGTCACATTGAAGAACATGCCTTCCTCCTCGTAGAAGAACACACTTGTTCTATGTAAGGGCGCCGCCATTGGAGGCTTCAGTGTTCTTGGACTTTGCTTGGGATGAACTGTGTTGATCAAGAGGAGCATCAATGTGTTGATCTTTTCGTAATCTTAGAATTTTATAGTAGTTAGAGTCCATGCATGTGAACTCGTTCAAGTTTATTGAACAGTGTGAACTTGATCGGAACTTGTAATGTGGTGTGAACCAACAACAAAATAAGTGAACAATTTTGATTGTCGCCTTTCCTCGAAGTAAACCGTAATTAAGGTGGTTTCAATTTTGAATGACCGATGGGATTCCTGAGGACTTAAACACGCACAGTTTTCAACATCGAAAACGACTGCCATTCGACCTTTCACACACGATATAAATTGTCGACGTGTGTGGAATATCCGTGTCGCAAACATTTCCAAAGAAACAACCGTGTGCTTTCACTTACATAAATGGTATTGTGGGTAAGATTTTTGAATGATTTATCACGGGACTCAACCAAAGAATTTATGAACTAAATGGAGCGACACGTCTTTGGAAAAAAATTATACTCGAACATTTCGACGAATCACACAATCGCATTTGTGGTTATAGTGTGCAATATTTTATAGCAGAGTGCGGTGTGGGATATATGGTACACATGATATTTGCAAGGCTCGTGATTCCTCCCTTATTATAACATATAGAAAATATAATAACTTATTAAACTAAAATTAAAATTAGTACTCATCGCCCGAGCCTTTGCCGGTGCTCAATGCCTCAGCATCGTTGACGGGGCTCCTTTTAGCACCGCGACTTCTTCATTTCGGCTTGGTCTCTTGGACACTGTAATTCTTGAACTCTATTCTAGCTCGGTATAAATGTATGCCTGTGAGTAGTCATCAGACATCGCACGCAAGGAGGCTCCTTGAATTCATGACGACGCCATGCCTCGATGGAGAACTCCAGCGAATTCGGATCCTCCATCGACGACTCCGTGTTGGGGCAGAGGAGGGAGGTGTGCTTTCACCGGGAAGCAGAGATGCTCGGAACTGCACGGCTTCTGCCAGGCAACGCCTGCGATAGCGGAGCCCTTAGCTCCACCTCCATCCACGCTCTGTGCGCGGCTAGTGCTTTCTATGCCGTCTCATATTTGAGGCGACAAGGCAGCCTTCCTAGAGTTTTTTGAACCTTTTTTTAAGGTATGAGCTATCAACGGCGATTACTTAATATAAGACGGGCCAGGTGATGGGAAGGCGGCTAAGTAGCCGGAAAAGGAAGCGGAAAAACAAAATTGAAGCGGGAACACGTCACACATCAGTGCGGCCTTTGATTTTATTTACTCCCTCCATGAAAAAATGATATAAAATATTTGTCTATATCTAAATCTATCTATACATGATAACGTGTCTAGTTAAACTAAAAACACGCCTGGATAATTTAGAAAACGAGTCTAGATATATGCGACCCATATGAATATACTCTCTTTGTCATGAAATAACTCATTTGAGTTTTGTCTAGATTCGAATGTATCTAGACGCATTTTAGTGATAAATACATTCGAATTTAGACAATCTAAGTCAGTTATTTCTGCAGGAAGAGAGTAGATAAATATTTTTTTAGACGGAGGGAGTACTATTTTTTTCCAATTTACCGTTCTTATAATTATAAGTACCCTAGTTCCACTGAGTAATTTCGGCGTGATTGGTGCGACTTCAAACAGCAAAAGTGTATGCATGCCTGGAAAATTTGATTTGCGAATCTGATGGTGATGAGTTGCTAGATGTGGCCCCGCGAAAACAAATTTGTGCTAGATGTGACCGACCGGTTGCTGTATAGGGTGGAGGCTTCTTACAACTTTGTTGTCAACCCCACGGTAAGGTACTGCTCGTACAACTATCACCAACCATTCCGGTATCCGTCGTCCTCAGTTGCAACCTGTGCCAGTGTACCCGATATCGTCGGCTCCACCTAGGAACGCACCACACTTTCCGCCTAATACCATTTATTACTACCTCCTTTCCATATTATTATTCTCAATTTTATCTAGATTCGGATATAGATTTTAACTAGATTCATCCGAATTTAGACAAAGTTGAGAATAATATATAAACCGGAGAAAATATTTATTAGTATTCTAGTTAAATAAAATTTGCTTTTTTGAAAAAAAACTAACCAGTTAAATAAATGGGAGTTGCGGATGCCGTTTAGGCGCCATTTACATCCCTGGCTCCACGGTACCATCACGGTGATGGCCGAAAAATTCATTTCTAAAGGCGCATGTACACACGGCGGTGTTCTATCTACCATTTATATTCGCTCTAACACTGGTGCATCTGGTTTATTATTTTTGGTCATGTCACTAACCGACGTAGAATTAAAACTGAACCGAAACATAACTGAAACGGTGAAATATTTGTGAAACTAAGTTGGAAAAGGCTGGTATTCCCTTCCTCCGGGTTGCTACCGGGCGCTGATGCCACGTTGTCCGCACGTTCGCTCGCTCGCGCATGCCTCCTCGTGGGCCCCGCTAGAGCCACGTGTACTCCTCTGTTTCCGGAAATATCTCAACCCATCGCTTCTCCCCTTCTATTCTCTCCCTTTCTTCGTTCTTCATCCGAGTCCAGAATTCCAGATTCACCTAGGATTCTCGTCGCCGCCGCAATCAAGAGTCCATGCGCCAAGGGAGATGCTTCCCTACTTCCACCCCGCCAGCATGCGTGCCAGCCAAACCCCCTCTCCCAACTCATACTCCCATCTATCTCTTCTCAGGGAGCCACTGTCGGTGGTGCCGCAAGGCCCTTCACCTTTGCTACGAACACCGGTTATCAGAGCTGCAAATATTTAGTCACTGGTAGGTTGCAAAGGTCCACCTTCGTCGACCGATTTGCTTCAAACGACGGTTATCGTTGCTACACACGCTATCCACCGGTGCTACATGGGGCGTGGCGGCGTTGGTGCAAGGGTGGACGACCAAGGCGAGGAGGAGTAGGCAGCGCTGCTGCAATCGCTGGCCATCGATGCTACATTGGGTGGGCGGCGTTGCTGCGACCGCCAGCCACCAGTGCTACATGCGGCGGATTGCCTTGCTGCAAGGGTGGACGACAGAGCCAAGGAGTAGGTGGCGCTACTATGACCGCCGGCCACCAGTGCTACATGGGGCAGGCGGCTACTACGACTGCCGGCCACTGGTGTTATGTGCGGTGGGCTGCGTTGCTGCAAGGGTGGACAACCGAGCCAAGGAGGAGTAGGCGGTGTTGCCATGACCGCCGGCCACCGGTGCTACATGGGGCAGGCGGTGCTGCTGCGACCACCGTACCGGTACTACGTGTGGCGGGATGCGTTGCTGCAAGGGTGGGCGGCCGAGGCAAGGAGGAATAGGCGACACAGCTGCAAGCCGGAATCATGATGCTTCAAACGGCCGGCGACTGAGCTACAATCGGCTGCTTTCAATGTTGTGAATGAAGGGCGGTGGTGCTAGCAAGGATGGACAGCAGCACCGTCTTGCCGGCGGCGTCCGCCAGGAGCCATGTGGGAGCAGGGAAAGTAGGGAATTATCTTTGCGGTCAAGACTTGATCCTAGGCTGTACAGAGGAACGGAAGAGTTGTTTTTGTCAAAGTCACGCGTCAAGCGCTCCATGCGGAGGATCGGCAGGTTCTGATGACGCGCAACTAAGTTTATGAATAGTACAAGATGTTTTATAAGTTTCAAACCTGTTTTACAAGTTTCACGTTTGTTTCATAAAAAATCAGAATTTTAGTCGGTAGATGGATGACGTCACTCTAACGTCCGCGTGAGGGTGGCACTCTGATATGTAGCGTTTTTTTTTTTTTTTGACAATGATATGTAGCGGTACCCCCAAAAATAATGATATGTAGCGGTGTCCTTAGAATCGCGGGGTTCATATGGTGATGGCATCCAATCATGAATCATGCATGCTATCCTCGCTGAACGACAAGCAAATGTGTGGGTGAGCGAATGAAAACACCAAAACGACTCGCGATCGATCAGCGTCAGCAGATCACGCCTGGCACCGCCTTCGATCGGCTCCCACGCGTTCGAGATTGCTCCCACGCGCTGCTAGTGTCTGGCTACCTGCGGCCTCCGTGTCGCTGTAACTGAAACAGACATTTTGGCAGAAATAATCGGGAGGAGATAAGAAGAAGTGAGCTGTAGATTGCTACTTGAGGCAGAGGCCGGCAGCAGAGGCTACCCTAAGCAGCAAGCAGGCAAAATGGCCGGCGACGTGGCGCGTGAGGCCCTCCGGGCGCGAGTGCGGGCGATGCCGTGGGCGGTGCGGCTGCAGCTACGCGCGCTGGAGGCCGGCGTCGACGCCACGCAGCGCCGCGACGGCACCATCAACCGCTTCCTCTTCTCGCTGCTCGTGGACCGCCAGGCGCCCGCCAACCCCGCGCGCCCGGACGCGCTCGGCGTCCGCTCCGTCGACGTCACCGTCGACGCCTCCACCGGCGTGCGAGCTCGCGTCTACTACTCCGCGCCCACGGTAGCTACCGCGGAGACGGATCCCTCGCCGCGGCCCGTGATCGTTTACTTCCACGGCAGCGGCTTCACGTACTTCTCCGCGGCCTCGCGCCCCTACGACGCGCTCTGCCGCACCATCTGCCTCGAGACGAGGGCCGTCGTCGTGTCCGTGAACTATCGACTCGCGCCAGAGCACCGCTTCCCGGCCGCTTACGATGACGGCGAGGCCGCGCTCCGTTACCTCGCCACTACATGCCTCCCCGCCGAGATACCCGTCGGCATCGACCTCGCCCGCTGCTTCCTCGCCGGGGACAGCGCTGGCGCCAACATAGCGCACCACGTCGCCCAGCGCTGGACGGCGGCTGCCACGCCGCCACCAATCCGCCTCGCCGGCCTCCTGCTCCTGTCCGCCTACTTCGGCGGCGAGGACAGGACAGAGTCGGAGCTAGCTCTCGAGGGCGTGGCGCCGATCGTCAACCTCCGCCGGTCCGACTTCTGGTGGAAGGCGTTCCTGCCCGTGGGCGCCGACCGTAACCACCCCGCGGCGCATGTGACGGGCGAGGCCGGCCCGGAACCGGAGCTGCCGGAGGCGTTCCCGCCGGCGATGGTGGTGGTCGGCGGTCTCGACCCGCTGCAGGACTGCGGGCGGCGGTACGCCGCCATGCTGCGCCGGAAGGGGAAGGAGGTGCGGGTGGTGGAGTTCTCAGAGGCCGTGCACGCCTTCTACTTCTTCCCGGTGCTGCCGGACACCGGCAAGCTCGTCGCCGAGATCAGGGCGTTCGTGGAAAGCATCGCGCCGGAGCCGATCACGTAGACAACTCGAGATGATGAATATGATTACGACTACTCGTCGTGAATCGGAGACTTCTGGTTCTCTTGCCTGTCTAAACTAAAGTACCGTACTCTGTAAAAAAAAAAGTACTCCCTCCGTTCTTAAATGTTGCAGGTTTATTAAATTTTTGATGAATCTGTATACTAAATAATGTCTAGATTCATTTAAATTTTAATAAATTTAAGACATCTATTTTAAGACAGGGAGTACCATACCTCTATTTTCAATAAAGTATTAGAATGTATCTAATCTACTTTAAAATAGTCTCCCTCCTGTTTAAATTATTATTTTCAGAATTTTCTAGATTTCAATGTACGTAGCACTAAACCATGACTATATAAACATATGTATCTATACAAATCTGAGAACAATAATTCGGATCAGAGAGTATCTAAAAGTTCTTACATTAGTGGATGAAGATCTTTTTTTAGTTAGAGTTAAGTAAAGACGTATATACACTGTTAGTCCCACAACTTCGTCGAGGCATGCAAATTAGTGCCACAACTTATAAACTGTGAACTCGCGATACACCAACTTGTAAATAGGTCTACAATTATTCTGGAGCTGACATGGCACCGTAAATTTTGCAAAAAGACCCACCTATATTTTTCTAAGGAAGAAAATCTTATGAGACTTGGTCTATATTCCTCAAGGATAGACACCTCTATACATAGTGGTTAGAAAAAAGACTAATTAATAGACGAAAAAAAGACTAGATAATTAAAAAGACAGGCACATGTCAGGTATAAGACAGGATCTATAAATAGACCCGGTTTCATAGGATTTATTTCTTTTTTCTAAGACATATGTGACCTTTGCGTTGCCTCCCTGATGGGTCCAACCTGTCAGTGCCCAGAGAAAGAATAAACAGGTCCACAGTTAGAGCTGTTATGTGGCACCGTAAATTTTGCAAAAAGACCCATGTATATTTTTCTAAAGCATAGGTGACCTTTGCATTGCCTCCAACCTGTCAGTGCCTAGAGAAAGAATAAAGGACCAGACTACCGCGCGGCGCCGCACCAGAGTGCACCCGTGCGGCGGTTATGCATCGGCCTATCACGTGCATCCCAGCCGAAGCAAAACACGAAGAGCTAAGCTGCATGCAGCAGCTTGTACCGCGCACAAGAGAGTGACAGCCACATGTTTTTGCGAAATACTATCTAATACTGTACTACTATTAGTATATATAAGATGCATGTCTAGGTACCGTTCCAATACTAATTACACAATTAATTAGAGACTAATTGCCATATTACTAACTGCCAGATAAATTAGATTCATTTGATACTAATTGCCACATTAATTAGGCATAGCTGCCAGGTTTCTGTCAAGGTTAATTAGGCCTAATTTGCGAATTTCAATAGTTATTAATTGCCATGTAATTATTTCCTAGTTGTAGGAGTTCCAAGTTTAACCGCCTTAATTGGGTCATAGTTGCAAAAGAGTACTAATCACCAGATTAAATAAGCCTAATGACCAGATTAAATGAGCCAGATTGCCAGATTAAAACGACCTTAATTGTCCCATTACAACGCCTTCTCTCTCTCTCCCGTGTATCGTTTCTTCCACTCACCACCGGCATGGTAGAGGCTAAGCTAGTAAGCTTCAGGCGACGTCTCTAGGCCGCCGGGAGCTCCTCTGTCAAGTCCTGCTTTGTCGTGGCGCCCAACTCCCCGCCGTTGAGCTCTTCATCAACCCGCCTAATCCACCACAAGGTCCAGGATTCTTCTCCTGGATTAAACTTTTGGTCCAAGACTCCTCGCAGGAGTGGCTCGATGTGCTCGTCGGCGCGCGTGCCTCTACGCTCCGTGCTCTGCGGCGGCGACCTCCACCGCTGCTGCGTGCTCGCGCGACGGAGGCTTGCCCGCGGTAGTCGAGCGGCTCCTCGTTCTCGCGCGCTTCTCCATGCGGTCGACGACGGCGGCCTCCCCCCGGACGGGAGCCTCGTCCTTGCACTCAGCACTCGTCAGCGGGGGCGTCTCCCCGTGCGATACGACGGACACCTCCTCCTTGCGCCATCCGGCGGCGGCTCCCCGCTATTTGCTCGGCAGCAGCGGTCTCCTTTGCTCGTGTCGCTCCGGCGCGGCGCTGCTCCCAGTGGTTGTGTTGTCGGTAACAACTGTGAGAGGATAAGGTTAGGGAGAGGACAAGATGGAGGGAGTTGAAGCCTTGAAGGCAATCGCTCGGTGGTTTCCGCGAATCCTAAAGAATAAAAACTATTTACGCAGGGGGTTGGTATTCGAACTAAGGATCTTGTAGTAGCCCACAAAAGACTTCCACTACGCCACGGTCAAGTTTCACATTAAATTTGAGGACATCATTTTATTATATCGTAGATGCAGGATCGGAAGTTGTAGACAACTAGATATTGTTATTCCTAAATTATAACCTTGCTAATGAATAGATGGGCAATAATCGCACAACATAATTCAACTATGTTGGTACCTAGCTGGCCATCATGCCACTGCTATGATAAGATACGCGTAGTACTCGAGCTTCCGGTCAATGTATGTTAGACTGTATTTGTATACAAATGTATAAGCCTCTTTAATTGTATCTGTACCATATCTCTTGTACCCATATATAAAGAGATAGGCCACGCACCAGATGTGTTGAGCCAGTTCCCACCTAAATGTTTGTCTAACATGGTATCAGACTAGGTTTCGCAAAACCCTAGCCGTCGTCTACTGTCCTTAGCCGTCGTCGCCGCCTCTCTCGGTCGCCGCGCCGCCGCCAAGATCTCTAGCGCCATGAGCTCCTCTGGCGCCTCTTCGGCCTCTTTCGCTGCCCTGCCCGCCTCCGCAACCTCACCTGCGGCGGCGCCCTTCATCCCGCCGCAGCTCGTGGCGATCCTCGCCGTCGGCAACTCCACCCAAATGGCCGCGTCTCACACCACGCGCCCTCTCGAATCGTCATGATTCTCCCGGGGTTCTTCCTCACGCCGGCGCCGCCAGTGACGTTCAGCGCCGCTTTCACCTACCCCATCGGTCCTGCCTGGCCACGCCATCCCAGCCTCGGCCGCGCGCGAGGCTAGCACCGCCCCGATCCTCCCAACAACGGCCGCCGTCGCCGCTCCTGCTGGATCTCTGGTCGGTGACGGTCCGGGTACTGGTCCGTACCAGCTCACCCACCTCATCACGGTCCGCCTTACGCAGGACAATTACCTGTATTGGCGGGCGCAGATTCTGCCGCTCCTCCGTAGTCGGCATCTCGAAGGCTTCGTCGATGGGAGTCATCCATGCCCGCCACGCCTGGTCCCTGCGGTCACCGCCACCGGCGTGCAGGTGTCCGCCGAGAACCCTCTGTACCGCGCCTAGGTCACGCAATACTAGGCCATCTTGTCGGCGCTGCAGTCCTCCCTGACGGAGGGCGTCGCCGACTTAGTGGTGTTTGCCGCGACATCCCTCGATGTCTAGTCCACTCTAGCGGACAGCTTCTCCGCTAACTCCTCCGCTCGAGCATCGGCGCTTCGTCAACAGCTCCTTGAGTGCAAAAAGCTCGACTCCTCTGTGCACGCCTACTTCAACAAAATCAAGACGCTCGCTGACACCATGTCCGCCATCGGGCAGCTACTCCGCGATGAGGAGTTCACGGACTTCGTTCTCCGGGGTCTTGACCATGACTACGACAATCTGGTTGAGGCGGTGAGGGGTCGCGACACGCCGATGTCTCCCAGGGACTTGTACGCGCGCCTCCTCTCCACCGAGCAGCGTGTTGACGCTCGTCATGCTGAGATGCAGCTTAATGATCCCCATGCTCATGCTGCCTATTGCGGTGGCTACCGCCCGCCTCGACCCCCTGCTGGCCCGCCCACAGGAGGAGGTGGCCGCCAGTCGGCTACGTCGCCATCGCTTCCACAAGTGCACCAGCGCCCTCTCACGCACTCGGTCAAGGCCGCTAACGTTGATCGCCAACCGTGGCATCCATGGGCATTATGCCTCTCGCTGCCACCGTCGCTTTAAGAAGGACTTCCTCGGCATCGGCAACAACGGGCGTGGCAACGAGAAGAAGGCTGCCATCGCCGAGCAGAGTGCTGCCGGTGGAGGCTACTCCGGCGGTGGCGGGTACACGCCTTTGTATCCGATCGACCCCGCCTGGTACTTCGACACAGGTGCCACGGAGCACATGACCAACCAGGCGGGTCAACTCCACGCGCAGGAGCCCTACCGCGGCCATGACAAGGTCCGCACCGCTGATGGTTCAAGTATGCCCATTACTCATGTTGGTCAGGCTTCCCTTCTTTCTAGTTCCTCCCGTCGTCTTCGCCTCCGTAATGTCCTTCGTGTCCCACTAGTTACTCGTCCATTATTATCTGTTCGTAAGTTTACTCATGATAATGATGTGTTTTGTGAGTTTCACCCGTTTCATCTCTTCGTTAAGGATCGAGTCACACGGGAGGTTCTGCTTAGAGGTCGCATCCATCAGGGCCTGTACGCGTTGGAGGCACCGTCCGTTCCGGAGGCTTTCAGCGCTGTTCGCACGTGGTCATCTCATTGGCATGCACGGCTTGGTCATCCTGCGTCTCCTATAGTTAGCCATGTTCTGCATCGACATGAGCTCCCTACGTCGTCTAGTAATAAAACTTTAGCTGTTTGTGAGGCTTGTCAACAGGGAAAAAGTCATCAGTTACCGTTTGTGTCTTCGTCTCGAGTGGTCACTACTCCTTTAGAGCTTGTGTTTTCAGATGTATGGGGCCCTGTCCAAACCTCTGCAGTGGTCATAAATATTATGTCAGTTTCATTGATGCCTATAGTCGCTTTACGTGGCTTTACCTTCTTAAGAGCAAAGCTGATGTGTTTAATGTGTTTTTACAATTTCAAATACATGTTGAGAGACTCCTACAACATAAAATCATTCATGTTCAGTCGGATTGGGGGGTGAATATCGAAACCTCAATTCTTTCTTTAATAAGCTTGGGATCTCGCATCGTGTTTCATGCCCACACACACATCAGCAGAACGGTGCTGTCGAGCGCAAGCACCGCCACATAGTACAAACTAGTCTTACACTCCTTGCTCATGCCTCCGTGTTGTTTCGGTTTTGGAGTGACGCTTTTACCACTGCTTGTTTCTTGATCAATCGAACCCCTACTCGTGTATTAAATATGAAGACACCGCTTGAACTGATGTTTAACGAACTCCCTGACTACACTTTTCTTAAAGTTTTTGGATGTGCTTGTTGACCACATCTTCGGCCTTACAATAGTCGCAAGCTTGAGTTTTGCTCCAAAAAGTGTGTCTTTCTTGGTTATAGTGCTCTTCACAAAGGCTATAAATGTCTCCATGTTCCTTCTAATAGAGTCTATATTTCTCGTGATGTCGTGTTCGATGAAAATCTGTTTCCTTTTTCAAATATGCCATCTTCTCCATTGTTGTCATCCTCCACTAATCCCTCCATTATTTCGCCTGATCAACTTGAGGATGTTGCATATTCGCCTGTCTTGTTGCCTAACCACGGTGCAGGTACCGGACGCGGTGCTCTTCTCGAGCTCCCTCACGTACCCGAGTCGCCAGGACCTTCTTCTGTCGACAGTGACATCGATCGATGCATGAACCATGTAGCGGGTGTGCGCCCCGAGGTTTCCTCCTCGGCCCCGACTGCCTCAGCCCCTCCGTCGCCTGCGTCTTGCACGCCCGCGTGGTTGGCTGGCAGTGGGCTGTCCCTGCCTACCGTGTCGCCTATGCGGTGCTCACCGCCCGTGTCGCCTACGCCTATCTCACCTGGGCCGGCCTCGCCACCGCCCGCCTCGCCGGCTAGTGGTCCTCTGTCGCCCGCGGCTTCCCCGCCTAGGAGCCCATCTCCCGCGTCATCGCCTACCTCTACTAATGAGGTGGTCGATGACCCGCCTCCAGCACCTGTGGTTCTCCGTCCGCATACGCGCAGCCGGAGTGGCATTCATCATCTCAAGGAACGCACTGATGGTATTGTTGCCTGGATTGTTGCCTGCTTAGCTCATGCCTAGTCCGATCCTACTGCGGAACCCCGCCACTATCAATCGGCAATGAGTATTCCTCACTGGCGTGTGATACATTGCAAATGTATCTATAATTTTTGATGCTCCATGCTTGGTTTTATCTACTTTCTTGTGTTTTGTCCACACTTTGGAGTACTTTTCATATGATTTCTTGGACTAACCTATTAACAAGAGCCACAGATTGCCTGCACATTTTCTGCTTTTTTGGTTCCAGGAAAGTCAGAAAATGAATATTCTCAGAATTGGACGGGACAAAAGCCAAAGTGCCTATTTTTCCAGAAGACTCCAGGAGCCAGAATACGAGACGGAGGAGAGCCAGGGGCTGGCCACACCACCCCTAGGCACGGGCTGGGCCTGGCCGCTCCAGGGCCTGGTGTGGTGGCCCCAGGCACCCCCTCGGTCTCCCTCTTCGCCTATAAGAAGCCTTCTGACCTAAAAACTTCGGGGGTTTCGACGTTTTTCCACGAAAAGTCCCGCTGCACCGCCGCCACCGAAGGAGAGATTCGGGGGACACAAAGTCTTTGTTCCGGCACCCCGCCGGGACGGGGAAGTGCCCCCGGAGCCATCTCCATCGATCTCCACCATCATCTTCATCGACCATCCATGTTTCCTCCATCTATAAGTGAGTAATCCCCCGCTGTAGGCTATGGTGATTGTAGGGATTGGATGAGATCGTTCATGTAATGGCATCAGATTATTAAGGCATAGTGCCTAGTATCTCTATTAGTGCTTTATGACTTTGTTGCAACTTTGTTGTGCTTAATGCTTGTCACTAGGGCCCGAGTGCCATGATTTCAGATCTGAACTTATTATTGATTCATTATGATAGTATTGTTTTGGGTCTTATCTACAAGTTGTATACACACGTCGTTGTCCGGAACCTATGGTCCCGGCGATGTAAATCGGGGTAGCCGGAAGGGAAAGGCTTTGATGTGAGGATCACATGTGTTCACGGAGTGTTAATGCTTTGCTTTGGTGCTTTATTAAAAGGAGCACCTTAATTGCCAGTAGTTCCCTAGAGGCCCCGCTGCAAACGGGCTGGCAGGACAAAAGATGTTGTGCAAGTTCTCATTGCGAGCACGTATGACTATATATGAAACACATGCCTAGGATTGTCTAGTACTTGGATGCTTTATCTTCTTTATCTGCAATTGCCCTATGTTCTGATTGCTATGTGAATTATCTTGTCCATGCAACGCGCGGGCATCCATCCCTATGCCTACCGTACTCGAATCCCACTGTTTACTGCTTTTGTTACTACTGTCTTTGTTTTGCTGCTACTGTTACTTTACTATTCCTACTACAAAACTGTTGCTACTGATAAACTGCTGTGAGCAAGATTGTTTCCAGGTGCAGCTGAATTGACAACTCAATTGTTAAGGCTGATAAGTATTCTTTGGCTCCCCTTGTGTCGAATCAATAAATTGGGTTTCACTTCCCTCGAAAAAACTGCGATACACCCCTATACTTGTGGGTCATCAAGACTATTTTCCGGCCGTTGTCGGAGCATAGCTTTATTTATCAAGCTCACTTGGATTCTCTATTGTTCACTGCTATCCATCCATCATGGGTAAGTCTCGTGATGGCAAGGTTCCTATTTTACCATCCACTACAAGAAGAGGTACGGTTCTGAACACCTCTGTTGCTCTTGATTCACCGTCTGTTTTGAGTAAGTTCCTTACACCACCACATACACATGCTACACACACTGCTATTATTGCTGAATCTGAAACTTCTGATGCTTATGATGCTGCTTCTACTGTGCTTGATAAGAGTGGTTCATTAGGTCCTTTCATAGATGCTACGATTGCTAGAACTATAGTTGGAAATACCGAAACTCCTAATGAACACACTGCTACACCTGTTAGCTCACCTGAGTCTAGTGAGAGTTATGATGCTGAAGAAGATTATGTTGAGATGACTGATGAGTTTATGGAAGAATGTAGGAACACCCATGATAGGAGAGCCGCTAAGAATCTCCTTGAGAGGCGTACTATTAGACCCAAATTATCTTCTGCTGCTAAGTTTGCTGCTTCTCCCATAAACATTATAGATGAAGATTATGATTTCTCTCTCGATCTATCTTACATAGCTATTGTCGAGAAAGAACCTTTTGGTGGAACTAAGAATGAAAGTGCGGTAGCACATATGAATGAACTTTCTACCATGAGTGGCTTGTTTTCTGATGATATTAAAATGCGTACTTACTTTGTTGCTAAGATTTCCCTTTTTCACTGAAAGGAGAAGCTAAAACTTGGTTTGGTAATTTACCTCCTAGATCTATTGATAGCCCTGAGTGCTTGTTTAATACTTTCCTGCAGAAATATTTTCCTCCTAGTGCTAGACATGCTGTTTTGCAGGAACCTTTTGATTTTAAACAGGGAGAAAAAAAGGTATTGCCCGAATCTTGGGCAAGGTTTTGTGCTTTGATTCATGCAATTTGGAAGTCCATTACCTAAGAATGAACTACTTGATATATTTTATAATGGACTAACCGAAGAATCTAGGACATACCTAGATAGTTGTGCTGATTGTGTTTTCAGGAATAGGACTCCTAAGGAAGCTGAGGACCTAATGGCTAAAATAAGCAAGAATTATGAAGATTGGACTCCTCCTAAACAAGCTATACCTGAAGTAATTGTACCTGAACCATCTATTCCGGTGCCTATTCCAACATCAAAGAAGAGGGGAGTTATTGAATTAAATGATGAAGTGATGAAGGAATCTAAGAAATGTCTTAAGGAGAAGGGAATTAAAGCTGCAGATGTCAAGAATTTACCTCCTATAGAAGAATTATGTAAGCCTATTCCCTATTCACCCACTGTTGAGGTACACTCTCTCCAACACTTTGATGAAGGTGATATCCCTTACTTGAAACCTCCTGATCAATGCTTAGAAGAATTTGATATCTTTATTGTTAAGCAAGATAACTTTAATAAAAGGGTGCAAAATCATCTAATGGAAAACACTAGAGCTATTGTTGAGTTGAAAGATATTGTGAAAAGAACCTCTAATGATGTTAAAATAATTGTTAAACACTTTCAAATGGTTCAAACTCAAATAGATCAACTCGTTAAAGTGCAAAATGACTTGCTAGTTAATGCTGCTAAAGAAAAACATGCTTATGAAATTAGAACTAGAAGTGGTGCTGCTACCCAGGATCCTCAATATCCTGAGACGCATCCCAAAAGAATTGAGCAGGATTCTCAACGAGCTGAAAATAGTGGTTCTACTTGTAAGAAAAGGAAAAAGAAACATAAAACTGTTGTAGAACCCTCTGAACCTGCTATAGATCGTAATAGTATATCTATCTCTGATGCTGAAACTGAAAGTGGTAATGAAGAAAATGAAGTGCCTAATGAAGAAAAAGTTGAAGAAGAACCTGAAAACCACACTAAGAATACTAAATACACTAAAGAAGATTTTATTGCTAAGAAACATGGTAGTGAAAGAGAACCTTGGGTCCAAAAACCTATGCCTTTCCCTGATAAGAAACACAAGTCAAAAAAAGATGAACACTATAATAAGTTTTGTGAGTGGATGAAATCTTTATTCTTGCAAATTCCTTTGACTGATGTTATTAAATTGCCTCCTTACTCAAAGTATATGAAGGACATTGTCTCGAATAAAAGGAATATCCCTAATGAAGAAATCTCTACTTTGCTTGCTAATTATTCCTTCAATGGTAAGGTTCCTAAGAAACTTGGAGACCCAGGGATTCCAACTATCCCTTTCTCTATTAAGAACAGTTATGTTAGAACTGCTTTGTGTGATTTGGGAGCTGGAGTTAGTGTTATGCCTTTCTCTCTCTATAAGAGGCTTCAGCTTGAAAAATTGATACCAACTGATATATCTTTGCAAATGGCTGATAAGTCTACCACTATTCCTGTGGGTATATGTGAGGATGTACCTGTCCAGGTGGCTCATAATTGCTTGATATTAACTGATTTTGTTGTGCTTGAAATGCCTGAAGATGATAATATGTCTATTATTCTTGGGAGACCTTTTCTTAATACTGCAGGAGCTGTTATTAATTGTAATCAAGGAAAGGTGACCTTCAACGTCAATGACAAGGAACATACTGTCTATTTTCCCAAGAAGATTGAAAGGACTTATGGTTTAAATTCAATTTAACATGTTGAAGGCATTCAAGTTGGAGAAATATATTGTCCCATACCAAGAGAAAAATTTGAAACTATTATTGGGACCATTGCTATCAAGGTTGAGGTAACATAATCATTAGTGGAATACAAAGTTTTATCTCATATGAAATTGTTTTGGTAACAAGACCTGATCAACCTTGTTAACAAAAGGATTTCATTGAACAAAACAATGTTTTCACCATGATTATCTCTGCTTACTTCTATTCTATCCATTCTAGTTTTTGCTTATGCCTAACTTAAAGGCTTTAAAGAAAAGTACTTGTTGGGAGATAACCAAAGAGTTTTAGTTGAGTCTTGGAAGTTATTAATTCAGTAATAACCGCTCCATATCCTTTTTATTTGCCTTTTGTGCCAAGAGTAACCTCTAATGAGAGTGAAGTAATGATTGGGAAAGTTGCTGTCCCGAAACAGATTTTTGTGCTTCACCGTAAAAATTCCTGAGAGAGCTATGTATGTCGGATTGAGCTGTAATTTTTTGTGCTTCTGCCACAGGTTGTTATCTAACTTTCGTTAGTTCAACACTTTTTTATTTGAGCAACATAAGGTCTTCGAAAAAATTCGTCTTTACCTGCTGGTCTGTTTTGACAGATTTCTGCCATTTTCTGCATTTGCTTCTTGTTGGTTCCTTTTTGAGTTCTTTTGGGGAATTGAGCTTTTTGAGGGAATTGCTACAGTAGCTAGTGTTCTAAATGAAAGTTTATTTGGTGTTAGAACTGAACCTTAAGACTTATTTATCTTGGTGCACTAATGTTGCTAATAAAGATTGTGTGAAGTTTTGTATGAAGGAAAAATTTCAGGTGTATGGAAGGAATGAGTAATGAGATGAAGGATGGACTAAAGCTCAAGCTTGGGGATGCCATGCGTGTCACCCCAAGAAATATCCAAGAAGTACAAGCGTCAAAGCTTGGGGATGCCCAAGGCATCCCCTTCTTCATCAATAAAAATCTCAGGTTTCTTTGAACCACTTCATTTTTATTGTTTCATGCACAGTTGTGTTGTTCTTGGAGCATCTTCTTTTTTGTTTTTCGTTTTGGTTTTTAGTTTGCGTGGTTTGCTTAGTTTTCTGAATAAATTGGTTGGACCCCCCTTTCATACATTGGTTTGCAAATGGTTTGGTTGGTTTGGAAAAGAGTAGGAAAGTTCATACTTATGTGGTAAAAAGAGCTTGTTTTTGACTGTGGCCCGTGCTTTGTCATGCCATGCTTGATATTGTTTTGGATTTATGCTTAGTATTCTTTTCTATAGCATGACTTGTTATAAACAATTGAGATTGCTTAATGTGCCTTGGATGAATCATGTGTTATTTTAGCATATTAAAGCATAGTATAGTGGTATTCTCCTTTGATGCTTTATTTAGGTTGACTTGGCACATGCTCACACCATGTTATGACTATCCCAAGTCACCATAAGACTTTATGATCCTTTAGTTTTCAACTTGTAGTATCACTTTATGCTTTGATCAATGATGTTTTGTCGCTCTGCATGATTATGGCCATTATTGCTCTCTTAGTTTGTTGCTCCCAGTCTTTTGCTAGCCTCCACAACAAAGTATGAGTTCCACTCATGCATTCAACTCCCTAAACCAAGTTATTCCAAAGAGTCCACCTTACCTACCTACTAGCTTATGCTATTCCAAGTATATTCATGCTTTTGTTTACCTTCCACTTGTTATGAGAAAACTAGTGATTAAAGCTCTCACGAACTTGATGGCACACTTTACTTTATTGCCTCTAATAAACTTGAACCATTGGGTCCTTCTTTGTTGCGTATATGCTTGCGCTTTATAAGTTGAAATTAGCATAACCATGTTTCATGGGGAACGCTTTCAACATTGCACTTGTACTTTGTACCCCGTTGATATCATGTTCTTTTGCTTACGGATCCCGGTGGTGTGAAATAAAAGTGGAACTTGTAAGATCATGGAGTTTGTATGTGTGTTAGAGAAATGCCTGGGCCGCTAGCCTAAGCCATGCCTAATCATGGTGGAAACTTGCAGCATCACCATAATGAGCACTCTATGAAGCATCCTCAATAAAAACCTATGCAAATAGCAAATAATAAGATCGCTGAGATGCTCATTGTCTGCTTGCCTTGTCATTTTGATTATGGGAAAGCTCCCGTATCATGTGCAAGGGGTACCCCGTTGGCGGTTCTTAATGATACACATATACTTACAATGACAAGAGCTTACTCATGACTGAAGTTGAGTAGCATGAGGATCGGTCTTCGTAAGTAAGGGGCATGAGATTTCGGTTTATAACTTGTCAAGCATATCCTCTTAGTTTTGTCACTTTAACCTTAATCACTTCAAGATGCTTATGATAGGGGCAATGAGAGTTGAAAGCTATAAGTACCATAATTTTTGGAAGCTCTTTATGAGACTTGAATCCCTACTTCCTTTTACAAAAGGCCTTTCTTCCGCCATTATATTGAGTCTCCACCTTCTATCTTTATGCACCTACTTTGAGAGCATAGTGGCCATTCTTAGTTCTATGTGCATTGTCCCAAGACTAGTTGATTGATGCATAACTTGATATTGCTTGTTTTAAACTATTGTATCTAGTCACTCTTATGAACTTTCAAGGTGTCCTATGCATTTATATTTGCTACTCTATGAAGGACAAGCTGAATACCACTATGCTATGTTTTCTTTATGTGAAACAAACAAACGTCTTGCAAAGCATTGTTATTCATGAATCTTTTGTTTGTGCCTTTTCATGTTGCATCATAGTTTCTTTGTCTTATTGCTAGAACTTTGTCTTTTATGTTATGATTAAAGTACTATGATCCCAGCTTTGAATGTTTACAAATACTTTGGTCAAGTCTTTGATGGTGCATGTCACCTCAAAAGTTATTCTTTCTTTTTATCACTTACCTACTCGAGGACGAGCAGGAGTTAAGCTTGGGGACGTTGATACATTGCAAATGTATCTATAATTTTTGATGCTCCATGCTTGGTTTTATCTACTTTCTTGTGTTTTTTCCACACTTTGGAGTACTTTTCATATGATTTCTTGGACTAACCTATTAACAAGAGCCACAGTGCCTGCTTTTTTCTGCTGTTTTTGGTTCCAGGAAAGTCAAAAAATGAATATTCTCGGAATTGGACGGGACAAAAGCCAAAGTGCCTATTTTTCCAGAAGACTCTAGGAGCCAGAATACGAGACGGAGGAGAACCAGGGGCTAGCCACACCACCCCTAGGCGCTGCTAGGCTCGCGTGCTGTGGCCTGGTGTGGTGGCCCCAGGCACCCCCTCGGTCTCCCTCTTCGCCTATAAGAAGCCTTCTGACCTAAAAACTTCGGGGGTTTCGACGTTTTTCCACGAAAAGTCCCGCTGCACCGCCGCCACCGAAGGGGAGATTCGGGGGACAAAAAATCTCTATTCCGGCACCCTGCTGGGACGGGGAAGTGCTCCCGGAGCCATCTCCATCGATATCCACCATCATCTTCATCGACCATCCATGTTTCCTCCATCTATGAGTGAGTAATCCCCCGCTGTAGGCTATGGGGATGGTAGGGATTGGATGAGATCATTCATGTAATGGCAGCAGATTGTTAGGGCATAGTGCCTAGTATCTCTATTAGTGCTTTATGACTTTGTTGCAACTTTGTTGTGCTTAATGCTTGTCACTAGGGCCCGAGTGCCATGATTTCAGATCTGAACTTATTATTGATTCATTATGATAGTATTGTTTTGGGTCTTATCTACAAGTTGTATACACACGTCGTTGTCCGGAACCTATGGTCCCGAAGTGACAGAAATCGGGGTAGCCGGAAGGGAAAGGCTTTGATGTGAGGATCACGTGTGTTCACGGAGTGTTAATGCTTTGCTCCGGTGCTTTATTAAAAGGAGCACCTTAATTGCCAGTAGTTCCCTAGAGGCCCCGCTGCAAACGGGCTGGCAGGACAAAAGATGTTGTGCAAGTTCTCATTGCGAGCACGTATGACTATATATGGAACAAATGCCTAGGATTGTCTAGTACTTGGATGCTTTATCTTCTTTATCTACAATTGCCCTATGTTCTGATTGCTATGTGAATTGTCTTGTCCATGCAACGCCCGTCCATCCATCCCTATGCCTACCGCACTCGAATCCCACTGTTTACTGCTTTTGTTACTACTGTCTTTGTTTTGCTGCTACTGTTATTTTACTATTCCTACTACAAAACTGTTGCTACTGATAAACTGCTGTGAGCAAGATTGTTTCCAGGTGCAGCTGAATTAACAACTCAGTTGTTAAGGCTAATAAGTATTCTTTGGCTCCCTTGTGTCGAATCAATAAATTGGGTTTCACTTCCCTCGAAAATACTGCGATACACCCCCTATACTTGTGGGTCATCAGCGTGCTGCTATGGACCTCGAGATCCAGGCTCTTCGTCAGAATGGTACCTGGCAGTTGGTCTCTCCCCGCCCAGGTATCAACGTCATTGATTCCAAATGGGTCTTCAAGGTCAAACAGCATGCAGATGGCTCTATTGAGCGGTACAAGGCTAGGCTGGTTGCTAAGGGCTTCAAGCAACGGTATGGCCTTGACTACGAGGATACATTCAGTCCTGTTGTTAAACCAACCACGATTCGGCTGCTTCTTTCACTTGCTGTCACACGAGGTTTGTCACTTCGTCAGTTGGATGTTCAGAATGCATTTCTGCATGGTGTTCTTGAGGAGGAGGTCTACATGCATCAGCCTCCTGGTTTTGTTGACCCTGATCGTCCTCATGATCTCTGTCGCTTGGTGAAAGTGCTCTATGGTCTCAAGCAGGCTCCTCGTGCTTGGCATGCTCGCCTAGGTTCTGCGCTTCGTGCACATGGGTTTGTGCCCTCCACTGCTGATACTTCACTATTCATTCTTCAGCGACCGGAAGCTACTATGTACATTCTGGTCTACGTTGATGATATCATCCTTGTCAGCTCCTCTGTTGTGGCGACTGGTCGTTTAGTTCTGGCTCTCAGTTCTGATTTTGCTGTCAAGGATCTGGGCAAACATCACTATTTTCTTGCCTTGAAGGTCACCTATCCACATGATGGTCTTGCTCTCTCTCTCTCTCTCTCTCTCTCTCTCTCTCTCTCTCTCTCTCTCAGCAGAAGTACTCTCAGGATCTCTTGCGACGTGCTGGCATGCTCCAGTGCAAGGCTGCTACTACTCCCATGTCCTCCACTGAGACTATCTCTGCTACTGATGGGGCTCTACTTTCGGTTGATGGTGCTACCGAGTATCAGAGCCTTGTTGGGGCTCTTCAATACCTCACCATCACTCGGCCTGATATTTCGTATGCAGTTAACCGTGTATGTCAGTTTCTTCATGCACCTAGAGAGCCTCACTTGACTGCTGTTAAGCGTATTGTGCGCTACATTCGCTCCACTGCTACTTATGGATCGATTCACGGCCGCGCTTTCTCGCGCATCGTCGGCTTTCGATGATGCAGATTGGGTAACCGATGACAAGGCGATCCACGGGGATATGCAGTATTCTTTGGTCCTAATCTGATCGCTCGAGTGCTCGGAAACAAAGCTACAGTTCCGCAGAGCAATCAAGTTGAGTACAAGGCGCTGCGATGCCACTGCTGAGCTTATTTGGGTCCAGTCCCTGCTTCGAGAGTTGAAGATCTCTCACAGTCAGCCTCCTATCCTTTGGTGTGATAACATCGGTGCCACATACCTCACATCGAATCCGGTATTTCATGCCCGAACGAAACACATCGAAGTTGATTATCATTTTGTGAGGGAACGTGTTGCACAGAAGTTTCTGCAGATCAAGTTCATATCTTCTAAAGATCAACTTGCTGATATCTTCACCAAACTGTTGTCTCTTCCTTTGTTCATAGGTTGTAGACGCAATCTTAACTTATTGAACACTTCAGGTCACAGTTAAGACTGAGGGAGGGTGTTAGACTGTATTTGTATACAACTGTATAAGCCTCTGTAATTGTATCTGTACCGTACCTCTTGGTACCCATATATAAAGAGATAGGCCACGCACCAGATGTATTGAGCCAGTTCCGCATGCGTGTTTCGACGAGAATACAAAACAACCTAATTCAGCTCTATGTAACATAGCAAAAGTATATACGAGTACATACTCCCTCATGCCCACCCGCCGCCTCCCTAGTGGCGGCAGGCGAAAACCATAAATTCAGCACCGCCGCATCCTCCTCCCCTGCCGTCGTCGAATGAAGCAGTCGAGCAAAGCCCGTGCCCGGACAGCGGCAGCGGGACCTCGGCTCCATCGCGCCTCGCGAACTAGGCTCCTGGTGCATCAGGGCCTTGCGCGCAGGCACAACGCAGCTTCCCTCGGCGGCGCATCAGGGGCAAACTTTTTTTTTGCGAAAATTCCACCGATCTATTAATAATCATCAACAGTAGTACAAACAGGCCTAAAAGTAATAAAAATTACAAATAGGTCGATGGACCACCTAGCGAAGACTACAAACACTAGCACGAGCCAAAGGTGCGCCGCCGTCCTCGCCCCTCCATCACCGGAGCCGGGCAAAACTTGTCGTAGTAGAGCTTGTTCTAGTAGACAGACGGGAAGTCGTCGTGCTAAGGTCCCAAAGAACCAGCGCACTAAAGCAGCAACCATCGCCAATGATGACATCAGTAGATTGGAAGAGACTGACCTGAAATTAACACGAAAAACGACTAGATCCCAAGGGATCAGTCGGACACACGACTCCACGCACCCTCCGTCAGCGCTAGGCACACCAACGGAACGAGGATAGAGCGGGGAGGTCTTTATTCTGACTTCAGGATGTAGCGTCGGCTCAACATCCCGAAAAAGACACGAGAAAATAGTCTAATCAAAGAACAAAAACCTCCCGCCGGCGAGAGGCCGTGGTCCGCAACACCTCCAAGGCCCTAAGACCATCAAAGATGGAACGAACCGAGGACGTCACCGACGGAGGGAAGGAACCCTAGATGGGTTTTTTCAGCCGCTGCCTCGCCTCCTGGAAGCCGCCGCACGCACGTACCGGTTCAGGAATCGACTCATCAGGATCGGACTTGGTGTGTAAGCTATCAAGAACTGCAGATAGAAGAACAAGACGCACACTTAGGACAAAATGGGAGCTCTTTGACTGGTTAACAATGTTTTAGTATAGTTTGAAGACGTGTGTATCTTTCACCGTAAATTCAATATTCAATATATTTAAATGCAAATTTCTTTCATTTGATGATCTTGAGGTAAAATTTAGCATGACAGTAGTACAATTTTTTTATTTTAGCGACACTGTTGTCATATACTAATGGACGCATGTTGATAAAGATAAACAAATATGTGACATAGATGTTGGGTAAATATCATAATTTTGAGAAATACAATATTGTTTCCTATCCATTCCTGTATAAACAACAACATTTATTTTTTTATGTCAACAAGGCTGTTGGTCCAGTAATCTATAGGCGTGCCTGATTGCTAAGGAGCTACAGGGCATCGTCCACGCCAACCTCCCTCGTGGCATGCTCTAACACGACGGACATGTATTCACCTACTCCTAATAATAATTTTAAGTCTCTAATACAAATTACATAGCATGGACTTGGTCTGGCACTCGCGTGCTTACTATTGCAATTTGATCGTGAGTTCAATTCCCCTACTCTCATATATTTTAATTCTTTCAAATCCCCTACTCTCATATATTTTAATTCTTTCTGCAACCACTGACAGGTGGGATCCCACCAATAAGGCAGCCACTACTAAGAAAATGTTTATCCATGGATTGATATCCAGTGGTACGCCATAGGTAAATGATTTGTGGCGCACGTGGTAAAGATGCGCCACAGATAAAGAAAATATATGTGACGCATGCACAATGAATGTGCCGCAGATAAGTTTGGGTAGCCACATCTGCCACTTATGAATGGTCCCTGACATATCCGTGGGCCACGGATATTTTCATTACTTGTGGCGCACCGCATGAGCATGCACCACGGATATGTCAGGAGCATCCATAAATGGTAGATATAGATGGTGTCTAACATATCCTTGGCGCATTCCCATGCGGTGCGCCACGGATAATCCTGTTATCCGTGGCGCATCCTATGGCCATGAGCTACAGATATGTCGCCCACCATTTATATCATCTAGCCACCATCTTTTCCACTTGATGCACTTTTCCCCCCCACTCACTTTCCCCTCTAGCCTAAGACCAGATCTGGTCGTGTTCTTCCTCCTCCCCACCTCATTATTCTCCCATGAATTCACTCATTTTAGCCTTGATTTCTGATGTGATCCTGGGGGCGGTGTGAGTGAGCTTTGTGATTTGCACATATACATATCGTGTACATCCTACATGGCTCACTCACGCCGTCCTTATAATTTTCTATGTCTACTCTAAGTATGATGAGGCTCTAGTTCATATTTGTTGCAATGGCTCGATTTGCATGATGTTCATGTTATTATTTTGTAGTTTTTGTGAATATGCATCATGTCAACCATTGGCTTTTCATTGCATAATATTCTATCTGCAAAGTGGTACGTGGTGTACAAGGGTGTTGTTTCAGGAGTCTACAGCGAGTAGGAGAACTGTCTGAAACAAGTAAACGATTTCAGAGACAATAGCTATAAAGGGTACAAGACTAGAGAGATTGAGAAAGATAGTTGGAGGAAACACCTGCGAGAGGAAGCTAGGTGGAAGAACCTGATGAAGTCCTTGGTCATGGTCCCCGTCCTTGCGATTCTACTGTATTTGATTGTATTTTAATTTAGGTAAACACTTGATATGTAATGTGATGACCAACTTGCTACTTGATCGGTCTCGGGACCTCAACTTGTGCAACAATCTGTTCCTTACTCGATCGGTCTTGGATTCTAATTAGTATTATTAAGTATTATCATTGTCATTGTGTCTACATATGCCTATATAAACTTGTACACTACCGTACAAATATGAGGGAAGCGTATAAAAAAATAATCGAAAACATATCAGTGGCGCACCTTTGAGCTGTCAGTGGAGCATGTATCTGCGGTGTGCCATGAATAAGGGCCTAGTATCCATGGGATGTGAACTATCCATGGTGCACATATTGTGATGCGCCACTAATATTTGAACTATCTGTGACGTATCGACATGCGCCACTAATAAAAAATATCAGTAGCGTGATAACAGTGACGCGCGACCCGTGCACTAGAGATAGCAAAGAGGTGCGCCACTGATAGGCAAATCTGTAGTAGTGAGGAACATGGTCACACATGCTAAAGAAGAATATACATGGGTCTTTTCACAAAATTTACGGCGACACGTATCATCTCTAGGATGGTTGTGGACATGTTTGCTCCCTCGATACAACTTTGTGTACCGCAAGTCCACAGTTTGCAAGTTGTAGAACTAATTTGCAAATCCTATGCAAGTTGTGGGACTAACACTGTATATACCTCATAAGTAAAGTTTGATCAAAACTATAGAAAAATTATGAATAAATATATGAGTATGTTTAGGCACAACGGCGTTCGCCGATCTTTGTTTCCAGCAGATACTATTTAAAAACAGAAATAGGACACGTTTGGTAAGCTTGGCCGATTTTGTGCCCCATCATGGCAGTGTCAAGGCCAGTAGAGCCAGCCGAAAACAACTCAAGGGTCATATTCTTTAGCCCATCTGGTAGCCTACTTATGTTTTTCACCTCGGTAAGACATGATTTCTGATGTTTAGTAGCCTACACCACCGTTATTAATGCGGCTTATAGCTTGCACTACTAGAAAAATGGTTATCCATGGGTCGGTACACAAACAGGGTAATGCGCCACTGATAAGTATTTGTTGGACCATAATTACATGCGCCATTGGTAATGCAGCTATTAGTGGCGCATCCTAGCACAGATAAATCTAGAGCATCCATATATGCCACTTATAGATGACCATTGCCTTATCCGTGGCACATGACTGGGAGGTGTGCCACATATATTTGGACTATGTGTGACGCACCCTGCAACCATGCACCATAGATAAGGCGGACCATCTATAAGTGGCAGATATAGATGTCCCCTGACTTATCCATGTTGTACTGTTGTGTGGCACATCCCACATCCGTGTGCTGCTGATAGTTGACCACCATCTATATCTGCCACTTGTCACCTTTCCCCACCTACCTCCACTCACTTCTCCCTAGCTTAAGACTAGATCTGGTTGTCCCCTTCCTCCTCTCCAACTCATTTCTCTCATGATTTCACTCATTTTTGCTTAGTAAAGCTATTTTGGATGGTAGATTTATAAAAGGAAGGCTCTCAAACTTGTAGAGATCTACTAAACCACCGATTCACTTTTCTCCTCCTCCGTTGTTTACTAGGTGAGTAGATGCATGGAAGTACATGTATGTTTGTGTATGCGAGATAAAGCTTGTGTGGTTGCACGCTAGGCGCGTGGTGTATGCATATGTTTGTGTATGCGATGAAGCTTCTGGTTGCATGGGCAAGATGTTGTTGCTTGTAATTGTATGCATGTTTGTGTGTATGTGATGAATCTTATGGTTTCTCCGGCGTGTTGTATGCATGTTTGCCGAAATGTTGATTCAATTCCGTTTTGGCAAATTTTTCCAGTATGCGTATGTCCTATTTTTAGGAAAGGTCATGCCGAATTTTTCTGGCAACCATGCATGCATGTATGTGCACGTTCTAAAATATCCTCTTGATCTATGTTGCGCAGACGATCATGGTCATCAAGATGAGTGAAAGCCTTATGGCTAGTTATTTGAAAGGCACGACGACCGAAATGATTCATAACAATGGGACCTAGATAAGATGTCCTTGTCGCAAATACAAACTCAGGAGCTTAGTGGACCCTTATCCCGGAGTATTGCAGAACCACCTGCTCGTGTGTGGTTTCATGCCTGGCTTTACTCGTTGGATATGTGTTGAAGATGATGCAGAAGTCAATGGGATGGCGGGAAATGTGGAAGGGCGGCAGGACAATAACGCGGAGGGCGGGCAAGAAGACAAAGAGTCTCCTAGACATTATCATCACGAAGGAGATGCTAGACATGATCATCAAGAAGTAGATGCCGGACATGATCATCAAGAAGGAGACGTGAGGGCAGATGATGGAGAAGACACTGACACACAAACACTACAAAACAACCTTGTAGGACCCTCATGTTCAAGAACTGCTCCTCAAGTAGATGAGCAACGCCAAAGCTGTCGCCAGAGAGAAAGCCAAGTTGGCACAACTGGAGATAGACGGGAATACTGCGTTGTATGAAGGATGGCTACCCGAGGGTACCCGCTTGAATGTAACGCTCAAGGCTATGGAGTTGAAGGCGATACACAAATGGACCATCACATGCTTCAACGATATGATTAGATTCTCGCACGATCATCTCCCCAAGGGGAACACTTGTCCAACAAGTATCGAGGAGGCAAAAAAATCATGTGCCCTCTCGATCTACCGTATATTAAATACCATGCATGCTTGAATGATTGCATCATTTATCAGAATGAGTACACGGAGAGAACCACATTTACAGTTTGCGGCCATGCACGATACATGAGAGGGAAGAAAGCTCCTCAAAAAGTGGTATGGTAATTTCTGATCACTCCTTGTCTACAACGGTATTTCAAGCAAAGCTCATGCGCTAGAACATGGAAAGGAAGAAGCACGAAGATGATCTGGATAAGGAGAAGATGCTAACATACCCTTTAGATGCTTGGCAGTGGAATGCATTGGACATCGATTTCCCAGTTTGGGGATAATCCAAGGAATGTTAGACTGGGTATGAGCACCAATAGACTTAATCTGTTTGGCAATCAGAGCAGCACACACAACACATGGCATGTGTTTGTATGGTCGTACAACCTCCCCCTGTTTATGCACGAAGAGGAGGTACATACACATGAGTATTCTGATTCAGGAGCCGAAACAACTAGGTATCAACATCCATCTGTATCTCGAGCTATTAAAAGAGGAGCTAGCCATGTTGTGGGAGACGCCAGCCAATACGTGGGATGCCGTATCGGAAGAATATTTTCCTCTGAGATCCTCATTGCTCATGATGGTGCAAGACTATCGTGGTTACGCGTATGTCTCGTGCCAGGTGAAGCAAGGACACTATGCATGTGTCAAAATCATGGAGCATACATCGCATCTCCAACTAGAAAAGGATCTCAAGTGTTGATGGTCAATAGGACCACCGGTTTCAAGAAAGACAAGAAGGGTAAACAGAAGGGAAAGAAGGGCGGCAAATCTGTTGCTGCGCCTAAAAAGAAAACCCGGGCTGGCCCTAAGTCTGATACAGAGTGCTACTATTGTAAGGGGACTGACCATTGGAAGCGCAACTGCCCCAAGTTTTTGGCGGACAAGAAAGCCGGCAAGGAAAATAAAGGTATATATGATGTACATGTTATTGATGTGTACTTGACTAGTACTCGCAGTAGCACCTGGGTATTTGATACCGGATCGGTTGCTAACATATGTAACTCAAATCAGGGGCTGCGGAACAAGCAACCACTAGCAAGGGGTGAGGTCAAGATGTGTGTCGGCAATGGATCAAGAGTTGATGTGATCAACGTCGGAACGCTGCCTCTCCACCTACCATCGAGATTAGTTATAAACCTAAATAATTGTTATTTGGTGCCTGCACTGAGCATGAACATTATATCTAGATCTTGTTTGATGCGATGTGGTTATTCGTTTAAATCCGAAAACAATGGTTGTTCGATTTATATGGATAATATCTTTTATGGTCATGCACCCATAATGAATGGTTTATTTCTGTTGAATCTCGATAATACTCATACGCACATCCATAATGTTGATGCTAAAAGAATTAAACTTAATAATGATATATCTGCATATATGTGGCACTGCCGTCTAGGTCATATTGGTGTTAAACGCATGAAGAAACTCCATTCTGATGGACTTTTGGAATCATTTGATTTTGAATCATTTGATACATGTGAGCCATGCCTTATGGGCAATATGACTAGAATGTCGTTTTCCGGTTCAATAGAACGGGCGACAAATTTATTGGAAATCATACATACTGATGTATGCGGTCCAATGAGTGTGTCAGCGTGAGGTGGATATCGTTATTTTGTTACTTTCACGGATGATTTGAGTAGATACGGGTATATCTATTTGATGAAACATAAGTCTGAAACCTTTGAAAAGTTTAAGGAATTTCAGAATGAAGTGGAAAATCATCGTAATAGAAAGATCAAATTTCTGTGATCCGACCGTGGAGGTGAGTATCTAAGTTACGAGTTTAGCACACACATGAAAGAGTGTGTAATAGTTTCACAACTCACACCTGCCGGAACACCACAACGTAATGGTGTATCAGGACATCATAATCATACTCTATTGGATATGGTTCGATCTGTGATGTCTCTGACTGACTTGCCACTATCATTTTGGGGTTATGCACTGGAAACCGCTGCATTCACTTTAAATCGGGCACCGTCTAAATCCGTTGAAACGACATCGTATGAATTATGGTTTGGAAACAAACCTAAGCAGTCATTTCTTAAAGTTTGGGGATGCGATGTTTATGTGAAGAAACTTCAACCGGTTAAACTCGAACCCAAAGCGGAAAAATGCGTCTTCATAGGATACCCTAAAGAAACAATTGGGTATTCCTTCTATCACAGATCCGAGGGCAAGGTTTTTGTTGCCAAGAATGGATCCTTTCTAGAGAAAGAGTTGCTCGCGAAAGGTGTGAGTAGTCGAAAGGTAGAACTCGAAGAGGTTATTGAACCTTCTCTTCATGAAATGGCGAGTGGCACAGCACCGGAAGTCGTTCCGGAGTTGACTTCACCAAATGAAGAAGGAACTAATGATAATGATCATGAAACTCCGAAACAGGACACTACTAAACCTCGCAGGTCAAGCAGGACACATGGACTTAAAGTAAGAAGGGGTTCTTACCTATGTTGCAAGGCAAGACATTGAGTAAGACTCAAGGTCTGGCTACAGCGGAAGAAAGAGAGATAATGGATAAGATCCCCTATGCTTCAGCCATAGGCTCTATAATGTACGCCATGCTATGTACAAAGACCGTATGTGGCTGATGACCCACAAGTATAGGGGGTGTATCGCAGTATTTTCGATAAGTAAGAGTGTCGAACCCAACGAGGAGCAGAAGGTGCTGGCTAGTGGTATGGATCAGGAATTCTGTGCAAATACTTAGCAAACTGATTTTTAGGGTTTTTTGATAATGCAGGTAAATAAAGTATGAGTAAATAAAAGACAATAAGAATAAATGCAGCAAGTGGCCCAATCCTTTATTCAGCAAAGGACAAGCCGGTTGTATTACTTAAGATGACCAAACGTTCTCGAGGACACATGGGAATACCGTCAAGTGCTTTCGCTTCATATAGTTGATCAATCTTCTTTAGTTTGCTAAGTGTTGTGTGGGTGAACCTGTGCTAATGTGCCGACCTTCCTAGGACTAATACATACTTGTGATTATACCCCTTGCAAACATCCGTAAGTACAAGAAAGTAATTAAGGTAGAAACCTAACCACAACTTTAAACTCTAAGACCCTAACGTCCCTTGTGCAATGGTTTCCTAACGGGGGTTCAGGTTTCTATCACTCCGGCAACCCCTACGATTAGTAGCCAAATACACAATGCATTCCCCTAGGCCCATATAGGTGAAGTGTCACGTAGTCGACGTTCACATGACACCACTAGAAGAAGTACACCACAACTTAAATATCAAACTATTGAATCTTTCTCAACACAATTTCACTACTAACAACATGACTTCTCCCATGTCCTCAAGAACAAAACAAACTACTCACAAGACATCATATGGATCATGATCAGAGATGGAATAATGATGTATACCAATCTGAACATAAACAATAATTGAATGGTTCACTCAATAGCATCAACAACAAAGAGTAATCAACACCAGGAAAGTTTCCCCTAAGAACTATGCAAGATTCAACCCAATTGTTACAGCGATATGGAGATGGTGATGATGGTGCTAGTGGTGATGATGGTGATTATGATGATGATGATCCCGATGAAGTCCCGCTTGATGGTGGTGTTGATGGCAATGATCTCCCCTCTCCGGGAAGGAATTCCCCCGGCAGAATTCTGTCTGCCGGAGAGATCTTTCTCTCTCGGTGTTTTCCGCCCCGCAGAGGCGGCGAAATCTTTCTGTGGTTGCTCCTCGAGTCTTAGGGTTTCGGGAGGATAATATACGCCAGAGGGGAGAGCCAGGGGTGGACTAGGGCGTCCACACCACCTGGTGGCGCGGCCTAGGCTGGCCCACGCCAGGGGGTGGTGTGGGCCCCCTGTGGCCCATCTCAGCCTCCCCTTCTTGCTTCCTTCGTCTTCTGAAAAAATAGGATTTTCCATGTATTTTCCCGTATTTTCTGATCTTCTTGAATTTTGCCTCCAAACAGCACCTTTTCCATCAGAATCATGACTGCAGCGGTCCATGCTCCAAAAGTCATCAACCATGCAAAACAGATGAAATAACATAAGTATCATCTCTTAATATGAAATATATCAATGAATAACAATAAATTATGATATAGAATAGTGATGCAAAATGGACGTATCAACTCCCCCCAATCTTAGACTTCGCTTGTCCCCAAGTGAAACTGATCTCAACAAACATGACCTTAGGTTTATGGAGTGAAGAGTCGATAAAAGAGTATGGACAAGAAGCATCACATTCATCAATACATAGATCATAATAGCAGACAACTTACCATTATATAACTTAACTTGCAATAAGTAAAGGAAACACAATAAAGATACATAAAGTAAATCATAATTGGTAATGGCAAACTTAGCTCTTGGTCGAAGAATAGTTGACAATTTGCAGGAGTTCACAAATAACTGATTTTCAATGATAGCTTTCAAAGTAGTAGACACCAAGATAAGAGCAAAGTGCAAAACAAGGAACATAAGAAACATGATTGAATAAATCACCATATGAATGAATGAAACACAACAACTCAAAATACTTGATGATATAGAAGGGAATAGGTTTACTGACTCAACTAAAAAGTAAAAGATAGGCCCTTCGCAGAGGGAAGCAGGGATTTCAAGTTTCATAAAGAGCTTCCAAAAATTATGGTACTTATTAGCTTTCAGCTCTCATTGCCCTATCATAGGCATCTTTAGGTGATTAAGGTTAAAGTGACACAACTAAGAGGATATGTTTGACAAGTTGTAAATTGAAATCTCATGCCCCTTACTTACGAGTACCGAACCTCATGCTACTCAACTTCAGTCACAAGTAAGCTCTTGTCATTGTAAATACATATGTATCATAAAGAACCGCCAACGGGGTACCCCTTGCACATGATACATGAGCTATCCCATAATCAAAATTACAAGGCAAGCAGACAATGAGCATCTCAGTGATCCTTTTATTTTCTATTTGCATAGGTTTTTATTGAGGATGCTTCATAGAGTGCTCATTATGGTTATGCTGCAAGTTTCCACCATGATTAGGTATGGCTTAGGCTAGCGGCCCAGGCGTTTCTCTAACACACATATAAACTCCATGATCTTACAAGTTCCCCTTTTATTTCACACCGCCGGGATGCATAAGCAAAAGAATCATGATATCAACGAGGTACAAAGTACCAGTGCAATGTTGAAAGCGTTCCCCTTGATACATGATTCTGCTAATTTCAACTTATAAAGCGCAAGCATATACGCAATAGAGATGGACACAATGGTTCAAGTTTATTAATTGCAAGAAAGTAAAGTGTGCCATCAAGTTCATGAGAGCTTTAATCACTAATTTTCTCATAACAAGTTTAATTTGGAAGGTAGATAAAAACAAGAATTTACTTGGAATAGCAATAGTGCTAATGGGTAGGTATGGTGGACACAAATGGCATAGGTTTTGGTTTAAGGATTGGATGCACGAGAAGCATTCCCTCTCAGTACAGGTTTTTGGCTAGCAAGGCTGGGTAGCAAGCATAAGAGTTGAAGGAAACAAACAAACATACAAGTGATAAAAACAAACATGCAATCTTCCTTGGACACACAAAAGATCTTAACTAGAGAATACTAAACTTATGAGCAAATCAAGAAAGAAAGATGATGAAGTTAAGTTTCTTAGAGTACTTTTATCTTTTTCATTCAACTCTCAAAAATAGTGTTGCTACTGATCGAGCCAGGTTTGCCAAAACCAACTAAATTAACTCAATGATCCCAAAGTGATACCAATACTAACAACAAGATCAATCATATAACCACGAATTGAAAACTAATATAAGATATGCAAAAGAGTAAATGATATAACTTCTCATTAATATTCCATAACGGTAACTCACACCAAGGGATACATATCTAACCACAGAGGGGGCACTTCCATAATGCAAACCATCCTACATGATAACTTCTCTATTCATGATATGACTCTACTAAAAAGGTAAAAAGATAGAAGATAGTGATGTGATACCGCAGAACTCCCCCAAGCTTGGAACAAACCAAGGGGATGCCAAACCTGATGATGAATTACTCCTTCGATGGTGGTGGTATTCTCTCATCATCGTTCGACTGCCAGGGTAAGGGCTCCCCATCAACAAAGGACATCATGGTCTCCAGCATCCTAAAACTTGCAGCAGCACTTATGCATTTAAACCTAACCTCGTACTCACAGTTTTGATTTTGAACATTGTAGAGCTGTGCTTGTAGTTGGTTAGTTGTTTGGCGGAGTGAGAGGACTTCATCCTTAAGCTCAGCAATCTCCTTTTGGTGCTCGGCGATGAGTTCGGAACAAATCTTATGGATAATATCCACTTCGCGCTCCGCCATCTTCTTGTACCTAAAGACTTCTTGCTCCAGTGCTTCCATCCTGTCTTCCAGACTTCCTTCACCTTTAGGGCCTTGAACCTCCTTTATCAGTACCTCTCCATCTTCAAGCAACAACTCCCTGGGATGAATCCTCAACTCTCTCATGTATGGGTTGATGATATCCGCAGAGGAATCTTCCTTGGCTGATCCAGAGGAAGACATTGTGGCTCCAAATCTAGGACTCTACCTGTCAGAAATAGATCGAAACGAAAACACGACGAGAACAAGATATACGAACCTCGGGGGATCCGAGGGATTATATATTACGAAGTTTCACAACAAGAGGAAGGTAGTGGGAGAAAACGGGTCGGAGACGGAGGCCGAGGTGGCCACACCACCTGGTGGCGTGGCCAGGGGTGGGCCCGCGCCACTGGGTGGTGTGAGCCACCCTGGCTCCGTTTCCGTCCCTCTTTCGCTTCGTAGCTTTCCTTATTGGATAAAAACTGCAAAAATATAACTGGAAAGATCTTTTGTGGAACTTTTCTTACCAGAACTGTTACCTATTCGAAAACATACTCTGCAGGTCTCTGAATTTGGTCTTTGATAAATTTTTCTGGAGTTATAACTTGAAAAGCATCAACATCTTCATTATAAGAATCTCTAGCAATGTAGTGCTTAAGTCGCTACCCATTCACCACTTGTGTAGTGTTATCTTTTAAAGAAGAAAAGTTTATTGCTCCTGAACGGTACACTTCTTCAATAACGAAAGGTCCTTCCCATTTTGACAGTAGTTTTCCTGCAAAAAATCTGAGACGAGACCTATACAATAGAACTTTCTCACCAACATGGAATTCTCTCTTAAGTATTCGCTTGTCATGCCATCTTTTAACTTTTTCTTTAAAGAGTCTAGCATTCTCATAAGCTTCACTCCTCCATTCATCCAAAGAACTTAAGTCAAATAATCTTTTTTCACCAGCAAGCTTACAATCTCTGTTAAGTTTTTTAACTGCCCAATAAGCTTTGTGTTCTAATTCTAAAGGTAGGTGACAAGCTTTCCCATAAACCATTTTATAAGGAGACATCCCCATAGGGTTTTTATAGGCAGTCCTATAAGCCCATAAAGCATCATTCAACTTTTTAGCCCAGTTTTTTCTAGATCTATTAACAGTCTTTTGCAAGATGGATTTAATTTCTCTATTTGATAACTCTACTTGCCCACTAGTTTGGGGGTGATAAGCGATTCTATGATTAACATCATATTTAGCAAGGGTCTTTCTAAAACCACCATGAATGAAATGAGAACCTCCATCAGTCATGAGATACCTAGGCACTCCAAACCTAGGAAAGATAACATCCTTAAGCATTTTTAGAGAGGTCTCCCCGTTAGCACTTTTTGTAGGTATGGCTTCTACCCACTTAGTAACATAATCAACTGCAACAAGAATATGAGTATAGTCTTTCGAGGGAGGAAAAGGACCCATAAAGTCAAATCCCCAACAATAAAAGGGTTCAATAACTAGAGAGTAGTTCATAGGCATTTCATTGCATTTAGAAATATTACCAACACGTTGACACTCATCACAAGATAAAACAAATTTTCTTGCATCTTTAAAAAAGGTAGGCCAGTAGAAACCTGATTGTAGCACCTTTTGCGCAGTTCTATCTCCCGCATGATGTCCTCCATAGGCACTACCATGACATTTCCGCAATATCTCCTTTTGTTCGTATTCTGGAACACATTTCGCATAATACCATCCACTCCTTTTTTATATAAATGTGGGTCATCCCAAAAATAATGCCTCAAATCGTAAAAGAACTTCCTTCTTTGCTGAGCTGTGAAAGTTGGAGGCAAATACTTGTAGACAATAAAGTTAGCATAATCGGCATACCAAGGGCTCCCTCGCGAGCTTACCCCTACTGCAGCCAATTGTTCATTTGGGAAACTATCATTAACATGCATAGGATCAAAAGAGATGTTTCCCAATCGAGATAAATTATCAGCTATAGGATTTTCAGCACCTTTCTTGTCTACAATATGTAGGTCAAATTCCTGTAAGAGTAGCACCCATCTAATAATCCTAGGCTTAGCATCTTTCTTTGTCATAAGGTACTTAATAGCAGCATGATCAGTATGAATGGTAACTTTTGAATCTACAATATAAGGTCTAAACTTATCACAAGCAAAGACGATGACTAGGAATTCTTTTTCAGTAGTAGCATAATTCCTTTGAGCAACATCAAGAGTCTTACTAGCATAATGGATAACGTTTAACTTTTTATCAATTTGTTGCCCAAGGACAGCACCTACAACAAAATCACTAGCATCACACATTATTTCAAAGGGTAAACTCCAATCTGGTGGTTGAACGATAGGAGCTGTAGTTAAAGCCTTCTTAAGAGTTTCAAAAGCTTCCTTATAATCATCATCGAAAACAAAGGGTACATCTTTTTGAAGAAGATTAGTGAGGGGTTTTGATATCTTAGAGAAATCTTTAATAAACCTTCTATAGAAACCAGCATGACCAAGGATACTACGAATACCTTTGATGTCTCTTGGGCAGGGCATTTTCTCAATTGCCTCAACTTTAGCTCTATCAACTTCTATGCCTCTTTCATAAACCTTATGTCCAAGTACAATACCTTCATTCACCATGAAGTGACATTTCTCCCAATTAAGAACAAGATTAGTTTCTTCACATCTCTGCAAAACTTTATCGAGGTTGTGCAAACAATTATCAAAAGAAGTTCCATAGACGGAGAAGTCATCCATGAACACTTCCACAATTTCCTCACAAAAACCATGAAAGATAGCAGACATGCATCTTTGAAAAGTAGTGGGAGCATTACATAAACCAAAAGGCATACATCTATAAGCATAGGTTCCGTAAGGGCATGTAAAAGTAGTTTTTTCTTGATCTTGTTGTTTAACAGCAATTTGAGAGAAACCAGAATATCCATCAAGAAAACAAAAATGGGTCTTTTTAGACAAACTTTCTAAAATTTGATCAATAAAAGGAAGTGGGTAATGATCCTTCTTAGTAACTTTGTTAACTTTCCTGAAATCAATGCACATTCTATAGCCTAGTACTATTCTTTGGGGAATAAGCTCATCATTATCATTAGGGACGACGGTAATTCCCCCCTTTTTAGGGACACAATGAACATGACTAACCCATTCACTATCAGCAATAGGGTAAATAATACCAGCATCAAGGAGTTTCAATACCTCATTTCTTACCACTTCCTTCATCTTAGGATTTAAACGCCGCTGGTGCTCGACCACTGGCTTTGCACCTGGTTCTATATTGATAGCATGCTGACATATAGTAGGAGAAATCCCTTTTAAATCATCCAGAGTATAGCCCATAGCCCCTCGGTGTTTCTTCAGTACCTCCAATAACCTTTCTTCTTCCTTCCCTAAAAGTTTAGAGCTAATAATAACAAGATATATCTTATTGTCATCAATGTAAGCATATTTAAGATCATTAGTGAGAGGTTTTAGATCGAAGACCGGATCCTTTTTAGGCGGCAATGTAGTACCCAAGTCTTCTATAGGCAAGTTGTGCTTAAGGATCTTAGGTTGACGACGGAGAATCTCGTCAATCTCATTTCTTTCTTCCATGAAGATTTCACTTTGATGATCCTCCATAAATTGCTGCAAAGCATTGTTAGGAGCAAGAGAGATAGAAGCAAGTTGTTCAACTCTAAAATCTTCATTATGTGTTTCATTTTCACAAGGTTCTTTAGTAAATTTTGAAAAATTAAACTCATAAGATTCCCCATCGAATTTAGTTAAGATTTTCTCCCTTTTGCAATCTATAATAGCTCCACAAGTACTCAGGAAAGGTCTACCAGGAATGATGGGATAAGTTTTACTAACAGCCGAACCAAGTACTAGAAAATCAGCAGGATATTTAATCTTACCACAAAGAACTTCTACATCTCGCACAATACCAATTGGAGAGATGGTGTCTCTATTAGCAAGGTGAATAACCACATCAATCTCTTCCAGTTCGCAGGGACTGATTTCATGCATAATTTCTTTGTAAAGCTCATAAGGAATAACACTTGAACTTGCACCAATATCACATAAACCATAATAGCAATGATCACCAATTCTAACAGAAAGCACAGGGACACTAGACTTTTTAGTTCTATTAGGATGTGAGACAATATTAGAAGAATCTTCACAAAAGACTATGGGTCCATCTTCTACACTTTTAGTGACAAGGTCTTTCACAATTGCTACCATAGGTTTAATGTTTATTTGTTCATCATGTTTTACAGTTCTCTTTGCACTTTTAGTGATTACACTAGTTATCATAGGATGATCCTTTACCTTATCCGGGAAGGGTATTTTCTCGATATAAGGTTTAGGTAAGATGTGATCAATAGTGTAAAACTCAAGATCTCTAACAGAACACAGTCAACAATATCTTTATAAGGTGCATGGTACTTGCTCCATCCCCTTTTTGGAATTTCAATATAAGAATCAAAAGCCTTAAAACAATTTGTAATAACTTGTAAATTAAGACCATACGCATTACTAATATTTTGAAAATCATCAGTTCCCATAAAAGATTCAATGCATTCATAATCATAATTTATACTTGACTTTCTTCCTTTGTCATTCTCCCATGCCTCAGCATTATCTTGAATATGCTCCAGAAGATCCCATTTAACTTCTTCTTCCATGCGAGTGAATGATCCAGCACAAGAAGCATCCAATAAATCCTTATCATGAAGAGAAAGCCTTGCATAAAAGTTATTGATAATAATATTGTTGGGGAGCTCATGAATGGGACATTTAAGCAGTAGTAACTTCAATCTCCCCCAAGCTTGAGCTGTACTCTCTCAATTAAGAGGCCAAAAGTTGTATATTTGATTCCGATCTTTATGAATCTCACTAGGAGGATAATACTTTGAATAAAAGAGAGGTACTATTTCGTCCCATTCAAGATCTTGACCATTCTTCAGCAGCTTATACCATTCCTCAGCTCTTCCTTTCAGTGACAATGAGAATAACTTCTTCTTAACTTGATCTGTAGTAATACCTGCACACTTGAACAACCCGCATAATTCATGTATAAAGAGCAAATGATCACCGGGATGGATAGTTCCATCTCCAACATAATAGTTATCCATAACACGATCAATAATTCTCGTAGGTATTTTAAAAGTATCATTCTCAGCAGGTGGTGGTTCATCCACTACGTTAGCAGTGGTAGTAGCATTATGAAATAAGAAACTCAGCGAATTATCCATAATGATAATAAAGCAACTAACTGAAATAAACAATACTCACAGTAGAGGTTTCCTTTACCAGTTCCACTCTCCAATAGTGCTTCAATCCCTGGCAACAGCACCAGAAAATAGTCTTGATGATCCACAAGTATAGGGGGTGTATCGCAGTATTTTCGATAAGTAAGAGTGTCAAACCCAACGAGGAGCAGAAGGTGCTGGCTAGTGGTATGGATTAGGAATTCTCTGCAAATACTTAGCAAACGGATTTTTAGGGAATTTTGATAATGTAGGTAAATAAAGTACGAGTAAATAAAAGACAATAAGAATAAATGCAGCAAGTGGCCCAATGCTTTATTCAGCAAAGGACAAGCCAGTTGTATTACTTAAGATGACCAAACGTTCTCGAGGACACATGGGAATACCGTCAAGTGCTTTCGCTTCATATAGTTGATCAATCTTCTTTAGTTTGCTAAGTGTTGTCTGGGTGAACCTGTGCTAATGTACCGACCTTCCTAGGACCAATACATACTTGTGATTATACCCCTTGCAAACATCCGTAAGTACAAGAAAGTAATTAAGGTAGAAACCTAACCACAGCTTTAAACTCTAAGACCCTGACGTCCCATGTGCAATGGTTTCCTAACGGGGGTTCAGGTTTACATCCGCAACCCCTACGATTAGTAGCCAAATACACAATGCATTCCCCTAGGCCCATATAGGTGAAGTGTCATGTAGTCGACGTTCACATGACACCACTAGAAGAAGTACACCACAACTTAAATATCAAACTATTGAATCTTTCTCAACACAATTCCACTACTAACAATATGACTTCTCCCATGTCCTCAAGAACAAAACGAACTACTCACATGACATCATATGGATCATGATCAGAGATGGAATAATGATGTATAACAATCTGATCATAAACAATAATTCAACGGTTCACTCAATAGCATCAACTACAAAGGGTAATCAACACCGGGAAAGTTTCCCATTAGAACTATGCAAGATTCAACCCAATTGTTACAGCGATATGGAGATGGTGATGATGGTGCTGGTGGTGATGATGGTGATGATGATGATCCCGATGAAGTCCCGCTTGATGGTGGTGTTGATGGCGACGATCTCCCCTCTCCGGGAAGGAATTCCCCGACTGCACTCTGTCACTGGAGAGATCTTTCTCTCGGTGTTTTCCGCCCCAGAGGCGCGAAATCTTCTGGTCGCCCCGAGTCTTAGGGTTTCGGAGGATAATACGCTGAGGGGAGAGCTGTGGTGGACAGGCGGCCACACCACCTGGTGGCGCCTAGGCTGGCCGCCCGAGGTGGTGTGGGCCCCCTGTGGCCCATCTCAGCCTCCCCTTCTGGCTTCCTTCGTCTTCTGAAAAATAGGATTTTTAATGTATTTTCCTGGATTTTCTGATCTTCCCGAATTTTTCCTCCAAACAACACCTTTTCCATTAGAATCCTGACTGCAGAGGTCCATGCTCCAAAAGTCATCAACTATGCAAAAATAGCTGAAATAACATAAGTATCATCTCTTAATATGAAATATATCAATGAATAATACTAAATTATGATATAGAATAGTGATGCAAAATGGACGTATCAGTGGCACATGCATTAGTTTAACTAGTAGGTACTAATATGATACAGGTTTGGAACACTGGATAGCGGTCAAGAATATCCTTAAGTTCTTGAGAAGAACTAAGGAAATTTTTCTTATATACGGAGGTGAAGAAGAGGTAGTCGCTAATTGTTATGTCAACGCTAGCTTTGACACTGATCCGGACGACTCTAAGTCGCAATCCGGATACGTATTTCTCATGAACGGAGCAGCAGTTAGTTGGAGGAGCTCCAAACAACCTGTGGTAACAAGGTCAACAATGGAGGCGGAATATATTGCTGCTTCAGAAGCAGCACAGGAAGCGGGTTGGATGAAGGAGTTCATTACCGAACTGCGTGTGGTTTCTAGTGCGTTGGATCCAATGGTGATCTACTGTGACAACAATGGAGCCATAGCCAATGCAAAGGAACCAAGGTCTCACAAGAATTCCAAACATATTAAGTGCCGGTTTCACTCCATCCATGAGCATGTCAATGATGGATATATAAAGATTTGTAAAGTACATACGAATCTCAATGTAGCAAATCCGTTGACTAAAACTCTCCCTAGAGCAAAACATGATCAACAGCAGAACTCCATGGGTGTTAGATTTATCACCATGTAACTAGATTATTGTCTCTAGTGCAAGTGGGAGACTGAAGGGAATATGTCCTGAGAGGCAATAATAAAGTTGTTATTATACATATTCCAAGTATATCATAGATGTTTATTTTGCATGCTATAATTGTATTAATTTGGAAACGTTAATACATGTGTGTTTAATAAACAAAAGGAAAGTTCCTAGTTATGCCTCTCTTATAAACTAGCTCGTTGATTAACAAGATGATTAAGGTTTCCTGATCATGGACATTGGATGTTGTTAATAACGAGGTCAGATCATTAGTGGAATGATGTGATGAACATTCATCCGAAGTATAGCATTACGATCAAAGTCATTGTGTTTATATTGCTATAACATCTAACAAAGTAATCCTAGTCCTTAGACCATGAGATCATGTTAATCACTAACACTGACAGAGTATCTTGATAACATCAAACGTCACACCATGAAAGGGTGATTATAAAGGTGGGTTCAGTGCTACAAAAGTGTTATGTAGAAGCTCATGGATCAAGAGTGGGACTTGTCCATCCCGATGACAGATAGATATTCTCTGGGCCCTCTCGGTGATATCACATTGGTTAGCTTGCAAGCAAGTGATAAGATCACTAGAATGTTATATCACGGGAACAAGAAAAGAGTACATGTCGGTAACGAGATCAAACTAGATATGGAGATACCGATGATCGAATCTCGGACATGTAATATATCGCGAGACAAAGGTATTTAGTTACTAATGTTAAAGGTTCTCACAATCACATAAGTCATCATAGAATGTGTAGGAATCAGTATGGATCTCCAAGGTGAAACACAAATGGACCATCACAAGCTTCAATGATATGGTTAGATTCTGGCACGATCATCTCCCCAAGGGGAATACTTGTCCGACAAGTATCGAGGAGGCAAAAAATCATGTGCCCTCTCAACCTACCGCATATTAAATACCACGCATGCTTGAATGATTGCATCATTTATCAGAATGAGTATGCGTAGAGGACCACATGTACGGTTTGCGGTCATGCACGATATCTAGGAGAGGGAAGAAAGCTCCTCAAAAAGTGGTATGGTAATTTCTGATCACTCCTCGTCTGCAACGGTATTTCATAGACCATAAGGAAGCAAATCTCATGCGCTGGAACATGGAAAGGAAGAAGCCCGAAGATGATCCGGATAAGGAGAAGATGCTAACACACCCTTCGGATGCTTGGCAGTGGAATGCATTGGACATCGATTTCCTATTTTTTGGGATAATCCGAGGAATGTCAGACTGGGTATGAGCACCGATAGACTTAATCTGTTTGGCAATCAGAGCAACACACATAGTACATGGCACGTGTTTGTATGGACGTACAATATCCCCCTGTCTATGCATGAAGAGGAGGTACATACAAATGATTATTCTAATTCAGGGGTCAAAACAACTAGGTATCAACATCCATCTGTATCTCGAGCTATTAAAAGAGGAGCTAGCCATGTTGTGGGAGACGCCAACCTATACGTGGGATGCCGTATCGGAAGAATATTTTCCTCTGAGATCCTCATTGCTCATGATGGTGCAAGACTATCTTGGTTACGCGTATGTCTCGTGCCAGGTGAAGCAATGACACTACGCATGTGTCAAGTGCATGGAACATACATCGCATCTCCAACTAGAAAAGGATCCCGGGTATTCAGAAACCGTGTGCCTAGGGACTCGAAGGTGGCTTCGCAAGGATGACCCATGGAGAAAATGTGGAGATCTGTTCTATGGTAAAGCTGAGCACAGAATAGTCCCATGTTCAAGGAGCAGCGAAGAAATCAATGATTTCCTGAAAATTGGAAAGAGTGCCCTATGCCAAGAAATAAGCGAAATAGGCCAAAACCGCTGATGAATGTATGGAAAGAATGTTTGTTTGGACCTTCCGTATTGGAAGATCCCCCACACGCCCCACAGCCTTGATGTCATGCACATCACAAAGAACGTGTGCGAGAGTCTGTTTGGCACCCCGCTCAACATGCCGGAGAGGACCAAAGATAGGCCGAAAGCAAGAAGCGACCTGGAGCATCTAGGCATAAGGGAAGATCTTCAGGGAGGACACCTCGACGACGATGATGATGATGTTCCAACGGAGGAGACAAAGGTCGCAACAGGGACAAAAGGTCCAAGAAGGACGACTATTACTGCCCCCTTCCTGCTTCACTCTAAGTCAGCAGGAGATCGAACAGTTTATCAAGTGCCTCCTAGGAGTGAAAGATCCCTACGAATACTCGGGGAAGATAAGCAGATATATAGACGCAGTAAAGCAGAGGTTTAGGGGGATGAAGTCTCACAACTGTCACGTGCAATGACACATATACTTCCCATCGCGACCCGAGGGGGAATGGACAAGAACGTCCATGAGACGATGTTTGGCCTCTGCAAATTTTTCGATGTCATCTCTCGGAAGTCGGTCGGCGTCCAATAGCTCGCAAGGCTATAGGAAGAGATCATGGTGATAATATGCGAGCTTGAGATTTACTTCTCGCCCGCATTTTCGACATCATGGTGCATCTGTTGGTCCATGTCGTGGATGATATCATCCATCTCGAGCTAACATTCCTTCACAACATGATGTTGTTCGAAAGGATGAATGGAATCATCAAAGGCTTGATCCGGAATAGGTCCCTTCTATATGCAATCATAGCTAAGGGCTTTCTAACCTACAAGTGAATCTCTTTCTACCAGAATTATATAGGCACCAACGAGGACCCAGTTGGTATTCTAGGCAAAAATAGGCACCTTGCGAAGCTCGCTGGATGTGGTCACCACGAGTGTTACCGCGAAATACATGCCGACCACAGTGGTCGACACGCTGACTTTGACAGGGCAAACCGAGTTGTGCTACAACTGAAGGAAATATGCCCTGAGAGGCAATAATAAAGTTGTTATCATGTATTCCTTGTATATGATAGATGTTCTGCATGTGATATTGAAATATTGCAAGGGGCTATATGTGAATGTTTGTTAATTAAAGTAATTAACAAAATTCTGAATAAATTTAATAAAAAGAGTTTTATTAAATGAGAGAGCATTAAATTTGGAGAAATTTAATGCATTTAAAGTGGAGACTTTAAAAGGGAATGTGAAGAGGCATTTTAATGTGGAGGGGTTACCACCACATGAATGGGGAGGTGAGGGTCACCCCCATGCGCCGCCATGGAGAGAGGGGCACCCCTCCTCCTATAAAGGCCACCCATTCCTCCTTCATCCACACACCTCCTTATGAAGGATCTCTCTCCTCTAGAATTATTCCCATGGTCTCGGATTAGCGAGATACATGTTCCGTGGCATTTCGTCTGGAAGGAGTTGCTTCTTCGCTGGATCGCTGGAGCGAGGAGGTGGAGGTTGTCCGTGGCTTGAACGCGTGTGTGCGAGGACGGATGCTGCTGATTTGCGGCGCCGGACTTCCACACGATCTTGAGATCGGCAAGTTTATTTACTACATCAACCACGAGTTCCTACTGCTAACAAAACTCGTTGTCTACGAGGGTAAGTTCTCCATGGATGTATATCCACCCGCTGTTCTGTATCTAGTAGATAGATCTTGGCGATAGTTCTCATCGTAGGAATTTTTTGTTTTCTATGTCATGACCCAACAGTGGTATCAGAGCCTGATCTATGCGTAGGTGCTTTGCACAGGTAGTACACATATGTTTATATGTGGGCGATGATGATCATGTTATTGCATCTTCTATGTACTTTGGATATTGTTGGCATAGTGGGACGAAGCGGCCCGGACCAACCTTACATGTCATCGTACATGAGACCGGTTCCACGACTGACATGCAACTAGTTTTGCATAAGTGGCTAGAGGGTGTCTGTCTCTCCTACTATAGTCAATATCTGATTTACAACGAGTTGCTAATAACTTGGTTATCCTCGTTGTGGTTCATGTTCGTAGGTAAGACCGGTTCTATCTCCGAAAGCCCTAAGCCACATAAAACTTGCAATTGATAAATTAGAGGCGTCTAGTTTAGATCGTTGCTGGGCTAGTGTCTTGATATGGTATTGTTGTGAGTAGATGTATGATAGATACTCTTATAACTCACTTAACGTGTAAGTTCCATAGACCTTGGCCTTACACACAAAGGAATGATAGAGATCATACCACGATGCAAATGATAGAGATCAAATGCATGGACCATATCACCTCACTTCACACATTAGCATCTTATATTACTAGTTTGGCGCTTTTGATAGCATTATAAGATGATCCCTCATTTAGATATCAAGATAAAATGTGTTCTTCCTTAAGTATGCACCGTTTTGTGGATCGTGTTTTGAGGCATCACGTGATAATCGGGTGTTCTCGACTCTACGCTTTCATACAACGGGTGTAAGACAGTTTTACACACGCAAATACTAAGGTTCTTACTTGACGAGCCTAGCATGTACAGACATGGCCTCGGAACACGGACCGAAAGGTTAAGCATGAGTCATATAGTTGATATGATGCCCATATAGATGCTCGCCTTTGAAGCTACACCGACTCACGTGATGATTGGACTTGGTGTAGTGGATTTGGTTCATGTAATCACCAAAAGGACACGAGGGATGTCGTTTTTGAGTGGGAGTTCATTAGTAATTTGGATTAATTGAACTCAATCTATCATAAACTTAGTCTAAATATATTTTACAAATTCTGTTGTAGATGGCACCACCTGCTTTTAATTTCAATGTGTTCATGGAGAAAGAGAAGCTTGCTGCGAATGGTAGCAACTTCACCAACTGGGCTATGAATTTGAGGATTCTCCTCACTGCTGGACAAAAGCAATTTGTGCTAGAGGTGCCTCTAGGCCCCCCACCAGCTCCTGATGCCCCTGACGAGGAAAAGAACATCTATATAACTCGTCAGGAGGACCACAACTTAGTTCATTGCGGCATACTATATGGGCTAGAGCCAGAACTTCAAAAACGTTTCGAAAATGGCAATGCCTTTGATACCATGGGAGAATTGAAAATGATTTTCGATACCCATGCTGCCGAGAGAGTTATAATGCTTCAAAAGTTCTTTAGCTGCATGATGGAAGAGAACAACTCATAGTGAGCACGCATCAAAATGTCCGGCACGCCGATAAGCTTGTGTCCTTGGGAATAACGATTCCCATTGACTTAGGCATACATCGTGTTCTCCAATCTCTGCCACCTAGCTACAAGAGCTTCGTGATGAACTATAATATGTAGGGCATGAAGAAGTCTCTTCCCGAGCTTCTGTCAATGCTTAAGACTGCAGAAGTGGAGATTAGGAAAGAACATCAAGTGTTGATGATCAATAAGACCACCGGTTTCAAGAAGGACAAGAAAGGCAAGCAGAAGGAAAAGAAGGGCGGCAAATCTGTTGCCGCGCCTGAAAAGAAACCCCGAGCTGGCCCTAAGTCTGACACCGAGTGCTACTATTGCAAGGGATCGCCATTGAAGCAGCCCCAAGTATTTGGCGGACAAGAAGCCCGGCAAGGCAAACAAAGGTATATGTGATATACATGTTATTGATGTGTACTTGACTAGTACTCGCAGAGCACTGGTATTTGATACGGATCGGTTGCTAATATATGTAACTTCGGTTCAGGGTCGAATAAGCGACAACTAGCAAGGGATGAGGTCACGATGCGGGTCGGCAATGGATCAAGAGTTGATGTGATCGCCGTCGGAACGCTGCCTCTCCATATGTCGTCGGGATTAGTTATAAACCTGAATAATTGTTATTTGGTGCTTGCACTGAGCATGAACATTGTATCCGGATCATGTTTGATGCAAAGTGGTTATTCGTTTAAGTCTGAAAACAATGGTTGTTCGATTTATATGAATAATATCTTTTATGGTCATGCACCTGTGTTGAATGGTTTATTTCTGTTGGATCTCGATAGTAGTATTACGCATATTCATAATGTTGATGCTAAAAGGATTAAACTTGATAATGATATATCTACATATATGTGGCACTGCCGTCTTGGTCATATTGGCGTTAAACGCATGAAGAAACTCCATTCTGATGGGCTTTTGGAATCACTTGATTTTGAATCATTTGATACATGTGAGCCATGCCTTATGGGCAAGATGACTAGAACGCCGTTTTATGGTTCAATGGAACGGGAGACAGATTTATTGGAAATCATACATACTGATGTGTCTGGACCAATGAGTGTGTCGGCACGAGGTGGATATCGTTATTTTGTTACTTTCACGGATGATTTGAGTAGATACTGGTATATCTATTTGATGAAACATAAGTCTGAAACCTTTGAAAGGTTCAAAGAGTTTCAGAATGAAGTGGAAAATCATCGTAACGGAAAGATCAAATTTCTGCGGTCCGACCGTGGAGGAGAGTATCTTAGTTAGGAGTTTAGCACACATATGAAAGACTGTGGAATAGTTTCACAACTCACGCCTGCCGGAACACCACAACGTAATGGTGTGTCGTAACGCCGTAATCGCACTTTTATTGGATATGGTTCGATCTATGATGTCTCCGATCGACTTACCTCTATTTTGGGGTTATGCAATCGAAACAGCTGCATTCACTTTAAATCGGGCACCATCTAAATCCGTTGAAAAGACACCGTATGAATTATGGTTTGGAAACAAACCTAAGCTGTCATTTCTTAAAGTTTGGGGATGCGATGTTTATGTGAAGAAACTTCAACCGGATAAACTCGAACCCAAAGAGGAAAAATGCGTCTTCATAGGATACCCTAAGGAAACGATTGGGTATACCTTCTATCACAGATCCGAGGGCAAGGTCTTTGTTGCCAAGAATGGATCCTTTCTTGAGAAGGAGTTTCTCGCGAAAGGTGTGAGTAGTCAAGGTAGAACTCAAGAGGTTATTGAACCTTCTCTTCATGGAATGGCGAGTGGCGCAAGACCGGAAGTTGTTTCGGAGTTGACTTCACCGATGAAGAGAGAGCTAATGATAATGATCATGAAACTGAAGAGGACACTACCAAACCTCGCAGTCAAGCAGACATGTGCAGCTCCCTGAACTGCACGGCAATCCTGCTGAATTTCATGGTTGATGAAATGGATGACCTCGACGTATGAAGAAGCGATGATGAGCCCGGATTCCAACAAATGGCTAGAAGCCATGAAATCCGAGATGGAATCCATGTACGAAACCAGGTTTGGACCTTGGTGGACTTACCTCACGACCGAAAGGCCGTTGAGAATAAATGGATTTTCAAAAGAAAAACTGATGCTGATGGTAATGTAACCATCTATAAGGCTCGACTTGTCGCAAAGGGGTTTCGACAAATTCAAGGAGTGGACTACGATGAGACAATCTCTCCCGTAGCGATGCTTAAGTCGGTTAGGATTATGTTAGCAATTGCTGCATATTTCGATTATGAAATATGGCAGATGGATGTCAAAACTGCGTTCCTCAATGGTAATATTGAAGAAGAGTTGTATATGATACAACCTAAGGGTTTTGTCGATCCTAAGGATGCTGATAAGGTGTGCAAACTTCAGCGATCCATCTATGGACTGAAGCAAGCATCCCGGAGTTGGAATCTCTGCTTTGATGAGGTGATCAAAGAGTTTGGATTTGTCCAAACTTATGGAGAGGCTTGTATTTATAAGAAAGTGAGTGGGAGCAATGTGGAATTTCTGATATTATATGTGGATGACATATTATTGATTGGAAATGATATAGATCTTTTAAACAGTGTTAAAAGTTATCTAAACAGCAAATTTTCGATGAAGGACCATGGTGAAGCTTCATATATATTAGGCATTAAAATCTATAGAGATAGATCAAGACGCCTAATTGGGCTATCGCAGAGTACATACCTTGCTAAGATATTAAAGAAGTTTAATATGGACGAAAGTAAGAAGGGGTTCTTACCTATGTTGCAAGGCAAGACATTGAGTAAGACTCAAAGTCCAGCTACGGCGGAAGAAAGAGAGATAATGGATAAGATCCCCTATGCCTCAGCCATAGGCTCTATTATGTATGCCATGCTATGTACAAGACCGGATGTGGCACATGCTATCAGTTTGACTAGTAGGTACCAATCTAATCCAGGATCAGAACACTGGATAGCGGTTAAGAACATCCTCAAGTACTTGAGAAGAACTAAGGATATGTTTCTTGTATATGGAGGTGAAGAAGAGCTAGTCGCTAAGTGTTATGTCGATGCTAGCTTTGACACTGATCCGGATGACTCTAAGTCTCAATCCGGATACGTATTTCTCTTGAACGGAGCAGCAGTTAGTTGGAGGAGCTCCAAACAACCTGTGGTGGCTGGATCAACGACGGAGGCAGAATATGTTGCTGCTTCAGAAGCAGCACAGGAAGCGGTTTGGATGAAGGAGTTCATAACGGAACTAGGTGTGGTTCCTAGTGTGTTGGACCCAATGGTGTGTTGGAATTATGCCCTAGAGGCAATAATAAAGATGTTATTATTATAATTCTTGTTCATGATAAAGTTTATATTCCATGCTAGAATTGTATTAAGCGGAAACATTAATACTTGTGTGGTTTGTGAACAACACCGTGTCCCTAGTACGCCTCTATGGACTAGCTCATTGATCAATGATGGTTAAGGTTTCCTAACCATAGACATGAGTTGTCAATTGATAATGAGATCATATCATTGGAGAATGATATGGTGGATAGACCCAAACTAAGCGAAGCAATTAGATCGTGTCATCGTGTTCGTCTTTGCGAAGTTTTTCTTATGTCAAATATTGTATTCCTTAGACCATGAGATAATACAACTCCCTGGTATCGGAAGAAAGCTTTGAGGTCATCAAACATCATCCTATGAGAGGGTGATCATAAAGGTGTCTCTCAGGTAATCGGAAAGTATCTGTTGGGTTGTATGTATCAAGATGGGATTTGTCCCTCCCAAGTCGGAGAGATATACTTCGGGCCCACTCGATAATCGATATCAACACCGCTTGCAAGCATGTGGTTAAGGAGTTAATCACAAAGTGATATCGGATTATGGAACAAGTAAAGTACTTGCTGTGAACGAGATTGAACTAGGTATGACGATACCGACGATCGAATCTCGGGCAAGTAAAATATCGCGAGATGAAGGGAATATATATATGGGATTGATTGAATCCTGGCATCGTGGTTCATCCGATATGATCATCGATGAATGTGTGGAGTCAATATGGGTGCCTGCACCCATTGTTGATTATTGATAGAAGATCATGTCTGATATTCTCGAACCCGAGGTCCCACACTTAACGTGTCTCGACGCTAGGATAGATTGGATACTTGGTTTATGAATTTTTGTTCGGAGTCTCGGATGGGATCCGGGACATCACGAGAGGTTCCGAAGTGGTCCGGAGAATAAGATTCATATAAGGCAAAGGCAGTTTTTGGAGTTCTAATTGTTCGGATTAATCGGTATTGTACCTAAGCTTTAGAACCTTCCTAAGGGGACCAACGTGGCCCCACCTTCCGGAGGGGCATGGGCCTATGAGGGAGTGTCCTGGCCGCATTGGGCTAGGGGCACAAGGCCCCATAGGGCCCAGCCGATCCTAGATAAGTTTAAATCGTTTAAACTAGAGATAAGATAGGGTTTCTAGAAGGGAGAGTTTAAATCGTTTAAACTAGAGATAGGCTTGGAGGATGGGCAGGGATGGCACCCCCTCTATATATAGAGGCTGGTGCGCCTCCCCCACACACACACCTTCCTCCAAACCCTAGTAACCCTGCCTTCCTCTCTCCCTCCCGATCGTTTGTAGGCGAAGCTCAAGCATAAATTCTCCACCATATACACCACGCCGTCGTTGTAGATCCAATCCATCTCTCCACCATACTTGCTGGTCCGAGGAAGGAGGAGACGCCGAGGTGCCGCACGCAGTGCATCTCACGGAGGCACCGCCACTTGTGGTGCTAGATCGGATCGGATCGCGAGGAGGAGAAGCGCACGACTACATCACCCACGCCCGGATTTAACGCTCACTGCGTAATCTTCAAGGGTATGAAGATCTAATCCAATCTCTCTTGTTGTTTGCATCTCCTAGATTAGATCTTGGCTTTCCTCTGCTCGCTCAGAGAAAATTTTGATTTACTATGCTGCGAAACCCTTCAGGGTATCGTGGCTAGATCTATGCGTAGATGTGATTCACGAGTAGAACGCAACATGGTTGTTGCGGGCATTGATGTTTTCTGTTGCAAGCCTCTTGTTTGTGTTCTTCTTATGACGCGATAGTGAGATTGAAGCGGTCCAGGCCAACCTTACGCGACGCCGTCATGAGACCGCTCGCACTTGACGGTGGCTTGTACCACACATGCGGCCGGTGGATGTCGGTTTCTCTCACTATAGTTGTCATGGGATTAACACCGAGTTTGGCAACCATAATATCACCGCTGTGGCTTTCCGTAGGTAAGAATCGTTAGCATCTACTCCCATAAGCCACGTAAAACATGCAACAACAAAGTAGAGGCGCCTAACTTGTTTTTGCAGGAGTGTTTTCGTGATATGGTATGGCCCAAGATGTGATGTGTATATTGTATGCGATGATCATGTTTTGTAATGTTTCACGACTTGCATGTCGATGAGTACACAACCGCAGGAGCCATATGGTTGTCTTTATAATTGTGTATGACCATGAGTCAACTTCTTATACGCCATGTAATAGCTTTACTTTATCGCTAAGTAGTTAGCAATAGTTGTAGTTGCTATTCGTGGTGGAGGCAATCATGGTGGAGTGATGGAGATCATGCCAGAACGCACAAGATGGAGATCATTGCGCGAAGATTGGCTATACCATGTCACATAAAGTTATATGCATGTGATGTTTATCCTTTTATGTATCTTATTATGCTTAGATCGCGATTTATAGCATTATAAGATGATTCCTCACTTAAAGATCAAGATAAAACTGTGTTCTCCCAAGTATGCACCGCTATAAAGTTTGTCGTGTCCAAGCATCACGTGATGATCGGGTGCTATAGACTCACGCCACATACAACGGGTGCAAGCTAGTTTTGCACACGCGAAATACTTGGTCTAACTTGACGAGCCTAGCATGTACGTATATGGCCTCGAAACACAAGAACCGAAAGGTTAAGCATGAGTCATATGAATGATATGATCGACACTTCGTTGTCCACCATTGAAACCACATCTCTTCTCGTGATGACCGGATTAGGTGTGGTGAATTTGGATCGTGTTCACTAAACAACTTGAGGGATGTTGAATTTAGTGGAGTTCATCTAGTAATTTGATTAAGTTGAACTATTTATCATGAACATAGTCTAAATTGTACTTGCAAATACTGTAGATCACATGGCCAAGTCCAACTTCAACTTCAACGCTTTTGCTGAGAAAGAAAAGCTTAGAAACAATGGGTCTAACTTCACCAACTGGTTCCGCAATCTAAGAATCATTCTCGGCGGACAAAAGGACTATGTCCTTGGGAAAGCATTAGGTGACCCCCTCATAACGCAACCGCTACCGATGAGAAAGCTGTCTATCACAAGAAAGATGATTATGGTGTGATTAAGAGCACCATGTTGTTTGCTATGGAACCGAACTTCAAAATCGTTTTGAAAACTATCCCGGCCCTTTGAGATTCTCGAGGAGCTGAAAACCATGTTTCGCATCAGGCCCGCTCGAGAGATATGAGATCTCCGAGAAGTTCTTTAACCGCAAGATGGAGGAAGGATTTCCGTTAGTGAGCACGCCATTAAGATGTCGGGCTACACTCAACGCCTTTGAGCAACGGACTGCAAGATTCCAAAGGAGCTCAAGATTGACAGGTTCTGCAATCACTCCCTCCCGCCTACAAAAGTTTTATAGTGACTCATAATCAGATTGGTTCCACTGACATTTATCACCGAGCTCTTCGCAAAGTGAAGGCTGCGAGGTGGACATCAAGAAGGATAATCATGTGTTGATGGTCAACAAGCCCTCCTTTAAGAAAGGTAAAGGTGCAAAGAAGCCCTTCAAGAAAAGCGGCAAGCGTTGCTGTTCTCGCCGAGAAGAAGCTCAAGTCCGACCTAAGACGACAATCGAGTGCTTCTATTGCAAGGACAAGGGTCACCGAAGCGAATCGTCCGAAGTACTTAGCGGACAAGAAGGCTGGCACCATCAAAGGTATATTTGATATACATGTTATTGATGTTTTCCTTACTAGCCCTCGTTGTAGTGCCCGGGTATTTGATACCGGTTCGTTGCTAATATTTGTAACTCAAACAGAGCTACGGAATAGATGGCGGCTTGCGAGGATGAGGTGACGATGCGCGTTGCTGGCAACGGATCAAGAGTTGATGTGATGGCCGCACGCCTCCTTAGTTTTACCTTCGGATTAGTTTTAAACCTTAATAAATGTTATTATGTGCCTGCGTTGAGCATGAACATTATTTCTAGATCGTGTTTATTGCAAGACGGTTATTCATTTAAATCGGAGAATAATGGTTGTTCTATTTATATGAGTAACATATTTTATGGTCATGCACCTCTTGTGAGTGGTTTATTTCTTCTAAATATCGAAAGGGATGAAACACACATCCATAACATTAAGGCTAAGAGATGCAAAGTAGATAGTGATAATACTACTTATCTGTGGCACTGTCATCTAGGTCATATTGGTGTAAAGCGCATGAAGAAACTCCATTCTGATGGACTTTTGGAGTCTCTTGATTTTGAATCATTTGACACATGCGAACCATGCCTCATGGGCAAGATGATCAAAACCCCGTTCTCCGGTATGATGGAGCGAGCAACGGACTTGTTGGAAATCATACATACCGATGTATGCGGACCGATGAGTGTTTCGACGCGCGGTGGATATCGCTATTTTCTCACTTTTACTGATGACTTAAGTAGATATGGGTATATCTATTTAATGAAACATAAATCTGAAACGTTTGAAAAGTTCAAAGAATTTCAGAATGAAGTGGAGAACCATCGTAACAGAAAGATTAAGTTTCTACGATCTGATCATGGGGGCGAATATTTGAGTTATGATTTTCTCACGCATCTCAAAGCAAGTGGAATCGTTTCACAACTCACGCCACCCGGAACACCACAGCACAATGGTGTGTCTGAACGCCGGAATCGAACCCTATTAGATATGGTCCGATCGATGATGTCTCTTACTGATTTGCTGTTATCATTTTGGGGTTATGCATTAGAAACCGCTGCATTCACTTTAAATAGGGCTCCATCTAAACTGCTGAGACGACACCGTATGAACTGTGGTTTGGTGCTAAACCTAAGTTGTCGTTTCTTAAAGTTTGGGGATGCGAAGCTTTACGTCAAGAAGTTGATGCCGCAAGCTTGAACCCAAAGCGGAGAAGTGCGCCTTCATAGGATACCCTAAGGAAACTATTGGGTATACCTTCTATCACGTAACCAAGGCAAAGTGTTTGTGAAGAACGGTTCCTTTCTTGAGAAGGAGTTTCTCTCGAAAGAAGTGAGTGGGAGGAAAGTAGAGCTACACGAGGTTATTGAACCTTCTCTTGAATTGGAGAGTAGCGCAGACCTGAAATTGTTCCAGGTCACCGCACCAACAATAGAGGAAGCTAATGACAAGGATCATGAAGCTTGGACGATGTCATCTTGAGCAGTCGACAAGGTCGCGTGCGTCTCCCGAGTGGTACGGCAACCTGTTGACTGCCTTGTTAGTAGAAGACAGCGAACCTCATTTAACTATGAGGAAGCGATGATGAGCCCAGACTCGAGAAATGGCTAGAAGCCATGAACCGAATTGGGATCCATGAACGAAAACCAAGTATGGACTTTGGTGGACCCTCCTAGCGACGAAAGGCCGTTGAGTGCAAATGGATCTTCAAGAAGAAAACGGACGCGATGGTAATGTTACCGTCTATAAAGCACGCTTGTCGCAAAAGGTTTTCGACAAGTTCAAGGTGTTGACTACGATGAGACTTTCTCTCCGTGGCGATGTTTAAGTCTATTCGGATTTTATTAGCAATTGCTACGCTTCATGATTATGAAATATGGCGATGGATGTCAAGATCGTTCCTCAATGGCAACATTGATGAAGAGTTGTATATGATGCAACAAGGTTTTGTTGATCCTAAGGATGTCGATAAAGTATGCAAACTTCAGCTCCATTTATGGATCAAGCAAGCATCTCGAGTTGGAACCTTCGCTTTGATCAAGTGATCAAGAGCTTTGGATTTGTTCCAAATTGCTACGAAGCTTGCATCTACAAGAAAGTGAGTGGGAGCTCGGTGACGTTTCTGGTACTATATGTGGATGACATATTGATTATTGGAAATGACATCAACATGCTTAACGATGTGAAGAGTTATTTGAACAAGTGTTTTTCAATGAAAGACCTAGGTGAAGCTGCTTATATATTGGGCATCAAAATCTATAGAGATAGACAAAGACGCCTGATAGCTTTAAGTCAAAGTACATACCTAGACAAAGTTCTGAAAAGGTTCAGAATGGATAAGGCATTTAAAGGTTCAGTGCCTATGTTGTCAGGTAAGATATTGAGCAAGGCTCAGTGTCCAGCTACGGTAAATGATAGGGAAGCTATGAGCAAAGTGCCTTATGCCTCGGCCATAGGTTCCATCATGTATGCCATGTCGTGTACTAGACCGGATGTGTCCAATGCTCTTAGTTTGACGAGCAGATATCAAAGTGATCCAGAGGAACATCGACAGTGAAGAACATCCTAAGGTACCTAAATAGGACTAAAGAAATGTTCTTAGTCTATGGGGTGATGAACAACTCGTCAGAAAGGTTACGTCGATGCTAGTTTTACACCGACAAGGATGATTCTAAATCTCGATGTGATACGTGTATATTTTGAATGGAGGAGTCGGAGAAGCTGCAAGCAAAGCGTGATCGCGAGATCTACAAAGAGAAGCGGAATACATGGTGCTGCAGAAGGCCAAGTGAAGGAGTTTGGATCGAAACTTCATCATCGAGCTTGGCGTGGTTCCAAGTGCATTGGACCCACTGGAGATATTATGTGACAACACCGGCGCCATAGCACTCGCTAAGGAACCAAGATATCATCCAAAGACCAAGCATATCAATCAAAAGTTTCATATAATCCGAGATTATATAGCGATGGAGATCTCAAGATCAGCAAAGTACATACAGATCTGAATGTCGCAGATCCATTGACTAAACCTCTTCCACGTAAAACATGATCAGCACCTCAATTGCCATGGGTGTGAGATTGTTGCCAAATGTAAACTAGATTATTGACTCTAGTGCAAGTGGGAGACTGGAATTATGCCCTAGAGGCAATAATAAAGATGTTATTATTATAATTCTTGTTCATGATAAAGTTTATATTCCATGCTAGAATTGTATTAAGCGGAAACATTAATACTTGTGTGGTTTGTGAACAACACCGTGTCCCTAGTACGCCTCTATGGACTAGCTCATTGATCAATGATGGTTAAGGTTTCCTAACCATAGACATGAGTTGTCAATTGATAATGAGATCATATCATTGGAGAATGATATGGTGGATAGACCCAAACTAAGCGAAGCAATTAGATCGTGTCATCGTGTTCGTCTTTTGCAAGTTTTTCTTATGTCAAATATTGTATTCCTTAGACCATGAGATAATACAACTCCTGGTATCGGAAGAAAGCTTTGAGGTCATCAAACGTCATCCTATGAGAGGGTGATCATAAAGGTGTCTCTGTAATCGGAAAGTATCTGGGTTGTATGTATCAAGATGGGATTTGTCCCTCCCAAGTCAGAGAGATATACTTCGGGCCCACTCGGTAATCGATATCAACACCGCTTGCAAGCATGTGGTTAAGGAGTTAATCACAAAGTGATATCGGATTACGGAACAAGTAAAGTACTTGCTGTGAACGAGATTGAACTAGGTATGACGATACCGACGATCGAATCTCGGGCAAGTAAAATATCGCGAGACGAAGGGAATATATATATGGGATTGATTGAATCCTGGCATCGTGGTTCATCCGATATGATCATCGATATATATGTGTGCCCAGACCCCGCTGTTGATTATTTATAGAAGATCATGTCTGCATATTCTCGAACCCGCAGGGTCACACACTTAACGTGTCTCAACGCTAGGATAGATTGGATACTTGGTTTATGAATTTTTGTTCGGAGTCTCGGATGGGATCCGGGACATCACGAGAGGTTCCGGAGTGGTCCGGAGAATAAGATTCATATAAGGCAGTGCAGTTTTTGGAGTTCGGAATTGTTCCGGATTAATCGGTATTGTACCGGAAGCTTCTAGAACCTTCCGGAAGGGGACCAACGTGGCCCCACCTTCCGGGAGGGGGAATTGGCCTATGTGGGACTGGCCTGGCCGCATTGGGCCAGGGGCACAACGCCCCATAGGGCCCAGCCGATCCTAGATAAGTTTAAATCGTTTAAACTAGAGATAAGATAGGGTTTCTAGAAGGGAGAGTTTAAATCGTTTAAACTAGAGATAGGCTTGGAGGATGGGCAAGGGCTGGCCGCACCCCCCCTCTATATATATAGGGCTGGTGCGCCCCCTCCCCCCCCCACACACACCTTCCTCCAAACCCTAGTAACCCTGCTGCCTTCCTCTCTCCCTCTCGACTGTTTGTAGGCGAAGCCCTGCGGCAGAAATTCTCCACCATATACACCACGCCGTCGTGCTGTAGATCCAATCCATCTCTCCACCATACTTGCTGGTCCGAGGAAGGAGGATACGTCGAGGTGCCGCACGTGTGCATCTCACGAAGGCACTGCCACTTGTGGTGCTAGATCGGATCGGATCGCGAGGAGGAGAAGCGAGTACGACTACATCACCCACGCCGATTTAACGCTCACTGTAATCTTCAAGGGTATGAAGATCTAATCCAATCTCTCTCGTTGTTTGCATCTCCTAGATTAGATCTTGGCTTTCCCTCTGTTCGCTTTCGTAGAAAATTTTGATTTACTATGCTGCGAAACCCTTCATGGTGATCTATTGTGACAATAATGGAGCCATAGCCAACACGAAGGAACCAAGGTCTCACAAGAATTCCAAGCATATTAAGCGCCGGTTTCACTCCATGCGCGAGTATGTCAAGGATGGAGATATAAAGATTTGTAAAGTGCACACGGAAATGAATGTAGCAGATCTGTTGACTAAAGTACTCCCTAGGGCAAAACATGATCAACACCAGAACTCCATGGATGTTAGATTTATCACTATATAAACTAGATTATTGTCTCTAGTGCAAGTGGGAGACTGAAGGAAATATGCCCTGAGAGGCAATAATAAAGTTGTTATTATGTATTCCTTGTATATGATAGATGTTTATTTTGCATGCTATAATTGTATTGATAGGAAACATCAATACATATGTGTTTAATAAACAAAAAGGGTTCCTAGTTATGCCTCTCTTATAGACTAGCTTGTTGATTAACAAGATGGTCAAGGTTTCCTGATCATGGACATTGGATGTTGTTAATAACAAGGTCACATCATTTGTGAAATGATGTGATGAACATTCATCCGAAGTATAGCATTACGATCAAGTCATTATGTTTATATTGCTATAACATCATACGAAGTAATCTTTATCCTTAGACCATGAGATCATGTTAATTGCTAACACCGGAAGAGTATCTTGATAACATCAAACGTCACACCGTAACAGGGTGACTATAAAGATGGGTTCAGTACTACGAAGGTGTTATGTTGAGGCTCATGGATCAAGAGTGGAATTTGTCAATCCAGATGACGGATAGATATACTCTGGGCCCTCTCGGTGATATCACATTAGGATAGCTTGCAAGCAAGTGATGTGATCACTAGAATGTTATATCACGGGAACGAGAAAAGAGTGCATGTCGGTAACGAGATCAAACTAGGTATGGAGATACCGATGATCGAATCTCGGACATGTAATATATCGAGAGACAAAGGGATTTAGTTACAAGCGTTAAAGGTTCTCACGATCACAGGAGTCATCGTTGAATGTGTAGGAGTCAGTACAGATCTCCAGGTCCCGCTGCTGAGTTATTGATCGGAGAAGGGTCTCGATCATGTCTGCATTATTCGCAAACTGTAGGGTGGCACACTTAAGAGTTACCGGACACCATTTTGGAGCACATATGTTTCAGACGAAAGAATTGCAAAGCGCAGGAATTGTTTCAATAGAAACCGGAAATTGTTTCGGGTGAAATTGTAGAAGATGGTTCTGCATGTGATATTGAAATATTGCAAGGGGCTATATGTGAGTGTTTGTTAATTAAAGTAATTAACAAAATTCTGAATAAATTTAATAAAAAGAGTTTTATTAAATGAGAGAGCATTAAATTTGGAGAAATTTAATGCATTTAAAGTGGAGACTTTAAAAGGGAATGTGAAGAGGCATTTTAATGTGGAGGGGTTACCACCACATGAATGGGGGAGGTGAGGGGTCACCCCCCATGCGCCGGCCATGGAGAGAGGGGGCACCCCCCTCCTCCTATAAAAGGCCACCCATTCCCTCCTTCATCCATACACCTCCTTATGAAGGATCTCTCTCCCCCTCTAGAATTATTCCCCATGGTCTCGGATTAGCGAGATACATGTTCCCGGTGGCATTTCGTCTGGAAGGAGTTGCTGCTTCCGCTGGATCGCTGGAGCGAGGAGGTGGAGGTTGTCCGGTGGCTTGAATGTGTGTGCGAGGACGGATGCGCTGCTGATTTGCGGCGCTCGGACTTCCACACGATCTTGAGATCGGCAAGCGTACGACTACATCAACCACGAGTTCCTACTCGTTAACAAAACTCGTTGTCTTCGAGGGTAAGTTCTCCATAGATGTATGTCCACCCGTTGCTCTGTATCTAATAGATAGATCTTGGCGTATAGTTCTTATCGTAGGATTTTTTTTGTTTTCTATGCTGCGGACCCAAAAACAACACATAGAATTAGTCGGCCCTTGGTGTGCAGAGCACAAAAGCTTTATTGAGAAGAAGTACAACTACCTAGGCTGGACGAGGATGGAGGGAGAAATAATCAGAGAGCACAACTCCAGCTTCACATAGTGGTTCAAGGAGAAGCTACTGAATAATCCCCTGCAGAGTCCTCGTACGGAAGAGGAGAAACTCATATTCACATTGTCACAGGGCCCCGCACACAACCTTAGGACCTATCATGTAACATCAACAGTTACACATTCTACACCGAGGAAAAGGACAACAAAAGAGAATATCATAACTCAGGAGTAACTATGGAATGCTTCACCAGTGAGTCGACTACCGTCAAGGAAAGATACTATGGAAGGATTGAGGATATTTGGGAGCTCGACTACTATGGAGAAAAGGTGTCAATGTTCTATTTCAGATGGGCCAAGAACGTCAAAAAAGAAGATCGGTATTTCACAACCATGGTTATACCCAAAGCAAAATCAATAACTATTGGCGCGAACGTCACCGCTAAAAATGAGCTGTGGGTATTGGCCAGCCAAGTGGACCAATGCTTTTTCATTACCGACCCAGCAAAGCCTAGCCATGTTGTCGCGGGGAGGGGCAAAAGGAGCATCATCGGAATGGACGGAGTAACCAATGAGCAAGACTTAGACAAGTACGGTGACCACAAGATGGAAGAGGACATCGACATACCTACTACTATCAGAAGAAGCATGACCATCCTACCAGCTAAAGGTTGTCCGTTCACGGAAAGATGTCACCAGATTCTCGGGCTAAATTATGCATCCGCGACGAAGAAGGGCAAGAAGATTGTGAAGGGCAAGAAGATTATGAAACGCTAGCGCTGTGTGTATGCGTGAATGCATTCGGGTGTGTACGTATAAAACATAAATTATATTCGTGTTAAATGAATTTATAACGATCTTGACTTTATATTTGTAAAAATATTGGAGTTAGTATTTTTTTAGAAAATACTAAACTAATTATAATAGCCAAAAAATATTTTTATTTTTATTTCAAAAAGTAAACAAAAAAGTGAGGCAGCCAAGATTTGAACCCGACTACCCTAGGGTTTTAATTGGATCAATGAGGCAGAGCCACTAGGCTACTATGGTGTTTCTATCAAACCAGAGCACAACCTATATTTTAGGCTAAGTGTCAAATAATTGTGGTGCATCCCTTCATGGTGCGCCAGGGATAACTTATCTATGGCGCACCACAAATAACTGTACAACCTTTGCCAGCATGGTATCTGAATCATCGAGGGAATATTATCCGTGGTGCACCTCCGAGGGATGCGCCACAGATAGTCCACACTTACCGAATTTGTTGATCCGACCGGTTGTTTCCCTTTGTCTTCACCATATGGATCCTCCCCTTCTCTATAGCACCGGCGATTGGAAGCACCAGGAGCCATCCACGTGCTCCCATCTCTCCACCGCCGTCATTGTCCATCCCGTCACTGCCGTCCACGGGGCACAAGGAGGAGGAGCAGGCGAGGTGCCGTCGCTGTCCGCTCCTGCTACTGCCGATGTTTGTCCTGTCATCCGCCTATCAAGGTTCCCCTCCCCTCTACCCCTCTACCCTCCCCTTACCCATCCCCTCTCCCCCTCCCGGCCCCTCTCCCTGCTAGGGCTAGCTGTGGCCGAATTTTCTTGTAGCAGCTAGCTATGGTTAGCAGTACTAGTGTTCTTATAGCAGCTAGCTAGGGTTAGCAATACTAACTAGGGATAACTGATGTTGTTAGCAGTATCTTGAGTTTACTAGTGTTCTTGCTGTTCTGGATAGATTAGCTTGTGTTCTTGCTTGTGCTTTGGACATATTACCTTGCTCCACTTACCTAAACCGCACCATCTCTAATTAAGTGCTCAATTAGCAGCACTAGTACTACTGGAGTACTGGTCAAAGACGCTCGTGTGTGGATGATTATTTCTCCGTAGGTATAGATTATAGTTCTACCGCTGCTACTCAGTTGATACTTTTCTTGGATAATGCAGAGAGTGTACTCATACATTTGCAAAAAGTATGATACTAGAGTAAATCTGATGCCTTTTGTGTCTTTTAGATACATGCCTTAGCAATACATCCCTCGCTTTTTATTCTGCTCTTTAAAATTATATATGATCCAGTCAGTGCAACTTCATGCCTGTTAATCAAAACTAGTAAATAAAGAAGCGGGCTACTAGCTTGATCGTCATCTGCCAACAACTTAGCTCGTAGCTAGCTCATCGATAACTGTTAAGTTCTAATGCTATATAGAATAGAATTTTAGAACATGTGTGTGCTTCAAAACTGTGTGTATGCTACCTTGGTGAACTTGTTGATACCGAAAAAACTACTTCCAGCTAGCCACTAGTGCACACGGCCCCCTCTAACACCGGTTTGGAGGGCCCTCTAACAGCGGTTGTAGAACCGCTGTTGAGGGTTCGGTGTTAGACGGCCCCCCCTTTAACACCGGTTCTTATACGAACCGGTGTTAAAGGGTGGCGCACGTGGGGCTGCCGCAGGGCTCAGGCCCCCCCTTTAACACCGGTTCGTGTTACGAACCGGTGTTAAAGGTTCTGTGCCGCGGCAGGAAAAGGAGATAGATCTGCCGCGGCAGAGTTCTGCCGCGGCAGGAAAACGGCCTAAATCTCTGCCGCGGCAGAGTTCTGCCCCTGCCCCGTTCTAGGCGTATTTCTGCGGCGCGGCGGGGACGGGGAGGGGGGGAGGGGGAATCGATCGGGAGCGGTATACACATACATCGTCATCGGTACATACGAGTACATGAATAATTAAGCAACTATTATTATACACAACATCGTCATTGTGTGGTATTCTCCGTAAACGTTGAAGCATCAAGTACAAGACAAACACGTTCAATCATATATACAACGTTCATTTTGGTGGATATCTAAAGAGTTCTCCGCCAGGCGTGACGACCTCATCAAGTATGAACCCCGCCAATTCCTCTTGAATGGCTCGTATGCGGTCAAATGGTAGGAGTTGGTCCCGCATCCGTTCGATCTGAATATATATGAAGAATGGGGTCAATATATATATAAGAATAAAACTCAACACAATTGATGGTAATAAAATAATGTTGTGTACTTTGTTTACTTACTCTAAGTTGTTCTAGTGCGGCTTGGCCTGTCGCACATATCGTGTTGCGAATGAACTCGCAAACATAGTACCCACATAAGTTATTGCCGTGTCCCTGATGCGCGCACTTTACGAGAATAGAGAGTTCAATCAAAATAATAATCAATAAAGCATGATATAATAGAATTGGAAGCAGAATCAAAGAGATACGCAGACCTAGCTAGCTAGTATTACTTACATTTTGGTCTACAAATTTTAGTTCTTCTGACCATTCACCCATGGCCCTGCCCGTGAACCTTTTCCAAACCCTGTCCGGCAAAGAAAATGGATAAAGGAGTAATTAATTACTTGTTGTCACGAAAGTTGCCGATCTAGTGCGATAATATGATTGAAATTACCTCTGGAGCATCTCTCTAAAGTCTGCCCATCGCTCTTTTTCTTTTCGTAACGAGTCCATGACAAGGACTTTTCCTGAGTCAGGTTGAATGACTAGCAGAATAAAGTGGAACCTACGCACGCATAACTCATCATCAGTTACACTTAACATCGAGTAAGCCGAAACAGAATGTGTACAAGAGAGGGTAACAGATTTCACGAGAAGTTGTAAGGCAATAGTATTTCCTTTGGTTTGTTGTCTCAAGAAAGACCTTAGCAATAAATCTTCTGTTTGCCGGGTTTGGTTCTTACCACTTCTTCATGAACTCTATTTGGGTCAACGAACCCAATGTCAAAAGGTCCTCCTTTCATGCATTCCATAACCTTTTTCCTGCATAATAGTATATACATATATGGTGAGCATATATATATACATGCAATTAATGAAGTGAATGAGATGAGATAGAAAATACAGAAATAGTACTTACACAATAAAGGCTGATGGCAGCTTTGTCGAGTTCCTTCGATTGAATAGAAAATGCAAGTCTTCAATGTTGAAGTCGATCTCGTCGTCTCCGCAAGAAAATCTCATCTCTTATATGCGCCTGTGATCCATTCTTCCTTTCTCGTCTTGCAGAAATCAAGGTACCACTTGTGCAATATTCGCATCTTTGTTGGTAGATTCTTGAGCTCCTCTTTCTTGGAGATTCTTCCCATACTTCCATGGCTGTATGGGGTTGGCATCGCATTTGGGCGAGTTGTCTCCATGATGTTCAAGTATGCAATGTAAGTCATCCCCATCTCATTGGCCTTTCTTTGTAGCTCTGTCTCGTAATCATTTACGGGAGGAGCGTCCCGTGTCGAACACTTGGAGCGGGCGATGATTGGTTTTCCTACTCTCCGAGCATGGGAACTGTTTTCTAGGGTGCCGACGATCGCTACTTTCAGTCTCCCACGGCGCCTTGCATGCGCCTTCAAAATCTGGCTCAGAGTCCCAAGCACAAGTGGGGTTTCAGGTTTCAAAAGATTTTTGTAAAACTTCTCCACCACCGCCGGATCTATTTTCTCCTTTGGCTCGGCCCGTAGGTGCAAAGAATTTCTTGACCTCTTCCGAGATCCTATTGGTCTCCTCGTCGCTGCAATTCCAGTAAAAACGGCAATGGCTTGGCGGAAGGATGGGGCGTAGTTTTTGAACTCTTTGGCAGTGCGTGCTAGTGATGCTCTTCGGTGCTCTTCCGCTCTGTTGAGGAGATGGCTGAAGCCTTGGGAGATGGCTGACGGCAGGAGATGGTGGCACGGAGATGGCTGCCGCAGAGAGATGGTGACGGCAGGAGATGGCTGGCGCAGAGATGGCTGAAGGCTGGAGATGGCTGTCACGCAGAGATGGCTGAAGCTGGACTCGACTGCGGAGACGGCGGGGGTGCCAGTGGCCTCCAATTTGGAAGCACGATGTGTTCCTTCTTCCAAAGAATGGTTGTTTTCACTGCAAATTTGAGTTGAGTTTCCCCTTCACCTGTAGCATGGTCAAGCTGTGCTTCCTCATATTCCTTCACAACCTCATCCACCCCGACAATAGCATAGCCATCTGGAATCGGTCGGTAGTGGTAAGTTCCACCAGCTACAGGAGGTAAGGCATAGCCGACAGCCACCTTAATGGATAAGCCCATTAATCTCACATGCAGCTCAGCGTGTTCGCTCTCCGTGATCTCATCCACGGGGTATCGAGGACCCGCCATTTCAAGCGTGGGCTGCACGTTCTCCGTGGAAGCCATGCTGCTTTTCCGCGCAGAGTCTAGGCCGCCGGCAGCTTCCAATGCAGGCTCTTCGTGCCGCTGAGATGGGCCAGTAGCTTGATGGCTCTGTTGTGCATTCACTTGCGCCTTCAGCGCCACAAGTGCATGTTCTATCTGTGTCATCCGCTCAGACGCTTTTTTTTCTTTCTGCCGCCATCTATAAGAGTCGCCCACTGCAAACCCATCCTTCCACGTCATACCCCCTGTGCCTCGTGCATGTCCAGGGTGTTCTTTTTTACCGATGGCGCGTGTGAGCTGGTCATTCTCTCTGTCGGGATGGAAGGTCCTGGCGGCTGTTTCCTCGTATGCCGTGATGAGTTCAGTGACGGGTTTGGCAAGGAGGCGGGTTGGGAAGATACACAATCCTGTTTCTGGGTCCAACCTTGCCCCGATTCCGTAGAACCAAGTCTTTGCACGTAGGTCCCACCCATGTGTCTGGGGTGTGATCCTCTGTCAGCAGGCCTTCTCAGCTTCCTCCCACTTAGGCCTCTGACATATGTAGCCACCTGACCCTGTCCTCTGGTGGTATTCCTTCTTCTGGGCATTTAGCGTATTGGTTTCTGACCTCTTTGTAGCTATAGCACCTTCCTTGTATGCCACAAATTCACGCCAGTGAGGTCTTATCTTCGCATAATATGCGTCTTTGAAATCTGGAGTCTTGCGAGCTTTGACAAATTTGTTCAATTTTGTCTTCCAGTTGCAGAAAGCGTCAGCCATCTTCTTTAGAGTCCACTCTTTGACCTTTTCCTTTATAACCGGTTTGTTTTCATCCTCCTCTGGCGGAAGGGTGAAATTTGCCAACAGCGAATTCCAAAGCGTTTCTTTGGATCTTTCATCGACAAAGGTACCGTCGCCATTCTTTGGCTTATTCCAATATTCAATTGTGATTGGGATTTGGTCCCTAACAACAACTCCAGCCTGACGTACAAATTTGTCTGCGGCATTCTTGGGCTCCATCGGCCTGCCATCAACACGGACTGCTTCGATCGTGAACTTTGCACGATCTTTCAACCGATGGCTCGCGCCTCGCTTACTTTTTTTCGTAGAAGAAGATGGTTGCTGGTTGGTCGATCCAGAGGGCTAAAAGAAGAAAGAAGCGTTAATTAATACATGTAGAAGAAGATTGTTGGTGGAAGTCAGCAGAGGCTTAATCAATGCATATACCTCGCCGGACTTTGTAATCACTAAATTGCTCACGAGTCTTCATCTTCTCCATGACTACTTGAGTTGTCATCATGTTCCTCCAAATCTAGATATTGTGAGGTGTCCTCATCGATAATGTTCTCCATTATTTCTTCTTCTTCAAGGTTTCTACTAAGTGGATCCATAGTTTTTAAAACAATAATATTATCTAGAGTAAGAGAGTAAACATTCAAGTGGACTTGGATTCATACACAAATATACATATTATTCATACAAAAATGCACAAATAGGATAAAGTACATAAGATAAAGTACATTATTAATACATCACCGGAGAATAGCTCGGGTGCATTATAGGATAAAGTATAAGATAAAGTACATAATTAATACATCACCGGAGAATAGCTCGGGTGCATTATAGGATAAAGTATAATATAAAGTACATTATTAATACATCACCGGAGAATAGCTCGGGTGCATTATAGGATAAAGTATAAGATAAAGTACATTATTAAGATAAACTAGCGAACGCGGCCTGCGTTCTATGCTACGGAGCTGCTGAGCCACGAAGAGGAACCATCACCGGAGAATAGCTCGTGAGATCCGTGAAGTCGGATATTGGAGAACCTAGTCTCCAAAAGATACATGTATCGCCGTACATGCTCGTCCTCCTCCCTAATACGACGACGTACCACCTCCTCGGGGGCTGGCTCCCTCTGCACCGCTCCTGGACCTCGTGGACACCACCAAAGAAGCTCCGGGTCGACGATGATACCCGGATTCCTCACCAAGGTACGAGTCCCGATAGGTAGCACCTCCCAGTGCCAACCTGGCGGAGCCCAGACTCGGACATCCCCGACAGAGTCCAGTAGGCTCGGACGAGATGGACGCGACATAACTAAATAATAGCAATAAACAATCATAAAACATAAACAGTAACTAAATCACTAAGTATATATTGCCCTAATAACAATAACCCTAAACCTATCACTAATAACAATAACGCGGTATTTACCTAACTAATACTAATACTAACAACTAATACTAATTCTAATTCTAACTCTAAATTAGCCTAATAATACTAATTCTAATTCTAACCCTAATACTTAACCAATACCCCTAATACTTAACCAATCATATGCCTAATACTTAACCAACACCCCTAATACTTAACCAATACCCCTAATTCTAACTCTAAATTAGCCTAATAATTAATACTAATACTAATACTAATTCTAACCCTAATACTTAACCTATATACTAATTCTAATTCTAACCCTAATACTTAACCTAATACTAATACTAGCTAATTAACCTAATACTAGTACTAGCTAATTAACCTATATACTAATTCTAATTCTAACCCTAATACTTAGCCTAATAATACTAGCTAATTAACCTAATACTAATACTTGCAAATTAACCTAATACTAATACTAGCTAATTAACCTATATACTAATTCTAATTCTAACCCTAATACTTAGCCTAATAATACTAGCTATAATTAACCTAATACTAATATAGCTAATTAACCTATGCTAACTAATCATGACCTCACCTGACAGAAGGCGTGCAGTGGCAAGGACAGTGATGGCGGCGAGCCTCTCCGCGGGCACGGCGGGCGGCAACGACGTGGGCAAGAAGGGAAGGGGGTGGCGACGGTTGGGGGCGGTGATGGGGCACACGCACGGGGATCGATCCGCTGGGGAAGAAGGAAGGTGGCGTGCGTTATAGACCCCCTTTAACACCGGTTCGTAGGAACCGGTGTTAAAGGGAGGATCGTTCGCGCCTTTTTAACACGGTTCCAGCCACGAACCGGTGTTAAAAGATGGGAGCGAACGAATATGCTTCTTTAACACCGGTTCGTGGCTGGAACCGTGTTAAAGGAGGCATTATTTCATGCATTAAAGCGGTGGGGCAATTATAAGTCAAAAAATAGGATATGAATTTAGAAAATTCATATCTTATTCATTTCAACTCAGAAAAATATGAATAATATATCATAATTTTCAGAAAAATAATATCTATCCATTCATGTAAAAACATTTTATATTTACTTTAGATGAAAATTTTCAAAATGATTAAAACACTTACATATAAATTTTGATTATTCAATTCAAACAAAAATAAATTGTCAAATCCTAAAACTTTGAACATAAGAAATATTAATCATCTAAAAGGAATCTAACCCTATTTTATTAGAGCAAATCATATTTTATTTTGTATTAATATTTTGAATTGATTGGATATTTAAATGCCGATCTTTTGTATACACTTGAATCGACAAAGCCTCGCTCAACTTGCATTGGATTTTGATAAAATAGCATATTGTGAACCTAAAATGATTTTGTAAAAATCATGAGCATCGTATCATGTACTGTAGTTCATATTCGACCCACTTCCTACCGATTCGGCAGGAATTTGTCTTTTTCACCAGAGGTGGACGGAAAGGTTTCAGATCCCCATGTTGGTACATTGTCCATATAAGGTGGTCTAGTATTTTTGTAAAATGTGGTGGTGGTTTTTTGAATTATCCGTTTGGTGGTTGCTTCACAAAACCGTCCGTTTTTTATGCTCGGAAAATGGAAAATGCCTTTTTGGTGCGATAAAAAGGAAAACTTCCTCTTGCAACATTGTTTGCCATGCCATGATGCACATGTATGCACAATATGGCCTTATTATCACAAACTATGCCTTGATTCTAGCCATAACATTGGTCATTTGACCCGAAAGCCAAGAAACCTCGAATGAGATAGGTCATTTTGTGAAGGAGATAGAACTGGAATTAAAATACAGAATGCAACTAATAGTAAGTTACATAAAGCACGACTGAAAATTAAGATACATAAAAGAACTGAAAATTAAGATACATGGCCAGATTAAGTAACAATCGGCCGAACTTGTTTCGAAATGTTGAAGTGATTCAGTCATGCTCCTGCCTACACCTGTAATACTCGCCATCAGTCGTCATGACCGCCGCCGTCATCGCTGTCATCGTCGGGGTCACCGTAATTGAACCTTGAAGGCTGAGTACGCGTGGGCTAAACTTGAGGGTAGCGCAGACGGGGGTTAGAGTCGGCGGCAGTGTCATAGGTCATGACGCTCTGGAGAGTCCGACCGCGCCACCATAGCCGACGGCCGGCCTCGTTGAAGTTCGGAGGAGGTGGGCCGTCCTCCTCGTGCCTGGCGAGCACCCTCTCACGCCGATCCACGAAGAAGGCTTCCCAAGTAGGGAAATAGTCGGGATGCCATCTGGGATTCCTCCGCTGCTCCGGCGTGAGCTCGAAGTAGTAGTGGTTCGTGATGGCCATCCGGCGCGCCACACCTAGAGGGACAGGAGGAACCGGCACGCCTCCGGCGCTCAGCATCCACCCGACGGGGACACAGTAGCCCGACGGGCAGGGGTAGTTCGAGGTGCAAAGCGCCTCCGCCTCCCTAGGGGTTAGTGCTACGGTGGAAGCCATGGGAAAGAGTGATGACGATGCAGATATGAGTCTAGAGATGTGCAATGACAATGGAGGCCAACCCTAGACATATATATAGTGAAGAACTGGCGGGAAGAACTGGAGGGAAGAACTGGCGGGAAAAAATGGCAGGAAGAAAAATGGCGGGAAAAAATGGCGGGAAGAAAAATGGCGGGAAAATATTTCCTCCATCCATGGGGATGAAACTCTCCATCCATGTTGGCTTGGTCGTTGCCATAACACATCTACACTCATATCTGCTGCCTCTCTCCACTCTATCCCATGGCTTCCACCATACCTCTAACCCCAGGGAGGCGGAGATGTAGTCTTTCACGGGCTAGCAGGAAAATATTTTCCAAGGCAGAACTTCCGAAGATGCCATAGGTGTGTGCACCAAGGGCATCTTCGAGAAGTTCCGCCACGGGAGATTTCCCAACCCTTTCCTCCATCCATGGGGATGAAACTCTCCATCCATGTTGGCTTGTTGAGTTGCTTGCCATGGCGTATCGATGCTCCTTTTATAGGCACGGCACCGCTTCTACTTTGTCTTCTTCCTCCGACAGGGCGTCGTGCGCTACATCGAGCAGTGTAGTACGCCCACGCGTCCTTATCCTACCGACAGCTTTAGTCCCGGTTTGAGCCCCCACCAGGTACTAAAGGTTACCCACGCGTCCTTATCCCACCGACAGTTTTGTTAGATGACACAAAAACCACCTTTAGTCCCGGTTGCACCCACCAACCAGTACTAAAGGTTAGCCACCCCCCAAATAAGGCCCTCCCAGATAAGCCTCCCCCAGATAAGGCCCCCCATCTTTTGGCCCACAATGTCGTTGCCGGGTTGCTTTGGGCCTTGGATGAGCACTGGCATCATAATGAACTTCCGCTTCATGCACAACCAAGGAGGAAGGTTGTAGATACGTAGAGTCACGGGCCAGGTGCTGTGACTGCAGTTCTGCTCCCCAAAAGGATTCATGCCATCGGTACTTAGACCAAACCATAAGTTCCTTGCGTCACCAGCAAAGTTAGGGAAGTCTCTCGATTTTCTCCACCGCCACCATCGAGGGTGCCTCAACATCCCGTCTTTCTTACGGTCTTCCATGTGCCATCGCAACAACTTGGCATGCTCTTTATTTCTGAACAATGTTTCAACCGTGGTATTATAGGAGCATACCACATCACCTTGGCAGGAACCCTCTTCCAGTCTTAAAGAAAAATGGCGGGAAGAAAAATGGCGGAAAAAATGGCGGAAGAAAATAGAGGGAAGAAATAGAAGGAAGAAAATGGCTCATTTAATACATATACATAATGTAAGAAATATGACATTGATTTCCATGTTGAGATACATATGTGTGCCAAAAATGGCTCAATTAATACATATAGTCAATATTATGATCGCGTCGGCCGTAACCATGGAGTATCAACACCATTTAACAGGATGGTTGGGTCAGTCTTCACTCTGAAGGGCGGAATTTCATCAAACTTATTATAATCTTCTAACATGTCTGTCTTGTCGTCCACTCCCACGATGTTTCTTTTCCCTGAAAGAACTATGTGACGCTTTGGCTCATCGTGTGATGTATTTGTTTGCTTATTTTTTCTTTTTTTGGTTTGGTAGACATGTCCTTCACATAGAAAACCCGAGCCACATCATTGGCTAAGACGAATGGTTCGTCTAAGTTCTTGTCTACCTTCATAAGATTGTTGAGATCCACCGTTGTCATTCCGTACTTCTTGTCTACCTCAACCCCCCCTCCTGTTAGCTTGACCCATTTGCATCAAAACAAGGGGACCTTAAAATTAGGTCCATAGTCAAGTTCCCATATCTCCTCTATGAACCCATAATACGTGGTCTTTTGCCCATTGTCTTCTGCTGCATCAAAGCGGACACCACTATTTTGGTTGGTGCTCTTTTTATCTTGGCCTATCGTGTAAAATGTATTCCCATTTATCTCGTACCCTTGGAAAGTACATACAGTCAAAGATGGTGTCCTGGCCAATAAGTACAGCTGATCCCCAATAGTGGTGTTATTCGTGAGAAGTCTTTGCAGCCAGCCGCCAAAACTCACCATGTGTTCACTTATAATCCATTCATCAGACTGCCTCGGGTGTTTGAGGAGTATTAAATTCTTGTGTTCATTGATATATGGGGCAACCAAGATAGATCTTTGTAAAACCGTGTAGTGTGCTTGATTGAGAGAATGCCCGTCCCTACATATCATTGATTTACATCCTAGGGTGCCTTTTCCACGTAGTCTCCCCTCATGTCGTGATTCTGGAACACCAATCGCCTTAAGGTCAGGAATAAAATCAACACAGAACTCAATGACCTCCTTTGTTACATAGCCCTTGGAGATGCTTCCTTCTGGCCTAGCACGGTTATGAACATATTTCTTTAAGACTCCCATGTACCTCTCAAAGGGGAACATATTGTGTAGAAATACAGGACCGAGAATGGCAATCTCTTCTACTAGGTGAACCAGGAGATGCGTCATAATATTGAAGAAGGATCTTGGGAACACCAACTCAAAGTGACAAGACATTGGGCCACATCTATGCAGAACCTGGTAGGCTTTCTAGATCGATTACCTTCTCGAGATATTGCATTGAGGAATGCACATAGCTTCACAATGGGTACTCGAACATTTTCGTAGAAGCCCCTCAATGCAATCGGAAGCAATTGTGTCATAATCACGTGGCGTCATGAGACTTCAGGTTTTGGAATTTTTCTCTGCCATATTTATTATTCCCTTTATATTCGACGAGAAGCGACGGTACCTTGATACCGCTCGGGCATTCAAAATATTTCCTTCTCGCTTTAGTAAGAGCGTGGCAGGAGTTAAGTGGCATCGTTTACCCTTCGTTCTCGGGATGCATAGGCTCTTGAGGTCTTTCAGACGTTGCTGGTCCTGCCGTGCTTCCGGTGTATCTTTGTCTTCCCATACACTAGGAAGCCTAGCAGGTTCACGCAAACATTCTTCGTCACGTGCATCACGTCGATTAAAGAGCGGACCTCTAAGACTTTCCAATAGGGTAGGTCCCAAAATATAGATTGCTTCTTCCACATGGGCGCGTGTCCGGCATCGTCATTCGGAATGATAGACCAGACCTTTTCCAAAGATTACTTCTAGGTCCTTGACCATACCAAATACCTCCTCACCGCATGCGGAGGACGGGCTTCCTCCGGGTTACGCCAGACGTTTGAAATGCTTGCCTTTCTATCTTAATGGATGCAGGTTCGGAAGAAATCGGCGATACCCTAGCTACACAACCTTATTACATATATCGAAATATAAACTTTCAGAATCATAAAAACAGTGTGTGCAAGCATTGTATCCCTTGTTTGTCCGCCTGAAATGTTACTAAGAGCAGGCCAATCATTGATGGTTACGAAAAGCAATGCTCGTAGGTCAAATGGCTCCCCTTTGTGCTCATCCCACATACGTACACCTGGTTTGGCCCACATCTGTAAAAGTTCTTCAACTAATGGCCTTAGGTACACATCAATGTCGTTGCCGGGTTGCCTCGGGCCTTGGATGAGCACTGGCATCATAATGAACTTCCTCTTCATACACAACCAAGGAGGAAAGTTATAGATACATAGAGTCACAGGCCAGGTGCTGTGACTGCAGCTCTGCTCACCAAAAGGATTCATGCCATCTGTACTTGGACCAAACCTTAAGTTCCTTGCGTCACGTGCGAAGTCCGGGTACTCTCGCTCGACTTTTCTCCACTGTGACCCATCAGCGGGGTGTCTCAACATCGCGTCTTTCTTACGGTCTTCCATGTGCCATCGCAACAACTTGGCATGCTCTTTATTTCTGAAGAGACGTTTTAATCGTGGTATTATAGGAGCATACCACATAACCTTGGCAGGAACCTTCTTCCTAGGGGCCTCGCCCTCAACTTCGCCAGGATCGTCTCGTATGATCTTATACCGGAGTGCAGTGCATACCGGGCATGCATCCAAATTCTCGTACTTCTCACCGCGGTAGAGGATGCAGGCATGTATCTTCTGCACATCTAATCCTAGAGGGCAGACAACCTTCTTTGCTTGGTATGTACTGTCGGGCAACTCATTATTTCTTGGAAGAAGATTCTTCATTTTTACCAACAACTTTGAAAATCTTGTTTGTCACACCGTTCTCTGCCTTCCATTGCAGCAAATCCAGTGTGGTACCTAGCTTTTTGTGGCCATCTTCGCAAGTTGGGTACAACAATGTTTTGTGATCCTTTAACATCTGCTCCAGCTTCTCCTTCTCCTTTTCAGTTTCACATTCTTCCTTTGCATCAGTAATGGCCCGACCAAGATCGTCATCAGCGGGCCCATCTGCTTCCTCTTGATCTTCATTATCTACCCCTGTTGCAGTATCATCATATTCAGGATACATATTATGATAGTTGTCATCATCCTCTTGTTCTTCGTTGTCTTCCATCACAACCCCTTTTTCTCCGTGCTTGGTCCGACAATTATAGCCGGGCATGAAACCGGATTGAAGCAGGTGGGCGTGAATGGTTCTGGTATTTGAGTAGTCTTTCTTGTTCTGACAGTGAACACACGGACATCACATAAAACCATTGTGACCACGGTTTGCATTAGCCACAACGATGAAATTTTGGAGGCCCGTAATGTACTCGGAAGTGCGGCGGTCACCGTACATCCATTGTCGGTTCATCTGCATTAATATATAGTATATATCAAAAAATAATAGGGAGATGACCATTTATATATATAGTACATCAATGACACATGAAAGGATAGTTGCCAACCTCGACCGAGAAAGAAAGAGCAACGAGAAAACTTATTTTGAGCTCTCGGGCATTTCACCGAACACCTCTTGTGCATACGAAAAAAACACAAACTAGCACACTTCACACCCTCTTGCTAGGCTCCAAAATGAGATAGTGAAAAAATGGAAGAGTGGGGTGTGGGCTGCGGTGTCTTATATAGCCCCCACCTTTAACACCGGTTCAAGCCACGAACCGGTGTTAAAGAAACTACGAACCAGGTGGGGGCCTTTAACACCGGTTCGTGCCACGAACCGGTGTTAAAGGGGAGGCTCATTTTTGCTGCACGGGCCACGCTGGTATAGGCCCCCCCTTTAACACCGGTTCATAGAAGAACCTGTGTTAAAGCCCATTTCCAGGATCAACCAAAGGCCTCGTTTCCACTAGTGAGCCTAGCTAGTCAGTTATCTGCTTTTATGTGAAAATAACACATGTTTTTTATCAAAGATATGAGTATGTCGTGTGCTAAAGTGTATGCTACCTCATTCCTAGCATGATAGAGGGATTTTGTACATGATTGTTTGAAATCGTAAGTAGATGGTGGTGCCTGAAATCGATAAGGAATTCTTCTCTACTTTTATATGAAAATAATACATGTTGTTTTCTCTGCTTTGATGCTTCTCTATACCATGAGCATGGTTTTTGACCAAATTGGTGTTGGATTCGCATCATAGAAAACAAAAATTCCTACGATGGGAACGACTAAGCACCAAGATCTATCTACCTAGATACAAGCAATAGGTGGATATACATCTATAGAGATCATACCCTTGAAGACCGACAAAGTGTAATGAGATTGGATTCGTGGATGATGTAGTCAATCGCTTGACAATCTCAAGATCGAGAGGAAGTCCTAGCGCCGCAAATCCGCAGCGCATCTGTGCTCGCACACACGTATGGTCCACCGAACAATATCCGCCTCCTCGCTCCAGCGATGCAGCAGAAGCAGTAACTCCTTCCAGATGAAAAGCCACCGGGAGCATGTATCTCGCTAATCTAAGACCATGGGGAATAATTATAGAGGGAGAGAGAGATCCTTCACGAGGAGGTGTGCTTTGTGAGGAGGAGAGGGGGCAGCCCCCTACCATGGCCGGCGGCCATGGAGGTTCCCCCACCTCTTCCTTGATTTATGTGGGTGGAAGCTTCACTCACATAAACATGCCTCCACTCAAAAGTCCACTCACATGCATTAATTTTCCACCAAAATTAATGCAACTCTCATTTAATAAAACTCTTTTATTTATTTTATTCAGAATTTTGTTAAATACTTTAATTAACAAACATTCACATAAAACCGCTTGCAACATTTCAATATCACATGCAGAACCAATTTCAACAATTTCACCTGAAATAATTTCGGTGTCCATTGAAATAATTCCAGTGCTTTGTAAATCTTTCTCTAGAACACATTTGCTCCAAATGGTGTAGGTGTCCCTTAAGTGTGTCACCCTATGGTTTGTGAATAATGCAGACATGAACGAGACCCTTCTCTAATCAATAATTAGTAGCGGGACTTGGATATCCGTACCGACTCCCACACATTTAATGATGACTTCTGTGATTGTGAGAACCTTTAACGCTAGTAGGTAAATCCATTTGTCTCGTGATATATTACATGTCCGAGATTCGATCATCAGTATCTCAATACCTAGTTTGGTCTCATTACCAACATACACTCTTTTCTCGTTCCCGTGATATAACATTCTAGTGATCACATCACTTGCTTGCAAGCTATCTCAGTGTGATATCACCGAGAAGGCCCAGAGTATATCTATCCATCATCGAGATGGAAAAATCCCACTCTTGATCCATGAGCCTCTACATAACACCTTCGGAGTATCTGAATCGACCTTTGTAGTCACCCTGTTACGGTGTGACGTTTGATATTATCAAGTTACTCTTCTAGTGTTAGTGATTAACATGACCTCATGGTCTAAGGACTAAGATTACTTCGTATGATGTTATAGCAATTTAAACACAATGACATTGATCGTAATGCTATACTTGGATGAATGTTCATCACATCATTCCACCAATGTTGTGACCTCGTTATTAACAACATCCAATGTCCATGATTAGGAAACCTTGATCATCTTGTTAATCAACGAGCTAGTTTATAAGAGAGGCATAACTAGGAACCATTTATTTGTTTATTCAACACACATGTATTAACATTTCGAATAAATACAATTATAGCATGCAAAATAAAAATCTATCATATACTTGGAATACGATAATAACAACTTTATTATTGCCTCTTAGGGTATATTCCCTTCAATTGGTGTTGTGTGTACTTAAAACAAGGACTGAAGTAATGGGCAATAGATACATGTTCTAATACACAATTCAAATTGCAATTTTGTTCTCTAATTTACTTTATTAATCTGTTCTTTATTAATGCTTGAAGTGATAATAGTAGAGCAGTGCATTTTTTGTATTTTTTTGTTCTAGTAAGTCTTTTTAGGGTCAACACTAAGTGATCTCCCTTAACTAAGTTCTCATATACTCCTATGAGTAGCTATGATGAATGGTATTGAAGTTTTATTTACTGTTGTGGATTTTATCAAGTTTATTTTGCTTGTGTAAATATAGTGAGTGAATATTTGGAATACTATGTAAATATATTTTGTTATCTATGAAGTGGTGATTCAAATAAATATGGTGGTGTATGTTGGCAGAGATGTGGGATTGTTTTTTGCCTATGTTAGCAATTTTTTGTGCAGGGAATTTATTTGAATTGCCCATTTTTTCCAAAATGTTGATTCTTTTCCGTTTCGGCGAAAAATGGGAACTCCTAGGTCAAAAAATTAGCAAAGGTCATGTCGGATTTGTCCGTGGATTTTTGTACTAATAACTAGTTGCATCTTTTTATGTAGTACTAGCATGTCGACCGGACAAAGAAACGACGGGTCTGACATATCTCGGCCTAGAAACATATCAGAAGAAGCCCGAGAGAGTAATAAGGAGTTCTGGGAGTTTAACTTGGACGTGGAGCAGGCGGAGATAGAAGCAAGTTAGGGCAACGAGGGCCACGACGAGATGTATAACCCTGATCAAGATGGGGATACCACCGACGATACCAGTGATAGTGGTGGTGGCCAGGAAGTTGCCACCACCTCTTGTGGCACCAATGGTGAGACCACTGGAGGTGAACGCATGAATGGTGGTAGTAGCCAACCTAATAAAGCCAAGAAGCAATGTAAGGATTGGCATCCACCAGTGCTCGACACTGTCCGGGAGGATTTTACCAAAGTGAGCAGTGATGGCAATTCCTTGGCGCCTGAAGATCTTGTCAAAGGGTACGACATACAAATCGGGTGCATTGTCTGGGACACCATCTCGCTCAACACGGGAAACCTAAGGGCACCCGGGCAAGCGCATTTAGCCGATCTCCTCATCTAGAAGCTTCACGAACAATACAAGTTCCCTGATCCGTTCGACAATGTAAATTTCAAAGGGAATAAGGAAATCCAGGTACCCTCAAGAATATGAGCACCACCTTGAGTAGTTGGAGAAACCGAGTGAGGAAAAGGATTAACAATGGTAAAAGCTATGAGGAGATCAAGAAGCACGATCTGTGGGTCGTTGAAGATGATTTTAACCTTTTCAAGGACAAGTTGGATTCTCATATAGGCATATATTTGGAATGCATGGGGGAAGAGGATGCAAGAAGAGAACATATGCAACCACCATTGAGGAAGTGGCGGTTACAGAGGAGTACATCCCATTTGGGACAAGGAAGATTCCAAGCTTAGAGTTCTAGGTAAAGAAAACCCAAGGGAGAAATTCACGGACCAGCAGATGAGAAACATTGTCCGGGACCGCTACTATCTGCACCTAGTAACGAAGGAATTTGTTACCGATGATGAGAAAGTGAGGGAATTCGAGAAACATCTGGTAAGGAATTTACTGTGGATCTCAAGTTGATTGCGTTATAATTAATAATGAATCCAAATTTCTAAACGGGTTCACCTCTTCCTTCTACAGTATCCCCTCCATCTCTTGCATGCCCGCCACCATCGGTGTTCCCTCGACACTAGCCGACCTTGATGCCATCACCATGGTCACTAGGCCTCTCGGAGGCTCAGCCGATGACTTCATCTCCTTTGCCTTTGATGACCTCCATATCTCTAATGCTCGACATGTTTCTTTGTAGGACGTTGCTTGCACTCTCTTATAGTATGTGGAGGGCGAGTTGAAGGATTGTTGCCAAGAGTATTATCATTCAACCGAAGAACCACAAGTTCCACAAAAAGCCCATGCCTAATGACATGTTTAGGGTTTCCATGGCTCGGGTGTTACCCCGATGCAACGACGTCAACCCCCCGTTCAACCCGAGAGAGTCGACAAACATAAGGTCCTTGGAGAATGCCATGTCTAGCGCTTGGAATGACCGAAGATGCATATTCATATCAGGGGGAGGCACCACCCCACATCAGCACTGCCACCACCACTAGCAGAAGCCATGGTAAGGCCGTCGCACGGCCATCACCGCCGCCACCACCACCTAGCATAGATATGCCACTTGACAAAAGTGATGATGATAACATGGATGCATTCCTCAACACTGGTGCCGAGAATGATATGTACATACCTTCTATTGACTAACCATTCTGCCATGCTCAGGACGATCTACTTGGTCCCAGTACATGCATGCGACGTCTGGTCTTTGGTAGTTCTCAAGAGACGCCTCCAGCTATCACCGATGCTCCACAAGCTAATCGTGGAATTGTTTTCAGCCCTAGCACACTACACCACGTGGGTGCTGAGGGGTTAGCAGTCCCTACTCAATAGAAGAAGGGTCGGAAAAGAAGAAAGAAGCAAAAGGTTGTGAGCCTGCTAGTTCCGAAGGTGGCGAAGACTATCCGGGCTCAGGACAACGTGCCATATGAACCAAAGGATGTCTTGTTGAAAATCCATATAGTGGGTAAGCCGATGCTGAATTCGAGGATGCTCACAGCGGCAAGTCCATCTATGCAGAGAATGCATGATGCTATTCTATTTCAAGAGGATCTCCTTCTTAAAGAGAAAACTCCATTGAACCATATTTTCATTGTGAAGGTGCCAAAGGGAAGGGCTTTATCAATACACCCCGTGCGGATATATTCTTCCTGCAATCCGAAGGCATCTTAAATTTGTTTCACTCGAAATAGCTAGACGATACCCTAGTCCGCCTATCTCGCTCAGCATGGTGATAAAGGTCGAGAGAGAGAGAACCCAGGGCATCGCGATACCAGACCCCTTCTGCATGTGTGAAAGGATCTTGTTGAACCCTGGGGACCATGCACTCGTGGAGAATTACCTTTGAGACTTCATGCTTAAGAACAGAAAGAAGGATTACCTTGTCGTGCCTTTATTTCCTGAGTAAGTACATTACTTATTTGTTGGCCACCATAACATGTTTTCTTAGATTTCCATCGTTTTTTCCAATACATTCCGTTTGAATTGTTTTGCATAGAAACAAATACTGCACACTCATCAACATTTGCTCGAAGCTTTCGCAAGCCACTTTTTTTGACTCGGGAAGTTTCACAAAGAAGAAAGACTACAAAAAAAATTAAGAGTGTTCTTGATGATGCTCTCAACACCTACGCCTTAGATGGAGGCTACTTCGGCAAGGGGGGATGTCAAAGAAGGCAAACACGTATTTACCCACGTAACGGAATTCCCCCGTGTCAAGGAGCCGAAAGATAGTCAAAAGGAGGCCTTTTATGTCCTCTATCTCGTGAGCGGGTTCGTTCGGGATCAACAAATTCTTACGCTGCCATCTCAACTCCGTAAGTAGGCCCAAAATTTGGCGACCATCGCCTGATGACGATCTCAAAGAAAAATTATTTCGCATCAAGACTCAGATGTCGGAAATCATCAATCAAGATGTATGCACAAAGGGGGGTCTTCTACTACACAGGTGACACGTTGCAAACGTATCTATAATTTTTGATGTTCCATGCTTGTTTTATATCTACTTTCTTATGTTTTGTCCACACTTTGGAGTATTTTTATACACTTTCTTGTACTAACCTATTAACAAGATGCCATAGTGCCAGCTGCCTGTTTTCTGCTGTTTTTGGTTCCAGGAAAGTCAGAAAATGAATATTCTCGAAATTGGACGGGACAAAAGCCAAAGTCAATATTTCACCGAGGGGGACACGGAGCCAGAAGACGAGACAGAGAGGGGCCTGAGGCTGGACACACCACCTAGCCGTGCGACCAGGCCTGGCCCGCGCTAGGGGGGGGGGTGTGGCCGCCTAGGGCACCCCCTCGGCCTCCCTTTTCTCCTATATATCACCTCCGATACAGAAATCCTAAGTACCTGATCAAAATTCCACGAAAGAGTCTGTAGTCGCCATCATCTCCATCCCTAGATCGGGAGGGATCTGAAGCTCTTCCCGGCACCCTGCCGGAGGGGAGAATTCACCCTGGAGGCCTTGTTCATCACCATACCTGCCTCCGGTGTGATGCGTGAGTAGTTCATCTCTGGACTACGTGTCCATGTAGTAGCTAGATGGTTGGTTCTTCTCCTTTTTTCTACCATGCTTAGATATTCAGAGCTCCGTTCATGATCAAGATCATCTATTTGTAATCATACATGTTGTGTTTGCAGGGATCTGGTGGATATTGAGATGCTATTTCAGATTGATTATTGATTCTATCATGTCTTTGTTATTTGAGATCTTGCATGCTCTTCGTTGTTAGTAGCTATCTTGGCCGAGTAGATGCTAGCAACTCCAAGAAGGAGTATTTATGCTCGATAGTGGGTTCATGCCTCTAATAATCCGGGGAAGTGACAGAAATCTCTAAGGTACTAGATGTGTTGTTGCTACTAGGGAGAAAACAACAATCCTTTATTCATAGAACAATCATATTGTTTACTTTACACGCAATGCTTAATGCAATTATCTATTGCTTGCAACTTAATAGTGGAGGGGGTTTCGGATGATAACCTGAAGGTGGATTATTAGTCATAGATGTAGTTGGATTACAGTCTATGTATAATGTTGTAATGCCCAATCAAATCTCATAGGAGTCAAGATGATTAGTATATGCATGTATGCTTTCTCAATGTTTGTCAATTGCCCCGCTGTAATTTGTTCACCCAACATGTCATCTATCTTAAGGAGAATCCCCACTAGTGAACTATGGACCCCGGTCCTTTCTTTTACTATCAATCTACAATCTATTTACTGTTTTCTATTTACTTTCTGGAAGCTATTACTATCTTCCACACAATATGTTTAATCCTTTGTTTTCAGCAAAACCGGTGAGATTGACAACCTCACTGTAAGTTGGGGGCAAAGTTCTGTGGTTGTGTTGTGCAGGATTCCAAGTTGGAAACAACACCTTGGAGGTGTTTCCTTGCTCCTACTGGTTCGATAACCTTGGTTTCATAACTGACGGAAAACTTGTTGTTGTGCTCATCATACCTTCCTCTCGGGGTTCCCCAACGAGCTCGATATATTCTGGGCCATCAAGCTATTTTTCTGGCGTCATTGCTGGGGAGTCAAGGACATCTTCACAAGGGGAGTCCCTCATAACCAATCTATTTACTTTGTTTTATTTGTTTTGCTTAGTTTATTCCTGCTTTGTTTGCTTGTTTCTTTATCAAAAACACAAAAAAAATAGTTGTACTAGTTTGCTTCTTTATATCAAAAACACACAAAAAAGTTCCCACTTCAAGTTGTTTTTATGTCTAGTTCTGCTCCAATCACTATTTCATTATGGATAGCCCACTCGGTTTCCTATTTGGGAAAACTACTATCACTGCTAAGGTAGTAGATGAACCACCGCCTGCTAGAACCTCCATGGAAGATTTTATAAGGTATAGAGAATCTTATAAGGGTAAAGTCATGAGAGCCGTGTTAAAAAGGTTGGATCTAATCACTAAAATTTTGCTTACACGCCATGATATAAATTGTTGCTTGATACGTCCATCTTGCATCACAATTCTATATCATAATTCACTGTTATTCATTGATATATTTCGTATTAAGAGATGAAAATTATGTTATTTCATCTATTTTTGCATGGTGGATGACTTTTGGAGCATGGACCGCTGCAGTCAGGATTCTGATGGAAAAGGTGATGTTTGGAGGCAAGATTGGCAAAGATCAGAAAATCCGGGAAAATATACGGAAAAACCTATTTTTCCAGAAGACGAAGGAAGCCAGAAGGAGGAGTGGAGATGGGCCACAGGGGGCCCACACCACCCCCTGGCGCAGGCCATCCTAGGCCGCGCCACCAGGTGGTGTGGCCACCCTCTGGCTCTCCCCTCTAGCGTATATAATCCTCCCGAAACCCTAATACTCGGGGAGCGACCACAGAAAGATTCCGCCGCCTCTACGGGGCAGAAAACACCGAGAGAGAAAGATCTCTCCGGTAGACAGAATTCTGCCGGGGGAATTCCTTCCCAGAGAGGGGAGATCATCGCCATTAACACCACCATCAAGCTGGACTTCATCAGGATCATCATCATCATCACCACCATCATCATCAGCACCCTCATCACCATCTCCATATTGCTGTAACAATTGGGTTGAATCATGCATAGTTCTTAGGGGAAACTTTCCCGGTGTTGATTACTCTTTCCAGTTGATGCTATTGAGTGAACCGTTTAATTATTGTTTATGTTCAGATTGTTATACATCATTATTCCATCTCTGATCATGATCCATATGATGTCCTGTGAGTAATTCGTTTTGTTCTTGAGGACATGGGAGAAGTCATGTTGTTAGTAGTGGAATTGTGTTGAGAAAGATTCAATGGTTTGATATTTAAGTTGTGATGTACTTCTTCTAGTGGTGTCATGTGAACATCGACTACATGACACTTCACCTATATGGGCCTAGGGGAATGCATTGTGTATTTGGCTACTAATCGCAGGGGTTGTCGAAGTGACAGAAACATGAACCCCCATTAGGAAACCATTGCACAAGGGACGTAAGGGTCTTAGAGTTTAAAGCTGTGGTTAGGTTTCTACCTTAATTACTTGCTTGTACTTACGGATGTTTGCAAGGGGTATAATCACAAGTATGTATTAGTCCTAGGAAGGTCGGTACATTAGCACAGGTTCACCCACACAACACTTATCAAACTAAAGAAGATTAATCAACTATAGTGAAGCAAAAGCACTTGGCAGAACTCCCGTGTGACCTCGAGAACGTTTGGTCATCTTAAGTAATACAACCGACTTGTCCTTTGCTGAATAAAGGATCGGGCCACTTGCTGCATTTATTCCTACTGTCTTTTATTTACTCGTACTTTATTTACTTGCATTATCAAAAAACCCTAAAATCCGTTTGCTAAGTATTTGCAGAGAATTCCTGATCCATACCACTAGCCAGCACCTTTTTCTCCTCGTTGGGTTCGACACTCTTACTGTTCGAAAATACTGTGATACACCCCCTATACTTGTGGGTCATCAAGACTATTTTCTGGCACCGTTGCCGGGGAGTGAAGCGCTATTGGAGAGTGGAACTGGTAAAGGAAAATTCTACTATGAGTATTGTTTACCTCTTTTAGTTGCTTTATTTTGAATATGGATAATTCACTGAGTTTCTTATTTGGTAATGCTACTACCACTGCTAAGGTAGTAGATGAACCACCACCTGCTGAGAATGATACTTTTAAAATACCTACAAGAATTATTGATCGTGTTATGGATACCTACTATGTTGGGGATGGAACTGTTCATCCCGGTCATCATTTACTCTTTATACATGAATTATGCGGGTTGTTCAAGTGTGCAGGTATTACTACAGATCAATTTAAGAAGAAGTTATTCTCATTGTCACTGAAAGGAAGAGCCGAGGAATGGTATAAGCTGCTGAAGAATGGTCAAGCTCTTGAATGGGAGGAAATAATCCCTCTCTTTTATTCAAAGTTTTATCCTCCTGGTGAGATTCATAAAGATCGGAATCAAATATACAACTTTTGGCCTCTTGATGGAGAGAGCACAACTCAAGCTTGGGGGAAATTGAAGTTACTAATGCTCAAATGTCCCATTCATGAGCTCCCCAACAATATTATTATCAATAACTTTTATGCAAGGCTTTCTCTTCTTGATAATGATCTATTGGATGCCTCTTTTGCTGGATAATTTACACGCATGGAAGAAGAAGCTAAATGGGATCTTCTGGACCGTATTCAAGATAATGCTGAAGCATGGGAGAATGACAAAGGAAGAAAGTCATGTATAAATTATGATTATGGATGCATTGAATCTTTTATGGGAACTGATGACTTTCAAAATATTAAAAATGCTTATGGTCTAGACTCTCAAGTTATTGCAACTTATTTTAAGGCTTTTGCTTCCTACATTGAAGTGCCTAAAAAGAAGTGGGATAAGTATCATGAACCTTATAAAGATATTTCTAAGAGTGTTCCTGCAAGAAATACTGAAGTTTATACTGCTAATCATGTTTTACCTAAACCTTATATTGAGAAAATGCCTTTCCCAATTAAGATATAGGAACATTCTATGATAGCTAGTATGGTTAATGAAAGTACAAGTAAAGCTATTGAACCTGATAAAAAAATGGATGATGAACCTATAATAATAAATGTGAAAGATTCTGTCACTAAATATGTAGAAGAGGGACACACTATCCTTTTTAAGGATACCTCTAATATTGTTTCACAAAGTAGTATTATGAGAGCTAGTATTATGAGAGCTAGAATAAGTGATCATTGGTACGATGGCCCTTGTGATAGTTATATTATTAAGTTTATGCATGATACTGAAAGTTACTATGAGAGAGGGAAAAGTGTTCTTATGTATCTCAATAATATCAAGTTTCCTCGTTTTATGTTGAAAGTTTTTATGTTGCATTTCTTTTGCCTTCCTATGCTAGTAGCCTCTGGTTTCAACAACTTGTTTGTTTACAAAATTCCCTTGCATAGGAAGTGGGTTAGACTTAAATGTGTGTAGTTTTGCTTCTTAATGCTCTCTTTCACTTCAATTCATATTCTTATGTGAGCATCATCAAAATTATCATGCCCATCTTAATGACTCGATGTACTTCCGGGTCAGCGGTACGCCCGCGAGATTGTCCACTGCGTCTACAAGATACAAGACTCGAGTCTCTGAGTCTCACGACTCACGACACTCGGAGGCTACTCCAAACTGGAGCGCTGGTCGCGCACACACAAGATCTTCGAGTCCTACGCCGAGTCTACGACTCCACTACGGACTCGGGGGCTATTCCCATAGGGAGGATTGATTCAAGCATCCGAAAAAAAAAATTGTGTCCTACGGACCTGAAGCAAACAATGGCTGAATTAAAGTCTCTCCTCGAGTCTACGACTCGAACAGACACTCGGGGGCTAATCCCATAGGGAGCGCTGGTCGCGCACCCTATAGTCCATTGTGTTGACTATGTCCATGATGTCGATTCCTTTACAACAGCCGAACAAATTCAGCTGACCCGACGAACTTCCGGGTGAAGTGCTTCGCACTCGACACAACTTTCGACTCCGACATCCAAATACAAGGTTCAAGACAACTAAGTCTCCACCCGAATCTATGTTTCGGATGGACACTTGGGGGCTACTGACATGGATATGCCCTACGGGTACCCGATGTTAGCATACTTGGTCCAGCCCGACGGAAGGCCCACTCGACGACCTGCCAGGGTCCAGGACGCCCAAGACGTTTCGGCTGCACGAAGCACATATGGACACGGACTCCCAAGCGCACAAGACAAGGAAACCTCAAGACTAGAGTTTGAATACAACTTGTAACCTACTCGTATTGGCACCCGAGACCTAGCCTCCCCATATATAAAGGCTAGGAGGGTCCAACGAGGAGGACAGATAACGACTACACACACGACCTACAGACGCCATAACCCCCCAATAGATAGATCTACGATCTCCACCTCCATGATAGATCTATAGATCTAACTCGACTCATACTTTCGCACACGCATCCACGCCAGATCGAATCTGCGCACCCTCTAACCTCCGGTTCCGCCGTAATCAAAGAGCAGACAAGCAGGAGTAGGGTTTTCCCTCCGGGGGCCTGAACCTGGGTAAATCTCGTGTCCCCTGGTTGCTTGTCTGTTAACCGTGCCACGATCTCCAGCATCCCCATCTTCTCCAAAACCCAAGTCCATAACAATGGGCATTGACGAGATTAAACCTCGTCAATTGGCGCCGTCTGTGGGAATTGGGGCTGCTGTCTTGATGCGTGGCGGTTCCGACCCGATCGATCTACAACTCCGCGGCGCCGGAGAATCACCTCCTCTTCGACGCTTTCGACTTCACCGCCCACTCGCCGGCCACCATGAAGGATTTCGAGCCCGTAGGCAACGGACTCGAAATCTTGTTCGGGAGCTTCTGCTTCCAGGTGGGACAAGCGGCACCTCCGCCTCCTCGGCGGGTGCCCGTGCCGTCAATCAGGCCCGCTTCATGGGCTCCACACCCCGTGCTACGCACGTCACCATCAACAGATGAGTTCTACAGCAGCAGCAGCTACAACTCCGATCTGTGCGATCCACCTTCGGATGAAGGGACCTACGGTTCCGGATCCGAAAGTTGCGGCAGCAGCCAACCAATCTGTAGGCGCTATCTGTGCGCCGCAGTCATCCAAACCGACGAGGAAACGCCTACGGCTTCAGTGACCACGACTCGGGGGCTCCCTCGACATCGGTGACCCAATGCGGCTTTCGGCTGCGATGACCCGATACATCCTTCGGATGTGGCAACCTGGTGCGGTCTTCGACCTGGACAATCTTTGGATGCGGAGCTCTCTACCACCATCAACTTTGGAAACCCAACGCCGCTACGATTGTGGTTCGCCGCATCGAACACATCCGCGTGCGACCCGCTACCGCGACGGCTCTGTCCACGACAACTACCACAAAGCTAAGTTCTCTACTCAGAGTAGACTTCTTTCTTACTTTAAATCGCACTCGAAACACTTGGGGGCTGCGCCCTCTTCGAGTAACCTAATGTGCCATCGGCTCCACGCACTCGAGCACCTTGAACGCGACAGCCCGAGTAGCTGATTCTGCCTGATCGTTGAATCCTTGAACTCCGAGTGCCTCGGCAAGGTACTGAGACTAAGGGTAATCAGGCTAACGAAAAGGCCTAGCATATAGTGCAAAAGTGTCGACTCGATCGGCACCAGAATCTTACTATACAAGCCAACAGGAAAATATTCTTTACAAGATACAAGTACTTCACAATTATTTATGTTTTCTGCAGCTTACAAGGACATCGACCGCGTCGAGCTATTCTATTAGGTCCTCCAACAGGAGTCGACAAAAGAGCTGGCTACGCCATACAATCAAGACCCGAGTCGAGTCCCTCCTTGGATGGTTGCATTTCTTGATGCTACGAAGACACGACATTGGTCGCTCACCCGACAGAAGCAACGGTGTTGACTTCATCCGCAACATCGAGTCCTTCCGGCTAAACGCCGCCCGACTCCGCCACGTCAACTCCGACTGCATCATCGATTCTTGGCTCCTTATGCATGAGACACTGACTCGATGCACTTCCGGGTCAGTGATTTGTCCTCGCATGAGTCTCCACTCGAGTCTGCGACTCGACTAGACACTCGGGGGCTACTCCTATCAGGAGCGCTGATCGCACACCCGATGTACTTCCGGGTCAGCGGTGCGCCCGCGAGATTGTTGACTGCGTCTACAAGATATAATACTCGAGTCTCTGCCCGAGTCTACGACTCCGCCAGACACTTGGGGACTACTCTAAACTGGAGCGTTGATCGCACACACAAGATCTTCGAGTCCTACGCCGAGTCTACGACTCCACTACGGACTCGGGGGCTACTCCCATAGGGGGGATTGATTCAAGCATCCGGAAAAAAATTGTGTCCTACGAACCTGAAGCAAACAACGGCTGAATTAAAGTCTCTCCTCGAGTCTACGACTCGAACAGACACTCGAGGGCTACTCCCATAGGGAGCGCTGGTCGCGCACCCTATAGTCCATTATGTTGACTATGTCCATGATGTCGATTCCTTTACAACAGCCGAACAAATTCAGCTGACCCGATGAACTTCCGGGTGAAGTGCTTCGCACTCGACACAACTTTCGACTCCGACATCCAAATACAAGGTTCAAGACAACTAAGTATCCACCCGAATCTATGTTTCAGATGGACACTTGGGGGCTACTGACATGGATATGCCCTACGGGTACCCGATGTTAGCATACTTGGTCCAGCCCGACGGAAGGCCCACTCGACGACCTGCCAGGGTCCAGGACGCCCAAGACGTTTCGGCTGCACGAAGCACATATGGACACGGACTCCCAAGCGCACAAGACAAGGAAACCTCAAGACTAGAGTTTGAATACAACTTGTAACCTACTCGTATTGGCACCCGAGACCTAGCCTCCCCATATATAAAGGCTAGGAGGGTCCAACGAGGAGGACAGATAACGACTACACACACGACCTACAGACGCCATAACCCCCCAATAGATAGATCTACGATCTCCACCTCCATGATAGATCTACAGATCTAACTCGACTCATACTTTCGCACACGCATCCACGCCAGATCGAATCTGCGCACCCTGTAACCTCCGGTTTCGCCGTAATCAAAGAGCAGACAAGCAGGAGTAGGGTTTTCCCTTCGGAGGCCTGAACCTGGGTAAATCTCGTGTCCCCTGGTTACTTGTCTGTTAACCGTGCCACGATCTCCAGCATCCCCATCTTCTCCAAAACCCAAGTCCATAACAATGGGCATTGACGAGATTAAACCTCGTCAATAGGAACATTCTATGATAGCTAGTATGGTTAATGAAAGTACAAGTAAAGCTATTGAACCTGATAAACAAATGGATGATGAACCTATAATAGCAAATGTGAAAGATTCTGTCACTAAATATGTAGAAGAGGGACACACTATCCTTTTTAAGGATACCTCTAATATTGTTTCACAAAGTAGTATTATGAGAGCTAGTATTATGAGAGCTAGAATAAGTGATCATTGGTACGATGGCCCTTGTGATAGTTATATTGTTAAGTTTATGCACGATACTAAAAGTTACTATGAGAGAGGGAAAAGTGTTCTTATGTATCTCAATAATATCAAGTTTCCTCGTTTTATGTTGAAAGTTTTTATGTTGCATTTCTTTTGCCTTCCTATGCTAGTAGCCTCTGGTTTCAACAACTTGTTTGTTTACAAAATTCCCTTGCATAGGAAGTGGGTTAGACTTAAATGTGTGTAGTTTTGCTTCTTAATGCTCTCTTTCACTTCAATTCATATTCTTATGTGAGCATCATCAAAATTATCATGCCCATCTTAATGACTATAAAGAAAGAGCTTTTTGGGAGACAACCCAATTTGTTTTTGCTTTCATTTTGTTTTTGTTTCTTTGAGTCTTGGAAGTTATTACTTCGGTAATGACCTCTCCTTATACTTTTTGTTTGGTTTTTGTGTCAAGATCAACCTCTAATGAGAGAGAAGTAAGATTTGGGGAAGTTGCTGTCCCGAAACAGATTTTTGTGCTTCACCATAAAAATTCGTGAGAGATCTCTATATGTCGGACTGAGCTGTAATTTTTTGTGCTTCTGCCCCAGGTTGTTATTTAACTTTCTTTAGTTTTGCACTTTTTGATTTGAGAACAGAAGATTTTCTAAATAATCGATCTTTACCTGCTGGTCTGTTTTGACAGATTTTTGCCACTCTTGCATTTGCTTCTTTATTCGATTTCCTTTTTAAATTCTTTTTGGATTTTGGGAAGGAGTTGCTACAGTAGATTATGTTTTGATGGTTTTCATTTGTAGTTGAACTCATAAGGTTTTATCACTTCACTTATACTAATGTTGCTAATGAGAACTGTGTGAAGTTTTGTGTGAAAGAAATTTCCAGGTAGGTGGAGCAAATGGTGTAATGAGAAAGTGAAAGGTTTCATGACTCACAATAAGTGTATGAATATGAAGATATTGATGTTATTCAAGTGGTGACTCCAAAATAATCTACTAGATACCAAATTCAGAGACCTGCAAAGTCCGTTTTCAAATAGGTAACCGTTCTGGTAAGAAAAGTTCCGCGAAAATACTATCCAACTATATTTTTTGAAGTTTTTAGCCAATAAGGATAGTTATGAAGCGAAAGAGGGACGGAAATGGTGCCAGGGTGGCTCACACAACCCTGTGGCGCGGGCCTACCCCTGGCCGCACCACCAGGTGGTGTGGCCACTTTGGATTCCGTCTCTGACTCGTTTTCTCCCAGTACCTTCCTTTTGCCGTGAAACTTCTTAATATATAATCCCCCGGATCCACTGAGGTTCGTATATCGTGTTTTCGTTTCGATCTGTTTCTGCCAGGAACTATTCTTGAAAGTTTAGAAGCACAATGGTGTCCGCCAAGGATAATGAGAAGGAGCCTATGGAGGAGGATCTCCAAGACCCCGGGTAGGAGAAGGAGATCAAGAGTGAAGATGAAGAGGAGGCAAAGCACACTGGCACTACCATTGCAAGCATTGGAGTGGTGGCAAACCCTACAGGGACTATGTCAATTGGAGGGAAGCCTCCTCATCACCATTCAGATCCCTGGTCACTTCCCCCACGCGCCAAGAATCCTTTCCATACCCTTATCCATGAGCATCAATACCAGAATATTCCCAAGGAGAAATTACCCTCCAATTGGGATTTGCCTCATTCTAGCCATGCAGGAAAAGAAGACTTCAAGGAGGAAGAGTGGAGAAAGAATCACAAGAGCTGGAATTCGCAACCCGACATGATCATGAGCCGCATTGAGCAAAACTCACAGCTTATTCGCAATCTCACCTTCGAGGTTGAGGACTTGGGGAAACTGATCAAAGAGCTCATCAAGAGAATACCACCACCACTGAAGGAGTAATTCGTCATCAGGTTTGGCATCCCCTTGGCTTGTTCCAAGCTTGGGGTAGTGCCGCGGTATCACATCACTGTCTTCTACCTTTTTTACCTTTTTAGTAGAGTCATATCATGAATAGAGAAGTTATCATGTAGGATGGTTTGCATTATGGAAGTGTCCCCTCTCTCGTTAGATATGTATCCCTTGGTGTGAGCTGCCATTATGGAATATTAATGAGAAGTTCTATCATTTACTCTTTTGCATATCTTTTATTAGTTTTCAATTTGAGGTTATATGATTGATCTTGTTGTTAGTATTGGTATCACTTTGGGATCATTGAGTTAATTTAGTTGGTTTTGGCAAACTTGGCTCGGTCAGTAGCAACACTATTTTTGAGAGTTGAATGCAAAGGATAACTGTACTGTTTAAGAAATATAATTTCATCATCTTTCTTTCTTGATTTGCTCATAAGTTTAGTATTCTCTAGTTAAGATCTTTTGTGCTTCCAAGGAAGATTGCATGTTTGATTTTTATCACCTGTATGTTTGTTTGTTTGTTTCCTTCAACTCTTATACTTGCTACCCAGCCTTGCTAGCCAAAAACTTGTACTGAGAGGGAATTCTTCTCGTGCATCCAATCCTTAAACCAAAACCTATGCCATTTGTGTCCACCACACCTACCTATTAGCACTATTGCTATTCCAAGTAAATTCTTGTTTTTATCTACCTTCCAAATTAAACTTGTTATGAGAAAATTAGTGATTAAAGCTCTCATGACTTGATGGCACACTTTATTTTCTTGCACTTAACAAACTTGAACCATTGGGTCCTTCTTTGTTGCATATATGCTTGTGCTTTATGAGTTGAAGTTAGCAGAACCATGTATCATGGGGAACGCTTTCAACACTGCACTGGTACTTTGTACCTAGTTGATATCATGATTCTTTTGCCTATGGATCCTAGCGGTGTGAAATAAAAGGGGAGCTTGTAAGATCATGGAGTTTATATGTGTGTTAGAGAAACGCCTGGGCCGCTAGCCTAAGCCATGCCTAATCATGGTGGAAACTTGCAGCATAACTATAGTGAGCATTCTATGAAGCATCCTCAATAAAAACCTATGCAAATAGCAAATAAAAATATCGCTGAGATCCTCATTGTCTGGTTGCCTTGTCATTTTGATTATGGGATAGCTCCTGTATCATGTGCAAGGGGTACCCCGTTGGCGGTTCTCGATGATACACATGTATTTACAATGACAAGAGCTTACTCGTGACTGAAGTTGAGTAGCATGAGGTTTGGTACTCGTAAGTAAGGGGCATGAGATTTCAACTTATAACTTGTCAAGCATATCGTCTTAGTTGTGTCATTTTAACCTTAATCACCTAAAGATGCCTATGATAGGGGCAATGAGAGCTGAAAGTTAATAAGTATCATAATTTTTGGGAGCTCTTTATGAAACTTGAAATCCCTACTTCCCTCTGCGAAGGTCCTTTCTTTTACCTTTTAGTTGAGTCAGTAAGCCTATTCCCTTCTATCTCAGCAAGTATTTTGAGTTGTTGTGTTTCATTCATTCATATGATGATTTATTCAATCATATTTCTTATGTTCCTTGTTTTGCACATTGCTCTTATCTTAGTGTTTACTACTTTGAAAGCTATCATTGAAAATCAGTTATTTGTGAACTCCAGCAAATTATAAACTATTCTTCGACCAAGAGCTCAGTTTGCCATTACCAATTATGATTCACTTTATGTATCTTTATTGTGTTTCCTTTACTTATTACAAGTTAAGTTATATAATAGTGAGTTGTCTTCTATTATGATCTATGTATTGATGAATGTGATGCTTCTTGTCCATATTCTTTTATCGAATCTTCACTCCATAAACCCGAGGCCATGTTTATTGAGCTCAGTTTCGCTTGGGGACAAGCGAAGTCTAAGCTTGGGGGGAGTTGATACATCCATTTTGAATCACTATTCTATATCATAATTCACTGTTATTCATTGATATATTTCATATTAAGCGATGATACTTATGTTATTTCATCTATTTTTGCATGGCGGATGAATTTTGGAGCATGGACCGCTACAGTCAGGATTCTGATGGAAAAGGTGTTGTTTGGAGGCAAGATTCAAGAAGATCAGAAAATCCAGGAAAATATACGGAAAATCCTATTTTTCCAGAAGACGAAGGAAGCGAGAAGAGGAGTGGAGATGGGCCACAGGGGGCCCACACCACCCCCTGGCCTAGGCCAGCCTAGGCCACGCCACCAAGTGGTGTGGCCGCCCTGGCCCACCTCTAGCTCTCCCCTCTGGCGTATATAATCCTCCCAAAACCCTAGTACTCGAGGAGCAACCACAGAAAGATTCCGCCGCCTCTGCAGGGCCGAAAACACTGAGAGAGAAAGATCTCTCCGGCAGATAGATTTCTGCCGGGGGAATTCCTTCCCGAAGAGGGGAGATCGTCGCCATTAACACCACCATCAAGCTGGACTTCATCAGGATCATCATCATCATCATCACCACCATCATCATCATCAGCACCCTCATCACCATATCCATATTGCTGTAACAATTGGGTTGAATCTTGCATAGTTCTTAGGGGAAACTTTCCCGGTGTTGATTACTCTTTGTAGTTGATGCTATTGAATGAACCATTGAATTACTATTTATGTTCAGATTGTTATACATCATTATTCCATCTCTGATCATGATCCATATGATGTCTTGTGAGTAGTTCATTTTGTTCTTGAGGACATGGGAGAAGTCATGTTGTTTGTAGTGGAATTGTGTTGAGAAAGATTCAATGGTTTGATATTTAAGTTGTGGTGTACTTATTCTAGTGGTGTCATGTGAACGTCGACTACATGACACTTCACATGTATGGGCCTAGGGGAATGCATTATGTATTTGGCTACTAATCGTAGGGGTTGCCAAAGTGACAGAAACCTGAACCCCCGTTAGGAAATCATTGCACAAGGGACGTAAGGGTCTTAGAGTTTAAAGCTATGGTTAGGTTTCTACCTTAATTACTTTGTTGTACTTACGGATGTTTGCAAGGGGTATAATGACAAGTATGTATTAGTCCTAGGAAGGTCGGTACATTAGCACAGGTTCACCCACACAACACTTAAAAAGCTAAAGAAGATTAATCAACTATAGTGAAGCGAAAGCACTTGGCAGAACTCCCGTGTGTCCTCGAGAACGTTTGGTCATCTTAAGTAATACAACCGACTTGTCCTTTGCTGAATAAAGGATTGGGCCACTTGCTACATTTATTCCTACTGTCTTTTATTTACTCGTACTTTATTTACTTGCATTATCAAAAACCCCTAAAAATCCGTTTGCTAAGTATTTTGCAGAGAATTCCTGATCCATACCACTAGCCAGCACCTTCTGCTCCTCGTTGGGTTCGACACTCTTACTTATCGAAAATACTACGATACATCCCCTATACTTGTGGGTCATCATTGCTCTGAATAGGATACGAAACATCTTAAATTCCAATGTGGCTTTAGTAAAGAATTTGTAATTATGAACTATTATTGGAATAATTATATTCATCTTGGATTTGAAGAAGTAGAACAATTCGTTTTGTTTATGGGAGCTTCTGAAATAGAATCCTTCATGTCTAAAACCTATGAAACCTGTGTTGTTTGTAAAGACCTTAAGGATATGGTCTCTTCTATCCTTGATCATTGTATAGAAAATTTCAATAATAATTGTTATATTATTGCTTATAAAGAGAAACTCACATGCACAAGAATGTGTCCACAATTTGCAGGAGCCTATGGAAGAAGAAATTGCTGAACCTGAAATCTTATTAGATGAAAAAGAGGAGGAGAGTGATGGAAAAAAGGAGTAAGAATGGATTAGCTACCCGTGCCTACCTTCTAATGAGAGTAACTCTTTATCCCTTACATTATTTGATTATCCCCCATGCTTACCAAAGGAGGATGAATGTTATGTTCTTGTGGATTTTGTTTAAAAATCTACTATGGGTAAAACTTGTGATAATAATTATGCTCCTATTATCTATGATAATTCTTTATTAGTGCCTAACTTCGAAATGCATGGTACTAAAGAGCGTTGCTTAGAAAATGTTTATGATAAAGCTCTAGATGATGGTCCTATATTGGTTGATAATATTAATTGTACTACTATTAAAAATAAGATTGGAGGGGTCTTGACCTTATCTTGGAACCCCATACCTCTTGAGAATGATCAGTTACCTTGTTATAAAATTGTTAAAAGTGGGTTTGAAGGTTTTAATCCCATTACTTTTGAGCTTGATAAAAATTATGTGCTTGTAGATCATGAAAAGCATGCTTTATGTGATAGTTATATTGTTGAGTTCATTCATGAGGCTACTTAAAATTATTATGAGAGAGGAAACTATGGTTTTAGAAGTTTTCACAGTACTGAAACACCTCTCTATGTGCTGAAAGTTTTGAAGTTACTCTTGTTTTATCTTCCTATGCCTGTCACTTTGTTCTTTGTGAATTTATTTGCATACAAGATTCCTATGCATAGGAAGTGGGTTAGAATTAAATTTGTTTTGAATTTTCTTCTTGATGCTCTCTTTTAGTTCAATTCATATTTCTTATGTGAGCATCTTCTCAAACTATCATGCCTAACTTAAATGCGTTAAATAAAAGTACTTATTGGGAGATAACCCAAAAGTTTTAGTTGAGTCTTGGAAGTTATTGCTTCAGTAATAACCTCTCCTTATAATTTTTGTGTGGTTTTTGTGCCAAGAGTAACCTCTAATGAGAGAAAAGTAATGCTCGGGGAAGTTGCTGTCCTGAAACAGATTTTTGTGCTTCGCTGTAAAAATTCGTGTAAAATCTCTGTATGTCGGTTTGAGCTGTACTTTTTTGTTACTCTGCCCCAGGTTGTTATCCAACTTTTGTTAGTTCAACACTTTTCGATTTGAGCAACAGAAGGTCTTCGAACAAATTAGTTTTTACCTGCTGGTCTGTTTTGACAGATTTCTGCCATTATTTGCATTTGCTTCTTCTCGATTCCTTTTTGGGTTCCTTTTGGGGAATTGAGATTTTTAAAGGAAGTGCTACAATATCTTGTGTTTTAATGAAAGTTTTACTTGTGTTAGAACTGAACCAAAAGACTTATTATCTTGAGTACACTAATGTTGCTAATGAAGATTGCGTGAAGTTTTGTATGAAGGAAAAATTTCAGGTGTAGGGAAAGAATGATCTAATGAGATGAAGAATGGACTAAAGCTTAATCTTGGGGATGCCACCTGTGTCACCCCAAGAAATATCCGAGAAGTACAAGCGTCAAAGCTTGGGGATGCCCAAGGCATCCCCTTCCAATAAAAATCTCAGGTTTCTTCCAAACACTTCATTTTTTGTTTCATGCACAGTTGTGTTGTTCTTCGAGCGTCTTCGTTTTCGTTTTCGTTTGCTTGGTTTTCTTAGTTTGCTTGAATACATTGGTTGGACCCCCTCAGTCTTACATTAGTTTTCAAATAAGATTGGTTTGGATTGGAAAAGAGTAGGAAAAGTTCATGCTTAAGTGGTAAAAAGAGCTTGTTTTTGACTGTGGCCTATGCTTTGTCATGTCATGCTTGATATTGTTTTGGCTTTATGCTTAGTGATTTTTGCTGTAGCATGACATGTTACAAACAATTGAGATTGGTTAATGTGCCTTGAAAGAATCATGCGTTGTTTTAGCATATTAAAGCATAGTATTGTGGTATTCTCCTTTGATGCTTTATTTGGGTTGACTTGGTGCATGCTCACACCATGTTAAGACTATCCCAAGTCACCATAGCCTTTATGATCCTTTAGTTTTTGACTTGTAATATCACTTTATGCTTTAATTAATGATGTTTTGTCGCTTTGCATGATTATGGCCATTATTGCTCTCTTAGTTGGTCGCTCCCAGTCTTTTGCTAGCCTTCATAACCAAGTATGAGTTACACTCATGCATCCAACTCCAAATAAAACCAAGTTATTCCAAAGAGTCCACCATACCTACCTATTAGCATTTGTTATTCCAAGTATATTCATGTTTTTATCTACCTTCCGAATTAAACTTGTTATGAGAAAACTAGTGATTAAAGCTCTCACGAACTTGATGGCACACTTTACTTTCTTGCACTTAATAATTTTGAACCATTATGTCCATCTTTGTTGCGTATATGCTTGCGCTTTATAAGTTGAAGTTAGTAGAACCATGTATCATGGGGAACGCTTTCAACATTGCACTTATAATTCTGTTGATATCATGATTCTTTTGCTTATGGATCCCGACGGTGTGAAATAAAAGGGGAACTTGTAATATCATGGAGTTTTTATGTGTGTTAGAGAAACGCCTGGGCCGCTAGCCTAAGCCATGCCTAATCATGGTGGAAACTTGCAGCATAACCGTAATGAGCACTCTATGAAGCATCCTCAATAAAAACCTATGCAAATAGCAAATAAAAAGATCGCTGAGATGCTCATTGTCTGCTTGCCTTGTCATTTTTATTATGGGATAGCTCATGTATCATGTGCAAGGGGTACCCCGTTGGCGGTTCTCTATGATACATATGTACTTACAATGACAAGAGCTTACTTGTGACTGAAGTTGAGTAGCATGAGGTTCGGTACTCGTAAGTAAGGGGCATGAGATTTCACCTGATAACCTTTCAAGCATATCCTCTTAGTTGTGTCATTTTAACCATAATCACCTAAAGATGCTTATGATAGGGGTAATGAGAGCTGAAAGCTAATAAGTACCATAATTTTTGGAAGCTCTTTATGAGACTTGAATCCCTGCTTCCTTCTATGAAGGCCTTTCTTTTACTTTTATGTTGAGTCTCCATCTTCTATCTTTATGCACCTATTGAGAGAGCTTAGTGGCCATTCTTAGTTTAATGTGCATTGTCCCAAGACTTATTGATTGATGCATAACTTTGATATTGCTTGTTCTTAAACTATTTGTATCTAGTCACCCTTATGAACTTTGAAGGTGTCCTATGCATTTATGTTTTTCTACACTATGAGGGACAAGCTGAATACCATTCTCATTATGTTTTCTTTATGTGAAACAAATAAACGTCTTGCAAAGCATTGTTATTCATGAATCTTTTGTTTGTGCCTTTTCATGTTACAACATAGTTGCTATGTCTCATTGTTAGAACTATATCTTTCATGCTATGTTAAAGTACTATGATCCCAGCTATCAATGTCTTACAAATACTTTGATCTAGTTTATGATGGTGCATGTCACCTCAAAAATTATTCTTTCTTTTTATCACTTACCTACTCGAGGACGAGCAGGAGTTAAGCTTGGGGATGTTGGTACGTTGTAAATGTATCTATAATTTTTTATGTTCCATGCTTGTTTTATATCTACTTTATTATGTTTTGTCCACACTTTGCAGTATTTTTATACACTTTCTTGGACTAACCTATTAACAAGATGCCACAGTGCCAGCTGCATGTTTTCTGTTGTTTTTGGTTCCAGGAAAGTCAAAAAATGAATATTCTCGGAATTGGACGGGACAAAAGCCGAAGTCAATATTTCAGCGAGGGGAACACGGAGCCAGAAGACGAGACGGAGAGGCGCCAGAGGCCAGCCACACCACCTGGCCGCGCGACCAGGCCTGGCCCGCGCCAGGGGTGGTGTGGCCGCCTAGGGCACCCCCTCGGCCTCCCCTTTCGCCTATATATCACCTCCGATATATAAACCCTAAGTACCCAATCAAAATTCCACGAAGAGTTCAGAGTCATTCATCTCCATCCCTAGATCGGAGGATCAGCTCTTCCGGCACCACCGAGGGGAGAATCCACCCTGGAGGCCTTCTTCATCACCATGCCTGCCTCCGGTGTGATGCGTGAGTAGTTCATCCTTGGACTACGGGTCCATGTAGTAGCTAGATGGTTGGTTCTTCTCCTTTGTGCTACCATGTCTAGATCTTGTGAGCTCCGTTCATGATCAAGATCATCTATTTGTAATCTTACATGTTGTGTTTAACGGGATCTGATGGATATTGAGATGCTATTTCAGATTGATTATTGATTCTATCATGTCTTTGTTATTTGTGATCTTGCATGCTCTCCGTTGTTAGTAGCTATCTTGGCCGAGTAGATGCTAGCAACTCCAAGAGGGAGTATTTATGCTCGATAGTGGGTTCATGCCTCTAGTAATCTGGGGAAGTGATAGAAATCTCTAATGTACTAGATGTGTTGTTGCTACTAGGGAGAAAGAACAATCCTTTGTTCATAGAACAATCATATTGTTTACTTTACACGCAATGCTTAATGCAATTATCTATTACTTGCAACTTAATACTGGAGGGGGTTCGGATGATAACCTGAAGGTGGATTATTAGTCATAGATGCAGTTGGATTACGGTCTATGTATAATGTTGTAATTCCCAATCAAATCTCATTAGAGTCAAGATGATTAGTATATGCATGTATGCTTTCTCAATGTTTGTCAATTGCCCCGCTGTAATTTGTTCACCCAACATGTCATCTATCTTAAGGAGAATCACCACTAGTGAACTATGGACCCCGGTCCTTTGTTTTACTATCAATCTACAATCTATTTACTATTTTCTATTTACTTTCTGGAAGCTATTACTATCTTCCACACAATATGTTTAATCCTTTGTTTTCAGCAAAACCGGTGAGATTGACAACCTCACTGTAAGTTGGGGGCAAAGTTCTGTGGTTGTGTTGTGCAGGATTCCAAGTTGGAAACAACACCTTGGAGGTGTTTCCTTGCTCCTACAGGTTCGATAACCTTGGTTCCATAACTGAGGGAAAACTTGTTGCTGTGCTCATCATACCTTCCTCTTGGGGTTCCCGAACAAGCTCGATATATTTTGGGCCATCAACAGGCATTGAGAACAAGGCAGTAGCCTAGTGGTTGGGTCGTAGTTGGCACATCCCAGATCAATTGTATCTAGTTTCAAAGTAAAGATGTAGAACCCACAGAGATCTATTGGTAAAGGTATTTATGCCCCTCGTTACTCTCTACCAAAGAATACTTATAAATTGTCTTTGATCTCAAGTAAAGGGTGTTTGAATGGTTTATGGTTGTTTGCAGAAAAGTAATTAAAACAAGTAACAACATTGTATGAAAGCATGGTTGAACTCAATAGGGCTAAAACGTTCTCGGAGATGTAGGATACACCACTAGCATAATATTATTGTTATATGTAATCTAGATAACATACTTCTTGTGTCATGATATGTGTGGAGAGAGACCCATAATAAGATGTTCACGAGAAAGCTCGTAGGAAGCCACTTTGTTGAGCCAAGTGTGAGGTCACCTCTAAATAACCACTACGATGTCTGAGAGCAATCACCCATACAAACCACCACAATTAAGGGTTTCCCCATGGATATCGTAATTAGCTTAGGGAGTCCCTCTTTAATCCCCCTTTAACCCTATAGGTTACGAGCTGGCGCCAATCTGTCATGGGGCATTCTGGGTATGCTTCCAAGACACGTCCAAAGGGTTTCTTCCTCCCTTTAGTCCCGAAGGCAAACGATATGTGGTCGATTTCACATATCATCTAAAGAGAGAAATCAAACACAAATCATAATTATATCATAGACAAGCAAGTCATATGGACACAAGAATATATCATCTTTATTACAAGTTCATAATGGTGCTAGGGTTTCTCCATCTCCCCAAGAACAAAGGAACTACTCACTCATCAAAACAATCAACAACAACATCATAATCAAATGTATGGATAAAAGTATGATGGTAGACCTAATGCAAACCACAATTCGATCTAGAATTACAAAGAGATCTAATAGATGAAAGATGGGAGTGATGGTGGTGATGAACATGCAGCGGTTGATGATGAAGGGGATGATGCGTTGTCCTCCAATGATCCGTGAAGCAACCGGGATTTTACTCCAGCCAATTTCCTCCTTCAGATCCCTCTCAGATGTGGTGTTTCATGCTTGCTGGTGGCTGTGAATGTCAGATCTCCCTCTCGTCTTTGCCAGGAGAAACTATTTGATGAGGCGGTCGTGATGGCGCCTTGTACGGGCGGACGGTACGGGCAGGCTCCTCCCGTACTAGTGGCCGTTAACGTTACTGGTGCCTCCTCCTTGTTTGTTATTCTTCCACGTGCGAAGTTGAATCCATAAAATGACTTTTATCACTTAGAAATATCATATAATTACACAATATGACATCTCTAATTGATATGTTCATATATGACTCCATGATTTGGAATCATGTTGAAAAAAGAACGAAATAGCACACGTAGGCGCAGTGAAATACAAAAATCCCTACTCTATTTATGCAAAAATAAAAGGTAAATATTCTTCAATTTTAGACGCATCACCCAACGATCAGAGTTCGATCTCTGTCAGGGATGAATTTCCGGGATTCTCACGCCGACCTGCTTCTACTATATGAAAAAAGTGTCTAGTTCCTCCTAGCACTATTTCATTTTTCTACTACATAGGCATTAAATTGCGAAATCGTGAGATAGGAGACTGCCTCGAAATGCATGGTGATGATATGAAGTTCATGATGAAAGAAGACATACTACCGCTCCTTACGTTGAGTCAGAAGTCTTGATGTTTGCATAGTATAGATGGATGTAGTTCCGAACTATCGATGTTGGTCGTGTCTAACATCGTAAACTGATTAATAACTTGCCTAGCTCGAAACGATACAGTCGTTGAACTTAATTATTGTGATCGACGATGATCAATGGTATTTATTAGGGCTATGGAATCTTCTGATGCTTAATTATGTTGCTTTTAATTATTAATTTTTGGTTCTTGCTTGTTGCAATGACCGATGATTAAAATACTAGGACGCCATTATATAGGTGTGCCTCGATTTCGGATGTGATCCTGGGGGCAAAGCGAGCCTTGTGATATACACAAATACATATCTTGTGCATCCTAGTTGGCTCGCTTACACCGTGCCTGTGATTTTTCTGTCCAACATAAGTATGAGGCCATAGTACTTGATATTCATATTTTTGGTTCTTACTTTGCAATAGCCAATTATTAAAATGCTAGGGCACCAGGTGTGCCTTGATTTCGGATGTGATTCTGGGGGCGGCGTCGGCGAGCCTTGTGACATGCACAAATACATATCTTTTGCATCCTACATGGCTCGCCAACGCCACCCCTGTGATTTTTGTGTCCACTCAAAGTATGATGCCCTAGTACTCGATGTTCATTGTTTTGGTTCTTATTTGTTTTTAACGACCAATGATTAAAATGCTAGGGCGCCACTATAGGTGTGCCTTGATTTCGGATGTGATCATAGGGGTGGTGTCAATGAGCCTTGTGATATGCACAAATACATATCTTGTGCATACTACTTGGCTCACTGACATCACCCCTGTGATTTTCTATGTCCACTCTAAGTATGAGTCCCTAGTTCATATTTGTTGTAATGGCTTTGCATGATGATGTTCATTTTGTTGTTTTGTAGTTTTTGTGAACATGCATGTCAACCATTTTTCTTTCTGTTGCATAAGATACTATCTGACTTATGTACACAAATGGCAAAGTGGTATGTGATGTACAAAGGTTGGGTTCCAGGAGTCTAGGACGAGTGGGAGGAATGTCTGAAAGAAGTAAACAAGTTTAGCAGCCACATCTACAAAGGGTACAAGACTGAAGAGTTGGCGGAAGCTAGGTGGAGGAACCACCTCTGAGAGGAAGCTAGGTGGAAGAACCTGATGAAGGGTTTGGTTGTGGTCCCCGTCTTTCTCATCGTCGTTGCAATTCTACTTTATTTGACTGTAGTGTAGATGAACATTTGATTTGTAATGTGATGACTAACTTGCTACTCGATCGGTCTTGAATCCTAATTAATGTGATGAAATATTATGATCAATGTCATTGTGTGTACATATACATGTATAATACCTGTATAATACATGTACAATACTTGTGCAAATACGGGGGCATCGTAAAAAAATCGAAACAATATTAGTGGCGCATAAGTTGTAGCATCAGTGGAGCACCTTGTCAGTGGCACACCGAGAGGAATGCGCCACAGATAGCGGAACTGTATCCATGGTGCATAGAATAGGATATGTGATACATTGCAAATGTATCTATAATTTTTGATGCTCCATGCTTGGTTTTATCCACTTTCTTGTGTTTTGTCCACACTTTGGAGTCCTTTTCATATGATTTCTTGGACTAACCTATTAACAAGAGCCACAGTGTCAGCTGCCTGTTTTCTGCTGTTTTTGGTTCCAGGAAAGTCAGAAAATGAATATTCTCGGAATTGGACGGGACAAAAGCCAAAGTGCCTAATTTTCCAAAAGACTCACGGAGCCAGACTACGAGATGGAGGAGGGCCAGGGCCTGGCCACACCACTCCCAGGCGCGGGCTAGGCTTGGTCGCGCCAGGGCATGGTGTGGTGGCCCCAGCCACCCCCTCGGCCTCTCTCTTCGCCTATAAGGGGCCTTCTGACCTAAAAACTTCGGGGGGGTCGACGTTTTTCCAAAAGGAGTTCCGCTCCGCCGCCACCACCAGATTCTACGAAACAGCACCAAAAACTCTGTTCTGGCACCCTGCCGGGACGGGGAATTAGGGGAGATCATCGCCATCATCATCACCATCGCTTCTCCATCGACCATCCATGTTTCCCCCATCTATGAGTGACTAATCCCCCGATGTAGGCTATGGGGATGGTAGGGATTAGATGAGATCGTTCATGTAATGGCATCAGATTGTTAGGGCATGGTGCCTAGTATCTTTTATTAGTGCTTTATGACTTTGTTGCGACTTGTTGTGCTTAATGCTTGTCACTAGGGCCCAAGTGCCATGATTTCAGATCTGAACATGTTATTGATTCATTATGATAGTATTTTTTTTGGTCTTATCTACAAGTTGTATACACACGTTGTTGTCCGGAACCTATGGCCCCGGCGATGTAAATCGGGATAACCGGAAGGGAATGGCTTTGATGTGAGGATCACATGTGTTCATGGAGTGTTAATGCTTTGCTCCGGTGCTCTATTAAAAGGAGCTCCTTAATTGCCAGTAGTTCCCTAGAGGCCTCGCTGCAAACGGGCTGGCAGGACAAAAGATGTTGTGCAAGTTCTCATTGTGAGCACGTATGACTATATATGGAACACATGCCTAGGATTGTCTAGTACTTGGATGCTTTATCTTATTTATCTGCAATTGCCCTATGTTCTGATTGCTATGTGAATTGTCTTGTCCATGCAATGCCCGTCCATCCATCCCTATGCCTATCGCACTCGAATCCCACTATTACTGCTTTTGTTACTACTGTCTTTGCTTTACTATTGTTATTACTTTGTTATTCCTACTACAAAACTGTTGCTACTGATAAACTGCTCTGAGCAAGATTGTTTCCAGGTGCAGCTGAATTGACAACTCAGTTGTTAAGGCTTATAAATATTCTTTGGCTCCCTTGTGTCGAATCAATAAATTGGGTTTCACTTCCCTCGAAAATACTGCGATACACCCCCTATACTTGTGGGTCATCAAGACTATTTTCTGGCGCCATTGCCGGGGAGCATAGCTTTATTTATCAAGTTCACTTGGATTCACTATTGTTCAATCTAAGTTTATTTTCTCCTTGTTTACTTGTTCCTTTATCAAAAATACAAAAAAAATTGGTTCCTACTCTAGTTGTTATTTTCATTGCACTGTTATTGTCTTGCTTAATCATGCTTGTTGTCAATGGTTGGTTTCTTTGAAACTGAATCTTATTGGCAAGGTGGGTTCACGGAAGATGAAAAATATTATTATAAGGAACACCGCTTGTCACGAAAAGGGAAACACTTATGAGGATAAATTGATAGATTGTATACCATTGCTAGAAATGTGTGCTCTACTTATAATGTTACTTATTGCCTTGATAAATCTTGTTGCTGTAGGAGGTACAAACACCTCCCTTTTCAATGTGAATATAATGATAATGTTACCATATCTTCCTATGTTAAGGGAAATTATGACCTTTATGATGTGGAACAAATTGAGGAATTTATTGCTTGGAAGGGTGCATTTGAACTTGCTAGTTTGCTTGAAAATATTGATGATTCACCTTATAAGTATGAGGTTTATGGTATACTTAAATTTTGCTTTGATAATTACAAGGATGAAAATGACTATATCCTTGAATATTTTAATAGATGCTCTCCACAAATGGAAGAGACTAATGCCTTGCAGGATCCTATGGAAGAAGAAATTGATGAACCTGAAATCTCATTAGATGAAAAAGAGGAGGAGAGTGATGAACAAAAGGAGGAAGAATGGATTAGCTACCCATGCCTACCTTCTAATGAGAGTAACTCTTTATCCCTTACATTATTTGATTGTCCTCCGTGCTTACTAAAGGAGGATGATTGTTATGTTCCTAAGGATTCTCTTGAAAATGTTTATGATAAATCTCTAGTGCTTGTAGATCATGAAAAGCATGCTTTATGTGATAGTTATATTGTTGAGTTTATTCATGAGGCTACTGAAAATTATTATGAGAGAGGAAAATATGGTTGTAGAAGTTTTCATGGTATTGAAACACCTCTCTATGTGCTGAAAGTTTTGAAGTTACTCTTGTTTTATCTTCCTATGCCTGTCACTTTGTTCTTTGCGAATTTATTTGCTTACACGATTCCTATGCATAGGAAGCGGGTTAGACTTAAATGTGTTTTGGATTTGCTTCTTGATGCTCTCTTTTACATCACTTCATATTTCTTATGAGAGCATCCTCTCAAACTTTTATGCTTGAAGATGATAATATGTCTATTATTCTTGGGAGACCTTTTCTTAAATACTACAGGAGCTGTTATTAATTGTAATAAATGGAAGGTGACCTTCAATGTTAATGACAAGGAACACACTGTCTATTTCCTCAAGAAGATTTAAATGACTTATGGTTTGAATTCAATTGAACATGTTGAGGGCATTCAAGTTGGAGAAATATATTGTCCCATACGAAGAGAAAATTTTGAAACTATTATGATTGGGACCATTGCTATCAAGGTTGAGGTAACATAATCATTAGTGGGATACAAAGTTTTGTCTCATATGGAATTGTTTTGGTAACAAGACCTGATCAACCTTGTTAACAAAAGGATTTCATTGAACAAAACAATGTTTTCACCATGATTATATCCGCTTACTTCTATTCTATCCATTTTAGTTTTTGCTTTTGCCTAACTTAAAGGCGTTAAAGAAAAGTACTTATTGGGAGATAACCCAAAAGTTTTAGATGAGTCTTGGAAGTTATTACTTTAGTAATAACCGCTCCTTATCCTTTTTATTTGCTTTTTGTGCCAAGAGTAACCTCTAATGAGAGAGAAGTAACGATTGGGAAAGTTGTTGTCCCAAAACAGATTTCTGTGCTTCACCGTAAAACTTCGTGTAAAATCTCTGAACGTCTTTTTGAGGCGTGATGTTTTGTTCTTCTGCCACGGGTTGTTATATAACTTTCGTTAGTTCAACACTTGTTGGTTTGAGCAACAGAAGGTCTTCGAAAAAATTCGTCTTTACCTGCTGGTCTGTTTTGACAGATTTCTGCCATTTTCTGCATTTGCTTCTTGTTGGTTCCTTTTTGAGTTCTTTTGGGGAATTGAGCTTTTTGAGGGAAGTGCTTCAGTAGATAGTGTTCTAATGGAAGTTTATTGGTGTTAGAACTGAACCTTAAGACTTATTATCTTGAGTGCACTAATGTTGCTAATAAAGATTGTGTGAAATTTTGTATGAAGGAAAAATTTCAGGTGTATGGAAGGAATGAGTAATGAGATGAAGGATGGACTAAAGATCAAGCTTGGGGATGCCACGCGTGTCACCCCAAGAAATATCCAAGAAGTACAAGCGTCAAAGTTTGGGGATTCCTAAGGCATCCCCTTCTTCATCAATAAAAATTTCAGGTTTCTTCCAAACGCTTCATTTTTATTGTTTCATGCACAGTTGTGTTGTTCTTGGAGCGTCTTCTTTTTCGTTTTCGTTTTGGTTTTCGTTTGCTTTGTTTCCTTAGTTTTCTGAATAAATTGGTTGGACCTTCTCTTTCGTGCATTGGTGCTCAAATAGTTTGGTTTGGTTTGGTTTGGAAAAGAGTAGGAAAGCTCATGCTTAAGTGGTAAAGAGAGCTTGTTTTTGACTGTGGCCTATGCTTTGTCATGCCATGCTTGATATTGTTTTGGCTTTATGCTTAGTATTCTTTGTTGTAGCATGACTTGTTATAAACAATTGAGATTGCTTAACGTGCCTTGGATGAATCATGCGTTGTTTTAGCATATTAAAGCATAGTATAGTGGTATTCTCCTTTGATGCTTTATTTGGGTTGACTTGGCACATGCTCACACCATGTTATGACTATCTCAAGTCACCATAAGCCTTTATGATCCTTTAGTTTTCAACTTGTAGTATCACTTTATGCTTTGATCAATGATGTTTTGTCGCTTTGCATGATTATGGCCATTATTGCTCTCTCGTTTGTCGCTCCCTTACTATTGCTAGCCTTCACTTACACTGAGTGTTTTACTCATGTTTCCAACTCCCTTAAACCAAATATTGCCAAAGTGTCCACCCTACCTACCTATTAGCATCATTTGCTACTTCCGTGCATATTCAATATGCCTTGTTTTCTTCCGAATAAAATGTTTGCTTGTTTTGAGAAAGTTAGTTAGTAAAGCTCTCACGAACTTGATGGCACACTTTATTTTCTGCACTTAATAAACCTGAACCATTGTAAAATCTCCATGAAAGTTATATCCTTGCTAATTATAGGCTGGGGATTAGCAGAACCGTGTTGTCACGGGGAATGCTTTCAACACTTGTAAATATATACCCAGTTGATACCTTGCTCTTTTGTTTGCGGATGTCGTCGGTGTGAAATAAAAGGGGAGCTTGTAAGTCCATGGAGTTATGTATGTGTGTTAGAGAAACGCCTGGGCCGCTGGTCTAATCCATGTTGACATGGTGGAAACCTGCAACATAACCATAATGATATCTATGAAGCATTCTTCTTATAAAAAAGAGAGAGATAGCTATTGAGAAAAAGAAAAAAAAGAGATTTATGAAAAGAGGAAAGAGAGAAAAAGCACCATTTTCCCATGGTAAATAAGAAGATTGCTGAGATACTCATTGTCTTCTTGCCTTGTCATTTTGATATGGGGATTCTTCCGTATCATCGGGCAAGGGGTACCCCGTTGGTGGTTCTCAATGATACGCACATACTTACGATGACAAGAACTTACCGGTAACTAAAGTTGAGTAGCATGAGGAGCGTCCCTCGTACTCAAGGGACTTGGGATTTTCAGTTTATAGTCTGTCAAGCATATAACTCAGATTGGACCTCACTTTCACCTTAACCACATTAAAGATGCTTATGATAGGGGCAATGAGAGCTCAAAGCTAACGAGTACCATACTTTCAGCATTTGGAAGCCTTTCAAACTATTCAAAACCTTTTCTTTTACTAGTTGAGTCTCCACATATTCTTTGAGCACTTTCTTGAGAGCATAGTAGCCATTCTTAGTTCTATGTGCATTGTCCCAAGACTTGTTGATTGATGCATACCTTGATATTGCTTGTTTTAAACTATTTGTATCTAGTCACTCTTGTAAACTTTGAAGGTGTCCTTTGCATCATGTTTCCTACTCTATGAGGGACAAGCTGAATGCCACTATGCTATGTTTTCTTTATGTGAAACAAACAAACGTCTTGCAAGGCATTGTTATTTATGAATCTTTTGTTTGTGCCTTTTCATGTTGCATCATAGTTTCTTTGTCTTATTGTTAGAACTTTGTCTTTCATGTTATGATTGAAGTGCTATGATCCCAGCTTTGAATGTTTACAAATACTTTGATCAAGTCTTTGATGGTGCATGTCACCTCAAAAATTATTCTTTCTTTTTATCACTTACCTACTCGAGGACGAGCAGGAGTTAAGCTTGGGGATGTTGTTACATTGCAAATGTATCTATAATTTTTGATGCTCCATGCTTGGTTTTATCCACTTTCTTGTGTTTTGTCCACACTTTGGAGTACTTTTCATATGATTTCTTGGACTAACCTATTAACAAGAGCCACAGTGTCAGCTGCCTGTTTTCTGCTGTTTTTGGTTCCAGGAAAGTCAGAAAATGAATATTCTCGGAATTGGACGGGACAAAAGCCAAAGTGCCTATTTTTCCAGAAGACTCACGGAGCCAGAATACGAGACGGAGGAGGGCCAGGGCCTGGCCACACCACCCCCAGGTGCGGGCTGGGCTTGGCCGTGCCAGGGCATGGTGTGGTGGCCCCAGCAACCCCCTCGGCCTCTCTTTTCGCCTATAAGGAGCCTTCTGACCTAAAAACTTTGGGGGGTTCGACGTTTTTCTAGAAGGAGTTCCGCTCCGCCGCCACCACCAGATTCTCTGGCTTGACACGAAACTCTGTTTCTAACACTCACGGACGGGAATTGGAGGAGATCATCGCCATCATCATCACCATCGCTTCTCCATCGACCATCCATGTTTCCCCCATCTATGAGTGAGTAATCCCCCGCTGTAGGCTATGGGGATGGTAGGGATTGGATGAGATCGTTCATGTAATGGCATCAGATTGTTAGGGCATGGTGCCTAGTATCTTTTATTAGTGCTTTATGACTTTGTTGCGACTTGTTGTGCTTAATGCTTGTCACTAGGGCCCGAGTGCCATGATTTTAGATCTGAACATGTTATTGATTCATTATGATAGTATTGTTTTTGGTCTTATCTGCAAGTTGTATATACACGTTGTTGAACCTATGGCCCGAAGTGACAGAAATCGGGATAACCGGAAGGGAATGGCTTTGATGTGAGGATCACATGTGTTCATGGAGTGTTAATGCTTTGCTCCGGTGCTCTATTAAAAGGAGCACCTTAATTGCCAGTAGTTCCCTAGAGGCCCCGCTGCAAACGGGCTGGCAGGACAAAAGATGTTGTGCAAGTTCTCATTGCGAGCACGTATGACTATATATGGAACACATGCCTAGGATTGTCTAGTACTTGGATGCTTTATCTTATTTATCTGCAATTGCCCTATGTTCTGATTGCTATGTGAATTGTCTTGTCCATGCAACGCCCATCCATCCATCCCTATGCCTACCGCACTCGAATCCCACTGTTTACTGCTTTTGTTACTACTGTCTTTGCTTTACTACTGCTGTTACTTTGCTATTCCTACTACAAAACTGTTGCTACTGATAAACTGTTGTGAGCAAGATTGTTTCCAGGTGCAGCTAAATTGACAACTCAGTTGTTAAGGCTTATAAATATTCTTTGGCTCCCCTTGTGTCGAATCAATAAATTGGGTTTCATTTCACTCGAAAATACTGCGATACACCCCCTATACTTGTGGGTCATCAATATGCTGTGGATATTTAAACTATCTATGGCGCATGGAGCCATGCGCCATAGATAAAAATATCAGTGGCGTGATGGTAGTGGCGCACGACCCATGCGCCACGGATATCATATGCCATGTGCCACGGATAAGCTTTTATGTAGTAGTGTTGTTTGGTTGCATGCACCATTGATTCTACCGTAACCTCTTGTGGAGAGAGAGGTGAGCTTACCTCTTATGATAGCACTACTAATGTTCACGACATAGTAGCAGAACATAGTTCACGATAGGACGCACAACTAAAGTTTAGGACAGTGCCTAAGAACAACATGATAGCAAATTAAACTCACTCCTCGTCGACGATCCTCTAGAATGTTTCTGGGTGGTCAGGGCACCTCTTGATCGTCTCAACTTGGTTGTAGTCGTAGATGACCACCTTGTACACCTTTGGGTGGATATTTTTGAAGGTCGATATTTAGGTTATGATCTAAAGAAAATGTAGGCCACCCATGATCGAAGCAAGATTTTCCATTGACATCCTTGATCCAGGTGTCCCATGTACAGCCACTCGTCATCTTATGGGTGATCTTGGCTAAAACATTGTCCAAGTAAGGCCTAAATGCATTTGGGATAGGAAGCAATACCAAAGAAGGTGCTATCATCACCTTGGAGAACTGGTTTGGGGTCACTCACTCATCCTAGTTGCCTACATTGGCTGGCATTCCTGTTCTTATGAACCTCTTTTTGGAGCACTTGTTAGCATCCTCCCCCTATTCCCCCATCTCCAAAGCCTGCAAAGAGACAGAAATGCATGGTTATCAAGGAAATTACTGTAGGTGGCACATTTGTAATCATTCTTTGTTGGATGAAATTACAAACTTGTCCTCACATAGTTCATGTTTTGTAGTAGCAGGAAGCTACTGCATGTGGAAATGGACACACAAAATTTTCAGAGGTGGAGTTAGCGAACCAAGTCGAATGCACAAGCAATATACAAACCACTAGGTTCACTAAACCCCTCCCTGAAAGTGCATGTAGTTAGTTCAATCATCGACCTCACTTGTCCTAATTAGTAGTGGGAAACACTAGGTACACTGCCTAATATATGGCAATGATGCAATTCACAAGTGTTAGTACATATGGCAATGTACACACATCATATTCAGAGCTGGTGTGTTCATCACCTTGCTAACCTTGTAGATTGTATTGTATCAAGCGTAATGACTAAGATGAATTGGTAAAAAAATAGGAAAGTGGCTTGTAATCCGAGTACCAAGAACTAAACTCAATGCACACACTTTGGTGGATGGATAGGTTAGAAAAGTGGAAGGTAAATTAAAATACCAAACGAAAAGGCTATGTCAAAAGTGGGTAAAATCCAACAAGAAAGCAATATCAAAGGAAACTGTCAAAAGGGATGATGAGAACCTATGACTAAGCACACATGGTGGAGATTATTGGGGTTAACACGACTATAGGGATGAGATATGAACAAAGGGTCATAACAAAGACTAGTGCTTGGTTTATGCCAACACAAGGAGATACCGTAGCTATTTTTCCAAAAGTAGAGAACCAACATATTTGTATGCTTGTCTTGTTCTTACTACTCTCATTCTTACAAGTTTTGAAAGTCTACTAGATATTGGGAGAAACTCTTTTTCTTTGTTTCTTTTGTTTTTGAATGGAGCCAGTTATACCTTCAATATATTTGTTGATGAGCTTTCGACTGGTGGTGAGTGGATCTTTGGGTTCAGTGTTGTTTGTGTCGAGGGAGGATATGTCACGGAAGCTTTTGTGAGATCAAAGATGCGCACACGTACACACACGTCAAAGGATGTTAGCCAAACAAAAATGAGACAAAATTTGAGGAGGAGGCTAGATACATTTGTTGATAGGAGACTTCGGTGTGATGGGGTCGGAGATTTGATGGGCTAGACATTCTGGTGTGATTGGACCAGATACTCCAGTGTTGGGGTTTCATGAGCAGTTCATACTCAGGGTAGAAATCTGGTCCAAATCTCAAATCCGCGGGGAAATTGGCCAAATTGGGAAGGGGAAAACACATGCAAAGATAGACCAAGTCCAAAGATAAGTTTTCTATGGATCAAACCCATAATCAACTCACTAAATAGAGAGATCGATCCAAAGAAACTTTGGGCTATATTTTCTATATTTTCAAAATTTCTCAAGAAAAAATGGGGGAAAGAGGCAGGGGGTCAAATCCATGGCAACCTAGGATCTTGATACCATATGACGTGACACCGGATTTCCCTATATTCACAAACTCTTTGGTTTTGAGGGGTATTGGAGGGAGATGGTGAATAACATGGCAAATAACACACACGTGGAGATAAATAGCAAAGCAAACCGATAGAACCAATGCCACCAATAGACCACCAACGATGCAACCTCTAGAACTCGAAAAACAAGGCAACAATAGCTCTTATTGAAACTGAGTCCTACTTACCGCCGGTCCATTGATCCAAAAGAACCCTAACAAGGAAGAATAGCAACCAATAGAACACTATGGAAGATAGACACTACTAGAACCTTGATAGTAGTGTCTTATGATGGAGGGGCGATGTTGGTAGCTCTCCTTTAGCTCGCGCTAGCATCAGTAGTCATTTTTAGGTGGTTCAAGGACCTATTTATAATTGTTATTAGTTTTGTACCTCTGTGTACTGATGTTCATGATTAGTTTATTACATTGGTGGCCCCAGTTCACGCGGAAATTGGAACCATGTCACTACAAATCGAGTAATTGGACCCGTTACGTTTGGCTTGATTGTCGTATGTTTGACTCATTTTCTTACATGTGGGTTGTCCTCTTCACCATGTCAGCTATGATGGAAACAAATAGATATGTTGCCTTCTAACACGTGGGACCATGAACAAAACCCACTAGCAGAGCCAGAAACAATTAGATTTGTATTCCTCCTGACATTCGGGACTCGTCACTTAGCCCCGTTAGTAGTGGTGAAATAACGGTCAACAAAGTCTATCTGCGAGACATGGAAATCCCTGACATGGCCACCCTGGGCATTTAGAACGGCTACATAGCCATGGTGATCATGTTCTGCTAATCCCGATACCATGATATGGTTGATCATGCCCACTCGAAAGCACGCGTCTATTGGTACAGGAACGTTAGATTCATGGAAAGACACTAGTTTGAGCTCAGTTTACGGTGAACGTGAGTAATGCATTTTAGGTGTTTGTCGATTGATCTAGATGATACTACAGGACCTGAGGGACCTAGAACATAACCGCATCAACAACATCGAAAGAACGCTCTAGAACGTCTATCCCCGAGCCCTCCCATGCATCATAGCAGCCGCTCTGGGCATGCCGAACGGCTACATGGCCATGTTGGGCACATTCTTATGATATCGGTGGCATGGTACGGTTCATTGTACCCACTCGGAAGCACGTGTCTATTAGTACAGGAACGTCAGATTCATGGAAAGACACAAGTTTGAGCTCAGTTTAGAGCAAACATGAGTAATGCATTTTAGGTGTTCGCCGATTGAACTATATGGGACTGCATGACCCGAGGGACCCATCATGTAGCCGTGAGTGCATCGTCAAAAGAATGCTTAAGAAAGTCTACCCTCGGGGCCTCGCAAGCCATGATGTGGGCGCTCTAGGCATCCCAAATGGCTACACAACCATGTCGATCATGTTCTGCTGTTCTTGGTACCATGAAATGGTTGATCATGCCCACTCATAAGCATGCGTCTATTGGTACATGAACGCTATATCCAAGGAAAGAAAATACTTGAAGCCTAGTTTTGATCCAATGTGAGTACTATATGTTAGGTGTTTGATGACAAACTAGTTTGGAACTAACTGAATGGGTCATAAATTCATCGATTTATTAAACCATCACAGATCATATGGGTGCTGATGGCAAGCATAACATTCGAATTAGGAAAGAATAAATAGTAACAGAGAAGCATCTAGCCGATGGCAAGTGCAATGTCTAGTTCATTGGCATTGTCACTAAGGGACCATTTTCGTTGTTATTTGACACTAGGGGACCAAGTTTAGGTGTGTTTGACAATCGGCTTCTGACAGAACTTGAACAGAAAAATAGGTTGCGCTTATCTGACAAAACTAAAATAGAAGATTATGAGAAGAACACTACTCGATCATAAACTAAAACATGATTTTTCATTAATAAACAAGAAGTATACAACCCAAGTAAACAACTACTCGATGTTGGCTGAACTGACCGTATAACTGGTAGTTCTGCACTACTGATGGCGCGGTGCCTCTCCCGGAACCACCCTGCCACATCTGCCATCACCACCTCCGCCAACACCGGCTGGTCCTCCGGCGCCGGCACCGCCACCTTCATCATCGGCAGCTCCATCATTATGAAGTGGATGAATATGTCGCCATTGAGGAACCGGTACTAGTAGTTGGTGTGCACGTTGGTGCAGGTGAACACCACCAGCTCGTAGCCATAGTGGTAGGTGTGGCCATATAGCAGCATGGCATCCTTGGGGTTGATGAAGTGGACCATCAACGTCCCGTCAGAATTTTGCTCGAGGTCATACATGCGACAATCATGATGGCATCCATGTCCCTCATCAAGGAAGGCACATGCCAGCTGCCACGTGCTACTCCATGGCCTGAAAGCCCAGATACATAGGGATTTTTCCTCGCCGACCCTGAACAGCTGGAGCTCCTTGACGATGGATGGGAGATAGAAGCTTGCCAATGTTACACTACAGCAGACGGAGAACTTCCTTGTGTCACTAGGGAGAGGTATTGGAGATGGTAAGGAATGCTAGCATTATGGGGAATGGGATTTGTTAAATAGGGGGAGATCAATGGGGATTAATGGGGGAGATGAGTGGAACCGAGGATTGCAGAGAATCGATGTCGACGATCAAGAAGAAGCAGATATGATGGGATGCCTTGCTACTCCCTGGCTCTCTATTCTAGAATCATAATGGCACAACCACAATTTGGGCTGCTTTAGTGGCGTGTTGCGTGTTGTTCGAGGCGGGCGTGCCACGCGTTGATTCTTCTAGAGTAAGATACCTAGTGACAAATATTCCCCGAAAAAATCCGTAGTTTTAGTTTATCACGTAACAAAAATCCACATTTTTAAGAAACACCGATGACATAGATCCTCTGCTCTTATGGTCAAACCTGAAACACATCTTAAACTTTCAAAAGTTGTTTGGTCTGTGATATGATGTTGGAATAGTACTAGATTTTTATGTTTGGTTCTCCCAAATCCCAATGCCAAAATCATGGCACTCCTCCATGGAATGAGCCCTAACTTGGCAGGTTGGTGCCTCTTGGCATTGCAAACAACTACTCCAACTAGGGATTCAGGGTTCTATGGGAAAAACTTGTTTTTCTATTTTTTGAATCAAGAAATTTGAATTATGGGTGGATTTTTTCAGAGGAGGTGCATGAAATCGACATTCCTAAGGCCACCTGACATTTTTCCTTAGTGGTAGGTCATGTTGGATGGCCATTCCTAGGAAATTGGGATTTTTCTCGTGGTGGAGCTATATACTGATTTTTCTTCTGTAATGCTTGCATAATTAAAGAATTGAATTGTAGGTACCATAAATATTGCTCTCAAAATTCAAAAAAAAAATGGTTTTGGTGCCCCCGTGGTGCCCTAGGTTGGACAACGTGGAGGCTTCAAAATTTAGATATCCTCATGAGGCGGCGCACACCAACAAGTTTGTCCTTTTTTGAACCAAACCAAATGAAATTCAAAAAAATCAAAATTTTGAAAACCTGGTGAGAATATTTATTCGCATTTAAATATTATATTAAATAAAGAAATTTACCAAATATCTCTCTAGCCTTGCTACTAATGACTAATTATTGCAAAGATGTGCAAATCATTCTCTTGATTTGTGATGTGAAGAAGGTCATGCTTTTATGGTGAAATCAGGAGCAATTATGGAATAATATGTTTGTTGCCAACACAATCGAGTCAACCAGGGGTGAAAAGCCATTTCCAGGAGCCATAACAAACACTAGTACAGGCGAGGCCCGCTCGTACCACCTTCCAGCGCCCTCCTTAGGTCAAATAGAACCTTCTATATGAAGAGAGCAAGGTCATTCGAGGAGAGATGCATCCTCCAGCCGCCATAGAACACAATCATTATTCATATCTCATCCATCATATACCGAAGGAGATGCACAACACCACTGCCACCATAGTTCATCCTCTCCATCTCCATTCTCCTTCATAGTCGTAGCCATCATCTTCTAATAGAGATCTCCTTGTGAATTGGTGATCATTGTAAGAATATTTGATTTCAATCTAAGTATTTTATCAATGATTTCTATCTTTGATCTTACTAGACTTCTCTTTGTGCCCCTGTGGCATGGCCAAAAGGCAGAACACTTCATGATATGATATCTCTACATATACATCCTTCTCTCTGCGCCTCCCCAGGCAAGGCAGTCATGCAGATCCTCTGTCCATTTTTCACGATACATGTTTACGGACATACGCATAGAGAGAATGTTGTGGCGAGTCAGTGCTAATAGGAGGTTTGTCTATCAAGGAAGGAATAGACGAACATGTCATGTTGACACGACTCTACGTACACTTGAGTCGGATATGATGGGCCACAAAAAAGAATTAACATAACCGAAGATAAGTATAATGCGAGGTGTTGATACCTTCGGTTGCGCCACGGAGGGCGCAAAGAGAAGTCTAGTAAGACCAAGGATAGTAAACATTGTTCAAAATACTTATATTGAAATCTTCTTACAATGGTCGCCGAATGACAAGGAGATCTCAAGTACAAAGTAATGGCTATGGCTAATGGAGGGGATGGAATATGGAAGGGATGAACTATGGTGTGGATCTATTTTGGTGGTGTTGTGATGAATATGAGAATGGTGGCCTTCTACATGGTGGCTGAGGCCTCAAAATATATAAGCGTCTTTACAAAAGTTGTAGGGTTTGACGAGACGAAGCCGCTGCCACATGGTATAGGCAAACGGTACAAGCAGACCCTGCCCGTACCAGTGGTCGTTATGGCTGAAGACGCCTTCCATTTGCTCCAGATTTACTTGGTTGTGTGGACTTCCTCAAAACCTTCATTATGACTCCTTATTTCGCATTAACAAGCGTGATTTCGTGCACAACACAAATCAAAGCAATGGTTTGCATACCTTTGCAATTATTAGTCATTAGTGCAAGTCTAGAGAGTTTCTTGTCAATTTCTTGACTAAAAACAATGTTTAAATGCGGGAAAAGATAGCTATTTCTGGAGCCATCAACCCCCCCAAAGCTCAAACCTTGATCACCCTCAAGCAAGAAGAAACAAAAGAACTATAAGGAATACAGCCGAGAATCTGAATTCACTCACGGTTGGTAGTCATATGCATCCAACACTTCATCCATTTGAAAGGCTTATCAAAGTTAGAGAGATGACAAGAATACTATACACGCTTTGGCAAATCAAGACAATCAAATTAGAGTTTAAAATAAGTATAAATAACTAGAAGTGTAACAATCAATCCAATTCTTCTAGTTAATTCTCAGCTTGCCAAGGAACACTAGGATGTTATAATAGAAGAATTGAGTATGAGAGTTCATGTACTAAGTAGCATAATAGTGAAGTGTCTTATTGACACCCACATTAGTAAATCAAGGCTATCATAACACTTCTATTCCAATCATTTCCTTTCAAGAAAATTCATAAAGAAGTAATGAGACCATGCCCAGGACATGTTATGTGGATCTTCATATATATATATATATATTTCTTCCTTCTTTCAAGGATCATTGAGTGATTCTTTTGAACAATGGTTACACAACCTTTTGAGAGTACCAATACTTTTGCCCATTATGGTGACATTTCTGCCACCCATGTCATCAACTCATAGCCGAAGTCAGGGGTTGTACCATAGATCGTTCGTAGGCTAGTGGAATTGTTGGCATCCAAAGGTGTGCATGAGAAACATAGAGAAGGGAATATTCCCTAAGAGGCAATAATAAAGTTGTTATTATACATATTCCAAGTATATGATAGATGTTTATTTTACATGCTATAATTGTATTAATTTGCAAACGTTAATACATGTGTGTTTGATAAACAAAAGGAAAGTTCCTAGTTATGCCTATCTTATAAACTAGCTCGTTAATTAACAATATGATCAAGGTTTCCTGATCATGGACATTGGATGTTGTTAATAAGGAGGTCACAACATTAGTGGAATGATTTGATGAACAATCATCCGAAGTATAGCATTACGATCAAAGTCATTGTGTTTATATTGCTATAACATCTAACAAAGTAATCCTAGTCCTTAGACCATGAGATCATGTTAATCACTAATACTGGAAGAGTATCTTGATAACATCAAACATCACACCATGAAAGGGTGATTATAAAGGTGGGTTCAGTGCTATGAAAGTGTTATGTAGAAGCTCATGGATCAAGAGTGGGATTTGTCCATCCCGATGACAGATAGATATTCTATGGGCCCTCTCGGTGATATCACATTGGTTAGCTTGCAAGCAAGTGATAAGATCACTAGAATGTTATATCACGGGAACGAGAAAAGAGTACATGTCGGTAACAAGATCAAACTAGGTATGGAGATACCGATGATAAAATCTCGGACATGTAATATATTGCGAGACAAAGGGATTTAGTTTCTAATGTTAAAGGTTCACAGGATCATAGAAGTCATCGTAGAATGTGTAGGAGTCAGTATGGATCTCCAGGTCCCGCTTCTGATTATTGATCTGAGAGGGGTCTCGATCATGTCTTTATTATTCACGAACCGTAGGGTGACACACTTAAGGGACACCAACACCATTTGGAGCAAATGTGTTTCAAACGAATGAATTGCAAAGCACTGGAATTATTTCAATAGACACCGAAACTGTTTCGGGTGAAATGGCTGAAACTGGTTCTGCATATAATATTGAAATGTTGAAGGGGTTTTATGTGAATGTTTGTTAATTAAAGTAATTAACAAAATTCTGAATAAATTTAATAAAAGAGTTTTATTAAATGAGAGAGCATTAAATTTGGAGAAATTTAATGCATTTAAAGTAAATACTTTAAAAAGGAATGTTAAGGGACACTTTTATGTGGAGGGGGTTACCACCACATGAATGGAGGAGGTGAGGGGTTACCCCCCATGGGGCGCCGGCCATGGGGAGGGGTACCTCCTCCTCCTATAAAAGGCCACCCCTCTCACCCTTCTTCCTTACACCTCCTCATGAAGGATCTCTCTCCCCCTCTAGAATTATTCCCCCATGGTCTCGGATTAGCGAGATACATGTTCCCGGTAGCATTTCGTCTGGAAGGAGTTGTTTCTTCCGCTGCATCGCTGGAGCGAGGAGGCGGAGGTTGTTCGGTGGCCTGAACGTGTGTGCGAGTGCGGATGCGCTGCTGTTTTGCGGTGCTAGGACTTCCACATGATCTTGAGACCAGCAAGCGTACGACTACATCATCCATGAGTTGCTACTCGTTAACAAAACCTTGTTGTCTTCGAGGGTAAGTTCTCCATGGATGTGTATCCACCCATTGCTTGTATCTAGTAGATGGATCTTGGCGTATAGTTCTCATCGTAGGAATTTTTTTGTTTTCTATGCTGCGAACCCTTCAGTGGTATCAGAGCCTGATCTATGCGTAGGTGCTTTGCACGGGTAGTACACATATGTTTATATGTGGGCGATAATGATCATGTTATTGCATCTTTCATGTACTTTGGATATTGGTGGCATAGTGGGATGAAGCGGCCCGGACCAACCTTACATGTCATCGCACATGAGACCGGTTCCACGACTGACATGCAACTAGTTTTGCATAAGTGGCTGGCGGGTGTCTATCTCTCCTACTATAGTTAATATCTGATTTACAACGAGTTGCTAATAATTTGGTTATCATCTTTGTGGTTCCATGTTCGTAGGTAAGAACGGTTCTATCTCCGAAAGCCCTAAGCCACGTAAAACATGCAATTGATAAATTGGAGGCGTCTAGTTTAGATCGTTGCTGGGCTAGTGTCATGATATGGTAATGTTGTAAGTTGATGTATAGTTGTACTCTTACAACACATTTAACGTGTAAGTTCCGTAGACCTTGGCCTTACACACAAAGGAATGATAGAGATCATACCACGATGCATATGATAGTGATCAAATGCAAGAACCATATTATTTCACTTTACACATTTGATGTTCGCATCTTATATTGCTAGTTCGGAGTTTTAATAGCGTTATAAGATGATCCCTCATTTAAATATCAAGATAAAAATGTGTTCTTCCTTTAGTATGCACCGTTTATGTTTCGTCGTTTCAAGACATCACGTGATGATCGGGTGTACTTGAATCCACGATCATATTTCGGGTGTAAGACAGCTTTACACACGCGAGTACTAAGGTTCTTACTTGGCGAGCCTAGCATGTATATACATGGCCACGGAACACAGAACGAAAGGTTAAGTATGAGTCATATAGTTAATATGATACCCATATAGATGCTCGCCTTTGAAGCTACACTGACACACGTGATGATCGGACTTGGTGTAGTGGATTTGGTTCATGTAATCACCAAAAAGACACGAGGGATGTTGTTTTTGAGTGGGAGTTTAGTTGAACGTAATCTATCATAAACTTAGTCTAAATAAACTTTCAAATTATGTTGTAGATGGCACCACCTGCTTTTAATTTCAATGTGTTCATGGAGAAAGAGAAACTTGCTGCGAATGGTAGCAACTTCACCAACTGGGCTATGAATTTGAGGATTCTCCTCTGTGCTGCACAAAAACAATATGTGCTAGAAGCGCCGCTAGGCCCCCCACCAGCTCCTGATGCCCCTGACGAGGAAAAGAATGTCTATGTGACTCTTCAGGAGGACCACAACTTAGTTCATTGCGGCATACTGTATGGGCTAGAGCCAGAACTTCGAAAGCGTTTCGAAAATGGCAATGCCTTTGATACCATGGGTGAATTGAAAATGATTTTCGATACCCATGCTGCCATAGAGAGTTATAATGCTTCAGAAAAGTTCTTTAGCTGCATGATGGAAGAGAACAACTCCGTAAGTGAGCACGTACTCAAAATGTCTGGGTACGCCGATAAGCTTGTGTCCTTGGGAATAACGATTCCCATTGACTTAGGCATACATAGTGTTCTCCAATCTCTGCCACCTAGATACAAGATCTTCGTGATGAACTACAACATGCAGGGCATGAAGAAGACTCTCCCCAAGCTTCCATCAATGCTTAAAGCTGCAGAAGTGGAGATTAGGAAAGAACATCAAGTGTTGATGGTCAATAGAACCACCGGTTTCAAGAAAGACAAGAAGGGTAAACATAAGGGAAAGAAGGGCGGCAAATCTGTTGCTGCGCCTGAAAAGAAATCTCGGGCTGGCCCTAAGTCTGATACCGAGTGCTACTATTGTAAGGGGACTGGCCATTGGAAGCGCAACTGCCCCAAGTTTTTGGCGGACAAGAAAGCCGGCAAGGCAAAAAAAAGGTATATATGATATACATGTTATTAATGTGTACTTGACTAGTACTCGCAGTAGCACCTGGGTATTTGATGCGGGATCGGTTGCTAACATATGTAACTCGAATCAGGGGTTATGGAACAAGCGACCACTAGCAAGGGATGAGGTCAAGATGCGTGTCAGCAATGGATCAAGAGTTGATGTGATCGCCGTCGGAACGCTACCTCTCAACCTACCATCGAGATTAGTTATAAACCTAAATAATTGTTATTTGGTGCCTGCACTGAGCATGAACATTATATTTGGATCTTGTTTGATGCGATGTGGTTATTCGTTTAAATCCGAAAACAATGGTTGTTCGATTTATATGGATAATATCTTTTATGGTCATGCACCCGTGATGAATGGTTTATTTCTGTTGAATCTTGATAGTACTCATACGCACATCCATAATGTTGATGCTAAAAAGGATAAAAATTAATGATGATATATCTGCATATAAGTGGCACTGCCGTCTAGGTCATATTGGCATTAAACGCATGAAGAAACTCCATTCCGATGGACTTTTGGAATCACTTGATTTTGAATCATTTGATACATGTGAGCCATGCCTTATGGGCAAGATGACTAGAACGCTGTTTTCCAGTTCAATGGAACGGGCGACAGATTTATTGGAAATCATACATACTGATGTATGCGGTCCAATGAGTGTGTCGGTGCGAGGTGGATATCGTTATTTTGTTACTTTCATGGATGATTTGAGTAGATATGGGTATATCTATTTGATGAAACACAAATCTGAAACCTTTGAAATGTTCAAAGAATTTCAGAATGAAGTGGAAAATCATCATATTAGAAAGATCAAATTCCTGCGGTCCGACCGTGGAGGTGAGTATCTAAGTTACAAGTTTAGCACACACATGAAAGAGTGTGGAATAGTTTCAAAACTCACGCCTGCCGGAACACCCCAACGTAATGATGTGTCAGAACATCGTAATCGTACTCTATTGGATATGGTTCGATCTATGATTTCTCTGACTGACTTGCCACTGTCATTTTGGGGTTATGCACTGGAAACCGCTGCATTCACTTTAAATCGGGCACCATCTAAATCTGTTGAAATGACACCGTATGAATTATGGTTTGGAAACAAACCTAAGCTGTCATTTCTTAAAGTTTGGCGATGTGATGTTTATGTGAAGAAACTTCATCCGGATAAACTCGAACCCAAAGCAAAAAAATGCGTCTTCATAGGATACCCTAAAGAAACAATTGGGTATTCCTTCTATCACAGATCTGAGGGCAAGGTTTTTGTTGCCAAGAATGGATCCTTTCTAGAGAAAGAGTTTCTCGTGAAAGGTGTGAGTAGTCGAAAGGTAGAACGCGAAGAGGTTATTGAACCTTCTCTTAATGAAATGGCGAGTAGCACAGCACCGGAAGTCGTTTCGGAGTTGACTTCACCAAATGAAGAAGGAACTAATGATAATGATCATGAAACTCCGAAAGAGAACACTACCGAACCTCGCAGGTCTAGCAGGACACGTGCAGCTCCTGAACTATACGGGAATCCTATTGTCAATTTCATGGTTGATGAAATGAATGACCCTGTGACGTATGAAGAAGCAATGATGAGCCCGGATTCCAACAAATGGCTAGAAGCCATGAAATCCGAGATGGAATCCATGTACGAAAACCAGGTTTGGGCCTTGGTGGCCTTACCTCATGACCGAAAGGCCGTTGAGAATAAATGGATTTTCAAAAGAAAAACTGATGTTGATGGTAATGTAACCGTCTAAAAAGCTCGAATTGTCGCAAAAGGGCTTCGACAAATTCAAGGAGTTGACTACAATGAGACATTCTCTCCCGTAGCGATGCTAAAATCAGTTAGGATTATGTTAGCAATTGCTGCATATTTCGATTATGAAATATGGCAGATCGATGTTAAAACTGCGTTCCTCAATGGTAACATTGAAGAAGAGTTATATATGATACAACCAAAGGGTTTTGTCGATCCAAAGGATGCTAACAAGGTGTGCAAGCTTCAGCAATCCATCTATGGACTGAAGCAAGCATCACGGAGTTGGAATCTCCGCTTTGATGAGGTGATCAAAGAGTTTGGATTTGTCCAAACTTATGGAGAGGCTTGTATTTCTAAGAAAGTGAGTGGGAGCAATGTGGCATTTCTCATATTATATGTGGATGACACATTATTGATTAGAAATGATATAGATCTTTTAAACAGTGTTAAAAGTTATCTAAACAGCAAATTTTCGATGAAGGACCTTGGTGAAGCTTCATATATATTAGGCATTAAAATCTATAGAGATAGATCAAGACGCCTAATTAGGCTATCGCAGAGTACATACCTTGATAAGATATTAAAGAAGTTTAATATGGACGAAAGTAAGAAGGGGTTCTTACCTATGTTGCAAGGCAAGACATTGAGTAAGACTCAAAGTCTGGCTACGGTGGAAGAAAGATAGATAATGGATAAGATCCCCTATGCTTCAGCCATAGGCTCTATAATGTACGCCATGCTATGTACAAGACCGGATGTGGCACATGCTATTAGTTTGACTAGTAGGTACCAATCTGATCCAAGTTTGGAACACTGGATAGCGGTCAAGAATATCCTTAAATACTTGAGAAGAACTAAGGAAATGTTTCTTGTATACGGAGGTGAAGAAGGACTGGTCGCTAATTGTTATGTCGATGCTAGCTTTGACACTGATCCGGATGACTCTAAGTCTCAATCCGGATACGTATTTCTCATGAACGGAGTAGCAGTTAGTTGGAGGAGCTCCAAATAACCCGTGGTAACAAGGTCAACAATGGAGGCGAAATATATTGATGTTTCAGAAGCAGCACAGGAAGCAGTTTGGATGAAGGAGTTCATTACCGAACTGGGTGTGGTTCCTATTGCGTTGGATCCAATGGTGATCTATTTTGACAACGATGGAGCCATAGCCAACACAAAGGAAACAAGGTCTCACAAGAATTCCAAACATATTAAGCGTCGGTTTCACTCCATCCTTGAGCATGTCAAGGATGGAGATATAAAGATTTGTAAAGTACATATGGATCTCAATGTAGCAGATCCGTTGACTAAAACTCTCCCTAGAGCAAAACATGATCAACACTAGAACTCCATGGGTGTTAGATTTATCACCATGTAACTAGATTATTGTCTCTAGTGCAAGTGGGAGACTGAAGGGAATATGCCCTGAGAGGCAATAATAAAGTTGTTATTATACATATTCCAAGTATATGATAGCTGTTTATTTTAAATGCTATAACTGTATTAATTTGGAAACGTTAATACATGTGTGTTTGATAAACAAAAGGAAAGTTCCTAATTATGCCTCTCTTATAAACTAGCTCGTTGATTAACAAGATGATCAAGGTTTCCTCATCATGGACATTGGATGTTGTTAATAACAAGGTCACAACATTAGTGGAATGATGTGATGAACAATCATCCGAAGTATAGCATTACGATCAAAGTCATTGTGTTTATAATGCTATAACATCTAACAAAGTAATCCCAGTCCTTAGACCATTAGATCATGTTAATCACTAATACTGGAAGAGTATCTTGATAACATCAAATGTCACACCGTGAAAGGGTGATTATAAAGGTGGGTTCAGTGCTACGAAAGTGTTATGTAGAAGTTCATGGATCAAGAGTGGGATTTGTCCATCTCGAATACGGATAGATATTCTTTGGGCCCTCTCGGTGATATCACATTGGTTAGCTTGCAAGCAAGTGATAAGATCACTAGAATGTTATATCACGGGAACGAGAAAAGAGTACATGTCAGTAACGAGATCAAACTAGGTATGGAGATACCGATGATCGAATCTCGAACATGTAATATATCACGAGACAAAGGGATTTAGTTACTAATGTTAAAGGTTCTCACGATCAAAGAAGTCATCGTAGAATGTGTAGGAGTCAGTATGGATCTCCAGGTCCCGCTTCTGATTATTGATCTGAGAGGGGTCTCGATCATGTCTACATTATTCATGAACCGTAGGGTGACACACTTAAGGGACACCAACACCATTTGGAGCAAATGTGTTTCAAACGAATGAATTGCAAAGCGCTGGAATTATTTCAATAGACACCAAAATTGTTTCGGGTGAAATTGCTGAAATTGGTTCTTCATGTAATATTGAAATGTTGAAGGGGGTTTTATGTGATTGTTTGTTAATTAAAGTAATTAACAAGATTCTGAATAAATTTAATAAAAGTGTTTTATTAAATGAGAGAGCATTAAATTTGGAGAAATTTAATGCATTTAAAGTGGAGACTTTAAAAGAGAATGTGAAGGGGCATTTTAATGTGGAGGGACTTACCACCACATGAATGGGGGAGGTAAGGGGTCACCTCCATGAGGCGCCGGCCATGGAGGGGGTACCCCCTCCTCCTATAAAATGCCACCCCTCTCACCCTTCTTCCTTACACCTCCTCGTGAAGGATCTCTCTCCCCCTCTAGAATTATTCCCCCATGGTCTCGGATTAGCGAGATACATGTTCCGGGTGGCATTTCGTCTAGAAGGATTTGCTGCTTCCGCTGCATCGCTGAAGCGAGGAGGCGGAGGTTGTTCGGTGGCCTAAACATGTGTGTGAGTGCGGATGCGCTGCTGGTTTGCGGTGCTAGGACTTCTACACGATCTTGAGATCGGCAAGCGTACGACTACATCATCCACGAGTTCGTACTCGTTAACAAAAATTTGTTGTCTTCGAGGGTAAGTTCTCCATGGATGTATATCCACCCGTTGCTTGTATCTAGTAGATAGATCTTGGCGTATAGTTCTCATCGTAGGAAATTTTTTGTTTTCTATGCTGCGAACCCTTCACATAGAACCTTTTTTTCAGTATCACAGTTTGATCCACAAGGTTAGATTTGACATGCATCACAATTACCGCTAGACTTCATTTCAATCAAACAACTCCTTTCAAGAGTGTCGTCAAGTCCATCAATACATATATGGGGTTAAGTATCTTCAAGGGTGAACTCTCAAGACAATCATTCAACAAACAAGTCGTAAATTTTAGACTTTTTCTTGGTGTACTTGTTTGGCAATATTATTTCCAAGGCAAGACTCGGTTAGCTAAAAGAACTTGAGCAAAATCTTCCTCAACTAATCATCCATACCAATAAAAATCTTTACTCTAACTATTTTGTATTACTCTCGCTAGCATGGCATCTTAGTAAATCAACCAACTAAATTAAACAACTCAAACTTCAAAAGTGGTAGACCTAGGACATACTAATGGATGTGATAATACAACACTTTTTAGCAATATAAATTGTGTCATTTGCCTATCATATCATGCTCCATCTAACTATTGTTATGCCTGATATGCATGATTACTTGTTTTTGTTAAATTCAATATGAGCCTTACACATTCAGTAGTTTAGGTAGAATTGTATCCCTCTTCCTTGTCTTTGACATGTGTATAGGTGTTGATGATGATTATGGACAAAACAAAGGCAAAAGGAACAAAGAGAGCATAGTATGGAGGAGCTGCATGGACCAGACAGCCATTTGAGAGGTTAGAAAAGTGAATTTTTCCAACTTCTTGAAATAAATATCCAAGACCACAAGATTGTAGCCCTCGACGATATGAGCTCAACGATCCCAAGAACACCCAAAACGGAGTTCGTATGAAGAAATGGCGACCAAAATACTAAAAGGGACATACAATTTAACGAGCAACTATACGACCAGAGCAATATTTCTGACCGTATAGTTGCGCCCGTATAGTTGTAAAAAAGGTCGGAAATGACGTGATTTCGCCCCAGAAAAGCTCCAGAACCTTTCCTAAGTCATATGACGGTATTGGGGGAACCCTAGGGCACCCCCAAGGCCTATATAAAGGAGGGAGGACCCAAGGAAGCCACCATATATACATAAGACACCATATACAAGATCTCGATCCCATCTACCGCCTCCACGGAGGCAACCTGCCGCCGTGCCGCCTCCATAGCCTCTACAGCTCCACCATGATCCAGATCTCCATCAACACCATCAAGCCATCCAAGCAAGAAGAGGAGGAGAAGGAGGAAGCCGCCATCACCACGCCGACGCCACCATCACCTCGTTGTCATCACCATATCTATCGCTGCTACTCCTTCAGCCTTCCCCATCATGATCTCCGTGATGGGTTGTAACATGGCTTGAACCCCCTTTTATTAATGTTATGATGATTTGAGTAATTGAAGTGTGGTGTGTTCTTGTTAATTAATATGTTTTTTCTTTCTCTTTACATTGTTCTATTCATGATATTATTCTAGTGATTGGAGACGTCTAATCCATTGTTGAGGAATTTACTATGGATTCACGGAGTGTCACAAAACTTATCATTAGTCTATACTCGTCCATGGGCCTAACAAGTCCGTGGGTAGAACTAGTAGGCTATTTGCTATAAGTGATTTGCGGAGGCAATAGCAGCTTAAGATGCACCACCCATTAAGATTTAATTTCCTCAAGATCACTCATGATATAGATAGGTATAGTGTTGCGAATTGCTTGACCCCAAAGTGACACACGGGATATCTTGTGACTAGCACACTTGCTTAGGAGTACGGTTGTCCATAAAACTTAATGCCTTTTCTCTGGTTTACCTTGATTGGTCTTGTTACCTTAATAGACTATTCTCTTACGGATGACCCATGTCTGAAGAGGGTGTGGACAATTGAGTTGTCTAGTTGCCACTTACAAATGGTGGGAGACAACAGTATATGAGGGACCTCCACAATTATAGTTAATAGCTATTCCATAAGCACTTATCATGCACAATGGTATAAACAACATTACTTGAGGAATCATAGCATTAATATTTCATCTCATTGCATTCACCTCTTTTCAGTTTTACTTTTGTTCTAGTTTTTTTCCAGTGGTAGTACTAGTTATTACAAAACATCTTAAATTCATTTATGCTAGCAACTTATAGAATAGGCTATTTCCAAACCACGGTTTGGGTGCGTACGTGGTCGCATTGACAACGCGGCTGCGAGGGTCGTGTTCGCCGAGCTACCATCGTGACAAACTCTTAAATATTTGCTGCTACAAGTACTGCAATAACCCTGTTTTGGTGTAGGAACCCAACCCATCAAATTGGCGCCATTGCCGGGGAGCAAAGCATTAGGTTATCTACTCGCACATAGTTTATTTCCATTTGTTGCTATTATCTTACTGCTTTATTTTATATTGAAAACAATAAAAAATACAAAACCAAAAATTTATAAAAACGGTTGCTACTAATCATGTCTTCCGAGATAAATTTTGTTCGAGAGATAATACAAGCATTGGAGGATATAAAGGATTCAAGTTCATCAAGCCTGGTTGCTAGACATGAGCTGATAAAGAAATTGCTGGACCAATTGAAAAGACATTCATTATGGTTGCGTGCTAATGATGGATCTTATTGCACAATTTGTATAACAGATGACCACCTTAATTTTCAATGTAAGTATTCCAACAATCCTACTCTAGCAAATTATAATAGAGATAAATCTTATGCTAGTTTGGAAGTACTAGAATATGTTCTTTTCAAAGGTGCATCTGAAATGGTACTTAGACTAGGAAGTATTGATGTTGAAAGTGAAGCACTAGATGGAGTTTTTAATTTAGTATACCTCATATTCCTCTTTTGTGAAAATAATTTAAGTGGAGAGGAAAATGAGCACAAGGAAGAGGAGGAAGAACGGATTTATCACCCGCTCACAACTTCAACTCCTACTTTTGATTCTATCATTGCTATTAAAACAGTAGTCGATGAAAAGGAGGAACAAAAAGGTGAGGTTGACAAAGAGAGTCACACTATAACTTTTTTATGTGATGCCTCTCACTCTAGTAGTGATTTTTATGATGCTAAAAATGTTGATAATTGTTCTGTGGAGGCCTTGTGCCTAGACACTCATATGGAGAGCATTAATAATAATGAACTAGAGATAGAACCTTGCTATACTAACATGCAGGGTCTTGAACTCCCTGCTATGAAGGAAGAATACTATGAAGTGTTCCCCAATACAGGTAACCATGGTAAAGTTTTAAGAACTTTATATGAATCTCAAATCCTCTCATTGCAGCTATACACGAATGCATGTTCACCAAGCTTGGTGCATCAACACTCGCTTGAAAGCGATAACTTGTTCATCTACATGATGTCGATGCACCATAAGCAGGTACTACTCCGACCGAACTCTACTTCAAGATGCTCCAAGCTGGTATGTACAACCTCACCTCGAGTCGATATCCCTTGGGATCCAAGTGGGTAATGGATGGAGCATCCTAGCCTGGCTTTATGGATTTAAAGAGAGCGCTTCCCGGGAGGCAACCCGGAAGTTATTAGGCATCTTTCTCAGTTTTGTGTCTTGATTCTAGTTGCATTCATGTTGCATTGGCACTTTTATTCTTCGCATGTCTTGCTATTAGAGTAATCTTGTTGAAGTTTTCAAAAGGTAGAATTTATTTTCACTATATTATGTGTTGCAAAAAGGAAGAGAAAATCAGTTTCAGGTGAATCCTTCAATTATATGTATTTGTTGGTCGAAAATTAAAGTTATTATTTTACCGCCAAAACAGTTTATTTCACTAAGTTACAGGATAAGAAAGAATTCATGAAGAAATAGAAATTTTCTGATGTGTACTAAGAGTTTAACGACCAACTATACGGCGGGAATAAAAATTCTGGCCATATAGCTCCTGTCGTATAGATATTGGTGCCTCCATATAAATTCTTTTGTAATGTACTGAGAGTTTAACGACCAACTATACGGCAGTAATAAAAATTCCAGCCGTATAGATATCTATGCCTTTGTATATTTTCTTTCCCAGGGATAGATAGTTTGACGACCAACTATATGGCGGGAACATTTTATTTCGGCCGTATAGTTGCGCCCGTATAGCTGCACTCGTATAGTTGGGAAAACCCCTCAAACGCCAACTGGAAGGTAACCGTTGCTCAAAATTTCATCCTTTCTTCTTCCTTCTTCTTCTAAAAACCTCGAAACACCACCTGGGAGCTTCTCCCATGTTTTAGAGAAGCTGAGCATATGTAAACAATAAAGTTCTATCTCAGAAATTCCTTAAGTTGTAATTCTCTTTAGTAGTTCATGTTTTCTTTTCGTTTTCTTTCATTAGTTGGGTGAACGAACTTCGTTCATACGTCAAACGGTTGTCTTTTTATTTTGTGTGTTATTTTCACAGGGACTTGAACCTTGTGTGATGACGTGTATGATAGTGCCAATCGTGCAAACACTCGCATGAGCCACCTGGTTATTTCAATTCAATGTTTTAATAATCAGCCTCTGGTAAAACCTTCCAACTCGAACCTCTTTTAAATAAGCACATAGGGGCTGCACACTCGTGTCTCGTATCCTGTTTCACTTGCACCTCATCACAATCTAGGAGAGGCCACTTCTAGAACTAGTTTGTTGACTTAAGCGTGGTGCTTAGGTTGATGAACCGACTCAGTGAGACTTGTATTTTTATCACTTGTGAGCTAAACCCGTGTCTTCAAAAACACAAAAATATTTTGTATTCTTTCTAGTCTTGTTCCTACTAGGTTCTTAAGGAAGGCATACACCGGATCGTGAAGCATTCATTGAAGCAAAGGTTCTTTGTCCATCAAAGTAGAGGTTAAAAGCACCTCAACGGTAAAGTGTGTCACCCTTGCTTTAACTTAAGCTTGGGGAGATAACCACTTCTTATACTCTCTTTTGATAACTGCATTTCTCTTTTGTTTTCATGATCTTCTCAAGTGGATACTTGGAAAATTATTAGCTCGGGGAGGTTATTTTCCATGCATAGAGTCTTGTGCAAAGTTCTTTATCTTAAAAAGTTTTCATGCTATTGTGTATCCCTTTGTTTTTGAATGCTTGCTTAGGTGAGTTTTTGTTCATATTTATATAAGGGATATACTTACTCATGTTAGTGAAGGAAATATGCCCTGAGAGGCAATAATAAAGTTGTTATTATGTATTCCTTGTATATGATAGATGTTTATTTTGAATGCTATAATTGTATTGATAGGAAACATCAATACATGTGTGTTTAATAAACAAAAAGGCTCCCTAGTCATGCCTCTCTTATAGACTAGCTTGTTGATTAACAGGATGATCAAGGTTTCCTGATCATGGACATTGGATGTTGTTAATAACAAGGTCACACCATTGGTGGAATGATGTGATGAACATTCATCCGAAGTATAGCATTACGATCAAGTCATTATGTTTATATTGCTATAACATCATACGAAGTATCTTTATCCTTAGACCATGAGATCATGTTAATTGCTAACACCGGAAGAGTATCTTGATAACATCAAGCGTCACCGTCGTAACGGTGACTATAAAGATGGGTTCGATTACTACGAAGGTGTTATGTTGAGGCTCATGGATCAAGAGTGGAATTTGTCAATCCAGATGACGGATAGATATACTCTGGGCCCTCTCGGTGATATCACATTAGGATAGCTTGCAAGCAAGTGATGTGATCACTAGAATGTTATATCACGGGAACGAGAAAAGAGTGCATGTCGGTAACGAGATCAAACTACGTATGGAGATACCGATGATCGAATCTCGGACATGTAATATATCGAGAGACAAAGGGATTTAGTTACAAGCGTTAAAGGTTCTCACGATCATAGGAGTCATCGTTGAATGTGTAGGAGTCAGTACGGATCTCCAGGTCCCGCTGCTGATTATTGATCGGAGAAGGGTCTCGATCATGTCTGCATTATTCGCGAATTGTAGGGTGGCACACTTAAGAGTTATCGGACACCATTTTGGAGCACATGTGTTTCAGACGAAAGAATTGCAAAGCGCAGGAATTGTTTCAATAGAAACCGGAAACTGTTTCGGGTGAAATTACAGAAGGTGGTTTTGCATGTGATATTGAAATATAGCAAGGGGCTATATGTGAATGTTTGTTAATTAAAGTAATTAACAAAATTCTGAAAATAAAAGATTTTTATTAAATGAGAGAGCATTAAATTTGAAGAAACATAATGCATTTAAAGTGGAGACTTTAAAAGGGAATGTGAAGAGGCATTTTAATGTGGAGGAGTTACCAGCACATGAATGGGGGAGGTGAGGGGTCACCCCATGCTGACCATGGAGAGAGGGGCACCCCTCCTCCTATAAAAGGCCACCTGCTTCCTCCTTCATCCACACACCTCCTTGTGAAGGATCTCTCTCCCCTCTAGAATTATTCCCCATGGTCTCGGATTAGCGAGATACATGTTCCCGGTGGCATTTAAATGCGGAAGGAGTTGCTGCTTCCCTGGATCATCGCTGGGCGAGGAGGTGGAGGTTGTCCGTGGCTTGAACGTGTGTGCAGTGCGGATGCTGCTGAGTTCTTGGCTCGGACTTCCTCACGATCTTGAGATCGGCAAGTGTACTACATCAACCACAGTTCCTGCGTTAACAAAGCTCGTTGTCTTGAGGTAAGTTCTCTATGGATGTATGTCCACCCGTTTGCTTTGTACCTAGTAGATAGATCTTGGCGTGTAGTTCACACCGTAGGAAATTTTTTGTTTTCTATGCTGCAGACCCAACAGTGGTATCAGAGCCTGATCTATGCATAGGTGCTTTGCACGGGTAGTACATATATGTTTATATGTGGGCAATGATGATCATGTTATTGCATCTTCTATGTACTTTGGATATTGGTGGCATAGTGGGACGAAGCGGCCCGGACCAACCTTACATGTCATCGTACATGAGACTGGTTCCACGACTGACATGCAACTTGTTTTGCATAAGTGGCTAGAGGGTGTCTGTCTCTCCTACTATAGTCAATATCTGATTTACAACGAGTTGCTAATAACTTGGTTATCCTCGTTGTGGTTCATGTTCGTAGGTTAGACAGGTTCTATCTCCGAAAGCCCTAAGCCACATAAAACTTGCAATTGATAAATTAGAGGCGTCTAGTTTAGATCGTTGCTGGGCTAGTGTTTTGATATGGTATTGTTGTAAGTAGATATATAATAGATACTCTTACAACTCACTTAACGTGTAAGTTCCATAGACCTTGGCCTTACACACAAAGGAATGATAGAGATCATACCACGATGCAAATGATAGAGATCAAATGCATGGACCATATCACCTCACTTCACACATTAGATGTTAGCATCTTATATTGCTAGTTTGGCGCGTTTGGTAGCATTATAAGATGATCCCTCATTTAGATATCAAGATAAAATGTGTTCTTCCTTAAGTATGCACCGTTTTGTGGATCGTGTTTTGAGGCATCACGTGATGATCGGGTGTTTTCAACTGTACGCTTTCATACAACGGGTGTAAGACAATTTTACACACGCAAATACTAAGGTTCTTACTTGACGAGCCTAGCATGTACAAACATGGCCTCGGAACACGGACCGAAAGGTTAAGCATGAGTCATATAGTTGATATGATGCCCATATAGATGCTCGCCTTTGAAGCTACACCGACTCACGTGATGATCGGAATTGGTGTAGTGGATTTGGTTCATGTAATCACCAAAAGGACACGAGGGATGTCGTTTTTGAGTGGGAGTTCATTAGTAATTTGGATTAGTTGAACTCAATCTATCATAAAATTAGTCTAAATATACTTTACAAATTCTGTTGTAGATGGCACCACCTGCTTTTAATTTCAATGTGTTCATGGAGAAAGAGAAACTTGCTACAAATGGTAGCAACTTCACCAACTGGGCTATGAATTTGAGGATTCTCCTCACTGCTGCACAAAAGCAATATGTGCTAGATGCGTCGCTAGGCCCCCCACCAGCTCCTGATGCCCCTGACAAGGAAAAGAATGTCTATGTGACTCGTCAGGAGGACCACAACTTAGTTCATTGCGGCATACTGTATGGGCTAGAGCCAGAACTTCGAAAACGTTTCGAAAATGGCAATGCCTTTGATACCATGGGAGAATTGAAAATGATTTTCGATTCCCATGCTGCTGTAGAGAGTTATAATGCTACAAAAAAGTTCTTTAGCTGCATGATGGAGGAAAACAGCTCCGTTAGTGAGCACGTACTCAAAATGTCTGGGTACGCCGATAGGCTTGTGTCCTTGGGAATAACGATTCCCATTGACTTAGGCATACATCGTGTTCTCTAATCTCTGCCACCTAGCTACAAGAGCTTCATGATGAACTATAATATGCAGGGCATGAAGAAGTCTCTTCCCGAGCTTCTGTCAATGCTTAAGACTGTAGAAGTGGAGATTAGGAAAGAACATCAAGTGTTGATGATCAATAGGAGCACCGGTTTCAAGAAGGACAAGAAAGGCAAGCACAAGGGAAATAAGGGTGGGAAGTCTGTTGCCACGCCTGAAAAGAAACCCCGGGCTGGCCCTAAGTCTGACATCGAGTGCTACTATTGCAAGGGGACTGGCCATTGGAAGCGCAACTACCCCAAGTTTTTGGCGGACAAGAAGTCCCGCAAGGCAAACAAAGGTATATGTGATATACATGTTATTGATGTGTAATTGAATAGTACTCGTAGTAGCACCTGGGTATTTGATACCGGATTGGTTGCTAATATATGTAACTCGGTTCAGGGGCTACGGAACAAGCGACAACTAGCAAGGGATGAGGTCAGGATGCGGGTCGGCAATGGATCAAGAGTTGATGTGATTGCCGTCGGGACGCTACCTCTCCATTTGCCATCGGGATTAGTTATAAACCTAAATAATTGTTATTTGGTGCCTGCACTGAGCATGAACATTGTATCTGGATCGTGTTTGATGCAAAGTGGTCATTCCTTTAAATCTGAAAACAATGGTTGTTCAATTTATAAGAATGATATCTTTTATGGTCATGCACCTATGTTGAATGGTTTATTTCTATTGGATCTCGATGGTAATATTACGCACATTCATAATGTTAATGCTAAAAAGATTAAACTTGATGATGATATGTCTACATATATGTGGCACTGCCGTCTAGGTCATATTGGCGTTAAACGCATGAGAAACTCCATTCTGATGGACTTTTGGAATCACTTGATTTTGAATCATTTGATACATGTGAGCCATGCCTTATGGGCAAGATGACTAGAACGACATTTTCCGGTTCAATGGAACGGGCGACAGATCTATTGGAAATCATACATACCGATGTGTGTGGAACAATGAGTGTGTCAGCGCGAGGTGGATATTGTTATTTTGTTACTTTCACGGATGATTTGAGTAGATATGGGTATATCTATTTGATGAAACACAAGTCTGAAACTTTTGAAAAGTTTAAGGAATTTCAGAATGAAGTGGAAAATCATCGTAATAGAAAGATCAAATTTCTATGGTCTGACCATGGAGGAGAGCATCTAAGTTACGAGTTTAGCACACACATGAAAGAGTGTGGAATAGTTTCACAACTCACGCCTGCCAGAACACCACAACGTAATGGTGTGTCGGAGCGTCGTAATCGTACCTTATTGGATATGGTTCGATCTATGATGTCTCTGACTGACTTACCTCTGTCATTTTGGGGTTATGCACTGGAAAGAGCTGCATTCACTTTAAATAGGGCACCATCTAAATCCGTTGAAAAGACACCATATGAATTATGGTTTGGAAACAAACCTAAGCTGTCATTTCTTAAAGTTTGGGGATGCAATGTTTATGTGAAGAAACTTCAACCGGATAAACTCGAACCCAAAGCGGAAAAATGCGTCTTCATAGGATACCCTAAGGAAACGATTGGGTATACCTTCTATCACAGATCCAAGGGCAAGGTCTTTGTTGCCAAGAATGGATCCTTTCTTGAGAAGGAGTTTCTCGCGAAAGGTGTGAGTAGTCGGAAGGTAGAACTCGAAGAGGTTATTGGACATTCTCTTTATGGAATGGCGAGTGGCGCAGCACCGGAAGTTGTTTCGGAGTTGACTTCACCTAATAAAGAGAGAGCTAATGATATTGATCATGAAACTCTGAAAGAGGACACTACCGAACCTCGCAGGTCAAGCAGGACACGTGTAGCTCCTGAACTGTACGGCAATCCTGTTGTGAATTTCATGATTGATGAAATAGATGACCCTGCGACGTATGAAGAAGCGATGATGAGCCCTGATTCCAACAAATGGCTAGAAGCCATGAAATCCGATATGGAATCCATGTACGAGAACCAAGTTTGGAACTTGGTGGACTTACCTCACGACCGAAAGGCCGTGGGGAATAAATGGATTTTCAAAAGGAAATTTGATGCTGATGGTAATGTGACCATCTATAAGGCTCGACTTGTCGCAAAGGGGTTTCGACAAATTCAAGGAGTTGACTACGATGAGACATTCTCTCCCGTAGCGATGCTTAAGTCGGTTAGGATTATGTTAGCAATTGCTGCATATTTTGATTATGAAATATGGCAGATGGATGTCAAAACTGCGTTCCTCAATGGTAATATTGAAGAAGAGTTGTATATGATACAACCTAAGGGTTTTGTCGATCCTAAGGATGCTGATAAGGCCTGCAAACTTCAGCGATCCATCTATGGACTAAAGCAAGCATCCCGAAGTTGGAATCTCCGCTTTGATGAAGTGATCAAAGAGTTTGGATTTGTCCAAACTTATGGAGAGGCTTGTATTTACAAGAAAGTGAGTGGGAGCAATGTGGCATTTCTGATATTATATGTGGATGACATATTATTGATTGGAAATGATTTAGATCTTTTAAACAGTGTTAAAAGTCATCTAAACAGCAAATTTTCGATGAAGGACCTTGGTGAAGCTTCATATATATTAGGCATTAAAATCTATAAAGATAGATCAAGACGCCTAATTGGGCTATCGCAGAGTACATACCTTGATAAGATATTAAAGAAGTTTAATATGGACGGAAGTAAGAAGGGGTTCTTACCTATGTTGCAAGGCAAGACATTGAGTAAGACTCTACGGCGGAAGAAAGAGAGATAATGGATAAGATCCCCTATGCCTCAGCCATAGGCTCTATAATGTATGCCATGCTATGTACAAGACCGGATGTGGCACATGCTATTAGTTTGACTAGTAGGTACCAATCTGATCCAGGTTCAGAACACTGGATAGCGGTCAAAAATATCCTTAAGTACTTGAGAAGAACTAAGGATATGTTTCTTGTATACGGAGGTGAAGAAGAGCTAGTCGCTAAGTGTTATGTCGATGCTAGCTTTGACACTGATTCAGATGACTCTAAGTCTCAATCAGGATACGTATTTCTCTTGAACGGAGCAGCAGTTAGTTGGAGGAGCTCCAAACAACCTGTGGTGGCTGGATCAACAACGGAGGCGGAATATGTTGTTGCTTCAGAAGCAGCGCAGGAAGCGGTTTGGATGAAAGAGTTCATTATGGAACTGGGTGTGGTTCCCAGTGCGTTGGACCCGATGGTGATCTATTGTGACAACAATGGAGCCATAGCCAACGCAAAGGAACCAAGGTCTCACAAGAATTCCAATCATATTAAGCGTCGGTTTCACTCCATCCGCGAACATGTCAAGGATGGAGATATAAAGATTTGTAAAGTGCACACGGAACTGAATATAGCAGATCCGTTGACTAAAGTACTCCCTAGGGCAAAACATGATCAACACCAGAACTACATGGGTGTTAGATTTATCACTATATAAACTAGATTATTGTCTCTAGTGCAAGTGGGAGACTGAAGGAAATATGCCCTGAGAGGCAATAATAAAGTTGTTATTATGTATTCCTTGTATATGATAGATGTTTATTTTGCATGCTATAATTGTATTGATAGGAAACATCAATACATGTGTGTTTAATAAACAAAAAGGGTTCCTAGTCATGCCTCTCTTATAGACTAGCTTGTTGATTAACAGGATGATCAAGGTTTCCTGATCATGGACATTGGATGTTGTTAATAACAAGGTCACACCATTGGTGGAATGATGTGATGAACATTCATCCGAAGTATAGCATTACGATCAAGTCATTATGTTTATATTGCTATAACATCATACGAAGTAATCTTTATCCTTAGACCATGAGATCATGTTAATTGCTAACACCGGAAGAGTATCTTGATAACATCAAACATCACACCGTAATAGGGTAACTATAAAGATGGGTTCAGTGCTACGAAGGTGTTATGTTGAGGCTCATGGATCAAGAGTGGAATTTGTCAATCCAGATGACGGATAGATATACTCTGGGCCCTCTCGGTGATATCACATTAGGATAGCTTGCAAGCAAGTGATGTGATCACTAGAATGTTATATCACGGGAACGAGAAAAGAGTGCATGTCGGTAACGAGATCAAACTAGGTATGGAGATACCGATGATCGAATCTTAGACATGTAATATATCGAGAGACAAAGGGATTTAGTTACAAGCGTTAAAGGTTCTCACGATCATAGGAGTCATCGTTGAATGTGTAGGAGTCGATGCGGATCTCGTGTCCATTGCTGATTATTGATCGGAGAACGGTCTCGATCATGTCTGCATTATTCGCGAACCGTAGGGTGGCACACTTAAGAGTTACCGGACACCATTTTGGAGCACATATGTTTCAGACGAAAGAATTGCAAAGCGCAGGAATTGTTTCAATAGAAACCAGAAACTGTTTCGGGTGAAATTGCAGAAGGTGGTTCTGCATGTGATATTGAAATATAGCAAGGGGCTATATGTGAATGTTTGTTAATTAAAGTAATTAACAAAATTCTGAATAAATTTAATAAAAGAGTTTTATTAAACAAGAGAGCATTAAATTTGAAGAAACTTAATGCATTTAAAGTGGAGACTTTAAAAGGGAATGTGAAGAGGCATTTTAATGTGGAGGAGTTACCACCACATGAATGGGGGAGGTGAGGGGTCACCCCCACATCTTGACCATGGAGAGGGGGCACCCCCCTCCTCCTATAAAAGGTCACCCATTCCCTCCTTCATCCACACACCTCCTTATGAAGGATCTCTCTCCCCCTCTAGAATTATTCCCCCATGGTCTCGGATTAGCGAGATACATGTTCCCGGTGGCATTTCGTCTGGAAGGAGTTGCTGCTTCTGCTGGATCGCTAGATCGAGGAGGTGGAGGTTGTCCGGTGGCTTGAACATGTGTGCGAGTGCGGATGCGCTGCTGAGTTGCGGCGCTCGGACTTCCTCACGATCTTGAGATTGGCAAGTGTACAACTACATCAACCACGAGTTCCTACTCGTTAACAAAGCTCGTTGTCTTCGAGGGTAAGTTCTCTATGGATGTATGTCCACCCGTTTGCTTTGTACCTAGTAGATAGATCTTGGCGTGTAGTTCACACCGTAGGAAATTTTTTGTTTTCTATGCTGCGGACCCAACAGTTAGTCCCCATAGGAGACAAGCCATAGCTTTGATGCACCTTGTTCAACTTTTATCTGTTTTGTGAAAAATATTGTGATCCTCTAAATATACATTGCCATGTTCTCTACATTTTGAAAATAAAAAAATATAATAAAGAAGTTCTTCGAAACTTGCTAGTTGTCAATGTTCAGAATTGTCTTAAGTGAATGGTTATGGAGTAGCACGACCCCATAGTGCTGGAAATGATGGTCTTAATAGATGCTTACTGAGTGAGTTGTCAAATAAGAAATGATGTTTCAAAGTTTCAAGATTACATATGCCAAAATTTTGTCTTGGGAATCAAAGTGAGATACTGCTTTATGCGTGTCTTGCACCATTGTCGCACAACATAGGATGCTAACAACTCCGCTGGCCTTTAAACAATCCAAAAAGAGGAAACTCTTGGAGTTTGGCTATGAGTTGCCCAACATATGTAGCAAAAATGCTATATTTGGGTATGCATTGGTATTCTCATGGGCCTACGTTAAAAGCAAAAGTCAGAATACTCCTCTGACCGTTATGAGAAATCATTATACCGAAAAGGGAAACCTTGGTAATGGTCACAAGTGTCCTTCCTAGCATGCGCAGTCTCGATTGAACATATACCACTCTTTTGGCATGGTCTTGTTACTAAGAAATATATTTTCTATGAGCTCAACAATTGAAGTTTGCACTTGAGAGACTTTAATAGATGGCATGAGTGGGCAGCATTGGAAAACTGTATTTCTATTTATGATTGACAACTACCGTGTTCAACTTTGCCTTATACAAATAAAAATACAATAAAGTGCGTATAGAAGGATCACAAGTTTACTTGCAAGCTAAATTTAACTTTGACATGGGGCATAGAAGTTTTTGACTAATCTCTAGTGGTTTGGAATAATATAACAGAGCTTATATTGCCTTGTATGATTATGTGCTCTCTTGCTTTGAGCTTGCAGGAAAAACAAGGATACGGTGATTGATTTTCAATGATAAGCAAGATCACGTCCATTAAATTATCGATCCCTTTTGCTCGAGGATGATCAAAATCTAGCTTGGGGAAGTTGATGGATGTGATAATACAACACTTTTTAGAAATATAAATTGTGTCATTTGCCTATCATATCATGCTCCATCTAACTATTGTTATGCCTGATATGCTGATTACTTGTTTTTGTTAAATTCAATATGAGCCTTGCACATTTAGTAGTTTAGGTAGAATTTTATCCCTCTTCCTTGTCTTTGACATGTGTGTAGGTGTTGATGATGATTATGGACAAAACAAAGGCAAAAGGAACAAAGAGAGCATAGTATGGAGGAGCTGCAGGGACCAGACTTAGCCATTTGAGAGGTTGGAAAAGTGAATTTTCCAACTTCTCAAAATAAAGATCCAAGACCACAGGGTTGAAGCCCTCGATGATATGAGCTCAACGAGCCCAAGAACACCCAAAACGGAGTTCGTATGAAGAAATGACGACCAAAATACTAAAGGGGACAGACAATTTAACGAGCAACTATATGACCGGAGCAATATTTTCGGACGTATAGTTGCGCCCGTATAGTTGTAAAAAAGGCCAGAAACGACGAGATTTCGCTCTAGAAAGCTCCAGAACCTTCTCTTAGTCATATGACGGTATTAGGGGAACCTAGGGCACCCCCAAGGCCTATATAAAGGAGGGAGGACCCAAGGAAGCCACCATATATAGATAAGACACCATATACAAGATCTAGATCCCATCTACTGCCTCCACGGCGGTGCCCTGCCGCCATGCCGCCTCTACAGCTCCACCAAGATCCAGATCTCCATCAACACCATCAAGCCATCAAAGCAAGAAGAGGAGGAGAAGGAGGAAGCCGCCATCACCACGCCGACGCCACCATCACCGCACCGTCATCACCATCTCCATCGCCGCTACTCCTTCATCCTTCCCCATCATGATATCTATGATGGGTTGTAACATGGCTTGAACCCCCTTTTATTAATGTTATTATTATTTGAGTAACTGAAGTATGGCATGTTCTTGTTAATTAATATGTTTGTGCTTTCTCTTTACATTTTTCTATTCATGATATTATTCTAGTGATTGGAGACGTCTAATCCATTGTTGAGGAATTTACTAGGGATTCACGGAGTGTCACAAAACTTATCATTAGTCTCTACTCGTCCATGGGCCTGAGAAGTCCGTGGGTAGAACTAATAGGCTATTTGCTAAAAGTAATTTGTGGAGGCAATGGCAGCTTAGGATGCACCGCCCATTAAGATTTAATTTCCTCAAGATCACTCATGATATAGATAGGTATAGTGTTGCGAATTGCTTGACCCCAAAGTAACATACGGGATATCTTGTGACTAGCACACTTGCTTAGGAGTACGGTTCTCCATAGAACTTAATGCCTTTCCTCTGGTTTACCTTGATTGGTCTTGTTACCTTAATACACTATTCTCTTACGGATGACCCATGTCCGAAGAGGGTGTGGACAATTGAGTTGTCTAGTTGCCACTTACCAAAGGTGGGAGACAACGGTATATGAAGGACTGACACAATTATAGTTAACAGCTATTCCATAAGCACTTATCATGCACACCGGTATACACAACATTACTTGAGGAATCATAGCATTAATATTTCATCTCATTGCATTCACCTATTTTTAGTTTTACTTTTCTTCTAGTTTTCTTCCAGTAGTAGTAGTAGTTATTACAAAACATCTTAAATTCATTTATCCTAGCAACTTATATAATAGGTTATTTCCAAACCACGGTTTGGGTGTGTACGTGGTCGCATTGAAAACGCGGCTGCGAGGGTCGTGTTCGCCGAGCTCCCATTGGGACAAACTCTTAAATATTTGCTGCTACAGGTATTGCAATAACCCTGTTTTGGTGCAGGAACCTAGCCCATCACATACTTCTCATGAGCGACTTTATAATCCTCTTCCTTATAGGGATGTGTTCTTTCATAACTCAAGTGAAATCACTCCCATAATAAAATTAAAGCAAAGAAGCAAAGTGCGAATCCACTTTCACGAAAAAGGAAAAAAGGGAGAAATATTTTTGTATTTTTGAAGATAGAGATTAGAGAATAGAAAAGAACTTGCAACCAAGAAAGGAACTAAGAAAAGAAAAATAAAATCAAATGAAAAACAAAAGAAAACTAAAAATGAAAGAAAAGCAAAGTGTTGGAACAAACCAACACGAGTGTTTCAAAGCTCGCGAGGAGCTAGAGTACAACCTCATTATTACACAAATAAAATTGCCGGGGAACACATCCCCAAGCTCAGGCTTTTGCAAGCCCTTTTCTCATTGTGGTGGTGGTGGATAATCTCCCATGTTCCATTGGCTGCTCCAATCATGGAATAGGGTGGCGAGGTTGGAGTAGCATCTTGAAGGTTGATGGAGAGGTTTTTCATGTTTTGGATATTTCCTTCGAGAGCATAAATATCTTCATAGGTGGTGTAGTAGTTTGGCGGCTGCACATCTTGTTCAGGTCCTTCTTGTTCTACTTCTTCATCTTCTCCTTCCTCTCCCATGGGTACTTCTTGTTGGGGTAGACCTGTCTCAACCTGCACGTCATAATGCAAACGTCCCTCCTTGATAGAGAATAGACTATTAGGCAAAGGAGCTGGGACCTAGTGATCCTCCCTAGGTATATCAAGGAAGTATCTACCATTAGTTTTATAAATCATACCACAAGCTCTCAGAGTGGAAAAACCAAGACAGTGACTTCATACCAATGGTTGGATATTACCTAGGTTGACTTGAAGTGCACGTGCAAGAACGGTTATGACTCCTCCTCCACATATGGGACCTCGAGATTGCAGAGCTTGATGCTTATGGTAAAACAAAAGAAGGGCACCCAAATTTGGCATTAAGTTACAGTTAGGAATAGTAGCTTTAGCGAGGATCATCATATCCTCCTCATTGACTCTAGTAAACTCACCATGTGCATGCAAGGTTTTAGCAATAAATAAAATAAATAACGAGCAACAAGATGATCAGTTTGGTTTCCCTTGGGTGTTTTCCCACAAATTCTCATTCTATTAAAGTATGCCCAAGGTGCTAGATTTAGAACAGAAGTGGTGGAGTGTATGTCGGTGGTGTTTTTGGCAAACCCAAAGTGGTGAGCCCATTGGTCGAGTGTCAAGAAGTACTTACAGTTCATAAGACAGAAGTTGATGCGATCAACTCTAGGAATTTTCTCCTCGGAACAATAGTGAGATCACACTGAATGTGTCAAGGTGCTGAGAAACTCAAGCGTCAAGCGGCGGTACGTGGCGACATCCTGAAAGACAAAGTCATACAAACCAACATTTTTGCAAAGTAAATTGAAATCGGCGTGAATGCCAAGTTGGTTCAGGATATAGGGACATGCCCACTCGGTGGACTTGATTTCTCGGAGCTTGATACGGTTGAAATGGATTAGCTGAAACTCCTCGGTGAACTTGATACCAAGTGACTCGGGGGTCAACGTATCAACGGGTGGTGTGGCTTGTTCTGCAGCCATCACACGTGCACGGCTCCTCGTATTAATCTAAGACAAAATAAATAAAAATGCTAATTAAAAGTTTTAGCCCAATAGAAACATAGCATCAACGATCCTCTACACTTGTTATAAAAGAAACTCTTTGATACGTCCAAAACGTATCTACTTTTCCGAACACTTTTGCTATTGTTTCTCCTCTATACTTGTGTGATTTGGATACAACTAAAGCGGACTGACGCTGTTTTCAGCAGAATTGCCTTGGTGTCTACTTTTTATGCAGAAAACCAACTATCAGGAAAAATCCGGGAAAATATGCCAAAAATCCTACATCACCCGAAGACTCTAGGAGCCAGAATATGAGACGGAGAAGAGCCAGGGGGTGGCCACACCACCTGCTGGCATGGGCCAGGCCAGACCGCGCCAGGGGGTGGTGTGGGCCCCCTAGGCACCCCCTCGGCCTCTCTCTTCGCCTATAAGGAGCCTTCTGACCTAAAAACTTCGGGGGGTTCGACGTTTTTCCAGAAGGAGTTCCGCTCCGCCGCCACCACCAGATTCCACAAAACAACACTAGAAACTCCGTTCTGGCACCCTGCCGGGATGGGGAATTGGAGGAGATCATCGCCATCATCATCACCATCGCTTCTCCATAGACCATCCATGTTTCCCCCATCTATGAGTGAGTAATCCCCCGCTGTAGGCTATGGGGATGGTAGGGATTGGATGAGATCGTTCATGTAATGGCATCAGATTGTTAGGGCATGGTGCCTAGTAACTTTTATTAGTGCTTTATGACTTTGTTGCGACTTGTTATGCTTAATGCTTGTCACTAGGGCCCGAGTGCCATGATTTCAGATCTAAACATGTTATTGATTCATTCTGATAGTATTGTTTTTGGTATTATCTACAAGTTGTATACACACGTTGTTGTCCGGAACCAATGGCCCCGAAGTGACAGAAATCGGGATAACCGGAGGGAATGGCTTTGATGTGAGGATCACATGTGTTCACGGAGTGTTAATGCTTTGCTCTGATGCTCTATTAAAAGGAGCACCTTAATTGCCAGTAGTTCCCTTGAGGCCCCACTGCAAACGGGCTGGCAGGACAAAAGATGTTGTGCAAGTTCTCATTGCGAGCACGTATGACTATATATGGAACACATGCCTAGGATTATCTAGTACTTGGATTGTCAGGGGGATGATCCCCGGGTACCCCATCCGAATAAGAAAGCAGACGAGGCGGATCTCGTCCGGTGACGAGATCTGACAACAGAGACGGAGGGCGGCGGCTATCACCTAGTAGCCGGATTAGCAAGAGACAGCCGGTTACGACGATGTAGCCGGACCCAGTCAGAGAGACAGGACGACGTGCCTATCAGTGCACGGTACGCCCTGTACGATGACAAGACGAGCAACCACCTTCAGTACACTATACCTATCTATACCCAGTCAGAGACACATGCACCACGCTTCGTCAAGGGCGATAGTCACCAAGGCTTTTCGCCATGGTTTCTATTGGCCCACCGCCCTCGAGGATGCCGAGCAGCTGGTCCGCGCGTGCAATGGGTGCTAGCGCTTCGGGCAGCTCAGGCACATGCCAACCTCGGTACTCAGGACCATACCGATCACCTGGCCCTTCGCAGTTTGGGGCCTCGACATGGTCGGGCCCTTCAAGCGAGCCTGCGCGGGAATGACCCACCTGCTGGTAGCGGTGGACAAGTTCACAAAGTGGATCGAGGCCAAGCCTATCCGGAAGCTGGATGGAGCGACGGTTGTTACCTTCTTCACCGACATCATCAACCGCTTCGGCTACCCCAACAGCATCATCACCGACAACGGCACGAACTTCGCCAAGGGGGCCTTCGCCCGGTTCTGCAGCAACAAGGGCATCCGGCTGGACCTCGCCTCCGTTGCACACCCGCAGTCCAACGGGCAAGTCGAACGAGCAAACGGCTTGGTGCTAGCCGACATCAAACCACGTCTCATCGAGCCATTGGAGCGGTCACCCGGATGTTGGATCGAAGAACTTCCGGCTATGCTGTGGAGCCTCCGCACCACACCGAATAGGTCAACTGGCTACACGCCATTCTTCCTGGTCTACGGATCGGAAGTCGTCCTCTCCGCCGACATCGAATTTGACTCCCCCTGCAAGCTCCTCTACGACAAGCAAGCCAACAAGGAGGCGCGGGAGGACGGGGTGGATCTCCTGGAGGAGGCCCGCGAGCTGGCCCTGTCCAGACCTGTCCTGTACCAGCAGCGACTACATCGCTACCATTCAAGCCGGATTCACCCAGTCGCATTCCGCGACGGCGACCTGGTTCTTCGGCTGGTGCAAGACATGAAGGGCATGCACAAGCTATCACCACCCTGGGAGGGCCCCTTCATCATCAGCCAGGCACTGCCCAACGACTCCTATTACCTCATCGGCCTTTGGACCGTGCAAGAACAAGATGGACAAATCGAGCGAGGAGACCGAGCGTCCTTGGGCGTGGCCTGCTGCGCCTGTTTTACACCTAGTCGCCAGGCAGTGTATGTATCCCGAAAACCCCATGAATGAAAATGCGGACTCCCACGAGAATCTCGGGGGCTCCTTCTAGAAATGTGTGTGCACCTGTTTTTCGGTTCAAATTTTCCGGCTCCGGCAACCCCTACCCGGGGGCTCGCCGGCTGGCCCGGCCTGTTAAGTCAACAAACCGGCTGAGTAGTGTGCGATGATGTCAGAGGCCCACTCTTCGTCTCAGCTACAGACCGCAACCCGGCTGTCCGGCTAGCAAGAGCAAAAGCCCGAGGCATCCCACACGAAAAACAGGGAAGAGGCGCGACAGATCGGGCGTCCCGGCCCCGCAACTAGCTCGAACCAATCCAGCTGCTAAGCCGCTAGTACCGTGCGTAATGTACTGTCATCTCCCTTCAATTCCGGCTGCAGATCGCAACCCGGCTGCCCGGCAAGGACGCAGCGAAAATAGCAGAACACATGAGAAGGCGACTAAGTGTCTAGAAAGGAGCAAGCCAGTTTTCAAAAAAAAAGCCGTTTTCCGGCTACGATTTGATAGACTAACCTATTAACCTGTGAAGATATATGTGTATGCATATGTGCATTCTTGTCCGACTACCCGAGTCAAAATTCAGGAGAAGGAAAGAAGATTTGAAGTCCTTGCCTTCATCAAGCGCTCCGAATCTCGGGGGCTACACCCACTGGGTGCGCTCGCACGCCCCCAGTGGAATCTTGTAATTCCTGACCGGCTAAGGGCGTTTAGCCGGTCGTTCGGAGCCCAGGTGAGGGCAAGGGCGGGAGCAAGAAAAGACAAGAAAGATTCGAAGCACATGGCTACACCAGCTACTCCGAATCTCGGGGGCTACACCCAGTGGGTGCGCTCGCCCCAGAATGTTAGTTCCCTGAAGGCGTCCCAGCCAACGAGCGGCCGAGCAGGCCAGCCGGATAAAGTTAAAAGACTTGGCAGAAATAAGAAAGATTCGAAGCACCTGGCTGCGCCAGCTACTCCGAATCTCGGGGGCTACACCCAGTGGGTGCGCTAGCGCGCCCCCACTGGAGGTGCAGGTCGCCCGGCTAAAGGTGTGTAGCCGGACGAAGTTAGTCGGGCAAAATACGCAAAAGGAAAGTTCAACGCACAAGATTCAATAATTTCAACAATAATGAACAAAAAAGAGACGAAGCCCTCAAAAGTTACCTGGCGTCAAAGACGGCCGGCACAGGCAAACAAGGTTCACAAATACATAACACAAGACAATTACACCCGGCAACCCGGGGCAGCAGCTAAACGGCAGGGCCTTTGCCGTGGGGGAGTTCTTGGCCGGCAGAGGTTGGGGGCGGAGGAGGAGCCGCAGTGTGTGATCCGGCTCCGACGCTGGCAGGCGGTGGTGGTGGGGCCTCCACATCAGGAGTACCGACGGACTCCGAGTCGGTGAGCACCTTGTCAGGGTCCATGTAGTCGGCGATCTTGATGGCGGACCCGCGAAGCTTCGGATGGGCTTGGCGGATGGCGGCAAGATCGGCTCCGGCAGGGAAGCCCCCATCGATCTTCTCGACGCGGGCATCCTTGTACCAGGACAACACCAGTGCCAGGGCCATCTCCGCTCCGGCCCGCGCCGCCAGGTCCCGCGGCCGGTCCACTGCAGCCGGCACCTCTCCCACCTTCGCCGCCAGCTGCGCCATCGTCTCTGGAACCGGAGCCTCCGGCCACACGAAGGAGAAGACGTCCCATGCCGCCTGATGAAGCTTTGCAGCTTCCTCACCAAGAAGGACGACGAGCTCCTGAGCCATCGGCTGCGCTCCCGGCCAGTTCTCCTACAGCCGGTTGTAGGCCAGCAGGTCTATGCCGGGGTAAAAAGCTGTCAAAAAAGAGGAGTCAGATCCAGCTACCGGATCCAGAAAGAAAAGAAGACGGAAGAAAGAACTCACCCTTGGCAGTGTGGCCAACCTGCATCAGCTCCTCCACCAGCGCCTTCTCCTTGACCGTTAGCCGTTTTATCTCCTTCTCTTGGTCCTTGTTCTGGGCCTCGAGAAGGGAGAAGGCTTCGGCCCGGCTAGCGAGCGAGGCATCGCGCTCCTTGACGGTGTCCTCCAAACCGTCTACTCGCGCGTGCCAATCCTTATTCTGCAGCCGCAGAGTGGAGTTGGACCTGCTCAGCCGGTCGTTCGCTTTCTTCAAGCGATCGATCTCACGCTGAGTGCACACGAGGATGGCTGCAACGAAACCGGCTATTAGTAAAAAAAGGGAGCAAGACGGATAAAGCGAACTTACTCTGGGAGGTCCCGTTGGCGGCAGCAAGCTTCTGCTCCAGGGTCCGGTTCCCGTCGGCTGTGGCCTCAAGCAGCCGGATCTCCTTCACCACCAGCTCGAGCGTGGCGGCAAGATCCAACAGCGAAGCAGCAGAGGAGGCGTCGTCGTCCATGGCGTTGATGGCCAAGGACTCCTTCACCACGACCACCGCTGTTCGCCACTCCTTCCCGAGCTCCTCGTCGGAGTTGTCGTCGCCAACAACGACGAGCTCCTTGCCGGCAGCCCCCCGCGGGCCTGCGGAGGAACCTTCGGCTGGGAGTGATCCGCTTCCGACTAGGGACCCTCCGGCTGGGAGGAGGCAGCCGGCTCAGCCTCAGAAGAAGGAGAGGCGCCGGTTGGCTCAGTCGGGGCGCGGGGCGGCGACCCGGTTGGCGCCCGGGCCGGGCTCGTGGCTCTAAAAGAAACCAACGCGCTAAAGAGAAGGAAGAAAAGGCAAAAGCAAAACAAGCCAAAGTCAGAAAAACAAGAAGGAGGACAAATAGACAGAAAGCATCGAAAGATAGAGGGGGAGAGGAAAAACGTACCCTGGCACGATCGGGGGTGGCCCTTTCTTCCAGCCAAGACGGCTCGGCGGCAGGGTGCCAGACCGGCTTCTCTTGGCAGCTGGCTCCTCCGCCGCAGGCCGGCGGGAGCCGGAACGGCTGGAGCCGCTCCCACCCGCTTCGCCGTCCGTCACAGAGCGCGTCACCGGCTCTGTGGTCGGCCCGGCCTCCTCCTCCTCATGCACCTCCGCGTGCGGGTCGGCGGCTGGCTCGTCGTTCCGGCTGGGGAAGGCGTCGCCGTACCCATCCGATTCCTCGCCGGACCGCCGAGCGTGCGGCTCGGGAAAGTCTGGCGTGAATACCTCGAGGGGAGCCTCGCCCTCCTCGCGACGGATGCAGACGAAGATCTGCCGAATGCAAGAAATCAATCAGACGGAACAAGGAGATAACACAGAAAGAATAAGCAAAATTTCCGGCTACGAGAACTTACCCGGGGCGCGCGGTTCTCCCGGCTGTAGGGCGCCAGACTGAACTTCCAGTTCTCCGGAAGCCGCTCCTTGCTGATCGTCCACAACCAATTCTTCAAGTTGTGGTAGCGGGGATCTCGGCGCGACAGCCGGGTCGGGTCTAGCCGGCCGGAGTAGTAGCAGATCTTGTGCGCCCGCTGCTGCATCGGCATCATCAGCCGAGACATCCAGCTAAGAGTGATGTCCCAACCGGTTAGCTGGCAGGTGACGAGGGAGCGCATGCGTGCCATCATCGCGTCCGTCTCCGCCTTTTCGCCGTGGATCTTCAGGTCCTAGTTCTGTTGGCTGGACTCGACGTCTTGGAAAGCCGGCAGGTTTATCCGGTCAACGTTGGTGACGTTCTTGACGTAGAAGTACGACTGTTGCCACAGCCGTACCGTGTCCTGGAGCAAGAACTTCGGGTAGCCGGATTGGGTGCGGGAGTATATGGAGGCGCCGAGCGACTAGCGGCCCTTCGTATCGCACCTATGGCCGAACTCGGAAGAGCCAGCAGAAGAGCCCGAGATCTGGCTGGATCCCGAGATAACTCTCGCAGAACGCCATGAAGTGCGCCAGTGTTTCGATGGCGTTGGCGTCGAGGTGGTGGAGGCGGAGGTCGAAGAAGGCCAGAAACGTGAGGAAGAAGGGATGCAGCGGCAGCGCGAACCCGCGTGCCAGGTTCGAAAGGAAGATCACGAGCTCCCCCTCTGCCGGATGCGGCAACACTTCCCCCACCGGCGCCAACCGCACCGCCACCTCCTCCGCCGGCGGGAGGACGCGGGTCGCGCGGTACTTCGCGATTTGGTCCTCGGTGACGGAGGAGCCGCACCAGGCTCCGCGGTCGGCGGCCATTTCCGGCTGATGGCGAGGAACGGCAACGGAAGAGTGACGGTGGCCCGTAGCATCGACGATGGCGAGCGGGCGGCGCAGAGGGCAAGGGCGCAGGAGCAAGAGCACGTGAAGGGAAAGGAGATTGCAGCAGGGGAGCGAAGGAAAAGAACTGCCTCCTCCGTGGCGTCCCTTTAAAGGACCGGAAGGGCAACCGTCGACGAGGCCACGTGGCGCGCATCCGGGCAACCCACACCCCAACCGCCGCCTAGATCCCGTGTGCCAAGGCAGGATGCGTATAAGATCCTGGAGCGAGAACCGAAGCGTCGGACAGCAGTTTCCCAAGGCGACGTGCGACGGGATGTTACACTGCCCGCCGCAGAGCAATGATGGTGCGTGCGTGCGTGGCCGGCATCAGCACTGACGTCACGGGTAACGCAACCGCCAAGCTTAGCCAGATGAAAATTCGAAAAGCAAGAGGGAGCGCGCGCACATTTCGCCTAAGGGCAGAATCCACACGCGCTCGGGGGCTAGTGTCAGGGGGATGATCCCCGAGTACCCCATCCGAATAAGAAACAGGACAGACGGATCTCGTCTGCTCACGAATCTGCCGGATGGGGCAGGACGGGCGGCTATCACCCGATGGCCGGATCAGCAAGAGACGGCCGATCTGACAGCGTAGCCGGACCCGATCGAGAGACAGACGACGTGCCTATCGATTACTGCATGCGCCTGTACGATGACAAGACGAGCAACCACCTTCCCATACCGAAGACTTTGCGTGGGTGACGCTGGAACAGTGGCCTGTGCTGACGACGGGCTCGCACGGCGCCCACTGTACCTATGACAGCCATACCGCTCATACACCGACAAGACAAGCCATACTGGATACTGTAGATGACTAGTCGGCTGGGACCCGCCTGTGGGGCCTGCCAGTCGGACTAGCCAGCTAGACTGTTGCCTCTCTGCCTATATAAGGAGAGGCAAGGCCTTGGTAGAAAGGGTTGGTCTCAGTGCATTTAGGGCAGTAGCCTGAGAATACAGCTCCAGGAGCACTTTTAGTTCGTATATCCCACATAGACAGATCAAGCAGTAGTAGGGGCTTTACCTCACCACGAGGGCCCCGAACGTGGGTACTTCTTGCGTCCCGCTACGCTCGCTTGTATCCAATCTCGCCTACAGACGCCGTCGATAGCTTCCCTGCTAGTCCCCACACCTCTATCTAGCGTCCTCAGGTACTACCGTTCCCAATACAACGACATGGATGCTTTATCTTATTTACCTGCAATTGCCCTTTGTTCTGATTTCTATGTGAATTGTCTTGTCCATGCAACGCCCGTCCATCCATCCCTATGCCTACCGCACTCGAATCCTACTGTTTACTGCTATTGTTACTGTTGTCTTTACTTTACTACTGCTGTTACTTTACTATTCCTACTACAAAACTATTGCTACTGATAAACTGCTATGAGCAAGATTGTTTCCAGGTGCAGCTGAATTGACAACTCAGTTGTTAAGGCTGATAAATATTCTTTGGCTCCCCTTGTGTCGAATCAATAAATTGGGTTTCACTTCCCTCGAAAATACTGCGATACACCCCCTATACTTGTGGGTCATCAAGACTATTTTCTGGCGCCGTTGCCGGGGAGCATAGCTTTATTTATCAAGTTAACTTGGATTCTCTATTGTTTGTTGATATCCATCCATCATGGGTAAGTCTCGTGATGGCAAGGTTCCTATTTTACCATCCACTACAAGAAGAGGTACGGTTCTAAACACATCTGTTGCTCTTGATTCACCGTCTGTTATGAGTAAGTTCCTTACACCACCTCATACACATGCTACACACACTGCTACTACTACTGAATCTGAAACTTCTGATGCTTATGATGCTGCTTCTACTGTGCTTGATAAGAGTGGTTCATTAGGTCCTTTCCTAGATGCTACGATTGCTAGAACTATAGCTGGAAATACTGAAACTCCTAATGAAGACAGTACCACACCTGTTAGTTCACCTGAGTCTAGTGAAAGTTATGATATTGAAGATGGTTATGTTGAGATGACCGATGAATTTATTAAAGAATGTAAGAACACCCATGATAGGAGCGCTGCTAAGAGTCTCCTTGAGAGGCGTACTATTAGACCCAAATTATCTCCTGTTGCTAAGTTTGTTGCTTCTCCCATAAACATTATAGATGAAGATTATGATTTCTCTCTCGATCTATCTTATATAGCTATTGTCGAGAAAGGACCTTTTTGTGGGACTAAGAATGAAAGTGCGGTAGCACATATGAATGAACTTTCTACCATGAGTGGCTTGTTTTCTAATGATATTAAGATGCGTACTTACTTTGTTGCCAAGATCTTCCCTTTTTCACTGGAAGGAGAGGCTAAAACTTGGTTTAGTAACTTACCTCCTGGATCTCTTGATAGCCGTCAGTGCTTGATTAGTACTTTCCTGCATAAATATTTTCCTCCTAGTGCTAGACATGCTATTTTGCAGGAACTTTTTGATTTTAAACAGGGAGAAAAGGAGGTATTGCCTGAATCTTGGGCAAGGTTTTGTGCTTTGATTCATTCACAGGCTGGAAGTCCATTACCTAAGAATGATCTTCTTGATATATTTTATAATGGACTAACCGAAGAATCTAGGAAATACCTAGATAGTTGTGCTGATTGTGTTTTCAGGAATAGGACTCCTAAGGAAGTTGAGGAATTAATGGCTAAAATAAGTAAGAACTATGAAGATTGGACTCCTCCTAAACAAGCTATACCTGAAGTAATTGTACCTGAACCTTCTATTCCGGTGCCTATTCCAACATCAAAGAAGAGAGGAGTTATTGAATTAAATGATGAAGTGATGAAGGAAGCTAAGAAATGTCTTAAGGAGAAGGGAATTAAAGCTGCAGATGTCAAGAATTTATCTCCTATAGAAGAATTATGTAAGCATACTCCCTACTCATCCACTATTGAGGTACACTCTCTCCAACACTTTGATGAAGGTGATATCCCTTACTCTAAACCTCCTGATCAATGCTTAGAAGAATTTGATATCTTTATTGTTAAGCAAGATAATTTTAATAAAAGGGTGCAAAATAATCTAATGGAAAACACTAGAGCTATTGTTGAGTTGAAAGATATTGTGGAAAGAACCTCTAATGATGTTAAAATGATTGTTAAACACTTTCAAATGGTTCAAACTCAAATAGATCAACTCGTTAAAGTGCAAAACGACTTGCTAGTTAATGCTGCTAAAGAAAAACATGCTTATGAAATTAGAACTAGAAGTGGAGATGCTACCCAGGATGCTCTATATCCTGAGGGGCATCCCAAAAGAATTGAGCAAGATTCTCAACAAGCTGAAAATAGTGGTTCTACTCATAAGAAAAGGAAAAAGAAACATAAAACTATTGTAGAACCCTCTGAACCTGCTATAGATCCTAATAGTATATCTATCTCTGATGCTGAAACTGAAAGTGGTAATGAAGGAAATGAAGTTCCTAATGAAGAAAAAGTTGAAGAAGAACCTGAAAACCACACTAAGAATACTAAATACACTAAAGAGTATTTTATTGCTAAGAAACATGGTAGTGAAAGAGAGCCTTGGGTCCAAAAACCCATGCATTTCCCTGATAAGAAACACAAGTCAAAGGAAGATGAACACTATAATAAGTTTTGTGAGTGGATGAAACCTTTATTCCTGCAAATTCCTTTGAGTGATGCTATTAAATTGCCTCCTTAATCAAAGTATATGAAGGATATTGTCTCGAATAAAAGGAAGATCCCTAATGAAGAAATTTCTACTTTGCTTGCTAATTATTCCTTCAATGATAAGGTTCCTAAGAAACTTGGAGATCCAGCGATTCCAACTATCCCTTGCTCTATTAAGAACAGTTATGTTAGAACTACTTTCTGTGATTTGGGAGCTGGAGTTAGTGTTATGCCTTTCTCTCTCTATAAGAGGCTTCAACTTGAAAAATTAATATCAACTGATATATCTTTGCAAATGGCTGATAAATCTACCACTATTCTTGTGGGTATATGTGAGGATGTACCTGTTCAGGTGGCCCACAATTGCTTGATATTAACTGATTTTGTTGTGCTTGAAATGCCTGAAGATGATAATATGTCTATTATTCTTGGGAGACCTTTTCTTAATACTACAGGAGCTGTTATCAATTGTAATCAAGGAAAGGTGACCTTCAATGTTAATGACAAGGAACATACTGTCTATTTCCCCAAGAAGATTGAAAGGACTTATGGTTTGATTTCAATTGAACATGTTGAGGGCATTCAAGTTGGAGAAATATATTGTCCCATACCAAGAGAAAATTTTGAAACTATTATGATTGGGACCATTGCTATCAAGGTTGAGGTAACATAATCATTAGTGGAATACAAAGTTTTCTCTCATATGGAATTGTTTTGGCAGCAAGACTTGATCAACCTTGTTAACTGTTGGGGGGATAACCCCGGGTAGGGTCACTCCGGGGTATAAGGGCCGAGTTAGCTGAGGTTCGGCAAGGTCAAACGGAGTAACCCGGACCAGGGGCGTCGCCTAACATTGTCTCGTCTGACTTAAGGAGTAAGTCGGAAATGCTTGTCTAGCTTATATGCAAGAACATGTATGGCCGGATCAACTGTGATCCCGATCCTCGCTTGGCTTCTTGGAGAAGGAATGAATCTCTCTGGTCAAAAAATAAGGTCCGGTGCGTACTGGATGAGCGAATAAAGCAAGGGCAGGACCACCGGATCGTGGCCGACAAGGGTGACGATGCTCACGTCGGCTGACGCGGGCGCCGCAGAGGCTACGTCGCTAAAGCAAGTGTGACGCGGGGGAAAAGCACCCCTGTCGGGTTACTAGTTTGGGAGGGAGGATATTCTTAGGAATATGCCTCCACGTATGCCCTAGGCCAGGACCGAACCACCTCTATATAAGGGGGGTTAGGGTTCTGGTAAGGAGGTTGGGTTTTTTCTGATAGAGGGTTGGCAGAACTCTAGTTGGTTGAGCACTAGTGGATCTAGGGTTCTTGGGCTAGATAGAAGGCTAGAGTAAGAGAGTTTCTTCTTCCTCCTCTTGTCAAAACAGCTCGAGGAGCACTTGTAATCTTGGAGATTAAACATCAATACAAAGCTTTTGTGTAGAGAATCACTCTACTATCCCTCCCTGGATTCCCCTAGCGCATATTAGTCCCCACCTTTAGCCTATCCATGGCATCTGCTGTGACACCACCACGACAGTTGGCGCCCACCGTGGGGCTAGCGGCGCTAGCAGGGGTGAAGATCCGGACGGGAAACCTCATCGGCACCGGCGAACGCATCGTCTCCGGGCTCGTTCAGCGCTTTGGAGCGCTGGACTACGTCAGCGACAACGCTGGCTGCTTCGGCACGCGCCCCCTTCCGCGCAACGGCGTCTTCATCAAGCTCGGTGCGCACAAGGTCTACGTTGTTGTGGACGTGTCTTGTGTTCATCCGCGTCGCATCGTCGATGCAGGAGAACTACCCCTCACTGTGGCTCGCGGGGCGCGTATCGCTCGCTCCCCGGACCATGCAGAGGTGATGATGACTGCGCCAGGTGCGGGCATGAGCAAGGATCCAGCGCCAGACCCAGAGGTAACGCCTAAGGCACCGAGGAAAGCTAGGGGTCCTCCGCTAGAGAGGCCTAAGAACGTGCTGAGGGAAGCTATGGATAGCTTGGCAAACCCGGTGGCAGCAGTGGTAGATCCGGCTCAGGCACAGGCTGAGCTAGAGGAGACCCGGCAAAAGATACTGGAGAATGCACTTTGACGGATCGAAAACCAAAACCGGGTTAGGTGTCGGGGTTGTGCTTACCTCGCCAAAGAAGGATCAGCTCAAGTACGTATTGCAGATCCATTTCGCGGCATCAAACAATGTCGCTGAGTACGAGGCTCTTGTGCATGGTCTCAAAGTGGCGAAGGAAATTGGCATACGTCAGATAATATGCTTTGGCGACTCGGATCTAGTAATACAGCAAGTGTCCGGAGTGTGGGATGCCCTGGATCCAAACATGGCACTATACAGATTTCATGTGCAGAAGATCTCGGGTTACTTTGAGGGATGCGAATTTCACCATGTACCTCGCGTGGAAAACGGTTGCCGACATGTCAAAGCTCGGATCGACCCGACAGGCAATTCCACCGGGTGTAGCATTGGAGCACCTCAGAAAACCATCTATCAGGCCGTCCCCAGGAACCAATTCAATCTATGTCCCGGAAAACGCGGAATCCGGAGCTGAGCCCATGGACATTGACATGGGAGGTAGCACGCCGAACCCGGGGACTACCTTGGCAAACCCGGGGACTACCTCGCTAGACCCGGGGACTAGTCAGCGTGATCCGGCTGAAGTTATGCTGGTGGATCGGATGGAAATTGATGAGATGTTCCCTGCGCGAGCGATACCAGCTTGGGCATTGCCTATATACTAGTTCTTGAAAGATGGAACGTTACCCACTGAGGAAGTGCTAGCCAGGCAAACTCAGAGGAGAGCTAAAGCTTACACAATCATCAATTCCGAGCTGTACAAACGGAGTGTAACCAATGTCCTCCAGCGGTGTGTTGACCCGGAAGAAGGACTTAACATCCTCCGAGATATACACCAAGGAGAAAGCGGGCATCATGCCTCATCCCGGGCCTTAGTGGCAAAGGCATTCCGGCATGGATTCTACTGGCCAAGTGCCTTGGAGCAAGCAGAAGATCTGGTGAGAAAATGCAATGGTTGTCAAAGATACGCCACCAAGACACATATGCCTATGTCGAAACTCAAAACCATACCAATTACATGGCCATTCGCTGTGTGGTGCTTGGATATGGTTGGCCCGTTCAAACCAGCAAAAGGGAACATGACACACATTCTGGTCATGGTGGACAAGTTTACAAAATGGATCGAAGTGAAGCCTATAAGAAAATGTGATGGAGCTACGGCCGTGACGTTTCTCAAAGACATCATTGAGCCGCTGCAAAGATCAGCGAGGTGCTGGATAGAAGAACTACCAGCGGTATTGTGGAGTTTAAGAACAACTCCGAATCGATCACCAGGCTACACGCCGTTCTTTCTGGTATATGGGGCAGAAGCTGTATTACCAGCCGACATAGAGCATGATTCGCCTAGGGTCACCCAATACACGGAAGCCGAAGTGCAAGAAGCCCGGCAAAATGATGTTGATCTGCTAGAAGAAGCGAGAGAACTGTCACTGTCCAGATCCGCCATATATCAGCAAAATCTCCGACGCTATCATAGCCGGAAAGTGTGCCCCCGAGTCTTTCGGGAAGGCGATCTGGTGCTCTGGTTGGTACAGCGTACCACTGGCATGCATAAATTATCCCCCCCATGGGAAGGACCATTTATTGTGAGCAAAGCATTGCACAATGACTCTTATTATCTCATAGATGCAAAGCCACAGGAAAAGAACAAGGCGGACAGGTCCGGAGAGGAATCGAAGCGACCATGGAATGTAGCACTACTTCGTCCCTTCTACACTTAGCTAAGAAGTGTATGTATCCGACTCATATGTCGGTATGTATGTTGGCAATGAGCTTATCAATGAAATAGCGGAGCCTCGAGCAGTAACTCGGGGACTGCCTTAATAAATGATTGTTGTTACTTTTTATGCGTTAGCTGGAATGACTCGTTTCACTTAACCCGGATTAGTAATGTGTGAGCACCAAAAACCCAACCCTTCGACTTGCTGCTGTCCAACAAGAATTGGCTTCATGGCAAGCAAGGGAACAAGTTTGGAATTGCGTAGCACATGAAAAACCACTAAGGAAACGAACTTATTCCAGCTAACGTTTGTTTTTCGGACTAACCCCGTCTTTACTTTCAAATTATTATTTTGAGCCAAGCCTCACAGTTTCTCAGTATTGTTAAAATGATTCTTGAGGCTCGGATTCGTAAGTCGTAAAACCGAATCAAGGTAGACACGAATCGAGCCGGAGAATTGGACGAACAAGAAAATGAAACTCGGGGACTACGCCCAAGTTAATCCGGCATACAAGCATAGTAGCAAAATATCATGTATTTAGCATACAATGGCACCCGGCATACCGGGGATCTGATAAATTTTCAAGTTTTTTTTCCACTAAGGAGCGGCAGGAGGAGGAAGTTCGGCATCATCATCACTGTCTTCAATATCTGAAGCAGCATCTTCTCCATCCTCGCCCGACCCATCCTCCATGTTCTCCATCTGCTCCTCCTTGCCGGACTCCAGAAAGCTCGGCCCCTCAACCCAGTCATGGATGGGAGAATATTCAACAAGGCTGTAGGCGCAAGCCTGGCGCCGAGCTACCCACTCCGGATCGTCAGTCCATTTGGATCCGGTGCGCCGGCGTGTGAGGAGGCTCAGGTCGATCTTCTCGTACCATGTAAGGATATGATGGAGGAGGGTATCTACTGCGGCACGCCCGGCTGATTCTCTCCAGAGATCAAGCTGTGTCTCGATTTCCAATAGCTTCTTAGCAAGGAGTGTGATCCTTTTCGGAGCGCTCTCGCTTGGCCAGAAAGTGTTGTAGATCCGGACTGCAACGTCGAGGAGATCTTTCCCATAGTTCTTGATGGTTTCCACCCGAGCTGACACGCTGACCAACAGGTCCTCCATGTCTAAGGGGATGCTCTCACCATCAGGAGCAACGGGAGTACCCCTCTCTCGGTGGAATTTGGCAACGGCAGCACTGGCGATGGGAGTACCCTCCGGAAAGTGATCTGAAAATAAGGAAAGGGAAGATGCTGAAGTAAAGGCATATGAGCTAACCCGGAAAACTATGTCGGATAAGGGGAAGAAACTCACGTGAGATATGACGATGGATCCAGGTCAACTCCTTGATACAACTGTCGTGTCTCTGGCGAAGTTGTTCAAGCTCAGCGAGCACCGACCCAAGCTGGACCTCAGATTCCTTAAGCAGGTCCTGGTCCTTGGAGATCTGAAGGGTAAAGCGCTCACGCTCTTCGGTGAAGTTCTGGCTAACTTTTTGGAGTTCGGTTTTGTGTTGGGCCTTCATCTTCTCCATCTCGGCCTTCAGTTTGGCTATTTTGTCGTCCTTGGTTCGGAGGAGGGCAAGATCATCGTTCTTCTTCTTCAGCTCGGTTGGATGCTGTCCTGCTTGTTCGAGAAAATGCAGCATCATATCAGGCACGGGCACACTATCCTCAAGTGATGCTGAAATAGTGTGTTGACCCGGCAAAGCTGAGGAGTGAATGTTTGCCGAGCCAAGGAGAAGAAGGAATGGAAAACACAACGACGTTGGCCGAAAGAGGACATACCTCGAATTTCCTCCAAGTTCTTCCGCATAATTTTGTTTTCAGCCTCCACCCCAGCTGCAAAAAACCGAATAAGGAGGTTAGTCCGGCAGAAACAAATGAAACGGAGAGGTGTCGAGAGAGGAAATTACCCCTCTTTTCATGCTCCGCGCCAAGTGCAACATGTTTTGTGCGCAAGATCTTGTGGGTATCAAGCAGGCGCTGAAATTCGGCGCTCCGGCGATTGGTAGTTACCTGACAAAAGTACAGGAGTGTAAAGTTAGTTCGTTGCATATTTGAAGTATACAAGATCCGGGCCAAGCAGAACTTAACCCGGCTCTAGGTGTGTGTGCATATTTGAAGTATACAAGATCCGGGCCAAGCGGAACTTAACCCGGCTCTAGGTGTGTGCATATTCGAAGTATACGAGATCTGGGCCAAGCGGAACTTAACCCGGCTCTAGGTGTGTGCATATTCGAAGTATACGAGATCCGGGCCAAGCGGAACTTAACCCGGCTCTAGGTGTGTGCATATTCGAAGTATACGAGATCCGGGCCAAGCGGAACTTAACCCGGCTCTAGGTGTGTGCATATTCGAAGTATACAAGATCCGGGCCAAGCGGAACTTAATCCGGCTCTAGGTGTGTGCATATTCGAAGTATACTAGATCCGGGCCAAGCGGAACTTAACCCGGCTCTAGGTGTGTGCATATTCGAAGTACGCAAGATCCGGGCCAAGTCGAACTTAACCCGGCTCTAGGTGTGTGCATATTTGAAGTTTACATGCAGCTACGTTGATCTTCTAATGAGCGTCCGGCCGAGTAACAAGTTACTCCGCCAGAGGGTCAGGGACTAATGGTTATTATCTACAGCATGTAAAGAAGAAACGGCATACCTCCATCATTCGCCCAGCGAGGTTAATGTCCTTGGCGGCGGTATTCATCTGAGCTGAAAATTCAGCGGGGCCGAACTTTTCCGGGAGATCATCGTTGTAGACGAACTCCGCCTTATTCTAGTTCATGACGAACTCGATGAGGCTCGGAGGGTACCGTTCGCCAGTGGGCATGTGGGGCGCCACCAAGCCCTTTGCGTGAGCTTCTTTCCTTTCAATCAGGGCAAGAGCTGGGCTGGTGTGAAGAACCATCTGCTGTGAGTCGGTTGGCTCGGCAGGAGGATCCATCGCTGCCGGTGACTTCTTCGGAAGCATTGATGACAAGGTTCGCTGACCGGCCTCGACGGAGGTAGACTTGCCTTTGGCCTGCTGGGATGATGTGACCATAGTGGATTTGTCCTTGGAAGCCGCTGGAGTGGTTCCTCGCCGAACATGGGATGACTCGGACGAGGCAGATGAACTTGGCACGGGAGCTTTGGTGGCAGGACTGGGAGCTGTTGTTGGTTTCTTCGGAGCCGGGACAGGCGCTGGTTCGGTGGCTGGTGCTGGAGCTGCTGCTGGTGCTGGAGTTGCAGTAGACTTGGTGGTTGCTGGGTGCGGCAATGCCGAAGTGACGGACGCCGTTGCCTCGGCCGATCCGACCCCTCCTGATCCGAGGTCGCGTTCCTCTGAAGGAGGTACTGTGGAACCCGGAGCGGCCGCAGAGCCCTCCGGAATAGGGCACAGCGGGCGTGACTCGTCGTCACGAGGAGGGTAAGGACCAGACTGAAGGGGAGAGGAGATGCTTGATCCAAAGAAAATAATGTCAGAAGTGAAATTACCCCGATGCAGGGAGAAGTGTGTTGCGCAGTGAAAAATGACTTACGCATCCGAGGTCTCGGCCTCCTTAGGTTTCCGGGCCCTCCGTGCCGGGGCTTTGCCTGCCCGTTTGGAGGCAGTCTTGTCTCCAGCCTTCTTTTGCCTTTTGGTAGGTTGAGAAGGTTCGGACGAAGAACTTGACGCGGATCCGTGCTTCTTCTTCGACGCCACCGGAACAGGCTCGCCCGTGGCAAGTGGAGGATCCTCGTGGATGTGCCCACCGGGGTTAGCTGATGCCGGGAAGGCAAAAGAAAGAGGGACAGCCTCAACAGGTTCAATCATGTCGATATCCGAGTCATCCTCATCGTCGGGCCAATCTCTAAGAGAAGAGAATTTACCGCTGGGTCGTTTGGTGGCGTCGGTTGTGGGGAGGAACATCTCCTGGTCCGGCTCCTCCTCATCCAGGATTTCTCGATACGGGGCCCACTTAAGGGTCAGATCAGTACCATCCTCGAGGGTTTGCTGGAGAAACAGCTGAGAAAAAAGCACAAGGAGAAGAGTCAAAAATATGATAAGAACCGACACGTAATTGATCCGAAATAAGCTTACCACGCGAAGCTTACCGCCGGAGGGAGCCTGTCACGGCAGTAATGCTCGATTCCCCACGTCCATTCGGCAGAAAAATCCTTATGGGTGGTGAAAAGAGCCTTGACCCGGCGGAAGATCTCCGTATTGCTCAACTCGAACGAGGAGGTTCGGTTGGGGTCACGGCTGAAGCTCATATGGCACAACTTGTGAGTGCGCCGCTGGAGGGGAGAGATTTGGTTGCGCACGAATGTGATCATGGCATCTTCGTTGCGCAATCCGAGCTTCTTCAGCTCCGCGAACCTTTTGTGGACTTGGTTGGCCAGAGTTGTAGGTTTTTTGGCGACCTCCTCACAGAAATCCGTGTCTGGGGGACCCGGAGCGTAGGGCAGCAACCGGATCAAGTCTTCGGTGCCTTCGTTCCGGACGTAGAAGAAGGTCCGGGCCCATCCTTTGCAGGAGTCAAGCCTAGTGACCCAGGGAAAGATTGAAAATCTCTGGGGCGAGATCGAGGCGGCTCTGAACTGAGTGAGCTGCTTGTCCTCCGACTCGACGTGGATGTTGGGGATGACATTGCGACGGAGGCCGAAGAACCGGATCCACAGCTCCTTCTTTGGCCATAGTCCGGTGTAGCCCACGATCGAAGAGACGAAAGCGGACAGAGAGGTGATGGCGTTCGCCGGGAGATGATGTGGTTGTAGGTGATAGGTTCAGACCCAGTCTCGGAATAAATCACTCACAGGAAGACCAAATCCCCGTTGGAAATGGGATAGGAAAACAACGAACTCACCCGAATTGGGTGAGGGGGCCAATTCCGAGGAGGGGAGACAAGCGGCAACGCCGGCGGGAATACGCCGGGTCCGGTAGAGACAGTCGATGTCGTCCTGGCAGACCCACGAACCGGCCCACGCGCCACGGTCCGCCGCGCCGGCATCCTCCTCCATCTCCTGCTCGATAACGATGAGCTCCTCCTCCGTCATCTCGAATCCGCTGTCCTCGCTGGAGCTGGCGGCGGCGGGGCTCTGCGGTCTAGATTGACGAGGACCCGTGGCTAAGCAGTGGTGCAGCGGTGACTGCGGTGCGGAGGCACGGAGAAGGTGCGGCGGCGGCTCTGCTGCAACGGGCACTGGCGGTGGAGCGGTCGCGAGGAAAAAGAAGAGGAACGGGCGAAGGGGCGCGGAGATAGAAAAGTGCTAAGGGGCGCGCCCCTCCCCTATTTAACTGCCCCCAGTAATCAACAAGTGGGATCACGCTGCGCTGGAGAGCCACACGCTGTGGCTGTGTATCACCGGCAGTAGCCAATCAGAGAGAAGCCACAGCGGAGGCCACAAAGTAAAAATGATCCCATGACACGACGTGTAGTTGCGGAAAACAAGGAGACAGGCGTGACGTAACCTGCGCGATAATCACCGATTCTTGGCGATCACGTACATCTGAGGCCCTTAAAATGAGGTAACGCAATGATTAACCCTTACATGGGTTGGCGTATGAGAGAAGGAAGCAAGGTCTGGATCCGAGCCTCCGTGGTAACCCGGCAGACAAGTGAAAACTTGAAATGTGCAGAGGGAAAGTAAAACCATAGGATCCGAGCTACAATGGTAACCTGACCGGCAAGTGGAAACTTGGAACGTGCGAAGGGAACGTAAATCCATATAATCCGAGACAAGAAGTTAACCCGGAACTAAACGTCCGAGGCTCGAATACGAATGAACCTGATGTAGCCTTAACGACCAAGGCCGCTAAGGCCGCACCAGCTTCGGGGACTAATGTTGGGGGGATAACCCCGGGTAGGGTCACTCCGGGGTATAAGGGCCGAGTTAGCCGAGGTTCGGCAAGGTCAAAGCGGATGCTGGCCGAGTCACCTCAAGGCAGGCCGGATCACGGAGTAACCCGGACCAGGGGGGTCGCCTAACATTGTCTCATCCGACTTAAGGAGTAAGTCGGAAATTCTTGTCTAGCTTATATGCAGGAACAGGTATGGCCGGATCAACTGTGATCCGGATCCTCGCTTGGCTTCTAGGAGAAGGAAGGAATCTCTCTGGTCAAAAAAGAAGGTCCGGTGCGTACTGGATGAGCGAATAAAGCAAGGGCAGGACCACCGGATCATGGCCGACAAGGGTGACGACGCTCACGTCGGCTGACGCGGGCGCCGCAGAGGCTACGTCGCTAAAGCAAGTGTGATGCGGGGGAAAAGCACCCCTGTCGGGTTACTAGTTTGGGAGGGGGCATATTCTTAGGAATATGCCTCCACGTATGCCCTAGGCCAGGACCGAACCACCTCTATATAAGGAGGGTTAAGGTTCTGGTAAGGAGGTTGGGTTTTTTCTGATAGAGGGTTGGCAGAACTCTAGTTGGTTGAGCACTAGTGGATCTAGGGTTCTTGGGCTAGATAGAAGGCTAGAGTAAGAGAGTTTCTTCTTCCTCCTCTTGTCAAAACAGCTCGAGGAGCACTTGTAATCTTGGAGATTGAACATCAATACAAAGCTTCTGTGTAGAGAATCACTCTACTATCCCTCCCTGGATTCCCCTAGCGCATATTAGTCCCCACCTTTAGCCTATCCATGGCATCTGCCGTGACACCACCACGACATTAACAAAAGAATTTCATTGAACAAAACAATGTTTTCATTATGATTATCACTATTTATTTCTATCCTTTGCATTTTAGTTTTTGTTTTTGTTTAGCTTTCTTTTTGTTGTTAGTTGCTTGCATGTTAGAGTGTCTTAGAACTTCTATAGTTCTAGCCTTGTTTTGTCCTTGCATCATGTTTCCAAAAAGGAAAAAAATCTGTCTGTCAGAAAATCATTCTTCTATCTCTGAAAAATGCCCAAAAATAAAGTGTCTCGAAAAATTCCAGAAAATTCATATTAAATTTTTACGTGAAAAAAGGGGCAGAGGAGTACCTGGGAGGTACCAGGGGGACCCACCAGGCAGGCACACCACCTGGTGGCGCGGCCAGCCCTGCCACTTTCTTGTCTCTCCCGAGTAAGCTCCAGTTCATTGCTCAAAATCGCGTTCTTGCTGTGCTTGCTCTCGATTTTTTCAATCTCCTTCCTCAGCCCATCTTTCTTGCTAAAATTTGGAGCATTTTTCCCTGGTATGTGACTCCTCCCCTTGTCCAAGTAGATTTGTGTTTCGTGGATTATATATGGAGTATTTTGCTACTATAGGTGACTAGTTATGAGAGCTTGTAAGCTTGTTTAATACTTAGAGATATAGTTTTGATGCATGTTTAGGCCTCTTACAAGTCCCTATGAGTAGAATACTTCATTATATTTACTTTGCAATCACTTGTTTAATAGGTTCTTAAATTTTAGAATATCAAGCATGAACAACCATAATTTTGGAGAGATTTTTGAGAGTGATGCACCTAGGAGGTCGAGGCCCTCAAGATCAGCCTCTTAGGCTAGGTCATCATACAACGAAGATCTCATTGAAACTCGTATTGGTAATGAAAGGGATGATGGGGATTCTCACCCATCCTCTTTTCCTTGTTTTACTTTCTTACAAGCTGCAGGTATTTTTGATGATTTCTTGCTACTGATTGAGAGGGTTGGTTTGACCTCATATATGCAAGATGAGAGTGCGCAATACGCTATGCTCACCAAAACTTTTGTTGAGAGCTTCACGTTTACTAACACATCATATCAGTCGACTGTCTCTTTTAAAATCTATAATCTGCCCTTCACCATGCCTTTGGAGAGATTTTGCAGTATTGTAGGTGTACGCATGACAGGGACCATGAAGAAAATTCAAGGGCGACCCGCTGATTTGTTGGAGCTTTACCGAGGGGTGACCAATGATGATGACCATGTGGCACAACACAGAAAGATAAGAAATATCCAACTCCCCTCTCTTAGATACTTTGTAGATTATCTTTCTACTGGTGTACTGGGTAGGGAGAACACAAGTAATATCTCCAACTATCATTTAGCCTTCCTTGCTGCTGCGCTTAACAATGATACTCGGTACAATCTTGGCTTGCTTATTGCTCGCCGCTTAGCTTCTAGGGGGGCTATCTTTGGGGGCATCATTGCCTCGTGTATAGTCAATGCATTAGGTCTTTTAATGGATCCCAATGATACTATGTTGGCACCACAGAGGCTTGACCTTGTTGCTATGAAAACTCATCGCTTTGTCACTGCTACTTCTAATTTGGACAGTCTAGTATATAGGATGCTTTTCACTAACGGGGACGAAAGGGAGATCCTTTTGCCACAGCCTTCTTTGTTTAGTGTTCACAGGAGACCGTGGTCGCACTCCAAGGAGGAGGTGGACGAGCAGCTTTGCTTGCTAGGTTTCCACGAGCAGCACTAGGAGGATGTGCTCTCCTATGATTACTCCGCGCATTATGGAGGGACGTACTCGAGATCGCATCAGGACGAGGGGACCTCCTCGTCACACTATGGTGACACATCATCCTGGCCGGCTTGGGATTGATACCCACTTAGGCCAAAAGCCTAAGCTTGGGGGGAGGTACGCCGACACCGCACTCATCTTCATATCATGTTGCGTCGGTACTTTGTATATTCATGTTTTCGTTCTTTTTTTAGTTTCCGTTCTTCTTTGATTTTGCTTTCTAAAACACAAAAGGACCAAAAATATTTTATGTTGTTTCTCTTTGGTTCGCTTCTTCTTTTTGCCTTGGTTTGTTTTTTTTTTGCTTTGTTTGAACTATTTGAAAAAACCAAAAAGATTTTACTTTGCTTGTTTTTCCCTTTTGGTTCTTCTTTAGAAATCGAAAACACCAAAAATATTTGTCGTTCTTCTTTGGTTTTGTGAGTTTGCTACAGGGTTCGGTAGTCCTCAGTGGAATATTGGTTTCATATTATTATTCAAGTCACACAAGTGAAGAGCAATAATGAGGATTAATGACAACTTGAGGCGTGGTAAGAGGCTAGTAACGAACTCTATTTGTTTTCATTTTTGTACATATACTCATCACTATGGTCATGCTTAGTCCGTTCATGTAGAGTGTATGTTTTCTTTGGATGCTTAGTAGTTCTTGTTTTCTTATGATTAGCTCCAGCTCGCTAATAGTTTGTAGCATGTCTTATGAATGTTTGCTTGCATTGCTCTATTCATAAATTGGTATGACACCGTGGTATCCTCCTCTGAATGTTTCATTTGAATTGACTTGGCACATGCTCACGCATGCACATGACTGTAATAATCAGTTAAGCCTTGATGAATTATTTTGCCTTGAGGATCTTGAATTACTTCCATCCCATGATTAGTCCTGTTTTGTTGCAAGCATGATTATGACAGCTATTGCTCTCTCATTTGTCGCTCCCTTACTATTGCTAGCCTTCACTTCCACTGAGTATGTTTTACTCAAGTTCCCAACTCCCTAAACCAAATATTTCGAAAGTGTCCACCATACCTACCTATTAGCATCATTTGCTATTTCCGTGCATATTCAATATGCCTTGTTTTCTTCCGAATAAAATGTTTGCTTGTTATGAGAAAGTTAGTTAGTAAAGCTCTCACGAACTTGATGGCACACTTTATTTCCTACACTTAATAAACCTGAACCATTGTGAACTCTCCATGAAAGTTATATGCTTGCTAATTATAGGCTGGGGATTAGCAGAACCGTCTTCACGGGGCGCTTTCAACACTTGTAAATATATACCCAATTGATACCTTGCTCTTTTGTTTGCGGATGTCGTCGATTGTGAAATAAAAGGGAGTTTGTAAGTCCATGGAGTTATGTATGTGTGTTAGAAAGCACTGGTGGCGGTCTAATCCATGCTGACATGGTGGAAACCTGCAGTGTAACCATAATGATATCTATGAAGCATTCTTCTTATAAAAAAAGAGAGAGATAGCTATTGAGAAACAGAAAAAAAGAGATTTATGAAAAGAGGAAAGAGAGAAAAAAGCACCATTTTTCCATGGTAAATAAGAAGATTGCTGAGATACTCATTGTCTGCTTGCCTTTTCATTTTGATATGGGGATTCTTCTGTATCATCGGGCAAGGGGTACCCCGTTGGCGGTTCTCAATGATACGCACATATTTACGATGACAAGAACTTACCGGTAACTAAAGTTGAGTAGCATGAGGAGCGGCCCTCGTACTCAAGGGACATGGGATTTTCAGTTTATAGTCTGTCAAGCATATAACTCAGATTGGACCTCACTTTCACCTTAACCACATTAAAGATGCTTATGATAGGGGCAATGAGAGCTCAAAGCTAATGAGTATCATACTTTCAGCATTTGGGAGCCTTTCAAAATTATTCAAAACCTTTTCTTTTACTTGTTGAGTCTCCACTTATTCTTTGAGCACCTTCTTGAGAGCATAGTTGTCATTCTTTGTGCTTGTTCCATTACTTGATTATTTGTGTTATGACTTTGATGCTTGTATCCTTGATATCTTTACTTCTAGTCATCACTTGAACTTCAGAGGTGCCTTGATATTCATAATCAAAGGCAAGCGAGATACCACTCTATCATACCTTTTTATGAGCATTGTAATGTTGCTTATGTTTATACTTCATGCTACTTATTCTTTTTGAGTTGGAATCTTTTCATAGTTTGCAATGCCTATTAAGTAAATTTAGTTGTATACTCTTTATTATGAACTGTCTAGTAGTTGATCACATTGCTGAGAATATTTACATCATATGAAGCAAATGTGTTCGTGAAAGTTCTTTTATCGAACTCAGTTTTCAACTGAATTGCTTGAGGACAAGCAATAAGCTAAGCTTGGGGGAGTTGATACATCCAAAACGTATCTACTTTCCCGAACACTTTTGCTATTGTTTCTCCTCTATACTTGTGTGATTTGGACACAACTAACACGGACTGACGTTGTTTTCAGCAGAATTGCCTTGGTGTCTACTTTTTGTGCAGAAAACCAACTATCAGGAAAAATCCGGGAAAATATGCCAAAAATCCTACTTCACCCGAAGACTCGGGAGCGAATACGAGACGGAGAAGAGCCGGGTGGCCACACCACATGCTGGCCTTGTGGCCAAAGTCCGCCAGGTGGTGTGGGCCCCCCAGGCACCCCCTCGGCCTCTCTCTTCACCTATAAGGAGCCTTTTGACCTAAAAACTTTGGGGGGTTCGACGTTTTTCCAGAAGGAGTTCCGCTCCGCCGCCACCACCAGATTCCACGAAACAACACTAGAAACTCATTACGGCACCTACGGACGGGAATTGAGGAGATCATCGCCATCATCATCACCATCGCTTCTCCATCGACCATCCATGTTTCCCCCATCTATGAGTGAGTAATCCCCCGCTGTAGGCTATGTGGATGGTAGGGATTGGATGAGATCGTTCATGTAATGGCATCAGATTGTTAGGGCATGGTGCCTAGTATCTTTTATTAGTGCTTTATGACTTTGTTGCGACTTGTTATGCTTAATGCTTGTCACTAGGGCCCGAGTGCCATGATTTCAGATCTGAACATGTTATTGATTCATTATGATAGTATTGTTTTTGGTCTTCTCTACAAGTTGTATACACACGTTGTTGTCTGGAACCAATGGCCCCGAAGTGACAGAAATCGGGATAACCGGAGGGAATGGCTTTGATGTGAGGATCACATATGTTCATGGAGTGTTAATGCTTTGCTTCGGTGCTCTATTAAAAGGAGCACCTTAATTGCCAGTAGTTCCCTTGAGGCCCCGCTGCAAACGGGCTGGCAGGACAAAAGATGTTGTGCAAGTTCTCATTACGAGCACGCATGACTATATATGGAACACATGCCTAGGATCATCTAGTACTTGGATGCTTTATCTTATTTATCTACAATTGCCCTATGTTCTGATTGCTATGTGAATTGTCTTGTCCATGCAACGCCCGTCCATCCATCCCTATGCCTACCGCACTCGAATCCTACTATTTACTGCTATTATTACTGCTGTCTTTACTTTACTACTGTTGTTACTTTACTATTCCTACTACAAAACTGTTGCTACTGATAAACTGCTGTGAGCAAGATTGTTTCCAGGTGCAGCTGAATTGACAACTCAGTTGTTAAGGCTGATAAATATTCTTTGGCTCCCCTTGTGTCGAATCAATAAATTGGGTTTCACTTCCCTCGAAAATACTACAATACACCCCCTATACTTGTGGGTCATCACTCTTCTAAAAACAATACTAATCATGCTCAGTATCAAGATTAGATCAAGAATAAGACCTAATTCTAGATTGATAATGGTCAAATATCGAGCAGAGTTGTTGCAAATAAGTTGGGATTGGAGGAGAAACATACCTAAGATCACTTAGGTGCAAGGAATCGAAGAAAGATTCAATAAAATTGAAGATCCAATGGAGGTGGTTTGGAGTTTTGAGGTAGAACAAAGAGAAATTGTTGTGTTTTTAGAAATCTAGGGTAACCTCTTCCTGGGTGATATGGTGCCCACGTACGTGGTACGGGTGGGTGGTATGACCCAGAGCCCGCCCGTACAGAGTGCATACCTTGGGGTCCAAGGACTCCTTCTAATGGCGCACTTGGTATGGTCGTGCGCATCCATACTACTGGTCGTTATGAGCAGACTATATTTGCTTGAAAACTAATGCTTGCTCGAGGGTATGGTACAGGCAGGCGGTATGACCGCCTCCGCTCATACCAGTGCTCGTTACGGCCACTGAGTCATGCGGCAAGAATCAATATTTCTATTTTCCAGATCCTTGATGTGGTACGAGCGCATGGTACGGGGCATCCCGGTCGTACCAGTGGTCGTTAGGCGGCCAGTAAGCTGCAAAACTTATAAAATTTGGTTAGTAGCTTTGTGCGCCTTTACACATCTTAGCAAATAACAAAATAACAGCAAATAAACTTCATAAAAATCAGCAATACCTTTTAGGCCATGTGTTAGTAAATAAAAGATCGAGGATTACCTTATTTCTTCTCCTCTCTCCAAAGGACTTCTTGAACACTCTTTATTAAAATTAAAACAGAAAAAAAACTAACACAGGAGTAAAAACTATTATTTCACATGGGTTGCCTCCCATGAAGTGCTTCTAGTTAAGGTCAATTAGCTTGACCCAGATGGTGATCATTTAGGTTTGGTTAGTGGAACACCTACTCCAAGGTAATTGGCTTTTAGTGTAATTATACCATGATCATCACAATTAGGTTTGGCCTTCTTCTTCCTAGGTAAGTGGACTATAAAAGGATCTCTAGACCGCAATCCTATTCTCACATTCCCTTCATGTGGATTGATTAAATCTTTAATAATTCTTAGGAATGTCCTACCTAGAATTATAGGTGCTATGGGATGTTCAGGCATGTCCACTATAACAAGATCAATAAGAGCGGGACTTCCTTTAATTTCAACAACTATGTTTTCTTTTCTCCCAACAACTTGTTTATATTTTGAATCAGCGAGATGGAGTCTCAGTTCAGTGGTTACAAAAGGCCCCAAGTTTAACTTGTCAAATAGACTTTTGGAAATTGTTGAGACGCTTACACCAAGATCACGAAGTGCAGATATCTCATTAACACCAATTTTAACTTTAATGGTGGGCTCAAATATATCATCTAGCTTAGCAGGCAGCTTATCAGCTAGTCTCTTATACTCCATTTCTAAATCTCGAATTTTAGATGCTACTACTTGTTGAATAAATTGTTGGTACATAGCATCATTACCTTGATCTAGACTGGGATTCTTTACGGTGATCATCTTTAATAGATCTTCCATGGTGTATTCAGGTGTTGGCGCATTACTATAGTCTAGCTCTTAAGGCTTCTCTTCATTCATTTTTTTCACTCATCATCCTTGAGGTCTTCTACCGGATTTGGCTCGGGCTTTCCAGCAAACTTTGCTAGTATGAGAGCTTGGCTCTCAGCTACCTTGTCCAATTGAGCCTCCATGGTCTTTGTCTTTTCCTTTAGAGCATGCACATCATTTCTAATTGCAACGGCTTGGTTATATAATTTACCTATACTACTCTCGTGGTTCTCTGTGATTTTAAGAAGAATATTATTTTGCTTGGTTTGAGCTTGCATAAAGGTTCTAACAGTTTGTTCAAACGAGAGATTGTCATGATTTGCTCCATTATAATTATCATAATTATTTTAAGGAGCTCCTACATGATTAGAACAATGTTTTTGAATATTAGAAGCAAAATTTTGGTTCCTCTAAACAAGATTATAAGGAGTGCGAGCTATAAAATTAACATCAGTAGCGATAGCATTAACTTGGGTATATTCCTTACCCTTTACTATGTTTAGTAACTCGTCTACCTTAGGAGTAAGCTCTTCATTGTTTACCTCGGTGACTGAATTCACCCTTTTTGACATTCTTTCCACATGCCATTGGGCATGGTTATTTTACATATCACTAATGCATCTAAATGCATGAACTTTGTAGTTTGTTAACATGTGTATCCACATATTTGCATTATATATAATGTTATATCCATGTTTTACATTAGTTTTGGGGGATTTACTAATGATCCCCTTTATTTTGGTTATAACCCGGCAGGGCAGAAAAACCTTATTTTCACTATTTTTGATTTTTCAGGACTTATACGGAGTCAAATGGACCTGAGCTTTTGAGGACGTCAATATTTATCCACAAGAAGCATCTAGAGCATAACAACCTCACCTAGAGGGCCAGGAGGCCGAAAAGAGCCTAGGTGGCGCGCCCAACCCAGATGGGCACGCCACCTACCCTCTTTTCCTCCTCGATCGTCTGATAACAAGAAATAAACTACAGAGAAATAAAAACTAAAAACAAGGTCTCTAGTGACCTCACCGGGATAGCGGAATTGCTTCCCCGGCAACATCGCCAGAAAAAGGGTTGATACCTTCGATCCGGATTCACGGATGTAGTATAATAGTCTTTTTCCCTAGTAGACCTAGGTTTAATCAAACCTTGGGAAACAATGCTAAAAGGAATTAAAAGGACACGTCTACAAGACTTTGTTTTTTAGTTTTACCTTCGTTTACCGGACCAATCTAGTTTACTTTTATCGTGGATTGATTCAATGGATGGAGATAGGCTCGGTTTGAAGATCCACCTGCAGCTGCACATCATATGGGATAGAATATAATAATAAACATAGTCATGTGTAATGTTTTAATGGAGATAATCTCTTGTGGGCAACACATCCCAATATACTAGAGCCCCTGCGAGCAGTAGGCATATCAATAGTCTTTTGATCCAACCGAGTGCACCACGAAGCACCGGGCTACAAACGATTATTAAGTGTAAAACATAGATCAAAGCCTTAAGTGGTGATGCTGTTGTGATCTCGAATGGGTCGCTAAGAGAAGACCGTACAATCCTTTCTATCACTAGGTTTCCTATGAGATATCCACTAGCCAAGTATCTCACCTCAAGCCTTTATCGATCTCGGGATCTTGGGTACCTACAAGTCCAAAGATCGAGGAAAAAGACAAAGAAACAAAAGATACAAATCCCTCTTTAAAACAATAAACACTACTCCCATAGATTGGATGCACATAATTGCTGTAAGATTTCTCCCCAACTCGCCGGTGGGGACTACTCACTCATAACAATAAGATCAAGGATAGAAAACATTGTGTAAAATACTTAGATTGAAATCAAATATTATTATAATGGTCACTAAATCACAAGGAGATCTCAGCTACAAAGTAATGGCTATGGCTAATGGAGGGGATGGAAGATGGAAGGGGTGAACTATGGTGTGGATATCCTTTGGTTATGTTGTGATGCAATCTGAGAATGGTGGCCTTCTGCGTGGCGGTTGAGGCCTCAAAATGTATAGGCGTCTTCACGAAAGTTGTAGGGTTTGACAAGACAAAGTTGCTGCCACATGGTACGGGCAAACGGTACGGGCGGGACCTGCCCGTACCAGTGTTCGTTACGGCTGCAGACGCCTGGCATTTGCTCCAGAATTACTTGGTTGTGTGGACTTCCTCAAAACCTTCATTATGACTCCTGATTTCGCATTAGAAAGCATGATTTCTTGCACAACACAAATCAAAGAAATGGTTTGCATATCTTTGCAATTATTAGTCATTACTGGCAAGGCTAGAGAGTTTCTTGTCAATTGCTTGACTAAAAACATTGTTTAAATGCGGGGAAAGATGGCTACTTTTGGAGCCATGAGGTGCCGTACAGAGAGAAACAGGAAACAACCACCGCAAGCATCATGGTGATTTGCAATGGCAAGGAGAAACTCCTGTGTGATTGTTAGACATTCTTTGAGTTTAATTTTTCAAACATCATGCAGATTTGTGACGTTAAGGAAAGAGCCTAACGCGTTTGTTAGACATTTTGTAAGTTTAAGCCTAGAATGCCTAAACGCACGGTTGTGCAGGGAAGAGGCATACACTTTTTTCTAATAATCAGATATAATAACGAAACATAGTCTTATAACGAAGCAAATAACACCAAGGACAATAATTACTATGACATATGTTCCAACACCAAGGATGAGAGGCAAAGATCTATTTTCATTCAAGATAATAAAATTTACACGCATGAATGAAATCCATAACAGATCTAGAATCTAGAACTACAAAGTAAACTAAACATAAACTGTTCACTGCTGAGATGGAGTGAGCGGCGTGACCTACTCGTCGCTGTTGTCGGCGAGGTCAACCTGCACTGAAGGTATTCAGTTCCACACGTGTTCCTAGGCGGTAGACGTTGCTGGGGGTGATGTCGGACTAGACGATGCAATGGTGGCAGGCAGCGGCATCGTAGGGGGCGCCTACGCATCCCGCATAGCAATGGCAGACTCGTGGAGGGCACAGGAAGTGCCAAACCAATGTGACTCTTCTTCGAGCGCCGTGCACACCTGCAACTCACGCGATGCATGCTCCTACGACTCATGCAGCGCCAACACCAACGCTTCTTCTGGATCAAGGTCCGACAACATGATGCCTGCACGAAACTCCTCCTTCGCTGTGACCCGCTGCCGACGTGCTGCTCTGGCGGTGTCGTGCTTTGCCCGGGTTCCATGGTCGGGGAACTCCTTGCTGGTGTTCTCTTTGTCACAGAAACATTCATCATCATCATGGTTGTCCACATCCTTCACCGGTGATGGCAACTGCTTCAAGGCGCGAGAAGACGTCCCGCGCACCCCATGCACCGGCCGTGTATGTGATGTCGTGTTTCACCACAGTGGAGAAGGAGGTTGATCCATCAAGTGTGGCCCGACGAAGAAGGCAGGATGATGATGCTCGTCACGATGGTACCCGCGCTGAGACAGTACCACGTCGGTGTCGAGTCCATCCTAATAGTCATGGCGACCATCTCTGTTCAATGGGTCGTCACGCGGGATGGCCTCCGCTTCACCGCCTCCTCGCGCTCACGCCGAAGGAGCGACTTCCATCGTGCGGGGTCACTCAATGTCGGGTCCTACTGCATGATTGTTAGTAGCAGGAAACATCGATACTCGATGACCGTGTGCAGGTCCTCGGTGCGTGGAAGCAGCGGGATGTCATTGCCATCATGGGTGAGGTCCCAACCACTAGGCAAATGCCAATATAGAGACACCATGAGGCTAGACTCAAACAAAACCATTGCCTCATTGACGCCGAGGTCCTCAGCTAGAAGCCACCACGCCTGCCCCTACTCCTACTCCCTCCGGCTTCCTGGTCATTGTGGCTCATCATCATCGCAGAACACCGTAGCTCTACATGAAGGAAGCGCGATGTGGCTAACTGTGGGTGCACCAGTGGATTACGGCGCGCGGGACTTTTATGGGTGTCATTGCCAGGAGAAACAGGGACCGTGCCATTAACTCCGGCTCCACGGGATATGTGCAGTCACACGCAAGCTCCTATGTGATGGCATCTAAAACCCAGCGAGGCAGTAAGTACGAGCGGTCGCATCACTTAATTATGTTTGACTGGCCGGTTGAGAAGCCACGACATCTTTTATAAACGAATGAGATGTCAAGATGGCGTGAGAGGCAAGCTAAATGATATAAGCCGTGAGAACACGCGTATGCCTACGATCTAGTTCGCCAATTCGGGTCTAGAGGATATGACCGTGATGGATGTAAACCGCGTACCTCTATGTTGCCAGCCTGTGATAACCCGTGTCTTGTATGGTCTACACTGGCGGATGGCATGGGTTTACGCCGCCACACCGTCTCTACACGGGCCCCATGGCCGCGAGGAACCGCAGACGGCATGCACTTACGGTGCCACGTCGACATTTACCGGTCGCGTGTCCATGATAAACCGTTCCTGCATAGGTTTACGCCACCACATCGTCTCTACATGGGCCCCACAACCGCGAGGAACCGTGGATGGCATGGGCTTACAGTGCCACGTCGACCTCTAGCAGGCCCATGTCCATGATAAACCGCGCCCGACATAGGCGCATGGTGCTAGGTTGTCTCACAGCGAGCCCAGCCACCCAATGGGTGCGGAGGCATGTCATGCCAAGAACGCCTCCCACAGAGCCCGGTCCTGCCTGCATACTCTAACGGCGGGCCCATGTAGCGTGCACGTCCCACCAGTCCATAGTGCAGGGTACGATAGCATGCGGTACACCCGTCCGTGGTAAGGAATCTTTTGCACTGGCCCGCAGCGGGGCCCTCCTGATGGGATGGCATGGCTCTGTTGTGATGTCGCCGTGTGTCCTTCTTGGCCTCCATCCCACGGTCGAAAAGAACCGGGACGACGTGGATATCAGTTTGACCCGAAACAATCTAGGACTATTATTTACTCCTGATTATTATGAGTGAGTAGTCCTCACGGGATGTGGCTTGAGATGATTATGTGCATCTAATTGCATGGGAATATTGTGTAGTGATTAAATATGACCTTTTTTATCTTGTATCTTTATCTCTACCTGACGAGGGTTTAACTCATCAATGCCCATTGTTATGGACTTGGGTTTTGGAGAAGAAGGGAGCGCTGGAAGCATCAATCGGCTAGCAAAGAAGCACACAAGAGACTCGAAGATTTACCCAGGTTCAGGCCTCATAGAGGTCCCTACTCCTGCTTGTCTGCTCATGGAATTAACAGAGGAATCGAGGATTACAATGGTGCGTAGATGCAATCTGGCGAGGGTTGTGAAAACTAGGGTTGCGCGTGTCCTCCTCGCTGCCCCCTCCTAGCCTTTATATAGATAGGCTAGGTCTCGGGTAGCAGGTCGAGTCGGTTACAGGTTAGGGTTTTCCCCCTTTGAACTTTCTAGCTTTAGCTTCTTCTTGTTCCTCAAGCAATCGAGAGTCCGTAGGTTACTCGAGTTATCTATTTGGGCCTTGGCGACACCGTGGGCTTCCGCTGTATTCAGGCCGTATATACCAAGCTCGAGTACCTGTAGGGTATACCCATGTCAGTAGCCCCCGAGTGTCTAGTGGAATCGTAGATTCGACTAGAGACTTTATGAAGCCTTTCGAGTGCATGAATGAGTATATTTTTGACTTCTCTATTTGTGTCATAGGGATTGTTGATGTCCGTGCCTGATTTAACCGATGTATCGGTATCAGTTAACTACCTTAGGGTAAAACAACACAATCTACTCGAACTCGAGTCCCCGGACTCGAATCCGGAAAAGTGCTAGTGTAATTCGACTCAAGCCGCGGAGGTCTTACAGGAGTCGAATTCCAGTATATGGGTGTGAGCACTTGACGCGTCCGTCAAGGCGTGTTCATCGTGCCTGTAGGCACGGATATATTTCTGGTAGTGGGCAGCGAATGCGTTGCCAGACCTTATTCAGGTCTTATGTTCACGCTGCAAGCATGGCATCCGAATTTTATCATCGCGGAGATGATTCGGGTGACCCAGGAGATGCAATCTCTTTGTAGGGAAGAATTATGAGGCGGTGTCGCCATAAGCTTTGAGTGTGGATGTTATCGACACACAATACGATGTACAAATAATCATAGGGTGCGCGATCAGCGCTCCCTATGGGAGTAGCCCCCAAGTGCCTGGTTGAGTCGAAGACTCAAGCAAGGACTAAAGAACTTTTGCGACTGCTGTCGTCTTTTGTTTGCTTGTTTCAGTCAAAATTATTTCTGGCGCTCCCTATGGGAGTAACCCATGTCCATAGTTGAATTGTGGATTCGAGTGGTTGGGTATGCTTTAAATGTCCATATTCCTGCAGAAAAGAAAAATCGTAGGGTGCGCGACCAGCGCTCCCTATGGGAGTAGCCCCCGAGTGCTTGGTGGAGTCGAAGACTTGAGCAAGGACTAAATTAGTCGAAGTCTTCTACTGCTCAATCTTTGATGAGATCAGTGCTGACAATGTGATGACCTCAGTTGCCTGCGTGAGCGGATTTGACGGGACGTGACGAGCGGTAGGTCCCATTTTCTGACTCTGACTTGACCGGGCGTGCGTAATATTTGTTTTAACTGCACCTCCTTAATTTCCATGCGTAATGGGGGTAGTGGGGGACGGTTCACACTTCGGGTCCTCCACGTGTCGATCATGATGGACGCCACACGTCTGATAGGTTTTTTGCTGGCTGTTGGATATGAATTGATCACGGATGCACGCCACGCGCCATTGGTGACGCGAGTGCCCGTGCCCTTCTTCTTTCCGGCGACGGCGGTGCTGGTGCCCGTAGCGGCGGAGCCGCCCTTCTTTTCGGCAGCAACAGTGGCGGTGGTGGAATCAGCCGCGGCACCTCCCTTCTTCTTCCCCATCTTGCGGTGGTGGTGTGACCAGAGGAAGTAACTGGGAATACGCGGAGCTGGTCCAGTGCCACGAGAAAGATGAACTCTAAGGAGCAGAGGAGCAGCAGCAATGGCGACGAAGGCAAAGGCAGAGAAAAGAACAGATGGGAAAAATTACCATCGCAGCACTGCTACTTAACCCCCTGGAAGATGTAATTCAACATGGACAGTAGGCGCTTGAGGTCTTCGAATGCTTCCTGTGCCTCATTGGTCCACTCGAACTTGTCAGCTTTGTGGAGAAGTTGGTAGAAGGGTAGTGCCTTTTCGCCCATTCGACTGATGAATTGACTGAGCGCCGCGATTTGTCCAGCTAGTTGCTGGACACCTCTTATGTTCTTCGGCTTCTCCATGGCCAGTATGGCTTTTATTTTTTCTTCGGGTTCACCTCGATCCCTCTCACAGAGATGAGATACCCGAGTAGTTGCCCAGATGGTACACCGAAGGCGCACTTGTCCGGATTGAGCTTGATCCGGTAGCGGTCGAGGTTGGCGAAGGTTTCACGTAAATCATTGATTAGTGAAGCTTCCTCTTTGGTCTTGATTACGATGTCGTCAACACAGACTTGGATGTTGTGACCAAGTTGGTTCTTGAGGCAAGCATGCATGCACCGCTGATAGGTTGCTCCTGCGTTTTTTAGCCCAAAGGGCATTGTGTTGTAGCAGAACACACCAAAAGGCGTTGTAAACGCTGTTTTCTCTTGATCTTCCTCCTTCATTCGAATCTGATTATAGCCTGAGTAGGCATCGAGGAAGTAGAGGCGCTCACATCCTACGGTGGATTCGATGATCTAGTCAATTTGTGGCAGCGAGAAGTGATCCTTCGGGCAGTGCGTATTCAGAGAGGTGAAATCCACGCACATACGTAGGATATCCGTGTCCTTTTTTGGTACTAGCATCGTGTTGGCGAGCCAAGTGCTTTCCTTGATCTCGCGTATGAATTTGGTGTCGAGGAGTCTATTGATCTCCATTCCGACTGCTTTTTCTCTTGGTTCAGACAGTCGCCGAATTGTTTGTTTGACTGGCCTTGCGTATGGGTTGACATTGAGTGCGTGCTCAGAAAATTCCCTGGGAACTCCTGGCATGTCTGCTAGACACCAGGCGAAGATTTCCCAGTGCTCACGGAGGAATTCAACAAGCGCGATTTCCTATGCGGGACTCAAGTTGTTGGCGATGAGGGCCGTTTTGGCGGGATTCGATGGGTGGACCTGAACTTTCTTCCTGTGCACCGATGAGTCGAAGGACAGGTCGGGTGAACTTGGCCGGCTCAGGGGAGGCAGACTGTTGTCTGTCGACTCCTTCAATCTTGCGAGTTCCTCCTGCATGCCGAAGGACTGGGAAATTCTGTTGAACTCCCTGTCGCAACTGTCGGACCTCTCGAAGCTCCCATTGATTGTGATGATGCCGTTAGGGCCTGGCATTTTCATCTGCAGATAGGCGTAGTGTGGTACTGCCATGAACCTAGCGAACACGACACATCCGAGGATGTAGTGGTACTATGAGGGCCAGTCGACGACTTCGAAGTCGATGCGCTCGTGTCGAAAGTTTTTCGGTGTGCCAAAGATGACGTCGAGGTTGATTTTGCCTAGGGTATATACGCCCTTGCCTAGGATGATGCCGTGGAATGTTGTGTCTGAAGCCTCTAGGCAAGTCAGAGGGATCCTCATTGCTCGCAAGGTACTCGCAAACATAACGTTGATGTCGCTTCCGCCGTCCATGAAGACACGGCTCATGTCGAAGCCTCTGATTTGCACCTCGAGTACGAGGGGACAGTGTCCTGGACGAGGTACTTGGTGCGGATGGTCGCGCTTGTCAAAGGTGATGCAGGAGTCGCTTCCACTAAGGTACTCAGTGGTGGATGGTGGTGAGTTTGTCGCCAGATTCACTTGGCGAGTGATGGCATTTTGCACCCGATTAGAGGGGCAGTCTTTTTGGACATCATGGTACCCATGGCCCGTGGGTACGGTTCACCTCCGTGGTGCTGGTCCGGCGCAGCTGCGTTTGGTGGTGGTCCGGGTGGTGGTGGAGGAGCTCCATGTGCCACAGCGCCTGGGGTGGCTCCGTAGCCCCTGTTGACTGCATCGCGATTCATCCGAGCCAGACCTTCATGAAGTTTGAGGAAATCGCGGCAGTCCTTGAGGAGGTGGCTGGATTTCTTTTTGTCGTCATGCTTGTCGATATAGAAGTGCACAGTGCATGGCCCGGACAACTTGTCTTTGATGGATGCTGTGGGTGTCTCGTCTCGAGTGCGGTGCTGCCATACTTGCGTGGTTTTCCCGGAGTCGCGGTGTCCACCACTGCGGTAGCCGTTGTTGCGGTTGTCGTCGCATCTGTCGGCGTAGCCGGCTGCAACCATGTTGACGTCGCCACGGTCGTCATAGATGCGCATTCGATGTTTGCTTCGGCGATCGCGTCTACGCTCGAGTTCTGCTTCATGGTCGGAGTGAACGCGATTTTTTACCGAATCTTCTCCATCTTCCCACCGATTCGTGATTTCCATCAGGTGGTCAATGTTTTTGGGCTTCGAGCGGACCAGCTCCTCCCTAAGCTCTATGTGGCGAATGCCGCCGTTGAATGCGTCGATTGTGCGATCCTCCGAGATATTTTCCACGGAGTTCTTGATGATGGACCACCTCTAGATGTACGAGCGTAGCGATTCGCCCGACCTTTGCTGGCAGCACCTCAGTTCTTCGATTGACGCGGGCCTTTTGTAGGTGCCCTTGAAGTTGTGCAGAAAGCTGTAGATCAGCTCTTCCCAACTGCGAATGGATCCGCGTGGGAGGTTGTTGAGCCATGCCCGGGCGGCGCCCTATAGCTATAGCTGCAGGCATTGCATGGTCGTGCTTCGACTCCCGCCGTAGAGCCTGACGGAGGAGATATGGTCCTCTAACTAGATTTTCGGGTCCTGCAGACCGTTAAACTTTGGGTTCTTTGATGGGAGCTTAAACCCCTTGGGCATTCGCTTTTTCCTGATGGCCCTGCTGAAGCATCTAGCGCCACAAAGCTCCACATCTTAGTCTTCTGAGTCAGTCGATCGGGCACGTCGCACCCTTGACTTGTCGATCTTGTGCCGCGTGATGTCATCACGCGCGTCGTAGTCGTGTCACCGTGAGCGGCGGCGTCGAGACAGGTTGTGACTGTTGTCACTGGATGAGGGCGAGGAATAGCGTTTTACCAGAGCCTTGCCTTTCTTTGGCTCCGGTGTTGGCTCTTTGTCGAGAGCAGCCTCGGTTAATCCTAAGCCTGCGATCGTAGATCGGTGCATGGCAGCTCGAGGATCTCCAGCTGGCGGCTGGTTGTTGAGGAGGTACATGGTGACCGCCATTACCGCAGCTTGCGGCGTTTTTGGAAGCATGTTGCCACGCGTATCCACCGTCATGAAGCCGAAGTCGAGGACCTTTGCGGCTTCTACACGCTCTTGTTCAGTGAGGTGGGACAGTCGAGATCTCCTCTTGTTAGCGATGTACTCGTTGCATTTGGAGGAGGATCCTCCGTGGGAGGAGAGCCCATCCCGTCGGAGGCACGACTCATCTGCCGCCTTTTTACGCGCCTTGAGTTGTGCGATTGTTTGCAGTTGGCATTTGAATTCCTCTTTCAAGAGCCAATGGTAGCCCATCAATAGTTCTTGCGGGGAGCCGAAGGGAAGAGGGTGGCCTCGTAGACCTTCTCGGCAGCGGGCCCACTCGAGGTCGTTGAGCCTGATCACGACGTGTTCACCAGTTTGCTCGTTCACCATGGTGGGGGGTTTGGCTGCCCCTCTGTTGTTGAAGGGGGCGCCGTTGGTGGGGCCGCCGTTGGGTGGTCCGCCATTGGGTGGTCCGCCATTAGGTATGCCGCTGTTTGGCGGGTCAGTTCCATTGCCACCGTTGCCCGTGTTGTCGCGATTGGCGGAGGAATCGCCCACGTTGATGACGGCGCACATGAAGTGGTTGGGGAAGCTGCTGCTCCCGCAACTTTCAGATCCGGAGCCGTAGACTCCATCTTCAGTTGCTAGATCGCCTAGATCGGATACGCGACTGCTGTCGCTATCCGTATTCTCGACTGTTGTCGAGGTATTGAGTTTGTTGAGGGTGCCGATCGGCGGAGGGAACCACGATGCTGGAGCAATTGATGGTGTTGTCGGTTGGTCAGGCATATGAAGCGTGCCTATCTGACCAACTTGGAAGCAGAAGCAACCGATCGCCAAGCTAATTCCGTCGCCTACGGACTCGAAAGCCGGGCGAGTGGCTGGCCTGTGGACGGTGAAGTCGAACGCGCCGAAGAGCTGGCGAATCTCCGATGTTGCGGAGTTGTAGATCGCAGTTGATGGGGCCAAAGAAGTCGCAACATCAGCACTCCCTATTTCCACAGACGGCACCAATTGACGAGGGTTTAACTCATCAATGCCCATTGTTATGGACTTGGGTTTTGGAGAATAAGAGAGCGCTGGAAGCATCAATCGGCTACCAAACAAGCACACAGGAGACTCGAAGATTTACCCAGGTTCAGGACTCGTAGAGGTCCCTACTCCTGCTTGTCTGCTCGTGGAATTAACAGAGGAATCGAGGATTACAATGGTGCGCAAATGCAATCTGGCGAGGGTTCTGGAAACTAGGGTTGCACGTGTCCTCCTCGCCGCCTCCTCCTAGCCTTTATATAGATAGGCTAGGTCTCGGGTAGCAGGTCGAGTCGGTTACAGGTTAGGGTTTTCCCCTTTGAACTTTCTATCTTTAGCTTCTTCTTGTTCCTCAAGCAATCTATAGTCCATAGGTTACTCGAGTTCTCTATTTGGGCCTTGGCGACACCGTGGGCTTCCGCTGTATTCATGCCGTATATACCAAGCTCGAGTACCTGTAGGGTATACTCATGTCACTACCTCAATCCGAGGATTTGTAGGTACCCAAGACCCCGCAGATTGATCAAGTTGTTAGGTGAGATGAGTGGAGAACAACGTCTCACGTGCAAAACCACAGTCATAAAAAGGGGGTACAATATTCGCTTAGTTATCCGCTTGGGATCTATGCAACATCACCAATCGTAAGGCTTTGGTCTGTTTTACTTAATAATCATTGTGACCCATGGTTTTGGAGTGTGAATGGTTGGACCAAGAGACAATTGTCACCTATGGTTTCAAGGGCTCCTGTAGCTTAGGATGTGCTTCCCACAACTCTCATCACTATTAGATCATTTACACATGAATGTGCTTAACTTTATATTTATCCCATATGATTGCATAGCTGCAGGTAAATCTTCAACCTTGGCCTATATCCATCCACTGAAAACAATAAAAATATACCAAGTAAACTGCAAAGGTCTGGTAAACAAAAAACAAATCTTTTTAGTAAGTCTTGTAGACGTTCCTCAATTCCTTTTAGCAAGTGTTTCACAAGGTTCGATAAACCTAGGTCTTTTCTAGGAAAAAATCTACTATAGTGCATCCGTAATTCGGATTGAAGGTATCACTTTGCATTGAGTCCTTATTTGTGACCTGGTACCCAGGAAAAATCATAAAAAATACATGACGATACTTTGGATATGCAAACATTCAACCGAATATCTATTGAGTCAGAGTTCACTTGGGTTTCAACCCTAGTTATCATGTACACTGACAAAATGATGGCACCCCTCCATGGAATGATCCCAAACTTCTTAGGTTGGTGCCTCTTGGCATTGTAAACAACTTCTCTAGCTACGTATTTCAGGGTTCTATGGAAAAAACTTGATTTTCCATTTTTTTGAATCATGAAATTTGAATTCTGGGTGGATTTTTCCGAAGGAGGTGCATAAATCAACATGCCCAAGGCTATCTGGCATTTATCCCCCATGGCAGGTCACGTTGGACGGCCATTCCAGGGATATTGGGATTTTTCACGTGGTGGAGCTATATACTGATTTTTTTTCTCCAGTAATGCTTGCATAATTACAAATTTGAACTGTAGGTACAATAAATATTGATCTAAAAATTCAAAGAAAAATGGTTTTGGGTGCCCCAGGGTGTCCTAGGATGGACCACCACGAAGGGTTCAAAATTTAGATACCCTCACGAGGCGGTGCATGCCAAAAAGTTTGGCCTTTTTGTTGAACAAAACCAAATGATATTCAAAAAATCAAAAAATTGAAATCCGGCGCATGGAGTCCTCTTATTTCTGACCTATTACTTAGGAAAAATCATAAACAACACATCATCATACCTTGTACATGCAAACCTTCAACCAGATGTGTATCGAGTAGGAGTTCACTTGGGTTTCAACCTTAGTTATCATGCCCACTGCCAAAATCATGGCACCTCTCCATGGAATGAGCCCAAACTTGGCAAGTTGGTGCATCTTGGTATTGCAAAAAACTTCTCCAACTATGGATTTCGGGGTTCTATGAAGAAAACTCGGTTTTCCATTTTTTGAATCAAGAAATTAAAATTCCGGGTTGATTTTTCCAAAGGAGGTGCATGAAATCAACATTCCCATAGCCATACATTTTTCCCCCAGTGGAAGGTCATTTTGGACGTCCATTCCTAGGAGATTGGGATTTTTATCATGGTGGAACTATATACAGATTTTTTATTTAGTAATGCTTGTATAATTCAAAATTTGAACTATAGGTACCATAAATATTGCTCTCAAGATTCTAACAAAAATAGTTTTGGGTGCCCCAGGGGTGTCCTACGATGGACCAGCGTGGAGGGTTTAAAATTTGTATACCCTCGTGAGGTGGCGCACACCGGCAAGTTTAGCCTTTTTTGAACCAAACCAAATGAAATTCAAAAAAAATTAAAAAATTGAAAACCGGAGCATGGAGTAAATTATTTGTTACCTAGTACCCAGAAAAAATCATAAACAAGACATCATGATAATTTGTACATGCAAACCTTCAACCGGATGTCTATCGAGTAGGAGTTCACTTGGGTTTCAACCCTAGTTATCATGCTCACCACCAAAATCATGGCACGTCACCATGGAATGATCCCAAACTTGGTAGGTTGGTGCCTCTTAGCATTGCAAACAACTTTTCCAACTAGATATTTCGAGGTTCCATGAAAAAAACTTGATTTTTAATTATTTGAATCAAGAAATTTGAATTTTGGGTGGATTTTCAAAGGAGGTGCATTGAATCAACATGCACAAGGCCATCCAATATTTTTTCCCAGTGGCAGGTCATGTTGGAAGGCCATTCCCGAGAGATTGAGATTTTTCTCGTGGTGGAGCTATATATAGTTTTTTCTTAAGTAATGGTTGCATAATTCAAAATTTGAACTATAGGTATCATAAAAATTGCTCTCAAAATTCAAACAAAAATGGGTTTTGGTGCCCTAGGGGTGTCCTAGGCTGGACCACTATGGAGGGTTCAAAATTTAGATACCCTCACGAGGCTGTGCACATCGGCAAGTTTGGCCTTTTTTGAACTAGACCAAATGAAATTCAAAAAAAATCAATTTTTTGAAAACTTGCGCATGGAGTCCTTATTTATGACCTAGTACCTAGGAAAAATTATAAAAATACATCATGATACTTTGTACATGCAAACCTTCAATCGGATGTCTATCAAGTAGGAGTTCACTTCGGTTTGAACCCTAGTTATCATGCTCACTACCAAAATCATGGCACTCCTCCATGGAATAAGGCCAAACTTAGAAGGTTGCTGCCTCTTGGCATTGCAAACAACTTCTCCAACTAGGTATTTTGGGGTTCTATGGAAAAAACTTGATTTTCATTTTTTGGAATCAAGAAATCTGAATTCTGGGTGGATTTTTCCAAAGGAGGTGTATGAACTCAACATGCCTAAGGCCAGCTGACATTTTCCCTAGTGACAGGTCATGTTGGACGGTCATTCCCGGGATATTGGGATTTTCTCATTATGGAGCGATATACTTATTTTTTTCTTCAGTAATGCTTGCACTGAACTATAGGTACCATAAATTTTGCTCTCAAAATTTAAACAAAAATGGTTTTTGGTGCCTCAGGGGTGTCCTATGCTGGACCTGTATGGAGGGTTCAAAATTTAGATACCCTCACGAGGCCATGCACGCCGGCAAGTTTGGCCCTTTTTTGAGCCAAACCAAATGAAATTCAAAAAAATAAAAAATGTTGAAAACCTATGTATGGAGTCCTTTTGTGACCTAGTACCTAGGAAAAATCATAAACAAGACATCATGATACTTTGAACATGCAAACCTTCAACCCGATATCTATCGAGTAGGAGTTCACTTGGGTTTCAAACCTAGTTATCATGCTCACTGCCAAAATCATGGCACTCCTCCATGGAATGAATCCAAACTTGGCAAGTTGGTGCCTCTTGGCATTCCAAAAAACTTCTCCAACTAGGTATTTTGGGGTTCTATGCAAAAAAAAAACTTGATTTTCTATTTTTGGAATCAAGAAATTTGTATTCTAGGTGGATTTTTGTAAAAGGAGGTGCATGAAATCAATATGCCCAAGGCCATTCGACATTTTTCCCTAGTGGCAGGTCATGTTGGACGGTGATTCTCGGGAGATTGGGATTTTTCTCGTGGTGGATCTATATACTGATTTATTCTCCAGTAATGCTTGTAATGAACTATAGATACCATAAATTTTGCTCTAAAAATTCAAACAAAAATGGTTTTGGGTGCCACAGGGGTGTCCTAGGCTGGACCAATGCGGAAGGTTCAAAATTTAGATACCCTCACGAGGCGGCACACGTCGGCAAGTTTGGCCTTTTTTGAACCAAACAAAATGAAATTCAAAAAAATCTCATTCAAAAAATTCAAAAATATTGAAAACCTACGCATGGAGTCCTTTTGTGACCTAGAACCGAGGAAAAATCATAAGCAATACATCATGATACTTTGAACATGCAACCCTTTAACCAGATGTCTATCGAGTATGAGTTCACTTGGGTTTCAATCCTAGTTATCATGCCCACTGCCAAAATCATGGCACCCCTCCATGGAATGAGCCCAAACTTTGCAGGTTGGTGGCCCTTTGCATTGTAAACAACTTCTCCAACTAGGGATTTCTGAGTTCTATGGAAAAACTTGATTCCATTTTTTTAATCAAGAAATTTGAATCCTGGATGGATTTTTCCAAAGGAGGTGCATGAAATCGACATGCCCAAGGCCATCCGACATTTTTCCCAAGTGGCAGGTCATGTTGGATGGACATTCAGGGGAGATTCTGATTTTTCTCGTGGTGGATCTATATAATGATTTTTTCTTTAGTAGTTCTTGCATAATTCAAAATTTGAACTATAGGTACAATAAATATTGCTCTCAAAATTCAAACAAAAATGGTTTTGGGTGCCCTAGGAGCGTTCTAGGTTGGACCAGCACGGAGGGTTAAAAATTTAGATACCCTCACGAGTTTCCTTTTGAATTACTTGTGCCCATTTGAATGTTGGTCAAACCCTATATAAGCCCGTTGACTGACTCAAAACCAAATAGTACTCCCGTAACCCTAACAACCAACCAGGGCCGTTGGAAGATAACCGTAATGCCCAACCTTGGCTGTTGGATATGGTCTTCTAGAATGCCACCCGCAATACTGAAACCTAAGCATGGTGAGCCATTCGATCGCTGCGCCTAGACCATTTAGATGGTGTTTTCTAAGGGCGATTAGCGAGCAGGCTGTTCCTGGTAACTAATTGGTCGGACATGGTGGGGTGATTTAACTAGACTTTCTGTGCATTTTCTATATTGCTGGCAAGAAATTTAAAAAATCTTGAAAATTATGAAAAACCACAAATGCTATCCTCATACATGACTTACATATGGCGTACAAAATATTCAATAAAGTTCACACCAATAGTTCAGACTCACTAAAAACTCTTATAGTGAGATTTATTCTATCCGCTTCTTTCTGCTCCTCTTCATAGTATTCAAACTCATACTGCAAAAACGACAACTATAGTTGATTGAAATAAAGATGGTCAAAAGGCCAAATTACACATGGTTTGAATTTTACCTTTCACCAGGAGAATCATAAAAAGATGAAATTGGAAGGGATTTATTATTTTTCTCGGAGTTAGCAGAAAGATCTTCCAGAACATCCTCAATAATCCCAATAACTTCTTCATATTCCAGTTCACCTCCTTCCTTTTTCTTGTGCTTCCTCTTTTGTTCCTTTCTTATTCCTCCCCACCTATAGCAACTTCTACGTTACATTTTCTTCCGGCACCCCTCGTTCTCCATCGAATTGCTACTCATCACCTTCATCTTACACTTCCTGCAAATCATTAAAGTACTCTTCATCAAGCTCAGCTTTGTCATCTGCCTTCCCCTTCCGCTTCCTCTTTCATTTTGGCTTTTTGTTGTTCCCTCTAGCAAGTAATGTGACATGTTGTCTTCTAGCACCACTCGTTCTTCAAAAACTTGCTCATCAACTTCGTCTTGCAATTCCTATACATCACCATATTGTTGTGCTACACGTTCTTCATCAACTTGATGCATTTCCATAACATCCTCAACCTCAGCATTGCTCCATTTCTCTGAATGAGAAGATTCAACTTATGCCTCAGCTGCTTCATCTTTTCACTCCCTAATGTCAATAGAGACAGTGTAACCATCTTCAAAATCATGTGGAACTAGGTTTTATGGCCAAGTCATCCACAGCATTTGCATTTCCTTTTCCTGATCCCCACTCCTAACCTTGAGCCCTTTTTAGTCGATGCTTTGATCCATAGCTTTCTAGGCCTACCAGGAGGTCTCCTAAGAACAAGTGGTTCAAGTTTGAACCCTAGATCAACAATCTCCCAATCATTTTCATCTGCCATCGGTGATACATTTTCTGCCTAAGTTACAGCAAACATTTCCACATAAAAATTGCTATGAACAAATTTTTTATTGCAACAACTTCACCTCTCAGCTTTAAGATGAAGTATAGTGCAAGGTGACATGGCATACAAGTAATTTTCCACTTCCAGCAAGAACAAGTCTTGTTCGCAATGTCTACAGGGTACCTCTTTTCAGTTCCATGCTTGTTTGTTGCATAAACCTTAGCTAATGTATTAGAACATCTAATCATCCCCATATTTTATTATTCTCATCGCCCTTGTTCTTGCATTTAGTAACAAAACCACATTTTGCACTATTTTATGGCCTACAAAATTTCTTGCACAATTCTCTGCCTAAAATCTATCTTCGCCATTATGCATTGTCATATTGTATCTAGCAATAATAGATGCAGGTGATTTAATGCTCTAATCTTAGAATTGAAGCTCTCTACCAAATTGTTGCAAACATAATCCACTTTGCTTAACTCTCCAAACTTGCTTCTAGCCCATAATTTGTTGTGATGTTCTTTAAGGAATTCTTTCACCTTGGGAATTGTATACATGTTCTTCATGTAAGTGGCATGCTTGTTTGGAGTGCATGTGTATGCTAACAGCCACAAGTTGTCTTCAGAGATCTTCCCTTTGAACTGCTTTGTGACATTAGTAGTGAGGTGATGCGTGCCTTCTCTATGCACAACCCTAGGAAATACAGCATCAACAACATTCTATAGCCCCTTGCATGCATCAATGTGTATCACCAAGCCTTCAGGGTGACCAATTACTACACGTAGTCTCTCCATGAACCATGTCCAACTTTCTTTAAATTCACCCTCAAGAACATCACAAGTGACTGGAAACAACCAATTATGGGTGTCCACAATACAAGTTGTGGCAAGCTGTCCCTTGCACTTCCCTGTTATAATAGTTGCGTCTTTTACCAAGTATGGCATGCATCCCTCTAGAAATCCCTTCCAGCATGCCATCAGGCAGACAAAACATCTCCTGAAGCATTCCTTGTCTGCCATCATATACTTGATCCCTCTTAAGCTCTTTTGTCTTCCTCATGCTACCTCGTAGTGAAGGTCAACAACACTCCCAGGTGATGCCCTTTCTACCTCTCCTTTGAAACTGTACAACATGTGGAAACTATCATTCCACTTTCCTTGAATAAAGTCCAAAGCCATCTCCTTCCCATCAAAAGCTCTATAGTAAGGAATCAGAATGTTCACTAAGCTTCGATCTGAGTTCAGTAGGTCCAATGGATTGATCCCACCTCACCCAATCAAGTACGGTAGTAGCAATCCACTTTGTTGAAGCGGGTCTTATTTTATCAATTAAATAAGTATTAGGGCAGTTTTGTTTCTTTGTGTTTACCTTGCTCTGCATTCAACAACAAAACACACATACACACATATGTATACATATTAAATCTGAAAAAAGGAATCAAAGTTAGCCATTGTAACCTGAAATGGGTGTCCACCCCTCATTGGGGATGCATGTAGTCTCCACTTACACACATTAATTTCCCTAGAATGCATCCTAAATCTTTTTTGGTCACTCTTTTCAATGATATAATCAAACCCAACTTTTATTGCAAAGGTGGCAACTATGTATCAGTAGTCCTCCATAGTCTCAAATACAGCCCCCTCATCAACTATAGGATTGTCCCTGTTAAAGTGTATCACTGACATGTCCTCGTCTTCATCATCATATCTGCATCCCATTTCAGCATCTTCACCATCCTCTTCCTCATCAATCCCATAGTCCGGCTCAAAGTCTGAATCAACCAAATATTCCCCACTTTCCATTCGATCAGGATTAACAACAACATTTGGATATGCTTTCTCGTCATTGTCATCTCCAAACACAAAATCATCCTCAGTGCCCCCATTTCTACGTCTTTGTGCTCACTAGACAAGGCATCATGCTCAAGGAGAAGTTGGGTGGTTGCGCTCGGTATCGCGAGGGAAAGGTTGATCTGTTATGGTAGGTTGAGTTGTTTGCGTTGCAGGTGGTCCAAAATTATTGATGACCATCTCTTTTGCAGTCTCTTTATTAATAATGTGGATAGACATCAACACAACCCTAGTCCCCATATGTTTACCCCACATCATTACCAGGGTCTCGTCGGTCCTAATGTCTTTGTGTCATAGTACCTGGATATAAATTCCCCGTTCTGACTAATCGGGAACTTGCCAAATTCCGTGTATAAGTCACATAGATTTAGGTCTACCATGTCTATTGTTAGTGCATAATCAAAACCAGCACTAACTGCAATTATAACGCCGGGCAAGGTTTCAGTCGGATACCCATGCTGAAACTTCAGCAGGAATCTGGATGTGGCAAACGTCCTACGGGTTATGAACACACATTCTCGCTATTACCACTAGAAAAGAGTCGCTAATCGAAAAGGGAAGAGATGGAATTATAGTTCTTACCCTTCAGGGAGGAAGAAAGGCACATTCACAGGGCTCTAGAGCTACAGAGATTTGTTCCCTGTGCCCTCTTGCACTGTGTCGCCCTCACGTGTGCTCTCCGTCCTCGTAGGATCCATCTCCGTGCTCTCTTGTCGTGCATGATCCATCTATGTGTCGTATCTGCTACACGTCCACCATCGTGGTTGTGCGACCAACGGCTGACTCAAGTTCTCGCTTCTGGCCTCCTGACCACGCTAGGACATGTCACGACAGGAAGGAGAGAGATAAGGTGGGGAACGGTGGCAAGGCGACGAACAGAGGCCAGAGAGAGGGCGCTAGAGGTTCAGGAGCAGTGCACGATGGAACGGTGCGGCGGGGGACGGGGCGAGAATAGTTCAGAGGAGCGGGGTGGTGGAGCGGCGAAATATGGGAAATTGCAGAATAATGCGGGCTCGGATTCTCGAAACTAGGATGCGCACAGTCGATAGCTCAGGCGGCGCGAACGCTCATAGGCACAACTGAAAAAACAACACCTGCGTGTGACGGGGCACACATGTAAGAAATGATGGGGTTCGTTGCATAGAAAACAAAAAATTCCTATGGTTTGCAACTGCTAAGATAGAATCTAGGCGATACTTGTAATGGTTTCAGATGGACTCACCCTCGAAGACCGTAAAGCAGGATAATGTTCCCGCAAACAAACGTGGTTGTTGTAGAGTGTACATGATCGTCCTGAAGGACGTGCAGACGATCAACGCCACAAGAGGGCAGCGCCCCCATAATCAGTCACACATACGGTGTGCCGACGACTCCCGTCCCTTGCTCCATGTTGGGCAGCGGAAGTAGTGAATCCCCGGGAACTCTAGCAACACTACGACATGGTAGAGGTGGTGGAGGGGAAGATCTCGAGTAGGTCTTCTCCTAAGCACCTTTCTCTTGGCAATAGACAAAGCTAGCAAGGGGGAACATGCCATCCGAAGGGCATATTAGAGGAATGGTGAGTAAGTGAGATGAGAGCAGGAGGGGGGCCTTTTATAGGTGAGGGGCAGACCAAGAGGGCATGGCACACAACCATATGGCTTCCCCCACCTCTTCCCCAATTATGTGGGTGGACACTCCACTCACATCAATATAGCTCCACCCATCTTCCATTTAATTTCCACTCAAAGATCAAAGGTCTTTCAATTAAAGCACTTTAATTCTCTTGGTTTAATACAACTCAATTTTATGAACACTTCATTTAATGAGTACTTCATTTAATGAACACTTCATTAAATGAACACATTAACATTGTATTCCCTTTCTTTGTTTCGATACCCCAAAACTATTTTGACAGATTCGACAAAACAAATTTCTGCGATTTCCATTATCTTCTCATGCGTTCTCTATCCACTCAATTGCGTCGACTAACCTTAAGTGTGTCTCCCTATGGTTCGAGAACTATATAGACATGATCGAGACTTTCTCCGATCAATAATCATTAGCGGGACCTAGAGATCCATAATGACTCCCACTAACTCCACGAAAATCCAATGATCGTCTGAACCTTTTTTTTGTAATAAAATTCCTTTTTCTCATGATATTTTACTTGTCCAAGATCCGATCACTCGGTATCATCTATATCTTGTTTAATTTCGTTCCTGGCAAGTACTCTTTTTCTCGTTCCGGTGATATAGCATTCTAGTGATCAAATCACTTGCTTGCAAGCTATGTCAATGTGATATCACCAAGAGGGCCCTGAGTATATCTCTCCATCATCTGGATGGGCAAATTCCACTCTTGATCCACAATCCTCAACTAACACTTGTCAAGTACCCGATGACACCTTTATAATCACCCTGTTACGGTGTGACGTTTGATGGAATCAAAGTACCTTTTCGGTGAAAATGATTGACATGATCTCATGGTCTAAGGACATTGAGTTACTACGAATGTGATAATAATATAAACTTGAGGACATAATCATATTGTTACATCTACTTCGGGTGACTGTTCATCATTTCATTCTCCAATGATATGACCTTGTTATTAACAACATTCAATGTTTATGATCAGGAAACATGTGATAATCAGTTAATCAACAAGCTAGTATTAAGAGAGGCTTTACTAGAAACCTTTTCTGTTTATAAATCACACATGTATTAATGTTTCCTATTAACACAATATATCATGAAAAATAAGCATTTATCATAAACATGGAATAAGATTTATTATTGCCTCTCGAAGATATTCCTTTCAAGAAACTGAATCAATCGGACATCAAGTTAGACAGGGAAAACGGTGGCGGGTGTCTAAAAGAACCAGGGTCATGAACGTAACGAGACCGCGTCGCCTGATGGCATACTCCGATTGTCGATTCGTAGGGACATTGTTCCAATTTCCGCGTGAGCTAGACCCAGAGATGTAATTAAGTAGTACAATCTATTTATATTTAGGAAAATGATTCCCCTCCCCCGGGGGATAATACACTTCCATCCCCCGGGTCATGTCTCGCGTGCTGGCCCACCACCACGGTCCCGTCCTCTTCCTTTCGTTCATTCCCCTCGCGCTACCGCCCAGCTTCTCCCGTCGCCGCTCACGCCTAGCTCCTCGCGTCGTCGCTCCACGCCCGCGTGTGTCGTCCTGCTTTGCTCTCCTTTTGCCGGCACGCCGCCCCGCCCTGCTTCTCTGCCAGCACGCGCCTCCCTAGCCCCGCTCCTTTGCCGGTGATCTCGTCGGAGATGGAGGTCTCCGTCGGCGCGCGCCGCCCCAGCCCTGCTTCTTTGCCGCGCGGCCCGCCCCGCCCTACTCTCCTTCCACCGGCGCGCCGCCCAAGCCCTGGTCCTCCGTCAGCGCGCGTCGCCCAAGCTCCCCTGCTGGACATGGCGATTTCGCCGGAGATGGAGGCCCCTCCCTGCTCCGTCGCATATCCCTAGTCATATTTTGTGTTGTGTCCTCCTCCGGCGCGCGAGAGCTCTCGTCGGAGAAAGCACTTGCCATCGCAGCCGAATCAGGTGAATTTTGCTACTCGCACGGTGCTACACAGGCGGGACAACGATGCTACTGAAAGTGGTTGTTGCTGCTACAAATGAAGGGTCATGATGCTACCCGACCAACGAATGCGTTTTGAGATTTTGCTACAAGACGATGCTACAATAGAAGTAATGTTTTGCTATTTCTGTTTTATGTTTTTCCTACAATAGCACAAAGTATTTGCTACGACATTTCGACGAAAGTCCTCAGCAAAGTTGGTTTTGCTACGGCAGCCACCGATGATGTCTCCGACGAGGTTGTCTTTTTGCTACATTAGCACTTTTTTTTTGCTATCACCGTTTTCCGGTTTTGCTACAATAGCATAAAGTTTTTGCTACACGGTCTCCGATGAGGTGTACCGGCGAAAGCCTCCGGCGAGGTCTAGTCTGTCTCCTTTTTCTGGACCGAACCGTTTTATGCTACATGTAGCAAAAGTGGGTCTAATTATAGCAAAAACGGGCCTATTTATAGCAAAAGCAGGATGGAGGGACGCGACGAAGATCTGATCGTCGATCGAACCAGATCGGACGCTGGAAACCCGGGGATGGAAAGTTTCCATCGGGGGGGACGCATAGCACTTCCCTTATATTTACCTACTAATAAAAGCAAAGCTGTTTGTTTGGTTTGGTACGTTTTTGGATGATTTAACCCTACAAGTTCGAAAGTATTACACCTATTGCCACCGCTGAGTCAAATTCACAGGTCGGTGGAAATAAAAAAAATCCAAATAAGGCTATTTTCGAGTCTTGCGCCTAGCTGACACGGTGCTGATCCTGTCGTCCCGATGCATCCGCCGCCCCGCGCCCATCCTCCTCCATCCCGCAGTCCCGTCCTCCTCCATCGCGCAAGCGCGCTAGATCCACATCGCTCTCGTCCTCGTTCCCATTTGCCGCGCCGCCGGATTCCCCCTCGCAGAAGTCCAGCACGCGCGTCTCGCGCGAGGAACTTAGGGGCTGGGTCGGAGATGATGAGTCGCCGTCGGGGATGACAAGGCGCTGCAGGGCGAGACGGGGCGGAGCAGAGGCGGATTCGACGGCGTGTAGCACGCGCATGTCGCGCGAGGAAGGCAGGGGCTGGGTCAGAGATGATGAGGCGCCGTCGGGGATGAGAAGACGCTGCAGGGCGAGACCGGAGCCGAGCAGAGGGCAGCGAGGAGGAGCTCAGGGGGGAGCCAGGCTTGTGGCGCTGCAGAGAAGGGGCGCCAGCGGGAGGCGCTGCTGCTGGCGGACAGGGGCGATGCAGCGCGTCCGCCAGCAGGCGGCAAGAGGAAGGCGTGGAGCACGATGGCTGGCCTCCGTGGCAGCGGCGGCAGAGGGTTGTGGTGGTCGGGCCCTGCGGAGGCGACGAGGACCACGATGTTGTGGGAGGGCTGGAGATTTGGTGCGGACGCCGAGGCCGAGGAAGTTGAAGAGCGAGGGCGTGAGGGACTGGCCATCACGGGGGACTTCGTCGCGTCCAATTCCTGCCTCAGGACCATGTCCTCAACTACATCGTCGTATAACTACATAACTACATATATGAAAGAGAACCACTTCAGCGATCGATGGGCTGTACCAAATCAGCGCTGGGCACCGTAGATGCCGCACATCTACAGTAACTTCCCATCCACAGTATATTTTTTTTCCAATTTATTCGCTGCGACCGTCCCTGGGGAATTTGAACAGAACTAACCCTTTTTGCAACGCCACCAGCCACGGCGCTGCACCCTGAAGGACAACGCCGTCGCCCACGGCGCCGCACGCCTGCCAGCGTGGCACGCGTGGGTCCCGGTTCCGTAAGTGCGGCGCCAAGGAGTACGGCGCCGCACATTGATGTGCAACGCCATGGGCAGAGGCGCCGCACTTTAGAACCAGTTTCAGCACGCGAAGTGCTTCCTCCTTCAGTGTTTTCATTTGTGCGAAAGTGCGGCGCCACGGACTCCGGCTTTGCACTTGTGGGGCGCCATGGTCTGTGGCGTTGCAAAGTGCGGCGCCGCACTTTGGGTACCAACTGTTGGTCAGCAGCAGGTTTTCAAGACCTGTCAAGAGCAGCTTTTCAAGAAAAACTCATAGCAAACATCATCGAATTTGATTACATTTCTGAGCAAGTTCACATCATCAAGCTAGGTGTTCAGAAGATAACAAGTTCACGCGATATGATAAGAAGTTCAGAAGCTAACAAGTTCACATCTACTTGATTACACCACATCTACTTCCCACGAGTCATCTTCTTTCCTCAGCCCCTTCTCGCGGGAAGCTTCCTCGTCACCGGTTCCTCGTCATCATCTTCCTCTGTGTACATCTTCTTGGCCTTCTTTGCCTTCTTTGCCTTGGCCGCGGAAGGGTCGGGTGTGTAAGGCTTCTTGGGTTGTCTTGGCTTGAGCACGTAGTCGGACCGCTCATGGATCTTGTATCGAGTGTATGTGCCCAACGTCATCTCGTCGTCAACGCTTTCTTCATCTTGGGGCTGTCAACAAAGGAAGAATGGTAAGAACATATAGCAATGCAAGGGTTAGTGGGGATGCAATGCTTTGCTACCTCAGGTGTGTCCTCCTCGTCCTCAGATGTGGAGTAATGATCGCCAGAAGGGTCAGGTGTGTTGGACCGTGACTGGGACGGTGTTGCCACCTCGGGGTCACGACAACCTAGCAAGTTCGAAAGCCGCCTTAACCGTAGGGCCTGCTTCTTAACAAACCCTCTAAACATGCCCTCCCCCTTCTCTCCATGAGGGTATGTCTCGAAAGCTTCCTCGCATGCATCGGCGGACTTTCTTACCTCTGCGCGCTGTCATAGACAAGAATAAACAAGTAAGACATTCGTGTGAGGTGTGAAAATGGCCAAGGCGGAAAACAAACATTCAGCACACATTACCACGAAGTTGACCAATGGAGCATAATCGGCTTGTCGCCCTTCTCTGACCATCTTGTTGTATTGTTCAGTTGCAACCTCATCAAACAGCAATGGCTCCTCCAAGATATCTGAGGGGAATGCTCGTGGGTATATCTCCACCCGCGCGTTCTCAAGAAACCATGTGATGTAGTTGTTGAAAGCATCCTGACTGAACTCCCTTTCCTGTGTTCCTTTTCCTTTCTTAGCCTCAATCACACACCTCTTGAATTTGTCAACGTGCTTCCTATGAAGCTTGTCCCAATCCTTCTCCTTCCTCTGCTTCTTCCTGTCCAAGCTGTACAACAACAAGTCGTAAAGCGTTATTTGTCGAAAGATATTACATCACAGGTGAAGGTGGTTGATATCTTACCCATGGAGCCCTATGTCTGTGTCCTTCCAATCAGGCGGGTTCACCTGAAATAACCCAAACTGGGTCATGACACGTTGTGGCTGGTGATGCTCAACCGCCCACATGCATACCATGGGGCAACGCATTAGCCACACGCGGGCTTCTTCTGTGCACTTCGGGTTAAGCGCATAGTCGTCCGGGACACCAAAGTTCCCCCTTGGACCGTATGGCTCCCAGGTCACCTGCAACATACCACACTCATGTCAAGTTCAAAGATTATACATGCATAACATAGAATTGACCGCACCCTGGGAAATTACCTGATTCATGGTTATCGTGTCAAACTCGTTGGTGTACCTCTTGTAGGCCGCCATAGGGTCGGTTGGGGGATCGGACACCACATCCCACTTGTAAGCCCACGTGGGGAGCAAAAGGTTGTTGCCGTCATCAACATAAGGGTTGTAGCTCAACAATCTCGGCCGTCCAACTGAGAAGCGTTCCCAGCTCCACACCGAAAGAAGGAGCAAACAACCACCAATGCATCCATCGGTTGCGCTCCTAAGACAGGCATCATCCAGCTGCACATTAAGTGATACACCATTTAGTAAGAACAATATTTTTTGAGGTCATACAAATATAGACAACTTTGTAAACAAGCGATTACCTGACGGTATAACCAAGCCAACGCCGCCGAACCCCAACTGAAATCTGAGTCAAAAACGGTGAGCACCTTAAGCCAATGCCACTGAGCATGAACCCCACTATTGTCAGGAAAGAGAGTCCTTGTGATGATGTACCACACATACACACGAGCGTACGTCATGACCGTGTCCTCATCAGCATCCTTGGGGCAGGTTTTGAAATTCTGTCTAATCCAACTGAAAGTAGCCCCGACAGCTACCCTTAGTGTTACTCCCTTCTCATTTACAACCTCGGGTGGATCCTTTCCTATAAGGCTAACCATCTGCTCACGCCACCCGTCTGAATCCGTGCTTATACACACAGGGTTTCCCTCGATTGGGAGTGCCAGGATCATGCTCATGTCCTGCAAAGTGATCGTAGTCTCACCGGTCCTAAGGTGAAAAGTGTGTGTCTCCGGTCTCCACCGGTCGACAAGCGCGGTGATCGCAGCGGGGTTGAACTTCGGTGTAGACCGAGTGACCATGTGGATAAAGGGGAGGAGTCCGAGCTGCTCGATGTACGGAGTGTACCGCTCATCGTAAGGCATGTTCTTGGCTGATGACACCTCATGATACCTAAGTCGAAGAGGTACAAGCTCCTGCAAACATACAATGGATAAGGTTAGATTTACATCTCAACAAACCGGAACAATAGGAACTATCGTGTGGTTTTTTTTAGTACCTCTCTCTTCTCCGACAACTTGTAGGAACGGTGTTGAACATCATAGTGAGGATTGAGAAGAGCCATCCTACATATTCAAAACAATGGAAACAATAAGGCCAAGTATTCTCACATGAACATATATCCCACCTTACTCTAACTATACTTGTATCATTACAAATTACCCTTACTCTATCAATAAGAACATATGCTAAAACATTGGTTTCTATGCTAAAAGAGAAATTGCAACATATCCTCTAACATAATAAAAGAGAATTTGCTAATATAAACAACACATAATAACATTTACATTGGTTTATATGCTAAAATAACAAACTAAAATTCTACCACTGAATACTATGCCAATAACACATCAATTTCAAAATCTAGTAGAACCTAGGGTTTCATACACTATTCCTAGAATCTTGTAGAATCTAGGATTTTATTAAATACTATGATATTTCTAAACCTAAAGATATAAGAAAACATGCCAACAACAAATACCAATCTCAAAGTCTTGTAGAATCTAGGGTTTCATGGTCTAGTGCAAAAAAGAGGAGAGAACATTAAATGTATGGATGAAATTGAGAAATTTGAGAGAGCAAACCTGAGGGAAGGGATGGGGATGGAGATTCTTGGTCCAATCCCACAGATCTGGCCAATTTAGTTGGCCAAATCAATGGAGGCGTCAACCCTTGCCGCCGCTCATGCCTTCTGTTCGCTAGGTGTTCGCTGGGAGAGAATGAGGGTCGGGCTGAGGCGGCCGCGTGCGCTGGTCCTGTGTTCTAATGTGCGGCGCCACGCTCCGTGGCGTTGCACATCAAAGTGCGGCGCCGTAAGCCGTGGCGCCGCACTTACGGAACCGGGACCCACGTGTGCCACGCTGGCAGGCGTGCGGCGCCGTAGGCGACGGCGTTGTCCTTCAGGGTGCGGCGCCGTGGCTGGTGGCGTTGCAAAAAGGGTTAGTTCTGTAAAATTCTTTTGGCCAGAGTTCATTTCGTGAATTTCTTTATTTTTTAGTTATTTCTGGTCAAATTCCTCCGTCATCTACAGTAACTTCCCATCCACATTTCTTCCTCCCCTGTCCACCACCGCCCCGACCTCCTCCAACACCACCCCCCACCCCCTCCACCCCAACGCCCCCAAGCTTGCGTCGCCCTTCTCCTCCCCAACCGCTTCCTCCACTTCCCTGCTGCCGCCCCACCCGCATCGGCGGATCCACATGCTCGACGGCCAGATCGCGTCGAGGAGGGTGTCAAGAGTGTGCCGATCCTCTGTGCGCCTTGCCCCCGTCGTAGGACGCCTTGCCACCGACAAGGAGGTCTTCCTGCAACCCGAATCTCACTACTGATTACAGTGGCGGCGACGTGGTGATGGAACCCAAGGGGACGCCCCTGCCGGAGGCCGGCCTCGGCGCCGGCAAGGTGGAGCCCAGCCTGGTGGTGGCGTATCTAGGTTCGGCGGCGCCGGCGTCGAAGAGGAGACGGGTGGATGCCATGGCCAACCGCCGCCACCACAGGCGCATCAACGACCGCCGCCGTTCTCTGTGCCCAAAATCAGAAAGGTAGCTCCGACTTGTTTTTAGGAATGTCCAAAAAAACATAGGCTAGATATCTCAAATCATGTCGATTCTTGGTGTAAATTGATTTGCATTTTGGCCAGATGGAAAGGACGTCCATCCAGAGGGACACAGTCTGCGGGAGGAGATGGAGGAGGCCCTTATGATTGGTTGTATCTGTCCTGTAAAGACTACTGGGAGAGAACATAACCAATGGAAACGTCTACAAATGCACCAGCTGTTCGTGCGTAGAAGAAAAACATAGGTAAATCAATCTACGAACCCATAGAACACATTACTTGCATCAAGCTAGCAGTTTTGTTCACACGAAGCAAGAAAATAGGACTTCCAATATCTACAGATATAAGCTCTCAGTCAATGCAAAATACATCCAACTGAACAAAGAGAACAAAGAGGTCAAGGCCAATTCATGTTCTTTGCTGACTTTGGTGTCCTGCTCACGGGTCATGATGCAATCTTACTTGTACTGTATATAAAATTGGAGCAGTTCAGCGGCCTGTCAGCCGTGCCAAGTCAGTTTTGGTACTGTAGATGGCTACAGGGAGCGCACATCTACAGTAGCGTGCATCTACAGTACCTTTTCTTTATTTTTCCTTTTTTTCTCGATGCCTCTTCGCCGATCGGTCAAAGCGGTGGGATACTCCCATCGATGAAAAGAACCTCGGTGGCCTTCTCCCATCCCATCACCGCCGCCCCAACATCCTCCTCCACCGCCGCTCCAACCCCCTCCACCACCGCCACCCACCTTGGCTTGCGCCACCCTCCCTCTTCTCACCGCTCCCTCCACATCCCTTTCTGCAGCCGCCCAATCCGCGGTGGATCCGCCGCCGTCGTCGCCGCGGCCGAAGAGGCGGTGATGGATACACCCGCTGGGCCGCCGCCGGGCCTTCACGTGCTCGCCGACTCCATGGTTTCTATTTCAACGCGCAATTCCGTGCCGCTAGCCATGCTCACCAGGAAGAAGTGGAGCTGTGGTGGAGGGGAGGACGTGCGCGTGGTCGCCGGCGGAGCGCAGCAACTCCGGCAGCCCTCCCCCCCCTCCCCTGTCCGCCAGCGCCATGGCGCCACTGGCATGGAGGCCCTGCTCGGGCAGCCGCAAGGCGTCATCCCGTTGATCTGGCGGTTGGGGGCTCTGGGGACCAGTGACGGAGGCTGGGCGTTTCTTCTGGTCGCTAGGTATGCTCCCAATCCAACGAAAAACATGTATCTTGATCCCTTTGCCATTCAGCTTTTTAGTCTTCTTGGGTTCCCTGTTCGGACCATCATACAATACATAGATAGTTGATTTCTTGAAGCATTAGAGGAAGGGGTGCACCGGTGGCAGTTTAACATGATGTCGCATCCACAGTTGGTACCTACCGATTGGAGGACATATGGCGGATTGCTGGTGAGGCTCCGGAGGCAAGTAACCCTATATATTTTAAAGTTCCTTCAAGTTCCTGCTTGATTTCCAGCCACCTGAATTCATGTCGAACCATAGTAAATTATTTGATCGTTAATGACAGATGAAGAAGAAATCTGTAGTGTACATGCCTACCCTCTGTGGTGTAGGTAGCTGAGGAGATCCTGCTATGGTGGTTTGCACCGTCTTCACAACATGGAGGGATGCTACATCGATAATTCAAACACCCGAGAACAAGTTTGCTATGATGTAAGTTTCATTTTTTGTCAGAAACTTTTTTTGGAAGAGTACATCTGAAGCTTAATCTAATATTTCCTTCCTTTTCATCCCGCTTGCCAAAGGAATTAGTTTTTTTTATACAGATGATTTTTCTTACGATAAGAGGCTACTGCTTTAGCATCACAATTGAAATATGTACAATAGTTTACATGCTTTAGCACAAAGGATTTTTCTTACGAATATCACAGTAGGAGGCTACAGTCACTAAATCACCATCCAGAGACCAATTATGCACTATGTGGAGTACAAGATGTAAATGTGCATTAAAGGATCTCAGAAAACATTGCTCGGTCAAAGCAACCCATCGAATGAATTTATTTTCCTTAAGACTCGAGAAATTTCATTGAACTAAAAAAGAAATATTTACGGGATTGTTGTTTCTTTTGTTATTGTAGAATTATTAAAACATGAAGATGATCAGCTGCATTGCTTCGCTTCTCCAAAGCATAAAGAAAAGAAAATTGCATCATCTTTGTCATCAATTAGTTTTGCCTAATAGCAAGCCAAATGCAGTGGAGTTTTGCTACAGTTTCCAGTTTCCCCACCTCAGGTAGAGTTTGACAGACAATGAAACTGAAAATGAAGATGCAACCCATGCGAACACGACTCTCATATGTCTGGTCAACCTCGCCTGATTTCCTCGCTTTTTGCAGGTCCTATAGGAGGGAGTTCTATGCACATGAGTTCTCTTTTTTCGGCTGATTGGTTCTATGGAAGAGAAGTGTATAAGATGTGTGTAGCCTAAATTCTTGGGTCCCTGTTTCATTGGCCGTTTCTTCCGGTGGTCGGTGTTCTGTTCATTTTCGCCAAACCCTCGCTTCAGTTGTGCTAGGTGGTGCGCTTAATGGTAATGTCGCATCTACCTCGGCCCTTTCTTTTACTATGCCGTCTGGTGTGAATGATTTGTTTTGTTTATGCTTCTGATTTTCTGATGATGCGATGTTCTCTCCGGGAATACTGGGATCAGGAAATATGGTGAAACTCATATGAGCTGGATTTCATTGCTATTGTCGTGAGTGCGAGGCAATTCTACAAAGCAAAATGACCCGTGTTATTGCAGTTGTATTTCCATATATGCTTCTCACTACCTAGACTTAAAAAAAACTTATTTATTTCTACACAAAGCAATATTCAAGTTCCATTTTGGTTTCAGGGAGCCACCTAGACTTATAAAATTCTCTTCTTACTACATAATTTGTGGCTGACAAACTTATTTTTTCTGCACAAAGCAATATTCAAGTTCCATTTTGGTTTCAGGGAGCCACGATGGTGGTATGTGTGCTAGCCAGTCGTATAGATCAGTTGAGACTTGCCCGTAGCAATTAGTATACTGATTTATATTTTGGTTGGATTTAGATAGTTTGTAAGGTGGCCAAGTTATTTTGGAGTATTAGATGACTATGAGTTCACTTTACTTTGCTTCTCTCTGTTTCTTTGAAGTAAAAATCTTCAGTTCTGGTTAGTGGGACCTTTTCAGTGGGTCCAATCGGAAATGTACATCTTAGAAGCACAAACTAAGCTCTATCCTGACGTATTTTCCTTGATATTGCAGTACCTATAGGTGTAGTGTGTATGCATTCAGGAGGTCAAGATTTGCTTCTAGCTGTATTACTTGAGAGCAACAAACTGATCATCATGGTCAGGTAACCTCTTTTACTGTTTCTTCCTCATTTTTCCTCCTTGCTCAGTTTTGTTGCCTTCCCTTTATTATTTCATTGATGTCCTAAATAATTACACGCCTATGAAAGTTAAGTTTTGCATACTTTATGTTTCATGTTCCATGCTGGAGTCTCCTTATTAAGAGGAGCTAAATCAAGAGCTGAACCAACAGAAGTATAAAATTTCCAAGAATCTTATATGTTGCAATTGATTCTGAGACAATGTGTAGCGGCTGATGTATATGCCGTACATACATGACCAGGCATTAGTAGGCATATAGTCTTGAGCAGATAAAATAGTTCAATCTCCTAAAAGTAGAAAATATGGACTTGTGTATTTCCATTATCATATAGTGAGTTGTGTACACTAAAAGCAACATTTGCGTTATAATCTAAAATACCTGTTAAATAATGGAAGAAAAGAAAGTAAGCTCTAAGAAATTGCTACATCAAATTCCATAACCAGTGGATTACTAATTTAATTTGATGAAGCTAATTTTGGCCATTTTTCTGAATTTGGGGCAACAATGCCATTTGTGCATGGCAGGTCTTATCTCTTCACTGTTCTAATGAGATCAATGAGTTAATAGCTGGGCAAATTAATAGACCATTTGTGTTAGTACATGCTCTGAGGATGGAATGATGGTATTTGCTGCAAATAGAATGGAAATAGTGCCAGCTATCATGCGGAATTTTCTCTTATTTCATTCAAGTGCATCCTCTCATTCAGGTGGGAATGATTCATGGGTTGCCTTCTTCCTCTCGCGTTGCACTACATGCGATTCCACTACAGGCTGTGAATGGATGGTGAGCTAGCTGGGAAATCTATTGTAATTCTATTAATAAAGACAACAATTTCTGTGATTCTGTTAGACTAAAGATTGCAAAAACTTGACGAGGTGTAACATTTTCTTTACACAGTTGTTATGTGAAATATCTGATGCCACAACCAAGTTCTTGAGTATATCTGAAACTGAGATCTGAATAGTAGTAGCTAGGCTTTGCTAGGAGTCTTGCTTTATTTGACGTAAAGCAAGTATTATCCAAGACAAAAAAAATGTTCTTAGCTATATGTAAACTGAAGTATTTTCGTGTTCGACCTTGATGACAACAGTTTTATTTATTTCTCATGGGTGACCCGTGCATGTTTCAAAATTTTGTAAACCAGAAAATTAGCAGCCACAACAATCGATATAACTCCACAGGTGCGGCATGTGCCGCGCCCAAATTCCCTAGTACTTCACGATGGACGAGCATATATCACTCTATCAGTGCAATTCTATGTGCTATACAACATTTTTTTTAGATAAAAGGCCAAAAGGCCCGATGTTAAATTAATAACGCCCAACGGCGAAACACATACACGGTGCTGAGCCCAGCTTACAATGCAGACGAGCACACTCACACAAGAACAGGGCCTATTGGAGGAGTTACAACCGGAAAGCGAAGCCGCCGGCAACCATTACAGAACACTACGCATGGGACGAGCAGCATATGGGAGGAGTGTTAGTGATCCTGTCCCCAAGGTAGATTAGTCCAAAAAAAGAGTGGGGAAGGAAAATCAATTCACTGTGCAGGGGTGAATTAACCAAAATTCAGGAGCAAGAAAAAGACTGGACATCATTGTTGATTCGCTGTTCATCAGCATTTTGAATGATGTTTGTGAAACAATATTATTCTTGAAACAGAAGCACACCATGGTTTGATATATTATCCAAAGGAACCAAATATTGTGTCTCTGAGAAACCAACTTTCTGTATATGGAAAATTTAAGCTTGCTTCCTTTTATGTTGTGCTTTAGTGTGTTGTAATGATGGTGATACGCCCTCTGTATTTCTGCAGAAGTGTTCTTTGTCCAAAGTACTGGGCTTACTGATCCTTCTGGCATACTTTCCAACAGCAAAGGAACTGGATGACATTATCATCTAAAGCGCATAACCTGTGAACACTTGTATTACCACAGATGGTTCTGCTTCATCAGGTTAAGAAATTTTCTTCTCTACTCCCAATTTCTTTCTAACATGATCAATACCAACATGATCAGTTTCTTTCTACTCTTTCTACTCTGGATTTAGTCATATACTTTTCAAATTACTTAGGAGTACAGAACTGTTGCTAAATTACTTTTCGAATTCTAGTTCAGAGATCACCTGTAAGTTTTTGTTCATGTCTAGGGTGCCGGCGACGATGCATGTCGAGAGGCTGGTGATACAGGCGTCGCGGAGTTATATAGGGGCGCAAAGGTCACCAAGGACGCGGAGGTAGAGACAGGAAGGTCGCCGGCGACTCCTGGACTTCGGCGCCAAGGGGCGGCAACAAGCTCGGCGAGGGACCTCACAGCGGGCCGACCTGGACCTGCTCCGCCTCCTCCGAGGACGACGGCTGGGGCAGGAAGGTCGCCGGCGACTCCTGGACTTCGGCGCCGAGGGGCGGCAGCAAGCCCGGTGAGTGACCTCACAGCGGGACCGACCTGGACCTGCTCCGCCTCCCCGAGGACGATGACTGGGGCAGGAAGGTCACCGGCGACTCCTGGACTTCAGCGCCAAGGGGTGGCAGCAAGCCCGTCGAGGGACCTCACAGCGGGACCGGCCTGGATCTGCTCCGCCTCCCCGAGGACGACGACTGGGGCAGGAAGGTCGCCGGCGACTCCTGGACTTCGGCGCCAAGGGCGGCAGCAGGCCCAGCGAGGGACCTCACAGCGGGACCGGCCTGGACCCTCTCCGCCTCCCCCGAGGACGACGTCATGGACGGGCATGGAGCTGGAGCTGGACCTTGATGTGGCAATCGCTAGCGGGTGCAGGTGATTGCAGGCGGACGAGGAGGGGATCACGGCGGCCGCCGGTGATTGCGGGCAGACGGGGGATCGCGGCAGGCGCCGGTGATTGCGGGCAGACGGGATCGCGGGCGACAGATTCCAAATTCAAATCTTGAATATAGGGTTAATTTGCTACGAATTGAATCTGTTTTAGAGTTTTTTTTTTAAATTCTATTTGAACTGAGCCACTAACAGTAATTCGGGCCGGAGGGAGTAGACAAATTCAAGTCACTTATTTTAAGACGGGGAGAGTATTAAATTAAACATGTGGACCACACAATATGGGATATACCATTACCAGGACGGGTCTAATCATATAATCGCGATCGTTCGTACGTGTCACTGTTTTCATTAATTTGGTCGGCTGGGGCGTGTCGAAATTTGGACGGCTAACAGTTACACATCCCAGCATGCATTTGTTCGCCAACTCGAAGTTGTTTCTCAAGCAAAAATGTTTGACCATGCATGACATTATACTCCCCACTTGATTTTCCTCAAAGAAAAACTTGATTTTCAAATAATCTAGTCTAGTTAGCTGATTGACGTGTAAAATAGTTAAAAGGGTTTGTCTATGTCAATCTCAATCAATTGAGAAAAGTGTAATCATAGTTAAAAAAATATGCAACACGTTCTAGTTGCACTTTTCTAGAAAAAGTGCGAGTGCAACTGAAACCAGTTGTAATTTTTTTTTTGAACAGATGATTGCACCTTTTCCTCGATGAGTGAGTCTAATCTCAGTCGAATGAGAAATAGCAAAACCGTAGTTAGAACTTCACCGTTGATCTTCTCCAAAGCAAGTGTTACAAACTTTCAACTTTCCGTGATCAAATTAAAACACACCCAACAAGAGATGATGATGTTTTTCCTCGCATACGATACAATGGAGCGCCAAGAACTGAAGCAAGTGAACGATACACTAGATACAAAGCAAGTTGTAGAAGGATAGAGAGAGATATTGACGAAATATGATGGATATATTATTGAGGCTTATGGGCGAGTATATATAGGCGTACAGAGGATTATCTTAGAATACGAGCCAAGTTAGGACTGTACGTAAACAGATCCTAATTCTATCTAAACTACCATAACAACCGTATATACCTAATACTCTAACATCCCCCGCAGTCGTAGCGGTAGCATCATGAACAATTGGAACATCGCGGATGGTCAGACTGGAGATAAACAGAAGTAGCATCCAGTAGGCTGACATCCCCCCGCAGTCGTAGCGGGAACGTCGTGGACGGTGTCGCCTCGCGGTTGCTTGCACTGTAGAGGAAGCTAGTGATGCTCAAGTGAGGTGGTAGCCCTTGTGCCGATGTTGAGGGAGCCGAGAGCGTTGGGCGGTGTCGTGCTCGAAGTAGCCGTGCGAGGGGTTGCCGTGGTCGATGTCGTGGTCGGGGATGCCGGTGTCGAGGTAGCCGCACGTGAAGCTGCATGCGCATAGTGCGCGAGGAGGAAGACGGAGACGCGTCGAGGCAGTCATCGAGAGTGTCGATGCCGAAGCCGATGCAGTCCGAGCCGTCAAGGACGAGGTGCGGCCATAGTTTTGCCAGAACTAGGCGCACGTCGGGGACGAACGCACACTCCAGTTTTGCCAAAACCGAGTATGCAAAGAAGAACTCATCGGTGTTGGGGTTCTGCTTATGAAAACAATAAAATTTAACCCTACGCCCCTGAAACCCTGAAGCTGCCAGGACCTATCTATTAGTAATACAATAATGGGAGGGCTTTTCGCGAACTTACCCTTGAAGACCGAAAAGCGTTGTCAACGCTCAGGAGAGCGTGGTTGATGTAGACGAGCCGAAGCCGACCTCAAGATCGTGATGAGTCTTTGCGCTCCAACGGCTCTAACGACTTGAGTGCCTCAAGTGCGACACCTCGCGGGGAGTTACACACGTCCGGTGCCTGACGGTGACTCCCGCTTCCCTGATCCAGCAGCAGTTGCGGAAGTAGAGCTCCCGGATTCGAATCCCGCAGCGCGACGGCACTCCGCGGTGAAGATGTATCTCGTTCGCGCAGTCCAGACTTGGGACCATGATAACGAGAGAGAGGGGGAGAGAGAAAACATCAATTAGAGGTCCTCCCAAAAATGAGAAGACCTTTATTGATTATTGGTGTATTTTATTTGGCCAAATACCCCCACTATATATAGGGGGAGGGGAGGTACTACCTCCCTCAAAGTCCCGGGTGGGACTAAAGGAGAGGAGGGGGAGGGGTGGCACCGCTGGCCACCCCCATGGGCCCTACGCCGGGGGGGGGGGGGTGGCCCACTAGGGCGCCGACCACCCCCTTGGCTCCTTCTCCCTCTCTCCTTTACCTAATGGGCCCTCTCCCCTCTAGGAATTGGCCCATTAAGCCTTGGACCATTTAAATTGATTTTTCTCTTTATTAAATAATTATGAATAAATGATTAAATCAATATTTAACATTCATTCATATATTATTCAACCTCCATGGCTATGGAACACTTCCACCTCCACTCCAGACATCCTCTGGACTTATCGAAACCCTTCCGGTTCTCTCTCTACTATTCTTCAGCGATTCCACCGATCCTATAAACACTCTATAAGAATCATCAAGCCCTTAAGCGTGATACCCCAGGTTCGGGAACACTCCAGACATGGTCAGGACACTCCCGCACCAATGATCAACAGAGGGACCTGGATAGCCATGTGACCCCTGTGCGTTCCACGAAGATCTTTCGTCGATTGAACCGGGACAGTCGTGTCTTATTCCCTTTGTCACTCGATACTTGCATTGCTCGATATCTGATCAATGACATCGCCATGTCATGTTCAATCTCGTTACCGAACAATGCTACTTGACTCGTTCCGACAAGTGATATCCCCGTGATTAAATCACACGCTGCGCAGCTATTGGATATAACCTCTCCGAGTGGGCCCTTGAGTATCTTCCCGTCACATGGACGGACAAATCCCGCTCTTGACATATATTGCCTCTACGGTTTCCTCCGAGTACCCGAACACACCTTTATAACCACTGTATTACCAAGTGGCGCTTGATGCTATCTAAGCACTCTCGGGAGACAGTGATTGATATAGCCTCACGGTCTAAGGAATAGTCTACGGGGATCCATTTCTAATCATCGTAACTTGAACTTCGTGACATGATCGGGTAATGATGTTTAGGTTGGGTATTGGTTCATCATCTCTTTCTCAGAATAAGATGACTTTATTTCCAACTGGCATAAATGCCACATGATCATCTGTTGACCAATGAACTAGTGACTAGAGTTTCACTAGGAACCCCTGGTTGTTTGTATATCACACGTGTATTGATGTTTCCACTCAATACAGTTATAGCATGATATAAAACTTAACCATAAACTATATGAAATATGATAATAGTCCTTACTACTATTTGTCTCTAGGGCATATTTCCAACAGTCTCCCACTTGCACTAGAGTACAAATACACTAGATGCATTTGTTCCTTAATCATTGGCACCATATATCCGGTACCCTGAACATGCTTGCTCATGGAAGAGGTTGAGTCTTGGATCTGTACTTTACAACCCCAAATCCTTTGCAACTTACTAATGTCACCTTGATTGATATTAAATACTTTATCATCACATGATAACATCTGTGTATATGCATCGTCGCTATGGCAGCAAAATGAGGCCTGATTCCAGGAGCCTACCGTGACTTTAGATCAACCTCGAGGGCTTTCTCATGGGCACTATGCCCTGGGACACATCATTCTACGTTAAAAAGCGAACTAGCCCCGCCATAACATTATACAACACTTTAGATGGTACCCTTATCTATTATCATAAATGTATTTATCGAAACACCAGTGCACTCTGTGCAACTTTCGATGTTTTGTTCACCTCGCTTCCTACTTGACTTTAATTGCTATTTACAGGAGTTCCCAACATATTCCCTTATAACATAACCCTTTATGTTTTAAGATATGTCATCCTTTATGGATTTGGAAAACATGTCTGCAGTTCTCTACTAGACACTGCGGACAAACTTAGCTCAACGTTCTGTGATTTGAACTTAATCACTTTTGAATGTTCCTTATTGGATCATATATTATGTTAAGTTACCATCATGGTTTTCTAAGATAGAACCTATGTCTAAACATAGTGGATGATGATCATGTTGGGGTTCCCCGTATGAAAACAATAAATTTTACCCTACGCCCCTGAACCCCTAAAGTTGCCAGGACCTATCTATTAGTAATACAATAACAGGAGGAGCTTTTCGCGAACTTACCCTCGAAGACCGAAAAGCATTGTCAATGCTCAGGAGAGCGTGGTTGATGTAGACGAGCCAAAGCTGACTTCAAGGTCGTGATGAAGTCCTTGCGCTCCTTGGCTCCAACGACTTGAGTGCCTCAAGTGCGACACCTCGCGGGGAGTTACACACGTCCGGTGCCTGACGATGACTACCGCTTCCGGATCCAAAGCAGCGATGCGAGTAGAGCTCTGGATCCGAATCCCGCAGCAGCCGGCGCTCAGTGAAGATGTCTCGTCGCATGCAGTCAGACTTGGGACCACGGTCACGAAAGAGAGGGGGAGAGAGAAAATATCAATTAGAGGTCCTCCAAAAAGTGGGGAGACCTTTATTTATTATTGGTGTATTTATCTTGGCCAAATACCCCACTATATATAGGGGGAGGGGAGGTACTACCTCCCTCAACGTCCCGGGGTGGGACTAAAGGAGAGGAGGGGGAGGGGTGGCCACCCGCCACCCTAGTGGGCCCTGCGGGGGGGGGGGGGCTAGGCCCAGCCGGCCTCCCCCTTGGCCCCTCTCCCTCTCTCCTTTCCCCTAATGGGCCCTCTCCCTCCAGAAATTGGCCCATTAAGCCTTTTTGACCTTTAATTGATTTTCTCTTTATTAAATAATTATGAATAAATGATTAAATCAATATTTAACATTCATTCACATATTATTCAACCTCCGTGGCTATGGAACACCTTCCACCTCCACTCCGGACATCCTCCGGACTTATCGAAACCCTTCCGGTTTTCTTCCTATAACTCTTCGGCGATTCTACCGATCCTATAAACACTCTCTAAGCATCATCAAGCCCTTAAGCGTGATACCCCAAGGTTCGGGAACACTCCAGACATGGTCGGGACACTCCCGCACCAATGATCGACAGAGGGACCTGGATGGCCATGTGACCCCTGTGTGTTCCACGAAGATCTTTCATTGTTTGATCCGGGACAGTCATGTCTTATTCCCTTTGTCACTCGATACTTGCATTGCCCGAGATCTGATCAATGACATCACCATGTCGCGTTCAATCTTGTTACTGAACAAAGCTACTTGACTCGTTCTGACAAGTGATATCCCCGTGATCAAATCACATGTTGCGCAGCTATTGGATATAACTTCTCCGAGTGGGCCCTTGAGTATCTTCCCATCACATGGACGGACAAATCCCGCTCTTGACATATATTGCCTCAACGGTTTCCTCCGAGTACCTGAACACACCTTTATAACCACTGTATTACCAAGTGGCGCTTGATGCTATCAAAGCACTCTCAGGAGATAGTGATTGATATAGCCTCACGGTCTAAGGAATAGTCTACGAGGATCCATTTCTAATCATCGTAACTTGAACTTCGTGACATGATCGGGTCACGATGTTTAGGTTGGGTATTGGTTCATCATCTCATTCTCAGAATGAGATGACCTCATTTCCAACTGGCATAAATGCCACATGATCAGGAAACATGATCATCTGTTGATCAATGAACTAGTGACTAGAGTTTCACTGGGAACCCCTGGTTGTTTGTATATCACACGTTTATTGATGTGTCCACTCAATACAGTTATAGCATGATATAAAACTTAATCATAAACTATATGAAATATGATAATAGTACTTACTACTATTTGTCTCTAGGGCATATTTCCAACAGTCTCCCACTTGCAGTAGAGTACAAATACACTAGCTGCATTTGTTCTCAATCATTGGCACCATATATCCGGTACCCTGAACACGCTTGCTCATGGAAGAGGTTGAGTCTTGGGTCTGTACTTTACAGTCCCAAATCCTTTGCAACTTACTAATGTCACCTTGATTGACATTAATACTTTATCATCACATGATAGCATCTGTGTGTATGCATCATCGTTATGGCAGCAGAACGAGGCCTGATTCCAGGAGCCTAAAGTGACGTTAGATCAACCTCGAGGGCTTTCTCATGGGCACTGTGCCCTAGGACACATCATTCTACGTTAAAAGCGAACTAGCCCCACCATAACATTATACAACACTTTAGATGGTACCCTTATCTATTATTATAAATGTATTCATCAAAACACTAGTGCACTCTGTGCAACTTTCGATGTCTTTGTTCACCTCGCTTCCTACTTGACTTTAATCGGTATCTATAGGAGTTTCCAACATATTCCCTTATAACATAAACCTTTATGTTTTAAGATATGTCATCCTTTATGGATTTGGAAAACATGTCTATAGTTCTCTATTAGACACTGCGGACAAAAACTCAGCTCAACATTCTGTGATTCGAACTTAATCACTTTCAAACGTTCCTTATTAGGATCACATATTATGCTAAGTTATCATCCTGGTTTACTAAGATAGAACCTATGTCTCAACATAGTGGATGAAGATCATCCTTTTCTTTCTTTCAACCATTGATGTTAAACTTAATACTATTCCTAATTTGAGTTATTAAGGACCATTTCCTTAATTAACTTCTATTCCGAAACCCCTTTCAGAATCCCTTAAGGAATACTACATAATTTCATAATACATTTATTATCAACTTCTACACCTTATAAATTATTATTTATAAGTATTTGCACTTTCATTCTTAACATACTTAAGAATTACTCCTATAAGCTCCCACTCAGAATATGTTCCTACATATTTGAATTTGATACTTATATTGCTACCACTTAAAAACATGTCAATCACATATTGTTCCAGGAAGACTTTCATAGCTCCCACTCAATTTTATGCAAATTGCATATCCACTCACTATTTTGAACAACTTCAAAATTCTTTGATCAAATATCAAACTTGGAGATTTACTATGAGATACTAGTACTTTACTAGTTTTAAATCCACTAGACATTTAGCACACATGAATCAAATTCATTTGAATTTATCCAATACTTGATAAAATGTGCTTTTGTCATTCACCCCTTTTTCCACTATGGCTTTGCAGTCATTTGGGAAAATTCAAGTAACCCCTTTTTCTTGTGAGATTCAGCAACGAATTGTTTTCTAATCTCAAGGGAATTTTGCTTTTAGGATTTCTCATAATTCTAGTTTACCATTATTTCCTTTGTAGTTCGTAGGTATGTCATATTCCAAAAATCATGACAAGTGATTCACAAATGTCTCCATACACGATATGAATTACATTTTGAATCCTACTCGATGTAGTGAAAAACACAAGTGGGGAAAAACACAATGATCAATATCATTGATCCTTTCCTTCTGTGAAGAGAATCGTTCAGGAACGTTGTCCGTTGTGCTTCTCAACACTCTGATGCAGGGTTTTTGAATCCTCATCGTGTTTTACACTATTTCCCATTTGCTCCATAATCGAGAAACATCACTAAAAGTGAGATTTCTCAAGAATGTACCAAAATCCAAGCAATACCAGTTTTGCTTCTCTTTTGGTTTCAGCTATGGATTTCGTATTCAAAGTTTCCAATGAATACTCTACAAGGACTTATTCGCTATTGTTTTGGTTATATCGAATAACCCCAAAACTTTCACGGATTCAAATGGTTCACTATATTCTAATTGAGTGTGAACTATTTCTAACTAATGGTCTCTACATCTACACTACAACGATTTATTTGGTGCCTTCTATTCAACCCCTTTGATATCTAATATCACATTGTGATGCTCTGCATTCTGACGTTTTAGAACGCTTTGCATTTCACAATTACTTTTATGCCATTCTTATAAATTCGAATTTCATTACTATTGATCAAATCATAATAATTAAATTCTCTTTTACATTTATACCCTTTGTTAATGAAACACTTTGATCAAATCAAATAGCTTCATATTCATGTTTCCTTTGGTAAACTACTTTACACATTTAAACAATCATTTAATGATAATTACCATTTTCGTTAAAACCCAATACATCGAATATGTATTCACTTTTAACAATTCTTTTAAACACTTTGTATTCAAGTAATACATGGTGTTCAAGTTATTTTGCCGAACTTAGGCATGATTCATATGTGACAAGAAATCGAATGACTTTCACATATTATCACATAACTTTGAATTTAAACAATGGTTTTTCATTCATTAATGAACATATCATTAAGTTGGGTATTTTAAACAGAGCATTTTAATGTTTTACAAATGTTCATGCATTATCAATTAGTTTCAAATGTATCTATAATTTTTGATGTATCAATTATAATGTTTGATGCATTATCATAAACTAAGTGCTAAATGTCGAGGGAGAGTGTCGTTGATACATTGCAAATGTATCTATCATTTTTGATGTTTCATGCTTGGTTTTATCCACTTTCTTGTGTTTTGTTCCAACTTTGGAGTACTTTTCATATGATTTCTTGGACTAACCTATTAACAAGATCCATAGTGCCAGCTGCCTGTTTTCTGCTGTTTTTGGTTCCAGGAAAGTCAGAAAATGAATATTCTCAGAATTGGACGGGACAAAAGCCAAAGTGCCTATTTTTCTGAAAGTCGTCAGATGCCAGAATACGAGACGGAGAGGGGCCAGAGGCCGACCACACCACCTGGCCACACGGCCAGGCTTGGCCCGCGCCAGGGGGTGGTGTGGTGGCCCCTGGCACCCCCTCGGCCTCCCCTTCCGCCTATATATTATCCTCGGGACGAAAATCCTAAGTGCCAGATAAAAAATCCATGAAAGAGTCTGTAGACGCCGTCATCTCCATCCCTAGATCGGGAGGGATCTGAAGCTCTTCCCGGCACCCTGCCGGAGAGGGGAATTCACCCTGGAGGCCTTCTTCATCATCATGCAAGCCTCCGGTGTGATGCGTGAGTAGTTCATCCTTGGACTACGGATCCATGTAGTAGCTAGATGACTGGTTCTCCTCCTTTGTGCTTTCATGTCTAGATCTTGTGAGCTCCGTTCATGATCAAGATCATATATTTGTAATTCTGCATGTTGTGTTTGCGGGGATCCGATGGATATTGAGATGCTATTTCAGATTGATTATTGATTCTATCATGTCTTTGTTATTTGTGATCTTGCATGCTTTCCGTTGTTAGTAGCTATCTTGGCCATAGATGCTAGCAACTCCAAGAGTTAGTATTTATGCTCAATAGTGGGTTCATGCCTCTGGTAATCTGGGGAAGTGACAAAAATCTTTAAGGTACTAGATGTGCTGTTGCTACTAGGGAGAAAACAACAATCCTTTGTTCATAGAACAATCGTATTGTTTACTTTACACGCAGTTCATAAAGCAATAATCTGTTGCTTGCAACTTAATACTGGAGGGGGGTCGGATGATAACCTGAAGGTGGATTATTAGTCATAGATGCAGTTGGATGGCGGTCTATGTATAATGTTGTAATGCCCAGTTGAAAGGGAAATGGACGTCGCCTAGAGGGGCGGGGGGGTGAATAGGCGTTTTAAAATTATTACGGTTTAGGCTCTAATAAATGCGAAATAAAACTTAACGTTTAATTTATCAAGCCAAAACCTATATCCACTAGTTTCACTAAGTGCACCAACAACCTATGCTAAGCACGATAAGCAACAAGGTGATAGCAAGATATAATACTTCAAGCACGAAGGCTATCACAATGTAAATTGCATAAGTAAAGGGCTCGGTTGAGAGATAACCGATGGACGTGGAGACGATGATTTGTTTCCCGAAGTTCACTTCCAAAGAAGCTACGTCTCTGTTGGAGAGGTGCGGGGGCGCAATGAACTTCGAACGCCACAAGTGGCTCACCTCGAGGTGTGGTGGCTCGATGCTCACCCAACGCCACACAAGGCCTCACCCCAAGATGCGAAGGCACGCAACCAACCGACGCCACAAAAGGCTCACCCTATTCTCCCGTGAGCTCACAACAAAGGCCTACTCACGATCCACTATGGGACACTTGAGGGCGGTCACCGAACCCGTACAAGGCTTGGGGCAATCTCCACAACACAATTGGAGGGCTACCAAGAAATGCCACAAAGGTTCCACAATGCCACAAAAGGCCAACAAGCTTGGGGAACCTCCACAACTCAATTGGAGCCCCAAGAACACACCACAACTCCACACAACCGTCTAGGGTTCCAAGAACCCAAGAGAAACAAGCCCAAGGGCTTGAACTCGCTAAATCTCCGAGGAGAACTCAAACCTATGCACCAAATGCAAGAGGCAAGTCCTTCTCTCTCAAATTCCACCAAAGCTACAAAAGCTATTGGGGGAATAAGGGAGGAAGAACACAAGAGGAGAACACAAAACTCTCCAAGATCTAGATCCCAAGGATTCCTTCACAAAGAAGGGATTTTGCTTGGTGGGGCTTGTAGATCTAGATCTCCTCTCTCAAATCCCTCAAAAAGATGCAAGAATCATAGGAGGGAGAAGGGGAGAGGGCAAGCTCTTCAAGGTCAACAATGGAGGAGAGAGAGAAAGCAAGAACCAAGAAAAAGCTAGTTAGGGCCAAAGAGGAAAGGGGAGCACCTTTTAAAGGGCTCCCTGATCCGCCCGTTACCCACAGAATCGCGCACAGACGGTAGTACCGATGGGTGGCCGGTACTACCGGTGGCACCCAGCCAACGGTCAGAAAACAGCGAGAGAAAGAACACAAACGCGAGCCTGGCTGGTACTACCGCCGCTTCGCCGGAACTACCGGTGGCAAGAATGTCCTAGCGGTACTACCGCCTGAAAATCCGATCCAAGTTCCGTCAAATAGCGCTAACCAGGCAGAGAGAGTACTGAACAGAAACTGGGTTTACCGGAAGTTGGGCCAGAATTAACACCGGTACTACCGGCGGCAAACTGCCCTAGTGGTACTACCGGTGGCCCGCCGGAACTACCGGTCAGGCAAAAACTTCAGAACCAGAACTTCCACAACTTTTGCATCCGAACTCCAAACGAGATGAAACCAATTTTGTTGGAAAGATAACAACGTGTAGAATCCAACAAAAATACCATGAATATATATGTGAGATACCTCCCAAGGTGTGGAGCCGGAAAACCCACAAGATCAACCACGCAATAAGATATGCAAGGGAAATCCGTTTTTGATGAACTAGAGCTTGTTATGAAGATAACCACAAGCTCTAGATCCTCACATGGACAAGAACCAAACAACAACCAAGAAAGATGATGCTATGTATGCAAAGGTTTGAGCTCTCTCCGAAAGATACGGACAAGCACCCACTCGAGAGCCCCTCTTGATAGTACGGCTATCTATCCTAAACCCGGTCTCCCAATACTGCAAGAGACCGGTAAAGTAGAAACCCTATCAAGATCATACCTTTGCCTTGAGCATCCCACTTGAGCTTGATGTAGATGATCTTGTCACCTTCAAGATGGAACACCTTTCTTGATTGCTCTTGCTTGATGAAGACTTGCGAATGGCTCCCCCATACTCCATGGGGAAACCACTTCTTTAACCTTGTCTTCATCACTCCATGAACGCCGAGGATGGCAAGCTCCAAGCATGAGATCTTCTAGAGATGGTGCATCTTGAGCTTGCACTTCATTTCTTGATGATGTATTGAAGATAGCCATGAGGAACTCAATCTTCTTCTTCTTCTTCAAGACATACTTGATCTTCTTCTTCTACTTGATTCAAATAGGCACAAAGCCCTTGGACAATGCTTCTTATTTTTCATCCTTGCAACCAACACATGGTCCAAGCGATGCCAATGGACAAACCTACAAGTGAGACTCAATTTGCACATTAATCCATAGGGATTGTCATTAATTACCAAAACCACACATGGGGCATACATGCCCTTTCACCAATCGAATCTCAAAGGAGTCAAGATGATTAGTATATGCATGTGCTTTCTCGATGTTTGTCAATTGCCCCGCTGTAATTTGTTCACCCAGCATGTTATCTATCTTAAGGAGAGTCACCTCTAGTGAACTATGGATCCCGGTCCTTTTCTTTACATACAATCTATAAACTGTTTACTGCTTTGTGTTTACTTTCTGCAAACTATTACTTCTTTCCATTCGATACGTTTAATCCTTTGTTTTCCGCAAAACACGGTGATATTGACAACCTCATCGCAAGTTGGGGACAAAGTTCTGTGGTTGTGTTGTGCAGGTCTCCACGTTGCTACTAGCACCGGTAGTGCATACCCAAAGCTCACATTAGTAACACCTTTGGGGTGTTTCCTTGCTCCTACTGGTTCGATTAAACCTTGGTTTCATACTGAGGGAAACTTTCTACTGTGCTCATCATACCTTCCTCTTGGGGTTCCCAATGATCTCTACATCAACACCGCTCCAAAAAATTTCTGGCGCCATACACAGAGCCATCAAGCATTTTTCTGGCGCCGTTGCCGGGGAGTCAAGGACATCTTCACAAGGGGAGTCCCTCATAACCGATCTCTTTACTTCGTTATTTTTGTTTTGCTTAGTTTCTTTTTGCTTTGTTTGCTTGTTTCTTTATCAAAAACAATCAAAAATTAGTTTTACTAGTTTGCTTTCTTATTTGAAAACACAAAAAAATTAGTTCCTTTCTTAAGTTGCCACTATGTCTAGCCTTGCTCCAATCACTATGCCACCCGAGGAAATGATTTTCACTTTTAAACAAGGAATTGAGGAAAGCTTCAAGGAAGCTTGGTCTAGAATCTCTGATCTGCATGAAAAAACTGAGCCTAAAATGACTCAAAGCTTGTTCCTTAGTAGTTTTTACCTTGGAATTGCTCTTTGCTATAGATATGCTTTAGATGTTATTGTGGGAGGAGATATCCTCCAATGTAATTAGGATGATGCTATAAATGCTATAAAGAAATTGATCCTCACTTACAACTTGCCTAGCCAAACTGATATTTCTTTCGCAAAAATATTTGCTAGATTGGAGAGACTAGAACTACTAGCTTAAAAGATTGCTATAATACGATTAGGGAGCATCACAATTATGTCCTAATAAATGCTGAACCATCAAAGTGGCTCCCTAGAGTAAAGATTGAGATAAACACTAAAACTTTTCAAGCCCGCTGTGATATCATGTCTGAATTTTGTCTTATGCCCAAAGATATTTATGAATCTTTGAATATTGGGGGCTTACTAAAGGAGGAAAAGAAATATATCTTGCTAATAATACTACCATATTACCTCTTGGAATAGCTGAAGGTGTGTTTACAAAGATCCTTGGGAAAATGATTTCTATGGATTATCTTGTTATTGAATGTGCAGGAAAAGGACAAATTACACTTGGAAGATCCCTATTAGAACTTCTTGGAGCAATAATAGATGTGGGAAAGGGGACCATGCACCTTTCTTCTCCACCAAACAATCATATTTTCCCCAAGGTTAAGAATAAAAGTAAGAGAGGTAAGGGCAAGAAATTTGGTCTTAATGCTTCTTTATTTGAGAACACTTGATTTTTTCTTTGCTTCTTATGCCTAACTTAAAGGCGTTAAAGAAAAGTACTTATTGGGAGATAACCCAAAAGTTTTAGATGAGTCTTGGAAGTTATTACTTCAGTAATAACCGCTCCTTATCCTTTTTATTTGCTTTTTGTGCCAAGAGTAACCTCTAATAAGAGAGAAGTAATGATTGGGAAAGTTGCTGTCCCGAAACAGATTTCTGTGCTTCACCGTAAAAATTCGTGTAAAATCTATGAAAGTCATTTTGAGGTGTGGATTTTTGTGCTTCTCCCCCAGGTTGTTATATAACTTTCGTTAGTTCAACACTTTTTGATTTGAGCAACAGAAGGTCTTCGAACAAATTCGTCTTTACCCGCTAGTCTGTTTTGACAGATTTCTGCCATTTTCTGCATTTGCTTCTTGTTGGTTCCTTTTTGAGTTATTTTGGGGAATTGAGCTTTTTGAGGGAAGTGATACAGTAGATAGTGTTCTAATGGAAGTTTATTTGGTGTTAGAACTGAACCTTAAGACTTATTTATCTTGAGTGCACTAATGTTGCTAATAAAGATTGTGTGAAGTTTTGTATGAAGGAAAAAATTCAGGTGTATGGAAGGAATGAGTAATGAGATGAAGGATGGACTAAAGTTCAAGCTTGGGGATGCCACGCGTGTCACCCCAAGAAATATCCAAGAAGTACAAGCGTCAAAGCTTGGGGATGCCCAATGCATCCCCTTCTTCATAAATAAAAATCTCAGGTTTCTTTCAAACGCTTCATTTTTATTGTTTCATGCACAGTTGTGTTGTTCTTGGAGCGTCTTCTTTTTTGTTTTCATTTTGGTTTTTCGTTTGCCTTGGTTTGCTTAGTTTTCTGAATAAATTGGTTGGACCCCCTCTTTCATACATTGGTTTGCAAATAGTTTGGTTTGGTTTGGAAAAGAGTAGGAAAGTTCATGCTTATGTGGTAAAAAGAGCTCGTTTTATTGGTATGGCCTATGCTACTGTTGCCATGCTTGATATTGTTTTGGCTTTATGCTTAGTATTCTTTGTTGTAGCATGACTTGTTATAAACAATTGAGATTGCTTAATGTGCCTTGGATGAATCATGCGTTGTTTTAGCATATTAAAGCATAATATTGTGGTATTCTCCTTTGATGCTTTATTTGGGTTGACTTGGCTCATGCTCACACCATGTTATGACTATCTCAAGTCACCTAAGCCTTTATGATCCTTCAGTTTTCAACTTGTAGTATCACTTTATGCTTTGATCAATGATGTTTTGTTGCTCTACATGATTATGGCCATTATTGCTCTCTTAGTTTGTCGCTCCCAGTCTTTTGCTAGCCTCCACCACCAAGTATGAGTTCCACTCATGCATCCAACTCCCTAAACCAAGTTATTCCAAAGAGTCCACCATACCTACCTACTAGCTTATGCTATTCCAAGTATATTCATGCTTTTGTTTACCTTCCAAATTAAACTTGTTATGAAAAACTAGTGATTAAAGCTCTCACGAACTTGATGGCACACTTTACTTTTCTTGCCCTTAATAAACTTGAACCATTGTGTCGTCTATGTTGTATATGCTTGCACTTATTTTTTGGGAATTAGCAGAACCATGCTTTCATGGGGAACGCTTTCAACATTGCACTTGGTACTTGTACCTAGTTGATATCATGCTCTTTTGTATATGGATGTCGTCGGTGTGAAATGAAAGGGGAGCTTGTAAGTCCATGGAGTTATGTATATGTGTTAGAGAGACGCCTGGGCCGCTGGTCTAATCCATGCTAACATGGTGGAAACCTGCAGTGTAACCATAATGAGCTGTCTATGAAGCATTCTTCTTATAAAAAAAGAGTCCTATATTGAGAAAAAAGAGAAAAACAAAGAGATTATGAAAAGAGGAAAGAGAGAAAAAAGCACCATATTCCCATGGTAAATAAGAAGATTGCTAAGATGCTCGTTGTCTGCTTGCCTTGTCATTTTGATATGGGGATTCTTCCGTATCATCGGGCAATGGGTACCCCGTTGGCGGTTTTCTATGATACACATGTACTTACAATGACAAGAACTTACTGGTGACTAAACTTGAGTAGCATGAGGAGCGGCCCTCGTATACAAGGGACATGAGATTTCTAACTTATACTTCGTCAAGCATGTACACCATAGTTTGTTCACTTTAACCCTAATCACTTCAAGATGCTTATGATAGGGGTAATGAGAGCTGAAATCTATAAGTACCATAATTTTTGGAAGCTCTTTATGAGACTTGAATCCCTACTTCCTTTTATAAAAAGGCCTTTCTTCCACCATTATATTGAGTCTCCACCTTCTATCTTTATGCACCTACTTTGAGAGCATAGTGGCCATTCTTAGTTCTATGTGCATTATCCCAAGACTAGTTGATTGATGCATAACTTGATATTGCTTGTTTTAAACTATTTGTATCTAGTCACTCTTATGAACTTTGAAGGTGTCCTATGCATTTATATTTGCTACTCTATGAGGGATAAGCTGAATACTATTATGCTATGTTTTCTTTATGTGAAACAAACAAACGTCTTGCAAAGCATTGTTATTCATGAATCTTTTGTTTGTGCCTTTTCATGTTGCATCATAGTTTCTTTGCTTATTGCTAGAACTTTGTCTTTCATGTTATGATTGAAGTACTATGATCCTAGCTTTGAATGTTTTACAAATACTTTGATCAAGTCTTTGATGGTGCATGTCACCTAAAAAATTATTCTTTCTTTTTATCACTTACCTACTCGAGGACGAGCAGGAGTTAAGCTTGGGGATGTTGATACATTGCAAATGTATCTATAATTTTTGATGTTCCATGCTTGGTTTTATCCACTTTCTTGTGTTTTGTTCCAACTTTGGAATACTTTTCATATGATTTCTTGGACTAAACTATTAACAAGAGCCACAGTGCCAGCTGCTTGTTTTCTGCTGTTTTTGGTTCCAGGAAAGTCAAAAAATGAATGTTCTCGGAATTGGACGGGACAAAAGCCAAAGTGCCTATTTTTTCGGAAGTCATCAGATGCCAGAATACGAGACGGAGAGAGGCCAGAGGCCATCCACACCACCTGGCCACGCGGCCAGGCTTGTCCCGCGCCAGGGGGTGGTGTGGTGGCCCCTGGCACCCCCTCGGCCTCCCCTTCCGCCTATATATTGCCCTCGGGACGAAAACCCTAAGTGCCCGATCAAAAATCCACGAAAGAGTCTATAGCCGCCGTCATCTCCATCCCTAGATCGGGAGGGATCTGAAGCTCTTCCTGGCACTCTGCCAGAGAGGGAATTCACCCTGGAGGCCTTCTTCATCATCATGCAAGCCTCCGGTGTGATGCGTGAGTAGTTTATCCTTGGACTACGGATCCATGTAGTAGCTAGATGGCTGGTTCTCCTCCTTTGTGCTTTCATGTCTAGATCTTGTGAGTTCCATTCATGATCAAGATCATCTATTTGTAATTCTGCATGTTGTGTTTGCGGGGATCCAATGGATATTGAGATGCTATTTCAGGTTGATTATTGATTCTATCATGTCTTTGTTATTTGTGATCTTGCATGCTTTCCGTTGTTAGTAGCTATCTTGGCCAAGTAGATGCTAGCAACTCCAAGAGTTAGTATTTATGCTCGATAGTGGGTTCATGCCTCCGGTAATCTAGGGAAGTGACAGAAATCTCTAAGGTACTAGATGTGTTGTTGCTACTAGGGAGAAAACAACAATCCTTTGTTCATAGAACAATCATATTGTTTACTTTACACATAGTTCGTAAAGCAATAATCTGTTGCTTGCAACTTAATACCGGAGGGGGTTCGGATGATAACCTGAAGGTGGATTATTAGTCATAGATGCAGTTGGATGGTGGTCTATGTATAATGTTGTAATTCCCAATCGAATTTCAAAGGAGTCAAGATGATTAGTATATGCATGTGCTTTCTCGATGTTTGTCAATTGCCCCGCTGTAATTTGTTCACCCTGCATGTTATCTATCTTAAGGAGAGCCACCTCTAGTGAACTATGGATCCCGGTCCTTTTCTTTACATACAATCTATAAACTGTTTTACTGCTTTGTGTTTACTTTTTGCAAACTATTACTTCTTTCCATTCGATACGTTTAATCCTTTGTTTTCCGCAAAACACGATGAGATTGACAACCTCATCGCAAGTTGGGGACAAAGTTTTATGGTTGTGTTGTGCAGGTCTCCACGTTGCTACTAGCACCGGTAGTGCGCCCTGCCAAAGCTCAGCTAGTAACACCTTTGGGGTGTTTCCTTGCTCCTACTGGTTCGATTAAACCTTGGTTTCATACTGAGGGAAACTTGCTACTGTGCTCATCATACCTTCATCTTGGGGTTCCCAACGAGCTCTACATCAACACCGCTCCAACATTTTTCTGGCGCCATACACAAAGCCATCAGTCGTCGGCCATCATCATCATGCTCGCCATCAACACGCAACGTCACCTCCTCTCCAGCAAGCACCTCTAATGCAGAAGGACATGTTTTCAGCAAAACAGAACAAGTATCAGATATACTTAACACTGCGAATGTGTTTGCAAGATTATAACATTTATAAAACTGTATATCAAATATATACCTTTGTCATTGACGACCTGAGCAACATCTGGTTCAACCAACACATTCCTGAGATGTGTCATGAACCGGTGGAACTCCATTGTTTCCGTGTCGCCCCTCATTACGCAAGTCCTGACTTGTGCTTGGTAGCTTGGTGGCAGCGACTGCAGCACAGCGGTGTTTGCAAAAGAGCCCGTTATCCAGATGTCCAGGAAGTATGCAGGCCTCATGTACACATCATGCATATGCTCCAAGTGGTCGTCCAGTGATGAGTTCTCCTCCATCTTAATAGAGAGGAAGTCTCCCATCAGCTCATGCTCCCAAATGCGTGTCTGCTCCACGAAATGTGTCCTAAGCTATAGCATCACTGAACGAGGGTTGACATCACCCACGAAAGGCCACAGCTCATCCACCATTCCGAAACGCATTACAACTAAAATATAGGAGGCCATCTCCCGACGGAGATAACGGTCTTCCCGCTCCTCTAGGGTCTCTAGGTTAGTGGGCTGATCCAAATCCATCTCGTCGAGTATGTAATCGACCATGTCGTTCTCTCTAAGGAGAACATGGAGACTTGCAACCCATATGGAGAAGTTCTATCCATCTAATCTGAGCTTCTCTCCTTCTAACCAATCAATCGTCAACACGGAAGGTCCCATCTACATTTATAATTGCAAAAGGAATTTAGACTAAGTTTATAATTAAATGAGTTAATAATAACTCCACTCAGAAACACCTATCCCCAGTGAGGGTTCCTAGTGATAACACGACCCCTATCAGCCACATCCCCCTCGCTATTGATCACGGCCATCGATGTGGGTTCAAAGGTGGACGCTAAACGTTGGTCACATCATTCATGCGACTCGTGCTCGATCTTTCGACCATCCGTGTTCTGAGGCCACGCTTCTGTGGCGTGCTAGGCTTGCCAACTCAACCTTAGTGTATTCGCTGTTCAACATGGCTTACACCCACTGTATGCGAACATAGATATGTCTGACACCTAGGCCTGTAACCCTGGATTGCCTCATACTGAAGGACTTTCTTGGTGGTGCACACTAAGGGGGAACACAATCGTTGGTAATTTTAACAGGGGTCATCTTATTAGGCTACCGTCGAGTATCTAATACTAGCACAAAATAAGACATACAAATAAAAACATTGAATGTAAATGCTATGTGATATGGTCCTTCACATCGTGATCTCCATCCGCCGTCACCGGGTTCCGACGCCAGGGTTCCGGCACCGTAGACACCAGGGTACCGATGTCATTCCGGTGTGGTAGTTCGTCACCTCCGTGACTATCTACTACTATGTAACAAAAGGTAATCACTTTACCTTTGCCACAACCATATCACAAAGCAACGCCCCCTTGCAAAACAAAGTTAGACGCCTCTACTTTATCTTTGCATGTTTTACGTGGCTGAATGGGCTTTTGCATAAGAACCGTTCTTACCTACAAACTTTTAGCACAACGCTGATCAAGTAGTTGTCTCTACTACACCCCTTTCGGGGCCCTCCGTTGCAAATGGTATACCAACTAATGCGAGAGACACAGACACCCCCCTAAGCCACTTTATACGGTACAAGCTGTATGTCAAGCGTGGACCAGTCTCATGAATGAGCAGCGTAAAATCGGTTGGGGCGCTTCATCAAGCATTACTATGGTATACACAAGTACACGTGGGAGGTAACAAGTAAAAGATCAACGCCACATGCTACATCTCGTGTTCTACATTCCACTAGCATTACTACGCATAGATCTAGCTCGATACCCTTTGTTGGGGTTCAGCGTATGAAAACAATAAATTTAACCCTCGCCCTGAACCCCTGAAGCTGCCAGGACCTATCTATTAGTAATGTCTGATGTGGAGGGGCTTTTCACGAACTTACCCTTGAAGACCGAAAAGCGTTGTCAACACTTAGGAGAGCGTGGTTGATGTAGACGAGCCGAAGCCGACCTCAAGGTCATGATGAAGTCCTTGCGCTCCAACGGCTTTAACGACTTGAGTGCCTCAAGTGCGACACCTCACGGGGAGTTACACACGTCCGGTGCCTGACGGTGACTCCCGCTTCCCGATCCAGACGATTCTGCAGTAGAGCTCCGGATCCGAATCCCATGCACGGCGCTCCATGGTGAAGATGTCTCGTTCGCGGTCAGACTTGGGACCATGATAACGAGAGAGAGGGGGAGAGAGAAAATATCAATTAGAGGTCCTCCCAAAAATGAGAAGACCTTTATTGATTATTGGTGTATTTTATTTGGCCAAATACCCCCACTATATATAGGGGGAGGGGAGGTACTACCTCCCTCAAAGTCCCAGGTGGGACTAAAGGAGGAGGGAGGGTGGCACACAGCCACCCCCATGGGCCCCGTGGGGGCGCGGGCCCACTTGGGCGCCGACCACCCCCTTTGCGCCTTCTCCCTCTCTCCTTTCCCTAATGGGCCCTCTCCCCTCCGGGAATTGGCCCATTAAGCCTTTGACCATTTAAATTGATTTTTCTCTTTATTAAATAATTATGAATAAATGATTAAATCAATATTTAACATTCATTCACATATTATTCAACCTCCATGGCTATGGAACACTTCCACCTCCACTCCGGACATCCTCCGGACTTACCGAAACCCTTCCGGTTTTCTCTCTACTATTCTTCATCGATTCCACCGATCCTATAAACACTCTCTAAGAATCATCAAGCCCTTAAGCGTGATACCCCATGGTTCGGGAACACTCTAGACATGGTCGGGACACTCCCGCACCAATGATCAACAGAGGGACCTGGATGGCCATGTGACCCCTGTGTGTTCCACGAAAATCTTTTGTTGTTTGAACCGGGACAATCGTGTCTTATTCCCTTTGTCACTCGATACTTACATTGCTCGATATCTGATCAATGGCATCGCCATGTCGTGTTTAATCTCGTTACCGAACAATGCTACTTGACTCGTTCCGACAAGTGATATCCTCGTGATCAAATCACACGCTGTGCAACTATTGGATATAACCTCTCCGAGTGGGCCCTTGAGTATCTTCCCGTCACATGGACGGACAAATCCCACTCTTGACATATATTGCCTCTACAGTTTCCTCCGAGTATCTGAACACACCTTTATAACCATTGTATTACCAAGTGGCGCTTGATGCTATCTAAGCACTCTCAGGAGACAGTGATTGACATGGGTATACCCTACAGGTACTCGAGCTTGGTATATACGGTCCAAATACATACAGGCCCATGGTGTCGCCAAGGCCCGGATGGAGGGACTCGAGTAACCTACGGACTCTCGATTGCTTGAAGGACAAGAAGAAGCTAAAGATAGAAAGTTTGAAGGGGAAAACCCTAACTTGTAATCGACTCGACCTGCTACCTGAGACCTAGCCTATCTATATAAAGGCTAGGAGGGGGCAGCGAGGGACACACACGCAACCCTAGTTTCCACAACCCTTGCCAGATTGCATTTGCGCACCATTGTAACTTTCGACTCCTTCGATAATTCCACGAGAAGACAAGCAGGAGTAGGGACCTCTACGAGGCCTGAACCTGGGTAAATCCTTTGTCCCCTGTGTGCTTGTTTGCTAGCCGATAGATGTCTCCAGCGCTCCCTCCTTATCCAAAACCCAAGTCCATAACAATGGGCATTGACGAGTTAAACCCTCGTCAATTGGCACCGTCTGTGGGAAGTGGGAGTGCTGATGTTGCGGCTTCTTCGGCCCCATCAAACGCGATCTACAAATTTTTGGCGCCTTCGACTTCACCGTCCACATGCCGACTACTCGCCCGGCCTTCGAGTCCGTAGGCGACGAAATCAGCCTGGCGATTGGGAGCTTCCGCTTCCTAGTTGGTCAGATGGGCACGCTTTGCATGACCGATCAGCCGACAGCACCGACGATTGCCCCAGCATCATGGTTCCCTCCATCGATTGGCACCCTCAGCGAGCTCAACGCTCTGGCGGTAGTTGGGAGCATGGTCAGCGACAGCAGTCGCGACTCCGACCTAAGCAATCTGGCCACTGAAGATGGAACCCACGGTTCCGAATCTGAAAGTTGTGGAAGCAATAGCTTCCCAAATCACTTCATGTGCGCCGTCATCAACGCGGGCGACACCTCCGCCAACCGCGACAACGGTGGTAACACCGGCAACGGCGGCAATGGAGGAGCAGTCGACCCCCCCCCCCAGCATAATCAATGAGCGAACCGGCGAACGCGTCGTGATCAGGCTCAACGAGCAAGAGTGGGAACGCTGCCGCGAAGCCCTACGAGGTGCACCTCTACCCTTCGGGTCCCCTCAGGAACTACTGATGGGTTACCACTGGCTCCTAAAAGAGGAATTCAAGCGCCAGAAACAAGCAATCGCGCAACTTGGCGGCGTAAAAGCGGCGACGAGTCAAGCCTTCGTCGCGCTGGGCTCTCCTCCTATGGAGGATCCTCCTCAAGAGGCAACGAGCATCTCGCCAGGAAGAGGCAATCGTGGATGGATCACCTCACCGAACAAGAACGCATAGACGCCGCGAAAGTGCTCGACTTCAGCTCTATGACAGTCGACACGAGAGGCAACGTGGTTCCCAGGACGCCATAGGCCGCAGTGACAGCGGCCACCATGTACCTTCTCAATAACCAGCCACCGGCTGGAGATCCCCGAACGGCCATGCACCGATCTACGATCGCGGGCCTGGGGCTAATCGAGGCCACCCTCGACAAAGAACCAGTACTAGACTCAAAAAAGGGCAAAGCATTAGCAAAGCGCTACTCCTCACCCTCGTCAAGCGATGACAATCACGACCTGTCTCGGCGCCGCCGTTCACGGCGACACGATCACGACTACGATGCACGCGAAGAACTCACGCAGCACAAGATCGACAAGTCAAGGGCACGACGTGCTCGATCGACTGATTCAGAAGAAGAAGATGGGGAGCTCTGCGGCACCAGATGCTTCAGCAGATCCATCAGGCAAAAGCGAATGCCTAAAGGGTTCAAACTCCCATCGAAGAACCCGAAATTTGACGGTCTGCAGGACCCCAAGATCTGGCTGGAAGATCACATCTCCTCCGTCAGACTGCACGGAGGCAGTCGAAGTACTGCCATGCAATGCTTGCAGCTACAGCTGCAGGGCGCCGCCCGGGCATGGCTCAATAACCTCCCACGCGGATCCATTCGTAGCTGGGATGAGCTGGTCTACAACTTCGTGCGCAATTTTAAGGGCACGTACAAATGCCCCGCTTCAATCGAAGAACTAAGATGCTGCCAGCAAAAATCTGGTGAATCGCTGCGCTCTTACATCCAAAGGTGGTCCATCATCAAGAACTCCGCGAAGAACATCTCGGAAGACCGCGCGATTGATGCATTCAACGGTGGTGTCCGCCGCATGGAACTTAGGGAGGAGCTAGGCCGCTCAAAGCCCAAGACCATCGACCACCTGATGGAGATCGCGAATCGGTGGGCTGATGGAGAAGATTCGTTGAAGAACCGCGTTCACTCTGACGAGGAGGCAGAACTCGAACGAAGACGCGACCGCCGGAGTAAGCGTCGCATGCGCGTCTATGACGATCGCGATGACGTCAACATGGTCGCAGCCGGCTACGCCGATAGACGCGATGATAACCTCCACAGCGGATACCGCAGCGACGGATACCGCGACTCTGGGAAAACCATGCAAGTATGGCAACTCCGCACTCGCGATGAAGCACCCGCGACCTCCATCGAGGACAAACTGTCAGGGCCATGCATGGTACACTTCTACATCGACAAGCATGATGGCAAGAGAAAGTCCAGCCACCTCCTTAAGGACTGCCGCGAGTTCCTCAAGCTACATGAGGGGTTGGTTCGGATGAACCACAGTGCAGTCGAAAGAGGCTACAGAACCGCTCCAGGCGCAGTGGCACATGGCGCACCACCACCACCACCTGGGCCACCCCCAAACGGAGCTGCACCGGACCAGCACCACGAAGGCGAACCATACCCACGGGCCATGGGTACCATGATGATCCAAAAGGGACGCCCCTCCAATAGGGTGCAGAAGGCCATCACTCGCCAAGTCAATTTGGCCATGCACTCACCACCATCCACCACTGAGTACCTCAGTGGTAGTGAGTCGTGCATTACCTTCGACAAACGCGACCACCCGCCTCAAGTACCTCACCCAGGTCATTGCCCCCTCGTACTCGAGGCGCAAATTGGAGGCTTCGACATGAGTCGCGTCTTCATGGATGGCGGAAGCGGTATCAACCTCATATTCGCGGGTACCTTGCGAGCAATGAGGATCCCTCTAACCTTCTTGGAGGCATCGGACACAACGTTCCACGGCATCATCCTAGGAAAAGGCGTATACCCCCTGGGCAAAATCAACCTCGACGTCATATTTGGCACGCCGAAGAACTTCTGGCGCGAGCGCATCGACTTTGAAGTTGTCGACTGGCCCTCACAATATAACTGCATCCTCGGGCGCGTCGCGTTTGCTAGGTTCATGGCAGTACCCCACTACGCCTACCTGTAGATGAAAATGCCAGGTCCCAACGGCGTCATCACGATCAACGGGAGTTTCGACGTCGGCGATTCAAGCGAGGAATTCAACAGAATCTCCCGGTCCTTGGCATGTAGGAGGAGCTCAGCGATTGAAGAAACAGAGACAACGATCGCCCCCTAAGTAGGCCAAGATCACCTGACCTCTCCTGTGACTCATCTGTGCACACAAAGAAGGTGCAGGTCCATCCATCAGATCCCGCTAAAACGACCCTCATCGCCAACAACTTGAGTCCCGCATAGGAACTCACGCTCGTCGAATTCCTCCGTGAGCACCGGAAATTTTACCGGTGTCCTGCGGACATGCCGAAGTTCCAGGAATTCGCGAGCACGCACTCAACGTTAACCCCGACGCAAGGCCGATCAAGCAAACAATCGGTATGCGAGCCACGGGCACAGGCAGTCGGAATGGAGATCAACAGACTCCTCGAGGCCAAATTCATACGCGAGATCAAGGAAAGCACTTGGCTCGCCAATACGGTGCTGGTGCCAAAAAAGGACACGGATATCCTGTGGATGTTGTGGACTTCACTTCTCTAAAGAATCACTGCCCAAAAGATCACTTCCCGCTACCACGGATCGATCAAATCATCGACTCCACCGCTGGATGCGAGCGCCTCTGCTTCCTCGATGCCTACTCAGGCTATAACCAAATTCGAATGAAGGAGGAAGACCAGGAGAAGACCGCGTTTACAACGCCCTTCGGCATGTTCTGCTACAACACAATGCCCTTCGGGCTAAAAAACGCAGGAGCCACGTACCACTGGTGCATGCTGGCCTGCCTCAAGGAGCAACTTGGTCGCAACATCCAAGTCTATGTCGACGACATAGTAATCAAAACCAAGGAAGAAGCCTCTCTAATCGACGACTTGCGCGAAACCTTCGCCAATCTCGGTCGCTACCGGATAAAGCTCAATCCGGACAAATGCGCCTTCGGCGTACCCTCTGGGCAACTGCTCGGGTATCTCATCTCCACGAGAGGGATTGAGGCAAACCCGAGAAAGATAAAGGCCATACTGGCCATGGAGAAGCCAAAGAACATAAGAGGCGTTCAGCAACTAGCCGGGCGAATCGCGGCCCTCAGTCGATTTATCAGTCGAATGGGAGAAAAGGCGCTGCCCTTCTATCAGCTCCTCCATAAAGTGACAAATTGAGTGGACCAACGGCGCAAGAAGCATTCAAGACCTCAGCGCATGCTATCCACCTCGCCAAGATTGGTAACTCCACGAGAAAGGGAACCCGCTGCTGTACATCTCCGCCACCAACCAAGTGGTTAGCACGGTGCTCGTCATCGAACGGGCGAGAAAACAAGGGCCACGGCGTAACGCCCGGTATACTACCTCAGCGAGGTCCTCACGCCAACAAAACAGCGGTACCGCACTACGAAGCTGGCGTCTGGCGTCTTTATGACCGCCGACGATCGCCATTACTTCCAGAACACCCAATCGTGGTAGTCAACGCCCCATTGGGACATATCCTCAATAACCACGCCCACAGACGAGTCGCGCTTTGGGGAATCGAACGTCTCCATGAGACATCACATCTAAAAGCGCGCAATCAAGTCGCAAGTTCTCCCTGACTTCCTCGTACATTGGATGGAAAACCAACTCCCGGACAAGCCAGACATGTCCTACCTCTGGACAATGCACTTCGATGGGTCCAAGAGGAAAGATGGAGCAGGAGCAGGTGTCATACTGACATCGCCTCAAGGGGACAAGCTGAAATACGTCCTACGAATGCAGTTCACAGCCTCAAACAACGAGGCTGAATACGAGGCCCTGTTACACGGGATGCGAATGGCAAAAGCCTGCGGCGCAAAGAGGCTAATCATATATGGCGACTCCAAGCTGGTCGTCAACCAAACAATGCACGAGTGCGACGCACTAAACGACAACATGATCGCATACCGCGACCTCTACGACACACTTGAAGGAGACTTCGATGGTTGCGAGTTGTGACACATAGGTCGCGAAAGCAATGAGGAGGCGGACGCACTCGCCAACATAGGCTCCACCTACGCACCCATACCACCTAGGGTGTTTCTCGAGCGCATATGCGAACGCTCCATCAAGCCAAAGGCCGCAGAGAAGAAAACAAGCGCATCAACGGACTCGGGGGCTACGCCACCCAATGAGCCAATGACAATCGATGACTTGGAGCTCGACACAGGACTCGAGGGACCAATGAGCATCATGATGATCGAACAATCCTAAACGCAGCCGTACATTACGTACCTCCTCAGTAAGCGCCTACCGGATGACCCGACAGACGCACGACACATCACGCGACGCTCCAAGGCATTCGCTGTTATCAACGGCGAACTGTATAAACGCAGCATCACAGGCGTGTTGCAGCGATGCGTCTCCCTAGCCGATGGAAGAGCAGTCCTCCTCGACATCCTTGAAGGGACCTGCGGGCACCACGCCGGCAATCGCGCCCTCGTTGCCAAAGCTCTACGAGCTGGATTTTACTGGCCCACGGCCATGCGCGACGCCAAGGATATAGTCCAAAAGTGCAACACTTGTCAGCGATTCGCAGACAATCCACACGCACCAGGCGCAGAACTCCGGCCTATCCCATTGGCCTGGCCCTTCGCCCAGTGGGGACTCGACATGGTTGGCAAATTTCCAAGGTCCTTGCAAGGAGGCTACGTCTACCTCCTGGTCACAGTCGACAAATTCACCAAGTAGATTGAGGCCATGCCAGTGACCAAGCAATCAGGGCGCAGCGCAGTAAAGTTCTTCGAGTCCATCGTCTACCGCTTCGGCGTGCCGCACAGCATCATCACCGACAACGGAACGAACTTTACATCCAAGGAGTTCCAAGAATTCTGCGAGAACCTGGGGATCAACATTAGCTACGCCTCAGTAGCACACCCACAGACCAACGGTTAGGTGGAAAAGGCAAACGGGCTCATGCGGCGGCATCAAGCGACTCCTCCGACCACTCGAACAAGCCGCGGGCTGCTGGCGAGCGCATTTGGAGCCACTGCATAACTCCAAACAGCGCCACGGCTACACACCATTCTTTATGGTACACGGAGCAGAGGCAGTACTACCCAGGTGCGGTACAAAGCACCACGCCAGAAACGCCTACAGCGAGCAGAAGTCATCTCTCGCACTCGAAGACTCCGTCGACCTCCTTGACGAAGCAAGAGAAATCGCCGCAGAAAGATCCACGATCTACCAGCAAAACCTGCGCAACTATCATAGCAGAAGGCTTCGCCCCAGATACTTCGTCGAAGGAGACCAAGTCCTGCGACAGAAGCAGCAGGGGCATCTCAAGCTCGAGTCCCCCTGGGAAGGACCGTACGTGATTACAAAAGTGATCCCAGGAGGCGCCTATCGCCTTCAAGATTTAGAGATAGGAGTCACACACTCCAACCCTTGGAACGTCGCACAACTGCGACACTTCTACCCTTAGTCGTTTTTCCTTACTTTTGCATCGCAAATAAGGCTACTTAGCCACACATTGTACTTTGCACTGTTCTTCGAATAAATAAAAGCTAAGTGCCCCAAAACTCAGTGTTCTCCTTTCTTTTGTCAACTTTCATACTCGGGGGCTACGCCACCCTATACACACATGTTCTTCGAACAATAACGCGACATCCTGAGTAGCTGGCACATCAATCGAACCCCTTAACACAAACTCAACCCAGCTGCAACGCACCTGACAGGTTGACAAGGGAACGATACAAAGATGGCCAGGCTAACGAAAAGGACTCGCATAAGTGCAACGCATCCCACGCTTATAAAGCTATTTGTATACATTCAACAATAAATTATCTACAAATATATATGAGCTTTACAACACCAGTACACTTATGTGCAGGATACATATTTGGCTACCCTTGCAACAGAAGAACATTAGTCTGTTCCTCGAAGAAGTCGACGATCTCCTCGGCTGGACGATCCACCGCCTGATAGTGCGGCACCATGTTCCAGGAAGATCCTGCTGGTGGCACCGGTGGCCCAGAGGCAATGGCGGCGACATCCATGTCAGGCCTGTGAAAACGCACCACGGAGAGGGCAGCCTTGGCACCAGCCACCAACTGCTGCCTCACGAACTCGCGAACCGCGGACATATCTTGAAAATTTGGTCAGAAGAGCTAGCAGGCTTGATGGAGTATCATCCAGCGGGAACATCGCCCGGTAGATGTTCTTCAAACACGACTGTGACTTCTTCAGAAAGAGCAGCACTCGTGAGGCGCGATCCTGCAGGGTCGCTAACGCAGTCGCACGATCATGATCTACCCAGAAGTTGCTCCTGGGTGAGATCATGAAGGCGGATGGCAATCCTATCCCTCTCCTCCCGCGGACGGCGTGCGCTAACAACTACACGAAGCATCATCAACAGCATGAGTACAACGTACCATTGCGATTAACTACAAAGGAAAAGACGAGGATGAGCAAACTAACACTTAAACTGGTCGCCCAGTTGCGTCACCTCGCCAAGCAGATATTGCTCACGGGCGGCGGCTTTGACTTCCACATCGTCCATGCGGATCACGGGCAATTCACGCTTCAGTTGCTTCACGCGATCACGAAGTCACGAAAGCAAGGACAACTCCTCTACCCTGGAGCATGGTGGTGTCATTGCATCCTCAAGAGATGGCGAGTACGGGGTTCCCCCCATAGGACCACTTGATGTACCCTACCAAAAATCAAGCCAGAGGCAAATAAGGCGACCAACTCAAAAGTCAAAAGTAACAGATGCATTCAGGATCAATAAAAGTATCTACAAACACATTCGCCAACAGGCATGTTCTCCAATCAAAAGAGCAAGTTCATCAGCTATTACAAGAAACTAACTATGGAGCAGCTGACTTCTCCGACTTCGATGACCTCGGGGGCTTCATCAAATCCGTGGCAGTATCAGATGCCACTGACTTTCCGCTGGCCCTGAGGCCAAAGTTTTCGCCACCTTCTTTGCGCGATTGAGCTCCTCCGAATACTTGGCAACAGTGTTTATTAAGGAATGGCCATATTTGGCATAGGCAGTCGCAAAGGGAGCGAATACTACCTGCTGACCATCCGTGCCAACAGGCATCATCTTCGACACCGCAGAAGGATCCACTTTGACTCCGTGGGCTTGCACCATGGCAAGTGACATGGTCGCGCCAGCTGCGCGGAGGGAGTTCTTGTACGTGGCAGGCACACCCCCAGCGAGCGACTCCACCAGCTCTTCCACATTGTCGACCAGCTCCGCCTTCGGCATCATCTCCTCCCAGAGGCGACTCAGGGTGGCCTTGGCTTTGGACAGCGTATTTTGGACAGCAGCGCTATGATCTTCGACCGCAGATACCGCGCCCGCCAGAGCGTCATCGCGACCAAGGGCTTGTGGATCAAAACTCAAGCCGCCAACATCTACACCAAAATACACACATGGATCAAACTTCTAATGCCACCGGCACTACAGAGGAAGAGAAGAACATCAATAAAATATCTACCAGTAAAGGTACCTGAGAGGGCCTTGGCGACTGAGAACAGTTGCTCTTCGAACAACTTCTCCCTGGCTGCAAAGGAGGCACACAGATCCTCTTCGCGCCTTTGGGCTTCATCACGAGCCACGATTGCCTCGTCGCGCCCCTTCACAGCTGCGGCTAGCGTCTTCTCCAACGTGGCGACATCACGCAGTAAAGCGTTATGCTCAGCTACATGGCAGTCAAAAATTTGGCTGTCAGTCGATTATACCAAAATACAGAGAAGACGAAAAGAATAAGTATAGAACACTCACTCTCGACCACGCGGTGGCGCGTCTCCAGCATCGCATGCTGGCGATCCATCGCCATCACCTGCTCCGCCACCTGCGCGGCTTCCTTTACAAGGAGCTGTCGCACAAAACAAGGAGTCAGCAGAGGGCAACAAAGGGCGTTGACTGCCAAATTATAAAAGAAAGAAAGATATACTTACATGGTCCTCCAGCGACTCCGAAGAAGATTGTTGAACCGTCATCCGAGCAACCACTCGATGCTCCCCTACGTGAGGAGAGCTCGAAGAATTGTGCCCGGAGTGGGCCGCCGCCGGAGGAGAAGGAGCGCGCTCGACCTCTATCTTGGCCCTTGAGGTCGCGACTCCTGATTCCTTCAAAAATTCGATGTCGCCAGAAGATGACGACGCCTCTTGACTGCAAGACAAAATCCGCACTCGGAAAGGGCAAACTCCAGGGCAAAGCCAACAAGAAGAAAACAAGAGAAGAATGAATGCACTAGCAAACTTACCAGTCAAATCTGTCAAGATCAAACGTGGCCTCCGCCGACTCCGACGAAGACTCCTTGGGCAATCGCATCTTCTTTCGAGAAGACGGTGCCATAGCCCTCAGAGGAACAGCTGGAATTGGCGACTCCGCGTCAACAGCTGTGCCTCCTGGAGATGAAGGAGTCGACGCGTCGGAATCCCCGCTACGTGAACGCTTGCGAGTATCCGGACTCTCGGACTCGGGGGCTTCCTCTTCCACATCGGAAGGGACAGTCGACTCAGACTCGTCCTCTTCCAAAGCTTCACGAGGAATAATCCCCTCAGGGAGGGGAGGCATGCAAGGCGACACCGCCCACTCCTGCATACAAAAAGTAAAGATCAGCAAACACAATAGGAAACAGAATCAAGAAAATAAGCTACTACGTAGCGCAACTGTACCTCGGGAGGAGGATTCGAAGCATCGAAGGGAGGAACGACTGGCTCGTTCGGAAGCACATCCTTGAGGGTGTACTTCGTGACCAGTCGCACCCTCTTATCTACCTCACTCGCGGACATGCCATCAGCAGACACGCGAGTGGGATCATCAACGCCACCCCATTGGAACATGGGATGGACCCTGGCCTGGAGAGGCTGGACGCGACGACGCAGCCAAGCCCTGACAAGGGCGCAGCCTCCCTCTTCTGCGCCTATGCGACTCTCGAGGTCGCAGACGCGCTGATATAACACGTCTATCTCCGCGAGTTCAGAAGGCATGATCACATTCTTCCAAGAACGCATCTTCTTGCAGGGAGTCGCAGGATCGAAAGGCGCGAGTCCAAAGTGCTCGTCCTTGGCCTTCTGGTCGCGCACATAGAACCATTTGTCCCTCCATCCCTGGACGGACTTGGTAAGCTTGATATCGAAGTAGGTGGCGGATGGGTCAACATGGATTCTGCAACCACCTACGTCATAAACTAAAGAGCCAGATGCGGACTGACGCTTCAATTTAAAGATGCGCTTGAAAAGACCAAAGTGTGGCTCGATTCCGAGCCAGCACCCGCAGAGAGTGATGAAACAAGTGATGTGGAGGAGAGAATTTGGGGACAGCTGATGAAGCTAGAGCCCATAGAAACAAAGAAGACCCCGAAGAAAGGGGTGAAGAGGCAAGGAAAGACCGCGAATGATGAATGCAAGAAACATCACTCGATAACCAGCGGGAGGCACAGGAATGGTCTCACCGCTAGGGACGCGTGAATCGGCGACTGCTGCAGAAATAACTCCGTCTTGGCGAAGAAGACGGAGATCTGACGCCTTGATGATAGAGGGGCGCCATGCGCCATTAGTCACTCGGGTGCCCGCGACCTTCTTCTTCCTGACGGCATCGGCACTGGTGCCCGCAGCAGCGGAGCCACCTTTCTTCTTCGCTGCAGCGAGGGTGGCCGTAGAATCAGCGGCAACGCCTCCCTTCTTCTTCCCCATTGCGCGGCGGCGATGAGAGCGAAGGAAGTAGCTTGGGAACGAACGGAGCTGGTCCAGCATCGTGGAGAAGATGGGCGCAGGAGAAAGCAGAAAAGCAAACAGCAATGGCGATGGAAGCAAGGAAGAAAGAGCACAGATGGGAAATTACCGCCGCAACATCGCTACTTAACCCCTAGGAGATGGAATCTAACGGCTGACAAAAACCCTATTGGACGCGTGGCACGCATCGCATAGGACACGTGGAGAAGAGGAAGCGTGAACCGTTCCCCCACTTCTACCATTACGCACGGAAATTGAGGAGGCACAGTTAAAAATAAGATTACGCACGCCCAGTCAAATCAAAGTCAGAAAGTGGGACCCACCGCTCGTCACGTCCCGTCAAAACCGCTCACGCGGGTAACTAAGGTCATACAAGCGTCAGCACTGACGTCACCAAGGCTATGCAGTGGAAAACTTTGACTATTTTTTTTAGTCCTTGCTGGAGTCATCGACTCCACCAAGCACTCGGGAGCTACTCCCATAGGGAGCGCTGACCGCGCACCCTACGACTTTTCTTTTTCTTGTTGCAGGAACATGGACAATCACAAAAGCAAACCCAACCACTCGAAACACAGTTTGATTATGGACATGTGTTACTCCCATAGGGAGCGCCGGAAACAAGCAGGCAAAAGACGACAGCAGTCGCGGAAATATTTTAGTACTTGCCTGAGTCATCGACTGAAACAAGCAGGCAAAAGACGACAGCAGTCGCGAAAGTATTTTAGTACCTGCCTGGGTCATCGACTGAACAAGCAAGCAAAAGACTACAGCAGTCGCAAAAGTTTTTTAGTCCCTGCCTGAGTCTTTGACTCAACCAGGCACTCGAGGGCTACTCCCATAGGGAGCGCTGGTCGCGCACCCTATGATTATTTGTACAAAGAAAAAAAAACTGTGTGTTGATAACATCCACACTCGAAACTCATGGCGACACCGCCTCATAATTTTTCTCTATAAAGAGACTGTGTCTCCTAGGTTACCCGAATCGTCTCCGCGATGATAAAATTCGGATGCCGTGCCTACGGCGTGAAGGTAAGACCTGAATAAGGCCTGGCAACGCATTTAACTGCGCACTACCAGAAACATATCCGTACCTATAGGCACGATGAACATGCCTTGACAGACGCGTCAAGAGCTCACACCCATATAACTAGAATTCGACTCCTGTAAGACCTCCGCGGCCTGAGTCGAATTACACCAGCACTTTTCCGGATTCGAGTCTGGGGACTCGAATTTGAGTAGATTGCGTTGTTTCACCCTAAGGTGGTTAACTGATACCGATACTTCGGTTATATCAGGCACGTATATCAACAATCCCTATGACACAAATAAAAGCAATCGAAATGTACTCATTTAGGCACTCGAAGGCTTCAAAAAGTCCCCAGTCGAATCTGCGATTCCACTGGACACTCGGGGGCTACTGACATGGGTATACCCTACAGGTACTCGAGCTTGGTATATACGGTCCAAATACATACAGGCCCACGGTGTCGCCAAGGCCCGGATGGAGGGACTCGAGTAACCTACGGACTCTCGATTGCTTGAAGGACAAGAAGAAGCTAAAGATAGAAAGTTTGAAGGGGAAAACCCTAACTTGTAACCGACTCGACCTGCTACCTGAGACCTAGCCTATCTATATAAAGGCTAGGAGGGGGCGGCGAGGAACACACACGCAACCCTAGTTTCCACAACCCTTGCCAGATTGCATCTGCGCACCATTGTAACTTTCGACTCCTTCGATAATTCCACGAGCAGACAAGCAGGAGTAGGGACCTCTACGAGGCCTGAACCTGGGTAAATCCTTTGTCCCCTGTGTGCTTGTTTGCTAGCCGATAGATGTCTCCAGCGCTCCCTCCTTCTCCAAAACCCAAGTCCATAACAATGGGCATTGACGAGTTAAACCCTCGTTAGTGATTGATATAGCCTCATGTTCTAAGGAATAGTCTACGAGGATCCATTTCTAATCATCGTAACTTGAACTTCGTGATATGATCGGGTCACGATGTTTAGGTTGGGTATTGGTTCATCATCTCTTTCTCGGAATGAGATGACTTCATTTCCAACTGGCATAAATGCCACATGATCAGGAAACATGATCATCTGTTGACCAATGAACTAGTGACTAGAGTTTCACTGGGAACCCCTGGTTGTTTGTATATCACACATGTATTGATGTTTCCACTCAATACAGTTATAGCATGATATAAAACTTAATCATAAACTATATGAAATATGATAATAGTCCTTACTACTATTTGTCTCTAGGGCATATTTCCAACAGTCGGTGACGCGGTCGAGGCAGTCTTAGAGGGGTCGATGCCGAAGAAGACGTTGTCGAAGCCGATGAAGACGAGGCGCCGATCCGAGCTTGCCAGACTCGGGAACGCGTTGGGGACGAAGGCACTCCCAGTGTTGCCAGTACCAGGCATGCGGGGAAGGGACCATCATGAACTTGCCGCCATGTCAGAAAGACTAGCAGAGGAAGCCTCTAGAGCGGCTGCGACACGCAGAACAGCGAAGGGAGAGATGTCGGCGCTGTCCGCGGTTGTCGGAGTAGATTAGCAGGTGGTGTACTTAGGGATGAGGTGATGACGCTGGCAGCAAAGTTGTAGTGGACGAAGACGTAGAAGGCGGCGAAACCAGCGGCGACCTGGGTTAGTCATGCTAGATGCCTAGAGTGGCGATGGGGTAGTCGGCGGGACCTGTGACGGCGAGAGGGCGCCCTGCAGGTTACCTTGTGAAGCGCGGCGGCGGTGCTCGAAGTAGGCGAGGAAGACCTGGCGACGTAACGAAGACCATGTGCAGACATCGGTGATCCGCGCCGTAGGAGATGGCGCGGTGAAAGTTGAGGCCGTCGATGCACAAGGACGGCGAAGTAGACTGCGTGCAGCCACGCTACGACCCGAGGGGGCGGCATAGCTGCAGGGCGCAAGTCGGTGCAGTGGCTGGGAGACCACGAGCGATGTACACTCCAAGAAAGGCGCGTTGGAAGCTGGTAGCGTGGACCAAAGGCGGCGGTGCTGCGGCCCGACGGGGCGACACCGCGGCAGCCCATAGCTCGATCGGTGGTAGGCGCGTGCTCGGGGACGTGCTTGGCATAGACAGGCGCGGGATCAGTTGATCAGACCGACGGTGCACCGTATGCGCCATGGCGTGGACGACGCGTAGATCGGATTCGATGGCGACATTGTCGGTGAAGTCCCGGACGATGACGACGAAGAGGATCCGAGGGGGGGCGGCCGAGGTAACCTTCCGAGGAAGGCATAGCAGCCGTCCGAGGTGCGCGACAGCCTGCCGAGGCAGGCGCAGCAGCGGAGGGGGCAGGCGCACGGACGCGATGTAGATCCTTGATACCGATGGTCGGAGTAGAGGCGCGGGGATGACGACGGCGGTGGGCGACTCAATCCGATCTAAGATCGGTAAACCAAAAAGAAAGTCGATCAAGAGATCGGAGAAAAAGACTTACAGGGCAGCCGCTCACGGATCGGCGGACGAACCCTGCATACGGGTTGCGCAGCCTCTGGCGGAGATCATGGAGATCGACCTCCCGAGGGCAGCACGGCGGAAGCTAGGGTTTGAGATTGATTTAGGCTGATACCATAAAAGAGTATGAGTTTGGCGTACAGAGGATTATCTTGGAGTACAAGTCAAGTTAGGACTGTACGTAAACAGATTCTAACTCTATCTAAACTACCATAAAAACCGTATATAACTAACACTCTAACACAAGTTAACTGAAGCAGCGAACTAACAAACTAACAAAGATCTGGTTTCATCATTTCGATGAAGGTCTTGACGTCCTGCTTGAGGAGCCTGCCGGCATCAGGGAGTTCCGGGATCATGTAGAACGCATGGATGGCGTCCGGGAACTCCACCAGCTGCACCGCTTTCCCCTTCGCCGCAGCATGGCGGCGTACCCGCGTTGCCAGTCCTGCAACGGGTCCAGTCCGCCGACCACCACCATCACAAGCGGGAACGCGTCCGGGCCTGCCTCGCCAGATACGTGCGCTGCCGGGTGATTCCGGTCAGCCCCCTCCGACAGGAACGCTCTCCATGACCGGTCCGAGCGGCGCATGTTCACGATCGGCGCTACACCCTCTAGCCGCAGCTCCGCCTCGGTGCGCTCCTCGCCGCCGAAGAACGGCTGCAGCAGGATGATGCCGGCGACGCGGAGGGTGTTGTTCGGTCGAGACTTGGTGGCGGAGGACGTCCATCGATGGGCCACGTGGTGGGCGATGTTGCCTCTGTTAGAATACATATATATATATATACGTATATGACTAGAACTCTAAGATCATCTTGTACTCCAAGTCTACCTACCCCTTGTAAATATATACCCCATGAGGATCAAATCAATATAACGAAATATTAGGGATTCAATATTTTCTACATGGTATCAGAGCGGTTAGCCTCACGGCGCCGATCCTAGGTTTTTCCACCACTTCCGCAATACGCCGCCCCGGGGAGATTACTCCTCGGGAGCGCGGCACCTGGTCTCGATCAAAGATCGGATCGACTCTTTAGATTAGATTAGATCCAAGTTTTCAAAATCCTTTTCTATAGTTTAGATCCAATTTATAGCCAAATAAAATCCCAAGTATACGAGATCCGGCGACCCAAAAGAAAAAAAAAGTGCAAGATCTATCGGTGCTACCGGCGGCGCAGGACATGTTCCGTGCGGTCAGAGGCGTCTGCCTGGCCTATATGGCGCGCCGTCAAGACCTTGCGCGGGAGCCAGACGATCATCATGCGCCGGGAGCCGTGTCATCATGCATGCACATGGCGACAAAGTCCAATCTTCCAAGGCGACGCACTAGAAAACAGGAGGTATTTGAATCACCCGATCTTATGCATGTCTACTTGTCCGTGTGCATCCTGCCACGCGGAATCAGCCCCGATATCTTCATCGATCAGGCGGCGGCGTGGGACATCGGGAGGGCCCGGCGGTCTTCCTGCACTTCAGGACATCGCGCAATCATCCGATCACCTCAAAGCATACGCCATCAGCCTCACACGCGTGCGCGACTACGCCAACATCAAGATTTGCACTACTTCAAGACCCGTATTGACTACACACCACGCACCGGCGCACCATCTACATCAACATACGTACCGATCTGCACTGCTCCGAGACACGACTACATCATCATCAAGATCTGCACTGCATCAAGCCGGACTATATCGACTCAAATCACAACGTCAAGCTGTACGACTACATCACGCTACGAGAACACAAGCACGACATCGACACAATCGTCGCCACAAGGGACGCCTTCAATCAACGATCTAAGTCATGCCTACTACGACATCGCCGACAATATCATCGCCAAGGTCTACATCAACGTGGTCTTCATCAACATCTTTGTCAACACACACCGCCGCCGCCGCTACATCATCCACATGATGGGCATACAACTACGACGCCCTCTGACAGTACACGTACCGCAAGGCATGACGACGGCATGGTCGCGTCCACGACCCCGACGACGGCATCGACCGCGTCCACGACACCGATGACTACATCAACAAACCGACGTCACAATTGTGATGCCCCTACGACCGCGCATACGGTTCTGGCAAAACCGTGTGTGCTTGGTGGCTGCCTCCAGTCCTGACAAAACTGGTGGTCTCACCTATGACCGCGTCCGCAAGACGCCCTCGACGGTACCTTTACAATGTGCAAAACGTCCTCAACTGCAGCTTCGTCAACAAATACAAAAAACCGCGCAATTTTTTGCGCCTCCGGCAATGGCGGCCACACAACATACGGCGATTACGACATCGACCACACCCACCTCGACCACGGCTACATCACGATCGGCTACCTCGACATCGACATCAAGAACAACGTCTACAGCAACTCAAGAACTCTAGTCAACAGCGTCCGCATCGTCACTTGCGTCCACGCCACTCCCGCTGTAACTGCGGGAGGGAAGAGAGGCACCAGAAAGAAAGGGACGCAGTCACCGTCCCTAGGAGCCAGCCATGATCATGTCCACACAGGTGATGATGATAAAGGAGGTGAAGACGATGAAAGTGTAAGACTTCAAATCCAGTCGCAAGCGTCCACTTCACTCCCGCTACAACTGAGGGGGATGTTAGAATACAGATACATATACGTATATGAGATAGACTAGGACTCTAAGATCATCTTGTACTCCAAGTCTACCTACCCCTTGTAACTCTATATATATCCCTACGAGGGTCAAATCAATAAACAAAATATTAGGGATTCAATATTTTCTACAGCCTCCGGCGATGTCTCCGGCGAGGAAGCAGCAGGAGAGGTCGACGGGGACGTTGATGTCCTCGGGGTGGCATGTGGCGGCGAGGTAGCGGAGCACGTCCTCGCAGTCGTCGTAGGCGGCCGGGTACCGGTGCTCTGGCGCGAGGCGGTAGTTGGCGGAGACGACGACGGTGCCCAGCTCGCAGCAGAAGCGGCGGCAAATTTCGTCCATGGGCGTGGAGGCGGCGGAGAGCAGCGTGAAGCCGCTGCCATGGAAGTACACGATGACGGGAAGTGGCGTGACCCCGGCCTTGTCATCCGCTGAGGGCAGGAAGACGCGCGCCCAGAGGCCTCGGGAGGCGTCGACAGCGATCGCACGCCGCGCGCGTCGGGGCGCGAGCTGGCGCGGGTCTGGCGGTCGGCGAGCGAGAAGAGGAAACGATTGACGGTGCCGTTGTGGCGCTGCGACAGGTCGCAGGCGGCAGAGAGGGCGATGATCTTCAGCCGCACCGTCCATGGCAACGACGCCGGCCCCTGGCCCTTCTTCTTGGCCCCGACATGTCACCGTACCGTCCATGTCACCGCCTTTCCCGGTGCTGGACATGAAGCTAATGCAAAATGTGGATTCAAACAAACCTCCTCATATACCTAGTAGAATGTATGAGGATCGGTCCTAATGAGAGATGATGATCGTGTGAGGCAGCGCTTCACCCACCTGAGCCTGATCGCCTAACGTGAACATCGTGGTTGCGTTGCAGTAGGGAGTATATAAGGGTGTCTGATGTTCAGTCAAGTGACGCTCGTGCAATCTCAGTTGCAAGCTCATTTACAACTAGAAATATCTTAGTTACAATTTTACTTATAACTAAAAAATCTTATTTTTTACAAACCAATCTCTGGTTGGGTGGCTAGGAGGGTGGTTGTACCTCAGCCCACCAGAGTTTAAACCTTAAGTTTGACATTGTCTGTTTCATAAAAGGCGAAATATTCTTTCAACGGGAGGCGACATTCCCGTCGACAGCGAGGCGCCCGTGATGACTTCATCAATCTCAAAACCCGATTCGCCGCCTCAGTCTCTTAGAGGTGTTCATAGGAGTGGGTGCATGTACGTGTTGTGAGCGTCTATAATTATACTATGTTTCTAAAAAAAACTTATTTTTAATGTCACTTGCAATTAGAAAATCTCACTTGCAACTCTACTTGTAACTCACAGGATGAACGAATTGCCGAATGGATTATAGTTCTAACTTACTTCTGAGTCGGGGGGGGGGGGGGGTAGCATAGGAACAACCAAAGGATTATAGGACAGCTCGCATGAGCATCAATATTTGTACTTCCCATTTTGCGTTTAAGCCCTCCAAATCTTGCTAATTAACCCGCATTCCAGTGCTATATACGCATCGACACCCACAACACCATTAAACCCTAGCCCCTTCCTCCCGCCCCGCATCGTCGCTGTAATATCCCGTAGTTTAATTAAGAGACTCGAATTAGAGATAACATAGATGTGTGTATCGCGCCGCGCCGGGCGGGCCTCCCTCCTCCCCGGCCGACCTCCCCATCTTGAATCTCCCGCCAGCCGCCGCCGCACGAGGCGTCGCCGCGCAAAGATCTGGCCGCGTGACGACGGCGGTGGTGACCCTGGCCGCGATCTGGCGTGGCGGCGGCGGCGTCCACGCCCGCGCTGGTTCGGCGGTGGCGTCGTTGCTGGAGGCGGCTGGGGGTCCTTGGCCTAGATGGCTGCACACGGTGGCGGGAATCCGTGCCTTCGGGCCGAGATCTATTCCGTTCGTCGCCGACGCCGGCGCCCAGGATCTCCGGGTCATGCTCGCGATGCTAGGGCGCTTGGGGATACTGCCCCTGGCATGGTGGTGGTGACTTCCTTCTCCATCGGAGTGGTCGGCCGGGCGATCTTGCCGCTATGCGGCGGATCCTGCTAGTTTCCGGCAGGTAGCGTGGGGGCCGCTGGCTCAGTTTCATTAAAAGGGGTGGTCCTCGGATCTCTCTCGCACCAAGACGAAGATCTACTTGATGCGTGTCTCCATGGATTTGGCCGGAGTGTCTGGTTCCGGAAGGCTCCGCTGGGCGCATATGCCTGGAGTTTGCTGGATCGAAAGGAATTCGGTCATGCGCACTTGTGTTTTTTGCTAGCCGTTTGGTTACAGTAGGAGCGTGGTGAAGCTGTGCTACCTGTTACCATCATGCGACATGTCTTTGACGATACACATGGTGAAGTCAGATGTGGAGAATGTCATGAAGGGAGAGACATGTGGGCGAGCTATGGTGGATTGAGTCTATATGGCGATGAGGATCTGGCTTGGTTATTTATGACTCGCAGCAGCGTCTGTTAGAGGGGGTGACATCACAAGAGGAGTTCACAGTCTTACCTTGCAGGGTGAAAACCCAAGGTCTGGCCTTCATTGGTTGTGCCTGGCAATGGCCTTGCAGAAGGCATTGCTTTGCGAGCGAGGACTTTCTCCAGGGTAAAACCTAGATCTTTGATCAGGCGATGACAACGCTTGTGCACTGTTTCCTTCTTGGAGGCATCGCTTTTGGAGGGGTTGGACTTCTGGTGTTGTTTTGGTGGTGGTAGTGTCGCTGCTACCGAGGATCGAATTCTTGCAGCGGGACTTTTTTTTTGTAATTCTTCTTTTTTTTCCAGCTGTGTGCATCCGTATTGCCATTAGGGTATGCGTTGTTGCAGAGGCTGGGTGTAATTGGTATCCGTGTGATATTAATATATGTTCATTTCCAAAAAAAATAGATGTGTGCATTACATTCATGCATGTAAAATCTGGGGAAATTGATTTTTTGTTAGAATTTGTCAAAGTGATTAAAGTTTCACTTAAGTTGATAAGTTAGACTTAGGTCATCAAGTTGAGCGTTATAAACTTGATATGAACTTTGCTAAGACCCTATCTTAGGTAGGTAGAAATGGCTTTCGCGAGTAAAAATGAACCATTATTCAAACGCATGTTTAGTGAACAAAAAACTAGATCTATTATATCTTATTGTATCTGGCCTGGCTATCCTCAATCTATTTAGGACTAGACAATTCTCTAGTGCCAATGCAAGCATCAAAGCTTGAAACCAAATATCTATCTAAATCCTGATATATTCTCTACTTTTTTTCCCAACATATTCAATCTATTCAACCCTAATAAGCAAAAGGGAGAGATTTAGATATGTTAGAAGTTTGACCCTTATCTTCGGGATAAAATCCTAGCAGGAAGTGGTGTGTCTAGACAATTAGGCAAGCTAACTCAATACTGAGTAGACTTGGGTAGCCAAATGGAATCAACCTTAGATGTATCACTTGATAGAATCATTCTCTTAAAGGATGTTTTCCATACTTGATACTAAGCCATAAGAATAAACCCTTAGTGACTAGCTCTAAATGACTAGTATTCATTCTCAATCCTAAACTTGATACACTAACAAGACCATCCAAGTATATCATCCATCCATCTTAAGAATTGATGATTACATATCCTAGACCTTATCTAGTGAGGCCTAGACTTGACATCATTACAAGTTAACTAGTAACCATAGTAACTTCAACCAAGTATAAATGACCATTGGGAAACCTACACTATGAACTAGTATATGACAGGAATCCCAAGGAATGAAAACCAATCTATTTTAGATATCCATAACTTAACCTTTTCCCACTAGAAGTATATAAATCTAGTAGACCATAAATCAATGTCAAACCAAGTGAGGCAACTATATCTTCTAAACTATATTCTAGTTGAAATATATCTTGTTGACAACTCATTAAAACCTAGATAGAGTTATCAGTTAAGACCACACTCAAGCTTAGTAGTCCAATCCACTTAACACAACTGATTCCGTTAGGAAGTTGAAGCCATTAAACCCCATAAGCGAGTAATGGGATAAGTAAGAGTAACCATATATGTTTAGTAGTAGACCAACAAGATTGTCATGTTTAGGACATGATAATGACTTTGGTGAAGACTGAAGTCTAGTATATCTAGGAAAGAAATTCCATATTAGTAAATTTTACACCCTAATAAGTAAGTATAGAGTAGGAAAGTATATCTAGTGGATCCCAAACCTGAATCATATTATCCAAGTCATTGGATCAACCTTTGACTATTCTCTAAAGTTCCATTCATCAAATCATACTATCCATCCCATTCTTTTGAAGAGTAGAATTCCTACTTAATGATGGGAGACATTAAGTTGATGAAGTATACTCTATTCCTAACTAGGGAATGCATCAATATTATGCCCTAGTGATTACGAGAGTAAGCCAATACTAGGTTTGCATGCATAGTTAGTGACTCATCTCTATCAAAACCATCATAGAGATAAACCTATGGTGTAAAACAGAATATCATCTAATATTTCCATATTTGAATTCTAGTGTTGAGATGAACCATTCGTCACACTCTATTGAATAAAATATAGTCTTCGAACACCAAAACCTAGTGCTATGATGAGGTGATAATGATCACTAGTCCCTAGGTGATGTAAACCTAGATCTTGACCATGGATGGAGAGGACAAATATCCATTATCTTTGACATGGGTAAAACAATCAAAGAATATCTTATGATTTTTATCATAAGAACAATTACCCAAAAGGATATTTGTCTGTCAGTAGAGAATCTATAGAAATCTTGTACGAAATTATTTATGATTGTGGTGAATCAATTTTGAGTCACTCAACACAACATAAAGTACTTCCCAACTAAAGGATATCTAGTTGAGATTTTTCTCAAATTGGAAACCCAAGTGATATTCTACATATTTTAATATCTAGAAAAGAGTGTACAAATCTTTTATGTGTAGTAATATAAAAGAAAGGAATTAGATAGAGACCATGGAGATCCTTAGTGTTCAAAATCTTTATTTTGAACAAGAACTCCAAGTGAAGATTCAAATATTTTTCTTTGTATAAAATTCTTCCTATGAGGAAAAGATTCTCTACCATTCTATTTTAAGGTAAGTGGTACAAAGACTTCAAAACAAACTAGAAATCCATGTCCAAATCCAGAAGAATATTTTAGTGCAAAATATTTATTTTGGAGAAAATTCCTTAAAAGGATTAAAAAATATTTGAATTATCACATATCAGTTATGAGACATGGAATTCACCTTAAATCATTACCAAATTCTTTCCTACTTGGAAAAGTACATCCTAAAACCCAATCCCAATAAAGGAATTCAAAAACTTCATAAGCCATTAGAACCAAATGCATTAATCCGTAGAACTTTGGAGTTCAAACTATTTATTTTGAATAAAATTTCATAAAAGGATTAAGCTATATTTTTCCTTGCATACATACCCATGTATGTATCAACAATTTTTTTAGTAAAACACACAAGTATGGATTCTAAAATAACCTAGAATATTTTGTAAGGAATTCCAGAATAAAATATCCAAAACAAAATTTGAACTCAAACCAAAATTCAAAACATAATTCAAATTAGAAAATATAAAAAAGTAAATGAAAAAAATAGAAAAAGAAAAATAGAAGAAAACATGATATAACCCTAACTGGGCCATAGTCCATACTCTAACCGACCTCAATAACCCAATTTCGAGCTCAACTGAACTTTCTACATGTTTACACATAAATCCACACGCACTAGGATTTTTTCGCAAAATGCCACGTGTCGTTCACCTCTGGATGGCTGAAGCAGCTTCCTAGCGCCGCCCTCGCCTTCGATCGCTAGAGGCCGCAGAACCGTGCTCCCCAATACCTATTTAAGCCACGTGAGGGGTACGCGACCTCAGACAAGTCGTATAGGAGAATTTGAGCCTTCCAAAAGTTTCTTCATCTTCGAAGTTGCGATTATGACGGCTTGCATTTGTAGGATGATGTTATTAGTGGTGGTTGTTCTCGTTATCTTAGATATCATTCGGACCATCATCCGGATCTCAGTCACCTTGACGTGAGGTTGTTGGTGATAATTGGCCCATTGTCGTGGTTGTTGAGGTGGAGCTTCACGTTGTTGTTGTGGTTGTTGTGCCGCACTTTGAGGTTTGAGTGCTTGTGCCTCTTGGCGCGGTTGGGGTGCTTTGCTCTCACAGCATGGTTGAGGTTATTGGTCCTATTATCGCAGTAGTGGTACTTGAGGCTCATGCCTAGGTTGTTGACGAGTTAGGGTTGCTTGTCATTTCTTTTTAGATCACTTGGTTCATCATGGCGATGGTGATGCGCATGGTTTTGTTGTGGTTGTTACTCCTCATCATGACCATCGAGTCTATGGTGATGATCTTGTCGAAGAAGGCGCCTTGTAGGATCTTCGAGATCCTTAGATTGATGGTGTGCTTGATATTCCTCATTGGACTCATCGCTTGTAGTCGAGTGGAGGTCTTGAGGGTGATCATTTTGTTGATGTCACTCTTTAGGTTCTTAACGGGGTGGTTCATCATGAATAACGACTGCTCTTGTGTGGTGACGGTGTTCACCTTGCCTTGAGTTGGCTCTTAAAGATGTGTCACCATCATAGCTTGATATTGTCGTTCGCTTTGGAGTCGGTATATGTTGCGAAGAGCTCTCTTGGCTGTCAAAGGGGGAATCATGTCGCCTTGAAGCACTTGCATGATGTTCCTGTAGATGGAGAGTATGATGCCATGAAGAACTTGAAGCAATTGAGTGATGCTGAGGTCGAGAATGAAGGTTGGCAATGGAGCGTTGGAGAGCTTGAAATTAATGACCAAAGTTATGGTTCATAGCATGCATATGTTGTCCAAGTCATCGATGTGGTGATCCATGTTTTTGTACTCGACTCAAACTTTTTCAAATTGTTCATCGAGGCGTGTCTCAATGCCCTCAAATGATTGCTTGAAATCTTGTTCCACTATGAAGTGCTTGTTGCGAGTCATGATGGGCCCTCATCATCCATATTAGCTTGGCTACTCTATCCGGTTCTATCCATCATGAACCATAGCAAGTGAAATGGATCGTACGGGAACCTAGAGGGGGGGTGAATAGGTGCTACTTCAAAGTTTAATGCTTTTTCAATTTTAGGCTTGACACAAAAGGTAAATTCTCTAGATATGCTACTATGTATAATTTCCCTATATGCAAACCTAACTACTAGCGAGTAAAGGCGAGTAAGATAGAGGAACGAGGAAACCGTAGTGGAGCATGCGGAGACACATGATTTGTTTTACCACAGTTCCTTCCTTGTTAAGGGAAGTACATCTGTGTTGGAGGGGTGTGCGGTACTAAGACCACCATGCCACAATAGGCCTCACCATGTTCTCCGATGGATCTCGCCACCAAAGGCCTGATCCACCTTTCCACTATAGGAACCCTTCGATGCGGGAACCGGTGCCTTTACACAACTAGCGGGTCACAACTCCACAACCAAATTGGAGGCTCACGTAATGACAACAAGCTACCACAAGAACAATAGTTATCAATAACAAAACGCAAGATCTAGATATCAACAAGAATACTAGATCGGGGATTCTCCAAGTGAATGGAGAGGATTTGAAGCACTTGATTCGTGATGGCGACGAATGATTTCTTCTCCCTCAATTCCCCCAAAGATCGAAGCCTTCGGGTGGCTAAAGTGGGAGATCTCGAAGGAGAGCTTTTGCAACAAGTCTGTTCTTTTTTGAATGAACCAAACCATCTGATAGGAGGGGTGGATGAGCCTTTTATACCCCCTGTCCAGACAAAGCCGTTGGAGACATTTGGGGCCGGATTATCCGGCCCAAGTGGGGGCCGGATTATTCGGCCCGGGGAATACTCTGCCCCAGCCTCGGATTCTCCGGAGAAAAATCCGCCCCCGATCTGAGGCACGCACCGAGCAGCCCTTGCCAACCTCCCCTGGGGGCCGGATTATCCGGCCCTAGAGGAAGGCCGGATTTTCCGACCGGGGGAAAATCCTCCCCAGCCTCGGATTTTCCGGGGAATAATCCGCCCCCGATCCGAGGCACGTGCCGAGCGGCCCTTTGGCCAGGATGGTCAGGCCGGATAATCCGGCCCTTGATGGGGGCGGATAATTCGGCCCCAAACCACAAGAACCCTTTCCTGCAACACTCAGCGCACATGAGAAAACTCCACGGTATTGTTATCTAACACTCAAAACACAGAGAATCATGAAATGTTCTTTCAATCTCCCGCTTTTTGGTGTTAGATGACAATACTAGGATTTGCAAGATAGCCTAAATAACCAACATCATTACTCAAATGAAAAAGACTCCCCCTCAATGTGTGCATACTAAGATATTGCATTTGAATACAAGTGCACACAAAAAGGTACAAGTCTATTTCATTGGTACATAAGCAAAAACAATCATACCACCGAGAGAGAGAGGCGTCCTCAAGATAGTAAGAATACCCAATGTGATAACCATTATGAATGCCTTCCTCGAGATAGATATCCAGTATAGCCACTATCCAATATAGCCAATATGATAGATGAATCCATAAGGATAATCCACAAGATAAATCCAAAGCCACACACATAAACATAGTTTCATACAAAGCAAATCACAAAAGAACGTTCAACGCTAAATGGGCACAAGTGAGAAAGAACCAGAAAGATAAAGTGCAAGTGCTTGTGCCCGACCCATGAAAATCCACGGAGACCTAATAGAACTACTTCTCCCCCTTAGGCATCGAAATGCCAAAAAGGAAGAAGAGTGATGCTAGCGCCCCAAGGGATCACTCATAGTCCTCATCGCTGTCCTTGTCCTCATCCTCATACTCAAGCTCATTATGAGCCCCCCCCGACGCCCAGTCCTTAATAGACTACAGCCGCTAGGGCCGGATTTTCCAGCCTACACTTGGGCCGGATTATCCGTCCTAAAATCTGAATTCTTGTTAAACACAAGTTCAGGCCCGCGCATAGATGACCCACAAGTATAGGGGGAGAATCGCAATATTTTCGATAAGTAAGAGTGTTGAACCCAATGAGGAGCATAGGGTGTTGACGAGTGGCTTGGAGCAGGAATTCTCTATAAATACTTAGCAAATGGATTTTTAGGGGTTTTTGATAATGCAGATAGATAAAGTACGAGTAAATAAAAGACAATAATAATAATTGCAGCAAGTGGCCCAATCCTTTCTTTAGCAAAGGACAAGCCGATTGTATTACTTAAGATGACCAAACGTTCTCGAGGACACATGGGAATATCGTCAAGTGCTTTCGCTTCATATAGTTGATTAATCTTCTTTAGTTGGATAAGTGTTGTGTGGGTGAACCTGTGGTAATATACTGACCTTCCTAGGACTAATACATACTTGTGATTATACCCCTTGCAAGCATCTGCAACTACAAGAAAGTAATTAAGATAGAAACATAACCACAACCTTAAACTTTGAGATCCTACACTCCCTTGTGCAAAGGTTTCCTAACGGGGGTTCTGGTTTCTGTCACTCTCGCAACCCCGCGATTAGTATCCAAATACACAATGCATTCCCCTAGGCCCATAAAGGTGAAGTATCATGTAGTCGACGTTCACATGACACCACTAGAAGAATAACACCACAACTTAATTATCAAATCATTGAATCTCTCTCAACACAATTCCACTACTAACAACATGACTTCTCCCATGTCCTCAAGAACTAAACGAACTACTCACGAGACATCATATGGATCAAGATCAGAGATGAAATAATGATAAGTAACAATCTGAACATAACAATAATTCAACGGTTCCACTAAATAGCATCAACTACAACAAGTAATCAATACCGGGAAAGTTTCCCCTAAGAACTATGCAAGATTCAACCCAATTGTTACAGCGGTATGGAGTGGTGATGATGGTGCTGGTGGAGATGATGATGATGATCCTGATGAAGTCCAGCTTGATGGTGGTGTTGATGGCGACGATCTCCCCTATCCGGGAAAGAATTTCCCCGGCAAATTTCTGCCTGCCAGAGAGCTCTTTCTCTCTCTGCAGTTTTCCGCCCCGTAGAGGCGGAGGAATCTTTCTATGGTTGCTCCCTGAGTCTTAGGGTTTCAGGAGGATTATATACGCCAAAGGGCAGAGCCAAAGTTGGGCCAGGGTGGCCACACCACCTGGTGGCGCGGCCTAGGGTGGCCTGCGCCAGGGGGTGGTGTGGGCCCCCTGTGGCCTATCTCCGCTCCCCCTTCTGGCTTCCTTCGTCTTCTGGAAAATAGGATTTTCCATATATTTTCCAGGATTTTCTAATCTTCGTGAATTTTGCCTCCAAACTGTGCCTTTTCTAGCAGAATCCTGACTTTAGCGGTCCATCCTCCAAAAGTCATCAACCATGCAAAACAGATGAAATAACATAAGTATCATCTCTTAATATGAAATATATCAATGAATAACAGTAAATTATGATATAGAAAAGTGACGCAAAATGGACTTATCAACTCCCCCCAAGCTTAGACTTCGCTTGTCCCCAAGCGAAAACTAAGCTCAATAAACATGACCTCAGGTTTATGGAGCGAAGTGTCGATAAAAGAGTACGAACAAGAAGCATCACATTCATCAATACACAAATCATAATAGAAGATAACTCACTATTATATAACTTAACTTGCAATAGGTAAAGGAAACATAATAAATACACAAAGTAAATCATAATTGGTAATGTCAAACTTTGTTCTTGGTCAAAGAATGGTTAACAATTTGCAGGAGTTCAAACATAATGGGATTTTCAATGATAGCTTTCAAAGTAATATTCACTAAGATAAGAGCAGTGTGCAAAACAAAGAACATAAGAAACATGATTGAATAAATCATCGTATGAATGAATGAAACACAACAACTCAAATACTTGCTTGAGATAGAAAGGAATAGGTTTACTGACTCAACTAAAAAGTAAAAGATAGGCCCTTCACAGAGGGAAGCAGGGATTTCAAGTTTCATAAAGAGCTTCCAAAAATTATGGTACTTATTAGCTTTCAGCTCTCATTGCCCCTATCATAAGCATCTTTAGGTGATTAAGGTTAAAGTGAACAAATATGAGGATATGCTTGACAAGTTATAAGCTAAAAATCTCATGCCCCATGCTTTCGAGTACCAGACCTCATGCTACTCAACTTTAGTCACGAGTAAGTTCTTGTCATTGTAAATACATGTGTATCATGGTGAACCGCCAACGGGGTACCCCTTGCCCCATGATACAGGAGCTATCCCATATCAAAATGACAAGGCAACATATAATGAGCATCTCAGCGATCTTTTTATTTGCTATTTGCATAGATTTTTATTGAGGATGCTTCACAGATTGCTCACTATGGTTATGTTGCAAGTTTCCACCATGATTAGGCATGGCTTAGGCTAGCCACCCAGGCATTTCTCTAACACATATACAAACTCTATGAGCTTACAAGCTCCCCTTTTATTTCACACCGCCGGGATCCATAAGCAAAAGAACATGATATCAACTAAATAAGTGCAATGTTGAAAGCGTTCCCCATGGTAACATGGTTTTGCTAATTCACAACTTATAAAGCGCAAGCATATACGCAACATAGATGGACACAATGGTTCAAGTTTATTAAGTGCAAGAAAGTAAAGTGTGCCATCAAGTTCGTGAGAGCTTTAATCACTAATTTTCACATAACAAGTTTAATTCGGAAGGTAGATAAAAACATGAATTTACTTGGAATAGCATTAATGCTCATAGGTAGGTATGGTGGACACAAATGGCATAGGTTTTGGTTTAAGGATTGGATGCACGAGAAGCATTCCCTCTCAGTGCAGGTTTTTGGCTAGCAAGGTTGGGTAGCAAGCATAAGAGTTGAAGGAAACAAACAAACATACAAGTGATAAAAACAAACATGCAATCTTCCTTGGAAGCACAAAAGATCTTAACTAGAGAATACTAAGATTATGAGCCAATCAAGAAAGAAAGATGATGAAATTATATTTCTTAAAAGTACTTTTCTCTTTTTCATTCAATTCTCAAATAGTGTTGCTACTGACCAGAGCCAGGTTTGCCAAAACCAACTAAATTTACTTAATGATCCCAAAGTGATACCAATACTAACAACAAGATCAATCATATAACAGAAATTTGCAAACTAAAATAAGATATGCAAAAAGTAAATGATAGAACTTCTCATTAATATTCCATAATGGCAACTCACACCAAGGGATACATAGATAACTAACGAGAGGGGAGATACTTCCACAATGCAAACCATCCTATATGATAACTTCTCTATTCATGATATGATTCTACTTAAAAAGGTAAAAAGATAAAAGATAATGATATGATACGGTGGCACTCCCCCAAGCTTGGAACAAACCAAGGGGATGCCAAAACCTGATGATGAATTACTCCTTCGGTGGTGGTGGTGTTCCCTCGACGAGCTTTTCAATCAATTCCCTAAAATCCTCAATCTCAAAGGTGAGAGTACGAATGAACTCTGAATTTTGCTCAATGCAGTTCATGATCATGTCGGGCTGTGAATCCTAGCTCTTGCGATTCTTTCCCCACTCTTCCTCCTTGAAGTATTCTTTTCCTGCATGGTTAGAACGAGGCATATCCCAACTGGAGGGTAGTTTTTCCTTGGGCATATTCTGGAATTGCTGCTCATGAATAAGGGTATGGAAGGGATTCTTGGTGTGTGGAGGAGGTGACCGTGAAGCCAAGCAATGACGCGGAACCTTCCCTCTGGTGGACATCAGTGCAGTCCTTTTGAACTTGGTATGATTTTCCACCACTCCAATACTTTCAATGGTGGTGCTGGTGTGCGGATGTTGGTCTTCCTTTGCCTCCTCTTCAACTTCACTCTCGATCTCCTCCTCCTGCTCAAGGTCTTGGAGATCATCTTCTACAGGCTCCTTGCCCTTATCGTTGGTGGAGACTGATACGTCCATTTTGCATCACTATTCTATGACATAATTCACTGTTATTCATTGATATATTTCGTATTGAGAGATGATACTTATGTTATTTCATATGTTTTTGCATGGCTGATGACTTTTGGAGCATGGACCGCTGCAGTCAGGATTCTAATGGAAAAGGTGTTGTTTGGAGGCAAAATTCACGAATATCAGAAAATCCGGGAAAATATACGGAAATCCTTTTTTTCCAGAAGACGAAGGAAGCCAGAAGGGGGGCTGGAGATGGGCCACAGGGGCCCCACACCACCCCCTGGCGCGGGCAGCCCTAGGCCACGCCAGCAGGTGGTGTGGCCGCCCTGGCCCACTCCAGGCTCTCCCCTCTGGCGTATATTATCCTCCCGAAACCCTAAGACTCGGGGAGCGACCACAGAAAGATTCCGCCGCCTCTGTGGGGCGGAAAACACCGAGAGAGAAAGATCTCTCCGGCGGACAGATTTTTGTCGGGGAATTCCTTCCCGGAGAGGGGAGATCGTCGCCATCAACACCACCATCAAGCTGGACTTCATCGGGATCATCATCATCACCACCACCACCATCATCACCATCAGCACCCTCATCACCATCTCCATATTGCTATAACAATTGCGTTGAATCTTGCATAGTTCATAGGGGAAACTTTCCTGGTGTTGATTACTCTTTGTAGTTGATGCTATTGAGTGAACTATTCAATTATTGTTTATGTTCAGATTGTTATACATCATTATTCCATATCTGATCATGATCCATATGATGTCTTGTGAGTAGTTTTTTTTGTTCTTGAGGACATGCGATAAGTCATGTTGTTAGTAGTGGAGTTGTGTTGAGAAAGATTCAATAGTTTGATATTTAAGTTGTGGTGTACTTATTCTAGTGGTGTCATGTGAACGTAGACTACATGACACATCACCTAGATGGGCCTAGGGGAATGCATTGTGTATTTGGCTACTAATCGTAGGGGTTGCCGGAGTGACAGAAACCTGAACCCCCATTAGGAAACCATTACACAAGGGACGTAAGGGTCTTAGATTTAAAGTTGTGGTTAGGTTTCTACCTTAATTACTTTCTTGTACTTATGGATGTTTGCAAGGGGTATAATCACAAGTATGTATTAGTCCTAGGAAGGTCGGTACATTAGCACAGGTTCACCCACACAACACTTAGCAAGCTAAAGAAGATTAATCAACTATATGAAGCGAAAGCACTTGACAGTCTGCCCATGTGTCCTTGAGAACGTTTGGTCATCTTAAGTAATACAACCGGCTTGTCCTTTACTCCATAAAGGATTGGGCCACTTGCTGCATTTATTCCTACTGTCTTTTATTTACTCGTACTTTATTTACTTGCTTTATCAGAAACCCCTAAAAATCCGTTTGCTAAGTATTTGCAGAGAATTCCTAATCCATACCACTAGCCAGCACCTTCTGCTCCTCGTTGGGTTCGACACTCTTACTTATCTAAAATACTGCGATACACCCCCTATACTTGTGGGTCATCAAGACTATTTTCTGGCGCCGTTGCCGGGGAGTGAAGCGCTATTGGAGAGTGGAACTGGTAAAAGAAACTTCTACTCTGAGTATTGTTTACTTCTGCTAGTTGCTTTATTTTCGTTATGGATAATTCGCTGAGTTTCTTATTTGGTAATGCTACTACCACTGCTAAGGTAGTAGATAAGCCACCACCTACTGAGAATGATGTTTTTAAAATACCTACAAGAATTATTGATCGTGTTATGCATAACTACTATGTTGGGGATGGAACTGTCCTTCCCGGTGATCATTTACTCTTTATACACGAATTATGCGGGTTGTTCAAGTGTGCAGGTATTACTATAGATCAAGTTAGAAGAAGTTATTCTCATTGTCACTGAAAGGAAGAGCTGAGGAATGGTATAAGCTGCTGAAGAATGGTCAAGCTCTAGAATGGGAGGAAATAGTGCCTCTCTTTTATTCAAAGTTTTATCCTCCTAGTGAGATTCATTAAGATCGGAATCAAATATACAACTTTTGGCCTCTTGATGGAGAGATTACAGCTCAAGCTTGGGGGAGATTGAAGTTACTAATGCTCAAATGTCCCATTCATGAGCTCCCCAACAATATTATTATCAATAACTTTTATGCAAGACTCCCTCTACATGACAAGGATTTATTGGATGCTTCTTGTGCTGGATCATTCACTTGCATGGAAGAAGAAGCTAAATGGTATCTTCTAGACCGTATTCAAGACAATGTTGAAGCTTGGGAGAATGACAAAGGTAGAAAGTCAGGTATAAATTATGATTATGAATGCATTGAATCTTTTATGGGAACTGATGACTTTCAAAATATTAGTAATGCTTATGGTATTGATTTGCAAGTTATTACGAATTGCTTTAGAGCTTTTGCTTCTTATATTGAAATTCCAAAAAGGGGATGGAATAAATACCATGCACCTTACAAAGATATTGTTGACTATGTTCCTATTGGGAGTGCTAAGTATTGCATTATTGATCCCATCTTACCTGAACCTTATATCGAGAAGATTCCCTTCCTAGAAAAGGTAAAGGATCATCCCATGATAACTAATGTAATCACCAAAAGAGAAAAAAGAATTGTAAAACCTGATGAACAAATAAATGTTGAACCTGTGGTAGCAATTGTGAAAGACCTTGTCACGAAAAGCATAGAAGATGGACACATAGTCTTTTGTGAGGATGCTTCTAATATTGTTTCACATCCTAATAGAACTAAAAAAGCTAGTGTTCCTGTGCTTTCTGTTAGAATTGGTGATCATTGCTATTATGGTTTATGTGATATTGGTGCAAGTTCTAGTGCTATTCCTTATGAGATTTACAGAGAAATTATGCATGAAATCATTCCCTTCAAATTGGAAGAGATTGATGTAGTTATTCACCTTGCTAATAGAGAGACCATCTCCCCAATTGGTATTGTACGAGACGTGGAAGTTCTTTGTGGTAAGATTAAGTACCCTGCTGATTTTCTAGTACTCGGTTTAGCTGCTAGTAAAACTTATCCTATTATTTTTGGAAGACCTTTCTTGAGTACTTGTGGAGCTATTATAGATTGCAAAAGGGAGAAAATCTTGACTAAGTTTGCTGGGGAATCTTATGAGTTTAATTTCTCGAAATTCGCTAAGGAACCTTGTGAAGAGGAAACCCATAATGAGGATTTTAGAGTTGAACAACTTGCTTCTATTTCTCTTGCTCCTAACAATGCTTTGCAGCAATTTATGGAAGATCATGAAAGTGAAATCTTCATGGAAGAAAGGAATGAGATTGACAAGATTCTCCGTGATCAGCCTAAGATGCTCAAGCATAACTTGCATGTAGAAGACTTGGGTACCACATTGCCACCTAAAAAGGATCCGGTTTTCGATTTAAAACCTCTCCCTGATGATCTTCAATATGCTTATATTGATGATAAAAAGATATATCATGTTATTATTAGCGCTAAACTTTCAGGAAAGGAAGAAGAAAGACTATTGGAGGTTTTGAGGAAACACCGAGGAGCTATGGGCTATACTCTGGATGATTTAAAAGGGATTTCACCTACTATATGTCAACATTCTATCAACATAGAACCAGATGCAAAGACGGTTGTAGAGCACCAACGGCATTTAAATCCTTGAATGAAGGAAGTGGTAAGGAATGAGGTATTGAAACTCCTTGATGCTGGTATTATTCACCCTATTGCTGATAGTGAATGGGTTAGTCATGTTCATTGTGTTCCTAAAAAAGGAGGTATTACCGTTGTTCCTAATGATAATGATGAGCGTATTCCTCAAAGAATAGTAGTAGGCTATAGTGTTGGGTCCGCAGCATAGAAAACAAAAAAATTCCTACGATGAGAACTACACGCCAAGATCTATCGACTAGGTACAAAGCAATGGGTGGACATACATCCAACGAGAACTTACCCTCAAAGACAACGAGTTTTGTTAATGAGTAGGAACTCGTGGTTGATGTAGTAGTACACTTGCCGATCTCAAGATCATGAGGAAGTCCGAGCGCCGCAACTCAGCAGCACATCCGTACTATTTACACGTTCAAGCCACCGGACAACCTCCACCTCCTCGCTCCAGCGATCCAGCGGAAGCAGCAACTCCTTCTAGACGAAATGCCACCGGGAACATGTATCTCGCTAATCCGAGACCATGGGGGAATAATTCTAGAGGAGGAGAGAGATCCTTCACAAGGAGGTGTGAGGAAGAAGGAGGAGGAGGAAGGCCTTTTATAGGAGGAGGGGTGCCCTCCTCCATGGTCAAGCATGGGGTGACCCTCACCTCCCATTCATGTGGTGGTAACCCCTCCACATTAAAATGCCTCTTCACATTCCCTTTTAAAGTCCCCACTTTAAATGCATTAAAATTCTCCAAGTTTAATGCTCTCTCATTTAATAAAACTCTTTTATTAAATTTATTCAGAATTTTGTTAATTACTTTAATTAACAAACATTCACATATAACCCCTTGCAATATTTCAATATCACATGCAGAACCACTTTCTGCAATTTCACCCGAAACAATTTCCGGTTTCTATCGAAACAATTTCTGCGCTTTGCAATTCTTTCGTCTGAAACATATGTGCTCCAAAATGGTGTCCAGTAACTCTTAAGTGTGTCACCCTATGGTTCGCGAATAATGCAGACATGATTGAGACTCCTCTCAGATCAATAGTCAGAAGCGGGACCTGGAGATCCATACTGACTCCTGCATATTCAACGGTGACTTCTGTGATCGTGAGAACCTTTAACGCTTGTAATTTAATCCCTTTGTCTCATGATATAATACATATCCGAGATTCAATCATCGGTATACAAATACCTAGTTTGATCTCGTTACCGACATGCACTCCTTTCTTGTTCCCGTGATATAACATTCTAGTGATCACATCACTTGCTTGCAAGCTATCTCAATGTGATATCACCGAGAGGGCCCAGAATATATCTATTCGTCATCGGGATTGACAAATTCCACTACTGATCCATGAGCCTCAACATAACACCTTCGTAGTACTGAACCCATCTTTATAGTCACCCTGTTACGGTGTGACGTTTGATGTTATCAAGATACTCTTCAGGTGTTAGCAATTAACATGATCTCATGGTCTAAGGATAAAGATTACTTCGTATGATATTATAGCAATATAAACATAATGACTTGATCGTAATGCTATACTTCGGATGAATGTTCATCACATCATTCCACCAATGGTGTGAACTTGTTATTAACAACATCCAATGTCCATGATCAGGAAACCTTGATTATCTTGTTAATCAACAAGCTAGTCTATAAGAGAGGCATAACTAGGAACCCTTTTTGTTTATTAAACACACATGTATTGATGTTTCCGATCAATACAATTCTAGCATGCAAAATAAACATCTATCATATATAAGGAATACATAATAACAACTTTATTATTGCCTCTCAGGGCATATTTCCTTCATATAGGATGTGCATTGATTTTAGAAAAGCCAATAAAGTTACTAAGAAAGATCACTACCTGCTTCCTTTTATTGATCAAATGTTGGAAAGGTTGTCTAAAAAGATCCATTTTTGTTTTCTTGATGGTTATTCTGGTTTCTCTCAAATTGATGTTAAACAACAAGATCAAGAAAAAACTACTTTTACTTGCCCTTACAGAACTTATGCTTATAGACGTATGCCTTTTGGTTTATGTAATGCTCCTGCTACTTTTCAAAGGTGCATGTCTACTATCTTTCATGGTTTTTGTGAGGAAATTGTAGAAGTGTTCATGGATGACTTTTCTGTCTATGGAACTTCTTTTGATAATTGTCTGCACAACCTTGATAAAGTTTTGTAGAGATGTGAAGAAACTAATCTTGTTCTTAATTGGGAGAAATGCCACTTTATGGTTAATGAAGGGATTGTCCTCGGGCATAAAGTTTCTGAAAGAGGCATAGAAGTTGATAGAGCTAAGGTTGAGGCAAATGAGAAGATGCCATGTCCAAGAGACATCAAAGGTATTCGTAGTATCCTTGGTCATGCTGGTTTCTATAGAAGGTTTATTAAAGACTTTTCTAGGATATCAAAACCCCTCACTAATCTTCTTCAAAAAGATGTACCCTTGTTTTTTATGATGATTGTAAGGAAGCTTTTGAAACTCTTAAGAAGGCTTTAACTATAGCCCCTATTGTTCCACCACCTGATTGGAGTTTACCCTTTGAAATAATGTGTGATGCTAGTGATTTTGCTGTAGGTGCTGTCCTTGGGCAACGAATTGATAAAAAGTTAAACGTTATCCATTATGCTAGTAAGACTCTAGACGCTGCTCAAAGGAATTATGCTACTACTGAAAAGGAATTTCTAGCTGTCGTTTTTGCTTGTGATAAGTTTAGGCCCTATATTGTAGACTCAAAAGTCACCATTCATACTGAACATGCTGCTATTAAATACCTTATGATGAAGAAGGACGCTAAGCCTAGGCTGATTAGATGGGTGCTGCTTTTACAAGAGTTTGATCTACATATAGTAGATAGGAAGGGTGCTGAAAACCCTGTAGCTAATAATTTATCTCGATTGGAAAACATCTCTTTTGACCCTATGCCTGTTAATGATAGTTTCCCAAATGAACAGTTAGCTGCAGTAGGGGTAAGCTCGTGAGGGAGCCCTTGGTATGCTGATTATGCTAACTTTATTGTCTCCAAGTATTTGCCTCCAACTTTTACAACTCAGCAAAGGAGGAAGTTCTTCTATGATTTGAGGCATTATTTTTGGGATGACCCACACTTATACAAAGAGGGAGTGGATGGTAGTATGTGAAGATGTGTTCCAGAATATGAACAAAAGGAGATATTGCGTAAATGTCATGGTAGTGCTTATGGGGGACATCATGCAGGAAATAGAACTGCACAAAATGTGCTACAATCAGGTTTCTACTAGCCTACCCTTTTTAAAGATGCAATAAAATTTGTTTTATCTTGTGATGAATGTCAGCGTGTCGGTAATATTTCTAGACGCAATGAAATGCCTATGAATTACTCTCTAGTTATTGAACCCTTTGATTTCTGGGGATTTGACTTTATGGGTCATTTCCCTCCTTCGAAAGGTTACACTCATATTCTTGTTGCCATTGATTATGTTACTAAGTGGGTAGAAGCCATTCCTACAAAGAGTGCTGACGGGGAGACTTCTCTAAAAATGCTTAAGGATGTTATCTTTCCTAGGTTTGGAGTGCCTAGGTATCTCATGACTGATGGGGGTTCTCATTTCATTCATGGTGGTTTTAGAAAGACCCTTGCTAAATATGATGTTAATCATAGAATTGCTTCAGCTTATCACCCCCAAACTAGCGGGCAAATAGAGTTATCAAATAGAGAAATTAAATCCATCTTGCAAAAGACTGTTAATAGATCTAGAAAAAACTGGGCTAAAAAGTTGAATGATGCTTTATGGGCTTATAGAAATGCTTACAAAAATCCTATGGGGATGTCTCCTTATAAAATGGTTTACGAGAAAGCTTGTCACCTACCCTTAGAATTAGAACACAAAGCTTACTGGGCAGTTAAAGAACTAAATAGAGTTTGTAAGCTCGCTGGTGAGAAAAGATTATTTGACTTACGTTCTTTAGATGAATGGAGGAGTGAAGCCTATGAAAATGCTAGGCTCTTTAAGGAAAAAGTTAAAAGATGGCATGACAAGCGAATACTTAAGAGAGAATTTCATGTTGGTGAGAAAGTTCTATTGTATAGGTCTCATCTCAGATTTTTTGCAGGAAAGCTACTGTCAAAATGGGAAGGACCTTTCATTATTGAAGAAGTATACCGTTCAGGAGCAATACAAATTTCTTCTTTAAAAGATGATACTACACAAGTAGTGAATGGGCAGCGACTCAAGCACTATATTGCTGGAGATTCTTACAATGAAGATGTTGATGCCTTTCAAGTTATAACTCCGGAAAGATTTATCAAGGACCAAATTCAGAGACCTGCAGAGTCCGCTTCCAAATAGGTAACAGTTCTGGTAAGAAAAGTTCCACGAAAATACTATCCAACTATATTTTTGCAGTTTTTAGTCAATAAGGAAAGTTACGAAGCGAAAAAGGGACGGAAACGGAGCCAGGGTGGCCCACTCCACCTTGTGGTGCAGGCCCAACCCTGGCCGTGCCACCAGGTGGTGAGGCCACCCCAGACTCCGCCTCTGACCCGTTTTCTCCCAGTACCTTCCTTTTGTTTTGAAACTTCGTAATATATAATCCCCCGGATCCCCCGAGGTTCGTATATCGTGTTTTCGTCATGTTTTTGTTTCGATCTATTTCTGCTAGGACATACTCTTTGAAGGTTTAGAATCACAATGGTGTCTGCCAAGAATAAAGGGAAGGAGCCTATGGAGGAAGACCTCCAAGACCCTGGGAAGGAGAAGGAGATCAAAAGTGAAGATGAAGAGGAGCAAGGCCAACATCCGCACACCGGCACTACCATTGCAAGCATTGGAGTGGTGACAAAACCTGCCAGGGTTAGAAGGATGCACGGATGCAGACTGGGGGGAAAGCTCCTCGTCACTTCTTGGCTCCACGGTCACTTTCTCCAAGTACCAAGAGTCCCTTCCATACCTTTATCCATAACCATGCAGGAAAAGAAGACCGCAAGGAAGGAGAGCGGAAAAACAATCACGAGAGCTGGGATCCACAATCTGACATGATCATGCACCGCATCGAGCACAACTCGGAGTTGATTCGTACCCTCACCTTCGAGATTGAGGACTTGGGGAAATTGGTCAAGAAGCTCATCGAGAGGATACCACCACCACCAAAGGAGTAATTCGTCATCAGGTTTGGCATCCCCTTGGTTCGTTCCAAGCTTGGGGGAGTGTCGCGGTATCACATCACTATCCTCTATCTTTTTACCTTTTTAGTAGAGTCATATCATGAATAGAGGAGTTATTATGTAGTATGGTTTGCATTATGGAAGTGTCCCCTCTCTCGTTAGATATGTATCCCTTGGTGTGAGTTGCCGTTAAGGAATATTAATGAGAAGTTCTATCATTCACTCTTTTTCATAGCTTATATTAGTTTTCAATTCGTGGTTATATGATTGATCTTGTTGTTAGTATTGGTATCACTTTGGGATCATTGAGTTATAGTTGGTTTTGGCAAACCTGGCTTGGTCAGTAGCACACTATTTTTGAGAGTTGAAAGAAAAGATAAAAGTACCTTTAAAGAAAAATAATTCCATCATCTTTCTTTCTTGATTTGCTCATGAGTCTAGGATTCTCTAGTTAAGATCTTTTGTGCTTCCAAGGAAGATTGCATGTTTGTTTTTATCACTTGTATGTTTGGTTGTTTCCTTCAACTCTTATACTTGCTACCCAGCCTTGCTAGCCAAAAACCTGTACTGAGAGAGAATTCTTCTCGTGCATCCACTCCTTAAAACCAAAACCTCTGCCATTTGTGTCCACCATACCTACCTAGTAGCATTATTGCTATTCCAAGTAAATTCTTGTTTTATCTACCTCCCAAATTAAACTTGTTATGTGAAAATTAGTGATTAAAGCTCTCACGAACTTGATGGCACACTTTACTTTCTTGCACTTAATAAACTTGAACCATTGTGCTCACCTATTATGATATGCTTGCGCTTTGTAAGTTGTGAATTAGCGTAACCATCTTTGTCACATGGGGAACGCTTTCAACATTGCACTCGTACTTTGTACCTAGTTGATATCATGTTCTTTTGTCTATGGATGTCGTCGGTGTGAAATGAAAGGGGAGCTTGTAAGTCCATGGAGTTATGCATGTGTGTTAGAGAAACGCCTGGGCCGCTGGTCTAATCCATGCTGACATGGTGGAAACCTGCAGCGTAACCATAACGAGCATCTATGAAGCATTCTTCTTATAAAAAAAGAGTCCGATCTTGAAAAAAAAGAGAAAAGAAAAACAGAGATTATGAAAATAGGAAAGAGAGAAAAAAGCACCATATTCCCATGGTAAATAAGAAGATTGTTGAGATGTTTGTTGTCTGCTTGCCTTGTCATTTTGATATGGGGATTCTTCCGTATCATCGGGCAAGGGGTACCCCGTTGGCGGTTCTCTATGATACACATATGCTTACGATGACAAGAACTTACCGGTGACTAAACTTGAGTAGCATGAGGAGCGGCCCTCGTATTTAAGGGACATGAGATTCTCAACTTACAACTTGTCAATGCATATCCTCATATTTGATCACTTTAACCTTAATCACCTAAAGATGCCTATGATAGGGGCAATGAGAGCTGAAAGCTAATAAGTATCATAATTTTTGGGAGCTTTTTATGAGACTTGCAATCCCTGCTTCCCTCTATGAAGGGCCTTTCTTTTACTTTGTAGTTGAGTCAGTAAACCTACTCCCTTCTATCTCAGCAAGTATTTTGAGTTGTTGTGTTTCATTCATTCATATGATGATTTATTCAATCATGTTTCTTATGTTCCTTGTTTTGCACATTGCTCTTATCTTGATGTTTACTACTTTGAAAGCTATCATTGAAATCCAGTTATTTGTGAACTCCAGCAAATTATCAACTATTCTTCAACCGAGAGCTAAGTTTGCCATTACCAATTATGATTCACTTTATGTATCTTTATTGTGTTTCCTTTACTCATTGCAAGTTAAGTTATATAATAGTGAGTTGTCTTCTACTATGATCTATGTATTTGATGAATGTGATGCTTCTTGTCCGTATTCTTTTATCGAATCTTCACTCCATAAACCTGAGGCCATGTTTATTGAGCTCAGTTTCACTTGGGGACAAGCGAAGTCTAAGCTTGGGGGGAGTTGATACGTCCATTTTGCATCACTATTCTATGTCATAATTCACTCTTATTCATTGATATATTTCGTATTGAGAGATGATACTTATGTTATTTCATTTGTTTTTGCATGGTTGATGACTTTTGGAGCATGGACCGCTGCAGTCAGGATTCTGATGGAAAAGGTGCTGTTTGGAGGCAAAATTCGCGAAGATCAGAAAATCCAGGAAAATATACGGAAAATCCTATTTTTCCAGAAGATGAAGGAAGCCAGGAGGGGGGCTGGAGATGGGCCATAGGGGGCCCACACCACCCCCTGGTGCGGGCAGCCCTAGGCCGCGCCAGCAGGTGGTGTGGCCGCCCTGGCCCTCTCCAGGCTCTCCCCTCTGGCGTATATTATCCTCCCGAAACCCTAAGACTCGGGGAGCAACCAAAGAAAGATTCCGCCACCTCTGCGGGGCGGAAAACACCGAGAGAGAAAGATCTCTCCGGCAGACAGATTTCTGCTGAGGGAATTCCTTCCCGGAGAGGGGAGATCGTCGCCATCAACACCACCATCAATCTGGACTTCATCGGGATCATCATCATCATCACCACCATCATCACCATCAGCACCCTCATCACCATCTCCATATTGCTGTAACAATTGTGTTGAATCTTGCATAGTTCATAGGGGAAACTTTCCCGGTATTGATTACTCTTTGTAGTTGATGCTATTGAGTGAACTATTGAATTATTGTTTATGTTCAGATTGTTATACATCATTATTCCATCTCTGATCATGATCCATATGATGTCTTGTGAGTAGTTCGTTTTGTTCTTGAGGACATGGGAGAAGTCATGTTGTTAGTAGTGGAGTTGTGTTGAAAAAGATTCAATTGTTTGATATTTAAGTTGTGGTGTACTTATTCTAGTGGTGTCATGTGAACGTCCACTACATGACACTTCACCTATATGGGCCTAGGGGAATGCATTGTGTATTTGGCTACTAATCTGTAAAGACCCAAACCTGGCTTGGTCTGAATCCCTGTGATTACAGTGCTAGTCCCTGGATCGAATAGCTAGCACCCACAGTTTAAGATGTAATATCAGGATACAAAGGTCATATTACATCGCATGATCCAGAATATAAATACTTTATTACAAACTCATAGCCATAGGCTATCTTATTACAAAGCAGCAGAATACAAGTAAAGCATGGAGTCCTTCATCTTCATGTGCCACAGGCAAACATGTTGGGTGTAGACTCATAACCTCTATCATCAATCCATACTCATCAATAGAATAACCTGCAACATGATAGGTTGCAGCCACAAAGGGTCAATACTTTGAATGTATTGGCAAGTGTCACAAGTTGGTGAATATAAGTTGGACTATCACTATATGCATATTTGGCTAAGTAGATCTTAGGCTCATTTGCAGAAAGCAATATGGTTTTATCCTATGTTTGCAAAAATAGTTTTGATCTTTCAATAACTTTCTGAACTCCTTGGAAAACTCCAAGTGCTTCTACTCTCTTATTGTCACCATCAAGTTTTACTTTGAGAAATTAGAATGTCGAAATCTTCCATAGCTTCAGGCACTAGTTTCTCAGAGTTGTCCATAACCGGGGACATGGCTAAGTACTTAGAATTTAATCTTCTGCAGAAGTAGTACACTTTACCCACAGGACACAATCTCGTCTTGACGCCACCAGTGGCCGCTGGATTAGTACTCACCAAGATGGAGTACCAGCAGATCGAGAATGTGACAAAGTCTTTCCATAGAAGTCCTCCCAATACATAATGCCAGCACATCTACCAGGCACCAATGCAAGGATAAACCTCCAATGCATAATTCCAGTTAACCTGAAGAGGTACCAATGCATGGGTCTCCCACTATGTAATTGACTAGGCCAGAGCCCATTTGGCATGTGGCTGTACACGAAAGCCACATTTGAGAAACATGTTCAATCTCTAAGTTCCTGGGTGGTGTTCTCCTAGTGCACACACGAAAGAGATAGCCATAGACATGGTTCCCTTCGTTGCCACCTTATCCTCAACTGAGTATCCACACTCCACCCAGGTGATTCATTGAGTCCTTGTTTTATTATATAAAACATATATTTTTCCAACACTTCATATAATCACAATATGGTATATTCCACCCTGAATCTATAGCAGGGCTAAGCATACTACAACTACAGTATTTCCACTAAGGGATATATAAAGGATATCCTAATAGGATATAGCATAGCATAGTATCATAGTAGTCCTATCATGCATACTACAAAAATCCACTAAGTGTAATGAAAAATAGTAGGACATGGATGATAGTGTCACTTGCCTTAGTAGTTGGTGGTGTTGGTACACTCTTTGCAGTAACACACTTGACAATCCACACAATCTATCAAACAAAACAACCAAGACAAAACATGCACAAGATCAATACTAATGGCAATACAAAAATCATGCAAAAATATGCAAGCATGCAAGATGGAAATTTTATTGTACAATTTGTTATAACAAAGGTCTTGAACACTACTAAGTGTTTCCTGAACATTTTATAATTGCAAGATTACAAATGCAACCATTTGTGCAATTGTAACAATTAGCAATAATTTCTATCATTTGGAAAGCCCAAACTCACTAGATAATTTCCATGCTATTAGGCATAGCCAACCAAATCTATACTTTGGTCCTACTGGACAGAGGGTTCAATTTGCAATCCATAGCAAAAAGATTCACCCAAAAATAATTTACAAAACAATTTTTATGAGTAAAATACTCCTAAAAAGGTTCTTCCTAAAACTCCAAATTTTCAGAAACAAAAGGGTGAAATAAGGCCTCTATAATAAAGGTCTTATTTTTCTGAATCCATAGACACCAAATTTGCATTTTTCTGAATTGTGGATCAAAAGTTATTGAATTTCTAAGTTTAATACAAATTCTACCTATTTTCTAATTTAAACAGACGCTCAGGCCTACGTGGCGTGCTCTGATTGGCTCGTACCGGTTCGGGCGGATCGGCTGCTGCGGGCCGTTGGATTTTAAGTGGCAAGGGGCGATCCAGATTAGCCCGTACCGTTTCGCTAAGTGATCTATCTAAGCCGCTGGATCAAGATCAGACGATGCTCAGCGTGTCGACCACAGACTAGCGGCACTAGCGACGGTGCGCGGCGGTGACGCGTCAGACGGGTGGTGCTCCAGCGATTCTAGAGGGTTAGGGGAAGCAGCGATCTTACCGGCGGGTTGCTGTGGTCTCGGTGGTCTCGACGGTGGTCGTGGTGGAGGGAGGGGCGCTCAGATTCATCAGGGATTCCTCGCTGGAGTACTTGCCAATGGCGGAGCTCGCGTCTCCAAGATGGTGTCATTGACCTGGGGCTCGAGCAGACAAAACAGGGGGTCAGAGGAGTACGCCTGGTCGTGTAGAAGCTGGTTGTGGCCAAAAGAGGGCGGTGGGAACCTGCGTCTCGCCGGAAATCGCCGGTGAACGACGGCGGCAGAGGGTGACGCTGGTGGCGATCGTGGCGACGACCTAGGCATAGAAAAAGCACGGGAAAGCGTCAGTAGGTGCGCCAGAGCATGGCGATGCTTATAGGACAGAGGGGAGGGCGCAGGGCTGTCGGTTCTCGCTGAAATCTTCGCCGGAGCTCGTCGGTGGCCGCAGTAGTTCGAGGTCGAATTCGGAGGGCCTGGGGGCTCTCTGGTGGTGGTGTCTGAGGGGAAAACGGAGAGGAGGGGGTGAGGATTAAGAGGGCATCGTTGGAGTGGAGAGTAATCCGCAGAAACGCTCGAATTTAATCGAACCGAATCGACACAGAAACGGCCGGGGAGGGAGAGGGTTGTTCGTCCCCGCGGTGGAAGAAGGTGAGGTAGAGGTGGGGTTGGTCTGTAAGTGAGAGGGGGTGGGCAGTGGCGCGGTAAGGAAAGCAGGGGAGAGGAGAGAGCCGGGTGGGCTGGTTTTGGGCCGAAAGGCCGAAGGGCTGGGGTTGCTGTTTTTTTTTCTTCAGTTTTTCTTTTTCTTTTTCTGTTTTCTTAAATAACTTTTGATTTAATGATCCAATTTGAATCAAACAAATTTCTAAAAATTTGTAAAACTCAAATTAGGTTTTTAGGGCATTATAGAACACATTTACTTTCTAACTCAAATTTTTCTAACCAATTTATTCACTTTGGCTTTAATAGTTAATATTGCCTTTATTAAATATATTATCAAAATAATTTATATCTTTTTATCCATGGATCCAAATTGGATGAAACCAATTTCTATTGTTTTATTATTTTGTCCTTTATCTTTTTAGCCCTCATAGGAGTTATTTTGTGTAATATAAATATGGAGTATATCCATAGTATTGTGTTGTTCTTAGTGTTAACAAATAATTAGAGTTTTAGGGTTTGAGATATTCTCACTTCTCTTAGGTTTTTTAAAATACAACCAAGTCAAGATGCTCATGCATGCTTCATGATTTGGGATTTTAAACATGCACACCACTTCACAAACAAAAATTATTTTGTTTGGCTTGGGTTTTGGAGGCATTATATTAAATGTTCCAAAAGTTTTTGTTCCTTCTGAATTTCAAAGAACTTGGTTCTTTATTTTGTTTAAAAAAAATCACATTTCAAAATTTGGAAAATTTTGGGATGTGACAGACTACCACCCTTAAAAGGAATCTCGTCCCGAGATTCGAGAAGGCTAGAAAGAATAGGTTGGGTTTTAGGATACTTGGGTGCTACCACCCTTAAAAGGAAACTTTGTGGGGTTTCATTTGATGATTCACTTGGCTAAGGGTTGACATCCAAAGGTTGTTAACATTTCTTCATCATGAGATTCTTATACCACTGAATTAAGTTAGCTAAAGCTTACCTTCCACACCATCTAGTTCTTCAAGGGTTCCATACATGTTGATGTGGTTCACATGTCCTTTCTGGGTCACATTGGATTTGCTCCCATTAGAGTCTCCAACATTCTCATTCTTCTTCTTCTTCTCAGGACAGTTTGCTACAAAGTGTCCAAGTTGCTTACAATTGTAACACTGCAACTGGCTAATGTCCTTCTTGGGATCACTATGTTGGTTCTGACCAAGGTCATCTCCATTGTTAGTACCATTCACATTTTTACTACCACTTCTATTGTTGATGTGGTGATTCTTGTGGTGATGGTGATTATGTCCATTTCCTTCATGATGATGTGATCCAGAATCCCCATTGTCCTTTCTGAATGAACGCATCTTCTGTGATGATCCTGAGTGATATTTGTCAAAGCTATGCTTCCTCTTCCTGTTCTCAACTTTGTCCTTCTTACTCTCTAAAATTCTAGCTTTGTCACACAGTGATTGATAAGTTGGAACATAAGCAACTGATAATTGCATGGAAAGTTCATCATTCAGTCCATCTAGGAACTTTTCCTTCCTCTTAGCATCTGTATCAGTATCGTCTGGAGCATAACGTGATAGATTGTTGAATTCCTCAATATATTCAGCAATGCTGCGGTGACATTGTTTAAGGTTGTGAAACTCCTTCTTCTTTAGGCTCATCACGCCTGAAGAGATATGATTAGTGCGAAAGCCATCTTCAAATATTTCCCAAGTCACTTCTTCAATGGGGTGAGTGACTTGAAAGTTGTCCCACCATGTAGCTGCAGGGCCTTCAAGCAAGTGCGCTGCAAACCTCACTTTCTCAGCTTCGGAGCATCCAACAGTCACTAGATCCCTGTTCACTGAACGTAACCAGTCATCAGCTACCAATGGATCAAAAGTACCAGAGAACTTTGCAGGTCTCAACCTCAGAAATCTAGTGAGCATATCCAGAGGTGGTGGATTGTTGTTGTTATTGTTGTTGTTCTGATTCTGATTGTTGATGGTTGCCATGAATTGTGTCATCATCTGCATTAGCTGAGTCTGTGCAGTCATCATCGGTTGCATCTCATTTTCATTGTTGTTGTTGTCTCCATTGTTATCATGGTCATTGGCGCGTCTTGGAGGCATCTGTTGGTTTAATAGGGATAAGTAATGGTAGATAGACAGATAGATAGATAGGTCTAAGGGAGTTCTAACACACTCAACCCAAAACAAACCAATTCAATCAAACATTCATCAAGCAACCAAACACTTAGCAACTTCTAAGTTTCACTCATTATAGAAGAAAACAACAAGTTTTCTTCAAACAAGCAACCTAGTATAGTCATACCACATAGTCGGCATGATCCATACGCTAACACGATATCGATAACTCAAACATGATAATTGGTAGGCAATCTAATGTCTCATGGTTCGCACTATGATAACATCAGTGGGAGCTCTCTTTCGAGTTCGGCAATCATCGGCGAAGTGTCCTATCTTCCGGCAGCGATGGCAAAACACTTTTGTCATGTCTCGAGTACTTTTTCTTGAAGTGTTGTTGCGGTTTTCTTGAACTTCCTTCTCTGGGTATTCATTGATATTGTGTCCTTCTTTCTTGCATTTGGAGCAGGTGATATGGTTAAGGTTTTCTTCTTTCCTAAGAGCTTGATACATTCCATCCTTGACTTGTTCTTTCACTTGTTGCACTATGACGTCGAGATGGCACTTGGCAGGAATGTGGTTGGTTCCTTCACATAGGTAACAAGTAACTTGAGATGTGGGACATTCCCAACTGGATGGTTGTGATCACAAAAGGGACATTGATCTTGATGCTCCTTAGAGGTGTGGCCTACTTCTCCACATATTTTGCAAGCTCGAGGACTTGTCACAACTTGTATCTTGATCTCCTTGTTGGCATGATCCATCCTCAAGGTCCTTGGAGAAAGCAAAGGCTGGTCCTCTACATATTTGAAGGAGAAGAGATTCAGTAAAGAATGATCAAGGTATATGGGAAAACCTACTAAGTATAAAATTAGTTCATTCCTAACAAGGGGTTTGTCTAATTCCTAGGGTTACGAACCTATAGGCAACACAGTGCTCTGATACCATCTGTAAAGACCCAAACCTGGCTTGGTTTGAATCCCTGTGATTACAGTGCTAGTCCCTGGATCGAATAGCTAGCACCCACAGTTTAAGATGTAATATCAGGATACAAAGGTCATATTACATCGCATGATCCAGAATATAAATACTTTATTACAAACTCATATCCATAGGCTATCTTATTACAAAGCAGCAGAATACAAGTAAAGCATGGAGTCCTTCATCTTCATGTGCCACAGGCAAACATGTTGGGTGTAGACTCATAACCTCTATCATCAATCCATACTCATCAATAGAATAACCTGCAACATGATAGGTTGCAGCCACAAAGGGTCAATACTTTGAATGTATTGGCAAGTGTCACAAGTTGGTGAATATAAGTTGGACTATCACTATATGCATATTTGGCTAAGTAGATCTTAGGCTCATTTGCAGAAAGCAATATGGTTTTATCCTATGTTTGCAAAAATAGTTTTGATCTTTCAATAAATTTCTGAACTCCTTGGTAAACTCCAAGTGCTTCTACTCTCTTATTGTCACCATCAAGTTTTACTTTGAGAAATTAGAATGTCGAGATCTTCCATAGCTTCAGGCCTTAGTTGCTCAGAGTTGTCCATAACCGGGGACACGGCTAAGTACTTAGAATTTAATCTTCTGCAGAAGTAGTAGACTTTACCCACAAGACATAATCTTGTCTTGACGCCACCAGTGGCTGCTGGATTAGTACTCACCAAGATGGAGTACCGGCAGATCGAGGATGTGACAAAGTCTTTCCATAGAAGTCCTCCCAATACATAATTCCAGCACATCTACCAGGCACCAATGCAAGGATAAACCTCCAATGCATAATTCCAGTTAACCTGAAGAGGTACCAATGCATGGGTCTCCCACTATGTAATTGACTAGGCCAGAGCCCATTTGGCATGTGGCTGTACACGAAAGCCACTGTACGAGAAACATGTTCAATCTCTAAGTTCCTGGGTGGTGTTCTCCTAGTGCACACACGAAATAGATAGCCATAGACATGGTTCCCTTCGTTGCCACCTTATCCTCAACTGAGTATCCACACTCCACCCAGGTGATTCATTGAGTCCTTGTTTTATTATATAAAACATATATTTTTCCAACACTTCATATAATCACAATATGGTATATTCCACCCTGAATCTATAGCAGGGCTAAGCATACTACAACTACAGTATTTCCACTAAGGGATATATAAAGGATATCCTAATAGGATATAGCATAGCATAGTATCATAGTAGTCCTATCATGCATACTACAAAAATCCACTAAGTGTAATGAAAAATAGTAGGACATGGATGATAGTGTCACTTGCCTTAGTAGTTGGTGGTGTTGGTACACTCTTTGCAGTAACACACTTGACAATCCACACAATCTATCAAACAAAACAACCAAGACAAAACATGCACAAGATCAATACTAATGGCAATACAAAAATCATGCAAAAATATGCAAGCATGCAAGATGGCAATTTTATTGTACAATTTGTTATAACAAAGGTCTTGAACACTACTAAGTGTTTCCTGAACATTTTATAATTTCAAGATTACAAATGCAACCATTTGTGCAATTGTAACAATTAGCAATAATTTCTATCATTTGGAAAGCCCAAACTCACTAGATAATTTCCATGCTATTAGGCATAGCCAACCAAATCTATACTTTGGTCTTACTGGACAGAGGGTTCAATTTGCAATCCATAGCAAAAAGATTCACCCAAAAATAATTTACAAAACAATTTTTATGAGTAAAATACTCCTAAAAAGGTTCTTCCTAAAACTCCAAATTTTCAAAAACAAAAGGGTGAAATAAGGCCTCTATAATAAAGGCCTTATTTTTTGAATCCATAGACACCAAATTTGCATTTTTCTGAATTGTGGATCAAAAGTTATTGAATTTCTAAGTTTAATACAAATTCTGCCTATTTTCTAATTTAAACAGACGCTCAGGCCTACGTGGCGTGCTCTGATTGGCTCGTACCGGTTCGGGCGGATCGGCTGCTGCGGGCCGTTGGATTTTAAGTGGCAAGGGGCGATCCAGATTAGCCCGTACCATTTTGCTAAGTGATCTATCTAAGCCGCTGGATCAAGATCAGACGGTGCTCAGCGTGTCGACCATAGACTGGCGGCGCTGGCGACGGTGCGCGGCGGCGACGCGTCAGACGGGTGGTGCTCCAGCGATTCTAGAGAGTTAGGGGAAGCAGCGATCTTACCGGCGGGTTGCTGCGGTCTCGGTGGTCTCGACGGTGGTCGTGGTGGAGGGAGGGGAGCTCAGATTCGTCGGGGATTCCTCGCCGGAGTACTTGCCGACGGCGGAGCTTGCGTCTCCGAGACGGTGTCGTCGACCTAGGGCTCGAGCAGACAAAACAGGGGGTCAGAGGAGTACGCCTGGTCGTGTAGAAGCTGGTTGTGGCTAAAAGAGGGCGGCTGGAACCTGCGTCTCGCCAGAAATCGCCGGTGAACGACGGCGGCAGAGGGTGACGCCGGTGGCGATCATGGCAACGACCTAGGCACAGAAAAAGCACGGGAAAGCGTCAGTAGGTGCGCCAGAGCATGGCGAAGCTTATAGGACAGAGGGGAGGGCGCGGGGCTGTCGGTTCTCGCCGGAATCTTCGCCGGAGCTCGTCGGTGGCCGCAGTGGTTCGAGGTCGAATTCGGAGGGCCTGGGGGCTCTCTGGTGGTGGTGTCTGAGGGGAAAACGGAGAGGAGGGGGTGAGGATTAAGAGGGCGTCGTCGGAGTGGAGAGTAATCCGCAGAAACGCTCGAATTTAATCGAACCGAATCGACACAGAAACGGCCGGGGAGGGAGAGGGTTGTTCGTCCCCGCGGTGGAAGAAGGTGAGGTGGAGGTGGGAGGTGGGGTCTGTAAGTGAGAGGGGTGGCAAGGCGGTAAGGAAAGCAGGGAGAGGGCGAGTGGGCTGGTTTTGGGCCGAAAGGCCGAAGGGCTGGGGTTGCTACTTTATTTTATTTTTCTTCAGTTTTTCTTTTTCTTTTTCTATTTTCTTAAATAACTTTTGATTTAATGATCCAATTTGAATCAAACAAATTTCTAAAAATTTGTAAAACTCAAATTAGGTTTTAGGGTATTATAGAACACATTTACTTTCTAACTCAAATTTTTCTAACCAATTTATTCCTTTGGCTTTAATAGTTAATATTGCCTTTATTAAATATATTCTCAAAATAATTTATATCTTTTTATCCATGGCTCCAAATTGGATGAAACCAATTTCTATTGTTTTATTATTTTGTCCTTTATCTTTTTAGCCCTCATAGGAGTTATTTTGTGTAATATAAATATGGAGTATATCCATAGTATTGTGTTGTTCTTAGTGTTAACAAATTATTAGAGTTTTAGGGTTTGAGATATTCTCACTTCTCTTAGGTTTTTTAAAATACAACCAAGTCAAGATGCTTATGCATGCTTCATGATTTGGGATTTTAAACATGCACACCACTTCACAAACAAAAATTATTTTGTTTGGCTTGGGTTTTGGAGGCATTATATTAAATGTTCCAAAAGTTTTTGTTCCTTCTGAATTTCAAAGAACTTGGTTCTTTATTTTGTTTAAAAAAATTCACATTTGAAAATTTGGAAAATTTTGGGATGTGACATAATCGTAGGGGTTGCCGGAGTGACAGAAACCTGAACCCCCGTTAGGAAACCATTGCACAAGGGACGTAAGGGTCTTAGAGTTTAAAGTTGTGGTTAGGTTTCTACCTTAATTACTTTCTTGTACTTACGGATGTTTGCAAGGGGTATAATCACAAGTATATATTAGTCCTAGGAAGGTTGGTACATTAGCACAGGTTCACCCACACAACACTTAGCAAGCTAAAGAAGATTAATCAACTATATGAAGCGAAATCACTTGACAGTCTTCCCATGTGTCCTCGAGAACGTTTGGTCATCTTAAGTAATACAACCGGCTTGTCCTTTGCTGCATAAAGGATTGGGCCACTTGCTGCATTTATTCCTACTGTCTTTATTTACTCGTACTTTGTTTACTTGCTTTATCAAAAAACCCTAAAAATCCATTTGCTAAGTATTTGCAGAGAATTCCTGATCCATACCACTAGCCAGCACCTTCTGCTCCTTGTTGGGTTCGACACTCTTACTTATCGAAAATACTACGATACATCCCCTCTACTTGTGGGTCATCAGAGACCATTGTGCCTCTAAACTTTAAGAATAGTTCCTGACAGAAACATATCGAAACAAAAACACGATGAGAACACGATATAGGACCTCGGGGGATCCGGGGGATTATATATTACGAAGTTTTATAACAAAAGGAAAGTACTGAGAGAAAATGGGTCGGACACGGGCTCCGGGGTGGCCACACCCCCTGGTGGCACGGCCAGGTGGGCCCGCACCACAGGGTGGTGTGATCCACCCGGGCTCTGCTTCCATCCCTCTTTCGACTCATTGCTTACCATGTTAGATAAAAATTGCAAAAATATAAATTGACAGATTTTTCACGGACCTTTTCTTACCAGAACTATTACCTATTCGAAAACAGACTCTGCAGGTCACTGAATTTGGTCTTTAATAATTTTTTCCGAAATCACTACTTGAATAACGTCAATATCTTCATCTTCATAAACATATTGCTTGAGTCTCTGACCGTTCACCGTCTTATTACACCATTTTCTCCTACAACTTGGAAATTTCTTTCACACAATTCTCATTAGCAACATTAGTGCATGCACGATAATAAACCTTTTAAGTTCAATTTCAATTTAAATCCATCAAAATATAAGCTACTATAGCAACTCCTTCCGAAATCCCAAAAAAAATCAAAAAGCAAATCGATATAAGAGACAAATGCAAGAGTGGCAAAAATCTGTCAAAACAGACCAGCAGGTAAAGATCAATTTTTTCAAAAATCTTCTGTTGCTCAACTCAAAAAGTGCAGAACTAACGAAAGTTAAATAATAACCTGGGGCATGCACAAAAAAATTACAGATCAGTACGACACTCTGGGATTTTTCACGATTTTTATAGTGAAGCACAAAAATCTGTTTCGGGGCAACAACTTCCCCAAATCTAACTTCTCTCTCATTAAAGGTTGATCTTGACACAAAAACCAAACAAAAAGGATAAGGGAAGGTTATTGTAGAAGCAATAACTTCCAAGACTCAAATAAACAAAAATAAACTAAAAGCAAAAATATATTGGGTTGTCTCCCAAAAAGCTCTTTCTTTATAGCCATTAAGATAGGCATGATAAATTTCAATGATGCTCACATAAGAATATGAATTGAAGTAAAATAGAGCATCAAGAAGCAAATATACATGTTTTTAAGTCTAACCCACTTCCTATATGCAAAGGAATTTTGTAAGAAAATAAATTGTTGAAACCAGAGGCTGCTAGCATAGGAAGGCAAAACAAGTGCAACATAAAGACTTTCAGTATAAAGCGAGGAAACTTAATATTATTGAGATGCATAAGAACAATTTTTCCTCTCTCATAGTAACTTTCAGTCTCGTGCATAAATTTAACGATATAACTATCACATGAACCATTGTAGCAATGATCACTTATTCTAACAGAAAAAACAGGGACACTAGCTCTCCTAAATCTACTTTGTGAAACAATATTAGAAGTATCCTTACAGAGGATAGTGTGTCCATCTTCTACATATTTAGTGACAAAGTCTTTCACATTTGCTACTACAGGTTCAACAGCTATTTGTTCATCAGGTTCAACAGCTTTATCTGTACTTTCATTAACCATACTAGCTATCATATTGTGTTCCTTTACCTTGCCTGTGAAAGGCATTTTCTCAATGTAAGGTTCAGGTAAAATATGATCCATTGTATAAACTTTAGTATTTCTAGCAGGAACACTATTAGTAATATCTTTATATGGCTCATGATACTTATTCCATTTCTTTTTAGGAATTTCAATATAAGAAGCAAAAGCCTTAAAATAATTTGCAATACTTTGAGAATCAAGACCATAAGCATTACTAATATTATGAAAGTCATCAGTTCCCATAAAAGATTTAATGCATTCATAATCATAATTTATGCCTGACTTTCTTCCTTTATCATTCTCCCATGCTTCAGCATTGTCTTGAATATGGTCTAGAAAATCCCATTTAGCTTCTTCTTCCATGCGTGTAAATAATCTAGCACAAGAAGCATCCAATAGATCCTTATCATGAAGAGAAAGTCTTGCATAAAAGTTATTGATAATAATATTGTTAGGGAGCTCATGAATAGGACATTTGAGCATTAGTAACTTCAATCTCCCCCAAGCTTGAGCTATACTCTCTATCACGAGGCCAAAAGTTGTATATTTGATTCCGATCTTTATGAATCTCACTAGGAGGATAAAATTTTGAATAAAAGAGAGGTACAACTTCCTCGCATTCAAGAGCTTGACCATTCTTCAGCAGCTTATACCATTCCTCAGCTCTTCCTTTCAGTGATAATGAGAATAACTTCTTCTTGACTAGATCTATTGTAATACCTGCACACTTGAACAACCCGCATAATTCGTGTATAAAGAGCAAATGATCACAGGACAGTTCCATCTCCAAAATAGTAGTTATTCATAACATGGTCAATAATTCTTCTAGGTATCTTAAAATGATCAATTTCAGTAGGTGGTGGTTCATCTACTACCTTAGTAGTGGTAGTAACATTCCGAAATAAGAAACTAAGTGAATTATCCATATTGAAATAAAGTAACTGACAGAAGTAAACAATACTCATAGTAGAAGTTTTGTTTACCAGTTCCACTCTTCAATAGCGCTTCACTCCCCGGCAACGGCGCCAGAAAATAGTCTTGATGACCCACAAGTATAGGGGGTGTATCGCAGTATTTTCGATAAGTAAGAGTGTCGAACCCAACGAGAAGCCGAAGGTGTTGACGAGTGGCTTGGAGCAGGAATTCTCTGTAAATACTTAGAAAACGGATTTTAGGGGTTTTTGATAATGCAGATAGATAAAGTACGAGTAAATAAAAGAAAATAATAATAATTGCAGCAAGTGGCCCAATCCTTTCTTTAGCAAAGGACAAGCCGGTTGTATTACTTAAGATGACCAAACGTTCTCGAGGACACATGTGAATATCGTCAAGTACTTTCGCTTCATATATTTGATTAATCTTCTTTAGTTGGATAAGTGTTGTGTGGGTGAACCTGTGCTAATGTACTGACCTTCCTAGGAATAATACATATTTGTGATTATACCCCTTGCAATCATCCGCAACTACAAGAAAGTAATTAAGATAGAAACCTAACCACAGCCTTACACTTTGAGATCCTACACTCCCTTGTGTAAAGGTTTCCTAACGGGGGTTCAGGTTTCTGTCACTCCGGCAACCCCGCGATTAATAGTCAAATACACAATGCATTCCCCTAGACCCATAAAGGTGAAGTATCATGTAGTCGATGTTCACATGACACCACTAGAAGAATAACACCACAACTTAATTATCAAACCATTGAATCTCTCTCAACACAATTCCACTACTAATAACATGACTTCTCCCATGTCCTCAAGAACTAAACGAACTACTCACGAGACATCATATGGATCAAGATCAGAGATGAAATAATGATAAGTAACAATCTGAACATAACAATAATTCAACGGTTCCACTCAATAGCATCAACTACAACAAGTAATCAATACCGGGAAAGTTTCCCCTAAGAACTATGCAAGATTCAACCCAATTGTTACAACGGTATGGAGTGGTGATGATGGTGCTGGTGGAGATGATGATGGATATGATGATGATGATGATGATCCCGATGAAGTCCAACTTGATGGTGGTGTTGATGGCGACGATCTCCCCTCTCCGGGAAGGAATTTCCCCGGCAGATTTCTGCCTGCCGGAGAGCTCTTTCTCTCTCTGTAGTTTTCCGCCCTGCAGAGGCGGCGGAATCTTTCTGTGGTCGCTCCCCGAGTCTTCGAGTTTTGGGAGGATTATATACACCAAAGAGCAGAGCCAAAGGTGGGCCAGGGTGGCCACACCACCTAGTGGCGCGGCCTAAGGTGGCTCGCTCTAGGGGGTGGTGTGGGCCCCTATGGCCCATCTTTGCTCCCCCTTCTGGCTTCCTACATCTTCTGGAAAAATAGGATTTTCCATATATTTTCCGGATTTTCTGATCTTCACGAATTTTGCCTCCAAACAGTGCCTTTTCCATCAGAATCCTGCGGTCCATCCTCCAAAAGTCATCAACCATGCAAAAACAGATGAAATAACATTAGTATCATCTCTTAATATGAAATATATCAATGAATAATAGTAAATTATGATATAGAATGGTGATGCAAAATGGACGTATCACGCATCCCCAAAAAAAAACCTCACAAGTGTGAACAAACGACTTGTGTGCTAGAAGAGATGGTTTAGGGATAGAGAGAGGCTTGGGATTAGAGAACCACACTGAGATGGTACTACACACTCAAGATTGCAAGAATAAAATCAACTAAAGGAAAAAAATTGAGTGTGATCTCCATAACAACACGAGATGCGCAAAAACAACCAAAAAGATCCACACAAATCCAACTCTTCTCATGGAAGAGGGCGGTGGCCGAGGACACCTTGTTGGAGTGCATGGTATGACACCCCGAAGATATATCTTGGGTTCATGACCAATACTCATCAATAAGCTCACATATCACAAAATGATATTAAGAGAAATGATTTGACTTGCTTTCCGCATCATGGGGGGAGGGTGATGTCTACGCACTTCTATTCTTGTAGACAGTTGTTGGGCCTCCAAGTGCAGAGGTTTGTAGAACAGCAGCAAGTTTTTCCTTAAGTGGACTACCCAAGGTTTATCGAACTCAGGGAGGAAGTGGTCAAAGATATCCCTCTCAAGCAACCCTGCAATCAAGATACAAGAAGTCTCTTATGTCCCCAACACACCCAATACACTTGTCAGGTGTATAGGTGCACTAGTTCGGCGAAGAGATATTGAAATACAAGTGGTATGGATAATTATAAGTGGTAACAGTGCCAGAAAAGAGCTTGATGGCACGTGGTTGACGTGGGAAGCGACTAAAGGCAATCTGAAATAAAGATGGAAGCAAGAAAACATTTAACAGATCTAGTTGCAAACGGTGTTTCAATGCTTAGAAACAAGGCCTAGGGATCATACTTTCGCTAGTGAACACTCTCATATAAATATCTTCTCTTCATGATACTACTCTGAACTACTCTCCGATTAGACACTCTAATCCATGGTAGGGCTATAACACCAATCCTCAAAGTTCGCTTTCCCCATCTAGATAACCCCACACTGTCACCTTGAGTGCTAGATGGTTCCAAAAAACACCACAATTTCATAGAGACATCCAACTCCAAATATAACTCGTAACAAGTATTTGTAATCTCTAGCCTAAGTGCCACCATGGTGTACACGCTGTCACTTTCACACACATGGGGAGAGCAGAGATATATTAAAGCACTTGAGTAGCAAGGTAGATCTACTTGATTACAAAGCTCATGATCACAATATGATCACGCATAGAGAGAGATATGAACACATAGCTACCGGTAGAGCCCTTAGCCTCGAGGAAGAACTACTCCCTCATCATCATGGGAATCAGCAACAATGATGGAGATGGTGGTGGAGATCGATGGAGATGGCTCCGGGGGCACTTCCCCATCTCGTGTCGAAACATAGACTTTCTGTCCCCCGAATCTCCCCTTCGGTGGCGGCGGCGCTACAGAACTTTTCGTGGCTGAGGCTGAATTATTTAGGGTTTCTGCATCGGAGGCTTCTTATAGGCGAAAGGGCGATGTCAGAGGGTGGACCAGGGGCCCACACCACCTGGTGGCATGGCCAGGGGACCCGCGCCACCACATGGTGTGTCTAGCCCCGGGCCCCTCTCCGTCTCGTCTTCTGGCTCCATGAGTCTTCCGGTAAAATATCGACTTTGGCTTTTGTCCGGTCCAATTCCGAGAATATTTCTTTTCTGGCTTTTCTGGAACCAAAAACAGAAGAAAACAGGCAACTAGAACTGTGGCATCTTGTTAATAGGTTAGTCCCAGAAAGTGTGTAAAAATACTCCAAAGTGTGGACAAAACATAAGAAAGTAGATATAAAACAAGCATGGAACATCAAAAATTATAGATACGTTTGCAACGTATCAACATCCCCAAGCTTAACTCCTGCTCGTCCTCGAGTAGGTAAGTGATAAAAAGAAAGAATAATTTTTGAGGTGACATGCACCATCACAATCTTGAGCAAGGTATTTGTAAAACATTGAAAGCTGGGATCAAAGTACTCTAAACATGAGCATGAAATATATAGTTCTAACAATAATACAAAGTGAGTATGCATGCAACATGAAAGGATACAAACAAAGATCATGAATAACAATGTATTGAAAGACGTTTGTTTGTTTCACATATAGAAAACATAGCATAGTGGCATTCAGCTTGTCCCTCATGGAGTAGCAAAACATAAATGCATAGGACACCTTCAAAGTTCATAAGGGTGACTAGATACAAATAGTTCAAGGACAAGCAATATAAACATTATGAATCAATCAACAAGTTTTGGGACAATGCACATTAAACTAAGAATGGCCACTATGCTCTCTCAATAGGTGCATAAAGATAGAAGGTGGAGACTCAACATAAAAGTAAAAGAAAGGCCTTCATAGAAGGAAGCGGGGATTCAAGTCTCATAAAGAGCTTCCAAAAATTATGGTACTTGTTAGTTTTCAGCTCTCATTGCCCCTATCATAAGCATCTTGAAGTGATTAAGGTTAAAGTGAACAAACTATGGAGTATATGCTTCACAAAGTATAAGTTGGCAATATCATGTCCCTTGAATACGAGGGCCGCTCCTCATGCTACTCAAGTTTAGTTATCGGAAGTTCTTGTCATAGTAAGTACATGTATATCATAGAGAACCGCCAACAGGGTACCCCTTGCACATGATACAGGAGCTATCCCATAATCAAAATGACAAGGCAAGCAGACAATGAGCATCTCAGCAATCTTCTTATTTACCATGGGAAAATGGTGCTTTTTTCTCTCTTTCCTCTTTTCTCATCTTTTTTTCTTTTCTTTAGGAGGGAGAGGCTTGAAAGGAAGCTTCTCCATATACCCTGGTTTATTGTTAGAGAAAAAAGAAGAAACTTTGGAGGATTCCTTCTTTTCATTAATAAGATCAAAACACATATTAGTCCTATCATATTTTGGTAAAATCTCATCTTCTATAATATTGTGTATGTAAGTATTTGTGTGACAATTATCAACACAATAAAGACGACAACCATGCAGGACGCTATTCATATCAAAAGCACACATATGTACCAAAGAAGTTTTTCTTGATAATTATTCACACCCCAACAATAATGTAAGTTCATCATGCTGATTAGGAGTGATCATATCATCACAATACAAACTTGCAGTACTCATTGGATTAGAAGGGCTATTATTATGGCCTGAGCATTGAAAATTGAAATGACCCACTTCAAAGCAAAGTTCACAAATAAAAGGATAGAGGGCACAAACTTTTTTACCAAGATCATTTAGAGCCCTATACCACGTTCTAGTTTTTTCATTCCTGTGGGTGATACAATATTCTTCTTCAATTTGATTATTCTCACAAGGTCTATGTATTCCAAAAAAATAACATGCTTATAAGAAATAGTACTTCTAGAGGTTTGAGCATGTTTATTGCTATCATTAATAACAATTAATTTTTCCATGCAAGTGTATTTAAAAGGCTCATGATACTTGTCCCATTTTTCTTTAGGAGCATTAATATGAGAACCAAAGGCTCTAAAACAATCAATAAGAATTTGAGGATCAAGACCATATTTAGCACTAAGCTCTTGAAAATCAGCAGTTTCAGCGAAAGACTTAATGCAATCATACTCATAGTTTATACCTGGTTCTTTACCTTTGTTGTTATCCCAATCTTCGGTATTGCTTTGAATTGTTTCAAGAAGATCCCACTTAGCTTTGACCTCCTTACTCGTGAAGGATCCCTCTAAACAAGTATCTAGATAGTCCTTGTAATGTCCTGAAAGCCTTGCATAGAAATTATTAATAACAATATTACTAGGGAGCTCATGAATGGGATATTTGAGCATTAGTGACTTCAATCTCCCCCATGCTTGGGCAATACTTTCTCCATCATGTTGAAGAAAATTATAAATGTAATTCGTATCTTTATGAATTTCATGAGGAGGATAAAATTTAGAGTAAAAGAGGGATTCAAGTTCCTTCCACTCCAAATGATGAGGATCATCTAGTAGCTCATACCACTCCCTTGCTTTGCCCTTAAGTGAAAAAGGAAATAGCTTCCTCTTAACTTGGTTCATTGAAATACCTGCACACTTGAACAACTTGCATAATTCATGTATAAAGAGTAAATGATCACCAGGATGGACAGTTCCATCTCCAAAATAACAGTTATTCATAACACGTTCAATAATTTTTATAGGTATTTTAAAAGGGATGCTTTCAGTATGTGGATTTAAAATATCACAAGTATCATTAGAATTACCACATATGGGAGATAAAGTATCAGCAGAGCAAATTTTCTTCTTTAAATCTGGGGAACTAAAAAGATCTTTTTCATAAAAACTAACTTCCCCAAGCTTATACGTTTCCATAGCATTATTAACAAAGGTGTTCAAAAGATTCATACTAATAACATTGCTATTAGCATGCAAAGAATGTTCCATGGGTTTTTTAATTTATCTTTTCAGATAATTCATGTTCTAACTTAGGAAAAATACTAAAAAGCTCTCTAATTTTGTTGTTGTTTTCCATTAAGACTAACTAGTGCAAATAAAAACAAGAAACTAAAAGATATAATTGCATAATCTAAAGGAAATAACTTCGAGCACTCACACACCAGCTATAGTACACGAAGATTGTTTAGTAGCCAGAGGATGTGAGTACCTTTTACCTTACCTCCCCCGCAATGGCGCTAGAAAATAACTTGATGTCTACGCACTTCTATTCTTATAGACAGTTGTTGGGCCTCCAAGTGCAGAGGTTTGTAGAATAGCAGCAAGTTTTCCCTTAAGTGGATTACCCAAGGTTTATCAAACTCAGGGAGGAAGCGGTCAAAGGTATCCCTCTCAAGCAACCCTGCAATCAAGATACAAGAAGTCTATTGTGTCCCCAACACACCCAATACACTTGTCAGGTGTATAGGTGCACTAGTTCAGCAAAGAGATAGTGAAATACAAGTGGTATGGATAATTATAAGTGGTAACAGTGCCAGAAAAGAGCTTGATGGCGCGTGGTTGATGTGGGAAGAGACTAAAGGCAATCTGAAATAAAGATGGAAGCAAGCAAACATGTAATAGATCTAGTTACAAATGGTGTTTCAATGCTTAGAAACAAGGCCTAGGGATCATACTTTCGCTAGTGAACACTCTCATATAAATATATTCTCTTCATGATACCACTCTGAACTACTCTCCGGTTGGACACTCTAATCCATGGTAGGGCTATAACAGCACTCCTCAAAGTTCGCTTTCCCCATCTAGATAACCCCACACTGTCACCTTGAGCGCTAGATGGTTCCAACAAACACCACAATTTCATAGAGACATCCAACTCCAAATATAAATCATATCAAGTATTTGTAATCTCTAGCCTAAGTGCCACCATGGTGTACACGCTGTCACTTTCACACACATGGGGAGAGCAGAGATCTATTAAAGCACTTGCGTAGCAAGGTAGATCTACTTGATTACAAAGCTCATGATCACAATATGATCACGCATAGAGAGAGATGAACACATAGCTACCGGTAGAGCCCTTAGCCTCGAGGAAGAACTACTCCCTCATCATCATGGGAATCAGCAACAATGATGGAGATGGTGGTGGAGATCGATGGAGATGGCTCCGGGGGCACTTCCCTGCCCTCAGGTGCCTAATGTAGACTTTCTGTCCCCTGAATCTCCCCTTCGGTGGCGGCGGTGCTGTGGAACTTTTCGTGGCTGGAGGCTGAATTATTTAGGGTTTCTGCATCAGAGGCTTCTTATAGGCGAAAGGGCGATGTCAGAGGGTGGACCAGGGGCCCACACCACCTGGTGGCACGACCAGGGGACCCGTGCCACCACATGGTGTGGCCAGCCCCTAGCCCCTCTCCGTCTCGTCTTCTGGCTCCGTGAGTCTTCCGGTAAAATATCGACTTTGGCTTTTGTGCGGTCCAATTCCGAGAATATTTATTTTCTGGCTTTTTTGGAACCAAAAACAGAAGAAAACGGGCAACTGGCACTGTGGCATCTTGTTAATAGGTTAGTCCCAGAGAGTGTGTAAAAATACTCCAAAGTGTGGACAAAACATAAGAAAGTATATATAAAACAAGCATGGAACATCAAAAATTATAGATACGTTTGCAACGTATCAGAGGGTTAGCCCAATTAATTAGGACCACACTCCCCCTATATCCATGCCCACACCTAGACCAAATAAGGATGAGATATAAGAGTGAATGCATGGGTAATCAAGACAAACTCCTTGAATCGACGATATTTAGCTCATTCCTCAAGTAACAGAACCTTGCTTCATCAAGTGGCTTCGTGAAAATATCAGCAAGTTGGTTCTTCATGCTCACAAAAGATAGATCAATATCGCCTCAAGCAACATGGTCCCGAATAAAATGATTCTGAATCTCAATATGCTTCATCCTTGTGTGCTGCACCGGATTGTACGCAATTTTGATTGCACTTTCATTATCGCATAAAAGAGGATCTTTGTCACAATTGACACCGTATTCCTTTAGAGTTTGCCTCATCCATAATAATTGAGTACATGCACTAGCAGCAGCCACATATTCAGCTTCGGCGATGGAGAGAGATATACAATTCTGCTTTTTAGACGACCAACATAAAGATTAGGGGAGAGAGATATACAATTCATCCATAATAAAGACCTTCCCAAGAATTGACAAGCTCCATAATTTGATTTCCGATCATCCTTATCACCAGCCCAATCTGAATCAGTATAGCCACATAGAGAGAAATTGGAGCCCTTGGGATACCATAGACCAAAATTAGGGGAATGAACCAAATATCGGAAGATCCTCTTGACCACCACTAAGTGACTTTCTTTAGGAGCTGCTTGATACCTTGCACACACACCTACACTCAACATAATATAGGGTCTAGATGCGTAGAGGTAAAGAAGAGAGCCGATCATGGACCGGTATACTTTTTGGTCCACATCTTTACCATGGGGATTAAGTTCAAGGTGACATTTTGTTTGCATTGGTGTGGCGATGCCATTAAGATCCGTCATCTTGAACCTCTTGAGCATGTCTTGGATGTATTTTGCTTGATTTATGAAGGTTCCTTCTCTAAGTTGTTTGATCTCAAATCCAAGAAAGAACCATAACTCCCCCATCATATACATCTCAAACCTATCAGTCATAAGCTTTGAAAATTCATCATTAAAAGCTTTATTAGTAGAGCCAATGATAATGTCGTCTACATATAGTTGGCATATGAAGAGCTCCCCCTTAACCTTCTTAGTAAAAAGAATGGGATCGAATTGCCCAACTTTGAAGCCACGGTCTAGCAAAAGCTCTTGAAGGTGCTCATACCACACACGTGGGGCTTGTTTAAGGCCATAGAGTGCCTTATTGAGTTTGTAGACATGGTTCAGAAAGTTAGGATCCTCAAATCCCGGGGGTTGCTTTACATATACCAACTCATGTAGAGGACCATTAAGAAAAGCACTCTTAACGTCCATTCGCTGTAATTTAAAATTGTTATGAGCAGCATAAGCAAGAAGGATACAGATGGACTCAAGACGAGCCACTGGAGCATAAGTCTCGCCGAAGTCGATGCCCTCAACTTGGGAATAGCCTTGTGCCACTAGTCTTGCCTTGTTCCTTACAGATATGCCATTTTCATCTTGCTTATTCTTAAAGATCCACTCTGTGCCAATAACATTGCGGCAATCCTTGGGCTTCTCTACTAATTTTTAGACCTTGTTGCGCTCAAAGTTATTCAACTCTTCATGCATAGCAACAACCCAGTCCGGATCTTCAAGAGCTTCAAACACTTTCTTGGGTTCCACCATGGATATGTGATCTTGGTGCTCACCAAAACTTGCCAGCTCCCTTCTTGTGGACACCCTTCGTCGGAGATCACCTACAACTTTGTCAAGAGTGTGACCCCTTAATTCAAGGTTCCTATCTACACAAGCTTTCCGACGGAGTTCAATAAGCTTGCCGTCTCTTGGGGAATAACTTCATAATTTGAGTCTTCGTTGGAATCATTGGCTTGGCCTTAATATTTAGCTTGATTAGCAAGAATAGGAGATGATGAATCTTGCCCTTGAGTTGATCAATAGCCGTAACAAGAGGTTGCGGTTGTTTAGAATCTTTAGGGCCAGATAATCCTGCCGAGGGTGGGGCTGGATAATCCGGCCTGGAAGTACTTGATGCACCTTCACAGTTTTGAGTGGTCCTGGCATGAACTGGAGCGGGGCCAGATAATCTAGGGTCAGCCGAAAAATCCGGCATGGGGCTTGCAGCAGAATCTTCAACATTTTGATCACTTCTGCCAGTTGAGCAGAGATGCCCGGATAATCCAGTGTTCACCGGATAATCCGGCCTAGAGCTTTAAGGAGCAGATGTTTGATGATCTTCAGCATTTTGTGGGGTTGGTGTAGAAGTTTCTCCAACAGTTGGAGTAGGTTGAGCTTGTGTAGATGAGGGCTCTACTTGAGTAGAGCATTGTCCTTCCCGATCCGCCACAAGGGGTTCCTCAATGGGGCGGAAGAATCCCACGCCCATTCTTCGTATGGCATCTTGGGGTATTTCAACATCTGCATCACAAACATCAACTTGCCCCGCACGGGAGCCATCATTTTCCTCGAACACCACACTACAAGATTCTACAACAGCTCCGGAGAGCTTATTGTAGACTCTATAAGTGTGGGATTCAGCACCATAACCAACAAAAATGCCTTCTAAAGCCTTAGACTCGAATTTAGATAAATGAACTCCTTTCATGAGAAAGAAACACTTACAACCAAATACCCGGAAGTAGGAGATGTTTGGCTTGTTACCGGTAAGTATTTCATAAGAAACACAAGCCCTGCAAACACGATCTTTGGCAAAGGAAACATTTTATTTTAGTCCAAGGATGTGGCCACCCTTGTGAAGACTTTGCAAAGTTCTCATATTGACGTGGGCTAGTCGGCGATGCCATAGCCAACCCACGTCGGCCTTTCCGAAAAGACACATCGGACCTGTAGTGGTTTTCCCCGAGAAGTCCACCACGTACAGGTCATTTTCGACATATCCCACGAAAGCGACCTTTAGAGACTTGCTCCACAAGAGTACCACAAATCAGCATCAATGAAAACTGCGAAGCCCATCTTACCAAGGGCACGAACTGAAAGTAAATTGTAACCGAGGGTCTCAACAAGCATGATGTCCACGAGAGAGATATCGTGAGCAACCACAACTTTGCCAAGACCCAATACCTCAGATTTTGACTTGTCGCCATAGGAGACGGTTATGTGATCATGGTTTGGCCGCATCTCCGAGATGATCTCCTTGCTTAGTGCACCCGCTATCAAGCACCCATTTGGACCCACCGGAAGCATAGCCCTCCAAGAAAGTTACTTCTTGGTTTTAGGTACCCATTTCTCAATGGGTCCTCTCATGTTAGTGACAAGGGTCTTTGGAACCCAAATAGACCAAGATATGTAACTATCAAATGGACCAACATAGCTAGCATAGACATCACCATAATAATCACGAAATAATTCATAGTTTGGATTATTAACCCCTGCAAAACCAACATAGTTAGCCTTGTCATTAGTTGTGGTGCTTGTCTTTGGTTGAGCAGATTTGCTCTTCTTCTTCTTCTTCTTATTCTTATTCTTCTTCTTCTTTTTCTTGAGAACATACCCAAGACCTTCTTTTCCATTGTTTGTCCTTTGCTTGCTATGAATCTCATCTAGGACTTCTTTACCTTTAGATTGAGACTCCTTTACAAGTTCTTCCTTTAATCTTGCATTTTCTTCAATAATGCCTTCATGTCCACATGTTGGTGTGGATGTGCTAGGCATATCATACTTGTCCAATTGAGTTTGGAGCTGATCACGAGACTCATTTAGAGTAGAATGTTCACTCTCTAATGCCTTGTAGGGAATGTCAAGTTTCTCAAACTTCTCCGAGAGTCTAGTATGAGCAACCCCAAAATCAATCTTCTCTTTCTTTAGTTTCTTTACCTTAATAAGAGAATTGTCACGTTCTTTTATGAGCTGGGCAATCATTTCTTCATGGGACTCTTCAATTGACTCAAGTTTCTCCTCTAAAGAGACTCAAGTTTCTTCTTCCTCTAGAGAATTTGTCAAAGAGGCTATCTCCAAAGCATCTTCTCTTTCAATTCTTACATTCTCTTCGAGGAGTTCTTCGGAATGAGCAAGTTGACTCATAAGAGCCTCAAAATGATGTTTGTGCTCACCTTGCAAGTTAGTAAAGAAATGGTCCAAAGAAATAACCTCCTCTTTTACCCTAAGACTTGTATGATCATCCATATTAACATCCATAGTAGTCTTAGGAAATGAGGAAGTGGAAGATGATACCTCGGGCCCTCTTGCCATAAGGCAAGTGACGTTGTTATTGATGATGTTTTTGTTTGGAGAGTCGAAAAGAGATGTAGGACTCGATGTGGTGGCTATAGCAGCAACTTCCCGAGAGCTATCTTCATCTTCTTCATCTTCACTTGTAGAAGAATATTCCTCTTGGGCCACCAAAACAATCTTAGGTTGCTTCTTGTAAGGGCCATTATTCTTCATAAATGGTTTCTTTCGAGGAGCCTTGGATTTTTCTTTGAGGATGAGCCTGCCTCTATTGTCTTCTCTACTTTGATAAGGACATTCAGCCACAAAGTGCAACCTATCTCCACAATTGTAACATGTCCTCAGTTTTGGGCCATTCTCTCTTCTTCCACTTGACCCATTCTTGCGCTCGAGTTTAGACTTGGCCTTAGCTAGGTCCTTCCAAAAGTTCCTTGCGTAGAAGGCCATGTACTCTCCATGAGCACGCTTGACCTCCTCGGGACAGCCCTGTAGGGGTTCGTAGCATGGAAAACAAAAATTTTCTATCGCATACAAACAAACAAGCCAAGATCTATCTACTAGATTGTAGCAACGAGTCGATGGAATAACTCACCCTTGAAGATTCCAAAGTGTTTAACGAGAGAAGATTCTCGTGGGTGATGTAGTCGTACTCTTTCCGATCTCAAGATCGCGTAGACGATCCTTCCGGCGCCGCGTTCCCGCAGCGCTCCCGCAGTCGGTCACACGTTCGGTACTCGACGAAGACCTTCCTCTCCCTTGTTCCAAAGAAAAGCGGAGGTTGTAGCACTCTCCTCGCGATTCCGGCAACTGGCGTGGTACCTAAGTAGAGGAATCAAGAGGCTTCGCCTTAAGCCGGTGCGAGTATGGTGGAGCTTATGAGAGAGGCTATTAGTGGTCTAGTAATTAGACACACCAATTAGAAGGCTCTAAACCAATTAGAAGGCTCTAAACCGAATAGCTCTAAACCGGGGTCTAGATCTAGGGTTTAGTTTAGAGGATAGGAAACTTGTGTGTCTAGGAGGAGCCCTGCCTCCTTATATAGGTGGGAGGGCTGGCGGCCAAGGGAGGAGTTCCTCCCCAACTCGGCCTAGGGAGGTGCGCCCCAAGGGAGGAACCCTCCTCCAACTCGGCCTCCACCTCTCCTCCTCTTTTCCCACTTCCCAAAGCTGCTTGACTTTCAAACTAGCCGTTTGACTTTTCAATTTAGAATTTAAATAAATCCTTTATTTGGGACAGCAAGAATACTTAGTACATGATGCAATCATTCCAATATGTAATGACACACTCATGTACCCTTCCCTCCGGAGTGCGGACATTCGACCTTCTAGAATGTTCCGATGAAAACACGGAACCATTCCCCAACTCAAACGGACTTTCCTTATATGAATCTTATTCTCCGGACCATTCGGATCTCCTCGTGATATCCGGATCCCATCCGAGACTCGAACAACATTCGGTCTCTTTCTCATAATACCATAACTACTCAAACAACGTCAATCCTTAAGTGTGTCTCCCTACGGTTCGTGAATTATGCGGACATGATCGAGACACTTCTCGAACAATAACCAATAGAGGAATCTTGAAATTCATATGGCTCCACATATTTCTACGATTACTTTGCGATCGAATGAACCACTTACATACGATACCAATTTCCCTTTGTCTCACGATATGTTACTTATCCGAGGTTATGATCGCTCGGTATCTCTGCATACCTAGTTCATCCTCGTTCGATAATTACTCTTTCTCGCTCCGTGATATGTGATCCCTTGTGACCAAGTCACATGCTTGCAAGCTAATTGGATGACATTTCACCGAGAGGGCCAGAGAATATCTATCCGTCATGTGGATGGACAAATCCACTCTTGATCCATGTGTTTCAACCAATACTTTCCTAACACTCAATGCCACCTTTATAGCCACCTGTTACGGTGTGGTGTTTGATGACATCAAAGCATCCATCCGAGAAAGGTGATATGCATGATCTCATGGTGAAGGAATTAGGTTACTATGTATCGTAAAGCATATAGCAATTGAACTATTGAAATGACTTGATCTTTATGCTACGCTTGTCTATAGGAGTATGTCCACCATATCATTCTCCTAACGATATGATCTTGTTGTTGATAACATCTCAATGTTCATGATAGGGAAACCACAATCATCAATCAACCAACAAGCTAGTGAAGTATAGAGGCTATACTAGGGACTTCAAATTAAGTTTACAAATCACACAAGTATTAATGGTTTCCTTGTTAATACTATTATAGCATGAATGTAAACATTTATCATAAACACAAAGATATATAATAATAACTATATTTATTATTGCCTCTAGGCATATCTCCAACAGCCTCCCACTTGCACTAGAGTCATCCAATCTAGATTACATGGTAATATACCGAACACCCATGGCAGTTTGGTGCTGGTCATGTTTGCCCTCGGGAGAGGTTTAGTCAACGATCCGCCACATTCAGATCTGTGTGTACTTTGCAAATCTTTATATCCCCATCCTGGATATGTTCTCGAATAGCGTGAAAACGCAGCTTGATATGCTTCACTTCTTGTGTGACCTTGGTTCTTGCGCATTGGCTATGGCGCCCATGTTATCACAATGAATGACATTGGGTCCAGCGACTTGGAACCACCCAGCTCTGTAATGAACTCTTTCATCCATATCGCTTCTTGTGAAGCCTCCGGAAGCGACCATGTATTCCGATTCAGTTGAAGATCTCGCCACAACGCTTTGCTTTGCACTCCTCCATTAAGCTGCACCATTCAAAATAAATCATTATCCAGTTGTGATTTAGAATCATCGGATCGGTGTTCCAACTAGCATCGGTGTAACCATTAACAACGAGCTGTTCATCACCTCCATAAGAAAGAACCATATCCTTAGTTCTTCTCAAGTACTTAAGGATGTTTTTGATCATTGTCCAATGATCCACTCTGGATCACTTTGATATCTGCTAGTTAGACTAACAAGATATGCGATGTCGGGTCTAGTACATAGCATGGCATACATTAGAGATCCTATGGCTGAGGCATAGGAGTCTTACTCATCCTTTCTCTATCTTACCGATGTCGGACTTTGAGTTTTACTCAAGGTCGATTAGCAACATGGGCAAGAACCCTTTCTTGCTATCTTCCATTCCAAACCTCTTTAGAACTTTGTCCAAATATGTACTTTGTGACAATGATATTTGGCGTTCGATCTATCTCTATAAATCTTTATGCCTAATATGTAAGCTGCTTCGCCAAGATCCTTCATTGAAAAACTATTATTCAAATACTCTTTGACACTATTAAGAAGGTCTACATCATTCCCAATCAACAATATGTCATCCACATACAGTATTAAGAATGCTCTGAGCTCCCACTCACTTTCTTGTAAATACAAGCTTCTCCATAAGTTTGTATAAAACCAAAACTTTTGATTACCTTATCAAAGCGTTGATTCCAACTTCGGATGCTTGCTTCAATCCATAGATGGACCGTTGAAGCTTGCATACCTTGTTAGCATCTTTAGGATCGACAAAACCTTTGGGTTGTATCATATACAACTCTTCATCAATGTCTCCATTGAGGAATGCTTTTGACATCCATCCGCCATATCTCATAATCATAATATGCAGCGATTGCTAACATAATCCTCACAGACTTTAGCTTCGCTACCGTGAGAAAGTCTCATCGTAGTCAACTCCTTGAATTTGTCGAAACCCTTTTGCGACAAGTCGAGCTTTATAGACAGAACATTACCATCAAGATCTGCTTTCTTCTTGAAAATCCATTTGTTCTCGACAGCCTTCCGCCATCCTAAGTCCACCAAAGTCCATACTTGGTTTTCGTGACATGGATCGAATCTCGGATTTCATGGCTTCTTGCCATTTATTGGAATCTGGGCTCATCATCGCTTACTCATATGTCTCGGGGTCATCGGTGTTGTCCACCAACATGACATTCATAACGGAATCATACCAATCTGGAGTGGTACGAGTTCTTGTTGACCTCCGAGGTTCTGTAGCAACTTCAACCGAAGTTTCATGATCACCATCATTAGCTTCCTCTCTTATTGGTGCACCACAGAACTTCTTCCGGTGCTGCGCTACTCGCAATTTCGAGAGAAGGTTCGACAACCTCGTCGAGTTCTACTTTCCTTCCAGTCACTTCTTTCGAGAGAAATTCCTTCTCTAGAAAGGATCCATTCTTGGCAACGAAGATTTTGCCTTCGGATCTATGATAGAAGGTATACCCAATAGTTTCCTTCGGGTATCCTATGAAGACGCATTTTTCCGCTTTGGGTTCAAGCTTGTCCGGCTGTAACTTCTTTACATAGGCTTCGCATCCCCAAATTTTAAGGAACGACAATTTAGGTTTCTTCCCAAACCATAATTCATACGGTGTCGTTTCAACGGATTTAGATGGTGCCCTATTTAAAGTGAATGCGGCTGTTTCTAATGCATAACCCCAAAATGATAGTGGTAAATCTGTAAGTGACATCATAGAACGAACCATATCTAAGAGAGTTCGATTACGACGTTCAGACACACCATTACACTGTGGTGTTCCCGGCGGTGTCAACTGCGAAAGTATTCCACATTTCTTCAAATGCTCGCCAAACTCGTAACTTAGATATTCACCTCCATCGTAACGTAGAAACTTAATCTTCTTGTTACGTTGATTCTCTACCTCACTTTGAAACTCCTTAAACTTCTCGAAAGTTTCGGACTTTATGTTTCATGAAATAGATATACCCATATCTACTCAAATCATCCGTGAAGGTAAGAACATAACGATAACCACCGCGCGATGCTACACTCATTGGACCACATACATCGGTATGTATGATTTCCATTAAGTCCGTAGCTCGCTCCATCATACCAGAAAATGGAGTCTTAGTCATTTTACCCATCAGACATGCTTCGCATCTTTCAAGTGATTCAAAATCAAGTGATTCAAGAAGTCCATCGGAATGGAGTTTCTTCATACGCTTCTCCAATGTGACCAAGACGCGAAGATTACACATATAGGCCGAGTTATCGCTTGATTTCAAACGTTTAGCTTCAATGTTATTAATATGTGTATTTCCACTATCGAGATTCAATATGAATAGACCATCTATCAAAGGTGCATGTGCATGAAACATGTTACTCATATAAATCGAACAACCATTATTCTCGGATTTAAACAAGTAACCGTCTCGCAATAAACAAGATCCTGATATAATGTTCATGCTTAACGCAGGCACCAAATAACAATTATTTAAGTATAAAACTAATCCCGATGGTAGATGAAGAGGTAGCATGCCGACCGCGATCACATCAACCTTTGATCCGCTTCACGCATCGTCACCTCGTTCTTCGCTAGCTTCCGTTTATTCGCAGCCTGTTTCGAGTTACAAATATGAGCAACCGAACCAAGATCAAATACCCACTACTACGAATACTAGTGAGATACACATCAATAACATGTATATCGATATACCTTTCTTCTTGATGTTGCCGTTCTTCAAATCTGCCAAGTACCTTGGGCAATTCCGCTCAAAGGACCTTCTCCCTTGCGGAAAAGCATTCAGTTTCAGGCTTAGGTCCAGCCTTGGTCTTCTTCGTCGTGGCAGCTTTCTTACCACCCTTCTTGAAGTGTCCCTTTTGCTTAGACTTGCCTTTCTTGAATTTGGTGGTCTTATTGACCATCAACACTTGGTGCTCTTTCTTGATCTCCACTTCGCAGATTTTAACATAGCAAATAGTTCGCAACTCTTTGTTCATGTTACGCATGTTGTAGTTCATCACAAAGTTCTTGTAACTTGGTGGTAGTGATTGGAGGATGCGGTAAACTCCCAAAGTATTAGGAATCACTATACCCAAACTTTGAAGGTTATTTATGCGTGCCCGACATCTTAAGCACATGCTCACCGACGAGCTACCCTCTTCCATCTTGCAGTTAAAGAACTTTTCAAGCTTCATAACTTTCAATTGCCGCATGAGTCTCAAAGATTAATTTGAGATCCTCGACAATATCATATGGATCGACTCTTCAAACCTTTTCTCAATCTCCGATTCTAAACCATACAAGATAGCACATCGAACTATGGAGTACTGATTCTTCCGAGCGAGGTAAACATTCTTTACTTCATCGGTAGCATCAGTGCAGTGGGTCACCTAGCGTGCATCCAGACATAGGTCAAATTACCAGTGAGGACAATCCTCAAATTGCGGAACCAATCCAAGTTGCTTCCATTGTTTTCAACTTTTCTTTCTCTAGGAACGCATTAAAATTGATGGTAGGGGCTGCCATTGATCTACAACATATTTGCAATAGTTTAGACTAAGTTTATGACAAATTGAGTTCAAATTAATTAATGAAATTAAACTAGGTGAACTCCCACTCAAAACAACATCCCTCACATTGTTTTAGTGATCACACGAACCAAATCCACTACATCAACACCGATCATCACGAGAGTTGATATAGTTTCAATGGCGAACAATCATCATGTTCATCATATCTACTATATGATTCATGCTTTACCTTTCAGCGATCCGTGTTCCTGAGGCCATGTCTGCATGCTAGGCTGGCTAAGATCAAACCTTAGCTTCCGTGATAAGCAAATCTGGCTTGCTTACGTTGTATTCACCCGCGGAATCAAAGACACCCGATCATCACGTGGTGCTTCGAAGCAGCAAGCTTTGGCAACGGTGCATACTAAGGGTGAACACTTTAGAACTTGAAATTTATGTGTATGAGGGATCATCTTATAATGCTACCGTCGTCTACTAAGCAATACAAGATGCATAAAGGATTAACATCACATGCAATTCATAATATGTGATATGATATGGCCTTTCTTCTTTGTGCTTCCGATCTCCATCTTCAAGCACGAACATGATCTCCATCATCACCGCATAGCATCAAGGTCAATGACGCTTCTTCATGGTTGTCATCCACCAGCTTCAACTATTACAACTATTTTGAATAGACACGGGTCTTAACAGAAATTAAAGACAACCATATGGCTCCTGCCGTTGCCAACTTACAATAAGGAACATTGCATACATCAAATATAATCACAATCATGGCCATATCACATCATCGACTCGCAAAACAAAGTTAGACGCCTCTACTTTCTTTGCATATTTTACGTGGTTTGGGGCTTTCAATAAGTGTCGTTCTAACTACGAACAAGAACCACAACATTGATACTAGCATTGTTGATCACCCGTTGTAAATTGGATCTTTACTATGCTAGGAGAAACAGGCACCATAAAGCCACTTATGCAAAACGAGTTGCATGTCAAGCGTGGAGCAAGTCTCATGAACGATGTCATGTAAGGTTAGCCCGGCCGCTTCATCCCAACATACCGCAAGATGCAAAGTACGAAAAGCAATCTACAATAAAAGCATCAACGCCCACAATGACCATTGTGTTCTACTCAGGCAACAGATCTACATATAGACACGGCTCGATACCTTGTAGGGGTTCGTAGCAAGGAAAACAAAAATTTTCTATCGCATACAAACAAACAAGCCAAGATCTATCTACTAGATTGTAGCAACGAGTCGATGGAATAACTCACCCTTGAAGATTCCAAAGTGTTTAACGAGAGCGATTCTCGGGTGATGTAGTCGATTTCTTCCGATCTCAAGATCGTGAGACGATCTCTTCCGCGTTCAAGAGCGCCTCCCAATGGTCACACGCTCGGTGATTGACGAAGACCTTCCTCTCCCTTGTTCCAAAGCAGCGGAGGTTGTAGCACTCTCCTCGCGATTCCTGGCAAAGACAACGGCGTGGTACCGGAAGTAGAGGAAATCTGAGGCTTCGCCTTAAGCCGGCGCAGTATGGTGGAGCTTATGAGAGAGGCTATTAGTGGTCTAGTAATTAGACACACCAATTAGAAGGCTCTAAACCAATTAGAAGGCTCTAAACCGAATAGCTCTAAACCGGGTCTAGATCTAGGGTTTAGTTTAGAGGATAGGAAACTTGTGTGTCTAGGAGGGAGCCCTGCCCTCCTTATATAGGTGGGAGGGCTGGCGCCAAGGGAGGAGTTCCTCCCAACTCGTCCTAGGGAGGTGCGCTGCCAAGGGAGGAACCCTCCTCCAACTCGGCCTCCACCTCTCCTCCTCTTTTCCCACTTCCCAAAACTGCCGTTTGACTTTCAAACTAGCCGTTTGACTTTTCAATTTAGAATTTAAATAAATCCTTTATTTGGGACAGCAAGAATACTTAGTACATGATGCAATCATTCCAATATGTAATGACACACTCATGTACCCTTCCCCCTCCGGAGTGCCGGACATTCCGGGACCTTCTAGAATGTTCCCATGAAAACACCTAACCATTCCCCAACTCAAACAGGACTTTCCTTATATGAATCTTATTCTCCGGACCATTCCGGATCTCCTCGTGATATCCCGGATCCCATCCGAGACTCAACAACATTCGGTCTCTTTCATAATACCATAACTACTCAAACAACGTCGAATCCTTAAGTGTGTCTCCCTACGGTTCGTGAATTATGCGGACATGATCGAGACACTTCTCCGAATAATAACCAATAGAGGAATCTGGAAATTCATATGGCTCCCACATATTTCTACGATTACTTTGCGATCGAATGAACCACTTACATACGATACCAATTTCCCTTTGTCTCACGATATGTTACTTATCCGAGGTTATGATCGTCGGTATCTCTGCATACCTAGTTCATACTCTTTTCTCGTTCCCGTGATATGTGATCCCTTGTGACCAAGTCACATGCTTGCAAGCTAATTGGATGACATTTCACCGAGAGGGCCCAGAGAATATCTATCCGTCATGTGGATGGACAAATCCCACTCTTGATCCATGTGTTTCAACCAATACTTTCCGAACACTCAATGCCACCTTTATAGCCACCCTGTTACGGTGTGGTGTTTGATGACATCAAAGCATCCATCCAGTAAAGGTGATATGCATGATCTCATGGTCGAAGGAATTAGGTTACTATGTATCAGAAAGCATATAGCAATTGAACTATTGAAATGACTTGATCTTTATGCTACGCTTGTCTATAGGAGTATGTCCACCATATCATTCTCCTAACGATATGATCTTGTTGTTGATAACATCTCAATGTTCATGATAGGGAAACCACAATCATCAATCAACCAACAAGCTAGTGAAGTATAGAGGCTATACTAGGGACTTCAAATTAAGTTTACAAATCACACAAGTATTAATGGTTTCCTTGTTAATACTATTATAGCATGAATGTAAACATTTATCATAAACACAAAGATATATAATAATAACTATATTTATTATTGCCTCTAGGGCATATCTCCAACAAGCCCATGGAGACAACCTCATATCCTCTTTCATCCTCATCTTGTTCAACAACATTTGCCTTTAGAGCAACATTGACTCCTTTTTGCATTCCAATAGCCCGGGCACGGGCATCTTTGGCGTTCTTAGCTGCAACCTTGAATGACGCCATTTCTTGCATGACTTCATTGGAAGTCATTTGATGGTAGTTGTGTCTACCTTGCAAACTCTTCAAGTCTATTGGCTCAAATGGCATTAGAGCACTCACATATTTCCTTTTTATCCAAGAATCATCAATGTGAGTGGCTCCATGCTTTCTAAATGTTGTTGCAATTCCCTTGAGTCTTCTGTACATGTCTTCATGGTCTTCACCATCCAACATGTAAAATCCTTCAGCTTCATTGCTAAGAACAGCATACCTATTTCTTCTCATGCTTTCATTTCCAATGAAAATATCGGTGAGAGTATCCCAAGCTTCTTTGGCGGTATTGAAGTGCTCTATGTGTGGCATGTCCTTGGGACCCACTCCGAGATGAATCATGTGAAGAGTCGTTGGATTTAGTTGACTATCCACAACTTATCTTCTAGTCAAGTTAGTGGGGTATCCAACATGAAGTCCATCTTCAATGATCCTCCAAAGCTCAATTGATGAACTACAAACATGAGATTTCATTAAGAATTGCCATTGATTAAATGAGGATGCAGTAAGCTTGGGTGGATCACCCTTATTATTTATATGAGGATGAGGGATAGGTGGGTCAGGAGAATATAAGTGAGAGACCTCACTATAATCCTCCTTACCACTTCCCTTCTTGGAAACGGAACCATTGTTTTTCTCACCCACCGTCTCATCTTCCTTAGATTTGGCATGAGCCTTATCCTTAGAAAGAGGAGTGGTGGCCTTAGAGGAGGATGGAGGTGGGGCTGTAGATGCGGTGAGACAAGTAATCATTTGCTACATCTCTTCCATCTTGGTCTCAAAGGATTTCAACAAGGTTGTTTCCAACGTCTTGAGGTCATCCATTGTGACATTATCCACAGACTCACTCCCATTCTCCTTAGTACCCATACTTCTCTTAGGCGGTTAAGCCCAAATAAAGAGTCGGGGCTCTGATACCAATTGAAATGGATCGTATGGGCACGTAGAGGGGGGGTGAATAGGTGCTACTTCAAATTTTAATGCTTTTTCAATTTTAGGCTTGACACAAAAGGTAAATTCTCTAGATATGCTACTATGTAGAATTTCCCTGTATGCAAATATAACTACTAGCGAGTAAAGGAGAGTAAGATAGGGGAACGAGGAAACCGTAGTGGAGCACGTGGAGACACAGGATTTGTTTTACCGCGGTTCCTTCCTTGTTAAGGGAAGTACATCTGCGTCGGAGGGGTGGGCGGTACTAAGACCACCACGCCACAATAGGCCTCACCCTGTTCTCCGATGGATCTCGCCACCAAAGGCCTGATCCACCTTTCCACTATAGGAACCCTTCGAGGCGGGAACCGGCGCCTTTACACAACTAGCGGGGCACAACTCCACAACAAAATTGGAGGCTCCCATAATGACAACAAGCTGCCACAAGAACAATAGTTATCAATAACAAAACACAAGATCTAGGTATCAACGAGAATACTAGATCGGGGATTCTCCAAGTGAATGGAGAGGAGTTGAAGCGCTTGATTCGTGATGGCGACGAATGATGTCTCCTCCTTCAATTCCCCTAAAGATCGAAGTCTTCGGGTGGTTGAAGTGGGAGATCTCGAAGGAGAGATTTTGCAACAAGTCTGTCCTTTTTTGGAATGAACCAAACCATCTGACAGGAGGGGTGGATGAGCCTTTTATACCCCCTGTCCAAACGAAGCAGTTGGAGACATTTGAGGCCGGATTATCCAGCACAAGTGGGGGGCGGATTATCCGGCCCGGGGAATACTCCGCCCTAGCCTCAGATTCTCCAGGGGAAATCCGCCCCCGATCCGAGGAACGCGCTGAGCGGCCCTTGGCAACCTCCCCTGGGGGCTGGATTATCCGGCCCTAAAGGAAGGCTGGATTTTCTAGCCGGGGGGAAATCCGCCGCAGCCTCGGATTTTCCGGGGAATAATCTGCCCCCGATCTAAGGCACGTGTCGAGCGGCCCTTTGGCCAGGATGGTCAGGCCGGATTATCCGGCCCTTGATGGGGGCAGATAATCCGGCACCAAACCACAAGAACCCTTTCCTGCAACACTCAGCGCACATGAGAAAACTCCACGGTATTATTATCTAACACTCAAAACACAGTGAATCATGAAATGTTCTTTCAGCAAGTGTTGTATATAGAAGTGGAAAATGTGTGGAGGGTTAGTCCGTTCATGATACCTTGGCGAGATCATATTGTAAAAGTAGCCACACTTGCGAACAAAATACTTTCAAAGCAAAGAGAAAAGGAAAACCTCACACTAAAATCTACAAAACATTCAAAATGCCTATGGTGGATGGGTTATAAAGGTGGAAAACCAAATGAAAAGATCAAAATACAAGGTTACTATAAAAAATGGAGAAAATTCAAAAGAAAAAATCAAACAAAAATGCCACAAAAAGTTACAGAAATCTATAACTAGAACACACACATGGAGATAAATAGGGTTAGCACGACTATGGAAAATGAGCAACAAAATTCTCTAATTAAGACTATGCTCGGTGTCGTGCCAACACAAGTAGAGACCATAGCTCGTTTGTCAAAAAAATAAAAGCACCGGATTTGTGTACTTGCCTTGAGTGCTCTTTTCTCTTGCTTATAAATTTTGAGACTCTCTATGTATTTGGAGACTTTGTACTTCTATTTTTTTATTCTCTCCCTTTATGCTACCAAGTCAACCTTTTTTCGTATTTTGCTCACACACTATCACTATGCAAGGACAAGTGCACCATGCTTGGACAAACAAAAAATGAACAACTCTCGGTAGGATAGGTAACACACAAAGGAAGATGTTTGGGACAACAAGTTGATGCAAGCTATACCTTCGGTATCTCGATGATGATTGTCTTGCGGTCGGTGGTGGGGGATAGCTTGAGATTCATTGTGTCGTATAGCACGAATGAATGGATGTGCGTAAGCTTGCTATTAGGTTTTGACACGCACATAAAACACAAACAATAAAGAAAGTTAGCCAAAACTGAAAAGAGGCAAAAACTGTGATGTAGGCTGAAGACTCCAGTTTGTGAGGGCCGGATAATCCAGGCTAGCCGGATATTTCAGTGTGTTTGCGCCATACACATTGGGCTCGGTTCACGCAAGCTTTTTGCCCTTTTGGGCGGAAATCCAGTTCTCCAAGTCTCAAATCCGTGGGAAATTGACCAAATTGAGCTAAGAAAACACATACAAATGTGGACAAAGTCCTAAGACAAATATTCCCTGGATTGAAACCTCTCGAAACACACGGAATCAAGAGATCGGTCCGCAAGCAACTTCGGGCTATTTTGGTGGAAATTTTCAATTTATGGTGGAAAGACCAAATCGAAGAGAAATCCGTGAGAAACTTAAGGATATGATGCCAATATATTGTGGGTTAACCACGAGGTTGGCCCGATTTTTCACGGTTCTCGAGGAAAGTAGATGGATTTGTGAGGAGAAGGGGGAGAAGGTGAAGGTGAACTCACTCCATGCAAAGAACACAGGGAACACACACAAAAACCAACACGATAAAAGTCGTTGGCTCACTGCGGTGGCTACCGACCCAATACAATCCATAGGATCGATATCGAACAAAGGACTCTCTCAATCCCAATAGAGAGGACAAGTATTTTGGTGAGTTTCTTGACAACTTCATATAAAGATCACTGAAGGAGAAGACCTTGTACAACTTGGGTGCCATGGACAAATTCTAAAGAGGTGGGTGCTAATATGGCTTCCTTGAAAGGAAGATGAGACCAAAACTAGAATTGTTCCTCTCTAGGATTTTCTAGTTCTATTATCAAGTCTAGGATTTACAATAGATGGTGCGAGACTATATATAGCCTAGCCACTAAAACGGGGTAATTTAGGCATTAAATAGTAGTTCTGGTCGAATTTGGGTGTTACATGGGCCAAGGCCCAACGGGCTTCAGCGTCCAGGAATCATGTGCCCCGGAGACTTCGGGTGGATGTCGGTCGAGACTCCGGTCGGGGCAGACACTCTGGCGGGAGCTCGCCGGATACTCTGGTCTGGCGTGGTAGCTCTGGAGTTTCTGGTTGGAGTCTAGGTGGTGTCCGATCTAGGTCTCTGCAAGCGGTCACCAGTGGGTTCACGAGCCTGGACGAGCTAGGCCGGATACTCCGGGTTGGAGCAGTTGGACATTCAGGTGGGGTCGGACAGTCTGGTGTGATACGCTGGAGATTCTGGCACAGATTCTACTGCTACATGTCCATGTTCCTCTTGTCCATATTTCTTGGCACCTCAGTGATGATCATGTGATTCATACATGAGAATGCAAAGTGTTTTTGCATGAAGTAGCAAGCCATTAAAAGGAGTATCGAAGTCACACGAGGATACGAGCAAGTTGACCTTATCTTGAAGAAGCTTGGCTCAGACTCGAGTCATCGGTCCACTTGGAAGATTTGGTGGGGGTGGATGTAGAGTCATCGGTAGGATGGGCTGCATCAAAAAATCTCTTAGAAAATATTACTATTTGATTCAATACTAAAAACCAAACAACCACCATAGAGAAAATTTTCTAATGATTTCAACACTTCAAAATTAGTAAGAATTTTTTTTTTGGCCATGCAAAAAATTGGATTGAGGAGTGTTTGCAATCACGGGAAAAACAAAGAAACCTGAGTGGATGAAAATTGGATTGAGGAGTGTAGCAAGAGATTTAAGTGGATGAAAATATTTTTTCAAAACAGAGTTCAAAGGAAATTTTAAAATAAATCCTAAGATTTATAATCATGTGAATTAGACGACCACCATAGTAAAATGTTCTAAGGATCAAAATCCGGTAAAAATGTGTAAATTTTTGTATTGGTACTATGTGAATCAACGCGTCCATTGCCCAGTTTCCTATTCCCTTAGTTTCGAAATATAAGTTGTTTTAGATTTGTGAAGCTAATGTATCTAGACCCCTTTTAGTATATAGGTTCGGAGAGGTTCACAGTGAACCTATACATTAAAATGGGTCTAGATTCATTAATTTCATAAAGCTAAAACATCTTATATTTTTAAACAAAGAGAACTCTCTAGTCTGGACCACATACGTGGATTAGTCTTATTGTACTCCTAAGTTGTTTCACAATATAATATCTTTTAGTAAACTAAAACATAAATGCTTATATTGTCCGTGGATACTAATCTAAGATACTCCCCTCGTCCTAAAATAAGTGATTTAGGTTTGCTAGATTTGTGTGTATCTAGATATATTTTAAGAGTAGATACATATAAATCTAGACAAACATAAATCACTTATTTAGAGACTGGAGTACTTATTATAATTATAGGTCGGAGAGAGTACCATTTCGTTGTACAAAAGGATCATTCCAGCGGTGTCACTGTTCTCATTAATTTGGCTGGCTAGGACGTGCCAAAAATTTATTGGCTGACAGTTTCTGCCTCCCAGTTCTCATTGTACAACCGTAGCGTGCCTTTCTCCGCCAACTTGGAGCTATTTTTCAAGCTAAATGTTGAGCTTGCAGGACCTTGATTTTACTACCTTCCGAATAATGAAGTCTCAGGTTATAGTTGACTGACGCGTAAAATAGCCGCTCATCAGATCAACAAACCAAAGCATTTTTTATACTCGCTTGACGTGACTTTGTCTAAATTCACATGCATTTAGACACTAAAATATGTTTAGATATATTCGAATCTAGACAAAGCCACGTCATTTATTTTGGAACGGAGGGAGTAATATTCACAACAGAAAAGCAATTGTTATAACATCAACTTTATCTAGTTAAGTATTTAGATTAGATAGATTCATCATTGATATGGAGTAACTGCCATCAATAGATAACACCACCGTCGCATAACTGAAGCAGCGAATTATTGATCGGGCGTGTTCGTTTCGATGAAGGTCCTGATGTCGTTGACGAGCTTGCCTGCGTCGGGGAGCTCCGGGAACATGTAGAACCCGTGGATGGCGTCCGGGAACTCCACAACCTTTACCGCCTTCCCCTTCCTTTGCAGCATGGCGGCGTACCGGCGTTGCCAGTCCTGCAGCGGGTCGAGCCCTCCGACCACCACAATCGCAGGCGGGAACGCGTCCGACAGCTCAGGCTCCGGGCCCGCCTCGCCGGTCACGTGCGCCACCGGGTGGTTCCTGTCGGCCCCCTCGGGCAGGAACGCTCTCCACGACCAGTCCGAGCGGCGCATGTTGACGATCGGCGCCACACCCTCCAGCCTCAGCTCGGCCTCGGTGCGCTCCTCGCCGCCGAAGAACGGCTGCAGCAGGATGATCCCGGCAAGGCGGACGACGGGGTTTTTGTTCGAGGGATCCGTCGAAGAGGAGGTCGTCCACCGGTGTGCGACGTGGTGTGCAATATTGCCTCCGGCGCTGTCCCCGGCGAGGAAGCAGCGGGAGAGGTCGGCCGGGACGGCGACGTCACCGTGGAGGCCCGTGGCGCCGAGATAGCGGAGCACATCCTCGCCGTCGTCGTAGGCGGCCGGGTAGCGGTGCTCCGGCGCGAGGCGGTAGTTGACGGAGACGACCACCGCGCCCAGGTCGCGGCAGAAGCGGCGGCACATGGCGTCGAGGGGCGTGGAGGCGGCGGAGAGCAGCGCGAAGCCGCCGCCGTGGAAGTACACGACGACCGGGAGCGGCGCCGGCGCGGCCTGTCCCGCTTCCGCCGAGGGGGAGAAGACGCGCGCCCAGAGGCCTCGGGAGGCGTCGACGGCGACGTCGGCGGAGCGCACGCCGCGCGCGTCCGGGCGCGAGCTGGCGCGGGTCTGCCTGTCGGCGAGCGAGAACAGGAACCGGTTGACGGTGCCGTCCCGGCGCTGCGACATGTCGCAGGCGGCAGAGAGCGCGAGAACCTGGAACCGCACCGTCCACGGCAGCGCCGCCGGCCCCTGGCCATTCTTCTTGGCCGCCGCCGCCGCCATCTTCTCGCCGCCGTTCCCGGTGCCGGTCATGAAGCCAATGCGAAACGCAGAATCAAACTTCGTATATATGCGCACACGTAGAATGGTGGGAATGTGGGACGGGCTGACACCATTGCGGCGACGTCGCTGACAGTGAACAGCTCGGGTAAAAAGGATCCTAGTACTCGGCCGTGGCTTTAATGTGGAGATGATGATCGTGTGAAGCAGCGCGTCTCCAGTAGCGTGACGTTGCGGGCGAAGGGGAAGGGCACCTTTCGACGACATCGTTCTCCGTTCTCGTGGCGATTCGGCCGCTCGACAAGTGGTCCTTGGCTGTAAGACTAGCCCTAACGGGATATCATAGGTAGTATCATGCACCACATGCATGCAAAATGCTTATGTGTCACTGCAATTAATGATGAAAGAGATTGTGTTGGTATCATAGGTAGATACGGTATCATAACGCATAGAACTAAAAAAACTAATCTCCACTAAATCTTACACACAAATTTACATTGAGATTCTACAAAACAATAAATATGATAAGACTATGATACTACTACATGATACTATGCATTATGAAGATGGTATCATATACTAGTATCATATGCATGATACTACTATATGATACTTTCCATTGTGACTAGTCTAAGGCCTTCACAATGGGGTGTATCTTAGCGCTTTTTCATAGGAGCAATTAAAACTTAAAAAATAACTATGATAATGAAGTGTTTCTTAGTTGGTTTTCTTAGGAGAGTTGCATTTAATAATTTTAGTCTCATGCATGAGTATGATTGGATTAGCCATTCTTTTTGCCTATGATAGCGTACAAGGGTTGTATCTTAGCTAAGATACAACAATCCTCTCTTTCTTTAATAAATGACATGCCACATAAGCAAAATACATAGGATATCACGACACCCATTGTGAAAGGCCTAATAATGCTCGAGGTTGTTCCAGTGGATCCATGTGTTAGATTTCCTAGAGACTAGAGCTCGAGATACGATCTTGAGATAGCTCACGTCCTGCGGCTTTGGCAATATATAACACGACGTATACGTGCAGGTCAACTTCGCAGCTGACGATCATGGTCTTCTATTTTTTTGAAACGATAATGGTATGTTATCATGTCGCCCGAGACAGTTTTGTCTTTTCATATACATCTGTTTTTGCATTTATACGCTGTCATCCTTAGAGCTACGCGGGGAATTTTGTAAAAACATGTCCCTTGTTAGGACATCTCTAACGGGTGATGTATAACAGTGACGCCCAAACACCCAACAATCCCTCCCCTCCCGTTCGATGCCGCGATTCCACCGCCGTCGGCCACCGCGTCACCATGGACGGCTCCGGCCTGACCCCCAACGCCCCTCGCACCCATCCGTTGGCTGATTCCGTGCCTCCGCCATCTCGAGGTTGTTCCAACGGACCCATGTGTTAGATTGCCTAGCGATCGAGACACGATCATCAGATAGCTCACGTCGTGTGGCTGTGGCAATATAACACGAGGTATACCTGCAGGTCAACTTCGCAGCTGATAATGGTCTTTATTTTTTTGAAACGATAATGGTCTTTTGTCATGTCGCCTGAGACAGTTTTGTCTTTTTCGTATACATTTGTATTTGTATTTATCCTTAAAGCTACGCTGGAAGTTTTGTAAGAAACATGTTCTTTGTTCCCTCTAGGCCATTAAGTTGCGGCCACAGTGCACGATCTTTTACTCGACCCACATAGGAATAGGAAATAATTTAAGATATCGTTCCAGGCCCGAAACTCTTGCTTTGTTATAACATTGTGATGCATAAAAACGTTTCGGCGTCTGAGGTGTTGGCCAATACTCCGCTGAATTTAGTTTTCAGACGCGCGCTGACCGGAGAAAAATGGATAGCTGGCATAGATTTAGTTGAGTGGTTAATAGGGGTTATTAACTTAAAGGACGAACCCGGTAGTTTTTCTTGGAGTTTGACCACTTCAGAAGTGTTTTCGTTTAAATCTGTGTATGAAGATTTGATGAATGGGCATACTAGATTTCTAGGACAATATTTGTGGAAATTGAAGATCCTGTTAAAGGTTAAGATCCTTATGGGGTTCATTAATAGAAAGTTGTTGCTTACTAAGGATAATGTTATTAAACGTAGGTGGAATGGATGTACGAAATGTGTGATTCACATGAATCTACATAGCACATTTTTACGTCGTATCATTTTGCTTTACCAGTTTGGAGAGTTGTTCAGTTTACTTTTAATATACCTTCACCTTCTAATATTACCAATGTGTTTGTAAACTGGCTAAATGAGATAGACAACAAACTTAAAGCTAGAATTCGTGTGACAGTCTGTGCTTTAGTTTGGACAGTTTGTAATTGCGGAAATGATATTGTTTTCAATAGAACAAGTGTTCCAAGATTTTTGCAAGTCATTTACAGAGCTTCTTACTGGATCCACATGTGGTCCTTTCTATTTCATGCGGACCAACGGTGGTATAGGATACAATCGGTCAGTCATAAGGTTTACTATCTTCAACCAGGCTGGACGGCGACAACCAGGCTGGATGGTGACAACCTTTTGACTACAGAATGCATAGAGGCTTTTTGTATGCTTTTTCTGCTGGTTGATTCAAGTCACCACTTTGAGCTACCCATGAGTTGTAAACTTCTAAACTTTATAAGTTATAACTATGCAATAAATGGAGGCTGTGCATCGTTTCGGCCTTTCATGCCGGGCTATGCTCCCATTTTGAAAAAGGATGTACTAGTACAAAACGAAGAGCTATGCATAGTGTGTTAATCTTCCACTGGAACTTTGCCTACAGTGTCATCCTTCGGCGGTAATCCAAGGGTGAAGGGTAGGTGTTCTTTTTCGGGGACGCCTAGGTCACAGGCGACTAAGAAATAGTAATTTCTCAGTTGACCTGATACCAGATCAATTATTAATTATCCGTTAGCCCACGCGCTGAGTGCGTCTAGGTGTTTCTCCTGTATGCACGTACCCGGTGCGTGTTTGTTGGGCCTCTAGTTGTTCTGTCTGATTTGAGTGGGCTTTACTTGTTAGATAACTTTGAGCAGGCTTGTGTGTTTATACTTTTCTACTGTATGTTGTTATTGAGCTTTATGCATTATTTTGTGCAGCCCTATACTTTGACATGAACAAACAATTTAAATTTTGAACCATAGCCTAGAAATAGCTTCGGGCATAAAAATTGATTTGACAAAAAAGAACTACGATTTACAAAGACTTTTTTGATTAAAGACACTATGGATTAAAACATTGTACATGGAAGATAAAAGTTAAAAGAAATAATTTATCAATGGTCGTCATTTTGGCCGGTTCAACTTGCACAAAAATAATGATGCAACTTTAGCCAATAGTGTAGCTATTTTTTAAAAAGAAAATATCTTAGTTAAATCGTGTGTGACTACACTGATACCTTAGTTTTGCAAGCAAACCTATCTAAACTTACAACTTGCGAGTGGGTCAAATTCCAGGTCTCAGTCGCGACCAATTTGCAACTAGCTTTGATTCTTTCTTAGTTACAAAAGCAAGTTGCAAAGTGGATCGTTTTCGGGGCTCGGTTTGGTTCATTCTCTGTTACAAGCAAAAGTTGCAAAAAATGGCTCAAGATTTCGAGGCTCAGTCACAACAGAGTTGCAACTAGCTCAGTTTATTCTCGGTTACAGGTGTGAAAACGGTTCAACATCAGGGCCTCAGTCGCAAAAAACTTGCAACTAGCTTATCTTCATTCCTAGTTACGAACAAGTTGCAACATACTTGCAACTAGCTCGGATCGTTCTGGGTTGTAACCAAGTTGCAAAAAATAGCTCAAATTAAGGGGCTAAAAAATAACGACAGACTTGCAACTAGCTTGTTTTATTCTCGGTAAAAAAACAAGTTGTGAAAAAGGCTAATTCCAGTGCTTAGTTGTGACTAACTTGCAACTAGCTCGTTCTGTTCTCAGTTACAAGCAAGTTGCAAGTGGGTCAAGCTCGGTCGCGACCAACTTGCAACCAGCCCTAGCACTTTCTCAGTTGCAAAAAGCAAGTTGCAAAGTGGCTCATTTTCGGGGTTAGATTTATTCTCAGTTACAAAGCAAAGTTATAAAAAATAGCTAAAGATTTCGGTCACTGACTTGCAACTAGCATGGTTCTCTTTCAATTACAAGTAAGTTGCAAGTACCATGCTTAAGCAATGTCAGTTGCATGTAGGTTGCAATTTGGACCAATTAAAAAAAGCTCTATTGCAAGCAGTTTGCGAGTGGCCCATGACGGAGCACTAAAGGGTTCAGTTGCAAGCAAGTAGCTATGTTTCAAGTCTCAATTGCAACCAACATGCAAATAGCTCAGTTTTTTCTCGGATACAAGCAACTTACAACTAACTTTCTTAATCAAGGTCAACTGCAAACATGTTTCATTTTTGTATAGGTAAAAAAGAAGGGCATGCCTACCTATGAGAGGCGACTGAGATTTAACTAATCTCAGTCACCTGACGTCATACGTGTTAACCAAAAGAGTTTTTAGTTTACTATTATTTGATCTTTTTTAACGTGTTCTCGGCTTTACCGAGGGAGCTAGGTTGGGTTGTCTCAATTCAGCCTAACATTCTTTTCCCGTATTGGTTGTTGTGCTCATACTGTTGGAGGGTACATATAGTAATGATTTTTTTTCATCCGCTCTCTTGCTTTATTTTGCTTATAGAAACCAAGTACACTAGGGAAAAATTCTCTCAAAGAAAGGACAGATGACAACATGAAATGAGACACAAATTCTAATAGAAAAAATAAACCCCCGCCTCAGTTACGAGCTACTTTCAACTGACATATCTTCACTAAAAAGAGAGAGCATAACCATGCCTCCTCAGTTGCGAGCTAGTTGCAACTTGCCCCACCTACACTCCCAAAGAGACAAAAAAACGCCGCCTTAGTTGCAAGTTCATTGCAACTGGTCCCACGCACCCCCACCGCAAAAGAGACAGAATAGACCGCTGCCTCAATTGCAAGCTACTTGCAACTAGCCCCACCTCCCTCAAAAAGAGACAGGAAAAGACCGCCGCCTCAATTGCGAGCAACTTGCAACTAGGGCTACCTCTCCAAAAAAGAGTCAGAAAAAACCAGTACCTCAGTTGAGAGCTACTTGCAACTAGCTACACCTCAGTTACAAGCTACTTGGAACTAGCTACACCTCCTGCCAAAAGGGGAAAAATACCACTACCTCAATTACAAGCTTCTTGAAACTGGCCTCACACCCCTCCCCCCAAAAGAGACAGAAATACCACAACCACAGTTACAAGCCGCTTTTTCAAACTGCGTCGTTCATGAGCAAATTGCAACAATAGGGTCCGTTACGAGTATATTGTGACCGGGGTGTCAGTTACTACCACATTGGGAGTGTGGGTCAGTTACAGCCACACTGTGACTGGGGATAGCTTACGAGCACATTGCAACAATGAGGTCAGTTATAAGCACACTATGAACGGGGGCAGCCACATTGTGACTGTGGACCTGTTACGACCACATTGTGATTGGGGTTGGTTACGAGCACATTGCAACTGGGTGATCCCTAGATGTGAGCACATTGCAACAAAACGTCAATTGCAAGCACATTGCAACAAAATGTCAATTGCAAGCACATTGCAACTGGATGATCCCTAGATTCGAGCACATTGCAACAAAAGGTTAATTGCAAGCACATTGCAACTGGGAATCAGTTGCGAGCACGTTGCAACTCGGGGTCAGATACAAGCACATTGCAATTAAAAAGGTCAATTTCTAGCACATTATACCAGCCTAGGATTAGTTATGAGAATATTGCGACTGGGGGTCAGTTGTGAGCGTACATTTCCATTGAGTCGTTTGAAAAATTATATTTTCAAAAAAATGGCCCCCTCTATGGGTTAGTTGCAAGCTAATTGCGATGGGGTCAGTTGTGAGCATATTGTAACTGGTGGTCAATTAAGAGGATAGTGCAACTTGGTCGGTTAAAGGAAAAAATGAGTCAGTTATAAGCAAGTTGTGACCAGGCCAGTTACAACAACTGCAGATACACACAACATCATAGTCAAACTGAATATTTACAAAAGGTAAATATATTTCAAAAGTTCAAAACTGAAATTTTTAATTAAATATAAAACGGTAACATCAAAAAGAAGGTCTTGATTTTGTTTAAAGCTTCAGATTTTAAAAATGTTCGGTAGGTGAAAAAGGTACATATTTTAAAAATGTACAAAAGTAAAAAAATGTTCATTTTGTAAAATCGTTCATGATTTTAAAGAAGGTTCAAATTTTGAAAGTTAGTCATCGGCTAAAAAAATTCAGATTTCAAAATATTTGGTTTGAGGTTCAGATTTAAAAATTCTTCGCCAAGTAAAAACGAGAAAGAAACAAAAAAGAAAAAGAAAAGAGGAAAAATTCATACACATATTTGACTAATAACTATAGAAACATGACAATTGATTTACCAACACAATAGCTATTCGGAGAGATAAAATTAGCCTTCCTCCCATCCAAAAACAGGACACATAAAAACACCCAAAAAAGCAAAATGGCTTCTTATTTACAGCATACGGAAGAGAAGGAGAGGCTGAATCCGCAGAAAAACAGCTCCTAGGCACACGAAAGAAAAACAGAGACACAAAAAAATGAGGGAAGAAGTGGCTGGGTGAAGGAAAAAAATGATGGATGACGAAAAACTAAATGGAATTCAAAAGATACTAACCACCCGCTTATTATTTTTTTCTTAGTTTCTTCATACATAAGAACAAATCAAAAACATGACACAGAAAATTAAAAAAAGCCAATAAATGGTCGTGCTAAACCATTTACATCATCACACATATTCTGTCAGTTCGAACCGTCGACGACGCACATACCAAAAAACAGAAAAAAAAATCCGACATGACAAAAAACACAATAAGTTCACCCCACCTCTGGCAGAAAAAAAACCAGGCCACCGTATAAAATACAGCTCGACCAACCTCTTCCCATAGTTTCCAGTACCCACGCTCACGGCCCACGAACACAGAGGAACGTAAAAACTACAAGCCCACACAAAACGCTGCACGAATCTTGGCACCACAGATCCAATGGTAGGGCTGGTGACTGAGAAATAAGTATTTCTCAGGCGCCTGAGAAATAGCAAAACCGTTCTTTTTCATACCATGAGAGAAAATGAAAAAAAGAGCAAGTTTACTTTGTAATCTATAGTCAGTTTTCATATTGTTTGTTTTGATTGATTTTCGCACAATTAATACTAGAAGCAAAAACGAATAATTTCCCGCCAGCCATGGCCACCTCTCGGTTTCCTCAGTAACAACCTAAGGCTTCTTCGTCGCAACAAGTTCCCGGAACTGGTAGTCAGTTTGTTCTCTTGATGGGGCTTAGCTGGAGTGCCTTTTCACTGTTCGGCTCACTAACTCGGACGCCACAACAGTCACGTCCACCGCATAAAAACAGAAAGCTTTAACCGATAGAGAAAAACATGCAGGAGAAGCTCGGCAGGGATGCTACCAAGTGTGTCTTACCAGAGCGAGACAGGCCATTGCAGAAAAGGTTGATCTGCCAATGCACACTTCTCCTTAGTGAAAGGAGGGTTGATCGCCATGGGCGTTTCAGAGACCACAACATCCCCTGATGAGTCAACAGCCCTCGCGTCGCCGAAAAGCACCACGAATGAAAATATGATCAACTTTCGAAGTATCCAGACATAATTCAGAAAAACACTAGAAATGTGTAAGAAGCGTTAGTTGTTTGGGTTAGTTGCTGGGAGTATCCGAACGGAGTCCAGAAAAAAAGGCTTCAGGTATAAACATTGTACAGTTGGATGAATGGAACATCCCACACTCGTCCAGTCGCTGCTAATGCCCATTTGAAGCTCCCCTCTTGAAAATTGGACATTTTGGTTGTTTGTCACAGAGATGAACTTGTACAGTTAGCTACATTCCCAGACTTTTATTCATCAGAATCTCCAAGGAAAGTTGCAGCATCAAGAAGCAAGTTAGATTCAGAAGAGCGAAAGAGCGTCACAGCTACTATAATGCTGTAGCAAAACAAGTGTTCATTGTTGACCGTGCACCGCAACGCGGAATACACAAATAATTTTCTCTACCATCCATGCCGTGGAAACTTATAAAGGGCAAAGATGGAATTATGTGAGTTGCGTAACTTTGGGTGCACAGTGGACACGGCATTTTAATAAGCTTGGTGAACAGAGAGCAACAAATAGACATTTAATTATACACAACAAATGGTAAACGATGATTTTTGAAATACATGCGGCGAGAACTACGTGTGCTGCTAATAGAAACAACCAATTGGTTAAGAAAATTTTCCCTCGTGTCAACTTAACTGCAGGAAAGAACTAAAACACAAATAAACAAACTCTTGAGAAACAAGACAAAGAGCATAGACGTATGGAACTACAGGGTTGCAATTGAAAAAGTCAAAAGGGAGATGAATGAAGAAAGATAGTTAGGTGGGGGTAAACACCTGCATAGAGGTCAGATTCGTGTGGAATTTGAATTATTCACATTTAACTCTCAGTCCTTGCCATGCCTGCCAAGGCTGTCGTGAGGTCTCTGAGGATTCACATCTGTACTGCTGCCAAACCTAACAGAGAAAAAATTGAATAACCGATAGGTCAAACCTGAACCATTCAGATTCGTATCATAGTGGGCAAAAGCTCCGGGAGTCCCTGAACAGTAAGTTCATACCTGGTATCAATCAAGTTCACAATGGAGAACAGAACAGTGCGATCAAAGGATTGAAAAGGAAATCATAGAGAAACTATCAAAAGAGGCCGACCACCGGTTCAGTTATATGAGGAATCCACAATAATGAGAGGCAAGTATCAAAAGGACACTGCCTACTAAGATTGATTACTGGAACATGAACATACATGCATATCTGCAGAGACGTACGAGGATAGGAGCCTCTCCAAGAATCCATCTGCAAACCAAGGCCTGAGGCTACCAAGGCAGCAGAGCTCGGGGCAGGGGCAGTGCCGCTAGACATTGAGAAAGTGCTGCAGCAACAGCAGCTCGATACTTGCTGGTGATTGTAGCGACACCTTGATAGGTTGATGACGTGTTGTTGTATCGATCTGTTGGTGTGACTTATGGGTGGTGAATGGGAAGAGGATGGAGGGAGTAACGGTTGAAGATGGATGTGTCGTGCTTCAGCTGCGCATGAGAGCTGTCCAGAGATGAATGGTGGGATATTTCTGATGACGTGGCAGTGTACACCACATATGGCGCAAAAACAACCAGGCTCTTCACATAAACTTCTGGATCCTCCTTCGATTGTTTTAAATTGGAGTACTTATGCTCATCATGGAGTTCCTATCTCTTTAAGAATTCTTGATGTCCAGCCTAGCTTGTTCTCTAGGCCGGCAAAATGGACCATGAAATCTCCATCTGAATAAACCCCTGCACAATCAACATGCAATGAGAACCTATGTAGATCAAAATGATGTTTAAGTAACAATAACAATTTGGTATGAATTTACAAGACAATTAAGATCCAAGCACCAAACAAAGATGAGCAGGGACAATTTTCTATTAACAAAACTAGGAGAAGTTTTTAGTATATCAAGTATTGTTTTACATTTTCAATTAAGTGTTATGATAAGAGAAAAAGATAAAATTGTTGTGAGTGGTGAATTTTATCTTTTTTGTCTGTATCTTTAACTTAGAAGATGTCAAGGGCTTCTGTTTTCAGTTTCTTCTAACACAAATTGGATTTCGAGTTGAAGTGTCGAAGATATGTTTGATGAACTAACTATAGAATTTTTTTTTCGATAAAGGGCACTTTATTACTTAAAATTTTAAGCATTATACCCGGCCTCTGCATAACTGGCATGCACACAGCCGAAAACTAACTATAGAGTTGCATGCACTAGCCAGTTCACCCAAAAGTTCAACACTCCCTTATGTGTCATGTGTGGCTCCCTAAGGCCCAAATATGGACCGGAAGTAGGCATCATTTTCTTAAATCTCGCGTGTGTGGCTCTCCCTCATCCCAGGTCTTGAACTCAAGACCGCTTGATTCGGATACAAAAATTTTTAAGTCCCTCCATCCGGCCTAATCTCTGTATTTTCTGAACCTATATGATCATAATATATACATACACACAATGAAATGGTAAACTAATTTTACCTGTATTTGCTTCCCATGAGCTGAAGAAATAGTTTTGCTTACAGGTACAACTTTGCAGGGGTCAAGTGGTATATAGGATATGCAATTTTTAAACCAAGAGATGATCTTGGTGTATTGCTACATGAGATTTCAAAACCAATGTTTTTTCCAATATGACGAAGTTCTTTTGCAGAACACTGCTATGTGCATACATTTAATAAGTGGGAGTTTTTGTACTTCATGACATTTCCATTGTTTTTTCTTTTATACCCTGAATCATTCAGAAATAGGCTTGGGATCTGCGCAGTTGTAGCTTGCTTGCGGTAGAGATATATGTTAATTTCACATTCAAATATGTGTTCATGCTAATATTTCCTAATTATGTCTGGGAACATTCTATCCAACTTGTATGCCATAAGGATTCAACACCATCAGTCATTTCTAATTTTCGTCATCTTAAATCACATGAATGGAATTATTATAAATTAAGGAATTCGTTTTAAATGTACTGGGCTATTTTATTTATGTACCAATTAGTTTTAAGGAATTCGTTTTAAATGTACTGGGCTATTTTATTTATGTACTCCCTCCGTTTAGAAATATAAGATGTTTTAGCTTTGTGAAAGGAGTGTATCTAGACTCCTTTTACTATATAGGTTCACTCCGAACCTCTACGAACCTATACACTAAAAGACGTCTAGATACATTCGATTCACAAAGCTAAAACATCTTATATTTCTAAACGGAGGGAGTACCAATTAGGTACACTCCTTTCCTTTTCCTGTTGTCCAAATCATTTCACTTTAAAGTTTCCCAGCATGGTCTCTATACACCCCAATTATTTTAGAAGTATGCTTGACTGAATCTTGGTTAAGAATTTGCATCATGATGTGTTTTGGCACATAGGTGTAAATGCACCCATTATGAAAAATGCATAAAAAGCATTTTAAAATGTTAAAAAATTCCAAACAAAAATTTCGTGTGTACATCCGGACATTCGATGTTGGCACACAAGGTTTCGCAATTATTTGTGGCTTGTGAAAAGAAGACAAAAAATGTCTTGTGAATAGTCATATTGGAGAACCGAAATTTGTCTTGTTTACATAAGCCACAAAAAATGTTCTTTTGTGCCGAAACTTTGTGTGCAAACATAAAATATCCAATCATCCATGGGAAACTTTTTACGGATTTTTTTGACATTTTGAAATGTCTATTTAGACGATGGGTGCATCTACACCTATGAGCCAAAGTGGATTTCCCCATCATGATAGCTCTTTTCTGGTTTAAAAAAATAATTTTTAATTGATCATTGCTTAAAATGTTTTCTGAGTCCATAACATTGTTGCAATTGCCAAACATGTGAGCTGTTAGCTATAGGTTATTGTTTGTGAAGTTAGTCACTACAGCACAACCATAAATATTATTAGTGCATCACTTCAACAATAGCTTGAATTATTGAATCATATAGTTGGGATCCGCAATATTTGATTCAGAGCCTGAAAAAAGATCACACATTCTTGATTTCTCTATAATTAATATGTGATTCAGAGCCTGAAAAAAGATCACACGTTCTTGATTTCTCTATAATTAATATGTGATTCAGAGCCTGAAAAAAGATCACACGTTCTTGTTTTCTCTATAATTAATAAACTATATGTCCACTCATATATTTATGCATCTTCTGAGACATTTTTCACTATATTTTTGTACTCATGCAGCTCCTGCTCTAAACTCGCCGAATAACCATACGCACTTCCATTAATTTATGTTCTGTAAGAACTGTAGCACAATTTTACATAGTTTGTATCTTCCTTGCATCTCCAAGCATCATCGTGTGGCTGTAACTTTAAGGTACTCATATCTTTGGCATGAGGTGACTGAGTTTTTTGACAATACGTCCCTTATTTACTTACTCCCTCAGATCCAAATTAATTGACTTGAATTTGTCTAGATTTGGATGTATCTAGCACCAAAACATGGCTAGATACATCCGAATCTAGCCAAATCCGAGTCAATTATTTTGGATCAGAGGGAGTACATGTTTAGCATATCCTGAATGTTGATAGATTTTAGCTTTATCACCTTATATATTAGTAATATACATCACTATATATCACATGTATTCTCTAGGCTTCACAGGTTTGGCGTACAACAGTAGCCACACAAATTTAACAATATCTTATTACACTAATATCAAGCTATAAGATGCATAGTTACTAAGCATGGTAAAGCATATACTCAATGTTCAATTTCCATAATTCTAACATTATGTGATATCCGTTACTAATATTAATTCTGTAGCTTAATTGATAGGCTTATTTGCCAAGAGCATACAAGTTACAACCACAAAATTAGATTGCCAAAGAAGGAAGATCCAAAATGTTCTTCAGAAATTGGAAACAAATGTCCACGTATAAGAAAGGCTGTGTGTATCAATTGATGCGAAGGCCAGGGTTTTACTCCCCTTTTCGAAAACAAATGTCCACATATAAGAATATGCTATAAATACTTGAAATTTTGGACATGGAAATGCTCTTGAAAACCAAAAATTGAGAAATGTTTTCTTGAGAGATCTAATGATATTAATTTTACTTGACCAATGTCGACAGAGCATATATTATTAGTTGCCGTCAGAAAATTTTGATTGCAGGCATTTTTTTCCAAGTTTACCTAAATAGTCGAGTTGTTGCATTGTCAAGTTATGTTATAGCCCGTGTGTATGCAGTTATGCACAGGTAAGCGACTAGTAGCAGATAATGAGATATCTAAAGAACACTTAGGAAGTCCAGTCTTCAATATCTTGAATATCAATCGAGTGCCTCTTTCACATTGAAATGTAAATCCTTGTGTCAAATATGTAATAAGAGTGAGCAAGAAAGTAAGGAAACCTTTCCATGTAGTGGACGGGTGGAGGATCATGCGTTGAACTGATTTCCACGTAGCCTTCCAAGGGTATGAGTTGAAGAGACACTGCATTTTTGCTATACGGACGTGTGCTTGCATTTCTTCAGGTGATAAGTGATCTATAATATGCTTAAGTGCTGTATTGTCTCCACATTTTGTGGAACCAAATCGTACAAATGATGTATGGTTCCACCATATATCCAAAAATCTCTCACTCCATTTTGACCTCCTTATGAAGAACAGCCCTACATGAGAAGGAGCATGGTTAATAGTTGATCGATCGAGCCGTTCATATCTATTTTTGTGCAGAATCTGCGGCCTATAAGAACAGAAAAGTACGGTTGTCAACTGAAATAATAAGGAAACTGGAGTATTATGTGATGTTAGTATGATGTATATCTCCGTGAATATTATCTTGCTCCGTTTGTTGCACAAGATTATTCTGTGCATGTTCTCAACATACAGTAGTAGGTGCAGAGTTATTTGTGTTAATAGGTGTGATATAGTATCACAAAAGTTGCCTTGCAAAGTGAATTCGACCAACATAAAAGTATTGGTGAATAATGTGCAGGTTTTCCATACCGGCATTAACCCCATTGGCGTCCTCCGTCAGAACGAGATCAGGCGATGTATCAAAATCACTGTGCCCAATCACCGAAAACAGAATCATCTCCTGGGTTACAATACAACCAATCAGGAGAACATTATACATTAACTTAAGGAACTCTAAACTAAGCATCAAAGAGGATCTCCATTATTTCTTACCAACGCGATGTTCGGGTTAGTAACAAGCGTGTCCTGAAATTAATTAAGGATCGATGAATAGACCATCACGACTGGTTCCGGAGAATATAAATAGATACAGTAAAGACAATGTGTGAAAGTGCAGGCGCCACCCACCGCATCATTCCAGAAGAGCCAGTGGTGGCGGTGCAGGAGGGCGCGGAGGGCGAGGACCTTGCTCCAGGCGGGCGGGCGACTGGGGTCGACGGCCTGGGGCGGCAGCACGGCGAGGCCGTACCCGTGCACGGCCGCGTAGGCGCGCCTGTTCCGGGCGGTGGCGTTTAGCATGCCGCGGAAAGACCGCCCCCGCACGCCACGGCCCGACAAGCTCTCGTCGGAAAGTGTGACGATAGAGAAGCTGAGCCGGTATCCGGCGAGGGGGGTGTGACCGGCAGCGAGGGACAGGCACCGGCGGCCGAGCGAGTTAGCGCGGCGGAAAAGGACGGCTGATAGGGGCGGGAGGAGGAAGAGAAGGAGGAGGAGTGGGGGGATTAGGAGAAGGTGGTGGTGGCGGCGGGTGCGAGTACGATGATGGGTGGAGCGGCGCGGCCGTGCAGCCATCAGATGTCGTCGCCGGTAGCTTTGAGCGTCTGGATCTTAGAGTAGATCTCAAAACACACAATCATCAACAATGGCTTCGTTGACCATCTCATTACCACCATTTCTCAATGAGATTCTTTTTAAAGGTAATTATACACACAATCATCAAGAAAGCGCGCCAACCTCTTTCCTCTCCTTTGCACACGCGCATGGGCTGTCCCATAAAGTCATATAATGATTAGTCTAAATCTGCCGACGCTCATCCTCGATCGCGCGAGGGTATATCTCTCGGTCCCAAAATCTTGCCGGTACTCACAATGCAAATTAGGATTACAAAATCTCAAATGCTCCTTCTACATCTTTTTTAGTCATCTTTTATGTATTATAGAAACCAAGTGTTTTTTTACATTGCGGTTTGACAACCGGCTTCACAAATGAAGACAAATTGATGCTCATTCAAAGACACCGGAAAAAACACGTTTGGGGTATGTGGGATTCTCCACAAAGTAGCTCTGCGTCAACTTGTTGTGACATTGGATCCTTTCCCTTCTCAACTTCTCTCTACTGAAAAAGAAATCCCCGTGCTTCGACCTTTTATTCACGTGCAAAGCCAAAGTCATGGCAATGTCCTCTTATTCAAGGTCTCATTCTTCATCGGATGAAATATAAGACGAACTCATCTACTCCCTCTGTTTTAAAATATAAGATATTTTAGTTTTGTGAAAAGCTAAACCTAGACGTTGTTTTGAAACGGAGGGAGTACAACCAAATAAACCGGACAAGTTCAAACATGTAGAACAAAATCAGCATGTCGGCGGCGGCAGGACATACCTTGCAATACTTATCCCAAAACTAGGTGTTACTAGACGGCTGTCGGGCGCTACTCGTCGGACTACTCAGTGCGTCGGCAGCGAAGGATGCTTCCCGCTGTGTCGGGGAGCAAAGAAGCTTAAGCGTGGAGGGAGGCGACTGATGTTGCTCCCGATCGACTGCGGTCGCGGGGAACACTCCCACAACAAAACTCCTCTCCCAGCCGGTTGAGAGTCGTGGTAACTCCAATCAACGCTCAATAGAGCTTGAATCGATGCTCTAGGGTTGCGACGACGACTGGGAACTAGGGGGGCGGTGGCGGTTGGTGGCTCGATTTACCTCGGCGGCAGCTCCCGGACGGCCATCTAGACGAGCAGATTCGATAGGAGCACGTTGGGAACTAATTGGGAGGGGCGTCCGCGGGATTCGTCGCAGCTGGGTTGTCGGAGAAGGTCAGGCAGCGGCGGTCACGTGCGGAGATTTCACATCGGCAGTTGGAGCATAAATATGTGACGATAGAGAAGCTGAGCGGGTATCCGGTGAGAGACGTGTGACCGGCAGCGAGGGACAGGCACCGGCGGCCGAGCGAGTTAGCGCGGCGAAAAAGGACTGCTGATAGACGCGGGAGGAGGAAGAGAAGGAGGAGGAGTGGGGGAATTAGGAGAAAGTGACGGTGGCGGAGACGAGCACGATGATGGGTGGAGCGGCGCGGCCGTGCAGCCATCAAATGTCATCGCCGGTAGCTTTGAGCGTCCGGATCTTAGAGTAGATCTCAAAACACACAAACGTAAAAATAGTTCATCGGGCTTTGTTGGCCATTTTCATGACCATCATTTCTCAATAAGATTTTTTTAAAGGTAATCATACACATCGGTAGCTCGAATTGAATGATAAGAGGCAAGGAAGTGCGTCAACCTCTCTTATCTCCCTAGAAAGCGCACAGGTTGTCCCATTAGCCATTGGATGAGTAGTTTAAATCTTGTTATGCATGATCACACCGATTTATGATACTATCAAAGGGATCTCTTCGTCCCAACATCTTGCCGGTCCTCCCACAATGCTAAACTAGACTTATAAAATCTCAAATGCTCTCTTTACATCTTTTCTAGCGCCCGTTTAAGCATTATATAAATCAAGTGTTTTCTTACATTGTGGTTTGAAACCGGCTTCACAAATGAAAGACATTTTGATGCTCATTCTAAAACGACACCAAAAATAACGCTCGAGTATGTGGGATTCTTCACAAAGTAGTTCGGCATCAACTTGCTGTGAAATATTGACATTCGATCCCTCGTCAACTTCTCCATATGGAAAATGAACCATCGTGTTTCAGCCTTTTATTCACATGCAAAGACAAAATCATGGCAATGTCCTCTTCTTCAAGATCTTATTCTTCTTCGGATGAATCATAAGAGAAACTCATCTACAATCAAATAAACCAGACTCGTTCAAACATGCAGCAACAACACTCACGAAATAAATCGGCGTGCCAGTGGCAGGACGTACCTTGCAATAGTTACCTCAAACACCTAGCACTAGGTGTTGCTCGACGGCTGTGCGGGCCCTGCTCATCGGACTTCTCAGTGCGTCGTCCGCGGAGAATGCTTCCCGCTGTGTGAGGGAGCAGAGAAGCTTAAGCGCGGCGGGAGGCGGCTATGTTGCTCGCGACCGGCCGCGTTCACGGGGAAAACTCCCACAACGAATCGCCTCTCCCGGCCAGTTGAGAGTCACGGTAACTCCAATCGACGCTCAACAGAGCTCGAATCGATGCTCCGGGGTTGTTGCGGCGACGGGGAACTAGGGAGAGCGACGGTGGTTGGCGGCTTGATTTACCTCGGCGGCGGCTCCCAGACGGCCATCTGGACGAGCGGATTCGTAGGAGCACGTCGGGAACTAATTGGGAGCGGCGGCCGCGAGGATTCGTCGCGGCTGGATTGTTGGAGAAGGTCGAAGAAATGAGGCGGTCAGTGGCGGTCGCGCGCGGAGATTTCACATCGGCAGTTGGAGTTACGCGCGCGCGGTCGAGTTTCCCAGCGCGCCAAATATGCCCCGCGCGATTGGGATTTTTTCCATGCACGCTAAATTATTTTGGACAACATATTTAAGTGCACCTGCTGGAACTGTGTTTTTAGCCTCTCGCGCTTAAAAAAAAAGCATTTTTTGCACCAACAGATTATTATGCAACCGTTGGAGATGCTCTTAGGCTACTCGCCTGTTGAAATTTTTTTATGGGAGCGGAGTTGCCCCACTTCCATTTTCTATTAAAATGAAACTGAAGTAATAGAAGTTCACTTCTGTCTCGAGTCGACCCCGAACCGCTCCATGTCGCTCCCCCGAGCGGGCAGCCGGAACAGCACCTCCCCCTCCCTTCTCCTAGGTCTCCTCCCACTCTCTCCCCTCCCGTCGTCGGTAGGGGCGATCGGACGTTTCTCATGTGGTGTTGGCGGCGGCGACCGCTCTTCTACCAATACGCGGAAGCCCTGCTCGAGTGGGTCGTCCAGTAGTGGTGCGGCTCAACGACGATGGTCTGGCTTGGCGGCGGGGTAGCTCGACGTCGGCTAGGTTCTTGGCTATGCGACGGGGGCCGTTGGTGGTGGTCTTCGTCATGGCTGGCGCTAAAGCCCGCTTGGCATGGATCTAGGCCCTTTAGGCCCCATCTAGATCTGGGCAAGCCAAAGGTTGTGCGGCAACGCCAACTCCTAGAAGTGGAGGATGGGATCTAGCGGGCTAATGGGTGGTGGCGATGGTGCAGCTGACATGCTACAGTGTGGAAGCAGGGTCTTTGTGGTCCCGGGCGAGCCCTTGGGGGCCTAGTGTGCCCCTGCTACCATATCCGGTTGGCTACCGAAACGGCAGTGGAGGTAGTTCCCTCCCGCGCAACTGCACTACTACTGCCGCTGATTCTTGTGGTGTTATCTTATTCTGTCCTCTAGGTCTTGCAATGGTATTCAAAGTGAAATGACGAGGGATGTGTTTCGATCGTGGTGGCGCATACTGGTGGGCGGTAAGTTGGGGAGAGCGCTTCAGAGCGTCCGGGTAGTGGTTTTTTGGGGATCGGGAGAAATTCTAGTCGACTCGTCCGACACCAACACGGTATCTCATGGGGGTGTTGTCATTCGTTCCTGGAAGGCTTCGGGTGTACCCCTTCTCCACTCCCCTCCGAGTACTGGGGAACCCCTAGGCCCAGTCTAGGTAACTGCGGTGTCGTCATCGCATGCCTTTTTGAAGGCATTGCATGGTACAAGGCGCTTTAGAATGCTAGGAACACTATGGGACAATGCCGGAGGGCGCAATGGTTGTAGGTCACCCTTGTTTCCCATGCCTATTAGCGTTTTGATCTTTGCTGCCAGTGCCTATCAGTGTTTGGATCTTAGGCTACTAGACTGACAAGGTCATGTGTTTGGCACCGATGAGTATGTCTTTGGAGAGTTATGGTTCTCATCCAAACTTCGGTGACCCGCCGGCAAGTGCTAACACCTAGATAAATAAAGCTTTGGGGAATGGAGATATGTGAGGTTGATGTTTCTGTGATTTCCTAGGCTGTTGGGAGAGGGAGAATGGACAAAAATAACCCAGATTCGAAAGTATTTCACAAAATGAACTCTGTGCGAAACAATTCACGCCACTAACCCTTTTGGGTAGCTCCTAGCAGCAAAGCGATATGCTCTACTGTGTAGCGCCTTTCATCAAGGCGTTATGCCCCTGTAGGGTGGCACCTGCCCTGGCCCCACCCGGGCCTATAACGCCTAGGTGCTACACCTCCTCGAGCAACACCTAGGTGCAATGCCTCAATGTGTAGCACCTTGGTCTTAGGTGCTACACTTTGACACATAGCGTCGGGAACGCGGCATCCCTCCCCACCCGACCCAGTCCTTTCCCAGCCGCCAGGAAGAATAGCTTGAGATCCCCCCGGTTCCTCTCTCCCCCTACCTCAAATCTCTCAGATTGGAAGATTCATTGGGTGGATTTCGACCCCTCCCTAGCTGCTAGAGGTAACCTCCCTCATTTCCCTCTATTTTGACCGATTGGAATCTTTCATTTTGGTGGGATTTGGGTTGAAACCCTAGAAATTTGATTTGGGGAGAAATGTTTGGAAATTTGTTGGGTTCATTGGCCAATGTTGGGTAGAATGGTGTTTATGAAGCATTTAGTTAGGTTTAGGGTTGTTGGAATGTTAGTGTTTGGTTTATTGGAATGTTATGGCTAGGGTTAGGGTTTGCTTATGTAAGGGAGGGTGTTTTTGTTAGATATATGGTTTGGTAATGTGACTAGTATATTTTTGTTCATCTTGGCATGGGTAGTTAATGACCATATTCTCCCATGTGTTAGGGATGACAAGAATTGTTCATGTTCATCATGTGGACAAGGATGCATTTTTGAAAGGCAACATAGAACCGGACCTGGATGAGCTTGACATGGTGTTTGAGCGTAGTCCCACCTACACCGAGGTCTTGGAGCAAGTGAGGATATAATTGAAAAGGATGGACCCAAGTGATGTTGTTGAGTTTGAGGGAAGACATAATGTGGGTTTGGGAATGCATATCCGTTTGAAGACCATGTGTATCTCTTCTGAGGCCCGTTGGGTTGCATACAAGGAGGTGGTGGCCAAATCACTAGACAAGGCTCTTGATCTATTAAACTGTCTTGCTTCCCCATTGGATTCTAGGAGTCCCCTACCCTTAAACCAAGAGGTATTGAGTCACCCTCCTTTGACCCAAACATTGAGCCCGATTTCAAAGGACCAATATGAAGTATTGGAAGAGCACAATGATGATTATGGGCACGATGAGAATGAGGTTGAGCTACACGACAACAATGTTGGAGATTTGGACAAATATATTATGCAAGAGAACATGGATCGTGACATCCCGTATAATCGAGGCCATGCATCAGACTCGGATGATGATGGTCCCGAAGATGAAGTTGACGAGGAGGGGTTCACGGCTAGAGAGGTCGAAATCCACGTATCGTATGGTGGCAGGACCATTGGGTATCTTTCTTTCGTGATGTTAGTCTCGCGGATGAAGCCACAGTTGATGGCGGCAAGGGCGTAGTGCTTGGACCAAGGACAAGTTCTTAATGGGATGACAATCAAGAGAACAATGGATTTTCTCACGAATCGAGATTCAAGACCTTGTTGGAATTTAAGCAATGGATAATTGACTTCTCTATTAAGCATCATCCTCCTTACACGGTGGTGCACTCGGACATGAATAAGCGTTACACGGTTAAATGTGAGCAGGATGGATGTCCTTGGATTGTGCATGCAAGACCATTCAAGGGAGGTCCAGATTGGCACATATCTAATTGTGTATCAACTCACATGTGTCCAGGCCTGGCGGTGGATGGCAAGGATGTGAAGCACAAGCACCGACAACTCACTTCCGAGTTCCTTGCTTATAGGATTTCCAATGACATTGCGTCATTTCCAATAATGAGCATCAAGATGGTCCAAGAGCTTGTGAAAGCCCTCTTTCACTATGAGGTGAAGTACGTGAAGGCATGGAAGGTGAAGCAAGCCGCATTCAAGATGTTGTACGGTGATTGGGAGGAATCTTATAACCGAATCCCTAGGTTGTTGGGAGCGATGGCCAACGCTAACCCGGGCATGGTTCATGTGATTGAACCTTATGGGAACAAGACAAGGATAGTAAACGGAAGAACCGTTTGAGTATTTGGCCGTGCATTTTGGGGTTTCGAGCAATGTGTTCGGGATTTTGAACATTGTAGGCTTGTTGTCTCTGTTGATGGCACCTTCTTGACCGGACAATTCAAGGGCACTATCTTGATTGCAATAGCTAACGATGCCAACAACCGATTGGTTCCTTTGGTGTTTGCTTTGGTGGAGGTGGAAAACAATGTCAATTGGGAGCGGTTCTTCCATCTTTTGAGAACCAAGGTATTAACCACTCAAAGGGAAATATGTGTCATCTCTAACCGTCATCAAGGAATTCTCAATGCGATGATGATTGACATTCCCGGCCATGCTCCGTTGCACCATCGATGGTGTATGAGACACTTTTGTATAAACTTCTATAGGGCATGCAAGAGCATGGACTTGTACAATGATATACAAGATTGTTGCCTTGCTTTCACGAAACGTCATTTCTCAAATTTATACAACAAATTGATCTTCAACAAAGAACTCAATGCGAGTGGTTGAGAGTTTCTCGATAGGAACATTGGAGATAGGGAAAAGTGAGCACGAACTTTCGATGACGGTGGCCAGAGATATGGTCAAATGACAAGCAATATGGCAGAATGCTTAAACAAGTTACTCAAAGGTGCCCGTGCATTGCCATTACCGCAATAGTCCGATATACATTCGACAATATGAATGAGTATTTTCTAAAATACTCAGCTAAAACTGACAAGCAGATTGCGGGAGACTATAAGAACAATCATAAATACAAGTATCCACCTAAGGTTGACGATTGGATGGAATTTTAGTTAAGGAAAGCGGATTCCCAAGTTGTCATGGAATTTGATAATGACGAGCTAATTTACCAAGTTACGGAGCCAGGAGGAACCACGGCTGATGGTGTCCAACACGGAGGTAGAGCGTTCAAAGTCTCGCTCAATACTTGTGAGTGCACATGCGGAAGGCCATTGTTGCTTCATCTTGAGTGCTCGCACTTGCTAACAGTGGCTTGCAGACGACGTTTGGACTTAATCATCCGCTCACGGTGAGAGAGTCTGAGTTCTCTATCGAGACTACTTAGAAGACATGAGCCCCTAGATTTCACCCATACCTGAACCAATCACAATGGCCGGAGTACCATGGAATTCAATTATGGCCTGATCCAAAATGGAAGGTGATTAAACATGGAAGACGCACTACAAAATGCTTTAGGAGTGACATGGATGGATGTGGCTATGGTGGTGGTCGAGAAACGGGCAAATACCAATTCCAAGAACCTTGTGAGAGAGAGCGGTGTGGAACGTGCAATGGTGGAGGGCATAATGCAAGAAAGTGTCCCCAAAGGAAGAAAGCAAAAGGAAATGAAGGAAGCACAAGCCAACCGAGTTGTAGCCAACAAGTCCCAAGCCAACCGAGTTGTAGCCAACAAATCCCAAGACAAGGGAGAACTAGCCAACAAGTGCCAAGCCAAGGGAGAAGTAGCCAACAAGTGCCAAACCAACTGAGAACTAGCCAATAAGTCCCAAGCCAACCGAGAACTAGCCAACAAGTCCCAAGCCAACTGAGAACTAGCCAACAAGTTCCAAGCCAACATGTTCCTAGGCAACAAGCTCCTAGGCAACAAAGAGGTCGATCACTTGGGCTTGGAAGAGGAAGAGGGCATGGACCAAATCCGGCTAGTATGATTGGTTACTTGGCAAGACCAAATCCGTATGCTCATAGGTATGGCAAAAAAATGTTCACACTTTTATGCTTATTTTACTACCTTTTATGTTTATTTTACTAGCTTTTATGCTTATTTTTTCAATCCACTATTGTTCACATTCATGCTTACTTTACTAACTTTTACCTTTCATTCTTATTATAGGTATGGTGACTCAACTCAACAAGGACAATGATGGGGAAGGTGTGAACTACTCGAAGTTGTGGGCGAATGCTTTGGCGTTTATGAGAGAGAGGCAGGAGAAAGAGGAAGAGGAAGAGAGGAAGAGGGCGGAAGTTGAGGAAGAGGAATAGAGGAAGCGGAAGGAGAAACTTGCCTGTAAATACGAGTTGGTGGTTCAACTTGCTCGTGACTTGAGGAAGAAAGAGGATGAAGCGGAAGAGATGAAGAGGAAGAAGGAAGATGAAGATAGGAAGAGGAAAAAATAGAAGGAAGATGAAGAGAGGAAGAAGAAAAAGGAGAAGGAAGATGAGGAGAGGAAGAGGAGGGCCAATGCTAGGCCACCTTGCGCCGATCAAGCGGAAAGGCCACGGAGGGCGTATCATACATCCGAGGCCCATGGAAAGGAGGTTCCAATTTGTTGGTGCAAAGATGATTGCATTGTTAAGAAGTCCATCAACTACAATTCTGATACTTGCGGAAGGAAGTTTTTCATGTGTCCCAACTACTCTCGCTCTCCCGAGCATACCCGCAACCCGTATGAGACTCCACTGGTATGCACAAATCAATTTATTTTAAGAACCTCTATTCCATATCATATTACTAACATGATTTATTTTCTTATAGCCTCCCCCTCCAGTATGCAGGTACTACACTTGGATAAATCACGAGCAAGATGAAGCTACGAAGGCTATTATGGAGATCAATGGTGCAATAGTTAGACGCTGGTACCATGAAGCTATGCGTAACGAGGAGATGGCGGCGAAGCACAAGCAACGTGAGGACGAGCATCGCAAGAAAGAGGAGGAAGACAAGTGCATCATTAAGGAGGGTCGTGATGCGGAGAGGCAAAGGAATCGTGAAACGGTGAGGCGCTCCATGGAGGAAGACGAAGAGCGCAAGAAGAAGGGAAAATGGCCTCATGTTCTAGACTTGTAGACGGAAGCCATGGCGGAGGCTCGTGGTCTTTGAGTATGTCGAACTTCGAGTATGTTGTGAACCTTGAGAATGTTTTGAACTTTGAGCATGTCGTGAACTTTGAGAATGTTTTGAACTTTGAGCATGTCGTGAACTTTGAGTATGTAAAGCCCCTAAAGGTCAAAACACCATGTATGAGGTGATTCTATTCGAGTATGTCATGAACTGCTATCTCTCTTGTGTTATCTTGTAAACTTGTATCTCTCTTGTGTTATATTTGTAAACATGTATCTCTCAAACAGAGAAATTCATGAACTGAATTCAGTTTTGAGGCATAGCACCTGTCTGACAGGCGCTACACATGTGTAGCGCCTAACTGATAGGCGCTATGCTATGGGATTTTTCTGGCTTCCAAACCTACAGAGAGCAAATCGAGCAACGGCAGGTGAAAATTCACCTAAGTCTATGTGTAGCGCCTATGTCAAAGGCGCTACACATCGACTTAGACGAATTTTCACCTGGCGCTGCTTGATTTGCTCTCTATATGGTTGGGAGCCTGAAAAATCCCGTATCATAGCGCATGTCTGACAGGTATTTTCACCTGGCGCTGCTCGATTTTCTCTCTGTATGGTTGGGGGCCAGAAAAATCACATAGCATAGCGCCTATCAGTTAGGCGCTACGCAAACAGGCACAACACCTCATAGCATATCGCCTATCAGACAGGCGCTACACTTCAGAACTAAATTCAGTTCATTGATACCTATACATTCACAACACCAATACACATAGATATTCACATCACCAATACACAAAATGCAATACATAGATCATAGTGCCAACACATAGTGAAATACAACATCACCACATAGTGCAATACATAGATCATAGTGCGAAAACAAAGTGCAATACAACATCAACACATAGTGCACCCCACATAGTGCATAGAACTACTTCCGTCCACGCTTCCTTGCACCTCGACCCCTCCTCGGAGGTATCTTCTTTGTCACCTCCGCTTCTTCTTCCAAGTCATCATCATCATAGTCTAGACCTCTCATCCTCCTACTAGCTCTTGACCTCTATGGTGGCTCGTCTTCGACAACATTTGCTTTTCCTTTGTTATGGAAGTCGTCTAGTGACCAGCGATGGAACTCTTTCCTTGGCTTCAGCATGTAAGTGGAACGAATTTGGTACTCCTCCTCCGTCTCATTCTCCATACAAGGCATCTACATGTTTGAATGTATGGCTAAGAAAATGCATGGCAAACAAACCAAAAGCACTTAATGAGTTTACTACACGACACGAGTTTTAAAGCAGGCCAAAAGTTGGCCCATTGGGAACACTGATTTTGGGCATTTATGCAGGGACAGGCTCCGATCGTGCAAATGTGGGCAAAAGGCTGCGCCACCCGTACGAGCTCGGTGATGGCACGGGCCGCGATTTTCCCCCAAAACTTAGCGGGAGAAATTTCGTCACCGCCTTCTGACGCGCGCCGGTATAAAGCACCACCCGCCACACCAATGTCCATCGCCACCATTTTCCCCATTCTTTGAGTTCTCAAGCCGGCGAGGTTCTTCATCGCCCAACAGGTAAGCGGCGGGAGCAGTGGTGGTGGTTGTAGATCGGCTCGTGCAGGCGTTCTTCTCCAAGATCTTCATCATCGACGTGCTCCGCTCCTCCGATGCCAGTGAGTTCAATCAAACCCTAGGTCTAGTATCTTTGGTCTATTAGTACATTCTAGATCTGATTGTAGTTTGCGGTAGATCTGTGTTAATATGCTTAAGAAACTACTAGGTATAGTCATAGATTGGTGTTTTTCTAGACTCATTGCATGTTTAAGCTTGTGTTTAGGTGTAGTCTAGGTCTTGATATGTGCGTCTGTGAGATCTGTAGGACATGAACAACGATGAGTTCAGCAAGGCCCTCCTGGATTCTCAAGGGACCTTTGTCACTGAGACCCAATCTCAGCTCGCCTCTGAGGCTCACCTAACCTCAGCACACAAAGATCTTGTATGTGCCTCCGATAACTGGGTACACGGTGGAGAAGATTGCAGAGCAAGCTGCCAAAATCATGGCCAAGAAGAAAGCCAAGGCTGGCAAAGCCCACACCATAGGCCAGTGCAAGGGGGTGAAGGGCACCATGAAGTGGGACTCGGTGTTCGTGCTCAATCATATGTGTGAGATCATCAAGAGCAGCGTCAGGGTGGAGAAAGGGTTCAAAGAAGTGCACCTGAACACTATTGCCCAAAAGGTGTTTGAGTTCTATGGCATCGAGGTGTCCTCCCAGCAGGTGTACAATCACCTGTGTAAGTGGAGGACCAGGTGGATTCATGTCTCCAAGCTCAGAGACCTTAGCGAAGCTAGCTGGGATGAGGAGACCTGCACCATCATCTTGGAGGAAGCCCACTATAGGGGACACATCTCAGTATTAACTTATTTCAGTAACATCTCCTACAATTTCAAACACTAACCTCACTAACCTTGCTAACCTCCTTGCAATTCCCTGTCTTAGGATCATCCCAAGGATGCCGAGTATCTGAACAAGCCTGTCACCAACTATAGGCAGATGGAGGCCATCTTCTGCTTCGGCATTACCACTGGAAGGTTTGTAATGGGCTCTAGTGAGCCTCTTGGCGAACCAAGCCCTGAATACATACAGACCCAGGAGTCGACGATAGTGGTACTTGATGGGGAGGCCGAGACTAATGCCGCAGTAGGTTCTCCTGCTGCCAGTGTTGGTCAAGGCGGTAGCACAAATGCCTACATTGCAGGTGCCTTCGATCCTTGCAAGAAGAGAAGAGGTCGCTGCTGGGTGAGGAGGGCGTCATCACGTGCATGCCCGAGGCCGTCAAAGCAGTGGCGACCGCCATCACCACTATAGGGGTTCCGCGTATGAAAACAATAATTTTTACCCTACGCCCCTGAACCCCTGATGTTGCTAGGACCTATCTATTAGTAATACAGTAACAGGAGGGGCTTTTCGCGAACTTACCCTTGAAGACCGAAAAGCGTTGTCAACGCTCAGGAGAGCGTGGTTGATGTAGACGAGCCGAAGCCGACCTCAAGGTCATGATAAAGTTCTTGTGCTTTTGTGGCTCCAACGACTTGAGTGCCTCAAGTGTGACACCTCGTGGGGAGTTACACACGTCCGGTGCCTGACGATGACTCCCGCTTCCTCGATCCAGCAACAGTTGCGGAAGTAGAGCTCCTGGATCCGAATCCCGCAGCGCGATGGCGCTCTGCGGTGAAGATGTCTCTTGTTCGCGCAGTCCAAAATTGGGACCACGGTCACGAGAGAGAGGGAGAGAGTATAAATTGGAGGTCTTCCCAAAAGTGAGGAGGCCTTTATTGAATATTGTGTGTATTTATCTGGCCAAATACCCCCACTATATATAGGGGGAGGAGAGGTACTACCTCCCTCAAAGTCTTGGGGTGGGACTAAAGGAGAGGAGAGGGGGAGGGGTGGCGCCGCCGGCCACCCCCGTGGGCCCCACGTGGGGGGGGGGCTGGTCCACTAGGGTGCCGGCCACCCCCTCTAGCCCTTCTCCCTCTCATCTTTCCCTAATGGGCCCTCTTCCCTCCGGAATTGGCCCATTAAGCCCTTTGACCTTTTAAATTGATTTTCTCTATATTAAATAATTATAAATAAATGATTAAATCAATATTTAACATTCATTCACATATTATTCAAACTCTATGGCTATGGAACACCTTCCATCTCCACTCTGGACATCCTCCGGACTTACCGAAACCCTTCCAGTTTTCTCTCTACTATTCTTTGGCGATTCTACCGATCCTATGAACACTCTCTAAGAATCATCAAACTATAAAACTTAATCATAAACTATATGAAATATGGTAATAGTCCTTATCACTATTTGTCTCTAGGGCATATTTCCAACAGTCTCCCACTTGCACTAGAGTACAAATAAACTAGCTGCATTTGTTCTTAATCTTTGGCACCATATATCCGGTACCCTGAACATGCTTGTTCATGGAAGAGGTTGAGTCTTGGGTCTGTACTTTACAGTCTCAAATCCTTTGGAACTTACTAATGTCACCTTGATTGACATTAATACTTTATCATCACATGATAACATCTGTGTGTATGTAGCGTCGCTATGGCAGCATAATGAGGCCTGATTCCAAGAGCCTACTGTGACTTTAGATCAACCTCGAGGGCTTTCTCATGGGCACTGTGCCCTGGGACACATCATTCTACGTTAAAAGCGAACTAGCCCCACCATAACATTATACAAAACTTTAGATGGTACCCTTACCTATTATTATAAATGTATTCATCGAAACACGAGTGCACACTATGCAACTTTTGATGTTTTTGTTCACCTCGCTTCCGACTTGACTCTAATCGGTATTTACAGGAGTTTCCAACATATTCCCTTATAACATAACCCTTTATGTTTTAAGATATGTCATCCTTTATGGATTTGGAAAATATGTCTGCAGTTCTCTATTAGACACTGTGGACAAACTTAGCTCAACGTTCCATTATTCAAACTTAATCTCTTTTAAATGTTCCTTATTGGATCATATATTATGTTAAGTTATCATCATGGTTTTCTAAGATAGAACCTATGTCTTAACATAGTCGATGATGATCATCCTTTTCTGTCTTTTAACCATTGATGTTAAACTTAATAATATTCCTAATTTGAGTTATTAAGGACCAATTCCTTAATCAACTTCTATTCTGAAACCCTTTTCAGAATCCCTTAAGGAATACTACATAATACCATAATTTACCTATTATCAACTTCTACTCCTTATAAATCATTATTTATTGGTACTTGCGCTTTTATTCTTAACACACTTAAGAATTACTCTATAAGCTACCACTCAAAATATGTTCCCAACATATTTGGGTATGAGTCACTACTCTTACTCAAACTATGTTCCTACATATTTGAATTTGAGACTTATATTGCTCCCACTCAAAAATATGTCATTCACATATTGTTTTAGGAAGACTTTCATAGCTCCCACTCAATTTCATGCAAATTGCATATCTACTCACTATTTTGAACAACTTCAAAATCCTTTGATCAAATATTAAACTTGGAGATTTACTATGAGATACTAGTACATTTTACTAGTTTTTAATCCACTAGACATTTAGCACATTTGAATCAAATTCATTTGAATTCGTCCAATACTTGACAAATTGTGCTTTTGTCATTCACCCCCTTTTCCACTATGGCTTTGCGGCCATTTGGGAAAATTCCAAGTAACCCCTTTTACTTGTGAGATTCAGCAATGAATTGCTTTCTAATCTCAAGGGAATTTTGCTTTTAGGATTTCTCATTATTCTAGTTTACCATTATTTCCTTAGTAGTTCGTAGGTATGTCATATTCCAAGAATTATGACAAATTATTCACAAATGTCTCCATACAAGATATGGGTTACATTTTGAATCCTACTTCATGTAGTGAAAACACCAGTGGGGAAAACACAATGATCATTATCATTGATTCTTTCCTTTGTGAAGAGAATCGTTCAGGAACGTTTTCCGTTGCGCTTCTCAACATTCTGATGCAGGGTTTTGAATCCTCATCGTGTTTTTCACTATCTTCCAATTTGCTCCATAATCGAGAAATATCACTAAAAGTAAGCTTTCTCAAGAATGCACCAAAATCCAAGCAATACAAGTTTTGCTTCTCTTTTGGTTTAGCTATGGATTTCGTATTCAAAGTTTCCAATGAATACTCTACAAGGACTTATTCACTATTGTTTTGGTTATATCGAATAACCCCAAAACTTTTACGATGATCCATACTAGATATGGAGCCGCTTTCACGAATTCAAATGGTTCACTATATATATTCTATTTGAGTGCTAACTATTTCTAACTAATGGTCTTTGGTGCCATAAATTCACCCATTTTGATATCTAATATCACATTGTGATGCTTTGCATTCCGACATTTCAGAACGCTTTGCATTTCACAATTTCCTTTATGCCAATCTTATAAACTTGAATTTCATTATTTTTGATCAAATCACAGTAATTAGATTCTCTTTTATATTTATACCCTTTGTTGATGAAACACTTTGATCAAATCAAATAGTTTCATACTTATGTTTCCTTTGGTAAACTTATTTACACTTTTAAACAATCATATAATGATAATCACCATTTTGTTAAAACATAATACATCGAATATGTATTTACTTTTAACAATTCATTAAAACACTCTGTATTCAAGTAATACACGATGTTCAAGTTATTTTGCTAAACTTGGGCATGATTCATATGTGATAAGAAATCAAATGTCTTTCACATATTATCAACATAACTTTTGAATTTAAACAATGGTTTCATTCATTAATGAATATATCATTTAAGTTGGGTATTTTAAGGCATTTTAATATTTTACAAACGTTCATGTATTATCAATTAGTTTCAAATAACAAGGATAATTCACATATAATCAAACAAGATATGAACACAAATAGAAATCATTCATAAAAGTGGAGCAACTATTTGTTACAAACTGATACGAATAACCGTCTCACTAAGTGTGAGACACACTAAAGAAGTTCACAATCTTTTGATTACAATAATCATCCTAAAAATAAACTAAATGATAAATGTCGAGGGAGAGTGTCGTTGGCCATCATCATCATGCTCGCCATCAACATGCAATGTCACCTCCTCTCCAGCAAGCACCTCTCATGCAGAAGGACCTATTTTCAGTAGAACAGAACAAGTATCAAATATACTTAACACTGCAAATGTGTTTGCAAGATTATAACATTTATAAAATTGCATATCAAATATATACCTTTGTCATTGATGACCTCAGCGACAACTAGTTCAACCAACACATTCCTGAGATGTAATACGAACCGGTGGAACTCCATTGATTCCGCGTCGCCTCTCATAATGCAAGTCCTGACTTGTGCTTGGTAGCTTGGTGGCCGCGACCGCAGAACAACGCCATTTGCAAAAGAGCCCGTCATCAAGCTATCCAGGAAGTATGCAGGCCTCATGTACACATCATGCATGCGCTCCAAGTGGTCGTCAAGTGATGAGTTTTCCTCCATCTTAATGGAGAGGAAATCTCCCATCAGCTCATGCTCCCATATGCGCGCTTGTTCCACGAAATGTGTCCTAAGCTATAGCATTACCGTACAAGGGTTGACATTACCCACAATAGGCCATAGCTCATCCACCATTCCGAATCACATTGTATCTAAATGAAGGATGCCATCTCCCGATGCTGATAGCGGTCTTCCCGCTGCTCTGGGGTCTCTAGGTCAATGGACTGATCCAAATCCATCCCGTCGAATAGGTAGTCGACCACGTCATTGATACGTTGCAAACGTATCTATAACTTTTGATGTTCCATGCTTGTTTTATATCTACTTTCTTATGTTTTGTCCACACTTTGGAGTACTTTTTATACACTTTCTTGGACTAACCTATTAACAAGATGCCATAGTGCCAGCTGCCTGTTTTCTGCTGTTTTTGGTTTCAGGAAAGTTAGAAAATGAACATTCTCGGAATTGGACGGGACAAAATCCAAAGTCAATATTTCACCGAGGGGGACACAGAGCCATAATACAAGACGAAGAGGGGCCAGGGGACGCCCACACCACCTGGCCGTGCGGCCTGGCCTGGCTTGCGCCAGGGGGTGGTGTGGCCGCCTAGGGCACCCCCTCGGCCTCCCCTTTCGCCTATATATTGCCTCCGATACAGAAACCCTAAGTAGCCAATCAAAAATTCCATGAAAGAGTCTTGCCGTCATCTCCATCCCTAGATCAGGAGGGATCTGAAGCTCTTCCCGGCACCCTGTCGGAGAGGGGAATTCACCCTGGAGGCCTTCTTCATCACCATGCAAGCCTCCGGTGTGATGCGTGAGTAGTTCATCCTTGGACTACGGGTCCATGTAGTAGCTAGATGGTTGGTTCTTCTCCTTTGTGCTACCATGTCTAGATCTTGTGAGCTCCGTTCATGATCAAGATCATCTATTTGTAATCTTACATGTTGTGTTTAACGGGATCCGATGGATATTGAGATGCTATTTCAGATTGATTATTGATTCTATCATGTCTTTGTTATTTGTGATCTTGCATGCTCTCCGTTGTTAGTAGCTATCTTGGCCGAGTAGATGCTAGCAACTCCAAGAGGGAGTATTTATGCTCGATAGTGGGTTCATGCCTCTAGTAATCTGGGGAAGTGATAGAAATCTCTAAGGTACTAGATGTGTTGTTGCTACTAGGGAGAAACAACAATCCTTTGTTCATAGAACAATCATATTGTTTACTTTACACGCAATGCTTAATGCAATTATCTGTTGCTTGCAACTTAATACTGGAGGGGGTTCGGATGATAACCTGAAGGTGGATTATTAGTCATAGATGTAGTTGGATTACGGTTTATGTATAATGTTGTAATGCCCAATCAAGTCTCATAGGAATCAAGATGATTAGTATATGCATGTATGCTTTCTCGATGTTTGTCAATTGCCCCGCTGTAATTTGTTCACCCAACATGTCATCTATCTTAAGGAGAATCACCACTAGTGAACTATGGACCCCGGTCCTTTCTTTTACCATCAATCTACAACGGTTTACTATTTTCTGTTTACTTTCTGCAAGCTATTACTTTCTTCCACACAATACGTTTAATCCTTTGTTTTCAGCAAAACCGGTGAGATTGACAACCTCACTGTATGTTGGGGGCAAAGTTCTGTGGTTGTGTTGTGCAGGATTCCAAGTTGGAACAACACCTTGGAGGTATTTCCTTGCTCCTAGTGGTTCGATAACCTTGGTTTCATAACTGAGGGAAACTTGCTGCTATGCTCATCATACCTTCCTCTTGGGGTTCCCCAACGAGCTCGATATCAACCACGAGCCAGCAAGTATTTTTCTAGCACCATTGCCGGGGAGTCAAGGACATCTTCACAAGGGGAGTCCCTCACAACCAATCTCTTTACTTTGTTTATTTGTTTTGCTTAGTTTATTTCTGCTTTGTTTGCTTGTTTCTTTATCAAAAACACAAAAAAAATAGTTGTACTAGTTTGCTTTCCTTATTAAAAACACACAAAAATGACTACTCTTGAAAACACTAAGTTGTGTGACTTCACTAGCACCAACAACAATGATTTCATGTGCACACCTATTGCTCCACCTATTCCCGAAGCTACTTTCTTTGGAATTAAACCTGCTTTACTCAATCTTGTTATGAAAGAACAATTTTCTGGTGTTGGTACTAAAGATGCTGCTGCTCATCTTAATAACTTTGTTGAACTTTGTGAGATGCAAAAGCATAGGGATATAGATGGAGATATTATTAAGCTTAAATTGTTTCCTTTCTCTTTGAGAGGAAAAGCTAAAGAATGGTTGCAATCCCTAACTAGAAATAGTATTGATTCTTGGACTAAATGCAAAGATGCTTTCATTGGAAAATACTATCCTCTTGCTAAGATTATATCTATGAGAAGTGAAATAATGAAGTTTAAACAATCTTATAATGAACATGTTGCTCAAGCTTGGGAAATGAAATCTTTGGTAAAGAATTGTCCCACTCATGAATTGACTACTTGGATGATCGTCCAAACCTTTTATGCAGGACTAAATTATTCTTCAAGAAATCTGCTGGATTCTGCTACTGGAGGTACCTTTATGACCATTACTTTGGGTGCCGCAACAAAGCTTCTGGATAATATGATGGTTAACTATTCTGAATGGCACACTGAGAGAGCTCCACAAGGTAAGAAGGTAAATTCGGTTGAAGAGACCTCCTCCTTGAGTGATAAAATTGATGTTATTATGTCAATGCTTGTTAATGGGAAATCTCATATTGATCCAAATCATGTTCCCTTAGCTTCTTTGGTTGCTCAAGAAGAGAAAGTTGATATGAACTTTATAAGAAATAATAATTTTGGTAACAATGCTTATGGTAATAACAATTATAGGCCTTACCCTCCTAATAATACTTATGGTTATCATGGCAAACCTGGAATACCTAGTGAAGGAAGAATTTTAGAAGTTGAAAGAGCCACTAAAAACTTCATGCAAATGCAATATGAGCAAAATAAATTATTTACTAAAACCATGGAGGAACAATCTACTATTTTGAAAAATATCAGTCATCAACTTGAGAGTTTAAATAGGGAAATTCCTAGTTCACAATTAAAACTTTCTAATGCTGAAAGAAATATATCATCTTTGTCTGAAGTAAAATCCTCTTTGATTAATAAAATGGCCGCTAAACCTAAAACTATTGAAAATCCCTTTGCTGCTACTAATGCCATACAAGTTAGAATTGATGAAAATGTTAGACTATTAGCTGAATTGCATGCTAAGTGGGAAAGAGAAGATGAAATTGCTAGAAATATTTTTGTTTCTACTATCACTACTACTAATGTTGAAGCTAGTAAACCCAATGGAACCTTTTCTAATAAAAATGCCAAAATTCTTCGGAATATGGGAAACAATAACTCCACTACTTTAGATGACAATTATGATTTTGATCTTGATGGTTGCAATATCTCTGAAGTAACTAAGTTCCTACAAAAGCTTGCTAAAAGTCCTAATTCTAGTGCTATGAATATTGCCTTTACAAAACACATTACTGATGCTCTCATAAAAATTAAAGAAGAAAAGATGAAACATAAAGCTTCTATTCCTATGAAACTAGAAGATGGTTGGGAACCCATCATTAATATGAAAGTGAATGATTTTGATTTCAAAGCTTTATGTGATATTGATAGTAGTGTTTCTATTATGCCTAGAAGGATTTATGATATGCTTGATTTTCCACCATTGGAAGATTGTTATTGAAGTGCCCCACTTGATGATAATGCTAAAAATAAACTCATGGGGAGTATTAATGATGTTCTTATTATGGTTAACAATGCCTATGTCCCCATTGATTTCTATGTTTTGGATGTTGAATGCAATGCTTCCTGTCCTATTACTTTGGGAAGACCTTTTCTTAGAACTGTTGGTGCCATTATTGATATGGAAGAAGGCACCATTAAATATCAATTTCCACTCAAGAAAGGTATAGAACACTTCCTTAAGAAAAGAGAGAAGATCCCTTTTGCCTCTCCTATGAAAACAAAATTTTCTCTTAATGCTTCTTTGTCGTGGAAATGGCCACGACAGTCGCTGCCATATGCAGCGATTGATAGAATCAGGGGCGAGAGCTAGCGGCCATCTGCGGTGCGAGATGGGGGCGGATGCACATGGGTTTACCCAGGTTCGGCCCCGGAGGGTAAAGAACTACTCCTGCTAGATTAGATTAATGGAGAGCAAGTTACAGGGGTGGCGAGCTCGGTGTCTAAGCAGCGAGTCGCTTGAAGGGGTGTATGATGGAACGTAAGTCCTTAGAGTACCCTAGGGAGGTTTATATAGGAGGCACCTTGCTAGGGTTTACAGTTTACAACCGAACAAGATATGGATTCAGAGGCTTTGACCTAATATGACTGGGCTTCGAGTACGCTTCTGGGCCTCCAGTCTCCAATCGCCAGGCCTTCTCCTCAGTCGCATTCTAGTCACCGTCCTGCAGGCCCACTCGTCAAGCCTTTGACCCAATCGGAACGTCCTGCTGGGCATACCCCATTCGGCATATCCCCATCAGTAGTCCCCGAGGCCATTGTTGATTCAAACGCAGGTGTTCATTTGGCAGTCGGAGTAGGCGAGTCCAATTTGGATGGCCAGTCGAATCGGTGATGGACTCTGCCGAAACCAAGGAAATTCTCCCCCAGGTTCCAATCGCTGCTTCGGCGAATGCAGTCGCTATCAAGTCGCTGCTTCGGCGAATGGACAAGGCACAGTTGCAAGCGAGTCGAGTGAAGGAGTCGGACCATCAACTTGGTCAAAACTATCCGTTGGGTAATCCAACGGTAACTTCAGCGCAATTACCACGGGTAACGGCTACCCCGAGATTGGCGGGTAGCACTCCTTTATAAGGGGAGTGACAGATCAGTCCTGCAGATCCTTCCTCACATTCTTCATCCTCGCGCATCCATTCCTTCTGTATTCCCTCGATCCAAACTCTCCAGGCCAAGCGATCCGGATTTCTTCCTAATGGCGCCTCCCAAAGGCTCGTGGGGGAAATCTAAGTGCACTGCGGCGCAGCTCAGGTCCTTCGAGGACGCTGGGGTCCTCCGCAAGGGGAATTGGCGGATCCCCGCGCCTTCCGTGATCGAGCCGAAGCTGCACGCTGGCGAGTTCATCTGCTTCGCAAGCCATTTGGAGAGGGGCTTGGGGTTCCCTACCTCATTATTCTTCTAGCAGTTCTGTGCATATTATGTGATCAATCCGTCAGATCTCGGCCCGCACAGCATCGAGCAGCTGGCGATCTTCGTCGCCTTCTACGAGTGCTACCTCGGCTGCAGGCCGTACTTCCCGCTGTGGCTGGAGCTTTTCCACGGCCGCATCGAGCGCGAAGGGTCCGGCGGCCCAATCTTGGCGGCTGGAGGCGTCACCTTTCAGCTGAAGCCGAAGGTCAACTTCGTCAAGCTCATGCTGCAGAAGAAGGTTGCGAGCGAGTGGAAGAAGAGCTGGTTCTATGTGAAGGAGTCCACCCCTTCCGGCGAAGTGGCATTGCCAGAATTCGTCGCGGAGAGAAGCGAGCCCCATCGGCTGGCAACGGACAGGCTCCCCAATGATCAAAGGATGGCCATCGCGGAAATAATGGACCAGATTCAGAAGCTGAAGGGCCAAGGGCTGTCCTCGATCAACCTGTACAACTGCTGGCTCGGGAGGCGCCTGGTTCCATTGGTGACCCGGCTGCACTAGATGTACGAGTACAGTGGGAAGAACGATCCTTCCTAGACCAGAAAGGATTCGTGGGATGCTGAAGACTATAAGGCCGCCCTGAAGATCACTGACGTGGAATTTACAACCCCGTCGGCCGGGCTCGCTCCGTACGTGTTTGTGAAGAACGAGGCCCCCATGGTAAGTCCTTTTCTCCGGATTTATCTTCAGTCATGATTCCCGTGGTGCAATTTGCAGCCATATCGTTTGAAACTAATTTGTGTCCATTCTCAGTTGTTCCAGGTTCTGGAAGGATGGCTCCCCCCACTCGACGAAGAAGTCCCCCAAGAGTTCGAGGAGGGTGCCGAAGGAGAATCCTTTGAGGACGAAGAGGAGGAGATGGAGGTTCCTCCCCCAACGCCTGCGTCCCGCAAGACTCGCATGCAGAAGCAGCGCGAGTTCGAGGCAAGCCGTATTCTTGAAGAGCGCGAAAAAGACGATGAGATCTTGCAAGATCACAATTCTCGGCGAACAGCCACGCCGGCGAAGCCCGCGCGCAAGCCGAAGTCACCAGCGAGGAAGCCGGCGTCACCATCTAGGTCGACGGTGGTGTTCGAGTCGGATGGCGAGTCCAATGATGATGCGGCCAAGACCTCATGCAAGATCCCGGAGGGCGCGATTCCGATGATGGGATCGGAGGTTGAGGGCACCGAAGCGGCGGTGGAAGTTCCACTTGCGGTGATCGCGCCAACAACTTCGATGGCGCCACAGCAGGAGGTAGCTGAAGCTGCGGCGTCAAAGTCGCTGTGACCTTCGGGGATGGTGGCGGCATCTGAGCCAGACATTCCTGCGACCGCGGCCTCATCATCGAAGAGGCCCGCGGTGTTGTGGGCTTCGGATGTCTTCGAAAAAGGCCTCACGTGCAAGCTAGGCCCAGAGCTAGATAAGCCCGCCCGCATTAGCACGGGATTGCGTGTTCTTCCAGTTGCCAAGTAAGTCTCAGGTTTCCTTTCCAATTGTTGGGTGACTTTTGGTTTGATTTCTTTGCTAACTTTGGAGGTTTTTGTAGATCCGGTGCTAAGAAGATAGGCCGCCATTCGGTAGCGAAAATTCCATCGATCGTCATCACGAGGGAAGGCGATCTCCCCAGGAAGAGGAAACCTGATGCGGATGTTGCGCCTGCTGAAGACGCAAAGAAGCAGAAGGGTGAGCCCGATGAGGCTGCAACACAGGATAGCACCAAAGGGAGTGATGCCACCGCCGGTGGCGAGGAGGTGGCAGCCACTCAATCAGAGCCAGCTGAGGGCGCTCTGACGGCAGTACCACAGGCTCCAGCGACCAGTGTCCCAGCGAGGGCGTCCGCGTCATTCCCGCGCTTCATGGCGAGGGGTTTTCCGATCGTGGCGGAAACCCAATCTCTGCAGATGCCGAAGATCATCGATGAGGACGTCAGACCACGTCGCGGGCATACCTCCTTCGTGGTCCCTACGACGGACGCCAAAGAACTTCACAATATGCTTGGCGCCTGTAGGGGTTGCGCGTATGAAAACAATAATTTTTACCCTACGCCCCTGAACCCCTGATGCTGCCAGTACCTATCTATTAGTAATACAGTAACGGGAGGTCTTTTCGCGAACTTACCCTTGAAGACCAAAAAGCGTTGTCAATGCTCAGGAGAGCGTGGTTGATGTAGACGAGCCGAAGCCGAGCTCAAGGTCGTGATGAAGTCCTTGCACTCCTTTGGCTCCAACAACTTGAGTGCCTCAAGTGTGACACCTTGCGGGGAGTTACACACGTCCGGTGCCTGACGATGACTCCCACTTCCCCGATCCAGCAGCAGTTGCAGAAGTAGAGCTCCTGGATCCAAATCCCGTAGCACGACGACGCTTTGCGGTGAAGATGTCTCTTGTTCGCGCAGTCTGAACTTGGGACCACGGTCACGAGAGAGAGAGGGACAGAGAGAAAATATCAATTAGAGGTCCTCCCAAAAGTGAGAAGACCTTTATTGATTATTGGGTGTCTTTATCTGGCCAAATACCCCCACTATTGATAGGGGAGGGGAGGTACTACCTCCCTCAAAGTCTCGGCGTGGGACTAAAGGAGAGGAGGGGGAGGGGAGGCCGCAGACCAGCCCTAGTGGGCCCCGCGCAGGGGGCTTGGCCCAGCCGGCCAACCCCCTTGCCCCTTCTCCCTCTCTCCTTTCCCTAATGGGCCCTCTCCCCTCCGGGAATTGGCCCATTAAGCCTTTTGACCATTTAATTGATTTTCTCTTTTATTAAATAATTATGAATAAATGATTAAATCAATATTTAACATTCATTCATATATTATTCAATCTCCCTGGCTATGGAACACTTCCACCTCCACTCCGGACATCCTCCGGACTAACAGAAACCCTTCCGGTTTTCTCTCTACAATTCTTCGGCGATTCTACCGATCCTATAAACACTCTCTAAGCATCATCAAGCCCTTAAGCGTGATACCCCACGGTTCGGGAACACTCCAGACATGGTCAGGACACTCCCGCACCAATGATCGATAGAGGGACCTGGATGGCCATGTGACCCCTATGCGTTCCACGAAGATCTTTTGTTGTTTGAACCGGGACAGTCGTGTCTTATTACCTTTGTCTCTGGATACTTGCATTGCCCGAGATCTAATCAATGACATCACCATGTCGTCTTCAATCTCGTTACCGAACAATGCTACTTGACTCGTTCCGACAAGTGATATCCCGGTGATCAAATCACACGATGCGCAGCTATTGGATATAACCTTTCCGAGTGGGCCCTTGAGTATCTTTACATCACGTGGACGGACAAATCCCACTTTTGACATATATTGCCTCTACGGTTTCCTCTGAGTACCTGAACACACCTTTATAACCATTGTATTACCAAGGGGCGCTTGATGTTATCTAAGCACTCTCGGGAGACAGTGATTGATATAGCCTCACGGTCTAAGGAATATTCTACGAGGATCCATTTCTAACCATCGTAACTTGAACTTCGTGACATGATCGGGTCATGATGTTTAGGTTAGGTATTGGCTCATCATCTCATTCTTAGAATGAGTTGAATCCATTTCCAACTGGCATAAATGCCACATGATCAGGAAACATGATCATCTGTTGACCAATGAACCAGTGACTAGAGTTTCACTGGGAACCCCTAGTGGTTTATATATCACACATGTATTGATGTTTCCACTCAATACAGTTATAGAATGATATAAAACTTAATCATAAACTATATAAAATATGATAATAGTCCTTACTACTATTTGTCTCTAGGGCATATTTCCAACAGTCTCCCACTTGCACTAGAGTACAAATACACTAGCTGCATTTGTTCTTAATCATTGGCACCATTTATCCGGTACCCTGAACATGCTTTCTCATGGAAGAGGTTGAGTCTTGGGTCTGTACTTTATAGTCCCAAATCCTTTGCAACTTACTAATGTCACCTTGATTGACATTAATACTTTATCATCACATGATAACATCTGTGTGTATGCATCGTCACTATGGCAGCAGAACGAGGCCTGATTCCAGGAGCCTACAATGACTTTAGATCAACCTCGAGGGCTTTCTCATGGGCAACGTGCCTTGGGACACATCATTCTACATTAAAATGGAACTAGCCCCGCCATAACATTATACAACACTTTAGATGGTACCCTTATCTATTATTATAAATGTATTCATCAAAACACTAGTGCACTCTGTGCAACTTTCGATGTTTTTGTTCACCTCGCTTCCTATTTGACTTTTAATCGGTATTTACAGGAGTTTCCAACATATTCCCTTATAACATAACTCTTTATGTTTTAAGATATGTAATCCTTTTTCGGATTTAGAAAATATGTCTATAGTTATCTATTAGACATTGTGGACAAACTTAGCTCAACGTTCTGTGATTCAAACTTAATCACTTTTAAACGTTCCTTATTGGATCACATATTATGTTAAGTTATCATCATGGTTTTCTGAGATAGAACCTATGTCTCAACATAGTGGATGATGATCATCCTTTTCTTTCTTTCAAACATTGATGTTAAACTTAATGCTATTCCTAACTTAAGTTATTAAGGACTAGTTCCTTAATTAACTTCTATTCTGAAACTCTTTTCAGAATCCCTTAAGCAATACTACATAATACACTTATTATCAACTTCTACACCTCATAAATCATTATTTCTAAGTACTTGCGCTTTTATTCTTAACTCACTTAAGAATTATTCCTATAAGCTCCCACTCAAAAATATGTCATTCACATATTATTTCAGGAAGACTTTCATAGCTCCCACTCAATTTCATGCAAATTGCATATCCACTCACTATTTTGAACAATTTCAAAATCCTTTGATCAAATATCAAACTTGGAGATTTAATTTGAGATACTAGTACTTTTACTAGTTTTTAAATCCACTTGACATTAAGCACACATGAATCAAATTCATTTGAATTCGTCTAATACTTGACAAATTGTGTTTTTGTCATTCACCCCTTTTCTACTATGGCTTTGCAGTCATTTGGGAGAATTCAAGTAACACCTTTTACTTGTGAGATTCAGCAATGAATTGCTTTCTAATCTCAAGTGAATTTTGCTTCTAGGATTTCTCATAATTCTAGTTTACCATTATTTCCTTAGTAGTTCGTAGGTATGTCATATTCCGATAATCATGACAAATGATTCACAACTGTCTCCATAGATTACATTTTGAATCCTACTTTATGTAGTGAAAACCCTAGTAGGGAAAACACAATGATCATTATCATTGATTCTTTCCTTTGTGAAGAGAATCGTTCACGAACCTTTTCCGTTGCACTTCTCAATACTCTGATGCAGAGATTTGAATCCTCATCATGTTTTTCACTATCTTCCATTTGCTTCATAATCGAGAAATATCACTAAAAGTGAGCTTTCTCAAGAATGCACCAAAATCCAAGCAATACAAGTTTTGTTTCCCTTTTGGTTTTAGCTATGGACTTCGTATTCAAAGTTTCCAATGAATACTCTACAGTGACTTATTCGCTATTGTTTTGGTTATATAAAATAACCCCAAAACTTTCACGACGATCCATACTATATATGGAGCCGCTTTCACGAATCCAGATGGTTCACTATATATTCTAATTGAGTGTTAACTATTTCTAACTAATGGTCTCTACATCTACACTACAATGATTTATTTGGTGCCATCTATTCACCCACTTTGATATCTAATATCACATTGTGATGCTTTGTATTTTGACGTTTCAAAACGCTTTGCATTCCACAGTTTCTTTTATGCCATTCTTATAAAGTCGAATTTCATTATTGTTGATCAAATCATAGTAATTAGATTCTCATTTATCTTTAATACCCTTTGTTGATGAAACACTTTGATCAAATCAAATAGTTTCATATTCATGTTTCCTTTGGTAAACTGCTTTACTGTCACATCCCAAGATTTTCCAAATCTTGTAATGTGAAAAATAAAATAAACAAAATAAATTTTGTTGAAAATCAGGGTGAAAAGAAACTTTTGTTTCTAAAAGGAAACTGAAATCCCATCTTGAACAAACTTTGGAAGAAGTTTGAATTCAACAAAAATCCAAATCAAGGGAAATGCATTCCTCAATGAATGTATCTGGAAATTTGAACACTAGGAAAGTAAATCAAAATCCCTAAGCCCTAATGGAAGGAAATCATTTTCCAAAGTATCTCCAAATCTATGGATTTGATCCATACCAAATCTGATCAACAAATAATCACAAAGGATCAAGAAAAGACCATAGAGATTGGTTTCACTTAGTTTGGAACCATAGACAAAATCTTATGAATATAATAAGATAAGGAAATTGAATTTCCAAAGCCAATAAAGCCCTTACCAGAACCCATACCTTTTGGTGAACAAATAATCCTAAAGGGATTTATAAAAATAAACATTTGATAAAGGAAAAATAAAATCTTTTGGAGTTACTATTTTGGATCTTTTTATAAAAGGTTTTGGTTTTCAAAATAAAAAGAACTGTTTTAAATAAAGATTATTTTTATAAAGCCAAATTAAACCTTGGCCAAGTTTCTTTTAAACAAAAAGTTTTGCTTTGATTTAAAATGAGTAAAGGTTTATTTAAGTAAAATAATAAGGGTTTAAATATCCAATTTTATTTAAATAAAGGCTTTTTCCATTTTAAATGAACACTAAAACTTATTTGTTTATTTTAATTAAGTTTTCCAAAGTATTTTGTTTTCTCAAATAAAACCTTTTGAAGTGTTTTGGTTTTTGTTCTTGATTTCAAAATAAAGTTTTTAAATAAACAAATCCTTTTTTTGTTTTTATTTAAGGTCCATTATATTTAATTATTAATGGAACCAAAATCAAAAGGTTATTTTGTTTTAAACAAGTTTTCCAAATATCTTTTATTTTCAAATAAAACCTTCTGTTTTGCTTTTTGAAAATATTTGGTTTTTAAATGGAGATTTTATTAAATCAAAACCTATTTTATTAAATAACTAAAGATCCATTTTATTTAATTATTAAATGGATCCTAAAATAAATAAAAATATTATTTTGAGATTTGGATTATGTTAATAAACAGAACCAAATTCAAAGTTCAAAGTTGAGTGTTTGTTTGAATTGTTTGAACTTTGTTTGAATGCTTGAATAATTGATTGAATTTCAAAACAGAAAAGTTTTGGAAAAAGAAAAATGTTTCAGACAGAAAAAAATAAGAAAAGAACAGACCCAGCCCAATAGGCCCAAGTCCAGCCCACCTTCTTTTCCCCGAAGCATTCTTTTCTCACCCAGATTCTGACCCGCAAAGACAATGACTGGTGGACCCAAACCCCTCTCCTTTTCTATCACTGACAAGACGACCCCACCTCTCCCTTTCCCCCGACCGAACCGTTTTCTTCACCGCAAAACAAACCCGCTCTGAGTATGACCAGTGGACCCCGTTTCCTCTCCCTTTTCCACTGACCAGAGGACCCCACCTCTACTGTTCTTCTCTCTCACCCGCAGCGACCAGTTCTTCTCCTCGCCGTTCTGCCGCTGATTTCTCCGACTTAATTCTCCTTAACACGACCGCCGTTACTCGAGTTGATCACGCAGACTTAAACGCCTCCCTCTCCTCTATAATTCCCCTCTGACACCCCGCGCTGGCACGCCTTAGACCGCCCCCAATTTCTCCCTGAGCCGCTCTGTCTCCGACGAACTCCCTCCACGATTCCGGCAGCCCCTCGCCCCTTTGCCGACCTAGCACACATACTCCACGCATCCAGACGCATCTATCCATACCACCCATTCATCCGCGGGTACCCTGTAACCTCGCCTTCGATGACGACCACCGTCGCCACCGTCTGGTTCTTCTCCGACGAGCTCCGCAGGTAGTTTCCGGCCGCCCCTCTACCTCTCGTTCATGCACACGACTTTGCCTTGACCCTGTGAATCTAACCGCGTCATCAATTTGTCTCGAGGTGAATCACAGCGCTGTCCCCGAGCACAACCAGAGCCGCTTGCCGCCAGGAGCAACTCCGGTGAGGAATTGCCTCAGAATCAGAGCGCCCCTCGTCGAGCCATCAGCATGTTGAGCATCGCCGTGACCCCCTGAGACCGGTGAGCAACTCCTCTTTCTCCCTCACCTCCTGTAGCATCGCCTCCGTCGTCGACCGACAGCTCCGCCGCCGCTAACCACCATCAGTGCCGCCAGTTCTTGGCCAGGCCGTTACAACCATTCGATTTAGATCGAACGAATAGGATAGATCCACTTAGTCGCAAAGAGGTATGCTTTCTGGACCGTGCGATTAGATTTGATCCAACGCCCCACAGCCACGATCCGGCCGAACCGGTACCGTCAAATAGAATACTGCCGCGTGTCCCCTGTTCTGTTTAAAAACAGTTTTGAAAACAGAAACTTTTGCCATTTTCAAACCCTTGTATCTTTGAATCCACATGTCCAAAAATTACAAATTTTATGTCGTTGGATTCAGGAGAACAAGACCTAACCAACCCTACCCTTAGTTTAGCAAATAGTATCTGTTAGCTTGTTTGATTTTGCAGATTCTTTTGTGTGCCTGCTAATATTAGAAAAAATGTTTAAAAATGATTTTTGGGTTAAAACCTTTGCAATTGGTTTGTTGTGACCTTACTGACCCTAGGAACCAACCCTTGTCTTGGAAAATGATTTTTGAAAAGTTTAGAATGGATTACTTGGTTTAGTCCATTTCTAACTAAATAAAACTATTGTTTTGTTTATGAAAATGTTTTTGAGTAAAAACTTTTGAGAAAATGTTTTGGACCAAACCTACTGACCCAAACACCAAGTTTTGCAATAGCAACTCATTTGGTGAACCCTATAGGTTAGTGCCCTAGTAAAAAAATATTTCTACACCACATAGAATGATACTTTGTTTTGCAAATGGTTTTATAGTGAAACCTTTTGCAAATGACTTAGACACTTTACAAAATGACCATTAGGTGTACTCCAATGTCTATGACCCACTAGGAACCACTTTTTTCAAACAAAACAAAGCTTGGCATGCTTGCATGCATTACTTTGACTTTGCCATTTTGGTAAATGACCAATTTGGAACCTACAAAGTTTAGAAGCCTAGTAAAGACCATCCTTACAATAGAACCAACCTTTGCATGCTTATGCATGACTTAGATCCCATTACTTTGTGTGTGAAAAAAATTGTTTGTTTGACTTTGTTATTTTATGTGTGTAGTTTTGCTTGATTGGTAGATTGAGTTTGTGCCTTGCTTGATTGAATTGTAGTGACTTGAAGAGTGTGATTGTTGCAAGGACAAGGAGTGAACTTATACCCTCTACCAAAAAGGCAAGTGATGCTTCATATCTATTGTCCCATTATTTTCACTATGCATTAGTGTTTTTGCTAAGTAAAACTTGCATGGTTTTTGTTTTGCTAAGTATAGACTTTGCTATAGGAAAGCCTAGTAGATGAATCCTTAGTAGGATTTTTCCTAAGTTAGGAATCCCATTACTATCAAGCTTAGCCTAGCTAATAGAAAACTTGGGTGGTATATATATTCACACTATGGAAAAATCTCTAAGTCTGAGGACTTATGTTTTTTGTTTAATAAAACAACTAAGTTAATGAATCTCCTGGGTGGATTGGGACTTGCATGGTGGTTTTTGGTTGAGTGGTTAACAAGGCCCATGTTTATGGTTTACCTTAGTGTATCTCACTTGTGGATGGCCACCCAGGAAACAAAGAGATTTGAGATGTCAAATGTTGAGAAGCTTCAAGTGCAACCACATGGCATTATGGGCTCTGCCATGATCTTAGGTTGCAAGAACTTAGCCATATGGACAGTTGGTGGTAGTGTTTGATAGGTTGGAGCACGTCCATGATGGTTTAAGGGAAAGCTTCTGAAAGATCTTGTCTTGGGAAACCAAGTCTTGTGGGGAAAGTGCACCACCTCTGCAGAGTGAAAAATCTAAGTACTTAGCCATGTCCCTGGAAAAGGACAATTTGAGCCTCAAGACATGGAAGCAATCAAGAATCTCATCACTCAAATTTCTAAATTAAAAACTTGTGGGTGAACAAGGGTTGTGTGAATTCTTCAATCTTTGATGGAGAGATGGCTTGGTACAAGGATCTTGAAATCTTAGATTGGGAAAAATGATTTTGCCAAGCACTTCAGTCATTGATTGGTAGATGCCTTGGAAAGGATCTTTAGTCCTTGATTGGTAGATGCCTTGGGAAAGTTTTTGCCAAACAAAAACTTAGTATTTTCAAAATGATAGGGGAAAATCTATTTTGAGCAATGCAAGCCTCAACTCCACTTAGCCAAATGCATATAGATGTTAGACTCCACTATACTACCAAAGTATCACTTGCCAATACAATTCAAATGTATTGACCCTTGTGGCTGTAACTTGTAATGTTGCAGGTTTGATTGATTTTAGTGAAGATTGATTGATTAGGATTACAAAGTCTACAACCAACATCTGCCTGTGGCACTTTGAAGATGAAGGACCCATGACTATAGTTATTCCGCTGCAATGTAATGTAATAGCCTAATGAGCTATGTATTGATGTAATAAAATTATGTTTTTTCCTGGTTATAAAGTTATATTATGACCTTTGTTTCTTGATATTACATCTAAACTGTGGATGCTAGCTATTGATCCAGGGACTAGCATTGTAAACACAGGGGGCTCAATCTTGTTAAAGGTTGGGGACCTTACATTTACACATTTAAACAATCATATAATGATAATTACCATTTTTGTTAAAACACAATACATCGAATATGTATTTACTTTCAACCATTCATTAAACACTTTGTATTCAAGTAATACACGGTGTTCAAGTTATTTTGCCGAACTTAGGAATGATTTATATGTGATAAGAAATCGAATGTCTTTCACATATTGTCAACGTAACTTTGAATTTAAACAATGGTTTTCATTCAGTAATGAATATCATTTAAGTTGGGTATTTTAAGGCATTTCGATATTTTACAAATGTTCATGCATTATCAATTAGTTTCATAACAACCAGGATAATTCACATATAATCAAACAACATATGAACACGAATAGAAATTATTCATAAAAGTAGAACAACTGTTTGCTACAAACTCATATGAATAACTGTCTCACAAAGTGTGAGACACACTAAAGAAGTTCATAATATTTTGATTACAATACTATCCAAAACCATAAACTAAGTGATAAATGTCGAGGGAGAGTGTCGTTGGCCATCATCGTCATGCTCGCCATCAACACGCAACGTCACCTCCTCTCTAGCAAGCACCTCACATGTAGAAGGACCTGTTTTCAGCAAAACAGAACAAGTATCAAATATACTTAACACTGCAAATGTGTTTGCAAGATTATAACATTTATAAAATTGTATATCAAATATATACCTTTGTCATTGATGAGCTCAGTGACATTTGGTTCAACCAACACATTCATGAGATGTGTTACGAACCGGTGGGACTCCATTGATTCCGCGTCGCCTCTCATAATGCAAGTCCTGACTTGTGCTTGGTAGCTTGGTGGCAGCGACCGCAGCACAACGCCATTTGCAAAAGAGCCTGTCATCCAGCTATCCAGGAAGTATGCAGGCCTCATGTACACATCATGCATGCGGTCCAAGTGGTCGTCCAGTGATGAGTTCTCCTCCATCTTAATGGAGAGTAAGTCTCCCATCAGCTCATGCTCCCATATGCGTGCTTGTGGAAATGTGTCCTAAGCTGTAGCATTACCGTACGAGGGTTGACATCACCCACGAAAGGCCACAGCTTATCCACCATTCTGAAACGCATAGTAACTGAAATGAAGGAGGCCATCTCCCGACGGAGATAGCGGTCTTCCCGCTGCTCTGGGGTCTCTAGGTCAACGGGCTGATCCAAATCCATCCCATCGAGTATGTAGTCGACCACGTCATTCTCGCTAAGGAGAACGTGGAGACGCGCAACCCATATATAGAAGTTTGATCCATCTAATCTGAGCTTCTCTCCTTCTAACCAATCAATCGTCAACAGGAAAGGTGGCATCGGGGAGAACTTTTCTACATTTACAATTGCAAAAAGGAATTTAGACTAAGTTTATAATTAAATGAGTTAATAATAACTCCACTCAGAAACAACTATCCCCATAAGGGTTCCTAGTGATAACACGACCCCTATCAGCCACATCTCCCCCGATTAACATGGCCATCAATGTGGGTTCAAAGGTGGACGCTAAAAGTCAGTCACATCATTCATGCGACTCGTGCTCGATCTTTTGACCATCCGTGATCCGAGGCCACGCTTCTATGGAGTGCTAGGCTCGCCAACTCAACCTTAGTGTATTCGATGTGCAACATGGCTTATACCCACTGTATGCGAACGTAGATATGTTTGACACCCATGCCTGTACCATGGATTGCCTCATACCGAAGAACTTTCTTGGTGGTGCACACTAAGGGGGAACACAATTGTTGGTAATTTTAACAGGGGTCATCTTATTAGGCTACCACTGTAGGGGTTCCGCGTATGAAAACAATAATTTTTACCCTACGCCCCTGAACCCCTGATGCTGCCAGGACCTATCTATTAGTAATACAGTAAAGGGAGGGGATTTTCGCGAACTTACCCTTGAAGACCGAAAATCGTTGTCAACGCTCAGGAGAGCATGGTTGATGTAGATGAGCCAAAGCCGACCTTAAGGTCGTGATGAAGTCCTTGCGCTCCTTTGGCTCCAACGACTTGAGTGCCTCAAGTGCGACATCTCGCGGGGAGTTACACACGTCCGGTGCCTGACGATGACTCCCGCTTCCACGATCCAGCAGCAGTTGCGGAAGTAGAGCTCCTGTATCCGAATCCCGCAGTGCGACGATGCTCTGCGATGAAGATGTCTCTCATTCGCCTAGTCCGAACTTGGGACCACGGTCACGAGAGAGAGAGAGGGACAGAGAGAAAATAACAATTAGAGGTCCTCCCAAAAGTGAGAAGACTTTTATTGATTATTGGGTGTCCTTATCTGGCCAAATACCCCCACTATATATAGAGGGAGGGGAGGTACTACCTCCCTCAAAGTCCCGGGGTGGGACTAAAGGAGAGGAGAGGGAGGGGAGGCCACCGGCCAGTCCTAGTGGGCCCCGTGCGAGGGGCTTGGCCCAGCCGGCCAACCCCCTTACCCCTTCTCCCTCTCTCCTTTCCCTAATGGGCCCTCCCTCATCCGAGAATTGGCCCATTAAGCCTTTTGACCATTTAATTGATTTTATCTTTTATTAAATAATTATGAATAAATGATTAAATCAATTTTTAACATTCATTCATATATTATTCAATCTTTCGTGGCTATGGAACACTTCCACCTCCACTCCAGACATCCTCCGGACTAACCGAAACCCTTCTAGTTTTCTCTCTACAATTCTTCGGCGATTCTACCGATCCTATAAACACTGTCTAAGCATCATCAAGCCCTTAAGCGTGATACCCCACGGTTCGGGAACACTCCAGACATGGTCGGGACACTCCCGCACCAATGATCGACAGAGGGACCTGGATGGCCATGTGACCCCTGTGCGTTCCACGAAGATCTTTTGTCGTTTGAACCGGGACAGTCGTGTCTTATTCCCTTTGTCTCTCGATACTTGCATTGCCTGAGATCTGATCAATGAAATCACCATGTCGTGTTCAATCTCGTTACCGAACAATGCTACTTGACTCCTTTCGACAAGTGATATCCCTGTGATCAAATTACACGTTGCGCGACTATTGGATATAACCTCTCTGAGTGGGCCCTTGAGTATCTTTCCGTCACGTGGACGGACAAATCCCGCTCTTGACATATATTGCCTCTACGGTTTCCTCCGAGTACCTAAACACACATTTATAACCACTGTATTACCAAGTGGCGCTTGATGCTATCTAAGCACTCTCGAGAGACAGTGATTGATATAGCCTCATGGTCTAAGGAATAGTCTACAAGGATCCATTTCTAATCATCATAACTTGAACTTCGTGACATGATCAGTTCACGATGTTTAGGTTGGGTATTGCTTCATCATATCATTCTCAGAATGAGTTGACTCCATTTCCAACTGGCATAAATGCCACATGATCAGGAAACATGATCATCTATTGACCAATGAACCAGTGACTAGAGTTTCACTGGGAACCCCTGGTTGTTTATATATCACACGTGTATTGATGTTTCCACTCAATACAGTTATAGCATGATATAAAACTTAATCATAAACTATATGAAATATGATAATAGTCCTTACTACTATTTGTCTCTAGGGCATATTTCCAACAGCGCCGCCATTCAGGTATGTCCAGTCCCCGAGTGTCTAGTCGCTGAATTTCAGCGGCTAGGCACTGAGTTTCTTCTAGTCGCCAGTCCCCGAGTGTCATTTCAGCGGCTAGGCACTGAGTTTCTTCTAATTGCCAGTCCCCGAGTGTCTAGTCGCTGAATTTCAGCGGCTGGACTGTGAATTTGTGTTTTTGTAGTTGCTTATTTTTCATTCTGCCTGTAGGGCTTGCAAAGGGAGTCGACTGATCGGCAGGCCGCAAAAGAGCGTCTGGAGCATGATCTGCGCCTGGCACAGGAGCCAACCGGCGACTCTAAGAGACTGCCGGTGAGTACTTTGTTTTAGTTGGCGATTGCGAGCTGCTGATGTGGACGGAATTCTGACTGTTGTTTCTATTCCGTGCAGATGGTCTTCCGGCCACCATTGCCAAAGCTCGGGAAGGGTACGTTCCAGCTGCCGAGCTGGACGTGGCGAATGGGCGTATTGACTCACTTGTGAAGGAGTTGGAGGAGACGAAAGCGGTTGTGATCTCCTCTGAGGATAGGGCGAAGGCCGCAGTCGCCGCAGCTGAGGAGGAGCAGAAGGCTACAGACTCCATAATCCTTGGGCTGCAGGGCGATCTCGCTGCCTTGGAGAAGCACGTCACCGAACACTGTCGGAGGCTCCTTGGTGAGTCTTTGCTCTCCTTTTTGACATGTGCGATGAGTCCCCGAGTGGGTGAATTCGTGGTGGCACTGATGTCTAACGTTGCATCTATGATAGGTCAAAGCGATCCGGTGGTGCAGACCTTCAATGCTTTGCAGTGTGTGTGACCGCGGTGGTGAACGTGGCCACCGCCTCAGCGTTGTGCGTCCAGGCGGTTCTCTAGGGAATGTCCCCCACCGAGGTTATACCTGGGGGACTGACTGAAGTGTGGCGCTACCTGGAGGAGGTACCCAACGTCGTAGAGTGGATGGCGCGTTCAGCTTTTAGGCGCGGGGCCACCACGGCATTGAGCCTGGGGCTCGCGCACTTCCCTGACAAGTTCGACCTCGACGACGTCACCAGCAGCTACCCTTCGGTGACTGGCCCGGTGGAGATGTCAGAGGTGTTGAAGCTGACTGTCAAGGCTGCCCCCTTTGTTGATCGGGTGCTGGCGATGGGGGACCTGCTGCCATACCAGGAGATGGTGGTGGCGCCGGGAGACTCCGAGCCGGAACATCGTGATCTGAAGTCGGAGCAACCCTTTCGGTCGGTGCTGTCGAAGTCGCTGACGACTTACCCGACGAACCCATGGCAGCCATTCGTCCGTGTCAAGGGTGGTGGCGATGCTTCTTCATCAGGTCCTGCGAAATAGATAGCTTCTCTGGGCAGTTTGTAAGATATGCCAATTGGCGACTTTTGTAATGTGAACAATATTTTGTATGGGAGTAAGAGGAGTCAATCGACTCGCAATGCAATCTTAATTGTGTGGTGTGTTTAACTTTTGTTTAAGCGAGTCCCCGAGCGCGTCCGCCATTTATTGGGGTATAACTCGTTTGTGTACGTATGTGTTTGCTTTGGATTTTTGTGTTGGTTATCCCTTGCGACTCCGGAGGGGCGAGTCCCCGAGTGCGAGTGGGGTTATTTTAGGCGAGTCCCCGAGCGTGTGCTTATTACGGGTTGTTTGTGCGTTGTTTGTAATGCATCTCTCCCCCGGCTCGGAGAGCCAATCGCGTGGCGAGTCCAAGGCAGCTCTCTTACTTGGTGTGTCCCCGAGCCGCGTGAGGGTTTCTGTTTGCAAAGTCCCCGTGCGTGGTACTTAACCATTCGAGTCGCTTTACTCGAGGGTGGGGAGGACAGGTCACTGTGGGAAGTGAATGTCGGTCGTCTTGGCCCGGTGGGTCAGTGATGACCCACAAGTATAGGGGGTGTATCGCAGTATTTTCGAGGGAAGTGAAACCTAATTTATTGATTTGACACAAGGGGAGCCAAAGAATATTTATAAGCCTTAACAAATGAGTTGTCAATTCAGCTGTACCTGGAAAGAATCTTTCTCACAGTAGTTTATCAGTAGCAACAGTTTTGTAGTAGGAATAGTAAAGTAGCAGCAGTAGTAAAGTAAAGACAGCAGTAACAATAGCAGTAAACAGTAGGATTCGAGTGCGGTAGGCATAGGCATGGATGGACAGGCGTTGCATGGACAAGACAATTCACATAGTAATCAGAACATAGGGCAATTGTAGATAAATAAGATAAAGCATCCAAGTACTAGATAATCCTAGGCATGTGTTCCATATATAGTCATACATGCTCGCAATGAGAACTTGCACAATATCTTTTGTCCTGCCAGCCCGTTTGTAGCGGGGCCTCAAGGGAACTACTGGAAATTAAGGTGCTCCTTTTAATAAAGCACCGGAGCAAAGCATTAACACTCTGTGAACACATGTGATCCTCACATCAAAGCCATTCCCTCCGGTTATCCTGATTTCTGTCACTTCGGGGCTATTGGTTCCGGACAACAACGTGTGTATACAACTTGTAGATAAGACCAAAAATAATACTATCATAATGAATCAATAACATGTTCAGATCTGAAATCATGGCACTCAGGCCCTAGTGACAAGCATTAAGCATAACAAGTCGCAACAAAGTCATAAAGTACTAATGGAAGATACTAGGCACCATGCCCTAACAATCTGATGCCATTACATGAACGATCTCATCCAACCCTACCATCCCCATAGCCTACAGCGGGGGATTACTCACTCATAGATGGGGGAAACATGGATGGTCGATGGAGAAGCGATGGTGATGATGACGTCGATGATCTCCTCCAATTCCCCGTCCGGCGGTGCCGAACGGAGTTTACGGTGTTTAAATGGAATCTGGTAGTGGCGGCGGAGCAGAACTCCTTCTGGAAGAACGTCGAACCCCCCCTGAGTTTTTAGGTCAGAAGGCAACTTATAGGCGAAGAGGGAGACCGAGGGGCAGTCTAGGGCGGCCAGACCACCTCCTGGCGCGGCCTGGGCTTGCCCGTGCGGCCAGGTGGTGTGGGCTGGGCCCAGCCCCCCTCCATCTCGTATTCTGGCTCTGTGAGTCTTCCGGTAAAATAGGAACTTTGGCTTTTGTCCCGTCCAATTCCGAGAATATTTATTTTCTGACTTTACTGGAACCAAAAAACAGCAGAAAATAGGCAGCTGGCACTGTGGCTCTTGTTAATGGGTTAGTCCAAGAAATCATATGAAAAGTACTCCAAAGTGTGGACAAAACATAAGAACGTAGATAAAACCAAGCATGGAACATCAAAGATTATAGATACATTTGCAATGTATCAACATCCCCAAGCTTAACTCCTGCTCGTCCTCGAGTAGGTAAGTGATAAAAAGAAAGAATAATTTTTGAGGTGACATGCACCATCATAAACTTGATCAAAGTATTTGTGAAACATTCAAAGCTGGGATCATAGTACTTCAATCATAACATGAAAGACAAAGTTCTAGCAATAGGACAAAGAAACTATGTTGCAACATGAAAAGACACAAACTAAAGATTCATGAATAACAATGCTTTGCAAGACGTTTGTTTGTTTCACATAAAGAAAACATAGCATAATAGTATTCAGCTTGTCCCTCATAGAGTAGCAAATATAAATGCATAGAACACCTTCAAAGTTCATAAGAGTGACTAGATACAAATAGTTTAAAACAAGCAATATCAAAGCTATGCATCAATCAACAAGTCTTGAGACAATGCACATAGAACTAAGAATGGCCACTATGCTCTCAAAGTAGGTGCATAAAGGTAGAAGGTGGAGACTCAACAAAAAGGTAAAAGGAAGGCCTTCATAGAAGGAAGCAGAGATTCAAGTTTCATAAAGAGCTTCCAAAATTATGGTACTTATAGCTTTCAGCTCTCATTGCCCCTACCATAAGCATCTTGAAGTGATTAAGGTTAAAGTGAACAAACTATGGAGTATACGCTTGACAAAGTATAAGTTGGCAATCTCATGTCCCTTGAATACGAGGGCCGCTCCTCATGCTACTCAAGTTTAGTTATTGTTAAGTTCTTGGCATAGTAAGTACATGTATATCATAGAGAACCGCCAACAGGGTACCCCTTGCACATGATATAGGACCTATTCCATAATCAAAATGACAAGGCAAGCAGACAATGAGCATCTCAGCAATCTTATTATTTACCATGGGAAAATGGTGCTTTTTTCTCTCTTTCCTCTTTTCTCATCTTTTTTCTTTTTGTCAATCTCTATCTCTTTTTATAAGAAGAATGCTTCATAGATTGCTCACTATGGTGATGCTGCAAGATTCCACCATGATTAAGCATGGCTTAGGCTAGTGGCCCAGGCGTTTCTCTAACACACATACATAACTCCATGGACTTACAAGCTCCCCTTTCATTTCACACCGACGACATCATAAACAAAAGAGCATGATATCAACTGGGTACAATGGACAAGTGTAATGCTGAAAGTGTTCCCCATGACAGCATGGTTCTGCTAATCTCAACGTATAAGTGCAAGCATATACAACATAGATGGCACAATGGTTCAAGTTTATTAGGGGCAAGAAAAGTAAAGTGTGCCATCAAGTTCGTGAGAGCTTTAATCACTAATTTTCAAATAACAAGTTTAATTCAGAAGGTAGATAAAAACATGAATATACTTAAAATAGCAAATGCTAATAGGTAGGTATGGTGGACTCTTTGGAATAACTTGGTTTTATTTGGAGTTGGATGCATGAGTGGAACTCATACTTGGAAGGTAGATAGAAGGTGGAGACTCAATATAATGGTGGAAGAAAGGCCTTTTGTAAAAGGAAGTAGGGATTCAAGTCTCATAAAGAGCTTCCAAAAATTATGGTACTTATAGCTTTGAGCTCTCATTGCCCCTATCATAAGCATCTTGAAGGTGATTAAGGTTAAAGTGACACAACTAAGAGGATATGCTTGACAAGTTATAAACCGAAATCTCATGCCCCTTACTTACGAAGACTGATCCTCATGCTACTCAACTTTAGTCACAAGTAAGCTCTTGTCATTGTAAGTACATATGTATCATAAAGAACCGCCAACGGGGTACCCCTTGCACATGATACAGGAGCTATCCCATAATCAAAATGACAAGGCAAGCAGTCAATGAGCATCTCAGCGATCTTTTTATTTGCTATTTGCATAGGTTTTTATTGAGGATGCTTCATAGAGTGCTCATTATGGTGATGCTGCAAGTTTCCACCATGATTAGGCATGGCTTAGGATAGCGGCCTAGGCGTTTGTCTAACACACATACAAACTCCATGATCTTACAAGTTCCACTTTTATTTCACACCGTCGGGATCCATAAGCAGAAGAACATGATATCAACAGGGTACAAAGGACAAGTGCAATGTTGAAAGCGTTCCCCATGATACATGGTTCTGCTAATTTCAACTTATAAAGCGCAAGCATATACGCAACAAAGAAGGACCCAATGGTTCAAGTTTATTAGATGCAAAAAAGTAAAGTGTGCCATCAAGTTTGTGAGAGCTTTAATCACTAGTTTTCTCATAACAAGTTTAATTTGGAAGATAAACAAAAGCATGAATATACTTGGAATAGCATGTGCTAATAGGTAGGTATGGTGGACTCTTTGGAATAACTTGGTTTAGGGAGTTGGATGCATGAGTGAAACTCATACTTGGTTGTGGAGGCTAGCAAAAGACTGGGAGCGACAAACTAAGAGAGCAATGATACATTGCAAATGTATCTATAATTTTTGATGTTCCATGCTTGGTTTTATCCACTTTCTTGTGTTTTGTTCCAACTTTGGAGTACTTTTCATACGATTTCTTGGACTAACCTATTAACAAGAGCCACAGTGCTAGCTTCCTATTTTCTGCTGTTTTTGGTTCCAGGAAAGTCAGAAAATGAATATTCTCGGAATTGGACGGGACAAAAGCCAAAGTGCCTATTTTTCCGAAAGGGATCAAGTGCCAGAATACGAGACGGAGAAGGGCCAGGGGCCGGCCACACCACCTGGCCGCGCGGCTAGGCTGGGCCCACGCCAGGGGGTGGTGTGGTGGCTCCCGGCACCCCCTCGGCCTCTCCTTCCGCCTATAAGTTGCCCTCGGGATGAAAACCCTAGGGACCCGATCAAAAATCCACGAAAGAGTCTGTAGCCACCGTCATCTCCATGCCTAGATTGGGAGGGATCTGAAGCTCTTCCCGGCACCCTGCCGGAGAGGGGAATTCACCCTGGAGGCCTTCTTCATCACCATGCAAGCCTCCGGCGTGATGCGTGAGTAGTTCATCCTTGGACTACGGATCCATGTAGTAGCTAGATGGCTGGTTTCTCCTCCTTTGTGCTTTCATGTTTAGATCTTGTGAGCTCCGTTCATGATCAAGATCATCTATTTGTAAATCATACATGTTGTGTTTGCGGGGATCTGATGGATATTGAGATGCTATTTCAAATTGATTATTGATTCTATCATGTCTTTGTTATTTGTGATCTTGCATGCTTTCCGTTGTTAGTAGCTATCTTGGCCAAGTAGATGCTAGCAACTCCAAGAGTTAGTATTTATGCTCGATAGTGGGTTCATGCCTCGTAACTGGGAAGTGACAGAAATCTCTAAGGTACTAGATGTGATGTTGCTACTAGGAGAAAACAACAATCCTTTGTTCATAGAACAATCGTATTGTTTACTTTACCAGTGATTAAGAAGCAATAATCTGTTGCTTGCAACTTAATACTGGAGGGGGTTCGGATGATAACCTGAAGGTGGATTATTAGTCATAGATGCAGTTGGATGGCAGTCTATGTATTATGTTGTAATGCCTAATCAAGTCTCAAAGGAGTCAAGATGATTAGTATATGCATGTATTGCTTTCTCGGTGTTTGTCAATTTTCCCGCTGTAATTTGTTCACCCAGCATGTTATCTATCTTAAGGAGAGCCACCTCTAGTGAACTATGGATCCTGGTCCTTTTCTTTACATACAATCTATAAATTGTTTCTGGTTTGCGTTTACTTTCTGCAAACTTTTACTTCTTTCCATTCGATATGTTTAGTCCTTTATTTTCCGCAAAACACGGTGAGATTGACAACCTCATCGCAAGTTGGGGACAAAGTTATGTGGTTGTGTTGTGCAGGTCTCAACGTTGCTACTAGCACCGGTAGTGCGCCCTGCCAAAGCTCAGCTAGTAACACCTTTGGGGTGTTTCCTTGCTCCTATTGGTTCGATTAAACCTTGGTTTTATAACTGAGGGAAAACATATTGCTGTGCTCATCGTACCTTCCTCTTGGGGTTCCCAACGATCTCTACGTTGAAAGTCGAGCGCATCAAGATTTTTCTGGCGCCATTGCCGGGGAACGAAGAAGAAGAAACTCCCACGTCAACTACACGCCAGCAAAGATTTTTCTGGTGCCGTTGCCGGGGAGTCAAGGACATCTTCACAAGGGGAGTCCCTCATAACCAATATCTTTACTTTGTTGTTTTTGTTTTGCTTAGTTTCTTTTTGCTTTGTTTGCTTGTTTTGTTATTCTAAAACACAAAAAAATTAGTTTTATAAGTTTGCTTTCTTATTTGAAAACACACAAAAATGACTACTCTTGAAAACACTAAGTTGTGTGACTTCACTAGCACCAACAACAATGATTTTATGAGCACACCTATTGCTCCACCTGTGCATGAAGATACTTTCTTTGAAATAAAACCTGCTTTACTCAATCTTGTTATGAGAGAACAATTTTCTGGTATTGGTAATGAAGATGTTGCTTCCCATCTAAATAACTTTATTGAACTTTGTGAGATGCAAAAGCATAGGGATGTAGATGGTGATATTATTAAGCTAAAATTGTTTCCTTTCTCTTTGAGAGGAAAAGCTAAAGAGTGGTTGAATTCCTTAACTAGGAATAGTATTGATTCTTGGACTAAGTGCAAAGATGCTTTTATTGGAAAATACTATCCCCCTGCTAAGATTATATCCATGAGAAGTGAAATAATGAAGTTTAAACAACTTGATAATGAGCATGTTGCTCAAGCTTGGGAAAGAATGAAATCTTTGGTAAAGAATTGTCCCACTCATGGATTTGCTTGGATGATCATCCAAACTTTTTATGCAGGATTGAACTATTCTTCAAGGAACCTATTGGATTCAGCTGATGGAGGTACCTTTATGACCATCACTTTGGGTTCTGCAACAAAACTATTGGATAATATGATGGTTAATTATTCTGAATGGCATACTAAGAGAGCTCCACAAGGTAGGAAGGTAAATTCTGTTGAGGAAACTTCCTCCTTGAGTGATAAGATTGATATTATTATGTCTATGCTTGTTAATGGGAAAGCCCATATTGATCCAAATAATGTTCCTTTAGCCTCTTTGGTTGCTCAAGAAGAGCAAGTTGATGTGAACTTCATAAGAAATAACAACTTTGACAACAATGCTTATGGTAATAATGCTTATAGGAACAATTTTGGTAACAACAATTATAAGCCATATCCTCCCAACAATGGTAATGCTTATGGAAATTCTTACAACAGTAATAAGAGTGCTCCCTCTGAACTTGAAGTTATGCTTAAAGAGTTTATTAGTAAACAAACTGCTTTCAATAAAACTATTGAGGAAAAACTCTCTAATGCTGAAAGAAATATAGCATCTTTGGCTGAAGGTCAATCTTCTTTGAATAAAATGGCTTCTAAACCTGAAACTAATGACAATCCCTTTGCAGCTACTAATGCTATACAAGTGAGAATTGATGAAAATGTTAGACTATTAGCTGAATTACATGCTAAGTGGGAAAGAGAAGATGAAATTGCTAGAAACATTAGTGTTTCTACTATCACCACCACTAGTGTTGAGGCTAGTAATAGTTCTACTACTTTAGATGATAAAGTTGATTTTGATCTTGATGGTTGCAATATCTCTGAAGTTATTAAGTTCCTACAAAAGCTTGCTAAAAGTCCTAATGCTAGTGTTATGAACATGGCCTTTACAAAACACATTACTAATGCTCTCATAAAGATTAAGGAAGAAAAGATGAAACATAAAGCTTCTATTCCTATAAAGCAATAAGATGGTTGGGAACCCATCATTAATATGAAAGTGTTTCTATTATGCCTAGAAGGATTTATGATATGCTTGATTTGCCTCCTCTTGAAGATTGCTATTTGAATGTCCCACTTGTTGATAATGTTAAAAAAACTCATGGGGAGTCTTAATGATGTTCTTATTATGGTTAACAATTCTTATGTCCCCGTTGACTTCTATGTTTTGGATGTTGAATACAATGCTTCTTGTCCTATTACTTTGGGAAGACCTTTTCTTAGAACTGTTGGTGCCATCATTGATATGAAAGAAGGCACCATTAAATATCGACTCCCACTCAAGAAAGGTATAGAACACTTCCCTAAAAAGAGAGAAAAGATTTATTTTGCTTCTCCTATGAAAACAAAATTTGGTCTTAATGCTTCTTCATTTGAGAACACTTGATTCTTTCTTTGCTTCTTGTGCCTAACTTAAAGGCGTTAAAGAAAAGTACTTGTTGGGAGATAACCCAAGAGTTTTAGTTGAGTCTTGGAAGTTATTACTTCAGTAATAACCGCTCCTTATCCTTTTTATTTGCCTTTTGTGCCAAGGGTAACCTCTAATGAGAGTGAAGTAATGATTGGGGAAGTTGCTGTCCTGAAACAGATTTTTGTGCTTCACCGTAAAAATTCCTGAGATAGATCTGTACGTCGGATTCTGTAATATTTTGTACTTCTGCCCCAGGTTGTTATCTAACTTTCGTTAGTTCAACACTTTTTGATTTGAGCAACAGAAGGTCTTCGAAAAAATTCGTCTTTACCTGCTGGTCTGTTTTGACAGATTTCTGCCATTTTCTGCATTTGCTTCTTGTTAGTTCCTTCTTGAGTTCCTTTGGGGAATTGAGATTTTTGAGGGAAGTGCTACAGTAGCTAGTGTTCTAATGGAAGTTTATTTGGTGTTAGAACTGAACCTTGAGACTTATTTATCTTAAGTGCACTAATGTTGCTAATGAGATTGTGTGAAGTTTTGTATGAAGGAAAAATTTCAGGTGTATGGAAGGAATGAGTAATGAGATGAAGGATGGACTAAAGCTCAAGCTTGGGGATGCCACGCGTGTCACCCCAAGAAATATCTAAGAAGTACAAGCGTCAAAGCTTGGGGATGCCCAAGGCATCCCCTTCTTCATCAATAAAAATTCCAGGTTTCTTCGAAACGCTTCATTTTTATCGTTTCATGCACAGTTGTGTTTTTCTTGGAGCGTCTTCCTTTTCGTTTTTGTTTTGGTTTTTAGTTTGCTTGGTTTGCTTAGTTTTCTGAATAAGTTGGTTGGACCCCCTCTTTCATACATTGGTTTGCAATTAGTTTGGTTTGGTTTGGAAAAGAGTAGGAAAGCTCATGCTTATGTGGTAAAAAGAGCTCGTTTTTGACTGTGGCTATGCTTTGTCATGCCGTGCTTGATATTGTTTTGGCTTTATGCTTAGTATTCTTTGCTGTAGCATGACTTGTTATAAACAATTGAGATTGCTTAATGTGCCTTGGATGAATCGTGCGTTGTTTTAGCATATTAAAGCATAGTATAGTGGTATTCTCCTTTGATGATTTATTTGGGTTGACTTAGCACATGCTCACACCATGTTATGACTGTCACAAGTCACCATAGCCTTTATGATCCTTTAGTTTTCAACTTGCAGTATCACTTTATGCTTTGATTAATGATGTTTTGTCGCTCTGCATGATTATGGCCATTATTGCTCTCTTAGTTTGTCGCTCCCAGTCTTTTGCTAGCCTCCACAACCAAGTATGAGTTCCACTCATCCATCCAACTCCCTAAACCAAGTTATTCCAAAGAGTCCACCATACCTACCTACTAGCTTATGCTATTCCAAGTATATTCATGCTTTTGTTTACCTTCCACTTGTTATAAGAAAACTAGTGATTAAAGCTCTCACGAACTTGATGGCACACTTTACTTTATTGCCTCTAATAAACTTGAACCATTGGGTCCTTATTTGTTGCGTATATGCTTGCGCTTTATAAGTTGAAATTAGCAGAACCATGTTTCATGGGGAACGCTTTCAACATTGCACTTGTACTTTGTACCCCGTTGATATCATGTTCTTTTGCTTACGGATCCAGGTGTGAAATAAAAGTGGAACTTGTAAGATCATGGAGTTTGTATGTGTGTTAGAGAAACGCCTGGGCCACTAGCCTAAGCCATGCCTAATCATGGTGGAAACTTGCAGCATCACCATAATGAGCACTCTATGAAGCATCCTCAATAAAAACCTATGCAAATAGCAAATAAAAAGATTGTTGAGATGCTCATTGTCTGCTTGCCTTGTCATTTTGATTATGGGATAACTCATGTATCATGTGCAAGGGGTACCCCGTTGGCGGTTCTTTATGATACATATGTACTTACAATGACAAGAGCTTACTTGTGACTAAAGTTGAGTAGCATGAGGATCAGTCTTCGTAAGTAAGGGGCATGAGATTTCGGTTTATAACTTGTCAAGCATATCCTCTTAGGTGTGTCACTTTAACCTTAATCACCTTAAAGATGCTTATGATAGGGGCAATGAGAGCTCAAATCTATAAGTACCATAATTTTTGGAAGCTCTTTATGAGACTTGAATCCCTACTTCCTTTTACAAAAGGCCTTTCTTCCACCATTATATTGAGTCTCCACCTTCTATCTTTATGCACTTACTTTGAGAGCATAGTGGCCATTCTTAGTTCTATGTGCATTGTCCCAAGACTAGTTGATTGATGCATAACTTGTTATTGCTTGTTTGCAACTATTGTATCTAGTCACTCTTATGAACTTTGAAGGTGTCCTATGCATTTATATTTGCTACTCTATGAGGGACAAGCTGAATACTATTATGCTATGTTTTCTTTATGTGAAACAAACAAACGTCTTGCAAAGCATCATTATTCATGAATCTTTTGTTTGTGCCTTTTCATGTTGCATCATAGTTTCTTTGCCTATTGCTAGAACTTTGTCTTTCATGTTATGATTGAAGTACTATGATCCCAGCTTTGAATGTTTTGCAAATACTTTGATCAAGTCTTTGATGGTGCATGTCACCTCAAAAAATTATTCTTTCTTTTTATCACTTACCTACTCGAGGACGAGCAGGAGTTAAGCTTGGGGATGTTGATACATTGCAAATGTATCTATAATTTTTGATGTTCCATGCTTGGTTTTATCCACTTTCTTGTGTTTTGTTCCAACTTTGGAGTACCTTTCATATGATTTCTTGGACTAACCTATTAGCAAGATCCACAGTGCCAGCTGCCTGTTTTCTACTGTTTTTGGTTCTAGGAAAGTCAGAAAATGAATATTCTCGGAATTGGACGGGACAAAAGCCAAAGTGCATATTTTTCCGGAAGGGATCAAGTGCTAGAATACGAGACGGAGAAGGGCCAGGGGCCGGCCACACTACCTGGCCGCGCGGCCAGGCTGGGCCTGTGCCACGGGGTGGTGTGGTGGCTCCCGGCACCCCCTCAGCCTCTCCTTCCGCCTATAAGTTGTCCTCAGGATTAAAACCCTAGGGACCCGATCAAAAATCCACGAAAGAGTCTGTAGCCTCCGTCATCTCCATCCCTAGATCAGGAGGGATCTGAAGCTCTTCTCGGCACCCTGCCGGAGAGGGGAATTCACCCTGGAGGCCTTCTTCATCACCATGCAAGCCTCCGGCGTGATGCGTGAGTAGTTCATCCTTGGACTACGGATCCATGTAGTAGCTAGATGGCTGGTTTCTCCTCCTTTGTGCTTTCATGTTTAGATCTTGTGAGCTCTGTTCATGATCAAGATCATCTATTTGTAAATCATACATGTTGTGTTTAACGGGATCCGATGGATATTGAGATGCTATTTCAGATTGATTATTGATTCTATCATGTCTTTGTTATTTGTGATCTTGCATGCTCTCCGTTGTTAGTAGCTATCTTGGCCGAGTAGATGCTAGCAACTCCAAGAGGGAGTATTTATGCTCAATAGTGGGTTCATGCCTCTAGTAATATGGGGAAGTGATAGAAATCTCTAAGGTACTAGATGTGTTGTTGCTACTAGGGAGAAAACAACAATCCTTTGTTCATAAAACAATCGTATTGTTTACTTTACACGCAGTTCATAAAACAATAATCTATTGCTTGCAACTTAATACTGGAGGGGGTTCGGATGATAACCTGAAGGTGTATTATTAGTCATAGATGCAGTTGGATGGAGGACTATGCATTATGTTGTAATTCCCAATCAAGTCTCAAAGGAGTCAAGATGATTAGTATATGCATGTATTGCTTTCTTGGTGTTTGTCAATTGCCCCGCTGTAATTTGTTCACCCAGCATGTTATCTATCTTAAGGAGAGCCACCTCTAGTGAACTATGGATCCCGGTCCTTTTCTTTACATACAATCTATAAACTGTTTCTGCTTTGTGTTTACTTTCTGCAAACTTTTACTTCTTTCCATTCGGTACGTTTAATCCTTTGTTTTCCGCAAAACACGGTGAGATTGACAACCTCATCGCAAGTTGGGGACAAAGTTCTGTGGTTGCGTTGTGCAGGTCTCCACGTTGCTACTAGCACCGGTAGTGCGCCCTGCCAAAGCTCAACTAGTAACACCTTTGGGGTGTTTCGTTGCTCCTACTGGTTCGATTAAACCTTGGTTTCATAACTGAGGGAAAACTTACTACTATGCTCATCGTACCTTCCTCTTGGGGTTCCCAACGAGCTCTACGTTGAAAGTCGAGCGCATCAAGCAATAATGTCCATAATCATGTAGAGATACAAAACATCATTGATCAAATCATAAAGTGATACTACAAGTTGAAACATGGTGTGAGAATGCGCCAAGTCAACCCAAATAAAGCATCAAAGGATAAAACCAATATACTATGCTTTAATATGCTAAAACAACGCATGATTCATCCAAGGCACATTAAGCAATCTCAATTGTTTATAACAAGTCATGCTACAGCAAAGAATACTAAGCATAAAGCCAAAACAATATCAAGCATGGCATGACAAAGTATAGGCCACAGTAAAAAACAAGCCCTTTTTACCACATAAGCATGAACTTTCCTACTCTTTTCCAAACCAAACCAAACTATTTGCAAACCAATGTATGAAAGAGGGGGTCCAACCAATTTATTCAGCAAACTAAGAAAACCAAGCAAACGAAAAACCAAAGCGAAAACGAAAAAGAAGACGCTCCAAGAACAACACAACTGTGCATGAAACAATAAAAATGAAGCGTTTGGAAGAGACCTGGGATTTTTATTGATGAAGAGGGGGATGCCTTGGGGATCCCCAAGCTTTGACGCTTGTACTTCTTGGATATTTCTTGGGGTGACACGCGTGGCATCCCCAAGCTTGAGCTTTAGTCCATCCTTCATCTCATTACTCATTCCTTCCATACACCTGAAATTTTTCCTTCATACAAAACTTCACACAATCTTTATTAGCAACATTAGTGCACTCAAGATAATAGGTCTTAAGGTTTAGTTCTAACACTAATAAACTTCCATTAGAACACTAGCTACTGAAGCACTTCCCTCAAAAAGCTCAATTCCCCAAAAGAACTCAAAAAGGAACCAACAAGAAGCAAATGCAGAAAATGGCAGAAATCTGTCAAAACAGACCAACAGGTAAAGACGAATTTTTTCGAAGACCTTCTTTTGATCAAATCAAAAAGTGTTGAACTAACAAAATTTAGATAACAACCTGGGGCAGAAGCAAAAAACTTCACGCCTCAAAAAGACGTTCAGAGATTTTACACGAATTTTTACAGTGAAGCACAAAAATCTGTTTCGGGACAGCAACTTTCCCAATCATTACTTCTCTCTCATTAGAGGTTACTTTTGGCACAAAAAGCAAATAAAAAGGATAAGAAGCGGTTATTACTGAATTAATAACTTCCAGGACTCATATAAAACTTTTGGGTTATCTCCCAATAAGTACTTTTCTTTAACGCCTTTAAGTTAGGCATAAGCAAAAACTAAAATGGATAGAATAGAAGTAAGCAGAGATAATCATGGTGAAAACATTGTTTTTTCAATGAAATCCTTTTGTTAACAAGGTTGATCAGGTCTTGTTACCAAAACAATTCCATATGAGACAAAACTTTGTATTCCACTAATGATTATGTTACCTCAACCTTGATAGCAATGGTACCAATCATAATAGTTTCAGATTTTTCTCTTGGTATGGGACAATATATTTCTCCAACTTGAATGCCCTCAACGTGTTCAATTGAATTCAAACCATAAGTCCTTTCAATCTTCTTGGGGAAATAGATAGTATGTTCCTTGTCATTAACATTGAAAGTCACCTTTCCTTGATTACAATTAATAACAGCTCATGCAGTATTAATAAAATGTCTCCCAAGAATAATGGACATATTATCATCTTCAGGCATTTCAAGCACAACAAAATCAGTTAATATCAAGCAATTATGAGCCACTTGAATAGGTACATCCTCACATATACCAACAGGAATAGTGGTAGATTTATCGGCCATTTGCAAAGATATATCCGTTGGTATCAGTTTTTCAAGTTGAAGTCTCTTATAGAGAGAGAAAGGCATAACACTAACTCCAGCTCACAAATCACACAAGGCAGTTCTAACATAACTATTCTTAATAGAGCAAGGGATAGTTGGAATCCTTGGGTCTCCAAGTTTCTTTGGAACCTTACCATTAAAGGAATAATTAGCAAGCAAAGTAGAAATTTCTTCATTAGGGATCTTCCTTTTATTCGAGACAATATCCTTCATATACTTTGAGTAAGGAGGCAATTTAATAGCATCAGTCAAAGGAATTTGCAGGAATAAAGGTTTCATCCACTCACAAAACTTATTATAGTGTTCATCTTCCTTTGACTTCTGTTTCTTATCAGGGAAAGGCATAGGTTTTTGGACCCAAGGTTCTCTTTCACTACCATGTTTCTTAGCAATAAAATCTTCTTTAGTGTATTTAGTATTCTTAGTTTGCTTTTCAGGTTCTTCTTCAACTTTTTCTTCATTAGGAACTTCATTTTCTTCATTACCACTTTTAGTTTCAGCATCAGAGATAGATATACTATTAGGATCTATAGCAGGTTCAGAGGGTTCTACAACATTTTTACGTTTCTTTTTCCTTTTCTTACGAGTAGAACCACTATTTTCAGCTTGTTGAGAATCCTGCTCAATTCTTTTGGGATGCCCCTCAGGATATAGAGGATCCTGGGTAGCAGCACCACTTTAGTTCTAATTTCATAAGCATGTTTTTCTTTAGCAGCATTAACTAGCAAGTCTTTTTGCTCTTTAATGAGTTGATCTATTTGAGTTTGAACCATTTGAAAGTGTTTAACGATCATTTTAACATCATTAGAGGTTCTTTCCACAATATCTTTCAACACAACAATAGCTCTAGTGATTTCCATTAGATGATTTTGCACCCTTTTATTAAAATTATCTTGCTTAACAATAAAGATATCGAATTCTTCTAAGCATTGATCAGGAGGTTTAGAGTAAGGGATATCACCTTCATCAAAGTGTTGGAGAGAGTGTACCTCAATAGTGGATGAGTAGGGGATAGGCTTACATAATTCTTCTATAGGAGGTAAATTTTTGACATCTGCGGCTTTAATTCCCTTCTCCTTAAGACATTTCTTAGCTTCCTTCATTACTTCATCATTCAATTCAATAATTCCCCTCTTCTTAGGTGATGGAATAGGCACAGGTATAATAGGTTCAGGTACAATTACTTCAGGTATAGCTTGTTTAGGAGGAGTCCAATTTTCATAGTTCTTACTTATTTTAGCCATTAATTCCTCAGCTTCCTTAGGAGTCCTATTCCTGAAAACACAATCAGAACAACTATCTAGGTATGTCCTAGATTCTTCGGTTAGTCCATTATAAAATATATCAAGAAGCTCATTCTTAGGTAATGGACTTCCAGCTTGTGCATGAATCAAAGCAGAAAACCTTGCCCAGGATTCAGGCAATATCTCTTTTTCTCCCTGTTTAAAATCAAAAAGTTCCTGCAAAACAGCATGTCTAGCACTAGGAAGAAAGTATTTCTGCAGGAAAGTACTAATCTAGCAATCAGGGCTATCAATAGATCCAGGAGGTAAATTACTAAACCAAGTTTTAGCTTCCCTTTCAGTGAAAAGGGGAAAATCTTAGCAACAAAGTAAGTACGCATCTTAATATCATCAGAAAACAAGCCACTCATGGTAGAAAGTTCATTCATATGTGCTACCGCACTTTCATTCTTAGTCCCACAAAAAGGTTCTTTCTCAACAATAGCTATGTAAGATAGATCGAGAGAGAAATCATAATCTTTATCTATAATGTTTATGGGAGAAGCAGCAAACTTAGCAATAGGAGACAATTTGGGTCTAATAGTACGCCTCTCAAGGAGACTCTTAGCAGCGCTCCTATCATGGGTGTTTTTACATTCTTTAATAAATTCATCGGTCATCTCAACATAACCGTCTTCAATATCATAACTCTCACTAGACTCAGGTGAACTAACATGTGTGGTAGTGTCTTCATTAGGAGTTTCAGTATTTCCAGCTATAGTTCTAGCAATCGTAGCATCTAGGAAAGGACCTAATGAACCACTCTTATCAAGCCAAGAGAAGCATCATAAGCATCAAGTTTCAGATTTAGCAAGACTAGCAAGGTGTGTAGCATGTGTATGTGGTGGTGTAACGAGCTTACTTATAACAGATGGTGAATCAAGAGCAGCAGAGGTGTTCAAAACCGTACCTCTTCTTGTAGTGGATGGTAAAATAGGAAACTTGCCATCACGAGACTTACCCATGATGGATGGATAGCAGCGAACAATAGAGAATCCAAGTGAACTTGATAAATAAAGCTACGCTCCCCGGCAACGGCACCAGATAATAGTCTTGATGACCCACAAGTATAGGGGGTGTATCGCAGTATTTTTGAGGGAAGTGAAACCCAATTTATTGATTTGACACAAGGGGAGCCAAAGAATATTTATAAGCCTTAACAACTGAGTTGTCAATTCAGCTGCACCTGGAAACAATCTTTCTCACAGTAGTTTATCAGTAGCAACAGTTTTGTAGTAGGAATAGTAAAGTAGCAACAGTAGTAAAGTAAAGACAGATAACAATAGCGATGTGAGGATTCGAGTGCGGTAGGCATAGGGATGGATGGACGGGCATTGCATGGACAAGACAATTCACATAGCAATCAGAACATAGGGCAATTGCAGATAAATAAGATAAAGCATCCAAGTACTAGATAATCCTAGGCATGTGCTCCATATATAGTTATACGTGCTCACAATGAGAACTTGCCCAACATCTTTTGTCCTGCCAGCCCGTTTGCAGCGGGGCCTCAAGGGAACTACTGGCAATTAAGGTGCTCCTTTTTATAGAGCACCGGAGCAAAGAATTAACACTCCGTGAACACATGTGATCCTCACATCAAAGCCATTCCCTCCGGTTATCGCGATTTCTGTCACTTCGGGGCCATTGATTCCGGACAACAACATGTGTATACAACTTGTAGATAAGACCAAAAACAATACTATCATAATGAATCAATAACATGTTTAGATCTGAAATAATGGCAATCGGGCCCTAGTGACAAGCATTAAGCATAACAAGTCGTAACAAAGTCATAAAGTACTAATAGAAGATACTAGGCACCATGCCCTAACAATCTGATGCCATTACATGAACGATCTCATCCAATCCCTACCATCCCCATAGCCTACAGCGGGGGATTACTCACTCATAGATGGGGGAAACATGGATGGTCGATGGAGAAGCGATGGTGATGATGACGGCGATGATCTCCTTCAATTCCCTGTCCGTGCGAGTGCGAACGGAGTTTCGGTGCTGTTTAAATGGAATCTGGTAGTGGCGGCAGAGCGGAACTCCTTCTGGAAAAACGTCGAACCCCCTGAGTTTTTAGGTTAGAAGGCAACTTATAGGCAAAGAGGGAGACCGAGGGGCAGTCTGGGGCGGCCAGACCACCCCCTGGCATGGCCTGGGCTTGCCCGCGCGGCCAGGTGGTGTGGGCTGGGCCCAGCCCCCCTCCGTCTCGTATTCTGGCTCCATGAGTCTTCCGGTAAAATAGGAACTTTGGCTTTTGTCCTGTCCAATTTCGAGAATATTAATTTTCTGACTTTCCTGGAACCAAAAACAGCAGAAAACAGGCAGCTGACACTGTGGCTCTTGTTAATAGGTTAGTCCAAGAAATCATATGAAAAGTACTCCAAAGTGTGGACAAAACATAAGAAAGTAGATAAAACCAAGCATGGAACATCAAAAATTATAGATACATTTGCAATGTATCAGTCAGTCGAGCGGGGCGACTCCGGTGGTGGCTCCGGGTTGGCGTGTTCGTGGACGACACAAGGCCCGAATATCTTTGGTGCCCTTGGGTCGCACTACTTAGCTGTGCTGGTCGCTCGACCAAGGGTTGAATTCCGTAGGTAGCGTATTGCTTAATGTACGAGTGCGAGTGGCACAAGAGTATGGCGAGTGAACATAATTTGTGTGATCCGAATGAATTTCATTATATATCATCTAGGTACAAGTTTGAGTTCTATGTATAGAACTTTCAGAGAAGGTTTACATTCCATGGCCTCCCGACCTCAAGTTGGCCATCACCTCGTATGTTGATGAGATAGTAGGCGTTGTTACCGAGGACGCGTCCTATGGTAAATGGCCCCTCCCATGGAGGGGAGAGCTTATGCATGCATTTCTTGTCCTGGGCCAATCGTAGGACCAAGTCTCCCTCCTGGAAGGTGCGGGTTCGGACTCGGCGGCTATGGTAGCGGCGGAGTCCCTGCTGGTAGATGGCGGTGCGAGAGCGAGCCAGGTCGCGTGCCTCGTCGAGCTAGTCGATGCTGTCTTGGCGGGTGGTCTCATTTGTCGCCTCGACGTAGTTGGCGACTCGAGGTGAGTCGTGATCTAGGTCCGTCGGCATCACGGCTTCGGCGCCTATACCATGAAGAAGGGCATGAACCCCGTGGAGCAGTTGACGGAAGTGTGGATCCCCCATATTACAAAGGGGAGCTCTTCAACCCAGCATCCTGGGGTTCACTCGAGGGGCACTTGGAGTCGTGGCTTGAGTCTATGGAGTACGCTCTGATTAGCGTGTTCTGCTTGGCCGTTTGACTCCGGGTGGGCGACTGAGGCGAGGTCGAGTCGTATGTTGTGCTCCTCGCAGAATTCCGCCATGGCACCCTTGGCGAAGTTGGTGCCGTTGTCCGTTATGATGCTGTGCGGGTAGCCGTACCAGTAGATGAGCTCACGGAGGAACTTGGTGGCCGTTGATACGTCCATTTTGCATCACTATTCTATGTCTTAATTCACTATTATTCATTGATATATTTCGTATTGAGAGGTGATACTTATGTTATTTCATCTATTTTTGCATGGTTGATGACTTTTGGAGTATGGACCGCTGCAGTCAGGATTCTGATGGAAAAGGTGCTGTTTGGAGGCAAAATTCGCGAAGATCAGAAAATCCGGGAAAATATACGGAAAATCCTATTTTTCCAGAAGACTCGGGATGCCAGAAGATGGAGTGGAGGTGGGCCACAGGAGGCCCACACCACCCCATGGCGCGGGCAGGCCTAGGCCGTGCCTGGGAGTGGTGTGGCCACCCTGGCCCACTCCAGCCTCTCCCCTCTGGCGTATATCATCCCCACGAAACCCTAATACTTGGGGAGCGACCACAGAAAGATTCCGCTGCCTCTGCGGGGCGGAAAACACTGAGAGAAAAAGATCTCTCCGGCAGACAGATTTCTACCGGGGGAATTCCTTCCCGGAGAGGGGAGATCATCGCCATCAACACTACCATCAAGCTGAACTTCATCGGGATCATCATCATCATCATCACCACCACCACCATCACCATCAGCACCCTCATCATCATCTCCATATTGCTGTAACAATTGCGTTGAATCTTGCATAGTTCATAGGGGAAACTTTCCCGGTGTTGATTACTCTTTGTAGTTGATGCTATTGAGTGAACCATTGAATTATTGTTTATGTTCAGATTGTTATACATAATTATTCCATATCTGATCATGATCCATATGATGTCTTGTGAGTAGTTCGTTTTGTTCTTGAGGACATAGGAGAAGTCTTGTTGTTAATAGTGGAGTTATGTTGAGAAAGATTCAATAGATTGTTATTTAAGTTGTGGTGTACTTCTTCTAGTGGTGTCATGTGAACATCGACTACATGACACTTCACCTATATGGGCCTAGGGGAATGCATTGTGTATTTGGCTACTAATCGTAGGGGTTACCGGAGTGACAGAAACCTGAACCCCCGTTAGGAAACCATTGCACAAGGGACGTAAGGGTCTTAGAGTTTAAAGCTATCGTTAGGTTTCTACCTTAATTACTTTCTTGTACTTACGGATGTTTGCAAGGGGTAAAATCACAAGTATGTATTAGTCTTGGATGGGGCGGTACATTAGCACAGGTTCACCCACACAACACTTAGCAAGCTAAAGAAGATTAATCGACTATATGAAGTGAAAGCACTTGACAGTCTTCCCACGTGTCCTCGAGAACTTTTGGTCATCTATGGAAATACAACCAGCTTGTCCTTTGCTACATAAAGGATTGGTCCACTTGCTGCATTTATTCCTACTGCCTTTTATTTACTCGTACTTTGTTTACTTGCTTTATCGAAAACCCCTAAAAATCCGTTTGCTAAGTATTTGCAGAGAATTCCTGATCCATACCACTAGCCAACACCTTCTGCTCCTCGTTGGGTTCGACACTCTTACTTATCGAAAATACTGCGATACACCCCCTATACTTGTGGGTCATCAAGACTATTTTCTGGCGCCGTTGCCGGGGAGTGAAGCGCTATTGGAGAGTGGAATTGGTAAAGGAAACTTCTACTGTGAGTATTGTTTACTTCTGTTAGTTGCTTTATTTTTGTTATGGATAATTCGCTGAGTTTCTTATTTGGTAATGCTACTACCATTGCTAAGGTAGTAGATAAGCCACCACCTGCTGAGAAAGATGTTTTCAAAATACCTACAAGAATTATTGATCGTTTTATGGATAATTACTATGTTGGGGATGGAACTGTCCATCCCGGTGATCATTTACTCTTTATACACGAATTATGCGGGTTGTTCAAGTCTGCAGGTATTACTACAGATCAAGTTAAGAAGAAGCTATTCTCATTATCACTAAAAGGAAGAGCTGAGGAATGGTATAAGCTGCTGAAGAATGGTCAAGCTCTGGAATGGGAGGAAATAGTGCCTCTCTTTTATTCAAAGTTTTATCCTCCTAGTGAGATTCATAAAGATCGGAATCAAAAATATACAATTTTTGGCCTCTTGATGGAGAGAGTACAACTCAAGCTTGGGGGAGATTGAAGTTATTAATGCTCAAATGTCCCATTCATGAGATACCCAACAATATTATTATCAATAACTTTTATGCAAGGCTCCCTCTACATGATAAAGATTTATTGGATGCTTCTTATGCTGGATCATTCGCTCGCATGGAAGAAGAAGTTAAATGGGACCTTCTAGATTGTATTCAAGACAATGCTGAAGCTTGGGAGAATGACAAAGGTATAAAGTCAGGTATAAACTATGATTATGAATGCATTGAATCTTTTGTGGGAACTAATGACTTTCAAAATATTAAAAATGCTTATGGTCTAGACTCTCAAGCTATTGCTTCTTATTTTAAGGCATTTGCTTCCTACATTGAAGTGCCTAAAAAGAAGTGGAATAAGTATCATGAACCTTATAAAGATATTGCTAAGAGTGTTCCTGCAAGAAATACTGAAGTCTATACTGCTAATCATGTTTTACCTAAACCATATATTGATAAAATGCCTTTCCCAGTTAAGGTAAAGGAACATTCTATGATGGCTAGTATGGTAGATGAAAGGATGAATAAAGCTGTTGAACCTGATAAACAAATGGTTGATGATCCTATAATAGCAAATGTGAAAGACTTTGTCACTAAGTATGAGGAAGAGGGACACACTATCCTTTGCAAGGATACCTCTAATATTGTTTCACATAGTAGTGTTATGAGAGCTAGTATTCCTGTGTTTTCTGTTAGAATAAGTGATCATTGCTACGATAGTCCTTGTGATAGCTATATTGTTAAGTTTATGCATGATACTGAAAGTTACTATGAGAGAGGGAAAAGTGTTCTTATGCATCTTAATAATATCAAGTTTCCTCGTTTTATGCTGAAAGTTTTTATGTTGCACTTCTTTTGCCTTCTTATGCAAGTTGCCTCTGGTTTCAATAACTTGTTTGTTTACAAAATCCCCTTGCATAGGAAGTGGGTTAGACTTAATTGCGTGTGTGTTTTTGCTTCTTAACGCTCTCTTTCACTTCAATCCATATCCCTATGAGAGCTTCTTCAAAATAATCATGCCCATCTTAATGGCTACAAAGAAAGAGCTTTATGGGAGACAACCCAATTTGTTTTTGCTTTCAGTTTGTTTTTGTTTCTTTGAGTCTTGGAAGTTATTACTTTGGTAATAACCGCTCCTTATCCGTTTTATTTGGTTTTTGTGTCAAGATCAACCTCTAATGAGAAGAGAAGTAAGATTTGGGGAAGTTGCTGTCCCAAAACAGATTTTTGTGCTTCACCGTAAAAATTCGTGAGAGATCTCTGTATGTCGGATTGAGCTGTAATTTTTTGTGCTTCTGACCCAGGTTGTTGTTTAACTTTCGTTAGTATTGAACTTTTTGATTTGAGCAACAGAAGATTTTCGAAAAAAATGATCTTTACCTGCTGGTCTGTTTTGACAGATTTAGCCACTCTTGCATTTGCTTCTTTATTCGATTTCCTTTTTGAATTCTTTTTGGGTTTTTGGAAGGAGTTGCTACAGTAGCCTATGTTTTGATGGTTTTCAGTTGAAGTTGGACTCAAAAGGTTCTATCACTTCACTTACACTAATGTTGCTAATGAGAATTGTGTGAAGTTTTGTGTGAAAGAAATTTCCAGAAAGTGGAGATAATGGTGTAATAAGGAAGAGAACGATTTCATGACTCAAGTAATAAGTGTATGAAGATGAAGATATCAATGATATTCAAGTGGTGACTCCGGAAGGATCCACTAAATACCAAATTCAGAGACCTGCAGAGTTCGTTTCCAACTAGGTAACACTTCTGGTAAGAAAAGTTCCGTGAAAATACAATCCAACTATATTTTTGCAGTTTTCAGTCAATAAGGAAAGCTACGAAGCGAAAAAGGGACAGAAACGGAGCCAGGGTGGCTCACACCACCCTGTGGCGCGGGCCCACCCCTGGCCGCGCCACCAGGTGGTGAGTCCGCCCCGGACTCCGCCTCCGACTCGTTTTCTCCCAGTACCTCCATTTTGATATGAAACTTTGTAATATATATCCCCCCCGGATCCCCCGAGGTCCATATATCGTGTTTTTGTCGTGGTTTTGTTTCGATCTGTTTCTGCCAGGACATACTCTTTGAAAGCTTAGAAGCACAATGGTGTCCGCCAAGGATAAAGGGAAGGAGCCTATGGAGGAAGACCTCCAAGACCCCGGGAAGGAGAAGGAGATCAAGAGCGAAGGTGAAGAGGAGCAAGGCCAACACCCACACACCAGCACTACCATTGCAAGCATTGGAGTGGTGGAAAATCCAGCCATTGGAGGGAAGCCTCCTCATCACCGTTCAGATCCCTGGTCACTTCCTCCATGCACCAAGAATCCTTTCCATACCCTTATCCATGAGCATCAATACCAGAATATGCCCAAGGGGAAATTACCCTCCAATTGGGATTTGCCTTGTTCTAGCCATGCAAGAAGAGAAGACTTCAAGGAGGAAGAGTGGGGAAAGAATAGCAAGAGCTGGAATTCTCAACACGACATGATCATGAGCCGCATTGAGCAAAACTCACAGCTGATTCATAATCTCACCTTCGAGATTGAGGACTTTGGGAAACTGATCAAGGAGCTCATCAAGAGGATACCACCACCACCAAAGGAGTAATTCGTCATCAGGTTTGGCATCCCCTTGGTTTGTTCCAAGCTTGGGGGAGTGTCGCCGTATCATATCACTATCTTCTATCTTTTTACCTTATCAGTGGAGTCATATCATGAATAGAGGAGTTATTTTGTAGTATGGTTTGCATTATGGAAGTGTCCCCTCTCTCGTTAGATATGTATCCCTTGGTGTGAGTTTCCGTTATGGAGTATTAATGAGAAGTTCTATCATTCACCCTTTTGCATAGCTTATATTAGTTTTCAATTCGTGGTTATATGATTGATCTTGTTGTTAGTATTGGTATCACTTTGGGATCATCGAGTTAATTTAGTGGTTTTGGCAAACTTGGCTCGGTCAGTAGCAACACCTTTTTGAGAGTTGGAAAGAAAAAGATAGAAGTACTCTAGAGAAAAAATAATTTCATCATCTTTCTTTCTTGATTTGCTCATAAGTCTAGTATTCTCTAGTTAAGATCTTTTATGCTTCCAAGGAAGATTGTATGTTTGTTTTTATCATTTGTATGCTTGTTTGTTTCCTTCAACTCTTATACTTGCTACCCAGCCTTGCTAGCCAAAAACCTGTACTGAGAGGGTATTCTTCTCGTGCATCCACCTCCTTAAAACCAAAACCTTTGCCATTTGTGTCCACCATACCTACCTAGTAGCATTATTGCTATTCCAAGTAAATTCTTGTTTTATCTACCTCCCAAATTAAACTTGTTATGTGAAAATTAGTGATTAAAGCTCTCACGAACTTGATGGCACACTTTACTTTCTTGCATTTAATAAACTTGAACCATTGGATCCTTCTTTGTTGCGTATATGCTTGCGCTTTATGAGTTGAACATTAGCTGAACCATGTATCATGGGGACCGCTTTCAACACTTCATTTGGTACTTGTACCTAGTTGATATCATGTTCTTTTGCTTATGGATCCCGGCGGTGTGAAATAAAAGTTGAACTTGTAAGATCATGGAGTTTATATGTGTGTTAGAGAAACGCCTGGGCCGCTAGCCTAAGCCATGCCTAATCATGGTGGAAACTTACAGCATAACTATAGTGAGCATTCTATGAAGCATCCTCAATAAAAACCTATGTAAATAGCAAATAAAAAGATCGCTGAGATGCTCACTGTCTGCTTGCCTTGTCATTTTGATTATGGGATAGCTCCTGTGTCATGTGCAAGGGGTACCCCGTTGGCGGTTCTTGATGATACGCATGTATTTAGAATGACAAGGGCTTGCTCGTGACTGAAGTTGAGTAGCATGAGGATCGGTACTCATAAGTAAGGGGCATGAGATTTCAACTTATAAATGGTCAAGCATATCCTCTTAGTTGTGTCACTTTAACCTTAATCACCTAAAGATGCCTATGATAGGGGCAATGAGAGCTGAAAGATAGTAAGTATCATAATTTTTGGGAGCTCTTTATGAGACTTGAAATCCCTGCTTCCCTCTTTGAAAAACCTTTCTTTTACTTTGTAGTTGAGTCAGTAAACCTATTCCCTTCTATCTCAGCAAGTATTTTGAGTTGTTGTGTTTCATTCATTCATATGATGATTTATTCAAACATGTTTCTTATGTTCCTTGTTTTGCACATTGCTCTTATCTTGATGTTTACTACTTTGAAAGCTATCATTGAAAAACCAGCTATTTGTGAACTCCAGCAAATTATCAGCTATTCTTCGACCAAGAGCTAAGTTTGCCATTACCAATTATGATTCACTTTATGTATCTTTATTGTGTTTCCTTTACTCATTGCAAGTTGAGTTATATAATAGTGAGTTGTCTTCTATTATGATCTATGTATTTGATGAATGTGATGCTTCTTGTCCGTATTCTTTTATCGACTCTTCACTCCATAAACCTGAGGTCATGTTTAGTGAGCTCGGTTTCGCTTGGGGACAAGCGAAGTCTAAGCTTGGGGGGAGTTGATACGTCCATTTTGCATCACTATTCTATGTCTTAGTTCACTATTATTCATTGATATATTTTGTCTTGAGAGGTGATACTTATGTTATTTCATCTACTTTTGCATGGTTGATGACTTTTGGAGCATGGACCGCTGCAGTCAGGATTCTGATGGAAAAGGTGCTGTTTGGAGGCAAAATTCACGAAGATTAGAAAATCCGGGAAAATATACGGAAAATCCTATTTTTCCAGAAGACTCAGGATGCCAGAAGATGGAGTGGAGGTGGGCCACAGGGGGCCCACACCACCCCATGGCGCGGGCAGGCCTAGGCCGCGCCTGGGAGTGGTGTGGCCACCCTGGCCCACTCTAGCCTCTCCCCTCTGGCGTATATCATCCCCACGAAACCCTAATACTCGGGGAGCAACCACAGAAAGATTCCGCCGCCTCTGTGGGGCGGAAAACACCGAGAGAGAAAGATCTCTCCGGTAGACAGATTTCTGCCGGGGGAATTCCTTCCCGGAGAGGGGAGATCGTCGACATCAACACTACCATCAAGCTGAACTTCATCGGGATCATCATCATCACCACCACCATCATCACCATCAACACCCTCATCACCATCTCCATATTGCTGTAACAATTGCGTTGAATCTTGCATAGTTCATAGGGGAAACTTTCCCGGTGTTGATTACTCTTTGTAGTTGATGTTATTGAGTGAACCATTGAATTATTGTTTATGTTCAGATTGTTATACATCATTATTCCATCTCTGATCATGATCCATATGATGTCTTGTGAGTAGTTCATTTTGTTCTTGAGGACATGGGAGAAGTCTTGTTGTTAGTAGTGCAGTTATGTTGAGAAAGATTCAATAGATTGTTATTTAATTTGTGGTGTACTTCTTCTAGTGGTGTCATGTGAACGTCGACTACATGACACTTCACCTATATGGGCCTAGGGGAATGCATTGTGTATTTGGCTACTAATCGTAGGGGTTGCGGAGTGTGAAACCTGAACCCCCGTTAGGAAACCATTGCACAAGGGACGTAAGGGTCTTAGAGTTTAAAGCCGTGGTTAGGTTTCTACCTTAATTACTTTCTTGTACTTACGGATGTTTGCAAGGGGTATAATCACAAGTATGTATTAGTCTTGGATGGGGTGGTACATTAGCACAGGTTCACCCACACAACACTTAGCAAGCTAAAGAAGATTAATCGACTATATGAAGCGAAAGCACTTGACAGTCTTCCCATGTGTCCTCGAGAACGTTTGGTCATCTATAGAAATACATCCGGCTTGTCCTTTCCTGCATAAAGGATTGGGCCACTTGCTGTATTTATTCCTACTACCTTTTATTTACTCGTACTTTGTTTACTTGCTTTATCGAAAACCCCTAAAAATCCGTTTGCTAAGTATTTGCAGAGAATTCCTGATCCATACCACTAGCCAGCACCTCCTGCTCCTCGTTGGGTTCGACACTCTTATTTATTGAAAATACTGCGATACACCCCCTATACTTGTGGATCATCTGCCGTCTTGCCATCGCACTTTTTGATCGGCTTGGCTTCGAACCATTTGGTAACTTTGTCAACCGTGACCAGGAGGTGGGTGAAACCGGATTGGGCCTTCTTGAATGGGCCGACCATGTCCATGCCCCATACGGCGAATGGCCAGGTGATGGGGATGGTCTTGAGTGCCGAACTAGGGAGATGCGTCTGGTTGGCGTACTTCTGGCATCCGACGCATCGTTGGATGATGTCGGTGGCGTCGGCGTGTGCGGTTAGCCAGTAGAAACCGTGCCGCATGGCCTTGGCGACCAGCGACTTGGCGCCGGCGTGATGGCTGCAGTCGCCGGCGTGGATGTCCTGGAGGATCTTGCGTCCTTCTTCTGGCTATATGCAGCGCTGGAACACGCCGGTCACGCTGTGTTTGTGGAGCTCGCCATTGATGATGACGAAGGTTGGATCGGCGCACGATCATTCTCGCTTCCGTCTCATTGCTTGGGAGGATCTTGTGCTCGAGGAAGGCGGCATATGGTGCCGTCCAGTCGCTGGGCTCGATGATCATGGCGACTAGGGCAGGCTCGGGTTGCAGTGGTATCCCGATGTAGATCTCCTTTGGTAGGGAGACTGAAGGCTTGTGGATGATGTCGAGGAAGATTCCTGTGGGTGGCACTTTCCTGGCTGAGCCGATGCGGGAGAGGGTGTCTGCTTCCTCGTTCTTTCGCCTATCGATCCACTCGACTGAGTATCCATCGAAGTGTCCTCCTAGCTGGTCTACCATTTGGCGGTACGCTATCATCGTCGGGGAGACGGCATCGCAGGTCCTGGCAACTTGGGCGGCGACTAGGTCGGAGTCGCCGTAGCACCGTAGGCGATTGATGTTCATCTCCTTAGAAGCCCGCATGTCGTGAAGGAGGGCCTCGTATTCTACCATGTTGTTGGTGCAGGGCTTGAAGTCGAGGTGGAGCACGTAGCGGAGCTTTGTCTCCCTTGGGAAGGTCAGTATGACCCTAGCCCCTGCGCCATCGGCGTTCTTGGAACCGTCGAAGTGTAGCGACCAGTAGTGGAGGTATGGTAGCTTCTCCGGCTGCTGTGCTTCTTCCCAGTCGGCAAGGAAATCAGCCAGGGCTTGTGACTTGACAGCTTTCCGTGGCTCATACTTGATGTTGTGGATGCCGCTTTCGACGGCCCATTAGGCCACTTTCCCAGTCGCCTCACGGTTGCGGATGATGTCCTGTAGTGGCGCGGAGGAGACGGCCATGATTGGGTGCTCCTGGAAGTAGTGCGGGAGTCGCCGCTGGGCTTGGAATACCGTGTATACCAGCTTCTGGTACTACGGGTAGCGCTGCCTTGAATCCGTCAGTACCTCGCTGATGTAGTAGACGGGGCACTGTATTGGGTGCTCCTTGCCCTCTTCTGGTCGTTCTACGACCATCACGGCGCTGGCGACTCGAGTGGTGGCTGCCACGTAGACGAGCATTGGCTCTTTGTCGACTGGGGCGGCGAGTAGCACCTCTTTGAGTGCTTTGAGCGTGTTGTCTGCCTCTGCGTCCCATTGGAACATGGGGTTCTTGCGCATCAGGCGGTAGAGGGGCATTGCCTTCTCACCGAGCCGGGGAATGAAGCGACTGAGAGCTGCCCGACCAACTTCGGGCGTCGCGAGCACTCGGGTTTCCCGAGTCGCGCGATGGTGTCGATCTTGGTGGGGTTGGCCTCGATGCCTCGTTTAGAGACCACGTATCCCAGGAGCTATCCGGTGGGGATGCCGAAGGTGCATTTTCCTGGGTTGAGATTGATGTTGTACCTCCGCAGGTTTGTGAAGGTTTCGGCCAGGTCGGCGAGCAGGTCGTCTTGGCGGGTGGAGTTTACCACCATGTCGTCGATGTAGACGTGTATGTTGTGGTCAATTTGGCTCGCGAGGCACTCCTGCATGCATCTTTGGTAGGTGGCGCCGACGTTCTTGAGGCCGAACGTCATGGCCGTGTAGCAGAAGGCGCTGAATGGCGTGATGAATGCCATCTTCTCCTCATCCTCGACCGCCATTTTGATCTGGTTGTAGCCAGAATACGCGTCGAGGAAGCACAGCGACTCCGATCCCGTGGTTGAGTCGATGATCTGGTCGATGCGTGGTAGGACGAACTCCTCCTTCGGGCAGGCGCTGTTGAGGTTGGTGTAGTCGATACACATTCTCCATGTGTTGTTCTTTTTTAGGACCAAGACTGGGTTTGCCAGCCACTTGGAGTATTTGATTGGCCGAATGAAGCCTGCGGCTAGCAGGCGCTATACTTCTTCGGCGATTGCTCGGCGGCGCTCTTTATTGAAGGGCCACAGTGACTACTTTACTGGTCGCACTTTGGGGTCGGCATTGAGTTTGTGCTCAGTGAGTTCCCTCAGGACACCCGGCATGTCAGATGGCTTCCATGCGAAGATGTCACGATTCTCATGGAGGAACCCGATGAGCGCGCTTTCCTATGCGGGGCTCATGTGCGCCCCGATGGTGACCGTCTGGCTGGAGTCGCCCGGGACGAGCTCGACGGTGCGGGTGTGCGTGGTCGCCTCGAACGTGGAGCTCGCGGCGGTTGGCTTCTTTAGAATGGTGAGGTCGTCCTTGTCGATGTTGCTCGCATATTTCGTGAGCTTGTCTGCGTGGTTTGTTTCTGCGGCGATGACGGTGTCAACGAGCTCAGCGCCTTTGTCTTCGCACTCCATGGCCATATCAGGGTCGCCGTGGACGGTGATGATGTCGCTTGGCCCTGATAGCTTCATCATGTTGTAAGCATAGTGGGGGGTCTCCATGAATTTGGCAAACGTTTGGCGTCCCAGGACACAGTGGTAGGGGCTGCGGAAGTTCACCAGCTCGAACATGATCCGCTCGGTGCGGTAGTTTGCTGGTGTGCCAAAGGTGACTGGCAGCGTCACTTTTCTAATCAGGTATGCCTTCTAACCAGGGATGAAGCCGTGGAAGGTTGTCAGGGTCGGCTTGATTGCTGATTCTAGGAGCTGGAGCCTCTTGAACGTGTCCAGGTACATGATGTTGATGGAGCTCCCGCTGTCCATCAGTGTCTTGGGCAGCCAGTAGTCGGCTACTTTGGGCCTAACCACCAGTGCGACTCTCCCTGGGTACTCGATCTTGGGCGAATGGTCCTGGCGACTCCAGGTGATGCTTTGCTTAGACCAGTTGAGGAAGCGGGGGATATCGACCTGTGTCACCGCATTGACGGCGACTGAGCGGGCGAGCACCTTCTTCTCGCGCTTGGTGCCGAGCCCGGTGACGGTGTGGAGTGATTCGACGGTGTTGCCGAAGTCGCCGGTGTTGTCGTTGTCCCTTGGCGGTTTGTTGTTGGGGTCATCCTGTGCCCGCCTTGCCTTTGCAATCTCCTTGAGGGAGTGGCAGTCGGCGGTAGTGTGAGTGGCAGGCTTTCCCTCCCTGCCATGGTAGACACAGGGTTGGTTGAGAAGGGCGGCGGGGTCGAATTTCGGCCTCGCCGTGTTGTTGGCGCGGTAGTTTCCGCTGTCGCGGTAGTTTCCTCCATCGCGGCGGAAGTTCTTCAGGTCGCGTTGGCCGTAGCCGGCATTGGCCACAAAGTCGACTCGCCCGTCACCGCGGCGCTTGCTGGTGATGCGAGTGTTGCTGTAGAGCATGTCGCGCTGTCACCCGCTGTCATGGGCGCTGACGCGACGTCTTCCCCCCAACTCGTCGTCAGAGTCCTGGTTGGGATCCTCCTCCGTGTAGCGCTTGGCAGTCTCGAGGAGGTCGGGGATGTTGTCGAGCGTCCGGTAGACCCTCTTGATCTTGGCGACTAGGGTTTCATACTGGCACACGTTCTTGAAGCAGTGTATTGCTGTGTCCGGGTGGATGCCGGAGGCGTTGATCCATAGCTCCTGCCACCTTTGGATCCAGTGCCAGGTCGATTCGCGCTGTCCCTGGATGCATTGTTCCAGGTCCTCGATGGTGGTGGCGTGGGTGTAGGAGCCTTCAAAGTGCCTGACGAAGGCGTCCCGCATCTCCTCCCACGAGTCGATGTTGTCGGCAGGGAGGGTGTTGATCCATTGCCGGGTCGCACCCTCCATCATCAGGGGGGGGTAATGAGCGGCTAGCAGGTTAGTGTGGCCGGCGATTCCCATCGCCATGAGGTATGTGTCCAGCCAGACCACTGGGTCGTACGTTGGATCGTACTTTTCGATCTCCTTGGGCGCCTTGAAGTTGGCAGGGTACTTCTCGCCTCGGATCATATGTCCGAAGCACTGGTGGCCGACTCGGCTGAGCGAGCCCCTGGGTTCGGGGTCGCCGCGGTTGGTGAGGGTGTGCCTCAAGTCATTGGGCTGGCGCGCCTGCCAAGCCTGGTTGATGATGATGTGCATTCGAGCGTCGATGGGTTGCCCGTTGGCGGCGACCGTGTTGTTCACCGGTCACGGCTCGTTGGTGGAGAGCACGGGGTTGGCGGCCCATGGCAGGTTCGCCAGGGGTTGCGGTGGTGGGCAGGTCACGGTGTTGGCGACGGTTGGGTGACCGCTTGAGGCTGCCCTACATGCAGAGTAGCAGGAATACATCCGCCCCCGCGGGTCGACTCCCGTGGCTTGCTGCTCGACGGCCCTGGCGAGTAGGGCCTTGGCATACTGGATCCGCAGCGCGCCTTCTCCCTAGACGTCGAGGTTGGCGACTGCAGCATCGGCCACAACGATGTTGTCCATCGGGATGGAGTATAGTGGGAGTCCGTTGGCGTCGCGGGCCTGTGGCGAGATTATGATCCACGGCTGGTCCGGCGGGGGTGCGCGACCAATGGGTGGTGGCAGGGTCCCAGTCGCCGGTGCACCGGGTGGTGGTCGACTGCTGCCGCCTGGTGGTGCATTCTCGCAGTACTCGCGCTCAGCCGCGTGTGCGGGGTCTCTCTCATCGTTGAAGTTTAGGATGCGGCCTTGGACGTTGGAGTTCAGGCGGGTCCTGATGCGGCGGTGGTGGTAGAGCGACAGCTCCTGCGTCGTTGCCCGCTCGAGGCAGAATTTCTCGCGCTCTGCTATCTCCTTGTGCCGTGCCTCCTCAAGTCGCAAACGGGCTTCCTCCACCTCCGTGGCCGTCGCAGTTGGAGGGATTGGTGTGGAGAATGGATCTGGCGGGGTGACCATGCTTCCCGCCATGTAGATCGTGTTGAAGCGATTGGATCTAGCACGGAAGTCCTCAGGGGACTTCGAGCCTGATTCAGAATCGAAGATCCCAAGGATTGAGGAGTCCTCGAAATCCTCAGGGTTGGAGACCCGCGTGATGGAGTCCTCCCGTGATGCCGCGGTGATGGATCCGTCGACCGAGGCAGGGGTCACGGAGTCGGCGTTGTCATGTAGGGTCGCGGAGTCCACGGCGGTGTTGGTCTCAGCCGTGTTGCTGGCGGCCGAGTCGTACTCGGGGGCGAGGCTCCTGATGGATCAGACCTGCTCCTCCAAGAGCACATCGTGGCGTGGTGGTGATCCACCGACGATCACCATCGCTGTCGGGTCGACTGCGCCGGTGAAGCTGACGAACAGGTTGATGGAGCGAACCGGCATTATTGCGCTGCGGGTAACCGAGCGTGACACCGGGATGTAGCTGCTGGGCAGGATCTATCAGATCCCGCCGATGGCGATCATGCGGTCGGTGGAGATCGGCCGGTCGAAAGGCGAGTAGGGTCTCACCGCAGAATTCAGGCGAGTCCGGCCAGGCCCCACGGTGGGCGCCACTGTCGTGGAAATGGCCACGGCAGCTGCTGCCATAGGCAGCGATTGATAGAATCGGGGGCAAGAGCTGGCAGCCATCTGCGGTGTGAGATGGGGGCGGATGCACATGGGTTTACCCAGGTTCGGCCCCCCGGAGGGTAAAGACCTACTCTTGCTAGATTAGATTGATGGAGAGCGAGTTACAGGGGTGGCGAGCTCGGTGTCTAAGCAGTGAGTCACTTGAAGGGGTGTATGATGGAACGTAAGTCCTCAGAGTACCCTAGGGAGGTTTATACAGGAGGCACCTCGCTAGGGTTTACAGTTTACAACCAAACAAGATATGGATTCGGAGGCTTTGACCTAATCCGACTGGGCTTCGAGTATGCTTCTGGGCCTCCAGTCTCCAATCGCCAGGCCTTCTCCTCAGTCGCATTCCAGTCGCCATCCTGCAGGCCCACTCGTCAAGCCTTTGACCCAATTGGAACGTCCTTCTAGGCATACCCCATTCGGCATATCCCCATCATTCTTCATTTGAGAACACTTCATTCTTTTCTTGCTTCTTATACCTAACTTAAAGGCGTTAAAGAAAAGTACTTATTAGGAGATAACCCAAAAGTTTTAGATGAGTCTTGGAAGATATTACCTCTGTAATAACCGCTCCTTATCCTTTTTATTTGCTTTTTGTGCCAAGAGTAACCTCTAATGAGAGAGAAGTAATGCTTGGGAAAGTTGCTGTCCTGAAACAGATTTTTGTGCTTCGCTGTAAAAAATCGTGTAAAATCTATGTACGTTGTTTTGAGGCGAGAATGTTTGTGCTTCTTCCCCAGGTTGTTATCCAACTTTCGTTAGTTCAACACTTTACTATTTGAGCAACAGAAGGTCTTCGAAAAAATTGGTTTTTACCTACTGGTGTGTTTTGACAGATTTCTGCCATTATTTGCATTTGCTTCTTGTTGATTCCTTTTTGAGTTCTTTTTGGGGAATTGAGTTGTTTGAGGGAAGTGCTACAGTATCTTGTGTTTAAATGGAAGTTTTATTGGTGTTGAAATTGAACCCAAAGACTTATTATCTTGAGTGCACTAATGTTGCTAATAAAGATTGTGTGAAGTTTTGTATGAAGGGAAAATTTCAGGTGGAAGGAAAGAATGATGTAATGAGATGAAGAATGGACTAAAGCTCAAGATTGGGGATGCCACGCGTGTCACCCCAAGAAATATCCAAGAAGTACAAGCGTAAAAGCTTGGGATTCCCAAGGCATCCCCTTCTTCATCAATAAAAATCTTAGGTTTCTTCCAAACACTTCATTTTCAATGTTTCATTCATAGTTTTGTTGTTCTTGGAGCGTCTTCGTTTTTTTTTAGTTTTTGTTTGCTTGGTTTGTTTAGTTTGCTTGAATAAATTGGTTGGACCCCCTCTTTCATACATTAGTTTTCAAATAGGTTGGATTGGATTGGAAAAGAGTAGGAAAAGTTCATGCTTAAGTGGTAAAAGGAGCTTGTTTTTTACTATGGCCTATGCTTTATCATGTCATGCTTGATATTGTTTTGGATTTATGCTTAGTGATTTTTGTTGTAGCATGACATGTTATAAACAATTAAGATTGCTTAATGTGCCTTGAAAGAATCATGCGTTGTTTTAGCATATTAAAGCATAGTATTATGGTATTCTCCTTTGATGCTTTATTTGGATTGACTTGCTGCATGCTCACACCATGTTATGACTATCCCAAGTCACCATAGCCTTTATGATCCTTTAGTTTTCGACTTGTAATATCACTTTATGCTTTAATTAATGATGTTTTGTCGCTTTGCATGATTATGGCCATTATTGCTCTCTTAGTTGGTCGCTCCCAGTCTTTTGCTAGCCTCCATAACCAAGTGTGAGTTCCACTCATGCATCCAACTCCAAATAAAACCAAGTTATTCCAAAGAGTCCACCATACCTACTTATTAGCATTTGCTATTCCAAGTATATTCATGTTTTTATCTGCCTTCTGAATTAAACTTGTTTGATAAAACTAGTGCGTAAATCTCTCACGAACTTGATGGCACACTTTACTTTTCTTGCCCCTAATAAACTTAAATCATTGTGTCATCTATGTTGTATATGCTTGCACTTATATGTTGGGGATTAGCAGAACCATGCTGTCATGGGGAACGCTTTCAACATTGCACTTGTACATTGTACCTAGTTGATATCATGCTCTTTTGTCTATGGATGTCGTCGGTGTGAAATGAAAGGGGAGCTTGTAAGTCCATGGAGTTATGTATGTGTGTTACAGAAACGCCTGGGCCACTGGTCTAATCCATGCCTAATCATGGTAGAAACTTGCAGCGTAACCATAATGAGCAATCTATGAAGCATTCTTCTTATAAAAAAGAGAAAGAGATTGAGAAAAAGAAAAAAAAAAGAGAAGAGAAAAGAGGAAAGAGAGAAAAAAAGCACCATTTTCCCATGGTAAACAATAAGATTGCTAAGATGCTCGTTGTCTGCTTGCCTTGTCATTTTGATATGGGGATTCTTCCATATCATCGAGCAAGGGGTACCCTGTTGGCGGTTCTCTATGATACACATGTACTTACTATGACAAGAACTTACCGGTAACTAAACTTGTGTAGCATGAGGAGGGACCCTCGTATTCAAGGGACATGAGATTTCCAACTTATACTTTGTCAAGCATATACTCCATGGTTTGTTCACTTTAACCTTAATCACTTCAAGATGCTTATGATAGGGGCAATGAGAGTTGAAAGCTAATAAGTACCATAATTTTTGGAAGCTCTTTATGAGACTTGAATCCCTGCTTCCTTCTATGAAGGCCTTTCTTTTACTTTTATGTTGAGTCTCCATCTTCTATCTTTATGCACCTATTGAGAGAGCATACTGGCCATTCTTAGTTTAATGTGCATTGTCCCAAGACTTGTTGATTGATGCATAACTTTGATATTGCTTGTTCTTAAACTATTTGTATCTAGTCACCCTTATGAACTTTGAAGGTGTCCTATGCATTTATGTTTTTCTACTCTATGAGGGACAAGCTGAATGCCACTATGCTATGTTTTCTATATGTGAAACAAACAAACGTCTTGCAAAGCATTGTTATTCATGAATCTTTTGTTTGTGCCTTTTCATGTTACAACATAGTTGCTATGTCTTATTGTGTTAGAACTTTATCCTTCATGCTATGTTGAAGTACTATGATCCCAGCTATCAATGTTTTAAAAATACTTTGATCAAGTTTATGATGGTGCATGTCACCTCAAAAATTATTCTTTCTTTATATCACTTACCTACTCGAGGACGAGCAAGAGTTAAGCTTGGGGATGTTGATACGTTGCAAACGTATATATAATTTTTGATGTTCCATGCTTGTTTTATATCTACTTACTTATGGTTTGTCCACACTTTAGTGTACTTTTTATACACTTTCTTGGACTAACCTATTAACAAGATGCCACAGTGCCAGCTGCCTGTTTTCTGCTGTTTTTGGTTCCAGGAAAGTCAGAAAATGAATATTCTCGGAATTGGATGGCACAGAAGCCAAAGTTAATATTTCACTGAGGGGGACACGGAGCCAGAATACGAGATGGAGAGGGGCCAAGGGCCGCCCACACCACCTGGCCGCGCGGCTAGGCCTAGCCCGTGCCAGGGGGTGGTGTGGCCGCCTAGGTCACCCCCTCAGCCTCCCCTTTCGCCTATATATTGCCTCCGATACAGAAACCCTAAGTAGCCGATAAAAAATTCCACAAAAGAGTCTGTAGCCACCGTCATCTCCATCCCTAGATCGGGAGGGATCTGAAGCTCTTCCCGGCACCCTGTCGGAGAGGGGAATTCACCCTGGAGGCCTTCTTCATCACCATGCAAGCCCCGGTGTGATGCGTGAGTAGTTCATCCTTGGACTACGGGTCCATGTAGTAGCTAAATGGTTGGTTCTTCTCCTTTGTGATACCATGTCTAGATCTTGTGAGCTACGTTCATGATCAAGATCATTGATACGTCCATTTTGCATCACTATTCTATGTCTTAATTCACTATTATTCATTGATATATTTCGTATTGAGAGGTGATACTTATGTTATTTCATCTGTTTTTGCATGGTTGATGAATTTTGGAGCATGGACCGCTGCAGTCAGGATTCTGATGGAAAAGGTGCTGTTTGGAGGCACAATTCGCGAAGATCAGAAAATCCGGGAAAATATACGGAAAATTCTATTTTTCTAGAAGACTCAAGATGCCAGAAGATGGAGTGGAGGTGGGCCACAGGGGGCCCACACCACCCCATGGCGCGGGTAGGCCTAGGCCACGCCAGGGAGTGGTGTGGCCACCCTGGCCCACTCCAGCCTCTCCCCTCTGGCGTATATCTTCCTCCCGAAACCCTAAGACTCGGGGAGCGACCACAGAAAGATTCCGCCGCCTCTGCGGGGCGGAAAACACCAAGAGAGAAAGATCTCTCCGGCAGATAGATTTCTGCCGAGGGAATTCCTTCCCGGAGAGGGGAGATCGTCACCATCAACACCACCATCAAGCTGGACTTCATCGGGATCATCATCATCATCACCACCATCATCACCATCAGCACCCTCATCACCATCTCCATATTGCTATAACAATTGGTTAAATCTTGCTATAGTTCATAGGGGAAACTTTCCCGGTGTTGATTACTCTTTGTAGTTGATGCTACTGAGTGAACCGTTGAATTATTGTTTATGTTCAGATTGTTATACATCATTATTCCATCTCTGATCATGATCCATATGATGTCTTGTGAGTAGTTCGTTTTGTTCTTGAGGACATGGGAGAAGTCTTGTTGTTAGTAGTGGAGTTGCGTTGAGAAAGATTCAATAGATTGTTATTTAAGTTGTGGTGTACTTCTTCTAGTGGTGTCATGTGAACGTCGACTACATGACACTTCACCTATATGGGCCTAGGGGAATGCATTGTGTATTTGGCTACTAATCGTAGGGGTTGCCGGAGTGACAGAAACCTGAACCCCCGTTAGGAAACCATTGCACAAGGGATGTAAGGGTCTTAGAGTTTAAAGCTGTGGTTAGGTTTTACCTTAATTACTTTCTTGTATTTACGGATGTTTACAAGGGGGTTTAATCACAAGTATGTATTAAGTCTTGGATGGGATGGTACATTAGCATAGGTTCACCCACACAACACTTAGCAAGCTAGAGAAGATTAATCGACTATATGAAGCGAAAGCACTTGACAGTCTTCCCATGTGTCCTCGAGAACGTTTGGTCATCTATAGAAATACAACCGGCTTGTCCTTTGCTGCATAAAAGATTGGGCCACTTGCTGCATTCATTCCTACTGTCTTTTATTTACTCGTACTTTATTTACTTGCTTTATCGAAAACCCCTAAAAATCCGTTTGCTAAGTATTTGCAGAGAATTCCTGATCCATACCACTAGCCAACACCTTCTGCTCCTCGTTGGGTTCGACACTCTTACTTATCGAAAATACTGCGATACACCCCCTATACTTGTGGGTCATCAAGACTATTTTCTGGCACCGTTGCTTGGGGTGAAGCGCTATTGGAGAGTGGAACTGTAAAGGAAACTTCTCTTGAGTATTGTTTACTTCTGCTAGTTCCTTTATTTTCGTTATGGATAATTCGCTGAGTTTCTTATTTGGTAATGCTACTACCACTGCTAAGGTAGTAGATAAGCCACCACCTGCTGAGAAAGATGTTTTCAAAATACCTACAATAATTATTGATCGTGTTATGGATAACTACTATGTTGGGGATGGAACTGTCCATCCCGGTGATCATTTGCTCTTTATACACGAATTATGCGGGTTGTTCAAGTGTGCAGGTATTACTACAGATCAAGTTAAGAAGAAGTTATTCTTATTATCGCTGAAAGGAAGAGCTGAGGAATGGTATAAGCTGTTGAAGAATGGTCAAGCTCTGGAATGGGAGGAAATAGTGCCTCTCTTTTACTCAAAGTTTTATCCTCCTAGTGAGATTCATAAAGATCGGAATCAAATATACAACTTTTGGCCTCTTGACGGAGAGAGTACAGCTCAAGCTTGGGGGAGATTGAAGTTACTAATGCTCAAATGTCCCATTCATGAGCTCCCCAACAATATTGTTATCAATAACTTTTATGCAAGGCTCCCTCTACATGATAAAGATTTATTGGATGCTTCTTGTGCTGGATCATTCACTCGCATGGAAGGCCTTAAAATAAGAAGTGCGTCTCAATGCATAAAGTTGCAACATAAAATATCAAGTTTCCCCGTTTTATGCTGAAAGTTTTTATGTTGCACTTCTTTTGCTTTCTTATGCAAGTTGCCTATGGTTTCAACAACTTGTTTGTTTACAGAATCCCCTTGCATAGGAAGTGGGTTAGACTTAAATGTGTGTGTTTTTGATTCTTAATGCTCTCTTTCACTTCAAATCATATCCCTATGAGAGCTTCCTCAAAATTATCATGCTCATCTTAATGGCTATAAAGAAAGAGCTTTATGGGAGACAACCCAATTTATGCTTTCAGTTTGTTTTTGTTTCTTTGAGTCTTGGAAGTTATTACTTCGGTAATAACCGCTCCTTATCTGTTTTGTTTGGTTTTTGTGTCAAGATCAACCTCTAATGAGAAGAGAAGTAAGATTTGGGGAAGTTGCTGTCCCGAAACAGATTTTTTGTGCTTCACCGTAAAAATTCGTGAGAGATCTCTATATGTCGGATTGAGCTGTAATTTTTTGTGCTTCTGCCCCAGGTTGTTATTTAACTTTCGTTAGTTTTGCACTTTTTGATTTGAGCAACAGAAGATTTTCGAAAAAATTGATCTTTACCTGCTGGTCTGTTTTGATAGATTTAGCCAATCTTGCATTTGCTTCTTTAATCGATTTCGTTTTTGAATTCTTTTTGGGTTTTCGGAAGGAGTTGCTACAGTAGATTATGTTTTGATGGTTTTCAGTTGAAGTTGGACTCAAAAGGTTCTATCACTTCTCTTATACTAATGTTGCTAATAAGAATTGTGTGAAGTTTTGTGTGAAAGAAATTTCCAGGAAGTGGAGATAATGGTGTAACAAGGAAGAGAAAGGTTTTATGACTCGAGTAATAAGTATATGAAGATGAAGATATTGATATTATTCAAGTGGTGACTCCGAAAGAATCTACTAGATACCAAATTCAGAGACATGCAGAGTCTGTTTTCAAATAGGTAACAGTTCTGGTAAGAAAAGTTCCGCGAAAGTACAATCCAACTATATTTTTGCAGTTTTCAGTCAATAAGGAAAGCTACGAAGCAAAAAAGGGATGGAAACGGAGCTGGGGTGGCCCACACCACCCCATGGCACGGGCCCACCCCTGGTCGCGCCACCAGGTGGTGAGGCCACTCCGGACTCCGCCTCCGACTCATTTTCTTCCAATACCTTCCTTTTGATATGAAACTTCATAATATATAACCCCCCGGATCCTCCGAGGTTCGTATATCGTGTTTTCGTCGTGTTTTTGTTTCGATCTGTTTCTGCCAGGACATACTCTTTGAAGGTTTAGAAGCACAATGGTGTCCGCCAAGAATAAAGGGAAGGAACCTACGGAGGAAGACCTCCAAGACCCCGGGAAGGAGAAGGAGATCAAGAGTTAAGGTGAAGAGGAGGCAAAGAACACCGGCACTACCATTGCAAGCATCGGAGTGGTGGCAAATCCAGCCATTGGAGGGAAGCCTCCTCATCACCGTTCAGATCCCTGGTCACTTCCTCCATGCACCAAGAATCCTTTCCATACCCTTATCCATGAGCATCAATACCAGAATATGCCCAAGGAGAAATTACCCTCCAATTGGTATTTGCCTCGTTCTAGCCATGCAGGAAAAGAAGACTTCAAGGAGGAAGAGTGGGGAAAGAATAGCAAGAGCTGGAATTCTCAACACGACATGATCATGAGCCGCATTGAGCAAAACTCGCAGCTTATTCGTAATCTCACCTTCGAGATTGAGGACTTGGGGAAACTGATCAGAGAGCTCATCGAGAGGATACCACCACCACCTAAGGAGTAATTCGTCATCAGGTTTGGCATCCCCTTGGTTTGTTCCAAGCTTGGGGGAGTGTCGCCGTATCATATCACTATCTTCTATCTTTTTATCTTATTAGTAGAGTCATATCATGAATAGAGGAGTTATTTTGTAGTATGGTTTGCATTATGGAAGTGTCCCCTCTCTTGTTAGATTTGTATCCCTTGGTGTGAGTTTCCGTTATGGAATATTAATGAGAAGTTCTATCATTCACTCTTTTGCATAGCTTATGTTAGTTTTCAATTCGTGGTTATATGATTGATCTTGTTGTTAGTATTGGTAGCACTTTGGGATCTTAGAGTTAATTTAGTTGGTTTTGGCAAACCTGGCTCGGTCAGTAGCAATACCTTTCTGAGAGTTGAAAATAAAAAGATAGAAGTACTTGAGAGAAAAATAATTTCATCATGTTTCTTTCTTGATTTGCTCATAAGTTTAGTATTCTCTAGTTAAGATCTTTTCTGCTTCCAAGGAAGATTGCATGTTTGTCTTTATCACTTGTATGTTTGTTTGTTTCCCTCAACTCTTGTACTTGCTACCCAACCTTGCTAGCCAAAAACCTGTACTGAGAGGGAATTCTTCTCGTGCATCCACCTCCTTTAAACCAAAACCTTTGCCATTTGTGTCCACCATACCTACCTAGTAGCATTATTGCTATTCCAAGTAAATTCCTGTTTTATCTACCTCCCAAATTAAACTTGTTATGTGAAAATTAGTGATTAAAGCTCTCACGAACTTGATGGCACACTTTATTTTCTTGCATTTAATAAACTTGAACCATTGGGTCCTTCTTTGTTGCGTATATGCTTGCGCTTTATGAGTTGAAGTTAGCAGAACCATGTATCATGGGAACCTCTTTCAACACTTCATTGGTACTTGTACCTAGTTGATATCATGTTCTTTTGCTTATGGATCCCGGCGGTGTGAAATAAAAGTGGAACTTGTAAGATCATGGAGTTTATATGTGTGTTAGAAAGCGCTTTGGGCGCTAGCCTAAGCCATGCCTAATCATGGTGGAAACTTGCAGCATAACTATAGTGAGCATTCTATGAAGCATCCTGAATAAAAACCTATGCAAATAGCAAATAAAAAGATCGCTGAGATGCTCACTGTCTGCTTGCCTTGTCATTTTGATTATGGGATAGCTCCTGTGTCATGTGCAAGGGGTACTCCGTTGGCGGTTCTCAATGATACGCATATATTTACAATGACAAGAGCTTGCTCGTGACTGAAGTTGAGTAGCATGAGGATCGGTACTCGTAAGTAAGGGGCATGAGATTTCAACTTATAACTTGTCAAGCATATCCTCTTAGTTGTGTCACTTTAACCTTAATCACCTAAAGATGCCTATGATAGGGGCAATGAGAGCTGAAAGATAGTAAGTATCATAATTTTTGGGAGCTCTTTATGAGACTTGAAATCCCTGCTTCCCTCTTTGAAGGACCTTTCTTTTACTTTGTACTTGAGTCAGTAAACCTATTCCCTTCTATCTCAGCAAGTATTTTGAGTTGTTGTGTTTCATTCATTCATATGATGATTTATTCAAACATGTTTCTTATGTTCCTTGTTTTGCACATTGCTCTTATCTTGATGTTTACTACTTTGAAAGCTATCATTGAGAAACCAGCTATTTGTGAACTCCAGCAAATTATCAGCTATTCTTCGACCAAGAGCTAAGTTTGCCATTACCAATTATGATTCACTTTATGTATCTTTATTGTGTTTACTTTACTCATTGCAAGTTGAATTATATAATAGTGAGTTGTCTTCTATTATGATCTATGTATTTGATGAATGTGATGCTTCTTGTCCGTATTCTTTTATCGACTCTTCACTCCATAAACCTGAGGTCATGTTTAGTGAGCTCGGTTTAAACAGGGACAAGCGAAGTCTAAGCTTGGGGAGTTGATATCCATTTTGCATCACTATTCTATGTCTTAATTCACTATTATTCATTGATATATTTCATATTGAGAGGTGATACTTATGTTATTTCATCTGTTTTGCATGGTTGATGACTTTTGGAGCATGGACCGCTGCAGTCAGGATTCTGATGGAAAAGGTGTTGTTTGGAGGCAAAATTCGCGAAGATCAGAAAATCCGGGAAAATATACGGAAAATTCTATTTTTCCAGAAGACTCAAGATGCCAGAAGATGGAGTGGAGGTGGGCCACAGGGGGCCCACACCACCCCATGGCGCGGGCAGGCCTAGGTCGCGCCAGGGAGGGGGTGGCCACCCTGGCCCACTCCAGCCTCTCCCCTCTGGCGTATATCTTCCTCCCGAAACCCTAAGACTCGAGGAGCGACCACAGAAAGATTCCGCCTCTGCCTCAAGGCGGAAAACACCGAGAGAGAAAGATCTCTCCTGCAGACAGATTTCTGCCGGGGGAATTCCTTCCCGGAGAGGGGAGATCGTCGCCATCAACACCACCATCAAGCTGGACTTCATCGGGATCATCATCATCATCACCACCATCATCACCATCAGCACCCTCATCACCATCTCCATATTGCTGTAACAATTGGTTGAATCTTGCTATAGTTCATAGGGGAAACTTTCCCGGTGTTGATTACTCTTTGTAGTTGATGCTATTGAGTGAACCGTTGAATTATTGTTTATGTTCAGATTGTTATACATCATTATTCCATCTATGATCATGATCCATATGATGTCTTGTGAGTAGTTCGTTTTGTTCTTGAGGACATGGGAGAAGTCTTGTTGTTAGTAGTGGAGTTGCGTTGAGAAAGATTCAATAGATTGTTATTTAAGTTGTGGTGTACTTCTTCTAGTGGTGTCATGTGAACGTCGACTACATGACACTTCACCTATATGGGCCTAGGGGAATGCATTGTGTATTTGGCTACTAATCGTAGGGGTTGCCGAGTGTGAAACCTGAACCCCCGTTAGGAAACCATTGCACAAGGGACGTAAGGGTCTTAGAGTTTAAAGTTGTGGTTAGGTTTTACCTTAATTACTTTCTTGTACTTACGGATGTTTGCAAGGGGGTTTAATCACAAGTATGTATTAAGTCTTGGATGGGACGGTACATTAGCACAGGTTCACCCACACAACACTTAGCAAGCTAGAGAAGATTAATCGACTATATGAAGCGAAAGCACTTGACAGTCTTCCCATGTGTCCTCGAGAACGTTTGGTCATCTATAGAAATACAACCGGCTTGTCCTTTGCTGCATAAAGGATTGGGCCACTTGCTGCATTCATTCCTACTGTCTTTTATTTACTCATACTTTGTTTACTTGCTTTATCGAAAACCCCTAAAAATCCGTTTGCTAAGTATTTGCAGAGAATTCCTGATCCATACCACTAGCCAGTACCTTCTGCTCCTTGTTGGGTTCGACACTCTTACTTATGGAAAATACTGCGATACACCCCCTATACGTGTGGGTCATCAATCATCTATTTGTAATCTTACATGTTGTGTTTGTGGGGATCCAATGGATATTGAGATGCTATTTCAGATTGATTATTGATTCTATCGTGTCTATGTTATTTGTGATCTTGCATGCTCTCCGTTGTTAGTAGCTATCTTGGCCGAGAAGATGCTAGCAACTCCAAGAGGGAGTATTTATGCTCGATAGTGGGTTCATGCCTCTAGTAATTTGGGGAAGTGATAGAAATCTCTAAGGTACTAGATGTGATGTTGCTACTAGAGAGAAAACAGCAATCCTTTGTTCATAGAACAATCGAATTATTTACTTTACCCGCAATGCTTAAAGCAATTATCTGTTGCTTGCAACTTAATACTAGAGGGGGTTCGGATGATAACCTGAAGGTGGATTATTAGTCATAGATGCAGTTGGATTACGGTCTATGTATAATGTTGTAATGCCCAATCAAATCTCATAGGAATCAAGATGATTAGTATATGCATGTATACTTTCTCGATGTTTGTCAATTGCCCCGCTATAATTTGTTCACCCAACATGTCATCTATCTTAAGGACAATCACCACTAGTGAACTATGGGCCCCGGTCCTTTCTTTTACCATCAATGTACAACTGTTTATTGTTTTATGTTTACTTTCTGCAAGCTATTACTTTCTTCCACACAATACGTTTAATCCTTTGTTTTCAGCAAAACCGGTAAGATTGACAACCTCACTTTAAGTTGGGTGCAAAGTTCTATGGTTGTGTTGTGCAGGATTCCAAGTTGGAAACAACACCTTGGAGGTGTTTCCTTGCTCCTACTGGTTCGATAACCTTGGTTTCATAACTAAGGGACACTTGCTGCTATGCTCATCATACCTTCCTCTTGGGGTTCCCCAACGAGCTCGATACCAACCATGAGCCAACAGTCATTCTCGCTAAGGAGAACGTGGAGAAGAGCAACCCATATAGAGAAGTTTGATCCATCTAATCTGAGCTTCTCTCCTTCTAACCAATCAATCGTCAACAGGAAAGGTGGCATCGAGGAGAACCTTTTCTACATATATAATTGCAAAAGGAATTTAGATTAAGTTTATAATTAAATGAGTTAATAATAACTCCACTCAGAAACACCTATCCCATAAGGGTTCCTAGTGATAACACGACCCCTTTCCCCCACATCTCCCCCGATCGTCACGGCCATCAATGTGGGTTCAAGGGTGGACGCTTAAACGTCGGTCACATCATTCATCATGCTAGGCTCTCCAACTCAACCTTAGTGTATTCGTTGTGCAACATGGCTTACACCCACTGTATGCGAACGTAGATATGTCTGACACCCAGTCACCCTGGGTCGCCTCATACCGAAGGACTTTCTTGGTGGTGCACACTAAGGGGGAACACAATCATTGGTAATTTTAACAAGGATTATCTTATTAGGCTACCGTCGAGTATCTAATACTAGCACACAATAAGATATACAAACAATAACATTGAATGTAAATGTGATGTGATATGGTCCTTCATGTCGTGATCTCCATCCGTCGTCACCGGATTCCGGCGCCAGGGTTCCGGTGCCGTAGACACCAGGGTACCAATATCTTTCCGGTGTTGTAGTCCGTCACCTCCGTGACTATCTACTACTACGTAACATAAGCTAATCACTTTACCTTTGTCACAACCATATCACAAAGCAACGCCCCCTGCAAAACAAAGTTAGACGCCTCTACTTTATCTTTGCATGTTTTACGTGGATGAATGGGCTTTCGCACAAGAACCGTTCTTACCTACGAACTTTCAGGACAATGCTGATCAAATAGTTGTCTCTACTACACCCCATTCAGGGCCCTCCATTGTAAATGGCATACCAACTAATGCGAGAGAGACAGACACCCCCCTAAGCCACTTTATATGGTACAAGCCGTATGTCAAGCATGGACTAGTCTCGCGAATGAACGTGTAAAGTCGGTTGGGGGCCGCTTCATCAATCATTAATGCGGTATACACAAGTACACGTGGGAGGGTAACAACTAAAAGATCAACGCGCACACGCTACATATCGTGTGTTCTACCCATACTAGCATTACTACGCATAGATCTAGCTTTGATACCACTGTAGGGGTTCTGCGTATGAAAACAGTAATTTTTACCCTACGCCCCTGAACCCCTGATGTTGCCAGGACCTATCTATTAGTAATACAGTAACGGGAGGGGCTTCTCGCGAACTTACCCTTGAAGACCGAAAAGCGTTGTCAACGCTCAGGTGAGCGTGGTTGATGTAGACGAGCCAAAGCCGACCTCAAGGTCGTGATGAAGTCCTTGCGCTCATGTGGCTCCAACGACTTGAGTGCCTCAAGTGCGACACCTCGCGGGGAGTTACACACGTCCGGTGCCTGACGATGACTCCCGCTTCCCCGATCCAGCAGCAGTTGCGGAAGTAGAGCTCCTGGATCCGAATCCCGCGGCACGACGGCACTCCGCGGTGAAGATGTCTCTCGTTCGCGCAGTCTGAACTTGGGACCACGGTCACGAGAGAGAGAGAGAGAGATAGAATATAAATTGGAGGTCTTCCCAAAAGTCAGGAGACCTTTATTCAATAGTGTGTGTATTTATCTGTCCAAATACCCCCACAATATATAAGGGGAGGGGAGGTACTACCTCCCTCAAAGTCCCGGGGTGGGACTAAAGGAGAGGAGAGGGAGAGGGGTGGCGCCGCCGGCCACCCCCTCTGGCCCTTCTCCCTCTCATCTTTCCCTAATGGGCCCTCTTCCCTCCGGAATTGGCCCATTAAGCCCTTTGACCTTTTAAATTGATTTTCCTTTTATTAAATAATTATGAATAAATGATTAAATCAATATTTAACATTCATTCACATATTATTCAAACTTCGTGGCTATGGAACACCTTCCATCTCCACTCCGGACATCCTCCGGACTTACCGAAACCCTTCCGGTTTTCTCTCTACTATTCTTCAACGATTCTACCGATCCTATAAACACTCTCTAAGCATCATCAAACCCTTAAGAGTGATACCCTACGGTTCGGGAACACTCCAGACATGGTCGGTACACTCCCGGACCAATGATCGATAGAGGGACTTGGATGGCCATGTGAGCCTTGTGCGTTCCACGAATATCTTTTGTCGTTTGAACCAGGGCGGTCGTGTCTTATTCCCTTTGTCTCTTCATACTTGCATTGCCCGAGATCTGATCAATGACATCACCATGTCGTGTTCAATCTCGTTACCGAACAATGCTACTTGACTCGTTCTGATAAGTGATATCCCTGTGATCAAATCACACGCTGCGCAGCTATTGGATATAACTTCTCCGAGCGGGCCCCTGAGTATCTTTCCATCACGTGGACGGACAAATCCCGCTCTTGACATATATTGCCTCTATGGTTTCCTCCGAGTACCTGAACACACCTTTATAACCACCATATTACCAGATGGCGCTTGATGCTATCTAAGCACTCTCGGGAGACAGTGATTGATATAGCCTCGCGGTCTAAGGAATAGTCTACAAGGATCCCTTTCTAATCATCGTATCTTGAACTTCGTGACATGATCGGGTCACTATGTTTAGGTTGGGTATTGGTTCATCATCTCATTCTCAGAATGAGTTGAATCCATTTCCAACTGGCATAAATGCCACATGATCAGGAAACATGATCACCTGTTGAGCAATGAACCAGTGACTAGAGTTTCACTGGGAACCCCTGGTTGTTTGTATATCACACGTGTATTGATGTTTCCACTTACAGTTATAGCATGATATAAAACTTAATCATAAACTATATGAAATATGGTAATAGTCCTTATCACTATTTATCTCTAGGGCATATTTCCAATAACCACTACTTCCCCTCCTGATGTGCACCCATATCTGTATGACGCCGTCATGGAAGCCAAAGGGTACAACCCTGAGGCTCTAATGGTGGCACTCAGCCACCTCTTCGACAACAGGGCTATGGGAAACGACTTTGTTAAGATGGCATAGGACCACAAGGATCTCTGGCTCAGGATCTTCCTGGCCAAGCACTACTACGTGTAGTGCTTGCTCCGTGATCATGGAGATGGTGGTGGTAGTGCATGCATGATGAAGAAGTTGTATATTTTGAAGTAGCTAGGGACTTGATGAAAACTTATGCCTGTTTACTATGAGGTGGTATATACTAACCCCTCACATGATGGAGAACTTATGTGGTGTTAGGATTGCACCCCTTTTGATGTGGTGGTATGATCTCACCATAGATGTTGGTCGTGATCGGTTGGATCACACTAACTAGGTAGGTTGGAACTGCTGATGCTTGTGCCCATATGATCATGCATGCTTAACTAGTTTATGTTTATTGCCCTGTGTTTGTGAACTTGATATGTCTATTTTAGTTGTGATCCTTATATGTTGCATATGTGTTATGTCTCATAGAAATACAACTAGTACGTGGTGTACTACGGAAGAAGTTGAGAATCTACAAGACATGGGAGGAGTGCAGACAACAAGTGACGTGTTACCAGAACAACCTCCATAAGGGGTTTAAGACTCTAGAGCAAGCACAAAAAGCCTACTCTGAGTTCTTAGCAGAGTGTCCCAGAAGGAACAACCGTCACAAGATATGAAGATAAATTTCACTCCATCGCCATCAGTTCATCAACAAGTTCATCCACACGAGCAGGTTCCACCTATACGGGGTGCAAGTATGATCAAAGACATCATCATCGTCAGCCTAATCATGTGGATTATCCATTACGAGTTGTTCTAAGTCATGTTGATCGATCATGTAAGATCTTAAACTATGATGGCTAGTTGGTAAGCTCACCATTTTGCCATGCGAGGTAAGCACATGGGGCTGGATGCGGGCTCCCAAACGTGCAACCTTGCACCAACAGAGCCCAATCTGGGAAACCAAACAAAGTATCCACATGGACTCTCCTAGTGGGGAAACGAAAATATAGGTAACCAAAAAAATAGCCCATCCTGGCCTGAGGGCAATCTCCCCCCATGCAGCACCCAGCGGGCAAAGTGAAAAAACGGGAAATTCTAGCCCGAGCAACCAAACACGCCCTTAAGGGATACTGACACCATTTGGAGCAAATATGTTTTAAGAGAAAGATTATGAAAGCGCTAGAATTATTTCGATGGACACTAGAATTGTTTCGAGTGAATTTGCTGAAATTGGTTCTGCATGTGATATCGAAATGTTGCAAGGGGTTTTATGTGACTGTTTATCAATTAAAGTAATTAACAAAATTCTAAATAAAATAAATAAAATAGTTTTATTAAATGGATATACATTAAATTTGGTGGAAATTTAAAGCAAGTGAGTGGAAGTTTGAGTGGAGGGAGTTTATGTGAGTGGAATATCCACCCACATGAATGAAGGGAGAGGTGGGGAAACCACTTTGGTCGCCGGCCATGGGAGGGGCTTCCCTCTCTCCCCCCTATAGAAGGCCTCTTCCTCCTTGATGAGTCCAAAATTGAAGCATTTTTACCTTTTGTTTTTACATAAATAGAGTAGAGATCTTTGTATTTCACCGTGTTTGCACGCGTCATTTTGTTCTTGTTTTAACAGGATCCCAAATCATTGAGTCCTATATGACCATATCAATTGGAACTGTCATATTGTGCAATTATATGATATATCTAAGTGATAAAAGTCATTTTATGGATTTACCTTCGCACCTAGGAGAATACCAAGCGAGGAGGAGCAACCAGTACCGATAACGACGGGTGGTACAGGCGGAGCCCGCCCGTACCATCCGTCCGTACCAAGTGCCATCATGACCGCCTCATCAAATACTTTCTTCTGGCGAATACAAGAGAGAGATCCAACATTCACAACCACCAGAAACCACGGAAATCCACATCTGAAAGGGATCTGAAGGAGGAACCTGGTTGGGGAAAAATCCTAGTTGCTTCAGGGATCATTGGAGGACAACGCATCATCCCCTTCATCATCAATCGATGCATCTCCATTACCACCATAACCCCCATCTTTCATCTACTAGATCTTGTTGTAATTCCAGATTCAATTGTGGTTTGCATTAGATCTATCTTCGTACTTTTATCCATTTATTTGATTATGATGATGTTGTTGATTGCTTCCATGAGTGAGTAGTTCCCTTGTTCTTGGGGAGATGGAGAAACCCTAGCACTATTATGAATTCGTAATAAAGATGATTTATTCTTGTGTCCATATGACTTGCCCGTCTATGATATAATTATGATTTGTGTTTGATCTCTCTCTTTAGATGGTATGTGTAGTCGGTCACATATCATTTGCCCTCGGGACTAAAGGGAGGGAGAAATCCTTTGGATGTGTCTTGTAAGCATACCCGGAATGGCCCCGTGACACATTGGCGCTAGCTCGTAACCTACATGGTCAAAGGAGGATTAAAGAGGGACTCCCTAAGATAATTATGACATCTAGGGGAAACTCTTAATTGCGGTGGTATGTATGGGTGACTACTCTCAAATATCGCAGTGATTATTTAGAGGTGACCTCACTCCTGGCTTAACAAAGTTGCCTCATACGAGCCTTGTAGTGAACATCTTATTATGGAGCTCTCTCCACACATCTCATGACACAAGGAGTATGCTATCTTGATTATATATAACAATAATACTATGCTAGTGGTGTATCCTACATCCTCGAGAACGTTTTATCCCTATTGAGTTTAACCACGCTTTCATACAAACTTGTTACTTGTTTTCTTTTACTTGTTTCAATTACTTTTCTGCAAACAACCATAAACCTTTCAAAGACCCTTTACTTGAGATTGAAGGAAGCTTATAAGTATCCTTTGGTAGAGAGTAATGAGGGGCATAAATACCTTTGCCAATAGCTCTCTGTGGGTTTGATATCTTTACTTTGAAACTCGCTACAATTGATCTATGCACTTGTAGTCATCAAGCTATTTTATGGCGCTGTTGCCGGGGAGCTAAGCGCTTTTGGTATTTGTTCTTAGTTACTTATTTTACTAATTGTTTTACTAAAGTTGTTTACTAGTTCAGGTAAGCACCATGACTGCACTCGGACTGATTAATCAGGTCGATGCTACTAAATACCTCGGGAAGTTCAATAGAGGACTCATCAAGGAATTCCCGAGTGGGAGCAAACCAGAATACGAGGTCAACCCTTGTTTTATCGCTATTATTAAAGAAAAAAATTGCAAGAGATGATCCAGATGAGGATTCTTACACTCATTTAATGCATTTTACCGAGCTATGTTGGACCCTTAAATTGAGAGGCTATTCTGATGATGAATTTAAACTTAAACTGTTTAGCCAATCTCTAAGCAACACTGCTTTGACTTGGTATAGAAGTTGCCCTGCAGAGAAAATTGATACTTGGGAAAAACTTAAAGGAGAATTTGTATTTTGATTCTTTCCCATGGTAAAAACTACTGAAGTAAGAAGGGAAATTGCAAACTTCAAGAACCGCCCAGGTGAAGGTTTGGTAAAGGCCTACAAAAGGTACAAGTCTCTACTTAATAAATGTCCCCATCATGATTTACCTGAATGGTACGTTTTGCATATTTTCTATGGAGGATTTAATCAAGAAATTAAGCATGAGCTTGACACAAATTCAGGAGGCTCTTTCATGGAGTTAACTATAATTAAAGGTTGGGAACTTTTAGAATGAATTTGCTGTAATAGAAAAACATGGGGATTTGATTTAGGAGGTGAAGGAGGTATAGAAATTGAATACGATTGTCTCAATGCTTATAAAGACTCCGGTAAAGTAAAATAAACTGCAACTTGATGATATTATTTTGCAAATCCTTCAGTCTTTTATAGAACATATTGAATCTCCTAGGAAAGAATGGCTTCATTATACTCCGTCACCCGAGCCAGTTGTAGAAGATGATCAAATAATCATAGTCCATGTCGAACCATTAAAAGAGGTATCCCCATATGTTGAACCCTTTCCTTTCCCAAGGACAGTGAGAAAACATATGATGGCTCAGCAACTAGAGGATCAATGCAAAGAAGAAGAACTATTTCTCAAGGAGTTGGAAGAGGAGACACAAAGAAGGAGAACTGAAGAAGAACGTGTACAAGAGGCAGAGGAATTAATGAAGGAAGATATTTTAAACATGTTTGCACACTGCAACTTCATTGAGCTAGATACTGAAGCTTCGCAATTCGTCGAAGGAAAGGTAAAAGCTAAAGAAGTTGGTAAGCCTATTCCCCCTTGCACTTTTAGAGGAACTTCCTGTTATGGCCTCTGTGACATCGTACAGCTGTTAACGTTATCCCTTTTATTTTTTATTTAAAAATTCAAAATGAATTAAGTCCAGACGAACTGGAAGATACGGATATGACTATAATGCTTGCAGATAGAATACTCAGAGTCCCCATGGGAATAATTAGAAATGTTCCAATTTGTGTTGGACAGTAGAAATACCCCATTGATTTTGTGCTTATTGATATGCCTACTGATGTTTATTGTCCCATCATTTTTGGAAGAACTTTTCTAAATACCACAGGAGCAAACATAGATTGCAAGAGACAAACTATGTCTCTCAAGTTTGGTGAAGAGAAAATGGATTTTCATTTATCCAAATTTGGCCATAAGCCGGCTATTGAAGAATTGGGTGATGATGAGTACGAACATGAGGAAGAAGGTAATATCGTCAGTTTAGCCTCAATAGTCATCGAGACTCCTGGCGATGATTTAGCAAGAAGTTTAGTCAATAATAATAATATCCTCCAAGACATAGAAAAAGCTGAAATGGATGATTATCTTGACTCCACACCTGAGGTGGACAACAAGATTAATCAAAAATATGAAGAACCCATAAGGAAAGGAGACGAGGCTCTTCCTCCTCCAATCTTTAAAACTCTACCAAAGGAACTAAAATATAGGTTTCTTGATGAGACCAATAAATTTCCTGTTATTATAAGTGCTAACCTTGCAGAGAAAGAGGAGGAAAATTTAATGAAGGTTCTCTGCATGCATCGAAATGCTCTTGGGTATTCGATGAGTGACTTAAGGGGGGATTAGTCCTTCGATAACCACCCATAGAATATTCATGGAAGAAGGAACTCAGCCAGTCATAGTTCGGCGACGTCTTAAACCTCACATGAAAAAGGAGGTAAGAAAAGAAATAATACGTTTGTTGGATGCAGGCGTTATATTTCACGTAGAAGAGAGTGAATGGGTAAGTCCTTTTCATTGTGTTCCTAAGAAAGGTGGGTTTACAGTTGTCGAAAATAAACATAATGTAATGGTACCTACTAGAACTATTGTTGGTCACATGATGTGCATTGACTATAGAAAACTTAATAAGGAAACTCGGAAGGACCACTACCGTTTACTGTTTATAGATCAAACTTTAGAAAGGCTTTCTATGCACTCTCATTTTTGTTACTTAGACGACTATTCCGTTTTTTCCCAAATTGTTGTTCACCCGGATGACCAACTTAAGACTACTTTTATTTGTCCTTATGGCCTTTATGCTTATCGCCATATGCCTTTTGGTCTTTGCAATGCTCCTGCCACTTTTCAAAGATGTATGACTGCTGTATTTTCTGATTATGTTGAAGGTATTATGGAAGTATTCATGGATGACTTCTCTGTTTATGGAACTTCCTTTAATCATTGTCTCCATAATCTTCATAAAGTTTTGCAGAGATGTGAAGACACTAACTTTGTCTTGATCTGGGAAAATGCCATTTTATGGTTCAAGAAGGCATAGTGCTTGGTCACAAAGTCTCAGGTAAGGGCATAGAAGTCTATAAAGCAAAGATTGAAGCAATATAAAGGTTACCCCCTCCCCGGGACATAAAAGGTATAAGAAGCTTCTTAGGTCATGTGGGATTTTATAGAAGGTTTATTAAGAATTTTTCAAAAACTGCTAGACCTTTAACTAACCTTCTTCAAAAGGATATTCATTTTAATTTTGATGAAAAGTGTCTTACTTCTTTCAACATATTAAAACAAGCTCTCCTTGAAGCTACCATTATAAAACCACCTAATTGGAAGAAACCTTTTGAGCTATTTTGCGAGGCTAGTCATGAAGTTGTAGGAGCAATTCTTTGTCAGTATGATGGTGATGATCTTAATATCATTCATCATGCTAGTCGCACCTTAAACCGGGCCCAAAAGAACTACCCTATGGTAGAAAAAGAATTCTTCGCAGTGGTTTTCTCCTGTGATAAGTTCAGATCTTATGTCATGGACTCTAAAGTAATAGTAAACACTAATCGTGTTAGCTTAAAGGAAATCCTAGAAAGGACTGATGTTAAGCCAATAATGATCCGTTGGACTATACTTTTGTAAGAATTTGATTTACATATCCTACAAAGAAAGGAAGAGATGGAGGAAACATTCATGGACACTCAGAAATTGCTCATCCTAAGGGGGTGTCATCCGTGTATATACATGTGGAAACCACACTACCAGAAAGGAAGTTCTCTATTTCTTATTGCAATGGTTTTGGTGATTTTCTACAACCAATTTTATTCAAAGAGAGGAAAAAAAGATACTCAAATAAATTCATGTTCCCTCGATGATCGAAGCTTATAAAATGCTGAACACATCTTTATTCTGGATGATTTTCTGCTGTTTCTTTTTACATATCTGCATTCCCTTCATTTTTCTGAGTTCATTGCCGGTCTTACGAGGTCATTACGAGCGGGAGGTATGGTCGGACCCGCCCGTACTGCTGGTCGTTAATCCTGCTGGTGACCTTGTTTCGTTTTTGCAAAACTGGTACGACCGCACCGTACGGGCATAGCCCCCCCATACGGCTGGTCATTATCAGTTCTATGCCCTTCCTCTGCTCTTTGTTTGTGTTCAAAAAAAGTGAAGCTGCAAAGTCATTACAAATGGGTAGTACGGGCGAAACCCGTCTGTACCACTTAGTCGGTTGACTATTACCGATTTCATAGCATCGTGTTTTTGGAAACAACCCGGTACGGGCGCGTCGTACGGGCGTCCGCCTGTACCACACTACTATGAAATACCTTATCAGTGGCACACCTTTTTTCACTTTCAGTGGTGCATATCTGATGCGCCACTGATACGTCGCTACTGATATTTATTTCCGTGGCGCATATTGAAATACGCCACAGAAATCTCAAAATTCTGTGGCGCATATTGCCAATATGGGCCACGGAATTTTTTTCCAAAATTAAAAAAAAAGGCAGGCCAGATCTCAAATTTTTGTGGCACATATGGCCAATATGCGCCATAGATTTTTTTTCAAATTTCAAAAAAAAAGCTGGCCATATCTAGATCAGGCTGGAGGTGGTGGTGGTGGTGGCTGGAGGAGGGCTAGGAGGAGTGGGTCGTCAGAGGTGGTGGCCAGAGGAGAATGAGGAGGCCACCGCCGGAGGTGGTCGGAGTAGGAGGAGTCCTCCCGAGGTGGAGGAAGGTGTCGCCAGAGTCGGAGGAGGAGGTCGCCGGAGGTGGTGGTGGAGGAGGAGGAGGAGGAGGAGGTCACCGGAGGAGGAGGAGAAGGAGGAGGAGGAGGAGGTTGCCGGAGGTGGTGGAGGAAGAGGGTGTCGGAGGTGGTGGAGGAGGAGAAGGAGAAGGAGGACGTCACCGGGGTGGAGGTCACCGGAGAGTGGAGAAGGAGGAGGGAGTAGAAGGGGAGAAGTGTGGAGGGGAGGAGAAGTGGGGAGGGGAGAAGAAGTGGGAGAAAAAAAGGAAAAAGAGAGGGAGAAGGGCGCCGACGAGATTCAAATTTCAAATCCTGCCCAAGACTTCTGTGGCGCATATGGGAGAAATGCGCCACAGAAGTTTCTCCCCCTTTTTTATTTTTTTGCAGGAAAAAAATCTTCTTTCTGCAATAACTTTTTACTCTTTTCGAATTTGGGGAATCTGTAAAATCTTCAACTGCTTCCAGCGTTGAAATCGAGTAAAAAAATTCGAGACGATCATTTTGATATATTAAACTTTTTTCGACATCGTATGCAAAAGTTATAGTCGTTTTACCGTGCCATGACCTATTTTTGCAAAATACATCAAAATTCATGTATTTCAATTTTCCCTACAACTACACCCCAAAATATAACTACATGTCAAAGGATTTTTTTTAAGTTTTTATCATTTTCGTTTATTTTTTACAAAACTGAAAAGGCGATCCACGGGGGAGATCTGTTTTTCCATATTATGTGGCGCATACATCTATATGCGCCACAGAAACATCACTTTCTGTGGCGCATATAGACATATGCGCCACAGAATTGTCTCCCCCTTTTTTTGGTGCTGGGTCCCATCAATTTTCTGTAGCGCATATGTCTATATGCACCACAGAATCATCACTTTCTGTGGCGCACATGAAAATATGCGCCGCCGAAATGTGGATTTCTGTGGTGCATATTGGTTCCGTGCGCCACTGAATTGCCAAATTTTAGTGGCGTTTTTTTTGTATGCGCCACTAATATTTTTCTGTGGCACATGGTTCTGTATATGCGCCACAAAATAGCTTGTCTATCTGTAGCTGTTTTCCTAGTAGTGCCAGCTGGTCGTTACGATCGCAATTTCCTTCTTTTCAACTTATTTTTTCCCATACTTGTTGGGATTCTTTCCTTGGGCAACCCTTTTTCTTCCAATACGAGTTTCTTCCTGCTCCTGACCCTTAATAAGCCTCTTTAGAGGTCCCCTCTCTCTCTCTTATATCAGCAGATCTAATCTACTTGAGATGCTACCCAGTTCAAGGCAAAGGTAAGCCTCTAAACCTCATGGCTCTTTCGTGGGATAGTTTCCAGACCTCCTCAATCGAAGTTGATGATCGTGAAGCTCAAGGCCTAAGCCCAAAGAACAAACGGTACACCTATGATTCTGATGATGATTCTGACGATGAGGAGTTCAATATATTCATGGAGAAATCGAACAGGGGATGGAAGCAGCAAGACTACCTGGCTATGGTGAAGCCTGAAGATGAGGAAGATGAAGGGAATATGCCCGAGAGGCAATAATAAAGTTTTTATTATATGTATTCCAAGTATATGATAGATGTTTATTTTGCATGTTATAATTGTATTAATACATAAACGTTAATACATGTGTGTTTAATAAACAAATAGAAAGTTGCTAGTTATGCCTCTCTTATAAACTAGCTTGTTGATTAACAAGATGACCAAGGTTTCCTGATCATGGACATTGGATGTTGTTAATAACGAGGTCACAACATTAGTGGAATAATTTGATGAACATTCATCCGAAGTATAGCATTATGATCTAAGTCATTATGTTTATATTGCTATAACATCATACAAAGTAATCCTAGTCCTTAGACCATGAGATCATGCCAATCACTAACACTGGAAGAGTATCTTGATAACATCAAATGTCACACTGTGACAGGGTGACTATAAAGGTGGGTTCAGTGCTACGAAGGTGTTATGTAGAGGCTCATGGATCAAGAGTGGGATTTTTCCATCCCGATGATGGATAGATATACTTTGGGCCCTCTCGGTGATATCACATTGAGATAGCTTGCAAGCAAGTGATATGATCACTAGAATATTATATCACGGGAACAAGAAAAGAGTGCATGTCAGCAACGAGATCAAACTAGGTATGAATATACCGATGATCGAATCTCGGACATATAATTTATCGTGAGACAAAGGGATTTAGTTATTAGCATTAAAGGTTCTCACGGTCACTGAAGTCATCGTTGAATGTGTGGGAGTCAGTATGGATCTCCAGGTCCCGCTTCTGATTATTGATCCGAGAATGGTCTCGATCATGTCTGCATTATTCACGAACCGTAGGGTGACACACTTAAGGGATGCCAACACCATTGGGAGCAAATATGTTCTAGACGAAAGAATTGCAAAGCGCTGGAATTATTTCAATGGACACCGAAATTGTTTCGGGTGAAATTGCTGAAATTGGTTCTGCATGTGATATCAAAATATTGTAGGGGGTTTTATTTGAATGTTTGTTAATTAAAGTAATTAACAAAATTCTGAATAAAATAAATAAAAGAGTTTTATTAAATGAGAGTTGTATTAAAATTGGTGGAAATTTAATGCATTTTGAGTGGGATTTTGAGTGGAGAAAATGGAGGGCCATATTTATGTGAGTGGAGCTTCACCACATGAATGAGAGGAGGTGGAGGGGCTCCTCCTTGGCTGCTGGCCATGGGAGGGGATGACCCCCTCCCCTATAAAAGGCCCCCCTCTCACTCCTCACTCACATCTCCTCGTGAAGGATCTCTTTCCCCCTCTAGAATTATTCTCCTGTGGTCTCGGATTAGCGAGATACATGTTCCTGGTGGCATTTTGTCTGAAAGGAGTTTATGCTTTTGCTGCATCGCTGGAGCGAGGAGGTGGAGGTTGTTCGGTGGCCTGAACGTGTGTGCGATCATGGATGCGTTACTGAGTTGCGGTGCTGGACTTCTTCTCGATCCTGAGATCGGCAAGCATTCGACTACATCATCCATGAATTCAACCTCATTACACTTTGTCGGTCTACAAGGGTATGTTCTCTATGGATGTATATCCACCCGTAGCTTTGTATCTAGTAGATAGATCTTGGTGCTTAGTAGTTCCCATCGTAGGATTTTTTTTATTTTTTATGCTGCGAACCCAATGAAAGAAGCCAAGAAACCTCATGGGAAGGGGTGCACAGAGTCACTCAAGTTCATCGCCATCAACTACTCTTCACCAAAGCATAAGAAAGCTAACTGTCCTGATGCAGGAACTTATCAGGAGACTATGGCACATACCTCAACAATAAAGAAGATCACCATGAACACGCGCATGAGGGTGAAGCCACAAGAGGATTGGGGGTTCAACCTTTTGGACGTGCCAGTCGGCGTGCATGTCCTAGACATTGAACGTTGTCTTCACAGGATAGAGAAGTACCAGAAAAAAGAGCTCATCCATAGGGAGATCATGCGCAAGCGTCTTTTGGATCTTGAAGGAAAGAAGGAACTCAATTATGTGATGAGCAAGGTCGCTGATAGGATGTTCCTCTTGGGTTCGGATCTACAGAAGTGTCTTCGATGCATATCCGCTCTGGAAAATACAAACAAGAAGCTTCGCGCAACGGTCTCCAATAAAACCACTTCACCATGATAGACACCACGGTACCAAATAATCATAAGGGATTATTTTATCCACCCGTCTTGATTACAAGATTGGGGGAATCTATGAGAACCTTGTAATGTATCTTACAGTTTTAGTATGTTTACTTTTCTACACACATGTTAGGCTTTAATTCCCGAATTTGCATTAGTTGCATTAACTTCGAGCTCTCTTTGTTCAAGAGAAGATTTATATCCGTTGAGTTGTGATACTTTATGATAATTAAAGTTGTGTTTGATTCATGATTATTATATTAGATGATTGAACTAGGTTGAGTGTTATAATACTTGTACAACTGTCATGATTTTAGGGACTTCCACACCAATGAAAGTATTGATTACGTTATGAGAAGAAGAATTCTGGTAGCATATTATAATTAAGAGTTTTTGAAAGCCATTGAAGTAGTGAGCATGATCAAATAGATGTACTGAAAGAAAACGAGGAAGGGGAGCAAGTAAAAATATAGACATATAGTTATTGAAAGAAAAAGAAGAGAGCAGCTATCAAAAGAATCAAACATAGAAGAAAAAGAATGATCATGAATCTTCATTACTAAACTTAGTGCCCTATATCTCTAAACTCTGTGATTATATGATATGTTGAATCACTGGGAGCTTCTTATGATTTCATTAATACTAGAAAAGGTGTGGAAGCCTCTAAGTTATGAAATGTGTAAGGGTATGGTAATACCCCCGAAGTATCTCTACATCCGATGTTGTATTCTTATTTCAATTTCTGCCTCATTTATTGTAACGAATCGTGTCTCATGAACATGATGATCATGTCCATAAGACACCATCTTGCTTGGGGACGAGCAAGATCCTAGCTTGGGGGAGTTTATGAGTCCAAAATTGAAGCATTTTTACCTTTTGTTTTAACATAAATAGAGTAGGGACCTTTGTATTTCACCACGTTTGCACGCGCCATTTTGTTCTTGTTTTAACCGGATCCCAAATCATTGAGTCCTATATGAACATATCAATTGAAACTGTCATATTGTGCAATTATATGGTATTTCTAAGTGATAAAGTCATTTTATGGATTTACCTTCACACCTAGGAGAATACCAAGTGAAGAGGAGCAAACAGTACTGATAACAACGGGTGGTACGGGCGGAGCCCGCCCGTACCGTCCTCCTGTACCAAGTGCCATTGTGACCACCTCGTCAAATACTTTCTCCTGGCAAAGACAAGAGAGAGATCTGACATTCATAGCTACCAGAAACCACGAAAATCCACATCTGAACGGGGTCTGAAGGAGGAACTTGGCTGGGGAAAAATCCTAGCTGCTTCACGGATCATTGGAGGACAACACATCATCCCCTTCATCATAAACCGCTGCATCTCCATTACCACCATAACCCCCATCTTTCATCTACTATATCTTGTTGTAATTCCAGATTCAATTGTCGTTTGCATTAGATCTATCTCCGTACTTATATCCATTCATTTGATTATGATGATGTTGTTGATTGCTTCCATGAGTGATTAGTTCCCTTGTTCTTGGGGAGATGGAGAAACCCTAGCACTATTATGAATTCGTAATAAAGATGATCTATTCTTGTGTCCATGTGACTTGCCCATCTATGATATAATTATGATTTGTGTTTGATCTCTCACTTTAGATGGTATGTGTAGTCGGCCACATATCATTTGCCCTCAGGACTAAAGGGAGGGAGAAATCCTTTGAACGTGTCTTGGAAGCATACCCGGAATGGCCCTGTGACAGATTAGCGTCGGCTCGTAACCTACACGGTCAAAGGAGGATTAAAGAGGGACTCCCTAAGCTAATTACGATATCCACGGGGAAATCCTTAATTGCGGTGGTCTGTATGGGTGACTGCTCTTAGACATCGCAGTGGTTATTTAGAGGTGACCTCACTCTTGGCTTAACAAGGTTACCTCCTACGAGCCTTGTAGTGAATATCTTATTATGGAGCTCTCTCCACACATCTCATGACACAAGGAGTATGTTATCTTGATTACATATAACAATATTACTATGCTAGTGGTGTATCCTACATCCCCGCGAACGTTTTAGCCCTATTGAGTTCAACCACACTTTCATACAAACTTGTTACTTGTTTTATTTTACTTGTTTCAATTACTTTTCTGCAAACAACCATAAACCTTTCAAACACCCTTTACTTGAGATTGAAGACAGCTTATAAGTATCCTTTGGTAGAAATGCAGGCGTAAAGACCTTTACCAATAGCTCTCTGTGGGTTCGATATCTTTACTTTGAAACTAACTACAATTGATCTGTGCACTTGTAGTCATCACTCCTCCTCTCACTACACACCTACTCGTGAAGGATCTCTCTCCCCCTCTAGAATATTCCCCATGGTTTCGGATTAGCGAAGCACATGTTCCCGGTGGCTTTGTGTGGAAGGAGTTACTGCTTCCGCTACTTTGCTGGAGTGAGTATGCGGAGGTTGTCGAAGGACCGGACATGTGTGCGATCACGGATGCACTAGTGAGTTGTGGTGATGGACTTACTCATGATCCTAAGATCGACAAGTGAACGACTACATCATCCACGAGATCAATCTCGTAACGCTTTGTCGCTCTTCGAGGGTAAGTTCTTTATGGATATATATCCACCTGTTGATTGTATCTAGGTAGGATTTTTTTGTTTTCTATGCTGCAAACCCAACATAACCAACCTCATTCTTGCATTGTTGACCCCTTGACCTAAAACTAACTATATAAATCTTTGTTCTTGGTAATTTTCGAGAGAGACACATCTACGAGGCAAAACACCGAAAGATAGATAGAAGGATGCCAACAACAAAAAATAGAGGGGGAAACATCATCGGAGCTCTCCTAGTTGCATCTCTAACCTCTCCAACATCTTCACCAACACCCACATCATGAGAAGGGAGTAGTTCACCCCTGAGTTACAGGTTTGTGAAAGTAGCTTGATTGTATCTCTCTTTATGCTTACATGTTTTAGAACCATATAAACTATCCAACATGATTTTGGTCATATTTGCATATCCTTGATGGTGGATATTTTGTTATAAGACAAGTTGTGTGATGCAAGTTTCAGTACGTCTTTATTGGTGTAATTTAAAATGCACATTATTACCCTGTTCTTCTATGTGTGTTCTGATTAAACTAGTGTTTGAGGGCATGTGGGGGGAGGGGGACATGTATATTAGATGGATTAAAACGTGTAGTAAGTCCTAGATAGTGAAAAAAATTGGGATAGCTATGCTGCTTACCTTTCTTGTGCTACCTCACCAGGAATAAGGGAAAGACGATTAGTTAAACTGCTCAGCGAGAGAAAGGTCAACTTAGCTTGTGTTTTCCAAAGAATGCACAGTTCATTCAACATCATACCACTGTACTTAAGGCGATAATATTTTTAATTAATTAATTCTAAGCATGCAAATAACTCACTTGCTTAGAAGTATTAGCAAGTGTGTTATATCATCTCGATGCTAAGACAGGTTCCCATATGAATACCTACCAATAGACAAGCATAGAACTTGCATGCATTATAACTTGTCATAAAGAGCTTATCTTATATGTGCTACCATATTTACCGAAGATAAATCAAGTAAACCCATGAACCCCTGTCCATTTCCCCATGCAAGAACGTCTTTCATTTTTTACTACTATTCTAGCTAAATTAAAGCACTAAAATATTCCAAAAAACAAAAACATCTTCCACATTGTTTTTACTGTTCTTTTTATTCTTTTTAACACCTTTGTACCACACAACTACTATGCTGAATTTTTTAAGGTTTCTCCTAACAATAGATTCATAGGGTAATGGTTCTACTACTCTAGCTCGCAGCCAGTTCGGGAGGAATATTAAGTGCTTTGTTAAGGTTTTTGCCAACAATAGATTTATAGGGTAGTTTGAATGTATGATGTCATTAAGTTGATGGGTAGCATACATGGGGACATAACAATGTATACATGTTAGAGCTCCTGGATGAACACGGGTAACAACCCTACTCCTGTTTGGTGGTGGTGCTTGATTTTTTATTAAACAAGTGTGCTCAAGGTACTAGTATGCTTACCCCTAGGATGCTGAGAATGTGTCTATAGGGTATTCTCTATAAGCTCTATAAGCATGGCTCGTTGGGAGTTATAGAACTCTATTAGTGTGTCTGATGGGCGGAGTTAGTTATGTGGGATCATATGTATCGGTCTAAGGGGATCGTACAGATAAGCATGGATATCTATAACTTCTACGGTGTCCAACAGGGTTAATATATTTCTTATTAAAAATTATTTTGGAGCATTGACATAATTTACATGAATAAAAGGTCAATTCTCAGATTTTTTTTATTGCAATTGTCAGGTGCACATTGCAATGTTGTTAAATCTCTGCTTATTAAGGAAGCAAATACAAGTGCCTTCTTATTGCACCTAATGCATGTTGTTCTGAAAAGGTCATTTTGTTTGTTCTTTACTCATCATCATTTAAAGCTTTGGATGGGTCGTTGAAGATTTAGGTTCGTGGAGTGTCACTGAATTAGTGAATCTAGTTTATGCTTGTAGCGATTTAAGCATAATAGGATGGCATCATATTCCTTTTTGTTCATTGAACACTTTAGTTTTATAGCCTTAGGATCATTAGCTTTCCTTTAGTATAACCTTGGTATTTTCTTTCTTACCAACAAATATTTGAAATGCTTTAAGCATGCAAGTAAATCATGTTCGGTTCAGCTAGCAACAAGGCATGTCACCCCAATTAGATGGTACTTACTTTGTCCCAAAATGTGAGGCGTCTAAGATTAGTCAAAATTCATATTATACTGAGTTTGTTTGACCAAATATTTAGAAAAAAATCTAGGTCTGCCTTCTTATATTGGATGGACATATTGAGAAAATATACTTTATGGTGAAACTGTTGATATTGATTCAGTATTGTAGATGTTCATATTTTTATGTATAAAGTTGATCAAACTTAGAAAACATTGACCTTTGACCAATCTTAGGCGCATTATATTTTACGATGGAGGGAGCACCGCATGTACTCATTGAGTAACATTTTTATGTTTTATTCGGTTTTTATTCGAATCACAACATTTTAATTGCTATGCTTTTACTGGTTGCTGACTTGTGAGCTAATGCTTCACTTCAGCAATAAAGAAATGTGACAAGCATGACACCGACACTCCATCTCCCACCCAACCGGTTGCTATTTTAGATTGTCTTCGTAAAGAAGTTTCAGACTACTCCACTCCATATCCAATTGGGATCGATACATTGGCGTGAGCGATGTGATGTGCTCTCTTTTGCCAAAATGCAATCCGCGAAACTTACACTTGTCTTTGTAAAGAAGTTTTAGACTACTCCACGTTCAAGTTTGGTCGGACGTTTCGCAAGGGGTTTTCTGCAAAGTCGAGCCCACATCAATTTAATTGGGATCGTTATAGTAGTAGAAGGATTTGATTATGTTTTTTTCAGGCTAATTAAGTCTAATTGACCTGCTACTGGCATATGAGATTTTCTCTAAAACATCCACGATACGAAACCTACTGATATGAATGCAAAGATAAACTACAAATCAGAAAGAAGCGAACTTAAGCAGAGTTTAATAAGCTTTCTTTCATCTTATACAGATGGTTTTGTTAATGTGTCAACATTAAAGCCAAGTATACTGCTATTATTTATACAAAATCCACGGATGGTGGACAACGGTCATGTTCATAATAACAAGACATTACGATTGTTATTTCTAAGATTTTGGTTCAGTTTATTGATTATTTCAGAGATGATGGTTTCTGCTCGGTAAGGATTTATGCACTAGCAAACTTTATAATAAGACCGATCTAATGGAAAAGAAACTAGACAATATATTTATATTCAGCACTTTCCTCACGTCTAGGCTATTTTAGTCTTAAGCGTTTGTTCGGTATGTTGCATAATCTTTTTTATTTTTGTTAATATTGTATGAGCAATGTCTTAAACTCGAGACCTCTTAGCTCTGATACCGTAAAGAATTTATGCACTAGACAAATTTATCAAAAGGCCGATCTAATGAAGAAAAAAAACTAGACAATATATTTATATTCAATACTCAGCTCTTGAAACTGTAACTAACTGTGTTGGACTTCATTTTTTACATTCAGATTTAGCCATCAAAGTAGTTGCATTAATGCTCAACAGTGCAAGAGTTGAATCCTTGGAAAAGAGACCTTCCTATTAGAGTTGAATTATATGCAGGAGTACAAGTTGCTAGCCTTTACATGATGTGATGTTGTCTCAAGCATTTCATATTTCTTTCTTGAAGATGGAAAGACTCGGCAACGCACGCCTTCATTATCCAGTTAGGTGCATATAATGCATTCTACACTTTACTAAAAGGGTAAAACTTGTGGAGCATGAATTGTTGCCCAAACATGAAAACACTAGTAAATGTTCCCACTTTTTTTATATAGAAAAGACTTTTAGCGAGCAAAGCATTGGAGTTTCAAATATTGATTAAGATTGTAAGCAGAGATGCAATGACTGTTCTCTACTTGTATAGCAAAATATTGCAACCCTAAAAGTTGTAAAATGTTATAGGAAAAATAGAGCAAGTTAGAAGTACATCAAGCTCAGAGTCACATACTCCTACTAGTAGTGGGTGGCTGGATTCTGGACGCCACCACTCGTTCCCACACTGCACGGTGCTTAGGTGTTTTGTATTTTTATCAAAAAGCTAGCTGCGCCGAATTAATATAGCAGGTTGTTCTAAAAGCAGAATTTTTTCCTTAAAAAAGCAGAATTTTTATGGTTGAGTAGTCACACTTTTTATGGATAATAATCTTGGTAGAGAAGGAATTAGAACATAACTGATTCAGGAAGCACCAGTGCTAGATCCAACTGCCAGACACTTTTTATGGATAATATTCTTGGTGGAGGAGGAATTAAAACACAATTGATTCAGAAAGCACCAGTGCTAGCTCCAACCGCGAGCCACTTGGGCTGCGTAGCACTTGATCTCAATTTTCCTGTCGCATCCAACAATCTCGAATAATTTACCCAAGCATGTGGCAAGTGTACCGTCAGCTAGATTATTCTAGGGTGTGTGGAGATAAGGACTGACAACCACCTAGAGTCTAGCTAAAAAAAATTCGGTGCAACGTCTTATACTCCCTGTTTCAAATTACTCCGCCGGCATGCTTATGTAGGTGGGCTATTACTTCCTCATTTTTCATTCAAAAAAATCCTGAGATTTTTGAAATAGATAGTATGAAATGTGTACTACGTATACCAAAAATCCAGAATTTTTTTTTGGATGAAAAATAAGAGAGTACTATCCACCTAGGTAAGCGTGCGCGCGGAGTAATTTGAAACAGAGGGAGTACTAAGGCAACCTTTGGTTGTTGGGCCCACTCTGAATAAAAAGTGAAGCGGTTCTCCGCATATCACTCAACCATCTTGTGAGTACTAATTTAGAATTGACATTTGGATCACCTAAATTGTTTATTTCTTTGGACATTGAGTTTAGCACTTGACTCAAATCTTGGAATTTCTTGGCTAGTGTGCTAGACTCGAGTCTAGAGCAAAAGGTTGTTCCTAGACACAACATTTTGACGAGGCTGCACACACTCTAAGATAGGAATTCCATCAAAATCGTACATCTAGTTCATTTGTTAAAATCTGATTTAAATTTTAATCCCGCTTGACACTTTATTCTAGGTTATGTTTAGCCAATCAATCATAGTCTCCGAGAACCTTGCTCATCAGCTCGTGTCATATGTAAGCACATGCACATATACGGTGGCAATTATTCTGTCTACAGAATGACCTAGTTTTGTAGGACTATATTTTCCGTAGTCACACAAAAAATAATCATAAAAAATAACTATGAAATAATTGGAACATAAACAATGTCCAATGTGCAGTATGTTCCCCCACACCCTCAAGTGATATAGAGAGGGAACTCTTCCTGTCCACAACTCGTACGGTGTTTTGAGCACCGACTTGCTTAGAACTCTATTAAGAATGTGAATGGCGATTTTTAGCGCCTCCATCCACAATCTCATTGGCAAAGTGGAACTCATCATACTACGCACAATTTCATAAATGTAAGGTTGCGCCTTTCAGCTACTCCATTTTGCTGAGACTCGCTCGGCATTGAATACTAGGCCACTATGACAGTCTCCTCTAAAAACCTTGCAAAAGATTTAGGGACTTGGTTGTAGGGGTTCGTGCATGAAAACAATATATTCTTTCCTACGTCAAGAATCCTAATGCCAGGACCTATCTATTAGTAATGCGATAGCGGAGAGGATTTCCGCAAACTTACCCTAGAAGACCGAAAAACGTTTTCAACGCTCGGAAGAGCATGTTTGACGTAGACGAACCGAAGCCGACCTCGAGGTCGTGTTGAAGTCCCGACAGTTCCTGCGGCTCTAACGACTCCTAGTGCCCCAGGTGTTGCACCTCGCAGGGAGTTACACATGCCCGGTGCCTAACGATGACTCCCGCTCCTTCGATCCAGCAGTAGTTGCGGAAGTAGAGCTTCTGGATCCGAATCCCGCAGCGCGGCGGCGCTCCACGGTGAAGAAGACTCCTGCTCGCGCGATCCAGACTTGGGACAACGGTCACGGGAGAGAGAGAATCAACTGGAGATCTCCCCAAAAGAGAGAAAACCTTTTATTGATTATTGTATATTTAATTTGTCAAAAAACCTCTCTTTATATAGGGGAAAAAACCCACATAGTCAATTGTCATAGCCATGTGGGACTAAACAAAGGAGAGGAGAGAGGGGGTTGGCCACCGCCTGCCAGGGCCCATGTGGGCCCCACGCGGGGGTGCCTTCCTCCTTCCTCCCTTTGCTCTTTCCCTCATGACCCATTTTTCCTCCGGATTTTGGCCTAATTAGGTATTTGGCATTTTTAATTCCTTTTTATTTTATTGAATAAATATAAATAAATGATATTCAACATTCACTTACATATTATTCAAACCTTGTTGATGTGAAACTCATTCCATCTCATTCCGGACATCCTCCGAACTTACCGAAATCCTTCTGATTTTCTCTCTCTTTTCTTCGGTGATTCTGTCGATACCAAAACACTCTCTGAGCATCATCAAACCCTTAAGCGTAATACCCCATGGTTCGGAAACACTTCAGATATGATCAGGATCCTCCAATAATAATGATCATCAGAGTGACCCGGATAATATTCTTGGTAGAGGAGGAATTAAAACATAGTAGTAAGTGATTCAGAAAGCAGCGGTGCTAGCTCCAACTGCGAGCCACTTGGGCTGCGTAGCACTTGAATTCAATTTCCCTGTCGCATCTAACAACCTCGAATAGTTTACCAAAGCATGTGGCAAGTGTACAATCAGCTAGATTATTCTAAAATAAGTTAACTTTGGCCAATAATTTTCATCGCCTCGAAGAACCTTGCTCATCAGCTCGCGTGTCATATGTAAACGCACATATACGATCGCAATTATTCTGTCTACCGAATGACCTGGTTTTGTAGGATTATATTTTCCATAGTAGAAAATAGTACCCCTACGACCCATACTAGTTGACTCAAATTTATTTAGATACCTAAAACTTATCTTGATATATTCGTATCTAGACAAATTGAAGTCAAGTAATATGGGTCGGAGAGAGTACTTATATATGAAATAATTGGAGCATAACAATCTGTCCAATGTGCAAGTATGCACTTCTCCTGGCATGATTTACTCAGTTTTCATCAATCACCAGTCAATTACCGTCTCTTGCAAATGTTTTGAGTAAAGTCATGTACTTTATAAAATTTGACCAAAATGTGTCAATATAAGAAAATATCAAATCAGTACTTCATCTGTCCTGAAAAGGATGTCACAAATTTATCCAAATTTTAATGTACCTAGACACTATTTAGCCTTTATAGATACATCCAAATTTAGAAAAACACAATCTTTTTAGGAGGAGGGAGTATTATACCATTTTAAAATATAAGATATTTAAACTTTTTTGAAACACATGTATTTAGATGCATTTTAGTGTGTTGGTTCACGCATTTTGAACCGAGTCTAGACGCTAAAAGGTGTCGAGATACATGTGTTTTAGAAAGAAATTAAAACATTTTATATTTTAAAACAAGGAGAGTATATTTTTGTAATGTATAATAATATTTGATATATATATAAACGATGTGCTTTGCCAAATTTTATAAAAAATATATTTTAACCAAAATTGATATGCCCAATATGGTAACCTACTCGAACTGTGTGCCACCCTCATCTTTGAACTGAAGAGAGCTCGAACGTCTTAAAAATAATCGCAGTATATATAAATAATTTATCCAATCTTGTGTCGAAGTGTGCACTCCTCCTGTCATACTATGACAGTCATAGTGTCCACTAGTCTCTGTTGACCAATCATCAGTCAATTGTCATCGCTTGCAAGGTGTTTTTTTTTTTTTTGACAAGATCTCTTGCAAGGTTACGAAGCCTTCTCGTATATAAAAGGACGTACGCCCAATGGCCAGGCCAGGCTACTTCACTTCATAGTCCCAACTCCACGATTTAACCAAAGAAGACGGTGAAAATGGAGGACAAGACGAGGAGCCAAGAGACGGCCGCCGACGAGAGCACCCGGCCCGCGCCGCCGGCGCTGCCATAGCCGGTGCGCCTCCAGATTTTCGCGCTCGTCACCGCCACCGACCTCGCGCAGCGCCGCGACGGCACCGTCAACCGCTTCCTCTTCTCCCTCGGCGACCGGCAGACACCCGCGAAGCCGCACCCGGACGCGCGCGGCGTCCGCTCCGCGGACGTCACCATCGACGCGTCACGGAACCTCTGGGCGCGCGTCTACTCCCCCGCGGCGGTCGAAGCCGGGTCGGCCCCGCTCCCCGTGGTCGTGTACTTCCACGGCGGCGGCTTCGTGTTCCTCTCGGCGGCGTCCCTGCCGCTGGACGGCATGGGCCGGAACCTCTGCCACGAGCTGGGCGCCGTGGTGGTCTCCGTGAACTACCGCCTGGCGCCCGAGCACGGCTACCCGGCGGCTTACGACGACGGCGAGGACGTGCTCCGCCACCTCGGCGCCACCGGCCTCCCCGCGGACATCTCCGTCCCGGTCGACCTCTCCCGGTGCTTCCTCGCCGGGGACAGCGCCGGCGGCAACATCGCCCACCACGTGGCCCAGCGCTGGACTTCCTCCCCTCCCTCCACCAACAACCCCGTCCGCCTCGCCGGCATGATCCTTCTGCAGCCGTACTTCGGCGGCGAGGAGCGCACGGAGGCGGAGCTGCGGCTGGAGGGCGTGGCGCCGGTGGTGAACATCCGCCGGTCGGACTGGTCGTGGAGGGCGTTCCTGCCGGAGGGCGCCGACCGGAACCACCCGGCGGCGCACGTGACGGGGGAGGCGGGCCCCGAGCCGGAGCTGCAGGAGGCGTTCCCGCCGGCGATGGTGGTCGTGGGCGGGCTGGACCCGCTGCAGGACTGGCAGAGGCGGTACGCCGCCATGCTGGTCCGGAAGGGGAAGAAGGCGCGCCTGGTGGAGTTCCCCGACGCCATCCACGCCTTCTACTGCTTCCCCGACCTCCCCGACGCCGTCAAGGTCGTGGAGGAGATCAAAGCCTTCATGTCCGTTCACTGATTGCTGCTCCGCCGCGCTAGCTGCTTGAGACGAACCCGAACTGATTAGTACTACGTAGTACTACTACTAGTACTTTACTGCGTGTGCGTCGTTGTGTCGAGAAGACGATCTGGAATGAACTTAAAATCTGAACTTACTGATTTGCTTTCGGTATGATGAATTGCTTTCGGTTGGGAGTAATTTCAACGTTGAGACGAATTTCCGTGTAAATTAGGTGCATTTCGAGCTTTGCCTTAAACATAGGCGCCGCAGTAAACATTTCGAGCTTTGTCTTAAAACGAGAAGTAACATTAGCTGTGTCGGTGCACGTGTGAAGTTGTGGAGATCGAAAGTATTCCTTCCGTTTCAAAATATGATATGTTTTAGTTTTGTGAATGGAGTGTATCTCGATTTCCTTTAGTGTGTAGGTTTACTCTAAATCTAGATGAGCCAAAAAGTCTATATTCACTCTTTTTATAAAACTAAAACATCTTAGTATATTTTAAAACGGAGGAAAGCATAGCCGCTGCCCACCGACCACCATGCCCTCCCTCTCTCGACTCTCGAGTCTGAACCGGATACTATTTTAAAGAAGGAATCCTTGCAGCTGCAACCAACCGCTCTATACTTATTTTGGAACACGGGGAAGCTTTGGGTGTCGATGTCTTGGATTGGACGGAGAGCTCGAAAGCAAGAGCAGGCGGTTGGAGCGATGACGTGAGTTCGAAGCAATCTCGACCTATTTCCTGAACTGAAATATACTACTTCCGTGCTAAGGCTTAAGACATATAATTTTTTACAAAAGTCAAACTAACTAAAATTTAACCAAGTTTTTAGAGAAAAATATTAATATTTACGCTACGTAATACATATCCTTTCATATATCATGAAACATATTTGCACATGGTATCTATATAATATAATACTTTTTTATAGTTTTTCTAAAAATTTGGTCAAACTTTATATATGGACTTTTTAAAAAATTAGATGTCTTAAGGCTTGGGATGGAGGGAGTACGTATTAGACAACGCAACGCGCGCCACCCACCCACACCTCACCTGTGAAAGCTCAGTGCACCAATATGGGCCGGTCATAGCAGGAACTTTCATAGTGTTGTGCATGTTATATCATACTCAATCCGATCCAAATTAAGTTCTCAGATTTATTTAAATTCGGTCTGATCCAAATTAAGTTTGTCAGATTTGTTCAGTTTCGGTCCGATCCAAATTAAAGTTGTCAGATTTATTTAGTTGAGGAAGTGTACTAATAGTATTATTGTATTTATTTATTTGCAAAAATATCAATGCAAAATTATCTAGGAGGCATTCAGTTATCTCATCACCATCATCGACGATGTCAGCTTGCCACCACGACGAGAGCCGTACATAGACAACACTGTCTTAGCTACTCCACCAGACATCGTGCATAGAAACCTAACTTGGCCCAAGGCCAAATTAAATGATCATCGGTGAAAGAGCATCGGCCCAATTCAATGATCATTTTGGGAGCTAATCTGTATCGCCCTTTCGCTTTATATGGACATGGTGTTTCTGCTCAGAGTTTATTTGATCGTCACAATAATAAAAATACTCCCCCATTTTATATAGACGCGTTTTACATATGAATCTATTAGTATTAGATAAAACCGGATCACTTATTTCTAAACGAGGGAGTAGCAAACAAATATAAATTAAACTTTCTAATAATGAACATGAACGTGTGTTCTAACTACATGACAAAATTCTTCGAGAAAAATTATATAGGGTCAATTGACCCCATCGACTTTGGCCCAGACCCGTGTACGTATAGCCCAGTACAAAAACTTGATCCCAGTAAAAACTGATTTTGACCCCACTAATTACACTACATTCACGTGTCCAGGCCCAATACACGCACGCCCAGCTTTGGCATCCCATAGTTTCGATTGCCTCGCTCTGCTTTTACGCTCGCTCGATATTGCCTTGTACAGTATTTCCTTTTTTATGAACAGGTTGTTCGTCCGTGGTTCGGCGCCGCGGCTAGTTCCCATCTCCTCCGGCTCCGGTGGATCGCAGCCTCGCCGGCACTGCCTCGACTCGCGCCACTCTCATCCTCCGAGAAAAACAACAATTTCTCCGGCAAGATCCGTAAGTGCCACTAACTAAAACTTGATTCAAAGCATTCTCTTTCTCAATTCTTGATTTATCTTAGGGTTCCTCTTCCTCATGTGATGACTGTTGTTCTTTTAATTGCTTGAAGGTCTAGACGAGGATTAATAATCAGTGGGACACTACGGTGGATTAGAGAATATAAATTAGTCCTCAAATTCTCCGGCAGTCTAGCATAATGTCAGGTAATCAAACAAGGATATTGTATAGTAATTTTTATCTACTTCCTCATATCTAAATTAGTGGACTTAGATTTGTCTAGATTCGATTGTATCTAGATATAATTTAGTACTTCTCCGACCCATATTAGTTGACTTAGATTTGCGGATATATGTAGGATTAAAACTTGTCTAGATACGAGATACATTCGTATCTAGATAAATCTAAGTCAACTAATATGAGTCGGAGAGAGTATTACATTCATCCATATCTTGACAAATTTGAATCAATTAATTTAGATCGGAGGAAGTATATAATTCATACGTACTTTTGTATTGGCCTCTTGCTAATTTAGTAATGGCCTATTGCTAATCCCTTCTACAGTATCAATGTAATTCATACGTTTTGTAATAGCCCCTTGATAAATTGATCTATGGTATAATTCATACGTACTTTTGTAATGCGTTTTTGCACTCTTCTGATTATAATGGCCTCTCGCTAATTTTACAGGTAGTAGAAAATTTATGGAGAGTTTCTTGAATTTGAAAAGAAAATCACCACCACCCACGACCAATGATCCTGATCATGAAGGTTCATCCAACACTAGTCGTATCATACGTCCTTGTCCTTTACCGGTCCCTCCAACTCCAAGAGAGGTAACAATTAATCTGAATGAGCTTCCTTATGATCCGGCAGATAGGAAAATGATTACTGAATATATAGGGTCTACAAGATGAGATAAGACGGAAATATTTGGTTAGAGGTCCGTTTAGACCACAACTTGGTTTTAAGTATCCACAGAGGAGCATAGGAGATCTCCAACGCCGGTTTAGTACTAAGTGGTATAAAAAATATGACTGGATAGAGTACAGTGTGAAGAAGAATGCTGCATTTTGCCTATATTGCTACTTGTTCAGAGATTGTATTGAAGGTCAAGGGGAGAATGATGCATTTGTAGTCGAGGGTTTTAATTATTGGAACAAGGGTGAACGACTAAAAGTCCATGTGGGTGAATCTCCTAATAGTTTTCATAACACGGCAGTCAAAAGATGTAATGATTTGCTAAAACATGGCCAGTCTGTTGTTGTTGCTCTAGACAAACAAAGTAAAGTCACTCAAGAGGAGTATATGATCCGGCTGAATAATTCCATAACTGCTGCCCGATACTTATTGCATCAAGGTTTAGCATTCCGTGGCCACGATGAGTCTAAAGAGTCTAAGAATAGAGGAAATTTTCGGGAGTTGGCACACACTTTGGCGGAGCAAAATGAGGACACAAGGAGGATCGTGTTGATCGATACTCCTAAAAATATTCAAATGGTTGCTCCAGAAATTCAAAGAGACATTGCTGAATGTTATGCCGAGGTAATAATTTACTGCTTTCGTCATTTACTTCCATTTCTTATTTACATGTGACAAATGGCGTGAGTTCTTATGGTTATGAAAATATTTTATGTGTGCAGATCATAGTTAAATCTATTATTGATGAAATTGGAGATGGTGTGTTCTGTTTGTTGGTTGATGAGTCTGCTGATGTTTCTGACAAAGAACAGATGGCGGTAGTTCTGCGGTATGTCGACAAGTCTGGAGCAATCAAAGAAAGACTTATTGGTGTTGTTCATGTGAATAAGACGTCAGCTTTATGTCTCAAATCTAATATTGATTACTTGTTTGGTAAGTATGGATTGAGCATGAAACAAGTTCGAGGTCAAGGTTACGACGGTGCGAGCAACATGAGAGGTGAGTTCAATGGCTTGAGAGCTTTGATCATGAGGGAAAATAGCTCAGCATATTATGTCCACTGCTTCGCTCATCAGCTTCAGTTAGTCATTGTGGCAGTAGCTAAAAAGAATGATGATGTTAGCGACTTTTTTGACATGGTAGCTCTTCTGATGAATGTGGCTGGAGCTTCTTGTAAGCGAAAAGACATGATAAGAGAGAGCCAACAGGAGAGAGTGAAGAAAGCCATTGGATGTGGACAACTTAGCACATGTACAGGATTAAATCAAGAGCAATCTCTTCAAAGAGCTGGAGACACTCGTTGGGGATCTCACTATGAAACTCTTCTAAGCATAAATAACTTATTCCCAGATGTTATTGATGTGCTCAAATATGTTGAGAAAGATGGACCAAGTGATGGAAAGAAACGCCAAGCTCGTGGTCTCTTGGATTATGTCAATGATTTTGACTTTGTGTTTCATCTACAATTGATGTTTCTTATCTTAGGACATGCGAATGCTTTGTCTCTATCTTTGCAGAGGAAAGATAAGGACATCTTGGAGGCTATGCAAGAGGTGAAGTTAATAAAGAAAAAATTTCAGCAAATTAGAGACGATGGTTGGGACTCTTTATTGGAAAAAACTTACTCGTTTTGTGTGGAGTATGGTATTCCGAAGTTGGATATGGAAGAACAATATATAGACCGGCATAAACCAAGGAAGAAGACCAACCGCACTAACTATGAGCACTACAAGTTTGATTGCTTGAACCCTGTTATTGACTTGCAGCTTGGAGAGTTCAATGACCGTTTTACTGAGGTAAACTCAACTCTCCTTACCCAGATGGCTGCATTTAGTCCCAAGGATTCCTTCGTTGCTTTCAAAATTGAAACCTTAGTGGAATTGGCTAAGTCATATCCAGATGATTTTGATTCCATCCAATTGAAGGATCTGGCCCATGAGCTTTCATTCTACATTGATAACGTCCGAGCAGATGAAAGATTTGTTGGTCTGAAAACTATCTCTGAACTTGCTAAGCTGATGGTTAGTACAAACAAGCATTTGGCGTTTCCTTTGGTATATCAACTGCTCAAGCTTGTGCTAGTTCTTTCCGTTGCCACTGCATCTGTTGAGAGGTGTTTTCAGCAATGAAGATAGTGAAGACAGTGCTACGTAATCGCATTGGTGATGACTTCATGAATCACTGCATCATTTGCTTTTTGGAGCAAAAACTTCTATATTCAACACCACGTAATGTTGTGATAGACCGCTTTCTAAAGATGAAAGACCGTAAAGGCCAAAAGAAATAGAGGTAACTGCTTTTGTAATCCGACTTTATTTTGATATGATATATCAACAATTATTGTTTTTTATTTATATAAGTTTGCTACAATATACGCTATAGAATTTTTAAGTAATATATTGGCCGTGAATCTAGCCATGCGAGTTATGCAAATATATATTAGTGGTACGTTTTATGGGTATGTATTTTTTATATTTGTTGGTGTTGAACCCAGCGACCTTTTTTTCTGGCTTCGCCCATGTAAGCAACATATTTGGAAACTCTAAACACCATCTTTTTTTTTCTTTTTTTGCACATACCACCACACATGTTATTTCTCCGCAAAATATTGCATGCGATTAGAACACATTCTCATGTTCGTTGTAAAAAAGTAAGATTTGTTTGATTTTTTTGCTATTTTTTATCTCTATTGGAGTGGAGGATATGAGCCTAGGTTCAGAAGTGATTTTTCTGAGGGATTATACTATTGGTTCGCGATGACTGAGTCCCGTGCTGCCTGTCCTAGAGACCCAGGAGACCCACCCTAACTCATCTCTTTTTAGATATCTTATCTCATCGCCATCGACAATGTCAGCTTGCCACCGCGGCGGGCGGCGCAAAAGTTACGGCCATTCTCTAGCGTGCAGATTTTCCCCATGTAAGATGACCCCAAAGGAATATCGGACGGCTCGCGGCAATGTCAAGATTCCAACCTCCCATTTTACGATTTAATCCTCCAAATCTTTGTAATCTACCAGCGGTGCACTGCTATATAGCCACGAATATCCATGCTCCACTATCCAACAACACTAGGCTCCTCATTGACCTGATGTTCCACAACAAAATCATCTACAATTTTGACCTTCATCGACTTAAGAGCTCCACAGGACAAATCGCACTCGATTAACCCATATGTCAATTTATCAATTCATCCACTAAGAACCAGCTTTTGTATCATGTATTTGATCATATTGGTCTGCAAGCTACTACGCAATTACTTGATAGAAGATAATTTTGTAGCTTTGTGTATGCGTAGTATAATGACAAGCACAATTGCTCAATGCACCCGTATCTTGAGTTAGCTTCCATTATAGGCTCCGACTAAGATATGCAATGGCGTATTCTTTTCCCTTGGCTTCTTGGGTTAAGGTGACACCAATAACTCCACTCCCGCAGAAATATAAAGTTGGAACGACCTCCCTTTAGCCGGCGCTCTCAGAACCGGAGGAGTAATCAAGCAAGTTTTGATTTTCTCGAAAGATCTTTGTTGCTCCCCGACCCTCCCAAGTTAAATCTTCATCATTCTTTAGACGAAGGATCTGCGTGAAAGCATTAAATCTCTGAGATAATTTAGCTTGCTGTGAAACCATTGCATCTCCTTTTTAATGGGCTTGTTGCATGGAAAACAAAAATTCCTACGGAAAAGCGGAAGAAACCCAACAAGATCTGATCTACAAGATGATAGTAAAGAGAGATAGATATGATCTACTTACCCTTAAAGTTACATGAGCATTTAATGATCGAGGGATCGTGGGTGATGTAGGCGTACACGTGCATCAAAGCAATCCGATGAAGTTCTACGTTCCGGCAGCCCCTCCATGGTATCCACACATTCTGACTTAGTGTCGTATCCTCCTTCTTGATCCTGCAAGCAAGGGAGAAGAGCCCCGTGAAATCCCAGCAGCACAACGGTACTAGGTTATGGTGGAGAGGAAGCAGCAGCGCTACGCTGAGCATCTGCGGGGAGGGGGAAGAATATGTGGGAGGGAGGAGAGGGAGGCTATGCCTGGGAGCAAGGGTGCTTCGCCCTAGCCCTGTCCCCTCCTTTATAGACGCATGGGGGTAGGTGGCTTGGCCCCCTCTCGAAGTAGTTTAAGGGGGCAGCCAAGAGGAAGGGGGAAAGTCCCCTTCCCTACACCCTCCTTTGGTGCCTAGGGACGCATAGGCCAAGAGGGATGTGGTGTCCTAGACCATGTAGGTCAGGATGCCCCCTTTCAGGCCCATGTGGACCCACCTCATAGGTGGGCCCCAAAGATGGAACCCCGGGACCTTCTAGAAGCTTCCTGATAAGATACCGACAAAATCCTGGACTTTTGTGGAACCCTAAAATAACTTTTCCATATATAATTATTTATCTATGGACCATTCCGAAGATCCTCGTGATATCTAGGATCCCATACGAGATTCTGAATCACCATTAGATTACACCATCTATTATCTCGATGAAACGTAGTGACACCGAAGCGTTAAATGTGTAACCCTACGAGTTCGAGAATATGCAGACATGATCGAGACACCTCTCCGATCAATAACCATTAGCAAGACCGGGGATGTCTATAGAATTCCTATATCGGTTGAACCACGATATCGAAGATTCAATTAATCTGGTATTTGATTCCCTTTGTTTTAGGTTCCGTCACACACTACAGAACTAAAACAGCCTGCTCGTATGGTTCCATACCCGTTAATCTCGTTATGTGAAGCCTGTCTTGTTTTGATTGGCTACAAAATCTGACAGTTACTTGCCCCGTTCAATAATTCTGATTGTAGTCAAATCTATCTATCTATTATATACTAAAAGTAATATAAGAGTGTTTTTCGAGACCTCAGGTTGATCCACATCATCTAAATTATAGTAGCGGTCGGATTAAGACTTAACGGTTAGGATTTTAAAGTTATATATACACGAGTTATTACGTACACACACGTTGATTATGTAGTTAGGTCCACCACGGACACGCCATGCTGATCAAAATAGGCAGGTAGTCTTCCTGTTTCGCAGAAAAAAGGCAGATAGTCTTCCCCAGAAAAAACCGATTGGTAGAGAGTTTGTTAAAAATTAAATCGATTGTTTGACTTTGCCATTTAACGTGGACGTGCCGTGCATGTCAATTTGTCTCACGTGATATGGAGAAGTCATGTTAGGCTACTACTAGGTACAAATTAACAAGAGAACAGAAAACGTACAGAAATATTAAATCTATTTAGGAGATTGTCAAGCATGTAGGGTATGGGTCGGTATATTTCTATTATGCGACATGATTTTAATTTTATGCTCCCTCCCTTTCAAAATATAGAATGTTTTAGCTTTTATAAAACAAATGAATTTAGCGAATTTTTAATGTATAGGTTAATTCCGAATCTACACACTAAAAGCGTCTAGATACATTACTTTCAAAGAAACTAAAACATCTTATATTTTAAAAAGGAGGGAGTAGATATTTTTTCTTTGATGGTCTTCTGTATTGTATTCTTCTGGTAAAAAAATGAAAATAAACACATGCAAATACCATGCATACAGCCTACATGTGTGCATAAATATGTACTCCCTCCGTCTCAAAATAGATGTAGCAGATTTGTCAAAATTTGGGGAAATGTAGACATTATTTAGATATAGATACATCAAAATTTAGGCAAATTTTGACATCTATTTTCAGACGGAGGGGTTAGATATTGTATTTTCTCCCTATGGTAAAGAAACGAGAATTAACACTTGCACATATACAACTTTGAAATACCAATTACCCATTGTTACTATACATGCATGTTGCCTACATGTGTGCGTAAATATGTCGATATTGGAAAAATCTACCGCTAGACTAACAAAAATGTTGGTTTTGATCATGACAAGGAGATCACGGTGACCCAGAAGTAAAAAATTAAATTAGGCCGCCGGTGTGATCCAATGCACATATGATAAATAAGTATATGTGCAACAATTCTTCACGGCTGTGTTATATGCTTAGGTATTTTTCACACATTTTTTTAAAGATGAATAGCATTACATTCTCAACATAGGAATAACATCAAAGATAAAAGAATATCTAAGCTAAGTGAATTTCTTGCAAAAGAGATGTGCGGCATAATTTGCTTCTCTAAGGATTTGGGAGAATCTTGAACTCCTCGAACATGTTGCTCATTTCCTTCAGCTCATGAAGAACATGAGATTCTTCTCGGATCAGATTGTTTTGTGCTTATTTGTTGTAAAGAGGAAATTTTAGACAAATTTTCCATCATATCGTAATTGATGCCAAAATCACGTGGAACCACTCAACTCGAAGATGCAATTGATCAACAAAATGATAGGTTATAAAATTTTGTAAAAATATGGCCATATTTTTAGTGGACTCTTCACTTGAAGTGAATCGTATTTAATATATGCCTTATGGATGCTAAAGATGAGAGAAAACACAACGGACGAATAATGCATCTTTGTTTAATGTCGGAATTGTGGCTCTTTGCTTGCACACTCCTTATGGATGTGTGATGAACAAATGACATATATGGTCATTGACATATTATTTTGGGAATGGCATAATTATATTTCACGTACAAGTTAAACATGATTATGTATATCCTTGAGGATGTTATATTATATTCAGATTTATATTTATAGTGATTATATAATCATATAATTATTTATCACATACTATAAATATCCATAAAACTATAAGTTTTATTCTATAGAGCCTTCCACCACACTAAGATGTTGCCCTCGCATTTGCGAGGGCCACCATGCTAGTTATATACTAAAAGCAATATAAGGTTGTTTTTCGAGACATCAGGTTGATCCACATATGCTATAAAAATATAAACCTATGATTTTAATCTTAACGGCTGAGATTAAAAGATAAAAAGTGTTACGTACCACAGTTGACGTGTACAAAACAAATGATGTGACACGCTAAGCCATATAACCATAGACGATCTTAGCCGATGAATTTGGTTAGTCCCCCGCACAAGTTCCCATCCCGTACCCAATCGATCGATATAAAAAAAAACACGCTAGCAAGGAGACGAGAGAAGCCCCATCGTTATCTCTGCCCCATGGTCTTGGGATAACGAATCTACATCGCTTGTGCCCCCACTGCCTTCATCCTTTTTTTGGTACTCCATACGGATACATTGTTCCCGCTGCAATTCCATGCAAGCAAGGACATATTGCTGGAGGATGCATGCATGGCTGCATAGCATGCGGTAGAGAAAATTGCATATAGCACCAAGCTTTGGTGACAATGTTGCACCAAATACAGAAACAAAATATTTGTTGCATCTAGCCTAGTTTTGTCTAATCAGTTGCGGCTAGCCCAAATAGAGTATATAGTGCATTAACAGCGTACCTGGCATATGGTCATGTATTTCTGTACTGTATACCATAATTATACGCTAAATTAAAAAATGGGCACAATGGGGTAGAAAATAGAGAACCTCAATTTGGTAGACAAGCTCCATAGAGCTCATTTCTTGAAACTTCAAAATATTCAAATTTAAAGCTTTGAAAAATTCAAACAGAATACCAGAACTTAGCCAATGATTTATTTTACCTTCGTGTGGACTTGGGAGCATGGACAATACAACTTTTAATTCTTCTAAAATTTATCCAATTAGTCTTTTTTTCTCAGACTAAAATACAAGGTATGTCAATTAAAATTGCGTGCTTGTAGTGTACATAGTTGACACATCAAGGTATCTTTTCTGAATTTTTCTGTAGCATAGTCGCCGGTTGATTTTTTTTAGTGTGCGTGTAGGCATAGGCACTGCAAGAGTGGCATCAGGCCGAGTATTACGATCTTTGACACAATAAAACAGTGTTACGATCTTTGACATGATGCAACAATAGTGTTGGACAAGCTTTGTTTGCTAGAGAATATAAATACAAAAATATTGGCCCACACAAGTGATATACGGGATAATAATACAGGCGCACATGTCAAAAATATTTTCAAGGTACTATAACCTCTATTTGGACTCTATTTGGGCTAGGTGCAACGATTAGACCAAAAGTTGAGGTCAGCTGCAACAAGTCTTTTGTTTCTGTGTTTTGTGCAACTTTGACACCAAAGACTGGTGTTACGTGCAATTTTCTCCATGCGGTACATGCCCAAGATCGACTTTGTATCGATAGAGCTACTAACCAATGATATAAAACAAACGCAGGTAAAACAGATTGGGCATGGGCTTGATTTGTCAAAAAATAGTCTAGATACATGCGAACATACTTCCTCCGGTTCAGTTTAACCGGCATGCATTTATGAAAATGTTTGACCATCAATTTTGGTCAACAAAATATGCATTATATGTTATAAAAAATATAGCACTGAAAACTTCTTTTGAAGCTGAATCCGATGATATAGTTTTTGTGAAATGTTATGCATATTTTATTAATCTATAATGGTCAAAGTTGATCTTAAACTGCGTGCGTGTCTGTTAAACTAATCTAGAGGGAGTAGACAAAGTCAGACATATTTTTTTTAGGATTGATGGAGTACTATATATATAGATTACAAACCATAACAAAGAGATAATTCGAGAAGAAACAACAAGAAAAATGATCTATCGATGATCTGTCGATCGATGTGCATATGTTTTCTTTTCCGCCAAAACATGTTGATTTAAGTAGTACTTGCACATGCCTTCTTGAAGAATAACATGATCAATCGATTTTGAAGAATAACCATTGTATGCCAAGAGAACCACGTCCAATAAGTCATCTAAATCTAATCTATTTTTTTCAAGTATTCTTAACTAATGTATTATACCTTTCTAAGCATCCTAAGTCATATGTATTGTTTGCCAATCTCTAATTACTAATGAGTGGTTTTAAGTTGGTCATGAGATGACAATTTCTTCTTAGAAAAGATCCGTATATTCATTAGTTTACGCTATCCGTAGAGCCATATTATTTCAATCTCACCACATGAATTCAAAACTTTATTTTCAAATATTGTCAATGTGATAAATATGATGCCCTCGCAATTGCGAGGGCCGCCGTGCTAGTTTAAAATAATATCCTTGTGATTGTAGTCAAATTTTGTGATTTTTGAAAATCAAAATTATAATTTTCAAATCTTTTAGAAGCGGGAACACTGATGCTTGGGTGCTACCAACCGTTCTCGTTTTCTGCCCCTAAAAAAGATGTTGATTGATAGACAACGAGACATCCAGAAGCGTGTCGCGCTACAAGGCGGTGCTCTGAACGTGCGGTCCCTGTTTGTTCGACGTTTCCCTCTCCGACTTCGTGAACGAAAATAAACTTTGTGCTGTGTTGCGATTTCAGTTGTTAGTACAATCTTCTGTGATACCGATGTAACGAGGTTCTGTAATCTGTAGTACAGTAGCAGTATTGTACTACAAGTAGTACAGTAGCAGTATTAACGATGATTTTAAACTGATCATGCTCGACATGCATCAACGCCAAACGTTGTCGCTTGTCACCTCTTTAAAACTTAAATAAAAGAGGATCGTTGTGAGAAACCAAGTTGCAACTTGTCCGGCAATACTGCCGCCCATTGATCGCATCGAACACGACGTAATTTATACCCCTCCACTCTCAAGCTCAAGAGCACGAAATGGGCGGCACAAAGGACGCGGTCCGGCCGCCGGCCCTGCCGTGGACGGTGCGCGTCCAGCTAGCGGCGTTCTCGCTCGCGCACCGGCCCGACGGCAGCCTCCGGCGCCGCTACTGCTCCCTCGCCGACCTCCGCGTGGCCGCAAAGCCACGACCTGACTCCTCGGGTGTCCGCTCCGCCGACGTCACCGTCGACGCCTCCCGGGGCCTGTGGGCGCGCGTCTTCTCCCCCTCGTCGTCAGCAGCCGAGGCGCCGGCGCCGCTCCCCGTCGTCGTCTTCTTCCACGGCGGTGGCTTCGCGCTGTTCTCCGCGGCATCCCGCCCCTACGACGCCCTCTGCCGCCGCCTCTGCAGCGGGCTCGGCGCCGTCGTCGTGTCCGTGAACTACCGCCTCGCGCCCGAGCACCGCTTCCCGGCCGCGTACGACGACGGCATGGACGTGCTCCGCTACCTCGACACCAACGGCCTTCCTGCCGACCTCGCCGTCCCCGTGGACCTCTCCAGCTGCTTCCTCGCCGGTGACAGCGCCGGCGGCAACATCGCGCACCACGTGGCCCAGCGCTGGACGGCAGCCATGTCCACCACACCGTCGTCACTCCGCCTCGCCGGCGTGGTTCTGATCCAGCCCTTCTTCGGGGGCGAGGAGCGGACGGAGGCGGAGGTGGCGCTCGACAAGGTGGCCCTGACGCTGTCGATGGCGGCGACGGACGTCTACTGGAGGGAGTTTCTACCGGAGGGCGCCACCCGGGACCACCCGGCCGCTCGAGTCTGCGGCGAGCACGTCGATTTCGCGGAGGCGTTCCCGTCGGCCATGGTTGTGGTCGGCGGGCACGACCTGCTCAAGGACTGGCAGGCCCGGTACGTGGAGGCGCTGCGCGGCAAGGGGAAGCACGTGCAAGTGGTAGAGTACCCCGGCGCCTTCCACGGCTTCCACGCGTTCCCGGAGCTCCCCGACTCCGGCAAGCTCGTGGAAGACATGAAGCTGTTCGTCGACGAGCATCGACGGTGCACAACTGTAGGGAACAACACTCCGACGTGAATACCTTAGGTGAATCCATACGTGATGTAATTTGCCGTTACTGGTGCGTGAATAACTGTGATGGACAAGCGAAACTTTTCAGCCCGCTGAATAAAAACTCACCTATACAAAATGTTACGTTGCACTTGCTTTTTAAAGCAATCACATGTTTCATTAAGGACCGTGCTATCGCGCGACAATGTGCTCGCTATGACGGCAGCACGACACTGAAGTGTCCGAGACGAGCGCGAGCGTGAACCGTGACTCAGCATCTACGTCGGACGCCGTATGCGCCATCTAACTAAAACGCGACGCATGCTAACTAGCCATATACAGTCTCAAACTCTAGCACGTGACGCCTGCCAAATCCGCCGTGCTGAAGCGATAGCGTGCGATGCCAGTAAAATCCGTCGAACTGAAGCGCTATCGCGCGACGACCCGCGCTTTCCTCAACAGGAATTTAAAACCCCATCAAACTCAGCTCTACAAAACCCATCTCTGCCCCCGAGCGAACCTTCTTCTCTATCAAGAAAAGCCGCCACATTGCCCTCCTCGTAACCAGATCTAGCAAAAAATGCCAGCACCCGAAAGGCAAAACTGCCTCCATATGAAAACTAGATTCCGGTGGCATCAACACCGTCGCCCACCGCCCCGCCACATCACTAATGGAACCCAAACAAAGAAGATGAGTAACTAGCATAAATAAAACTAATGTTTGGTACATCACAGATCATTAGCACGGCGTAAGAAAAATCGAGTGTATCTAGGGTTATAGGAGTGACGACGGTACATATCCATATGCATAGAGAGAGGTTCGATTGATCCATTTAAAAGCACCACGAGTTCAGTCAGATAAACTGCCCCGTACATTGTGCATCTGACCTGAAGAAGAAGAAAACAGAGGGTTAGAATAAAATAATGCCAAATGAGGATTAACTGAATCATAATGTTTTGTTTTGCAAATGGTGCAGGATGGATCTTGAAAGCAGCAACCATAATCAAGATGACAAATATGAAGAAATTGATCAATGGTTTGGGCCTATTTTAAACACAGAGCATCAAATAATGATGGATATGGAGACAGTTAATACATCATACCCGCTGATGCCGCTGTTGCAACAAGCCATGGAAGGTAAGATTCATGCCTGATGTTTGCAAATTGAAGGATAGTAACAAAAATATTGTTATTTGTCTTGTGATTGTATTGCCATGTGCAGATTTGTACATATACCATGTAAAATTTGTTAAAAAATGTCATGCCACTTGTAAAAACAGTCATCATCATTCATCTTGTTGTTTGTGTTTTAATTGCCTAAGCATGAATAGTGAAAATGACATGTTCAAAAAGTTGCCATGCTAATAGAGTAACAAATGCCAGTTCATATATTCATTGAGAACCACAGGTTTGGATGTAATATAAATATCAAACAAAACTATTGATATATGCTATAGATGCTAGCATGTATGCTTGCAAGTTAAACAATAGTAAGAGGATTGTTATTTGTATTGTAATTAACATGTGCAGATTTGTGTATATACCAGGGTAAAATGTGTAAAAATGACAATTCAAATATAAAATTAGTCACCATCATTCAACCTATTATTTGTGTTTTAATTGCCAAAGCATGAAAGTGAAAATGCCATGATCAGAACTTACCATGAAAATAAAGTAATAATTTCCAGATGATCTATTCAATAAGTGCCACAGGTTTGGATATGATGTATATATCAAACATTACTGTGGAAAAGGAAGGTTATATAGTTGGGTGATATAAACAACAAAATTTTGCATGCATACATAGTTAAAAAATGCCATTGACTGGCACTATGATCCTCGGCTAAGGTTGAATCATATATAGAAGAAGGGGAAGCAGGAAACTGAAGGATATCGGTAGCGAATGAGGAATAGGACATGCTCTAGGGTTCGTATCAAGTGCTAGGAAATGGAGATTTCTTGGATCCAACAACACATGCACTTTGTTAGAACTAAATAAAAGGTTATTCAATCCACTAGTACAACTGAAGTGAAAGAATTATCTATTCTGAGATGATAGTACCTGATAGTCATATCAACTTAAGGACACGGTTTGGATCCCATGAGAGGAAGAAATGAAGATGTCTGGTTGTGGGACCGGTAACCTTGTCATCTCTAGTACGAGTGATTCGGTATTTATTACATCAATTCTATAATGTCAAATCGGGTCAAACCTTTTATAAAAAAATTGTAGGGCACACAACGCGCCTGCTGTGTTTTATCACCCCGCTGCGTCGCACTAGACTGGAGGGAGCCTAGTAGATAAAAATACCCACACATTCTCTACTAGCGCACAAAACACAGAGGCAAGTATAGGAGATGCACACGGTATACAAGGTGAAGACCAAAATGACGAAGCGAAGGGGGAGATATCAGCACCAAATACCACCAGACAAAACCATGAAATCTGAAAGCTAGGAAGCTGTGCATGAATACTACCAGAACTACGCGAAGGGGCACAGGTTCAGCAGGGGAAGTTGGTTTACTACAAGGTAGGGAAGAACAAAAAGTCAAAGATGGATAGCCAAAAACCGGAGTCAGCCGTATCGCAGAGGAAGAGGTCTGTAACATTGAGAAAAAATGCCCAGTCTAATGCCCTAACATTTAGGCTGCAGAAGAGAGTGTTTGCATTTGTATTCATGCATAAGAAAATATGGGGAATTTTCGTGCAAAACTAAAACCCTAGAGCGATCACGGTTTCTCTGGTTTGGATGCATTAGAATTAGCTCATCTTAGTGGGTGTGATAGATTTTGACATGATCTCTATGCAATTTGTTTCTTTGGGGGAAATGAATTCAAATGAGTACTTGAATTTTGAATTTGAAACTTGAATTAATTTGAAACTTATAATATATTTGTATTTAATGTATTTAATATAATTTAAATAATTGGGATTGATTATTGTTAACATAATAATAAAATACAAATTGAATAATTGCAAATAGGTAAATGAATACAAATAAATAAATAAGTAAAAGTATTCTTTATTTCATATATAAACATATTACATTGTCTTTACAAGAAAATAAAGAAATAAAATACAAAGAATAAGTTAAAACCTAAACTAGATTTCCTATCTAATTCTTGATCTTCTCTTTATCTTATTATTAATGCCTGCAAGACAAAATAATCCAAAACAAAAGAGCAATAAAATAGAAGGTGAAGGGTTAGTATTTTAGTGCTCTCAGATTTACAGTGTAATGCATTGTTTATTATCATCATAGAGCAATATCATTAGGGGCAAGTTTCACCAAGATTAAGTAGCATATGTTCTTTCTAGTAGTCTTAGCACATCATCCTGAACATTAAAGGGGCAAGTTTCACAAGGACAGGTAAAGGTAAATACCCAACAAAGGATCAGGTTTTCACTTGATCTAATCCACAAACATGAAGCAACCAGATAAGCAGCTTAGTCACTGCATGCTTGTGTGTTGTCAACACAAGATAGCCACAAGGGGGATAAGAGCACAGTCGCAGCAGTAGAGTACCTCTTTGTTGATCACTTCACATGCACAACCAAGAACACCCAAAGTAGATATGAAACCATCACTAATTATTCAACAGTTCATCAACAAATCCACCATAGTCTCAATAGCCATTTCTCTATCAAATCATCACAAGATCATCCTCAGTCAGCCAACTAAATCAGCCATGGTAACCTGAAGAAGGGGAGCTCAGGAGTCGAGCAAGGGCAAGTCAGGAGGAGCAGGTTAAGCTAGGAGTCCAGGAGAAGGACAAGATCAACACAGGAGCTAGGAGGAGTAGGGCAGCAGTAGGGAGTTCCTGATCAAGAACATCACAAGATCCACCACCAGATTATCTCCAACATCAACCTATCATCCACTAGCAGAACTAGTAGGTTTACAACAAATCCACCACGTATACTTGATCTTATCTACTTACATAGACATATATTGAGGTATAGTGTAGCATCCCAATTGTCTAACAATGGTAATGCTACATGGTTTAATAATATAATGGCTACTTCCTACATATAATTGTTGCATCATAATTATATCATGCTCACGTCATCATGCCACCTTGCATTTGAGCATCATATAAAACCCTTTTCAATTGGTTCTTATCCCATATGCATTATTAATTGTATTTGCCTCTTGATATATTGTATTTGGTTCTTGATAAATGCTTGATGCCCAAGTTGAGTTGGGGGCATATCTTTTATCAACTCCACCACCTTTTTCTTTGTCACCACCTTATAAATCCACCATCCCAAAATACTTGTGGGCTTTTGCATCTTCTCTTTGGGTCTTGTCCAGCTCACATATATAAAGATGGATCCCCTTCTATACCACATGCCCCAATGGTGTTTACTATTGTTTTCACAATATAAATGATGTGGGTCTACATGTGGGGATACTTTTACATCTTCTTATGGTTACTTCTAAATGAGTGGGTATATCTAAATACAAATGGGACCATATAATCATCTAGTGGCATACACACACTAGCATTTCCATTATATTTATTCATGCTTATTTCATCAATTCTTGGACATATGGGTTTAATTCCAACCATGTGTTAATTCCTTGTGCATGTATGCTATGTGTGGTATCATTACTTCATGTCGCATGAAATATAAGCCCCACATCTCCATCTTATTCTAGTTCTTCTATTGATGTTTTATTTAACCTCTTCAAACTTTATGCTGGGGCTTTATTCAAATTTTGAGTGCATGGGGCTAAATGGGGTCATTTGAGCTTGTATTTGTTTTCACAAATATAATTTGGCCTATCTAAGGTTCATGCATGGCCCATGCAAGATAACCATTCTTTGCTTGATCTCTTGTTTTCCTTGGATGCATATGGAATTTTGCTCATTTGGGGAACTCATTTGAATGAATTCAAATCAACCCCCAAACCATCTCTTAGATCAATCCTTGTCCAACTCTTTGATGCCTCTTCTCTTTTGGTAGGGTGTATGCATGTATTATTTTGTTTTCACAAAATAAGCCCCACATGTAAGTATATGTGACACATGCAATAACAAGATCCTCTAGGCACATGAAATATAAGACACCCATGCATGCTTCCTTTCTTTACGTTTTATTTTTTTGCCTTGTTTGTTTTGATCGTGGAGTGTTGTCATGGGCCGATTCTTGCTGGAGCATGCAAAGCAACCCGAGCCTCCTTTTCTTTTTCCTCCCAGCTGCAGCGCGCCCCAGCCTAAATCCGTCTAAAGTTTTGTCTAAAACTAGTCCCATCTAGTCTAGTTTAGACTATATAAAAACTCCAATCTTCGTTTTTTCCAAAAATTCTGGCCATGTGTATACACGCACCTACACACTCTTTTAAACCAAAAAACCACCTGGGGCAACCTCAACTAGCTAAGTTTTTGTCGAACCTGACCTTGGCCTCCCTAACACGCCACCACCCAGCGCCTGCTTTTGTTTGATCTTTTCCTGTTGGTGGGGCTCGAGCAACAGAGAGAAGACCAACCTGACCGTGGCATGCCCCACTGTTTATCTCCTTCCCTCCCAAGCACGTGCTCGCCAGCAGCCTCACGTCTCTGCCGTGTCCTAGTTCCTCTCCGCATAAAGTAGCAGCAGAGGGCATCCGAGGCAACCCTCTCCCGACCTGCTCCATCCCCATCGCGATCTACTTCGTTTTCTCCAAGCAAAAGCACCCCGCGCGCAGTCGATGTTCAGGCCGTGGCCGAACCATTGTGCCGCTGGGAAACCTTGTCGAGGACCTCGCCCGTGAGCCCGGCATCGTCCTGTGCCTCCCAGGAAGGAGGAGAAGTACCTCGATGAGGTTGCAGCACACGCCGGCGCCGTCCCTGCGCACGCTCGCCGTCACCGTCTACTCCCTCTCGCCACCTTCCCCGTCGGCGTCGCGTTCTCCAACCTTGCCGACAAGGCCGGTGAGCTTCTTCTCCCTGCTCTAGCTCTCCTCCGCCCTTGTAACACACCAGCGCCGCCATCTCCCGCTCGCACGCCGCATGCCGCACGCACGCAGACCGCACTCGCCGCGCGCGCAACCGACAGCAGCGGAAACCTAGCGCACCTCTGTTCTTCCGCATATTCCGATCGATGTGGGCCGTATCCGTGCGATCTTGCTGAACTAAAGTTGTAGCCCGAGCAATCCTCTTCAACTCTCCTTTTTACGGCAGGGCGAAATTCGTCTCCGTTCGGTCGCAATCGTCGTCGCAAACCAGCCCGATCTCAGCCCGTTTCTGCAAATTTTTCCGTCAGTTTTTAAACCGCGAGATCTCCTCTGTTCATCTCCTTGCCCCGTCCGCTGCAGACCTCCGTTGGCGAAGCTCCAAACACCAAAGTTGTAGTCCGACGTTGGCTCTACATCTTTTGTTTTTGCAGCGTCGCAAAATTTCCAACGGTTTGCTCGCCATCGTCTTTCGAAAAATCGATGCAGCTAGCAGTTTTTCTTCGTCAGATCCGGTTCCTCCCGGCACTTTTCTAAAAGCACCCCTGGTATTTTTGTACCGCTACCGACTCGACCCCGGGGTTGCCACTAGTCACCCTCATGCGCCGTGGGTCGCCAGCGCTGCGGTCCCACTGGTCATAGACCGAGGCTAACTTCGGCCGAGTGAGAAAAACCAGTTCAATTCCGGCCACACCAGCTCGACCCAGTCAGCACACTGGTCCCACGTCTCTGTGACTGTGGGTAGAGAGCCCCAGGGTAACAAAAGTCCCCGCCATCATTTTCTAAAATAAAAATAATTCTAGAAATTGTTTATATGTTTTTAAATCCAGAAATTAATAACTTATAATTGGTATTTCCAAATTTAACAAATAATATATGTTTTTGAATCAGAAAAATGTGAGGGATTCAAATATGCTATTCAAATTAATGTTTGAGCACTTTAAATTTTCGAAATTGTTTAAATGCAATAAAAATGCCTTTTCTTAAATAATTAATAACTTTAATTCTACAACTCCAAATTTGACAAATAATATGTCTAAATCGATCAGCGCGACGAGCCCGTTCTAACCATGCATTCCATGTTCTGAATTGCAGCATGCATCATATAAATATGAGTATACAGCAAGTGTTATGAGAGCAAACCGGGCTAAAAACTTAATAAAATGCTTTAATCTTGTACCCCACACCTCACCCATGCCATGCTACATTATTGCCATGCAAATTGTGCATCATTCATCATGGCATGATTGTTTGCTTGTCGCATTGTAATTCATATGCTTGTGCACTCTATTTATGTTGGCCCTTGTTTGTTTGGTTCTTCTTGAATAGGACGGCGGGGGATATATCAGGAATCCCAGGAGCACTACCCAGATCCTTCCCTCGCTTCAACTGAGCTGCCAGGCAAGCACTATCACATGCTTGCATACATATAGTACCTACTGCCTCTATCTTATTCTTGCATAATTGAGTCGCGATTGCATTAAATTGAATCCCAAGTATTGCATAGCCTTTACTTTTAAACTCCACCGAAGCTTGTTCCTCCATCCCATGAGCCATTACTACAGGAGTTGTTTGAGCCATGCGGGTCGTAGAACAGCATGTGTAGGGTATGTGAGAGTCTGATGGATAACGAGGTACCTAAACAACTTAATCTGAGTAGTAATGGGATAACTAATGAAAGTGGCACCGGTGAGCAATATCTTCCATTTGGTTCTTCATGCTCACTTGTGTCCGTGGGACCCCAGTACTTGATTTACGTTCCTTGACTATTCGCACTATCCACATCCAGAGGCCTTATGGACCCCCGAGCGAGCTTGATTCATTCTTATTTCTTGGGGCCACAAAGTAGTTTGGGGCTTTATTACTATCCTGTACTTATGCCATGTTTCTTGCTTTATTTAAGATTGTGCGAGGAGCACTGTCTTTATTTTGGATGCGAGTGTTTTGCGGTATCGACAATCCCAGTCACACTTTTGGGTTCCCGATCGTTCTGACCATTGGCGCAAACCTTGGGTCCGTCTCGAGCCGCCAACTTCGTTCTGGGTAGCTTAATGGGGTGGCCCCTCAAACATTCTGAATCCTGTGATCGCTTTCGTGAATGCCTCGTTGGGTTTGATTTGGTTTTTCCGAGGTTGATCAGTGTGTGTTGCTATTTGTGCACCCCTGTAGGGTAAATCTTTCAAAGCCGTGTCCATGTTATGGACGACTTGGAGCACAGTTTCTCGATCATAGACAAGTATAACTAGAGTACCGCTTTTAATTTGACTAAGTACGACTAGTAAATAGTGCAACACTCATGGAATGGTTAATAAAACCTTAGCGGATGGGGGGTTGTTACGCTTCCTCGTTGGTAGCGAGGAGGAGGATGGATCTGATAATATTATCGTTATAACTGTTGTCTCAATTAATGGACATCCGCTCATCTTTGGTTAGGCGGATGGTTAGCAGTATCTATAGAATTGTTAGGGATTATCTTTTCTGCAATTCGTCACCCAGTTGTGTCCCTTTAGAGGCATGAAGACTTGCCGAAAACCCTAGGGTCTCACACGATAAATTGTTTGATTCAGATGAACAGGTATACTCGCAAGATGGATATTGGGTGGAGGAGACGGACGATGTTGGCAACGGTCACTCGGTGTAGAGATTCCGGGAACGGGGATCCGTGAGATCTGTGGGCGGGATGTGTTTATTTATGGGGCATCTTATGCCGATTTGCTTCTTATCCGTACTCGGATCTTGTTTTCCGCTTCCGCCTGATACTCTGATGTTTGATGTATGAGGAGATATCCTAAACTATTATATCTATCTAGGATATTTGGATCTTGCCGTATGGCGTTGCAATATTTCTATTTCTTTTAGATGGAATGGCTCTGAGGACTGTTGTATGTGGCTTGCATACATACTCATTTGTGTATGTAGTTGATCCCTTCGCTGTAGCATTCGCCATTCTTGTCCCGATGTTCGGAAATGGTTAGGATGGCCAAAAGGTCTACCTGTGAGTGGCATTTGGCCCCACCGTACTATTTTAACCATTTCCGCTCATCCAGGCTTGCAACTAAGAGCGTAATTCACCGAGGTAGTTACATATAGGAAGTTATCTCAGAGTTGCATATAGTGGTATGCAAATCTCATCCTTGGGTTTGATAAAATCCAACATTAGAATGTGTTATTTATATATATAATAATACTAGGTCTTAGTCTTTTGCATCCTTGACCTAATTTAGAGCAAGGGGTAATAACAAAGCAGCAAGGTGGCCAAACCTGTTGGCTAGTTACTACTGGGCATGTTCCAATTAATGGAAGCACCACAGTAGTAGCCTAGCACAACAAGTGCCACTAGGGACAGGGTTTATCAAGCCAAGTTATAGGATTGCAACCACAAGCAAATAAGAGATAAATGATCGTGTTCAAATCATTTTCCTAAGTATCAAATTAGGGATCATTTGAATATTATTACTTTCATTTGAACAAGCCCACAAAATACAGGCAAGCCATTCCAAAACACATATATATGGGAAGAACATTTTTCAGATAAGGCACCAAGAATCATGAATACAACTTCTCTTTCACACTGAGAGTACACAAGCCTGAACAAGATGAACTTGTCAAGCATCAATCTTAATTCCATCATTCTCTACTAAGCAAATACATGCACTAGAAACATTAAATCCAATGTCATATTTGATAGACAAAGAAGAGGTGTGACCAATCTTACAAGACATGGCAAGGAAAAAGGACACAATTATGATCATCCGTAACATTCCAATGTCCGCTGAGCAGCATTTCTCTAGTATTGATGCGATCATGAATAGTTAACCAAGCAAAGAACTTGTGTTTGGACATACATTTACTCTTCCATAGCCATTTAGAGGGAAAGTGATTTGCAATGTGCTAGAAGTAAACCATGTACATAACATTGGCAACATACTCCCATGATTTTGAGTGTAAATTATTCCATTTATCAGCAGTGTTGGGATCCAATGTAATAGCAGCAAGCTGATCTTGTAACATGAGTAAACCATCATGAGCTTTAGGAGAAATTGGCACATGGAAAGCCTCCAACATCCATGTAACTGATATTGCTTGCTGAACTAAGCATTCTTTATCAATCACGTAAGAGAATAAATGAGGATATGTCATGTCAAGTGGTTGCTTATTCCAATTGTCTTATGCTGGCTCAAAATGTAGAGCTCGTTGGGAACCCCAAGAGGAAGGTATGATGAGCACAGTAGCAAGTTTTCCCTCAGTTATGAAACCAAGGTTATCGAACCAGTAGGAGCAAGGAAACAACTCTAAGGTGTTGCTAACAACTTGGAATCCTGCACAATACAACCACAGAACTTTACTCCAACTTACAGTGAGGTTGTCAATCTCACTGCTTTTACTGAAAACAAAGGATTAAACATATAGTGTGGAAGATAGTAGTTGCTTGCAGAAAGTAAACAGTAAATGGTAGATGGTATATCAATGGTAAAAGGAATGGACTGGGGTCCATAGTTCACTAGAGGTGTTTCTCCTTAAGATAAAAAGCATGTTGGGTAAACAAATTATAGCGGGGCAATCGACAGATTGAGAAAGCATAACAATGCACATACTAGACATCTTGACTCCTATGAGATTTGATTGGGCATTACAACATAATACATAGATCGTAATCCAACTGCATCTATGACTAATAATCCACCTTCCGGTTATCGTCCAAACCCCTTTCAGTATTAAGTTGCAAGCAACAGATAATTGCATTAAGCAAAGTGTGTAAAGTAAACAATACAATTGCCCCATGGACAAAATATTGATGTTTTCTCCCTAGTAGCAACAACACATCTACAACCTTAGAGATTTCTATCACTTCCCCAGATTACTAGAGGCATGAACCTACTACCGAGCATAAATACTCCCTCTTGGAGTTGCAAGCATCTACTTGGCCAAGATAGTTACTAACAACGGAGAGCATGCAAGATCACAAATAACATAGACATGATAGAATCAATAATCAATCTGACATAGCATCTCAATATCCATCGGATCCCCGCAAACACAACATATAGGATTACAAATAGATGATCTTGATCATGAACGGAGCTCACAAGATCTAAACATGATAACACAAAGGAGGAGAACCAACCATCTAGATACTACATGAACCCATAGGCCAATGATGAACTACTCACACATCACACCGGAGGCAAGCATGGTGATGAAGAAGGCCTCCAGGATGATCTCTCCCCTTCGACAGGGTGTCGGGAAGAGCTTCGTAGATGGCGGCAGCTACAGACTCTTTCGTGGATTTCTGATCGGGCCCTTAGGGTTTTCGTCCCAGGGTGAATATATAGGCGAAGGAGCAAGGTCGATGGAGGCCTGACGGGCCCACACCACCTGGTGGCGCCCCTGGCCGTGCCGCCACGAGGTGTGGCCACCTCGTGCCCCCCCTTCGGCTGCCCTTCGGACTCCGTGTTGCATCGGGTAAAATATTGACTTTGGCTTTTGTTCTGTCCAATTCCGAGAATATTTCCTTACTAGCTTTTTTGAAACCAAAAACAGCAGAAAGCAGGCAACTGGCACCGTGGCATCTTGTTAATAGGTTAGTTCCAGAAAATGTATAAAAATACCTCAAAGTGTGGACAAAACATAAGAAAGTTGATATAAAACAAGCATGGAGCATCAAGAATTATAGATACGTTTATGATGTATCAAGCATCCCCAAGCTTAACTCCTACTCGTCCTTGAGTAGGTAAGTGATAAAAAGAATAATTTTTTAGGTGACATGCACCATCACAATCTTAATCAAGGTATTTGTAAAACATTGATAGCTAGGATCATAGTACTCTAAACATGAGCATGAAAGATAAAGTTCTAACAATAAGACATAGCAACTATGTTGTAACATGAAAAGGTAGAAATAAAAGATCATGAATAACAATGCATTGAAAGACGTTTGTTTGTTTCACATATAGAAAACATAATAAGAGTGGTATTCAGCTTGTCCCTCATGGTATAGCAAAACATAAATGCATAGGACACCTTCAAAGTTCATAAGGGTGACTAGATACAAATAATTTAAGAACAAGCAATATCAAAGTTATGAATCAATCAACAAGTTTTGGGACAATGCACATTAAACTAAGAATGACCACTATGCTCTCTCAATTGGTGCATAAAGATAGAAGATGGAGACTCAACATAAAAGCAAAAAAGAAAGGCCCTTCATAGAGGGAAGCAGGGATTTCAAGTTTCATAAAGAGCTTCCAAAAATTATGGTACTTATTAGCTTTCAGCTCTCATTGCCCCTATCATAAGTATCTTGAGGTGATTAAGGTTAAACTGACACAAATATGAGGATATGCTTGACAAGTTATAAGTTGAAAATCTCATGCCCCTTGCTTACGAGTACCGAACCTCATGCTACTCAACTTTAGTCACAAGTAAGTTCTTGTCATTGTAAGTACATGTGTATCATGGAGAACGCCAACGGGTACCTTGCCCCATGACACAGGAGCTATCCCATATCAAAATGACAAGGCAACAGACAATGAGCATCTCAGCGATCTTGTTATTTGCTATTTGCATAGGTTTTTATTGAGGATGCTTCACAGAATTCTCACTATGGTTATGATGCAAGTTTCCACCGTGATTAGGCATGGCTTAGGCTAGTCGCCCAGGAGTTTCTCTAACACACATACAAACTCCATGAGCTTACAAGCTCCCCTTTTATTTCACACCGTCGAGATCCATAAACAAAAGAACATGATATCAACTGAATAAGTGCAATGTTGAAAGCGTTCCCCATGGTACATAGTTCTGCTAATTCACAACTTATAAAGTGCAAGCATATAAGCAACATATATGGACACAATTATTCAAGTTTATTAAGTGCAAGAAAGTAAAGTGTGCCATCAAGTTTGTGAGAGCTTTAATCACTAATTTCACATAACAAGTTTAATTCAGAAGGTAGATAAAAACATGAATATACTTGGAATGGTGTAACACACCATGCATAGGAATTTATAGTGGTCTCTTTGGAATAACTTGGTTTTCTTGAGGGTTGGATGCATGAGTGGAACTCACACTTGGTACACGTGGAGGCTAGCAAAAGACTGGGAGCGACCAACTAAGAGAGCAATAATGCCCATAATCATGCAAAGCGACAAAACATTATTAAGTAAAGCATAAAGTGACATTACAAGTCAAAAAATAAATGATCATAGAGGCTAAGGTGACTGGTTCATATTCTTAACATGGTGTAAGCATGTGCCAAGTCAACCTAAATAAAGCATCAAAGGAGAATACCACAATATTATGTTTTTGTATGCTAAAACAGCACATGATTCCTTCAAGGCACATTAAGCAATCTGAATTGTTTGGAACAAGTCAGGCTACAGCAATAATCACTAAGCATAAAGTCAAAGCAACATCAAACATGACATGATAAAGTCTAGACCACAGTCAAAACAAGCTCCTTTTGTACCAGTTATAAGCATGAAGCTTCCTACTCTTTTCCAACACCAATCAACTTATTTGAAACAATGTATGAATGCGAGGGTCCAACCAATTTATTTAAGCAAACCAAACAAAAGAAAACAAAACAAAAACAAAGACGCTCCAAGAACAACACAATTGTGCATGAAACAATAAAAATGAAGTGTTTGGTGGAAAACCTGAGATTTTTATTGATGAAGAAGGGGATGCCTTGGGCATCCCCAAGCTTTGACGCTTATATTTATTGAATATTTCTTGGGGTGACACGGGTGGCATCCTCAAGCTTGAGCTTTTGTCCATTCTTCATCTCATCACATTATTCTTCCCTACACTTGAAAATTTCCTTCATACAAAACTTCACACAATCTTCATTAGCAACATTAGTGTATTTAAGATAATAAGGCTTTAGGTTTTGTTTCAACACAAGTAAAACTTCCATTAAAACACAAGCTACTCTAGAAATTACTTCTAAAAGCTCAAGTGATCAAAGAGGACTCAAAGAGAAAGAGATTAAGGGGGCAAATGCAAATAATGGCAGAAATCTGTCAAAACAGACCAGCAGGTAAAAAACGATTTTTTCGAAGACCTTCTGTGGCTCAAATCGAAAAGTGCTAAACTAACGAAAGTTAGATAATAACCTGGGGCATAAGCACAAAATATTACAGCTCAATCTGATGTACAGGGATTTTTCACAATTTTTTATAGTGAAGCACAAAAATCTGTTTTGGGACAATGATACATTGCAAATGTATCTATAATTTTTGATGTTCCATGCTTGGTTTTATCCACTTTCTTGTGTTTTGTCCACACTTTGGAGTACTTTTCATATGATTTCTTGGACTAACCTATTAACAAGAGCCATAGTGCCAGCTGCCTGTTTTCTGCTGTTTTTGGTTCCAGGAAAGTCAGAAAATGAATATTCTCGGAATTGGACGGGACAAAAGCCAAAGTGCCTATTTTTCCGAAGTCATCGATGCCGAATCACGAGGCGGAGAAGGATGGGGCCCGGCCACCACCACAGCCACCTGGCCAGGCTGGCCCGTGCCGAGGGAGTGGTCTGGCGAGACCCCTCGGCCTCTCCTTCCGCCTATAAGATGCCCTCGAGACGAAAACCCTAAGTACCCGATAAAAAATCCATGAAAGAGTCTATAGCCGCCATCATCTCCATCCCTAGATTGGGAGGGATCTGAAGCTCTTCCCGGCACCACTGGAGAGAGGGAATTCACCACAGAGGCCTTCTTCATCACCATGCAAGCCTCCAGGGTGATGCATGAGTAGTTCATCTTTGGACTACGGATCCATGTAGTAGCTAGATGGCTGGTTCTCCTCCTTTGTGCTTTCATGTCTAGATCTTGTGAGCTCCGTTCATGATCAAGATCATCTATTTGTAATTCTGCATGTTGCGTTTGCGGGGATCCGATGGATATTGAGATGCTATTTCAGATTGATTATTGATTCCATCATGTCTTTGTTATTTGTAATCTTGCATGCTTTCCATTGTTAGTAGTTATCTTGGCCAAGTAGATGCTAGCAACTCCAAGAGTTAGTATTTATGCTCGATAGTGGGTTCATGCCTCCGTAATCTGGGAAGTGATGAAATCTCTAAGGTACTAGATGTGTTGTTGCTACTAGGGAGAAAACAACAATCCTTTGTTCATAGAACAATCGTATTGTTTACTTTACATGCAATTTGTAAAGCAATAATCTGTTGCTTGCAACTTAATACTGGAGGGGGTTCGGATGATAACCTGAAGGTGGATTATTAGTCATAGATGCAGTTGGATGGCGGTCTATGTATAATGTTGTAATGCCCAATCAAGTTCCAAAGGAGTCAAGATGATTAGTATATGCATGTATTGCTTTCTCGATGTTTGTCAATTGCCTCGCTGTAATTTGTTCACCCAGCATGTTATCTATCTTAAGGAGAGCCACCTCTAGTGAACTATGGATCCCGGTCCTTTCTTTTACATACAATCTACAAATTGTTTACTGCTTTGTGTTTACTTTCTGCAAACTATTACTTCCTTCCATTCGATACATTTAATCCTTTGTTTTCAGCAAAACCGGTGAGATTGACAACCTCATCGCAAGTTGGGGACAAAGTTTTGTGGTTGTGTTGTGCAGGTCTCCACGTTGCTACTAGCACCGGTAGTGCGCCCTGCCAAGGCTCAGCTAGCAACACCTTTGGGGTGTTTCCTTGCTCCTACTGGTTCGATTAATCCTTGGTTTCATAACTGAGGGAAACTTGCTGTTGTGCTCATCATACCTTCCTATTGGGGTTCCCCAACGAGCTTGTTAATACACGAGCCATCAAGCACTTTTCTAGCGCCGTTGCCGGGGAGTCAAGGACATCTTCACAAGGGGAGTCCCTCATAATCAATCCCTTTACTTTGTTATTTTTGTTTTGCTTAGTTTCTTTTTGCTTTGTTTGCTCGTTTCTTTATCAAAAACACAAAAAAAATTAGTTTTACTAGTTTGCTTTCTTATTTGAAAACCCAAAAAAATGACTACTCTTGAAAACACTAAGTTGTGTGACTTCACTAGCACCAACAACAATGATTTTATGAGCACACCTATTGCTCCACCTATGCCTGAAGATACTTTCTTTGAGATAAAACCTGCTTTACTCAATCTTGTTATGAGAGAACAATTTTCTGGTATTAGTAATGAAGATGCTGCTGCCCATCTAAATAACTTTGTTGAACTTTGTGAGATGCAAAAGCATAGGGATGTAGATGGTGATATTATTAAGCTGAAATTGTTTCCTTTCTCTTTGAGAGGAAAAGCTAAAGAATGGTTGAATTCCTTAACTAGGAATAGTATTGATTCTTGGACTAAATGCAAAGATGCTTTCATTGGAAAATACTATCCTCCTGCTAAGATTATATCTATGAGAAGTGAAATAATGAAGTTTAAACAATCTGATAATGAGCATGTTGCTCAAGCTTGGGAAAGAATGAAATCTTTGGTAAAGAATTATCCCACTCATGGACTGACTGCTTGGATGATCATCCAAACCTTTTATGCAGGATTGAACTATTCTTCAAGGAACCTATTAGACTCTGCTGCTAGAGGTACCTTTATGACCATTACTTTGGGTGCTGCAACGAAACTTCTGGATAATATGATGGTTAATCATTCTGAATGGCATACTAAGAGAGCTCCACAAGGTAGGAAGGTAAATTCTATTGAGGAAACTTCCTCCTTGAGTGATAAGATCGATATTATTATGTCTATGCTTGTGAATGGAAAAGCCCATATTGATCCAAATAATGTCCCTTTAGCTTCTTTGGTTGCTCAAGAAGAGCAAGTTGATGTGAACTTCATAAGAAATAATAATTTTGGCAACAATGCTTTTGGTAACAACAATTATAAGCCAAATCCTCCCAACAATGGTAATGCTTATGGAAATTCCTACAACATTAATAGGAGTGCACCCTCTAAACTTGAAGTTATGCTTAAGGACTTTATTAGTAAACAAACTGCTTTCAATAAAACTATTAAGGAAAAACTCTCTAATGCTGAAAGAAATATAACATATTTGGTTGAAGCTCAGTCTTCTCTAAATAAAATGGCTGCTAAACCTGAAACTAAAATGATAATCCCTTTGCAACTACTAATGCCATACAAGTAAGAATTTATGAAAATGTTAGACTATTAGCTGAATTACATGCTAAGTGGGAAAGAGAAGATGAAATTGCTAGAAACATTAGTGTTTCTACTATCACTACCACTAGTGTTAAGGCTAGTAATAGTTCTACCACTCTAGATGATAATCTTGATCTTTATGGGTGTAATATCTCTGAAGTTATTAAGTTCCTACAAAAGCTTGCTAAAATTCCTAATTCTAGTGCTATGAACATGGCCTTTACAAAACACATTACTGATGCTCTCATAAAGATTAAAGAAGAAAAGATGAAACATAAAGCTTCTATTCCTATAAAACAAGAAGATGGTTGGGAACCCATCATTAATATGAAAGTGAATGGCTTTGATTTTATAGCTTTATGTGATCGAGATAGTAGTGTTTCTATTATGCCTAGAAGGATTTATGATATGCTTGATTTGCCTCCACTTGAAGATTGTTATTTGAATGTCCCACTTGATGATAATGCTAAAAAGAAACTCATGGGGAGTATTAATGATGTTCTTATTATGGTTAACAATGCCTATGTCCCCGTTGATTTCTATTTTTTGGATGTTGAATACAATGCTTCTTGTCCTATTACTTTGGGAAGACCTTTTCTTAGAACTGTTGGTGCCATTATTGATATGAAAGAAGGCACCATTAAATATCAACTACCACTCAAGAAAGGTATAGAACACTTCCCTAAGAAGAGAGAGAAGATTTCTTTTGCTTCTCCTATGAAAACAAAATTTGGTTTTAATGCTTCTTCATTTGAGAACACTTGATTCTTTTTCTTGCTTCGTATGCCTAACTTAAAGGCGTTAAAGAAAAGTACTTATTGGGAGATAACCCAAAAGTTTTAGATGAGTCTTGGAAGTTATTACTTCAGTAATAACCTCTCCTTATCCTTTTTATTTGCTTTTTGTGCCAAGAGTAACCTCTAATGAGAGAGAAGTAATGATTGGGAAAGTTGTTGTCCTGAAACAGATTTCTGTGCTTCACTGTAAAAATTCGTGTAAAATCTATGAACGTATTTTTGAGGCGTGAATTTCTGTGCTTCTGCCCGAGGTTTTTATCTAACTTTAATTAGTTCAACACTTTTTGATTTGAGCAATAGAAGGTCTTCGAAAAAATTCGTCTTTACCTGCTGGCCTGTTTTAACAGATTTCTGCCATTTTCTGCATTTGCTTCTTGTTGATTCCTTTTTGAGTTCTTTTAGGGAATTGAGATTTTTGAGGGAAGTGCTTCAGTAGCTAGTGTTCTAATGGAAGTTTATTCGTGTTGGAACTGAACCTTAAGACTTATTTATCTTGAGTGCACTAATGTTGCTAATAAAGATTGTGTGAAGTTTTGTATGAAGGAAAAATTTCAGGTGTATGGAAGGAATGAGTAATGAGATGAAGGATGGTATAAAGCTCAAGCTTGGGGATGCCACGCGTGTCACCCCAAGAAATATCCAAGAAGTACAAGCTTCAAAGCTTGGGGATGCCCAAGGCATCCCCTTCTTCATCAATAAAAATTCCAGGTTTCTTCCAAACGCTTCATTTTTATTGTTTCATGCACAGTTGTGTTGTTCTTGGAGCGTCTTCTTTTTCATTTTTGTTTTGGTTTTTCGTTTGCTTGTTTTGCTTAGTTTTCTGAATAAATTGGTTGGACCCCCTCTTTTATACATTGATTTGCAAATAGTTTGGTTTGGAAAAGAGTAGGAAAGTTCATGCTTATGTGGTAAAAAGAGCTCGTTTTTGACTGTGGCCTATGCTCTGTCATGCCATGCTTGATATTGTTTTGGCTTTATGCTTAGTATTATTTGCTATATCATGACTTGTTATAAACAATTGAGATTGCTTAATGTGCCTTGGATGAATCATGCGTTGTTTTAGCATATTAAAACATAGTATAGTGGTATTCTCCTTTGATGCTTTATTTGGGTTGACTTGGCACATGCTCACACCATGTTATGACTATCTAAAGTCACCATAGCCTTTATGATCCTTTAGTTTTCAACTTGTAGTATCACTTTATGCTTTGATCAATGATGTTTTGCCCCTCTACATGATTATGACCATTATTGCTCTCTTAGTTTGTCGCTCCCAGTCTTTTGCTAGCCTTCACAACCAAGTATGAGTTCCACTCATGCATCCAACTCCCTAAACCAAGTTATTCCAAAGAGTCCACCATACCTACCTACTAGCTTATGCTATTCCAAGTATATTCATGCTTTTGTTTACCTTCCGAATTAAACTTATTATGAGAAAACTAGTGATTAAAGCTCTCACGAACTTGATGGCACACTTTACTTTTCTTGCCCTTAATAAACTTGAACCATTGTGTTGTCTATGTTGTATATGCTTGCACTTATTTGTGGGGAATTAGCAGAACCATGTTGTCATGGGGAACGCTTTCAACATTGCACTTGGTACTTGTACCTAGTTGATATCATGCTCTTTTGTATATGGATGTCGTCGGTGTGCAATGAAAGGGGAGCTTGTAAGTCCATGGAGTTATGTATATGTGTTAGAGAACGCACAGGCTGGTCTAATCCATGTTGACATGGTGGAAACCTGCAGCGTAACCATAATGAGCTGTCTATAAGCATTCTTCTTATATAAAAAAGAGTCCTATATTGAGAAAAAAGAGAAAAAGAAAAAAAAAGAGATTATGAAAAGAGGAAACAGAGAAAAAAGCACCATATTCCCATGGTAAATAAGAAGATTGCTGAGATGCTTGTTGTCTGCTTGCCTTGTCATTTTGATATGGGGATTCTTCCGTATCATCGGGCAAGGGGTACCCCGTTGGCGGTTCTCTATGATACACATGTACTTACGATGACAAGAACTTACCGGTGACTAAACTTGAGTAGCATGAGGAGCGGCCCTCGTATACAAGGGACATGAGATTTCTAACTTATACTTCGTCAAGCATGTACACCATAGTTTGTTCACTTTAACCTTAATCACTTCAAGATGCTTATGATAGGGGCAATGAGAGCTGAAAGCTATAAGTACCATAATTTTTGAAAGCTCTTTATGAAACTTGAATCTCTACTTCCTTCTTTGAAGGCCTTTCTTCCACCATTATATTGAGTCTCCACCTTCTACCTTTATGCACCTACTTTGAGAGCATCGTGGCCATTCTTAGTTATATGCGAATTGTCCCAAGACTAGTTGATTGATGCATTTATATTTTCTACTCTATGAGGGACAAGCTGAATACTAGTATGCTATATTTTCTCTATGTGAAACAAACAAATGTCTTGTAAAGCATTGTTATTCATGAATCTTTTGTTTGTGCCTTTTCATGTTGCATTATAGTTTCTTTGTCTTATTGCTAGAACTTTGTCTTTCATGTTATGATTGAAGTACTATGATCCTAGCTTTGAGTGTTTTGCAAATACTTTGATCAAGTATTTGATGGTGCATGTCACCTCAAAAATTATTCTTTCTTTTTATCACTTACCTACTCGAGGACGAGCAGGAGTTAAGCTTGGGGATGTTGATACATTGCAAATGTATCAATAATTTTTGATGTTCCATGCTTGGTTTTATCCACTTTCTTGTGTTTTGTCCACACTTTGGAGTACTTTTCATATGATTTCTTGGACTAACCTATTACCAAGAGCCACAGTGCCAGCTGCCTGTTTTTTGCTATTTTTGGTTCCAGGAAAGTCAGAAAATGAATATTCTCGGAATTGGACGGGACAAAAGCCAAAGTGCCTATTTTTTCGGAAGTCATCAGATGCCAGAATACGAGACAGAGAAGGGATGGGGGGCGGCCACACCACCTGACCGCTGCGGCAGGCCGCCGCCAGGTGGTCTGGCCGACCCAACACCTCGGCCTCTCCTTCCGCCTATAAGATGCCCTCGGGACGAAAACCCTAAGTACCTGATCAAAATCCACGAAAGAGTAGAGTCGCCGTCATCTCCATCCCTAGATCGGGAGGGATCTGAAGCTCTTCCCGGCACCCTGCCAGAGAGGGGAATTCACCTTGGAGGCCTTCTTCATCACCATTCAAGCCTCCGGTGTGATGCGTGAGTAGTTCATCTTTGGACTACGGATCCATGTAGTAGCTAGATGGCTGGTTATCCTCCTTTGTGCTTTCATGTCTAGATCTTGTGATCTCCGTTCATGATCAAGATCATCTATTTATAATTCTGCATGTTGTGTTTGTGGGGATCCGATGGATATTGAGATGCTATTTCAGATTGATTATTGATGCTATCATGTCTTTGTTATTTGTGATCTTGCATGCTTTCCGTTGTTAGTAGCTATCTTGGCCAAGTAGATGCTAGCAACTCCAAGAGTTAGTATTTATGCTCGATAGTGGGTTCATGCCTCTGGTAGTCTGGGAAGTGGAAATCTCTAAGGTACTAGATGTGATGTTGCTACTAGGAGAAAACAACAATCATTTGTTCATAGAACAATCGTATTGTTTACTTTACATAATTAAATAAAGCAATAATCTGTTGCTTGCAACTTATCTTGGAGGGGTTGGATGATAACCTGAAGGTGGATTATTAGTCATAGATGTAGTTGGATGGCGGTCTATGTATAATGTTGTAATGCCCAATCAAGTTCCAAATGAGTCAAGATGATTATTATATGCATGTATTGCTTTCTTGATGTTTGTCAATTGCCCCGATGTAATTTGTTCACCCAGCATGTTATCTATCTTAAGGAGAGCCACCTCTAGTGAACTATGGATCCTGGTCCTTTCTTTTACATACAATCTACAAACTGTTTACTGCTTTGTGTTTACTTTCTGCAAACTATTACTTCCTTCCATTCGATACGTTTAATCGTTTGTTTTCAGCAAAACCGGTGAGATTGACAACCTCATCGCAAGTTGGGGACAAAGTTTTGTGGTTGTGTTGTGCAGGTCTCCACGTTGCTACTAGCACGGGTAGTGCGCCCTACCAAGGCTCAGCTAGCAACACCTTTGGGGTGTTTCCTTGCTCCTACTGGTTCGATTAAACCTTGGTTTCATAACTTAGGGAAACTTGCTACTGTGCTCATCATACCTTCCTCTTGGGGTTCCCCAACGAGCTTGTTAATACACGAGCCATCAGACAACAACTTTTCGAAGTCTTACTTCTCTCTCACTAGAGGTTTTTCTTGGCACAAAAACCACACAAAAAGGATAAGGGGAGGTTATTACTGAGACAATAACTTCCAAGACTCAACAAAATAAAAACTTACTGAAAGTAAAAATAATTTGGGTTATCTCCCGATAGTGCTTTTCTTTAACGCCTTTCAGCTAGGCATAGGAAGCAAGATTCAAGTATTTTCAAATGAAGAAGCATTAAGACCAAATTTTGTTTTAATAGGAGAGGCAAAATGTATCTTCTCTCTCTTCCTAGGTAAGTGTTCTATACCTTTCTTGAGTGGGAATTGATATTTAATAGTGCCTTCCTTCATATCAATAATGGCGCCAACAGTTCTAAGAAAAGGTCTTACCAAAATAATAGGACAAGAAGCATTGCATTCAACATCCAAAACATAGAAATCAACGAGGACATAGGTATTTTTAACCATAATAAGGACATCATTAATACTCCCCATGAGTTTATTTTTAGCATTATCATCAAGTTGGACATCTAAATAACAATCTTCCAATGGTGGCAAATCAAGCATTTCATAAATCTTTCTAGGCATAATAGAGACACTAGTACCAAGATCACATAAATCTTTGATATCATTCACTTTCATATTAATTATGGGTTCCCAACCATCTTTTAATTTCTTAGGAATAGAAGCTTTATGTTTCAACTTTTCTTCTTTAATTTTTATGAGAGCATATGTAATGTGTTTTGTAAAGGCCATATTCATAGCACTAGCATTAGGACTTCTAGCAAGCTTTTGTAGGAACATAATTACTTTAGAAATGTTGCAACCATCAAGATTAAAATCAAAATTACCATTCAAGGTAGTAGAACTATTGTTTCCCATATTTTGAAGAATTTCAGCATTTTTATTGGAAAAGGTTCCATTGGTTTTAGGCATTGTTGCAAAAGGAATGGGGACTTCATGTGGTTTGCTAGCATCAACATTGGTGGTGGTAATAGTACATATGCTATTATTTCTAGCAATTTCATCTTCTCTTTCCCACTTAGCATGCAATTCAGCTAACAATCTAACATTTTCATCAATTCTAACTTGTATGGTATTAGTAGCAGCAAAGGGGTTTTCCATAGTTTTAGGTTTAGCAGCCATTTTATTAATCAAAGAGGATTGTGCTTAAGACAAAGATGATATATTTTTTCAGCATTCGAAAGTTTTTCCTCAATAGTTTTTATTGAAAGCAGTTTGTTTACTAATAAAATCTTTAAGGATGACTTCAAGTTCAGAGGGTGCACTTCTACTGTTGTTGTAGGAATGTCCATAAGCATTACCATTATTGGGAGGATATGGCCTATAATTATTATTACCAAAATTATTCATGTAGGCATTTTTGCTAAAATTATTATTTCTAATGAAGTTCACATCAACTTGCTCTTCTTGAGAAACCAAAGAGGCTAAGGGAACATGATTTGGATCAATATGAGCTTTTCCATTAACAAGCATAGACATAATAACATCAATCTTATCACTCAAGGAGGAGGTTTCTTTAACAAAATTTACCTTCTTACCTTGTGGAGCTCTCTCAGTGTGCCATTCAGAGTAGTTAACCATCATATTATCAAGGAGCTTTGTTGCAGTACCCAAAGCAATGGTCATAAAGGTGCCTCCAGCAGTAGAATCCAACAGATTTCTTGAAGAATAATTCAGTCCTGCATAAAAAGTTTGGATAATCATCCAAGTAGTCAGTCCATGAGTGGGGCAATTCTTTACCAAAGATTTCATTCTTCCCCAAGATTGAGCAACATGTTCATTATCAAATTGTTTAAATTTCATTATTTCACTTCTCATAGATATAATCTTAGCAGGAGGATAGTATTTTCCAATAAAAGCATCTTTGCATTTAATCCAGGAATCAATACTATTTCTAGGTAGGGATAGCAACCATTCTTTATCTTTTCCTCTCAAACAATTTAAGCTTAATAATATATCCATCTATATCCCTATGTTTTTGCATCTCACAAAGTTCAACAAAGTTATTAAGGTGAGAAGTGATGGGTCGGTGTTGATGTGGAGCTCGTTGGGGAACCCCAAGAGGAAGGTATGATGAGCACAACAGCAAGTTTCCCTCAGTTATGAAACCAAGGTTTAATCGAACCAGTAGGAGCAAGGAAACACCCCAAAGGTGTTGCTAGATGAGCCTTGGTAGGGCGCACTACCGATGCTAGTAGCAACGTGGAGACCTGCACAACACCACAGAACTTTGCCCCCAACTTGCGATGAGGTTGTCAATCTCACCGGTTTTGTTGAAAACAAACGATTAAACATATCGAATGGAAGGAAGTAATAGTTTGCAGAAAGTAAACACAAAGCAGTAAACAGTTTGTAGATTATATGTAAAAGAAAGGACTGGGATCCATAGTTCACTAGAGGTGGCTCTCCTTAAGATAGATAACATGCTGGGTGAACAAATTACAGGGGAGAATTGACAAACATCGAGAAAGCAATACATGCATATACTAATCATCTTGACTCCTTTGGAACTTGATTGGGAATTACAACATTATACATAGACCGCCATCCAACTGCATCTATGACTAATAATCCACCTTCAGGTTATCATCCGACCCCCCTCCAGTATTAAGTTGCAAGCAACATATTATTGCTTTACGAATTGCGTGTAATGTAAACAATACGATTGTTCTACTAGTACCTTAGAGATTTCTGTCACTTCCCCAGATTACCAGAGGCATGAACCCACTATCGAGCATAAATACTAACTCTTGGAGTTGCTAGCATCTACTTGGCCAAGATAGCTACTAACAACGGAAAGTATGCAAGATCACAAATAACAAAGACATGATAGAATCAATAATCAATCTGAAATAGCATCTCAATATCCATTGGATCCCCGTAAACACAACATGCAGAATTACACAAATAGATGATCTTGATCATGAACGGAGCTCACGAGATCTAAACATGAAAGCACAAAGGAGAAGAACCAGCCATCTAGCTACTACATGGATCCGTAGTCCAAAGAAGAACTACTCACGCATCACACCGGAGGCATGCATGGTGATGAAGAAGGCCTCCAGGGTGAATTCCCCTCTCCGGCAGGGTGTCGGGAACAACTTCAGATCCCTCCCGATCTAGGGATGGAGATGACGCTGACTGAGACTCTTCGTGGATTTTGATCGGGTACTTAGGGTTTTCGTCCCGAGGGCATCTTATAGGTGGAAGGAGAGGCAGAGGGGGTGCTGGGGTCGGCCAGACCACCCCCTGGCGTGGGCCTGGCCGTCAGCCAGTGGTGTGGCCAGCCCAGCCCTTCTCGATCTCAGATTTTGGCATCGATGACTTCGAAAAATAGGCACTTTGGCTTTTGTCCCGTCCAATTCGAGAATATTCATTTTCTGCTTCTCCGAACAAAAACAAAGAAATGTAGGCGGTAATCGTGGCTCTTGTTAATAGGTTAGTCCAAGAAATCATATGAAAAGTACTCCAAAGTGTGGACAAATCACAAGAAAGTGGATAAAACCAAGCATGGAACATCAAAAATTATAGATACATTTGCAATGTATCAAGCAGTAGCATCATCAGTACCAGCACCACAGAATTGTTCTTTCATAACAAGATTGAGCAAAGCAGGTTTAATTTCAAAGAAAGCAGCTTCAGGAACAGGTGGAGCAATAGGTGTGCACATGAAATCATTGTTGTTTGCGCTAGTGAAGTCACACAACTTAGTGTCTTTAGGAGTATTCATTTTGTAAGAATAAAGCAAGCCAACAGAAATAGAAACTAAAATAGGAACTATTTTTTGTGTGTTTTTGATAAAAGAAGCAAACTAGTATAACTAATTTTTTTGTGTTCTTAATAAAAATAAACAAGCAAACAAAGCAAAATAAACTAAGCAAAAAAAACAAAGTAAAGAGATTGGTTGTGAGGGACTCCCCTTGCAAGAATCTTCTTTCTCCCTGAAAAGTGACTGGCGAGGAGGAAGAGATTGAAGCTGCCCTTAACTCCCCGGCAACAGCGCCAGAAAAAGTGCTTGATGGCTCAAATGTAGAGCTCATTGGGAACCCCAAGAGGAAGGTATGATGAGCACAGTAGCAAGATTTACCTCAGTTATGAAACCAAGGTCATCGAACTAGTAGGAGCAAGGAAATAACTCCAAGGTGTTTCTAACAACTTGGAATCCTGCACAACACAACCACAGAACTTTGCCCCAACTTATAGTGAGGTTGTCAATCTCACTGGTTTTGCTGAAAACAAAGGATTAAACGTATAGTGTGGAAGATAGTAATTGCTTGCAGAAAGTAAATAGTAAACGGTAGATGGTATATCATTGGTAAAAGGAATGGACTGGGGTCCATAGTTCACTAGAGGTGTTTCTCCTTAAGATAAATAGCATGTTGGGTGAACAAATTACAGCAGGGAAATTGACAGATTGACGAAGCATAACAATGCACATACTAGACATCTTGACACCTATGAGATTTGATTGGGTATTACAACATAATACATAGACCGTAATCCAACTGCATCTATGACTAATAATCCACCTTCCGGTTATCGTCCGAACCCCTTTCAGTATTAAGTTGCAAGCAACGGATAATTGCATTAAGAAAAGTGTGTAAAGTAAACAATACATTTGCCCCATGGACAAAGGATTGTTGTTTTCTCCCTAGTAGCAATAGCACATCTGCAACCTTAGAGATTTCTATCACTTCCCCAGATTACTAGAGGCATGAACCTACTATCGAGCATAAATACTCCCTCTTGGAGTTGCAAGCATCTACTTGGCCAAGATAGTTACTAACAACAGAGAGCATGCAAGATCACAAATAACATAGACATGATAGAATTAATAATCAATCTGACATAGCATCTCAATATCCATCGGATCCCCCCAAACACAACATATATGATTACAAATAGATGATCTTGATCATGAATGGAGCTCACAAGATCTAAACATGATAGCACAAAGGAGGAGAACCAACCATCTAGCTACTAAATGAACCCATAGTCCAAGGATGAACTACTCACGCATCACACCGGAGGCAGGCATGGTGATGAAGAAGGCCTCCAGGATGATCTCTCCCCTCTAGCAGGGTGCTGGGAAGAGCTTCAGAGATGGCGGCGGCTACAGACTCTTTCGTGGATTTATGATCGGGCCCTTAGGGTTTTCATCCCGGGGTGAATATATAGGCGAAGGGGCAAGGTCGGTGGAGGCCTGAGGGTCCCACACAACCTGGTGGCGCGCCACCCTGGCCGCGCCGCCATGGGGTGTGGCCACCTCGTGCCCCCCCTTCGGCTGCCCTTCGGACTCTGTGTTGCGTCGCGTAAAATATTGACTTTGGCTTTTGTCCCATCCAATTCCGAGAATATTTCCTTACTAGCTTTTCTGAAACCAAAAACAGCAGAAAACTGGTAACTAGCATTGTGGCATCTTGTTAATAGGTTAGTTCCAAAAAATGTATAAAAATACCTCAAAGTGTGGACAAAACATAAGAAAGTTGATATAAAACAAGCATGGAGCATAAAAATTATAGATACGTTTACGACGTATCATCTGACCAAAAGAGGGTCGTTGTACCAGAACCCACAAAGCAACTAGATATAGATATATATTCTTCATGAAGTCTCATAATATTATGCCACCAAAAATAACAACAAACAGTGACCGTATGGGGAACCACTTCATGATAATAGGTATTCTTGACCAACTTGACCCAAAGCAGATCAATGCTATTATAGAAATTATGAAGATGCTTCATAAGCAAGTACTTATTTTGGATTTGAAGATTGATTATACCTAAGCCTCCCTTTTCCTTAGGTTTATGGATCATATACCAAGAGGCCCGAGAATGAGCCTTTTCATCATCCTTTTTCTTCCTCCATAAACAATATCTTCTTGCACTATTCAGAATCGCAATAACTCCTTTTGGTATATCCAATGAACACAAGTAGTGTATTGGCAAAGAAGAAATAACTGAATTTACCAAGACCAGTCTATCACCATATGAAAGAAAAGATGCAGATGTTGTTAATCTCCTTTCCACCCCGTCAGTTAGAGGAGAGATATCTCTAATTATTGGTTTTGTAATTCCCATAGTTATAGTCCAAAATAGGTAAATGGAATTGTAGCAGTGGTATATCCAATTGCTAGGAGAAGTGGCATAATCAGAGCATAGATTTATTGAAACTAAGGAGGATTTATGATAGTTTACTTTTAAGCCAGTAAAAGCAGTTTTATCCTCAAGGATTTGCCATAGAGTGTTTAGCTGTTGAGGATCAGCTTGCATGATGATAATTGTGTCGTCTGCATAATGAATAATTGGGAAATCATTTGTTCCTGTATTAGGAATGGGAGCTTTGAGCCTCCCTTCTCTGAATGCCTTATTGATAAAACTCTGCAATAGATCTCCTCTGAGTACATAAAACAGAGGAGACAAGGGATCATCTTGTCTAAACCTCATGTTTGCAAACAAAATTTTGACCAGGAACACAATTTAGTAGAATTGCTAAAGAGTCGGATGACAATATTTCTTTGACCCATCCAATAAAAATTTCATCGAAACCCTTACATCTAAGAATCTTGATTATTGCTTCATGTTCAATTGTGTCAACGACTTTCTCGAAATCCAACTTGATAACCACTACTCTTCTCTTAGAAGCATGACACTGATGGAGATATTCAAAAGTCCAACCCAAACAGTCTTGGATTGTCCTCCATTTTATAAAGCCATATTGGTTTTCATGAATACATCTCATTATCTGCTACTGTAGCCTGTTTGCAGCTAACATAGTTAAAATTTTGATACATGTGTTTGTAAGAGAGAGATTGGCCGAAAATCATTAATAGACTCGAGTGTGATTTTCTTTGGAACCAAAGTGATGAAGGATCTATTAATACTAGCAACATGAGTTAAGCCTTTGTGAAAGTCATGGCAAAGCTTAATAAAATCATCCTTAATAATATGCCACAATTTCTTGACAAACATGCCATTAAACCCATCGGGTCCTGGTGCTTTATCTGTAAGGGGTTCCGCGTATGAAAACAATAAAATTTTATCCTACGCCCTTGAACCCCTGATGCTGCCAGGACCTATCTATTAGTAATACAGTAACGGGAGGGCCTTTTTGCGAACTTACCCTTGAAAACCGAAAAGCATTGTCAACGCTCAGGAGAGCGTGGTCGATGTAGATGAGCCGAAACCAACCTCAAGGTCATGATGAAGTCCTTGCGTTCCAATGGCTCCAACGACATGAGTGCCTCAAGTGTGACAACTCGCGGGGAGTTACACACGTCAGGTGCCTGACGATGACTCCCGCTTACCTGATCCAGCAACAGTTGCGGAAGTAGAGCTCCTGGATCCGAATCCCACAACACGACGATGCTCCGTGGTAAAGATGTCTCTCATTCGCACAGTCCGAACTTGGGACCACGGTCACGAGAGAGAGAGAGAGAGAGAGAGAGAGAGAGAGAGAGAAAATATCAATTGGAGGTCCTCCCAAAAGTGAGAAGACCTTTATTGAATATTGTGTGTATTTATCTGGCCAAATACCCCCCACTATATATAGGAAGAGGGGAGGTACTACCTCCCTCAAAGTCCCGGTGACATGGGTATACCCTACAGGTACTCGAGCTTGGTATATACGGTCCAAATACGTACAGGACCACGGTGTCGCCAAGGCCCAGATAAAAGGACTCGAGTAACCTATGGACTCTCGATTGCTTGAAGGATAAGAAGAAGCTAAAGATAGAAAGTTTGAAGAGGAAAACCCTAACTTGTAACCGACTCGACCTGCTACCCGAGACCTAGCCTATCTATATAAAGGCTAGGAGGGGGCGGCGAGGAGGACACATGCAACCCTAGCTTCCACAAACCCTCGCCAGATTGCATCTGCGCATCGTTGTAACTTTCGACTCCCTCAATAATTCCACAAGCAGACAAGCAGGAGTAGGGACCTCTGTGAGGCCTGAACCTAGGTAAATCCTTTGTCCCCTGTGTGCTTGTTTGCTAGCCGATAGATGTCTCCAGCGCTCCCTCCTTGTCCAAAACCCAAGTCCATAACAATGGGCATTGATGAGTTAAACCCTCGTCAATTGGCGCCGTCTATGGGAAATGGGAGTGCTGATGTTGCGGCTTCTTTGGCCCCATCAAACGCGATCTACAACTCTACAACAGCGGAGATTCGCCAGCTTTTCGGCGCCTTCGACTTCACCATCCACACACCGGCTACTCGCCCGGCCTTCGAGTCCGTGGGCAACGGAATCAGCCTGGCGATTGGGAGCTTCCGCTTCCAAGTTGGTCAGATGGGCACGCTTCGCATGCCCGATTAGCCGACGGCACCGGCGATTGCCCCAGCATCATGGTTCCTGTAACACCCCGTCCACTCCTGGGCCCGGGGGGTGTCACTCCTGGCAGCTTAATAGGATATCTAGACTGGCCCCACAGACCAACACTAGTCTTTTCTGCGCACTTTGTCCTCACTCCTGCGCACCCGGTTACCCACTTCCCGGTCGGTCACCCATCCTAGAATTGCTCTAGGCCAAGCACGCTTAACCTTAGAGTTCTTTTCGAATGAGCTTTCGGAAAAGAAGTTGCAACTTATTGGTATGAGTATTCTATCAATCTTATTAAGCCATGTGCCTGGTCTCAGAGTTCCCTCCATCGATCGGCACCCTCAGTGAGCTCAATGCTCCAGCGACAATTGGGAACATGGTCAGCGACAGCAGTCGCGACTCCGATCTAAGCGATCTGGCCACTGAAGATGGAACCTACGGTTTCGGATCTGAAAGTTGTGGAAGCAACAGCTTCCCAAATCACTTCATGTGCGCCGTCATCAACGCAGGCGACACCTCCGCCAACCGCGGTAATGGTGGTAACACCGACAATGGCACCGATCCACCCAATCGCGGCAACGGTGATAACACCGGCAACGGCACCGACCCACCCAACGCCGGTAACGGTGGTAACGGTGGCAACGGAGGAGCAGTCGAACCTCCTAGCATAATCAACGAGCAAACCGGCGAACACGTCGTAATCAGGCTCAACGAGCAAGAGTGGGAACGCTGCCGCGAAGCCCTACGAGGTGCACCTCTACCTTTCGGGTCCCCGCAGGAACTGCTGATGGGCTACCACTGGCTCCTAAAAGAGGAATTCAAGAGCCAAAAACAAGCAATCGCGCAACTTGAGGCGCGTAAAGGGCGGTGGACGAGTCGAGCCTTCATCGCGCTGGGCTCTCCTCCTATAGAGGATCCTCCTCAAGAGGCAACGAGCATCTCGCCAGGAAGAGGCAATCGCGGATGGCTCACCTCACCGAACAAGAGCGCAAAGACGCCGCGAAAGTCCTCGACTTCGGCTCTATGATAGTCGACACGAGAGGCAACGTGGTTCCCAGGACACCGCAGGCCGCGGTGACAGCAGCCACCATGTACCTTCTCAATAACCAACCACCAGCTGGAGATCCCCGAACGGCCATGCACCGATCTATGATCGCGGGCCTGGGACTAATCGAGGCTGCCCTCGACAAGGAACCGGTACCAGACCCGAAAAAGGGCAAAGCGCTACTCCTCGCCCTCATCCAGCGATGACAGTCATGACCTGTCTCAGTGCCGCCGCTCACGGCGACACGATCGTGACTATGATGCACGCGACGAACTCACGCAGCGCAAGATCGACAAGTCAAGGGCACGACGTGCTCGGTCGACTGACTCGGAAGAAGAAGATGGGGAGCTCTGCGGTGCTAGATGCTTCAGCAGATCCATCAGGCAAAAGCGAATGCCTAAATGGTTCAAACTCCCATCGAAGAACCCGAAATTTGACGGTCTGCAGGACCCCAAGATCTGTCTGGAGGATCACATCTCCTCCGTCAGGCTACATGGAGGAAGTCGAAGTACTGCCATGCAATGCTTGCAGCTACAGCTGCAGGGCGCCGCCCGGGCATGGCTCAATAACCTCCCACGCGGATCCATTCACAACTGGGATGAGCTGATCTACAACTTTGTGCGCAACTTTAAGGGCACGTACAAACGCCCCGCCTCAATCGAAGAACTGAGATGCTGCCAGCAAAGATCTGGCGAATCGCTGCGCTCTTACATCCAAAGGTGGTCCATCATCAAGAACTCTGTGGAGAACATCTCGGAAGACCACAAGATTGATGCATTCAACGGTGGTGTCCGCCGCATGGAACTCAGGGAGGAGCTAGGCCGCTCAAAGCCCCAGACCATCGACCACCTGATGGAGATCACGAATCGGTGGGCCGATGGAGAAGATTCGTTGAAGTATCACGTTCACTCTGACGAGGAGGCAGAACTCGAACGAAGACGCGACCGCTAGGGTAAGCATCGCATGCGCGTCTACGACGATCGCGATGACGTCAACATGGTCGTAGCCGGCTACGCCGATAGACGCGACGATAATCGCAACAACGGATACCGCAGCGGCGGATACCGCGACTCCGGGAAAACCACGCAAGTGTGGCAACGCCGCACTCGCGATGAAGCACCCGTGACCTCCATCGAGGACAAACTGTCTGGGCCATGCATGGTACACTTCTACATCGACAAGCATGATGGCAAGAGAAAATCCAGCCACCTCCTCAAGGACTGCCACGAGTTCCTCAAGCTACATGAGGGATTTGTTCGTATGAACCACAATGTAGTCGAAAGAGGCTACGGAGCCGCTCCAGGCGCCGTGGCACATGGCGCACCACCGCCACCACCGGGGCCACCCCCGAATGGAGCTGCACCGGACCAGCACCATGGAGGCGAACCGTACCCACGGGCCATGGGTACCATGATGATCCAAAAGGGGCGACCCTCCAATAGGGTGCAGAAGGCCATCACTCGCCAAGTCAACTTGGCCACGCACTCGCCACCATCCACCACTGAATACCTAAGTGGAAGTGAGTCGTGCATTACCTTCGACAAACGCGACCACCTGCCTCAAATACCTCGCCCAGGTCATTGCCCCCTCGTACTCGAGGCGCAAATTGGAGGCTTTGACATGAGTCGCGTCTTCATGGATGGCGGAAGCGGCATCAACCTCATATTCGCGAGTACCTTGCGAGCAATGAGGATCCCTCTAACCTGCTTGGAGGCATCAGACACAATGTTCCACAGCATCGTCCTAGGGAAAGGCGTATACCCCCTGGGCAAAATCAACCTCGACGTCATATTCGGCATGCCAAGGAACTTCCGGCGTGAGCGCATCAACTTTGAGGTCGTCGATTGGCCCTCACAATACCACTGCATCCTCGGACGCGTCGCGTTCGCTAGGTTCATGGCGGTACCCCACTATGCCTACCTGCAGATGAAAATGCCAGGTCCCAATAGAGTCATCACGATCAACGGGAGCTTCGAGCGATCCGACAGTTGCGACAGGGAATTCAACAGAATCTCCAAGTCCTTCGGCATGCAGGAGGATCTTGCGCGATTGAAGAAAACGAGACAACGATACGCCCCTCGAGTAGGACAAGCTCACGACCTCTCCTTGACTCATCATGCACATAAAGAAGGTGCAGGTCCATCCATCGAATCGCTAAAAGCGGCCCTCGCCAACAACTTGAGTCCCGCATAGGAACTCGCGCTCGTCGAATTCCTCCGTGAGCACTGGGAAATTTTCGCCTGGTGTCCTGCGGACATGCCAGGCGTTCCTAGGGAATTCGCCGAGCACACACTCAACGTCAACCCCGATGCAAGGCCAGTCAAGCAAACAATCAGGCGACTATCTGAGCCACGAGCGTAGGCAGTGGAATGGAGATTAACAGACTCCCCGAGGCCAAATTCATACGCGAGATCAAGGAAAGCACTTGGCTCGCCAATACGGCGCTGGTACCAAAAAAGGACACGGATATGCTACGGATGTGCATGGACTTCACTTCTTTAAACAAGCACTGCCCAAAAGACCACTTCCCGCTACCACGGATCGATCAAATAATCGACTCCACTGCTGGATGTGAGCGCCTCTGCTTCCTCGATGCCTACTCAGGCTATAACCAAATTCGAATGAAGGAGGAAGACCAGGAGAAGACCGCGTTTACAACGCCTTTCGGTGTGTTCTGCTACAACACAATGCCCTTCGGGCTAAAAAACGCGGGAGCCACATACCAGCGGTGCATGCAGGCTTGACTCAAGGAGCAACTAGGTCGCAACATCCAAGTCTATGTCGACGACATAGTAATCAAAACCAAGGAAGAAGCCTCTCTAATCGACAACTTGCACGAAACCTTCGCCAATCTCGATCGCTACCGGATAAAGCTCAATCCGGACAAATGTGCCTTCAGCGTACCATCTGGGCAGCTGCTCGGGTATCTCATCTCCGCGAGAGGGATTGAGGCAAACCCGAAAAAGATAAAAGCCATACTGGCCATGGAGAAGCCTAAGAACATAAGAGGCGTCCAGCAACTAGCTGGACGAATCGCGGCCCTCAGTCGATTTATCAGTTGAATGGGAGAAAAGGCGCTGCCCTTCTATCAGCTCCTCCACAAAGTTGACAAATTCGAGTGGACCAATGAAGCGCAAGAAGCATTCGAAGACCTCAAGTGCCTACTATCCACCTCGCCAGTATTGGTGACTCCACGAGAAAGGGAACCACTGCTGCTGTACATCTCCGCTACCAACCAAGTGGTTAGCACAGTGCTCGTCGTCGAGCGGGCCAAGGAAAACAAGGTCCACGGCATACAACGCCCGGTATACTACCTCAGCGAGGTCCTCACGCCAACAAATCAGCGGTACCCGCACTACCAAAAGCTGGTGTACGGCATCTTTATGACCGCCCGGCGACTGCGCCATTACTTCCAGGAACATCCAATCGTGGTAGTCAACGACGCCCCATTGGGACATATCCTCAATAACCCCGACGCCACGGGGCGAGTCGCTCTTTGGGGAATCGAGCTGTCTCCACGAGACATCACATACGAAAAGCACGACGCAATCAAGACGCAAGTTCTCCCTGACTTCCTCGTGCATTGGATGGAAAACCAACTCCCGGACAAGCCAGATATGTCCTACCTCTGGACAATGCACTTCGATGGGTCCAAGAGGAAAGATGGAGCAGGAGCAGGTGTCATACTGACATCACCTCAAGGGGACAAGCTGAAATACATCCTGTGAATGCAGTTCACAGCCTCAAACAACGAGGCTAAATACGAGGCCCTGTTGCACGGGATGAGGATGGCAAAAGCCTGCGGCGCAAAGAGGCTAATCATATATGGTGACTCCAAGCTGGTCATCAACTAAATAATGCACGAGTGTGACGCACTGAACGACAACATGATCGCATACCGCGACCTCTACGACACACTTGAAGGAGACTTCGATGGTTGCGAGTTGCGACACATAGGTCGCGAAAGCAATGAGAAGGCAGACGCACTCGCCAACATAGGCTCCACCTTCACACCCATACCACCTGGGGTATTTCTCGAGCGCATATGCGAACGCTCCATCAAGCCAAAGGCCACAGAGAAGAAAACAAGCGCAGCAACGGACTCGGGGGCTACGCCACCCAATGAGCCAATGACACTCGATGACTTGGAGCTCGACACAGGACTCGAGGGACCAATGAGCGTCATGATGATCGAACAATCCTGGACGCAGCCGTACATTACATACCTCCTCAGCAAGCGCCTACCGGACGACCCGACAAACGCACGACACATCACGCGATGCTCCAAGGCATTCACCGTTATCAACGGCGAACTTTATAAACACAACATCATAGGCGTGTTACAACGATGCGTCTCCTTAGCCGATGGAAGAGCAGTCCTCCTTGACATCCATGAAGGGACCTGCGGGCACCACGCCGGTAGTCGTGCCCTCGTTGCCAAAGCTCTACGAGCTGGATTTTACTGGCCCACGGCCATGCGTGGCGCCAAGGATATAGTCCAAAAGTGCAACGCTTGTCAGCGATTCGCGGACAAGCCACACGCGCCAGGCGCAGAACTACGGCCCATTCCATTGGCTTGGCCCTTCGCACAATGGGGGCTTGACATGGTGGGCAAGCTCCCAAGGTCCTCGCAAGGAGGCTACGTCTACCTCTTGGTCGTAGTCGACAAATTCACCAAGTGGATTGAGGCCATGCCAGTGACCAAGCAATCAGGGCAAAGTGTGGTCAAGTTCTTCGAATCCATTGTCTACCGCTTCGGCGTGCCGCACAACATCATCACTGACAACGGGACGAACTTCAGATCCAAGGATTTCCAAGAATTCTGTGGAAACCTGGGGATCAACATCAGTTACGCCTTAGTCGCGCATCCACAGACCAACGGTCAGGTGGAAAAAGCAAACGGGCTCGTCTGCAGTGGCATCAAGAAGCGACTCCTTCGACCACTCGAGCGAGCCGCGGGTTGCTGGCCAGATGAGCTCCAATCCGTACTGTGGAGTCTACGAACAACCCCAAACAGCACCACGGGGTACACACCATTCTTTATGGTGCACGGGCGAAGCGGTACTACCGCGAAGTGCGATACAAAGGCGCCCAGCGTGTGGTAAACTTACAAGAGTCATCTCTTGCACTCGAAGACTCCGTCAATATCCTCGATGAGGCAAGAGAAATCGCCACAGCAAGATCCACGATCTACCAGCAGAACCTGCACAACTACCATAGTAGAAGGCTTCGCCCTAGATCCTTCGTCGAAGGTGACCTGGTCCTGCGACTGAAACAGCAGGGGCATCTCAAGCTCGAATCCCCCTGGGAAGGCCGTACGCGATTACAGAAGTAATCCCAGGTGGCGCCTATCGCCTTCAAGATTTAGAGACAGGAGTCGCACACTGCAACCCTTGGAATGTCGCACAACTGCGACGCTTCTACCCTTAATCGTTTTCTTTACTTTTACATCGCAAATAAGGCTATTCAGCCAAGGCTACTTAGCCACACATTGTACCTCGTACTATTCTTCGAATAAATAAAAGCTAAGTGCCCCGAAACTCTGTGCCCTCCTTTACTTTGTCAATTTTCATACTCGGGGGCTACGCCACCCTATACACATATGTTCTTCGAACAAAAACACAACATCCTGAGTAGCTGGCACATCAATCGAACCCCTTAACACAAACTCAACCCAGCTGCAACGCACCTGACAGGTTGACAAGGGAACGAGATATAAAGATGGTCAGGCTAACGAAAAGGACTCGCATAAGTGCAACGCACCCCACGCTTATAAAGCTATTTGTACACATTCAACATTAAATTATCTACAAATATATATGAGCTTTACAACACTAGTACACTTATGTGCAGGATACATATTTGGCTACCCTTGCAACAGAAGAACATTAGTCTGTTCCTCGAAGAAGTCGACGACCTCCTCGGCTGGACGGTCCACCACCTGATAGTGCGACACCATGTTCCAGGAAGATCCTGCTGGTGGCACCGGTGGCCCAGATGCAATGGCGGCGACATCCACGTCAGGCCTGTGCAAACACACCATGGAGAGGGCAGCCTTGGCACCAGCCACCAACTGCCGCCTCACGCACTCGCGAACCGCGGACATATCTTGAAATTTGGTCAGGAGAGCCAGCAGGCTTGATGGAGTATCATCCAGCGGGAACATCGCCCGATAGATGTTCTTCAAACACGACTGCGACTTCTTTAGAAAGAGCAGCACTCGCGAGGCGCGATCCTGCAGGGTCGCCAACATAGTCGCACGATCATGATCTACCCAGAAGTATCCACTCTCCTGAAGTTTCTCCTGGGTGAGATCATGAAGGCGGATGGCAATCCTATCCCTCTCCTCCTGCGGATGGCGTGCGCTAACAACTACACGAAGCAGCATCAACAGCATGAGTACAACGTACCATTGCGATTAACTACAAAGGAAAAGACGAGGATGAGCAAACTAACACTTAAACTGGTCGCCCAGCTGCGTCACCTTGCCAAGCAGATATTTCTCGCGAGCGGTGGATTTTTCAGCCTTTGACTTCCACACATCCGCGCTACCGTGGATCACGGGCAACTCACGCTCCAGTTGCTTAACGCGATCACGAAGTCGCGAAAGCAAGGACAGCTCCTCTACCCTGGAGCATGGTGGTGCCATTGTATCCTCAAGAGATGGCGAGTCCGGGGTTCCCCCACAGGACCACTTGATGTACCCTACCAAAAATCAAGCCAGAAGCAAATAAGGCGACCAACTCAAAAGTCAAAAGTAACAGATGCATTCAGGATCAGCATAAAAGTATCTACAAACACACTCGCCAACAGGCATGTTCTCCAATCAAAAGAGCAATTCATCAACTATTACAAGAAACTAACTACGAAGCAGCTGGCTTCTTCGACTTCGATGACCTCGGGGGCTTCATAAAGTCCGTGGTAGTATCAGATGCCACTGACTTTCTGCCGGCCCCTGAGGCCGAAGCTTTCGCCGCCTTCTTCGCACGATTGAGCTCCTCCGAATACTTGGCAACAGTATTTATCAACGAATGGCCATATTTGTCACAGGTAGTCGCAAAGGGAGCGAATACTACCTGATGACCATCCGCGCCAACAGGCATCGTCTTCGACACCACAGAAGGATCTACTTCGACTCCGTGGGCTTGCACCATGGCAAGTGACATGGTCGCGCCCGGTACCTGAAGGAGTTCTTATGCGTGGCGAGCACACCCCGGCGACTCCACCAGCTCTTCCACATTGTCGACCAGCTCAGCCTTCGGCATCAACTCCTCCTGGAGGCGACTCAAGGTGGCCTTGGCCTTGGACAACGTATTTTGGACAGCGGCGCTACGATCCTCGACCGCAGACACCGCGCCCGCCAGAGCGTCATCACGACAAAGGGCTTGTGGATCAAAACTCAAGTCGCCAGCATCTACACCAAAATACACACATGGATCAAACTTCTAGCGCCACCGGCACTCCAGATGCAGAGAAGAACATCAATAAAATATCTACCAGTAAAGGTACCTGAGAGGGCCTTGGCGACTAAGAACAGTTGCTCTTCGAACAACTTCTCCCTAGCTGCAAAGGAGGCGCGTAGATCCTCTTCGCGCTTTCGGGCATCATCACGAGCCGCGATTGCCTCGTCGTGCCCCTTCACAGCTGTAGCTAGAGTCTTCTCCAACGTGGCGACATCACACAGTAAAGCGTTATGCTCAGCTACATGACAGTCAATAATTGGCTGTCAGTCGATTATACCAAAACAGAGAGAAGACGAAAAGAATAAGTATAGAACACTCACTCTCAACCACGAGGTGGCGTGTCTCCAGCATCGCATGCTGGTGACCCATCGCCATTACCTGCTCAGCCACTTGCGCGACTTCCTTTACAAGGAGCTGTCGCACAAAACAAGGAGTCAGCAGAGGGTAGCAGAAGGCGTTGACTACCACATTAAAAAAGAAGGAAAGATATACTTACATGGTCCTCCAGCGACTCCGAAGAAGTTTGCTGAACCATCATCTGAACAACTACTCGATGCTCCCCCACGTGAGGAGAGCTCGAAGAATTGTGCCTGGAGTGGGCCGCTGCCGGAGAAGGAGCACGCTCGACCTCTACCTTGGCACTTGAAGTCGCGACTCCCGATTCCTTCAAAAATTCGACGTCGCCAGAAGATGACGACGCCTCTTGACTACAAGACAAAGTCCACATTGAGAAAAGGGCAAACTCCAGGGCAAAAACCAACAAGAAGAAAACAGAAAAGAATGAATAACCCAGCAAACTTACCAGTTAAAGTTGTCAAGATCAAACGTGGCAGCCGCCGATTCTGATGAAGACTCCTTGGGCAATCGCATCTTCTTGCGAAGATATGGTGCCACAGCACTCACAGGAACAACTGGAATTGGCGACTCCACGCCAACAGCCGCGCCTCCTGGAGTTGAAGGAGTCGACGTGTAGGAGTCCCCGCTACACGAACACTTGCGAGTATCCGGGCTCTCGGACTCGGGGGCTTCCTCTTCAACATCAGAAGGGACAGTCGACTCAGACTCGTCCTCTTACAAAGCTTCACGAGGAATAATCCCCTCAGGGAGGGGAGGCATACAAGGTGACACCTCCCACTCCTGCATACAAACAGTAAAGATCAGCAAACATAATAGGTAAGCAGCGAAGCATGTCGCGAAAATAAGCTCTTGCGTAGCACAACTATACCTCAGAGGAGGATTGAAGCATCGAAGGAGGAACGGCGGCTCATTCGAAGCACATCCTTGAGGTGTACTTGTGACCAGTCGCACCCTCTTATCTACCTCACTGCGGACATGCCATCAGCGACACGAAAGTGGCATCATCAACGCCACCCCATTGAAACATGGGATGGGCCCTGGCCTGGAGAGGCTGGACGCGACGACGCAGCCAAGTCCTGACAAGGGCGCAGCCTCCCTCTTCTGCGCCTATGCAACTCTCGAGGTCGCAGACGCGTTGATATAGCACGTCTATCTCCGCGAGTTCGGAAGGCATGATCACGTTCTTCCAAGAACGCATCTTCTTGCAGGGAGTCGCGGGATCGAAAGGCGCGAGTCCAAAGTGCTCGTCCTTGGCCTTCTGGTCACGAACATAGAACCATTTGTCCCTCCATCCCTGGACGGACTTGGTAAGCTTGATGTCGAAGTAGGTGGCAGATGGGTCGACATGGATACCGCAGCCACCTACGTCGTAAACTAAAGAGCCAGATGCGGACTGACGCTTCAATTTAAACAAGCGTTTGAAAAGGCCAAAGTGTGGCTCGATTCCGAGCCAGCACTCGCAAAGGGTGATGAAGCAGGTGATGTGGAGAATCGAATTTGGGGACAGCTGATGGAGCTGGAGCCCGTAGAAGCAAAGAAGACCCCTAAGAAAGGGGTGAGAGGCAAGGAGAGACCACGAATGACGAATGCAAGAAACATCACTCGAAAGCCAGCAGGAGGAGTAGGAATGGTCTCACCGGCATGGCGGCATCGCATCGGCAGTGAGATAACTCCATCTTGGCGAAGAAGACGGAGATCTAACGCCTTGATGATAGAGGGGCGCCATGCGCCATTGGTCATGCGGGTGCCCGCGATCTTCTTCTTCCCGCCGGCAGCGGCGCTGGTGCCCGCAGCAGCGGAGCCACCCTTCTTCTTCGCGCAGCGGTGGTGGCGGAATCAGCGACAGCACCTCCTTTCTTCTTTCCCATTGCACGACGGCGATGAGAGCACAGAAAGTAGCTTGGAAACGAACGGAGGTGGTCCAGCGCTGTGGAGAAGACGAACTCAGGAAAGCAGAAGAACATCAGCAATGGCAATGGCAGCAAGGGAGAAAGAGCGCAGATGGAAAATTACTGCCGCAGCACCACTACTTAACCCCTGGGAGATGCAATCCAACGGCTGACAAAAACCCTATTGGACGCGCGGCACGCATCGCGTTGGACACGTGGAGAAGAGGAAGAGCGAACCGTCCCCCCACTTCTACCATTACGTGCGGAAATCGAGGAGGCACAGTTAAAACTAAGATTACGCACGCCCAGTCAAATTAAAGTCAGAAAGTGGGACCCAACGCTCGTCACGTCCCGTCAGACTCGCTCACGCGGGCAACCAAGGTCATACAAGCGTCAGCACTGACGTCACCAAGGCTACGCAGTGGAAAACTTCGACTATTTTTAGTCCTTGCTGGAGTCTTCGACTCCACCAAGCACTCGGGGGCTACTCCCATAGGGAGCGCTGGCCGTGCACCCTACAACTTTTCTTTTTCTTTTTGCAGGAACATGGACAATCACAAAAGCAAACCCAACCACTCGAAACACAGTTCGATTATGGACATGGGTTACTCCCATAGGGAGCGCCGGAAACAAATTCGACTAAAACAAGCAGGCAAAGAACGACAGCAGTCGCGAAAGTTTTTTGGTCCCTGCCTGAGTCATTGACTGAAACAAGTAAGCAAAAAGACGACAACAGTCGCAAAAGTTTTTAGTCCCTGCCTGAGTCTTCGACTCAACCAGGCACTCGGGGGCTACTCCCAAAGGGAGCGCTGGTCGCGCACCCTATGATTATTTGTACAAAAAGCTGTGTGTTGATAACATCCACACTCGAAACTCATGGCGACACCGCCTCATAATTTTCCCCTACAAAGTGACTGCGTCTCCTGGGTCACCCGAATCGTCTCCGCGATGATAAAATTCGGATGCCGCGCCTACGGCGTGAAGGTAAGACCTGAATAAGGCCTGGCAACACATTTAACTGCACGCTACCAGAAACATATCCGTACCTACAGGTACGATGAACATGCCTTGACGGACACGTCGAGTGCTCACACCCATATAACTGGAATTCGACTCCTGTAAGACCTCCGCGGCCTGAGTCGAATTACACCAGCAATTTTCCGGATTCGAGTCCGGGGACTCGAATTTGAGTAGATTGCGTTGTTTCACCCTAAGGTGGTTAACTGATACCGATACTTCGGTTATATCAGGCACGTATATCAACAATCCCTATGACACGAATAAAAGCAATCGAAATGTACTCATTTAGGCACTCGAAGGCTTCAAAAGTCTCCAGTTGAATCTGCGATTCCACTGGACACTCGGGGGCTACTGACATGGGTATACCCTACAGGTACTCGGGCTTGGTATATACGGTCCAAATACGTACAGGCCCACGGTGTCGCCAAGGCCCAGATAAAAGGACTCGAGTAACCTGTGGACTCTCGATTGCTTGAAGGACGAGAAGAAGCTAAAGATAGAAAGTTTGAAGGGGAAAACCCTAATTGTAACCGACTCGACCTGCTACCCGAGACTTAGCCTATCTATATAAAGGCTAGGAGGGGGCGGCAAGGAGGACACACGCAACCCTAGCTTCCACAAACCCTCGCCAGATTGCATCTGCGCACCGTTGTAACTTTCGACTCCCTCAATAATTCCACGAGCAGACAAGTAGGAGTAGGGACCTCTCGAGGCTGAACACAGGTAAATCCTTTGTCCCCTGTGTGCTTGTTTGCTAGCCGATAGATGTCTCCAGCGCTCCCTCCTTCTCCAAAATCCAAGTCCATAACAATGGGCATTGATGAGTTAAACCATCGTCACCCGGGGTGGGACTAAAGGAGAGAAGGGGGAGGGGAGGCCGCCGGCCAGCCCTAGTAGGCCCCGCGCGGGGAGGCTTGGCCCAGCCAGCCACCCCGTTGCCCCTTCTCCCTCTCTCCTTTCCCTAATGGGCCCTCTCCCCTCTAGGAATTGGCCCATTAAGCCTTTTGACCTTTTAAATTGATTTTCTCTTTATTAAATAATTATGAATAAATTATGAAATCTATCTTTAACATTCGTTCACATATTATTCAATCTCCATGGTTATGTAACACTTCCACCTCCACTCCGGACATCCTCCGGACTTACCGAAACCCTTCCGGTTTTCTCTCTACTATTCTTCGGTGATTCTACCGATCCTATAAACAATCTCTAAGCATCATCAAGCCCTTAAGCATGATACCCCACGGTTCGGGAACACTCCAGACATGGTCGGGACACTCCCGCACCAATGATCGATAGAGGAACCTAGATGGCCATGTGACCCCTGTGTGTTCCACGAAGATCTTTTGTCGTTTGAACCGGGACAGTCGTGTCTTATTCCCTTTGTCTCTCGATACTTGCATTGCCCGAGATCTGATCAATGACATCACCATGTCGTGTTCAATCTCGTTACCGAACAACGCTACTTGACTCATTCCGACAAGTGATATCCCTGTGATCAAATCACACGCTGCGCAAATATTGGATATAACCTCTCCGAGTGGGCCCTTGAGTATCTTCCCGTCACATGGACGGACAAATCCTGCTCTTGACATATATTGCCTCTACGGTTTCCTCCGAGTACCTTAACACACCTTTATAACCACTGTATTACCAAGTGGCGCTTGATGCTATCAAAGCACTCTCGGGAGACATTGATTGATATAGCCTCATGGTCTAAGGAATAGTCTACGAGGATCCTTTTCTAATCATCGTAACTTGAACTTTGTGACATGATCGGGTCACGATGTTTAGGTTGGGTATTGGTTCATCATCTCATTCTAAGAATGAGTTGACTCCATTTCCAACTGGCATAAATGCCACAAGATCAGGAAACATGATCATCTGTTGACCAATGAACTAGTGCCTAGAGTTTCACTAGGAACCCCTGGTTGTTTGTATATCACACGTGTATTGATGTTTCCACTCAATACAGTCTCCCACTTGCACTAGAGTACAAATACACTAGCTGCATTTGTTCTTAATCATTGGCACCATATATCCGGTACCCTGAACATGCTTGCTCATGGAAGAGGCTAAGTCTTGGGCCTGTACTTTACAGTCCCAAATCCTTTGCAACTTACTAATGTCACCTTGATTGACATCAATACTTTATCATCACATGATAACATCTGTGTGTATGCATCGTCGCTATGGCAGCAGAACGAGGCCTTATTCCAGGAGCCTACAGTGACTTTAGATCAACCACGAGGGCTTTATCATGGGCATTGTGCCCTGGGACACATCATTCTACGTTAAAAGCGAACTAGCCCTGCCATAACATTATACATCACTTTAGATGGTACCCTTATCTATTATTATAGATGTAATAATCAAAACACTAGTGCACTCTGTGCAACCTTCGATGTTTTGTTCACCTCGCTTCCTACTTCACTTTAATCAGTATTTATAGGAGTTTCCAACATATTCCCTTATAACATAACCCTTTATGTTTTAAGATATGTCATCCTTTACGGATTTGGAAAATATGTCTACAGTTCTCTATTAGACAATGTGGACAAACTTAGCTCAACGTTCTGTGATTCAAACTTAATCACTTTCAAATGTTCCTTATTGGATTACATATTATGTTAAGTTATCATCATGGTTTTCTAAGATAGAACCTATGTCTCAACATAGTGGATGATGATCATCCTTTTCTTTCTTTCAACCATTGATGTTAAACTTAATACTATTCCTAACTTGAGTTATTAAGGACTAGTTCCTTAATTAGCTTCTATTCTAAAACCCTTTTCAGAATCCCTTAAGGAATACTACATAATATCATAATACACTTATTATCAACTTCTACACCTCATAAATAATTATTTATAAGTACTTGCGCTTTTATTCTTAACACACTTAAGAATTACTCCTATAAGCTCCCACTCAAAATTGAAGGGAATATGCCCGAGAGGCAATAATAAAGTGGTTATTATCTTATTCCATGTTTATGATAAATGTTTATTTTGCATGCTATAATTGTATTAATTGGAAACATTAATACATGTGTGTTTAATAAACAAAACACAAAGTTCCTAGTAATGCCTCTCATATAAACTAGCTCGTTGATTAACAAGATGATCAAGGTTTCCTGATCATGGACATTGGATGTTGTTAATAACGAGGTCACAACATTGGTGGAATGATGTGATGAACATTCATCTGAAGTATAGCATTACGATCAAAGTCAGTATGTTTATATTGCTATAACATCATACGAAGTAATGTTAGTCCTTAGACCATGAGATCATGTTAATTGCTAACACCGGAAGAGTATCTTGATAACATCAAACATCACACCGTAACAGGGTGACTATAAAGGTGGGTTCAGTGCTATGAAGGTGTTATGTTGAGGCTCATGGATCAAGAGTGGGATTTGTCCATCCCGATGATGGATAGATATACTCTGGGCCCTCTCGGTGATAACACATTGAGATAGCTTGCAAGCAAGTGATGTGATCACTAGAATGTTATATCGCGGGAACGAGAAAAGAGTGCATGTCGGCAACGAGATCAAACTAGGTATGGAGATACCGATGATCGAATCTCAGACATGTAATATATCGCGAGACAAAGGGATTTAGTTACTAGCGTTAAAGGTTCTCACGATCACAGAAGTCATCGTTGAATGTGTAGGAGTCAGTATGGATCACCAGGTCCCGCTTCTGATTATTGATCTGAGAGGGGTCTCGATCATGTCTGCATTATTCGCGAATCGTAGGGTGACACACTTAAGGGATACCGACACCATTTGGAGCAAATATGTTTCAGATAAAGATTTAATAAAGCGCTGGAATTATTTCAATAGACATCGAAACTGTTTCAGGTGAAATTGCTAAAATTGGTTGTACATGTAATATTGAAATGTTGCAGGGGGTTTTATCTGAATGTTTGTTAATTAAAGTAATTAACAAAATTCTGAATAAAATTAATAAAAGAGTTTTATTAAATGAGAGAGCATTAAATTTGGAGAAATTTAATGCATTTAAAGTGGAGCCTTTAAAAGAGAATGTGAAGGGGCATTTTAATGTGTAGGGGTTACCACCACATGAATGGGGGAGGTGAAGGGACACCCTCCATGGGCGCCGGCCATGGGAGGGGTACCCTCGCCTCCTCATATAAAAGGCCCCCCTCTCACTCCTTCTTCCTCACACCTCCTCGTGAATGATCTCTCTCCCCCTCTAGTATTATTCCCCATGGTCTTGGATTAGCAAGATACATGTTCCCGGTGGCTTTATCTAGAAAGGAGTTGCTGCTTCCGCTGCTTTGCTGGAGCGAGGGATGGAGGTTGTCGGGGTACCGGACGTGTGTGCAATCACGGATGCACCGCTGCTTTGTGGTGCTGGACTTGGTGGTGCTGGACTTGCTGGAGTTGGATCTGATGGACGTGCTGGAGTCGAACCTGCAGGACTTCATCACGATCTTGAGATCGGCAAGTGTACGACTACATTATCCACGAGTTCCAACTTGTTAACAAAGCTTTGTTGTCTTCGAGGGTAAGTTCTCTATGGATGTATAGACACCCGTTGCTTGTATCTAGTAGATAGATCTTGGCGTATAGTTCCTATCGTAGGAAATTTTTTGTTTTCTATGCTGCAAACCCAACAGTGGTATCAGAGCCTGATCTATGCGTAGGTGCTTTGCACGGGTAGTACACATATGTTTATATGTGGGCGATGATGATCATGTTATTGCATCTTTCATGTATTTTGGATATTGGTGGCATAGTGGGATGAAGCGGCCCAGACCAACCTTACATGTCATCGCACATGAGACTAGTTCCACGACTGACATGCAACTAGTTTTGCATAAGTGGCTGGCGGGTGTCTGTCTCTCCTACTATAGTCAATATCTGATTTACAACGAGTTGCTAATAACTTAGTTATCATCGTTGTGGTTCCATGTTCGTAGGTAAGACCGGTTCTATCTACGAAAGCCCTAAGCCACGTAAAAACTTGCAATTGATAAATTAGAGGCGTCTAGTTTAGATCGTTGCTGGGCTAGTTTCATGATATGGTAATGTTGTAAGTAGATGTATGATAGATACTCTTACAACACACCTAACGTGTAAGTTCCATAGACCTTGGCCTTACACACAAAGGAATGATAGAGATCATACCATGATGCATATGATAGAGATCAAATGCATCGACCATATCATATCACTTTACACATTAGATGTTTGCATCTTATATTGCTAGTTTGGCGTTTTAGTAGCATTTTAAGATGATCCCTCATTTAGATATCAAGATAAAAATGTGTTCTTCCTTAAGTATGCACCGTTCTATGGATCGTGTTTCGAGACATCACGTGATGATCGGGTGTACTCGACTCTACGCTTTCATACAATGGGTGTAAGACAGTTTTACACACGCGAGTACTAAGGTTCTTACTTGGCAAGCCTAGCATGTACAGACATGGCATCGGAACACGGACCGAAAGGTTAAGCATGAGTCATATAGTTGATATGATTCCCATATTGATGCTCGCCTTTGAAGCTACACCGACTCACGTGATGATTGGACTTGGTGTAGTGGATTTGGTTCATGTAATCACCAAAAAGGCACGAGGGATGTCGTTTTTGAGTGGGAGTTAATTTCTAATTTGGATTAGTCGAACTCAATTTGTCATAAACTAAATCGAAGTGAATTTGCATAATTTGTTGTAGTCATTGGCGTCTGTTCACTGCCTTATGCTTAGTTTTAGTTGAGATAATAGAACTATAGAATTCTGGATATTTACTTTACAAACTGGTATCGTATTGTTTTGAATGTCAATTTAAAGTTTAGAAGTCGCATTGCTAACTTTCAGCAAACTCTATTTACTCCATGAAGTTTAATAAGTAGTATTAAATCAAGAGTAAGAATTCCAATGTTAATATCTAAAGTATCATGTTTGCCTCCATGATTTTTGATATTCAAAAGTTGTTTTAATATCAAGATTATCTAGGAGCTGAAAAATTGTTTCAGAAACCATCATGCGTGGAAGATATTGTGATATCTGAAACAATGTTTTTGGTTGCATTATGATAGAGTATAATTTAGCAAAATACATGTTCTCATATTATGAGAATTTGTGAAGGATGGAGATGCTAGGCATCTGGATCTCCCAAAAAGGTTTTTAGGAACTAACATTATACTCGTGATTCTTCCTTATAGGCTATAGTAGCTTGATCATGAAAGTTGTCATGATAAGGATGCATAGAAGATGTAAGTAAAATGTTTACTACACTAATAGATTACTAAAGAATGGATTTTTGAAAGAATACCAAACATTTGATGATGGTGATCCACTTCAAAGTGCAAGTCCAAAGGTATTAGTATTTGACTATATACGCTCTGTACTATGTGTCATGTGAATGACACCACTATTGATGTTGATAGATTCTTTTAAAAGGAAAAGGAATTGCTGAAAGAGAATCTATAAAATATTTGGCTGAAAAGAAAAAGTTGGAAATGTCCTGCTTAGGTATATAGAAGATATAGATGTTATGGATGTATTCCTTGCTTGTTAAACAATGTGGTTCTAAGGTATTGGATACCGAATTGGTTGGTGTGAAGTGTCATACAGAACAACACAATTCATGAACTGCAACGACCTAAGTAACTGGCAAGAGAATAAGTGATGATGTTCATTGAAAACAAATAAAGTGTTATTGTGTTTTTGTTGTCGTCAAACCTACCCTTCAAGATTTGTTTTAATAATTGTTATTTTGTTCCGGTATTATGACAACAATGGTTGTTCAAATAATTACCATATTCCATAAAGGATGGATGAACTTTTACAAGTCTAGTGGGAGAAATCACATCCATAAACACTATTGCTAAAATGTCGTAAGACAAATGATTGGAAGATCACTTATGAAGTGATGTCGCTGTTTGAATTATATTGAAAAGAAAACATGAAGAAAATCGATGTTGATGGATTTTTGGAGTCTTTGATTTTGATCAATTGACGCTTGTGAGACTTTCCTCGAGATAATTGAAACTCCGTTCATAGGCCAAAGAGGAACTAATGACTAGCTTATTGGAAATTGTGCATGCTGATGTGCATAGTCCATTATGTGTAGCCATATGCGATGGATCTTTTTGCTTCATATGCTTTCTCCAGAAATTTGAGTGAATATATCTATATATTTACTTAATAAGGAAGAAGTATGAAACATTTGAAAATTGTTCAAAGACTTTCAAGATGAAGTGGAAAATCATTGTAACAAGAAAATAAAGAGTTTATGATTCGATCATAAAGGAAGATATTTGAGTTACATGTTTAGCAAAAACACCTAAGATTTGAGAAATTGTTCCACGATTTGTGTTTCCCGATAAACCATAGGAGTATGGCATATTCGAGAGATGAAATCAAACCATGTTTAACATGGTAAGATCAAAGGTGTCATTTATAAAATTGCCATTATGTTTTAAGGATTGAAGCTTTAGAGACTACCGCTTTTACACTAAAAAGAGCACCATCGTGATCCGTTGAAATGACACCAGATGAGTTATGGTTTGGGATAAAACCCGAATTGTCTTTTCTTAAATTTTGGTATGGTATGCATAAGTAAAATGTTTACAACCAAAGTCGGATAAGCACGTCTTTGTAGCTTATCCCAAAGAATTTGTTGGGAATTTCTCCATAACACCGAGGACAAAAGAGTTTGTTACTTGGAACATCAAGTTTCTTGAGAAGGAATTTTTTGTGAAAAGTGAAGTGGGAGGACGATAGAACTTTGATAAGGTTGTTGAACCTTAGCTATATGTGCTAAGTAGCGCATCGCCGGAAAGTGTCCCGGTGGCAGCCACAATGCTCATGGCTCCCATGATTACAAAGGTGATCTTGGAGATTAGAGTTCCTATTGAACCGTGTGGGTCGGTAAGAATCAAATAGTGTGATTTGATAAGAAAGTCGTTATTGTTTTGACAGTGATGAACCGACTACATGCAAAGACACGATGATGGGCCCTGACTCCATAAAATGACTAGAAGTCATAGAATCCGTGATAGTATCCATACACGAGAAATCAAGTTTCTGAACTTGGAAGACCCTCTGGAAAGGCGTGAAGCCTATCGGCCGTGTTTGGATCTATAAAGAAATAGACATGGATGTTTAACATCTATGAAATAGTCGACATGTCAGAAATAAGTTTACGACAATGTTCAAGGAGTTGACTATGACAATATTTGATCTTTCATAGCGTTATTTAGTCTTGACGGATTAATGTAGCAACCACTACATATAATTTGGTATATGATAGTTGAATAAACAAAACAAGGTTCTTCTAATAGAACGGTTACCTAGGATGTGTACATGACATGGTCCGAAGGGTTTTGTTAATTCCAAGGGTGCTAAAAGAGCATGCAAACTTCAATAGTTGATGTAAGCATAGCGGAGTTGGAATCTTCACCATGATGAAACTGTTAAAAGAGTTTAAATTCATTGGAGATGATGAAGATGCTTGCATTTGCAAGAAATTAAGTGGGAGCGTTGAGACATATTTCTAATACATTATGTAGAGGACATATTGTTTATTGGAAATGATGTATCTTGTATTGACACAAGTTAAGAATTTCATTAAAATAAGATTTCGATGAAAGACTTGGGCAAAACCGGAATATTTGGCATCAATATCTATATGGATAGATTGAGGCGCTAATATGGTTGTGCCAGACATACATATATGAGAATTGAAAGGGTTCAATATGGGAACAACAAGAAAGGTTATTGTTGCATGGAAAGGATTGTATCAAGATTCAAGTGTTTCAACACTTGGTGAGTAAAATCACATGAAGATTTTGATCGATTATACCGTGATATGTATATATATCCAGAATGTCATATGCTCTAAATGCTATGAGCACATACCAGAATGATTCATAAGATGATCATTGGACAATAGTAAAGATATTCTTATGAGCTTTGGAAGAACTAAGAATATATCATGTATAAGTGACAAATAGTTAAAGGTAGTTCATTGTAAAGTGTTACATTGCTACTAGTTTTGTTACAAGATACAAATTAAATTTATCTCAATTTAGACTATGGGTGGCACAATGTAATGGAAAGGATGTTCCATGATGGATTTGGATGAGTTCCAAAGTTGAGACATTGTGATGGATACTACAACAAAAGGCTAAGTATATAACTGCTATAGTAGCAGCAAAGGAGGGCATTTGTGTTAAGTAGTTTGTTATCAAACTAGGTGTGGTTCAAAGTGGGCTAATACTATGAAGATATATTGTATGACAATAATATCAACATATTTTAACCTGAACGAACTAAAGGTCTCACCAAAGGACCAAATTTATACAATGTCATCTCATTTGAGAATGAGTGATGCGTAGAGACGCAAAGACATGCAAATACACACGGACCTGAAAGTGCCAGATCCGGAGATTATGTTAACCACTAGCAAACGCGTATATTCAACAGCTAGGTGTTATATATACAAGTTTACAAACTATATTATTGGCTCTAGTGCAAGTGGGAGACTGAAGGGAATATGCCCGAGAGGCAATAATAAAGTGGTTATTATTTTATTCCATGTTTATGATAAATGTTTATTTTGCATGCTATAATTGTATTAATTGGAAACGTTAATACATGTGTGTTCAATAAACAAAATACAAAGTTCCTAGTAATGCCTCTCATATAAACTAGCTCGTTGATTAACAAGATGATCAAGGTTTCCTGATCATGGACATTGGATGTTGTTAATAACGAGGTCACACCATTGGTGGAATGATGTGATGAACATTCATCCGAAGTATAGCATTACGATCAAAGTCATTATGTTTATATTGCTATAACATCATACGAAGTAATGTTAGTCCTTAGACCATGAGATCATGTTAATTGCTAACACCGGAAGAGTATCTTGATAACATCAAACATCACACCGTAACAGGGTGACTATAAAGGTGGGTTCAATGCTACGAAGGTGTTATGTTGAGGCTCATCGATCAAGAGTGGGATTTGTCCATCCCGATGATGGATAGATATACTCTGGGCCCTCTCGGTGATAACACATTGAGATAGCTTGCAAGCAAGTGATGTGATCACTAGAATGTTATATCGCGGGAACGAGAAAAGAGTGCATGTCGGCAACGAGATCAAACTAGGTATGGAGATACCGATGATCGAATCTCGGACATGTAATATATCGCGATACAAAGGGATTTAGTTACTAGCGTTAAAGGTTCTCACGATCACAGAAGTCATCGTTGAATGTGTAGGAGTCAGTATGGATCTCTAGGTCCCGCTTCTGATTATTGATCTGAGAGGGGTCTCGATCATGTCTGCATTATTCGCGAACTGTAGGGTGACACACTTAAGGCATACCGACACCATTTGGAGCAAATATGTTTTAGATAAAGATTTAATAAAGCACTAGAATTATTTCAATAGACACCGAAACTGTTTCGGGTGAAATTGCTGAAATTAGTTCTGCATGTAATATTGAAATGTTGTAGGGGTTTTATGTGAATGTTTGTTAATTAAAGTAATTAACAAAATTCCGAATAAAATTAATAAAAGAGTTTTATTAAATGAGAGAGCATTAAATTTGGAGAAATTTAATGCATTTAAAGTGGAGACTTTAAAAGAGAATGTGAAGGGGCATTTTAATGTGGAGGGGTTACCACCACATGAATGGGGGAGGTGAAGGGACACCCTCCATGGGCGCCGGCCATGGGAGGGGTACCCTCCCCTCCTCCTATAAAAGGCCCCCCTCTCACTCCCTCTTCCTCACACCTCCTCGTGAAGGATCTCTCTCCCCCTCTAGTATTATTCCCGATGGTCTCGGATTAGCGAGATACATGTTCCCGGTGGCTTTATCTGGAAAGGACTTGCTGCTTCCGCTACTTTGCTGGAGCGAGGGATGGAGGTTGTCGGGGTATCGGACGTGTGTGCCATCACGGATGCACCACTGCTTTGTGGTGCTGGACTTGCTGGAGCTGGATCTGATGGACGTGCTGGAGCAGGACCTGCAGGACTTCATCATGATCTTGAGATCGGCAAGTGTACGACTACATCATCCACGAGTTCCAACTCGTTAACAAAGCTTTGTTGTCTTCAACGGTAAGTTCTTTATGGATGTATATCCACCCGTTGCTTGTATCTAGTAGATAGATCTTGGCGTATAGTTCCCATCGTAGGAATTTTTTTGTTTTCTATGCTGCGAACCCAACAAAAATATGTTCCTACATATTTGAATTTGAGACTTATATTGCTCCCAATCAAAAATATGTCATTCACATATTGTTTTAGGAAGACTTTCATAGCTCCCACTCAATTTCATGCAAATTGCATATTCACTCACTATTGAACGACTTCAAAATCTTTGATCAAATATCAAACTTGGAGATTTACTATGAGATACTAGTATTTTTACTAGTTTTAAATTCACTAGACATTAAGCAAACATGAATCAAATTCATTTGAATTCGTCCAATACTTGACAAATTGTGCCTTTGTCATTCACCCCCTTTTCCACTATGGCTTTGTAGTCATTTGGGAAAATTGAAGTAACCCCTTTTACTTGTGAGATTCAGCAACGAACTGCTTTCTAATCTCAAGTGAATTTTGCTTTTAGGATTTCTCATAATTCTAGTTTACCATTATTTCCTTAGTAGTTCGTAGGTATGTCATATTCCAAGAATCATGACAAATGATTCACAAATGTCTCCATACTAGATATGGATTACATTTTGAATCCCACTTCATGTAGTGAAAACACCAGTAGGGAAAACACAATGATCATTCTCATTGATTCTTTCCTTTATGAAGAGAATCGTTCAGGAACGTTGTCCGTTACGCTTCTCAACACTCTGATGTAGGGATTTGAATCCTCATCGTGTTTTTCACTATCATCCATTTGCTCTGTAATCGAGAAATATCACTGAATGCGAACTTTCTAAAAAATGTACCAAAATCCAAGCAATACAAGTTTTGCTTCCCTTTTGGTTTAGCTATGGATTTCGTATTCAATGTTTCCAATGAATACTCTACAAGGACTTAATCGCTATTGTTTTGGTTATATCAAATAACCCCAAAACTTTTACGACGATCCATACTAGATATGGAGCTGCTTTCACGAGTCCAGGTGGTTCACTATATATTCTAATTGAGTGCTAACTACCTCTAACTAATGGTCTCTACATCTATACTACAATGATTTATTTTGTGCCATCTATTCACCCATTTTGATATCTAATATCATATTGTGATGCTTTGCATTTTGACATTTCAAACGCATTGCATTTCACAATTACTTTTATGCCATTCTTTATAAAGTCGAATTTCATTACTATTGATCAAATCATAGTAATTAGATTCTCTTTTATATTTATACCCTTTTATTTATGAAACACTTTGATCAAATAAAATAGTTTCATATTCATGTTTCCTTTGGTAAACTTCTTTACACAATTAAACAATCATAATGATAATTACCATTTCGTTAAATCATAATACATTGAATATGTATTTACTTTTAACATTCATTAAACACTTTGTATTCAAGTAATACATGGTGTTCAAGTTATTTTTGCCAAATTTAGGCATGATTTATATGTGATAATAAATCGAATGACTTTCACATATTATCATTATAACTTTGAATTTAAACAATGGTTTCATTTAGTAATGAAATATCATTAAGTTGGGTATTTTAAGGCATTACAATATTTTACAATTTTTCATGCATTATCAATTAGTTTCAAACAACAAGGATAATTCACATATAATCAAACAAGGTATGAACACAAATAGAAATCATTCATAAAAGTAGAACAACTGTTTGTTACAAACTGATATGAATAACCGTCTCACAAAGTGTGAGACACACTAAAGAAGTTTATAATATTTTGATTACAATAACTATCCAAAAACATAAACTAAGTGATAAATGTCGAGGGAGAGTGTCGTCGGCCATCATCATGCTCGCCATCAACACGCAACGCCACCTCCTCTCTAGCAAGCACCTCTCATGCAGAAGGACCTGTTTTCAGTAAAACAGAACAAGTATCAAATATACTTAACACTGCAAATGTGTTTACAAGATTATAACATTTATAAAATTGTATATCAAATATATACCTTTGTCATTGATGACCTCAGTGGCAACGGGTTCAACCACCACGTCTCTGAAATGTGATATGAACTTGTGGAAATCCTGTGTTTCCGCGTCACCTCTCATAATGCAAATCCTGACTTGTGCTTGGAAGCTTGGTGGTAGCGACCGCAACACAACTCCTATTGCAAAAGAGCTTGCGAACCAGTTGTCCAGGAAGTATGCCAGACCCATGTACGCATCATATATGCTCAACAAGTGATCGTCCAGTGAGGAGCCTTCCTCCATCTTAATGGAGAGGAAGTCACCCATCAGCTCATACTCCCATATGCGCACTTGTTCCACGAAATGCGATCTCAGATGTGCCATAACCGTTCGGGGATTAAGACTTCCCACCATCGGCCATAGTCCATCTTCCATCCCGAGGCGCATCGTTACTGAATAGAATGTGGCCATCACACGATGACGGCAGCGGAGATCCCGCTACTCCTGGGTCTCATGAGAATAGGGTGGCTCGAAGTACATCTCGTAGATCATGTAGTCAGCCACTTTGTTCTCACCAAGGAGATCAAAAAGGCGCATGACCCATGCAGAAAAGTTGGATCCATCTAACTTGAGCTTTTCTCCTTTTAACCAATCGTCAATAGGGAAGGTAATCTTGGGGAGAACCATTTTCTACATTTATAATTGCAAAAGGAATTTAGACTAAGTTTATAATTAAATGAGTTAATGATAACTCCACTCAGAAACACCTATCCCCATAAGGGTTCCTAGTGATAACACGAACCCTATCAGCCACATCTCCCCCGGTCGTCATGGCCATCAATGTGGGTTCAAGGGTGGACGCTAAACTTCGGTCACATCATTCATGCAACTCGTGCTCGATCTTGTGACCATCCGTGTTCCGAGGCCATGTCTGCACATGCTAGGCTCGCCAACTCAACCTTAGTGTATTCACTGTGCAACATGGCTTACACACACTGTATGCAAACGTAGATATATCTGACACCCATGCCTGTACCAGGGATCGCCTCATACCGAAGAACTTTCTTGGTGGTGCACACTAAGGGGGAACACAATCATTGGTAATTTTAACAGGGATCATCTTATTAGGCTACCGTCGAGTATCTAATAATAGCACACAATAAGATATACAAACAATAACATTGAATGTAAATGCGATGTGATATGGTCCTTCATGTCGTGATCTCCATCCGTCGTCACCGGATTCTGGCGCCAGGGTTCCGGCACCATAGACACTAGGGTACCGGTGTCATTCCGGTGTGGTAGTCCGTCACCTTCATGACTATCTACTACTATGTAACATAAGGTAATCACTTTACCTTTGCCACAACCATATCACAAAGCAACGCCCCCCTACAAAACGAAGTTAGACGCCTCTACTTTATCTTTGCATGTTTTACGTGGCTGAATGGGCTTTCGCACAAGAACCGTTCTTACCTACGAACTTCCAGCACAATGCTGATCAAGTAGTTGTCTCTACTACACCCCTTTCAGGGCCCTCTGTTGCAAATGGCATACCAACTAATGCGAGAGAGACAGACACCCCCCTAAGCCAGTTTATACGGTACAAGCCACATGTCAAGCATGGACCAGTCTCACGAATGAACGCGTAAAGTCGGTTGGGGGCCGCTTCATCAGGCATTACTGAAATATACACAAGTACACGTGGGAGGGTAACAACTAAAATATCAACGCCCACACGCTACATCTCGTGTGTTCTACCCGTACTAGCATTACTACGCATAGATCTAGCTCTGATACCACTGTAAGGGGTTTCGCGTATGAAAACAATAAAAATTTACCCTACGCCCCTTAACCCCTGATGCTGCCAGGACCTATCTATTAGTAATACAGTAACGGGAGGGGCTTTTCGCGAACTTACCCTTGAAGACCGAAAAGCGTTGTCAACGCTCAGGAGAGCGTGGTTGATGTAGACGAGCTGAAGCCGACCTCAAGGTCATGATGAAGTCCTTGCGCTCCAATGGCTCCAACAACTTGAGTGCCTCAAGTGTGACACCTCGCGGGGAGTTACACACGTCGGGTGCCTGACGATGACTCCCGCTTCCCCGATCCAGCAGCAGTTGCGGAAGTAGAGCTCCTTGATCCGAATCCCACAGCACGACGGTGCTCCGCGGTGAAGATGTCTCTTGTTCGTGCAGTCCGAACTTGGGACCATGGTCACGAGAGAGAGAGAGAGAGAGAGAGAGAGAGAGAGAATATCAATTGGAGGTCCTCCCAAAAGTGAGAAGACCTTTATTGAATATTGTGTGTATTTATCTGGCCAAATACCCCCACTGTATATAGGGGGAGGGGAGGTACTACCTCCCTCAAAGTCCCGGGCTGGGACTAAAGGATAGGAGGGGGAGGGAGGGCCGCCGGCCAGCCCTAGTGGGCCCCGTGCGGGGGGGGGGAGGGCTTGGCCCAGCCGGCCACCCCCTTGCCCCTTCTCCCTCTCCCTTTCCCTAATGGGCCCTCTCCCCTCCGGGAATTGGCCCATTGATACGTCCATTTTGCATCACTATTCTATGTCATAATTCACTGTTATTCATTGATATATTTCATATTAAGAGGTGCTACTTATGTTATTTCATCTGTTTTGCATGGTTGATGACTTTTGGAGCATGGACCGCTGCAGTCAGGATTCTGATGGAAAAGGTGTTGTTTAGAGGCAAAATTCGCGAATATCAGAAAATCCGGGAAAATATACGGAAAATCCTATTTTTCTAGAAGACGAAGGCTGCCAGAAGAGGGAGTGGAGATGGGCCATAGGGGGACCACACCACCCCCTGGCGCGGGCCATCCTAGGCCGTGCCACCAGGTGGTGTGGCCACCCTGGCCCACCTCTAGCTCTCCCCTCTGGCGTATATATTCCTCCCGAAACCCTAAGACTCGGGGAGAGACCACAGAAAGATTCCGCCACCTCTGTGAGGCGGAAAACATCGAGAGAGAAAGATCTCTCCGGCAGACAGATTTCTGCCAAGGGAATTCCTTCCTAGAGAGGGAAGATCGTCGCCATCAACACCACCATCAAGCTGGATTTCATCGGGATCATCATCATCATCATCACCATCATCACCATCGGAACCCTCATCACCATCTCCATATTGCTGTAACAATTGGGTTGAATCTTGCAATAGTTCTTAGGGGAAACTTTCCCGGTGTTGATTACTCTTTGTAGTTGATGCTATTGAGTGAACCATTGAATTATTGTTTATGTTCAGATTGTTATACATCATTATTCCATCTCTGATCATGATCCATATGATGTCTTGTGAGTAGTTCGTTTTGTTCTTGAGGACATGGGAGAAGTCATGTTGTTAGTAGTGGAGTTGTGTTGAGAAAGATTCAATAGTTTGATATTTAAGTTGTGGTGTACTTCTTCTAGTGGTGTCATGTGAACGTCGACTACATGACACTTCACCTATATGGGCCTAGTGGAATGCATTGTGTATTTGTCTACTAATCATAGGGGTTGCCGGAGTGACAGAAACCTGAACCCCCGTTAGGAAACCATTGCACAAGGTACATAAGGGTCTTAGAGTTTAAAGTTGTGGTTAGGTTTCTACCTCAATTACTTTCTTGTACTTACGGATGTTTGCAAGGGGTATAATCACAAGTATGTATTAGTCCTAGGAAGGTCGGTACATGAGCACAGGTTCACCCACACAACACTTAGCAAGCTAAAGAAGATTAATCAACTATATGAAGCGAAAGCACTTGACAGTCTTAAGTAATACAACCGGCTTGTCCTTTGCTAAATAAAGGATTGGGCCACTTGATGCATCTATTCTTGTTGTCTTTTATTTACTCGTACTTTGTTTACTTGCTTTATGAAAACCCCCTAAAATTCCGTTTGCTAAGTATTTGCAGAGAATTCCTGATCCATACCACTAGCCAGCACCTTCTGCTCCTCGTTGGGTTTGACACTCTTACTTATCGAAAATACTGCGATACACCCCCTATACTTGTGGGTCATCAAGACTATTTTATGGCGTTGTTGTCGGAGGGTGAAGCGCTATTGGAGAGTGGAACTGGTAAAGGAAACTTCTACTGTGAGTATTGTTTACTTCTGCTAGTTGCTTTATTTCCTTATGGATAATTTGCTGAGTTTCTTATTTGGTAATGCTACTACCACTGCTAAGGTAGTAGATGAACCACCCACCTGCTGAGAATGATGCTTTCAAAATACCTACAAGAATTATTGATCGTGTTATGGATAACTACTATGTTGGGGATGGAACTGTCCATCCCGGTGATTATTTACTCTTTATACACGAATTATGCAGGTTGTTCAAGTGTGCAGGTATTACTACAGATCAAGTTAAGAAGAAGTTATTCTCATTATCACTGAAAGGAAGAGCCGAGGAATGGTATAAGCTGTTGAAGAATGGTCAAGCTCTGGAATGGGAGGAAATAGTACCTCTCTTTTATTCAAAGTTTTATCCTCCTAGTGAGATTCATAAAGATCGGAATCAAATATACAACTTTTGGCCTCTTGATGGAGAGAGTACAGCTCAAGCCTGGGGGAGATTGAAGTTACTAATGCTCAAATGTCCCATTCATGAGCTCACCAACAATATTATTATCAATAACTTTTATGCAAGGCTCCCTCTACATGACAAGGATTTATTGGATGCTTCTTGTGCTGGATCATTCACTCGCATGGAAGAAGAAGCTAAATGGGATCTTCTAGACTGTATTCAAGACAATGCTGAAGCTTGGGAGAATGACAAAGGTAGGAAGTCAGGTATAAATTATGATTATGAATGCATTGAATCTTTTATGGGAACTGATGACTTTCAAAACATTAGTAATGCTTATGGTCTTGATTTACAAGTTATTACAAATTGCTTTAAGGCTTTTGCTTCTTATATTGAAATTCCAAAAAGGGGATGGAACAAGTACCATGCACCTTATAAAGATATTGTTGACTGTGTTCCCGTTGGGAGTACTGAGTATTGCACTATTGATCACATCTTACCTGAACCTTATATCGAGAAGATTCCCTTCCGAGATAAGGTAAAGGATCATCCTATGATAACTAGTGTAATCACTAAAAGTGAAAAGAGAACTGTAAAACCTGATGAACAAATAAACGTTGAACTGTGGTAGCAATTGTGAAAGACCTTATCACTAAAAGCATAGAAGATGGACACGTAGTCTTTTGTGAGGATGCTTCTAATGTTGTCTCACATCCTAATAGAACTAAAAAGGCTAGTGTTCCTATGCTTTCCGTTAGAATTGGTGATCATTGCTATTATGGTTTATGCGATATTGGTGCAAGTTCCAGTGCTATTCCTTATGATCTTTACAGAGAAATTATGCATGAAATCAGTCCCTGCGAATTGGAAGAGATTGATGTGGTTATTCACCTTGCTAATAGAGAGACCATCTCTCCAACTGGTATTGTACGAGATGTGGAAGTTCTTTGTGGTAAGATTAAGTATCTTGTTGATTTTCTAGTACTTGGTTCAGCTGCTAGTAAAACTTATCCTATCATTTTTGGTAGACCTTTCTTGAGTACTTGTGGAGCTATTATAGATTGCAAGAGGGAGAAAATCTTGACTAAGTTTGATGGGGAATCTTATGAGTTTAATTTTTCGAAATTTACTAAAGACCTTGTGAAGAGGAAACCCATAATGAGGATTTTAGAGTTGAACAACTTGCTTCTATTTCTCTTGCTCGTAACAATGCTTTGCAACAATTTATGGAAGATCACGAAAATGAGATCTTCATGGAAGAAAGGAATGAGATTGATGAGATTCTCCGTCGTCAACCCAAGATGCTTAAGCATAACTTGCCTGTAGAAGACTTGGGTACCACGTTGCCACCTAAAAAGGATCCGGTCTTCGATCTAAAACCTCTCCCTGATGATCTTAAATATGCTTATATTGATAATAAAAAGATATATCCTGTTATTATTAGCTCTAAACTTTCAGGGAAGGAAGAGGAAAGGTTATTGGAGGTTTTGAAGAAACACTGAGGAGCTATGGGCTATACTCTGGATGGTTTAAAAGGGATTTCACCTACTATATGTCAGCATTCTATCAATATAGAACCAGATGCAAAGCCAGTAGTAGGCACCAACGACGTTTAAATCCTAAGATGAAGGAAGTGGTAAGAAACGAGGTATTGAAACTCCTTGATGCTGGTATTATTTACCCTATTGCTGATAGTGAATGGGTTAGTCCTGTCCATTGTGTTCCTAAAAAGGGAGGAATTACCGTTGTTCCTAATGATAATGATGAGCTTATTCCCCAAAGAATAGTAGTAGGCTATAGGATGTGCATTGATTTTAGAAAAGTCAACAAGGTTACTAAGAAATATCATTACCCGCTTCCTTTTATTGATCAAATGTTGGAAAGGTTGTCTAAAAAGACCCATTTTGTTTTCTTGATGGTTATTCTGGTTTCTCTCAAATTGCTGTTAAACAACAAGATCAAGAAAAAACTACTTTTACTTGCCCTTACGGAACTTATGCTTATAGACATATGCCTTTTGGTTTATGTAATGCTCCAGCTACTTTTCAAAGATGCATGTCTGCTATCTTTCATGGTTTTTGTGAGGAAATTGTGGAAGTGTTCATGGATGACTTTTCTGTCTATGGAACTTCTTTTGATAATTGTCTGCACAACCTTGATAAAGTTTTCCAGAGGTGTGAAGAAACTAATCTTGTTCTTAATTGGGAGAAATGCCACTTCATGGTTAATGAAGGGATTGTCCTTGGGCATAAAGTTTCTGAAAGAGGCATAGAAGTTGATAGAGATAAGGTTGAGGCAATTGAGAAAATTCCATGTCCAAGAGACATCAAAGGTATTCGTAGTATCCTTGGTCATGCTGGTTTCTATAGAAGGTTTATTAAAGACTTTTCTAGGATATCAAAACCCCTCACTAATCTTCTTCAAAAAGATGTACCCTTCGTTTTTGATGATGATTGTAAGGAAGCTTTTGAAACTCTTAAGAAGGCTTTAACTACAACCCCTATTGTTCAAACACCTGATTGGAGTTTACCCTTTGAAATAATGTGTGATACTAGTTATTTTGCTGTAGGTGCTGTCCTTGGGCAACGAATTAATAAAAAGATAAACATTATTCATTATGCTAGTAAGACTCTAGACGCTGCTCAAAGGAATTATGCTACCACTGAAAAAGAATTTCTAGCTATCGTTTTTGCTTGTGATAAGTTTAGACCCTATATTGTAGACGCAAAAGTCACCATTCATACTGATCATGTTGCTATTAAATACCTTATGACGAAGAAGGACGCTAAGCCTAGGCTTATTAGATGGTTGTTGCTTTTACAAGAGTTTGATCTACATATAGTAGATAGGAAAGGTGCTGAAAACCCTGTAGCTGATAATTTATCTCGATTGGAAAACATCTCTTTTGACCCTATGCCTGTTAATGATAGTTTCCCAAATGAATAGTTGGCTGCAGTAGGGGTAAGCTCGCGAGGGAGCCCTTGGTACGCTGATTATGCTAATTTTATTGTCTCCAAGTATTTGCCTCCAACTTTTACAGCTCAGCAAAGAAGGAAGTTCTTTTATGATTTGAGGCATTATTTTTGGGATGACCCACACTTATATAAAGAAGGAGTGGATGGTATTATGCGAAGATGTGTTCCAGAATATGAACAAAAGGAGATATTGCGTAAATGTCATGCTAGTGCTTATGGAGGACATCATGCAGGAGATAGAACTGCACAAAAGGTGCTACAATCAGGTTTCTACTGGCCTACCCTTTTTAAAGATGCAAGAAAATTTGTTTTATCTTGTGATCAATGTCAGCGTGTTGGTAATATTTCTAGACGCAATGAAATGCCTATGAACTACTCTCTAGTTATTGAACCCTTTAATTGCTGGGGATTTGACTTTATGGGTCCTTTTCCTCCCTCGAAAGGTTATACTCATATTCTTGTTGCCGTTGATTATGTTACGAAGTGGGTAGAAGCCATCTTTCTTCGAAGAGTGTTGACGGGGAAACTTCTCTAAAAATGCTTAAGGATGTTATCTTTCCTAGGTTTGGTGTGCCTAGGTATCTCATGACTGATGGGGGTTCTCATTTTATTCATGGTGGTTTTAGAAAGACCCTTGCTAAATATGATGTTAATCACAGAATTGCTTCCGCTTATCACCCCCAAACTAGTGGGCAAGTGGAGTTATCGAATAGAGAAATTAAGTCCACCTTGCAAAAGACTGTTAATAGATCTAGAACAAACTGGGCAAAAAAGTTAAATGATGCTTTATGGGCTTATAGGACTGCCTACAAAAACCCTATGGGAATGTCTCCTTATAAAATGTTTTATGGGAAAGCTTGTCACCTACCTTTAGAATTAGAACACAAAGCTTACTGGGCAGTGAAAGAACTCAATAGAGATTGTAAGCTCGCAGGTGAGAAAAGATTATTTGATTTAAGCTCCTTAGATGAATGGAGGAGTGAAGCCTATGAAAATTCTAGGCTCTTTAAAGAAAAAGTTAAAAGATGGCATGACAAGCGAATACTTAAGAGAGAATTTCATGTTGGTGAGAAAGTTCTATTGTATAGGTCTTGTCTCAGATTTTTTGCAGGAAAGCTACTATCAAAATGGGAAGGACCTTTCATTATTGAAGAAGTGTATCGTTCAGGAGCAATAAAAATTTCTTCTTTAAAAGATAATACTACACAACTAGTGAATGGGCAGCGACTCAAGCACTATATTGCGGGGGATTCTTACAATGAAGATGTTGATGCCTTTCAAGTTATAACTCCGGAAAAATTTATCAAGGACCAGATTTAGAGACCTGTAGAGTCCATTTTCAAATAGTTAATAGTTCTGGTAAGAAAATTTCTGTGAAAATACTATCCAACTATATTTTTGTAGTTTTCAGTTAATATGGGAAGATATGAAGCGAAAGAGGGACGGAAACGGAGCCAGGGTGGCTCACACCACCCTGTGGTGCGGGCCCACCCCTGGCCGTGCCACCAGGTGGTGTGGCCACCTCAGCCTCCGTCTCCGACTCGTTTTCTCCCAGTACCTTCCTTTTGTTGTGAAACTTCGTAATATATAATCCCCCGGATCCCCCGAGGTTCATATATCATGTTTTCGTTTCGATCTGTTTCTAACAGGAAGAGTCCCAGATTTGGAGCCACAATGTCTTCCTCTGGATCAGCCAAGGAAGATTCGTTAGAGGATACCATCAACCCATATATGAGAGAGTTAAAGATCCATCCCAAGGAGTTGTTGCTTGAAGATGGGGAGGTCCGGATAAAAGAGGTTCAAGGCCCTAAAGGTGAAGGAAGTCTGGAGGACAGGATGGAAGCACTAGAGCAAGAAGTCTTTAGGTACAAGAAGATGGCGGAACACGAAGTAGATATCATCCACAAGATTTGTTCCGAACTCATCACCGAGCACCAAAAGGAGACTGTTGAGCTCAAGGATGAAGTCCTCTCACTCCGCCAAACAACCAATGAACTTCAAGCACAGCTCTACGATGTTCAAAATCAAAACTGTGAGTACGAAGTTAGATTTAAACGCATAAGTGCTGCTGCAAGTTTCAGGATGCTAGAGACCACGATGTCCTTTGTTGATGGGAAGCCCTTACCCTGGAAGTCGGACGATGATGAGAGAATACCACCACCACCGAAGGAGTAATTCGTCATCAGGTTTGTAATCCCCTTGGTTTGTTCCAAGCTTGGGGGAGTGCCGCGGTATCACATCATTGTCTTCTATCTTTTTACCGTTTTTATTAGAGTCATATCATGAATAGAGAATTTATCGTGTAGGATGGTTTGCATTGTGGAAGTGTCCCCTCTCTAGTTAGATATGTATCCCTTGGTGTGAGTTGCTGTTGTGGAATATTAATGAGAAGTTCTATCATTTAATCTTTTGCAAAGCTTATATTAGTTTTCAATTTGTGGTTATATGATTGAACTTGTTGTTAGTATTTGTAGCACTTTGGGATCATTGAGTTAATTTAGTTGGTTTTGGCAAACTTGGCTCGGTCAGTAGCAACACTATTTTTGAGAGTTGAATGAAAAAGATAAAAGTACTCTAAAGAAAAATTATTTCATCATCTTTCTTTCTTGATTTGCTCATAAGTCTAGTATTCTTTAGTTAAGATCTTTTGTGCTTCCAAGGAAGATTGCATGTTTGTCTTTATCACTTGTATGTTTGTTTGTTTCCTTCAACTCTTATACTTGCTACCCAGCCTTGCTAGCCAAAAACCTGTACTGAGAGGGAATTCTTCTCGTGCATCCAATCCTCAAAACCAAAATCTTTGCCATTTGAGTCCACCATACCTACCTATTAGCACTATTGCTATTACAAGTAAATTCTTGTTTTTATCTACCTTCCAAATTAAACTTGTTATGTGAAAATTAGTGATTAAAGCTCTCACGAACTTGATGGCACACTTTACTTTCTTGCATCTAATAAACTTGAACCATTGGGTCCTTCTTTGTTGCGTATATGCTTGCAATTTATGAGTTGAAGTTAGCAGAACCATGTATCATGGGGAACGCTTTCAACACTGCCATGGTACTTTGTGCCTAGTTGATATCATGATTCTTTTGCCTATGGATCCCGACGGTGTGAAATAAAAGGGGAACTTGTAAGATCATGGAGTTCAGATGTGTGTTAGAGAAACGCCTGGGCCGCTAGCCTAAGCCATGCCTAATCATGGTGGAAACTTGCAGCATAACTATAGTGAGCATTCTATGAAGCATCCTCAATAAAAACCTATACAAATAGCAAATAAAAAGATCGTTGAGATGCTCATTGTCTGCTTGCCTTGTCATTTTGATTATGGGATAGCTCCTGTATCATGTGCAAGGGGTACCCCGTTGGCGGTTCTCAATGATACACATGTATTTACAATGACAAGAGCTTACGCGTGACTGAAGTTGAGTAGCATGAGGTTCGGTACTCGTAAGTAAGGGGCATGAGATTTCAACTTATAACTTGTCAAGCATATCCTCTTAGCTGTGTCACTTTAACCTTAACCACCTAAAGATGCCTATGATAGGGGCAATGAGAGCTAAAAGCTAATAAGTACCATAATTTTTGGGAGCTCTTTATGAAACTTGCAATCCCTGCTTCCCTCTGCGAAGGGCCTTTCTTTTACTTTTTAGTTGAGTCAATAAACCTATTCCCTTCTATCTCAGCAAGTATTTTGAGTTGTTGTGTTCCATTCATTCATATGATGATTTATTCAATCATGTTTCTTATGTTCCTTGTTTTGCACATTGCTCTTATCTTGGTGATTACTATTTTGAAAGCTATCATCGAAAAACCAGTTATTTGTGAACTCCAGCAAATTATCAACTATTCTTCAACCAAGAGCTAAGTTTGCCATTACCAATTATGATTTACTTCATGTATCTCTATTGTGTTTCCTTTACTTATCGCAAGTTAAGTTATATAATAGTGAGTTGTCTTCTATTATGATCTGTGTATTGATGAATGTGATGCTTCTTGTCCGTATTCTTTTATCGACCCTTCACTCCATAAACCTGAGGTCATGTTTATTGAGCTCAGTTTCGCTTGGGGACAAGCGAAGTCTAAGCTTGGGGGGAGTTGATACGTCCATTTTGCATCACTATTCTATGTCATAATTCACTGTTATTCATTGATATATTTCATATTAAGAGGTGATACTTATGTTATTTCATCTGTTTTTGCATGGTTGATGACTTTTGGAGCATGGACCGCTGCAGTCAGGATTCTGATGGAAAAGGTGCTGTTTGGAGGCAAAATTCACGAAGATCAGAAAATCCGGGAAAATATACGGAAAATCCTATTTTTCTAGAAGACGAAGGCTGCCAGAAGAGGGAGTGGAGATGGGCCACAGGGGGCCCACACCACCCCCTGGCGCGGGCCATCCTAGGCCATGCCACCAGGTGGTGTGGCCGCCCTGGCCCACCTCTGGCTCTCCCCTCTGGCGTATATATTCCTCCCGAAACCCTAAGACTCGGGGAGCGACCATAGAAAGATTTCGCCGCCTCTGCGGGGCGGAAAACACCGAGAGAGAAAGATCTCTCCGGCAGACAGATTTCTACCAGGGGAATTCCTTCCAGGAGAGGGAAGATCATCGCCATCAACACCACCATCAAGCTGGACTTCATCGGGATCATCATCATCATCACCATCAGCACCATCAGCACCCTCATCACCATCTCCATATTGCTGTAACAATTGGGTTGAATCTTGCAATAGTTCTTAGGGGAAACTTTCCCGGTGTTGATTACTCTTTGTAGTTGATGCTATTGAGTGAACCATTGAATTATTGTTTATGTTCAGATTGTTATACATCATTATTCCATCTCTGATCATGATCCATATGATGTCTTGTGAGTAGTTCGTTTTGTTCTTGAGGACATGGGAGAAGTCATGTTGTTAGTAGTGGAGTTGTGTTGAGAAAGATTCAATAGTTTGATTGTCGTGGTGGCGTCACGGTAGATGCCTGGTATAGGCTAAAGTTGGGGCCGAATGGACGATGGAGGAATCCGGGGAGGGATGATGAAGTGAAGACCTCATACGGAAGAACTCAGAGAGACACGATATACCCAGGTTCGAGGCTCTCCTAGTGAGATAGCACCTCTACTCCTGCATCTAATCTCATATATCTTGCCATGCTTGTGGCTACCATGGTGCTCCTTGAGCTGTACTCTTATACCTCTCATGGAGAGAGCAGAGGAAGAAGAAACCATGCTCCTAGTGAGCAGAGGGAGAGGAGCCCCTCCAGGGGGCCTCTCCTGTAACGTTACCCTTGGTGATCCTTATAAAGGGGAGCCCAGGGGACAAGGTATGTCATCTAAAGTAATCCTATGAGCTGTCTTGTGGGGCTTGCCTAGTGAGCTTGTCCTTTGTTGAGTCATTGGTCTTATCCCTTCGGCATATTCCTTAGCATCTTAGGAGATGCTTGGCATATTACCTAGCATCTCCCAAGATGCCCAGCATATTCCTTAGCATCTTGGACCAAAGGGGCCAGTCTGAGCCAGGGGCATCCCAAGACTGGCACCTGACGTAGGCTTGACTTGACTCGGTAGCGTGTCGATGTAGAGGTTGCTGGTGGGTCCAGGTACGAGAGAAATGACGTCTGAGACCAAGTAATTCGGCCCAGGGAAGTGAAATTCGGCCAAGGAGGAAAATAACTCGGCCTGGGGGAGAAATGGGGCCCACCTAGGCCATGAATAGTGCCCCAGCCGAGTTATCTTTGTCCCAGCCAAGTTATCACTCAATTCGGCCTGGCCCTACTGGCAGCAGAAGAGGCCCAACCGAATTACCCCTGTGGGCCCAGCCGAATTACCCCCTGATCCGTCCAGGGCGGACCAACCGAGGCTTCCCTGGTTCGGCCTGGGACCGATCTGGCCCGTCCGGTGGGAGCTCCGAAGTGTGAGGCTATCCCGGGAAGGGCTGCGGCGCCGGCCCACCCGGGTTGCCTTGGCTACGCTGGGCGGTGTGGAGGAGGTCCTGCGGTGGGCCGTGCTGGCTCCTGGCCGGCCCACCCGAGCGACGATGAGGAAGGACGCGAGGGAGTTGGCGGGTGTCCTGGCGACGCAGGGGAGCTGGCGACGTTGGCGGGAGTCCTGGCGATGCGGGGGAGCTGGCGACGTTGGCGGGAGCTGGCGAGGAGCGTCGACGGGGCAAAGGAGGCCCGTGGTGGGCCGACTTTGGATGATGTCGGCCCACCCAGGGGAGGACGCTTTGGCCCAGCCGGGTTTTGAGCCTAATCCGGCCTAGGGAAGTATGGGGCAGGCCAAATTTAAGATAATTCGGCCTGGAACTATTTCCCTCCTCTTTTCTTTATTCTATTCTCTTTATCCTTCATATCTTCATAGATAATTATCTTTCTCTACTTGCTTCTCTTATAACAATACTTTTTACTCTTCTGTATCATTTTATGCCTCAACTCTGGGGGTACCTGGGGTTACATCCCCAACATTAGTCCCCGAGGCTATGTGGGATTTGCAGAATCGCGCATAGGCTTCAAAATAAAAAATCTCCAGAGTTGTTACCGACATGTAGTCCTTTTCATATATCCCTAACTTCTGGCCTTCTTCGGCTCTAGTCATAACCCTTTTGGGTAAGTCTCTTGGCTTCTGGCCGAATTTGGCTCTGGCCTTAACCCTTTTGGGTAAGACTTTTGGCTTCTGGCCTGATTCGGCTCTGGCCTTAACCCTTTTGGGTAAGTCATTTGGCTTCTGGCCTGATTTGGCTCTGGCCTTAACCCTTTTGGGTAAGTCTTTTGGCTTCTGGCATGATTCGGCTATGGCCTTAACCCTTTTGGGTAAGTCTTTTGGCTTCTGGCCTGATTCGGCTCTGGCCTTAACCCTTTTGGGTAAGTCATTTGGCTTCTGGCCGAATTTGGCTCTGGCCTTAACCCTTTTGGGTAAGTCTTTTGGCTTCTGGCCTGATTCGGCTCTGGCCTTAACCCTTTTGGGTAAGTCATTTGGCTTCTGGCCTGATTCGGCTCTGGCCTTAACCCTTTTGGGTAAGTCATTTGGCTTCTGGCCTGATTCGGCTCTGGCCTGAACCCTTTTGGGTAAGTCATTTGGCTTCTGGCCGAATTTGGCTCTGGCCTTAACCCTTTTGGGTAAGTCTTTCTGGCTTCTTGCCGAATTTGGCTCTGGCCTTAACCCTTTTGGGTAAGTCTTTTGACTTCTGGCCTGATTCGGCTCTGGCCTTAACCCTTTTGGGTAAGTCATTTGGCTTCTGGCCTGATTTGGCTCTGGCCTTAACCCTTTTGGGTAAGTCATTTGGCTTCTGGCCTGATTCGGCTCTGGCCTTAACTCTTTTGGGTAAGTCATTTGGCTTCTGGCCGAATTCGGCTCTGGCCTTAACCCTTTTGGGTAAGTCTTTTGGCTTCTGGCCTGATTCGGCTCTGGCCTTAACCCTTTTGGGTAAGTCATTTGGCTTCTGGCCTGATTCAGCTCTGGCCTTAACCCTTTTGGGTAAGTCATTTGGCTTCTGGCCTGATTCGGCTCTGGCCTTAACCCTTTTGGGTAAGTCATTTGGCTTCTGGCCTGATTCGGCTCTGGCCTTAACCCTTTTGGGTAAGTCATTTGGCTTCTGGCTGAATTTTGCTCTGGCCTTAACCCTTTTGGGTAAGTCATTTGGCTTCTGGCCTGATTCGGCTCTGGCCTTAACCCTTTTGGGTAAGTCTTTTGGCTTCTGGCCTGATTCGGCTCTAGCCTTATGAATTGTAATCTGAGCTATCTCATCCGAGTTATACTTGTTGAGTTATATGACTCAAAATTGACATGAGCCTATGTTTAGAGTTACTTGACCCAAAATCTGAGTCACAAGATTACAGTCCGAGTCTCATGACTCAAATCCGAGTTACCTGATGGGAGTTTGAGTTGCTTAACTCGAATCTAACATGAGTCTTAGATCCGAGTTATTTTGTTGAGATATGATATGGCCTTTACGATTGGCTGGCAAACCGCCAAAGATTTGGATCCGAGATATGAATCCGAGATATGATTTTGGAGTTATGATATGACTTCATGATTTCGTGGCATATTTCCATTGATATGGATTTGAGATATAGATCCGAGATATGATGAATGAATGATATGCTGGCACATGTTAACCAAGATATGGAACAGACTGTTTTGAGGTATAAGATAATCTGGTAAGCTGGGTTAGAATTCGAGTTACCCTGTAAGTAGGAAACTGAAACGAATCCGAATTACCCCTGTAGTTAGGCAAACTGAAGTAAAATCCGAGTTACCATGTAACTAGGAAACCTGTAGTTCGGCAAATTGAAGTAAAATTCGAGTTACCATGTAACTAGGAAAACCGAAGTAAAATCCGAGTTACCATGTAACTAGGAAAACCGAAGTAAAATCCGAGTTACCATATAACTAGGAAAACCGAAGTAAAATCCGAGTTATCATGTAACTAGGTAAACCGAGGTAAAATCCGGTTAACTGGTAACCTGGCATGGTGATGCACACACCAATCCGAGTTACGGATGACCTGGCAAGCTGAAAACAGCAATCCGAGTTAAATCTGAGTTACCTGGTAATCCGGCTGACTGAGTCAAATCCGAGTTACAAGGCAACCCGACAAGATGGAGTATAACTCTAGTTACTATGCAACTTGGTGAGTCGAGTTAAATCTGAGTTAAAAATGACTTGGTGAGCTACTTTTTAGTCCAAGACAACTTGAAGACACAAAGCAGTGGACATATATGAGATCATGGCATATCTTAAGTCTTTTCTAAGTTATTGTTCTATGCACGGCGACACTGAGTCCCCGAGCAACTTTTTCTACCCTTAGGTGATTCAAAAGGCATGCATGCTAGTCCCCGGGTTGAGTTATCTCATCCCTGGGGTGAACAAGTAGGTGATAGTCCCCGAGTGACATCCAGGGTATCTCATGTGCATGTTGGTTGAGTTATCTAGTTGAGTCATGCCCAAAGGGTCAGCTACAACTTACTGCACCGTTGGTGAAGAGGTTGAGGAAGAGGTTGAGACACCTCAACAAGGGAGGCTCGATTGCCAACTCCCCTGCTCTCTGTACGTTGAGGAAGTTGATGCAGAGACCTTTGATCGATGGTGAGGCAGAGCTTGATGAAGACGTTCCTGTCCAGATGGTAACCCAACCAGCGCTTATCATTACCACTGGGCGCCAACTGCTGGGTGGGCAGATGCCTGGTATAGGCTAAAGTTGGGGCCGAATGGACGATGGAGGAATCCGGGGAGGGATGATGAAGTGAAGACCTCATACGGAAGAACTCAGAGAGACACGATATACCCAGGTTCGAGGCTCTCCTAGTGAGATAACACCTCTACTCCTGCATCTAATCTCATATATCTTGCCATGCTTGTGGCTACCATGGTGCTCCTTGAGCTGTACTCTTATGCCTCTCATGGAGAGAGCAGAGGAAGAAGAAACCATGCTCCTAGTGAGCAGAGGGAGAGGAGCCCCTCCAGGGGGCCTCTCCTGTAATGTTACCCCTGGTGCTCCTTATAAAGGGGAGCCCAGGGGACAAGGTATGTCATCTAAAGTAATCCTATGAGCTATCTTGTGGGGCTTGCCTAGTCAGCTTGTCCTTTGTTGAGTCATTGGTCTTATCCCTTCGGCATATTCCTTGGCATCTTAGGAGATGCTTGGCATATTCCCTAGCATCTCCCAAGATGCCCAGCATATTCCTTAGCATCTTGGACCAAAGGGGCGGTCGAGCAGGCGTCCCAAGACTGGCACCTGACGTAGGCTTGACTTGACTCGGTAGCATGTCGATGTAGAGGTTGCTGGTGGGTCCAGGTACGAGAGAAATGACGTCTAGGACGAAGTAATTCGGCCCGGGGAAGTGAAATTCGGCCAAGGAGGAAAATAACTCAGCCTGAGGGAGAAATGGAGCCCACCTAGGCCATGAATAGTGCCCCTGCCGAGTTATCTTTGTCCCAGCCGAGTTATCACTCAATTCGGCCTGGCCCTCCTGGCAGCAGAAGAGGCCCAACCGAATTACCCCTATGGGCCCAGCCGAATTACCCCCTGATCCGTCCAGGGCGGCCCAGCCGAGGCTTCCCTGGTTCAGCCTGGGACCGATCTGGCCCGTCCGGTGGGAGCTCCGGAGTGTGAGGCTATCCCGAGGTGGACTGCGGCGCCGGCCCACCCGGGTTGCCTTGGCTACGCTGGGCGGTGTGGAGGAGGTCCCACGGTGGGCCGCGTTGGCTCCTGGCCGGCCCACCCGGGCGACGATGAGGAAGGACGCGAGGGAGTTGGCGGGTGTCCTGGCGACGCGGGGGAGCTGGCGACGTTGGCGGGAGTTCTGGCGACGCGGGGGAGCTGGCGACATTGGCGGGAGCTGGCGAGGAGCGTCGGTGGGGCAAAGGAGGCCCGTGGTGGGATGACTTTGGATGATGTCGGCCCACCCGGGGGAGGACGCTTCAGCCCAGCCGAGTTTTGAGCCTAATCCGGCCTAGGGAAGTACGGGGCAGGCCGAATTTAAGATAATTCAGCCTGGAACTATTTCCCTCCTCTTTTCTTTATTCTATTCTCTTTATCCTTCATATCTTCATAGATAATTATCTTTCTCTACTTGCTTCTCTTATAACAATACTTTTTACTCTTCTGTATCACTTTATGCCTCAACTCTAGGGTACCTGGGGTTACATCCCCAACATTGATATTTAAGTTGTGGTGTACTTCTTCTAGTGGTGTCATGTGAACGTCGACTACATGACACTTCACCTATATGGGCCTAGGGGAATGCATTCTGTATTTTGCTACTAATCGTAGGGGTTTCCGGAGTGACAAAAACCTGAAGCCCCGATAGGAAACCATTGCACAAGCGACGTAAGGGTCTTACAGTTTAAAGCTGTGGTTAGGTTTCTACCTTAATTACTTTCTTATACTTACGGATGTTTACAAGGGGTATAATCACAAGTATGTATTAGTCCTAGGAAGGTCGGTACATTAGCACAGGTTCACCCACACAACACTTAGCAAGCTAAAGAAGATTAATCAACTATATGAAGCTTAAAGCACTCAAGCCTTCCCGTGTGTCCTCAAGAACGTTTGGTCATCTTAAGTAATACAACCGGCTTGTACTTTGCTGAATAAAGGATTGGGCCACTTGCTGCATCTATTCTTATTGTCTTTTATTTACTCGTACTTTGTTTACTTGCTTTATCAAAAACCCCTAAAAATCCGTTTGCTAAGTATTTGCAGAGAATTCCTGATCCATACCACTAGCCAGCACCTTCTGCTCCTCGTTGGGTTCAACATTCTTACTTATCGAAAATACTGCGATACACCCCCTATACTTGTGGGTCATCACCCATTAAGCCTTTTGACCTTTTAAATTGATTTTCTCTGTATTAAATAATTATGAATAAATGATTAAATCAATCTTTAACATTCATTCACATATTATTTAATCTCCATGGTTATGGAACACTTCCACCTCCACTCCGGACATCCTCCGGACTTACCGAAAGCCTTCTGGTTTTCTCTCTACTATTCTTTGGTGATTCTACCGACCTATAAACACTCTCTAAGCATCATCAAGCCCTTAAGCGTTATACCCCACGGTTCGGGAACACTCCAGACATGGTCGGGACATTCCCGCACCAATGATCGACATAGGGACCTGGATGGCCATGTGACCCCTGTGCGTTCCACAAATATCTTTCGTCATTTGAACCGGGATAGTCGTGTCTTATTCCCTTTGTCTCTCAATACTTGCATTGCCCGAGATATGATCAATGACATCACCATGTCGTGTTCAATCTCGTTACCGAACAATGCTACTTGACTCGTTCTGACAAGTGATATCCCTATGATCAAATCACACGCTGCGCAGCTATTGGATATAACCTCTCTTTGTGGGCCCTTGAGTATCTTCCCGTCACATGGACGGACAAATCCCGCTCTTGACATATATTGCCTCTACGGTTTCCTCCGAGTACCTGAACACACCTTTATAACCACTATATTACCAAGTGGCGCTTGGTGCTATCAAAGCACTCTCGGGAGATAGTGATTGATATAGCCTCACGGTCTAAGGAATAGTCTACGAGGATCCTTTTCTAATCATCGTAACTTGAAGTTGTGACATGATCGGGTCACGATGTTTAGGTTGGGTATTGGTTCATCATCTCATTCTTAGAATGAGTTGACTCCATTTCCAACTGGCATAAATGCCACATGATCAGGAAACATGATCATCTGTTGACCAATGAACCAGTGACTAGAGTTTCACTGGGAACCCCTGGTTGTTTGTATATCACACATGTATTGATGTTTCCACTCAATACAGTTATAGCATGATATAAAACTTAATCATAAACTATATGAAATATGGTAACAGTCCTTATTACTATTTGTCTCTAGGGCATATTTCCAACATTATCAGTCTTCATATATTTGACGACATCCTCTATTTCTATGATACTAAATTCCTCTGAAAGACAATGCAAATCATCCACTCTTGGTAACATATGTGCTATGTCTGCGCTGTTTTCAGTAATTACTGTAATTCCCATCATGTTCATAGCACCTCCATAATGCCTCAGCTTTATCCTGATGATCTACCAATATATTTCCATCCTCATCCTTAATTTTATTAATTACATTATGTCTGTATCTTTTTTGTAGCTTTAACATGAAAACTTTGTATTCTCACCTCCAAGCTTGACCCATCTGATTGTACACCTGTTCCTCCAATAAGTGGACCGAATACTCAATAATTTTTTCAGATGAATCTTAACAATGTTCGTGAAGTTAAATTCAGGTCTTCTCAAATCTCTTTTATCCTCAAGCTCATCAAGAGCAAAAGTAACTTTGTTACATTTTTCAGTCAGTGCTTTAATATGTGATATGTTTTCCCCATATCTTCAATGTATATCTCAAATTTTTGAACTTTGCTGTAATCATATTAGCAATAGCTCCCTTCTTAACTGGCAGTTTCTAGGCTTGTTCAACCACTTGAAGGAAACCTGGCTGCTCAATCCATATATTCTCAAACCTAAAAATCTTAGCTTTTGGAATTGAAGTGGAAATGCTAATCACACATGGCACATGGTCTGAGGTGGATTTCCACAAAGGATTAACCATGGTGTTAGGGTACTTTAAAGTCCAGTCACATGTTGTGAATAACCAGTCTAATTGCTCCAGCAAGGGGGTATCTTTCATGTTAGACCAAGTGAAATTCTTCCCCTTTAATGGCAGCTCCAGCAACCCAAGGTGGCTAATAATATTGTTGAAGAGGAAGTTATCATTCATATACTTGCAAAACTATTAACCATTGTATTGATGCTATATCTAAATAGAGCAGTAATATATATCATACCATAGATCATGCTTTACATCGCCACAAGTCGACAACTTTTGTAAATTTGACCACTGGCCTAGCGGCGAGGTTAGTTCACCGTCGATGTCTTTTTTCTTACATCTCAATCTTATTAAGCTAACAGTACATATAGTAAATATAAGGCAGGGAATGTGTTCAATAGCATAAATCAAAAACCTTATATGCAACTAAAAATAAAAAATGCCAAGCTAGGACAGATAGTATGCTTAAAAAGGTTCATACAGGAAAGAAATGTCTTGCTGAAAACACCAAAATAGGAGGGGCGTCCTATTTAAGTTTCCAAGAAAAAAGTGTTGCCGAGGTGTTTAGTTTAGGTAGGTTTCACTTGCTGTGGGAGGTGATTTTTTTGTATCAGGAAATGGTAAATTCTCATATCAGACAAGACAAGATCCAGATTCAAGACCTCATTGTACAGGGTACACCTCCTATTTCCATCATCATCGTCTCTCAAGGCCAGGTGAACCTTTCCTCCCTTTTATTCTTCATATGTCCATTAACCTAGGCCACAAACCATATTTACTTTCCTGTTTTCTCCTTCTGTTTATGGACATGAAGAACTGGTAGTGAATGATCAGGAAGAACTGCGGAGGGCGCACTCTTTCAAAATGATCCATGAAAAATACTAGAGCTCATCTCCAAGTAGGTAATTCATCTCTCTAGCACATAATGTGTTTTAATTTTTGTCGTTGTAGACTTGTGGTAATATAACTGAATATTCTGAAAATGTGATTTATAGTTTCTAATTCACGTCGTCCCCGTGTTTGGTATCCACAAAATCATTTCCTTTTTAGAGGTCGTTTGAATATTCCTATCAAATTCGTCTCCATAACCACAAGTTGAATTGACCAATGTATATAAAATGATAAAATATAAGTAGAAAAGGTAGAGCACAAAGAAGTCTCTGATATAATGATAAAAGAAGGTATCTTGATTATGTGATTGCATTATTATTTGTTGAAACTGCATCGGAATCTACATTTTGTATAGGATCCCTGAGTTTCGGATAAAATTATTACTTTGCGTATTGTCTTTCCCGCAGAGGATTGTTGAATTTATTATTTAGATGAGAATATTTTTCAACATATTTTATGTTGATCTATATCATCGCAGTTATAGTGTACAGATCCCAAGAACAAATACATATATTCCTTTACTTCTTTATCTTTGGGCGAAGCACAAATTTTAATGTTGTATTTTCGGTCAGTACTATGCATAGTAGAAACTAGTTCATCTGAAATTTCAAGTTATACATGCTTATAGGCCAAGTTGATTAATACTAATGAAGTACCATGTAGCATCGCAAAATAAGGCAAAACAAAGTGGGCTACACAGTAATGATATGTGTGTCTATTTATGTCAACATCCGGATTTTTAATCCCAGATGTCTGTTATGCCATACATCGCAATCCCAGGATTACCATTTTGCGAGACATAACAGATTTGGATATCATAGTACATCATCCATTACAAACCATAATAAGGTCTTACACAAATAAGGGATCTCATGATCTAGTCTTAATACAAACAAGCAGTGGAATAATAAGCATAGTAGTGGGCTCCATCTTCAGTGTCACATGCAATGCTAACGATGGGAGATGATCCTAGTTGTCATAGCCGTCCTGTTGTCCTTCCTCCTGGTAGTCCTCCTCATAGTCTGGCCACGGGAATAGCCAGGGACAAAGCCATGAGTACTCTTTAAGTACTCGCAAACTATCACTAACAAGTAAGGTAGTTCTAGTAGGAATCCTAAGCTCTAAGTTTATTTGCAAAAAGGCAGATTTATCTAAACTGAGCTCAGAAGCAAAGAAAGTTAACTTAAATGTTATAAATCACTTAAGTTGGGAACTTAGTTTTCATATTCACAACCCGGTTGTGGTCAAGTCAAAATCATCGTTCACTTCATAAGTCATTTTGAAAACATCTGACGACGAACAAGATGGCCATCCAATCGCCCCATGATCATGACGCGCTATTCAATAGTTTGACACTCTACAGAGGTGGTATACTTTCACCACAAAATTCGATACATCCGTCAGGGATAACCCTGAATCATCATACTTAGTATACGGATAATCAACCATAACCTTTCCTTTACACACTCTAGTATAAGCACCTCTCCTATGAGCTTGGCCTCCCAGCCATGGCCATCTGCCATCCTGGGCACTACATAGGTGGACATCATCAAGAGGTAGCCTCAGCTCAAACCTCCTCCGCGAGGGAACCCATACTAATGCATATAAACTTCCGGCTAAGCCTTATCCAATTCATGTATTGTGGTTGTACGGTAAAATTGGAATGGTATCGCATCCGAACCCAACCATCCGTTTTCATAAAGGGCTAAGGCTCATGCCTCAACATTTTCATCATAAAAATCCATTTGTGTTTCTCAACACATGTCAAAACATCTCAATAGAATGACTCATCATTCCAAGGTTTTCATAATCATTTTCACCAAGTATTCCCATCTAAAGTGATTAAGTTTTTGGTTTAGCACTAGCCACTAAGTTAAGAGTATTCACTAATGAGGGATGCTAAACTCAATCTCATGCCATAGAATGACATCTAGTATAGGCCTAGTTTTATACTCTTTATGCTATCTATACTACTTCCAAAATCTCACAAAGCATTACTACAAGTAAAGAAACTTTGGTAAAGCAAAAAGTAAAGCTTGCAAGTAAAACTTGGGATGGGTATAAATCAAAATGTATAACCCAAACATGCCTAAGGCATATTGCTTAGGTTAACTTGCATCTAGTGATGGCTTGCCTTGATTGGTGCAGTGATTGAAGTTTTCTTCGTCTTCTTCGGGGTAGAACTCCTCCTCCTCGTAGACTTGGTCGGTACTATCGTCTATAAAGGAATACAGGGTACACAATCACCAAACAATACTTAACTAAGTCTATTTAGCACACTAAGGCACATACTTGATGATCTAGCATCATCACAATCATCACATGCATTAAAGCACTAGTTTCCATTATTTTATTTGAGAAAAGTAATTTCTACTCATTGAAATTAATTAAGATTTAATATTCTCCAATTAAAATATGGGATCATGTGGACACATGTCATCACCACATATTCCAATACATGGAATGTGGTTTAAAGGGTTGTTCATATTTTATTAAGTTTAAGATTATCATTTAATAGATTTAAAGTGACTAGAAATGCCCTAATAACATTATTTTGGTACTAGTCCAATGTCACTACATGCAAACCTAAATATAATTACATATTTAGATAGGTATTATCAAATGTAATTTTTGAGAGTTGGAATCAACTCAAAAGCTATTATGGTTGATTTTTGAAAAATGTTTGAAGTTGCAAAAGTCTCTGTTATGTTATTTTTACTAAATATTATCTCTAACTCCAAATGATTTAAATCCAACGGGCTTGGACAGATAATTTAATTATCTTTCTAACAAAATTTGAGTCATGCCATTTGGTTAAGTGAAACTCTCTGAATTGATTTTTGAATAAGTGGACATTATATGATTTCAACTAAATTGGAAAATTACTTATTTGAATTTTTGGGCCAGCGCGGGAAAGCTAACGGGCCGGCCCAGTGGCACTCCGCGGCGCAGCGGGCTGCTGACAGCGCGTACCACTAGTCAGCGAAACTAACTAAGCGAAACGGTATGGGCGAATCTGAGCCATGCGGTCAACTTCTAATCTAACGGCCGAGAGTCATCGTCGATGACGAACATCTCCAGTGAGGAACTAGACCTAGCACGGCAGTGGGGGTCTGGCGGGGCTCACCTGGGCTCCAGCTAGGCTCAGCGACAGGGGCAAATAGCATGGTAGCCGACGGCGAAGCGAGGCGCGGTCACGACGAGGCTTAGGGTGGTCGCAATCGACGGCGCCCTTCTCCTCCAACAGCGGCGGACTCCGGTGCAATTCCGGCACAGCGGTGCTCGCCTTGCTCCGGGAAGGGGTGTGGGAGGCTCAGTGGTGCGTGGGGAGTCGAGTGGTGTGAGGAATGGAGGCTGGGGTGGCCTCCTTTTATAGCTCGACAAGGGGACCGAGCGGTGTGGGTTGGCGTCTCCGGTGAGGGCGGCACAGAGATCTAAGGGCATGGCTAGGGTAGGTGGATGGTGCGTTGTCTCCAGGCGTTCGTTGCTAGCTTAAAGGCGAGGCGTGGGGTGGCTAGGTTTGGTCGGGCACGTGCGGTGCTCTAGACGGAGGCAGAGGTGTTTGCGCAACGGCAACGACGCTACTAACGGGCAGAGGTGTGTTTATGGCGATTGGACCGTACTGCTGGGGCCGGTGAATAGGGGTGTCTACCGGGGTGCTGCTATCATGGCGGGTCTATGCACGCGAGGGGAGGTCAAGGCGTGGTGTTTGCGAGCTGGTCGGGCGTGGCGCACTGGCGCGCTCTAGACACGACGTAGAGAGGCGGTGCATGGCGGTGCTAGTGTGGTCTAGGGTTGGGCTTCGACCGTGGGGTGGACAGGGGTGGCGGTAGGAGCTCGCGTGTCTAGTGCGCGTCTTGGGCGAGGCTGGCATGGCTCATGGCGTGCTGCCCACTATCGGCCGGTGACGACCAAGAACGGGCGGCGATCCACTGTGCTAGCAGCGAAGGGGGAAGCTGGTCTGGGCTGGGTTAGGTTTAGAGGGGATAGGGGGTTAAATTGGAGACCAAATGGTCGATGCTCACTGTACCAAACAATGCAACTAGTCTAGTGTTTATTTTGTGCTTGCCAAGTGTTTGATGAAATGGCCGCATGAAAATTATTTTTGAAATTTTGATTCAAACTTTTTGGGTGAACTTGACTTAAGATTGAGATACTAGGTTTTCTTGGGATTATCAAGGTGAATTCATTTGATGGGTTTTTGATAAAGTGTCATCTTCACATATGAATTGGATTCAATTTTCAAATGTCATTTAAATTGATTTGCTAGATGTTTTGGTAAGTTTGTAAAGTGGGTCTTGGTACATCTTTACTTGGTCTTAGCAAGGGGTGAAAAGAGATAGAAATGTTTCTGTTAGAAATCTTCTTCTAGTAACAGCTAAAGTGGCCTAGTGGTTTAAAATGGTCAAAATGACCATTTGCATTCTTTATTCTTATTTAATTTATTTCTCTTTTGATTTTTCTTGTAAATGGTCTAGATGATGTGGCATTCACCTTTAAACCATTTCACAACATTTAAAACAATCAAGCATGGCATTTTCAATCAATTCTATACTAATGCAACACACACATGCATTCATATTCATTATCTTAATAAAAGTTTTTGTTAACCCTATACTGGGTGATTAGGAACTTGATAACCTTGATTAAAGATTTTGGGGTGTTACAAACCTTCCCTCCTTAAACAAAATCTCGTCCCGATATTTAAGAAAAACTAGGAACTAAAGAGCTCTGGAAACTCAGTCCTAATGTAATCTTCTCGCACCCAGGTAGCTTCTTCTTTGGTATGGTTGCTCCATTGGAACTTGAGAAATTTGATACTCCGGGTCCTGGTGGTTCTGAAGGCTTCTTCCAAGATATGGATGGGCACTTCGCGATACGTCAGATCCTTGTTTATATCAATGGCTCGATGATCGATGTTCTTGAACACTTCGGTCTTCTCCGGCACTTCTAGAAATTTGCGAAGTAACGAGATATGGAACACATTATGGATGGCTGACATCTCCTCTAGTAGTTCTAGTTGATAAGATACTTCTCCTCGGTGATTCAGAATCTTGAAGGGTCCAATATATCTGGGAGCTAACTTTCCTTTCAGCTGGAAACGCTGCATTCCCTTCAAGGGCGATACTTTGAGATACACAAAATCTCCGACATTGAAGGTCAGGTCTCGACGTCTCTTGTCAGCATAACTCTTCTGTCTAGATTGGGCGGTCTTGAGGTGCTCACGGACTTTGTGAACCTTCTCTTCGGCTTCTCATAGGATGTTGGGTCCGAAGATCTAACTCTCTCCTACTTGCGACCAATTCAAAGGGGTACGACACTTCCTCCCATACAAGAACTCAAATGGGGCCATTTGCAAACTAGCTTGATAACTGTTGTTGTATGAGAATTCTGCGAAAGGCAGACAATCTTCCCATTTTGATCCATATTCTAGCACACAAGCTCTCAACATATCTTCTAGGATTTGGTTGACTCTTTCAGTCTGTCCGTCGGTCTGCGGGTGATAAGCTGTGTTGAAATTCAACTTAGTTCCTAATCCTTCTTGGACTTTCTACCAAAATCTTGAGGTAAATTGGGTTCCTCGATCCGATACTATGGTCTTAGGGGTTCCATGCAAACTGACGATTCTAGCAATGTACAGCTCTGCTAGCTTCAAACTCTGGTAGGTGGTCTTGACATGTATAAAATGGGCTACCTTGGACAGTCTATCAACTATGACCCAAATAGAATCATTTCCCCTACTAGATGTAGGCAAACCGGTGATAAATCCATTCCGACAGAATCCCATTTCCATTCCGGAATCTACAATGGTTGCAAAAGTCCTGCGGGTCTTTGATGTTCCACTTTGACTCTCTGACAGATATCACACTTGGCTATGTAGCTTCCGATTTATCTCTTCATCTTGTGCCACCAAAATTGCTCCTTCAAATCCTAATACATCTTCGTTCCTCTTAGGTGGATAGAATAAAGAGTATCATGAGCTTCCTGCATGATAACTTGCTTCAACTCAGAATCTGCTGGCACACAGATACGTCCTTTGTAGCCAAAACTCCTTCTTCATCTTCAGTGAATCCAGGTACCTTTCCTGTACTGAATACGATGTTTGATTCCGTCGATACTTGCATTTCCCTTCTGAGCTTCCTTGATTTGGCTAATCAAAGTGGGTTGATCCTTTGCTAACTAGCTCAGTTATAAACTGCTCCAACTCCTCATGCAAACTTGGCTGGTTCTCTCTGATCATGGTGTTTAACCTACATGGCAATCTGCTAAGGGCATCCGCTACCACATTGGCTTTGCCGGGGTGATAGTGAATGTCAAGGTCATAATCCTTGATTAACTCCATCCATCTCCTTTGCCTCATATTTAGCTCCTTATGAGTGAAAATATACTTCAGACTCTTGTGATCTGAATAAATCTCACAGCAATTACCCATCAGGTAATGATGCCATGTCTTCAAGGCTAAAACTACGTCTGCTAGTTCAAGATCATGGCTAGGGTAGTTTTGCTCATGCTGCTTCAGTTGTCGAGACAGATATGCGATTACTTTGCCTTCTTGCATTAACACACATCCGAGACCAATCTTGGATGCATCACAATACACATCAAAAGGCTTCTTGATATCTGGCATAATCAATATTGGGGCTGAAATCAATCTCTTCTTGAGCTCTTGAAAACTTGCTTCACATTTGTCCGTCCATTCGAACTTCTTATCTTTCTTCAACAATTGGGTCATTGGTCTTGCAATGCTCGAAAATCCTTCAACGAACTTGCGGTAGTATCCCGCTAATCTGAGAAATGCACGGACTTGGGTTTGAGTGGTTGGGGCTTCCCATTCTTCAACATCTTTTATCTTGGCCGGATCAACAGCGACTCCTCCTGCCGACACAATATGTCCAAGGAATCCTACTTCTTTTAGCCAGAACTCACATTTGTTGAACTTGGCATACAACTGATGCTCTCTAAGGGTTTCAAGGATGGTTATCAGGTGTTGCTCATGGTCTTCTTCTTACTTGGAATAGATAAGAATATCGTCGATAAATACAACGACAAACTTATCTAGAAAGTTCATAAAAATCTTATTCATGAGATTCATGAAATAAGCGGGTGCATTGGTTAGTCCAAAAGACATGATCGTATACTCATACAATCCATATCTGGTGGTAAAGGCGGTATTTGGAATATCCGTGGCACGAATCTTGAGTTGGTGATAACCAGTTCTAAGATCAATCTTAGAGAACACTCTGGCACCAGTCAACTGATCAAACAGATCCTCTATCTTGGGCAGTGGGTACTTGTTCTTGATGGTGACATCATTCAGCTTCTGGTAATCTGTACACAAACGGTTACCTCCATCTTTCTTGTTGACAAAAAAAATGGGCGATCTCCATGGCGATGCGCTTGGTTGAATCAGACCTTTCTCTAGCATAGCATCAAGTTGCTTCTTCAGCTCCACTAGTTCAGATGGGTTCATACTATAGGGTCTCTGAGCTATGGGTCCAGTTCCAGGAATTAGCTCAATGATGAACTCGATATCCCGATCTGGGGGCATACTAGGCAATTCATCTGGGAATACGTCGAGGTATTCACAGACTACTCTGACTTGGTCAATGGTGGGTAGGGCTAGACTCTTGTTGCATTTGAATTGATGGGGCAAGGTCTCAGATACATGCTCTACTGATACTCCAGAGCTACTGGTCATGGTTATATCTTTCTTGGCACAGTCGATCAATCCTTTATGTTTCGACATCCAATCCATTCCTAGTACTACTTCCAAACCTTTGGTTCCAAGTACTATTAGATTGGCATAAAAATCTATCCCATGGATTCTGATAGGTACACCCTTGCAAATTTTTCTATCTTTGGTGGTTGAACCGGACATTTGAACTATCATAACATGCTTCAGTTTTGTTGGTTGAATCTTACTAGTCCATGCAAAATCTTCTGTAACAAACAAGTGCGATGCTCCAGAATCAAACAACACTCTTGCAAGTACTGAGTTAATAGAAAACATACCCAGCACGACATCTGGCGCTTCCTGAGCTTCTTCAGCATTCATGTGGGATAGACGGCCGTTGCGGTTGAAAGAGTTCCCTAGGGCAAATCTTCTTCCGGGCTGAACACGACGTTGCTGCTGAGCTGGGGCATTCACATTGGTGGTGGTTGAAAGCTTCTTGGGACACTCATTAGAGTAGTGACCCTTGGCTCCACATTCAAAACAAGTAATCTGGGACTTGTCTTTGGCTACAATAGGCACGACATTGCTTCCAGTCCTTGGGGCAGTATTGTTGTTGTTGTTGTTGTTGTTGGACTTGGGCGGTGCATGGTTGAAGTTGTTGGAGTTGCCGGGGTTGTTGTTGTGGTTTCCTCCGGACTTCAGGTTTCCTCCGCTACGATTGGGGTAGCTTGGACGAGACATTGGGGGTCTATTGTTTCTTGGGGCATATCCTGTAGACGGGTTGGGGCGATACTTCTGGGCATTGTGGGACCTAGTCTGGTGCATCATTCTGCGCTTGCGGTTGTCATTTTCTTGGTTTATCTTCCCTTCCATCTGGATGGCAGATTCGACTAGTTCCTCTAGGTAATCAAAACGGATGTTGACTAACACAGTTTGCATCTCATCATGCAGTCCGTTCAGGAATATTTCCTTCTTCTTGGCATCAATGTTGATCTCATCCGGTGCATACCTAGCGAGGGACAAAAAATTGTCACGATACTCAACTACCGTCATCCTTCCTTGCTTCAGTTCCCTGAATTCATCTCTCATTCTGGTGACTAATCCTTGTGGCACATGGGTGCGTCTGAACTTGATCTTGAAAGCTTCCCAAGTCATGACTTGACCGTTGTTCATAGTACGGGTGCTATTCCACCAGGCTCTTGCATCTCCTGCCAAATAGTGAGTGGCAAACAGTACCTTTTAGTTGGCGTCAACTCCTGCGACTTCCAGATTATTCTCCATTGTCTGCAGCCAGTCATTAGCATCTAAAGGATCCTCAGATTTGTTGAAGATAGGGGGATTGGTATTCTGAAAGTTCTTAAGCTTGGATCCATGGTGATCCTGATTTCCATGGCCTTGATTATTGTGGGCCATTTGAGCTATCTATTGCAGGGTGGCTAGGTTGGCTTGGCGCTCTGCTCTACTAGCTTCACGGTCAAAAACTAGCATCTGCAGAATCTGCAGCATCGGATCCTGCGATGAGCTGCTTCCTCCTTGGTTTCCATGATTCATCTGAAGATTGAGATAGATAATGAGGTAAGAGGGAAAGCTCTAAGGTTTATGGGTTTGTTTTCAAGGTTAAAGCTTTGAGTTTGACTCAGGTTTGGCAAACTAACAACTTATCATTCATTCATTCATTCATTCATTCAAGCAAACCATACAACACACACCACAACATAAAAGGAAAACAGATGGTTTTAAGAACCATTCTGTGAACTAAGATATGGTGGGACCGATACAACTCACTCCTATGATAGTGATCAAGTGCATCTACTCATCATCAATGAAGTCGGAGTCATCATCATCGGTGTAGAAATCCATGGCATCATCCTCCAGGTAGTCATTGTCATCACTGAGGTATGAGTGAATATCTCCCTGGATGTCTTCACCTTTGATACATTGCAAATGTATCTATAATTTTTGATGTTCCATGCTTGGTTTTATCCACTTTCTTGTGTTTTGTTCCAACTTTGCAGTACTTTTCATATGATTTCTTGGACTAACCTATTAACAAGAGCCACAAAGGCCATGCCTGTTTTCTGCTGTTTTTGGTTCCAGGAAAGTCAGAAAATAAATATTCTCGGAATTGGACGGGACAAAAGCCAAAGTGCCTATTTTTCCGGAAGTCATCAAGTGCCAGAATACGATACAGAGAGGGGCCAGGGGCCACCACACCACCTGCCGCGCGGCCAGGCCTAGCCCGCGCCAGGGGGTGGTGTGGCCACTCCCGGCACCCCCTCGGCCTCCCCTTCTGACTATAATATGCCCTCGGGACGAAAACCCTAAGGGCCCGATCAAAAATCCACGAAAGAGTCTGTAGCCGCCGTCATCTCCATCCCTAGATCGGGAGGGATCTGAAGCTCTTCTCGGCACCCTGCCGGGGAGGGGAATTCACCCTGGAGGCCTTCTTCATTACCATGTAAGCCTCCGGTGTGATGCGTGATTAGTTCATCCTTGGACTACGGATCCATGTAGTAGCTAGATGGCTGGTTCTCCTCCTTTGTGCTTTCATGTCTAGATCTTGTGGGCTCCGTTCATGATCAAAATCATCTATTTGTAATTCTGCATGTTGTGTTTATGGGATCCATGGATATTGAGATGCTATTTCAGATTGATTATTGATTCTACCATGTCTTTGTTATTTGTGATCTTGCATGCTTTCCATTGTTAGTAGCTATCTTGGCCAAGTAGATGCTAGCAACTCCAAGAGTTAGTATTTATGCTCGATAGTGGGTTCATGCCTCTGGTAACTGGGAAGTGATGAAATCTCTAAGGTACTAGATGTGTTGTTGCTACTAGGAGAAAACAACAATCCTTTGTTCATAGAACAATCGTATTGTTTACTTTACACGCAGTTCAGAAGCAATAATATGTTGCTTGCAACTTAATACCGGAGGGGTTCGATGATAACCTGAAGGTGGATTATTAGTCATAGATGCAGTTGGATGGCGGTCTATGTATTATGTTGTAATGCCCAATCAAGTCTCAAAGGAGTTAAGATGATTAGTATATGCATGTATTGCTTTCTCGATGTTTGTCAATTGCCCCGCTGTAATTTGTTCACCTAGCATGTTATCTATCTAAGGAGAGCCACCTCTAGTGAACTAGGGATCCTGGTCCTTTTTCTTTACATTCAATCTACAAACTGTTTACTGTTTTGTGTTTAGTTTCTGCAAACTTTTACTTCTTTCCATTCGATACGTTTAATCCTTTGTTTTCCGCAAAACACGGTGAGATTGACAACCTCATCGCAAGTTGGGGACAAAGTTATGTGGTTGTGTTGTGTAGGTCTTCACGTTGCTACTAGCACCGATAGTGCGCCCTGCCAAAGCTCAGCTAGTAACACCTTTGGGGTGTTTCCTTGCTCCTACTGGTTCGATTAAACCTTGGTTTCATAACTGAGGGAAACTTGCTGTTTTGCTCATCATACCTTCCTCTTGGGGTTTCCAACGAGCTCTACATCAACCACACACCAGCATTTTTCTAGGCGCCGTGCATTGAGCCATCAAGCATTTTTCTGGCGCCGTTGCTGGGGAGTCAAGGACATCTTCACAAGGGGAGTCCCTCATTACCAATCTCTTTACTTTGTTGTTTTTGTTTTGCGTAGTTTCTTTTTGCTTTGTTTGCTTGTTTTGTTATTCTAAAACACAAAAAAATTAGTTTTATAAGTTTGCTTTCTTATTTGAAAACACACAAAAATGACTACTCTTGAAAACACTAAGTTGTGTGACTTCACTAGCACCAACAACAATGATTTTATGAGCACACCTATTGCTCCACCTGTGCATGAAGATACTTTCTTTGAAATAAAACCTGCTTTACTCAATCTTGTTATGAGAGAACAATTTTCTGGTATTGGTAATGAAGATGTTGCTTCCCATCTAAATAGCTTTATTGAACTTTGTGAGATGCAAAAGCATAGGGATGTAGATGGTGATATTATTAAGCTAAAATTGTTTCCTTTCTCTTTGAGAGGAAAAGCTAAAGAGTGGTTGAATTCCTTAACTAGGAATAGTATTGATTCTTGGACTAAGTGCAAAGATGCTTTTATTGGAAAATACTATCCCCCTGCTAAGATTATATCCATGAGAAGTGAAATAATGAAGTTTAAACAACTTGATAATGAGCATGTTGCTCAAGCTTGGGAAAGAATGAAATCTTTGGTAAAGAATTGTCCCACTCATGGACTGACTGCTTGGATGATCATCCAAACTTTTTATGCAGGATTGAACTATTCTTCAAGGAACCTATTGGATTCAGCTGATGGAGGTACCTTTATGACCATCACTTTGGGTTCTGCAACAAAACTATTGGATAATATGATGGTTAATTATTCTGAATGGCATACTAAGAGAGCTCCACAAGGTAAGAAGGTAAATTCTGTTGAGGAAACCACCTCCTTGAGTGATAAGATTGATATTATTATGTCTATGCTTGTTAATGGGAAAGCCCATATTGATCCAAATAATGTTCCTCTAGCTTCTTTGGTTGCTCAAGAAGAGCAAGTTGATGTGAACTTCATAAGAAATAACAATTTTGGCAACAATGCTTATGGTAATAATGCTTATAGGAACAATTTTGGTAACAACAATTATAAGCCATATCCTCCCAACAATGGTAATGCTTATGGAAATTCTTACAACAATAATAAGAGTGCTCCCTCTGAACTTGAAGTTATGCTTAAAGAGTTTATTAGTAAACAAACTGCTTTCAATAAAACTATTGAGGAAAAACTCTCTCATGCTGAAAGAAATATAGCATCTTTGGCTGAAGCTCAATCTTCTTTGAATAAAATGGCTGCTAAACCTGAAACTAATGACAATCCCTTTGCAGCTACTAATTCTATATAAGTAAGAATTGATGAAAATGTTAGACTGTTAGCTAAATTACATGCTAAGTGGGAAAGAGAAGATGAAATTGCTAGAAACATTAGTGTTTCTACTATCACCACCACTAGTGTTGAGGCTAGTAATAGTTCTACCACTTTAGATGATAAAGTTGATTTTGATCTTGATGGTTGCAACATCTCTGAAGTTATTAAGTTCCTACAAAAGCTTGCTAAAAGTCCTAATGCTAGTGCGGCTTTTACAAAACACATTACTGATGCTCTCATAAATATTAAGGAAGAACAGATGAAACACAAAGCTTCTATTCCTATAAAACAAGAAGATGGTTGGGAACCAATCATTAATATGAAAGTGAATGACTTTGATTTCAAAGCTTTGTGTGATCTTGATAGTAGTGTTTCTATTATGCCTAGAAGGATTTATGATATGCTTGATTTGCCTCCTCTTGAAGATTGTTATTTGAATGTCCCACTTGATGCTAATGCTAAAAAGAAACTCATGGGGAGTCTTAATGATGTCCTTATTATGGTTAATGATTCCTATGTCCCTGTTGATTTCTATGTTTTGGATGTTGAGTACAATGCTTCTTGTCCTATTACTTTGGGAAGACCTTTTCTTAGAACTGTTGGTGCCATCATTGATATGAAGGAAGGCACCATTAAATATCAACTCCCACTCAAGAAAAGTATAGAACACTTCCCTAAAAAGAGAGAAAATATTTCTTTTGCTTCTCCTATGAAAACAAAATTTGGTCTTAATGCTTCTTCATTTGAGAACACTTGATTCTTTCTTTGCTTCTTATGCCTAACTTAAAGGCGTTAAAGAAAAGTACTTGTTGGGAGATAACCCAAGAGTTTTAGTTGAGTCTTGGAAGTTATTACCTCTGTAATAACCTCTCCTTATCCTTTTTATTTGCTTTTTGTGCCAAGAGTAACCTCTAATGAGAGTGAAGTAATGATTGGGAAAGTTGTTGTCCCGAAACAGATTTTTGTGCTTCACCGTAAAAATTCCTGAGAGAGTTCTGTATGTCGGATTGAGCTGTAATTTTTTGTGCTTCTGTCCCAGGTTGTTATCTAACTTTCATTCGTTCAACACTTTTTGATTTGAGCAACAGAAGATCTTCGAAAAAATTCGTCTTTACCAGCTGGTCTGTTTTGACAGATTTCTGCCATTTTTTGTATTTGCTTCTTGCTGGTTCCTTCTTGAGTTCTTTTGAGGAACTGAGCTTTTTGAGGGAAGTGCAACAGTAGCTAGTGTTCTAATTAAAGTTTATTTGGTGTTATAACTGAACCTTGAGACTTATTTATCTTAAGTGCACTAATGTTGCTAATGAGATTGTGCGAAGTTTTGTATGAAGGAAAATTTTCAGGTGTATGGAAGGAATGAGTAATGAGATGAAGGATGGACTAAAGCTCAAGCTTGGGGATGCCACACGTGTCACCCCAAGAAATATCCAAGAAGTACAAGCGTCAAAGCTTGGGGATGCCCAAGGCATCCCCTTCTTCATCAATAAAAATCCCAGGTTTCTTCCAAACGCTTCATTTTTATTGTTTCATGCACAGTTGTGTTTCTCTTGGAGCGTCTTCATTTTCGTTTTCGTTTTGGTTTTTGGTTTGCTTTTGTTTGCTTAGTTTTCTGAATAAATTGGTTGGACCCCCTCTTTCATACATGGGTTTGCAAATAGTTTGGTTTGGTTTGGAAAAGAGTAGGAAAGTTCTTGCTTATGTGGTAAAAAGAGCTTGTTTTTGACTGTAGCTATGCTTTGTCATGCCATGCTTGATATTGTTTTGACTTTATGCTTAGTATTCTTTGTTATAGCATGACTTGTTATAAACAATTGATATTTCTTAATGTTCCTTGGATGAATCATGCGTTGTTTTAGCATATTAAAGCATAGTATAGTGGTATTCTCCTTTGATGCTTTATTTGGGTTGACTTGGCACATGCTCACACCATTTTATGACTATCTCAAGTCACCATAGCCTTTATGATCCTTTAGTTTTCAACTTGTAGTATCACTTTATGCTTTGATCAATGATGTTTTGTCGCTCTACATGATTATGGCCATTATTGCTCTCTTAGTTTGTCGCTCCTAGTCTTTTGCTAGCCTCCACCGCAAAGTATGAGTTTCACTCATGCATCTAACTCCCTAAACCAAGTTTTTCCAGAGAGTCCACCATACCTACCTACTATCTTATGCTATTCCAAGTATATTCATGCTTTTGTCTACCTTTCACTTGTTATGAGAAAACTAGTCATTAAAGCTCTCACGAACTTGATGGCACACTTTACTTTATTGCCTCTAATAAACTTGAACCATTGGGTCCTTCTTTGTTGCGTATATGCTTGTGCTTTATAAGTTGAAATTAGCAGAACCATGTACCATGGGGAATGCTTTCAACATTGCACTTGTACTTTGTACCCCGTTGATATTATGTTCTTTTGCTTACGGATCCCGGCGGTGTGAAATAAATGTGGAACTTGTAAGATCATGGAGTTTGTATGTGTGTTAGAGAAACGCCTGGGCCGCTAGCCTAATCCATGCCTAATCATGGTGGAAACTTGCAGCATCACCATAATGAGCACTCTATGAAGCATCCTCAATAAAAACCTATGCAAATAGCAAATAAAAAGATCGATGAGATGCTCATTGTCTGCTTGCCTTGTCATTTTGATTATGGGAAAGCTCCATTATCATGTGCAAGGGTACCCGTTGGCTCTTAATGATACACATATACTTACAATGACAAGAGCTTACTCGTGACTGAAGTTGAGTAGCATGAGGATCGGTCTTCATAAGTAAGGGGCATGAGATTTCGGTTTATAACTTGTCAAGCATATCCTCTTAGTTGTGTCACTTTAACCTTAATCACCTTCAAGATGCTTATGATAGGGGCAATGAGAGCTGAAAGCTACAAGTACCATAATTTTTGGAAGCTCTTTATGAGACTTGAATCCCTACTTCCTTTTACAAAAGGCCTTTCTTCCACCATTATATTGAGTCTCCACCTTCTATCTTTATGCACTACTTTGAGAGCATAGTGGCCATTCTTAGTTCTATGTGCATTGTCCCAAGACTAGTTGATTGATGCATAACTTGTTATTGCTTGTTTGAAACTATTGTATCTAGTCACTCTTATGAACTTTGAAGGTGTCTATGCATTTATATTTGCTACTCTATTGAGGGACAAGCTGAATACTATTATGTTATGTTTTCTTTATGTGAAACAAACAAACGTCTTTCAAAGCATGTTATTCATGAATCTTTTGTTTGTGCCTTTTCATGTTGCATCTTAGTTTCTTTGCTTATTGCTAGAACTTTGTCTTTCATGTTATGATTGAAGTACTATGATCCCAGCTTTGAATGTTTTGCAAATACTTTGATCAAGTCTTTGATGGTGCATGTCACCTCAAAAATTATTCTTTTTATCACTTACCTACTCGAGGACGAGCAGGAGTTAAGCTTGGGGATGTTGATACATTGCAAATGTATCTATAATTTTTGATGTTCCATGCTTGGTTTTATCCACTTTCTTGTGTTTTGTTCCAACTTTGGAGTACTTTTATTATGATTTCTTGGACTAACCTATTAACAAGAGTCACAGTGCCAGCTGCCTGTTTTCTGTTGTTTTTGGTTCTAGAAAAGTCAGAAAATGAATATTCTCGGAATTGGATGGGACAAAAGCCAAAGTGCCTATTTTTCCGGAAGGGATCAAGTGCCAGAATACGAGACGGAGAAGGGCTGGGGCCACCACACCACTGGCCACGCTGCCAGGCCCGCCAGGGGTGGTCTGGCCGCCCCCAGCAGCACCTCGGCCTCTCCTTCCGCCTATAAGTTGCCCTCGGGACGAAAACCCTAGGTACCCGATCAAAAATCCACGAAGGAGTCAGAGTTGCGTCATCTCCATCCCTAGATCGGGAGGATCTAAGCTCTTCCCGACACCTCACGGAGAGAATTCACCTGGAGGCCTTCTTCATCACCATGCAAGCCTCCGGTGTGATGCGTGAGTAGTTCATCCTTGGACTACGGATCCATGTAGTAGCTAGATGGCTGGTTTCTCCTCCTTTGTGCTTTCATGTTTAGATCTTGTGAGCTCCGTTCATGATCAAGATCATCTATTTGTAATTCATGCATGTTGTGTTTGCAGGGAGCCGATGGATATTGAGATGCTATTTCAGATTGATTATTGATGCTATCATGTCTTTGTTATTTGTGATCTTGCATGCTTTCCGTTGTTAGTAGCTATCTTGGCCAAGTAGATGCTAGCAACTCCAAGAGTTAGTATTTATGCTCGATACTGGGTTCATGCCTCTGGTAATCTGGGGAAGTGACAGAAATCTCTAAGGTACTAGATGTGTTGTTGCTACTAGGGAGAAAACAACAATCCTTTGTTCATAGAACAATCGTATTGTTTACCTTACACGCAGTTCGTAAATCAATAATCTGTTGCTTGCAACTTAATACTGGAGGGGGTTCGGATGATAACCTGAAGGTGGATTATTAGTCATAGATGCAGTTGGATGGCGGTCTATGTATTATGTTATATTTCTCAATCAAGTCTCAAAGGAGTCAAGATGATTAGTATATGCATGTATTGCTTTCTCGGTGTTTGTCAATTGCCCCGCTATAATTTGTTCACCCAGCATGTTATCTATCTAAGGAGAGCCACCTCTAGTGAACTATGGATCCTGGTCCTTTATTTTACATACAATCTACAATCTTTTACTGTTTTGTGTTTACTTTCTGCAAACTTTTGCTTCTTTCCATTCGATATGTTTAATCCTTTGTTTTCCGCAAAACACGGTGAGATTGACAACCTCATCGCAAGTTGGGGACAAAGTTCTGTGGTTGTGTTGTGCAGGTCTCCATGTTGCTACTAGCACCGGTAGTGCGCCCTGCCAAAGCTCAGCTAGTAACACCTTTGAGGTGTTTCCTTGCTCCTACTGGTTCGATTAAACCTTGGTTTCATAACTGAGGAAAACTTGCTGTTGTGCTCATCATACCTTCCTCTTGGGGTTCCCAACGAGCTCTACATCAACACCACGCACCAAGCACTTTTCTGGGCGCCGTGTATTGAGCCATCAATGTCCCACTTGATGATAATGCTAAAAAGAAACTCATGGGGAGTATTAATGATGTTCTTATTATGGTTAACAATGCCGATGTCCCTGTTGACTTCTATGTTTTGGATGTTGAATGCAATGCTTCTTGTCCTATTACTTTGGGAAGACCTTTTCTTAGAACTGTTGGTGCCATTATTGATATGAAAGAAGGCACCATTAAATATCAACTCCCACTCAAGAAAGGTATAGAACAATTACCTAAGAAGAGAGAAAAGATTTCTTTTGCCTCTCCTATGAAAACAAAATTTGCTCTTAATGCTTCTTCATTTGCGAACACTTGATTTTTTCTTTGCTTCTTATGCCTAACTTAAAGACGTTAAAGAAAAGTACTTATTGGGAGATAACCCAAAAGTTTTAGATGATTCTTGGAAGTTATTACTTCTGTAATAACCTCTCTTTATCCTTTTTATTTGCTTTTTGTGCCAAGAGTAACCTCTAATGAGAGAGAAGTAATGATTGGGAAAGTTGCTGTCCCGAAACAGATTTCTATGCTTCACCGTTAAAATTCGTGTAAAATCTCTGAACGTCTTTTTGAGGCGTGAATTTTTGTGCTTCTGCCCCAGGTTGTTATCTAACTTTCGTTAGTTCAACACTTTTTTATTTGAGCAACATAAGGTCTTCGAAAAAAATCCTCTTTACCTGCTGGTCTGTTTTGACAGATATCTGCCATTTTCTGCATTTGCTTCTTGTTGGTTCCTTTTTGAGTTCTTTTGGGGAATTGAGCTTTTTGAGGGAAGTTCTACAGTAGCTAGTGTTCTAATAGAAGTTTATTTGGTGTTGGAACTGAACCTTAAGACCTTTTATCTTGAGTGCACTAATGTTGCTAATAAAGATTGTGTGAAGTTTTGTATGAAGGAAAAATTTCAGGTGTATGGAAGGAATGAGTAATGAGATGAAGGATGGACTAAAGCTCCAGCTTGGGGATGCCACGCGTGTCACCCCAATTAATATCCAAGAAGTACAAGCGTCAAAGCTTGGGGATGCCCAAGGCATTCCCCTTCTTCATCAATAAAAATCCCAGGTTTCTTCCAAACGCTTCATTTTTATTGTTTCATGCACGGTTGTGTTTTTCTTGGAGCGTCTTTTTTTTCCATTTTTGTTTTTGGTTTTTCATTTGCGTGGTTTGATTAGTTTGCTGAATAAATTGGTTGGACCCCCTCTTTCATACATTGGTTTGCAAATAGTTTGGTTTGGTTTGGAAAAGAGTAGGAAAGTTCATGCTTATGTGGTAAAAAGAGCTTGTTTTTGACTGTGGCCTATGCTTTGTCATGCCATGCTTGATATTGTTTTGGCTTTATGCTTAGTATTCTTTGTTGTAACATGACTTGTTATAAACAATTGAGATTGCTTAATGTTCCTTGGATGAATCATGTGTTGTTTTAGCATATTAAAGCATAGTATAGTGGTATTCTCCTTTGATGCTTTATTTGGATTGACTTGGCGCATGCTCACACCATGTTATGACTATCTCAAGTCACCATAGCCTTTATGATCCTTTAGTTTTCAACTTGTAGTATCGCTTTATGATTTGATCAATGGTGTTTTGTCGCTCTGCATGATTATGGCCATTATTGCTCTCTTAGTTTGTCGCTCCCAGTCGTTTGCTAGCCTCCACAACAAAGTATGAGTTCCACTCATGCATCCAACTCTCCAAACCAAGTTATTACAAAAGAGTCCACCATACCTACCTACTAACTTATGCTATTCCAAGTATATTCATGCTTTTGTTTACCTTCCAAATTAAACTTGTTATGAGAAAACTAGTGATTAAAGCTCTCACGAACTTGATGGCACACTTTCTTTACTTGCCCTTAATAAACTTGAACCATTGTGTCATCTATGTTGTATATGCTTGCACTTATTTGTTGGGAATTAGCAGAACCATGCTTTCATGGGGAACGCTTTCAACATTCCACTTGGTACTTGTACCTAGTTGATATCATGCTCTTTTGTATATGGATGTCGTCGGTGTGAAATGAAAGGGGAGCTTGTAAGTCCATGGAGTTATGTATATGTGTTAGAGAAACGCATGTGCCGCTGGTCTAATCCATGCTGACATGGTGGAAACCTGCAACGTAACCATAATGAGCTGTCTATGAAGCATTCTTATTATAAAAAAAGTCCTATATTGAGAAAAAAGAGAAAAGAGAAAAAAAAGAAATATTATAAAAAGAGGAAAGAGAGAAAAAAGCATCATATTCCCATGGTAAATAAGAAGATTGCTGAGATGCTCGTTGTCTGCTTGCCTTGTCATTTTGATATGGGGATTCTTCCGTATCATTAGGCAAGGGGTACCCCGTTGGCGGTTCTCTATGATACACATGTACTTACGATGACAAGAACTTACCGGTGACTAAACTTGAGTAGCATGAGGAGCGGCCCTCGTATACAAGGGATATGAGATTTCTGGCTTATACTTCGTCAAGCATGTACACCATAGTTTGTTCACTTTAACCTTAATCACTTCAAGATGCTTATGATAGGGGCAATGAGAGCTGAAAGCTATAAGTACCATAATTTTTGGAAGCTCTTTATGAGACTTGAATCCCTACTTCCTTTTATAAAGGCCTTTCTTCCACCATTATATTGAGTCTCCACCTTCTATCTTTATGCACCTACTTTGAGAGCATAGTGGCCATTCTTAGTTCTATGTGCATTGTCCCAAGACTAGTTGATTGATGCATAACTTGTTATTGCTTGTTTTAAACTATTGTATCTAGTCACTCTTATGAACTTTGAAGGTGTCCTATGTATTTATATTTGCTACTCTATTGAGGGACAAGATGAATACTATTATGCTATGTTTTCTTTATGTGAAACAAACAAACGTCTTGCAAAGCATTGTTATTGCATCATAGTTTCTTTGCTTATTGCTAGAACTTTATCTTTCATGTTATGATTGAAGTACTATGATCCCAGCTTTGAATGTGTTACAAATACTTTGATCAAGTCTTTGATGGTGCATGTCACCTGAAAAATTATTCTTTCTTTTTATCACTTACCTACTCGAGGAAGAGAAGGAGTTAAGCTTGGGTATGTTGATACATTGCAAATGTATCTATAATTTTTGATGTTCCATGCTTGGTTTTATCCACTTTCTTGTGTTTTGTTCCAACTTTGGAGTACTTTTCATATGATTTCTTGGACTAACCTATTAACAAGAGCCACAAGTGCCTACTGTTTTCTGCTGTTTTTGGTTCCAGGAAAGTCAGAAAATGAATATTCTCGGAATTGGATGGGACAAAAGCCAAAGTGCCTATTTTCCGGAAGTCATCAAGTGCCAGAATACGAGACGGAGAGGGGCCAGGGGGCCACCACACCACCTAGACGCGCGGCCAGGCCTGTCCCGCGCTAGGGGTGGTGTGGTCGCTCCCGGCACCCCTCGGCCTCCCCTTCCGACTATAAGATGCCCTCGGGACGAAAACCCTAAGGGCCCGATCAAAAATCCACGAAAGAGTCTGTAGCCGCCGTCATCTCCATCCCTAGATCAGGAGGGATCTGAAGCTCTTCCCGGCACCCTGCCAGAGAGGGGAATTCACCCTGGAGGCCTTCTTCATCACCATGTAAGCCTCCGGTGTGATGCGTCATTAGTTCATCCTTGGACTACGGATCCATGTAGTAGCTAGATGGCTGGTTCTCCTCCTTTGTGCTTTCATGTCTAGATCTTGTGAGCTCCGTTCATGATCAAAATCATCTATTTGTAATTCTGCATGTTGTGTTTGCGGGGATCCGATGGATATTGAGATGTTATTTCAGATTGATTATTGATTCTACCATGTCTTTGTTATTTGTGATCTTGCATGCTTTCCGTTGTTAGTAGCTATCTTGGCCAAGTAGATGCTAGCAACTCCAAGAGTTAGTATTTATGCTCGATAGTGGGTTCATGCCTCGTAACTGGGAAGTGACAGAAATCTCTAAGGTACTAGATGTGTTGTTGCTACTAGGGAGAAAACAACAATCCTTTGTTCATAGAACAATCGTATTGTTTACCTTACACGCAGTTCGTAAAGCAATAATCTGTTGCTTGCACCTTAATACTGGAGGGGGTTCGGATGATAACCTGAAGGTGGATTATTAGTCATAGATGCAGTTGGATGGCGGTCTATGTATTATGTTGTAATGCCCAATCAAGTCTCAAAGGATTCAAGATGATTAGTATATGCATGTATTGCTTTCTCGATGTTTGTCAATTGCCCCACTGTAATTTGTTCACCCAGCATGTTATCTATCTATGGAGAGCCACCTCTAGTGAACTATGGGTCCTAGTCCTTTTTCTTTACATTCAATCTACAAACTGTTTACTGTTTTTTGTTTACTTTTTGCAAACTTTTACTTATTTCCATTCGATACGTTTAATCCTTTGTTTTCCGCAAAACACGGTGAGATTGACAACCTCATCGCAAGTTGGGGACAAAGTTCTGTGGTTGTGTTGTGCAGGTCTCCACGTTGCTACTAGCACCGGTAGTGCGCCCTGCCAAAGCTCAGCTAGTAACACCTTTGGGGTGTTTCCTTGCTCCTACTGGTTCGATTAAACCTTGGTTTCATAACTGAGGGAAACTTTCTGCTGTGCTCATCATACCTTCCTCTTGGGGTTCCCAACGAGCTCTACATCAACCACGCACCATCATTTTTCTAGGCTCCGTGCATTGAGCCATCAACCTTCTTCCTCTTCTTCTTTTGCTACAAGCTAGGCTTCTTGCTCTTGGATGGCCTTCTCAAGGTCGGCCACCTTCTTGCGAAGACAGGCGATGGTGCGATCCTTCTTCTCGCGCTGATGGCGAAGTGATTGGTGATTCTTGACGAGCATGGCGAAAGTCTGGTCCTTCTTAGCGACAATGGAAGGTTGTGGTTGTCGTAGGCTCAAGAATTGTCCAATTCCTTCTGCCTATCATACAGTAGGAAGTCAAGATTCTCCACTTGGCGCTTCATCTCCGGGTGACTTGGCATCTCCAATGGCATTCCCACAGAATCACGCCTTGCGTAATGAGCAAAGCGAGTTCCCTGGATCAAGTTGATGTTTTGCCCACATAGACGGGCAAGAGCTTCATGCATAGCCCAGGCTAATCCATCTAGCCAGTTGTTCTCTCTCACTGTGAATTGAATCTTCTCAGAAAGGGGTGCTTCCATCTTGCCTCGAAGATCTGCAACTATCAGCCATTGTAGATCTCCTCCGGGGAAATCCTTGAATTGAGCTCCGAAGAATTCCGGATGCGGGCGCTCAAGATACTCTGACAGTGCATCAAGATCCCTCTCAAAGATCAGCTGGCCTCCATTGCCCAACTGGTAGAACTTGCAATACTAAACTTCCATCTATAAGAATTTAGGATGAGTAAGTTAGTGAGGTGATCAAGTGTGTCAAATTTTATGTAGAAATGTAAGAATTTTTGAGGAACATGAATTTTTGTGAAAGAATCAAGGATAAGAGTGGGAATAGGTTTTCATAAATACTCACTTATTTTGTTTTGAAACTAAGTTTTTGTTCGGACGTCCATTCTAACTAGGGTCACCTATGGTCAGGATGGTTCTGATACCAACTTGTCAACACCCGGTTTTTTAATCCCAGCTGCCTATTATGCCATACATCGCAATCCCAGGATTACCATTTTTGCGAGACATAACAGATTTGTATATCACAGTACATCATCCATTACAAACCATAATAAGGTCTTACACAAATAAGGGATCTCATGATCCAGTCTTAATACAAACAAGCAGCGAAATAATAAGCGTAGTAGTGGGCTCCATCTTCAGTGTCACAGGCAATGCTGACGATGGGAGATGATCCTAGTTGTCGTAGCCGTCCTGCTGTCCTTCCTCCTGGTAGTCCTCCTCATAGTCTGGCCACGGGAATAGCCAGGGACAAAGCCATGAGTACTCTTTAAGTACTCGCAAACTATCACTAACAAGTAAGGTAGTTCTAGTAGGAATCCTAAGCTCTAAGTTTATTTGCAAAAAGCCAGATTTATCTAAACTGAGCTCAGAAGCAAAGAAAGTTAACTTAAATTTGCTAAATCACTTAAGTTTGGAACCTAGTTTTCATATTCACAACCCGGTTGTGGTCAAGCCAAAATCATCGTTCACTTCATAAGTCATTTTGAAAACATCTGACGACAAAACAGTATGGCCACTCCAACTGTCCATGACCGCGGACGTGGCTATTCGGATAGTTTGACACTCTGCAGAGGTGGTACACTTTCACCACAAAATTCGATACATCCGTCAGGGATACCCTGAATCCTCATACTTAGTATGCGGATAATAAATCATAACCTTTCATTTACACACTCTAGTATAAGCACCTCTCCTATGAGCTTGGCCTCCCAGCCATGGCCATCTGCCATCCTGGGCACTACATAGGTGGACATCATCAAGAGGTAGCCTCAGCTCAAACCTCCTCCGTGAGGGAACCCATACTAATGCATATAAACTTCCGGCTAAGCCTTACCCAATTCAGGTATTGTGGTTGTACGGTAAAATTGGAATGCTATCACATCCGAACCCAACCATCAGTTTTCATAAAGGGCTAAGACTCATGCCTTAACATTTTCATCATAAAAATCCATTTGTGTTTCTCAACACATGTCAAAACATCTCAATAGAATGACTCATCATTCCAAGGTTTTCATAATCATTTTCACCAAGTATTCCCATCTAAAGTGATTAAGTTTTTGGTTTAGCACTAGCCACTAAGTTAAGAGTGTTCACTAATGAGGGATGCTAAACTCAATCTCATGCCATAGAATGACATCTAGTATAGGCCTAGTTTTATACTCTTTATGCTATCTATACTACTTCCAAAATCTCACAAAGCATTACTACAAGTAAAGAAACTTTGGTAAAGCAAAAAGTAAAGCTTGCAAGTAAAACTTGGGATGGGTATAAATCAAAATGTATAACCCAAGCATGCCTAAGGCATCTTGCTTAGGTTAACTTGCATCTAGTGATGGCTTGCCTTGATTGGTGCAGTGATTGAAGTTTTCTTCGTCTTCTTCGGGGTAGAACTCCTCCTCCTTGTAGACTTGGTCAGTACTATCATCTATAAAGGAATACGGGGTACACAATCACCAAACAATACTTAACTAAGTCTATTTAGCACACTGAGGCACATACTTGATGATCTAGCATCATCACATGCATTAAAGCACTAGTTTCAATTATTTTATTTGAGAAAAGTAATTTCTACTCATTGAAATTAAGATTTAATATTCTCCAATTAAAATATGGGATCATGTGGACACATGTCATCACCACATATTCTAATACATGGGAATGTGGTTTAAAGGTTGGTCATATTTTATTAAGTTTAAGATTATCATTTAATAGATTTAAAGTGACTAGAAATGCCCTAATAGCATTATTTTGGTACTAGTCCAATGTCACTACATGCAAATATAAATATTATTACATATTCAGATAGGGATTATCAAATGTGATTTTTGAGATTTGGAATCAACTCAAAAGCTATTATGGTTGAATTTTGAAAATGTTTGAAGTTGCAAAAGTCTCTGTCTTGTTATTTTTACTAAAGATTATCTCTAACTCCAAATGATTTAAATCCAACGGGCTTGGATAGATAGTTTAATTATCTTTCTAACAAAATATGAGTCATGCCATTTGGTTAAGTGAAACTCTCTGAATTGATTTTTGAATAAGTGAACAGAATATGACTTCAACTAAATTGGAAAATTACTTATTTGAATTTTTGGGCTAGTGCGGGAAAGCTAACGGGCCGGCCCAGTGGCACTCGGCGGCGTAGCGGGCTGCTGATAGCGCGGACCCACTGGTCAGCGAAACTAACTAAGCGAAACGGTATGGGCGAATCTGAGCCGTGCGATCAACATCTAATCTAACGACCGAGAGTCATCGTCTACGACGAACAGCTCCGGCGAGGAACTAGACCTAGCGCGACGGTGGGGGTCTGGCGGGGCTCACCTGGGCTCCAGCTAGGCTCGGCGACGGAGGCAAACAACATGGTAGACGACGGCGAAGCGAGGCGCGGTCATGACGAGGCTTGGGGTGGTCGCAATCGACGGCGCCCTTCTCCTCCAGCAGCGGCGGACTCCGGTGCAATTACGGCACGGTGGTACTCGCCTTGCTCCGCGAAGGGGTGTGGGAGGCTCAGTGGTGAGTGGGGAGTCGAGTGGTGTGAGGAATGGAGGCTGGGGTGGCCTCCTTTTATAGATCTACGAGGGGACCGAGCGGTGCGGGCTGGCGTCTCCGGCGAGGGCAACACAGAGAGCTAAGGACAAGGCTGGGGTAGGTGGACGGTGCGGTATCTCCTGGCGGTCATTGCTAGCTTAAAGGCGAGGCCTGGGGTGGCTGTGTTTGGTCGGGCGCATGCGGCACTCTGGACGGAGGCAGAGGTGTTTGCGGCGGGGTGCGGCTACTGCGGGTCGCGCAGCGGCATGTCTGCCGAGGTACTGCTATCATGGCGGGTCTATGCACGCGAGGGGAGGTCAAGGCATGGCGTGTGCGAGCTGGTCGGGCGCGGCGCACTGGCGCGCTCTGGACACAGCGCAGAGAGGCGGTGCGCAGCGGTGCTAGTGTGGTCCAGGGCTGGGCTTTGGCCGTGGGGTAGACAGGGGGTGGCGGTAGGAGCTCGCGTGTCTGGTGCGCGTCTTGGGTGAGGCTGGCGTGGCTCCTGGCGTGGTGCCCACTGTCGGCCGGCGACGACCAAGAACGGGCGACGCTCCACTATGCCAGCGGCGAAGGGGGGAGCTGGTCTGGGGCTGGGTTAGGTTTAGAGGAGACAAGGGTTAAATTGGAGACCAAATGGTCGATGCTCACTGTATCAAACAGTGGAGCTAGTCTAGTGTTTATTCTGTGCCTGCCAAGTGTTTGATGAAATGGCCGCATGAAAATTATTTTTGAAATTTTGATTCAAACTGTTTGGGTGAACTTGACTTAAACTTGAGAGACTAGGTTTGCTTGGGATTGTCAAGGTAAATTCATTTGATGGGTTTTTGATAAAATGTCATCTTCACATATGAATTGGATTCAATTTTTAAATGTCCTTTAAATTTATTTGCTAGATGTTTTTGTAAGTTTGTAAAGTGGGCCTTGGTACATCTTTACTTGGTCTTAGCAACGGGTGAAAAGAGATAGAAATGTTTCTGTTAGAAATCTTCTTCTAGGAACAGCTAAAGTGGCCTAGTGGTTTAAAATGGTCAAAATGACCATTTGCATTCTTTATTCTTATTTAATTTCTTTCTCTTTTGATTTTGCTTGTAAATGGTCTAGATGATATGGCATTCACCTTTAAACCATTTCACAACATTTAAAACAATCAAGCATGGCATTTTGAATCAATTCTATACTAATGCAACACACATATGCATTCATATTCATTATCTTAATAAAAGTTTTTGTTAACCCTAAACTGGGTGATTAGGAACTTGATAACCTTGATTAAAGATTTTGGGATGTTACAATTTATGGCCTGATATAAATGCAACGGCAAATCGGCAATCAGGGCATTGTGATTTACCTGTACAAATGAAAGCTTCACGAGCAGCGGCAGGCATAGCTATCAGTGTCATTCTCTTTATGACGGACTCTTCAAGTCCATCAGGCAATGCCATTGTCAATTGGGGAAAGTCCATGAGTACTGCAGATATTATCGAAGTCAGTAGTCAGTACAGAGATGCTGCCAAGTAATATATAGAAGGACTTTGCTGCAAGTACGACAATGGCAGCAATAGGAAATAAAAATTGATGACCACCTTAAAAAGTGCCTTACTAATAACAGTTTTTCCGCAACCCAAAGCATCAGGAATAGCACATGTTCCTCCAAGAACTGAGGGGAACAATGCATCAAGCTCACGCTGGAATCATTTCAAAATAGATAAGACTTAGACTTAATGGCGTAGGAAGGGAGTGAAAAAACGTCTGAGAATATTTGGTCATCACAGTACATAAATAGTGATAAAAAAAGAGAACACATTTTATTATGGAAACTGAAGCTCAAGATAAGTTCTGCACAAACATGTCCTGTAAGAAGAGGTGTGTCCGCGGCAAGCTTCGACACCACAGACCTTGATGTACGAATAATAGGCAATGTCTGCAGTTCAATAAGTTGACCATATTAAGTTAGGGATTTATTCCTGAAAGATTTTTAGAAATAATGTTCTTACCTGAAGCATAGTAAATTCCTTCTTGACACCCTGAAATTCCAACTCTACACTGGTATCCTGCAAAAATAGTTCAGTAGTGTTTCAAGTAAAGTAAGACAACGGTAGAACACTCGCAAATCAATGGAATTTGGGATAAAGTGATATCATCAGCTCACCTGCAGGCTGTATTGACCAGCTGGAGTGATGTAATTGACTTTCCCCATAGAACTAGGTGGAAGGGCAACATGATATCTATTTTTGACAAACTCATCTATTTCTGAGCTTCTAACTTTCGGTGGATTTCCCGGTATTGGTGCAAAATTGAGCACCGTTCCAAATTTATCTAGCCTGTGTAGAAAAAACATAACTTTGTTCTTTTATCATGGTTTAGCTTTAACTGACGAACATGCATGGTTTCTTGGATGTTTCAGGAAAAGGTAGCACTATATATTAAGAGAAAGATAAGTTATTTGTTCATTCTCCCCAAATGAAAAAAATGAAGCTAGGGTGGTGGATTCTCCGCCCATATATGCATCACTTTCATTTTGTAAAAACTTTCCATCTGATTTTTATCAATGCTATACAAAATGTAAACCAGTGCGAATTCAATGGGACCGTGCGCCAAGACGCACCACTAGATCTAGTGTAAAGGGAAGTTAACACGAAACATGGAGGCAATCATATGCCATGAATCTGATGACAGGAGGTAGAGTTGAATCAGTACAGTGTTGCTCGTTGAATAATAAAAAACCTGCAAATCAGGTGTGTCTCGTAGAGAACATTTACTTGACTTGGCATATACCAATAGGTATTTGCTATACATCACAACCTGCCAATTCAACGCGGTGTATCTGATACGAATACAAAACATGTATACGAAGTACTTTTTTTTGGAGGGGTTCATAGTTTTTGTTTTTCTTGACTTGGCATATATACCATACTGGTATCTCATACAAGATACAACCAACACGGTGCGTCTCGCGAAGTAGTGGCGATATTTACATACCCATACCATACCAGACTGGTATCTCGCTGTCTAACACGGATGAGTTGACGTTGTTTCACAAAGTAAACTATGTTTACTTACTGCCGACTTGGTCAGTCAGCACAAAGGATTAAAGGACCCAGACCGCGTCCCTGTGTTAAGATACATATATATGAGTGCATCAGTAGTGTAACCTTTGAATTCACAGCCCCTTTCTCCAACACCATGGCCATTCTGCTTTCTCTCGCTGGCTACCTCCTCTATATCGTGTTCATGGTGGTGGTGTCGTCTCTGTTACTGTCCACCATGTGCACCACCTTTCCGTCGTTGCCCAAGGGCGGCCTCTTTGTGGCGTCATTTGCCATTTTCCTCCCCTTGGCGCTAAAGAATTTTCTGATCTCCGATTTCCCCTCCACGTGGCCTTCTAGCGTCTCTGAACTGATGCCCGCACTTGTTGGTCTTGCTGGCTACCTAGTCTGCATGATGGGGTTGTCGTTTCTCGTGCTCGCCATAGCCTTCTTTGTCTGCGAGGCAGCACCACGGACGCAGCCCGAGGATTTTCCTGATTGGATATTCAGGATCAGCTTCGGTGCCACCGTCGTGGTGATGGATATGTTCATGAAGCATTCCAGCCACTCCGACACGACAGCCACGCTTCGCTTCGCTGGCTACCTTGTCTATATCATATTCATGCTGGGGATGTCATATCTTGTATTTGAAATCCTGGTGTTTGATGACACCATCATTGTCCCCGTTCTACGATTTCTGCCGCCAGTACCCTTAAACCACCACAAGTCATCACCAATGATCGTCGCCGGGGTCATCTTGGTGCTGAATGATATGCACGGCTTCACACTGCTCGAAAAGCCTGGATTTATCTCTGAATTTCTCTCCAACTTGCCTTTCAGTGTCTCGGGCACACTTCCTGGTCACCTCGTCTATATAGTGTGCATGGTGGCTCTGTCGTTTCTGGTGCTCATCATAGCCGCTGGCGCCATCAGCAAAGCAAGGATTCAGTGGCCAATGGAGAGACCCGAGTTGATGCTAACTACCATCGTTGGCATCACTTTCACTTCGTTGAATATGATGTGGGGCACACCGTTCCTGAAGCCTTCCAGTGACTCTAGCATGAACATGGCACTTATTGGCCTCGCTGGCTACCTCATCTACATCATGTGCTCCATGGCACTGTCAGGTATGTTGTCCAGATCCATCATGGACGCGCTCGTCATCAGCCTCACCTTCGTGATGTTGCACGTGTTCGGTTTCTCGAACATGATCGACATGCTTGTAGGCCTGGCCTGCATGATCGCCAAGGCGCTTATGACGCTCTTCTTTCTGGTGCCGCTGCTATTTGTGGTGTGCATTGTCGTATACACCTGGGTCTCGATATTGTTTCCGTCCGCCGGGTCCTCTTACAATGATCTGACTTTCGCGAGCATCGTCGGCCTGGGCTTCAAGGTGATGAAAATTATGATGGACAGACCGGCGCTCCTTGCCGCCGCTAACTTGGCGGTTAGGTATCTCACAGTTTTCTCCGACACGAAGGCCACCATCCTTGGCGTCGCTGAGTCGATAAACAATTACCAAACCACCTACACGGTGATTAGCTATCTTGTTGTTTCTGGATATATAGGGATCACCCGGAACATTGCAGGTCTCCATTAATTGTAGATCTTTGTATGTAGGCTTCATTTTGAAAATATATATAGTTGGATAAACCATTGGATTGTTGTTTGTGAGGTTATACAACCAACGAAAGAGACAGGTGCCTGGATGCACACCTGCCCAGTTTTGTATGTCTCATGCCTATGTGCCGCTTCGAATTCTCTATGATAAAATGCAATCCAATGACAATGAAATGTCTGTTAAAAAAGATTTGTACTTGTTTAAAACGCTTGAGAATCATATAAAGGGGAAAATCGCTGAACATGTTTAATAAATCTTCATGTCATCTTTGTGTTGTGATTGCTTGGTTACGTGTAAACCAATCGTCTAGCTCCGATGAAAAACATCATAGTTTCTCAATATATGAAGATGAAACTCCCAAGAAGTCAACTCTGACTATACCCGAAGAGAAAACAGCCATCACTACAACTCTAAAAGCATCTCTAGCACATACCGTATCCCGCGGTACTGCAAAACATGGATACGGTGTACTGCAAAGTCTTTTTTTGTCTGAAAAATGTCTGCGCGGAACAGATACCGTATATGCGTACCACAAAACAGAATATACTCTCGAATATTCAGTCGTCTTCTTCCTCTCTCTCGGCGCGGGAGGAGGTGAGTGGACCATCGGAGCTGCCGCACGCGAGCCCACTCAAGCGAGGTCGCGCGGGTGCGGGAGAGTGCGCCGCGCGCGTGTGCGGCCGGAATCGGAAGCGGCTGTGTGCGCCGCGAGGGTTTTTGTGCATGGGGACAGCGGCCGTACGCACTCCCCGCCACCCTCCGACGACCGGCGGGACGTGCTTGTCGTCTGCGGGCGCCGACTCCCGCCGCTTCTCGCCAATCTCGCCTCGCTTCTACTCCTGCAAAGTGGGTTCGCCCATTGATCCCGCTCGTGCGCGTGCGGGACCGCGGCGAGGTGCTTGCGGGACGACCGCCGCCGGCGTCTAAGGGATGGCCAGAATTGACCTCCGGCGGCAGTGATGGCGGCGAGAATAGGAAACACTGTAGCTAAATATTCCCTCCTGCTAGCCGTTTTCCCGTTTGCAGTTTACTGCATATCTCGCTCCCAAAATTGCAAATATGCAGCACGAAAGCTTCCATTTTCGGTGAACCATAAAAAACGATGCGGTACGGTTTACGATATCTAAAAAAGCTATTTTTTCTGTATCGTACCGCAAACTGACGGCTATTTTGCGGGACGGGGCCGGATGCGATATCTGCTAGAGATGCTCTAATACTCCCTTCGTCTAGAAAGACAAGACCACTTCGTTTTTCTTGTCAAATTTTGACTAATAATTTAATCAGTTAAATATAAGTTATATGTCATCCAAAAATATATCGTTGTGGAGTTCTCTGAAGTGTGCACAACAATATATTTTTCAATGACATGTAACTTATACTTGTAACTAAATTATTAGTCAAAGTTTGCCTTGAAAAAAAAAATGGCCTTGTATTTCAGGAGGGGGGAGTAAGTATGTACGGGCCAGTGGCCACTATAATAGTGCAATGCATACATCAGCATAGGTACAAAATTATTCAGTAGTAAGCATGGGTAGATGATGTCTGGACAAAAGAACAGAGTCACTACGACTCGTGAGTAACACAACTCACCAAACACGTTGCTTCCGAAAAGGCATATAAGTAAGGACTATAATTGACTCCCCTAGCTTTTTGTTGCAAAAAACACCCCTAGCTTTCTTGATCAATGAGGTAATCACGCATGGGTATTTCCTGATTTTTTTTCTTCTTCTCAAGTATACATATACACTGCTACTAATTGACCCCATCTCTAATTCTCAATTGATTGATTGGTTAGACAGACTTCCTACTCCGACGACAAATCTGTACCAACGGTTGCTACTTCAAGATAGAGACAACAAATCCAGAAAAATGTGTTGGAATACTAGATGGGTACCTCCTTAATTAGGGATATAAACGGATCGGATGGTATTTGATTTTGCCGTTATGTTATCCTATAACATATTTCCCGACGGAATCGGAGCGGGTTGGATAATGACTAGGTGTGGATTCAAATACGATAATAGAAGACTGCGGATTCAGCAAAAAATGGAGCGGACTAAGGAAGAAACAAAATTATCGAATATGTACGTGCATAAGTTTGTCACCTCCCGCAGCTTCACTTCACGCTGCATCCTAGCCGTAGAGCACATTCCCAGACTCATCGGCGAGCGTTAGCTTCTCCCGGAAATCTTGATATATGGGCAAGGTGAACTCAAAACCGGAGAGGTCTAGAAGGGTCATCTCCTGCATTGCGAGCGGTATAGGCAATGACAACGATCGTACCCGGCGGCCCCTGTCCCTGCCTAGGCCCTGTCCCTGTCCCTGACCCGATGATGAACCTCTGGCCATGGCCGTAGATGCGCTATGGTTGGAGCAAGCGACGCTCGAAGTGGTAATGATGCAGGTGCGGGCCAGGGAGATCCCATGGGTATTCTTTTAAATATCGTGTCCGACAGTGGCATTGATGTCGGCGCAGAAGTCAGGCAGCCTGTATTGATAGCGGCCGCCCTACCACTACTGTGATGCCAAAGGCGATAGTGGTGGCATTTTCCCATACCACACGCCGCCGTGTGTAAATACATAGTGGCGTTTCGGAAAGACGCCATGCTACCACTATGTTGAGCCTAGGATGATGGGACCCACAAACCTGTAGCATATTATGGCCGGGGAAACAGAGTGTCCATAGAGGATGTTTTTTGAAATTTCAAAAAATTGACATTTTGAAGTTTCAAAAAAATCCAAAAAATCCTTTGATGTAGATAATGATGCCTTCTACCTGCGTGAAAAAATCAATGCAAAATATTCCCTATTTTGGGTTGTGTGTAAACGACAAATTTCTAGATCTGAGATGGTGAAGAGTGACAAATTTGATTTTTTTTTAGATTTGTCGGAATTTGTCATTTTTTGTGTAGGACGGGATGCAAAGTATTTTAGGCTTTTGCAAGGCTATAGAATAAGTCATTGTCAACATCTAGAATTATTATTTTTGAATTTTTTTAAAACTTCAAAATATTAATTTGAACGAATTTTAAAAAGGGCTCCATGGGGCCTGTCCTCCAAACTCATTTTCCGCGGGGAAACGCTGCTAGTATAAGTTGGGACCTGCCATGTTTTGATTTTGGCCACGCCACCGATAATTTTTGCGGGTACCAGCGGCATTACACATTTCCGACGCCTATAAGGTTTCTCTGCTAATATTTGTTGCTGAATAGCATCGCCTCGTTGGTCGATATACTACCCCCTGCGATCCAGCGATACTTATTATGGATCGAAGGGAGTATATGATATACGATATACCAATCTATTATTTCCTCTTTGGGTTGCTCCAAATCTTAGAACTTTTTTCTGGGTTATGGCTTCTCATGGCATGGACATACACACATAAATACTCTCTTCATTCGGAAATAAGTGTCATAGATTTATCTATATACACATATATTCCCTTAGTTTCAAAATATAAGCTATTGTAGCCTTTTTTTTGAAACACATGTATCTAGACACATGTATCTAGACACAGTCTTACCTTGCAGGATGATGACTGCAAGTGCACACATCAATTGTATCTAGTTTTAAAATAAGAGCATCGAACCCATAGAGAGTTATTGGTTAAGATCTTTATACCCCTTGTCACTATCTACCAAATGATACTTTTTTTTGACAAGGGGCGCTTTATTACTCAAAAGTTTAAGTATTACACCCGGCCTCTGCATATCTAGGATGCACACAGCCGACAAAGTGTCCAAACGAAAATATAAAACTCGATAGCACGTTACAAAAAACCATGTTTAAATGCAACTACGCCAAAGAAGCTGGAGGCGGACCGATCCGAAGATTGTGTTGACATCCATGTCTAGTAAATAGGTCCCGTGTTGTATCCTCCAGCCTTGTACACACCTCCAAAAAAAGGTCTCGCAGCTCCACATGATGTAGCACCGACCAATCCCGAAGAGTATGCGTCAACCTGTAAATAACCTGCAGAAGGGAACAGTTAACATCATTAAAAACCTTATCATTCCTACATACCCATAGCGACCAAATTAATGCCATCTCTCTAACCCGAAGAAGTGTCTTAAACTTGTTATCTGTACCATGTAACTAATTCCCAAAAATATTGGCAATACTACGTGGTGGAGACAAGCCAGAAACTGCTTGGGTGACTGACCATATAGACCGTGCAAAATTGCATTGGAAAAACAGGTGTTTGATTGTCTCATTGTAGAGACAAAATACGCAGTTCGGATTCCCATGCCAATTACGCTTAATAAGGTTATCTTTTGTAAGGATAATTCCACGACGAAGATACCAAGCAAAAATCTTGTTTTTACGAGGTATCTTCATCTTCCAAATCATCCTATTATCTAAAATTTATATTACTGGCTGAGTTAAAGCATTGTATAAAGAACCAACCGAGAAAGAACCATTCTCAGTTAGGTTCCATCGGAATTCATCTGGCTCATCTGTAACTAGACCTGCGCCAATCTATGTAGCAGCATGATCCAAGAGTCAAGTCTCCACGATTAAATCCTTCGACGTTATATTGGGTGGAAAAGATTCCAATACAGTCGCAATCGTCTCCCCCTTGTAACGAACAATGGAATACAACGCTGGATATTGTTCTCGGAGGTTAGCATGACCAAGCCATTTATCCTCCTAAAACCTTATCTGAGGCCCATTATTAATAGAAAATGTGCCATAGCGAAGAAAATGTTTCTTTGTCGCCATCAGGCCAGCCCAAAAGTGAGAGTCTCCCGGTTTCCAAACCATTTGGGACAAAGCTTTTGATCCAACATATTTTCTCTTAATAAGAGTTTTCCATATCCCTTCTTCAGTTAATAACTTGAAGAGCCATTTACTAAGGAGGGTTATATTCTTGATTTCCAAATCATGAATACCAAGCCCACCCTGTTCTTTGGGACGACACATCACACTCCATTTAGCCAGTCTATATTTCTTTTTCTTGTTATCTTCTTGCCAAAAGAATCTTGATCTAAAGTAATCTAATCTTTTCAAGACTCCTTTCGGTAGTTGAAAGAAAGATAGCATATAAAGTACCATGTTACTGAGTACTGAATTTATGAGTATCAATCTTCCTCCTATGGATAATAATTTACCTTTCCAACTGCTCAAACGCAGTTGTAGTCTTTCTTCGACAATTTTCTATTCAGCATTTGTAAGTCTACGGTAATGTACCGGTATGCCCAAATATTTTATCGGAAAAACACCGTGACTACAACCGAACAGTTCATTATAAAGACCAGTCGCTTCTTGAGCCTCACCAAAACAAAACAATTCACTCTTGTGGAAATTAATCTTTAATCCCGATAGTTGCTCAAAAGCTGAAAGTATAAGTTTCAGGTTTTTTTGCTTTCTCGAGGTCATGTTCCATAAAGAGAATTGTATCATCCGCATATTGAAGTATAGATAAACCACCATCCACTAGATGAGGAATCACACCTTCAATATGGCCCTCTGATTTGGCGTGTTCAATTAAGATGGAGAGCATATCAGCCACTATATTGAATAGCATTGGCGATAATGGATCTCCTTGTCTTAGCCCCTTTTTGTCTGGAAGTAGGTACCAATATCGTCATTGACTTTGATGGCAACACTACCTCCGACTACAAAGTTATTGATTAAAGCACGCCATTCAGCGGAGAAGCCTTTCATTCTAAGAACTTGCTGAAGGAAAGACCATTTGACATTATCGTAGGCTTTCTCAAAATCAATTTTAAGAATGACCCTGTTCAGTTTCTTCCTATGAAGTTCATGAACAGTTTCATGCAAAGTTACTACGCCATCAAGAATGTTACGACCTTGCATAAAAGCAGTTTGCGAAGGTCTAACAACATGACCGGCCACCGAATTTCATATGCTTTCTCTATTGCGTTTTCGATGTTGGAGGTTTTATCGGTTCGTCTTTTGGGGAGAGGTCAAACCTTTCGTCATTTGGTTCTATCCTACCTTTCTGGACTATGATGTTTCTATGGATGATCTTGTAGATCTCATTGTCCTCTTTAAAACGATCCCAAGATCATCAAAAAGGGGTCTGGATGCAAAAGTTATGATTGTTTCAGTTTTTTGTTTACGCTGATTTTGAGGGGGATTATCCGCCCAATTTTCGAAAACGGCTAAGGACTTTGAGGCGTGACTCCAGAATAATGGCGGATTATCCGGCCTCGGGCGGATTATCCGCCCAAATATCCGCCTCCTATCTTGAGGTCGCGCGAAGTCCTTAGCCATATTTTGGCCCGGGGAACCCAGAATATCCGGGGGAGGGGCGGATTATCCGGCCTGGGAGGTCCCAAACGGTCATATTTCATCGGGGAGGGGTATAAATAGACCCCTTCTTCCTCCTTAGGCTGGTTGCTTGCATTCTCTCTCTCCTCCGTTGTTTTGACCTTCAAGAGCTTGCAAATTCTCTCAATCCCTCCCATATTTTTTGAATATTTTTGGGGGATTTGAAAGGGGCGGTCTAGATCTACAACTCCACCAACCCATCTCTCCTCTATGTGAGAGGAACATATTGGGATCTAGATCTTCGGGTTTCTTTTGTGGATTTCCTCTTGTGTTCTTCCTCTCTTATTCTCCCACTAGCTTTTGTAGCTTTGGTGGGATTTGGGAAAGAAAGACTTGAGCACTTCTTGTGTTCTTGCCATTGCATTTGGTGCATAGGTTTGAGTTCTCGGTGAGGATTTGATTGGGTGAAAGGTGAGAAGCTTTTTACTCTTGGGTTCTTGGAATCCTAGACGGTTTAGTTGTTTTGCAGGTTTGTGGATTACTTGGGGCCTCCAATTAAGTTGTGGAGCTTTCCCCGAGCTTGTTTGTTGGGAGCCTCCAATTGAGTTGTGGAGAAGTGCCCCAATCTTTGTGAGAGGTTACGTATTGCCACCGACAAGTGCACCGATAGTGAAGAAGTGAACTGGGCCTCTTGTGGCGAGGTTCACAGGAGAATAGGGTGAGGCCTTTTGTGGCATGGTGGTCCTAGTACCGCCCACCCCTCCAACGAGACGTACTCCCTTTATGGGAGGAACTCGGTAATAAATCATCACCTCCGCGTGCCTCGGTTATCTCTATACCCGAGCTATTACTTATGCACTTCACTTTGTGATAGCCTTCGTGCTTGAAGTCTTATATCTAGCTATCACATAGTTGCTTGTATTGCTTAGCATAAGTTGTTGGTGCACATAGGTGAACCATAGTTTATATAAGATTTGTGCTTGACAAAGTAAACGCTAGTTTTATTCCGCCTTTGTTAAGCCCATATCGTAAAAAAATTAAACCGCCTATTCACCCCCCCCTCTAGGCGGCATCTGTATCCTTTTCAATTGGTATCAGAGCCTGGTCTCTCTTTTTGTGCTTCACCGCCTTGAGAGTAAATATGTCGGCTAGGGGATTAGTGCACGATGACATTTTCATATTCGATGACACATGTTATGAGATTTGGAAAATTTGTATGCTTAATCATTTTCGGGCCATGGACCCAAATTTGGAGCGAATCGTAGATATAGGTTTTTCCCCTCCAATGGATTTCCTTAATCTATCTTGTGAGGATGAGAAAAACTTATATCTTGATGCTCAAGCTTCTAATGTGCTTGTTAATGCTTTGAGCCATGTAGTTACTTCTTCAGTCATACCTTTTTGGAGCGCTCATGAGTTATGGACAAAACTTCAAGATAAATATGTTGTGTCCAATATTTTTGAGGATGATTGTGTTGCTTCCACTTCCTACGAGATGAGTTCTCATCTTCTACCACTTCACCAACATGTGATTTTTCACAAGGTAATGATATGGTAAGTGGTGATAGAAATTGCAATATGGATAGTGTGCTTACTATTTGTAATCCCTCCTCTCTATCTAGTTGCAATGATCTATCTTTGGACTTTAACACTTCTAGCACTACAAACTCCTTACATGCTTGTGTTGATAGTCCTTGCATATCATGTGTAAGTTGTTTGAGTAAATCTCATGATGATATGCTTGATATTCCTTGTTGCCATGATATAAGTGCTTTTATTTCCTCTAGTTGTTGTGTTTCTAACAATGTAGAGGAAACTGAAGATTCTACGGGTCAAGACAACATCTTGAATGAAGCCTCAAGTAATTCTTCATTATCATCATCTCACAGTTCCCATCTATGCCTTATGGCTAGGGATTCAAAGGTATCTCCTACTTTGGAACCCAATACCTCTTGTGATGATGAGGATGAGTATAATGAGGAAGAAGAGATTGATGTTGATTTGTTACATGAAAAGGGTGAGATTGTTTATCATGCTCTTGTTAAGAATAATATTGCTTGCTCTAACTTTGTTGAAATCTTGGGTTTTGCTATTGAGAGCAAAGAACGTATTGATAAGTTAGAAGCTCAAGTTGAGGAGCATGAGAACACAATTGACAAAATGAGTAGCCTTGAGCGTGAGTATGATAATGATATTGCAAATCTAAATGAAGCTCTTGAAGAAGCACAAGCAACCAAAGAATCTCTTGAGGAGACATTTACTCTAGAAGTGTCTAAAGTAAAGGAAACCCGTGATAAAGCTCTTGAGGTGGCAATTGATCTCAAAAGAAAATATAATGAGATTTCCAAGTTGTCTTCTACTATGCTCTAATGATGCTTGTGCTACTAACTCTACTTCTTTTGAAGCATCTATTTTGAAGGAGAATGTTGAGCTAAAGGCTCAACTTGCTTTGCTAACTAGCAATTATGGGAAATTGGAAGAAAGTCATGTTATGCTATCAAGCTCTCATGGGGATCTTCTAGCCTCCCATGATAGGCTAAAGTTAGCTCATGAGGCTATTGTGTCAAAGGTAACATCTAATGAGCCTCATATGGACATTAGCACTACATGCACTACAAATGTCGTACTCCCATGTGCTAGTCCTCGTAATTCATCATCGCATATTACTGCTACATCTTGTAATGAATTACATTCCTTGCCTTGTTGCTCTAACAATGAAGCTTCTATTTCCTCTAGTATTTGTGTTTATACTAACCATGTAGAGGAAATCAAAGAGCTCAAGGCCCAAGTCTCATCTTTGAAGAGGGACTTGAAAAAGGGTCAGGAAGGGAGGGCCACACTCAACAAGATCTTGAGTGTGCAAAAATTTCCCAATGACAAGAGTGGGTTTGGATTCAAATCCAATATCAAGAACAAGTCCACTAACAATAATAAGTTTAAGAGAGACAATAAGAAGGGCCAAGAACATGTCAAGAATTTGGCCAAGATTGTTTGCTTCAAGTGCAAAATTGAAGGGCACCATGTTAGATCTTGCCCATTGAAGAATAAGACTCTCAGTGAGAAGCAAAAAGGGAAGAGGCCTCAAGTTCAAGGTCATGGTGTACCTCAAGTTGAAGAAAGGCCACTTCGCAAAAAGAATCAAGATAATACTCCCATTGTGGATAAATCAAGTGTGAAGAAATCGAAGAAAAGATCTTGCTACATACGTCGTGAGAAAGGTCACCTCTCTTCTTCATGCACTATTGGTAACTCCTCATCCAACCCTATTATTATTGATGATGTTTATTCTCTTCATAAGGATGAGGTTGGAAATGTGTTTGCCAAATATGTTGGTGCCCAATGTGGTGTCAAGAAAAGAACCATTTGGGTTGCCAAGCCTATTGTGACTAACTTCTTAGGACCCAACTTGGTTGGGGACCAACAAGCTAAAACTTGATCAATAGGTGTTGGTGGAGGGCTTTGGAGACTTGGCTAAATCATGAAGAATTAAGGGAACTTCATCAATTATATTGTATCAAGCCAAGTGATTTATATTATATTATCTCTATCATATATCCATTGTTCCTCTTTATGTAACATGTTCTCAACTCATTTACATTTAAAGTTACTCGCCCCTTGTGCATGTGTTGGTTTGTACCTTGCATGTGTTTTTATATGTTGTGCATAACCACTTACTTATCTTGAGTTATCAAGTTTATTTGTGTATGTTGGCTTGCACAACATGTACTTGTTTTTTTTGTGTTGATCCTTTATTGAATTCTACATGTTATCTCATTTTTGGATATTTCTTTGACTTGAAATCATTTAGTGCTCTATTTGATGTAGGTAGAGATGATGATCCCATGTGGGTGCATTGTGTATTCAAATGAAAAAATCTTAAATAATGCACTAATCATGGGGGAGTTTTCCTATATTGTGTAGAACACTCCTTTTATGCTTCTTCACAACATGTTTTGCTCCATATCGTTTTTATGTCTTTGGAAGATAAATATTCCTTTGGTACTTTGTGTCATCTTGAAAAGTGTTGAGAGTTTGGTGTGGTTTTTTTATTTTAAACTTTCTCTTTTTGGGAGTTGGCTTTATCTCATTCCTTTCTAACTTTTTTGACATGTTAGAATGAGATAAATCCTTGAGCATTTGTGTTTTTGTCTATCTCTTTCTCTTTGCTTTTTGCCTAGTTCATTTGTTGAACATGTGGTCTTTCATGAGTTGATTTGGTTATTTGATATAATTTGAACAACCTTTTATCGTGTCACACTTTGGTGTTTCTTCTTGGTTTACTTGGTATTTTGTTCAAATTGTATCTCCTTTGGTTCTTGAAAGTAGTGTGCATGCATATTTAATAAATGTATATATTATGGCGTGCTTGCTTTACTTGATCTAATATATAGGGGAAACTCCACAAAATCCTAATTGGCTAAGATGTGCATGAAATTCAATTCATATCAATATGCACATATTTATGCGAAGTCTCTCCTATGTATTGTAGTTGATCTAACTACTTTGGACCCAATAAGTTTGGGGACCATATTGTACTTGAATTTTATTTTAGGTACCTTCGAGGTGCATTGGATGCTTGTCTCTTTCATAAGGAATAAGTGACGACTCGATGATCAAGAAACTCCTATCTACTTCATCACAATAATGATATCTCGGTAACAAGTATCTCTTACTCATGCGTACATATCGTCTTCCAACCTATGGTAGGTTGCATATTGGCATGATTTTTTTGTATTTGTAGTTGTTGTGGTTCTTTCTTTGGCCTTAAAGAACGTTCTCTATTGCATATGTGAGTAAGTTGAGATGAGTGCATATAATTGGGACTATACAAAATCATGCTCATGATTCACCAATCCCAAATATGTCAATCTAGCAATTATATTGCCTATTGTTTTCTCAAAGTACTCTCATGTGCAATATTGATGAATTTGCGAAGTTGATTCTTTCTTTGTGATAATTGATTCCTCTTGCAATACATTCCAACTATCTCTACTTCCCTTAGTGGTAGTTGTGATGTATTTGATATGTTTGTGGTTAAAGTTCATGAATATACAATAAGATAAAATTGAGCCTTTTGGCCATGCTATCAAGCAAAGATCTTAGTGGTGTATTGTCATGACTTCATTTTAGATATCTTGCTCTATTTATTTTATTATCTATTTTGTGTGTACATGTTTCTTTGTGGATCAATATCTTTGTGAGATTGTCTACTTAGAAACTTATACACATGAGAGATGTTACTTATCCTTTTTTGACATCTTCTTTGTTTTGTGTGTGTTGTATGGTCATACTAAGCAATATCATTCATTGAAGACTATGTTGATGCTCAATGATCATCCTTGCATTAGTCTTATACTATGCTTTGGCATGCCTCTCACACATCCTTGTGATTGAGCATGCTATTATGTTGTCTCTTACTCGTTACTCAACCATTTGTTTATTGCAAGTTTTATGCCTTGGTATACGCTCTTCCATACATAGTTGGGTTTTAAATAATATCGAGGGAGTGAGGATTCCATGTTTGTCCATATTGTATTCAAATGCAATTTTTTTTGCACAAACCTTGGGGAGCCTCCTCATATTATATAGAACACTCTCTTTTCAATCTTATCATAATATCTATCTTTCATTTGGTATGTTCTTTTTGTCAAGTGGTTCTTTGGATCTTTTGATTGCTTGCTTCATTTGTTGATGCTTCTTCACCTTGTTAAATTTTTTTTGCAATCTTTTGATCCTCAATATTGTTTAACCTCCTCCTAAGTATTCGTCATTGGATACGTGCATTTTATTCTACTCACACTATGAGAAATGTACACATTTTGGAGGAATTATCACTCTATTGGTCGTGTAGAGATTTTCACCCATTTTGGCAATCATGCCAATGGGGGAGAAGTTTTGGAGGGTTTAAGGGAAGTTGGTTTCATGCTTTGAGTTTGTTCTTATGCATTTGCGTCTCATGCTCTTGCATCTTTGTTGTTGCTTTGCATGTTGAATATATAGATATAAACCCTCTCAAAGGGATTGTCATCAATTACCAAAATGGGGAGATTGAAAGAACATGTGTGCCCCATGTGTGGTTTTGGTAATTAATGACAATCTTTATGGACTTATGTTTGCATTGAGTTCTACTTGTAGGATTTGTCCATAGGCAATGCTTGAACCATATGTTGGCTTCAAGGTTGGAAGAAGAAGAAAGTGAAGAAGATCAAGTGTTGATCAAGGTTTCAAGGAATGATCCGAAGATTGGTCAAGTAGAAGTTGAGCCTATGGCAAGTGTGTCTTGAATAATAAGATGATCTCAAGTGTAGATTTCCATCCTTATGGTGATCATGGATATGTGAAGATATGCCTAAAAGAGAGGCTCTTCCATAGTGGAGTATGGGGGAGCAAATTCCAAGTCTTCACCAAGCTAGCGCAATCAAGAAAGGTGTTCCATCTTGAGGTGTAGAAGATCGTCATCATCAACATCAGGTGGAATATGCACAAGGCAATTGTTAGATCTTGATAGGGTTTCTTTCTTACCGGTCTCGTGGTGTTAGTTGGGGAGACCGGTTTATAGGATAGATAACCGTACTATCAAGAGGGGCTCTCGAGTGAGTAACTTGATCATATCCCTCGGTGAGAGCTCAAACCTTTGTATACTTGGCATCATATTTCTTGGTTCTTATTTGGGTCTTACTCATGTGAGTATTTAGATCTTGTGTTAATCTCCATGACAAGCTCAAGTTCATCGAAAACGAATTTCATATGCTTTCTCTATTGCGTTTTCGATGTTGGAGGTTTTATCGGTTCGTCTTTTTGGGAGAGGTCAAACCTTTCGTCATTTGGTTCTATCCTACCTTTCTGGACTACGATGTTTCTATGGATGATCTTGTAGATCTCATTGTCCTCTTTAAAAAGATCCCAAGATCATCAAAAACAGAGTCCGGATGCAAAAGTTATGATTGTTTCAGTTTTACTGTTTCTGCCAGTTTTCAGGGGGGCGGATTATCCGGCCCAATTTTCGGAAAACGGCTAAGTACTTTGAGGCGTGACTCCCAGTAACAGTGGCGGATTATCCGGCCCAAATAGCCGCTCCCTATACTGAGGGTCGCGCCGCGAAGTCCTTAGCCATATTTTGGCCCGGGGAACCCGGAATATCCGGGGAGGGGCGGATTATCCGGCCTGGGAGGTCCCAAACGGTCATATTTTGTTGAGGAGGGGTATAAATAGACCCCTTCTTCCTCCTTAGGCTGGTTGCTTGCATTCTCTCTCTCCTCCGTTGTTTTGACCTTCAAGAGCTTGCAAATTCTCTCAATCCCTCCCATATTTTTTGAATATTTTTGGGGGATTTGAAAGGGACGGTCTAGATCTACAACTCCACCAACCCATCTCTCCTCTATGTGAGAGGAACATATTGGGATCTAGATCTTCGGGTTTCTTTTGTGGATTTCCTCTTGTGTTCTTCCTCTCTTATTCTCCCACTAGCTTTTGTAGCTTTGGTGGGATTTGGGAAAGAAAGACTTGAGCACTTCTTGTGTTCTTGCCATTGCATTTGGTGCATAGGTTTGAGTTCTCGGTGAGGATTTGATTGGGTGAAAGGTGAGAAGCTTTTTACTCTTGGGAGGTGAGGATTTGATTGGGTGAAAGGTGAGAAGCCTTTATGGGAGGAACTCGGTAATAAATCATCATCTCTGCGTGCCTCGGTTATCTCTATACCCGAGCTATTACTTATGCACTTCACTTTGTGATAGCCTTCGTGCTTGAAGTCTTATATCTAGCTATCACATAGTTGCTTGTATTACGTAGCATAAGTTGCTGGTACACATAGGTGAACCGTAGTTTATATAAGATTTGTGCTTGACAAAGTAAACGCTAGTTTTATTCCGCCTTTGTTAAGCCCATATCGTAAAAGTTTTAAACCGCCTATTCACCCCCCCTCTAGGCGGCATTTGTATCCTTTTCAATATTGTTCTATCTGTTCTGCTTCATTAACCTTAGGTAATAAGATAATTTCACCAAAATTCAAACGAAACAGCTCAAGCTATCCCAGGTGCAAAGCACCTAACATAGCGAGGAGATCTGTTTTGATGAAATCCCAGAAGGTTTGGTAGAACTCCGCTGGGAATCCATCAGGACCGGGTGTCTTATTATGTTCCATTTGGAAAACAGCTAATTTTGACCTCTTCCTTAGAATAAGGAGAGGCCAGATAGCTATTTTCCTCATCGGAAACCTGGGGCACATCGGTTATTTGAGATTCGTCCATAGTGAAAGAACCTTCATCCGGCTCCCCAAAAAGAGCTTTATAGTAACTTGTAATATAAAATTTCAACTGGTCGTGTGCTTCAATCGGTTCGTCATCATGCATTAAGGAATAAATACGTTTCTTCTTGTGTCTGCCATTGGCTATACTGTGGAAGTATCTAGTATTCGAATCCCCTTGCAAGATAAACTGCGATTTAGAACGTTGATACTATTTGAGTTTCTCCTCCCTCAGTAACCTGGCAATCTCCGCATTCGATTGGTTTTTGGGCTCAATTTCCTGCGGAGTTAGCAGCCGTGTTTCTGCTAGGGCTTCAAGGTCATCAATAATAGAAGAAAGCCTCATTTTTTCTTTTTTGAGGATACCGGTTGTGTGTCTCGCCCAACCCCCAAGGTGTTTACGTGTCATACGCACTTTATTGTTCCACCTCTGGACTGGGGTATCACCCTTAACCGGTCTTTCCCACACCGCTTTCACCATATCCTGGAAACCATCTCGTGTTAGCCATCCCAGTTCGAATTTGAACGGGCGAGCCGAGCGAGATGATGGTAACCCCGTGGTAAGCAGAATGGGAGCATGATCGGACAGAGCCTCAATACATTCGAGAGCGCATACCGTGACTAGAGGGAAATGATCTTCCCAATCAGAGTCTATGAGTACACGATCTAGTTTTTCGTATGTAGGTTCCGCCAAAGAATTGGTCCAAGTAAACTGTCTTCCAATCATAGACACTTCCTTTAAATCCAAACTGTCAATAACAGCGTTAAAAAGGAAAGGCCAATGATCATCAAACCGGCCTCTACTCTTCTCGTGTGGGAATCTAAGCAAATTAAAATCTCCCCCTACCAGAATAGGGTACGGATTGTCTTTTGCTAAGTTCACCAATTCACGAAGAAAGTCAGCCTTGAAAGCCTCTTGGGCAGCCCCGTAAACTGCGATCAGACTCCATTTGAAACTATCAGCCTTGTTACGGATATGAAGTTTTATATGGAACTCCCCTTCCAAAACTGCTAATATGTCCATGGTATCCGCCCGCACACCTAGTAAAATACCCCCTGACCGTCCCCTAGGTGGATGGGAATGCCACACAAAGTCTAAACCACCCGATAGGCGGTCTAGCATACTCTATGAGAATTCCTGTCTACCTGTTTCGGAGATAGCCACAAAATCTAAATTGTGTTCCCTAGAACAAAGTGCAATATGTAAATATTTAGCCAAGTCTTGAAGACATCTGCTATTCAAAAACATGCCATTCATTGGGAAACAATGATAGATTTAGGAGCAAGATCTCGTTTACTTGTAAGTTGCTTCTAATCTTAAGTAAAGAGTGTTGTGTTTATGTGCAAGAAAGTAATGAAAGTAAGACTAGCCCTAATGGGGGTATCATAGGTGGTATCATGCATACAAAATACTTATGTGTCACTGCAATTAATGATGAAAAAGAGTGTGTTGGTATCATAGCACGTAGAACTAAAAAAATAATCTCAAATAAATCTTGTATATAATTTTACATTGCGATTCTACAAAACCATAAATACACTAATACTATATTACTACTACATGATACTACGTATTATAGAGATAGTATCATACACTACTATTATATGCATGATACTACTATATGATACTCCTATTGTGACTAGTCTAAGTAAACAAAGTAACACGTGTGTTGGGATTGGTGTTAGAACTCAATAAGGTTTAAATGTTCCCGGGGATGTAGTATACACCACTAGCATGTGAGAATTACTTATGATTAGGATAATCTATATCTTTTGTTATGATATGTTGGAGAGAGTTTGATAATAAGATGTTCACTAACAAGTCTCATGAGCAAGCCATTTCTACGAGTTGTGTGATAAGGTCACCTCTAAATAACCATTGTGATGCCTGCGAACAAGTCACTTCTACATACCACCATAATTAAGGGTTTCTCCATGGATATCGTTATGATCTTAGTGGATCTCTCGTAATCCTCCTTTAACCGTGTATGTTATAAGTCAATGATAGCAGTCACAAAGTAGCACTGGACATACTGTCATACACGTCCAAATGGCAGATCCCTCTGTTTAGTCCCAAAGATAAATGTTATATGGTCGACTTCACATACCATCTGGAGAGAGAAGTCTAACACAATATCATAGATCAACCAAAGATCAAAGACCAAAGTTATAAATCATCTTTATTTTATTTTATAATAATGATAGGGTTTCTCCATCTCCCCAAGAACAAGGGAAACTACTTACACGTGGAGGCAATCAACAACATCATCATATTCATATGGATGGAAGTTTAATTTATCATGTTTGGAATTTCTAGAGTTCTAAGGTTCTTGGCAGAATTTAATGTCTTGATGATTCCTTTAATGAATGTTCTTGTTTAGTAGTTACTAAAGTTTCTATTGGTTTAGAATTTTGATTATTGATGATATAGTTTTCTAGAGTTCTACCTATTTTTGATAGAATCCTAGGCCTAGGGTTTTCCTTTGGTTGATTGACTTATATTATGGTTTCTAGTAAATCTATTGGTTTGGTTCCTACTTAATCTAGTTGAAATTTCCGATAGATGACTATCAGATTATTATTTGATTTGACTGTAAGTTGTTCTTAGGAGCTGTCAGTGATCTGTTCTACAGGTTTTTGGGTTTATTCTAATTGACTTCAAATGTTCACAGTGAAGCATTTTGACTCTGTTCCTTTTAAATATTCTTTGATTTGCTGCTTTTATACTCAAGCTCAGAGTTTAGGATTTTAACACTGACTTGTGTTTTCTGTGTTGTTTGTGTTCACAGGTTGGAGATCAAAGGTTTGGGCAAGATTGAGAAGATAGATAATGTAGTCTAGATTTTTAGTTTAGGTTTATCTATAATTTGTAAACTATTATAATTCTAGGATCATGTATTCATATCTGACAGACACTTGTGATTGTGACTTTCTATTTCTATTATTAAAGGTTTGTGTGATATTGGTTTTGAATGGACATTTATATTTCATTTTCTGTAATTTGCATGTGAATGTGTGTAATTTGAATTTGAATTCAAGTTTGACTTAGGTCAACTTCTATTCTGAATTCATTCAATTTATTTTAAGTTTAGAGTTTGAATGAGGTTTTAAATCCTAGTGACCATTTGGTTGTAATCAACCTCACTAGAACCAAATTCAAACAAGTTTTCCAAATTGCCCGTAAATTTCTTTATGCATGCCATGCAACAATATTAATTCACACATCCACCCTTCCTATAATATATATCCCTGTGTCATTACACAAAGAGAGGAAGGATGCGGCGAAGAGCTACTACGAGATTCAGTCCAAAAAAGTTAGAGCTAGAAGAGATGAATGTCTTCTCAAAAGCTAGAAAATTGGATTTCAAGAAAAAAGAAGTGAAAATCTCCATGCTCGCCGAGGAAAATAGAATTATGACCGCCGGCCTCGAAGCCATGAATCCGACGTGATGGGCTTGGCTCGAAAGAAAGAGGAAGTTGGTCATTGATCGAAATATTTTTATACGGTCGCCCTTGGCCCAGTCCTCGTTGAATGCGCCGAGTTGTTTTCCTGGTTCCTACTAGGCCGGCCCGTAAACGGATGCACTAACTCTGGGTCAACCAGAAGGCCCATCAGTGTTGGGCCCAGAGCTTTTGACCTCTCTCCTCTCTCTCCCCTACAGTCCCACTCCCTCGGCCGCAGCCATTGCATTCTGGCTCATCTCTCTCCTCCCCTCCCCTCCCCTCGCCGTCTCCACCTAGACGCCATTAAACCCCACCGCGCCTGCGGCTGCCGCCGGCGAGGCCCTACCGGAGCAGGGAGCGAGAGTGCAGGAGGTGGAGTGACATGGGGACCCTCGGGCGCGCGATCTACACGGTGGGCAAGTGGATCCGCGGCACGGGGCAGGCCATGGACCGCCTCGGATCCACCATGCAGGGCGGTCTCCGCGCCGAGGAGCAGGGTAACCATCCTTCTCCTTATCTCATCCCTCATCCTAGCCACCGGTTGTCCCCTACACGCTACGTGGTCGTTTCGATTTCGTGCAGCCGTAGTCTTAGCTAATTGCTGAATCGTGGTCAGTTCGTCGCAGAGTTACTTGTCTCGGAGATGTTCTGTACCCGATCAGATTGATTAAGTGGCAACCCCATTCGTTGATAGGCTCATAACCTTTAGATGTGTGGTGGGAGAGAATGAAAGTGGAACAGAAATGGATACTGGTAGTGTGATTCGAGAGTTGAAATGGGCCTAGCAGTTAGGTTTCGGTCCAGGTTTGTTGTTGTCTGTATTCGCTTGGAGTATTGTCAGCTATCTGTGAAATGTCGCATTGCAATTAGTGAATGTCATGTTTAATAGTAGATGTAAATCAAACATAATAAGGGCATAAGGCATTGGTACTGTTGCCGAGTTTTGCGGGAATAGTCTATTTGCGTGCCATTTTCTCTATCTTACTTATGCGCCCTAGCATCATGAAGTCATTGTCTGTTTGAGTTGTATGAAGTCCTATAGTTCTTGCTGATTAGCTGTCTGCTTCAAATGGTAAATGACCCGGAATTTAAATGGATTGAACATGGCGATGGGGAGTTTTTTATTTTATTTTATTTTGGGCCGTTTGTATTTAACTTGATATATAACTGTAGAACCATGAATTACTTGTTGAGATTTAACATTCCTTACTGGCATTGACCCTTTTGTGTGCCTTTTGGCAGTGTCAAGGCATCGTACAATCATGAGCATATTCGGAAAAGAGCCAATAATCAACAAAGATGTTTTTGTTGCTCCCAGTGCAGCCGTCATTGGTGATGTTGAGATTGGACATGGATCCTCAATCTGGTATGGCTCCGTTTTGAGAGGTAAACTCATGGACCCTGAGTAACCATTGTTATTATCTTCCCATTCTTATTAGCATAATGTTTTCTTCAAACGTGGAGGTGCTCTAGACAAACTTGTGTTTGACAACACCATCCTCGGAATAATGGTTTATGTGCACAGATACATAAACATCAACCTTCATAGGATGCGCATTCTTATTTTGAACAGCACTAAGTGAATTTAGGTATATCTTTTGGCTGCAGTCCACGCTTCTGCTAACTACTGATTTTACATGTAGTCTCAAAATTGTTAAGTCATTTCAGTTCTTGCGTGTAACTTAATCTTGTTGCCGGGAAAGTAACACAAAACTTTTTATGGTTATGAACCCGGAGCTTTCCGAAGATTGTTATGACAACTTTCACACTAGCCCCAGGATACCATTGAGAATGGTCAGCAAGAGACATATTGACTATTCTGAATAGTATGCAGGGTGTTTTGATTAGGTTAATACCACGGCCGCAACCAAATAAACGGGTTAGAAAGATCCAAACTATGTTTTGGCACTGAATTGTTGTTTACTCCACATCTGGACGAATGTCTAGTTACTAAATGACATCAGAAACATGTTTTCATAAAATTGTTATATCCGTTATAAAAATGTGATATTAAAAGCATTATACACCTTTTTCGATGACATTAACTGGGTGAGGCCTTAAGACATCTAGAGCTGCATTATTATCAGATTGCCATGCTATATCATTACCTAGTCCATGCAGCAGTAATACTTTTGAAACCAACGTTACTTCCCAACCAAACATTCCTAGTCAAGCTCAAGAAGGAAAATGATCTTGTATCATGTTGTGAAAACCATTAGATGCTATGGTTTATGATTAGCTTAACTACATATTTCAGTGTTGATAGTATAACCATCTTTTGTTGTTGTTGTTCTTTTCTTCAGGTGATGTCAACAGTATTCGTATTGGATCTGGATCAAATATACAAGACAACTCTCTTGTACATGTTGCAAAAACTAACATTAGTGGGAAGGTCCTCCCGACCATAATTGGAAGCAATGTTACAGTAGGTCAGTAAAGAACTTTTCCACTTATTCTAGATTTATATTGGTAACAACTCCAGTATGCTTACTATATGTTGCTTTCGCTTATTTCGTAGACAGTCGTTGCATGTCAATTTAACGGAAAAACTTATAAATATGATATCTAATCGGTGTAGCCTGCTGAGTGCCCTTACTCGTGGTGATTGATTTATGGATCTAAATTGCTTAACTTCATTTTGTCTGGATGTTTGACTCTGTTATACTCTTACCTAAAGTAGTAAACTTCTGCCAGGGCACAGTGCTATTTTACATGCATGCACCATCGAGGATGAAGCTTTTGTTGGTATGGGTGCCACTTTGCTTGACGGAGTGGTTGTTGAAAAGCACAGCATGGTTGGTGCAGGATCCCTTGTTAAGCAGAATACAAGGATTCCTTCTGGAGAGGTTACTTTCTTGCTCTCTTGATATTCCAATTTTACACTCGGTAGATCGGCATTATGGATTCAACTGTCATCATTATGTTACTTGATAGTCTTGGCCAGTTTCATACATTATAAGATGGCATTCTGCAGTGATGTGTTGTTTAGAAGATTGTCATTCTCGTGCTCCAGACAAATGCCATACGCAGTTTAAGTAATTCAGTCGATGTTTCTGGGTTAAGTCTGGAGCCATGTTTTCATAAAGAGTGCTTACATGTTAAATGCTTTACTATACAAGTATACAATGTAGTTTAAATTTTTTGTCTGGTCTTTTCGAGCGTTTCTGCTGGGGAACAATGGAACAAGTATAGTCATGTTTGGATGCTGGAAGTATAGTCATATTCTAGATCCCATAATTAATTAAACTGATTATTTTGCAGCTGCAAGAGACAAGTATATTCACCTTTATATTTCTGAAACAAATTGTATCCTGTTTGACCTCACTGAATCATACGTTTTCCTGACACAATTAGGTCTGGGTTGGTAATCCTGCCAAGTTCCTAAGAAAGCTCACGGAGGAGGAGATTGCCTTCATCTCGCAATCAGCAACCAACTACTTCAACTTAGCTCAGGTACACGCAGCCGAGAATGACAAGAGCTTCGACGAGATTGAGCTCGAGAAGAAGCTGAGGAAGAAGTTTGCTCACAAAGACGAGGAGTACGACTCGATGCTCGGAGTGGTCCGGGAGATCCCGCCGCAGCTCATCCTTCCCGACAACATCCTCCCAGACAAAGCTAAGGCTGGTGCGGTCGCTCACTGAACGATTTTCTTGTGTCAAGCCCCTGGTGGGATGGGACGCTTGGTGTTGTTACATGGTGACTTGAACATTTGACGCATATGTTTTGGTCTTGTTCTCTGTTTTCCCATGCCCAATAAGATTTGGGTCGAGCGTTGTTGTAGGATCGACCATATACAGTACATCTCTTTTCCATTGATACGAAGAGAAGCATGGTATCGCTTTTTGCACATTCTGTATGAAGTGCACATTATTAAGCAGTCATTTTTATACCGTAGAGGTGCCTTTTGTGACGTGTTTGCTTGAGGAACAATTGTTCAAACTTCTCTGTATTTCTATTTGTAGAAGTTGTTTTTGATCGTGTCCAAGCTACCGATTGGCTCCTGTAAAGGTCGTGAAGATTTCAAACACTGGACAAAAATTGATACAACATCCATACTTTGCCACTAAATTTCAGATTCAAATTCACACATAAAGGAACAATTAAGACAAATCATGGCGTGGATATCAGAAAATTTTAAAAAACTTGAGTGGTAGACTGTGACTACTATTCTCAGAAGGGCCATACGATTTATTTGCTTTCTTTCTCGCATAAAAATAAACTAAATCTCAGTGAACTAGTACCTCTGATCCATATACGCCACTCTCACTTCCCGGCTGGGATGACACTGACAGCAGCTCGGAGCTTCCCCTCGTCGATCAACGCTATACATGATCAACGCCACGCCGAACATCCACCGCAGCGCCTCGAACCAGAACAGGTTGCTCCCAAGCGATCAAGGTACCCGACGGCGTCGCCGCCGAAGAACGCGCCGCCATTCGAGCACCCGGCGAAGGCCTCCTCGAGGCACGTCACCATCTCGTCCACCTCGCGGACCCGCTCCGCCCTCTCCTCCTCTGCTGCGGCCATCATGACGCGTCCCCAGGCGGCGCCGGCGGCAGGGAGGAGTGTCGGCGCGCGGCCGGGCCAGGCCTCGTCGACGTACTCCAGGATGACGCGCGACTCGCAGACGGGCTTGCCGGCGTGGATGAGCACGGGGACCTTCCGGTGCACCGGGTTGGAGGCGAGGAGGAGGTCGCTCTTGGCGGCGAGGTCCTCCTCGGCGTACTCGTAGCCCACGCCCTTGGCGTCCAGCGCCATGCGCACGCGGACCACGAATGGGCTCAGCCGCAGGCCCAGCAGCTTCACGTCTCCTTCGCCACCCGCCATGTTGCCCTTGCTCTCTTGTTCTCTCCCTGATGATTTCTTGCTCTGAGTCTTCATTGTGAAAGAATCAGTAGCTTCGCGTTTTTGGTGTTTGTATAGCAGAAAAGCTAGCTAGCTACTCTGACAATTCTTCGAGTATTGCGGGTTAGGCCTTTCACAATGGCGTTCTTAGCGTTGTATCCTAGGCACTTTGCTTACGTGGCACTATAGTTAACGAGAAAAGAGATTGAGGTTGTATCTTAGCTAAGAAACATCCCTTGCACAAAATCATAGGCAAAAAAACCTTGTTAGTCCAATCACATGCATGCATGTCTTCTAAATTATTAAATGTAGAGACACAACTTAAGAAACAATACATTAGAGGGGTTGTCTCTTAACCATTTATTTCTCCTATGATGACGTGCTAAGAGACACCCTATTGTGAAAGGCCTTAGCCAACAATTCGTCCATGAAATTCTAGGATGAGAGCGATTGTTGTCTGACACTTGTCTCCTCCAGATGTTTCTGGCAATCTATCGAATCTCCACAAATCAGGATAAAAGGACTTGGTTCAGTTCAAAACAACATGTATTTAGGTTTGCCCCCCGAAAAGGGTTATTTAGTGTTTATGTTAGTCATTGCGTGTTTTTTACACCCTCCGTTTTAAATAGTTGTCTCAGATTTATCTAAATACATATGTATTTAGACATGTTTTATAATTAATATTCATTCGGTTTAAAAATAAGTGATTTACATTTATCTAGTAGTTTCACATGTATCTAAGCTTATTTTAATGTATAGATACATATGAATTTAGATAAATCCAAAAATGAGGGCATCTCTAGCTAATCCCAAAAATTATTTAGAGAACTAAAAGGCTTGTTTCTATATTTGCTCCTCTAAGTTTTGTAGCGCAGAATCAGTCAAAAAAGCTTAGAGGACTAAAATTTTGTTTTTCTGCAAACCAAACCATTTGAACCAAAGTATCAGTATTACAAACCGAATTAAATATATTAAATCAAATTATTCAATCTTGCAAACCGAATTAATAATTCGCCGCCGGAATTGCTTGTGTTGATAGGTTGGATCAGGGTTGAAATAACCCCTCATAATCTTGGCATGGCCCTAACCTCTATATTGGTTGATACACGCACGGTCGAATTGAGATCCTAGCCTCGACGCCCGGAAATCTTCGTTCAAAATCATCAATGTAGCCATTTCCAAATCTTTATTCAAAATCAGCAACATAGCCATTTCCAAATCCCCGTCTTCCCCCTCAGACGAAGAGTCATCGAAGATCATCTCTCGCAACCTCTTCATCTACAGCCAAAGGCCCTCTTGGTCAAGCTTGGCTGCGAACGAACAAAAAACACTAAAAAAAACTCACATAGTAATTTCACCGAGTACCTCGAGCGTGGCGAAGGTGCAGTATGCGGCATGGACAGAACAAAAACATGTACCGTTCGCCGAACCTGGCTGCTCTGCCCATGTCTTCTGCCGGACTTGAGGCCGAGGAGCTCCAGGTAGGCGGCGAGGTCCCCGGGGCCGTGCTACAGCTGTACCGTCACCTCACGGTGGACGCGAACGGCGGTGACAGGAGGTACGGCCAGTCCGACGACCGGGTTTGACCGAGGCGAGGACGCTCGCGCGGCTGCCGATGCCAGCGAGCAGGGAATCGGCGATAGGGCTCACGCGAGGCTGCGGAGGCACTGATCGGAAGCATAGCCACGCGGGGAAGTGAATGGGAGGTGGCATAGATAGAATGGTCATCAGAGGAGCTCCGACGATGGACCGGGGTGGCGATGAGTAGAGGAACGCGTCTACGGTGCATGAAACTAAGCTAAGTTTGACCTAGGAGGATCGCGAACTCACCTGGATGGCAATGATGCTTAGGAATGATGTCCTAGAGGGTCACTTTCCGCCTTGTATTTGTAACCCGAAATCTGGCTTAGAGCTAGTTGTGCATGTCACTGCAATTATTGCAGTTGTGGAACCATGTACTTACGTCTAGTTCTAGCCTTTTGTTCTTAGTCGTTTGAGGTTGGGAGGGAAACCCACCGCCGAGACTAATTTTTAAGTCAGAACATGACAAGGTTTCACGTTCATGTGCATGGAGATGCTATCCGTCTTGCATTGACTAGTCGGAAGAGGTACAATAGCCGGACCGATTCAAAGATTAGTAGGACGTGAGCACACCATCATATGTTCTGACTAACACAATGGAATCCTTAGACCTGGGGGATCACATGATCCAAGTTCTAAAAGAGCCTGCTTTGATTCCATCTTTCGCTCACCGTAACTGGGAGTCATAAGGGTGGTCTTGGACTGACTCCAAAGCAAGCTACATGACGTGGATCAGCCTAGATGGAATTTGCCCCTCCACCATGGAGAGATATTCTCTGGACACACTCGTGTGGTATGATTCGGAAGCATGACCATACGCTACTCAATAAGTGTTGATCGAGGTAGTCCAATTTAAGGAAGTTGGAAGGAATCAATTATCACTACAATGGGAGAAGCGAGTTAAACTGGCACTGGGATGATAGAATCTCCCCTACGGTTTACCGCCAATATTGTGAGGCAAAGGTACTCATATAGATTGACATATCTAGGGTACTTAGAGTCAACAAGTCTTGCTAGAGGCCGCTACCGATTATCAGCTCTAGTCGGAAAATCACTAAGCTACGACTTTGATTGAAAGACTACTGAGATGTGCCCGGCTTACCGGAAGCCTGTGGGATCACACACTTAAGAGAGTGGAACTAGGCGGATAATGATCCGACTATCACGAGCCGGTAAGTTGGACTTTCTCGGATAGGGACATGTGTCATTGGGTTGGACCTACTTTGACTAGGGTAAGGGTTTAGGACCGTGGGACACAAGTGTTGTGTGCCCTCACCTACTCGCCTATATAAAGGAAGGTGGCTGGTGGCAGACGGGTGATCCAGTGCTTCGACATGAGGGTTTTGCTAGACTTGGCCATTCCTAGCTTCCTGTCCCGCGACGGCAAGACCGAGGCTAGAACGTTACTTTTTGTTGTTCCATCTTGTACGTGTGTGAGACGAAAGAGGTACTGGACCTGCGGTGCTCGTTGACGTCAGGCGGCCGAGTCGGAGGCGGAAGGAGGAGGAGCACTAGAGCTGGCGACTTGGAGGTCCTAGGATCAAGCTGTTCGCCGTAGACGGACTAGACGAAGGAGAACATACGACACCACTGCGATGCTCTTCATCAGCTTCTGCAACTGCGCGTTGAGAGGTACGAACTATTGCCTCTGATCTTGACCTGATCTTGGCCTGATCTTGGAGTGACTCGCTGGAGTCTTGCCGGAGCAGAAAAGTTTTTGTTTTTGTTCTGGCTCTGTGCATTGCCCAATAATGACGACCTGATGCATACGGAGGAGGTCTAGGGCGAGCGATTCGTTGGCGGCAGACCCTGGCTAGAGGGGAGGAACAAGACGGTGGGACGCTTGATTCCTGGCCTCCCGATCCAATTGCTTTGACACATAATACAGGGAGGTCGAGGCGGAGCTTCTGCGAGGCCCAATCCTGTGTGGGGGCTTCCATGGTGTCAGCTTGGTCAAGAATCTTTGGGAGAGAGAGAGAGAGAGAGAGAGAGAGAGAGAGAGAGAGGAAGGAGGTAGGGCATCCAAGCACTGTTCTTGGTCTCTCCATCGGAGTGCGGCATTTATGCGTGGCCTGGTGGAGAGATGAGGGTGCTATGGCACTGTGACCATGAACACACTAATAGAAAACGGGCCTTTGGTTGGGGCCACTAGTCCCGGCCGTGGCTGGGGCCAGGACTAATGGTCCGAACCAGACGGTCCGAGGAGGCCGAGGTACTTTGTCCCGGTCCGTAAGGAACCATTAGTCCCGGTTTGAGTGGGTCTGGGCCGGCGCGCGTGCTCCTGGCAGAACCTTTAGTCCCGGTTTGTATCTCAAACCGGGACTAATGGCCTGGCCCTATATATATGCACCCAGCCCTCCACTCTCTCCTGTTTTTTTCCTATGTGAGAGGTGGGTATAACTTTGTGCTAACTTTTTTCTTCATATGCACTAGAGGTGTTCGGTGAAATGCCTGTTAGAGCGATGCCACTTGAGTTCACACAAGACAAAATATGATATGAGGTGCTAGAGCGACACTTAAGGTTTCTCCTCTTTGTTTTGAAGTGTCCTAAAAGGTTAGCAAATATTTTCTCGTTTTGACCACGCGGTACTAATTTAAGCATCGTGATTGCGTTTGATATATATGCATGGTTATATGATGCAGATGAGCCACCCATGGATGTACGGTGACTGACGCTCTGACGCTTACAGAGAAGGCGTGCGTTCTTTTCGCCTTGTGGCCGAGGCGAACAAGCGGCAGGATGGTTTTATGTGTTGTCCATGTGTTGAATGTCGGAATGAGCAGGCTCACACTTCCTCAAGAGTCATTCAGAGCCACCTGCTTCGGTCCGGTTTCATGTCCGGCTATAATGTTTGGACCAAGCACGGAGAAAGAGGGGTTATGATGGAAGACGGTGATGAAGAAGAGAACGATGATGACAACTACTGATCTATGTTCCCTGAATATGATGATACCGCAGTTGAAGATAATGAAGAAGAAGGGGGTGAAGAACGGGAACTAGATGAGCCCGTTGATGATTTTGGTCGGGTCATTAGTGATGCAAGGCGAGACTGCGACACAAAAAAGGAGAGGTTGCAGTTCGAGCAGATGTTACAGGACCACAACACATTGCTGTATCCAACTTGTGAAGATGGCCAGAAGAAGCTGGGTAGCACACTGGAATTGTTGAAGTGGAAGGCAGAGACCGATATGACTGACTCGGGATTTGAAAAGTTGCTGGTAATAATGAAGAAGTTGCTTCCAAGAAATAACCAATTGCCTTCCAGTACGTACGAAGCAAAGAAACTTGTCTGCCCTCTAGGATTAGACGTGCAGAAGATACATGCATGCCCTAATGACTGCATCCTCTACCGCGATGAGAAGTACGAGAATATGGATAAATGCCCGGTATGTACTGCATTGCAGTATAAGATCAGAAAAGATGACCCTGGTGATGTTGAGGGCGAGCCACCCAGGAAGAGGGTTCCTGCCAAAGTGATATGGTATGCTCCTATAATACCACGGTTGAAACATTTGTTCAGAAATAAAGAGCATGCCAAGTTGTTGCGATGCCACATGGAAGACCGTAAGAAAGACGGGATGTTAAGGCACCCTGCTGATGGTCGGTAGTGGAGAAAAATCGAGAGAGACTTCTCGGACTTTGCTGGTGACGCAAGGAACTTATGGTTTGGTCTAAGTACCGATGGCATGAATCCTTTTGGGGAGCAGAACTGCAGTCACAGCACCTGGCCCGTGACTCTATGTATCTACAACCTTCTAATAAATTGCAAATGTATCTACAATTTTTGATGTTCCATGCTTAGTTTTATCCACTTTCTTGTGTTTTGTTCCAACTTTGGAGTACTTTTATTATGATTTCTTGGACTAACCTATTAACAAGAGCCACAGTGCCAGCTGCTTGTTTTCTATCGTTTTTGGTTCCAGAAAAGTCAGAAAATGAATATTCTTGGAATCGGACGGGACAAAAGCCAAAGTGCCTATTTTTTCGGAAGGGATCAAGTGCCAGAATACGAGACGGAGAGGGGCCAGGGGCCGGCCACACCACCTGGCCCGTGCCAGGGGGTGGTGTGGTGGCTCTCGGCACCCCCTCGGCCTCTCCTTCCGCCTATAAGTTGCCCTCGGGACGAAAACCCTAAGTACCCGATCAAAAAATCCACGAAAAAGGCTATAGCCGCCGTCATCTCCATCCCTAGATCGGGAGGATCTAAAGCTCTTCCCGGCACCCGGCCGAAGAGGGGAATTCACCCTGGAGGCCTTCTTCATCACCATGCAAGCCTCCGGTGTGATGCGTGAGTAGTTCATCCTTGGACTACGGATCCATGTAGTAGCTAGATGGCTGGTTTCTCCTCCTTTGTGCTTTCATGTTTAGATCTTGTGAGCTCCGTTCATGATCAAGATCATCTATTTGTAATCCATACATGTTGTGTTTGCGGGGATCCGATGGATATTGAGATGCTATTTCAGATTGATTATTGATTCTACCATGTCTCTGTTATTTGAGATCTTGCATGCTTTCCATTGTTAGTAGCTACTTGGCCAAGTAGATGCTAGCAACTCCAAGAGTTAGTATTTATGCTCGATAGTGGGTTCATGCCTCTGGTAATCTGGGGAAGTGACAGAAATCTCTAAGGTACTAGATGTGTTGTTGCTACTAGGGAGAAAACAACGATCCTTTGTTCATAGAACAATTGTATTGTTTACCTTACACGTAGTTCGTAAAGCAATAATCTGTTGCTTGCAACTTAATACTGGAGGGGGTTCGGATGATAACCTGAAGGTGGATTATTAGTCATAGATGCAGTTGGATGGCGGTCTATGTATTATGTTGTAATGCCCAATCAAGTCTCAGAGGAGTCAAGATGATTAGTATATGCACGTATTGCTTTCTCGGTGTTTGTCAATTGCCCCGCTGTAATTTGTTCACCCAGCATGTTATCTATCTAAGGAGAGCCACCTCTAGTGAACTATGGATCCCGGTCCTTTTTCTTTACATACAATCTACAACTTTTTACTGCTTTGTGTTTACTTTCTACAAACTTTTACTTCTTTCCATTCGATACGTTTAATCCTTTTTTTTCCGCAAAACACGGTGAGATTGACAACCTCATCACAAGTTGGGGACAAAGTTCTGTGGTTGTGTTGTGCAGATCTCCACGTTGCTACTAGCACCGGTAGTGCGCCCTGCCAAAGCTCAGCTAGTAACACCTTTGAGGTGTTTCCTTGCTCCTACTGGTTCGATTAAACCTTGGTTTCATAACTGAGGGAAACTTGCTGCTGTGCTCATCATACATTCCTCTTGGGGTTCCCAACGAGCTCTACATCAACACCACGCACCAAGCACTTTTCTGGGCGCTGTGTATTGAGCCATCAAGCGATTTTCTGGCGCGTTCTTGAGTCAAGGACATCTTCACAAGGGGAGTCCCTCATAACCAATCTCTTTACTTTGTTGTTTTTGTTTTGCTTAGTTTCCTTTTTGCTTTGTTTGCTTGTTTTGTTCCTTAAAAATCCAAAAAAATTAGTTTTACTTGTTTGCTTTCTTATTTGAAAACCCAAAAAATGACTACTCTTGAAAACACTAAGTTGTGTAACTTCACTAGCACCAACAACAATGATTTTATGAGCACATCTATTGCTCCACGTGTGGCTGAAAATACTTTCTTTGAGATAAAACCTGCTTTGCTCAATCTTATTATGAGAGAACAATTTTCTGGGAATGGTAATAAAGATGCTGCTTCCCATCTGAATAACTTTGTTGAACTTTGTGAGATGCAAAAGCATAGGGATATAGATGGTGATATTATTAAGCTAAAATTGTTTCCTTTCTCTCTGAGAGGAAAAGCTAAAGAATGGTTGAATTCCTTAACTAGGAATAGTATTGATTCTTGGACTAAGTGCAAAGATGCTTTTATTGGAAAATACTATCCTCCTGCTAAGATTATATCCATGAGAAGTGAAATAATAAAGTTTAAACAACTTGATAATGAGCATGTTGCTCAAGCTTGGGAAAGAATGAAATCGTTGGTAAAGAATTATCCCACTCATGGACTGACTGCTTGGATGATCATCCAAACTTTTTATGCAGGATTGAACTATTCTTCAAGGAACCTATTGGATTCAGCTGCTGGAGGTACCTTTATGACCATCACTTTGGGTGCTGCAACAAAACTATTGGACAATATGATGGTTAATTATTCTGAATGGCATACTGAGAGAGCTCCACAAGGTAAGAAGGTAAATTCTGTTGAAGAAACCTCCTCCTTGAGTGATAAGATTGATATTATTATGTCCATGCTTGTTAATGGGAAAGCCCATATTAATCCAAATAATGTTCCTTTAGCCTCTTTGGTTGCTCAAGAAGAGCAAGTTGATGTGAACTTCATAAGAAATAACAATTTTGGCAACAATGCTTATGGTAATAATGCTTATAGGAACAATTTTGGTAACAACAATTATAAACCTTATCCTCCCAACAATGGTAATGCTTATGGAAATTCTTACAACAATAATAAGAGTGCTCCCTCTGAACTTGAAGTTATGCTTAAAGAGTTTATTAGTAAACAAACTGCTTTCAATAAAACTATTGAGGAAAAACTCTCTAATGCTGAAAGAAATATAGCATCTTTGGCTGAAGCTCAATCTTCTTTGAATAAAATGGCTGCTAAACTTGAAACTAATGAGAATCCCTTTGCAGCTACTAATGCCATACAAGTAATAATTGATGAAAATGTTAGACTATTAGCTGAATTACATGCTAAGTGGGAAAGAGAAGATGAAGTTGCTAGAAACATTAGTGTTTCTACTATTACCACCACTAGTGTTGAGGCTAGTAATAGTTCTACTACTTTAGATGATAAAGTTGATTTTGATATTGATGGTTGCAACATCTCTGAAGTTATTAAGTTCCTACAAAAGCTTGCTAAAAGTCCTAATGCTAGTGCTATGAACATGGCCTTTACAAAACACATTACCGATGCTCTCATAAAAATTAAAGAAGAAAAGATGAAACATAAAGCTTCTATTCCTATAAAACAAGAAGATGGTTGGGAACCCATCATTAATATGAAAGTGAATGACTTTGATTTCAAAGCTTTGTGTGATCTTGATAGTAGTGTTTCTATTATGCCTAGAAGGATCTATGATATGCTTGATTTGCCTCCTCTTGAAGATTGTTATTTGAATGTCCCACTTGATGCTAATGCTAAAAAGAAACTCATGGGGAGTCTTAATGATGTTCTTATTATGGTTAATGATTCCTATGTCCCTGTTGATTTCTATGTTTTGGATGTTGAATACAATGCTTCTTGTCCTATTACTTTGGGAAGACCTTTTCTTAGAACTGTTGGTGCCATCATTGATATGAAAGAAGGCACCATTAAATATCAACTCCCACTCAAGAAAGCTATAGAAAACTTCCCTAAAAAGAGAGAAAAGATTTCTTTTACTTCTCCTATGAAAACAAAATTTGGTCTTAATGCTTCTTCATTTGAGAACACTTGATTCTTTCTTTGCTTCTTATTGCCTAACTTAAAGGCGTTAAAGAAAAGTACTTGTTGGGAGATAACCCAAGAGTTTTAGTTGAGTCTTGGAAGTTATTACCTCTGTAATAACCTATCCTTATCCTTTTTATTTGCTTTTTGTGCCAAGAGTAACCTCTAATGAGAGTGAAGTAATGATTGGGAAAGTTGCTGTTCCGAAACAGATTCTTGTGCTTCACTGTAAAGATTCCTGAGAGAGCTCTGTATGTCGGATTGAGCTATACATTTTTGTGCTTCTGCCCCAGGTTGTTATCTAACTTTCGTTAGTTCAACACTTTTTGATTTGAGCAACAGAAGATCTTCGAAAAAATTCGTCTTTGCCTGCTGGTCTGTTTTGACAGATTTCTGCCATTTTCTGCATTTGCTTCTTGTTAGTTCCTTCTTGAGTTCCTTTGGGGAATTGAGCTTTTTGAGGGAAATGATACAGTAGCTAGTGTTCTAATGGAAGTTTATTTGGTGTTAGAACTGAACTTTGAGACTTATTTATCTTAAGTGCACTAATGTTGCTAATGAGATTGTGTGAAGTTTTGTATGAAGGAAATTTTTCAGGTGTATGGAAGGAATGAGTAATGAGATGAAGGATGGACTAAAGCTCAAGCTTGGGGATGCCACGCGTGTCACCCTAAGAAATATCCAAGAATTACAAGCGTCAAAGCTTGGGGATGCCCAAGGCATCCCCCTTCTTCATCAATAAAAATTCCAGGTTTCTTCCAAACGCTTCATTTTTATTGTTTCGTGCACAGTTGTGTTTTTCTTGGAGCGTCTTCTTTTTCGTTTTAGTTTGGTTTTTTGTTTGCTTGGTTTTATTAGTTTTCTGAATAAATTGGTTGGACCCCCTCTTTCGCACTTTGGTTTGCAAATAGTTTGGTTTGGTTTGGAAAAGAGTAGGAAAGTTCATACTTATGTGGTAAAAAGAGCTCGTTTTTGACTGTGGCCATGCTTTGTCATGCCATGCTTGATATTGTTTTGGCTTTATGCTTAGTATTCTTTGCTGTATCATGACTTGTTATAAACAATTGAGATTGCTTAATGTGCCTTGGATGAATCATGTGTTGTTTTAGCATATTAAAGCGTAGTATAGTGGTATTCTCCTTTGATGCTTTATTTGGGTTGACTTGGCACATGCTCACACCATGTTATGACTATCCAAGTCACCATAGCCTTTATGATCCTTTAATTTTCAACTTGTAGTATCACTTTATGCTTTGATCAATGATGTTTTGTCGCTCGGCATTATTATGGCCATTATTGCTCTCTCAGTTTGTCGCTCCCAGTCTTTTGCTAGCCTCCACAACAAAGTATGAGTTCCACTCATGCATCCAACTCCCTAAACCAAGTTTTTCCAAAGAGTCCACCATACCTACCTACTAACTTATGCTATTCCAAGTATATTCATGCTTTTGTCTACCTTCCACTTGCTATGAGAAAACTAGTGATTAAAGCTCTCACGAATTTGATGGCACACTTTACTTTATTGCCTCTAATAAACTTGAACCATTGTGTAGTCTATGTTGTATATGCTTGCACTTATTTGTTGGGAATTAGCAGAACCATGCTTTCATGGGGAACACTTTCAACATTGCACTTGGTACTTGTACCTAGTTGATGTCATGCTCTTTTGTATATGGATGTCGTCGGTGTGAAATGAAAGGGGATCTTGTAAGTCCATGGAGTTATGTATATGTGTTAGAAAAGCCCGGTCATTGGTCTAATCCATCTTGACATGGTGGAAACCTGCGGTAAACGAATGAGTTGTCTATGAAGCATTCTTCTTATAAAAAAGTCCTAAATTGAGAAAAAGAGATACTATGAAAGAGGAAGAGAAAAAGCACCATATTCCCATGGTAAATAAGAAGAATGCTGAGATGCTCGTTGTCTGCTTGCCTTGTCATTTTGATATGGGGATTCTTCCGTATCATCGGGCAAGGGGTACCCCGTTGGCGGTTCTCAATGATACACATGTACTTACGATGACAAGAACTTACCGGTGACTAAACTTGAGTAGCATGAGGAGCGACCCTCGTATACAAGGGACATGAGATTTCTGACTTATACTTCGTCAAGCATGTACACCATAGTTTGTTCACTTTAACCTTAATCACTTCAAGATGCTTATGATAGGGGCAATGAGAGCTGAAAGATTTAAGTACCATAATTTTTGGAAGCTCTTTATGAGACTTGAATCCCTACTTCCTTTTACAAAAGGCCTTTCTTCCACCATTATATTGAGTCTCCACCTTCTATCTTTATGCACCTACTTTGAGAGCATAGTGGCCATTCATAGTTCTATGTGCATTGTCCCAAGACTAGTTGATTGATGCGTAACTTGTTATTGCTTGTTTGAAACTATTGTATCTAGTCACTCTTATGAACTTGGAAGGTGTCCTATGCATTTATATTTGCTACTCTATTAAGGGACAAGCTGAATACTATTATGCTATGTTTTCTTTATGTGAAACAAACAAACGTCTTGCAAAGCATGTTGTTCATGAATCTTTTGTTTGTGCCTTTTCATGTTGCATCTTAGTCTCTTTGCTTATTGCTAAAACTTTGTCTTTCATGTTATGATTGAAGTACTATGATCCCAGCTTTGAATGTTTTGCAAATACTTTGATCAAGTCTTTGATGGTGCATGTCACCTCAAAAATTATTTCTTTTTATCACTTACCTACTCGAGGACGAGCAGGAGTTAAGCTTGGGGATGTTGATACATTGCAAATGTATCTATAATTTTTGATGTTCCATGCTTAGTTTTATCCACTTTCTTGTGTTTTGTTCCAACTTTGGAGTACTTTTATTATGATTTCTTGGACTAACCTATTAACAAGAGCCACAGTGCCAGCTGCCTATTTTCTATTGTTTTTGGTTCTAGAAAAGTCAGAAAATGAATATTCTCGGAATCGGACGGGACAAAAGCCAAAGTGCCTATTTTTCCGGAAGGGATCAAGTGCCAGAATACGAGACGGAGAGGGGTCAGGGGCTGGCCACACCACCTGGCCGGGCGGCCAGGCCTGGCCCGCGCCAGGGGGTGGTGTGGTGGCTCCCGGCACCCCCTCGGCCTCTCCTTCCGCCTATAAGTTTCCCTCGGGACGAAAACCCTAAGTACCCGATCAAAAAAATCCACGAAAGAGTCTGTAGCCGCCGTCATCTCCATCCCTAGATCAGGGGGGGGGATCTGAAGCTCTTCCCGGCACCCTGCCGGAGAGGGGAATTCACCCTGGAGGCCTTCTTCATCACCATGCAAGCCTCCGGTGTGATGCGTGAGTAGTTCATCCTTGGACTACGGATCCATGTAGTAGCTAGATGGCTGGTTTCTCATCCTTTGTGCTTTCATGTTTAGATCTTGTGAGCTCCATTCATGATCAAGATCATCTATTTGTAATCCATACACGTTGTGTTTGCGGGGATCCGATGGATATTAAGATGCTATTTCAGATTGATTATTGATTCTATCATGTCACTGTTATTTGAGATCTTGCATGCTTTCCGTTGTTAGTAGCTATCTTGGCCAAGTAGATGCTAGCAACTCCAAGAGTTAGTATTTATGCTCGATAGTGGGTTCATGCCTCTGGTAATCTGGGGAAGTGACAGAAATCTCTAAGGTACTAGATGTGCTGTTGCTACTAGGGAGAAAACAACGATCCTTTGTTCATAGAACAATTGTATTGTTTACCTTACACGATTAAATAAAGCAATAATCTGTTGCTTGCAACTTAATCTTGGAGGGGTTGGATGATAACCTGAAGGTGGATTATTAGTCATAGATGCAGTTGGATGGCGGTCTATGTATTATGTTGTAATGCCCAATCAAGTCTCAGAGGAGTCAAGATGATTAGTATATGCATGTATTGCTTTCTCGGTGTTTGTCAATTGCCCCGCTGTAATTTGTTCACCCAGCATGTTATCTATCTAAGGAGAGCCACCTCTAGTGAATTATGGATCCCGGTCCTTTTTCTTTATATACAATCTACAACTTTTTATTGCTTTGTGTTTACTTTCTGCAAACTTTTACTTCTTTCCATTCGATACGTTTAATCCTTTGTTTTCCGCAAAACACGGTGAGATTGACAACCTCATCGCAAGTTGGGGACAAAGTTCTGTGGTTGTGTTGTGCAGGTCTCCACGTTGCTACTAGCTTGGTAGTGCACCCTGCCAAAGCTCAGCTAGTAACACCTTTGAGGTGTTTCCTTGCTCCTACTGGTTCGATTAAACCTTGGTTTCATAACTGAGGGAAACTTGCTGCTGTGCTCATCATACCTTCCTCTTGGGGTTCCCAACGATCTCTACATCAACACCACACACCAAGCACTTTTCTAGGCGCCGTGTATTGAGCCATCACCTTCCTCCTTGGTTGTGCATGAAGCGAAAGTTCATTATGATGCCAGTGCTCATCTAAGACCCGAAGCAACCCGGCAACGACATTGATGTGTACCTAAGGCCATTAGTTGATGAACTTCTATAGTTGTGGGCCAAACCAGGTGTACGTGTGTGGGATGAGCACAAACAACAGGAATTTGACCTACAAGCGTTGCTGTTCGTAACCATCAATGATTGGCCTGCTCTTAGTAACATTTCAGGACAGACGAACAAAGGATACAATGCATGCACGCACTGTTTAGATGAGACTGAAAGTATATATCTGGATAAATGTAGAAAGAATGTGTACCCGTCTGATCGTCGTTTTCTTACCGATCATCCCTTAAAGAAGAAAGGCAAGCATTTCAATGGCAAAGCGAGAAACCGGACGAAGCTTTGTCCCCGTAGTGGTGCTGATGTATTTGGTATGGTCAAGGATTTGGATGTAATCTTTGGAAAGGGTCCTGGAGGACAACCTGTTCCGAAAGACCCCATTACCGGACACACACCCATGTGGAAGAAGAAATCTATATTTTGGGAGCTACCCTATTGGAAAGTGCATGAGGTCCGCTCTGCAATCGACGTGATGCACCTGACGAAGAATCTTTGCGTGAATATTCTAGGCTTCCAGGCTTGTATGGGAAGTCAAAAGATACCCGCGACACGGAGGACCAGCAACATCATAAAGGACGAGACGGCAAGCATCTAGGGCAGTTTCAAGGGCTTTCCAGCTACGCTCTTACCAAAGAAGAGAAGGAAATCTTTTTTGAAGTCCTTCTCAGTATTAAGGTCCCGTCTGGCTTCTCGTCGAATATAAAGGGAATAGTAAATATGAAAGAGAAAAAATTTCAAAACCTAAAGTCTCATGACTGCCATGTGCTTATGACGCAATTGCTTCCGGTTGCATTGAGGGGAATTCTACCAGAAAATGTTCGACTAGCCATTGTGAAGGTATGTGCATTCCTCAATGCAATTTCTCAGAAGGTAATCAATCGAGAAAGTCTATCAGGGTTACAGATTGATGTGGTCCAATGTCTGGTCAGCTTTGAGTTGTTGTTCCCACCATCCTTCTTCAATATTATGACGCACCTCCTAGTTCACCTAGTCGAAGAGATTAGAATTCTCGGTCCTGTGTTTCTACACAATATGTTCCCCTTCGAGAGGTTCATGGGAGTCTTAAAGAAATATGTTCATAATCGTGCTAGGCCAGAAGGAAGCATCTCCAAGGGCTATGGAACAGAGGAGGTCATTGAGTTTTGTGTTGACTTTCTTCCTGACCTTAAGCTGATTGGTGTTCCTGAATCTCGGTATGAGGGGAGGATGACTGGAAAAGGCACACTAGGAAGGAAATCAATGGTATGTAGGGATGGGAATTCTTTCACTCAAGCACACTACACAGTTCTACACAATTCCACCGTGGTGGCTCCGTATATCGAGAAACACAAGAATACTCTACGCTCCGAAAACCCGGGGAAGCCTGAAACCTTGATTAAAGGGGAACACGAGAAGAATTTTGGCAATTGGTTGCAGACACATCTCATGAATAACACCACTGTTGGAGATGAGTTGTACTCGTTGTCCAGGTTACCATCTTCGACTATATGTACTTTCCAAGGGTATGAGATAAATGGGAATACATTTTACACGATCGCCCAAGATAAAAAGAGCACCAACCAAAACAGTGGTGTCCGCTTTGATGCAACAGATGACAATGGGCAGAAGGACACATATTATGGGTACATAGAGGAGATATGGGAACTTGACTATGGACCTACTTTTAAGGTCCCTTTGTTTCAGTGCAAATGGGTCAAGCTGACAAGAGGCAGGGTACATGTAGACCAAAAGTACGACATGACAACAGTGGATCTCAACAATCTTGCGTACATGGATGAACCATTCGTCCTAGCCAACGATGTGGCTCGGGTTTTCTATTTGAAGGACATGTCTACCAAACCGAGAAAAAGGAAAGGTAAGCAAAAGAGTACAAAATACGATGAGCCAAAGCGCCACATAGTTCTTTTAGGGAAAAGAAACATCATGGGAGTGGATGAAAAGACAGACATGTCAGAAGATTACAATAAGTTTCATGAAATTCCGCCCTTCAAAGTGAAAACTGACCCAAGCATCCTGTTAAATGATGAAGATTCTCCATGGCTACGGTGCAGAAGAAAACCACAACACTAGATGTTGGTGATGTGTAATAATGTATTAAACCTTTTATTTGAGACATAAATCTATGTAATGTATTAACCCTTTTATTTGAGACATAAAGGTTCTCTTTCATGTAATACATCTTGCTCAATCAAACTAGACGTTGACGATCGGGTTCTGAGCCGCGGGAGGTGATCACCCAAAGAGAAGGAACCATCACAAGAGAAGGAACCCACAAACACTAAGGATACATAGCACAACTGAAAATTAAGATACATAGCACAACTAAAAATTAAGAAACATGCCATGTTGGAGTGATTCAGTCATGCTCCTGCCTAGCCCTGTAATACGCGCCATTGTAGTCGTCGTAGTCGTCGGCGCCGTCGTCGCTGTCGTTGTCAGGGTCGCTGTAGTCGAACCTTGAAGGTTGGGCACGCGTGGGCTGGATTTGAGGGTACCGCAGGCGGGGGTTATTGCCGGTCGTGTTGTAGGCCATGACACTCTGGAGAGTCCGACCGCGCCACCACAGCCGACGGCCGACCTCGTTGAAGTTTGAAGAGGTGGGTCGTCCTCCTCGTGCCTGGCGAGCGCCCTCTCACGCCGATTGATGAAGAAGGCTTTCCAAGTCGGGAAATAGTCGGGATGCCAGTTGGGATTCCTCCGCTGCTCTGGCGTGAGCTCGAGGTAGGAGTGGTTCGTGATGGCCATCCGCTGCTCTGGCGTGAGCTCGGGAAATAGTTAATGCATTTTTAAATTGGAAATGGCAAAATGGTTATTATTTTCACTAGTTAGAATAATTATTTTACAAAACAGAAAATAGATTTGGATTACTTATTCAAATACAAAAACTTTTCATGTTAAAAATTTAGTGAGATTCAAAAATATGCAAAATATAATAGTTAATGCATTTTTAAATTGGAAATGGCAAAATGGTTATTAGTTTCACTAGTGAGAATAATTATTTTATAAAACAGAAAATAGATTTGGATTACTTATTCAAATTCAAAAACTTTTCATGTTGAAAATTTTCTCAAATTCATAAGTATGCAAAAACTGTATAATTCAAATGTTTAAAAAATCTAATAGTTACAAATTGTAATATTTGAAAAACAGCGCCAACTTAGGCCCAACGCAGCAAATTTGGGCCTTTAGTCCCGATCGAACACCATCGGGACTAAAAGGCTCTGCGGAAAAGGCATCCAAAACCTTTAGTCCCGGTGGGTGGCTGGAACCGGGACTAAAGACCCCCCTTTAGTCCCGGTTCCAGTCACACACTGGGACTAAAGGGTGGGCGGTATTTAATGCGCTGCCTTCTTCCCCGGTCGAATCCATCGACCGGAGCGAGGAGTAGCACTACGCCGCCAGGCTGCCGAAATACCTCGCCGCGCCTCTCCGCCCGTCCGCGTACCCCGCCGTGTTGCCGCGCCGCGCCGCCGCCTCTCGAGACGCGCGCTCGTCCGCCCCGCTGCTGGGAGGTAATCCCTCCCCCCACCGCACGCTCTGCCTCCTCTCCGTCCCTGGCCCCAGCGAGCCTGGGCGACGCCCCGCGACCGCGCACTGCCTCCATCCCCCCAGCGAGCCCGGGCGGCGCCCCGCGACCGGCGAGCCCCGCCGGCCACTTCTTGTATTTTTTGTATATTTTTTGTATTACTAGTATTTCTAGTGTATGTTTTTTGTATTACTAGTATCTTTTTTGTAATAGATAGATAGAATTATTACTTGTATTACTAGTATTACTAGTATGTTTTTTGTAATAGATAGATAGAATTATTACTAGTATTTTTTGTATCTTTTTTATATTTCTAGTGTATGTTTTTTTATTAATTTCTAGTATAGTATATATTAATTTCTAGTATAGTATATTTTCTAGTATAGTATATATTAATTTCTAGTGTATGTTTTTTTATTTCTTGTATCTTTTTTATATTGTAATATTTATTACTAGTATATAAATATATTATATATATGTTTGTGTATATATATTTATTACTAGTAATAATATATATAGTAGTATATTATATAGTATGTAGTATTATAGTGTCGATTGAGACAGACAAGCATTAGTGCTAAATAAAGATAAGCTAACGAAATAACTACCCTAAGTCCGGTAGTGCTTGCGGGCCCCCGGACTTAGGGTTAGGGTGGTGGTGCTCGCAGGCCACCGGACTTAGGGTTAGGGTGGTAGTGCTCGTGGGCCCCCGGACTTAGGGTTAATGTGGTAGTGCTTGCGGGCCCCCGGACTTAGGGTTAGGGTGGTAGTGCTCGTGGGCCCCCGGACTTAGGGTTAGGATGGTAGTGCTCGCGGGCCACCTACTTAGGGTTAGAGTGGTGGTGCTCGCGGGCCCCCAAAGATAGGGTTAGGGTGGTGGTGCTCGCGGGCCCCCGGACTTAAGGTTAGGGTTAGGGCATCACTAGAATTTTGCTATTGTTTAGTATTATTGTAGCAAATTGCATGTTCATATTATTGTTTAGTATTATTTTATGCAGCAATATTGAATGAAAAATGTTATTGTGTGCATTTTGTAGAAAACTATGGATCCAATCCAGAGAGACCTAGCACAGGAAGAAATTCTCGAGGATATGATCAACGACACCCCCCATGTTGATCCACCCGAATCTCCGTCGATTTATCTGAACCCCTCCGATGAGGGAGAGGAGGTCGACCGAAATGATCAAGGAGAAGCCGACGGCTCCGGTGGTGGAGAAGCCGACGGTGAGGTATATATATGAAGTCTGGTGATCAGTAGATGCAAACTTTTACTTCTTTCCATTCGATACGTTTAATCCTTTGTTTTCCGCAAAACACGGTGAGATTGACAACCTCATCGCAAGTTGGGGACAAAGTTCTGTGGTTGTGTTGTGCAGGTCTCCACGTTGCTACTAGCACCGGTAGTGCACCCTGCCAAAGCTCAGCTAGTAACACCTTTGAGGTGTTTCCTTGCTCTCTTGGTTCGATTAAACCTTGGTTTCATAACTGAGGGAAACTTGCTGCTGTGCTCATCATACCTTCCTCTTGGGGTTCCCAACGAGCTCTACATCAACACCACACACCAAGCACTTTTCTAGGCGCCGTGTATTGAGCCATCACCTTCCTCCTTGGTTGTGCATGAAGCGAAAGTTCATTATGATGCCAGTGCTCATCTAAGACCCGAAGCAACCCGGCAACGACATTGATGTGTACCTAAGGCCATTAGTTGATGAACTTCTATAGTTGTGGGCCAAACCAGGTGTACGTGTGTGGGATGAGCACAAACAACAGGAATTTGACCTACAAGCGTTGCTGTTCGTAACCATCAATGATTGGCCTGCTCTTAGTAACATTTCGGAGACGAGAACAAAGGATACAATGCATACGCACTGTTTAGATGAGACTGAAAGTATATATCTGGATAAATGTAGAAAGAATGTGTACCCGTCTGATGCGTCATTTTCTTACTTGATCATCCTTAAAGAAGAAAGGCAAGCATTTCAATGGCAAGGCGAAACCGGACGGAAGCTGTCCCCCGTAGTGGTGCTGATGTATTTGGTATGGTCAAGGATTTGGATGTAATCTTTGGAAAGGGTCCTGGAGGACAACCTGTTCCGAAAGACCCCATTACCGGACACACACCCATGTGGAAGAAGAAATCTATATTTTGGGAGCTACCCTATTGGAAAGTGCATGAGGTCCGCTCTGCAATCGGCGTGATGCACTGACGAAGAATCTTTCGTGAATATTCTAGGCTTCCAGGCTTGTATGGGAAGTCAAAAGATACCCCAAAGACAGAGGACCAGCAACATCATAAAGGACGAGACGGCAAGCATCTAGGGCAGTTTCAAGGGCTTTCCAGCTACGCTCTTACCAAAGAAGAGAAGGAAATCTTTTTTGAAGTCCTTCTCAGTATTAAGGTCCCGTCTGGCTTCTCGTCGAATATAAAGGGAATAGTAAATATGAAAGAGAAAAATTTCAAAACCTAAAGTCTCATGATCGCCATGTGCTTATGGCAATTGCTTAGGTTGCATTGAGGGAATTCTACAGAAAATGTTCGACTAGCCATTGTGAAGGTATGTGCATTCCTCAATGCAATTTCTCGAAGGTAATCAATCGAGAAAGTCTATCGAGTTCTGATTGATGTGGTCCAATGTCTGGTCACTTTGAGTTGTTGTTCCCACCATCCTTCTTCAATAGTATGACGCACCTCCTAGTTCACCTAGTCGAAGAGATTAGAATTCTCGGTCCTGTGTTTCTACACAATATGTTCCCCTTCGAGAGGTTCATGGGAGTCTTAAAGAAATATGTTCATAATCGTGCTAGGCGGAAGGAAGCATCTCAAGGGCTATGGAGCAGAGGAGGTCATTGAGTTTTGTGTTGACTTTCTTCGACCTTAAGGCGATTGGTGTTCTGAATCTCGGTATGAGGGGAGGATATTTGGAAAAGGCACACTAGGAAGGAAATCAATGGTATGTAGGGATGGGAATTCTTTCACTCAAGCACACTACAGTTCTACACAATTCCACCGTGGTGGCTCATTATCGAGAAACACAAGAATACTCTACGCTCCGAAAACCCGGGGAAGCCTGAAACCTTGATTAAAGGGGAACACGAGAAGAATTTTGGCAATTGGTTGCAGACACATCTCATGAATAACACCACTGTTGGAGATGAGTTGTACTCGTTGTCCAGGTTACCATCTTCGACTATATGTACTTTCCAAGGGTATGAGATAAATGGGAATACATTTTACACGATCGCCCAAGATAAAAAGAGCACCAACCAAAACAGTGGTGTCCGCTTTGATGCAACAGATGACAATGGGCAGAAGGACACATATTATGGGTACATAGAGGAGATATGGGAACTTGACTATGGACCTACTTTTAAGGTCCCTTTGTTTCAGTGCAAATGGGTCAAGCTGACAAGAGGCAGGGTACATGTAGACCAAAAGTACGACATGACAACAGTGGATCTCAACAATCTTGCGTACATGGATGAACCATTCGTCCTAGCCAACGATGTGGCTCGGGTTTTCTATTTGAAGGACATGTCTACCAAACCGAGAAAAAGGAAAGGTAAGCAAAAGAGTACAAAATACGATGAGCCAAAGCGCCACATAGTTCTTTTAGGGAAAAGAAACATCATGGGAGTGGATGAAAAGACAGACATGTCAGAAGATTACAATAAGTTTCATGAAATTCCGCCCTTCAAAGTGAAAACTGACCCAAGCATCCTGTTAAATGATGAAGATTCTCCATGGCTACGGTGCAGAAGAAAACCACAACACTAGATGTTGGTGATGTGTAATAATGTATTAAACCTTTTATTTGAGACATAAATCTATGTAATGTATTAACCCTTTTATTTGAGACATAAAGGTTCTCTTTCATGTAATACATCTTGCTCAATCAAACTAGACGTTGACGATCGGGTTCTGAGCCGCGGGAGGTGATCACCCAAAGAGAAGGAACCATCACAAGAGAAGGAACCCACAAACACTAAGGATACATAGCACAACTGAAAATTAAGATACATAGCACAACTAAAAATTAAGAAACATGCCATGTTGGAGTGATTCAGTCATGCTCCTGCCTAGCCTATGTCTGGCGCCATTGTAGTAAATGCGTAGTCGTCGGTATCGTCATTGTCGTTGTCGAGTGGTAGTCGAACCTTGAAGGTTGGGCACGCGTGGGCTGGATTTGAGGGTACCGCAGGCGGGGGTTATTGCCGGTCGTGTTGTAGGCCATGACACTCTGGAGAGTCCGACCGCGCCACCACAGCCGACGGCCGACCTCGTTGAAGTTTGAAGAGGTGGGTCGTCCTCCTCGTGTACTGGCGGCCCTCTCACGCCGATTGATGAAGAAGGCTTTCCAAGTCGGGAAATAGTCGGGATGCCAGTTGGGATTCCTCCGCTGCTCTGGCGTGAGCTCGAGGTAGGAGTGGTTCGTGATGGCCATCCGCTGCTCTGGCGTGAGCTCGGGAAATAGTTAATGCATTTTTAAATTGGAAATGGCAAAATGGTTATTAGTTTCACTAGTTAGAATAATTATTTTACAAAACAGAAAATAGATTTGGATTACTTATTCAAATACAAAAACTTTTCATGTTAAAAATTTAGTGAGATTCAAAAATATGCAAAATATAATAGTTAATGCATTTTTAAATTGGAAATGGCAAAATGGTTATTAGTTTCACTAGTGAGAATAATTATTTTATAAAACAGAAAATAGATTTGGATTACTTATTCAAATTCAAAAACTTTTCATGTTGAAAATTTTCTCAAATTCATAAGTATGCAAAAACTGTATAATTCAAATGTTTAAAAAATCTAATAGTTACAAATTGTAATATTTGAAAAAACAGGCGCCAACTTAGGCCCAACGCGCGCAAATTTGGGCCTTTAGTCCCGATCCAGAACACCATCCGGGACTAAAGGCTCTGCAGGCGAAAAGGCATCCAAAACCTTTAGTCCCGGTGGGTGGCTGGAACCGGGACTAAAGACCCCCCCTTTAGTCCCGGTTCCAGTCACACACTGGGACTAAAGGGTGGGCGGTATTTAATGCGCTGCCTTCTTCCCTGGTCGAATCCATCGACCGGAGCGAGGAGTAGCACTACGCCGCCAGGCTGCCCAAATACCTCGCCGCGCCTCTCCGCCCGTCCGCGTACCCTTCGTGTTGCCAGGCCACGCCGCCTCTCGAGGCAGCTCTTCGTCCCCCCTTGGGAGGTAATCCCTCCCCCCACCGCACGCTCTGCCTCCTCTCCGTCCCCGGCCCCAGCGAGCCCGGGCGGCGCCCCGACCAGCGCCTTGCCTCCATCCCCAGCGAGCCAGGCGGCGCCCAGCGACCATGAGCCCACGACCACTTGTATTTTTTGTATTACTAGTATTTCTAGTGTATGTTTTTTGTATTACTAGTATCTTTTTTGTAATAGATAGATAGAATTATTACTTGTATTACTAGTATTACTAGTATGTTTTTTGTAATAGATAGATAGAATTATTACTAGTATTTTTTGTATCTTTTTTATATTTCTAGTGTATGTTTTTTTATTAATTTCTAGTATAGTATATATTAATTTCTAGTATAGTATATTTTCTAGTATAGTATATATTAATTTCCAGTGTATGTTTTTTTATTTCTTGTATCTTTTTTATATTGTAATATTTATTACTAGTATATAAATATATTATATATATGTTTGTGTATATATATTTATTACTAGTAATAATATATATAGTAGTATATTATATAGTATGTAGTATTATAGTGTCGATTGAGACAGACAAGCATTAGTGCTAAATAAAGATAAGCTAACGAAATAACTACCCTAAGTCCGGTAGTGCTTGCGGGCCCCCGGACTTAGGGTTAGAAATGGTGCTCATGGGCCACGGACTTAGGGTTAGGGTGGTAGTGCTCGCGGGCCCCCGGACTTAGGGTTAATGTGGTAGTGCTTGCGGGTCCCCGGACTTAGGGTTAGGGTGGTAGTGCTCGTGGGCCCCCGGACTTAGGGTTAGGATGGTAGTGCTCGCGGGCCACCTACTTAGGGTTAGAGTGGTGGTGCTCGCGGGCCCCCAAAGATAGGGTTAGGGTGGTGGTGCTCGCGGGCCCCCGGACTTAAGGTTAGGGTTAGGGCATCACTAGAATTTTGCTATTGTTTAGTATTATTGTAGCAAATTGCATGTTCATATTATTGTTTAGTATTATTTTATGCAGCAATATTGAATGAACAATGTTATTGTGTGCATTTTGTAGAAAACTATGGATCCAATCCAGAGAGACCTAGCACAGGAAGAAATTCTCGAGGATATGATCAACGACACCCCCCATGTTGATCCACCCGAATCTCCGTCGATTTATCTGAACCCCTCCGATGAGGGAGAGGAGGTCGACCGAAATGATCAAGGAGAAGCCGACGGCTCCGGTGGTGGAGAAGCCGACGGTGAGGTATATATATGAAGTCTGGTGATCAGTAGATGCATTAACTGAGTTGTATATATATATAAATTGACGAATATTTCTTCTCTTAGGCCTCCACATCGAGCAAAAAATATGCCAAACGAGGCCCGGCCAAAAAGTTGGACACATCTACGCGTTATACAATTACGCGGGTATCACCTCAGGGTGAACCGTTGGAACCCGAAAAGGCTAAAACTGTATTTAAACAACAATGCGGAGTTATGGTTAGGTATCGCATCCCGATCACCGTTCGAGAGTGGAATAAGACCAAAGGGGCGAAAGAGGGCGAGTATGTCGCCGACAGGTGCAAAGAGGGTCTTTGGAATGACCTCATGACACATTTCACCCTGCCAGAATGTGAGGATGATGCCGACACAGCTGCATTGAGGAAGAAAGTCAAGCAGTGGACTCCTACGAAGATGGCCGAACTATTCAAGAACTGGAAGAAAGCATTATGGCAAAAGTATCAGAAGACGAAGACTCCTCCTAAATTTGAATGATATCTAACGAAGCAACAGGCTAACTGGGATGCATTTGTGAAGTACAAGGAGTCACAACCTGCTATGGAAATGTCGGAAAAAAACAAGAATAATGCCGCGATGAAGAAATATCACCATCACCTGGGGCCAGGGGGCTACGTGGCTGCCATGCGAAAGTGGGATGCTAAAGAGAATGAGTTGCTTGCTAAAGGGATCTCTCCAGAACCAATACGCGAAGAATGGGATCTGAGGGCAAGGAATTGGTTCCTTGGGCATAGGAGTGAGTATGACAAAAGTATAGGGGACCTTATTTGCAGTGAAAGGATTAGGATACCCCGGGATACATGGCAGAAAGTGGCGAAGGAGATTAAAGCGGGGACAACAAAGTTTTGTCCCGATAGAGAGAAAGACTTGCTGACAAAGGTCCTCGGGAATGACGAACGCGGAGGACGTGTACGCGGCCTTGGCCCTAGTTATACGTGGGAGATGGGGTTTCCCAAAGACAGAGATACTTATAGGAGCCGAGAGAGAGCAAAGAGGCGACGGCAGGAGGAGGAGGGAGACAGGTTCACCGAGTTGCTAGGAACACTTCGAATGCATCAGCAACAGATTGACAAACTTGAGGAGCAAGGCGCTGCAAGATCTGACTCGATATTACCGCCGTCCCATCTCAGCGGAGAAGCAGCTTGGCTGAATCGAAGGTCCCTTCTGACGATGCACGTATGGTAGATGGCGGGCCCGGCTACCCCGTGGATGGAATCAAGGAGCAGGCATCTTGTGAGCTCCATCAAAAGGTGAAGAACCTATCCATCAAGGTGGCGGTCGGAGGTGCTTTACCTTGTCCACCTGGCGGACGCTGGCATGGCCGTGATATTCTAGCTGGCTATGCTAAAGTTGCTGTGGATGAAATCGCAATGGGGTGGGATTCAATGGAGCTTAACATCCCTGGACCTGAAGGTGAGAGGACACTCGGAGAAGTACTGGGTGGTATCATTCTATGGGACAAGAACAACATCAAGCTTCCAGGCTGGACGCCAAAGCCAACACCGCCTCCGAGTGGTCGCATGTCACCTTCACCTCCATCACCTCCAAGAAGCCCACCCCATGACTACGACTACCACAGCCCGAGTCCATCTCGATCTCCGCCGCAACCTCCGATTAGTACTAAACGACGCAGGAGCCTAAAACGACAAATGTCGCCCCTCCCAAGAGTACCTCATAAGAATCTTCCTATCAGACCTTACGATCGTACTAACGAGGAAACCGACATGATCGTAAAGGCCGAATGTGTTGCACGACTTCAAAAGAAGAAACCCGAGCCTGCCCCGGTATACACCGAGAAGCAAAAAGCGTATGCACTTTCTTTTCTGAACACAAAATCGCAATATGACTTGCACCATAAGCCAGATGACTATCGATGCACACTTCAGAAGGAAGTGAAGAAGAGCAAATCAAGTAGAAGTGCAAGCGGGAGCAAATCATCAAGTCAAAGTGCAACCAGGAAAAGAAAGGACGCCCCCCAGCTCGGGGAACAGGCCAAAAAATCGACCCCACCCCTCAAGGTGGTATCCCATGACATTCCCCAGCAGAATATGGAAGAAGCTGCGAAGCTTGCGGCCTCTATGAATGTGACTGTTGAGGAATTGCTAGGTTCCGTGACGACAAGTTACCCAAGGCTCGGTAGTCCCTACATATGTCCTGTGGAAGCCTCTGGTCAGCTTTGAGCAGTTCCAACAACTGCCAACACAAATGCGGAGTTTACATAAATGGTACTTGAAAGCCGTAAAGCAGGAGAGAATAATGATCGTGGCGAAAGTCCCACATGACTACTACTTCCGAGAAGAAGAGGTCCATGTTGAGTTTCCAGAACTCTTCCAGTTATACATTTTCGATGCCCTCGACAAAAGTCTCATGAGTTGCTATTGTCTGTAAGTTGTTGAATTCATTATCTATATATAAGTTGTTCATTTTTTTCAGTTGTTCAGTTTATTGCATGCAATTATCCTAATTATATCCTTTTGTACTCTATTATTATGCAGAATGAAGATCATGGAATGTAAAAGAAGGTCAATCTTTAGTGTTGGGTTCATTGACCCAGATAAAATACATGTACAGACGCTAACGACAAAACCCGAGGAGACGCAGGAAAACCTTCTAAGGTTTCTAACGGAGCAAAATTTCTGTGACCACATACTGTTTCCTTACAATTTCGCGTGAGGGTCTTACTCTATTGTACACATTCTCTTTTGCTTACTCGATGTTAAGTGTAATTGATGAGTTACTGATGTATATATAAACGTGTACAGTTTCCACTGGATTCTCATGGACATTCAACTTGATAAGGGAAGAGTTGAAGTAATGGACCCATTAAAGAGACCCCTGAAAATGTTTAGGGACATGCAGGACATGCTCTAGAGGTAATTTTCGCGCTACATCGGTCTCTTTCGTTAATTTTCTGAGATATCACGTAATAAATAACTCATTCATTTTCTTTACCGGGTAGGGTTTGGAACCAGTTCAAGAGTGCGGTTATGGGTGACTTTAGTGAGAAGCTAACGTTTAAGCCGGTCTCGGTAAGTAGTATGCGCATCTCTTTACTTCTAGTTTCAATACAATTATGATGCTGGATTATTATTTTGATTGAATTCTATTCTCGTAAAGTGCGCGAGGCAGCCACCAAAGACGAATCTATGTGGATTCTACGTTTGCGAGTTCATTCGCACGTTTACCAGTGAGCTGAATGATTATAGAGTCGATGTAAGCAATACATTCATAACATTATTTTTATTACCGTCACTTTTTGTTATCATGATTGATATTCATATTGATCTCCTTTTCTTATATAGTTCGAGAAAATGCGGGATCAGCTCCTACCAGAGCAACGCGTAGTAGCAATTGCTGAAGAACTGGCAGGATTCTTGATGAACGAGATGATAGATGACGCCGAAGAATTTAGTGTGAATAGACGCCGATGATTTCCGACCGTGTAATTGAATAGACGGGCTCTAGTCCCGATAATTGTGATCTCCATGTGTAACTATCATGTATATATTTGTATGCTCAATCTTAAGAGAAGTTATCTTATGTATGCACGAACATGTACGGTATGTGGTAGCGTAGAAAACTATTTTGAAATGAAAAAAAGGATACAAATTGAATTCTCTGCCGCGGCAGAGAAAATGCCTAAAATTCTGCCGCGATAGAGAACCATTTGTCCCGGTTCGTAATACGAACCGACACTAATGGGAGAACACCCAGCGCCCGCAGAGACAGACACGTGGATGCCCATTGGTCCCGGCTGGTAAGAGTGCCGGGACTAGTGGGTGAGCCTCCAGTCCCGGTTACCAGGACCGGGACTAAAGCCCCTTACGGGCCGAAACTAGAGGCCTATTTTCCACTGGTGACAAGAGGTAGAAGACGATTCTAAGAGCTAGGCCAACCGGTGTGTCTTTTGGCTTTGAGTAGAAAAGAAGGATTGAGATGACCTTTTTACAAAACTACAATTGCTAGAGACTAGTCTACATGCATTGGTGACCGCATACGACACAACAATGACCCCAAGTCCAGTGACCATGGATGGATTTTACTCTTTTTTTTTGGTCCCTGGTGCGGAAGTATCAGCTAAGAGGCACAAGAGGCTGATGGGGGTATATTGCCTGATGGCCGTGGAACTACAATCAACCAACGAATACGAAAATGCCAATTGAGTTGGTGTGCACCAGATCGCCAGAAAAAGCTTTACAGGGCCGCAAAATGCGTCAACAACATTCTCCTGCGCCCCGTCGTGTCCCCAACAAAGGACGAAATGGCAAGTACGACCCCGACGTGCCGCTAGCTCTCTCCTTGGGAGGCCATCCAATTGGGCAGAAGAAGGCCAAGGCGGCGAGGGATGCCGCGCCGGCCATCGAGAAGCTGCACAGCTCGATCATGGCCTGCATGGCGGATGCCGCCTCGCATGCTGCCGAGAGGGCCGAGCAGGCCGCCAAGATGGAGCAGGTTGCCGCGATCAGGTGGACGTCGGTCATCGAGAGGCAGGACGCTAAGCTCGAGTTGATCAGGGCCAATGTGGCCGCGAAGAAGAGGAGGGAGGACCTGTTGATCCTCATGGTCGACACCAGGGACATGGACGCCGACGTGCGGGCGTGGTGGGAGGCCCAGCGCACCGCGATCCTGTACGAGGTCCGAGGTCGACTGGCATCCACTACCCCAGCACCTGCGACATCCACTACCCCAGCACCTGCGAGCGCACCGGCGACAGGCATTCCCCCGCCGGTCGTCGATGTCGCCGCCACCGTCTGATGCGCCGCTATGCTTTGTGATGCCGGCGCGGCTTCTTTTGATCGCTAGACTATGATGATTTGCAGCGATTTGCGATGATGGGTCATCGAGACTTTGTTTTGTAACCGTTAAACGCCCAGACTATTTATGTTCGGCTATGCGATCGGTGATCGGCCGTTCTACCCGTCATATTTTTTCTTGTTCGAATTTCGAATTTCTAATTTGGAGGCCGATTTGGGGGTTACGGCTGGAGACCGGCTCCCCCCATAGCCGGTTCTTGCGCCGGCGCCCCCCTGATATGGTCTTACGCCGGAGTTAAATTGGGGGTTGCGACTGGAGATACTCTTAAGGATGAATAATTGTAAGAGTATGAAGCCTTTTTTTTGGATGCTTAAGCAATAACATGTGATGTTTGAACATCTTGACCCTTACTAGAAAGCAATGATTCGTTTTTGACATGCAATCCGATTTATTCAAATATTCTAAGCAGAAAACCGGTGTTACATCAAAGTATATAGATGTGCCTATTCTAAGAGATTCTTTATCACACACATGTGCTGCAAAGTTTGCATAATGGTTTAAACGAAGAAGTTGAAAGTCTGGAAAGAGCGACTGATAGTCTTGCGCTCATTCGGGATGTGGATTCCCTCCATACAAACCTGTCTCAGATCATGCCAAAGTGAAACTAAGTTAGCACATTCCGTTTGCGGAATAATTTAGGGCAATTGGTGTCTAGAAGCAACCTCGGAGACCATCTCTGCATGCCAGCAATTCACTGATAAAAGGATCATCAACAGATGTTGTCTTCAGCAACCCCCTTCAATTAGATTACCATCACAATCACGGATCACATAGCCTGTCCCAGCCACTCTATTTGTCAGGTAAAGAGAACCATCAACTAGAAAGCAATGATTGTTCATGCATGAATTCTAGCCAACTCCATGGATACTTTTGAACATGGTTCGATCAGCGTGAAAATCAGTTACCTATTATAATCATAGTTTGAAATACAGCTATGCTCGGACCTTCTTACAGTTCAAAAGATTTATTGTAAAATACTATATTCTTACAACACAAAAATGAACTAGTGTGATTAGCGGCAGGCCCGAAAACTTCTAAAAGTCTGGGCAAACGAGGTTAAGCTGCCAAATTTTAGGCGAAATCGCTATAAAAAATCATCAATCACAAACTTTGCATTGTTGGCAAGGCTGGACGGCTGCCTAGATTGTAGGGATGCTAGGTCCACTCATGAGTCTCAGTAAACATCCTTTGTCCCCACCCATCCACCAACCCTTAACCCCTAACCTATGCCAAAACGGGTTGACCTCACCGCCAACAAGTCTCTGCTTTGCCTGCACCATTGCCGCTGTAGTTGATATAGTCGTTCGCTGGTTTCAGAATGAAAAGTTACCCACACAAAGAAACTTATACTATTCTATTTAGTTGAGGAACGAAACATATCCTCAATAATAGTAAGATACATGAAAGCATCTGCCCAATTTAGTTACACTTTCACGGTGGCGAAGTTACCCATATGTTCATTCACCACAACAAGCATTGCTTTGCACAATCATTCAGGTCTTATATGTGTGTACACACAAAGGAGTAAAAGGTAGATCAATTTACAAGATGAGCATTATAGTGTGCTACGCTGTCGGGTAGGAAGATTGCATGACGAGACCGCAGAGGCCTCGCTTGTCGGCGACGTCCCTCTCCATCCTGATAAACCCACTCTCACCCCATGACGTTTCCCACGAGTTTTTTATCACCCAGAACTTGGTGCCATCATCAGCCACACCGTACCCTACCATAGTGACACCGTGATCAAGGTCAGTACCACAGTCACCGGATAGCACCCCTCCCTTGTAGAATTGGAAGAGGTTGTCCCCTCCGTCCAGAGCAATGGACACGGGCTGTGCCGCCACCGCCTTCTGCAGGGATGCCTCGTCACTAGGGGGCACGTCCTCGTGCCCCGTGATGGACGCAGCAGAACTAGATGCCCTATTGGAGTTGCAGGTGCCATTGGCACCCGTGTAGGGGTAGTTTCCCTCGGTGGTGAGGCCACCATTGTTGACAATAAACTCGAAGGCGCTGTCCATGTCACCGCCATTGCAGGCCCCGTTTGTACTATTGCAGTCCACGAGCTCTTGCTCTGATAGGGATATCAATTTGCCCGTGCTTAGCTTCACGATGCCCTCCATGGATGCCATGCCACCGTGGAGAAGGCCCAGCAACATCCTGAAGTATAGACATGAGTCAGTTTTTCCTAAGTTAGTCTCTATCCAACGGTCCAACCTTGTCCTAAAAAGCATTGCGAGTTAATAAGGAAATATTTATTTATATTGTGGAAAAATCTATATTTTATGTATCATAGCATATTGTCTTTCACATGTTCAACTTTTACGAAAATCTTACCATCAATATGACAATTTATGTCAGTGCACATTTGAATCAATCCAAATTCAGATGGAGTTCATCCTTTGTCAAACTTCCTCAAACATGGGACTGAATTCAGTCAGAATTTTGGCCAAAATTAAAACTGCACTAGCTCAATTTTGGAACTTTCAGAAATTTCAAAGGTGCACAGTTCAAGCAATCCCGTAAATTTAAGCTTACCACAATGTTAGCCTTGGTCTTTGACTGGAGTGACCGCACCCTCCGCTCTCCAGTCCACGGAAGTTGGGAGAGCGTCTAGGCTGACGTTCGCATACCTGAACCCCGTCGTCCTGCCCATGTCAGTGTCACTACCCACCCTCGACTTATACACCGTGTGTGCAGCCCTGAACTCCTCGTTGGTGATATCCACAAACTGGTTGGCTTCGAGCTAGAACTTCTTGTTGGCGGCATTCACCGACTCGATGAACGCGACGTTGGCTTTGAACACCTCCAACCGCCGTGCTTTCTCGGCAGCATCAGTGTACACACGACCGTACCTGGCCATCCACTGCTCGTGCCTCGCGACCATGGACCGCTCGTCGGAGAGGTCGCGTGCCGCTAGTGCGCTGAGCGCGCAGGCACACGCAACAGCAGCGAGGAGGAAACCCAGTGAGTACCTAGCCATGGCTCTCCGGGGCAGATGATGGAGATCGAGTGCTATAGAGAAGGTTGTGATGATCTTGGTTGATGATGCTTGTGGATGTAGTGTGGAATATATATAGATGAGATGGCTCTGCTGTAATGAACTGCTGGGATTATTCTGGGATAGAAAACAGGGATTGGTGCGTGCCGTGAGTGGGCAGAATCTTCCAAAGTATGATGACAATAAGATAAGAATTCCGAGGAGCAAGGTATGATCCAGTGGGGCAACCTATTTCATAATTAAGTTCTTTTTAGAACGAATGCATGGACTAGCTTTTGGGGCGAGCTGAGAACAATACAATTTAATATTTGCTCGACTGAAGAACGTTGAACATCTTGTTATATTGCTAAACGAAGATGCGGATAAATTAATCTGCACGCCACATGCAAGATACTTAATTAAGCAGGGTTTGCTGGTCTGTACACTGGCAGGGACTGAAAAGGAATGACAAGTGATTAAGTGTCAAGCATATTCATTCGCAAATACCAAGTCTCAGTTAGATCTAGTCATGCAGTTTAAAGATATCACAAGTATTACACCAGCAACTTCACAGGTCGTATCATATCATTCAATACAAAGGAATAAGCAAAATGTATAGTTAGAAATCAAGTCATCAACCATGTACTCCGCAGATCATATAACTGCAGGTCTCTCCTCTAAAACAAATTCTGCAGGCCAGGGCTTTCATTCACTCTGTCCGATCCAAACTACTTGTCACAGTTTTAGGCAAAATGTTGCCAAAATCTGTCTAAATTCAGTGAACCTGCGAAAAGTAATTTGGATTGGGAGGAGGGGAGGACACCAGAGCAAAACTCTAAAATTATATGTTGGTAACAAACAAGGGATGCTGTAAAATTTGAAATTTTGACTGTGTTGAGAAGCATTACAACTTGCCATATGAGTGAAGTCTCAGCTATGGCATCAGCAACAATGATTCTGGCAAAAATTAGAAATCTGCTAGAAAATCAGAACAGGAGGCATGATCAGTTTACTCCTCGAAGCTGGTAGTATCGGTTGCACAGAAACAAAATGCAATGATTGAAACATGGCAGTTGCTTTTGCATATTGGGATGAATATCTCACATATTTTCTTTCTCAAATGCGCCAAACAATTCTGTCCTCCCATCAGTACTTCATAATACCCAGTGGTAACACAAAGAGTAAATTCCAGTTTTTACCCCATAGTTTCACATTTTGACATAAATTACCCCATTTAACATTCTTTCATCCATATTACCCCATTTAGTAAAAACAATTGTCACTTTTTACCCCCTTCAAAATTCATAGCTATCTGCTAGGTGAGTCTGGCTGGTAGGTGACGATGGGAATCGATTAACCACATACATGCAATTATTTGTGCTTCTTACTTAGCATTTCTTACTATGTATAAGAATACGTGACCAGTTCACGTCATTATACACTTACTAGACAAACATGCGAGCTTCGTCTCGCCGCCTGCATTTTATGGACACGGCGTAGAAAGTGCACACTGTCTACGTAGGATAGGTATATGTGGATCGGTCGTAAACTATGTTTGATACGTGACAACCGTGGTCAGACATGATTTTGGTTGGCAAATGGATGATAGTTATAAAAAAAGTCCCACATGGCAGTCTCACGGTAGCGGGTGGATGACCTTAGAATGCTGCATATTACCAAGATTAAGCTATTAAATAATACGATTAAGTCAAGACACAATACTACTCAATGATGAATCTAATACACATGTTGATTGTCGTGATGCTTTCCAACAATATGGTGATCATGTACATGCTTTTTGGGTTAAAGATTTTCTTCAGCCATGTGAAAAAAACTCGAGAAAAAGTGACGATTGGGAGACAAATCAAGTGCAAAATCTTACACAGGGTTAAAAATGGCATAATTTTTACTAAATGGGGTAATACGGATGAAATTACGTTAAATAGGTAATTAGTGTCAAAAATGTCAAACAAGAGGGTAAAAACTGGAATTTACTCTAACACAAAATAAGGACTCGCTGATTCTTATTACTAGATCACTGGAAAAATGTCGCATGTGTAAAAGACACAATTAATATGTTTGGATGGACGTCTGATCGTGTGAAGATCACAACAGTGCACAAATTTACAGTTTTAAACTTTGGCGTATATTTATTTATTTATATGTAACTACACAGTTATCCTCAGATAACATGTACTGGCATGTTACAGTCATTCAGGAGGTATATGTTCCTACACAGAGAGGCGTCAAAGGTGGGACAATCAACAAGCTAGGAAACAAGATGCTCAAGCCGTCGGGTAGGAAGGTTGCATGGCGAGACCACAAAGGCCTTGTTTATCGGCGACGTCCCTCTCCATTCTGATATATCCTTCCTCACCCCATGACGTGCCCCACGAATTTTTTATCACCCAGAACTTAGTCCCATCGTCAGCCACACCGTACCCGACCGCAGCAACACCATGGTCGAGGCTTGTGCCGCAGTCTCCAGATAGCACACCACCCTTGTAGAACCGGAAGAGGTTGTCCCCTCCATCAAGTGCCACGGACACAGGCTGTGCCGCCACCGCCTTCTGCAAGGACGCCTCGTCGTTGGCCGGCACGTCCTCATGTCCCTTGATGGATGCGGCGGAGCTAGACACTCTGTTGGAGTTGCAGGTACCGTCGGTGCCAATGTAGGGGTAATTGGTCTCGGTGGTAAGGCCACCGTTCTCTACAATGAACTCGAAGGCATTGTCCATGAGCCCACCCTCACAGCCATTGTCCGTGGTGTCGCAGTCAACGAGCTCCTGCTCCGATAGAGAGATCAGTTTGCCGGTGCTCAGCTGCACAATGCCCTCCATGGAGGCAACCGTGGAGAACGCCCAACAACACCCTGGAATATTGACATAAATTAGTACTTGTACAGTGGGTCCATACAAGCATAATATAATTATGGAATATTTTTGCCGAGTACAGCTTAATGTACAGTGGCATATTGTACCCTCCATAGGTTCCTGTTTTCAACAAAGTGTGAGTTTAGCAATTTTCAAGCGCAATATGAATTTGAACTTACCACATTGGCCTTGGTCCTTGACAGGAGTGACGGCACCTTTGGTTCTCCAGTCCACGGAAGTCGGGAGAGCATCGAGGCTGACATTGGCATACCTAAAGCCCGTCATCCTTCGACCCTTGCTACCACCCACCGAAACTTTATGACCCGTGTGAGTAGCCCTGAATTCATCGTTGGTGATATCTGCGAATTGGCTAGCCTCGAGCCAGAACTTGTCGTTCCTAGCATTCACCGAATCGATGAACGCCACGTTGGCCTTGAACACCTCTAGCCGTCGTGATTTCTCGGTGGCGTCATTGTACACACGCCCGTACTTGGCCATCCACTGCTCGTGCCTCATGATCATGGAGCTATCCTCGGTGAGATCGTGTGCTGCCAAAGCGCTAAGCGCACAGGCGCACAAGGCGATGGCGACAAGGAACCCCATCGAGTTGCTAGCCATGGCTAACTGGGGCGGAAGTTGGAGATCAAGTGGTGGAGGGCTTGAGGTGGAAATGATGATCTTGTTTGATGATAATTGTATGTGTAATGTGGGTTATATATAGATGAGATGAGGTGTCTTTGCTGTAGTAAACTGACGAGGACTTGGGGCAGGAGATAGTGATTTGATGCGTTCGGTGAGTGCATGGAAGATCAATTTGTATTAAATAAAAGCATGGACTAGCTTTTGGGTTGAGCAGAAGAACACTATTTTACAATGTTCCGCTGGTAGATGTTGAACGCAGTGTTTGCTAGTTAAACAAGCACGCAAATTAATTATTCGCAAGTCTGGATCTGAACCTTAGATGTTGACTCGCAAGTCGCAATGTTTCAAGCTGTCAGGATTTGTCGAGGTTATAGCAGATTTCTTGGAAAAGAACAAATAGATAAGAAGGTTCACACAAGAAACTACTTTTTTTTAAGTAACCACATATTTCATTAAACCAAAAGTTTATAGAGATTACACATATGGTCACCATATGAGAAAAACACGCTTGTCAAGCAACTTTGCACAAAGAACCTCGAAAGAAGTAAAACTACAATTCCACCCTTGGAGAAACTTGTGCCTCACCGAACCATCGTCCACCGCTGTCCTCCGCCGCCACCATGGCAACGCCGGAAAAAGAGGCGAACAACCGTCATACCAAGATCTGAGAGAGCACCTTCACATACAAAGATGCTTTTCGAGCCGATGAACCGGACCGCCGCAAGCGACAAGACCGAGACTTTGTGGAGCGTCGACCGGGGATCTTCCCCGTGATCACCAGATCGCGACGTCGTTACCTTCATCCGATGTAGTCGAAGAAGAGGAACACCGGCACCTGCCATCATCCACGCGCCCAACTGCAGGACAACAAAAACAACTACAGCAGCCGACAGGACCACCACCGGCGAGAGTGCCGATCGCCGACCACCAGACACGAGTCTTGCCAGATCCAGAGATTGACGAGATGACTGGGCCACCTGCCCCTCGACGATACCGGTTGGAACGACCCCGAGCTAGAGGAAGAGCAGAGGCAAATTATTCCGACGCGGCACTGTCTCCTCCATTGAAACAGCATCCCAGGAAACACTAGGCCAACCTAATTACAGGCCGGAGCCAAAGCACAGGGTCCCCACCCCCTCTCGTCACCGGAGCGGCGAACAGAGGAGGCAGGGACCGGCAACTGGCCTGTGGAGATGGGGCAAATGGGATTGCTTGATCCGTTTTTCACGAAGCGACGACATATATCAGAGCCGAGGTTGGGAGAAGGTGAGCCGCCATCACAAGAAACAACTTGGGTGTCAGGTCGTGCATTCAGCATCACCTTTTTATTATTCACAAATAAAATTACAGTGGGTATGAGAAAAGGAAAAAATAATAATAATGCTCTACCTAGCAAGATACTAGGAGGAGATATATGACGCGAAAGAAGATGAGAAAAACCTAGGCAAGAACAGATGCAAATGCCAAGCGCTGAGGCACTGAGCTACTAAATAGATGCTACTGTGCACTGCACAGACATGTACACTGATTCTGATAAGAGTCAGTATTAAGTTAGCCGGTGCTTGATCATGTTACCAGAGTTTTGTGCCTCCACTACTAGAAAAAGAGTTATCAGTGACACACGATTTTTTCGATCAGTGGCGCACAGCCTCACACCACTGATAATTTTATCAGTGGAGCACATGCCTGTACGCTATGGATAGCCAAACTACTAGTGGCACATTTGGAGCCGTGCACCACGGATATCGGATCTCTCATGCTTGGGTGTGCGCCACTGATAAGGTGCGCCACTGGTTGTATATATTTGGTGCGTCACTGGAACTATTTTTGATTTCTTTAATACGCTGCCTGCATATTTATATAGGTATTATATATGTATTCTATAGGTAAATGTATACACAGTTACATCAGTACAATAATAGATATAACAGATATGCCAGCGATAAGACCAAACGCAATTGTATGTCATCACATTAATTAGAATCCGAGACCTATCGAGCAGCGTCAAGTAACGAATTGTTACACAAGTTTAGGTCCCGAGACAGATCGAGTAGCAAGTTGGTCATCACATTACAAATGCAGTGTTCACCTAAAGTACGATCAAATAGAGTAGAACCACAACAACGGTGAGCAAGATAGGGACCATGACCAAGAACTTCATCAGGTTCTTCCACCTAACTTCTTCTCGCGGGTGGTTCCTCCACCTAACTTTCGTCATCTCTCTAGTCTTATATCCTTTGTAGATGTTGTCGCTGAACTTGTTTACTTATTTTAGATAGTCCTTCCATGCTCCGTAGACTCCTGAAACCCAATCTTTGTATACCACGTATCACTTCATCATCTCTATACAAAAGACAGATAGTATATTAGGCAACAAAAAGCAAAGGGATTCACATGCATATTCACAAAAACTACAAAACAACAAAATGAATACAATGCAGAGCCATTGCAACAAATAAAAACTATGGCCTTATACTTAGAGTGGACACACAAAATCACATGAATGGTGTCAGTCAGCCATGTAGGATGTACAATATATATATTTGTGCATATCACAAGACTCCACCCCTAGGATCACATCTGAAATCGAGGCACACCTATAGTGGCACCCTAACATTTTAATCATTGGCCTTTGCAACAAATAAGAACAAAAATTATGAACATTAATTAGGGCCACATACTTTATTTTGGATACAAAATCACAGGGATGAAGTCAGTGAGCCAAGTAGGATGCAAACGATATGTATTTGTGCATATCACAAGACTCACTGACACCACCCCTAGGATCACAAATGAAATCGAGGCATGCCTGTAGTGACGCCCTAGCATTTTAATCATCGGTCGCTGCAACAAATAAGAACCAAAACTATAAACATCAAGTACTATGGCCTCATACTTAGAGTAGATACAAAAATCACAGGGATGATGTTATCGAGCCATGTAGGATGCACAAGATATATATTTGTGCATATCACAAGGTTCGCTGAGACCGCCCCCAGGATCACATCCGAAATCGAGGCACACCTATAGTGGTGGGCCTCACATTTTAATTATCGCGGCTGCAACAAGTAACAACCGAAAATATGGACATCAAGTATTAGAGCCTCATACTTATGTTGGACACAAAAATATCATGGGTGGTGTAAGCGAGCCAAGTAGGATGTACATAATTTGTATTTGTGCATATCACAAGGCTTGCTCACACCATCCCCAAGATCACATCCACCTGTAGTGCCCCAACATTTTAATCATCGGCTATTGCAACAAAAGAACCAAACATCAAGTAGGGCCTCATACTTACATCGGACACAAAAATCTCAGGGATTGTGCATGACCTTTGCTACTTTCTTGACCTAGGAGTGTCTATTTTTTGCCTAAACGGAAATAAATCAACATTTTGGCAAAAATGGGCAACTCATATAAATTCTCTGACACAAAAAATGCCTACATAGGAAAAAAAAACAATGCCACATATCTACCAACATATACCACCATTTGTGACAAGGGTCACACCATCCTTGTGATCACCAGCATATCTTACAGCAACATACACCACCATATATCATGCTTTGATCCTTGCTAGCACACTAGCAAAATTTCTTACATACACACACTAGAAAATGTATATTGGCAACAAGCCCAACAAGCACTACTAGGAAACAGCCTATCTGTGGCGCATGGAAATGGAACTTCTGTGGCGCATATCCTAGTCGCTACTGTTACCTCGCTACTGATAACTACTTCCTGTGACGCATTTCTTAGAAAGCCCATGCGCCACTGACTATATAATTATATGCGCCACTGATTGTGTAACACGTATTCGAAGTAAAATACGGTCTTGGTGTATAATCAGGTATTTATACAGGATTTATACAGTATTTATCCAGATGAGTATAAAGTATATTACACAAGTAGTAGATGCATGAAAACCGACATATATATAATACAAACACTTAGAGCCCGATCGAGATACATATATAGTGTCAAGTGCCAAATTTTTACACAAGCGCCGAATACAAAGTTCATATCATCTCACATTACAAATATGAAGTGGCCACCGCCGCCTACACTAGGATCAAATAGAATACATGCTGTGATAATGGTGAGCAAGAGCATTAGCCCGACCAATATCTTCATCCAGTTCTTCTTCCACAAGTGGTTCCTCCACTTGGTTGTCACCTCCTCTCTAGTCGCGTATCCTTTGTAGATGTTGCCGCTGAACTTGTTCACTTGTTTGTGACAATCCTCCCACTCCTCGTAGACTCCTAGAACCCTACCCATGTACACCACATACCACCTCGTCGCCATCTCTATAGACGACAAGGCATATTAGTAAAAATACAACGAAAAGAATTAATAAAGGGTTCACATCCATATATATATATATATGTTCACAGAATATAAAACAAAGGATCCATAAACCTAAAAGATATATCATCATAGAAGCAATAAGTTCAACGACAACACGAACACAAGGTAGTTTAAGTCTAACAACAATGACCATTTCGACCATGAGATAGTAAAGTTTATGACACACACTAATACAGCAGGCATCCATCAAGAATATACAACACACTGGATCATGCTAGAGGCACACATCGATCATGATGAAGACTTCCTCTTCTCGCTCGGCTTCGGGAATGGTAGATAGCCCTCTTTCGTCATCCACGTCCTTGTGTCACCCTGCTTACGGAGGCGTTCTTCGATCTCCCTCTTACTCAACCCTCTGGCTTGTTTTAGGGCACCCTCCTTATGTTGACATCTTCAATGATGATTTGCGACAACTTCATCTGAATGCGATGGAAGTCTTCTCTAAGATCAGCATCGTCGATTCGCGCCAAAGTTTCGGCCCATCCTCGGAGACTAGATGGCAGCGTTAGGTTCTGGCAATCCCGAACATAGCCTTTAGGGTGATGGAGGACGTAGAAGGACTCCTTGCCACCAGTAGTTGACTACTTGACGCAGGGGAACTCGAGCACGTGCTTGAACACGTGTTTGCCATCCTTGATACATTCCCCCTTATATACGAAGGTGCATCCCTTCTTGGTGTAGCCCTCGAGAGCCTCATTGAGAACACCCCTTATTCTGGTGTAGTATTTCTTCTTTGTCAAACTCCCCGAGTCGAAATACGTGGCTAGCGAATACCTCGGGGCAAGGACGATGAGTGTGCAGTATTTGTCTCTGCAGAACACAATTGGAACGGAATGTTGGAAAAAGAGCAAAGGAATAAATCTATAAGAAATGCATAAGTTACGGTGGCGATGAGCGAGTGTGTGTACTTACTCGGGAAAGAAAGGCAAAAGAAGTGTGCCCTTCCTCTTGTTGTCCACCATGAACTTCTCGAGGTACGCCGTCGCCTTGGTCCGTGTCTTTGATCCTTCGACCAACTGGCTGTCCCGCATGTAGTAGGGATCCACTATCGCGATTTCCGGGGTACTTTCTCTCTTGATCGTGATCGCCAGATTGAGCGCGTATAGGCGGACCAAGTTATAGTCCAGCCGTTTCGTGAGAAACAGCTTGATTATGTCCTTGAACGCTATGAAGAATATATCCGCGGGGGGTTCATCGACAAAGCCCACGTCCAATGACACCTTGGCCGTGAAAACCGGGTAATTTGGATCTTCGTCTTTAAGAAGGAGGCCCTCTAGTGTCTTCACACCCTCGTGCAAAGTTAACATGGCTCCAACCGCAATGTGGATCATATCCGGAGTCAATATCAGATCACCAGCTACATGCACTCGGGGCAAGCCATATTGTGTGGATGGTACGACGACAGCGTCCTGACCCCGGATCCTCTTCGGAAGAGGCTGGCTCGCACCCTTCTTCTTATTATTATTACCTCTCTTCCTGTAGTGCTTCTTATTCACAACAGTGTCAGCCACTGCCATCTGCTCATCAGCCGCCTTTCGGAGTGTGTTGGGGCTGAAAACCAATCCCGGTTACTCTTGTGGTGGATCGGCAGCCGGAGGCGTCTCTTGAGAAAGACCATGGAAGACCAGGCGCTGCGTGCATGTATTGGGCCGACCAGCTTGATGGTCATCGCGAGTTGTGAAGGGTTCTTCATCCATAGAAGGCATATACAATCCTTTGGCGGCGCCGATGTTGATGAAGTCGTCAACGTTGACCAATTCATCATCATCTTCATGGGTGCCATCATGTGGTGGTGGTAGCGGGGGCGATGGCGGTTGCGGCACAATGTCATTGCCATGTGGCGGTGCACATGCTGCTAAGAGTTGATGGTGACGGCTGGTGGTGGTGACGACGGCGGCTACTGGCTTCCGAGGTGGTGGCCGGGCGATCGGTCGAGAGGTGGCACCGGTGCTCCCCCCGCAAGACGAATCTAGGTCTTCGGCCATGTCAAGGGCCAGTTGTAGCATTCTCCAAGGGTCTTGTGTTTGTCGGCTCCTTGAGGTTGAAAGGGGGGTCCATGTCGTCGCACCCTGGCAACACCTGAGCCAACCTGACCCTCATCACGTCATCATCCATTGGATTGTTGTGCATCGTGCGGCTCGCCGGTTGTATAAGAGTGCCCTTGGCAACATCCTTCAACTCACCGCCGACATCTTTAAGTAGGAGTACGCAAGAAGTGTCCTGAGGCAAAAACATGTTGTTGGGCGTCATGAGATGGCAGCAGTCATGCATCAAAGGCATAAAGGAGATAACGTGCACTAAATAATTAGTTACCTTGGTGATGGTGTGGATCTCGGCTAATGTAGAGACACGGCCGATGTCGGCGGCCGGCCTATCATCATCTACAATCTCCCGCTCGGGTGCCTCACAAAGCACCACCGCTGTCGGCTGCGCCTTATTGGTATATTTGGCGGGAGGGGCGTCGGTGTGACCAAAACGAGCGGCTGCGTCCCGACGTTGACGGCCGGCGGGGTCACCAGGTCCGGCGACACGGTAACATTGATGCCCGAGTTGCTGCCGCTTAAGCTGGGCAGATGTATCGGCCCCTGTCGACCTCCCGCATTCCAAGCAGTAAGCCCCTCGAAAAACTCAGGAGGGATCATCGAGCAGAGCTTCTCTTCCACTAACTTGTCCACCGTTTTCTCGTCCACCGCCTTCTCCTCCAGTGTCTGCACCTTCATCTTCAGCTCTGCAACAGCGGCTTTATCCTGGTTCTTCCTCTCCCTTCTTTTCTTGGCGTCCTCTTTGTAGTACTCCTTGAACTTCATGCTCGTACCGAAGCCGGACACACGGCCAGCTGAGGACGGCGGCAACCCCTTGTCCCTCTTCTTGTAAGCATTGGTCGCCCTGTTGAAAACCGTGTCCCACAGCTCCGTCGAATCCTAGGACGACTCTGTGGCAGTAGAGTTCAGTTCATCCTCCTGCAGAGACAAGGAAATGTGAACCCATTTAGATTCTTGGCTTCATTATTTTAATTAGAACACAATAGACTTGAGATCAGCGATAAATTCCTTACCAGCTTCTTCTCGAATTCCTTCACCTCCGGATCGTCGGTGATGAACTCCCCTGTTTCCTTGTCCAGGTAGTAGCGGGCCTGAACAAATTGCCTAAGCTGCAAGTCCGTGATTTTAAGCCAAGGGTTGTCTTTACCAAGGCGTTCAAGCTCGGCGTCCTCCTTGTCCCAAAATGGCCCGTTTCCCCTGTAACCGCCGCTTCCAAGGTGGTGGTTACCTATGTTCTATTCCCGCATACTCCTTCCCCATTTAGTCCATTTTATAGCGTCAGCGGTAGCTATATCCGCCTTGAATATCTTAAACTCCTCTTCGTCGAGCATCGGATTTTTCTTACTAATAACCTCCCAGCTTTCATCTTTGTCAATGCTATTCTTCACCCGGGTTTTCCAGCAGCTCAAGGCGTTGCTCATCTTCGTGAGGGCTAGTTTGTTCACCGGGTTCTTTCTCTCGAGGTTTCTAAACCGCTCTGGGAATCTGTATCGCTTGTGAAGCTTCTTAAGGAGGTTATCGACCAAAGCTGCATTGTCAGCATGTCTGATGTACTTCGTGTTGATCGACATGCTTTCCCGGACGATGCACCCAAGTTGCAGGCCTTACCCTTTAGCAATCGCCTCTGGCGCAATGGGTAGGCCACTTTCTGTGACCTCAGTGAACTCATCGCAGACGGTGGCGAGCACTGGCACCTTCCGTTCCTTCTATTCCTTCTTCTTCTTCTTCTTCTTCTTCTTCTTCTTCTTCTTCTTCTTCTGAGAAGCGGCCGGGTTGCCGCTACCGCCATCCGTGCGCTTGCTGCCATTGGTGCGGGCGGCACCATCGGTGGTGTCATACTCTTTGCCACCGCCTTCACTAGTTCCATCGTAGTCGTCTTTGTCCCCCTCGTAATCAGGATCTCCGCCCTCATTGGCCCCAGCAGCTCTGGCGACGGTCGCCTCCTCCTCCGGTGGTGGTGTCATCCTCATCGCCTCCTCCTCCTCCTCCTCATGTTGGGACCCCCACCAGAATGACTGGTTGGCCTGTATAGCTTGTTCTTCGACGCTGATCATGTTCTTAGAAGGGCCAGACTCCTTGTTGCCCGACATGTTTGCACTACTCTATTTAAAAGAGGCAAAAAGTTAGCACAAATCTCGGACGAAAAATTCGGCATGACCTTTACTAATGTTTTGACCTAGGAGTGCCTATTTCTTAACCGAAACGGAAGTGAATCGACACTTCGAGAGAAATGGGCAACTCAAATGAAATCCCTGCAAGACAAAACACCCCATCCCCATATTGACAGCCCCATCCCCATTGACAACCCAAATCATCAATTTGCTACTAGCACCAGTAGCATATGACAGCACCATATATGACAGCACCATTTCTTATGACAGCACCATATATGACAGCACATATATGACATCACCATTTCTTATGACAGCACATATATGTAGGATTGTGATCACTTTGGTGCAAAGTTACTACTGTACTCAAATTGATGGAACAACTATCAACAACATGTTAACATATAATATCAGAATCAATACTACACAAAATAGAGAACATATAAACTATAAAGGACATTAAACAATCTGTTCTTACACATTATATATCTATATGCTACAAATTGGCAAACATGTTAACTAAAAAGGAAAGCTCCCAAAAGGAAATACAGGTTCACCCTATCACATATAGAACTCTAGAATGCACAAAGAAATGGGCAAATAATTTAGAGTGAGCTTGTTGGTCTGTTATAATGGCATTTTTATCAAGTTCCATCTAGTGAAAATACAGAAGAAAGGGCAATGGAGAAGAGAACATGTCATTTTACATAAATAAAATCGTCGAAAACAACAAACATAAATGAAACCAAAGATAAATATAAATGAATGAAGCACATCCCTAACTGAAATAATAACAGAATGATTTCCAAACTGCACCATTTATTTTTGTTAGTTTTTATCCTGATTAATGTAATGTCATTAGTTTTTTTTCTTGAAATGTAATGGCATTAGTCTCTTATGATATTATCTCATTTCAGTCTTTGCACTATTCTGGAAATAAAGTTTTGATAACTTTTACACAAGCATCTTAATCATCCAATTTTGCAGTCAGGTGTTCTACATATACAGTGAATAAAAGGGGATATAACTGGAAACGTGTTTCCTCTAGAATAATAGAGTTCAGTGACCAACAGCACAGCCATGGTCTATCATTTATAGCGTTGTCTATCTAGGGTGAGTGCCATGAAATCAACACCTGAAACCTCCAAGAGATCGAAGTTGCTTTCCAAACAAACTTCATACTAGCACTAGTAGTGTAGAATGTCAGGCCCTAACAACAAACACATTTTTATCCCATAAATACAACCCACAACGTTATACTAGTACTGTGTTACATGACACCAGTGCAGGCTATGAGTGTGCATTAGGACAACCCCAATGACTTGTATCTACAGTTGCATCTAGAATTCCAGAAGCATTAAGTACGTATGTTGATTTCTTTTGAGTCTTGCCGTTACATGAATTGTGATCAACCGTAACATGTTAATGTTGTGGCAAACCTGTGGGGGGGCTTGTGGTGGCGCTAACAGAGGAAAACCTTGCCAAACATACGGTTCAATGGCTATTGCTATCAAAGTTAGTACACATTTTACCTACTGAAACCAACCGAAAGTACACCGATACTCATCTCGATCTGTAATATAGTTAAATATCTCGGCCTCTAACTTTACTGGAGCATCAGAAGGAGTAATACCAGACTGACACAAAAAAATACTTGCTACTCCCCACATCTGAAGACGCGCCTATTTCAGAATCGCCCAAGCATATCTCAGAATCGACTAACGCATTGCAATACATGGGGAAATATAACAGCCTAGTGGTTTTTACCAAAATGGGGAAATATAACAACCGTGCGAGAACTTGCTGCGGTGGTTGACGACGACGAGGGTGGCGGGCTCCGGCGCGGCGGCTCCTCCTCCACGGGCTGCAGGGCTGCAGGGCGGCTCCTCCTCCGGCGGCTCCTCCTCCACGGGTTCGTCGGGCGGCTCCTCCTCCACTGGTTCGCCGGGCGGCGCGGCGGTGGCTAGGGCGACGCTAGGGTTTGCGACGACAGATAGAAAGGGGGATCGAGAGAGAATTTTGGCTAAGTGAGAAAGCAGGGGGGATTAGGGAGGGAGAGGCCGAACAGAAGTTGGAACTTCTATGGCGCATTCTGTGGGAATGCGCCACAAAACTTTTGGACATAGTACAAAAAAGTGTGGCGTCGTTGTATGACAAGATCCGATACTTGTCCTAGTGGTCTTGCTCGCTTGCTCTCACCTGGGGCAGCCAGGTTCGAATCCTGGCTGTCTCACATATTTTTTATTTATTTTTTAATATTTTTAATTACATACATATGCATATTTATTCAAAAAAAGCAAGAACATATACATATATGCATATTTATTCAAAAAAAGCAAGAACACATATGCATATTTATCCAAACATATATATTTGTGTGTTTGCTTGTCACACACAAATGTGAATTTGTATACCCACACGAATATCACATTATATGTTTTAGTCTCTAACTAATACCCACACAGATTAATACACCAAAAAGTCACACAATTGCTAGTGTCTCTTCACAATCTTCTTGCCCTTTTTTGTCGCGGTTGAATATTTTAGCCCGTGCACTTTGAGATTTGTTCTTGTGTATGGACAACCTTTAGTAGGCAGTATGGTCTTCCTTCTTACTTTAGTAGTAGTAGGCATGTCGAAGTACTTGTCGAATTCCTCTTCGATCTTCGGGTCGCTGTTTTTGTCGAAGTTTTGCTCGTTGGCGGCTCCTTCCATTCCGATGATGCTCCTCTTGCCCCTCCTAACTACAACACGGTTGGGCTTTGACGGGTCGGTAATAAAAAAGCATTGATCAACTTGACTAGCGAGTACCCAAGGCTCATTTTTGCGGAGACGTTCTTCATTGATTTGGCATCTGGTATAACCATTGTGGTGAAATAGCGGCCTTCTTTTTCCACGTTCTTGGACCATCTAACACGGAACATCGGTACGATCTCTCCACAGTAGTCGAGCTCCCATATCTCCTCGATCCTTCCATATAATCTTTCCATCATAGTAGTCTCATCATCAGCAAAGGATAACATAGTTACTCCTGAGTTTTGATATTCACTATTCTTGTCCTTTTCCTCGGTGTAGAATCTGTAACCGTTTATGTCGTATGACTGATAGGTCCTTAGGTTGTGCCCTGGGCCCTGCGACAAGGAGAATATGAGTTTTTGATCTTCTGTAGAAGGCGTCTGTGGGGGATTGTCCAGTTGCCTTTTCTTGAACCAACCCGTGAAGCTAGAGTTGTGCTCTCTGGTTACGTCTCCCTTCTTCCTCGGCCGGCCCTGGTCGATGTACTCCTGCTCGATTAAGCTTCAGGTTTTCGACCCAAGGTCCGACCATTTCAATGTGTTGTAGCGCGACTCGGTGTGCCCTTTCAAAATCAGTGCGTCGACCATCAATGCCGACATGCAGTGAGCAGCAGCCCTCGCGGTGACCATATCCACCGAGCCTGCCGAGGTGCTTCTTTGTGGGTATTCCAACATCCTCGTTCTCGGTGGCTAGATAATTCTGGCAGAAGGAGATGCACTCGTAGATCAGAAAGCCCTTGGCTATGCTTCCATATGGACGAGACCTGTTGTGAACGAATCCTTTGATGACACCGTTTAGCCTTTCAAACGGCATCATGTTGTGCAGGAATATCGGCCCGAGCTGGATGATGTCGTCCACGACATGTACAAGCAGATGCACCATGATGTCGAAGAATGCGGGCGGGAAGTAAATATCAAGCTCGCATAGTATCATCACGATCTCTTCCTGTAGCCTGTCGAGCTGCTTCACACCGATCGATTTCCTAGATATGACGTCAAAAAAGTTACAGAGGCCAAACAACGTCTCACGGACATGCTCGTCCATTATCCCACGGATCGCAACGGGGAGTATCTGCGTCATTAGCACGTGGTCGTGAGACTTCATACCGCTGAACCTCTTCTTCGCCACGTCCAGATATCTGCTTATCTTCCCCGAGTAACCGTGAGGAACTTTCACTCCTAAGAGGCACCTGAAAAACTGCTCGAGCTCCTCCAGACTCAGAGTGAAGCAGGCAGCGCGAAGCACCACCTCACTCTTCTTAACTCTTTTGCGGCGACCTTGAGTCCCTTCCATCTGATCATCATCATCATCACTATCAGGGTACTGAAGATCTTTCTTGTTGCCAAGCAATTTAAGGTCCTTTCTTGCTTTCGGCCCATCCTTGGTCCTCTCCGGCATGTTCAGTAGAGTTCCAAGCAGACTCTCGATAACGTTCTTTGTGATGTGCATTACATCGAGGCTATGGGGAGTGTGAAGGACCTTCCAATACGTAAAGCCCAAAAAACAGACCTTGCTTTCCATACACCCTGCAGCGGCTTTGTCCTCGGCCATTTTTTCCAGGCGCAGGGCAATCTACCCAATTATTCAAAAGCTCCTCGATTTCTTCGCCGCTCCTCGGATGCGGGGCTCTTTCGAGCTCGTTCTTACCATTGAACAGGTCACCGCGTTTTCTCCACGGGTGATCCATGCGGAGCCACTTTCGAGTACCTTGGAACACGGTTTTCGAAGACCCGGGATCCCTTGGTAGCTGGAGATGCGGTGTCTCATCCATGCACTTGACGCATGCATTGTGTCCGTGGTTCACCAGGGCCGATACATATGCATAACCAGGATAGTCCTGCACGGTCGTGAGCAACGCGGCTCTCAGATGGAAATATTCTTTAGTGTAGGCGTCCCACGTATGGGCCGGCGTCTCCCACAAGCTGGCTAACTCCTCTCTCAATAGCCCGAGATACAGATGCATATCGATACCTGGTTGTTTCGGCCCCTGAATAAGAATGCTCATGTGTACATACCTTTGCTTCGTGCATAGCCACAGGGGGAGGTTGTATGGCCATACAAACACGGGCCAGGTGCTATGCGTGCTACTCTGGTTTCCAAAAGGATTGAGTCCATCGGTGCTCATACCCAGCCTAGCGTTCCTTGCATCGCCCCCGAACTCTTCGAACTCGATGTCTAATGCATTCCACTGGCTAGCGTCTGAAGGGTGTGTCAGGATCTTGCCCTTCTCCGGATCATCTTCGGGTTTCTCTCTTTGCGCGTGCCATTGCATGAGCTTTGCTTCCTTAGGATCTACGAAATATCGCCGCAGACGAGGGGTGATAGGAAAGTACCATACCACTTTTTGAGGAACTTTCTTGTTCCCTCTCTTGTACCGTCCTTGGCCACACACCGGACATGTGGTTCTATCCGCGTACTCATTCCGATAAAGTGCGCAATCATTGATGCATGCGTGGTATTTAATGTGTGGTAGGTCGAGAGGGCACACGATTTTCTTGTCCTCCTCGATACTTGTTGGCAATGTGTTCCCCTTAGGAAGTCGGCCATGCCAGTATTCCATGTTCGCGTTGAAGCTCACATCGGTCCATTTGTGTTCGGCCTTCATCTCTAGAGCCTTGAGCGTTACACTCAAACATGTATCCTCGGGGTGACACCCAGGATACAATGGAGTCATCCCGTCTACCTCCATTTGGGCCAACTTGGCTTTCTCTCTGGCTGCAGCTTTGTCGTTGCTCGTCTCCTTGAGGAGCAGTTCTTGAACATGAGGGTCCTACAAGACCGAAGTTAGCAGCGTCTGTGTGTTCGCGTCTTCTCCTTCTTCATGATCATGATCATGCCCGTCGCCATCTCCTTCTCCATGCTAATCATGCTCGCCGGCATCTCCTTCGTCATGATGATCATGCCCGGTAGACTCTTTGTCTTCTCGCCCGCCCACGTCTTCGTGACCACCACCATGTCCTGCCGGCACCTCATTGAGGTCGCGCATGAAACCGCGCCTGAGCAGGTGACCCTCCAATTGTCCAAATTCAGGGTCGATCCAGCGCTGCAGTTTGCATGTTCGACATGGACATCTTATTATGGTCTTATTGTTCAGAATCATGTCCTCCTTCGCGCCTTTCTTGTACCTACCAATTCGACCTTCGCTCATCGTGAGGACCATGGTTGCCTGAGCGGTCAAAACAGAGAGTATAGGTGAGAACCACATCATATGAACACACACATGCATGAATGCTAGCCGGAAAAAAACGGCATGACCTTTCCTAAAATTAGGACATATGGGTAGTGCAAAAATTTGCCGAAATGGAAATGCATCAACATTTCGGCAAACATCCATGCAACCACACCCGGCCGCGACAACAACAAGCAAGCAACAAAACACTTCCTCCCATTGCAAACATTCATGCACCACACAAGCATAGTCTCGCCATGGATCGCACACACACACCGCCCGCGCGACAAGCTTCACCTACATGTTCATGGCCAAGTACTCACCTAGTAGACACAATAATAGCGAGACGAGACCGTGCGATGAGAGAGTGTGGACAAATAGATCTACAAGTCGGTGGAGAGGAAATTAGTAAACAAATAGAGATGTGAGAGAGAAAATTAAGGAACTTTTAGATCTAGAAGTTGGAGCGAAGCTTCCACTTACCAATCTATGGATTAAAGTAGGTTTAGTTACAAGAAAATGGAGAAACTATGGGCAAAATGGGGTGTGAGGGAGGAGGAAGACGAGTTGGGAGGAGGTAGAGATGTGAAATGGGTGGTGGTGGGTAGATAAGAGCTAGCTTTTGTCACCTTTTTAACATGGATCTGGACGCCCTCATCTGTGGCACATATGGAGGAAATGCGCCACAGATGCTCAATCTTGTGTGGCGCATAAGTCCATATGCGCCACAGAAGTGGGTGAATTAGATTCCCTGTGTGGGGCCCTCCTCCAAGTTCTGTGGCGCATGTTGGGATATGCGCCACAGAAGTGAAACACATCTGTGGCGCATATCAGAACATGCGCCACAGAACTTGGGTGAATTAGATTTCATGGTGGGGCCCCCTCCATGTTCTGTGGCGCATAAGAAAATATGCGTCACCGAAGAGGCAACTTCTATGGGCCCTCTTCTGTGGCGCATATCTCGCTATGCGCCACAGAACTTGGATCAACCCATCCCGGCTAGCGGGTCCCACCAATCTTCTGTGGCGCATACTGTGGAGAATGCGCCATGGAACTTCCAGGTTTCTGTGGCGCATATTTTCGGGTGCGCCACTGATATTTATCTGTGGCGCATGGTTTGGCATATGCGCCACTGAATATCTTGTCTATCTATAGGCTGTTTCCTAGTAGTGAAGAAGAAGTTAAAATCCTTGGTACATAAATTGTTCTAAACCATTAAACCTACAAGAAACCTGGGAATTGTTCTACAAGAAACCTATAGCAAGCCCAAATGCATCTAAATCTTGTGTGTATACACTAAAAACCACACTTACGTATTGTTTGAGATAGAATCTGTGTGGATGCATACAATAACCTTACTTGGAAACCACATCATTTATAAACACAACTTCCTTAAAACACCAGGTTTAGTACTGAAAACAGAGGTATTATTAAAAATCACTCTAATACACTTCCTTTGTTGCAGTTGAAAAGCTAAACATCAACCTAGATAAAACTACATTTTACTAGGACATATCAAACGAATCATAGACCATATACCACCCCTAGTCCATAAAATTCCAGGAACCATCATATTCAATTCATAACATACAAGCATTACAGAACTTAAATCACCCCATGCATATCAAAGTACTATCAAATACACAAAATTTCCCCCACTTATTTTACAACTAGAAGCAATCTAATTGATGGATTAGGTCATCTTAATTAAACTACAGTTGTGATATATTAACACCAACATCAACACTGAATCCTAAACCTAAACAAGCTAGTAGGAAGCAGCCATCTAAATCCTAAACCCAAACAACCTAGAGCAGCAATAAAGGCAGCAGGCAGCTAGCAGGGCAGCAAGCAGTAGGGCAACAAGGATGGAGGGAAGGGGATAAAGAGAGAGAGGAGGCTACCGGCGTGGGCTCCTGGTCGAGGTCGAGGGCGGAGAGGTGATGGGCCTCGCGGAGGGTGGCGTGGCTCCTAGTTGAGGTCGAGGGTGGCACGGGGCGCAGCAGGCTAGGTGCGGCGCGTGGCTCCTGGTCGAGGTCGAGGTCGGCGACGTCGCAGGCGGTGGGATGGGGTACGAATGGTGCGGGTTGGTCTGCTTCGCGAATTGCCAGCGCCGCTAGAGATGAGGGGTATCTGTGGCGCAGGTATCCCACACTTAGTACAAAATTCGCGTACACTGTGTGGTGACAACAACCCCACACCAGCCCATAGTGGCAGCTAACGTGATCATTTGCCTAAACCTGGGGTACCCAGGTTCGAATCCTAGCTATCTCAGTTTTTTAATATATTTTTCTTACTATAAATTTATCTAATATTTTCTAAAATACTAACTCTAATAGTTTTATAAATATTAAGTCAAGATTATTATAAATTCAGTTAACACTATTAAAAAAATGTTTAAAATATTTTTTGGCTATTATAATTTGTCTAGTATTTTCTAAAAAATACTAACTCCAATATTTTTACAAATATAAAGTCAAGATCATTATAAATGCATTTAACACGAATATAATTTAAGTTTTATCCATACACATTTTCGAACAAGTTAATACACGAATATCGTAATAGTTTTGTCGAATGCATTCACACACACACGACACTGGCGTTTCACAATTTTCTTGTCCTTCACAATCTTTTTACCCTTCTTCATCGCGGTTGAATTATTTAGCCTGGGAATCTGGTTACTTCTTATCGTGAATGGACAACCTTTAGCTGGTTGGGTGGTCATGCTTCTTCTCGTTGAAGTAGTAGGTAAGTCGATGTCCTCTTCCATCTTCGGGTCGTCGTACTTGTCAAAGTGTTACTCGTTGGTGACCCTGTCCATTCCGATGATGCTCCTTTTCCCCTCCTCACAACAACACGACTAGGATTTGCCGGGTCGGTATTACAAAAGAATTGGTCCACTTGGCTAGCCAATACCCATGGCTCATTTTTTGTGATGACATTTGTGACGACAGTTATTGATTTGGCTTCAGGTATAACCATGGTGGTGAAATACCAGTCTTCTTTTATGACGCTCTTGGCCCATCTGAAACAGAACATCGACACCTTCTCTCTACAGTAGTCGAGCTCCCAAATCTCCTCGGTCCTTTTTTAGTATCTTTCCTTGTGCATGTGTCCTTGTGTGGCTTCTGTGACTTAGGCGCCAGGGGCGAGGATGTATCTCATACTACGCTCTCGCCGAGGTACTTCTCGCCTCGCGGTAGTCCCCTTGAAGGGAGGATTCACCTAGAAGCCTCGCGGAGGCTGTCCTTTGATGCTCGACAGTTGTGACACCCCCGGGATTAGGACTAGACAAATCCCAAACCTCTGTATGATATAAGCCTAACCTAAATCTCGGAATCATACAGAGAAAGAACTGGTAACATTATAGCGACCCTACGACAAAAAATTATTACAGCAAGCTCATAACTAAGCAAAGAACCAAATTATTACAAGCAGAGGTCACTAACCACAAACATCAAACAACGGAAGGCAAATTATGCTATTAAGTATAGTAAACTTAACAAATGGCCTAAGAGTCCTGAAGCATAACGATGACGTCCCATCCCATAGATTTCAGGCTGCCGACCGGGAACCCCAAGCTACTTGTCGATGTTAATGCCGTAACAAACTCATCTTCTGTGGTAATACTTACTCTGATGCAAAAGTATCAACAAAGCAATGCTGAGTACAGGGTGTACTCCGAAAAACTTATGGTTGGTGGGGTTATTTTGCATAAAGCTATATTTCCTTATAAAAGAGAGAGGATAAGTTCGACTAAGTAGACCATTTAAAAGGGGATAAGAAGGCGATATCACTGAAGGAGATACGCCCTAAAGGCAAATAATAAATAGGTTTTTATTATCATATCTCAATTAGTTCATAATAGTTTCATATTGTGCTATAACTGTATCAAACATTGGTAAAGGTGTGGTATGAAACAAACCAAGTCCCTAGTAGCCTCTATTCATACTAGTTCGTTGGTCATGAGGATGATCTGAGTTTCAAGGTCATGGGCATTTATGCCAATTGACAACAAGATCATATCATTGGTGAATGATATGATGGACATTTCTCAAAGATTGTGACACAATCAAGTCACAGAGTTCATTGTTGCAATAGCTAAAAACGTACTATCCTTCTCCTTAGACCATAAGATCATATTACTAACCATTTCCCGAGGTTGCTTTGACTGCATCAAACGTCACACTGTTAAACGGTGATCATAAAGGTGTACGTTGGGTATTCCAAAGGAACAATAGATGACATGTGACTTCAAGAGCAGGATATGTTCACCCACGTGCCAGGTAAGATACATACGGCCAGCTTGATGAGATTACATCCATAAATGTTGCAACATGTGACTAGGTCACGGGGATGTAATATCGCAGTAACAAGTAAAACAGAACTTGTCAGTAACGAGATTGAACATGGTATGCGATACCAATGATCAGATCTCAGACAAGTTGTAGCCGAGAAACAAAGGGAAATTAGACTCGATGTTTTATGGTTCATATGACATCGTCATTGTGGAATGCATAGGGGTCACATGGGCATCCCGGTCCCTCTGTTGATCATTGATATGGATCATGTCTAGAGCATTCCCGAGCCGTGAGGGGATACACTTAAGGGTACGATGAGAGAGATCATCCGTAAGTTGGAATCATAGTAAAGAAAGAGAAAATCGGAATTGTCCCATGAAGAAAGAAAGGAAACCGGAAAAGTTTTGGTGAGAGGACCGGAATCATTCTAAGAGTTCTAAAGTTGTTCGGAAGATATAGAAAAGGGAACCGAAAGGTGTTTCGGGTCGAATCGGATTTTGTAAATGTATTTATATATTAATTAATGTAATTAATATTAAATATAATATTAAAATCTGATTTGAAGGGTTATTCCACTAATGGGCCAAGTTTCCTAGGGAAAAGGGCCCATGAGGAAAAACCAAAAGAGGGAAGGGCCAAGGGCCAAAGGGGCCAAGGCCTAGCCACCACAAGGGGGCCCACCTAGCCATCCTAGGGCTGTGCGCGGGGTGGGGCCCACCCCTAGCCGACCGGCCCATGGTTCCCTAAGGTCCCATGGCGCCTCCCTCTTCTCCCTTGTTTAGTCCCACATGGGAAACCCAAAGGGAAGGGCACACCTCCCTCCGCCTATATAAAGGGGTGGCCATGGGTGGGAATTAACACACAATTTTGAGATGTTCTCTAAGGAATTTTCCTTAGAGAATTCCTCCCTCTCTCTCTACATAGTTGTCTCCGTGCGTTGGCACGGTCCCAAGAAAGGATTGTTCATGCAAGAGACAACGCACCTGCCGCACGCCGTTGCGCTACAGGGATTCCTAGCCGGAGATCTACTTCCGCACTCCCGGCGGGATCGGGGATCCAGAGGTCTCATCATACACCGGATGTGTACGAAGCCACGAGGTGCAACACTTGGGGGACTTGGATGTCGTGATCCAGAGCTGCTGCACGATGAAGATGGAGCAAGGGGTGACCTGCAAGGAGCTTCGCGACCTTGAGGTCGGCTACGAGTTTGACTACTCCAACCACATTCCCCTCGGAACGTTAACCACGTATGGTCTACAAGATTATGTATTCTATACGTTCTGGTCGTTATTATATTACTACATAGATAGATCATGGGTGTTAGGGAGTTCTATCGTAGGAAATTTTTTATTTTCTACTACGGAACCTTTCAATGGTATTAGAACCAATCTATGTGTATGAGTGTTGTACGACCAGTACGCACAAATATTGTGCGGGTATTGATCCCTTAGTTGTTACCCTCTAATGTGTACTCCCTCCGTTTAAAAATATAAGATGTTTTAGCTTTGTGAAAGACGTGAATCTAGACCCATTTTAGTGTGTAGGTTGACTCCAAACCTATATGAACCTATATACTAAAAGAAGTCTAGATACACTCATTTTACAAAGCTAAAACATCTTATATTTTGGAACGGAGGGAGTACTTGTTTATATCGTGGTATTGTTTGATGAAGCAGCCCAGACCGACCTTACGCATATTCGTACGCGAGACTGGTTCCACGCTCGACATACGGATTGTACCGTATAAGTGGCTAGCGGATGTCTGTCTCTCATTCAATAATTTATATAGCATTTACAATGGAGGGCCCCGAAAGGGGTATAGTAGAGCCAACACTGTTGGATCCATGTTGTGGTTGGAAAGTTCATAGTTTAGAAATGGTTCTATTGTGAAAGCCCTAACAACCACGTAAAACTTGCAAAAGATAAAGTAGAGGCGTCTAACTTTGTTTTGCAGGAGGGCATGTGTTATGATATGGTATTGGTCGTTACAAAGGTAAAGTAGTTTACTTTTCTGTTACTAAGTAGTATAGTAATAGTCATGGTTCCGATGGACGACCGGGTGATGGCGTCGTGGACTTGGCGTCAAACCAGGGGCAAGATGGAGATCATGCCAGAGCGCTCGTTGGAGATCAAGGCGCAAGAAGAAAGACCATATCATATCACAAATATACATGTGATGTTGATACCTATTTTACATCTTATTATATGATAGTATTAGATACTCAAGGGTAGCAAATAAGATAATCCCTATATAATTTCAATGATAGTGTTCCCCTTGTGTGTGCACCACCAAGAAAGTTCTTTGTTATGAAGCTGGTCGTGACGATTTGGGACTAGACATATCTACATTCACATACTGTGGGTGTAATCCATGTTGCACAGCAAATACACACAGGTTAGATTTCACGAGCCTAGCATGTGTAGACATGGCCTCGGAACACAAGAGACTGAAAGGTCGAGCATGAGTCACATGGATGATGTGATTGACATTGGGGAATGTCTACCTTTGAAACTACATTGCCAGCCATGATGATCGGGGGTGGTGTAGCGGATTGGGATCATGGGATCACTAAAATCGTCTAGGGGATGACAATTTTAGTGGGACATCAATTATAAATTGAACTCATATTATGAACTTAGTCTAGATGTATATTTGCAAATATCTTAGTGGATCATGGCCTATCCCATTGAGGTCCTTTGTAACCATGAGAAATCGCTTGCTTGATGTGGAACTTAGCAAAAGGGTCCAACTTCATAGATTAATACCCACGCCCGAGGGATATCCTCGTTATTAGATGATCTTATCTTCTTGATACAATGACCATTAGGAGATAATCCGATGAATCCTCAATGTTTGTGTTTTCTCCATAACCATCCAATATGCCATTCTCCATACGATGGAGAGTTGGACTATAATTTTGTATTATGCAAGATCAGGCACATAAAGTATGAGCCGTTGGATGAGTTTTCCTCCATGATGGATGAAAAGAGAATATTTGGAGAATCACTTAGCGATCTTGGATTAGAGTTAAGAACTCTCGGAAGGGCTTGATTGCAATGGAGGTCGTGAATGAAAAGGGTATATGTAAGATATACAAATTATAAATGTGCTTCTGACAAAACTCGTTGCAGTTTGCAAAGTATTGGATACTTGTCCCATTTTGTGAAAATAGGATTGTCTGCTTGAGAATTGCTGGAGATAAGGAGAAGTGGCATGATGATGGCAAGAAAAATAGTTGATGGTCAACATCGCCCCCTTTCCTCAACTATTATCATTTGGATTAGTGGACTTGAATATAATTCTATAATCCTTCTTTGTGTGTCTTGCTTTTGGCGAGACGATTATTTATATAAATAAGTTACAAGTCAGTTGTACTGTTCTTATGAATGATAACGTTATGCTCACATTATGCTTATAAATGAGTTATTCTCGTCACTAGGTTAATGATAATAGTTTATACATTTATAAAGGATTAGAATGCTAAAAGATATCCAAAGTTTAATTATGATATTAGTTTAAGTCATTTTTTTTATTGCATGTTCTTCATTCTAAATGAAGATCGGGGTCTTAGATACTTAATCTAGAGACGTTGCAAAACCATGCCTCATTGGGTAGAATGAAGAAAACTCCGCATTCTGGTAAAACGGTGATGCGAAGAAATGTTGAATCTTATACATAGTGATGTATCGCATTTTCAACAAATAGTGGAAATCATTAGTTAATTATGGACTTAAGTGAATAAGCATATTTACTTAATGAAACACGAGTTTGAAATGATTTGAATTGTTCAAATAAGTTCACAACAAAGTGGGATATTGAATTAATAGAAATACAAAAGTCTCTTCGATTTGATCGACATGACTAAAGTATTTAAGTAAATTTTTGGGCATAAAAGGACATGTGAAAGAACTTTCACAAATTATGACAATTGGACAAATTCAAAGTGTATTGAAATGTGTAAACATCATAATCATTTTGTATTAGATACATATGGTCTAATATTATCTCTTACCAGGGTTATAGTTATCATTTAGAGTTAGAGATCGAAATGAGTAAACACCCGGTTCAAATACAAAGGAACATCTAAATGATTCGTGGAAACAACACCATAAGAGTTATGGCATGTTCGAGTTTCTGGATATTTCGATAAGTCAAAATCGTGGTGAATAAACAAGTCTTTGTATCGTATTCTTAGGCAACTATGAATACATATTCCACAAGGGGCAAACCTGCTATTGTCCTAAGTGGATGTGTCTTGATGAAGATACATGTGGAAAAAAGTAAAAGATCAAAACAATGTATTTGACCTTACCTTCGGATTGTTGAGTGGCATAGCAGAATTTGTTCTGTGAAACCAAACTCTACATATAGAGGATAAACTAATGATAATGATCATAAAGTTTCAACGAATACTTTTACTAAAGAAAGTAGGATTCAACTATATATTCTGCAAGCTTGCAAGATTATATTATTGATTCACTTGTCATGTTTTGAACAAGACATACCTACGACTACAAAGAAGCGTGATGGACCTAAGTGCGAGAAATGACTAGGAGTCATAAAATCCTATATTAAGTTACATTTAAGATTTCAAAGTAACATGTTACTTGATCTTATTAAGTAAAGAAGTTTACTTGATATTTCTGAATGACTGCAAAGTCATAAGAAGTAAATGAAACTTAATGAATGACATAAACCTTGAGTTGTCACAAAGTATGGACAAAATTCAAGGAGTTGACTACAAAAGTAGCGATGCTTGAGTCTATTGGATTTACACCAGCAATATATGGATATTGGAATCTCTTAACTAGGAATTCTTGATTTGATGGTAATCAAAGAATTTTGGAATGTCCAAATTTATCGAGAGGACCTGCTTTTAAGTGGGAGCTAATTAGCTTGGCCAAATATTAATATGTAAGAGACATATTTTTGAGTGGGAGCCAAGTTGCTTGGCTAAATCATAATATGTAGCAGGCATATTTTCAGTGGGAGCCAAGTTTCTTTGTCAGCGACAACATCGGCAACCGCCCATTCCCACACAATGGCAAGTTTGTCAGCTTCGACGCACACAAGATCTACGTCACGGTCGACGTCTCCTGCAATTTCCCACAGCGGGTCATCGTTGCTGCAGATCCTCCTCTCTGTGCGGCTCACGGCCAGAATACCGATCGCCCCGCAAGCAGCATGGAGGTGATGATGATGATGATGCAAGGGGACGCTGCCAGCAAAGAAATAGCCGAAGAAGGGGAGGTAACTCCCAAAGCTCCTAGGTCCAAGTTTCCTCCACTGGAAAAACCTGAGAACATCCTCCAGCAGGCCATAGAAAAACTGGCCACAGTTGCTCCCATAGTAGATCTGGCTCAGGCACAGGGCGAGCTGGAGGAAACCTGACATAAGGTGCTCTAGGGAGCTATGCAGGTAGCTCAGGCTCGGTAGGAGTTTAACATCACACTTCGCGAGTACAACAAGGCTCATAAATTTACTATGAGTCCAACTCATTTAGATGGTGTGAGGAACAGGGCAAGAACCTCATTATTGAGATAGATAAGGAGTGTAGATCCAAGTCTATAGCGTCGGATAACCCTTTGTCAATAGGTGTGCCAAAGTATAGTAGCCTGGCCAAGAACCTATGAGTCGCAGAAGTGGCAGCAACCGAGATACCATATTAATCCGACGAGGCCCGGTGCAGGCAACCAGATAGAGCAATGAGTTAGTGCGCATCACAAATCAGCAGAATGAGGATATCCTCAGGGCAAACCCGACTAGGGCTGGTGGCTCCCATGTCGTTCATTCGGCTGGGGGTGCTACAACAAAACCTGCCAGGGCAGCATCTTTGCCTCATGAGCCCGTAGAAGCTCCTAGGAGAGAAGGAAGTGTGAACTCCATCAAAAGGAATAAACAATTAGTGGCTTATGACCTGAATGTTGCCGAGAAAGGCAAGGCAGTGCAAGGCAATGCGGGGCAAGGAAATGGTGGCCAGGGAAATCCCAGCCAGGGTAATGTGACTCAGGGGAATATTGGGCGTGGCAATGTTGGCCAGAATAACCCGAACCATCAAGGCCATCACTCGGCTGGTGGGGGGCAGCCGCAGCAGCAGCCTTAGTATCAAGTGCAAAACCCACCCTAGCAGCAGCAACGTGCGGGACCAGTTGTGCAGCACCAAAATTCTCACCTAGTGCAGAACCGGTACAATGATGGTTATTCGGCCATGGCTAATGCCGGGTTTACTAGGCCAGAACATCAGATGATGGGGAATCCATTGGGATCTCGACTAGGAAACAGTAACTTGCAACCGGATGATGCAAGATTGAAGCTGGATAGGATTTATATGTCGGAAATAATGGAAGGATAGGGTCCTCCAGGTCCATCATGTTTTGGACCTCAGATTCTAAGGGAACCGCCAGTGTCGAATTTTTAGTTGGCAAGGGGAACAAAGACATATGACAGCAGTAAGCCACATGATTGGCTGATAGATTATGCCACCGCTGTGCACATTGCACAAGGGAACCTCATATGGGCAATAAGATATGTCCCACAGATGTTGGAGGGACCGACAAGAATATGGTTGAACAATCTGCCAGCAGAGAGCGTAAATTGTTGGTTAGATTTCGAGGAGGTATTTGTCAGCAACTTCACCAGTACTTACAAGAGGCCGAATAGACCTTAGCAGACGGCAACGTGTAAGCAGAGACCCAATGAGACTGATAGGGAGTTTTTGACCAGGTGGTGTACCTTGCGTAACTCCTGTGAGGGGTTAATCGAGTCATAGGCCATAGCATGGTTTGCACAAGGTTGCCGGCATGCAAGTGTATTGTGGCAAAGATTGTAGAGAGATATGCCAACTACGTTGGCTGAGACAATCAAGATAGCAGATTCATATGCTTTGGGTGATCTGACCCAGCCATTACTTATGTCGGTAGAGCCGAATGAGGAGTACTACTCCCGAGATGGGGCTGGGTCATCCAGAAGAAACGATTTCCGTGGGAAAAGAAGAGACGAGAGGCCGGATTACCGTTACGGGTCAAATCAGGTAGCAGCAGTGAACCAGGATTAGCCCAGTGCCAGCACTAGCTAGCGCCAGAAAAGTAGTGGCCAGCAATGGACACAGAAGACTAATGGCAAGAAACAGTGGAGTAATGAGTAGAAGAAACAATGGCAAGAGAGGTCGAAGTATACGTACGAGATGATGTTGGATCAGCCATGTAAGTTTCACACACCAAATCTAGGTAAGGCGGTGAATCATACAACGAGGCAGTGCGCGTGGTTTCAACGTACTAGACATGGTGAGATGGGTCCACCTCGAGCACCTCAACCACCACTTCTCACACGAGCAAATGCTCGGATGTTGATGTTACCATCACCCACGCCAAGATATGAAAACTCTGAGAGAGGGGAAGTTCATCAAGCGGGAAACCAGAGTCAGGGGGATTATGGCAATGCCGGCCAAGGAGGCCGGAATGATTATAGAGAGCACCACCAAAGCTATGTCGTTTTTACGATGGAAGAAACAGATAGGCAGATCCAGCAAAGGTGCCAAATGGAAGTGAATGCAGTAATGCCAACAGTGCCGAAATTTATGTACTGGTCTGACCAGGAACACTTGGAGCTTAAAGGACCACCCCAAGATCATGCTGAGTCTAGGGGCATATGCTTTGATGGTTGACCCGACCTTCATCGGGCCCAACCTGAATGTAAAATTCTCCAAGGTTCTCATTGACGGTGGAAGTAGTATCAATATACTATACAAGGATATGATGCACAAATTAGGCATAACGGAGAATATGCTTCAGCTGACAGACTACTTTCCATTGCATTGTGTCGGGATTGTCGTGTGAGCTGATAGGAAAAGTCCAGATAGATGTTTTATTCCACACAAGGGAGAATTGTCGGACAGAAAATCTGTTGTTTGAGGTTCTGGACCTCACAAGTTGTTATCACGCTTTGCTTGGTAGGTCGGCAATATCGAAGTTCATGGCTAGCAGCCACATAAGCTATTTGAAGATGAAGTTGCCATGTCCAAATGGGGTCATAACTGTTGCTGGCGATTTCAGGCACTCCACGCAATGTGCCTCGGCTGGATCTACTCATTGGTGATCGTTGAAGAGAAGAAGAGGATCCATGATGATGTGGCATTGGCTTAGTTGGATCAGCCAAATATGTTAGCATCAAGTAACCTACATGGCAGTGTATCTTTCCAAGCGATTAGGGACACAAAGAATATTCAGATCAATAAGCAGTTCTTGGAGCGCATTGTCACAATTGGCGTGGGCTTGACCGCTAAATAGGAAAGCGAGCTCGTCAGCTTCCTCTGTGAGAATCAAGATATCTTTGCATGGTCCACGTAGGACTTGCAAGGTATTCCGAGGGAGCTGGCCGAGCACTCTCTGCATGTCAGGCCAGATGCAAGGCCGGTGAAGCAACCTCACTGCCACTTCATTGAGGATAGGAGAAAAGTTATTGGTGATGAGATAGCTCGGCTTCTCACAGTCGGTTTATTATGGAAGTTCTGCACCCGGATTGGCTGTTAAATCTGGTTTTGGTTGAAAAGAAGAAGGATGGCCCGAACATTGTTGTGGTGTGGCGGATGTGTACTGATTACATAAACTTGAACAAGGGTTGTCCAAAGGACCCTTTTCCTTTGCCTAGGATCGATCAAGTGATTGATTCTATTGCCGGTTGTGAACTCTTATCATTTGTAGATACATATTCTCGTTTCCACCAGATACCATTAAACCCGGCAGATCAAATAAAGACAACATTTATTACCCCGTATGGGACTTATTGCTATTGCACTATGCCATTTCGTTTACATAATGCAGGTGCCACATACCAAAGATGAATGCAAAAATGTCTGCATGACCAAATTGGTAAAAATGTGCAGGTATATGTTGATGATGTGGTTAAAAGAACCAAGGAGAGTCATACTCTCCTAGATGATATCAATCAAACAATCGCAAACTTGAGAAGGTTCCGAATGAAGTTAAACTCGGAAAAATGTACCTTCGGTGTCCCATCTGGAAAATTACTTGGTTTCTTCATGTCAAGCCAAGGTATCGAGGCAAACCCAACTAAGATCAGTGCCATTGAGATAATGGAACTACCGAAGTGTCTTAATAACGATGTCCAGAAGTTCACTAGTTGCCTGGCATTGTTTAGTCGCTTCGTTAGTCGGCTAGGGGAGAAGGCACTGCCTTTGTATCAAGTGATGAAAAAATCTGATAAGTTTATTTGGACACTTCAAGCGCATAATGCATTTCATGAGCTTAGAAAGATGTTAGCCTCTGCACCAGTGTTAGATTCACCACTATCTAAAGAGACGATGTTGCTCTACATAGCAGCGATGAAACAAGTCGTAAGTGTCGTGATAGTGGTGGAGTGTGACAAAGGGGATAAGTCAATACAGAGGCCAGTATATTACCTAAGCTTTTAGCATCTACGCAAAATTACCCACACTATTAGAAAATTACATATGGCGTCTATATGGTGGCCAAAAAGCTTAAACATTACTTTGAAAGAAACATCCTATAAGAGTAATATGTGAAGCTCCTATATCGGAGATCATGGGTAATAAAGATGCGAGTGGCCGAGTTGCCAAATGGGCCATCGAGTTAGCACCATATGCACCACAGTATGATAGAAGACATGCCATGAAGTCTCAGGCATTGGCCGACTTTTTTGTTGATTGGGCAGAAATGCTATATGAGCCACCATTGCCTGACTTCAACTATTGGAGAATGCACTTCGATGGATCCAAAATGAAAACCGAGTTAGGTGCCAGCATATTCCTCACCTCGCCTAAAAAAGATTAGCCGAGATATGTGTTGCAGATCCATTTCGTAGCATCAAACAATGTAGCCAAGTATGAGGCACTTGTGCATGGGCTCAAAGTGGCAAAAGATATTGGTATTCAACAGATTCAATGTTTTGGTGATTCGTACCTTATAGTACAACAGGGTTTTGGTAATTGGGATGCGCTTGACGCTAACATGGCCTCGTATAGATTTCACGTTCAAAAGTTAGTGGGTACTTCGAGGGATGTGAATTCCACCATGTACCACGCACTGAGAATGAAGCAGCTGATGTGTTATACAAACTAGGCTCATCCAGACAATCAATCCCACCAGGCATAGCTCTTGAGCACCTCCGGAAACCATCCATCAAACCATCACCTGAATCTGAGTTAATCTTCATCCCGTCTAGTCTGGAGTCAGAGGTTGTCCCTACGGATATATATATAGGGGGAGTGCTTGGAGTAACCCGGGGACTGCTTCGGCAAACCCGAGGACTGCCTTGCAGAACCTGGGGAATGTGTAGCAAAACCTGGCAGAGATTATATCAGTGGAATCAATGTTGATTGATGAAGTTGTTTTCCCGGGCCATGCTGTACCAGCTTGGGCGCAACCTATTATGTCATTCCTGAAAGATGGAAATTTGCCGTGTGATGAGATCTCGGCCAGACAAGTGCAAATAAGGGTGAAGGCCTATACCATTATCAATGGCAAGATATATAAAAGGAGTGTAACTAATGTTCTTCAGCGATATGTTGACCTAGAAGAAGGCTAGGAAATCCTTCGAGATATTCATCAGGGAGAATGTGGGCATCATGCTTCATCGAGAGCCCTAGTTGCCAAAGCATTCCGGCATAGATTTTATTGGCCAAGTGCCTTACAAGAAGCTGAAGACTTAGTGAGAAAATGCAATGGTGTTAGAGGTATTCGAGTAAGATTCATATGCCGGCCTCTGCACTCAGAACCATACCAATCACTTGGCCATTTGCAGTGTGGTGTTTGGATATGGTGGGGCCATTTAAGCCAGCACGAGGCAACATGACTCATATCTTGGTCATGGTTGATAAATTCACCAAATGGATTGAAGTCAAACCAATAAGAAAGTGTGATGGCCCCACAGCTGTGTCATTCTTGAAGTATATAGTCCTAAGATACGGCTATCCACATAGCATAATAACAAACAATGGAACAAATTTTTCTGAAGGAGCATTTGCTTGATTCTGTAAGGAAAATAGGATAAGACTCGATGTAGCATCAATCACACATCCCGAATCAAACGGGTAAGTATAAATATCAAATGGACTGGTACTGTTCGGGATAAAACCTCGGCTCATTGAGCCACTACAGCGATCAACTGGATGCTAGATTGATGAACTCCCGGCAGTACTATGGAGTCTAAGGACAACTCCGAATCGTTCAACAAGCTATACACCATTTTTACTCGTATATGGGGCAGAAGATGTATTACCAGCCGACATAGAGCATGACTTGCCAAGGGTCACCCAATATACTGAGGTCGAGGTAAAAGAAGCCCAGGAAAACAATGTTGATTTGCTAGAAGAAGCGCGAGAATCGACATTGTCCAGATCTGTTATATATCAACAAAATCTCCAATGCTATCATAGCTGCAAGATAAACAGATGTAGCCTGTCCTACAGATGGTCCTACATCTACACCAACAAGCCCCTCAAGTGGACCCATGACTCGTGCCCGAGCCAAACTCCTTCAAGCTAAGGTGAACTTTCCCATCTCCTCGTGCCAATTTGATACATCCTTGGATGGTGTGCTACTTCATGCAACTACTGTATGCATCATCAGGTATGAAGCTCCAACACAACACCAAGCACCCAAGGATGGATAACAAGGAGTAGGGCATGAAGCAGAAGCCATTGGAGCTGCGCACACCGGAGTCTCCGGTCTGCGCACACCGGAGTCTCCGTTCCATCAAAGTCTCTGGATTGAATACCCTGGAGACTCCGACCCACCTCCGGTCTGACCCCTGAATCGAGATCAAGGACAGCCAGATGGCCACTCTGGAGATGGACCCGAGACCGACCAGAATCTTCGGCCCAGACCGGAGTCTCCGATCCACCACACCTGAGTCTCCGGACCGAGCATTGCCAGGCATGTAAAAGGCCTTTGGGCCTTTAGCCCATGTACACCTTAGTCCGCCTAGAACTTATCTATTATCCCTAAAGTACCCCTGACTTTGTGGATGTCCTATATATAGTCCCCCACCTCTATTGTAAACCCTAGGTATGCTATTTGGAATTAGTGGAAACCCCTTGTGGATCTATATAGTTCTTGCCTCATGCTCCTTTGACGAAGGAGCACCAAATATCCCAAACCTCGTTGGAGTTTGCATCGTGCCTCCGCGTTGTACAAGTCCTAGGCATCGGAGTCCCTTTGCCTAGATGTCAAGATCTCACCAAGTCTCCCTACTCGCTGTGCCGGTTCGAGAGAGAGTCATCCGCCCGACGCCGATCCTAGGGATTGCGCTGGACCGGTCACCACTGGCGTGAGGTATTGGTGTGTATCGTGGTTTTGCGTGTGTGTGTTCATCGTGTTCTTCATGCGTGAGTTCATCGTGTTCGTCCGCCTCTCCTCCCCCTGCACTCCACCCTCGATTTGAACAGGATTCGTGAAAGATCGGGCCACCCTCGAGGTTTGCCCTCAACATATTGGTATCAAGAGTTCGTTCCTCATGAATTACCCCACAATTTTTTTCTTCTATCCACCAAAAATTCGAAAATCCCCAAAAATAGCCCAAATTTGCCTTTGGATCGATCTCTTGATTTGGAGTGTTATTTGTGGTTTTGATCCGACCAAATCTCGTCTTAGGTATTGGTCCAGCTTTATCTTGTGTTTTCCCAACCCAATTTGGCCAATTTTTCGCGGATTTGAGGACCCAAGGCGTGGATTTCGGCTCAAGAACTCGAGCTGTTCGCGATCTGACTCTAGACCAGAGTTTCCGGCTTGCAGACCGGAGTCTCCGTCCCACACCAGAGTTTCCGACGTGTCCACACACGGAGTCTCCGGCCTAGACCGGAGTTTCTGGCCCGAGACCCCAGAGTCTCCGGCCCTGACGCCTAATTTTGACAATTTTGCCTCTTATCTTGCATTGGCTAATTTTCTCTTGTTTGTTTGTGCCCGTGTGCGTGTCGTCAACTAACAACAAGCTTCCGCATTGACAACTCCCGCGCTCATCGACACCACGGCCCACGAACATCACCATGTACCACTGATGGCAAGTTCATCATCACCAACGAAGGTATAACTTGCGTCACCTTGTTAACCCCTATCTTCCTTTGTGTGTACCTATCCCACGAGAGTGGCTCATCTTGTGTTTGCTTGAGAATTGTGCACTTGTCCTTGGATAGTGAGAGTGTAAGATAAATAGCAAGTGTGACTAGGTAGCATCAAGGGAGAGCAAAAAAAAGAGTTACAAAAGAAAGAAAAAGATAGAAAGCAAAAGAAAAAGAAAAATAGTATCCCATAGCAAAAGAGAGTCTCAAAGCTTGTAAGCAAGAGAGAAAGAAGAGCGCCCAAGGCAAGTGCAAAAATCCGTTGCTCATTTTTCTTCCTTGCAAACGAGCCACGGTCTCTCCTTGCATTGGCACGACAATGAGCGTAGTCTTTGTTAGGACATTTTGTTTGCTCAATTTCATAGTCGTGTCAATCCCAACAATCTCCACGTGTGTGTATATAGTCGTAGGTTTCCGTCACCCTTTTGAGTTGTTGACCTTTGCCTTTGACTTGAGTTTTGTTGGATTTTACCCACTTTTGACTATCCCTTTTCTTTTGGTTGGTTCTTTGGCATTCCACAACCCTAAGCTACCACCAACAAGCTTTTGAGAGTTAGTTCTTTCTTTAGTGTGAGTTTTCTTTTCAATTCCACTTTGCATGCTTATAGCTCTCACTTGTGTGGTTTCTAGTTTGGTGCAATACCCAAGGTGAGGTACAAGGCTAACACCACCACATATTGCTACCCATATACAACCCTTTGTGTTCTGCATGATGGATAGGCATGGTGAGTCGAGCCAACCACCTCCCCAAGAAAAAGAACATGGACCATACATGACATGCGCAAGTCACTTCATCGTCCGAAAAGAGTTCCGTGAATGTTGCCAAGCCCTTGAGACGCGACAAGATGAACAATTTGGCGAGACTCAAGACGAGTTCAAGAACATCGACAACCGCTTCGATGGCCTCGAACGACAAATTCATGCAATGCATCACAACTTTGGCCACCAAAATGAAGCGCTCCAATGCACCGTCGCCAAAACAAATGACAATCTTCGACGCCTCATTGACGGAATGGCAAGACCGTGTTCACATGCATCAAGCTCTTCAAGTTCTTTGCGTCATCATGCTCCTCTTCAACAATATCTCAATCCAAGTGCTCCAAGACGCAATGATGCCCCCGTGGTTGAAGATGGAAGTTCTTCGAACCATGTACCTTCCCCACGGCATGCCACAACGTCAAGCTATGATGATGATTTCTCTTCAAGGCCACAAGCAAGGCAAGAAGCACACAGTCATCACGCAAGGGCACTAGTGATTCAACACGGACAACCACAAGAAGGACCGCGAGTGGAACCTCGAGCCCAACCTCAACTTCATCACCATCGTCACCGTGACATTCTTGCAACTACAAGTGATGACTCCAATTTGGAGGATCAAGCTCGCCATCGTCATGAATCTCTCCAAGATCCTCATATTCATCATCGTCATCATGAACATCCGCATCGACACCATGGTAATCACGAGGCGCCTCCTCCACCACAACAAAACATGGAGCGCCAAGTGGTACAAGTTGAGCGACGCCCATCACGTCAAGAGGCTCAAGACCATGATCTTCACCATGAGGCTCCTGCACCTAATCCACATCACCAACCGAGGAACGAGCCTCCTCTTCATCATCAACCACGTTATGAGGCTCCACATCCTCAACACCCTCATGAGGCCCAAGCGCCTCAACATCGTCACCAACCGCGCCAAGAGCAAGAGCAAGCACCTCAACAAGGTCGCGACAATCAAGTTCCACATCCGCAACCACAAGATCATCAACAAGGTCACCAAGATTGTCGCGATGACCGGAACGATGAAGAAACTTTTGGCAAGCTCAATATCACAATGCCCAAGTTTATCGGATCCAATGACCCCGAAGAATACCTCTCATGGGCACTCAAAGTCGACAAGATCTTCCGCATGCACAATTATAGCAACAAGAAGATGGTCGCCATGGCTTTGCTTGAGATTGATGATTACGCCAACCTTTGGTGGGAACAAGTTCAAGTTGCTCGTGAAGCAAGGCAAGAGCCACCAATTACAACTTGGCATGACATGAAGGCTCACATGAGATCCCGTTTTGTCCCCGCGCACTACACGCGTGACCTCTTCAACAACCTTCAATCGCTTCGTCAAGGGACAAAGACCGTGGAAGAGTACTTCAAGGAAATGGAGCTCAACTTGATCCGCGCCAACATTGAAGAGCGCACAAAGCAAACTATGGAACGTTTCCTTATTGTCTTGAATCACCCAATCAAATGCATCATCGAGTTCCAAACATACAACAACATGGTTGAGCTTCTACACATCGCAACAAAGGCCGAACGTCAAGTGCAAGAGGACATCAAGTACAAAAAGCCCAAGACGTATTTCACCTACAAGCAAGCTTCAACCGCTACACCAACAACCTTCAATGGAAGATCCTCAAGTACCTACAGGCCTTCCTTCAAGCCCACACTTCCTCAAGGAAAACTGCCCCCAAGTGGCAAACAAGCAAAGAGTGATACACCTTTCAACGGTGAATGCTACAAGTGTGGAGGCAAAGGACACAAGTCGACCAAGTGTGGAAACAAGAAAGTTTTGTTCATTCATGACAATGGCGACGAAGAGTACTTGAGTGAAGATGAATTTGATGCCCGAAGGAAGCAATGGCAAGGAAACAAGTGGAAGATGACCAAGAACTCCTCATGTGTGCACATGACGCAAGTCCATCGCTTGTCGTCACAAGGATCTTGACCACTCAAGCACAAGAGCATGAAGAACAACACTCAAATATCTTCCAAACATGAGCCGACATCAATGGCAAATCTATCAAAGTAATCATCGATGGAGGGAGTTGCCACAACCTTGCTAGCACCGAGTTGTGTGAGAAGCTCAACCTCACCCTCCATCCGCACAAGCACCCCTACCATGTGCAATGGCTAAGTGACCAAGGGTCCGTGAAGATCAAGTATACCGTATCGGTCACCTTCACCATTGGTCCTTACAAAGATATAGTGGAGTGCGATGTGGTTCCCATGACAGTTTCCCACATGCTACTTAGTAGACCATGGCAATTCGACAAGGCTGCTCTACATGATGGTCGCACCAATGTGTACACCTTCAAATGGCTGAACAAAACATGTGTTTTGCAACCAATGACTCCTAGCCAAATAATTGCGGATAATGCAAAGGCTTTAGCAAGGGCGCAAACCACAACACCTACTTGTGAGAAGAGCGGTGAGCAAGAGAACCACCTCTTAGTGAGTGAGAGCCACAAGCCAAACTCGAGTGAAAAAACTAAGCGTGTTCTCCTTGCCACCAAAGGTGAGATGAGGGATGTGCGGAACAACCCATCCATCTTGCACTATGTCCTCATTTGCAAGGGAGTAGCGCAAGGAACTAATGAATTAACCAATGTTCCTCCATCTTTGATGATTATTTTGCAGGAATTCAAGGATTTGTTCCCTGAAGAACTCCCACATGGACTACCTCCTCTTCGCGGAATTGAGTATCGCATTAACCTCATCCCCGGCGCACTCCTTCCAAACTGCGCCGCTTACCGCATGAACCCGGAGGATACAAAGGATATTGAATGTCAAATCAACCAACTCGTCTCCAAAGGTTTGATCCAAGTTAGCACTAGTCCAAGTGCTATACCCGTGATTCTTGTTCCAAAAAGGATGATACATTACGGTTATGCATGGACTGCCGTCCAATCAATGCTATCACCATGCATTATCGACATCCCATACCACGTCTCGATGACATGCTTGATGAGTTGTGTGGAGCCACTATTTTTTTTGAAAATTGATCTTCGTAGTGGTTACCATCAAATACGTTGGCTGAAGGTGATGAGTGGAAAACCGCCTTCAAGACCAAACTTGGTCTCTATGAATGGTTTCGATTATGCCCTTTGGCTTATCTAATGCCCCATCCACTTTCATGTGCCTCATGAACCATATTTTGTGTTCTCTAATTGGTAAGAGTGTCGTTGTCTATTTTGATGATATACTTATTTATAGCAAATCACTTGCGGACCATGTTACACATGTCAAGGAAGTTTTGCAAATCCTTTGACATGAAAAGCTTTATGCTAATCTTCCCAAGTGCACTTTTGCTAAAGAGAAGTTGATTTTTCTTGGATTTGTCGTTTCTTCGAAGGGCATTGAAGTTGATGTGTCCAAGGTAAAGGACATACGAGATGTTGGGTCTACAGCATAGAAAACAAAAAATTTCCTACGGTGTGAACTACACGCCAAGATCTATCTACTAGGTACAAAGCAAACGGGTGGACATACATCCATAGAGAACTTACCCTCGAAGACAACGAGCTTTGTTAACGAGTAGGAACTCGTGGTTGATGTAGTCGTACACTTGCCGATCTCAAGATCGTGAGGAAGTCCGAGCGCCGCAACTCAGCAGCGCATCCGCACTCGCACACACGTTCAAGCCACCGGACAACCTCCACCTCCTCGCTCCAGCGATCCAGCGGAAGCAGCAACTCCTTCAGCATTTAAATGCCACCGGGAACATGTATCTCGCTAATCCGAGACCATGGGGGAATAATTCTAGAGGGGGAGAGAGATCCTTCATAAGGAGGTGTGTGGATGAAGGAGGGAATGGGTGGCCTTTTATAGGAGGAGGGGGGTGCCCCCTCTCCATGGCCTAAGCATGGGGGGGTGACCCCTCACCTCCCCCATTCATGTGGTGGTAACTCCTCCACATTAAAATGCCTCTTCACATTCCCTTTTAAAGTCTCCACTTTAAATGCATTAAGTTTCTCCAAATTTAATGCTCTCTCATTTAATAAAACTCTTTTATTAAATTTATTCAGAATTTTGTTAATTACTTTAATTAACAAACATTCACATATATCCCCTTGCAATATTTCAATATCACATGCAGAACCACCTTCTGCAATTTCACCCGAAACAATTTCCGGTTTCTATTGAAACAATTCCTGTGCATTGCAATTCTTTCGTCTGAAACATATGTGCTCCAAAATGGTGTCCGGTAACTCTTAAGTGTGCCACCCTATGGTTCGCGAATAATGCAGACATGATCGAGACCCTTCTCTGATCAATAATCAGCAGCGGGACCTGGAGATCCGTTCTGACTCCTACACATTCAACGATGACTCCTGTGATCGTGAGAACCTTTAATGCTTGTAACTAAATCCCTTTGTCTCTCTATATATTACATGTCCGAGATTCAATCATCGGTATCTCCATACCTAGTTTGATCTCGTTACCGACATGCACTCTTTTCTCGTTCCGGTGATATAACATTCTAGTGATCACATCACTTGCTTGCAAGCTATCCTAATGTGATATCACCGAGAGGGCCCAGAGTATATCTATCCGTCATCTGGATTGACAAATTCCACTCTTGATCCATGAGCCTCAACATAACACCTTCGTAGCACTGAACCCATCTTTATAGTCACCCTGTTACGGTGTGACATTTGATGTTATCAAGATACTCTTCCGGTGTTAGCAATTAACATGATCTCGTGGTCTAAGGATAAAGATTACTTCGTATGATGTTATAGAAATATAAACACAATGACTTGATCGTAATGCTATACTTCGGATGAATGTTCATCACATCATTCCACCAATGGTGTGACCTTGTTATTAATCAACATCCAATGTCCATGATCAGGAAACCTTGATCATCTTGTTAATCAACAAGATAGTCTATAAGAGAGGCATGACTAGGAACTCTTTTTGTTTATTAAACACACATGTATTGATGTTTCCTATCAATACAATTATAGCATGTAAAATAAACATCTATCATATACAAGGAATACATAATAACAACTTTATTATTGCCTCTCAGGGCATATTTCCTTCAGTCTCCCACTTGCACTAGAGACAATAATCTAGTTCACATAGTGATAAATCTAACACCCATGGAGTTCTGTTGTTGATCATGTTTTGCCCTAGGGAGTACTTTAGTCAACGGATCTGCTACATTCAGGTCCGTGTGCACTTTACAAATCTTTATATCTCCATCCTTGACATGTTCGCGGATGGAGTGAAACCAGCGCTTAATATGCTTGGAATTCTTGTGAGACCTTGGTTCCTTGGCGTTGGCTATGGCTCCATTGTTGTCACAATATATCACCATCGGGTCCAACGCACTGGGAACCACACCCAGTTCTGTAATGAACTCTTTCATCCAAACTGCTTCCTGCGCCACTTCTGAAGCAGCAACATATTCCGCCTCCGTTGTTGATCCAGCCACCACAGGTTGTTTGGAGCTCCTCCAACTAACTGCTGCTCCGTTCAAGAGAAATACGTATCCGGATTGAGACTTAGAGTCATCCGGATCAGTGTCAAAGCTAGCATCGATATAACACTTAGCGACTAGCTCTTCTTCACCTCCGTATACAAGAAACATATCCTTAGTTCTTCTCAAGTACTTAAGGATATTCTTGACCGCTATCCAGTGTTCCGAACCTGGATCAGATTGGTACCTACTAGTCAAACTAATAGCATGTGCCACATCCGGTCTTGTACATAGCATGGCATACATTATAGAGCCTATGGCTGAGGCATAGGGGATCCTATCCATTATCTCTCTTTCTTCCACCGTAGCCGGACTTTGAGTCTTACTCAATGTCTTGCCTTGCAACATAGGTAAGAACCCCTTCTTACTTCCGTCCATATTAAACTTCTTTAATATCTTATCAAGGTATGTACTCTGCAATAGCCCAATTAGGCATCTTGATCTATCTCTATAGATTTTAATGCCTAATATATATGAAGCTTCACCAAGGTCCTTCATCGAAAATTTGTTGTTTAGATAACTTTTAACACTGTTTAAAAGATCTAAATCATTTCCAATCAATAATATGTCATCCACATATAATATCAGAAATGCCACATTGCTCCCACTCACTTTCTTGTAAATACAAGCCTCTCCATAAGTTTGGACAAATCCAAACTCTTTGATCACCTCATCAAAGCGGAGATTCTAACTCCGTGATGCTTGCTTCAGTCCATAGATGGATCGCTGAAGTTTGCACACCTTATTAGCATCCTTAGGATCGACAAAACCCTTAGGTTGTATCATATACAACTCTTCTTCAATATTACCATTGAGAAACGCAGTTTTGACATCCATCTGCCATATTTCATAATCGAAATATGTAGCAATTGCTAACATAATCCTAACCGACTTAAGCATCGCTACGGGAGAGAATGTCTCATCGTAGTCAACTCCTTGAATTTGTCGAAACCCCTTTGCGACAAGTCGAGCCGTATAGATGGTTACATTACCATCAGCATCAGTTTTTCTTTTGAAAATCCATTTATTCTCAACGGCCTTTGGTCGCGTGAGGTAAGTCCACCAAGTTCCAAACTTGGTTATCGTACATGTATTCCATTTAGGATTTCATGGATTCTATCAATTTGTTGGAATCTGGCTCATCATCGCTTCTTCATCGTCAGGGTCATCCATTTCATCAACCATGAAATTCACAACATGATTGCCGATTCGATTGCCGTGTCTCCGCTTGACCTGCGAGGTTCGGTAGTGTCCTCTTTCGGAGTTTCATGATCAATATCATTAGCTCTCTCTTCATCAGGTGAAGTCAACTCCGAAACAACTTCCGGTGCTGCGCCACTCGCCATTCCATGAAGATAAGGTTTAATAACCTCTTCGAGTTCTACCTTCCGACTACTCACACCTTTCGCGAAAAACTCCTTCTCAAGAAAGGATCCATTCTTGGCAACAAATACCTTGCCCTCAGATCTGTGATAGAAGGTATACCCAATCGTTTCCTTAGGGTATCCTATGAAGATGCATTTTTCTGCTTTGGGTTCGAGTTTATCCGGTTGAAGTTTCTTCACATAAACATCGCATCCCCAAACTTTAAGAAATGACAGCTTAGGTTTGTTTCCAAACCATAATTCATACGGTGTCTTTTCAACGGATTTAGATGGTGCCCTATTTAAAGTGAATGTAGCGGTTTCCAGTGCATAACCCCAAAATGGCAGTGGCAAGTCGATCGAGACATCATAGATCGAACCATATCCAATAAAATGCGATTACGATGTTCGACACACCATTACGTTGTGGTGTTACGCAGGCGTGAGTTGTGAAACAATTCCACGATCTTTCATATGTGTGCTAAACTCAGAACTAAGATACTCTCCTCCACGGTGGACCAGAAATTTGATCTTTCATTACGATGATTTTCCACTTCATTCTGAAATTCTTTGAACTTTTCAAAAGTTTCAGACTTGTGTTTCATCAAATAGATATACCCATATCTATTCAAATCATCCGTGAAAGTAACAAAATAACGATATCCACCTCGCGCCGACACACTCATTGGTCCACACACATCAGTATGTATGATTTCCAATAGATCTGTCGCCCGTTCCATTGAACCGGAAAACGGTGTTCTAGTCATCTTGCCCATAGGCATGGCTCACATGTATCAAATGATTCAAAATCAAGTGATTCCAAAAGTCCATCAGAATGGAGTTTCTTCATGCGTTTAACGCCAATATGACCTAGACGGCAGTGCCACATATATGTAGATATATCATTATCAAGTTTAATCCTTTTAGCATCAACATTATGAATATGCGTAATACTACTATCGAAATCCAATAGAAATAAAACATTCAACATAGGTGCATGACCATAAAAGATATTATTCATATAAATCGAACAACCATTGTTTTTAGACTTAAATGAATAACCACTTTGCATCAAACACGATCCGGATACAATGTTCATGCTCAATGCAGGCACCAAATAACAATTATTTAGGTTTATAACTAATCCCGATGGCATATGGAGAGGCAGCGTTCCGACGGCGGTCACATCAACTCTTGATCCATTGCCGACCCGCATCGAGACCTCATCCCTTGCTAGTTGTCGCTTGTTCCGTAGCCCCTGAACCGAGTTACATATATTAGCAACCGATCCCGTATCAAATACCCAGGTGCTACTGCGAGTACTAGTCAAGTACACATCAATAACATGTATATTACATATACCTTTGTTTTCCTTGTCGGACTTCTTGTCCGCCAAATACTTGGGGCAGTTGCGCTTCCAATGGCTAGTCCCCTTGCAATAGTAGCGCTCGGTGTCAGACTTAGGGCCAGCTCGGGGTTTCTTTTCAGGCGTGGCAACAGACTTGCCACCCTTCATTCCCTTGTGCTTGCCTTTATTGTCCTTCTTGAAACCGGTGGTCCTATTGATCATCAACACTTGATGTTCTTTCCTAATCTCCACTTCTGCAGTCTTAAGCATTGTGTAAGCTCGAAGAGACTTCTTCATGCCTTGCATATTATAGTTCATCATGAAGCTCTTGTAGCTAGGTTGCAGAGATTGGAGAACACGATGTATGCCTAAGTCAATGGGAATCGTTATTCCCAAGGACACAAGCTTATCGGCGTACCTAGACATTTTGAGTATGTGCTCACTAACGGAGCTGTTTTCCTCCATCATGCAGCTAAAGAACTTTTACTCAGAGCATTATAACTCTCTACGGCAGCATGGGTATTGAAAATCATTTTCAATTCTCCCATGGTATCAAAAGCATTGCCATTTTCGAAACGCTTTCGAAGTTCTGGCTCTAGCCCATACAGTATGCCGCAATGAACTAAGTTATGGTCCTCCTGATGAATTATATAGACGTTCTTTTCCTCGTCAGGGGCATCGGGAGCTGGTGGGGGGCCTAGCGGCGCATCTAGCACATATTGCTTTTGTGCAGTAGTGAGGAGAATCCTCAAATTCATAGCCCAGTTGGTGAAGTTGCTACCATTCGCAGTAAGTTTCTCTTTCTCCATGAACACATTGAAATTAAAAGCAGGTGGTGCCATCTACAACAGAATTTGTAAAGTATATTTAGACTAATTTTATGATAGATTGAGTTCAACTAATCCAAATTACTAATGAACTCCCACTCAAAAATGACATCCCTCGTGTCCTTTTGGTGATTACATGAACCAAATCCACTACACCAAGTCCGATCATCACGTGAGTTGGTGTAGCTTCAAAGGCGAGCATCTATATGGGCATCATATCAACTATATGACTCATGCTTAACCTTTCGGTCCGTGTTCCGAGGCCATGTCTGTACATGCTAGGCTCGTCAAGTAAGAACCTTAGTATTTGCGTGTGTAAAACTGTCTTACACCCGTTGTATGAAAGCGTAGAGTTGAAAACACCCGATCATCACGTGATGCCTCAAAACACGATCCACAAAACGGTGCATACTTAAGGAAGAACACGTTTTATCTTGATATCTAAATGAGGGATCATCTTATAATACTACCAAACACGCCAAACTAGCAATATAAGATGCTAACATCTAATGTGTGAAGTGAGGTGATATGGTCCATGCATTTGATCTCTATCATTTGCATCGTGGTATGATCTCTATCATTCCTGTGTAAGGCCAAGGTCTATGGAACTTACACGTTAAGTGAGTTGTAAGAGTATCTATTATACATCTACTTACAACAATACCATATCAAAACACTAGCCCAAAGAACGATCTAAACTAGACGCCTCTAATTTATCAATTGCAAGTTTTACGTGGCTTAGGGCTTTCGGAGATAGAACCTGTCTAACCTACGAACATGAACCACAACGAGGATAACCAAGTTATTAGCAACTCGTTGTAAATCAGATATTGACTATAGTAGGAGAGACAGACACCCGCCAACCACTTATGCAAAACAAGTTGCATGTCAGTCGTGGAACCGGTCTCATGTACGATGTCATGTAAGGTTGGTCCGGGCCGCTTCATCCCACTATGCCACCAATATCCAAAGTACATAGAAGATGCAATAACATGATCATCATCGCCCACATATAAACATATGTGTACTACCCATGCAAAGCACCTACGCATAGATCAGGCTCTGATACCACTGTTGGGTCCGCAACATAGAAAACAAAAATTTTCCTACGGTGTGAACTACACGCCAAGATCTATCTACTAGGTACAAAGCAAACGGGTGGACATACATCCATAGAGAACTTACCCTCGAAGACAACGAGCTTTGTTAACGAGTAGGAACTCGTGGTTGATGTAGTCGTACAATTGCCGATCTCAAGATCGTGAGGAAGTCCGAGCGCCGCAACTCAGCAGCGCATCCGCAGTCGCACACACGTTCAAGCCACCGGACAACCTCCACCTCCTCGCTCCAGCGATCCATGAAGCGATAACTCCTTCCGATTTAAATGCCACCAGGAACATGTATCTCGCTAATCCGAGACCATGGGGGAATAATTCTAGAGGGGGAGAGAGATCCTTCACAAGGAGGTGTGTGGATGAAGGAGGGAATGGGTGGCCTTTTATAGGACGAGGGGGGGTGCCCCCTCTCTCCATGGCCGGCGCATGGGGGGGTGACCCCTCACCTCCCCCATTCATGTGGTGGTAACTCCTCCACATTAAAATGCCTCTTCACATTCCCTTTTAAAGTCTCCACTTTAAATGCATTAAGTTTCTCCAAATTTAATGCTCTCTCATTTAATAAAACTCTTTTATTAAATTTATTCATAATTTTGTTAATTACTTTAATTAACAAACATTCACATATAGCCCCTTGCAATATTTCAATATCACATGCAGAACCACCTTCTGCAATTTCACCCGAAACAATTTCCGGTTTCTATTGAAACAATTCCTGCGCTTTACAATTCTTTCGTCTGAAACATATGTGCTCCAAAATGGTGTCCAGTAACTCTTAAGTGTGCCACCCTACGGTTCGCGAATAATGCAGACATGATCGAGACCCTTCTCCGATCAATAATCAGCGGGACGGAGATCCGTGACTCCTACACATTCAACGATGACTCCTGTGATCGTGAGAACCTTTAACGCTTGTAACTAAATCCCTTTGTCTCTCGATATATTACATGTCCGAGATTCGATCATCGGTATCTCCATACCTAATTTGATCTCGTTACCGACATGCACTCTTTTCTCGTTCCGGTGATATAACATTCTAGTGATCACATCACTTGCTTGCAAGCTATCCTAATGTGATATCACCGAGAGGGTCCAGAGTATATCTATCCGTCATCTGGATTGACAAATTCCACTCTTGATCCATGAGCCTCAACATAACACCTTCGTAGCACTGAACCCATCTTTATAGTCACCCTGTTACGGTGTGACGTTTGATGTTATCAAGATACTCTTCCGGTGTTAGCAATTAACATGACTCATGGTCTAAGGATAAAGATTACTTCGTATGATGTTATAGCAATATAAACATAATGACTTGATCGTAATGCTATACTTCGGATGCATGTTCATCACATCATTCCACCAATGGTGTGACCTTGTTATTAACAACATCCAATGTCCATGATCAGGAAACCTTTATCATCTTGTTAATCAACAAGCTAGTCTATAAGAGAGGCATGACTAGGAATCCTTTTTGTTTATTAAACATACATGTATTGATGTTTCCTATCAATACAATTATAGCATGTAAAATAAACATCTATTATATACAAGGAATACATAATAACAACTTTATTATTGCCTCTCAGGGCATATTTCCTTCACGAGATTAGCCCATCCCAACAAATGTGAGTGAACTCCGAAGTTTTCATGGGTTGGCCGGTTTCTATCGTCGCTTTGTTAAAGACTTATCAACCATTGCTTGTCCTCTCAACGAGTTGATGAAAAAGAATGTCACCTTTGTGTGGGGGCAAAGCTCAACAAAAAGCTTTTGATGAACTCAAAAAGAGGCTCACCAAAGCACCTCTCCTTGTGTTACCAGATTTCACAAAAACTTTTGACATAGAGTGTGATGCTAGTGGTATTGGCATTAGAGGAGTACTTATGCAAAATGGACGTCCTATAGCGTACCATAGCTAGAAACTTGGTGGTGCTCGCCTTAATTATCCAATTTATGACAAAGAGCTTTTTTCCTTAGTTCGTGTTCTTCAAGTTTGGCAACACTACCTATGGCCCAAGGAATTTATCATACATTCCGACCATGAGTCGTTGAAATATCTCAAAGGCCAAGCTAACTTGAGCAAGTGGGTTGAATTTATGGAGTGTTTCCCACGCGTTGTCAAGTATAAGAAGGGCAAAGATAATGTAGTTGCGGACGCTTTGTCTCGCAATCACACAAGCCTTCTTACTCGACTTGAAGTGAACGTGTTGGGTCTTGAGGAAATAAAAACTTTGTATTCTTCCGACCCATTCTTTGAACCAATTTTCGCAAAGTGCTCCATTGATAAATGAGTTGATGATTTCTATTTGCATAAAGGCTTCCTTTTAAAACAAAACAAGCTTGAATTCCGAAGTCGTCTCTTCAACTTTTGCTTCTCCAAGAATCTCATGGTGGAGGCCTCATGGGTCACTTTGGCCGTGACAAGACATTGGACATGCTCTCCACTCACTACTTTTGGCCCAAGATGAAGCACAACATGGAGCGCTACGTTCAACGATGCACGACATGTGTTCAAGCTAAGTCGCAAGCTAACCCTTATGGTCTTTACATGCCATTGCCTATTCCTCATACACCTTGGTCCGACATTAGCATGGATTTTGTGTTAGGATTGCCTAGGTCTAAGCATGGTCATAATTCTATATTTGTTATCATGGATCGCTTTTCCAAAATGGCACACTTCATACCGTGCCATAAGACCGACGATGCTTCACATGTTGCAAATCTGTTTTTCAAGGAAATCGTCCGTCTTCACGGTGTGCCAAGAACAATCGTCTCCGACCGCAATGTCAAATTCATGAGCTACTTATGGAAGACCCTCATGGCCAAGCTCAGCATTAAGCTACTCTTTTCATCCGCATCGCATCCCCAAACCGATGGCCGAACCGAAGTTGTCAACCGAAGCCTTGGGACTCTCCTTCGTGTGTTGATCAAGGAAAACTTCAAGGATTGGGAGGAATGTATTCCACACGCCGAGTGCGCCTACAACCGTGCCAAGCACTCAACAACCAAGATGAGTCCCTTCATGATCGTCTATGGTTTCAAACCCTTAACCGCGCTCGACATCCTACCACTACCTCTCCATGAGCGCACCAACATGGACGTTGAGAAGCGCACCAACATGCTACATGGTCTAATAAATATAATGCTACTTCCTTCATGTTTACCTTTGCATCATCATTATATCATGCTCATATCATCATGCCACCTTGCATTTTAGCATCATATAAAACACCTCTATTTGGTTTTTATCCCATACGCACTTGTTTAGTTATTAATTGTATTTCCTTCTTGATATATTGTAGTTGGTTCTTGATATATTGCTTTATGCCCGATATGAGTTGAGGGCATATCTCTTGTAAATCCTTCCATCTCACTAACTAGACAACATCCCTTCTTCTTGTGCCATCTCCAATTCAACCATACATATGTATGTGGGCATCTTCTATTGTTCTTGGTATTTAATTCTAGCTCACCTATATATTTGCATGGTTTCATTTTTTTCACACATGAGCATGTTCTGGTTGTCAGGCCATTTTCCTCATGGCATCATGTGTTAAATCTTCCTCCCTTATATATTTCTGCTCATGTGTTTTTCTTACACACCACAATCTTGCTATTCCTATGTGGGTTATTTTACTCTATCTCCCCAATCTGTGACATCTTCTTGTTTTGTTGGATAGGACAACAAAATATATACTATCTAAACTATCTTATTCCTTTTGCTCCTTCCGTCTTTTTTTTCTTGCAGACATGCCAGTTGGTTACACCTAGGTACACTGACTGTTTTCATATTATGCTACATCTCTCGGTTCCAAACGATTCAATTCTGGTGCAAACTTTGATTCATCCTTTGCAAAATCTGGGCAAACCAGTGTTGTTTGGTGCAGCTCCTGTACTGGTACTGTTGGACATTAACGTTAGTTTTCAGGTTCAGTAAAACAACAGCAGCAGCATACAGCAACCTAGGCCACAGCCCATCACTAGCTTGGCCCAGCTTTTTCTCCTTGTGGCCCGCTAACCTACGAAGTGGAGATCGACGTGACCTGTTCTTCTTCTCCGTTTCTCTCCATTCCCTTCCACTGTCTCTGCAGGTAGACGGAAGGTAGCAGGTGCCTGTCCGCTGCCGTCATCCCCGTCACCGGCTTGACCTATCGTGTCTGCCGCCCTCCTCTTTTATTCCCCGCCCCGGACGCAGAAAACCTAGATCGAACCCGTCTTTGTTTCCCTCTTTTCTCCAATTCCATGGCCGTGAGCTCGGGGAGCTTCGCGACGCCGTGCTAGCCTTCGTCGGGAGAATCTGGGTGGCGGAGAAGCTGCGTCGTCCACGTACACGTCGAACGAGCCAAGGGGGAGGCGTTGAGGTGACCCGGAGCAGCTTCCCTGTGAGAGTCCGTGGGCGCCGCTGCTTCACGTCGTCGCCATCAACGTCGCCGTCCTCCCCTGTCAAATCCGAGGCCACTGCCGGCTTCGTGGTGAGTCCTTCTCCCCATTCCCCTCCTTCCCTGTCTAAGACCAGCCTAGCTCGACGATGCCTGCTTCAGAATTCACAGTAGGTGCCGCGCCTGTGTGCGTGAGGTTCAGAGATGCAACGATATTTGTCCTCGTCAGTTTCAGCTGAAACCAGATCCTGCTTGGTTTTATTGAAATTCAACCTGCGTCGATCTAAAACACTGGCCAACTGGTATCCTAGCGGCTACTGCCCCATTCTACTCCTACAAGATCCCTGGATCAAATCCCCTTTGAAGTATATTTAAATCAATCTGTTTTATTCTGCTTTTGGTATCTGAGGCAATTCTTTGCCTGAACCTCCCGTTGCAGCATGTCCGTTATCTTCAGTTTTATAGGAAACCAGTTCCTGGCCTTGATTCCTTAGTAGAAACCGTGCCACCTAATAACCAATAATCACTGACTATCTCAATGGTTATCCCCTTGGTCCTTGTTCTATCAGTGCAGAGTTCAAATCCCTCGGCCACCAAGTCTGAGCTTTTTGCCCACTGAATTCCAACCAAGTCTGGACCTGAACTGTCTATCCAAAATTTCAGTCAGCATTTTTTTTTCTTTCGCAAACCAAACCCCAAGCTTGGCTGTTCGATACACAGCGGCCCCGGCAACATGTGCATCTTTTCTCAAACCCCCTGACCAAGATTCAAAACCCTACTAACTTATAAAATAAATAACAGATCTAGAATTTTTCAAAATGAAAAGTATTTGGAATTGTTCAAGGATTTTAAATATAAATGTTTTTATAATTTGGAATATTATCAATGCTTAAACATTAAATGATTCGACTTTGTCTATTAAAAAGGGAATCAATCTTGACTTTTAATTGCTAATTCCAAATAATACAAATGACAGATGTTTTTCAATCAGAAAAATGTGAGGATTTCAAATATGACATCCAAAATAATGTTGGACTAATTTAAATTTTCGAAATTGTTTAATTACAATAAAAATGCCCTTTTCTTAATTAATTAATAACTTTAATTCTATAACTCCAAATTTGACAAATAATACGTCTAAATCGATCAGCGCGGCGAGCCCGTTCTAACTATGCTTTTCATGTTCTGAATTGCAGCATGCATCATATAAATATTAAGTGTACAACAAGTATTATGAGAGCAAAACATGACTAAAACTTAATAAAGTGCTTATTTCTTGTACCCCACACCTCACCCATGCCATGCTACTTTATTGCCATGAAAATTGTGCATCATTCATCATGACATGCTTGTTTGCTTGTCGCATTTCAATACATATGCTTGTGCACTTTATTTATGTTGGCCCTTATTTGTTTGGTTCTTCTTCGAATAGACGCTGAGCAGGGGATATATCAGGAATCCCAGGAGCACTACCCAGATCCTTCTCTCACTTCAACTGAGCTGTCAGGCAAGCACTACCACATGCTTGCATACATATCGTACCTATTGCCTCTATCTTATTCTTGCATCATTGAGTCGCGATTGCATTAAATTGAATCCCAAGTATTGCATAGCCTTTACTTTTAACACCCCACCAAAGCTTGTTCCTCCATCCCATGAGCCATTACTACAGGAGTTGTTTGAGCCATGCGGGTCGTAGAACAGCATGTGTAGGGTATGTGAGTGTCTGATGGATAACGAGGTACCTAAAGAACTTAATCTGAGTAGTAATGGGATAACTGATGGAAGTGGCACCGGTGGGCAATATCTTCTATTTGGTTTTTCATGCTCACTTGTGTCCCGTAGGACCCTGAGTACTTGATTCCTATTCCTTGACTATTCGCACTATCCACATCCGGGAGGCCTTATGGACCCCCCCGAGCCAGAGCTTGATTCATTCTTATTTCTTGGGGCCACAAAGTAGTTTGGGACTTTATTACTATCCTGTACTTATGCCATGCTTTACTGCTTTATTTAAGATTGTGCGTGGAGCACCTGTACTGTTTTGGATCGCGCCACGTTTTCGCGGTATCGACAAGCCCAGTCACACTTTCGGGTTCCCAGTCGTTTACAGCCGTCGTCGCAAACCCTGGGTCCGTCTCGGAGCCGGCCAACTTCGTTGCGGGTAGCTTATTGGGGTGGCCCCCTGCAATATTTCTGAATCCTGTGATCGCTTTGTCATGAATGCCTCGTTGGGTTTTGATTTGGTTTTTCCGAGGTTGATCGAGTGTGTGTTGCTATTTGTGTACCCCTGCAGGGTAAATCTTTCTGAAAGCCGTGTCCGCGGTTATGGACGACTTGGAGCACAGTTTCTCGATCATAGACAAGTATAACTAAAGTACCGCTTTTAATTTGACTAAGTACTTGACTAGTAAATAGTGCAATACTCATGGAATGGTTAATCAAACTGCCAACGGATGGGTTGTTCGTCCGCTTTCTTGTTGGTAAGCGAGAAGGAGGATGGATCTGTTAATTATACTGTTATAACTGTTGCTACTAATTAACAGACATCTGTCTATCATTGGTTAGGCGGATGGTTAGCGAGTATCTATAGGCTTGTTAGTTATTATCTTTTGCTGCAATTGCGTCACCCCAGGTATATGTCCCCTTTAGAGGCATAAAGACTTGCTGAGTACCCCTAGGGTCTCACACGATAAATTGTTTGATTCAGATGAACAGGTATACTCGCAAGATGGATACTAGGTGGAGGAGACGGACGATGTTGGCAACGATCACTCGGTGTAGAGATTCCGGGAACGGGGATCCGTGAGATCTATGGGCGGGATGTGTCTATTTATGTGGCATCTTATGCCGATTTGCTTCTTATCCGTACTCGGATCTTGTTTTCCGCTTCCGCCTGATACTCTAATGTTTGATGTATGAGGAGCTATCCTGAAATATTATCTCTATCTAAGATATTTGGATCTTGCCGTATGGCGTTGCAATATTTCTATTTCTTTTAGATGGAATGGCTCTGAGGACTATTGTATGTGGCTTGCATACATACTCATTTGTGTATGTAGTTGATCCCTTCGCCTGCCGATTACGCCGCTCGTTCTTGTCCCGATGTTCTGAAAATGGTTAGGACGGTCGGAAGGTCTACCTGTGAGTGGCCCTCGGGCCCCACCGTACTATTTTAACCATTTTCGCTCATCCAGGCATGTAACTAAGAGCGTAATTCACCGAGGTAGTTACAATTGGTATCAGAGCCATCCCGCCCTTCAGGGTCTCAGCCAAATGGTCGTTGTCAGTCTAGCAAATATTTTTGGTAGTTATGTATACTAGGAAAAACAAAACGTGAGAGTAGGACTGCTTCCATTTTTCTTCTTACCCACCCACCCACCTTTTCTGGTAAGGAAGTGTAACATTTTCAATCCTCTTCTAAAATTCAAACTAGGATTCACGTGTTCTGGGTTCCGTAGTACCATAGGTTGTGTGTGTGTGTGTGTGTGTGTGTGTGAATTCCTTGTCTATCTGTTGCATCCAACATGTTATCACTATCTGCCTTTTGGTCATCAACTATTGGTACATTCCATACTGACAGGCTTTTGCAAACCGACGCGATCTGTCTTACTCTTTGTTATCCGACATTATCTTATTTGGGGTGTTCGTTTCCGTAGTTACTAATCTTTAGGTTCATCTTAACATGAAGGTATTGGGATATGTGTTTTGCTTATTCATGTGCGGAGTAATGATTTAAGTGCGGGATGGAGTCGCGACCATACCACTACTTTTCTCATTCGCTCTTGTATATTGAATTGGTAGAGTTACTAATCTTGATTCGTTAAGTGGTTTTGCGCATATAGTGGTATTTTAATGCCGAAATTTGCAGAAATTTTTTCTTTGTTAGTTTGTGTACCACACTCCTTGTTCAGTCGTGTGCGATATGCTTAATATCTTCTAGGTGCTTTGAACTTTGTTGATATTTCAATATCATCTTAGTAAATTGTATCCTTTAAATCGTGGTTAATTCCATTTTGGTACTATTTTGGATTATTATTATTCTCCATTATGGTACTAACTTGTGTTTTATATCAATCACAGGATGGCACCACCACGCTGTTCTGAGGAGGACATACAACCTGAACTGGGGGCTATGTTGGCAAGCATCGCTAATGCCTTGGCCGCAATGCAGCAGAACCAGCAGCGATTTGAAGAAAGTGTCAGGAGGAATGAGTTTGTTCCGCTACCTCCACCTCCCAAGCGAGGAGACATCAAAAGCTTCCTGAAGTTCAACCCACGCCAATTTGATGTGTCTGATCAACCACTTGATGTTGATGATTGGTTGCGTGAGATGTCAAGGTTACTGGTGACTGCTGATGTTCCTGAGCAAGAATGGGTAAAATGTGCCACTCACCTTCTGAAGGGAGATGCAACTCTGTGGTGGGAGAATTACCTCAAGGCAAACTACACTGGTTTTCAGCCTACTTGGGAACAGTTCACTGGAGCTTTCAAAGAGCAATATCTGTCAGAAATTGTCATGGAGAGGATGAAGGAAGTGTTTCTCAACCTCAAGCAGGGCAATGACAATGTCAATACCTATATCAGAAACTTCATGAACCTTTCTCGGTATGGTGGCGATGAGATCTCTGATGACAAGAATAAGCAAAAGAGGTTCAGACAAGGGCTTAATGCATCAATCAAATATGCAATCACTCATGCAAGGCCGGGGTGTTTTCTGGAACTCCAACATACAGCTCTGCAGGAAGAAGCAAGTAGGAAAGTGTTTGAGGAGTCAAAGAAACATAACCGCAATGCAGCAAGCTCTTCAGCTATGTCAGCTCCTTCTAAGCGCCGTGTCTGGGTTCCTAACACCCCACCGTCGCTACCAGCTCCACCAAGACCTTCAAGCTACGCGGCAAGACCACCAAACTCCTTCACTGCTGCTCCCAGGGGCTACAACCACAACTACCCTGGAGCGCCTGGCGGAGTCCCTGGCTACGTTGCTCCACGTCCACCTGGTGCTTGTTACACTTGTGGAAACACTAGGCATCAACACTGGAACTGTCCAATGAACAACAAAGCTCTTCCTCCACCACCTCCAAGACCTGCGGCAAGCTCTCCTATGGTTCGTGCACCTCCACCTTGGGCTCTCAACATCAACACCAAGCCCGGGTCTACTGTGGCTCGTGCCAACTATGTTAACATCGCTCAAGCTGAGCATGCACCTGGAGTTGTGATGGGTATGCTTCCTGTTAACTCAGTTCCTGCAAGAGTTTTATTTGATTCTGGTGCATCACATTCTTTCGTGTCATACAAGTTTGCGGAGAGTAATGGGTTACCTTCTGATGCTTTACCAACTCGCCTCATGGTGCAATCCCCTGGTTCAAACATGAGGGCTTCTAAAATCAGCCATGGCAATAAAATTGAGATTGGTGGTTCTTCGTTCCCGGCTTCCTTAATTATTCTGGGCAACTCTGACATTGATGTTATCTTGGGCATGGATTGGTTAACAACAAATGCAGCTGTGATTGATTGTGCTGAACGCTCGGTTTCTCTGAAAATTCCTGAAGGCCATATAGTCTATTCTCCAAGTCTGACTCCTGCTATTCAGCTTTTCTCTTTGGCGGCTCTGAATGATGATGCTATGGAAGCTATTCAGAGTGTTCCGGTGGTCTGTGAGTTCCTAGATGTCTTTCCTAAAGAGTTGCCAGGTATGCCTCCGGATCGTGAGGTTGAGTTTGTGATTGAGCTTGAACCTGGAACCGCTCCTATATCCAAGCGACCTTATAAAATGGGTCCTGCTGAGTTGGCTGAACTCAAACGTCAGCTTGATGAACAAGAGAAGTTGGGTTTCATTCAGCACAGTACTTCTTCTTGGGGTAGCCCAACCATCTTTGTGAAGAAGCGAGACAAGACTGATAGACTTTGTGTTGACTATCGGGCTCTCAATGCTAAAACCATCAAGAATAAATATCCCCTTCCGCGGATTAATGATCTCTTCGATCAGCTGGCTGGTGCTGTGGTATTCTCTAAGCTTGACTTGAGAAGTGGATATCATCAAATCAAGATTCGCAAGGAAGATGTTCCCAAAACAGTTTTCACCACTCGCTATGGCCTGTATGAGTACACGGTCATGTCTTTCGGTCTCACCAACGCACCTGCCACCTTCTCGAGGCTTATGAACTCGGTTTTCATGGAGTATCTTGATAAGTTCGTTGTGGTCTATCTGGATGGCATCCTAGTCTATTCTAAGTCAAAGGAAGAACATGAAGAACACCTTCGGTGTGTCCTAAACAAACTGCGTGAGAACCGCCTGTATGCAAAGTTCTCCAAATGTGAGTTTTGGCTGCCTCAAGTCACCTATCTTGGTCACATCATCTCTGCCAAGGGCATTGCCATCAACCCAGAAACTATAAAGACAATTGTTGACTGGCTTCCTCCTGTAAATGTCAAAGAAGTCCGGAGTTTCCTTGGTTTGGCTAGCTATTGCCGTCGCTTCGTTCAGAACTTCTCGAAGATTGCGAAGCCTCTTAACGATCTCCTCAAGAAAGGCAAGAAATACCTTTGGACTCCTGCATGTCAAGCAAGCTTTGAAACACTCAAAGAGAAGCTCACTTCCACACCAGTCCTGATTCCTCCAGATACATCAAAGCCTTTCCAGATATTCTGTGACGCCTCTTTGCAAGGATTGGGTGCGGTCCTTATGCAAGAAAAACAAGTTGTTGCTTATGCCTCTCGACAGTTGAAGACACATGAGATCAACTATCTTACACATGACCTCGAACTCGCAGCAGTTGTCTTTGCTTTGAAAGTATGGAGGCATTACTTGCTTGGTAATCGTTGTGAGATGTTCCCAATGATATCCATGAAGAGTCGAGGATGACTCTTTCCCAAGGGGGGAGCTGATATAGCCCGTCCTACGGACGCTCCTACATCTACACCAACAAGTCCCCCAAGAGGACCCATGACTCGTGCCCGAGCCAAACTCTATCAAGCTAAGATGAACTCGCTCCTCTCCTCGTGCCAATTTGATACATCCTTGGATGGTGTGATACTTCATGCAACTATTCTATGCATCATCAGGTACGAAGCTCCAACATAGCACCAAGAACCCAAGGATGGAGAACAAGGAGCAGGGCGTGAAGCAGAAGCCACTAGAGCTGCTCAGGCCAGAGTCTCCGATGTGCGCACACCGGAGTCTCTGGTCCACCAAAGTCTCCGGCCTGAAGACCATGGAGACTTTGGCCCACCTCTGGTTTGACCCCCGAATCGAGCTTAAGGACAGCCATATGGACACTCTGGAGATGGACCGGAGACCGACCGGAATCTCTGGCCCAGACCGGAGTCTCTAGTCCACCACACCGGAGTCTCCGGACCGAGTGTCGTCAGGCATGTAAAAGGCCTTTGGGCCTTCGGCCCATGTACCCCTTAGTCTGTCCAGAACTTATCTAATATCCCTAAAGTACCCCTAACTTTGTGGCTGGCCTATATATAGTCCCCCACCTCTATTGTAAACCCTAGACATGATATTTATAATTAGTGGAAACCCCTTGTGGATCTATCTAGTTCTTGCCTCATGATCCTTTGACAAAGGAGCACCAAATATCCCAAACCTCGTTGGAGTTTGCATCATGCCTCTGCATTGTACAAGGCCTAGGCATCGGAGTTCCTTTGCCTAGGCGTCAAGATCTCACTGAGTCTCCCTACTCACCGTGGCGGTTCGAGAGAGAGTCCTCCGCCCGACACCGATTCTAGGGATTGCGTCGGACCAGTCATCGCCGGCGTGAGCTATTGGTGTGTATCTTGGTTTTGCGTGTGTGTGCTCATCGTGTTCTTCGTGCGTGAGTTCGTCATGGTCATCCACCTCTCCTTCCCCCGCACTCCACCCTCGATTTGAATGGAATTTATGAAAGATTAGGCCACCCTCGAGGTTTGCCCTTAACATAAACCTTAGAGTGTTTCGAGAAGGGGATTTAGTGCTTCGGCTAGTGCAACGCACTGCTGGCATGCACAAACTATCGCCTCCATTGGAAGGGCCATTTATCGTGAGCAAAGCACTTCACAATGATGCATACTATCTGATAGATGCCCAAGCACAGGAGAAGAATAAGGCGGACATGTCAAGAGAAGAATCAGAGAGGCAGTGCAATGTAGCTCTACTTCGTCCATTTTACACTTAGGAGAAAGTGTATGTATCTCAAACTCTCATATGTCGGTTTGTATGCTGACAATGAGCTATGAATGAAATGCTGGCACCCTGAGCAGAAACTCGGGGACTGACTTAGTCGTAATTTCCAATTCAATACTTTAATTTTTTATGTCGGTTGGCTTAAGCTTCTTATCCCTCGGGCCTAGTTAGTAATGTGTCGGCACCAAAGTCCCGCTCTTCGACTTGCTGATGTCCAAAACCCGGCTTCATGGAAAGCAAGAGCAAAAGCTAGCGAGTGCTACACACATGAAAAACGACTAAGGAAAGAAAAATAAGCGAGCCTATACTTGTTTTTTGGACTAACCCCTGTTTTTTCAATTATTTTTTCTTGTGTCAAATAACTCTGAGCTAATTCTTCTTGTTTTGAGTATTGTTAATTTAATTTTGTGATCTTGTGACTCATATGTCGAATGCCGAAAAATGGTAGACGTGAGCCAAGGTCATGAGGTTGAGTAAACAAGAAAATAAACTTGGGGACTCCGTCCAAGGAAATCCGACATAAAAGTTTAGTGGTAGCAAAAATACTTAACTGTATGATACATTGATACGTTGTAAACGTATCTATAATTCTTGATGTTCCATGCTTGTTTAGTATCTACTTTCTTATGTTTTGTCTACACTTTGAGGCACTTTTATACATTTTCTGGAACTAACCTATTGACAAGATGCCACAGTGCCAGTTGCCTATTTTCTGCTGTTTGTGGTTTCAGAAAAGCCAGAAAAGAAATATTCTTGGAATTGGATGAAACAAAAGCTGAATCCTATTTTTCCTGACACGACACGGAGTCCAAAGGGGAGACGGAGGGGAGCCAGGGAGTAGGCACACCCTAGGGTGGCGCAGGTCACCCCTGGCCGGGCCACCAGGGGGTGTGGCCACCCTGGCCCACCTCTGGCATCGCCTCTTCGCCTATATATTCCCCCTGGGACGAAAAGCCTCGATACCAGATCAGATTTCCACGAAACGTTCCGCAGCGCTGCCGCCACCAAAGAGGAGATTCGGGGGACAAGTCTGTTCCATTCTCGCGGATGGGGAAGTGCCCCCGGATCCATCTCCATCGACTCCACCGCCATCTCCATCGCTGTTGCTGACTCCCATTATGAGGAGGGAGTAGTTCTCTCTCGAGGCTAAGGGCTCTACAAGTAGCTATGTGTTCATCTCTCTATATGCGTCATCTTATTGAGATCATGAGCTTTGTAATATAGATCTATTCTGCTACTCAAGTTCTTTAATTAATCTTTGCCATCCCCACGTGTGTGAAGTTGACAGTGTGCACACCGTGTGGCACTTAGGCTAAGGTTATATAAATACTTGCCATGAGTATAATTTGAGTTGGATGTCTCTATGAGATTGTGGTGTTTGTTGGAACCATCTAGCACTCAAGGAGACAGTGAGGGGTTATCTAGATGGGGAATGCGAACTTTAAGGTGTGCTGTTATAGACCTACATAATTCAACCGGTGAGTAGTTCAGGGTAGCATCATGAAGAGAAGATATTTATATGAGAGTGTCCACTAGTGAAAGTGTGATCCCTAGGCCTTGTTTCTAAGCATTGAAACACTGTTTACAATCAGTTCTGTTACATGTTTGATTGCTGCCACTCTTATTTCAGATTGCAATTACCACTTATAATCATCCATATTACTTGTATTTCACTATCTCTTCGCCGAACTAGTGCACCTATACACCTGACAAGTGTATTGGGTGTGTTGGGGACACAAGAGACTTCTTGTATCTTGATTGCAGGGTTGCTTGAGAGGGATACCTTTGACCACTTCCTCCCTGAGTTCGATAAACCTTGGGTGATCCACTTAAGGGAAACTTGCTGTTGTTCTACAAACCTCTACACTTGGAGGCCCAACAATGTCTACAAGAATAGAAGCGTGCATAGACATCAAGCTTTTTTCTAGCGCCGTTGCCGGGGAGGTAAGGTAAAAGGTACTCACCTCCTCTGGCTACTAAGCTATCTTCTAGTACTGTAGCTGGTGTGTGAGTGCTCGAAGTTATTTCCTTTAGATTCTGCAATCGTATCTTTTTGTTTCTTGTTTTTTATTTTCACTAGTTAGGTTTAATGGAAAACAAGAACAAAATTAGAGAGCTTTTTAGTATTTTTCCTAAGGTAGAACATGAATGGTCTGAAAATAAAATTAAAAAACCCATGGAACTTTCTTTGCATGCTAATAGCAATGTTATTAGTATGATTTTTTTGAACACCTTTGTTACTAATGCTATGGAAATGTCTAAGCTTGGGGAAGTTAGTTTTTATGAAAATGACTTTTTAGTTCCCCAGCTTTAAAGAAGAAAATTTTCTCTGATGATACTTTATCTCCCATATGTGGTAATTCTAATGATAATTGTGATATTTTAAATCCACATACTAAAAGCATCCCTTTTGAAATACCTATGGAAATTGTTGAACGTGTTATGAATAACTATTATTTTGGAGATGGAACTGTCCATCCTGGTGATCATTTACTCTTTATACATGAATTATGCAGGTTGTTCAAGTGTGCAGGTATTTCAATGAACCAAGTTAAGAGGAAGCTATTCTCTTTATCACTTAAGGGCAAAGAAAGGGAGTGGTATGAGCTACTAGACGATCCTCATCATTCGGAGTGGAAGGATCTTGAATCTCTCTTTTACTCTAAATTTTATCCTCCTCATGAAGTTCATAAAGATAGGAATTATATTTATAATTTTCATCCTCATGATGGAGAAAGTATTGCCCAAGCATGGGGGAGACTGAAGTCACTAATGCTCAAATGTCCCATTCATGAGCTCCCCAGTAATATTATTAATATTTTTTATGCAAGGCTTTCAGGACATTACAAGGACTATCTAGATACCTGTTCAGAGGGATCCTTCACAAGTAAGGAGGTCAAAGCTAAGTGGGATCTTCTCGAAACAATTCAAAGCAATACCGAAGATTGGGATAACGACAAAGGTAAAGAACCAGGTATAAACTATGAGTATGATTGCATTAAGTCTTTCGCTGAAACTGCTGATTTTCAAGAGCTTAGTGTTGGGTCCGCAACATAGAAAACAAAAATTTTCCTACGATGAGAACTATACGCCAAGATCTATCTACTAGATACAGAGCAACGGGTGGACATACATCCATGGAGAACTTACCCTCGAAGACAACGAGTTTTGTTTACGAGTAGGAACTCGTGGTTGATGTAGTCGTACGCTTGCCGATCTCAAGATCGTGTGGAAGTCCGAGCGCCACAAATCAGCAGCACATCCATCCTCGCACACACGTTCAAGCTACCGGACAACCTCCACCTCCTCGCTCCTGAATCAGCGAAGCAAAGAACTCCTTCCAGACGCAAGGCTACCGGGAACATGTATCTCGCTAATCCGAGACCATGAGGAATATCTAGAGGGGGAGAAAGATCCTTCACGAGGAGGTGTGCTTTGTGAGGGAGGAGAGGGGGGCCTTTTATAGGAGAGGGGGGCTCCTCCCCTCCCATGGACGGTGGCCAAAGGGGGTGCCCCCACCTCGTCCTCATTCATGTGGTGAAGCTCCACTCACATAAATTCAAACTCCACCAAAAGTTCCACTCACATGCATTAAATTTCCACCAAATTTAATGCCACTCTCAATTAATAAAACTCTTTTATTTATTTTATTCAGAATTTTGTTAATTACTTTAATTAACAAACATTCACATAAAACCCCTTGCAACATTTCAATATCACATGCAGAACCACTTTCTGCAATTTCACCCGAAACAATTCCGGTTTGTATCGAAACAATTCCTATTTCTATCGAAACACTTCCTGCACTTTGCAAACCTTTTGTCTGAAACATATGTGCTCCTAAATGGTGTCCGGTAACCCTTAGGTGTGGCACCCTATGGTTCGCGAATAATGCAGACATGATTGAGACTCCTCTCAGATCAATAATCAGAAGCGGGACTTGGAGATCCATACTGACTCCTGCACATTCAACGATGACTTCTGTGATCGTGAGAACCTTTAATGCTAGTAATTTAATCCCTTTGTCTCATGATATAATACATGTCCGAGATTCGATCATCGGTATCTAAGTACCTAGTTTGATCTCGTTACCGACATGCACTCTTTTCTCGTTCCCGTGATATAACATTCTAGTGATCACATCACTTGCTTGCATGCTATCTTATGTGATATCACCGAGAGGGCCCAGAGTATATCTATCCGTCATCGGGATTGACAAATTACACTCTTGATCCATGAGCCTCAACATAACACCTTCATAGCATTGAACCCACCTTTATAGTCACCCTGTTACAGTGTGACGTTTGATGTTATCAAGATACTTTTTCGGTGTTAGCAATTAACATGATCTCATGGTCTAAGGACTAAGACTACTTCGTATGATGTTATAGCAATATAAACATAATGACTTGATCGTAATGTTATACTTCAGATGAATGTTCATCACATCATTTCACAAATGCTGTGACCTTGTTATTAACAACATCCAATGTCCATGATCAGGAAACCTTGATCATCTTGTTAATCAATAAGCTAGTCTATAAGTGACGAGGGTTTAACTCATCAATGCCCATTGTTATGGACTTAGGTTCAGGAATTGAGGAGCGCTGGAGATCTCGGTACGGCTAGCAAACAAGCACACAGGGACGAAAGGTTTACCCAGGTTCAGGCCTCGTAGAGGACCCTACTCCTGCTTGTCTGCTCTTGATTGATGATGATCCGAAGGATTACAATGTCGCCGATGACGGTGTCGCGCAGATTGGATCTGGCGTATGTCTAGATCTATTGTGGCGTAGCGTGGGAGATCGTAGATCTATCTATTGGGGGAGAGGATATTTTCTCGTTGGACCCTCATAGCCTTTAAATATGAGTAGGCTAGGTCTCAGGTACCAATACGAGTTGGTTACAAGTTAGATTAGAACTCTAGTCTTGAGCTTTCCTTGTCTTGTACGTTGGGAGTCGGTGTCCATATGGGCTTCATATCAGTCGAACCGTCATGGGCGTCGTGGACCTGTGCAGGTCGTCGAGTGCGCCTTCCGTTGAGCCACACCAGGTAGGCTGCAGTCGAGTGCCTATTGGGCATACCCATGTCAATAAGAGAGGCCGAAACAATTTCCGGTTTCTATTGAAACAATTCCTGTGCATTGCAATTCTTTCGTCTGAAACATATGTGCTCCAAAATGGTGTCCGGTAACTCTTAAGTGTGCCACCCTACGGTTCGCGAATAATGCAGACATGATCGAGACCCTTCTCTGATCAATAATCAGCAGCGGGACCTGGAGATCCGTTCTGACTCCTACACATTCAACGATGACTCCTGTGATCGTGAGAACCTTTAATGCTTGTAACTAAATCCCTTTGTCTCTCGATATATTACATGTCCGAGATTCAATCATCGGTATCTCCATACCTAGTTTGATCTCGTTACCGACATGCACTCTTTTCTCGTTCCGGTGATATAACATTCTAGTGATCACATCACTTGCTTGCAAGCTATCCTAATGTGATATCACCGAGAGGGCCCAGAGTATATCTATCCGTCATCTGGATTGACAAATTCCACTCTTGATCCATGAGCCTCAACATAACACCTTCAGTAGTAATGAACCCATCTTTATAGTCACCTGTTACGGTGTGTGACGTTTGATGTTATCAAGATACTCTTCCGTGTTAGCAATTAACATGATCTCGTGGTCTAAGGATAAAGATTACTTCGTATGATGTTATAGCAATATAAACACAATGACTTGATCGTAATGCTATACTTCGGATGAATGTTCATCACATCATTCCACCAATGGTGTGACCTTGTTATTAACAACATCCAATGTCCATGATCAGGAAACCTTGATCATCTTGTTAATCAACAAGATAGTCTATAAGAGAGGCATGACTAGGAACTCTTTTTGTTTATTAAACACACATGTATTGATGTTTCCTATCAATACAATTATAGCATGTAAAATAAACATCTATCATATACAAGGAATACATAATAACAACTTTATTATTGCCTCTCAGGGCATATTTCCTTCAGTCTCCCACTTGCACTAGAGACAATAATCTAGTTCACATAGTGATAAATCTAACACCCATGGAGTTCTGGTGTTGATCATGTTTTGCCCTAGGGAGTACTTTAGTCAACGGATCTGCTACATTCAGGTCCGTGTGCACTTTACAAATCTTTATATCTCCATCCTTGACATGTTCGCGGATGGAGTGAAACCAGCGCTTAATATGCTTGGAATTCTTGTGAGACCTTGGTTCCTTGGCGTTGGCTATGGCTCCATTGTTGTCACAATAGATCACCATCGGGTCCAACGCACTGGGAACCACACCCAGTTCTGTAATGAACTCTTTCATCCAAATCGCTTCTGGCCGCTTCAAGCGCAACATATTCCGCCTCCATTGTTGATCCAGCCACCACAGGTTGTTTGGAGCTCCTCCAACTAACTGCTGCTCCGTTCAAGAGAAATACGTATCCGGATTGAGACTTAGAGTCATCCGGATCAGTGTCAAAGCTAGCATCGACATAACACTTAGTTTTCGTACATGGATTCCATCTCGGATTTCATGGCTTCTAGCCATTTTTTGGAATCAGGGCTCATCGTCGCTTCTTCATACGTCGCAGGGTCATCTATTTCATCAATCATGAAATTCATAACAGGATTGCCGTACAGTTCAGGAGTTGCACGTGTCCTGCTTGACCTGCGAGGTTTGGTAGTGTCCTCTTTCGGAGTTTCATGATCAATATGATTAGCTCTCTCTTCATTAGGTGAAGTCAACTCCGAAACAACTTCTGGTGCTGTGCTACTCGCCATTTCATGAAGAGAAGGTTCAATAACCTCTTCAAGTTCTACCTTCCGACTACTCACACCTTTCACGAGAAACTCCTTCTCAAGAAAGGATCCATTCTTGGCAACAAAAACCTTGCCCTCGGATCTGTGATAGAAGGTATACCCAATCGTTTCCTTAGGGTATCCTATGAAGACACATTTTTACGCTTTGGGTTCGAGTTTATCCGGTTGAAGTTTCTTCACATAAACATCGCATCCCCAAACTTTAAGAAATGACAGCTTAGGTTTGTTTCCAAACCATAATTCATACTGTGTCTTTTCAATGGATTTAGATGGTGCCCTATTTAAAGTGAATGTAGTGGTTTCCAATGCATAAACCCAAAATGATAGTGGCAAGTCAGTCAGAGACATCATAGATCGAACCATATCCAATAAAGTACGATTATGATGTTCTGACACACCATTACGTTCTGGTGTTCCGGCAGGCGTAAGTTGTGAAACTATTCCACAGTCTTTTATATATGCGCTAAACTTGTAACTAAGATACTCTCCTCCACGGTCGGACCGCAGAAATTTGATCTTTCTGTTATGATGATTTTCCACTTCATTCTGAAATTCTTTGAACTTTTCAAAGGTTTCAGACTTATGTTTCATCAAATAGATATACCCGTATCTACTCAAATCATCCGTGAAAGTAACAAAATAACGAAATCCACCTCGCGCCGACACACTCATTGGTCCACACACATCAGTATGTATGATTTCCAATAAATCTGTCCCCCGTTCCATTGAACCGGAAAACGACGTTCTAGTCATCTTGCCCATAAGGCATGGCTCGCATGTATCAAATGATTCAAAGTGATTCCAAAAGTCCATCAGAATGGAGTTTCTTCATGCGTTTAACGCTAATATGACCTAGACGGCAGTGCCACATATATGTAGATATATCATTATCAAGTTTAATCCTTTTAGCATCAACATTATGAATATGCGTAATACTACTATCGAGATCCAACAGAAATAAACCATTCAACACAGGTGCATGACCATAAAAGATATTATTCATATAAATCGAACAACCATTGTTTTCAGACTTAAACGAATAACCACTTTGCATCAAACACGATCCGGATACAATGTTCATGCTTAGTGCAGGCACCAAATAACAATTATTTAGGTTTATAACTAATCCCGACGGCATATGGAGAGACAGCGTTCCGACGGCGATCACATCAACTCTTGATCCATTGCCGACCCGCATCGTGACCTCATCCCTTGCTAGTTGTCGCTTGTTCCACAGTCCCTGAACCGAGTTACATATATTAGCAACCGATCCTGTATCAAATACCCAGGTGCTACTGCGAGTACTAGTCAAGTAGACATCAATAACATGTATATCACATATACCTTTGTTTTCCTTGCCGGCCTTCTTGTCCGCCAAATACTTGGGGCAGTTGCGCTTCCAATGGCCAGTCCCCTTGCAATAGTAACACTCGGTGTCAAACTTAGGGCCAGCTCGGGGTTTCTTTTCAGGTGCGGCAACAGATTTGCCGCCCTTCTTTCCCTTCTGCTTTCCTTTCTAGTCCTTCTTGAAACCGGTGGTCTTATTGATCATCAACACTTGATGTTCTTTCCTAATCTCCACTTCTGCAGTCTTAAGCATTGACAGAAGCTCGGGAAGAGAGTTCTTCATGCCCTGCATATTATAGTTCATCACGAAGCTCTTGTAGCTAGGTGGCAGAGATTGGAGAACACGATGTATGCCTAAGTCAATGGGAATCGTTATTCCCAAGGACACAAGCTTATCGGTGTACCTAGACATTTTGAGTACGTGCTCACTAACAGAGTTGTTCTCCTCCATCATGCAGCTAAAGAACTTTTCAGAAGCATTATAACTCTCTACGACAGCATGGGTATCGAAAATCATTTTCAATTCTCCCATGGTATCAAAGGCATTGCCATTTTCGAAACGTTTTCGAAGTTCTGGCACTAGCCCATACAGTATGCCACAATGAACTAAGTTGTGGTCCTCCTGACGAGTTATATAGACATTCTTTTCCTCGTCAGGGGCATCAGGAGCTGGTGGGGGGCCTAGCGCGCCTCTAGCACATATTGCTTTTGTGCAGCAGTGAGGAGAATCCTCAAATTCATAGCCCAGTTAGTGAAGTTGCTACCATTCGCATCAAGCTTCTCTTTCTCCATGAACACATTGAAATTAAAAGCATGTGGTGCCATCTACAAAAGAATTTGTAAAGTATATTTAGACTAAGTTTATGATAGATTGAGTTCAACTAATCCAAATTACTAATGAACTCCCACTCAAAAACGACATCCCTCGTGTCCCTTTTGGTGATTACATGAACCAAATCCACTACACCAAGTCCGATCATCACGTGAGTCAGTGTAGCTTCAAAGGCAAGCATCTATATGGGCATCATATCTACTATATGACTCATTCTTAACCTTTCGGTCCGTGTTCTGAGGCCATGTCTATACATGCTAGGCTCGCCAAGTAAGAACCTTAGTATTCGCGTGTGTAAAACTGTCTTACACCCCGTTGTATGAAAGTGTAGAGTCGAGAACACCCGATCATCACGTGATGCCTCAAAACACGATCCACAAAACGGTGCATACTTAAGGAAGATCACATTTTATCTTGATATCTAAATGAGGGATCATCTTATAATGCTACCAAAAGCGCCAAACTAGCAATATAAGATGCTAACATCTAATGTGTGAAGTGAGATGATACGGTCCATGCATTTGATCTCTATCATTTGCATCGTGGTATGATCTCTATCATTCCTTTGTGTGTAAGGCCAAGGTCTATGGAACTTACACGTTGAATGTGTTGTAAGAGTATCTATCATACATATCAAGACACTAGCCCAGCAACGATCTAAACTAGATGCCTCTAATTTATCAATTGCAAGTTTTACGTGGCTTAGGACTTTCAGAGATAGAACCGGTCTTACCTACGAACATGAACCACAACGAGGATAACCAAGTTATTAGCAACTTGTTGTAAATCAGATATTGACTATAGTAGGAGAGACAGACACCCGCTAGCCACTTATGCAAAACTAGTTGCATGTCAGTCGTGGAACCGGTCTCATGTACGATGACATGTAAGGTTGGTCCGGGCCGCTTCATCCCACTATGCCACCAATATCCAAAATACATATAAGATGCAATAAAATGATCATCATCACCCACATATAAACATATGTGTACTACCCGTGCAAAGCACCTACGCATAGATCAGGCTCTGATACCACTGTTGGGTCCGCAGCATAGAAAACAGAAAAACTCCTACGATGAGAACTATACGCCAAGATCTATCTACTAGATATAGAGCAACGGGTGGACATACATCCATGGAGAACTTACCCTCAAATACAACGAGTTTTGTTAATGAGTAGAAACTCGTGGTTGATGTAGTCGTACGCTTCACGATCTCAAGATCGTGTGGAAGTCCGAGCTCCGCAAATAAGCAACGCATCCGTCCTCGCACATACGTTCAAGCTACTGGACAACCTCCACCTCCTCGCTCCAGTGAATCAGCGGAAGCAGCAACTCCTTCCAGACGCAAGGCCACCGGGAACATGTCTCTCGCTAATCCGAGACCATGGGGAATATCTAGAGGGGGAGAGAGATCCTTCACGAGGAGGTGTGCTTTGTGAGGGAGGAGAGGGGGGACTTTTATAGGAGAGGGGGGGCTCCTCCCCTCCCATGGCTGGCGGCCAAAGGGGGGTGCCCCCACCTCTTCCTCATTCATGTGGCGAAGCTCCACTCACATAAATTCAAACTCCACCCAAAGTTCCACTCACATGCATTAAATTTTCACCAAATTTAATGCCACTCTCAATTAATAAAACTCTTTTATTTATTTTATTCAGAATTTTTTTAATTACTTTAATTAACAAACATTCACATAAAACCTCTTGCAACATTTCAATATCACATGCAGAACCACTTTCTGCAATTTCACCCGAAACAATTCCGGTTTCTATCGAAACAATTCCTATTTCTATCGAAACATTTCCTGCACTTTGCAAACCTTTTGTCTGAAACATATGTGCTCCTAAATGGTGTCCGGTAAGCCTTAAGTGTGTCACCCTACGGTTCGTGAATAATGCAGACATGATTGAGACTCCTCTCAGATCAATAATCAGAAGCGGGACCTGGAGATCCATACTGACTCCTGCACATTCAACGATGACTTCTGTGATCGTGAGAACCTTTAACGCTAGTAATTTAATCCCTTTGTCTCATGATATAATACATGTCCGAGATTCGATCATTGGTATCTAAATACCTAGTTTGATCTCGTTACCGACATGCACTCTTTTCTCGTTCCCATGATATAACATTCTAGTGATCACATCACTTGCTTGCAAGCTATCTTAATGTGATATCACCGAGAGGGCCTAAAGTATATCTATCTGTCATCGGGATTGAAAAATTCCACTCTTGATCCATGAGCCTCAACATAACACCTTCATAGCACTGAACCCACCTTTATAGTCACCCTGTTATGGTGTGATGTTTGATGTTATCAAGATACTCTTCCGGTGTTAGCAATTAACATGATCTCATGGTCTAAGGACTAAGACTACTTCGTATGATGTTATAGCAATATAAACATAATGACTTGATCATAATGCTATACTTTGGATAAATGTTCATCACATCATTTTACAAATGCTGTGACCTTGTTATTAACAACATCCAACATCCATGATCAGGAAACCTTGATCATCTTGTTAATCAATAAGCTAGTCTATAAGAGAGGCATAACTAGGAACCCGTTTTGTTTATGAAACACACATGTATTGATGTTTCCTATGAATACAATTATAGCATGCAAAATAAACATCTATCATATACAAGGAATACATAATAACAACTTTATTATTGCCTCTCAGGGCATATTTCCTTCACTTAGTGCTAAATATGGTCTTGATCCCCAAATTCTTGTTGATTGTTGTAGAGCCTTTGCTTCTCGTATTAATTCTCCTAAAGAAAAATGGGACATGTATCATGAGCCTTTTAAAGACACTTGCATGGAAAATGAAATTGTTACTAATGATAGCAATAAACATGCTCAAACCTCTGAAAGTACTATTTCTTATAAGCATGTTAATTTTTGTGGAATACATAGACCTTGTGAGAATAAGAAAATTTAAGAAGAATATTGTATCACCCACAGGAATGAAAAAACTAGAATGTGGTATAGGGATCTAAATGATATTGGTAAAAAAGTTTGTGCCCTTTATCCTTTTATTTGTGAACTTTGCTTTGAAGTGGGTCATTTCAATTTTCAATGCTCGGGCCATAATAATAGCCCTTCTAATCCAATGAGTACTGCAAGTTTGTATTGTGATGACATGATCACTCCTAATCAGCATGATGAACTTACATTATTTTTGGGGTGTGAAGAATTATCAAGAAAAACTTCTTTGGTAGATATGAGTGCTTTTGATATGAATAGCATCCTGCATGGTTGCCATCTTTAGTGTGTTGATAATTGTCACACAAACACTTACATACAAAATATTATAAAAGATGAGATTTTACCAAAATATGATCAGACTAATATGTGTTTTGATCTTATTAATGAAAAGAAGGAATCCTCCAAAGTTTCTTCTATTGTCTCTAACAATAAACCAGGGTATATGGAGAAGCTTCCTTTCAAGCCTCTCCGTCCTAAAGAGAAGAAGGAAAAGAAGAAGAGGAGGAGTAAAAGGACGGAGGAAAGGGTATTTTCCCCTTAAGCATGTTGCTCCTATTATAGTTTTTGATGAGTCTGAACTCGATGATGTTCCTATGCCTATTACCTAGAGTAGTGATCATGATTGGGAAAAGCACACTACTTTTGATATTGAAAATCTCTTCGGTACCAATTCTGAAAATGATGATGTTAATAATTGCTGCACTATTAGTACTCTCTATGTTCCTTCCAATGATGATATGTTTACAAATGAACACACTTTGGAAGATAACTATTCTATTACTTATGATGATATTATACCTCCAATATATGATGATTACAATGATGAATATGATATTTTTAGTCCACCTACTTTTGAGGAGAAAATTAATTATGATTACAATATGCCTCCAATATTTGATGATTATGGTGATGAGAATAATAATGATAGCTATTTTGTTGAATTTGCTCCCGCTATAAGAATGACTATGTTTATGTGGGGAGTATTAATTCTTTTATGCATGTGGCTCATGATAAGAATGTTTTATGTGATAGTTATATTGTTAATTTTATGCTTTATGCTACTGAAAGTTATTATGAGAGAGGGAAACCGGGTTTTATGTATCTCAAAAATATTAAGTTTCCCCTCTTTATGTTGAAAATTTTGAAGTTGCACTTGTTTTGCTTTCCTATGCTTGTTGCTTTGTGCTTTCATGACTTGTTTCTTTACAAGATTATTTTTCATAGGAAGTGGGTTATAGTTAAATTTGTTCCATATTTGCTTCTTGATGCTCTCTTTTACTTTCAATTCATATTTCTTATGAGAGCATCATCGAAACTATCATGCCTATGTTAATGGCTATAAAGAAAGAGCTTTTGGGAGACAACCCATTATATTTTTACTTTAAGCTTATTTTTGCTTTTTTGAGTCTTGGATGTTATGGCCTCTGTAATAACCTCTCATTATCCTTTTTGTGTGGTTTTTGTGCCAAGAATAACCTCTAATTAGAGAGAAGTAAGACTTGGGAAAGTTGTTGTCCCGAAATAGATTTTTATGCTTCACTGTAAAAAATCGTGAAAAATCCCTGTACGTCGGATTGAGCTGTAATTTTCTGTGCTTATGCCCCAGGTTTTTATCTAAGTTTCTTTAGTTTAACACTTTTTGATTTGAGCAACAGGTCTTCAAAAAAATCGGTTTTTACCTGCTAGTCTGATTTGATAGATTTCTGCCATTATTTGCAATTGCCTATTAATCTCTCTCTCTCTTTGAGTTCTCTTTGATCACTTGACATTTTAGAAGGAATTGCTACAGTAGCTTGTGTTTTAATGGAAGGTTTACTTCTGTTGAGATTAAACCCAAAGACTTATTATCTAGAATAGACTAATGTTGCTAATGAAGATTGTGTGAAGTTTTGTATGAAGGAAATTTTAAAGTGTAGGGAAGAATAATGTGATAAGATGAAGTATGGACAAAAGCTCAAGCTTGGATATGCCACCCGTGTCACCCCAAGAAATATTCAAGAAGTACAAGAGTCAAAGCTTGGGGATGCCCAAGGCATCCCCTTCTTCATCAATAAAAATCTTAGGTTTCTTCCAAACACTAAATTTTTATTGTTTCATGCACAATTGTGTTGTTCTTGGAGCTTCTTCGTTTTTTGTTTTTTGTTTTTTTTGTTTGGTTTTCTTAAATAAGTTGGTTGGATCCCAACATACTTCTTTTGGAGAGAGACACACCCTGTTATTCATTGCCTAGAACACTCTAGTTTTCACTCTTATTGTTCTGCGAATGTTCTCCTTTGCTAGCACTGCGTTTAGCTTTAGTTTTCTATTGGTGTTGGAAAAGAGTAGGAAGTTTCATGCTTATAAATGGTACAAAAGGAGCTTGTTTATACTTTGTCCTAGACTTTATCATGTTATGTTTGATATTGTTTTGACTTTATGCTTAGTGATTATTGCTGTAGCATGACTTGTTATAAACAACTAAGATTTCTTAATGTGTCTTGAAAGAATCATGCGTTGTTTTAGCATATAAAAGCATAATATTATGGTATTCTCCTTTGATTCTTTATTTGGGTTGACTTGGCGCATGCTCACACCATGTTAAGACTATACCAAGTCACCATAGCCTCTATGATCATTTAGTTTTTGACTTGTAATATCATTTTATGCTTTAATTAATAATGTTTTGTCGCTTTGCATGATTAAGGCCATTATTGCTCTCTTAGTTGGTCGCTCCCAGTCTTTTGCTAGCCTCCATACCAAGTATGAGTTCCACTCATGCATCCAACTCCAAATAAAACCAAGTTATTCCAAAGAGTCCACCATACCTACCTATTAGCATTTGCTATTCCAAGTATATTCATGTTTTTATCTACCTTCCGAATTAAACTTGTTATATGAAAATTAGTGATTAAAGCTCTCACGAACTTGATGGCACACTTTACTTTTCTTGCACTTAATAAACTTGAACCATTGTGCCCATCTATGTTGCGTATATGCTTGCGTTTTATAAGTTGTGAATTAGAAGAACCATGTTATCATGGGGAACGCTTTCAACATTGCACTTTGTTTAGTTGATATCATGTTCTTTTTCTTATGGATGTCGTCGGTGTGAAATGAAAGGGGAGCTTGTAAGGCTCATGGAGTTCGTAGATGTGTTAGAGAAACGCCTGGGCGGCTGGTCTAAGCCATGCCTAATCATGGTGGAAACCTGCAGCATAACCATAGTGAGCAATCTATGAAGCATCCTCTATAAAAAAGCCTATGCAAATAGGACAGAAAAAAGAAAAAAGAAAAAAAAGCCTATGAAAATAGGAAATAAAAGGATCCCTGGGATGCTCATTGTTTGCTTGCCTTGTCATTTTGACATGGGGAATCTTCCGTATCATCGGGCAAGGGGTACCCCGTTGGCGGTTCTCTATGATACACATGTACTTACAATGACAAGAACTTACTTGTGACTAAAGTTGAGTAGCATAAGGAACGGTACTCGTAAGCAAGGGGCATGACATTTTCAGCTTATAACTTGTCAATCATATCCTCATATTTGTTCACTTTAACCTTAATCACCTAAAGATGCTTATGATAGGGGCAATGAGAGCTGAAAGCTAATAAGTACCATAATTTTTGGAAGCTCTTTATGAGACTAGAATCCCTACTTCCTTCTACGAAGAGCCTTTCTTTTACTTTTATGTTGAGTCTCCATCTTCTATCTTTATGCACCTATTGAGAGAGCATAGTGGTCATTCTTAGTTTAATGTGCATTGTCCCAAAACTTTTTGATTGATTCATAACTTTGATATTGCTTGTTCTTAAACTATTTGTATCTAGTCACCCTTATGAACTTTGAAGGCATCCTATGCATTTATATTTTGCTACACTCTGAGGGACAAGCTGAATACCATTTTCATTATGTTTTCTATATGTGAAACAAACAAACATCTTTCAAAGCATTGTTATTGATGAATCTTTTGTTTGTACCTTTTCATGTTACAACATAGTTACTATGTCTTATTATTAGAACTATATCTTTCATGTCTATGTTAGAGTACTATGATCCCAGCTATCAATGTTTTACAAATACCTTGATCAAGATTGTGATGGTGCATGTCACCTCAAAAAATATTCTCTTTTATCACTTACCTACTCGAGGACGAGCAGGAGTTAAGCTTGGGGATGTTGATACGTCGTAAACGTATCTATAATTTTTTATGTTCCATGCTTGTTTAGTATCTACTTTCTTATGTTTTGTCTACACTTTGAGGAATTTTTATACATTTTCTGGAACTAACCTATTGACAAGATGCCGCAGTGCCAGTTGCCTATTTTCTACTGTTTGTGGTTTCAGAAAAGCCAGAAAAGAAATATTCTTGGAATTGGACGAAACAAAAGCTGAAGTTCCTATTTTTCCCGACACGACACGGAGTCCAAAGGGGAGACGGAGGGGACCAGGGGGTAGGCACACCCTAGGGTGGCGCAGGTCACCCTGGCCGTGCCACCAGGGGGTGTGGCCACCCTGGCCCACCTCTTGCATCGCCTCTTCGCCTATATATTCCTCCCGGGACAAAAACCCTAGATACAAGATCAGATTTCCATGAAAAGTTCCACAGCGCCGCAGCCACCGAAGAGGAGATTCGGGGGATAGAAGTTTCTGTTCCGGCACCCTGCTGGGATGGGGAAGTGCCCCCGGATCCATCTCCATCGACTCTACCGCCATCTCCATCGCATTTGCTGACTCCCATGATGAGGAGGGAGTAGTTCTCTCTCGAGGCTAAGGGCTCTACAAGTAGCTATGTGTTCATCTCTCTCTATATGTGTGATCTTATTGAGATCATGAGCTTTGTAATATAGATCTATTCTGCTACTCAAGTTCTTTAATTAATCTCTACAATCCCCACGTGTGTGAAGTTGACAGTGTGCACACCGTGTGGCACTTAGGCTAAGGTTATATAAATACTTACCATGAGTATAATTTGAGTTGAATGTCTATGAGATTATGGTGTTTGTTGGAACCATCTAGCACTCAAGGTGACAGTGAGGGGTTATCTAGATGGGGAATGCAAACTTTAAGGTGTGTTGTTATAGCCCTACATCGTTCAATAGGAGAGTAGTTCAGGGTAGCATCATGAAGAGAAGATATTTATATGAGAGTGTCCACTAGTGAAAGTATGATCCCTAGGCCTTGTTTCTAAGCATTGAAACACCATTTACAATTAGTTCTGTTACATGTTTGATTGCTGCCACTCTTATTTCAGATTGCAATTACCACTTATAATCATCCATATTACTTGTATTTCACTATCTCTTCGCCGAACTAGTGCACCTATACACCTGACAAGTGTATTGGGTGTGTTGGGGACACAAGAGACTTCTTGTATCTTGATTGTAGGGTTGCTTGAGAGGGATACCTTTGACCACTTCCTCCCTGAGTTCGATAAACCTTGGGTGATCCACTTAAGGGAAACTTGATGCTGTTCTACAAACCTCTGCACTTGGAGGCCCAACACTGTCTACAAGAATAGAAGTGTGCATAGACATCATACATCTACACCAAGCATACCGGGGTTTTGATCAAATTTGAAAAAAAAATTGAGCCTAAGGGGTTGCAGGATCAGAATAGGGGCAGCACCAGCTAGAGGAGGAGTCTCAAAACCCGAGGCATGAGCTTCACCTTCTTCTTCGTTGTCCGAGTTTTCTTCATTTTCATCGGGATTTTCTTCATCTTATTCATCGTCGATGTCATCGAGGAAACTTAGCCCCTCATTCCAGGTGTGAACTTTGGCATATTGAATGAGATCATTGGCTCAGGTTTGGCGCCGCTTGATGAGTTCTAGATAATTTGTCCATTTGGAACCAGTGTGCATGGTCTGGAGAACATCTAAATTGATGCTCTCATACCATGATAGCACAAAGGTCAGAACTACATCGGCACCGGCTCGAGCAGCAGATTCATGCCATCAATCTCTCAACCAGCTTGGTGACATGATTGGGGACAGTCTCTTTCGGCCAAAGCACTTTAAATACCCAGATGCCAGCATTGAGAAGGTCATCCCGAAAGATTTTACTGGCCCAAGGCTGGCCTAGAGACCGGCCATGGCATCACCAATATTAAGCTCGTCCGAGATAGGACCAACCTCGTCTCTCTTTGCCCGGGATTTCTGGACGATAGCAAGAGGTTTTGATTCGGGGAAATTGCCTTAGGAATGAGCAAAAAGCACACAGTTAAAGGAAATATGGGTATAAGAAAAATGTAGGTATTAAGGGAAAGCCAAATAGAGAGAAACTCACAGGCCATGATATTGTTGATTCGGGCGAGTTCAGCTAGCCAATTCCCAGTTTTCTTTTTGAGGTTTTCAAACTCAGTGGAAACCGAGTCAAGCTTGATCTCGGCCTCTTTGAGTAGGTCTTTGTCCTTCTCGATCTGGGCGGTGAGCCGGCTCTTCTCCTCGGCAAACTCTTGATCAACATTTTCAAGCTCAGCCTTCTGTATTTTCCTCAGCTCTTCAGTCTCGGCATGAATCCGAGATATTTCATCTTGCTGCTCCTTCAGCTGAGCTTGATGCTCCCCTGCTTGTTCGAAAAAATGATTCATCAGTTCTGGCATGGATATATAGTCCTGATGCACCTTGATATGTCCATTTTGCATCACTATTCTATGTCATAATTCACTGTTATTCATTGATATATTTTATATTGAGAGGTGATACTTATGTTATTTCATCTGTTTTTGCATGGTTGATGACTTTTGAAGCATGGACCACTACAGTCAGGATTCTGATGGAAAAGGTGCTGTTTGGAGGCAAAATTCGCGAAGATCGGAAAATCCGGGAAAATATACAGAAACTCCTATTTTTCCAGAAGACGAAGGAAGCCAGAAGGGGGGCCGGAGATGGGCCATAGGGGGCCCACACCACCCCTTGGCGCGGGCTAGCCTAGGCCACGCCACCAGGTGGTGTGGCCGCCCTGGTCCACCCCTGGCACTCCCCTCTAGCGTATATTATCCTCCGGAAACCCTTAGACTCTAGGAGCGACCATAGAAAGATTCCACCGCCTCTGCGGGGCGGAAAACACTGAGAGAGAAAGATCTCTCTGGCAGACAGATTTCTGCCGGGGGAATTCCTTCCCGGAGAGGGGAGATCGTCGCCATCAACACCACCATCAAACTAGACTTCATCGGGATCATCATCATCATCACCACCCTCATCACCATCAGCACCCTCATCACCATCTCCATATTGCTGTAACAATTGGGTTGAATCTTGCATTAGTTCTTAGGGGAAACTTTCCCGGTGTTGATTACTCTCTGTAGTTGATGCTATTGAGTGAACCATTGAATTATTGTTTATGTTCAGATTGTTATACATCATTATTCCATCTCTGATCATGATCCATATGATGTCTTATGAGTAGTTTGTTTTGTTCTTGAGGACATGGGAGAAGTCATGTTGTTAGTAGTGGAGTTGTGTTGAGAAAGATTCAATAGTTTGATATTTAAGTTGTGGTGTACTTCTTCTAGTGGTGTCATGTGAACATCGAATACATGATACTTCACCTATATGGGCCTAGGGGAATGCATTGTGTATTTGGCTACTAATCGTAGGGGTTGCCGGAGTGACAGAAACCTGAACCCCCGTTAGGAAACCATTGCACTAGGGACGTAAGAGTCTTAGAGTTTAAAGCTGTGGTTAGGTTTCTACCTTAATTACTTTCTTGTACTTATGGATGTTTGCAAGGGGTATAATCACAAGTATGTATTAGTCCTAGGAAGGTCGGTACATTAGCACAGGTTCACCCACACAACACTTAGCAAGCTAAAGAAGATTAATCAACTATATGAAGCGAAAGCACTTGGCCTTCTTCCATGTGTCCTCGAGAACGTTTGGTCATCTTAAGTAATACAACCGGCTTGTCCTTTGCTGCATAAAGGATTGGGACACTTGCTGCATTTATTCCTACTATCTTTTATTTACTCGTACTTTGTTTACTTGCTTTATCAAAAACCCCTAAAAATCCGTTTGCTAAGTATTTGTAGAGAATTCCTGATCCATACCACTAGCCAGCACCTTCTGCTCCTCATTGGGTTCGACACTCTTACTTATCGAAAATACTGTGATACACCCCCTATACTTGTGGGTCATCAAGACTATTTTTTGGCGCCCCTGCCGGGGAGTGAAGCGCTATTGGAGAGTGGAACTGGTAAAGGAAACTTCCACTACTAGGAAAACGGCTATAGGTAATCAGCACATCCGTGGCTCACATGGTTGAAGTGCCCCACGGCTAAAACAGGCATGGCTCACCTGTGGGCAGTGCCCTACTAGTAACTAGAACAACCGTGGCGCACATGACTATAGTGCGCCACAGATGTGTGTGGGCCAGGGGCCTGTTGGCCGCACGCCAAACATCTGTAGCGCACTACGGTCATGTGCGCCACGGTTGTTAGTCTCATCTGTGGCGCACATGGGTGGGGTGCGCTACGCCTAAGCGCACGCCCCCCTCTGCTGTGAAACGGCCACAAACTTCTGTGGCGCACTCGGCCTAGTGCGCCACTGGGAGTAGGAACATCTGTGGCGCACATGGCCTAGTGCGCCACAGTTGTGTCTACTCCCTGTGGCGCACTAGGGCCGTGTGCGCCACGGATGTGTCGATTTTTTTAGGACAGCACTTTATGTGCACATGCATGTGTGACCACACATCCACCACCCCACACTTCACTTTCCCCTTCTTCTTCCTCCTTAGATCTAGTCGGGATCTTCTCCTTCCCACCTCAATTTCTCCACCCATTCACCATTTTTAGCATGTAAAACTTGCTTTGGATGTTACATAAGTAATAGAGGAGGTCTCCGGTCTCTCATCTCCTTCTCCGGTCGACGCGCGCACCTCTCCTTTCCATCTTTTCTCGCGATCGGTCTCTCATCTCGGTAAGTTGTCCATGTAAGGATGTGTTCATGTGTATATGGATGATGTGCTCATATGTATGTAGATGATCGATGCTCATGATGTGTGTATGTGGAGAGGATGGTCATATGTGTGTGTGTATATGGAGAGTATCGATGATGCTCATGCATGTGTGTATGGAGAGGATAATGATATGTTCATGTGTGTATGGATCGGTCTCGATCTCTCTCTCTTGTGTTTGTATGTGAACAAGTTGCCATTTGTTTTGCCAAAATGTTGATTCATTTCCATTTTGGCAAGATTTTGGCATTTCGCAAAGGTCCTAATTTTAGGATAGGTCATGCCGAAATTTTCTATCGACCATTGCATGCATGCATTCATTATGTGGTTCTAATAGACTTCCAAATTGTACCGTGTACACCGTGCAGGCAAAAATGGTCCGCATAATGAGCGAAGGCATTGTGGCTAGATTTTTGAAATGTGCGACGGCCGACATGATAGGAAATAACAAGACGGATATAAGATGTCCGTGCAAAAGATGCAAACTCAACTGGGTGATCGACCCAGATTCCGGGAATCTGCAGGCGCACCTACTCCGCCATGGTTTCATGGATGGATACACTCGTTGGATAAGCGATGACGTAGATGATGGAGACGGTGAAGGTGGCCAACATGACGATGATCATCATCACGGCGAGAACGGGCGAGATGATGAAGAGTCTCCTGGAGATGGTGAAGGTGCGAGCGCAGGGATGATGATGATCTAGATGCCGGAGGAGCGACGGCGATGGAACAACGTCAGGCTGGGTGCGGGACCCTTATGTGCAAGAGCTGCTTCTCAAGCAGACGAGTAACGCCAGGGCTGCCGCTAGAGAGAAAGCCAAGCTTGCGCAACTTGAGAAAGACGCGGTTACTCCATTGTATGAAGGATGTAGGCCCATGATACCCGGTTGAATGTAACGCTCAAGGCTATGGAGATGAAGGCAAAGCACAAATTGAGCGGCATAACCGGCGATATGATGGCATTACAGCACGATCGTCTCCGGAGAACACATGTCCAACTAGTATCGAGGATGCCAAGAAAATCGTCATCCTCTCGATCTACCGCATGTTAGATATCACGTATGCATCAACGATTGCATCATTTATCGGGCGAGGACGCGGAGAAAACCACATGTCCGGTGTGGCGTGAGTCGATACAAGAAAGGGAAGAAAGCACCTCGAAAAGTGGTATGGTACTTTCCTATCACTCCTCACGGCGCTATTTCGCGGACCCTAAGGAAGCAAAGCTCATGCGATGGCATGCGGAAAGGAAGAAGCCGGAGATGATGATGACCCCGAAAGGATGAGCTTGGCCGCGCACCCTTGGATGCTAGCCAGTGGAAAGCATTGGACCTCGAATTCCCAGAATTCGGTGGAGATTCGAGGAACATCAGGCTTGGTGCGAGCACCGATGGACTCAATCCGTTCGGTAGCCAGAGCAGCACGCACAGCACTTGCCCGTGTTTGTATGGATGTACAACCTCCCTCCGTGGTTGTGCATGAAGAAGAAGTACATACAAATGAGTATGATAATTCAAGGGCCAAAACAACCTGGTACCGACATCAATCTGTATCTCGGGCTGTTGAAAGAGGAGCTAGCCACGTTATGGGAATCGGAGCCAATACTTACGGCCGCGTCGCACAAGATTATTTCACTATGAGAGCGCGTTGGTCACTACGGTGCAAGACTATCCAGGTTGCGGGTATATCTCGGGGCAGGTTATCCAAGGATTCTGCGCATGCGTTAGGTGCATGGATAACACAAGCTATCTCCAACTAGAGAAAGATCTAGGGTCATCAAAAACCGTGTTCATGGCGCACCGGAGGTGGCTCGGCAAGAATGATCCATGGAGAAAACGTGGAGACCTGTTCGATGGCAAATCAGAGACCCGAGGAATCCCGAGCGTAGGAGCAGCGAAGAAGTGGAAGAGTTGCTGAAAAGCGGAAAGATTGTCCTAAGCCGGAAAGAAGCGAAAGAGGCAGCAACAAGACAAGCCGCTGATGAAGGTATGGAAAACAAGGTCTGTTTTCGAGTTGCCATCTTGGAAGTTTCTCCGCGCCTCATAGCCTCGACATCATGCATATCCGAAAAACGTGTGCGAGAGTCTGGTCGCCACCATAATCAACATGCGGATAGACGAAAAGATGGTCCGAAAGCAAGGCACGACCTGATATGCTTGGGTATCCGGAAGGAGCTTCACGGAGGGCCTTTTCTCTGATGATCGGAAGATGACGATGATCATGAGTCGGAGATGACACAAGGTCGTCGGAAGGGTAAAAAGTTCAAGAAGAACGAATATTACGCCCTCCTTCTTGCTTCACTCTAAGCGGATGAGATCAAACAGTTTTTCAAGTGCCTTCTAGAGTCAAATTTCCTTACGACTCGCTGGGCAAGATAAGCGAGATACCTAGGCGAGGAAGCGAGAGGTTCATGGCATGAAGTCTCACGGTATGCCGTGCTAATAATGTGAGTACTTCCGGTCGCACTAAGAGGGATAATGGGCGAAAGCACGTCCGTGAAACGTTATTTGGCCTATGCAAGTTTTCGACGTCATCTCTAGGAAGTCGATTGGCTTGAATCAGCTCGGAAGGCTACAGGAGGAGATCGTGGTGATACTATGTGAGCTTGAGGTCTACTTCCCACCCGCATTCTTCGACATTATGGTGCATCTGTTGGTCCATGTCGTGGAGGACATCGTACAACTCGGGCCGATGTTCCTCCGCAGCATGATGGCGTTCGAAAGCATCCCCACGCCACGTATTTCGACTCGGGGAGTCTAGAAAAGAAGAAAAACTACGACAAGATCAAGGAAGTTCTGGATGATGCTCTCACTGGCTTTGCCTCGACGAAAGGCACCAGCTTCGTGCGTAAGAAGGTCAAGTTCGGCAGGCACGTCTTTAACCACGTAACGGAGTTCCCCTGCGTGAAGCGGCGGAAAAGCGATGAAGGAAGCCTACTCGCACTCCATCACATGAGGCGTTCCTTGACCAGCAGAATTCTACGCTGCGGATCATCTCAAGCAGTGGGCGAAGCAAAGGCCAAGATCAATGATTCGGATATTAGACAAGAGATGTATCGCATCCGGCAGCGATTTAGGGCAATCATCTTCGTGATGTCATGACTTGGGGATCTTCTGGAGGAAATATCGAATAACCGTGACATAGAAGATCGCCTAGAGATGCAGGGTGACTATAGGAAGTTCATGGCGAGACAAGGCGTCCTCCGTTCCTAAGCCGAGCGGAAAGGCTTGATGTTGGCCTAGTTGTAGTTACAAACTATAGATGACCTTTGTGTGTGTGTGTGGACGACAAGTGAACTTATTTTGCTTATTATTATTATATATCAATCAATGCTTGGTTTTTTTGCTTACTCTTTGGTCCTTCTTTTTTCCTTACTCTTTTTTCAAGAATAATGCCGATGATTGAAAGTCGTGGCACACTATATATGTGAATGTGCTACGATGGGACTGTGAGCCTTGTGATATGCACAAGTCCAGGTCTTATGCATCCTACTTGGCTCACCGTTCCATCGTAGCATATTCCTGTGTCCAACGACCTATGTATATATATGAGGCATTCTTTTCGAGTTATTTTTGTCTTTTTCGAGAATATGCCGATGATTGAAATGTCGTGGCACAAAATATATGTGAATGTGCTATGACGGGATAGTTAGCCTTGTGATATGCACAAGTCCAGGAATTGTGCATCCTACTTGGCTAAAATCATAGCATATTCTGTCCAACGACCTAGCTAGTTATATATGAGGCATTCTTTTCGAGCTACTTTGGTCTTTTTCAAGAATAATGCCGATGATTGAAATGTCGTGGCACACTATATATGTGAATGTGCTACGATGGGATTGTATGCCTTGTGCTATGCACAAGTCCAGGTGTTGTGCATCCTACTTGGCGTACGGTTCCATCGTAGCATATTCCTGTAATCCAACGACCTATGTATATATATGAGGCATGCTTTTGAGTTACTTTGGTCTTTTTCAAGAATAATGCCGATGATTGAAATGTGGCACACTATATGTGAATGTGCTTCGATGGGATTTTACGCCTTGTGATATGCAGTTGTCCAGGTGTTGTGCATCCTTCTTGGCGTACAGTTCCATCGTAGAATATTCCTGTGTCGAACAACCTAGTTATATATGAGGCATGCTTTACGAGTTACTTTGGTCTTTTGAGAATAATGCCGATGATTGAAATGTCGTGGCACACTATATGTGAATGTGCGCGATGGGATTGTCCCTTGTGCTATGCATAGGTCCAGTGTTGTGCATCCTACTTGGCGGACAGTTCCATCGTAGCATATTCTGTGTCGAACAACCTAGTTATATATGAGGCATGCTTTTGAGTTTGGTCTTTTGATTTAGGAGTACTTTCTATAAGTGTATCTTCATGCGACTTTAATTATATATGTTTTTTCAATAGTCGGTTAATTATTATTGTCAACTTATAGATGACGTGATGCGTCGTGTACAAGGGACGGGTTTCCGAGTCTCGATGATTGGGAAGACTGGGAGACAGTGCATCGTTCGATGGCAATAGCTACAAAGGGTACAACACTATGGCGGAGGCGGAAGCTAGATACACGCGCTATCTAGCGGGAGTTAGGATAAGGAACCGGATGAAGACCTACACCTTCGTCGTGGCGGTGATCATGCTTATCTTCTTTGGTTATTTATCCCGCGTTTGTGTCTAGCTAGCTAGTTTAGATGTCTAGGCGAGCTTCCGAGCTCTAACTTGTTCGATCGACACATGTATTAGCATGTCACCAACTACTACTTTGTAACATGATCGAAACAATGTAACTTAGACTATGTATTCATGTATGAGACTTATCTATATGTATTTGTTTCTTCATATTGAGTATTTATATATATAATTGTATATCTTGTATCTGTGTGTATATCTGCTGTAATATTGAATATAATCTGTATTGCATATAATCTGGCTCGGAAATTAAAAAAAAAACAAAAAATACATCTGTGGCGCACATGGTCTACCTTGTGTGGCGCACTACACCTAAAGCCCTGAGAGATAGCCGGAGCGCAAGGCCCGTGGCACACTGCTAGTGCGCCACGGATGGGCATTTCGGGTGCGCCACTAACAGCCTGTTTCCTAGTAGTGTTCTACTGTGAGTATTGTTTACTTCTGCTAGTTGCTTTATTTTCGTTATGGATAATTTGCTGAGTTTCTTATTTGGTAATGCTACTACCACTGCTAAGGTAGTAGATAAGCCACCACCTGCTGAGGATGATGTTTTTAAAATACCTACAAGAATTATTGATCGTGTTATGGATAACTATTATGTTGGGGATGGAACTGTCCATCCCAGTGATCATTTGCTCTTTATACACGAATTATGCGGGTTGTTCAAGTGTGCAGGTATTACTACAGATCAATTTAATAAGAAGTTATTCTCATTATCGCTGAAAGGAAGAGCTGAGGAATGGTATAAGCTGCTGAAGAATGGTCAAGCTCTGGAATGGGAGGAAATAGTGCCTCTCTTTTAGTCGAAGTTTTATCCACCTAGTGAGATTCATAAAGATCGGAATCAAATATACAACTTTTGGCCTCTTGATGGAGAGAGTACAGCTCAAGCTTGGGGGAGATTCAAGTTACTAATACTCAAATGTCCCATTCATGAGCTCCCCAACAATATTATTATCAATAACTTTTATGCAAGGCTCTCTCTACATGACAAGGATTTATTGGATGTTTCTTGTGCTGGATCATTCACTCGCATGGAAGAAGAAGCTAAATGGGATCTTCTGGACCGTATTCAAGACAATGCTGAAGCTTGGGAGAATGAAAAAGGTAGAAAGTCAGGTATAAATTATGATTATGAATGCATTGAATCTTTTATGGGAACTGATGACTTTCAAAATATTAGTAATGCTTATGGTCTTGATTTACAAGTTATTACGAATTGCTTTAGGGCTTTTGCTTCTTATATTGAAATCCCAAAAAGGGGATGGAGCAAGTACCATGCACCTTATAAAGATATCGTTGACTGTGTTCCTGTTGGGAGTACTGAGTTTTACACTATTGATCACATCTTACCTGAACTTTATATCGAGAAACCCTTCCCGGATAAGTTAAAGGACCATCCTATGATAACTAGTGTAATCACTAAAAGTGCAAAGAGAACTGTAAAACCTGATGAACAAATAAACATTGAACGTGTTGTAGCAATTGTGAAAGACCTTGTCACTAAAAGCACAGAGGATGGACACATAGTCTTTTGTGAGGATTCTTCTAACATTGTTTCACATCCTAATAGAAGTAAAAAAGCTAGTGTCCCTGTGCTTTCTGTTAGAATTGGTGATCATTGCTATTATGGTTTATGTGATATTGGTGCAAGTTCCAGTGCTATTCCTTATGAGCTTTACAGAGAAATTATGCATGAAATCAGTCCCTGCGAATTGGAAGAGATTGATGTGGTTATTCACCTTGCTAATAGAGATACCATCTCTCCAATTGGTATTGTACGAGACGTGGAAGTTCTTTGTGGTAAGATTAAGTACCCTGCTGATTTTCTAGTACTTGGTTCAGCTGCTAGTAAAACTTATCCTATTATTTTTGGTAGACCTTTCTTGAGTACTTGTGGAGCTATTATAGATTGCAAAAGGGAGAAAATCTTGACTAAGTTTGATGGGGAATCTTATGAGTTTAATTTCTTGAAATTCACTAAAGAACCTTGTGAAGAGGAAACCCATAATGAGGATTTTAGAGTTGAACAACTTGCTTCTATTTCCCTTGCTCCTAACAATGCCTTGCAACAATTTATGGAAGATCATGAAAGTGAAATCTTCATGGAAGAAATGAATGAGATTGACGTGATTCTCCGCAATCAACCTAAGATGCTTAAGCATAACTTGCCTGTAGAAGACTTGGGTACCACGTTGCCACCTAAAAAGGATCCGGTTTTTGATCTAAAACCTCTCCCTGATGATCTTCAATATGCTTATATTGATGATAAAAAGATATATCCTATTATTATTAGCTCTAAACTTTTAGGAAAGGAAGAAGAAAGGTTATTGGAGGTTTTGAAGAAACACCGAGGAGCTATGGGCTATACTCTGGATGATTTAAAAGGAATTGCACCTACTATATGTCAGCATTCTATCAACATAGAACCAGATGCAAAGCCAGTAGTAGAGCACCAACGATGTTTAAATCCTAAGATGAAGGAAGTGGTAAGGAATGAGGTATTGGAACTCCTTGATGCTGGTATTATTTACCCTATTGCTGATAGTGAATGGGTTAGTCATGTTCATTGTGTTCCTAAAAAAGGAGGTATTACCATTGTTCCTAATGATAATGATGAGCTTATTCCTCAAAGAATAGTAGTAGGCTATAGGATGTGCATTGATTTTAGAAAAGTCAATAAAGTTACTAAGAAAGATCACTACCCGCTTCCTTTTATTGATCAAATGTTGGAAAGGTTGTCTAAAAAGACCCATTTTTGTTTTCTTGATGGTTATTCTGGTTTCTCTCAAATTGATGTTAAACAACAAGATCAAGAAAAAACTACTTTTACTTGCCCTTACGGAACTTATTCTTATAGACGTATGCCTTTTGGTTTATGTAATGCTCCTGCTACTTTCCAAAGATGCATGTCTGCCATTTTTCATGGTTTTGTGAGGAAATTGTAGAAGTGTTCATGGATGACTTTTCTGTCTATGGAACTTCTTTTGATAATTGTCTGCGCAACCTTGATAAAGTTTTGCAGAGATGTGAAGAAACTAATCTTGTTCTTAATTGGGAGAAATGCCACTTCATGGTTAATGAAGGGATTGTCCTTGGGCATAAAGTCTCTGAAAGATGCATAGAAGTTGATAGAGCTAAGGTTGAGGCAATTGAGAAGATGCCATGCCCGAGAGACATCAAAGGTATTCGTAGTATCCTTGGTCATGCTGGTTTCTATAGAAGGTTTATTAAAGACTTTTCTAGGATATCAAAACCCCTCACTAATCTTCTTCAAAAAGATGTACCCTTCATTTTTGATGATGATTGTAAGGAAGCTTTTGAAACTCTTAAGAAGGCTTTAACTACATCCCCTATTGTTCAACCACCTGATTGGAGTTTACCCTTTGAAATAATGTGTGATGCTAGTGATTTTGCTGTAGGTGCTATCCTTGGGCAACAAATTGATAAAAAGTTAAACGTTATTCATTATGCTAGTAAGACTTTAGATGCTACTCAAAGGAATTATGCTACTACTGAAAAAGAATTGCTAGCTGTCGTTTTTGCATGTGATAAGTTTAGACCCTATATTGTAGACTCAAAAGTCACCATCCATACTGATCATGCTGCTATTAAATACCTTATGACGAAGAAGGACGCTAAGCCTAGGCTTATTAGATGGGTGCTGCTTTTACAGGAGTTTGATCTACATATAGTAGATAGGAAAGGTGCTGAAAACCCTGTAGCTGATAATTTATCTCGATTGGAAAACATCTCTTTTGATCCTATGCTTGTTAATGATAGTTTCCCAAATGAGCAGTTAGCCGCAGTAGGGGTAAGCTCGCGAGGGAGCCCTTGGTACGCTGATTATGCTAACTTTATTGTCTCCAAGTATTTTCCTCCAACTTTTATAGCTCAGCAAAGAAGGAAGTTCTTCTATGATTTGAGGCATTATTTTTGGGATGACCCACACTTATACAAAGAAGGAGTGGATGGTATTATGCGAAGATTTGTTCCAGAATATGAACAAAAGGAGATATTGCGTAAATGTCATGGTAGTGCTTACGGAGGACATCATGCAGGAGATAGAACTGCATAAAAGGTGCTACAATCAGGTTTCGACTGGCCTACAATTTTTAAAGATGCAACAAAATTTGTTTTATCTTGTGATGAATGTCAGCGTGATGGGTGTTCTCATTTCATTCATGGTGGTTTTAGAAAGACCCTTGCTAAATATGATGTTAATCATAGAATTGCTTTAGCTTATCACCCCCAAACTAGCGGGCAAGTAGAGTTATTAAATAAAGAAATTAAATCCGTCTTGCAAAAGACTGTTAATCGATCTAGAAAAAACTGGGCTAAAAGTTGAATGATGCTTTATGGGCCTATAGAACTGCCTACAAAAATCCTATGGGGATGTCTCCTTATAAAATGGTTTATGGGAAAGCTTGTCACCTACCTTTAGAATTAGAACACAAAGCTTACTGGGCAGTTAAAGAACTAAATAGAGATTGTAAGCTCGTTGGTGAGAAAAGGTTATTTGACTTAAGTTCTTTAGATGAATGGAGGAGTGAAGCTTATGAAAATGCTAGGCTCTTTAAGGAAAAAGTTAAAAGATGGCATGATAAGAGAATACTTAAGAGAGAATTTCATGTTGGTGAGAAAGTTCTATTGTATAGGTCTCGTCTCAGATTTTTTGCAGGAAAGCTACTGTCAAAATGGGAAGGGCCTTTCATTATTGAAGAAGTATACCGTTCAGGAGCAATAAAATTTTCTTCTTTAAAGGATAATACTACACAAGTAGTGAATGGGTAGCGACTCAAACACTATATTGCTAGGGATTCTTATAATGAAGATGTTGATGCCTTTCAAGTTATAACTCCGGAAAAATTTATCAAGGACCAAATTCAGAGACCTGCAGAGTACGCTTTCAAATAGGTAATAGTTCTGGTAAGAAAAGTTCCGTGAAAATACTATCCAACTATATTTTTGCAGTTTTCAGTCAATAAGGGAAGCTACGAAGTGAAAGAGGGACGGAAACGGAGCCAGGGTGACTCACACCACCCTGTGGCGCGGGCCTACCCCAGGCCGTGCCACCAGGTGGTGTGGCCACCCTAGACTCCATCTCCGACCCGTTTTCTCTGTAACACCCTCGAATCGGCCCTATGCAAGTTTTAGCCCTTTCCGCCAAACCCGCATAGAAATGATTCAAGGACGCCCACCAGGCACTTTCGTGCGGGTGGAAAACGAAGTAATACCATTACACAACAGTCCTCGATGGGACCCACAGAACAGATATATATACAATAGCGACTCAACGAGTCAAGAATACAGATATACAATACAAAGATCCAAATCACCTTGAAAACGTTACAGCGTCCGAGTACGGACAAGATGCAAATGGGCTAAGAGCCCTGAAGAATAACCAATGGCGTCCATAACCCTGTCAAGGCCAAGACGGAAGGGTAACCCTGCTAACGACGTCGATCTCAAACCTGCTAAAACAAAAGGGGCGCCGACAAAGGGCAAAGGAAAAGAGGCGTCGATCTTGAGGCGATTACGGCGAGGCTAGAATTCGGTGGCTCTCGCCTACATAGGTATGGTGGAATGAAGCGGCAGCGCAGCGACACTAAACAACCTATAGAGACTCTGTAATACTGGCGGCTATCAGAGAGAGATAAGAGAGACCTATTCGGATCCAACCTGACACTAACACCAAACATACCCATCCTGGTATTCCCCCTCGAGACCAAACGAGGAAGTCAAGCCGAGGAAACTCACACGGTTGGCATTTTTATTTAATCTTTCCATGGCAGTTATCCAACTTACTAGTCATCTCAGATGTAAGTCAAATTATAACAGTAAACTTTAGTTATAGTTGTCTATTATCGACAAACTGTGCTCCAATTCGTCCATAACCACAGACACGGCTTTTCGAAAAGATTTAACCTTGCAGGGGTGCACCAAAGTATCCACACGCACTTCGACCCTTTTTGCCAGATCAATTAACATACACCCATCGGTATGTCGGTGGGGCCTAAGTCATGACGTTTCCCAGACCCAAAGTAAGTACATTGGGGGCCACCCCACTAAGCTACATGGAACGAAGTCGGCCGGCTCCGAGGCGGACCCAGGGTTTGTGCCAATGGCTGTAAACGACTGGGAACCCGAAAGTGTGACTGGGCTTGTCGATACCGCAAAAACATTCCACATCCTAAATAGTACGGGTGCTCCACGCACAATCTTAAATAAAGCAGTAAAGCATGGCATAAGTACAGGATAGTAATAAAGCCCCAAACTACTTGTGGCCCCCGGTACAATACTTTGAAATCAGGTAGTAAGCCGATGGGGGTGCCCACACACCCCACCTGTGGTTAGCGCGCTCGATCTCGGAACAGGTGTCAAGAACTCGGGTCCTAGGGGACACCAGTGAGCGGTTAAGAACCAAATATTTACTATTACCCACCGGTGCCTCTGCATTATATCTACCATCAACATTAATTCATAAACTGTAATTAGAATCATGATCAGCTCCACCATTAAACATCTGCCAACCTCCCAACAACCGTGGAACATCGACGATGCGAAGCAACACCTGAGCAAGCAACTACGACTCGCAGGGCCAACTGTCTAACAAGCAACAGGTAATAGGAGGTGTCCCAGGCAATATAACGGCTGCAGGAATATAACTGGTACGAAACACTAAAGCATCATGACACAGATAACAATATATCAACAGGAGGAAATAAAGACTATAAATGCAAAATAGGTAGAAAGAGGGAGATGCTCGCCTGGGAAACACTCCTGACGGATCATATCCAGAGAACTTGTCGATACTCGCATCCACTCATCGGCCTAATCCGCGAAGAAGCAAACACTAGAAGAAACACCGGATGCAATATTTAATACTACGGCAAAAGATCCGGCATGATTATGATATGATGCAGATGCGGTGCAATTAGGCAGTGTTAAGCGGAACCGGGGTCCCAACAATTAATTACTAGGTTCAAGTTATTTAGAAACCCAGCAAATTAAATGTTGTCTTAACAAGACAAAACATGGCATCGGTTCGCTACACAAATTTAAATGGAGTCCGGAATAAGACAAAGGTATCTCGCATAAGGACTCCATATTTAATTATGAGGTGAATCAGCATAATGCCCCCAAACCACAGACAGGTATGCATGCATGAACAATTTAATATGCGGCAGTTGATAATGTCATATTATAAAAAAATAGGGGCTTAGGGTCACACATCTGGGTTCAGAAGATCTTGGGTTTCGAGGGTTCGGGTCGGGTCTCAGGGTCCGGATCTGGGGGTTCGGTTCAACGAGATTGTTCTCGGACAATGAAGGAGAGCTTGGCGTTCCGGAAAGAAGGACTTGGTTTGGCGTCAGGGGGCGCATCGGATTCGCCCCGGTCGGTGTCGATCTTGACGTCGTGAAGATATTGTCGGGTCCGTGCCATCGAGTCGGTCTTGGCATGCGGGATGAAGAACTTGGTGTTCTGCGTCGGTGACCTCGGTGTTCCGCGGTGAAGTGCTTGTCGTTCCGGTGATGATCTTGGCGGTCTTCGGATCCGGGTCTTGGCGTGGCCTTCGGATCACCGGGATCGGGCTTCGTCTCTGGGAACGGGTCTGGCGATGATGAAGAAGATCATGTCGTTTCGTGCCAGGGATCTTCGGATTCCGTCTCGCTTGTCAACGAGAAGGTCTTGTCGCGTTAGTCTTGCGTCGATTTATCTTTGGGGTATCATGGCGTTGCACGGAATAGGGCTTGCATTGGTCTTTGATAGCAACATCTCCTCAACATCACCCTATCAACAGATCTGGGGCCAAGATGGGAGTATCACCAACTGCAACCATACGAGGTGCTCGAGATGCACTGAGGCAGGGGACAAAACAAAAGGCTACTGCACAGCAGCGCAAGCAAGGTCAAGGTATCTTTAGGGCTCGGAGAGGATGAAAGACAGGGCTACCGCGGGGTAGGCGGGCTCGGTCGTGGCTGCGGCGAGGTTGAGTCCGCGAGGTAGAGGCGGCCCTCGATGAGCGGGCGGCCGGGCGTCATGGAGAACCCTGCGCATGTGAGAGAGAACCTGAGCCCGGCAGCGATGGAGAAGCTCGAGGCGTGGAGGCTCAGCGGTGGCGCTCGACGAAGACGAGGCACGCGGCTGCGGGGCTACGGACCGGAGGATGCGCAGACTCGGGGCGAGGAGAGGAAGACGGGTCCGCGTGGGACGAGGTGGCGGCGGGCGCTGCCTCGGGGAGGAGGGCGCGGGCGCGGCGGAGGAGTTGAGCCGGAGCTAGGAGGAGCGTGAGGCGCCGGGACGAGGCAGAGGGGGATGCGGCTCCGCAGCGGGGACCAAGGTCGCAGATGGCGGCGGTCGAGGTCGGAAACGACCGGAGGCGGGGTAGGTGGAGCTGCCGGCAACGGGGCAGAGGGGGATGCGGCGCTGCCTCGCGGGGAGAGGGCGCGGGGATAGAGGAAGAAGGCTACAGGGAGGTGGAGATGTGCGTGCAGGAGGGGGGCGGGGTGGCAGACAGTGGTGAGGCCAGTCCACAATGGAGATCTGAGGAAGGCTGCAAGCTTAAGCGTGCGTGTGTGGCTTGTGCGTGCACGAGGTGGGTCGATGCAGAGAGAGGGTTGGCGGCGGCAGTGAGGAGAGAGGAGGGGGTTGGGGATAGCAGCAGGTGACTAGGGTAGGGGTTAGGGTAAGGTGGGTGTTGGGTTAGGGTTTAGATATGGGGGTAGGTAGAGATTTATTTTAGGGTTTGGAGGTGGCTGGCTGGGCTTTTGGGCCTGGCTGGCTGCCTCCCAAAAATAATATATATTTTATTTATTTATTTAAAAGGCTTTTGTAATCTGTTTTTAGACAAATAAAATATCCGGAAGAGACCGGGGTTTTGGATTTGAATAAAGACAGGGTATTTAGAAAAGAAAGTCTTTTTGGAAAATAGTTTTAGGCAAACAAATGCAGGATGACATGACGATGCTCAAATGCAATGTGGCATGATGACATGAGCATGCGGTCATGATGATGCACAGAGATAAAACATAATGATTTTCTAGTAGTGGTTTTACCGGGGTGCTACAGTAGAGTCCCAGATTTGGAGCTACAATGTCTTCCTCTGGATCAGCCAAGGAAGATTCTTTAGAGGATATCATCAACCCATACATGAGAGAGTTGAAGATTCATCCCAAGGAGTTGTTGCTTAAAGATGGGGAACTCCAGATAAAAGAGGTTCGAGGCCCTAAAGGTGAAGGAAGTCTAGAGGACAGGATGGAAGCACCGGAGCAAGAAGTCTTTAGGTACAAGAAGATGACAGAGCGCGAAGTGGATATCATCCATAAGATTTGTTCCGAACTCAACGACGAGCACCAAACGGAGACTGCTGAACTCAAGCATGAAGTCCTCTCACTTCGCCAAACAACCAACAAACTGCAAGCACATTTCTATGACGTTCAAAATCAAAACTGTGAGTATGAGGTTAGGTTTAAACGCATAAGTGCTGCTGCAAGTTTCAGGATGCTGGAAACCACGATGTCCTTTGTTGATGGGAAGCCCTTACCCTAGAATTCGGACGAAGATGATAGGATACCACCACCACCAAAGGAGTAATTCGTCATCAGGTTTGGCATCCCCTTGGTTTGTTCCAAGCTTGGGGGAGTGCTGCGGTATCACATCACTATCTTCTATCTTTTTACCTTTTTAATAGATTCATATCATGAATAGAGAAGTTATTATGTAGTATGGTTTGCATTATGGAAGTGTCCCCTCTCTCGTTAGATATGTATCCCTTGGTGTGAGTTGCCGTTATGGAATATTAATGAGAAGTTCTATCATTCACTCTTTTTCATAGCTTATATTAGTTTTCAATTCGTGGTTATATGATTGATCTTGTTGTTAGTATTGGTATCACTTTCGGATCATTGAGTTAATTTAGTTGGTTTTGGAAAACCTGGCTCGGTCAGTAGCACACTATTTTTGAGAGTTGAAAGAAAAGATAAAAGTACTCTAAAAAAATATAATTTCATCATCTTTCTTTCTTGATTTGCTCGTAAGTCTAGTATTCTCTAGTTAAGATCTTTTGTGCTTCCAAGGAAGATTGCATGTTTGTCTTTATCACTTGTATGTTTGTTTGTTTCCTTCAACTCTTATACTTTCTATCCAGCCTTGCTAGCCAAAAACCTGTACTGAGAGGGAATTCTTCTCGTGCATCCACCTTCTTTAAACCAAACCCATGCCATTTGTGTCCACCATACCTACCTATTAGCATTATTGGTAATTCTTGTTTTATCTACCTCCCAAATTAAACTTGTTATGTGAAAATTAGTGATTAAAGCTCTCATGAACTTGATGGCACACTTTACTTTCTTGCATTTAATAAACTTGAACCATTGGGTCCTTCTTTGTTGCGTATATGCTTGCGCTTTATGAGTTGAAGTTAGCAGAACCATGTATCATGGGAAACTCTTTCAACACTTTCATGGTACTTTGTACCTAGTTGATATCATGATTCTTTTGCCTATAGATCCCGGCGGTGTGAAATAAAAGGGGAACTTATAAGATCATGGAGTTCATATGTGTGTTAGAGAAACGCCTGGGCCGCTAGCCTAAGCCATGCCTAATCATGGTGGAAACTTGCAGCATAACTATAGTGAGCATTCTATGAAGCATCCTCAATAAAAACCTATGCAAATAGCAAATAAAAATATCACTGAGATGCTCACTGTCTGCTTGCCTTGTCATTTTGATTATGGGATAGCTCCTGTGTCATGTGCAAGGGGTACCCTGTTGGCGGTTCTCAATGATACACGTGTATTTACAATGACAAGAGCTTACTCATTACTGAAGTTGAGTAGCATGAGGTTCGGTACTCATAAGTAAGGGGCATGAGAATTCAACTTATAACTTGTCAAGCATATCCTCTTAGTTGTGTCACTTTAACCTTAATCACCAAAAGATGCCTATGATAGGGACAATGAGAGTTGAAAGCTAGTAAGTATCATAATTTTTGGGAGCTCTTTATGAGACTTGAAATCCCTGCTTCCCTCTGCGAAGGGCCTTTGTTTTACTTTGTAGTTGAGTCAGTAAACCTATTCCTCTCCATCTCAGCAAGTATTTTGAGTTGTTGTGTTTCATTTTCATATGATGATTTATTCACTCATGTTTCTTATGTTCCTTGTTTTGCACATTGCTCTTATCTTGATGTTTACTACTTTGAAAGCTATCATTGAAAACTAGTTATTTGTGAACTCCAACAAATTATCAACTATTCTTCGACCAAGAGCTAAATTTGCCATTACCAATTATGATTTACTTTATGTATCTTTATTATGTTTCCTTTACTCATTGCAAGTTGAGTTATATAATAGTGAGTTGTCTTCTATTATGATCTATGCATTTGATGAATGTGATGCTTCTTGTCCGTATTCTTTTATCGACTCTTCACTCCATAAACCTGAGGCCATGTTTATTGAGTTCAGTTTCGCTTGGGGACAAGCGAAGTCTAAGTTTGGGGGGAGTTGATACGTCCATTTTGCATCACTATTCTATGTCATAATTCACTGTTATTCATTGATATATTTCGTATTGAGAGGTGATACTTATGTTATTTCATCTGTTTTTGCATGGTTGATGACTTTTGGAGCATGGATCGCTGCAGTCAGGATTCTGATGGAAAAGGTGTTGTTTGGAGGCAAAATTCGCGAAGATCACAAAATCCGGGAAAATATACGGCAAATCCTATTTTTCCAGAAGACGAAGGAAGCTAGAAGGGGGCCGGAGATGGGCCACAGGGGGCCCACACCACCCCCTGACGCGAGCCAGCCTAGGCCGCGCCACCAGGTGGTGTGGTCACCCTGGTCCACCCCTGGCACTCCCCTCTGGCGTATATTATCCTCCCGAAACCCTAAGACTCGGGGAGCGACCACAGAAAGATTCTGCCGCCTCTACGGGGCGGAAAACACCGAGAGAGAAAGATCTCTCCGGCAGACAGATTTCTGTCGGGGGAATTCCTTCCCGGAGAGGGGAGAACATCTCCATCAACACCACCATCAAGCTGGACTTCATAGGGATCATCATCATCATCACCACCATCATCACCATCAGCACCCTCATCACCATCTCCATATTGCTGTAACAATTGGGTTGCATCTTGCATTAGTTCTTAGGGGAAACTTTCCCGGTGTTGATTACTCTCTGTAGTTGATGCCATTGGGTGAACCATTGAATTATTGTTTATGTTCAGATTGTTATACATCATTATTCCATCTCTGATCATGATCCATATGATGTCTCGTGAGTAGTTCATTTTGTTCTTGAGGAAATGGGAGAAGTCATGTTGTTAGTAGTGGAGTTGTGTTGAGAAAGATTCAATAGTTTGATATTTAAGTTGTGGTGTACTTCTTCTAGTGGTGTCATGTGAACATCGACTACATGATACTTCACCTATATGGGCCTAGGGGAATGCATTGTGTATTTGGCTACTAATCGTAGGGGTTGCCGGAGTGACAGAAACCTGAACCCCCGTTAGGAAACAATTGCACAAGGGATGTAAGGGTCTTAGAGTTTAAAGTTGTGATTAGGTTTCTACCTTAATTACTTTCTTGTATTTACGGATGTTTGCAAGGGGTATAATCACAAGTATGTATTATTCCTAGGAAGGTTGGTACAATAGAACAGGTTCACCCACACAACACTTAGCAAGCTAAAGAAGATTAATCAACTATATGAAGCGAAAGCACTTGACAGTCTTCCCATGTGTCCTCGAGAAAGTTTGGTCATCTTAAGTAATACAACTGGCTTGTCCTTTGCTGCATAAAGGATTGGGCCACTTGCTGTATTTATTCCTACTGTCTTTTATTTACTCGTAATTTGTTTACTTGCTTTATCAAAAACCCCTAAAAATCCGTTTGCTAAGTATTTGCAGAGAATTCCTGATCCATACCACTAGCCAGCACCTTCTGATCCTCATTGGGTTCGACACTCTTACTTATCGAAAATACTGCGATACACTCCCTATACTTGTGGGTCATCACACCTCTGCGAGAGCTTTTTTCCCGGCTGTGCTGAGGTAAAAATTATAACGCGAGACAAAAGAGGCAAGTACAAAATGAAGTGCAAGAGGCAAGTACCTTCCATATCAGCAAGGTGCTTTTGCAGCTCCTCGTTCTTGGCCTCAACCTCGGCTGTATATGTTGCACCAAGAGTTAACTCGGTAGATATAACATAGAGAATAGTGGAGCAAAGCGGCAGAGACATACCCTTACTCTGCAGATCAAGGAACAATTTCTTATGCTTGGTAGAGAGGCTCTGGTGTTGAAATAGGAGTTTCTGGTACTCCGTTGTGCGCTGGTTGGTGGATATCTGAAAAAGACACAGTGTTAGTTACCCTGGATATTTGATTTCAGTCAAGATCCAAGCCAAGTAAACTTGACTCGGATCTAGGTGGCTGGATATTCGATTTCAGTCAAGATCCAAGCCAAGGAAACTTGACCCGGATCTAGGTGGCTAGATATTCGATTTTAGTCAAGATCCAAGCCAAATAAACTTGACTCAGATCTAGATGGCTAGATATTCGATTTTAGTCAAGATCCAAGCCAAGGAAACTTGACCTGGATCTAGATGGCTGGATATTCGATTTCACTCAAGATCCAAGCCAGGAAAACTTGACCCGGATCTAGGTTGCTGGATATTCAATTTTAGTCAAGATCCAAGCCAAATAAACTTGACTCGGGTCTAGGTGGCTGGATATTCGATTTCAGTCAAGATCCAAGCCAAGTAAAGTTGACTCGGATCTAGGTGGATGGATATTCGATTTCAGTCAAGATCCAAGCCAAGTAAACTTGACCCGTATCTAGGTGGCTAGATATTTGATTTTAGTCAAGATCCAAGCCAAGTAAACTTGACTCGGATCTAGGTGGCTGGATATTCGATTCTACTCAAAGATTCAAGACGAGGTAGCTTGACTTGAATCTAGGTGGATGGATAATTGAATCTAAATTTAATATGAGATAAGTTATAATAACTCAACCCTATATCTTGGATGAACTAACGTTCGAAGCTAGATTGAGCAGTTCTGGTCTAAGAGCTTCCGGTCAAGTAATATCTTACTCCCCCGGAGGCTCAGGGACTAGGGAATATATATAAATATATATATATGTACTGCAAGTATGAAAAGTGTAGCCGAGATCTTACTCCCTCTAAGATCTTGTCAGCCTCAACAAGAGAAGCTCTAGCAACATACATGAGCGATATCGGTCGGGCCAAACTTTTGCTGCTTGGGGTCCCTAGATGTCTAATACGTCCAAAACGTATCTACTTTCCCGAACACTTTTGCTATTGTTTTTCCTCTAAACTTGTGTGATTTGGATACAACTAACACGGACTGACGTTGTTTTTAGCAGAATTACCTTGGTGTCTAGTTTTTGTGCAGAAAATCAACTATCAGGAAAAATCCCGGAAAATATGCCAAAAATCCTATTTCACCAGAAGACTCACGGAGCCAGAAGACGAGACGGAGGAGGGCCACGAGGCCACACCACTGGCCAGCTGCCAGGGACAGGCCGTGCCTGGGGGTGGTGTGGCCGCCTCGGTCACCCCCTCGGCCTCCCTCTTCGCCTATAAGTTGCCTCTTGACCTAAAAACCAAGGGGGGTTTGACGTTTTTCGAGAGAAAGTTCCGCTACGCCACCACCAGATTCCGCGATTCAGAACCAGAAAATCCGTTCTGGCACCCTATCGAGATGGGGAATTGGAGGAGATCATCGCCATCATCGTCACCATAGCTTCTCCATCAACCATCCATGATTCCCCCATCTATGAGTGAGTAATCCCCCGTTGTAGGCTATGTGGATGGTAGGGATTGGATGAGATCATTCATGTAATGGCATCAGATTGTTAGGCAATGGTGCCTAGTATCCATTATTAGTGCTTTTTGACTTTGTTGCAACTTGTTATGCTTAATGCTTGTCACTAGGGCCCGAGTGCCATGATTTAAGATCTGAACATGTTATTGATTCATGATGATAGTATTGTTTGTGATCTTACCTGCAAGTTGTATACACATATTATTGTCCGGAACCAAAGGCCCCGAAGTGATAATAATCGGGATAACCGGAGGGGATGGCTTTGATGTGACGATCACATGTGTTCATGGAGTGTTAATGCTTTGCTCCGCCGCTCTATTAAAAGGAGCACCTTAATTGCCAGTAGTTCCCTTGAGGCCCCGCTACAAACGGGCTGATAGGACAAAAGATGTTGTGCAAGTTCTCATTGCGAGCACGTATGACTATATATGGAACACATGCCTATGATTATTTAGTACTTGGATGCTTTATCTTATTTATCTACAAATGCCCTATGTCTTGATTTCTATATGAATTGACTTGTCCATGCAACGCCCGTCCATCCATCCCTATACTACCGCGCTTTAATCCTACTGTTTATTGCAATTGTTACTACTGTCTTTACTTTTACTACTACTATTACTTTGCTATTGCTACTACAAAACTGTTGCTACTGATAAACCGTTGTGAGCAAGATTGTTTCCAGGTGTAGTTGAATTGACAACTCAGTTGTTAAGGCTTATAAATATTCTTTGGCTCCCCTTGTGTCGAATCAATAAGTTGGGTTTCACTTCCCTCAAAAATACTACGATACATCCCCTATACTTTTGGGTCATCAATGTCACTTTGCTATATTCGGCGTTGTTCTAGTCTGTAGCATAGTGGGTGAATGAACCAAGTCTTTGATCACTCAAAGTACGGGTTAGGACCAAACCTCTCCCAGCTACTGATTTCTTGGCACCAGCCATCGTCGTAGCAGGGCTCACGTCCAACGTTAATTGCTAATTCTTTTTTGCAGAACCAGAGGTAGCACCGATTTTCTTCAACACTGTAGCAACTGATGGTTGTTAGGGTACAACCGCAATTTTATCCTGTGTTGCCTTGGTCACCGGGACTGGTTTCTTCGACTTAGCAGTTTGTTTACCCACTACTGCGATGATGTTGGCTAAGGTTGGGACTGTGAAGTTTGCTGAGGTTGAGGTTGCTAGCTTTGGCGAGGTTGTTGTTGCTTCCGAGTCTGAGCTGCCTCGGATGATTGTTGTGCTTATTGTTGCTGCTGAGTTTGGACTAACTCAAGTGGTTGTTGTTGTTGTTGGGGCTGAGTAGGTTCCGGGATAACCGGAGTCTAGGTGGTAATTGTCTTGGCGCATATGTTGCGAGCGTCGAAATCTCTAGTTTCCCTGTTGGGGACTGGGATATCTCCCCTCCGATCCAGCATGGTCTGGTCTTCTAGAGCACCACCTCTCCCTCCAGCGGCAGTTTCTTTCTTCGACCGGGAAAAATTAGTATCCGGTGCTGGAGGAGTGCTAACCCGAACTGGGCTAAGGACTCGAGTATCATCATGAGGAGATGGTGGCATGTTGATAGGGAAGTCCATGCTAGAACCACTTTGAGATACATCCAAAGCAGCCCTGCAGTTTGATATAATGAGATAAAAAGAGTCAAGGAAGAAAGAGATAAACAAGAAATAAAGAGATATCCTAGAATAGGAAGTGTACCCGGAGCTAACAGGTGGTTCTCTTTGCTTCCGAGGTTTCTTGAACCCCATTCTGCGCCTCTTCAGGGGCTTAGGTGACTCAGGTTGTGGAGTCGAGGACGAAACGCGTTTCTTCACCACACCTTGACCTCCCATAGCAACGAGAGGCACTTTATGCACTTGACCAGCCGGGCTAGCTGGTGTAGAGTGGAGCGGATAGGTGAATGCTATTGGCATAGGGTCAAGTATGTCTAGAATATGACAATCGTCCTCATCATCATCATCATCCGACCATTCCCTTAATGGTTCTAAGACAGCAGTCTTACCATGGGATCGACCAGAGCCGGCACTCGGAATGGGCATAAAGTCCTCAGAATCCGGATCTTCCAAATCTGAGGTATTGTGATCCTTAGCCCAAGTAATAGGGGGTTTTTTGGTATCCTCGGCATCTTGCCAAATAAATTTTTGCATATTAAAGCAAAACGAGGTTAAATAAACTAATCTGCCGACATAATGGATATGATGGCAAATGTATCTCAATTTTTTACCTGTGGTGTTGGGTTTTCTCGGCTGAAGGGTGGTTTGCCTCATACCCACTCCTCAGTCATGTTAGTCTTGAAGATGGCCTTGACCGTCTCCAAACCTGGGCTTTGTTTAGCTCGGAGGTGGAAACCCGGTTGGGGTAGAATTGGCTGCTCATATGGAAAATCTTATGACTCTGGAGTTGGAAGGGGCAAACCCGGCTGCTAATGAATGTAGCCAGGAGATCGTCAGCCATCAATCCGGCAGCCTTAAACTCAACGATGTATGCATGAGCCTCGTTGACAAACCGGTTCTGGTCTTCGGGTCAAAATCCCAGTTGTCTCTGCCGCTCTGGAGGGAACACCAACGGAGAAGGTCGGAAGCCGAATCATGTCTTTCTCAGTATTATTCTTCATGTAAAATAAGGATCGCAGCCACTTCTTGCGCGAGTCTAAACCTTGAATCCAAGGGGAAATGGATTTCTTTCAGGGTGTAATAGAAGAAGCCCTGCATTGGGTCAGAGGCTTTTTGCTAGAAGGAAAACCCAGAGAAGGAACTACTTGGGACCGAACTTGAAATACTTTGCGCAGAGGGTTACACAGGGCCAGAGGCCGAGGTATCCCTCACAACAAGAGATGAACGTAGAGAGATAAGCAATGGAGTTGGCCGAGAGATGATGAGGTTGCAGACCGAAAGTTTCAAGGAACTTCTTGGTGAAATTGCGAACAGGAAGACCAAATCCTCTAGCGAAGTGAGCAACAAAGACGACGTACTCACCACATTTGGCCTCGGGAATCATTTCATTGCCGGGGAGGCGGCAATCTACCTCCGACGGGATTCTCTAGGTCCGCTAGAGCAAGTTTATTTCCTCATGCGTCACATCAAAGCCCTCCTAGGAGCCTCGCTCGAGGGTGACCTCCTGTTCTTCTTGCTCGACAGCGACGATGTCCTAGGACTCTATCTCTGGCTCGATGTCCTCCGTTCCAGCGCTTGCTTCAGAGACACATCGCAGAGACTGACGCGGTCCCGTGGCGGTGGCGAAGAGCAGCGCTCGAGAGAAGCAACGGCGCAACAGGGGCAGAGTGGCAGCACATTCGCGTGTTTGCAAGATGCAACGGCAGCGGTGGTGCAAAGAAGAAATCGAGGGGGGAGTGATGGTTTTGCCCCTCTCCCCTATTTAACCGCACGGAACATCATGGGTAGTGGGATCAGTTGTGCCCACGAGGCCCATGGTGTGTGCGTGTATTACACGAAGACGTATATGGAGATCGTGCCACAAGAACGGTTACAGTGCGGAGAGGCTTAAATGCATCATGTGGCTGTAGCGACAAACGAGGAGCCACACAGTGAGGTGATGGGTGCCAGCGATAACTGGCATAGCGTGATAGAAGATAATATCATGCATCATGTCTAGGCCCAAAAAATGAGGTGCAACATCATGATTGCCAGACATGTTGGATAAGGTAGTATCAAAGAAGGGAATGCGGAGGAAATCAAATAGTTAAGGAAGATAACCTGAATATGGAAGAATGACCTGGCCAACGAGTTATATATCAGTTTGAGTCAGGCGAAGTCGGTTTTTGCAAGCGACCAAAACTAATGGAGCCGATTCAAAATAACAATCTGCCGAGATAAGGATATGTTGGTAGTACAAGAAATGAGTCATATAAGTTGAACCCGTTGTGGCGTTTTTAGCTAATGCTGCTAGGACCGCAATAGCTTTGGGGACTAATGTCGGGGGATGACCCCTCGTAGGGTCAAGCTAAGGTAGAAAGACAAGGTTGACCAAGACTAAGGTTGACAACTGTGAGTCAGCCGAAAAATGGCCGAGTTACCCAAGCTGGGTTAACCCGGCAAGACCTGGCTGACATACTTTGTATGTCGGCATAATATATATGTTATTTCTTCTATGCAGGTTCCTCCAGGCCGAGTCATATGAGTTAGGGGTGACATAGAGGTTGGTGTATGCCAGAAGGGGTGTTCCTGCCTCTAGGTCAGCGCCTCTGTCTCTCCTGGGATTCCCGGAGGAGATAAGCACGCTAAGTCAAGCGTGCCCCTAAATCCCGGAACAAGGTCATGTCGAGGGTTTCCTAGAGGAGACAGTGTCAGACCGCCAACGGTCTAAGAGGATGGGCGCATCAAGTCCCATTGAGGCTATCCAGGGGCGACCCCACGATGGGAAGAGTATCTGGGCCCAACCAACGACTTTTGTACCAGAATATGCTGGGAATATACCATGCCACCTCAGCCCTAAGTGTAACCTGGCCACCCCTTTATAAGGTGCGCCAGGGCCTCCAAGAGGGGGGTCGGTTTATTTTTTGCACTATTCATCGTGAGTAGTAGAGAGAGTCAGAAGCTCCTTCATCTTATTCCTCTCGATACAGCTCAAGGAGCCATTGTACTTGTCCATTGATCATATTATGAGATCTAGCATGCAGGAGTAGGGGTTTTATCTCAATAGGAGAGCCCTGAACCTAGGTATATCATGTGTTCTGTGTGTGTTGAGTGTGTGCTTCGTGTGCGGTATCAACCGCGCTATCCCTCCCCGGATTCCACTAGCGTCCATCCGGCCCAAACTTTATCCATCCTATGGCATGTGTCGTGACACCACCACGACATGGACATGCGGTGACATTGTAATGGAGTCCTGCTATCCCGTGAGGTGGGTCCTACTATAGTCCAGGGCGAAAAATTCCATACCGCGGACGGGTGTACCGCACGCTGTCGTACCCCGTATCGCTGGACGATGGGCCAAGCGCGTGACATGGGCCCGCTGTCACCGTACGCAGGCTCGAACATGCGCAGTGAGAGGTTTTTCCCTGCGTGACAACGCTTTGCACCCACCATTGTGGGGCCCGCCAGAAGCTGACGTGGTGTTGTGAGCCCATGTCGGCCGTGGTTTATTGCGTGCATGGGGTCTGTGAGAGAACCAACATGGCAGCGTAGATCCTACTATAGCGTAATCTCGCAGACGTAGGGCCCGCCTAAAGCAGACATGGAGGCGTACAATATGGCCGGGTTGCGGCAATGGGGCCCGTGCGAAGCTGTCGTGGCGTTGTAAGCCCGTGTCGATTGTGATTTCTTGCAGACGTGGGGCAGTTTAGTGACTACCACTATAACATGGAGCCAGGGCGCTAGCACATATAGATGATGAGGTACAACCTTAGTCGTCATGCCCTTGGCGCGGCAATAAAACTGCCAAGGATAACTGCATCAGGGATTTGGAAACGGCGGTGGATTTTTTGGTGCGGCACAACGTCATCCATCGAGATAGCGCTTCCCCAGCGGAGTAGAGGATGCGCCACATTATATTACAGAAGGTGACGAAAATTTAGTGCCGCGTAACCGCATATTATATGTCGTGTTACACCGTCCAACATCAATGAAAGTTAATTACATTAGCTATAACTGATTTATTGTTGCTAAAAATCCATTGTAATTCGACAAATCGAAAATTGTCATAATATTATAATATAATTACATTTCCGTTACAAGATTTCTTGACCCTCTCTATTTTCATTACATTCTTTTGGAACTTATTCCAAAGGAAAAAAATTAAAACTAAACTAATTAAGGATAAGTGGATAAAGTTTCTCCACTTATCCTTAATCCTACTTCCTAATATTGAGTGCATCTCTATTCTGCTCGCATTAGGGAGACGTCCAGTGCAACATGCCATCTGTTAACGCCACTATCATAATGTGACTCACTCCGATGGCTGCAGCGGCGCGGCCGCTAGCCTCCGCATGCCTCACTCCAATGTCCGCAGCGACGCGCCCACTAGCCTCCGCGTGCCTAGCTCTGACGACCTCTAGCCTCCACGCGCCTCACTCCGAAGGCCGCAGTGGTGCGGTCATTATCCTCCGGGCGCCTCACTCCGGTGGCCGCCACGACATGGATCTAAAAGAGACAACATATCCATTAGAGATAGCACAAAAATGCAAGATGGTCGAGAAAAACCATGAACAAGGTCGATTAGATGAAGATACTCTATGCTGAGAGGATTCCGGCGTGGAGCCTGCGTCATATTGGTCGCAAGGACGCATCATGTAGGTCTTCAGCTTCCAAGGCATCACAACATATGAAACATGCATGAGTAGTTTGTGAGATCTAGGGTTTGTGAGAGTTGCTAATTAGTACAAGGAGTGGGAGCGCGACAACGTATGAAGAGAGGTTAGTGGAGTGTGGGGACTAAGGGATGCATGTATTATATAGGAACAGGGGTTGGTGAGATCTAGAGTTTGTTACTTGGGCTGTAGAACCACTGCGGCCAGCCACGTGGGTCGAATTGCACAAAAGGCCCATACATAAAAGGCAATGCTCGGGTAGGCAGTGGCGGGATACCTAGTTAACGACGCTTGCATTGGACGGAGTACCAAGAGAATCATTGCCCAAGTGCAGCATGAAAAATCACCGCTCTTACGTGCCACGTACCACGACACCAAAATCTGTCGGTACCCTGTGTACCACGGCGTCCATTTGGCCGCCGTGACAAAATGGTGCCGTGGCAGCCCATCCGCCGTGTAACCAACTTTTGCCGTTTCTTTTCTCTTATGTCGTCCCAAAAATCCACCGGGTATGGGGGTATTGTAGTGTATGTAGCGTTGTGAGCCCATGTCCTCCATGGTTTCTCGCGGGCGTGGTGTCATCCGGAACGAATGTGCCGACATGAGGCCTTGGCGTATGTCATCATGGAGCATAGACAGCCCGGGTTATCGCGCTGAGATTGTGTCATGTGACCACTTTGTAGTCGACATGATAGCATAGGCTTTAGATGTCTGTGGGTTATCGCAGTGAGATCATGCACTGATAGCGATAACTATATGTGGGTCTGATACGCGTTAGCCGTATGCTCCTTCATGCGTAAGCCAACTTTGCGACTCGGCCTACGGCTCTGGCTCTGTATAAGTAGTGTCTCGCATTCGACTCACTAATGCATTATGTTGCTTCTTATTTTCTCTCTCTACGTGTTGTTCTCGGTCGGCATGTTACTAGGAAGGAGTTTCATTTGACCCAACACTCGCTATTATTCAGCCAGCGTTGGATTAAATTTTACTCCATCTTAGAGTGCACGCCTATGTCGATAAGAAAGCACTGTCGCGACGCTTCTCCTTCATATTATCCTCTTGAATGTGTACGCGAGCTACCCGACGGTACGTTTGTTCTTCTTTTTCGCTAATGTTTCTTTCTTTACTTTTACACAGATTTACTAATCTCTCATATATTCATTTGGTTCTTTTAGAGATTGTGCATGTATGCTAGGTCCTATTTGGCGAGATACTTCCATGTCAAAGTTGTGAAAGGGACCAAAGACCAAAGTTAAACGGTAGTTCCATATTTACGTGTGTTTCCTTCTTGCTGCCTTTTTACTGTTTGTTTTCCAACAAGTTTGTGATCGCTAATATATCTGCCTGTTTTATTCAGAAAATGCGTTATGCACGCTTGTGCTATAAATGACCTGAAGATATCATGTAAATTTATTTCTCTTTACCTATTTTTCCTGCTTTTTCGGCAAATCTACTAATCGCTAATACATCTTATTGGTTTTTTTATTTTTTGCGCCGATGCACGTGTACACGGTTGCTATTTGTCGAGAGGCTCCTACGTTTAAAGGCGACTTAATATGTAGAGTAGTTATTTAGGTTAGATGTGTTGGTGTAGTGTAGTATACTATAGGATAGGTATGTTATACGTAATTTGCGTTTTATATGTGTATATAAATGTGTTGGATGTAATCGTTAAGAAATAAGAACTAACTTCCTTTTTTGTTCTTCATTGTTCGCGATTCTATGCGTTTGTACTTCCTATAGAAAATGAGAATAGCTCATGCAGTTTCGGAGTCCTTTCCTATTGTCTGTTTCTGTATCGTACAAGGACCTTGTGCGTTTCCTCTCCTCCACTCTCTTTGGTTTGCTCGGATCTATAAGAACATCCTCTTCCATGGCATAGCTGCGCGTCGGCACCTCAGAGGAACCGCTAAATCTTCGTCATCTTTCTGTACTCACGTGTGTGCCTCTTTGTTGGTTCGAGAGCCGATGTCTGCGGCTTTGATGGTAAGTCATCGTTGTTGGAGAGTTTGCTCTCATCTGCCTCCTGAGGGATGGGACGAGGAGATTACGGCGCGTCTGTGCCTTTTGGCTCGCCAGCATTTTCGCGTCGCGTCGGCTGCTAACAAGATGGTGGCGGATGATGTCTGTCGGAACACGAACTTTGGCGAGGTCATGGCAGGAGTCGATGAGGCGTTCATGAGCACCAACAACAAGACTGAGAGAGGGATCTGGTCCAATAACGACGGTGCTCCTCGGGAACAGTTCATATGATAAGACGTTGTGAAGAATTAGATAGATGTGGTGGATATTTTCTCCCCGTACTTGGCTTTTGTGTAGGGTTTCTGCTGTGTTTCTGTTCTTATGTGTGTAGGATAGTGACTCTCTTTTTCGTTCCAAATAAATTGTATGATTTCTTATCTAAAACAGCTTGTACGTTTTCATATTTTGAAACGGTTTGTATGCTATTCCATTTGAAATAATTTGTGTACTATTGTAAAAGCGAGTATGAAATGCTCCGACTTATGTATGAGTTTCAGCGTGCGTCGAAGAAGTAAGTTTTCTCTGTTTTGCCTACTTTTAGTGTTTTAGATTTATATGTGTGCAAGAACGCGTATGGTTTGCTATCTTTTGCTAGGGACTCTCCGAAACTTTTTTTGCGCGATACCAAGGAACAGTCTCATGCATGAGCAAAGACATTGCGTGACATGTTCACGTTTCATGGTAATATAAACTATCTGTCGCAGTAAATTTCCTCTTTAAGCATTGAACCTACCAGCCGTGCACCGGGGGACGCAGCGAGAATTCTAGTTTACAAAAAAGCAATAAAAGGTGATTGCAGAATAAAATCATAAAATGTTAAAAAACAAAGTAAGAATAGATTAAATGCCATAGATGTCTAACATAAAATGCCATGTATGGTTAAAACAAAACGCCATTGATAATTAACATAAAAATTCCATGAATGGTTAAAATCAAAATTCCATGGATGTATAATATTAAAAATGACATATATGTGATCTACGCAATAGAGTCTAATGATAGTTGTCATATACATTGGAATTAAACAACCATGTGATCTACGCAATAGAAAGTTTAAGCAACAACATATCGAAAGTATGAACATGCCAATCAAAAAGAGACGACATATAATTTCTTTGCATGCGGTGGAACCACATCAGGATTGGCTGTTGGAGCATCTTCCGGTGGAGCCTTCCCATGCGGAGACCGTCGCACCTTAGCAGTAGACTCTACAGGCTTTTCTGGATTTTTAATATAGTAGGTTTTGGCTTCATGGTCTTCACCAGGTGCATCTTAGCAGCGGTCGGGATAATACAACAAAAGTAGCCATACAAAACACAAATAAATGCTTTGAATAACACAAAATACCAATGTATGTATAACTAAAATGCAATGCATGACTCACATAAAATGCCGAATATATCATTTAACTAAATGCCATCTATGAATCACATAAAATGCCACTTTCTAATATAACTAAATGCCAGGAAAATGGATATGGTACCTGCTACCATTGCCAACAGTTTTAGGACTAGCCGATATAGTCTTAATGTTCAGCTGGTCGATGACAAGGGTTTTGATAACCCTACTCTTCATTTCCTAGCTAACAGCTTTCTGCTTCCCGCGATGTATAAGTTCATATTTTTCAGTGTCTTTACCATTGTCTTTAGCTTCATCATCATCAGGAACAACAGCATCCACGCCGTAAAAATCATGAGGACCTTCACCTTGATCATCATGAACACCCCATGAAGGGTCTTCCTCATTGTTATCATCAACCAACTCTTTGATAGTGCCTCCTTCAACGACATCATGTCCCATGTACCTCCCATGTGTAAGATGCGAACGTCTAGGAGCTCCGTTAGTGAAACAGAAAAACTATTGCGACAGAGTTTTGTTGTCTGCTAGGGCCATTCCGTTAAAAGATTGCACAAGGATACCTAGCAGAAATGTCATCCCGGATAAAAACCAACCTAATATCAGTTCAACATTAGCACGAACCTACAAAAACAAAAAAAGAGTGCACCAGCTATAAGAACAAAAACATAAAAACATATTGGAAAAGTTAAAAGGATCAGAAAGTAGAACATAACATACATTAGGATCACAAGTGGATGGGACATTCACATCCATCCACTTATTGAACCCTTCAATGCCACCAAAGTAATTTTAATTCACTGCACACTCACACTAACTACAAGGAAGAAAAAAAGAACAAATAAAACATGAGTATCCACGAATATTGATAGAGAAATGCCATCAGACATAGTAACCTTAAATTTTGCCACCTTGATTAGACTATATTTGTCGGGCAGACAAAACATAAATGACATACATATTTAGCCATGCATATTGATAGAGAAATGCCATCAGACATAATAATAGTAAAGTTGCCACCCTGATTAGACTATATTTGCGACGCAGACAAAACATAAATGACCATACATATTTATCCATGCTACTCAACAGGAAAAATGCCATCAGACATAAATAACAGTAAAGTTGCCACCCTGATTAGACTATATTTGCCAAGAAGACAAAACATAAATGACCAAGCAGGAATCCAAAAAGGTGGATAAACTACAAAGATAAAAATACATGAAAACAACTACTACCTCAAGTTTTCCGTACACTTTTCCATCTTTTCCATCTTCCTTTAAGTCAACTACTAAAACCTTTTCAATCTACTCATTTGTCTAAACTTCACAAGAGAACTTCTCCCTTGGGATTTTAAATGAGAAACTATAAATTCACACATGAAAAGGTAACCTAGCTGCAAAAATGAAGCATGAAAAGCACAAAAAGATGTTAGGAATAGATAATAACAAGCAAATAAAACAAGAACTAAAATTAAAGAACATAGAGAAAACATCACAAAAAGCTAGAGGAGACAGCACAATGCATACATACCATTAGATGTAGATGGCTCCCCTTATTAAACTTCCTACACAAAACCGCAACATGCATCTTATCACACTCTAACTTCTAGAACTTCATATTACGGGCTACTATGTACCTATCCCACGCAACAGTAAAAATTGCCATGGCAGTTACATATAAAATGACATTTGGGGAAGACAACTCAAATGCACATATGGAAGGTCAAAAAATCATTGAAAAGGCACATACCATCATAGGATAACACTTGTTACTAACTCTGTATGACATCGTCGGGGCTAACACAGCACAAATAAGGAACATGAGATACATCATCTTGAACCTAGGCCCATGTGTCTTGATATCAGACAGTTGTTCTCACTGATATGTAACCTTGGGTTGGATTCCACCAAGATCAAGAAATAACCATGCAAAGATCTTTGCATCAAGCTTCCGATCAATGTCATACAATACAAGGATGGGCCTCATGGTACACTCAAGGTGCAAAACACCAATGCCTCCTTGATCTTTATCCTCCCCCTACCTGGGATCACCAACGTTCTACTACCAGAGTTGTAACGGTGACCAAGCCAGAGACAAAGATAGTTATCTAGATTGGGACAAGTGATGTGATTCATGGATCTGAAACCCATCAGGACAATTGCCTTGGCTTGGTCTGGCATGAACTTGTCATACAACAAGACTAGGGACGCCTGTAATGCCCTATTACACTTCCTATACTAAAAATATATGGCACTAGTAAGAGGTTGATGCCACAATTAAATAAATAGTGCATGTATTGTATGAAAAAGTGATCAATGATAGAATGTATAGAAACATCAGAGGAGAAGAAATGAAAGCATTACCACTGCTTCTGCATCGAGTGATCTAACTTCTACTTTGTGCTTCTTGGGAGGCATCATTGGAAACCTATTCAATAAGGCAAATGAAAATTAATCAATAGATCAACATTCTTTATCTCAACTCAAACATTAATAAAAAATGCATTTAAGAAAACACACATGATATTATAGAATAACTGCCATATATAATATACTAAAATAGCCATGAAATCCATATTTCAATAATTTAGAACAAACAAAAAATACCAACCATAATATAATATAACAACCATGGGCTCATACAAACAATTGGTTAGTATTAACTAAAACAAGAACCATAACATGAATTTGAACAATAAATATGGACAAGCTAGTAAAATTTATTTATGTAACATGAAATGATTACTATTAGAGAAAAACATATGCATACCAAAACTAATTTTACATTCAAATGATGTAATTAAAACCATAGGACCATTTAGCATAATTTGTCATCTATACTATACTCTAGTAACCATGGAATCAGTAAATGGATAATACACAAACCAACAAAAAATGCCAACAACAATGTAATATAAAAACCATGTTACAAACATATAGGAAGCATATAATTTTACTCATTATGTATCATGATTACTATGACAGTGTCAATTGCAACTCTAGAAACATGTGGTGTAGAAACATATGATTACTACAAACAAAAATAAATCTAATAACAAGGTCTCTAGTGACCTCATCAGGATAGCGAATTGTTTCCCTGGCAACGGCACTAGAAAAAGGGTTGATACCTTCGATCTGGATTCATGGATGCAGTATAGTAGCTTTTTTCCTAGTAGACATAGGTTTAATCGAACCTTGGGAAACAATGCTAAAGGAATTAAATAAGGCATGTCTATAAGACTCTGTTCTTTCGTTTTACCTTTCTTACCAGAACTTTCTAGTTTACTTTATATCGTGGGTTGTTTCAATGGATGGAGATAGGCCAGGACTGAACATTCACCTGAAGTTGCACATCATATAGGATAAATATAATAATAAGCATAGTCATGTGTAATGTTTTAATAGAGATAAAATTTGTGGGTAGCACATCCTAATATAATAAAGCCCCTGCGAGCCACAGGCATAACAATAGCCTTTTGATCCAACCATTTGCACCACAAAGCACCGGGCTACAAACAATTATTAAGTGAAAACATAGATCAAAGCCTTAAGAAGTGATTTTGTTATTGTTCTCCAATGGATCGCTAAGCGAAGACCATACTCCCCTTTTTGTCCCTAGGTTTCCTATGAGATCGTTGCTAACCAAGTATATTACCTCAAGCCTTTATCGATCTCGGGGGTCTTGGGTACCTACAATTCAGATCGAGACAAGAGACAAAGAAACAAAGATACAAATCTCTTATTCAAACAATACACAATGTTCCCATAGATTAGATGCACTTAATTGCTGCGAGGTTTCACCCTAACCCGCAGCCCGTGAGGACTACTCACTCATAATAATAATCTCAAGGATAGAAAACATTGTGCAAAATACATAGATTGAAATCAAATATTCTTACAATGGTCGCCAAATCACAAGGAGATCTAAAGTACAAAGTAATGGCTATGGCTATGGAGAGGATGGATGGTGGAGAGGATGAACTATGGTGGTGGATCTCCTTTGGTGGTGTTGTGATGCAATATGAGAATGGCGGCTGGGACCTCGAAATATATAGGCGCCTTCATGAAAGTTGTAGGGTTTGACGAGACGAAGCCGCTGCCACCTGGTACAGGCGGTCCGTTGATCAGTGCATATTTGCATCATGTTTTACATTATTATTTTGCATTGTAGATGTAGGATTTTGGTATTTTACGGCGCTCGCATGCACATTTTATGTCTATTTTCACCACGATCAGGACAGATGATGGATCCAATGGATACAATTATTGAAGCAGTTGTACTATGGAGAAAAGGAGTCAAAGCAACGTAAATCGCTTATTTGGGAAATATTAATAATACTAGAAGAAATCCAGAAACGAACAAAGAAGATAGAGGGCCCAACGACCAACTATACGGCGGGAGCAACTCTTCCGCATGTATAGCTCTGGCCGTATAGTTGGTGTCGCCTCTACCTCGTCAAATAGTTTCACCCCGTGTAATTGGTTCGAGGAGACGACATACAGAACACATAGAAATCGAGAAAACCTCACCTCCGGAAGGCATCTGGAGGGGGAACTCATCCGCCAGGGATCCATCTTCACCCTGCGCAGATCCGGGAGGCTAAGGCATCGATCTTCATCAACCACTGCTGCATCACCACCATCCTCATACATCTCATCTACATCTTCTCTAGATCTTGTTGTAATTCCTATACTCGTTGCGGATTTATACAAGTACTATTCATCTATGATTGTTTCCATTACTATTGCCATGATGTTGATTGCCTCCATGTCTGAGTAGATCTCTAGTTCTCGGGGAGATGGAGAAACCCTAGCATATGACTGAGATGAGATAGAGATTATTATGTTATACATCATTATGTGTACGTGTTAATTGTCTTCATCTTGATATTAAGGAGAAGTGCACCTTCTTAATATTTTCCTCTTATGGGGACTCAATGGAGGGGATTACTTGTTAGTAGATGGAGGGATGATAGCGCTTACTGTGACTATAAAGCTGTTGTTATTCCTTACGTACTAACTTGGGGAACCAAGGGGAACTCATCAAGCCATGTCCATGCCACGGGAGAAATCCCTTAATAGCGCGGTAATGTGATGGTTGTCGATTAGTGTCTGCTATGGTTATGAGGACGATGTGTGCAGCGTTTGCTGGCAAATCGTCCATATATGGAGCTCCTCCCACATACATACACACTATGATAATATTCATTATAATACTCTCGATTACTTAGTCTAAATTGCTAGTGGTGTATCCGCTACTCCCTGAGAACGCCTTTTCCCTATTGTAGTTATAAGTTCTATTACACATGCGATTCTTACTTTCTGCCTTAAGTTTTGCTTTACTTTAAATTACCTTGTTCAACCAAAAACCCAAAAAACAACTCTACTTGTCTTGCATCTTAAAGTTATTTCTTAAGTACTTCATTTAGTTATAGTTAAAAGCATTCTAGTCTTTCGCCTACTGCTCCTTGTGGGATCGATATCTTTATTTCGAAACTAGCTACAAACGATCTGTGCACTTGCAGTCATCAAGCTATTTTCTGGCGTCGTTGCCAGGGAGATTAGCGCTATAAGTCACTTTACTTTTAGTTATTTACTTTTGTTGTACTAATTTTTACTTGAGTTCCAGGACCACAACAATGGACAATACTCAGCATTTAAATCAGCTTGAGGCAGTAAGGAAAATGGGTTTGCCCATGGACACTTTTATAACTATCAACAAAAGCATAAATCCGAATGGATTAGAGATCCATGTTTTATTATTTGAGTTATTCCATTCTAAGAAATTTGCAGGAAGCAATAAAGAAAGTCCATATGGACACTTACAATTCTTTGAAGACATCCTCGGTTCCTTTATTTTTTATGACTGTAATCTTGATATGGTTAAAATCTAGTTGTTTAGACAAACTCTCTCTAATAATGTTTGCGACTGGTACCAAGGACTTGGGAGGAATTGACAACTAATTTCCTATCAAAATATTATTCTGAAAGCAAAGCTCACAGGATGAGAGGCATTATTATCAGTTTCAAAAATAATCCTAGGGAAGGCTTATATGAAGGATATCTAAGGTATAAAAGTTACCTAGATAATTGCCCCATCATCGTTTACTTGATTGGTTAATCACTCATACATTTTATGGAGGTCTAAATATTGAAAATAGGGCGAATCTAGACACTTCTTCAAATGGCAGTTTTTTATCTTATACCTATGATGAGGCTTGGAATCTAATAATAAAAAGGAAAGAAGCAACTGAAAATTCTAAAGATAAGGAAAATATTACAAATAGTTTTCAGAATATGCTTGCATTACCGATTTCCTTGTAGATGAGAGGACAAATACAATGATTAAAACCCTCGGTATTGATTCTTACTTAGTAAAGAAAATTATTGAGAATTATGCAGGGCATTTGTAGGTACCTACAGAATGGGAACCTCGTAAACCTCTCGAATAAAAGAAGCGTGCAAGAGCACTAATGGAAGAGTTCCCCTCGATACCTATACAGGGAATCTTTGAAAAAAGACAAAGAGAGGAAGAACAAATAAAAAAGAGACTGAAGAAACCAGAAAGGAATTCCTAAGCTACAAATATAAATAATGTAATAATAAAAGACCTTATAGAGGCACGAATAGTGGAGGATGAAGTGGTTATGTTAGACCGTGAAACTTCGGAATTCATCCAAGGTAAGGTTCGAGGTAACAAAACTTCAAAACCTATGACCCCTATATATTGTGGAGAAACTTTCTTATATGGAATTTGTGAATCAATTTCCACCATAAATATTATGCCGTCATCACTTTATCAAGAACTTCGCTACAACCTAAATAATCTAGATGTTGAACCGGTAGACACTATTATTAAATTGTCTAATAGGACCAATATAAAACCAGAAGGGGTAATCAGGAATATTTATGTATTTATTGGCTCACTCATGTACCCCCTTGATTTTCATATTGTTGATATGCCTCGAGATTCATTTTGCCCTATTCTTCTAGGCAGGCTTTTTATTTCCATCACCAAATCTCGAGAGGATAATCAGAAGGAAACTATTTCACTAAAGTTTGGAGAATAGGAAATGACATTCCACTTCGCCAAACTAAAAAAGAGGTCATATGAAGTGGAGGATATCAAGGAAGAAAAGACGATTGCCGAGCTAGCGGCAATTCATTTCAGCACTCCACAAGACCAATTAGAAAAGAGTTTGATTAATTGGGAAGAAGCACCGGATGATGAGAAGAAAGAAGACATGGATGATTACCTTTATTCAATTCCGGAAGCAAAAAATCCACATGACTATGAAGAACTGATAAGAACAGGAGATGAAGAACCTCCACCAATAGAATTGAAATAACTTCCAGACAATATTGGGTATGAATTTTTAGATAATGAAAATAAATGTCCTGTTATTATTAGCAAGAATCTATCAGAAAATGAAACAAATAAACTCATTTTAGTTTTGGTTAAGCATTGTGAAGCCTTTGGATATACATTGAGTGATATTAAAGGAATAGATCCATCTATTGTAACACATAAGATTACCATGCTTGATGATGCTGAACTTGTAGTAGATACGCAAAGAAGGCTTAATCCTAAGATGAAGGAGGTAGTAAGAAAAGAACTTATACGCTTACTTGATGCTGGTATAATATATCCTATTTCTGACAGTAAGTGGGTTAGCCCAGCTCATTGCATACCAAGACAAGGTGGTCTTGATGCTGCTATGAATGAGGAAGGAGAGCTAGTTCCTATGAGACCAATTGTAGGATATCGTATGTGCATTGACTTTAGGAAACTAAATCGTGAGACACAAAAGAATCATAAACCTATACCGTTCATGGATAAAATTCTAGAAAGACTTAGTAATAATTCTTATTTTTGTTTTCTTGATGGTTATTCTGGATATTCTCAAATTGCCATACAACCGGAAGATCAAGACAAAACAACTTTTACTTGTCCTTATGGCACATATGCTTATAGATAATTCCATTTGGCTTATGTAATGCAGCAGCAACTTTTCAGGAATATGTTCTAAAGATTTTTGATGATTTTGTTGAGAAGACTATGGAAGTCCTAACAAACGATTTGTCGTCTGTGGAACAACTTTTGATAATTGTCTCTACAATCTGACCAAAGTTTTGCAGAGATGCAGGCAATCAAACCTGGTTTTGAATTGGGAGCAATGCCGTTTCATGGAAAGAGAAGGTAAAGTTTTCGGGCACAAGGTTTCGGAGAAGGGAATAGAAATAGATAAAACTAATATAAATTCTATAGAAAATCTCCCGATACCTCAGGATATTAAAAGCCTGAAAATGTTTCTGGGAAATGCAGGATTTTATAAGCGGTTTATAAAAGATTTTGCTAAACTAGCTATGCTGCTTACCAATCTTCTTGATAAAGAAACTCCATTCTATCTAGACCATGACTGCGTTGCAGGTTTTGAGAACCTTAAAGATAAAGTAGTTTCAGCACCTATCATGTAACCTCCAAAGTGGGATGAACCTTTCGAGATTATGTGTGATGCTAGTGATTATGCTTTAGGGGTTGTGTTGGGATAGCAAGATGGAAAGAATTTAAATATTATTTATTACGCTAGTAAACCTCTTAATAAGATTCAGAAAAATTATGCCACTATAGAAAAAGAGTTTCTAGCTATAATTTTTGCTTGTGACATATTTAGATCTTACATAATTAATTCTAAGGTAATAATTCATACGGGTCACCAAGCTTTGCGTCACCTGCTTGTGAAAAAGGATGCTAAGCCCAGGTTGATTAGGTGGGTTTTATTACTACAAGAATATGATTTGCAAATAGTAGATAGGAGGGGTAAGGATAATCCGGTAGCAGATCATCCTCTAGGATGGAGGGAATATTTAATGACCCCGTACCTATTAATGAATCATTTCCGGGAGAATATTTAGCAAAGGTAGAAATTGCTGATCCATGGTATGCAGATTATGCTAACTATCTAGCAACAATTTTTTTACCTCCCGGTATGTCAAGAAATCAAAGAATGAAATTCTTTAATGATCTTAAATATTACTTTTGGGATGATCCGTATCTATATCATCATGGACATGACAAAATGATCCGGAAGTGTGTCCTAATCACGAAATGAATGCGATATTGAAGGCTTGTCATGACAGTCCGTATGGAGGGCATCATGCAGGTAAAAGGATGGCTGCAAAGGTACTTCAATCCGGATTCTATTGGCCCACCTTGCTCAAGGATGCACACAGGTATGTGGAATATTGCGATGCTTGCCAAAGAAGAGGTAATATAGGTAGGAGACAAGAAATGGCGATGAATTATAGTGTAATAATTGAACCCTTTGATGTATAGGTAATGGATTACATGGGGCCATTTATAGAGTCAAATGGTTATACTCATATTCTTGTTGTTGTTGACTATGTTACTAAGTGGGTTGAAGTTATCCCAACAAATCATGCAGATGCATCTACCTCGATGAAGATGATCAAGGATGTCATATTCCCCAGGTTTGGAGTTCCTAGATTTCTAATTACTGACGGTGGTTCTCATTTTATTAAAGGGACTTTCAGGAAAATCCTCAGCAAGTAAGGAGTAACTCACCGCGTTGCTTCACCATATCACCCCCAAACAAGTGGTCAAGTGGAACTCTCAAATATAGAATTGAAGACCATACTTGAGAAGACGGTGGACAAATCAAGGAAGTATTGGTCATACAAGTTAAACGACACTCTATGGGCATACCGTACTGCGTTTAAAAATCCAATGGGTATGACACCTTATAAGATGGTGTACAGTAAGACATGTCATTTACCATTAGAACTAGAACACCAAGCTTTCTGGGCAATTAAGAATCTAAATTATGATCTCAAAGCAGCAGGGGAAAGTGTTTATTAGATATGCATGCTTTAGATGAGTTTAGAAGTGAATCCTATGAGAATTCTAGGTTGTTTAAGGAAAAGGTTAAAAGATGGCATAATAGAAAAATAGAGAATACATTTTTTAAAAGTGGGGACAAAGTGTTGCTCTATAATTCTCGTCTTAAGTTGTTTCCAGGAAAACTCAGATCAAAGTGGAAAGGTCCTAATGGTTTCCTAACGGGCACGAGTTAATGGCGACTCATCCCCCTCCCCCAACGTAAAATCCTAAATGCCGGCGATCTAGTAGATCTCTGGTGATCCTCACCTTTCTCTCCAATCATTCTCTTCGCCTCTCAATTCTCTGTAAGGTGAGTCCTCTATCTCCCTGGTTTTCCCTGGTTACCATGATCCCTCCTACGTGTTGTTGGAGGGCGAGTTACTCCACTTCGAAGGATCTGAGTCGGGGTTGGAAGAAGTCGTATGATGGCACAGTCCAGGTCTAGGCTACTGATCCGATTGGCTGGTTGATTCTTAGAAATGCCAAAGGTGAACCTATCATTGGGCGACAATTGAGTTTGAATGAGCAGATCGGCCCTGGAATTGATGTGAAGTTCCCCGAGCAACAGGCTCTTATTGGTGATTGTCTAGAATCTTCTACTGGTTCGGTTTGGTTCCCTGTTCCCGTGGATGAATCTGATCCTAGCAATGCTGCAGTCCTGCCTACGTCTTTGTCTGAGTCTGGCCCATCTGATGTTCAGTCGGTTAGCGACATTGGGTATACTCAACCCCCCGGCGATTTCTCAAGTTCTATGGCAGTCTATGAAGCCTTGGCCATGGGCCTGGATTTTATTCCAGGTCTCTTATTCAAAGCTGATATTAAGAAGAGGTTTAGATCTATGGTTCACCCTATTGGAAAGGCAAATCACTTTTTACTGGTTGTATCCTTTGGTAGATCCAAGTTCAGATTAAATGCTGACTCAGTTAGCATTGCTTTGGAATCATGTCTTGGAGGATTATGTGATGATCTGTCGGTATTATAGCTGCAGGACAGAGTTTTTAGGTTTTCTGTTTCATCAAAAAAATGTTGGGTTCTTCGTTTATTCTTTGCGGTCTTATTCTTGTGATCAATTTAAATGCTATTTCCATCTTTGGGGGAATGGTGGTCCGAATTGGCGACAGGAGTTTTCCACATGGCAATCTGAATGTGAGCAAGAATGGGTTTTAGTGAGCCCTAACAAACGAAGGACGGAGGCAGCTATTTCTGCTCTCAAGTTGAGGCCATTGAAGTCAAGTATTCATGGAAATAGAAATGGGAAATCTGTACGTAAGGTCTTGACATATGCTGACAACATTGAGTATGTGGCTTGCAAGGGCTATGGATGCCCCTCGAAAGAGGTCTTGCATGTTCATCAGAATGCAGTAGTCCTACCTGATTCGCTAGTCCACTCAGATGTTCAATTACAGTTTGGGTCACTTTCTAGCCCCTCAAATTTGGTTTTGCCTGATGTGTCTCTGAATTCTAATACTGAGGGTCCAGTTTCAGGAGATAAGGTTGCAGTTCCAGATTATAATCAGGATCTTGATGGTCTCGAAAAGGTAATTGATGATATTGCTTATAGGTTCTGGGATTGTGGTCGCTGTTTGTCCATGGGCCACAAGAGAGAACAATGCCATAAAAAAATTCGATGCAGGAAGTGTTTCCGATCTGGTCATGTTCAGAAGGAGTGCTTTGGAAATTTTCAGCATAAAAGGCAGGTTTGGGTTCCAAAAAGTGTTGCCTTTATCCCTAAGGACTCTGGGATTCGGGAGGAATAAGGTTTTAGCAAAACTGTTAACAAGGAGAAGTCCTGGGTATCTACAAAAGAGTCAGATATCAACACAATTTCGGTTTCTGGTAATATCTCTCCTATTTTGGCACATACCACCGCCCCCGCCTTGTATCCTAACCTCCACAATAGTGCAAACCAATCTAAGAGTTTTCTTTCGCCCCCTCCCGCGCCGCCTCCTGCAGCACCGGGGCCTCCAATGGCGGTGTATGAGGTTGATCCAATGCCTTGGGTGCCTTTGGGGCATCAGATCATTGATGGTGGACCTAGTAGGCTGCCACGCACCTTCTACAACCCGGCGGTCACCCCTCCTCGCCGGCACGACAACTACTGTATTGCTTATGTGGAACCACAGCAGCCTGAAGGTAACGGTTTCTGGCTGAGTGGGTCTCAACTTTTATTCAACAACAGCTAGGACTTGATGTCATGGACGCTCAGCCGTCTCTGTTTGGGGTTGGCCTGTTTGAGATGCGTAGTTCTGCTGCTAGACAAATTCTTGTGCAACACCCACCTAGAGAACTTCAACAGGATGTTTTTGTTCGTTTTGTGAATCACGATGAAGGGGATAATCACAGGGGTGCTAATGGGTTTAGAAACGGCTGGTTACTGTTTTTGGGAATTCCTCTGGACTATAGAAACGATTTTGACATATCCAATGCTGTTGCTACTTTCGGCCGTTATCATGATTGGCACCGAGATGATCCACTTAAAAGTAGAGCTATGGTGTTTGCTTCTTTTCCGTCGCCCCAAACTGTACCGCGTGATGTGGTGTTTGGGCAGTTCAGTAATATTGGAGCTAATCGTCAGTCTTGGACTGCGGCTGTTTACGTGTTAACGGCGGACTTTGCGGATATTTTTCCAGCTGATGAGGATCCCATGCCTCTTGATGGGAATCCACACCCCTTGCCAGGAAATCTGCAGATGAATCATCATAATTTGGTTTTGCCACAATTTCCTGAGCTTTGTTGGAATGATATTCCCCACGATGAAGAACCTAATGTTGCAGCACAACCTGATCAGGAAGAACCTTTTTTTGAACCGGTGGTTGAGGAAAACGAGCAAGGATCTATAGTTCAAGATCCATCTTTGGAATCTGATTCATCTTCTGTGCAATTTGTGAATGAAATTATCAACAACGATAATATGGAAGTTATGCAGCCGTAGCATCATGCATTAGTTCAGCTTGTTGGAGGTCAGGAACAGGGGAATTTCTCTGGTGCTATGGTGCCTTTCGGATCACATTCTTTAAGGAGTATACATGTTCAAATCTTTGGGCAAGAACAACTTGGCAATGGGATTCACTACTTTATTTGGGCCTGAGATTCCACCATCGATGATGTGGGACAGATTTTTTCAGTCCATGTTGCCTCAGCTGTTCTCTAACAACCTACCCATTGCTATTAGGACTAGCCCCTTCTGTAGCTTATTACTCACAAAGAGAAGTTGGTATGTGGCCTTTGATCAGAGGTGCAGTTTCAGAATTACTGTGGGGAATGTAAACAATGGTCAGTTGTCCTCCATTCCTGCACGTAGATCAGTTGCTAGAGCTCTTTGTTTCTCGGAGGAGGGTTCCCCTGCTGTGGACGTTCAGGATGACCAAACCACCTTGCTGCCGCCAGTTTTTGCTGCTTCTCCCTTATCAGTTCCTGTCAAGAAGCGACGTGGCTGGGCTAAGAAGCAAGAAACTCCTCTGCTTGATACCTCAGTTCGTCGTTGCACTCGCAGTATGATTACAAATGATGGATATCGTCCGAAGTCTAGGAACGAGCAGCAGGAGAAGCCGGCGAAAAGAGCAAAGGTACAGTCCAAAAAAGGCGGGGGAAATAAATCTGCAAAACCTGTAGAAGTTGAAGGGGAGATACCACCTGAAACGCCACTACATGTCATGCAATCTGTCGGCATTGCTTTGGGCATAAACCCAGAATGCCTTACGAAGGAAAAGCTTGCAGATAATCCTCAATCTCTGAATGACTCCAAGTTTGAAGATGTCTAGTGAACACTCCAGGGGATGGGTTGCAGGTGGAAGTTTATTTTCCTTCCGTCAGTCTGGGTTGAGTCTTTTTTTTTTTGAAGAGTGCAACGGGGGGCGATAGCCCACCTAAACGCGATTTTCATTTTCATAAAAGGACAGATTTACATGGTGGCGCCGACACGAGACCGTGGCGGCGCGGATGTGGCATACCACACCAAAGAGGTACATAGTAGGGGGAGGGATGGTGGTGGTGGGGGCTACCCTAAGCTATCCCACCAAGCCCGAAGAGGATCAAGGTCTACCCGTCGGGGAGCTCGGACGACCCAGAGCTGCAGATGTTCCACGACTAGGGAGGCGATTTGGTCGGTGGTGGAGGAAGCTCTATCAAACACCATGCGGTTGCGCGATTTCCAGACCGACCATAGGATGGCGAGTAGAACCGTGTGTAGAGCCGAGGCATGCATACGGGGGAGGCGATCTGAGAGAATGCCAAGTAAGCCAACGACATCCGTGTCGAGGGGCAAACGCAGGTCGCTTGCAAGGCGCCTCCACAGGGGGGCCAGACGAGGGCACTGCACGAACAAGTACGCCAGGTCTTCGGTAGTGCCTGGACAGAAAGGACAGTGTGGGGAGGCGAAACACCCCAGATGGAACAGGTGTGCGCGCGTCCTAGTGCGACCGAGGCGCAGAATCCAAAAGAACACCTTGACTCGGGGCGGCGCAAAGTTTTCCCAGTTGACCTCCTGGTGCGGCACTATGCACCCCGAGGAGCGCAGCGCACGATACAAGTCCCCAACACGGAAATTGCCCGCGGGGCAAAGAGTGACATTGCGGCTGTCGGGAGCGCTGGAGAGCTGAAGGGCACTAAGGCGGGAGCGCAGGAAAGCCAGCTCGGCCTCCGCCTGAGGAGTGACGCGCAGTCGCAGAGGAATATGGATGGCGCCATTGCTGACGGTATCTGCCAGCGACAACGTAGGCGTAAGACAGTGGGAGAAGGCGGCTGGGAGGGCATCAGCAAGCGGGCCAAGTGGCGTCCAAGAGTCAAACCAGAGAGAGGTTGACACCCCGTCCCCTGGGACCACCCGTGTGATGGAGCGGTACAGGGGGATCAAGGACTCAAGGCCTCGCCACGAAGGCGTAGAAGGATGTGGATCCTCACACAGGTAGCTCCGACGGACCCAGCGCGTCCAGGGGGTATCATGACCAGAGAAAAGCGCATGGAGGTTCTTGAGCAGCAGACAACTGGGTTGAGTCTGTATCCTTTTGCGGTCATTTTAGTCAATTGTTTCTTTGTCTTCATGGGTTGCTTTCGCAGTGTCAGTCTTTCATGGGCTGTTTTCAATATCAGTGTTATCTGGGTCATTATCAGTGATTAGGCCAGTTTGGTTTCATTGCTTTTGGTCGTCATTATATTTGTAAGACTTGATGTTATGCATTTGGTCTGTGTGGTCTGTCAAACTTTTGAGATATTTAATGTGTCTGATTAGTAAAAGGAAATGGAGAGTTTTGTGTTGGAATGTACGTGGTTTAAATTCAGATTCTAGACAAAGGGCAGTTCGTGCAAAAACTGAAGAAAGTAACTGTGAGATTGTCTGCTTACAGGAAACAAAATGCGAATTTTTTGATCAGCGCTTTATCCGAAAATTCAGTCCTAAACGATTCGATAACTTTGTGTATGCACCCTCAGTTGGTGCTTCAGGAGGTATTCTTGTGCTTTGGAATTCAGCTGTTTTCACTGGTTCTCTAGTTGAAATTAAGAGGTTTGGAATCACGATTAATTTCACACATAACAATGAATCTTGGACACTGACGACAGACCGTGTCTTGGAACTTTACGTGATGATTTTGTATCATGGTTATATAATCTACAGATTCCTCCTCTTAGTAATTACCTGTTACTGGGTGATTTCAATTTCATTCGATCTGTGCATAATAGGAATAGGGCAGGGGGTAATATGAATGACAAGTCTACCTTCAATGATCTTATTGGACACCTTGGGTTACTGGAACTGCCAATTAAGGGGAGGTCTTTTACTCGGTCCAACATGCAGCACGATCCTCTATTGGAGTAGTTGGATTGGTTTTTTACGAGCCCGAATTGGTCGACCTCTTTTCCAAACACTATGGTTCTGCCTCTTTCTAAACCTGAGTCTGATCACCTACCATGTGTGGTTAATATTGATACAGAAATTCCTAAGACTAGGCTGTTTCGGTTTGAAAACTATTGGATAGATATGCCTGGTTTCCTGGAGTGTGTTGCGAAGTCTTGGAACGGGCCTTCTCATAAGAATTCAAGTGTGGTAATTTTGGCTCACAAATTAAAGGGGTTAAGATATGATCTTAATAGATGGAAAAAGGGTTTATCAAAACTTAAGCTTCTGATTGAGAAATGTAACCAAGTAATCTTTATCATGGACTCAATTGAGGATTAGAGGCCTCTGGTTGTTACTGAAATTAATTTTAGAAGATTGGTGAAGTTGCACCTACAGGAGTTGTTGCTTGCGGAATGTAATTATTGGCGCAAGAGATGCACAGTGAGGTGGATTAAAATGGGTGAGGACAATACAAAAAATTTCCATGCAATGGCAACAGAGAGATTTAGGAGGAACAATATTGCTTCTTTAAGAGCTGATGATGGGTCCGAGTGTACTGATCATGATATGATGGCTGGTATGTTATGGGCTAGCTATAAGGATAGAATGGGTTCTTCAAATGGCATTGAAATGCAGTTTGAGTTAGACAGAATTCTGGCTAAGGTGGATGGTTTGGAGGCCCTTTCTAGACCTTTTGAGCATAAGGAAATGGATTACATAATTAAATATATGCCTAGTGATAAAGCTCCTGGACCAGATGGGTTTAATGGACTTTTTCTTAAAAAGTGCTGGCATATAATTAAGGATGATTTTTATAAATTTGCACAAGATTTCCAGGATGGCAAGATTGTACTGCAGAATGTCTCTGGTTAATCATTTGGAACGGAGACTCACAGCTACGTCTGTTTTCCTATCTCAAGGAGCTCGGTTGCAATTGATCTCTTCTGCTTTGTCCTCTATGCCTTTGCATTTCCTACTTTCACTTAAATTGCCGGTTGGTTTGACGGAACAGCTTGATAGAATCTTACGTCAGTGTCTGTGGAGGGACAAGCATGAACCCAAACCAGCACTGGCAGCTTGGGAGATAGTATGTAAACCAAAAGAGAATGGTGGTCTTGGCATTGTTAACTTTCAGAAGAAAAATGAGGCATTATTAATGAAGCATTTGCATAAATTTTTAAACCAAGCTGATGTGCCTTGGGTACAACTCGCTTGGAGTTCTTATTACTCAGATTCGTTACCGAGCATGGATAGGCCTTGTGGGTCGTTTTGGTGGCGAGATATATTAAAACTTTTGGATAAGCATAAGGATATTGATGTAGTTGATTGTGGTTCAGGGGATACCTTTCAATTTTGGACTGATAAATGGAATTTTCTAGGATCGACTCAACCTTTATCTACAAGATTTCCTAGACTTTTCTCTTTTGTCCTAGACGAGAGTCTGACTCCAGCTGAGGTTTACAACACTGCAGATATGACATCTCTGCTATATTTGCCTCTGTCTTCCAGAGCTTTTGAGGAGCTGCAATTGGTACAGCAGGGCATGATTGACCAGCCTTTGAATTCTGCTCCTGATTCCTGGACTTATGCATGGGGTCAGAAATATGTTGCTGGAAAGTACTATGCACATATACACTCTCATTTGATCATGCCAGCAGTATATAGGTGGATATGGAAATCTGCATGTGTACTCAAGGTTAATTTTTTGTGTGGCTTCTGTTAAGTGATAGGATAAATACTAAGGATCTATTGATCAGAAGGAACTGGAAAGTTACTGATGACAAGTTTTGTGTGATGTGTCCTACCAGTACCTATGAAGAGTGCTTCCATCTCTTTTTTACATGCAATTTTAGTCAGCAGATCTGGTCCTATCTACAAATTGATTGGACTTTCAGCAATGATATGCAGATTGTAATTCAGGAGGCTAGAAAGGATTTTGGGAAGCCTTTTTTCATGGAGGTCATGATTCTAGCGTGTTGGCACATCTGGAAACAGCGTAACGACAAAATATTTCGGCATGAGAGACCCACCTTTGCTAGGTGGAAATGTAATTTTGTACATGATCTCAAACTCTTAGAACATAGAATTAAGAAAAAGCATAGACAGAGGTTGAAGGATTGGATAGCTAATCTTCCTGGTTAGTGATTGTGTATAAAGTAGAGGTGAGTGGGTTTTACTTCCGTTGTATAGTTGGTTTGAATAGTTTGTTCCTTTTCTTTCTTAAATAAAATTTAACTGTGGGGCTTTTTCCTCACATTACAGGGTCAAAAAAAAGTGGAAAGGTCCATATGTAGTTGAAGAAGCCTATTCGTCAGGAGCAGTGAAGCTCCAAGGGAAAGCACCCTCTCTTGCATGGGTGGTAAATGGACAACGTTTGAAGCATTATCGCGTTAAATAAGATATACGTGCAATCACAATAGAGTTGAGCACCCCCGAAGAGGTGATAAGGCGAAAATATACGAAGAACGGAAAATACAAGAAGAATGGACTCAAGATGGAATGAGCGGTACTACGGTCAAGCTATTGACCATAAAAGAGCGCTTCATGGGAAGCAACCCATGTGAAATAAAGGTTGAGTAAATTTTTAAATTTTCAGTTAAAATCTAGTTTGAGTATTGTTTTTATTGAGAATTATTCATGCTCTAGCAAAGAAGAAGGAAAATTGATGATGCCAAAATTGGTCGAAATTCTAAGTTAATGTTTCTCTATCAAAACTCGATATTTCGTTAAGTTTTAGGTTAATAAAAAATACTTGGAGAAGCAGAAAAATTTTGGTGGACACAGAAGGTTTAACAACCAACTATATGGCCAGAATTAAAAATTCCGCCCGTATAGTTCTGGCCGTATAGTTGTTGCGACGCCGATGATTCCATCCACAAAAGGTAATAAGAGTTTAATGACCAACTATACGGCCAGAATTAAAAATTCCACCCGTATAGTCGCGGTCATATAGTTATCGACCCTTCTCCAAAAAAAATATGCAGAAGACAGAGAGTTTAACGACCAACTATACGGTCAGAATTAAAAATTCTGCCCGTATAGTTACGGTCGTATAGTTGTCTACACCTTTGTGATACGTTGCTAACGTATCTATAATTTTTGATGTTCCATACTTGTTTTATATCTACTTTCTTATGTTTTGTCCATACTTTGGAGTATTTTTATACACTTTCCTGGACTAACCTATTAACAAGATGCCACAGTGCCAGCTGCCTGTTTTCTGCTGTTTTTGGTTCTAGGAAAGTCGGAAAATGAATATTCTCGGAATTGGATGGGACAAAAGCCAAAGTCAATATTTCACCAAAGGGCACGGAGCCAAAATACGAGACAGAGAGGGGCCTGATACATTGAAAATGTATCTATAATTTTTGATGTTCCATGCTTGGTTTTATTCACTTTCTTGTGTTTTATCCACACTTTGGAGTACTTTTGATATGATTTCTTGGACTAACCTATTAACAAGAGCCATAGTGCCAGCTGCCTATTTTCTGCTGTTTTTGGTTCCAGGAAAGTCAACAAATGAATATTTTCAGAATTGGACGGGACAAAAGCCAAAGTGCCTATTTTTCCGGAAGTCATCAGATGCCAGAATACGAGACGGAGAAGGGCTAGGGGCCGGCCACACCACCTGGCTGCGCGGGATGAAAACCCTAAGTGCCCTATCAAAAATCCACGAAAGAGTTTGTAGCCGCCGTCATCTCCATCCCTAGATCGGGAGGGATCTGAAGCTCTTCCCGGCACCCTGCCGGAGAGGGGAATTCACCCTGGAGGCCTTCTTCATCATCATGCAAGCCTCCGGTGTGATGCGTGAGTAGTTCATCCTTGGACTATGGATCCATGTAGTAGCTAGATGGCTAGTTCTCCTCCTTTGTGCTTTCATGTCTAGATCTTGTGAGCTCCGTTCATGATCAAGATCATCTATTTGTAATTCTGCATGTTGTTTTGCGGGGATCCGATGGATATTGAGATGCTATTTTAGATTTATTATTGATTCTATCATGTCTTTGTTATTTGTGATCTTGCATGCTTTGCGTTGTTAGTAGCTATCTTGGCCAAGTAGATGCTAGCAACTCCAAGAGTTAGTATTTATGCTCGATAGTGGGTTCATGCCTCTGGTAATCTGAGGAAGTGATAGAAATCTCTAATGTACTAGGTGTGTTGTTGCTACTAGGGAGAAAACAACAATCCTTTGTTCATAGAACAATCGTATTGTTTACTTTACACGCAATTCATAAAGCAATAATCTGTTGCTTGCAACTTAATACTGGAGGGGGTTCAGATGATAACCTAAAGGTGGATTATTAGTCATAGATGCAGTTGGATGGCGGTCTATATATAATGTTGTAATGCCCAATCGAATCTCAAAGGAGTCAAGATGATTAGTATATGCATGTATTGCTTTCTCCATGTTTGTCAATTGCCCCGCTGTAATTTGTTCACCCAGCATGTTATCTATCTTAAGGAGAGCCACCTCTAGTGAACTATGGATCCTGGTCCTTTCTTTTACATACAATCTACAAACTGTTTACTGCTTTGTGTTTACTTTCTGCAAACTATTACTTCTTTCCATTCGATACGTTTAATCCTTTGTTTTCAGCAAAACGCGGTGAGATTGACAACCTCATCGCAATTTGGGGACAGAGTTCTATGGTTGTGTTGTGCAGATCTCCACGTTGCTACTAGCACCGGTAGTGCGCCCTGCCAAGGCTCAGCTAGCAACACCTTTGGGGTGTTTCCTTGCTCCTACTGGTTCGATTAAACCTTGGTTTCATAACTGAGGAAAACTTGCTGCTGTGCTCATCATACCTTCCTCTTGGGGTTCCCAACGAGCTCTACATCAACACCGAGCCATCAAGCATTTTTCTAGCGCCGTTGCCAGGGAGTCAAGGACATCTTCGCAAGTGGAGTTCCTCATAACCAATCTCTTTACTTTGTTATTTTTGTTTTTCTTAGTTTCTTTTTGCTTTGCTTGCTTGTTTCTTTATCAAAAACACACAAAAATTCGTTTTACTAGTTTGCTTTATTATTCAAAAACACATAAAAATTAAGTCTCCTTTAGTTGTCACCTCTTCCTTAGCTCACCATGTTGATCCCTAAATTCACCCTGAAAGACCTTTCAATAGGGAGTGGTTCTATAATTGGGAAAGATAATATTGAAGAATTCTTTAATCATGTTAGTAAACATGAGGATATTGAGGATAGATCCCTTGCAGAACTTGCTCCAAACTATGAGATTGCTGCAGCTTCTTTAATTCACATGTTAGAAGCTACGTTTGTTAACCTCAACCCCTTAATGCAAGTAATATTTCTTAAGCTTAAAGAAATTGAGGACCCTGAAAAGAGGGATTTTATTCTAGAAACTTTGTTTAAGGAGTTCTATGATGTTGCCAAGGAAGCTAGGAAAGTCTTTGAACGTTTCAATATGCTAGGATCATGCGTAGATGTTGTTGGTACACGAGAAAAGATGAGTAAAACTGAACCTAATGGGGAGGAAATTAAGATACCAACACCTTTCAAACTAGTAGCAATGGATGAAGCCATAAAAAAGAATCTTGATTGGATCGTTCCTGAAAACCCGTTTGATGAAAGTAGTGAACCTAAGAGCACTAAGAGAGGATCCTCTCGAACTTATTTGGATGATATACCTTGCCTTGTTGAAAATATTTCTGGTATTGATCTTAATGCTTCTTTATTTGAGAACACTTGATTCTTTCTTGCTTCTTATGTATAACTTAAATGCGTTAAAGAAAAGTACTTATTGGGAGATAACCCAAAAGTTTTAGATGAGTCTTGGAAGTTATTACTTCAGTAATAACCGCTCCTTATCCTTTTTATTTGCTTTTCGTGCCAAGAGTAACCTCTAATGAGAGAGAAGTAATGATTGGGAAAGTTGCTGTCCCGAAACAGATTTTTGTGCTTCACCGAAAAAATTCGTGTAAAACCTCTGAACGTCTTTTTGAGGCATGAATTTTTGTGCTTCTGCCCCAGGTTGTTATCTAACTTTAGTTAGTTCAACACTTTTTTATTTGAGCAACAGAAGGTCTTCGAAAAAATTCGTCTTTACTTGTTGGTCTGTTTTGACAGATTTCTACCATTTTCTGCATTTGCTTCTTGTTGGTTCCTTTTTGAGTTCTTTTGGGGAATTGAGCTTTTTGAGGGAAGTGCTTCAGTAGCTAGTGTTCTAATGGAAGTTTATTTGGTGTTAAAACTGAACCTTAAGACCTATTATCTTGAGTGCACTAATGTTGCTAATAAAGATTGTGTGAAGTTTTGTATGAAGAAAATTTTCAGGTGTATGGAAGAAATGAGTAATGAGATAAAGGATGGACTAAAGCTCAAGCTTGGGGATGCCACGCATGTCACCCCAAGAAATATCCAATAAGTACAAGCGTCAAAGCTTGGGGATGCCCAAGGCATCCCCTTCTTCATCAATAAAAATCCCAGGTTTCTTCCAAACACTTCATTTTTATTGTTTCATGCACAGTTGTGTTGTTCTTGGAGCATCTTCTTTTTCATTTTCGTTTTGGTTTTTCGTTTGCTTTTGTTTGCTTAGTTTTCTGAATAAATTGGTTGGACCCCCTCTTTCATACATTGGTTTGCAAATAGTTTGGTTTGGTTTGGAAAAGAGTAGGAAAGTTCATGCTTATGTGGTAAAAGAGCGTTTTTGGTATGGCCTATGCTCTGTCATGCCATGCTTGATATTGTTTTGGATTTATGCTTAGTATTCTTTGCTGTAGCATGACTTGTTATAAACAATTGAGATTGCTTAATGTGCCTTGGATGAATCATGCGTTGTTTTAGCATATTAAAGCATAGTATAGTGGTATTCTCCATTGTTGCTTTATTTGGGTTGACTTGGCGCATGCTCACACCATGTTATGACTATCTCAAGTCACCAAAGCCTTTATGATCCTTTTGTTGGAGATATGCCCAAGAGGCAATAATAAAGTAGGTTATTATCATATCTTCATACTTATGATAAATGTTTACATTCATGCTATAATAGTATTAACAAGGAAACCATTAATACTTGTGTGATTTGTAAACTTAATTTGAAGTCCCTAGTATAGCCTCTATACTTCACTAGCTTGTTGGTTGATTGATGATTGTGGTTTCCATATCATGAACATTGAGATGTTATCAACAACAAGATCATATCGTTAGGAGAATGATATGGTGGACATACTCCTATAGATAAGCGTAGCATAAAGATCAAGTCATTTCAATAGTTCAATTGCTATATGCTTTCTGATACATAGTAACCTAATTCCTTCGACCATGAGATCATGCATATCACCTTTACCGGATGGATGCTTTGATGTCATCAAACACCACACCGTAACAGGGTGGTTATAAAGGTGGCATTGAGTGTTTGGAAAGTATTGGTTGAGACACATGGATCAAGAGTGGGATTTGTCCATCCACATGACGGATAGATATACTCTGGGCCCTCTCGGTGAAATGTCATCCAATTAGCTTGCAAGCATGTGGTGGCTCACAAGGGATCACATATCACGGAACGAGAAAAAAGAGTACTTATCGATATGAGGTTGAACTAGGTATGCGAGATACCAGCGATCATAACCTCGGATAAGTAACATATCGTGAGACAAAGGGAAATTGGTATCGTATGTAAGTGGTTCATTCGATCATAAAGTAATCGAGAAATATGTAGAGCCATATGAATTTCCAGATTCCTCTATTGGTTATTGTTCGAGAAGTGTCTCGATCATGTCCGCATAATTCACGAACCGTAGGGAGACACTTAAGGATTGACGTTGTTTGAGTAGTTATGGTATTATGAGAAAGAGACGAATGTTGTTCGGAGTCTCGGATGGGATCCGGGATATCACGAGGAGATCCGGAATGGTCCGGAGAATAAGATTCATATAAGGAAAGTTCCGTTTGGAGTTCGGAATGGTTAGGTGTTTTCATCGGGAACATTCTAGAAGGTCCGGAATGTCCGGCACTCCGGAGGAAGGGTACATGAATGTGTCATTGTAAGTTGGAATGATTGCATCATGTACTAGGTGTTCTCGCTGTCCAAAATAAAGGATTTATTTAAATCCTAAATTGAAAAGTCAAGCGGCTAGTTTGAAAGTCAAGCAACAAGTTTTGGAAAGTGGAAAGAGGAGGAGAAGAGGAAACGAGTTGGGGAGGATTCCTCCTCCCAAGCCGGGCGCCCACCCAAGGCCGAGTTGGGAGGGACTCCACTCCCTCCCTTGGCCGCCCTCCCACCTATAAAGGGAGGCGGGGCTCCCCTCCTAGACACACAAGTTCCTATCCTCTAACTAAACCCTAGACCTAAACCCGGTTTAGAGCTATTTCGGTTTAGAGCCTTCTAATTGGTTTAGAGCCTTCTAATTGGTGTGTCTAATTACTAGACCACTAATAGCCTCTCTCATAAGCTCCACCATACTACTTGGCTTAAAGCGAAGCCTGCAGGATCTCCCTCTACTTAGGTACCACGCCGTTGTCTTAGGAATCGCGAGGAGAGTGCTACAACCTCCGCTTTCTTTGGAACAAGGGAGAGGAAGGTCTTCGTCAGTACCGAGCGTGTGACCGGCTGCGGGGCGCTGCTGGAACGTGGCGCTGGAAGGATCGTCTGCGATCTTGAGATCGGAAGAATGCGACTACATCACCCACGAGAATCTGCTCGTTAACGCTTTGGAATCTTCGAGGGTGAGTTCCTCTATCGACTCGTTGCTACAATCTAGTAGATAGATCTTGGCTTGTTTGTTTGTATCACGATAGAAAATTTTTGTTTTCCATGCTCTGAACCCCTCTGATGTATCGAGCCGTGTCTATATGTAGATCTGTTGCCGAGTAGAACACAATGGTCATTGTGGGCGTTGATGCTTTTATTGTAGATTGCTTTTTGTGTACTTTGCATCTTGCGGTATGATGGGATGAAGCGGCCCGGGCTAACCTTACATGACATCGTTCATGAGACTTGCTCCACGCTTGACATGCAACTCGTATTGCATAAGTGGCTTCGCGGGTGCCTGTTTCTCCTAGCATAGTAAAGATCCAATTTACAACGGGTAATCAACAATGCTAGTATCAATGTTGTGGTTCTTGTTCGTAAGTTAGAACGACACTTATTGAAAGCCCCAAACCACGTAAAATATGTAAAGAAAGTAGAAGCGTCTAACTTTGTTTTGCAGGGGTGTCTTGATGATGTGATATGGCCATGATTGTGATTATATTTGATGTATGCAATGTTCCTTATTGTAAGTTGGCAACGGCAGGAAGCCATATGGTTGTCTTTAATTTCTGTTAAGACCTGCGTGTCTATTCAAAATAGTTGTAATAGTTGAAGCTGGTGGGCGACAACCATGAAGAAGCGTCATTGACCTTGATGCTATGCCGGTGATGATGGAGATCATGTTCGTGCTTGAAGATGGAGATCGGAAGCACAAAGAAGAAAACCATATCATATCACATATTATGAATTGCATGTGATGTTAATCCTTTATGCATCTTGTATTGCTTAGTAGGCACGGTAGCATTATAAGATGATCCCTCATGCACATAAATTTCAAGTTCTAAAGTGTTCACCCTTAGTATGCACCGTTGCCAAAGCTTGCTGCTTCGAAGCACCACGTGATGATCGGGTGTCTTTGATTCCGCGGGTGAATACAACGTAAGCAAGCCAGATTTGCTTATGCGGTAGCTAAGGTTTGATCTTGACGAGCCTAGCATGTACAGACATGGTCTCAGGAACACGGATCACCGAAAGGTAAAGCATGAGTCATATAGTAGATATGATGAACATGTTGATTGTTCGCCATTAAAGCTATATCAACTCTCGTGATGATCGGTTTTGATGTGGTGGATTTGGTTCGTGTGATCACTAAAACAATGTGAGGGATATTGTTTTGAGTGGGAGTTCACCTAGATTAATTTAATTATTAATTAGAACTCAATTTATCATAAACTAAATCAAAGTGAATTTGCATAGTTGTTGTAGTCATTGGCATCAGTTTACCACCTTGCGCTTAGTTATAATTGAGATGATAGAACTATAGAATTCTGGTTAGTTACTTTACGAACTGGTATCGTATTGTTTTGAAGTGTTAATCTAAAGTTTAAAAGTCCTATTGCAAACTTTCAGTAAGTTTTGATTACTCCATGAAGTTTGATAGTTGGTATTAAAATCAAGAGTAACAATTCCAATGTTAGTATATAAGTATCGTGTTTGTCTCCATGATTCTTGATATTCAAAGGATTGTCTTGATATCAAGGTTATCTAGGATCTGAAAGAGTTGTTTCAGAAACCATGATGTGTGGAAGATATTGTGATATCTGAAATGAAGTTTTGGTTACAACATGATAGAGTATAATATGGCAAAAGTCATGTTCTCATATTTGATGAGAATTTGCAAAAGGTTGGAGACACTAGTTGTCCTAATCTTCCAAAAGGTTTTGGATAGCAACATTATACTCATAATTCATCGTTACAAGCTAAAAGTAGCTTGATCATGGATAAATCCATGATGAGGTGAATATTTGATGTAGGTAAAATATTTACTACACCAAGAGATTACTAAAGAAAGGAATTTGAAAGAACACCAAATATTTGATAATGGTGATCTACTTCAAAGTGCAAGTTCAAAGACATTGGTATTTAACTATACGCTTTGGACTATGTGTCATATGTATGACTCCACTATTGATGTTGATAGATTCTTTCAAAGCGAAATCTTGAAGAGAATCTCATAAATATGTGGAAAAGAAAAGACTAGAATTGTTCAGCTTAAGTATATGGATGATATACATGTTATGGCTATATTCTTTGCTTATTAAACAATGTGGTTCTTAAGTATTTGATACTGAATTTGTTGGTGTGAATCGTCATACGAAACAACACAATTCATGAACTACAATGGCCTAAGTAACTAGCAAAAGAATATGTGATGATGTTTATCGAGAACAAATAAAGGGTTGTTGTGTTGCTCGTTAAACATCAAAGCTTGCCTTCAGGATTTGTTTTATCGTATTATGAGAACAAAGGGTTGTTCAAATAATTGCCGTAATCCATAAAAGATGGATGATTCACAAATCTCGTTGGATAAATCACATCCATAAAACTAGTGCTAAAATTGTCGAAAGACAAATTGATTGAAAGATCACTTAGGAAGTGACATCGCCGTTTAAATTATATTGGAAAGAAAACATGAAGAAACTCCATGTGGATGGAATTTTGGAGTCTTTTGATTTTGATCAAATGACGTTTGTGAAACTTTCCTAGAGATAATTAAAACTTCGTTCATAGGCCAAAGGAATGAATGACTAGCTTATTGGAACTTGTGCATATTGTTGTACGAACTCCATTATGTGTAGTCAAGAGCGATGGATTTCAACTTCATATGCTTTCTCCGAAAATTTGAGTGAATATGTGAATATTTACTTAATAAGGATGAAGTGTGAAATATTTGAAAAGTTCAAGATTTTCAAGATGAAGTGCAAAATCATTGTAACAAGAATATAAATAGTTTATGATAAGATCATAAAGGAAGATATTTAAGTTACAAGTTTAGCATAATACCTAAGATTTAAGGAATCGGTCCGTGGATTTGCATTTCCCGAAACACCATAAGAGTATGGGCGTTGAGATATGTAATTGAACCTTGTTTGACATGGTAAGATCAAGGTATAATTCATAAAACTGCTATTATATTTTAAAGATTAAAAGCTTTAGAGACTACCGTTTTCCACTAAAAGAGCTCCATCATAATCGCTGAAATGACACCATATAAGGTTATGGTTTGGGATAAAACCCAAGTAGTCCTTTCTTAAACATTGGTATGCTATGCATAAGAAAGATGTTTGCAACCAAAGTCGGATAAACCTGTCTTTGTATTACTGTTAAGTATTCCTCCATAAACACCGGAGACAAAAGTGTTTGTCGCTTAGAACGTCAAGTTTCTTTGAGAAGGAATTTTTCGTGAAAAGTTAAGTGGGAGGACAATAGAACTTTGATAAGGTTAAAAGAACCTTAGCTATATGTGCAAAGTTGCGCAGCGAAAAGTGTTCCGGAGGCAGCAACAATGCTCATGGCTTACGTGCCTCAAAGGTTGTGGTCACGGAGGTCTAAGTTTCTATTGAACCAAGTAGGTCGAGTAAACAATCAAATACCAAGATTTGAGGGTTGAATCATTATTTGAGAATAATGAACAGACTACATGCAAAGAAGCGATGATGGGCCCTGACTCCGTCAAATGGTTTGAAGCCATAAAATCCGTGATAGTTCCATACACGAGAAATCAAGTTTTGAACTTGAAGGACCCTCAAGAAAGGTGTAAGACCTTACAGTTGTGTTTGGATCTATAAAGAAGTAGACATGGATGTTTCACATCTATGAAATAGTCGACATGTTGGGAAAGAGTTCACAACAATGTTCAAAGGTTGTATATGACAAGATTTGATCTTTCATAGCGATTTTTAGTCTAGACGGATTAATGTAGCAACCACTGCATATAATTTGTTATGTGGTAGTAGAATAAACAAAACAAGTTCTTCTAATAGAATGGTTACCTAGGACGTGTGCATGACACGGTCCAAAGGGTTTTATTAATTCAAAGGATGTTAAAAGCATATGCAAACTTCAATGGTTGAAGTAAGCATAGCGGAGTTGGAATCTTCACTATGATGAAACTGTTAAAAGAGTTTAATTTCATCGGAGACAATGAAGATGCTTGCATTTGCAAGAAATTAAGTGGGAGCGCTAAAACATATTTCTAATACATTATGTGGAGGACATATTGTTGATTGGAAATGATGTATCTTTTATTAACACATATTAAGAATTTCATCCCGATGAAAGACTTAGGCAAAACCCAAATATTTGGCATCAATAGACGCTAATATGGTTGTGCCAGAAGTACATAGACGAGATATTGAATGAATTCAATATAGAAACTACAAGAAAGGTTCTTGTTGCGAGAAAGGATTGAAAGAGTTCAATGTTGATGATATATTCAAGTGTATTGACATTTGGTAAGTGAAACAAAGATTCAAGTATAGATTGATACTTGATGTATGAAATCACAAAGAGTATTTATATCAATCATATTGTGATATGTACAAATCAGATATGTCCTATGCTCTAAATGTTGTGAGCATATACGAATGATTTGTATGATGATCATTGGACAATAGTAAGGATATTCTTATGATCTTTTGGAAGAACTAAGAGTATATTATTTGTAGAAGTGACAAATAGATGGTTAGTTCATTGTAAAAGTACTACATTGATACTAGCTTTGTCACAAAGTACAAATTTAGTTTATCTCAATCTAAACTAAGGGTGGCACAATATAATGGAAAGTGAGTTCCATAATGGATTTGGATGAGTTCCAAAGTTAAGACATTGTGACAGATACTACAACAAAAGGCTAAGTATATGACTGCTATTATAGCGACAAAGAGGGCATTTGTGTCAAGTAGTTTGTTATCAAACTAGGTGTAGTTCACTGAGGATAATACTATGAAGATATATTGTATGCGACAATATTGTCAACATGTTTTAACCCCAAAGAACTAAAGGTCACACCAAAAGACCAAATTTATACAAAGCCATCTCATTAGAGAATGAGTGAAGCGTAGAGGCAAAGACATGCAATTACACGGACCTGGAAGTGTCAGATCCAGGAGATCAGTTGACCACTAGCAATCGTGTACATACAACACCGGAAAGCCATAGGTGTTGAATACACAAAGGTTTGAAACTAGATTATTGACTCTAGTGCAAGTGGGAGACTGTTGGAGATATGCCCAAGAGGCAATAATAAAGTAGGTTATTATCATATCTTCATACTTATGATAAATGTTTACATTCATGCTATAATAGTATTAACAAGGAAACCATTAATACTTGTGTGATTTGTAAACTTAATTTGAAGTCCCTAGTATAGCCTCTATACTTCACTAGCTTGTTGGTTGATTGATGATTGTGGTTTCCATATCATGAACATTGAGATGTTATCAACAACAAGATCATATCGTTAGGAGAATGATATGGTGGACATACTCCTATAGATAAGCGTAGCATAAAGATCAAGTCATTTCAATAGTTCAATTGCTATATGCTTTCGATACATAGTAACCTAATTCCTTCGACCATGAGATCATGCATATCACCTTTGGATGGATGCTTTGATGTCATCAAACACCACACCGTAACAGGGTGGTTATAAAGGTGGCATTGAGTGTTTGGAAAGTATTGGTTGAGACACATGGATCAAGAGTGGGATTTGTCCATCCACATGACGGATAGATATACTCTGGGCCCTCTCGGTGAAATGCCATCCAATTAGCTTGCAAGCATGTGACTGGCTCACAAGGGATCACATATCACGGGAACGAGAAAAAAAAGAGTACTTATCGATGCGAGGTTGAACTAGGTATGCGAGAGATCCAGCGATCATAACCTCGGATAAGTAACATATCGTGAGACAAAGGGAAATTGGTATCGTATGTAAGTGGTTCATTCGATCATAGTAATCGTAGAAATATGTGGGAGCCATATGAATTTCAGATTCCTCTATTGGTTATTGTTCGAGAAGTGTCTCGATCATGTCCGCATAATTCACGAACCGTAGGGAGACACATAAGGATTCGACGTTGTTTGAGTAGTTATGGTATTATGAGAAAGACCGAATGTTGTTCGGAGTCTCGGATGGGATCCGGATATCACGAGGAGATCCGAATGGTCCGAGAATAAGATTCATATAAGGAAAGTTCCGTTTGAGTTCGGGAATGGTTAGGTGTTTTCATCGGGAACATTCTAGAAGGTCCCGGAATGTCCGGCACTCCAGGAGGTTGAAGGGTACATGAATGTGTCATTGTAAGTTGGAATGATTGCATCATGTACTAGGTGTTCTCGCTGTCCAAAATAAAGGATTTATTTAAATCCTAAATTGAAAAGTCAAGCGGCTAGTTTGAAAGTCAAGCAACAAGTTTTGGAAAGTGGAAAGAGGAGGAGAAGAGGAACCGAGTTGGGAGGATTCCTCCTCCCCAAGCCGGCGCCCACCCCAAGGCCGAGTTGGGGAGGGACTCCTCCCTCCCCTTGGCCGCCCGGCCCTCCCACCTATAAAGGAGGGGCAGGCCTCCCTCCTAGACACACAAGTTCCTATCCTCTAAACTAAACCCTAGACCTAAACCCCGGTTTAGAGCTATTTCGTTTAGAGCCTTCTAATTGGTTTAGAGCCTTCTAATTGGTGTGTCTAATTACTAGACCACTAATAGCCTCTCTCATAAGCTCCACCATACTACTTGCACGGCTTAAGCCTGCTGGGATCTCCCTCTACTCTTCGGTACCACGCCGTTGTCTTGCCGGAATCGCGAGGAGAGTGCTACAACCTCCATTTTCTTTGGAACAAGGGAGAGGAAGGTCTTCGTCGTGTACCGAGCGCGTGTGACCGACTGAGGCGCTGCTGGGCGTGGCGCTGGAAGGATCGTCTCTGCGATCTTGAGATCGGAAAGATGCGACTACATCACCCACGAGAATCTGCTCGTTAACCGCTTTGGAATCTTCGAGGGTGAGTTCCTCTATCGACTCGTTGCTACAATCTAGTAGATAGATCTTGGCTTGTTTGTTTGTATGCGATAGAAAATTTTTGTTTTCCATGCTACGAACCCCTACACCTTTAGTTTTCAACTTGTAGTATCACTTTATGCTTTGATCAATGATGTTTTGTCGCTCTGCATGATTATGGCCATTATTGCTCTCTTAGTTTGTCGCTCCCAGTCTTTTGCTAGCCTCCACAACAAAGTATGAGTTCCACTCATGCATCCAACTCCCTATACCAAGTTTTTTCCAAAGAGTCCACCATACCTACCTACTAGCTTATGCTATTCCAAGTATATTCATGTTTTTGTTTACCTTCCACTTGTTATGAGAAAACTAGTGATTAAAGCTCTCACGAACTTGATGGCACACTTTACTTTACTTGCCCTTAATAAACTTGAACCATTGTGTCTTCTATGTTGTATATGCTTGCACTTATTTGTTGGGAATTAGCAGAACCATGCTTTCATGGGGAACGCTTTCAACATTGCACTTGGTACTTGTACCTAGTTGATATCATGCTCTTTTGTATATGGATGTCGTCGGTGTGAAATGAAAGGGGAGCTTGTAAGTCCATGGAGTTATATATATGTGTTAGAGAAACGCTTGGGCCGCTGGTCTAATCCATGCTAACATGGTGGAAACCTGCAGCGTAACCATAATGAGTTGTCTATGAAGCATTCTTCTTATAAAAAAAGAGTCCTATATTGAGAAAAAAAAGAGAAAAAGGAAAAAAGAGATTATGAAAAGAGGAAAGAGAGAAAAAAGCACCATATTCCCATGGTAAATAAGAAGATTTTTGAGATGCTCGTTGTCTGCTTGCCTTGTCATTTTGATATGGGGATTCTTCCGTATCATCGGGCAAGGGGTACCCCGTTGGTGGTTCTCTATGATACACATGTACTTACGATGACAAGAATTTACCGATGACTAAACTTGAGTAGCATGAGGAGCGGCCCTCGTATACAAGGGACATGAGATTTCTAACTTATACTTCGTCAAGCATGTACACCATAGTTTGTTCACTTTAACCTTAATCACTTCAAGATGCTTATGGTAGGGTCAATGAGAGCTGAAAGCTATAAGTACCATAATTTTTGGAAGCTCTTTGTGAAACTTGAATCTCTACTTCCTTCTATGAAGGCTTTTCTTCCACCATTATATATTGAGTCTCCACCTTCTATCTTTATGCACCTACTTTGAGAGCATAGTGGCCATTCTTAGTTCTATGTGCATTATCCCAAGACTAGTTGATTGATGCATAACTTGATATTGCTTATTTTAAACTATTTGTATCTAGTCACTCTTATGAACTTTGAAGGTGTCCTATGCATTTATATTTGCTACTCTATGAGGCACATGCTGAATGCTATTATGCCATGTTTTCTTTATGTGAAACAAACAAACGTCTTGCAAAGCATTGTTATTCATGAATCTTTTGTTTATGCCTTTTCATGTTGCATCATAGTTTCTTTGTCTTATTGCTAGAACTTTGTTTTTCATGTTATGATTGAAGTACTATGATCCCAGCCTTGAATGTTTTGCAAATACTTTGATCAAGTCTTTGATGGTGCATGTCACCTCAAAAATTATTCTTTCTCTTTATCACTTACCTACTCAAGGACGAGCAGGAGTTAAGCTTGGGGATGTTGACACATTGCAAATGTATCTATAATTTTTGGTGTTCCATGCTTGGTTTTATCCACTTTCTTGTGTTTTGTCCACACTTTGGAGTACTTTTCATATGATTTCTTGGACTAACCTATTAACAAGAGCCACAGTGCCAGCTGCCTGTTTTCTGTTGTTTTTGGTTCCAGGAATGTCAGAAAATGAATATTCTCGAAATTGGACGGGACAAAAGCCAAAGTGCCTATTTTTTCGGAAGTCATCAGATGCCAGAATACAAGACGGAGAAGGGCTGGGGGCCGGCCAAACCACCTGGTCGCGCGGCCAGGCCGAGATCATGCCAGGGGGTGGTCTGCCCGACCCCAGCACCCCCTCGTCCTCTCCTTCCGCCTATAAGATGCCCTCGAGATGAAAACCCTAAGTGTCCGATCAAAAATCCACGAAAGAGTCTGTAGCCGCCATCATCTCCATCCCTAGATCGGGAGGGATCTGAAGCTCTTCCCGGCACCCTTCCGGAGAGGGGAATTCACCCTGGAGGCCTTCTTCATCATCATGCAAGCCTCCGGTGTGATGCGTGAGTAGTTCATCCTTGGACTACGGATCCATGTAGTAGCTAGATGGCTGGTTCTCCTCCTTTGTGCTTTCATGTCTAGATCTTGTGAGCTCCGTTCATGATCAAGATCATCTATTTGTAATTCTGCATGTTGTGTTTGCGGGGATCCGATGGATATTGAGATGCTATTTCAGATTGATTATTGATTCTATCATGTCTTCGTTATTTGTGATCTTGCATGCTTTCCGTTGTTAGTAGCTATCTTGGCCAAGTAGATGCTAGCAACTCCAAGAGTTAGTATTTATGCTCGATAGTGGGTTCATGCCTCTGGTAATCTGAGGAAGTGATAGAAATCTCTAATGTACTAGATGTGTTGTTGCTACTAGGGAGAAAACAACAATCCTTTGTTCATAGAACAATCGTATTTTACTTTACACGCAATTCATAAAGCAATAATCTGTTGCTTGCAACTTAATACTGGAGGGGGTTCAGATGATAACCTAAAGGTGGATTATTAGTCATAGATGCAGTTGGATGGCGGTTTATATATAATGTTGTAATGCCCAATCGAATCTCAAAGGAGTCAAGATGATTAGTATATGCATGTATTGCTTTCTCCATGTTTGTCAATTGCCCCGCTATAATTTGTTCACCCAGCATGTTATCTATCTTAAGGAGAGTCACCTCTAGTGAACTATGGATCCCGGTCCTTTCTTTTACATACAATCTACAAACTGTTTACTGCTTTGTGTTTACTTTCTGCAAACTATTACTTCTTTCCATTCGATACGTTTAATCCTTTGTTTTCAGCAAAACACGGTGAGATTGACAACCTCATTGCAAGTTGGGGACAGAGTTCTGTGGTTGTGTTGTGCAGGTCTCCACGTTGCTACTAGCACCGGTAGTGCGCCCTGCCAAGGCTCAGCTACCAATACCTTTGGGGTGTTTCCTTGCTCCTACTGGTTCGATTAAACCGTGGTTTCATAACTGAGGGAAACTTCCTGCTGTGCTCATCATACCTTCCTCTTGGGGTTCCCAACGAGCTCTACATCAACAACGAGCCATCAGGGCCAGAGGCCGGCCACACCACCTAGCCACGCGGCCAGGCCTGGCCCACGCCAGGGGGTGGTGTGGCCACCTAGGGCGCCCCTCGGCCTCCCCTTTCGCCTATAAGATGCCTCCGATATAGAAACCTTAAGTACCCGATCAAAAATCCACGAAAGAGTCTATAGCCGTCGTCATCTCCATCCCTATATCGGGAGGGATCTGAAGCTCTTCCCGGCACCCTGCCAGAGGGGAGAATTCACCCTGGAGGCCTTCTTCATCACCATGACTGCCTCTGGTGTGATGCGTGAGTAGTTCATCCCTGGACTACGGGTCCATGTAGTAGCTAGATGGTTGGTTCTTCTCCTTTGTGCTACCATGTCTAGATCTTGTGAGCTTCGTTCATGATCAAGATCATCTATTTGTAATCATACATGTTGTGTTCACGGGGATCCGATGGATATTGAGATGCTATTTCAGATTGATTATTGATTCTATCATGTCTTTGTTATTTGTGATCTTGCATGCTCTCTGTTGTTAGTAGATATCTTGGCCGAGTAGATGCCAGCAACTCCAAGAGGGAGTATTTATGCTCGATAGTGGGTTCATGCATCTAGTAATCTGGGGAAGTGACAGAAATATCTAAGGTACTAGATGTGCTGTTGCTACTAGGTAGAAAACAACAATCCTTTATTCATAGAACAATCGTATTGTTTACTTTACACGCAATGCTTAATGCAATTATCTATTGCTTGCAACTTAATACTAGAGGTGGTTTGGATGATAACCTGAAGGTGGATTATTAGTCATAGATGTAGTTGGATTACGGTCTATTATAATGTTGTAATGCCCAATCAAATCACATAGGAGTCAAGATGATTAGTATATGCATGTATGCTTTCTCGATGTTTGTCAATTGCCCCGCTGTAATTTGTTCACCCAACATGTCATCTATCTTAAGGAGAATCACCACTAGTGAACTATGGACCCCGGTCCTTTCTTTTACTATCAATATACAATCTACTATTTATTGTTTTCGATTTACTTTCTGCAAGCAATTACTATATTCCACACAATACGTTTAATCCTTTGTTTTCAGCAAAACCGGTGAGATTGACAACCTCACTGTAAGTTGGGGGCAAAGTTCTGTGGTTGTGTTGTGCAGGATTCCAAGTTGGAAACAACACCTTGGATGTGTTTCCTTGCTCCTACTGGTTCGATAACCTTGGTTTCATAACTGAGGGAAAACTTGCTGCTGTGGTCATCATGCCTTCCTCTTGGGGTTCCCCAACGAGCTCGATATATTTTGGGCCATCAAGCTATTTTTCTGGCGCTGTTGTTGGGGAGTCAAGGACATCTTCACAAGGGGAGTCCCTCATAACCAATCTCTTTACTTTGTTTTATTTTTTTTGCATATTTTATGTTTGCTTTGTTTGCTTGTTTCTTTATCAAAAACACACAAAAAATTAGTTGTACTAGTTTGCTTTCTATATTAAAAACACACAAAAATTATTATTAGTTCCCATCTTAAGTTACCATTATGTCTAGCATTGCTCCAATCACTATGTCACCTGAGGAAATGATTTTCACTTTCAAACAAGGAATTGAAGAGAGTTTTAAAGAAGCTTGGTCTAGGATATCTGATTACATGAAAAAACTGAACCTAAAATGACCCAAAGCTTGTTTCTTAGTAGCTTTTACTTTGACACTGCTCTTTTCTATAGATATTCTTTGGATGTTGTGGTAGGAGGAGATTTCATACAATGTAATGAGGATGAAGCTTTTAAAGCCATAAAGATATTGGTCTTAACTTATAACTTTCCTAGCAAATCTGATTCTTCCTTTATAAACATATTTGCTAGACTGAACACTCTTGAGACCCGCACTACTTGTTTAAAAGAATGCTATAATACTCTTAGAGAGCATCATGACTATGTTCCAATAAATTCTGAACCCTCAAAATGGCTTCCTACAGTAAAGATTGTTATAAATAATGAAACTTTTCATGCTCGTTGTGATATCATGTCTGAATTTTGTCTTATGCCTAAAGATATCTATGAATCTTTGAATCTTTCGGGACTTTCTGAAGGAGGAGAAGAAATATTTCTTGCTAATAATGCCACAATATTACCCATTGGAATAGCTAAAGGAGTGTTTACAAAGATCCTGGGGAAAATGGTTTCTACTGATTATCTTGTTATTGAATTTGTAGGAAAAGGACAAATTACACTTGGAAGATCCCTATTAAAACTCCTTGGAGCAATAATAGATGTGGAAAAGGGCACCATGCACTTTGTTTATCCACCAAACAATCATATGTTCCGCAAGGTCAAGAATAAAAGCAAGAGAGGTAAGGGCAAGAAATTTGGTTTCAATGCTTCTTCATTTGAGAATACTTGATTCTTTTCTTGCTTCTTATGCCTAACTTAAAGGCGTTAAAGAAAAGTACTTATTGGGAGATAACCCAAAAGTTTTAGATGATTCTTGGAAGTTATTGCTTCAGTAATAACCTCTCCTTATCCTTGTTATTTGCTTTTTGTGCCAAGAGTAACCTCTAATGAGAGAGAAGTAAGACTTAGGAAAGTTGTTGTCCCGAAACTGATTTTTGTGCTTCGCTGTAAAAATTCGTGTAAAATCTCTGTATGTCGGTTTGATCTGTGATTTTTGTGCTTCTGCCCCAGGTTGTTATCAAACTTTCGTTAATTCAATACTTTTCGATTTGAGCAACATAAGGTCTTCGAAAAAATCGGTTTCTATCTGCTGGTCTGTTTTGACAGATTTCTGCCATTATTTGCATTTGCTTCTTGTTGATTCCTTTTTGGGTTCTCTTTTCGGGAATTGAGCTTTTTGAGGGAAGTGCTACAGTAGCTTGTGTTTTAATGGAAGTTTTACTTGTGTTGAAACTGAACCCAAAGACTTATTATTTTGAGTGTACTAATGTTGCTAATGAAGATTGTGTGAAGTTTTGTATGAAGGAAAAATTTTAGGTGTAAGGAGAGAATGATGTAATGAGATGAAGAATGGACTAAAGCTCGAGCTTGGGGATGCCACCCCGTGTCACCCCAATAAATATCCAAGAAGTACAAGCGTCAAAGCTTGGGGATGCCCAAGGCATCCCCTTCTTCATCAATAAAAATCTCAGGTTCTTCCAAACACTTCATTTTTATTGGTTCATGCATAGTTCTGTTGTTCTTGGAGCGTCTTTGTTTTTGTTTTTGGTTTTCGTTTGCTTGCTTTTCTTAGTTTGCTTGAATAAATTTGTTGGACCCCCTCTTTCATATATTAGTTTTCAAATAGGTTGGTTTGGATTGGAAAAGAGTAGGAAAAGTTCATGCTTAAGTGATAAAGAGAGCTTGTTTTTGACTATGGCTTATGCTTTGTCATGTCATGCTTGGTATTGTTTTGGCTTTATGCTTAGTGATTTTTGCTATAGCATGACATGTTACAAACAATTGAGATTGCTTAATGTGCCTTGAAATAATCATGCGTTGTTTTAGCATATTAAAGCATAGTATTGTGGTATTCTCCTTTGATGCTTTATTTGGGTTGACATGGCGCATGCTCACACCATGTTATGACTATCCCAAGTCACCATAGCCTCTATGATCCTTTAGTTTTCGACTTTTAATATCACTTTATGCTATAATAAATGATGTTTTGTCACTTTGCATGATTATGGCCATTATTGCTCTCTTAGTTGGTCACTCCCAGTCTTTTGCTAGCCTCCATAACCAAGTATGAGTTCCACTCATGCATCCAACTCCAAATAAAACCAAGTTATTCCAAAGAGTCCACCATACCTACCTATTAGCATTTGCTATTCCAAGTATATTCATTTTTTTATCTACCTTCCGAATTAAACTTGTTATGAGAAAACTAGTGATTAAAGCTCTCACGAACTTGATGGCACGCTTTAATTTTCTTGCCCCTAATAAACTTAAACCATTGTGTCGTCTATGTTGTATATGCTTGCACTTATATGTTGGGGATTAGCAGAACCATGCTGTCATGGGGAACGCTTTCAACATTGCACTTGTACATTGTACCTAGTTGATAGCATGTTCTTTTGTCTGTGGATGTCGTCGGTGTGAAATGAAAGGGGAGCTTGTAAGTCCATGGAGTTATGTATGTGTGTTAGAGAAACGACTGGGCCACTGGTCTAATCCATGCCTAATCATGGCGGAAACCTGCAGCCTAACCATAATGAGAAATCTATGAAGCATTCTTCTTATAAAAAAGAGATAGAGATTGAGAAAAGGAGAAAAAGAAAAAAAGAGATATGAGAAAAGAGGAAAGAGAGAAAAAAGCACCATTTTCCCAGGGTAAATAAGAAGATTGATGAGATGCTCGTTGTCTGCTTGTCTTGTCATTTTGATATGGGGATACTTCCGTATCATCGGGCAAGGGGTACCCCGTTGGCGGTTCTCTATGATACACATGTACTTACTATGACAAGAACTTACCGGTAACTAAACTTTAGTAGCATCAGGAGCGGCCCTCGTATTCAAGGGACATGAGATTTCCAACTTATACTTTGCCAAGCATATACTCCATAGTTTGTTCACTTTAACCTTAATCACTTCAAGATGCTTATGATAGGGGCAATGAGAGCTGAAAGATAATAAGTACCATAATTTTTGGAAGCTCTTTATGAGACTTGAATCCTTGCTTCCTTCTATGAAGGCCTTTCTTTTACTTTTATGTTGAGTCTCCATCTTCTATCTTTATGCACCTATTAAGAGAGCATAGTGGCTATTCTTAGTTTAATGTGCATTGTCCCAAGACTTGTTGATTGATGCATAACTTTGATATTGCTTGTTCTTAAACTATTTGTATCTAGTCACCCTTATGAACTTTGAACGTGTCCTATGCATTTATGTTTGCTACTCTATGAGGGACAAGCTGAATACCATTCTCATTATGCTTTCTTTATGTGAAACAAACAAACGTCTTGCAAAGCATTGTTATTCATGAATCTTTTGTTTGTGCCTTTTCATGTTACAACATAGTTGCTACGTCTTATTGTTAGAACTATATCTTTCATGATATGTTGAAGTACTATGATCCCAGCTATCAATGTTTTACAAATACTTTGATCAAGATTATGATGGTGCATGTCACCTCCAAAATTATTCTTTCTTTTTATCACTTACCTACTCGAGGACGAGTAGGAGTTAAGCTTGGGGATGTTGATACGTTGCTAACGTATCTATAATTTTTGATGTTCCATACTTGTTTTATATATACTTTCTTATGTTTTGTCCACACCTTGGAATATTTTATGCACTTTCTTGGACTAACCTATTAACAAGACGTCACAGTGCCAGCTGCCTGTTTTCTACTGTTTTTTGGTTCCAGGAAAGTTAGAAAATGAATATTCTCGTAATTGGATGGGACAAAAGCCAAAGTCAATATTTCACCGAGGGGGACACGGAGCCAGAATACGAGACGGAGAGGGGCCAGAGGCCGGCCACACCATGGCCGCGTGGCCGGGCCTGGCCCGTGCCAGGGGGTGGTGTGGCCGCCTAGGGCACCCCCTCGGCCTCCCCTTTCGCCTATAAGATGCCTCCGATACAGAAACCCTAAGTACCCGATCAAAATTCCACGAAAGAGTCTATAGCCACCGCCATCTCCATCCCTAGATTGGTAGGGATCTGAAGCTCTTCCGGGCACCCTGCCGGAGGGGGGAATTCATCCTGGAGGCCTTCTTCATCACCATGACTGTCTTCGGTGTGATGCATGAGTAGTTCATCCCTCGACTACAGGTCCATGTAGTAGCTAGATGGTTGGTTCTTCTCCTTTGTTCTACCATGTCTAGATCTTGTAAGATCCGTTCATGATCAAGATAATCTATTTGTAATCATACATGTTGTGTTTGCAGGGATCCGATGGATATTGAGATGCTATTTCAGATTGATTATTGATTCTATCATGTCTTTGTTATTTGTGATCTTGCATGCTCTCTGTTGTTAGTAGATATCTTGGTTGAGTAGATGCCAGCAACTCCAAGAGGGAGTATTTATGCTCGATAGTGCATTCATGCCTCTAGTAATATGGGGAAGTGACATGAATCTCTAAGGTACTAGACGTGTTGTTGCTACTAGGGAGAAAACAGCAATCCTTTGTTTACAGAACAATCGTATTGTTTACTTTACACGCAATGCTTAATGCAATTATCTGTTGCTTGCAACTTAATACTGGAAGGGGTTCGGATGATAACCTGAAGGTGGATTATTAGTCATAGATGTAGTTGGATTACGGTCTATTATAATGTTGTAATGCCCAATCAAATCTCATAGGAGTCAAGATGATTAGTATATGCATGTATGCTTTCTCGATGTTTGTCAATTGCCCCGCTGTAATTTGTTCACCCAACATGTCATCTATCTTAAGGAGAATCACCACTAGTGAACTATGGACCCCGACCTTTCTTTTACTATCAATCTACAATCTACTATTTACTGTTTTCTGTTTACTTTCTACAAGCAATTACTATCTTCCACACAATACGTTTAATCCTTTGTTTTCAGCAAAACCGGTGAGATTGACAACCTCACTGTAAGTTGGGGGCAAAGTTCTATGGTTGTGTTGTGCAGGATTCCAAGTTGGAAACAACACCTTGGAGGTGTTTCCTTGCTCCTACTGGTTCGATAACCTTGGTTTCATAACTGAGGGAAAACTTGTTATTGTGCTCATCATACCTTCCTCTTGGGGTTCCCCAACGAGCTCGATATATTTTGGGCCATCACTTTGACAAAATAATTTTTGGAATACTGAGAGTTTAACGACCAATTATAGGGCTAGAATTAAAAATTCCGCTCGTATACTCGCGGTTGTATAGTTATCGACCCTTCTCCAAAAAAATTATCGAGAAAACAGAGAGTTTAATGACCAACTATACGGCCGAAATTAAAAATTCCGCCTGTATAGTTCTGGCTATATAGTTAGGTTCCGCCGTAGATCTAATCTATAGTCGGTTCACAACTATATGGCAGGAGCTATACGGGCTACGCCCGTATAGTTGCTCATTACGTGAGGCGGCTAGGGTTTTTGACCCCTCCTTTTAAAGCTGGTCGCATCTAACCTTTTTCATTAATTTTTCGCAGAGCTACAGCCTCAAAAAAAACCTCGCCATCCCTATACAAGCCCTCTAATAACATCCGTGCAGCCATGTAGCCCTTCCACGTCAACCAGGTCTTGAAGAAGAAAGATGAGAATCCCATGAAGAGGATCGAGGAAGCAGAACCTAAAGGATCGTCGTCATCATCCGGCCTGGAGATCAAGCCTCTCCCAAATTGGGAGGACTTGTTCCCAAAGAGGATGGAGATGATGTGACAAGATGAGCAGGGAAGGAACAAGGATGAGTACCTCCCTAATCCTTATCGTTACAACATAGGATCCTATTATAAACCTCCTCTTGGTCCATCACCTCTTAAATCTAAGAAGGTGTGGCAAGATGAGATTCATGATAAGATATGTGAGTTAGAAAAGGCTTCTAAGGCATGCGTTGAAACAATTGGAGAACGGATTGACTCCTACTAGATGATGAGTAAAGACCTTGAGAAGAAGGTCAATGCAATCGATGTTAGAGTTGGTTTCCTGACTAAAACTGTCTTTGGGTTAACAGATGAGAAGTAACTCCTCAAGAGGAAAATGTTGAAGCTCCAATACGACATGGCCAAGCTCAGCATTCGCTTTGAAAGCATAGTTAAAGCGGGCAACATAAAAGAAGAAGGCGACGCTCTATCTACCCAAGAGGAGGAATAGGTACCCACAAGGAGTTAATTGATCCCGCCTGGCTTGATTCCAAGCTTGGGGAGATCTTTAAAGACCTTATAATCTTTCTTATAAGTTTTTATATTACAAGTTTTTGCATTAGTTCAAACTAGAAATAAAGTTTGCATCATTAGAATTCCCTTCAGGAATAGTTGATCCCTTTTATGAAATTCCGAGTTTATTATTATATATGGAGCAATATTGAGTTTGTGTTTGCTTTATTGATATATGAATGGCATGAGTATGATTTTACTTGCACTTGATGATAGCAATAGGAGTCTTCAACACCATTGGTATTAATGGAACACATAAAGATAATTTGGTCAATATGTTGTAAGTCTACGGTTTGATTCACAAAGAAAAATTATCTATTCAATTAAGTTGAAAAAGAAAACCTTGGACAAAGGAAAATGAAAGTGATATCCAAATAGAGTGAGAACAAGTCGTGGTAGAATCTCAAGTCATAAGAATGCTTCATATACAGTTGGAATTTGATAACTGAGATCGTTGAACTTTGAATTCCTACATGAAGTGGAATATATGGCTAGCTCCTTTGCACATCACTTAAAACAAAAGTGTGAGCATATATGCAAAAGAAAAGAAAAGGAAAGAAGAAAAAGAGCAAATAGGCATATACCACTGTATTGTAGTATGACAAAGAGACACTTTTGAGATTTTGAATCCCTAGTGAATACGTTGATCCTAAAACACTTGGGACTACCTCGTTAACTTATTCGGTTGAACCGGATACTTTTACATTATCTTGAGATTCATCTTTTATGAACTGTTAATAACTAAGGTGTGGAAGCCTTCCAATACTATTCATATGGTTCGAGTAAGGTACTATTCATGAACTTATTCCCCTGTATCGTACATGATAAACACATGCTGCAATTGCCTTATTTATTTTATCGACTCAGCTTCATGAATATGAGGATCACATCCATTAAGCTAAAAACTTGCTCGGGACGAGCAAGAGTCTAAGCTTGGGGAAGTTGATGAGTGCATATTTGCATCATGTTTTACATTATTATTTTTGCATTGTAGATGTAGGATTTTGGTATTTTACGGCGCTCGTGCGCACATTTTATGTCTGTTTTCACCAGGATCAGGACAGATGATGGATTCAATGGATACAATTATTGAAGCAGTTGTACTGTGGAGAAAAGGAATCAAAAACAACGTAAATCACTTATTTGGGAAATATTAATAATACCAGAAGAAAACTAGAAGCAAACAAAGAAGACAGAGGGCCCAACGACCAACTATACGGCGGGAGAAACTCTTCTGCCCGTATAGCTCCGGCCATATAGTTGGTGCCACCTCCACCTCGTCAAATAGTTTCACCCTGTGCAATTAGTTCAAAGAGATGACATACAGAACACATAGAAATCGCAAAAACTTCACCTTCAGAAGGCATCTGGAGGGGGAACTCATCCGCCAGGGATCCATCTTCACCCTGTGCAGATCCGGGAGGCTAAGGCATCGATCTTCATCAACCACCGCTGCATCACCACCATCCTCATCCATCCCATCTACATCTTGTCTAGATCTTGTTGTAATTCATATACCTGTTGTGGATTTATACAAGTACTATTCATCTATGATTGTTTCTATTACTACTGCCATGATGTTGATTGCCTCCATGTCTGAGTAGATCTCTAGTTCTTGGGGAGATGGAGAAACCCTAGCATATGACTGAGATGAGATAGAGATTATTATGTTATACATCACTATGTGTACATGTTAATTTTCTTCATCTTGATATTAAGGAGAAGCGCACCTTCCTCATATTTTCCTCTTATGGGGACTCGACGGAGGGGGTTACTTGTTAGTAGACAGAGGGATGATAGAGCTTACTGTGACTATAAAGCTGTTGTTATTCCTTACGTACTAACTTGGGGAACCAAGGAGAACTCATCAAGCCATGTCCATGTCATGGGACAAATCCCTTAATAGCATGGTAATGTGATGGTTGTCGGTTACTGTCTGTTGTGGTTATGAGGACGATGTGTGCAGCGGTTGCTGGCAAATCGTCCATATATGGAGCTCCTCCCACATACCTACACACTATGAGAATATTCATTATAATACTCTCGATTACTTAGTCTAAATTGCTAGCGGTGTATCCGGTACTCCTTGAGAATGCCTTTTCCCTATTATAGTTCCAAGTTCTATTACACACACGATTGTTACTTTCTGCATTAAGTTTTGCTTTACTTTAAATTACCTTGTTCAACCAGAAACCCAAAAACAACTCTACTTATCTTGCATCTTAAAGTTATTTCTTAAGTACTTCGTTTAGTTATATTTAAAAGCATTTTAGTCTTTCGCCTACTGCTCCCTGTGGGATCGATATCTTTATTTCAAAACTAGCTACAAACGATTTGTGCACTTGCAGTCATCAGTCGTGCGGGAGGACCTTGCACGTACCAGTGGTCATTATGGCCTCTGGCGCCTGGAATTGACTCTAGGTTTGCTTAGCCATGTAGACTTCCTCAAAATCTTAATTTACGGCTAGATTACGCCTTGAAAGCGTGATTTCCTTCATAACACATCTCAAAGCAATGGTTTGCATATCTTTGCAATAATTAGTCATTAGTGGCAAAACTAGAGAGTTTCTTGTCAATTGCATGACTAAAAATGGGGTTTTAAAGCGGAGAAAGATGGCTATTTTCACAGCCATCAACTTCCCCAAAGCTCAAACCTTGATCGTCCTCGAGCAAGAAAACAACAAAACCATAAAGAACTCAGCGTTTAAAATGAAACAACGAGAGTATGAATTCACTTACGGTTGGTAGTCGTATACATCCTGCACTTCTTTCATTTGAAAAGCTCATCAAAGTTAGAGAGATGCCATGAATACTATACAAGCTTTGATAACTGAAAACAATAAAAGTAGAGTTTAAGATAAGTATGAATAACTAGGTGTAGCAAATCAATCTAATTCCCCTAGTCAACTCTTAGCTTGCCAAGGAACACTAGGTTGTTTTTATAATAGCAAAATTAAGTAAGAGAGATCACGTCCCAAGTAGCATAACAATGACGTGTCTTGTTGACACCCACATCAGTAAATCAAGACTATCAAAACACTTATATTCCATATATTGGTTTTCAAGAAAATTCATAAAGTAGTAATGAGACCATGCCAAGGACTTGTTATGTGGGTCTACATTTTTCACAGGTAATTCTCAACGAGGATCATTGAGTGATTCTTTTAAACAATTGTTTGCACAACCTTTGAGAGTACCAATACTTTTGCAAATTATGGTGACAAGCGCCACCTATGTCGTCAACTCATAGCCGAAATCAGGGGTTGTACCATTGATCGTTCGTAGGCTAGCAGAGTTGTTGGCATCCAAAGGTGTGCATCAAAAACATAGAACTTTTTAAATAGTATCATATTTTGATCCACAAGGTTTAGCTTTGGCATGGATTTCAATTACCACTAGACTTCATCTCAATCAAACAACTCCTTTTCAAGAGTGTTATCAAGTCTATCAAAACATCTATGGGGCTAACTATCTTCAAGGGTAAACTCTCAAGACAATGATTCAACAAAACAAGTCATAAATTTGAGACTTTTCTTGTTGTACTTGTTTGGCAATATTATTTCCAAGGAAAGACTCGATTAACTACAATAACTAGATCAAAATCTTCCAGAACTAACTACTGATGCAAATAAAAAGCTTAACTCTAACTATTTTGAATTACTCCCACTAGCATAGCATCTTAGAAAATCAATGAACTAGGATAAACAATTCAAACTTCTAAAGTGGGAGACAAAGGACATACCTCTCATGAGTGACTTCATGATTCTCTTCCTTATGGGGATGTGTTCCTTCAAAACTTAAGTTAAAATCACTCTCATAATGATATTGAAGCAAAGAGGCAATAGGCAAATCCACTTTTGCAAAAAAAGGAAAAATGGAAAAATATTTTTGTATATTTGAGGATGGGGATTAAAGAATAGAAAAGAACTTGTGACCAAGCAAGGAACTAAGAAAATAAAAACAAACTAAAAATAAAAGAAAACAAAAACGAAAGAAAAAGCGAAGTGTTGGAACAAACCAACACGAGTGTTTCAAAGCTCACATGGAGCTAGAGTACAACCTCATCATAGGTTCAATTGTTTTATTGGCTATTCCAATTGTTGAACTGGGTAAAGAGGTTGGCAGTAGCATCTCGAAGGTTGATGGAGAGGTTTATCATGTTTTGAATGCTTCCTTCGAGAGCATAGATATCATCATAGGTGGTGTAGTTGTTTGGTGGATGCACATCTTGTTCGGGTCCTTCTTTTTCTACTTCTTCATCTTATCCTTCTTCTCTCACAGGTTCTTCTTGTTAGGGTAATGACATGGGTATGATTACTCGGGTCCTTATGATTAGTTACCCTGGTTACATAAAGGCTCACATCCTGCAAAGCCCAAGAAGAATCAAGGAACGACCAGGAAGCATATGATGGAAGGCATATCTTGTTAGATAAGGAAAGAGTAGAAACCAACATTGTACTAGTGTTGTAACTGTAACTTGTAACCTATCCATATACGGCCTCGGGACCTAGCCTATTATATAAAGGCTGGGAGGAGCCAACGGAGAGGTACTGAAAGCCTTGAGCGATCTGTAACCATATTGTCCATAAGAAATCATACGACTTCGACACCCTTGTTTACTGATCAGTCGATGAAATACCCATCGTTCACTTTTCCATGAAACCCTAAGTCCATAATCATTGGCATTGCCGAGCTTACCCCTCCTCCATTGGCACCATCTATGGGAAATCTGGACGCATGAATCATGGATTTGGCGGGCCCTTCTTCACCAAGCAACAATCCGACAGTAGCGGAACAATGCCCGCCCACCCCTGTGTCGGTTCCCGTTGACTTGAACAACAGATCCGACCTCATCATCAGAAGTTTCCACTTCTAGGTGGAGGAACCCGAAAATCTTTGCCTATCGGCCCCGGTCTCTTTGGGTCCGTTGGTCATAACAGCAGCACCTATGGCAATACCTGCATCTTCTATCGGCTCATCTGAAGAAGACACACCCCAGCCGGCAAATAACGAAGAAAATTCTGGAAACTCCACAAATCTAGCGGATCTGGCCGATCTATATGACGGTCTATCCTTCGGGTTAGACTCCCAGCTAATGCCACAACATGGCTTAAGTCTAGCAAACGCTAAACCTGAGGAAAGCGACAAAAGCATCGACTTCAGAATCAAGATGGTTGAGATCTACCCAAAACAGGACATGCGGGACTTCACTGGCTTCCCAAACAGTGTCTCTTACGAATATGAAGACGATGGAAGCAGCTCATACATGACACATCACCAAGTGTGCATGATTATCGGTGACCCACGAACACCACGCGACTCCAACGGTAACCCGATCCTTGATCCCAATGATATTTTATCAGATGATAATGCAGGAAACCATGGAAACGAAGGAGATCCGTCCAACAATCGTGTCATACAAGGAAGAGAAGGAACACACGGCAGCAAACGGGCAACTCTTCGGCTATCAGCAGAAACATGGCAAAAAGCAAGAGACGCAGTTTTGGGTGCAGTCCCAATGATAGCAGAAGCCACGTGTGAGGATATGATGGCATACCAGTACTTACTCCACCACAAGAAGAGGGACTTGTTTAGGATGCAGGCTAGCCGACAAATCTAGCATCCGGCGGGCGCAGCTAAGCTCTACCCGTGGATCTGACAATGTAACTGGAGGCTTACCAAGGAGAGGAAACTCACGGCTACAGCATATTCCGGAAGCTGGAAGAAATGAGATAACTCGGGATCTAGCAACCATTAAACTACAGGGTGGCTCCAAAGATATCGCAATGCAAAGCATGCAGCTACACCTAAGCGGCGGCGCCCAATCATGGCTCAAACAGCTACCCAAAGAATCCATCAGTAGCTAGAATGACCTCGAAGATAAATTCATCTGAAACTTTACATCCATATTCAAGCGACCCACATCCCTGGAGCAATTATGGGCGTGCAAACAGAAATCTGGAGAACCGATACGAGCATTTATTCAGCGATGGAACATCATCAAGAACTCAGCTGAAGCTATATCTGATGAAAGAGCGATTGATGCATTCAACAATTGGCTCCGTCGACGAGAATTCATTGAGGAGCTGGGACGGGTCAAACCCAAAACAATTTCACATCTGATGGACATGGAAAACCGCTGGGCAGATGGTGAAGACACAGTAAACAACAAGTGAGGGCGATCACCTGAAGAAGATCAAGAAAGGCGCAACAACGATACGAGAAGGCGCGTCAACGGCGGATACGGTGGGCCAAGCTATGTTGCGGCTAGTTTTTGAGGAGAGGACAGCTGAAGAAACGATGATCATAATAACGGATACTGCAACAACATAGATGATGCTGGTGGAAGCCAATCAGCGTAATGATACCAGCCAAGAGCCCGGGATCCCCCAATGTCTCCAATGCAGATGCTAGAAGGACCCTGCAATATACACTTCTACATCGCCTCAGCAGGGAGGAGGCCATCGAACCACCTGATGAAAGATTACCACACGTTTCTAAAGATGCAGGAAGTATGTAACGCGAAGGCAACCGAAGCTGCAAACCATGGGTTCACCACCGCGCCTAGCGCCTTAGCTCTTGGCGCACCACCGCCGCCGCCAGCAGGGCAGCCGCAACCAGAAGTAAACCAGGAAGACGAATATCCAAGGTCTAAAGGCGCAATGTCGATGATCCAAAAAAGGGCGTCCATCAAACAGGATCCAGAAGCTGATCACCCGACAAGTCAACATGGCAGTAACAGCACCACCACCTACACCCTAATATCTCCATTGCTCAAAACAAGAAATCACATTCAGCAGGGCCAATGACCCACTTCAAGTCCCACGGCCGGGACATTCGGCTCTGATAGTAGAAGCCCCAAATCGGTGGGTTCGATATGAGCAAGGTTTTCATGTATGCAGGAAGCAGTATCAACCTAATCTACACCAAAACCCTACGGGCAATGAAATTTTCCTTGACAAACTTGGCGGCAACAGACACATCCTTCCACGGCATAGTCCTAGGTAAAGCTGAAATTCCATTAGGCGAAATTTATCTTGAAGTTTTCTTTGGATCCAAAGATAATTTTAGGCGACAAAAGCTCGAATTCGAAGTTATGGACAGGCCATCACAACATCACGTGATCCTGGGGTGCCCAGCCTGCTCACGGTTCATGGTTGTGCCACACTATGCATATCTGGTAATGAAAATGCCAGCACCAAGAGGAATCATAACCATAAGGGGTAGGTTCACCCGATCTGACAACTGTGATCGGGAATTCAATAAAATCTCTGAGTATTTTGGGATGGAAGCAGAATTTAAGCAGCTAAAAATATCAACAGACATAGAGCCTCCGACAACATCATGGATAAACCCCGATCAAGCTTTCGACACCGCAAAGGATACACAGGAAGTCCAGGTCCACCCCACGGATCCAAAGAAGATGACCTTTGTGGCTTCCAATCTTGGTCCCGCATAGGAAAGCGCGCTCATCGAGTTCCTCCGTGAGCACTGGGAGATTTTTGCATGGTTGCCAACCAACATGCCAGGAATCCCCAGCGAACTCGCTAAGCACACACTTAACTTAAATCCTGATGCCAAGCCGGTAAAGCAGTCACTCCGCCATTTCGCGGAACCAAAGTGCAAGGCCATTGGAAAAACTCCATCGCTTGACAGACGCCAAATTTATCAAAGAACTCGAGAAAGCAGAGTGGCTAGCCAATCCAGTATGCGTCCTAAAGAAAATACAAAAGAATTACGCGTGTGCATTGACTTCACTATGTTAAACAAACATTGTCCAAAGGATCACTTCCCACTACCGCGAATTGATCAAATAATCGATGCAACCCCAGGGTGTGAACGCCTTTATTTTTAGACGCATATTCCGGGTATTACCAGATTCGGATGAGGGAGGAAGACCAGGACAAAACAGCATTTATCATGCCTTACGGCGTATTCTGCTACACAACAATGCCGTTTGGACTCAAATATGCGGGTGCCACATATCAACGGATGATGAAAAACTGCCTAGGAAGTCAAATCGGAACAAATGTGCAAGTATATATCGATGACTTCATAGTTACGGCAATGCAAGGGGTCGACCCTTATCGGTGATCTTTGGGAAACATTCGATAACCTTGACAAATACTGTATTAAGCTCAACTCGACGGAGTGCTCCTTTGGATTCCCTGTGGGGTAACTCCTCGGATACCTTGTATCGGCAAGAGGAATAGAGGCAAATCCTGAGAAAATACATGCAATCATCACAATGAAGAAACCAACAAATCTTCATGGCATGCAACAATTGGTTGGACGTGTCGCAGCGCTTAGTCGATTTATCGCTCGCTTGGGCGAGAAAGTATTACCATTCTACACCCTCATGAAGAAATCAGATAAATTTGAGTGGACAAACGAAGCTCAGCGAGCCTTCGAAGACCTAAATAAAACACTTTCGACATCCCATGTCGTCGAGTCGCCACGAGAAAAAGAACCCCTGCTACTCTACATTGTGCCACTAATCAAGTGGTAAGCACAGCTTTGGTCGTCGAGCGACCAGAAGAAGGAAAAAATCATGGTGTCCAAAGACCAGTTTATTTTCTGAGCGAGGTCCTCTCTCCATCCAAACAAAGGTATCCGCACTACCAAAAGCTAGCCTATGGAGTCTTCATGACATCACTCAAACTGTGCCACTATTTTTCGGAACACCCGATCATAGTAGTCAATGAGGCACCTCTTTCCAATATTCTCAACAATCCGGAAGCCACATGACGCGTCACTCTATGGGGCATCAAGTTATCCCCTCGAGATATCACGTACGAGAAGCGTAAAACAATTAAGTCCTAGGTTTTGGCCAATTTCATTACCTAGTGGACAGAACTACAATGTGCGGATCCACCAGACCAATCCAGCGCATGGACAATGTACTTCAATGGGTCCAAGAGAACAGAAGGGGCAGGAATTGGGGTTATACTTGTGTCACCTCAAGGCGATAAAATGCGCTACGTACTTGGATGAGCTTTGCAAATGCCTCGAACAACAAAGCTGAATATGAGGCCCTATTGCACGGCATGTGTATGGCTAAAGCCTGCGGTGCAACTCGCCTAAAGATATTTGGTGATTCAAACCTTGTCACACAACAAGCAATGAACAAGTGTGACGCTGTCAGCAACAACATGATTTCTTATCGGGACATGTATAGTAACATGGAATCCCAATTCGATGGGTGCAAAGTATCACACATAGGCAGGGCAAGCAACGAGGAAGCCAAAAGTTTGGAGAATATCGGATCTCTCTACTTACCGGTACCACCCAGAGTTTTTTGGGAAGAGATAGCGGAACGTTCCATCAAAGACAAAAGGGTCTCTGAGGTCATGGCACCAAAGACACGCAAGAAGATCAAGTTGGAAAAAGACTCAAGGGCTACGCCCACATCCAAAAGTGCAGTAGAGGCCCTTGATGAAGAGTTGGAACCCGGGGAATTCATGATAATAGAGTCCACATGGATGCAGCCATATGTGGCATACATGATGAGAGGAGAACTCCCCGAGGATGTAATCTAAGCACGACGGATCACACGCTGATCTAAGGCTTTCAGGATCATTAAGGGAGAGTTGTACAAAAGGAGCATTACGGTCGTGCTACAGCGATGCGTCACAGCTGAAGAAGGGAAGCTCATCCTTAAGGATATACATAAAGGGGTGTGTGGACATCATGCTAGCAGTCGAGCAATTGCGGACAAGGCCTTTCGGGCAGGATTCTATTGGCTCACAGCAGTACAGGATGCAAAGGATATCGTATGAACATGCGGAGCATGTTAGCGATTCGCAACAAAACCCAATGCGCCTGCTGCAGAACTAAACCCCATACCTCTCCCTTGGCCATTCACTCAATGGGAGCTTGACATGGTGGGTAAACTTCACAAATCTTCACCAGGAGGACACGTCTTTCTCCTAGTAGCAGTCGATAAATTTATAAAATGGATTGAGGAAATGCCTCTCAACAGCCAAGATGGAACTTTGGCTGTGAATTTCATCAAATCAATAGTGTTCCAATTTGGGGTGCCAAACATCATCATCACCGATAATGGAACTAACTTTACCTCCAACGAATTCAAAGAGTATTGCGAGAAGATGGGTATAAAGTAAGCTACGCTTCAGTTGCCCACCCACAAACCAACGGGAAGGTGGAAAAGGCCAATGAGTCTCGTAACCAATGGTATTAAGAAAATATTACTAGCACCACTCGATAGAGCAAAAGGATCCTGGGTCGATGAGCTACCCTCCGTCCTATGGATCCTACACACCACACCAAACAATGCAACACAAGAGACACCCTTCTTTCTGGTCCACGGTGCGGAAGCCGTCCTTCTAGTCGAAGTAACTCATGAGTCTCCTCGGGTCGTCGAGTATGATGCAGAAGCATCCAGAGAAGCACTCTAAGATGACGTGGATGCACTCGACGAAGCTCATGACATTGCTTTACAAAGAGCAACCATTTACTAGAAGAATCTATGTAACTACCACAGTTGTCGACTGTGTCCCAAGTCCTTCATCGTAGGGGGCCGCCTCAAGCAAGATGGTCATCGCAAGCTGCAATCACCATGGGAAGGGACTTATATCATCACAGAAGTAATCCTTGTGGGGCATATCGGCTCCAAGACAAGAAAACAGGAGTCAAGTACTCCAACCCATGGAACGTTGCGCAATTGCGATGTTTCTATGCTTAGAATCTTACTTTTCTGTAATTTACATTGAATAAGGCCTATGGAAGGCTTCTTAGCCACGAAACTCCGTACTTTACTTCCAACAAAGCCAACGGTCAGGCGACCACGCCAAAACATGTACCTTCGTCTTCGACGCCAAAAAAAGGTAAGATCTACAAAACTCAGCTTCATTTTTCTCTTCTCTCCTCCTGTATTCGAAGGCTTCGTCAGACAATCGTATTTATATTATGACAAATAAGCTCATGATGCTTGTATAAGTTACTCCAATACATTGGATCTAAAAATTTGAGCCTATATCCCGATGCAAGCATCCGAACATAGCCTCGGGGGCTACTCCCATCGGGAGCGCTATCACGCACATGATAGAAAACAACGCTCTACAGATAGAGTCAAGCAGGACTCAAAGAAATATTATCCTCATGTGTTTAAAGCGCACCCGATAAAGTAAAAAACTCCAGCGGAGTCGAAAAATATATGAACCTATGAGTATTATATCATTGTATCCTCAGACGATTACTCCCATCGGAAGTATTTATATTTCACCCAAAAAATAAAGCTGGTAACTTTAGCAATTCCAATAGCCAAACAAGACAGTCGATAAAATCTAAAAAAATCTCGGACCGCGGCTGACGCGATAATAAGTCTGAATGTCGTGTCAGCGACATGAAGGTAAGACCCCAGGATCCGTCATGTGTGCCTGGTAACCGCACAAGAATGCGCTCTGCCATTAAATTATCCGTGCCGATGATACAATGAAAAATCCCGACGGACGCGTTGGGTACCCAAAATAATAAAACTGGAATTCAGTATTCGATAAGATCTCAGCGGCCTGAACTGAATTACGCTAACAAACTCTAAGTTCAAGCCTAGGGACTTAAATTTGATGTAGGTTCACAGTGTTTTTGCCCTGGAGCAATTAACTGATTCCTGATCCGTTGGATGCATCAGACCTATTATACCAAATACCTACAATGATTAAAACAAAATAAAAATACTTCATAAAGAAAACTTCGGCTTATGGCAAAAATTGACTTTGAGACTCAACCTGAATCTACAATTAGGATAGAGTCTTGAGGGCTACTGACATGGGTATGATTACTCGGGTCCTTATAATTAGTTACCCTGGTTATATAAAGGCTCATAACCCGCAAAGCCCAAGAAGAATAAAGGAAAGCCTAGGAAGAATCCGATGGAAGGCATATCTTGCTAGATAAGGAAAGAGTAGAAACCGACATTGTATTAGTATTGTAACTATAAGTTGTAACATATCCGTATACGGCCTCGGGACCCAACCTATTATATAAAGGCTTGGAGGAGCCAACAGAGAGGTACTGGAAGCCTTGAGCAATCTGTAACCATATTGTCCATAAGCAATCAGACGATATCGACTCCCTTGTTTGTCTGATCAGCCAACAAAATCCCCAGCGTCCTCTTTTCCACGAAATCCTAAGTCCATAATCATTGACATTGTCGAGGTTACCCCTTGTCAGGTAGACTTGCCTCAAATTGCGCGTCATAACGCAAATGTCCATCCTCGATACAGAACAAACCATTAGGCAAAGGAGCTAGGATCAAGTGATCCTCTCCAGGTATATCAAGGAAGTATCTACCATTAGTTCTAGAAATCATACCACATGCTCTAAGAGTAGAAAATCGAGATGACAGTCTCTCTCCAACGGTTGGATATTACCTAGGTTGACGTGAAGCACTCGTGCAAGAATGGTTATGACTCCTCCTCCGCATATGGGACCACAAGACTTCAAAGCTTGATGTTTAAGATAAAACAAAAGAAGGGTGCCCAAATTTAGCGTTAAGTTATAGTTAGGAATAGCAACTCTAGCGAGGATTATCATATCTGCATCATTAACTCTAGTAAACTCACCATGTTCCTGCAAGGTGTTAGCAAATAACATAGAACAAATAACAAACATCATGGTGATCAATTTGCTTTCCCTTAGGTGTATTCCCACGAACTCTCATTCTATTAAAGTAAGCCAAGGATGATGGATCAAGAACAAATGTGGTGGAGCGTATATCGGTGACGTTGTTGGCGAACCCAAAGTAGTGAGCTCATTGGTCGAGCATTAAAGAATACACACAGTTCATAAGACAGAAGTTGATGCGATCAACTCCGGGCATTTGTTCCTCTAGGCAATAGTGTGAGCACACCGTATGCGTCAAGGTACCGAGGAACTCAAGCGTCAAGCGGTGGTACGTGACCTTATCCTAGAAAAAATCATACAAACCAACATTGTTGCAAAGTAAGTCAAAATCACGATGAATGCCCAGTTGGTTGAGGATGTAAGGACACTCTCACTTGGTGGACTTGATTTCTCGGAGCTTGAGACGGTTGAAACGGTTGAGCTAAAACTCCTCAGTGAACTCGATACCAAATGACTCAGGGATTAGCGTATCAACGGGTGGTGCGGCTTGTTCCGTGGCCATCACACATGTACGGCTCCTCGTGTTCATCTAAGACAAAAACAAAAATAATGCTAATCAAAATTTTAGTCCAATAGAAACATGGCACAAGTGATCCTATACACTTCTTACAAAAGAAACTCCTCTAGAAACAAAACTAAGCATGCTCATAATCAAGATTAGCTCAAGAACAAGACCTAAGTCTAGATTGATAATGGTGAAAGGTTGAGCAAGGTTTTGTTGCAAATAAACTGGAGATTGGAGGAGAAACATACCTTAGATCGATTAGGTGCAAGGAATCAAAGAAAAAACGAGTAGAATTGAATATCCAATGGAGGCGGTTTGGAGTTTGGAGGTAGAAGAAAGAGAGATTTGTGTTTAAGAAATTTTAGGGTTACCTCTTCCTGGGGTAGAAATCACGGCCGCGTACTCGGTACGGGCGGGCGGTACGGCCGGAGCCTGCCCGTACTGAGTGTCCTACCTTAGGGTCAAAGGATCCCTTCCGGCGGTGCACTCGGTACGGGCACGCGGTACGGTCACGCGAGCCCGTACGACTGGTAGTTATTCGGTTAGTAGTTTTTCTTCAAACTCGATATTTTGCTTGGGATACGGTACGAGCGGGCGGTATGGCCGTCTCTGGTCATACCAATGGTCATTACGAACACTCTGTCCTGCATCAAAAATCAAAAATTCTATTTTCTTGATCCACGATGTGGTACGAGCGCGTGGTACGGGGAACTCCGGTCGTACCAGCGATGTGTCTTTGCTCCAAGTTCTAGAAGGGTGTCGGACTATAGCCCAGCGAGATTGGAGCACACCAAAGGCTCGCTCCACATCCTTTCTAGCGGCCTTCTGCTCCTCGGCGAACCTCATGTGCTTCTCTTCGGTGGGCTTGTGAATGGTCTTCACAAAGGTAGACCAAGTATGATAGATACCATCTGCCAGCTAATATGCCTTGTTTTAGGTGTGGCCTCGCACCTAAAATTTCACATGGGGAGCGGTGCCTTCTGCAAGCCTAGAAAACACATTGGACCTCTGAACAACACAAATGTCATTGTGTGAACCAGCCATGCCAAAGAAAGAGTGCCAAATCCAAAGATCATGGGATGCAACGGCCTCAAGTATGACTGCGCACCATTTAGAATGTCTTTTATATTGCCCATGTCAGGCAAATGGACAGTTCTTCCACTCCTAGTGCATGCAATCTATTCTTTCAATTATTCCTGGAAACCCTCTGGTTTCGTTGACAGCCAAGAGCCAGCGAGTGTCATCAGCATTGGGTGCCCTCAATAATTCTTCACCAAAAACCTCCACCACAACTCTGCAGAACTTGTACATTGCTTCTAGACAAGTGTACTCGCTCATGCGAGAGTACTCATCAACACAATCAGTAGCTAGTCCATAAACAAGAATGTGAATAGCTGCGGTGCATTTTGGTAGGAGGTGAAGCCGAGCTTACCGGACACATATTTTTTCAAAGAGAAGTAGTCGTCATGATCCCTCTCTCCGTGAAGAAGACGCATGAAGACCTTCCTTGACATCCGAAAGCGCCGCCGAAAAAGGGCAGGGGTACAAAGGGTTGGTGCGATGGAAGTAGTCCTGAAACAATAGCTCGTGGCCAGCGTCTCGACCACATTCCAGCGTAGCGGCCCGGCCCTTGACCGAGCCACGATATGTTTGCTTCGTCTCCTCGTTGTGCTAATGGAGGAGCACGGCCGCGGCCAGCAAAAGCTCACTATCATCGTCAGACTCGTCGAAGGATGGCATGACGTAGTTCATGAAGAACTCGTCCCCACGGTCGTCCATGGTCTACACGATGAAACGGATGAGCAAAGGACTGCGTACAAGGACGAGGACGGACACGGCAATCAAAAAAGCGGTAGAATGCAATACCTATTCCAGACCGGCAAAGGGTCGAACAGGTGGAGTGCGGCCTAGGAGAAGACCGAATTTGAGGTGGTGGTCGACGAGATCTTCGGGTACTGGCTGGTCTGGTACCACATGCCCAAGGACCCCTTCACGCTTCGAAAGACTGCTAGGACGCGACAACGAGCAGGCCAGAAGGAGAACGGTCGGCAACAGCTGCAACTGCTTCGTGACTCCGGCGATAGTAGGCAGGCCAGGAGCTTCAACGGCAATGAGGCATGTGGGAGGCAACAAGAGAGACAAAGGGGTCCGACGGCGGCCTTCCTGGAGGGCCAGGGCGGGGGGGGGGGGGGCGAGGAGGACATGACACAGACGCTCGGGTTGTCCGTGTCCCCCCAAACCTAGTCAATTTTGGCCCGGTTTGCGCCGAAACGGACCAGTCAGAGGCAGTGTCACGATTGATGGGTGCACGTTGGACCGTGGCCTCGGTCCGGAAGGACAGAATCGGACCCGTGCGGTGTGTTTGCAGCGGCCGTGCAGGTGCCCTAAGCAGCTGTACGGTCGGCGCCCCATACTCAATCATCATATCCGGCCATCCAGGTGATGGAGGAGCACAGAGACAGAGTATACATGCAAACATATTGCAGGGTGTCCAGCTCGAGTTCTTGGTATCCCATAGCATCATTGCTCAAGTGGCGAGCCACTCTAGGCATAGTTTCTCGCACAAAAGTGGGCAACATCTTTTATTCTCAGCTATGGAGTGATCAAGATCGTGAGGTATGATTAGTTATTTTTGTTGAATTCCCACCGTAGCTAAAAAAGGTAGCTGCTTCTACATTCTCAGGACTCCGATTCCCTATATCTTGTGGACACTGTATCCAGCTTCCTCGGTATTCAAGTTGTCGTTCCAGCTCTCAAACTCCGACCCACCAAAACGTATTTGCTTAATGCCCAGATGACTGCAGAGAATGAAACAAACCAGAATAAGATTGTGTTGTTGTTTCATACACGAAGACGGTAATAAACACTCGATAAGTTTGAAATAAATGCAACAGAGCAGTGCCATTGTGGCAGAACAACCCTCAAACTGAACCATAAAAAGAAGAGGCATTAAGAGGCAATCCTAGATGGAGTTTCTCTGCTATTTAAACCACTATTTCCTACAATACTATTGTTAGTGCCATGAGGCAACAACAACAACAACAACAACAACAAATATTTGTGTCACTCATGATGTGCCTAAGTAAAGTAATTATAACATATGAAGAGAAACAAGAATTTGCACACTGCTGCCGCTTAGTCAGACAAAACAATCAGTACTGGTGTTGTAAGATAGTTGCATCATCTGCAATTCAGAATGACACTCACTTGCAGGCAGTGCACTATACAATAATCAAATAACAGACAGTTTGACACAGAAGTGAACATTTAACAACTTATGGAACTAAGAGTGAGCATTTCATAACTTAAGGAACTAACAGAACTTCCAGTTACATATGTTTTCTGGAAGGAGAAGAATGAAAATGGAACCATGGCTAAAAATTTCACTACAAAGCAGGAACTGCAATTCCTCACTTTAGAAGGAAAGAAAAAACACTTGGTCATAGCAGACGATTGTAAACGTGTGGTGTCAAACCATGCACTGTTACTGTATGGAAGGCGGCTATAAGGACCCTACACACATGACTGTCTAAGAACTATTGCCTTCTGTTCCAGTTCAGTTTGTTCAACTGATGCCACACCATATGATTCCAAATTATTTCTCAGACTTTCCATTTGGGAGGCATGGAAAATAAAAGAACGGAGGGAGTAGACAGAAATATAAAGTATATCTATGTGTCCCACTGCATCATCCTAGACCCTAGTAACCAGATCTTGATGAATTGAGCTCACACTAGTATCGACAAGTTGAACGTTCAGATTCTTACTCTGAATTTATGGTGGTTAATGAGTTAAGAAGGATATCCAGAAGCAACGGATCTTGAATACCAATGTCCACCCTGTGGAGATCAATAACATCAAAGCATAGTCATGGTTGATGTCAATGTTATAACAACTTGTAATCACAAAAAAATGTGATTACAACTTGAAGAAGTACAAGATGTGCAATACTTTCTGTTTGTAAGATTTATTTTGACTGAAAGAACAAGATATTTCTGACTCAAGCACCCATAGGCACCTGAGAAAAAATGGTACAGTGTTCCACTAGATGTACATAAAGGTATAATAGCATAGAAATACTTGGTACTTGAAAACGCTACAATTCAGATGCTTATCTTAAATGTTACAGCATTAATTACTTTTACAGTCAAAATGCTACGGCAGGCTTTTATGGCACCACCAAATTTGGTCACATGTCACACTAACTTGTTTCTGAAAATAAACCCAGGTTAACTGGTCTTTATTTTGGAACTAACTTGCTTGCATGGAACAACGTAACTTTCTTTTTCATATTTTTACTTACATAAATAAACAGCTGATAATGTCATTTATAGAACAGATAGTGCAAATTATGAAACAGGACGGTGAAACAATACCCTTGTTCAATCAACTACCTACTACCCCATCATAACTTGTAATGTCAACACGAAAAATTACAATCAACAGTTTGTAAAAAGGGCTAGAGAAACAGTACACACCAGACACGTGCTAGATTATCTTGAATCTCAAGATCACCAATGTTGTAAAAGGATGTCGGAGTAGCGTTTGCTGCGTCAAGAGCATCATAAGTTGGTCTTCTACAATCTAGATCCAACTGTGATAACTGTGAAGGAAAATATATTTTATAGATCCATACAGCAAAGTAATGAAGCTCAGTCAAAGAACTTAAGTCACCACAATATGCAAGATAAGAGCAGAGTTTATTTGCTATTTTCTGGTTGTGCATGCTATTTCGGCATACACCATATGATAGTGAAAGTGAACAGTACAAATGAATTTACGGCCAAGGCACGCAAGGCACTTCACCAGTTTATAATTAGCAATTTAAGGATTATCGCTGCATTTGAAAGATACAAACAAGAAAACAAAGGATTGGCTTTTCTTACGCTTAAAAGTTGTGTGGTACATCCGGTACAATAAGTTTACCTGCATATTCATAGAATTGCACCCACCTAGGCGTCCAACTATATGCCATGATCGCAGTGTCTGCAAGCATAATTAGAGGGGAAAATGCAACATCATGTGAATATATTATACGCTACATAATAATTCTTTTAAGCATCAAAGATTACTTCATTTTGCAGGAAAAAGGGAGAAGAATTACATCACAAATTAATTTCACATCTTTTGGCAATAGAGCATTGTAGAACTCGAACCATATGAAGGAATTGGAGAAATCAAACCTAGCACAGGCAACAAACAAAAAATACTTACAATAACAAAAGAGAAAACACCTCTCAGAGATTGTGAGTTATCAGGTAGTATTACTAGCTAATAAATTCATACATCTTAATTAAAAAAATAATAATACAGATAGCGCATGTATGGGAGTATGGAAGGTCGGATTACTTGTTGAAGACGACTTTCATGGGATTGGGTGAGCCGGTCTTGGTCTGCACGATCTTGTGCCGCTTCTTCTCTATCCTCTCCGCCATCTACCCGACCAAAAAAAAACACCAGACCGACGGAACATTGGAAGGATTAGATAGATAAGGCATCGAGGAATGGGGAGAAGAAGAGACACAGGTGCTCACGCGGGACTGGGCTTTCTTGGGGTCGTCGAAGTAGTCCCCCATAATGTCTGCAATCTCGGGGTCACGGTCGTGGTCATCCTGCTCGCCGTACTGCCCCCGCCTCGGGAGCCCCTCCTCCTCGAGCTCTTTCCACTCCTGCTCCTCCTCTTCTGCTGCCGTCGCGTGCACCGTTTCCCCTGCGCCCCGGCGGGCGACGAGGCGGGTGAAGGGTCTGAGGCGAAGGGGGAGGCGTGTATTCGGGGTCGCTGTCGCGGTTGGGAGTGGTGGTGCGGAGGCGGCGAGGTAGCCGCCGAGGAGGGTGGGGAGCATACGGTGTGGGCGGGTTTGGTTGCTCCCTGCTGATAATGTGGTGGTAGGACTAGGAGGAGACTGAGAGGCGCGTGCTCCAGCCTCTAGGCCCGCTTCGCCGCCGGGACGAACGGGAGGGACGTCGAGGGAGTGGGACTGTTTGAGTGGAGTGGATGAGGAAACGGAGAAGAGAGAGAGGGGCCAGGGCGCAACAGGGTCTACTGCGGCGGGCCCACGGCATCTGTTGACACCAGCACAACGGGCAACAGCGAACGCTACATATCTGGAGAGGAAGTCAGAGCGAAGGAACGGATAGGTTTCACATGCTTCATGGGCAGGCTGGGCAGGCCGCAGGAAACTCGCTAGGGACACTCGCACACCGACAGGACTCAAAGACGTCGACTCTCCTAGTAGTACCAGCAACCACGAACAAGGCTCACATCACTCCGAAAAATGATGCCTACAGTAAGGTCATGGCATCCGAGAGGATACCGGCGTCATCCAATATGTCCGGAGTGATGGACGGAGGGGTACCCGGGCTCCACGACAAGGCCCCCAAGGGGGGAGCGGCGCCCACGGGCGTCGCCGAAATCGGCACCGACCAAAGTCGGGCATGACTTCCGTCCGAAGACCCCTGCACCACCTCCAAAGAATCGACACGAAGATTCACCCGTGAAACACGACCGATGGTAGGAGAGGCGCTCCCGCCCGCCCCATGCCCCGCCGCCCGCACGGCCAGGACAAAGCAGCAACACCATCTTGGCCCGGAGCCGCCGCTCCGGCCCTCACGCGTAGCAGAGTGAACACCTCACACCAACTAGCCACCGACCAAGGGGCGCACGAAAGTGCCCTGACCACCGAAAGCAGTACCATGGCGCACCTCTACCATGGGAATGCCAGCGAGAGCCACCGCGCTCCCGCTAGCCACACGCTGCGGCCCACCAAAGCCGCCAAGGCACCGACCGAAATGGGCACGACCTCCATGAGACCACCGCATCGAGGCCCCCCAGACCAGCTGTCCTCCACGCAACAGTGTCGTCGAGGCAAAACCCAGGCTGCCGACCACCCCACAGTCGCCGCGTCCCCGGGGTCGCTGCCCCGACATCCACATCTCCGACGGAGAAAGACAAAACCGGCCGCCCCTTCCGGTTGTCCGCGGTCGAGGGACGCCGCCCTGACCAGACCCCACCCAAGCCCGCCGGCTCGGCTTTCCGTACCCCGCGTTCTGCCCACGGCCGCATCAGCCCCGTCGAGACGCGGCCTGCCAAGCCCATATGGGCCCTGGACGGGCCCTGGCCACGACCGTCTCCATGGGCGACACCGAAGGCCGCTACCACCACAAGACGCAGCACCGGTGGCCACCGCATCAGCATGTAGCGCCACGCACCCCTATCACCGTCGAGCTGCACCCGCACCGGGGGAGACGATGCCAGGGCACCCGGCCACCTCGTGTGCACCACGGGCTCTCCCTAGCCACCTTTGGCGGCATCAGCGGGGGAGGGGAGAGGGAGGGTCGGGTGCCAGCGCGCAATTCCCCCCGAGTCGCCCAGGAGGACGACGTGTAGTTCAGCGGTTAGACCTACTAGATTTAGAAGTGTGTTGATACCTTCGATCCGGATTCACGGATGCAGTATAGTAGCTTTTTCCCATGTAGACCTAGGTTTAATCGAACCTTGGGAAACAATGCTAAAGGAATTAAATAAGGACACGTCTACAAGACTTTGTTTGTTTATTTAACCTTTGTTTACTGGACCTTTCTAGTTTACTTTATATCATGGGTTGTTTCGATAGATGGAGATATGTCAGGGTTGAAGATTCACCTACAGCTGCACATCATATGGAATAAAGATAATAATAAGCATAGTCATGCGTAATGTTTTAATAGAGATAAAATTTATGAACAGCACATCCTAATATACTAAAGCCTCTGCGAGCTACGGGTATAGCAATAGTCTTTTGATCCAACCGTTTGCACCACGAAGCACCGGGCTACAAACAACTATTAAGTGAAAACATAGATCAAAGCTTTAAGAAGTGATGTTGTTGTTGTTCCCTAATGGATCGCTAAGCGAAGACCGTCCTACCCTTTATGTCACTAGGTTTCCTATGAGATCATCACTAACCAAGTATCTCACCTCAAGCCTTTATCAATCTCGGGGGTCTTGGGTACCTACAAGTTCAAAGATTGAGACAAGAGACAAAGAAACAAAGATACAAATCTCTTATTCAAACAATACACAATGCTCCCATAGATTAGATGCACATTATCGCTGCGAGGTTTCACCCCAACCCGCAGCCCATGAGAACTACTCACTCATAACAATAAGATCAAGGATAGAAAAATTATGCAAAATTCTTAGATTGAAATCAAATATTCTTACAATGGTCGTCAAATCACAAGGAGATCTCAAATACAAAGTAATGGCTATGGATATGGAGAGGTTGGATGGGGGAGAGGATGAACTATGGTGGCGGATCTCCTTTGGTGGTATTGTGATGCAATCTAAGAATGGCGCCCCCCTGCACGATGGCTAGGACCTCGAAATATATAGGCGCCTTCTCGAAAGTCGTAGTGTTTGACGAGACGAAGCCATTGTCACCTGGTACGGGCGGGCCTTGCGCGTACTAGTGGTCGTTATGGCCTCTGGCACTTGGTATTGAGTCCAAGTTTGCTTGATCGTGTAGACTTCCTCAAAATCTTCATTTGTGACTCTAGATTTTGCCTTAAAAGTGTGATTTCCTGCACAACACAATTCAAAGCGCAATGGTTTGCATATCTTTGCAACAATTAGTCATTAGTGGCAAAGCTAGAGATTTTCTTATCAACTACATGACTAAAAATGAGGTTTAAACATGGAGAAAGATGGCTATTTTTACAGCCATCAACTTCCCCAAAGCTTAAACCTTGATCGTCCTCGAGCAAGAAAGTAACAAAACCATAAAGAACTTAGTGTTTTAAACTGAAACAATGAGAGTACGAATTCACTTATGGTTGGTAGTCGTATGCGTCCAACACTTATTTCATTTGAAAAGCTCATCAAAGTTAGAGAGATGCCAAGAATACCATACAAGCTTTGATAACTCAAAACAATCAAAATAGAGTTTAATATAAGTATGAATAACTAGGAGTGTAACAATCAATCCAATTCCCCTAGTCAACTCTCTGCTTGCCAAGAAACACTAGGATGTTTTTATAATAGCAAAATTAAGTAAGAGAGATCATGTCCTAAGTAGCATAACAACGAATTGTCTTATTGACACCCACATCAGTAAATCAAGACTATCAAGACACTTATATTCCATTCATTGCTTTTCAAGAAAATTCGTAAAGTAGTAATAGGACCATACCAAGGACTTGTTATGTGGATCTTCATTTTTCACGGGTAATTCTCAACAAGGATCACTAAATGATTCTTTTAAACAATGGTTTGCACAACTTTCGAGAGTACCAATACTTTTTCCCATTACGATGAGAGGTGTCACCTATGTAGTCAACTCATAGCCGAAATCAGGGGTTGTACCATTGATCGTTTGTAGGCTAGCGAAGTTTTTGATGTCCAAAGGTGTGAATCAAAAACATAGAACTTTTTAAATAGTATCATAGTTTGATCCACAAGGTTTAGCTTTGGCATGGATCGCAATTACCACTAGACTTCATCATAATCAAACAACTCCTTTTCAAGAGTGCTATCAAGTCTATCAAAACGTCTATGGGCTTAAGTATCTTCAAGGGTAAACTCTCAAGACAATCATTCATCAAACAAGTCATAAATTTGAGAGTTTTCTTATTATACTTGTTTGGCAATATTATTTCCAAGGCAAGACTCGGTTAACTACAATAACTAGAGAAAAAGCTTCCACAACTAACTACTCATGCAGATAAAAAACTTAACTCTAACTATTTTGAATTACTCCCACTAGCATAACATCTTAGCAAATCAATGAACTAAGATAAAAAATCAAACTTCTAAAGTAGGAGATAAAAGACATACCTCTCATGAGTGAATTCATAATTCTCTTCCTTATGGGGATGTGTTCCTTCAAAACTCAAGTTAAAATCACTCTCATAATGATATTGAAGCAAAGAGGCAATAGGCAAATCCACTTTCATGAAAAAGGAAAAAAGGGATTTTTTTGTATTTCTGAGGATGGGGATTAAAGAATAGAAAAGAACTTGCGACCAAGCAAGGAACTAAGAAAATAAAAACAAACAAAAAAAAGCAAATGAAAAAGAAAGAAAAAGCGAAGTGGTGGAACAAACCAACACGTGTGTTTCAAAGCTCACATGGAGCTAGAGTACAAGCTCATTATTACACAAATAAAAATACCGAGGGACACATCCCCAAGCTTAGTCTTTTGCAAGCTCTTTTGTTGCTCATTGTGGTGGGAGTGGATAATCTCCCAAGTTCCATTAGCTGCTCCAATTGTTAAACTGGGTTGAGAGGTTGGTAGTAGTATCTCGAAGGTTGATGGAGAGGTTGCTCATGTTTTGGATGCTTTCTTCGAGAGAATAAATATCATCATAAGTGGTATAGTAGTTTGGTCACTGCACATCTTGTTCGGGTCCTTCTTGTTCCACTTCTTCCTCTTCTCCTTCTTCTCCCATAGGTTCTTCTTGTTGTGGTAGTCTTGCCTCAACCTGCGTGTCATAACGCAAACGTCCATCCTCGATAGAGAATAAACCATTAGGTAAAGGAGCTGGGATCAAGTGATCTTCTCCAGGTATATCAAGGAAGTATCTACCATTAGTTCTAGAAATCATACCACGTGCTCTTAGAGTAGCAAAAACGAGCACAAGTATAGGGGGTGTATCGCAGTATTTTCGAGGGAAGTGAAACCCAGTTTATTGATTCGACACAAGGAAAGCCAAAGAATACTTATCAGCCTTAACAACTGAGTTGTCAATTCAGCTACACCTGGAAACAATCTTTCTCACAGCAGTTTGTCAGTAGCAACAGTTTTGTAGTAGGAATAGCAAAGTAACAGCAGTAGTAAAGCAAAGACAGTAGTAACAAAAGCAGTAAACAGTGGGATTCGAGTGCGGTAGGCATAGGGATGGATGGACGGGCGTTGCATGGACAAGACAATTCACATAGCAATCAGAACATAGGGCAATTGCAGATAAATAAGATAAAGCATCCAAGTACTAGACAATCCTAGGCATGTGTTCCATATATAGTCATACGTGCTCGCAATGAGAACTTGCACAACATCTTTTGTCCTGCCAGCCCGTTTGCAGCGGGGCCTCTAGGGAACTACTGGTAATTAAGGTGCTCCTTTTAATAGAGCACCGGAGCAAAGCATTAACACTCCGTGAACACATGTGATCCTCACATCAAAGCCTTTCCTTTAGCTACCCCGATTTACATCGCCGGGACCATAGGTTCCGGACAACGACGTGTGTATACAACTTATAGATAAAACCCAAAACAATACTATCATAATGAATCAATAATAAGTTCAGATCTGAGATCATGGCACTCGGGCCCTAGTGACAAGCATTAAGCACAACAAAGTTGCAACAAAGTCATAAAGCACTAATAGAGATACTAGGCACTATGCCCTAACAATCTGATGCCATTACATGAACGATCTCATCCAATCCCTACCATCCCCATAGCCTACAGCGGGGGATTACTCACTTATAGATGGGAGAAACATGGATGGTCGATGGAGAAGCGATGGTGATGATGATGGCGATGATCTCCTCCAATTCCCCGTCCCGGCAGGGTTCCAGAACGGAGTTTCTGGTACTGTTTCATGGAATCTGGTGGTGGCAGCGGAGCGGAACTCCTTCTGGAAAAACGTCGAACCCCTCGAAGTTTTTAGGTCAGAAGGCTCCTTATAGGCGAAGAGAGAGAGGGTGCCGGGGCCCACACCACCTGGCGCGGCCTGCCCGGCCCGGCCAATGGTGGTGTGGCCACCCCAGGGCTCTTCTCTGTCTCGTATTCTGGCTCCTGGAGTCTTCGGGTGGAATAGGATGTTTGGCATATTTTCCGGGATTTTTCCTGATAGTTAATTTTTTGCACAAAAAGTAGACACCAAGGCAATTCTGCTAAAAACAGCGTCAGTTTGCATTAGTTGCATCCAAATCACACAAGTACAGAGGAGACACAATAGCAAAAGTGTTCGGGAAAGTAGATACGTTTTGGACGTATCAACTCCCCCCAAGCTTAGCTTATTGCTTGTCCTCAAGCAATTCAGTTGAAAACTGAGTGCGATAAAAGAACTTTCACGAACACATTTGCTTCATATGATGTCAATATTCTCAGCAATGTGATCAACTACTTAGACAATTCATAATAAAGAGTATGCAACTGAGTCTACTTAGTAGCCATTGCAAGCTATGAAGAGATTCCAACTCAAGAATAATAAGTAGCACAAAGCACAAACATAAGCAACATTACAATGCTCATAGAAAGGTATGATAGAGCGGTATCTCGCTTGCCTTTGATTATGAATGTCAAGGCACCTCTGAAGTTCAAGTGATGACTAGAAGTAAAGATATCAAGGATACAAGCATCAAAGTCATAACACAAATAATCAAGTAATGAAACAAACATAAAGAATGACAACTATGCTCTCAAGAAGGTGCTCAAAGAATATGTGGAGACTCAACAAGTAGAAGAAAAAGGTTTTGAATAATTTTGAAAGGCTTCCAAATGCTGAAAGTATAGTACTCGTTAGCTTTGAGCTCTCATTGCCCCTATCATAAGCATCTTTAATCCGGTTAAGGTGAAAGTGAGGTCCAATCTGAGTTATATGCTTGACAGACTATAAACTGGAAATCCCAAGTCCCTTGAGTACGAGGGCCGCTCCTCATGCTACTCAACTTTAGTTACCGGTAAGTTCTTGTCATCGTAAGTATGTGCGTATCATTGAGAACCGCCAACGAGGTACCCCTTGCCCGATGATACGGAAGAATCCCCATATCAAAATGACAAGGCAAGCAGACAATGAGTATCTTAGCAATCTTCTTATTTACCATGGGAAAATGGTGCTTTTTTCTCTCTTTCCTCTTTTCATAAATCTCTCTTTTTTTCTTTTTCTCAATAGCTCTCTCTCTCTTTTTTTATAAGAAGAACGCTTCATAGATATCATTATGGTTACGCTGCAGGTTTCCACCATGTCAGCATGGATTAGACCAGCGGCCCAGGCGTTTCTCTAACACACATACATAACTCCATGGACTTACAACCTCCCCTTTTATTTCACACCGACGACATCCGTAAACAAAAGAGCAAGGTATCAACTGGGTATATATTTACAAGTGTTGAAAGCGTTCCCCGTGATAGCACGGTTCTGCTAATCCCCGGCCTATAATTTGCAAGCATATAACTTTCATGGAGAGTTCACAATGGTTCAGGTTTATTAAGTGCAGGAAATAAAGTGTGCTATCAAGTTCGTGAGAGCTTTACTAACTAACTTTCTCATAACAAGCAAACATTTTATTCGGAAGAAAACAAGGCATATTGAATATGCACGGAAGTAGCAAATGATGCTAATGGGTAGGTATGGTGGACACTTTAGAAATATTTGGTTTAGGGAATTGTAAACATGAGTAAGACACTCAGTGGAAGTGAAGGCTAGAAAAAGTAAGGGAGCGACAGACGAGAGAGCAATAGCTGTTATTATCATGCTTGCAACAAAACAAGACTACTCATGGCATGAAAATGATTCAAGATCCTCAAGGCAAAATAATTCGTCAAGGCTTAACTGATTATTACAGTCATGTGCATGCATGAGCATGTGCCAAGTCGATCAAATGAAACATTCAGAGGAGCATACCACAATGTCATACCAATTTATGAATATAGTAATGCAAGCAAACATTCATAAGACATGCTACAAACTATTAGCGAGCTGGAGCTAATCACAAGAAAGCAAGAACTACTAAATATCCAAAGATAACATACACTCTACATAAACGGACTAAGCAAGCTCACAATGATGAGTATACGTACAAAAATGGAAACAAATAGAGTTCGTTACCAGCCTCTTACCACGCCTCAAGTTGTCATTAATCCTCATTATTGCTCTTCACTTGTGTGGCTTGAATAATAATATGAAACCAATAATCCACTGAGAACTGCCGAACCCTGTAGCCAACTCACAAAAACCAAAGAAGAACGACAAATATTTTTGGTGTTTTCAATTTTTAAATAAGAACCAAAAGAGAAAAACAAGCAAAGCAAAATCTTTTTGGATTTTTCGAATAGTTCAAACAAAGCAAAACGGAACAAGCAAACCAAAGCAAAAAGAAGAAGCAAACCAAATAGAAACAACAAAAATATTTTTGGTCTTTTTGTGTTTTTAGAAAGCAAAAGCAAAGAAGAACGAAAACTAAAAAGAGAACGAAAACATGAATATACAAAGAACCGACGCAATCATGATATGGAGATGAGTGCGGTGTCGGCGTACCTCCCCCCAAGCTTAGGCTTTTGGCCTAAGTTGTTGGGTCCGGAGCATAGAAAACAAAAAAAATTCCTACGGTGTGAACTACACGCCAAGATCTATCTACTAGGTACAAAGCAACGGGTGGACATACATCCATGGAGAACTTACCCTCGAAGACAACGAGCTTTGTTAACGAGTAGGAACTCGTGGTTGATGTAGTCGTACACTTGCCGATCTCAAGATCGTGATGAAGTCCAGCAGGTCCGGCTCCGGCCGTCCATCGATCCAGCTCCAGCACCACCAAGTCCAAAGATCGCAGCAGCGGTGCATCCGTGATCGCACACACGTCCGGTACCCCGACAACCTTCGTCCCTCGCTCCAGCAAAGCAGCGGAAGCAGCAACTCCTTTCCAGATGAAGCCACCGGGAACATGTATCTCGCTAATCCTAGACCATGGGGGAATAATACTAGAGGGGGAGAGAGATCCTTCACAAGGAGGTGTGTGTGAGAAGCGAGGAGGGGGTGGTCTTTTATACATCGGGATTGACAAATTCCACTCTTGATCCATGAGCCTCAACATAACACCTTCGTAGCACTGAACCCATCTTTATAGTCACCCTGTTACGGTGTGACGTTTGATGTTATCAAGATACTTTTCCGGTGTTAGCAATTAACATGATCTCATGGTCTAAGGATAAAGATTACTTCGTATGATGTTATAGCAATATAAACATAATGACTTTGATCGTAATTCTATACTTCGGATGAATGTTCATCACACCATTCCACCAATGGTGTGACCTTGTTATTAACAACATCCAATGTCCATGATCAGGAAACCTTGATCATCTTGTTAATCAACAAGCTAGTCTATAAGAGAGGCATAACTAGGAACCCTTTTTGTTTATTAAACACACATGTATTGACGTTTCCGATCAATGTAATTATAGCATGCAAAATAAACATTGATCATAAACATGGAATAAGATAATAACCACTTTATTATTGCCTCTCGGGCATATTCCCTTCAGTCTCCCACTTGCACTAGAGTCAATAATCTAGTTTGAAAAACTTTGCGTATTGAACACCTATGGCTTTCTGGTGTTGCATATACGCTATTGCTAGTGGTTAAAATAATCTCTAGATCTGACAGTTTCAGGTCTGTGTGTATTTGCATGTCTCTGCGTCTCTACGCATCACTCATTCTCAAATGAGATGGCATTGTTTAGATTTGGTCCTTTGGTGAGACCTTTAGTTCGTTCGGCTCAAAATATGTTGATATTATTGTCACACAATATATCTTCATAGTATTAGCCCACTTTGAACCACACCTAGTTTGATAACAAACTATTTAACACAAATGCCCTCCTTTGCTGCTACTATAGCAGTTATATACTTAGCCTTTTGTTGTAGTATCCGTCACAATATCTCAACTTTGGAACTCATCCAAATCCATCATGGAACATCCTTTCCATTATATTGTGCCACTCATAGTCTAAATTGAGATAAATTTAATTTGTATCTTGTGACAAAACTAGTATCAATGTAACACTTTACAATGGACTACCTTTAACTATTTGTTACTTATACATGATATATTCTTAGTTCTTCCAAAGCTCATAAGAATATCTTTACTATTGTCCAATGATCATCATATGAATCATTCTGGTATATGCTCATAACATTTAGAGCATAGGACATTCTGGATATATACATATCATGGTATAATCGATCAAAATCTTCATGTGATTTTACTCACCAAGTGTTGAAACACTTGAATTTTGATACAATCCTTTCCATGTAGCAAGAACATTTCTTGTTGTTTCCATATTGAACCCTTTTAATATCTCATATATGTATGTCAGGCACAACCATATTAGCGCCTTAATCTATCCATATAGATATTGATGCCTAATATTCCGGGTTTGCCCAAGTCTTTCATCGAAATCTTATTTTAATGAAATTCTTAACTTGTGTCAATACAAGATACATCATTTCCAATCAACAATATGTCCTCTACATAATGTATTAGAAATATGTCTCAGCGCTCCCACTTAATTTCTTGCAAATGCAAGCATCTTCATCATCTCCGATGAATTTAAACTCTTTTAACAGTTTCATCATGGTGAAGATTCCACCTCCGCTATGTTTACTTCAACTATTGAAGTTTACATGCCCTTTTAGCACCCTTTGAATTAAAGAAAACCTTCAGACCATGTCATGTACATGTCCTAGGTTACCGTTCTATTAGAAGAACCTTGTTTTGTTTATTCAACTACCATATACCAAATTATATGTAGTGGTTGCTACATTAATCCGTCAAGACTATATATCGCTATGAAAGATCAAATCTTGTCATAGTCAACTCCTTAAACATTGTCGTAAACTTCTTTCTGACATGTCGACTATTTCATAGATGTTAAACATCCATGTCTTATTTCTTTATAGATCTAAACACGACCGATAGGCTTCACGCCTTTCCGGAGGGTCTTCCAAGTTCAAAAACTTGTTTTCTCGTGTATGGATACTATCACGGATTCTATGACTTCTAGTCATTTTATGGAGTCAGGGCCCATCATCGCTTCTTTGCATGTAGTCGGTTCATCATTGTCAAAACAATAACGACTTGCTTATCAAATCTTACTATTTGATTCTTACCGACCCACACGGTTCTATAGGAACTCTAATCTCCAAGATCACACCTTTTGTAATCACGAGAGCCATGAGCATTGTGGCCGCCACCGGGACACTTTCCGGCGCTGCGCTACTTAGCACATATAGCTAAGGTTCAACAACCTTATCAAAGTTCTATTGTCCTCCCACTTAACTTTTCACGGAAAATTCCTTCTCAAGAAACTTAACATTCCAAGTAACAAACTCTTTTGTCCTCGGTGTTATGGAGAAATTCCCAACAAATTCTTTGGGATAACCTACAAAGACGTGCTTATCCGACTTTGGTTGTAAACATTTTACTTATGCATAGCATACCAAAATTTAAGAAAAGACAATTCGGGTTTTATCCCAAACCATAACTCATATGGTGTCATTTCAATGGATCAAGATGGTGCTCTTTTCAGTTTAAAAGCGGTAGTCTCTAAAGCTTCAATCCTTAAAACATAATGGCAGTTTTATAAATGACACCCTTGATCTTACCATGTTAAACATGGTTTGATTTTATCTCTCGAATATGCCATACTCCTATGGTTTATCGGGAAACACAAATCATGGAACAATTCCTCAAGTCTTAGATGTTTTTGCTAAACATGTAACTCAAATATATTCCTTTATGATTGAATCATAAACTCTTTATTTTCTTGTTACAATGATTTTCCACTTCATATTGAAAGTCTTTGAACAATTTTCAAATGTTTCATACTTCTTCCTTATTAAGTAAATATACAGATATATTCACTCAAATTTTCGTAGAAAGCATATGAAGCAAAAAGATCCATCGCATATGGCTCCACATAATGGACTATGCACATCAGCATGCACAATTTCCAATAAGCTAGTCATCCGTTCCTCTCTGGCCTATGGACGGAGTTTCAATTATCTCGAGGAAAGTCTCACATGCGTCAATTGATCAAAATCAAAGGCTCCAAAAATCCATCAACATGGAGTTTCTTCATGTTTTCTTTCAAATATAATTTAAACAGCGATGTCACTTCATAAGTGATCTTTCAATCATTTGTCTTGCGACATTTTAGCAAATGTGTTTATGGATGTGATTTCTCCAACTAGACTTGTAAAAGTTCATCCATCCTTTATGGAATACGGTAATTATTTGAACAGCCATTGTTCTCATGATACCGGAACAAAATAACAATTATTTAAACAAATCTTGAAGGCTTGGTTTGATGACAACGAAAAACACAATAACACTTTATTTGTTTTCGATGAACATCATCACTCATTCTCTTGCTGGTTACTTAGGCCATTGTAGTTCATGAATTGCGTTGTCCTGTATGACACTTCATACCAACCAATTCAGTATCCAATACCAGTATCCAATACCTAAGAACCACATTGTTTAACAAGCAAGGAATATAGCCATAACATGTATATCTTCTATATACCTAAGTTGGACATCTCCAACCTTTTATTTTCTGCCAAATATTTTATAGATTCTCTTTCAGCAATTCCTTTTATTTTAAAAGAATCTATCAACATCAATAGTGTTGTCATCAACATGACACAAGGTACAAAGCGTATATAGTCAAATACTAATACCTTTGGACTTGCACTTTGAAGTGGATCACCATCATCAAATGTTTGGCATTCTTTCAAAATTCCATTCTTTAGTAATCTATTAGTGTAGTAAACATTTTACTTACATCTTCTATTCATCCTTATCATGACAACTTTCATGATCAAGCTATTACAGCTTATAAGGAAGAATGACGAGTATAATATCAGTTCCCAAAACCTTTTTGGTAGATTTGGATGCCTAGCATCTCCATCCTTCACAAATTCTCATACAATATGAGAACATGTATTTTGCTAAATTATACTCTATCATAATGCAACCAAAAAACATTGTTTCAGATATCACAATATCTTTCACACATGATGGTTTCTGAAACAATTTTTAGCTCCAATATAATCTTGATATTAAAACAACTTTTTGAATATCAATAATCATGGAGGCAAACATGATACTTTAGATACTAACATTGGAATTCTTACTCTTGATTTAATACTACTTATTAAACTTCATGGAGTAAATAGAGTTTGCTGAAAGTTTGCAATAGGACTTATAAACTTTAAATTGACATTCGAAACGATACGATACCAGTTTGTAAAGTAAATATCCAGAAATCTATAGTTCTATTATCTCAATTAAAACTAAGCATAAGGTAGTGAACGTACACCAATGACTACAACAAATTATGCAAATTCACTTCGATTTAGTTTATGACAAATTGAGTTCGACTAATCCAAATTAGAAATGAACTCCCACTCAAAAACGACATCCCTCGTGCCTTTTTGGTGATTACATGAACCAAATCCACTATACCAAGTCCGATCATCACGTGAGTCGATGTAGCTTCAAAGGCGAGCATCAATATGGGCATCATATCAACTATATGACTCATGCTTAACCTTTCGGTCCATGTTCCGAGGCCATGTATGTACATGCTAGGCTCGCCAAGTAAGAACCTTAGTACTCGCGTGTGTAAAACTGGCTTACACCCGTTGTATGAAAGCGTAGAGTCGAGTACACCTGATTATCACGTGATGTCTCGAAAGACGATCCACAAAACGGTGCATACTTAAGGAAGAACACATTTTTATCTTGATATCTAAAAGAGGGATCATCTTACAATGCTACAGAAAGCGCCAAACTAGCAGTATAAGATGCTAATATCTAATGTGTAAAGTGAGATGATATGGTCCATGCATTTAATCTCTATCACTTGCATCGTGGTATGATCTATATCATTCCTTTGTGTGTAAGGCCAAGGTCTATGGAACTTACACGTTAAGTGTGTTGTAAGAGTATCTATCATACATCTACTTACAACAATACCATATCAATACACTAGCCCAGCAACGATCTAAACTAGACGCCTCTAATTTATCAATTGCATACCACTATTGGGTCCAGAGCATAGAAAACAAAAAATTTCCTACGGTGTGAACTACACGCCAAGATCTATCTACTAGGTACAAAGCAACGGGTGGACATACATCCATGGAGAACTTACCCTCGAAGACAACGAGCTTTATTAACGAGTAGGAACTCGTGGTTGATGTAGTCGTACACTTGCCGATCTCAAGATCATGATGAAGTCCAGCAGGTCCGGCTCCAAAGACGTCCATCGATCCAGCTCCAGACCACCAAGTCCAGCACCGCAGCAGCGGTGCATCCGTGATCGCACACACGTCCGGTACCTCGATAACCTCCATCCTCGCTCCAGAAAGAAGCGAGCAAGAACTCCTTTCGAGATAAAGCCACCGGGAACATGTATCTCGCTAATCCGAGACCATGGGGAATAATACTAGAGGGGGAGAGATCCTTCACAAGGAGGTGTGTGAGAAGTGAGGAGGGGTGGCCTTTTATAGGAGGAGGTGCCCCTCCTTCATGGCAGCGCATGGAGGGGTGACCTTCACCTCCTCCATTCATGTGGTGGTAACCTCCACATTAAAATGCCCTTCACATTCTCTTTTAAAGTCTCCACTTTAAATGCATTAAATTTCTCCAAATTTAATGCTCTCTCATTTAATAAAACTCTTTTATTATTTTTATTCAGAATTTTGTTAATTACTTTAATTAACAAACATTCACATAAAACCCCCTACAACATTTCAATATTACATGCAGAACCAATTTCAGCAATTTCACCCGAAACAGTTTCGGTGTCTATTGAAATAATTCCAGCGCTTTCTTAAATCTTTATCTGAAACATATTTGCTCCAAATGGTGTCGGTATCCCTTAAGTGTGTCACCCTACGGTTAGTGAATAATGCAGACATGATCGAGACCCTCTCGATCAATAATCAGCGGGACACGGAGATCCGTGATCGACTCCTACACATTCAACGATGACTTCTGTGATCGTGAGAACCTTTAACGCTTGTAACTAAATCCCTTTGTCTCGCGATATATTACATGTCCGAGATTCGATCATCGGTATCTCCATACCTAGTTTGATCTTGTTTCTGACATGCACTCTTTTCTTGTTCCCGTGATATAACATTCTAGTGATCACATCACTTGCTGGCAAGCTATTTCAACGTGATATCACCGAGAGGTCCCAGAGTATATCTATCCGTCATCGGGATTGACAAATTCCACTCTTGATCCATGAGCCTCAACATAACACCTTCGTAGCACTGAACCCATCTTTATAGTCACCCTGTTACGGTGTGACGTTTGATGTTATCAAGATACTTTTCCGGTGTTAGCAATTAACATGATCTCATGGTCTAAGGATAAAGATTACTTCATATGATGTTATAGCAATATAAACATAATGACTTTGATCGTAATTCTATACTTCGGATGAATGTTCATCACACCATTCCACCAATGGTGTGACCTTGTTATTAACAACATCCAATGTCCATGATCAGGAAACCTTGATCATCTTGTTAATCAACAAGCTAGTCTATAAGAGAGGCATAACTAGGAAACCTTTTTGTTTATTAAACACACATGTATTGACGTTTCCGATCAATGCAATTATAGCATGCAAAATAAACATTGATCATAAACATGGAATAAGATAATAACCACTTTATTATTGCCTCTCGGGCATATTCCCTTCATAAGTGGGTATCAGTCCCAGGCTGGCCAAGATGAAGTGTCACCGGGGTACGACGAGGAGGTGCCCTCGTCCTGGTGCGAGCCAGAGTACATCCCTCCGTAATGTGCGGAATAATCATAGGAGGGCACATCCTCCTGGTGCTGCTCGTGGAAACCCAACAAGCGAAGCTGCTCGTCCACCTCCTCCTTGGAGTGCGACCACGGTCTCCTGTCAACACTGAACAAATCAGGCTGGGGCAAAAGGATCTCCCTTTCATCCCCGTCAGTGAAAAGCATCCGATATACCAGATTGTTCAAATTAGAGGTAGCAGTGACAAAGTGATGAGTTTTCATGGCAACAAGGTCAAGCCTTTGTGGTGCTAGCATAACATCATAGGGATCCACTGAAAGACCCAATGCATTGACTATGCGCGATGCAATGATGCCTCCATAGATAGGCCCCCTAGCAGCTAGGCGGCGAGCAATAAGCGAGCCAAGATTGTACCGAGTATCATTGTTGAGCGCAGCAGCAAGGAATGCTAAATGATAGTTGGAGATATTACTAGTGTTCTCCCTACCCAAAACACTAGTGGCAAGATAGTACGCAAAGTATCTAAGAGCAGGGAGTTGGATATTTCTTATCTTTCATGCCATCCACGATCATCATCATTGGTCACCCCTCGGTAAAGCTCCAACAAATCAGCGGGTCGCCCTTGAATTTTCTTCACACTCCCTGTCATACGCACACCTACAATACTGCAAAATCTCTCCAAAGGCATGGTGAAGGGCATATCATAGATTTTAAAAGAGACAGTAGAATGATAGGATGTGTTAGAAAATGAGAAGCTCTCAACAAAAATTTTGGTGAGCATAGCGTATTGTGCACTCTCATCTTACATATAAGAGGTCAAGCCAACCCTCTCAATCAGTAGCAAGAAATCATCAAGAATACCTGCAGCTTGCAAGAAAGTAAAACAAGGGAAAGAGGATGGGTGAGCATCTCCATCATCTCTTTCACTGCCAATACGTGATGCAATGAGGTCTTCATTATATGATGGCCTAGCTTGAGAGGCTGTTCTTGAGGGCCTTGACCTCCTAGGTGCATCACTCTCAAATATCTCTCCAAAAGTGTGGTTGTTCATGCTTGGTGTTCTGAAATTAAACACCTATTAAACAAGTGATTGCAAAGTAAATATAATGAAGGAATCTACTCATAGGGACTAGCAAGAGGCCTAAACATGCATCAAAACTATATCTCTAAGCATCAAACAAGCTTACAAGCTCTCATAACCAGTCACCTACAGTAGCAAAATACTCAACATACAATCCACTAAACACAAATCTACTTGGGCAAGGGGAGGAGTCACATACCAAGGAACAATTGCTCCAAATTTCAGCAAGAAAGATGGGCTGAGCAAAGAGATCGAAGAAATCGAGGGCAAGAACAGAGAGAACGTGATTTTGAGCTATGAATTGGAGCTTACTCAGGAGAGAGAAGAAAGTGGCCTTTGACCGAGAGAGGTAGGTGGCCCACACCAAGGCATGGCGCCACCAGTGCAGCCACGCCACCATGTGGTGTGCCTGCCTGTTGGGCCCCCTGGTACCTACCAGGTACTCCTCTACCCCTTTTTTCACGTAAAAATTTAATATGAATTTTCTGGAATTTTTCGAGACACTTTATTTTTGGGCAATTTTCAGAAATAGAAGAATGATTTTTGAGACAGACAGATTTTTTTTCTTTTTGGAAACATGATGCAAAGACAAAACAAGGCTAGAACTACAGAAGTTCTAGCATTCAAGCAAACTAAAAACACAAACAAAACTAAACGAAAGCAAAAACTAAAATACAAAGGATAGAAATAAACGGAGATAATCATAATGAAAACATTGTTTTGTTCAATGGAATCCTTTTGTTAGCAAGGTTGATCAAGTCTTGATACCAAAACAATTGCATATGAGACAAACTTTGTATTCCACTAATGATTATGTTACCTCGACTCTGATAGCAATGGTCCCAATCATAATAGTTTCAAATTTTTCTTTTGGTATGGGACAATATATTTCTCCAACTTGAATGCCTTCAACATGTTCAATTGAATTTAAGCCATAAGTTCTTTCAATCTTCTTCGGGAAATAGACAGTATGTTCCTTGTCATTGACATTGAAGGTCACCTTTCCTTGATTACAATTAATAACAGCTCCTGCAGTATTAAGAAAAGGTCTCCCAAGAATAATAGACATATTATCATCTTCAGGCATTTCAAGCACAACAAAATCAGTTAATATCAAGCAATTATGAGCCACCTGAACAGGTACATCCTCACATATACCCACAGGAATAGTGGTAGACTTATCAGCCATTTGCAAAGATATATCAGTTGGTATCAATTTTTCAAGCTGAAGCCTCTTATAGAGAGAGAAAGGCATAACACTAATTCCAGCTCCCAAATCACACAAAGCAGTTCTAACATAACTCTTCTTAATAGAGCAAGGGATAGTTGGAATCCCTGGGTCTCCAAGTTTCTTAGGAACCTTACCATTGAAGGAATAATTAGCAAGCAAAGTAGAGATTTCTTCATTAGGGATCTTCCTTTTATTCGAGACAATGTCCTTCATATACTTTGAGTAAGTAGGCAATTTAATAGCATCAGTCAAAGGAATTTGCAAGAATAAAGGTTTCATCCACTCACAAAACTTATTATAGTGTTCATCTTCTTTTGACTTGTATTTCTTATCAGGGAAAGGCATAGGTTTTTGGACCCAAGGTTCTCTTTCACTACCATGTTTCTTAGCAACAAAATCTTTAGTGTATTTAGTATTCTTAGTGTGGTTTTCAGGTTCTTCTTCAACTTTTTCTTCATTAGGAACTTCATTTTCTTCATTACCACTTTTAGTTTCAGCATTAGAGATAGATATACAATTAGGATCTATAGTAGGTTCAGAGGGTTCTACAACAGTTTTATGTTTCTTTTTCCTTTTCTTACGAGTAGAACCACTATTTTCAGCTTGTTGAGAATCCTGCTCAATTCTTTTGGGATGCCCCTCAGGATATAGAGGATCCTGGGTAGCAGCACCACTTCTAGTTCTAATTTCATAAGCATGTTTTTCTTTAGCAGCATTAACTAGCAAGTTGTTTTGCACTTTAACGAGTTGATCTATTTGAGTTTGAACCATTTGAAAGTGTCTAACAATCATTTTAATATCATTAGAGGTTCTTTCCACAATATCTTTCAACTCAACAATAGCTCTAGTGTTTTCCATAAGATGATTTTGCACCCTTTTATTAAAGTTATCTTGCTTAACAATAAAAATATCAAATTCTTGTAAGCATTGATCAGGAGGTTTAGAGTAAGAGATATTACCTTCATCAAAGTGTTGGAGAGAGTGTACCTCAATAGTGGATGAGTAGGGAATAGGCTTACATAATTCTTATATAGGAGGTAAATTCTTGACATCTGCAGCTTTAATTCCCTTCTCCTTAAGATATTTCTTAACTTCCTTCATCACTTCATCATTTAATTCAATAACTCCCCTCTTCTTTGATGTTGGAATAGGCACAGGAATAGATGGTTTAGGTACAATTACTTCAGGTATAGTTTGTTTAGGAGGAGTCCAATCTTCATAATTCTTGCTTATTTTAGCCATTAATTCCTCAGCTTCCTTCGGAGTCCTATTCCTGAAAACACAATCAGCACAACTATCTAGGTATGTCCTGGATTCTTCGGTTAGTCCATTATAAAATATATCAAGTAGTTCATTCTTAGGTAATGGACTTCCAGCCTGTGCATGAATCAAAGCACAAAACCTTGCCCAAGATTCGGGCAATACCTCTTTTTCTCCCTGTTTAAAATCAAAAAGTTCCTACAAAACAGCATGTCTAGCACTAGGAGGAAAATATTTCTGCAGGAAAGTATTAAACAAGCACTCAGGGCTATCAATAGATCTAGGAGGTAAATTACCAAACCAAGTTTTAGCTTCTCCTTTCAGTGAAAAAGGGAAAATCTTAGCAACAAATTAAGTACGCATTTTAATATCATCAGAAAAAAGCCACTCATGGTAGAAAGTTCATTCATATGTGCTACCGCACTTTCATTCTTAGTCCCACAAAAAGGTTCTTTCTCGACAATAGCTATGTAAGACATATCGAGAGAGAAATCATAATCTTCATCTATAATGTTTATGGGAGAAGCAGCAAACTTAGCAGCAGGAGATAATTTAGGTCTAATAGTACGCTTCTCAAGGAGATTCTTAGCAGCGCTCCTATCATGGGTGTTCCTACATTCTTCAATAAAATCATCAGTCATATCAACATAATCTACTTCAGCATCATAATTCTCAGGTGAGCTAACAGGTGTGGCAGTGTGTTCATTAGGAGTTTCGATATTTCTAGCTATAGTTCTAGCAATCGTAGCATCTAGGAAAGGACCTAATGAACCACTCTTATCAAGCACAGTAGAAGCAACATCATAAGCATCAGAAGTTTCAGATTCAGTAGTGGTAGCAGTGTGTGTAGCATGTGTATGTGGTGGTGTAAGGAACTTACTCAAAACAGCCAGTGAATCAAGAGCAGCAGAGGTGTTCAGAACCGTACCTCTTCTTGTAGTGGATGGTAAAATAGGAACCTTGCCATCACGAGACTTACCTATGATGGATGGTTAGCAGCGAACAATAGAGAATCCAAGTGAACTTGATAAATAAAGCTATGGTCCCCGGCAACGGCGCCAGAAAATAGTCTTGATGACCCACAAGTATAGGGGGTGTATCGCAGTATTTTTGAGGGAAGTGAAACCCAATTTATTGATTCGACACAAGGGGAGCCAAAGAATACTTATCAGCCTTAACAACTGAGTTGTCAATTCAGCTGCACCTGGAAACAATCTTGCTCATAGCAGTTTGTCAGTAGCAACAGTTTTGTAGTAGGAATAGCAAAGTAACAACAGTAGTAAAGCAAAGACAGTAGTAACAAAAGCAGTAAATAGTGGGATTCGAGTGCGGTAGGCATAGGGATGGATGGATGGGCGTTGCATGGACAAGACAATTCACATAGCAATCAGAACATAGGGCAATTGCAGATAAATAAGATAAAGCATCCAAGTACTAGACAATCCTAGGCATGTGTTCCATATATAGTCATACGTGCTCGCAATGAGAACTTGCACAACATCTTTTGTCCTGCCAGCCCGTTTGCGGGGCCTCTAGGAACTACTGCAATTAAGGTGCTCCTTTTAATAGAGCACCGAGCAAAGCATTAACACTCCATGAACACATGTGATCCTTACATCAAAGCCTTTCCTTACTGCTACCCGATTTACATCGCCGGGACCATAGGTTCCGGACAACGACGTGTGTATACAACTTGTAGATAAAACCCAAAACAATACTATCATAATGAATCAATAATTAGTTTAGATCTGAGATCATGGCACTCGGGCCCTAGTGACAAGCATTAAACACAACAAAGTTGCAACAAAGTCATAAAGCACTAATAGAGATACTAGGCACTATGCCCTAACAATCTGATGCCATTACATGAACGATCTCATCCAATCCCTACCATCCCCATAGCCTACAGTGAGGGATTACTCACTCATAGATGGGAGAAACATGGATGGTCGATGGAGAAGCGATGGTGATGATGATGGCGATGATCTCCTCCAATTCCCCGTCCCGGTAGGGTGCCAGAACGGAGTTTCTGGTACTGTTTCGTGGAATCTGGTGGTGGCGGTGGAGCAGAACTCCTTCTGAAAAAACATCGAACCCCCCCGAAGTTTTTAGGCTAGAAGGCTCCTTATAGGCGAAGAGAGAGGCCGAGGGGGTGCCTGGGGGGCCCACACCACCCCCTGGCGCGGCCTGGCCCGCGCCAGCAGGTGGTGTGGCCACCCCAGGGCTCTTCTCCGTCTCGTAGTCTGGCTCCTGGAGTCTTCGGGTGAAATAGGATTTTTGGCATATTTTCCGGGATTTTTCCTGATTGTTGATTTTCTGCACAAAAAGTAGACACCAAGGCAATTCTGCTGAAAACAGCGTCAGTTCGCATTAGTTGCATCCAAATCACACAAGTATAGAGGAGAAACAATAACAAAAGTGTTCGGGAAAGTAGATACGTTTTGGACGTATCATGAAGCGCTCGTGCAAGAATGGTTATGACTCGTCCTCCGCACATGGGACCACGAGACTGCAGAGCTTGATGTTTAAGATAAATCAAAAGAAGGGCGCCCAAATTTGGCATTAGGTTATATTTAGGAATAGCATCTCTAGCAAGGATCATCATATCCTCTTCATTAACTCTAGTGAACCCACCACGTGCATGCAAGGTGTTAGTAATAACATAAAACAAATAACGAATAGTAGGGTGATCAATTTGGTTTTCCTTGGGTGTGTTCCCATGAATTATCATTATATTAAAATAAGCAAAGGGTGATGGGTCAAGAACAAAAGTGGTGGAGCATATGTCGGTGGTGTATTTGGCAAACCCAAAGTAGTGAGCCCATTGGTCTAGCGTCAAGGAATACCCATAGTTCATAAGACGAAAGTTGATGTGATCAACTCCAGACATTTGTTCCTCAGGGAAATAGTGTGAGCACATGGTATGCATCAAGGTACTGAGGAACTCAAGCGTCAAGTGGTGGTACGTGGCCTCATCCCAAAAAACAAAATTATACAAATCAACATTGTTGTAGAGTAGGTCAAAATCATAATGAATGCCCAGTTGGTTGAGGATGTAAGGACACACTCACTTGGTGGACTTGATTTCTCAGAGCTTGAGACGGTTGAGGTTGAGCTGAAACTCCTCGGTGAACTTGATACCAAATAACTCGGGGGTTGGTGTATCAACGGGTGGTGCAGCTTGTTCCGTAGCCATCACGCGTGTATGACTCCTTGTGTTCATCTAAAACAAAAATAAAATAATTCTAATCAAAATTTAATCCAATAAAAACATAGGATAAATTGTCATCTACACTTCTTACAAAAGAAACTCCACTAAAAACAGAACTAAACATGCTCATAATCAAGATTAGCTTAAGAACAAGACCTAAGTCTAGATTGATAATGGTGAAAGATTGAGCAAGGTTTTGACACAAATAAACTGGGGATCAGAGAAGAAACATACATTATATCGATTAGGTGTGAAGAATAAAAGAAAGAATTAGTAGAATTGAAGACCTAGTAGTGGTGGTTTGGAGATTGGAGGTAAATAAAAAGAGATTTGTGTTTAGGAATTTTTAGGGTTACCTCTTCCTCGGTAGAAATCATGGCTGCGTACTCGGTACAGAAGGGCGGTACGGTCGGAAGCCTCTCGTACTAAATGTCCTATCTTGGGAGTCGAAGAACCCCTTCCGACGGTGTACGGGCGTGCGGTACGGTCGCACGCGCCCGTACGACTAGTCGTTATTCGGTCAATAAGGTTTTCTCCAAACTTGATGTTTTGCTCAGGATACGGTACGTCCGCCTCCGGTCGTACCAGTGGTCATTACGGCCACTGTGACCCACATCAAAAATAAAATTTCTATTTTCTTGATCTGCAATGTGGTACGTGCGCGTGGTACGGGGGACTCCGGTCGTACCAGTGATTGTTATGTGCCCTGGAAGCTTAAATACTTGTGGAATTGAGTTATTAGCTTCACGCTCCTTTGCACATCTTAGTAATCAACAAATAACAACAAATAGACTTCATAAAAACATCAGTACATTAAGACCATGTGTTAGCAAATATAAGAGATCAAGGATTACCTTGTTTTCTTCTCCTCTCTCTAAAGGACTTCTTGAACACTTTTTATTAAAACAAAAACAAAACTAACACAAGAATAAAAACTTTATTTCACATGGGTTGCCTCCTATTAAGCGCTTCTAGTTAAGGTCAATTACCTTGACCTAGATGGTGTTCATTTAGGCTTTGCGAGTGGAACACCCACTCCAAAGTAATTAGATTTTAGTGTGATTATACCATCATTATTATTATGTTTGGCCTTATTCCTAGGAAAGTGGACTATAAAAGGATCTATAGAAGATAGTCCTATTCTCACATTTCCTTCATGTAGATTAATTGAAGCTTTAATAGTTCTTAGAAAGGGCCTACCTAGAATTATAGGTGTTATGGGATCTTCAGGCATGTCTACTATAACAAGATCAATAAGAGCAGGACATCCCTTAATTTACACAACTATGTTTTCTTTTAACCCAACAACTTGTTTATATGTTGAATCAGCAAGATGGAGTCTCATTTCAGTAGTTGCAAATGGCCCCAAGTTTAACTTGACAAATAGACTCTTGGAAATTGTTGAGATGCTTGCACCAAGATTACAAAGTGCAGGTATCTCATTAATACCAATCTTAATTTTAATAGTGGGCTCAAATTTATCATCTAACTTAGCTGGAAGTTTATCAGCTAGTTTCTTATACTCCATCTCTAGTTCACGAACTTTAGATGCTACTTCTTCAATAAATTATTGGTATATAGCATCATTACCTTTTTCAATACCGGGATTTCTTACGGTGATCACCTTCAATAAATCTTCCACGGTATACTCCGGTGTTGGCGCGTTACTATAGTCCATCTCTTCAAGCTTTTCTTCTTTTACTTCCGCCCTCTTCATCTTGAGGTCCTCTACCGGATTTGGCTCGGGCTTTCCAGCAAATTTTGCAAGTATGAGAGCTTGGCTGTCAGCTACTTTGCCCAGTTGTGCCTCCACGATCTTGGTTCTTTCTTGTAGAGCCTGCACCCATCATTTATAATTGTAACAGCCTGGTTAGACAATTTACCAATACTAGATTCATGGTTCTCCGTGATTTTAATAAGCATATTGTTTTGCTTAGTTTGAGCTTGCATAAAAGTTCTAATAGTATGTTCCAACAAGAGATTGCCATGATTTTCTCCATTGTGGTTATCATAATTATTATGTGGAGCGCCTGCAGGATTAGCATATCGCTTTAAAAAAATTGAGCCAAAGATTTGACTCTTCCAAGCAGGATTATAAGGATTACGAGCTATAAAATTAACATCAATAACATCGGTAGTGATAGCATTATTTTGGGTATCTTCCTTACCCTTTACTATATTGAGTAAATCATCTACCTTTGCAGTAAGCTCTTCATTGTTTACCTCGGGGATTACATTCACCCTTTTGAGGTTCTTTCCATATGCCATTGGGCATGGTTGTTTTGCATATCATCAAGTAGTTTCTTTGCAACACTCACTTGCTTTCTCATGATATTTCCTCCTGCGGCAGTATCTAGCATAGACTTAGACATTGGGTTAAGGCCATTATAAAATAAATGCAATATTAGCCATTCTTCCATCCCATGACTAGGACAGTTCATTATGGCTTCTTTCATCCTTTCCCAAGCAAGGCTAGTGGCTCACGGTTGAAAGGACAAGGATTTCGCCTAGAAGGGGGTTAATAGGCGGTTTAAAACTTTTACAGGAGTGGCTTAACAAAGGTGGAATTAAAATAGTGTTCACTTTGACAAGCACAAAACCTAGAACAACTAGGGTTCACCTATGTGCACCAACAACTTATGCTAAGAAAGACAAGCAACTATGTGATTGCAAGATATTGACTTCAAGCATGAAGGCTATCACAAAGTAAGGTGCATAAGTAAGAGCTCGGGTATAGAGATAACCGAGGCACGCGGAGACGATGATGTTTTACCGAGTTCCTCCCAACAATGGAGTACGTCTCGTTTGGAGAGGGGGTGGTTTCAAACCACCAATGCCACAAAAGTCCTCCCTTGTTCTCTGGTGAATCTCACCCCAATGGGATCGATCCACACTTCCACTATTGGTGCACTTGTCGGTGGCAATCCGGAACCTCTCACAAGGTTGGGGCACTTCTCCACAACTCAATTGGAGGCTCCCAACTAACAAGCCTGGGGAAACCTCCACAAATTAATTGGAGGCCCCAAGAAATCCATAAATCTGCAATGCAACCAAACCATCTAGGGTTCCAAGAACCCAAGAGTAAAAAGCTTCTCAACTTTCACCCAATCGAATCCTCACCGAGAACTCAAACCGATGCACCAAATGCAATGGCAAGAACACACGAAGTTCTCAAGTCCCTCTCTCCCAAATTCCACCAAAGCTACAAAAGCTTATGGGGGAATAAGAGAGGAAGAACAATGGAGGAAATCCACAAAAGACTCCAAGATCTAGATCCCAAGATGTTCCCCTCACTTAGAGGAGAGATTGATTGGTGGGGTTGTAGATCTAGATCTCCTCTTTCAAATCCCTCAAGAATATACAAGAATCATAGGAGGGATTGTGGGGAAGCAAGCTCAAGAAGGTAAACAATGGAGGGGAAAACTTGCAAGAATGGTTAGGTAACCATTGGGGAAGAAGGACCCCTTATATAGGTCCTCCAAAATCCAATCGTTACAGCTCTAGAGCGCATAGGCTGTACATTCTGGCCAGTTTCCGGGTGGTATCCGATTTGGACATCTGAATGGCAACCACGCGACAGAAATCTAAGATTTCTGCGCATACCGGAGTGTCCGGCGAATTCACCCCAGACATTCCGGCCAAGGCAAAACTGATAGAAACAACAATACAAAAACAACCACAACTTTTGCATTCATACTCCAATTTTGATGATCTGGGGCTTGTTTTGAAGAGGACAAAAATCTGTATAAAATCATGCTGGGAACCATCATAGTCTAGAAAGGGAGGATAGAACCAAATTATGAAAGGGTTAACCTATCTATAAAATACAAATCGGTAAAACCTCCAATATCGAAAACGCAATAGAGAATGCATATGAAATCCGTTTTCGATGAACTTGAGATTGTCATGAAGATTGACACAAGCTCAAAATCCCCTCATGGATAAGAACCAAATAAGAATCAAGAAAGATGATGCCAAGTATGCAAAGGTTTGAGCTCGCTCCGAAGGATATGATCAAGTTACTCACTCGAGAGCCCCTCTTGATAGTACAACTATCTATCCTATAAACCGGTCTCTCCAACTAACACTACGAGACCGGTAAGAAGGAAACCCTATCAAGAACATACCTTTGCCTTGCGCATATTCCACTTGAGCTTGATGATGACGATCTTATCCACCTCAATATGGAACACCTTTCTTGATTGTGCTAGCTTGGTGAAGACTTGCAAATTGCTCCCATACTCTACTATCGTAGAGCTTCTCTTTTGGGCATATCATCTTCCCATATCCATGATCACCATAGGATGGCAAGCTTCAAGCAAATGATCTCTCCGAGATGGCTCATCTTGAACTTGCACATCATTTATTCTTTCATCATTATGTTGGTGTATTGAAGGTACATAAGAGATATCACTCCAACTTTAATCTTCAAGACACACTTGCTATAGGTTCAACTCTCACTTGACCAATCTCCGGATCACTCATTGAAAACTTGGTCAACACTTAGTCTTCTTCACTTTCTTTTTCTCCCAACCTTGAAGCCAACATATGGTTCAAGCATTACATATGGACAAATCCTACAGGTAAAACTCAATGCAAACATAAGTCCATAAAGATTGTCATTAATTACCCAAACCACACATGGGGACACACATGCACTTTCAGCGGTCTTCTTGTCTAAAACTTGTAATGTTGGATCTTAGCTGCATAGTCTTAGCTAGAGGAAAAACATTAGCCATAAAGAGATTAGTACATTCCTCCCAAGATGTCATAGTGCCTTTAGGCAAAGTTAGCAACCAATCCTTAGCCTTTTCTCTTAGAGAGAAAGGGAATAAACGTAATTTAATCGCATTTGGGTCAACATCTTTAATACGCATCATGTCACAAATTTTAGTAAAAGTATTAAGGTGCAAACCTGAATCCTCAGAAGATGATCCTCCAAATTGGTTCTACTGAACCAAACTCAAAAGGTTAGGCTTAATTTCATATGCTTCCGCATCAACAGCGGGATGAGTAATAGATGCACGAATAAAATCATTAGTATGAGTAGCATACTCCCCAAGTTTCTTTTGAGCCATGGCTCTTTTCTTTTTGGTGTTTTTAATATAAGGGAAACAAATAAACAGGTAACTATTTTTTTTGGGTTTTCAAATAAATAATAAGAAAGTAAACTAATAACAAGAAATAAACTACAAACATAAATAAATCTAATAACAAGGTCTCTAGTGACCTCACTAGGATAGTGAATTGCTTCCCCGACAATGGTGCCATAAAAAGGGTTGGTACCTTCGATCCGGATTCATGGATGCAGTATAGTAGCTTTTTCCCTAGTAAACCTAGGTTTAATCGAACCTTCGGAAACAATGATAGAGGAATTAAATAAAGACACGTCTACAAGATTTTGTTATTTTATTTTACCTTTTTTTACCGGACCTTTCTAGTTTACTTTATATTGCGGGTTGTTTTAATGGATGGAGATAGGCCATGGTCGAAGATTCACCTACAGCTGCACATCATATGTGATAAAGATAATAATAAGCACAGTCAAGTGTAATGTTTTAATAGAAATAAAATTTGTTGGTAGCACATCCTAATATATTAAATCCCATGCGAGCCACAGGCATGGTAATAGCCTTTTGATCCAACCGTTTGCACCACGAAGCACCAGGTTACAAACAATTATTAAGTGAAAACATAGATCAAAGCCTTAAAAAGTGATGTTGATGTTGTTCCCCAATGGATCGCTAAACGAAGATCGTACTCCCTTTTCTGTCGTCGGGTTTCCTATGAGATCGCCGCTAACCAAGTATCTCACCTCAATCCTTTATCGATCTCGGGGGGTCTTGGGTACCTACAAGTCTAAAGATCGAGACAAGAGACAAAGAAACAAAGACACAAATCTCTTATTCAAATAATATAGAATGTTCCCATAGATTAGATGCACATAATCACTGCGAGGTTTCACCCAACCCGTAGCCCATGAGGACTACTCACTCATAACAATAAGATCAAGGATAGAAAACATTATGCAAAATACTTAAATTAAAATCAAATATTCTTACAATGGTCGATCTGAAGTACAAAGTAATGTCTATGGCTATGGTGATGTTGTGATGCAATCTGAGAATGGCAGCCCCCTGCGCGGCGGTTGGGACCTCGAAATATATAGACTCCTTCATGAAAGTTGTAGGGTTTGACGAAATGAAGCCACTGCCACCTGGTATGGGCGGGCCATACGGGCGGACCTTGCCCATGCCAGTGGTCGCTATTGAAGAGAATATGCCCGAGAGGCAATAATAAAGTGGTTATTATCTTATTCCATGTTTACGATAAATGTTTATTTTACATGCTAGAATTGTATTGATCGGAAACATCAATACATGTGTGTTTAATAAACAAAAAGGGTTCCTAGTTATGCCTCTCTTATAGACTAGCTTGTTGATTAACAAGATGATCAAGGTTTCCTGATCATGGACATTGGATGTTGTTAATAACAAGGTCACACCATTGGTGGAATGATGTGATGAACATTCATCCGAAGTATAGCATTACGATCAAAGTCATTATGTTTATATTGCTATAATATCATATGAAGTAATCTTTATCCTTAGACCATGAGATCATGTTAATTGCTAACACCGGAAGAGTATCTTGATAACATCAAACGTCACACCGTAACAGGGTGACTATAAAGGTGGGTTTAGTGCTACGAAGGTGTTATGTTGAGGCTCATGGATCAAGAGTGGGATTTTTCCATCTCGATGACGAATAGATATACTCTGGGCCCTCTCGGTGATATCACATTGAAATAGCTTGCAAGCAAGTGATGTGATCACTAGAATGTTATATCACGGGAACGAGAAAAGAGTGCATGTCGATGCAGATCAAACTAGGTATGGAGATACCGATGATCGAATCTCGGACATGTAATATATCAGGGACAAAGGATTTAGTTACTACCGTTAAAGGTTCTCACGATCACGAAGTCATCGTTGAATATGTAGGAGTCGATATGGATCTCCGTGTCCATTGCTGATTATTGATCGGAGAGGGGTCTCGATCATTTCTGCATTATTCGTGAACCGTAGGGTGACACACTTAAGGGATACCGACACCATTTGGAGCAAATATGTTTCAGATAAAGATTTAAGAAAGCGCTGGAATTATTTCAATAGACACCAAAACTGTTTCGGGTGAAAATGCTGAAATTGGTTCTGCATGTAATATTGAAATGTTGCAGGGGATTTTATGTGAATTTTTGTCAATTAAAGTAATTAACAAAATTCTGAATAAAAATAATAAAAGAATTTTATTAAATGAGAGAGCATTAAATTTGGAGAAATTTAATGCATTTAAAGTGGAGACTTTAAAAGAGAATGTGAAGGGGCATTTTAATGTGGAGGGGTTACCACCACATGAATGGAGGAGGTGAAGGGTCACCCCCTCCATGCGCCAGCCATGAAGGAGGGGCACCACCCTCCTCCTATAAAAGGCCACCCCTCCTTACTTCTCACTCACACCTCCTTGTGAAGGATCTCTCTCCCCCTCTAATATTATTCCCCCATGGTCTCGGATTAGCGAGATACATGTTCCCAGTGGCTTTATCTGGAAAGGAGTTGCTGCTTCCGCTGCTTTGCTGGAGCGAGGGACGGAGGTTGTCGAGTCTTGGGCGTGTGTGCGATCACGGATGCACCGCTGCTTGCAGTGCTGGACTTGGTGGTCTGGAGCTGGATCGATGGGCGTCTTTGGGCGGACCAGCTGGACTTCATCACGATCTTGAGATCGGCAAGTGTACGACTACATCAACCACGAGTTCCTACTTGTTAACAAAGCTCGTTGTCTACAAGGGTAAGTTCTCGTTGGATGTATGTCCACCCTTTGCTTTGTACCTAGTAGATAGATCTTGGCGTGTAGTTCACACCGTAGGATTTTTTTTGTTTTCTATGCTGCGGACCCAATAGTGGTATCAGAGCCTGATCTATGTGTAGGTGATTAGCACGGGTAGTACACATATGTTGATATGTGGGCGATGATGATCATGTTATTGCATCTTCTATGTATTTTGGATATTGGTGGCATAGTGGGATGAAGCGGCCCGGACCAACCTTACATGTCATCGTACATGAGACCGGTTCCACGACATGCAACTTGTTTTGCATAAGTGGTGGCGGTGTCTGTCTCTCCTACTATAGTCAATATGATTTACAACAAGTTGCTAATAACTTAGTTATCCTCGTTGTGGTTCATGTTAAAGGTAAGAACGGTTCTATCTCCGAAAGCCCTAAGCCACGTAAAACTTGCAATTGATAAATTAGAGGCGTCTAGTTTAGATCGTTGCTGGGCTAGTGTATTGATATGGTATTGTTGTAAGTAGATGTATGATAGATACTCTTACAACACACTCAACGTGTAAGTTCCATAGACCTTGGCCTTACACACAAAGGAATGATAGAGATCATACTCGCGATTCTTCCTTATAGGCTATAGTAGCTTGATCATGAAAGTTGTCATGATAAGGATGAATAGAAGATGTAAGTAAAATGTTTACTACACTAATAGATTACTAAATAATGGATTTTTGAAAGAATGCCAAACATTTTATGATGGTGATCCACTTCAAAGTGCAAGTCCAAAGGTATTAGTATTTGACTATATACGCTTTGTACCTTGTGTCATGTTGATGACACCACTATTGATGTTGATAGATTCTTTTAAAATAAAAGGAATTGCTGAAAGAGAATCTATAAAATATTTGGCAGAAAATAAAAGGTTGGAGATGTCCAACTTAGGTATATAGAAGATATACATGTTATGGCTATATTCCTTGCTTGTTAAACAATGTGGTTCTTAGGTATTGGATACCGGTATTGGATACTGAATTGGTTGGTATGAAGTGTCATACAGGACAACGCAATTCATGAACTACAATGGCCTAAGTAACCAGCAAGAGAATGAGTGCTGATGTTCATCGAAAAAAATAAAGTGTTATTGTGTTTTTCGTTGTCATCAAACCAAGCCTTCAAGATTTGTTTAAATAATTGTTATTTTGTTCTGGTATCATGAGAACAATGGCTGTTCAAATAATTACCGTATTCCATAAAGGATGGATGAACTTTTACAAGTCTAGATGGAGAAATCACATCCATAAACACTATTGCTAAAATGTCGCAAGACAAATGATTGAAAGATCACTTATGAAGTGACATCGCTGTTTAAATTATATTTGAAAGAAAACATGAAGAAACTCCATGTTGATGGATTTTTGGAGCCTTTGATTTTGATCAATTGACGCATGTGAGACTTTCCTCGAGATAATTGAAACTCCGTCAATAGGCCAGAGAGGAACATATGACTAGCTTATTGGAAATTGTGCATGCTGATGTGCATAGTCCATTATGTGTAGCCATATGCGATGGATCTTTTTGCTTCATTTGGTTTCTCCAAAAATTTGAGTGAATATATCTGTATATTTACTTAATAAGGAAGAAGTATGAAACATTTGAAAATTGTTCAAAGACTTTCAAGATGAAGTGGAAAATCATTGTAACAAGAAAATAAAGAGTTTATGATTTGATCATAAAGGAAGATATTTGAGTTACATGTTTAGCAAAAACACCTAAGACTTGAGGAATTGTTCCATGATTTGTGTTTCCCGATAAACCATAGGAGTATGGCATATTCGAGAGATAAAATCAAACCATGTTTGACATGGTAAGATCAAGGGTGTCATTTATAAAACTGCCATTATGTTTTAAGGATTGAAGCTTTAGAGACTACTGCTTTTACACTGAAAAGAGCACCATCGTGATCCATTGAAATGACACCATATGAGTTATGGTTTGGGATAAAACCCAAATTGTCTTTTCTTAAACTTTGGTATGCTATGCATAAGTAAAATGTTTACAACCAAAGTCGGATAAGCACGTCTTTGTAGGTTATCCCAAAGAATTTGTTGGGAATTTCTCCATAACACTGAGGACAAAAGAGTTTGTTACTTGGAACGTCAAGTTTCTTGAGAAGGAATTTTTCGTGAAAAGTTAAGTGGGAGGACAATAGAACTTTGATAAGGTTGTTGAACCTTAGCTATATGTGCTAAATGGCGCAATACTGGAAAGTGTCCCGGTGGCGGCCACAATGCTCATGGCTCTCGTGATTACAAAAGGTGTGATCTTGGAGATTAGAGTTCCTATAGAACCGTGCGGGTCGGTAAGAATCAAATAGTAAGATTTGATAAGCAAGTCGTTATTGTTTTGACAATGATGAACCGACTACATGCAAACAAGCGATGATGGGCCCTGAATCCATAAAATGACTAGAAGTCATAGAATCCGTGATAGTATCCATACACGAGAAAACAAGTTTCTGAACTTGGAAGACACTCCGGAAAGGCGTGAAGCCTATTGGTCGTGTTTGGATCTATAAAGAAATAAGACATGGATGTTTAACATCTATGAAATAGTCGACATGTCGGAAAGAAGTTTACGACAATGTTCAAGGAGTTGACTATGACAAGATTTGATCTTTCATAGCGATATATAGTCTTGACGGATTAATGTAGCAACCACTGCATATAATTTGGTATATGGTAGTTGAATAAACAAAACAAGGTTCTTCTAATAGAACGGTAACCTAGGACATGTACATGACATGGTCCGAAGGGTTTTGTTAATTCAAAGGGTGCTACAAGGGCATGTAAACTTCAATAGTTGAAGTAAGCATAGCGGAGTTGGAATCTTCACCATGATGAAACTGTTAAAAGAGTTTAAATTCATCGGAGATGATGAAGATGCTTGCATTTGCAAGAAATTAAGTGGGGAATGAGACATATTTCTAATACATTATGTAGAGGACATATTGTTGATTGTAAATGATGTATCTTGTATTGACACAAGTTAAGAATTTCATTAAAATAAGATTTCGATGAAAGACTTGGGCAAACCCAGAATATTAGGCATCAATATCTATATGGATAGATGAAGGCGCTAATATGGTTGTGCCTGACATACATATATGAGATATTGAAAGGGTTCAATATGGAAACAACAAGAAAGGTTCTTGCTGCATGGAAAGGATTGTATCAAAATTCAAGTGTTTCAACACTTGGTGAGTAAAATCACATGAAGATTTTGATCGATTATACCATGATATGTATATATCCAGAATGTCCTATGCTCTAAATGTTATGAGCATATACCAGAATGATTCATAAGATGATCATTGGACAATAGTAAAGATATTCTTATGAGCTTTGGAAGAATTAAGAATATATAATGTATAAGTGAAAAATAGTTAAAGGTAGTTCATTGTAAAGTGTTACATTGATACTAGTTTTGTCACAAGATACAAATTAAATTTATCTCAATTTAGATTATGGGTGGCACAATGTAATGGAAAGGATGTTCCATGATGGATTTGGATGAGTTCCAAAGTTGAGAGATTGTGACGGATACTACAACAAAAGGCTAAGTATATAACTGCTATATTAGCAGCAAAGGAGGGCATTTGTGTTAAGTAGTTTGTTATCAAACTAGGTGTGGTTCAAAGTGGGCTAATACTATGAAGATATATTGTGTGACAATAATATCAACATATTTTGAGTCGAACGAACTAAAGGTCTCACCAAAGGACCAAATCTATACAATGCCATCTCATTTGAGAATGAGTGATGCGTAGAGACGCAGAGACAAGCAAATACACACGAACCTGAAACTGTCAGATCTAGAGATTATGTTAACCACTAGCAATAGCGTATATGCAACACCAGAAAGCCATAGGTGTTCAATACGCAAAGTTTTTCAAACTAGATTATTGACTCTAGTGCAAGTGGGAGACTGAAGGGAATATGCCCGAGAGGCAATAATAAAGTGGTTATTATCTTATTCCATGTTTATGATAAATGTTTATTTTACATGCTAGAATTGTATTGATCGGAAACATCAATACATGTGTGTTTAATAAACAAAAAGGGTTCCTAGTTATGCCTCTCTTATAGACTAGCTTGTTGATTAACAAGATGATCAAGGTTTCCTGATCATGGACATTGGATGTTGTTAATAACAAGGTCACACCATTGGTGGAATGATGTGATGAACATTCATCCGAAGTATAGCCTTACGATTAAAGTCATTATGTTTATATTGCTATAATATCATACGAAGTAATCTTTATCCTTAGACCATGAGATCATATTAATTGCTAACACCGAAAGAGTATCTTGATAACATCAAACGTCACCGTAATGTAGGTGATTATAAAGGTGGGTTCGATTACTTCTGAAGGTGTTATGTTGAGGCTCATGGATCAAGAGTGGGATTTGTCCATCTCGATGACGGATAGATATACTCTGGACCCTCTCGGTGATATCACATTGAAATAGCTTGCAAATAAGTGATGTGATCACTAGAATGTTATATCACAGGAACGAGAAAAGAATGCATGTCGGTAACGAGATCAAACTAGGTATGGATATATCGATGATCGAATCTCGGACATGTAATATATCGCGGGGCAAAGGGATTTAGTTACTACCGTTAAAGGTTCTCACGATCACAGAAGTCACCGTTGAATGTGTAGGAGTCAGTATGGATCTCCAGGTCCCGCTGCTGATTATTGATCGGAGAGGGGTCTCGATCATGTCTGCATTATTCGCGAACCGTAGGGTGACACACTTAAGGGATACCGACACCATTTGGAGCAAATATGTTTCAGATAAAGATTTAAGAAAGCGCTGGAATTATTTCAATAGACACCGAAACTGTTTCGGGTGAAAATGCTAAAGTTGGTTCTGCATGTAATATTGAAATGTTGTAGGGGATTTTATGTGAATGTTTGTTAATTAAAGTAATTAACAAAATTCTGAATAAAAATAATAAAAGAGTTTTATTAAATGAGAGAGCATTAAATTTGGAGAAATTTAATGCATTTAAAGTGGAGACTTTAAAAGAGAATGTGAAGGGGCATTTTAATGTGGAGGGGTTACCACCCCATGAATGGAGGAGGTGAAGGGTCACCCCCTCCATGCGCCGGCCATGAAGGAGGGGCACCCCCCTCCTCCTATAAAAGGCCACCCCCTCCTCACTTCTCACTCACACCTCCTTGTGAAGGATCTCTCTCCCCCTCTAGTATTATTCCCCCATGGTCTCGGATTAGCGAGATACATGTTCTCGATGGCTTTATCTGGAAAGGAGTTGCTGCTTCCGCTGCTTTGCTAGAGCGAGGGACGGAGGTTGTCGGGGTACCGGACGTGTGTGCGATCACGGATGCACCGCCGCTGCGGTCTTTGGACTTGGTGGTGCTGGAGCTGGATCTGATGGACGTGCTGGAGCGGGACCTGCTAGACTTCATCACGATCTTGAGATCGGCAAGTGTACGACTACATCAACCACGAGTTGCTACTCGTTAACAACGCTCGTTGTCTACGAGGGTAAGTTCTCGTTGGATGTATGTTCACCCGTTGCTTTGTACCTAGTAGATAGATCTTGGCGTGTAGTTTACACCGTAGGAAATTTTTTGTTTTCTATGCTGCGGATCCAACAGCTATGGCCTCTGGCAATTTACTCCAGGTTTGCTTGGCCGTGTAGACTTTCTCAAAATATTTATTTATGGCTCCATATTTCGCCTTAATAAAAGCGTAATTTCCTACACAACACATATCAAAACAATGATTTGTATATCTTTGTAATAATTAATCATTAGTGGCAAAACTAGAGAGTTTCTTGTCAATTGCATGACTAAAAATGGGGTTTAAACGCATCGAAAGATGGCTATTTTCACAGCCATCAGGGCATCGCCGCTATCTTCGGCCACAAGATTGTCCTTGCTGTGCTCGACCAGGTGGAGTTGAGCATGTTCATCCTCAAGGCGAGGATCCTCTTCACCACAGATGCGGTGGAGTCTAGCGTCCCAAGTGGCGTGGCCGCATCTGGTGGCACGACGGCAGAGATCAAGGACTCGGTTGCGTCTAGCAGGCCGGCACGATTTCTTCTAGGGTGCGATATGTAATATCAAGGACTTGTGTGTACATAGAGGTACCGGTTAGGTTCTTTCTATAAAATTGTACCCACCGTCTTATTAATGCATTTTATAGGTCCCTTGGGACCTTTACCGTTCAAAACAAATCTCGTACGTGCAATTTTGAACGTGAAACTAGTCATAGCTGAGAGAAACAACCTTGCCAAATCAAGTCCATTGTGCGCAATCGCAACCTGCGTGCATATAGGCGTCACGTAGCTGGCCCTACGGACAGACCAAGAGCCCACCAAGCTACGTGTAGTTCATGGGGTGCCCCCACCCCACCCCTCCCAAGTCCAAGAAGGTTTTGAATAAAATCAATTCATATTTAGCAAATTTGATTAAAATAGTCTTTATTTGCCTTTATTTGGAAAATCACTTCATATTGGCAAATTTCGTTCCCACATATATGTAACCTTGGGTTGGAGTCCACCAAGATCTGGAAATAACCATGCAAAGATCTTTACCTCAAGCTTCTGATCAATGTCGTATAGTGCAGGGATGGGGCCTTGTGGTACACCCAAGGTGCAAAACGCCAATAGCTCATCGAGCTTTATCCTCCCCTAACTGGGATCACCAACGTTTGACTACCGGGATCGTAACGGTGACTAAGCCAGATATAAAGATTGTTATCTAGATTGGGACAAGTGATGTGATTCATGGATCTGAAACCCATCTGGACAATTTTCTTAGATTGGTCTGGCGTGAACTTGTCATACAGCAAGACTAGGGACGCCGGTGATGTCCTGTTCCGCTTCATATTCTAAAAAATATGGCATTAGTAAGAGGTTGATGAGGAGAACAAAATGAAAGCATTACCGCTTCTTTCGCATCGAGTGATCTAGCTTCTGTTTTACGCTTGTTAGGAGGCATCTTTGGAAACCTATTCAAGAAGACAAATGAAAATTGATCAATAGATCAACATTCTTTATGTCAACTCAAACATTAATAAAAAGTTCATTTAAGAAAACACACATGATATTATAGAATGACGGACATATATAATATACTAAAATAGCCATGAAATCCCATATTTCAATAATTTAGAATCAACAAAAAATGACAACCATAATGTAATATAACAACCATTGTCTCATACATAGAAACAACCAGTTAGTATTAAAACAAGAACCACGTCATGAATTTGAACAATAAATACGGACAAGCTAGTAAAATTCATTGATGTAACATGGAATGATTACTATTAGAGAAAAACATATGTATGCCAAAACTAATTAACATTCAGATGATGTAATTAAAACCACAGGACAATTTAGCATATGTCGTGGTGGTGTCACAGCAGATGCCATGGATAGGCTAAAGGTGGGGACTAATACACGCTAGGGGAATCCAGGGAGGGATAGTGAAGTGATTCTTCACACAGAAGATTGTATTGCTTTCCTTTCAAGATTACAAGTGCTCCTAGAGCTGTGTTGGCGAGAGGAGGAAGAAGGAGCTCTCTTACTCTCACCTACAGTCCACTCCTAGAACCCTAGCCAAATCGGAATCGAAGAAAACCCAACCCCCTCTACTGAAACCCTAGCCCCCCTTATATAGAGGGGACTTAGTCTCTGCCTAGGGCATACGTGGAGGCATATTCCTAAGAATATGCCTCCTCTCAAAGTGGTAACCCGACCGGGGTGCTTTTCCCCCGCGTCACACATGCTTTAGCTACGTGAGCCTCTGCGGCGCCCGCGTCAGCCGACACGGGCGTCATCACCCTTGTCGGCCATGACCCGGTGGTCCTGCCCTTGCTTGCCCGCTCATGCGGTCGTCTGGGCCTTCTTTTTGACCAGAGAGATTCCTTCCTTCTCCCAGAAGCTAAACGGGACCCGGATCATAGTAGATCCGGCTATACATGTTCCTGCATATAAGTTAGACAAGCACTTCCGACTTACTTCTTAAGTCGGCTGAGACAATGTTAGGCGACCCCCCTGGTCCGGGTTACTCCGTGATCCGGCCTGCCTTGAGGTGACCCGGTCAGCATTCGCTTTGAGCTTGCCGAACCTCGGCCAACTCGGCCTTTATACCCCGGAGTGACCCTACCCGGGGATATCCCCCCAACATTAGTCCCCGAAGCTGGTGCGGTCTTAGCTGCCTTGGCCGCTAAGGCCACATCAGGTTCATTTATGCTCGAGCTTTGGATGTTCTTTCCGAGTTAGCTCTTTATCTCGTATTATATGGATTTACGTTCCCTTCGCACGTTCCAAGTTTTCACTTGCTGGCCGGGTTACCACTTTGAGTCGGATCTCATGGTTTTACTTTCCCTCTGCACATTCTAAGTTTTTACTCGCCGTCCGGGTTACCATGGTTCGATCCGGGCCTTGTTTCCTTCTTTCATGCGCCAACCCACGTGGAGGCTAATCATTACGTCGTCTTATTTTAAGGGCCTGCACAGTAACCGCCGCAGTAATTGTCAGTTATCACTGTGCGAGGGTCACGTCACGCCTGCCTCCTCGTTTACCGCATCAGTGCGTCACGTCACGGGATCGCCTCTGCTCTGTGGCCCTCTGTGTGGCTCCTCTCCGATTGGCTGAGGCAGGTGATACACGGCCACACCATGTGGCTCATTGGCAGGACGCGATCCCACTCACCCTCTTAGGGGGTGGTTAAGTAGTGGAGGGGCGCACCCCTTAGAATTTTTTCCTCTTTTGCGCCCCTCTACCCATTGCTCTTCTTCTTCGTCTTCCTCGCGACCGCGCCGCCACCAGTGCTCCTAGCAGCAGCGCCGCCGCCGTACTTTTCCCCATGCCTCTGCGTCGCAGCCACCGCTGCGCAACTTCCTCGCCACGGGTCCTCGCCAATCCAGGCCTCAGATCCCCGTCGCCGCTAGCGCCAGCGAGGGTAGCGAGTACGAGATGACGGAGGAGGAGCTCGTTGTCGTCGAGCAAGAAATGGAGGAGGACGCCGCTGTGGCGGACCGTGGCGCATGGGCCGGGTCATGGGTCTGTCAAGATGACCTTGACTGGCTCTACCGGACCAGACGCATCCCTGCCGGCGTTGTCGCTCATCTTCCCTCCGCCGAACTGGCCCCCTCACCCAATCCGGGTGAGTTCGTCGTGTTCTTGTCCCACTTCCAATGGGGGTTCGGTTTGCCGGTGAGCGACTTCTTCCGGGATTGGCTTAGCACCTACCATCTGCAGCCGCACCATCTTCCAGCCAACGCTATCACCTCTCTCTCTACTTTTGCCTCTACGATCGAGGGCTACACCGGACTATGGCCCACGAAGGAGCTGTGGATCCGTTTTTTTGGCCTTCGTCGTAACGTCATCCCCAACATCCAAGTTGAGTCGGAGGATAAGCAGCTCACCCAATTCGGAGCTGCGTCCATCTCACCCCGGAGGACTTCCATTTTCCCCCGGGTCACCGGGCTTGACTCCTGCAAAGGATGGGTCCGGACCTTCTTCTATGTCCGGAACACGGGCACTGAAGATTTGATTCGGTTGCTCCCTTATACTCCGGGTCCACCTGATCCGGAATTCTGGGAGGAGGTCTCCAAGAAGCCCACGGCTCTGGCCAACCAGGTTAACAAGAGGTTCATGGAACTAAAGAAACTCGGATTGCGCAACGAGGATGCTATGATCATGTTCGTGCGCAACCGAATCTCTCCCCTCCAGAAGCGCACCCACAAGGTGTGCCACATGAGTTTCGGCCGCGACCCCAACCGAACCTCCTCCTTCGAGCTAAGCAACACGGAGATTTTCTGCCGGGTTAAGGCTCTCTTCACCACCCATAAGGATTTCTCCGCTGAATGGACGTGGGGAATTGAGCACTTCTGTCGTGTGACAGCTCCCTCCTTGATAAGCTTCAAGGCAAACTTACTTCGGATTAAATACATGTCAGTTTTTGTTGTATTTTTGACTCTGTTGTTCATGTTTTCTCTCAGCTATTCCTTCAGCAAACCCTTGAGGATGGTACGGATCTGACCCTTAAGTGGGCGCCGGACCGAGAAACCCCGGATGAGGAGGAGCCGGACCAGGAGATGTTTCTCCCTATGACCGACGCTACAAAATGACCCAGCGGTAAATTCTCTTCTCTTAGAGACTGGCCCGATGATGAGGATGACTCGGATGTCGACGTGATTGAACCTATTGAGGCTGTCCCTCTTTCTTTTGCCTTTCCGGCATCAGCTAACCCCGGTGGGCATATCCATGAGGATCCTCTGCTTGCTGCGGGCGAACCGGTTCTAGTGGCGTCGAAGAAGAGGCGCGGAGCCGCACCAAGTTCCTCCTCCGAACCTTCTCAGCCCACAAAAAGGCGAAAGAAGGCCGGAGACAAGACTGCCTCCAAGCCGGCAGGAAAAGCCCCAGCACGAAGAGCTCGGAAACCCAAGGAGGCCCAAACCTCAGATGCGTAAGTCATTTTTCGTTGCGTAACTCACTTCTCCTTGCATCGTGGTAATTTCTCTTCTGACATAATTCTCTTCTTCAGGGCTCCGGTGGAGGTCCCTCAAAGCGGATCTAGCATCTCTTCACCACTTTGATTTGGCCCTTCTCCTCCTCGTGACAACGAGTCACGTCCGCTGAGCCCTATTCCAGAGGGTTCCGTGGCTGTTCCGGGTTCCGCACTACCTCGTCGAGAGGAATGCAACCTCAGAGCAGGAGAGGCCGGCCCATCCGAGGCGACAACGTCCACAACTTCGGCATCGCCGCAACCAGTAGCCACCGAGACTACCTTGACACCAGCACTGGCCCCAGCACCAGCAGCAGTTCCAGTACCAGTGACCGAACCAGCACCAGCACCCGTTCCGGTACCAAGAAAATCAACAACCGCTCCAAGTCCAGCTATAAGAGCTCCAGCGCCAAGTTCTTCCGCCTCGTCCGAGTCATCTCAACCTCGGCGAGGAACTACCCCAGACGCTCCTAAGGGGAAATCCGCTGTAGTTACTCTTCCCAGCAAGCCAAGGGCAAAAAGGCTCCGGATGCTACCAAGTTTGCATTCGTCGAGGCTGGGCAGCGAACCCTAGCGTCGATGCTTCCCAAGAAAGCTCTAGTAGTGAAGGATGCTCCTGCCGAGCCAACTGACGCGCAGCAAATGGTTCTGCATACCAGCCCAGCCCTTGCCTTGGTTGAGAGGAAAGAAGCACACGCAAAGGGCTTGGTGGCACCCCATATGCCCACCGGTGAGCGGTACCCTCTGAGCCTGATTGAGTTCGTCATGAACTGGAACAAGGCGGAGTTCGTCCACAACGACGATCTCCCGGAAAAGTTCAGCCCCGCAGAATTTTCCACCCAAATGAATACAGCCGCTAAGGCAATTAACCTCGCGGGGCGGATGATGGAGGTATGTCGCTTCTCCTTTACATGCTGTAGATAGTAACCATTAGTCCCCGAGCCTCCGGTGGAGTAATTTGTTACTCGTCCGGATGCTCATTAGAAAACTAATGTAGCTCCATGTGAACTTCGAATATGCACACACCTAGAGCCGGGCTGAGTTCCACTTGGCTCGGATTTTGTACACTTCGAATATGCACACACCTAGAGCCGGGTTAAATTCCACTTGGCCTGGATCTTGTACACTTCGCATATGCACACACCTAGATCCGGGTTAAGTTCCACTTGGCCCGGATCTTGCGCACTTCGAATATGCACACACCTAGAGCCGGGTTAAGTTCCACTTGGCCCGGATCTTGTACACTTCGAATATGCACACACCTAGAGCCGGGTTAAGTTCCACTTGGCCTGGATTTTGTACACTTCGAATATGCACACACCTAGAGCCGGGTTAAGTTCCACTTGGCCCGGATCTTGCGCACTTCGAATATGCACCAAGCTAATTTTACGCTTCTGTACTTTTTTCAGGTAACCACCAATCGCCGGAGTGCTGAATTCCAACGCCTGCTGGATACCCACAAGATGCTACGCGCAAAGCATGTTGCACTTATTGCAGAACATGAAAAAAGGGGTAAGTTTCTCCCTTGGTGCTTTTCCGTTTCTCTTCATCTTCTTCTGCCGAACTAACCTCCTCATTCAGTTTCTGCAGCTGGGGTGGAGGCTGAGAACAAGATCATGCGAAAGAACCTGGAGCAGATCAAGGGTAAGTCCTTTTTGTCCGACCCTGCTTTGCTTTCCATCTTCTTTTCTTCTTGGCTCGGCAAACATTCATTCCTCGGCTCTGCCGGGTCAACACACTATTTAAGCATCGCTTGAGGATAGTGTGCCCGTGCCTGATATGATGCTGCATTTTCTCGAACAAGCAGGGCAGCATCAAAAAGATGATGAGCTCGCTCTCCTCTGGACCAAGGACAATGAGATTGCCAGGCTTAAGGCTGAGATGGAGAAGATGAAGGCCCAGCACCAAACCGAGCTCCAAAAGGTTGGCCAGAACTTCACAGAAGAGCGTGAGCGCCTTACTCTCCAGATCTCCAAGGACCAGGACCTACTCAAAGAATCCGACATCCAGCTTGGATCGACAAACGCTGAGCTTGATCAACTTCGCAAGAGACGCGACAACTCCATCAAGGAGTTGACCCGGATTCATAGCCACATTTCACGTAAGTTCCTTTCCCTTATCCGACATAATTCTCCGGGTTACTTCATACGTCTTTTCTTCAGCTTCTTCCTTTGCCTTGTTTCCAGGCCACTTTCCAGAGGGTACTCCTATTGCGAGCGCTGCTGTTGCCAATTTCCGCCGGGAGAGGGGTACTCCCGTCGCTCTTGACGGTGAGAGAATTCCCTTAGACATGGAGGACCTATTGGTCAACCTGTCATCTCGCGTGGAAATCATCAAGAACTACGGCAAGGATCTCCTCGACGTTTCAGTCCGAGTTTTCAACATGTTACGGCGGTGAGCGCTCCGAAGAGAATCACACTTCTTGCTGAAAAGCTGTCAGATATCGAGACCTAGCTCGACCTCTAGAGGGAGTCCGCTGGGCGTGCCGCAGCTGATACTATCCTTCACCACATACTCACATGGTATGAGAAGATCGACCTCGGCCTCCTTACACGCCGGTGCACCAGATCCAGATGGACTGATGACCCGGAGTGGGTAGCTCGGCGCCAGGCTTGCGCCTACAGCCTCATCGAATATTCTCCTATCCATGACTGGGTGAAGGACCGAGCTTCCTAGAATCCGCTGGGGACGAGAACGTTGAGAACGCTGAAGACGGGTCGAATGAGGACGAAGAAGGCGATGCCTCAGATATTGAAGACAGTGAAGACGACGCCGAATTTCCTCCTCCTGCTGCTCCTTAGGTCAAAAAACTTGAAAATTTATCAGATCCCCGGTATGCCGGGTTCAACTGTATGTTGTGTACATGTGATATTTTGCTACTAAGTTCTTATGCCGGGTTAACTTGGGTGTAGTCCCCGAGTTTTTTTTCTTGTTCGTCCAATCTTTTGGCTCGGATCGTGTCTATCTTGATTCGGTTTTATGACTTACGAATCCGAGCTTCAAAAATCGTCTTAACAATACTAAGAAACTTTCAGACTTAGCTCAAAAAATAAAGCTGCATAATAACTTGAAAATACAGGGTTAGTCCAAAAAACAAATGTTAGCTCGAATAAATTCGTTTCCTTAGTCGCTTTTCATGTGCTATGCAATTCCAAACTTGTTCTCTTGCTTGCCATGAAGCCAATTCTTATTGGACAGCAGCAAGTCGAAGAGTTGGGTTTTTGGTGCTCACACATTACTAATCCGGGTTAAGTAGAAAACTTATTCCAGCTAACGCACAAGAGACAGCAACAATAATTATTAAGGCAGTCCCCAAGTTACTGCTCGAGGCGCTACTATTTCATTGATAAGCTCATTGCCGACATACATACCGACATATGAGAAGACTCGGATACATACACTTCTTAGCTAAGTGTAGAAAGGACGGAGTAGTGCTACATTCCATGGTCGCTTAGATTCCTCTCCGGACCTGTCCGCCTTGTTCTTTTCCTGTGGCTTTGCATCTATAAGATAGTAAGAATCATTATGCAATGCTTTGCTCACAATAAATGGCCCTTCCTATGGGGGGATAATTTATGCATGCCAGTAGTACGTTGTACCAACCGGAGCACCAGATCGCCTTCCCGAAAGACTCGGGGGCGCACTTTCCGGCTATGGTAGCGTCGGAGGTTTTGCTGATATATGGCGGATCGGGACAGTGCCAGTTCTCTCGCTTCTTCGAGCAGATCAACATCATTTTGCCGGGCTTCTTGCACTTCGGCTTCTGTGTATTGGGTGACCCTAGGCGAATCATGCTTTATGTCGGCTGGTAATACAGCTCCTGCCCCATATACCAGAAAAAACGGCATATAGCCTATTGATCGATTCGGAGTTGTTCTTAAACTCCACAGTACCGTTGGTAGTTCTTCTATCCAGCACCCCGCTGATCTTTGCAGCGGCTCAATGAGCCGGGGTTTTATCCCGGATAATACTAATCCGTTGGATCTTTCCACTTGTCCGTTCGATGCGGGGTGGGCTATCGAGGCTATGTCGAGTCGGATCTTCTTGTCCCGACAGAAGCGCGCAAATGCTCCTTCCGCAAAATTGGTGCCATTGTCAGTTATGATACTGTGAGGATAACCGTATCTCAAGATAATGTCTTTGAGAAATGTTACGGCCGTAGCTCCATCACATTTTCTTATAGGCTTCACTTCAATCCATTTTGTAAACTTATCCACCATGACCAAAATGCGTGTCATGTTTCCCCTTGCTGGTTTGAATGGGCCAACCATATCCAAGCACCATACAGCAAATGGCCACGTAATTGGTATGGTCTTGAGTTCCGACATCGGCATATGTGTCTTGGTAGCGTACCTCTGACAACCATTGCATTTTCTCACCAGATCCTCTGCTTGTTCTAAGGCACTTGGCCAGTAGAATCCATGCTGGAACGCTTTTGCCACCAAGGCTCGGGATGAGGCATGATGCCCGCAGTCTCCTTGGTGTATATCTCGGAGGATGTCAAGCCCTTCTTCCGGGTCAACGCATCGCTGGAGGACATTGGTTACACTCCGTTTGTATAGCTCGGAATTAATGATTGTGTATGCTTTTGCTCTCCTCTGAGTTTTCCTGGCTAACACCTCCTCAGTGGGTAACGTTCCATCTTTCAGGAATTGGAATATAGGCAGTGCCCAAGCTGGTATTGCTTGTGTAGGGAACACGTCCTCATCAATTTCCATCTGATCTACCGGCATAACTTCAGCCAGATCATGCTGAGCAGGCCCCGGGTCGAGCGAGGTAGTCCCCGGGTTTGTTGAGGCAGTCCCCGGGTTTCTTGATGCATCCCGGGTCTCGCAGACCTCCCGTGTCAATGTCCATGGGCTCAGCTCCAGACTCTGTATCTTCCGGGACATAGATCGAGTCGGTTCCTGGGGACGGCCTGATAGATGGTTTTCTGAGGTGTTCCAATGCTACACCCGGTGGAATTGCCTGTCGGGTTGATCCGAGCTTCGATAGCATGTCGGCAGCCTCATTTTCCACTCGGGGTACATGGTGAAATTCACACCCCTCAAAGTAACCAGATATCTTCTGCACATGAAACTTGTACAGTGCCATGTTTGGATCCAGGGCGTCCCACACTCCGGACACTTGCTGCACCACCAAATCCGAGTCACCAAAGCATATGATCCGATGTATGCCAATCTATTTTGCCACTTTGAGCCCATGCACAAGAGCCTCATACTCAGCGACATTGTTTGATGCCGCGAAATGGATCTGTAATACGTATTTTAGCTGGTCCTTCTTTGGCGAGGTAAGCACAACCCCAGCGCCTAATCCGGTTTTGGTTTTTGACCCGTCAAAGTGCATCCTCTAGTAGTTCGGATCTAGTGGCGGTGGTTCGTATTGTACCTCGGCCCAATCTACAAAAAAGTCCACCACAGCCTGAGACTTGATTGCTTCTCTTCTGTCGTATTGGGGCGCATAAGGAGCTAGCTCAATTGCCCATTTTGCAATTCTGCCACTCGCATCCTTGTTACCCATTATCTCGGATATGGAAGCTTCACATATCACTTTGATGGGGTGCTCCTCAAAGTAATGCTTTAACTTTTTTGCCGCCATATAGACACCATATGCCACCTTTTGAAAGTGCGGGTAGTTCTGTTTTGAGGCAGATAATACCTCGCTCAAGTAATACACTGGCCTCTGCACCGACTTGCCCTCTTCATTGCGCTCTACTACAATCACTGCACTTACAACTCTGTTGGTTGCGGCTATGTAGAGAAACATTGGCTCCTTTGATAGTGGAGAGGCTAACACTGGTGCCATGGCCAACATCTTTTTTAAATGGCCAAAGGCTTCATCAGCCTGCGGTGTCCAAACGAACTTATCCGACTTTTTCATGAGTTGGTAGAGAGGCAATGCCTTTTCTCCCAACCGACATACAAACCGACTCAACGATGCTAGGCACCCAGTGAACTTCTGAACATCGTTAAGACACTTCGGCAGCTCCATTCGTTCAATGGCCCGAATCTTAGTTGGATTAACTTCGATACCTCGGCTGGAGACGAGAAATCCGAGTAATTTTCCAGCCAGGACATCGAAGGTACATTTTTCTGGGTTAAGCTTCATCCGGAACCTTCTCAAGTTCGCGAATGTCTGCCTGATGTCGTCAAGGAGCGTTTTGCTTTCCTTGGTCTTGATAACCACAACATCCACGTATACTTGTATGTTTTGACCTATTTGGTCGTGCAAACATTTTTGCATACATCTTTGGTATGTTGCACCTGCATTTTGTAAACCAAACGGCATAGTGCGATAGCAATAAGCCCCGTACGGGGTGATAAACACGGTCTTTATTTGATCATCCGGATTCAGAGGTATCTGGTGGAAACCAGAATATGCATCAATGAATGACAACAGTTCACATCCCGCGGTTGAGTCTATGACCTGATCTATCCTCGGCAGTGGAAATGGATCTTTTGGACACGCCTTATTCAGGTTCGTGTAATCGATACACATACGCCAAACCACTGCCACGTTCGGATCATCCTTCTTCTTTTCTACCAGCACCGGATTAGAGAGCCAATCCGGATACAGTACTTCCATGATAAATCATGCTGCTAGCAACCGAGCTATCTCATCTCCAATGACTTTTCTCCTATCCTCGGCGAAGCGACGAAGAGGTTGCTTCACCGGCCTTGCTCCGGGTCTTACGTTCAAAGAGTGCTCTGCCAACTCCCTCGGAACACCTTGCAAATCCTGTGTGGACCAAGCAAAAATGTCCCGATTCTCACGGAGGAAGTTGACGAGCTCGCTTTCCTATTTATCAGTTAACCCGGCACTAATTGTTACGGTGCGCTCCGGGAACATGTCATCAACTGGAACCTTCTTGGTATCCTTTGCGGCTTGGAATGAAACACTACCATGCGGGTTACTCAACGCCAGCATATACTGCTGCGCGGACTGAGCTAATGCCGCCACCTCTTAGATTTTTCTTTTCTCTTGCGCAATCACGAGTGACTTGGCTAGGTTAGACCTAGCTGAGGCACACTCAATGGAACGTCGGAAATCTCCAGCAATGGTAATCACTCCATTTGGCCCGGGAAATTTCAACTTCAGATAACTGATGTGGCAGCTTGCCATGAACTTGTTCAATGCTGGTCTTCCGAGTAACGCGTGACGCACTTTCCAAGTTCACCACCTCAAACTCCAGATTCTCAGTTCGACAATTATCTCTCGTGCCGAATAGCACGTCAACCTGGACTTTGCCTATGGGCTCATAAGAAATGACCGGTACAATACCATGGAAAGTTGTCCTTGTAGCCTGGAGCATGTTCTCCGAGATACCCAACTTGCGCATTGTATCTGCATACATGATGTTAATGCTACTGCCATTGTCAATCAGTACCTTGGAGAACCTCACATTGATGTTCGGCCCAATGAATGTCGGGTCCAGCACTAGTGCATACGAACCTGGACTCGGCATAAGCTTGGGATGATCTTTGATGTTCCAGGTGATTTCCTGGTCCGACCAAGGCATGTACCTCGTCACTGCTGGCATAACCGCATTGACCTCCATATGTCGGCGCTGCAAGCTCTTTCTATCTGTTTCCTCAGTTGTGAACACACAATAACTCTGGTGATGTTCTCTGTACTCATTCCTCCCCTCATTTCCGGGGTACCTCTGATCCGACTGGTGCTGATTTTCCACCTGATGCACTGCATCCCTTCTCTCATTATTGTCATACCTCGGCGGAGGGGGAGGCAACATTAGCTGTTGCGTGTTCGCTCCGGAGAGCAATTGCTGCCGAGGTAACTCCTGTCGAGGTTGATCATTCCGGGGTGCCTGAGCATTCCCCGAACCACCTTGTTCTATCTTACGCATCCACTCACATTGCCTCGTTGTGTGACCCGCCGGGCTACTCGGATTTGGCGTGTGAAACTTACACGGCTGGTCCAACATCGACTCATAGGTATACCTCGGACGGTCTTTCTTTTCTTGCCATTGTTTCTTTTGCTCCGGCGTCCATGTTTTCTTGCCATCGTTTCTTGGAGTCCATTGCCCTCCAGTTTTCTGGCGCTGGTTGCTCCCTGCTCCGGGTTGATCTTGATTCACAGCTGCAACTTGTTGCGAACTGTAGCGATGATCCGGTCTATCATCTCTTCTTTTTCCTCTGTAGTCATTCCTCCGAGATGACCCGGCTCCATCCCTCTGATAGTACTCCTCGTTTGACTCGTTTGCCGCAAGCCTAGGTTGAGTCGGATCACCCAAGGCATATGAATCAGCAATCCGGATCATCTCTGCCAACGTAATTGGCATTTTCCTTTGCAACTTCATCCACAGCTCGCTGCCATATCTGCACCCTTGCGCAAACCACGCTATGGCCTATGACTCTATGACACTCTCACACGAGTTTCTCACTGTACACCACCGGGTCAAGAATTCACGGTCTGTCTCATTAGGTCTTTGCTTGCACATTGCTAGGGTCTGCAGCCTATTCGGCCTCTGATATGTACTTGAGAAGTTGCTGATAAACATTTCTTCAAAATCTATCTAGCAGTTGATTCTTCCGGGTGGCAAATTATTCAGCCATACTCTGGCCGGACCTTCTAACATCTGGGGTACGTATCGTACAGCCCATCTCAAGTTGCCAGTGGTAATTTTCACAGCCGTAGCATAGTTTATCAGCCAATCCTCCGGCTTGGTACTGCCGTCATACGTCTTCGTGCCCCTGGGCAGCTAGAAGTTAGGTACCGGTGGCTCCTTCATGATCCGGGGTCCAAAGCACGCTGGACCCGGTGGACCTTGACACTCGATCTGTTCCGACCTATACATGCGATCCAGTTTCAATCTGGCGTCATCCGGCATCAAATCCCTGCTTCCCAATCTTGACCCTATCACATGATAGTCCGGTCTTGGGTATCCCGCGTTCACCATCTCCGAATCACCGTCGTTGTACCGGTTTTGCTCCTGTGGCACAACTCTCTGTTGCATACCTCGGCCGACACTTTGCTCTTGCCTTGGTATATTCCGCTACTGCGGTTGTCCTGCTCCTGCCGAGTTTCGCTGTCTGACATTGCCGTTGGCTGTGTTCCTTTGACCGGCATTGCCTTGGTCGTGGTTACCTCGGCTCACACTTCGTCGATCATCATTTTTCTGTGCTTCTTTTCCTTTTCCTGCCCGCGTTGGGTCGTACGGGACGATCTATTTGTTACGTCTGGCCGAGGTTACTACCTCTTCTCTCCTTAGACCACCATGAGGTGACGATGCGGCTCCAGCGGATTTCTCCGGGTTACCCATCACCGAATGGACGATTTTGGAAGCTCCAGCTCTCTCCGGGTTAGCTCTGAGTAGCTCTTCGTTCTGTCTGTTCGCGATCCGAACTAACTCGTTAACCCTATCTTGTTGTCTTTGACGGGCCTCACCCGTCAGACCCTCTAACTCGGATGCAGCTGCATCCGCTGCTCTGAGGTTCTTTGCCGGGGTACTATACTTCGGCAGCCCCACGGACAAACAGTTTTCCGATTCCTTGGCTCCAGTATCACCTTCTTTGTTCATCTCGCTCATGAGATTTCTCCCTTTTACCTTTACCGTATCAACTTTGTTTGCTTTTGCATACTCACGCAATATCATGTTCAACGACTGCTGAGCCGTGGCTATTTTCTTTGCGCCTTCTAGTATTTTTTGCCTAGTTTCCTCTAGCTCGGCCTGTGCCTGAGCCGGATCTACCACTGCTGCTACCGGGTTTGCCAAGCTATCCATAGCTTCTCTCAGTACATTCTCAGGCCTCTCTAGTGGGGGTCCTCTACCTTTCCTTGGTGCCTTAGGTGTTACCTCTGGGTCCGGTGCTGGATCCTTGCTTGCACACCGGCCTTGATCATCATCACTTCTGCACGGTCCGGGGAGCGAGTGATACGCGCCCCGTGAACCACGCTAAGGGGTGGTTCCCCTGCCTCGACGATGCGCCACGGATGAACGCATGATACGTCCACAGCAACGTAGACCTTGTGCGCACCCAACTTGACGAAGAGGCCGTTGCGCGGAAGCGGGCGCGTGCCGAAGCAGCCAGCGTTGTCGCTGACAAAGTCCAGCGCTCCAAAGCGCTGAACGAGCCCGGAGACGATGCGTTCGCCGGTGTCGATGAGGTTTCCAGTCCGGATCTTCACCCCTGCTAGCGCCACTAGCCCCACGGTGGGCGCCAACTGTCGTGGTGGTGTCACGGCAGATGCCATGGATAGGCTAAAGGTGGGGACTAATACACGCTAGGGGAATCCAGGGAGGGATAGTGAAGTGATTCTTCACACAGAAGATTGTATTGCTTTCCTTTCAAGATTACAAGTGCTCCTAGAGCTGTGTTGGCGAGAGGAGGAAGAAGGATCTCTCTTACTCTCACCTACAGTCCACTCCTAGAACCCTAGCCAAATCGGAATCGAAGAAAACCCAACCCCCTCTACTGAAACCCTAGCCCCCTTATATAGAGGGGGCTTGGTCTCTGCCTAGGGCATACGTGGAGGCATATTTCTAAGAATATGCCTCCTCTCAAAGTGGTAACCTGACCGGGGTGCTTTTCCCCCGCGTCACACATGCTTTAGCTACGTGAGCCTCTGCGGTGCCCGGGTCAGCCGACACGGGCGTCGTCACCCTTGTCGGCCATGACCCGGTGGTCCTGCCCTTGCTTGCTTCGCTCATGCAGTGCGTACCGGGCCTTTTTTTTATCAGAGAGATTTCTTCCTTCTCCCAGAAGCTAAACGGGACCCGGATCATAGTAGATCCGGCTATACCTGTTCCTACATATAAGTTAGACAAGCAATGTTAGGCGACCTCCCCCCCCTGGTCCGGGTTACTCCATGATCCAGCCTGCCTTAAGGTGACCCGATCAGCATCCGCTTTGAGCTTGCCGAACCTCGGCCAACTCGGCCTTTATACCCCGGAGTGACCCTACCCGGGGGTATCCCCCAACAGCATAATTTGCCATCTATAATATACTCTAGTAACCATGAAATCAGTAAATGGATAATACACAAACCACCGAAAAATTCCAACAACAATGTACCATAAAGACCATATTACAAACATACATAGAGCATATAATTTTACTGATTATGATAATCATGATCACTACCACAACGTCAATTGCAACTACCGAAACATGCAGTTGAGGAAGCTAAAAATATACGCAAGTCACAGCAGTAAGTTCATCATCAAAATTAGCTAGAAAACACTAACCTAATGTCACATTACCTAAGTCCATCATTACCTAATGCAATTACTCAAGACTACGTCAAATCATCAGCAAAATGCAAAAATAGTGCAGACTGAAAACTACCAACAGAAAATACAATCAACCGCCACCCCCACTCCTACATCATATGGGGCATGAAAAAAATCCTACGGGACATAGCACTCTAGTTAGAAATATTTGGGATTCAGCACACCGATTCAAACAAATCCGCTGCCGTATGCTCTTCATTCAGTGAAAAGCAGAGGAGGAACCCAACCAGTAGCATCTCTAACAAAGAACATGGAGTTCGAAAAATACGTACAACATAAATCTAGGGATAAATCTTATTACACAACCGCCTAGCGGTTCGAAATCGCAGGATACACCTACCAGGACACAATCTCATCCCCACTCTAACGAATCCAAGGCGGGCACACATGAAATGCCTACGAAAAACAGAGGCGGAACCCTCTAGAGCAAAACCGTATAATACAGTTCGAATCGCAGGAATCTATCGCTAGAAACATGACATGCTCTCAAATTTCCGTACTGAACAGTAACGGCGCCCTCGAGGGGAATGCGCGGTAGAAAGAGGATACCTCAACTGCGACGAGAGGCGGACCTCTGCGCGTGAAAATAGCGATCAGAACAATGCCGGTGCCGCCGAACGGAGAGGAAGCAGGCGGCAGAGCTCAGCGGAGGCGGAGTGGGAGGCGCTGAGGGCATGTCTGATGGTCTGATCAGCTGTCTGTAAACCGGAGCCACCTAGAATATTTGGTGAGTTGGAGGGAAGAGAATAACAGCAACCGCATGGATCGTCGGTAAATCTGCAGACGGGCTATTCCCGGGAAAATCGCTAGCTACCGACGGCCCTTCTGCTATTGTACGTATACACGGTCGGTAATAGTGGCCCCAAGCAAAAACTGGTAGGGGTGCGGGTGGGGATAAAGTTGAAACTGTTGCATGCAATTGTGGGCTTATGTAGACAGGTGAAAAGACACCCCGTTGTATGAGTAGTCTAAAGTATTGTCTGTACATAATGTGGATACCTATTATAGACAGCTGCCGTCTAAACCAATGCTCATGCCCTGATAGGTTTGGAAAACTTAAATGAACACGTCGCTACTACATGGACCCGTAGTCCAAGGATGCACTACTCGCGCATCACACTGGAGGCTTGCATGGTGATGAAGAAGGCCTCCAGGGTGAATTCTCCCCTCCAGCAGGGTGACAGGAAGAGCTTTAGATCCCTCCCGATCTAGGGATGGTGTTGTGGTGGTGTCACGACAGATGCCATGGATAGGCTAAAGGTGGGGACTAAATGCACTAGGGGAATCCAGGGAGGGATAGTGTGGTGATTCCACACACAGTTGCTTTGTATTTGATTCACTTCCACAGTTTAAAAGTGCCCCTCGAGCTGTATTGGGGAGAGGAGGAAGAAGAAACTCTCTTACTCTCACCACTAGCAAGCCCTCAGGAACACACTAGTGAAACCCCTCCCTCTCGAGATCAACCCCTTCTACAGAAGCCCTAGCCCCCCTTATATAGGGGTGGCCAGGTCTCCAATTAGGGCATACGTGGAGGCATATTCCACCCTCCCAAAATAGTAAGCCGACCGGGTCACTTTTGCCCAGCGTTATCCATGCAGAGGCTACATGAGCCTCTGCGGCGCCCGCGTCATCCGACACAGGCATCGTCACCTTTGTTGGCCACGCCTCGGTGGTCCTGGCCTCTGTCCGCTTCGCTCACGCTCTGCGTACAATGGTCACCCTTTGACCAGCGAGATACCTTCCTTCTCTTACAAGCTTGATATAACCCGGATCGTACCTAGTTGATCCGGCCGCACCTGTACCTGCATACAAGTTAGATACGTCTTACCGACATATGACATAAGTCGGCTGAGACCCAGTTAGGTGGACATCCCCTGGTCCGGGTTACCCCGTGATTCGGCCTGCCTTGAGGTGACTCGGCCAGCACCTGCTTTGACCTTGCCGTACCTCGGCTAACTTGGCCTTTATACCCCGGCGTGACCCTACCCAGGGGTATCCCCCCAACATTAGTCCCCGAAGCTGGTGTGGTATTAGCTGCCTTAGCCGCTAAGGCCACAGTTGGTTCAATTTTACCGAGCCTTTTGCTCCTTTTCCGAGTTACCTCATAGTCCGGATTTCATAGGTTTACTTTCCCTTGGCACATTCCGAGTTTTCACTCGCTGGCCGGGTCACCTCATACTCATCCGGGTCATTCTTCCTTCTCTCGTACGCTTCCCCACGTGGAGGCTAATCATTACTTTGCCTCATTTTAAGGGCCTGCGACAGTAACCGCCGCAGTTATTGTCAGATATTACTGTAGCACACGTCACATCGTGCTTGCCTCCTTGTTAACTGTATCATAATGTCACGTCATGGGATCTCCTGCGCCCTGTGGCCCTTCCTATGGCTCGTCGCTGATTGGTTGATCCGGGTCATACACGGCCACATCGTGTGGCCCGTCCGCACAGCGCGATCCCACTACCCCTCAAGGGCATGGTTAAATAGGGGAGGGGCGCCCCTTGGGTCTTTTCCCCACTCTCGTGCCCCCTTTGCCTCTTCTTCTTCCTCTTCCTTTCCAGCGACAGCGCCGCCGCCACCGCATCTGCTTAGCCCAGCCCCCGCCGCACCGTTTCCTCGCGCACCAGCATCGCTGCCACCTCCCCACATCTCTTCTGCCACGGGTCCTCGCCTGTTCAAGCCACTGCCCCCACCGCCGCTAGCGCCAGTGAGGACAGTGACCTTGAGATGACAGAAGAGGAGCTCGCCATCGCGGAGCAGGAAATGGAGGAGGACACGGTGAAAGCCGACCGTGGCGCTTGGGCTGGGTCCTGGGTTTGCCAAGATGATCTTGGTTGTATGCCGCACCGGCGTATGCTTGGCGTCATTGCACCGTGGGCTTGCCCCCTCACCCAATCCGGGTGAGTATGTGGTATTCCTTTCCCACTTCCAGCGCAGGTTTGGGATCCCTGTTAGCGATTTCTTCAACGACTGGCTCAACACCTACGAGCTTCAGCCGCACCATCTTCCGGCTAACGCCATTACCTCACTCTCTGCTTTTGCTTCCACCATCGAGGGCTACACCGGACTGTGGCCCACAAAGGAGCTCTAGATCCGGTTCTTTGGCCTCCGCCAGAACATAATCCCGAACAGAGAGCTTGACTCCGAGGACAAGCAGCTCACGCAGTTCGGTGCCGCTTCCATTTCTCCTTGGAAATAGTCCATCTTCCCCCGAATCACGGGGCTTGACTCCTGCAAGGGCTGGGCCCGAACCTTCTTCTATGTCAGAAATGGCACGGATGAAGATATGATCCGGCTGCGCCCCTACGCTCCGGGTCCTCCTAATCTGGATCTATGGGACAAGGTCCCCAAGAAACCCACAGTCCTAGCGAACCAAGTCAACAAACGGTTCCAGGAGCTGAAGGATCAGGGATCGCGCAACGAGGACGCCATGATCACCTTCGTCCGCAACCGGATCTCCCCCTACAGAAACGTACGCACAAACTCTGCCACATGAGCTGGGGCCGTGACCCCAACCGGACCTCCTCATTCGAGTTGAGCAACACCGAGATCTTCCGTCGGGTCAAGGCCCTCTTCACCACCAACAAGCACTTATCTGCTGAGTGGACGTGGGGGATCAAACACTTCTGCCGAGATAGGCTTCCCCCCGCGGTAAGTCTTGTGCCCCAATATCTTTCCGAGTTGAATCGTATGTCGGTTTTTGTTGTAGATTTGATCCCTTTGCCTTTTCTTTCCCTTAGATGTTTCTTCAGCAAACAATTGAGGATGGCACCGAGCCTTCTCTTAAATGGGCGCCTGACCGAGATGCCTCGGACAAGGAGGAACCGGATCAGGAGAAGTTCCTGCCGATGGCTGATGCGACCAAGCGACACACCGGTAAACTCTCGTCCATTAGAGATTGGCCTAACGATGAAGATGAATCCGATGTTGAGGTGATGGAGGCATTTGACGCTATCCCCCTGTCTTACGCTTTTCCGACATCAGCTAACCTCGGTGGGCAGATCCATGAAGATCCTTCCCTTGCCATGGGTGAGCCTGTCCCGGTCGCATCGAAGAAACGGGGGGCCGCATCTGCTTCTTCCTCCGGACCTTCTAAGCCAACAAAAAGGCGCAAGAAGTCCGCGGACAAGGCTTCCACCAAGTCCACAACCAAGGCCGTGGCCCGGAGAGCTCACAAGCCCAAGGAGCCCTTGACCTCGGATGAGTAAGTCACTTCTCCCTTTGCTATTCACTTGTTCTTCCTTTGTTTAAGTTTCTCATCATTCATGATCTGATTCGGCAGGGCCGCGGTGGAGGTTCCTCAGAGTGGATCTGGCATAGCCTCGCCGCTCTGACATAGCCCTTCTCCCCCTCGTGGCGACGATTCACGCCCGTTGAGCCCCATTCAGGAGGGTTCAAGGGCTGCTCCGGGTTCTAGCCCACCTCGTCAAGAGGAGGGCAACCTCGGAATGGGGGGAAGCGGTTCTGCCGAGGCTGCAGTTGCTCCTTCTTCGGCACCGCCGCAACCAGCCACCACCGAGGTTCCTTCAGCACCCCCGCCGAAACAGAAATCAGCATCAGCATCAGCTCCAGCACCAGCAGCAACAGCAAAAGCGCCAGCAACAACACCAAGTCCCTCCGCCTCGTCCGAGTCTTCCAAGACTCGGCGAGAAGGCACCAGCAGTACCAAGGCTAGCACCCAAGCAGCTCCCAAGGGCAAATCCGCTGCAGCAATTTCAACTTCTCAGCAGCATCCCAAGGGCAAAAAGGCTCCTAACACTGCCAAGGCAACGTCAATCGAGGCTGGACAGCGTACACTTGCGTCCATGCTTTCGAAGAAGACCCTGCCGATAACGGACACCTCTGCCAGATTAGCTAATGCGCAACTTGTTTTGCACACCAGCCCTATTGCTGCCCAGGTTGAACGGAAGGAAGCCCATGCCAAGGGTCTGGTTGCTCCCCATATGCTCAGCGTCGAATGTTATCCTCCGACCTTAATCGAGTTTGTAAACAACTGGAACAAGGCGGAGTTCGTTCACAATGATGATCTCCCGGAGAAATTCGGGCCCGCCAAGTTTGCTGCCCAAATGAATACCGCAGCAAAGGCAATTAACCTTGCAGGTCGGATGATGGAGGTACGTTACTTCGTCTTTTCCTTAACATGTAGAAGATATTAGTGATATAGCCATTAGTCCCCGAGCCTCCGGGGGAGTAACTTGTTACTCGGCCGAATGCTCCTTAGAGAACTAACGTAGCTCCTTAATAATTTCGAATATGCACACACCTAGAGCCAGGTTAAGTTCCACTTGGCCCGGATCTTGTACACTTCGAATATGCACACACCTAGAGCCGGGTTAAGTTCCACTTGGCCCGGATCTTGTACACTTCGAATATGCACACACCTAGAGCCGGGTTAAGTTCCACTTGGCCCAGATCTTGTACACTTCGAATATGCACAGACCTAGAGCCGGGTTAAGTTCCACTTGGCCCGGATCTTGTACACTTCGAATATGCACACACCTAGAACCGGGTTAAGTTCCACTTGGCCCGGATTTTGTACACTTCGAATATGCACACACCTAGAGCCGGGTTAAGTTCCACTTGGCCTGGATTTTGTACACTTCGAACATGCATAAGACTAAGCTATCGTTTTGTGTTCTTTTCAGGTGACCACCAATCGCCGGAGCACTGAGTTTCAGCGTCTCTTGGATACTCACAAGATGCTGCACGCGAAGCATACTTCACTTCTCACCGAACACGAGAAAAGGGGTAAGTTTTTTTTTCTTGGCATTTTTCCATTTTTCTTCGTCTTTTTCCGCCGAACTAATCCATCATTCGGATTTCGCAACTTGGGTGGAGGCCGAGAATACTATCATGAGGAAGAACTTGGAGCAGATAAAGGGTAAGTTATTTTTGCTTAACCTTCCTCCGCACTCTATTTCCTTTTCTCCTTGGCTCGGCAAATATTCATACCTCGGCTTTGCCGGGTCAACAAACTATTTCAGCCTCTCTTGAAGATAGTGTGCCCGTGCCTGACATGATGCTGCATTTTCTCGAACAAGCAGGGCAGCATCAGGTCGAACTCAAGAAGAAAAATGATGAGCTCGCCCTCCTCCGAACCAAAGATGATGAAATCGCCAAGCTTAAGGCAGACATGAAGAAGCTCAAGGCGCAGAACCAGTCCAAACTGGAGAAAGCAGGCCAGGACTTTACTGAAGAGCGCGAGCGCCTCAACCTCCAGATCGCCAAGGACCAAGAACTGTTGAAAGAGGCCGACTCTAAGCTTGAGTCAGTGAATGCTCAGCTTGTGCAACTCCGGGAGAGGCGTGACAAGTGTACCAAGTAGCTAACCCGGATCCACAGCCACATTTCTCGTAAGTTCTTTTTCTTCAGCTGTCATGAATCTCTCCGGGTCAACCTTCCTTACTTATTTCACCTGTCTTGTTTTTAGAAAAATTTCCAGAGGGCAATGCTATTGCAACTACTATTGTCGCCAAGTTCCGCCAGAAGAGGGGTACCCCAATAGCTCCTGGCGCTGGAGAAATTCCTTATGACATGGAGGACTTGCTGGTCAGCTTGTCTTCTCGTGTCTTCTCGTGAAGAACTATGGCAAGGACATCTTGGATGTGGCAGTCCAGATCTTCAATGCCTTTTGGCCTGATGAAGATACTCCGAAGGGGACCGCAGCTCTCTTTGCCAGGTTAATGGAGTGCGAGACCCAGCTCGATCTTTGGAGAGAATCTGCGGGACGCGCCGGAGCTGAGATCGTTCTCCACTACGTGCTTACGTGGTATGAGAAGATCAACCTCGATCTCCTTGAGAGCATGCGCACCGGATCAAGGTGGTCTACTGACCCGGAATGGATAGCTCGGCACAAGGCTTGCGCCCATACCTTCATTCAATATGCCTCCGTTCATCAATGGAACGAGGGACCAAGCTTCCTAGGCGCCGCCGAGGATGAAAATGCTGAAGATGATTCGGGTGAGGACGAAGAGGACGAAGCTTCGGACGTCGAGGAAGACGAAGATGACTCTGAAGCCGAAACGGGGGCTGCACCCGCTAGCGCCGAATTACCTCCTCCTGCTGCTCCTTGATTAGAAACACTTTGAATTTCGTCAGATCCCCGGTATGCCGGGTGCAATTGTATTAAGCACATAAGTGATATTTTGCTACTAAGTTTTTATGCCGGATTAACTTGGGCGTAGTCCCCGAGTTTCATTTTCTTGTTCCTCCAATTTCTTGGCTCGGCTCGTGTCTACCTTGGTTCGGTTTTATGACTCACGAGTCGGAGCTTCAAAAATTGACTTAACAATACTTGGAAACTTTAGGATTAGCTCAAAAGAATTCAGCATAGTAAACCTAAAATAAGCATAAGGTTAGTCCAAAAAACAAAGGTCGGCTCGATTAAGTTCCTTTCCTTAGTCGTTTTTCATGTGTTACGCAATTCCAAACTTGTTCTCTTGCTTGCCATGAAGCCAAATCTTGTTGGACAGTAGCAAGTCGAAGAGTTAGGTTTTTGGTGCTCACACACTACTAATCCGGCTTAGGTAGAAACAACTTACGCCATCCGACATATAAATAATAAACACCAAATACAACAAATATTATTAAGGCAGTCCCCGAGTTACTGCTCGAGGCGCCAAGATTTCATTGATAAGTTCATTGTCGTTATACATACCGACATATGAGTGACTCGGATACACACACTTCTCTGCTAAGTGTAGAAAGGACGAAGTAGAGCTACATTCCATGGACGCTTAGATTCCTCGACGGACCTGTCTGCCTTGTTCTTCTCCTGTGGTTTTGCGTCGATGAGATAATATGAGTCATTGTGCAATGCTTTGCTCACGATGAATGGCCCTTCCCATGGGGGGATAACTTATGCATGCTAGCAGTATGTTGTACTAACCGGAGTACCAGATCACCTTCCCGGAAAACTCGGGGGTTTACTTTCCGGCTATGATAGCGTCAGAGATTTTGCTGATATATGGCGGATCTGGACAATGCCAATTCTCTCGCTTCTTCCAGCAGATCAACATCATTTTGATGGGCTTCTTGCACTTCGGCTTCTGTGTATTGGATGACCCTAGGCGAGTCATGCTCTATGTCGGCTGGTAATACAGCTTTTGCCCCATATACCAGAAAGAATGGCGTATAGCCTGTTGATCGATTCGAAGTTGTTCTTAAACTCCACAGTGCCGCTGGTAGTTCTTCTATCCAGCACCCCGCTGATCTCTGCAGCGGCTCAATGAGCCGGGGTTTTATCCTGGATAATACCAATCCGTTGGATCTTTCCACTTGTCTGTTCGATGTGGGGTGAGCTACCGAGGCTACGTCTAGCCGGATCTTCTTATCCTGGCAAAATCACGCAAATGCTCCTTCAGCAAAATTCGTGTCATTATCTGTTATGATACTATGAGGATAACTGTATCTCAAGATGATATCTTTGAGGAATGTCACAGCCGTAGCTCCATCACATTTCCTTATTGGCTTTACTTCGATCCACTTTGTAAACTTATCAACCATGACTAAGATGTGGGTCATGTTCCCCCTCGCAGGTTTGAATGGGCCAACCATGTCCAAACACCATACAGCAAATGGCCAAGTAATAGGTATGGTCTTGAGCTCAGACATTGGCATATGTGTCTTGGTAGCATACCTCTGACAACCATTGCACTTTCTTACCAAATCCTCTGCTTGTTCTAAGGCACTTGGCCAGTAGAACCCATGACGGAAAGCTTTTGCTACTAAGGCTCTGGACGAGGCATGATGCCCACATTCCCCTTGATGTATATCTCGGAGGATGTCAAGCCCTTCTTCCGGGTCAACACATCGCTGGAGAACGTTTGTCACACTCTTTTTGTATAGCTCGGAATTGATGATCGTGTATGCTTTTGCTCTCCTCTGAGTTTGCCTGGACAGTACCTCCTCAGCGGGTAAGGTTCCATCTTTCAGGAATTGAAATATGGGCAATGCCTAAGCTGGTATAGTTCACGCTGGGAACACATCCTCATCAATTTCCATCTGATCCACCGGCATAACCTTAGCCGGATCATGCTAAGAAGTCCCCAGGTCTTGTGAAGCAGTCCTCGGGTTCGCCGAGGCAGTCCCCGGGTTTCGCGTACCACCTCCCATGTCAATGTCCATGGGTACAGGTCCGGACTCCGGATCTTTCGGGACGTAGATTGAGTCGGTTTCTGGGGACGGCCTGATAGATAGTTTTCTGAGGTGTTCTAATACTACACCCGGTGGAATTGCTTATCGTGTTGATCCGAGCTTCGACAATACGTCGGCAGCCTCATTTTCCACCCGGGGTACATGGTGAAATTCGCATCCCTCAAAGTAACCAAATATCTTCTGCACATGGAATCTGTATAATGCCATGTTTGGATCAAGAGCGTCCCACAGCCCCGATACTTGCTGAACTACCAAATCCGAGTCACCAAAGCATTGGATCCGATGTATCCCAATTTCTTTTGCCATTTTGAGCCCATGTACAAGTGCTTCATATTCGGCGACATTGTTTGATGTTGCGAAATGGATCTGCAGCACATACTTCAGCTGGTCATTTTTTGGCGAGGTAAGTATTACTCCGGTGCCTAACCCAGTTTTTGTTTTTGATCCGTCAAAGTGCATTCTCCAATAGTTTGGATCTGGTAATGGTGGTTCATACTGCACCTCAGCCCAATCCACAAAAAAGTCGGCCACAGCCTGAGACTTGATTGCTTCTCTTCTGTCATACTGTGGCGCATAAGGGGCTAGCTCAATTGCCCATTTTGCAATCCTGCCACTTGCATCTTTGTTACTCATTATCTCGGATATGGGAGCTTCACATATTACTTTGATGGGGTGCTCCTCAAAATAGTGTTTTAGCTTCTTAGCCGACATGTACACACCATACGCCACTTTCTGATAGTGCGGATAATTTTGCTTTGATGCGGATAACACTTCGCTTAGGTAATATACTGGCCTTTGCACTGACTTACCCTTTTCATCGCGCTCTACCACAATTACTGCACTTACAACTCGGTTGGTTGCGGCTATATAGAGCAACATTGGCTCATTTGATAGTGGAGAGACTAACATTGGTGCAGTGGCTAACATTTTCTTTAATTGGATAAAGGCTTCATTGGCCTGCGGCGTCCAAATGAACTTGTCTGACTTTTTCATGAGTTGATAGAGAGGCAGTGCCTTTTCTCCCAACCGACATACAAACCGACTTAAGGATGCCAGGCAACCAGTGAACTTCTAGACATCGTTAAGGCACTTCGGCAGTTCCATTCGCTCTATGGCCCGGATTTTAGTTGGATTGACTTCGATCCCTCGGCTGGAGACAAGAAATCCGAGTAATTTTCTAGCCGAGACACCAAAGGTGCATTTTTCCGGGTTAAGCTTCATTCAGAACCTCCTTAGGTTCGCAAATGTCTGCCTGATATTGTCAAGGAGGGTTTTGCTTTCCTTGGTCTTGATAACAACATCATCCACATGCACCTGCACATTTTGACCAATTTGGTCGTGCAAACATTTCTGCATACATCTTTGGTACGTTGCCCCTGCATTACGTAAACCAAATGGCATGGTGCGATAGCAATAAGCCCCATACGAGGTGATAAACGCGGTCTTTATTTGATCACTTGGGTTCAGAGGTATTTGGTGGAAACCAGAATATGCATCAATGAATGACAACAGTTCACACCCGGCAGTGGAATCTATGACCTGGTATATCCTTGGCAGTGGGAATGGATCTTTCGGACACACCTTATTCAGGTTCATGTAATCGATACACATGCGCCAAACCACTGCCACATTCGGATCATCCTTCTTCTTCTCCACCAGCACCGGATTAGATAGCCAATCCGGGTAAAGTACTTCCATGATAAATCCAGCTGCTAGCAGCTGAGCTATCTCATCTACTATGACTTTTCTCCTATCTTTGGCGAAGCGGCGGAGAGGTTGCTTCACCGGCTTTGCTCCGGGTCTCACGTTCAAAGAGTGCTCGGCCAACTCCCTCGGAACACCTTGCAAGTCCTGTGTGGACCAAGCAAAAAAATCTCGATTCTCACGGAGGAAGTTGACGAGCTCGCTTTCCTATTTGTCATTTAACCTGGCACCAATTGTTACGGTGCGCTCTGGGAACATATCATCAACAGGCACTTTCTTGGTATCTTTTGTCGCTTGGAATGAGACACTACCATGCGGATTACTCAGCACCGGCATATACTGCTGCGCGGATTGAGCCAACGCCGCCACCTCTTGGATTTTTCTCTTCTCTTGCGCAATCACAAGTGACTCGGCCAGGTTAGACCCGGCTGACGCGCACTCAATGGAATGTCGGAAATCACCAGTTATGGTAATCACACCATTTGGCCCGGGCAGCTTCATCTTCAAGTAACTGATATGAGTACTTGCCATGAACTTGTTCAGAGCTGGCCTGCCGAGTAACGCGTGATACGCGCTCTCCAAATTGACAACCTCGAACTCCAAATTCTCAGTCCGGCAGTTATCTCTTGTGCCGAACAATACGTCAACCCGGACCTTGCCTATGGGCTCGTAAGAAATGCCTGGCACACTGCCATGGAAAGTTGTCCTTGTAGCTTGGAGCATGTTCTCCGAGATACCCAATTTGCGCATCGTGTCCAAGTACATGATATTTATGCTGCTGCCATTGTCAATCAGCACCTTTGAGAACCTCACATTGATGCTTGGCCCAATGAACGTTGGGTCCAACAATAGCGCATACGAACTAGGACTTGGCATAAGCTTGGGATGATCTTTGATGCTCCAGGTAATTTCCTGGTCCAACCAAGGCATATACCTCGTCACTGTTGGCATTACCGCATTTACTTCCATGTGTCGGCGCTGCAAACTCTTTCTGTCTGTCTCTTCTGTGGTAAACACGCAGTAACTCTGATGATGCTCTCTGTACTCATTCTTCCCCTCGTTTCCGGGGTACCTCTGATCCGGTTGATGCTGGTCTTCCACTTGATGCACTGCATCCCTTCTCTCATTATTGTCATACCTCGGCGGAGGGGGAGGCAACATTAACTGTTGCGTGTTTGCTCCGGAGAGCAATTGCTGCCGGGGTAACTCCTACCGAGGTTGATCATTCCGAGGTGCCTGAGCATTCCCCGAACCACCTTGTTCTATCTTTCTCATCCACTTACACTACCTGGTTGTGTGACCCGCTGGGTTACTCGGATTCGGCGTGTGAAATTTACACGGCTGATCCAGCATTGCCTCATAAGTATACCTCGGACGGTCCTTCTTTTCTTGCCACTGTTTCTTCTGCTCTGGCGTCCAAGTTTTCTTGCCATCATTTCTCAGAGTCCATTGTTGTCCTCCAGTTTTCTGACATTGGTTGGTTCCTGCACCAGGTTGATCTTGATTCACAGTAGCAACTTGTTGTGAACTGTACTGTAATCCGGTCTGTCATCTCTTCTTTTACCCCGGTAATCATTCCTCCGGGATGACCCGGCTCCATCTCTCTGGTAGTATTCCTCGTTTGACTCACTTGACATTAACCTAGGTTGAGTCGGATCACCCAAGGCATACGAATCAGCGATCCAGATTGTCTCTGCCAATGTAGTTGGCATTATCCCTTTGCAATCTTTGCCACAACATGCTTGCATATCTGCACCCATGCGCAAACCATGCTATGGCCTGTGACTCAATTACACCTTCACATGAGTTTCGCACTGTACACCACCGGGTTAGGAATTCCCGGTCTATCTCATTTGGTTTCTGCTTGCACATTGCTAGGGTTTGTGGCCTATTCGGCCTCTGATACGTACTTGAGAAATTGCTGACAAACATTTCCTCAAAATCAATCCAACAGTTAATACTTCCGAGAGGCAAATTGTTTAGCCATACTCGCGCTGGCCCCTCCAACATTTGAGGTACGTATCTCACAACCCATCTCAAGTTGCATGTAGCAATTTTCACTGTTGTAGCGTAGTTAATCAACCAATCCTCCGGCTTTGTGCTGTCATCATACGTTTTTATGCCTCTAGGTAACTGGAAGTTAGGCATCGGTGGTTCCTTCATGTGGCATCCCGCTAAAACCACTATTAGAAAATCGCGGTGTTTTTGGTGCATTGCATCATCATGACCGCATGCTCATGTCATCATGCCACATTGCATTTGAGCATCGTCATCATCATGCATGGTTTTGCCTAAAACTATTTTCAAAAAGCCTGGTTTGTTTCCTAAACGCCCCGTCTTTGTTTCAAATCAAAACTCCGGTCTTTTTTCGGGTCTTTTATTTGTCTAAAAACTATTTGCAAAATTCTAATTTAAAATTAAATAAAATTTTAATTGTTTTTAGGGGGCAGCCGAACCAGGCCAAAACCGGCCCAGCCGGCCACCCCCAAACCCTATCTAAAACGCCCCTACCCTAACCTAATCTAACCCAGCACACGCAACACACACAACACACTCAACCAGCCGAACCCTTGCCCAACCGACCCGTTTTCCTCTCACCCAATCGCCACCACCCTCCACCTCACTCCCTCCACTCCCTGCGCGCCACCTCCTCCACCTGGCCCACCTCCTGCCTGTCCCTGCCCGCCTGTCCCCACCACGCGGAGGCCCCGATCCATCCCCTCCCGCACCCCTCGCGCGCTCCGCTCCTGCACGTCGCGTGGGACATGGACGGCTGCCCCGCTAGACGCTCCCTCCTCGTCCTTCCCGTAACCACCTCGCAAAGCCCTGACCCCACCTAACCTACCCCAGCCCGACACGCTCCCAGCCTGGCCAATCCCCTCGTCACCACACCCCAACGCCACCCCGCATCGTGCTCCCGACACGCCTCTACCGGCCCGCTCTCCCACGCTCTCTGGCCCCACCCCGCCAACACACTGCATGCACGTGATCCCGGGCTCCCGCACGCCTTCTCCCTCCTCGTCTCAATCCACCGACGCGCCGCCGTGCCCCTGGCCCCGCCCTGCAGTGCTGCCGCGAGGCCACCCTCCTCTTCTTCCCCCGCGTCTCCCTCCGCTCCCCACCACCAACCCTCACCTCGCGTGCGGTCACCGCCACCGGGCCCCTCTCCTTCGGGTTCCGCGCCTAACCCGCTGGCCGTCGCCAGGGCCGTCGCCCGCGACCCGGTGCTCCGCCACGAGCCCGCCGTGGCCGCCTCTCCTCTCGACCGCGAGCCGGCGTCCGCCTCCCTGCATGGCCTCCTCGAGTCCCGCTGCCGTCAGGGAGACACGGCGTGCCACCGCCTCTCCTGCGTATCACCACCACCGTCGCTAGCGAGCCCGTCGACCTCGTCGTCTCGTCGGTGCTCCTCCGCTCCGCCTGTGTGTGCCTTCCCCAGTGCCTCACCGCCAGGAGCTCCCTCTGATCCATCGCCGTCCTCCGACCCCGCGAGCCTCCTGTTGCTATCGCAGGCAAGGCGCCCTCTTCTCGGCCGCGAGCCGCCGATGCCTCGCCTCGACCACCTGAGCGCGTCTGCGACCTACCTCCGCTCCGCACGCACGACCTCCGTCTCGCCATGGTGATGTTCTGCTCTGGGCTCCCGTCTCCAGTAAGCCCCCGCGTCCGCACTGCTAGCCTTGGATCCTCGCCCCGGTTGTATGTGTGTATGTTGGTGTTTGAAGATGTTCAGTTGATGTGGCGACAATGTTTGTGCAGATGGATCGGTGGTCGTGTTGCGCTACTTCTCGGTTACAAGACCAGAAGTTGGGCAAGATTCCCCAGTAGCAACCATGGCAAGATACTTGTACCGTTACCAAGGTTGGGCGTTGCCAAGTTCCACTTTCGTCCGTCCGATGTTTTCTCACATGTTACTTGAAGACCCCGACGCCTAATTCAAGGACTCCCTCTTGGATCATCGACCCCGACGACAAGTTGGCACATGATGAACGGTGGAGATGCTTAATGGTGGAGATGATCATGACTTTAAACACAACTATTAAATTGCTAGATATAACTAATGCAGAGGCATCGGTGGGCAATAGATGTTATTTGGTTCTTCCACGCTCACTTGCGTCCCGTAGGACCCCGAGTACTTGATACCTGTTCCTTGATTTTTCGCACTATCCACATCCGGGAGGCCTTATGGACCCTCCTGAGCCAGAGCTTGATTCATTTCTATTTCTTGGGGCCACAAACTAGTTTGGGGCTTTATTACTATCCTGTACTTATGCCATGCTTCTTGCTTTATTTGATTGTCGTGGAGCACTGCTGTTTAGGATCATGACACGTTTTCGCTGTATCGACAAGCCCAGTCACACTTTCGGGTTCCCAGTCGTTTACAGTCGTCCACACAAACCATGGGTCCGTTCCGGAGCCGGCCAACTTTGTTGCGTGTAGCTTAGTGGGGTGGCCCCCCGAAATATTTTATGAATCCTGTGATCGCTTTGTCGTGAATGCCTCGTTGGGTTTTGAGTTGGTTTTTCTGAGGTTGATCGAGTGTGTGTTGCTATTTGTGCACCCTTGCAGGGTAAAACTTTCTGAAAGCCGTGTCCGCGGTTATGGACGACTTGGGGCACAGTATCTCGATCATAGACAAGCATAACTAAAGTAGTGCCATAAATTTGACTTAATATGTGACTAGTAATCAGATTCAAATACAACGGAATGTAAATTAAAAATGCCAACAACCGGTGGATCTGTGTCATACTATACCTGCCTAGTAAGTATTGCAACTCCAATGGAATGTGATAAAAGTGCCAACAACTGCTGGGTTTTGGGATTCCTCAGGACAATTATATCTGACTAGTAAATGTTCCAACTACAACGGAATGTTAACTAAAACTGCTCACTACTTATGCTATCAGGATGACTCATGCTATATATATCTGACTAGTAAATGCTGCAACTATAATGGAATGAGTAAAACTGCCAACTGTGCGAGTTCCTTGGTCCGACTTCCTCGTTTGGTCTCGAGGGGGAAATACCAGGATGGGTATGTTGGTGTTAGTATCAGGTAGGATCCGAATAGGTCTTTCTTACCCCTCTCTAATAGCCGCCAGTGCTACCGAGTCTCTATAGGTTGTTTAGTGCTGCTGCGCTGCCGCTTCGGTCCACCATACCTATGTAGGCGAGAGCCGTCGAATTCTAGCCTCGCCGTGTACTGGCCTCAGTACTGACGCTCCTCTTTTCCCTTTGCCCTTTGTTGGCACCCCTTTTGTTTTAGCAGATTTGAGATCGACGTCGTTAGCAGGGTTACCCTTCCGGCTTGGCCTAGGCAGGGTTATGGACGCCATTGGTTATCCTTCAGGGCTCTTAGCCCAATTTGCATCTTGTCCGTACTCGGACGCTGTATCGTTTTCAAGGTGATTTGGATCTTTGTATTGTATATCTGTATTCTTGACTCGCTGAGTCGTTGTTGTATATATATATATATCTGTTCTATGGGTCCTATCGAGGACTGTTGTGTAATGGTATTACTTCATTTTCCACCCGCACGAAAGTGCCTGGTGGGCGTCCTTGAATCGTTTCTATGCGGGTTTGGCGGAAAGGGCTAAAACTTGCATAGGGCCGATTTGAGGGTGTTACAGAGTGGTATCAGAGCTCAGCAGTTGCGATACCCCACAAGTCTAGCCTATAGGATAACCTAGCTAACGGCCGAAGTAGAGTGTCAAAACTATTTTTGCAAAATCGGTTGGATAGATCTGATTAGGTCTGATTTTACTCCTTACCCCTATGCTATTCTCCTCTTACCTCTGCGTGTTTTGAATCTTCTCTCTTATCTTTTCTTCGAGTGTAGGAATTCTCGTGGTTGGGTTTCCGTCGTACCTTCAGGGTGTCGCTTCCTTCCTTTTATAACGGTGGAGCTACAATCATCAATCTGCTTCTCGACTGTTGTACCTTCATCCAATCTTTTGTCCTTGAACTCTTTATCCGTATGTGCCCCTTGACATATATCTGTAACGTTGAAAAGCATATGAGAAGGATGAGCATTGGTGAAGTTGGAGTATACCTTGAGCATGTGTTGTTCATGCCAATGGAACCGTCGCAAAACCTGATCATCGTGTCTTTCATACGATTTTTCTTTGTATCTTCTGGTGGTCCCTAATGCGACGACATCATCTACGCTAGATCCGATGAAGATCATGCATCACCCCTCTTGTTCCGAACACCGCTTCTGAAGATCTTCAGTCTAAATCCCGAGAGTTGGTTGCACGATTCTGCGATTCATTTACAGAAGGATGCTTTGAGTACGGGATGGACTGATCACCCTACCCGCCTCTCACTGTGCACTTTTGTATATCGAATCGGTGGATCAAGCAATTTCGCTCCGTCCATGGAAGTTAAAGGTGGCCTTATCTTTTGATACCTTTATCTTTGTCCTTTGTTATCCGGAGTGTTCTCTCGACGGACGTGAGCAACGACCCCTTGTTGGTGGTGTCGCCGATTTCAAGAGGACCAAGAATCTTTGTTAGTGGTGTCGTGAGGACTTACACGAAGCGAAAAGATTCAGATCGCCGGCCTTCTTCCCGGTACCATGAGGCGGATCTCGAGGGCGAGATCCCTTGTTAGTGGTGTCGAATTGTGGCATCCCGCTAAAACCACTACTAGAAAATCGCGGTGTTTTTGGTGCATTGCATCATCATGACCGCATGCTCATGTCATCATGCCACATTGCATTTGAGCATCGTCATCATCATGCATGGTTTTGCCTAAAACTATTTTCGAAAAGCCTGGTTTGTTTCCTAAACGCCTCGTCTTTGTTCCAAATCAAAACTCCGGTCTTTTTCCAGGTGTTTTATTTGTCTAAAAACTATTTGCAAAAGTCTATTTTAAAATTAAATAAAATTTTAATTGTCTTTAGGGGGCAGCCGAACCAGGCCAAAACCGGCCCAGCCGGCCACCCCCAAACCCTATCTAAAACGCCCCTACCCTAACCTAATCTAACCCAGCATAGACAACACACACAACGCACTCAACCAGCCGAACCCTTGCCCAGCCGACCCGTTTTCCTCTCACCCAATCGCCACCACCCTCCACCTCACTCCCTCCACTCCCTGTGCGCCACCTCCTCCACCTGGCCCACCTCCTGCCTGTCCCTGCCCACCTGTCCCCACCACGCGGAGGCCCCGATCCATCCCCTCCCGCACCCCACGCGCGATCCCCTGCCGCCGAGCGCGCTCCGCTCCTGCACGTCGCGTGGGACACGGACGGCTGCCCCGCTAGACGCTCCCTCCTCGTCCTTCCCGTAACCACCTCGCAAAGCCCTAGCCCCACCTAACCTACCCCAGCCCGACACGCTCCCAGCCTGGCCAATCCCCTCGTCACCACACCCCAACGCCACCCCGCATCGTGCTCCCAACACGGCTCTACCGGCCCGCTCTCCCACGCTCTCTGGCCCCACCCCGCCAACACACTGCACGCACGCGATCCCGTTCTCCCGCACGCCTTCTCCCTCCCCTTCTCAATCCACCGACGCGCCGCCATGCCCCTGGCCCTGCCCTGTAGCACCGCCGCGAGGCCACCGTCCTCTTCTTCCCCCGCGTCTCCCTCCGCTCCCCTCCACCAACCCTCACCTCGCGTGCGGTCACCGCCACCGGGCCCCTCTCCTCCGGGTTCCGCGCCTCCCCCGCTGGCCGCCGCCCGTGACTCGGCGCTCCGCCACGAGCCTACCGTGGCCGCCTCTCCTCTCGACCGCGAGCTGGCGTCCGCCTCCCTGCATGGCCTCCTCGAGTCCCGCTGCCGCCAGGGAGACACGGCGTGCCACCGCCTCTCCTGCGTATCACCACCACCATCGCCAGCGAGCCCTTCGACCTCGTCGTCTCGTCGGTGCTCCTCCGCTCTGCTTGTGCGTGCCCTCCCTTGTGCCTCGCCGCCAGGAGCTCCCTCTGATCCATCGCCGTCCTCCGACCCCGCGAGCCTCCTGTTGCTATCGCAGGCAAGGCGCCCTCTTCTCGGCTGTGAGCCGCCGATGCCTCGCCTCGACCACCTGAGCGCGTCTGCGACCTACCTCCGCCCCGCACGCACGACCCCCGTCTCGCCATGGTGATGTTCTGCTCTGGGCTCCCGTCTCCAGTAAGCCCCCGCGTCCGCACTGCTAGCCTGGGATCCTCGCCCCGGTTGTATGTGTGTATGTTGGTGTTTGAAGATGTCAGTTGATGTGGCGACAATGTTTGTGCAGATGGATCGGTGGTCGTGTTGCGCTACTTCTCGGTTACAAGACCAGAAGTTGGGCAAGATTCCCCAGTAGCAACCATGGCAAGATACTTGTACCGTTACCAAGGTTGGGCGTTGCCAAGTTCCACTTCCGTCCGTCCGACGTTTTCTCACATGTTACTTGAAGACCCCAGCGCCTAATTCAAGGACTCCCTCTTGGATCATCGAGTCCGAAGACCGATCCTGGCGCCCGAACCCTTAAGGACGCTAAGATCTTCGCGTTGGAACGTCAACTCCACCTACCCGAATCTGAAGACCGAACCCCAGCGTGCCAAGTTCTTCCTCTCGGACGCAAAGCCCCGACCCGAAGGCCGACCCCCGTTGAGCCCAAAACCATCAAACCCTTCGGAACCAAGATCGCCGATACCCATGTGTGACCCCTTTTTCCGAGATCCCTATTTTATAAACGACATCTATCTTGTTGCATACTTAAATTATTCATGCATGCATACATATTTGGTGGGTCTGGGTTATTTCGTCAATTCATCTAATAATTAATATGGAGGTCATATGCGGGCTATTCTAGTCTTATGACGCCTCCATTTAAACTTGTGTAGCGAACTGATGCCCTGTTTCGCCTTGTTAATTCAACATTTAATTTGCGGGGTTGTTAAATAACTGGAACCTATTAATTAATTGTCGGGACCCCGGTTCCGCTTAATACTGCCTAATTGCACCGCATCTGCATCATATCATGATCATGCCGGATCTTCTGCCGTAGTATTAAATATTGCATCTGGTGTTTCTTCTAGTGTTTGCTTCTTCGCGGATTAGGCCGATGAGTTGATGCGAGTATCGACAAGTTCTCCGGATATGATCCGTCGGCAGTGTTTTCCCAGGCGAGCATCTCTCCCCCTTCTACCTATTTTGCATTTATAGTCTTTATTTCCTCATGTTGATCTATTGCTATCTGTGTCGCGATGCTTTAGTTTCCGTACACCATTTATACTCCTTGCAACCTCTATATTGCCATGGACACATCCTATTGCTGTTGTTTGATAGATAGTCGGCCCTGCGAGTCGTAGTTGCTTGCTTCTGTGTTGCTTCGCGTCGTTGTCGTTCCACCGTTGACGGCAAGTTGGCACATGATGAACGGTGGAGATGCTTAATGGTGGAGATGATCATGACTTTAAACACAACTATTAAATTGTTAGATATAACTAATGCAGAGGCATCGGTGGGCAATAGATGTTATTTGGTTCTTCCACGCTCACTTGTGTCCCGTAGGACCCCGAGTACTTGATACCTGTTCCTTGATTTTTCGCACTATCCACATCCGGGAGGCCTTATGGACCCCCCCTGAGCCAGAGCTTGATTCATTTCTATTTCTTGGGGCCACAAACTAGTTTGGGGCTTTATTACTATCCTGTACTTATGCCATGCTTTACTGCTTTATTTACGATTGTGCGTGGAGCACCTGTACTGTTTAGGATCATGACACGTTTTCGCTGTATCGATAAGCCCAGTCACACTTTCGGGTTCCCAGTCATTTACAACCGTCCACACAAACCCTGGGTCCGTTCCGGAGCCGGCCAACTTCGTTGCGTGTAGCTTAGTGGGGTGGCCCCCCGAAATATTTTATGAATCCTGTGATCGCTTTGTCGTGAATGCCTCGTTGGGTTTTGAGTTGGTTTTTCTGAGGTTGATCGAGTGTGTGTTGCTATTTGTGCACCCATGCAGGGTAAAACTTTCTGAAAGCCGTGTCCGCGGTTATGGACGACTTGGAGCACAGTATCTCGATCATAGACAAGCATACCTAAAGTAGTGCCATAAATTTGACTTAATATGTGACTAGTAATCAGATTCAAATACAACGGAATGTAAATTAAAAATGCCAACAACTTTTGTCGGCACCCCTTTTGTTTTAGCAGGTTTGAGATTGATGTCGTTAGCAGGGTTACTCTTCCGGCTTGGCTTGGGCAGGGTTATGGACGCCATTGGTTATCCTTCAGGGTTCTTAGCCCAATTTGCATCTTGTCCGTACTCGGACGCTGTATCGTTTTCAAGGTGATTTGGATCTTTGTATTGTATATCTGTATTCTTGACTTGTGAGTCGCTGTTGTATATATATCTTTTCTGTGGGTCCCATCGAGGACTGTTGTGTAATGGTATTACTTCGTTTTCCACCCGCACGAAAGTGCCTGGTGGGCGTCCTTGAATCGTTTCTATGCGGGTTTGGCGGAAAGGCGAAAACTTGCATAGGGCCGATTTGAGGGTGTTACACTTCATGATCCGGGGCCCAAAACATGCTAGACCTGGTGGACCTTGACATTCAATTTGCTCTGACCTATACAGCCAATCCAGTTTTAACCTGGCATCATCAGGCATCAAATTCCTGCTTCCCAATCTTGACCCTATCACGTGATAGTCTGTCCTGGGATACCCATTGTTCACCATTTCCGAATCACCGTCATTATATCTATCTTGCTCCTGTGGAGCTGCTCTCTGTTGCATACCTTGGTCGGCACTGCGCTCTTGCCGTGGTATATTCCGCTGCTGCGGTTTCCCTGCACCTACCGAATTACGCTGACCGGCATTGCCGTTTACAGCATTCCCTTGACCGGCATTGCCTTGGTCATGGTTACCTCGGCCAGCTTCACCTCGGCTCACACTTCCTCGATCCTCATTTCTTTGCACTTCTTTTCCTTTCCCTGCCCTTGCCGGGTCATACGGGACTATCTGTTTGTTCCTCCTGGCCGAGGTTACTACCTCTTATCTCCTAGGATCACCATGAGGAGACGATGCAGCTCCAGCGGATTTCTCCGGGTTACCCACCGCCGAATGAATGATCTTGGAGGCCCCGGCTCTCTCCAGGTTAGCCCTGGGTAATTCCTCATTTTGCATGTTCGTGATCCGAACCAACTCATTGACCCTATCTTACTGTCTCTGACGGGCTCAGACCCTCAAACTCGGATGCAGCTGCATCTGTTGCTCTAAGGTTCTTTGCCGGGGTACTATACTTCGGCAGCCCCACGGACAAGCAGTTCTCTGATTCCTCGATCCTAGTATCACCCTCTTTGTTCATTTCACTCATGGGGTTTCTCCCCTTTACTTTTACAGCATCTACCTTATTTTCCTTTGCGTACTCACGCAGTGTCATGTTCAACGACTGCTGAGCCACGACTATCTTTGTCGCACCCTCTAGTATTTTTTGTCTAGTCTCCTCTAGCTCGGCATGTGCCTGAGCCAGATCTACTACTGCTGCTACTGGGTTTGCCAAGCTATCCATCGCCTGCTGCAGCACATTCTCTGGCCTCTCTAGCGGAGGACCTCTACTTTTCCTCGGTGCCTTGGGCGTTACCTCCGGATCTGGTGCCGGATCCTTGCTTGTGCCTGCACCTGGCGTAGTCATCATCACCTCGGCGTGGTCCGGGGAGCGAGTGATACGCGCCCCATGAGCCGCGCTAAGGGGTGGCTCGCCTCCCTCAACGACGTGCCGCGGATGAACGCACGACACATCGACGGCGACGTAGATCTTGTGCGCCCCGAACTTGACGAAGAGGTTGTTGCGCGGAAGAGGACGCTTGCCGAAGCAACCAACGTTGTCGCTGACAAAGTCCAGCGCTCCAAAGCGCTGAATAAGCCCGGAGACGATGCGTTCGCCGGTGCCGATGAAGGTTCTCGTCCGGATTTTCACCCCTGCTAGCGCCGCTAGCCCCACGGTGGGCGCCAACTGTCGTGGTGGTGTCACGGCAGATGCCATGGATAGGCTAAAGGTGGGGACTAAATGCACTAGGGGAATCCAGGGAGGGATAGTGTGGTGATTCCAAACACAGTTGCTTTGTATTTGATTCACTTCCACAGTTTACAAGTGCCCCTCAAGCTGTATTGGGGAGAGGAGGAAGAAGAAACTCTCTTACTCTCACCACTAGCAAGCCCTCAGGAACACACTAGTGAAACCCCTCCCTCTCGTGATCAACCCCTTCTACAAAAGCCCTAGCCCCCCTTATATAGGGGTGCCCAGGTCTCCAATTAGGGCATACGTGGAGGCATATTCCAAGGAATATGCCTCCTCCCAAAATAGTAAGCCGACCGGGTCACTTTTGCCTAGCGTCATCCATGTAGAGGCTACGTGAGCCTCTGCGGCTCCCGCGTCATCCGACACAGGCATCGTCACCTTTGTCGGCCATGCCTCGGTGGTCCTGGCCTCTGTCCGCTTCGCTCACGCTCTGCGTACAATGGTCACCCTTTGACCAGCGAGATACCTTCCTTCTCTTACAAGCTTGATATAACCCAGATCGTACCTAATTGATTCGGCTGCACCTGTACCTGCATACAAGTTAGATACGTCTTACCGACATACGACATAAGTCGGCTGAGACCCAGTTAGGTGGACATCCCCTGGTCCGGGTTACCCCGTGATTCGGCCTGCCTTGAGGTGACTCGGCCAGCACCTGCTTTGACCTTGCTGTACCTCGGCTAACTCGGCCTTTATACCCTGGTGTGACCCTACCCGGGGGTATCCCCCAATAGATGGAGATGACGGTGGCTATAGACTCTTTTGTGGAATTTTTATCGGATACTTAGGGTTTCTATATCTGAGGCATCTTATAGGTGAAAGGGGAGGCCGAGGTGCCACTGGCGCACCCTGCCAGTTTAGCTACGTGGCCAGGTGGTGTGCCTGGCCCCTGGCTCCTCTCCGTCTCGTATTCTGGCTCTGTGTCCCCCTCGGTGAAATATTGACTTTGGCTTTTGTCCCGTCCAATTCCGAGAATATTCATTTTCTGACTTTCCTGGAACCAAAAACAGCAGAAAACAGGCAGCTGGCACTGTGGCATCTTGTTAATAGGTTAGTCCAAGAAAGTGTATAAAAATACTCCAAAGTGTGGACAACACATAAGAAAGTAGATATAAAACAAGCATGGAACATAAAAAATTATAGATACGTTTGCAACGTATCAACATCCCCAAGCTTAACTCTTGCTCGTCCTCGAGTAGGTAAGTGATAAAAAGAAAGAATAATTTTTGAGGTGACATGCACCATCATAAACTTGATCAAAGTTTGTAAAATATTGATAGCTGGGATCATAGTACTTCAACATAGCATGAAAGATATAGTTCTAACAATAAGACATAGCAACTATGTTGTAACATGAAAAGGCACAAACAAAAGATTCATGTATAACAATGCTTTGCAAGACATTTGTTTGTTTCACATAAAGAAAACATAATGAGAATGGTATTCAACTTGTCCCTCATAGAGTAACAAAACATAAATGCATAGGACACCTTCAAAGTTCATAAGGGTGACTAGATACAAATAGTTTAAGAACAAGCAATATCAAAGTTATGCATCAATCAACAAGTCTTGGGACAATGCACATTAAACTAAGAATGGCCACTATGCTCTCTTAATAGGTGCATAAAGGTAGAAGTTGGAGACTCGACATAAAAGTAAAAGAAAGGCCTCCATAGAAGGAAGCAGGGATTCAAGTCTCATAAAGAGCTTACAAAAATTATGGTACTTATTAGCTTTCAGCTCTCATTGCCCCTATCATAAACATCTTTTAGTTGATTAAGATTAAAGTGACACAACTAAGAGGATATGCTTGACAAGTTATAAGTTGAAATCTCATGCCCCTTACTTACGAGTACCAGACCTCATGCTACTCAACTTCAGTCACAAGTAAGATCTTGTCATTGTAAGTACATATGTATCATAGAGAACTGCCAACGGGGTACCCCTTGCATATGATACAGGAGCTACCCCATAATCAAAATGACAAGGCAAGCATAAAATGAGCATCTTAGCGATATTTTTATTTGCTATTTGCATAGGTTTTTATTGAGGATGCTTCATAGAGTGCTCATTATGGTTATGTTGCAAGTTTCCACCATGATTAGGCATGGCTTAGGATAGCGGTCCAGGCGTTTCTCTAACACACATACAAACTCCATGATCTTACAAGTTCCCCTTTTATTTCACACCACCGGGATCCATAAGTAAAAGAATCATGATATCAACGGAATAATAAGTGCAATGTTGAAAGCGTTCCCCATGATACATGGTTCTACTAACTTCAACTCATAAAGCACAAGCATATACACAACAAAGATGGACACAATGGTTCAAGTTTATTAAGTGCAAGAAAATAAAGTGTGCCATCAAGTTCGTGAGAGCTTTAATCACTAGTTTTCACATAACAAGTTTAATTCAGAAGGTAGATAAAAGCATGAATTTACTTGGAATAGCAAATGCTAATAGGTAGGTATGGTGGACTCTTTGGGATAACTTGGTTTTATTTGGAGTTGGATGCATGAGTGGAACTCATACTTGGTTATGGAGGCTAGCAAAAGACTGGGAGCGACCAACTAAGAGAGCAATAATGGCCATAATCATGCAAAGCGACAAAACATCATTAATTAAAGCATAAAGTGATATTACAAGTCGAAAACTAAAGGATCATAAAGGTTGTGGTGACTTGGGATAGTCATAACATGGTGTGAGCATGCACCAAGTTAACCCAAATAAAGCATCAAAGGAGAATACCACAATGCTATGCTTTAATATGCTAAAACAATGCATGATTCTTTCAAGGAACATTAAGCAATCTCAATTGTTTATAACATGTCATGCTACAAAAAAAATCACTAAGCAGAAAGCCAAAATAATACCAAGCATAACATGACAAAGCATAGGCCACAGTAAAAAACAAGCTCCTTTTACCACTTCAGCATGAACTTTTCCTACTCTTTTCCAATCCAAACCAATCTTATTTGAAAACTAATGTATAAATGAGGGGGTCCAACAAATTTATTCAAGCAAAATAAGCAAACCAAGAAAATGAAAACCAAAAACGAAAATGAAGACGCTCCAAGAACAACGGAACTATGCATGAAACAATAAAAATGAAGTGTTTGGAAGAAACCCCTGAGATTTTTATTGATGAAGAAGGGGATGCCTTGGGCATCCCCAAGCTTTGACACTTGTACTTCTTGGATATTTCTTGGGGTGACATGGGTGGCATCCCCAAGCTTAAGCTTTAGTCCATTCTTCATCTCATTACATCATTCTTTCCTTACACCTAAAATTTTTCCTTCATACAAAACTTCACACAATCTTTATTTGCAACATTAGTGTACTCAAGATAATAAGTCTTTGGGTTCAGTTTCAACACCAATAAAACTTCCATTAAAACACAATATACTGTAGCACTTCTCTCAGAAATCTCAATTCCCCAAAGAGAACCCAAAAAGGAATCAACAAGAAGCAAATGCAAATAATGGCAGAAATCTGTCAAAACAGACCAGCAGATAGAAACCGATTTTTTCGAAGACCTTCTGTTACTCAAATCGAAAAGTGTTGAACTAACGAAAGTTGGATAACAACCTAGGGCAGAAGCACAAAAAATCGCAGCTCAAACCGACATACAGAGATTTCACAAGATTTTTACAGTGAAGCACAAAAATCTGTCTCGGGACAGCAACTTTCCCAAGCATTACTTCTCTCTCATTAGAGGTTACTCTTGGCACAAAAATCAAATAAAAAGGATAAGGAGAGGTTATTACAGAGGTAATAACTTCCAAGACTCATCTAAAACTTTTGGGTTATCTCCCAATAAGTACTTTTCTTTAACGCCTTTAAGTTAGGCACAAGAAGCAAGAAAATAATCAAGTATTCTCAAATGAAGAAGCATTAAGACCAAATTTCTTGCCCTTACCTCTCTTACTTTTATTCTTAACCTTCGGGAACATAGGATTGTTTGGTGGAGAATCAAACTTCATGGTGCCCTTTTCCACATCTATTATTGCTCCAAGGAGTTTTAATAGGGATCTTCCAAGTGTAATTTGTCCTTTTCCTACACATTCAATAACAAGATAATCAGTAGAAACCATTTTCCATAGGATCTTTGTAAACAATCCTTCAGCTATTCCAATGGATAATATTGTGGCATTATTAGCAAGAAATATTTCTTCTCCTCCTTCAGAAAGTCCCCAAAGATTCATAGATATCTTTAGGCATAAGACAAAATTCAGACATGATATCACAACGAGCATGAAAAGTTTCATTATTTATAACAATCTTTACTGTAAGAAGCCATTTTGAGGGTTCAGAATTTATTGGAACATAATCATGATGCTCTCTAAGCGTATTATAGCATTATTTTAAACTAGTGGTGCGGGTCTCAAGAGTGTTCAATCTAGCAAATATGTTTATAAAGGGAGAATCAGATTTGCTAGGCAAGTTGTAAGTTAAGACCAATTTCTTTATGGCTTTAAAAGCTTCATCTTCATTACATTGGATGAAATCTCCTCCTACCACATCATACAAAGCATATCTATAGCAAAGAGCAGTTCCAAAGTAAAAGCTGCTAAGAAACAAGCTTTGGGTCATTTTAGGTTCAGTTTTTTCATGTAAATCAGAGATCCTAGACCAAGCTTCTTTGAAACTCTCTTCAATTCCTTGTTTGAAAGTGAAAATCATTTCCTCAGGTGACATAGTTATTGGAGCAATGCTAGACATAATGGCAACTTAAGATAGGAACTAAATTTTTTTTGTGTTTTCAATAAAGAAAGCAAACTAGTACAACTAATTTTTGTGTGTTTTTGATAAAGAAACAAGCAAACAAAGCAAAAATAAACTAAGCAAAACGAAAATAACAAAGTAAAGAGATTGGTTATGAGGGACTCCCCTTGTGAAGATGTCCTTGACTCCCCGATAATGGCGCCAGAAAAATAGCTTGATGGCCCAAAATATATCGAGCTCATTGGGGAACCCCAAGAGGAAGGTATGATGAGCACAGCAACAAGTTTTCCCGCAGTTATGAAACCAAGGTTATTGAACCAGTAGGAGCAAGGAAACACCTCCAAGGTGTTGTTTCCAACTTGGAATCCTGCACAACACAACCACAGAACTTTCCCCCAACTTACAGTGAGGTTGTCAATCTCACCAGTTTTGCTGAAAACAAAGGATTAAACGTATTGTGTGGAAGATAGTAATAGCTTGCAGAAAGTAAACAAAAAACAGTAAATAGTTGTATATTGATGGTAAAAGAAAGGACCTGGGTCCATAGTTCACTAGTGGTGATTCTCCTTAAGATAGATGACATGTTGGGTGAACAAATTATAGCGGGCAATTGACAAACATCGAGAAAGCATACATGCATATACTAATCATCTTGACTCCTATGAGATTTGATTGGGCATACAACATTATACATAGACCGTAATCCAACTGCATCTATGACTAATAATCCACCTTTAGGTTATCATCTGAACCCCCTCCAGTATTAAGTTGCAAGCAACAGATAATTGCATTAAGCATTGCGTGTAAAGTAAACAATACGATTGTTCTATGAACAAAGGATTGTTGTTTTCTCCCTAGTAGCAACATCACATCTAGTACCTTAGAGATTTCTATCAATTCCCCAGATTCCTAAAGGCATGTACCCACTATCGAGCATAAATACTCCCTCTTGGAGTTGCTAGCATCTACTCGGCCAAGATAGCTACTAACAACGGAGAGCATGCAAGATCACAAATAACAAAGACGTGATAGAATCAATAATCAATCTGAAATAGCATCGCAATATCCATCGGATCCCCGCAAACACAACATGTAGGATTACAAATAGATGATCTTGATCATGAACGGAGCTCACAAGATCTGAACATGTTAGCACAAAGGAGAAGAACCAACCATCTAGCTACTACATGGACCCGTAGTCCAAGGATGAACTACTCACGCATCACACCGGAGGCTTGCATGGTGATGAAGAAGGCCTCTAGGGTGAATTCTCTCCTCCGGCAGGATGCCGGGAAGAGCTTCAGATCCCTCCCGGTCTAGGGATCGAGATGATGGGGCTATAGACTCTTTCGTGGAATTTTGATCGGTACTTAGGGTTTCTGTATCAGAGGCATCTTATAGGCGAAAGGGGAGGCCGAGGGGGTGCCCTAGGCGGCTGCACCACCCCCTGGCACGGCCTAGGCCTGGCCGCACAGCCAGGTGGTGAGGCTGGCCCCTGGCTCCTCTCTGTCTCGTATTCTGGCTCCGTGTCCCCCTCGGTGAAATAATGACTTTGGCTTTTATCCCGTCCAATTCCGAGAATATTCATTTTCTGACTTTCCTGGAACCAAAAACAGCAGAAAACAGGCAGCTGGCACTATGGCATCTTGTTAATAGGTTAGTCCAAGAAAGTGTATAAAAAATACTCCAAAGTGTGGACAAAACATAAGAAAGTAGATATAAAACAAGCATGGAACATCAAAAATTATAGATACATTTGCAACGTATCAGTATGCAGCGATATTTCGTAGATCCTAAGGAAGCAAAGCTCATGCAATGGCACGTGGAAAGGGAGAAACCCGAAGATGATCCGGAGAAGGGCAAGATCCTAACACACCCTTTGGACACTAGCCAGTGGAATGTCATTGGTCATCGAGTTCGAAGAGTTCGGGGGCGATGCAAGAAACGTCGAGCTAGGTATGAGCACCAAAGGACTCAATCCTTTTGGAAACTAGAGTAGCATGCATAGCACCTAGCCTGTGTTTGTATGGCCGTACAACCTCCCCCGTGGCTATGCATGAAGCAAAGGTACGTACACATGAGCATTCTTATTCAGGAGCCGAAACAACCAGGTATCGATATGCATATGTATCTCGGGCTGTTGAGAGAGGAGTTAGCCAGCTTGTGGGAGACGCCGGCCCATACGTGGGACGCCTACACTAAAGAATATTTCCCTCTGAGAGCTGCGTTGCTCACGACAGTGCAGGACTATCCTGGTTATGCATATGTATTGGCCCAGGTGAACCACGGACACAATGCATGTGTCAAGTGCATGGATGAGACACCACATCTCCAGCTACCAAGGGATCATGGGTCTTCAAAAACCGTGTTCCAAGGTACTCGAAAGTGGCTCCGCATGGATCACCCGTGGAGAATACGCGGTGACCTGTTCAATGGTAAGGACGAGCTCAAAAGAGCCCCACGTCCGAGGAGTGGCGAAGAAATCGAGGAGCTTTTGAATAATTGGGTAGATTGCCCTTTGCCAGGGAAAAACGACCAAGGTCAAAGTCGCTGATGGGTGTATGGAAAGCAAGGTCTGTTTTCTGGGACCTGCCATACTGGAAGGTCCTCCACACTCCCCATAGCCTCGATGTAATGCACATCACGAAGAACGTTACCGAGAGTCTGCTTGGCACTCTACTGAACATGCCGAAGAGGACCAAGGATGGGCCGAAAGCAAGAAAGGACCTTAAATTGCTTGGCATCAAGAAAGATCTTTAGTACCCTAATAGTGATGATGATGATGATGATGATGATCAGACGGAAGGGACTCAAGGTCGCCGCAAAAGAGTTAAGAAGAATGAGGTGGTGCTTCGCGCTGTCTGCTTCACTCTGAGTCTGGAGGAGCTCGAGCAGTTTTTCAGGTGCCTCCTAGGAGTGAAAGTTCCTCATGGTTACTCGGGGAAGATAAACAGATATCTGGACGTGGCGAAGAAGAGGTGCGGTGGTATGAAGTCTCACGACTATCACGTGCTAATGACGCAGATACTCCCCGTTGTGATTCGTGGGATAATGGATGAGCATGTCCGTGAGACGCTGTTTGGCCTCTGCAACTTTTTCAACGTCATATCTAGGAAGTCGATTGGTGTGAAGCAGCTCGACAGGCTACAGGAAGAGATCGTGATGATACTATGCGAGATCGAGATTTACTTCCCGCCCGCATTCTTCGACATCATGGTGCATCTGCTTGTACATGTCGTGGATGACATCATCCATCTCGGGCCGACATTCCTGCATAACATGATGTCGTTTGAAAGGCTAAAAGGTGTCATCAAAGGATTCGTTCACAACAGGTCCCGTCTAGATGGAAGCATAGCCAAGGGCTTTCTGATCTACGAGTGCATCTCCTTCTGCTAGAATTATCTAACCACCGAGAACGAGGAGGTTAGAATACCCACCAAGAAGCACCTCGGCAGGCTCGCTGGATATGGTCACCACAAGGGCTACCACTCACTGCATGTCGGCATTGATGGTCGACGCACCGACTTTGACAGGGCACACCGAGTCGCGCTACAACACATTGAATTGGTTGGCCCTTGGGTGGAAGAGCACAGAAGCTTAATCGAGCAGGAGTACGTCGACCAGGGTCGGCCGAGGAAGAAGGGAGACGTATTTTTTTAACCAGAGAGCACAACTCTAGCTTCACTGGTTGGTTCAAGAAAATGCAACTGGACAACCCCCCATAGACGCCTTCTATGGAAGATCAAAAACTCATATTCTCCTTATCGCAGGGCCCAGGGCACAACCTAAGGACCTATCAGTCATACGACATAAACGGTTACATATTCTACACCGAGGAAAAGGATAGGAATAGCGAATATCAAAACTCAAGAGTAACTATGTTATCCTTCGCCAATGACGAGACTACTGTCATGCAAAAATTCTACGGAAGGATCGAGGAGATATGGGAGCTCGACTAATGTGGAGAGATCGTACCGATGTTCCGTGTTAGATGGGCCAAGAATGTGGAAAAAGAAGGCCGGTATTTCACCATAATGGTTATACTAGATGCCAAATCAATGAAGAATGCCTCCGCAAAAAATGAGCCTTTGGTACTCGCTAGCCAAGTTGATCAATGTTTTTTATTACTGACCCATCAAAGCCCAACCGTGTTGTAGTTAGGAGGGGCAAGAGGAGCATCATCGGAATGGAAGGAGCCGCCAACGAGCAAAACTTCGACAAGAATGGCGACCCGAAGATCGAAGAGGAATTCGACAAGTACGTCGACATGCCTACTACTACTAAAGTAAGAAGGAAAACCACACTACCTAGTAAAGGTTGTCCATTCACAAGAAGAAATCTCAAAGTGCACGGGCTAAAATATTCAACCGCGGCGAAAAAGGGCAAGAAGATTGTGAAGAGACGCTAGCAATTGTGTGACTTTTCTGTGTATTAATTCACATGTATGCTCGCAAAATATGTGATTGTATATGTTCGGAGAGAGAGTTTTTTGAATAAATACGCATGTTTGTATATGTTCTTGCTTTATTTTAAACATATATAGACTTTTTTGTGTATTAATTCACATGTGTGCTCGCAAAATATGTGATTGTATATGTTTAGGGAGAGAGTTTTTTGAATAAATACGCATGTTTGTATATGTTCTTGCTTTATTTTGCGAACCTGGCTGCCCCAGGTTTAGAGTGGCACAAGCAAGCAAACCACTAAGGCAAGTGTGTGATCTTGTCAAACTACCACGCGTAGTGTTTTGTACTATGTCCACATATTCTGTGGCACATTTCGACAATATGCGCCACAGAATCTGTGGACTTAGCCAAATAAACGATTCGGCCTTCCCCTGCTAATCCCCTTCTCCATTTCTTCAGTTCCTAGCCTCGCCGCCCTAGCATCGCCGCCCTAGCATCGCCCTCTCCCTCGCCGCCGAAGCCATCATGGAGGAGAGCCCGTGGAGGAGGAGGAGAGCCGCCGTGCATGGAGGAGAGCCCCACCCCGCTTGCGACCTAGGAGGAGGCCCGCCATCGCGGCACGTCGAGCCCGTGGAGGAGGTGGCCCACCACCGCCACGCTGGAGCCTGTGGAGGATGAGGCCCACCCCGCAGCAGGAGCACTGCCACCACCCTCGTCGTCGTCGCCGCAGCCTGTGCTACGGTAGGAAACCAGACTGATCTGGGCTACTTAGAATTTATACATGCAGTTTGGATCCCACCCGGTTCTTTGCTTTAGTCTTTCCCCCTTCTTTTGTCGGCCAATGTCTCAAATTTCACCTGGAGTATTTTACAGTTGGTTTCATTCATACAGCCGCACAATGCCCATGTTGGGTTCTACTCTTGTGGCATGTAAATTGTAGCACTGGACAGTTTTGAGAGTAGGTTCGAAGAGGAACACGGTTGAGCTGCCAAGCCTGGTAGTCTCTTCTTGAACTGAAATCAATGATGCTTTGAAATGTTTGTTTTCTATGTACTGATGATTTTCTATACTGCATAATTAGATGTGGACCAGTAGAACATGTAGTTATTTCTATACTACATAGTAATAATTGCTCAAATGGATGCTTAATTAGACATGACAAGTTGCTTACAGAGTTAGAAGTGGTCTGTAGTTTCTAACTCTAAGGTCAACTAATTTGCTTGGTCTTCGGTTCCTAAAAGTAGATGCATTCACTTTGAAACTCAAAGAAATCATAAGCTATGTCATTTTAACCAGACTTCGGTTCTTGGTATTTGTCTCTGAAAGTTCAGGGTCTCGTTAGCTTCACTTAATTGTTCTAACCCCTAGGTACTTGTGTTGCCAAATATTTGGAACCGATGTCGGCACATGCTTCTCTGAATTTTGTTAAGTGTCTATCATTTTTGACACTTTCAGTTTATATATGGTGCTGCCTCTAGATGAAATGGTGCTGCTGTGAAATTTTAATTTGGCTGTGAAATGGTGTTGTTGCTGTTATAGGGATGTGCTACTAGTGCTAGTAGCAAATTGATGATTTGGGTTGTCAATGGGGATGGGACTGTCAATGGGGCTGGGGATATTTTTTCTTGCAGGGATGTCATTTGAGTTGCCCGTTTCTCCCGAAGTGTCGATTCACTTCCGTTTTCATTGAGAAATGGGCACTCCTAGGTCAAATAATTAGCAAAGGTCATACTGAATTTTTCGGCCGAGATTTGTGCTAACTTTTTGCCTCTTTCTAATAGAGTGCAAACATGCGGGTAACAACAAGGCCGGTCCTTCTAAGAAGAGCGTCTAAGAACAAGCTAGACAAGCCAACGAGTCATTCTAGGCGGGGTCCCAATAGTAGGAGGAGGAGGAGATGAGGATGACACCACCACCGGAGGAGGAGGCGACCACCGCCAGAGCTACTGGGGGCAATGAGGGAGGAGATGTTGATTACGAGGGGGATGAAGACGACTACGATGAAACTAGTGAAGGCGGCGGCGAAGAGGATGACACCACCGATGGCGGCGAGCGCACGGATGGCGGTAGCGGCAACCCGGCCGCTTCTCAGAAGAAGAAGAAGGAAAGGAAGGATCGGAAGGTGCCAGTGCTCACCACTATCTGTGATGAGTTCACTGAAGTTACAGAAAGTGGCCTACCCATTGCACCAGAGGCGTTTGCCAAAGGGTACGGCCTGCAACTCGGGTGCATCGTCCGGGAAAGCATGTCGATCAACACGAAGTACATCAGACATGCTGACAATGCAGCTTTGGTTGATAACCTCCTTAAGAAGCTTCACAAGCGATACAGATTCCCAGAGCGGATTAGAAACCTGGAGATAAAGAACCCGATGAACAAACTAGCCCTCAGGAAGATGAGCAACGCCTTGAGCAGCTGGAAAAACCCGGGTAAAGAATAGCATTGACAAAGGTGAAAGCTGGGAGGTTATTAGTAAGAAAAATCCGATGCTCGACAAAGAGGAGTTTAAGATATTCAAGGCGGATGTAGCTACCGAAGATGCTATAAAATGGACTAAATGGGGCAAGAGTATGCGGGAACAGAACATAGGTAGCCACCACCTTGGAAGCGGCGGTTATAGAGGGAAACAGGCCATTTGGGACAAGGAGGACGCCGAGCTTGAATGCCTGGGTAAAGACAACCCTTGGCTTAAAATCACGGACTTGCATCTTAGGCACTTTGTCCAGGCCCGCTACTACCTGGACAAGGAAACAGGGGAGTTCATCACCGATGATCTAGAGGTGAAGAAATTCGAGAAGAAGCTGGTAAGGAATTTATCGCCGATTTCAAGTCTATTGCGTTCTAATTAAAATAATGAAGCCAATAATCTAAATGGGTTCACCTTTCCTTGTCTCTGTAGGAGGATGAACTGAACGCTCCTACCGAAGAGTCGTCCCAGGATTCGATGGAGCCATGGGACACGGTTTTCAACAGCGTGATGAATGCTTACAAGACGAGGGACAAGGAGTTGCCGCCGTCCTCAGTTAGTCGTGTGTCCGGCTTCGGTACGAGCATGAAGTTCAAGGAGTACTACAAAGAGGACGCCAAGAAAAGAAGAGAGAGTAAGAACCAGTCGGCAGCTAAGGATAAAGCCGTTGTTGAAGAGCTGAAGATGAAGGTGAAGACACTGGAGGAGAAGGCAGTGGATGAGAAAACAGTGGACAAGTTAGTGAAAGATAAGCTTCGTGCGATGATCCCCCCTGAGTTTTTCGAGGGGCTAACTGCTTGGAATGCGGGAGGTCGACAGGGGCCGATACATCTGCCTAGCTTAAGCGATAGCAACTCGGGCATCAACGTTAACATGTCGCCGGACCTGGTGACTGATGTCTACGCACTTCTATTCTTGTAGATAGTTGTTGGGCCTCCAAGTGTAGAGGTTTGTAACAGCATCAAGTTTTCCCTTAAGTGGATTACCCAAGGTTTATCAAACTCAGGGCAGAAGTGGTCAAAGGTATCCCCTCTCAAGCAACCCTGTAATCAAGATACAAGAAGTCTCTTGTGTCCCCAACACACCAAATACACTTGTCAGGTGTATAGGTGCACTAGTTCGGCGAAGAGATAGTGAAATACAAGTGGTATGGATATAAGCCAACGGTGCTAGAAAATAGCTTGATGGTGTGCAAGAGACTAAAGGAAAAATGAAATAAAGATGGAAACAAGCAAACATGTAATAGATCTAATAGCAAATGGTGTTTCAATGCTAAGAAACAAGGCCTATGGATCATACTTTCGCTAGTGAACACTCTCATATAAATATCTTCTCTTTATGATACTACTCTAAACTACTCTCCGGTTGAACACTCTAATCGATGGTAGGGCTATAACAGCACACCTCAAAGTTCGCTTTCCGCATCTAGATAACCCCACACTGTCACCTTGAGCACTAGATGGTTCCAAAAAACACCAAAATTTCATAGAGACATCCAACTCCAAATATAACTCTTAACAAGTATTTGAAATATCTAGCCTAAGTGTCACCATGGTGTGGACACTGTCAACTTCACACACATGGGGAGAGCTAGAGATCTATTAAAGCACTTGAGTAGCAAGGTAGATCTATACATTACAAGCTCATGATCTCAATAAGATCATGCATAGAGAGAGATGAACACATAGCTACCGGTAGAACCCTTAGCCTCGAGAGAGAACTACTCCCTCCTCATCATGGGAATCATCAACGGTGATGGATATGGTGGTGGAGATTGATGGACATGGCTCCGGGGGCACTTCCCCATCCCGGAAGGGTGCCGGAATAGAGACTTTCTATCCCCCGAATCTCCCCTTCGGTGGCGGTGGCACTATGGAACTTTTCGTGGCTAGAGGCTTGACGATTTAGTGTTTTCACATCGGGAGGAATATATAGGCGAAGGGGCGAGGTCGGTGGCCAGCCAGGGGGCCCACACCATGCCCTGGCGCAGCCTGGGGGACCCGCGCCTAGGGGTGGTTTGGCCACCCTGTGGCCCCCTAAATCTCCTTAAACTCAGTGAATCTTCCGGGAAAATAACGACTTTGGCTTTTGTTCGGTCCAATTCCGAGAATATTCATTTTCTGACTTTCTGGAACCAAAATCAGCAGAAAACAGGCAACTGGCACTATGGCTCTTGTTAATAGGTTAGTCCAAGAAATCATATGAAAAGTACTCCAAAGTGTGGACAAAACATAAGAAAGTAGATAAAACCAAGCATGGAACATCAAAAATTATAGATACATTTGCAATGTATCAACATCCCCAAGCTTAACTCCTGCTCGTCCTCGAGTAGGTAAGTGATAAAAAGAAAGAATAATTTTTGAGGTGACATGCACCATCATAAACTTGATCAAAGTATTTGTAAAACATTCAAAGCTGGGATCATAGTACTTCAATTATAACATGAAAGACAAAGTTCTAGCAATAAGACAAAGAAACTATGTTGCAACATGAAAAGACACAAATAAAAGATTCATGAATAACAATGCTTTTCAAGACGTCTGTTTGTTTCACAAAAAGAAAACATAGCATAGTGGCATTCAGCTTGTCCCTCATAGAGTAGCAAACATAAATGCATAGGACACCTTCAAAGTTCATAAGAGTGACTAGATACAAATAGTTTAAAACAAGCAATATCAAAGCTATGCATCAATCAATAAGACTTGGGATAATGCACATAGAACTAAGAATGGCCACTATGCTCTCAAAGTAGGTGCATAAAAGTAGAAGGCGGAGACTCAACATAAAAGTAAAAGAAAGGCCTTCATAGAAGGAAGTAGGGATTCAAGTCTCATAAAGAGCTTCCAAAAATTATGGTACTTAATAGCTTTCAACTCTCATTGCCCCTATCATAAGCATATTTAAGTGATTAAGGTTAAAGTGAACAAACTATGGAGTATATGCTTGATAAAGTATAAGTTGGAAATCTCATGTCCCTTGAATACGAGGGTCGCTCCTCATGCTACTCAAGTTTAGTCACCGGTAAGTTCTTGTCATCGTAAGTACATGTGTATCATAGAGAACGGCCAACGGGGTACCCCTTGCCCGATGATACGGAAGAATCCCCATATCAAAATGACAAGGCAAGCAGACATAGAGCATCTCAGCAATCTTATTATTTACCATGGGAATATGTTGCTTTTTTCTCTCTTTCCTCTTTTCATAATCTCTTTTTTTCTTTTTTTTTCTTTTTTCTCAATATCTGACTCTTTTTTATAAGAAGAATGCTTCATAGACAACTCATTATGGTTATGCTGCAGGTTTCCACCATGTCAGCATGGATTAGACTAGCGGCCTAGGCGTTTCTCTAACACATATACATAACTCCATGGACTTACAAGCTCCCCTTTCATTTCACACCGACGACATCCATAGACAAAAGAGCATGATATCAACTAGGTACAAAGTACAAGTGCAATGTTGAAAGCGTTCCCCATGGCAGCATGGTTCTGCTAATCCCCAACATATAAGTGCAAGCATATACAACATAGACGACACAATGGTTCAAGTTTTTAGGGGCAAGAAAAGTAAAGTGTGCCATCAGGTTCGTGAGAGCTTTAATCACTAGTTTTCTCATAACAAGTTTAGTTCGGAAGGTAAACAAAAAACATGAATATACTTGGAATAGCATATGCTAGTAGGTAGGTATGGTGGACTTTTTGGAATAACTTGGTTTAGGGAGTTGGATGCATGAGTGGAACTCATACTTGGTTGTGGAGGCTAGCAAAAGACTGGGAGCGACAAACTAGGAGAGCAATAATGGCCATAATCATGCAGAGCGACAAAACATCATTGATCAAAGCATAAAGTGATATTACAAGTTGAAAACTAAAGGATCATAAAGGCTTATGGTGACATGGGATAGTCATAACATGGTGTGAGCATGCACCAAGTCAACCCAAATAAAGCATCAAAGGAGAATACCACAATACTATGTTTTAATATGCTAAAACAACGCATGATCCTTCCAAGGCACATTAAGCAATCTCAATTGTTTATAACAAGTCATGCTACAACAAAGAATACTAAGCATAAAGTCAAAACAATGTCGAGCATGGCATGACAAAGCATAGGCCACAGTCAAAAACAAGCTCTCTTTACCACTTAAGCATGAACTTTCCTACTCTTTTCCAATCCAAACCAAACTATTTGAAAACCAATGTATGAAAGAGGGGGTCCAACCAATTTATTCAGCAAACTAAGCAAACCAAGCAAACAAAAAACCAAAACGAAAACAAAAAAGAAACGCTCCAAGAACAACACAACTGTGTATGAAACAATAAAATTGAAGTGTTTGGAAGAAACCTGAGATTTTTATTGATGAAGAGGGGATGCCTTGGGCATCCCCAAGCTTTGACGCTTGTACTTCTTGGATATTTCTTGGGGTGACACGCGTGGCATCCCCAAGCTTGAGCTTTAGTCCATCTTTCATCTCATTACTCATTCCTTCCATACACCTGAAATTTTTCCTTCATACAAAACTTCACACAATCTTTATTACCAACATTAGTGCACTCAAGATAATAAGTCTTTAAGGTTCAGTTCTAACACCAATAAAACTTCCATTAAAACACTAGCTACTGTAGCACTTCCCTCAAAAAGCTCAATTCCCCAAAAGAACTCAAAAAGGAACCAACAAGAAGCAAATGCAAATAATGGCAGAAATCTGTCAAAACAGACCAGCAGGTAAAAATGATTTTTTTCGAAGACCTTATGTTGCTCAAATCGAAAAGTGTTGAACTAACAAAAGTTAGATAACAACCTTGGCAGAAGCACAAAAATTCACGCCTCAAAAGGACGTACAGAGATTTTACACGAATTTTTACGGTGAAGCACAAAAATCTGTTTCGGGACAGCAACTTTCCCAATCATTACTTCTCTCTCATTAGAGGTTACTCTTGGCACAAAAAGCAAATAAAAAGGATAAGGAGCGGTTATTACCGAAGTAATAACTTTCAAGACTCATCTAAAACTTTTGGGTTATCTCCCAATAAGTACTTTTCTTTAACGCCTTTAAGTTAGGCATGATAGTTTGAGAAGATGCTCACATAAGAAATATGAATTGAAGTAAAAGAGAGCATCAAGGAGCAAATTCAAAGAACATTTAAGTCTAACCCACTTCCTATGCATAGGAATCTTGTAAAGAAACAAGTCATGAAAGCACAATGCAACAAGCATAGGAAAGCAAAACAAGTGCAACTTCAAGACTTTCAACATAAAGAGGGGAAACTTAATATTATTGAGATGCATAAAACCATGTTTCCCTCTCTCATAATAACTTTCAGTAGTATCATGAATAAAATTAACAATATAACTATCACATGAAACATTCTTATCATGAGCCACATGCATGAAATAATTAATACTCCTCACATAAACATAGCCATTCTTATTAATTGTAGTGGGAGCAAATTCAACAAAATAGCTATCATTATTATTCTCAGCACCATAATCATCAAATATAGGAGGCATATTGTAATCATTAATTTTCTCCTCAATAGTAGGTGGACTGAAAATATCATATTCATCATTGTAATCATCATATATTGGAGGTTTGGTATCATCATAAGCAATAGAATAGCTATCTTCCAAAGCTGGGGGACTAAAAAGATCATTTTCATAAAACTAGCTTCCCCAAGCTTAGACTTTTCTATAGCATTAGCAATAATGGTGTCCAAAGAATTCATACTAACAACATTGCTATTTGCATGCAAATAAAGTTCCATAGGTTTTTTAATTTTCTCTTCAAACACTTCATGTCCTAACTCAAGATAAATACTATAAAGCTCTCTAATTTTTTTGTTGTTTTCCATTAAGCCTAACTAGTGAAAACAAGAAACAAAAAGACAAAATTGCAAAATCTAAAGGAAATAACTTCGAGCACTCACACCGGAGGATGTGAGTACCTTTTACCTTACCTCCCCGGCAACGGCGCCATAAAATAGCTTGATGTCTATACACTTCTATTCTTGTAGACAGTTGTTGGGCCTCCAAGTGTAGAGGTTTGTAGAACAGCAGCAAGTTTTCCCTTAAGTGGATTACCCAAGGTTTATCGAACTCAGGGAGGAAGTGGTCAAAGGTATCCCCTCTCAAGCAACCCTGCAATCAAGATACAAGAAGTCTCTTGTGTCCCCAACACACCCAATACACTTGTCAGATGTATAGGTGCACTAGTTCGGCGAAGAGATAGTGAAATACAAGTCGTATGGATATAAGCCAACGATGCTAGAAAATAGCTTGATGGTGTGCAAGAGACTAAAGGCAAACTGAAATAAAGATGGAAACAAGCAAATATGTAATAGATCTAATAGCAAACGGTGTTTCAATGCTAAGAAACCAGGCCTAGGGATCATACTTTCGCTAGTGAACACTCTCATATAAATATCTTATCTTTATGATACTACTCTAAACTACTCTCTGGTTAAACACTCTAATCGATGGTAGGGCTATAACAGCACACCTCAAAGTTCGCTTTCCGCATCTAGATAACCCACACTGTCACCTTGAGCACTAGATGGTTCCAACAAACACCACAATTTCATAGAGACATCCAACTCCAAATATAACTCATAACAAGTATTTGAAATCTCTAGCCTAAGTGCCACCATGGTGTGCACACTGTCAACTTCACACACATGGGGAGAGCTAGAGATCTATTAAAGCACTTGAGTAGCAAGGTAGATCTATAGATTACAAGCTCATTATCTCAATAAGATCATGCATAGAGAGAGAGATGAACACATAGCTACCGGTAGAACCCTTAGCCTCGAGAGAGAACTACTCCCTCCTCATCATGGGAATCAACAACGGTGATGGAGATGGTGGTGGAGATTGATGGAGATGGCTCCGGGGGCACTTCCTCGTCCCGGCAGGGTGTCGGAACGGAGACTTTCTGTCCCCCGAATCTCCCCTTTGGTGGCGACGGCGCTGCAGAACTTTTTGTGGCTGGAGGCTTGACGATTTAGGGTTTTCGCATTGGGAGGAATATATAGGCGAAGGGGCGAGGTCGGTGGCTAGCTAGGGGGCCCACACCATGCCCTGGCACGGCCTGGGGAGACCCGCGCCTAGGGGTGGTTTGGCCACCCCGTGGCCCCCCTTCGTCTCTCCTTCTTGCTCCGTGAATCTTCCAGGAAAATAACGACTTTGGCTTTTGTCCGGTCCAATTCCGAGAATATTCATTTTCTGACTTTCTGGAACCAAAAACAGCAGAAAACAGGCAACTGGCATTGTTGCTCTTGTTAATAGGTTAGTCCAAGAAATCATATGAAAAGTACTCCAAGGTGTGGACAAAACATAAGAAAGTAGATAAAACCAAGCATGGAACATCAAAAATTATAGATACATTTGCAATGTATCAGTGACCCCGCCGGCCATCAACACCGGGACGCAGTCGCTTGTTTTGGTCACACCAATGCCCCCTCCTGCCAAAGATACCAAGGCGCAGCCAACGGTGGTGGTGCTTCGTGAGGCATCCGAGCGGGAGAATGCAGATGATGATAGGCCAGCCGCCGGCATCGGTCGTGTCTCTACATTAGCCGAGCTCAACACCATCACCAAGGTAACTAATTAGTTAGTGCACGTCATATCCTTTATGCCTTTGATGGATGACTGATACCATCTCATGATGCCCAACAACATGTTTTCCCTTAGGACACTTGAAAGAACATTTCATGGTTACTTGTGTTTTGAGTGTTAGATAACAATACCGTGGAGTTTTCTCATGTACGCTAAGTGTGAAGGGATTGTTCTGGTGTTTTGGGGGGGGGATTATCCGCCCCACCAAGGGCTGGATAATCTGGCCTTACTCATCGATCAAAGACAGCCATGGCGCGACGCTCGGAGTGGGTTCGGATTTTCTCCCGGAAAATCCGAACTAGGGCGATCTTTCCTCCCCAGGCCGGATAATCTAGCCTTCGCATGGGCCGGATAATCCGGCCCCTAGAAATCGACAAAGGCGGCCAAGGCACGACGCTCAGAGTGCGGGCGGATTTTCTCCCGGAAAATCTGAACAGGGGCGGTTTTTCCTCCCTTGGCCGGATAATCCGGCCCTCGCATGGGGCCAGATAATCCGGCCCCCAAGAGGCGATCAATGGCAGGTTCGGCGCGTCCCTCTGAGTGGGGGCGGTTTATCTACCGGATAATCCGAGTTTGGGGCGGAGTTTTTCCCCAAGCCGGATAATCCGACCCTCACTTGGGCCGGATAATCTGGCCCCCAAAGGCTCCAACGGCTTGGTTTGGAAAGGGGGTATAAAACCCCCTTCATCCCCATGGTGCAGAACTCTTGATTCATTCGAAAATTGTCAGACCCTTTGCAAGAGCTCTCTCTCTAGATCTCCCACTTCAACCATCCGAAGGCTTCGATCTTTAGGGGAATTGAAGGAGGAGACTATCTTCATCACCATCACGAATCAAGCGCATCAACTACTCTCCATTCATTTGGAGAAATCCCCGATCTAGTACTCTTACTAATATCTAGATCTTGTATTGTGTTATTGATAACTTGTTCTTGTGGCAGCTTGTTGTCATTACGGGAGCCTCCAATTTGGTTGTGGATTTGTGCCCCGCTAGTTGTGTAAAGGCGTCGGTACCCGCCTCGAAGGGTTCCTATAGTAGAAAGATGGATCAGTCCTTTGGTGGCGGGATCCATCGGAGAACAGGGTGAGGCCTATTGTGGCGTGGTGGTCTTAGTACCGCCCACCCCTCCAACGCAGATGTACTTCCCTTAACAAGGAAGGAACTACGGTAAAACAAATCCTGTGTCTCCGCGTGCTTCACTATGGTTCACTCATTCCTCTTTCCACTCACCTCTTACTCGCTAGTAGATAGGTTTGCATATAGGGAAATTCTTCTAAATAGTTATCTAGAGAATTTACCTTTTGTGTCAAGCCTAAAATTGAAAAAGCATTAAAATTTGAAGTAGCACCTATTCACCCCCCCCCCTCTAGGTGCCCATACGATCCATTTCAATTGGTATCAGAGCCCTGGCTCTTTATTCGGGCTTAACCGCCTAAGAGAAGTATGGGTACCAAGGAGAATGGGAATGAGGCTGTGGATAAGGTCACAATGGATGATCTCAAGACGTTGGAAACAACCTTGTTGAAATCCTTTGAGACCAACATGGAGGAGATGCATCAAATGATTGCTCGCCTCATATCATCTATAGCCCCATATCCATCCTCCTCTGAGGCCGCCACTCCCTCATCCAAGGATAAGGCTAACACCGGATCCATGGAAGATGAAGTGGTAGGTGAAAAACATAATGGTTCCACCTCCAAGAAGGGAAGTGATAAGGAGGAATATAGTGAGGTTCATCACTTATATTCCCCCGACCCACCTATCCCTCATCCTCATATAAACAATAGGGGTGATCCACCCAAGCTTACTGTATCTTCATTTAATCAATGGCAATTCTTAATGAACTCTCATGTTTGCAGCTCTTCTATTGAACTTTGGAGAATTATCGAAGAGGGTCTTCATATTGGAGATCACACCAACCTGACAAGAAGAGAAGTTATGGATAGCTAACTTAATGTTACGGCTCTTCACATGATACAGCTCGGAGTGGGTCCCAAGGACATGCCCCACATTGAACATCTCAACACAGCTAAAGAAGCTTGGGATGATCTCACTGATCTCTTTATTGGAAATGAAAGCATGAGAAGGAATAGGTATGTTTCAATTAGTAGGTTTGTGTTAAAAAAGGCAAATTGTGGCACCAATCTCAAAGAAAAATAGTGGTAGATGGGACACTGGCACATACCTGCTCCGGTAAGAAAAGAGTTTTCGTTGTGTACTCCCTACGCACTATCCACTTATCGTACTCTCGATTCTGTATTCAACCTTTGCATTGACAATAGGTTCAAGCTTCTAATCTGCACCGAGAACTAGAATGAACTCACAAGTGCTAGATTTTGCTACTTTACATATTTATAGTAGTTTACGGCTGGTTGCTCCATTTTGTATTGTGATTTATATGGATCCCTTAGTAATGAAGCTGAAGGATTTTACATGTTGGATGGTGAAAACCATGAAGACATGTATAGAAGACTCAAGGGCATCGCAACAACATTTAGAAAGCATGGAGCCACTCACATTGATGATGCTTGGATAAAAAGGAAATACGTGAGTGCTCTAATGCCTTTTGAGCCAACAAACTTGAAGAGCTTGCAAGGTAGACACAACTACCATCAAATGGCGTCCAATGAAGTCATGCAAGAAATGGCATCATTCAAGGTTGCTGCAAAGAACGCGGAAGATGCCCGTGCCCGTGCCATTGGAATGCAAAAGGGGGTCAATGTTGCTCTAAAGGCTAATGTTGTTGAGCAAGATGAGGACGAAACAGCTATCGAGAGTGCCTCCATGGACTGCCCCGATGAAGTCAAATGTGTTCATGGTGAGTACATGGCGTTTTATGCAAGGAACTTTTGGAAGGATCCTGCCAAGGCCAAGTCGGAACTCAAGCGCAAGAATGGGTCAAGTGGAAGAAGAGAAAATGGCCCGAAACTGAGAACTTGCTACAATTGTGGAGATAGGCTGCACTTTGTGGCTGAGTGTCCATATCAAAATAGAGAAGACAATGGTGGCAGGCTCATCCTTAAAGAAAAATCCAAGGCACCTAAGAAGAAACCATTTATCAAAAAGAATGGCCCTTACAAGAAGCAGCCCAAGATTGTCTTGGTGGCACAAGAAGAATACTCCTCTGCAAGTGAAGATCAAGAGGATGAAGATAGTTCTTGCGAGGTGGCTGCTATAGCTACCACATCGACTCCAACATCTCTCTTCGACTCGCCAAACGAAAACATCATCAACAACAACATCACTTGTCTTATGGAAAGAGGGTCCGAGAGATATGCTTCCGGTGGGTCTAAATGGGTACTCGATAGCGGATGCATGAGTCACATGACCGGAAGCAAGGAGATCATCACAGAGATGCAGCCAAATCATGATCATATAACCGTCTCCTATGGTGACAAGTCTAAATCTGAGGTATTGGGTCTTGGCAAAGTTGTGGTGGCTCACGATATCTCTCTTATGGACGTCATGCTTGTTGTGACCCTCGGTTACAATTTACTTTCAGTTCGCGCCCTTGGTAAGATGGGCTTTGTAGTTTTTATTGATGCTGATTTGGTGGTACTCTTGTGGAGCAAGTCTCTAAAAGTTGCTTTCGTGGGATATGTCGAAAATAACCTGTACGTGGTGGACTTTTTGGGGAAAACCACTACAGGCCCGATGTGTCTTTTCAGAAAGTCTGACACGGGTTGGTTATGGCATCACCGACTAGCCCACATCAATATGAGAACTTTGCAAGTCTCCACAAGGGTGGCCACATCCTTGGACTAAAAGAAAATGTCTCCTTTGCCAAAGATCGTGTTTGCAGGGCTTGTGTTGAAGGGAAAATGCATGACTCTCCTCATCGAAGGAAGACTATTATTTCATCAAAAAGGATCTTAGAGCTCCTTCATGTGGACCTATTTGGACCTCCATCTCATGCAAGCCTTGGTGGGAAGAAGTACTGTCTTGTGATCGTTGATGATTACTCAAGATACACTTGGGTCTATTTCTTCAAGTTGAAGAGCGAGACTCAAAAAACGGTCATCGACTTTGCCAACGAGGTTCAACATCAACACAACGTCCCTATTCTGGCAATAAGAAGTGATAATGGTTCTGAGTTTAAGAACTACACCTTAAATGGGTTCCTAAGTGAAGAGGGGATAAGACATCAATATTCCGCTGCGTACACCCTCAACAAAATGGTGTTTCCGAGAGGAAGAACCAGACTCTAATGGATATGGCAAGGTCTATGCTAGCCGAATTCAAGTCTCCATATAACTTCTGGGCTGAAGCAATCTCTATCGCTTGTCATTCATCCAACCGGTTATACCTCTGTAAAATCTTGGACAAGACTCCGTATGAAATACTTACCGGTAACAAGCCAAACATCTCATACTTTCAGGTATTTGGGTGTAAGTGTTTCTTTCTCATCAAGGGAGTTCGTTTATCTAAATTTGAGTCTTAAGGCTTTAGAAGGTATTTTTGTTGGTTATGGTGCCGAATCCCACACTTATAGAGTCTACAATAAGCTCTCCGGAACTATTGTAGAATCTTGTAGTGTGGTATTCGAGGAAAATGACGGCTCCCATGCGGGGCAAGTTGATGTTTGTGATGCAGATGTTGAAATACCCCAAGATGCCATAAGAAGAATGGGCGTGGGATTTTTCCGCCCCATTGAGGAACCCCTTGTGGAGGATCAGGAAGGACAATGCTCTACTCATGAAGAGCCCTCATCTACACAAACTCAACATGCTCCAACCACAGGAGTAACCTCTACACCAACTCCACCAATTACTGAAGGTCAACATGCTCCTGGATGTCCCAGGCCGGATTATCCGGTTGACACCGGATTATCCGGCCACCACTCCCCCGACGACCAAATGGTGCATCCTATCGAAGAAACTGCTGCAAGCTCCAGGCTGGACTTTCCGACTGACCCTGTATTATCCGGCCCCTCGCCAATTCAAGCAAGTTCTAGGCAACCCGATGAAATTGCATCAAGTTCTCCTAGGCCGGATTATCCGGCCTCACCCTCGGCTGGATTATCCGGCCCTGAAACTCATGTTGATCAGCAGCCTCCTGTTACGGCTGCTGACCCACCTCAAGGGCATCCTTTGTCATCTCCTACTACTGATAATCAGACTTCTAATCAAGGTCAAGCAAATGATTCCAACGAAGACTCAAGTGATGAAACTATTCCACCAAGAGACAACATGCTTATTGAACTTCGTCGCAAGGCTCGTGTTGATCGGAACCTTGAGTTAAGGGGTCATACTCTTGACAAAGTTGTAGGTGATGTTCGACGAAGGGTTTCCACAAGAAGGGAATTGGCAAGTTTTGGTGAGCATCAAGCTCATATCTCTATGGTGGAACCTAAGAATGTGTTTGAAGCTCTTTAAGATCCGGACTGGGTTGTTGCTATGCATGAAGAGTTGAATAACTTTGAGCGCAACAAGGTCTGGAAACTAGTGGAGAAGCCCAAGGATTGCCGCAATGTTATCGGCACTAAATGGATATTTAAAAACAAGCAAGATGAGAATGCCATTGTTGTAAGGAACAAGGCTATTCCCAAGTTGAGGGCATTAACTTCGGCGAAACCTATGCTCATGTGGCTCGTCTTGAGTCCATTTGTACCCTTCTTGCTTATGTTGCCCATAATAATTTTAAATTGCAGCAAATGGACGTTAAGAGTTCTTTTCTTAATGGTCCTCTACATGAGATGGTATATGTAAAGCAACCCCCGGGATTTGAGGATCCTAACTTCCCGAACCATGTCTACAAACTCGATAAGGCACTCTATGGCCTTAAACAAGCCCCGCGTGCGTGGTATGAGCACCTTAAAGAGCTTTTGTTAGACCGTGGCTTCGAAGTTGGGAAAATCGATCCCACTCTTTTTACTAAGAAGGTTAAGGGGGGCTCTTCGTATGCTAACTATATGTAGACGAAATCATCTTTGGTTCTACTAATAAAGCTTTTAATGATAAATTTTCAAAGCTTATGACTGACAGGTTTGAGATGTCTATGATGGGGGAGTTATGGTTCTTTCTTGGATTCGAGATCAAGCAACTTAGAGAAGGAACCTTCATCAATCAAGCTAAATACATCCAAGACATGCTCAAGAGATTCAAGATGATGGATCTTAATGGCGTCGCCACTCCGATGCAAACAAAATGTCACCTTGAACTTAACCCCCACGGTGAAGATGTGGACCAAAAGGTATACCGGTCCATGATCGGCTCTCTTCTTTACCTCTACGCATCTAGACCCGATATTGTGTTGATTGTGGGTGTGTGTGCAAGGTATCAAGCAGCTCCAAAAGAAAGCTACTTAGTGGCGGTTAAGAGGATCTTCCGATATCTAGTTCATTCCCATAACTTTGGTCTATGGTATCCCAAGGGCTCCAATTTCTCTCTATGTGGTTATACTGATTCAGATTGGGCCGGTGATAAGGATGATCCGAAATCAACTTCTGGTGCTTGTCAGTTTTTGGGAAGATCTCTAGTTTGTTGGTCTTCTAAAAAGCAGAATTGTATTTCTCACTCCACCACCGAAGCTGAATATGTTGCTGCTGCTAGTTCCTGCACTCAGTTATTATGGATGAGGCAAACTTTAAAGGAATACGGTGTCAATTGTGACGAAGTGCCTCTTTTATGCAATAATGAAAGTGCAATCAAAATTGCGTACAATCTGGTACAACACACAGGGACAAAGCATATTGAGATTCGGAATCATTTTATTCGGGACCATGTTGCTCGAGGCGATATTGATCTATCTTTTGTGAGCACGAAGAACCAACTTGCTGATATCTTCACGAAGCCACTTGATGAAGCAAGGTTTTGCTACTTAAGGAATGAGCTAAATATCGTTGATTCAAGGAGCTTGTCTTGATTACCCATGCACTCACTCATACATCTCAGTCTTATTTGGTCTAGATGTGGGCATGGATATAGGGGGAGTGTGGTCCTAATTGATTGGGCTAACCCTCCCCCCCATAATGCCGAAAGCAAGTCAAATCATTTCTCTTAATATCATTTTGTGATATGTGAGCTTATTGATGAGTATTGGTTATGAACCCAAGATACATCTTCGCGGTGTAATACCATACACTCCAACAAGGTGGCTTTGGCCACCGCCCTCTTCCTTGAGAAGAGTTGGATTTATTTGGATCTTCCTTGATCGTTTTTAGCTCCTCTCTTGTTTTTATGGGAAGCACACTCACTTTTGTCTTTTAGTTGCTTTGATTCTTGCAAATTTGGGTGTGTAGTACCATCTCAGTTTATCTCTCTCAATCCTAAGCCTTTCCCTACCCCTAAACCATCTATTCTTGCACACAAGTCCCTTGTACATCTTGTGGGTGTTGTTTGGGGACGCGCGGGCCTGACTCTGTGTGTAACAGAAGTTCAGAGTTTAGGCCGGATAATCTGGCCCTGGTGGATTTCATCCTTAAGGGCAGGGGTCGGGGGGAAGGGCTCATAACAAGCAGCACTTCTCTCCCAACCCTCTCCCTCTCCCCAGCCGCCGCCTGCCGTCCCCTACCCTCCCTGGAGCCTCTCCGTCCACCGGATTTTCCGGGCCTCCCTGAATCTTCGTCTCCGCGCCTCTGGGTACCTTCTCCTCCATGTTCTTCCTCCAATGAGTGAGGGTAACTCCCTCTCTCCCCATCTTTGGCTAGATGTGTTATTTGTTGGGTGGAACATTATCTAGAAGGATGTTATTTCGCGTAGAAATCGTGGTCTTGCAGTTTCTAGGCCCGATCTACTCCTTTGCATTCAATCTAGGCGAATATGAAAATTTCTACCAGGGCCAGATTATCCGCCCCTGGCCAGGCCGGATAATCCGCCCTGACAGACTAAAAACTGGTTCAATTTCGCCTTGTTGTGTGCATTGAGTAGGATTGGACTATGAACTATTTGCCTACTTTTTCTACACTCTCTCTCTTGGACTTGTGTGTATGCTTACCTCCATACTATCGCCCTTGTTCTCCTCACAGGTGGTTCCAGTGCTCCCAAGACTTACAAGTGCCGTCCTCGTGCTAAATACTTTTGGGACGACGGAAAGGGTAACTTAGAGGACGAGGTTGAGCTGAGAATAAGAAAGAACAAAGCGAAGTGCATGGCTGAACAGGCAAAGAGGGATCGAAAGGGTATGTCCAAGAGGAAGGGCAAAGGGCCCAAGATTAACTATAAGAAGATGGACCCTGTTACCTTCTCCTCCATTCCTCATCGGGATTTGTTTGATGAAGTGTCGCATGATACTGAGTTGGGTGACTCTCGCTTTTGGTGCACTAAACAAAAGGGGATATATGAAGACGTGTATGCTTAGCTGAGGCTTCGGCCTATGCATCCTATGGTTCTTGCTGAGGCCTTGGAGAAGCCTCACCTTGTTGATGCCATGTATGTGGCTGAGCGGATGGGGTTGCACCATCTCATAGCCCTCCAATGCTCCTATGATTCTGAGATTGTGAAGCGATTCTTCTCCACCCTAGTCATTTGCGGTGATGAGCACCGCACCATGAAGTATATGACTCGTGACAGGCCTATGCAAGCTGATTTCCGTGTTTTTGTTGAGGTGCTTGGCTATCCTTTCCGCCACAGGGACCGTGCTAGTGGCCACAGCATCATCACCCAACTCAAGCCCAACAAAGATGTTGCCCTCTCTCCTTGCACCGGTGATAATGGTATTGTAGACACCCTTGCTGGTCTTTCTCCCATCTATGCTAGCTTGGTGGATCTCTTTCGTGATTCCATCACCCCAAGTGGAGGCAACAGTGACAGTATCTGTGGTCACTTGGTTCAGCTTCTGGCCTTCTCTCATGAGGTGGCGTCCTGTGAGGATGAGTCTGTGTCATATCAGCTGGATGTGATGGACTTCATTTACCATGAGTTGACCGATGCCATGTTCAACAAGCTATCCATTCCATATGCTCCGTACATCATGATGTTGATCAAGAACTTGCTCCCCTCTGAGGCCTTGTTTACTTCTCTTGTATTTACTAGTGTATTTACGGGGAACGGAGGGGATTGTTCCAATTCCCGCAAAATCCTTGTAGTCCGTTTACTACTCCGGATTTGGCCGGGATAATTCCGGGATATCCCTGCAAATCCTTCTTATTTTTGTCTAGATTGGAAACTCTCCTACATGGTAGAGTATTTTCGGGGAAGGGTATTTACGGGGATTGGAGAGTATTGGGTGAACACCAAATCCCCGCGTATCCCCACAACTCTAGTGGATAAAAATACGAGAGAAGTAAACAAGGCCTAAAGAGTTCAATATTGATGATGTGCACAAGGCCAAGAAGATCTACACCAAGGTTAGGAAGACCTCTCACCCCTCCTCTGCTCCTGAGGGTCTCATGAGGGATGCTCGTGCTAGTGCTCGTAGGCCTCCAATGCCTCCCATTGCTTGTGAGATCAAGAAGCTGAAGTGGTTCTAGAGGAACATTCTTTGCATGGATGTGGACACACGCAAGGGTCAGTATGAGGCTTACAAGCAGCACCATGAGTTGGCCCACTCTCAGCAGCTCATCCTTCACCATGTGTCCGGTGCTTCTGCCGATCCCCCTGCTCCTACTCCTCCCACACCATATGCTCGGTGGAACTCGTCTTCTGGGCTTAACTATGGAGAGCTGGAGCGTCACCTGTTTCCTTCCGCGGCCACTTCTGATGATGAGGACGATGACACCGAGGAGCTTGAGGATGAGGACGAGGATGGGAACGAGGATGAGGATGAGGACGAGGATGAGGACTACGAGTGACACCTTGGGGCGCTAGCATTGCTCTTCTTCCTTTTTGGCGTCTCGATGCCAAAGGGGGAGAAGTAGTTCTATTAGGTCTTCCAGGATTTGCATGGGTCGGGCACAAGCATTTGCACTTTTCCTATTCGTCGTTTTCTCGCTTGTGCCCATTTAGCATTGAACTTTAACTTATGGTTTGTATGAAACTTTGTGTCTGTGGTTTTGTGGATTATTCATATGGAGTCATCTATCTTAGTGGATATTCTCATGGCTATTGGATATCTATATCGAGGGAGGCGCGCTCTATGGTTTGAAGGAAATATGCCCTCAGAGGCAATAATAAAGTTTTTATTATGTATTCCTTGTATATGATAGATGTTTATTTTACATGCTATAATTGTATTGATAGGAAACATCAATACATGTGTGTTTAATAAACAAAAAGGGTTCCTAGTCATGCCTCTCTTATAGACTAGCTTGTTGATTAACAGGATGATCAAGGTTTCCTCATCATGGACATTGGATGTTGTTAATAACAAGGTCACACCATTGGTGGAATGATGTGATGAACACTCATCCGAAGTATAGCATTACGATCAAGTCATTATGTTTATATTGCTAACATCATACGAAGTAATCTTTATCCTTAGACCATGAGAACATGTTAATTGTAACACCGGAAGAGTATCTTGATAACATCAAACGTCACACCGTAACAGGGTGACTATAAAGATGGGTTCAGTGCTACGAAGGTGTTATGTTGAGGCTCATGGATCAAGAGTGGAATTTGTCAATCCAGATGACGGATAGATATACTCTAGGCCCTCTCGGTGATATCACATTAGGATAGCTTGCAAGCAAGTGATGTGATCACTAGAATGTTATATCACGGGAACGAGAAAAGAGTGCATGTCGGTAACGAGATCAAACTAGGTATGGAGATACCGATGCTTGAATCTTGGACATGTAATATATCGAGAGACAAAGGGATTTAGTTACAAACGTTAAAGGTTCTCACGATCACAGGAGTCATCGTTGAATGTGTAGGAGTCAGTACGGATCTCCAGGTCCCGCTGCTGATTATTGATCGGAGAAGGGTCTCGATCATGTCTGCATTATTTGTGAACCGTAGGGTGGCACACTTAAGAGTTACCGGACACCATTTTGGAGCACATATGTTTCAGACGAAAGAATTGCAAAGCGCAGGAATTGTTTCAATAGAAACCGGAAATTGTTTTGGGTGAAATTGCAAAAGGTGGTTCTGCATGTGATATTGAAATATTGCAAGGGGCTATATGTGAATGTTTGTTAATTAAAGTAATTAACAAAATTCTGAATAAATTTAATAAAAGAGTTTTATTAAATGAGAGAGCATTAAATTTGGAGAAACTTAATGCATTTAAAGTGGAGACTTTAAAAGGGAATGTGAAGAGGCATTTTAATGTGGAGGAGTTATCACCACATGAATGGGGGAGGTGAGGGGTCACCCCCCCATGCACCGGCCATGGAGAGAGGGGGCACCCGCCCCTCCTCCTCCTATAAAAGGCCACCCATTCCCTCCTTCATCCTCACACCTCCTTGTGAAGGATCTCTCGCCCCCTCTAGAATTATTCCCCCATGGTCTCGGATTAGCGAGATACATGTTCCCGGTGGCATTTAAATCTGAAGGAGTTGTTGCTTACCGGATCGCTGGAGCGAGGAGGTGGAGGTTGTCCGGTGGCTTGAACGTGTGTGCGAGTGCGGATGCGCTGCTGAGTTGCGGCGCTTGGACTTCCTCGCGATCTTGAGATCGGCAAGTGTACGACTACATCAACCACGAGTTCCTAGTCGTTAACAAAGCTCGTTGTCTTTGAGGGTAAGTTCTCTATGGATGTATGTCCACCCATTTGCTTTGTACCTAGTAGATAGATCTTGGCGTGTAGTTCACACCGTAGGAAAAATTTTGTTTTCTATGCTGCGGACCCAACATGGTTATCATTGGATATTCTTATAATGTATTGAGGACGCTTCTATCTCCCTACCGGTGGTATGAGCTTTTCACACTTGTTCCAATGATTTAGACTTTACCCTCTTGTGTGTATTTCTAATCAACTGCAATTGTTTGTATACACACATTGAGGGGGAGTCTTTGTCTTTCATTAAATCTTGTTGCCTTGAGAACTTTACAAATCCTAGTATTGTCATCTAACACCAAAAAGGAGGAGATTGAAAGAACATTTCATGGTTCCCTGTGTTTTGAGTGTTAGATAACAATACCGTGGAGTTTTCTCATGTGCGCTAAGTGTGCATGGATTGTTCTGGTGTTCTGGGGGGGCAGATTATCCGCCCCACCAAGGGCCGGATAATCCGGCTTAACTCATCGATCAAAGACAGCCAAGGCGCGACGCTCGGAGTGGGTTCGGATTTTCTCCCGGAAAATCCGAACTGGGGCGGTATTTCCTCCCCAGGCCGGATAATCCGGCCTTCGCATGGGGCCGGATAATCTGCCCCCCAGAAATCGACAGAGGCGGCCAAGGCGCGACACTCAGAGTGCGGGCGGATTTTCTCCCGGAAAATCCGAACCCAACGGCTTGGTTTGGAAAGGGGGTATACATGCCCCTTCATCCCCATGGTGCAGAACTCTTGATTCATTCGAAAATTGTCAGACCCTTTGTAAGAGCTCTCTCTCTAGATCTCCCACTTCAACCACCCAAAGGCTTCGATCTTTGGGGGAATTGAAGGAGGAGACTATCTTCATCGCCATCATGAATCAAGCACATCAACTCCTCTCCATTCATTTGGAGAAATCCCCGATCTAGTATTCTTACTAATATCTAGATCTTGTATTGTGTTATTGATAACTTGTTCTTATGGCAGCTTGTTATCATTACGGGAGCCTCCAATTTGGTTGTGGAGTTGTGCCCCGCTAGTTGTGTAAAGGCGTCGGTACTCGCCTCAAAGGGTTCCTATAGTGGAAAGGTGGATCAGGCCTTTGGTGGCAGGATCCATCGGAGAACAGGGTGAGGCCTATTGTGGCGTGGTGGTCTTAGTACCGCCCACCCCTCCAACGCAGATGTACTTCCCTTAACAAGGAAGGAACTGCGGTAAAACAAATCATGTGTCTCCGTGTGCTTCACTACGGTTTACTCGTTCCTATTTCCACTAGCCTCTTACTCGCTAGTAGATAGGTTTGCATATAGGGAAATTCTTTAAATAGTTATCTAGAGAATTTATCTTTTGTGTCAAGCCTAAAATTGAAAAGGCATTAAATTTTGAAGTAGCACCTATTCACACCCCCCCCCCTCTAGGTGCCCATACGATCCATTTCAACACTTCTTGCATACTCCTGCTTAAAGATGTCGGCGGTGAGTTGAAGGATGCTGCCAAGGGCACTCTCATACAACCGGCGAGCCGCACGATGCACACCAATCCAATGGATGGTGACGTGATGAGGGTCAGGTTGGCTCGGGTGTTGCCAGGGTGTGACGACATGGACCCCACTTTCAACCTCAGGGAGCCGAAGAACACAAGACCCTTGGAGAATGCTACAACTATCCCTTGACATGGCTGAACACCCAGATTTGTCTTGCGGGGGGAGCACCGGTGCCACCTCTCGATCGATAACCCGGACACCACCTCGTAAGCCAGCAGCCGCCATCGTCGCCACCACCAGCCATCACCAGCAACTCGTGGCAGCGTGTGTACCGCCCCATGGCAAAGGCATTGTGCCGCAACCACCGTCGCCCCCGCTACCACCACCACATGATGGCACCCATGAAGATGATGATGAATTGGTCAACGTTGACGACTTCATCAACACCGGTGCCGACAAAGGATTGTATATGCCTTCTATGGAAGAAGAACCCTTCACATCTCGCGACCATCAAGCTGGTCGGCCCAATACATGCACGCAGCGCCTGGTCTTCCATGTTTTTTCTCAAGAGATGCCTCCGGCCGCCGATCCACCACAAGAAAAACCGGGATTGATTTTCAACCCTAACACACTCCGAAAGGCGGCCGATGAGTAGATGGCAGTGGAGGACATTGTTGCAAAGAAGAAGCACATGAAGAGAGGTAATAATAAGAAGAAGAAGGCTGCGAGCCAGCCTCCTCCGAAGAGGATCCAGGCTCAGTATGTCGTAGTCATACCATCCAAACAATATGGCTTGCCCCGAGTGGATGTACCTGGTGATCCGATATTGACTTCGGATCTGCTCCACATCGTGGTTGGACCCATGTTAACTTTGCACGAGGGTGTCAAGACACTAGAGGGCATCCTTCTTAAAGACAAAGATCCAAATTACCCGGTTTTCACGACCAAGGTACCATTGGATGTGGGCTTCGTCAATGAAGCCCCCGCGGATCTATTCTTCATAGCGTACGAGGATATCTTCAAGCTGTTTCTCTCGAAACGGCTGAACTATAATTTGGTCCACCTATGCGCGCTCAATCTGGTGATCAATATCAAGAGAGAGAGTACCTCAGAAGTCGCGATAGTGGATCCCTACTACATGCGGGACAGCCAGTTGGTCGAAGGATCAGAGAGACGGACCAAGGAGACGGCGTACCTCGAGAAGTTCATGGTGGACAACAAGAGGAAGGCCACACTTCTTTTGCCTTTCTTTCCCAAGTAAGTACACACTCGCTCATCGCTGCCGTAACTTATACATTCTTATAGATTTCTTCCTTTGCTCCTTTTCCAACATTTTGTTCCAATTGTGTTGCTCAGAGAGAAATACTGCACACTCATCGTCCTTGCCCCGAGGTATTCGCTAGCCACGTATTCAATTCAGGGAGTTTGACGAAGAAGAAAGACCACCAGAATAAGGGGTGTTCTCAATGACGCTCTTGAGGGCTATGCCAAGAAGGGATGCACCTTCTTGGATAAGGGGGGATGTATCAAGGATGGCAAACACGTGTTCAAGCACGTGCTCGAGTTCCCCCGCGTCAAGCAGGCGGCTACTGGTAGCGCCAAGAAGGCCTTCTACGTCCTCCATCACCTTAAAGGCTATGTTCGGGATTGCTAGAACCTAACGCTGCCATCTAGTCTCCGAGGATAGGCAGAAACTTTGGCGCGAAGCGACGATAATGATCTTAGAGAATACTTCCATCACATTCATATGAAGTTGTCACAAATCATCATTTAAGATGTCAACTCAAGGGGGGCCTGCAACAAGCCAGAGGGTTGAGTAAAAGGGAGATCGAAGAACGCCTCCGTAAGCAGGGTGACACAAGGATGTGGATGACGAAAGAGGGCTATCAACCATTCCCGAAGCCAAGTGAGAAGAATAAGTCTTCATGATCGATGTGTGCCTAGTATGATCAAGTGTGTGTATATTCTCGATGGACGTCTGTTGTAGTGTGTGTGTCATAAACTTTACTATCTTGTGGTCGAAACGGTCGTTGTTGTTAGACTTAAACTATATTGTGGTCGTGTTGTCGTTGAACTTATTACTTCTGTGATGATCGCGATGCTATCTTTTAGGTTTATGGATCCTTTGTTTTATATTTTGTGAATATATATATGCATGTGAACCCTTATTAATTATTTTTGATGCATGTTTTACTAATATGCCTTGTCGTCTATAGAGATAGCGATGAGATGGTATGTTGTGTACATGGGTAGGGTTCTAGGAATCTACGAGGAGTGGGAGGACTGTCACAAACAAGTGAACAAGTTCAGCGGCAACAACTACAAATGATATGTGACTAGAGAGAAGGCGGTAGCCAAGTGGAGGAACTACCTGTGAAAGAAGAACCGGATGAAGATATTGGTCGGGCTCATGTTCTTACTCACCATCATCACAGTTGTATTCTATTTGATCCTAGTGTAGGCGGTGACCACTTCATTATTGTAATGTGAGATGATATGAACTTTGTATTTGGCACTTGTATAAAAGTTCGGCATTGACACTATATATGTATCTCGATCGGGCTCTAAGTGTGATGCAATTATACTTGTGTTTGTACTATATGTCGGTTTTCATCTACTATATGTGCAATGTACTGTTTATACTGATCTAAATAAATACTGTATATATCCTGTATAAATACTTGATTATACAGCAGGAACGTATTTTACTTTGAATACATTTAATATAGTCAGTGGCGTATATAGAAAAAGTATCTGTGACAGCATTGGGTCTGAAAATATTCCTGTGATGCATATGAAGAAATGCGCCACAGAAGACTGAGATTTCTGTGGCGCATATGTATATGCGTCACAGAAAGCAGATATCAGTGGCGACGTAACAGTGGTCCATCACATATGCGTCACAGAAGAGGGATTTCCATGCGTCACTGAAGATGTGTTTACTAGTAGTGTTTCGTCCGCGGCCACCACCCCCTCTATTAATTCCAAAAATTCTTCCCCCTCCCTCAATGCTGCCCTCTGTCTCCCTCTCCACGCCGCGCCTCATATCTATTATATATATACTAAAAGCACATGAAGGATTAATCAGAAAAAAGATAAATATACTAGAAAATTCCACAAAAATTAGAAGCATCTGGTCGTCTATTAGGTGGAGCCATTTTTAGTACTCCCTACCCAAATTAGTTGACTTGGTTTTGTCAAGATTCGGAGGTATCTAACACTAAAACAAGTCTAGATATATTCGAATCTAGACAAATCTAAGTAAACTAATTTGGGTTGGAGGGAGTAAAAGAAACATAACCGTATGATCTTTGTAAATTGTTGTAAATTGATGAATACATCTATTATTTACCCACCTATGCCATTGAGTTATTTTTTTACCAAACCATTTTTATCTATTCAATCGATCTAAACAATTGTGCTCTCCGTCGTCTTCGCCCACGATCGCCATGGGTGCATACATGAGATTCAATCTAGCAGGCACAAAATCAAGCAAGACAACAAGGCTATACAAAGAGTAACGGATGCGCCCGCCGAAACATGGTATATATGATTAATTTCCTCTTTCAAATCCTGTGTGTTTTCAACCGCTGCTCCAATCTGCGCGGGCGTACAAAAAGAGATGCGGTAAAATCAATAGCGCCATGTGCAGTTCCTTCAACCACAGCAACCAGCAGGATGCGGTAAAATCAAGAGCCGAATTTCTATTTCCATCAACTAGGCAGACTTCTTGATGCATGTTCCGTACGATTTACCATCGTCTTGATAGTCCTAACTTATGAGGCGTTTTTTATCTGCAGGGGAAGAATTGAGTTACTGACGTGGGTGGTAACACTAGCAAACTCGCTTCCAGTTAAACTCCCCGTCCGTGCCTGATTTTCTACTATAGATGATTTCACCTCCTTATTCTATCTCCAGCACAAGACATATCGGGTATACCTTAACCTTAAGAAACTTATTTTTTGATATTTTTCGGAATCATAATCTGCTGCATATATGAAGAGCCGTACCAGCCTGATGCTAACAAGAAAATCGAAAAAGGGCTTTTGTAATCTATACTCCCTCCATTTCGAAATATAAGATATTTTAGCAATTTTCTAGAACACATGTATGTAGACATCTTTTAATATGTAGGTATCAAACACGGCGCAAGAGATGAATATACATGGTTTACACGTATATGAAATCTGAAAAGTGTAACGATTACAATCTACTAGCTATGCCGATTTTAAGAATGATCTGCAGTATATATCAAACAACAACAACATCAAATCAAGTTTCATACACTCTTAACTTATTTTAGATTTAAATGATAATTTAGATCACCAAGTATTTTGTATTTTGATAAATCACAAATAAATGATGAGTAATGCTACACATATGGGGAGTTTTTTTACAGATTGGGATTACGGGGTGACGTGGTGAGCCGTGCTATGAATTGATTTGCTAGAAAAACAACCGTCTCACATACTTCTCCAACCAAATCAGGCCACGTTTAGTCCGTAGGTCAATTCCGTAAGTTTATTCCATAGATATAGGATTATTGATAAATGATCACTCATATAGTTAGCGGTGTGAACTTTAATTACATGTAGTACGTGCCTAAGGCGAATATAAATGACCAATCGAGCAGTTGTCGGTCCTATTGATATGTCTACTAGGTGATGTCCACGGTTACCTTTTATTTCTCAAATCTACGTATTTTTATTTAATCAAAATAAATTTGAATATTTTGTACTCCTTCCGTCTCAAAATAGATATCGATTTAAAAAAAATGGATGTATCTATTGTCTAAATTTATCCATATTTTGACAAATCTCCGACATCTATTTCGAGACAGAGGGAGTATGAACATTTCTTGATCCCTATCATAACAACTGTCGTGGCAAAATAGTCTTAGCAGCTGGAAGAGAGAAAAAATTATTCCGATACCTTACCTTGTAAGTATGGCAAACTGAATCGCAGTTAGTGTTAGAGGAAGTTCCTAGCAGATTGACACGCCGTAGATATAAAATGAAATTATGGTTGTTGGCATGTACTAATAATGTCGGATGCAAAAGATACAACGTAGTGTGATGTCTGGTATTAGAAGTACTAAATTATACATAAATGACATATATGGTTGTCGACATGTTGTTTTTGCAACAAAAAAGTAACACTAAGAATATTTCTAAGAAAAACGCAAATTCTTATACTTATTTAGGGTTACATTCCGACTGTTGAGCTCTGTTGCACTAGAGTTGTTTTACAATTTTGATGTAAAAAATAGCCACGTTATATACCCCCTCCGTCATAAAAAGCATGTTGCAGATTTTTCTATATTCGCATGTACCATATATGTGATTTTAAATAAATCTGTGACATCCTTTTTGTGAAGAAGGGAGTAAAAAATTTGCTAACCAAAATTAAATTACAAACGACATTATTACAATCTTTGCTGCTAAATGCAGCAATAGGTGATCATGAGCGTTTGTCCTTTCTTCAAAGTAATATATGCAACTTGACTGACTTCTAAAAGATTTCTTAAGGTATTAAAAATAAAAATGGTTTAAACATATCATTTTTAGATCAATGAAACATATCTTAGTGAAGCCAAAAATATGGGTTAGTGTTGCCATCTCCCCTTGCATATGTAGAAAGCAACTCAAAAGTAGATCGATGTGATTAACGTGTGCAAGAAACTCTAATTTGATCTACACCTTCCCCAAAAAAATTGATTGATGCCCTCGAAAAAAACTTCATCGATAAAAGTAATGGGTGCAACGCAACCGTCAACTTGGTCTTTCAACCTGGTGTCACATATTCCTCGAGAAACAACACTAGGACGTTTTAGAAAAATAGATGTGAGACCTTAAACAAAATTTGATTTGTGAGTCTATGCAAATAATTATAAATTAGTAAACAAATGAGATAATACACAAATAAAAATACTAAATAGGAAGGTTTTAGCTACACATAAGCTACCTATTTTCAAATAATATGAACCTATGATCATTAAGTGCATGGTAGCTAGGTACTGCCATTTTAAAATATACTGACAACCATTAATTATTTATTGAACCATAGTATAAGAAAGCACAAAGACCACTGACTTTGTGGAGTAGAGAGACAACTATGTTATCCATGACACATCAAACAAAAACAAGCGTGAGTGTAGAGATCAAGTGGGCGAGTAATGATGATAGTGATAAAGAAAATGCATAGAAATAGAATTGCATACAATTCACAATTACAAACATCCTAAACTTGCTGTACCTCATTAAAATTGATTATCCATATATAAATATGATCTTAACCAAGACAAAATAAACAATATCATGAATTGTAATGGAATATAATTTTTAAATTTTTTTGTACTTAGACACTTTAGCAGCATATACATATACTATACATTGAAAAACTTTGCATCATGTATATTATACATGTCTAAAGTCATGAGATATTCCATAAAATTACTTGAATGCAACATAGATAAGTGTAATAAAGATCCACATAAATAAAATAGAAATTATTATTTAGTAAAACTACCGATTAACGAGGATAGAATCTTTTGGTTATTTTCTTATTCGAAATGGATGTAATCTTTATATAGATTTTTTCTCATGTATACCCTAATTAATATTTGGACCACATACCAGTATACCACAATGTTAATTGTAAACATAATACAATGTGAACCTTGCATTTTGATTGAGCATCACTTAGAAACTATCACCTAACTCATGGACTGTTGGTATAATATAAGGTATCAATGATACATATGGTAGCAAGTATGGTGATTTTCGAGATGACCTAAAAATCACGAGTCACAAGTTAAAGATGGTTAATATTTTTCCACGTGGTCATTATAAAACATATTATTTCTAGCACATACTTTGAATTTTAAGAATCAACTTCTCAAGCATTTTTAACATACCAAAAGATGTTGCCCTCGCATTTGCGAGGGCCACCTGGCTAGTTCTCTTAGTTTGATCAATTTCATGGGCCTCATCGAGGATACACTCGATCTCAAGAGTGGCTCCTATGGGATGTAGCGTATGTGCGTCGAAATGAAGCTCAGCATCTACCAAGTGCTAGACCACGTGGTTGAGGGTGGCGTGCCCTGCCCCGCGGATCCCGAGTGGTTTGCCATCAACGTCATCATCAAGTCGTGGCTATTCCACGTCATCACGCTCGAGAGTTTGCCACATGTTGTCGACCCCAACCTCCTCCGCATGTGACATCTAAGGCCGCCTTGGATTCTGTCTTCCGCGGCAATGGAATGGCATGTGCCATGCGGAGGAGTTCCACCACACCAAGCAACTCGACTAGTCGCTCAACAGGTATTGTGCCAAGCTCAAGAGCCTCTCCGGCACGCTGCACCATCTAGGCTACCCGTTTTCGACCCCTACCCTGCTCCTCAAATTGGTTTGTGGTATCCACGGCCACCATGAGACGACGGGGGCGAGCTCATCCAGAACGATGCCTCCACAGTCCACACTCACCTTCGTCGCCGCCATCGACAAGCTCTCCATGGACGAGATGCAGAGCCAGCCTTCAACGTCCTCGAATGCGGCGCTCGTCTCCTTCAACCGCCCACCTGCACATCAGCCCTCCCATGGCGGCCATGGCGCCTACGGTGCGCAGGGGTCCCCATCCCCCAATGAGGGCAACCCGAAGAGGAAACATTGCAGTAACCACAGCGGCTACAACCACAACAACAACGAGCGGCCTCGTGTAGGCTTGGAAGGTCCCCTTCTCACCGTCGCCCTGCCCCGGCATGGCTCCGATCATCCTAGTCTCATCTCTACTGAACCCACCATCCTAGGACGACGCGCATTTTCTCCAGCAGTTAGTGTGCCCAGCGCCAATCCTAGCCGTCTGAATGCTTTAAGATTGGTAAGCCTTTTTTGCACAAAAGACCCTCAACTTTGGTTAATTCCTCTAAAAAGTCCTGGCAGCATGGAGGAATGGAACCGACCCGTGGCTTGTTTATAAAGTTCTTCATCTTTTTTTGAAAACAATCTGGCAATTTTTTTAATAAGTACTGTGAATTTTGTACAAGATTTTGGCTACAAATTTTGCCACACTGAAAAGTCCTTCACATTTCTTTATAAGAATCCGGCCCTGTGTTTATGAGGTACTGTGGATTTTTAATACTCAAATCCACTCATAATTTCATCAAAAATCCCAATTGGATCCACACAAAGAATCTCAGAAGAACTTTACATATTGCATACAAATAAACTGTAGATTCCGAACAAATAGCAAACAAAATCAAAAAAAGGAAGGAGAAAAGGCACGGATCCAGCGTGCTCCCATGGTTGCGAAATTGAACAGCTCTTCCTCACCTTCGCTAACTAGCTCTGGTCGGAGGTCGTCATTGACCGGGATGTGCACGAGTGACCGCCGCCAGCCACAACCATGGAAGAAAAAGGGGAGAGGGGTCGATGGCCTTCATGGGAGAGAGTGGAGGGTGGTCCGATGGTGGAGGAGGTGGCGCACGTGGTGGAGCAGGGTGGCGATGCAGTGCGATCCCGGGGGGTGGCGGCGTCTATCCCAGGGGGCAGTTTCGGAGTGAGAGGAGGTAAGACGTGATGCGGGTGGGATCTGCAGGGAAGGTACCACACATGTGGTCTTGGAAGTGAGCCTAGCTCAACTGGTTTGGGGAGTGGATGTACAAACCCGACACCTGAGTTCAAATCCTCATGGAAGCGGATTAAGGTTCCTATTTATACTTGAGGACCAGGCTCTCCTGGTACTCATGTAATTTATCTTGAGGACCAGGCTTGGTGCTTAACCAAGTTTAAAAATCTTGGTACTCATGCTTAATGGTTGTGTGCCTCCCTAATTGGTGCAGAGGCCAGGGAAGTGAAATCATCCCTCCATTTTAACTTCCAAGGAGGGAGCTAGGGAACAAACAAACTTAACGGGTTGCGTCGCCCCCCTCGCGTCACCCCCCCCCCCTCCTAGCAACTGAGGGGGCTTTCCCCTTGCACCGCCGCCACCTCCCCACCTTGCCCTTCCCTCCTCGTCGCCCTCGGAGGCCCGCTGGCCTAAGAGCACAACGCCGGTGATGGGGGCGGCAGGGATCCGGCCTCCCGGCCCCAGCATGGTGGAAGGGAGAGACTCCTCGGCATTGGATGGGGCCTGCGTAAGGTGCTGGTTCCATGGCTTCTCTTGGTGAGGTGGAGGGGTGGCGGTTGGGGTGGAGCGGTGACTCAAATCCGGTTGGCGGCATGGTGATCTAGCGGCCCATCTGGTCCGATCTAGGACGGTGGGCTGCGGGTCGGTGCTCGCTCATCTAGTCTCCACCTGCGGTGTTGTCTCTTCGTCAAGCTAGTGGTCATGGCGGCCTGGGTCACCATGGATCTGTCGTGCTTTTCTGGTGGGTCTTGGTGGCCGGTGAAGACTGTCGGTGTGGGGGCTTCCAGTCTAGCTTTGAATAAAGGGGGTTGGTCCTAGGATCCCTCTCGCGCCAGGACAGAGATCTACCTGCTCCATGACTTTATCGATCTGGTCGGAGTGTTGTGTTCCGGAAGATTCTACTGGTGAACTCCAACGGACAACATGCCGAAGTTCACCAGATTGAATGGATCTCGGTCACACGCAACCATGTTTTTATCTGATCGTTTGGTTTCAGAGGAAGTGTTGTGAAGCTTTACAGACTGTTGCCATCAAGGACATGCCATTAGTCCCCATGGTGAAGTCAGTCGTGGAGAATGACATGAAAGCCAAGGTCTGAAGAATGGTAATGGTGGTGTGAATCCTGTTTGCGATGAGGTTTTGGCTTGGTGTTCTAGGTCTTGGAGCAGCGACATTGGAAGGTGGGGCGACAGTATAGGAGATTTCTAGAGTTCAAGATGCAGGGTGAAAACCCAAGGTCTGGCCTTAATTCGTTGTGCCTGGCAATGACCTTGTTGAAGGCATTGTTTTGTCAGTGCGGACTTTCTCCGGGGTGAAAACCTATGATTGATGATCAGGGCGATGACGATGCTAGTGCACTGTTCCCTTCTTGGAGGCGTCGCTTTTGGAGAGGATGGATTTCTGGTGCTGCCTTGGTGGTGTTTGGTCGCTGTTGTAGGGCATAGATCACTAAAGCAAGACTTTCCTTTTTTCTGTAATTCTTCTTTCTTTTGTTGGTTGTGTGCATCTGTAATACCATTAGGGTAATGTGTTGTTGCAGAGGCTGGGTGTAATTGGTATCTCGCGATATTAATATATGCTCCTTTCCAAAAAAAACATGTGGTCTTATCCACTCCCCCTCTGGTTGCGGGTCAATTTCGGTTTTCTAGGGGGCAAATTTGCAAAACAACAGAGTGCGAATCTCCGTGCAAAAATGGCCGGGTTTAGATTACTACTGGGTGCCATAACCGCCGGAGATTCTTGTTTTAGGGCTTGTATATATGTAACCGATTTATACCGTTACGACTATTGAATACAACTACAGTTTGTATCTCTCTCTCTCTACTTCTATCACCTGGGGTACTATGTCCCTAATAGAATGGTATGCCATCTTCAGCGCTCTCTCTATGGCCTTAAAAAACCTCGCTTGGTTTGAGCATTTCACCTGAGTAGTAATTGTTGTTGATTTCTCGCCCAACGCTCATGATCATGCCTTACTTGTCCACACTTCTCCTAATGGTCAGACTCTACTTCTTCAATATGTTGATGACATGATCCTCACTAGCGACGACTCTGAGTATATTGTATTTGTTAAGGATCGTCTTCATGAGAAGTTCCTTATGTCTGATCCTGGTTCTCTTTTCTACTTTCTTGTGATCAAGGTTTCCTCTACCTCTGATGGATTCTATATCTCCCAACAAAAGTAAATCCAGGATCTGCTTGCTCGTGCTGCTCTTAGTGATGTGCACACTGTTGAGACTCCTATGGATCTCAATGCTCACATGTGTGCTTCTGATGGTGATCACTAGCTTGACCCGTCGTGCTATCGCCATCTGGTTGGGAGCCTTGTTTACCTTGCCATCACTCATCCAGATATCTCATTTCTTGTCCATATTGTGAGTCATTTCGTTTTTGCTCCCACTTTGGTTCACTATAGCCACCTTCTTCGTGTTCTACGGTATCTTCATGGCACGATCTCTCACCATATTTTCTACCCCCAGTCCAGCTCCCTTCAACTCCGGGCCTACTCGGATGCTACGTGGGCGAGTGATCCATCGGATCCATGTTCGATCTCTGCTTATTGTGTGTTTGTTGGTGGTTCTTTCATTACTTGGAAGACGAAGAAATAGACTGCGGTTTCTCGCTCGATTACAAAGCCTGAGTTGCGAGCCATGGCTCTTTTGAATGCTGAGGTGACTTGGTTACGTTAGTTATTAGAGGGTTTTGGTGTTTCTATTTCTACATCGACTCCTCTATTGTTAGACAATACAGGTGATATTAACATTGCGCTTGACCCGCTGAGACATGAGCTCACCAAGAACATAGGTGTTGATGACTCCTTTGTGCGTACTTTTGTGCATGATCATGTTCTCGCTCTCCAATATGTGTCTACTGAGTTACAGTTGGTGTATTTCTTCACGAAGGCCTAGACTAGAGTGCAACATGAGTTCTTTCTCTCCAAACTTAATGTTGTTGATCCACCATGTGTTTGAGGGGAGTGTTAGAGATGTATAGCTCTCCTTTGTATATGCTCATTGTATAAGGGCTTTTAAGCATATTGCCCGCACACATGTACATGTATATTGGCCTTTGGTCCCTAGTGTGAAGGTCAAGTTGCTCATTCCTCAATTCAAAACAAAGATCACAACAATGCACAAATTCACAGTTTTAAACCTGGCGTATATTTATTTATTCGTATCTAACTACGCTGCTATCTGTAGACAAGACAACACGTACTAGATGTTGACACGGTCATTCATGAGATATATGTCCATACACAGAGAGGCGTCAAAGGTGGGATAGTCAACAAGCTAGGAAGTAGGAAGCAAGATCCTCAAGCCGTCGGGTAGGAAGGCTGCATGGCGAGACCACAAAGGCCTTGTTTGTTGGTGATATCCCTCTCCATCCTGATATATCCGTCCTCACCCCATGATGTACCCCATGAATTTTTTATCACCCAGAACTTAGTCCCATCGTCAGCCACACCGTACCCGACTGCAACAACACCGTGATCAAGCTCTGTGTCGCAGTCACCGGATAGCACACCACCCTTGTAGAACCGGAAGAGGTCATCTCCTCCGTCAAGTGCCACAGACACAGGTTGTGCCGCCACCGCCTTCTGCAGGGACGCCTCGTCGTTGGCCGGCACATCCTCATGTCCCTTGATGGATGCGGCGGAGCTTGAAGCTCTGTTGGAGCTGCAGGTGCCGTCGGCACCAGTGTAGGGGTAGTTGGTCTCGGTGGTGAGGCCACCGTTCTCTACAATGAACTCGAAGGCATTGTCCATGAGCCCTCCTTCACAGCCATTGTCCGAGGTGTCGCAGTCAACAAGCTCCTGCTCCGATAGAGATATCAGTTTACCGGTGCTCAGCTGCACAATGCCCTCCATGGCGGCAACTGTGGAGAACGCCCAGCAACACCCTGAAACATTGACAGAAATTAGTACTTATACACCAGTGGGTCCATGTACAAGCATAATGTAATTATGCAACAATTTGCCGAATATAGTTAATGTATAATGGCATATTGTACCCTTCACGGGTTCCCATATTCAAAAAAGTGTGAGTTGAGCAAAGTTCAAACACAATATGAATATGAACTTACCACATTGGCCTTGGTCCTTGACAGGAGTGACAGCACCTTTGGTTCTCCAGTCCACGGAAGTCGGGAGAGCGTCGAGACTGACATTCGCGTACCTAAAGCCCGTCATCCTATGGCCCTTGCTACCACCCACCGAAAGTTTATGCCCCGTGTGAGTAGCCCTGAATTCATCGTTGGTGATATCTGCGAATTGGTTGGCCTCGAGCCAGAACTTGTCGTTCCTAGCATTCACCGACTCGATGAACGCCACGTTGGCCTTGAACACCTCTAGCCGACGTGATTTCTCGGTGGCATCATTGTACACACGCCCGTACTTGGCCATCCAGTGCTCGTGCCTCATGACCATGGAGCTATCCTCAGCGAGATCGCGTGCTGCCAAAGCACTAAGCGCACAGGCACACAAGGCGATGGCGACAAGGGAACCCATTGAGTTGCTAGCCATGGCTCACTGGGGGTGGAAGTTGGAGATCAAGTGTTGGAGAGCTTGAGGTGGAAATGGTCTTGTTTGATGATAATTGTGGGTGTAATGTGCGTTATATATAGATGAGATGAGATGAGGTGTCTTGGCTGTAGTAAACTGATGAGGACTTGGGATAGCAAGACAGTGATTTGATGCGTACCGTGAGTGTATGGAAGATCAATCTGTATTAAATAAGAGCATGGACTAGCTTTGGGGTTGGGCAGCGAAGAACACTATTTTAAAATGTTCCGCCGGTGGATGTTGAACGCAGTGTTGGCTAGTTAAACAAGCATGCAGATTAATTACTCACAAGTCACAATCTCCTTAATCAGGATGTTGAACCTTATACCTGTTGGTTTCAAGCTATCAGCATATCCCTATATCAGGATTTCTTGGAGAAGAACGAATAGATAAGAAGGGAGGTTCACACAAGAAACAACTTGGGTGTCAGGTCGTGCATTCAGCGTCACCTTTTTATTGTTTACAAATAAAATTACAGTGGGTATCAGAAAAGGAAAAAAAAATAATACTCTACCTAGCAAAGATACTGGTATTGCGCCAAGCTCAAGAGCCTCTTCGGCCCGCTGCACCACCTAGGCTACCCGTTTTCGACCCCTACCGTGCTCCTCAAATTGGTCTGTGGTATCCACGGCCACCATGAGACGAGGGGCGAGCTCATCCAGAACGATGCCTCCACGGTCCACACTCACCTTCGCCGCCGTTGACAAGCTCTCCATGGACGAGATGCAGAGCCAACCTTCAACGTCCTCCAATGTGGCACTCGTCTCCTTCAACCGCCCGCCTGCACGTCAGCCGTCCCATGGCAGCCATGGCGCCTACGGCGCACAGGGGTCCCCATCCCCCAATGAGGGCAACCCGAAGAGGAAACATTTCAGTAACCACGGCGGCTACAACCACAACAACAACAAGCAGCCTCGTGAAGGCTTGGCAGGTCCCCTTCTCACCGTCGCCCCGCCCCGGCATGGCTCCGATCATCCTAGTCTCATCTCTACTGAACCCACCATCCTAGGACGACGTGCATTTTCTCCAGCAGTTAGTGTGCCTAGTGCCAATCCTAGCCGTCTGAATGCTTTAAGATTGGTAAGTCTTTTTTGCACAAAAGACCCTCAACTTTGGTTAATTCCTCTAAAAAGTCTTGCCAGCATGGAGGAATGGAACCGACCCGCGGCTTGTTTATAAAGTTCTTCATATTTTTTCAAAACAATCTGGCAATTTTTTTAATAAGTATTGTGAATTTTGTACAAGATTTTGGCTACAAATTTTGCCACACTGAAAAGTCACATTTTTTCATAAGAATCCGGCCCTGTGTTTATGAGGTACTGTGGATTTTTAATAATCAAATCCACTCAGAATTTCATAAAAAAATCCCAATTGGATTCATACAAAGAATCTCAGAAGAACTTTACATATTGCATACAAATAACCTGCAGATTATGAACAAATAGCAAACAAAATTAAAAAAAAAGGAGAAAAGGCACGGATCCAACGTGCTCACATGGTTGCGAAATTGAATAGCTCTTCTTCACCTTCGCTAACCACATCTGGTCGGAGCGGAGGTCGTCACTGACGGGGACGCGCGCGAGTGACCGCCGCCGGCCACAACCATGGAAGAAAAAGGGGAGAGGGGTCGATGGCCTTCGTGGAAGAGAGTGGAGGGTGGTCCGATGGTGGAGGAGGTGGCGCACGTGGTGGAGCAGGGTGGCGATGTAGTGCGATCCCGGGGGTGGCGGCGTCTGGACCAGGGGGCAGTGTCGGAGTGAGAGGAGGTAAGACGTGATGCGGGTGGGATATGCAGGGAAGATACCACACATGTCTTATCCACTCTCCCTCTGGTTGTAACCAATTTTACGATTATTGAATACAACTGCACTTTGTATCTCTCTCTACTTCTATCACCCGGGGTACTATGTCCCTCTCTCTCTACTTCTATCACTCGGGGTACTATGTCCCTGATGGCATGGTATGCCGTGTTCAGTGCTTTCTATGGCCTTAAAAGCATCTCTAACAGAGCCCGTATAAACGCGAACTGAAAACCCGGAGTTCAGTTCACCGAACTCGTGTTTACAGGTCAGAAAATCGTTGGCGCAGAACAGAGCCCGTAAACCAAAACTGTAAAATAGGGCTCTGTTCTGTGTCAGCGGCTTCCGAACCCGTAAAGCCTCGACCTCGACCACATCCTCGTCCCCTTCATCTTATTCCCCTTCTTCCCCTTCATCCGCGTCGTCCTCATCTCCGCCCATCCCAGCGTCGAACGGAGCGAGTGGGGTAATGTTTACCTCGTCCAACATCTCCATGTACGAGGTTTTGTCGTTCCTAATAGTACGCGGCCTCAATATCAACTCGCAATGAAAACCGAGGAAGAGTTCTAATGTGTACCTTGTTGACCCGTCGTCGAGCATGTCCTGGGCGACGTTCGCGGTGGCTTCCGGTGGCGGTGGCGTTGGCGGGGATGGGAACGGAGGCGGGGCTCCACAGCTCGTTGTCGCCTTCAATTTCGTCCTCTTCGATGCCGAATTCTTCGGTCTGGCGCGGGATGCCTTCGGCTTCGATGAGACCGCCAGGACATCAGCGCTGGCCGCCACGACACCGGCTTACGGGACCACATGCGTTCCCGCGCGCCGCCGCTTGACCACGCTCGTCGACGGGGCCATGGTAGTGACGTTGGCGGGGGTCGCAGGGGTGGTTGGTGTAGCGGCGGAAGCTCCGACGATCACATGAGAGGGCGGCAGGGCCTGCGTTCTATCAACGGCGGTCGGCTAGGTCGATTCGAGACTCATGGTGGCGAGATCGGAGGACGGCAGTGCAGAGGACGGTGAGGGCGCGTAGATCGGCGGTGGCGGTTGGAAGGAGGTGCAACTTCCCTCACGCGTAAACTAGGGATTGTGTTCGGGCTGCGTTCGGTTCACTCCTTCGGCCCCTACAAATACAGGTCGAGTAGGGGTTTTGGTCTCGGCCCGAAATTTTGTTTTCAGTTTTGCCTACTATACGGTATCTGATCTGCACCGATTTACGAACCGAACACTTAAAATTGCGGTTATTTTTTGGTTTTGGCCTGTTTACGGGCTCTGCTACAGATGCTCTAAGAAAACCCCTCGCGCTTGGTTTGAGCATTTCGCCTGAGTAGTAACTGTTGTTGGCTTCTCGCCCAGTGCTCATGACCCTGCCCTACTTGTCCACACTTCTCCTCATGGTCAGACTCTACTTCAATATGTTGATGACATGATCCTCACTAGCGACGACTCTGAGTATATTGTCTTTGTTAAGGATCGTATTCATGAGAAGTTCCTTATGTCTGATCTTGGTTCTCTTTTCTACTTTTTTGTGATCGAGGTTTCCTCTACTTCTGATGGATTCTATATCTCCCAATAAAAGCAAATCTAGGATCTGCTTGCTCGTGTCGCTCTTAGTGATGAGCACACTGTTGAGACTCCTATGGATCTCAATGCTCACATGTGTGCTTCTGATAGTGATCGCTAGCCTGACCCGTCGTGCTATCGCCATCTGGTTGGGAGCCTTGTTTACCTTGCAATCACTCATCCAGATATCTCATTTCTTGTCCATATTGTGAGTCATTTCGTTTCTGCTCCCACTTTGGTTCACTATAGCCACCTTCTTCATGTTCTACGGTATCTTCATGGCACGATCTCTCACCATATTTTCTTCCCCCACTCTAGCTCCCTTCAACTCCAGGCCTACTCGGATGCTACGTGGGCGAGCGATCCATCGGATCCATGTTCGATCTCTGCTTATTGTGTGTTTGTTGGTGGTTCTCTCATTACTTGGAAGACGAAGAAATAGACTGCGGTTTCTCGCTCGATTGTAGAGCCTGAATTGCGAGCCATGGCTCTTTTGAATGCTGAGGTGACTTGGTTACGTTGGTTATTAGAGGGTGTTGGTGTTTCCATTTCTACATCGACTCCTCTGTTGTTAGAAAATACAGGTGATATTAACATTGTGCTTGACCCGGTGAGACATGAGCTCACCAAGAACATAGGTGTTGATGACTCCTTTATGCGTACTGTTGTGCATGATCATGTTCTCGCTCTCCAATATGTGTTACCGAGTTACAGTTGGTGTATTTCTTCACGAAGGCCTAGACTAGAGTGCAACATGAGTTCTTTCTCTCCAAAATCAATGTTGTTGATCCACCATGTGTTTGAGGGGAGTGTTAGAGATGTATAGCTCTCCTTTGCATATGCTCATTGTATAAGGGCTTTTAAGCATATTGCCCGCACACATGTACATGTATATTGGCCTTTGGCCCCTAGTGTGAAGGTCAAGTTGCTCATTCCCCAATTCAAAACAAAGATCACAACAATGCACAAATTCATAGTTTTAAACTTGGCGTATATTTATTTATTCATATGTAACTACATTGCTATCTGTAGACAAGACAACACATACTAGATGTTGACACATCCATTCATGAGATATATGTCCATACACAGAGGGCGTCAAAGGTGGGATAGTCAACATCCTAGGAAGTAGGAAGCAAGATCCTCAAGCCGTCGGATAGGAAGGCTGCATGGCGAGACCACAAAGGCCTTGTTTGTCAGTGACATCCCTCTCCATCCTGATATATCCATCCTCACCCCATGATGTACCCCATGAATTTTTTATCACCCAGAACTTAGTCCCATCGTCAGCCACACCGTACCCGACTGCAGCAACACCGTGGTCAAGCTCTGTGCCGCAGTCACCAGATAGGACACCACCCTTGTAGAACCGGAAGAGGTCATCTCCTCCGTCAAGTGCCACAGACACAGGTTGTGCCGCCACCGCCTTCTGCAGGGACGCCTCGTCGTTGGCTAGTACATCATCATGTCCCTTGATGGATGCGGCGGAGCTTGACGTTCTGTTGGAGCTGCAGGTGCCGTCGGCACCAGTGTAGGGGTAGTTGGTCTCGGTGGTGAGGCCACCGTTCTCTACAATGAACTCGAAGGCATTGTCCATGAGCCCTCCTTCACAGCCATTGTCCGAGGTGTTGCAGTCAACAAGCCCCTGCTCTGATAGAGATATCAGTTTACCGGTGCTCAGCTGCACAATGCCCTCCATGGCGGCAACTGTGGAGAACGCCCAGCAACACCCTCAAATATTGATAGAAATTGGTACTTATACACCAGTGGGTCCATATACAAGCATAATGTAATTATGCAACAATTTGTCGAAAGTTAATGTATAGTGGCATATTGTACCCTTCACGGGTTCCCATTTTCAAAAAAGTGTGAGTTGAGCAAAGTTCAAACACAATATGAATATGAACTTACCACATTGGCCTTGGTCCTTGACAGGAGTGACAGCACCTTTGGTTCTCCAATCCACGGAAATCGGGAGAGCGTCGAGACTAACATTCGCGTACCTAAAGCCCGTCATCTTATGGCCCTTGCTACCACCCACCGAAAGTTTATGCCCCGTGTGAGTAGCCCTGAATTCATCGTTGGTGATATCTGCGAATTGGTTGGCCTCGAGCCAGAACTTGTCGTTCCTAGCATTCACCGACTCGATGAACGCCACGTTGGCCTTGAACACCTCTAGCCGACGTGATTTCTCGGTGGCATCATTATACACACGCCGGTACTTGGCCATCCACTGCTCGTGCCTCATGACCATGGAGCTATCCTCAGCGAGATCGCGTGCTGCCAAAGCGCTAAGCGCACAGGCACACAAGGCGATGGCGACAAGGGAACCCATTGAGTTGCTAGCCATGGCTCACTGGGGGTGGAAGTTGGAGATCAAGTGTTGGAGAGCTTGAGGTGGAAATGGTCTTGTTTGATGATAATTGTGGGTGTAATGTGCGTTATATATAGATGAGATGAGATGAGGTGTCTTGCTGTAGTAAACTGATGAGGACTTGGGATAGCAAGACAGTGATTTGATGCGTACCGTGAGTGTATGGAAGATCAATCTGTATTAAATAAGAGCATGGACTAGCTTTGGGGTTGAGCAGCGAAGAACACTATTACTCCCTCCGTCCCAAAACAAGTGACGTGCGTTTGTCTAGATTCGGATGTATCTAGACATATTTTAGCATATAGATACATATGAATCTAGACAAACTCAAATCAGTTATTTTGGGACTGAGGGAGTATATTAAAATGTTCTGCCGGTGGATGTTGAACGCAGTGTTGGCTAGTTAAACAAGCATGCAGATTAATTACCCACAAGTCACAATCTCCTTAATCAGGATGTTGAACCTTATACCTGTTGGTTTCAAGCTATCAGCATATCCCTATATCAGGATTTCTTGGAGAAGAACGAATAGATAAGAAGGGAGGTTCACACAAGAAACAACTTGGGTGTCAGGTCGTGCATTCATCGTCACCTTTTTATTGTTCACAAATAAAATTATAGTGGGTATCAGAAAAGGGGAAAAAATGCTCTACCTAACAAGATACTAGCAGGAGATATATGACGTGAAAGAAGATGAGAAAAACCTAGGAAAGAACAAGAACAGATGCAAATGCCAAACACTGAAGCACTGAGCTACTGAACAGATGCTGCCGTGCACTGCACAGAGATGTACACTGATTCTGTTAAGAGTCAGAATTAAGTTAGCTTGTGCTTGATCGTGTTACCACGGAGTTTTGTCCCCCGGGCCGGCAAGGATAATCTGCATTCGACAAGGAAGAAGATCAAGTCATGCTTGATTGCCACGACAGGGCCGAAAATACAGTCTGAACTTACATTGCAGTCGATAGCGAATCTGCGGGCGAGCATGATCGCCGAGTTTCGCTCCCTGGCCGTCTCGAAGCCCAAGACCAAGCTGAGGTCTTTCCTGGGCTGCCAGAACATTGCTTGCGCGGCAGCGTCTCCGCCGCCTCTAACGCCACATAGCTGAAGCAGATGAAGGATGGACACAAATTAGGTTGTGCCATAGCCAGTGACGCAGTCGCAGCCATGTGATGCTGGCAGTGTTGCTAGAGGGTACCTGCATCGATGACGAGTAGAATTCCTTGGCGACGACTGTCGTTCCTTTGGCAAGTCGCATCCGTAGTTTCCCGATGCATAGAACATGGATGGAATCCATAGGCTGGTCGATTCCATTCACTTGAAGAACGACAACCTACGTAAGGAGCAAAACAATGGCACATTCAAAAACATAACTTGAACACGATAGCTCAGTGGACGAAACTGACATGATGAGCTGCGGAGTGCAAGTACAGGAGCAAATATAAAACCATTATCTGGTTCCCTAGTGCTACTGAAATATGATTTGGCAACACAAAATCAGCAGATGATATGCCAGCTGGTAATTTGCGATAAGATTAACCAGCTATCTATCCACCCTCTCTTGGCATGCCAAAACACTGGCCCCGAGACCACTTAGTTGAGTATAAAATAAGCAAAGAGCAAACTTTATACTGTAACAAATTGCAAGCATTCCGTACAGATGATATAAGTGGCTAAGGAAGGGATGATCATACATTGTACTCAGTTTCAGGATTCCTGACAAGAGTCTCTACATAATCGACCAAACCTGCTGCTGCTCAGCAACCGAAGTAATGTTAGCCATGTCAAAACCATGAAAGCAGCTTAACTTTGTCAGATCACCATATGCAAGCAAACAAACCAGGGTCTACTGGGCCAGCAGTCTTTGCGACAGAGACTTCACCACCAAGGTTAACCTCAGCATGCAAGTACCGCCCTATGTCATGAGGTTCTGGAGCGTATACTAGCTTTGTGGCACCTAAGAAGTTCAGTGGCAACAGGCATTAAAATGAATGTTACCTGTAGAAACCAGAGTATTGTAGGATGAAAATAGTTCTACCTGAAATGATTTCTTTCTTGCTTCCTTCAGGCTGTACACGGAACCACTGTACTGAAGTATTCAATAAACTTACATCTTTCCGGACAACTACACGCAGCATTGAGCCCAAGCTTTCAAGACCCTCCAACTCATATGAGGGTGCATCATTTGCTTCAAATCGTTGATGCAACTCCAGCTAATGATAACAAATCAAAACAATTGCGCATAAGACAGAAATACACAACCTAAATTGCCAAATTCAGAGCATGTTAAGTTGTAATCCATACCTCTTTCAAAAGATGAGCAGAACAGGACGACATCTCAGCAAATTGATCACGTAAAACATGGATCTCATTTTTTATATCCATTGCCTAGAAAGGTATTCGATGGCTTGAAATATATTTGGCATTATATAAAATATATATAATCATGTAAACACAGCATATACGTAAAATAACACAATAGACTATGAAGTCTACCTTACTGGGGCAATGCAGCATTTTAACTCTTCGTGCTTCTTGAGCTTTTTTCCTAAGTTCATCCAATTCCTGATAGATTTCAAACAGAAAATAAGAAATTTGTGCACAGTTCATCTAGAAATAAAAGGAACTCCACACAAGTAACTGCTTCTTCAATCTCTCAACATACATGAATGCTAGGACAGACAGGAAACTGGGAGGAGTTTGAGGCCAAAAGTACAACTAAGAGAACAAAAAATGATAGCAAAATAACATGAAGGAAATATCAAATATGTCCCAAGGTAATTGATTATGGTTCATACAAGGGACAATTAAGTGATCAATATTGCAGGTTACCGTGGGGATTAGATCAATAGAAACATGGTGCTGCTGAACCCGAATAGGTTTGCTTGTGTATAGAGAATGTGTATATCTGTCTAAACAGTTGGGCAGGAAGATCTTAAAAATTGAAAGGCGGATGTACTCCATTTGGACAAGCAAACAACACGAGTAAAGTGAAATGGCCACTACTGATATAATGCAGTATGTTTTACATAGTCAGATAAAAAACATTGCCACTGGTTTTGCACAGAAAAACTTAGATAAGTCGAGGGGATGATTATCATGAACAAAAATGATGAGGGAAACTGGTTCAGGCATGTGTTCCAGGTAAGCATGGTACGGAAAATGAATAAAGTAAGATAGCATGATGCTCATATTATTTTATACTCCCTCCGTCCAGAATAACTGACTTGGCTTTGTCTAGATTCAAATGTATCTACACACTAAAACATGTCTAGATACATACGAATCTAGACAAATTCAAGTCACTTATTTCTGGACGGAGGGAGAATCATTTACCTGACTCCCAACTCCTTGTGAATTGTTTTCCTTCTCTTTAAGTACTTGCTGAACTCTTTGTACAGCTGCTCTAGCATTTTCAATCTCCGTGCGGGCATTAGCTCTTTCGTCGTCAACGATTCTCCTGGCATCTTCAGAAGCCTACGAGCGGCACAGAAAAGAGCAACACTTGAAAAATAAAGAAATGGAGAGATCCACCCAGAAGAGATTAAGCAAGCTTCTACGTAGAGAAATTATTATTAAAAAAAGTCTAAAAGGACACGGCAATCCAAGAGGAGCTGGATCATGCCTTATGTAAGCATCATTGCCGACATGTTTGTTTCTCAAAATCTGAAGCATGATAAGGAAATCAGTCGGACCTCCTAAATTTGTTAATCAAGAGACCATCTGCAGGTCCCTGAAGTTTCGCTGTATATCTGGAAGAAAAAAGCACTATCTCAAGCCCATATTATGGTCCGATACTGTCTGTTCCTCAAGCCTCAACAGAGGCAACACTCTCTCTAGAATCTTGCTTATGTATTGTAACAGAAAAAAGGAAGTTTCAGAACTTCAAAGGAAATATTTATAAGCCATACTGGGCATGGCAGATAATTCACATCTCAAAGGAGGAAATCGGTTTTCCTCCAAATCAAGTTGCAAATTGAGAAAATAAACATGGAAAGTGGTGTTTAATAGTAAATTGTTAACAGATAATAAATGAATATCATGATGCTAAAATGTGTTCAAAAACACTTATACAATGCAGGTACTATCAAACAGGGACTTTTGAACGCACCAGTTTCAGTGAAGTCGCTATTCTCGTGACCTCAGTTTTTTGCTGAAGCAACTCATTTTCTCTTTTGGACAGCTGAACTGCTAAAATATCCACCTATGGAAAGTGATAAACTATTAAAGCGTTCACAAATGAAAGTATCGATCAAGAAAATATATATAGCTGAAGATTTCTTTGAAGTAAGAGAGAATGGTAGGTTAAAACACTTGCAATGTCATTAAAGATACTCCAAACACACATAATCCTTCAGACTAAAAATATGGTTTAGAAGAAGAAACCAACCATAGATACTGACTCCTCAATCTCATCCTTATATTTTCCAGTCACTTGGCCTCTCAGCGACTCCAATACACTCTTTAGGTTCTTGAGAAGGATATCTCGCTCCAATAAAGCCACTTGCCTCCATTTTACCTGAGAGTTAAAGCCAAGGCTAGATAAATGTCTTAAGGTGCAAATAGCTTCAATAACTGAACCAATTGGTAGATGTGCATTCAGGAATCAGGACGAACTCACACCTCATTAGACAACAATGTGGCGGTATTGAGACCCTTCTCAAATTTCATTGCTAGCTCTCGGACTGAAAGGCGCTGACGCCTATCAAGCAGATCTGCTGTCTCCTTGGCAACAGTGTCCTTAAGAGATGGCATTTCCGGGTCATCTGCCACTTTGATCACTATCCCATTTGAACCATTCTTGTAGGTTGGGAATTTATTTCTGATGACATTTACTGGACGCAATGGCCCAGACCAGTTAACCTGACTCCGTGTCTTCCGCCCGAAATCGATAGTCGATGCCCGAGTCATCGGTAATTAACTCAGAACCCTAATTCCACAAAAACAAGCATCAGTATCCCAAAAGTTGATAACTGGCCACAATGAATACAATATTAGTAGAAAAGAAACATGTTTCATGCATCACAGTTTTTTGCTTAAACATGCACCCAAAATAATAAAAGTAGGTAAGATGCAGCAGAAAGGGAACACGGAAAAAACTTTACACCAGAATGAAAAATTGCTAAACTGCAGTGTGGAACCTCAGGAGAAGGCAGAAGCAGGTAGGAGAGTTCTCCTCCAAAGGAAAGAAAACAAGGAGCATGCAACTACATCATCTAGCCAGGGTACATGTGCTACTACCACCCCTTATGGCTTATGCGAAGCAAATATGTACAATCATCGTATGATGGAGTACTATCACCCACTAAACTCAGGACTAGAGACCTGCACTAGAAGCAACTGGATCAGGACAGCCAACTAATTTCCACATTAATGTCCAAAACTCCACCAAAAAGGACCAGTTTTAGATGGCAGGAAGTGCAAATTAGTCAAAGAGTTAAGGGAAAGGACCTCCTGTACACTTGGAGTGGTCAGTGGGAATCACGAGGTTAGTTAGTTAACCAACAAAAACTGCTACCATGATATGACTGCAAGCAAAAGTCTTTATTCTTTAATGCATTTAAGATTTATTTATTTTTTGCATTTAAAGAGTTTATCTGCTTGAAACAGCAAGACGAACAAAAATTCTTCAAGTGCCAGTTTAATTGTAGCATCGGAGTATACACGACAAATGAAACAAAGCCACTGACGAACTTATCCACCTTCCAATACTAAAACAGTTGATGAGAAACACTTCGTCCGTTAAGTTCTTTCAGCAGTTAGTCAAATTGACTCTAGTGGCTAATCAAAGCCGTCCTCGGTCTCGCCTAGGGAAGAAAATCCATACAAAGCTTTACACAACGCTAGTACGAAAAATCTGAAATTGAAGTATGTCCGTAGAGCCTCCCGCTTAATTTGCGCCTCTTTTTGTCCTACCAGGTTGTACTGCTAACCACCCAACCACTCCACGGAAACATTGAGACTGATTTGATTTGGTACTGTTTCTTGCTCAGGTGAACCCAGCACCGAATCTGACAACCAGCGCCTACCGATTCTACCGGGTGCACCTCGAATGCAGAAAGGACTTGACCATATTCACAATTACAAAGTAGGGGGATAAAGATACTACTTTTCTACAAGCACAAAACAGAAAAAAGAAAAACATTCCACCTCCCAAGCAGGCGGCGGTTCAGAAACAGCGTCAAATCAAACAGAAAACGCGGTGCAGAAGGGGGGAGGGAGCTTACCGGAGCGCTAACCCTAGCGGAATGCGGCGGCGCTGGGGGGGAGCTGTCTGCTCTGCTCAGGTCAAATGGACCTCGCTGCGGGCCAGTTCTGCATCCGCGCGCGCAATGAGGGGGGAGACTTGATTCGGCGAGAAGGGAGGTTCGCGAGGAACGTGGAGCGAATCTGGGGAGACTTTCGTTGCTGCTGGGTTTTTGGGCAGTACTAATAAAAATGGGAGGTTTATCTCGGTCCGTCTGCGCGGTCTTCGCTGCGCTCTCGTCGTGCTCTGTCTCTCCCTTCTCTCTCTCCTCGGCTAGGCTAGAGAGCGGGTGCGAGCTTTGAATTGAATGGCCCCTTTCGAGGGAGCGCGGATTCTTTCTGCCTCTGAACATGTTGCTCCTACTCCTGGTAAACATGAAGGAAGCTATGAGGAAAGGACACGTATCTGGTCTGGTGCTATTGTGCTATGCTACCACCAGTGAGACCTACTGCATAGTGCTTAACTTACAAAAGGTTTAAGCTAGAGTTGTATATATTCACTGCTCCAGCTAAGTGAACTGAACCTCCATTTAACTGTCAATATTTATGAAGCTAAGTTCCATTTTTTTCCTGTTTATTTGCTTTAGATAAATGAAGTCTCGAAACAGACTTGCACCTCGCTTTATAAATAAAGCTCAATCAGCTAAACCGCTATAAATGGGGAAAATTTCACAAACAACCAGGACAAAAAAGAAAAATGACAAATGAGATAGAGGCGAGCCACCGACTCAAAGGTGAACATGAAAACACGAGAAGCCACACTTGACAGGGTACGACCTAGACTACCAAATATGAAAGGAGACGCGCCGCCTTGTATGACCACGACTGTGCCATGATGCACTCATGAACTAACCACATCAAGCCACGGAAGAGGGCCGCCTGCCCTCTCTCGCTCCGAAACATGGAGCGCCCATCCTGCCAGCAAATAGCGAGTACCCAGGACGGTGCCACAGAGGGCACGTGTAGAAGCTAGTAGATCAACAAAAATGTTTCATGCCGAAGTTGAGGAAGCTTCATGCCATAATGGTGACCCCGAGGTGCTTTGTATCGGCATATTTGAAGTCGCATGTAAAAGTGTCCACGTGTCGTGGTGGTGTCACGGCAGATGACTGGTATAGGCTAAAGTTGGGGCCGAATGGACGATGGAGGAATCCGGGGAGGGATGATAAAGTGAAGACCTCACACGGAAGAACTTAGAGAGACACGATATACCCAGGTTCGAGGCTCTCCTAGTGAGATAACACCTCTACTCCTGCATCTAATCTCATATATCTTGTCATGCTTGTGGCTACAATGGTGCTCCTTGAGCTGTACTCTTATGCCTCTCATGGAGAGAGCGGAGGAAGAAGAAACCATGCTCCTAGTGAGCAGAGGGAGAGGAGCCTTCTAGGGGGCCTCCCATGTAACGTTACCCCCGGTGCTCCTTATAAAGGGGAGCCCAGGGGACAAGGTATGTCATCTAAAGTACTCCTATGAGCTGTCTTGTGGGGCTTGCCTAGTCAGCTTGTCCTTTGTTGAGTCATTGGTCTTATCCCTTCGGCATATTCCTTACCATCTTTAGGAGATGCTTGGCATATTCCCTAGCATCTCCCAAGATGCCTAGCATATTCCTTAGCATCTTGGACCAAAGGGGCCAGTCTGAGCCAGAGGCGTCCCAAGACTGGCACCTGACGTAGGCTTGACTTGACTCGGTGGCGTGTCGATGTAGAGGTTGCTAGTGGGTCCAGGTACGAGAGAAATGACGTCCGGGACGAAGTAATTCGGCCCGGGGAAGTGAAATTCGGCCAAGGAGGTAGGTAACTCGGCCTGGGGGAGAAATGGGGCCCACCTAGGCGGTGAACAGTGCCCCAGCCGGATCATTCCTCTCCCAGCCGAGTTAACGCTTAACTCGGACCTAGGTTCTTTGAATCAAGCCACCGGAGTCTTTGGTGAATGTCGGCCCAGCGGTGGAGAAGCTGCAGCCCCGGTGGGCCGAGTTATCACCGTCTAGGCACACCATGGGGATTCTGGCGGGATGTGGTGGTGGCACGAGGGCATCCGGGTGGGCATGTGTCGGCCCGCCGGTCACCGACCTTTGTCGGTGGGTGGGCGTCTTGGCTGGTGGTGAGAGCCCCGTCGTGGCCGAGTTGCCGTCTCGGCCCACCTTGGAGGAGAGTTAGCAGTGACGGGAGCTTGGCGCAAGGTGGAAGCTGTGCAGTGGGAGACTCGGTGGGAGTCCGGCGCTGAGGAGGGTGGCCCGTGGTGGGCCGGGGCTGACTAGGGGGCGGATTTGACTCCGGGTCTTGGGCTGACTCGGGCCAAATTGGCCAGATACTGCTTAGGGAAACTAGGAGCGGGCCGAATCTGGTCGCATGCCAGTCCAGCCCCTATGTTCTTCTCATTTTCTTTATTTCTTCCTTCTTTATAGCTTATCTTATCCACTTTATATTTTACATCCTCAATTTAATCACTTAATGCTCTAATGAGTTATTTGATACACCAACTCTGGGGTACCCGGGGTTACATCCCCAACATTAGTCCCCGAGGCTATGTGGGATTCGTAGAATCGTGCATAGGCTTCATGTAAAATGCCTCCAGAGTTGTTACCGACATGTAGTCCTTTTCATATATCCCTGACCTCTGGCCTTCTTCGGCTCTAGTCTTAACCCTTCTGGGCAAGTCTTTTGGCTTCTGGTCGAATTTGGCTCTGGCCTTAACCCTTTTGGGTAAGTCAATTTGACTTCTGGCTGAATTTGGCTCTGGCCTTAACCCTTTTGGGTAAGTCATTTTCGGCTTCTGGCCTGATTTGGCTTTGGCCTTAACCCTTTTTGGGTAAGTCATTTGGCTTCTGGCCGAATTTGGCTCTGGCCTTAACCCTTTTGGGTAAGTCATTTGGCTTCTGGCCGAATTTGGCTCTGGCCTTAACCCTTTTGGGTAAGTCATTTGGCTTCTGGACGAATTTGGCTCTGGCCTTAACCCTTTTGGGTAACTCTTTTCGGCTTCTGGCCTTAACCCTTTTGGGTAACTCTTTTGGCTTCTGGCCTGATTCGGCTCTGGCCTTAACCCTTTTGGGTAAGTCTTTTGGCTTCTGACCTGATTCGGCTCTAGCCTTAACCCTTTTGGGTAACTCTTTTGGCTTCTGGCCTGATTCGGCTCTGGCCTTAACCCTTTTGGGTAAGTCTTTTAGCTTCTTGCCTGATTCGGCTCTAGCCTTAACCCTTTTGGGTAACTCTTTTCGGCTTCTGGCCTGATTCGGCTCTGACCTCAACCCCTTTGGGTAACTCTTTTCGGCTTCTGGCCTGATTCGGCTCTAGCCTTAACCCTTTTTGGGTAAGTCATTTGTCTACTGGCCTGATTCGGCTCTGGCCTTATGAATTATAATCCGAGTTATCCCATCCGTGATATAATTGCTGAGTTATATGACTCAAAATTGACATGAGTCTCTGTTTTGAGTTTACTTGACCCAAAATCCGAGTTACCTGATGGGAGTTTGAATTGCTTGACTCGAATCCGACATAAGTCTTAGATCCGAGTTATTTGGTTGAGATATGATATGGCCTTATGATTGGCTGGCAAACAGCCAAAGATTTGGATCCGAGATATTGATCTGAGATATGATTTGGAGTTATGATATGACTTCATGATATCGTGGCATATTTCCATTGATATGGATTCGAGATATAGATCCGAGATTTGATATGATGAATGAATGATATGCTGGCACATGCTATCCAAGATATGGAACAAACTGATTTGAGGTATAAGATAACCTGGTAAGCTGGATTAAAATCCGAGTTACCCTGTAACTCGGAAACTGAAACGAATCCGAATTATCCCTGTAGTCAGGCAAACTAAAGTAAAATCCGAGTTACCATGTAACTAGGAAACCTGTAGTTAGGCCAAATTGAAGTAAAAATCCGAATTACCATGTAACTAGGAAAACCGAAATAAAATCCGAGTTACCATGTAACTAGGTAAACCGAGGTAAAATTCGGGTTATCATGTAACCTGGAAACCTGTAGTTAGCCGAATTGAAGTAAAATCCGAGTTACCATGTAACTAGGAAAACCGAAATAAAATCCGAGTTACCATGTAACTAGGTAAACCGAGGTAAAATCCGGGTTATCATGTAACCTGGAAACCTGTAGTTAGGCAAATTGAAGTAAAATCCGAGTTACCATGTAACTAGGAAAACCGAAATAAAATCCGAGTTACCATGTAACTAGGTAAACCGAGGTAAAATCCGGGTTACAAATGACTTGGTGAGCTACTTTTTAGTCCAAGACAGCTTAAAGACACAAAGCAGTGCACATATATGAGATTATGGCATATCTTAAGTCTTTTCTGAGCTACTGTTCTATGCACGGAGACACCGAGTCCCCGAGCTACTTTTTCTACCCTTAGGTGACTCAAAAGGCATGCATGCTAGTCCCCGGGTTGAGTTATCTCATCCCTAGGGTGAACAACTAGATGAAAGTCCCCGAGTGACATCCAGGGTAACTCATGCGTATGTTGGTTGAGTTATCTAGTAGAGTCATTCCCAAAGGTCAGCTACGACTTACTGTACTGTTGGTGAAGAGGTTGAGGAAGAGGTTGAGACACCTCAACAAGGGAGGCTCGTATGCCAACTCCCCTGCTCTCTGTACGTTGAGGAAGAGGATGCAGAAAACTTTGATCGATGGCGAAGCAGAGCTTGACGGAGACGTTCCTGTTCGGATGGTAACCCAACCAGCGCCGCTTATCAGCCCCACGGTGGGCGCTAACTGTCGTGGTGGTGTCACGACAGATGCCTGGTATAGGCTAAAGTTGGGGCCGAATGGACGATGGAGGAATCCGGGGAGGGATGATAAAGTGAAGACCTCACACGGAAGAACTTAGAGAGACACGATATACCCAGGTTCGAGGCTCTCCTAGTGAGATAACACCTCTACTCCTGCATCTAATCTCATATATCTTGCCATGTTTGTGGCTATAATGGTGCTCCTTGAGCTGTACTCTTATGCCTCTTATGGAGAGAGCAGAGGAAGAAGAAACCATGCTCCTAGTGAGCAGAGGGAGAGGAGCCCTCTAGAGGGGCTCCCATGTAACGTTACCCCTGGTGCTCCTTATAAAGGGGAGCCCAGGGGACAAGGTATGTCATCTAAAGTACTCCTATGAGCTGTCTTGTGGGGCTTGCCTAGTCAGCTTGTCCTTTGTTGAGTCATTGGTCTTATCCCTTCGGCATATTCCTTAGCATCTTTAGGAGATGCTTGGCATATTCCTAGCATCTCCCAAGATGCCTAGCATATTCCTTAGCATCTTGGACCAAAGGGGCGGTCGAGCCAGGGCATCCCAAGAGGCACCGCACGAGGTAAACTTGACTTGACTCGGTAGCGTGTCGATGTAGAGGTTGCTGGTGGGTCCAGGTACGAGAGAAATGACGTCCGGGACAAAGTAATTCGGCCCGAGGAAGTGAAATTCGGCCAAGGAGGTAGGTAACTCGGCCTGGGGGAGAAATGGGGCCCACCTGGGCGGTGAACAGTGCCCCAGCCGGATCATTCCTCTCCCAGCCGAGTTAATGCTTAACTCGGACCTAGGCTGCCGAATCAAGCCCAGTAGAGTCTTTGGTGAATGTCGGCCAATGGTGGAGAAAATTGCGGCCATGGTGGTAGTTATCTCGTCTCGGCCCCGGGATTCTGGCGGGATGTGGCTGGTGGCACGAGGGCATCCTGGGGTGGGTCGCGGTGTCGGCCCGCCCGGGTCACTGACCTTTGTCGGCGGGGTGGCGTGCTGACGCGGCTGGTGGAGAGCCCCGTCGTGGGCCGAGTTGGCTCCGTCTCGGCCCACGCGGAGGAGAGCGTTGGTGACGCGGGGAGCTTGGCGCAAGGTGGAAGCTGTGAAGTGGGAGACTCGGTGGAAGTCCCGCGCTGAGGAGGGTGGCCCGCGGTGGGTCGGGGCTGACTGGGGGGCAGATTTGACTCCGGGTCTTAGGCTGAATCGGGCCAAATTGGCTAGATACTGCTTAGGGAAACTAGGAGCAGGCCGAATCTGGTCGCATGCCAGTCCAGCCCCTATGTTCTTCTCTTTTTCTTTATTTCTTCCTTCTTTATAGCTTATTTTATCCACTTTATATTTTACATCCTCAATTTAATCGCTTAATGCTTTAATGAGTTATTTGATACACCAACCCTGAGGTACCCGGGGTTACATCCCCAACACCACGTTTGCTTTTTTAAGGTGTTAACTTGCAATTACAAAACTAGCTTTGAAGTCTTTTTTTTTTCACAGCGAAGCAGCTTTTTTTATCTATCCGAGGAGTATGTAGAACAAGAGCGGTACAATGGTGTTAGCGTACATATACTTCCATCCTAGTACACACATAAATTCAGGACTAAGTTAAAGAAAAAACATAAATTCAGGACTGTTTTCTCAACAAACAAAAAACTGTTCACGGCAGCTGCAAACATAGCTAGAGACCGTCGGACGCAGAAGATCCAGGGGCAGGATACGTGGCACTGAGCAAGTCAGGTGCGAGAAGTGCGATCCGGAATGGGCAGGTGCGGCCGACGCCACGAACCGTGGACCAGCCCCCAGATCGCACATACTCCCTCCCCGAGATTCCCTCCGCGTTGCCGTGTGAATCGTCCGATCCGAATCGGACGGGCGAGGTTCGGCTAGGGGAGCGTCAAAAAGGAATTCTGTGGCCGTTCCGTCGATGGCGCGCGCTCCAACGTGGACCCGCCACCGGCCCGACGGTGGTGACCGACCGCGACAGTCCGTTGCAGGCCGTTGGCGTTGGGACTCCCCGCTCTCTCATGCGTCATCGTCGTGAATTTCATATCTTAAACGAGAGCACGGATGTTTGCCGTATGCTATCTCCCCTGATCCGAAAACAAAGGGATTTTCGGATTTATTTAAATTCGTACTTCCTCTGTTTTAAAATATAGAATGTTTTAATTTTTTGAAGTAACATATCTTTTAGTGTATAGATTCGGAATAAACCTGCACACTAATTTTTTTAAAAAAATTTCAATAATCTATTAGTAATCATCAACAGTAGTACAAAGAGGTTTAAAACTAATAAAAACTAAAAATAGGTCGATGGACCACCTAGCGAAGACTAAACACTAGCACGAATCGAAAGCGTGCCACCGTCCTCGTCCCTCTATCACCGGAGCGGGGCAAATCTTGTCATAGTAGAGTTTGTTGTAGTCGACAGACGAGAAGTCGCCGTGCTAAGGTTTCAAAGAACCAGTGCACTAAAGCAGCAACTATCACCAATAATGACACCAGTAGATAACCTACGTGTCTGCCAATACTACATCTCGGCGTCGTCTCTTAGTCTTCGAAGTCATTTTTTTATCAAAGAAATTATTATACTTCTAGTTGTTTGTTAAGTCAAAATAATTAAGATTTAACTAACTTTATTAAAAACATAACAATAATTATGATAATGTATTAGCACCATTAGATTCATTTTGAAACATAGTTTCACAATATACCAATTTTATTTTTATATTGTGAAAATTTCACTGATCTATTAATAATCATTAGTAGCGGTACAAAGAGATCCAAAAGTAATAGAAATTACAGAAAGTCCCTTGGACCACCTAACGACGACTACAAACACTAGTGCGAGCCGAAGACGTGCCACTGTCCTTGCCCCTCAATCACCGGAATCAGGCAAAACTTGTTGTAATAGAGCTTGTTGTAGTAGATAGACAGGAAATCGTTGTGCCAGCGTCCCAAAAGACCAGCGCACTGGAGCATCAACCATCGTGAATGATGACAATCGTAGATCGAAAGGGATTGGCCTGAAACAACACCAACGGACACAAAAACAGACTGGATCCCGAAAGATCCGCTGAAAACATGACTCCATGCGTCCTCCGTCGGCACTAGATACACCAACAGAGCAAGCATGGAGTAGGGAGAACCTTATCATGACTTCAGGCCGTAGTCGTCGCCTCGCCATCTAAAAAAGATACTGAAACGGGCTAAACAAATAACGGAAACCCTCTAGACCGCCGGCGAGGGCCGTGTTAAAGGCCGCTGAAGGTGGAGCGGAACGATGGCGACGCCGGTAAGGGGACCGAACCGTAGATAGGTTTCGAGATCGCTTTTTCGGCCGCCTCTCGTTCGGTCACAATATATCAATTTAATGTTATGTATGTTGCTACTATCTCTCTCTCTTGATTTAATTGATTCAACTTTGTCTAAATATGCATCTAGATACATGCATATCTAAACAAAGTTTTTTTAGGGAATATCTAAACAAAGTTGAGTTTATTAATTTGGAATAGCAGTATTGTTTCAACAAATTTAGTAAAAATTTAAAATGTTTGACTCAGTACAAACATGAAAATACACTTATTGAGGATGAAGGGAGTATGCGGTGCAGGAAGCCGGCGTAAGGGCATCTCCACTAGGTCGACACAACCCGTCCCGACGCATCTGAACCCGTCCGCGCGGACACGCACCACGTGCGCGGCACCGCAGTGGCACGACCCATCCGTCCCGACGCGTCCGGCTTGACCCATCTGTGCATCTAATTTGTGTGACCACTATGTCGGCCCGGACAAGCGCGGATCGCGGCCGTGTCCTCCGCGCGCTAGTGGCACACCGGCCAGCGACAGACGCAACCGCGTCGCCGATTCAGACGCAACCGCGACACTGATTCAGACGCAAAGGCCGCGGCACCGATTCGGGGCGGCAGACTGAACAGCGGCACCGAGTTAGACACAACCGCGACAGTCTTTGCCATCAATGACGACGGGACGGGGCGTCGCCTGAGTTCCCGCGCCGACATTGATGGCGAATGCGCGAGAACCCCCGCGCGCTCCCACCGGCAGGGGCTACTTAAGGGCATCTCCACGACCATCGGTGTCGCACATCACCCCTCCACTCGCCATTGCCATCGCCATCGCCGGAGCCACTCAGCAAGCTAGCCGCCGCAGCCATCGCAACCGTCGCCAGCACCGCTCCGCCAGCGATGAAGAAGCCGTGGTGGTTTAAGAAGTCGAAGAACGACCATGAAGCCAGCAGATCCGGCTTGAGCGGCTAGTGCCGCTAGACTTTTGGGGCGCAGGACTTCGTCGGTGTCCAAGCCGAGCACCGGGAGGATGCGGAGCAAGCCTGCGACCGCTGGTACTTCCGCATTGCGGAGTGCGAGTGGCGATAGAGGGAGGGAAGAGGCATCGCCTACCACGATGTCTCCCTTCCCACGGGTTGGCACCTCAACCAGGACCGGGTGCCGGTGCCGCCCGCCTCGAAGGACGACAAGGCGCTAGCGGCGGAGATGGCCCGCCGCATCTGCAAGCTCTCACAGGCCTTCCGGTACGACCGCGCGTACCACAACCCGGTCTTCTGGAGGAAGTTCCTCGACTGGGAGCACACGACTGATGGCTCAGTGTATGGTGCCAGAAAAATGCTGGAGCGGTGTTGATGTAGAGCTTGTTTGGAACCCCAAGAGGAAGGTATGATGAGCACAACAGCAAGTTTCCCTCAGTTATGAAACCAAGATTTAATCGAACCAGTAGGAGCAAGGAAACACCCCAAAGGTGTCGCTAGATGAGCCTTGGCAGGTGCACTACCGGTGCTAGTAGCAACGTGGAGACCTGCACAACACAACCACAGAACTTTATCCCCAACTTGCGATGAGGTTGTCAATCTCACCGTGTTTTGCTGAAAACAAAAGATTAAATGTATTGAATGGAAAGAAGTAAAAGTTTGCAGAAAGTAAACACAAAGCAGTAAATAGTTTGTAGATTATATGTAAAAGAAAAGGACCGGGATCCATAGTTCACTATAGGTGGCTCTCCTTAGATAGATAACATGCTGGGTGAACAAATTACAGCGAGGCAATTGACAAACATTGAGAAAGCAATACATGCATATACTAATCATCTTGACTCCTTTGAGACTTGATTGGGCATTACAACATTATACATAGACCTCCATCCAACTGCATCTATGACTAATAATCCACCTTCAGGTTATCATCCGAACCCCCTCCAGTATTAAGTTGCAAGCAACAGATTATTGCTTTACGAATTGTGTGTAAAGTAAACAATACGATTGTTCTATGAACAAAGGATTGTTGTTTTCTCCCTAGTAGCAACAGTACATCTAGTACCTTAGAGATTTATGTCACTTCCCAGTTACGGAGGCATGAACCCACTATCGAGCATAAATACTAACTCTTGGAGTTGCTAGCATCTACTTGGCCAAGATAGCTACTAACAACGGAAAGCATGCAAGATCACAAATAACAAAGACATGATAGAATCAATAATCAATCTGAAATAGCATCTCAATATCCATCGGATCCCCGCAAACACAACATGCAGAATTACAAATAGATGATCTTGATCATGAATGGAGCTCACAAAAGATCTAAACATGAAAGCACAAAGAAGGAGAACCAGCCATCTAGCTACTACATGGATCCGTAGTCCAAGTATGAACTACTCACGCATCACACCGGAGGCTTGCATGGTGATGAAGAAGGCCTCTAGGGTGAATTCCCCTCTCCGGCAGGGTGTCGGGAAGAGCTTCAGATCCCTCCCGATCTTGGGATGGAGATGACGGTGGCTACAGACTCTTTCGTGGATTTTTGATCGGGTACTTAGGGTTTTCGTCCTGATGGCATCTTATAGGCGGAAGGTGAAGGAAATATGCCCTGAGAGGCAATAATAAAGTTGTTATTGTGTATTCCTTATATATGATAGATGTTTATTTTGCATGCTAGAATTGTATTGATCGGAAACATCAATACATGTGTGTTTAATAAACAAAAAGGGTTCCTAGTTATGCCTCTCTTATAGACTAGCTTGTTGATTAAAAAGATGATCAAGGTTTCCTGATCATGGACATTGGATGTTGTTAATAACAAGGCCACACAATTGGTGGAATGATGTGATGAACATTCATCCGAAGTATAGCATTATGATCAAGTCATTATGTTTATATTGCTATAACATCATACGAAGTAATCTTTATCCTTAGACCATGAGATCGTGTTAATTGCTAACACCGGAAGAGTATCTTGATAACATCAAACGTCACACCGTAACATGGTGACTATAAAGATGGGTTCAGTACTACGAAGGTGTTATGTTGAGGCTCATGGATCAAGAGTGGAATTTGTCAATCCTGATGACGGATAGATATACTCTGGGCCCTCTCGGTGATATCACATTGAGATAGCTTGCAAGCAAGTGATGTGATCACTAGAATATTATATCACGGGAACAAGAAAAGAGTGCATGTCGATTGAGATCAAACTAGGTATTTGGATACCGATGATCGAATCTCGGACATGTATTATATCAAGAGACAAAGGATTTAGTTACAAGCGTTAAAGGTTCTCACGATCACGAAGTCATCGTTGAATATGCGAGTCAGATGGATCTCCAGTCCACGCTTCGACTATTGATCTGAGAGGAGTCTCAATCATGTCTGCATTATTCGTGAACCGTAGGGTGACACACTTAAGAGTTACCGGACACTATTTTGGAGCACATATGTTTCAGAACAAAGAATTGCAAAGCGCAGGGATTGTTTCGATAGAAACCGGAAATTGTTTCGGGTGAAATTGCAGAAAGTGGTTCTGCATGTGATATTGAAATATTACAAGGGGCTATATGTGAATGTTTGTTAATTAAAGTAATTAACAAAATTCTAAATAAATTTAATAAAAGAGTTTTATTAAATGAGAGAGCATTGAACTTGGAGAATTTTAATGCATTTAAAGTAGGGACTTTAAAGGGGAATGTGAAGAGGCATTTTAATGTGGAGGGGTTACCACCACATGAATGGGGGAGGTGAGGGGTCACCCCCCCATGCACCGGCCATGGAGAGAGGGGATACCCCCCTCCTCCTATAAAAGGCCACCCTCTTCCTCCTTCTTCCTCACACCTCCTTGTGAAGGATCTCTCTCCCCCTCTAGAATTATTCCCCCATGGTCTCGGATTAGCGAGATACATGTTCCCGGTGGCATTTCATCTGGAAGGAGTTGTTGCTTTCGCTAGATTGTTGGAGCGAGGAGGTGGAGGTTGTCCGGTGGCTTTAACGTGTGTGCGAAAGTACGGATCTTGATTCTTTGAGTTCGGACTTCCACTTGATCTTGAGATCGGCAAGTGTATGACTACATCAACCACGAGTTCCTACTCGTTAACAAAACTCGTTGTCTTCGAGGGCAAGTTCTCGTTGGATGTATGTCCACTCGTTGCTTTGTACCTAGTAGATAGATCTTGGCGTGTAGTTCTCATCGTAGGATTTTTTTTGTTTTCTATGCTACGGACCCAACAGTGGTATCAGAGCCTGATCTATGCGTAGGTGCTTTGCACGGGTAGTACACATATGTTTATATGTGGGTGATGATGATCATGTTATTGCATCTTCTATGTATTTTGGATATTGGTGGCATAGTGGGATGAAGCGGCCCGGACCAACCTTACATGTCATCGTACATGATACCGGTTCCACGACTGACATGCAACTTGTTTTGCATAAGTGGCTGGGTGTCTGTCTCTCCTACTATAGTCAATATCTGATTTACAACGAGTTGCTAATAACTTAGTTATCCTTGTTGTGGTTCATGTTCGTAGGTGAGAACGGTTCTATCTCCGAAAGCCCTAAGCCACGTAAAACTTGCAATTGATAAATTAGAGGCGTCTAGTTTAGATTGTTGCTGGGCTAGTGTATTGATATGGTATTGTTGTAAGTAGATGTATGATAGATACTCTTACAACACACTCAACGTGTAAGTTCCATAGACCTTGGCTTTACACACAAAGGAATGATAGAGATCATACCACGATGCAAGTGATAGAGATCAAATGCATGGACCATATCATCTCACTTTACACATTAGATGTTAGCATCTTATACTGCTAGTTTGGCGCTTTCTATAGTATTGTAAGATGATCCCTCATTTAGATATCAAGATAAAAATATGTTCTTCCTTGAGTATGCACCGTTCTGTGGATCGTGTTTCGAGACATCACGTGATGATCAGGTGTACTCGAATCTACACTTTCATAGGAACGGGTGTAAGACAGCTTTACACACACGGATACTAAGGTTCTTACTTGGAGAGCCTAACATGTACAGACATGGCCTCGGAACACGGACCGAAAGGTTCAGCAAGAGTCATATAGTTAATATGATGCCCATATAGATGCTCGCCTTTGAAGCTACATCAACTCACGTGATGATCGGACTTGGTGTAGTGGATTTGGTTCATGTAATCACCAAAAGGACACGAGGGATGTTGTTTTTGAGTGGGAGTTCATTAGTAATTTGGATTAGTTGAACTCAATCTATCATAAACTTAGTCTAAAATAAACTTTACAAATTCTGTTGTAGATGCCACCACCTGCTTTTAATTTCAATGTGTTCATGGAGAAAGAGAAACTTGCTGCGAATGGTAGCAACTTCACCAACTGGGCTATGAATTTGAGGATTCTCCTCACTGCTGCACAAAAGCAATATGTGCTAGATGCGCCGCTAGGCCCCCCACCAGCTCCTGATGCCCCTGACGAGGAAAAGAATGTCTATGTGACTCGTCAAGAAGACCACGACTTAGTTCATTGCGTCATATTGTATGGGCTAGAGCCAGAACTTCGAAAGCGTTTTGAAAATGGCAATGCCTTTGATACCATGGGAGAATTGAAAATGATTTTCGATACCCATGCTGCCATAGAGAGTTATAATGCTACTGAAAAGTTCTTTAGCTGCATGATGGAGGAGAACAGCTCCATTAGTGAGCATGTACTCAAAATGTCCGGGTACGCCGATAAGCTTGTGTCCTTGGGAATAACGATTCCCATTGACTTGGTCATACATCATGTTCTCCAATCTCTGCCACCTAGCTACAAGAGCTTCGTGATGAACTATAATATGCAGGGCATGAAGAAGAATCTTCCCGAGCTTCTGTCAATGCTTAAGACTGCAGAAGTGGAGATTAGGAAAGAACATCAAGTGTTTATGATCAATAGGACCACCGGTTTCAAGAAGGACAAGAAAGTCAAGCACAAGGGAAAGAAGGGTGGCAAATCTGTTGCCGCGCCTGAAAAGAAACCCTGAGTTGGCCCTAAGTCTGATACCGAGTGCTACTATTGCAAGGGGACTGGCCATTGGAAGCGCAACTGCCCCAAGTATTTGGCGGACAAGAAGTCCGGCAAGGCAAACAAAGGTATATGTGATATACATGTTATTGATGTGTACTTGACTAGTACTCGCAGTAGCACCTGGGTATTTGATACGAGATCGGTTGCTAATATATGTAACTCGGTTCAGGGGCTATGGAATAAGCGACAACTAGCAAGGGATGAGGTCAGGATGCGGGTCGGCAATGGATCAAAAGTTGATGTGATCGCCGTCGGGACGCTACCTCTCCATATGCCATCGGGATTAGTTATAAACCTAAATAATTGTTATTTGGTGCCTGCACTGAGCATGAACATTGTATCCGGATCGTGTTTGATGCAAAGTGGTCATTCCTTTAAATCTCAAAACAATGGTTGTTCGATTTATAAGAATGATATCTTCTATGGTCATGCACCTATGTTGAATGGTTTATTTCTGATGGATCTAGATAGTAATATTACGCATATTCATAATGTTAATGCTAAAAAGATTAAACTTGATAATGATATATCTGCATATATGTGGCACTGCCGTCTAGGTCATATTGGTGTTAAACGCATGAAGAAACTCCATTCTGATGGACTTTTGGAATCACTTGATTTTGAATCATTTGATCCAGCCACCACAGGTTGTTTGGAGATCCTCCAACTAACTGTTGCTCCGTTCAAGAGAAATACGTATCCGGATTGAGACTTAGAGTCATCTGGATCAGTGTCAAAGCTAGCATCGACATAACACTTAGCGACTAGCTCTTCTTCACCTCCGTATACAAGAAACATATCCTTAGTTCTTCTCAAGTACTTAAGGATATTCTTGACCGCTATCCATTGTTCCGAACCTGGATCAGATTGGTACCTACTAGTCAAACTAATAGCATGTGCCACATCCGGTCTTGTACATAGCATGGCATACATTATAGAGCCTATGGCTGAGGCATAGGGGATCCTATCCATTATCTCTCTTTCTTCCGCCGTAGCCGGACTTTGAGTCTTACTCAATGTCTTGCCTTGCAACATAGGTAAGAACCCCTTCTTACTTCCGTCCATATTAAACTTCTTTAATATCTTATCAAGGTATGTACTCTGGGATAGCCCAATTAGGCGTCTTGATCTATCTCTATAGATTTTAATGCCTAATATATATGAAGCTTCACCAAGGTCCTTTATCGAAAATTTGTTGTTTAGATAACTTTTAACACTGTTTAAAAGATCTAAATCATTTTCAATCAATAATATGTCATCCACATATAATATTAGAAATGCCACATTGCTCCCACTCACTTTCTTGTAAATACAAGCCTCTCCATAAGTTTGGACAAATCCAAACTCTTTGATCTACTCATCAAAGCGGAGATTCCAACTTCGTGATGCTTGCTTCAGTCCATAGATGGATCGCTGAAGTTTGCACACCTTATTAGCATCCTTAGGATCGACAAAACCCTTAGGTTGTATCATATACAACTCTTTTTCAATATTACCATTGAGAAACGCAGTTTTGACATCCATCTGCCATATTTCATAATTGAAATATGCAGCAATTGCTAACATAATCCTAACCGACTTAAGCATCGACAAAACCCTTAGGTTGTATCATAGTCAACTCCTTGAATTTGTCGAAACCCCTTTGCGACAAGTCGAGCCTTATAGATGGTCACATTACCATCAGCATCAGTTTTTCTTTTGAAAATCCATTTATTCTCAACGGCCTTTCGGTCGTGAGGTAAGTCCACCAAGTTCCAAACTTAGCTCTCGTACATGGATTCCATCTCGGATTTCATGGCTTCTAGCCATTTGTTGGAATCCGGGCTCATCGTCACTTCTTCATACGTCGCAGGGTCATCCATTTCATCAACCATGAAATTCACAACAAGATTGCCGTACAGTTCAGGAGGTCCCGTGTCCTTGACTGCGAGGTTCGGTAGTGTCCTCTTTCGGAGTTTCATGATCAATATCATTAGCTCTCTCTTCATTAGGTGAAGTCAACTCCGAAACAACTTCCGGTGATGCGCCACTCGCCATTCCATGAAGAGAAGGTTCAATAACCTCTTCGAGTTCTACCTTCCGACTACTCACACCTTTCGCGAGAAACTCCTTCTCAAGAAAGGATCCATTCTTGGCAACAAAGACCTTGCCCTCGGATCTGTGATAGAAGGTGACATGGGTATACCCTACAGGTACTCGAACTTGGTATATACGGCCCAGATACGTACAGGCCCACGGTGTCGCCAAGGCCCGGATAGAGGGACTCAAGTAACCTATGGACTCTCAATTGCTTGAAGGACAAGAAGAAGCTAAAGATAGAAAGTTTGAAGGGGAAAACCCTAACTTGTAACCGACTCGACCTGCTACCCGAGACCTAGCCTATCTATATAAAGGCTAGGAGGGGGAGGCGGGGAGGACACACGCAACCCTAGTTTTCGCAACCCTCGCCAGATTTCATCTGTGCATCATTGTAACTTTCGACTCCCTCGATAATTCCACGAGCAGACAAGAAGGAGTAGGGACCTCTACGAGGCCTGAACCTGGGTAAATCCTTTGTCCCCTCTGTGCTTGTTTGCTAGCCGATAGATGTCTCCAGGGCTCCCTCCTTCTCCAAAACCCAAGTCCATAACAACATGCATTGACGAGTTAAACCCTCGTCAATTGGCGCTGTCTGTGGGAACTGGGAGTGCTGATGTTGCGGCTTCTTCGGCCCCATCAAACGCGATCTACAACTCTGCAACAGCGGAGATTCGCCAGCTCTTCAGCGCCTTCGACTTCACCATCCACACGCCGGCTACTCGCCCGGCCTTCGAGTCCGTGGGCGACGGAATCAGCCTGGCGATTGGGAGTTTCCGCTTCCAAGTTGGTCAGATGGGCACGCTTCGCATGCCTGATCAGCCAACAACACCGGCGATTGCCCCGGCCTCATGGTTCCCTCCATCGATCGGTACCCTCAGCAAGCTTAATGCTCCAGCGGCGATCGGGAACATGGTAAGCGACAGCAGTCACGACTCCGATCTAAGCGATCTGGCCACTGAAGAGGGAACCTACGGTTCCGGATCTGAAAGTTGTGGAAGCAACAGCTTCCCAAACCACTTCATGTGCGCCGTCATCAACGCGGGCGACACCTCCGCCAACCGTGGCAACGGCACCGACTACTTAACGGCGGCAACGGTGGCAATGGAGGAGCAGTCGAACCCCCTACCATAATCAATGAGCAAACCGGCGAACGCGTCGTGATCAGGCTCAACGAGCAAGAGTGGGAACACTTCCGCGAAGCCCTACGAGGTACACCTCTACCCTTCGGGTCCCTGCAAGAACTACTGATGGGCTACCACTGGCTCCTAAAGGAGGAATTCAAGCGCCAGAAACAAGCAATCGCGGAACTTGAGGCGCGTAAAAAGGCGGCAGACGAGTCAAGCCTTCGTCGTGCTGGGCTCTCTTCCTACGTAGGATCCTCCTCAAGAGGCAATGAACACCTCGCCAAGAAGAGGCAATCGCGGATGGCTCACCTCACCGAGCAAGAACGCATAGACGCCGCGAAAATCCTCGACTTCGGCTCCATGACAGTCGACACGAGAGGCAACGTGGTTCCCAGGACGCCGCAGGCCACGGTGACGGCGGCCACCATGTACCTTCTCAATAACCAGCCACCGGCTGGAGATCCCCGGACGTCATCGTTCGTGACGGCAATCGAGGCCGCCCTCGACAAAGAACCAATACCCGACCCAAAAAAGGGCAAGGCGTTAGCAAAACGCTATTCCTCGTCCTCGTCAAGCGACGATAGTCATGATCTGTCTCGACGTCATCGTTCGTGACGGCACGATCGCGATTACGACGCACGCGACGAGCTCACGCAGCGCAAGATCGACAAGTCAAGGGCACGACGTGCTCGGTCGACTAATTCGGAAGAAGAAGATGGAGAGCTCTACGGTGCCAAATGCTTCAGCAGATCCATCAGGAAGAAGCGAATGCCTAAAGGGTTCAAACTCCCATCAGAGAACCCGAAATTTGACGGTCTATAGGACCCCAAGATCTGGCTGGAAGATCACATCTCCTCAGTCAAAGCTACGACGGGCGATCGAGTACTGCCAAGCAATGCTTGCATTACCATACCGCAAGGCGCCGCCCGCATGGCTCAATAACCTCCGCCGGATCCATTCGCTGGGATGAGCTGGTCTACAGCTTCAGGCGCAACTTCAAGGGCACATACAAACGCCCGCTCAATCAATCTTGAGATGTTGCCAGCAAAAATCTGGTGAATCGCTGCGCTCTTACATCCAAAGGTGGTCCATCATCAAGAACTCTGCGGAAAACATCTCGGAAGACCGTGCGATTGATGCATTCAACGACGGTGTCCGCCGCATAGAACTCAAGGAGGAGCTAGGACGCTCAAAGCCCAATACCATCCACCACCTGATGGAAATCGCGAACCGGTGGGCTGATGGAGAAGATTCGCTGAAGAACCGCGCTCACTCTAACGAGGAAGCAGAACTCAGACGCGACAGCCGAGGCAAACGTCATATGCGCGTCTACAACGATTGCGATGACGTCAACATGGTCGCCGCCGGTTACGCAGATAGACGCGACGACAACCACAACAACGGATACCGTAGCGGCGGATATCGCGACTCCGGGAAAACCATGCAAGTATGGCAACGCCGCACCCGCGATGAAGCACCCGCGACCACCATCGAAGATAAACTGTCCGGACCATGCACGGTACACTTCTACATCGACAAGCATGACGGCAAGAGAAAGTCCAGTCATCTCCTCAAGGATTGCCGCGAGTTCCTCAAGCTACACGAGGGGTTGGTGCGGATGAACCGCAACGCGGTCGAAAGAGGCTACGGAACCGCTCCAGGCGCAGTGGCACATGGCGCACCACCACCACCACCTGGGCCACCCCCGAACGGAGCTGCACCGGACCAGCGTCACGGAGGCGAACCATACCCACGGGCCATGGGCACCATGATGATCCAAAAGGGACGCCCCTCGAACAGGGTGCAGAAGGCCATCACTCGCCAAGTCAATTTGGCCACGCACTCGCCACCATCCACCACTGAGTACCTCAGTGGCAGTGAGTCGTGCATTACCTTCGACAAACGCGACCACCCGCCTCAAGTACCTCGCCCAGGTCATTGCCCCCTCGTACTCGAGGCGCAAATTGGAGGCTTCGACATGAGTCGCGTCTTCATGGACGGCGGAAGCGGTATCAACCTCATATTCGCGAGTACCTTGCGAGCAATGAGGATCCCTCTAACCTGCTTGGAGGCATCGGACACAACGTTCCACAACATCGTCCTAGGAAAAGGCGTATACCCCCTGGGCAAAATCAACCTCGACGTCATATTCGGCACGCCGAAGAACTTCCGGCGCGAGCGCATCGACTTTGAAGTTGTCGACTGGCCCTCACAATACCACTGCATCCTCGGGCGCGTCGCGTTCGCTAGGTTCATGGCAGTACCTCACTACGCCTATCTACAGATGAAAATGCCAGGTCCCAACGGCGTCATCACGATCAGCGGAGTTTCGAAGCGTCAGCGATGCGACGAAATTCAACAGAATCTCCCAGTCCTTCGGCATGCAGGAGGAACTCGCGCGATTGAAGGAAACGACAGACAATAGTCTGCCCCCTCTAAGCAGGTCAAGCTCACCTGATCTCTCCTTCGACTCATCTGTGCACACAAAGAAGGTGCAGGTCCATCCATCGGATCCCGCTAAAACGGCCCTCATCGCCAACAACTTGAGTCCCAAGATAGAACTCTGGCCGTCAAATTCCTCCGTGAGCACTGGGAAATTTTCGCCTGGTGTCCTGCGGACATGCCAGGAGTTCCCAGGGAATTCGCCGAGCACGCACTCAACGTCAACCCCGATGCAAGGCCAGTCAAGCAAACAATCAGGCGACTGTCTGAGCCACGAGCGCAGGCAGTCGGAATGGAGATCAACAGACTCCTCGAAGCCAAATTCATACGCGAGATCAAGGAAAGCACTTGGCTCGCCAACACAGTACTGGTGCCAAAAAAGGACACGGATATCCTGCGGATGTGCGTTGACTTCACTTCTCTTAACAAGCACTGCCCAAAAGATCACTTCCCGCTACCACGGATCGATCAAATCATCGACTCCACTGTTGGATGCGAGCGCCTCTGCTTCCTTGACGCCTACTCAGGCTATAACCAAATTCGAATGAAGGAGGAAGACCAGGAGAAGGCCGTGTTTACAACGCCCTTCGGCGTGTTCTGCTACAACACAATGCCCTTCGGGCTAAAAAACGCAGGAGCCACGTACCAGTGGTGCATGCAGGCCTGCCTCAAGGAGCAACTTGGTCGCAACATCCAAATCTATGTCGATGACATAGTAATCAAAACCAAGGAAGAAGCCTCTCTAATCGACGACTTGCACGAAACCTTCGCCAATCTCGATCGCTACCGGATAAAGCTCAATCCGGACAAATGCGCCTTCGGCGTACCCTCCGGACAACTGCTCGGGTATCTCATCTCCACGAGAGGGATTGAGGCAAACCCGAAAAAGATAAAAGCCATACTGGCCATGGAGAAGCCAAAGAACATAAGAGGCGTTCAACAACTAGCTGGGCGAATCGCGGCCCTCAGTCGATTTATCAGTCGAATGGGAGAAAAGGCGCTGCCCTTCTATCATCTCCTCCGCAAAACCGACAAATTCGAGTGGACCAATGACGCGCAAGAAGCATTCGAAGACCTCAAGCCGCTATCCACCTCGCCAAGATTGGTAACTCCACGAGAAAGAGAACCATCGCTGCAGACATCTCCGCCACCAACCAAGTGGTTAGCACGGTGCTCGTCATCGAACGGGCCGAGAAAACAAGGTCCATGGCGTATAACGCCCAGTATACTACCTCCCGAGGTCCTCACGCCAACAAAACAGCAAGACCGCACTATCGAAGGCGTCTGACGTCTTTATGACCGCCCGGCGATTGCGCCACTACTTCCAGGAACACCCAATCGTGGTAGTCAACGACACCCCATTGGGACATATCCTCAATAACCCTGACTCCACAGGGAGAGTCGCGCTTTGGGGAATCAAACTGTCTCCACGAGACATCATATACGAAAAGCGCGGCGCAATTAAGTCGCAAGTTCTCCCGGACTTCCTCGTACATTGGATGGAAAACCAACTCCCAGACAAGCCAGACATGTCCTACCTCTGGACAATGCACTTCGATGGGTCCAAAAGAAAAGATGGAGCAGGAGCAGGTGTCATACTGACATCGCCTCAAGGGGACAAGCTGAAGTACGTCCTGCGAATGCAGTTCACAGCCTCAAACAACGAGTCTGAATACGAGGCCCTGTTACACGGGATGAGGATGGCAAAAGCCTGCGGCGCAAAGAGGCTAATCATATATGGCGACTCCAAGCTAGTCGTAAACCAAACAATGCACGAGTGTGATGCACTAAACGACAACATGATCGCATACCGCGACCTCTACGACACACTTGAAGGAGACTTCGACGGCTGCGAGTTGTGACACATAGGTCGTGAAAGCAATGAGGAGGCGGACGCACTCGCCAACATAGGTTCCACCTGCGCACCCATACCACCTGGGGTATTTCTCGAGCGCATATGCGAACGCTCCATCAAGCCAAAGGCCGCATATGCGAATGCTCCATCAAGCCAAACAAGCGCAGCAACGGACTCGGGGGCTACGCCACCCAATGAGCCAACGACAATCGATGACTTGGAGCTCGACACAGGACTCGAGGGACCAATGAGCGTCATGGTGATCGAACAATCCTGGACGCAGCCGTACATTACGTACCTCCTCAGCAAGCGCCTACCGGACGACCCGACAGATGCACGACACATCGCGCGACGCTCCAAGGCATTCGCCGAACTGTATAAACGCAGCATCACAGGCGTGTTACAACGATGCGTCTCCCTAGCCGATGGAAGAGCAGTCCTCCTCGACATCCATGAAGGGACCTGCGGGCACCACGCCGGCAGCCGCGCCCTCGTCGCCAAAGCTCTACGAGCTGGATTTTACTGGCCCACGGCCATGCGCGACGCCAAGGATATAGTCCAAAAGTGCAACGCCTGTCAGCGATTCGCGAACAAGCCACACGCACCAGGCGCAGAGCTACGGCCTATTCCATTGGCTTGGCCCTTCGCCCAGTGGGGACTCAACATGGTCGGCAAACTTCCAAGGTCCTCGCAAGGAGGCTACGTCTACCTCTTGGTCGCAGTCGACAAGTTCACCAAGTGGATCGAGGCCATGCCAGTGACCAAGCAATCGAGGCGCAGTCAGTCAAGTTCTTGAGTCCATCGCTCACCGCTTCGTGCTACACAAAGATCATAACTGACAATGGAACAAACTTTACATCCAAGGAGTTCCAAGATTTCTGCGAGAACCTGGGGATCAACATCAGCTATGCCTCAGTCGCACACCCGCAGACCAACGGTCAGGTGGAAAAGGCAAACGGGCTGGTCTGCAGCGGCATCAAGAAGCGACTCCTCCGGCCACTCGAACAAGCCGCAGGCTGCTGGCCAAATGAACTACAATCCGTACTCTGGAGCCTGCGTACAACTCCAAACAGCACCACCGGATACACACCATTCTTTATGGTACATGGAGCAGAGACAGTATTACCCGCCGAGGTATGGTACAGAGCGCCACGTGTAGTCGCTTACAGCGAGAAGGAGTCATCCCACGCACTCGAAGACTCTGTCGACCTCCTTGACGAAGCAAGAGAAATCGCCGCAGAAAGATCTACGATCTACCAGCAGAACCTGCGCAACTACCATAGCAGAAGGCTTCGCCCAAGATCCTTCGTCGAAGGTGACCTGGTCCTGCGATCAAGCAGGGGCATCTCAAGCTCGAGTCCCCCTGGGAAGGACCGTACGTGATTACAGAAGTAATCCCAGGTGGAGCCTATCGCCTTCAAGATTTAGAGACAGGAGTCGCATACTCCAACCCTTGGAACGTCGCACAACTGCGACGCTTCTACCCTTAGTCGTTTCTTCTTTACTTTTACATCGCAAATAAGGCTATTCAGCCAAGGCTACTTAGCCGCACATTGTACTACGTACTGTTCTCCGAATAAATGAAAACTAAGTGCCCCAAAACTCCGTGCTCTCTTTTCTTTTGTCAACTTTCATACTCGGGCGCTGCGCCACCCTATATACATATGTTCTTCGAACAATAACGCGACATCCTGAGTAGCTGGCACATCAATCGAACCCCTAAACATAAACACAACCCAGCTGCCACGCAGTTGACAGGTTGACAGGGGAAAGATACAAAGATGGCCAGCTAACGAAAGGACTCGCATAAGTGCAACGCACCCCACGCTTATAAAGCTATTTATAAATTATCTACAAAACTATATATGAGCTTTACAACACCAGTACACTTGTATGCATGATACATATTTGGCTACCCTTGCAACAGGAGAACATTAGTCTGTTCCTCAAAGAAGTCGACGATTTCCTCAGCTGGACGATCCACCGCTTGATAGTGCGGCACCATGTTCCAGGAAGATCCTGCTGGTGGCGCCGGTGGCCCAGATGCAATGGCGGCGACATCCACGTCAGGCCTGTGCAAACGCACCACGGAGAGCGCAGCCTTGGCACCAGCCACCAGCTGCTGCCTCACGCACTCGCGAACCGCGGACATATCTTGAAATTTCGTCAGAAGGGCCAGCAGGCTTGACGGAGTATCATCTAGCGGGAACATCGCCCGGTAGATGTTCTTCAAGCACGACTGCGACTTCTTCAGAAAAAGCAGCACTCGCAAGGCGCGATCCTGCAGGGTTGTTAACGCAGTCGCACGATCATGATCTACCTAGAAGTATCCACTCTCCTGAAGCTGCTCTTGGGTGAGATCATGAAGGCGGATGGCAATCCTATCCCTCTCGTCCTGCGGACGGTGCACGCTAACAACTACATGAAGCAGCATCAACAGCATGAGTACAACGTACCATTGCGATCATCTACAAAGGAAAAGACGAGGATGAGCAAACTAACACTTAAACTGGTCGCTCAGCTGTGTCACCTCACCAAGCAGATATTGCTCACGGGCGGCAGCTTTTTCAGCCTTCGACTTCCACACGTTCGCGCTACCACGGATCACAGGCAACTCACGTTCCAGCTGCTTAACGCGATCACGAAGTCGCGAAAGCAAAGAAAGCTCCTCTAATCTAGAGCGAGGTGGTGCCATTATATCCTCAAGAGATGGCGAGACCGGGGTTCCCCCCACAGGGCGACTTGACGTACCCTACCAAAAAATCAAGTCAGAAGCAAAATAAGGCGACCAACTCAAAAGTCAAAAGTAAACAGGTGCATTCAGGATCAATAAAAAGTATGTACAAACACATTTGCCAACAGGCATGATCTCTAATCAAAAGAGCGAGTTCGTCAGCTATTATAAGAAACTAACTACGGAGCAGCTGGCTTCTTCGACTTCGAGGACCTTGGGGGCTTCATCAAGTCCGTGGCAGTATCAGATGCCACTGACTTTCCGCCGGCCCCTGAGGCCAAAGTTTTCGCGGCCTTCTTTGCAGGATTCAGATCCTCCGAATACTTGGCAACGATGTTTATCAAGGAATGGCCATATTTGGCACAAGTAGTCGCAAAAGGAGCAAACACTACCTGCTGACCATCCGCGCCAACAGGCATTGTCTTCGACATCGTAGAGGGATCCACTTCGACTCCGTGGGCTTGCACCATGGCAAGCAACATGGTCACACCAGCTGCGCGGAGGGAGTTCTTGTACGTGGCAGGTACACCCCCAGCGAGTGACTCTACCAGCTCCTCCACATTGTCTACCAGCTCCGCCTTCGGTATCAGCTCCTCCCAGAGGCGACTCAGGGTGGCCTTGGCTTTGGACAACGTGTTTTGGACAACAGCGCTATGGTCTTCGACTGCAGATACCACGCTCGCCAAAATGTCATCGCGACCAAGGGCTTGCGGATCAAAGCTCAAGCCATCAACATCTACAACAAAATACATACACGGATCAAACTCCTAAGGTCACCGGCACTACAGAGGAAAAGAAGAACATCGATAAATATCTACCAAGTAGAGGTACCTGAGAGGGCCTTCGCGACTGAAAAAAGTTGCTCTTCAAACAACTTCTCCCTAGCCGCAAAGGAGGCACGCATATCCTCTTCGCACTTCTGGGCCTCATCACGAGCCACGAGTGCCTCGTCGCGCCCCTTCACTGCTGCGTCTAGCGTCTTCTCCAACGTGGCGACATCATGCAGTAAAGCATTATGCTCAGCTATAGGACAGTCAAAAATCTGCCAGTCAGTCGATAATGCCAAAATACAAGAAAACGAAAAGAACAGGTATAGAATACTCACTCTCAACCACGCGGTGGCGCTTCTCCAGCATCGCATGTTGGCGACCTATCGCCATCACTTGCTCTGCTACCTGCGCGGCTTCCTTTACAAGGATCTGTTGCACAAAGCAAGGAATCAGCAGAGGGCAACAAACGGCGTTTGACTGCCAACTTATAAAAAAAGGGGGGGAGATATACTGACATGGTCCTCCAGGGACTCCGAAGAAGATTGCTGAACCATCATCCGAGCTACTACTCGATGCTCCCGTACGTGAGGAGAGCTCGAAGAATTGTGCCCGGAGTGGGCCGCCGCCGGAGGAGAAGGAGCACGCTCGACCTCTATCTTGGCCTTTGAGGTCGCGACTCCTGATTCCTTCAAAAATTCGACGTCGCTAGACGATGACGACGCCTCTTGGCTGTAAGATAAAACACACAGTCAGAAAAGGGCAAAGTCAACAAGAAGAAAACAAGCAAAGAACGAATGCACTAGCAAAACTTACAGTCAAATCTATCAAGATCAAATGTGGCCTCTGTCGATTCCGACGAAGACTCCTTGGGCAATCGCATATTCTTGCGAGAAGACGGTGCCATAGCCCTCACTGGAACGGCGGGAATTGGCGACTCCACGCCAACAGCTGCGCCTCCTAGATTGGAAGGAGTCGATGCGTCGGAATCCTTACTACGTGAACGCTTGCAAGTATCCAGACTCTCGGACTCGGGGGCTTCCTCTTCAACATCGGAAGGGACAGTCGACTCAGACTGGTCCTCTTCCACAGCCTCACGAGGAATAATCCCCTCAGGGAGGGGAGGCATGCAAGGCGATACCGCCCACTCCTGCATACAAAAAATAAAACAGATAAGTACCAGAAGACGTAATCGAAAAAATACGCTACTACGTGGAACAACCATACCTCAGGAGGAGGATTCGAAGCATCGAAAGGAGGAACGACTGGCTCGTTCGGAAGCACATCCTTGAGGGTATACTTCGTGAACAGTCGCACCCTCTTATCTACCTCACTCGCGGACATGCCATCGCGAACGCCGAGTGGGATCATCAGAGCCACCCCATTGGAACATGGGATGGACCCTGGCCTGGAGAGGCTGGACGCGATGACGCAACCAGGTCCTGACAAGGGCGCAGCCTCCCTCTTCTGCGCCTATGTGACTCTCGAGGTCGCAGACGCGCTGTTATAGCACGTCTGTCTCCGCGAGTTCGGAAGGCATGATCACGTTCTTCCAAGAACGCATCTTCTTGCAGGGAGTCACGGGATCGAAGGGAGCAAGTCCAAAGTGCTCGTCATTGGCCTTCTGATCGCGCACATAGAGCCATCTGTCCCTCCATCCCTGGATGGACTTGGCGAGCTTGATATCAAAGTAGGTGGCGGATGGATCAACATGGATTACGCAACCACCGACATCGTAAACTAAAGAGCCAGATGCAGACTGACGCTTCAATTTAAAAATGCGTTTGAAAAGACCAAAGTGCGGCTCGATTCCGAGCCAGCACTCGCAGAGAGTGATGAAATAGGTGATGTGGAGGAGAGAATTTGGGGACAGCTGGTGGAGCTGGAGCCCATAGAAACACAAAAGACCCCGAAGAAAGGGGTGAAGAGGCAAGGAAATACCGCGAATGATGAATGCAAGAAACATCACTCGATAACCAGCGGGAGGCACAGGAATGGTCTCACCGCTGGGGACGCGCGAATCGGCGACTGATGCAGAAATCACTTCGTCTTGGCGAAGAAGACGGAGATCCGACGCCTTGATGATGGAGGGGCGCCACGTGCCATTAGTCACGCGGGTGCCCGCGACCTTCTTCTTCCTAGCGGTGGCGGCGCTGGTGGCCGTAGCAGCGGAGCCACCTTTCTTCTTCGCTGCAGCGAGGGTGGCCGCGGAATCGGCGACAGCGCCTCCCTTCTTCTTTCCCATTGCACGACAGCGATGAGAGCGAATAAAATAGCTGGGGAATGAACGGAGCTGGTCCAGCGTCGTGGAGAAGATGGGCGCAGAGAAAAGCAGGAAAGCAAAGGGCAATGGCGATGGCATCAAGGAAGAAAGAACACAGATGGGAAAATTACCGCCGCGGCATCGCTACTTAACCTCTGGAAGATGCAATCCAACGGCTGACAAAAACCCTATTGGACGCGTGGCATGCATCGCGTAGGACACGTGGAGAAGAGGAAGCGCGAACCGTCCCCCCACTTCTACCATTACGTGCAGAAATCGAGGAGGCACAGTTAAAAATAAGATTACGCACGCCCCAGTCAAATCAAAGTCAGAAAGTAGGACCCACAACTCGTCACGTCCCGTCAAAACCGCTCACGCGGGCAACTAAGGTCATACAAGGCCAAGACCGACGCGTCACCAAAGGCTATGCAATGGAGAACTTCGACTATTTTTAGTCCTTGCTGGAGTCTTCGACTCCACCAAGCACTCGAGGGATACTCCTATAGGGAGCGCTGGCCGCACCCCCTACGATTTTTTTTCTTTTCTTATTGCAGGAACATGGACAATCACAAAAAGCAAACCCAACCACTCGAAACACAGTTCGATTATGAACATGGGTTACTCCCATAGGGAGCGCCGGAAACAAGCAGGCAAAAGACGACAGTAGTCGCGAAAATATTTTAGCTGCCTGAGTCATCCACTGAAACAAGTAAGCAAAAGACGACAGCAGTTGCAAAAGTGTTTTAGTACCTGCCTAGGTCATCAACTGAACAAGCAAGCAAAAGATGACAGCAGTCGCAAAAGTATTTAGTCCCTGTCTGAGTCTTCGACTCAACCAGGCACTCGGGGGATACTCCCATAGGGAGCGCTGGTCGCGCACCCTATGATTATTTAAACAAAAAACTATGTGTTGATGACATCCACACTCGAAATTCATGGCGACACCGCCTCATAATTTTTCCCTACAAAGAGACTGCTTCTCCTGGGTTACCCGAATCGTCTCCGTGATGATAAAATTCAGATGCCGCGTCTACGGCGTGAAGGTAAGACCTGCATAAGGCCTGGCAACGCATTTAACTGTGCACTACCAGAAACATATCCGTGCCCACATGCACGATGAACATGCCTTGACGGACGCGTCAAGTGCTCACACCCATATAACTGGAATTCGACTCCTGTAAGACCTCCACGACCTGAGTCGAATTACACCAGCACTTTTCTGGATTTGAGTCCGGGGACTCGAATTCGAGTAGATTGTGTTGTTTCACCCTAAGGTGGTTAACTGATACCGATACTTCGGTCATATCAGGCACGTATATCAACAATCCCTATGACACAAATAAAAGCAATCGAAATCTACTCATTCAGGCACTCGAAGGCTTCAAAAGTCCCTAGTCGAATCTGCGATTCCACTAGACACTCGGGGGCTACTGACATGGGTATACCCTACAGGTACTCGAACTAGGTATATACGGCCCAAATACGTACAGGACCACGATGTCGCCAAGGCCCGGATAGAGGGACTCGAGTAACCTATGGACTCTCAATTGCTTGAAGGACAAGAAGAAGCTAAAGATAGAAAGTTTGAAGGGGAAAACCCTAACTTGTAACCGACTCGACCTGCTACCCGAGACCTAGCCTATCTATATAAAGGCTAGGAGGGGGCGGCGAGGAGTACACATGCAACCCTAGTTTTCGCAACCCTCGCCAGATTTCATCTGCGCATCATTGTAACTTTCGACTCCCTCAATAATTCCACGAGCAGACAAGCAGGAGTAGGGACCTCTACGAGGTCTGAACCTGGGTAAATCCTTTGTCCTTTGTGTGCTTGTTTGCTAGCCGAAAGATGTCTCCAACGCTCCCTCCTTCTCCAAAACCCAAGTCCATAACAATGGGCATTGATGAGTTAAACCCTCGTCAGAAGGTATACCCAATCGTTTCCTTAGGGTATCCTATGAAGACGCATTTTTCTGGTTTGGGTTCGAGTTTATCCGGTTGAAGTTTCTTCACATAAACATCGCATCCCCAAACTTTAAGAAATGATAGCTTAGGTTTGTTTCCAAACCATAATTCATACGGTGTCTTTTCAACGGATTTAGATGGTGCCCTATTTAAAGTGAATGTAGCGGTTTCTAGTGCATAACCCCAAAATGACAGTGGCAAGTCAGTCAGAGACATCATAGATCGAACCATATCCAATGAAGTACGATTACGACATTCTAACACACCATTACGTTGTGGTGTTCTGGCAGGCGTGAGTTGTGAAACTATTCCACAGTCTTTCATATGTGTGCTAAACTCGTAACTAAGATACTCTCCTCCACGGTCGGACCGCAGAAATTTGATCTTTCTGTTACGATGATTTTCCACTTCATTCTGAAATTCTTTGAACTTTTCAAAAGTTTCAGACTTGTGTTTCATCAAATAGATATACCCATATCTACTCGAATCATCCGTGAAAGTAACAAAATAACGATATCCACCTCGCGCCGACACACTCGTTGGTCCACACACATCAGTATGTATGATTTCCAATAGATCTGTCGCCCGTTCCATTGAACCGGAAAACGGCGTTCTAGTCATCTTGCCCATAAGGCATGGCTCACATGTATCAAATGATTCAAAATCAAGTGATTCCAAAAGTCCATCACAATGGAGTTTCTTCATGCGTTTAACGCCAATATGACCTAGACAACAGTGCCACATATATGTAGATATATCATTATCAAGTTTAATCCTTTTAGTATCCACATTATGAATATGCGTAATACTACTATCGAGATCCAACAGAAATAAACCATTCAACATAGGTGCATGACCATAAAAGATATTATTCATATAAATCGAACAACCATTGTTTTCAGACTTAAATGAATAACCACTTTGCATCAAACACGATCCAGATACAATGTTCATGCTTAGTGCATGCACCAAATAACAATTATTTAGGTTTATAACTAATCCTGATGGCATATGGAGAGGCAGCGTTCCAACGGCGATCACATCAACTCTTGATCCATTGTCGACCCGCATCGTGACCTCATCCCTTGCTAGTTGTAACATTCGCGGCCTGAACGAGTTACATATATTAGCAACCGATCCGTATCAAATACCCAGTGCTACTGCAGTACTAGTCAAGTACACATCAATAACATGTATATCACATATACCTTTGTTTGCCTTGCGGACTTCTTGTCCGGGCCAAATACTTAGGCGATTCTCGCTTCAATGGCGATCCCTTGCAATAGTAGCACTTTTCGGTGTCGGACTTAGGGCGGATCGGGGTTTTGTTTTCAGGCGTGGCAACAGACTTGCCACCCTTCTTTCCCTTGTGCTTGCCTTTCTTGTCCTTCTTGAAACCGGTGGTCCTATTGATCATCAACACTTGATGTTCTTTCCTAATCTCCACTTCTACAGTCTTAAGCATTGACAGAATCTCGGGAAGAGACTTCTTCATGCCCTGCATATTATAGTTCATCACGAAGCTCTTGTAGCTAGGTGGCAGAGATTGGAGAACACGATGTATGCCAAAGTAAATGGGAATCGTCATTCCCAAGGACACAAGCTTATCGGCGTACCCAGACATTTTGAGTATGTGCTCAATAACGGAGCTGTTTTCCTCCATCATGCAGCTAAAGAACTTTTCTGTAGCATTATAACTCTCTACGGCAGCATGGGTATCGAAAATCATTTTCAATTCTCCCATGGTATCAAAGGCATTGCCATTTTCGAAACGTTTTGAAGTTACGGCTCTAGCCCATACGGTATCTTGTAATGAACTAAGTTTGGTCCTCTGACGAGTTATATAGGCGTTCTTTTCCTCGTCGGAGGCATCGGGGCTGGTGGGGGCCTAGCGGTAGCATCTAGCTTTATATTGCTTTTGTGCAGCAGTGAGGAGAATCCTCAAATTCATAGCCCAGTTGGTGAAGTTTCTACCATTCGCAACAAGTTTCTCTTTCTCCATGAACACACTGAAATTAAAAGCAGGTGGTGCCATCTACAACATAATTTGTAAAGTATATTTAGACTAATTTTATGATAGATTGAGTTCAACTAATCCAAATTACTAATGAACTCCCACTCAAAAACGACATCCCTCGTGTCCTTTTGGTGATTACATGAACCAAATCCACTACACCAAGTCCGATCATCACGTGAGTCGGTGTAGCTTCAAAGGTGAGCATCTATATGGGCATCATATCAACTATATGACTCATGCTTAACCTTTCGGTCCGTGTTCCGAGGCCATGTATGTACATGCTAGGCTCGTCAAGTAAGAACCTTAGTATTCGCGTGTGTAAAACTATCTTACACCCGTGCCTATGAAAGCGTAGATTCGAGTACACCCGATCATCACGTGATGTCTCGAAACACGATCCACAAAACGGTGCATACTCAAGGAAGAACATATTTTTATCTTGATATCTAAATGAGGGATCATCTTACAATACTATAGAAAGCGCCAAACTAGCAGTATAAGATGCTAACATCTAATGTGTAAAGGGAGATGATATGGTCCATGCATTTGATCTCTATCACTTGCATCGTGGCATGATCTCTATCGTTCCTTTGTGTGTAAGGCCAAGGTCTATGGAACTTACACGTTGAGTGTGTTGTAAGAGTATCTATCATACATCTACTTACAACAATACCATATCAATAATCTAGCCCAGCAACGATCTAAACTAGAAGCCTCTAATTTATCAATTGCAAGTTTTACGTGGCTTAGGGCTTTCGGAGATAGAACCGTTCTCACCTACGAACATGAACCACAACGAGGATAACTAAGTTATTAGCAACTCGTTGTAAATCAGATATTGACTATAGTAGGAGAGATAGACACCCGACCACTTATGCAAAACAAGTTGCATGTCGATCGTGGAACCGGTCTCATATGCGATGACATGTAAGGTTGGTCGGTAGCTTCATCCCACTATGCCACCAATATCCAAAATACATAGAAGATGCAATAACATGATCATCATAAGCCCACATATAAATATATGTCTACTACCGTGCAAAGCACCTACGCATAGATCGGGGCTCGATACCCTTTGTTGGGTCATAACATAGAAAACAAAAATTTCCTCTGTGTGAACTACCGCCAAGATCTATCTACTAGGTATAAAGCAAGCGGGTGGACATACATCCATAGAGAACTTACCCTCGAAGACAACGAGCTTTGTTAGCAGTAGGAACTGCGTGGTTGATGTAGTCGATACACTTGCCGATCTCAAGATCGTGAGGAAGTCCGCGCCTTGAGCGCGTAGCATCTTTCGCACCTGCGTTCAAACCACGGACAACCTCCACCTCCTCGCTCCAGCGATCCAGTGAGCAACAAATCCTTCAGACGAAATGCCACCGGAACATGTATCTCGCTAATCCGAGACCATGGGGAATAATTATAGAGGAGAGATCCTTCACAAGGAGGTGTGTGGATGAAGGAGGGAATGGGTGGACTTTTATAGGAGGAGGGGTGCCCCCTCTCTCCATGGCGGCGCATGGGGGTGATCCTCACCTCCCCCATTCATGTGGTAACTCCTCCACATTAAAATGCCTCTTCACATTCCCTTTTAAAGTCTCCACTTTAAATGCATTAAGTTTCTCCAAATTTAATGCTCTCTCATTTAATAAAACTCTTTTATTAAATTTATTCAAATTTTGTTAATTACTTTAATTAACAAACATTCACATATAGCCTTGCAATATTTCAATATCACATGCGAGAACCACTTTACGCAATTTCACGAAACAATTTACGGTTTCTATTGAAACAATTCCTGCGCTTTGCAATTCTTTAAATACGAAACATATGTGCTCCAAAATGGTGTCATTAACTCTTAAGTGTGCCACCCTACGGTTCGCGAATAATGCGAGACATGATCGAGACCCTTCTCCGATCAATAATCATTGGGACCTAGAGATCCGTCTTGACTCCTACACATTCAACAATGACTCTTGTGATCGTGAGAACCTTTAGCAACTTGTAACTAAATCCCTTTGTCTCTCGATATATTACATGTCGAGATTCGATCATCGGTATCTCCATACCTAGTTTGATCTCGTTCTGGGCATGCACTCTTTTCTCGTTCGTGATATAACATTCTAGTGATCACATCACTTGCTTGCAAGCTATCCTAATGTGATATCACCGAGAGGGCCCAGTATATCTATCGAGTCATACGGATTGACAAATTCCACTCTTGATCCATGAGCCTCAACATAACACCTTCGTGTGAACCCATCTTTATAGTCACCTGTTACGGTGTGGCGTTTGATGTTATCAAGATACTCTTCCGGTGTTAGCAATTAACATGATCTCATGGTCTACAGGATAAAGATTACTTATGATGTTATAGCAATATAAACATAATGACTTGATCGCAATGCTATACTTGGATGAATGTTCATCACATCATTCCACCAATGGTGTGACCTTGTTATTAACAACATCCAATGTCCATGATCGGAAACCTTGATCATCACATTAATCAACAAGCTAGTACATAAGAGAGGCATGACTAGGAACCCTTTTGTTTATTAAACACACATGTATTGATGTTTCCTATTCATAATGTTAATGCTAAAAAGATTAAACTTGATAATGATATATCTGCATATATGTGGCACTACCGTCTAGGTCATATTGGTGTTAAACGCATGAAGAAACTCCATTCTGATGGACTTATGGAATCACTTGATTTTGAATCATTTGATACATGTGAGCCATGCCTTATGGGCAAGATGACTAGAACGCTGTTTTCCGGTTCAATGGAACGGGCGATAGATCTATTGGAAATCATACATACTGATGTGTGTGGACCAATGAGTGTGTCGACGCGAGGTGGATATTGTTATTTTGTTACTTTCACGGATGATTTGAGTAGATACGGGTATATCTATTTGATGAAACACAAGTCTGAAACTTTTGAAAAGTTCAAGGAATTTTAGAATGAAGTAGAAAATCATCGTAATAAAAAGATCAAACTTCTACGGTCTGACCGTGGAGGAGAGTATCTAAGTTACGAGTTTAGCACACACATGAAAGAGTGTGAAATAGTTTCACAACTCACGCCTTCTAGAACACCACAACGTAATGTTGTGTCGGAACATCGTAATCGTACCTTATTGGATATGGTTCGATCTATGATGTCTCTGACTGACTTGCCACTGTCATTTTGGGGTTATGCACTAGAAACAGCTGTATTCACTTTAAATCGGGCACCATCTAAATCCGTTGAAATGACACCGTATGAATTATGGTTTGGAAACAAACCTAAGTTGTCATTTCTTAAAGTTTAGGGATGCGATGTTTATGTGAAGAAACTCCAGCCGGATAAACTCGAACCCAAAGCGGAAAAATGCGTCTTCATAGGATACCCTAAGGAAACGATTGGGTATACCTTCTATCACAGATCTGAGGGCAAGGTTTTTGTTGCCAAGAATGGATCCTTTCTTGAGAAGGAGTTTCTCGCGAAAGGTGTGAGTAGTCGGAAGGTAGAACTCGAAGAGGTTATTGAACCTTCTCTTCATGAAATGGCGAGTAGCATAGCACCGGAAGTTGTTTCGGAGTTGACTTCACCTAATGAAGAGAGAGCTAATGATATTGATCATGAAACTCCGAAAGAGGACACTACCGAACCTCGCAGGTCAAGCAGGACACGTGCAGCTCCAAAACTGTACGGCAATCCTGTTGTGAATTTCATGGTTGATGAAATGGATGACCATGTGACGTATGAAGAAGCGATGATGAGCCTGGATTCCAACAAATGGCTAGAAGCCATGAAATCCGAGATGGAATCCATGTACGAGAACCAAGTTTGGACCTTGGTGGACTTACCTCACGATCGAATGGCCGTGGAGAATAAATGGATTTTCAAAAAAAAACTAATGTTGATGGTAAGGCGATCATCTATAAGGCTCGACTTGTCGCAAAGGGGTTTCGACAAATTCAAGGAGTTGACTACGATGAGACATTCTCTCCCATAGCGATGCTTAAGTCGGTTAGGAATATGTTAGCAATTGCTGCATATTTCAATTATGAAATATGGCAGATGGATGTCAAAACTGCGTTCCTCAATGGTAATATTGAAGAAGAGTTGTATATGATACAACCTAAGGGTTTTGTCGATCCTAAGGATGCTAATAAGGTATGCAAACTTCAGCGATCCATCTATGGACTGAAGCAAGCATCCCGGAGTTGGAATCTCCGCTTTGATGAGGTGATCAAAGAGTTTGGATTTGTCCAAACTTATGGAGAGGCTTGTATTTACAAGAAAGTGAGTGGGAGCAATATGGCATTTCTGATATTATATGTGGATGACATATTATTGATTGGAAATGATATAGATCTTTTAAACTGTGTTAAAAGTTATCTAAACAACAAATTTTTGATGAAAGACCTTGGTGAAGCGTCATATATATTAGGCATTAAAATATATAGAGATAGATCAAGGCGCCTAATTGGGCTATCGCAGAGTACATACCTTGATAAGATATTAAAGAAGTTTAATATGGACGAAAGTAAGAAGGGGTTCTTACCTATGTTGCAAGGCAAGACATTGAGTAAGACTCAAAGTCCGGCTACGGCGGAAGAAAGAGAGATGATGGATAAGATCCCCTATGCCTCGGCCATAGGCTCTATAATGTATGCCATGCTATGTACAAGACCGGATGTGGCACATGCTATTAGTTTGACTAGTAGGTACCAATCGATCCGGGTTGAACCTTTGGATAGCGGTCAAGAACATCCTCAAGTACTTGAGAAGAACTAGGGATATGTTTCTTATATACGGAGGTGAAGAAGAGCTAGTCGCTAAGTGTTATGTCGATGCTAGCTTTGACACCGATCCAGATGACTCTAAGTCTCAATCCGGATACGTATTTACCTTGAACGGAGCAGCATTTAGTTGGAGGAGTTCCAAACAACCTGTGGTGGCTGGATCAACGACGGAGGCGGAATATGTTGCTGCTTCAGAAGCGCCGCAGGAAGCGGTTTGGATGAAAGAGTTCATTACAGAACTAGGTGTGGTTCCTAGTGCGTTGGACCCGATGGTGATCTATTGTGACAACAATTGAGCCATAGCCAACGCAAAGGAACCGAGGTCTCACAAGAATTCCAAGCATATTAAGCGCTGGTTTCACTCCATTCGCGCGCATGTCAAGGATGGAGATATAAAGATTTATAAAGTACACACGGACCTAAATATAGCAGATCCGTTGACTAAAGCTCTCCCTAGGGCAAAACATGATCAACACCAGAACTCCATGGGTGTTAGATTTATCACTATGTGAACTAGATTATTGTCTTTAGTGCAAGTCGGAGACTGAAGGAAATATGCCCTGAGAGGCAATAATAAAGTTGTTATTATGTATTCCTTATATATGATTGATGTTTATTTTGCATGCTAGAATTGTATTGATCGAAAACATCAATACATGTGTGTTTAATAAACAAAAAGGGTTTCTAGTTATGTCTCTCTTATAGACTAGCTTGTTGATTAACAAGATGATCAAGGTTTCCTGATCATGGACATTGGATGTTGTTAATAACAAGGTCACACCATTGGTGGAATGATGTGATGAACATTCATCCGAAGTATAGCATTACGATCAAGTCATTATGTTTATATTGCTATAACATCATACGAAGTAATCTTTATCCTTAGACCATGAGATCATGTTAATTGCTAACACCTGAAGAGTATCTTGATAACATCAAACGTCACACCCTAACAGGGTGACTATAAATATGGGTTCAGTAAAGGTGTTATGTTGAGGCTCATGGATCAAGAGTGGAATTTGTCAATCCCGATGACGGATAGATATACTCTGGGCCCTCTCGGTGATATCACATTGAGATAGCTTGCAAGCAAGTGATGTGATCACTAGAATGTTATATCACGGGAACAAAAAAAGAGTGCATGTCGATAACGAGATCAAACTAGGTATTTGGATACCGATAATCGAATCTCGGACATGTATTATATCAAGAGACAAAGGGATTTAGTTACAAGCGTTAAAGGTTCTCACGATCACAGAAGTCATCGTTGAATATGCGAGTCAAGATGGATCTCGTGTCCCGCTTCGACTATTGATCTGAGAGGAGTCTCAATCATGTCTGCATTATTCGCGAACCGTAGGGTGACACACTTAAGAGTTATCGGACACTATTTTGGAGCACATATGTTTCAGACGAAAGAATTGCAAAGCGCAGGAATTGTTTCGATAGAAACCGGAAATTGTTTTGGGTGAAATTGCAGAAAGTGGTTCTGCATGTGATATTGAAATATTGCAAGGGGCTATATGTGAATGTTTGTTAATTAAAGTAATTAACAAAATTCTGAATAAATTTAATAAAATAGTTTTATTAAATGAGAGAGCATTAAACTTGGAAAATTTTAATGCATTTAAAGTAGAGACTTTAAAGGGGAATGTGAAGAGGCATTTTAAAGTGGAGGGGTTACCACCACATGAATGGGGGAGGGGAGGGGTCACCCCCATGCGCCGGCATGGAGAGAGGGGGTACCCTCCTCCTCCTATAAAAGGCCACCCTCTTCCTCCTTCTTCCACACACCTCCTTGTGAAGGATCTCTCTCCCCTCTAGAATTATTCCCTCATGGTCTCGGATTAGCGAGATACATGTTCCCGGTGGCATTTAAATGCGGAAGGAGTTCTTTGCTTCCATGGATCGCTGGAGCGAGGAGGTGGAGGTTGTCCGGTGGCTTGAACGTGCGTGCGAGTACGGATGCGCTGCTGAGTTGCGGCGCTCGGACTTCCACTCGATCTTGAGATCGGCAAGTGTACGACTACATTAACCACAAGTTCCTACTCGTTAACAAAACTCGTTGTCTTCGAGGATAAGTTCTCGTTGGATGTATGTCCACCCGTTGCTTTGGACCTAGTAGATAGATCTTGGCGTGTAGTTCTCATCATAGGAAACTTTTTGTTTTCTATGTTGCGGACCCAACACTCTGGACGTCGTCGGAGTATATCGACCTCGATCCATAGATGGACGGGGCGACGGCGACAGCGGCGGGTAGATCGTCGTTAGTTAGGGCTAGGGCCAGGGCCAGTTTTATTTCTTCTTTTTTTTATCTTTTTGATTGTAATATATTTTGTATAATTATAAATAAAGTTTGCGAGTTTATTTTACGCGCGAATCATTCCGGTTTGAATTTTAAAGAAAACATAGCCAGACGCAGACATTTAGATCACCGCTGGACGCGGTCGGTCGGACAGGCCAGACCGTCAACCCAAACGACCGCGGGTCGACCCAAACGGACCGTTTCGGTCGCGCGTTTGGGTCGAAGCCGGTGAAATGCCCTAAACTATGGAGGTTGGAAAACGACGGAGTACAACGAATAATATTTTAGCGAGTGTTGAACCGTCTTCTATGGTAGTACTACCGTGTCCCAAACCGCAAGTGAGAGGATATCCAATTATTCGCTGATTTTGATTTAACATGCGGTGCATGTGCCCAGTTTGACTTTGCTGGCCACTTCCCTAGAGCAAGGGGAACATGTAGCGATAGATAACACCCGCAGAGCCAAGAAGCAAAGGCCATGTATGTGTGTACAAGATTGCACGAACGTGCCTACCTACCAACTTAGCCAGCGGGTTGCACTAAATCTTATACAAATCCGAGACGTGTTGAGTACTGAGTCTAGTCACTCATCAGCTAGCTTAGGCATAGTCATGTTAATTGCTCGAGTTGAACGATTAGCAAGCAATCGTTTTCATCATGCCTGGCGTCACGCGCGCGAGGCTGAAAAGGAGCAGGAGATGAGAGAATACTGGAAGCTTTTGGGTCGCCGGATTTGTCTCGTGCCTAGGTGCGTTCAGCGCCATCATAGCAAGCATTATTGCACGCTTCAGATATCCATAGAATTTTTTGTTCCCCTTCATGTAGTAGTCCTACTACATTCTGCGAGCTCGGCAACAACGCTGCCAGCTTGTTTGTTTCTTTCCGAGCGAGTACTGTTTTGGGCATTCCCGCTTGCCGCCGCAAGTCGCCCAGATCTCATTGCATGGCCCAAATTAAGCTTTGGAGGAAGCCGTGGCGATCTCGCCAGTTTGGGGTCCTTCCTACTCATCCGAGAATCATTATCTAAGAGCTCGATCAAAACCAAAGACACGATGACAAAAAGAGCGCGCGGCGGACAATGACTGCCATGTGCTTCACTTCACCGAGTGTCCAAGTGAAGTGAGATTAAATTCCTCATTCGGATGTCTTTTTGCTTGTCGATATCGGTAATATCTGTCATCTGTACCTGTCAAAAAAAAAAAACTGTCATCTGTGGGCCGTGGCTGAAAAATGTCCCGGCCAGGTTCGGTTGTGATCAGGAGCTCAAACATAGGTTAGCTCAAATATAGACTGGGAAAATAGTTGGCCTTTTTTTTTTGTTTCCGGTGCCTCGACTCGGCTTGTTCCTGGCTTTTCCTATCGCTCGCTCGCTCATGTTGCACCGCCGACGGGCCGGCCCGCGTAACCTTCTTTTCTTCCTTTTTCCGTTTCCTTTTCTTCCTTTTGTTTTCTGTTTTTCCTTATAAATCTAAATAATTACAACTTTTGAATTTTTTAAACATGAATATAATTTGAAAGATTTTTAAATCTGACTAGTTTCTAAATTCGAACATTTTTCATATTCAAACATTTTTCGAATTTTAATAATTTCTAATTTTGAATATTTTTCAAATTTAAACTTTTTCAGAAATCTAGAGTTTCAAAAATATACTTCATAAAAGTATTATAGTATAGATTTTTTACATAAACTCAAAAGAAAAAGAAAAAGTACGTGTTTGGGCCGAGTTGGGGAGCAGGCCATTAAAGCTGATGTAGGTGGAACCATGCTTTGTCCCGAGTCGAGCGGGATATATAGGGCACCCCTTGTTCATAATGTTAAACTACAGCACACGAGAGACAGGGAGGAGGACTGGCCCGTTCTTTTCTTTCCACTGTTCGTCCTCGACCAAGCAACTGGTCGCTAGAGCTAGAGCTGATGCGCCGCTCGTCGCCCTTGCTGCTCCGCCGCGTTTCCTCCATACGCCGCCCTCCATTGATGCGCCAAGGTAAGACAAGCTTATTATACCCTTCCGATTTCCGTCGATTTGCTTCCTTCCTCGTAGAACCCTATGTATGGAGCAAGATTGGCATGGGGATTTGACTGGGAGGGGTTGGATTGATGAAGGGGTGTGATGGATCTGGAAAGGTAACATCATATTCCCTTGGTTTAGTTTGATTTATGCATGAGTTTTGGTGTGAAATTTCAGATTTCTTTCTGTTATTATTGAATATGATCGATGCATTGTACGTGCATGGTTCTAATCAATCCAACGTGAAAAACCTAACCACATGGGTGATCTCAAGTAATGAAGTAGAAAATGGCGGAGTCGGCGCGCGACGGTTGAATGAATCAAAACATACCTAAAAAAGACCTAAAGTTAAAGATTTATCAATGGATAATGTTGCTCCAATACCTAACCAAAGAGCTACTGCAGTACCGATTAAAAAACGGCCATAGGCAACAAAAAGGATTTTGGAATTTATTCACTTATCGGGACCTATGTTACGCGCTTCCGGGATACAATGGGATCATCAGCAAGTAGTCATATTAAGAAAGTCAGCCTCGGTGCCCGGAGGCCACCAGAATAAGCTCACGCCTACAATACTGGGTAGACCAGGCCGCCGAATTAAAAATGACAAGTTCCTCTTTACTCAGAAAAAAGAACCACTTAGAATAGCTAAGATTATATTTGTCGAGAAATACAAAATACTATGGTACTTAAACTAGGGTTGCTTCTTATCGCTAATCTTGCTTCAGCAGTTAGTTGTAGCGCGCCTTGCCACCTTCTCTCATTTCTTAAAGATTTGGCTAATTGTCCAGGTGGTAATGATAGTATCTTGTGTCTGAACCGGTGCTCGATCAGTGAGCTATTACGCACTCTTTAAAGGGTGGTTGCTTCTAGGCAAAACCCTCGCCTTCATAAGAATGAAGCATAGATAGATCTAGACCCTTCGTTCGAATTTTCTAAAAGGTAACTATCCCGTTTTCATATATGAAATCTCTATAGAATCATTGAAAAATGTTACCCATTCTTTCGCTTTTTTAGCTCACTGGCCATCCGCTGGCAGTTTCGAGCTTTTTTTCTACGGTAATTAATTCGCGAACAAACTTATTTTTTCCAAAACATTAGATTCATAGTTTAAGAAAGGTTTCAGAAGATGATAATGGTAAGCAAGAAGATTTTTTACAAAGAAACACCAAGAAAGGCTCATATTCTGATACATAAGAACTACTATATAAGAATCGAAATAGTATTTTTCTATGAGTCACTTCTTTTTTGTCGTATGGCCAAATTTATATTTCCTCACAGAAGCATTTTTTTGGAATGAAATCAATATTCATCATGAAACTTCAGAAACATATGATTGTGAGGTTCTGGAAGAGAGACGACCTAGGCTAAAGTGAACAGAAAACCACCCCTGAGGATCTTTTGTTCATGGTAGCCTGCTCCAGTTCCCTTATAAAACTTTTATTATTGGGTTAGCCATACACTTCACCTGGCCCCGGGTTTCCATATAAAGAATACGACGAGGATAAAGGCCCTCTTTTTACCTTTGTAGTCATATGCATAGTTAGTACTATAGCCCCAATTATAGCTACTAATAAAATCGGAGTAGAAACCAAAAACCAGACGGAATAGTAGGTATAAAACAAATTGCCCAATGTTTCCAAATTAGTCCAACTTCTATTGGGTATTTTTTTTGTTTATTTACAATAGAAAGATTCTGAAAATTCAGTTAACGACGAGATTTAGTATCTTTTTTGCATTTTCATAACTCGTGAAATGCCGAGTATGCATGAATTCCTCCAATTTGCGATCTGACATAGGATTTGTTATGTAAATAGGTATATGTTCCTTTTCATTATGAGTCACACGCCTTTTCTCGTCTCTAGGTGCCTAGGTATCCACTGCAAGCATTTCCTCATTTGAACCTCGACATTAACGTTAAGGCTATGTCATCCTAAGGTGTTGGAAGGATCTTATCAACGTCCATAAAACTTCATTCTCGATTCTACGAGAATTTTTATGAAAGCGTTCCATTTGCTTCTCTTCCATGGAAATTCCATTTTCCTAGAATGTATCCTAATTTTTGGCCTAATTCTTCTTCTGATGATCGATTCAACCTCTAATCGAAAAGGCAAGTCGACCCAATCCAATGGCTGATGAAGTTTTGAACTTTTTTCTAATATTCGTTGAAATTTTGTGTGTTTATGCTTGAAGCTAACCGGAAGATTTCTTCTCATGTGACTCTTGGATCGAAAAGAGGCTGTTCGACTGGACCACGGTTGAAACTGCCAGGCACGGACTAAAAGCTGGGCTTTCGGTCGCCGGCTTCCCTGTCATCAGTTCACCAATTTCCTTGACCTACTGGCACTAGGCAGGCGTCAGCCTTCATACATGGTCTTATGACTTTGCGGAGATCTGTGTTTTTGGTAAACAGTCGCCCGGGCCTGGTCACTTCGACCCCCTTTTGTGAGGGGGCACCCCTTCTCCCAAAGTTACGGGGCTATTTTTTTGAGTACCTTAGAAAATAAAAACAGGTTTACTCCGTCCCATTATCAAACTCAGATTTTAACTATGATTGGGCCCGAACCGTGGTAGAACCCGGTGAACCAGGACGAGCTAGACGTGGACAGCCACGAGAGGAGCTATGTTTGGAGAGGCAGCAGGAGGAGCTGGACGTGGAGCGGCGGTTAAGCGTTGCCTCAAGGACGAGAAAAGGGAGGAAGAAGACAGAGAAAGGTTTCATGTGGCGCCCGCCAGAAAAGCGATAGGTGCGTAGGGTCACCACCCGGACTATCGATGCACGATATCCCGGGGGAGCCTCATCATTTTTCATTGTAAAATGCATGGATTATTAACTATTAAAACAAACAAAATGTGCAGTGTATGTTACATACGAACTTCTTTTCAACACTACTAATTCTCTTCATTTAAGCAAATGTTTTCTCGAAATAATTATACGGACATTAAAATATGTTGCGTACCACTTTGCTAGTTGATTAATACAGGGAAACCACTTATCCTTACACGAATACTCCATACAAAGTTAACCTTGCACATACAGTTCAAGCTAGCAATTCACTTTGTAAAATCCGGGCAGCTCACGGAAGCCTGGTGAGCCTGACTTGCGCGCCGTATTCCGGCTGCAGCATGCCGAAGGGGAACGGCGCGTGTTTGTAGGACGGCGAGAGGTCGAAGGAGAATCGCTGCAGAATCATGGCGAGCCCCATCTTGGCCTCGAGCAGCGCGAAGTTCTGGCCAACGCAGACCCGCGGGCCCCAGCTGAAGGGGAAAAACGCCGGCACGTCGGCCGACGCCTTGGAGATCCCCTGGGCGAACCTCTCCGGCCTGAACTCGTCAGCGTCCGCGCCCCAAAGATCCTTGTCGTGGTGTACGCTCAGCAATGGCAGCGCGAGCACCACGCCCGCCGGGTACCTGACGCCGCCGAGCTCCATCGGCTTGTACGTCTTGCGGTGGAGTACCGTCAGCGGCGTGTACAGCCGCAGCACCTCGTACAACACCATGGTCACCTGAAAACGGGGTTGCAGTTATTACAGGATGATGCAGCATTCGACATCAGTTAGATTCATGGTGTTTGCTTCTTATTCTTACGATTTTCAGGCGGCTTAGGCCGTCGTAATCTGGCGTGCTGGCGCCGAAGACAAGCACGACCTCCTCCCTGGCGCGGTCCTGCCACTCCGGGTGCATGCAGAGCAGGATCATCGTCCACGTGAGCAGCACCGACGTGGTCTCCGCGCCGGCGAAGTAGAACATCTTGCACTCTCCGATCAATTCGTCCGTTGTGATACCGGCGTTGGGACCGCCATCTCCCCTGCAGTGCGCCATGCTCGACTCCAGCAGCAGCCCGAGAAGATCGTCGCTCGTAGCTTCCCCGGCTTTCATGGCGTTCTCTCTTTTGGTGATGATGCCTTTCAGGATCGCCTCGATCTCTGCAGCGATCTGCTTCATCCTTCGGTTGGCTTTGGTTGGCAAGAACCTGCACATGAGAAGGTGCATCAGCAGTACAATCTATAGCTAGACCAGAGTAAACGCAGAAGGGTAATAGTAACAAAGAGCTCACATGTAACCAGGGATATGTATGGTGTTCATGGCCATCACAACGAGCTTGACCTGCTCCCCCTGAAGCTGGAATATCCTCCTGCCCTCGTTGTAGCTGCTGCCGAACGCGGCGCGGGAGATGACATCCCCTGTCAGGTTCTGCATATCAGGCCACACATCCACCTCGCATGGCAGATCGCCGGCGGCTAAACCTTCCCATCTGTGTACCAGCTCCGTGCAACATTCGGCGAAAGCTGGCAACATGCGCTGCAAATAGAACACGCATTTCGTTAGTCTCAAGTCTGAACAATGGTCCAAGAGACCACGGCCAGAAATATGACCTTGAGCTTGTCGAGATGGAAGGCAGGGTTGATGATCCTCCTGTGCTTGGCCCATTTTTCTCCCTCGTGGCTGCCCAAGCCGTTGTGCAACATCCTCTGAAGCCGGCCGAACCCGAGCTTCTCAAAGTGGCCGAACTTGTTGGACAGAACTTCTTGAACCAGTTCAGGTTTTGTGATGGTCACTCTAGGCACCGGTCCGAACCAAGTGATGGACGTTTTACCTGTCAGACGATTTTGCCATATAGGTTGAAGCTTGTTGGCAGTTCTTCAGTTTGTAAATGTACGCGTTTGGGTTCTCATTTTCAGTTAGTCGATTTACCTATGTGGAGTAACCATTCAAAAAAATCTGTGTGGACTTACTGTAAATAATAGTAAGAACGTTGGGATAAAGTGGAGTATTGTTAAACGTGAGTGGGAGTATATCGTTCCGTTTGTTGAGTGTGGGAGCCTACTATACATGAGATGCTACCAAGGATGATGCTGGATCATTAGATTTCATACAGTTAATTAGCGTGTACTGTCACCAAACCGGAGAAAACCTGCAATTTAGACCGGTTCCAGACGCTCCCCACCACCGCGTCGCCCTCCCGTGGTGACACGGGGAAACCCTAGCCGCCGACCGCTAGGGCCATCCCCACCTTCGTCCTCGCACCTCGCCACCGCCGGAGGGGCCTCCGGCGAAGTCGTGGCGCCACAGGGATGGTGGTGGCGGGGCTCTCTTTCTTTCCTCGTGGGCACGCTGGCGCGAGACGCCAACCATGGCGGTGTGGCGTCCTCAACTACGGGGGCTCCCGGCGGCGCCTGGAGGCGGAAGCGCGTGCGGCGAGAGGTCGGTGGTTGCTGCAGCGGAGGCGGCGCGGTGGAGCGAGGGCCTGCCCGGGCCCTATCTGGGCCTTGGCGGGCCACGGCCGGTGCACAGGCTCATCCTGGAGTTTGGGGCAGGCAGACCTGCTGTAGGGTTCTAATGGTGTACTCCGTGACAGCCAGGCGGCGAGACACGCTGGGAGTTGGAGGAGTCTTCCCCCATGACGGCGTGGACGCGGCGGCGCTGCAGCGCGCGTGCGAGGGGTGGGTGGTGCTCCACCACGCAGGTGGGGGTGTTCCGACGACGACGCTGGCAACAGCATCGACGCCTGCGGCAGGAGTTGATGCCATGGCGACGCGGGTATGTCGGCCTAGTTCTAGGCCCATGCAGAGTTGAACTGTGTCGGGCGGGCCCTGCCCGGTCTGGCCCTCCGTGCCTGGGTACGGCCACCCCTTCCCTCGCTCGCCCTCCCCAGCTCCGAGCGCAGTGTGGTTGCTGCTCTGGCTGGGTTGAGTTGAGCCCAACGCCATCTTGGCATGGCGACTCGAGACGTCCTTGTGGTGCTGGCGGAGGGGTGGGTGGTGCTAGGTGGCCGGCGATGCATCTCTGAGGTGGCTGTGCACTGACCTATCGGCAACTCCTCCCATGACGGCATATGTGCCGCTTGCGGCTCGGTGTTGCGCCCTCATGCGTCTTGTCCCCTTGTACTAGGGTTGCCCCTGATCTGGCACGCTTAAGGTGTTGCCGACAAAGTGGGATGGCCAACGCGGTTTTTCCAGGATAGGAACAGACGATGTTCGGTTGCGGTAATGAGGTACCATGCTTTGAGCAAAATCCTAGCCTTACGGGCCGGTGACGATGACGCCTGAGGGTGCCGTTTCCTTGGAGGCGTCACTGAGAAGTTTTGGCACCCTCCTCGCCTAGAGTTTCAAGTTCTGGGTGAAAACCTTAGATTTGGCTTGCCAGATCAGGCGACGATGGCGTCCGTGACATCGTATCCTACATGGAGGCATCGTCTTGGGGACTTGACTCTGGTTCAGGCATTAGTTCATCGTCTTGAACCCTGGTGTTGGCCACATAGGAGGCGTCTTGCGGTGTTGGTGTGTTGGCCTCTCGAGTGGTATCGATGTGGCTTGCGCGACAAGGATCCTCCACAGACGGCATGAGCAAACCTCCGGATGAGCAGTGGTGGGCTGGCCTTTGTGCTTGATGGCGGGCTGGTGAATACTGCACACTTGCGCATGTTGGGATTGCTAGGAGGTAGCCGTCGCGCCGACGGCGTACCCCGGATTTAGGCTGAGGCCAGAGCAGCAATGCTCGCAACTGAGCCCTTGTTGGCTCGCGGGATTCTGGCGGAACACGTCTTGGCTGCGGCTGGCAGTTTCTTGGTAACTTCGACATTGTACAACCACTGCGACTTTCATCAGTGAGAGTGAGGGTTTTGTTTAGCGGATGAGATCACTCCATGGCATCTTGGACAAACACTCGACGGATTTCGGCCGCTTAGTCGTGTTCTTGTTTTGAGTGTTGGGTGTGTATATACGGGTTCTTAGGCCTATTCTTAGGTTTGTAATTAAACTCCTTTTCTATCAATGAATTGAAAAATAAATCCTTTTGTGTTTTCGCGAATCACTAAATCAGAAGCATCCATTAAAAAGGAATAGTGATATCTAAGGGCTAGTCATCATCATCATTTTAGTGACTGTGCCTTTTGAATTGGACTATTGAGTTGGTCAACGATGGGACGACACACATTAGGTGTCATGGCCGAAGAGTGCTCGGTCGGAAACACTTCTCCTCCTCACCGCTTGGCACGAATCGAGAGGCAGGTCTTGAGAGTCGCTTCCTCTCGACCAGGCCTCTCCCATGGCCCTCTCGCTGGAATAGCCAGTGAGGGGTGGCCGGGGGACGGCGCCGGAGTAGGATTTAAATTTCTTAGGAGTCGTAGGTTTAGGTCTCGATTGCGTGCCGTGGTGTGGTGTCATGGCGAGAAGACGATTCGAGATCTCCTCAACTAGATCTTGATCTACCTTGTCTTCTTATCTCTCGCTGTGGAGCTCCGGCGGTCGGAGACAAATGAAGCGGAGGTGGAGGCGAGGAGATTCTCCTGTAATAATGCTACTATTGACCACCGATGCGGTGAAGGTGCAGTTGCTGCGGTTTCCCTGGCCGGCCATGGTGGCGAGGAGGGACGGCGTGGAGGCCATCTGGGGAGTGCGTCTGTCTCCCCCTTGGCCGGCCTTGGAGGCGAGGGAGGGCGGAGCGGAAGAGCACGATCCCCTTCTTCAAACTGGTGGTTCCTGGCCTCTCTTTTGCGGGAGGCCGTCTTTCTGGCGCGGCGGTGCAAATTGATGGCATCCTTGCTATCTTGTCTAAACCACCATGGTGGTGGCAGCAAGACAGAGGTGAGTATGCGTCGGTTTGCTCGTGCTGTGCATGTGGTTGCGTTCGATGTTCATCCATAGTGGTCTGAAGACGGCGAAGCTTCCGCTGGGCCACTGCCCTTTTTGGTCGAAGGGCGACCTGATCATTCAACCTCCTTCGGAGGCTCTGTTCGGTGTCTCTTGCCGAAGTCCCCTCCTCTTCCTCGTCAAGTGGTCTGCCCCCGATGACCAAGAGGCAGCCGGCAATTGAGGCCCACCTGTGGTGGAGAAGACCAAGAAGAATCTGGACTTGATTGCTTTTATTTCTTCTTTGAGGTCTTTTATGTAATTGTGCAGGCCCTTTCTGCGAATTGTAGGTCTTTCTGGACAATAGATGCAAAGGGCTTGAACGCAAATTTATATCCACCTTTATTTAACGGCTGCTTCCAGGCCTCTCGGGGCCGCTCTTGTGAAAAAAAAAAGTTGCCAATGATGTTGTCTAGTAGTACTAGCGTAGCCAATAGGAGTATGGAGTTGGATTCAATCATGCAGCATGGGATTTTCTTGTTAACATTATTCTGGCGTTAGATACTACACTCCCTCTATTTTAAAATATAACTCCATTTTAAAATATAAGATGGTTTGACTTTGTAAAGCTAATGAATCTAGACCCCTTTAGACATCTTACATTTTAAAACGGAGGGAGTACTTCTCTGTGAAGGAATTGCAGTACAGTTGAATTGAACTTTTAAATGAAGTGGGGAAATTAGCTCAATAGCGATGTAACAATAAACATCCATTCTGTTTTCCAACACATGATATAAAGCATCTAAATGCCGACGAGCAAATTGCCCCGACAAATGTATATATACTCTAAACTGCACATCCGACCGAGCATTTCTTGACTTCTGCAAGCCGTTCGACCTTGACACTTTAAGCATCGTGCGAATAATATTTAGCACACACAAACTGCACACTTCTTGACTTTTGTAACCCCTTCGACCTTGACATTTTAAGCCTCGTGCGGATAAAATTCAGCTTAGTACATCGCAAGACTCCAAGCAACAGAACTTCAGTGGCTTGGTAAGACCAAGTCCCATGGTGACTTACCTCTAGCATCTGTTTTTTATTTCAGTTCCAACGTACCAGATTGAGTTAGATTTTAAACTAGATAATTAAAACTACTCGTCTTTTTTGAAAAATTCTTGTAAATCATACATGTTTTGATTTGTATTCTGGTGAAGTCATTTCATTTGGATCAGCGGGTTTTGATTAAAAATATATTTAGTTTAAACTAGTGCTCGAAATAGTAAAATTCTATTTAATCACAAAATAGTCATCCGAATGGGACGAAACGTTCATAGATTTCAAAACGATGCATTTAATTTACTAGAATTTTTTTATAATTCTATGAATAGATTTATTTTTTAGTTAAAAATAATGTGAAACATTGGATCTTAGACGTAAGGCAGATGCTAGAGATAAATCACCGTGAGACTTGGTCTCACCACTTCTATTGTCTTCTTGAATAAACAACAAAACTGCCGAGTGCGGACATTTGGGTCTCAGGAGCAAGGAAACCCTTTTTATGTAACTTTGAAAAATTATATTTTAAAGTTTCAAAAAATTCCAAGCAAAAATTCTAAAACAATGTGCTCTACCGTTGTGAAAAAGTCTCAAGTCGAAATACCTAGTATTTTGGGCTGCACAAAATCCAAAACCTGACAACTAAAATAGTGAACACTGCGAAATTTCAAACCCACCAAATTATGTTAGATTTTGTCAATTTTATTGAGACCAAAATATAAGGTATTTCGGTTTGAGACTTTGTGTGTTTGATAGCGTACATTATCATCTATGCGCATATTTTTTTTATATTTTGTTAATATTTTGAATTCAGGTTTTCAATTTCGAAAAATATAATGCTCGACATAGGTCGGGATGAAAAAGATTTTTCGCAAAACTGCCTCCCTCCCTACTCATGACAGGGTATCCAATCAAGAAAATCCTCCGCCAGAAATAAATAAAAGGGAATCCATTCGCGGGCACGTGATTTTGACCTTTCGCCAGGGTAAACTAATGCAGCTAGCGAACATCATGGACGGGTCGCGGTCAAGGAAGAGAAAAGGCGAAGTGAGCTAGAAGACGCACCGTGCTCCTTCATGGCCTGGTGGAACAGCGCCATCGCGCGCGGCACGACGTCGTGGCAGCCCGGCGGCATGGTCCGGGACCTGGCCTCCCTGTTGAGCCGCACGAGCAGCGGCGCGTCGCCGGCCAGGGAGCGGTACGCCGTGCCCCGGAGGCCCTGCGACCGCAGCGCCCGCTCCAGGCGCCGGGGCCTCCACCACGCCCACTCCAGCGCCCTCACGGCGCACCACGCCAGGACCGCGCCGGCGACCGCGTAGAGCACCAGCTGCTGGTCCTCCCATGGAAAAGCAAGCGGTGGTCCTATCCCGCTCGTGACCATGCTCAACGGCCTGTGGCGTTGCTAGTTTGTGGGGGAACAGGCCGGAGCTAAGCTGATGGGGAGTGTGGGTTTGATACTTTTAGTCTCTTGTGCTCATCAAGTGGGTGTACAAATGGGGTTACTTACCATTGCGCTGCTGTATATAAAAGAGACGACAGTACATCTCACGCACGTGTATCTATCGGGTTCATCCTTACAGAAAAAACGCCGACTATGCATACTATATTATCTTTTAAATTATCTTTTAAAGGGCGATTGATTCGCGTCCTGTGAGCTCTCCACATCGATCGAATAGCGATGGTTTAGTTGTACTTTAGATTTCAAGTTTTAGCCAATCCGAGATAGGCACGTCGCCTCTTTCATGCTAAACACGTAGTACCTCTAGAAATATCTACTACTCCCTCCGTTTCAAAATATAAGATGTTTTAGCTTTGTGAAAGAAGTGTATCTAGATTTTTTAATATATAGATCTCTCCGTTTTAAAATATAAGATGTTTTAGCTTTATAAATGGAGTATATCTAGATCTTTTTAGTGTGTAGGCGGAGGGAGTAATCCACTTTGACCGGTCGTGTCCGTGAGCGCATCCCTTCCATCGACGTCTACCTTATCCTAAATTCCTATGCCTCCCTTAGCCATCTTCAACTGCTCCCCGCAATGGTAATACCCTCCTCAACATATACTTTATAAAACTAATTATAACACTTATTTTTATAAATTCTAGAATGATTTGAAATCTTATAATTAGCATTTTTCTTAAATATTAGATTTATTCTTATAGAAAAAAAGATTTTTATTTGTTTTTCGGACTTTTCCTTATTTTGCTATATTTCATTAAGTTATTTAGTGGATTTAATTTTTAGTTGTATTTTATTTCACTCAAACAAGCAACTTTATATTTTACCTAGTTAGTTATTATTTTTGTGAATATTTTAATATATTATATGTATTTTTATGATTTTTCTAGGGCTTGAAGTATTCATAGGGGTATTTTTTTAATTTCCATATTCTTAATTTATTTATTTTCAACTTGTTTTTTCTTTTGGGCCTAACGCACGAGCCAATCTGGCCCATAGGTCGACTTAGCCCACCTCGGCCGCCTAGTTGGGCTAACCCTAGCCGAACTCACCCTATCTCACTCACGCACACACGCACGGAAACACGACACACACCTCTGTGTTTCGTTCCTGGATCCGCTCGACACTGCCATCACCCGCTTGATTCCAGAGATTCCTGGTTGTTGCAGATGGTGTCACCGGTCGTCAAATCTTCGCCATCCTCTGGGTTGTACCTCTAGCCTCTTCTATTTGAGGATGGAGCCCTACAGAGTGCGCCCTCTACTGCTTTCTGGCTAGGGTTTGTGGTTCGCCATCTCGCAGATGCTCGTTAGTTACTCCGACTAGTCTCAGCCCTCTCCCGTACCGTTGCTCGCTGGCAATCGTCGTGCCCCTAACTCCTTCCCAGTCCCTTGCTTCTTCAACTAAGGTTATGCCTCCTTCAATTGGACGCCGGTGGAACGGCAACACGACTGCAACCCCGGTGCCTTCATTCCCTGGAGCTCTATCTCCGTGTGACAGACGGCAGACGGTGCTAGTACTGGAGCTACAATGGTGTGGTGGTGGTTCTTAGGCGACCGTAGTCGCTTTTGGGTCGTGGTCCGGCTGCCTAGCCAGCCGCCCCCAACGACGTGACCCATTTGTTCGCTCTGGCGTTTCTTCGAGCTATCGCTGGCCAAGGCTTTGTCAATCAGCTCAAGCACTCAAATTGAAAAGCAAATAGCACACAAATTGACAATCAAATAATATGACAAGCGTGTGCCATCGCCCTTTGGGCATCGCCAACAAATGGTCAATGGATCTGAAATGTGCAATATCATACACCATGTCCAAAAAATGGCAGCTTCTTTATCCAAAAATTTGTAGTCGTCATCGCCATTATCGTTCAAGCATCGCGAGCCCGGATGGTCTGTTGCCTCCTAGGGACCCAAGCCCTATGATTGGGATAGGTAATGGTGTCCAGGTCGTTGAGCATGATGGCAATCTCCTCAGCCATGATCTTGGCTTCGGCCTCCTTAGTCTTGGCCTCTGCCTGCGCATCCTAGACCTGGACTCGGCCACCTTGGCCTTGGCTTTGGCCTCCTTCGCCTTTGCCTTGGCCTCGATCCCCATTAGCCTAGCCATGGTGTTGGCCTCCTCCACCTCGGTAGACCTTGTCTGGATCTCGACAAAGGTCTTGGCGGTGGCTTCTTTCTCTTTGTGCCGCCTCTCTTCCCTCTTGGAGATGGCATCTTCCTTCTTCTCGAGGATCTTCCTCAATGTCTCCTAGAATGCCAAGGAACTAGTTGAAGGAAATATGCCCTGAGAGGCAATAATAAAGTTGTTATTATGTATTCCTCGTATATGATAGATGTTTATTTTGCATGCTATAATTGTATTGAATATGCAGGAGTCAGTATGGATCTCCAGGTCTCGCTTCTGATTATTGATCTGAGAGGAGTCTCAATCATGTCTGCATTATTCGCGAACCGTAGGGTGACACACTTAAGAGTTACCGGACACCATTTTGGAGAACATATGTTTCAGACGAAGGAATTGCAAAGCGCAGGAATTGTTTTGATAGAAACCGGAATTATTTCGGGTGAAATTGCAGAAAGTGGTTCTGCATGTGATTTTGAAATGTTGCAAGGGGTTTTATGTGAATGTTTGTTAACTAAAGTAATTAACAAAATTCTGAATAAATTTAATAAAAGATTTTTATTAAATGAGAGAGCATTAAACTTAGAGAATTTTAATGCATTTAAAGTGGAGACTTTAAAAGGAATGTGAAGAGGCATTTTAATGTGGAGGGAGTTACCACCACATGAATGGAGGAGGTGAGGGGTCACCTCCATGAGGCGCCGGCCATGGAGGGGGTACCCCCTCCTCCTATAAAAGGCCCCCCTCTTCCTCCTTCTTCCTCACACCTCCTCGTGAAGGATCTCTCTCCCCCTCTAGAATTATTCCCCCATGGTCTCGGATTAGCGAGATACATGTTCCCGGTGGCATTTCGTCTGGAAGGAGTTGCTGCTTCCGCTGCATCGCTGGAGAGAGGAGGTGGAGGTTGTCTGGTGGCTTGAACGTGTGTGTGAGGACGGATGCGCTGCTGATTTGCGGCGCTCGGACTTCCACATGATCTTGAGATTGGCAAGTGTACGACTACATCAACCACGAGTTCCTACTCGTTAACAAAACTCGTTGTCTTCGAGGGTAAGTTCTCGATGGATGTATGTCCACCCGTTGCTCTGTATCTAATAGATAGATCTTGGTGTATAGTTCTCATCGTAGGAATTTTTTTGTTTTCTATGCTGCAGACCCAACACTAGCCTGGTGCTAACTCGTGTATTAACGAGCTCGTTGGGGAACACCAAGAGGAAGGTATGATGAGCACAGCAGTAAGTTTTCCCTCAGTTATGAAACCAAGGTTATCAATCCAGTAGGAGCAAGGAAACACCTCAAAGGTGTAGCTAGCTGAACTTTGGCAGGGCGCACTGATGGCCCAAAATATATCGAGCTCATTGGGGAACCCAAAGAGGAAGGTATGATGAGCACAGCAGCAAGTTTTCCCTCAGTATGAAACCAAGGTTTAATCGAACCAGTAGGAGCAAGGAAATACCCCAAAGGTGTTGATAGTTGAGCCTTGGCAGGGCGCACTACCTGTGCTAGTAGTAACGTGGAGACCTGCACAACACAACCACAGAACTCTGTCCCCAACTTGCGATGAGGTTGTCAATCTCACCGGTTTTGCTAAAAACACAGGATTAAACGTATCGAATGGAAGGAAGTAATAGTTTGCAGAAAGTAAACACAAAGCAGTAAATAGTTTGTAGATTGAATGTAAAAGAAAGGACCGGGATCCATAGTTCACTAGAGGTGGCTCTCCTTAAGATAGATAACATGCTTGGTGAACAGATTACAGTGGGGCAATTGACAAACATCGAGAAAGCATACACAATCATCTTGACTCCTTTGAGATTCTATTGGGCATTACAACATTATACATAGACCACCATCCAACTGCATCTATGACTAATAATCCACCTTCAGGTTATCATCTGAACCCTCTCCAGTATTAAGTTGCAAGCAACAGATAATTGCATTACGAATTGTGTGTAATGTTGTTCTATGAACAAAGGATTGTTGTTTTCTTCCTAGTAGCAACAGCACATCTAGTACCTTAGAGATTTCTGTCACTTCCCCAGATTACCAGAGGCATGAACCCACTATCGAGCATAAATACTAACTCTTGGAGTTGCTAGCATCTACTTGGCCAAGATAGCTACTAACAAAGGAAAGCATGCAAGATCACAAATAACAAAGACATGATAGAATCAATAATCAATCTGAAATAGCATCTCAATATCCATTGGATCCCCGCAAACACAACATGCAGAATTACAAATAGATGGTCTTGATCATGAACGGAGCTCACAAGATCTAGACATGATAGCACAAAGGAGGAGAACCAGCCATCTAGCTACTACATGGACCTATAGTCTAGAGATGAACTACTCACGCATCACACCGGAGGCTTGCATGATGATGAAGAAGGCCTCCAAGGTGAATTCCCCTCTCCGGCAGGGTGCCAGGAAGAGCTTCAGATCCCTCCCGATCTAGGGATGGAGATGACGACGGTTACAAACTCTTTCATGGAATTTTGATCGGGTACTTAGGGTTTCCGCATCAGAGGCAATATATAGGCGGAAGGAGAGGACGAGGGGGTGCCTGGGCTGGCCACACCACCCCCTGGCGCGGGCCAAGCCTGGCCACGTGGCCAGGTGATCTGGCCGTCCTTTGGCCCTGCTTCGTCTCGTATTCTAGCTCCCGGTGTCCCTCGGTAAAATAATGACTTTGGCTTTTGTCCCGTTCAATTTCGATAATATTCATTTTCCGACTTTCCTGGAACCAAAAACAGCAGAAAACAGGCAGCTGGCACTGTGGCTCTTGTTAATAGGTTAGTCCAAGAAATCGTATGAAAAGTACTCCAAAGTGTAGACAAAACACAAGAAAGTAGATAAAACCAAGTATGGAACATCAAAAATTATAGATACATTTGCAATGTATCAACATCCTCAAGCTTAACTCCTGCTCATGCTAGAGTAGGTAAGTGATAAAAAGAAAGAATAATTTTTGAGGTGACATGCACCATCATAAACTTGATCAAAGTATTTGTAAAACAATCAAAGTTGGGATCATAGTACTTCAATCATAACATGAAAGACAAAGTTCTAGCAATAAGACAAAGAAACTATGTTGCAACATGAAAAGGCACAAACAAAAGATTCATGAATAACAATGCTTTGCAAGACGTTTGTTTGTTTCACATAAAGAAAACATAGCATAATGGCATTCAGCTTGTCCCTCATAGAGTAGCAAACATAAATGCATAGGACACCTTCAAAGTTTACAAGAGTGACTAGATACAAATAGTTTAAATCAAGCAATATCAAGGTATGCATCAATCAACAAGTCTTGGGACAATGCACATAGAACTAATAATGGCCACTCTGCTCTCAAAATAAGTGCATAAAGATAGAAGGTGGAGACTCAATATATATAAGTGTAAGAAAGGCCTTCATAGAAGGAAGTAGGGATTCAAGTCTCATAAAGAGCTTCCAAAAATTATGGTACTTAATAGCTTTCAGCTCTCATTGCCCCTATCATAAGCATCTTGAAGTGATTAAGGTTAAAGTGAACAAACTATGGTGTATATGCTTGACAAGCTCTCTTTACCACTTAAGCATGAACTTTCCTACTCTTTTTCCAATCCAAACCAACTATTTGAAAACCAATGTATGAAAGAGGGGGTCCAACCAATTTATTCAGCAAACCAAGCAAACAAAAAACCAAAACAAAAACGAAAAAGGAGACGCTCCAAGAACAACACAAGTGTGCATGAAATAATAAAAATGAAGCGTTTAGAAGAAATCTGAGATTTTTATTGATGAAGAAGGAGATGTCTTGGGCATCCCCAAACTTTGACGCTTGTACTTCTTGGATATTTCTTGGGGTGACACGTGTGACATCCCCAAGCTTGAGCTTTAGTCCATCCTTCATCTCATTACTTATTCCTTCCATACACCTGAAATTTTTCCTTCATACAAAACTTCACACAATTTTTATTAGCAACATTAGTACACTCAAGATAATAAGTCTTTAGGTTCAGTTCTAACACCAATAAAACTTCCATCAAAACACAAGCTACTGTAGCACTTCTCTCAAAAATCTCAATTCCCCAAAAAAACTCAAAAAGGAACCAACAAGAAGCAAATGCAGCAAATCACAGAAATCTGTCAAAACAGACCAGCAGGTAAAGACGATTTTTTTCGAAGACCTTCTGTTGCTCAAATCAAAAAGTGTTGAACTAACGAAAGTTATATAACAACCTGGGTCAGAAGCACAAAAATTCAGGCCTCAAAAGGACGTACAGAGATTTTACACGAATTTTTACGGTGAAACACAGAAATCTGTTTCAAGACAGCAACTTTCCCAATCATTACTTCTCTCTCATTAGAGATTACTCTTGACATAAAAAGCAAATAAAAAGGATAAGGAGCGATTATTACAGATGTAATAACTTCAAAGACTCATCTAAAACTTTTGGGTTATCTCCCAATAAGTACTTTTCTTTAACGCCTTTAAGTTAGGCTTGATAGTTTGAGAAGATGGTCACATAAGAAATGTGAATTGAAGTAAAAGAGAGTATCAAAAAGCAAATTCAAAACACATTTAAGTCTAACCCACTTCCTATGCATAGGAATCTTGTATGCAAATAAATTCGCAAAGAACAAAGTGACATGTATAGGAAGATAAAACAAGAGTAACACTTTTAGCACATAGAGTGGTGTTTCAATACCATGAAAACTTCTACAACCATATTTTCCTCTCTCATAATAATTTTCAGTAGCCTCATGAATAAACTCAACAATATAACTATCAAATAAAGCATGCTTTTTATGATCTACAAACACGTAATTTTTATCAAGCTCAAAAATAGTGGGATTAAAACCTTCAAACCCACTTTTAACAATTTTATAACAAGATGACTGATCAATCTCATTCTCAATAGTAGTACAATTAATATTATCAACCAATATAGGACCATCATCTAGAGCTTTATTATAAACATTTTCGAAAGAATCCACGGGTAAGCATGCGGGACAATCAAATAATGTAAGGGGTAAAGAGTTACTCTCATTAGAAGGTAGGGATGGGTAGATCCATTCTTCCTCCTCTTGATCATCACTCTCCTCCTCTTTTTCATCCAATGAGCTTCCAGTTTCAGCAATTTCTTCTTCCGTAGGATCCTGCAAGGCATTAGTCTCTTCCATTGGTGGAGAGCATTTATTAAGATATTCAAGAATATAGCCATTTTCTACCTTGTAATTATCAAAGAAAAATTTAAGTATATCATAAACCTCATATTTATAAGGTGAATCATCAGTATTTTCAAGCAAACTAGCAAGTTCAAATGCACCCTTCCAAGCAATAAATTCTTCAATTTGTTTCACATCATAAAAGTCATAATTTCCCTTAACATAAGAATATATGGTAACATCATCATTATACTCACATTGAAAATGGAGGTGTTTATACCTCCTACAACAACAAGATTTATCAAAGCAATAAGTAACATTATAAGTAGAGCACACGTTTATAGTAATGGTATACAATTTATCAATTTGTTCCCTTAAGTGTTTCTCTTTTTGTGACAAGCGGTGTTCCTTATAATAATATTTTTGTTCTTCCGTGAACCCACCTTGCCAATAAGATTCAGTTTCAAAGAAACCAACCATTGATAGAAAGCATGATAAAGCAAGACAATAACAGACCAATGAAAATAACAACTATAGTAGGAACTATTTTTTTGTATTTTTGATAAAGAAAGCAAACTTGTAAAACTATTCTTTTTGTGTTTTTGATAACGAAACAAGCAAACAAAGCAAAAGTAAACTAAGCAAAACAAAAATAACAAAGTAAAGAGATTGGTTATGAGGGACTCCCCTTGTTAAGATGTCCTTGACTCCCTGACAACGGCGCCAGAAAAGTAGCTTGATGGCCCAAAATTTATCGAGCTCGTTGGGGAACCCTAAGAGGAAGGTATGATGAGCACAACAGCAAGTTTTCCCTCAGTATGAAACCAAGGTTTAATCGAACCAGTAGGAGCAAGGAAACACCCCAAACGTGTTGCTAGCTGAGCCTTGGCGGGGCACACTACCGGTGCTAGTAGTAACGTGGAGACCTACACAACACAACCACAGAACTCTGTTCCCAACTTGCGATGAGGTTGTCAATCTCACCGATTTTGCTAAAAACACAGGATTAAACGTATCGAATGGAAGAAAGTAATAGTTTGTAGAAAGTAAACACAAAGCAGTAAACAGTTGATTGTAGATTGAAAGTAAAAGAAAGGACTTGGGTCCATAGTTCACTAGAGGTGGCTCTCCTTAAGATAGATGACATATTGGGTGAACAAATTATAGCGGGGCAATTGACAAACACCGAGAAAGCATACAAGCATATACTACTCATCTTGACTCCTTTGAGATTCGATTGGGCATTACAACATTATACATAGACCGCCATCCAACTGCATCTATGACTAATAATCCACCTTCAGGTTATCATCCGAACCCCTCCGAGATTAAGTTGCAAGCAACGGATAATTGCATTATGAATTGCGTGTAAAGTAAACAATACGATTGTTCTATGAGCAAAGGATTGTTGTTTTCTCCCTAGTAGCAACAACACATCTAGTACCTTAGAGATTTCTGTCACTTCCCCAGATTACCAGAAACATGAACCTACTATCGAGCATAAATACTAACTCTTGGGGTTGCTAGCATATACTTGGCCAATATAGCTACTAACAACGGAAAGCATGCAAGATCACAAATAACAAAGGCATGATAGAATCAATAATCAATCGGAAATAGCATCTCAATATCCATCAGATCCCCGCAAACACAACATGCAGAATTACAAATAGATGATCTTGATCATGAACGGAGCTCACAAGATCTAAACATGATAGCACAAAGGAGAAGAACCAGCCATATAGCTACTACATGGACCTGTAGTCCAGAGATGAACTACTCACGCATCACACCGGAGGCTTGTATGGTGATGAAGAAGGCCTCTGGGGTGAATTCCCCTCTCCGGCAAGGTGCCGGGAAGAGCTTCAGATCCCTCCCGATCGAGGGATGGAGATGACGGCGGCTACAGACTCTTTCGTGGATTTTTGATCGGGTACTTAGCGTTTCCGTATCAGAGGCAATATATAGGCAGAAGGAGAGGCCGAGGGTGCACAGGGGCCAGACCAGCCTGGCGGCGGGCTGCCTGGCCACGCGGCCAGGTGGTGTGGCCGGGCCCCAGCCCCTCTGCGTCTCGTATTATGGCTCCAGGTGTCCCTCGGTGAAAAACTGACTTTAGCTTTTGTTTCGTCCAATTCCGAGAATATTCATTTTCTGACTTTTCTAGAACCAAAAACAGCAGAAAACAGACAGCTGGCACTGTGGCTCTTGTTAATAGGTTAGTCCAAGAAATCATATGAAAAGTACTCCAAAGTGTGGACAAAACATAAGAAAGTAGATAAAACCAAGCATGGAATATCAAAAAGTATGGATACGTTTGCAACGAATCACCTGGCAGGCGATATCGGCCTTCGTAGCCTTGTCGCCTCCAGGACGACAGGCACGGGCTACAGTCCCTTCGCCTACAGGGTTGACGAATCCTTCGTCATTGTCGTCATCTAGGTCGATGACACCACCCATAAAAGCATTGCTCTTGCCCTTCTTCTTGTTGTCAAGTTCTTTCCAAAGGGCATAGCTAGTCTCCAATTTTTTGCAGTCTTTAATCAACATCCAACAATGGAACAATGTGAAGGTCTTGTTATCATTCACCTTCCTGAAGTGCTTCATTGCTTTCATGACCTACACATATGGATGCCAAAAATGCCTCAATGCATATGCAAGAGGTCAACAAAGAGAGGAAGAGGTTTTACCATGTCAACCGACATTATGTCGCTTATTTTACTTTTTGTCACCATCTCGTAGGAGCCTTGGAACTTTCTACACTCGGCATGGATGGTGTCCCATCACTCGGAGAGGGAGAGATCATTTCGATCGCTATAGAAGGCGTCCTTCCCGAATTTTATATGCTCACGGAAGAACTTGCCCACCTTTTTCCAATAGGAAAAGGCCCTTTTGCTCGGCTCCGCATAGTGGATCTTGTGAAATCTCCATCCATGCCTTGCATAGGATCTTGTCCTCGCTGGTGGTGTAGCTCGAGGTTCGTTGGCTCAACTTCTTGCTGTCAACAAGTGACGCTGCAAGTGAAGCGTCCAACGACACGGTCGTGACCCCTCGTGAATGGAAGTGCCATCATTTCCAAACAATGATTCGTACGCAATGTTGTAGGCATCTTGTTAACTGTCTTGCTGGGTCTTTGGCTGGGTCTCTCCGTCATTGCCATAGCCGTTGCCACCCTCATTGATCATGTCGTTCATGACGTCCTCGGCACCGTTGGCCACAAAATCCTTCACCCAATTTGGCCACGATAAAGAGGCGAGAGCAGTATACTGGCAAAGGTAAAGAAATGTCGTGACCATACCATGCCGTCGGCGGTCAGAGGCTCGTCGGACATTCCGTCGAACAAGTTAACTGGTACCAGCATGTCTATGGTGGAGATGGACCGCCGCTTCTTCAACGCCTCTGGGGTTGTGTCCGCGGTCATTGGAGTGCGGTTGAGGTCGATGGTAGGCTCTCTCGCCTCCGATGTCGCCGTGCGGGGATGGACGAACCGGGAGAGCAAGGCCACGATCCTAGTGTGGCCTCCCGCGAAGGTGTGTGCGGGCCTGGTGTCCTGGGCTTACCTGGTGGTTGGCCGCAAGGCGTGGAAGTGACAGAGCTGGTAGAGGACGTCTCGACCATGGACAGGCCGGAAATAGCGACGGCGCCACCACCGACGGCCTCGCTGCCACCAAAAGCGGTGGTTAGCGCCTCCTGCTTCATCATGTTGACAGCGTGCTTGGCGGCATTCACTGCTAGCTCGTTAATGTTGACCTTGTTCTACGCGGCAGGGAAGCGCTCGTTGTCCTCCTAACGCTCCTTCTAGAGCCTGGTTGCGACGAGTCGAGCTCTCGCCGCAACCCGCCAGCCAGCGCGCTTGTTCGACTCAGCTTTCCGCTCCTCCGTTGTCAGGTCCTTGCCAAACTTCTTCGATCGACCGCGTTTCTTGGCGGCGGGAACGCCGGAGGGCGCAACATCGGCCATGGCGACAGGATCCATCAATTCCCTCCCGCTCCCACCAGTGGAAATTTGGGAAAGGGTTTTTGGAGGGAGAAGTGAAGTGGTTTGTCTGCCACTGGCGGGAGGGACCACCAAAGGTGAAGGGAGGACACGGAAGGACGCGCGCGCTGTCCGGGCCAACGCAACTGTGTATCATATTAGGTGCACGGATAGGTCAAGCCGGACGCGTCGGCCTGGATGATCGGATAGCTGAGAGACCGCGCACGCGCCGCACATTCAGGTGGACGTGCTCGGATGGGTTAGATTGGACCGGTGGAGATGCCTGATGTGCCTGACCGAGTGCCAAATGAAGTGATTAAGTGTTCGGTTTGGGAACAAAGTGGAATGGAATTCCACTGGAATGGGTTGGTTCCATTCTTATGTTTGGTTAGAACCAAAAATATTTAATGGAATGGTTCCATCCTATATTCGGTTGGGCCAAAAAGTGGAATGGAATGGTTCCATTCTATGTTTGGATGCATTTAGCAAAAAAGATGACAAAATAATAAAGAGAGTGAGAAGATTTGGGTGGCTTTATCATAGAGGAACGTGGAGATTCCACCAATTTAGAAGAATAAGTATGTTTTGAATCTAGAGGGAATGTTCTATTTTGAGGAACCACCTCGTTCCATTTCATTTTTCAACTGAACACTAGAACGACTCTCATGCGTGGAACCATTTTATCACATTCCACTTTTTTTTTTACAATCAATACCATGTTATATTCAAAGTAGCAAATAGTACATGGTAGAGATACATAAACTGACTCCATCGATTACAAAATAAAGTCTAAAAGAAACTAGAAAATCTTCGAGGTCTTCAATCTCTTTCTTCTTCCAAGACATAATCTTGCACTTCTCTAAAGGCAGCCAAACGCTGATAAATATCCAACCATAACCTGTAAATACTAATGAAGGTTCTTCTATAATTTTTTGAGCCGCAGTGCCAAGGCTACGTGCACGCCCGCAGCCATTAAGGTAATCAATCAACATCGGCAAGGGATCCAACACAAGTATTCCAGGGAAAATTAACCGAACAGCCTGGTCGATGTCGCTGGCGAACCGAGAGTACGAATCACCATTGTCGAGGACGTAGCAGCCGGGACAAATATTGCGAGGATAATCCTCCTCGTGACAACCATGAGAAAAAGTCCAAAATCGATCCGGTGAAGGAAGATCTGAAACACTGTACCTATAGAAACTTAATCTTTCAACACCACCATTGATGCCGGGAAATAGATCTCGTCGTCGAACGATATGCCGAAGATCACTTATTGTAGACGATGCCATCTCCATTAAGAAGATGACAACCAACACACTAATCTAATCTTGAAAACACTACTTTTACTGAAAACTTCACCCATAGATCGGGTTCCCCACCCCTCCGATACTGGCGAGACGGCCGAAGGAGGAGGAACCGATATATAGAGGAGGCGGAGATGCTGTGGCTAGGTCAGGAGAGGAGGCGGCGGCTGAGAGGAACGTACGTCTATTTTTCATCACATTCCACTTCGTGACGTTAAACACACCCTAAATTCTTCATTCTGATGTCTTTTGACTGTCGATTTCAGTGCCATCAGTGGGCGGCGACCGCACTAAAGCTTTAAAGATATCCGGCCTGGTTGGTATGCGATCTAGGAGAATCCAGCTGAGGCCCAGAGGCTAGGAAAGTATTCGGCCCGTTCGTCGCTCCAGTGCCTGGGCCAGCTTGTTCCCCAAAGTTGAATCCAGGTCCATAGACCAAAAGCTAATACAGTATTTTACTTTACCCACAAGACTGATATTTTTGGCGAAAGCATGGACCTAATATCGCGTCTCGTCTTACTCTGCAGCTGACAGGACATAGTAATAATCAAACGAAAGAATGAAACAGCTATGGGTTGGGGGAATGAAAAGAGAGTGAAATGGCCAAGGTAGGAGTAAAGGATATCGGATAAGCAGCACGCAAGCAAGGAGCGCCGTCGGAGCACGCACGCGCGACGCGAACAGGTGGCCGTCGACGTCCATCGCTTTCCCTTGAAGCTGAGCCAAGAACCATCCGCCACGATCCACGAATCAATCTCTAAGGCAGCCCATGAAAAATCTCAAATCTGGTAAAGTGGCTCCTCGCGCAATTGGTTTCACCACAAAAGGTCCGACAATTGTTGTGTAGTTATGGAACATATTAAATCTCTAATATTTCAGTGTATTGATTTAACCCTCGTGAAGGGTATATATAGAGTTATAAGGGGTAGGTAGACTTGGAGTATAAGATGATTTTAGAGTCCTAGTCTATCTCATATACGTACATGTATCCGTACTCTAACATCCTCGATCGTGGCGGAGTGAAGCGAACGCTGATCGATTTGAAGTCTCGGCTTAGCCTCACCTCCTTGGCATCATCACTGCGTGGACATGATCATGGCTAGCACCTAGGCGGTGATCGATTCCTTCAGGTGCCTCTTCCCTCCCGATCACGGGGAGTGGCGTGAACGCAAGTGACGATGCGGACGCTGTTGACTGGAGTTCTTGAGTTGCTGTAGACCTTGTTCTTGATGTCGATGTCGAGGTAGCCGATCGTGATGTAGCCGTGGTCGAGGTGGGTGTGGTCGATGTCGTAGTCGTCGTATGTTGTGTGGCCGCCATTGTCGGAGACGCAAAAAATTGCGCGTTTTTTCTTGTCGTTGTTGTTGTTGACGGAGCTGCAGTTGTGGACGTTTTGCACCTTGTAGAGGTACCGTCGGGGGCGTCTCTTGGACGCGGTCATAAGTGAGACCATCGGTTTTGCCAGACCGGAGGAACCCACCAAGCACATAAGATTTTGCCAGAACCATATGCACGGTCGTAGAGGCATCATAATTATGATGCCGGTTTATTGATGCAGTCGTCGGTGTCGTGGACGCGGTCGATGCCGTCGTCGGGGTCGTGGACGCGGCCATGTCGTCGTCGTGCCTTGCAGTACTTGTACTGTCAGACGGCGTCGTAGTTGTATGTCCATCGTGTGGACGATGTAGCAGCGGCGACGGTGTGTGTTGACGAAGATGTTGATGAAGACCACGTTGATGTAGACCTTGGCGATGATGTTGTCGGCGATGTCGCAGTAGGCATGACGTAGAGCGTCGCTTGAAGGCGTCCCTTGTGGCGACGATGATGTCGATGCCGTGCTGCACGTGAGAAGTCGATAAAGTTATGTCCCACACCGGCCTGGCGTGTGGATGATGTTGACGTCGCTTCTCCGTTGATGGGCTCGACGAAGATATTGGTGTAGTCGTACAACTTGATGTCGTGATTTGGGTCGATGTAGTCCGACTTGATGTAGTGCAAATCTCAGTGTCGTTTTAGTCGTTTCTTGGAGCAGTGCAGATCTTGTGTCGGTGTAGTCGCGTCTCGAAGCGGTATAGATCTCGGTGTCGTCGTGCGTGCAAAGCCCGATCTCGTCCCTTGCAGTGCTGGAGCAGACTCGAGCTTCAGAACCTGTGGATACCACGACGTGATCCGATCTGATCGGGAAAGGTATGCACGTACGTCTTCATAGCTTGGCCTCATGATCTTTAGATCAACCAGCTGTCTTGTGGCTGGTCGTGGCGCGCGCGTACAGATGTGTAGAGCCGCATGAAGTCTCCTGTGTGTTGATGCGATCTAGATGAAAGACGCTTCCTGCCGTGATGAAGACCTTCTGCATGGACCGGAAACGCCCCGCGCTTGGCGACGCACAGCTGCGTCGGTGAGCCACGCTTTTGTTCCTCGTGCGGCGCGGGTTGACATGGATTTGTCGCCACGCCTAGGGACTTGCCGGTGCCGATCGACCTTTTTCTGCTGGATTTTCTCGCCGGAATTTAGGATCTCTGGGTGTATTTAGGGATTTATTTGGCTAATTGGATCTAATCTAAAGAACTAAGAATTTCGAAAATTAAATCTAATCTAGTCTAAGAACCGATCAGATCTTTGATCTTGACCGGGTGCCACACCCCCAAGGAGAAGATTAATCTCCCCGGGAGCGACGTGATGCGGAAGTGATGGAAATCTAGGATCGATGCCGTGAGGCTAACCGCTCTGATACCATATGGAACATATTGAATCCCTAATATTTCAGTGTATTGATTTGACCCTCGTGAAAGATATATATAGAGTTACAAGGTGTAGGTAGACTTGGAGTACAAGATAATCTTAGAGTCCTAGACTTGGAGTAGAAGATGATCTTAGAGTCCTAGTCTATCCCATATATTCGTAGTAACACTACTAGTACACAGTAATAAAACATCTAATTTTTGGAGCAAGTTTGCAAGCCGACCTACCCCCAGTAACGAGACCCGTCGTACAATTATGTTTCAGATTCTGGTCTAATCAGTTCAAAAGTTTAAGTTAAAACCGAGGAAGCCTTTGCGTGTATAGAGTGGCAACCAAACGAAGAGCTGTTCCGAGGAAATATTTCTAAGGAATCAGAATTTGCAGATGGAATCGAGCACCTGGTATCCGGGCCTGGTTGGACGGCACGGAATTGTCGTGTGGAAGAAAAACTAGTGTACTCCCTGTAGACAAGAACCCCCACAAGGGCCAGCCATCCCTGTCGGAAGAGGCATGCAGCTGTCGGCGAGAAGACTTTTCGATTCTTCCCGTCGTGCCGCGTCGCCGTTGTGGTGATGGGCTAGCAATCTCTACCGGCTGCACGTACCGCAACGGGAGGGACAGGCACAGGCCTACCTCCGGCTTAATTCTGCCTCCGATGAGACCGAACAGTCGATCTTGACCCTGCTAGTGCGTGACGGCTGACACAATGACGAACTAGTACCGGTGTTTAGCGGAGCTGAATCAAGCAGAGATTATTTTTAGGCTGGTCACAGTGGTATCATACTATTAGTATCATACATATGATACTAGTATTTTTTCATGATAATACGTGTCTCGATTATATATCACAGGTCATAATACAAGCCACGTAAACACGGACCTGACAACACTGAAAAAACAGTAAAACGCAAGCTTTTGCGCAAATGACCACCAGCCAAGAAAGAAAACAATCTAAACCGAAGAAATCTCTAAACTTGATGTCGACGCCCGTCACCTGTCTCTGGCACCACCATAGTAGCCACCAAAGAAAAGAATGACGGATCACCTTCCCACCCGAGCTCAATGCGGCTCCATCGCTGACATGCAGCTTTGCGGACCTCCAAGATGGCTCACCCAAGGTGAAACCATTGCCGTTGAACGAATCAGACTGGGACAACACCCCGAACACGCCATCGAGTTCCAGAACACCGCGAATCAGACACTAAAACGTCGAATGAGGAAGCCACACCTGCCTTCCACGAACCACAGACCCAGGACACGATCCACCATCTTCCAGATGCCGTCGATGCAGATCACAATCTGCATCCATTCCTGGATTACCTCCCAGGTTCCACGCCGGCGCTGGAGCAAACGCCGCCGCAACGGCGAAGCCTGAGGACACAAATCCACCACGAGGATGGTGCCACCACTACACCATCCTTGCTTAGATAGACTGATCTCCAAATCCATTGGGAAGGATCTGAAGAAAATTTATTCAGCGCCGTCATCTTCATCCCGAAGCCAAGACGATGAGCAGTCTAAAAACGAATCTGCTTTAGACTAAAATTATCCACACTCATGGATCCGGCGACCCCCCTCACCACCGACGACCTAGGTCGCCGGCGGAGGGAGCCGCCAGAGGCCGGCGTTGGAAGGCGAGTGCCCAAGGGCTGAAGCTCTTTTTTCTCTCCTGGCGGCGCGCGTAGCTAGCGTCTGTGCCCTCCGCGCTGGCGAGTTCCCGTTCGAGGTACATGATACTATCTTCATAGTGCATGGTATCATATGATAGTATCATACTAGTACTATATTTAATGATTTTTAGAATCTCAATACAAAATTGGGTACAAGATTTATTTTAAATTTTTTAGTTTTACGTGCTATAATACGATATCTAACTATCTACTCTAACCATCTCTTTTTTCCATTAGTTATTGTGCCACATCAGATTTTTATCGATATGGCTAGTACTAGCGGTGATACTCCCATTACAGCCAGTACGCAGGCAGACTATGCATTGGCCGCTCCCAACAGTGATATAAAAGCATTCTCTCTCTGCCGAGACATTCAAACCAGGGCAGGACACGTACGGTCCGGCAGCAGCCATCGAGACCCACACGACACGGTCGGTACGACGTTCGCAGCCAGGAAGCGAAGGAACACCGCTGCCAGCGGGCCCCATTGACCCGGATAGATCGAGTACCCTGAGTCCCTGACCAGGTCTCGTCACGCGCGCGGGCACAGTCCACGCGTGACATAAAACGCCTGCTAGGCTGCCACTGGCAGTCCCTCCTCTATGGCTCCACTGCTGCTGCTGCTGCTGCTGGTGGTGGCTCCTACCCGGCACGCGAGCGCAGCGTAGGAAACTTCCCCGCGCGAGTTCGGAGCTCTCCCCCGCACGCCACGGTCTGGGGGCGGCAACACGTGGGCGGTACCGAAGGCTCCGGTCACAGCCCCGACTGGCTGGCAACGTCGGCACGCGGCTTCCAAGACCTGCGGCAATGAAAACAACTCAGGCGCGGCTGCGTTTTTCGCGTGTTGGTTTCCCTCGCGACCTTTCGTTTTTCAACTGTCCCGCTCGGCGAATACTCCGCTGCGGCGTGGCCCATGGACGGGGTGACGGTTGCGCCAAAAACGGCAGCTGCGGCGGGCACGGCGCCGGCAGAGCGTAGGGCTGTCCCGATGCTGTGACGACGGAGGCTTCGCGACCGCATCTACTACTTTTACTAGCCAGCTACACCGGCGCTTTGAATCCAGGAAAATAGAGCAATACTCAACAGGGCAGGGGTAAGGCCATCCCAACGCCTCCCGCAAACGGACTCCGCGTGTCAGATCGTGTCCTCCCCGACCGAGGTCAAGGCCCAATACGCATCTGCAAATGGACCGAACAGCGCGGTGCGGTCTGATTCGTGCAAACCGGGCCGAAATCTGGTGCTGGTTTGCGGGGGTGCGGACACCGGTCTCGTCCGCCCGTGTCCAGCGAAGGGTTCCCTGGGTCCCACCTGGCGGTGTCCCAGAAAGGCCGGTCGCGTCCTTTTTAATGGGACCGTCGTCCCCATCCACATCCTTCCGGTCAACACCACTCCACTCCTCCCCATCCAGTCTCCACTTTGGGAAAACCCCAAAACCTTAGCCCTAGCCGCTCTCTCCCGCCATCACTTTCCTCCATCGCCCGCTCGTCGCGATAATGAAGGATCTGAAGGGTTGGTTCACAAGACCGAAAGCGACCACGCAGGCTCTCCTGGCGGCAGCCATGGCCGCCATTCCGTCTCAAGGTCACCGCCTCGGCGCAGCTCCTCCTCCTTCTTCCGCGCCTGCGCTCCGAGCGGGGCATGAACGTGACCGTCGAGGCCGCGCACACGCTCGCCGAGGCAGGCATGCCCTGCCCCTGGTCGAATGTCCACCTGCCGGTAGGGTGGTATCTCGATGGCGCCACAGGTTCGCGTCTTGCCATCCTCGCCTCCCCTCCGCGACCGCCACGAGATCCGCGGCTGGCCTTCCTCCCGCCAGATCTGGCGGGATCGACTCCTCGCCATCGACTTCCCGCCTAGGACCGTGGTCGAGGCGAGACGCGACACGGCACGAGGACCACCTCGAGCACCTCGACGACGAGAACTACTGGGAAGGGTCCAACACGGACTCTGGCGTGGAGGAGGAGGACATGTCAACACCCGGATTTTTAATCCCAGATGCCCGTTATGCCATACCTCGCAATCCCAGGATTACCATTTTTGCGAGACATAACGGATTGGATATCACAGTACATCATCCATTACAAACCATACATAAGGTTTTACACAAATACGGATCTCATGATCCAGTCTTTAATACAACAAGCAACGGAAATAAACGATAGCATAGCGGTGGGCTCCATCTTCAGGGGCACAGGCAATGCTGACAAAGGCAGATAGTCCTAGTTATCATAGCCGTCCTGCTGACCATGATCTTGATAATCTCCTTCATAGTCTAGCCATGATAATAGGCCAGGGACAAAAGCCATGAGTACTCTTTAAGTACTCGCAAACTACTACTAGCAAGGGTTATGATTCTAAGTTAAAGTACTGAATTGAAAGAATAACTATCAAGTTAAGTTTGAAACCTAAGCTGAGTTCTGAAACAAGAAAAGATAAAATAAAAGTCTAGAATCACTTAAATTGGGAAGCTATATTCATCTACACAACCCTGTTGTGGTCAAGTCAAGGTTCATCATTCATTTCAAGTTATTTAGAAAACATCTGACAACGAAACAGTATGGCCATTCCAATTGTCCATAACCGCGGACGCGGCTATTCGAATAGTTTGACACTCTGCAGAGGTGGTACACTTTCACCACAAGATTCGACACATCTGTCAGGGATAACCCTGAATCATCATACTTGGTATGCAAATAATCAAACATAATCTTCCCTTTACACACCCTAGTACAAGCACCTCTCCTATGAGCATGGCCTCCCAACCATGACCATCAGTCATCTTGGGCACTGCATAGGTGGACAACATTGAGACGTAGCCTCGGCTCAAACCTCTCCCGTGAGGGAACTAATACTAATGCATATAAATTTCCAGCTAAGCCTTACCCAATTCAGGTAATGTGGTCAGACGTAAATTTGGAATGGTATCGCATCCGAATCCAACCATCAGTTTTATAAAAAGGGTTAAGGCTCATGCCTCATCATTTTCATCATCATAAACCAATTGTGTTTCTCAACACATGTCAAAACATCTCAATAGAATGACTCATCATTCCAAGGTTTTCATAACTCATTTTCACCAAGTGTTCCCATCTAAAATGACTCAAGTTTGATCTATTCTAAAACACTAGGTTAAGAGTGTTCACTAAGGTGGAAAGGTGGGATCAATATCATGCCATAGAATGACATCTAAGGGTTTCTAATTAGGTCAAGTTTTATACTCTTTATGCTACCTTCCAAATGGACTAAAGAACTTTGTGTGAACTAAGTGGGGGTGATCAAAGTATGCTTAAGGCATCTTTACTACACTATCTAGTTTTCTTCTAGCTTGCTACAATAGCTTACTAAAGCATGTTTGCAAGGGTTAGCTTGCCACTAATAGCTTGCCTTGGTTGGTGCAGTGGTTGAAGTTGTCTTCTTCTTCTTCTTGGTACAACTCCTCCTCCTCGAAGGCTTGGTCGGTACTATCGTCTATAAATACATAGGGAGTGCACAATCACCAAGCAATACTTAATTTAGGCTAAGTAGTATTCTAAACCACACAAGTGATGATCTATTATCATCCCAAGCATCACAAGTTTAATTCAATAGTTTCAACCTTTTTATTTTGGAAAAGTAATTTCTACTCATTGAAAAATTAACTACAATTTAATATTCACCACTAAAACATGGAATCATGTGGACACATGTCCTCACCACATATTCTAACATGTGGGAATGAGATTTAAAGGTTGGATCAATATTACTTTGGTTTAAGTTTATTATTTAATGATTTAAAGTGACTAGAAATGCCTATATAGCATTATTTTGGTACTAGTCCAAAGTCACTGCCTGTAAACCTTAATATTCTTACATATTTGGATAGATATGATGAATTGTGATTTTTGAGAGTTGGAATCAACTCAAAAGCTAACTTGGTTGATTTTACAAAAATGTTTCAAGTTGCAAAAGCTTCTGTCTTCTTATTTTTATTAGGAGAAATCCATAACTCTAAATGAATTAAATCCAACGGGCTTGGATAGAGCTTTTCAATAACTTTCTGACAAAATTAGTTTCATGCAATTTGGATTTGTCAAACTCCCAGAATTGAATTTTGAAACACTGGACAGAAACTATATTCTAACTAAAAAGAAAAATCTAGATTTGAATCTACGGGCTTGCGCGGGAAAGGAAATGGGTTATAGGTCCGGTTCCGGGGATTAGTTCGATAATGAACTCTATATCCCTATCCGGAGGCATACCTGGCAATTCATGTGGGAATACGTCGGGGTATTCACAGACTACTCTGACTTGGTCAAGGGTAGGCAGGGCTACACTTTTGTTGCATTTGAATTGACGGGGTAAGGTTTCGGAGATATGTTCTACTGTTACTCCAGAACTACTGGTCATGGTGATGGCTTTCTTAGCATAGTCTATCAGTCCTTTATGCCTTGACATCCAGTCCATACCTAGTACTACTTCCAAACCTTTGGTTCCAAGTACAATTAGGTCGGCATAAAAATCTATCCCATGTATTCTGATAGGTACAGCTTTGCAAATTTTTCTAGCTTTTGTAGTTGAACCGGGGATTTGAACTATCATGACATGCTTCAGGTTGGTTGGGCGAATCTTACTAGTGCATACAAATTTTTCGGTGACAAATGAATGCGATGCTCCAGAATCAAACAATACTCTTGCTAAAACTGAGTTGACAGAAAATATACCCAGCACGGCATCTGGTGCATCCTGGGCTTCTTCTGCGTTCATGTGGAAGAGACGACCGTTGCGATTGTGCGGGTTCCACAGGGCAAATCTCACACTGGTTGAACACGGCTGCTGCTGAGCTGGGGCGTTCACAGGGGCATTGGCGGCAGTTTTCTTGGGGCACTCATTGGAGTAGTGACCCTTCACTCCACACTCGAAACAAGTGATTTGGGACTTGTCCTTGACTGCAACAGGTACAGCATTGCTACCAGTTCTGGGGGCAGTGTTATTGTTGTTGCTCTTGGGAGGGGCCCGGTTGAAGTTGTTGGCGTCGCCGGAGTTGTGATTGTTTCCTCCGGGCTTCACATTTCCTCCGCTACGGTTGGGGTAGCTTGGGCGAGAATTTGGGGGTCGGTTGTTCCTTGGTGCATATCCTGGTGAGGGGTTAGGACGGTACTTGGTGACTCTTTGGATCCAGACTCGCATCATCTGACGCTTGCGGTTGTCGTTTACTGGTTAATCTTCCTTCCATCTGAATGGCGAGTCGACTAGCTCTTCAAGATCCCGAAGCAGATGTTGACGAGGATCGCATCTCATCATGTAGTCCGTTTAAGAATCTCTCTTTCTTCTTGGCCTCCGTGTTGATTTCATCCGGTGCATATCGGCAAGTGACAAGAATTTGTCACGGTACTCTCTGATCAATCTTCCTTGCTTCAGTTCACAGAATTCATCTCTCATCCTGTTGACAAGACCTTGCGGCACGTGGGTGCGGCTGAACTTGACCTTGAATGCTTCCCAGGTCATCACCTGGCCATGGTTCATGTTGCGGACGCTATTCCACCAAGCTCTTGCATCTCCTTGAGATAGTGAGTGGCGAAGAGAACTTTCTCATTCTCATCAACTCCTGCAACCTCTAGGTTGTTTTCCATGGTCTGTAACCACTCATCAGCATCTAATGGGTTTTCAGATTGGTTGAAGATTGGGGGATTGGTGTTCTGAAAGTTTTTGAGTTTAGATCCATGGTGATCCTGATTTCCATGTCCTTGGTTGTTGAGAGCCATTTGGGCGATCTGCTGCAATGTTGCTAAGTTGGCTTGACGTTCGACCCTGCTTGCTTCACGGTCCGCGATGAGATTCTGCAAGATCTGCAGCATTGGGTCCTGTAATGAGCTGCTCCCTCCTTGGTTTCCACGAGTCATCTGAAGATTGAGATAGATATAGGGGTAAGAGGGAAATTCTAAGGTTCATGGTTTTGGATTTTCAAATCTATACTTTGAGTTAGACTCAGGTTTTTCAACTGACTTCATTCTCATTCATGCAAGCAAGCACACGATACAACACACACCACAAAAACCAAAGGGGAAAACAGATGGTTTTAAGAACCATTCTGCAAACTACGATACAATGAGATGATACATCTCATGCTATGACAGTGCTCTAGTGCATCTACTCATCGTTAATGAAGTCGGAGTCTTCATCATCAGTGTAGAAGTCCACAGCATCCTCTGCCAGAAAATCATCATCGTTGCTGAGGTACGAATCCATATCTCCCTGGATGTCCTCTCCTTCATCATCTTCTTCCTTGGCGGCAAGCTGAGCTTCCTGCTCCTTGACGGTCTTCTCGATGTCGGCCACCTTCTTGCGAAGACGGGCGATGGTGCGATCCTTCTTTGCATCGGCGGCGAAGATATCGGGCGATCTTGGACAAGCGATGTGAAAGTCCGGGCCTTCGGTCGGCAATTGCATGGTTCTGGTTGGCTAACTCTCTGGCATTGTCCGATTCTGCTTTGTCGGTCATGAAGCAAGAAGTCCAGGTTCTCCACTTGGCGCCTCAACTCTGGGTGACTTGGCATCTCCATCGGCATTCCCATGAAGTCACGTCTTGCATAGTGGGCAAAACGGGTTCCTTGAATCTTGTTGACGCTGAGGTCACATACACGTGCGAGAGCTTCGTGCATTGCCCTGGCTAATCCATCTAGCCAGTTGTTCTCTCTCACAGAGAACTGAATTCTCCTGGAAGTTGGTGCTTCAATGCTTCCTCGAAGATCTACGGTGACTAGCCATTATAGGTCTCCTCCTGGGGGTCCTGGAAGTTGAGCTCCAAGAAACTCCAGATGTGGGCGTCCCAGAAATTCTGACAGTGAATCCAGGTCCCTTTCGAAGATCAGCTGACCTCCGTTTCCCAACTGGTAAAACTTGCTAAACTGAGTCTCCATCTACAAGAATTTAGGATGAGGAAATTAGTGAAATGATCAAGTGTGTCAAATTTTAAGTAGTAATGTAAGAATTTTGAGGAACATGTATTTTTGAGAAAGAATGAGTTCACAAGGGTAAGAGGGGAAATAATTTTTTATAAATACTCACTTTGGTTTTGAAGTTAAGTTTTTGGGTTGGACGTCCATTCTAACTAGGGTCTCCTATGGTCAGGATGGCTCTGATACCAACTTGTCAACACCCGGATTTTTAATCCCAGATGCCCGTTATGCCATACCTCGCAATCCCAGGATTACCATTTTTGCGAGACATAACGGATTGGATATCACAGTACATCATCCATTACAAACCATACATAAGGTTTTACACAAATACGGATCTCATGATCCAGTCTTTAATACAACAAGCAACGGAAATAAACGATAGCGTAGCGGTGGGGTCCATCTTCAGGGGCACAGGCAATGCTGACAAAGGCAGATAGTCCTAGTTATCATAGCCGTCCTGCTGACCATCATCTTGATAATCTCCATCATAGTCTGGCCATGATAATAGGCCAGGGACAAAAGCCATGAGTACTCTTTAAGTACTCGCAAACTACTACTAGCAAGGGTTATGATTCTAAGTTAAAGTACTGAATTGAAAGAATAACTATCAAGTTAAGTTTGAAACCTAAGCTGAGTTCTGAAACAAGAAAAAATAAAATAAAAGTCTAGAATCACTTAAGTTGGGAAGCTATATTCATCTACACAACCCTGTTGTGGTCAAGTCAAGGTTCATCATTCATTTCAAGTTATTTAGAAAACATCTGACAACGAAACAGTATGGCCATTCCAATTGTCCATAACATGACGCTGCTATTCGAATAGTTTGACACTCTGCAGAGGTGGTACACTTTCACCACAAGATTCGATACATCATCGTGGATAACCTCAATCATCATACTTGGTATGCAGATAATCAAACATAACCTTCCTTTACACACCCTAGTACAAGCACCTCTCCTATGAGCATGGCCTCCCAACCATGACCATCACCATCTTGGGCCTTTGCATAGGTGGACGACATTGAAAGGTAGCCTCAGCTCAAACCTCTCCCGTGAGGGAACTAATACTAATGCATATAAATTTCCAGCTAAGCCTTACCCAATTCAGGTAATGTGGTTGTACGGTAAATTTGGAATGGTATCGCATCCGAATCCAACCATCAGTTTTATAAAAAGGGTTAAGGCTCATGCCTCATCATTTTCATCATCATAAACCAATTGTGTTTCTCAACACATGTCAAAACATCTCAATAGAATGACTCATCATTCCAAGTTTTTCATAACTCATTTTCACCAAGTGTTCCCATCTAAAATGACTCAAGTTTGATCTATTCTAAAACACTAGGTTAAGAGTGTTCACTAAGGTGGAAAGGTGGGATCAATATCATGCCATAGAATGACATCTAAGGGTTTCTAATTAGGTCAAGTTTTATACTCTTTATGCTACCTTCCAAATGGACTAAAGAACTTTGTGTGAACTAAGTGGGGGTGATCAAAGTATGCTTAAGGCATCTTTACTACACTATCTAGTTTTCTTCTAGCTTGCTACAATAGCTTACTAAAGCATGTTTGCAAGGGTTAGCTTGCCACTAATAGCTTGCCTTGGTTGGTGCAGTGGTTGAAGTTATCTTCTTCTTCTTCTTCTTCTTGGTAGAACTCCTCCTCCTCGAAGGCTTGGTCGGTACTATCGTCTATAAATACATAGGGAGTGCACAATCACCAAGCAATACTTAATTTAGGCTAAGTAGTATTCTAAACCACACAAGTGATGATCTATTATCATCCCAAGCATCACAAGTTTAATTCAATAGTTTCAACCTTTTTATTTTGGGGGCGAGCTCAAACCCTAGTGGCTCGGTGGGGGTCACTGAGGCGTGCAGGCTCCAGTGAGGTCATGATTCGAGGGCGAAGTGGAAGGCGGCGAGGCGAGGTGTGGTCATGGCGGAGCTTGGGTGGCGGAATCAACGACACCCTTCTTCTCCAGAGGCGGCGCTCGGCTCCAATTCCGTGAAGCCTCCACTTGCTCCGGCGAGAGGTGGTTGAGGTTCAGAGAGGTGAGGGGAGTGGAATGGTGTGAGTCTTGGGTGCTGGGGAGTGCTCCTTTTATAGGCTCGACGGTGAGACCTAGCGGGATGGGCGGTCGACGGTGGCGACATGGCTACAGCGAGCTAGCGGCATGGCTGGGGATGGCGATCGATGGGCGGTTCCCCTGGCGGTGCTCTAGCGCTTCAATGCGCCGTGAGGCGGTGGCATCTTGATCGGGGTGAGGTGGCGCTCACGAGGCGAGGCGGCGGTGTCCATGGCGGCGGTGGGCGTGGGGCTTTGGGCGGTGAACAGGGGTGTCAGGGTGTTCTCTATGTCGGCGGGCGGTGGCGCGGCTGGTGTCGGCGGTGACTTGTGCCTTGAGGGACGAGGCGCTTCTGGCGGCGTCGGCATGGTCGACAGGCTCGGGGCGCGGCGGTTCCTGGCCGCTCTGCCCTCTGTCTCTGGGCTGGGACTGGTTGGGCGGTGGAGGTGGACCACTGGCTATCTCCAGGACACGGTGGATGGCGTTAGCGGCGGCTGTGGCTTGCTGTCGCCGGTGGGGTGCCCAAGTGGGGGTTCAGCCTTAATGGCCATGACCATTTGGTCATGGCACAGTGTGGGGCTGGGCTAGAGAGGGTTATGGGGAGTAGTGGAGAGGTTTTTGGTGGCAATTTGGGGAACAAGTTTGGCCAGAACACTATTTAAAATAGTGAAATTTGTTTAGTTTGTAATCTGCCTGCCAAGTGTTTGATGAAATGGCCGCAAGAGAAAAAGTTTTGAATTTTGAGTTCAAATTTTTTGGGTGATCTCCACTATTGCTAGGTAGTCTCTGGCTGCAAGGGTTTTGAAAATGGAGCTCAAATACATGGTTTTTGAAATAGGGGTGATCTATGCATATGCATTAGATTCAATTTTGAACTGCCATTTAAAATAGTTTCTAGAAGGTTTTTAGAAGATCAAAAGGTGGGCCTTGGTACTTCATTATGTGTACTAGCAAGGGGTGCAAAGATCAAGAATTGTTTCTGTTAAGAATTGAGTACTAGGAATAGCCAAAGTAGGCATGAGAGTTAAATTTGTCCAAATGACCATTCCTTCATTTTAATTCTTTTTGATTTGATTTTCTTTAGGAAAAGTTTGGGAATGATGTAGATGATGTTTAAATCACTTAAGAAACATTTTAGAAGCAAAGGATCACACAATCATGGCAATTCAAAACAACTCCTATTTTAAATGCACACATATATGAATGCTTTCATTTTAAATTTGGAAAAGTTTTTGTTAACCCTAAATTTGGATGATTTGATCTTTGATACTCTTGGATTGAAGTTTTGGGATGTTACAAACCTTCCCCCCTTAAATAAAATCTCGTCCCGAGATTTACAAGAAAACTAGGAACTAAAGAGATTTGGGAACTCTGTCCTAATGTAATCCTCGCGCTCCCAAGTAGCTTCCTCCTCGGTATGGTTGCTCCACTGAATCTTGAGAAACTTGATAATCCTGGTCCTGGTGGTTCTGTAGGCTTCCTCTAAGACACGAATGGGCACTTCCTGATAGGTCAGGTCATTGTTGATTTCCACTGCTCTGTGATCGATATTCTTGAAAACTTCAGTCTTCTCAGGCACTTCCAAGCATTTGCGAAGTAACGAGATATGGAACACATTGTGGATGGCCGACATCTCTTCAGGCAGTTCCAGTTGATACGATACTTCTCCTCGGCGGTTCAGAATCTTGAAAGGTCCGATATATCTGGGAGCTAACTTTCCTTGGACTAAAGCGTTGAGTTCCTTCAATGTTGAAACCTTGAGATATCTGAAATCTCCGACATTGAAAGTCAGGTCTCTTCTTCTCTTGTCGATAACTCTTACATGCGGATTGGGAGGTCTTGAGGTGCTCACGAATTTTGTGAACTTTCTCTTACGCTTCTCGGAGAATGTCGGGTCCAAAGATCGACTCTCTCCTACTGCGACCAATTCAAAGTGCGACACTTTCTTCCGTATAGGAATTCAAATGGTGCCATCTGCAAACTAGCACGATAACTGTTGTTATATGAGAATTCTGAAGGGCGAGTCTTCCCATTTTGATCCGTATTCCAACACACAAGCTCTAAGCATATCCTCCAAGATCTGGTTGACTCTCTCGGTCCATCTGCTTTGCGGGTGATAAGCGGTACTGAAATTCAACTTGGTTCCTAAACCTTCCTGAACTTTTACCAAAATCTTGAAAAGCGGGTTCCTCGATCTGATACGATGGCCTTGGGGGTTCCATGCAGACTAACAATTCTAGAAATGTACAGCTCTGCTAGTTTTGCACTCTGGTAGGTTGTCTTGACTGGTATGAAGTGGGCTACCTTAGATAGTCTATCAACTATGACCCAGATTGAGTCATTTCCCCTACTAGAAGTAGGTAAACCGGTGATAAAGTCCATTCCGACGGAATCCCATTTCCATTCCGGAATATGCAATGGTTGCAACAATCCTGCAGGTCTCTGATGCTCTGCCTTGACTCTTTGACAAATGTCACATTTGGCGATGTAGCTTCCGATCTCTCTCTTCATCTTGTGCCACCAAAAGTGCTCTTTCAAATCCTGATACATCTTTGTTCCTCCGGGGTGGATAGAATAAAGAGTATCATTAGCTTCCTTCATGATAATTTCCTTCAGCTCCGAATCTGCTGGTACACAGATACGTCCCTTATACCACAATATACCTTCTTCGTCTTCGGTGAATCCAGGTACTTTGCCTGTACCAATACGACGTTTGATTCCGTTGATACTTTCATTCCCCTTCTGGGCTTCCTTGAGTTGGCTAATCAACGTGGGTTGAAGTTCAATGCTAGCTAGGAATCCTTTGCTAACTAACTCAGTCCTGAACTGCTCCAAATCCTCATACAAACTTGGTTGCTTCTCTTGGATCATGGTGTTAAGCCTACACGGCAATCTGCTAAGAGCATCCGCTACCACATTGGCTTTGCCGGGGTGATAGTGAATGTCAAGGTCATAATCCTTGATTAACTCTATCCATCTTCTTTGCCTCATATCCAACTCCTTCTGGGTGAAGATATACTTCAAGCTCTTATGATCTGAGTAAATCTCACAGCGATTACCCATCAAATAATGACGACATGTCTTCAACGCTAGAACCACAGCTGCTAGCTCCAGATCATGGGTCGGATAGTTCTGCTCATGCGGCTTGATTAGAGACAGTCTGGCGATGACTTTGCCTTCTTGCATCAATACACATCCTAGACCAATCTTGGATGCATCACAATATACATCAAACGGCTTCTTGATGTCTGGCATGATCAAAATTGGGGCTGATATCAATCTCTTCTTCAGCTCCTAGAAACTGGCTTCACACTTGTCTGTTCATTCAAACTTCTTGTCCTTCTTTAATAATTGGGTCATTGGTCGGGCTATGCTCGAGAATCCTTCTACGAATTTGCGGTAATATCCCGCTAATCCGAGAAATGAACGAACTTGGGTTTGATTGGTTGGGGCTTCCCATTCTTCGACATCTTTGATCTTGCTGGGATCAGAGACTCCGTCAGACACAATATGTCCTAGGAATCCTACTTCTTTCAGCCAAAACTCACACTTGCTGAACTTGGCATATAACCGATGCTCTCTCAGGGTTTCTAGGATGATTCTCAGATGTTGCTCATGCTCTTCTTCTGACTTGGAGTAGATAAGGATGTTGTCGATAAACACAACTACAAACTTATCTAAGAAATTCATAAAGATCTTATTCATGAGATTCATGAAATAAGCAGGGGCATTGGTTAATCCAAAAGACATAACCGTATACTCGTATAAACCACCATAGTAGTAAAGGCGGTCTTGAATATCCGCTTACGAATCTTAAGTTGGTGATAACCAGTCCTAAGATCAATCTTTGAGAATACCTGAGCTCCAGTCAACTGATCAAATAGATCCTCTATTTTTGGCAAGGGGTACTTGTTTTTGATTGTTGTATATGTGATGTTACAGTAATTAAATATGTTACTCCATCTTCCTTTTGCTTCATTAACTCACTGCCACATAAACAATTTTGCTGAGTTAGACTAGTTATTTATAAAGTTACTTGCACTACGACTAACCTTAGAGCAGCCCGATAGACACGCCCATCTGCACACGTATTTTTTTCTTTGAAAGTGTGGTGCTTGCATGTTTTATTTTTGTGTGTGTCCATTGCTACGGTGGATTTTTTTCCGGGTGAATTCAACTAGTACGTAAACATATCCTCCGTATTTATACCTGTGGAGAAATCTTTACTTAAATTTAAATGTAAATTTAATGGCGGTGTACAATGCACTAGCAGCCTAGCACCCAGGGACTAGCTGATATCTTCTCACTAATGCATACAGTATATCTCTTGAATTTGTGGACATCTAAAGGCCACTTTTCATCCCCTGACTTAGCTAAAAATTCACTTTTACTCCTAATACTTTTCTTTGGTCCAAAGCCGGCTTTGAACTTTCTAAACCAATCACTATCATGGTTTCATTAATTTGTGTGGTCATGGATGCCAGCTTGCTAAAAAACTACAGACTGCCAATCCAATCTGGACCGAACTACCAATGCCCCAACCAATTTCTCACAAGTCCAAGAAAAAAATAAGAACCCGCATACGATCGCTCCCGTGGTATCGTCTCAACGTTCTCACATGTCGAGCCTTTGGACTATTGGCGGCCGTGAGTCACGACGAGATGAAAGAGGGTGTGGAACGTTACAAGAGGATCGGGGCCACAAAGATGCAACAATCGTGAGAAAGGAAGCTACTCTAGTGATATGGCTAAAGCTCTCGACCCTCGAATGAGATTTTAGATGGGCATGGGCAGACGACTTGGGCAAGGTTTAGCCCTGGTTGGATCAACAGTCGTGTCGGGAAACTATAATAACGATCAATTTAGAGAGTTGAAGTTCTGTTTTGGACCAAACAAAAGTTATAGGACTAAAAGCGAACTGTTAGCAAAGTTTTATTTTTCAAGAGTACGCGGACGCGTACCTTAATTTTATAGAAGGCAGAGTGTATGTTACAAGACAGGGGTCTTGGGTGCGAACATCCGGACCTCAAAGCTCCAAAGAAAGGGAAAAGGCTACTCTCTCTCCCTAATCTGAACTCCTACTCCAACTCTCTCCTCGCTCAAAAGGGCTATCCTAAGCAGGGCCAACTCCTCAATGATGTTGACTATCTGGCTATTGGCCGATAGTTGCTTGCTAACATTGTTATATACCCAAGCGTTTCTATTCTTCCACGGCGCATACGCCACCGTGCAAACCAGGCCATCAAACCACCTTCTCTCTTTCTCGTCTATGCCACTCCTCTGTCGCAGCCACCATTCTTGGCTGGCATCCTCTATCGTGGTGATGTGAAAGCCACATGAAGGTCCTGGCCACACCGGTACTACACCTCCCTGGCAAAGACACTCAGGTGTGTCTTCCTCCTATAAGCACACGAATCACCATGCCGATTGGCTCTGCAAGCCATGCGTAAAACGTCTGTCCGAGGTCTAGATCCTATTTTGGGCCGCCAGCCATAAGAACGACCTGCTCTTGGGGGTGGCCTTGCTTCTCCAGATTGCCTCCGCAAGTGGGTGTCCTATGCGACCCTGTGAGAGCATAAGATATGTGGACTTGGTCGAGTAGGTACCGGTACTTGACCATGGCCAAGAGAACTCATCGGGATTGTGCACATCCCGCTCTACTCTGTTGATGGCTATCCAAAGTGTCAGACACTCTCTCGCTCCCCAAAGGGCCAGCGAGCCCGAGATATGAGTGGTCCAGCGATTACCCGTCAATGCTTGCTCAACCATTCTCGAGTTTTGTGCCCACGTGCTGACAGTTAATGTCAGGCCTGGTGCCAAGTCAGAAGTTGATCTCCCTGCTATCCATCGGTCACCCCCAAAAAGTGTGCTCTTCCTGTCTCCAACTCAGATGCGTACCAGACTATCAAACACACTCCTGGCCTCGTCGCCCTTTGGCATTGGGAGTCCCTGCCAAGGTCTCTGTTGGTCCGCCCTCCGAAGCCACTCCCAGCGAATCCGAAGTGCTAAGCCTTGCTTTTTGAGGTTTTTGACTCCCAAACCACTAAACTCTATCGGGTTGCAGATTTGATCCCATGTAACTATAGTACCCTGGGAAAACCACTACTAAAAAATCACTTGTTGTTTTTATTTTGTGCATCATCATGATATCATGCTCATGTCAGCATGCCACATTGCATTTGAACATCATCATCACCATCATACATATGTTTGCCTCTTAAAAGTATTTTCCCCAAAAGCCTATTTTTGTTTTTTATATTAGCCCCCTTCTTATTTCAAAGTATAAACCCCCGGACTTTTCCGGATCTTTTATTTGTCTAAGACTATTTACCAAAAAACTGTTTAAAATGAATAAATAAATAAAAACATATTTTATAAATCCCCGGGGAGGCAGTCCGACCGGACAGGATAGAGGCCCAACCGGCTAGACCACCTACTACCCGGGCCAACCCATTTAGACCAAACCCTAAATATACCAAACCCTAACCCTAGACTTTGTCCACCTTTGTCCTTAATCGGGTTATCCAGATGATTGAGAAAGGGTGTTGATACCTTCGATCCGGATTAAGGATGTAGTATAGCTTCTTTTTCTCTAGTAGACCTAGGTTATTGAATCCTCGGGAAGCGAATGCGTAGTGAAGTTACTTTAACGGACCTTCGGGAGTTTTAGAATTCCTTTTGTGTTTTCACCGGACCAGTAGTTTGTGTCTTTTGGTTGTTGTCGATGATGGAGAGGGAGGGACTAGGGAGTTTGGTTTCACCTGTAGCTATGCAAAACATCCGATGGAAATAAAAGATAGAAATAAAGCATGTGTGTACTTGTTAGAGCAAGATAAATTATATGTGGGCAATGCATCCATAATTTCTATTGCCTCCGCAACCGCTGATAGCAATAACCTACTAGTCTCATCCATAGAAGAAATATAACTAACGATATGCATAGTAATGTCACCGTTAATCCCAAGCAAATCCCTCACATACAATTGTAATACTCCTTATGTCAGTGGGGTTCCCAACCTGCAGATCAGTCATCACTCATACTCCCTATACCTGGCTCAACCCTCGAGGTCTTGGGTGAAGCGGAACTGCAGCAGAAAACAAAAAAATTCCTACGATGGAACCCCAAAACTGCCTAGGATCTATCTATGTAGTAATGCGGTAATGACCAGAGCATAGAGAATACATACCCTTGTAGACCGTACGCGTTTAACATTCCGCGGGGAACGTGGTTGATGTAGTCATACTCGTAGCCGACCTAAGGTCGCGAAGATCCTCGCATGTCACCCCTTGCTCCTTCTTCATCTTCATCGTGCAGCAGCTCCCGCTCACGACATTTAAGCGCCCCAAGTGTTACGCCTCGTGTCTTCGCACACATCCGGTGCACGATGAGACCTCCGGCTCCCCGATCCCGCCGGGAGTGCGGAAGCCGATATCCGGCTAGGAATCCCTGCAGCGCAACGGCGTGCTACAGGTGTGCCTCGATCGCACAGCCCAAACTTGGGGCCATGGTCACAAGGGCCAGAGAGAGAGGGAAGGAGGAAGTCAACCAAAGGACTTATCCAAATATTGGGTGTGTTTATTCCCACCTATGGGCACCCCTTTATATAGGGGGAGGGGTGTGCCCTCCCCTTTGGGTTTCCCATGTGGGACTAATCAAGGGAGAGGGGGGAGGCGCATGTGCCTCATGGGCCAGCCGGCCAGGGGTGGGCCCTACCCCATGCACAGCCCTAGGCTGGCCGGGTAGGACCCCTTGAGGCGCCTGGCCCTTGGCCCTTCCCTCCTTCGGTTTTCCCTCATGGGCCCTTTTTTCCCTATGAAGTTTGGCCCATTCGTGGAATACCCCTTCAAATTAGATTTTAATATAATATTTAATATTAATTACATTAATTAATATGTAAATACATATTACAAAATCCGTCTTGACCCGAAACACCTTTCGGTTCCCTTTTGATTTCCTCCGAACGACTTCAGATCTTTCCCGGAATGATTCCGGTCCTTTATTCTTTCTCCGAACAACTTCGGATCTCTCTGCGGAACGATTCCGGCTTTCTCTTTCTCTACTGTGATTCCATCTTACGAATGATCGCTCTCATCGTACCCTTAAGTGTATCCTCTCACGGCTCGGGAATGCTCTAGACATGATCTGTATCAATGATCAACAAAGGAACCAAGGATATCCATGTGACCCCTATGCATTCCTGATGACAATGTCGTTTGAACCGCTAAATGTAGCATCCAATTCCTTTTGTTTCTTGATACGACTTGTCCGAGATCCGATCATTGGTACCACATACCTTGTTCAATATCGTTCACAACAAGTTCTGTTTTCTTGTTACCGTGATATTACATCTCTGTGACCGAGTCACATGTTGCAACATTGATGGATGTAATCTCACCAAGCCGGCCGTATGTATCTTTACCCGTCATGTGGGTGAACAAATCCCGGTCTTGTAGTCACATGTCATCTACTGTTCCTCCGGAATACCCAACGTACACCTTTATAGCCACTGTATTACCAGATGACGGTTGATGCAGTCTAAGCAACCTCGGGAAATAGTGAGTAATATGAGCTCATGGTCTAAGGAAAAGGAGTCTAGGTATAGATGTTGCAACAATGAACTATATGACTTGATCGTGCTTCGAGGAATGTCCAATCACATCATTCTCCAATGATACGATCCCATTGTCAATTGGCATAAATGCCATGATCTTGAAACCCAGATCATCCTCATGACCAACGAACTAGTATGAATAGAGGCTACTAGGGACTTGGTTGTTTCATACCACACCTGTACCAACGTTTCTACTTGGCACAATTATAGCACAATATGAAACTATTATAAACTAATTGAGATATGACAATAAAAACCTATTTATTATTTGCCTCTAGAGCATATCTCCTTCATTAGGTACCCGACAAGTCCTTGGATTGAGGTAAGAGAGGATACAATAATCATCATGTCATACAAACTAATACACGATCCCATCTATGATAATTCATATGCACAATTGCTACATGGCTAGGCTGAAGCCCTTAGCCCAAGGAGAATTACTCACACATAGAGATGAGATCAACAATCATAAACATTATAATAAAAATCATGAGATTGATAGCAGTAGTCTTACAATGTCGCCAATCAGAGAAGAGATCTACTATTACAAGTGGTGGAGTATGGCTATGGAGATGGAGAAGGGTTTGGAGATCTGGAGGCGGCTGGTGATCTGTGGCATGGACTTTCTTTGGGGTCTGGCCCTGTTTCTCGTCGCCCAAGGCTTCTTTATATAGGGGTCCCTTCACAAAAGTTTTTCTATTTGACCTAACGGTGACGGCGCCAACTATATGACCGGAGCTATGCGATCGGAATTTTTGCTCCGGCCGTATAGTTGGTCGTTACAGCGTCTGCCTTTGTTGAACGGCTCCTGGTTTCTTCTGGTTGAAGGAAATATCGTATCTTTGACTTTAATGTAGTGATTCCCTCCTTTAAACGATATTATCTGCGTAGGAAAAATACGAAAGAAAGGATTGCATACCCCTCTGGATATTAGCATTACTGGTAGGGTTTAGAGAGATATTTTATCAAGAATATGAATAATATCTAGTTTAAATGTGGACGTTAGATGGCTATATTTCAGATCCATCAACCTTCCTAAGCTTAAACTTGATCGTCCCGAGCAAGAAAACCAAAATCAAAAAGGAACTCAACATTTAAACTGAAATAACGAGATGGTGATCTTACTCATGATTAATAGTCTTATGTTTCCTCCACTTCATAAATTTGAAAAACTTCAGCATAGATAGAGCAATGGCAAGCATATCATATAGGTTTCATGTATCCTTATAGTGTAGCAAAATTATTGTAAGCATGGATGATTCAAATGAGTAAACTTTATTCCATGTCAAGTAATCAACTCATAGGCTTGCCCTTGATTAGTAAAGTATAATCATATAAATTAAGAGTGTGAGAATTGTCATGAAAATCATATATACTAGAGTGTCTCAAATCTCCCAGATCAATAAATCAAGACTTTTCAAGCTTTCTATTCATTGTCCTTCAAGAATTTCAGTTTTTAAGTAATTGAGAGCATGCCAAAAAAAAATATTTAGTTTATCGGGCTGTGATGGACACTCGTGGCATCACTAAGGTTTTTATTCCTTTTGCATAATGATTTCTCATAACAGCCAGATGAGTGATTCCATCTTGATTACAGCTACCCAGGAGTGCCAAGAATCTTACTCACTATAGCATTGTTGCTACAAGTGTTTAATCAACTCATAGCCGAAATCTAGGAGTTTCCTCTATTAAGATCGTTTGTAGGCCAGCGGAGTTGTTGGCATCCCATGAAGTTTGACACGCATAAAGCTATATCATTCTTACGATTAACAAGTCAAACTTTGGCATGCTCACAAAAACCGCTAAACATTAATTCAATCGAACAAATCCTTTCAAAGAGGGCTATCAAGTCAATTAATATTTTTAGTGGTGTTGAGTGTCTCTAGAAATAAGCCTTCAATACTAAGCACTAAAACACCCAAGTCTTCATTTGCGAGAATTTTTCTTATTACAATTGTTTAGCAATTTTTAGGCAAGACTTGGTTAATTACGAGAGCTGGAACAAAACATGCCCAATTAAATACCTATGCAAACGAAAATTTTATTATAGTATAAATATTCACTCCACCAATATAATATCTCAACACTTACTACTAACTAGCATGGGTTTCTCAAACTTCAAAAGTGGAGAGTCATAAGGCATACCTCTCATGTTTGGTTCCACTTCTCTCTTCCATTTTTTATTTGTTCCTTGGAAACTCGAAGTCGACCACTCTCCTGCAAACATATGAAGACCTCGAGGCGGAAAGAAAAAGAAGGAGGGAAAATAAGGAAAAATGGAGAAATCTTTTTATGATTTTTAAGAGAGGAAAATTAAAGAATAGAAAATTGGCGGCAAAGCTCGGCTAGAAAATTTCAAAAGCAGATAAAAATAACTAAAGATAAAGTATTGGGGAAGCCAACACGAGTGCTTATAAACTCAAATAAAAACACAACCTTTAAAATAAATAAAAGCAAATGGACGCCACGTAAAGATGCATGAGGAAATTTCTCCAAGCTTAGGCTTTTGCAAGCCCTACAAATCATTATGGTGGCGGGGAAAATTCATTACTCTAGTTCACGAATTGAGTTGACAGGTTACTTGTTGATTCTCGAAGGTTCAAAGAGAGGTTGTGCATCCTCTCCACAGTTCCTCCAAGTCCTTGAAAATATTGGTATGTGGCGAACCGGGTTTGTGGCTGCTCCTCTTGATGAGGAACTTCTTGCTCCTCCTCTTTGTCCTCCTCCTCTTCAGGGATCTCTTTCTCGAGTTGGTTTTGCTCAACCTGCACATCATATAGCAAATGTCCTTCCTCGATAGAGAAAAGACCATTAGGCATAGGAGCAGGGTAGATACGTCCAGCTCTAGCAATATGCAAATAACAAGAACCACCTCTCCTAGTGAGCATTCCACAGGCTCTCAAGGTGGATAAACCAACACGTGTATCACCTAGTACCGGTTGCAACCCCACCTAGGTCGAGGCCTAGGGCAGTGGCAAGTACGATGATGACGCCTCCTCCTATGATTGGCCCTTGATTTTGGGAGGCTTGGTTCTCTAGGTAGCGCACAAGGATGGCGCCCAAGTTGAGTGACAAGCTGCAGTTGATGTAAACAGCCTTTGCGAGGACTAGGATGTCCTCCTCGTTGAGTCTCGTGAACTCATTACGTGTCTGCAAGGTGTTAGCAATAACATAGAACAAATAGCGAATTGCAGGATGTTGAATATTCTTCCCCTTGTTCACTCTACTAGTGAAACTCATTCCATTATAGTATTAATCGAGGGAAGGGTTTAAGCCAGTAAAGGATGCGCGTAGAGCATGAATATCATTGTTCAACAAATTAAAACATGCGCACCATTCATCTAATGATAAAGTGTAATTTTTGTTCATCAGACGGAAAGAAATAGTATCCTCTCTTTGCCATTGTTTAACGGTGCTTTGCAATGAACTAAGGAATTCAATGGTTAAGCGGCGATAGGTACGTACATCATTGTACACAAAGTTTTGTAGGCAAGCTCTATCACAAAGTAAATTGAAGTCATCTGCAATACCAAGTTGGTTCAGTATGATGGGGCAAGCCCACTTGGTGGCCTTCACTTCGCGGTTCTTGATCCTGTTAAAGCGATCATGATGGGCCTCATTCTTGAACCGTATCCCCATGCATTCCCGAGCGATAGCCTGAGAAGCGCTAGCGGTGGCACGAGCACGAGTTTGACTCCTTGTGTTCATCATCTAAAACAATGAAGAAAGGCAAAAATAAAAGTTTTTGATCTAACAATAGTAAGTGCATCATATTCCTCATCATAACACACTAAAGGATTCTCCTCAAAATATTAATCTAAGCAAGAAAATCATGACAATTGGTTCATAGTAGGTCTCACCCTAGATTGATAATGACAATAGATCGAGGAAGAATTTGCAAAAACTAATTGGAGGATCGGAGGAGAAACATACCATAGATCACTCGTGTGCGAGGAAATTGAACAAAATTGAGCAGAGATGAAGATCCCTTGAGGTTTTGAGAGAGTTTGCAGGTAGAAGAAGGAAAAAGAATTGAAATTTTGGAGTTGGGAGTACCTTGCTTTGCGATTTTATGGTCGAACACAACTATACGGTCGCAGCTATATGGTCGGAACAATGTGTTCCGGACGTATAGTTGGCCTTTTTTGTCAAAATTCTAGGTTTTGCTCCTGGCGGCGCAGCTATACAAACATAGCTATACGAGCAGAACAAATGTTCCAGCCGTATAGTTGGTCATTAAACTATTTGTCCCTGCGATTTTTTTTTGCAAAGGTATCGATATCTATACGACCGGAACTATACGGCCAGAATTTTTATTCCCGCCGTATAGTTGGTCGTTAAACTCTCAGAACATATGAAAAGAAATTATACGGAGGCATCGATATCTATACGACCGGAGCTATAGGACTGGATTTTTTATTCCTCCCGTATAGTTGGTCGTTAAACTTTCACTATATATTGCAGAATAATTTATGATAGCAAAGATAACTATACGACCGGAGCTATACGACCGGAATTTTTATTCCTACCGTATAGTTGGTCGTTAGACTCTCTGTATGCGTAAAAAGTTTCCGTTTCTTCATAGACTATTTCTTTTCCTGTAACTTAGTGATATACCTTGTTTTTGACAGAAAATTGACAGCAAATATTGTCGACCAATAATAGCATGAATAGACCAGAATTTTAAGTATTACCGAATTTCCTCTCCTCGAATGGAGTTTTCTAGTACTCTTTATTAAACAAAAACTTAAAATAAAACTAAAAACTTAACTCAAACCTTTATTTCACATGGGTTGCCTCCCATGGAGCGCTCTTTTATGGTCAATAGCTTGAACTTGATGATACTCACTTGGGCTACATTAGTGGAACACCCACTCCAAAGTAATTGGCCTTCAAAGTGATGGCCTCCTTCTCGTCATGCTTGGCTTTCTTATTCCTGAGGAAACGAATAACAAAAGGATCCCGTGAAGGCAATTGCAACTTCATGATCCCTTCATGGAGATTAATCAATGCCTTAATAGTTCTTAAAAAAGGACGGCCTAATATAATAGGAGCAGTAGCATCTTCAGGCATGTCAACTATAACGAAATCAATAAGAGCGGGACAGCCTTTAATGTATACTAAAGTGTTCTCCTTAATTCCTAGAGCTTGTTTGTAGGTAGAATCTGCTTGATGCAATTTTAACTCAGTAATTTCAAAGGAGCCAAGATTTAACTTGTTGAAAAGACTCTTCAGAATAGTTGAGACGCTTGCACCTAGATCACAAAGTGCAGCTATCTCATTGGTTCTAATTTTAATCATAATATTAGGCTCAAATATGTCATCTAGTTTAACAGGTAATCTTTCAGCAATTTGTTTGTATTCTTCTTCAAGCTTTCCTTTATTGCTACTTGATTGACAAAATGTTGGTACATAGCTTCATCACCACCTTCACTTACCGGAATCTTGACGTTGATCCTTTTTACGAGATCTTCAACGGTGTAGATTGGTGAAGGAGCATTACTACAATCAAGTTCTTTAGGCTCCTCCCTTTGGATCCTCATCATTTTGAGTTCTTCAATAGGACTGGGCTCAGCTTTACCTGCAAACTTAGCTAGAATGAGAGTTTAACTCTCGGTTATCTTACCTAGCTATGCCTCAATGATCCTTGTTCTTTCTTAAAGGGCCTGTAAATCATTTCTCAAACTAATAGCTTAGTTAGATAGTTTACCAAGCATAGTATTATGGTTCTCCGTAATTTTAACTAGAATATTATTTTGTTCGTTTTGTGAGTCTATGAAAGACTTCAGTGTTTCTTGGAGACTACCATTACTATTTCATGTATTATTATTAGAATTTCCTGCAGGACTAGCATAGTGTTTCTGAAAGTTAGGATTGTAACTCTTCTTCCAAGCAGGATTATAATCGTTACAAGCTACGAAGTCTATTTTTTCAATATTTGTTTCAGGGGTGGCTCTTACCTGAGTTTCCTTACCTTTTACGGCTAGTATGAGCTCATCCAACTTAGCATTGAGATCTTCGTTCTCTTGTGGTGAAATAGAGTTCAACTTCTTAGTGTTTGATCTTTCCACATGTCATTGGGCATGGTTATCTTGCATATTGTCTAGTAGCTGCTTTGCTTCGGTAATATGTTTACCCATAAATGTTCCTCCAGCTGCAGTATCAAGTATAGACTTAGATACAGGATTAAGAGCATTGTAAAATAAATGGAGGATTAACCAATCTTCCATCCCATGACTAGGAGAGTTTCTTAGGCATTCTTTCATCCTCTCACATGCAAGCGCTAGTGGCTTACGCTCTTCCTGTCTAAAGCCAGTAATATTAGATCGAAGTTGCATAGTCTTTGTAGGTGGGAAAAATTTGGTCATAAATAAAGGAGTACATCCTACCCATGATGTAATAGTATTTTTAGGCAAAGATTGCAACCATTATTTAGCTCTTCCTCTTAGAGAGAAAGGAAATAGACGCAATTTGACCGCATTAGGGTCAACGTTTTTATACGCATCATATCACATATTTCAGTGAAAGTATTTAAGTGCATACCTGCATCTTCAATAGCAGAGCCTCCAAATTGATTATGTTGAACCAAACTTAAGTAATGAGGCTTAATTTCATAGTCACCAGCAACAATTGTTGGCTCAGTAATAGGAGTACGCAAATAATCATTATTGGAAGTAGCAAACTCCCTAAGCTTCTTTTTAGCCATACTTCCTATGTTTTTGGGTTTTCTTAGATAAAGAATTATAACTGTAAAAATAAGAATTTAAAGACTAACTAATTTTTTGGTTTATCAAATAAAGACTGAAAGCAAATTAACAAAATTAAAAACAAGAATTAAAAATAGCAAGGTTCCTAATAACCTCACCAGGGTAGCTATTTGTTGGGGGGATACCCCCGGGTAGGGTTACACTGGGGTATAGAGGCCGAGTTAGCCGAGGTACGGCATGGTCAAAGAAATGCTGGCCGGGTCTCCTCAAGGCAGGCCGACTTACGGAGTAACCCGGCCCGGAGAGCATTCACCTAGCACTTACCCGACCGGCATAAAATATATGTCAGCTATGCTTAATCTACCATGCGTGCAGGTACCCTCCTGGCCGAGTTAGCCAGGCGCTAGCCGGGCTACCGCTTGACTTCTAAAAGAAGAAAGGAATCTCCTGTTGGTCAAAAGGTGGTATTTGCCCGCTATAGCGTGAGCGAGGCGAGCAGAGGAGAGGACCAGCGGGGCGTGGCCGACAAAGGTGACGCAGGCAAAGCTGGCTGATGTAAACCGTGTCTGGTGACGCCAAAAGACAAGGGGCACGCAGAGGGTTACGTCCAAAGCCCAGACGAGCCGTTTAAAGCAAATAAAGAAGCATCTAGCTTTAACCAAGGGGCATATTCAGGGAATATGCCTCCACGTAAGCCCTAAACATTGTACCGTGGGATCGCCTATATAAGGAGCACCGGGGCCTCCATTGAAGGGGATCGATCATTTCCTCTGTCTAAGGTAGAACTCTAGAGCATAGTTGTTGGGGGTACGAGACCTAGTCTCCTTCTCACGAATAGCTCGAGGAGCACTTGTAATCCACCATTGATAGAGCAAATATATGAACACTTGTGTGTGGAATCTCCACACTATCCCTCCCTGGATTCCCCTAGCATACTTTTGCCCCATCTTTAGCCTATCCATGGCATCGGCCGTGCCACCACCACGACAGTTGGCGCCCACCGTGGGGCTAGTGGTGCTAGCAGGGGTGAAAATCCGGATGGGAAGCATCTCCGGCACCGGCGAGCGCGTCATCTCTAGCCTGGTTCAGCGCTTTGGAGCGCTGGACTACGTCAGCGACAATGCTGGGAGCTTCGGCAAACGTCCTCCTCCGCACAACAACCTCTTCATCAAGCTTGGCGCGCACAAGATCTACGTCGGCGTGGACGAGTCCTGCGTTCATCCGCGACATGTCATCGAGGGAGGCGAACCGCCTCTTAGTGCAGCTCGTGGTGTGCGTAACACTCGCCCCACTAGTAGCGTTGAGGTCATGATGGTCGCGCCAGACGTAGGAGCAAGCAAGGACCCGGTGCCAGATCCGGAAGTCACGCCAAAATAGGCAAGGTCTAGATTTCCTCCACTAGAGAGGCTAGAGATTGTACTCCAGCAAGCAATAGATAGCCTAGCAACACCAATAGCTCTTGTAGTTGATCTAGCTCAGGCGCAAACTGAGTTAGAGGAAACTAGGCAGAAAATGCTAGCTGGCACGAACAAGGTAGCGGAGTTACAACAGTCTTTGAACATCACTTTGAGGGAATATGCAAATGCAAAACCGCATAGATGGGGTGAAAACCCAAGGTAGAAACCTGATTATGGAAATTGACAAGGAATGTGAACCTAGGCTGGGTCAGACAGCCACAATTGTAACAGGAGGGCTACAGAGGTACAATACCCCGGCGAAGAACCTCAGAGCTGCAAACGCAGCTGTGTCCGAGTTAGAGGGTTTAACCGGAGAGGCCCGGGAGAGGCAACAGGAGAGGGTTAACCACTTGTTGAGGCTGGCTTGCTAGCAAAACAAGGAAATGGACAAGGCAAACCCGGCGCCACCCGGAGCGTTAAACATGGTTCATTTGGCCAGGAACAACCCGGCAAAATCTGCTGGAGCTGCATCTTCCCCGGGTCATGACCCAAGGAGAGAACAAGTGGTAAACTCGGGTAGAAAGGAAAAATAGATGGTCCCCTATGACCCGGTGAGAGTCGGAAAAGGAAAGGCCATGCAAGTTGATGAGGATCGCCACAGTACTAGCCAAGGTGAAGCTGGCGGAGGTAACCGCGACCAAGGCATTGCCGGTCAAAGGAACGCTGCCAATGGCAATGCTGGACAACATGATACGGCGGGAGCAGGGCAAAATGCACCTCGGCAGTGATACATTGCAAATGTATCTATAATTTTTGATGTTCCATGCTTGGTTTTATCCACTTTCTTGTGTTTTGTTCCAACTTTGGAGTACTTTTCATATGATTTCTGCTACAGTGCCATCTGCCTGTTTTCTGCTGTTTTTGGTTTCAGGAAAGTCAGAAAATGAATATTCTCGGAATTGGACAGGACAAAAGCCAAAGAGCCTATTTTTCCGGAAGTCATCAGATGCTAGAGTACGAGACGGAGAGGGCCTAGGGGGCCACCACACCACCTGGCCGCGCGGCCCAGCCTGGCCCATGCTAGGGGGTGGTGAGGCTAGCCCTGGCACATCCTCGGTCTCCCCTTCCGACTATAAGATGCCCTCGGGACGAAAACCCTAAGTACCCGATCAAAAATCCACGAAAGAGTCTATAGCCACTGTCATCTACATCCCTAGATCGAGAGGGATCTGAAGCTCTTCCCGGCACCCTGCCGGAGAGGGGAATTCACCCTGGAGGCCTTCTTCATCACCATGCAAGCCTCTGGTGTGATGCGTCAGTAGTTCATCCTTGGACTACGGATCCATGTAGTAGCTAGATGGATGGTTCTCCTCCTTTGTGCTTTCATGTCTAGATCTTGTGAACTCCGTTCATGATCAAGATCATCTATTTATAATTCTGCATGTTGTGTTTGCGGGGATCCAATGGATATTGAGATGCTATTTCAGAGATATTATTGATTCCATCATGTCTTTGTTATTTGTGATCTTGCATGCTTTCCGTTGTTAGTAGCTATCTTGGCCAAGTAGATGCTAGCAACTCCAAGAGTTAGTATTTATGCTCGATAGTGGGTTCATGCCTCTGGTAATCTGGGGAAGTGACAAAAATCTCTAAGGTACTAGATGTGTTGTTGCTACTAGGGAGAAAAGAACAATCCTTTGTTCATAGAATAATCGTATTGTTTACTTTACACGCAGTTCGTAAAGCAATAATATGTTGCTTGCAACTTAATACTAGAGGGGTTTGGATGATAACCTGAAGGTGGATTATTAGTCATAGATGCAGTTGGATGGCTGATACATTGCAAATTTATCTATAATTTTTGATGTTCCATGCTTGGTTTTATCCACTTTCTTGTGTTTTGTTCCAACTTTGGAGTACTTTTCATATGATTTCTTGGACTAACCTATTAACAAGAGCCACGATTACCGCCTGTTTCTGCTGTTTTTGGTTCCAGGAAAGTCAGAAAATGAATATTCTCGGAATTGGACGGGACAAAAGCCAAAGTGCCTATTTTTCCGGAAGGGATCAAGTGCCAAAATATGAGACGGAGAAGGGCCAGAGGGCGGCCACACCACCTGGCCGCGCGGCCAAGCCTGGTACACGCCAGGGGGTGGTGTGGCCAGCCCAGGCACCCCCTTGGCCCCTCCTTCCGCCTATATATTGCACCCGGGACGAAAACCCTAAGTACCCGATCAAAAATCCACGAGAGAGTTTGTAGCCGCCATCATCTCCATCCCTAGATCAGGAGGGATCTGAAGCTCTTCCCAGCACCTTGCAAGAGAGGGGAATTCACCCTGGAGGCCTTCTTCATCACCATGCAAGCCTCCGGTGTGATGCGTGAGTAGTTCATCCTTGGACTACGGATCCATGTAGTAGCTAGATGGCTGGTTTCTCCTCCTTTGTGCTTTCATGTTTAGATCTTTTGAGCTCCGTTCATGATCAAGATCATATATTTGTAATTCATACATGTTGTGTTTGCGGGGATCTGATGGATATTGAGATGCTATTTCAGATTGATTATTGATTCTATCATGTCTTTGTTATTTGAGATCTTGCATGCTTTCCGTTGTTAGTAGCTATCTTGGCCAAGTAGATGCTAGCGACTCCAAGAGTTAGTATTTATGCTCGATAGTGGGTTCATGCCTCTGGTAATCTGGGGAAGTGACAGAAATCTCTAAGGTACTAGATGTGTTGTTGCTACTAGGGAGAAAACAACAATCCTTTGTTCATAGAACAATCGTATTGTTTACTTTACACGCAGTTCAGAAGCAATAATCTGTTGCTTGCAACTTAATACTAGAGGGGGTTCGGATGATAACCTGAAGGTGGATTATTAGTCATAGATGCAGTTGGATGGCGGTCTATGTATTATGTTGTAATGCCCAATCAAGTCTCAAAGGAGTCAAGATGATTAGTATATGCATGTATTGCTTTCTCGGTGTTTATCAATTGCCCCGCTGTAATTTGTTCACCCAGCATGTTATCTATCTAAGGAGAGCCACCTCTAGTGAACTATGGATCCCGATCCTTTTTCTTTACATACAATCTACAATCTTTTACTGCTTTGTGTTTACTTTCTTCAAACTTTTACTTCTTTCCATTCGATACGTTTAATCCTTTGTTTTCCGCAAAACACGGTGAGATTGACAACCTCATCGCAAGTTGGGGACAAAGTTCTGTGGTTGTGTTGTGCGGGTCTCCACGTTGCTACTAGCACCGGTAGTGCGTCCTGCCAAAGCTCAGCTAGTAACACCTTTGGGGTGTTTCCTTGCTCCTACTGGTTTGATTAAACCTTGGTTTCATAAATGAGGGAAAACTTACTGTTGTGCTCATCATACCTTCCTCTTGGGGTTCCCAACGAGCTCTACGTCGAAAGTCGAGCGCATCAAGACATTTTCTGGCGCCGTTCTTGAGTCAAGGACATCTTCACAAGGGGAGTCCCTCATAACCAATCTCTTTACTTTGTTGTTTTTGTTTTGCTTAGTTTTCTTTTTGCTTTGTTTGCTTGTTTTGTTCTTCGAAAAACACAAAAAAATTAGTTTTACTAGTTTGCTTTCTTATTTGAAAACCCAAAAAATGACTACTCTTGAAAACACTAAGTTGTGTGACTTCACTAGCACCAACAACAATGATTTTGTGAGCACACCTATTGCTCCACCTGTGGCTGAAAATACTTTCTTTGAGATAAAACCTGCTTTTCTCAATCTTGTTATGAGAGAACAATTTTCTAGTATTGGTAATGAAGATGCTGCTTCCCATCTAAATAATTTTGTTGAACTTGGTGAGATGCAAAAGCATAGGGATATAGATGGTGATATTATTAAGCTGAAATTGTTTCCTTTCTCTTTGAGAGAAAAAGCTAAAGAGTGGTTGAATTCCTTAACTAGGAATAGTATTGATTCTTGGACTAAGTGCAAAGATGCTTTTATTGGAAAATACTATCCTCCTGCTAAGATTATATCTATGCGAAGTGAAATAATGAAGTTTAAACAACTTGATAATGAGCATGTTGCTCAAGCTTGGGAAAGAATGAAATCTTTGGTAAAGAATTGTCCCACTCATGGACTGACTGCTTGGATGATCATCCAAACTTTTTATGCAGGATGAACTATTCTTCAAGGAACCTATTGGATTCTGCTGCTGTAGGTACCTTTATGACCATCACTTTGGGTGCTACAACAAAACTTTTGGACAATATGATGGTTAATTATTCTGAATGGCATACTGAGAGAGCTCCACAAGGTAAGAAGGTAAATTCTGTTGAGGAAACCTCCTCCTTGAGTGATAAGATTGATATTATTATGTCTATGCTTGTTAATGGGAAAACCCATATTGATCCAAATAATGTTCCTCTAGCCTCTTTGGTTGCTCAAGAAGAGCAAGTTGATGTGAACTTCATAAGAAATAACAACGTTGGCAACAATGCTTATGGTAATAATGCTTATAGGAACAATTTTGGTAACAACAATTATAAGCCATATCCTCCCAACAATGGTAATGCTTATGGAAATTCTTACAACAATAATAAGAGTGCTCCCTCTGAACTTGAAGTTATGCTTAAAGAGTTTATCAGTAAACAAACTGCTTTCAATAAAACTATTGAGGAAAAACTCTCTAATGCTGAAAGAAATATAGCATCTTTGGCTGAAGCTCAATCTACTTTGAATAAAATGGCTGCTAAACCTGAAACTAATGATAATCCTTTTGCAGCTACTAATGCTATACAAGTAAGAATTGATGAAAATGTTAGACTATTAGCTGAATTACATGCTAAGTGGGAAAGAGAAGATGAAATTGCTAGAAACATTAGTGTTTCTACTATCACCACCACTAGTGTTGAGGCTAGTAATAGTTCTACTACTTTAGATGATAAATTTTATTTTGATCTTGATGGTTGCAACATCTCTGAAGTTATTAAGTTCCTACAAAAGCTTGCTAAAAGTCCTAATGCTAGTGCTATGAAGATGGCTTTTACAAAACACATTACTGATACTCTCATAAAGATTAAAGAAGAAAAGATGAAACATAAAGCTTCTATTCCTATAAAACAAGAGGATGGTTGGGAACCCATCATTAATATGAAAGTGAATGACTTTGATTTCAAAGCTTTATGTGATCTTGATAGTAGTGTTTCTATTATGCCTAGAAGGATTTATGATATGCTTGATTTGCCTCCTCTTGAAGATTGCTATTTGAATGTCCCACTTGATGATAATGCTAAAAAGAAACTCAATGGGAGTCTTAATGATGTTCTTATTAAGGTTAATGATTCCTATGTCCCCGTTGATTTCTATGTTTTGGATGTTGAATAAAATGCTTCTTGTCCTATTACTTTGGGAAGACCTTTTCTTAGAACTGTTGGTGCCATCATTGATATGAAAGAAGGCACCATTAAATATCAACTCCCACACAAGAAATGTATAGAACACTTCCCTAAAAAGAGAGAAAAGATTTCTTTTGCTTCTCCTATGAAAACAAAATTTGGTCTTAATGCTATTCATTTGAGAACACTTGATTCTTTCTTTGGTTCTTATGCCTAACTTAAAAGCGTTAAAGAAAAGTACTTGTTGGGAGATAACCCAAGAGTTTTTGATGAGTCTTGGAAGTTATTACTTCAGTAATAACCGCTCCTTATCCTTTTTATTTGCTTTTTGTGCCAAGAGTAACCTCTAATGAGAGTGAAGTAATGATTGGGAAAGTTGTTGTCCCGAAACAGATTTTTGTACTTCACCGTAAAAAATCCTGAGAGATCTCTGTATGTCGTATTGAGCTGTAATTTTTTGTGCTTCTGCCCCAGGTGTTTATATAACTTTCGTTAGTTCAACACTTTTTGATTTGAGCAATAGAAGATCTTCGAAAAAATTAGTCTTTACCTGCTGGTCTGTTTTGACAGATTTCTGCCATTTTCTGTATTTGCTTCTTGTGGGTTCCTTTTTGAGTTCTTTTGGGGAATTGAGCTTTTTGAGGGAAGTTCTACAGTAGCTAGTGTTCTAATGGAAGTTTATTTGGTGTTAGAACTGAACCTTGAGACTTATTTATCTTAAGTGCACTAATGTTGCTAATGAGATTGTGTGAAGTTTTGTATGAAGGAAAAATTTCAGGTGTATGGAAGGAATGAGGAATGAGATGAAGGATGGACTAAAGCTCAACCTTGGGGATGCCACACGTGTCACCCCAATAAATATCCAAGAATTACAAGCGTCAAAGCTTGGGGATGCCCAAGGCATTCCCTTCTTCATCAATAAAAAATCCAGGTTTCTTCCAAACGCTTCATTTTTATTGTGTCATGCACAGTTGTGTTTTTCTTGGAGCATCTTCTTTTTCTTTTTTGTTTGCTTAGTTTTCTGAATAAATTGGTTGGACCCCCCTTTCATACATTGGTTTGCAAATAGTTTGTTTTGGTTTGGAAAAGAGTAGGAAAGTTCTTACTTATGTGGTAAAAAGAGCTTGTTTTTGACTGTGGCCTATGCTTTGTCATGCCATGCTTGATATTGTTTTGGCTTTATGCTTAGTATTCTTTGCTGTAGCATGACTTGTTATAAACAATTGAGATTGGTTAATGTGCCTTGGATGAATCATGCGTTGTTTTAGCATATTAAAGCATAATATAGTGGTATTCTCCTTTGATGCTTTATTTGGGTTGACTTGGCACATGCTCACACCATGTTATGACTATCTCAAGTCATCATAGCCTTTATGATCCTTTAGTTTTCAACTTGTAGTATCACTTTATGCTTTGATCAATGATGTTTTTTTGCTCTGCATGATTATGGCCATTATTGCTCTCTTAGTTTGTCGCTCCCAGTCTTTTTCTAGCCTCCACAACCAAGTATGAGTTCCACTCATGCATCCAACTCCCTAAACCAAGTTATTCCAAAGGGTCCACCATAACTACCTACTAGCTTATGCTATTCCAAGTATATTCATGTTTTTGTTTACCTTCCACTTGTTATGAGAAAACTAGTGATTAAAGCTCTCACGAACTTGATGGCACACTTTACTTTACTTGACCTTAATAAACTTGAACCATTGTGTCTTCTATGTTGTATATGCTTGCACTTATTTGTTGGGAATTAGCAGAACCGTGCTTTCATGGGGAACGCTTTCAACATTGCACTTGGTACTTGTACCTAGTTGATATCATGCTCTTTTGTATATGGATGTCGTCGGTGTGAAATGAAAGGGGAGCTTGTAAGTCCATGAAGTTATGTATATGTGTTAGAGAAACGCCTAGGCCGCTGGTCTAATGCATGCTGACATGGTGGAAACCTGCAGCGTAACCATAATGAGCTGTCTATGAAGCATTCTTCTTATAAAAAAAGAGTCCTATATTGAGAAAAAAAAGAGAAAAGAAAAAAAGAGATACTATGAAAAGAGGAAAGAGAGAAAAAAAGCACCATATTCCCATGGTAAATAAGAAGAATGCTGAGATGCTCGTTGTCTGCTTGCCTTGTCATTTTGATATGGGGATTCTTCTGTATCATCGGGCAAGGGGTACCCCATTGGCCGTTCTCTATGATACACATATACTTACAATGACAAGAACTTACCGGTGACTAAACTTGAGTAGCATGAGGAGCGGCCCTCGTATACAAGGGACATGAGATTTCTGACTTATACTTCGTCAAGCATGTACACCATAGTTTGTTCACTTTAACCTTAATCACTTCAAGATGCTTATGATAGGGGCAATGAGAGCTGAAATCTATAAGTACCATAATTTTTGGAAGCTCTTTATGAGACTTGAATCCCTACTTCCTTTTACAAAAGGCCTTTCTTCCACCATTATATTGAGTCTCCACCTTCTATCTTTATGCACTTACTTTGAGAGCATAGTGGCCATTCTTAGTTCTATGTGCATTGTCCCAAGACTAGTTGATTGATGCATACTTTGATATTGCTTGTTTTAAACTATTGTATATAGTCACTCTTATGAACTTTGAAGGTGTCCTATGCATTTATATTTGCTACTCTGTTGAGGGACAAGTTGAATACTATTAAGCTATGTTTTCTTTATGTGAAACAAACAAACGTCTTGCAAAGCATTGTTATTCATGAATCTTTTGTTTGTGCCTTTTCATGTTGCATCATAGTTTCTTTGCTTAGTGCTAGAACTTTGTCTTTCATGTTATGATTGAAGTACTATGATCCCAGCTTTGAATGTTTTGCAAATACTTTGATCAAGTCTTTGATGGTGCATGTCACCTCAAAAATTATTTCTTTTTATCAATTACCTACTCGAGGACGAGCAGGAGTTAAGCTTGGGGATGTTGATACATTACAAATGTATCTATAATTTTTGATGTTCCATGCTTGGTTTTATCCACTTTCTTGTGTTTTGTTCCAACTTTGGAGTACTTTCCATATGATTTCTTGCACTAACCTATTAACAAGAGCCACAGTGCCAGTTGCCTGTTTTAAGCTGTTTTTGGTTCCAGGAAAGTCATAAAATGAATATTCTCGGAATTGGACGGGACAAAAGCCAAAGTGCCTATTTTTCCGGAAGGGATCAAGTGCCAGAATACGAGACGGAGAAGGGCCAGAGGGCGGCCACACCACACACGCGGCCAGGCTCAGGCTGGCCAGGAGGTGTGTGGCTACCAGCACCCTCGGCCTCTCCTTCCGCCTATATATTACCCTCAGGATGAAAACCCTAAGTACCCGATCAAAAATCCACGAAAGAGTCTATAGCCGCTGTCATCTCCATCCCTAGATCGGGAGGGATATGAAGCTCTTCCCGGCACCCTGCCAGAGAGGGGAATTCACCCTGGAGGCCTTCTTCATCACCATGCAAGCCTCCGGTGTGATGCGTGAGTAGTTCATCCTTGGACTACGGATCCATGTAGTAGCTAGATGGCTGGTTTCTCCTCCTTTGTGCTTTCATGTTTAGATCTTGTGAGCTATGTTCATGATCAAGATCATCTATTTGTAATTCATACATGTTGTGTTTGCGGGGATCCGATGGATATTGAGATGCTATTTCCGATTGATTATTGATTCTATCATGTCTTTGTTATTTGAGATCTTGCATGCTTTCCATTGTTAGTAGCTATCTTGGCCAAGTAGATGCTAGCAACTCCAAGAGTTAGTATTTATTATCGATAGTGGGTTCATGCCTCTGGTAATCTGGGGAAGTGACAGAAATCTCTAAGGTACTAGATGTGTTGTTGCTACTAGGGAGAAAACAACAATCCTTTATTCATAGAACAATCGTATTGTTTACTTTACACGCAGTTCATAAAGCAATAATCTGTTGCTTGCAACTTAATACTAGAGGGGGTTTGGATGATAACCTGAAGGTGGATTATTAGTCATAGATACAGTTGGATGGCGGTCTATGTATTATGTTGTAATGCCCAATCATGTCTCAAAGGAGTCAAGATGATTAGTATATGCATGTATTGCTTTCTCGGTGTTTGCCAATTGCCCCGCTGTAATTTGTTCACCCAGCATGTTGTCTATCTAAGGAGAGCCACCTCTAGTGAACTATGGATCCCGGTCCTTTTTCTTTACATACAATCTACAATCTTTTACTGCTTTGTGTTTACTTTCTGCAAACTTTTACTTCTTTCCATTCGATACGTTTAATCCTTTGTTTTCCGCAAAAACGGTGAGATTGACAACCTCATCGCAAGTTGGGGACAAAGTTCTGTGGTTGTGTTGTGCAGGTCTCCATGTTTCTACTAGCACCGGTAGTGCGCCCTGCCAGAGCTCAGCTAGTAACACCTTTGGGGTGTTTCCTTGCTCCTACTGGTTCGATTAAACCTTGGTTTCATAACTGAGGGAAAACTTACTACTGTGCTCATCATATCTTCCTCTTGGGGTTCCCAACAAGCTCTACGTCGAAAGTCGAGCGCATCAATGGCGGTCTATGTATAATGTTGTAATGCCCAATAAAGTCTCAAAGGAGTCAAGATGATTAGTATATGCATGTATTGCTTTCTCGGTGTTTGTCAATTGCCCTGCTGTAATTTGTTCACCCAGCATGTTATCTATCTAAGGAGAGCCACCTCTAGTGAACTATGGATCCTGGTCCTTGTCTTTTACATACAATCTATAAACTATTTCTGCTTTGTGTTTACTTTCTGCAAAAACTTTTACTTCTTTCCATTCGATACGTTTAATCCTTTGTTTTCAGCAAAACACGGTGAGATTGACAACCTCAGCGCAAGTTGGGGACAAAGTTCTGTGGTTGTGTCGTGCCGGTCTCCACGTTGCTACTAGCACCGGTAGTGCGCTCTGCCAAAGCTCAGCTAGTAACACCTTTGGGGTGTTTCCTTGCTCCTACTGGTTCGATTAAACCTTGGTTTTATAAATGAGGGAAACTTGCTGCTGGGATCATCATACCTTCCTCTTGGGGTTCCCAACGAGCTCTACATCATCATCACACCAGCACTTTTCTGGGCGCCATACACAGAGCCATCAGGCAGCAGCAGCAATACGCACCTCGGCAGGAGAGAAGTGCAGGCCCGACAATGCAACAGCGATATGCTCGTTCCGATTAGGACATGTATAATGATGGTTACTCGGCGATGGTCAATGACGGATTCCCTAGGCCGGAGCACCATGTGACCAAATCAAGGTCGGGGCACAGAAACTTGCAGCTAGATGATGCATGGCTGAAGCTGGATCAGATTTATAGGTCGGAGATGATCGAGGTACAAGATCCTCCTGGTCCGGCGTGCTTTGGACCTCGGATCATGAGGGAACCGCCAGTACCAAACTTTTAGCTGGCCAAAGGAACAAAGACCTACGATGGAAGCACCAAGCCAGAGGATTGGTTCATTGACTATGCGACAACAGTTAAGATTGCAACAGGAAATTTGAGATGGGCAGTGAGGTATGTGCCTCAAATGTTGGAAGGACCTGCGAGAGTTTGGCTGAACAACTTGCCACCAGGGAGTATCAACTGTTGGCTGGATTTTGAGGAGTTATTTGTTAGCAACTTCTCAAGCAACTATAGGAGGCCCAATAGGCCACAGACTTTGGTGTTATGCCGGCAGAGACCGAATGAGCCTGACCGAGATTTTCTAACTCCGTGGTGTAACGTGCGCAACTCATGTGAGGGGGTAATTGAATCACAAGCAATTGCATGGTTCGCCCAACTCTTTAGATATGGAAGTATGTTGTGGCAAAGATTACAGCGAGATATGCCAACCACTTTGGCTGAGACGATCCGAATTGTAGATTCGTTGCTTTGGGAGACCCGACTCAACCCCGACTAATGTCAAGTGAGCCGAATGAGGAGTATTACAACAGAGATGGCTTCGGGTCATCGAGGAGAAACGATTTTCGGGGAAAGAGAAGGGACGAATGTCCAGATTACAGGTATAACTCGTAGCAGGTGGCAGCAGTAGACAGAGATCAGCCCAATGCTGCGCCACGCGATACGTAAAAACGGAGGACAAGATCGGCAAGAGAAGGCGAAGGCAAGAAGCCCTGGACCCCGGAGCAGAAAAAGCGATGGCAGGAACGAAAGGATCGTCCGAGGTATACATTCGAGTCTATGTTGGACCAACCTTGCAAATTTCATACGCCAAGTCCGAATAGCCCGGCGAACCATACAAACCGGCAATGTGAGTGGATGAGGCCATTACTTACGGGGGGAAATGGATAGCAACTAATGTTGCCTCTACCTCTACCGAGGTACGAAAATCAGGAAAGAAGGGATGCGGTGCATCAGGTGAATAACAACCAGCAGCAAGATCAAGGTTACCACGCTAATGAGGGATGAAATGAGTACAGGGAGCATCACCAAAGCTACTGTGTGTTTACCACGGAAGAGACTGACCGGAAGAGCTTGTAGCGCCGACATATGGAGGTGAATGCAGTAATGCCGGCTGTGGTGAGGTATATGCCTTGGTCGGATCAGGAAATTACTTGGAGTATCAAGGATCACCCGAAAATTATGCCTAGTCTAGGGACCTACACTCTGGTCCTAGATCCGACGTTCATTGGGCCAAATCTCAATGTAAGGTTCTCAAAGGTACTAATGGACAACAGCAGTAGCATTAACATCATGTACAAAGATACCATGCACAAATTGGGGATATCAGAAAATATGCTTCAAGCAACTAGGACCACTTTCCATGGCATCATGCCTGGTATCTCCTGTGAGCCCATTGGTAAGGTCTGGGTTGATGTGTTGTTCGGTACAAGGGATAACTACCGGGCTGAAAATTTGGAGTTCGAATTGGTGAACTTGGAGAGCGCCTATCACACGTTACTCAGCAAGCCTGCGCTGAACATGTTCATGGCAAGTACTCACATCAGTTACCTAAATATGAAACTACCCGGACCAAGGGGAGTGATAACCGTATCAGGGGACTTCAGGCGTTCGATCGAGTGTGCTTCTGCCGGATCTAACTTAGCTGAGTCACTCGTGATAGCTCCGGAAAAGAGGAGAATACAGGAAGTGGCGGCATTGGCTCAGTCCGCGCAACAACATATGTCGGCCCTAACCAACCCGCATGGAAGTGTGTCATTTCAAGCAACCAAGGACAGTAAGAAAGTGCCAATTGATGATCAATTCCCAGAGCGCACCGTAACCATTGGTGTAGGGTTAGGAGACAAATAGGAAAGTGAGCTCGTCAACTTCCTCCGTGAGAATCGGGATATCTTTGCTTGGTCCACGCAGGATCTGCAAGGTGTGCCAAGGGAGTTGGCCGAGCACTCTTTGAATGTGAGACCCGGGGCTAAGCCGGTGAAGCAACCTCTCCGCCGCTTCTCCGAGGATAGGAGAAAAGTCATTGGAGATGAGATAGCTAGGCTCCTTGCAGTCGGATTTATCATGGAAGTACTTTACCCGGATTGCCTCTCTAATCCGGTGCTCGTGGAAAAGAAAAAGGATGACCCAAACATGGTCGTGGTGTGACGTATGTGCATTGATTACATGAAACTGAATAAGGCGTGTCCAAAAGATCCATTCCCACTTCCTAGGATAGACCAAGTCATAGACTCAACAGCTGGATGTAAACTATTGTCATTCATCGACGCGTATTTTGGTTTCCACCAGATACCGTTGGATCCGGAAGATCAAATAAATACTGTGTTTATCACCCCGTATGGGGCTTATTGCTATAGCACTATGCCGTTCGGATTACGTAATGCTGGAGCAACATATCATCGATGCATTCAAAAATGTTTACATGCCCAAATAGGTCGGAATGTCCAAATTTACGTGTATGATGTTGTGATAAAGACTAAGGAAAGCAATACGCTTCTTGATGACATCCGGCAAACATTCACAAACCTCAGACGGTTCCAGATGAAGCTTAGCACAGAAATTACTTGGTTTACTCGTATCAAGCCGAGGTATCAAAGCTAACCCAACGAAAATCCAGGCTATAGGGAGAATGGAACTGCCAAAGTCCCTTAACGATGTGCAGAAGTTCACTGGTTACCTGGCATCGTTAAGCCGGTTTGTAAGTCGGTTGGGAGATAAGGCATTACCCCTCTACCAGTTAATGAAAAAGGCAGACGAATTTACATGGACACCGCAAGCAGAAAGCGTGTTTCGGGAGTTAAAAAAGATGTTGTCCTCTGCACCAATACTAGCTGCCCCACTACCTAAAGAGCCGATGTTGCTCTACGTAGCCACAACCAACCGGGTTGTAAGTGTAGTGGTAGTGATGGAACGCGACGAGGAGGGAAAATCAGTCTAGAGACCGGTGTATTACCTAAGCGAGGTATTGTCGATCTCAAAGTAGAATTACCCACATTACTAAAAGATGGCATATGGAGTGTACATGGCGGCAAAGAAACTCAAACACTACTTTGAGGAAAACCCCATCAAAGTAATATGTGAGGCATCCATATCAGAGATTATGAGCAACAAAGATGCTAGCGGCCGAATAGCAAAGTGGGAAATTGAGCTGGCCCCATATGCACCACAGTTCGACAAAAGAGATGCGATCAAATCGCAGGCTGTGGCGGATTTCTTCGTCGATTGGGCCGAGATGCAATACGAACCACCCTTGCCGGACTCAAATTATTGGCGGATGCACTTCGACGGGTCAAATCTGAAGGAAGGACTGGGCGCTGGGGTAGTACTTACCTCTTCCAAGAAAGATCAGTTGAAGTATGTCCTCCAAATCCATTTCAGCGCCTCAAACAATATTGTAGAATATGAAGCACTTATGCATGGGCTTAAAGTGGCAAAGGAAGTACGAATATTTCGGATACAATGCTTTGGAGACTCGGATGCCAACATGGCTCTTTACAGTTTCCATGTTCAAAAGATAAGCAGGTTCTTTGAGGGGTGTGAATTCCATCACGTACCTCAGATTGAAAATGAGGCAGCTGACGTACTGTCCAAGTTGGGCTCATCCCGACAACCAATCCTGCCAAATGTTGCTTTGGAGCACTTAAGAAAACCATCTATTACACCATCATCGGAATCTGAGTCAATCTATATCCCGGCTCTCTCCGGGTCAGAAGCTACACCTATGGAAATAGATTGGGGAGGCTCTTCCACAAACCTGGGGACTGCTTCAGCAAACCCGGGGACTACCACATCAAAACCGGGGACTGTTCAGCTAAACCCGACAGGAGTTATGTTGGTGGATGCAATGGAAATCGATGAAGAACTTTTTACCATCCATCCTATACCCACTTGGGCTAAGCCAATATTTGATTTCCTAAAAGAAGGAGTTTTGCCGGATGATGAGGTGTTCTCAAGGCCAATCCAGAGAAGAGCAATGGCGTATACTATCATCAACACTGAATTATACAAAAGAAGTGTAACCACAGTGCTGCAGCGATGCGTTGACCCGGATGAAGGGCTTGACATACTCTGAGATATTCATCAAGGAGAATGTGGTCATCACGCATCCTCTAGAGCGTTGGTGGTGAAAGCTTTTTGGCATGGATTTTATTGGCCAAGTGCCCTGGAACAAGCAGAGGATCTGGTGAGGAAATGCAATGGTTGTCATTGATACGCCACAAAAACCCACATGCCAATGTTGGAGCTCAAAACTATCCCAATCACGTGGCCATTTGTTGTGTGGTGCCTAGACATGGTAGGACCATTTAATCCGGCTAAGGGAGGAATGACCCATATCCTGGTTATGGTGGACAAGTTTACAAAATGGATTGAAGTTAAGCCAATCAGGAAATGCGATGGGGCAACAGCAGTGAGGTTCCTCAAGGATATAATCTTGAGATATGGCTATCCCCATAGTATCATAACTGATAATGGCACGAATTTTGCCGAAGGTGCATTTGCGAGGTTCTGCCGAGAGAAGAAGATCCGGCTAGATGTTGCCCCTGTGGCTCACCCCGCATCAAACGAGCAAGTAGAAAGATCCAACGGACTAGTCTTATCCGGGATAAAACTCCGGCTCATAGAGCCGCTGCAAAGATCAGCGGGGTGCTGGATAGAAGAACTACCAGCGATACGGTGGAGTTTAAGAACAACTCTGAATTGATCAACAGGCTATACGCCATTTTTTCTGGTATATGGGGTAGAAGCTGTACTACCAGCCGACATAGAGCATGATTCGCCAAGGGTCCCCCAATACACAGAAGCCGAAGTGCGCGAATCCCGGCTAAACGATGTTGATCTGCTGGAAAAAGCGAGACAACTGGCCTTGTCCAGATCCGCCATATATCAGCAAAACCTCCGACGCTACCATAGCCGGAAAGTAAACCCCTGAGTCTTCTGGGAAGGTGATCTGGTACTCCGGCTGGTGCAGCGCACTTCTAGCATGCATAAGTTATCCCCTCCATGGGAAGGACCTTTCATTGTAAGCAAAGCTTTGCACAATGATTCCTCCTATCTTATTGATACACAGTCACAAGAGAAGAACAAGGCGGACAGGTCCGGAGAGGAATCTAAGCGTCCATGGAATATAGCACTACTTCATCCTTTTTACACATGACCAAAGAGGTGAATATATCTGAGCTACTAATATGTCGGTATGTATGTCGGCAATGAGTTTATCAATGAAACTTTAGCACCCCTAGCAGAAACTCGGGGACTGCATAATAATTGTCTTTCTTGCTTCTGTGTTTTATATACGTCGGCTGGGTTAAGTTGCTTACACCTTAGCCGGATTAGTAGTGTGTGAGCACCAAAAACCCAACTCTTTGACTTGCTGCTGTCCAACAAGATTTGGCTTCATGGCAAGCAATAGAAAAAGTTTGGAATTGCAAAGCACATGAAAAATGACTAAGGAAAAGAAAGTAATCGAGCTGACGTTTGTTATTTGGAATAACCCCTTATTTACTTCATTCATTTTTCGCCGGATTATTTTGAGCTAATCTCAAAGTTTCAAGTATTGTTAAGTCAATTTTTTGAACCTAGGACTCGTAAGTCGAAAAACCGAATCAAAGTAGACATGAACCAAGTCATAAAATTGGGGGAACAAGAAAAGGAAACTCGGGGACTTCGCCTATGTTAATCCGACATTAAGAACTTAGTAGCAAACTACACTAATTGTAGAAAAACCAAACCATTGTGCTTAAGTACAACTTCACTCGGCATACCGGGGATCTGATGAATATTGTTAAGTGTTTTTCAAATTCAAGGGGCAGCAACAGAAGCTGAATCATCGGTCGAGGGAGGAGGTACTTCGGCATATGTAGGTGGTGCACTAGCCTCGACCTCATCTTCAGGATTGGCCTCCTCGTCCTCCGGGTCCTCAACGTCGTTGCCGAGCTCGGAGGCTTCCTCCTCGTCCTCCTCACCACCATCAGAAACGTAGGCGTCATCAATTACATCAAGACAACTCGGACCCTCATTCCAACTATGGCAGCAGGCATATTGGATGAGCTTGTTTGCACAAGCTTTGCATTGCGCGATGCACTCCGGATCATTGGACCACTTTGACCCGGTGCGCAAACGCTCAAGCAGATTAAGATCCAGCTCTTCATACCAAGACAAAACAAACTTCAGTGTTGTATCAACTCCGGCTCGAGCAGTAGATTCCCGCCAAAGGTGAACTTGGGTCTCGCATTCCATAAGTTTTGCCAGAAAAGCAGTGCTTCCTTCGGGAGTGGGCTCAGTAGGCCAAAGAGCATTGAACATCCAAACTGTTGCCGGCATTATGTCTGCACCATAGTTCTTCACAATTACTAGGCGGGCGGCAAGGCTAACCAGTAGATCCTCAACCTCATAGGGAATTGACCTGGTGGCAGGACCTGTTGGGATACCCCGCTGGTGGTGAGACCTAGCCACGGCACCAGAAGCAATAGGGTCACCTTCTAGGAACTTGCCTGCGAACAGAACGAGGGATGTAAGTGAGGAAGAACACTAAATCCAGAGAGATAAGAATTGAAAAGAGGAAGGGAACTCACGTGAAATCTGGAAAAGGATACGAGTGAGCTCGGCATACACGTTGGTGTTGCTGGCCTGGAGCTTTTCATATTCAGAAGTCACCGACGTAAGTTTACATCGTCTTCCTGCATCAAGTCCTTATCCTTGGAAATTTGAGTGGTCAGGCGCTCCTTTTCCTCGGCGAACTCCTGATCCGCCTTATCCAGCTCAGATTTTTGGAGGTCCTTGAGCCTTTGGATTTCAGCGTTCAACTAAGTAATCTCCGAGTCCTTGAGGCGCAGCTGAGCAATCTCGTTATCCTTTTTATTCAGTTCAGCCTGGTGCTTCCCTGCTTGTTCGAGAAAACGTGTCATCATATCAGGAATGGGAACGCTATCTTCAAGTGTAACTGCATTAGTGAGTTGACCCAATAGAGCCGAGGTATAAATATCTACCGAGTCAAGGAAAGTGCACGCAAAGGCTAAAGGAACAAGACAGGTTACCTTGGATCTCAGCCAAGTTCTTGCGCATGATGACATTTTTCGCCTCAGCCTCAGCTGCGTGATTCGGAAACAAGTTAATACGGATAACGAGTAATTCAAAGGAACGAGAAGTAAAAGGTCTTAAGCAAATAAAGTTACCCTTCTTATGGTGATCAATCAACAACTTGCCACATCTGGCACGAAGATATTTGTATGAGTCCAGCAAGCGCTGGAACTCAGCACTTCAGCGGTTGGTGGTGATCTAAAAAAATGAACCAATGTTAGTTCATGGGTAAAGAGAAAGTAATTCGAAGTCTATAGTATCCGGGCTAAGTGGAACTTAACCCGGCTCTAGGTGCGTGGATATTCGAAGTCTACAAGATCCAGGCCAAGTGGAACTTAACCCGGCTCTAGGTGTGTGGATATTCGAAGTCTACAAGATCCGGGCCAAGTGGAACTTAACCCGGCTCTAGGTGTGTGGATATTCGAAGTCTACAAGATCCAGTCCAAGTGGAACTTAACTCGGCTCTAGGTGTGTGGATATTCGAAGTCTACAAGATCCGGGCCAAGTGGAACTTAACCCGACTCTAGGTGTGTGGATATTCGAAGTCTACAAGATCCGGGCCAAGTGGAACTTAACCCGGCTCTAGGTGTGTGGATATTCGAAGTCCACAAGATCTGGGCCAAGTGGAACTTACCCGGCTCTAGGTGTGTGGATATTCGAAGTCTACAAGATCCGGGCCAAGTGGAACTTAACCCAACTCTAGGTGTGTGGATATTTGAAGTCTACAAGATCCGGGCCAAGTGGAACTTAACCCAGCTCTAGGTGTGTGGATATTCGAAGTCTACAAGATCCGGGCCAAGTGGAACTTAACCCGGCTCTAGGTGTGTGGATATTCGAAGTCTACAAGATTCAGGCCAAGTGGAACTTAACCTGGCTCTAGGTGTGTGGATATTCGAAGTCTACAAGATCCAGGCCAAGTGGAACTTAACCTGGCTCTAGATGTGTGGATATTCGGAGTCTACAAGATCCGGGCCAAGTGGGACTTAACCCAGCTCTAGGTATGTGGATATTTGAAAATGTTAAGGACTTACACTAAATTCTCTAAGAGCATCCGACCGAGTAATAAATTACTCCCTCGGAGGCTCGGGGACTAGTGGGTATATCTATTGCGTATATAAAAGGCTTAGCAGGAAAAAGAGTTACCTCCATCATCCGACCAGCAAGGGAGATGGCCTTTGTAGTGGAGTTCATCTAAGCGCTGAACTCCGCCGGACCAAATCTCTCCGGCAAGTCATCTTATGGGTCGATAAGCTCGGTATTATTCTAGTTGTGCACATATTCTATAAGCACCGGACTATAGCTTTCGCCGCTGAGAGAATGGCTTGTCACCAAGCCCTTGGCATGGGCCTCTCGCCTTGCGGACTGAGCAGCAGCAAGACTGGTATGCAGGATCTACTACTTACTGCTCTTAGACCCGGCGGCGGGAGACTCGGAAGAAGAATCCTTAACTGGCTCAGTGGCTTTCTTGCTCTTGCCGGATGATGCAGGCCGCTGAAGAAGAGCCGAGCCCACAGAGCCGGACTGAGCTTGGGAGACTGGCTGAAAAATGTCCTTAATGGCCATAGTGGATCCGGAGGCAGCGGACTGAGATTTCTTCTTCAAAGAGGGCTTGGCGGTGGCTGATGCTGCTGGCTTTGCTGATGATGCTGCTGGTGATGGTGTTGGTGCTACTGCCGCTGGTACTGGTGCTGCTGGTGCTAGTGCTGGTACTACTGGTACTGCTGGTGCAGCTAATGATGCTGGAGAGACTAAAACTAAGGACGGAATTATTTGGGGTGGTGCCGATGAAGCTGGCACCTCGAAACTGGATGGTTGCGGCAGAGCAGAAAAGCTAGGGAGATTCGGCATTGCCGTATCCTCGGCCGCTCGACTACCCCCCACGTCGATGTTGCCCTCCTCATGACGAGGTGGGCTCTGATCTGGTGCAGCCGCGGATTCCTCTTGGATAGGACTCAGCGGATGGACTTCGTCGTTGCGGGGGCAGAAGAGCCGCTCCAGATCGGAGAAGAAATGTTGGGGCCACTCTAGGGAATAACCCTAGGAGCACTGAAGGAACGAAAAAAACAGCAAGTCAAAAGGAGAAAGGCAAACGCAGAAGCAGAAAAACTCGAAAGCAAAAGGGAAAGAAAGGTGACTTACTCGTCCGAGGTTGGGGGCGCCCGAGGTTTGGGTGCCCTTCGGACTATGCTCTTGACCGTGGGTTTAGCCGGAGCCTTGACCCCGGAATTCTTCTGAAGGGAATATGCCCTGAGAGGCAATAATAAAGTTGTTATTATACATATTCAAAGTATATGATAAATGTTTATTTTGCATGCCATAATTGTATTAATTTGGAAACGTTAATACATGTGTGTTTAATAAACAAAAGTGAAGTTCCTAGTTATGCCTCCCTTATAAACTAGCTCGTCGATTAACAAGATGATCAAGGTTTCCTGATCATGGACATTGGATGTTGTTAATAACAAGGTCACAACATTAGTGGAATGATGTGATGAACATTCATCCGAAGTATAGCATTACAATCAAAGTCATTGTGTTTATATTGTTATAACATCTAACAAAGTAATCCTAGTCCTTAGACAATGAGATCATGTTAATCACTAACACTGGAAGAGTATCTTGATAACATCAAACATCACACTGTGAAACGGTGATTATAAAGGTGGGTTCAGGTCTACAAAAGTGTTATGTAGAAGCTCATGGATCAAGAGTGGGATTTGTCCATCCTGATGACGGATAGATATTCTCCGGGCCCTCTCGGTGATATCACATTGGTTAGCTTGCAAGCAAGTGATGAGATCACTAGAATGTTATATCACGGGAACAAGAAAAGAGTACATGTCGGTAACGAGATCAAAATAGGTATGGAGATACCGATGATCGAATCTCCGACATGTAATATATCGTGAGACAAAGGGATTTAGTTACTAATGTTAAAGGTCTCACGATCATAGAAGTCATCGTAGAATGTGTAGGAGTCAGTATGGATCTCTAGGTCCCGCTTCTCATTATTGATCTGAGAGGGGTCTCGATCATGTTTGCATTATTCACGAACCATAGAGTGACACACTTAAGGGACACCAACACCATTTGGAGCAAATGTGTTTCAGACGAATGAATTGCAAAGCGCTAGAATTATTTCAATAGACACTGAAACTGTTTCGGGTGAAACTGCTAAAACTGGTTCTGCATGTAATATTGAAATGTTGCAAGGGTTTTATGTGAATGTTTGTTAATTAAAGTAATTAACAAAATTCTGAATAAATTTAATAAAAGAGTTTTATTAAATGAGAGAGCATTAAATTTGGAGAAATTTAATGCATTTAAAGTAAAGACTTTAAAGAGGAATGTTAAGGGACACTTTTATGTGGAGGGGGTTACCACCACATGAATGGGGGAGGTGAGAGGTCACCTCCATGGGGCGCTGGCCATGGGAGAGGTACCCCCCTCCTCCTATAAAAGGCCACCCCTCTCACCCTTCTTCCTCACACCTCGTCGTGAAGGATCTCTCTCCCTCTAGAATTATTCCCCCATAGTCTCGGATTAGAGAGATACATGTTCCCGATGGCATTTTGTCTGGAAGGAGTTGCTGCTTCCGCTGCATCGCAGGAGCGAGGAGGCGGAGGTTGTTTGGTGGCCTGAACGTGTGTGCGAGTGCGGATGCGCTGCTGGTTTGCGGCGCTAGGACTTCCACACGATCTTGAGATCGGCAAGCGTACGACTACATCATCCATGAGTTACTACTCGTTAACAAAACTTTGTTGTCTTCGAGGGTAAGTTCTCCATGGATGTATATCCACCCGTTGCTTGTATCTAGTAGATAGATCTTGGCATATAGTTCTCATCGTAGGAATTTTTTGTTTTTTATGCTGCGAACCCTTTAGTGGTATCAGAGCCTGATCTATGCGTAGGTGCTTTGCACGGGTAGAACACATAAGAGTATGTGGGCGGTGATGATCATGTTATTGCTTCTTATATGTACTTTGGATATTGGTGGCATAGTGGGATGAAGTGGTCTGAACCAACCTTACATGTCATCGCACATGAGATCGGTTCCACGACTAGCATGCAACTAGTTTTGCATAAGTGGTTGGCGGGTGTCTGTCTCTCCGACTATAGTCAATATCTGATTTACGACGAGTTGCTAATAATTTGGTTATCATCATTGTGGTTCCATGTTTGTAGGTAAGACCGGTTCTATCTTCGAAAGCCCTAAGCCACGTAAAACTTGCTTAGCACACACATGAAAGAGTGTGGAATAGTTTCACAACTCACGCATGCTGGAACACCCCAATGTAATGGTGTATCGGAACATCGTAATCGTACTCTATTGGATATGGTTCGATCTATGATGTCTCTATCTGACTTGCCACTATCATTTTGGGGTTATGCACTGGAAACCGCTGCATTCACTTTAAATCGGGCACCGTCTAAATCCGTTGAAATGACACCGTATGAATTATGGTTTGGAAACAAACCTAAACTAACATTTCTTAAAGTTTGGGGATGCGATGTTTATGTGAAGAAACTTCAACCGGATAAACTCGAACCCAAAGCGGAAAAATGCGTCTTCATAGGAAACCCTAAAGAAACAATTGGGTATTCCTTCTATCATAGATCCGAGGGCAAGGTTTTCGTTGCCAAGAATGGATCCTTTCTAGAGAAAGAGTTTCTCGCGAAAGGTGTGAGTAGTCAAAAGGTAGAACTCGAAGAGGTTATTGAACCTTCTCTTCATGAAATGGCAAGTGGCGCAGCACCGGAAGTCGTTCCGGAGTTGACTTCACCAAATGAAGAAGGAACTAATGATAATGATCATGAAACTCCGAAAGAGGACACTACTGAACCTCGTAGGTCAAGCAGGACACGTGCAACTCCTGAACTGTACGTGATGAGGGTTTAACTCATCAATGCCCATTGTTATGGACTTGGGTTTTGGAGAAGGAGGGAGTGCTGGAGACATCTATCGGCTAGCAAACAAGCACACAGGGGACAAAGGATTTACCCAGGTTCAGGCCTCGTAGAGGTCCCTACTCCTGCTTGTCTGCTCGTGGAATTATCGAGGGAGTCGAAAGTTACAAGGGTGTGCAGATGCAATCTGGTGAAGGTTGTGGAAACTAGGGTTGCGTGTGTCCTCCTCGCTGCCCCCTCCTAGCCTTTATATAGATAGGCTAGGTCTCGGGTAGCAGGTCGAGTCGGTTACAAGTTAGGGTTTTCCCCTTCAAACTTTCTATCTTTAGCTTCTTCTTGTTCTTCAAGCAATCGAGAGTCCACAGGTTACTCGAGTCCTTTCATCCGGGCCTTGGCGACACATTGGCCTGTGTCGTATTTGGACCATATATACCAAGCTCGAGTACCTGTAGGGTATACCCATGTCAAGAGCCCACAGGTGTCGGTGGAATCGTAGATTCGACTGGGGACTTTTTTGAAGTCTTTGAGTGCCTGAATGAGTATATTTCGACTGCTTTTATTTGTGTCATAGGGATTGTCAATATACGTGCCTGATGTAACCGAAGTATCGGTATCAGTTAACCACCTTAGGGTGAGACAACGCAATCTACTCGAACTCGAGTCCCCGGACTCAAATCCGAAAAAGTGCTGGCGCAATTCGACTCAAGCCACGGAGGTCTTACAGGAGTCGAATTCAAGTTATATGGGTGTGAGCACTCGACGCGTCCGTCAAGGCATGTTCATCGTGCCTGTGGGCACGGATATATTTCTGGTAGTGCGCAGCTAGATGCGTTGCCAGGCCTTATTCAGGTCTTACCTTCACGCTGTAAGCGTGGCATCCGAATTTTATCATCGCGGAGACGATTCAGGCGACCCAGGAGACGTAGTCTCTTTGTAGGGAAAATTATGAGGTGGTGTCGCCATGAACTGCGAGTGCGGATGTTACCAACACACAGTTTTTGTGCAAATAATCATAGGGTGCGACCAATATCCTATGGGAGTAGCCCCCGAGTGCCTGGTTGAGTCGAAGACTCGGGCAGGGACTAAAGAACTTTTGCGACTGCTGTCGTCTTTTGCTTGCTTATTTCAGTCGAAGACTCAGGCAGGGAGTAAAACACTGTTGCGACTGCTGTCGTCTTTTGCTTGCTTGTTTCAGTCAAAGACTCAGGCAGGGACTAAAACACTTTTGCGACTACTGTCGTCTTTTGCTTCCTTGTTTCAGTCGAAACTATTTCCGGTGCTCCCTATGGGAGTAACCCATGTTAATAATCGAACCGTGTTTCGAATGGTTGGGTTTGATTGTGATTGTCCTCATTCCTGCAACAAGAAAAGAAAAATCGTAGGGTGCGCGGCCAGCGCTCCCTATGGGAGTAGCCCCCGAGTGCTTGGTGGAGTCGAAGACTCCAGCAAGGACTAAAGTAGCCGAATTTTTCCACGGCGTAGCTTTGATGACGTCAGTGCTGATGCTTGTATGACCTCAGTTGCCCGCGTGAGCGAGTTTGACGGGACGTGACGAGCGATGGGTCCCACTTCCTGACTTTGATTTGACTGGTCGTGCGTAATCTTATTTTTAACTGCGCCTCCTCGATTTCCGCATGTAATGGGAGTAGTGGAGGGACGGTTCGCACTTCCCCTTCCCCACGTGTCCCACGCAATGCGTGCCACACGTCTAATAGGGTTTTTGTGAGCCGTTGGATTGCATCTCCTAGAGGTTAAGTAGCGGCGCTACGGCGGTAATTTTCCATCTGCGCTCTTTTCTTCTTTGTTGCCATCGCCATTGCTGTTGCTCTTCTACTTTTCCCTGCGCTCGTCTTCTCCACAGCGCTGGACCATCTCCGCTCGTTTCCAAGCTACTTTCTACGCTCTCATCGCCGCCGCGCAATGGGGAAGAAGAAAGGAGGCGATGTCGCTGATTCCACGGCCACCGTCGCCGCAGCAAAGAAGAAGGGTGGCTCCGCTGCTGCAGGCACCAGCACCGCCGCCGGCGGGAAGAAGAAAGTCGCAGGCACCCGCGTGACAAATGGTGCATGGTGCCCTTCATCATCAAGGCGTCGGATCTCCGTCTTCTTCGCCAAGACGGAGTTATCTCCGCAGCAGTCGCCGATGCACGCGTCCCCAGCGATGAGACTGTTCCTGTTCCTCCCGCTGGTTTTCGAGTGATGTTTCTTGCATTCGTCATTTGCGGCCTTTCTTTGCCTCTCCACCCCTTTCTTAGGGGTCTTCTTTGTTTCTACGGGCTCCAGCTCAATCAGCTGTCCCCAAATTCTATCCTCCACATCACCTGCTTCATCCCTCTTTGCGAGTGCTGGCTCGGAATCGAGCCACACTTTGGTCTTTTCAAACGCTTATTTAAACTGAAGCGTCAGTCCGCATCTGGCTCTTTAGTTTATGACGTAGGTGGTTGCGGAATCCACGTCGACCCATCCGCCACCTACTTTGACATCAAGCTCACCAAGTCCGTCTAGGGATGGAGGGACGAATGGTTCTATGTCCGCGACCAGAAGGCCAAAGATGAGCATTTTGGACTCGCGCCCTTTGATCCCGCGACTCCCTGCAAGAAGATGCGTTCTTGGAAGAACGTAGTTATGCCTGGTGAGCTTGCGGAGACAGACGTCAGTATCAGCGTGTCACGACCTCGAGAGTCGCATAGGCGCAGAAGAGGGAGGCTGCACCCTTATCAGAACTTGGTTGCGCCATCGCGTCCAGCCTCTCCAAGCCAGAGTCCATCCCATGTTTCAATGGGGTGGCGCTGATGATGCCACTCGCGTGTCTGCCGATGGCATGTCCGCGAGTGAGGTGGATAAGAGGGTTCGACTGGTCACGAAGTACACTGGCAAGGATGTGCTTCTGAATGAGTCAGTCGTTCCTCCTTTTGATGCTTCGAACCCTCCTCCTGAGGTATGTGCTCTGCGAGCTTGTTTTCGCGATTGCTTTTCTGCTGCTTACTTGTTCATTTTTGCTGATCTTCACTGTCTGTGTGTAGGATTGGGCGGTGTCGCCTTGTATGCCCCTCTCCCTAAGGGGATTATTCCTCGGGAAGCTTTGGAAGAGGACGAGTCTGAGTCGACTGTCCCTTCTGATGTGGAAGAGGAAGCCCCCGAGTCTGAGAGTCCGGATACTCGCAAGCGTTCGCGCAGCGAGGATTGTGACGCGTCGTCTCCTTCGACTCCAGAAGGCACGGCTGTTGGCGTGGAGTCGCCAATTCCTGCCGTTCCTGTGAGAGCTGTGGCACCATCTTCGCGCAAGAAGATGCGATTGCCTAAGAAGTCTTCGTCGGAATCGGTGGAGGCCACGTTTGATTTTGACAATTTTGACTAGTAAGTTTTTCGAGTTCATTTGTTCTTCTCTGTTTTCTTCTTATTGGCTTTGCCCTGGAGTTTTGCCCTTTCTCAATGTGGAATTTGTCTTGTAGTCAAGAGGCGTCGTCATCTTCTGGCGACGTCAAGTTTTTGAAGGAATCAGGAGTCGCGACCTCAAGGGCCAAGAAAGAGGTCGAGCGCGCTCCTTCCCCACTGGTGGCGGCCCACTCCAGGCACAATTCTTCGAGCTCTCCTCACGTACGGGAGCATCGAATGGTTGCTCGGATGACGGTGCAACAAACTTCTTCGGAGTCATTGGAGGACCATGTAAGTATATCTTTCCTTCTTTTTAATGTGGCAGTCGACGTTATCTGTTGCTTTCACTGATTCCTTGTTTGTGTGACAACTCCTTGTAAAGGAAGCCGCGCAAGTGGCAGAACAGGTGATGGCGATGGGTCGCCAGCATGCAATGCTGGAGACGCGTCACCGCGTGGTCGAAAGTGAGTGTTTTGCACTTATTCTTTTTTGTCTTCTCCTTCTTTGGTATAGTCGACTGATAGTCAACTTTTGATTGCCAAGCAGCTGAACATAATGCCTTGCTCCGTAACATCGCCACCTTGGAGAAGACATTGGCCACAGCTGTGAAGGGGCGCGACGAGGCAATCGCAGCTCGTGACGAGGCACAGAGGCGCGAAGAGGATATGTGTGCCTCCTTTGCGGACAGGGAAAAGTTGTTCGAAGAGTAACTGTTCTCAGTCGCCAAGGCCCTATCAGGTACCTTCGCTGGTAGATATTTATTGTTTTTCTTCTCTGCATCTAGAGTTTTTGCTGATGGCGCTAAAGGTTTGATCCATGTGTGGGTTTTCTGTGCAGATGCTAGCGATTTGAACTTTGACCCGCATGCCCTTCGTCGCGATGATGCTCTGGCAGGCGCGGTGTCTGCAGTCGAGGACCGTAGCGCCGCCATCCAAGATACATTGTCCAAGGCCAAGGTCACCCTCAGTTGACTCTGGGAGGAGCTGGCGCCGAAGGCGGAGCTGATCGATAACGTGGACGAGCTGGTGGAATCACTCGCCGGTGGTGTGCCTTCCACTTACAAGAACTCCCTCTGCGCGGCCGGCGCGTCTATGTCACTCGCGATGGTGCAAGCCCACGGAGCTGATGTCGATCCTTCCACGGTGTCGAAGGCGATGCCTGTTGGCGCGGATGGTCAGCATGTAGTCTTCGCTCCCTTTGCGACTGCATGTGCCAAATATGGCCATTCCTTGATAAATACCGTTGCCAAGTATTCGGAGGAGCTCCAACGTGCTAAGAAGGCGGCGAAAGCTTCGGCCTCAGGGGTCGGCGGAAAGACAGTAGCGTCTGATACTGCCACGGACTTGATGAAGCCCCCGAAGTCGAAGAAGCCAGCTGCTCCGTAGTTAGCTTTTTGTAATAGTTGATGAATTGTCCTTTTGGTCTAAGAACATGCCTGCTGGCGAGTGTGTTTGTGAATACTTATGCTGATCCTGAATGCATCTGTCCCTTTTGCCTTTGTGTTAAGTTGGTCACCTTATTTGCTTTTGTCTTGGCTTGTGGTAGGGTACATCAAGTGATCCCGTGGGGGGGACCCAGGACTCGCCATCTCTTGATGATACAGTGGCACCACCGCATTCCAGGGTAGAGGAGCTATCCTTGCTTTCGCGACTTCGTGATCACGTGAAGCAGCTGGAGCGTGAGTTGCCCGTGATCCGCGGTAGCGCGGACGTGTGGAAGTCGAAGGCTGAAAAAGCCGCCGCCTGCGAGCAATATCTGCTTGGCGAGGTGACGCAGCTGGGCGACCAGTTTAAGTGTTAGTTTGCTTATCCACATCTTTTCCTTTGTAGTTACTCGCAGAGGTACGTTGTACTCATGCTATTGATGCTGCTTCGTGTAGTTGTTAGCGCGCGCCATCCGCGGGAGGAGAAGGATAGAATTGCCATTCGCCTTCATGATCTCACCTAGGAACAACTTCAAGAGAGTGGATACTTCTGGGTAGATCATGATTGTGCGACTGCATTGGTGACCCTACCGGATCGCGCATCGCGAGTGCTGCTCTTCCTGAAGAAATCGCAGTCGTGCTTGAAAAGCATTTATCGGGCGATGTTCCTGCTGGACGACGCTTCGTCAAGCCTGCTGGCTCTTCTTGCCAAATTTCAAGATCTGTCCACGGTTCGCGGGTGCGTGAGGCAGCAGTTGGTGGCTAGTGCCAAGGCTGCCCTCTCGATGGTGCGATTGCACAGGCCTGACGTGGATATTGCCGCCATTGCCTCTGGGCCGCCGGCGCCACTAGCAGGATCTTCCTGAAATATGGTGCCGCACTATCAGGCGGTGGACCACCCAGCCGAGGAGATCGTCGACTTCTTCGAGGAACAAACCAATGTTCTTCTGTTGCAAGAGTAGCCAAATATGTATCCTGCACATAAGTGTACTTGTGTTGTAAAGTTCGTATAGATGTTGTAGATAATTTATTGTCGAATGTGTATAAGGAGCTTTGTGAGCGTGAGGTGCGTTGCGCTATGCGAGTCCTTTTCGTTAGCCTGGCCATCCTTTATCTCGTTCCCTTGTCAACCTGTCAGGTGCGTTGCAGCTGGGTTCAGTTTGTGTTAAGGGGTTCGATTGATGTGCCAGCTACTTAGGATATCGCGTTTTGGTTCGAAGAACATATGTGTATAGGGTGGCGCAGCCCCCGAGTATGAAAATTGACAAAGTAAAGGAGAACACAGAGTTTTGGGACACTTAGCTTTTATTTATTTTAAGAATAGTACGAAGTACAATGTGTGGCTAAGTAGCCTTGGCTGAGTAGCCTTATTTGCGATGTAAAAGTAAAAACGACTAGGGGTAGAAGCGTCGCAGTTGTGCGACGTTCCAAGGGTTGGAGTATGCGACTCCTGTCTCTAAATCTTGAAGGCGATAGGCACCACCTGGGATTACTTCTGTAACCACGTACGGTCCTTCCCAGGGGGACTCGAGCTTGAGATGCCCCTGCTGCTTCAGTCGCAGGACCAGGTCACCTTCGACGAAGGATCTGGGGCGAAGCCTTCTACTGTGGTAGTTGCGCAGGTTCTGCTGATAGATCGTGGATCTTTCTGCGGCGATTTCTCTTGCTTTGTCAAGGAGGTCGACGGAGTCTTCGAGTGCAAGGGATGACTCTTGCTCGCTATAAGCAACCATGCGCGGCGCCTTGTACCGTACTTCGGCCGGTAGTACTGCCTCTGCTCCGTGCACCATAAATAATGGCGTGTAGCCCGTGGCGCTGTTTGGAGTTGTACGTAGGCTCCAGAGTACGGATTGTAGTTCATCTGGCCAGCAACCCGCGGCTTGTTCGAGTGGCCGAAGGAGTCGCTTCTTGATGCCGCTGCAGACGAGCCCGTTTGCTTTTTCCACCTGACCGTTGGTCTATGGATGCGCTACTGAGGCGTAGCTGATGTTGATCCCTAGGTTCTCGCAGAATTCTTGGAACTCCTTGGATGTGAAGTTCGTCCCGTTGTCGGTGATGATGCTGTGCGGCACGCCAAAGCGGTAGACGATGGACTAGAAGAATTTGACTGCGCTGTGCCCTGATTGGTTGGTCACCGGCATGGCTTCGATCCACTTGGTGAATTTGTCGAATGCAACCAAGAGGTAGACGTAACCTCCGCGCGAGGACCTTGGAAGCTTGCCAACCATGTCGAGCCCCCACTGTGCGAAGGGCCAGGCCAATGGAATAGGTCGTAGTTCTGCACCTGGTGCGTGTGGCTTGTCCATGAATCGCTGGCAAGCATTGCACTTTTGGACTATGTCCTTGGCGTCGCGCATGGTCGTGGGCCAGTAAAATCCAGCTCGTAGAGCTTTGGCAACGAGGGCGCGACTGTCGGCGTGGTGCCCGCAGGTCCCTTCATGGATCTCGAAGAGAACTGCTCTTCCATCGGCCATGGAGACGCATCGTTGTAGCACTCCTGTGATGCTGCATTTATATAGTTCGCCGTTGATAACGGCGAATGCCTTGGAGCGCCGCGCGATATGCCGTGCATCTGTCGGGTCGTCCGGTAGTCTCTTGCTGAGGAGGTATGTAATGTACGGCTGCGTCCAAGATTGCTCGATCATCATGACGCTCATTGGTCCCTCGAGTCATGTATCCAGCTCCAAGTCATCGAGTGCCATTGGCTCATTGGGTGGCGTAGCCCCCGAGTCCGTGGTTGCGCTTGTTTTCTTCTCTGCGGCCTTTGGCTTGATGGAGCGTTCGCATATGCGCTCGAGAAATACCCCAGGTGGTACGGGGGCGCAGGTAGAGCCTATGTTGGCGAGTGCGTCCGCCTCCTCGTTGCTTTCACGACCGATGTGTCGCAACTCGCAACCATCGAAGTCTCCTTCGAGTGTATCGTAGAGGTCATGGTACGCGATCATGTTGTCGTTCAGTGCGTCGCACTCATGCATTGTTTGGTCGACGACCAACTTGGAGTCGCCATATATGATGAGCCTCTTGGCGCCGCAAGCTTTTGCCATCCTCATCCCGTGCAACAGGGCCTCATATTCAGCCTCGTTGTTTGAGGCTGTGAACTGCATTCGCAGGATATACTTCAGCTTGTCCCCTTGAGGTGATGTCAGTATGACACCTGCACCTGCTCCGTCTTTCCGCTTGGACCCATCGAAGTGCATTGTCCAGAGGTAGGACATATCTGGCTTGTTCGGGAGCTGGTTCTCCATCCAATGTACGAGAAAGTCAGGGAGCACTTGCGACTTGATGGCGTCGCGTTTTTCGTATGTGATGTCTCTTGGAGATAGCTCTATTCCCCAAAGCGCGACTCGCCCCGTGGCGTCGGGGTTATTGAGGATATGTCCCAACGGGGCGTCATTGACTACCACGATTGGGTGTTCCTGGAAGTAGTGGCGCAGTCGCCGGGCGGTCATAAAGACGCCGTACGCCAGCTTCTGGTAGTGCGGGTACCGCTGTTTTGTTGGCGTGAGGACCTCGCTGAGGTAGTATACCGGGCGTTGTACGCCGTGGACCTTATTTTCCTCAGCTTGCTCGACCCACGAGCACTGTGCTGACCACCTGGTTGGTGGCGGAGATGTACAGCAACTGTGGTTCCCTTTCTCGTGGAGTCACCAGTACTGGCGAAGTGGATAGCAGGCGCTTGAGATCTTCGAATGCTTCTTGCGCTTCATTGGTCCACTCGAATTTTTCGGCTTTACGGAGGAGCTGGTAGAAGGGCAGTGCCTTTTCACCCATCCGACTGATAAATTGATTGAGGGCCGCGATTCGTCCAGCCAGTTGCCGGACGCCTCTTATGTTCTTTGGCTTCTCCATGGTCAGTATGGCTTTTATCTTCTTCGGGTTCACCTCGATTCCCCTCGCGGAGATGAGATATCCGAGTAGCTGCCCAGATGGTACGCCGAAGGCGCATTTGTCCAGATTGAGCTTGATCCGATAGCGATCGAGGTTGGCAAAGGTTTCGCGCAAATCGTCGATTAGAGAGGCTTCCTCCTTAGTTTTGATTACTATGTCGTCGACATAGACTTGGATGTTGCGACCTAGTTAGTCCTTGAGGCAAGCCTGCATGCATCGCTGGTAGGTGGCTCCCGCGTTTTTTATCCCGAAGGGCATTGTGTTGTAGCAGAACACACCAAAGGGCGTTGTAAACGCTGTTTTCTCCTGATCTTCCTCCTTCATTCGAATTTTATTATAGCCTGAGTAGGCGTCGAGGAAGCAGATGCGCTCGCATCCCGCGGTGGAGTCGATGATCTGGTCGATCCGTGGCAGCGGGAAGTGATCTTTTGGGCAGTGCTTGTTTAAAGAAGTGAAGTCCACACACATCCGTAGGATATCCGTGTCCTTTTTTGGTACCAGCACCGTATTGGTGAGCCAAGTGCTTTCCTTGATCTCGCGTATGAACTTGGCCTCGAGGAGTCTGTTGATCTCCATTCCGACTGCCTACGCTCGTGGCTCAGACAGTCGCCTGATTGTTTGCTTGAATGGCCTTGCGTCGGGGTTGACGTTGAGTGCATGCTCGGCGAATTCCCTAGAAACTCCTAGCATGTCCACATGACACCAGGCAAAAATTTCCCAGTGCTCACGGAGGAATTCGACGAGCGTGAGTTCCTATGCGGGACTCAAGTTGTTGGCGATGAGGGCCGTCTTGGCGAGATCTGATGGGTGGACCTGCACCTTCTTTGTGTGCACAGATGAGTCGAAGGAGAGGTCAGATGAGCTTGGCCTACTCAGAGGAGGCAGACTGTTGTCTGTCGTCTCTTTCAGTCTTGCGAGTTCCTCCTGCATGCCAAAGGACTGGGATATTCTATTGAATTCCCTGTCGCAACTGTCAGATCGCTCAAAGCTCCCGTTGATCGTTATGATGCCGTTGGGTCCTGACATTTTCATCTACAGGTAGGCATAGTGGGGCACTGCCATGAACCTAGTGAACGCGATGCGCCCAAGGATGCAATGGTATTGTGAGGGCCACTCGACGACCTCAAAGTCGATGCGCTCGCGCCGGAAGTTCTTCGGTGTGCCGAAGATGACGTCGAGGTTGATTTTGCCCAGGGGGTATATGCCCTTCCCTAGGACGATGCCGTGGAATGTTGTGTCCGATGCCTCCAGGCAGGTTAGCGGGATCCTCATTGCTCGCAAGGTACTCGCGAATATGAGGTTGATGCCACTTCCGTCGTCCATGAAGATGCGACTCATGTCAAAACCTCCAATTTGCGCCTCGAGTACGAGGAGGCAATGACCTGGGCGAGGTATCTGAGGCGGGTGGTCGCTTTTGTCGAAGGTGATGCACAACTCGTTGCCGCTGAGGTACTCAGTGGTGGATGGTGGCGAGTGCATGGCCAAGTTGACTTGGCGAGTGATGGCCTTCTGCACCCTGTTGGAGGGGCGCCCCTTTTGGATCATCATGGTACCCATGGCCCGTGGATACGGTTCGCCCCCGTAGTGCTGGTCCGGTGCGGCTCCGTTCGGGGGTGGCCCAGGTGGTGGTGGTGGTGCGCCATGTGCCACGGCGCCTACAGCGGCTATGTAGCCTCTTTCGACTGCATTGCGGTTCATCCGAACCAATCCCTCGTGTAGCTTGAGGAACTCGCGGCAGTCCTTGAGGAGGTGGCTGGACTTTCTCTTGCCATCATGCTTGTCGATGTAGAAGTGTACCGTGCATGGCCCGGATAGTTTGTCCTCGATGGAAGTCGCGGGTGCCTCATCACGACTGCGGCGTTGCCACACTTGCGTGGTTTTCCCAGAGTCGCGGTATCCGCCGCTACGGTACCCGCTGTTGCGGTTATCGTCGCGTCTATCGGCGTAGCCGGCCGCGACCATGTTGACGTTGTCACGGTCATCGTAGATGCGCATGCGGCGTTTGCCTCGGCAGTTGCGCCTACGCTCGAGTTCTGCCTCCTCGTCGGAGTGGGCGCGGTTCTTCACCGAATCTTCTCCATCGGCCCACCGATTCACGATCTCCATTAGGTGGTCGATGGTCTGGGGCTTTGAGCGGCCTAGCTCCTCCCTGAGTTCCATGCGGCGGACACCACCCTTGAATGCATCAATCACGCGGTCTTCGAGATGTTCTCCGCGGAGTTCTTGAAGATGGACCACCTTTGAATGTAAGAGCGCAGCGATTCGCCAGATCTTTGCTGGCAGCATCTCAGCTCTTCGATTGATGCGGGCCGCTTGTACGTGCCCTTAAAGTTGCGCACGAAGCTGTAAACCAGCTCATCCCAGCTGCGAATGGATCTGCGTGGGAGGTTATTGAGCCATGCTCGGGTGGCGCCCTACAGCTGTAGCTGCAAGCATTGAATGGTGGTGCTTCGACTGCCTCCATGGAGTCTGACAGAGGAGATGTGGTCCTCCAGCCAGATCTTGGGGTCCTGTAGACCGTCAAACTTCGGGTTCAACGACGGGAGTTTGAATCCCTTAGGCATTCGCTTTTGCCTAATGGATCTGCTGAAGCATCTGGCGCCACAGAGCTCCACGTCCTCCTCTTCTGAGTCAGTCGACCGAGCATGTCGTGCTCTTGATTTGTCGATCTTGTGCTACGTGATGTCATCACGTGCGTCGTAGTCGTGGTCGTGTCACCGTGAGCGGCGACGTCGAGACAAGTTGTGGCTATCATCGCTGGATGAGGGCGAGGAATAACGTTTTGCTAGCGCTTTGCCCTTCTTTGGCTTCGGTGTCGGCTCCTTGTCGAGGGCGGCCTCGATTAATCCGAAGCCCGCGATCGTAGATCGGTGCATGGCGGCTCGGGGGTCTCTAGCTGGTGGTTGGTTGTTCAAGAGGTACATGGTGGCCACTGTAACCGCAGCCTGCGGCGTCTTGGGGACCACATTGCCCCTGGTGTCGACTGTCATAGAGCCGAAGTCGAGGACCTTTGCGGCCTCTATGCGTTCCTGCTCGGTGAGGTGAGCCATCCGAGACTACCTCTTCTTGGCAAGGTGCTCGTTGCCCCTTGAGGAGGATCCCCCGTAGGAGGAGAGTCCAGCGCGACAAAGGCTCGACTCGTCTGCCGCCTTTTTACGCGCCTCGAGTTGCGCGATTGTTTGTACCTGGCGCTTGAATTCTTCCTTCACGAGCCCGTAGAGCCATCAGGGGTTCAGTAGTGCGGGGATTCAGACAGGCGGACATGCACCTGATTGCAGAGGATGTCTTCAAGTTCTATGGCTGGCCAGTCACTCCGACCCAGGTGTACAATGATACCTTTGATCCGGATTAGGGATGTAGTATAGCTTCTTTTTCCCTAGTAGACCTAGGTTATCGAATCCTCGAGAAGCGAATGCGTAGTGAAGTTACTTTAACGGACCATTGGGAGTTTTAGAATTCCTTTTGTTTTTTTACCGGACCAGTAGTTTGCGTCTTTTTGTTGTTGTCGATGACCCTTGAACTTTGGTATGTATATTTTGGGAGGTGGTATCACTAGTAGAGAAAACCTTATAGCTGGATACCTTAGTGTCGGCAAGTGGGGCCGGGGTCATCGGCGGTAAGGCCTTCTAGGCCGGCCGTGAGTTACCGCCGACGAACGGTCTGTAAATGCGCCGGTAATAATCAACTTATCGCCGGCAAACGGACTGTAAATTCACCGAAGCTATTTCATTACCGCCTGCAAACCCATATTACCGGCGTGCTTGGATGTTGTTCACTAGGCCTATTTTCATTACCGCCCGCGAACGGAATCAAGGGGCGCTGGTGCTAACGTGTAGGCCCACCAGACAACCAACGCGCCTTTTATATCGGACAAAACCACTGATATACCCTAGTCGATCCCCTTTGTGAAACCACCGACACGTTGCCCATCGCGCTCTGTCGCGATTTCTCGGTCGCCGGCAAGCATCACCGTTCCCGCCACTCCCAAGCTCGGTCGATGACGCTAGCGTCATCGCCTCCTCGCTCGAGACCCCTGGGCTGAAGGAATCGAGCAGGCGCACTCGGAATCGAGCCTGAACCCGTCTTCCCCGCCTTTGACCGCCGTCATCTCCGACACCCTCTCCAGCTGGAAGACCCCTCTCTCTCCGTAGAGCATCCTCTCCCTTGCGCGCGCGACCTAGGAGCATGAGCATGGTACCGTCCCCCTCGCAACCTCGATGTCGCTGTCCCACGTTCCCCTCGCCGTCGACCACCTCCCCCATCCGCAGCAGGAGCACCGCGACGCCACCTCATCGACGACCACCTCCCCCATCCGCAGGTACACACCACTCCCCTCTCTTCTTTGGTGGCTATTACTCTCTGTGATGAGCTATTTACATAGCATCTCTATGCAAAACTGAGAGAAAACTCTCCATCCAATCCTCCTAGATAAAATCTAGTGGAAGGGTAGATGGATCTAGTGGATATGTATTATTTACCTCTTATTCTCAAATCTTTATGCAAGGTCATAATGATCATAAAGGTGGATCATTACCTGGTATTGTGAAGATTTCTTGGAATTTGTTGTAGATGTGCTTGATATGTTAGCTATTCTATTCTAGTCCTTGTACTAGATATGTCAATTTCTTCTTAAATCTAACAGATAACAACATCATAAGAGGACAAATTACGAAGGAAAATATCTCAATCAGGCCAATACATTGTGTTAGTTAATATTTTTTCATCTCGTAGCCCCAAAGTCGAAAGTGGACAAATATTTTTGAGATTCATATACATAGACATAATATGTCCAATGGTAAGCCAAGGAAATGATTTTGGGTCCACGGCAACGACTACTTTCGATACACCAAACTCGAAATGAGTCATTGCCATGGAGACCGGATCCTTTCTTTGGTTTACCACTGAACATATCATATCCATGCTATATGAATCATAGAAGTATTTCTCTTATTTCATCTTTGGCGATACAAAGAGATTAGATAGAGTGAATTAAATGAAATGGTGAATTATGTAGTTTCAAATATCTTATTATTGCCTCAAAGTCGAAAGGAAAGACATTACTTTACTATTCGTATATCATGGGCGACATTGTTATATGAATCGTGGAATGATTTCTATTTTTTCGTCTTTAGCGATACAAAGAGATTAGATAGCATGGATTAAATGAAATGGTGAATTATGTAGTTTTAAATATCTTATTGTTGTCCCAAAGTCGAAAGGAAAGACATTACTTCACTATTCGTATAGCATGGGCAACATTGTTATATGAATCGTGGAATAATTTCTCTTCTTTCGTCTTTGAAGATATGAAGAGATTAGATAGCATGAATTAAATAAAATGGTGAATTATATAGTTTCAAATATCTTATTGTTGCCCCAAAGTCGAAAGGAAAGACATTACTTCACTATTCGTATAGCATGGGCGACATTGTTATATGAATCGTGGAATGATTTCTCTTCTTTCTTCTTTGACGATACAAAGAGATTAGATAGCATGAATTAAATGAAATTGTGAATTATGTACTTTTAAATATCTTATTGTAGCCGCAAAGTCGAAAGAAAAGACATTACTTTACTATTTATATAGCATGGATGACATTGTTATATGAATCGTGGAATGATTTTTTTCCCTTTCGTCTTTGGCAATACAATGAAATGATAAATGTAGCCCCAAAGTCGAGAGGGGACAATAAGTTGGTGGTCGTCGTGTGGGCCACGAGCGGTGCAGAGAGAGCCCGCCACCGAGGAGGTGCTACGTCGTCGTCTCACGGAAGAGGACGAGAGCACGTCCTTTGCACCAAGGAAGTGTTTAGAATTCGACATGGATCTATATATAGTGTGTGTGTTTAGAACTTGAGTAATATTATACTGTTATGAATCTTATGTGCTTGTCGATGATGAATGTGACATTTGGGTACTTCCTGTATATGTTGTGTCACTTTGCTGTCATTCTGGTATTTCTGTGTACACTGTTTATATTCTGGTGTATATATAGTGTATTTCGAGCAGTTTTGTTTACTTCTGTTAATAATACCACCAGCGAATAGACTAACTACCCCCGGCGAATATATGCTCGCCTGCGATAGTGCGCACTACCCCCGGCGAATATATGCTCGCCTGCGATAGTGCGCACTACCCCCGGCAAATATATGCTCGCCTGCGATAGCGCGCACTACCCCCGGCGAATTGGTCTATTCGGCGATAATAAACGTTACCCTTGGCGAAAAAGAAACGCGCGGTGATGTGGTATTACCGCTGGCGAGATGGTCACCGGCGAGACTGAACTTGCCGGCGGTAGGCATATTAGGTGCGCCGGCGGTGAGATTTTCTCTACTAGTGTATTCAGTTAAAAGAGCAACTCCAACAGACGCGCAAAAAACAAGGCGCGCTAAAAATAACCGCTAATTTAGCGTGCGGAAAGCTAAAAACAGCCCTCCAACAGACGCTGTAAACTAGAGCGCGCGCAAAAAAGTTTAGAGTGTGCGGAAAAAAGCGGCATCCAATGCCCCAAATTTGGCGCTCGCGTGAGCGCGCGCTACAAAGGCGAGCCACGCGCTGGAGCCTCCAACTGCCAACCGGAAGTTTCACCCGCGCGAATAAGAGCCGCCAGGCTTTCTTCTTGGCCGCCGCCGGCGAGAAATCTGGCCGGAATCTCTCTGCCGACCGCTGGAATCGCTCCGCCGCCTACCGAAATTCCTCCACCGCCGGTTGCTTGCTGTCGAGTTCGACAGCCACCCGGAATCGCCTATAAGGCTGTCGCGGAACTCGCTTCATGCCTCCGCCACCTGCGGGTTTCCGTGCTGAAAAAATGGAAGGACTGGTGAGTGGCTGCATGCTTCCACTAGTAGAAAAAATCCTACCGCCGGCGCACCAAAATATCCTATCGCCGGCAAGTTCGGGCTCGCTGGTGACCATCTTGTCGGCGGTAATGCCACATTGCCACATCGCCGGCGCGTACTCAAATTCGCCAGGGGTAATCTTTATTATCCCCGTCGAATAGGCCTATTCGCCGGAGGTATTCGCTTACCGCCTATGCACAAGGTCGTGCGCCGGTAGTACCTTGAATTACCCCAGGCGCATATGGCAGGTGCGCTGGCGGTATGCGTTTCAGCATTTATTTAGAAAAAAGAACCCACGTTAGCTCCTCATGTCTCCTGTCCCATACATTTTTTATTATATAAATTAAACAAGTGTGGGGTCGGCTACAATCACAATTTACAGAAACATCATCTGAGAAAAACTACTCCCTCTGACCGGTTTTAATTGACGCCATCCTCACTGATCCGTCGGCGCGCTCTAGCACCTTTGGGTCCGTCCGCGTGTGAATCAGACTCGAGGTGCTCCAGCCTCGAGATGCACGGGATCGAAAATTGCTATGAGTTTCTAGTCACAACAGCATTCATAATTAGTGGGCCACAAAATCCTTCTAATCATTTCAGCATGATATTGTTGTTCACTTACCAGAAAATTAGAATGCTCAAGAACCAAAGAGCCAATATATACATGAGTGCTACAGCAGAAGTGTAATAAGAACATCAGTAAAAAGGCCACATGGAATTGGTCAGTGGATTAAGGAGGATATCATACTTTGCAATGTGATGTGTGACCAAGAAAAAAAGAGACGCTGTGAATACAGAGTAGTCATTCAGCACGAAGATAAACCACAAGCAAATACATTGGTAAAGTGTGTACTAAAATGTGTACATATAGAAGAGGAGGAGAGGTCCCTCACCGGCGGGCGCGAGCAGCCTTGTTTCGGCGCTGCTGCGGCGGAGCGTCGTCTTGGAGGCGGAGGATGCGTGGAAGAGGGAAGGTGTATATCAACCCCGGTCGGCCACGCGCGCGGCGACCTCCTGCAGGTCGTGGAGGCGCCCGACCCGGTCTTCATATTTAGCGCTCGCGCCCGCGTCCATGGCTTCCCCTGCCGGGCGAGGTGCTCCTGAAGGTGCGGCGGAGGGCAAGGGGAGTGGCAGGCGGCAGCGGGGGCAAGGGATTTGGGAGACTTGTCGGAGCCAGGCGGGATCTGGCGGTGACGGAGGCGTCGCAATGGGGATCCAGAGAGGAGGGGGTGTTGTCGCTGGAATTTTTTGGTGCGACATGTGTGTGGTGTGCGTTGAGGGAGGTCTAGGTCGTGTCTCGTGCGTGCACGCGGTGAAAAAAATACCCCATGGCCCTGCCGCACGTTATCCGCGGTGCACACGGGCTGTGTTCGCCGGCGGTAATGGACCGTAGCCCAGGCAAACGGGGCACTGATTCGCCGACGCTAATGGGCAGCCCATCCAGGGGCACGTGGCCCGCCACAGCCCCGACGCGTGCGAGGCCTATTCGTCGGTGGTATATGGGCTAGCCCCGGCGATCCAAATATGCATTCGCCGGCGGTAACGCGAAGTAGTCCTAACAGGCCTTACCGCCGGCGACCCCAGGCCCACTTCGCTGGCGGTAAGGAATCCGGCTATAAGGTTTTCTCTACTAGTGTTCGTGAGGAAGAGATAAGATGAGATGCGCCCAGTACTAGTGGTAGTGGCCCAATTATTTTTATTTGCTGTGAAAAATAGTTTGCCGAGAGAATTTCCTTATACATGTGCTAGGAAAGTAAAATAGCACGGCTCCATCCATCCCTACAAGCGAATTAGTGTGATTTTTAGTCTATTTCTTTTGTCCTGTTTGATCTTCTTTTGGTACACATACATGGAAAAGGTGTTTTGGGGGCTGTATTTTAGAGTGTCTGCTGAGGGGTCCCTTTTCGCGCGCTATATTTTAGCACTTCCGGTGGAGGTGTTGCCTCTCTCGCGCACTAAAAGAGGATGGCGTGCGCTGTAAAGAGGTTTTCTAGCGCCAAAATTTAAAGCCTTTGTTGGAGTTGCTCTAACCCTTCTGAATGTGATAACTAGTGCTGCATCACTGGCAGTTGCTCGTGAACTCGTGCTGCAGCACACATGCCATTTAAAGAGTATGAGTTTGGCGAAATATGATGGATATATTATTGAGCCTCATGGACGAGTATATATAGGCGTACAAAGGATTATCTTGGAGTACAAGTCAAGTTAGGTGTACGTAAACAAATCCTAACTCTATCTAACCTACCATAACAACCGTATATACCTAATACTCTAACACTCCCCCGCAGTCATAGCGCTAGCGTCATGAACAACTAGAACGTCGTGGACGGTCAGACTGAAGATAAACCAAAGTAGCATCCAGTAGGCTGAAATCGCCCCGCAGTCCAAGCGGGAACGTCGTGGACGGTGTCGCGTCACGGTAGTTGGACTGTAGAGGAAGCTGGTGAGATTCTCAGGCGAGGTGATAGCCCTTGTGCCGATGTCGAGGGAGCCAAGAGCGTGAGGCGGTGCCATGGTCGAGGTAGCCGTGCGATGGGTCGCCGTGGTCGATGTCGTGGTCGGGCATGCCGGTGTCGAGGTAGCCGCACTTGAAGCCACATGCACATAGCGCGCGAGGAGAATGACGGAGACGCGTCGAGGCAGTCGTTGAGGGTGTCGATGCCGAAGTCGATGTAGTCCGAGCCGTTGAGGACGAGGTGCGGCTATAGTTTTGCCAGACCGAGGCGCACGTCGGGGACGAACGCACACTCCGGTTTTGCCAGAACAGAGTATGCAAAGAAGAACTCGTCGGTGATGTGGTCGAGGCAGTCGTAGAGGGGTCGATGCCGAAGAAGACGTTGTCGAAGCCGATGAAGACGAGGCGCTAATCTGAGCTTGCCAGACTCGGAAACGCGTCGGGGACGAAGGCACTCCCGGTGTTGCCAGTACCAGGTGTGCGGGAGCAGGGACCATCATGAACTTGCCGCCATGTCAGAAAGACTAGCAGAGAAAGCCTCCAGAGCGGTTGCGACGCGCAGAGCGGCTAAGGGAGAGATGTCGGCGCTGTCAGCGGTTGTCGGAGTAGAGTCGCAGGTGGTGTAGTCGGGGACGAGGCGATGACGCTGGCGGCGAAGTTGTAGTGGACGAAGACGTAGAAGGCGGCGAAACCAGCAGCGACCTGGGTTAGTCATGCTGGATGCTTAGAGTGGCGATGGATAGTCGGCGGGACCTGCGACGGCGAGAGGGCGCCCTGTAGGTTACCTTGTGAAGCGCGGCGGTGGTGCTCGAAGTAGGCGAGGAAGACCCGACGACATGACGAAGACCATGTGCAGACGGCGGCGATCCGCGCCGTAGGAGATGTCGCGGTGAAAGCCGAGGCCGTCGATGCGTGAGGACGGTGAAGTAGACTGCGTGCAGCCAGGCTACGACCCGAGGGGCGGCATAGCTGCAGGGCGCAAGTCGGTGTTGCGGCTGGGAGACCACTAGCGACGTACACGCCAAGGAAGGCACGTTGGAAGCCGGTAGCGTGGACCAAAGGCGGCGGCGTTGCGACCCGACGAGGCGACACAGCGGCAACCCGTAGCTCGATCGGCGGTAGACACGTGCTCGGGGACGTGCTTGGCGTAGACAGGCGCGAGATCGGTTGATCAGACCGACGGTGCACCGTATGCGCCATGGCGTGGACGACGCGTAGATCGGATTCGATGGCGGCGTTGTCGGTGAAGTCCCGGGCGATGACGACGAAGAGGATCCGAGGGAGGCGGCCGCGGTAACCTTCCGAGAAAGGCATAGCAGCCGTCCGTGATGCGCGGCAGCCTGCCGTGAGGCCTTGACAGCCTGTCGAGGCAGGCGCGGCAGCGGAGGGGGCAGGCGCACGGACGCGATGTAGATCCTTGATGCCGATGGTCGGAGTAGAGGCACGACGATACGACGGCGGTGAACGACTCAATCCGATCTAAGATCGGTAAACCAAAAAAAGAAAACCGATCAAGAGATCGGAAAAATAGACTTACAGGACAGCCGATCACGATCGGGACGACCTCACAGACGGATTACGCGGCCCCGGCGGAGATCATTGAGATCGATCCCGAAAGCGCGTAAAGCGCATGCTAGGGTTTGGACCGATTAGGCTGATACCATGAAAGAGTATGAGTTTGACGGAATATGATGGATATATTATGGAGCCTCATGGTCGAGCATATATAGGCGTATAGAAGATTATCTTGGAGTACGAGTCAAGTTAGGACCGTACGTAAACAGATCCTAACTTTATCATAAGAACCGTATATACCTAATACTCTAACAGCCATGACTTATTATGTCGAACCTGTGTTAATACAAACTAGTAGTTCTCTGTATTATATTTTTTTAAACTTTGGTTTTTGCCTTGATGATGTTGGTTTGGGTAAGCTCACCTTACTAGCTAGGAGGTAAGACTAGCAGCTAGCCAAACAAGTATCAATTTGCTGAAATCCCATGAAACCAAACGACTGGATCTGGGATTCTCAACTCCTAAGAAAATAAGAATACATAAAACCAACGAATGACTCTTTTGGCACGAGGTTGCATTATCGCGCAGCTTTCGTGGAGTAAATGCCACGAGAGAAAAACGACTCCTCCTTCACACTTTCGTACACGGGAGTACTCCGACAACAAGCAATTTTTTTTTCCTCTCCAAGTAGGAGCTGTGGCAAATTTTGCTCCTGATAAGACCGAACAGTCAGTCACCGATCAGTGGCTTCTTATAGTAGCAAATTATTTTTAGAAAAAGTGCCGTGCGTAACGGCGAAGCCCAGGACAAAATTAGTGATGGAAGCTAGCTACTACCTACTAACACGGAGCAGTAGAGTACTCCGTATTACACTCCTGATGTAGTCAGCCCGATCGATCCGTCGACATCAACCGTGGACTGGTCCTGGCGTCGATTTGGTAAGTGCAGATCAGTTGCTGAGCTAACACTAACAGCGTGCAGAGTTGCAGATCGTGTAAAGCTAATAAGAGGGGCCGTTTAGCGTAAATGAATCCGCGGGTGGTGCCTGCCGACGCGATGAACCAGCGGAGGACACGCAAGCAGACGCGCGGCACCAGCACGCTACGGCGACGTACGCAGGGGGTGACGAAACACCTGGCAACCGCCTCAGCGCGTACTCCGGCGTACACCATTGACCATGCCCGGTCACGCGCTGACACATTGACACGCACGACCCCCTACGGCGGGCGGGCAGCGCCCAGTCCCGTCTCCCCGCTGCACCGCCGCCGAGCGTACGAAACCTCTGCCGCTCGGGCGTCAGCGTTAACCCACGGCCCCGACTGGCTGGCAGACACCCCCTGCACACGGGAAAGAAAAACCCCGGCGCGCCCAGCCACGAGGCGTGCCGCGCGGTTTGCGTTTTCGCGTTTACCGCCCGCCCGCCCGCCCCGTTTTCGCGGTATTTTCGCCTCCTGTTCCACTCTCCCGCACTTCCGCTGGGTTTCTTCCGGTGGGCGTGGGCCGACAGACGCGGTCAGCAAATCGAAACGGTGCGGCCTTCGGCAGCTGCGCAGATATATACTCCATATAGTAGCTACCTAGGGCGGTCCCGTTACCGTGACCACAGGGGGGTGGCGACGTCACGCTGCGGCTTCTAGCGGAGGCGGCGCTTTGCTTCTCTTCAGGAAATGGCCGCACAGTTGTGCCATCTCCGGCCAACCTAATATATAGCCAGATTTGACAAGCAGTGACCCGATAGGGGTCTGTGCTCCTCTGGCCCTACCTGCACAAGGCCAGAGCGTACAGTTTCGGTTTGCGGCCGGACCCCTGCGGGGTTCCGGCTAGACCGGTTCACCCGTAACGGAAAATGTACAGTCCTCTCCCCCCTCCTCGTACTATGGACTGTCATTGATCGCTCGCACAAAAGCGGTATGGGCTTCCCGTGGTCTTGCATTGTGACTCGTGAAGGCTGATGCTGATTGTAAATGCGCTGTTTAAGTTAGGTCGTTACGGTGACCAACACAGGCTGCACAGGTCAACTGAGGGAAATTAGCCAGAACCATACACACGCTGCTGCCAGATGGATGCATGCATGTGTTTCTTTCTTTGACCGCCAGGCTGCGTGCCTTGCATGGATTTGGTTTTCGAGCGTTTAGCGTGACTCACCGCGTGATGGTCCTCATGAGGTTACCATGTTTTCTCTGCCTAACAATGGGGTGAACATGTTTTTCCTATTCTTTTTTTCTGGCAACAACGTAGTACGAGGTTAGCATGCTACATTGCTACTCGTAGTATTTTGCTTCTCCTCTAGGACTTGTAGGTGAAGAGGACTCGACAAATGGACTCGTTTTTATGCTGTCTTCGTCCATGATATCTTTAAAAATATGTAAATCGACATCTTATAGGCTATGTTTATGAACATTGCGCAAATTTTTGTCATCTTTGCACCTGTGTAACGGTACGCAAAGACATTTTTAAATGGTGCACGCACACTATTTCGGTGGAAGATCGGGTCGTAACCCTACAACCCCCACACACACTCACACACACCCTCTCTAGCCAAAACTGGATTTTAGCTATGTGCATCATCATCTGGAAAACATGGGATGCTAGTTAGAAACGCAATGGTGTTAATAGTTGTTGATCAGCCTCCTAACACAACTTCGTCATAACTAAAAAAAACGCCGGCCTCACACTCTTGTCTCATAGCTTTAAGAACTCCGAAGAAAAGGTCATCATGCTCACCTGTTGTTATCAACTATGTATCATCATGTAATATATGTAAAATTTCCCTTTTGAAGTAGTTGATTAAGGTGAGGGGTCTCTCCTAGGACGGTTTGTAAAAAAACTATTTTTTGACATTTAAACTCTCGAAATTAACAACTAATTTTCCTATCGAACAAGTGGCGACTAGACGATCACATCACACATGCATAAGCATCCATCATGTTTAGCATTGACATGACCAACACATCATCAATTAGATATGGGATGCAATTACAAAAATTCAATGATTTGGTTAAGATGCCCTTTTGATTTAAAAGAGATAACCTTTGCTTGCACAAGTTTTGATTCTTTAGTTAAGACATCCATATGCTCTATGCCATGGAGCCAGAGCTTTAAAAGCGTTTCGAGAAGATGAATGTTTTTGAGATCATTGAAGATCTCAAGGTTGTCTTTGCTCCATAGGCTTGGGCGGAGAGGTATGATGCTTTCGAGCTCTTCTTCTCTACCAAGATGGAAGATCATAATAGTATAAGCGAGCACGTAGTCAAAATGTCTATCTATGTTAAGCGGTTGAATGCCCTGGATTGCAAGATCCGGAAGAGCTTGCGATTGATAGGGTGTTGCACTCGCTGCCCTAGCTACAAGAGCTTTGTGATGAACTACAACATGCAAAGGATGACTAAGACCCTTGCGAAAGTGTAGACATGTTCAAAACTGCTGAGGTTGAGATCAAGAAGGAGCACACGGTGTTGATGATCAATAAGACCGTCAACTTTAAGAAGCCGGGGCATAAGGGCAAGGCAAGAAGCCTAAGAAGGATGGCAAACATGTTGCCAACACCACTAAGGCTGTCAAGCCCGGTCCTAAGCTCCACGTCACGTGCTTCTACTGCAAAGGGGATGTGCACTGGAAATGCAACTGCCCTAAGTACCTTCAGAACAAGAAAGTCGACAAGATAGCCGTCAAAGACAAAGGTATATTTGATATACAAGTTCTAGATGTATTTCTTACTAGCGCCAGAAGTGACACCTGGGTATTTCATACCGGTTCTATTGCTCACAATTGTAACTCTTAGCAAGAGCTACAGAGTAAGAGGCGCCTGAAGAAGGACGAGGTGACGATGCGCGTCGGCAATGGATCGAAGGTCGATGTGGTGGCCGTCGGCACTCTACCTCTACGTGTGTCATGAAGATTGATTTTAGTTTTGAATAAATGCTACTACGTACCCACACTAAGTATGAATATTGTGAGTGGATCTTGCTTATTGCAAGATCGCTATTCGTTTAAATCCGGAATAAGTGGTTGTTCTATTTCAATGAATGATATTTTCTTTGTTCATGCGTCTGTGTGTAATGGTTTATTCTTGCTGGATCTTGATAGCGGCACTCACATCTATAATATTGATGCTAAGCGTTGTAAACACAATGATGATGATACCATATATCTATGGTATTATCGTCTTGGTCATATTGGCGTAAAGCGTATGAAGAAGCTCCATTCAGATGGAATCTTGAAATCATTGGATTTTGAATTCCTTGATACATGTGAGCCTTGCCTCATGGGCAAGATGACTAGGACACCCTTCTCCGGCACAATGGAGCGGGTTGTGGAACTATTGGGAATCATAGATACAGATGCGTGTGGTCCAATGAGCATCTCAACACACAATGGTTATCGTTATTTTGTTATCTTTATTGACAATTTAGATAGATATGGATATATTTACTTGATAAAGCACAAATCAGAAACCTTTCGAAAGTTCAAGAAATTTCACAAGGAAGTAGAGAAATAACTTAATTAGAAAATCAAGAATCTTCGATCCGATCGGGAAGGCAAGTATTTGAGTTAAGAGTTTGGTATGCACTTGACGGACTATGGCAGCGTACCATAGCTTACGCCAGCCGGAACATCTCAGCGTAACGGTGTGTCAGAACAATGTAATTGTACTCTATTGGATAGTGTACGGTCCATACTGTCTTTGACTGATTTGTCCGTATCATTTTGGGGATATGCGTTAGAAACCGCCGCTTTTATTTTAAACAGAGCACCGTCCAAATCCTGAAGACAACACCATATGAGATATGGAACGGAAAGAAGCCAAAGTTGTCATTCTTGAAAGTTTGGGGATATGAGCCTTACGTCAAGGACCTGTAGCTTGACAAACTCGAACCCAAGGCAGAAAAGTGTATCTTTGCGGGATACCCAAGGGAAACCATTTGGTATACCTTCTACAACAAGGCCGAAGCCAAAACATCTGTCACGAAGAACGACACCTTTCTTAAGAAAGAGTTTCTCGCTAAAAGAGTTAGTGGAAGAAATATTATGAGGTTCTTGATCCTTCTCTCCAAATACCGAGTAGCGCAACGGAAGCTGTTCCAGGACCGCCCTCCACCATGGTGAAAGAATCAAATGATAATGATCAAAGCAATCACGTTAAAGCTCCTGCAGTACGTAAGCTGCAAGAGTACGTACCGCTCCGGATTGGTACAATAGTCTTTTAGTGACTGTCATTTTGAATGACCAAGAGGAACCTGCAAACTACAAAGAAGCTATGTAAAGTTCTGATTCCGGTAAATGGCTAGAAGGCATAAAATCCGAAATAGAATCCATGTATGAAACCAAGTTTGGACCTTGGTGGATCTTCCGAAAAGCCGCAAGGCCGTGAAAAATAATTGGATCTTTAATAAAAAGACATATGTGGATGGTAATGTGACCATCCACAAATCTCGACTTATCGAAAGTGTTTTCGACAAATTAAAAGAGTTGACTACGATGAGACCTTCTCTCCCGTAACGATGCTGAAATCTGTCCAGATTCTACTCGCAATTGTTGCGCATTTCGATTATGAAATATGGCAGATGGATGTCAAGACCGTATTCCTCAATATACACATTGACGAAGAGTTGTATATGATGCAACCAAAAGGCTTTGTTGATCCTAATGATGCTGGGAAAGTATACAAACTTGAGTGCTCCATTTATGGACTGAAGCAAACATCTCAGAGCTAGAACCGATGTTTTGATCAAGTGATCAAGAGTTTTGGATTTGTCTAAAAATCAATAAGAGTTCTGTGTTTACAAGAAAATAAGTGGGAGCTCAGTGGCATTCCTAGTAGTATATGTGGACGACATATTACTGATTAGAAATAATGTGGAACTTCTGGAGAGCGTAAAAGGATATTTGAGAAGTCATTTTTTCATGAAGGACTTAGGTGAAGCTGCATACATATTAGGCATCAATATCTATAGAGATGGGCCAAGATGTCTAATTGCATTAAGTCAAAGTATGTACCTTGAGAAGATTTTGAAGAGGTTCAACATGGAAGAGGCCAAAAGAGGTTTTGTGTCTGTGATGAAAGGTAGCACACTGAGTTTTGACTCAATGTCTAGCAACGGATGCTGATAGAGAAAAGATGTCTAAAATCCCCTATGCCTCAGCCGTAGGATCTATCATCGATGCAATGCTAAGCAGTCAACCTGATATGGCATTGGCTCTTAGTTTGACGAGTCGATACCAAAGTAATCCAAGTATGGATCACTAGAAAGCTACGAAAATACCATAAAGTATCTCAAGAAAACAAATGATATGTTCCTAGTCTATGGAGATAGTGAGGAATCTCTAAGCGTAACAGGTTACGTGGATACGAGCTGGAACATGAATCCTGATGGCTCGAAGTCTCAGACATGATATGTGTTTCTAGTGAATGGTGGGGCAGTTAACTGGAAGAGCAGGAAGCAACCAGTAGTAGCATAGTCTACAATAGAGTCAGAATACATCACAGTTGCTGAAGCGGCGAATGAAGCGCGCAAGACGGGTGCCATTGCAAATGCAAATGAAGCAATAACCCACTCCACAACCAAACATATCAAGCTACGTTTTCACGCCATTTGACAAAACGTTGATGAAGGCGAAATCAAGATTTGCATAGTACACATTGATCTGAATGTTGCAGATCCTCTTAATAAAGGTCTTCTATAAGCCAAGTATGAACAATAACACCGATATGCCATTGATGTTAGATTCTTGCCTATTGTAAACTTGATTAATTTGTACTCTAGTGGAAGTGGGGGACTTAAGGAGATATGCCCTAGAGTGTTATTTGATATATCTCTTGTATGTTCATAATACATTTCATACCGTGCTATAGCTATGTTAATACGCAACATTAATAGACGTGTGGTGTGTCAACAAATCTTGTCTCTAGTTACCTCTAGTAAACTAGCTCATTGATCAAGTGGATGATCCATGGTTTCGCGATCATGGGCATTGATGCTAATTGACAATGAAGTCATATCATTGGTTAAATGATGTGTTAGACAAACACCCAATAGTAATATCATAATGAGATCTAGTTACAAATGTTCATCAATAATGATAACAAAGCAAACCTCACAACCTGATCCTTAGACTGTGAGATAATACAAATCCCCATTACTGGAGGGAGCTTTGATGGTATCAAGTATCAGACCGTGAAAGGGTGATCAAAAAGGTGTCACTCAGGTTTCCCAAAGGAATGCGTAGAAGAGTACATATCAAGACCATCATTTTCCAATCCAAGTAACAGATAGATCCACGTGGCCATCTCGGTGATGTTGCATTAATGAATCTTGCAAGTATGTGACTATGTCAAGGAATGTAACGACATTGGAACGAGTAAACAAGTTCATCGACAATAAGATCGAACTAGGTATGAAGATACCAAAGATCAAATCTCGGATGAACTAGGTATCAAGTGGCAAAGGGAATATGACGCGACGTTAAAGGTTCAAGCGATGAGATTCGTGAAATGCACGGGGGTCATCATGGGCATCCAGGTACCGCTTGTGATCATTTATACGAGAGAGGTTTCGATCATGTCCGGAGTGTTTTCGAACCGAAGGGTGTCACGCTTAAGGGTAGGAACGCATAGAGATTGATACGGCACCGCAGGAGAAATGAGAGAGAGAAATCGGAATAATTCCGTGTAACACCCGATGTTGATCGGAGGGGTCCGGAAGAAGTTCCAAAGTGATGAATATAATATTATATGTGTGTTTATATTAGTTAATTGAATTAATATTAAAAATATATATTTTATTTTATTTTACATGCAACCCATTCTTAATGGGCCTCATCCGGAGAGGAGGCCCAAAGGGGCAAGACACCTAAGGGAGGAGGGCTAGCCGGCCTAGCCCTATTGGGCTCCCCACGTGGGGCCCACCTAGGACCGGTGGCTTCCCTTGGTGGCCGGTGGCTGTGGGATTAGTCCCACACCACCTGCCCCTTTGGTGGTGCCCCTCCCCTCCTACTATATATAGTGTTCACCCTCCCCTTGGAAACTATCTCATTCTCTCTTCTCTCTCATTTTATTTGGGGATTTTTTGTAATATTGGGGAGGACCCCGAGGGACTTGAGTTCTCTACCCTCACACTACCATTTTGTGATCTTTGGTCCGCCATCTTTCTTCTTCCGTTGCTCGGCTGGATCGGAGCTTGGGAGACGTCGCCTAAACCGAACGTGTGTAGAACTTCGGAGATGCCACACTTGGGGTTCTTGGATCGGCTCGTGTTCATCAACATACGCCTTCCTGCGTAAGGCGTTCCTCGGTCTTCAAGGGTATGAATACCGTATTCATTTTCGTTACCTGTGTCTATATAGTATAGATCCTGCTATTAGTGTTCACGTAGTTAGAAATTTTTGTTTTATGCTTCGGAACCATTCAATTTAACACGCTAAAAGTTGGTAGAAATCACGAGTTTGCATCTCTCCACTAGAAAAGATATAACTAAACCATATAAATGACCGACCAAGCATAGCCTTTCGTCTCAACTCAGGAGGAATTTTTTTCACATGGAAACTGGGTAAGGCCCCGAAGGACCTAGAGCATGCATTAGATCGCTTGGTGGGGTTACAATCACACAAAGGACCTTCACAAATAAAGAATAAAACCAAGTCCTCTACTTTTACACATAGCACCACACAATAAAGTTGGAAAACATGATCGAGTCCGTGCTCCCCGCCTTGCTCATCGCCGATGGGAGAAGGCCTCCGGATGTGGTCGCCCTTGCCTCCGTCGGGGACTATGCCACTTGGGGATACACTAGCGCACATCGCCACACTGAGGTCGCTGGAGATCCTCTAGCGAAGGAGGAAGAATAAACTCGAACCGCCTCCGGGTACGAGCGCAGCAAGGCCACCCTTGTGGCCGGAGATAGAGGCAGGGGGATTCCACTGTCGCATGGAAGCTGTTGCCGAGATCACATGCTCCACAGATCCCAAGCATCGTTTGACCACAACTAAGGATGACAATTTTACCCACGGGTACCGTATTCCGCATGGGCAGGATATGGACACACTTTTATACCGACGAGTAATACTCATACCCTACCGGTTAATTCACGGGTACAGACACGGGTATAGGCATGTACCCATAGCTACCGGCAGACCGCCGAAAATCCTAGATCTACCCTTAGCTACAACTACGACGCCTCCCCTCCGCCATCTCCGGCAGGCAAAACCGCCAGAGAGGGCATGTATTCGGTCCGCTCTTTGGTGGACGACTCTCAAGCACGCGAGAAAGGAAGGAGGAGAGGAAGAGGAGATATTGTTTCGGCTAGAAGGAAATATTTTCAAATCGCATTGTGGATGACAACTAGCGAGCTAGCTAATTCACTAGCATGAGATTCCAACAAGTGGTGGTGTGGCGCATTAGAATAAAGGACATATTCCATCTAAGCAACCACAAAAAAAAAATTGAACTAAAATAGACGTGAGACGAGCTAGGAAAATAAAAGGAATAATAAGAAGCAAGATGGGGCGACATATTGGACTCGACTATGCATCAAACAAGGAAAGAAAAACGGGAATAACCACATTATTTTTCGCATGTGTGCAGTGCGTGCTCGTAGCAGTTTCGAGAAACAGGTCGCAAGCGCCGCACCCACCAACTAGGGCTAGCAAAACCGGAAACCATCGCTAGGGGCACACGCACACACGTCCCCGCGCTCCCCCTCTGTCGCACGGCCACGCGCTGCGCTGGGGCTGGGCTGCTGGACCGGATTGCGGCGCCGCGTTCGCATCCACCCCCTGGCCCTGGCTGGGGAAATCGCACCGCAGCCACAAGCAGCACCTCCTCCTTCTCTTTCTCCCACTCGCAGAGACGCAGACTCGCTTGTGGGGGCGGGGGCGGAGAGGGGAATCCGTAGATAGCCACAGGTAGGAGGAGCAGTAGACAGGACAAAGATCGGAATTAGCCACGCACCGAGGAGGAAAGGGAAACCAGGGCAAAAAAAAAAAAACTTTTTTTTCTTCCTTCTCCATCTTCCCTATCTGTCTCGTCGTCCCGTGGCGAGATTGATAGGTCGATAGCTGGTAATGCCAATCCCCTGGCGAGTTCTTGCGTCTGGGTGTGGCAATCCGCGGCAGTAGACCTTTTTTTATTCGTTTGTTTGTTTGTTTCTTCATTTAATCGCCCTAACGGAAGAAGAACTGAATCGGAACTTGAACGTAAATTTAACCAATCTGCAACGAGGAGAGGAGGATTGGTTTTTTGATTGGGGTGGTTGGTTGGTGGGTGGGTGGGCGAGCCCGATCGGGTGATGGCGCCGCCGTCCATGGACTACTGGGTCGGCTTCTTCCGGGGAGCCGGGGAGAACATCTTCGACGCAATCGAGGCGGCCATCAGCGTCGCGGCGTCAGACCATCCCGCCGCCCTCCGCGCCAGGCGCGACGCCATAGCCGAGCGCCTCTACACCGCGCTCCTCGTCGTGTCCTCCGGCGCGCCGGCGGGAGCTGCGGCTGCGGCCGCGCGTCCCCCGGCGGGGGTGCCCGCCGCGGAGCCGCAGGCGCAGGCGCAGCAGCTCCTCCCCGAGGGCGCCGGCAGCGTCCCCAGCCTCTGCAGCTCCGACCGCGCCGAGGCCATCACCGATGACGGCGCGCCCCGACGCGACGACGACTCCGTCGTCGCCGAGGCCGAGCGCATCAAGGCCGTCCTCCTCAACTACCAGGAAAAGGTCCACCTCATCTCCTTCCTTGCCCTTAACGCCGCCGCCGTCCGTGCAGCTAGCTGGTTGTTGGCCAGTAATTACTACACAGGTGTGCTGAATCTCTCCTGCTGTGCTATTGCAGTCGGAGGCCGCGCTGCTCGAGCTGCTCCGGCGGCTGCAGCAGCTGGAGTTCACGGTGCACACCTTGAAGGTGAGAGAGTCAAGGCCTCCGTTGATCGACTTGTCCATGCTTAATCCCTTCCTGTGCTCACGCCGATTCGTCCTGATAGGTTACTGAGATTGGGAAGGCCGTGACCAGCCTCCGGAAGCACAACTCAAAGCAGATTCGGCACCTCGTCCGGTTGCTCATCGGGTATGTCCTTGTTGTTTCTTCTTCGTTCAATCCAATTTATCTTGCTGTATCTTCTCTTAGTTATCAGTATACCATTTTTTTAAGCCATTAACATTCCTTGGCATGGTTGATGTGAACTGCAGGGGTTGGAAGAGTATAGTTGATGAGTGGATGAGCAGCGGAGGCGGCGGAGACGCCATTGTTGGTAGGTAGCAAGCAAAAAAGTTCATCATATTTCAAACTTTAATTTTGGCAATGTTTGTCTTGTAACCTGTTTCCATGCTACTACTTCATTCGCCAATTAATTCTTCTCTTATGCAACAATTTGTAGATCACACCCCCCAGTCTATGCATCCTTCCAGTCTGGAGCAGGAAGACCGGGGGCTGTCTACTCCTTCCATGGATGATGGCGCACTCTTCGCCACTCCCAGCAGTTCCATCCGTCTCTCTGAGGTACTCAATTTAAACCAGTTCACGCCCTGTAGTCTGATAGGGCCCGTGGTATGATCTGACAAAATTCCACCTGGAATTTCTCAGGACAACCAGGGTTCCAGGATGTTTGATGGAATGGATGATGGTGGAAGTGAGTGATCTTTGATCCCCTCTGTGATGGTTCTTTGCTAGGCACTAGTGTTTGACCTCTTGATTGTGTCCACAGATACAAGGAACAATGGACAGCAGCGGTATACGGGGAGCCAAGAACAAATTAGAAGGCCGCCACAGCCAATGGCCCAGCAGTATGACCCTGACCAGAGCTGGAGGCAAGAACAATCTGCAATAAGGCAATCACGGCCTCAAGAAGTGACCAATGGACAAACGAGGGAGCAGTTCATCGCGACCATGCTGGCGAGGCCCTCATGTGCCGAGTCTGGTCCTGGTAGACCTCAAGGGAGGCCTAAGCAGCAGCAGCAGCAGCCAGGCGCCTCGCCCGCTCAAGGCAAACCGCAGTCAGCGCCATCTGATGTGAGCATATTGCACCGTGAACAACAACATATGTCTGCTTGTTTGATTTGTATACAAATACTGAATCCTCTGCCTGGTCTGTAGAAACAGGCGGGCAATCATGACGGAAACTCGCTCCGGGCAAAGCTGGATCTTGCGAAGAATGCAAAGCTAGAAATGGCAACTAGTTCGAAGCTAGAAGCGACGAAGCGAAAGCTCCAAGAAGGGTACCAAGAATTTGATAACGGTACGTGTTGTTCCACCATGAAATTAGGTTTGATATTACTTTGTTGCAACATCACAACATCATTCCTGGTGCTGCTGCCAAAGTATGACTTGAACTATAGTCGATCGCCTCTTAGCTTATAGAGTATAATAATCGAACTGTTAAGTGCTCGTAATTTTCGACGGACAGGCAGACAGTATGTGATTTGAGTCATGATGCCAACTTTTTGTTTGTGGATGCAGCAAAGAAGCAGAGAACTGTACAGATGGTGGATCCACAGAGTATACAGAAGCAAGGGAACCGGAACTGGCAGCCCAATTCCACGAAACCCAGGAATACCGGCAACGCCACCACGAACAACAACCGGAATTGGCCGAGATGAGGCGGTCGCTAATTCCATTCGCTAGCATCGAAAATACCTTGGTTTTCTTCTTCGCCCTTTGGTGGGCACGAGCTCTTAGTCCAGCAAGGTACATAACTACAGCAAATAAGGGAGGCTTCTTCCCCTCCATTGCAAACTGCTTCTGTCAATCATCAATGCCACACACGCATGGAACGCAAAACGGAGAGCTTTGCTGCATCGAGTGTCTGCTGCTCTCTATCCAAGTCTGACTTCTATAGCTCTTGATGATAATCGGCTGGCTGGCTGGCTGGCTCGCCTAGTGTCTGTCTGTCTGTCAAAAAACTTGTTAAGATGCGATGAGCTTGTGATGCTACTAATTGCTGTTTGTTTCCTCGGATGAAATGCACACCATAGTTACCGGAACGATCATGCTGTTCTCTGCTTCCTTTGTCGCTGCTTTGCTTTTCACCTTTCAGGCCTTTTGGGGTGCACTACCGCCTTTTCGATGGATTCAGAGTCGCTTGTCCCCCCTGCGAAGTGTTGGACTAGAGTTGGCAACACGTCAGTTTTGCAATTGTGGGGTACAGTTGTGTCACTCGTTCAATCTTAGCTGGGCAAGTAACACGATTTTCTTGTGCTTTGCTAGCAGTGTCACTGTCACCCTGTGTTGCATTGAGCCATCAGCCATTTGGATCGGCTTTTAGTGTATTTGTTAATTAATTGCCATGATTTAATTGTAGAAATGGTACTGCCAGTAGAACAAATTTGACCCCCATTTTTCATTTGAAACAAACTATTAGTCCCAGTGTACTAATTTATACAGTAATATTTGAAGATTTGTGCTATTGAGTACCAGAACCATCGACCCGGCTTTCTTGACCAAGATAGCGTGTGCCATTTTTAAAATCTGCTAGTAAGAGGAACATTTTTCATGCTTTGGTCCAGAGTGAGATGAGTGGCCTACAGGTGTTGAACAGAATCGGTCAATCTGGATGGATTCCCAGGCTAATTGAGTACAGCAGGCTTTGTGTGAACATCATAAACCACGGTGCGGGCTAGTACTACTACTTTGAATTTTTCAAACCTTTCGTTTTTTTCTACTACTCATGAATAAACCCAAACAGGTCGATCATTCACTGCCCATGAATGGCTCACGCTTTGGCCTTCTTGAGCCGGGAGCCGGGAGCCGGGAGCCGTTTGTCCCTCAGGTCTCTCCTCTGCTTGACCCGCCAGTGGCACCACGGTGCGACTGACCCGAGGGTCCCGGTCGTTCGGCCGTCGCCTGGTCCCTGGTGCCAGCGAGGGATCTTGCCCGCTCGTCCTCTGCCACGTCGGGTACCCCCCCGCCCACTGCTGGGCCGTTTAAATATGGAGGGAAAGGAGAGCATTGGCCCCTGACCCCTCGAAGTCCAAAGCACTTGCGGCGCGGCGGGCGGGCGGGGATCCTCTGCGGCCGGATATTCCGTGGAACCAATTCCTGCCGTGCGTCTCACACAGCCACCATGACTTTTCCTTAGTAGCAAAAAGGTGAAGCTTTGCAGCCGTCCATGTTATAGAAATGGATCGCTGGTCAGATCTCTCCGGTGCGTGACGGCGTTCTGCAGGGCACACTTGCGCTCGACACGGAGGTTCTCCTCTATCGCGTACGCCGTGCACTTTTGGGCAAGCCTAGCTAGCTTACTGATACTGACGTGGCGGTATTCTATTCTTGCGTGTCCGTCGAGAAAACACGACATGTTTTGGTAAACGGAAAATGTATTTTCGCCGCCTAAAAGACAGGATTCCCTTGTTTTAAACAACACGAGCGATACGCAATCACAGTTTCCTTTCTTATCTGTATGAACTTTTCTTCTTTGTTCCGAAGCTAACGACAAAACCCACCAGGTCCGACGGATAGAATAATAGTGGCAGCTAGGTTAAGCTTGAACCACTACTAGGAAACAGGCTGTTAGTGACGCACCAGGAATGCCCATCCGTGGCGCACTGCCTAGTCGCCACGGTTGTGTAGAGATAGACGTAGCGCACCTCCTAGTGCGCCACAGAAATTTGGGATGGTGCGCTACCCCTGGAATCTTCTGTGGCGCACTACCTAGTGCGCCACTAAACTTTCATAGTGCGCTTTAGGTGTAGTGCGCCACAGAAGGTAGACCATGTGCGCCACAGATGTATTTTTTGTTTTTTTTTAATTTCCGAGCCAGATTATATGCAATACAAATTATATACAGTATTATAGCAGATATACACACACAGATACAAGATATACAATTATATATATAAATACTCAATATGAAAAACAAGATTGAAACAAATACATATAGATAAGTCTCATACATGAATACATAGTCTAAGTTAATTACATTGTTTCGATCCTGTTACAAAGTAGTAGTTGGTGACATGCGAATACATGTGTCGATCGAACAAATTAGAGCTCGGAAGCTCGCCTAGACATCTAAACTAGCTAGCTAGACACAAACGCGGGACAAATAACCAAAGAAGATAAGCATGATCACCATGACGAAGGTGTAGGTCTTCATCCGGTTCCTTGTCCTAACTCCCGCTAGATAGCGCTGTATCTAGCTTCCCTCCGTCATAGTGTTGTACCTTTGTAGCTATTGTCATGAAACGGTGCACTGCTCTCCCAGTCTTCCCAATCATCGTAGACTCCGGGAACCCGTCCCTTATACATGACGTACCACGTCATCTATAAGTTGACAATAATAATTAACCGACTATTGAAAAAAACATATATAATTAAAGTCGCATATGAAGATACATTTATAGAAAGTACTCCTAAATCAAAAAGACCAAACTCAAAAAGCATGCCTCATATATAACTAGGTTGTTCGACACAGGAATATGCTACGATGGAACTGTCCGCCAAGTAGGATGCACAACACCTGGACCTATGCATAGCACAAGGCGGACAATCCTATCGCAGCATATTCACATATAGTGTGCCACGACATTTCAATCATCGGCATTATTCTCGAAAAAGACCAAAGTAACTCAAAAAGCATGCCTCATATATATACATAGGTCATTCGACACAGGAATATGCTACGATGGAACTGTACACCAAGTACCTGGACTTGTGCATAGCACAAGGCGTACAATCCCATCGTAGCACATTCACATATATAGTGTGCCATGACATTTCAATCATCGGCATTATTCTTGAAAAAGACCAAAGTAATTCAAAAATCATGCCTCATATATATACATAGGTCGTTGGACACAGGAATATGCTACGATGGAACCGTACGCCAAGTAGGATACACAACACCTGGACTTGTGCATAGCACAAGGCGTACAATCCCATCGTAGCACATTCACATATATAGTGTGCCACGATATTTCAATCATCGACATTATTCTCGAAAAAAGAGTAAGGAAAAAAAGAAGAACCAAATTGAGCAAAGGACCAAAGAGTAAGCAAAAAAAACAAGCATTGATTGATATATAATAATAATAAGCAAAATAAGTTCACTTGTCGTCCACACACACACACACAAAGGTCATTTATAGTTTGTAACTACAACTAGGCCAACATCAAGCCTTCTGGCTCGGCTTAGGGAACGGGAGGACGCCCTGTCTCGTCATGAACTTCCTATAGTCACCCTGCATCTCTAGGCGATCTTCTATGTCACGGTTATTCGGGATATTTCCTCCGTAGAAGATCCCACCCGAAGTCATGACATCACGAAAGATGATTACCCCAAACTGCTGCTGGATGCGATACATCTCTTGTCTAATATCCGAATCATTGATCTTGGCCTTTGTTTCGGCCCACTGTTTGAGATGATCTGGCAACGTAGAATTCTGCTGGTCAAGTAGGAACGCCCTCATGTGATGGAGTGCGTAGTAGGCTTCCTTCTTACTGTTTTCCGGCTGCTTCACGTAGGGGAACTCCGTTACATGGTTAAAGACGTGCCTGTCGAACTTGACCTTCTTACGCACGAAGCTGGTGCCTTCCGTCGAGGCAAAGCCAGTGAGAGCATCATCCAGAACTTCCTTGATCTTGTCGTAGTTTTTCTTTTTTCTAGACTCCCGAGTCGAAATAAATACGTGGCGTGGGAATGCTTCGGCGATAAGTAGATGAGCGTGCAGTGTTCATCTCTGCGCAAAAAATTCAAATGGAATGTGTTGGAAAAAGAATGATGATGATCTAATAAAGCCTATCGACGGTGGCGAGTGAATAACGACTTACTCGGGAAAGTAAGGCACGAGAATGTATTCCTTTGTCTTGTTCGCCACGAGGATTCTTTTTAGGTACGAGGCCACGTCAGCTCGCGGGGAACCCAAGCAGCCACACGCATGTAGTAGGGGTCCACTATAGCGATGCCCGTGTGTTCTCTCTAATGATCTGCGTGGCCAGGCTGAGAGAAAACAGACGGACCGTATAGTGCAGCGGGTATAGGTGGAACATATTGAAGATGTCCTCGAACCGTAGGAAGAACAGATCCGCGGGGGCAGTGTCGACGAAGCCCAAGCCTGGTGGCACCTTAACCACGAATACCGGGTGCGAGGGATCTTTCTCCGATAGAAGGCGTCTCTATCGTCAAGACGTCATGCACACTCAGTTCCGAACTAGCGAAGCCGCAAATTCTTAGGTAGCATGGGCTCACCCGCCACATGAATCCTCCACATAATACCCTCGGGTCTTGGTGGCCCGTCCCGAAACCTGATCGGATTCGCAGTTGTTGACGCCATCGGCTGGCTCGAGCTGCTAGATTTTCTTTTCCTGCCCTTTTTCCTTTTGGAGAGCGGGCACCGCATAATCTGAGCATCGCCGCCTATGTAGTGTGTCGGCTTAGAATAAAGGGCCGCTTGGTTGTATCACCGGCTCAGAAGGCGCAAGCCGGAGGCGTCTCGAGAACCAAACAGACGCTTGGTGATAGTGGCTTTCTCAGGCCACCAGGGTCTTCTTCGTTGCCAAACCGAGTCTGAAGAAGTGATCATTCCAGTCTTCATCATCCTCGGCCGGATCTCGCGCCATGTGCATATCATCAACATGATCATCCCACCCACCGCGTGGAGGTGACGGCGAAGGGGTTTTGCCACCGCTTGTCGCTGCACGACAGCGGTGTTGTTGTCAGGGCGTGATGGCCCCGCCGCCCCAAACAGATCATGCTCTTTGGCCATAGCAAGAATAAGAAGCAACTTCGAGGAGACGACTCTTCTTCATCCGCCTCGGGGTTGAATGGGAGGTTCCAGGTCGTCGCAGCCCCTTAGCACCCGACTAATTTTAACCCTGTGCACGCTCTCTGACATCGGCTTTGAGTGGAACATGCGCTGCAAGGGTTGAACGATGGTACCCTTGGCAACATCCCTCAACTCGTTATTCACGTAGCATAAGAGAGTGCAAGGAACATCCGTCTGCGGAAAACATGTACGGCGTCGTCAGAGCGAGATGCCATAAGAGTAATAGATGGCATGAAAGGCGGTAATTAAAGCAATTTGTTTACCGTGATGGCGTCGAGATCGGCTAATGTCGACGCACCGCATACGGCGACGGGCGTGCAAGAGACGGAAGGGCTGCTTGATGGCGCGGTGCTGGCCGCCGGTGTATTCTCCCTACCGACGGGTGCTTGGAGCTCCGGGCCAAGCAACGATGGCAGGGGCACCAACATGTACTCCGGCGCCGCGGTGATGGCAGGGGGAGTCACCAACACTTGCGGCGCCACGGTGCTAGCGGGCGGAGTCACGAACATGTAGTTCGCCTGATTCGGCGCGCGTTGTTCGAGTGGTGCCGACCATGCTTGAATCGGCACGCCCTACTCGACCACCCGCACTCCAGTTCGCTATTGACTCCACCAAGGTAGGCAGGAAGGACGTGAGGGTGATTGCCACGTTGTCTTGGACGATCTTCAGGATCCGCGCCACTTGTGCCTTAAGTTCTTGAACCTCTCGGTTTTCCTCCTCGCTCCTTCCCGACGGCGCCACATGCGTCCTCGGCGGTGGACCAAAATGATCCACCCAATTCTTACCCCCGAGGCCGGCCAGACGGCCAGCCGACGACTTCTTCAGAATCGCTCTATTTTCTTGGCCGGTTCATCGCCTCGTTAAAAGGGTTATCCCACCGGTGGCGCCACGACCTCGGATGAGGAACCCCGATCCATGACTAGCAACAATTTCCTCCTCCGCAGAAGAAGTAATGAATCATTTAGATCATCGATTAGATTGCAATCGTGTTGATCCGCGGTAATTAGATTATACTTACCACAATTTCTCGATTCCTTCACCGCAGGATCCGCGGTGAGTTGTTTGGTTTTGGGTCCACATGGTAACGCTCGATGAAGTTTCAACCTGCCAGGTTCGAATTTAGCAAAGGGTTTTCTATCCCTTGGATCTATACTCTTCGTCCTCCTTATTCCATTTGGCCTCCGCGGTTCTATATCCACCAGATCCGAGATGGTGATGACCTATATTCATCGCTGCAAGACCTTTCCCGATTACTATTGGCCGGGGCTCTTCGGATTCACACCTCTCCTTGAACTCCCGAACTGATCTTCGTGATCTGCGGGTCAATCTTCCGGATCTCCTCGAGACTTTTGCCTTCTTTATAGATCTTCTTCTTTATCCGGTTCTCCATCTAGCTGGCGGTGCTCATCTTTGTGAGGGCGGATTTGTTTACTTTGTTCCCATGATAATTTGTGTTCGATACTTAGCGGGAACTTGTATCTTTGCGGCACTTCTCAAGAGGAGTGCGCAAGTGGCCATTATCTTTATGCCGAGATTCTCGGTGTTGATCGAGATGGTTGTCCGGTGATCGCCGCCACTTGCCCACCGCACTTTTGACGACAAGGGCGGGCTCCAAAGGAACCCTGATGGGCTCACTTCGTAATTTCCTCCCGACTGCGTCGACCGTGTTCGGGCGCCGGTCCTTCGCTTCTTCTTCTTCTTAGGAGGTTGCTACCACTCCTGTGCCCTCGCCGCCATCGCTGGTTTCATCGTCCGCCGCTCCTTGGCTTCTTCCTCCGTCTTCCATCTCATCATCCTCGCTCTCCGGGATGGTATTCTTCATCGTCTTCTCTAGACGCCGGGCCTCGAGAATGTCAATTGTTTATTCGGAGGTCTGAGTTCTCCTTCAGCGCTGATGCGCTTAGAACATCCAGCCTCGTCGTTGTCACACATCTTTGCACTAATAAAAAACAAATAATTGGTTAAATGCATGGAAAAATCCGGCATGACCTTTGCTAATTTTCTTAAACTAGAGTGCCCGATTTACGCGAAACGGAAGTTAATCAACATTCCGCAAAATCAGGACTCATTTCATACAAGAACCTGCATACACAACATAATAAAGTGCTTCATATACAAGCACAAGCACAATTTCAAGTGCTACAATTATATCACCACAGATTATATCAACTATCATTGATGACATCAAGCAAATACATGCAATTATAGCACTGTCATTATATGACAAGATGGATCATCGAAGAATGTGTACACATTTTTGTACACATTGTTTATGACAAAATATGACAAGTATGGATTATATGTCGCAAGTATATGACAGCAAATATGATAGAAAATAACAAGTTCATCAAGATATACACATTGTTTGTAGTTGCTGGATCAACCACAACTAGGGGGTGCACCCAGAGTGCAAAACAAGATGCTAGGGGTGCACCTCTCGATACAAGCTAAATTTGATAAACCTGAAGCTAGGGGTGCCAGAGTGTCCACCTAGGAGTGCAAAACCAGATGCTTTTTACCAAGCTAAATTTGCTAACCCTAGCTAGCTTCTTGTACATAGAATCCATGAGATGATTTTATCTTGTCTAATCATTTATATAAACAATCATTGCAAACTTTTGTAATATCTAAGCCAGAAATGGACATCTACTTGAAAGAAGGATCTTACTACCTTGCACATACATACAATCTACACATTAAAGAACAACACAAGGTAATAAATAAGACTATCTGACAATGCAATGCAAGCGGATAGATTTGATCAAATAAAACAATATGACAAAGCAAGATATATTTTCACAGATTGTTTCAAGTACTCATATCATGCTTTGTTTCACAAAGATTGTTTCAAGTACTCATAAAACAAAGATAAAATAGGAAACATAATCCACAACTAAAGAAGCTTGGATACAAACACATATCATGTTCACACTGAAGAATATCACAACCCCAAGCCCTAAACATAGGTACTGCTAGCTCTGAACCTTACTCTAAGGCTAAGCTACTCTGAACCTTACTCTAAGCTACTTTGAACCTTACTATGAACCCTAAGCTACTCTGAGCCCATCTACCAAGCTTACTATGAACCCTAAGCTACATGAACCTTGCTATCTACCAAGCTTACTCAAACCTTGCTCTTGATCTCAACCCTAAGCTTACTCTAAACCCTTGCTACTCTGAACCCTAAGCTATCTACCAAGCTACTGATCTGAACCCTAAGCTTACTCTGAACCAATCTACACTAAACCTTGCTATCATCATATCATATGTGAATATGACCAACATATTCTTGCAGCATACATGGACTGAAACTACTTTTCATATCAACATATGACTAACATATGACCAACATATTCTCTGAACATATTCTTGTAGAGACATAGAAGATGACCAACATATCATATGTTCGGGTTCAAAGTAAACCAGGTTTCCTCTCCTGCTGATGTACGGCTCTAGTTGGCCATTGCTGCACTTTTTTAAAGCTTTTCTGGTGAGATTGTTACAGAGAATTGCTACTACTACTACTAGTAGTTGATGACTGCATGGACAACAATGATCGAACCCATGATTGATGCAATCTCTACCAGTTTGCACATTCAAAGACAAGAGTGTTTCTCTATGTGAGTAGGTAGCTGAATTTGAGGCTGTAATCAGAGAAGCAGCATGCAGTTGCTCTAGGGTTCATCACTCAGAGAGGGAGAGAGGGAGAGACGGGAGGGGCTAACCTCTAAGACGATGGGAGGGAGAGAGGGAGAGATGGGAGGGGCTAACCCCTAATCATGGCCTGCAGAACCCTAACCATGGCCTGCAGAGAGAGGGGAGAGAGGGAGAGAGGGGAGGCGGCCACCTCTGACAGGCGGGACGACGGGCGGACGACGGGCCGGCACGACGACGCGGGACGGCGGCCTCCACCTCCCCGAGACGCGGCTGCTCCTCGGACACGGGCCTCCTCCTGAGACGCGGGCGGACCTCCTCCTCGGACACGTACGGGCGGACCTCCTCCTCCTCGGGCGCGGGCAGGCCTCCTCCTCCTCAGACGCAGCGGCGGCGGATCGAGACCAGCGGCGGCGGTCCTTCGGCTTCGGGCTGAGAGATGGAGAGATGGGGATGAGAGAGGGGGTCGGACTCCACGTGTGGATAAAGCCACTTAGGCGTAGCGCACTGAGCCATAGTGCGCTACGGATATCAGTAGCGCACTATGGGATAGTGCGCTACGCCTATCGGCTTCTAACTACTGCATAAGAGAACTACAGCCCCACTAGCTAACAACTATACTAGCCTATCCCACTGGTTCTGCCCACTACTCTATTCTAAACCTGAGAGCACCTGTGTTCAATCACAGTGCCCCAATTTTTTGTTTTGATTTTAAAAATACTTTTAAATATTCCAAAAAATGCCCAAAAGTGGTGATATATGCCATAGAAGTTTTATTTTAATTTTAAAATACTTTTAAATATTCCAAAAGTAATAATATTCCAAAAATGCCCAATGATTTAAAGTATAACTAAATTTCATAATACTTTGTCCATGAATATTACAATCTTTTTCGACCACGCGTTTACAATATTTTTTGAGCTAGCGTTTTACAATCTTTTTTCCCTTCTTTGTCGCGGTTGAATAATTTAGCCCGGCACTTTAATGTTTCTTCTTTCAACGGGCTACCTTTTTTGGGTAGGGTTGTCCTTTTTCTTCTTGTGATGTATGTCGCATCGTAGTCGTCATCTTCAATCTTTGATCGCCAGATCTTGGTCAAGTCTTGCTCGTTACACTCCATCCATTCCGATGATGTTTCTTTTTCCTCTCCTCACGACAACACGGCTAGGCTTTGTCGGGTCGGTAATGAAAAAACATTGTTCCACTTTGGTAGCCAGTACCCACGGTTCATTTTTCGCGGCCACGATTGCACGTGCCTTGGATTTGGCTGCCGGGTATAACCATGGTTGTGAAATACCGGTCTTCTCTTCGACGCTTTGCCCATCCGACACGGAACATCGGCACCTTTTCTCCACAGTAGTCGAGCTCCCATCTCCTCGATTCTTCCGTAGAATCTTTCCTTCACATTGTCATCGGTGTAGAATTCGACGTTACGCTGAAGTTCGATAATCACACTTGTTGTCCTTTTCCTCCGTAGAATGTGTAGCCGTTGATATCATACGCCTGATAGGTCACCAGGTTTTGCATCGGTCCCTGCAACAAGGTGAATATGATCTTTTCCGTGTCAGAAGAATGCGAGCGCGGGGGATTATCAAGGAGCGTCTGTCTAAACCAACGCGTGAAATTTGAGTTGTGCTCTTTGATTATTTCTCCTCGCCCTCTGTATGCCCCGGTCATTTACTTCTTCTCGATTAACCTTTTGTGCTTCGTACTCCAAGGATCGACCAGTTCTAAATGCTGTAGCGCCGACGAGGTTTGCTCGATCAAAGTCTGCGCGTCGAAAATCAAGTCTGATGCAAGATGCACGACCCTCTCGGTGACCAGATCCGCCGAGCTTGCCAAGGTGTCTCATGACGGAAGACCGGCGTGGTTCTCGAGGTCTAGATAATTCGTGCGTAAAGAGATGCACTCTTCGCCGTAAAGCCCTTGGCTATGCTTCCATCTCGACGGGACCTGCGTAACGTATCCTTTGATGTGTCCGTTCATCCTTTCGAACGCCATCATGCTGCGGAGGAACATCGACCCGAGTTGTACGATGTCCTCCACGACATGGACCAGCAGATGCACCATAATGTCGAAGAATGCGGGTGGGAAGTAGACCTCAAGCTCACATAGTATCACCACGATCTCCTCCTGTAGCCTTCCGAGCTGATTCAAGCCAATCGACTTCCTAGAGATGACGCCGAAAAACTTGCATAGGCCAAATAACGCTTCACCTGACGTGCTCGCCCATTATCCCTCTTAGTGCGACCATAAGTACTGCGTCATTAGCACGGCATACCGTGAGACTTCATGCCATCAACCTCTGCTTCGCCTAGGTATCGCTTATCTTGCCCGCGTAGCCGTAAGGAAATTTGACTCCTAAAAGGCACTTGAAAACTGCTTGATCTCATCCTCGCTTAGAGTGAAGCAAGAAGGAGGTAATATTCGCTCTTCTTGAACTTTTTACCCTTCCGACGACCTTGTGTCGCCTCCGACTCATGATCATCGTCATCTTCCTGATCATCGAGTAGGCCCTCCGTGAAGCTCCTTCCGGATACTCAAGCATATCAGGTCGTGCCTTGCTTTCGGACCATCTTTCGTCTCTATCTCGGCATGTTGATTATGGTGGCGACGGACTCGCACATTTTTCGTGATATGCATGATGTCGAGGCTATGAGGCGTAGGAGAAACTTCCAAGATGGCAACTCTCGAAAACAGACCTTGTTTTCCATACCTTCATCAGCTTGTCTTGTTGTTGCCTCTTTCGCTTCTTTCCGTGCTTAGAACAATCTTTCCAGCTTTTTCAGCAACTCTTCCACTTCTTCGCTGTCTACGCCCGGGATTCCTCGGGTCTCGATTTGCCATCGAATAGGTCTCCACGCTTTCTCCATGGATCATTCTTGCCCAGCCACCTCCTGCGCCATGAACACGGTTTTCGATGACCCCGGATCTTTCTAGTTGGAGATAGCTTGTGTTATCTATGCACCTAACGCATGCGCGAATCCTTGGATAACTCTGCCCGAGATATACCCGCAACCTGGATAGTCTTGCACCGTAGTGACCAACGCGCTCTCATAGTGAAATAATCTTGTGCGACGGGCCGTAAGTATCGGCTCCAGATTCCCATAACGTGGCTAGCTCCTCTTTCAACAGCCCGAGATACGATTGATGTCCGTGCAGTTGTTTCGGCCCTTGAATTAGCATACTCATTTGTATGTACTTCTTCTTCATGCACAACCATGGAGGGAGGTTGTATATCCATACAAACACGGGCCAGTGTCAGGCGGCTGCTCGCTACCAAACGGATTGAGTCCATCGGCTCGCACTAGCCCGATGTTCCTCGAATCTCCACCAAATTCGAGAATTCGAGGTCCAATGCTTTCAACAGCTAGCATCCGAAGGGTGCGCCAAGAGCTCATCCTTTCGGGTCATCATCATCTCGGCTTCTTCCTTTCCGCATGCCATCGCATGAGCTTCGCTTCCTTAGGGTCCGCGAAATAGCGCCGCAGACGAGGAGTGATAGGAAAGTACCATACCACTTTTCGAGGTGCTTTCTTCCTTTCTTGTATCGACTCACGCCGCAACCGGACATGTGGTTTTCCACGCCCTCGATAAATGATGCAATCGTTGATGCATACGTGATATCTAACGTGCGGTAGATCGAGAGGATGACGATTTTCTTGGCATCCTCGATACTAGTTGGACATGTGTTCTCCGGAGACGATCGTGCTGTAATGCCATCATATCGCCGAAGCTTGCGTCGCTCAATTTGTGCTTTGCCTTCATCTCCATAGCCTTGAGCGTTACATTCAACCGGTATCATCGGGCCTGCATCCTTCATACAATGGAGTAACCGCGTCTTTCTCAAGTTGCGCAAGCTTGGCTTTCTCTAGCGGCAGCCTGGCATTACTCGCCGCTTGAGAAGCAGCTCTTGCACATAAGGGTCCTGCACCCACCGACGTTGTTCCATCGTCGCCCGCTCCTTCGATCTAGATCATCATCATCCCGGTTCCGCTCGCACCTTCACCATCTCCAGAGACTCTTCATCATCTCGCCTGTCGCCGTGATGATGATCATCGCCATGTTGGCCACCTTCACCGCTCCATCATCTACGCTATCGCTTATCCAACGAGTGTATCCATCCATGAAACCATGGCGAGCAAGCAGTGCGCTGCAGATTCCCGGAACTGGGTCGATCACCCAGCTTGAGTTTGCATCTTCCGCACGGACATCTTATATCCGCCTTGTTATTTCAGATCATGTCGGCCGTCGACATTTCAAAATCTAGCCACAATGCCTTCGCTCATTATGGACCATTTTTGCTCGCACGGTGTACACGGTACAATTTTGAAGTCTATTAGAACCACATAATGAATGCATGCATGCAATGGTCGATAGAAAATTTCGCATGACCTATCCTAAAATTAGGACCTTTATGAAATGCCAAAATCTTGCCAAAATGGAAATGAATCAACATTTTGGCAAAACAAATGGCAACTTGTTCACATACAAACACAAGAGAGAGAGACCGATCCATACACACATGAACATATCATTATCCTCTCCATACACACATGCATGAGCATCATCGATACTCTCCATATACACACATATGACCATCGATCCTCTCCACATACACACATCATGAGCATCGATCATCTACATACATATGAGCACATCATCCATATACACATGAACACATCCTTACATGGACAACTTACCGAGATGAGAGACCGATCGCGAGAAAGATGGAAAGGAGAGGTGCGCGTCGACCGGAGAAGGATAGATGAGACCGAGACCTCCTATTACTTATATATGTAACATCCAAAGCAAGTTTTACATGCTAAAAATGGTGAATATGTGGAGAAATTGAGGTGGGAAGGAGAAGATCCCGACTAGATCTAAGGAGGAAGAAGAAGGGAAAGTGAAGTGGTGGATGTGGTCACACATGTGCACATAAAGTGCTGTCCTAAAGAATCGACACATCCGTGGCAAGACACGACTGTGCGCCATGTGAGTAAACATCCGTGGCGACTATGCCATGTGCGCGCCACGGATGCTCCTACCCTCGTGGCGCACTAGGCCGAAAAGCGCACGTATGGCATGCGCTTAGGCGTAGCGCACCACACGCATGTGCGCCACAGATGACACTAACAACCGTGGCGCACATGACTATAGTGCGCTACAGATGTTTGGCGTGCGGCAGGGCCCTGTCCCACACACATCTGTGGCGCACTATAGTCATGTGCGCCACGGTTGTTCTAGTTATTAGTAGGGCACTGCCCACAGGTGAACCACGCCTGTTTTAGCCGTGAGGCACTTCAACCATGTGAGCCACGGATGTGCTGATTACCTATAGCCGTTTTCCTAGTAGTGAACACTCAGCCGTAAGGCTGCTTTGAAAAACGTGCTAAAAAAAGACGGAAAGCACATGAACACTCCACTCATTTTAATTTACAATGAGGCGTGCTTCAGTGCTCCACAAAAACTTATATCTGTACATTTATTTTGTACTAATTTACCGGTGACAAAACCCGCGGTCCAGAGCAATGATTGCGATTGCGCCCATGGCAATCCAATGCAATCCATTCCAAATCGGATCTACTAGTACTCCATTACACGGAGAAGATCCATTGTGTAATCGTGCAGTGAAGCAACTGCATTATTATTTTTATGTTCGGATCAGCGGTTTTACGTCACGATCAGCCATCCCAAATTAAAAAAATACAGTAGAGATCGTCGTGCAGATTGTCTCCAGATCCTCAATTTCAGTTGAGCAGAAAGGGGGCAGTGCAGAGACGTCGGCAGAGGAAGAGGCCCGGACGCGGACAGTGGCACGTCGGCGACCGACCGAGGCGGTGAGGTGTTGCTGGCTCGCCGGCACGCACGCACAAGGTCGAGTGCTGCCGGACGGACACCTACTCATTCCCCCGGCTCAGACGCCGGTGATGCTGTCGTGTGCGCCTCCCGCCGGCGACACGCCCCTGACACTTGTGTCCATTTCTTTTCGCCGGTTTGGCGCGACAGGGTCGGTCGATCCAAGCCTCACGTGGTGGCCGCAATGGTCAGGTCAAGCACGCTGGAGCTCGCACTGGTGTTTCGCGATTATTTTCCTGATTATAGTAATTACTACGTCTAGTTAACGATGATAATAATACATTAGTAATTTGACATCTAAAGGGACGATCTGTCCACACGCTTTGTTCCATGTACCGCTCTGGATCGACAGCAGCAAGCAAGCAAGCAAGGCGAGTGACGTGTGGACGTGTGGCCCATCCCGGGTTAGCTGATCATCCATCCATCGATCTGTCGAGTTGTGCGAGACGCATATGCCGCCTTGGGCACTTAGCTTACACCTGTGAGAAACTTTCCGGTGTGCGGTTCGAACCTCCAACAAATCAAATGGAAAGCAAGCCCTTATCCTTTCTGCATACGGCCGGATTCATCCGTCTGGCGACGAACTGATGGAAAGCTTATCATCCTACGTGTATTCGTGCTCGTACGTGTTACGTGCGTCTTGGCTCGAGGCTATTGAAACTAGCTTTTGGGAAAAACCCTCGCCCTAAGAAAAGATAGGGGGCCATGCCCGTACATACCGGTACCTCCAGATCGGATCGATACACGCGTGTAACACATGGAAAACTCTCTCACTGTCAAGCTGCGGTTGCGTTGCCCGTTATGCCAACTCCAGGTACAATCAGGTGCTAGTAGCTGGCTACATGGTGGGCGTGGAACACGTGTCCACGTTCTTTACGTGCCTAGCTACGATCACCCTTAAACCATCAATCATCCGTCGTTGTTAAATGTTGAATGTTTTGCGTGTAGGCAGGCCAGATTACGTGTTGGGCTGGACTAAGTCGAGGCCAGCCTAGTTTTAAGCTAGCGCGAGGTCAGTTCGGGCGACATTGAATCTTTTCTTTTCTAGCAAACAACACACGCGCTATAATAGGATTGAAAACGGTAACTAAACTTTTTGTCCGCTTTCGAAGAAAAAAGAAATAAAGATTTAAAAGCGGAAACAGAAATTCTTGATTAAAACAGAAAGGAAACAGGGGAGCCCGTTCCAACTTAAACGATAAGAAAATTACAGAAAAATAAATACGAAAACTTTTCGGAAATATAATCAGTCAGACCCATGTACGAAATAGTACTTTCCGTCGGAGATTTCGCTTGGTCTTTTCGGACTATGGAATATATACAGGGTCTACATATTTTTTTTGAATTGTCACCCGGGGCAAAAACCCCTCCTGAATTTTTCATTTATCTGAGAAGATCCAAGCCGGTCGTATTTTACAGCGAGAGAGGCAAGATTACAAAGTGGACTCATCCAATGCTCTAATGTAGGCGTTGCAGCCATAAATCCACATCTGCGGCGTGGCTCAGAGGCAAACGGAAGCATCACATGTGTGCGTCATCGCAGTAGTTCCGGCGGAGGAGAGAGGCTCGACGTGAGCCCCCGAAATACAACACCATTGTGGTGTTTCCATATGTTCCATAAGCATAGAAGAAGGAAGGTGGAAGCTATCGACGACGACATCAGTACCGCGTTGCATTATGAGGGGAGTTGTCGAACATCAGGTTGAGGCAGGAGGGTGCGAACGATCGAGCTCCAGAAACACAAGGCAAAAGGGCAGTTGAAGAACAAGTGGTTTGCCGACTCAATGGGGCAGTTACAGCGGGGACAAAACCCCTCTTCAACTTCCAGAATGTTCTTCTTTACCAACTTACTATGAGATTGGACACGGGCATGCACCAGGAGCCAAGCAAAAAATTGCACCTTGGACGAAACATGGTTGTCCCAAACGAAGCCGTGGAACGGAGCGCAGAGGCGTCTCCCCAAGTGCACAACTTGTAAAGGGCCACATCATCAAGAGATCCATTGGGTTTTGCACATCGTCGGGGCTCCCAACAATCAGACTCATCGGAGAGAGTCCTGGCAGCAAGCAAAACCGAAAGCTAAGAAAATTGCCGGTCACCGGAGTTGTTGAGCCTATGCACGAGAGTCGACCGCAGACCGACCGTGAGAATGTGGCGCACGGAGACATCCTTGTCCACAACGTGTGAGAGGAGGGCAGAGAATTGGCAGCAAAGAGGAGAGCCCCCCCCATCCAGTTGTCCCACCAAAAGGAAGCACGACGGTCGTCCCCAGCACAACAGAGAGGCTTCGATAGAGCGGAAGAAGGCTATGGCGCAGGTGCACATGGAAACTAGAAGGGGAACGGCTTTGGTCAGCAGCTGATTTCTTTGGACAAGCTACATACTAGTCAAGTGACTGTCTTAGCGTCTATATAAAACTATTTATATGAATTTATGTGCTCGTTTTATGTGTGCTACTTTATGTTCAATTGTCGCTTGTGGAAGTTGTGAGTTATTCCTTTTTTGTTATGTGTTCCTTTTGCAATACAAACCAAGATATTATGCTACTAATATATTTTCCAAAAAATATCTGCTTTCGTATCGTATCCATTCTCCATCCGTTCCATATTCGTTCATGTGATTTCCGATATCGTATTCATTTCCCGAGTTTCGGTTTCGTTTCCGGTTCCCGCAAGAGAAGCATAAATTAAAATAATAACACATTTCTATCCATTTCCATTCCGTTTTCAACCCCACGGGTCTCCGGCGTGAACTTGCGTGCGCGCGTGAAAAGGTGGTCACGCCCCCGCACCACACCGCCTCATGTCAAAAAAACACAACCTCACACCGGAGAATACCCCTCCAACACGAAAAAGCTATACCGCATGGGGTGACGTCTGCCCGGCTTATCATGCTCGTCGGACAGAGTGTTCCAGATTCGTGCGTGGATAGCTTCTCGATCCCTGGTCTCCTGTGCTATTTGCAAAAAGTACTTCCACTAAATTCAGTTCTCAATGGGAGATCCCTCCCAGTTTCAATACGCAGCTTTTAACTTTCCCTTATCTAATTAGTTCCTTCGACCCAAATTAACTCAGATTTATCTAGATTCGGCTGTATCTAGACATGTTTTAGTGTTCGATACATTTGAATCTCGACAAATCCAAATCAATTAATTTGAATAGGAGGTAATACCACTTTTACTTCACAATAATTGCAAATTTTTATGCACATTAGTCGTAAACAATATTTTTTTTGTGGCATTAGCATTATTTCTAGAACAATTTGCCTACAACCATTAGCAGATTCCAAAAAAAAATATTTTCGCATATGTACATAAAATTTAGAAAATACACCAATTAGAAATACTTCTTTCTTAATGCACAAGAGTATTAATATCTAGTTTTATCACAGATTCATACAAGGGAAATACATAGATTCATATGAGATTCCATCAAAGAATTGAAACTACGTTGAATCTGAGCAGATTCATACAAGATATTGATATAATTTTTTTTACAGAATATTCATACAATTTATATACATGTTTCACTATAGTTTGACAGCAAATCCATACAAGATCCATCATAATTTCGACGATAGAAGAAATAAATAAATAAGATATAGAAAATAAGAATCTTGACACAAACAAGATTCATCTTAGATTCAGAATGATTCAACCCCAATTTTTAAGGTTCAGAAGACTTTATTTTACTAGTACAACGATACGTGCTATGCACGTTGCGTTTTATAAAAGGACTGCAAATATGGTTTAAAAATATTGCATCAGCTTTACAATTATAAACACCGGAAATTTAAGAGCACACGCAAAATTCATTTTACGGAGGTATTTTGAGGGGCTATCTATTCATTGGCAGTGCCATTTTGGTCCTTTCTTGCTGAAGGTCTACCATATTTTGTTGCCGGATTGGCTGGATTTTTTGTCTATTTTTCTTTTCTAGAAAGGAGGTCGAATTTTCCGGCCTCTGTATCAAAATGATTCACCCCTTATGTTTAATTATACTATTCAATAAAGCCTTACAATTGCCACATTCTTCAAACCGCATATAACCATAATGCTTGCCGACTTGCGACACTACACCTACAAGCTTGATGACGGGATGGCCATGATCTTGGCCATGTACCCTAACCTCAAAATTACGCACATAACCTAAATTCGAAAGCCTCACCAAGCCGCCCAACGGTGAGCTAGAAGCATAGACCGGTCTAGCAAACACTCATCATGTGTCATATGCGCATACTATAGGAAGTTGTCGCTGCGGTATTTCGCGATCCGACCTTCAGGCAATGCATCAACACAATGACTTTTCTAGGTCTGTAGTCGATGCCACCACGATGCCAGACAATGCCACCATATTGAGTACGTCCATCAACGTGTGCCCATTGACAATACCCTGTTGCACCACGCTGTTGAGGCCCGCTATCTTCGACGCGGAAGAAAGCACACCACTCCACCTCAGGGCCCTTTAGGCCAGCAACTGCTCCAAACACAATGCCCCTAGGAGGGAGACCGGAACGCATCGACATCTTCAATCCGGAAGACAAAGATCTAGGGTTTCCCCCGGAGCAGCCTATGCAAGGAGGCGAGAGATGCAGCAACGATGCATTCAATAAAGTAACGACCCAAATATGCTGCCACCATCTGCCATGACTGGAGTCAGCTCAATTTTCACTGGCAATTGCGCCTCCCTGAACCTGTAGCTTCCTAGACCTCCAGCTTGCCACCCCGAGACTCAGTGCGGGGTCCCTAGATCTGCCACAACCAGACCCCATTTGTCCGACCACCTCCGCATGAGGAGGACGCCACCTCCATGTCTAGGGCCCTAGCCTTGGTGTCTTTCTACTGCAGGCCAGCAGAATTCCCAGGTACTCCACCATGTGCCGCCATCATAGCCAGCCTGGCGCGCCCGGCGAAGCATTCGCACCCTCCGGTAGCCACTACCGCACAAAGCACTACACAGGGTCGTTGTCGTCCCTCAGAATTATTGTCAGAGTAGACAGAGTAGCGGCCGCTGCCCCTTCCCAGATCAGCGCTCGAGAAAGACCATGCCACTGCGCCGCCAAGGCTTTGCCTAGCGACGCTACCGGCGGCGGCGAAAGGAAAGGGTGGTTGGCGTATGGAACCTTGAGGAGGATGATGGGGGGCACTCTGGTGCAGCCCGGCATGGCCACACGAGCGAGATCTTTTTTCCAGTAGTGAGACGATCAGGTTGTAATTATGTCTAGGAGGATCATTTTTAAAGTACTCCCTCCGTTCTAAAATATAAGTTGTTAACATTTATAAAATAAATATATGTTTTTTATGTGTAGATTCACTCCGAACCTACGTACCAAAAGTCGTCTAAATAAATTTACTTTACAAAAATTAAAACATTTTATATTTTAGAACAGAGGGAGTACGTCAAAGGGAATTATTTTTTTGAAGTTGGTTGTGCAGACATGAGACTAATATAACTACATCGAGTGATCTGGTCGTTAAATCTTCATTGCCGATTTCTTATGTATCTCCACTAGTTGAGCATTTACTCGTAGGTGTAGACACAAAATATTTTATATAGCAAACTATCCCATCAGTCAAACGTGACGGCACAGGCAGCCGCGTCCGCGAGAACTCTAGAATGTCCTACATCTCTTGTTTTGGCGGGTGTTCCTACAAGCGAATCCATGAAGTTTGAGCCGTCAGATCACTTGCGTTGGGCACTGATGGATGGCCGATGTTCACCCAATTGATCAAATCAACGGCTAATATTTGGTCATGCATCACCTGGATGGCTAATCCAAATTCAAAAACTCCTGTACTATAGTAGTAGAGATATTTCCCTCACAGAATACATGCTTAACCTTTTTAGAAATTGTATTGGTGTTTTTAGTTCATCGTGCGAGGAGGATGAAGGCAAGAGAGCAGTATGTATGTTCGCTGGAGCAGGGCACCGTCGCTAGATGGGAAGGCAGGGTCGGGTGAGTGGACTGCTGGCTAGTTATGGAATTTTTGGTGGAATGACATGCAAAATTGCTGGCAGCTGAGTTTTGCCCCAATCCGATGGCCCTGATAAGCCCGGCACACGAACACCGGGGTGAGATCGCTGCTATAACATCCCAAAACTTTAATCAAGGTTATCAAGATCCAAATCACCTAATTTAGGATTAACAAAAACTTTTTTATCATTAAAATAATTAAAATGCATATGTGTGTTGCATTAATATGAAATTGTTTTAAATTGCCATGTTTGTTTGTTCTAATAGTTGTAAAATGATTCAAAGATAAATGTCACATCATCTAGATCATTCCCAAGCAAAATCTAAAGAAAAAGAAATGAAATGGAATTAATAAATGCAAATGGTCACTTTTCATTTTTATCCACTAGGTCACTTTAGGTGTTTCTAGAAGTCAAATTCAAACAGAAACAATTCTAACTCATTGCACCCCTTGCTAGTACAAGTAATGATCTACCAAGGCCCACTTTGTGATCCTATAAAAACACTTAAACACTAAATTTAAATGGCATTTGAAAATGAAATCAATTTCATATGCATAGATCACACTTTTTTAAAAACCACTCAAATGAGTTCACCTTGACAATCCCAAGCAACCACAGATGCTTAAGCATATGACTAACACACCCACCAAAAATCTTTTCAAAATTGAAAGTTTGATTTCTTGCGACCATTGTGTCGAACACTTGGCGTGCAAAATCTTCCGCCTAACTAATCAAGCAGATTAAGTTCTTGTCCCCTCCGACACTCTCATCTCTCCTATGTCCCCTTCTACACTCACCCAGCCCCAGACAACCTCCCCTCTTCATCGCAACGCCATGCAACGCCGAGAATGCTCGCCGCCAACTGCCGTTTAAGCCATAGGAGACCGTCCCGCCCTCTCTCTCCATGTCTAGGAAGTAGGCCAGACCGCACCGTGATCCCCTGTCCACCCCACGGACACAGCCAGCCCCTGGACCACCGAGGAACGCTCGCACCCACCGCCTCTGTGCCATGCACAGAGCATGCCAGAGCGCCGTCCCCGGCAGGCCCACACAAGCCACGCCTTGCCCTCAGCCCGCGTGCGCCGCTCCGCCATAACCCCGGCACCTCCCCAGACACGGCATTTTCCCGCCATGAGACCAGCAGCCACCACACGCCGCGTCGAGCACCACCTCTGCCGCGCAAAGCATCGCCATTTCCCAACCACATGCCACCACCCCTAGCGTCACCTTTAAGCCGTAGCTGACCGCTAGGAGGCAAGCCACCATCCGCCTACACCGCCCATGCCTCTAGCGCCCTGTATCGTCGTCACCGACGAGCTCACCGTCGCCCTCACGGTCTCCTCGTCGAGCCTATATAAGGAGCCCTCCCCAACACCATTTCCTCACACCACTCAACTCCCCTCTCCCTCAGAACCACCTCACCCCATCGCCGGAGCCGCTCGAGCAGCCGTTCACCGGAATTGCGCCGGAGTTTGCCATAGTAGAGAGGAAAGGGGCCCGTCGATTTTGTCCACCCCAGAAGCCGCCGCGATCTCGCCTGAGTCCGCCGTCGTCTCCTCGTTCGATCGCCCCCATCGCCACACTAGCTAGAGCCCTCGTATGCCCCCATTGCACCCCCACCGAGCCGCTAGGGTTCCGTCTCGCCGGTGACCTGTCCGTCGTCGATGATGAGGCACCACCGTCGATCTATTTTCTAATCGTGCGGTCCACATCGCCCCGTACCGCTTCGCGTTGAGTTGTGCCGCTGACATGTGGACCCCGCCTGTCAGTTGCCAGCCGCGTCGCGGAGTGTCACTGGGACGGTGATGTCTATGCACTTCTATTCTTGTAGACAGTTGGTGGGCCTCCAAGTGCAGAGGTTTGTAGAACAACAGCAAGTTTTCCCTTAAGTGGATCACCCAAGGTTTATCGAACTCAGGGAGGAAGTGGTCAAAGGTATCCCCTCTCAAGCAACCCTGCAATCAAGATACAAGAAGTCTCTTGTGTCCCCAATACACCCAATACACTTGTCAGGTGTATAGGTGCACTAGTTCGGCGAAGAGATAGTGAAATACAAGTGGAATGGATAATTATAAGTGGTAACCGTGCTAGAAAATAGCTTGATGACATGTGGTTGATGTGGGAAAAGACTAAAGTAAAACTGAAATAAAGATAGAAGCAAGCAAACATGTAATAGATCTAATAGCAAACGGTATTTCAGTGCTTAGAAACAAGGCCTAGGGATCATACTTTCACTAGTGAACACTCTCATATAAATATATTCTTCTTTATGATACTACTCTAAACTACTCTCCGGATGAACACTCTAATCGATGGTAGGGCTATAACAACACACCTCAAAGTTCGCTTTCCGCATCTAGATAACCCCACACTATCACCTTGAGTACTAGATGGTTCAAACAAACACCACAATTTCATAAAGACATCCAACTCCAAATATAACTCATAACAAGTATTTCTAATATCTAGCCTAAGTGCCACCATGGTGTGAACGCTGTCACTTTCACACACATGGGGAGAGCAGAGATCTATTAAAGCACTTGAGTAGCAAGGTAGATCTAAGATTACAAGCTCATGATCTCCATAAGATCATGCATAGAGAGAGAGATGAACACATAGCTACCGATAGAACCCTTAGCCTCGAGAGAGAACTACTCCCTCCTCATCATGGGAATCAGCGATGGTGATGGAGATGGCGATGGAGATCGATGGAGATGGCTTCGGGGGCACTTCCCCGTCCTGGCAGGGTGCCGGAACAGAGACTTTCTGTCCCCCGAATCTCCCCTTCGGTGGCGGCGGCGCTGCAGAACTTTTCGTGTATGGAGGCTTGACGATCTAGGGTTTTTGCCTCGGGAGGAATATATAGGCAAAGGAGGCAAGGTCGGTGGCCGGCCAGGGTGCCCACACCATGCCCTGGCGCGACCTAGGATGGCCTGCGCCAAGGGGGGTGTGGCCACCCTATGGCCCCTCTCGGACTCTCCTTCTGGCTCTGTGAGTCTTCCGGGAAAATAGTAACTTTGGCTTTTGTCCCGTCCAATTCTGAGAATATTCATTTTCTGACTTCCTGGAACCAAAAACAGCAGAAAACAGGCAACTGGCACTGTGGCATCTTGTTAATAGGTTACTCCAAGAAATCATATGAAAAGTACTCCAAAGTGTGGAGAAAACATAAGAAAGTAGATAAAACCAAGCATGGAACATCAAAAATTGTAGATACATTTGCAATGTATCAACATCCCCAAGCTTAACTCCTGCTCGTCCTCGAGTAGGTAAGTGATAAAAAATAAAGAATAATTTTTGAGGTGACATGCACCATCAAAGACTTGATCAAAGTATTTGTAAAACATTCAAAGCTGGGATCATAGTACTTCAATCATAACATGAAAGACAAAGTTCTAGCAATAAGACAAAGAAACTATGATGCAACATGAAAAGATACAAACAAAAGATTCATGAATAACAATGCTTTGCAAGACGTTTGTTTGTTTCACATAAAGAAAACATAGCATAAAAGTATTCAGCTTGTCCCTCAATAGAGTAGCAAATATAAATGCATAGGACACCTTCAAAGTTCATAAGAGTGACTAGATACAATAGTTTAAAACAAGCAATAACAAGTTATGCATCAATCAACTAGTCTTGGGACAATGCACATAGAACTAAGAATGGCCACTATGCTCTCAAAGTAGGTGCATAAAGGTAGAAGGTGGAGACTCAATATGTAATGGTGGAAGAAAGGCCTTTGTAAAAGGAAGTAGGGATTCAAGTCTCATAAAGAGCTTCCAAAAATTATGGTACTTATAGCTTTCAGCTCTCATTGCCCCTATCATAAGCATCTTGAAGTGATTAAGGTTAAAGTGAACAAACTATGGTGTACATGCTTGACGAAGTATAAGTCAGAAATCTCATGTTCCTTGTATACGAGGGTCGCTCCTCATGGTACTCAAGTCTAGTCACCGGTAAGTTCTTGTCATTGTAAGTATATGTGTATCATAAAGAACCGCCAACGGGGTACCCCTTGCCCGATGATACGGAAGAATCCCCATATCAAAATGACAAGGCAAGCAGACAACGAGCATCTCAGCAATCTTCTTATTTACCATGGGAATATGGTGCTTTTTTCTCTCTTTCCTCTTTTCATAGTATCTTTTTTTCTCTTTTCTCTTTTTTCTCAATATAGGACTCTTTGTTTATAAGAAGAATGCTTCATAGACAGCTCATTATGGTTACGCTGCAGGTTTCCACCATGTCAGCATGGATTAAACCAGTGCCCATGCTTTCTAACACATATACATAACTCCATGGACTTACAAGCTCCCCTTTCATTTCACACCGATGACATCCATATACAAAAGAGCATGATATCAACTAGGTACAAGTACCAAGTGCAATGTTGAAAGCGTTCCCCATGAAAGCATGGTTCTGCTAATTCCCAACAAATAAGTGCAAGCATATACAACATAGAAGACACAATGGTTCAAGTTTATTAAGGGCAAGAAAATTAAAGTGTGCCATCAAGTTCATGAGAGCTTTAATCACTAGTTTTCTCATAACAAGTTTAATTTGGAAGGTAAACAAAAGCATGAATATACTTGGAATAGCATAAGCTAGTAGGTAGGTATGGTGGACTCTTTGGAATAACTTGGTTTAGGGAGTTGGATGCATGAGTGGAACTCATACTTTGTTGTGGAGGCTAGCAAAAGACTGGGAGCGACAAACTAAGAGAGCAATAATGGCCATAATCATGCAGAGCGACAAAACATCATTGATCAAAGCATAAAGTGGTACTACAAGTTGAAAATTAAAGGATTATAAAGGCTATGGTGACTAGAGATAGTCATAACATGGTGTGAGCATGCCCCAAGTCAACCCAAATAAAGCATCAAAGGAGAATACCACTATACTATGCTTTAATATGCTAAAACAACGCATGATTCATCCAAGGCACATTAAGCAATCTCAATTGTTTATAACAAGTCATGCTACAACAAATAATACTAAGCATAAAGCCAAAATAATATCAAGCATGGCATGACAAAGCATAGGCCACAGTCAAAAACGAGCTCTTTTTACCACATAAGCATGAACTTTCCTACTCTTTTCCAAACCAAACCAAACTATTTGCAAACCAATGTATGAAAGAGAGGGTCCAACCAATTTATTCAGAAAAATAAGCAAACAAAAAACCAAAACAAAAATAAAAAATAAGACGCTCCAAGAAAAACACAACTGTGCATGAAACAATAAAAATGAAGCGTTTGGAAGAAACCTGAAATTTTTATTGATGAAGAGGGGGATGCATTGGGCTTCCCCAAGCTTTGATGCTTGTACTTCTTGGGGTGACACGTGTGCCATCCCCAGGCTTGAGCTCTAGTCCAACCTTCATCTCATTACTCATTCCTTCCATACACCTGAAATTTTTCCTTCATACAAAACTTCACACAATCTTTATTAGCAACATTAGTGCACTCAAGATAATAAGTCTTTAGGTTCAGTTTTAATACCAATAAAACTTCCATTAAAACACAATCTACTGTAGCACTTCTCTCAAAAAGCTCAATTCCCCAAAAGAACTCAAAAAGGAACCAACAAGAAGCAAATGTAGAAAATGGCAGAAATCTGTCAAAACAGACCAGCAGGTAAAGAAGAATTTTTTCGAAGACCTTCTGTTGCTCAAATCAAAAAGTGTTGAACTAATGAAAGTTAGATAACAACCTGGGACAGAATCACAAAAATTCACTCCTCAAAAGGACGTATAGAGATTTTACACGAATTTTTAAAGTGAAGCACAGAAATCTGTTTCGGGACAGCAACTTTCCCAATCATTACTTCTCTCTCATTAGAGGTTACTCTTGGCACAAAAAGCAAATAAAAAGGATAAGGAGTGGTTATTACTGAAATAATAACTTCCAAGACTCATCTAAAACTTTTGGGTTATCTCCCAATAAGTACTTTTTTTAACGCCTTTAAGTTAGACTTGATAGTTTGAGAAGATGCTCACATAAGAAATATGAACTGAAGTAAAAGAGAGCATCAAGAAGCAAATTCAAAGCACATTTAAGTCTAACCCACTTCCTATGCATAAGAATCTTGTAAAGAAACAGGTCATGAAAGCACAAAGCAACAAGCATAGGAAAGCAAAACAAGTGCAACTTCAAAAGTTTCAACATAAAGAGGGGAAACTTAATATTATTGAGATGCATAAAACCATGTTTACCTCTCTCATAATAACTTTCAGTAGCATCATGAATAAACTTAACAATATAACTATCACATAAAACATTCTTATCATGAGCCACATGCTTAAAAGAATTAATGCTCTCCACATAAACATAGTCATTCTTATTAATTGTAGTGGGAGCAAAATCAACAAAATAGCTATCATTATTATTCTCATCACCATAATCATCAAATATAGGAGGCATATTGTAATCATAATTAATTTTCTCCTCAATAGTAGGTGGACTGAAAATATCATATTCATCATTGTAATCATCATATATTGGAGGTTTGGTATCATCATAAGCAATAGAATAGCTATCTTCCAAAGCTGGGGAACTAAAAAGATCATTTTCATAAGAACTAGCTTCCCCAAGCTTAGAATTTTCCATAGCATTAGCAATAATGGTGTCCAAAGAATTCATACTAACAACATTGCTATTAGCATGCAAATAAAGTTCCATAGGTTTTTTAATTTTCTCTTCAAACACTTCATGTCCTAACTCAAGATAAATACTATAAAGCTCTCTAATTTTGTTGTTGTTTTCCATTAAGCCTAACTAGTGAAAACAAGAAATAAAAAGACAAAATTGCAGAATCTAAAGGAAATAACTTTGAGCACTCACACCGGAGGATGTGAGTACCTTTTACATTACCTCCCCGGCAACGACGCCAGAAAATAGCTTGATGTCTACGCACTTCTATTCTTGTAGACAGTTGTGGGGCCTCCAAGTGCAGAGGTTTTTAGAACAGCAGCAAGTTTTCCCTTAAGTGGATCACCCAAGGTTTATCAAACTCAGGGAGGAAGTGGTCAAAGGTATCCCCTCTCAAGCAACCCTGCAATCAAGATACAAGAAGTCTCTTGTGTCCCCAACACACCCAATACACTTGTCAGGTGTATAGGTGCACTAGTTCGGCGAAGAGATATGGAAATACAAGTGGAATGGATAATTATAAGTGGTAAAGGTGCTAGAAAATAGCTTGATGGCATGTGGTTAATGTGGGAAAAGACTAAAATAAAACTGAAATAAAGATAGAAGCAAGCAAACATGTAATATATCTAATAGCAAACGATGTTTCAGTGCTTAGAAACAAGGCCTAGGGATCATACTTTCACTAGTGAACACTCTCATATAAATATATTCTTCTTTATGATACTACTCTAAACTACTCTCCGGTTGGACACTCTAATCGATGGTAGGGCTATAACAGCACACCTCAAAGTTCGCTTTCCGCATCTAGATAACCCCACACTGTCACCTTGAGTACTAGATGGTTCAAAGAAACACCACAATTTCATAAACACATCCAACTCCAAATATAACTCATAAAAGTATTTGTAATCTCTAGCCTAAGTGCCACCATGGTGTGCACGCTGTCACTTTCACACACATGGGGAGAGCAGAGATCTATTAAAGCACTTGAGTAGCAAGGTAGATCTATAGATTACAAGCTCATGATCTCCATAAGATCATGCATAGAGAGAGATGAACACATAGCTACCGGTAGAACCCTTAGCCTCGAGAGAGAACTACTCCCTCCTCATCATGGGAATCAGTGATGGTGATGGAGATGGCGGTGGAGATCGATGGAGATGGCTCCAGGGGCACTTCCTCGTCCCGGCTGGCCCGTGCCAAGGGGGGTGTGGACACCCTATGTCCCCTCTCCGACTCTCCTTCAGGCTCTGTGAGTCTTCCAGGAAAATAGTAACTTTGGCTTTTGTCCCGTCCAATTCTGAGAATATTCATTTTCTGACTTCCTGGAACCAAAAACAGCAGAAAACAGGCAACTGGCACTGTGGCATCTTGTTAATAGGTTACTCCAAGAAATCATATGAAAAATATTCCAAAGTGTGGACAAAACATAAGAAAGTAGATAAAACCAAGCATGGAACATCAAAATTATAGATACATTTGCAATGTATCAGCCGGCCTGTTAGTATTCTCGTGCTGGCCCTAGAATTTAAATTTAGGATTTTCCATTTAAACTTAATCTAGTTTCTGTCCACTAGTTTAAAAATCAATTCAGAAAGATCTACTGAACCAAATTGAATGATTCAAATTTTTCTAGAAAGATAATTCAAATATCTATCCAAGCCCGTTGGATTTAAATCAATTAGAGTTATAGATCATCTATAGCAAAAATAACAAGACAAAAACTTTTCTACATTCAAACATTTTTAAAAAATCAACCATAATAGCTTTTGAGTTGATTCCAACTCTTAAAAATCACATTTTACAATACCTATTTGAATATGTAATAATATTTAGGTTTGCGTGCTGTGACTTTAGACTAGTACCAAAATAATGCTATATAGGCATTTCTAGTCACTTTAAATCTTTTAATTATTAAACTTAAACTTATTAAAATGTGATCCAACATTTAAATCACATTCCCATGCATTAGAATATGTGGTGATGACATATGTCCACATGATCCCATATTTTAATTGGATAATATTAAATCTTAATTAATTTCAATGAGTAGAAATTACTTTTCTCAAATAAAATAAATGAAACTAGTTCATTAAAATCTTGTGATGATTGTGATGATACTAGATCATCAAATGTGTGCCTTAGTGTGCTAAATAGACTAGTTAAGTATTGTTTGGTGATTGTGTATCCCGTATGTATTTATAGACGATGGTACCGACCAAGTCTGCGAGGAGGAGGAGTTCTACCCCGAAGAAGACAAGGAGAATTTCGACCACTGCACCAATCAAGGCAAGCTATTGTTAGCAAGCTAGAATTAAGCAAGATCACCTAAGCAAGATGCATTAGGCATGCTTTGGTTATACCACTTTTGATTTATACCCATCCCAAGTTTTACTTACAAGCTTTACTTTCTTGTGCTTTACCAAAGTTCTTTACTTTGTTTATAGATAGCATAAAGAGTATAAAAATTGACCTATCTATTTAGACTTAGATGTCATTCTATGGCATGAGATTGATATTAGTATCCCACATTAGTGAACACTCTTAACTTAGTAGTTTAGAGCTAAACCAAAAACTTGATCACTTTAGATGGGAATACTTGGTGAAAATGACTTATGAAAACCTTGGAATGATGAGTCATTCTATAGAGATGTTTTGACATGTGTTGAGAAACACAAATGGTTTATGATGATGAAAATGTTGAGGCATGAGCCTTAGTCCTTTGATAAAAACTGATGGTTGGGTTCGGATGCGATACCATTCCAATTTTACCGTACAACCACAATACCTGAATTGGGTAAGGCTTAGCCGGAAGTTTATATGCATTAGTATTAGTTCCCTCACGGGAGAGGTTTGAGCTGAGGCTACCTCTCAATGTTGTCCACCTATGCAAAGGCTCAGATGGCGATGGCCATGGCTAGGAGGCCAAGCTCATAGGAGAGGTGCTTATACTAGAGTGTGTAAAGGAAAGGTTATGTTTGATTATCTGCACACTAAGTATGATGATTCTGGGTTATCCCTGACAGATGTATCGAATTTTGTGGTGAAAGTGTACCACCTCTGGAGAGTGTCAAACTATTCGAATAACCGCATCCGCGGTTATGGACAGCTGGAGTGGCCATACTATTCTGTTGTCAGATGTTTTCAAAATGAGTTATGAAATGAATTGTGACATGACTTGACCACAACAGAGTTGTAACTATGACAACTAAGTTCCCACTTAGGTGATTTCAAACTTTATTCTATCTTTCTTTGTTTCTGAACTCAACTTAGGTTTCAAACTTAACTTCACAAATAAACTTAGAACCTAACACTCCTACTAGAACTACCTTACTTGTTAGTGATAGTTTGCGAGTACTTAAAGAGTACTCATGGCTTTGTCCCTGGCTATTCCCGTGGCCAGACTATGAGGAGGACTATCCGAAAGGAGGACAGCAGGACGACTACGACAACTAGGATCATCTCCCATCGTCAGCATTGCCTGTGACACTGAAGATGGAGCCCACCGCTATGCTATTTATTCCGCTGCTTATTTGTATTAAGACTGGATCATGAGATCCTTTATTTGTGTAATACCTTATTATGGTTTGTAATGGATGATGTACTGTGATATCCAATCTGTTATGTCTCGCAAAAATGGTAACCCTGGGATTGCGATGTATGGCATAACAGGCATCTGGGATTAAAAATCCGGGTGTTGACAAGTTGGTATTAGAGCCAGGTTGACCATCGGAGACCCTAGTTAGAATGGCCGTCCGAGCAAAAACTTAGTTTCAAAAACAAAGAAGTAAGTATTTATGAAAACCTATTTCCTCTCTTACCCTTGGGATTCTTTCTCTCAAAAAGATTCATGTTCCTCAAAAAATTCTTACATTACTCCATAAAATTTGACACACTTGATCACCTCACTAACTTTCTCATCCTAAAATCTTATAGATGGAAGTTCAGTACTGCAAGTTCTACCAGCTGGGCAACGGAGGCCAACTGATCTTCGAGAGGGATCTTGATGCCTTGGGAAATTTGAGTACCTTGATCTGGAATTCTTCGGAGCTCAACTCAATGGTCCCCCAGGAGGAGATTTACAATGGCTAATAGTTGCTGATCTTCGAGGCAAGATAGAGGCACCACTTTCCGAGAAGATTCAATTCACCGTGAGAGAGAACAACTGGCTAGATGGATTAGCCAGGGAAATGCATGAAGCTCTCGCTCATCTTTGCGCACAGAATGTCAACTTGATTCAGGGAACTCGCTTTGCTCACTATGCAAGGCGTGATTCGATGGGAATGCCTCTGGAGATGCCAAGTCACCTGGAGTTGAAGCGCCAAGTGGAGAACCTCGACTTCCTACTGTACGACAGACATAAGGAATTGAACAATGCTCGAGAGTTCGCCAACCACAACCATGCCATTGCTGCCCAGAAAGCCCAGACTTTCTCACTGCTCATCAAGGATTGTCAGTCACTTCGCCATCAACGCGCAAAGAAGGATCGCACAATCGACCGTCTTTGCAAGAAGGTGGCCGACGTTGAGAAAACCATCAAGGAGCAAGAAGCTCAGCTTGCTGATACGTCCAAAACGTATCTACTTTCCCGAACACTTTTGCTATTGTTTCTCCTCTAAACTTGTGTGATTTGGATGCAACTAACACGGACTGATGCTGTTTTCAGCAGAATTGCCATGTTGTCTACTTTTTGTGCAGAAAATCAACTATCAGGAAAAATCCCAGAAAATATGCCGAAAATCCTATTTCACCAGAAGACTCCCGGAGCCAGAATACGAGACGGAGGGGGGCTGGGCCCAGGCCACACCACCTGGCCGCGTGGGCAAGCCCAGGCCGTGCCAGGGGTGGTCTGGCCGCCCCAGACTCCCCCTCGGTCTCCCTCTTCGCCTATAAGTTGCCTTCTGACCTAAAAACTCAGGGGTTCGACGTTTTTCTAGAAGGAGTTCCGCTCCGCCGCCACCACTAGATTCCATGAAACAGCACCAGAAACTCTGTTCTAGCACCCTGCCGGGACGGGGAATTGGAGGAGATCATCGCCATCATCATCACCATCGCTTCTCCATCGACCATCCATGTTTCCCCCATCTATGAGTGAGTAATCCCCCGCTGTAGGCTATGGGGATGGTAGGGATTAGATGAGATCATTCATGTAATGGCATCGAATTGTTAGGGCATGGTGCCTAGTATCTTTTATTAGTGCTTTATGACTTTGTTGCGACTTGTTATGCTTAATGCTTGTCACTAGGGCCCGAGTGCCATGATTTCAGATCTGAACATGTTATTGATTCATTATGATAGTATTGTTTATGGTCTTACCTACAAGTTGTATACACACGTTGTTGTCCGGAACCAATGGCCCCGAAGTGATAGAAATCGGGATAACCGGAGGGAATGGCTTTGATGTGAGGATCACATGTGTTCACGGAGTGTTAATGCTTTGCTCCAGTGCTCTATTAAAAGGAGCACTAGAATTTCCAGTAGTTCCCTTGAGGCCCTGCTGCAAACGGGCTGGCAGGACAAAAGATGTTGTGTAAGTTCTCATTGCGAGCACGTATGACTATATATGGAACACATGCCTAGGATTATTGAGTACTTGGATGCTTTATCTTATTTATCTGCAATTGCCCTTTGTTCCGATTACTATGTGAATTGTCTTGTCCATGCAACGCCCGTCCATCCATCCCTATGCCTACCGCACTCGAATCCTACTGTTTATTGCTGTTGTTACTACTGTCCTTACTTTACTACTGTTGTTACTTTACTATTCCTACTACAAAACTGTTGCTACTGATAAACTGCTGTGAGCAAGATTGTTTCCAGGTGTAGCTGAATTCACAACTCAGTTGTTAAGGCTTATAAATATTCTTTGGCTCCCCTTGTGTCAAATCAATAAATTGGGTTTCACTTCCCTCGAAAATACTGCGATACACCCCCTATACTTGTGGGTCATCACTTGTAGCAAAAGAAGAAGAAGAGGAGGAAGGTGAAGACATCCAAGGGGATATTCACTCGTACCTCAGCAATGATGATGACTACTTGGAGGATGATGCCATGGACTTCTACACCGACGATGATGACTCCGACTTCATCGATGATGAGTAGATGCACTAGAGCACTATCATAGGAGTGAGAAGTATCGGTCCCATTGTATCTTAGCTTACAGAATGGTTCTTAAAACCATATGTTTTCCCTTTTGTTGTGGTGTGTGTGTGTTTGTATCATGTGCCTTGCTTGAATGAATGAAAATAAGTTAGTTGCAAAACCTGAGTCAAACTCAAAGTTTTAGCTTTGAAAACCCAAAACCATAAACCTTAGAACTTTCCCTCTTACCCCATTATCTATCTCAATCTTCAGATGATTCGTGGAAACCAAGGAGGGAGCAGCTCATTGCAGGACCCAATGCTGCAGATTCTGCAGATGCTCATTGTAGACCGTGAAGCTAGTAGGGCAGAGCACCAAGAAAATCTAGCCACCCTGCAGCAGATCGCCCAAATGGCTCACAACAATCAGGGCCATGGAAATCAGGATCATCATGGATCCAAACTCAAAAACTTCCAGAATACCAATCCCCCAATCTTTAGCAAGTCTGAAGACCCGCTGGATGCTGATGATTGGTTACAGACCATGGAGAATAACTTAGAAGTCACCAGAGTGGATGCCAACAAGAAAGTTCTGTTTGCCACCCACTATCTGGCAGTAGATGCAAGAGCATGGTGGAACAGCACCCGGACGATAAACCACGGTCAAGTGATGATGTGGGAAGCCTTCAAAGTCAAGTTCAGCCGCACCCATGTGCCGCAGGATCTAGTTACCAGAATGAGAGACGAATTCAGAGAACTAAAGCAAGGCAGGATGACTGTAGTGGAGTACCATGACAGATTCTTGTCCCTCGCCTGGTATGCACCTGATGAGATCAACACGGAGGCTAAGATGAAGGAGAGATTCCTGAACGAACTGCATGATGAGATGCAGACGGTGCTAGTCAACATCCGTTTTGAGGATCTCGAAGAGCTAGTCGACTCTGCCATTCAGATGGAAGGGAAGATCAATCAAGCGAACGACAACCGCAAACGTCGGATGATGCACCAAGCTGGATCCAACAGTCACTAGAAGTATCGTTCCAACCTGTCTGCACGATATGCCCCGCGGAACAATAGACCCCCAATGTCTCATCCAAGCTACCCCAACCATAGCGGAGGAAATGTAAAGTCCGGAGGAAACAACAACAACCACCCCGGCAACTCCAACAACTTCAACCGTGCACCGCCAAAGTCCAACAACAACAACAACAACAACACTGCCCCAAGGACTGGAAGCAATGTCATGCCAGTTACAGCAAAGCACAAGTCTCAGATTATTTGTTTTGAGTGTGGAGTGAAGGGTCACTACTCCAATGAGTGTCCCAAGAAGATTGCCGCCACTACCAATGTGAATGCCCCAGCTCAACAACAGCATCGTGTTCAGCCCGGAAGAAGATTCGTCCCAGGGAACCCTCACAACCGCAACGGCCGTCTCTTCCACATGAACGCCGAAGAAGCCCAAGAAGCGCCAGATGTCGTGCTGGGTATGTTTTTTGTCAACTCAGTTTTAGCAAGAGTGTTGTTTGATTCTGGAGCATCGCACTCATTTGTTACCGAAGAATTTGCATGCACTAGTAAGATTCACCCCACCAACTTGAAGCATGTCATGATAGTTCAAATACCTGGTTCAACCACAAAAGCTAGAAAAATTTGCAAAGTTGTACCTATCAGAATATATGGGATAGATTTTTATGACGATCTAATAGTACTTGGAACCAAAGGTTTGGAAGTAGTACTAGGAATGGATTGGATGTCGAAGCATAAAGGATTTTTAGACTGTGCCAAGAAAGCCATCACCATGACCAGTAGCTCTGGAGTATTAGTAGAGCATATATCTGAAACCTTGCCCCGTCAATTCAAGTGCAACAAGAGTCTAGCCCTACCCACCATATACCAAGTCAGAGTAGTCTGTGAATACCCCGACGTATTCCCAGATGAATTGCCCGGTATGCCCCTAGATCGGGATATTGAGTTCATTATCGAACTAATTCCTGGAACCGGACCCATAGCTCAGAGACCCTATAGCATGAACCCATGAGTTAGTGGAGCTGAAGAAGTAATTGGATGCTATGCTAGCGAAAGGTTTGATTCAACCAAGCGCATCGCCATGGAGATTGCCCGTGTTTTTCGTCGACAAGAAAGATGGAGGCAATCGTTTGTGCACAGATTACAGGAAACTGAATGATGTCACCATCAAGAACAAATACCCATTGCCAAAGATAGATGATCTATTTGATCAGTTGACTGGTGCCAGAGTGTTCTCTAAGATCGATCTTAGGACTGGTTATCACCAACTTAAGATTCGTGCAACGGATATTCCAAAGATCAAACGGTACAACCCACAAGGATTACACCTCTATGTATCACGCCAATCCCTGGATCAGTTCATTGGCATACATAGTATCGATAGACATCAAAGAATTAACAGCGCATCATTATTACAACGGTATGATCCAGAATATTGCATTTATTACAAAGTTTGCAAAGCATAACGCTCGCACAAATACACAAGTAGCAGATAGATAGTATAAATGAAGTAGCTCCAGTCTCCATTAGACGCCACATGCGAACAAAATGTTAAGTGGAGGGTCGCAACCAACACTACTACTCAGAGTAACCGGAAGAGTAACCTGCAACATGAAACGTAACAGCCCCGAAGGGTCAGCACTTGGAATGCACTGGCAAGTGGAACAATGAGAGAAACAACAAAGCTAATAGCTATATGCATATCTGGCTTGTGGGGTTCAGGCTTAGTTGCAGTAGCAAAATACTTTATCCTATCTTTTGTAAATCATTTGTAAAGCATTTAATCTTCAACAAACAACCCAATTAAGTTTCCACCACAAGTTTTAGCAATTACAAGTTAGAATGAATGAGAACATGTCATAGCACCCACAATTCAGCAACTCAATCGTCCATTATCGGGGACACGGCTAAGCACTTAGTTTTACACCCTGCAGGGGTTGCACACTTTACCCATATGACTTGGTCGACCCGCTCGTACCACGACACGCATATTGAGTCGTGATAGTGAGAAGTCCAAGAAGAGACAATTCGGGAAGTAGCTCCCCAAGCCCATCCACACACCGTACCAACCTATCACATTCACTACATCTCTGGATACGAAGAGCTCGGGTCGCCACAACCTACTAAGTCCATCCAGCCACCCATAACTCACTGGCATATGGTTGCACACGAAAGCTACCAAATCAAGACACTAATCATTTCTCAGAAACCTGGGTGGCCATCCACAAGTGAGCTACTCGGGTAAACCATAGGCATGGGCCCAGCATTCATGAACCAAGCAATTACCAATCCACCTAGAGAGTTCATTAATTAAGTTGTTTTCAAACTTTCCAAACGTGTTCTTTCAAAACAATCTTTGTCATGGTGTATCCCACCCTCGTCTACATAAGCACAACTAAGCATAACTACTTACGACGACTCACCTAACGAGAAAGGCTACGCCATAATAGGATGTAGCATAGCAATAGATAAAACTTGTAAAACAAAACAAGCTACAATGCATATAGAAAGTAAATAGGACATTTATGAAGCTCCACTTGCCTTGGTAGTTGCCGGAGTCAAAAGCACAGTCCGGACAGTCACACGGGTTACAATCCTCACAATCTACATGAAAGCAATTCAAACAATAAACAAACTACACATAGGGATCAACAGATGCAACACAATGCATGCATGGTACTTTAACAAAGCTTCAGTAGCTTGGTCGAGTTCTCTGATCAATTCTACTACTGGATGATGCATGAGAAAACATTTAATGCAAAGAAAACAATTTATGCATAAACGAGGTCTAGTTAATAGGTCTTTAGTCAAAACATTGCACCAAAGCTGTAAACAGTTCAGTACAAGTTTGACAATAATACTACTGGATAGGTAACTCCAAATAGAGCCTAGACCCAAAGGAATTATGTCAAAAAGGTTTACAGATCTTTTTCTGCGAATTAAATACTACCTTAAGCCTTTCTATAATCTCAGGAAAATACACACAGTAAAATTATTGCAGAATAAAATTCTACACAATTTTGCGAATCCAACGATACCTTATTTGCAAAATTTGGCCTAGTAGATCTTTTTCTATGAATTTTAGAAGTTAAAATAAGTTTTTGCCTTTTTAATAAAATTGGAAAAATCCGGGGGAATATTCCGGGGAATATTCCCCTGACATGAGTCCCAGATCGGCGGTTGACCGTCATGATCAGCCAGCGTCAAAGAAATCTAGGCGTTAGCGGCCAGATCGACAACGAGAGATCTAGGCGACTTACTGGCGGCGGCATGGTGGGCATGACGGCATGCGGTCAGCGAGGGCGGCAAAGTGCGGTGGGGTGGCGGTTGCAGGGGCGGGGTCGGCGCGGCCGGCGGCGTCGCTCCAACTCCAGCAAGCAATTGCCGGGGCTTGGCGGCGACTTTGGTAGGGTTTTCGGGGGGGGGGGGGTTCAACGAGGGAGTCGTGGGCTAAAAGGGGGTGGCAGAGAGAGGTCGTGGGGCAGAGTGAATCCCGTGGAAAACGGGAGTCCGGCGGTGGCGGTTGGAGTCCGTGTCAGACCCGGCCGGTGGCGGGCGGCGGCCGACAGTGGGGCCCACTGTCGGCTTCTTCAAGTGGCGGCGACGATTTACGCTACGCTGGCGTCGTGGCGACGGCGGCGGTAGTTGGGCCCCGGGCGGGCCTTCTCGGCTGGTCCGGTTCGGCTGCCGCGGCCGAAAACATTTTTTTGTCTGTCGCCTAATCAACCTGAAATCGACTGCATCTTTTTAACCGAAACTGAAAATTCAGCAAGGACTAAAATCGACCTAACTTTTGATATATAGCTCCGAATTGAGTGAAACAAATTTCTACGGGTTTGTAGAGACGAGCTCTACGCAACCATGCATCTGGAATGCCCAAAAGGGGTCTCTATTGTAGATGCAAGGCAAAAGTCCTAGTAGGCTTGCAAATGGGATGAACTAGCAAGGAGGAGGTGTTTTGGCAAAAACTTTAAAACTGAAACTTTTTGCAAAGATGCTCATGATGCAATGACATGTATGTATGCAGTGCCAAATATAAAATTTGGGATGTGACAAGATTAACCCCTTAAGATGAATCTCATCCTCGAGATTCGCCGTGGCTAGCAAATAGGTGTGGGTGGTCCTCTCAGAGGTCATCCTCTCGGTCCCAGGTGGCTTCCTCTTCGGTGTGATGGCTCCATTGCACCTTGCAAAACCTGACCGTCTTGCTGCGTGTAAACCTCTCCGCTGTTTCCAAGATCTTGACCGGTTTCTCCTCATAGGTCAGGTCACTCTCTAGCTGAACCTCATCTAATGGCACGGTATCCCTCAACGGTGTATCTACCATCTCCGGGTGACATTTCTTCAGCTGAGACACATGGAACACATCGTGAACAGCGGATAGAACCTCTGGCATCTCCAGCTGGTACGCAGCCTCTCCTTTGCGTGCCAGGATCTTGTAGGGCCCTATAAACCGAGGTGCCAGCTTGCCTTTAATCCCAAATCGCTTAATTCCACGTAGTGGCGAAACTATGAGATATGCTTGATCTCCAATCTCATATGCCACTTCCTTGCGCTTAGAATCAGCATAGCTCTTCTGTCTCGATTGTGCTACCTTCAACCTGTCCCGAACCAAACTAACCTTCTCTTCAGCATCCTTGATCAAATCTGGTCCAAATAGTTGACGTTCACCTACACCATCCCATAGCAATGGTGTTCTGCACCTCTTACCATATAGTACATCAAAGGGTGACGTCTTGATGCTGGATTGGTAGCTGTTGTTGTAGGAGAACTCAGCATAAGGTAAACTTTCATCCCAACTAGCGCCATGAGCCAAGGCACAGGCGCTCAACATATCCTCCAAAATCTGATTCACCCTCTCGGTCTGACCATCCGTCTGGGGGTGGAAAGCTGTGCTAAACTCCAACCTCGTTCACAACGACTCATGGAGCTGGCACCAAAAGTGAGAAGTAAATTGGGTGCCTCTATCTGACACAATGCTCTTAGGAACTCCATGCAGGCACACAATTCTGTTCATGTAGATCTTGGCTAACTTAGCACTGGTGTAAGTGGTCTTCATGGGTATAAAGTGACCTACCTTGGTCAAATGATCTACCACTACCCAAATAGAATCATATCCTGACTTGGTCCTGGGTAATCCTGTGATGAAGTCCATTCCAACTCTATCCCACTTCCATTCAGGTATCGGTAATGGCTGTAGTAACCCTGCTGGCTTTTGGTGCTCGGCCTTCACTCTACTACAGACATTACATAGAGCAATATATTCTGCAATCTCCCGCTTCATGTTAACCCACCAAAACCTTTCCTTCAAATCCATGTACATCTTCGTGTTACCTGGATGTATAGAGTATGGTGAATTATGAGCTTCCTAAAATATCAGCTTCCTAATCTCCGGATCATTGGGCACACACAAGCGGTCCTTGTACCATAGCGTCCCTTGATCATCCTCGCGAAAACCTTCAGCCTTGCCTTTGGGTATGTTTCCTCTTATCTCCTCCAGGTCACTATCCTTCTTTTGAGCTTCTCCAATCTCGTCCAGAAGCGTTGGCTTAACTTCCATTGCTACCAAGTATCCCTCGGATACTACTTCCAACCCGAGGTCCTTGAGTTGTTCACACAAATCCTTGGGTAACTCCCCCACTGTCAGGCCATTAGCATAAACCTTGCGACCCAGCGCATCCGCTACAACATTGGCCTTCCCTGGGTGATATTGCAAACTCATGTCATAGTCCTTTATGAGCTCTAGCCATCTCCTCTGTCTCATATTCAACTCCTTCTGAGTGAATATGTATTTCAGACTCTTGTGATCCATAAACACATCACAATGCTTACCCATCAGGTAGTGCCTCCATACCTTGAGCGCGTGCACAACTGACGCTAATTCCAAGTCATGCGTGGGGTAATTCCTCTCGTGGTGTTTGAGTTGGCGCGAGGCATAGGATACCACTCTACCATCCTGCATCAGCACACTACCCAGTCCTTGACGTGAAGCATCACAATACACTTGGAAATCCTTCTGAATATCTGGCAAACACGGGATAGGTGCGGTCACTAGGCGCTGCTTTAGTTCCTGGAAACTAGCTTCGCACTCCTTGGTCCATTCAAACTTCTTCTCCTTCTTTAGTAGTTCAGTCATTGGCTTTGCAATCTTGGAGAAGTTCTCTATAAACCTCCTGTAATATCCAGCAAGTCCCAAGAAGCTCCTAATATCTCCCACATTCTTGGGTGACTCCCATTCTGTAACTGACACCACCTTGCTTGGATCGACTGCGACTCCTTCACCTGACACCACGTGTCCAAGAAATCCAACAGTGTTTAACCAGAATTCACACTTGCTAAACTTGGCATACAATTTATGCTCCCTCAGCTTTTCCATAATTAGTCGCAGGTGTTTCTCATGTTCACCATCATCCTTGGAGTATATCAATATGTCATCAATGAATACCACCACAAATTTATCCAAGTACTCCATGAATACCTTGTTCATCATGGTCATAAAATATGCTGGGGCATTTGTTAGTCCAAAAGACATAACTATATACTCATATAACCCATACCTAGTGGTGAAGGCGGTCTTGGGTACGTCTTCCTCACGGATCTTCAATTGGAAATACCCCGACCTTAAGTCAATCTTGGAAAACACCTTCGCTCCTTCCAACTGATCAAACAGGTCATTTATATTGGGCAATGGGTATTTATTCTTGATGGTCACTTCATTAAGTGAGCGGTAGTCAACCACCAATGTCTTACTACTGTCTTTCTTCTCCACGAATAGAACAGGCGCGCCCCAAGATGATGAACTGGGCTGAATAAATCCCTTGTCCAATTGCTCCCTAAGCTGTTTCTTTAACTCCTTCAGTTCCTCCACATCCATCTTATATGGCCTCTTGGCTATTCCCGGCATCAAGTCAATAAGAAACTCCACGTCCCTGTCAGGTGGCATCCCTGGCAGCTCATCCAGAAACACATCGGGGTACTCCTTTACTACAACCACATCCTCTAGGCTAACCCCCTTAAGAGAATTCAACTCGGCCACTCCAGTACTGAAAGGCGACTTATATCTGATCCTTACTCCCTTTGGTGTGGTGAGTGAAATTGCTCACTGAGCACAATCTATCTGACCCTGATGTTCCGATATCCAGTCCATGCCCAATATAACATCTAGACCCTGGGATTCTAGTATAACCGGGTGTGCAGGAAATGCATAAGCACCAATTTCTAGTGTCAATCCTCGACATGCAGCACTAGCTATCATCTCTCCCCCAGGGGAACTTACTCTAATAGATCCTCTAAGAGCCTCGGTAGGTAGCTTATACTTATCCACAAATGCCCTTGATATGAATGGGTGCGATGCACCAGTATCGAAAAGAACAAATGCGATGTGGGTATTGATTGGGAACTTACCAACCACTAGCTCTAGTTCATTCTGAATCTCCTCGACGTTCACATGGTTGACCGTCGCTTTCTGGTTTGCATTAGGCTTGCTTCCTGCTTCAATCCTCTTCTCTGGGCAATTATCAGCATAGTGCCCCATATTCTTGCACTTGAAGCATTCCACTTCACTGAGATCCCTCCTGCCAGAGCGGTTGTGTCCATCGTTCCTTCCAGAGTTGCTGCTGTAGCTCTTGTGGCCATTGTGGTGGTGGCCATTATGGTGGTGACCATTTCCTCCACGGTGGCGGTTGTCACTCCTGTGACCCTCGTGGCGATGTCCACTACTTCCACGGTGGTTACGGTCATCTCCGCCATGCTTAGAGTATCCAGAGTGTCCATCATAAGAGGTGCGAGCACGGTGGTGTGATCCCGAGGAGTGATGGCTGCTCTTCCTCTTACGCCTTTCCACCTGCTGTTGTTTCCCCTCCAGAATTCTAGCCTTGTCCATCAGTTCCTAAAATGTCAGACAGTAAACCACAGATAGCTGAAGTGAGAGCTCATCACTGAGACCATCCAGGAACTTCTCCCTCCTGCATCAGTGTCCACATCCTCAGGGGCATAACGAGAGAGATTGTTGAATTCCTCTATGTAATCCGCCACAGTGCGGTTGGTCTAGCGCAGGTTGTGGAACTCCTTCCTCTTCAGGCTCATGGTCCCGGCAGATACGTGGTTTGCCTGAATCCTTCCTCAAACATAGCCCGTGCTTGTCTCCGGTAGTGGGTAATCTGGAAAGCATCCCACCATGAGGCGGCTGATCCCTCCAGCAAGTGAGCAGCAAACCTCACCTTCTCAGCATCAGTGCAACCAACGGTCACCAGGTCCTTGTTCACGGAACGAAGCCAGTCAGGAGCAATCATGGGCTCAGGTGCAGAGGAGAACTTAGCTGGCCTTAGCCTCAAGAACCTAGTGAGAGCATCCCCCTGCGGCTGATTGTTCCCGTTGTTGTTGTTGTTGTTGTTGTTGTTGTTGTTGTTCTGGGTTGCCATGAATTGCGTCATCACTTGGGTCAGCTGTGCTTGAGCAGCCATGAGCTGAGCCATCTCATCCGGCCGGCGGCGTGACATCTGCGGTTTAGCACAGGTAAGATTAGAGAGAAACAACTACAGATAAGCGATAGCCCTCTACCCATGCAACAAGCTCAAGCCACAACAATCATAAGCAATCGCCACATGATCAAACACACACACAAACCTCGTTCCAGGTTTTCACTAACAGTATATAGCTACAGAAATAGTTTAGAAACGCTGACAACAACGTTTGGCAAAGCAAAACAACAAAATAAGCAAAACCAGAAAATCCGGCAGAACAGTTCTGTCCTGTTCACGAATTTTTCTGGGCACCTTAAGCTCATCAGGAATTTTAGCCACTTTTTGTGCATATGCTACAGGTAGTTATTCTCCAGATCCTAAAATACGAGCGCAATCCGAGTTATCAGTAAGGAATTAAAAATCGCGCGGTAAAACTGGTCAGGCAGAAAACTACAGCAGTAAAAATCTTGAAAATTACCCAAACTTGTTCAAAAATCATTTAATAAATCTCACGAAAATTCTTGGAACTTCAAGGTACTTAACTGAGCAATCTAAACACAATAAGCTAATAGTGCAGAAATTTACATTGATCGATGCCTAAGACTAACGAATATCCCTAACGAAGACTAGTTTTGGAGGACCATCTCTAGCTATTTGATGAATAGGTTGCAGTAGGTTCTGGAGTCCATGCGCTGACGCTTCGCTCCTGGTGCATGCCACGGTGGTGGTGTGTACACCTCTCCCGAGTCCTCTTCACTTGAGTTCTCGAATTCCACCTCTTCGGGGTTCTCCTCATCACTTCCTTCAACAAAAGCGCCCGCTGCATCTCCTCCATCATCGTCATCGCTTCCTCCACCATCGCTGCCTCCACCATCATCATTGTTACCTCCTCCACCATTATCCGCATCATCATCATCACTATCATCATCATCATCGTTCCCATCATCACCGTTACCATTATTTGGTCGAGGATTCTGTTGTGCTTGAAGGGCAGCAATCTGGGCAGCCATATCCACAATGGTTTGATCACGTTCAGCCACAACTTGATCCCTTTGCACAATGGTTTGGTTTAGCACTGCAATCGTGGCATCTCTCCCAATGAGGGCTTGCTCCATCGTATTCACGGCAGTGTGCAAGGTTTCCATCTCATACCCTTGCAGATGCACAGTGCCCTGAAAATAATCCAGCTGCTCCTTTTGCTGCATCAACTTCTCTTCCCTCTCCCAAGCTTTGATCTCCATGTCTTCTAACTGCTTCACTTGGAGTGGCATGTTGTTCCGATCACCGGTGGTAATCATCACAAGCCCTTGCTCATTCCGACCTCCAAATGCAAGGAAGGGTGAACCTGCTGGTAGTCGGTGTCGGTGGAGATAGCACAGGCGTGACAGGGTCTCATGCATGGCCGAATCCACTCCTTTCTCCCAGGTAAGGTACTTCTTGGTGAGGTTCAGGTTCTCAATACCAGGCACGGTGGGGTCTACAAGAACAATCGTGGTGATCTCCCACACGCGATCTCCAGGCACATAGGTGTTCATCCTTCTCCCTTTGAACATCGGCATTAGCATGCCTAGTGTCTGGCAAAGCTCCGCCAGCTGTCTTGCGAAGGGCCTTGGTGATTGGAGCCAAACATACTCAACTCTGGTGGCATCTCCCATCTATCAATTTCAAATAGGAAAGAGTGAGAATAGCAAAAGAAAAGAATTTACTAGAGTGAATGGCATAAGAATAAAGTCAGAATTTAAAATAGGCTTAAGTAAACATAAGGCTTCCTATTCCAATCCTAGGTCACGATCCTATAGTCAACACACTGCTCTGATACCATCTGAAACGGTACAACCCACAAGGATTGCACCTCTATGTATCACGCCAATCCCTGGATCGGTTCATTGGCATACATAGGATCGATAGACATCAAAGAATTAGTAGTGCATCATTATTACAGTGGTATGATCCAGAATATTGCATTTATTATAAAGTTTGCAAAGCATAACGCTCGCACAAATAAACAAGTAGCAGATAGATAGTATAAATAAAGTAGCTCCAGACTCCATTAGACGCCACAGGCGAACAAAATGTTGAGTGGAGGGTCGCAACCAACACTACTACTCAGAGTAACCGGAAGAGTAACCTGCAACATGAAACGTAATAGCCCCGAAGGGTTAGCACTTGGAATGCACTGGCAAGTGGAACAATGAGAGAAACAACAAAGCTAATAGCTATATGCATATCTGGCTTGTGGGGTTCAGGCTTAGTTGCAGCAGCAAAATACTTTATCCTATCTTGTGTAAATCATTTGTAAAGCATTTAATCTTCAACAAACAACCCAATTAAGTTTCCACCACAAGTTTTAGCAATTACAAGTTAGAATGAATGAGAACATGTCATAGCACCCACAATTCAGCAACTCAATCGTCTATTACCGGGGACACGGCTAAGCACTTAGTTTTACACCCTGCAGGGGTTGCACACTTTACCCATATGACTTGGTCGACCCGCTCGTACCACGACACGCATATTGAGTCGTGATAGGGAGAAGTCCAAGAAGAGACGATTCGGGAAGTAGCTCCCCAAGCCCATCCACGCACCGTACCAACCTATCACATTCACTACATCTCTTTATACGAAGAGCTCGGGTCGCCACAACCTACTAAGTCCATCCAGCCACCCATAACTCACTGGCATATGGTTGCACATGGAAGCTACCAAATCAAGACACTAATCATTTCTCAGAAACCTGGGTGGCCATCCACAAGTGAGCTACTCGGGTAAACCATAGACATGGGCCCGGCATTCATGAACCAAGCAATTACCAATCCACCTAGAGAGTTCATTAATTAAGTTGTTTTCAAACTTTCCAAACGCGTTCTTTCAAAACAATCTTTGTCATGGTGTATCCCACCCTCGTCTACATAAGCACAACTAAGCATAACTACTTACGACGACTCACCTAACGAGAAAGGCTACGCCATAATAGGATGTAGCATAGCAATAGATAAAACTTGTAAAACAAAACAAGCTACAATGCATATAGAAAGTAAATAGGACATTTATGAAGCTCCACTTGCCTTGGTAGTTGCCGGAGTCAAAAGCACAGTCCGGACAGTCACACGGGTTACAATCCTCACAATCCACACGAAAGCAATTCAAACAATAAACAAACCACACATATGGATCAACAGATGCAACACAATGCATGCATGGTACTTTAACAAAGCTTCAGTAGCTTGGTCTAGTTCTCTGATAAATTCTACTACTGGATGATGCATGAGAAAACATTTAATGCAAAGAAAACAATTTATGCATAAAAGAGGTCTAGTTAATAGGTCTTTAGTCAAAACATTGCACCAAAGCTATAAACAGTTCAGTACAAGTTTGACAATAATACTACTGGATAGGTAACTCAAAATAGATCCTAGACCCAAAGGAATTACGTCAAAAAGGTTTACAGATCTTTTTCTGCGAATTAAATACTACTTTAAGCCTTTCTATAATCTCAGGAAAATACACACAGTAAACCTGGGATATTATTGCAGAATAAAATTCTGCACAATTTTGCGAATCCAACGATACCTTATTTGCAAAATTTGGCCTAGTAGATCTTTTTCTATGAATTTTAGAAGTTAAAATAAGTTTTTGCCTTTTTAATAAAATCTGAAAAATCCGGAGGAATATTCCGAGGAATATTCCCCGCTGACGGGCGGGTCCTAGTCGACTGGCGGTTGACCGGTCAGCGGTCATTCATGATCAAAGAAATCTGGGCGTTCATGCCGATCGACCAGAGAGATCTGGCGCTTACTGGCGGCCGGTGGTATCGATGGCGGCGGTGACAGTCAGTGACGGCGAAGTGCGGCGGGGTGGCGGTTCTTGAGGCAGGTCGGCGTGGCCGGCGAAGCTCCCGGCGGCGCTCAACTCCGAAAGCAATTGCGGGCTTGGCGGCTTTGTTAGGGTTTTCGGGGGGGTTTCGACGAGGGAGTCTTGGGCTAAAAGGGGGTAGTAGAGAGAGGTCGTGGGGCGGAGTGAATCCCGCGGAAAATGGGAGTCCGGCGGCGGTGGTTGGAGTCCGTGTCTGACCCGGCAGGTGGGCGTGGCCTTGACAGTGGGGCCCCATCTGTCGGCTGACCTTCGCGAAGCGGCCAGACGGTTACGTGTTGCTGCGTCTTGATGGCGTCTGGCGGTAATTGGGCCTCGGGCGGGCCTTCTCGGCTGGGCCGGTTCGCCTGCTGCGGCCGAAAACATTTTTTTTTGTCTGTTAGCTAACTGAACCTGAACTGACTGTACTGTTTTAACCGAAACTGAAAATTCAGCAAGGACTAAAATCGACCTAACTTTTGATCTACAGCTCCGAATTGAGTGAAACAAATTTCTATGGGTTCATAGAGATGAGCTCTACGCAACCATTCATATGGAATACCCAAAAGGGGTCTCTCTTGTAGATGCAAGGCAAAAGTCCTAGTTGGCTTGCAAATGGGATGAACTAGCAAGGAGGAGGTGTTTTGGCAAAAACTTTAAAACTGAAACTTTTTGCAAAGATGATCATGATGCAATGCCATGTATGTATGTATGTAGTGTCAAATCTAAAATTTGGGATGTGACAAAAGACCTCCTTTACCACCAGATATGGATTATACGAGTATACGGTCATGTCTTTTCGATTAACCAATGCCCCCGCTTATTTCATGAATCTCATGAATAAGATCTTTATGAATTTTTTGGATAAGTTTGCCGTTGTGTTTATCGACGATATTCTTATCTACTCCAAGTCAGAAGAAGACCATGAGCAACATCTGAGAATCATCCTTGAAACCCTTAGAGAGCATCGGTTGTATGCCAAGTTCAACAAATGTGAGTTTTGGCTGAAAGAAGTAGGATTCCTCGGAAATATTGTGTCTGTCGGAGGAGTCGCTGTTGATCCCGCCAAGATCAAAGATGTTGAAGAATGGGAAGCCCCAACCACTCAAACCCAAGTCCGTGCATTTCTCGGATTAGCGGGATATTACCGTAAGTTCGTCGAAGGATTTTCGAGCATCGCAAGACCAATGACCCAATTGTTGAAGAAGGATAAGAAGTTTGAATGGACCGACAAATGTGAAGCAAGCTTCCAAGAGCTCAAAAAGAGATTGATTTCAGCCCCAATATTGATCATGCCAGATATCAAGAAGCCATTTGATGTGTATTGTGATGCATCCAAGATTGGTCTCGGATGTGTATTGTTGCAAGAAGGCAAAGTCATCGCATATCTGTCTCGACAACTGAAGCAGCATGAGCAGAACTACCCTACTCATGATATTGAATTAGCAGATGTAGTTTTAGCCTTGAAGACATGGCGTCATTACCTTATGGGTAATCGCTGTGAGATCTACTCATACCACAAGAGCTTGAAGTATATTTTCACTCAAAAAGAGTTGAATATGAGGCAGAGGAGATGGATAGAGTTAATCAAGGATTATGACCTTGACATTCACTATCACCCTGGCAAAGCCAATGTGGTAGCGGATGCTCTTAGCAGATTGCCGTGTAGGCTAAACACCATGATCCAGGAGAAGCAACCAAGTTTGCATGAGGAGTTGGAGCAGTTTAGAACCGAGCGAGTTAGCAAAGGATTTTTAGCTAGCATTGAACTTCAACCCACTTTGATTAGCCAATTCAAGGAAGCCTAGAAGGGAAATGCAAGTATCGTTGGAATCAAGCATCGTATTGGTACAGGAAAGGTACCTGGATTCACCGAAGATGAAGAAGGAATTTTGTGGTACAAAGGACGTATCTGTGTGCCAGCAGATTCGGAACTGAAGCAAGTTATCATGCAAGAAGCTCATGATACTCTTTATTCTATCCACCCCAGAGGAACGAAGATGTATCAAGATTTGAAGGAGAAATTTTGGTGGCACAAGATGAAGAGAGAAATCGGAAGCTACATCACCAAGAGTGACATCTGTCAAAGAGTCAAAGCGGAACATCAGAGACTCGCAGGACTGTTGCAACCATTGCAGATTCTAGAATGGAAATGGGATTCCGTCAGAATGGACTTTATCCCCAGTTTGCCTACTTCTAGTAGGGGAAATGACTCAATCTGGGTCATCGTTGATATACTGTCCAAGGTAGCTCATTTTATACCTGTCAAGACAACCTACCAGAGCTCGAAGCTAGCAGAGTTGTACATTGCTAGAATTATTAGTCTGCATGGAACCCCTAAGACCATAGTGTCGGATCGAGGAACCCAGTTTACCTCGAGATTCTGGCAGAAAGTCCAAGAAGTATTAGGAACCAAGTTGAATTTCAGCACAGCTTATCACCCGCAAACCGATGGACAGACTGAAAGAGTTAACGAAATCCTAGAGGATATGTTGAGAGCTTGTGTGTTAGAGTACGAATCAAAATGGGAAGATTGTCTGCCTTTCGCAGAATTCTAATACAACAACAGTTATCAAGCCAGTTTGCAAATGGCCCCATTTGAGTTCCTATATGGAAGGAAGTGTCGTACCACTTTGAATTGGTCGCAAGTAGGGGAGAGTCAGATTTTCGGACCCGACATCCTACGAGAAGCTGAAGAGAAGGTTCACAAAGTCCGTGAGCACCTCAAGACCACTCAATCCAGACAAAAGAGTTATGCTGACAAGAGAAGGAGAGACCTGACTTTCAATGTTGGAGATTTTGTGTATCTCAAGGTTTTGCCGTTGAAGGGAACACAACGTTTTAGTCTGAAAGGAATGTTAGCCTCCAGATATATCGAGACCTTCAAGATTCTGAATCGTCAGGGAGAAGTATCGTATCAACTGGAACTGCCAGAAGAGATGTCTGCCATCCACAATGTGTTCCATATCTCGTTACTTCGCAAATGTTTGTAAGTGCCGGAGAAGACCGAAGTTTTCAAGAACATCGATCACCGAGCCATTGATATCAACAAGGATCTGACATATTGTGAAGTGCCCATCCGTATCTTAGAGGAACCTTACAGAACCACCAGGACCCAGAGTATCAAGTTTCTCAAGATCTAGTGGAGCAACCATACTGAAGAAGAAGCTACTTGGGAGCGAGAAGACTATATTAGGACTGAGTTTCGAGATCTCTTCAGTTCCTAGTTTTCTTTCTTAAATCTCGAGACGAGATTTTGTTTAAGGGGGGAAGGTTTGTAACATCCCAAAACTTTAGTCAAGGTTATCAAGATCCAAATCACCCAATTTAGGGTTAACAAAAACTTTTTTATCATTAAAATAATTACGAATGCATATGTGTATTGCATTAATATGGAATTGTTTTGAATTGCCATGTTTGTTTGTTCTAATGGTTGTAAAATGATTCAAAGATGAATGTCACATCACCTAGATCATTCCCAAGCAAAATCTAAAGAAAAAGAAATCAAATGGAATTAATAAATGCAAATGGTCACTTTTCATTTTTATCCACTACGTCATTGTAGCACCCCGGTAAAACCACTACTAGAAAATCGCTTGGAGTTTGTGCTCTGTGCATCATCATGACATCATCATGCATGTTTGATCATAAAAGTATCTTTGCAAAAAACCTATTTTGTTTTCTAATAAGCCTCGGTTTATTTCAAATTATAAAACCAGGTCTTCCTGGATATTTTATTTGCCTAAAAACAAATTACAAAAGTCTGTTTTAAAAATAAAATAAAAGTTTAGGTTTTTCTTAGGGGCAACCCAGCCGGCCAGGCCGAAGGCCCAGCTAGCCAGGCCACCCCAAACCCTAACCCTAACTCTAGCGCCAACCCACCCAGCCGCCGCTGCTGCAGCGGTACACACACACACCTACACACCACTATAACGCAGGCAGCTCCACCCCCGCGTGCTTCCTGCGCGTCACGAGCGTGTGACCGCGTCGCCCAGCCCCAGCTCCCCGCCTGGCCCCACCCTTCAGAGCACCTACCTCTACGGTGCACCGCAACACGCTCCCGCACCCCAGCACGCTCACGAGTCACGAACGACGCGCACCCCGCGTGTCGCGTCCTCCATCTCGCTCCCATCGCGAGCCACCGTCCCGCTCGCTCCCCTGGCCCACCACCTCGCGTCGCCTCCCGCTCCCCACCAAATCCTCCTGATCGAACCACACCTACCCCAGCACCGCGCACACCCGTCCTTCCTCTGCCTCGCTCGCGCGCAGAGCCGCCTCTCGCGAGCACCCTCCCTGCAAGCTCTGGCCACCGCCAGACCAACCTCGCATGCCGCCGCGACTTGGCCTCCCTCTCCTCTCTGCCCGGAGCTCCAACCGGCCCTGACCCTGCGACCGGCGAACCTCCTCTTCGCTCGACCCGAACCAGCCGTGCCCCTCTCCCCGGCCGACGCTGTCGTCATGCTCCTCCGTACCTGTGCCTCTCCCCGCCCGTCCACATCCCCTGCTTCGTGTTGACGCGTGCATCCCCGCCGACGCGCGACCAGGTTCCTCCTTGGCTCCGGTTCCCCGTGCCATCGCTGTGTCCGTGGTGGTGCTCTGCTCCGCCTCGACGATGCTGCTCCGTGGCCGCCCTGCCCGACCTGCACCGCATCCTCAAGCCCTGCCATCGGCCATGCTCGCCTCCAGCAGCCATGGTCGCTGCCGCCCTCTCGCTGTTCTCCGCCGCCCTGCCTCTTCTCTTCCTGAGACGCACTCCGAGCCGCCGCATGCAGGTACCAGGACAAGGACAAGAGAATCGATGTGTGACCCTGTTTTACTTCTTTTGTGTGACTATTTGGATCTTCTCTTAGGTTTGGTTGTCGGTGTGTGTGTTGGTCGGTGTGTGGACGTTTGCCCCTGTGTTGTTGATGTTTGGGTGAACTTGGCCCTGATGTTGTAGGTTTTTGTCTGATTTTCTCCTAAAAACTGGACACCTTCTTCTTAATTAATGGATGGGGCAAAGCTTTTGCCTCCGTTTCAAAAAAAAACAATATGTGTAACCAGCATGACAACAGTTTCAGCTTCCGCGACTTGGGTCGACTCCAGTGTTCAGATGCCCGGCAAGTGTTTGGCAAAATCCCTGCAAGAGTTTCGGTCTCAGGATCTTCTAGTCGGTGTTGTTCGCTGCCAAGATTCTCTCCTCTAGGTACCGAGACTAACGCGCAGAGTTGAGCCCGAAGCCAAGTTTGGTGATGCATGTAGAGAAGCCCGAAGAACCTACCGATCTGCTAACACTCGACGGACCGTGGACAAGATCGTCTTCATGGATCCGAAGACCAAGCTCCGAAGACCGATCCTGGCGAGACCAAACCTGAACCACATCGAACCAAGAGCACCGAACACCAATGTGTGACCCCTTTATCCGAGCCCTATTTTATAAATTGACATCTATATGAATTGTTGCATATCAATTATACATGCTTGCATACATATTTCGTGGGTCTGGGTTGTACAGTCGATTCACCTCATAATTAAATATGGAGACCATATGTAGGCTATTCTAGTCTTATATTGACTCCATTTAAATCTGTGTAACAAACCGATGTCGTGTTTTGCCTTGTTAAGCCAACATTTAAATTGCCGGGTAAATAAACAACATGAACCTCCTAATTAATTGTCGGGACCCCCGGTTCTGCTTAATATTGCCTAATTGCATTGCATCTTTGCCATGTCATGCATCATATCATAAACATGCCGATTCTTCTGCCGCAGTATTAAATAGTGCATCCGGTGTTTCTTTTAGTGTTTGTTCTTCGCAGATTAGGCTGTTGAGTGGATGCGAGTATCGACAAGTTCTTCAGATATGTATCTTCAGCACTGTTTTCCAGGCGAGCATTCTCCCCCTTTCTACCTATTTTGCATTTATAGTCTTTATTTCCTCCTGTTGATCTATTGCTATCCGTGTCGCGATGCTTTAGTGTTCCGTACCGGATATATTCCGTGCAGCCTTTATATTGCCTTGGACACCTCCTATAACCTATTGTTTGGTAGATAGATGGTCTTGCGAGTCGTAGTCGCTTGCTCAGGTGCAATCCCATGTCGTGAAGTACCACATAGTTGTTGGAATATTGTCATATGCTTTACGGTGGAGAGGATCATGACTTTAAATACAACTATTAAATTGCTGGATAACTAATGAAAGAGGCACCGGTGGGCAATATAAGCTATTTGGTTTTTCATGTCCACTTGTGTCCCGTAGGCCCAGAGTACTTGATACCCGTTCCTTGATTATTCGCACTATCCACATCCGAGAGACCCTATGGATCCCCCTTAGCCAGAGCTTGATTCATTTCTTATTTCTTGGGGCGACAAACTAGTTTGGGGCTTTATTACTATCATGTACTTATGCCATGCTTTACTGCTTTATTTACAATTGTGCGTGGGGCACCTGTACTATTTAGGAATTGCGGAGTGTTTTCGCGGAATCAACAAGCCCAGTCACACTTTCGGGTTCCCAGTCATTTACAGCCATTGGCACAAACGTTGGGTCCGTCTCGGAGCTGGCCAACTTCGTTGCAAGTAGTTTAGTGGGGTGCCCCCTGAAATGATTTATGAATCCTATGATTGCTTTGTCGTGAAAGCCTCGTTGGGTTTTGATTTGGTTTTTCCGAGGTTGATCGTGTGTGTTGCTATTTGTGCACCCTATGAGGTAAATCTTCTAAAGCCGTGTCCGCGGTTATGGATGACTTGGAGCACAGTATCTCGATCATAGACAAGCATAACTAAAGTAGTGCTATAAATTTGACTTAATATGTGACTAGTAATCAGCTTCACTACAATGGAATGGATAATAAAAGTGCCAACAACTGGTGGAACTGGGGTGTATCATGTCATGTTATACCTGCCTAGTAAGTATCGCAACTTCAATGGAATGAAATAAAAGTGCCAACAACTACTGGGTTTGGGATGTCACATGCTAATTGTATCTGACTAGTAAGTACTGCAACTACAACTGAATGGTTAACTAAAACTGCCCACTACTTATGCTATCAGGATGACTCATGCTATCTTTATCTGACTAGTAAGTGCTTCAACTATAATGGAATGAATAAAACTGCCAACTGTGTGAGTTCGTCGGTTTGACTTCCTCGTTTGGTCTCGAGGGGGAATACCAGGATAGGTATGACTAGTGTTAGTCTCAGGTTGGTCCCGAATAGGTCTCTCTTATCCCTCTCTAATATTCGATAGTTGTATCGAGTCTCTATAGGTTGTTTAGTGCATGCTTCGCTGCCGCTTCAGCCCACCATACCTATGTAGGCGAGAGCCACCGAATTCTAGCCTCGCCGTGTACTGGCCTCAGTACTGACGCTCTTATTTTTCCTATGCCCTTTATCGGCACCCCTTTTGTTTTAGCAGGTTTGAGATCGACGTCGTTAGCAGGGTTACCCTTCTGGCTTGGCCTGGGAAGGGTTATGGACGCCATTGGTTATTCTTCAGGGCTCTTAGCCCAATATGCATCTTGTCCGTACTCGGATGCTATATCGTTTTCAAGGTGATTTGGATCTTTGCATTGTATATCTGTATTCTTGACTAATGGAGTTGTGTTGTATATATATCTGTTCTATGGGTTCCATCGTGAACTATTGTGTAATGGTATTACTTTGTTTTCCACCCACATGCAAGTGCCTGGTGGGCGTCCTTGAATCGTTTCTATGCGGGTTTGACGGGAAGCGCTAAAACTTGCATAGGGCTGATTCGAGGGTGTTATAGAGTGGTATCAGAGCTCAGTAGTTGCAAATACCCCACTGGTCCAGCCTGTAGGATAACCTAGCTAACGGTCGATGTAGAGTGTCAAAGCTATTTTGCAAAATCGGTTGGATAGATCTGATTAGGTCTGCTTTTACTCCTTACCTCTATGCTCTTCTCCTCTTACCTTTGCGTGTTTTGAATGTGCTCTCTTATCTTTTCTTCAAGTCTAGGAATTCTCGTGGTTGGGTTTCTGTCGTACCTTCAAGGTTTCGCTTCCTCCTTTGGTAATGGTGTTACTATATCTGGTCTTCATGCTATCTGAGGAACCCTTCACCTATTGTACCTTTCGGTGGATCAAAATCCACTAAAATTTTTCTTTGTATCTTCCGGTGTTTTCCAACGCGACGACATCATCATCAGCTACATCAGATCCGATGAAGAGCCTGCATCGCTCCTGTGTTTTCTGAAGCTTCCAAACATTATTTGTCGATATCTTCAGTATGAATTCTAAGAGTTGGTTGCATAATTCTCCATTCATATGCAGAGTAATGCTTTGGGTGTGCGATGGACTGATCACCATCCGACTACCCTTATCATTCGCTCTTGTATATTGAATGGTGGATCGATGCAATCTTTACTCCTTCCACAGAAGTTAGAGGTGGCCTTATCTTTTGATGCCTTTACCTTCCTCCTTTCTTCTCCGGAGAGTTCTCTCGACGAACGTGAGCAACGACCCCTTGTTGGTGGTGTTGCTGATTTCAAGATGGAGAAAGAACCCTTGTTAGTGGTGTCGCGAGGATCTACACGAAGCGAGAAGATTCCGATCATCAGCCTTCTTCCCTGTACCATGAGGCGGATCTCGAGGGCGAGATCCATTTGTTAGTGGTGTCGAATTGTAGCACCCCGGTAAAACCACTACTAGAAAATCGCTTGGAGTTTGTGCTCTGTGCATAATCATGACATCATCATGCATGTTTGATCATAAAAGTATCTTTGCAAAAACCCTATTTTGTTTTCTAATTAGCCTTGGTTTATTTCAAATTATAAAACCAGGTCTTCCTGGATATTTTATTTGCCTAAAAACTGATGGGTTCGTAGCATGGAAAACAAAAAAATTCTACCGCAAGAATGAACAAAACCCAGATCTAATCTAGATAAAAGCCAAGATCTAATCTATTAGATATGTGCAACGAGATAGATCTGTACTAACCCTCGTAGATCCAAAAGCGTTACGAGATTAGATCTCGGGGTTGATGTAGTCGATCACTTGCCGATCTCAAGATCGTGTGCACGATCCTTCCGGCGCCGCGTTCCGGCAGCGCTTCCGCAGTCGGTCACACGTGCAGAGTCGAAGCAGACCTTCCTCTCCCTATTCCAGCGAGCAACGGAGGTAGTAGATCTTCTCCACGGAATCCCAGCAGCACGACGGTGTGGTGGTGGTGGTGGAGGAGAGAATTCTGCAGGGCTTCGCCTAAGCCGGAGCAGAGCGAAGGAAGAGGAGAGAGGCGGCGGCTAGGGATTGTTATGGGAGAGGTCTTGGGGGTGGCGCCCCCTCCCCTCTATTTAAAGGAGGGAGGCGTGCCATGGGAGGGGGAGTCCTAGTAGGACTCCCCTCCCTCCTTGGCCGGCGGGTTGGGAAGGGGGGGAGGAGTCCTCCTCCCCCACGAATCCATGTTTAGCCCCCACAAGGTTTCCTTGACCCTTTCTTGGTTTTCAAGCAAACACCAAGAACTCTTCTAGAACCTTTCAGAACATTCCAAAACCTTCTAGAATCTCCATACAAACACTCCGGAACATTTCCTAACTTAGAAAATGATCCCCAATATATGAATCTTATTCTCCGGACAATTCCGGATCTCCTCGTGATGTCCCGGATCCAATCCAAGACTCCGAACAACATTCGGTCTTCAACGCATATTCCATATCTACTTAAAACAACTTCGAACCTTAAGTGTGTCACCCTACGGTTCGTGAATATGCAGACATAATGAAGACACCTCTTCGATCAATAACCATCAGCGGGATCTGGAGATCCATAACGGCTCCCACATACTCAACGATGACTTCGTGATCGATAGAACCATTAACATACGAAACCAATTCCCTTTGTCACACGATATTCTACTTATCCGAGGTTTGATCATCGGTATCTCCATACCTAGTTCTACCTTGTTACTGATAAGTACTCTTTACTTGTTCCATGTTATGTCATCCCTTGTGACCTAGTCACATGCTTGCAAGCTAACTAGATGACATTCCACCGAGAGGGCCCAGAGCATATCTATCCGTCATATGGATGGACAAATCCCAATCTTGGTCCATGCGCTTGAACACATACTTTCAGAATACCCAATGACACCTTTATAACCACCCAGTTATGAAGCGGTGTTTGATGTCATCAAAGTACCCATCTGGTGATGGTGATTAACGTAACCTCATGGTCGAAGGATTAGGTTACTATGCATTTGAAAGCTTACAGCAATACAAACTTTAATGACTGATCTTATGCTACGCTTACTATGGGTGTGTGTCCATCACATCATTCTCCTAATGATATAACCTTGTTATTAATGACATCCAATGTCCATGATCAGGAAACCATGATCATCATTTAATCAACAAGCTAGTTCCACAAGAGGCTTACTAGGGACTCTTTTATGTTTACAAAACACACATGTATCAGTGTTTCCTTATAATACAATTATAGAATGGGATGTAAACATTCATCATAAACACAAAGAAATAATAATAACCACTTTTATTATTGCCTCTTGGGCATATCTCCAACAGTCTCCCACTTGCACTAGAGTCAATAATCTAGATTACATGGTAATATACCTAACACCCATGGTGTTCTAGTGTTGGTCATGCTTTGCTCTAGGGAGAGGTTTAGTCAACGGATCTGCCACATTCAGATCAGTGTGTACTTTGCAAATCTTTATGTCACCATCTCGGACATACTCACGAATAGCATGGAAACGTAGCTTGATGTGCTTCAGCTTGCTATGTGACCTTGGCTCCTGTGCATTAGCTATGGCACTTTGTGTTGTCACGATGAGATGGCCATCGGGTCCAATGCCTTTGGGAACCACGCCAAGTTCAGTAATGAACTCCTTCATCCATATGGCTTCTTGTGCAGCCTCGAAGCTATGTATTCGATTCGTTGAAGATTTCATACAACACTTTGCTTGGCACTCCTCCAGCTCAACTGTAGCACCATTCAAAATAAATCATTATCGGTGTGACTTCGAGTCATCTAGATCGGTGTTCCAACTAGCATCAGTGTAACCGTTTACAACAAGCTATTCATCACCTCCATAAGAAAGAACCATATCCTTAGTCCTATTCAGGTACTTTAGGATATTCTTGACCGTATCCGGTGTTCCATTCGGGATCACTTTGATATACGCTAGTAAAACTAACAACATGTGCTATATCCGGTCTTGTACAGCATGCCATACATGATAGAACCTATGGCCGAGGCATAGGGAATATTATTCATCTTTTCTCTATCTTCTGCCATAGCCGGACTTTGAGTCTTACTCAAGGTCTTACCTGTCAACATGGGCACAAACCCTTTCTTGCTCTCTTCCATTCTAAACTTCTTTAGAACTTTGTCTAAGTATGTACTTTGTGAAAGCGCTATTAGGCGTCTTGATCTATCTCTATAAATCTTGATACCTAGAATATGCCGCTTCGCCAAGATCCTTCATTGAAAAACTATTATTCAAATAGGTTTTGACGCTATTAAGAAGTTCTATATCATTCCCGATCAACAATATGTCATCTACATATAGTACTAGGAATGCTACAGAGCTCCCACTCACTTTCTTGTAAATACAAGCTTCTCCATAAGTTTGTATAAATCCAAAGTTTTTGATTACTTTATCAAAACGTTGATTCCAACTCCAGGATGCTTGCTTCAGTCCATAAATGGAGCGCTAAAGTTTGCATACCTTGTCAGCATATTTAGGATCGACAAAACCCTTGGGTTGTACCATATACAACTCTTCCTCAATGTCACCATTAAGGAACGCCGTTTTGACATCCATCTGCCAAATCTCATAATCGAAATATGCAGCAATTGCTAACAAAATCCTCACAGACTTTAGCTTCGCTACTGGTGAGAAAGTATCATCGTAGTCAATTCCTTGAATTTGTCAGAACCCTTTCGCGACAAATCGAGCCTTATAGACGGTAACATTACCATCAGCATCTGTTTTTCTTTTGAAAATCCATTTGTTCTCGACAGCCTTACGGCCATCCGGTAAGTCCACCAAAGTCCATACTTGGTTTTCGTACATGGATCCCATTTCAGATTTCATGGCTTCTTGCCATTTGTCGGAATCTGGGCTCACCATAGCTTCTTCATACGTTGCAGCTTCATCAGTGTTGTCCACCAACATGACGTTCAAGGCAGAGTCATACCAATCAGGAGTGGTACGAACCCTCGTTGACCTGCGAGGTTCAGCAGTAACTTCGTTCGAAGTTTCATGATCACCATCATTAGCTTCCTCTCCAGTTGGTGCAGGCGGCACAAAAACATCTTCCGGTGCTGCGCTACTTTCAACTCCAAGAGAAGGTTCAATAACCTTGTCAAGTTTTACTTTCCTTCCAGTCACTTCTTTAGAGAGAAACTCCTTCTCAAGAAAGGATCCATTCTTGGCAACGAAAACTTTGCCTTCGGATCTATGATAGAAGGTATACCCAATTGTTTCTTTCGAGTATCCTATGAAGACGCATTTCTCCGCTTTGGGTTCAAGCTTATCAGGTTGTAACTTCTTTACATACGCTTCACAACCCCAAACTTTAAGGAACGACAACTTAGGTTTCTTACCAAACCACAATTAAATGCGGTGTCGTTTCAGCGGATTTAGATGGTGCCCTATTTAAAGTGAATGCGGTGTCTCTAATGCATAGCCCCAAAAGCGATAGTGGTAAATCTGTAAGAGACATCATAGACCGAACCATATCTAAGAGAGTTCGATTCTGACGTTCGGACACACCATTACGCTGTGGTGTTCGGCGGTGTCAAGCTGAAAGTATTCCACATTTCTTTAAATGCATGCCAAACTCATAACTCAGATATTCACCTCCATGATCGAAGCGAAACTTAATCTTCTTGTTACGATGATTTTCCACTTCACTTTGAAATTCCTTAAACTTCTCGAAAGTTTCGGACTTATGTTTCATAAAGTAGATATACCCATATCTACTCAAGTCATCTGTGAAAGTGAGAACATAACGATATCCACCACGCGATGCTACACTCATTGGACCGCACACATCGGTATGTATTATTTCCAATAAGTCCGTAGCTCGCTCCATTATTCCAGAGAATGGAGTCTTAGTCATTTTTCCCATTAGACATGCTTCGCATCTTTCAAGTGATTCAAGAAGTCCATCGAATGGAGTTTCTTCATCGCTTCACTCCAATGTGACCAAGGCGCGATTGCCACATGTATGTAGAATTATCATTCAATTTTATTCGTTTAGCATCTATGTTGTGAACATGTGTATCACTACTATCGAGATTCAATAAGAATAAACCATTTATCTCAGGTGCATTACCATAAAAGATATTACTCACATAAATCGAACAACCTTTATTCTCAGACTTAAAAGAGTAACCGTCTCGCAATAAACAAGATCCAGATATAATGTTCATGCTTAGCAGCACCAAATAACAATTATTTAAATTTAAAACTAATCTCGAAGGTAGATGTAGAGGAGGCGTCTGCGGCGATCACATCAACCTTGGAGCCATTTCCAACGCATCGTCACCTCATCTCTTGCCAGTCTTCGTTTATTCCGTAGCTCCTGTTTCGAGTTACAAATATAAGCAACCGAACCAGTATCAAATACCCAAGCACTACTACGACTACTAGTAAGATACACATCAATAACATGTATATCGAATATACCTTTCTTCTTGATGTTGCCGTTCTTCAGATCTGCCAGGTACTTGGGGCGATTCGCTTCGATGACCAGCACCCTTGCGATAGAAGCACTCGGTTTCAGGCTTAGGACCAGTCTTGGGCTTCTTAGCGAGTCTGACTTTCTTGCCGTCCTTCTTGAAGTTGCCCTTTTTCTTAGGCTTGCCCTGTTTCTTGAAATTGGTGGTCTTATTGACCATCAACACTTGGTGCTCCTTCTTGATCTCCACTTTAGCAGTTTTCAGCATGGACGATAGTTCAGGCAACGTCTTGTTCATGCAGTGCATATTGTAGTTCATCACAAAGTTCTTATAACTCGGTGGCAGTGATTGGAGGACACGGTGAATCCCTAACTCATTAGGAATCGTTATCCCAACTCTTGGAGCTTGTTTGCGTGCCCAGACATGGTGAGCACGTGCTCGCTAATGGAGCTTCCCTCTTCCATCTTGCAGGTAAAGAACTTCTCGGAGGCCTCATGGCTCTCCACGGCCGCGTGAGTCTCAAAAATGAGCTTCAGCTCCTTAATGATCTTGAACGGGTCGTGGTGCTCAAAACGCTTCTGGAGCTCCGTTTCCAAACCGTACAGGATGGCACACTGAACTGTGGAGTAATGATTTTTTCGAGTGGCGTAAACATTCTTTACGTCATCGATGGCATCATCTGCAGGTGGGTCACCTAGCGGTGCTTCGAGCACATAGGTCATCGACCAGCCACGAGGAGACAATCTTGGACACCGGAGCCAGTCCGTGAAGTTGCTTCCATTGTTCTTAAGTTTTTCTTTCTCTAGGAACGCATTGAAATTGATGGAGAGATTCGCCATAATCTACAACAAATTTGCAAATAGTTTAGACTAAGTTTATGATAAATTGAGTTCTACTTTAATTCTTAAATTAACTAGGTGAACTCCCACTCAAAACAACATCCCTCACATTGTCTTAGTGATTACACGAACCAAGTCCACTACACCAAGTCCGATCTTCACGAGAGAAGATGTAGTTTCATCGGCAAACAATCTTCATGTTCATCATATCACTTATATGATTCATGCTCTACCTTTCGGTATTCCGTGTTCCGAGACCATGTCTGTACATGCTAGGCTCGTCAAGATTAACCTTAGTTTCCGCATGTGCAAATCTGGCTTGCACCCGTTGTATGCACACATAGAATCTATCACATCCGATCATCACGAGATGCTTCGAGACGACGAGTCTTATCAACGGTGCCAACTAAGGACGAACAGTTTATTACTTGAAATTTAGTGAGAGGGATCATCTTATAATGCTACCGTCGTGATCTAAGCAATACAAGATGCATAAAGGATTAACATCATAGGCAATTCATAATTAGTGTGATATGATATGGCCCTTTCTTCTTATGCCTTTGATCTCCATCTCCAAAGCACGGACATGATCTCCATCATCACCAGCATTGTGTCAAAGTCAGTGGCGCCACTTCATGGTTGTCCATAATCACCAGCAACTATTACAACTACTTGGAATAAAGCTATTACAAGATGAATAGACACGCATGTCTTAACATAATTAAAGACAACCATTAGGCTCCTGCCGGTTGCCATATTACAACAAGGATCATTGCATACATCAAATATAATCACAATCACATGATGGCCATATCACATCACAAAACCCCTGCAAAAACAAGTTAGACGCCTCTAATTTTCTTTGCAAGTTTTACGTGGTTTGGGGCTTTCGAATAAGAACGGATCTTACCTACGAAACTGAACCACAATGTTGATACAAGTGCTATCAAGTGCAAAGTGTAGATTGGATCTATACTATGATGGGAGAGACAAACACCCGCAAAGCCACTTGCGCAAAGCAAGTTACACGTCAAGCGTGGAGCAAGTCTCATGTGCGATGACATGTAAGGTTAGCCCGAGCCGCTTCATCCCACCATACCGCAAGATGCAAAGTACACAAAGCAAAAGACGGCACGAGCACCAACGCCCACAACATCATTGTGTTCTACTCGTGCAACAGATCTACGCATAGACAAGGCTCTGATACCACTAATGGGTTCGTAGCATGGAAAACAAAAAAATTCTATCGCAAGAACGAACAAAACCCAGATCTAATCTAGATAAAAGCCAAGATCTAATCTATTAGACATGTGCAACGAGATAGATCTGTACTAACCCTCGTAGATCCGAAAGCGTTACGAGATTAGATCTCGGGGTTGATGTAGTCGATCACTTGCCGATCTCAAGATCGTGTGGACGATCCTTCCGCGCCGTTCGGCAGCTATTCCACGATCGGTCCTGCGTGCGAGTCGGCAGACCTTCCTCTCCTGTTCCAGCGACGGTGGATGTAGTAGATCTTCTCCACGGAATCCCAGCAGCCCGACGGTGTGGTGGTGGTGGTGGAGGAGAGAATTCTGCAGGGCTTTGCCTAAGCCGGAGCAGAGCGAAGGAAGAGGAGAGAGGCGGCGGCTAGGGATTGTTATGGGAGAGGTCTTGGGGGTGGCGCCCCCTCCCCTCTATTTAAAGGAGGGAGGCGCGCCATGGGAGGGGGAGTCCTAGTAGGACTCCCCTCTCTCCTTGGCCGGCGGGTTGGGAAGGGGGGAGGAGTCCTCCTCCCCCATGAATCCGTGTTTAGCCCCCACAAGGTTTCCTTGACCCTTTCTTGGTTTTCAAGCAAACACCAAGAACTCTTCTAGAACCTTCCAGAACACTCTAAAACCTTCTAGAATATCCATACAAACACTCCGGAACATTTCCTAACTTAGAAAATTATCCCCAATATATGAATCTTATTCTCCGGACAATTTCGGATCTCCTCGTGATGTCCCGGATCCAATCCGAGACTCCGAACAACATTCGGTCTCCAACGCATATTCCATATCTACTTAAAACAACTTCGAACCTTAAGTGTGTCACCCTACGGTTCGTGAATATGCAGACATAATGAAGACACCTCTTCGATCAATAACCATCAGCGGGATCTGGAGATCCATAACGGCTCCCACATATTCAACGATGACTTCATGATAGATAGAACCATTAACATACGAAACCAATTCCCTTTGTCACGCGATATTCTACTTATCCGAGGTTTGGTCGTGGGTATCTCCATACCTAGTTCTACCTCGTTACTGATAAGTACTCTTTACTCGTTCCATGTTATGTCATCCCTTGTGACCTAGTCACATGCTTGCAAGCTAACTAGATGACATTCCACCGAGAGGGCCCAGAGCATATCTATCCGTCATATGGATGGACAAATCCCAATCTTGGTCCATGCGCTTGAACACATACTTTCAGAATACCCAATGACACCTTTATAACCACCCAGTTACAAAGCGGTGTTTGATGTCATCAAAGTACCCATCCGGTGATGGTGATTAACATAACCTCATGGTCGAAGGATTAGGTTACTATGCATTTGAAAGCTTACATCAATACGAATTTTAATGACTTGATCTTATGCTACGCTTACTATGGGTGTGTGTCCATCACATCATTCTCCTAATGATATAACCTTGTTATTAATGACATCCAATGTCCATGATCAGGAAACCATGATCATCATTTAATCAACAAGCTAGTTCCACAAGAGGCTTACTAGGGACTCTTTTATGTTTACAAAATACACATGTATCAGTGTTTCCTTATAATACAATTATAGCATGGGATGTAAACATTCATCATAAACACAAAGAAATAATAATAACCACTTTTATTATTGCTTCTTGGGCATATCTCCAACAAAAACAAATTACAAAAGTTTGTTTTAAAAATAAAATAAAAGTTTAGGTTTTTCTTAGGGGCAACCCAGCCGGCTAGGCCCGAGGCCCAGCTAGCCAGGCCACCCCAAACCCTAACCCTAACTCTAGCGCCAACTCACCCAGCCGCCGCTGCTGCAGCGGTACACGCACACCTACACACCACTGTAATGCACGCAGCTCCACCCGCGCGCACTTCCTGCGCGTCACGAGCGTGTGACCGCGTCGCCCAGCCCCAGCTCCCCGCCTGGCCCCACCCTGCAGAGCACCTACCTCTGCGGTGCACCGCAACACGCTCACGAGTCACGAACGACACGCACCCCGCCTTCCGCGTCCTCCATATCGCTCCCATCGCGAGCCACTGTCCCGCTTGCTCCCCTGGCCCACCACCTCGCGTCGCCCCCGCTCTCCACCAAATCCTCCTGATCGAACCCCACCTACCCCAGCACCACGCACGCCCGTCCTTCCTCTGCCTCGCTCGCGCGCAGAGCCGCCTCCCGCGAGCACCCTCCCTGCAAGCTCCGGCCATCGCCAGACCAACCTTGCCCGCCGCCGCGACTTGGCCTCCCTCTCCTCTCCGCCCGGAGCTCCAACCGGCCCCGACCCTACGACCGGCGACCCGCTCGACCCGAACCAGCCGCGCCCCTCTCCCCGGCCGATGCTGCCGCCATGCTCCTCCGTACCTATGCCTCTCCCCGCCCATCCACATCCCCTGCTTTGTGTTGACGCGTGCATCCCCACCGGTGCGCGACCAGGTTCCTCCTTGGCTCCGGCTCCCCGTGCCATCGCTATGTCCGCGGTGGTGCTCTGCTCCGCCTCGACGATGCTTCTCCGTGGCCGCCCTGCCTGACCTGCACCGCATCCTCAAGCCCTGTCGTCGGCCATGCTTGCCTCCAGCAGTCGTGGTCGCTGCCGTCCTCTCGCTGTTCTCCGCCACCCTGCCTCTTCTCTTCCTGAGACACACTCCAAGCCGCCGCATGCAGGTACCAGGACAAGGACAAGAGAATCGACCCGTGACCCTGTTTACTTCTTCTGCACTACATCGACAATATGTGTAACCAACATGACAACAGTTTCAGCTTCCGCGACTTAGGTCGACTCCGGTGTTCAGATGCCCGGCAAGTGTTTGGCAAAATCCCTGCAAGAGTTTCGGTCTCGGGATCTTCTTGTCGGTGTTGTTCGCTGCAAAGACCCTCTCCTCTAGGTACCGAGACTGACGCGCAGAGTTGAGCCCGAAGCCAAGTTTGGTGATGCATGTAGAGAAGCCCGAAGAACCTACTGACCTGCTGACACTCGACGGACCGTGGACAAGATCGTCTTCATGGATCCGAAGACCAAGCTTCGAAGACCGATCCCGGCGAGACCAAACCTGAACCACATCGAACCAAGAGCGCCGAACGCCAATGTGTGACCCCTTTATCCGAGCCCTATTTTATAAATTGACATCTATATGAATTGTTGCATATCAATTATACATGCTTGCATACATATTTCACGGGTCTGGGTTGTACAGTCGATTCACCTCATAATTAAATATGGAGACCATATGTAGGCTATTCTAGTCTTATATTGACTCCATTTAAATTTGTGTAACAAACCGATGTCGTGTTTTGCCTTGTTAAGCCAACATTTAAATTGCGGGGTAAATAAACAACATGAACCTCCTAATTAATTGTCGGGACCCCCGGTTCCGCTTAATATTGCCTAATTGCATTGCATCTTTGCCATGTCATGCATCATATCATCAACATGCCAATTCTTCTGCCGCAGTATTAAATAGTGCATCCGGTGTTTCTTTTAGTGTTTGTTCTTCGTGGATTAGGCCGTTGAGTGGATGCGAGTATCGATAAGTTCTTCGGATATGTATCTTCGGCACTATTTTCCAGGCGAGCATTCTCCCCCTTTCTACCTATTTTGCATTTATAGTCTTTATTTCCTCCTGTTGATCTATTGCTATCCGTGTCGTGATGCTTTAGTGTTCCGTACCGGATATATTCCGTGCAGCCTTTATATTGCCTTGGACACCTCCTATAACCTATTGTTTGGTAGATAGATGGTCTTGCGAGTCGTAGTCGCTTGCTCAGGTGCAATCCCATGTCGTGAAGTACCACACAGTTGTTGGAATATTGTCATATGCTTTACGGTGGAGAGGATCATGACTTTAAATACAACTATTAAATTGTTGGATAACTAATGAAAGAGGCACCGGTGGGCAATATAAGCTATTTGGTTTTTCATGTCCAGTTATGTCCCGTAGGCCTCGAGTACTTGATACCTGTTCCTTGATTATTCGCACTATCCACATCCGGGAGACCCTATGGATACCCCTTAGCCAGAGCTTGATTCATTTCTTATTTCTTGGGGCCACAAACTAGTTTGGGGCTTTATTACTATCCTATATTTATGCCATGCTTTACTGCTTTATTTACGATTGTGCGTGGAGCACCTGTACTGTTTAGGAATTGCGGAGTGTTTTTGCGGTATCGACAAGCCCAGTCACACTTTCGGGTTCCCAGTCGTTTACAGCCATTGGCGCAAACCCTGGGTCCGTCTTGGAGCCGGCCAACTTCGTTATGGGTAGCTTAGAGGGGTGGCCCCCTGAAATGATTTATGAATCCTGTGATTGCTTTGTCGTGAAAGCCTCGTTGGGTTTTGATTTGGTTTTTCCGAGGTTGATCGTGTGTGTGTTGCTATTTGTGCACCCTAGGTAAATCTTTCTGAAAACCGTGTCCGCGGTTATGGATGACTTGGAGCACAGTATCTCGATCATAGACAAGCATAACTAAAGTAGTGCTATAAATTTGACTTAATATGTGACTAGTAATCAGCTTCACTTCCATGGAATGGATAATAAAAGTGCCAACAACTGGTGGAACTAGGGTGTATCGTGTCATGTTATACCTGCCTAGTAACTATCGCAACTTCAATGGAATCAAATAAAAGTGCCAACAACTACTGGGTTTGGAATGTCACATGCTAATTGTATCTGACTAGTAAGTACTGCAACTACAACTGAATGGTTAACTAAAACTGCCCACTACTTATGCTATCAGGATGACTCATGCTATCTTTATCTGACTAGTAAGTGCTTCAACTATAATGGAATGAATAAAACTGCCAACTGTTTGAGTTCCTCGGTTTGACTTCCTCGTTTGTTCTCCAGGGGGAATACCAGGATGGGTATGACTGGTGTTAGTCTCAGGTTGGTCCCGAATAGGTCTCTCTTATCCCTCTCTAATATCCGATAGTTGTATCGAGTCTCTATAGGTTGTTTAGTGCATGCTTTGCTGCCGCTTCATCCCACCATATGTATGTAGGCGAGAGCCACCGAATTCTAGCCTCGCCGTGTACTGGTCTCAGTACTGACGCTCCTCTTTTTCCTATGCCCTTTGTCGGCACCTCTTTTTCCTACTGATGCTTGAACTTACCCTTCTGGGTTACCCCTTTTGTTTTAGCAGGTTATGGACGCCATTGGTTATTCTTCAGGTCTCTTAGCCCAATATGCATCTTGTCCATACTCGGATGTTGTATCTTTTTCAAGGTGATTTGGATCTTTGCATTGTATATCTGTATTATTGACTCATGGTGACGAGGGTTTAACTCGTCAATGCCCATTATTATGGACTTGGGTTTTGGAGAAGGAGGGAGCACTGGAGACATCTATCGGCTAGCAAACAAGCACATAGGGGACAAAGGATGTACCCAGGTTCAGTCCTCGTAGAGGTCCCTACTCCTGCTTGTCTGCTCGTGGAATTATCGAGGGAGTCGAAAGTTACAAGGGTGCACAGATGCAATCTGGCGAAGGTTGTGGAAACTAGGGTTGCGTGTGTCCTCCTCGTCGCCCCCTCCTAGCCTTTATATAGATAGGCTAGGTCTCGGTTAGCAAGTCGAGTCGGTTACAAGTTAGGGTTTTCCCCTTCAAACTTTCTATCTTTAGCTTCTTCTTGTTCTCCAAGCAATCAAGAGTCCGCAGGTTACTCGAGTCCTTTCATCCGGGCCTTGGCGACACCGTGGGCCTGTGCGTATTTGGACCATATATACCAAGCTCGAGTACATGTAGGGTATACGCATGTTAGTAGCCCCTGAGTGTCCAGTGGAATCGTAGATTCGACTGGGGACTTTTTTGAAGTCTTCGAGTGCCTGAATGAGTACATTTCGACTGCTTTTATTTGTGTCATAGGGATTGTCGATATACGTGTCTGATGTAACTGAAGTATCGGTATCAGTTAACCACCTTAGGGTGAGACAACGCAATCTACTTGAACTCGAGTCCCCGGACTCGAATCCGGAAAAGTGATGGCGTAATTCGACTCAAGCCGTGGAGGTGTTACAGGAGTCGAATTCCAGTTATATGGGTGTGAGCACTTGACGCGTCCGTCAAGGCATGTTCATCGTGCATGTAGGCACGGATATATTTCTGGTAGTGCGTAGCTAGATGCGTTGCTAGGCCTTATTCAGGTCTTACCTTCACGCTGTAAGCGCGGCATCCGAATTTTATCATCACGGAGATGATTCGGGCGACCCAGGAGACGTAGTCTCTTTGTAGGGAAAATTATGAGGCGGTGTCGCCATGAACTACGAGTGCAGATGTTACCAACACACAGTTTTTGTGCAAATAAATCATAGGGTGCGCGACCAGCGCTCCCTATGGGAGTAGCCCCCGAGTGCCTGGTTGAGTCGAAGACTCAGGCAAGGACTAAAGAACTTTTGCGAATGCTGTCGTCTTTTGCTTGCTTGTTTCAGTCGAAGACTCAGGCAGGGACTAAAACACTTTTGCGACTACTGTCGTCTTTTGCATCCTTGTTTCAGTCGAAATTGTTTCCGGTGCTCCCTATGGGAGTAACCCATGTCCGTAATCGAACCGTGTTTCGAGTGGTTGGGTTTGATTGTGATTGTCCTCATTCCTGCAACAAGAAAAGAAAAATCGTAGGGTGCGCGACGGCCTCCTATGGGAGTAACCCGAGTGCTTGGTGGAGTCGAAGACTCCAGCAAGGACTAAAGTAGCCGAATTTTTCCACCGCGTAGCTTTGATGACGTCAGTGCTGACGCTTGTATGACCTTAGTTACCCGCGTGAGCGAGTTTAACGGGATGTGACGAGCGGTGGGTCCCACTTCCTGACTTTGATTTGACTGGTCGTGCGTAATCTTATTTTTAACTGCACCTCCTCGATTTCCACGCGTAGTGGGAGTAGTGGAGGGACGGTTCACACTTCCCCTTCTCCACGTGTCCAACGCAATGCGTGCCACACGTCTAATAGGGTTTTTGTGAGCTGTTGGATTGCATCTCCTAGGGGTTAAGTAGCGGCGCTACGGCGGTAATTTTCCATCTGCGCTCTTTTCTTCCTCGTTGCCATCTCCATTGCTGCTGCTCTTCTGCTTTTCCCTGCGCTCATCTTCTCCACAGCGCTGGACCATCTCCGCTCGTTTCCAAGCTACTTTCTGCGCTCTCATTGCTGCCACGCAATGGGGAAGAAGAAAGGAGGCGTTGCCGCTGATTCCATGCCACCGTCCGCTGAAGAAGAAGAAGGTGGCTCATTTCTGCAGGCACCAGCGCCACCGCCGGCGGGAAGAAGAAAGTCACGGGCACCCGCGTGACAAATGGTGCATGGTGCCCTTCCATCATCAAGGCCTCGGATCTTTGTCTTCTTCGTCAAGACGGAGTTATCTCCGCAGCAGTCGCCGATGCGCGCGTCCCCAGCGGTGAGACCATTCCTTCTCCTCCCGTAGGTTTTCGAGTGATGTTTCTTGCATTCGTCATTTGTGGCCTTTCTTTGCCTCTCCACCCCTTTCTTAGGGGTTTTCTTTGTTTCTACGGGCTCCAGCTCCATCAGCTGTCCCCAAATTCTATCCTCCACATCACCTGCTTCATCACTCTTTGCGAGTGCTGGCTCAGAATCGAGCCACACTTTGGTCTTTTCAAACGCTTATTTAAACTAAAGCGTCAGTCTGCATCTGGCTCTTTAGTTTATGACGTAGGTGGTTGCGAAATCCACGTCGACCCATCCGCCACCTATTTCCACATCAAGCTCACCAAGTCCGTCCAGGGGTCGAGGGACAAATGGTTCTATGTCCGCGATCAGAAAGCAAAAGATGAGCACTTTGGACTCGCGCCCTTTGATCCTGCGACTCCCTGCAAGAAGATGCGTTCTTGGAAGAACGTAGTTATGCCTGGCGAGCTTGCGGAGACAGACGTGTTGTATCAACGCGTCTGCGACCTCGAGAGTCGCATAGGCGCAGAAGAGGGAGGCTACGCCCTTATCAGAACTTGGTTGCACCGTCGTGTCCAGCCTCTCCAAGCCAGAGTCCATCCCATGTTTCAATGGGGTGGCGCTGATGACGCCACTCGCGTGTTTGCCGATGGCATGTCCGCGAGTGAGGTGGATAAGAAGAGGGTTCGACTGGTCATGAAGTACACTGGCAAGGATGTGCTCCGAATGAGCCAGTCGTTCCTCCTTTTGATGCTTCGAACCCTCCTCCTGAGGTTGTGCTCTGTGATGAGCTTGTTTTCACGATTGCTTTTCTGCTGCTTACTTGTTCTTTTTGCTGATCTTCACTGTCTGTGTGTAGGTTTGGGCGGTGTCGCCTTGTATGCCCCCTCTCCCTGAGGGGATTATTCCTCACGAAGCTTTGGAAAAGGACGAGTCTGAGTCGACTGTCCCTTCTGATGTGGAAGAGGAAGCCCCCGAGTCCAAGAGTCCGGATACTCGCAAGCGTTCGCGCAACGAGGATTCTGACACGTCATCTCCTTCGACTCCAGAAGGCACAGCTGTTGGCACGGAGTCGCCAATTCCCGTTGTTCCTGTGAGAGCTGTGGCACCATCTTCGCGCAAGAAGATGCGATTGCCTAAGAAGTCTTCGTCGGAGTCGGTGGAGGCCACGTTTGATTTTGACAATTTGGACTGGTAAGTTTTTCGAGTTCATTTGTTCTTCTCTATTTTCTTCTTATTGGCTTTGCCCTAGAGTTTTGCCCCTTCTCAATGTGGAATTTGTCTTGTAGTCAAGAGGCATCGTCATCTTCTGGCGACGTAGAGTTTTTGAAGGAATCAGAAGTCGCGACCTCAAGGGCCAAGAAAGAGGTCGATCGTGATCCTTCCCCTCCGGTGGCAGCCCACTCCGGGCACAATTCTTCGAGCTCTCCTCACGTAGGGGAGCATCGAATGGTTGCTCGGATGACGGTACAACAAACTTCTTCGGAGTCATTGGAGGACCATGTAAGTATATCTTTCCTTCTTTTTAATGTGGCAGTCGACGTTATCTGTTGCTTTCACTGATTCCTTGTTTGTGCGACAGCTCCTTGTAAAGGGAGCCGCGCAAGTGGCAGAACAGGTGATGGCGATGGGTCGCCAGCATGCAATGCTGGAGATGCGTCCCCGCGTGGTCGAAAGTGAGTGTTCTGCACTTATTCTTTTTCGTGTTCTCCTTCTTTGGTATAGTCGACTAATAGTCAACTTTTGATTGCCAAGCAGCTGAACATAATGCCTTGCTCCGTAACGTCGCCACCTTGGAGAAGACATTGGCCGCAGCTGTTAAGGGGCGCGGCCAGGCAATCGCAGCTCATGACGAGGCGTAGAGGCATGAAGAGGATCTGCGTGCCTCCTTTGCGAATAGGGAAAAGTTGTTCAAAGAGCAACTGTTCTCAGTCACCAAGGCCCTCTTCGCTGGTATATATTTATTGTTTTCCTTCTCTGCATCTAGAGTTTTTGCTGGTGGCGCTAAAGGTTTGATCCATGTGTGGGTTTTCTCTGCAGATGCTGGCGATTTGAACTTTGACCCGCGGGCCCTTCATCGCGATGACGCTCTGGCAAGCGCGGTGTCTCCAGTCGAGGACCATAGCACCGCCATCCAAGATACATTGTCCAAGGCCAAGATCACCCTCAGTCGACTCCAGGAGGAGCTGATGCCAAAGGCGGAGCTGATCGATAACATGGATGAGCTGGTGGAATCACTCGCCGGTGGTGTGCCTTCCACCTACAAGAACTCCCTCCGCGCGGCCGGCGTGTCTATGTCACTCGCGTTGGTGCAAGCCCATGGAGCTGTTATCGATCCTTCCACGGTGTCGAAGGCGATGTCTGTTGGCGCGGATGGTCAGCAGGTAGTCTTTGCTCCCTTTGCGACTGCCTGTGCCAAATATGGCCATTCCTTGATAAATACCGTTGCCAAGTATTCGGAGGAGCTCCAACGTGCTAAGAAGGCGAAAGCTTGACCTCGGGGGCGGGAAAGTCGATGGCGTATCGCCACACGGACTTGATGAAGCCCCCGAAGCCGTCGAAGTCAAAGAAGCCAGCTGCTTCGTAGTTAGCTTTTTGTAATAGTTGATGAATTGTCCTTTTGGTCTAAGAACATGCATGTTGGCGAGTGTGTTTGTGAATACTTATGCTGATCCTGAATGCATCTGTTGCTTTTGCCTTTGTGTTAATTTGGTCGCCTTATTTGCTTCTGTCTTGGCTTGTGGTAGGGTACATCAAGTGATCCCGTGGGGGAACCCAGGACTCGCCATCTCTTGATGATACAGTGGCACCACCGCGCTCCAGGGTAGAGGAGCTATACTTGCTTTCGCGACTTCGTGATCGCGTGAAGCAGGTGGAGTGTGAGTTGCCCGTGATCCACGGTAGCGCGGACGTGTGGAAGTCGAAGGCTGAAAAAGCCGCCGCCCGCCAGCAATATCTGCTTGGCGAGGTGACGCAGCTGGGCGACCAGTTTAAGTGTTAGTTTGCTTATTCTCATCTTTTCCTTTGTAGTTACTCGCAGAGGTACGTTGTACTCATGCTATTGATGCTGCTTCGTATAGTTGTTAGCGCGCGTCATCCGCAGGAGGAGAAGGATAGAATTGCCATTCGCCTTCATGATCTCACCCAGGAACAACTTCAAGAGAGTGGATACTTCTGGGTAGATCATGATCGTGCGACTGCGTTGGCGACCCTGCAGGATCGCGCATCGCGAGTGCTTCTCTTCCTGAAGAAGTCGCAGTTGTGCTTGAAAAGCATTTATCGGGCGATGTTCCCGCTGGACGACGCTCCGTCAAGCCTGCTGGCTCTTCTTGCCAAATTTCAAGATTTGTCCATGGTTCATGAGTGCGTGGCAGTTGGTGGCTGGTGCCAAGGCTGCCCTCTCGATGGTGCGATTGCACATGCCTGACGTGGATATTGCCGCCATTGCCTCTGGGCCGCCGGCGCCACCAGCAGGATCTGCCTGGAATATGGTGCCGCACTATCAGCGGTGGACCGCCCAGCCGAGGAGATCGTCAACTTCTTCGAGAAACAAACCAATGTTCTTCTGTTGCAAGAGTAGCCAAATATGTATCCTGCACATAAGTGTACTTGTGTTGTAAAGTTCGTATAGGTGTTGTAGATAATTTATTGGCGAATGTGTATAAGGAGCTTTGTGAGCGTGAGGTGCGTTGCACTATGCGAGTCCTTTTCGTTAGCCTGGCCATCCTTTATCTCGTTCCCTTGTCAACCTGTCAGGTGCGTTGCAGCTGGGTTGAGTTTGTGTTAAGGGGTTCGATTGATGTGCCAGCTACTCAGGATATCGCGTTTTGGTTCGAAGAACATATGTGTATAGGGTGGCGCAGCCCCCGAGTATGAAAATTGACAAAGTAAAGGAGAACACAGAGGTTTGGGGCATTTAGCTTTTATTTATTCGAAGAACAGTACGAAGTACAATCTGTGGCTAAGTAGCCTTGGCTAAATAGCCTTATTTGCGATGTAAAAGTAAAAACGACTAGGGGTAGAAGCGTCGCAGTTGTGCGACGTTCCAAGGATTGGAGTATGCGACTCCTGTCTCTAAATCTTGAAGGCGATAGGCGCCACCTAGGATTACTTCTGTAATCACGTACGGTCCTTCCCAGGGGGACTCGAGCTTGATATGCCCATACTGCTTCAGTCGCAGGACCAGGTCACCTTCGACGAAGGATCTGGGGCGAAGCCTTCTACTGTGGTAGTTGCACAGGTTCTGCTGATAGATCGTGGATCTTTCTGCGGCGATTTCTCTTGCTTTGTCAAGGAGGTCGTGAGTCTTGAGTGCAAGGATGACTCTTGCTCGCTGTAATTACCACGCAGTGGCGTCTTGTACCGCCTGCTTCCGCCTCCGTGCACCATAAAAAATGGCGTATAGCCCGCAGCGCTGTTTAGAGTTGTACGTAGGCTCCAGAGTACGGATTTTAGTTCATCTGGCCAGCAACCCACGACTTGTTTGAGTGGCCGAAGGAGTCGCTTCTTGATGCCGCTGCAGACGAGCCCGTTTTCTTTTTCCACATGACCGTTGGTCTGTGGATGTGCTACTGAGGCGTAGCTGATGTTGATCCCTAGGTTCTCGCAGAATTCTTGGAACTCCTTGGATGTGAAGTTCGTCCCATTGTCGGTGATGATGCTATGCGGCACGCCAAAGCGGTAGACGATGGACTCGAAGAATTTGACTGCGCTATGCCCTGATTGGTTGGTCACCGGCATGGCTTCGATCCACTTGGTAAATTTGTCGACTGCAACCAAGAGGTAGACGTAACCTCCACACGAGGACCTTGGAAGCTTGCCAACCATGTCGAGCCCCCACTATGCGAAGGGCCAGGCCAATGGAATAGGCCGTAGTTCTGCGCCTGGTGCGTGTGGCTTGTCCGCGAATCGCTGGCAAGCATTGCATTTTTGAATTATGTCCTTGGCGTCGCGCATGGCCGTGGGCCAGTAAAATCCAGCTCATAGAGCTTTGGCAACGAGGGCGCGACTGCCGGCATGGTGCCCGCAGGTCCCTTCATGGATGTCGAGGAGAACTGCTCTTCCATCGGCCATGGAGACGCATCATTGTAGCACTCCTGTGATGTTGCATTTATATAGTTCACCGTTGATAACGGCGAATGCCTTGGAGCGCCGTGCGATGTGTCGTGCATCTGTCGGGTCGTCCGGTAGTCTCTTCCTGAGGAGGTACGTAATGTACGGCTGCGTCCAAGATTGCTCGATCATCATGACGCTCATTGGTCCCTCGAGTCCTGTGTCCAACTCCAAGTCATCGAGTGCCATTGGCTCATTGGGTGGCGTAGCCCCCGAGTCCGTGGTTGCGCTTGTTTTCTTCTCTGCGGCCTTTGGCTTGATGGAGCGTTTGCATATGCGCTCGAGAAATACCCCAGGTGGTATGGGGGCGCAGGTAGAGCCTATGTTGGCGAGTGCGTCCGCCTCCTCGTTGCTTTCGCGACCTACGTGTCGCAACTCGCAACCATCAAAGTCCCCTTCGAGTGTATCATAGAGGTCGCGGTACGCGATCATGTTGTTGTTCAGTGCATCGCACTCGTGCATTGTTTGGTTGACGACCAACTTGGAGGCGCCATATATGATGAGCCTCTTGGCGCCGCAAGCTTTTGCCATCCTCATCCCGTGCAACAGGGCCTCATATTCAGCCTCGTTGTTTGAGGTTGTGAACTGCATTCGCAGGATATACTTCAGCTTGTCCCCTTGAGGTAATGTCGATGACACCGCCGCCTCCGTCTTTCCGCTTGGACCCATCGAAGTGCATTGTCCAGAGGTAGGACATATCTGGCTTGTCCGGGAGCTGGTTCTCCATCCAGTGCACGAGAAAGTCAGGGAGCACTTGCGACTTGATGGCGTCGCGTTTTTTGTATGTGATGTCTCGTGGAGACAGCTCTATTCCCCAAAGCGCGACTCGCCCCGTGGCGTCGGGGTTATTGAGGATATGTCCCAACGGGGTGTCATTGACTACCACGATTGGGTGTTCCTGGAAGTAGTGGCGGAATCGCCGGGCGGTCATAAAGACGTCGTACGCCAGCTTCTGGTAGTGCGAGTACGGCTGTTTTGTTGGCGTGAGGACCTCGCTGAGGTAGTATACCGGGCGCTGTACGCCGTGGACCTTGTTTTCCTCAGCTCGCTCGACGACGAGCACTATGCTGACCACCTGGTTGGTGGCGGAGATGTACATCAACAGTGGTTCCCTTTCTCGTGGAGTCACCAGTACTGGCGAAGTGGATAGCAGGCGCTTGAGATCTTCGAATGCTTCTTGCGCTTCATTGGTCCACTCGAATTTTTTGGCTTTGCGGAGGAGCTGGTAGAAGGGCAGTGCCTTTTCACCCATCTGACTGATAAATCGACTGAGGGCCGCGATTCGTCCGACCAGTTGTTGGACGCCTCTTATGTTCTTCGGCTTCTCCATGGCCACTATGGCTTTTATCTTCTTCGGGTTCGCCTCGATTCCCCTCACGGAGATGAGATATCCGAGTAGCTGCCCAAATGGTACGCCGAAGGCGCATTTGTCCGGATTGAGCTTGATCCAGTAGCGATCGAGGTTGGCGAAGGTTTCGTGCAAATCATCGATTAGAGAGGCTTCCTCCTTGGTCTTGATTACTATGTCGTCGACATAGACTTGGATGTTGCGATCTAGTTGTTCCTTGAGTCAAGCCTGCATGCATCACTGGTAGGTGGCTCCCGCGTTTTTTAGCCCGAAGGGCATTGTGTTGTAGCAGAACACACCAAAGGGCGTTGTAAACGCTGTTTTCTCCTGATCTTCCTCCTTCATTCAAATTTGATTCTAGCCTGAGTAGGCATCGAGGAAGCAGAGGCGCTCGCATCCCGCGGTGGAGTCGATGATCTGGTCGATCCGTGGCAGCGGAAAGTGATCTTTTGGGCAGTGCTTGTTTAAAGAAGTGAAGTCCACACACATCCGTAGGATGTCCGTGTCCTTTTTTGGTACCAGCACCGTATTGGCGAGCCAAGTACTTTCCTTGATCTCGCGTATGAACTTGGCCTCGAGGACTCTATTGATCTCCATTCCGACCGCCTATGCTCGTGGATCAGACAGTCGCCTGATTGTTTGCTTGACTGGCCTTGCATCGGGGTTGACGTGGAGTGCGTGCTCGGCGAATTCCTTGGGAACTCCTGGCATGTCCGCAGGACACCAGGCAAAAATTTCCCAGTACTCACGGAGGAATTCGACGAGCGTAAGTTCCTATGCGGGACTCAAGTTGTTGGCGATGAGGGCCGTCTTGGTGGGATCTGATGGATGGACCTGCACCTTCTTTGTGTGCACAGATGAGTCGAAGGAGAGGTCAGGTGAGCTTGGCCTACTCAGAGGAGGCAGATTGTTGTTTGTCGTCTCTTTCAGTCTTACGAGTTCCTCCTGCATTCCAAAGGACCGGGAGATTCTGTTGAATTCCCTGTCGCAACTGTCAGATCGCTCGAAACTCCCGTTGATCATTATGACGCCGTTGGGTCCTGGCATTTGCATCTACAGGTAGGCGTAGTGGGGTACTGCCATGAACCTGGCGAATGCGACGCGCCCAAGGATGCAATGGTATTGTGAGGGCCTTTCGACGACCTCAAAGTCGATGCGCTCACGCCAGAAGTTCTTCGGCGTGCCGAAGATGACGTCGAGGTTGATTTTGCCTAGGGGGTATACGCCCTTCCCTGGGACGATGCCGTAGAATGTTGTGTCCGATGCCTCCAGACAGGTTAGCAGGATCCTCATTGCTCGCAAGGTACTCGCGAATATGAGGTTGATGCCACTTTTGCCGTCCATGAAGACGCGACTCATGTCGAAACCTCCAATTTGTGCCTCGAGTACGAGGGGGCAATGACCTGGGCGAGGTATCTGAGGCGGGTGGTCGCTTTTGTCGAAGGTGATGCACGACTCGCTGCGGCTGAGGTACTCAGTGGTGGATGGTGGCGAGTGCATGGCCAAGTTGACTTGGCGAGTGATGGCCTTCTGCACCCTGTTGGAGGGGCGCCCCTTTTGGATCATCATGGTACCCATGGCCCGTGGATACGGTTCGCCCCCGTGGTGCTGGTCCGATGCGTCTCCGTTCGGGGGTGGCCCAGGTGGTGGTGGTGGTGCGCCATGTGCCACGACGCCTGGAGCGGCTCCGTAGCCTCTTTCGACTGCATTGCGGTTCATCCTAACCAATCCCTCGTGTAGCTTGAGGAACTCGCGGCAGTCCTTGAGGAGGTGGCTGGACTTTCTCTTGCCATCATGCTTGTCGATGTAGAAGCGTACCGCGCATGGCCCGGACAGTTTGTCCTCGATGGAAGTCGCGGGTACCTCATCGTGAGTGCGGCATTGCCACACTTGCGTGGTTTTCCCGGAGTCGTGGTATCCGTCGCTACGGTACCCGCTGTTGCGGTTATCGTCGTGTCTATCAGCGTAGCCGGCCGCGACCATGTTGACGTCGTCACGGTCATCATAGATGCGCATGCGACGTTTGCCTCGGCGGTCGCGCCTGCACTCGAGTTCTGCCTCCTCGTCAGAGTGGGCCCGGTTCTTCACCGAATCTTCTCCATCGGCCCACCGATTCGCGATCTCCATTAGGTGGTCGATGGTCTGGGGCTTTGAGCGGCCTAGCTCCTCCCTGAGTTCCATGCGGCGGACACCACCGTTGAATGCATCAATCGCGCGGTCTTCCGAGATGTTCTCCATGGAGTTCTTGATGATGGACCACCTTTGAATGTAAGAGCACAGCGATTCGCCAGATCTTTGCTGGCAGCATCTCAGCTCTTCGATTGATGCGGGCCGCTTGTACGTGCCCTTAAAGTTGCGCACGAAGCTGTAAACCAGCTCATCCCAGCTGCGAAAGGATCCGCGTGGGAGGTTATTGAGCCATGCTCGGGCGGCGCCCTACAGCTGTAGCTGCAAGCATTGCATGGCAGTGCTTCGACTGCCTCCATGGAGTCTGACGGAGGAGATGTGGTCCTCTAGCCAGACCTTGGGGTCCTGTAGACCGTCAAACTTCGGGTTCTCCGACGGGAGTTTGAACCCCTTAGGCATTCGCTTTTGCCTAATGGACCTGCTGAAGCATCTGGCACCGCAGAGCTCCATGTCCTCCTCTTCTGAGTCAGTCGACCGAGCACGCCGTGCTCTTGATTTGTCGATCTTGCGATGTGTGATGTCATCACATGCCTCGTAGTCGTGGTCGTGTCGCCGTGAGCGGCAACGTCGAGACAAGTCGTGGCTGTCATCGCTAGATGAGGCTGAGGAATAACGCTTTGCTAGCGCTTTGCCCTTCTTTGGCTCCGGTGTTGGCTCCTTGTCAAGGGCGGCCTCGATTAATCCCAAGCCCGCGATCGTAGATCGGTGCATGGCGGCTCGGGGGTCTCCAGCTGGTGGTTGGGTGTTCAAGGGGTACATGGTGGCCGCTGTCACCGCAGCCTACGGTGTCTTGGGGACCACGTTGCCCCTGGTGTCGACTGTCATAGAGCCGAAGTCGAGGACCTTTGCGGCCTCTATGCATTCCTGCTCGGTGAGGTGAGCCATCCGAGACTACCTCTTCTTGGCGAGGTGCTCATTGCCCCTTGAGGAGGATCCCCCATAGGAGGAGAGTCCAGCGCGACGAAGGCTCGACTCATCTGCCGCCTTTTTACGCGCCTCGAGTTGCACGATTGTTTGTACCTGGCGCTTGAATTCTTCCTTCAGGAGCCAATGATAGCCCATCAGCAACTCCTGCAGGGATCCGAAGGGTAGAGGGGTGCCTCGCATGGCCTCGCGGCAGCGAGCCCATTCTTGCTCGTTGATCTTGATTACGACGCATTCGCCGGTTTGCTCGTTTACTATGGTTGGAGGTTCGACTTCCCCTCCGTTGTCAAAAGGGACGCGATTGCCACTGTTACCGCCGTTGCCGCCATTGCCACCGTTACCGGCGTTGGGTGGGTCGGTTCCGTTGCCGTGATTGCCGTCGTTGTCGCGGTTGGCAGAGGTGTCGCCCGCGTTGATGACGGCGCACATGAAGTGATTGGGGAAGCTGCTACTTCCACAACTCTCAGATCCGGAACCGTAGGTTCCATCTTCAGTGGCCAGATTGCTTAGATCGGAGTCGCGGCTGTTGTCGCTGACGGTGTTCTCGACTGTTGTCGGGGTGTTGAGCTCGCTGAGGGTGCCGATCGGCGGAGGGAACCATGATGCCAGGGCAATCGCCGGTGCTGTCGGCTGATCAGGCATGCGAAGCGTTCCCATCTGACCAACTTGGAAGCGGAAGCTCCCAATCGCCAGGCTGACTCCGTCGCCCACAGACTCAAAGGCCGGGCGGGTGGCCGGCGTGTGGACGGTGAAGTCGAAGGCGCCGAAGAGCTGGCGAATCTCCGCTATTGCGGAGTTGTAGATCGCAGTTGATGGGGCCGAAGAAGCCGCAACATCAGCACTCCCAGTTCCCACAGACGGCGCCAATTGACGAGGGTTTAACTCGTGAATGCCCATTGTTATGGACTTGGGTTTTGGAGAAGGAGGGAGCGCTGGAGACATCTATCGGCTAGCAAACAAGCACACATGGGACAAAGGATTTACCCAGGTTCAGGCCTCGTAGAGGTCCCTACTCCTGCTTGTCTGCTCGTGGAATTATCGAGGGAGTCAAAAGTTACAAGGGTGCGCAGATGCAATCTAGCGAAGGTTGTGGAAAGTAGGGTTGCTTGTGTCCTCCTCGCCGCCCCCTCCTAGCCTTTATATAGATAGGCTAGGTCTCGGGTAGCAAGTCGAGTCGGTTACAAGTTAGGGTTTTCCCCTTCAAACTTTTTATCTTTAGCTTCTTCTTGTTCTTCAAGCAATCGAGAGTCCGCAGGTTACTCGAGTCCTTTCATCCGGGCCTTGGCGACACCATGGGCCTGTGCGTATTTGGACCGTATATACCAAGCTCGAGTACCTGTAGGGTATACCCATGTCACATGGAGTCGTGTTGTATATATATCTGTTCTGTGGGTTCCATCGTGAACTATTGTGTAATGGTATTACTTCGTTTTCCACCCGCACGCAAGTGCCTGGTGGGCGTCCTTGAATCGTTTCTATGCGGGTTTGGCGGGAAGCGCTAAAACTTGTATAGGGCCGATTCGAGGGTGTTACAGTCACTTTAGGTGTTCTTAGAAGTCAAATTCAAACAGAAACAATTCTAACTCATTGCACCCCTTGCTAGTACAAGTAATGATCTACCAAGGCCCACTTTGTGATTCTACAAAAAACACTTAAACACTAAATTTAAATGGCATTTGAAAATGGAATCTATTTCATATGCATAGATCACACTTTTCTAAAAACCACTCAAATGAGTTCACCTTGACAATACCAAGCAACCACAGATGCTTAAGCATATGACTAACACACCCACCAAAAATCTTTTCAAAATTCAAAGTTTGATTTCTTGCGGCCATTGTGTCGAACACTTGGCAGGCAAGAATATTCTAGCCTAACTAATACTGTTGCAAATTAAGTTCTTGTCCCCCTCCGGACACTCTCATCTCTCCTATGTCCCCTTCTACACTCACCCAGCCCCAGACAACCTCCCCTCTTCATCGCAACGCCAGTACCGCGCCGCCCGAGAATGCTCGCCGCCGGCCAACCGTGCCCAAGCCACAGGAGACCGCCCCTCCCTCTCTCGCCATGTCTAGGAAGTAGGCCAGACCGCACCACAATCCCCTGTCCACCCCACGAACGCAGCCAGCCCCTGGACCACCGAGGAACGCTCGCGCCCACCGCCTCTGCGCCATGCACAGAGCACGCCAGAGCGCCGTCCCCGGCAGGCCCGCACAAGCCGCGCCTTGCCCTCAGCCCGCGTGCGCCGCTCCGCCATAACCCCGTCACCTCCCCAGACACGCCCTTTTCCCGTCGCGAGACCAGCAGCCACCGCACGCGGCGTCGAGCACCACCTCTGCCGCGCAGAGCATCACCATTTCCCGACCACATGCCACCGCCCCTAGCATCGCCTTTAAGTCGTAGCTGACCGCCAGGCACCACCCCACCCACCCGCTGCGCCTCTGCGCCAGATAGCGCCTGCGCAAACCGAAGCTCACCGTCGCCCTCACGGTCTCCTTGTCGAGCCTATATAAGGATCCCTCCCCAGCACCATTTCCTCACACCACTCAACTCCCCTCTCCCTCAGAACCACCTCACCCCATCACCGGAGCCGCTCGAGCAGTCGTTCACCGGAATTGCGCTGGAGTTTGCCATAGCAGAGAGGAAAGGGGCCTGTCGATTTCGTCCACCCCAGAAGCCGCCGTGACCTCGCCTGAGTCCGTCGTCGTCTCCTCATTTGATCGCCCCCATCGCCACACTAGCTGGAGCCCTGGTATGCCCCCATTGCACCCCCACCGAGCCGCTAGGGTTCCGTCTCGCCGGTGACCTGTCCGTCGTCGACGACGAGCCACCACCGTCGATCTATGTTCTAATCGTGCGGTCCACAGCGCCCCGTACCGCTTCGCGTTGAGTTGTGCCACTGACATGTGGACCCCGCCTGTCAGTTGCCAGCCGCGCCGCGGAGTGTCACTAGGCCAGCCCGTTAGTATTCCCGCGCTGGCCCTAGAATTCAAATTTAGGATTTTCCATTTAAACTTAATCTAGTTTCTATCCACTAGTTTAAAAATCAATTCAGAAAGATATACTGAACCAAATTGAATGATTCAAATTTTGCTAGAAAGATAATTCAAATATCTATCCAAGCCTTTTGGATTTAAATCAATTAGAGTTATAGATCATCTATAGCAAAAATAACAAGACAGAAACTTTTCTACATTCAAACATTTTTCAAAAATCAACCATAATAGGTTTTGAGTTGATTCCAACTCTCAAAAATCACATTTGACAATACCTATCTGAATATGTAATAATATTTAGGTTTGCATGCAGTGACTTTGGACTAGTACCAAAATAATGCTATATAGGCATTTCTAGTCACTTTAAATCTTTTAATTATTAAACTTAAACTTATTAAAATGTGATCCAACATTTAAATCACATTCCCATGCATTAGTATATGTGGTGATGACATGTGTCCACATGATCCCATATTTTAATTGGAGAATATTAAATCTTAATTAATTTCAATGAGTAGAAATTACTTTTCTCAAATAAAATAAATAAAACTAGTTCATTAAAATCTTGTGATGATTGTGATGATACTAGATCATCAAATGTGTGCCTTAGTGTGCTAAATAGACTAGTTAAGTATTGTTTGGTGATTGTGTATCTCGTATGTATTTATAGACGATAGTATCGACCAAGTCTGCGAGGAGGAGGAGTTCTACCCTGAAGAAGACGAGGAGAATTTCAACCACTGCACCAATCAAGGCAAGCTATTGTTAGCAAGCTAGAATTAAGCAAGATGCATTAGGCATGCTTTGGTTATACCACTTTTGATTTATACTCATCCCAAGTTTTACTTACAAGCTTTACTTTCTTATGCTTTACCAAAGTTATTTACTTAGTTTATATATAGCATAAAGAGTATAAAACTTGACCTATCTAGTTAGACTTAGATGTCATTCTATGGCATGAGATTGATATTAGTACCCACATTAGTGAACACTCTTAACTTAGTAGTTTAGAGCTAAACCAAAAACTTGATCACTTTAGATGGGAATACTTGGTGAAAATGACTTATGAAAACCTTGGAATGATGAGTCATTCTATTGAGATGTTTTGACATGTGTTGAGAAACACAAATGGTTTATGATGATGAAAATGTTGAGGCATGAGCCTTAGTCCTTTGATAAAAACTGATGGTTGGGTTCGGATGCGATACCATTCCAATTTTACCATACAACCACAATACCTGAATTGGGTAAGGCTTAGCCGGAAGTTTATATGCATTAGTATTAGTTCCCTCACGGGAGAGGTTTGAGCTGAGGCTACCTCTCAATGTTGTCCACCTATGCAGTGCCCAGGATGGCAGATGGCCATGGCTGGGAGGCCAAGCTCATAGGAGAGGTGCTTATACTAGAGTGTGTAAAGGAAAGGTTATGTTTGATTAGCTGCATACTAAGTATGATGATTCAGGGTCATCCTTGACAGATGTATCGAATTTTGTGGTGAAAGTGTACCACCTCTGCAGAGTATCAAACTATTCGAATAGCCGCGTCCACGGTTATGGACAGTTGGAGTGGCCATACTATTCCGTTGTCAGATGTTTTCAAAATGACTTATGAAATGAATTGTGACATGACTTGACCACAACAGAGTTGTGACTATGACAACTAAGTTCCCACTTAGGTGATTTCAAACTTTATTCTATCTTTTTTTGTTTCTGAACTCAGCTTAGGTTTCAAACTTAACTTTACAAATAAACTTAGAATCTAGCACTCCTGCTAGAACTACCTTACTTGTTAGTGATAGTTTGCGAGTACTTAAAGAGTACTCATGGCTTTGTCCCTGGCTATTCCCGTGGCCAGACTATGAGGAGGACTATCCGGAAGGAGGACAACAGGACGGCTACGACAATTAGGATCATCTCTCATCGTCAGCATTGCCTGTGATACTGAAGATGGAGCCCACCGCTACGCTATTTATTCCGCTGCTTGTTTGTATTAAGACTGGATCATGAGATCCTTTATTTGTGTAAGACCTTATTATGGTTTGTAATGGATGATGTACTGTGATATCCAATCTGTTATGTCTCGCAAAAATGGTAATCCTGGGATTGCGATGTATGGCATAACAGGCATCTAGGATTAAAAATTCGGGTGTTGACAACTGCACTCCCTCCAACATGCTTTCTTCTTCCTCCATCCCAATTTTGAAGATTCCGGAACAAAAGACCAGGTACAAAGCCCCCCACGAGGAGAAAAACTCACATCCCCCCAGATAGATAAAAGAAGAACGGTCTGGCAGATCGTTAGATGGAAACCTTTCCCTGGCAAACTAAGATCCAATGTGTAGATCTTCCACTGTCTTGTAAGTTTGTCAGAAAAACTCTCACCCTCCAAATCTGCACATGAATTCACTGATCATACAGTTATAAGAACTTCCATTACAATATTGTACGAAGATAGAACGATCTGGAGTTTGAAACTTCCATCATTAGGTTTTATTTCATCCCTGCAACTTTCGAAAAGTGAGTAGCAATTGAATCCAAAATGGTTCCAGCATGTAGATTAGTCCCCCTGGAACACTCGACATGTAGAAAATCTTCCACCCCCTTTGTGGCATATGAAGTTTTCTACCCCAAGAGTCGTTACACCTACAGGGGAAAAGTACAAAAAAGGGTTGCATCTGATCAAGGGGTGAGAAAATTTGCGTTAGGTCCAAAAAGTAACAAAAGTGAAAAGTTGTTGTCACAACAAGTAGCTGTAGCACAGGAAAAGTTTAAGTTGCTAGAGTGTTATTCCATATGATATACTGAATGGAACTTAACAAAATCTATCTGACAAAATAACTTGGTCAACTTACTGAAGAGACCAGAAAATACCTCCACTCTTGAGAGTACTCTGCATGGTCGCGGAGCCAATCCAGAATAACAAATGTCTGGAAGGCAACATGGACCTATTAATATTCAAGATTTCATACAAATCATCAAAATCTGGGAAGTGATACAAAAATTTCAACTTTTTACTGATCGAGCTGATGTATGGTCGTGGTCGTGGGAATCGAATGGAACCTACTCAGCTAAATCTGTCCATAGAGGTTTTTTTTGCAACATCTACTTCATGTGATTGTGCGTGGGCTAGGTAGATCTCGTGGGCCCTGTTGCGTTGCAAACTAGGAATGCGACTTTTCTTCCGCACAACGATGGATGTGTTTTCTGCATGACAGTAATGGAGGACCCGAAACACTATTTCCTTGGTTGCGTGGTTGTTAAAGTTATATATATGATGTTCGGTTTTGATATGGGCAGGCTTTCATCTGAGGTTGTTCCTACACCAGCGGAACAATTCCTCCTTAGTTGGTGGGTGAAGGGCTTAAGGCATTATCGAGCTTGCAAGGTGCTTGCAGGAAAAGGCTTAACACTCTTACCATGTTGATTGCCTAGAGCATCTGGCGCGCGAGAGAAATGGCAGTGTTCGAGAATAAATACTTGTCCGTCCAGAGGATCATCGAGCATATCAAAGCGGATGCAAAGTTTTAGGTAGTATCTAGCAAGGGTTGTTTTACCTTGTCGGATGGAAGGTGTTTATAAGGGTTTAAGGGTCGTATATTTTATTTAGCTGCTGGTTTGTTTCTGTTGGCCACTTCTAATGGGGGTCATGTTCCGTGTTGTGTTTGTAATATGGCACTTGAACTTGTCGTTTTGGCCTCTTCTTCTCTTCTAATGTATACATACATACATACATACATAGTACTACATGCATACACACGTACGTGCAGCTCTCCTGCATGTTTCCGAAAAAAGAGAGGTTAGAACACAACCTGGGAAAGAGGTGGAATTTACACACAAAATAAATGGATTCTAACAGAAACTACCGACAACAATCCGACAGATGGATTTTCGCGTGCGCATACAAAACCAGTGCCACAGGAAAAATGGACATGGTGCCGTATATTTGCTTCCAGAAAATGAAATAGATCTAGCCGGGGTCCGTCGATCGTGAACAGCAAGGAGACACGAGCTCAGGTCAAAATTAAAAATAAGAGACACGGGCTAACCGGTCCCAGCAGTTGAAGCAAGGGGCAGAGGCTACCGATACCGTGTGTCCCTCCCAACCACAACGGAAAGGGCCCACCCGCGAACGATACTAGCGACACCGAACTCAAACGACGCACGCAGATAGATTTTGGCAGACTCGATCAGTAGCCCGTACGAGCAAAGATTCTTTGGCGTCGTGGAGATACTGCTGTAGTATCTAATAGTACTAGTTGCAGCAGCAACTATCGGTGGATGCGGATTTGACATGAGAGAAGGCATGGGGCCGTGCATCGTCGGAGATCGGACGACGGCGGAGAGCCGCTTCAGACGAGTGCTGCATGTGAGCGGCGGCGCCACCAGCGCCTGCCTGCGATCGATAACCCCAAGTCGATGCTACGCTGACTGCACGTATTGGTCAAAGGTGAGAAAAGAAAAAGAAAATGAGAGCAGTCCGCGATACCCTGCATGGACCCAATCCCTAAGAGCATCTCAGCCTAAATAACTACTATACTTCCTCGATCCAAATTATTGTTATCAGGTTTGTCAAAGTTCGGATTTATCTAGTTAGATTTTAGTGCTACATCCATTTAAATCTAGACAAATCTTAGAATATTAATTTGAATCGGAGGAGTACCAAAATACAGCAGCGCGGCAAAAAAAAAACGTCCCCAATAGTTGCTGTATCACATTTTGGTGCAGCAAAAAAATGCAGCAGTGTAGCCTCGTGTTGCATATATGCGGCAGCTGCACGCACAGCCTAACCGCCTGTTGAATCCTCGCTCTTCTCCCCCGCGCAATGGTACTGTAGCCGCCAACGACACCCGACGCCAATTCTGCCGCAGCCTAGCCCCATCCACTACAGTTCAGGCCGCCGCCGGCCGAAGAGCACCGCTGGCTTCCTCGGAGTGAGGATGCGCCTCTCCGGCCACATCGCCACCGACATCAGCCACGCGGCGAAGAAGAGGAGCGACGGCGCCGGCTTGTCCAACGCTACACCGCCGCCACCCCGACCTTCAACGTCCCGGGGTGTAGGCACCTGTTGGAGCGGTATTGGATCGTACGGTGGCACTCAGTTGAGAAAACCAAGTGCTAGAAGTCCATGTCAGTAGTTTTCAAATCATTTCATGTTTTGGTAGTTATTCTTCATGAATTATGAAAATGGAATTGTTTTGGCATATTTGTTCTGCCGTATTTGTGACTAAAAAAGTTTAGCCCTTATAAGTTGGGACCCCCTCGTCTCAATTCCTGGGTCTGCCACTGGCCCACTGTCTACTCTAGTCCATGGTTTTCGTGGCGAGACAGGGTGCCGCCGGTGGGTGCTTTTGACTTGGTTGCCGATGCCAGGCAGCGAGTGGCCAGGCCACTAGGGAGTGATAGAGATTAGACTAGACGCCTAGGCAGGCTACGCAGCAGGCAGTAGTACAGCGTTGCATCGGGAGTGTTGGCGCGTCGAGCCACCAACCCGCATTATTTGAGGATGATGACGATGCGCAGCATGTGGTGCGGTGCGGTGGGGCCGCCGAAGAACGCATCTCTATCTCTTCCTTGTCGTCGTCTAGATACGCCGATCCGTACGTGTGGCATTGCAATTGGCGTTTGCTCATTTCCCGCGTCGAATCGGGAAATCACGCGCAAACTTGGGCTATCGTGGTCTCAAGGTTCCGGTCGGACATGGCTGTGGGCTGTGGCCGCAGGAGCTTCCCGTTCCGTTCGGGCTGTGAATTCATGATCCAAGTCGAGGCGGGGAACGTACGGCTTTGAGATTCAAGGCGGGAGATCTTGGGTTTTTTATGTACAAGAGAGATCGGGCTTTCAGCTCGGTTTCCTAACCAGGCTTCGTGCTTTAGTGGGGACTTAGCCGTCGTCAGGGCCAGCCCCGGGCGGGAATGGAAACCAACCATTTATGGTCCGATCCATTGGGCGGTCTCGCGGTGGTGGCGACGGCCTCTGCTAAGCCCAAACAACGACCGGCCCAGCCTATCACTGGTTTGCGATCCGCAGCAAAGTCTCTTCCACATCCATCGCAACCCAATAACCCTCAAAAAAAAAAAAAAATCCATCGCAACCCAATAGTACAATCTAATTCCTGTAGTATACTCCATTACTCCATTATTGCACGGAGAAGATCCATTAAGAAATGCGGTTTTACTTCAAGATCAGCCATCCCAAATTAAGTGGAGATCGTACTGCAGCTTGTCTCCAGATCCTTAATTTCGGTTGAGCAGAAAGGGGGCAGAGAAAAAGGCCCGGACAAGGACAGTGACACGTCGGCGACCGAGCTGTTTGTTTGCTTGCCGGCACGCATCATCAGCTCGAGTGCTGCTCAACAGTGGACGGCTACTCATTCCGCGGCTCAGACGCCGGTGATCCTGTGCGTGTGCGCCTCCCGCCGGCGACACACCTCTGACGCTCGTGTCTCTTTCTTTCCGCTGGTTCGGCGCGACAGGATCGATCCAAATTTCCAAACCTCACGTGCTGGCCAAGCACGCTCAAGTTCACATTGGTGTTTAGAGACTGTTATTGTCCTAATTGTTAGAGTATCAATGTAAGAGTATCTCCAAGGGAGCTTCCTAAATTCCGTCCTTTTCTGTCCGCGCGCGGAGACGGTTTTGGAGAGAGAAACTAGCCCCGTCTGCCCCATGTCCGTCCCTTCCACCCAACGGCCCGGCCCCAAATCATGTCCTCCCTTCATCTCAGGCCAAATTCATATATTTTGGCTATGTCAGCAACAATTTCTAACAATATAATCTGAAATTCAAATTCATAAATAGTGTTCAACACATCACATAGGGATAGAGTTTTAATCCATGACCATCTGAAATACAAATTCATAAAATAGCAACCACAATAGACAAACATCACATATCTCGAGCCATGATAGCTATCTTCTTCTTCTCATACCATGTCCTTGTCTCCGCATCCATGAGGCTGAGATCGGCCTTCATCACACGGGTCTCCTCCACGAAGACGGCGAGTTCGACCTTCTTTGTCCTTGATGCGACATCCAACTTGGCGGCCTCGGCAATCTTAGCCTCGATGCGAAGCTTCTTGGTCGTGGCGGCAGACTCGGCAACGAACTTCTCCTTCTCAATGTGAAGCTTCTCGACCATGGCCTCGGCTTCCATCCGGTACTTCTCTTGAAGTGTAGCCATGAAGTTGTTGAACCGCTCGTCCTTCTTGAGCTCTCGAATCTCCCCCTTTTGCCACTTGAGCTCTCTTTGTCCAAGATGATATCCTTCAATGATTGTTGGAATGAGAGAGTAGAAGCCTCACGTTTGGAATCTTCTTTTGAAAGTTTCTTGCCTCGAGGCCGGTGTGAACGCTTCCCCAATCCACCATTTAGTTCATTGCTTTCAAGATCAACTATCACTCACGAATTGCCTCTCTTTTTGGAGTTCTTCTCTCTGACTTTGATTTGGGCAACTAGTTCAATCCACTTTGGAGCTTTGTGAAGCTTGAGCCAACAATGGACCAAGCTGAAGCTTCTTCCCTCGTTTTGAGCCTAAAAGCCGACAAAGCCATCGGGAAATTAATAGCCACCCTTCCGTCAAAAGTTTATCTTCATCTTAGGTGTAGGAGCTGGTCCTCTTCGCGCATTGTGAGGTTCGTTGTGATAGCTCATGATCAAAACCCTCCCCTTCTTCATCATAGGCCCCATCTCCATCGGCGTCGACATCTTGTCCACCACAGGCACCAGCATCTTGTGCACCATTGGTGTCGGCGGCATGCCCATCACTAAAACCATCATCTCCTTGGTCAATAAACTCACCGTGCCCCCATTATGGATAATATCTTGCATCATTTCTTCACATAGACCTACATTGTGCATATTACAAACAAAATCCTCATATGCAAATAGATGGGAACCATATGGAAGTGTCGGGATCGTACCAGGTTGTTGGTCGTCATTGCATCGAACATCTTCCGGGCAGGAGTGGTCTTGGCCATTGGTGGAGGATCCCCAAAGAGATTCCTACCATCCGGGACGCCGCGAGCCGCCGAGAACCGCTGCAACATCGGCGAGTCTACGGGGGGCGTACGTGGTGTTGAGGCCGATTGCTGGCGGCGCACCAAAGACATGGGAGTCGGCGCACTCCAGGGAAGAGCTGCGCGGGGAGACCCGTGTCACCGGGCCCATTCCCAGGGAGAAATCTGTAGGGTGGGTAGTGAAGGGTTTCGCGGCATAGTAAATCAAAATTTTCTACGGAAGCGAACAGAAGGAAAGCCAAGATCTAATCTAGGAGATGCAAACAACGAGAGAGATTGGATTAGATCTTCATACCCTTGAAGATTCAGACATGGAACGCTCATTTAACGTGGGTGATGTAGTCGTACTCGCTTCTCCTCCTCGCGATCCGATCCGATCTAGCACCACAAGTGGCGGTGCCTCCGTGAGATGCACACGTGCAGCACCTCGACGTCTCCTCCTTCCTTGGACCAGCAAGTATGGTGGAGAGATGGATTGGATCTACAACACGACGGCGTGGTGTATATGGTGGAGAATTTCTCGCAGGCTTCGCCACAAACAATGGGAGGGAGAGAGGAAGGCAGGCTACTAGGGCTTGGAGGAGATGTGTAGGAGAGGAGGGGCGCACCAGCCCTCTATATAGAGGGGGTGCGGCCAGCCTTTGCCCATCCTCCAAGCCTATCTCTAGTTTAAACGATTTAAACTTTCCCTTATCTAGAAACCCTATCTTATCTCTAGTTTAAACGAGTTTAAACTTATCTAGGATCGGCTGGGCCCTATGGGGCCTTGTGCCCCTGGCCCAATGCGGCCAGGACACTCCCTCATAGGCCCATGCCCCCTCCCGGAAGGTGGGGCCACGTTGGTCCCCTTCCGGAAGGTTCTAGAAGCTTCCGGTACAATACCGATTAACCCGGAACAATTCCGAACTCCAAAAACTACACTGCCTTATATGAATCTTATTCTCCGGACCACTCCGGAACCTCTCGTGATGTCCCCGATCCCATCCGAGACTCCGAACAAAAATTCATAAACCAATTATCCAATCTATCCTAGCGTCGAGACACGTTAAGTGTGTGACCTGCGGTTCGAGAATATGCGGACATGATCTTCTATCAATAATCAACAGAGTGCAGGCACCCATATTGACTCCACACATTCATCGATGATCATATCGGATGAACCACGATGCCAGGATTCAATCAATCCCATATATATATTCCCTTCGTCTCGCGATATTTTACTTGCGAGATTCGATCGTCGGTATCGTCATACCTAGTTCAATCTCGTTCACGTTAGTACTTTACTCGTCCGTAATCCGATATCACTTTGTGATTAACTCCTTAACCACATGCTTGCAAGCGGTGTTGATATCGATTACCGAGTGGGCCCGAAGTATATCTCTCCGACTTGGGAGGGACAAATTCCATCTCGATACATACAACCCAACAGATACTTTCCGATCACCTGAGAGACACCTTTATGATCACCCTCTCATAGGATGACGTTTGATGACCTCAAAGCTTTCTTCCGGTACCAGGGAGTTGCATTATCTCATGGTCTAAGGAATACAATATTTGACATAGGAAAAGCTTCGCAAAGATGAACACGATGAAACGATCTAATTGCTTTGCTTAGTTTGGGTCTGTCCATCACATCATTCTCCCAATGATATGATCTCATTATCAATTGACAACTCATGTCTATGGTTAGGAAACCTTAACCATCATTGATCAATGAGCTAGTCCATAGAGGCGTACTAGGGACACGGTGTTGTTCACAAACCACACAAGTATTAATGTTTCCGCTTAATACAATTCTAGCATGGAATATAAACTTTATCATGAACAAGAATTATAATAATAACATCTTTATTATTGCCTCTAGGGCATAATTCCAACAGTCTCCCACTTGCACTAGAGTCAATAATCTAGTTTACATTTGGCAACAATCTCACACCCACGGCACTGAGGTGCCGATCATGTTTTACACGTGAAAGAGGTTTAGTCAATGGATCTGCGACATTCAGATCTGTATGTACTTTGCTAATCTTCACATCTCCATCTGCTATATAATCTCGGATTATATGAAACTTGATTGATATGCTTGGTCTTTGGATGATATCTTGGTTCCTTAGCGAGTGCTATGGCGCCGGTGTTGTCACACAATATCTCCAATGGGTCCAATGCACTTGGAACCACGCCAAGCTCGATGATGAAGTTCTGATCCAAACTCCTTCACTTGACGCTGCGGCAGCCATGTATTCCGCTTCTCTGTAGATCCCGCGATCACGCTTTGCTTGCTTCTCCAACTCACACTCCTCCATTCAAAATATACACGTATCCCGTTCGAGATTTACAATCATCCTTGTCGGTGTCGAAACTAGTATCGACGTAACCTTTACGACGAAATGTTCATCACCCCATAGACTAAGAACATTTCTTTAGTCCTATTTAGGTACCTTAGGATGTTCTTCACGGTCCATCGAGGTTCCACTCTGGATCACTTTGATATCTGCTTCGTCAAACTAAGAGCATTGGACACATCCGGTCTAGTACACAAGATGGCATACATGATGGAACCTATGGCGAGGCATAAGGCACTTTGCTCATAGCTTCCCTATCATTTACCGTAGCTGGACAGAGCCTTTCTCAATATCTTACTCGACAACATAGGCCTTGAACCTTTCAATGCCTTATCTATTCTCAACCTTTTGAACTTTGTCTAGGTATGTACTCCGCTTAAAGCTATCGTCTTTGTCTATCTCTATAGATTTTGATGCCCAATATATAAGAAGCTTCACCTAGGTCTTTCATTGAAAACCACTTGTTCAAATAACTCTTCACATCGTTAAGCATGTTGATGTCATTTCCAATAATCAATATGTCATCCACATATAGTACCGAAGCGTCACCAAGCTCCCTCACTTTCTTGTAGATGCAAGCTTCAGAGCAATTTGGAACAAATCCAAAGCTCTTGATCACTTGATCAAAACGAAGGTTCCAACTCGAGATGCTTGGTTCATCCATAAATGGAACGCTGAAGTTTGCATACTTTATCGAGATCCTTAGGATCGACAAAACCTTCGGGTTGCATCATATACAACTCTTCATCAATGTTGCCATTGAGGAAAGCGGTCTTGACATCCATTTGCCATATTTCATAATCCTGAAACGCAGCAATTGCTAATAAAATCCGAATGGACTTAAACATCGCTACGGGAGAGAAAGTCTCATCATAGTCAACACCTTGAACTTGTCGAAAACCTTTCGCAACAAGCCGTGCTTTATAGACGGTAACATTACCATCGCGTCCGTTTTCTTCTTGAAGATCCATTTGCACTCAACGGCCTTTTCGGTCGCTAGGAGGTCCACCAAAGTCCATACTTGGTTTTCGCTCATGGATCCCAATTGGATTTCATGGCTTCTAGCCATTTCTCGAGTCCGGCTCATCGCCGCTTCCTCATAGTTCGTGGGTTCACCGTCTTCTACTAACAAGACAGTCGAGCGAGTTGCCGTACCACTCGGGAGGGGCACGCGACCTTGTCGACTGCGACGTTCGATGCGACATCGTCCAAAACTTCATGATCCTTGTCATTAGCTTCCTCTATTGTTGGTGCAGTGACCTGGAACAATTTCAGGTGCTGCGCTACTCTCCAATTCAAGAGAAGGTTCAATAACCTCGTCTAGCTCTACTTTCCTCCACTCACTTCTTTTCGAGAGAAACTCCTTCTCAAGAAAGGAACCATTCTTCGACAAACACTTTGCCTTGGTTACGTGATAGAAGGTATACCCAATAGTTTCCTTAGGGTATCCTATGAAGACGCATTTCTCGCTTTGGGTTCGAGCTTGTCGGCATCAACTTCTTGGCGTAAGCTTCGCATCTCCAAACTTTAAGAAAGCGACAACTTAGGTTTAGCACCAAACCACAGTTCATACGGTGTCGTCTCAACGGATTTAGATGGAGCCCTATTTAAAGTGAATGCAGCGGTTTCTAATGCATAACCCCAAAATGATAACGGCAAATCAGTAAGAGACATCATCGATCGGACCATATCTAATAGGGTTTGATTCCGTTCGGACACACCATTCTTGTTGTGGTGTTCCGGGTGGCGTGAGTTGCGAAACGATTCCACTTGCTTTGAGATGCGTGAGAAAATCATAACTCAAATATTCGCCCACGATCGGATCGTAGAAACTTAATCTTTACATTACGATGGTTCTCCACTTCATTCTGAAATTCTTTGAACTTTTCAAACGTTTCAGATTTATGTTTCATTAAATAGATATACCCATATCTACTCAAGTCATCGGTAAAAGTGAGAAAATAGCGATATCCACCGCGCGTCGAAACACTCATCGGTCCGCATACATCGGTATGTATGATTTCCAACAAGTCCGTTGCTCGCTCCATCATACCGAGAAGCGGGTTTTGATCATCTTGCCCATGAGGCATGGTTCGCATGTGTCAAATGATTCAAAATCAAGAGACTCAAAAGTCCATCAGAATGGAGTTTCTTCATGCGCTTTATACCAATATGACCTAGACGACAGTGTCACAAATAAGTAGTATTATCACTATCTACTTTGCATCTCTTAGCCTCAATGTTATGGATGTGTATTTCATCCCTTTCGAGATTTAGAAGAAATAAACCATTCACAAGAGGTGCATGACCATAAAAGATGTTACTCATATAAATAGAACAACCATTATTCTCCGATTTAAATGAATAACCGTCTTGCAATAAACACGATCCAGAAATAATGTTCATGCTCAACGCAGGCACATAATAACATTTATTAAGGTTTAAAACTAATCCCGAAGGTAAAACTAAGGAGGCGTCTTGCGGACATCACATCAACTCTTGATCCGTTGCCAGCGCATCGTCACCTCATCCCTCGCAAGCCGCCGTCTATTCCGTAGCTCCTGTTTCGAGTTACAAATATTAGCAACTGAACTAGTACCAAATACCCAGGCACTACAACGAGGGCTAGTGAGGAAAACATCAATAACATGTATATCAAATATACCTTTGATGGTGCCAGCCTTCTTGTCCGCTAAGTACTTGGACGATTAAACTTCGATGACCCTTGTCCTTGCAATAGAAGCACTCGATTGTCGGCTTGGGACCGGACTTGAGCTTCTTCTCGGCGGGCAACGCGCTTGCCGCCGCCTTTCTTGAAGGGCTTCTTTGCACCTTTACCTTTCTTTAAGGAGGGCTTGTTGACCATCAACACATGATTATCCTTCTTGATGTCCACCTCTCCGCAGCCTTGACTGCGAAGAGCTCGGTGATCGTCGATGGAACCAATCTGATTATGAGTCACTACAAAACTTTTGTAGCTGGGAGGAGTGATTGCAGAACCACTGTCAATCTTGAGCTCCTCTAGAATCTTGCGATCCGAGTTGCTCAAAGGCGTTGAGTGTGGCACATCTTAATGGCGTGCTCACTAACGGAACTCCCTTCCTCAATCTTGCGTTAAAGAACTTCTCGTAGATCTCATATCTCTCGAGCGGGCCTGAGTCTGAAACATGGTTTCAGCTCCTCGAGAATCTCAAAGGGCCGGGATAGTTTTCAAAACGATTTTGAAGTTCGGTTCCATAGCAAACAACATGGTGCTCTTAATCACACCATAATCATCTTCTTGTGATGATAGACAGCTTTCTCATCACCAAGTAGATTGCAGCAGGGGGTTACCTAACGCTTTCTCAAGGACATAGTCCTTTTGTCCATGAACAGAATGATTCTTAGATTGCGGAACCAGTTGGTGAAGTTAGACCCATTGTTTCTAAGCTTTTCTTTCTCAGCAAAAGCGTTGAAGTTGAAGTTGGACTTGGCCATGTGATCTACAAGATTTGCAAGTACAATTTAGACTATGTTCATGATAAATAGTTCAACTTAATCAAATTACTAGATGAACTCCCACTAAATTCAACATCCTCAAGTTGTTTAGTGAACACGATCCAAATTCACCACACCTAATCCGATCTTCACGAGAAGAGATGTGGTTTCAATGGTGGACAACGAAGTGTCGATCATATCATTCATATGACTCATGCTTAACCTTTCGGTTCTTGTGTTCTGAGGACATGTATGTACATGCTAGGCTCGTCAAGTTAGACCCAAGTATTTCAGCGTGTGCAAAACTGGCTTGCACCCGTTGTATGTGAGCGTAGAGTCTATAGCACCCGATCATCACGTGATGCTTGGACACGACGAACTTTCGCAACGGTGCATACTTGGGGAGAACACAATTTTTATCTTGATCTTTAAGTGAGAAATCATCTTATAATGCTACCGTCGCGATCTAAGCATAATAAGATACATAAAAGGATAAACATCACATGCATATAACTTTATGTGACATGGTATAGCCAATCTTCGCGCAATGATCTCCATCTTGTGCGTTCCGGCATGATCTCCATCACTCCACCATGATTGCCTCCACCACGAATAGCAACTACAACTATTGCTAACTACTTAGCGATAAAGTAAAGCTATTACATGGCGTATAAGAAGTTGACTCGCAGGTCATACACAATTATAAAGACAACCATATGGCTCCTGCCGGTTGTGTACTCATCGACATGCAAGTCGTGAAACATTACAAAAAATGATCTTCGATTACATTATCCACATCACATCTTGGTCCATAACTTATCACTGAAAAAAATCCCTGCAAAAACATGTTAGACGCCTCTACTTTGTTGTTGCATGTTTTACGTGGCTCATGGGAGTAGATGCTAAGAACGATTCTTACCTACGGAAAGCCACAACGGTGATATTATGGTTTCCAAACTCCGTTGTTAATCCCATGACAACTATAGTGAGAAACCGACATCCACCAGCCGCATATGTGGTACAAGCCACGTCAAGTCGAGCCGGTCTCATGACGACGTCAGCGTAAGGTTGGCCTGGACCGCTTCAATCTCACTATCCGCATCATAAGAAGAACACAAACAATAAGCTTGCAACGAAAACATCAGCGCGCAACAACCATGTTGCGTTCTACTCGTGAATCACATCTACGCATAGATCTAGCTCTCGATACCATCAAGGGTTTCGCAACATAGTAAATCAAAATTTCTCTACGAAGCGAACGGAGGAAAGCCAAGATCTAATCTAGGAGATGCAAACAACAAGAGAGATTGGATTAGATCTTCATACCCTTGAAGATTCGCACAGTGAACGTTAAATTAACATGGGTGATGTAGTCGTACTCGCTTCTCCTCCTCGCGATCCGATCCGATCTAGCACCACAAGTGGCGGTGCCTCGTGAGATGCACACGCAGCACCTCGGCGTCTCCTCCTTCCTTGGACCAGCAAGTATGGTGGAGAGATGGATTGGATCTACAACACGGCGTGGTGTATATGGTGGAGAATTTCGCGCAGGCTTCGCCTACAAACAATGGAGGGAGAGAGGAAGGCGGGGCTACTAGGGCTTGGAGGAGATGTAGGGAGAGGGGGCGCACCAGCCCTCTATATATAGAGGGGGGGGTGCGGCCAGCCCTTGCCCATCCTCCAAGCCTATCTCTAGTTTAAACGATTTAAACTTTCCCTTATCTAGAAACCCTATCTTATCTCTAGTTTAAACGAGTTTAAACTTATCTAGGATCGGCTGGGCCCTATGGGGCCTTGTGCCCCCAATGCGCCAGGACACTCCCTCATAGGCCCATGCCCCCTCCTGGAAGGTGGGGCCATGTTGGTCCCCTTCCGGAAGGTTCTAGAAGCTTCCGGTACAATACCGATTAACCCGGAACAATTCCGAACTCCAAAAACTGCACTGCCTTATATGAATCTTATTCTCCGGACCACTCCGGAACCTCTCGTGATGTCCCGGATCCCATCCGAGACTCTGAACAAAAATTCATAAACCAATTATCCAATCTATCCTAGCGTCGAGACACGTTAAGTGTGTGACCCTGCGGGTTCGAGAATATGCAGACATGATCTTCTATCAATAATCAACAGCGAGTGCAGGCACCCATTGACTCCACACATTCATCGATGATCATATCGGATGAACCACGATGCCGATTCAATCAATCCCATATATATATTCCCTTCGTCTCGCGATATTTTACTTGCCCGAGATTCGATCGTCGGTATCGTCATACCTAGTTCAATCTCGTTCACAGCAAGTACTTTACTCGTTCCGTAATCCGATATCACTTTGTGATTAACTCCTTAACCACATGCTTGCAAGCGGTGTTGATATCGATTACCGAGTGGGCCCGAAGTATATCTCTCCGACTTGGGAGGACAAATTCCATCTCGATACATACAACCCAACAGATACTTTCCGATCACCTGAGAGACACCTTTATGATCACCCTCTCATAGGATGACGTTTGATGACCTCAAAGCTTTCTTCCGGTACCAGGGAGTTGCATTATCTCATGGTCTAAGGAATACAATATTTGACATAGGAAAAGCTTCGCAAAGATGAACACGATGAAACGATCTAATTGCTTTGCTTAGTTTGGGTCTGTCCATCACATCATTCTCCCAATGATATGATCTCATTATCAATTGAAAACTCATGTCTATGGTTAGGAAACCTTAACCATCATTGATCAATGAGCTAGTCCATAGAGGCGTACTAGGGACACGGTGTTGTTCACAAACCACACAAGTATTAATGTTTCCGCTTAATACAATTCTAGCATGGAATATAAACTTTATCATGAACAAGAATTATAATAATAACATCTTTATTATTGCCTCTAGGGCATAATTCCAACAGGTAGTTGTGGACCGATGGCGACATGCTCTGGGGAGGCTTGAATGCGCCAGAACCTTGACTGTCGGCGCTCGCGGACGCTTGCTATGCTGTGACGAACGCGTCGGCCACCGCTTGGTTCTTCAAAATCACTAGAGCCTCATGTGCGGCCAACTGGTTCCTGGTTAGCTGCTCGTTTCCAGATGAGCTAGCTTTGCCTTTTCGGCGGCGACCACGGCCGCGGCAGCGATCTCGGGCTTACTTCGTGGTGTTCTTCTCATCCATCGCCCGCAGGTGTCGCCGCTACATTTTCTTGCTCTGGGGCTTGGGCGAGGCTTTCTTCCCAAGCAGGACCACCTTCTTTATTGCCTCAGAGGACAGTGGTGGGGAGGATGAGTTGCCCATGGAGGCGGCAACGCGGGCGGGGGAGAGGAGAAACCAACAGGGAGGTGGCTTGATGTGGCCGACAGGCGGGCCAGGGGGCGGACATGGGAGGACAAGCGAGAACGGGCCCGTGTGTCCATTTGCCCCCAAACTTGGGGACAGTCCGGGGGCACAGACAGGGAATAGGGAGCCCGTTGGGAGCTGATTTCTAGGCCGGGCTGTCCGCGGGACAGAAATGGACCGATGGGGAGAGTTTGGAGAGCTCCCTTGGAGATGCTCTAAGGGCCATGGTGAAATAACCGTGAAGGGTTCGTTGCAGAGATATATACCCTCCAATAGACACAAGCTTTGGAACACATCCCTCCGATACAATTTATCACATGTCATATTTCTCAACGCTCTCCCGTGATCAATTCGTCACATGTATAGTGCAAACACTCCTTCTAAAAAACCTCGTGAAAAAATTAGGAAGAAACATTGCAACGACATGCCATTGAAAGCTCCTTTTAAAACCATGTGGGAGAAATTAAGGAGAAACAGTAAGACATATGTCCGCACTTGTATTTATATTCTTATTAAAAACCTTGTACGAGAAACCTTAGGAAAAACTCATAAAGGAAGAAAGAGTACAATATGATTGATCAGATGATCATCATCTAGTTATAACTTGGGATTTTACACCCCCCTCCTCCCCAAACTTTGCAAACCTCAATGTGTCTCATACCGATTTCACGAACCTAATTTTGGAATATAAAGTTCATAGAGATATTGTGAATCTATTCTAACATTTCTTCATGAATACACATCAACAAGCATTAGTACGGGAGTAATCCTTATATATAAAGAACTCACATAGTATGTTGTTGTACCACACAATTATTCAACTACTTCACAATTCAGAAAGTAATTTTAGAAGTTTCACACATACATGTTGTGATTTAACTTTGCATTCAGGATATTAAGTCCTTCAATGACTTCAGTATATACATCCAAACTGGGATACCCATGTGAGTATGTAGCCACTGCATACATAATTTCACTCATACCGAGAAGGTACTCTACGTCATAACCGATGCCAGGTCTCTATAGAAACTGTTGTGCTTCAAGCTAGCCTCGCTTTTTATCACCTCATTTATTTTTGTTTTTTAACAAAAATCCACTTATCTTTCCATGGAAGATACTTATGAGGAGCAGGTTTTACTATGGTAAATACCTCTCTTTTGACGAGCAAGCGCTACTCTTCCTTAATTGCCTCCTTTCATTTGAACCAATATAATTGCAAATAACACTCCACGGATTTTGGTTCAGGATCCAAAAGGATCTTAGTAATTCTTGTGGAAAAAGTATATGTCAATATAAGTAGACTTTTCTCATATGATTCTCATGATTCAGTATCACTTGTGGAATTGTCTTTACGACTTCTCAACTCCTTGAGATTTTCCAAAAAAAAACAAAGTTACATTGTTTCGATGACCCAACACCTAAACATGTGTGCACATCTATGCTGGACTCGGGATGTTGTGCCTCCGCCATGTAACATTCAACCCAAGTTGAATCACATTTACTAATTGTGGGGTTAATCTCCCGTTTCCAAGGAACATATGAGAACTTAATCTCATGTAATCATATTTCTTCCCCTCTTTCTCTTAGGGAGAAGATTTTTTTATTAGGTACCTCCACTTTTTATGGTACTCCACTATAATGATACATTTGTCATTAGTAAATGTATCTGACAGATTATTTGCAATATGATAAAATTTTCTCATAACCTAAACCTGCATATTAGAATCTTAAGTACGTGGACAAAATGTCAATGACACCTCTTATCCATTTCCAGGCATTATTTGTGGTACTTATCTCCCTCTAATGCCAGAAAATATCCTTATTGCGAAAGAAATCACTACAAATGTACACTTATGTGGTAGGTCTAGGCGGTTATATCCGCGAGACATGCGCCTAATCATCGGGATCACGCTATCACATCAAAAAAACGTCAAGGATTGCATGGTCATCTACCGTGTGATCTGTTCCGTGACGCCAGACCGGACACGCCTCGGTATATTAGAACCGGACTTTATAAGTAGGGCCATGATACAGATAATACGGGACATAATATTATGCCATGTTTGGTAGATCTCTTACCACACATAGATTAATCGTAATCTAATATCAAAAATATGGTGTCGAGCTAACTACCTAAGTACTAACATAGGGGAGGAGAGGCAAGGAAAAAATTCTTACCTTCATGGCTGCAGACGTCGATGACTAGGAGCAGGCGGGGAAGAAGACGAGGGAGAAACTGGTGCCGCAGACCTACGAGGCCTCAGCCGCTGTAGCCGGAGAAGACGTAGTAGCCGGTGCCGGAGTGGTCGTAGCAGCTGTTGCCAGAGATCTTAATCTGTACCGCCGCCAAAGCCGCCGCCCAAAAAGAAAATAAGGATGAAATTTTTCTCCCAACGAGTGGTGACGGCGTAAGAGGGAGGTGAGCCTACTTTTCGCGTCATACGTCGCTGCAATTTTCCCGGCTCCCGCCATCTCCGCGTTGCCTCCCGCGCACGATGTTCTGCTCCTCACACTCACCAGGGTCTGTCCCCATGAAAGCATTCAAAATCGACGTTTTCAGCAGACCAATTTTTAAGTTATTTTAAAACCCGTGCGATAAAAAAAATCCGACCTAACACAACAAACGTACTTAACACACCCGTAATGTCTCCTGACGTCTTCGCGAGTCTTCAGGCTCCAAACGCACCGGAACCAACTCTAGTTGGAAATCTTGGATGTGGTATGCACCTTTCGCCATTGCCTGTCTTTGCGCTATCCCTTCTGCAGATCAGGCAAGTGTTTCATGGCAGACAGGCATAGGAGGAGTGCGTCGTCGATATGGCGCCCGGGCTCCAGGGAGCCCGTTTTTTTTTTTAAAGTTCAAAACTAAAGTTTTAGAAAATTTTGAAAAAAAAATTGGGACATAGGTAATCATTTATAATACGTGTATACGAAAAAGCATGTGAAATATTTTGTATCCAGTCCTCGGTAAAAAAGAGAAAAATTCTGCCCTGAACGTAAACATGGTAATTTTAAATGGGCCTCTGTTATTCCAATTTTTTCATATTTATAGTTTTTGCTGCACTTGAAATACAATGTATTTTTCTTTTAAAATTTGCATACATGTATTTCGCATTAGTGGCTGCACGTAAGTATTTATTTCAAAAATATTTGTTGATTTTTGAAAAAATCAAAAACGGGCTCTAGTAAGCCCGTCCTCTAAAGTATTTTTCGGATACAGGAGTAACTATTAGAGTAACTCCAACCGGCGTTGTATATTGCGCTAGCACGGGAAAACCGCTAATTTAGCGCATGGGAGGCTGCGCGCTGCCCCAGCAGAAGCGGCAAAATAGCGCGTGTCAATTTTCTGTATTTCGCGCGGGATATTTTTGGCGCGGGCTGCCGTGCACGCTATAAACAACCGCCGCTGGAGTTTCCCTCCAAAAATTTCCTATCTCGCTCACGCCGCGCCACAGCCCCTCCCCGCCCAGTCAAGCGCCCGCTTCCGCCACCGCCACACTCGTCGTCCGGCTTCCGCGGGGTACGTGCCCGCCCCAACATGTTCTATGCCGAGATCCGTGGCGGCGGTGACCGCATCGTCCTTGGCATGTTCGAGACTACGCACAAGGGGGCGCGCGCGTTCGACGCTACGACGTGGCGTCTCGACCAACCGCGAGCACAAATGAACTTCCTCAACGTGTGAACGCGCGAGCAGGCGGTGATGTTCGCGCCGCCGCCGCACCTCGTCACCGAGGAGAAGCGGAGCCACGCCGCGTGGCTCCGGCTCCTCTACCACGCCGAGGAGGACGAGTGTCTGAGGACGGAGTGGGCCGCCCACTTCCCAGAGGATGTCGACGCCAAGGTCGTTTTCTATGCGCGGAGGAAGGAGGAGCACAAGGCATGCCACAACGCGGGCGTTCATCGAGGCGCGGCTAGACAACGCACAGACGATCGACGACGATGACCGCTGGATAGACCAGTTCTCGTCGATACCGGTGGAGTCCTCGACGGATGACGATTCCGATTTTGACCTCTAGACATCGACGAGACCACCTTCGACGCAGGACTATGTTTTATGTTATGCACCGTATTTTGAACTTTGTTTGATTTTTGTTTGAATGCACCTATGTAAAATATATCAAGCCCATTTTCTGTCTATTTTTCCTATTTGTTTGATTAACCTGTTTAAAGATATGTGTTTTCGTATTTGTTTGATTAACCTGTTTAAAGATATGTCTATTTTTCCTATTTGTTTGATTAACCTGTTTAAATATATGTGTTTTCGTATTTGTTTGATTAACCTGTTTAAAGTATGTGTTCGAGCGCTGTATTCTTGCGCCGCTTGCTGTGTTTCGCAGGGCCTGTTGGAGTTGCTCTTAGTCCGGAAAGACGAGAAGGTGTATCAGGGAAAGCATCAACAACGCATTTGTCATGCTCAACCGTTTGCAATTGTATACAGAACAAGTGGACCTCTTCTTTCAGCTATGGACCGAGATCTATGGTCCACGACCAGCAACTGTCCTCTCGAACGGCAAGACTGCTACCGATCCCGGTAAGAAGCAAACTTCAGGACCAGCAAGCTGTCTCCTGACTTGAGGAAAGCATCAGCATGTGAATGAAGGACAACGGAGCAATGACATTCATCCTGGAAACAGGACATGCATAACATGAAAGATGGAACTCTGAAAGGCATAGTCACCCCAGAAACAGAAAACCCACGGCTACAGAGCTACTAGGCACCAACTGCTAAAGCAAACATTCGTACTATTAAAACTTCTCCCAGTGGTTCTCGCACAGCAAAAGTAGTGAGTAGCTGACAAGTTCAATTGCAAATTCCACAACCATGATGGCTCTCTTTCTTTCTTTCTTGTTTCCTGCGCACGAATCCTAGACCCAGATAGAACCATTAACAGAAACTACAGGGTTCCTTCCTCACAAAAAGTACTCTTCTTCCATGGAGGACAACCGACCGAAAGTAACCATGACATGAATGGCAGTTAATGGTCTCAATTCTTGCCCTTGCCCGCGATGTTGAGCTGCTGGAGCCCAAGCAGAAGGTCACTCGAGTCCAGGAACACCTTGTTGTTGGAGCTTGCGATGGTGTGGGCAATCTCCCTGGCAGCTTCAATCTGCCTCAGCGCGACGAAAGCAGGGTTGTTGGCAATGGCCTGGCCTATCAGCTCTGCACTCTTAGCCTCACCCTGTTCAAATACAGAAAGAAACATCAGCGTTTGTACCAGGTACTCTTCAACTCAAGAAACAAAATGTATAGAAAGTATCGGTAGTGTTTGGCTCAGGTGCTCTTAAACTGAACGAATGAAAATATAAACTACCAAGTGTTTGGTTCATGTGCTCTTAAACTAAACAAATGAAAGATTTAAAACTACCAGTGTTTGGTTCAGGTGCTCTTAAATTAAAGAAATGAAACATATAAACTACCAGTGTTTGGTTCAGGTGCTCTTAAGTTGAACAAATGAAACATATTAAACTATCAGTGTTATGCTAAAATGCTACCAAACTCAACAAAATGCAGTTAAATATATATATGAAGCTATGGAGAGTTGGAGACATAAACAACACTAGCAAGATGCCTCGAACACAGCAAGTAGGTGTACCACTCAAAGTCTGAAACTATGAAAATAGCAAATAGGTGAAGACTTGGAACTACGTTCAGTCTTATAAACAACATACCATTCAAAGTCTGAAACTACGAACATAACAAATAGGCTCAAGTCTGAAACTATGTTCAGTCATATGAACAGCATATCACTGAAAGTGTGAATCTATGAACATAGCAAATAGCTGAATTCCTATGAAATCATGGATCATAAATTTAACAAATAATACGTACAAAACTACCACTTACGCTAAAGTTCTCCCAAACTGCACAAGTGTAATGAAATACATGGAAGCTATGAAGGCACTGTCAATATGCCTCTAGTAACTATCACTTATAATGTGAATAGGGCAAGTAGGTGAGCATATGAAAGCCATCTATCAACTTCCTATTTTGCTTACCTGAGCCCTGATAATTGCACTTTTCTTGTCTTGCTCAGCCTTCTCAACAATGAACTTGGCACGCTCAGCTTCCTGCGCAGCAACCTGCTTGGCTTCAATGGCATGAGTGAACTCTTTACCAAAGCTGAGGCTGGTAATGGACACATCATCCAGAGCAATGTTGAAATTCTTGGCCCTGTCTGTCAGAATCTTCCTGATCTCCCTGCTCACAGCCTTCCATTACATAAAGGGGGAGTTACTCAACCATTCTAAGCAAGACCTGCTAATTTCTAGCATAGCATGAAAATATATGTACGCACAACAATTAGTATGAAATGCTACCTCTCTCTGTGTGATAAGCTGACTGGCATTGTATTGTGCAACCACAGCTTTGAGTGTTTCATGAATGATTGAAGGCAAAACTCTCTCGTTATAGTTCTCCCCCAGGGTCCTGTACATAGTTGGCAGTTTCTCTGGCATGGGTCGTGTAAGGACACGAAGACCAATCTTCACCTGTCCATGTTACAAAGTGGTATCAGATATATGAAAGGATTTAATGTGCAAATTTTACTTTTATTTAAGATGAAGTGCAAAACAAGAAAAGCTGCATCTACAGTCATACACACATGAACACAACAATTCAGATGGTCAGCAAGATTTAACTTGATTCAGTATCTGCTAATGGTCTTAAATGGTGATGTCAACATATAATGATGAAGCAAGAATATTACTTGTGACTACTGTTGATATAGATTATTAAAAGCAAACAAGTTTAAATGCTTATTCACATGCAACATATAATGACGAAGCAAAATATAATTAGTGACTACTGCTAATATGTTAAAAGTGAATGAGTTCAAATGATTATTCATTGAGCAGTCCCAAATCGATGGCAAGTAAGCCATAACCACTATTGGCATGGTTACTCAATACACAGAAATATATGCCAAGCACTCTGAATGTACCAGACCACACCCACCTGACAAAATTGCAAAATGACTCATATGAGCCCAATCCTCTTGTAGGCTACGACTACAAAAAATATATACTCAGAAACGATAATGCCAAAGCATTCTACATGTAGAGCCATTCACCTGTCCAAATTGCTAATCACTTCACATCTGTCCACCCCCACCTATCCAAATTACAATACTGTCCCAAGTAACTCACACTCAGAAATGATAATGTCAAACACTTGACATGTACCAGACCACACCCACCTGTCCTAATTGCTAAGCACTTCGGATGTGCCCAACGCTTTTATAGGCCACAATTACATAATACACAAGGAAATGATAATGCCAAAACACTTGTTACCAGACCATATCCACCTGCACAAATTGCTAATTCCTTCACATGTGCCCAATTCTCTACAGGCTAAAAGCATGACACTTGGTCCCAAAAGGGAACATGGCATGCAGATTTAGCAGTAAATCACACCAAGCGGTAAATTAGCATAGTGGGAACCTTTCAAGTGAAGGTTCAGAACGAGAACACGTTACCATCTGGAGATCCTTGCTCCCGGAGGTGCTCTCGACGAGGTTGGGTCGGGCGCGGACGTCGTAGATGATGGGCCTCTCCATCCACGGGAAGATGAGGTGAGTCCCCTCAGGGTAGACCTGCAACGCGAGGCAAAACACGGAGATCAGACGCGAAATCCAACGAATCGAGCGGAAACAGGGGAGGCGAGGCACCCAGACCCATGGCAACACAGGCATCTGAGGCAGCAGCGAGATTGGGGCCAGAGTGAGCGGGCCGAGGGTTTACCTTGTCCTTGATCCCCTCGAGGCGGTTGAAGACGATGGCCCGGTGGCCTCCCTCGACATTGTAGAGCGTATTCGAGCCGGTGAGCCAGACCGCGCCGCCGACCAGCGCCAGCTTGGCCAGGAGGCCCGTCCCCGCAGGCGCCTTGAGTTTGTTCATCTCGCCGGAGACCTGGCTCGCTGGGGAGGGGTGGGGTGCTCGCGATAGCGGCGGTGGCCGGGGTTTAGCTAGGGTTTTCTGGTCGATCGGGGGGGAGAAAGGGGGAGAGGAGAGGCGGAGGAAGGGGGAGGAAGGAGAAGGGTGGGTGTTAAGTGGGTCGGGCTGGGGTGGCTGGGGCGTCAGATATTGAACGGACGGTTGGGATGGGGAGGCGGGGTTCGTTCCTTTCCTCCGCTGCAAGAAAGGAAATGGCAGCGCTGGCTTACGGTCCAAGATGGTGCCGTTCTCTCGAGCGGCACGGGCTGACCCCGGGTCCCACCCACAGTTACGGCAGGGACATTTCTCTTGCGTGACTCATATAAGTGTGCACTTACAATACACGTGTTAGCTAATGCAATTTAAATCATGAAAACTAAAGAAACATAAAACATTTGCATTTACCAAACCAACATTGATAAAAATACAAGATGAATTTCTAATATGTGTTCCATTTCGGCAATACTAAAGTTTCAATAACCAGGAACTATGACGCAAAATTTAGATATGTTGATACAAGATCTGCACATCTGTCCACATGAAGTTTATATTCTAGAAACTTGATACATTTTTACGGTCTCCATCTTGGCACTTGAAGAAATGAGGAGACTTGTCATGCAACCCAGACCAGACTGCCAAGCAAGGGAAAAAAGAACAAATCAAACTTTGAGTATCTCCAAGCTACATTCTTAAGATTTTTTGTTGCCTTAAAATGGTGGAAAATTAATTCTTTTCTTACATCTAGAAAGAATAATTTTCATTAAGTTGTGCTCACAATGACATAAATGGAACACAGTTACCTATGTCCATACTCCTGGAGGAGCTCCGCATCTGTTCGGCGGTTGCGCCTCATCACCTGCGTCCAGGCCCACGACTCGTACGGGTACGGTTGAAGCGCCACCAAGGCCCCAACTAGGGCCGCATCCACCATCGTCTCGTCCTGCTCCGAGAGGCAATAGAACCTAGATCCCGTGACACTAGATCCAGGGGAAAGCGAGGCGGCAACCCTAGGAGCATCGTCGGTGTTGGCTCATGCGACCCACACCGGAGGAGCGAACGTTAACCGTCTCCTCATGTCAGGACCCAGACATTGAGAGGATCCCGAGTAGGAGATTCAACACGAGGAAGCAGTAACTGGAAATTTAATGCATGATAATAATTGGTAATGGAATAGTTGTTGTAAATGGAAGGTAATGCAAAGGAAGAATAAATAGACACATAAGGAAATTAGGGTTATGAAAGATCGCGCCACCTAACCACCTTCTCTCCATGCTTATATAGAGTACCCAGAGGAGCCACGATACAAAATAGCAAACTTACAATTCAGATGGAATTCAACAAATTAAGTTTAAGATAACTTAAAGGATAGCCATTGGATGAAGTGAAACGGTGTTGCCTCATCGTAGCCATTGATAGCCTGACAGGAGATCTCATCAGGTATTGATCTTGACAATACTCCCTGGCTGACACCAGACTTCAAGGCTGGAATGTTGGGAATGTTGCCTGGAGGAATTTGGCATCCTCCCAGATAGCCTATTGCGGTGATAAATTTTCCCAATGCACTAGCCATTGTGCCACTGGAATATCATACTCGCCTGCACTTCTTGGCACTTTTCTATATTATAGCAAAGATGTCCTGCCAAATCTTTGATGTGAAGATTATATCTCCGCACTCACTATCACCTTAGGTGGTCCATGAAATTTGTGTATATTGTCCATGAATAAGGTTGCTACTTGATGAGTAGTAAATGGGCGAGAGAGAAATGTGCATATTTAGTTAGCCCGTCTACTACTACTAATATGACATCCTTTTCTTTAGATTTTGGTAACCCTTCCACAAAATCTATACTGATCTCAGCCCACTTTTGTGAAGGTATGTTTAGTGGCTTAAGTAATCCTATAATGGACTCTTTCAGTCTTAGAAATTTGGCAGGTTGGCATTAAGCTACCTTGTCAGCAATGTATTGCTTGAGATGTGGCCAAAAGAATAACTATTTAATTATGTGATGAGTAACTCTACTGCCAGAGTGCCCTCCCACTGGTGATGCATGGAAAGAATCAAAGATTTTATTCTTCGAGTCACTTGCTTGGCCCACAACAATTCTGTTCTTGTATTCGACGATACCAAAAGTGAGTGTATAATTGGGATGGTTGTCTACTTTGACAACAAGTTCTTGAAGAAGTTGGGTGCATTTGTTGTCTCTCTGATGCATGTAAAATACATACATGAACTTTATAGTTTGTTAACATATTTTTTCACATATTTTGCATCATATATAATGTTATATTCCTGTTTTATATTGATTTTTTAGGATTTACCAATGATCCTCTTTATTTTGGTTATAATCTTGCAGGGCAAACAACCATGATTTCAATGTTTTTGATGTTTCAGGATCTAAACGAAGTCAAATGGGCATGTACTTTTGGGAATGCCAATATTTATCCACGAGAAGCATCTGAAGCACTGGAATCTCACTAGGAGGGCCAAAAGATCCCAGGGGCGTGCCCAGGCCTGGTGGGCGCGCCACCCATGCTATTTCCCTCCTCGACCGTATGATCGCCTTGATTCTTTTGCCCACGAAGTTCCCTTGACCTAAAACCCCTATATAAGGACCCCCACCCCAGGGCGTCCTCAGAGAGAGCCGCCAGAGACGAAAGCACCACCTAACAGAGTCAGATCCGGCGAAGATTGGAGGGGAAAACTCCGCCGGAGCCACCTGCGGGGAGATCTCCACCCTCTCCAACATCTCCAGCTTCATCACCATGATGAAGAGGGAGTAGTCCACCTCCGGGCTATGGGATTTTGGCAGTAGCTTGATCTATTTCTCTCTTGTTCTTCATAGATCTAGTACCATATGAGCTGCCCAACATGATTATGGTCATATTTGTAATTCCTATGTGGTGGATCTTTGTTCTATGATTTGATATTGAGATTAGAATCTATTTTGTGTAAGATGTTTTAATAGATGCATATCATGCACCCCATTCTTCATTGCTTGTTTTGATCCAACTTGTATGCAAGAACTTGTATAGGGAGAAGTATGTGTTAGATGGAGTAGCATGGGGGTAGAGTTTGAATTGTGACACATATTATTCAAGATCTACTTTGGATTTTACCTTTCTTTTGCTGCCTCACTAGGGGTAAAGTAAAATCATGTGCTATAGTTATCACGTGACGGTGTGATAATCTTGACTAGATTAAGGTAGCATATTCTGTATTTCAAACATCATATAATCTATACCTAATAATAAAGAATGGATTGTTTTTTCCGGTCCAACACTTTTTTGGACCGGTTTGCCCCTCCATCAACACAGAAATTAACCCCACTGCCACCGATTAGTGAGAACACCATAACATACAAGAAGATTACGTTGACCTAAATTTGTACGTATTAGCTCGGGTCTCCACTGCCAACATTAAATCAAATCAAAACGGACCAATAGGCTACCACGGAAAAAAGTCGGAGCGTTCCCTTTGTACAATGTATGCGTCCAACAAAAAACCGGATTAAAGTGGTGGGCTTTAATCCGTACATACATCAGGTCGGTCTTGGACCACACTACCTAACTGATTCGCACATACACAACATACATAGGTTGAGTTAGCGTTTGATCGAATCCATCTAGAAAAATAGCTTCTATATTCTTGATTAAATAGTCCCACATCGTTACATTACAACAATTCATACCGCTTTATATACATTCGAAGTTGGCTCCGTATACCAAGCACTGAGTTCCTCAGGAACCATTGATTGATTTGAAAATCTGTTGCCTGTGTGAGCTAAACTAAGGATGCGTTTGGTTTGTGGGTATAAAAAGGTGGCTATGGGTATCCCCAACCACGTGGTTGTGGTTAACCATTTTTTCTGTTTGGGAAAGTGGTTAGATATAGTCATATTTGTGTTTGGTTTAAGGGATAAAAGATGGTTGGGGTGATATGATCACCCTTTTTGTTATGATGGTGAGAATATCCTCCATAACATGAGCTTTTGGTAACATAGATTAACTAAAGTTCAAATATGTCATGAGAATAATAGACTAAATATTATGTAGGAAGTTTGTTTGCACGAAGAGAGATTAGATATGAGAGAGAGAGGAATTTCAAGACATACATATGTATGTTTTGTGCTACAGAAAAAGGAATTGATCAACATATATAGCTAGCTAAAGAAAGCTAGGTTCGGCCACAGACTCAAGCGCGCTCTGCTGCACGCAGTCAAGCACTTTGTGCCAACACCCACGCCAGCACGCCACCAGCATGCACAGCCGCCATAGCCGGTTTGTGACGTCACGCATAGATGTGGCCACCTCAGGCCCAGACCGCGGTGGTACCGCACAAACATACATCGTCGCCGCATGCCATCGAGCGCGCACATAGCGAGAAAGAGAGGCCGAGAGAAGAATGTTTAGTGGAGGCCACACACTTGCCTCACTGTCGGTCGTCAGTGTTCCCGACCTTCCGCGGTGTAGTCTCGATCCACCGCCGCCGCCACTTTTCTATTTTGGTGGGGAGACGACGAGGCAAAAGGGACAGACATCATATAATATTGCTTAAAGCTATACTCTGATTTATTCTTAAATCAAGATTGCATGGAGATTTCTCTTCCTGAGGAGTATAAGAGAGAGATGTATTTCATCTCAATATTAGAATGTGATGTCCATATTAATTCCTTTTATCAAGCACTTATAGAATTTATATGAATCTTTATCATTGATGAATTGTTTTGTGATCACTACAACCTAAAAAGAGAGTAGACAAGTGAACCCATGAACCCCGGTCGGATTTTATCATAAAAAACACCTTTACTTTGCATCTACTATCCTTTATAATTTCTGCAATTTATTATTTCGAAAATCCAAAAATACTTTTTCTACTTGCAATCACTTATAAAAACCCAAAAAACAACTCTACTATCTTCCACATCATCTAGTTTGCATTACTTTACTTTCTTTACTTTAGATTGTTTTATATTTTATTTCATATTACTAATACGAAACCTTGTGCTTGATAACCACTTGGTGGAGTTGGGGACACAAGACAAATTATTTTACTTTACAGGTTGCTTGAAGAGGAGAAGACAAACATCCTTCCATAACCAATTCCCCGAGAGTTTGATATAAACCCTCGAGTCACCCTTGTGGGGGAAAAATCTTGCTACAACACTCTACACTTGGAGTCCCAACGAAAAGTGGCTTTATTTTTTGCCATCAAGACTATTTTTTGGCGTCGTTGCCAGGGAATTGGAAGAAGGATACATCATAGTGGTTGTTGCATGGTGAAGCACAAGCCAACTTCCACTGCAACTGCCAGACTATTTTCTGGCATCATTGTTGAGGAATTGGCAAAGGTACATCACAACTGCATCCTCATCAAGTTTGAAGAGCAAGATAACTCCCACGACAACTGCTTATTTTTTGGCACCGTCATGTTCATCAACTTGTGTAACAACCCAAGCTTGGGGAGGTTGCACCACTATGAGCTTTTTCTTCCCCTTTTAGATTTTTAAAGTATTTTATTTTGTCTTGTTTTTAGTTTTTTTGTTTTCCAAAAAACACATAAAAATGGAAAAGAGAGCTTATTGGCCCTTTAGTGTGAATAAATTCCCAAAAGAAAGTGAGATACCATTTGAATCATTTGAAATAGACCCTGCAATTACTAAAGCTATTTATGAAAACCGTTTTTATGGGAAGCCCAATGAGAACCCTATGCAACATTTGAGAACTTTTAATGAAAGATGCAAAGATCTAAACATGAGTAATAAAAACAATAGTATGATTAAAGTTAATCTTTTCCATATTCACTAGCTGGTAAGGCTTTAGATTGGATATTAAAATGGCCACCTGGAAATTTTAGCTCTTGGTAGGTTAAAGCTACTTTTGTTGAAAGATTTGGAACCCCTGAAGTAATAGGTCATCTTAGGGAAATTCTTATCATGTTTAAGCAAAAAAATGATGAACCTCTTATAAGATCTTGGGAAAGATTTAGATAAATAGCTTTTGGGACAGAACATGGTTTTAGAGATTGGATGTTAATGCACATCTTATATAGAGGGCTAACTAAAAGTTCAATGGCTTATTTAGATAAAGAAAGTGTTGGTTCCTTCATAAAAATAACTGCCAACAACGCTTATATATTGTTAGATGGCCTACTCCTAGAAGTAAAAGTCAAAGAAAGCCTTGAAAAAGCTAAAGTACCAAAAGATGTATTTGATGATAGACATGAAATCTTCAATTGATATAATAGAGATAATCAGGTAGAGGAAGTTAAAATGTTAAGTGAAACAAAAGAACCTTTACTTGATCTTGATAAATGTAGCTTGCATGAACTCATTAATTTGTTGCAAAAGTTTTATAATGATCCATCCTTTAATGGTCATCAAGCAGGATTTGGTTCCTACCTAGCAAATTATGTTATAAAAGAAAAGATTGAAAGATACAATAGAGAAGCTATGATACCACCTAAGCTTGGGGATGTATGGATCCCCAAGGTATTAATCACTATTGGAAAAGAGACACATCATGATATTGTAGATTTAGGATCTAGTGTCTCAGTTTTATCTAAATATCTATATGACTTACTTGAATTGAAACCTATGGAAAAATGCTCAATAGATATTTTACTTGCTGATGATTCAACTAAACATGCTTTAGGAAAAGTTCAACATATTATGGTTGAATTACATATGATATTTGTGCCTATTGATTTTATTGTCATGGACATGGGGAGCAATACCTCAAGTCCTATAATACTTGGTAGACCTTTCTTGAGAATCACAGGTGCAGTCATTGATGCAAAAGAAGGAAATGTCAAGTTTAAATTTCCTCACAAGAAGTGCATGGAACACTTTATAAGGAAGAAGGAGGTAGCTAAGAAGCACAAGCTATCCCATGAGTTCCACATCACCTAAACCAAGTAAGTAAAAGCCTAGCTATATGGCTATAAAGAAAGCGTTTTGCGGGAGGCAACCCGGTTATTTTTCTTTTAGATTTTTGTTTTGAACTCTTGCTATAGCAAGAGAGTTTTGTTTGGGTTTTCTTTCTGTAATTTTTAATAAAGTACCAAGTGGAACCCATTTTGGATGTTTTAAAAGTTGCTAAACACATGGAGTAGCAAATTTCTACAGAATAGCTTTTAGTGTGTGAATTGTCTGATTTGTTATGTAACTCAGATTGCGCTTAGATTAATACAGAATTTACAACTTTTCATCCTCCGTACGCATAAAATTTGGCTAAAATTCCTGACATATCTAAGTGGATTAAAAAAAATCATTTTGCTGTTGCTGAAAATCTGGACAGATCCTGCCATGTTTCGTTTTAACCATTCCTAAGTGTCCTAAGATGATATGTATGAGTCATATTATATGCCAGGGATATGTAGGATTATTATATGCTTCCTGTATCATTTATAAATAATTTTGTCTTTGATATATATATGCAGCAACTTTTATATTCTTGTGCCACTAATGTCACCTCTCAGAAAAGAGATGGGAGAAAAAGTTTTTTGTTGATGTTTTTTGATAGGAAATAGAGGAACACCACACCAAGATAAATCCAAGTATGGTAAAAACCATAAGCTTGGGGATTCCCATGGCACCCCACTAGACGAACTCAACTCTCGGTTTGCAAACCTGTAAACTTTGTTTTTTGAGCGACATAGAACTACCCCACTAGACGAACTCAACTCTCGGTTTGCAAACCTGTAAACTTTGTTTTTTGAGCGACATAGAACTATCATAGAAACTTGAAGCGTATGTTTTGTCATTTTACTTTTTGTTTTGCATTAGAAAGACCACCACCACCATTATTATAAATGCTTATTATTAGATACTGAAAATAAACTCTACCTTGATGAGATTAAAACTAAAAAAAGAATGCCATGGAACAAAAGAAAAGGGGAGATAAAAACAAAAGCTGAAATCTGTGTTGTGTCTCGTTCTTAAGCTCAAGTGTTTTATATGAAGCATGATCTGTTTTATGCCTATTAATTTGTATCCTTTGCTTGTTCATATTTATGTTCAACATTGAGAAGTAAGGTGATAAAATAAATTTTGACACTTTAGATCTCTTTTTGATAAGCCTTTTTCTACACAAGCTAAGACTTGTTCCAAGCCCCTTAAAACTAGACTAGGCATATCCACCTACTTGTGGCAAAAGCTACTTTCAAGTATAGTATGTATGTTAATCCTCCAAATACTCTTAAAACACTCTTTTTCATGTATTTAAAGCTCATAATAAAGTAAGGTTTGGGGTGATACCACTATGGAAATTTTTGTGCTTTACATCTTATTAAGTGTTGTTGGCTAAACCATGTTGGCATGGCACAAGCTTTCAATGTTGAATGTTGATAATCAATCATGTTTAAAATTCTAACTATGGATTGCATCGATGTGAAACAAAGTATGCACACTAGAGTAGGCATGTTGGTAGAAAACGCTCATGAACCGCTTGCCAAAGCCATGCTTGCCATGGTGGAAACTTACAGCATGATGATCCTTGTTGATATGATTCATATGTATTTTTTTCTTATCTTCTGAAGTATAGGTACTACCCCTCCCACCTTGAACACAATCAAAAAATTATATTATCTTTCATGATAAATAAGCAAATAAATAAATGCCAAAAAGGGGGGCATATAGCTACACAAGGGGCAAGAGGTACTTCAGTGATGCGGTTTCACAAAACCAATGTGAGTATACAATGATAGGCCTAAGTTGAGTAGCATGAGAAGTGCGAGATCATAGACTATGTGCATGAAACAATCAACTTGTAAGATTTTAGCACATAAACCATACAATGCTTTAAAACAAAGTGAAAATAAAAAGCTATTGGGAACCCATCCTTATTAGTATTGTTGACATGAATTACATAGCTCAAAATTCTATTTTTTATTCTTTATGGAAGATTAATATATGTATTCAATGCTTACTTTCGGTACGGGATGCAAAACAACTCAAGGGAAGACATAAAACTAAGAAGTGAATCTTCCAGTCAAGGGCATGAAACTAAGAAGTAGCCAAAAATAAAGGCATGAAAACACCAATGCCAATCATGAAAAGAGTCTCTTATTATATAGGTTCATCAAAGTGTGCTTGAAAGTTTATTTTGTTATCATTTGTTTTATCACACCATAACTTATTGTTTAGCATATTTATGGATGTGTAAAAGATACAACTTGATAGTACACTTGCATATTATGTTTCATTGAAAGGAATTGAGCTTATCGACTTTACATGATAATTAAGGAAGCAAAGGTAACAAACTCCAAAGTCCATGTTTAGTTTTATCACCTTCATGCTCGAGGACGAGCATAGGTTAATCTTGGGGATGTTGATGCATGTAAAATGCATACATGAAATTTGTAGTTTGTTAACAAATTTTCCCACATATTTGCATCATATATAATGTTATATCCCTATTTTATATTGATTTTTGGGGATTTACAATTGATCCCCTTTATTTTGGTTATAACCTTGCAGGGCAAAAAACTGTTTTCAATGTTTTTGATGTTTCGGGACCTAAACAAAGTCAAATGGGCATGTACTTTTGGAAATGCCCATATTTATCCATGAGAAGCATGTGGAGCACTGGAATCACACTAGTAGGGCCAAAAGATCCCAGGTGGCATGCCCAGGCCTGGTGGGCGCGCCACCCATGATATTTCCCTCCTCTGCCGTCTGATCGCTTGAGTCTTTCCCCCATGAAGTTTCCTTTACCTAAAAAACCCTATATAAGGATCCCCCGGGGCATCCTCGGAGAGAGAGCCGCTGGAGACGAAATCACTACCAAACAGAGTCAGATCCAACAAAGATTGGAGGGGAAAACTCTGCCGGAGCCACCTTCGGGGAGATCTCCACCCTCTCCAACATCTCCAGCTTCATCACCATGATTAAGAGGGAGTAGTCCACCTCCGGGATATGGGTTTGTGGCAGTAGCTTGATCTATTTCTATCTTGTTCTTCACAGATCCAGTACCATATGAGCTGCCAACATGATTATGGTCATATTTGTAATTCATATGTGGTGGATCTTTGTTCTATGATTTGATATTTGAGATTTGAAACTATTTTGTGTAAGATCTTTGATACGTTGCTAACGTATCTATAATTTTTGATGTTCCGTGCTTGGTTTTTATCTACTTTCTTATGTTTTGTCCACACTTTGGAGTACTTTTTATACACTTTCTTGGACTAACCTATTAACAAGATGCCACAATGCCAGCTGCCTGTTTTCTGCTGTTTTTGGTTCCAGGAAAGTCAAAAAATGAATATTCTCGGAATTGGACGAGACAAAAGCCAAAGTCAATATTTTACCGGAAGACACATGGAGTCCGAAGGAGAGACGAAGGGGGGCCACAGGGTGGCCACACCACCCCTTGGCGCGGGCAACCCTAGGCCGCGCCAGGGCATGGTGTGCCCCCCTGGCCGGCCACCGACCTTGCCTCTTCGCCTATAAGAAGCCTCCCAATGCAGAAACTCTAAATCGTCCAGCCTCCAGTCACGAAAAGTTCCGCAGCGCCGCCGCCACCGAAGGGGAGATTCAGGGATAGAAAGTCTTTGTTCCAGCACCCTGCCGGGACGGGGAATTGCCCCCGAAGCCATCTCCATCGATCTCCACCACCATCTCCATCGCCGTTGCTGACTCCCATGATGATGAGGGAGTAGTTCTTCCTTGAGGCTAAGGGTTCTACCGGTAGCTATGTGTTCATCTCTCTCTCTATACATGATCATATTGTGATCATGAGCTTTGTAATTGATACATTGCAAATGTATCTATAATTTTTGATGTTCCATGCTTGGTTTTATCTACTTTCTTATGTTTTGTCCACACTTTGGAGTACTTTTTATATGATTTCTTTGACTAACCTATTAACAAGATGCCACAGTGCCAGTTGCCTGTTTTCTGCTGTTTTTGGTTCTAGAAAGTCAGAAAATGAATATTCTCGGAATTGGACGGGACAAAAGCCAAAGTCAATATTTCACCGAGGGGGACACGAAGCCAGAATATGAGACGGAGGAGGGCCAGGGCCTGGCTACACCATATGGTGGCACGAGTGACCCCTGGCCGCGCCACCAGGTGGTGTGGGACCCTCTGGCCTCCATCGACCTTGCCTCTTCGCCTATAAGATGCCTCCTGATGCGAAAATCCTAAATGAGTCAAGCCTCCAGCCACGAAAAGTTCCGCAGCACCGCCGCCGCCACCGAAGGGGAGATTCAGGGGATAGAAAGTCTCTGTTTCGGCACCCTGCCGGGACAGGGAAGTGCCCCCGGAGCCATCTCCATCGATCTCCACCACCATCTCCATCACCGTTGCTGATTCCCATGATGATGAGGGAGAAGTTCTTCCTCGAGGCTAAGGGTTCTACCGGTAGCTATGTGTTCATATCTCTCTCTATGCATGATCATATTGTGATCATGAGCTTTGTAATCAAGTAGATCTACCTTGCTACTCAAGTGCTTTAATAGATCTCTGCTCTCCCCATGTGTGTGAAAGTGACAGTGTGCACACCATGGTGGCACTTAGGCTAGAGATTGCAAATACTTGTTATGAGTTATATTTGGAGTTGGATGTCTCTATGAAATTGTGGTGTTTATTGGAACCATCTAGTACTCAAGGTGACAGTGTGGGGTTATCTAGATGGGAAAGGCTTACTTTGAGGTGTGCTGTTATAGCCCTACCATCGATTAGAGTGTTCAATCGGAGAGTAGTTAAGAGTAGTATCATAAAGAGAAGATATTTATATGAGAGTGTTCACTAATGAAAGTATGATCCCTAGGCCTTGTTTCTAAGCATTGACACACCGTTTGCAATTAGATCTGTTACATGTTTGCTTGCTTCCATCTTTATTTCAGTTTTACTTTAGTCTCTTCCACGCCATCAAGTTATTTTCTAGCACCGTTACCACTTATAATTATCCATACCACTTGTATTTCACTATCTCTTCGCTGAACTAGTGCACCTATACACCTGATAAGTGTATTGGGTGTGTTGGGGACACAAGAGACTTCTTGTATCTTGATTGCAGGATTGCTTGAGAGGGAATACCTTTGACCACTTCCTCCCCGAGTTCGATAAACCTTGGGTGATCCACTTAAGGGAAAACTTGCTGCTGTTCTACAAACCTCTGCACTTGGAGGCCAACAACTGTCCACAAAAATAGAAGTGCGTAGACATCAAGCTATTTTCTGGCGTTGTTGCGGGGGAGGTAAGGTAAAAGGTACTCACATCCTCTAGTGTGAGTGCTCGAAGTTATTTCCTTTAGATTCTGCAATTATATCTTTTTGTTTCTTGTTTTTATTTTCACTAGTTAGGCTTAATGGAAAACAATAACAAAACTAGAGAGCTTTATAGTATTTATCTTGAGTTAGGACATGAAGTGTTTGAAGAGAAAATTAAAAAACCTATGGAACTTTATTTGCATGCTAATAGCAATGTTGTTAGTATGAATTCTTTGGACACCATTATTGCTAATGCTATGGAAAAGTCTAAGCTTGGGGAAGCTAGTTTTTATGAAAATGATTTTTTTAGTTCCCCAGCTTTGGAAGATAGCTATTCTATTGCTTATGATGATACCAAACCTCCAATATATGATGATTACAATGATGAATATGATATTTTCAGTCCACCTACTATTGAGGAGAAAAATAATTATGACTACAGTATGCCTCCTATATTTGATGATTATGGTGATGAGAATAATAATGATAGCTATTTTGTTGAATTTGCTCCCACCATAATTAATAAGAATGACTATGCTTATGTGGAGAGTAATAATTATCTTATGCATGTGGCTCATGATAAGAATGTTTTATGTGATAGTTATATTGTTAATTTTATTCATGATGCTACTGAAAGTTATTATGAGAGAGGGAAGCATGGTTTTATGCATCTCAATAATATTAAGTTTCCCCTCTTTATGTTGAAAGTCTTGAAGTTGCACTTGTTTTGCTTTCCTATGCTTGTTGCTTTGTGCTTTCATGACTTGTTTCTTTACAAGATTTCTATGCATAGGAAGTGGGTTAGACTTAAATGTGTTTTGAATTTGCTTCTTGATGCTCTCTTTTACTCCAATTCATATTTCCTATGTGAGCATCTTCTCAAACTATCAAGCCTAACTTAAAGGCATTAAAGAAAAGTACCTATTGGGAGATAACCCAAAAGTTTTAGATGAGTCTTGGAAGTTATTAACTCTGTAATAACCGCTCCTTATCCTTTTTATTTTGCTTTTTGTGCCAAGAGTAACCTCTAATGAGAGAGAAGTAATGATTGGGAAAGTTGCTGTCCCGAAACAGATTTATGTGCTTCACCCTAAACATTCGTGTAAAATCTCTGTACACCATTTTGAGGCGTGAATTTTTGTGCTTCTGCCCCAGGTTGTTATCTAACTTTCGTTAGTTCAACACTTTTTGATTTGAGCAACATAAGGTCTTCGAAAAAATTCGTATTTACCATCTGGTCTGTTTTGACAGATTTCTGCCATTATTTGCATTTGCTTCTTGTTGGTTCCTTTTTGAGTTCTTTTGGGGAATTGAGCTTTTTGAGGGAAGTGCTAAAGTAGATTGTGTTTTCATGGAAGTTTTATTGGTGTTGGAACTGACCTAAAGACTTATTATCTTGAGTGCACTAATGTTGCTAATAAAGATTGTGTGAAGTTTTGTATGAAGGAAAAATTTCAGGTGTATGGAAGGAATGAGTAATGATATGAAGGATGGACTAAAGATCAAGCTTAGCGATGCCACGCGTGTCACCCCAAGAAATATCCAAGAAGTACAAGCGTCAAAGCTTGGGGATGCCCAAGGCATCGCCCTCTTCATCAATAAAAATCCCAGGTTTCTTCCAAACGCTTCATTTTTATTGTTTCGTGCACAGTTGTGTTGTTCTTGGAGCATCTTCTTTTTCGTTTTTGTTTTGGTTTTTCGTTTGCTTTGTTTTCTTAGTTTGCTGAATAAATTGGTTAGACCCCCTCTTTCATACATTGGTTTTCAAATAGTTTGGTTTGGATTAGAAAAGAGTAGGAAAGCTCATGCTTAAGTGGTAAAGAGAGCTTGTTTTTTACTGTGGCCTATGCTTTGTCATGCCATGCTTGATATTGTTTTGGATTTATGCTTAGTATTCTTTGTTGTAGCATGACTTGTTATAAACAATTGAGATTGCTTAATGTGCCTTGGATGAATCATGCGTTGTTTTAGCATATTAAAAGCATAGTATAGTGGTATTCTCCTTTGATGCTTTATTTGGGTTGACTTGGCACATGCTCACACCATATTATGACTATCCCAAGTCACCATAGCCTTGATGATCCTTTAGTTTTGAAATTGTAGTATCACTTTATGCTTTGATTAATGATGTTTTGTCGCTCTGCATGATTATGGCCATTATTGCTCTCTTAGTTGGTCGCTTTCAATCTTTTGCTAGCCTCCGTAACCAAGTATGAGTTCCACTCATGCATCCAACTCCTAAAACCAAGTTATTCCAAAGAGTCCACCATACCTACCTACTAGCTTATGCTGTTCCAAGTATATTCATGCTTTTGTTTACATTCCAAATTAAACTTGTTATGAGAAAACTAGTGATTAAAGCTCTCACGAACTTGATGGCACACTTTACTTTTTTGCATCTAGTAAACTTGAACCATTGGGTCCTTCTTTGTTGCTTATATGCTTGCGCTTTATAAGTTGAAATTAGCAGAACCATGTATCATGGGGAACGCTTTCAAGATTGCACTTGTACTTTGTACCCCGTTGATATCATGTTCTTTTGCTTATGGATCCCGGCGGTGTGAAATAAAAGTGGAACTTGTAAGATCATGGAGTTTGTATGTGTGTTAGAGAAACGCCTGGGCCGCTAGCCTAAGCCATGCCTAATCATGGTGGAAACTTGTAGCATAACCATAATGAGCACTCTATGAAGCATCCTCAATAAAAACCTATGCAATAGCAAATAAAAAGATCGCTGAGATGCTCATTGTTTGCTTGCCTTGTCATTTTGATTATGGGATAGCTCCTGTATAATGTGCAAGAGGTACCATGTTGGCGGTTCTTTATGATACATATGTACTTACAATGACAAGAGCTTACTTGTGACTAAAGTTGAGTAGCATGAGGTTCGGTCTTCGTAAGTAAGGGGCATGAGATTTCGGTTTATAACTTGTCAAGCATATCCTCTTAGTCGTGTCACTTTAACCTTAATCACCTTCAAGATGCTTATGATAGGGGCAATGAGAGATGAAAGCTATAAGTACCATAATTTTTGGAAGCTCTTTATGAGACTTGAATCCCTACTTCCTTCTATGAAGGCCTTTCTTCCACCATTATATTGAGTCTCCACCTTCTACCTTTATGCACCTACTTTGAGAGCATAGTGGCCATTCTTAGTTCTATGTGCATTGTCCCAAGACTAGTTGATTGATGCATAACTTGATATTGCTTGCTTTAAACTATTTGAATCTAGTCACTCTTATGAACTTTGAAGGTGTCCTATGCATTTATATTTGCTACTCTATGAGGGACAAGCTGAATACTATTATGCTATGTTTTCTTTATGTGAAACAAACAAACGTCTTGCAAAGCATTGCTATTCATGAATCTTTTGTTTGTGCCTTTTCATGACGCATCATAGTTTCTTTGTCTTATTGCTAGAACTTTGGCTTTCATGTTATGATTGAAGTACTATGATCCCAGCTTTGAATGCTTTACAAATACTTTATCAAGTCTTTGATGGTGCATGTTACCTCAAAAATTATTCTTTCTTTTTATCACTTACCTACTCGAGGACGAGCAGGAGTTAAGCTTGGGGATGTTGATACATTGCAAATGTATCTATAATTTTTGATGTTCCATGCTTGGTTTTATCTACTTTCTTATGTTTTGTCCACACTTTGGAGTACTTTTCATATGATTTCATGGACTAACCTATTAACAAGATGCCACAGTGCCAATTGCCTGTTTTCTGCTGTTTTTGGTTCCAGAAAGTCAGAAAATGAATATTCACAGAATTGGACGGGACAAAAGCCAAAGTCAATATTTCACCGAGGGGGACACGGAGCCAGAATACGAGACGGAGTAGGGCCAGGGCCTGGCCACACCATATGGTGGCGCGGGTGACCCCTGGCCGCGCCACCAGGTGGTGTGGGCCCCTCTGGCCTCCATCTACCTTGCCTCTTCGCCTATAAGATGCCCCCCGATGCGAAAACCCTAAATGAGTCAAGCCTCCAGCCACGAAAGGTTCCACAGCGCCGCCGCCACCGAAGGGGAGATTCGGGGGACAGAAAGTCTCTGTTTCGGCACCCTGCCGGGATGGGGAAGTGCCCCCGGAGCCATCTCCATCGATCTCCAGCACCATCTCCATCACCGTTGCTGATTCCCATGATGATGAGGGAGTAGTTCTTCCTCGAGGCTAAGGGTTCTACCAGTAGCTATGTGTTCATCTCTCTCTATGCATGATCATATTGTGATCATAAGCTTTGTAATCAAGTAGATCTACGTTGCTACTCAAGTGCTTTAATAGATCTCTGCTCTCCCCATGTGTGTGAAAGTGACAGTGTGCACACCATGGTGGCACTTAGGTAGAGATTTCAAATACTTGTTATGAGTTATATTTGGAGTTGGATGTCTCTATGAAATTGTGGTGTTTGTTGGAACCATCTAGTACTCAAGGTGACAGTGTGGGGTTATCTATATGGGAAAGGCTTACTTTAAGGTGTGCTGTTATAGCCCTACCATCGATTAGAATGTTCAACCAGAGAGTTGTTAAGAGTAGTATCATAAAGAGAAGATATTTATATGAGAGTGTTCACTAGTGAAAGTATGATACCTAGGCCTTGTTTCTAAGCATTGAAACACCGTTTGCAACTAGATCTGTTACATGTTTGCTTTCTTCCATTTTTATTTCAGTTTGCCTTTAGTCTCTTCCACGCCATCAAGCTATTTTCTGGCACCGTTGTCTTATATCCATACCACTTGTATTTTACTATCTCTTCGCCAAACAAGTGCACCTATACACCTGACAATTGTATTGGGTGTGTTAGGGACACAAGAGACTTCTTGTATCTTGATTGCAGGGTTGCTTGAGAGGGATACCTTTGACCATTTCCTCCTTGAGTTTGATAAACCTTGGGTGATCCTCTTAAGGGAAACTTGCTGCTGTTCTACAAACCTCTGCACTTGGAGGCCCAACAACTGTCTACAAGAATAGAAGTGCGTAGACATCAAGCTCTTTTCTGGCGCCGTTGCCGGGGAGGTAAGGTAAAAGGTACTCACATCCTCCGGTGTGAGTGCTCGAAGTTATTTCCTTTAGATTCTACGATTATATCTTTTTGTTTCTTGTTTTTATTTTCACTAGTTAGGCTTAATGCAAAACAACAAAAAATTTAGAGAGCTTTATAGTATTTATCTTGAGTTAGGACATGAAGTGTTTGAAGAGAAAACTAAAAAACCCATGGAACTTTATTTGCATGCTAATAGAAATGTTGTTAGTATGAATTCTTTGGACACCATTATTGTTAATGCTATGGAAAAGTCTAAGCTTGGGGAAGTTAGTTTTTATGAAAATGATCTTTTTAGTTCCCTAGCTTTGGAAGATAGCTATTATATTGCTTATGATGATACAAAATCTCCAATATATGATGATTGCAATGATGAATATGGTATTTTCAGTCCACCTACTATTGAGGAGAAAATTAATTATGATTACAATATGCCTCCTATATTTGATGATTATGGTGATAATGATAGCTATTTTGTTGAATTTGCTCCCACTACGATTAATAAGAATGACTATGCTTATAGGGAGAGTAATAATTATTTTATGCATGTGGCTCATGATAAGAATGTTTTATGTGATAGTTATATTGTTAATTTTATTCATGATGCTACTGAAAGTTATTATGAGAGAGGGAAACATGGTTTTATGTATCTCAACAATATTAAGTTTCTCCTCTTTATGTTAAAAGTCTTGAAGTTACACTTGTTTTGCTTTCCTATGCTTGTTGCTTTGTGCTTTCATGACTTGTTTCTTTACAAGATTCCTATGTATAGGAAGTGGTTTAGACTTACATGTGCTTTGAATTTGCTTCTTGATGCTCTCTTTTACTTCAATTCATATTTCTTATGTGAGAATCTTCTCAAACTATCATGCCTAACTTAAAGGCGTTAAAGAAAGGTACTTATTGGGAGATAACCCAAAAGTTTTAGATGAGTCTTGGAAGTTATTAGCTCTATAATAACCGCTCCTTATCCTTTTTATTTGCTTTTTGTGCCAAGAGTAACCTCTAATTAGAGAGAAGTAATGCTTGGGAAAGTTGCTGTCCTGAAACAGATTTTTGTGCTTCACTGTAAAAATTCGTCTAAAATCTCTGCACGTCGTTTTGAGGCATGAATTTTTGTTCTTTGGCCCCAGGTTGTTATATAACTTTCATTAGTTCAACCCTTTTAGATTTGAGCAACAGAAGTTCTTCCAAAAAATTCGTCTTTACCTGCTGGTCTGTTTTGATAGATTTCTGCCATTATTTGCATTTGCTTCTTGTTGGTTCCTTTTTGAGTTCTTTTAGGGAATTGAGATTTTTGAGGTAAGTGCTACAGTAGCTTGTGTTTTAATGGAATTTTTATTGGTGTTGGAACTGAACCCAAAGACTTATTATCTTAAGTGCACTAATATTGCTAATAAAGATTATGTGAAGTTTTGTATGAAGGAAAAATTTCAGGTGTATGGAAGGAATGAGTAATGAGATGAAGAATGGACTAAAGCTCAAGCTTGGGGATGCCACACGTGTCACCCCAAGAAATATCCAAGAAGTACAAGCGTCAAAGCTTGGGGATGCCCAAGGCATCCCCTTCTTCATCAATAAAAATCTCAGGTTTCTTCCAAACACTTCATTTTTATTGTTTCATGCACAATTGTGTGGTTCTTGGAGCGTCTTTGTTTTTTTAGTTTTTGTTTGCTTTGTTTGCTTAGTTTGCTTGAATAAGTTGGTTTGATCCCAACACTTCTTTTGGAGAGAGACACACTCTGCTTTCATTGTTTAGAACACTCTAGTTTTCATTCTTGTTGTTTTGTGAGTATTCTCTTTTGCTAGCACTGTGTTTAGCCTTAGTTTTCTTGTGCTTTCAGCTTATAACTTTTTAGTTCTTCTTTGTGGATTTGTGAGACATGCTCACTGATCCTTATTTATTATTATCTTTGTGAGTTCTTTCAAATAAGTTTGGTTTGGATTGGAAAAGAGTAGGAAAGTTCAAGCTTAAGTGGTAAAAGGAGCTTGTAAGATCACTTTATGCTTTAACCAATGATGTTTTGTCGCTTTGCATGATTATGGCCATTATTGCTCTCTTAGTTGGTCGCTCCCAATCTTTTGCTAGCCTCCACAACCAAGTATGAGTTCCACTCATGCATCCAACTCCAAATAAAACCAAGTTATTCCAAAGAGTCCACCATACCTACCTATTAGCATTTGCTATTCCAAGTATATTCATGTTTTTTATCTACCTTCCGAATTAAACTTGTTATGTGAAAATTAGTGATTAAAACTCTCACAAACTTGATGGCACACTTTACTTTTCTTGCACTTAATAAACTTGAACCATTGTGTCCATCTTTGTTGCGTATATGCTTGCGCTTTATAAGTTGAAATTAGCAGAACCATGTATCATGGGGAACGCTTTCAACATTGCACTTGTACATTTTACCCCGTTGATATCATGATTCTTTTGCTTATGGATCCTGGCGGTGTGAAATAAAAGTGGAACTTGTAAGATCATGGAGTTTGTATGTGTGTTAGAGAAACGCCTGGGCCGCTGGTCTAATCCATGCCTAATTATGGTGGAAACCTGCAGCGTAACCATAACGAGCAATCTATGAAGCATTCTTCTTATAAAAAAGAGATAGAGATTGAGAAAAAGAGAAAGAGAAAAAAAGATGAGAAAAGAGGAAAGAGAGAAAAAAGCACCATTTTCCCATGGTAAATAATAAGATTGCTGAGATGCTCATTGTCTGCTTGCCTTGTCATTTTGATTGTGGGATAGCTCCTATATCATGTGCAAGGGGTACCCTGTTGGCGGTTCTCTATGATACATATGTACTTACAATGACAAGAGGTTACTTGTGACTAAAGTTGAGTAGCATGAGGTTCGGTCTTCGTAAGTAAGGGGCACGAGATTTTGGCTTATAACTTGTCAAGCATATCCTCTTAGTTGTGTCACTTTAACCTTAATCACTTGAAGATGCCTATGATAGGGGCAATGAGAGCTGAAAGCTAATAAGTACCATAATTTTTGGAAGCTCTTTATGAGACTTAAATCCTTGCTTCCTTCTATGAAGGCCTTTCTTTTACTTTTATATTGAGTCTCCACCTTCTATCTTTATGCACCTATTGAGAGAGCATAGTGGCCATTCTTAGTTCTATGTGCATTGTCCTAAGACTTGTTGATTGATGCATAACTTGATATTGCTTGTTCTTAAACTATTTGTATCTAGTCACCCTTATGAACTTTGAAGGTGTCCCATGCATTTATGTTTGCTACTTCTATGAGGGACAAGTTGAATGCCATTATGCTATGTTTTGTTTATGTGAAACAAACAAACGTCTTGCAAAGCGTTGTTATTCATAAATCTTTTGTTTGTGTCTTTTCATGTTACAACATAGTTACTATGTCTTATTGTTAGAACTTCATCTTTTCATTCTCATGTTTAGAGTACTTTGATCCTAGCTTTCAATGCTTGCAAATGGTTTGATCTTGATTGTGATGGTGCATGTCACCTCAAAAATTATTCTTTCTTTTTTATCACTAACCTACTCGAGGACGAGCAGGAGTTAAGCTTGGGTTTGTTGATACGTTGCTAACGTATCTATAATTTTTGATGTTCCCATGCTTGGTTTTTATCTACTTTCTTATGTTTTGTACATACTTTGGAGTACTTTTTATACACTTTCTTGGACTTAACCTATTAACAAGATGCCACAGTGACAGCTGCCTGTTTTCTGCTGTTTTTGGTTCCAGGAAAGTAAGAAAATGAATATTCTCGGAATTGGACGGGACAAAAGCCAAAGTCAATATTTTACCGGAAGACACATGGAGTCCGAAGGAGAGACGAAGGGGGGCCACAGGGTGGCCACACCACCCCTTGGCGCGGGCAGCCCTAAGCCGCGCCAGGGCATGGTGTGCCCCCCCTGGCCGGCCACCGCCCTTGCCTCTTCGCCTATAAGAAGCCTCTCGATACAGAAACCCTAAATGGTCCAGCCTCCAGCCACGAAAAGTTCCGCAGCACCGCCGCCACCGAAGGGGAGATTCGGGGGATAGAAAGTCTCTGTTCCGGCACCCTGCCGGGACGAGGAATTGCCCCCGGAGCCATCTCCATCGATCTCCACCACCATCTCCATCGCCGTTGCTAACTCTCATGATGATGAGGGAGTAGTTCTTCCTCGAGGCTAAGGGTTCTATCGGTAGCTATGTGTTCATCTCTCTCTATGCATGATCATATTGTGATCATGATCTTTGTAATCAAGTAGATCTACCTTGCTACTCAAGTGCTTTAATAGATCTCTGCTCTCCCCATGTGTGTGAAAGTGACAGCGTGCACACCATGGTGGCACTTAGGCTAGAGATTACAAATACTTGTTATGAGTTATATTTGGAGTTGGATGTCTCTATGAAATTATGGTGTTTGTTGGAACCATCTAGTGCTCAAGGTGATAATGTGGGGTTATCTAGATGCGGAAAGCGAACTTTGAGGTGTGTTGTTATAGCCCTACCATGGATTAGAGTGTTCGACCGGAGAGTAGTTCAGAGTAGTATCATAAAGAGAAGATATTTATATGAGAGTGTTCACTAGTGAAAGTATGATCCCTAGGCCTTGTTTCTAAGCATTGAAACACCGTTTGCAACTAGATCTATTACATGTTTGCTTGCTTCCATCTTTATTTCAGTTTGCCTTTAGTCTCTTCCAGGCCATCAAGCTATTTTTTAGCACCGTTGTCTTATATCCATACCACTTGTATTTTACTATATCTTCGCCGAACTAGTGCACCTATAAACCTGACAAGTGTATTGGGTGTGTTGGAGACACAAGAGACTTCTTGTATCTTGATTGCAGGGTTGCTTGAGAGGGATACCTTTGATCACTTCCTCCCTGAGTTCGATAAACCTTGGGTGATCCACTTAAGAGAAACTTGCTGCTGTTCTACAAACCTCTGCACTTGGAGGCCCAATAACTGTCTACAAGAATAGAAGTGTGTATACATCAATCTTTTAATGGATGCATATCATGCACCCCGTTCTTCATTGCTTGTTTTGATTCAACTTATATGCACCCTGATGGACGAGTAAGTAGGGCTAGGGCATGGGTTGGCGGCGGCGGCGGTGCCCCTAGTGCAGTGTTGCAGCGGGACATCATGGGCCCTCTTGGGCTCGACTAGGTTGGTAGGCCTTGTTTGTCCTACTGCTACACCCGGTCGGCTACCACCTCCCAGCGAGGCGGTGGAGGTAGTTCCCTCCGGGTGACGCTGTACCACTGACCCTCGCCGGTGTCCTTTGTTTCTTCACTTTACCGGCCTCGTGACATGGGCCATGGTGAGATGAATGTGGTGATTACAAAACCGTGGTGGTGCGCGTTGGTGTGCGGCAGTTTAGTGGACGTTTCGGAGGGCCCAGAGGTGTGTTTTTGGGGGTAGAGAGAAATTCCTGTCATCTCGGCATTGGCACAGTGACGCCTACGGGTGTCACCTTCCTTCCTGAAGGGCGTCGAATATACCTCTTCCCCACCCGCTATTGTGGACCAGGGGAAACCCTAGGATGTGTTTTAGGGATAACCCTCGGAATGATCCGGATAGCATGTCATCATCGTCGCTTCCCTTCTTGGAGGTGGTGATTGGTGCATGGAGCTTCAGAGCGATAGTAGCATGGTGGAAGTTCGTCGGAGGGCGCAGTGGTGGAGAGTCGTCTTCGTTTTCGTCGAACCGCCGTTTTTGGCAATGTTTTCTTTTTCTTTCTTTTTTTTTGCTTCTTTTGGGCTCAGATTGTGATGTTTTGCCCTAGCGGTCATATCCTTCTTTATTAGTGGTTTTCTATACTAATATAGCTGGGCGAAAGCCTATTTCGAGAGAGTTGGTTGTTGTGGGGATAATAGCTTGGTTACTGAGGTACATGCTATGGGTAAATTGGCTGGTATGTTTGTTGCTAGTTTGGTGGAATGGGTTGTTGGTAAGCGGATGTGTTTGAGTTTGGTGTTGTCATTTGGTAGTATAGGTGAGGAGTGGAAGAAGATCCTACTTTAGTTTGATCCTACGCTTGTAAAGGTGCAAAATTTTGTGGGTGGGGTGTGGGTGGTGTATCAGTGGATGGAGTAACAAAAGGAATTGGATACGATTAAGCCCGTGGATGGATGGGTTATTCAGTGTTGGTGATGGAGATAGAATTTGGCATGGTTCCTTCTGAAATTGGGCCCAGATTGGGAGGGGGAGGGGGAGGGGGTGTGGAAAAACTAGGAGGAACCACATCCCTAGCAGTAGTTGTCTGTGGTGCCGCCACTGTGTTCATTGCTAGTGCCATCTTTTCCACCATATCCGTCAGCTGAGAGAGGTTATCTTGGATGCCGTCAATGATCTACTGCTGATGTTCGAGATGGTGGTTGAGGTGGAGAACTTCCCTAGGTAAGCAAGCAGCAATCTCGGATTATTCCTCGGCTTGAGCTTGCGCTGCCGCCAAGACTGAGCATCCTCCATGGGCCACCATATTTTCTTGCGATCTCATGCGCCGGTGGGGCATGAAAAAATATCTTTTCCATTGAGCGATATCTCGGTGTGGGACAAAGTCTAGATTGGAGGGATTTTACCCTGATAGAGGAGTTATGTGGGGAACTTTGAATCCGGGCTCGTCGGAATGAGGGTGGAGTGGGTGGGAGGCGCTTGGGGAAATTTGGCATCTGATAGCAATTGTTAGGACCCATACATGGTTGAGAGGATCCCAAGCAGGAGATTCAACCGGAGGAAGTAATAAATGGAAATTTAATGCATAATAATAATTGGTAATGGAATAATTGCTGTAAATGGAAGGTAATGCAAAGGAAGAATATATTGATAAATAAGTAAATTGGGGTTTTGATAGATCGAGCCACCCAACCACCCTCTCTCCCTGGTTATATAGAGTACCGAGAGGAGCTACGATACAAAATATTCAAAACTTACAATTTAGATGGAATTCAAGAAACTAAGTTTAAGATAATTTAAAGGAACAACTATTGGATGAAGTGAAATGATATTGCCTCATCATATCCGTTGATAGCCTGACAGGAGAGCTCATCAGGTATTGATCTTGACACCTCATTGCATCGCCACTCCTTGAACTAGAGGCAGGCCACGAGCCTCGTGACCACGCGAAGCTGAACTCAGGCAACAACACACAACATAGACCCGATCGAGGCTCCCGCGACCATGTTATCCGAAATCGTTCGGGGGCAGCCGGAGGGGGCGGGGCCGTCTGGAATCGGCCGGTGGTGGCCGGATGGGGGCAGTGCCGGCCGGATCGGGACCTTGGAGTCCCGCGGTGACTAGCAGCAGTGCGTCCTGGTCCGTGCTGAAGATTGGTTTTTTAAGTCGTCTGTTGCGTCTCATTGGATTTTCTGTTTGGTCCTTTTTCTTGTCTTTGATGGTGATGGGTGTTACTCTTTGTGGTGGCTCCAGACAATGAAGCGTAGAGCTAACCATGGAATAAAATATCGGTCTCCATAGGTACGCGCGAACAACTAGGATGGTCTTCCCTTTGCGCATTGTTGATTGGCATGGCAATGTTGAGCCTAATCAAAAATTGATTCCTCTTGAATCTGAACGGGGAGATGTCATAATCAGAGGGGAAAGATGTATTAAGGAAGAAATACTCTCTACATGACTTGTTGTCTTAGCACGATCTTTACGTCGATGGCATTACTCTGAAATCCACCGACCACAATCCTCGTGCTGTTACAGCTAGTATTTCTCAGTAGTATAACATGATAGTTCATCTTCGGTTTAAGCTTGTGGAGATAAATGTTTCATATGATTGATTAATCAAAAAATATCTTAGTTTTACTTATGGGATGGATTCATACCACAAAAGTTCTTTTTAATCTTTAACTCATACGGGACCGTATTTTTTGATCTCTTTTGTTGCTTGGCTCTTTTGTTTGTTAATCTAATGCCTCATAACATCTAGTATTACTGGAGTAATATTTTTTTCATTCTGGCGAAGCTAGCATATATAACCTTCTTATAAAATTTAATGGCCCCCTACTTTTGACACACGGGATACAAAAAAAGAAGGTGAACATTGGACATGCATGGCAATTGTGTAGTTCAACCCGGCAGAGAATGTCGATTAGGTTTGCAATCTACTCCCTCTGTTCTATAATATAAGATGTTTTAGCTTTTGCGAAATAAATATATCTAGAAATTTTTAGTGTGTAGATTCAGAGCGAGCTGACGCACTAAAAAATGTCTAGATACATTTGCTTCATAAAAGCTAAAACATCTTATATTTTGGAACGGAGGGAATAGTAATTAGTATGTGTAAACTAATGGTTCTAGTATTCTAGTATCCGATCGATCTTTTGTTCTCCTTCGCATGTAAATTTCAAAAGGATACGAACTGACTAGACTGATCTGTTAATAAATAACTAGCTTGCTCAGGGAGAAATAACCATGTTTGTAATATCGTGCGGGTGGACTTAGTGATGTTGCTGGAGCTCTGCCAAAGACTTTTTCCAACAGAGGTCATCGAGTCATGGTATATTTTCTATAAGACGCCTTCTCATAATCTTGTAAATACAGATTCAACTAAGCTGCTAACAGTTGGTAAGTACCGCAAGTCAGCATAGAAGATAAGCAGATGTTATTAACTTTCATGAATAAGCATATTAATCAGGTAGATGACCTAAAACTGGATATTATGTCACCGGTGGTATAGATAAACCATTCTTTTTTAAATTAAGGATTCCCCTCTCCTGATTTTATTTCACAATGAAACTGATAAGACAACATCCCAGCAAGTAACAAGATACAAGGTTGACCCACCTTGTAAGACCCCTAAAATGGCACATCGACCGAAAAACCATATCATAGGCTGTCCTCCCACAAAATCCATGCAAATCTAAACTAGATGAACTACACAAAGCCAACAAAAAAAGATGGTCTAAAGGCAAAAAACAAACATAAAACATGAGCATCCTGGGGCCAGCAGACTGGACCATTCTTTTTAGTAGTACCTTTAGTAACTTGTTTACATGTTTATATTTTGCAGACAGTAGTACCAATGTATGGAAACTATGAAGAACCTCAACAAATAGGTGATGGGGGGGGGGTGTGATCTCGACAATGTCCATTGTTATGGACTTGGGTTTGATGGAAGTGAGATCGCTGGTGATTTCGCCGGTCTATCCTACAAACAAGGGAGTCGAAGTTCTGCCTGATTATGAAAACAGAGGGTTACAGAGTCACCAATTCGCTAGATGCAATCTAACTCACGGTGGATTGTGTTTCACCCAAAGCTACGGTGCCCTCTCCGTCAGCTCCTCCCGGCCCATATATGAGAGACCGGGTCTCAGAGCCCAACACGGACCGGTTACAAGTTTAATTACAGATACTTGACTATATGTCGGTTGGTACTTCTGTCTTGATCAACACGTTTGGTTCATGTGCTTTGGATGCTTTCAGGACTTCTGTTTCTTTGTGGGCCTTGGCCCGTAGTCTAAGTATGTACCAGGTATACCAATTATGGGAACCTGATAAGTCATACTTATGTCAATTGGAGAACTAAATAGGTACCAAGCCGCGGGCAGGTGTTTTCACCTCTCGTGGCATAGTAACTTTAACTTGTGATTGTAGTAGTTTCTTATGAAATATATGTTCTATCTATAGGATATGGAGGTAAAATATCATCATGCATACATAGATGGCGTGGATTTTGTATTCATTGACAATCCTAACAATGTTGAGAGTGAAATTTATGGTGGAGACCGAAGAATAAGTAATTTAATATTCTGCTTACTGGACTACATTGCATTATTTGTAGATATCAAAATCTGAGGCGATATTTATGTTGTAATAGCTAGTTGTATGTTTCTCTTTGCCTATTTGGGTTGCTTACGATTGAAAAGTAGATCAATTTCTATCTACAGGATATCTTGAAACGGATGGTTTTGCTGTGCAAAGCTGCTCTAGAGGTAAAATTCTTTCGCCGGGTAATACATTTATCTCTCCATGAAGAGCCATTCCATAAAAAATAAGTAGACCAAGACTTCGAATTCCATGTTTCACAACAAAAAATCCACTAGGGGTGAATAGTAACTATAGTAACATGATAGGTCTTTGTGTTGTCCTTTCTTTCTTTGATTGGCATCTATTTTCCCCAATACACTTTTAGAAAACAATGTTGTAGGCTCCATAGTGTGTTCCATATAGTGGTTTCTACTACGGTGATGGAATTCTTGTGTTCATTGCAAATGATTGGCACACTGCATTACTGCCTACTTATTTGAAGGCTTATTATCGTGAAAATGGTTTCATGATATATGCATGCTCTTCCCTTGTGATACACAATATAGCACATCAGGTAAGTTTGTTTCTCCTTATCTTACCTTTTTTTGTCTCATATGTATTGATCACACTTTTTTGGCCATGTATTCGATGGATTTCCCATGAAATTTTTCATGGAAATTTCAATTAGTAATCTGTTCTATAGTAGACTAAGGTAAACAACTAAACAGTCACATAATACATACTTTGTCACGACAAGAAAATTTCATTAATTAAGCATTAGGGATTTCGGATGCATCATTACTGAAGCAACAACACGAGTCCATGACATATATCTCAAATATTAAAGACATTGGTTAGCATGTAAATGATGTCATAGAGATGGACCTGGTTTCAGAATGCCATTAAGGGCTTAAATTTTACACACATTATTATTTAATAATGGTGAAAGAAAAAACAGTCACTCGCACAACAAAATATTTACATCTAATCCTCATAGGGATCAAGAAAAGATTGTTTTTCCAGGAGAGCACAAAAGTATTAGTTAATGTACATTGTCTTCATAATTTTTTCCGTTGATGACTAGAACAATACCAGTTCGCGTATGTTACCATTGTAATTGCTTTTGTTTCCTGCCTTTCGTAGTTCTATAGTGTATATTTGTAATCCTATGTTCATTCTGATTCAGTATTCTACATTGTTTGTGTTGTTAGCTCTGGAAACCATTTCTTCGTTTATTTGTTTTATAGACTACATAGTTCGCTTGCGCTTCTATCTAGGAATTGTTCTATTCATTTCATGTGAGGTAGATAGATAATTACTACTATTCCAGTAGCATATACACCAGTTCTTCAGACGAAGAGTCTCGGTGGGCCTTTCTATGTTTTTTTATAATGACTGCTTTATTATTTAAAAGTTTTAAGCACTACACCTAGCCTCTGTATAATTAGGATGCACACAACTATAAAAAGTTTGGACACCAACCAAAAGAAAGAAAAAGGCAAAATACAAGAGATCAAAGAAAACTGCATGACACTTAAGGACGGAGGACCAATCCTAAGATCACACTGCAATCCATATCGGGTATAAATATCTCTCGTCGTATCCTCTAAGCATGTACAGACATCCATGATAGGTCTCAAAACTCCACACGGTGTAGAGGTGACCATAAATGGAACGTAACGGTGCGTCAGTAGATAACCTGCATAAGGGAAAAATATTTGTCATTAAAAATCTTGTCATTCCTACATAGCCATATCGATCAAATAGCGGCAAACGCTCCCACCCTAATAAAAATTATGTACTTGTAATCAATCCCTTGTAGCCAGCTGAATATTGGCAACACTAAAAGGAGGATACAATCCAGAAGCCACTTGGATAATTGACCATATAGTACGAGTGAATTTGCGTTGGAAGAATAGATGTTTGATTATCTCTTCATGATGAAAAAATTCACAAATTTCTTTCTTCCATGCCAATTTCTTTTAACAAGGTTATCTTTTAAAAGAATCAACCATCGACATGGGTACCATGCGGAAAATTTTGTCTTTAATGGTATCTTCATCTTCCATATTTTTTGTTATTATCGATCGGAGGGCATTTTCGTGTAATTATTGTAATTTTTAATCAGATGAGGTGTTTATGTTTGCTTGCCACCGTATCTTAGAGCATCTCCACTCAGGGGGCCCTAAAGCCTCCCCAAAGGGCTATGGGGGTGCTAGCGCTCAAAATCACGCCCAACCAACCCCAAATCTTTTTTCATGCCGGCGTGGCCCGTTTTGTTAGCCGGCATCCTAATGCATTGCAAATGTATCTATAATTTTTGATGTTCCATGCTTGGTTTTATCCACTTTCTTGTGTTTTGTTCCAACTTTGGAGTACTTTTATTATGATTTCTTGGACTAACCTATTAACAAGAGCCACAGTGCCAGCTGCCTGTTTTCTATTGTTTTTGGTTCCAGAAAAGTGAGAAAATGAATATTCTCGGAATTAGACGGGACAAAAGCCAAAGTGCTTATTTTTTCGAAAGGGATCAAGTGCCAGAATACGAGACAGAGAAGGGTTGGAGGCCGGCCACACGACCTGGCCGCGCGGCCAGGCCTGACCCGCGCCAGGGGGTGGTCTGGCCGCCCCCAGCACCCCCTCGGCCTCTCCTTCCGCCTATAAGTTGCCCTCGGGACGAAAACCCTAGACCCCCGATCAAAAATCCATGAAAGAGTCTGTAGCCGCCGTCATCTCCATCCCTAGATCGGGGGGATCTAAAGCTCTTCCCGGCACCCTGCCGGAGAGGGGAATTCACCCTGGAGGCCTTCTTCATCACCATGCAAGCCTCCGGTGTGATGCGTGAGTAGTTCATCCTTGGACTACAGATCCATGTAGTAGCTATATGGCTGGTATCTCCTCCTTTGTGCTTTCATGTTTAGATCTTGTGAGCTCCGTTCATGATAAAGATCATCTATTTGTAATTCATACATGTTGTGTTTGCGGGGAACCGATGGATATTGAGATGCTATTTCAGATTGATTATTGATTCTATCATGTCTTTGTTATTTGAGATCTTGCATGCTTTCTGTTGTTAGTAGCTATCTTGGCCAAGTAGATGCTAGCAACTCCAAGAGTTAGTATTTATGCTCGATAGTGGGTTCATGCCTCTGGTAATCTGGGGAAGTGACAGAAATCTCTAAGGTACTAGATGTGCTGTTGCTACTAGGGAGAAAACAACAATCCTTTGTTCATAGAGCAATCGTATTGTTTACCTTACCATGATTTGTAAAGCAATAATAATCATTGCTTGCAACTTAATACTGGAGGGGGTTCGGATGATAACCTGAAGGTGGATTATTAGTCATAGATGCAGTTGGATGGCGGTCTATGTATTTTGTTGTATTTCCCAATCAAGTCTCAAAGGAGTCAAGCTGATTAGTATATGCATGTATTGCTTTCTCGGTGTTTGTCAATTTCCCCGTTGTAATTTGTTCACCCAACATGTTATCTATCTAAGGAGAGCCACCTCTAGTGAACTATGTATCCCGGTCCTTTTCTTTACATACAATCTATAAACTGTTTCTGCTTTGTGTTTACTTTCTGCAAACTTTTACTTCTTTCCATTCGATACGTTTAATCCTTTTTTTCCGCAAAACACGGTGAGATTGACAACCTCATCGCAAGTTGGGGACAAAGTTCTGTGGTTGTGTTGTGCATGTCTCCACGTTGCTACTAGCACCGGTAGTGCATACCAAAGCTCAGCTAGTAACACCTTTGAGGTGTTTCCTTGCTCCTCTTGGTTCAATTAAACCTTGGTTTCATAAGCGAGGAAACTTCTTGTCATTGTGCTCATCATACCTTCCTCTTGGGGTTCCCAACGAGCTCTACATCAACACCGCCATCAAGCATTTTTCTGGGCGCCGTGCATTGAGCCATCAAGCATTTTTCTAGCGTCATTGCCGGGGAACGAAGAAGAAGAAACTCCCACGTCAACTACATGCCATTAAAGATTTTTCTGGCGCCGTTGCCGGGGAGTCAAGGACATCTTCACAAGGGGAGTCCCTCATAACCAATCTCTTTACTTTGTTGTTTTTGTTTTGCTTAGCTTCTTTTTGCCTTGTTTGCTTGTTTTGTTCTTCAAAAAACACAAAAAATTAGTTTACTTGTTTTGCTTTCTTATTTGAAAACACAAAAAAATTAGTTTCTATCTTGAGCTGCCACTATGTATAGCCTTGCTCCAATCACTATGTCACCCGAGGAAATGATTCTCACTTTTAAACAAGGAATTGAGGAAAGTTTTAAGGAAGCTTGGTCTAGAATCTCTGATCTACATGAAAAGACCGAGCCTAAAATGATTCAAGGCTTGTTCCTTAGCAGTTTTTACCTTGGGATTGCTCTTTGCTATAGATATGCTTTAGATGCTATTGCGGGAGGAGATTTCCTCCAAAGTAATGAGGATGATTCCATTAATGCTATAAAGAAATTGATCCTCACTTACAATTTGCCTAGCCAAACTGATACTTCTTTCGCAAAAATATTTGCTAGGTTGAACACTCTTGAGGCTAGCACTACTAGATTAGAAGGGTGATATAATACGCTTAGGGAGCATCACAATTATGTTCCAATAAATTCTGAACCATCAAAGTGGATCCCTACAGTAAAGATTGAGATAAACACTGAAATTTTCCAAGCCTGCTGTGATATCATGTCTGAATTTTGTCTTATGCCCAAAGATATTTATGAATCTTTGAATCTTTGGGGGCTTACTGAAGGAGGAAAAGAAATATCTCTTGCTAATAATGCTACCTTATTTCCTATTGGAATAGCTGAAGGAGTGTTTACAAAGATCCTTGGGAAAATGATTTCTACTGATTATCTTGTTATTGAATGTGCAGGAAAAGGACAAATTACACTTGGAAGGTCCCTATTAGAACTCCTTGGAGCAATAATAGATGTGGGAAAGGGGACCATGCACCTTTCTTCTCCACCAAACAATCACATTTTCCCAAAGGTTAATAATAAAAATAAGAGAGGTAAGGGCAAGAAAGTTGCTTTTATTGCTTCTTCATTTGAGAACACTTGATTCTTTTTCTTGCTTCTTATGCCTAACTTAAAGGCGTTAAAGAAAAGTACTTATTGGGAGATAACCCAAAAGTTTTAGATGAGTCTTGGAAGTTATTACTTCAGTAATAACCGCTCCTTATCCTTTTTATTTGCTTTTGTGCCAAGAATAACCTCTAATGAGAGAGAAGTAATGATTGGAAAAGTTGCTATCCCGAAATAGATTTCTGTGCTTCACCGTAAAAATTCGTGTAAAATCTCTGAACGTCCTTTTGAGGCATGAATTTTTGTGCTTATGCCCCAGGTGGTTATCTAACTTTCGTTAGTTCAACACTTTTTTGATTTGAGCAACATAAGGTCTTCGAAAAAATTCTCCTTTACCTTCTGGTGTGTTTTGACAGATTCCTGCCATTTTCTGCATTTGCTTCTTGTTGGTTCCTTTTTGAGTTCCTTTGGGGAATTGAGCTTTTTGAGGGAAGTGCTACAGTAGCTAGTGTTTTAATGGAAGTTTATTGGTGTTAGAACTGAACCTAAAGACTTATTATCTTGAATGCACCAATGTTGCTAATAAAGATTGTGTGAAGTTTTGTATGAAGAAAAAAATTCAGATGTATGGAAGGAATGAGTAATGAGATGAAAGATGGAATAAAGCTCAAGCTTGGGGATGCCACACGTGTCATCCCAAGAAATATCCAAGAAGTACAAGCGTCAAAGCTTGGGGATGCCCAAGGCATCCCCCTCTTTATAAATAAAAATCCCAGGTTTCTTCCAAACGCTTCATTTTTATTGTTTCATGCACAGTTGTGTTGTTCTTGGAGCATCTTCTTTTTCATTTTTGTTTTGTTTTTTCGTTTGCTTTGTTTGCTGAATAAATTGGTTGGACCCCCTCTTTCATGCATTGGTTTTCAAATAGTTTGGTTTGGTTTGGAAAAGAGTAGGAAAACTAATGCTTAAGTGGTAAAGAGAGCTTGTTTTTGACTGTGGTCTATGCTTTGCCATGCCATGCTTGATATTGTTTTAGCTTTATGCTTAGTATTCTTTTCTGTAGCATGACTTGTTATAAACAATTGAGATTGCTTAATGTGCCTTAGATGAATCATGTGTTGTTTTAGCATATTAAAGCATAGTATAGTGGTATTCTCCTTTGATGATTTATTTGGGCTGACTTGGCGCATGCTCACACCATGTTATGACTATCTCAAGTCACCATAGCCTTTATGATCCTTTAGTATTCAACTTGTAGTATCACTTTATGCTCTGATCAATGATGTTTTGTCGCTCTGCATGATTATGGCCATTATTGCTCTCTTAGTTTGTCGCTCCCAGTCTTTTGCTAGCCTCCACAACAAAGTATGAGTTCCACTCATGCATACAACTCCCTAAACCAAGTTATTCCAAAGATTCCACCATGCCTACCTACTAGCTTATGCTATTCCAAGTATATTTACGCTTTTGTTTACCTTCCAAATTAAACTTGTTATGAGAAAACTAGTGATTAGAGCTCTCACGAACTTGATGGCACACTTTACTTTTTTGCATCTAATAAACTTGAACCATTGGGTCCTTCTTTGTTGCATATATGCTTGCGCTTTATAAGTTGAAATTAGCAGAACCATGTATCATGGGGAACACTTTCAACATTGCACTTGTACTTTGTACCCCGTTGATATCATGTTCTTTTGCTTACGGATCCTGGCGGTGTGAAATAAAAGTGGTACTTGTAAGATCATGGAGTTTGTATGTGTGTTAGAGAAACGCCTGGGACGCTAGCCTCAGCCATGCTTAATCATGGTGGAAACTTTCCGCATCACCATAATGAGCACTCTATGAAGCATCCTCAATAAAAACCTATGCAAATAGCAAATAAAAAGATCGCTGGGATGCTCATTGTCTGCTTGCCTTGTCATTTTGATTAGGGGATAACTCCTGTATCATGTGCAAGGGGCACCCCATTGGCGGTTCTTTATGATACATATGTACTTACAATGACAAGAGCTTATTTGTGACTAAAGTTGAGTAGCATGAGGATTAGTCTTCGTAAGTAAGGGGCATGAGATTTCAGTTTATAACTTGTCAAGCATATCCTCTTATTTGTGTCACTTTAACCTTAATCACCTTCAAGATGCTTATGATAGGGGCAATGAGAGCTAAAAGCTATTAAGTACCATAATTTTTGGAAGCTCTTTATGAGACTTGAATCCCTACTTCCTTTTATAAAGGCCTTTCTTCCACCATTATATTGAGTGTGCACCTTCTACCTTTATGCACCTACTTTGAGAGCATAGTGGACATTCTTAGTTCTATGTGCATTGTCCCAAGACTAGTTGATTGATGCATAACTTGATATTGCTTGTTTTAAACTATTTGTATCTAGTCACTCTTATGAACTTTGAAGGTGTCCTATGCATTTATATTTGCTACTCTATGAGGGACAAGCTGAATACTATTATGCTATGTTTTCTTTATGTGAAACAAACAAACGTCTTGCAAAGCATTGTTATTCATGAATCTTTTGTTTGTGCCTTTTCATGTTGCATCATAGTTTCTTTGTCTTATGGCTAGAACTTTGTCTTTCATGTTATGATTGAAGTACTATGATCATAGCTTCGAATGTTTTACAAATACTTTGATCAAGTTTATGATGGTGCATGTCACCTCAAAAATCATTCTTTCTTTTTATCACTTACCTACTCGAGGAAGAGCAGGAGTTAAGCTTGGGGATGTTGATACATTGCAAATGTATCTATATTTTTTTATGTTCCATGCTTGGTTTTATCTACTTTCTTGTGTTTTGTCCACACTTTGGAGTACTTTTCATATGATTTCTTGGACTAACCTATTAACAAGAGCCACAGTGCCAGCTGCCTGTTTTCTGCTGTTTTTAGTTCCAGGAAAGTCAGAAAATGAATATTCTCGGAATTGGACGAGACAAAAGCCAAAGTCGCTATTTTACCGGAATTCATCTAGAGCCAGAATACGAGACGGAGGAGGGCTGGGGCCTGGCCACACCACCTGGCCACGTGGCCAGGCCTGACCCGCACTAGGGGCTGGTCTGGCTGACCCCAGCACCCCCTTGGCCTCTCCTTTCGCCAATATATTTCCTTCGAGACCAAAACCCTAAGGACCCGATCAAAAATCCACGAAAGAGTCTGTAGATGCCATCATCTCCATCCCTAGATTGGGAGGGATCTGAAACTCTTCCCGGCACCCTGCCGAAGAGGGGAATTCACCCTGGAGGCCTTCTTCATCATCATTCAAGCCTCCGGTGTGATGCGTGAGTAGTTCATATCTGGACTACGGGTCCATGTAGTAGCTAGATGGCTGGTTCTCCTGCTTTGTGCTATCATGTTTAGATCTTGTGAGCTTCGTTCATGATCAAGATCATCTATTTGTAATTCTGCATGTTGTGTTTGCGGGGATCCGATGGATATTGAGATGCTATTTCAGATTGATTATTGATTCTGTCATGTCTTTGTTATTTGTGATCTTGCATGCTTTCCGTTGTTAGTAGCTATCTTGGCCAAGTAGATGCTAGCAACTCCAAGAGTTGGTATTTATGCTCGATAGTGGGTTCATGCCTCCGTAATCTGGGAAGTGTGAAATCTCTAAGGTACTAGATGTGCTGTTGCTACTAGGGAGAAAACAACAATCCTTTGTTCATAGAACAATCATATTGTTTACATTACACGCAATTCGTAAAGCAATAATCTGTTGCGTGCAACTTAATACTTGAGGGGGATCGGATGATAACCTGAAGGTGGATTATTAGTCATAGATGCAGTTGGATGACGGTCTATGTATAATGTTGTAATGCCCAATCAAGTCTCAAAGGAGTCAAGATGATTAGTATATGCATGTATTGCTTTCTCGATGTTTGTCAATTGCCCCACTATAATTTGTTCACCCAGCATGTTATCTATCTTAAGGAGAGCCACCTCTAGTGAACTATGGACCCCGGTCCTTTCTTTTACATACAGTCTACAAACTGTTTACTGCTTTGTGTTTACTTTCTGCAAACTATTACTTCCTTCCATTCGATACGTTTAATCCTTTGTTTTCAACAAAACCGGCGAGATTGACAACCTCATTGCAAGGTGGGGACAGAGTTCTGTGGTTGTGTTGTGCAGGTCTCCACGTTGCTACTAGCACCGGTAGTGCGCCCTGCCAAGGCTCAGCTAGCAACACCTTTGGGGTGTTTCCTTGCTCCTACTGGTTCGATTAAACCTTGGTTTCATAACTGAGGGAAACTTACTTATGTGCTCATCATACCTTCCTCTTGGGGTTCCCCAACGAGCTCATCATTCACGAGCCATCACCCACGTAGAAACCATGGACGGAGCCCCGCCACTGATGGAGCATTTTCTAGAGGATGGGTCCTTCGGCTTTGGGCGGTGGTGCCTACACGCCCACGAGGCGCAGGCGCTCTGGGACGCCTAGTACCCAGTCCCTCCACACTCTCAGTTGCCGATGAGATGGGCGATCAGTGTTGGTAGTCTGCCGGTGCCTCCGGTGCCATTCGGTGTGGCCCTACCCGTGGCCATCTTCGGCCACTTCTGGTCTGGCCTCACGCCGGAGGAGAGGGATGACCCTCAATGTCATCCCGACAACCACCACGGGTGGACGATCTGCTTCGAATAGCAGTGAGCGGGCCGCATCATCGTCTATGACAGCGCTAGCCCGCCGCCTGATAACAATAATTTCAATGACAACTGGCGATGGTGGAGCACACCAGAAGCACACGATTCACTGGGTGCTCGACTACATCGTCGTTGGGAACAACCCACGCCTGGCGATGCCGCCGTCACAACCGAATTAGCTTGGGCTCGGTGCCAGAATCGACCTCCTCGCCCATTTAGTCGTGGTTGCTAGTAGTTCCATCTTTTTTCTCTTGTTTGTTCAAATTATGTGTAAACTTGTTTGAATTATCCATGAAATCATTTTTAATTTTGTATTTGTCAATTATTTGAAATGTTTGAAGTTTTGTATGGGGGCACGACTGTGAGACAACGACCCCCAAAATCTGTGATCTATCCGGCGCAGGGGGAAAATGGCTGCGCCGGACGCCGTATCGGGGGGGCGAGTGGAGATGCCCTTATAGTACCATGCTTGAGTCTGGTCAATGATGACAGCAAGTGCACAAAATCATTTGTAGCTAGTTTCGAAATAAAGATATCGATCCCACAGGGAGCAGTAGGCAAAAGACTAAAATGCTTTTAACTACAACTAAACGAAGTACTTAAGAAATACTTTAGGATGCAAGAAAAGTAGAGTTATTTTTTGGGTTTTTGATTGAACGAGGTAATTTAAAGTAAAGTAAAACTTAATGCAGAAAGTAAGAATCGCGTGTGTAAATAGAACTTTGAAACTACAATAGGGAAAAAGGCGTTGTTAGGGAGTGGTGGATACACCGCTAGCAATTTAGACCAAGCAATCAATATTATTATAACAAATATTCTCATAATATGTATGTATGTGGGAGGAGCTCCATATATGGACAAATCAGCAGCAACCGCTGCTCACATCATCCTTCATAACCACAACTGACGAATAAACAATATCAATCTTATTATCCCGCTATTACGGGATTTCTCCCGTGGCATGGACATGGCTTAATGAGTTCTCCTTGATTCCCCAAGTTAGTACGTAAGGAATGACAACAGCTTTATAGTCACAGTAAGCACTATCATCCCTCTGTCTACCAACAAGTAATCTCCTTCAACGAGTCCCCATAAGGGGCAAATATTAAGGAGGTGCACAACTCCCAACATCAAGATAAAGACAATTAACACAAACACATAATGATGTATAACATAATAATCTCTATCTCATCTCAATCATATGCTAGGGTTTCTCCATCTCCCCAAGAACTAGAGATCTACTTAGACATGGAGGCAATCAACATCAAGGCAATGGTAATGAAAACAATCATAGATGAATAGTACTTGTATAAATGCACAACGAGTGCAGAAATTACAACAAGATCTAGACAAGATGTAGATGGGATGGATGGAGATGGTGGTGATGCAGCAGTGGACGATCAAGATCAATGCCTTAGCCTCACGGATCTGCGCAGGTTGAAGATGGATCCCCTATGGATGAGTTCCTCCTCTAGATGCCTTCCAGAGGTGAGGTTTCAGCGATTTCTGGGTGTTCCGTATGTCATCTCCCTGATCAAGTTGCATAGGCTGAAACTATTTGAAGAGGCGGTAGCGGTGCCAACTATACAACCGGAACTATATGGTCGGAAAAAGTATTCTGGTCGTATAGTTGGTCGTTAAACCATCTGTAAGCCTTGTTCGCTTTGGGTTTTCTTTTGGTATTATTGATATCTCCCAAATAAGCGATTTACGTTGTTTTTGACTCCTTTTCTCCTCTGTACAACTGCTCCAAGAATTGTGTCCATTGAATCCATCATTTGTCCTGATCCTGATGAAAACAGACATAAAATGCGCACGCGTGCGCCATAAAATACCAAGATCCTAAATCTACAATGCAAAATAATAATGTAAAACATGATGCAAATATGCACTCATCAACTTCCCCAAGCTTAGACTCTTGCTCGTCTCGAGCAAGTTTAGCTTAATGGATGTGATCCTCATATTCATTAAGCTGAGTCGATAAAATAAATGAGGCGGTTGCAGCATGTGTTTATCATATACGATACATAGGAATAAGTTCATAAATAATACCTTACTCGAACCATTTGAATAGTATTAGCAGGCTTCCACACCTTAGTGATCAACAATTCACAAAATATGAATCTCAACATAATGTAAAGTATCTGGTTCAACCGAATGAGTTAGTGAGGTAGTCCCAAGTGTTTTAGGATTAACATATTCACTTGGGATTCAAAATCTTGAAAGTGTACCTTTGTCATACTACAATATAGTGGTGTATGCCTATTTTTTCTTTGCACATTCACTCTTTTTCTTCTTTCTTTTCTTTTCTTTTGTTTACATGCTCACACTTTTGCTTAAGTGTTGTGCAAAGGAGCTAGCCATATAGTCCACTTCATGTAGGAATTCAAAGTTTAACAATCTCAATTATCAAATTCCAATTGTATATGAAGCATTTTTATGACTTGAAGATTCTACCTCGACTTGTTGTCACTCTATTTTGATAACACTTTTATTTTCCTTTGGTTAAGGTTTCTTTTTCAATTTAACTACATAGATAATTTTCTTTGTAAATCAAACCATAGACTTACAACATGTTGATCAAATTATCTTTATATGTTCCATTAATACCAATGGTGTGGAAGACTCCAATTGATATCATCAAGTGTAAGTAAAATTGTACTCCATCCATTCATATATCAAATAAGACAAGCACAAACTCAATATTGCTCCATATATAATAAACTCGGAATTTCATAAAAGGGATCGACTATTCCTGAAGGGAATTCTAATGATGCAAACTTTATTTCTAGTTTGAACTAATGCGAAAATAGAATAAAAACTTATAAGAAAGATTACAAGGTCTTAAAGATCTCCCCAAGCTTGGAATCAAGCCAGGCGGGATCGAATAACTCCTTGTTGGTACCTATTCCTCCTCCTGGGTAGAAAGAGTGTTGCCCTCTTATTTTATGTTGCCATCTTTAACTATGCTTGCAAAGCGAATGCTGAGCTCGACCATGTCGTATTGAAGCTTCAACATTTTCTTCTTGAGGAATTTCTTTTCATCTATCAACTGAAAGATAGTTTTAATCAAGAAACCAACTCTACCATCAATGTCATTGAACTTTTTCTCAAGGTCTTTACTCATCATCCAGTAAGAGTCAATCCCTTCTCCAATTGTTTCAACGCATGCTTTCTAAGATTTTTCCAACTCATAGATCTTATCATGAATCTCATCTTGCCACACCTTCTTAGGTTTAAGAGGTGATGGACCAAGAGGAGGTTTATAATAGGATCCTATGTTGTAACGATAAGGATTAGGGAGATACTCATCCTTTTTCCTTCCCTGCTCAGCTTGCCTCATCATGTCCATCCTTTGCGAGAACATGTCCTCCCAATTTGGGAGAGGCTTGATCTCCGGGCTAGATGATGACGATGATCCTTTAGGTTCTACTTCTTTGATCCTCTTCACGGGTTTCTCTTCTTTCTTCTTCCAGATCTTGTTGACATGGAAGGGCTGCATGGCGAGCCTGATTATCCCTAAACCCAATGTGAGTTTTTTCTATTTTGACTTACTCCCCCGCCACGAGCGAGCGGGAATGGATAAGAGGCTTGTGGGATTGACGTGATAGGGTAGGGTTGGCTATACTGCTGGTGGCGAACTCCAGGCTAATAATCTGAAGGGCTGCACGGATGTTGTTAGACATGCTTGTATAGGGATGGCGAGGATTTTTCGAGGCTAGAGGCTGTAGCTCTATGAAAACTTAATAAAAAAGGTTAGATTCGATCAACTTTAAATGGGGAGGTCAAAAACCCTAGCCGCCTTTCATAACGAGCAACTATACGGGCGCGACCCGTATAGATCCCGTCGTATAGTTATGAACCGACTATAGATTATATCTACGGTGGAACCAACTATAATGCCGGAACTATATGGGTGGGAATTTTTATTCCCGCCGTATAGTTGGTCATTAAACTCTCTAGACTTTGAATATTTTTTTGGAGATGGGTCGATAACTATACGACCGCAACAATATGGGCGGAATTTTTAATTCCGGCCGTATAGTTGGTCATTAAACTCTCAGTACCCAGAAAATAGTTTTGTCAAAGGCATCGATATCTATACGACGACAGCTATACGGGCAGAATTTTCAATTCCGGCCGTATAGTTGGTTGTTAAACTATCAGTACCTTTCGTGGATAGAAGGGGTGATGTCGAAACAACTATACGACCGCAGCTATACGGCCAGAATTTTTATTCCCACCATATAGTTGGTCGTTAAACCTTCTGTGTCCACCAAAATTTTTCTGCTTCTCCAAGGATTCTTTATTAATCTGAAACTTAGCGAAATATTAAGTTTTGATAGAAAAATGTCAGCTTAGATTTTCGATCAATTTTGGCATTATCAATCTTCCTTCTTCTTTGTTAGAGCATCAAATGTTCCTTATTTAACACAATGCTCAAATAAAACTTTAATTAAAAATTCAAAACTTACTCAAACCTTTACTTTGCATGGGTTGCCTCCCATGAAGCGCTCTTTTATGGTCAATAGCTTGACCGTAGTGTTGCTCATTCCATCTCGAGTCCATTCTTCTTGCAATTGCCATTCCTTGTATATCTTTACTTAATCACTTCTTCTAGGGTGATCACTTCTATGGTGACTGCACTTATGTCTTCTTTTACTCGATAATGCTTCAGGCGTTGTCCATTTACCACCCATTCAAGGGAGGGTGTTTTTCCCTGTAGCTTCACTGCCCCCGATGAATAAGCTTCTTCAACTATATATGGGACTTCCCACTTTGATCTGAGCTTCCCTGGAAACAACTTAAGACGAGAATTATAGAGTAACACTTTGTCTCCACTTTTAAAGGTCTTATTCTCTATTTTTCTATCATGCCATATTTCCACTTTTTCCTTAAATAACCTAGCATTCTCATAGGCTTCACTTCTAAACTCATCTAAAGAATGAAGATCTAATAAACGCTTTTCTCCTGCTGCTTTAAGATCATAATTTAGGTTCTTGATTGCCCAAAAAGCTTTGTGTTCCAATTCTAAAGGTAAATGACATGCTTTACCATACACTATCTTATAAGGTGTCATACCCATTGGATTTTTAAACGTAGTACGGTATGCCCATAGAGTGTCATTTAACTTGTATGACCAATCTTTTCTTGATTTGTCCACCATCTTCTCGAGTATGGTCTTTAATTCACTATTAGAGAGTTCCACTTGACCACTTGTTTGAGGATGATATGGTGAAGCAACGCGGTGAGTTACTCCATATTTGTTGAGGATTTTTCTGAAAGTTCCTTTCATAAAATGAGAACCGCCATCAATGATTAAAAATCTAGGAACTCCAAACCTGGGGAATATGATATCCTTGATCATCTTCATTGAGGTGGCTGCATCTGCATGACTTGTTGGAATAGCTTCAATCCATTTAGTTACATAGTCAACAACAACAAGAATATGATTATAACCATTTGATTCTATAAATGGTCCCATATAATCCATCCCCCATACATCAAAAGGTTCAATTATGAGACTATAATTCATTGCCATTTCTTGTCTCCTACCTATATTACCTCTTCTTTGGCAAGCATCGCAGTATTCCACATAACTATCTGCGTCCTTGAGCAAGGTGGGCCAATAGAATCCGGATTGAAGTACCTTTGTAGAAGTTCGCTTACCTACATGATGCCCTCCATATGGACTATCATGACAAGCTTTCAATATTGCATTAATTTCATAGTTAGGAACACACTTATGAATCATTTCGTCAGGTCCATGATGATATAGATACGGATCATCCCAAAAGTAATATTTAGGATCATTAAAGAATTTCATCCTTTGATTTCTTGTCATACCAGGAGGTATAAATTTTGTTGCGAGATAATTAGCATAATCTGCATACCATGAATCAACAATTTCAACGTTTGCTAAATATTCTCCCAGAAATGATTCATTTATAGGTACGGGGTTAGTAATTATTCCCTCCATCCTAGAGAGATGATCTGCTACCAAATTATCTTTACCCCTCCTATCTACTATTTGCAAATCATATTCATGTAGTAATAAAACCCACATAATCAACCTGGGCTTAGCATCCTTTTTCACAAGGAGGTGACGCAAAGCTTGGTGATCTGTATGAATTATTACCTTAGAATTCATGATGTAGGATCTAAATTTGTTGCAAGCAAAAATTATAGCTAGGAACTCTTTTTCTGTAGTAGTGTAATGTTTCTGAATCTTATTAAGAGGTCTACTAGCATAATAAATAACATTCACGTTCTTTCCGTCTCGCTATCCTAACACGACCCCTAAAGCATAGTTACTAGCATCACACATGATTTCAAAAGGTTCATCCCAATTTGGAGCATGATAGGTGCTGAAACTAATTTATTCTTAAGGTTCTCAAAAGCTGCAATGCAGTCATGATCTAAGTAGAACAGAGTTTCTTTATCAAGAAGGTTGGTGACAGGCATAGCTATTTTAGAAAAATATTTTATAAAACGCTTATAAAAACCTGCATGTCCTAGAAACATTTTTAAGTTTTTAATGTCCTGAGGTATTGGAAGGTTTTCTATAGCATTTATATTTGTTTTATCTATTTCTATTCCCTTCTCCAAAACCTTATGTCCGAAAACTTTACCTTCTCTTTCCATGAAACGACATTGTTCCCAATTCAAAACCAAATTTGATTGGCCGCATCTCTGTAAGACTTTGGTTAGATTGTAGAGGCAATTATCAAAGGTTGTTCCACAAACAACAAAATCATTTGTTAGAACTTCCATAGTCTTCTCAACAAAATCATCAAAAATTTTTAGAACACATTCTTGAAAAGTTGCTGCTGCGTTACATAAGCCAAACGGAATTAATCTATAAGCATATGTTCCATAAGGGTAAGTGAAAGTTGTTTTCTCTTGATCTTACGGTTGTACGGCAATTTGAGAATATCCAGAATAACCATCAAGAAAACAGGAAATAAAATTATTGCTAAGTCTTTCTAAAATTTTATCCATGAATGGTATAGGTTTATGATTTTTGTGTGTCTCGCGTTTTAGCTTCCTAAAATCAATGCACATACGATATCCTACAACGGTCCTTACAGGAACTAGCTCACCATCCTCATTCATAGCAGCATCAATACCACCTTGTCTTCGTATGCAATGAGTTGGGCTAACCCACTTACTGTCAGAAATATGATATATTATGCCAATATCTAATAAGTGTATAACGTCTTTTCTTACTACTTCCTTCATTTTCGGATTAAGCCTTCTTTCTGTATCCACTACTGGTTCAGCATCATCAAGCAAGGTAATTTTATGTGTTACGATAGATGGATCTATTTTTTTAATATCACTTAGAGTACATCCAAAGGCTTCATGATGCGTAACCAAGACCGAAATGAGTTTATTTGTTTCATTCTATGATAAATTTTTTCTAATAATAATAGGACATTTATTTTCATTATCTAAAAACACATGCCTCATATCGTCTAGAAGTTGTTTCAATTCAATTGGTGGAGGCTCTACATCTCCTTTTCTTACCAGTTCTTCATAGCCATGTGGATTTTGTGCTTCCAGAACTGAATCAAGGTAATCATCCATGTCTTCTTGATGGCTCAGTGTTGATGTAGAGCTCGTTGGGAATCCCAAGAGGAAGGTATGATGAGCATAGCAGCAAGTTTCCCTCAGTTATAAAACCAAGGTTTAATCGAACCAGTAGGAGCAAGGAAACACCCCAAAGGTGTTGCTAGCTGAGCCTTGGCAGAGCGTACTACTGGTGCTAGTAGCAACGTGGAGACCTGCATAACACAACCACAGAACTTTGTACCCAACTTGCGATGAGGTTGTCAATCTCATCGTGTTTTGATGAAAACAAAGGATTAAACATATCGAATGGAAGGAAGTAATAGTTTGCAGAAAGTAAACACAAAGCAGTAAACAGTTTGTAGATTGTATGTAAAGAAAAGGACCGGGATCCATAGTTCACTAGAGGTGGCTCTCCTTAAGATAGATAACATGCTGGTTGAACAAATTACAGCGGGGCAATTGACAAACATCGAGAAAGCATACAAGCATATACTAATCATCTTGACTCCTTTGAGACTTGATTGGGCATTACAACATTATACATAGACCGCCATCCAACTGCATCTATGACTAATAATCCACCTTCAGGTTATCATCCGAACCCCTCCAAGATAAGTTACAAGCAAGCAGTTATTGCTTTACGAATTGCGTGTAAAGTAAACAATACGATTGTTCTATGAACAAAGGATTGTTGTTTTCTCCCTAGTAGCAACAACACATCTAGTACCTTAGAGATTTCTGTCACTTCCCCAGATTATGAGAGGCATGAACCCACTATCGAGCATAAATACTAACTCTTGGAGTTGCTAGCATCTACTTGGCCAAAATAGCTACTAACAACGGAAAGCATGCAAGATCACAAATAACAAAGACATGATAGAATCAATAATCAATCTGAAATAGCATCTCAATATCCATCGGATCCCCGCAAACAAAACATGCAGAATTACAAATAGATGATCTTGATCATGAACGGAGCTCACAAGATCTAAACATGAAAGCACAAAGGAGGAGAACCAGCCATCTAGCTACTACATGGATCCGTAGTCCAAGGATGAACTACTCACGCATCACACCGGAGGATTGCATGGTGATGAAGAAGGCCTCGGTGAATTCCCTCTTGGCGGTCTTGGGAAGAGCTTCGATCCTCCGATCTAGGGATGGAGATGACGGACTCTGAGACTCTTTCGTGGATTTTTGATCGGGTGCCTAGGGTTTTCGTCCCGAGGGCATCTTATAGGCGGAAGGAGAGGCCGAGGGGGTGCTGGGGTCGGCTAGACCACCCCCTGGTGCGGGCCAGGCCTGGCCGTGCGGCCAGGTGGTGTGGCCGGCCCCTAGCCCTTCTCCGTCTCGTATTCTGGCATCTGATGACTTCCGAAAAATAGGCACTTTGGCTTTTGTCCCATCCAATTCCGAGAATATTCATTTTCTGACTTTCCTGGAACCAAAAACAACAGAAAACAGGCAGCTGGCACTATGGCTCTTGTTAATAGGTTAGTCCAAGAAATCATATGAAAAGTACTCCAAAGTGTGGACAAAACACAAGAAAGTAGATAAAACCAAACATGGAACATAAAAAATTATAGATACATTTGCAATGTATGAACATCCCCAAGCTTAACTCCTGCAATGTATCACTTCTCTCTCCTCATCATCTAGTGCTTCGTCCCAATTAATCAGGCTCCTCTCTAATTCATCTTGTGGAGTACTGAAATGAATTGCTGCCAGCTCGGCAACCGTTTTCTCTTCCTTGATATCTTCCACTTCATATGGCCTCTTCTTTAGTTTGGCAAAGTGGAATGTCATTTCCTCTTCTCCAAACATCAGTGAAATAGTCTCCTTCTTATTATCAACTCGAGCTTTGGTGATGGAAACAAAGGCCTGCTTAAAAGAATAGGACAAAAAGAATCTCGAGGCATATCAACAATATGAAAATCAAGGGGGTACATGAGCGATCCAATAAAGACATAGATATTCCTGATTACCCCTTCTGGTTTTATATTGGTCCTATTAGACAATTTAATCGTAGTATCTGCCGGTTCCACATCTGGATTATTTAAATTATAGTGAAGTTCCTCATAAAGTGATGAAGGCATAATATTTATAGTGGAAATCGGCTCACAAATTCTGTATAAGAAAGTTTCTCCACAACATATAGGAGTCATTGGTTTTGAAGTTTGGTTACCTCGTACCTTACCTTCGATGAATTCTGAGGTTTCAAGGTCTAGCATAACCACTTCATTGTCCACTATTCGTGCTTCCATAAGGTCCTTTAAACATTATTTATATTGGTAGCTTCGGGGTTCCTTTCTAGTTTCTTTGGTCTCTTCTTTATTTGTTCTTCCTCTTTTTGCCTTTCCTTGACGATCCCTTGAATAGGTATCGAGGAGAACTCTTCCATCAGTGCTCTTGCACACTTCTATTCTTCTAGGGGTTTACGGGGTTCCCATTCTATAGGTACCTGCAAATGCCCCGCATAATTCTCAATAATTTTCTTTACTGAGTAAGAATCAATGCTAAGGGTTTTAATCATTGCATCTGTCCTTTCATATGCAAGGAAATTGTTAACGCAAGTATTTGTAATGTTTTCCTTTTCTTTAAGATTTTCCATTGCTTCCTTCATTTTTATTATTAGATTCCAAGGTTCATCATAGGTGTAAGATAGAAAACTGCCATTAGAAGTAGTGTCTAGATTCATTCTATTTTTAATATTTAGCCCTCCATAAAATGTATGAGTGATTAACCAATCAGGCAAACGATGATGGGGGCAATTATCTAGGTAGCTTTTGTACCTTAGATATCCTTCATATAAGCCCTCACCAGGATTTTTTTTGAAACTGATAATAATACCTCTCATCCTATGAGCTTTGCTTTATGATTAATATTTTGATAGGAAATTGGTTGTCAATTCCTTCCAAGTCCTCGGTGCTTCTGCACAAAAAGATCTATACCAGTCGCAAACATTATTAGAGAGAGTTTGTCTAAACAACTGGGTTTTAACCATATCAAGATTATAGTCATCGAATATAAAGGAACTGAGAATGTCTTCAAAGAATTGTAAATGTCCATATGGGCTCTCTTCATTGGTTCCTACCAATTTCTTAGAGTGCAATAGTTCAAATAATAAAGGGTGGATCTCAATTCCATCTGGATTTATGCTTTTATTGATAGCTATAAAAGCGTCCATGGGTGAACCCATTTTCCTTACTGCCTCAAGCTAGTTTAAATGCTGAGTGTTGTCCATGATTGTTATCCTGCAACTTAACTAAAAATTAGTACAACAAAAGTAAATAACTAAAAGTAAAGTGACTTATAGCGCTAAGCTCCCCGACAACAGCGCCAAAAAATAGCTTGATGACTGCAAGTGTAATGACCCACAAGTGTAGGGGGTGTATCGTAGTACTTTCGATAAGTAAGAGTGTCGAACCCAACGAGGAGCAGAAGGTGTTGACGAGTGGCTTGGAGCAGGAATTCTCTGTAAATACTTAGCAAACGGATTTTTAGGGGTTTTTGATAATGTAGATAAATAAAGTACGAGTAAATAAAAGACAATAATAATAATTGCAGCAAGTGGTCCAATCCTTTCTTTAGTAAAGGACAAGCTGGTTATATTACTTAAGATTCTCAAGGACTCACGGGAATATCGTCAAGTGCTTTTGCTTCACATAGTTGACTAATCTTCTTTAGTTAGATAAGTTTTGTGTGGGTGAACCTGTGCTAATGTACTAACCTTCCTAGGAATAATACATACTTGTGATTATACCCCTTGCAAGAATCCGCAAGTACAAGAAAGTAATTAAAATAGAAACCTAACCACGACTTTAAACTCTGAGATCTACACTCCCTTGTGCAAAGGTTTCCTAACGGGGGTTCAGGTTTCTGTCACTTCAGAAACCCCTACAATTAGTAGCCAAATACATAATGCATTCCCCTAGGCCCATATAGGGGAAGTGTCATGTAGTCGACGTTCACATGACACCACTAGAAGAATAACACCACAACTTAATTATCAAACCATTGAATCTTTCTCAACACAATTCCACTACTAACAACATGACTTCTCCCATGTCCCCAAGAACTAAATGAACTACTCACGAGACATCATATGGATCAAGATCAGAGATGAAATAATGATAAGTAACAATCTGAACATTACAATAAAATTCAATGGTTCCACTCAGTATCATCAACTATAACAAGTAATCAACACCAGGAAAATTTCCCCCAAGAACTATGCAATATTCAACCCCATTGTTACAACGGTATGAAGTGGTGATGATGGTGATGATGGAGATGATGATGATCCCGATGAAGTCCAACTTGATGGTGGTGTTGATGGCGATGATCTCCCCTCTCCGGGAAGGAATTTCCCCGGCAGATTTCTACCCGCCGGAGAGCTCTTTCTCTCTCTGCAGTTTTCCACCCCGCAAAGGTGGAGGAATCTTTTTGTGGTTGCTCCCCTGAGTCTTAGGGTTTCGTGGGGATAATATACTCCAAAGGGCAGAGCCAGAGGTGGGCCAGGGTGGCCACACCACCTGGTGGTGCGGCCAGGGCTGGCCCGTGATAGGGGGTGGTGTGGGCCCCCTATGACCCATCTTTGCTCCCCCTTCTCGCATCCTTCGTCTTCTGAAAAAATAGGTTTTCCATGTATTTTCTGGAATTTTCTAATCTTCGCGAATTTCGCCTCCAAATAGTGCCTTTTCCATCAGAATCCTGACTTCAGCGGTCCATCCTCCAGAAGTCATCAACCATGCAAAAACAGATGAAATAACATAAGTATCATCTCTTAATATGAAATATATCAATAAATAACAGTAAATTATGATATAGAATAGTGATGCAAAATGGACGTATCAAATCCCCCCAAGCTTAGACTTTGCTTGTCCCCAAGCAAAAACTGAGCTCAATAAACATGACCTCAGGTTTATGGAGTGAAGAGTCGATAAAAGAATACGGACAAAGAAGCATCACATTCATCAATACACAAATCATAATAGAAGACAACTCACTATTATATAACTTAACTTGCAATAGGTAAAGGAAACACAATAAAGATACACAAAGTAAATCATAATTGGTAATGGCAAACTTTGTACTTGGTCAAAGAACGGTTAACAATTTACAGAAGTTCAAACATAATGGGGTTTTCAATGATAGATTTCAAAGTAATATTCACTTAAGATAAGAGTAGTGTGCAAAACAAGGAACATAAGGAACATGATTGAATAAATCAGCATATGAATGAATGAAACACAACAACTCAAAATACTTGCTGAGATAGAAAGGAATAGGTTTACTGACTCAACTAAAAGGTAAAAGATAGGCCCTTCGCAGAGGGAAGCAGGGATTTCAAGTTTCATAAAGAGCTTCCAAAAATTATGGCACTTATTAGTTTTCAGCTCTCATTGCCCCTATCATAAGCATCTTGAGGTGATTAAGGTTAAAGTGAACAAATATGAGGATATGCTTTACAAGTTATAAGTTGAAAATCTCATGCCCCGTGCTTACGAGTACCAGACCTCATGCTACTCAACTCTAGTCACGAGTAAGTTCTTGTCATTGTAAATACATGTGTATCATGGAGAACTGCCAATGGGGTACCCCTTGCCCGATGATACGGGAGCTTTCCCATATCAAAATGACAAGGCAAGCACACAATGAGCATCTCAGCGATCTTTTTATTTGCTATTTGCATAGGTTTTTATTGAGGATGCTTCACAGATTGCTCACTATGGTTACGCTACAAGTTTCCACCATGATTAGGCATGGCTTAGACTAGCGGCCCAGACATTTCTTAACGCATATACAAACTCCATGAGATTACAAGATCCCCTTTTATTTCACACCACGGGGATCCATAAGCAAAAGAATCATGATATCAACAAAATAAGTGCAATGTTTAAAGCGTCCCCCATGGTAACATGGTTCTGCTAAATCACAACTTATAAAGCGCAAGCATATATGCAACATAGATGGGCACAATGGTTCAAGTTTATTAAGTGCAAAAAAAGTAAAGTGTGCCATCAAGTTTGTGAGAGCTTTAATCACTAATTTTCACATAACAAGTTTAATTCGGAAGGTAGATAAAAACATCAATTTGCTTAGAATAGCCAATGCTAATAGGTAGGTATGGTGGACACAAATGGCATTGGTTTTGGTTTAAGGATTGGATGCACGAGAAGCATTCCCTCTCAGTACAGGTTTTAGGCTAGCAAGGCTGGGTAGCTGATACATTGCAAATGTATCTATAATTTTTGATGTTCCATGCTTGGTTTTATCCACTTTCTTGTGTTTTGTTCCAACTTTGGAGTACTTTTCGTATGATTTCTTGGACTAACCTATTAACAAGATGCCATAGTGCCAGTTGCCTGTTTTCTGCTGTTTTTGGTTTTAGGAAGTCAGAAAATGAATATTCTCGGAATTGGACGGGACAAAAGCAAAATTTCCTATTTTACCGGAAGATTCACAGAGGCAGAATACGAGACGGAGGAGGGCCAGGGCCTGGCCACACCCCCCAGGCACGTGCTAGCCCTACCCGCGCCACCAGGTGGTGTGGGTCCCCGGGCACTCCACCGACCTTGCCTCTTTGCCTATAAGAAGCCTCCTGATGCATAAACCCTAAAGAATCAAGCCTCCAGCCACGAAAAGTTCCACAGCGCCACCGCCACCGAAGGGGAGATTCGGGGGACAGAAAGTCTCTGTTCCGGCACCCTGCCGGGATGGGGAAGTGCCCCCGAAGCCATCTCCATCGATCTCCACTGCCATCTCCATCACCACTGTTGATTCCCATGATGAGGAGGGAGTAGTTCTCTCTCGAGGCTAAGGGTTCTACCAGTATCTATGTGTTCATCTCTCTCTATGCATGATCATATTGTGATCATGAGCTTGTAATCTATAGATCTACCTTGCTACTCAAGTGCTTTAATAGATTTCTGCTCTCCCCTTGTGTGTGAAAGTGACAGCGTGCACACCATGGTGGCACTTAGGCTAGAGATTACAAATACTTGTTATGAGTTATATTTGGAGTTGGATGTCTCTATGAAATTGTGATGTTTGTTGGAACCATCTAGTACTCAAGGTGACAGTGTGGGGTTTTCTAGATGGGAAAGACTTACTTTGAGGAGTGCTGTTATAGCCCTACCGTTGATTAGAGTGTCCAACCGGAGAGTAGTTAAGAGTAGTATCATGAAGATGATATATTTATATGAGAGTGTTCACTAGTGAAAGTATGTAAGCCTTGTTTCTAAGCATTGATACACTATTTGCTACTAGATCTATTACATGTTTGCTTGCTTTCATCTTTACTTCAGTTTGCCTTTAGTCTCTTCCACGCCATCAAGTTATTTTCTATCACCGTTACCACTTATAATTATCCATACCACTTGTATTTCACTATCTCTTCGCCGAACTAGTGCACCTATACACCTGACAAGTGTATTTGGTGTGTTGGGGACACAAGAGACTTCTTGTATCTTGATTGCAGGGTTGCTTGAGAGGGGATACCTTTAACCACTTCCTCCCTGAGTTCGATAAACCTTGGGTGATCCACTTAAGGGAAAACTTGCTGCTGTTCTACAAACCTCTGCACTTGGAGGCCCAACAACTGTCTACAAGAATAGAAGTGTGTAGACATCAAGCTATTTTCTAGCGCCGTTGCCAGGGAGGTAAGGTAAAAGGTATTCACACCGGAGGATTAAAGAAGAAGAACCTCCCATAGCAAACGCCTATTTTCTAGTGTGAGTACTCGAAGTTATTTCCTTTAGATTCTGCAATTTTGTCTTTTTGTTTCTTGTTTTCACTAGTTAGGCTTAATGGAAAACAACAACAAAATTAGAGAGCTTTATAGTATTTATCTTGAGTTAGGACATGAAGTGTTTGAAGAGAAAATTAAAAAACCTATGGAACTTTATTTGCATGCTAATAGCAATGTTGTTAGTATGGATTCTTTGGACACTATTACTGCTAATGCTATGGAAAAGTCTAAGCTTGGGGAAGCTAGTTTTTATGAAAATGATCTTTTTAGTTCCCCAGCTAACATGGGTATACCCTATAGGTACTCGAGCTTGGTATATACGGTCCAAATACATATAGGCCCACGGTGTCGCCAAGGCCCGGATGGAGGGACTCGAGTAACCTACAGACTCTCGATTGCTTGAAGGACAAGAAGAAGCTAAAGATAGAAAGTTTGAAGGGGAAAACCCTAACTTGTAACCGACTCGACCTGCTACCCGAGACCTAGCCTATCAATATAAAGACTAGGAGGGGGCGGCGAGGAGAACACACGCAACCCTAGCTTCCACAAACCCTCGCCAGATTGCATCTACGCACCATTGTAACTTTCGACTCCCTCAATAATTCCACGAGCAGACAAGCAGGAGTAGGGACCTCTACGAGGCCTGAACCTGGGTAAATCCTTTGTCCCCTGTGTGCTTGTTTGCTAGCTGATAGATGTCTCCAGCGCTCCCTCCTTCTCCAAAACCCAAGTCCATAACAATGGGCATTGACGAGTTAAACCCTCGTCAATTGGTGCCGTCTGTGGGAATTGGGAGTGCTGATGTTGCGGCTTCTTCGGCCCCATCAAACGCGATCTACAACTCTGCAATAGTGGAGATTCGCCAGCTTTTTGGCGCCTTCGGCTTCACCGTCCACACGCCGGCTACTCGCCCGGCCTTCGAGTCCGTGGGCGACGGAATCAGCCTGGCGATTGGGAGCTTCCGCTTCCAAGTTGGTCAGATGGGCACGCTTCGCATGCCCGATCAGCCGACGACACCGGCGATTGCCCCAGCATCATGGTTCCCTCCATCGATCGGCACCATCAGTGAGCTCAATGCTCCGGTGGTAGTTCGGAACATGGTCAGCGACAATAGTCGCGACTCCGATCTAAGCGATCTGGCCACTGAAGATGGAACCTACGGTTCCGGATCTGAAAGTTGTGGAAGAAACAGCTTCCCAAATCACTTCATGTGCGCTGTCATCAACATGGGCGACACCTCCGCCAACCGCGGTAACGGTGGTAACACCGGAAATGGCACAAATCCACCCAATCGCGGCAACGGTGGTAACATCGGCAACGGCACCGACCCGCCCAACGCCGGCAACAGCGGTAACGGTGGCAACGGAGGAGCAGTCGAACCTCCTAGCATAATCAACGAGCAAACCGGCAAACGCGTCGTGATCAGGCTCAACGAGCAAGAGTGGGAACGCTGCCGCGAAGCCCTACGAGGTGCACCTCTAGCCTTCGGGTCCCTGTAGGAACTGCTGATGGGCTACCACTGGCTCCTAAAAGAGGAATTCAAGCGCCAAAAACAAACAATCGCGCAACTTGAGGCATGTAAAAAGGCGGCGGACGAGTCAAGCCTTCGTCGCGCTAGGCTCTCCTCCTACAGAGGATCCTCCTCAAGAGGCAACGAGCACCTCGCCAGGAAAAGGCAATCGCGGATGGCTCACCTCACTGAACAAGAACGCATAGACGCCGCAAAAGTCCTCGACTTCGGCTCTATGACAGTCGACACGAGAGGCAACGTGGTTCCCAGGACACCACAGGCCGCGGTGACAGCGGCCACCATGTACCTTCTCAATAACCAGCCACCAGCTGGAGATCCCCGAACAACCATGCACCAATCTACGATCGCGGGCCTGGGGCTAATCGAAGCCGCCCTCGACAAGGAACCGGTACCAGACCCAAAAAAGGGCAAAGCGTTAGCAAAGCACTACTCCTCGCCCTCGTCCAACGATGACAGTCACGACCTGTCTCGGCGCCGCCGCTCACAGCGACACGATCACGACTACGATGCACGCGATGAACTCACGCAGCGCAAGATCGACAAGTCAAGGGAACAACGTGCTCGGTCGACTGACTCGGAAGAAGAAGATGGGGAGCTCTGCGGCGCCAGATGCTTCAGCAGATCCTTCAGGCAAAAGCGAATGCCTAAAGGGTTCAAACTCCCATCGGAGAACCCAAAATTTGACGGTCTGCAGGACCCCAAGATCTAGCTAGAGGATCACATCTCCTCCGTCAGACTACATGGAGGCAGTCGAAGTACTGCCATGCAATGCTTGCAGCTACAGCTACAGGGCGCCGCCCGGGCATGGCTCAATAACCTCCCACGCGGATCCATTCGCAGCTGGGATGAGCTGGTCTACAGCTTCGTGCGCAACTTTAAGGGCACGTACAAACGCCCCGCCTCAATCGAAGAACTGAGATGCTGCCAGCAAAGATCTGGCAAATCGCTGCGCTCTTACATCCAAAGGTGGTCCATCATCAAGAACTCCGCGGAGAACATCTCGGAAGACCGCGTGATTGATGCTTTCAACGGTGGTGTCTGCCGCATGGAACTCAGGGAGGAGCTAGGCCGCTCAAAGCCCCAGACCATCGACCACCTGATGGAGATCGCGAATCGGTGGGCTGATGGAGAAGATTCGGTGAAAAATCGCGTTCACTCTGACGAGGAGGCAGAACATGGTCGCGATGACGTCAACATGGTCGCAGCCGGCTACGCCGATAGACGCGACGATAACCGCAACAGCGGATACCGCAGCGGCGGATACCGCGACTCCGGGAAAACCACGCAAGTGTGGCAACGCCGCACTCGCGATGAAGCACCCGCAACCTCCATCGAGGACAAACTGTCCGGGCCATGCACGGTACACTTCTACATCGACAAGCATGATGGCAAGAGAAAGTCCAGCCACCTCCTCAAGGACTGCCGCGAGTTCCTCAAGCTACATGAGGGATTGGTTCGGATGAACCGCAATGCAGTCGAAAGAGGCTACGGAGCCGCTCTAGGTGCCGTGGCACATGTCGCACCACCACCACCACCTGGGCCACCCCCGAACGGAGCTGCACCGGACCAGCACCACGGAGGCGAACCATACCCACGGGCCATGGGTACCATGATGATCCAAAAGGGGCGCCCCTCCAATAGGGTGCAGAAGGCCATCACTCGCCAAGTCAACTTGGCCACGCACTCGCCACCATCCACCACTGAGTACCTCAGTGGCAGCGAGTCGTGCATTACCTTCGACAAACGCGACCACCCGCCTCAAGTACCTCGCCCAGGTCATTGCCCCCTCGTACTCGAGGCGCAAATTGGAGGCTTCGACATGAGTCGCGTCTTCATGGATGGCGGAAGCGGCATCAACCTCATATTCGCGAGTACCTTGCGAGCAGTGAGGATCCCTCTAACCTGCTTGGAGGCATCGGACATAACGTTCCACGGCATCGTCCCAGGGAAAGGCGTATACCCCCTGGGCAAAATCAACCTCGACGTCATATTCGGCACGCCAAGGAACTTCCGACACGAGCGCATCGACTTTGAGGTCGTTGACTGGCCCTCACAATACCACTGCATCCTCGGACGCGTCGCGTTCGCTAGGTTCATGGCGGTACCCCACTACGCCTACCTACAGATGAAAATGCCAGGTCCCAACGGCGTCATCATGATCAACGGGAGCTTCGAACGATTGACAATTGCGACAGGGAATTCAACAGAATCTCCCAGTCCTTCGGCATGCAGGAGGAGCTTGCACGATTGAAGGAAACGATGCAACGCCTACCCCCGAGTAGGCCAAGCTCACCTGACCTCTCCTTCGACTCATCTGTGCACACAAAGAAGGTGCAGGTCCATCCATCAGATCCCGCTAAAACGGCCCTCATCGCCAACAACTTGAGTCCCGCATAGGAACTCGCGCTCGTCGAATTCCTCCATGAGCACTGGGAAATTTTCGCCTAGTGTCCTGCGGACATGCCAGGAGTTCCCAGGGAATTCGCCGAGCACGCACTCAACGTTAACCCCGACGCAGGCCCAAGCAACAGTCAGCGATCGTCGAGCCACGGCACGGTCGAATGGAGATCAACAGACTCCTCGAGGCCAAATTCATACGCGAGATCAAGGAAAGCACTTGGCTCGCCAATACGGTGCTGGTACCAAAAAAGGACACGGATATCCTATGGATGTGCGTGGACTTCACTTCTTTAAACAAGCACTACCCAAAAGATCACTTCCCGCTACCACGGATCGATCAAATCATCGACTCCACCGCTGGATGCGAGCGCCTCTGCTTCCTTGATGCCTACTCAGGCTATAACCAAATTCGAATGAAGGAGGAAGACCAGGAGAAGACCGCGTTTACAACGCCCTTTGGTGTGTTCTGCTACAACATAATGCCCTTCGGGCTAAAAAACGCAGGAGCCACGTACCAACGGTGCATGCAGGCTTGCCTCAAGGAGCAACTAGGTCGCAACATCCAAGTCTATGTCGACGACATAATAATCAAAACCAAGGAAGAAGCCTCTCTAATAGACGACTTGCGCGAAACCTTCGCCAATCTCGATCGTTACTGGATAAAGCTCAATCCGGATAAATGTGCCTTCGGCGTACCATCTGGGCAGCTACTCGGGTATCTCATCTCCGCGAGAGGGTATGAGGCAAACCCGAAAAAGATAAAGGCCATACTGGCCATGGAGAAGCCAAAGAACATAAGAGGCGTTCAGCAACTAGCCGGACGAATCGCGGCCCTCAGTCGATTTATCAGTCGAATGGGAGAAAAGGCGCTGCCCTTCTATCAGCTCCTCCGCAAAGCTGACAAATTCGAGTGGACCAATGAAGCGCAAGAAGCATTCGAAGACCTCAAGCGCCTGCTATCCACCTCGCCAGTATTGGTAACTCCACGAGAAAGGGAACCACTGCTGCTCTACATCTCCGCCACCAACCAAGTGGTTAGCACAGTGCTTGTCGTCGAACGGGCCGAGGAAAACAAGGTTCACGGCGTACAACGCCCGGTATACTACCTCAGTGAGGTCCTCACGCCAACAAAACAGCGGTACCCGCACTACCAGAAGCTGGCGGACGACGTCTTTATGACCGCCCGGCGACTGCGCCATTACTTCCAGGAACACCCAATCGTGGTAGTCAACGACGCCCCATTGGGACATATCCTCAATAACCACAGCGCCATAGACGCGATAGGCGCTTTGGGGAATCGAACTGTCTACACGAGACATCACATACGAAAAGCGCGACGCAATCAAGTCGCAAGTTCTCCCTGACTTCCTCGTACATTGGATGGAAAACCAACTCCCGGACAAGCCAGACATGTCCTACCTCTAGACAATGCACTTCGATGGATCCAAGAGGAAAGATGGAGCAGGAGCAGGTGTCATACTGACATCACCTCAAGGGGACAAGCTGAAATACATCCTGCGAATGCAGTTCACAGCCTCAAACAACGAGGCTGAATACGAGGCCCTGTTGCACGGGATGAGGATGGCAAAAGCCTGCGGCGCAAAGAGGCTAATCATATATGGCGAGTCCAAGCTGGTCGTCAACCAAACAATGCACGAGTGCGATGCACTGAACGACAACATGATCGCATACCGCGACCTCTACGACACACTTGAAGGAGACTTTGATGGTTGCGAGTTGCGACACATAGGTCACGAAAGCAATGAGGAGGCGGATGCACTCGCCAACATAGGCTCCACCTGTGCACCCATACCACCTGGGGTATTTCTCGAGCGCATATGCGAACGCTCCATCAAGCCAAAGGCCGCAGAGAAGAAAACAAGCGTAGCAACGGACTCGGGGGCTACGCCACCCAATGAGCCAATGACACTCGATGACTTGGAGCTCGACACAGGACTCGAGGGACCAATGAGTGTCATGATGATCGAACAATCCTGGACGCAGCCGTACATTATGTACCTTCTCAGCAAGCGCCTACCGGACGACCCAACAGACGCACGACACATCGCGCGATGCTCCAAGGCATTTGTCGTTATCAATGGCGAACTGTATAAACGCAGCATCACAGGCGTGTTACAACGATGCGTCTCCCTAGCCGATGGAAGAGCAGTCCTCCTTGACATCCATGAAGGGACCTGCGGGCACCACACCGGCAGTCACGCCCTTGTTGCCAAAGCTCTACGAGCTGGATTTTACTGGCCCATGGCCATGCGCGACGCCAAGGATATAGTCCAAAAGTGCAACGCTTGTCAGCGATTCGCGGACAAGCCACACGCACCAGGCGCAGAACTACGACCTATTCCATTGGCCTGGCCCTTCGCCCAGTGGGGACTCGACATGGTTGGCAAACTTCCAAGGTCCTCGCAAGGAGGATACGTCTACCTCTTGGTCGCAGTCGACAAATTCACCAAGTGGATTGAGGCCATGCCAGTGACCAAGCAATCAGGACACAGCGCAGTCAAGTTCTTCGAGTCCATCGTCTACCGCTTCGGCGTGCCGCACAGCATCATCACCGACAACGGAACAAACTTCACATCCAAGGAGTTCCAAGAATTCTGCGAGAACCTAGGGATCAATATCAACTACGCCTCAGTAGCACACCCACAGACCAACGGTCAGGTGGAAAAGGCAAACGGGCTCGTCTACAGCGGCATCAAGAAGCGACTCCTCCGACCACTCGAACAAGCCGCGGGCTGCTGGCCAGACGAACTGCAATCCGTACTCTAGAGCCTGCGTACAACTCCAAACAGCGCCACCGGCTACACGCCATTCTTTATGGTACACGGAGCAGATGCAGTACTACCCACCGAGGTACGGTACAAAGCGCCACGCCAGAAGTCGCCACAGCGAAAGGTGAGTCATCCTCGACTCGAAGACTCAATCGACCTCCTTGACGAAGCAAGAGAAATCGCCGCATAAAGATCCACGATCTACCAGAGAACTCGTAACTACTACCATAGCAGAAGGCTTCGCCCCAGATCCTTCGTCGAAGGTGACCTAGTCCTGCGACTGAAGCAGCAGGGGCATCCCAAGCTCGAGTCCCCCTGGGAAGGACCATACGTGATTACAGAAGTAATCCCAGGTGGCGCCTATCGCCTTCAAGATTTAGAGACAGGAGTCGCACACTCCAACCCTTGGAACGTCACACAACTGCGACGCTTCTACCCTTAGTCGTTTTTCTTTACTTTTGCATCGCAAATAAGGCTATTCAGCCAAGGCTACTTAGCCGTACATTGTACTTCGTACTGTTCTTCGAATAAATAAAATCTAAGTGCCCCAAAACTCCGTGTTCTCCTTCACTTTGTCAATTTTCATACTCAGGGCTACGCCACCCTATACATATATGTTCTTCGAACAATAACGCGACATCCTGAGTAGCTGGCACATCAATCGAACCCCTTAACACAAAATCAACCCGGTACCTGGCACTTTTGTGAGTTGACAAGGGAACGATACAAAGATGGCCAGGCTAACGAAAAGGACTCGCATAAGTGCAACACACCCCACGCTTAAAGCTATTTGTACACATTCAACAGTAAATTATCTACAAATGTATACGAGCTTTACAACACTAGTACACTTATGTGCAGGATACATATTTGGCTACCCTTGCAACAGAAGAACATTAGTCTGTTCCTCGAAGAAGTCGACGACCTCCTCGGCTAGATGGTCCACCGCCTAATAGTGTGGCACCATGTTCCAGGAAGATCCTACTGGTGGCACCGGTGGCCCAGAGGCAATGGCGGAGACATCCACGTCAGGCCTGTGCAAACGCACCATGGAAAGGGCAGCCTTGTCACCAGCCACCAACTGCTGCCTCATGCACTCGCGAACCGCGGACATATCTTGAAATTTGGTCAGGAGAGCCAACAGGCTTGATGGAGTATCATCCAGCGGGAACATCGCCTGATAGATGTTCTTCAAACACGACTGCGACTTCTTTAGAAAGAGCAGCACTCGCGAGGCGTGATCCTGCAGGGTCGCCAACGCAGTCGCACGATCATGATCTACCCAGAAGTACCCACTCTCCTGAAGTTGCTCCTGGGTGAGATCATGAAGACGGATGTCAATCCTATCCCTCTCCTCCGGTGGATGGCGTGCGCTAACAACTACACGAAGCAGCATCAACAGCATGAGTACAACATACCATTGCGATTAACTACAAAGAAAAAGACGAGGATGAGCAAACTAACACTTAAATTGGTCGCCCAAGGCGTCATCGCCATGGCAGATATTGCTCATGAGCGGCGGCTTTTTTCAGCCTTTGACTTCCACACGTCCGCTATCACGGATCACGGGCAACTCACGCTCCGGTTGCTTAACGCGATCACGAAAGTCGCGAAAGCAAGACTTCTCCTCTACCACAGCATGGTGGTGCCATTGTATCCTCAAGAGATGGCGAGTCCGGGTTCCCCCAGGACCACTTGATGTACCCTACCAAAAATCAAGCCAGAGGCAAATAAGGCGACCAACTCAAAAGTCAAAAGTAACAGATGCATTCAGGATCAGCATAAAAGTATCTACAAACACATTCGCCAACAGGCATGTTCTCCAATCAAAAGAGCAATTCATCAACTATTACAAGAAACTAACTACAAAGCAGCTGGCTTCTTCAACTTCGATGACCTCAGGGGCTTCATCAAGTCCGTGGCAGTATCAGATGCCACCGACTTTCCGCCGGCCCCTGAGGCCGAAGTTTTCGCCGCCTTCTTCGCACGATTGAGCTCCTCCGAATACTTGGCAATAGTGTTTATCAAGGAATGGCCATATTTGGCACAGGCAGTCGCAAAGGGAGCGAATACTACCTGCTGACCATCCGTGCCAACAGGCATCGTCTTCGACACCACAGAAGGATCTACTTCGACTCCGTGGGCTTGCACCATGTCAAGCGACATGGTCGCGCCAGCTGCGCGGAGGGAGTTCTTGTATGTGGCAGGCACACCCCCAGCGAGCGACTCCACCAGCTCTTCCACATTGTCGACCAGCTCCGCCTTCGGCATCAGCTCCTCCCGGAGGCGACTCAGGGTGGCCTTGGCCTTGGACAACGTATTTTGGACAGTGGCGCTACGATCCTCGACCGTAGATACCGCGCCCGCCAGAGCATCATCGCGACAAAGGGCTTATGGATCAAAACTCAAGCCGCCAGCATCTACACCAAAATACACACATGGATCAAACTTCTAGTGCCACCGGCACTACAGAGGCAGAGAAGAACATCAATAAAATATCTACCAGTAAAGGTACCTGAGAGGGCCTTGGCGACTGAGAACAGTTGCTCTTCGAACAACTTCTCCCTGGCCGCAAAGGAGGCGAACAGATCCTCTTCGCGCTTTTGGGCATCATCACGAGCCGCGATTGCCTCGTCGCGCCCCTTCACAGCTGCGGCTAGTGTCTTCTCCAACGTGGCGACATCGCGCAGTAAAGCGTTATGCTCAGCTACATGGCAGTCAATAATTGGCTGTCAGTCGATTATACCAAAGCAGAGAGAAGACGAAAAGAATAAGTATAGAACACTTACTCTCGACCACGCGGTGGCGTGTCTCCAGCATCGCATGTTGGTGACCCATCGCCATCACCTGCTCCGCCACCTGCGTGGCTTCCTTTACAAGGAGCTGTCGCACAAAACAAGGAGTCAGCAGAGGGCAGCAGAAGGCGTTGACTACCACATTAAAAAAGAAGGAAAGCTATACTTACATGGTCCTCCAAATGACTCAAGAAGTTTGCTGAACCGTCGTCCGAGCAACTACTCGATGCTCCCCTACGTGAGGAGAGCTCGAAGAATTGTGCCTGGAGTGGGCCGCCACCGGAGAAGGAGCGCGCCCGACCTCTACCTTGGCCCTTGAAGTCGCGACTCCCGATTCCTTCAAAAATTCGACGTTGCCAGAAGATGACGACGCCTCTTGACTGCAAGACAAAATCCGCACTCAGAAAGGGCAAACTCCAGGGCAAAGCCAACAAGAAGAAAATAGAGAAGAATGAATGCACTAGCAAAATTACCAGTCAAATTTGTCAAGATCAAACATGGCCTCCGCCGACTCCGACGAAGACTCCTTGGGCAATCGCATCTTCTTGCGAGAAGACGGTGCCACAGCCCTCACAGGAACGGCGGGAATTGGCGACTCCGCGCCAACAGCCGCGCCTCCTAGAGTTGAAGGAGTCGACGTGTCGGAATCCCTTCTGTGACGCTTAACGCAGTATCCGGGCTCTCGGACTTGGGGGCTTCCTCTTCCACATCAGAAGGGACAGTCGACTCAGACTCGTCCTCTTCCAAAGCTTCACGAGGAATAATCCCCTCAGGGAGGGGAGGCATACAAGGCGACACCGCCTACTCCTGCATACAAACAGTAAAGATCAACAAACATAACAAATAAGCAACAGAAAACGCAATCGAGAAAATAAGCTACTACGTAGCCCAACTGTACCTCAGAAGGAGGGTTCGAAGCATCAAAAGGAGGAATGACTGGCTCATTCGGAAGCACATCCTTGAGGGTGTACTTCGTGACCAGTCGCACCCTCTTATCTACCTCACTCGCGGACATGCCATCAGCAGACACGCGAGTGGCATCATCAGCGCCACCCCATTGAAACATGGGATGGACCCTGGCCTGGAGAGGCTGGACGCGACGACGCAGCCAAGTCCTGACAAGGGCGCAACCTCCCTCTTCTGCGCCTATGCGACTCTCGAGGTCGCAAACGCGCTGATATAGCACGTCTGTCTCTGTGAGTTCGGAAGGCATGATCACGTTCTTCCAAGAACGCATCTTCTTGCAGGGAGTCGCGGGATCGAAAGGCGCGAGTCCAAAGTGCTCGTCCTTGGCCTTCTGGTCGCGAACATAGAACCATTTGTCCCTCCATCCCTGGACGGACTTGGTAAGCTTGATATCGAAGTAGGTGGCGGATGGGTCGACGTGGATTCTGCAACCATGTACGTCATAAACTAAAGAGCCAGATGCGGACTGACGCTTCAATTTAAAGATGCGTGTGAAAAGACCAAAGTGTGGCTCGATTCCGAGCCAGCACTCGCAGAGAGTGATGAAACAAGTGATGTGGAGGAGCGAATTTGGGGACAGCTGATGGAGCTGGAGCCCATAGAAACAAAGAAGACCCCGAAGAAAGGGGTGAAGAGGCAAGGAAAGACCGCGAATGATGAATGCAAGAAACATCACTCGAAAACTAGCGGGGGGAGCAGGAATGGTGTCACCGCTGGGGACGCGCGCATCGGCGAATGCCGCAGAGATAACTCCATCTTGGCGAAGAAGACGGAGATCCGACGCCTTGATGATAGAGGGGCGCCATGCGCCATTGGTCACGCGGGTGCCCGCGACCTTCTTCTTCTCGCTGGTGGCGGTGCTGGTGCCCGCAGCAACGGAGCCACCTTTCTTCTTCGCCGCAGCGACGGTGGCCACGGAATCAGCGGCAGCGTCTCCCTTCTTCTTCCCCATTGTGCGGCGGCGATGTGAGCGAAGGAAGTAGCTCGAAAACGAACGGAGCTGGTCCAGCGTCATGGAGAAGATGGGCGCAGGGGAAAGCAGAAAAGCAGCAGCAATGGCGATGATAGCAAGGAAGAAAGAGCGCAGATGGGAAATTACCGCCGCAACATCGCTACTTAACCCCTGGGAGATGCAATCCAACGGCTGATAAAAACCCTATTGGACGCGTGGCACGCATCGTGTTGGACACGTGGAGAAGATGAAGCGCGAACCGTCCCCCCACTTCTACCATTACGCGTGGAAATCGAGGAGGCGCAGTTAAAAATAAGATTACGCACGCCCAGTCAAATCAAAGTCAGAAAGTGGGACCCACCGCTCGTCACGTCCCGTCAAACTCGCTCACGCGGGCAACTAAGGTCATACAAGCGTCAGCACTGACGTCACCAAGGCTATGCAGTGGAAAACTTCGACTATTTTTAGTCCTTGCTGGAGTCTTCGATTCAACCAAGCACTCGGGGGCTACTCCCATAGGGAGCGTTGGCCGCGCACCCTACGACTTTTCTTTTTGTTGTTGCAGGAACATGGACAATCACAAAAGCAAACCCAACCACTCGAAATAAAGTTCGATTATGGACATGGGTTACTCCCATAGGGAGCGCCGGAAACAAGCAGGCAAAAGATGACAGCAGTCGCAAAAGTGTTTTAGTACCTGCCTGAGTCATCGACTGAAACAAGCAGGCAAAAGACGACAGCAGTCGCAAAAGTGTTTTAGTACCTGCCTGAGTCATCGACTGAAACAAGCAAGCAAAAGACGACAGCAGTCGCAAAAGTTCTTTAGTCCCTGCCTGAGTCTTTGACTCAACCAGGCACTCGGGGGCTACTCCCATAGGGAGCGCTGGTCGCGCACCCTATGATTATTTGTACAAAAAACTGTGTGTTGATAACATCCACACTTGAAACTCATGGCGACACCGCCTCATAATTTCCCCCCTACAAAGAGACTATGTCTCCTGGGTCACCCGAATCGTCTCCGCGATGATAAAATTCGGATGTCGCGCCTACGGCGTGAAGGTAAGACCTGAATAAGGCCTGGCAACGCATTTAACTGCGCACTACCAGAAACATATCCGTGCCTACAGGCACGATGAACATGCCTTGACAGACGCGTCAAGTGCTCACACCCATATAACTGGAATTCGACTCCTGTAAGACCTCCGCGGCCTGAGTCGAATTACACCAGATTTTTTCAATTCGGTCCGGGACTCGAATTTGAGTAGATTGTGTTGTTTCACCCTAAGGTGGTTAACTGATACCGATACTTCGGTTATATCAGGCACGTATATCAACAATCCCTACGACACAAATAAAAGCAATCGAAATATACTCATGTAGGCACTCGAAGGCTTCAAAAAGTCCCCAGTCGAATCTGCGATTCTACTGGACACTCGGGGGCTACTGACATGGGTATACCCTATAGGTACTCGAGCTTGGTATATACGGTCCAAATACATATAGGCCCACGGTGTCGCCAAGGCCCGGATGGAGGGACTCGAGTAACCTACGGACTCTCGATTGCTTGAAGGACAAGAAGAAGCTAAAGATAGAAAGTTTGAAAGGGAAAACCCTAACTTGTAACCGACTCGACCTGCTACCCGAGACCTAGCCTATCTATATAAAGGCTAGGAGGGGGCAGCGAGGAGAACACACGCAACCCTAGCTTCCACAAACCCTCGCTAGATTGCATCTGCGCACTGTTGTAACTTTCGACTCCCTCAATAATTCCACGAGCAGACAAGCAGGAGTAGGAAGCTATACGAGGCCTGAACCTGGGTAAATCCTTTGTCCCATGTGTGCTTGTTTGCTAGCCTATAGATGTCTCCAGCGCTCCCTCCTTCTCCAAAACCCAAGTCCATAACAATGGGCATTGACGAGTTAAACCCTCATCACCAGCTTTGGAAGATAGCTATTCTATTGCTTATGATGATACAAAACCTCCAATATATGATGATTACAATGATGAATATGATATTTTCAGTCCACCTACTATTGAGGAGGAAATTCATTATGACTACAATATGCCTCCTATATTTGATGATTATGGTGATGAGAATAATAATGATAGCTATTTTGTTGAATTTGCTCCCACTACAATTAATAAGAATGACTATGTTTATGTGGGGGGTATTAATTCTTTTATGCATGTGGCTCATGATAAGACTATCTTATGTGATAGTTATATTGTTAATTTTATTCATGATGCTACTAAAAGTTATTATGAGAGAGGGAAACATGGTTTTATGTGTCTCAACAATATTAAGTTTACCCTCTTTATGTTGAAAGTCTTGAAGCTTCACTTGTTTTGCTTTCCTATGCTTGTTGCTTTGTACTTTCATGACTTGTTTCTTTACAAGATTCCTATGCATAGGAAGTGGGTTAGACTTAAATGTGGTTTGAATTTGCTTCTTGATGCTCTCTTTTACTTCAATTCATATTTCTAATGTGGGCATCTTCTCAAACTATCATGCCTAACTTAAAGGCGGTAAAGAAAAGTACTTATTGGGAGATAACCCAAAAGTTTTAGTTGAGTCTTGGAAGTTATTACTTCAGTAATAACCGCTACTTATCCTTTTTATTTGCTTTTTGTGCCAAGAGTAACCTCTAATGAGAGAGAAGTAATGATTGGGAAAGTTGCTGTCCCAAAACAGACTTCTGTGCTTCACCGTAAAAAATCGTGTAAAATCTCTGAACGTCTTTTTAAGGCGTGAATTTTTGTGCTTCTGCCCCAGGTTGTTATCTAACTTTCATTAGTTCAACACTTTTTGATTTGAGAAACAGAAGGTCTACGAAAAAATTCATATTTACCTGCTGTTCTGTTTTGACAGATTTCTGCCATTATTTGCATTTGCTTCTTTTTAGTTCCTTTTTTGAGTTCTTTTGGGGAATTGAGATTCTTGAGGGAAGTTCTACAGTAGCTAGTGTTTTAATGGAAGTTTTATTGGTGTTATAACTGAACCTAAAGACCTATTATCTTGAGTGCACTAATGTTGCTAATAAAGATTGTGTGAAGTTTTGTATGAAGGAAAATTTTCAGGTGCATGGAAGGAATGAGTAATGAGATGAAGGATGGACTAAAGCTCAAGATTGGGGATGCCACACGTGTCACCCCAAGAAATATCCAAGAAGTACAAGCGTCAAAGCTTGGGGATGCCCAAGACATCCCCTTCTTCATCAATAAAAATCCCAGGTTTCTTCCAAACGCTTCATTTTTATTGTTTCATGCACGGTTGTGTTTTTCTTGGAGCGTCTTCTTTTTCGTTTTCTTTGGTGTTCTTAGTTTTCTGAATAAATTGGTTGGACCCCCTCTTTCATACATTGGTTTTCAAATAGTTTGGTTTGGAAAAGAGTAGGAAAGTTCATGCTTATGTGGTAAAAAGAGCTCGTTTTTGACTGTGGCTATGCTTTGTCATGCCATGCTTGATATTGTTTTGGCTTTATGCTTAGTATTTTTTGCTGTATCATGACTTGTTATAAACAATTGAGATTGCTTAATGTGCCTTGGATGAATCATGCATTGTTTTAGCATATTAAAGCATAGTATAGTGGTATTCTCCTTTGATGCTTTATTTGGGTTGACTTGGCGCATGCTCACACCATGTTATGACTATCCCAAGTCACCATAGCCTTTATGATACTTTTGTTTTTAACTTGTAGTATCACTTTATGCTTTGATCAATGATGTTTTGTCGCTCTGCATGATTATGGCCATTATTGCTCTCTTAGTTTGTCGCTCCTAGTCTTTTGCTAGCCTCCACAACCAAGTATGAGTTCCACTCATGCATCCAACTCCTTAAACCAAGTTATTCCAAAGAGTCCACCATACCTACCTATTAGCTTATGCTATTCCAAGTATATTCATGTTTTTGTTTACCTTCCAAATTAAACTTGTTATGAGAAAACTAGTGATTAAAGCTCTCACGAACTTGATGGCACACTTTACTTTTTTTGCCCTTAATAAACTTGAACCATTGTGTCGTCTATTTTGTATATGCATGCACTTATTTGTTGGGAATTAGCAGAACCATGCTTTCATGGGGAACGCTTTCAACATTGCACTTGGTACTTGTACCTAGTTGATATCATGCTCTTTTGTATATGGATGTCGTCGGTGTGAAATGAAAGGGGATCTTGTAAGTCCATGGAGTTATGTATATGTGTTAGAAAGCGCTGGGCATTGGTCTAATCCATCGACATGGTGGAAACCTGCAGCGTAACCATAATGAGCTGTCTATGAAGCATTCTTCTTATAAAAAAAGAGTCCTATATTGAGAAAAAAGAGAAAAGAGAAAAAAAAGAGATTATGAAAAGAGGAAAGAGAGAAAAAAGCACCATATTCCCATGGTAAATAAGAAGATTGCTGAGATGCTTGTTGTATGCTTGCCTTGTCATTTTGATATGGGGATTCTTCCGTATCATCGGGCAAGGGGTACCCCGTTGGCGGTTCTCTATGATACACATATACTTACAATGACAAGAACTTATGGGTGACTAAACTTGAGTAGCATGAGGAGCGGCCCTCGTATACAAGGGACATGAGATTTCCGACTTATACTTCGTCAAGCATGTACACCATAGTTTGTTCACTTTAACCTTAATCACTTCAAGATGCTTATGATAGGGGCAATGAGAGCTAAAAGCTATAAGTACCATAATTTTTGGAATCTCTTTATGAGACTTGAATCCCTACTTCCTTTTACAAAAGGCTTTTCTTCCACCATTATATTGAGTCTCCACCTTCTATCTTTATGCACTTACTTTGAGAGCATAGTGGCCATTCTTAGTTCTATGTGCATTGTCCCAAGACTAGTTGATTGATGTATAACTTGTTATTGCTTGTTTGAAACTATTGTATCTAGTAACTCTTATGAACTTTGAAGGTGTCCTATGCATTTATACTTGCTACTCTATTGAGGGACAAGCTGAATACTAGTATGCTATGTTTTCTTGATGTGAAACAAACAAACGTATTGCAAAGCATTGTTATTCATGAATCTTTTGTTTGTGCCTTTTCATGTTTCATCATAGTTTCTTTGCTTATTGCTAGAACTTTGTCTTTCATGTTATGATTGAAGTACTTTGATCCCAGCTTTGAATATTCCACAAATACTTTGATCAAGTCTTTGATGGTCCTTGTCACCTCAAAAATTATTCTTTCTTTTTATCACTTACCTACTCGAGGACGGGCAGGAGTTAAGCTTGGGGATGTTGATACATTGCAAATGTATCTATAATTTTTGATGTTCCATACTTGGTTTTATCCACTTTCTTGTGTTTTGTTCCAACTTTGGAGTACTTTTCATATGATTTCTTGGACTAACCTATTAACAAGATGCCACAGTGCCAGTTGCCTGTTTTCTGCTGTTTTTGGTTTCAGGAAGTCAGAAAATGAATATTCTCGGAATTGGACGGGACAAAAGCCAAAGTTCCTATTTTACCGGAAGACTCACGGAGCCAGAATACGAGACAGAGGAGGGACAGGGCCTGGCCACACCCCCCCAGGCGCGGGCTAGCCCTACCCGCGCCACCAGGTGGTGTGGGCCCCCTGGCACTCCACCGACCTTGCCTCTTCGCCTATAAGAAGCCTCCTGATGCATAAACCCTAAAGAATCAAGCCTCCAGCCATGAAAAGTTCCACATCGCCGCCGCCACCGAAGGAGAGATTCGGGGGACAGAAAGTCTCTGTTCTGGCACCCTGCCGGGACGGGGAAGTGCCCCCGGAGCCATCTCCATCGATCTCCACCGCCATCTCCATCACCACTGCTGATTCCCATGATGAGGAGGGAGTAGTTCTCTTTCGAGGCTAAGGGTTCTACCGGTAGCTATGTGTTCATATCTCTCTATGCATGATCATATTGTGATCATGAGCTTGTAATCTATAGATCTACCTTGCTACTCAAGTGCTTTAATATATTTCTGCTCTCCCCTTGTGTGTGAAAGTGACAGCGTGCACACCATGGTGGCACTTAGGCTAGAGATTATAAATACTTGTTATGAGTTATATTTGGAATTGGATGTCTCTATGAAATTGTGGTGTTTGTTGGAACCATCTAATACTCAAGGTGACAGTGTGGGGTTTTCTAGATGGGAACGACTTACTTTGAGGAGTGCTGTTATAGCCCTACCGTTGATTAGAGTGTCCAACCGGAGAGTAGTTAAGAGTAGTATCATGAAGATGATATATTTATATGAGAGTGTTCACTAGTGAAAGTATGATCCCTAGGCCTTGTTTCTAAGCATTGATACACTGTTTGCTACTAGATCTATTACATGTTTGCTTGCTTTCATCTTTATTTCAGTTTGCCTTTAGTCTCTTCCACACCATCTAGTTATTTTCTATCACCGTTACCACTTATAATTATCCATACCACTTGTATTTCACTATCTCTTCGCCGAACTAGTGCACCTATACACCTGACAAGTGTATTGGGTGTGTTGGGGACACAAGAGACTTCTTGTATCTTGATTGTAGGGTTGCTTGAGAGGGGATACCTTTGACCACTTCCTCCCTGAGTTCGATAAACCTTGGGTGATCCACTTAAGGGAAAACTTGTTGTTGTTCTACAAACCTCTACACTTGGAGGCCCAACAACTGTCTACAAGAATAGAAGTGCGTAGACATCAGTAGCAAGCATAAGAGTTGAAGGAAACAAACAAACATACAAGTGATAGAAACAAACATGCAATCTTCCTTGGAAGCACGAAAAATCTTAACTAGGGAAAACTAAGCTTATGAGCCAATCAAGAAAGAAAGATAATGAAATTATATTTCTTAAGAGTATTTTTATCTTTTTCATTCAATTCTCATAATAGTGTTGCTACTGACCGGGCCAGGTTTGCGAAAACCAACTAAATTTACATAATGATCCCAAAGTGATACCAATACTAATAACAAGATCAATCATATAACGTAAATTGAAAACTAAAATAAGATATGCAAAAGAGTGAATGATAGAACTTCTCATTAATATTCCATAACGACAACTCACACCAAGGGATACATAGATAACTAACGAGAGGGAAGATGCTTCCATAATGCAAACCATCCTATATGATAACTTCTCTATTCATGATATGACTCTACTGAAAGGGTAAAAAGATAGAAGATAGTGATATGATACTGCGTCACTCCCCCAAGCTTGGAACAAACCAAGGGGAAGCCAAAATCTGATGACGAATTATTGCTTCGGTGGTGGTGGTGGTGTTCTCTCGATGAGCTTTTCAATCAATTTCCTCAAGTCCTCAATCTCGAAGGTGAGAGTACGAATCAACTCCGAGTTGTGCTCAATGTGGTTCATGATCATGTCGGGTTGTAAATCCTAGCTCGTACGATTCTTTCCCCACTCTTCCTCCTTGAAGTATTCTTTTCATGCATGGTTAGAACGAGGCATATCCCAATTGGAGGGTAATTTTTCCTTGGGAATATTTTGGAATTGATGCTCATGTATAAGGGTATGGAAGGGATTCTTGGTGCGTGGAGAAGGTGACCGTGAAGCCAAGTAATGACGCGGAGTCTTCCCTCCAGTGGACATCCGTGCAACACTCTTGAACTTGGCGGGATTTGCCACCACTCCAATTCTTGCAATGGTGGTGCTGGTGTGCGGGTGCTGATCTTCCTTTGCCTCCTCTTATACTTCACTCTCGATCTCCTCCTCCTACTCAAGGTCTTGGAGATCATCTTCCGCATGCTCCTTGCCCTTATCATTGGTAGAGACCATCGTGCTTCTAAATTTTGAGAATAGTTCCTGACATAAATAGATCGAAACAAAACAAGGCGAGAACACGATATATGAACCTCGGGGGATCCAGGGGATTATATATTACGAAGTTTAACAACAAAAGGAAGGTACTAGGAGAAAACGGGTCAGAGACGGGCTCCGCGGTGGTCACACCCCCTGGTGGCGCAGCCAGGTGGGCCCGCGCCATGGGGTGGTGTGAGCCACCCGGGCTCCGTTTCCGTCCCACTTTCGACTTATTGCTTTCCATGTTAGATAAAAACTGCAAAAATATAAATTGACAGATTTTTCGCGGACCTTTTCTTACCAGAACTGTTACCTATTTCGAAAACGGACTTCGCAGGTCTCTAAACTTGGCATTTAATAAATTCTTCCGGAGTCACCGCTTGAATAACATCAATATCTTCATCTTTATACACATATTGTTTGAGTCATTCAACCATTCATCATCTTATTACACCATTTTCTCCTACAACCTGGAAATTTCTTTCACACAAAACTTCACACAATTCTCATTAGCAACATTAGTGTATGCAAGGTAATAAACCTTTTAAGTACAATTTCAACTGAAATCCATCAAATCATAAGCTACTGAAACAACTCCTCTCGAAATCCCAAAAAGGAATTCAAAAAAGGAAATCAATTTAAGAAGCAAATGCAAAAATGGCAAAAATCTGTCAAAACAGACCAGCAGGTAAAGATATTTTTTTTCAAAAATCTTATGTTGCTCAAATCAAAAAGTGCAAAACTAATGAAAGTTAAATAATAACCTGGGGCATGCACACAAAAATTTACAGATCAGTATGACGTTCTGGAATTTTTCACAATTTTTTATAGTGAAGCACAAAAATCTTTTTCGGGACCGCAACTTCCCCAAATCTTACTTCTCTCTCATTAGAGGTTGATCTTGACACACAAAAAACCAAACAAAAAGATAAGGAGAGGTTATTGTATAAGCAATAACTTCCAAGACTCAAATAAACAAATACAACTGAAAGCACAAATATATTGGGTTGTCTCTCAAAAAGCTCTTTCTTTATAGCCATTAAGATGGGCATGATAATTTCAATGATGCTCACATAAGAATATGAATTGAAGTAAAAGAGATCATCAAGAAGCAAAAATACACATGTTTAAGTCTAACCCGCTTCCTATGCAAGGGAATTTTGAATAAATTGTTGAAACCAGAGGCTGCCAGCATAGGAAGGCAAAACAAATGCATCATAAAGGCTTTCAGCATAAAGCAAGGAAACTTAATATTATTGAGATGCATAAGAACAATTTCCCTCTCTCATAGTAACTTTCAGTATTGTGCATAAATTTAACGATATAACTATCACCTGAACTATTGTAGCAATGATCACTTATTCTAACAGAAAACAAAGGGACACTAGCTCTCATAACACTACTTTGTGAAATAATATTAGAGGTATCCTTATAGAGGATAGTGTGTCCATCTTTTACAAATTTAGTGACAAAGTCCTTCTCGTTTGCTACTACAGGTTCAACAGCTATTTGTTCATTAGGTTCAACAACTTTATTTGTATGTTCATTAACCATACTAGCTATCATAGAATGTTCCTTTACCTTAACTGGGAAAGGCATTTTCTCAATGTAAGGTTCAGGTAAAATATGATTAGCAGTATAAACTTCAGTATCTCTTACAGAAACACAATTAGCAATATCTTTATATGGCTCATGATACTTATTCCATTTCTTTTTAGGAATTTCAATATAAGAAGCAAAATCTTTAAAATGACTTGCAATAGCTTGAGAGTCTATACCATAAGCATTACTAATATTAAGAAATTCATCAGTTCCCATAAAAGATTCAATGCATTCATAATCATAATTTATACCTGACTTTCTTCCTTTATCATTCTCCCATGCTTCAGCATTGTCTTGAATACGGTCTAGAAGATCCCATTTAGCTTCTTCTTCCATGCGTGTAAATGATCCAGCACAAGAAGCATCTAATAGATCCTTATCATGAAGAGAAAGTCTTGCATAAAATTTATTGATAATAATATTGTGAGGGAGCTCATGAATAGGACATTTGAGCATTAGTAACTTCAATCTCCCCAAGCTTGAGTTGTACTCTCTCCATCAAGAGGCCAAAAGTTGTATATTTGATTCTGATCCTTATGAATCTCACTAGGAGGGTAAAATTTGGAATAAAAGAGAGGCACTACTTCCTCGCATTCAAGTGCTTGACCATTCTTCAGTAGCTTGTACCATTACTTAGCTCTTCCTTTTAGTGATAATGAGAATAACTTATTCTTGACTTGATCTATTGTAATACCTGCACACTTGAACAACCCGCATAATTCGTGTATAAAGAGCAAATGATCACCGGGATGGACAGTTCCATCTCCAAAATAGTAGTTATCCATAACACGATCAATAATTCTTGTAGGTATCTTAAAAGTATCATTTTCAGCAAGTGGTGGTTCATCTACTACCTTAGCAATGGTAGTAGCATTACGAAATAAGAAACTAAGTGAGTTATCCATATTGGAAATAAAGTAACTAACAGAAATAAACAATACTCACAGTAGAAGTTTCCTTTACCAGTTCCACTCTCCAATAGCCCTTCACTCCCTGGAAACAGCGCCAGAAAATAGTCTTGATGACCCACAAGTATAGGGGGTGTATCGCAGTATTTTCGATAAGTAAGAGTGTCGAACCCAACGAGGTGGAGAAGGTGTTGACAAGTGGCTCGGAGCAGGAATTCTCTGTAAATACTTAGCAAACGGATTTTTAGGGGTTTTTGATAATATAGATAAATAAAATACGAGTAAATAAAAGACAATAATAATAATTGCAACAAGTGGCCCAATCCTTTCTTTAGCAAAGGACAAGCCGGTTGTATTACTTAAGATGACCAAATGTTCTCGAGGACACACGGGAATATCGTCAAGTGATTTTGCTTCATATAGTTGATTAATCATCTTTAGTTAGATAAGTTTTGTGTGGGTGAACATGTGCTAATGTACTGACCTTCCTAGGACTAATACATACTTGTGATTATACCCCTTGCAAGCATCCGCAAGTACAAGAAAGTAATTAAGATAGAAACCTAACCACAACTTTAAACTCTGAGATCCTACACTCCCTTGTGCAAAGGTTTCCTAAAGGGGGTTCAGGTTTCTGTCACTCTGGCAACCCCTACGATTAGTAGCCAAATACACAATGCATTCCCCTAGGCCCATATAGGTGAAGTGTTATGTAGTCGACGTTCACATGACACCACTAGAAGAATAACACCACAACTTAATTATCAAACCATTGAATCTTTCTCAACACAATTCCACTACTAACAACATGACTTCTCCCATGTCCTCAAGAACTAAACGAACTACTCACGAGACATCATATGGATCAAGATCAGAGATGAAATAATGATAAGTAACAATCTGAACATAACAATAATTCAATGGTTCCACTCAATAGCATCAACTACAACAAGTAATCAACACCGGGAAAGTTTCCCCCAAGAACTATGCAAGATTCAACCCAATTGATACAGCGGTATGAAGTGGTGATGATGGTGCTGGTTGAGATGATGATGATGATACCGATGAAGTCTAGCTTGATGGTGGTGTTGATGGCGACGATCTCCCCTCTCCGGGAAGGAATTTCCCCGGCAGATTTCTGCATGCCAGAGAGCTCTTTCTCTCTTTGCAGTTTTCCGCCCTGCAGAGGCGGCGGAATCTTTCTGTGGTTGCTCCCCCGAGTCTTAGGGTTCCATGGGGATAATATACGCCAAAGGGTAGAGCCAGAGGTGGGCCAGGGTGGCCACACCACCTGGTGGCGCGGCCAGGGCTGGCCCGCGCCAGGGGGTGGTGTGGGCCCCTATGGCTGTAACACCCCAAAAATATTAATCAAGATTATCAAGTTCTAATCACCCAAGTTTAGGGTTAACAAAGACTTTTATTATTAAATTTAAAATGAGGGTATGTGTGATTTGCATTAGTGTATGAATGAGTGTAATTGCCTTGTTTAATTGCTACAAATGATAAGGAATGGTTTAAAGATGAATACTACATCATCTAGGCCAATTACAAACAAAATCAAAAGAAAAGAAATTCAAATATGAATCATATGATCAAATGGTCATTTTGACCAAAATTACCCACTAGACCACTTTGAGTGTTCCTAGTAAAATATTTCTAACAGAAACTTTCTCAATTCTTTTCACCCCTTGCTAGACCAAGTAAAAGTAAACCCAAGCCCACTTTACAAACTCACAGAAACTATTTTGAAATCTATTTAAAGGACAATTCAAGATTGAATCAAGTGTATGTACTAAGATCACCATTTTTAAAAAACCACTCAAATCAATTCACCTTGGCAAACCCAAGCAACCATAGACTACCAAGCATAAGATCAGACCACTCACCAAAATTCATCCAAAAATTCAAAACTTAAACTCATGTGGCCATTTGGTCGAGCACCTGGCAGACACAGAAAACACCTGCCTAACTTCTACTGTTCTAAGCATTGATCACTCGCCACTACTGCCCCATTTCACTCCCCTAGTCTCCCCCAGCACCTAGCAGCGCAGAGACCACTTCCCCCATTGTCGTTCGCGCCAGTGCCATGCCGCCCGAAGCTCGCCATGCCGGCTGACCAAGAACCACTCGCCACAGCCAGCGCTGCGCTCTCCCATGATGTCCAGGAGACAGGACACTGTCCACCGCCACTCTCTGTCCACCCCTCGACCAAGGGTCAGCCGTGGACCACCCGAAAACACCGCGCCCATTTCTCTGCCTGCCATGCTGAGAGCACGCCAGAGCGCCATAGCCGACATGCGCACACACGCCGTGCCTCGCCCTCTCCGCGCATGCCCACACTCAACACGACACCAGCTACCCCCCAGACATGCTCGTTCGTTGCCGTGCGGGCCGTAGGCACTATACGCCGTCTTGAACGCCACCGCTCCTGCGCAGAGCACCGATCGTTCCCAACCATTCTCGACCGCCCTGAAGCACCGTGTCGACCCCTACCCCCAGCCATGCCGATATCCCTCTGTACCGCCATCGCCGGAGGAGCCAAACCATGCCGCTCTGTCCCCATCGCCAGTGTATAAATAGAGGCCACCCCAGTCTCAATTTGACACACCATTCCACTCCCTACTCCTCACAGAACCTCCCACACCTCTCCCCGGAGCAAGGCAAGCACGAGCCCACCGGAATTTAGCCGGAGTCCACCGCTGTAGAGGAAGAAGGAAGCTGTTTATTGGAGCCATCCCAGGAGATGCCATGACCGTGCCTCGAACCACCGTTGACGACAAGCCCGATTGCCCCCATCGCCGACCCTAGCTGGAGCCCTGGTGAGCCTCACACGACCCCCACCGCCGCGTTAGGGTTAGAATCTCGCCAGATCCGTTCGATGTAGACGATGAACCTCAGCCATTAGATCATGTTCTAATCGTAAGGATGAGATGGATAGAGACCGTTTTGGGTTAGATGAGCCACTGACTAGTGGGACCCCCCTGTTTGTAGCCCGCTGCGCCAGCGAAGTGTAGCTGGACTGGCCTATTTAGTTTCCCGCGTAGAGCCCGTTGATTCAAATGGATTTTTTTCATTTTAGTTAAAACTAGATTCTGTCAGTAGATTCAAATATCAATTCAAAGAGATTCACTGAACCAAATTTCATGATTACAATTTTGTTAGAAAGATATTCAAATTATCTATCCAAGCCCATTGGATTCAAACCATTTGAAATTATAGATCACCTATAGTAAAAAATAACAAGATAAAGACTTTTCCAACTTCAAACATTTTTCAAAAATCAACCATAAAGGCTTTTGAGTTGATTCCAACTCTCAAAAATCACATTTGACAAGGTCTATATGAATACATAAAAATATTTAGGTTTACATGCAGTGATCTTGGACTAGTACTAAAAGAATGCTATATAGGTATTTCTAGTCACTTTAATTGTATTAAATAGTAATTTTAAACTTTATAAAATGTGACCACCAATTTAAATCACATTCCCAAGTATTAGAATATGTGGTGATGACATGTGTCAACATGATCCCATATTTTAATTGGACAATATTAAATCTTAAGTATTTTCAGTAAGTAGAAATTACTTTTCTAAAATAAGATAAATAAGACTAGGTCTTTATTTCATGTGATGATTGTGATGATGCTAGATCATATAGTGTGAACCTTAGTTTGATAAATAGAAATAGTTAAGTATTGTTTGGTGATTGTGTACCTCGTATTCATTTTTAGACGATAGTACCGACCCGGGATACGAGGAGGAGGAGGAGTACTACGAAGAAGAAGCAGAAGAGAACTTCAACCACTGCAATACTCAAGGCAAGCTAGCACTTGCAAGTTTCATAACAATGCAAGCCTAACACTGCAAGTTAACTATGCAAGATAACACTTGCAAGTTTCATAACTAGGCAAGCTAGAACTATGCAAGTTAACACTTGCCAACTTCATAACCTATGCAAGATGCATTAGGCATGCTTTGGTTATGCAACCTTGATTATACCAATCCCAAGTTTTACTCGCAAGCTTTATCCTTTTACTTTTACCAAAATTCTTTACCTTTAATTAATGAATTGTGAGTATTAGAAAAATAGGATAGATACCATAAAGAGTATAAAACTAGGCCTAGCTAGTTATACTTGGATGTCATCAAAAGGCATAAAACTAGAGTTGGATAGTTACACTTGATTAGCACCCCTCATTAGTGAATACCCTCAACTTTAGTGGCTAGTGCTAAGCATAAAAGTTGATCACTTTAGATGGGAATACTTGGTGAAAATGATTATGTAAACCTTGGAATGATGACTCATTCTATTGAAATGTTTTGACATGTGTTGAGAAAACACAATGATTGATGATGAAAATGTTGAGGCATGATCCTTGGCCCTTTACCAAAAACTGATGGTTGGGTTCAGATGCGATACTGATGGCTCAGTGTTGATGTAGAGCTCGTTGGGAACCCCAAGAGGAAGGTATGATGAGCACAATAGCAAGTTTCCCTTAGTTATGAAACCAAGGTTTAATCGAACCAGTAGGAGCAAGGAAACACCCCAAATGTGTTGCTAGCTGAGCCTTGGCAGGGCGCACTACCGGTGCTAGTAGCAACGTGGAGACCTGCACAACACAACCATAGAACTCGGTCCCCAACTTGCGATGAGGTTGTCAATCTCACCATGTTTTGCTGAAAACAAAGGATTAAATGTATCGAATGGAAGGAAGTAATAGTTTGCAGAAAGTAAACACAAAGCAGTAAACAATTTGTAGATTGTATGTAAAGAAAAGGACCGGGATCCATAGTTCACTAGAGGTGGCTCTCCTTAAGATAGATAACATGCTGGGTGAACAAATTATAGTGGGGCAATTGACAAACATCGAGAAAGCATACAAGCATATACTAATCATCTTGACTCCTTTGAGACTTGATTGGGCATTACAACATTATACATAGACCGCCATCCAACTGCATCTATGACTAATAATCCACCTTCAGGTTATCATCCAACCCCTCCAAAGATTAAGTTGCAAGCAACAGATTTTTGCTTTACGAATTGCGTGTAAAGTAAACAATATGATTGTTCTATGAACAAAGGATTGTTGTTTTCTCCCTAGTAGCAACAGCACATCTAGTACCTTAGAGATTTCTATCACTTCCCCAGATTACCAGAGGCATGAACCCACTATCGAGCATAAATACTAACTCTTGGAGCTTCTAGCATCTACTTGGCCAAGATAACTACTAACAACGGAAAGCATGCAAGATCACAAATAACAAAGACATGATAGAATCAATAATCAATCTGAAATAGCATCTCAATATCCATCGGATCCCCGCAAACACAACATGCAGAATTACAAATAGATGATCTTGATCATGAACGGAGCTCACAAGATCTAAACATGAAAGTACAAAGGAGGAGAACCAGCCATCTAGCTACTACATGGATCCGTAGTCCAAGGATGAACTACTCACGCATCACACCGGAGGCTGGCATGGTGATGAAGAAGGCCTCCAGGGTGAATTCCCCTCTCCGGCAGGGTGCCGAGAAGAGCTTCAGATCCCTCTCGATCTAGGGATGGATATGACGGTGGCTACAAACTCTTTCGTGGATTTTTGATCGGGTACCTAGGGTTTTCGTCCCGAGGGCATCTTATATGCGAAAGGAGAGGCCGAGGGGGTGCTGGGGTCGGCCAGAGCACCCCTTGGCGCGGGCCAGGCCTGGCCGTGCGGCCAGGTGGTGTGGCCAGCCCTAGCCCTTCTCCGTCTCGTATTCTGGCATCTGATGACTTCAAGAAAAATAGGCACTTTGGCTTTTGTCCCGTCCAATTCCGAGAATATTCATTTTCTGACTTTCCTGAAACCAAAAACAGTAGAAAACAGGCAGCTAGCACTGTGGCTCTTGTTAATAGGTTAGTCCAAGAAATCATATGAAATGTACTCCAAAGTGTGGACAAAACACAAGAAAGTGGATAAAACCAAGCATGGAACATCAAAAATTATAGATACATTTGCAATGTATCAACATCCCCAAGCTTAACTCCTGCTCGTCCTCGAGTAGGTAAGTGACAAAAAGAAAGAATAATTTTTGAGGTGACATGCACCATCAAAGACTTGATCAAAGTATTTGTAAAACATTCAAAGCTGGGATCATAGTACTTCAATCAAAACATGGAAGACAAAGTTCTAGCAATAAGACAAAGAAACTATGATGCAACATGAAAAGGTACAAACAAAAGATTCATGAATAACAATGCTTTGCAAGACGTTTGTTTGCTTCACATAAAGAAAACATAGCATAATAGTATTCAGCTTGTCCCTCATAGAGTAGCAAATATAAATGCATAGGACACCTTCAAAGTTCATAAGAGTGACTAGATACAAATAGTTTAAAACAAGCAATATCAAGTTATGCATCAATCAACTAGTCTTGGGACAATGCACATAGAACTAAGAATGTCCACTGTGCTCTCAAAGTAGGTGCATAAAGCTAGAAGGTGCAGACTCAATATAATGGTGGAAGAAAGGCCTTTATAAAAGGAAGTAGGGATTCAAGTCTCATAAAGAGCTTCCAAAAATTATGGTACTTAATAGCTTTTAGCTCTCATTGCCCCTATCATAAGCATCTTGAAGGTGATTAAGGTTAAAGTGACACAAATAAGAGGATATGCTTGACAAGTTATAAACTGAAATCTCATGCCCCTTACTTATGAAGACTGATCCTCATGCTACTCAACTTTAGTCACAAATAAGCTCTTGTCATTGTAAGTACATATGTATCATAAAGAACCGCTAATGGGGTGCCCCTTGCACATGATACAGGAGTTATCCCCTAATCAAAATGACAAGGCAAGCAGACAATGAGCATCTCAGCGATCTTTTTATTTGCTATTTGCATAAGTTTTTATTGAGGATGCTTCATAGAGTGCTCATTATGGTGATGCGGAAAGTTTCCACCATGATTAAGCATGGCTGAGGCTAGCGTCCCAGGCGTTTCTCTAACACACATACAAACTCCATGATCTTACAAGTTCCACTTTTATTTCACACCGCCGGGATCCGTAAGCAAAAGAACATGATATCAACGGGGTACAAAGTACAAGTGCAATGTTGAAAGTGTTCCCCATGATACATGGTTCTGCTAATTTCAACTTATAAAGCACAAGCATATATGCAACAAAGAAGGACCCAATGGTTCAAGTTTATTAGATGCAAAAAAGTAAAGTGTGCCATCAAGTTCGTGAGAGCTTTAATCACTAGTTTTCTCATAACAAGTTTAATTTGGAAGGTAAATAAAAGCGTAAATATACTTGGAATAGCATAAGCTAGTTGGTAGGCATGGTGGACTCTTTGGAATAACTTGGTTTAAGGAGTTGGATGCATGAGTGGAACTCATACTTTGTTGTCGAGGCTAGCAAAAGACTGGGAGCGACAAACTAAGAGAGAAATAATGGCCATAATCATGTAGAGCGACAAAACATCATTGATCAAAGCATAAAGTGATATTACAAGTTAAAAACTAAAGGATCATAAAGGCTATGGTGACTTGAGATAGTCATAACATGGTGTGAGCATGCGCCAAGTCAACCCAAATAAAGCATCAAAGGAGAATACCACTATACTATGCTTTAATATGCTAAAACAACGCATGATTCATCCAAGGCACATTAAGCAATATCAATTGTTTATAACAATTCATGCTACAACAAAGAATACTAAGCATAAAGCCAAAACTATCAAGCATGGCATAAACAGAGCATAGGCCACAGTCAAAAACAAGCTCTTTTTACCACATAAGCATGAACTTTCCTACTCTTTTCCAAACCAAACCAAACTATTTGCAAACCAATGTATGAAAGAGGGGGTCCACCAAATTTATTCAGCAAACTAAGCACCAAGCAAATGAAAAACCAAAATGAAAACGAAAAACAAGACGCTGATAGAACAATAAAATTGTGCATGAAACAATAAAAATGAAGCGTTTGGAAGAAACCTGGGATTTTTATTGATGAAGAAGGGGATGCCTTGCGCATCCCCAAGCTTTGACGCTTGTACTTCTTGGATATTTCTTGGGGTGACACGCGTGGCATCCCCAATCTTGAGCTTCAGTCCATCCTTCATCTCATTACTCATTCCTTCCATACACCTGAAATTTTTCCTTCATACAAAACTTCACACAATCTTTATTAGCAACATTAGTGCACTCAAGATAAATAAGTATTAAGGTTCAGTTCTAATACCAAATAAACTTCCACTAGAACACTAGCTACTATAGCACTTCCCTCAAAAAGCTCAATTCCCCAAAAGAACTCAAAAAGAAGCCAACAAGAAGCAAATGCAGAAAATGGCAGAAATCTGTCAAAATAGACCATCAGGTAAAGACAAATTTTTTCGAAGACCTTCTGTTGCTCAAATCAAAAAGTGTTGGACTAACGAAAGTTAGCTAACAACCTGGGGCAGAATCACAAAAATTCACGCCTCAAAAAGACGTTCAGAGATTTTACACGAATTTTTACGGTGAAGCACATAAGTCTATTTCGGGACAGCAACTTTCCCAATCATTACTTCTCTCTCATTAGAGGTTACTCTTGGCACAAAAAGCAAATAAAAAGGATAAGGAGCGGTTATTACTGAAGTAATAACTTCCAAGACTCATCTAAAACTTTTGGGTTATCTCCCAATAAGTACTTTTCTTTAAGGCCTTTAAGTTAGGCATAAGAAGCAAGAAAGAATCAAGTGTTCGAAGAAGCATTAAAACCAATACCAGAAATATTTTCAACAAGGCAAGGTATATCATCCAAATAAGTTCTAAAGGATCCTCTCTCAATGCTCTTAGGTTCACTATTTTCATCAAAAGGGTTTTCAGGAACAATCCAATCAAGATTTTTTTCTATGGCTTCATGTATTGCTACTAGTTTAAAGGGTATTGGTATCTTAGGTTCCTCCCCATTAGGTTTGGTTTTGTTCATCTTTTCTCATGTACCAACAACATCTACACATGAGCCTAGCATATTGAAATGTTCAAAGACTTTCCTAGCTTCCTTGGCAACATCATAGAACTCCTTAAACAAAGTTTCTAGAATAAAATCCCTCTTTTAAGGGTCCTCAATTTCTTTAAGCTTAAGAAACATTACTTGCATTAAGGGGTTGAGGTTAACAAACCTAGCTTCTAACATGTGAATTAAAGAAGCTGCAGCAATCTCATAGTTTGGAGCAAGTTCTGCAAGGGATCTATCCTCAGTATCTTCATGCTTACTAACATGATTAAAGAATTCTTCAATATTATCTTTTCCAATTATAGAACCACTACCAATTGAAAGGTCTTTTAGGGTGAATTTAGGGATCAACATGGTGAGCTAGGGAAGAGGTGACAACTAAAGGAGACTTAATTTTTTGTGTTTTTGGTAAAGAAAGCAAACTAGTAAAACTATTTTTTTGTGTTTTTGATAAAGAAACAAGCAAACAAAGAAAAAAAGAAACTAAGCAAAACAAAAATAACAAAGTAAAGAGATTGGTTATGACGGACTCCCCTTGTGAAGATGTCCTTGACTCCCCGGCAATGGCGCCAGAAAAATTCTTGATGGCTCAGTGTTGATGTAGAGCTCGTTGGGAACCCCAAGAGGAAGGTATGATGAGCACAACAGCAAGTTTCCCTCAGTTATGAAACCAAGGTTTAATCGAACCAGTAGGATCAAGGAAACACCCCAAAGGTTTTGCTAGCTGAGCTTTGGCAGGGCACACTGCCGGTGCTAGTAGGAACGTTTAGACCTGCACAACACAACCACAAAACTCTGTCCCCAACTTGCGATGAGGTTGTCCATCTCACCCTGTTTTGCTGAAAACAAAGGATTAAACGTATCGAATGGAAGGAAGTAATAGTTTGCAGAAAGTAAGCACAAAGCAGTAAACAGTTTGTAGATTGTATGTAAAGAAGAGGACCGGGATCCATAGTTCACCAGAGGTGGCTCTCCTTAAGATAGATAACATGCTAGGTGAACAAATTACAGCGGGGCAATTGACAAACATCGAGAAAGGATACAATCATATACTAATCATCTTGACTCCTTTGAGACTTGATTGGGCATTACAACATTATACATAGACCGCCATCCAACTGCATCTATGACTAATAATCCACCTTTAGGTTATCATCCGAACCCCCTCTAGTATTAAGTTGCAAGCAACAGATTATTGCTTTACGAATTGCGTGTAAAGTAAACAATATGATTGTTCTATGAACAAAGGATTGTTGTTTTCTCCCTAGTAGCAACAACACATCTAGTACCTTAGAGATTTCTATCACTTCCCAGTTACGGAGGCATGAACCCACTATCGAGCATAAATACTAACTCTTGGAGCTGCTAGCATCTACTTGGCCAAGATAGCTACTAACAATGGAAAGCATGCAAGATCACAAATAACAAAGACATGATAGAATCAATAATCAATCTGAAATAGCATCTCAATATCCATCAGATCCCCGTAAACACAACATGCAGAATTACAAATAGATGATCTTGATCATGAGCAGACTCACAAGATCTAAACATGAAAGCACAAAGGAGGAGAACCAGCCATCTAGCTACTACATGGAACCGTAGTCCAAGGATGAACTACTCGCATCACACCGAGGCTTGCATGGTGATGAAGAAGGCCTCGGTGAATTCCCTCTCCGTGGTGCCGGGAAGAGCTTCAGATCACTCCCGATCTAGGGATGGAGATGACAGTGGCTACAAACTCTTTCGTGGATTTTTGATCGGGTACCTAGGGTTTTCGTCCCGAGGGCATCTTATAGGCGGAAGGAGAGGCCGAGAGGGTGCTGGGGTCGGCCAGACCACCCCCTAGCGCGGGCCAGGCCTGGCCGCGCGGCCAGGTGGTGTGGCCGGCACCCAGCCCTTCTTCGTTCTCGTATTATGGCATATGATGACTTCCGAAAAAATAGGCACTTTGGCTTTTGTCCCGTCCAATTCCGAGAATATTCATTTTCTGACTTTCCTAGAACCAAAAACAGTAGAAAACAGGCAGCTGGCACTGTGGCTCTTGTTAATAGGTTAGTCCAAGAAATCATATGAAATGTACTCCAAAGTGTGGACAAAACACAAGAAAGTGGATAAAACCAAGCATGGGACATCAAAAATTATAGATACATTTGCAATGTATCAGATACCATTCCAATTTTACCATACAACCACAATACCCGAATTGGGTAGGGCTTAGAAGTTTATATGCCTTAGTATGGGTTCCCTTGTGGAAGAGGTTGAGCTAAGGCTACCTCGTGATGAATGTCCACCTATGTAGTGCCCAGGATGGCAGATGGCCATGGCTGGGAGGCCAAGCTCATAGGGGAGGTGCCTATACTAGAGTGTGTAATTGAAAGGTTATGATTGATTATCCGCATACTAAGTATGATGATTCAGGGTTATCCCTGACGGATGTATCGAATTTTGTGGTGAAAGTGTACCACCTCTGTAGAGTGTCAAATTATTCAAATAGTCGCGTCCGCGGTCATTGACAGTTGGAGTGGCCATACTATTTGTCAGATGTTTTCAAAAATGACTTGTGAATAGAACTATGACTTTGACTTGACCACAACAGGATTGTGGACATGAAAACTAGGTTCCCACTTTTGTGATCTAGAACATTAAATTAGTTTTCTTTACTTCTAAACTCAGTATGAGATAAACCTGGCTTTTTGCAAATGAACCTAGAGCTTAAGATTCCTACTAGAACTACCTTACTTGTTAGTGATAGTTTGCGAGTACTTAAAGAGTACTCATGGCTTTGTCCCTGGCTATTCCCGTGGCCAGACTATGAGGAGGACTACCAAGAAGATGGATAGCAGGAGGTTTATGACAACTAGGATCATCTCCCATTGTCAGCATTGCTTGTGACTCTGAAGATGGAGCCCCTACTACGTTTATTTTCCGCTGCTTGATTTGTATTAAGACTGGATCATGAGATCCTTTATTTGTAAGACCTTTATTATGGTTTGTAATGGATGATGTACTGTGGTACCAATTTTATGTCTCGCGAAAATGGTAATCCTAGGATTGCGAGGTATGGCATAACATGCATGTGGGATTAAAAATCCGGGTGTGTTGACAAGTTGGTATTAGAGCCATCCTGACCACAGGAGACCCTAGTTAGAATGGACGTCCAAACAAAAATTTAGTTTCAAAACAAAAGAAGCGAGTATTTATGAAAACCTATTCCCCCTCTTATCCTTGATTCTTTCAAAAAAAATCATGTTCCTCAAAAAATTCTTGTAATTCTACATAAAATTTGACACACTTGATCACCCCCACTAACTTGCTCACCCTAAATTCTTATAGATGGAGGTCCAGTATTGCAAGTTATACCAACTGGGCAATGGAGGCCACCTGATCTTTGAGAGTGATCTAGATGCACTGTCAGAGTATCTTGAGCACCCGCACCCGGAGTTCTTCGGGGCACAACTCAACGATCACGTAGGAGGAGATCTACAATGGCTGATAGTTGCAGATCTCAGAGGCAAGATAGAAGCACCCACTTTGAAGAAGATCCAATTCAGATTGAGGGAGAACAACTGGCTAGATGGATTAGCCAGGGATATGCATGAAGCTCTTGCCCGTCTGTGTGGGCAAAACATCAACCAGATCCAGGGAACTCGCTTTGCTCACTACGCAAGGCGTGATTCTATGGGAATGCCCTGGGAGATGCCAGGACACCCGGAGCTGAAGAACTAGGTGGATAATCTTGACTTCATGTTGTATGATAGACAGAAGGAGTTGGACAATGCCCGTGCCTACGCCAACCACAATCATGCCATTGCAGTCAAGAAGGACCAGACCCTCTCCATCCTCGCCAAGGAGCGCCATTCACTTCGTCGTTAGCGTGACAAGCAGGATCGCATCATCGATCATCTTCGCAAGAAGGTTGCCACTCTCGATAAGACCATCTGTGAATAGGAAATCCAACTTGAAGCGAAGGAGGAGGAAGGTGAAGATATCCAGGGAGATCTCTACTCTTACCTTAGTGATGATAACGACTACCTAGAGGACGATGCCATGGAGTTCCACACTGATGATGATGATTTCGCCTTCATTGATGATGATTAGATGCACTTGAGCACTACTGTAGGAGTGAGTTGTAACCGGTCCCACTGTATCGTAGTTTCACAGAATGGTTCTTAAAACCATCTGTTTTCTATTTGTGTTGTGGTGTGTGTTTGTATTGTGTGCTTTGAATGAATGAATGAGAGGAAGTTGTTAGTTTGCAAAACCTGAGTCCAACTCAAAGTTTAAAGCTTTTTGAAAAACAAACCCATGAACCTTAGAAATTTCCCCCTTGTCTCATTATCTATCTCAATCTTCAGATGACTCATGGAAATCCCGGAGGAAGCAGTTCATCTCAGGACCCAATGCTGCAGATTCTGCAAATGTTTGTTTCTGACTATGAAGCTAGTAGAGCCAAACGTCAAGCCAACTTAGCCACTCTTCAACAGATAGCTTAGATGGCCCACAATAACCAAGGTCACGGAAACCAGGATAACCATGGATCCAAGCTCAAAAACTTTCATAATACCAACCCACCTATATTTAGTAAGTCTGAGGATCCCTTAGATGCTGATGACTAGATGCAAACCATGGAGAACAATTTGTAAGTCGCAGGAGTTGAAGCCAATGAAAAAATACTGTTTGCCACCCATTATCTGGTAGGTGATGCAAGAGCCTGGTGGAATAGCACCCGTACCATGAATGAAGGGCAAATGAAGACTTGGGAAGTATTCAAAATCAAGTTCAGTCGGACCCATGTGCCCCAAGGTTTGGTCACTAGGATGAGGGATGAGTTCAGGGAATTGAAGCAAGGAAGAATGACTATGGTAGAATACCGTGACAAATTCTTATCCTTGGCTGGGTATGCCCCTGATAAGATTAGCACCAAAGCAAAGAAGAAGGAAAGGTTCCTGAATGGATTACATAATGAGATGCAGACTGTGTTAGTCAACATCCATTTTGCAGATCTAGAAGAACTAGTGGACTCTGCCATCCAGATGGAAGGAAAGATCAACCAAGCCAATGACAACCGGCATGATGCACCAGCATGGATCCCACCATACCCAGAAGTATCGCCCCAACCTGTCTGCAGGATATGCCCCAAGAAACAACAGACCCCTTATGTCTCGTACAAACTATCCCAGTCGTAGCGGAGGAAACTTGAAGTCAGGAGGAAACTACAAAAACAACCCCGTCAATTCCAATAACTTCAACCATGCAGCGCCCAAGTCCAACAACAACAACACCAACAACAACAATACTGCCCCAAGGGCTAAAAGCAATGTTGTGCATGTTGCAAGAAAAGACAAGTCTATGATTACTTGCTTTGAATGCAGAGTCAAGGGTCACTACTCCAACGAGTGCCCTAAGAAGCTTACAGCAACCACCAATGTGAATGCACCTGCTTGATACATTGCAAATGTATCTATAATTTTTGATGTTCCGTGCTTGGTTTTATCTACTTTCTTATGTTTTGTACACACTTTGGAGTACTTTTCATATGATTTCTTGGACTAACCTATTAACAAGAGCCACAGTGCCAGCTGCCTGTTTTCTACTGTTTTTGGTTCCAAGAAAGTCAGAAAATGAATATTCTCGGAATTGGATGGGACAAAAGCCAAAGTCAGTATTTCACCAAGGGACACCTGGAGCCACAATACGAGACGGAGAGGGGCTGGGGCCTAGCCACGCCACCTGGCCATGCGACCAGGCTTGGCCTGCGCCAGGGGGTGGTCTGGCCGCCCCAGGCACCCCTCGGCCTCTCCTTCCGCCTATATATTGCCTCTGATACGGAAACCCTAAGTACTCGATCAAAATTCCACGAAAGAGTCTGTAGCCACCGTCATCTCCATCCCTAGATCGGGAGGGACCTGAAACTCTTCCGGCACCTCACGGAGAGGAATTCACCACAGGCCTTCTTCATCATCATGCAAGCCTCCGGTGTGATGTGTGAGTAGTTCATCTCTGGACTACAGGTCCATGTTGTAGCTAGATGGCTGGTTCTCCTCCTTTGTGCTATCATGTTTAGATCTTGTGAGCTCCATTCATGATTAAGATCATCTATTTGTAATTCTGCATGTTGTGTTTGTGGGGATCCGATGGACATTGAGATGCTATTTCAGATTGATTATTGATTCTATCATGTATTTTTTATTTGTGATCTTGCATGCTTTCTGTTGTTAGTAGCTATCTTGGCCAAGTAGATGCTAGCAACTCCAAGTGTTAGTATTTATGCTCGATACTGGGTTCATGCCTCTAGTAATCTGGGGAAGTGATAGAAATCTCTAAGGTACTAGATGTGTTGTTGCTACTAGGGAGAAAACAACAATTCTTTGTTCATAGAACAATCGTATTGTTTACTTTACACGCAATTCGTAATGCAATTATTTGTTGCTTGCAACTTAATACTAGAGGGGGTTCGGATGATAACTTGAAGGTGGATTATTAGTCATAGATGCAGTTGGATGGCGGTCTATGTATAATGTTGTAATGCCTAATCGAATCTCAAAGGAGTCAAGATGAGTAGTATATGCTTGATTGCTTTCTCGATGTTTGTCAATTGCCTCGCTGTAATTTGTTCACCCAACATGTTATCTATCTTAAGGAGAGCCACCTCTAGTGAAATATGGACCCCGGTCCTTCCTTTTACAATCAATCTACAATCAACTGTTTACTGCTTTGTGTTTACTTTCTGCAAACTATTACTTTCTTCCACTCGATACATTTAATCCTTTCTTTTCAGCAAAACCAGTGAGATTGACAACCTCATCGCAAGTTGGGGGCAAAGTTCCGTGGTTGTGTTGTGTAGGTCTCCATGTTGCTACTAGCACCGGTAGTGGGCCCTGCCAAGGCTCAGCTAGCTACACCTTTGCAGTGTTTCCTTGCTCCTACTGGTTCGATTAAACCTTGGTTTCATACTGAGGAAAAACTTGCTGCTGTGCTCATCATACCTTCCTCTTGGGGTTCCCCAACGAGCTCGATATATTTTGGGCCATCAAGCTATTTTTCTGGCGCCGTTGCCGGGGATTGAAGAAGAAGCTCCCATGTCAACCACGCGCCAGCAAGTATTTTTCTGGCGCCGTTGCCGGGGAGTCAAGGACATCTTCACAAGGGGAGTCCCTCATAACCAATCTCTTTACTTTGTTGTTTTTGTTTTGCTTAGTTTATTTCTTCTTTGTTTTCTTGTTTCTTTATCAAAAATCCAAAATTTTAGTTCCTACTATAGTTGTTATTTTCATTGGTTTGTTATTGTCTTGCTTTATCATGCTTTCTATCAATGGATGGTTTCTTTGAAACTAGATCTTATTGGCAAGGTGGGTTCACTGAAGAACAAAAATATTATTATAAGGAACATCGCTTGTCACAAAAAGGGAAACACTTATGGGAACAAATTGATAAATTGTATACCATTGCTAGAAATGTGTGCTCTACTTATAATGTTACTTATTGCTTTGATAAATCTTGTTGCTGTAGGAGGTATAAACATCTCCCTTTTCAATTTGAGTATAATGATAATGTTACCATATCTTCTTATGTTAAGGGAAATTATGACTTTTATGATGTGGAACAAATTGAAGAATTTATTGCTTGGAGGGGTGCATTCGAACTTGCTTATTGATTGAAAATACTGATGATGCACCTTATAAATATGAGGTTTATGATATACTTAAATTTTTCTTTGATAATTACAAGGAAAAAAGGGCTATATTCTTGAATATCTTAATAGATGCTCTCCACCAATGGAAGAGAATAATGCCTTGCAGGAGACTATGGAAGAAGAAATTGCTGAAACTGGAAGCTCATTGGATGAAAAATAGGAGGAGAGTGATGATCTAGAGGAGGAAGAATGGATCTACCCATGCCTACCTTCTAATGAGAGTATCTCTTTACCCCTTACATTATTTGATTGTCCTCCATGCTTACCAAAGGAGGATGAATGTTATGCTCTTGTGGATTCTTTTGAAAATGTTTATAATAAAGCTCTAGATGATGGTCCTATATTTGTTGATAATATTAATTGTACTACTATTGAAAATGAGATTGATCAGTCATCTTGTTATAAAATTGTTAAAAGTGGGTATGAAGGTTTTAATCCCACTATTTTTGAGCTTGATAAAAATTATGTGTTTGTAGATCATGAAAACCATGCTTTATGTGATAGTTATATTGTTGAGTTTATTCATGAGACTACTGAAAATTATTATGAGAGAGGAAAATATGGTTGCAAAAGTTTTCATGGTATTGAAACACCTCTTTATGTGCTGAAAGTTTTGAAGTTACTCTCGTTTTATCTTCCTATGCCTGTCACTTTGTTCTTTGTGAATTTATTTGCGTACAATATTCCTATGCATAGGAAGTGGGTTAGACTTAAATGTGTTTTGAATTTTCTTCTTGATGCTCTCTTTTACTTCAATTCCTATTTCTTCTGTGAGCATCTTCTCAAACTATTATGCTTAACTTAAAGGCGTTAAAGAAAAATACTTATTGGGAGATAACCCAAAAGTTTTAGATGAGTCTTGGAAGTTATTACCTCTGTAATAACCGCTCCTTATCCTTTTTATTTGCTTTTTGTGCTAAGAGTAACCTCTAATAAGAGAGAAGTAATGATTGGGAAAGTTGCTGTCCCGAAACAGATTTCTGTGCTTCACCGTAAAAATTCGTGTAAAATCTCTGTACGTACTTTTGAGGCGTGAATTTTTGTGCTTCTGTCTCAGGTTGTTATCTAACTTTCGTTAGTTCAGCACTTTTTTATTTGTGCAATAGAAAGTCTTCGAAAAAATACGTCTTTACCTGCTGGTCTGTTTTGATAGATTTCTGCCATTTTCTGCATTTGTTTCTTGTTGGTTCCTTTTTGAGTTATTTTGGGGAATTGAGATTTTTGAGGGAAGTGCTACAGTAGCTAGTGTTTTAATGGAAGTTTTATTGGTGTTAGAACTGAACCTAAAGATTTATTATCCTGAGTGCACTAATGTTGCTAATAAAGATTGTGTGAAGTTTTGTATGAAGGAAAATTTTCAGGTGTATGGAAGGAATGAGTAATGAGATGAAGGATGGACTAAATCTCAAGCTTGGGGATGCCACGCATGTCACCCCAAGAAATATCCAAGAAGTACAAGTGTCAAAGCTTGGGGATTCCCAAGGCATCACCCTCTTCATCAATAAAAATCCTAGGTTTCTTCCAAACGCTTCAATTTTATTGTTTCATGCACAGTTGTGTTGTTCTTGGAGCGTCTTCTTTTTCGTTTTCATTTTTCGTTTGCTTGGTTTGCTTATTTTTCTGAATAAATTGGTTGGACCCCCTCTTTCATACATTGGTTTTCAAATAGTTTGGTTTGGATTGGAAAAGAGTAGGAAAGTTCATGCTTAAGTGGTAAAGAGACCCTGTTTTTGACTGTGGCCTATGCTTTGTCATGCCATGCTTGATATTGTTTTGGCTTTATGCAATTCTTTGCTGTAGCATGACTTGTTATAAACAATTGAGATTGCTTAATGTGCCTTGGAAGGATTATGCGTTGTTTTAGCATATTAAAGCATAGTATTGTGATATTCTCCTTTGATGCTTTATTTGGGTTGACTTGGCACATGCTCACACCATGTTATGACTATCCAAAGTCACCATAGCCTTGATGATCCTTTACTTTTCAACATGTAATATCACTTTATGCTTTGATCAATGATGTTTTGTCGCTCTGCATGATTATGGCCATTATTGCTCTCTTAGTTTGTCGCTCCTAGTCTTTTGCTAGCCTCCGTAACCAAGTATGAGTTCCACTCATGCATCCAACTCCTTAAACCAAGTTATTCCAAAGAGTCCGCCATACCTTCCTATTAGCATTTGCTATTCCAAGTATATTCATGTTTTTATCTACCTTCCAAATTAAACTTGTTATGAGAAAACTAGTGATTAAAGCTCTCACAAACTTGATGGCACACTTTACTTTCTTGCATTTAATAAACTTGAACCATTGGGTCCTTCTTTGTTGCATATACACTTGCGCTTTATAAGTTGAAATTAGCAGAACCATGTATCATGGGGAATGCTTTCAACATTGCACTTGTACTTTGTACCCCGCTGATATCATGTTCTTTTGCTTATGGATCCCGGCGGTGTGAAATAAAAGTGGAACTTGTAAGATCATGGAGTTTGTATGTGTGTTAGAGAAATGCCTGGGCCGCTAGCCTAAGCCATGCCTAATCATGGTGGAAACTCGCAGCATCACCATAATGAGCACTCTATGAAGCATCCTCAATAAAAACCTATACAAATAGCAAATAAAAAGATCACTGAGATGTTTATTGTCTTCTTGCCTTGTCATTTTGATTATGGGATAGCTCATGTATCATGTGCAAGGGGTACCCCGTTGGTGGTTCTTTATGATACACATCTACTTACAATGACAAGAGCTTACTCGTGACTAAAGTTGAGTAGCATGAGGTTCGGTGTTCGTAAGTAAGGGGCATTAGATTTCGGTTTATAACTTGTCAAGCATATCCTCTTAGTTGTGTTACTTTAACCTTAATCACCTTCAAGATGCTTATGATAGGGGCAATGAGAGCTAAAATCTATTAAGTACCATAATTTTTGGAAGCTCTTTATGAAACTTGAATCCCTACTTCCTTCTTTGAAGGCCCTTCTTTTACTTTTAATTTGAGTCCCCACCTTCTATCTTTATGCACCTACTTTGAGAGCATAGTGGCCATTCTTAGTTCTATGTGCATTGTCCCAAGACTTGTTGATTGATGCATAACTTTGATATTGCTTGTTTTAAACTATTTGTATCTAGTCACTCTTATGAACTTTGAAGGTGTCCTATGCATGTATATTTGCTACTCTATGAGGGACAAGCTAAATGCTACTATGCTATGTTTTCTTTATGTGAAACAAACAAACGTCTTGCAAAGCATTGTTATTCATAAATCTTTTGTTTGTGCCTTTTCATGTTGCAACATAGTTTCTTTGTCTTATTGCTAGAACTTTGTCTTTCATGTTATGATTAAAGTACTATGATCCCAGCTTTGAATGTTTTACAAATGCTTTGATCAAGTTTATGATGGTGCATGTCACCTCAAAAATTATTCTTTCTTTTTATCACTTACCTACTCGAGGACGAGCAGGAGTTAAGCTTAGGGATGTTGATACATTGCAAATGTATCTATAATTTTTGATGTTCCGTGCTTGGTTTTATCTACTTTCTTATGTTTTGTCCACACTTTGGAGTACTTTTCATATGATTTCTTGGACTAACCTATTAACAAGAGCCACATTGCCAGCTGCCTGTTTTCTGCTGTTTTTGGTTACAGGAAAGTCAGAAAATGAATATTCTCGGAATTGGATGGGACAAAAGCCAAAGTCAGTATTTCACCGAGGGACACCTAGAGCCAGAATACGAGACGGAGTGGGGCTGGGGCCCGGCCACACCACCTGGCTGCACAGCCAGGCTTGGCCCGTGCCAGGGGTGGTCTGGCCGCCCTAGGCACCCCCTCGGCCTCTCCTTCCGCCTATATATTGCCTCTGATACGGAAACCCTAATTACCCGATCAAAATTCCATGAAATAGTCTGTAGCCACCGTCATCTCCATCCCTAGATTGGGAAGGATCTGAAGCTCTTCCTGGCATCCTGCCGGAGAGGGGAATTCACCCTGGAGGCCTTCTTCATCATCATGCAAGCCTCCGGTGTGATGTGTGAGTAGTTCATCTCTAGACTACGGGTCCATGTAGTAGCTAGATGGCTGGTTCTCCTCCTTTGTGCTATCATGTTTAGATCTTGTGAGATCCGTTCATGATCAAGATCATCTATTTGTAATTCTGCATGTTGTGTTTGCAGGGATCCGATGGATATTGAGATGCTATTTCAGATTGATTGTTGATTCTATCATGTCTTTTTTATTTGTGATCTTGCATGCTTTCCGTTGTTAGTAGCTATCTTGGCCAAGTAGATTCTAGCAACTCCAAGAGTTAGTATTTATGATCGATAGTGGGTTCATGCCTCTGGTAATCTGGGGAAGTGACAGAAATCTCTAAGGTACTAGATGTGTTGTTGCTACTAGGGAGAAAACAACAATCCTTTGTTCATAGAACAATCGTATTCTTTACTTTACACGCAATTCGTAATGCAATTATCCGTTGCTTGCAACTTAATACTGGAGGGGGTTCGGATGATAACCTGAAGGTGGATTATTAGTCATAGATGCAGTTGGATGGCAGTCTATCTATAACGTTGTAATGCCCAATTGAATCTCAAAGGAGTCAAGATGAGTAGTATATGCTTGATTGCTTTCTCGATGTTTGTCAATTGCCCCGCTGTAATTTGTTCACCCTGCATGTTATCTATCTTAAGGAGAGCCACCTCTAGTGAACTATGGACCTCGGTCCTTCCTTTTACAATCAATCTACAATCAATTGTTTACTGCTTTGTGTTTACTTTCTGCAAACTATTACTTTCTTCCACTCGATACATTTAATCCTTTGTTTTAAGAAAAACCGGTGAGATTGACAACCTCATCGCAAGTTGGGGGCAAAGTTCTGTGGTTGTGTTGTGCAAGTCTCCATGTTGCTACTAGCACCAGTAGTGCGCTCTGCTAAGGCTCAGCTAGCTACACCTTTGGGGTGTTTCCTTGCTCCTACTGGTTCGATTAAAACTTGGTTTCATACTGAGGGAAAACTTGCTGCTGTGCTCATCATACCTTCCTCTTGGGGTTCCCCAACGAGCTCGATATATTTTGGGCCATCACCACTCGGCAGCAACGCTATGTCCAGCCTGGAAAGAGATTTGCCCTAGGGAACCCGCTCAACCGCAATGACCGTCTGTTCCACATGAAAACTGAAGAAGCTCAGGAAGCGCCAGATGTCGTGCTTGGTATGTTTTCTGTTAACTCAGTACTTGCAAGAGTGTTGTTTGATTCTAGAGCATCGCACTCATTTGTTACAGAAGCATTTGCATGCACTAGTAAGATTCAACCCACAAAATTGAAGCATGTTATGATAGTTAAAATACCTAGTTCAACCACCAAAGCTAGAAAAATTTGCAAGGTTGTACCTATCAGAATCCATGGAATAGATTTTTATGCTAATCTAATAGTACTTGGAACCAAAGGTTTGGAAGTAGTACTAGGAATGGATTGGATGTCGAAACATAAAGGATTGATCGACCGTTGAAAGCCATAACCATGACCGAAAGACCGAGTATCGAGAGCATGTATCTCAGACGCTGCTTCGTCAATTCAAATGCAACAAGAGTCTAGCCCAACCAACCCTAGACCAAGTCAGAGTAGTGTGTGAATACCCTGACGTGTTCCCAGATGAATTTCCCGGTATGCCCCCAGATCGGGATATTGAGTTCATCATTGAACTAATTCCTGGAACTGGACCCATAGCTCAGAGACCTTATAGTATGAACCCCTCTGAATTATTGGAGCTGAAGAAACAACTTGATGCTATGCGGGAGAAAGGTTTGATTCAACCAAGCACATCGCCATGGATATCGCCTGTTTTGTTTGTGGATAAGAAAGATGGAGGTAACCGTTTGTGCACGGATTACCGGAAGCTGAATGATGTCACCATAAAGAACAAGTACCCACTGCCGAAGATAGAAGATCTGTTTGACCAGTTGACTGGTGCCAGAGTGTTTTCTAAGATTGATCTTAGAACTAGTTATCATCAACTAAAGATTCGTGCAAAGGATATCCTAGAGACCACCTTTACCACCAGATATGGATTGTATGAGTACACTGTCATGTCTTTTGGATTAACCAATGCCCCCGCTTATTTCATGAATCTCATGAATAAGATTTTTATGAACTTCCTGGATAAGTTTGTCGTTGTTTTTATCAATGATATTCTGATCTATTCCAAGTCATAAGAAGACCATGAGCTACACCTGAGAACCATCCTTGAAACCCTTAGAGAACATCAGTTGTATGCCAAGTTTAGCAAATGTGAGTTCTGGTTGAAGGAAGTAGGATTCCTAGGACATATTGTGTCGGTAGGAGGATTCACTGTCGATCCTGCCAAGATCAAAGATGTTGAAGAATGGAAAGCCCCAACCACTCAAACCCAAGTTCGCGCATTTCTCGGATTAGCAGGATATTACCGCAAGTTTGTTGAAGGATTTTCGAGCATCGCAAGACCGATGACGCAGTTGTTGAAGAAGGATCAGAAGTTTTAATGGACGGACAAATGTAAAGCAAGTTTTCAAGAACTCAAGAAGAGATTGATTTCAGCCCCAATTCTGATTATGTCGGATATCAAGAAGCCTTTTGATGTGTATTGTGATGCATCCAAGATTGGTCTCGGATGTGTGTTGATGCAAGAAGGCAAAGTCATAGAATATATGTCTAGACAACTGAAGCAACATGAGCAAAACTACCCTACCCATGACCTTGAACTAGCAGCCATAGTTTTAGCTTTGAAGACATGGCGTCATTACCTTATGGGTAACTGCTGTGAGATTTATTCGGATCACAAGAGTCTGAAGTACATCTTCACCCAGAAGGAGCTGAATATGAGGCAAAGGAGATGGATAGAGTTAATCAAGGATTATGACCTTGACATTCACTACCACCCCGACAAAGCCAATGTGGTAGCGGATGCTCTTAGCAGATTTCCGTGTAGATTGAACACCATGATTAAAGAAGCCCAGCCAAGTTTGCATGAAGAGTTGGAGCAGTTTAGAATGGAGATAGTTAGCAAGGGATTTTTATCTAGCATAGAACTTCAACCCACTTTGATCAGTCGTATCGATACAGGGAAGGTACCCGGATTCACCGAAGATGAAGACACTACTAGGAAACAACCTATAGATAGACAAGATGTTCAGTGGCGCATATGCGAAACAATGCGCCACAGGAAAACATCAGTGGCGCACCAGAAAGCATGCGCCAAAGAAGATTGGAAGTTCTATGGCACATTCTCCAGAGTATGCGCCACAGAAGATTGGTGGGACCCGCCATCCAGGGTGGGTTGATCCAAGTTCTGTGGCGCATTCTGAGATATGCGCCACAGAAGTTGCCTATTCTGTGGTGCATATTTCCTCATGCGCCACAGAACATGGAGGAGGGCCCCACCACGTAATCTAATTCACCCAAGTTCTATGGCGCATGTTCTGATATGCGCCACAGATGTGTTTCACTTCTGTGGCGCATATCCCAACATGCGCCACAGAACTTGGAGGTGGGCCCCACACAGGGAATCTAATTCACCCACTTCTGTGGCGCATATGGACTTATGCGCCACAGAAGTTTCAGCATCTGTGGCGCATTTCCTCCATATGCGCCACAGATGAGGGCGTCCAGATCCATGTTAAAAAGGTGACAAAAGCTAGCTCTCTTATCTATCTATCCACCACCACCCATTTCACATCTCTACCTCCTCCCTCACACCCCATCTTGCCCATAGTTTCTCCATTTTCTTGTAACTAAACCTACTTTAATCCATAGATTGGTAAGTGGCAGCTTCGCTCCAACTTCTAGATCTAAAAGTTCCTTACTTTTCTCTCTCACATCTCTATTTGTTTACTAATTTCCTCTCCACCAACTTGCATTGTAGATCTATTTGTCCACACTCTCTCATCGCGCGGTCTCGTCTCGCCATTATTGTGTCTACTAGGTGAGTACTTGGCCATGAACATGTAGGTGAAGCTTGTCGCGCGGGCGGTGTGTGTGTGTGTGCGATCCATGGCGAGACGATGCTTGTGTGGTGCATGAATGTTTGCAATGGGAGGAAGTTTTTTGTTGGTTGCTTGTTGTTGTGTCGGGCCCGTCCGGTGTGGTTGCATGGATGTTTGCCGAAATGTTGATTCATTTCCATTTCGGCAAATTTTTGCACTACCCATATGTCCTAATTTTAGGAAAGGTCATGCCGAATTTTTCCGGCTAGCATTCATGCATGTGTGTGTTCATATGGTGTGGTTCTCACCTATACTCTCTGTTTTGACCGCTCAGGCAACCATGGTCCTCACGATGAGCGAAGGTCGAATTGCTAGGTACAAGAAAGGCGCGAAGGAGGACATGATTCTGAACAACAAGACCATGATAAGATGTCCATGTCGAACATGCAAACTGCAGCGCTGGATCGACCCTGAATCTGGACAATTGGAGGGTCACCTGCTCAGACGCGGTTTCATGCGCGACCTAAATGAGGCGCCGGAAGGACATGGTGGTGGTCACGAAGACGTGGGCGGGCGAGAAGACGAAGAGTATACCGGGCATGATCATCATGACGAAGGAGATGCCAGCAGGCATGATCATCATGACGAAGAAGGAGATGCCGGCGGGCATGATCAGCATGGAGAAGGAGATGGCGACAGGCATGATCATGATCATGAAGAAGGAGAAGATGCGAACACACAGACACTGCTAACTTGGGTCTTGCAGGACCCTCATGTTCAAGAACTGCTCCTCAAGGAGACGAGCAACGACAAAGCTGCAGCCAGAGAGAAAGCCAAGCTGGCCCAAATGGAGGTAGACGGGATGACTCCATTGTATCCTGGGTGTCGCTCCGAGGATACACGTTTGAGTGTAACGCTCAAGGCTCTGGAGATGAAGGACGAACACAAATGGACCGATGTGAGCTTCAACACGAACATGGAATACTGGCATGACCGACTTCCTAAGGGGAACACATTGCCAACAAGTATCGAGGAGGCCAAGAAAATCGTGTGCCCTCTCGACCTACCACACATTAAATACCACGCATGCATCAATGATTGCGCACTTTATCGGAACGAGTACGCGAATAGAACCACTTGTCCGGTGTGTGGCCAAGGACGGTACAAGAGAGGGAACAAGAAAGTTCCTCGAAAAGTGGTATGGTACTTTCCTATCACCCCTCGTCTGCAGTGATATTTCGTAGATCCTAAGGAAGCAAAGCTCATGCAATGGCACGCGGAAAGAGAGAAACCCGAAGATGATCCAGAGAAGGGCAAGATCCTGACACACCCTTCAGATGCTAGCCAGTGGAATGCATTGGACATCGAGTTCGAAGAGTTCGGGGGTGATGCAAGGAACATCAGGCTGGGTATGAGCACCGACGGACTCAATCCTTTTCGAAACCAGAGTAGCACGCATAGCACCTGGCCCGTGTTTGTATGGCCATACAACCTCCCCGCGTGGCTATGCACGAAGCAAAGGTATGTACACATGAGCATTCTTATTCAGGGGCCGAAATAACCAGGTATCGATATGCATCTGTATCTTAGGCTATTGAGAGAGGAGTTAGCCAGCTTGTGGGAGACGTCGGCCCGTACGTGGGACGCCTACACTAAAGAATATTTCCATCTGAGAGCCACGTTGCTCACGACCGTGCAGGACTATCCTGGTTACGCATATGTATCGGCCCAGGTGAACCATGGACACAATGCATGCGTTAAGTGCATGGATGAGACACCACATCTCCAACTACCAAGGGATCCCGGGTCTTCGAAAACCGTGTTCCAAGGTACTCGAAAGTGGCTCCGCATGGATCACCCGTGGAGAAAACATGGTGACCTGTTCAATGGTAAGGACGAGCTCGAAAGAGCCCCGCGTCCGAGGAGCGGCGAAGAATCGAGGAGCTTTTGAATAATTGGGTAGATTGCCCTGCGCCTGGAAAAAAATGACCGAGGACAAAGCCGCTGCTGGGTGTATGGAAAGCAAAGTCTGTTTTTTGGGACCTGCCGTATTGGAAGGTCCTTCACACTCCCCATAGCCTCGATGTAATGCACATCACGAAGAACGTTACCAAGAGTCTGCTTGGCACTCTACTGAACATGCCGGAGAGGACCAAGGATGGGCCAAAAGCAAGAAAGGACCTTAAATTGCTTGGCATAAAGAAAGATCTTCAGTACCCTGATAGTGATGATGATGATCAGATGGAAGGGACTCAAGGTCGCCGCAAAAGAGTTAAGAAGAATGAGGTGGTGCTTCGCGCTGCCTGCTTCACTCTGAGTCTGGAGGAGCTCGAGCAGTTTTCCAGGTGCCTCTTAGGAGTGAAAGTTCCTCACGGTTACTCGGGGAAGATAAGCAGATATTTGGACATGGCGAAGAAGAGGTTCAGCGGTATGAAGTCTCACGACTGTCACGTGCTGATGACGCGGATACTCCCCGTTGCGATCCGTGGGATAATGGACGAGCATGTCCGTGAGACGTTGTTTGGCCTCTGTAACTTTTTCGACGTCATATCTAGGAAGTCGATCGGTGTGAAGCAGCTCGACAGGCTACAGGAAGAGATCGTGATGATACTATGCGAGCTTCAGATTTACTTCCCGCCCGCATTCTTCGACATCATGGTGCATCTGCTTGTACATGTCGTGGACGACATCATCCAGCTCAGGCCGACATTCCTACACAACATGATGCCGTTTGAAAGGCTAAACGGTGTCATCAAAGGATTCGTTTGCAACAGGTCTCGTCCAGATGGAAGCATAGCCAAGGGCTTTCTGATCTACGAGTGCATCTCCTTCTGCCAGAATTATCTAACCACCAAGAACAAGGATGTTGGAATACCCACAAAGAAGCACCTCGGCAGGCTCGGTGGATATGGTCACCGCGAGGGCTACCGCTCACTACATGTCGGCATTGATGGTCGACGCACTGATTTTGAAAGGGCACACCGAGTCGCGCTACAACACATTGAAGTGGTCGGCCCTTGGGTCGAAGAGCACAGAAGCTTAATCGAGCAGGAGTACGTCGACGTACGGCCGAGGAAGAAGGGAGACGTAACCAGAGAGCACAACTCTAGCTTCACGGGTTGGTTCAAGAAAAGGCAACTGGAAAATCCCCCACAGACGCCTTCTACGGAAGATCAAAAACTCATATTCTCCTTGTCGCAGGGCCCAGGGCACAATCTAAGGACCTATCAGTCATACGACATAAACGATTACAGATTCTACACCGAGGAAAAGGACAAGAATAGTGAATATCAAAACTCAGGAGTAACTATGTTATCCTTTGCTGATGACGAGACTACTGTGATGGAAAGATTCTACGGAAGGATCGAGGAGATATGGGAGCTCGACTACTGTGGAGAGATCGTACCGATGTTCCGTGTTAGATGGGCCAAGAACATGGAAAAAGAAGGCCGCTATTTCACCACAATGGTTATACCAGATGCCAAATCAATGAAGAATGCCTCCGCAAAAATGAGCCTTGGGTACTCGTTAGCCAAGTTGATCAATGCTTTTTTATTATCGACAAAGCCCAACCATGTTGTAGTTAGGAGGGGCAAGAGGAGCATCATCGGAATGGAAGGAGCCGCCAACGAGCAAAATTTCGACAAAAACGGTGACCCGAAGATCGAAGAGGAATTCGACAAGTACTTCGACATGCCTACTACTACTAAAGTAAGAAGGAAGACCACACTGCCTACTAAAGGCTGTCCATTCACAAGAAGAAATTTCAAAGTGCACGGGCTAAAGTATTCAACCACGGCGAAAAAGGGCAAGAAGATTGTGAAGAGACACTAGCAATTATGTGACTTTTTGGTGTATTATTCCGTGTGGGTATAATGTGATATTAGTGTGGGTATTAGTTAGAGACTAAAACATATAATGTGATATTCGACAAATTCACATTTATGTGTGACAAGTACACACACACATATATATATATGATTCGGGAGGGTTTTTGAATAAATATGCATGTGTATGTGCTTGATTTTAAATATATTTGTAACATATCATTTTTAAATAAAGAAAAAAAATTGACCCAACCAGGATCCGAACCTGGCTGACACAGGTCTCTGAATATGCATCATAACCACTAGGCTAGTGTGTGTTTGTTGTCTAAGTACAACCTCGCACCATTTATTTGGCTAAGTGCCAAGGTTCTGTGGCGCATTACTGCGTAATGCGCCACAAAAGTTTTAGCTTATGTGGCGCATTTCAGAGTAATGCGCCACAGAACCTTGGCACTTAGCCAAAACGGCTCACCCCTTCTCCTTTTCCCCTTCCACTTTCTTTTCCCCAATCTATCGTGCTGTGTCGATAGAACCCTAGCTCTCGCCCGCCCCCGTCGAAGCCCGCCCCCATCGCCGGAGCCCTGCAGCCACCGCCGTGCCGGAGCCCTAGCGCCGCCCGACGAACCCGTACGTGGAGGACAACCCTGCAGCATGGAGGAGGAGCCGCTGGAGCCCGTCCGCAACAGGAGGAGGAGGAGAAGGGGACACCTCACCGAAGCCCCGCCACCACCGCACTGGACCACCGCAGCACCTCGTCGTCGTTGACCACCGCAGCAGCAGCACACACGTACGGTTCGTCCCCCCCTCTTGTCTGCTATCACTACACAAGGAACAGCCTGCTGTTTGCCTGCTTTGCCCCCACCCCCCTGTGAACCCTAGATAGTGCAATCAGTGGGATATCAAGTTCTTGTATGCGACCCTAGCTAATGCTCCAAATTGTTCGTTGGAGGTAGTCTCTTACACATCTTGGTCAGTTTCTGCTCAAATCGTTTGATGTTTGTACACAAATCTCTTCTATCTCTGAGTACTAGACTAGACTGAACCACCCTGCCTCTGATTTACATTTTGACGGTGAAATTCTTGCAAGTACTGCCTCCAGTTTTTTCTTGACTGTTAGGAAGAATCTGTGAGAATTAATTCTAGTTTCAGTGCTAGTCTTGCAAATTGTTTGATCTTTGTACCCGAATCTCTTTACCAATATTTTGGTGAAATTTTTGCAAATACTGCCAATAGTTTTAACTGAATATCAGGCAGAATCTGTGTGAATTAATTCTAGTTTCAGTGTTAGATTGGACACATTGACATGGTTCAGGATTTGTTGATGGCCTATTATTTGTTCCACTGACTTGAGTTGCAGGCCTTTATACTCCTGCTGCTTAGGATGTTTTGGTCTCATTTTCTTTGATGCTGTACCCAAATCTCTTTTCTGTTTAAGATGGGATGGGCTTCCTGTTGAATATGGTTGTTTGTGATCCTACTTAGAAGATGATTTTTATGCTAGCTTGTGAACCATCTGGCTTGAAGAATCTCTGAATCATTCTGGTTTCATGCTAGATTCTTCCTGATGCCCTAGTCATAGGCAGGGTAGATACGGGTAGCATGACCGAATATTTCCATCAAAGGAAGCCAAGGCTGTATTAATGTTCCTATCATTAGAGTTTAAATATGACTGTAGTAATAAAGAAAATATGACTGTACTAGTATATCATAAGAAAATATGATTGTACTAGTTGGTATTTGATATCACTGTTAGACCAGTTGGCATTGCTGTAGCTTATCTATGTTAGACCACTGAGATGGAGCACTATAGAATTCTGTTTATGATCATACTATTCTGTTCTTGTATGATAAATACTAGGCATTCTAGTTAATATCTTCTTTTGCAAGAAATCTGACATTTTACTCCTCAAAAATTAAAAGTGTGCTTTTTTTGTCATTTATATCAAAGATGTAGATGCTGGGATTATATGGTACTATATGGTGCTATTTGATTCAATGGGGCTATGGATGGGGTCTATGAATGGGGCTGTGGATGGGGCTATTTTCTTGTGTGTGAATGTCAGCATGACGTCAGCCACGTGTTGTCTAGAAAAACTAAAAATAAATAAAACTTATGAAACATTTTTGTACTGTTCACAGACTGTTTCAATATTTCCATGTTGTGTTTAATGTTTCAATAATGTTTCAGACTATATCAATTAGTGACGTCACGCATGACGTCATCCATGTGCGAACTGAAAAAAACTAGACAAATGCACCAATCTCAAAACAAAAAGGGAGGATAGATAGGACTACATTTACAGGTCTTCCAGACAGCAAAATCTCATATTCCCTGACCATAGAGATCCATCGGAATTTTGATTGATTGGAACTTTTAGGGATGACGAGCTCAAGACTAGTGACTCAATGAAATGGAAGACAACACACTGATGGCTTTCGAGTTTATACATACTATACAGACTGGTTCGGCATCCTGTAGGAATTTCTGTGCTTACAAGCTGGATATGGCCAAAGCCTATGATCGTGTGGATTGGAGGTTTCTGGAAGGGGTTTTAGAGAAGTTGGGATTTCATAGGAAATGGATTCAATGGGTGATGGCGTGTGTCACCACTATTCGGTATTCAATTCGCTTTAATGGTCACATATTGGACTCCTTCACTCCATCTCGCGGTATCCGCCAAGGTGATCCTCTTTCTCCGTACCTGTTCCTTTTTGTTGTTAACTGGCTTTCATGTCTTATTCACAAGGAAATTGAGAATAATGTGAAGGAGTTATGCCCTAGAGAAAAATAATAAAGTGTATTATTTGATATATCTCCTATATATTCATAATACGTTTCGTACTGTGCTATAACTGTGTTAATACGAAACGTTAATACACGTGTGGTATGTAAACAAACCGTGTCTCTAGTTACCTCTAGCGAAGTAGTTCATTGGTCATGAGGATGGTATGGGTTTCAAGATCATGGGCATTTATGCCAATTGACAATGGGGTCATGTTATTAGTTGAATAACATGATAGACAAACATTCGACCGTTATATCTTGAATGAGATCTAGTTACAAAGTTCACCATTGATGATAAAACATAGAGAACCTCGCAACCTGATCCTTTGACTGTGAGGTAATGCAAATCACCATTCCAGAGGAAGCTTAGATGGTTATCAAGAATCATATCGTAATAGGGTGATCAAAAAGGCGCCACTCAGGTTTTCCAAAGGGATGCATAGAGGAGTACATATCAAGACCAGGATTTGTCTAATCCATGTAACGGATAGATACATGTGGCCATCTTGGTGACGTTGCATTAATGAAACTTGCAAGCATGTGACTTGGTCACGGAATGCAACGACATGAGAACGAGTAAACAAGTTCATTGGTAACGATACCGAACTAAGGTATGGGGATACCGAAGATCAAGTCTCGAATGAATTAGGTATCATATGACAAAGGGAACGGGAAATGACTATCTCACAGTTCGAGCAATTATATCTGTGAAACGCACGGGGGTCACATGGCCATCCAGGTTCCTTTGTTGATCATTGATGTGAGAGTAGTCTTGATCATGTCCGGAGTGTTTCCGAACCGAAGGATGTCACGCTTAAGGGTAGGGATGCTTAGGGTAGATGAGCTATCGTAGGAGAAATAGAGAAAGTGAAACCAGAATAGTTCCGGGTAACATCCGATGGAGATCGGAAGGGGTCCGGAAGGTGTTCCAGAGTGAAGGAATAATATAATATGTGTATTTGAATGTTAATTGGAGAATTAATATTAAATATATATTTTATTTTATTATTAAAGGCTTCATAATGCTAATGGGCCTCATCCGAAGGAAGGCCCAACAGGGCATGGCGCCTAGGGAGAGGGGGCCAGCCGGCCTGGGCTTGGTGGGCCTCCCTAGTGGGGCCCACGTAGGGCCGGCGGCTGCCCCTAGGTGGACTGTGGGTGTGGGGTTTAGTCCCACACCGCCTGGCCCCTAGGTGGTGCGCCCCCTCCCACTATATATAGGGGTCTCCCCTCCCCCTTTGGAATCATCCCATTCCCTCTCATTCTCTCTCTCTCATCCATTGAGGACTTCTCCGTAATATTGGAGAGGACGTCGTGGGTGAGTTCTCCACCTTCACACCACCGTCGTGTGATCACCGATCCGGCATCTACTTCTTCCGTTGCTTGGCTAGATCGGAGTCCGGTTGACGTCTCCTACACCGGACGTGTGACGAACTTCGGAGGCACCACACTTGGGGTGCTGCTCGTCTTCATCAATACACGCCTTCCTGCGTAAGGCATGCCTCGGTCTTCAAAGGTATGAATACCGTCTCTCTCCTCCGTTACTTATGTCTACATAGTATAGATCTTGGTATTAGTGTTCAAGTAGATAGAATTTTTTTGTTTTCTGCTACAGAACCCTTCAGTGGTATTAGAGCGAGTCTATGGGTAGACATTTCATATGGATAGAACACATAGAAATATGTGGGCATTGATTCTCTAGTTGTTACCCTCTTTTAATGTTCTTGTTCATATCGCGGCACTGTTTGATGAAGCGGCCCCCAAGCGACCTCACGTGGTGATTCACGAGAATGGTCCATGAATCAAAGTTGCTTAGGGGGGTGTCTGTCTCTCTGCAGTAGTTGATATGGCATCGACATTGGAGGGCCCTGAAAAGGGAAGAAGAACAGCAATCATTGAATCCATGTTGTGGCTCCACGTTCGTAGGTGGGAAGGGGTTTGATACGTCCATTTTGCATCACTATTCTATATCATAATTCACTGTTATTCATTGATATATTTCATATTAAGAGATGATACTTATGTAATTTCATTTGTTTTTCCATGGTTGATGACTTTTGGAGCATGGACCGCTGCAGTCAAGATTCTGATGGAAAAGGTGCTGTTTGGAGACGAAATTGGCGAAGATCAGAAAATCAGGGAAAATATACGGCAAATCCTATTTTTCTAGAAGACGAAGGATGCCAGAAGGAGGAGTGGAGATGGGCCACAGGGGGCCCACACCACCCCCTGGCGTGGGCCACCCTAGGCCGCGCCACCAGATGGTGTGGCCGCCCTGGCCCACCTATGGCTCTCCCCTCTAGCGTACATATTCCTCCCGAAACCCTAAGACTCGGGGAGCGACCGCAGAAAGATTCCACCGCCTCTGTGGGGCGGAAAACACCGAGAGAGAAAGATCTCTCCGGCAGACAGATTTCTGCTGGGGGAATTCCTCCCTGGAGAGGGGAGATCGTCGCTATCAACACCATGATCAAGTTGGACTTCATTGGGATCATCATCATCACCACCACCATCATCACCATCAGCACCATCATCACCATCTCCATATTGTTGTAACAATTGGGTTGAACCTTGCATAGTTCTTAGGGGAAACTTTCCCAGTGTTGATTACTATTTGTAGTTGATGCTATTGAGTGAACCGTTGAATTATTGTTTATGTTCAGATTGTTATACATCGTTATTCCATCTCTGATCATGATCCATATGATGTCTTGTGAGTAGTTCATTTTGTTCTTGAGGACATGAGAGAAGTCGTGTTGTTAGTAGTGGAGTTGTGTTGAGAAAGATTCAATAGTTTGATATTTAAGTTGTGGTGTACTTCTTCTAGTGGTGTCATGTGAACGTCGACTACATGACACTTCACCTATATGGGCCTAGGGGAATGCATTATGTATTTGGCTACTAATCGTAGGGGTTGCCGGAGTGACAGAAACCTGAACCCCCGTTAGGAAACCATTGCACAAGGGAAGTAAGGGTCTTAGAGTTTAAAGCTGTGGTTAGGTTTCTACCTTAATTACTTTCTTGTACTTACAGATGTTTGCAAGGGGTATAATCACAAGTATGTATTAGTCCTAGGAAGGTCGGTACATTAGCATAGGTTCATCCACACAACACTTAGCAAGCTAAAGAAGATTAATCAACTGTATGAAGCGAAAGCACTTGACAGTCTTCCCATGTGTCCTCGAGAACGTTTGGTCATCTTAAGTAATACAACCGGCTTGTCCTTTGCTGAATAAAGGATTGGGCCACTTGCTGCATTTATTCCTACTGTCTTTTATTTACTCATACTTTGTTTACTTGCTTTATCAAAAACCCCTAAAAATCCGTTTGCTAAGTATTTGCAGAGAATTCCTGATCCATACCACTAGCCAGCACCTTCTGCTCCTCTTTGGGTTCGACACTCTTACTTATCGAAAATACTGCGATACACCCCCTATACTTGTGGGTCATCAAGACTATTTTCTGGCGTCGTTTCCGGGGAGTGAAGCACTATTGGAGAGTGGAACTGGTAAAGGAAACCTCTGCTGTGAGTATTGTTTACTTCTGTTAGTTGCTTTATTTTCGTTATGGATAATTCGCTGAGTTTCTTATTTGGTAAAGCTACTACCACTGCTAAGGTAGCAGATGAACCACCACCTACTGAGAATGATGCTTTTAAAATACCTACAAGAATTATTGATCGTGTTATGGATAACTACTATGTTGGGGATGGAACTGTCCATCTCGGTGATCATTTACTCTTTATACACGAATTATGCGGGTTGTTCAAGTGTGCAGGTATTATTATAGATCAAGTTAAGAAGAAGTTATTCTCATTATCGCTGAAAGGAAGAGCTGAGGATTGGTATAAGTTGTTGAAGAATGGTCAAGCTCTTGAATGGGAGGAAATAGTACCTCTCTTTTATTCAAAGTTTTATCCTCCTAGTGAAATTCATAAAGATCGGAATCAAATTTACAACTTTTGGCCTCTTGATGGAGAGAGTACAGCTCAAGCTTGGGGGAGATTGAAGTTACTAATGCTCAATTGTCCCATCCATGAGCTCCCCAACAATATTATTATCAATAACTTTTATGCAAGGCTCCCTCTACAGGACAAGGATTTATTGGATGCTTCTTGTGCTGGATCATTCACTCGCATGGAAGAAGAAGCTAAATGGGATCTTCTGGACCGTATTCAATATAATGCTGAAGCTTGGGAGAATGACAAAGGAAGAAAGTCAGGTATAAATTATGATTATGAATGCATTGAATCTTTTATGGGAACTGATAACTTTCAAAATATTAGAAATGCTTATGGTCTAGACTCTCAAGCTATTGCAACTTATTTTAAGGCTTTTGCTTCCTACATTTAAGTGCCTAAAAAGAAGTGGAATAAGTATCATAAACCTTATAAAGATATTGCTAAGTGTGTTCCTGCAAGAAATACTGAATTTTATACTGTTGATCATGTTTTACCTGAACCTTATATTGAGAAAATCCCTTTCCCAGTTAAGATAAAAGAACATTCTATGATAGCTAGTATGGTTAATGAAAGTACAAATAAAGCTGTTGAACCTGATAAACAAATGGTTGATGAACCTACAATAGCAAATGTGAAAGATTTTGTCACTAAATATAAAGAAGAGGTACACACTATCCTTTGTAAGGATATCCCTAATATTGTTTCACAAAGTAGTGTCATGAGAGCTAGTGTTCCTGTTTTTTCTGTTAGAATAAGTGATCATTGTTATGATGATCCTTGTGACAGTTATATTGTTAAGTTTATGCACGATACTGAAAGTTACTATGAGAGAGGGAAAAGTGTTCTTATGTATCTCAATAATGTCAAGTTCCCTCGTTTTATGCTGAAAGTTTTTATGTTGCATTTCTTTTGTCTTCCTATGCTTGTACCCTCTGGTTTCAACAACTTGTTTGTTTACAAAATTCCTTTGCATAGGAAGTGGGTTAGACTTAAATGTGTGTATTTTTTCTTATTAATGCTATCTTTCACTTCAATTCATATTCTTATGCGAGCATCATCAAAATTATCATGCCCATCTTAATGGCTATAAAGAAAGAGCTTTTGGGGAGACAGCCCAATTTATTTTTGCTTTCAGTTTGTTTTTGTTTCTTTGAGTCTTGGAAGTTATTACTTCGGTAATAACCTCTCCTTATCCTTTTTGTTTGGTTTTTGTGTCAAGATCAACCTCTAATGAGAGAGAAGTAAGATTGGGGAAGTTGCTGTCCCGAAACAGATTTTTGTGCTTCACCGTAAAAATTCGTGAGAGATATCTGTCTGTCGGATTGAGCTGTAATTTTTTGTGATTTTGACCGAGGTTGTTATTTAACTTTCGTTAGTTTTGCACTTTTTGATTTGAGCAACAAAAGATTTTTGAAAAAATTGATCTTTACCTGCTGGTCTGTTTTGACAGATTTTGCCACTCTTGCATTTGTTTCTTTAATCGATTTCCTTTTTGAATTATTTTTGGGTTTTCGGAAGGAGTTGATACAGTAGCTTATGTTTTGATGATTTTCAGTTGAAATTGGACTCAAAAGGTTTTATCACTTCACTTATACTAATGTTGCTAATGAGAACTGTGTGAAGTTTTGTGTGAAAGAAGTTTCAGGGTTAGTGGAGATAATGGTGTAATAAGGAAGTGAAAGGTTTCATGACTCAAGTAATAAGTGTATGAAGATGAAGGTATTGATGTTATTCAAGTGGTGACTCCGGAAGAACCTATCAAAGACCAAATTCAGAGGCCTGTAGAGTCTGTTTTCAAATAGATAACAGTTTTGGTAAGAAAAGTTCCACGAAAATATTATCCAACTATATTTTTGCAGTTTTTAGCCAATAAGGAAAGTTATGAAGTGAAAGAGGGACAGAAACGGAGCCAGGGTTGCTCACACCACCCTGTGGCGCGGGCCCGCCCCTGGCCGCGCCACCAGGTGGTGTGGCCACTCCGGACTCCGTCTCCGACCCGTTTTCTCCCAGTACTTTCCTTTTGTTGTGAAACTTCGTAATATATAATCCCCCGGATCCCCCGAGGTTCGTATATCGTGTTCTCATCATGTTTTTGTTTCGATTTGTTTCTATCAGGAACTATTCTTGAAAGTTTAGAAGCACAATGGTGTCCGCCAAGGATAAGGGGAAGGAGCCTATGGAGGAAGATCTCCAAGACCCCGGGCAGGAGAAGGAGATCAAGAGTGAAGGTGAAGAGGAGATAAAGCAAGGCCAACATCCGCACACTGGCACTACCATTGCAAGCATTGGAGTGTTGACAAGATCTGTCAGGGTCAGGAGGACTGCACGGATGTCAACTGGTGGGAAAACTCGGCGTCACTGTTTAGCTACACGGTCACTTCCTCCACACACCAAGAATCTTTTCCATAAGCTTCAACACCAGAATATGCCCAAGGAGAAATTACCCTCCAATTGGGATTTGCCTCATTCTAGCCATGCAGGGAAAGAAGACTCCAAGGAGGAAGAGTGGAAAAAGAATCACAAGAGCTGGGATCCACAATCTGACATGATCATGCACCGCATCAAGCACAACTCGGAGTTGATTCGTACTCTCAACTTCGAGGTTGAGGATTTGGGGAAATTGATCAATGAGCTCATCAAGAGAATACCACCACCACCGAAGGAGTAATTCGTCATCAGGTTTGGCATCCCCTTGGTTTGTTCCAAGCTTGGGGGAATGCTGCGGTATCATATCACTATCTTTTACCTTTTTACCTTTTTAGTAGAGTCATATCATGAATAGAGAAGTTATCATGTAGGATGGTTTGCATTATGGAAGTGTCCCCTCTCTCGTTAGATATGTATCCCTTGGTGTGAGTAGCCGTTATGGAATATTAATGAGAAGTTCTATCATTTACTCTTTTGCATATCTTATATTAGTTCTCAATTCGTGGTTATATGATTGATCTTGTTGTTAGTATTGGTAGCACTTTGGGATCATTGAGTTAATTTAGTTGGTTTTGGCAAACCTGGCTCGGTCAGTAGCAACACTATTTTTGAGAGTTGAATGAAAAAGATAAAATTACTCTAAAGAAATATAATTTCATCATCTTTCTTTCTTGATTTGCTCATAACTTTAGTATTCTCTGGTTAAGATCTTTTGTGCTTCCAAGGAAGATTGCATGTTTGTCTTTATCACTTGTATGTTTGTTTGTTTCCTTCAACTCTTATACATGCTACCCAGCCTTGCTAGCCAAAAACCTGTACTAAGAGGGAATTCTTCTCGTGCATCCATTCCTTAAACCAAAACCTATGTCATTTGCGTCCACCATACGTACCTATTAGCACTATTGCTATTCCAAGTAAATTCTTGTTTTTATCTACCTTCCAAATTAAACTTGTTATGTGAAAATTAGTGATTAAAGCTCTCACGAACTTGATGGCACACTTTATTTTCTTGCACTTAATAAACTTGAACCATTGTGCTCACCTATGTTGCGTATATGCTTGCGCTTTGTAAGTTGTGAATTAGCAGAACCATGTTATCATGGGGAACGCTTTCAACATTGCACTGGTACTTTGTACCTAGTTGATATCATGTTCTTTTGTCTATGGATGTCGTCGGTGTGAAATGAAAGGGGAGCTTGTAAGTCCATGGAGTTATGCATGTGTGTTAGAGAAACACTTGGGCCGCTGGTCTAATCCATGCTAACATGGTGGAAACCTGCAGCGTAACCATAACAAGCATCTATGAAGCATTCTTCTTATAAAAAAAGAGTCCGATATTGAGAAAAAAAGAAAAAAAGATTATGAAAAGAGGAAAGAGAGAAAAAAGCACCATATTCCCATGGTAAATAAGAAGAGTGCTGAGATGCTTGTTGTCTGCTTGCCTTGTCATTTTGATATGGGGATTCTTCCGTATCATCGGGCAAGGGGTACCCCGTTGGCGGTTCTCCATGATACACATGTGCTTACGATGACAAGAACTTACCGGTGACTAAACTTGAGTAGCATGAGGAGCGGCCCCCGTATTCAAGGGACATGAGATTCTCAATTTACAACTTGTCAAGCATATCCTCGTATTTGATCACTTTAACCTTAATCGCCTAAAGATGCCTATGATAGGGGCAATGAGAGCTGAAAGATAATAAGTATCATAATTTTTGGGAGCTCTTTTTGAAACTTGAAATCCCTACTTCCCTCTGCGAAGGGCCTCTCTTTTACTTTTTAGTTGAGTCAGTAAACCTACTCCCTTCTATCTCGGCAAGTATTTTGAGTGGTTGTGTTTCATTCATTCATATGATGATTTATTCAATCATGTTTCTTATGTTCCTTGTTTTGCACATTGCTCTTATCTTGGTGACTACTACTTTGAAAGCTATCATTGAAAACTAGTTATTTGTGAACTCCAGCAAATTATCAACTATTCTTCGACCAAGAGCTAAGTTTGCCATTACCAATTATGATTTACTTTATGTATCTTTATTGTGTTTCCTTTACTTATGGCAAGTTAAGTTATATAATAGCGAGTTGTCTTCTATTATGATCTATGTATTGATGAATGTGATGCTTCTTGTCCATATTCTTTTATCGACTCTTCACTCCATAAACCCGAGGTCATGTTTATTGAGCTCAGTTTCGCTTGGGGACAAGCGAAGTCTAAGCTTGGGGGGAGTTGATATGTCCATTTTGCATCACTATTCTATATCATAATTCACTGTTATTCATTGATATATTTCATATTAAGAGATGATACTTATGTAATTTCATCTGTTTTTGCATGGTTGATGACTTTTGGAGCATGGACCGCTGTAGTCAGGATTCTGATGGAAAAGGTGTTGTTTGGAGGCGAAATTCGCGAAGATCATAAAATCCGGGAAAATATACGGAAAATCCTATTTTTCTAGAAGACGAAGGATGCCAGAAGGAGGAGTGGAGATGGGCCACAGGGGGGCCCACACCACCCCCTGGCGCGGGCCACCCTAGGTCGCGCCACCAGGTGGTGTGGCCGCCCTGGCCCACCTCTGGCTCTCCCCTCTGGTGTACATATTCCTCCGAAACCCAGACTCGGGGAGCAACCACAAAAAGATTCCGCCGCCTCTGCGGGGCGGAAAATACCGAGAGAGAAAGATCTCTCCGGCAGACAGATTTCTGCCAGGGGAACTCCTTCCTAGAGAGGGGAGATCGTCGCCATCAACACCACCATCAAGCTGGACTTCATTGGGATCATCATCATCATCACCACCACCACCACCATCATCACCATCAGCACCATCATCACCATATCCATATTGCTGTAACAATTGGGTTGAACCTTGCATAGTTCTTAGGGGAAACTTTCTCGGTGTTGATTACTCTTTGTAGTTGATGCTATTGAGTGAACCGTTGAATTATTGTTTATGTTCAGATTGTTATACATGATTATTCCATCTCTGATCATGATCCATATGATGTCTTGTGAGTAGTTCATTTTGTTCTTAAGGACATGGGAGAAGTCATGTTGTTAGTAGTGGAGTTGTGTTGAGAAAGATTCAATAGTTTGATATTTAAGTTGTGGTGTACTTCTTCTAGTGGTGTCATGTGAACATCGACTACATGACACTTCACCTATATGGGCCTAGGGGAATGCATTGTGTATTTGGCTACTAATCGTAGGGGTTGCCGGAGTGACAGAAACCTGAACCCCCGTTAGAAAACCATTGCACAAGGGACGTAAGGGTCTTAGAGTTTAAAGTTGTGGTTAGGTTTCTACCTTAATTACTTTCTTGTACTTATGGATGTTTGCAAGGGGTATAATCACAAGTATGTATTAGTCCTAGGAAGGTCGGTACATTAGCATAGGTTCACCCACACAACACTTAGCAAGCTAAAGAAGATTAATCAACTGTATGAAGCGAAAGCACTTGACAGTCTTCCCATGTGTCCTCGAGAACGTTTGGTCATCTTAAGTAATACAACCGGCTTGTCCTTTGCTGAATAAAGGATTGGGCCACTTGCTGCATTTATTCCTACTGTATTTTATTTACTCGTACTTTGTTTACTTGCTTTATCAAAAAACCCTAAAAATCCGTTTGCTAAGTATTTGCAAAGAATTCATGATCCATACCACTAGCCAGCACCTTCTGCTCCTCGTTGGGTTCGACACTCTTACTTATCGAAAATACTGCGATACACCCCCTATACTTGTGGGTCATCAGGATTCTACTGCGAAAGCCCTAAAGACACGTAAAACATGAAATAGATAATATAGAAGCGTCTATTTTTATTATTGCATAGGGGCATGTATTATAACGTGGCAATGAAAAGTTTATGAAACTTCCATTGAAGCTATTGATGATGATCAAAATGCTATAACCATGTCATAACACTTTACCTTTTGAAGTATTACTTATTGTGCTGGTATATTTATATATTCGACGGTAGCATAATAAGATAATCCCTCACAGTATTCTAGTTATCGTATTCCCCTTGTGTGTGCACCACCAACAAAGTTCTTTGGTATGAGGCAACCCGTGGTGAGCGGGTGTCAGACATATCTATGTTCGCATACAGTGGGTGTAAGCCATGTTCCACTGCGAATACACACAAGTTAGAATTGGTGAGCCTAGCATGTTACAGAGACATGGCCTCGGAATACAGGAGACCAAAAGGTCGAGCGTGAATCACATAGTTGATGTGATCGACATTAGGGAATGTCCACCTTTGATACTACACTAATGGCCGTGATGATCGGGGGAGGTGTAGGCGATTGGGATCATGTGATCACTAAATGAGTAGAGGGATGTTCGTTTGAGTGGGAGTTCTTTTGTTTTAAGTTTGATAACATAATTAAAACTTGAAAACATTATTATGAACATGGTCTAAACACTTTGCAAATCCATTGTAGATGTCTCGCCCACCCACCTTCAACCTTAACACTTTCCTAGAGAAGGACAAGCTAAAAACTGATGGAACCAACTTCACCGCATGGTTCCGCAATCTTAGGATCTTCCTAGTCCCCTACAAGTATACTTATGTCATCGAGGTTGAGCTTCCGGCTAAGCCTGCAGATTCCGCCTCCCAGGACGAAAAGAATGTCTGGCAGTCTAAGGCGGACGATTTCTCCCTCATCCAAAGTGGAATGCTCTATGCCATGGAGCCAGAGCTTCAAAAGCATTTTGAGAAGATGAATGCTTTTGAGATCATTGAGGATCTCAAGGCTGTCTTTGCTCCACAGGCCCGTGCAAAGAGGTATGATGCTTCCGAGCTCTTCTTCTCTGCTAAAATGGAAGAGCACAGTAGTATTAGTGAGCATGTGGTCAAAATGTTTGGCTACGTTAAGCGTTTGAACACCCTGGATTGCAAAATCCCGGAGGAGCTCGCAATTGATAGGGTGCTGCACTCGCTGCCCCAAGCTATAAGAGCTTTGTGATGAACTACAACATACAAGGGATGACTAAGACCCTTGCTGAGGTGTTCGCCATGCTCAAAACTGCTGAGGTTGAAATCAAGAAGGAGCACACAATGTTGATGGTCAATAAGACCACCAATTTTAAGAAGCCGGGGCAAAAGGGAAAAGGCAAGGGCAAGAAGTCCAAGAAGGATGGCAAGATCGTTGCCAGTACCTCAAAGACTGCCAAGCCCGGCCCTAAGCCCGGCACTACGTGCTACTACTACAAAGGGGATGGGCACTAGAAACGCAACTGCCCCAAGTACCTTGAAGACAAGCGAGCCGGCAAGATAGCCGCCAGGGACAAAGGTATATGTGATATACATATTATTGATGTGTTCCTTACAAGCGCCAGGAGTAACACCTGGGTATTTGATACCGGATCTGTTGCTCACATTTGTAACTCTCAGTAGGATCTGTAGAGTAGGAGGCGCCTGAGGAAGGAAGAGGTGACGATGCGCGTCGGCAATGGTTCGAGAGTCGAAGTGATGGCCATCGGCACCCTGCATCTCCGTCTGTCGTCGGGATTATTTTTGGTTTTGAATAAATTCTACTATGTACCCGCATTGAGTATGAATATTGTGAGTGGTCTTGCTTGTTGCAAGACCATTATTCATTTAAATCAGGAACAAATGGTTGTTCAATTTATATGAATGATATTTTCTATGTTCATTCTCTTGTGTGTGATGGTTTATTCTTACTTGATCTTGATTGTAGTACACACATCCATAGTGTTGATGCTAAACATTGTAAGCATAATGATGATAATTCCATGTTTATGTGGCATTGCCGTCTTGGTCACATTGGCATAAAACGCATGAAGAAGCTTCATTTAGAAGGGCATCTTGGATCATTGGATTTCGAATCCCTTGATACATGTGAGCCTTGCCTCATGGGCAAGATGACTAGGACACCATTCTCCGGGACAGTGGAGAGAGCTGTAGTCCTACTGGGAATCATACATACAGATGTATGTGGACCAATGAGCGTCTCAACATGCAATGGTTATCATTACTTTGTTACCTTTATTGACGACTTAAGCAGATATGGATATATCTACTTAATGAAGCACAAGTCTGAAACCTTTGAAAAGTTCAAGGAATTTCAGAAAGAAGTAGAAAATCAACTTAACAAGAGAATCAAACATCTTCGATCGGATCGAGGAGGTGAGTATTTGAGTTATGAGTTTAACATGCACTTGAAGGACTGTGGGATTATCCCGCAGCTTATGCCAGCTGGAACACCACAGCGTAATGGTGTGTTGGAACATCGTAACCGAACCCTATTAGATAGTGTGCGGTCCATGATGTCTTTAACTGATTTGTTTGTGTCTTTTTGGGGATACGCGTTAGAAACCGCTGCTTTTATTTTAAACCGAGCACCATCCAAATCCGTGGAGATAACCCCATATGAGATATGGTATGGACGGAAGCCAAAGTTGTCATTTCTGAAAGTTTGGGGTTGTGAGGCTTACGTTAAGAAACTGCAGCCTGACAAACTCGAACCCAAATCGGAAAAATGTATCTTTGTGGGATATCCAAGGGAAACCGCTGGGTATACTTTCTACAACCAAGGCGAAGGCAAAATGTTTGCCACAAAAACCGGCACCTTTCTCGAAAAAGAGTTTCTTGCTAAAGGAGTTAGTGGAAGGAAAATTGAGTTAGATGAAGTTGTTGACCCTTCTCTCCAAATTCCTAGTAGCGCAACGGAAGTTGTTCCAAAACCGCTCTCCAACGTGGAAGAAGAGCCCAATGATGATGATCAAAACAACGACATCGAGACTCCTGAGGTTCGCAGGTCTACAAGAATTCGTGCCACTCCTGATTGGTACAGTAGCCTTGTGATGTCTGTCATCCTAGATGAATAGGAGGAACCTGCAAACTACAAAGAAGCTATGGATAGTGCTGACTCTGAGAAATGGCTAGAAGCCATGAAATCCGAAATAGGATCCATGCATGAGAACCAAGTTTGGACCTTGGTAGATCTTCCAAAAGGCCGCAAGGCCGTGGAAAATAAATGGATTTTTAAGAAAAAGACATATGCGAATGGTAATGTGACCATTCACAAAGCTCGACTTGTCGCAAAGGGGTTTCGACAAATCCAAGGAGTTGATTATGACGAGACTTATTCTCCTGTAGTGATGCTTAAGGCTGTCCGGATTTTAATAGCAATTGCTGCACATTTTGACTATAAAATTTGGCAGATGGATGTCAAGACCGCATTCCTCAATGGTCACATTGATGAAGAGTTGTATGTGATGCAACCAGAAGGTTTTGTTGATCCTAAGGATGCTGGAAAGGTGTGCAATCTTCAATGGTCCATTTATGGATTGAAGCAAGCATCTTGGAGCTGAACCAACATTTTGATCAAGTGATCAAGAGTTTTGGATTTGTCCAAAATCAATAAGAGTTCTGTGTTTACAAGAAAGCGAGTGGGAGCTCAGTTGTTTTCTTAGTAGTATATGTGGATGACATATTACTCATGGGAAACGATGTGGATCTTATGATAAGCGTGAAAGCATATTTGAGTAACCAATTTTCCATGAAGGATCTAGGTGAAGTTGCATACATATTAGGAATCAAGATCTATAGAGATAGATCAAGGCGCCTAATTGCATTAAGCCAGAGTACTTACATCGAAAAGATTTTGAAGAGGTTCAAAATGGAGAATACCAAAAAGGGCTTGGTACCAATGATGAAGAATTGCAAAATGAGTATGACTCAACGTCCGGTAACGGATAATGATAGATAAAAGATGTCTTACATCCCCTATGCCTCAGCCATAGGATCTATCATGTATGCAATGTTAAGTACGCAACCTGATGTGGCATTGACTCTTAGTTTGACGAGCCAATACCAAAGTAATCCAGGACCAGATCACTGGATAGCTCTAAAGAATATCCTAAAGTATCTGAAAAGAACAAAGGATATGTTCCTAATCTATGGAGGAAGTGATGAAGCTCTAAACGTAACGGGTTACGTGGATGCGAGCTAGAACTCGGATCATGATGACTCGAAGTCTCAAACAGGATTTGTGTTCCTAGTGAATGGTGGGGCGGTAAGCTGGAAGAGTAAGAAGCAGCCGATGGTGGCGCAATCTTCAATGGAGTCTGAATACATTGTTGAGGCAGATGCAGAATGAAGCTGTCATGGAACTAGGAGTTTTTCCAAATGCGCAATACCCCGTGACGATCTATTGTGATGACACGGGAGCTATTGCAAATTCAAAGGAACCAAGGACTCATTCCGCAGCCAAACACATTAAGCTTAGATTTCACGTCATCCGGCAGAATGTTGACGAAGGTGAAGTCAACATTTGCAAAGTAGATACGGAACTGAATATGGCAGATCCTTTGACCAAAGCTCTCCATCAGGAAAATCACGAAAGACACCTAGATTCTAATGGTGTTAGGCTCCTGCCTATTGTAAACTAGTTTTATTTGTACTCTAGTGCAAGTGGGAGACTGAAGGAGTTATGCCCTAGAGGCAAATAATAAAGTGTATTATTTGATATATCTCCTATATGTTCATAATATGTTTCATATTGTGCTATAACTATGTTAATACGAAACATTAATACACGTGTGGTATGTAAACAAACTGTGTCTCTAGTTGCCTCTAGCGAACTAGTTCATTGGTCATGAGGATGATCTGGGTTCCAAGATCATGGGCATTAATGCCAATTGACAATGGGGTCATGTTATTAGTTGAATAACATGATAGACAAACATCCGACCGTTATATCTTGAATGAGATCTAGTTACAAAGTTCACCATTGATGATAAAACACAGAGAACCTCACAACCTGATCCTTTGACTCTCAGGTAATGCAAATCACCATTCCGGAGGAAGCTTAGATGGTTATCAAGAATCATCTCGTAACAAGGTGATCAAAAAGGTGCCACTCAGGTTTTCCAAAGGGATGCATAGAGGAGTACATATCAAGACCAGGATTTGTCTAATCCATGTAACAAATAGATACATGTGGCCATCTCGGTGACGTTGCATTAATGAAGCTTGCAAGCATGTGACTTGGTCACGAATGCAACGACATGAGAACGAGTAAACAAGTTCATTGGTAACGAGACCAAACTAAGGTATGGGGATACCCAAGATCAAGTCTCAAATGAATATCGTATCATGTGACAAAGGGAACGGGAAATGACTATCTCACGGTTCGAGCGATTATATTCGTGAAACGCACGGGGTCACATGGCCATCCAGGTCCCTCTGTTGATTATTGATGTGAGAGTAGTCTCGATCATGTCCGGAGTGTTTCTAAACCGAAGGATGCCACGCTTAAGGGTAGGGACGCTTAGGGTAGATGAGGTATCATAGGAGAAATAGAGAAAGAGAAACCGGAATAGTTCCAGATAACATCCGATGGAGATCGAAAGGGGTCCGGAAGGTGTTACGGAGTGAAGGAATAATATAATATGTGTATTTCAATGTTAATTGGAGAATTAATATTAAATATATATTTTATTTTATTTTATTATTAAAGGCTTCATAGTGCTAATGGGCCTCACCCGAAGGAAGGCCCAATAGGGCATGGCGCCTAGGGAGAGGGGCTAGCCGGCCTGTCTTTGGTGGGCCACCCTAGTGGGGCCCACCTAGGGCCAGCGGCTGCCCCTAGGTGACCGGCGGGTGTGGGGTTTAGTCCCACACCGCCTGGCCCCTGGGTGGTGTGCCCCCCTCCCACTATATATAGGGGTCTCCCCCCTTTGGAATCATCCCATTCCCTCTCATTCTCTCTCTCATCCATTGAGGTCTTCTCCGTAATATTGGAGAGAACCTCGTGGGTGAGTTCTCCACCTTCACACCACAGTCGTGTGATCAGCGATCCGGCATCTACTTCTTCCGCTGCTCGGCTGGATCGGAGTCCGGTTGACATCTCCTACACCGGATGTGTGACCAACTTCGGAGGCACCACACTTGGGGTGCTGCTCGTCTTCATAAATATACGCCTTCTTGCGTAAGGCGTGCCTCGGTCTTCAAAGGTATGAATACCGTCTCTCTCCTCCGTTACTTATGTCTACATAGTATAGATCCTAGTATTAGTGTTCGAGTAGATAGAAATTTTTTGTTTTCTGCTACGGAACCCTTCATAATGCCCTTCGGGAGCTGCATATCTGTCGACGAGCTCCGGGTATGTCCCAACTTTTATTCACAGACGACAACTTGTTATTTTTTGAAGGGTCAACTGAGAAAGCAAAGGTTGTAAAATCAATACTGGATCGTTATGAACAAGGAACTGGGTAGCTCGTAAGTCTGGGCAAATACTCCATCTTGTATGGGGACATGTGTACGTCTGAGGTACACGCCGAGATAAATGAGATACTGAAGTATGACATGAGTTGTTTCGAAGAGAAATATTTGGGGTTTCCAGTCCCGATTGGGAGGATGACAAAGGGAAAATTCAAATCTACCAAAGGCAAATTTTCGAAGCATGCGAGCGACTGGTCAGAAAAATATATGTCCTCTGCCGCGAAAGATACTCTTATCAAGGATGTGCTTCAGTCTGTTTCGACCTATGCTATGGGCATCTTCAAATTCTCAATGGGGCTGATTGACGAACTTGGACAAATTATTCGCAACTTCTGTTTGGGGGATGAGACGAACAAACAGAAAATGCACTGGTTGGCTTGGGATAAGGTAGCCCGACCAAAATACTACGGTGGAATTTGGTTTCAGGATCTTCGTGTCTTTAACCAAGCCCTGCTAGCATGACAGGCCTGGCGGCTTCTCAAATTTCCGAACAACCTGTGCGCTCACCTTCTGAAATCAAGATACTACCCCTCTAGAAATTTGTTGGACACGACCTTCATTCAAAATCAGTGACAAACTTGGCAGGGGATTGTCCATGGGCTTGATCTCTTGAAGGAAGGTATAATATGGCGGATTGGTAATGGCACCAGCGTGAGAATTTTTCGTGATAATTGGCTTCCTAGGCCGGGCGCCATGCAGGTGGAAGGAAAAAGATTCCCTACACGTAGGAAGTGGGTTTTGATCCGTCCAAAACGTATCTACTTTCCCGAACACTTTTGCTATTGTTTCTCCTCTATACTTGTGTGATTTGGATGCAACTAATGCAAACTGGCGTTGTTTTCAGCAGAATTGCCTTGGTGTCTACTTTTTGTGCAGAAAATCAACTATCAGGAAAAATTCCGAAAAATATGCCAAAAATCCTATTTCACCCGAAGAATCCAGGAGCCAGAATACGAGACGGAGAAGAGCCCTGGGGTGGCCACACCACCTGCTGGCGCGGGCCAGGCAAGGCCGCGCCAGGGGGTGGTGGGCCCAGTGCACCCTCGGCCTCTCTCTCTTCGCTATAAGGAGCCTTCGACCTAAATACTTTGGGGTTCGACATTTTCCGTAGGAGTTCCGCCGCCACCACCAGATTCCACGAAACAACACCAGAAACTCTGTTCTGGCACCCTGTCGGGACGGGGAATTGGAGGAGATCATTGCCATCATCATCACCATCGCTTCTCCATTGACCATCCATGTTTCCCCCATCTATGAGTGAATAATCCCCCGCTGTAGGCTATGGGGATGGTAGGGATTGGATGAGATCGTTCATGTAATGGCATCAGATTGTTAGGGCATGGTGCCTAGTATCTTTTATTAGTGCTTTATGACTTTGTTGCGACTTGTTGTGCTTAATGCTTGTCACTATGGCCCGAGTGCCATGATTTCTGATCTGAACTTATTATTGATTCATTATGATAGTATTGTTTTGGGTCTTATCTGCTAGTTGTATACACACGTTGTTGTCCGGAACCTATGGCCCCGAAGTGACAGAAATCAGGATAACCGAAAGGGAATGGCTTTGATGTGAGGATCACATGTGTTCACAGAGTGTTAATGCTTTGCTTCGATGCTCTATTAAAAGGAGCACCTTAATTGCCAGTAGTTCCCTAGAGGCCCCGCTGCAAACGGGCTGGCAGGACAAAAGATGTTGTGCAAGTTCTCATTGCGAGCACGTATGACTATATATGGAACACATGCCTAGGATTGTCTAGTACTTGGGTGCTTTATCTTATTTATCTGCAATTGCCCTATGTTCTGATTGCTATGTGAATTGTCTTGTCCATGCAACGCCCATCCATCCATCCCTATGCCTACCGCACTCGAATCCCACTGTTTACTACTTGTGTTACTGCTGTCTTTGCTTTACTACTGCTGTTGCTTTACTATTCCTACTACAAGATTGTTGCTACTGATAAACTGTCATGAGCAAGATTGTTTCCAGGTGCAGCTGAATTGACAACTCAGTTGTTAAGGCTGATAAATATCCTTTGGCTCCCCTTGTGTCGAATCAATAAATTGGGTTTCACTTCCCTCGAAAATACTGCGATACACCCCCTATACTTGTGGGTCATCAAGACTATTTTCTGGCGCCGTTGCCAAGGAGCATAGCTTTATTTATCAAGTTCACTTGGATTCTCTATTGTTCGCTGCTATCCATCCATCATGGGTAAGTCTCGTGATGGCAAGGTTCCTATTTTACCATCCACTACAAGAAGAGGTATGGTTCTGAACACCTCTGCTGCTCTTGATTCGCCGTCTATTATAAGTAAGCTCGTTACACCACCACATACACATGCTACACACACTGCTACTACTGCTGAATCTGAAACTTCTGATACTTATGATGCTGCCTCTACTGTGCTTGATAAGAGTGGTTCATTAGGTCCTTTCCTAGATGCTACGATTGCTAGAACTATAGTTGGAAATACCGAAACTCCTAATGAAGACACTGCCACACCTGTTAGCTCACCTGAGTCTAGTAAGAGTTATGATGCTGAAGAAGATTATGTTGAGATGACTGATGAGTTTATTGAAGAATGTAGGAACACCCATGATAGGAGCGCTGCTAAGAATCTCCTTGAGAGGCGTACTATTAGACCCAAATTATCTCTTGATGCTAAGTTTGCTGCTTCTCCCATAAACATTATAGATGAAGATTATGATTTCTCTCTCGATCTATCTTACATAGCTATTGTCGAGAAAGAACCTTTTTGTGGGACTAAGAATAAAAGTGCGGTAGCACATATGAATGAACTTTCTACCATGAGTGGCTTGTTTTCTGATGATATTAAGATGCGTACTTACTTTGTTGCTAAGATTTTTCCCTTTTCACTGAAAGGAGAAGCTAAAACTTGGTTTAGTAATTTACCTCCTGGATCTATTGATAGCCCTGAGTGCTTGATTAGTACTTTCCTGCAGAAATATTTTCCTCCCAGTGCTAGACATGCTATTTTGCAGGAACTTTTTGATTTTAAATAGGGAGAAAAAGAGGGATTGCCCGAATCTTGGGCAAGGTTTTGTGCTTTGGTTCATGCACAGGCCGGAAGTCCATTACCTAATAATGAGCTACTTGATATATTTTATAATGGACTAACCGAAGAATCTAGGACATACCTAGATAGTTGTGCTGATTGTGTTTTCAGGAATAGGACTCCTAAGGAAGCTGAGGAATTGATGGCTAAAATAAGCAAGAATTATGAAGATTGGACTCCTCCTAAACAAGCTATACCTGAAGTAATTGTACCTGAACCATCTATTCCGGTGCCTATTCCAACATCAAAGAAGAGGGGAGTTATTGAATTAAATGATGAAGTGATGAAAGAAGCTAAGAAATGTCTTAAGGAGAAGGGAATTAAAGCTGCAGATGTCAAGAATTTACCTCCTATAGAAGAATTATGTAAGCCTATTCCCTACTCACCAACTATTGAGGTACACTCTCTCCAACACTTTGATAAAGGGGATATCCCTTACTTGAAGCCTCCTGATCAATGCTTAGAAGAATTTGATATCTTTATTGTTAAGCAAGATAACTTTAATAAAAGGGTGCAAAATCATCTAATGGAAAACACTAGAGCTATTGTTGAGTTGAAAGATATTGTGGAAAGAACCTCTAATGATGTTAAAATGATTGTTAAACACTTTCAAATGGTTCAAACTCAAATAGATCAACTCGTTAAAGTGCAAAACGACTTGCTAGTTAATGCTGCTAAAGAAAAACATGCTTATGAAATTAGAACTAGAAGTGGAGCTGCTACCCAGGATCCTCTATATCCTGAGGGGCATCCCAAAAGAATTGAGCAGGATTCTCAACAAGCTGAAAATAGTGGTTCTACTCGTAAGAAAAGGAAAAAGAAACATAAAACTGTTGTAGAACCCTCTGAACCTGCTATGGATCCTAATAGTATATCTATCTCTAATGCTGAAACTGAAAGTGGTAATGAAGAAAATGTTGTTCCTAATGAAGAAAAAGTTGAAGAAGAACCTGAAAACCACACTAAGAATACTAAATACACTAAAGGATTTTATTGCTAAGAAACATGGTAGTGAAAGAGAACCTTGGGTCCAAAAACCTATGCCTTTCCCTGATAAGAAACACAAGTCAAAGGAAGATGAACACTATAATAAGTTTTGTGAGTGGATGAAGCCTTTATTCTTGCAAATTCCTTTGACTGATGCTATTAAATTGCCTCCTTACTCAAAGTATATGAAGCACATTGTCTCGAATAAAAGGAAGATCCCTAATGAAGAAATCTCTACTTTGCTTGCTAATTATTCTTTCAATGGTAAGGTTCCTAAGAAACTTGGAGACCCAGGGATTCCAACTATCCCTTGCTCTATTAAGAATAGTTATGTTAGAACTGATTTGTGTGATTTGGGAGCTAGAGTTAGTGTTATGCCTTTCTCTCTCTATAAGAGGCTTCAACTTGAAAAATTGATACCAACTGATATATCTTTGCAAATGGCTGATAAATCTACCACTATTCTTGTGGGTATATGTGAGGATGTACCTGTTCAGGTAGCTCAAATTTCTTGATATTAACTGATTTTGTTGTGCTTGAAATGCCTGAAGATGATAATATGTCTATTATTCTTGGGAGACCTTTTCTTAATACTGCAGGACCTGTTATTAATTGTAATCAAGGAAAGGTGACCTTCAATGTTAATGACAAGGAACATACTATCTATTTCCCCAAGAAGATTGAAAGGACTTATGGTTTGAATTCAATTGAACATGTTGAAGGCATTCAAGTTGGAGAAATATATTGTCCCATACCAAGAGAAAAATTTGAAACTATTATGATTGGGACCATTGCTATCAAGGTTGAGGTAACATAATCATTAGTGGAGTACAAAGTTTTGTCTCATATGCAATTGTTTTGGTAGCAAGACTTGATCAACCTTGCTAACAAAAGGATTCCATTGAACAAAACAATGTTTTCATTATAATTATCTCCGTTTATTTCTACCCTTTGCATTTTAGTTTTTGCTTTCGTTTAGTTTTCTTTGTGTTGTTAGTTGCTTGCATGCTTCTGTAGTTCTAGCCTTGTTTTGTCCTTGCATCATGTTTCCAAAAGAAAAAAATCTGTCTGTCAGAAAATCATTCTTCTATTTCTGAAAAATGCCCAAAAATAAAGTGTCTCGAAAAATTCCAGAAAATTCATATTAAATTTTTACGTGAAAAAAGGGGCAGAGGAGTACCTGGTAGGTACCAGGGGGGGCCACCAGGCAGGCACACCATGTGGTGGCGCGGCCAACCCTGGGTGGCGCCATGACCTGGTGTGGGCCACCCCTGGCCCCCTACTACTTCTCTCACCTGCCACTTTCTTCTCTCTCCCGAGTAAGCTCCAGTTCATAGCTCGAAATCGCGTTCTTTCTGTGCTTGCTCTCGATTTCTTCGATCTCTTTGCTCAGCCCATCTTTCTTGCTGAAATTTGGAGCAATTGTTCCTTGGTATGTGACTCCTCCCCTTGTCCAAGTAGATTTGTGTTTAGTGGATTATATGTTGAGTATTTTGCTGCTGTAGGTGACTGGTTATGAGAGCTTGTAAGCTTGTTTGATGCTTATAGATATAGTTTTGATGCATGTTTAGGCCTCTTGCAAGTCCCTATGAGTAGAATCCTTCATTATATTTACTTTGCAATCACTTGTTTAATAGGTGTTTAAATTTCAGAATAGAAGATGACTGAACACCACCTAAACCAACATGAGATTTGGGTGCGTGAGGTCATGAAGGTCCATCAGGAGGAGGAAGTTTTTCCCTCCATTTATCCATGCCCTGAGTTCGTGAGAGCTGCAGGAATTCTACAAGATTTCCACACTTTGGTTTCTAATGCAGGGTTAGAGCGTTTCTTGGAAGATGAACCTTGTCAATTTGTGAAACTAACCATGTCTGTGGTGCAGGATTTCCAATTTAGTCACTCTTTGCCTAACCCCATGGTCCATTACAAAATTTACAATATTGCTGTCAATCTTTCTCTTGATGATTTTTGTGCAGCTATTAAGGTACCTCAATGGGGATCATGTAAGAAGATTAAAGAGAGATCAGAACCACTCATGGATTTATACGCAGAAATTTGTCAAGGGAGTACCTTCTCGAAGGAGAATGGAAAAATCTGTAACATTCATCTTCCCTCCATTCGCTACTTTGCCTACTTTATTGCCAAATGTGTTCTTGCTAGGAAAACTGCCAATAAGTTATCTTCGTTTGATCTAGCATTTATCTCTGCTGCTCTTAGACGAGATAGGTCTTACAACTTGGGTGCTTTGATAGCCTTCCGTCTTGCTGCTAACCGTGAGAAAGGTGGAATTTGTGGAGGCCTCATTGCTTCTCGTTTGCTAGCATTGCATGGTTTAGTGCCTCATCATCCAGACCTACAGTTCCCCGTAGAGAGGCTTGATCTTAATTCCATGATACAGCATAAATTTATTTCCTCGTGGGCTAGTTTGAGTGAGTTATCTTATGAAATAACCTTTCTTAAGGCTGGCTGGAGAAAGAGCAAGTCCGAGCGTGTTGTTCTTTTGCCTGCACCTGTTTTGTTTAACCTTGATAACATGGAAGGATGGTCCCTCACTGAGGAGGAGCTTGACACGTACTTGGGAGAGCTTTCTCAGCAGGAGCAGGACACTAGAAGGGAGGTCACGGATGATTCGGTCCAGCCCTCGAATGAGGGCGAGTCTTCATATCAGCAGCCCGCTTATGATTGGGGAGCTTCTTCTTCCTCTCATGGGCCCAGTTACGACCATTCTTACCAAGATCCGCCCGCTTGGAACCCCTATTTGTACATGGATTGATACCCACTTAGGCCAAAAGCCTAAGCTTGGGGGGAGGTACGCCGACACCGCACTCATCTCCATATCATGTTGCGCTTGCATTTTGTATATTCATGTTTTCGTTCTCTTTTTAGTTTTCGTTCTTCTTTGCTTTTGCTTTCTAAAAACACAAAAAGACCAAAAATATTTTTGTTGTTTCTCTTTGGTTTGCTTCTTCTTTTTGCCTTGGTTTGCTTTTTTCCTTTTTGCTTTGTTTGAACTATTCGAAAAACCCAAAAATATTTTGCTTTGCTTGTTTTTCTCTTTTGGTTCTTGTTTAAAAATCAAAAACACCAAAAATATTTGGCGTTCTTCTTTGGTTTTTGCGCGTTTGCTTCAGGGTTCGGCAGTTCTCAGTGGATTATTGTTTTCATATTATTATTCAAGCCATACAAGTGAAGAGCAATAATGAGGATTAATGACAACTTGAGGCATGGTAAGAGGCTAGTAACGAACTCTATTTGTCTTCAATTTTGTACATATACTCATCTTTGTGAGCTTGCTTAGTCCGTTCATGTAGGGTGTATGTTATCTTTGGATGCTTAGTAGTTCTTGCTTTCTTGTGATTAGCTCCAGCCCGCTAATAGTTTGTAGCATGTCTCATGAATGTTTGCTTGCATTACTCTATTCATAAATTGGTATGACACCGTGGTATCCTCCTCTGAATGTTTCATTTGATTGACTTGGCACATGCTCACGCATGCACATGACTGTGATAATCAGTTAAGCCTTGATGAATTAGTTTGCCTTGAGGATCTTGAATCACTTTCATGCCATGAGTAGTCCTGTTTTGTTGCAAGCATGATAATGACAGCTATTGCTCTCTCGTTTGTCGCTCCCTTACTACCGCTAGCCTTTACTTGCACTTAATAAACCTGAACCATTGCGTCCTTCTTTGGTGTGCATATGCTTGCGCTTTATGAGTTGGAGTTAGCAGAACCATGTATCATGGGGACCGCTTTCAACACTTCATAGGTACTTTGTACCTAGTTGATATCATGTTCTTTTGCTTATGGATCCCGGTGGTGTGAAATAAAAGTGGAACTTGTAAGATCATGGAGTTTGTATGTATGTTAGAGAAACGCCTGGGCCGCTAGCCTAAGCCATGCCTAATCATGGTGAAAACTTGCAGCATAACCATAATGAGCATTCTATGAAGCATCCTCAATAAAAATCTATGCACATAGTAAATAAAAAGATCGCTGAGATGCTCATTGTCTGCTTGCCTTGTCATTTTGATCATGGGATAGCTCCCGTGTCATGTGCAAGGGGTACCCCGTTGGCGGTTCTCCATGATACGTATGTACTTACAATGACAAGAGCTTACTTGTGACTGAAGTTGAGTAGCATGAGGATCGGTCTTCGTAAGTAAGGGGCATGCGACTTCAATTTATAACTTGTCAAGCATATCCTCTTAGTTGTGTCACTTTCACCTTAACCACATTAAAGATGCTTATGATAGGGGCAATGAGAGCTCAAAGCTATCAAGTACCATACTTTCAGCATTTGGAAGCCTTTCAAATTATTCAAAACCTTTTCTTCTACTTGTTGAGTCTCCACTTATTCTTTGAGCACCTTCTTGAGAGCATAGTTGTCATCCTTTGTGTTTGTTCCAATACTTGATTATTTGTGTTATGACTTTGATGCTTGTATCTTTGATATCTTTACTTCTAGTCATTACTTGAACTTCAGAGGTGCCTTGGCATTCATAATCAAAGGCAAGCGAGATACCACTCTATCATACCTTTCTATGAGCATTGTAATGTTGCTTATGTTTGTGCTTCATGCTACTTATTATTCTTGAGTTGGAATCTCTTCATAGCTTGCAACGACTATTAAGTAGACTCAATTGCATACTCTTTATTATGAATTATCTAGGTAGTTGATCACATTGCTGAGAATATTTACATCATATAAAGCAAATGTGTTCGTGAAAGTTCTTTTATCGCACTCAGTTTTCAACTGAATTGCTTGAGGACAAGCAATAAGCTAAGCTTGGGGGAGTTGATACGTCCAAAATATCTACTTTCCCGAACACTTTTGCTATTGTTTCTCCTCTATACTTGTGTAATTTGGATGCAACTAATGCGAACTGACGCTGTTTTCAGCAGAATTGCCTTGGTGTCTACTTTTTGTGCAGAAAATCAACTATCAGGAAAAATCCTAGAAAATATGCCAAAAATCCTATTTCACCCAAGACTGTGAGCGAATCACGAGACGGAGAAGAGCTCGGGTGGCCACCACCACCGGGCGCTGGCCAGGCTAAGCCGCCAGGTGGTGGTGGGCCCTCTAGGCACCCTCGGCCTCTCTTCACCTATAAGGAGCCTTCGACCTAAAAACTTGGGGTTCACGTTTTTCCGAAGGAGTTCCATTCACCGCCACCATCGATTCCACGAACAAGACCGAAACTCCGTTCGGCACCTGCCGGACGGGAATTGGAGGAGATCATCGCCATCATCATCACCATCGCTTCTCCATCGACCATCCATGTTTCCCCCATCTATGAGTGAGTAATCCCCCGCTGTAGGCTATGGGACTGGTAGGGATTGGATGAGATCGTTCATGTAATGGCATCAGATTGTTAGGGCATGGTGCCTAGTATCATTTATTAGTGCTTTATAACTTTGTTGCAACTTGTTGTGCTTAATGCTTGTCACTAGGGCCCGAGTGCCATGATTTCAGATCTGAACTTATTATTGATTCATTATGATAATATTGTTTTGGGTCTTATCTGCAAGTTGTATACACACGTTGTTGTCCGGAACCTATGGCCCCGAAGTGACAGAAATCGGGATAACCGGAAGGGAATGGCTTTGATGTGAGGATCACATGTGTTCACGGAGTGTTAATGCTTTGCTCCGGTGATCTATTAAAAGGAGCACCTTAATTGCCAGTAGTTCCCTAGAGGCCCCGCTGCAAACGGGCTGACAGGACAAAAGATGTTGTGCAAGTTCTCATTGCGAGCACGTATGACTATATATGGAACACATGCCTAGGATTGTCTAGTACTTGGGTGCTTTATCTTATTTATCTAGAATTGCCCTATGTTCTGATTGCTATGTGAATTGTCTTGTCCATGCAACGCCCGTCCATCCATCCCTATGCCTACCGCACTCGAATCCCACTGTTTACTACTTGTGTTACTATTGTCTTTGCTTTACTACTGCTGTTTCTTTACTATTCCTACTACAAAATTGTTGCTACTGATAAACTGCCGTGAGCAAGATTATTTCCAGGTGCAGCTGAATTGACAACTCAGTTGTTAAGGCTGATAAATATCCTTTGGCTCCCCTTGTGTCGAATCAATAAATTGGGTTTCACTTCCCTCGAAAATACTGCGATACACCCCCTATACTTGTGGGTCATCAGGTTTCTGAACTTATAAATATTGATTCAAGGTCCTGGAATGAGGCGGTTGTTCATGAGTCTTTTTATCCACATGATGCAAACGTGATCCTCAATATCAAACTTCCTGCTCGTGCGTCCGAGGACTTTATTGCATGGAGTGGCGAAAGTAATGGGTCTTTCAGTGTTTGGTCTACTTACCGCATTGGTTTGCAACCAAAGCTACAGCTACTTAGCCCTAGACAGTCTAGTTCGGAAGCATCGGGTGATTGGAAAATAGGGGATCTCATCTGGAAGCTGAATGTTCCCCCTAAGCCAAGAGTTTTTGCATGGAGGGTGGCTTCGAATTCGCTTGGAGTCCACCAGAATCTGCACCGAAGAATCCGCACAGTAAACCCTACCAGTACTATTTGTGGCTACCAATACGAGGATGCGCACCATGCCCTTGTTACATGCACCTTGGCTTGGGCGCTTCGGGAGGAACTGCGCACTCACTAGGCTTTGCCGACAGATAAGGAGTTCAATAAAAGAGGGCTATGGGTGTTTTCCCTCCTCGGAAATTCACCTAAAGACCAAAGACCAAAGACCAAAGATTGTTTTCTTGCTCTGGCGTGCTTGGCATCATCGCAATAACGTCGTGCACGGAGATGGGAAGGCGTCGGTGTCGTCTTCTGTTTCTTACCTACTGAGCTATTTTCATTTTTTTCAGGGTTGCATACTAGACCATCGAGCACCGCTGGGGCGACTTGGTCGCCTCCAAGCATTGGCTCTATCAAGGCCAACGTGGATGCCAGCTGGGACCCTATCTCCAAGAACGTTGGCGTTGGAATTATTGTTAGAGATCATCGGGCAAGCCTATCCTTGCGGAGTGGAAGTTTATCAAATTTTGTTCATGTGAGGAAGAGGCTAAAGTTATTTCATGCGTTGAAGGACTTCGTCACTTGATATCGCTGCGTCGTTGGCCTGCATTCCTTGAGTCAGATTGCCAACGTGCGGTGGTTGCAATTACCTCAAGTCAGACGAAGGTTCATCCAGCTGGGCTGCTATCTTGGAAGCACAAGAGCTACTGAAAGTTTTTAATGAGGTCTCTATTTTGAAGGTAGACCGTGTGTGTAATGGAGTAGCTCATGTTTTAGCCCAGCTAGGGAAATCCGGTTTGTCGGATAGTTCTCGTGATTCAGTCCCTCACTATGTTCAGGATTTTTTTTGAAACCACATCATATATTAGGCAAGTAAGCCGCCTCATTAAAACCTTCCAGTTCCCTTGGGTACCCTGGTAAGGAAAAAGAGTGCGTCTGAAACTTGCAGCCCATCAAATAATCGTTACATCATTTACAAGGGTTTGCAGGATAAAGCTAGGGGATTCATCGACCCAATTACATGAAAGTTTTGAATTTAAACACTCCCTAGCTATATAATGAGCCGCTGTGTTGATATCTCTTCCACAATGGTTGAATTGAACAGTCCCGATAGCTCCCGCTTGTATCATAATCGCAGCGTAAATAGCAGATGCGTCGCTCCAGACACGGTTCTTGCCTGAACACAGTTGAATAACCTCTGTCGAATCAAATTCTACTTCAACATTGTGAAGACCAAAGCTCTTAGCAAGCGTGAGCCCATGCATCATAGCTAGAGCTTCTGCCATAGCGGCTGATGTCACATGTGGAAAGAAAGTAGATGAGCCAGCTATATAATTTCCCTGGTTATTCCGAATAATAGCACCTGAACCACCAGTCCCCTCACTTTCCATATATGCCGCGTCAACATTTAGCTTGACATAAGAGGCTCTAGGTTTTACCCATGTTCTCTTCATTGGTCGCAAGCTCGACCCCGTAGACTTTGTCGAATTTGCAGTAATTGCACGAATAGAAGCAACACAATGATGAATAGGTGGTACTCATTCCCCATGCGTACGACGACGTCTAAGCCACCAGATGTACCATGTCGCTACTGCAATCAAACTGTTCCCCATACTCGAATTATCGTCCGAAAGAATAGGCACAGGTAAGTTGATGAGGTATTCCAGCGCTTGAGAATCCGACCTCTCTTCCGAAGTGGCTTCCCTGATTTTATGCTCCAAGCCAAGGGTTGTCCAGATCATGGCGGCTTCGTGGCATTTAAGTAACATGTGGCTCATATCCTCACTAGCCACGTTGCATAAGGGGCAAACCCCATCCGTTCCAATGTGCCTTTTGAACAGAATATCCTTGATCGGAACAATACCATGAAAGACACGCCAACAAAATATTTTCACTTTTGCTAGTACGTTCAGTTTCCACGGATTTTTCCAAGATGGGTTATTTAAAGAGGTCCCTCTAATCAGCGATCTGCAAGTGACGTTGTTGAACTGATGTCTCCATTCCACATGATATGTAGACCGCACAGAAAACAAACCCGTCTTTGTACCATGCCACGCCAAAAAGTCATCGAAACCATTGATAGTAAGCGGAATTTGCAGAATTCTTGCTGCATCAATTGGGTGGAAAATAGTCGTAACCAAATCCTGATCCCAGCTTCCTATGATAGGGTCAATCAGATGACAAACCTTCGTTAGGAGACAATTACTACGTGGAGTAGTGATTTTACGATCCGGACTACTAGGCAGCCACGGGTCCTTCCAGATATCAATCAATTCACTGTTTCCAACACGACATATGCAGTCCCTTTTAAAAGTTTGTATCCTAGCGACAATGCTTTGCCAAGTAAAGGAAGAACCCGCCTTAGGTCCCGCTTTAAGGATATCCCCGACGGATAATACTTTGCACGTAAGATTCAGGCGCATAAAGAATTAGCCTCATCTACCAATCTCCATACCTACTTGGCTAGCATGGCTAGATTAAAAGAGTGAAGATCTCTAAACCCCATGCCTCCCTCCTTTTTTGGGAAACACAATTTCCACAATGCATACCAATGCATTTTCTTGCCATTCTCATCATCTCCCCACCAGAATTGAGAGATTACATCCATTATCTTCTTGCAGATATTCTTAGGTAAAAGGAAAACCGACATAGCATAATTAGGTATTGCTTGAAGGATTGCTTTAATGAGAATCTCCTTACCACCAATGGATAGCAGCTTTTCTTTCCATCCTTTTATTCTTTGGAGCACCCTCTCCACAAAGTGTACAAAACAATCACTTCTATCCGCCCCAACCATTGCCGGTAGACCCAAATACTTATCCGAAATAGCCTCAGTATTGATGTTCAGGGTGTTGCATATGTCAACTTTAGTATCCACATGGGTATTCGGACTGAAGAAAATAATAGATTTGGCCATACTCACCAGTTGTCCCGAATTTGCACAATAGGTATCTAGCACTTGTTGCAACGAGATTGCATTATCCAAATCTGCCTTTAAGAGAATCAAAGAATCATCAGCGAATAATAAATGTGAAACTGATGGTACATTCCTGCACACCTTGACCCCTTCAATGCCACCAATCTCCTCCGCATGCAACAGTAAAAGAGGCCTTCTGCACATAAAAGAAATAAGTATGAGGATAGTGGGTCCCCTTGTCGAATACCTCCGGTAGGAATAAATTCCTCAGTCATTTGTGAATTAAATCTAATCGAGTAAGAAACTATAGTAACACACTCCATCACCAAGTCAATCCACCTTTTATCAAAACCAAGTTTGGCCATCATGTCACGCAAAAAATTCCACTCTACTCTATCATATGTCTTGTGCATGTCGAGTTTCACTGCACAAAGCCCCGACTTGCCCTTTCTCTTGTTCTTGATTTTGTGAACATATTCATATGCCACTAGCATATTGTCCGTAATAAGACGGCCCGGAACAAATGCGCTTTGAGTGGGGGAAATGATCTCTAGGAGGATCGACTTTAGCCTTCCCGCAAGCATCTTTGAGATGATTTTATAGACTACATTGCAAAGAGAAATAGGCCGGAATTGATCACTCTCAATTGTAAGAACACTATGTAACTCTTGGGACAACAGGTTTCTTACGCACTCTTTTCCCTACCAGGATACCTACGAGGGCTGGAGGGTTTTTAATGAGACGGTCTGTTGCTCAATATAAGTGATCTTACTAAAAAAAATGAAAGAGTTTAAGAAGCAGTTACAAGACCTTCTAGGTGAACTCGACGGCAGTCTTCTCATCATTGAGTTGAGCTCGAGCGATCAAGTCACGACGGTTATTTGATCTGAGATACCAAATATCCACGAGGCACCTAAAATTAACTTTAGAAATGCTTTTCGGTGAGTCTGGTTGGTTGTAGCGTGAGGCTTGGTCATTGGCCACTGTTGGCTGGCGCGATGCAGGATATCAGGCCATCGTCACGTGCGTGTTGCCAAGCCTGTTGGAGATGCTGGGAGGGTGGTGGTCCTGTATGATAGACAAGGTATCGCCATTCGCGTACCGGAGTTCTCCCAACTTACATCCATTCCTTGGCGGAAAGAGATTCTTCCTCCTTGTGTCTGTGGACACGACAACTCCGACGATCCAACCGTATATAAATGGGCATCGGCTCTCATAGCCCTTCCAACCAGGTTAACTTCTCTCTCAGCTAGCCAAGTCACTACTACTCTGCTCTGGCCATCTGAATCAAGCAGCAGCTCGATCGCTCAAATCAACCGAGAGATACCATGGATGCCATCACCGGCCGCGCCTACGAGGACTTCGTGCCTCCCCACGACATGGTCACCGAGCCGGCGACCCACACCCTCACCGTCGACCTCTCCGCCGCAGGCACGCGATACATTCCTCTTCTTTCTTCCACGATTTCCTCACGGCGTCAGATTTTTTCGTGCTTGCCGATTATTTATGGTAGACGTGTCACGTGTACTGCCTTGATATATGCAGGTTACAAGAAGGAGCACATCAGGGTGCAGCTGGTCCGCAGCCACGGGCTGGTGGTCGTGCGCGGCGAGCGCGCCGTCGCAGGCAACCGCTGGAGCCGCTTCCGGCTGGAGTTCAGGGTGCCCGACGGCTGCGACGTCAAGGCCATCCACGCCAGGTTCGAGGGAGGCGTCGTGCGGGTCACCATGCCCGGGATCAAGACCGGGCCTCCTGCTGTTGCCTCGGTCGGCAGCAAACTGCCGGAGCCCTCCGCGGCGGAGACGGACGCTGCCGGCGGAGGAGACAAGGAAGACGGGAACGTGCAGAGACAGCCGGAGGAGGAGGAGCGTGCGGTGAAAGATGGCGGCCGCCTTGACCATGGTGCCGGTGGGGTGGAATCGCTCGCTGCGCCGGCGTCTGGCCGCGGCTACAGCTACCTCCCGGAACGGAGAAAGCTTGTGACCACCGTGGTCGGCGCGGCGCTCCTGCTCTTCAGCCTTGGCATCTATGTCAGATATAGCTTCGGGGGCATGAGCTGACAAACGGTTCAGCGTCGTATATGCATGGTGTTAGCTTCTCGACGTCAGTCAGACCAGGCGAGCAGCGATGAACCTAATAAAGTAATAATGTGACGAGGCTAACCGATGTGCAAGTGTGTGATAAAAGCGATGAACCTAAAAAATGCTCTGTCTCTGCACGTCAGAGCATTGCTTGAATTGACTAACTGTATCATCAAGATCAAGTACCGCAGCTGCTAAAAGTTTCGTGAATTGTGTCGGCTTAATGTAAGTATCCGAATGTACACCTTTAATTTTATGAGAATATTTGAATACATGTTCGTTGCTCCACTATTCATCCGTGCGTTTTAACAACAAAAAAACTTCGCACATTTTAATTTGCAAATATGCATTGAGAAAGATTGGTTGTGGCCGCCATCCTCTCCCGTTTGGGAGAAAATTGTATTTTACTATCACAATTGAGGTTAGCGTTTTTGCCGTTTGGATTGATGTGCTCTACTACAAGGTTCGCTTGGGCGCAATTCATATTGTGCACCACGAGACATGGAAACTACCTTTTTTGTGGTGGTAGTGTGCGCCATAGATCTTCCTTTATCAGTTGAGTGTAAAATAAACTATGTAGTACTGTGCATAAGATGGTATAAAAAAGTCAGAGAAATCTAAAAAGAGGCAAGTACAGTAAAAAATGTAGCACGATGCAACAACTAAAATTTTATCCCACATCCTTACTCATAAGTCTTTCGATAGACAAAGGTATAACAAAAGTAACATGTATCCTTTTGGGGGGAAGACGGAAGTACGTCTTACACTCTATGGTGAGCTTCGGCTCACCAAAGTGGCGTCTTTTGTTTGCCCAGGTACAAGGGTTCCCTCCGGCGGTAGAGACTGAAGGGGAGACGGACTTGCCCATGAAGCAAGCATTGATCCCCTTTGGACTAGTTTTACTTAGGTGCTGATCTTGTCCTCCGTTTTGTGCTTCCGGTGGATCCCCTTGTTGTTCTAGCTTTTCTTATGTGCCTTTGACTGTAAGTTGTATAGCTTGCCGTGACGCCATTCGGGCTTCAGCCAAAAAAAAAAAGGAAAGGGAAAAGGCAATCCGTTCGGCCTGCTCATCATGCATGCACGTTCTTAGACTTTTTTATTTTTCACTCGATCGCTCCTCACGTGTAGTACCTGTGTTTCAAAAAGATCCGATCAGCCATCAGCGTGTACCAAACGGGCTGTGTGTAAATCAGAGTCCAAACCCGTTCCCAGAAGTCGGACCCGTCTTGTCCCTATCCTCTCAGCTCACGTTCTTGACCCCTTCTCCTTCGTCTGGATCCCCGGCGCTTCCTCTCCTCCTCTCCTCCGCCGGCTTTGCCGGCCGGAGTGGGAGGGGAGAGGGTCCCGGTGCCGCTTCCCCCTGTGTATACCATCTCGTGGCGTGTCCCGGACTTGCAGCCTTGTCTGCCTTTCGTTCTTGGAGCCTAACGTCGGCGGATGTGGATTCCCGTTGGCGCGTCGTCAGTATGTTCGCTCTTCTCGCTGTGGCTGTTCTGCTGGTCGTCGGCTTTGGTGGTGAGCAGCACCTGTCTGGCCGCTCCACAAATAATCAATCCAGGGCAAATCCCCTCTGCAAGGTTTGTGTCTTCATCTATTCTCCAACCACAGCCCATGGTGGTCCTCTGTTTGGGGATGTAGATGATCGTGCAGCCTTGTCGTTGTTTGATTTTGTCCCCTTTCTCTATCTTTCAATAAATCCCTGTCCTCTGATGCTTCTCTTGCCGGACTTTTTCTCGCAAATTATTTCAATCCGGCGAGCTGGTTTCAATCCTCACTCATGGAGTTTGAAGCGGATTGGTTTGAGGTGTTCGCATGTTCTCTCGGTCGAATTCTTGGCGACGCCGCTAGCTTTTCTTGGCGATGTTTTCCTTTGTATCTTTGCGCTGGGGAGAGGCCGATCTACAGCTGGTCCTTGGCCTTCTTGCGCCTTCCTCTTACCTCCAGTTTGGAGGCCCGCTTTGCGGTCTCGGGGAGGCCTTGTTATTTGGTCAGGTCTATGTTGGTGCGTTCATCTCTGTTGGGGGAGCTCTGTCCGAGTCAGCGGGTGCGTTGCGCTGGCGATTTGGTTTCTTCAGGATGTGTTGCGCCGGCGATTGGTTCTCTTTGCCTTGCTTCTGGACTGGTTCAATCTGCTGAGCCGACGATATGTTGTCGTCTTCATGGTGAGCGGAGGTTCAGCGGCGTCTCCTCCCTGGTGGCAGCCGGACGGGCTTGCCGGCGGCGAGTCTGCTTCTGGTCAGCGGAGGGGACACGTGGAGGCAACTGGTGATGACGAGGATGCAACCCGAAGGTGTTTAGACGACACGCTGCGCTTCGTTCAGCAGCGGCGTGTGTGCGTGTTGTTGGACTTCAATGTAATCAATGTAATTTTCAGTGTTTTTGAGGTTGTACCTGTAATGGGGACAGTTTTGTCCCAATCCTGTAATGTGGGTATGAGGATAATAAAGGATTTGTTTTGCCAAAAAAAAAATGCGTGTACCAAAGGGATACGACCGGAAGAAAATCCTATAAGACCCGGTCTATATTCCTCAAGGATAGACCCATCTCTATACGTAGTGGTTAGAAAAAAGACTAATTAACAGACGATAAAAAGACTAGAAAATTAAAAAAACGGACACGTGTCAGGTATAAGATAGGGTCTATAAATAGACCCGGTCTTAGATTTATTTCCGACACGATATAGGATTTATTTCCGACACGATCGGCTTGCCTGAACCGCATCACTGCTCCCATCCATGCTCCCTCGCCGCAAATTAGTTTAGATATAGATGGCCTCAACTTTGTCTAGATATATAAATACATCTAGCTTAAACTTTATTTAGATATGAATGCATCGGAGGAAGTGTTTAGACTAAATTGATTTGTATCTAGACAAAGTTGATGCATTAGATCAAAATAGTGAATATTTTGTGGCTGGCAAAGGTTTGAAACAAGGTTTCCGACCCTTTTTCACCTATTCTTTTTAACTTTATAGCTGAGGTTTTTACCAAGATGCTCTCTAAAGCAGCTGCGAATGATCTAATTAAGGGACTGCTCCCTGATGTAATACCTGGTGGTGTCATCAGCCTCCAATATGCTGATGACACCATTATCTTCTTGGAACTTGATGTACATATGGCTAGAATTCTGAAATTGATTCTCACCTATTTTGAGAGCCTGTCAGGATTGAAAATCAATTACCATAAGAGTGATTTGATGACCTTAAATCTACCAGAAGCTTCTGCCAATGAGTTTTCCCAGGTTTTCTGCTGTAATCTGGACTCTTTCCCTTTTAAATACCTGGGGTTTCCTTTACACTATGGTAAATTAAGGAAAGAGCTATTATTGATCTTATTATTAAGAAGATTTCTGGGTGGAGAGGGAAGTTGATTTCCTATGAGGGAAAACTTATTTTGATTAGGCTTGCCTTGCTAGTATACCCACCTACCTTCTCTCTGTCGTCAAATTCCCCAAGTGGGCTATTAATGCTATCTACTCGCAGATGGCACATTTTTCTGGGGTGATTTGAATGATCAACATAAATACCACCTGGCTAACTGGGGTTTGGTGATTAGGAAAAAAGAATTTGGAGGTCTAGGTGTTCCTAATCTCAGGGACATGAATCTATGCCTACTTGGATCCTGGTTTAAACGTTTCTTTAACGCATGTGATAAAACCTGGAGGAAAATTATTGAATACAAATATAACACTTTACCTAGCATTTGTTGGTGTAGTAGTAGTTCCCCTTCCCCTTTTTTGGAAGGGAATCATGTGGGTTGCTCCTTCTGTCCGTACCTACTATCAATGGAAGTTAGGAGATGGGAGAAACATTTTGTTCTGGTTGGACAAGTGGATCTCTGAGTGCCCCCTAGCGACCCTCTTCTGGGATTTATATTTCATCTGCAATGAACCTACAGCAACGGTTGCTGAGGTTATGATTGATGGTGATATCCATTTGTCTTTTAGACGATGCTTTAGCTCCCCTATGATGTGCAGATGGCAGGAACTATGTGAGCTGTTGGGGCCAATTACCTGTACTCATCAGAGGGATGAGCCTGTTTGGAGCCTTGCGGCTTGTGGTCAATATTCGGTAAAAGCTTTTTATTAATGAATCAATGATGGTGGTGTTCGAGTACCACATCTAGCTGCTATTTGGAAAATTCATATCCCAGGTAGGGTTCAAGTGTTCTTGTGGCTTTTAGCCCAGAACCACTTGTTAACCAGAGATAATTTGGCAAAACGTCGTAATGTGGCTGATCAGACCTGTCTTTTCTGTTTGGAAAATGAAACAATTTTTCACCTTTTCTTTGATTGTGTGGTAACTAGACAACTCTGGAAGATGCTTGCTGAGGTTTTTTCTAGTAACCAGATATCTAGCATTGATGCTCTTTTCCATCTATGGATGTCTAACAAACCTATTTACAACATCACTGTTGCTGCTTTTCTGTGGTCCTTATGGAAAACTCAAAACGATATGTGCTTTCAAGAAATGCAGTGGTCAAGCTTAGTGATGGTCTGGGATCGTGCTACCTCAATGCTGAGGAGATGGCGGCCGCTATGCAAGGAATCACACTCTCGTTTGATGGATAGAAACCTGCAGCTTTTGGACTTCAAGCGGGGAGAATTACTGCGGATTGCCTGGTTGGCCTGAAGACAGATGAGGAGCGCCGACGGTTCTTCATGGACAACACCAATTGGTTCTAGTAGTTAGGTGTTGTGTTCTGGTCGGCAGGCTTGTTCTGTTTTTTTGTGCTTAGTTTAGACTGATGGTAGTTATCTGTAATAAGTGATACTAGCTAGGAGTTTGAATATTTCTCCTCGCGCGCTACACTATTGTTCCCTGGCTTCATTTTTAATAAAATGGGGCTGGGGGTTCAACCCCCTGTTTTTCTAAAAAAAGTTGATGCATTAATATGGAACGGGGGGAGTATTCTAAACTGAACCAAGTATTCTAAAAAAAAGTGACGCAACTTTAGCTAGATATGCATGTATCCAGACGTTTCAGTGTCTAGATACACACGCATGTAGACAAAACTGCGTCACTAATTTTAAGAAGGACGGAGTAGATTTCTTGTTCAATGAAGTCCCTTCCAGTTGGCAAAAAGAATTGCTGATGCATTTTGCAGAGCCAACTGAAGCAGCGAGAGCAAGCATTGGTAGAAACGACTGCACCAACAGACCACTGTCAACTCATCCAGGCACTTTTTATGGCACACAGACAAGCTCCAAATCTTCAGAGAAACTTTCAGAAGCCTCAAATCAGCTGCACACCAAGCACAACCCCTCTCTTACTCCAAGCCTCACATCCTTGTACTGTTGTACTACAACTCTATTACACGTACTACGGTGCTTTGCCACCACCCCAAGGAAAACTAGCTCCAAAACGAGAAAAGAGGGGAGATGAGAAAGAGAAGAAGAAGCCACGGCTTAATTTACAGGCTTTACCCTCCGGTGAAAATCCAACACGCGAGAAACTAGGTGCGGAGCGCCATGAACAGATTCTGCCTCCTCGCGTGCTCTGGAACCAGGCGCTCGACGACTTCGGGAGGTATGTCGTTCAGCTCTGCACAACATAAAAAAAAAGGAAATTTAGACTTTGGTCGCGAGAAATGCCTGCTGTCACTTGCTATCTTGGTATGGTTATGCTACCTTGAGATCTGAAGTTGAAGAGAGGAGGAAGAGGGCGGCCGTTGGGTAGACGAGTGTTTGGATCTCTCAACTCGTCGAAGAACGGGTGCATGCAGGCTTCCATCTGAAGGATGATTCCACGGTTATACAACATATAAACTCATAATGTACCAGTATGCACATTGCGTGGCGATAAAACAAAATGATCGCGTGGTCTTACTGCAGTGCACCGAAGATCCGGTGAGTATTGCAGAAACCTGCTAACGAGGTCCATTGCTTCAGGTGGAAGCTTTTTTTGGAAAACCTGAATAAAAATAAAGGTAACAGAGGAATCATATGTTGGTCTAATTTTGTGCCTGTGATTATAGATGACATACATGTGACTTCCCATTTTGTATGACAATCATTATTTCTCACAATCTAACAGCACAGCTGTCAATGTTAAGAGTTCTCCTTTCGCAAAAAAATGTTAAGAGTTCTCCATGTTTCAGAAGTATGCACCAAACTGGAGCAGTTGCGCAGACCAAGCAAACCATGCAACAATTTTGTATGACAGACATAACAACATGCGGATTACCTTGTGCCATGGATGCGCCTTAATTTGCGGGAACTTGAACTCCGTGTAGTTTGGATTCATGCACTTGATCTCTTCCCTTGTTGGAGTACCCAAGACCTGCAAGGCACTATGACTGAACCTGTCATCATAAAGACCACACAGGTTGAAGGAGAAAACACTCTAAGATGCCATACAAGATTTCACCTTGATAATCTCAACTAGCTGATCAACTCCGCTTTCCCCGGGAAAAAGAGGCTGCATGGATGAATATCATGAGAACAAGCTAGAGAGAGCAAACATACAAGACTTATATGCATGAACAAAACCTGTCCAAGAAGCAGCTCTGCCATGACACAGCCTGTGGACCATAAATCAATGGCAGTTGTATATTCGGTCGCACCAAATATGAGTTCCGGTGCTCGGTAATATCTTGAACATATGTAGGAGATATTTGGCTCTCCTTTGACCTGGACATCAGAACAGTTCAGAAATCACCATGTCTGGGTAGGTAACCGGTATTCAAGTGAAAACCTTTTTTTTCTTATGAAGAACGTTTACTATGTTCTTTCAGGAATTAGTAGGAGTCTGAAATTTCTACCTATAGAAAGAAGATAACTTACCAAGACTTTTGCACTGCCGAAATCGCAGATTTTGAGCTGGTGTGTATGTGGGTTAACCTATATTGGAAAGATTACTATGTCAGTAAAGATGTATTAGTGATTATTCAGAGATTAGTAATATGTTACTCCTGATGTAAAGTAAGCTCGAGTAGCCAAAATATGCAGAGGGAAGCAAGCTCTTATTAGTATGGTGGGAACCTCAAGACCCCATAGTTGATCATGATCCAGATAACAGTATAGATGAAATGCTAACAATTTATCTGCTTCAATACCCATGTTCGATTCATGACCCAGGAAACAGTAATACAGTATACAGCATGATAGCCTAGGCACCAAACAATGCACATGGGATGGCTCGGCTACAGGAAAGTAATAAAGCATACATGCATTAATGATTTTAGTTTAAAAATATTAGAGGCCATATATCAGGTGTGTGGAGCTAATCAATGATTACGATATCCAGATGCATATGAACTACAAATTCAGTCCCACACTCCCACTTGCATGACAATTGGACCTTCCTATTTTATGGTGTCACCGTATCATAAAATATATGCAATAAAAAGTACATGAGCATTGCCCAGAACAAATATCCACAACAATTGCATAAGTTATTGTGACTTCATGATGACTTGAGGGGAGTATAGCTTCCAGCGTGACTGGATAAAAATATTGAAAGCCAGTTGCTCTGTTCTTGAATGAAAAACCCCGATGCGTCCAAAGTGAGTAAACCAGAACTTCACCAGAACAACTTTGCACCTTCTAAACTGGCTATAGAATTTGATATTCATGTTTGCTTATTACATTTAGTTGAACACGACAGTTATTACTTATGTCGAACCTCTTCATGTGCTAAATTAACCCGTTATATTCCACAAGCCCAGCAACATGATACCCTGCATACATGATATGTCGAAGATATCTACAGCATAACATATTAATCATATAAAAGGAGGTCAAAAAATCTCACAAGAACGTTTTGTGGTTTGATATCACGGTGGCAGATGCCGACACAGTTATGTATATAAGCAAGTGCTCGGCATATCTGCAAGTTATGAGATTACAGAACAATGATTAGATGACTTATAACAGTCACACTACTCAATAATAAAATACAACTGAAGGAACAATTTTATTGCATGGTTGAGACATAATATTTCTGACTTCAAGAACTACGAAAAGCAAACATATGTATGTCGTAACTGGTTAACTGAAATTCTATCTGCAGTAAGAACGGAATCCAGAAGAACTAAAGCATTATTACGGCATGTAAGCAATTAAAATGCACTATTGTGTGAATCATCAGTTATACAGTAGATAATCTATTATAGTCTGTAGAGACAACTTCATCTTATACTACCTTCATCTTGTACTATCGCAGAAAACATGTGATAGCATCTCATCGCATGTGTGGTCCATATTTATAAATAGCATTGGTTAACTAAAAATACAAAAAGAAAGTTGTAGAACACAAATCCGAAGACAGGACAACCGACAGGCTGGCTCAGTTGTATGTTTGAATGTCTCAGAATTTATTTTATTTAATTATTCTGAAGTTCTAGATAGGACCCAATAGAGTACGCAACTATCACGTACAAGTACAAAAGAGGGCTGCGCCTAGGGAAGATATAATATACTTTTTTTTGAGAATGGAAGATATAATATACTAATGTATCTAGCATGCCTAGTGCTAAGATGAAAGTTAACCAGCATGTATATGATTTTGGTAACAAGCATGCCTAGTGCAAAGATGAAAGTTAAAGTAGTTCTTTTGTGAAAAAATAAGGCTAAGGACAATTCTGCAAAGCATAACATCATTCAGCCAAGTTAGGTCAGACCTGATAAGTGTATAGTTTGACATAAATGAGGGGCACTCGTTGGTTTATTCTGTTGTACTGTTTTGCCATCCGGTTTACTGTCTCCGGAACGAACTCAAGGACAAGATTGAGATAAAGCTCATCCCTTTCGGTGGTTGAGAAGAAGTAATGCCTAAGACCAACAATGTTGGGATGGTCAAGCATATTCATAATTTGCAACTCCCTGTTCTTGTACCGCTTATCTTGAAGAACCTTCTTGATGGCAACGATTTCTCCTGTTTCTCGACATTTGGCCTGAAGAGTTGACAATAACAGGTTTATACGTCTTTGACAATCAGCTAGGTATAGACCAGTTTAGACAATTCAAAGGTCAGAAGTTTACCTGATATACAACCCCGAAAGAACCAGTTCCAACCACATGTTCAGCGATGTAACTGACTGACTGTTTCATTGACCACCATATAAGCAAATTTTGCTTTAGGGCCAAACAATATGGATTGTAAAGATGAATGCAGCATTGCCTTTACCTGTTTTGGCAGACCATTTCGGCCACGGACCGTGGTTGAAATTATGTGACCAGCTTCAGCACCAGAATCTGCAACCACATCTGGCTCAGTGTCCTGCAAATGAAGAATTGAGTCTCTTCATCTACTAAATACGGTGATTACTGATAGATTGCTCATCCTACCTCAAACAGTACAATTAGTTCGGTGACAAGTCAGTCAAACAGGAGTAGAAACCATTTCAATCAAACCTACCCTTTCATCATCAGGATCTGGCTTGGCATCTCTCAGTTGCATCCCCACCATCCCCCTTCCTAGGAACTCGACTGAGCTAGCCTGCCCCTTCAAGCCATTCCCCTGCCGCGACGAGCTCCCGGCGCCGGCATGCCTCTGTCCAGAATACGCCATCTCCCAATTGGTTGTCAAGGATTAACAGAGATTACCAAGGCCAGTGTCTGCAGACAGCAGAGGGCTCGTTTCATTGGCAGCAGAAGATCAGCCTGCCATTACCAATGCCGTCTGCTCCACCATTTGCTTCGTCAATAACTGCATACACATCTCACAAGAAAATATGTTTAGGATTAAGGTAAGCTCTATTGACTAATGGAGAAAAGATCATGTAAAAAAGGTCGGATTGAGAACTTGGGTTGATAAAACCCCCAGGAAAATATCCAGGAAATAATATGCAGCCAGCTCATAATTCTTCAGTCAGAGCACACCACATCTCCAAAAAAATTCAGACAAAATTCTAGCCACCAAGAAACCGAGAAGATCCACTGGTTAAAAAAAATACCCGGCGAATCTCCAAATCGCAAGGGATCAATCGCAATATTGTACTAAGATCCTCCGAGATGAACCCGGTGATCCATCCCGAATCCAGTACCTCGATGATTGGGTCGAAACGGCCGCAAACCGACCAGCGTTAAAAAATGAACTGTTTTTCCCCGGTGGGATCAAAGAATCCAAGAACAAGTACCTGGAACCAGAGCCGCGCAGATATAGATCGAAGACCGAAAATTCTCGGAGCAGATCAAGCCTTAACCGGTTCAATCGATTCTTCTCCCTCCAGGAACTGTTGTTTGGAGATGCAGAGTCCGGGCCACGCACCGGAGGAGGAGATGGTCAGCAGGGTGGTTCTTCCAGGAGCAAGCGAGGGGGTCTCAGTGAGAGTGAGTGGGGAGGACGGGGACAGCTGCCTGCTATAGTGGCTCCTCTCCCTCTCTCCTCTAGTCTTCCCCTTCCAAACTTTTTTCCTTTTCTGGTAAAAATAATTGGCACGGCATGGCATGGAATTGAGTAGAGAAATAATTAAGGAAGTTATGTGGCATGTGAACTGGAAGGAAGAAATATATTTAAATAAAAATTAAAAAAAGATATGAAGAAGAAACAAACTGGGTGTCAACTTTGAAGAACTGTGGACGTGAGGTGAGGTGACATCTCTGATTTTAGGCCTTTTGTTTTTTGGTAGAGTTGCAATGCTTTGCTTGCTGCAGCCAATTTGGCGGTGAAAAATGCCTGGACTGATTGATGGTTTTGACCTGGGAGTGACCTGAGGTGAGAGGATTATCTTGATTTTCTAGTACTAGTATAACTTCTGTCATTTTCTGGGTGTAACCCCTGTCGATTTTATACTATGTTACTTTCACAGTGATGGAAAATGGTGCTGATTTTGTAGTTGTTAGACAGAGTGAAGTTGAAAGATGAGACCACATGAAAAAAATACATGGGGGTAGCAGAAAGGACATTTCATCAGAAAGATAAAACGTAGTACTATAACTTTCTGCTTTCAAGACCATGCTGATGATGCCGCTAAAGATAAGTTTCCAGCCTAACTGTTACTTGCAGTAGCACAAAGCATCCATTCCAGTAACATCCAACACATGGTGATCAGAACAGGGAAAGGGGGAAATTGCCAGAAGGATGCCCTGCATGTGCCACCACAACTTTGGGTAGAAGAGTACAGCATTCAGGAGACCACTCTGTCAGAAGCAGCATTAGGAGAACAGGAGCTCCATGTTTGTATTATACCTGTATATAATCAGTAATGTACACGCATCATGTAACACTTGTATCTACATTTTTGGCTGTTTCTTGTGTATGTATACTGGGTAAAATGTCGTATGGTTCTTCTCCTTCTGTATATGTACTGAATTTATACGTTCGTATTTCTCCCGTTATGTACTCTGATGTCCACAGCTCTCCTGCCTGCAAAGAGGGAAACAAATTTGAATGTAATGATGCCCGAAGCAAGCAAGCAAACAAAGACATAGATAGCAAGGCAGCCGCAGCCACATGCCTTTGCCTTTGCACCAGAAGAATGGCAACAAGAAACAAGTGGACGTAACAGAAAGGGGCACTCAAAAAGGTCCACCAAGGAAAAATGGCTGCGATGTTCATCCTCATCATGCTAAGGAGACCCTGCGTGCGCTAGCTCTCTGACCCGGTCAAATGCCAGGGCAGCTACTACAGTTCTACTTCAGTTTGAATACATGCACGCCACTGTAAAGTGCTGTGACTGAGAAGCTGATCCACAGCTGGACTCCATGTAAAGTGCTGACAACCAAGTAAAAGTGTGTACTTACCAGCACATGTTGAGCACCTTAGATGGTCAGATCCCGACAGCGTCGAGGAGCTCCGAGTGCTGCGAAACGGAGACCAGCGTGTTGGCGACGATCGCGCCGCTCGCTGCCACCGCGGGCACCCCGATCCCCGGGAAGGTGGAGTCGCCGCAGCAGAATAGCTGGGGGATCGGCGTCGCCTGCCCCGGGAACGTCGCCTCTCCGGCCTTTATGGCTGGGCCGTAGGTCCCCTTGTTCCTCCGGAGGAACCTCTTGTGCGTTAACGGCGTCCCGACCAGCTTCACGTCGCATTTTTCTCTGCTGAATCTCGGGCCGAGGGCCAGCTCCACGGCTTTCCACATCACCTGCAAAGTTTGCGTTAGAAAGTTGCTCGAGACAGCAGGTAACAGCAGCTCGTAATCGGTAAACGCAGGCGCCCTTTGCGAAAGAATGTGTGCCCATCCCTTGCTTAGCTTTTGAAAAAAGACTTCTTTCGATAAAGGAGTTCGAAAGATGTTTAAAGTGCACCAATTTCAAGGCGCTGATTCCAAGGTATCAGGGAACAAAGCTACTTAGATGAATTCGAAGAATGGCAATTCTACTATTGTACCTCAGAACGTTCTTCTTTCAGGCTTCGGTACTCCGCGCTTTTCCGGTCTAGCCCCTCCCACAAACCGAAAGGTTCTGTTCCCGGTGTATACGCATGAAGGATGTGCTTTCCAGGTGGTGCCAGGCCCTTGCCAAGAACACTAGGAACTGATATCAACACAACATTCTGCTCACTGTCAACTCCTTTGTTCCAATCGTTAACCACAATATGATGGATTCCAAGGTCTTCTCTAGCATTCTGTTCCAAGTAAAATTGGTGGTTACAGTGGGAAAATGTAATTAAGCCAGTATGGAAATAGACATTACTATAAAGATAATTTGTTAGGAACGAAGCATATGACAACCACCTCTGCATCAAAACCCAAGTGGAGATGCATAAACGAATCACACTGTGGAGTTGCTTTTACTTTATCTTGGTATGATTTGGGGACAGCATCTGGTGGTAGCAGATCCAAAGTATCCCACATAGATGCGTTGCTAACAACCGCTTTCTTTGCACGTACGATCTGCAAAGGGAACAAATTCCTGACAAGATTTCAGCAGCTGCATCAATCTTCAAACCATAGGTAGCATGATGGAAGTCAATACAAGGGGGAAAAGGCTGCTATCTAGTGACCAAAAATGATACGTGGCACAATCATGACCCTTGAAAACAGATGCGTAAGCCAACAAGGTCATCTTGGCCCACAATATTTCCAAGGTCTGCCACTACTGCAAAGGCGGCAAGGCCTAATCTAAATACTTAAATAGGATATCCAGTACAGTAGACAACACTTAGTTTTCTTGGGAAAGATAATATATATTGCCTATTGTGGACTCTACCTTCTGATTAATGAAGGATTTTTTGGCATCTATAAGGATAAATATATTATGAAGTATGGCATTCTTGATATGATAACCATATGTCATCTGAATCAGAGCCTTACTAATCATTACTATTATTGGGTGCGCTCATGTCATACCATTCTTGCTCTCTTCTTACTTTTGCAAGGCAAAGAGAAATTTCATTCATCATAGACAGGTCCGACAAGCTGATCATTCCCATGAGGAAATATTTTATTTTATATTTTGGCAATAAAATATCCTCTGGAGCTGCTTACTTGTCCACCTCGTAGCTTGACACCAACAGCCCGGCCATTCTCGATTAAAATCTTTTCCACATGAGAATTAAGGGCAAGTCTTCCACCAAACTTTTCGATACCTCGTACAAGAGCATCTATTATTGCTCCACTTCCACCCAGAGGGTACTCAAGCGAGCATCCTGGTTTGTACCATTCTGCAAACATATAAACCTGATATTGTAATTAGACCAAATGATGAACATAAAACTTCAGAATTATATATTTTGAAGTATCTAGGCATATTTGAATGGAGAGTTCAGCAGAGTCACAAATGCCTAGAGGTAAAGATTTATTAATATGGAGAAGTTAAAGCTCACTTTTACAAGTTACAAAAGCCCATGGTTCAAATGCCACATATCTAGAAGTCCATTTGTCATTGAGCATGATACAAACAAGACAACAAAGGCCCTGTCATGATTCATGTAGCAGTCACTGTCATCCACAACTGGGAAAGTATGCTGGCAACCTATAGAAGTGGTTTCCAGTACGAAATACAGTCAGCTATGGGAAGTGCATTGAGTGGTTAGGGGCCGATGACAGTAACTACTAGAGGTCCTGGCATGAGTTATGCTACAGGTACAGTAAGGTTGTCTCAAGTTTAGTTGTCCCAATGGTGAAGGGCAAGTAGCCATATATCACATGCCAACATCTGCAAAACAGTTATATGCACCCTACGGAAGGATGGCAGTGTTGCATGTGAACAATACTACCACCATTCATGGCTTACTCAACAATAATGGTTCTCGCCATTAATATCTATGAACACACACAAATAAATACAAACTGTGCAGTACTTGTTTATTTAGTCTATTTGATTCACACAAATAACAGTTCATTTTCATGCATGTGGTTTTCCGGACATGGATTAGTTACAATGCAATAATCCTGGGTTTGGTCACATGCGACATGTTCTGTATCAATTATCATATGTAGCCAATTTGATATTGTGTAGCTTTGATGTTATGCAGAATATTGGGTTTGGGACAAACACAGAAGTGAACTGGATGTTCAAACTGGTGGAGATTTATTAGCTTACCATTTCTGCAGAAAGAGCGCTGTCAGATTTGACTCCTGCAAGTAGAAAGCACAGGAGGTCGATCCAGTTACGGACGAAGGGATTTTTCAGCTCCAGAGAATCAACGATCTCTGAGAATGGGCGTAGAAGTTTTGTGGCGCCTAGAGCTCCTCGAGGTCCCATTTTTATGAATGATTGCATCAAAGAAGGAGCGTATCTACCAGCTGCTGTGGAAAGAACGCCCAAATCACCTCGAATGGAAAGTGGGGGCAAAGCCATTGCAGCTGCAGATATAGGAAGAACTGCGTCCTGAGATTGTTTTCAATTATTGAATTAGCACAGGTTTTAAGGGGACGTAACATTAACGTAAACTAATCTTGGTCTCACATTTAAATCATGATATTTGTACAAATTTAAATGATAAATCCTGTACGCTATTTGAAATGAACAAATAAGCAATGCATTACCCATTAGGCATCATGTGTTTTTTTGAGTTTGGTGCGTTTAGGTACAGCTGACAAGGCTTCTCCTAAGAAACAAAATATCAAAAATAGGGGAACTCACTAGAAGCTTTTGCCACTCCCGGGTTGCATCCAGACCAACATATGTCTCAAGGTCCTGCGAGAATTATATAAAATCAGTTAATCAGTATGGGCCAGAGCATACAGATACTACAAAACAAATCTGAATATGTGATAGCACTACTAAAGTTACTTCGGAAAATCTCAACCAATTACAAGTCATGCTTATTACTCCCTCCGATCCAAATTAATTGACTTGGATTTGCCAACATTTGGATGTATCTAGCACTAAAACATGTCTAGATACATCCGAATCTAGACAAATCGAAGTCAATTAATTTGGGTCGGAGGGAGTAGAACATTTCAGTTTACCAACCAATTAGAGAACAACATCATAGCAATGAGTAGCAGAACAGTTCACTGCAAATTAACAAAATGATATGTGTAAAAGTTAACTTAACCTTGAGGAAATCAGTCGGCCCTATCCGTGACTCGAATTGGCCTTCAGGGACATGCACCATCCAAGAGTCATAGGAGGCACAAGGAACCGATTCACCTAGCGCGTCGAGGACCTGCAGGACCGCTCACATCAGATAAGCCTCAGACAGCAGACAATTATTCCACCCAAAAAATGATGTTTTCACCTGTTATGTGTATATGAAAATCAAGGAAGAATAACCTGGGCGAGGGGATTGGCCTGGGGCCCTCTGGACTGGAAGCCGGAGAAGAGCGAGGGGCCGGAGTCGAAGTGGAAGCCCTTGACGTCGAACGAGTGGGCGGCGCCGCCCGGGCGGTCGTGGCTCTCGAGCACCACCACGTCGAGGCCGTACCTCGCCAGGAGTCCCGCGCAGCAAAGACCTCCGAGCCCGCTCCCGATGACCACCACGTCCGCCTCGGGCCGCTCCGCCACCCTGAACCAAACGAACGGTAACGAAGCGCGCTCCCATAGACATCACACGGTTTGAACGGCGCAGAGTTTACGTGTGTGATGGGGTCGTACGTACCCGGGTGGCGAAGGGCCGGTGGGTGCGGCCACCGCCCGGCAGCGCGCGGCGGCGCCGAGACGGCGGCGCGGCGCTGCAGCGGCCGCACCGGCGGATGCTGGGCCCGCGCGAGGGGTGCGGTGGCGGGAAGGCGGAGGGTGCAGCGCGGGGGAGGCCAGTGCGGCGGAAGCCATTATCGGCCGGCGGTCGGCCTCGTCGCCGGTGAAGCGGAAGTGGCGCGGCGAGAGTGCCTGGGTTTGGGTGGGGACTGGATGAATCGGGAGCCGAGCGCGTGAGTGAGGCAGCAGCTAGGGACACGTGGCGCCTCGCCGGCCGTTCTCCCCGCTCCCCTCACCTGGTTTCGTTCGTAGGGGGGATTTTCTTTCCTTTTTCTTAAAGCCATTCATCATGCTTTACTGATTAGAAATAGTTATATCATCTATGAGCTTTGGCAATAAGAACCTAGGAAAATCGTCGTCCAACCTATTATCAAAACTAGCACAATGCCCGTACGTTGCTACGGTCTAATTTCTTTTAAATACGATTCGGATGATAATAACATTTTATTATTGCAAAATATTTTTTCTCGACGGGATAAATATACAGAAGTGTTGATGATAGACAAATCTATCTCCTCCATCAATCTTATAACATCACCATTTCTCTAGATGGCTCTGTCCTCGATGATGTTTGCGACTCTTGTACTCCTGGGACTCTAGGACGGGAAGCAGGCTCATGTTAATACGGGCGTCCTCTAACCGCCCCCTAAATCTCAGCGTCTCGCCAATCTTCTCCCTCCCTCCACCCTCGCTCCCTAGCCATCCCCCGCCGAACCTCCTCTTGACTCTATTGGTGAGAAGCTCCAATGAAGACCAGGGGCGGGATTATGTGGCAGAGACCATAGTATTAGACCGTAGTATTTTTTTGATGTGGCGACACATAATTGTTCATGATGAGATTGAGTCATAAGCGCTTCTAGTCCTCTCCTTGTGTTTTCTAGATACGACATCTATTTGTACATTACAACTTTTATTTTTTCTTGACAACTATGTATTCCTACGTATACATCCTTTTTTAACTAAGTATTCGAACGTACATACAAACATATATTTTAGCCATCTATCATTTTTCATATTGGTTGTGGGCCATATTATTTCTAGCCCATCCAGCCGAAAGGAACCAAGCAAGCTCAGTCCACGCGACGCACGCTCCTGCCGTCGAGCACCGCATCGAGCACTGGAAAGAAAATTCCCAAATCGCATCATCTCTTCGTGAAAACACCGACATGAATCCTCTGCCGCTGACGCCTCCCTTCCCTCGAAGACGAAGATGGCGATGGTCGGCGCCGGATCGACCGGGCGCCTCCCTTTCCTCAAAGAGGAAAGGATGGAGATGGCGATGGCCGGTGCCGAGGCGCATCAAGACGAGGTCATACGGGAAGCCGCCGAGGCACGGGACGTTTGCAAGGATTTCCTTCTCGCCTTGGCAGCCTCGTTCTAGGGGGCGGAGTCAAGGTTGGGTTTGATACGATGGTCTTCGAGTGGCAATGCGATGGGTCTTCGGAAGATCTTGGCAGCGAACGACATCCAAAGGCGTGCGCCCACAGACTTTGCGTGGTGGCGGTGCAAGGAGGCGACGCCTCGGGCCTGGGCGTTGCACGTGAGGTTGTGGCAGACGACCTGGGCCTCCAGGACGCTGTCATCGAGTTGAGACAGAGCAGGAAGGAGGGAGTAGCAGGGGCGGCGGCTCGCCGGCCAATACGGAGCGACGCATGGTGCTGGGCTTTGAGGCAACCGTGGAATGAAGAAGTCTGCATGGAGGAGGGGTAACAAGGATCCTAGATGTTGCATCTGGGAAGCGATTGGGGCTCGGGATCGAGCGAACACGTCGGGGATGAAGGGGAACTGGACACATGAGCCTAAGACCTATCGGTAAGGAGAGAGCCCGAGATTTGACTTGGCGGTGGCATATGGTGTAAAACACTGGAACTTATAGGGACAAAATCAGCCTAAAAGAAGACGACCTACCAGACCATCAAGACCATAATAATAGTAAAGATTTTTAGTACCCAACTTTCTAGTACTATACAAACAACCCAATGGCTTAAAATGCTATCACAAACACACAATATCAATCTAGCAATACAATCAACTATTATTGGCTTCACACCCCGCCACCACACGCAGGACCATCACCTCTGGAGGAGCACTATCGCCGGAGAGAGACCGAGCCCCGACCTCACTCCGGAAGAATAGGTATGCCAAACCACCGCTCGTGCTTTGCCCGACGACCCTAGTCGGCGGCGGCGAAGGAGGGGGCGGGTGGCCGGAGGCGGAAGGGTTGGAAAGGCGAGAGACGCGAGAGGGAAGTTTTGTAGTAGCCGTGAAAATCCTTTATTAGAAATGATTAAAAAAGCACGCGAAAGTCGTAACATCTAACCACGAGTGAAACGTTTGTGTGATCGGGCTATAGCGAGATTTTTTATTTTCTAAAATTCAAAAGTGGCAACTAAAATTTTAAAAGGTTTTGAAAAAAATCTTAGACGTAGTCAACCATGTATTTTACTATCATGCAAACAAATGTTGGAAATGTTCAGACCTTCAAATATTTCTGTATTTACAATTTTCTGAAAAAAATGGCTAAATGTAGCCAAAGCTCTAAAATATATTTTCTAACCCACCCCATATCGATACCAAATTAGTAATTCAAACTGCTTTAGATAATAAAAACACGTTGCCATGTACTGCAAATAATGATGCTCGACCAAACAAAGGCACGTTGCCATTCTCGAGTGAAAAATGCCGAGGAAAAACTTCATGCTCTGCTCTGCTCTGCTCTCGAGTTCTCCCCTGCTTTGCCCTGCTTCTTCCCCAGTCCCCACACAGATCTATCTAGTCAACTGGACTGCCACTTAAGGATCCATCCTGGTCGATCCATGGCGCAGCTATCAGCAACCGGTGGCAGAGCCGGTGATTGCAAACTGGAGGAGCTCGAGGTGCCTACGCTGGACCTCGAGCATGAGGAGCTCGCAGAGCAGCTGGTGGCGGCGTTCCGGGACCCCGGCGTGTTTCGGCTTGTCAACCACGGCGTCCCCTGCGACCTCACCGCCTGCCTGTTCTGCCTGATGCGCGGCCTCCTGGAACTCGAGCCGGCGAGCAAGTCCCGACTGCCCGGCTAATTCTGGGGCACGCCGGCGCTGTGGCTCCGTGTCAAGGAGCTCAACTGGGTCGAGGGCTGCATGTAGCCGCTGCACTTTCTTCTCCTGTTGAAGGCCACGACGCCGGCGCCTACACGGCGTTTGGGGAGGTGGTGACTGAGGAGTACGTGCCGCACATGGCGCGCATTGCCCGGAAGCTGTTCGACGCGCTGGCCGTCGGCAAGGAGCTCTATCTCGACGCGGAGCAGAGGACGGCCTACCTTGAGGAGCGCGGCGGCACCTTCGCACGTACCGTTACCCGGCGCAAGACCCCACCGCGGCCGTGCAGTACATGGGGATGGAGCCGCACACGGACAGCTCCGTGCTGTCCATCCTCAACCAGGACCTCGTGGGCGGCCTACAAGTACTGAGGTACTGCGAGATGGATCGGCAGGGTGGCGCGCGGTGCAGCCAGTGGAGGGCACGCTGGTGGTGAACCTGGGCGACATGATCCGGGCGATGAGCATCGACGCGTACCGGAGCGCGAAGCACATGGTGGTGACGCCGTCGTCGCAGGGGATGGAGCGGATGTCGCTCTGCTACCGGGAGTTCGCCTTCGCCGTCGTCGTCCACCCTTCCGGCCGCTACCGCAAATTTAGCTACCGAGAGTTCCGGGAGCAGGTGCAGGCCGACATCAAGGCCACGGGCGCCAAGGTCGGGCTGGCTCGATTCCGCTGTCCATAGTGCATCAGGATTTCCTTCCTTCACCTGACAAACGAGGCATTGTCAGTTGAGTACGGCCGGTGGACGCCGTTGGAGGCTCGTCCTGTCCATGGAGGACTTGTTCCTCACCTTCGTCTTAGCGGCACAGCAGCCCGCACTCGCGGACCATCTGGGCTGACGACGGTGTTGGCGGTCACCAGGGTTGAGGTCGCGACCACATGTGGCGGGAGGCCTGAACGGTGCAGAATAGAAGAGGATAAGGAGGGCGGCCTCCGTGCGTGCAAACCAATTTTCTAACTTAGCGGTGGCAATGTATGTAATATGTCCGGGTTCTAGGGATAAACTCGTCTAAATAAAAACGTCACTCGTGGACCATCTGGGTTGACGACGGTGTTGGCGGTCACCAGGGTTGAGGTCACGACCACATGTGGCGGGAGGCCTGAACGGTGCAAAATAGAAGAGGATAAGGAGGGCGGCCTCCGTGCGTGCAAACCAATTTTCTGACTTAGCGGTGGCAATGTATGTAATATGTCCGCTTGAGGTAAACTTCGTCTAAATAAAAAGCGGCACTTTCGCGGACCATCCGGCTGACAGCGGTGTTGGCGGTCACGAGGTTGAGTCACGACCACATGTGGCGGGAGGCCTGAACGGTGCAGAATAGAAGAGGATAAGGAGGGCGGCCTCCGTGCGTGCAAACCAATTTTCTGACTTAGCGGTGGCAATGTATGTAATATGTCCGGGCTTCAGGGGTAAACTCATCTAAATAAAAACGGCACTCGCGGACCATCTGGGCTAACGACGGTGTTGGCGGTCACCAGGATTGAGGTCACGACCACATGTGGCGGGAGGCCTGAACGGTGCAAAATAGAAGAGGATAAAGAGGGCGGCCTCCGTGCGTGCAAACCAATTTTCTGACTTAGCGGTGGCAATGTATGTAATATGTCCGGTTCCAGGGGTAAACTCGTTTAAATAAAAACGACTTACCATTAAGACCATAAGCCTTTTAATAGTATAGACTATGTCTCGCTAACTCATGTGCCATCTCATTGGTCTCCCTATTACATTATTAGTTAAAAGAAATCTCTCTATAATCTGATGAAACTAAAACTCTACAATCATCAAAAAATAGCCGTTGAGAAACCTTCATCCTTCAGGCCCCGTTTGGAATGTTGTTTCTTAGCTAAAACCACCGTATTATACGGACCTCTTCTTCTTAACCTCTTCACAAAATAAAAATGACAGGACTAAAATACAACGATCCAAGCGAGGCCTCATTGTGTCAATTACCGGGGCATTATCACATTGTATGATCACTTTGTTACGTCCGAGAAATTGGGCTACACTCAATCCCCCCCTTGACGCAAAGGCTTTAGCCATGGATGAATCAGCCACAAACAAAAGTTCTTTGCAATTTACAAATATGAATTTTTCATAGCGGTCTCATGCTATAACCCCCATACTTTCACGTCCTTGATCAACATCATATGTAACATCAACATTTATTTTAATTACTCCTTCAGGTAGTCACGTCACGGAAACCTTCCTTCTCACGGTCGGCGTCTTCCTAGCCCTCTAATAATTCTGAACCAGAGGCCCAATAGCCATCGCACTCCGGTGAAAAACCTGCAAATTCTCACCATGAGTGAATTGCAGATCTCCCACCAAATGCACCATGAAACCGTAAGAGTAACTTCAGGTAACTCGATGGCATGCAAGGCAGTGCAAACACCAAGGTTTAATATCATACTATCATATGCTCAAGCACGAGTGATACCGATCTATCCAACATTGATTCAGTAAACACATCTAAAATACCCAAACTTGTCGAGCTCGTGGGCATGCAATATATCCTCACATCCCACCTGGCATATAGGGCATTGACTGCTTTGTGCAATATGTCTATTCGCCAACACAGCGTGGCATGGAATAAGTCCATGCAAGACTCTCCAACCAAAAAAAAAAACTTAGCTGGCACGTTAAGTCACCATGATTTCTTCCATACATCACTTCCCCGGGATCCACCAATATCCATAACATTTGGGTTGTGCCTTCCGAATTGATAGTCCCACTCAGCATGGTATACAGATCAGACTGTGAGCAGTCCCTGATTTTTCCACTCTTTACTTGGCAATTCTACAATTTGTCCTCTTTTAGCTTGATTGGCACAAATATCCATGTGTTGCAACGGAATAAAAGTGATAGTTTTGTTTTCAACACACCAGAAAGTCGGACTTTGACTCCTTGTGTGTTGATGACGGGTGCCAGAAATGGTGAATTTATGAATTCGGTAAAATTTGTTTGCACCAGCCTCTATTCTTGTTGCCTCGTGCAAAGCTAGCTGCAACTTTATAGTGTGTTTGTAGTCTTATAAAGCCGCCATGATAGACGTTGCGGCCCATGGTTGTTTGAGTTTCACTCCCCTCCATTTCTCGTATGTTGTATCCACCATTGATGCATGTTTAGCCGGCAAAAAAAGTGGCACCATTGTTGATGTTGGTCATTAATCAAGTATTAGTCATTTTCTCAAGAGACAATTAACAATAGCTGATTGTTGCGTCTGCTAATTCAGTCTTGTCCCGAGTAATGATGCACGCGACTTGAAACAATTGATTAAAGAGGAGAGAAGAACTACAATATACTCCATCCATCCGTTTCAAAATATAAGATGTTTTAACTTTGTAAAATGAGTGTATCTAGATTACTTTTAAAGTGTAGGTTCATGTATGTTTGGAGTGAACCTACACACTAAAAGAGATCTAGATACACTAATTTTCACAAGCTACAACATCTTATATTTTGAAACGGAGGGGTTAGTACCGACTCCGAACATCAAGGTGGAGAACTACATTTAAGTAAGATGTGTTCCCGGCATTATTTATCCCTCTTACCACATTACCTTTCCATTCAGATGAACCATATATGCGCTTGGCATTTCTTGATAATGCTCACGGCTTCCATGCTCTCTCTTGCCGGTGCACAACACACGCTTGGCATGTTGAATGCCGACGTGGACCTCGCCCTCCTCGATGCGTAGGAACACGATAGTGTCGCCGGCCAGGAGCTTCTTATGGTTGACGAAGTCGCTCCACCTTGTGGTTAGCGGGTGCTGATAATTTCCAAGAGCAGGGAATCACTATAGCACAATTTGATAAGTCTTCGAGTGTTGAATCCACGAGAAGCTGAAGTTAAACTATGTGTTCTCTAAATCTCTATAACCCACTTATATGGCATTTATGCAGTGTAGTAAACTAATTATGCAAGGTTCTTTTTTACTTCAGGCTACTCTACTAGAAAGCGTAAACTACAACAACAAGATGCTACCAATAGAGATAAAAGGGAGCTTGTGCAAGGTTGAGTGGATGAAGGTAACTCAAGGGAGCAAATGTTCTAGGAATATTTTTGATTCATTTGTTTTGGTTGGCACAATTAGTAAAACACATAGATAGTCTATTGTTTCTTCTAGAGAGAAGACATAAATAGGTGCAATCGCGTCCACAAGCAAATACACCCCGAGTGATTGGTCCTGATACATTGCAAATATATCTATAATTTTTGATATTTCATGCTTGGTTTTATCTACTTTCTTATGTTCTGTCCACACTTTGGAGTACTTTTCATATGATTTCTTGGACTAACCTATTAATAAGAGCCATAGTGCCAGTTGTTTGTTTTCTGCTGTTTTTGGTTCCAGGAAGTCAGAAAATGAATATTCTCGGATTGGACGGGACAAAAGCCAAAGTTATTATTTTACAGGGGACACAGGAGCTGAATCTGAGACGGAGAAGGACGGAGGGTGGCCACCACCTGGCCGTGGCGGGCAGCTGCTTGCCGAGGTGGTGTGCCAGCCGAGCACCCTCGGCCTCTCCTTCCTATATATTTCCTCTAATCGGAAACCCTAAGTACCGATCAAAAATCCACGAAAGAGTGCAGAGTCGTCATCTCCATCCCTAGACCGGGAGGGATGCAGAAGCTCTTCTCGGCACCTGCCGGAGAGGGATTTCACCGAGGCCTTCTTCATCATCATGCAAGCCTCCGGTGTGATGCGTGAGTAGTTCATCTCTGGACTACGGGTCCATGTAGTAGCTAGATGGCTGGTTCTCCTCCTTTGTGCTATCATGTCTAGATCTTGTGAGCTCCGTTCATGATCAAGATCATCTATTTGTAATTCTGCATGTTGTGTTTGCGGGGATCCGATGGATATTGAGATGCTATTTCAGATTGATTATTGATTCTATCATGTCTTTGTTATTTGTGATCTTGCATGCTTTTCGTTGTTAGTAGCTATCTTGGCCAAGTAGATGCTAGCAACTCCAAGAGTTAGTATTTATGCTCGATAGTGGGTCCATGCCTCTGTTAATCTGGGGAAGTGATAGAAATCTCTAAGGTACTAGATGTGATGTTGCTACTAGGGAGAAAACAACAATCCTTTGTTCATAGAACAATCATATTGTTTACTTTACATGCAATTTGTAATGCAATAATCTGTTGCTTGCAACTTAATACTGGAGGGGGTTCGGATGATAACCTGAAGGTAGATTATTAGTCATAGATGCAGTTAGATGGAGGTCTATGTATAATGTTGTAATTCCCAATCAAATCTCAAAGGAGTCAAGATGATTAGTATATGCTTGTATGCTTTCTCGATGTTTGTCAATTGCCCCGCTGTAATTTGTTCATCCAACATGTTATCTATCTTAAGGAGAGCCACCTCTAGTGAACTATGGACCCCGGTCCTTTCTTTTACATTCAATCTACAATCAAATTGTTTACTTCTTTGTGTTTACTTTCTGCAAACTATTACTTCCTTCCATTCGATACGTTTAATCCTTTGTTTTCAGCAAAACCGGTGAGATTGAAAACTGTTGGGGATATACTTTCCGGGTATCCTCACAGTTCCTTGCTGACCAGGGTGGCCCACTTCGGGTTAGAGCTTTGCTTCACGGGCGGCCCAGTCAGGGAGAAAGACGGAGTCCAATCCGGCTATCGGAGGGCCCAGAAGACTTACCGACTTAGGCCCATAATGTTACTTGTAGTTCAACATGTACTCAGAACTCTTAGGCGTGGCGGATAGATCTCTCCTGTAAACCCTAGGCCGGATATCTATATAAGCCGTCCTAGGGAGAGCCTTTAGGGCACACCTCAATAGTCTACAATATCAACTCGCACAGGAAAAACCTTGTAACCCATATTCTGGCTCTACCGTATTACTGGATTGCTAGCAGGAGTAGGATCCGTCCAAAGCCAGTGGATTCGAACCTGGGTAAACTTATGTGCTCACCGTCCCGGAATACCGTACGTCTCACACCCCTCTCTTCCGCACGCCTTGAGGACCCCCTCATGGCGTACTTGTCATCAATCCGACGACAGTTGGCGCCAACCGTGGGGCAAGTGAGCTTCAGATCTGCGTTCCGAGCAGAATCTGCAAGAATCGGAATCAGCGAGACTATCGTCGTCGGTCGCATCCTCTACGCCAGCGACGTCCCTCTCATCGTTCTCGACGAGACTTGGATTCCGGCAAGGGAGGCTGTGACTGCCTACACAATCATGTCTTTTGGTGAGATCGATGTTTACATCGGTTTCGCTGAACCTGCCCAACCCACCCCAGCGGTGATGATAGAGGCAGAAGAATTTTCTGGGTCCCCTTTGTCCATGGAGGCGGTAGAGTTCCGGATCTCAGAAAACCCTAATCCCACCCAGCCCGCACCAGTTGCGGAGATAGTGGAGAAACCCGAGCCTGAGGAAGACCTAGCGGACCAAGTCGTATCTAGAGTGGATCTCCCAAGAGGAGCCGGATCCCAGATCGACCCACCCGTGGAAGTCGAAATCCAGGAGGAGCATATCAGCGACACCGATTTCGGCTCTGATGATGCCGGAACAGACAGGCCTTTCCTAAGGTACACACTACGACGTATGATACTGCAAGGCGAAAGCGCAGATGCAATCCTCGAGACCATCAAAAGTTTCGATATGGCTGATCGCGAAAGCCGCAGGTACCTCAGGAAGCACGCGTCGCACTTCGTCGGATACGTGGGATCCGGATCCGGCTCTGCCGATGCTGGAGAAAACACCGACTCGGTGCTCGAGGCAATTGGAACAAACGCCGACGTACCCGCATCCTCGGATGAGTCGATGATGTCAGCAGATTTCCAAAAGTTCTCCGCGGAATATGAAGAGGAGTATAACTCCAAAACTGCAGAAGATGGAGAAGCCATGGATGAAGGATCCAGGGAACACTCTCCCAAAGCGCAGGATGACATGGACGTCGGAGATAATCCCGAAGTCCAAATGTCCGAAAGTACCGATCAGAGCTTGACTCCGAGAAACGGACCCAAAGCCGTCTTTGCTATCGGTGCTGCCAAGAAGGCAAAGAAGAAGAACAAGAAAAACAAGACTCTGGCAAAAGACCCTCTAATAGAGGAGGTGATTGCCGAGGAATACGAGGAAGACTCGGATGGAGCACTTATCCCAGACGAGCTGAAAAAAGAAGCATCAGTGGATGGACACGTGATCACTGAAGGTGCGCGTAAACTCATCGATGCCGCATTAACCACACCTATCCCTACAGCTGCAGAACTTACTGCAGATGAGCTGGACGAAAGGGCGCAAGCCCTAGAAGTGCATCGTCAACAACTCCTCGATGAAGCCAAAAACATCGAGGTGGAGAAGAAACGCATGTCAAACAAGGAATACATGTCTCGTCTACATCAGAAGACATGGAAGCGTCACATAGATGACAACCAATTCCCGCGTGTCTGTGCCGTCCTTTTTGGAGATGAGATGGGGAAGCCACGGAAAGATAGCAACGGAGATTGGGTATACCCAACACCAGTACAAAATACCGTGGCAGCCCGAGAAATTCTATCGGCTAATCCAGGACCAGAGGAGATCCGTTTGGGTATCAAGTTACTCAACAAGGGACTGGAGCAGCAAAAGGTCGCCCTGTTTGGAAGTCAAAAACTGGTCTCAGATTCTGACCAATGTCGCACAGATCCGGCATGGGCTGGCGTAAGATCCCACTATGTTCGGGCGCAGTACCATCACCCCGAACGCAGGGAAGACAATTATTCAAGGACCGGATCTTCAGGACAACATCACAAAACTTCGCGTAACTGGAGCAACGTTGCCCCAGCGGCCGAAAAAGACGCCATCGCTACCCTGAATCCGACGAACCCTCCCCGACGAGAATCTAAGGATCGAAGGGGAGAAGATAAAGAGAAATGTCGGGAGGAGGATCGTCAGAGAATGCCACCTCCTAGACACGAGAACCGTCCGGCTGAGCCTCACCATGGTGGGAACGACGGACGAAGAAACGACAGAAACCATGTCGGTACAAGCTGGCAGGGGGCTCGTCATAGTCAAGCTGCTCCACCCTCTCCACGACACAGTCATCACAACGGCTCCCATGGAGGGCAAGAAGGACGACACGGCGGAGGAGGTGGTGGCAGAATCCGAAGTCCGGCTCCACGGCACTGTAGCCACAACCGGCATTCGGGACGATCTCTATCCCCGAACGACGCAAGGCACATGATCAACTCCAACATAGAGGCTCGACGCTATGAAAACGATGACGTGTACGTCGGCGCAAAGTGCTTCAGACCATGCATCAGAGCTACAAAATTCCCGGAAGGATTTGCTATCTCAAGACATATCCAAGCCTACGACGGCATTGCTCGGCTAGACACCTGGTTATAGGATTTCTTCCAAGCTTGCTGCATCGCCAAAGGCGGAAACAGCCTGGTCGCAACCTGATATCTCCCGCTTATGTTGCGGAAGACGACACGATCATGGCTCAATGAACTTCCGGCGAACACCATTCATAACTGGTATGATTTGCAAAGTGCGTTCTTTCGGAACTTTGAAGGCACATATCGGAGGCCCTGTACGGTTGGAGACCTACAGCGTTGCACCCAGAAAGCCGGAGAAACTTGCCGGGATTACCTCGGATGATGGATCGACACCAAGAACTCCTGCGAAGGAGTAAATGATCAAACTGCGATTGAAGCTTTCATCGCATGTCTCCCTATTGGTTTACTACGCCATCGCTTGAAGTGTGACAAGGTTACTGATCTGGGAGAGATGATAGAAACAGCGAGCAAGTATGCAGATGCTGACGATGATGCAGAAGGACTACTCAATGCCCTAGTTGTGCCTCAGTCGGCAAAACAACCAAAGCAACAAGCTCAGAAGCGCAAAAATACCTCGGAAGAAAAACCCAATGCGGAAACAGCGGTAGTTACTACTGTTTCCGGGTCTGGAGGACGAGGAGGACATGGCGGCGGCTGCGGGCATGGCCGTGGGACATCAAGGTCCAAGGTAGAGGAGAACAACAACCAGGAAAAACCTACTCTTGGGACGACATTGTCAATAACCCATGTGTGCATCACTTAGACGCCAGTGGGGGCTCGTCCCACACCAACGCTGAATGTCGTTTTAATGACGACATCAAGAGAGATGATACCGTGGGCTACAAAGCTAAGCGGAAGAAGGGAAAGAAAAATCCCGAAAAAGACAAGGAGACCAAGGAAGATTCCGACATGGAGGAAGCTGATGCTTCAAATCCCAAGTCGGAAGAGAAGAAGACTTTTCCCACCAAGAAGGACACTTATGTCACCTTCCTCGGATCTCAACCAGCAAAGGTCAAGAAAGCAGTTCTACACGAGCTCAATGCAATTCAGCTGTTCCCGATGTCTGGACTGGTCGGAAGTGGCAATCACGTTTGACATGATGATCATCCGCCTAAGTTACACAAAGCGAGGAAAAATGCCTTAATCACAACCCACTTATTGACGGTTATGGTTTCTCCAAGACCCTCATGGACGGTGGTAGCTCAATATTATTCTCTGTCGCGTTTCGCGGATGAAGATCTCGGAGACCAGTGAACCATAGCTCGTGATTTTTCACTTGTCCGAAGTTGTCCCAGGAAGACAAGCCAATTCCCTGGGAGAGATTACTTTGGATGTTACCTTTGGAACTCCAAAGAATTATCGGACGGAGGCACTTTCCTTCGAAGTGGTCCCGTTCAAGAGCGCATACCATGCTATATTTGGGCGTCCGGCTTACTGGGCTTTTATGGCTCGTCCGTGTTACATTTACAATATGATGAAAATTCCAGGTCCCAACGGCGTGATCACCATCAGGGAAGACCCGAAGAAAGCGCGAGAGTGCGAAGATGGAAATGTCGCCTTTGCCGAAGCCGTGCTGCACACCCAGGAGTACCAGGAGATCAAGAAGAGCATAGATCTATCCGAGATGCCCGCAACGAAGAAGGGGGTTACCAAGCCAAATCCGGAGTTCAAGGCATCAGAAGAGACGAAGAAAGTGCCATTGAAGGATGATGACCCCTCCAAGGTGACCCAGATAGGCGTAGGCCTAGATAGCTCATAGGAAAGCGCGCTCGTCAAGTTCCTCCAAGCAAATCAAGATATCTTTGCATGGCAGCCATCTGACATGACCGGAGTACCTAGGGAACTTGCCGAGCACTCTCTAAATGTAAACCCGAACGCTAAACCCGTCAAACAGTCCTTATGACGGTTTGGCGACGAAAAGCGTAAGGCAATAGCTAAAGAACTAGCACGGCTCGAGTTACCCAGATTCATAGAAGAGGTCATCCACACTGAGTGGTCGGCCAATCCTGTAATGGTCCCTAAAAAGGACATCACTGATTTAAGGAAGTGTGTTGATTATACTGCCTTGAACAAGGCTTGTCCAAATCGATTAAGCTCGCCTAGAATTGATCAAGTTATCGATTCTCTGGCTCGGAACTCCTCTGTTTTCTCGACGCATATTCGGTTATCACCAAATCGGATGAAGGAATCGACAAAGTCAAAACTTCATTCATAACCCCCGGAACCTTCTGCTTTATTACGATTCCCTGGGCTGAAGAAGCGCTACAGCTACATACCGATGCCGCGTTGCCTCCATGACCAACTCGGACGCAATGTACATGCATACGTGGATGATATCACGGTGATGTCCAAAAATAAGGAAACACTCATTTCCGAGTTGGAGGAAATGTTCGCCAATCTACGAAAATACAACATCGTGCTTAACCCGAAGAAATTCTTCTTTGGAATACCAGCCGGAAAATTGTTAGGTTTCATCGTGTCTCAAAGAAGCATAGAGGTGAACCGCGACAAAATCAAGGCTATACTCAATATTTCCATGCCAACTCGCCTGAAGGACGTACAAAGATTAATTAGCGGTTGCATTAACGGTCGTCGATTTGTAAGCCGGCTTGGTGAAAGAGCCGCACCATTATACAAACTCCTGAAGAAGACCAAAGATTTTGTCTGGACTGATGAAGCTGAAGCCGCACTACAAGACCTGAAGAAAGTACTCTCGTCTGCTCCTATCCTTGCAGCGCTGGAACCTCGGGAACCGATGTTGCTTTATATTGCTGGGACAAATAAGGTCGTTAGTATCGTCATGGTGGTGGAGAGACCAGAGGAAAATTAGGAGCACCTGGTGCAGCGTCCGACTTACTTTGTCAGCGAGGTCTTAACAGAATCAAAACAGCGATATCCGCACTATCAAAAGTTGGCTTACGGTGTTTTCCTAGCATCTCGTAAGTTACGACACTATTTTCAGGAGCATCCAATTACCGTGGTGAGCAAAGCTCCCATGAGAGACATAATCAACAACAGCGACGCCACAGGATGTGTCGCCAAATGGGGTATAGAGCTCTCAGCTTTTGATATTGAGTATAAACCTCAGACAGCAATCAAATCCCAGATCCTTGCTGACTTTGTCGCTGATTGGATGTAGACAAAGGAGAACATGGTCCTCCTGAGTCGGAATACTAGACCCTTTTTCGATGGGTCTAAGGCTCGAGGGGCTCGGGGCTGGCGTGGTGCTCAAATCACCCCAAGGAGATAAACTATTATATGTGTTGCGATCCACTTCACAACGACAAACAATATTGCCGGTATGAAGTAATCGCATGGAATCCGGATTGCCAAGGATATTGTCATCCGACGTTTGATGTGTTACGGAGATTCGGATCTTGTTGCTCAGCAAGTCTCGGATATCTGTAATGCAAATAAGCACATGGCAGCATCTAAAGCTATCGTGGATGATCTATCTAAATCGTTCAAGTTTTGAAGTTCAACACATCCCTCGAGAAAGAAAATGAGGAAGCAGATGCACTATCTCGAATAGGCTCAGCTGCGGAAAGAGGTCCCGGATGGCGCATTTTTTAGAGCACCTCAAAGTTCCCTCGATAAAGGGAGTAGATGAGGAATATCCACCAAATCGACTCACCTTTAATAGCAGTTCTAGCTGTAATTCCCAGCTGGACTCAACCCTACTCGATTATTTTGTAGATGGCAAATTACCAAGAAGCGAGGTGCTGAGCGGCAGATTATCCGACGAAAAAGCCTATACTATTGTTAAGGGTGATCTCCATAAACAGTGTTTTCGGGGTTTTCACAATGTATCTCCTAAGAGGGAGTGGAAATCTTAAGGAAATCCGAAGGCGAGTGTGGTCACCATCTTGCTGACCAAATCTTTAGTGGCAAAATCTTTTCGACATGGATTTTTTTCGTACTCGGCGGATGCCGAACGATTAATCAAGACATGCAAAGGCTACCAAAATCGCCAAGCAAGCTCATGTTACGGCTGATCAGCGAACAATACCTATAACATGGCCTTTTATCCTGGGGCTTGATATGGTAGGACCTTTTAAACGAGCTCCAAGTGGATTTACTCACCTCTTAGTGATGGTGGATAAATTCACCAAGTGGATTGAGGCTAAACCTGTCACTAGTTGTGATGGAGCAACATCCAAAAGATTTGTCGAGGATGTTATAATCCGGTATGGTTATCCACATAGCATTATTACAGACAACGGGAATAACTTTTCTATGGGAGAACTGGCTGAATTCTGCGATGAGCAAAATATCCGGCTTGACATTGCATCAGTCGCACATCCACAGGCTAACGGACAAGTCGAAAGAGCAAATGGTTTAATTCTACAAGGCCTGAAACCAAGACTCGAAGCACCACTATGACGCGTCTTGGGGGCTTGGGAAGAACTACCTGTAATTTGGAGTTTACGAACAACTCCGAACAGGTCAACAGGATACACACCTTTCTTCTTGGTCTATGGCGCAGAAGCAGTTCTTCCTAGTGATTTAATTCATACTTCTCCTAGAGTGGCCGCGTATATTGAAGAGGATGCCGAGATTTCTCGACAAAATGATCTCGACTTAGTCGAGGAAGTTCGCGTCGTTGCTGAAATGAGATCTCTGCCTATCGCGAAGTTACGCAAGTATCATAGCCAGAGAGTCCGAAATAGATCTTTCAATAAAGGTGATTTGGTTCTCCGGCTTGTGCAACAAAAAAAGCACAAACTTTCCCCAGTATGGGAAGGGCCCTTTTTAGTTAGTCGAGTATTGCACAATGGATCGTACTACTTAACTAACATGAGGCCAGTCAAAGAAAGACCTGCTACTAAGAAGAGAAAGAGAGCTGGAGGCAGTACAAATCCGGATGAGTTAGACAGACCGTGGAATATTGCTCAGCTACGTCCCTTTTATTCTTAGTTTATCTTTCTTTGTAATCATACATATGTACATGTTCTGTGAGAAATAAAAGTGTTGGTTGCCTCAAGTTTTTTCTGAGAAGTTCTTATACCATCTTATTTCCGAATGATCATGTCATAGTCGAAAATCCCAGAATGCTTGAAAGTACTTTATGCTCATGTTCGTTCTGGTCTAGATTTCCGATTCTAAAACTGCTACCTTCGGGTATAACTCTAAAGTTTCTAGTCTTTACTTGGGTTCTTTATCTGATTGCCGGATGCGGGCATTTTCTGAGTAGTGAATTGTTGGTACTAGAAGCCGGCTTTGTTTCCGAGTTTAAACTGGTTTAGCAATTGAGCTCCGTTGCTCGGCAAAGTTTCCGGCTGAAGGTTTAGCCGGCTCACGAAAGGGACGAGGCGGAAAGCCAGATAAACGATAAGTAGAGACGAAAAAATATAAGTGCTTGTGTAAACATTTTAGGCACGCAAAAATTTCAAAAGTCAAAAGTGTTGAATAGATCAAAAGCTTAGCACTTGCAAAGATAAATAGTACTTAATATTTACAATCACATCAGTTTTTCCGGAATAATACATAAATTTCTGGTCTATGATGCAGGAGAAGATGAAGGATCTGTCGGCTCGCTGGTCACTCCGCCTTGATATTGTTCCGAGATGTCCGCATCCAAGTTGGTGCGTTCATCGTCGGAAACTTCTTCGGCTTCTTCTGCAGGAGGAGGCGGAGTATCCACGCGGGTGAAGAAGGGGATCTCAGGCTGGTCGGATCACTACGTGGCACCCGTGATCCGGGCGGAGTGCATGATGGCTTGAAGGTCCTGCTCCTGGCCGTCTTCGTCTACCTTGCAGTACCCTTTAGTCACTTGCCATATTTCCATGTTTCCATGGTGGCTCATGACCATGGAGAGGGTCGAACAAGTGCGGCATCTCCTTGCCCTATCCAGACGTCAAAATCCGACATGCTTGGCATGTCCGAATCTGAGACTCGCCAATGTCCTCAAGGGACTAGCGGTAGTCATGAAGAAGATCACCGACTTGGGTAAGCCGGTGAGTGCGGGGCTCGGACGAGGAAGAGTCCGTCAACTTCAGAGGACCTATACACAAAACAAGTCAAGAAAAACCGACATTGATAGAAGTCGAAGAAAAGATAAGTCAGAGAGGTGGAATGTACCAAAAATGACGTCGTCAATCTTGGTCTTCTCCTCCCGGAGACTCTGGAGTTCAGCCCGGAGCGCCTAGGATATGTCCTTCTCTCTGCCAAGCTCATTCTTGAGGTCCAAGATTATTTTATCCTGAGCAGCAATCTTGCGATCACGCTCATCAGTGGCCATGGAGGAGGATTCAAGGACTTGAGCTATGCTCTTTTCATGATCTGCCTTGAGCTTATCCAGCTCTTGGCGAAGTCCCTTGTTCTCCACCACCAGGGTCTTGAGGTTATCGGCCTCTTCAATCATAGTGATGGATTGTTTCACCAGCGCTGCAAGTCAAAAAAGAATAACAAGTTCAGAAAAAATCGACATTGAAAAAAAAGCAAAGACAAGGTTTGAATCTCGGAATGTTTACCTTCGGCTTCATCCTTGGCTACTTTGAGCTCAACATTTTTAAGCCGGAGAGCTTTGATCTCTCTCCGCTTATCACAGACATTGGTCAATAATTCCTGGTTATAGGAACATACTTTCTGTAAGTCAGAATACCCAAAGTCAGAAAGCTACTTAAGACTCGGGCTAATATTTTTGCTAAATATCAGCACGAGCCTTGGAGGCTACACTAGTTCGTTCTTTGGCATCCTAATGAAGCTTAAACTCGGATTCTATATCCTACTTCATGTTTGGGGGCTAGAGGATATGATATAACATAATGGAAAAAACAAGAATTGGAATTCCGACTTACATATTGCTCGCGGGTGAGTTTATCTAAACCCGTGTTCACTTCAGCGGCCAGTTTCTCGGCAAGAGTAAGAAGGATCACTAGGGCTGTTGGAAGCTCGCCAGTCCTAATCCTCTCGTCGCGAAGGCAGACTTGAGTGAGAAGATCAGAGAACTTGACGTCCTCTGTTTCTCGCGCTTCCTCCTTGGGGGATAAATGGCTTTTGTCCAGGACTTGCCTGGCCAGCTGATGTCTACGCACTTCTATTCTTGTAGACAGTTGTTGGGCCTCCAAGTGCAGAGGTTTGTAGAACAGCAGCAAGTTTTCCCTTAAGTGGATCACCCAAGGTTTATCAAACTCAGGGAGGAAGTGGTCAAAGGTATCCCTCTCAAGCAACCCTGCAATCAAGATACAAGAAGTCTCTTGTGTCCCCAACACACCCAATACACTTGTCAGGTGTATAGGTGCACTAGTTCGGCGAAGAGATAGTGAAACACAAGTGGGATGGATAATTATAAGTGGTAATGGTGATAGAAAATAGCTTGGTGGCGTGGAAAAGACTAAAGTAAAACTGAAATAAAGATGGAAGCAAGCAAACATGTAACAGATCTAATAGCAAACGGTGTTTCAGTGCTTAGAAACAAGGCCTAGGGATCATACTTTCACTAGTGAACACTCTCATATAAATATCTTCTCTTTATGATACTACTCTTAACTACTCTCCGGTTGAACACTCTAATCGATGGTAGGGCTATAACAGCACACCTCAAAGTAAGCCTTTCCCATCTAGAAAACCCCACACTGTCACCGTGAGCACTAGATAGGTCCAACAAACACCACAATTTCATAAAGACATCCAACTCCAAATATAACTCATAACAAGTATTTGTAATCTCTAGCCTAAGTGCCACCATGGAGTGCACGCTATCACTTTCACACACATGGGGAGAGCAGAGATTTATTAAAGCACTTGAGTAGCAAGGTAGATCTATAGATTACAAGCTCATGATATCAATAAGATCATGCATAGAGAGAGAGATGAACACATAGCTACCGGTAGAACCCTTAGCCTCGAGAGAGAACTACTCCCTCCTCATCATGGGAATCAGCAATGGTGATGGAGATGGTGGTGGAGATCGATGGAGATGGCTCCAGGGTGCCGGAGCAGAGACTTTATGTCCCCCGAATCTCCCCTTCGGTGGCGGCGGCGCTGCGGAACTTTTCATGGCTGGAGGCAGGACGACTTAGGGTTTTGGCTTCGGGAGGCTTCTTATAGGCCAGAGGGCAAGGTCGGTGGAGTGCCAGGGGGCCCACACCACCTGGTGGCGTGGCTAGGGCTAGCCCGCGCCTGGGGGGGTGTAGCCAGGCCCTGGCCCTCCTCCGTCTCGTATTCTAGCTCCATGAGTCTTCTGGTAAAATAGGAACTTTGGCTTTTGTCCCGTCCAATTCTGAGAATATTCATTTTCTAACTTCCTGGAACCAAAAACAGCAGAAAACAGGCAACTGGCACTGTGGCATCTTGTTAATAGGTTAGTCCAAGAAATCATATGAAAAGTACTCCAAAGTGTGGACAAAACATAAGAAAGTAGATAAAACCAAGCATGGAACATCAAAAATTATAGATACATTTGCAATGTATCAACATCCCCAAGCTTAACTCCTGCTCGTCCTCGAGTAGGTAAGTCATAAGAATAATTTTTAAGGTGACATGCACCATCAAAGACTTGATCAAAGTATTTGTAAAACTTTCAAAGCTGGGATCATAGTACTTCAATCATAACATGTAAGACAAGGTTCTAGCAATAAGACAAAGAAACTATGATGCAACATGAAAAGGCACAAACAAAAGATTCATGAATAACAATGCTTTGCAAGACGTTTGTTTGTTTCACATAAAGAAAACATAGCATAATAGTATTTAGCTTGTCCCTCATAGAGTAGCAAATATAAATGCATAGGACACCTTCAAAGTTCATAAGAGTGACTAGATACAAATAGTTTAAAACAAGCAATATCAAGGTATGCATCAATCAACTAGTCTTGGGACAATGCACATAGAACTAAGAATGGCCACTATGCTCTCAAAGTAGGTGCATAAAGATAGAAGGTGGAGACTCAATATAATGGTGGAAGAAAGGCCTTTTGTGAAAGGAAGTAGGGATTCAAATCTCATCAAGAGCTTCCAAAAATTATGGTACTTATAGATTTCATCTCTGATTGCCCCTATCATAAGCATCTTGAAGTGATTAAGGTTAAAGTGAACAAACTATGGTGTACATGATTGACGAAGTATAAGTCAGAAATCTCATGTCCCTTGCATACGAGGGCTGCTCCTCATGCTACTCAAGTTTAGTCACCGGTAAGTTCTTGTCATCGTAAGTACATGTGTATCATAGAGAACCGCCAACGGGGTACCCCTTGCCCGATGATACGGAAGAATCCCCATATCAAAATGACAAGGCAAGCAGACAACGAGCATCTCAGCATTCTTCTTATTTACCATGGTAATATGGTGCTTTTTTCTCTCTTTCCTCTTTTCATAGTATCTCTTTTTTTCTTTTCTCTTTTTTCTCAATAGGACTCTTTTTTATAAGAAGAATGCTTCATAGACAGCTCATTATGGTTACGCTGCAGGTTTCCACCATGTCAGCATGGATTAGACCAGCGGCCCAGGCGTTTCTCTAACACATATACATAACTCCATGGACTTACAAGCTCCCCTTACATTTCACACTAACGACATCCATATACCAAAGAGCATGATATCAACTAGGTACAAGTAGCAAGTGCAATGTTGAAAGCGTTCCCCATGAAAGCATGGTTTTGCTAATTCCCAACAAATAAGTGCAAGCATATACAACATAGACGACACAATTATTCAAGTTTATTAGAGGCAATAAAGTAAAGTGTGCCATCAAGTTCGTGAGAGCTTTAATCACTAGTTTTCTCATAACAAGTGGAAGGTAAACAAAAGCATGAATATACTTGGAATAGCATAAGCTAGTAGGTAGGTATGGTGGACTCTTTGGAAAAACTTGGTTTAGGGAGTTGGATGCATGAGTGGAACTCATACTTTGTTGTGGAGGCTAGCAAAAGACTAGGAGCGACAAACTAAGAGAGCAATAATGACCATAATCATGTAGAGCGACAAAACATCATTGATCAAAGCATAAAGTGATACTACAAGTTGAAAACTAAAGGATCAAAAAGGCTATGGTGACTTGAGATAGTCATAACATGGTGTGAGTATGCGCCAAGTCAACCCAAATAAAGCATCAAAGGAGAATACCACTATACTATGCTTTAATATGCTAAAACAACGCATGATTCATCCAAGGCACATTAAGTAATCTCAATTGTTTATAACAAGTCATGATACAACAAAGAATACTAAGCATAAAGCCAAAACAATATCAAGCATGGCATGACAAAGCATAGGCCATAGTCAAAAATAAGCTCTTTTTACCACATAAGTATGAACTTTCCTACTCTTTTCCAAACCAAACCAAACTATTTGCAAACCATTGTATGAAAGAGGGGGTCCAACCAATTTATTCAGAAAACTAAGAAAACAAAAGCAAACGAAAACCAAAACGAAAACAAAAAAGAAGACGCTCCAAGAACAACACAACTGTGCATGAAACAATAAAAATGAAGCGTTTGGAAGAAACCTGGGATTTTTATTAATGAAAAAGGGGATGCCTTGGGCATCCCCAAGCTTTAACGCTTGTACTTCTTGGATATTTCTTGGGGTGACATGTGTGGCATCCCCAAGCTTGAGCTTTAGTCCATCTTTCATCTTATTACTCATTCCTTCCATACACCTGAAATTTTTCCTTCATACAAAACTTCACACAATCTTTATTAGCAACATTAGTGCACTCAAGATAATAAGTCTTTAGGCTCAGTTCTAACAACAAATAAACTTCCATTAAAACACTAGCTACTGAAGTAAATCCTTCAAAAAGCTCAATTCCCCAAAAGAACTCAAAAAGGAATCAACAAGAAGCAAATGCAGAAAATGGCAGAAATTTGTCAAAACAGACCAGCAGGTAAAGACGAATTTTTTCGAAGACCTTCTGTTGATCAAATAAAAAAGTGTTGAACTAACGAAAGTTAGATAACAACCTGGGGAAAAAGCACAAAACATTACAGCTCAATCCGACATACAGAGCTCTCTCACGGATTTTTACGGTGAAGCACAAAAATCTGTTTCGGGACAGCAACTTTTCCAATCATTACTTCACTCTCGTTAGAGGTTACTCTTGGCACAAAAAGCAAATAAAAAGGATAAGGAGCGGTTATTACTGAAGTAATAACTTCCAAGACTCATCTAAAACTCTTGGGTTATCTCCCAACAAGTACTTTTCTTTAACGCCTTTAAGTTAGGCATGATAGTTTGAGAAGATGCTCACATAAGAAATATGACTTGAAGTAAAAGAGAGCATCAAGAAGCAAATTCAAAGCACATTTAAGTCTAACCCACTTTCTATGCATAGGAATCTTGTAAAGAAACAAGGCATGAAAGCACAAAGCAACAAGCATAGTAAAGCAAAACAAGTGCAACTTCAAGACTTTCAACATAAAGAGGGGAAACTTAATATTATTGAGATGCATAAAACCATGTTTCCCTCTCTCATAATAACTTTCAGTAGCATCATGAATAAAATTAACAATATAACTATCACATAAAACATTCTTATCATGAGCCACATGCATAAAAGAATTAATACTCTCCACATAAGCATACTCATTCTTATTAATTGTAGTGGGAGCAAATTCAACAAAATAGCTATCATTATTATTCTCATCACCATAATCATCAAATATAGGAGGCATATTGTAGTCATAATGAATTTTCTCCTCAATAGTAGGTGGACTGAAAATAACATACTCATCATTGTAATCATCATATATTGGAGGTTTGGTATCATCATAAGCAATAGAATAGCTATCTTCCAAAGCTGGGGAACTAAAAAGATCATTTTCATAAAAACTAGCTTCCCCAAGCTTAGACTTTTCCATAGCATTAGCAACAATGGTGTCCAAAGAATTCATACTAACAACATTGCTATTAGCATGCAAATAAAGTTCCATAGGTTTTTTAATTTTCTCTTCAAACACTTCATGTCCTAACTCAAGATAAATACTATAAAGCTCTCTAATTTTTTTGTTGTTTTCCATTAAGCCTAACTAGTGAAAACAAGAAACAAAAAGACAAAACTGTAGAATCTAAAGGAAATAAGTTCGAGCACTCACACCGGAGGATGTGAGTACCTTTTACCTTACCTCCCCGGCAACGACGCCAAAAAATAGCTTGATGTCTACGCACTTCTATTCTTGTAGACAGTTGTTGGGCCTCCAAGTGCAGAGGTTTGTAGAACAGCAGCAAGTTTTCCCTTAAGTGGATCACCCAAGGTTTATCGAACTCAGGGAGGAAGTGGTCAAAGGTATCCCTCTCAAGCAACCCTGCAATCAAGATACAAGAAGTCTCTTGTGTCCCCAACACACCCAATACACTTGTCAGGTGTATAGGTGCACTAATTGGGCGAAGAGATAGTGAAACACAAGTGGGATGGATAATTATAAGTGGTAATGGTGATAGAAAATAGCTTGGTGGCGTGGAAAAGACTAAAGTAAAACTGAAATAAAGATGGAAGCAAGCAAACATGTAACAGATCTAATAGCAAACGGTGTTTCAGTGCTTAGAAACAAGGCCTAGGGATCATACTTTCACTAGTGAACACTCTCATATAAATATCTTCTCTTTATGATACTACTCTTAACTACTCTCCGGTTGAACACTCTAATCGATGGTAGGGCTATAACAGCACACCTCAAAGTAAGCCTTTCCCATCTAGAAAACCCCACACTGTCACCTTGAGCACTAGATAGGTCCAACAAACACCACAATTTCATAAAGACATCCAACTCCAAATATAACTCATAACAAGTATTTGTAATCTCTAGCCTAAGTGCCACCATGGAGTGCACGCTATCACTTTCACACACATGGGGAGAGCAGAGATTTATTAAAGCACTTGAGTAGCAAGGTAGATCTATAGATTACAAGCTCATGATATCAATAAGATCATGCATAGAGAGAGAGATGAACACATAGCTACCGGTAGAACCCTTAGCCTCGAGAGAGAACTACTCCCTCCTCATCATGGGAATCAGTAATGGTGATGGAGATGGTGGTGGAGATCGATGGAGATGGCTCCGGGGGCACTTCCCTGTCCTGGCAGGGTGCCGGAACATAGACTTTCTGTCCCCCGAATCTCCCCTTCGGTGGCGGCGGCACTGCGGAACTTTTCATGGCTGGAAGCAGGACGACTTAGGGTTTTGGCTTCGGGAGGCTTCTTATAGGCCAGAGGGCAAGGTCGGTGGAGTGTTAGGGGGCCCACACCACCTGGTGGTGCGGGTAGGGCTAGCCCGCGCCTGGGGGTGTGTGGCCAGGCCCTGGCCCTCCTCCGTCTCATATTCTGGCTCCGTGAGTCTTCCGGTAAAATAGGAACTTTGGCTTTTGTCCCGTCCAATTCTGAGAGAATTCCTTTTCTGACTTCCTGGAACCAAAAACAGCAGAAAACATGCAACTGGCACTGTGGCATCTTGTTAATAGGTTAGTCCAAGAAATCATATGAAAAGTACTCCAAAGTGTGGACAAAACATAAGAAAGTAGATAAAACCAAGCATGGAACATCAAAAATTATAGATACATTTGCAATGTATCACCAGCCGTTGGATCTCCTCTGCAGATTTCCGGGTCAGGCCAAACTTGGCAAGACCCGGATTGTTGAGGAGGTTTTCGGCGAAGACTTCAGCCGAGGGATCATTACCCGAAGAGGGTTCACCCTTATCTTGACCTGACGCACCCACAGTGACGTCAGTTTGTGACCCAAGGATCGCATGCTCTGTCTGAAGAGCCGGATCTTCTGTAGCATCCGACGAGATAACCGGAGTTGCAGAAGGTTGAGGGGCCAGAGTCAGAGGAGCCACGGCAGGCGAAGCTATGGTAAGCTTCGTCTGGCGTATGGGCTTCGAAGAAATCCCTTTCCCCTTGCCCTTGATGATCGATTTTGCTCTGAGAAGGTAACAAAGTCGGAAACGTTACATCTCGGAAAGAAATTTGAGTAAAGTACAAAGACGGAAAAGTTGTGACTGAAAGGATACCTCTTCACGACAGGCACCTCCTTTGTGCCAACCGCTACTGTCGGAGCTTTGCGCTTCTTGAGCGCAAGATCCGGCAGTGGAACTACTTCCACCTCCTGAGAGAACTCCGGAGGGTATCCTTCGAGCGGAGCAAGTTCCGACTCGGGGATGTCAGCAAGCTGAAAACAAGAAAACATATCAGTATTGCAATATAACTCGAAGATAGAAACACATAAAAGATGTGATGATGGAAGCTTACCGGCACCACGGGGTTTTCCGCCGTGTGCATGTCCAGAGAAACCTCCAGAATCCGCCTTTCGATCCGCTCCTTGATCAGCCACTTGATTTGGCTTATGTAGCCTTGAGTGGTGTAGGCTTTGGGGACGGAGGAGTCGGTTGGAGAAGACATGATGGAGTGCATCAGTCTATCCCCGTGGTACTGAAGTGGCTGGATCCGACGTGAGACCCAGCACTAGACCAAGTCGGATCCCTTCAGACCATTGTGCTTGATCAGATATTCGATCCGCCTCTTAGCGAGGATCAGATCATCAGTGAGAGCCGGAGCAGCCTCGTCCCAGGAAGGCTGGGCCGTGGCGGCTCCGTCGACAAAAGCCGACAAAGCAGTAGCTTTACCGGGAGCTGGAATATCCCTATGGTAGAAAAAAGTGGCTGACCATTGTTTGACCGAGTCACTGGCAGAAATTTTGGGATATGCCCGGTCTCGTCTAAGAGAAAAACTAATGGTGCCGGTGATGTAAGGAACACCGGCCGTGATGGAATTCCTCCGGACATGGAAATAAAACCGGAAGAGAAGCAAACTCGGCCTAATGCTGAGAAAGCCCTCGCAAAGCACGGCATATGCGCTCATTTCTAGAAGTGAATTGGGAGGAAGATTGTGGAGTTAAAATCCATAGTGATCTATCACCTCGGAGAAGAACTCCGAGGGAGGAAAAGACAGACCTCGGTCCAGATGGGTGCCGAAGTGGACTCGCTCGCCCTCATGTGGGTTGGGGACGGTTTCGCCGGAGCCGCTCCGCCAGTCGCCGGTGACGAGAAGCCCCTCCTTCTCCACGTTCTTGAGGCCCTCCTCATTGAGGGCGTAGAGGATCCACATTCCCCGGAAGCTCTCCTTCTCCACTGCAGCTTCTGCCTTCGCCGCCGCTGCTGCCGCCAAGCCAGAGGAAGAAGAAGATGAAGCCATTTTTCTCCGGTGAGAAAGTGATATTAAAGGGGCGGTGCTGGGAGTTTCTGTGGGGAAGGACGAGGAGGCTCTGTGCACGCAGGAGGATTGGGAAGGAAGGAAACGGCAAAGGACTGGTGGAAAGGAGAAGGAGAAATCTAAACCCCTTATATCCACCTATCTGCGTCAGGATTCGTGCAAACACTACAGTGTAACCGCCACGCGTCGTGGAAAGAACTAGGAAGGGCCCGCGTGATGATTGCGTCGCCTCGATCTCCATGCATGCATTAAAACGGCGCCTCGGTTCCGTGGACCACGGACCCACCAACGGTCGTGCTGATGGAACGCCTGTCAGATGACGTGACTTGACCATGCTTGTGTCAGGTGGTGTTAGAGACCAAGTTCTGGCTTAGTTCAAAATCGAGCTGGAAAATCCGAGTAACCTACTGATAGGTCCGAATTATTTTTAAGACCCGGATCGTATCTTTTGTTGTGAAGTTTCAGGAACCCTTCAAGATTCTGCAAGCCAAAGATCAAGCTAGACGATGATAAATCCGACTTTGGATCTTGGAGGCCTCCGGGAACTGCTGTTGGGGATATACTTTCCGGGTATCCTCACAGTTCCTCGTTGACCAGGGTGGCCCACTTCGGGTTAGAGCTTTGCTTCACGGGCGACCCAGTTAGGGAGAAATACGGAGTCCAATTCGGCTACCGGAGGGCCCAGAAGACTTACCGACTTAGGCCCATAATGTTACTTGTAGTTCAAGATGTACTCTGTAACCGACTCTTAGACGTAGCCGGATAGATCTCTCCTGTAAACCCTAGGCCGGATATCTATATAAGCCGTCCTAGGGAGAGCCTTTAGGGCACACCTCAATAGTCTACAATATCAACTCGCACAGGAAAAACCTTGTAACCATATTAGGCTCTGCAGACATTCTTTGGATTGCTAGCAGGAGTAGGATCCGTCAAAGCCGTGATTCGAACAGGTAAACTTGTGTGCTCACCGTCCCGGAATACCGTACGTCTCACACCCCTCTCTTCCGCACGCCTCGAGGACCCCCTCATGGCATACTTGTCATCAATCCGATGACAACAACCTCATCGCAAGTTGGGGCCAAAGTTCTGTGGTTGTGTTGTGCAGGTCTCCACGTTGCTGCTGGCACTGGTAGTGCGCCCTGCCAACGTTCAACTAGCAACACCTTTGGGGTGTTTCCTTGCTCCTACTAGATTGATAACCTTGGTTTCGTACTGATGGAAAACTTGCTGTTGTGCGCATCATATCTTCCTCTTGGGGTTCCCCAACGAGCTCGATATATTTTGGGCCATCAAGCTCTTTTTCTGGCGCCATTGCCGGGGAGTCAAGGACATCTTCACAAGGGGAGTCCCTCATAACCAATCTCTTTACTTTGTTATTTTTTTTTGCTTAGTTTACTTTTGTTTTGTTTGCTTGTTTCTTTATCAAAAACAAAAAAAAATTAGTTTTACTAGTTTGCTCTCTTTATCAAAAACACACAAAAAAATTAAGTCTCCTTTAGTTGCTACCTCTCCCTTAGCTCACCATGTTGATCCCTAAATTCACCCTGAAAGACCTTTCAATAGGGAGTGGTTCTATAATTGGAAAAGATAATATTGAAGAATTCTTTAATCATGTTAGTAAACATGAGGATATTGAGGATAGATCCCTTGCAGAACTTGCTCCAAACTATGAGATTGTTGCAGCTTCTTTAGTTCACATGTTGGAAGCTAGGTTTGTTAACCTTAACCCCTTAATGCAAGTAATGTTGCTTAAACTTAAAGAAATTGATGACCCCGAAAAGAGAGATTTTATCCTTAAAACTTTGCTTAAGGAATTCTATGATGTTGCCAAGGAAGCTAGAAAAGTCTTTGAATGTTTTAATATGCTAGGCTCATGCGTAGATGTTATCGGTACATGAGAAAATATGGACAAAACCGAACCTAATGGGGAGGAACCTAAAGATAAAGATACCTTTTAAACTCATAGCAATGCATGAAGCCATAGAAAAGAATCTTGATTGCATTGTTCCTGAAAACCCTTTTGATGAAAATAGTGAACCCAAGAGCATTGAGAGGGGCCCTCTAGAACTTATTTGGATGATATACCTTGCCTTGTTGAAGATATTTCTGGTATTGCTCTCAATGCTTCTTCATTTGAGAACACTTGATTCTTTTTCTTGCTTCTTATGCCTAACTTAAAGGCGTTAAAGAAAAGTACTTATTGGGAGATAACCCAAAAGTTTTAGATGAGTCTTGGAAGTTATTACTTCAGTAATAACCGCTCCTTATCCTTTTTATTTGCTTTTTGTGCCAAGAGTAACCTCTAATGAGAGAGAAGTAATGATTGAGAAAGTTTCAAACGTAAACGTGCTTCACCGTAAAAATTCGTGTAAAATCTCTATACGTCCTCTTGAGGCGTGAATTTTGTGCTTCTGCCCCAGGTTGTTATCTAACTTTCGTTAGTTCAACAATTTTTTATTTGAGCAACAGAAGGTCTTAGAAAAAATTCGTCTTTACCTGTTGGTCTGTTTTGACAGATTTCTACCATTTTCTGCATTTGCTTATTGTTGGTTCCTTTTTGAGTTCTTTTGGGGAATTGAGCTTTTTGAGGGAAGTGCTACAGTAGCTTGTGTTTTAATGGAAGTTTTATTGGTGTTGGAACTGAACCTAAAGACTTATTATCTTGAGTGCACTAATGTTGCTAACAAAGATTGTGTGAAGTTTTGTATGAAGGAAATTTTTTAGGTGTATGGAAGGAATGAGTAATGAGATGAAGGATGGACTAAAGCTCAAGCTTGGGGATGCCACGCGTGTCACCCCAAGAAATATCCAAGAAGTACAAGCGTCAAAGCTTGGGGATGCCCAAGGTATTCCCCTCTTCATCAATAAAAATCCTAGGTTTCTTCCAAACGCTTCATTTTTATTGTTTCATGCACAGTTGTGTTGTTCTTGGAGCGTCTTCTTTTTTGTTTTCGTTTTGGTTTTCATTTGCTTTGTTTTCCTAGTTTTCTGAATAAATTGGTTGGACCCCCTCTTTCATACATTGGTTTTCAAATAGTTTGCTTTGGATTGGAAAAGAGTAGGAAAATTCATGCTTAAGTGGTAAAGAGAGCTTGTTTTTGACTGTGGCCTATGCTTTGTCATGCCATGCTTGATATTGTTTTGGCTTTATGCTTAGTATTCTTTG